>AP028278.1:420000-10420000 GCA_030269945.2 Trilocha varians | reverse complement strand
TAGTTTCAATGACGGCCAATGCATACAAAACCCCCGTTTAGATGTTGGTCGGTCACGTCCCACCTAATTATGCGCGAACATTTATAATATTAATTGATAGTGAAACTATGATATTTTGACAGTTTTAGAATAAAACACCGATCTTATTTACTTATTGGAACGAAGTTTCTTATCGCGTGTTGTGAAAGGGGGCTAGACGGAAAAAATTCTTACGAAAAGTTGTCACGACACTTTTTTGTTTTAGATGATTATCGCTAGATGGCGCTGTGATCAAAATTTTTTAAACACGTTCTTTATCGCACGTTACGAAAAGAAATAATTTTTATGAGATACGTTTTAATCGAAAGGAACTTCGTTCCATCCGGGTGTCCCTTGACACCCCTCAAGTTTTTTTATTTAATCGTATGTGACGAAGTAGCAACCCCTATTATTTACATTAAAAGTTATTAAATTGAATAAACAAACAAGTTTAAGCCAAAACTTCTCACTTAATCCTTAAAATTATTTAACACATATGACAGAAATTATCAAAAGTTTTAGTAACATACTCTGTGTTTTAGTCAAAGAAACATCAACACTATGGTATAGAAAATAAAGGGCATTGTTGGATGCTTGATTGGACAAATCGAACTTTAAATTTTAAACTACGTTTACTTCGTCAACTGAGCCAGCCTGTGTATGGAGTAATATAAACTCTTTCAAAAAAAATATTTTAGACGACATGAATAACGTGAATCATGCTTTATTTAACAATTTATTATAAAGAAAAAAATAATTAAGAAAACTCAATTACATCAAAAAGTTGGTCATATTTAAAATTCCACTCGAACCTACATAGTTACACCCAGTCCTAGTTAAATCTTCTTCTTCCTGTGCCATCTTCTATCGGAGATCGGCGATCATTAAGGCGATCTGTACTTTTAACACAGCAGCGCGAAACAAAGCACGAGTGCTTTTGTTGAACCACTGGCGCAAGTTCTTCAGCCAAGATGTTCTCCTTCTACCTACAGCTCTCTTCCCCTGGATCTTGCCCTGTACGATAAAGTGCAGCAAATCGTACTTCGGGCTTCTCATGATATGCCCTAGAAACTCCAATTTCCTTCTTTTGATGGTTTTCAGCAGTTGTTTTTCTGTGTTGGCACGTCGCAAGACTTCTATATTTGTGACCTTGTCTTTCCACGATATTCTCAGTATCCTCCTGTAGACCCACATTTCAAAAGCTATTTAAATAAAAACTATAAATACATCAAAAAATGAAACCATATTTTTTCAACAGTAAAAAACATTTAATTCCTGGTCAAAATAAACACTACCTAAAAACACATAATAACCCCGCAACGCCGCACGCTTAAACTAATATTTGCCAGAAGATCCATGGGGGCTTCTTTGACCCATGTAACGTCATCATCTCTTAACCCTACATGTCTAATTTCGTCCTACAGCAAACAGTACAAAAGGGGCCATAAAACGACATCGGCAAACACTATCGGGCATAGAATATTTCCCTATACAGAAATAGACCTATGTATGTTTTATTGAAGTCGTGGTGGACGAGTGGTTGAAGCGTTCACCTTCGAAAAGTCGCAGATTCAATACCGGCCGGCTTGTACCTCATTTGAAAAAGATTTATGTGCAATTTATCAAACCACTGGCTAAAAAACGGTGAAGAAAAATCGTGAGAAAAGGATTCTAAAAATCCTTCGAGGATATGTGAAGTTCCTAATCCACATTGGGCAAGCGTGGTGGACTATGCCTGATCCTTCTAATGTGGAAACCTCAAGCAGTGGGCAGTAATGGACTGTTACAATATGTTAAATTCAACATAACATGAAAAATACATGGTTTACTTTGTCTATTTATATTATGAGGAATGTAATTATGATAAAAGTTTTTTTTTTGGGTCAGTTCTAGAAACTCGTTTGTGTGGTTTTAAATAACGGTTACACTTTGTCTTTAAATGAGATTGGGCAATGTTTTCATAAGGCCGGGTCTGCTCTTTTCTGTCGCGCTTTATACCTAGCGTTCGTAGTCGCCACTCTAGAACTTTTGACCTCATTTTAGGTTTTACTTCTGTAAAATTATTCTCTGCTATAGACCCGTAGAGCCCTGAAGGAAAATAGACGTCTTTTATGGTCGTAAGGGAAGGAAAACATTAACTAACCCTTTAGTTTTGGGTTAGAACTACCCCTTGATTATGGGGTGACCTTTCGTATTTTACGAGTTCTTTATATTTACGATTTGGTATTCAATAGACATTTCCAATTTTATATTACTAACAGACCCTGAGCAGCTTCGTCTGCGTCACATAAGATGGAATAAATTAGAAAAAAAAAATCGGTTCAGTCGTTTTAGCGAAAGCTTTGGCGACTTTAACTCGAATTTGTGAAAAAATGCACTTAAGCTCATTTTTCCATACAAAATGGGTTTTTGAGTCTAACATATAAAATTCTCGTGTCACAGTTTGCGTTGCCATACTCCTCCGAAACGGCTTGACCGATTTTGATGAAATTTTTCGTGCTTATCCGGTATCTATGAGAATCGGCCAACATCTACTTTTCGTCCCCCTAAATATTAGGGGTTACCCCAAATTTTTTTTATTTTTTCGATGCAGACTAATGCGCGGGGCCGCTAGACTTATCTGATGGTAAGTGATTACATTTTACTTTTTAAATGTTGCAAGAATTACTTAAAATACTAGTTGGGCCATTCTTCCTTGAACACCCTGTATTTTCTTAAAAAAACTTTAATAATCCTCAAGAAAATCAATAATCTATAAAATCAGTACAAAATACAATAAAATCCTATACTGCCCTTAATTAAACAATAATGAAACAAAATCGAGAAAGTTCGACCTATTTAAGTTTAAAACAAAATCCAACTGTAATTCTAAAATCATTTGAGAGTTGGATCGTTCGAACTATGCCCTTTAATTTATTCGAAGGGTTAATTTCGCATACATTTGTCCTGTCCCCTGGCAAACGAACGACTGTGCGGTTTTGAAACCCCTACTTTTGGTTTATCCTTATTTTTGAAGGTATTTACTAAAAAAAACGATACCTCCCACGTAAGTTGTTGTATCTCCAAAACTGCAAATTTACTTAAAATATCTTTTGACAACGTTACGACGACTATTATATTACATTTAAATACGAAATTTTAAAAAGATGTAACAATAAATGCAGATTATGGTTCACTTTGAATCTTTGAAACGATCTACTGTAAATTTGCAGTTTTGGAGAAAGTTTAAATACCAACTTTAAGACCCTGGATATCATATAGCAGTATAGTGCTAGCTTTGATACAAGTAAAACGAACCCAAACACGACGGGTCTATATTGTTTAGCACAAGAGTTCCTATGACCGCCGAATCCATCATCAAATCAGCGCCATTTTGTCATATTATTGCATTGCCACGCGATATACATCTGCGTGCAAAATGTCAGCACAATCGGTAAGGGAAGTCTGTCAAATTTAGCCTTCTTGATTCCACTCGAACTACATAGTTACATCCAGTGCAAGTTAATATAAAGATTGTAATGAGTGCATTGAAAGAAAAGACGGTTGAGACTCGAAATTCGATTGTCGAAAGTCGATTGACTTCAAATTAGGAAATGGATGATTACTATTACTATTACTTACGTTGAAAATTAATTGTATACTTTTTGGTATATTTATAGACAAAAGCAAATTTTTGTTTTTCGAACTGCGGGTTAAAGCTTCGACTTATGAGCCTTCACTCACATAACCATCCATAAATGTCACATTTAGACACTGCTACACAAAACCCAATTTTGGTTGTCACAATTGACGATTAACGCTCATCCACTTTTGATTCTTTCACGTACATAACTAACCATAAATGTCAAATGTTACACACAACAAAAGCCAATTTTAGTTACCAAATTTGGTTGTTCCAAGTAGGTCCAAACGTACCAATAGTAGGGCAGATACGACAGTTTGACATGTCTATTTGAGTTGGGGAGCTTTGTGCACTTCTAATGAGCGCGTGATTGATGGAACCTTTACAAGGAAATGATCACCTTACGATTAATAGATATAGGATCAGTATGTATAGTTGAAAACGTAATCTTTTAAAAATATTTTTTTTAAATCAACTTTCTTCTTTGGCTCTTGTTTTTATTGACATAGATATATTTGAGGTAAAACTGGTACAAATAATGAAAAAAAAAAAAACAATTAACATAATTTATTTATTTATTTATTTGGTACACCAACAGTAAACATATATTCACAATTATACTTATTATTATTAAAACACAGAGTCTTATATGAGTACCTATTACAGGTATACACGCCATTCTATAATCATATTATTCCAGGACAACATCAGTATCGGTTTAAAAGAAAAAAAGTAAATTTAATAAGAAATACCTATTACATTTTTACCACAAACCAGACGAGACTCAGCGTATTGCTGAATATCGACATAGATTATAAAATCAATGCCAACATCCAGCGCTGGTTTTCAGTCTCAGCTGGCACTGACGTCACAAATGTTCAGATTGTACGCACCTAAGAAATTATACAAAATATGACACATAAAATATACTATTATAGGTACATCAATAGGCCTTTAAAAAATCGATATATTATTAAATTAAATAGCCAGTGCCAAATCTTGAAATATGATATAACCTATTTGGGTTTTAAATTATTACCAGCCATAAAATTATGTAAGCAGTGACATTAATTTTTTAATACCATTAAATAATTTCAAGACTACCTGCAATTTACAACAAAACGTAATCAAACAGATTTGGACAAAACATCGTCAATGACTACAGATATACAATATATTTTAAAGATTGAAAGGCTATTACCATTTAGGCAGACGAGCCAACGGGCCACCTGATCGTAAGCGGTTACTGTTGCTCATAGAATCTCATTGTCAGGTAATCTAATCTTATTGCGAAGTTAGTCTAACACACTGACCACATACTATAGTCATTACCATTACCTAACACAACACATGTCATAGTCAGTGCGGTGTACACCAATGTTGACATTAATTGTAACATATTGAACACATGTCAAGAACACGCATACACATATCGACTGAAATAACTGAATAGAATTAATAGATTCTATTAGTTGTATTTTTGGTGAGAGAAGAATTGGTTTATTGGAACGAAGTTCCTTATTGCGCGTTATCGAAAGGGGGCTAGACAGAAATTCTTATGAAACAGTTGTCACAACACTTTTTTTGTTTTAGATGATTATCGCTAGATAGCGCTGTGATTAAAATCTTTTAAAACAATTCCTTATTTTGCTTTATATGATTAATGCTAGATGGCGCTGTGATCAAAATCTTTTATTACAATTCTCTCACTAATTAATCGAAAGGAACTTCGTTCCATCCGGGTGTCCCTTGACACCTGTCTCAAGTTTTTTAATATTTATAGATTAAAATGGGCTGGTAATAATTGTATATAAGCAAAAAAAAACCTTTTCAATGTTTTTATGTTTCTTACAATTATTTTTAAGACAAATTAAGTAAATCGTAAGTTGGTCTGTTTATCTTGTAATAAACGAAATAAATTTAAAATAGGCAGAATAAGTTTAACAATAATTGGTTTTTAATGAATGTTAGTTTAAGAAAAAATTCTGCCCAGCAATGGACAGTACAGACATTTGAATAGGATAAGAAGACCATGACTTGTCCTTCTTCAAACTAGGCTTGAGACTTAACTTTAAGGACCCTCTCCTTAAAGTTAGGTCGTAGGTAGCGCCATCTAGTATGTAAACAAAGAACTAGTAAGATTGAGTTTTGTTCGTTCTATTCAAAGTAGTTCAAACGTCTGTCGCTAGATGTCGCTATTATCAAAAATAAAAATGTTTAATTTTGTTCGAACATTGTAATGATAGTTATTTAATAACTACGTGATTTATTGATAACAGTTTATGTTAAACTGTGTTATGTGTAACTGTAACTATTTAAAATCGTAATACTGGATATCCGTTAGTTTATATATAGATATTCCAGAAGACGTAAAGTGATAAATTTGCGAAAGTGTAGTTTGGAATCCAATGATTTATTTTCACTTTTTTTTTTTTAAATTGACAAAGAAATAATATCCTTTTTTTATTATTATTATTTTAGTTGGACGAAATCGCAGTATTCCTTCAAGCCCTACGGGTATATGTGGGAGTTGAACCGCACTAAAAACTAAAACCACTCAAATTAAAATAAATTTACAAATTTACGGTCCTTGTAATTTTTCAGTGACTTATCTTTTTTTTATTGCCATGTAGGCAGACGAGCTAAGGGGCCACCTGATCGTAAGTGGTTGCCGTTGCTCATAAGCCTTCGATCTATTAAAAAAAGACTCATCAAAATCCATTACGTAGTTTTAAAGAATTAAGCATACATAGACAGACAGCGTGAAGTGACTTTGTTTTATACTATGTACTGATTAGGTAGTCAAGGAATAAAATAAAAAAAAACAATTATTATTTAAAAAAATCTTTATTTACATGATATTTTATAAGCATAAATGCGAATAACAGTATACAAAAAAAAGTCTTATAAACGTTATATTTATTTTAAGAATAATACTACCATTTCACTTAAAATAATCTTATTTATAATTTTAAATACATAATAATATAATACTATATTATATTTGATCAGTCAATATCAATAAACTAATAAGATATAAATAAAAATATTATACTTTATAGTAAAATTTTTAGGATAAATTCGATATTAGAAAATTGAAAAATATCTTCTAGAAAAGTCTTAGATTTTTTTTTATATTATTAAAAAAACTATTATAAAAATATATAAAATCAGAAGGCTTCCCTCATATAAAACGAGGAAAACATTCTGAAACTATAATCTTATTTATATACTAAAATATTAATTTATAATTATACTTAAAGTATAATTTTATATACCGCTCTACACAGTAAAGTATAATTATTTTTTCAATATAATATTATTTTCCCTGTAAGTATAATTTTACTAAATTTATGGAAAGTATAAAATATTGGGATTCACAAATTATTATACTTTAACCACATCATAATTAATTAAACAAAATTATGATTATGATAAAAACAAAAAAAATCAGTTTAATTTAATATCAAACGAATTATAAAATATACTTTATTTTTGAGTATTTTTTTTATTATATTTTTTGACAGAAATTGAGTTATAATTATACATTTTATATTTAAATTGTCGGTGAGTATCTACAGCATAATCCTATCCATATCTTACTTAGTAGATGCCTTTGCCACCTTCTGCATTGTATCTTCCATGCTTCTTAAATACCTATTAAGAGATTCGGATGTATTTTGAAGAATACTCAACCCCAACCTATATTTGAAGTCCACTAGCCTCCTTAAAAACGAGAAGAATCCGCCATTTTGGTTTAGAGGTGGGTAGGTTATAACCTCTGGGTTGTTCGTTGGTTTCGGTTGCGGTGTGGTTTCTGTTATGGTGACTGGTGATGGTGATGATGGTAATATTGATGTTGTGTCTGCTCTGTCTGTTGTTGTTTCAGTCATAATGCTTTTGAAGGTAGTATCTTCGTTTTTGGGGTTATCCGTATTGAAAACTTCGTATACTTTAAAAGATTTCGTGGTAGTTTCCTTTTCAGCTTCAGTTGTGGCTTTTTCTTTGTCAATCGGTAAAGTAGATACGCTTTCTATGACTTCGTCTTTGTTACTTTCTTCTAATATAGGTTCTGATACTGCGTAAATTGGGATCACGTCTTTTGGCTTCTCAATTTCGTCAGTGTCAAGTGAAGCTAGATTTCTGACCGGAGGGTTGTATGTATCGTCTATTTCATTGCTAATAAATATGTTGTTGTCTTTTTCTGCTTTTAACATTTCTTCTAGAGATGTAGAAATACTACGTTTCTTCAGTTTTCTTGGACCGTGTTCACGAACCACAGCAGGTGTTGCTGTATCGATCAATTCTTTAGGTACGTTACCAACCACGAATTTGTTTTCATCTGATTCGCTGCCATCATCAATACTTTCCTCCTGTGCCTCATTATTAGATCCTAAGTATAGTGAAGTTGGAGCGTAAGTTACTGGGCTATTTGTAGATTCACCGTAAAATTGTCCATCGAATGGATAGACAGGCTTAAAATCAGATTCGTCAGCAGGTTTTATACCATAAACTACTGAACTGGATACATCGCCTCCATATCCTGAAACCTCAGCCCCAGTTTGCGGTGCTGCATAAATTGGTTCTACTGCAGCTGGGTAAGGAGTATAGCTTTGTGCCTTTTCATAGTTATATTTCCCTTCAGTAGTAAAAGCGTGACGAGTTTCGTATCTAGAACCGTAGTTGGTTGGTTTTGGGTAAACAGCACCGTGAGCTATACCGGTTTTTTGTTGAGGATATCTATTGTTCGTGGGATCGTATGCTACATGACGGTGTCTTAGATCTTGTTCTTTCTTTACTGGGTAGCGGTTCACTTGCGCTGTTTGTCCGGCATATGGGTTCAACTTGTATTTCGAATTTGCTGGCATTCCAGCCAATACAGTTCCAAGCATCTCTTCCTCTGGCTGTCCATTACCATCATTCGCATATTCCTCTGCATTGTATTTGTATAAGTCATCCTTCTTGTCCACTTCGAAGGTTCTGCGAACGGGTGTGGCGAATGGGTAGAAGAAGTAGCTTGCAATACCGACCAAACTAGCAAGGCCGATCATTCCCACTCCAACGGAAGGCATAACTTCTCTGGAGAAATAATTGTATAATTGCGTAGTTATTGTACCAGTTTCTGGTTTTTTATCAGGCTTCGCACTCTTAGTTTTATTGTTGGTCTTAATTTCAGAAATCTCTGTATCGTCTGACGGTTTAGAAGTAGAAGGCTTGCGTTTCTTATTCTTCTTTCTTGTTGTACTTCTTTTAGGTTTTTTGGTTGTTGTCGGTGGTGTGCTGATTTCAACTTCAATTTCAGATTCCTTTGCTTCCATTGGTAATAATGCAGAGTCATCGTAAACTGGAGCTTCTGTTGTGCTGACTTTGTGCTTGTGTTTATTTTTGGTCTTAGATTTAGTCACTGGAGCCTTTGTGACTTCTTTCTTAACAGTCGTAGCTTCTATGGGAGCAGGTGTTGTTGTTGTTGTCGTAGTAGTAGTGGTAGTAGTAGAAGTTGTTCTCTGACTATTCTTGTTCTTCTGTACATTAGTTAAAACCGTATCTTTAATTTTATTGTAAACATTCTCATTAATAGCCGAGCCAGCTGCGATGAGATCTGCTTTGTTGCTACTTGCTATAATAGGGCGTTTAGCCTGGTTTTTGTTGGACGGTCGTTTCTTAGTTTTATTACCGGAAGGCTTAGTTTTCTTTACTTCTTCTATCTTTGTGGGTTCAGTAGATGTTGATGAAACATTTGTAGGGCTGCTAACTAGTACCCAGGTAGATATTCCTTCCTTGGAAGTGGAAGAATCACTGATGACGTCACTAATTCTTTCAGTTTCAAGGTCTTCCATGGAGATGGGCACTGCTTCTCCGGCGTGTCCATTGTATAGAGTTTCGTCTTCGTTTATTTTATGTTTTTGAGCTGGAATCTTCAACTTTGTTGATACTCTGTTCTCTCCTACTACTTGTTCTGGTGCATCTTCTGTTTTTTCTAAGAGTTGGCTGGTTAGTTCTTGGATTGCTTCTCCGATTGGTTCCTTTGTTTTGAGTACTTTGCCTGTGTTTGGTGTGATCGTTGATGGTCCTTCATTTGTTTCTGCTTTCTGGTTTGATAACCTGAAATTTCAAATGTTTTTTGATATTAGTTGACAGGTCTTTTTATTTTCAATGATTTACTTCGATATTATGTACTGAGTGTACCTAGCTTACAAGTTTTTCAAAAATTGAATTGAATATTATTTTTAATCGAGATGTTTTTTTATTAATCGTTTTGCTTTTAACAACAAAGGACTCATTATTTTGCACATTTTGAATGAAAAAATGAATATAATAATTTTGATATCTTTATTGTATAGATTTAGTACAAATTTAATAGCTATATCCTTGTTGTTGTGACATGTGGAATCAAAAAAGATTACTTTTCTATAAATAACTTAAAATCGTAAAACTAAAATAAAAAACCACACACATGTTCAGTATTATTTATTAAAGTTTACAAAATATATTTTACTCCATATTATAAGTTAAAAATAAAATAAATAAAATAATGTTTATGTTATCCTATTATTGTAATACTTACTTAAACCTTAAAAAATCTATCACAGAAATATGTACGTATTTCTAAAATATAAAAAAAATACCTATCAATAGAATATAGGATAAAATTCGAATTAATAAATTAAAAAATATATATTTATTTACTCTTTTTACTGGGGTTTTTATAGTGTAAAAAATCTATGAAAAAAATCTGCATGTTCCTAATATTCTTGTTAGCGAAAAAAAACTAAATATATTTAGTACAATATATTTATTTTCATATATAACTTCAAATTGAAAGTAAAAGTGATCTACAACGCCGTGCTTCTCTCGACAGTGAGGGCAAGCACCGGCGGATGTTTCTACCGTCTTCTGGACGGGGGATGTATATGATATATGAGTATGTACGCTCAACGCTGGCAATTATATTATGGTAATTGAGCTAGTTTACAGTGTTAATAATATGTAAGTAATTGACAAAAAGGAGTAATCATCAAGAAAAATGAGAAAAAAATAGGACCCAACAATAGATGAATAATTCATAAATAAAATCTAGATTTTGCTTTTGAAAGTTCATGTGGAACTACTTACTGAACATAGTTCTTCTTTGTAAATATAAAAATAGAAAATATCTGTAAAACGAATGTAAAAATTTGTCCACTGCTTTCAAAATAATTTGCTCCTTAAAACTAATATTATTTGTACATAAATATTAGAACTACTTATAGTTACTTTAAAAAATAGTAACAGAGTCTCTAAAATATTTTAATGTTTTTTTTATTTACACAATATAAATTTTATGAATCATTTTATTTGTAAATGCAAGCATCTTCAGCATACCTAAGTTGTATTCAGTTAAATTATTACCTTAAATACCTATAGTCATTATTTAAGTTTATTAAAATCTTTTGATTCTCTTTTTTTCCTTTTACTCTTATGATTACTGGACAACTCTTTGTTTTTATCAAGCTCTTTTAGTTTTTCAGCGGCTACCTTCATCCAATATTTCATTCTAGTTATCAAGTTGGAGTTCTCCACTTCTTCTCTATTTTCCACCTCACCATCCCTCAAAACGCCTGTTCTCACTTTTCTATTATTTGGAAATTCATGTGACTGCCAACTAGCCATTCTATCAGGCCAGTACATTTCTGGCTTATACACGTGTATAATTTTGGGCGCTTGGCGACCGTAGGGAAGAAACCAGGAAGAAAACAAAGCTGCCAATCCAGATCCAGCGAATAAGAACGCTACTGGTGTGACCAGCAAAGGAAATAATCCAAATATAAGGGGATTAAGGGATGTTAACCAACTAAGAGCACTAAATGCTGGACGAAAGAAACCTAATAAAAAAGGTGACAAGCCAAATAGATCATCTTCGTCTTTATTAGGTCGTCCCGGTTTTGACAAAGCTGCTAATGGTGAAGAAGCAGAATTAGCCACTGGCTCTGATGATTCAGATTGGGCTATATTCGCTGCATTGTAATTAGTCAATGCAGTCCCTTCAACAGACGCACTTTGAGCTTGTACTTCCTCGTCAGACTGAAAGTAATCACCAGCAGATGAATCCTCATTTAATGAGTCATCTAAAGGAATCCCTAAACCTAATATACTTTCCGTGTCATCTTCTTCCTCAGAATCTATAACAACGTTCTTGTTTACAACGTTAGTATTTACGGCAATATTTAAATCAGGACACGCTTCTTTGGCCTGCCCTTGAAACGTATTGTTCAAAGTGAGAAAAATAGTAGGGCATTCGTCGGGCGAAGCGTTGTACTCTTCGGGTCGTATCACTATTTTCTCCGTGTAAGCGTTAGTCGGCTCGAAAGTTGTGACCTCGAAATTCGGATAATTATGCACGATGTTATGATAGTTGTAATCTTTCATCGGTTCAGTGACCGGAGCTGGTTTACGTGTGGTTTTTCTGGTGGCCTGAGGTATTTGCGGCCAAGGTTTTGGGTAACCTACATTTGTGATGATAGGTGTTGGACTCGGAGGTGTCGTGTGGAGATACGATGGTCTGTGATAAGGGTAATCTGTGACGTGGAGGTTATTTGAATATACTTGAGTTTCCTCCGAATATTCAGGTCTGTAATATGAACTGTAATTATTACCGAAAGGTCGTCGTTTCGCTTTTGTTTCGTCGTTCTCACTTAACTGTGTTAGCTCTATTTTGTCATATACTTTACCGTTAACTATTGATTCACGAGAGAATTCAAAATCTTGATAATTTGTTTGATCATTCCATTTTGTTATAACTTTTTTGATTGTTGGTTTTCTGGTAGTTGTAACTTCGTTTATTTTATTTTTATTTACTTTACGTTTAGTGTTCTTTTTAACTGTATTTTTTTGTTTTTTAACTACACGACCTTCTCTTTCGTTTAAACTAGTTAAATTAACATTAGAAACTTCTGAAAAACTATCTAAGTTATTATTAGAAGATATAATGACTATAGGTACTTTAGAACTATTCGTAATATTACTATTTCTAGATCTATACCTTATTTCTGGTGTTTCTGTCTGTGTATCAACGGTTTGATCTTGTGGCCGGCCTAAAACGTACGGTGAAAACACAATTAAAAACAAAACTATAGTCCATTTACCACACACTTTTCTTCGCGTCATCTTGTTTCACACGATTACCTGGAATGAAAAAAAAATATTAATTAGTCGTCTGAAGGAATAAGTTGTAATTTGGTAATTTCAACAGTGATTTTATGGGTCTTTTAAAATGTATTTCGATATAAAGTCTATTGATATTATCAATTAACTGATGTCAATATTTTTTCAAAAATATATATTTTCAAAAATAATTATTTTTGGTTAATCGCCATTCAGTTGCGAATATTTTTTGAATAGGCATTTATGTAACAAACTAAAACAGCCTATTCCATTATTATATTATATTTAAAAAAAAATGATAGTGCTAATGGAGTTCAGTAACATTTCTTAGGTATGTCACATTTTTATACCGGAGAATAATCATATATTTTTTTTCGTAATTAAAAAAAATGATAAATAGTATTAATAGAATCCAGTAACGTCACAGATTTCAGAATTTACACTCGAAAACAATGTTCCCTTGATTAATTCTGATTTTTTTATTCTAAACTAGCTGGGCCACACAATTTCGTGTGCGTCACATAAGGAAATTTTCTCACCGTTTAAACCTTCCCTGGATTTCTACGAATATTTCAAGATTAAAATAAGCCAAATCGGTTCAGTCGTTCTCGAGTTTTAGCGAGACTAACGAACAGCAATTCATTTTTATATATAAAGTTTCATCAATTGATCTTCGCTATTCTTATATCCGTATTAGTATATCGAAAATTATGCATCGCCTATAACCCAACTTATCATACTACTTATCATATTTGATTACCAATGTCTTATTAATAAATATCACCTAGATTTTTATGTCATAAATTAAATTATGTTGTGTAAATAAATATTAATGATGATCTTATTGTTATTTAAGCCAATATGTAAATATAACATTTCGAAACAAAATTAACGACTTCGACCTGGTTTTATTTCTAGATTTAATTATGTAAATATATATTGGAAAATATAACCGTTTTTTTATATTTATTTCAAAAGTATCTTTTTCCCGAATCATTTGTATTCGTCAATTTTCAAGTAATTTTACGATCCCTACTAATATTATAAAAGCAAAAGTAACTCTGTTTTTCTGTCTGCCTGTTTCGATATTCCGCTTAAACCTCACAACCGATTTTGATGAAATGCGAAAGACCTTTTAATTGAAACTAACGCAGACAAAGTTGTGCGGGCCTGCTCGTTTAGTATAAAAACTCTTATATAAACTTCACAAAACTCTAAAAAATCAAACCATTGAACAGTTATTATACACCGCTATATAACCGATTTTATTACTCCAAAATATTTGGTTATATTTAAAGATATAACTAGTTATTTAAATAACCCAGACCGTTATATACCATTAACCTAAAACCTAAAAACGGTTTCAAAGAAATCTCTATAATAGAGACGACTCATTATTTCCTGTATAGTTAATAGATAATTAATGACTATAGACCGTTATTTGAATACTGTTTTTGATGAAATATACTTAATTATTGGAACGAAGTTCCTAATCGCGCGTTATCGAAAGGGGGCTAGACGGAAATTCTTATGAAAAAGTTGATACGACACTTTTCTGTTTTAGATGATTATCGCTAGATTGCGCTGTGATTAAAATATTTTAAAACAATTCCTTATTTTGTTTTATATGATTAATGCTAGATGGCGCTGTGATCAAAATATTTTATTTAAGTTATATTAATTAGTTAGTTTAAAATAAAAAAAATAAATTCTATTACAATTCCCTCACTAATTAATCGAAAGGAACTTCGTTCCATTCGGGTGTCCCTTGACACCTCTCAAGTTTTTTTTTATCTGAATATTGTAATTATAGAAGGCACTAGCTGATCTGAAAACTTCAGAAGACATCAAAGAGAGGAACGTTTTACGAGTATTTACTTAATTTTAATTTAGTGTTTTATTAATATGACACTTAGAATTAACGTAGTTTCGTATTATAGAAGTAGAATTTTCGAAATCGGTTCAGTGGATCCCCTTCAAAATCAATAAAAGTATAAATTGATGAATACTAGATACAAGAGAAACAAACAGATAGAGAAAATAAATTAAATTTATTTATTTTATCTTCTTAATATTATACTCATAATATTATACTTGTAGCTGTGACTTTTTAAAATATATTTTAAAATGTTGTTTATATTCGAATCAAGATCCTTGCGAAAAATAATAAATAATTTATAATCTCACTATAATATCGAGGTTATTTAAAAAAATCTTACGTAAATATTGCAATTTTAATCACAACAAAATATTATAGATATTGTTGCAAAGAACACATTCAGAATAAAGTAACATATCGTCGTTGCGCCTGCCAAATCCCATATGTGGTTTTTTTTGATTTTTCGTTTTTTCGCAAAACGTGATCTCCGATTTTTTCTCCATGTACTGGTAAAATCCTTTTTTTCAAATTCCATCGGGAACCATTTTGCCAAATACCTTATGTATTTTAACCGTTTAGAAAATGCCGGTATGTGGCAAAATGCACATACGGGATTTGTGTTTTGCCGTCTGTCGCTCGCAACTGTCCGACTCATGAGGGTGTTGTGGTGAAAATAATCGTATAAAAATAGTTTTACTGTGTTTTAATTTGAGAAAAGCGGCAAGTACATCCTGAATTAACTTGATATTTTGTTGTTTGACATAATACCATTGATTATTTATCAATAACTTGTAAAGAAGATAAACTTTTTTTATTATGTATATACATTATTATAGTCCTACGAATAGTTTCTACTCACGTATAATATCAAATATTTATTGATTTAAATCTACAATATTTATTTGATATCAACTGAAACATGATAAAAATGAAAATAGTTTTTAAAAACCTTTATAATTTAAAATTACATTACATTACCTACAATCATTAAGTTACCAAATCCTGTATGTGACACATACAGGATTTGGTAAAAAAGTTTAGTGAAAAAGTGCACATAACTGGTTTGAAATGGGTCAAAAAATCCTGTATGTGACACATACAGGATACATACAGGATATTTGACCCATTTCAAACCAGTTATGTGCACTTTTTCACTAAAAAAAAATCTAGCTCTTTATATGACTGATGTTTATGGCTACTTTTGCATTTTTTTAATGTATTACATAAATAGCTACAAAATTGCATCATTAATTATTAAAAAAAAACCATTTTAAATTAATTAACATGTTTTTTGTTGTTTTCCAAAACCTTGCAAAAACCACATATGGAACTTGGCAGGCGCAACGACGATATGACATTCTGATACTAATAATATACTAAAAAAACATACATATTTAAAAGACTCATAAAATTACTGGAAAATAAAACCTTTTTATTACAAAGAAATATTTTTGATTAAAGAAAAAACAATACCAAGAAAGTAAAAATATGTTCGGGAAATACCAACCACAAAGTAACAACATGATTCACACAAGTGAAAGTGTAGACGAATATATTATATATAAACAAGTAAATATAATATATATTTACATTTGTGGTGAATTCTGCGGTTATATACTGTTTGCATATAAACGAAGGCTTTGTTTAAAAATGATAGAGATGAGTAATTCATTGAAAGAACTTTATATAACTTTATACTTATATCTTTAGTCATGGCGAACTGTGAAGTATAATTTAATGAGTATAATTTATACTGCTATAGAATAATTGAGTTTTACAGGATGTTTTGTTACACCTCTAAATCCTAATGATTAATTTTAAGACGATAAAAGAACTTTTTTATTTGTATTACACATTTAAAAATAACGAATAAAAGTAATGGTTAAAGTAGCGACCCCTCAGTGTCCCTTGACATTGCAGAGGTTCATGAGCGACGGTAACCACTTACTATCAGGTAGGCCGTTAGCTCGTCTGCCTACATGGCAATCAAAAAAAAAAAAAAAAAGGCTTTAAGATCATTATTTTTTCTACAGTAGTATTATTTTTCGATAACTGAATCAAATACTGCAGAAAATATCAGTGGAATATTATCCTTATACAAAAATCAAAGTTCACTATCTGTTTGATTTTCTTCGTTCGATCTCCTTTGACGTTTATCAAAAACAAAAAATAGCAGGTCAGATCTATATTACCATAGTACGTGTTTAAAAAAAATACCATTCAGACTTACTTCCATTTCCTATCACCCAACACATTCATTTCGTTCTCTCTCCATCTAATCTACAGCTATAAAATAGCGCGTCAGATCCAAGTCATCAGACTACATGTTCCAATAACAAAAACCATTCAGACTCACTTCCATTACAAATCGCTCAACACATCCATTTTGTTCTCTCTCTATCGACGCTAATCTACAGCTATAAAATAGCACGTCAGATCTAAGCCACCATTGTACTTGTTCCAATATCAAAAACCATTCAGACACACGTCCATTTCATATTACTAAACACATCGATTTTGTTCTCTCTCCATCGACGCTAATCTACAGCTATAAAACAGCGCGTCAGATCCAAGCCACCATTGTACGTGTTACGTTAATAAAATCGCTCAGTTTGTCGACCCGTAACTGCTTTCCTTAGTGACCCACTGACAGGTTTTGAGGACGCGGTCCGTTAGCGGCCAAATAACGAAGGATGTTTACAAATGGAACCTGTTTTGGCCTTGGGAATGTGGTGTTTGGAATTTGTTTTTAGTTGGATGTTTTGTAAACATCTGGAAACTATATCTTATTGAAAATACTCCGATTTTTTATCTGGTGATTAAACTCCGGATCTAAAAAAATTTAGCTTTTCCTCAGGTTCCTGGGATTTACTGCGCAGAGTTATTACAGTGGTCATTGTAGATTCTGGTTAGAAAGGACTACAGTGATGGGATAGATAGGTGAATAAATACTGATCACGTGGAAATACGCAAAATAAGTTTATGTACTTTATTATCTTTGACGACATGTCGATGTCATCTTTGACGCCTCGTCACTTAAAGCAGTACTCGTTTAATTTTGCTCAGTGAATATTATTTGAAAAGTGTTCAATATTCTGATTTTTCAGGTGTATTTTAATCAAAATCTAGCCAACAAATATAAACCACGGCTACATATCTAAGTTTCTTCGATTTACGGTGCGAATTATTGAAATAACTGCAACATTCGACTGGGTAATTATTAAAAATTGGAGGTAATCTTTGGATTTTCTACACCGATTTTAATTACGAGTATCACAAATTTATAATTTATACCTACTAAAAATAAATGTGATATAATCGTATAAAACCTCGAAGAATTTACTGCTTATGTGATGCAGTATTTAAATAATCACATAAAGAACAATATGAATAAAACAGTTACATCTATGTTCAAAGTGTGTCCGTGACCATAGCAATGAACAGTTTCAATGCGGTTTAAGTGCATTCACTTCGGTCTCAAGTTACGAGACTTGAGTTTTATTTCTTAAGGAATTCTCAGATTAAATCGTCGTACCTAAATGCTAATTGAACTAGTAAAATTATTTCCTTTATTCGGACTGTAGCTCCACAAGCTTTGTATCTAAGAAAATGCTTATTTTCTAATTCAACGTTAATATAGACTACAAATATTATTTTGAAAAAAATATAGTCATAAATTACACTTAAGTTAAAATTAAATAATCGTGTTTACAATTTGAAGATATGATTGTTTAGAAGAAATATAATTTTTTTATGATTTGTAATTTGTTTTTTTTTTTAAGATTTCTAGTTTTTTACCTAATTAATTTAATTTAATTTCGTTTTCGACTATCGATTCTAACTATTACCTTTTTTGGTAATATCTTTTTTTTTTTAGTTGGAAGAAAATCACCGGATCCCCGCGGTGCCCCGCGGGCGGTGTATGTGGGAGTTGAACCGCACTAAAATCTCCAACCGCTCACACTCAGCGTCCGAACCCCGGCTGAGGCCAGAACCCAGCACGGAGTTATGAGGGACGGCGCGACGCGTTACGCCCACGGCACTCTTTCCCGTCGCGTCGTTTGGTAATCGCTTTAATCGTATAACTTGAACTACATCCCAAGTTTAACTAGATGTGGAACTGGTTCCATTGCTTGCTCTCATTTCTAGTTTATGTTCAACGTACATATTGACTTTCAAATTCACTTTAGTATTTTTAAGGTTTTAGTAAATAATCATTATTAAGTAGATTCGTGAGATTTTTCAGAAGAGTTTCTTTTGTATGTTAAAAATGGTAATTTACAATGTATTTTTTTTATAGTTTATTGCAATGTTAGGTAAACGAACAGACAGCCTGTTGGGGAGAGTTTACTGTGGTCCATGGAATTTGATTAGATATATTTTTTTTATAATTTGCATATGTAAATACTAACTTCTACTACTTTAAAGTTATGAAGCTTTGAACCTAATTTTTTACTGAAACTGAGATCAATTTTTTTTTTTTTTTTACTTTTTACTAATTTTGATCGAAGGAAGTATCATAATCTATTTTTCTATAACCTCATCCTATACTTATTTTTTTTCAATTATGAGAAGAAGCGCTTGCCTTCCGTACGGGAGGTCGCGGGTTCAAAACCGGCCGACTTGTACCTCTAAATCTTAATAATATGAAAAAGATTTATGTGCAATTTTTCACAACACCACTGGCTAAAAACGGTGAAGGAAAACATCATGAGGAAACCTGCATGTCGGAAAAGTGTTCTAAAAATCCTTTGAAGATATGTGAAGTCCCCAATCCGCATTGGGCAAGCGTGGTGGACTATACCTAACCCCTCTTCAGAGGAGACCTGAGCCCAGCAGTGGGCAGTAATGGGTTGTTACAGTACAGGGAATTGTGACACGTAACGTATTCAATAACCCATCAATCAGACCATCACACTATAATGTCATAGCACTATACTATTGGTTCACCGGAAGAACTTTCCACTGCCCAGCCAAGCAATACCGATCTTTATGTCTTTGTAAATTGTGACACTTTTCCTTTGATGGTGTAATAGGACATATTTGTAACATGTTTAGTGTGTGATTATCGAGTATATTCACGCTGGAGTGGTCTGTAAGAGTTTGCGTAAAGTTATTATATTCGATGACTTCTGCTGTTGTAAGATGGTCATACAAATTACTATGCATTTGATGTTGTTTTACAATATTTTGGACACAACTCTATGTGTGATAGTATGTCATATTACTATGTGTATCATATGATTAGAGGGAATAAATATCCTCCGATTTTGTAATACAACGTTACTTAATCTCTGCTACATATTAGAAAAGGTAATGTCATGATTTTTGTGACGTACTGAACCGATTTCGAACACTGTTTTACTAAAAGCAAGCTATATCTCTTGTAAGTCATGGTCTGGATAATAATTCTAAAATTAAGGGAATTCCCCAAAATATTACAACATAATAAAGAAAACCCAATTGTTCAAGACAAATTACATTTTCTAAACAATTCATTGTCATTTTTACGCTACCAATTATTGTACCTACTCCTAAGGATTCTCTTTAAGAATTCAATCAAAACATTATAATAGTAGAAAATCTTAAACATAGTCTTACTAAATCTATTACTGAAGAACAATAGATAAAAATATATTTAAACTCCAAGATTACTCGCAAACAATGAGTCAAAAATTGAATTTCACTTTTTGGCACACTGACACACATACCATACATTCTCTTTACTGCCCAAATACAATGAATTAAGAACCTTTTCACACTGTAGGTATAGAATAATATAATATAGTACTAAAGCTAATCTATGTATCTCTCTTTTGACACTTGCTTTAGGATCAACGAGTCATAATAAATTTTAGCTTTAAATACATGACATTTTTGGAATGTGTTAAACACTACTGTGATATGTTTTTATGCATTTTCAACGGGTTCTTACCGCGATATTTAATTAATGATGTGAGTTCGAAAAGCGAACGAGAAAGAGGGTAGACAGATTTGTTTGCCCTTAAATCGACCCACAATATCCAGTCTTCTCGTGATCACGACGTTTGCAACAACATTGAAATATCGAGACAACTCAATTAATTAAATATCGTGGTAAGAACCCGTTGAAAATGCATGAAAGTATTATAGAAAACTGCGAGTGTCTGAATAAGTTTACTACTGTGATATGGACCACTTCAAAATAAATTTCCGTTCCATTTGTCCTTTTTGTCTGCAATGTGATTTGTATTAACTTATTACTATTTACTGGGCTCAGGTTCCCTTAGTAGAGGGATCAAGCATAGTTAACCAAGCTTGCGTAGTAGAATTTGGAGACACATAATCTTTTTCGAAGTTCTAACTTCCCGAATTTGCAGGATTTCGCACGATGTTTTCCTTCACGGTCGTATCTTTGAAATGTCTCGACCAATTTCCAAGGGACTTTTAATGGCAGATAACTAATATAATAGGGAGTAACAAGCCTATAGGTTACTTTAGAAAAAATCGAAGGAACAACATTTCTCCCTAAGAAGTGTGCAGTTAAGATTGTTACAAAATCTTCTTATATATAAAAATGAATTGCTGTTCGTTAGTCTCGCTAAAACTCGAGAACGGCAGGGCCGATTGAGCTGATTTTGGTTTTGAAATGTTTGTCGTAGTCCAGGGAAGGTTTAAATGGTGACAAAATACCCGGGATTTTTTTTGTGACGCAGACGAAGTTGCGCAGGCCATCTAGTAAGATTATAATAACATCAAAACATTCTTAGCTTTTAGCGTGTAAAGTGAAAGTGCCAATACTTAGTATCGATATTGTGGTATTTTCCAGAAATTATTTACTTTCCCTGTTAGAAAACTTTCCACGTTATACCTACACCATGATATTAAAGTCTTGACCCAAGAAATTTGAACTTTGTGATGCTTATTGCCAATACCAGTATCAGTTTTTTTTCGATAAAATGAAAATAGTTGCATATCACGTAAAAAGATATGATAACTAGGCAAGTAAGTAGTTTTTTGTCTCATTCACTTACACTATTACTAAACGGGTTCTAACCACGATTATTTTTAATTGAGCGGTCCCGATATTTCAGCACTGTTTCAAGCGCCATGATCAAACGAACGAGAAAAAGTGTAGACAGATTTGTATGCTCTTAAATTACCTACCCGCAGTTCTTCAGTCTTCCCGTGATCATATCGGGATCGCTCAATTAAAAATAATCGTGGTAAGAACCCGTTTAGTAATAATGTAAGTGATGTAGATAACCGCGAGTGTTTAAAGAAATTTTGTCTCATTGTTCCTAAACTTCTAAACATACTGGGAACAAAAAAGTAGTTACTAGAAATTTTACATTTTGGATCAAATACCTTACTTTTTTTTCGACAATGGTCTTCATATTTTGAAACTGACAGTCTACTTAATATGATGTTTTATTTACCATTCAGTTCTTTTCAAACAGCCTTAATTTCTATCATTTTTTGTAAAAAAAATTATCTTAAATTATCTTAAAGTTAACTTTATAGATCTTTATTAGAATCTATATCGACTATACTATATCTAAGTTACACCAAGTCAACATCAATGAAAGCAGACACGCACGTACACTAAATTCCTGACATTTCATTGATGTGAAAGTTACCTATAAAACAATAAAAAGGCAAGCAATTTACAGTTAAGAATTTTGGTTTTACTCAATAAATTCTCGTAAATATTTCTTATCATTATAAACTTAATGTTAGTACTAATAGCATAATCACTGAATTAGATCAAATAATACTGTACCAACCCATTACTGCCCGCTGTTGGGCTCAGGTCTCCTCAGAAGAGGGATGGGAACTTAAGTATGTTTACAGTCATTACACACGTCCTGACTTTTAAATGTTTTCGTTATGATATTTTGTTGACCAATTAATGGGTTATTATTTTTCTCAAAATATGATCATAAACTTATGTATATCGATCTCATGTTACTAGCTACACTGTACCGAACCAAACAGTACAAAATAGTTTCCAACATTACCTTCACTGTGGTTTACAAAACGTCTTAAAGAGACTTCAGTAAAAATTTCATCATAAGCGAAAGAGTAGAGAAGAAGTAAAAGATTTTAATATTATATTTTCTTTTAATAATTTAAAAGCATTTATTATCATACTCATTTTCTTTCCATTATGTCACATATTATGGAAACTATTACGATAAAGTTTTATGTAATGTAATTAATACCTATTTTTGTAATGTACTGTTGTTTCCTCAATAAATCAACTTTGTTTCCTTACTTTTTTACTGAAATTCTAGTGGTAGAAGATGCTTGTCTTCCATGCGGGAAGTCAAGGGATGCGGGAAGTCAAGGGTTCGAACCGACCGATTTATTTTATACCTCTAAATTTGAATTAAAATTTGAGAAAGATTAACGGGCAGCTTATCACAACCAGGAAACAAGATTTCGAACGAGAGAACGAGAAAAAATTTAACCTATTCGATGATGTAAAATCCCCAACTCGTACCTACCAGTAGGTAAGTTTAGTGGACTATGCAAACATAGGACTATGTAACAGAAGAGAGCCTGAGCCCAGCAGTTTTTAAGGACTAGACTTATAATTTTAGAAAATCTGATGTTAACTCGAATGCACAAGAATTAATCTGATCTAATTACAGAGTACAGAAAAAACTTTGCAGTGGTCCCTGCACTAGACTAGGCCTGTATCGCTGGAGACCGTTACGTTTTAAATATTATTAAATTAATTGAAAGATATCAGAGGAGAATTAAATAAAACTGTTTTTTTAAATAACTTAAAATTTTCTTTAGTTATCTCAAATACCTATAATCATCCATCAATAAATACAGTCATGAGATGATTTAAAACCGTTACTTACATTCCGCTAGTCTAATGATAAAGCAATGCAACGTGTCCAAGAAGTAGTTGTAAATAGATGATTATCATAATTAGTTAAATACATGTAAATCAGTTTTTCTTGTATCAGGACAAAGCATCATATTCTAGAGCTGAAAGGTTAAAAAAGTTCTGATCTGACAGGTCGTTTATTAAATCTTAACTTTATTGAATTGCAGTTGCTTCTACCCTAGAGTTAAACTGCTTAAAATTTATCTGATCTGTCGTTTAGTAAACCTTAACTTTATTGAATTGCAGGTGATTCTATTGGCATTCTACCCGAGTTAAACTGTTTAAGATCGACCTGATCTGACAGGCGATTTTCTAGATATACTTAAAGAATTACATTTGTTTCCGTTTGAATCAGTACAAAAGCATACCTTCTGCTATAGAGCTGAAGTTTTTCATGTGATCTGACAGACAATTTTTGTAATATCCTTGTAAGATTTTGAAACCATATTTCATGATGTTTTAAGTAAATGTCATAAATATTAAATATCATAAATAAGTTATTAATGACAGTATTTAGTATATACAATACAACATATAATTTTAATATGTGACAAGTAGTTTTTATTTTATTTTTTGTTGTTAAAGTAAGTCGATCATTTTTGTATTTTTTTTTAATTATGTTGTTGTTGTCCATAGACCTAAGTTCATCATCAATTAGTTGTTTAGTTGACTGATATTTTTGTTAGTTAGAAATAGTGCCCAAAGCTTTACGATATTTATCTTCATAAAAATAAAATTTCAGTTTCTTCTTTCAAACAAAAATAATGATCGCAATCGGTTCATCTAGAAAATAACGCAAAATTATGTTTTAAAAAAATATATACCACTCTCATTAAAAACATCAAAATCGACCCATTTAAAAACCCCTTCAGAAATTAAAAAAAAAACTCACCAAAAAAAAAATTTTTTTCAAGAAACTCGCGTGGACGTCTATCTAGAAACGTCTTCGGAACGACACTAAGCCCAACCGGTGAGTAACGGTACCACGTACCACTTACTTTTACCGGACAACATACGTGAAAAAACAGATTTTCTTTTTAAACGGTATGTTTTTAGTTTGGAAATACGTAAAATTAGATTTAAAAGGTTAATGTTAGGTTAGGTCAGGAAAAAATGTGTGGCAGTTTGATAGAGGATAGGATGCGTGCTATAATCAGTGTTGGCAAAAAATTAATCTGATTAACGATTAAAAATTACGATTAAAATCGTAATCGATATTACCACGATTAAAATTAATTAATCGTAATCTATTTTTCCCGATTACGATTATCAATCGTAATCGTTAATCGTTAATCGTTAATCACGATTAAAAATTTAACTGCTATAAATGATGGTAATCGAAAATGAGACACAATTAATTTTAGCAATAATAAAAATGATCGACTTAAATTTTTCGACAACAGCAGAAAAACTTCTAGTTAGATTGTTCTAAAGCAAATAATGTGTAAATTTTCATGCATTTTCAACGGGTTCTTACCACGATATTTACGATTTCACGATACGAGAAGATCAGTCTTCTCGTGATCATGACGTTTGCAACAACGTTGAAAAATCGAGACAACTCAATTAATTAAATGTCGTGGTAAGAACCCGTTGAAAATGCATGAAAGTATTATAGAAAACCGCGAGTGTCTGAATAATGTGTAAATTCTCCTTTCAAACAGAATTTTCAAAGTAAAAAAGTTACACGTAGGTGCTTACAACAAAACGTAAATTTTTGTTCGAAAATGGAATCTTTTAAGTTTAAAGCATCTAACTCAAAAACTACCTAACTAAATAAATGGCGCGACGGGAAAGAGTGCCGAGCGCGTAACGCGTCGCGCCGTCCCTCAAAACCCCGTGCTGGGTTTTGGCCTCAGCCGGGGTTCGGACGTTGAGTGTGAGCGGTTGGAGGTTTTAGTGCGGTTCAACCCGTGGGGCGGGCGGGAATTAGGTGATTTACTCCAACTGAAAAAAAAAACTAAAAACGGCTATTTTTTTTTTCACTCCAAAAAATTGCAATTACAATTTCACTTTGAAATATAGTCGAATTGGATACCTCTTTCGCAAGTCGATCAATAAATTGGAATCAACATCATGAACAACAAAATGAAGCCAATTTAAAGTGCACCGATCGCGCGTAACTACACGATATTCTGGCGTTAGTGTATTGATGACACTCAGTTCGTTTAACACACTAATAACATATTACATACACATAAGTTCTTTAAAATTTCACTTTCTTATTTATGATGTTGGTTCAAAACATCGTGTTGTTACGCGCGATCGGTGCACTTTAAATTGGCTTCATTCTGTTGTTCATGATGTTGATTCCAGATGTAATAATTCTATGTAAATAACATAGAACATTTTTAAATAGAGAACATATTTTCAAAATTACATTTAAAAAAATGCTGGTCATCTTAATACGTTTTGAATGGACCTGCTTTGACTTTGTTTAAAATTTACATGAAATATGGGTTACCTCAGTACCTATGTCAAGAGTAATTTAAAATATTACGTCTAAATTGAAGCAACTAGAAATTAAGCAGGTTTGCGCCAAGTACAAACCATAAAATTCTTCAAACTAATAAATCTTTTTAAGTCATAAAACACAAGAAGATCAGGCAAAATCTTTTAATGAGAAAACGCCAAATGTTTATTGTGTTTAGTGACATCTAGCGGCAAATACAAAAACTTTTTTGCAATGTAGTTCTTCATTTTAACAGCAGATGGCGCTAATAAAAAATGTGTTGCTCAAATTTTAAACATTGGTATAATCACTAAAAACTAAACAATCAGCAAAATACAATCAATTTAAAAACAATAATGGTTTGATGTTTTGATCCGTTGAATAATTGAATGATAAATTCGTTTATCATCGTTGGAAGCTTCACTACTCCTAAATTTACTTTAGCGCCATCTAGTCTACACAGTTAAAACTGCAAAGTAATTGTAGTACTGCTATTCAACAACAGACGGCGGGGCCAACAACCAAATATTTTCAATATTAATCAAACATTTGTTAACTAGAGTTTATCATATTAATATTAGTAATTATTTCGCTGACGTTTTGTAATCGAACTTGATTTCATCAGTTTCGAGCGCTATCTGCCGGTAAAATAAAAAACTACTCAACAAATTTTACGCGTTCTACTACTTGACAATAGATGGCGCTGTTTTAAATTTACCACTTAAAATTATTTCATGGTTTTAATTTGGCATTTTTACTAACACCAAATTTATAACCAACATTTTATTTGACTATTACCCTGAAGAATCCATTCATATTTTTTTGTGTATAATTGCAAAATTATTAGTACACTCTTTTGGAACAGTTTTAAAACTATACAGTTCCAAAACTCGACACTAGATGGCGTTGTACCTTTTCGCAACAAAATAAATAACATTGCACTTTACAATTATGTTATTACACACAAATACTTAAAAACGAAAACAACTAAATTTCTTTTACTAAAAACGGCAATTACAATAAAAATGAACGCATTCAAATTTTAATAATTGTTTTATGTAGCGTGCGAATTGTAAAATCGGGCAAATACCAATGTTTGCTGTGATCTGATAAAACCGGTCGCTATGGAAAGTGGTCGGGATCGATTGTGTACACTTTCCTTACTGTAGTGTAATTATTCAAATGGTACTTTGTATACTAGCTGACAACTTCGTCTGCGTCACTAAAGGAAACTATATATCCTTTAGCCTTCCTCGATAAATTATCTATCCAAAACTGAAAGAATTTTAAAAATCGGACTAGTAGTTTCGGAGCCTACAAGGCTTGAAAAGAGTCCTTAAGAGAATGCAGAAAATAGCGGTTTTTTTCGACTATGGTTAAATTGGGTATGTAGAAGTTAAACTGCACTAAAACCTTCAACCGCTCAATGCGGCTGAATCTAGAACCTAGCACGGAGTTATGAGGGGCGACATGACGCATTACGCGTTATAATTTTATTTGAAGTCCTAACATTGCGGAGTTCCATGAGCAATGATAACTATTTACGATTACTATCGTCCGCTTGGAAATAATATGAATGATGGTACATAGGTACTACATATTATTATTGAAGACCAGTTACAATATTATATTCAAATAATTTGGTATAATGTGTTAGTAAACGCCACTACAAATCCCCTGCATTGGATGTAATGTACTCATCTATGTAACTAGTATGTAGTTTGTATGTAGTTTTTCATATATGTATGTAGTTTGGGTGGAATCTTGCAAGTTAAATTTGACGAACTTCCCGATATCCGATTGAGCTGACATTTTGCACGCAGATGTATATCGCGTGTTTGGGCTCGTTTTACTTGCTAGCACTCTAATCCTACATGATATACAGGATCTATAAAGCTTGTATTTAATTTTATTTCTTTAAAATAAAGTAATTCATCATAGCGTAGTAATTATGATTACACTTACTTAAGTCTCGTTTAAAGACAAATCTTATACCGCGTTTCCATATTGGCTCGCCAACTTCCAATGCAAGCAATGGCCAACTGTCAGACGGTGTTTCACATAGTTTCAATGTCAATGCATACAAAACCTCCGTTTACATGTTGTCACCGTCATTTGTTTTTTACGTGTGCTACGTTGCCAATGCGAGTGGTCGAAGCGCTTCCTTCCGAACGGGAGGTCGGTTCAAATCCGGCTTTTACCTCTAAATCTAAATATGAAAAAGATTTATGAGCAATTTTTCACAACACCACTGGCTAAAAACGGTAAAGGAAAACATCGTGAGGAAACCTGCATGTCGGAAAAGGATTCTAAAAATCCTTTGAAGATATGTGAAGTCCCCAATCCGCACTGAGCAAGCGTGGTGGACTATGCCTAATCCCTCTTCTGAGGAGACCTGAGCCCAACAGTGGGCAGTAATGGGTTGTTACAGTACAGTACAGTACGTTGCCAATATGGAAACCACAAATTTAACAGCTATATAGTTAAACATCTCATCTGTTTTATTACCGTTTATGTACGTAGCAGTGCGTACGAAATGAAAGCTTGGTATATGTCAACTGCTTTCATTCGCAAATTCGTGACGAAAATATTGCACGATTCCACGATATTCTCAATCCGATTCATAAGAAAGAGGTTTGTGAATCAGATCACTGTGTTACAAAGGCTTTACTCCTAAAAAGGTGGTATTTAACTGTACTATTACTGCCCACTGCTAGCCTCAGGTCCCAAGGGATTTCACCTTACAAAGAAAAGCTAATTCAATCTTCGAAAAATTGTTGGCTTGTCTGCCTGCGTTGTAAAATAATAGCACATGTTTTATTTTTATGAGATGTAGCTCTGGGCCAATCCGCATTGGGCAAGCGTTGTGGACTATGCCTACCCCCTCTTCGGAGGAGACCTGAGCCCAACAGTGGGCAGTAATGGGTTGTTACAGTACAGTACAGTAGCTCTGGGTCAAATTCAAATTAAATACCACCCGAGTGGAAAGCAAAAACAGGACATGAAATTATCTTAAATCAACTTGAAGAACTGAACAAAGGTGTGAAACCAATTACAAGTATGAAGATCTCACAGACGACATTAGAGGATGCTGATTATATCCCATCCAAATGGGATCTTAATTGTTTCCAAATATTTCCATGGTCCTAACACTAACAGATTGAACATTAATTAAGAAACTGGAAGGAATAATTGCCAATTTATTTCCACAATAGTCCCTTCCACGTATAAATGGTAAAATGAAAGCAACGAGTCGAAAGTCAAGTACAGATGGAAGATAGCCACAGAAACGTGACTAAGTTTACGATTTCAATCAAACAATGTAAAATTTACATAATGTCGCTCGTGTTTAAAGTTTGTTTCTTTCTTTTTTGTAGGTAAACGATCTTAATAGTATAGTCCTGTTGGTAAGGTAAAGGTAGGGCGTAGATAGCGGTCCTGCAGTGTCTTCTGGTAATGTAGAGGTACATGAGGGACGGTAACCGCTTACGATCAATAAAAACGTACAGTAATTAACTAGGAGATGGCATCTGTTCTTCGAGGCTAGTTCAAGGCTAGCAGGCTAGTTCTGACTCCAAGTATTCCCCCTCTTGGAGGGCTTCGGATAGCCCGCCGACCGAGAGTGCCGGTGGTCGCATAGCCGTCAGCTACCGGTTCGGTGTCCGTGACTTGTTCTCGTAATGAATCAAGGAGCTATCATGTTGGCATCGCGGAACCCATGTGGTTCTATAACAACAACTATAACACCGCGAGGCATACTTTAAGAATAACTGGTGTAATGTAAACTGATTTATAGAAAATTAATGTGACTAGGCTCAAGGACTGTTCACTTGTTACCTGGTGTATCTCAAAAAGCAAAACTAAAATTCAAGTAGAAATAATTCGTTATATTTACTCGGTAGCCACCTTAATTAAGTTATTATTTCCGCCGATTTAGTATTGTTTGTATTTTAAAATTAGTACCTATTTCTCTTTCAAAATCACCTGACAGTTTTGACTGACATAAATTATGGTAACTTCAATTTTTGTAGCAAACCGCGCGTCACATGTGACATGACAAGAAAATGTTCACTTTCGCGCAATAAAATAAAAAGTTATGTGTTTTCACTGAGTTTACATATTTACATACCTAGTACAGTATAGTCATAATCTCAGCCAATAGATCATCAGGGTATATGTCTGTTTTAAGAAATCTAAAATATTGTTATAATCTTAATATATATAAATCTCGTGTCACAATGTTTGTCCTCAATGGACTCCTAAACCACTTAACCGATTATAATAAAATTTGCACACCATGTGCAGTTCGATCCAACTTGAGAGATAGGATACCTTAGATCAAGGTCTGATGATGGAGCTGGAAGGTGCCCACAGGAACTCCGTCAATAAGCAAGATAACCTCATCGTGTTTGGGCTCTAATGAAGCGTTCTGATGAGTACTTTTAGAAAATTCCCGGAAACAATTCCTATACGACGCAGACGAAGTTGCGCAGGGCAGCTAGTCTCTTTATATTAAATTCCACTGGATATAACTGTTTACTTATGTACCTATGTAAGTTCAGGTGGAATCTTGCAAGTTAAATAAAAATTTGGCAAACTTCTCGTTGATTGATTGATCTGACATTTTGCACGCAGATGAGTGTCGCGTGACAATGCAATTATATGACAAAATGGCGCTGATCCGACGATGGATTCGGAAGGCGGTCATAGGGACTCTTGTGCTAAACAAGATAGACCCGTCGTGTTTGAGCTCGTTTTAGTTGCCTTAGCAAGCACTATATTGCTACATGATATCCAGGATCTTAAAAGCTTGTATTAAAAAGTATTCTTTAAAATAATTTTTATCTTAGCTAACACACGCATGATATCCAGGATCTTTGAAGTTGTAAAGTTTTCTCTTAATATAAATTTGTATAGATTTTCCCTTACCCGCCAGCTCCTCGCCGAAACCAATCCGACATCCAACTCTTCGTTTTGATTCCGTAATCGCATAACGCAGTCACGGATTTATTCGCTTGTCGTCGAAAATTTCACCGTAATCGTAATATCACGATCGCCTATAGCTCATCCGCGAGCTGAAACAAAGAGTTTGTTTAAATTCTAGCCTTTTTTGAACAGTTAAAATCTCTAAAGAAGGCCGATTTTTAAGAATCTACGGCGAAGACCTAACCTATTGATTCTGATTTTCTAATCAGAGTTCCGAGTTTTAATCCAAATGAAGAGTGATGGTCACCTTCTTCTTTATTTATTTATTTGACATCTGACTTGACTGTATTTATTACTTGACTGTTAAAAATAAACATTTTTAAACAAACTTTTAAATAGCAGTCGTGATTACCTTTCATATGAAACAAAAATCATTCGAATCGGTCCACATAAACTAAATTTACAGACAAACAAAAATATATTCAATTTGATAACCACCTATGATAAGGTTTCAAAATCCTAACCACCTATGGTAAGTCGTTCAAAATAACAGTGATTTAAAACAAGCAAATGCGTGTGAATTTACCTTCATAACTAGACGTTAAATCCTTTAAAATCGTTCAGGCAAATGGTTATTTCGTGTCTCATAAATTGTATGATATTACGAAAATCTTCGTTCATAAATTATAGTGTTTTTTTTTACTGTGTGGTCAATAATTTAGATTGTAAACCGTTTTGTTTGTTCTTTTCTTGAATTAGTTTCTTGAATGAGTTTTTTCTGAGATGCGTTCGCAAATGTTTTGCTGTGAGTACTTTTTGTTCAGACTTAAATGTGTTCTAGTTGTTTTTTGGGTAATTTGTTTGATAGATGTTTTTGTTTGGTTTCCTTTCTGATTAGGTTTTCTGTGATTTTGAAACCTGTTGAGTAGGTTCTTCTTATATCATAACTTCCAATAAATATTACTTTAGTTTTAGTTGATTAATTTCTTTCTATCCTGCGTTGACTTCTTTCTGAAGTTGAATCCCTCTTAAATGCTCTTGCCTCCCCCTTTCCTCTTAAATACACTTCGTCCTTTGTTTTCACATAAATAATTACATACAATTAATAAGATATTTTCAATATCTCATCATCAAACTTCCAAAATTTTCCAGTAATTTATCAAAATGTCCAAAATCCAAAACTGACTGCAACATAACCTCACTTTTTTCTCAAAATTTTTCGACTACCATTTTCAAAATTGCCCCGCGACTTTCACATGACCCGTGCTAACGATAGTACCTGTAAATAAAAGAATGACACATGATTAAGTATTTTACTTTCTGATGGTGTGAAGATGTTACAGTAATTTTAACTTTCCAGTTTTTTATGTAATCGTGTTTACATCATAAATGATGTATTTGTCATAGAATATGGAATTAGAGTGGACAAGTGTGGTATACTTTTTATTGCAAAATAATTGTAAGTTATTTTTTTTTATTTCATTACTTTAGTCAGTTACAAAATAGCAGGATTTTTCACATCTCATTGTTAGTTTTAACTTAATTGGAACGAAGTTCCTTATCGCGCGTTATCAAAAGGGGGCAAGACGGAAATTCTTATGAAAAAGTTGTCACGACACTTTTTTTGTTTTAGATCATTATCGCTAGATGGCGCTGTGATCAAAATATTTTATAAATTAATTCCTTATTTTGTTTTGTATGATTAATGCTAGATGTCGCTGTGATCAAAATATTTTATTTATAAAAAAAATGTATATAAAATTGTATTACAATTCCCTCACTAATTAATCGAAAGAAACTTCGTTCCATCCGGGTGTCCCTTGACACCTCTCAAGTTTTTTTTACTTGAAGTTGCCTCCGGTTTACTCGTCAATTGTGTTTTTAATGAATTCCTTAAGTTAACATTTTTATTGCTTATGCAATATGAAAAGAAAATGTTAATTTGTTTTAATTTTCATTAAGATAACAGTTTAGTGTCCGTTTAGTTGATGAATAAACTTTTCCTTTTTATAGAGTAGACGAGTTTACAGTCCAAATTATTTTTAAAAATTAGTGCAAAAAAAAGTTTTTTTATCTATTCCAAACACTTTTAAAGTATTTTCACATTAAATTTTAACATAATCACATACTTGAGTGGAGGTTTTCAACACAAGTAAGTATAAGTATCGAAGTCGAAGGGCCAGTTACTTGGAACCAAGTAAGTGGCACAGGTAAGTGGTTAAATACTTAATTGGCTAATGTTTGCAGACTTATAACCATTCTCGTACAGAATAAGTGTACAGAAATAAAAGTTTTCTATTAGGTCAACTGAAAGTTTCGGTTTCAGCCAAAATTCGAGTTTCGGACGGACGGTTTATGTCTTATCTACGGGAGTGTATGGAAGGTTGCGGGTTCAAATCCGGCCGGCTTGTACCTCTAAATTTTAATGTGAAAACATTTTTGTGCAATTTTTCACAACACCACTGGATAAAAACCGTGAAGGAATACATCGTGACTAATCGAGAGGAAACCTGCATATCAGAAAAGACTTCTAAAAATCCTTCGAAGATGTATGAATTCCGCAATCCATGCAAGCGTGGTGGACTATGCCTAACCCCTCTTCGGAGGAGACCTGAGCCCAACAGTGGGCAGTAATGGGTTGATACAGTTACTAGTTATAATATGAATTGACTCTAATTTACATGAAATACCAAGTGATTTCAAACTGCGATGCGACAGTAAAGAATACCATATTGCGTAACGCGTCGTGTTATCCCGCATAACTCCGTTCTAGGTTCTATCACTAAGTGTGAGCGGTTGGAGGTTTTAGTGCGGTTCAACTGCCACATATCCCACCTGTGGGGCGGGAAGGAATGGGGCGATTTCCTCCAATCAAAAAAATGTATTAAGCAAAGACTTTGGATTAAGTATCTAAAAAACAGTTTTATTGACACCAACATTAATGTTTATTTATTTTATGAAATTACACGATCTTCCTGACACATAAATAAATTATCACTTACACTATTACTAAACGGGTTCTTACCACGATTATTCTTAATTGAGCGGTCCCGATATTTCAGCACTGTTTCAAGCGCCATGATCACGGGAAGACTGAGGAACTGCGGGTAGGTCATTTAAGAGCAGACAAATCTGTCTACCCTCTTTCTTGTTCGTTTGCCGGTACCTAATATCGGGACCGCTCAATTAAGAATAATCGTGGTAAGAACCCGTTTAGTAATAGGGTAAGTGATGTAGATAACCGCGAGTGCTTAAAGAAATCTATAAATCATAATAATATTATAAAGGCGAAAGTTTGCATGTATGGATGTATGGATGTATGGATGTATGTTTGTTACTCTTTCACGTAAAAATTACTGAATGGATTTGAATGAAACTTTACCACAATATAGCTTATACATCAGAATAACACATAGCCTACAATTTTTGAACCTCTTTGTAACGCAGACGAAGTTGCGCGGGCCACCTAGTAAATTATACTTCTGTTCACATATTATTCTGTATTCATACTCTCTAAGCAATTTATGTGAAATTTACTGTTGTAACTAATCACATTTAACTAAAGTTGTAAAACATTAGTGGGAAAGGAGAATTAAGTTTTAAGTTCGCTTTGTAAAGTTAATTTGTCATCTGTGAGGTAGCAGGTTTGAATCCGACTTACACTTCAATATCTTAAATTATGTTATTTTTTAGAATAAAAAATGGATTACAATTAATGATCGGAAGGTTTTTTATTTACAAAAAATACAAAGTACAAAAAACAGTTTACTTTACAATAATACTTTCATGCATTTTCAACGAGTTCTTACCGCGATATTTCGATATTTCAACATTGTTACAAACGTCATGATCACGAGAAGACTCAATTAATTAAATATCGTAGTAAGAACCCGTTGAAAATGCATGAAAGTATTATAGAAAACCGCGAGTGTCTGAATAAGTTTACTTTACAATAACTGCACCGAAACTAAAAGTTAAAGCCTAATCAAATGTATACGCCACTACTTTCAAAATATTTGCTTTCAAACAAAAACAAACATCGAAATCGGTTTGTCACATCTAGATAAAACTAAAACGGGCCTACGACTACCATTAACTTTTGTATGGCAAGAATAATAATCCTCCAATACAATAAATCTAAATTGATCTACGTAAACCACTGTTAATCAACGTCAACCATAAAATAGTCGAATTGACAACCTTTTTCTTTTATTCAGCCAAAAATAATCCAAAAAATCATCTCTATAAAAGCTAACATACATTCCTTTTGTCTCAATCAAATTCGTCCTCAATTGAGAATTCGTGCATTACCCGTCCTCATTGTTTTATAATAATTAGAGGTAAAAAAACCTAAATGGGGGATTGTAATGAGATTCTAATTGTTCGTTAATCGAGACTTGCGCTTGTAAAATATGGAGGATTATTTATGCCTCGTTGGCTTGGGACGGCGCGACGGGAATGCCGAGTGCGTAACGCATCGCGCCGTCCCGCATAACCCCGTGCTGGGTTCTGGCATCAGCTGGCGTTCGGACGAGTGTGAGTGGACTGAGTGTGAGTGTTTAGAGGTTTTAGTACGGTTCCTCATATCCTCCGATTTCCTCCAACTAAAAAAAAAAGAAACGCCTCGTTCTTCTTCTTCTTCTTTTATTTGTGGCTCCCGTCCATTGACGATTCGCCAGTGTCAAGTTAGGAAGGAGCGTACACGGTATTGCTTTATTAAGTAGCCAAAATACTGTTCGGTGTGCTTGATCTACAACAGAGTGACAACACAAGACGATCACAGGACAGCACTAGTTCGACTGTAGTTGTCAAATGACACTAGACAAACGTCCATTATAATTAGGTCCTAGCAGTGGTTAATATTGCTTTTGAGAAATAAATTAAAAAAACTCTACAAATCATAATTTGAAAATGTAATAACCTAATTGTATGTTCGAACTTAGAAAGCATACTGAGAAATTTCCTAATAAGTCTGATATACATAGTAGATTAGAATCAAACATAAACTTAATTTTCCGATAGTTACATCTTTGCCAATTGGACATTAAATACAGATCCATTGTCGAAGATGTATCAGTTGTTTGTAAAATTCTGTTAATAAATTATTTTGTACTAGCTTTTGCTTCTTCTTCTTCGTTCGCGTGGACTTCAGGTTCGTCCCGTATTATCAAAAATTGTAGCCTATGTGTTATTCTGATGCATAAGCTATATTGTTGTAAAGTTTCATTCAAATCCATTCAGTAGTTTTTACGTGAAAGAGTAACAAACATCCAGACATCCATACTTACAAACTTTCGCCTTTATAATATATATTAGATTTGTATTTGTATCCGTATTCAAATCAGATCCGTGGTACTTGAGATTAATGCGTTCAAATAAAAAACTTCAGTTTTATTTATTAGTATAGATTCTAAAGCGACTTTTAACCTCGCAGTTCTAACATATTATGTTCTTGAAGTATCTTCCCATGGTTAAAACAAGTGCAAGTTGTAGAAAACATTGTGGGAACAAGAATCAGATCATTATCGTTTTTTTTTGCTTTTAACCGATCGTAAACTCATCAAAGTAACATTCTCTTGAACTTTAATTGTATTTACACTGTAGATAAGCTCAATAATTTACTATAAGATTCGTTTAAAATCCTGGGTAACATGTATAGTAGTAGAGTGCTAGCCAAGACAAGTCAAACTAGCCTAAGCATTTAACAAATTTTAAGCGTGCAGCTGGAAAATGAAACCAGTTACTTTGCAGATAAGCAAATTGCATTACCAAAAATAAATTCCGATTGCAATGATTCTTTTGTTGAAAAGCAGACTTTTTGGACATAGTATCATTAAATTTGATAAACATCAGACTGCTAGTTTATGTGCAATTCTCGAAAAATCTTAAGCGGTCGTTTTTATTTCTGTAAGAAAATAATGATCACATACCCGAACAGAGCAGCTATTCTTTTTAAATAACCTTACTGCAGTACTTAGACCCACTATTAAAATTATTTTGTTTTATTATGTAAGTTAATATAATCTAATTAAGATCAGCGGTGTAGTTGTGAAAAGGTTACAAAGTATGAGATAAGTACTTTCGCATTAACAATAGTAACTATGAATATAATTTTAATTCACACAGTAATTTTAGAGTTGTAATACTGTTATAAACACATTATACTGTATTCATTTATTTACACTTATTTTTTACATTATATTTTTAAAAAAATTAACAAAGGAATAAAATTTAAAAATACAATATAAAAAACAGAGGCCCACTGAAGACGAGGTCTACGACCCAAGCCATCAGTGGTCAGGGCTCAAAGGAGAGGAACCTCCTCACAATACGTGTCGTGTCAAGAACGACCGCCTTCTGAATCAAGCCCTTTACCCAGCTGGGGAGCGAAAGCTTCTCAAGATGACGGTCGAAGCTTTTCGCTATTAGACCGTGCACAGATACAACGATCGGAACAATGATGGTCGATTCAACACGCCACATGTCGGTCACCTCGTGGGCCAAGTCCAAATATTTTAGCTGTTTTTCTTTTTCTGCCTTCACAAGGTTCTCGTCATGCGGAATGGTGACATCGATCAGCACTGCCCGATGCGCGTCCCGATCTATTATCACTATGTCAGGCTTTATAAACACATTATTATTATGATATAACAATTAAGTTAGTAAAACAATAGCATAGTGTTTTTGAAGTATACAAAGAACAATTTAACATTAAACTAGTAGACTTTAGAAGTAAATCAGATAAACAAGCCCAAACACAATAAGTCTATCTTGCTTGGTACAGGAGTTCTTATGGTTACCTTCCGATTTTATCATCAAATAAACTCTTTAGTAACACACTCTTACAGTGTCACACAAAATACGAGTTTGTACAAAATATCATATCAATCGGAAAACGGGAAGTTTTTCAAATTCACTCGCAAAATCCTATAAAACCTACATAGTTAGGTACATAAGTGTTATTAACCACTCAACTGGGATCGGCAACAAAATTGGTTTGTTTACTTTTGCCAAGTCTGTGGCAGGAGACAAAATTGAGCACAGTTCAAAAACTTGTTTTGTTTACATTTTTTAATCGTCTAATATAATGTATTTTCGCTGAAAATGTAATACAGCGTAGTTTAATAATAAAGATTTACATAAATGTTAGGTTTTATTAAAAATCTAAACTAAAGTTTATTGAAAAAAATGATTTTAAAAAGACGCTCAAACGCGGTAGTGACTCCGAACGAAGTTCCCAGTTTCGCCGTCTAGCGAAAAGTGATGTTCCCAGTTAAGTGGTTAAGTACATAGTTACATCCAAAGCAAGATAAATAAAAGTAAAAATAATAATTTATTAAATTGCCAAGTTAGTGTATAAAATTTCACGATATCCTATCTATCAATTTAAATCTCTATGATATTAAAAGACTAGACCAGACTAGAGTTTAGTGAATATTGTTACTGGCTGGTTGGCACTTTATGACAGCGTCAACGTGTGAATATTTCCCGCCAATTTTTGAAATTGGAATTCGATCGATTTTTTAATAATTTGATTTTCATTGTTGCAATTTTTGATGTAATTCAAATATTTATTTGCCTAAATTTCTTTCATTTAATTTACCATATATTTCTTAGACAGATTTAATCTTTATAGCACACGGCAGAAATGTAATTTATTTATTTACAAACATATTTAAATTCGATTATTGACAACGAAACGACATCTTCCAAGATGGCTGCTATAACCCAAATGTATGTCTGTGAAAAGGTTATAATATGTAGACCGTGCGCTGTAATTACAGTCTCGATTGCAGACACGGAGAGATTACGATCGTTTGGCCAGTCGGTTAGAACTGGTGACAGTTTTCTTAGAGTTTTAGATGTTTTTGGCGCGCTAGTGTTTTTACAAGCTTTTTAACTAGCACTGGATGTAACTAAGTTCGGGTGGATTCTTGCATGCTATATTTGACAAACTTCCCGGTTTCAGATTGAGCTGACATTTTGCACGCAGATGTACATCGCGTGACAATGCAATAATATGACAAAATGACGCTGAACTGATGACGGGTTCGGAAGGTGGCCATAACACTTGTACAAGATAGACCCGTGGTGTTTGGGCTCGTTTTAGCTAGCACTCTACTACTATATGATATCCAGGATCTTAAAAGCTTGTATTTAAAAGTTTTCTATTAAAATATATTATTTGGGATGTAACCAGGAACTTTTTTTTTCTTTTTTTTATTGCCACGCAGGCAGACGAGCTAACGGTCCACCTGATCGTAAGCGGTTACCGTCGCTCATGGACTTCTGCATTGCCAGAAGACATTGCGGGGCCGCTACCTACGGCTAACTAAGAACTCCGAATCTTGCGAGTTGAATTTGATCATCGTCCTGGTTTCCAATTGAGCTGACATTTTGCATTCATTTGTATTTCACGTGACAATGCAATAATATGATACCATAGAGCTGATCTGATGATGATCGGAGTCGGAAAGCAGCAGTGGCGTGAATGTTAATTTTAGTCAGGGAATTTAGAAATGAAGATTAGAGTTATTTGTTAAAAAAAATACATCCGAAAATAAATTGTATTCGATTTTTAAGCTAAAAGACATGCACATGTTGAGTTTATATTGATTAACTTTACCGCATTTATTTAATCGATTTTTATTCTGTATATTAATTTATTCACTTATTTTATACATTCTATTTTTAAAAAAACATTTACAAGAAAATAAAATATAAATATACAATATAAAAAACAGAGTGCCACTGCAGGCGGAGTCTACGACCCAAGCCATCAGTGGTCAGGGCTCAAGAGAGAGGAACCTCCTCACTTTAATCGATATTATTGTTATTTTAACATAATTGATGAGCTAAGATATGGAACGCATGGTTTGTAGTGTTATGATTTGTTTATTCTTCTACGAACTACGGATTTGTTGTAACAGTGCCGCCTGAACACCTTTTTGACGCAGACGAAGTTGCAAGTCAGCTAGTCAAATATAATAAAAATCTCACGTGATCTATGAGAATGAAACCAACAAGTACATAATGGTAAGTGGTAAGTGGTCACCATTAGACATGATTGGTCATCGGATGTAATCACTCGATTTTTTATTACATCCGTATAATTTGAATTCAATTAAAAACTTTCGATTCAATTGTAAATAATTGTTTGTTAATTGAAAGCTACCGTACCAATTTAATGGGTGTAGTTCAATTGTTAATGCGTTTTGGTTTCCATTGTTAATTTTATTTGAATAGATATCAATTTTTATTGGGTTTTTGGAGATATAAATAATTTTCTTTTTGACCGACTTCCCATATTCTAAGTTTTGTCATCCCCTGTATTTGTTCTTATTACCTAGGTACCTACAAAATAAGGCCATAAGCCATCATCATCATTATCAGTCTATAGACGTCCACTGCTGGACATAGGGCTCCCCCAAATCTCGCCACATCGACCGGTCCTGCGCTGTCTGCATCCAGTGACCTCCCGTGATCTTGACCAGATCGTCGGTCCATCTTGTGGGGGGTCTACCAACGTAGCGCTTACCGGTTCGTGGCCGCCACTCCAGAACTTTAAGCCATAATGATCACTAATCGTCAGATAGGCAGTAAATAGGTAGTATATACCTTAATTTTGTATGAAAAATCCTATTAGTAATTTTTGAAGTTATAAGTTAATTATTAGGGATGTACCGAATGTGGTTTGAACCGAATACGAACTTCGGCCGAACATTCGGTAAAATGAAACATTCGGCCGAAGTTCATATTTACTACCTACTTTTAACTTCAAAAATTACGAATAGAATTTTTCATTTATTGGTAACCTGTCAAAGCATGGATAACAAGAATGATGGTTTCACTTGTTTTAGTTAGACAAACACAGTAAGTGGTGGAAAATAAGGTTCTTAAAATCTTGAATCACAATTTTCACCTTGTTCCTTTTGTTTAAGATACCATGTTTGCTAGCAAAAAATATTCGTAATTAACTGTTCTTTCGATTGGCATCATAAAAATACAGGGTGTTGATTTTTGCCGATTTTGTTAGCTCGATTTTCAGACACACCAAGCAATTTACGAAAAATCTGTGAATGCAGTATTATTAAACATCAAAAATAAAATGATGTTTCCTTTCAGCAAAATATCCTATCTCTAATATTTAAAGTACTTCTCGTTCATGTCGTATAGTTTTGGGACACCCTGTATAAGTTTCAAACTTATTTTATTTCACTGTTATTACGAAGATGTTCTTTCATTAATTTCTATTATGGAACTGCAAGTATATTTAGTACCGAATGTTCGGCAGTTTAACCGAAATTCTTCCGAATGTCGAAGTTCGGTACAAGCTGCCGAAGTTCGGTTAAACCGAATGTAAAACGAATTTCGGCCCATCTCTATTAATTATTTATTGTAGCATAATTATTATTTTGAAAATGTGTTATTTGAAAAAATCTAATAATTAGAATTAAAATGTAAATACTAAATTGAATATTTAAATTAAAAAAAAATGTACTAAAATTGAAAATTACAAAAAAAAATTAACTCACCAAATTAAAATATCCAAACACAATTTAAATTAAAAATACACTTCACAGAACACAACAAAATACAAACATCGAATTCCACAATTTAAAATTTCAAATTTGGAATTCCTTGTCAACTGACGACTGCGCCACTCCGGCTTGTGGTGCGCAATGAAAACACGAACGGTTGATTTCCGAGTTATGCTTGTATTGTTAGAACTTAAATACAATAATGTACTTTATTGTGTGAGACATAACGTTGATAATCGCTTGTTAATAAATTAGTTACAGTTTATAGTTGTTGGCGTAGGTTTAAGAATTTTTCGTAATAATTTTGAATTTAGAATAGTTAGGATATTTTTCGCGAGCCTGTGCAGTTATGAATATGGCGGAACTCAAATTAATTATTTTTAGTTTTTGGAACGAAGTTCCTTATCGCGCGTTATCGAAAGGGGGCAAGACAGAAATTCTTATGAAAAAGTTGTCACGACACTTTTTTTGTTTTAGATGATTATGATGATCAAAATAAAAAAATAAAATTTGATTACAATTCCCTAACTAATTAATCGACAGGAACTTCGTTCCATCCGGGTGTCCCTTGAAACCTCTCAAGTTTTCGTTTTTACATTTCTCCTCCACAAAACAAGTTACATCGAAGTCTTTTAAAAATTTAACCTACTGTACATTTTGCACTGTGTATTGTTTCCCATAAAAACGGTAAAAGCGAGCAAAGTTCGGTTTTTTAGGCACCGGTAATCCCTTCGTTTGAAAGCGATCAGAGCGCCCATTGTACAAACGTACAAACAGACCTTTATGCATTTTTTGTACAATAGTATCTCGTTGTCTTATTAATTGAAAATTTTAATGGTACTTTCTCGATACAAGTGTTTTTCTATAGAGTTGACTGGCTCGCTCCAATACACGCAAATGACAACTGGTAGGCCAACTGTCAAATAGTGATTCTTCCTCTTTTTTTCCCATGGACCTCGTCCACCAAGACTGGGGACGATTCGCCATGGCGATGTCAATAACGAATTCAATGGTAACTGAAATTGTGATTCATTACAGTTTCAATGCCGATGCATATACAGGGTGGATCTGTAATTTTGGAAAACCTGACGTGGGGTAATTGACCTGTTGAAATAAAACTTTCGCCATAAAAGAAAAAATCCGTCATAGTATGGAAGTCCGCAACGATAGTCGTACGTTTTCCATACAATGTCAGAAAAAAAAGTTTAACCGATCCAAAAAAATAAAAATTTTGCTATATTGTATTTCGACAGGTCATTCCCTCCACGTCAGAATGTCCAAAGTTACAGATCCACCCTGTATACATACAGGTTCTAAGACCTAAGATCAATAATTACCTCCATAATTTGTTACTCTTTAAAAAAGTTGAATAAAATTATTTTACACGTATAAAATTATAATATTTACAAACGTACAAAACATAAACCACATTAAAAATTATTTGTTTACAATTTCTATATTAGTTATACCTAATTTCAACATTTATTTTGGAATTGATATATTTGTCAAAGAACATTTACTAATATACAGGGTGGATCTGTAACTTTGGACTATCTGACGTGGGGCGAATGAACTGTTGAAATACAACATTTTTTTGTAATTTCTTATTTGATTTATAGTTTTATTTAATGATAATTGATTAATGTTCGTGAATCCAAATTAAGTATTATGTTATCAAGAGTATTAATGTAGAAGTTAATTACTTTTTGTTTTATTCCAATCGGACTTTTCGTTTAGTAAAACGCAATTTTGTTAATACATCCACAGCGGGCGGCGAAAATAATAACTCAACGGCATAGCAAGTACTGTTTGAACCCCTTTGTATCGCAGACGAAGTTGCGCGGGTCAGCTAGTAGTTTATATATTTGTAACATGTCCCCGAAAAACCTAAAAATGCAACGGATAGAATAATTTGATTTAATGTAATGTTAATTTTATTGAAGCATATTTTGTTTCTCATTGTGCTCTGCACAACTCTGAAATGTTGCATGCAAATGCAATCACGACACTGCAGTGATATCTTGAGACAGTAAATAATAAGTATGCATTCGAGATCCGTACGTATTCATTGACATTCCTCACCATATCATGATTTAAATACTTTCTTCATATTATCATACATTTTACTTTCGTTTCCATTATTTGATTAGAATCACAAATGTTAATCTTTGTTTATTAGTGTTAATGAACTAGAAAATATGTTGGAAAGTTATAAAAAGTCCAGTTAGCAAAATGGCGCGAATTGCTGAATGGTTGTACAACGCCATCTGTTGTTGAGTAGTGGAACTAAAAATCAATTATTTTTGTTTATCTGTTTTATATATAATTGAAAATAATTATTAATAATTGTTAATATTAAATAAAAATAGTGCATTTAATAAATTTGTAAAACATTTGGTCAATTAAATAAAGTAAAATGTTTGTAGTGTCTGTTGCAGCGACATCTAGTTATAGCGTTGTGAAATAAATTCTTTTGAAAGTTCTTGCTTTCAATATTCGTCGCTAGATGGCGCTATATTAAACTTTTATCAATAAAATAAAATTTACCCTACATGTTAAATTTTTACGTAATTAGTCTCAACATTTTGCAAAATAGCTTTATTATACCTAGTTGTCTTTTTGGCCGACTTCCAAAAAAGGGCAGTTAATAAATGGACAATATTTTCTTAGCATGATTTTTACTTTTGATACCACAAATACTTGAATTTTTTCGGTGCTAATTGGTTAGAATGATTTTTATTGATTTAGACATATCATAAAGTCCACGGTAAGTAGTACCTACCTATTGGAACGAAGTTCCTTATCGCGCGTTATCGAAAGGGGGCTAGACGGAAAAAAATCTTACGAAAAGTTGTCACGACACTTTTTTGTTTTAGATGATTATCGCTAGATGGCGCTGTGATCAAAATCCTTTAAAACACGTTCCTTATCGCGCGTTACGTTTGGAAAAAAATAGCCTGATAATAAGATATATATCTTTTATCGAAAGGAACTTCGTTCTATTCGGGTGTACCATGACACCTCTCAAGTTTTTTTATTAAGATGCTTAATATACACTTTATTCCAAGATAAAAACCTCTACAGTTTTCATCCCTTTTGGTAAAAACCGTATGAGTCTATCCACTCTATTTGCGAAATAAATTGTTTTTTCCGCTGTCAGAACAGCACCGGCTAAATTGTGTTGTATTCGAAGTGTGGACCTCTATCATCGAGAACGGTCGACCGCACTGACAGTAGCCCACGTCACAATGTTATCTTGACGTTACTATACGGATACCGGAATAATACTAAAGGCGAGATTATAGAGAATTGAAACTAGGCAGAGAAAAAAAATGTAAACATCCTCCTTTTGTTTTTTGTAAATTACTTAAAAAGTACTAATGGGATCTTTACCAAATTCTGACTGAACTATGTCAAAAATACAACCTTTCTAATAGTAAAAGACTCATCCAAATCGGTAAACTAGGACAGAAGTTATGAGGTAAATTGTGGTATTCGAAGTGTGGACCTCTATCATCGCGAACGGTCGACCGCACTGACGTCCACGTCACAATGTTATCTTGACGTTACTATACGGATACGTAATACTAAAGGCGAGATTATAGAGAATTTGAAACTAGGCAGAGAAAAAAAAATACACACGTCCTCCTTTGGTTTTTTGAGAATAACTCAAAAAAACTAATTAGATCTTTATCAAATTTACACAAGGTTAAATATAAAATACAACTTATCAAATGATAAAATAATCATCGAAATCGGTTAACCAGAACAGAAGATATGAGGCTAATTGTGTTGTATTTGAAGTGTAGACCTCTATTATTTCATTTTTTTTTCGAAAAATACAAGCGTTGTCCGTCTTTCGATTTGTAATGTTTGTAAAATTTATAGTATGCAATTATGTGAGACTTAAAAACATCTATCAAAAAACATTGAAAACTATTTCTCCAATTAAAAAATACGCTGATGCGATATCAAATCGTGAATACATTTTGGAACGAAGTTCCTTATCGGGCGTTATCGAAAGGGGGCTAGACGGAAATTCTTATGACAAAGTTGTCACGACACTTTTTTTGTTTTAGATGATTATCGCTAGATGGCGCTGTGATTAAAATCTTTTAAAACAATTCCTTATTTGTTTTATATGATTAATGCTAGATGGCGCTGTGATCAAAATATTTTATTAAGTTATAAAAATTAGTTAGTTTAAAACGTCTGTCTCTCTCCCTCTTCTGAACTTCGTTCCATCCGGGTGTCCCTTGACACCTCTCAAGTTTTTTTTTAAGTCAGTCAAAAAGTATGAATTACGTGTGAATCCAGCTTTAGTAAGTAGGAAAAGGGTTTGAGAAATAAATACAAAGAAAATTAGGACCGTTGTGATTCTCTTCGTAATATTAAGAAATATCTTTCTTTGTTTTATCGAAATCTCGAAAAAAATAACTTAGACTTTTAGATAATGACTAGTTGGCCCACACAACTTCGTCTGCGTCACATAAGGAAATTTTCTCACCGTTTAAACCTTCCCTGGACTTCTACGAATATTTCAAGATTAAAATAAGCCAAATCGGTTCAGTCGTTCTCGAGTTTTAGCGAGATTAACGAACAACAATTCATTTTTATATGTTTATATGAATTTTGTTTGAAATTTATTTCATTTTTACTGTTTTTATTGGGCCTAACACAAATATTAAACGGGTTCTTTCCACGATTTTATTACACGATACACGATTAGATATGGCATATGTGTACTAAGCCGCACTTTTTAAGTAACAAATGTAGTGAGGGCCTTACGTCATTAAGCGAGATCGTTGGGCGATACGTGAGGCCTAACGCACTTCCCCAGATAACCCTGTAGGTATAAAGTTCTGATCCCAGCCAAAGTTCTGTTATAGAGAATGTGAACGGTAGGGGGTTTTAGTGCGGTTTGATTTTCATATGCCTCACCACAGGGTGGGTTAAAATCCTGCATTTATACCTGAGTGTGTTCTTTCAAAAACGAGATTTTTTTTTAAAAAAAGCCCAATCTAGGATAAAAAAAAATCTTCATTACAAGTTAGTCGAAAATAAAAACCGAACTTACTAAGTTTAATAATATCTACAAATAATAATTTATAGTCATCATGATCATCATCATCATTATCAGCCTGTAGACGTCCACTGCTGGACATAGGCCTCCCCCAAGAATTTTCAATGCGATCGGTAGCGGCCTGCATCCAGCGCGTTCCTGCGATCTTAACAAGATCATCCGTCCACCTTGCAGCTGGTCGTCCCACACTGCGCTTGCCTTGACGTGGGCACCACTCCAGAACCTTCGTGCTACAACGGCCATCGGTTCTACGTGCTATGTGGCCCGCCCACTGCCATAATTTATAGTATCAAAGCTCAAACAAACATAATAGTAAGCTTTACAATAACATAACACCAAATTTCCTTAACGCACATCTAAGAGATTATTATGTAATATAATATGTACATAAAATAATCAATAATAGGGGTTTGTACTCGCTTTACTGCGGTTTTCATTAAGACTGTGAACAGTACGAAGCTACGCTATAAACTTTTAAATACAAGCTTTTAAGATCCTGGATGTCATGTAGCAGTAGAGTACTAGCTAAGACAAGTAAAATGAGCCCAAACACGACGTGTCTATCTTGTTTGTAGCACAATAAATCCTATGACCACCTTCCGAATCCATTATCAGATCAGCGCCATATAATTGCATTGTCATGGGATATACATCGGCGTGCAAAATGTCAGCTCAATCGAAAACCGGAAAGTTTGTCAAATTTAGCTTGCAAGATTCCACCCGAACTTACATAGTAAAATCCAGTGCAAGTTAATATAAAGCTTGTAAAATATGCCTTCATTAAGTAGTTCGGTTTAACTTCTCCCTTTGTCTACTCATTATTGTTGCTTTGATATGGTTTACACTTCATTATAGACATAATACAATACATATTAACCACTCAACTGGGATAGGCAACCAAATTGGTTTGTTTACTTTTGCCAAGTCTGTGGCAGGAGCCAAAATTGAGCACAGTTCTAAAACTTGATTTGTTTACATTTTTTAATCGTCTCATATTTTACGGAGATGATATATTTTCGCTGAAAATGCAATACAGCGTCGTTTAGTAATAAAGATTTACAAAAGTTCCACGGTTTCGCCATCTAGCGAATAGTGACGTTCCCAGTTGAGTGGCTACATACGACACATTTTCATAAACCTCGGGCCCATAGACTCGGGGCTTTTCTCCAGTGTCAAGTGAGACGTACACACGATCCTTATTCCGATATTTTTAGGATATAAATATTATTCATGTAATTTTAACGTATAATTCTTTTACTTGGTGGTGATTTAATTTTTGTGTTTTTTTCTTTTTCTGTTTTTCTTATTGTTGTTTTCTTTTATTTCTTATTTTTATTTTCTCTAACATTTGTGACGTCACTGCCAGTCGAAACTGAAAACCAGCGTTATATGTCGGTTGGGGATGACATATAACATTAAGCTGAGTTCCGACTGGTTTGTGATGAAAACTTATTCATTCCATGTTTGTTTTTTGTATTTTTCATTTTTGTAATTGTAAACCAGTTTTCATCACAAATAAACGCAGTTAATGAAAACTGAAAAGAAGTGCATACACTATTTTTTGCAATATTATTTTATTTTACTATCTTACGCCACGTCATACCACGCCACACCACACCACGCCAAGCCAAACCAAGATACGACAACCACATAACGCTACGCGAAGCTACTCCACGCTACGACGCTCTAAGCCAGTACATTATACAACGCCACTCCAAGCCACGCAACGCCACGTCTCGATTCCTTTCAGGAATTATTTTATGCCGCTCCATTCGGCTATGGAATGAAGTCCTCGATGTTTCCCGAAACGCCAGGAGTATGTGACTTGTCCAGCGTCCATATTTCTTACAAATCGGTTCATTGCGAAAAGAAAACCCATGTAAAACTTCGTATTTCAAGTTTTACATGGGTTTTCTTAAACATGCAGAGGTTCATGAGCGACGGTGACCGCTTACCATCAGGTGGGCCGTAGGCTCGTTTATCTATTACGCAAAAAAAAAAAAAAACATAATGGTGCTTTTATTAAGCTCAAAAAAAAACAATTAGGACATTATTATTATACTAAAAAAATAGAAAACTGTGACTACTGCCTAATTTTTACACCTAATTAAAATGTATTGAACCTGATTTGCAATAACATAGAGAATAATATTGCATATCAAAATATTTTTGCAATATCATAATATTAATCACAAAAATATCTGGCAACGAAATAATGCCAATAATTCACATCTAAACATTCCAATTTCGAAATTCGAAATATTCATAATAATATCTACGCAAATTGATTCCGCTTAAGGATACGACATGATAATATGACCTTTATTACTATTGAAATAAGTCATAAAACTACCGAACAAGTGTTTAATACGCTTTGAGATGAGCACGAGTGATTCGCTGTTCTTGTCACGGGAATTTCGCCTTTGTCTGTTTGAGAATAAGGTTGATGTTATTTTGAAAGGGACTGTTGCCCGGGAGAAGCGGTTCGCTCTCGAATAATCGATAGCTGACGTCTGGCCCCTCCCCCGCTCAGGTGAACCCCTCGCGTCTATTAATCTGCGATTTCACTGTTGCGATTTTGATTTGCGTTTATTTCGATCGTGTAACTTCTGTGTCACAAAGTGTTGGATTTGAAATAGTAAGTAATAATGTGTTGTTTATCAATAATGATTAAAATAATCTTATTAGAAATAGCTTTGTAAACTACACGTTATTGCGAAAATTCAATGATACCAAAAGCACTTAAAAATATACTTGCAATTTGACCGAATTACCCCCAAAAATTCTTTAGTACGAACTACAGCTGAATAGACCAGTTCAAAGTTAAAGATATTTTGGAAAAATACAGAACTGGTTACAGGATTTTTTGAAAACTGCACACTTGGTGCTGGCCATAGCACACGTTATTGTCCTATAATAACCGTTTTGTGGGCTATTAATATTCCTGGCCCTACTTATTGGAACAAAGTTCCTTATCGCGCGTTGTGAAAGGGGGCTAGACGAAAAAATTCTTACGAAAAGTTGTCACGACACTTTTTTTGTTTTAGATGATTATCGCTAGATGGCGCTGTGATCAAAATCGTTTAAAACAATTCCTTATTTTACTTTCATACATTTTTAAAGGGTTCTTACCACGATATTATATAAAAAAGTATTATAGAAAACCGCGAGTGTCTGAATAAGTTTATAATTCCTCAATTTGTTTTAAATGATTAATGCTAGATGGCGCTGTTATCAAAATATTTTAAAACACGTTCTTTATCGCGCGTTACGAAAGGAAATAATTTTTATGAGATACGTTTTAATCGAAAGGAACTTCGTTCTATCCGTATGTCCCGTGACCTCTCAAGTTTTTTTATTACTTTGGTGGATTATCGAGCAAACACTCACCTGATAGGGAACGGTTACTGTTGCTAGTTGTTGTTTCAATAATGATGTAATCTTGGCAATAACATTTTAAAACTTTGTGGTTTCATTTTGACTTTTCAATCATTTTGTTTTTATATCCTGGTTTTTGAAGCAATCACACTAAGAAAGAGCTATCGCCCTTACGCTAGTTACGAAATATTTTTAAACTTTGAAAGTCTATTTCATGAAGTTAAATTTCAGTTTTTAAATAAAACATCAAAAAATTTACCGCATATTCAAATTTTTTAAAACTTAAACGCTTATTTTTCTTTCTTTCTTCTTTATCCTAAATGGACTGGCAGCAAATCTTTTCTCTCTCCATGTGTTCTTATTCTATAAGTCACCTACCATGCCACACATATTCAAATTAACTCTCCTCTCCTCTTACATTCGACATTTAAGTTTAAACAACTATAATTACGTTAAAAAAACACAACTTAATATTGCATTCATAAATAGCATTCTTGCAGAAACAACAACACCAAAAAAGTCGCAAAAAAAATCGCAAAAAAAGTCGCACCGACAAAACGCACCCATAAAGCCGGGTTCAGACGAGCGCCTAACAAGCTCGTGCATGAATGGGCCGAGTCTACACTGTTGCGCCCGTTAATTGCCCTTTGTCATTGCATTGTTTAACAACAAACTACTCTGTGTTACTCTGTGCATATATCGAAGATGTTTCATTAGCGGTTGCCATGGCAACGGGCTTGATTGTACTTATAAGGCCATGAACATACAGTATTATTTGTCAATGTACAAATCGGGAATTAATACTAAAGTAATTTATTTTAAAGGTAACATTTTTTAAGATTCTGGTATCATGTAGCAGTAAGGCAAATAAAACGAACCCAAACTCGACGGGTCTATCTCTTTTAATACTGATTACTCAGTGGCGTGCATGTATATTTTAGTCAGGGTATGCAGAAATGTTCAATTTGATCCACTTTTCTACAAATTTTGACCCACAATCAATTTTATTGCACTTTTTCGCTAATTAAATACAAATAAATGTTTAAACATTAAACATAAAATCTTTAATCGATTTTTGTAGTTAGTTTACTAACAATTCGATAGGTTAGGGTATGCAATGCATGTTTGCTTCTAAGGACTGCACGCCACTATGATTACTGGAGTTCTTATGACCACCTTCCAAAGATCCTTTTTGCCCCGCACCATTCCGATCTGGAATGGACTCCCGTCGACGGTGTTTCCGGAGCGCTATGACATGTCCCTCTTTAAAAAGGTTTAAGAAAAGTCCTGTATGGGTAGGTGATAGATAACGGCCCCTCTTTGCCCTGGCATTGCAGAGGTCCATGAGCGACGGTAACCGCTTACCATCAGGTGGGCCGTAGGCTCGTATATCTAGTACATATCCGTACAAAATCAGTAATAATTTATTAACTTGCACTGGATGTAACTATGTAAGTTCGGGTGGGATCTTACCGACTAAATTTGACCAAGTTCTCGGTTTCCGATTGAGCTGACACTTTGCACGCAGATGTATAAACGCGTGACAATACAATGACAAAATGGCGCTGATCTGATGGATTCGGAAGGTGGTCATAGGAACTCTTGTGCTAAACAAAGACCCGTCGTGTTTGCGCTCGTTTTCATCGGTATCCAAGATCTTAAAAGCTTGTATTTAAAAAAAATTCTTTAAAATATTTTATTTGTTTATACGATATTTATTTTTCTTACAATAAAGTATGTTCCATTAACACTATGAATTGCATATATTTTTTTTTTTAGTTGGAGTAAATCACCGGATCCCCGAATTTGAAGATTGAATCGCACTAAAACCTCCAACCGCTATCACTCAGCGTCCGAACCCCGGCTGAGGCCAGAACCTAACACGGAGTTATGAGGGACGGCGCGACGCGTTACGCCCACGGCACTCTTTCCCGTCGCGCATAAATAAAGACCTAATAAGTAGTTTTTACAAATTCGTTAAAACTTAATTAAAAGTAGCAGTTTTAGCAATAACGTTAATAAGTCTGTTAAATATGAAAACAGCGCTGAATATAACAGTATATGTGCTGTGAAATTCTTTCATTGCGAATAGGCCGTAAACAGTACCGGATGTTGCCGACGACTAATGATTAGTAATGTAGATGGGACAATACGTTTGTCTCTGAGAAGACAACTCAATGAGTAGACTGGTTACTACGCAGAGTTAAGTGAGAACATATTATTAAAACTTGAGAGGTGTCAAGGGACACCCGGATGGAACGAACTTCCTTTCGATTAATTAGTGAGGGAATTGTAATAAAAATATATTTTAATATTAATATTTTTTTATTTAATAACTTAAATAAAATATTTTGATCACAGCGCCATCTAGCATTAATCATATAAAACATAATAAGGAATTGTTTTAAAAGATTTTAATCACAGCGCCATCTAGCGATAATCATCTAAAACAAAAAAAAGTGTCGTGACAACTTTTTCATCAGAATTTCCGTCTAGCCCCCTTTCGATAACGCGCGATAAGGAACTTCGTTTCAATTATATCACATAATTGTTATGTAATATGACGCGTAATAATGAAACAAAATATAATTTATTTTAAGAAAACTTTTTAAATACAAGCTTTTAAGATCTTGGATATCATGTATCAGTAAAGTGCTAAGACAAGTAAAACGAGCCTAAACACGACGGATCTATTTTGTTTAGCACAATAGTTCCTATGACCTTCCGAATCCATAATCAGATCAGCGCCATTTTGTCATATTATTGCATTGCCACGCGATATACATCTGCGTGGAAAAGGTCAGCTCAATCGGAAACCGGGAAGTTTATCAAATTTAGCTTGCAAGATTCTACTACAACTTACATAGATATACATGAAATAAGATAAGATGATATAAAGAAATATTTTCAAGAATATCTCTAAAATTCTATATCTAATTTAGATAAAAATTAAATGGCCCAGTTGTAAGCAAAGCTGTAAGTTCGGGTGGAATCTTGCGATTTGAATTTCACCAACTTTCCGAATACCGATTGAGCTGTCATTTTACACGCATATGTATATCAATAATACAGGGTGTTAAAATCCGATGATACAATACTTTCACAGCAAATAGTATACTTGATGTAGAAGCCATTCACCAAGTCTGGGTTTTCTAGGCATAATATATCATAAGTTGTAACTAATCAAAACTACGTGTTAATTTGTGCATGATCAACCCTACCGTACTGACCTACACCAACAGCTAAAGACTTAAGCCGGCTAGTCACCTCCTGTATCATAGAACATTGTAATAATACACGGCACAAAAGTCACATTCTAAACAGGATACATGCGCCTGTGTGCGTGAAAATAGATATAGCACGCTAAATGTAGGTCAGGGTAAGGTTGTCATAAATAATACAAAATAATAATTTCTCAACTTTGTATGGGAAAATAAAGTTACTATCTCCGTTTCAAAAGTATGTGTATATGATTTGAAATGTGATATAGATTGAGCCCTTAACGTATTGTTTCACCGGGCACCAACACCCTGTATATATAGTGCTATATTATTATTAGTGGAAGAGTAGAAACTCTTTCACTTAACAAGATAGACTCATCGTATTTGTAAGATCTTAAAGGCTAGTAATTAAAATTGCTTCATAATAAATTTATAAAAAGACAAGTCACATCTACTATCAACTAATCTTTGTCAACTCGGCAAGTTCTAGGCTCCCCCGGCTCTCGAATAAGAAAGGGTAGTTTTACAGCTCGCTAGGGAAAACTTTACGTGTTAGGGCCAGTCTAACTTCCACCCTTATTTTGGGGTTGCTGGATATCATGAACTACAGGGATGGACTGAAGGGCGTGAAGTTAATGGTATTTTTTGACTGAATTAATTAAAGATTTTTAAGTTGAGTTTTTTTTTGTTGGTATAACTTTACCTAGTTGATTTGGATGGTTCTCGTTCCAGATTGCTGGTCGTCGTGGGTCCTTTTTTTTCGGGTATTTGCCCACCTCTCACTCCCACCACTGTAGCTCCTGTGTAGCCAGGTTCCACAGCGGCGACCATCGTAATTACTCTGAGCAGTGAAGTCCAGGAACCCGAGGGAAAGCTAACTTGTCTTGGGCCCCGCAACGAATTTATTCAGAAGATAATAGAAGGAGTAGGAAAACATGAGTTTCGACTTCCCTTCTCGCAAAGACTTGACCTCTGCAATGTCAGGAGACACTGCGGGGTCACTACCTACGGCCTACTTTAAGGACCTTCTTCAAGCCTCGTTTGAAGAAGGACACGTCTTCTTTAGCTTCTTTAGCTCAACCTAATTCCATGCAATATGTTTTATCTCCATTCATTCATAATCAGGCATAAGTCTTCTATCACGCCTCAAATTTTCATATCTTCTTTTACAAAATCCAACCAACCTTTTTTTAGGGCGTTCTATCCACTTTCAAATTTCACATTCGCTTTGTAACGTGGTCCTCATCCCATCACTGTACCTACAGATAGATGGGGCGGTACGACGGGAAAGAGTGCCAAGAGTGTAACGCGTCGCGCCGTTCCTCATAACCCCGTGCTGGGATTTGGCCTCAGCCAGGGTTCGTGCGGTTCAACATACCCCACCCGCCGGCCGGTGATTTCCTCCAACTGAAAAAAAAACCTACAGATAGATATGTATAAATAATAATTATACACTGAGTCCATCCCTGTGTGAAGTGGACTCTCGTCCGAAGCCACTGGAAGGCTCTACCGTATAAAATTTGTTACGTTTTATTTCATAAAGCAGTTGCTAACTCGCTCGTCCTAGTTTTTTTATTTATTTACTGGCTTTTTGCTTCGGTCAGCTCTTTGATCCTATCTGGAACAGATCTGTATATAAAATCTGTATTCATAGTAGAATTTTTTGCTGTGACCTTTTCATGGATTTAAAATAAAGTAATTTGTTGAACAGGTAAGCTTTCTGATAAAGTGAAAATATCGGACTTGGTGAAATTAAGGAAAATTAAAAACGTAGCAACAACAGTTAAACAACTAAAATGGAGATGGGCAGGGCATACCGTAAGAGGATCTGACAAGTGAAGCAAGAAAATTATGCACTGGTTTACTGGGCACTGGAGCAGAAAAAGAGGGAGACCATTCAGACGTTGGGCAGATGAGATCGCAAAAGCAGCTGGTACACTTTGGACCAGAATAGCTAGAGACAGGAACTTGTGGAAAGGCTTGGAGGAGGCCTTTGCTGAAGAGCAAACAGACAGGGGTTTTGAGGCAAATTTATAACTTTTTTTTTTCTTCTTTTATTTATTTTTAGATTAATTTAGTTTTTAAGCACATTGTATTTTTTTTTTTTTTAATTTATTTATAATTTGTTGAACGACTGTGTTTTTATTATTTCTAATTGGAGGTTACTAAGTTAAATTGGTTTCGCTGGCCTCCGTGTAATTCTAGGATAGGTGGACCGAACCTGATGATTCATAATCCGTATCCAGAAGATGGTCTTCGTGGGGTCCCATTACATTTTTTTAGGATCGAATTAGTATTTATGGTTTTATATTTAAAAATGTAGTTTAGGTATTAATAAATAATATTTTAATACACTTTTTTGTTTTAACCGATACAATGATTTTTTTTTTGAAAGCAAGTGTTTTTGTCAAAACCTTGCCTGAATTTCATAAACATCTGATCGGTAGCTTTTGTATTGTCTTAAAATCGAAAAACTCATATTAGTAGTTGGCATAAACCAAACATTTTTTTTTTTGTAGTTGGAGGTAATCACCGAGTTGAACCGCACTTAAACTTCCAACCGCTCACACTCGGCGTCTGAACCCCGGCTGAGGCCAGAACCCAGCACGGGGTTATGAGGGACGGCGCGACGCGTTACGTCTACGGCACTCTTTCCCGTCGCACCGCCCCCTGCATAAACCTAACAAAAGAATTTTATTTAGTCCATCTAATGTGACACAGATGAAGCAGGATATAAAGCTTAATCACACAGCTTAAACAAAGGAAGTAGAAACAAGCTGTATATATTTTAGGAAAGCTCCAAGATAAGAAGTTCAGTAATCAAGTGAATGAATGTAGCCGATTTAGCACCGAGTTTCTGAGATTAAACTAAATGTGCTACTGGAATTGATTCGTTTATTTTATCTGTATAATTTTGTATGAAAAATTGGTGTTAGATTACTTTTTGACCGACTTCCAAGAAGGAGGTAGTCGTCTGTATTTTTCTACAAGATTTATATTAACTTGCACTGGATGTAACTACGTAAGTACGGGTGGAATCTTGCAAGCTTAATTTGACAAACATCCCGGTGTTGTAAAATCGAACTAGTAATGGATTGGATTTGGATCTGTGTCACGGAAGTCAGTCGTTTTCATTTTTGTAATAAAAATATTATTTTACTAGCTGACCCGCGCTCTTCCCTCTCCGACCGACCCCGTCGCCGCCGACGTCGAGCGGGGGGCCGGCCTCGGGAGGTGTCCCAGGATCTGGCATGGGGCAAGGGTACCGGGTCCACCAACACCGGAACCGAGGGGTGCTGCGCTAGGCCTCAGCGCGCACCCTTTGTACCATCTATCGGGGGATGGTAAGCCGCGCTCCCCGACCCAAGTCCTGACCCGGCCTGAGCCGAGGGAGACCTTTCATTATGCGGCCCCATCTCGGCGGGCTTTTCGCCCACTTACCGAGGGAGCTGGTGGTCATTTCACCGACGACTGCCGGTTCGACGTCCGGGGGTGACGGGGCGATACGTGAGCGACAATCGCGAACGCGTCCTGTCACTCGTGCCGGGTTCTGTCCCGGCCGGGGATCGGACGTCGAGCGTGAGCGGCGGGAGGTTTTAGTGCGGTTCAACCCCCACATACCCCACACGCGGGGCGAGTGGAACTTCGGCGATTTCCTCCCGTCCAAAAGAAAAAGCTGATCCGCGCAACAACGTCTGCGTCACAAAGGGAAACAATATATCCTATAATCTTCCTCGATAAATTAACTTTCCAAATCGGACCAGTAGTTTCGGAACCTATTCGAGACAAACAAACAATCAAACATTTCTTTATAATATTAGTATAGACAACCCAAATGCTCGTCTAATGGTAGATGGTTACAGTTTGTAATAAATTCAACCTCTAACATTTAGGTATTTCTCAAAAACCCTAAAACAGATTATATTCCAAAAATGATTTCATTCAATTTAATATTTAATGAAAAATTTACCCATAAAATTTATTTAAGGATAATTATTCCATTTCAGTTAAAACGTATTAGTCGAAGGTGGAATTTAATTAGAAAACGCTCCGGAAACGAGCGGACCGCAAAATTATGTTTTAATTGTATTACAAACGAAATAACTTGGTCCTTTGATTCACATTGATGTATGGACAATAGATGTGTCTACTGTTGTAAAAAGGAAACAATTTTATTTAAAAAAAAATTGGTTGCCTGTAAAGTCGGTATACGGGCGAAAGTTTTACGTGACAACGACTCGGGCATGGTTAGCCCGCCTAAGAGCGAGAGAGACAGACATAAAAAGTGAAAGGCACGCGTGCCTCTCACTCGCTCTCATTGTGAGCGCATAACGTGAGCGGAGCGTAACGCAGTTTCTTGAAGTATCACCCGGCAAACCAATTTATAAGACGTTCTCACGTCAAAACTTTTTAAATACAAGCTTTTAAGATCCTGTATATTATCATAGTAGCAGTAGAGTGCTAGCTAACACGAGTAAAACTTGGTCTTACTCGTGTTAAAACTTGGTCTTGTTTAGCACAAGAGTTGACCACTTTCCAAATCCATCATTTCATCACAACAGATCAGCGCCATTTTGTCATATTATCGGTTCAATCGGGAAGTTTGTCAAATTTAGCTTTCAAGATCCCACCCATTTTCGTTTGACCTGATATTTTGCACGTAGATGTATGCAGTTATATGACAAAATGACGCTGATCTGATGAAGGATTCGGTAGGTGGCCTTGTCAACTCCTGTACTGAACACGATAAACTTTTGGGTTCGTTTCACTTGTCTTGACTGGGGCGGCGCGACGGGAAAGAGTGCCGTGGGCGTAACGCGTCGCGCCGTCCCTCATAATCCCCGTGCTGGGTTCTGGCCTCAGCTGGAGTTCGGACGCTGAGTGTGAGCGGTTGGAGGTTTTAGTGCGGTTTTAGTGCGGGGTAGTAGTTGCGGTCGGGGATCCGGTGATTTCCTACAACTAAAAAAAAAACTTGTCTTGACTAGCAATCTACTTATAACTTCAAATACATGACCTTATAAGATTGTATTCATTTAAGAATGTGTACTTTACGACATCACACGAAAAACCTCATGCCTCAGTCATGACTGTCATGGTATAGCGCTCTGGGACTAGATTGCATTAGAGCTAGATATACGTTACGATCCTTTCATTATTTTCACGTCGCTAAAGCCACATCTTTTGTCCACACATCTACGTATCATCCCACACTCGGCTCCCATTTGAAATGGGTGGATACTACTGGATACAGACAAACGGTCACGGGAATTCCGTTTGATCGCCAAATTAATGTATTTGCCATCCTCTGACTTTATTAGGTTGTTTGTATTTTAATTATTAATCAACGGCATTCCTTTGATCGAATATAACTAGATAAACAATCATGAATGAAGAAACAGTGTCTCCAAAAAAAACTCTTTTATAAGCTTTATATACTTGCACTGGATGTAACTATGTAAGGTTCGGGTGTAATCTTGCAAGTTAAATTTGACAAATTCCACACAAACTTACATAGTTAAATCCAAGTTAATATAAAACCTGTTAAAATTGATTTCGTAGACAAGATTGCAGGATTTTTTATGCGTGTAATTTATTTCTTTTATGGATGAACCAAATTAGATAATTCTTTTGGAACGAAGTTCCTTATCGCACGTTATCGAAAGGGGGCTAGATGGAAATTCTTATGAAAAAGTTGGCACGATACTTTTTTGTTTTAGATGATTATCGCTAGATGGCGCTGTGATTAAAATATTTTAAAACAATTCCTTATTTTGTTTTATATGATTAATGCTAGATGGCGCTGTGATCAAAATATTTTATTTAAGTTACAGTAATTAGTTAGTTTAAAACGTCTGTCTCTCTCAATTAGTTCGTTTAAAAAGTCTGTCTCTCTCTCAGACAGACGTTATAAACGAACTAATTATTATAACTTAAAAAAATAAAATTTTATTACAATTCCCTCACTAATTAATCGAAAGGAACTTCGCTCCATCCGGGTGTCCCTTGACACCTCTCAGGTTTTTTTTATTTCAAAGAGCACTCTGCCCTGCTAGAGGATCGTTGTCCATGACGACCGGTTTTCTTTAGTTACATTTTTTCAATATACTGGAATATTGAGTACAGAGAAGTGTAATATTAAAATCAAACATCATTTTGAACCCTTTTCTTCGCGTTAAAACAAACAACATTGACATTCTTAATACCTTGAGAGACAGCAATGTCTTCTACAAATGTAATCATTATTACAACGGATTAAAGTTTAATTTCGTTTAAAAAATAAGAGACAAAGTTTTGACTCGTTCAACGCCTACTTTTGATCTATATTCTTATTACAGAATATGGTTTATACAGAAACTAGCTTTTGCCCGCGACTTCGTTCGCGTGGACTTCAGGTTCGTCTCGTCTAGCCCGTCTAGTTCGCGACGTCTATAATATAGTACTATTATACCGCAAAAAAAAAAATTTTTTACGACCTTAGAAACCTCAAAAATTGTAGCCTATGTGTTATTCTGATGTATAAGCTATATTGTGGTAAAGTTTCATTCAAATCCATTCAGTAGTTTTTACGTGAAAGAGTAACAAACATCCATACATCCATACATCCATACTTCCATACTTCCATACTTCCATACATCCATACATCCATACATACAAACTTTCGCCTTTATAATATTATTATGATTATGATATTAGATTACAGTATGTTACGCTATAGTCAAGAAATATTTTTAAGTCTGCATTTCCGAGTTGGGTTATAGCAATAGAAGTACGTACCAAGTTTTCAGCTTGCCTCAAATACCTGCTCAAAATTTGCCACTAGCTCTCGTGCCACGAGTTGAGTTGACTTTGTCAAAACGATTTGTATCACTTAGACAATTACTAAATCTACCCGCAGTACTTCCTGTCACGCTTGCAACAGTATTGAAATATCGGGATCGCTCATTAAATAAAAAAAAATTTGAGAGGTGTCATGTGACACCCGGATAGAACGAAGTTCCTTTCGATTAAAAGATATCTTATTTTATTTTTTCCTAACGTAACGCGCGATAAGGAACGTGTTTTAAAAGATTTTGATCACAGCGCCATCTAGCGGTAATCATCTAAAACAAAAATAAGGAACGTGTTTTAAAAGATTTTGATCACAGCGCCATCTAGCGATAATCATCTAAAACAAAAAAAAGTGTCGTGACAACTTTTCGTAAGATTTTTTTCCGTCTAGCCCCCTTTCACAACGCGCGATAAGGAACTTCGTTCCAAAAACGTTTTAAGAATCTGTTAGGTAATTGTGTAAGTGATGTAGATAACCACAAGTTTTTAAAGAAATTTGAAACCATTATTATTTTTATTGTAAGCTGACGAGTCAACGGGCCTCCTGATCATATAATGTGGTTACTGTCGATCATAGACCTCTGCAATGTCAAGGGATACTGAACGGGGGCGGCGCGACGGGAAAGAGTGCCAAGAGCGTAACGCGTCGCGCCGTCACTCATAACCCTGGGTTCTGGCCTCAGCCGGGGTTCGGACGCTGAGTGTGAGCGGTTGGAGATTTTAGTGCGGTTCATCATCATCATCATCAGCCTACAGACGTCCACTGCTGGACATAGGCCTACCCCAAACCTCGCCACATCGACCCGTCCTGCGCCATCTGCATCCAGTGACCTCCCGCGATCTTGACCAGATCGTCGGTCCATCTTGTGGGGGGTCTACCAACATTGCGCCTACCGGTTCGTGGCCGCCGCTCCAGAACTTTTCGGCCCCATCGGCCATCCGTTCTTCGCACAATGTGTCCTGCCCATTGCCACTTCAAAGATGCAATTCTTTGGGCTATGTCAGTTACTTTAGTCCTTCTGCGGATCTCCTCATTTCTGATTTGATCACGCAGAGAAACACCCAGCATAGCCCTTTCCATTGCTCTCATAGTGCGGTTCAACTCCCACATATCCGGTGATTTCCTCACTCTGAAAAAAAAAGGGGACACTGAAGGGTCGCTATCTACGACCTAACTTTAAGGACCTTTAAACCTCATTTGAAAAAAGCAAAGTGTATTTCTCTTTGTACATTTATTCTACGTTCTTATTTTATGATTTACCCAATTTAACACGTTAGAGTATAAAAATTCGTCGTTTCGAGACGTTCCCCCGCGACGAGTATTCCAAACATGTCAGGTAATAAACTTGAGTTGAGGCACCACGGTTAAGTTATAGTCTGATGAAGCTTTAGATAAGACATTTAATTTATTAAAATCAAATAAGACGGCATAAACAAGAGTGGTCTCGTAATTTTTTCCATGTAATCTTCCCTGGACATTGACGAATATTTCAAGATTAAAATTAGCCAAACTGGTTCAACCGTTCTCGAGTTTTAACAACCAATTAATTTATAATAATTTATATTCATAAGAAAATTAGCTCAAACAAGCAACTTCGTCTGCATGCAAAATTCTTCTTAAAAAGCGGCATCAATATGTGTAAAGTTCGGCCGTTCAGAGAAAGCGTTCCTGACACCTATCAGTTAGTCACGAAAAATATGGTTTGCCAAGTTATTTGACGCTCAGTTTGGCACAAAATTATAACATTCATTGATTATTGATATAATGTTGTTTTAATGCTCATCAATTGTTAAAACGCTAAACAACCAGCAAAAATATTTTTATCGTAACCGCAATGCCATTACTTAGTTACGTGTCAGGAACGCATTCTCTGAACGGCCGAACTATAGTTTTAAAGATTGAAGCGTACATAGGAACAGCTAGACAACGTGATGCAAAGTTGTTTATTGAGATAAACTAACTTGATGCACACAAATGGTCATCAAAACACGTCTGATAACATTTTTTTTTATGTTGCTTATGGGCCATCTGATCGTAAGCAGTCCTATTTACGACCTAGCGTTAAGGTCACTTCAAGCCTGGTTTTAAAAAGAGCATGTTATAGCACTCGGAAAACACCGACGGCAATTACATTTTGTATTTTCTAAAACTTTTTTAGAACGAAGTTCCTTGTCGCGTGTTATCGAAAGGGGGCTAGACGGAAATTCTTATGAAAAAGTTGTCACGACACTTTTTTGTTTTAGATGATTATCGCTAGATGGCGCTGTGATTAAAATCTTTTAAAACAATTCCTTATTTTGTTTTATATGATTAATGCTAGATGGCGCTGTGATCAAAATATTTTTCTCTTCTATAAGAGAGAGAGACACGTTTTAAACTAACTAATTATTATAACTTAAAAAAATAAAATTTTATTACAATTCCCTCACTAATTAATCGAAAGGAACTTCGTTACAACCGGGTGTTCCTTGACACCTCTCAAGTTTTTTTTTTTAAATGGTCTCTTCCTTTCCAATATTGCCGCCTCTAAAACCTTATGAACTCTTCATCATTTCGCATAACTTCACCTGGAATGTGGCAATATTTCTACGCTGAACGAAATGTAATTAATCAAAAAGTTTGCAGAATCCCCCCCTTGTCATGGTGGGATGAGGGGATGGGGTGGGATGGGGTGTCAGTTATGACGTGACATCCCCGGGATGCTTTCTCACTGTTTATCGTATTCAAGTTTGGAGTTTTTGACGTTTAAACGTATTGGTTTTCTGCTTGGGGTTTTTTGCTTAAAGGATTTTGAAGTTTTAATGTTTTAGTGTTTATAATTTAATTACTTTCTTTGTATTCTTAAAGTAGTAGTTTGAAGTTTAAAGTCTTAAGTTTAAACTAAATTATTGTGATTATGTTTTTATTAGTTTGTAAATTTATTGTGTTTGTTTTTGCATAGTTGCTTGAACGAACAAAATTGTGTTAGTGAATATTTTATTTTTCTCATGTAACTGAATTGTATTCTTTTGAGAAATAAATTTCTTTAAACCGAAACCGACAATTTCGTCCTCGTCACATAATAGATTTTTTTCTGATGTTTGATTACGTGTGTTTCACAGCTGTAAAACAACAAACATATTTTACAATATCACGGGTTTTTCCTGTACGTTTTAAATGTTTGAATAGTAATGGGAAAAAAATAATTTTAAAAGATTACATTTCTGTATACCCTGAAAAAAAGTCGTGGTGGCCGAGTGGTCGAAGCGCGTCCTTCCGAACGGGAGGTCGTGGGTTCAAATCCGGCCGGCTTGTACCTCTAAGTCTTAATGTGAAAAAGTTTTATGTGCAATTTTTCACAACACCACTGGCTAAAAACGGTGAAGGAAAACATCGTGAGGAAACCTGCATGTCGGAAAAGGGTGCTAAAAATCCTTTGAAGATTGTGAAGTCCCCAATCCGGGGCAAGCGTGGTGGACTATGCGTAATCCCTCTTCGGAAGAGACCTGAGCCCAACAGTGGGCAGTAATGGTACAGATACCCTGACCAAAATACACGTGCAAGCTACTACAAGTGGGTCACAACTCAGTTGGTTCAAAACACTTAATCATCACCAAAGACTCATTTGCCGAAACAATTTTCTCTCTACACCCCTATAAGAAAGGGTTGACAGGAAAATAATAACAATATAAAAGGTTGAATTGTTTGCCCGGCACTTGGTTAGAGGAACCCTAACTTACCCTATATTAATAGCGTTTCCGTCAACAGCATCCGACGTGAGGTGTAGGGGACTGTGATATGTGAATATGGTATTTTTATCCTCATTTGTCAGTGAAAGAAAACATCAACTATATTAGATAACTAGCTGATCTTCGCAACTTCGTCTGCGTCAAAAAGGGGTCAGGCTATTAGATTTTAATAAGATCTACAAACCCATAGTACATTTTGTTCTATGATCAATCGTTTTCGCAGCGCACGCGATGTATGAGATTTTGGGTATTTTTTTCACACCTTGGCTTACATTATTGAATATTTAGTACGGATATCTTTTTTTTTAAACTAGATATAACCTATGTCACTCAGAGATAGTGTAGCCATGTCATGTCATGAAAAAGTGTCTTTCCATGGCAACGCGAAGGAGAGAGAGAGGTAGACCACAAACGACTTGGATGACATGTGTCCAAAAGGACATGAAAGGTCGTGGTCTGACACCGGACGATGCACAGCAGCGGAGCAAGTGGTGCCTCAAAATAAAGAAAGCCGACCCCGCATAACGGGAAAAGGCAAGGAGAAAGAAGAAGAAGAAGACTCAGAGATAGTGTAGCATCGGTGAAAGAATTTTCCAAATTGGTGCAGTAGTTTTGGAGCCTATTCGAGACAAACATACAAACCTTTCCTCAATATAATATTAGTCTGTTTTACCGCGCAATTTCGTTTAGAAATAGAGAATTCAGTTAGCAATATGCTTATTGGCTTGGGCTGTAAAGTTCTGGACTGGTTACGAACAAGTAGGTGCAGCGTAAGCAGACCTCCCACAAGATGGACCGACGACCTGGATCGTGGGAAATCACTGGTTACAGACAGCCCAGGACCGGTCGTTGTGGCGAGGTTTGGTGGAGGGCTATATCTAGCAGTGGACGTCTATAGGCTGATGATGATGATGAATATGCTTATACACGATATCACATCAGTTTACTAAACATTCTTTTAAAATTAAGAAATTACTTTTTAAAAGGTAATCAAACAAGGATTCCGAACGAACCCAGTGTGAGCGTCCCAGTTTCAGCATCTAGAGAAAGCAGACGTACAGTGGATAACATAGAGACTACTTTTTTATGGAAAATGATTATTTAATTTTTTCGTCTTTCGTTTTCGTGGTTTTCCTTTTGTTACAATTTTTTTTCTTAATTTAGTTGTTTGCCGTAAATTCGCCTTAAGACACTAATAAGGATATTTTTCAAATAAAAAACCATTAATTAAAACATCGTAATAAAGAATATAAAAGCGAAAACATCGAGAACAAATCTTAAAGAGGACTTTGTATTAAGCGCCGCTTAAATTAGGGAAATAAAAAAATATATAGACCATAGAACACGAAGAACTGACATACCTATACAATTATTTCGTTCATTAAAAATAGTGACTTTTGTCTAGTAAATATTCTAAATGACTTTGTTTTTTTGTCTTGTATCATTGTTCCGATCGCTGAGTCTGTGCACGGTCTAACAGCAAAAAGCTTCGACCGTCGCTCGCTCCCCGGCTGGGTAAAGGGCCTGATTCAGAATGCGGTCGTTCTTGACACGGCGCGTATTGTGAGGAGGTTCCTCTCTCTTGAGTCCTGACCACTGATGGCTTGGGTCGTAAACGTGAGTGTAAGCTGCAGGGGTTTTAGTGCAGTTCTACTTTCTTCTATTAATTATACGACTCTACAAAATTAATACAGTGAAAACATGATGGGCGACTATATTTGGGATATATTGAGAGAAAGTAGCTATGAACATAAAAGATTTATTTTCCACTTTTCTGTAAGCTAATTTACTTAGAAGCTAATTTACTTATTTACAAGCTGTAAAACTTAATAAAAATAATAAACATTTTTATTTCAATAGTTTTATTTTCAATCAAAGATTAAAATCCGAGATTTTTTTAAAATTTCGTTCAATCAGTCTTCTAAGCACAAAAGCAAAGTTTTTCATGCCATATATTTTTTTCCGTCTAAATACGACCTCAACTACCGAAATTTAATGCTTTGCAATCAAAGTCAAATTTCATATTGACCCGTGTTATTTGTCATTTCTATAGATTGTAAAGTCTGTTTGTAAGCGTAATAAATCGGTGTCGTGGTTTACTAAATTTTTGAGGAGGTTCGTATAAATCATTTGCTTTTCACAACATTTTTCACCAGTCTACAATTTTTTCTGCCGCTCGGTGTATTTTATAATGTAATTTATGTAAACATTTACGTAAAAATACTGTAATTTTAATACCAGAATTCTTTAAAAATAGTTGTTTTAAAAGCTTTTATTTTAATTGCATTATGTACCTAAGTAACGGTGGAATCTAGCGAGTTGAATTTGACAAGCTTCCCGATTGAGCTGACATTATGCCCGCAGATGTATATCGCGTGACAATGGATGGAGTCGAAAAGTAACCAGAGAAACTCCTGTATTAATAATATTTTTTACCTGTCTTAGCTTACACTGTACTGCTACATGATTTCTAGGATTTAAAAGCTTGTGTTTTTTTTAAAGTAAATGATGACTTGGAAAATTTGAGCAATTTATACTTAACGTCTCGGATTAGTCGAGGCCCCAAGTGCTCTCTCCTTCAAGCCAAGAAACAAACGTACCTACATCTTTTCATGCATTTTCAACGGGTTCTTACCACGATATTTAATTAATTAAGTTGTCTCGATATTTCAACGTTATTGCAAGCGTCATGATCACGAGAAGACTGGACTGCGGGTCGATTTAAGAGCAAACAAATCTGTCTACCCTCTTTCTCGTTCGCTTTTGGGTAGTACCACTGGAACTCGAACTCAATCAATTAATTAAATATCGTGGTAAGAACCCGTTGAAAAATGCATGAATGTATTATAGAAAACCGCGAGTGTCTGAATAAACGTACATCTCCTTCCAGCCCTACAAGCCCTTCAGTGATATATGTTCCAAAGGTTAACAACTACCGGATCATAACAGCAAAAAATATTGATAGGAAAAAAGGGAAATTTATGCAAAATTGAGACGCCGAAGCAGCAGGTGCCGTAGCAGAAGGCTCTGATAAATTAGTTTCATTACAAAGGGCGAACAACGCCGCTAAGATTGATGGTGTTTGAGGAATTTATGAAGACAAATAACGGTCGATACCTGTCCTATAAGACTATTTATCAAGACAATACGAACGGTTCTGATGAGGTACTTATATTTTAGATAGACTGTGGAATTTCGGAGTCAAAGGAGTAACAGACAATAATGGCAATTTTACTTTGTTTTGTTCTGTGGGATTTAGTGATATTAGGCCAAAGGGAGATCTCCGACCGGGCGAGGTAGCGTATGCCCGGTCAGGCCGAAGCCCTCTGTAGTAGATTTCAGACGTCGTATATATGCGCCGACGTTGCAAATGTCAACACCGCGATTCTGGATCTCGCGCGCTATTGGTCGCCACAGTTGAAAAGAAGCGCTACTACGTTTATTTTGTTGAGGCAGTTGCCTTTTGGACCAAAGTAACTGACAGTCCAAAGTATTGCGTCTTTGAAGTGGCAATAGGCAGGACACATTGTGTGAAGAATGGTCGATGAGGCCAAAAAGTTCTGGAGTGGCGGCCACGAACCGGTAGGCGCAGTGTAGGCAGACCAGATGAACCGACAACCTGGTCAGGACCGCGGGAAGTTACTGGATACAGACAGCACAGGACCGTTGTGGCATGGTTTGGAAGAGTCTAGCAGTGGACGTCGATAACTGATGATGATGTCTTTTGTAAGCTAATTAAAAAAAAATAAGTGAAGCGTACTGTTAAAACCTATTACTGCCCGCTGCTTGGCTCAAATCTCCTCAGTAGAGAGATCAGGTTTTGACATGTACAGTCACATATCTTCGAACCCGTGACCGATTTATCTACCAGTTACTAAGACATTTTAGTGTATTATACTTTAAAACACTTGTTATTTTTATTTAAACTCTATACCAAAGCAATTTTGACATAAAATCGTTTGTCTTACACGGTCATATTTGCCAAAACAAGATAATAGTTACAAAGGTTTCGACCCTGAGATAAGTGGTGATAAAATTTAGTTATATAATTATTGTAAAGACTAACCAGTGAGTTGCTTGACAGTGTTAATTGCACTCTGACTTCTTGAGGAGATGATTGTGTGTCTTTGTTCATAGTGTAAGTGATCAAGTGACTTTGCTTTACCAAGATTTTCCACACCTAGAGATGTGGTTTGTGCTGGCGTTAGCGGCCGTGTGCGTCGCCGCGCACGCCTCGCAGGACGTCGTGCGGACCTTCAGCGATCCGGTCTCTACACCGGGCTCCCAGTTTAACCACCTCGTCGTGGATCGCAATACGGGCCGAGTCTACATCGGCGCTGTCAATAGAATCTACCAGTTATCACCCGATTTGGAAGTAGCTCAGTCGATTATTACCGGCCCCGTCAACGATTCTGCTCTCTGCACTTTTGACTGTCCAGCCAACTATGTCAAGAAGCCGACAGACAATATTAATAAGGCACTGGTAATCGACTATGCGACGAGTCGCCTCATAACATGCGGCTCTGTACTTCAAGGACTATGCTCCGTACGTAGCTTAGATAATATTTCTCATGATGTTCGTGAAGTTCCTGAACCAGTAGTAGCAAACAATGCTGAAGCATCTACGGTTGCTTTTATTGCACCAGGACCTCCTGATGCTCCTGCGACACAAGTTATGTATGTTGGCGTTACATATACTAGAAATTCGCAATATCGTTCAGAAGTTCCCGCAGTTAGTAGTCGTTCGCTAGAAGATGACCGCCTATTTGGAATAGCACGTACGGCAGTTACAACTGGCACGAGAATGTTTGTCAATTCACTATCTCGAGAGCGGTATCCTATAAACTATGTTTATGGCTTTAGCTCAGAAGGATTCAGCTACTTCTTAACGACACAATTAAGAGGACCAAGATCAGATATTTATTACAGTAAATTAGTTCGTGTATGTCACGATGACGAAAATTATTATTCCTATACTGAAATTCCTATATCTTGCAACGCAATAGGAGAAGGTACTTTAGGATACAATCTCGTACAAGCTGCTTTTGTTGGAAAGGCTGGATCCATTCTTGCAGGTGATTTGGGAATCACACCAGACGATGATGTTTTATTTGCTGCTTTTAGCCAAAGTGAACCAATAAAAACAAATACTCCAACAGATTCGTCAGCTATCTGTGTGTATTCCCTCAAAGCAATTCGACGTAAATTCACACAAAATATTAAGACATGTTTTAGCGGAAATGGATCTCGGGGACTTGATTTTATAACACCGTCATCACCTTGTATAGCAACAAAAATTCCAACGATTAGTGAAGATTATTGTGGATTAGATGTCAATACGCCTTTGGGAGGTGAACAACCAGTAGAGGCAGTTCCCGTCGCAGTGTTCAAGAAAAGACTTACCGCGGTAGCAGCTACAGCAACGGGTGATTATACAGTAATATTTGCAGGAACGGCCCAAGGACATCTTAAGAAAATAGTCGTTGAAAGTGCTACTTCCGCATTTGAATATGGAGATATAGTAGTCAACGAAGATTCACCAGTGAATAAGGATTTATTCTTTGATACTCAATTGATGCATTTATACGTAATGACTGAACGTAAAGTGTCTAAAGTGAAAGTGCAAGAGTGTAGCGTTTATAAATCATGCTTAACGTGTCTCGGAGCCAAAGACCCGTATTGTGGATGGTGTTCTCTTGAAAACAAGTGCAGCTTACGTTCAGACTGTCAGGAAGCAGCTAAAGATCCTCTATATTGGACCACTTACAGTAGTGGACATTGTACTACCATTACTCAAGTAACACCTAAAGAACTGCAACTTAAAACAGAAAGAACACTAGATTTATTGATTGAAAACTGGCCGAAGCTTACTGGGCCATTTTTATGTGCATTTAAAGTTTTAGATCGTACTCTTATAACTAATGCTACAAGAACAAGTAACGGTGTTGAATGCACAACTCCGCGTACCGATATACTCCCACCGATACCTGCCGGTCAGCATCATTTCACTGCCAAGTTGTCGGTACGCACTACTCAGGGACCTGATTTTGTGGTAACTAATTTTACTTTCTTTGATTGTAATACGTACAGCTCGTGCACACAGTGTGTTAGTTCATCGTTTCCGTGTGACTGGTGTGTCGATGGTCATCGCTGCACCCACGATACCGCTGAAAATTGTCGAAATGATATTTTAGTAAATGGAATCAGTAGACCGGGTCCAAGCTATCGTTCTGGATCGTTTTTTTGTCCAAAAATAAATTCAACAGCCGATGGTACTAATGAGATATTAGTACCTTCTGGTACTAAAAAGCGAATCTCAGTTAAAGTCCACATAATAGGCCAATTTATCGTTCAGACGAGATTTGTTTGTCAATTCAATATAGAGGGTCGACTAATTCATGCAAATGCCCAGCTCTTAGCTGATACCATATACTGTGACACAGTCGAATTTACCTATACGTCACGTGCTCCTAATACTACTGCTTCATTTGCCGTTATATGGGGTGGATCGAAACCTCTAGATAATCCAGATAATACTCACATTCTTATTTACCGCTGCAGTGAAATGGCGGACAACTGCGGTATGTGTCTTACTCTCCCTGAGAAGTTTGGATGTGGTTGGTGTCAAGGGTCTAATAGGTGTGAAGTACAAGAGCAGTGCGGGGTTCCTAACGTGTGGTTAAACCGTGAACAAACTTGCCCCAATCCTGAAATACGATCGTTCACACCTAAATTAGGACCATGGGAAGGTGGAACGAAAATAACCATCGAAGGAATTAATCTTGGTCGTAATATTTCGGACATTTACAATGGTGTTACTATTGCAGGACTAAAATGTCAACCTATTATTGAACTGTATTTTAAAACCAAAAAAATAGTATGCACTGTAGATGGTACAAGAGATAACGCCCCTCGAGATGGCCCTGTCGTTGTACGTGTTTTAAATTATCGCGGAATTTCCAAAGAATATTACTCATTTGTTAATCCTAAAATCAACTCTATCGAACCGACCTATGGTCCTCAGTCGGGTGGCACAAAGTTACGTATAACGGGTGAATATCTAAACGCCGGTAGCAATATAAAGGCTTATATCGGTAACTTGCCTTGCAATATTTTGTCAGCTTCACAATCAGAAGTAGTATGTAAGACCAGTCAATCCAGACCAGACCTCGGAGTGGGTAAATTACGAATGCATTTCGATAATGCGGTGCGGTATCTAGAAGGACAAACGTTTGAATATATTGAGGATCCTGTTGTGATATCTGTCGAATCCGGTCTACTGTCGTCAGAGCGGAAACAACCTAAAGGTATCATCTCCGGAGGCATAAACATTAAAGTGATAGGTAGAAATTTCCATTCGATAGTCTCTCCTCTAATATATGTTCTTCATAATAATAAACTGTACAGCACTCCTTGCACTAAAGTAGACCAAACTGAACTCATATGTAAATCACCTAGTCTCAGTAGTGTTGGTCTCGATTTAGATCCAGACAGTGCTTTACAGTTAGAATATGGTTTTATAATGGACGATGTTGATAGTGTTCAGCATCTGGGTTCTATGACTGGTAACGCTTTCCTCATGTATCCTGATCCAATATATGAAAAATTCGACGAAAATACAAAGCATTATAAGTATGATTACTTAACTATCAATGGTCAGAATTTGGATAGTGCTTGCACTGAGGCTGACGTAGAAGTTCGTATCGGTGATAGTATTTGCAATGTTACTTCTTTGTCTCGACACCAATTGACTTGTCGTCCTCCATCGAGAGACGATCTTCCCAATGGTGTTGATAATTTCGAGGTAGTTGTTGAAGTAGGAAAAATTCTCACCTTCAATATTGGTAAATTGTGGTATTTGGAAAATAATACCACATCAAAATTAGTGTAGATACAGAACAGTAATATATGTATTTAGAAAAAATGTAATAAAATATTTAAGTGCATTTATTTTGACTACTTCATCTTTAAATTTATGTTTTCTTCCAGTAATTAAAATATTATTCAATTGAAATATGTTTTCATTTTAACCTGATTGCATGTCTATTTAATTAGTGTCCTATTTCTTTAAGGTTTTATTTTCGACAAGGTTTTTGAGGTTGGGTATTCTTTGTGTTAAATTATCATCATCATTACCTGTCCATACATATCTACTGTAGGACTAAAAACGCCTCCACTCAACCGAGATGCGAATGTTGAAATGGATGTGTGGTGTTACCAGGCTCAATATAGTGAGGAATCTAAAATGAAGCTTGAAAGTAGCGCCTGTCTGTGACAAGTTAAGAAGCAAACGGTTGGGGGTGGTACGGGCATGTGATGAGAAGGGATGAGAGCCATGTAACAAGACGAATTATGAATTTAAAAGTAGATGGATGTAAGAGGAGAGAAATGCCGAAGACAAGATTGATTATATGAAGTATGATATGTTTCTTTGTGGTGTGACAGATGATGTATGCAAAGATAGATAAAAGTGGAGAGAGAAGACATATGGTGCGGATCCCATCTAAATGGGAAAAGGTGCAGCGTAAGAAGACCTACTGTTGAACATTGAGCTCCCTTTCAGCATTATTACTATAATTATACTAGCTGACTCGCGCAACTTCGTCTGCGCCGAAAAAAAAAATTAGGGGTGGACTACCCCTAACATTTAGGGGATGAAAAATAGATGTTGGCCGATTCTCATAGGTACCGGATAAGCACAAAAAATTTCATCAAAATCGGTCGAGCCGTTTCGGAGGAGTTCAAGTTCGAACACCGTGACACGACAATTTTATATATTAGAAAGAAAGATGTACGATACCCATTGTATGATATTCCGTGGAGCTAAAAAAACTTACCGTTCGTCGGTGGGCCCGTCCGCGAAGCGAAACTTTTGGTCGCCGTCGTTGCTGAAGTCCTCACAAATTCCGTGGAATATATCACACAGTCCAAAGGTCGCTGGTGAAGTCTTGGGTGTGTAGTTTTTGCACTAACAGGAGTAGTGAACCTTCGCGTCGGATAATAATTACAACGTTCGCAAGTTCGGCTGTTACTTGCGCGTTCAAAACTATCTAGTCTATTCTTATTTGTGTTCGTGGCAGCCAATGAGCGCGCGACGCACTAAGCTCCGGGTTACCGGAACGAACGGCCTGTTTACAGCCCACCGAAACATACTCCGATAAAACTATGTCTTGTGTGTGTGCAGTATTGCAGCTCAGTATTATGACCAATAATAACAATAACAAGAAAATAGAATTAAAAGCTAAAACCCGTGAACACGGTATCTGTTCCAGTACGGACCATCTCTAAACTATTCGTATATACAGGGTGGATCTGTAACTTTGACATACCGGGGCGGGGTGAATGTCCTATCGAAAAACAACATGGAACAACAGTCATTATTGGAATCGGTTAAACTTTTTTTTCTGACATTGTACGTACGAATATTGTTGCGGACTTCCATATGATATTGAAAAACAAAGTTTAACCTGTGGTTACAGTGGACTTATGGCCAAAGGGAGATCACCGACCGGGCGCGATAGTGTATGCCCGGTCAGGCCGAAGCCCCTGTAGTAGATTTTAGATGTCGTATATATGCGAAGATTTCTGCAAATGTTGTAACTACGATTCAGGATCTCGCGCGCTATTATTGGTCACCACAAACCGATTCAAAAAATTAAAGTGGTTCTAGGTTGTATTTCGACAGGTCATTCACCCCGCTTCGGTATGTCCAAAGTTACAGATCCATGTATAGTATATAGACTTTTTGTTGACCATGTATAATATATAGAATTGTATTCTTTGAAAACCAATATTCATTTAAAACAGTTGAAATCCAATCGAATTACTCAAGGAGAAGCAAAACAGGATTCTGAGTAAATCGATACCGCCATTAAAGTTCGGAAACATCGTAATACAATATACCGAGATCCTAAAAAGGCATATCAATAGCTAAGGATTTGTATATGCGAGAGTAGAACCAGTTCCACAATTTTACACTATATTCTAGATTTTTTTTGGAACGAACTTCCTTATCGCGCTTTGTGAAAGGGAGTTAGACGGAAAAAATTCTTACGAAAAGTTGTCACGACACTTTTTTGTTTTAGATGATTATCGCTAGATGGCGCTGTGATCAAAATCTTTTAAAACACGCTCTTTATCGCGCGTTACGTTAGGAAAAAATATAAGATATGTTTTAATCGAAAGGAACTTCGTTCTATTCGGGTGTCCCATGACACCTCTCAAGTTTTTTAATTGTCATGTAGGTAGACGAGCCGACGGTACTGTAATACAACCATTCATTACTGCTTATTGCTAAGCTCAGGTCTCCCTAAAAGAAGGAACGAGCATAGCCCACCACGCTTCCCCAATGCGGATGCGGATTGGGACTTCACGCTTCAAAGGATTTTTAGGATTATTTTACAATTTGTAAGTTTAGTAACGATGTTCTCCTCAACCGTTTCTAGTCAGTGATGTTGTGATAAATTGCACATCTTTTTCACTTTAAGATTTGGTGGAAGGAAGTCGTTTTCGACATGGCATGTATTGTAAAGTGATCCTGACTCTTAAGTCCTGACTACTATGGTTGGGACGAACTCTAGCCTACAGTGACTTCCAATTTTTTTAAGTATATCTTTTTAATGTTAAAAAATCATATTAATAAATATAAACCAACATTGCGCCAGTTCGTGGCCGCCACTCCAGAACTTTTCGGTCCCATCGGCCATCCGTTCTTCGCACAATGTGTCCTGCCCATTGCCACTTAAAAAATGTAATGTTGGTAGACCTCCACAAGATGGACGATCTGGTCAAGATCGCGGGAGGTCACTGGATGCAGATGGCGCAGGATCGGTCGATGTGGCGAAGTTTGGGGGAGGCCTATGTCCAGCAGTGGACGTCTATAGGCTGATGATGATGATGATGATGATGATGATGAAATATAAAGCAATGATTACGAGAGTCCCTACAATAAAACTAGAGCACTATTGTAGAGACCTGTCGATTCAATGTTTTTTCATTTTAATTATTTTTATTGGATCTTTCCTGCATAAAGTTTACGATTTGAAGGCTTCACTTCGAATAACTTGTATTTCTGCGTTATCGATAAACAAAATCACTTGTAATAATATATTTTGGGGATTGGGTTCTGTAATATTATACATTTGAAAGTTATATAAGTCTTCTTCGGTACTTAGTTGTGTTTTGATATGATTTTATTAAGAAAGTTTGAATTTTGAATATTGATGAAGAAGATAATTATTTTTGTGAGATGAAGATTTGAAATGTATTGGTCTATTCACTGTATGATATTTTATTAAAACGAAGTTCCTTATCGCGCGTTGTGAAAGGGGGCTAGACGGAAAAAAATCTTACGAAAAGTAAAGTTGTCACGACCCTTTTTTTGTTTTAGATGATTATCGTTAGATAGCGCTGTGATCAAAATCTTTTAAAACACGTTCCTTATCGCGCTTTACGAAAGGAAATATTTTTTTATAAGATATCTTTTAATCGAAAGGAACTTCGTTCTATTGGGGTGTCCCATGACACCTCTCAAGTTTTTTTTTTTTCAACTATTTTTTAATTACAACCTATTTATAAGCTAAGAAATCTAACCGGAAAATACCACCAATGATTTCTCCATCACACCACTAAGCTTAAAGTTCATTATTTAGTTTAAAATACAGCTTCCAATAAATTCTTGTCAAATTCCATTTCCATACACCACCAACCTGAGAAGAACTAGTGAACTCAGCGGACACGTTTTTGTCTGGTGTCTTATTTCGTCTTAAAAATAATGCATGATTTCAAAGTATACAAGTAAAATTTGGGTCTGCGAAGAGACTTCGGGTCTCTTTGTATCCTATACCGGTTGTTCCACGGGGAGTTCTCTGAGGAATTATTTGAGATGATTCCAACATCTCCCTCCTATCACCGTACCACCCGGCGTCGAGGTGGAGTTCATCCTTACTGTATGGAACCACCGCGGTCATCCACGGTCCGTTTCAGGAACACTTTTTTGCCACGCATCCGGCTATGGAATGAGCTCCCCTCTTCGGTATTCCCAGAGCGCTATGACTTGTCCTTCTTCAAATGAGGCTTGAGGACGGTCCTTACAGTTAGGTCGCAGGTAGCGACCCCTCAATGTCCCCTGACAATGCAGAGGTTCATGAGTGACGGTAACCACTTACGATCAGGTGGCCCGTTGGCTCGTCCGCCTACATGGCAATAAAAAAATGTTTTTTTTAAATTGCAAGACAGATAAACTAGCCTACAATCTACCTAAATAATAGGCGGTTATCATTAGTCATTAACGTCTGTAATGCATTTATTATTATTACCCATCATCATCTAAATAAACAAAATAAAATATAGATAACTAAATGAAATGACCTAGGACAAAAACCTGCATAATTTGAATCTAAAACCAACCTAATCTCCTCAATTTTAAGGTTCACAACAATGTTATTTTCCAGGCTTTTCTCTGCCATCAACGCAGCCTTTCATTGTGAAAACTGCCACTAAAATCTACCCCGTCCTTTCACAAAACCGTGAACTGTTCTCCAGTTAAAATGAAATTTCACGTAACAATGGGAGATTATAATTCAATATGGAGTTTGTCGTCAGCCGATGGCCGACACAATATCAAAATCCTATTACGGTGCTAGGACGAGAGGCTCAATGGAGTTTGAGATGCTGTAATGAAATTTTAGTGTGTTTAACGATAGATTTTGTGATAATAGGACCTTTACGTATCTGATCGTGTTACGTTAGGCGAAAATCAACGCCGTCGGAGGTCGTAGAAAAATATGTATGAAAATTTGTCTAATTGTTCGAAAATCGTTGAAGTGCACGTATAAGCCTTAGCCACGTATAAACAATTCTTGTTATTTTCCAGTGACATATACGCAATACTATAATTGACAATCTACGAAAATTGACAATTTATCAAGTAAAAAAAAAACGACTCCAAAACTCAGCCTCTGAAGCATATTTGACATCGTCAATAACATTACCTTAAATTTTTACCTGCATCAGGACGGCATAGTCATTAAAATGACTAAGTCCTTTTTGTACAGAATAAAAATAATAAAAAAAATTACCGTATTCTGTACTCGATTTTTTTGCATCACAGATATTTCAGAATAAGGTTTACTTCATATTATGTTGTCGCTCATTATCCTGAGTTGCCAAACTATGAACAATAGGCTTGTACCTCTAAATCTTAATATGAAAAAGTTTTATGTGCAATTTTCACAACACCACTGGCTAAAAACGGTGTAGGAAAACATCGTGAGGAAACCTGCATATCGGAAAAGGGTTCTAAAAATCATTTGAAGATATGTGAAGTCCCCAATCCGCATTAGGCAAGCGTGGTGGACTATGCCTAATCCCTCTTCGGAGGAGACCTGAGCTCAGCAGTGGGCAGTAATGGGTTGTTACAGTACAGTACAGTACAGAACAATAGGTAACCTATGCCTACGTCGATGACATGAACTTAAATATAAACTTCAATTGTAAAGATTTATGCGACAGCCAACTGTTATTCATCTAATATCGTACCTCGGAATTAGGTGCCGAAATCTTACATTTACCGTATAAGAAATTGTACCCAATCCCGACGACCCGTTTCTATGCCTTTAGCCACAACCAATACCAGTTCTTTGACGTCTAGACCCAAAGTAATAAAAGATTTCGGCTTTTCAGTCCTAAAAATGTTTTGTTTTGTTGTCAAATACTTTTGTGGTTAGAAAATAATGGAAGTGGAGTGTTATTGTAGGCATGTTGTTTAGGCAGGTCGTAATTAAAATACATTTTACCTATTTTTTATTATCGAATAGGAAGATAAGCTAACGTGCCACCTGAAACTAGGTGGTTGCTGGTAAATCAAGTTTGTAGGTATTCAAATCTAGTTAGTGGTGGAAAGTGTAGAAACTATTCTTTTTGACCAAGTGTTAGTCATCATCAGCATCATCAGCCTATAGACGTCCACTGCTGGACATAGGCCTCCCCCAAACTTCGTCACAACGGCCGGTCCCGCACTGTCTGTATCCAGTGACCTCCTGCGATCTTGACCAGTTCACGTGTTTCTCACTGATACTCAAACTTAATCTTAGCTTAAACTAAACCATTGTGATCACCGCTTCTTCTGCCCCAAGACACTGAAACTACATTACCTCAACAACATTTGCCACGAAAACCTTATAATCCAAAAATCTGGTTAAATTTTCCACTTAAAAAAGCAATTCTGGTACTAAATCCGTGGAGGGCCTACTCAATCAAATTTATCTGGGCCCACAGTCTAAACAATAGCTGGTAAATCCAGTAATCTATTTTGCTTGGAGGTTACACAATCGGTTGGCTTAGGCTGCGAGCAACGAATGAAAGCTTAATTGAAACTTAGTCGCGTTTCTGGCGACAATAAGTTTTATTTACAATGGGATATCTTTTGTAAGAATTCTAACAGTGAAATGGGAGTCAACGAGTAATGAAAATAAGTATGTTTTCATGCATAATAAATCAGTTTGTAGCACGGTTTTTATTATAAGCTTCTATTTATCTAACGATGCACGTAGAACAGATGGTCGTTGGAGCACGAAGGTTCTGGAGTGGCGCCCGCGTCAATGCAAGCGTAGTGTGGGACGACCAGCTGCAAGGTGGACGGATGATCTTGTTAAGATCGCAGGAACACGCTGGATTCAGGCCGCTACCATGTCGCATTGGAAATCCTTGGGGGAGGCCTATATCCAGCAGTGGACGTCTACAGGCTGATAATGATGATGATGTATTAATGTACCTATGTAAGTTCAGGTGGAATTTTGTGAGCTTTTTCCAACTTTCCGATTTTTCGACTTCATAACGGTCGAAAAAACAGTTCCATATTGAGTAATAAATCGGTGATCCCGGCGCTATGACTTGTCCTTCTTCAAACGAGGCTTGAAGAGAGTTCTTAAAGGTAGGCCGTAGGTAGCGGCCCCGCAGTGTCCCTTGGCATTGCAGAGGTTCATGAGCGACGGTAACCGCTTACGATCGGCTCGTCTGCCAACTAGGTAATAAAAAAACAGTAGATTTTTTAAATAATTCATTAAAATGATTAAGTGAAAAAAGCAATGTCGCTAACGGCATTTTAAGAATGACAAATTCTTCTTTCAAAGTGTGGTGATTCTACACAGGAGGTGTGGGGGTGTCGACAAGTTATTTGGGGGATTAACGTGCTTGTTCGCCCCCTTGTTACGTGTAGGGTCGCCGTTTTAAGGCTCTCGACCCCTGAACTCAGAAACTGTGCAGCTTAGCTCGGGTTTGTTCAATCATTTTGCTAAAGCTTGTTCGGGACAGGCTCAACGGTGCAACTGCTTTACACTCTGTATCATATTTTGTTGTGGTTATATTGACAATATTGATATAAAATTTACAATATTTGTAGTGTGTAAAAAAATCCTTAATTTTCGTATGTTGACTCTGTGGGTAGCCTTAAAGATCGAGAAAACCATGAAATCGAGATTACATCGATACGTAACGGTTCCTCTTAAGTCTTAGCTCGATGGTAACTAATTACCATCAGATGGGACAATCGTAATACTAGTCTTTATATGTGGTGTTAGATATTTTCGTTGCCGACAATGACGACGCACCAAATAACGCGATCTCTTTCGGTTTACCTGCAAATGAAGATAATATATCTAATTTCATCACTAATATGCTAAATTATACGTATTGTCATTATGAAAATATTATAAAATTTTCCTTTATCTACGTATAATAAAAGTATTCTATACATTTTAAATGAGATACTGAACGCGGTGTTCGAAGAGGGCGGTGTTCTAACAAATCGCTCAACTCGAAATTCACCAAATACCTATTTGCTGACGTTTCTCGAAGTTTGTCATTTGTACATGAGGGTTGGTTTGTTCCACTTGGCGCTTTAGTGTTAAACATACGGGTATAGAAAATGTACATACAAACTATACTTCTTAAAACCTATTTTTTCTTTCATTGCAACCTTTTGCAATTTTTGATCGACTTTAAAAGTAGTGTAGTTAGCGTAAATTTATTCTGATTATTTGTTTTATATAAAATCTAGTGTTTGTCGTGGACTCTCATTAAATTATTTAAAATGTATAGAATACTTTTATTATACGTAGATAAAGGAAAATGTAATCATAATTTTTAGTGAACTATAATTTAGCATAATCCAGTGATGTGATTAGACAGATCTTCCTTTAAAGGGTAGCCGAAAGCAATCGAGTTATTTGGTGTGTTCGCCATTGTCGGCAAAGCAAATATCTCACAACGTATATTAGTCCTATAAAATAGTATAAAGATTGCCCACCTAATGGTAAGTGGCTACTTAAAAAGTTTTTTTTTAGTTATTATCACATAAGTCCCCAACAGAACATGACCATCAGAGCTTCGCCTCGCATCTGTAGGAAGCGGGGAAACTCTATTAATTATATTACTCGCTGTCACAGCGGCGAGCTTACAAAACTTTGCTGAGCTTAAGGCGACATTACACTAGACGAGAGCTTAAAGCTATTTTGGAGAACGCGAAAGAGTGGTGATAGAATTGTGATTTAAATTACATTTTTTAATGTTACTTTTAAATTGTTCTGTTTTCTTATTGTATGAATTAGAAAATGGCTCATTATTATCACCATCTACAGCCTATAGACGTCCACTGCTGGACATAGGCCTCCCCCAAACTTCGCCACAACGGCCGATCCTGCGCTGTCCGTATCCAGCGACATCCCGCGATTTTGACCAGGTCGTTGATCTATCTTGTGGGAGGTCTGCCCACGCTGCGCTTACCGGTTCGTGAACGCCGCTCCAGAATTTTTTGACCCCATCGCCATTATATGGCTCTTCTGGTCGAAGGCCGAAGGAAGGAAGGTCGAAGAGGGACATTTCATCGCGTTCCAGGAACTTATTACCAACTTTTTTTTTTGTGACATTATTTATTCTCTTTTATTTCATTTATCAATACATTTTAAATTATCCTTGTTCATATTTATTTATTCAATTTCCCTTTGCTAAAAGGCCTGCTCTTATTATTTTTTTTTATTTTAATAACCAATATGCACTCCCCTTAAACTAAGGATGCGTTCACACTGTACACGTTGTTGAGTCTCAAAGTTAAAGTTGTAAATAACTTCAAGTTAGGAATGTTTTCAGTTTTCAACTAAACTGGTATGTTTTAATACTCATTAAAAGTTAATTTACGGTATGTGTTATTACATTTTTGTTTAAATGGAAATTTGCTTTAAAACAATCTATCAGATAAATAAAAGATACAAAAAAAAAGAAAGTAGTTACTCTAAAAATAAATGATACAATACTTCATTTCATATGTGTGTGAACAATAAATTTTGTGGGAGTATCAATAGATACAAATAAATATAAAATAAAACAACTTGAGAGGTGTCAAGGGACACCCGGATGGAACGAAGTTCCTTTCGATTAATTAGTGAGGGAATTGTAATAAAATTTTATTTTTTTAATTCTTATAGAAAGAGAGAGAGAGACAGACGTTTTAAACTAACTAATTATTATAACTTAAATAAAATAATTTGACCATAATGCGCCATCTAGCATTAATCATATAAAACAAAATAAGGAATTGTTTTAAAAGATTTTAATCACAGCGCCATCTAGCGATAATCATCTAAAACAAAAAAAGTGTTGTGACAACTTTTTCTTAAGAATTCCGTTTAGCGACCCTTCGATAATGCGCGATAAGGAACTTCGTTCCAATATAGAATTAAAGCATAAATACTAACCATACAATAAAATATCAAAAACTAAACTGAGATAAATTATTAAATACATCGTTACTTATTGTATAGTACATAGTTAATAATAATTATAAGTTTATCCCTGCTTGATGTAGACACAGCTACCATAGTAAAATATAATATACAAAAAAAGGTAAATCTAAAAGCAAAACAATATTCATAGGTAAATGAGTAAAGTTAAGATTGAGTAATTAGTTTCCTCAATAAAGACTTAACTGAGGCTAAAGAGCCAGGACGGAAGATGTCGAACTCAGACTGAGTATCATTGGCGCCGCTACAAATGCGATAAATAGGGGAATGTAGGCCTAGGTTTGTTTTAGACTGTGGTAAATCAAAACATTTTCGGTTACACAGACGACTACTAGAACGAGGGACACAGATGTTAATTAGTTGCAAGATCCCAAGAGAATCGATGTACTTGATCGAAGTCCCGAAACAATAAACCACATCAAAAGTATTTAATTTAAAAGCGAATTCCGTTACAACAAATTAAAACTTAATTAACAGTTTTAATATAAAATTGGATCGGCCGAGTTCTTTGAATTTTATTCTATAATTAAATCTTTTAGTCAGCTCTTAAATAATTCTCATCGAAGCCCATCGAAGTTTCCCGAAGTCTCAATACTTGTTTAATTAAAAACTTTTCTTTGTTCCATCAAAATTGATAGAGTAGGGGTTGATTTACGGGTCTGTTTGTACGCGGACAAAGAGGACAAAGTAGCTATAAAAGCGTTTATACGGACGTTTTTTTGTCGCGTGTGAATTTAGCTGTTAAATGGGTAATAATGGCTTATGCTAATTTTGAACGACATTTTTATTCGTCACGTCTTGAAATTAGGCTTCATTCAGTTTTAGAGATCCCTCTCGATTTTTGCCTAATTTTAATATCTTCAAAATCGGTTAAAAAACCTTTACTTATAGTCTAAGGCACGCACAAATAGCATAGCTTCCTCTTAACAAAAATAAATACTTGAGGGGTGTCAAGGGACACCCGGATGGAACGAAGTTCCTTTCGATTAATTAGTGAGGGAATTGTAATAAAAAATATTTTATTAAGATTAATTAGTTAGTTTAAAACGTCTGTCTCTCTCTCTCGTAGAAAGAGAATTATTATAACTTAAATAAAATATTTTGATCACATCGCCATCTAGCGATAATCATCTAAAACAAAAAAAGTGTCGTGCCAACTTTTTCATAAGAATTTCCGTCTAGCCCCCTTTCACAAAGCGCGATAAGGAACTTCGTTCCAATAATTTACAAAATCGGTTGAATAGATTCAAAGACACATCCCAAACAACTTCTATACATTCAGATCTTCAACTAAATCTTCAACAATTTAAATTCCTAATTAATTACATACACGTACTTACTCGAGATAAATATTGTCACATCCAGTTAAGAACAGGTACTCGTGATCGTTCGTGAATTTCACAACATTTGCGAAACACTTGACACATGATTTGAGTCGTTTGAATGTGCGTATCAAGAGAAACACGGCGTGAACATGGATGTCGGAAAGAATGGAATAGATGAAAAAAAATATTCGATATTTTTGAGATTTTTTTTTTTAATAACTCAATAAGTAAGCCTAATAAGATACATTTTTTTTAAAACGGCTGTTTTCCTTAATAAAATAGTATTAAAACTATGTGACACATAGTTTTAACACATATTTGATAAAGATATTAATAAAAATTTCTAAGTTTACCAGTGATCATTTTCTATATTATACATATAAAACCTCCTCTTGAACCACTCGATCGAAAAAACACTAACATAAATTATTGCGCGGTGCGATATTACAGAGGTCTATGAGCGACGGTAACCACTTACGATCAGGTTGCCCGTTGGCGCGTATAAATACAAGCATTCAAAATCCTGGATATGCATGTAATTCATGTCGCAGTAGAGTGCTAGCTAATACAAGTTAAACGAGCACAAACACGACGGGTCTATCTTGTTTAGTACAAGAGATGCTATCACATTATCAGATCAGCGCTACTTTTGTCATAACATAGCAAAATGTCAGTTCAATTGAAAACCGGGAATTTCGTCAAATTTAGCATGCAAGATTCCACCCAAACTTACATAGGTAAATCCAGTGCAAGTTAATATAAAGCTTATAAAAAGTACAATAACTTGATGCCTAAGGTATTCTGTTCTAACCAAATAACTCCAAAAATAAACAGGTTTATCCATTCATTCCATATCTCTGTTACCATTGTTCCCGGCGTCGCTGAGTAACGCTCACTCGATCGCGTCCTAATTCGAGATTACGTCTTGATGTGGTCGCGTCGAGGTGAATCCAATTGTAAAAATCATTAGGTATAAACACTTCTTTGATCATGTAGGGAAGGGTGTATTGTACAAGCTTTTTATGAAATTTCACTGGATGTAACTGTGTAAGTTCGAGCTAAGTGCAAGCAAATTTGACAAACTTCCCGGTTTCTGATTGGGCTAAACGACTGTTCTCACACTGTTGATGTCGCGTTTCTATATTTAACGTTCTAACACAAAATGACAACGTCAAAAACAAATGACAGTGACGACCGAAAATTATGGAAACGCAGATTTAGCACGAAGCGCGTAGCAGTGACCAAATAACAATCCTTCTACTAGATTTTAAAATAATAAATAACTCACATATAATAAATACATTTTAAACCTCAAAATGACTGCACCATTTTCCCAAAAAATCTACGTATCTTTTTTCAGGAATCAACTCATCTGCGCTAATTTCAATGTTTCCAGTACACGTTTAAAGCAAATTGAATCCGGTCCTTTTTATGGACAAGCCGTTACACAGCGTACTCCGACGGATGAAACAGGATTTTTTTAGGCTCACCACATATGAAAGAAAGAAAAAGCTTTTATTCAACACGCACTTATAGGACATTATTACATATGAAACTGTTTGACACTGGGTGTGTATATGTATGCCATAATTTAGTATGTTTTAATAAAAAAAATTGGTTGCCTGTAAAGTCGGTATACGGGCGAAAGTTTTACGTGACAACGACTCGGGCATGGTTAGCCCGCCTAAGAGCGAGAGAGACAGACATAAAAAGTGAAAGGCACGCGTGCCTCTCACTCGCTCTCATTATGAGCGCATAACGTGAGCGGAGCGTAACGCAGTATCTTGAAGTGTCACCCGGCAAACCAATTTATAAGACGTTGTCACGTCAAAATCAATACACAAATCGAAGCAATCAACAACAACAACTGTAACTGTAATCTCGTTTTGATCAAATTTTGATACGCACCCTAAAATACAGGGTGTGTTTAATAATGTAATTTTTTCTGACTTTCTTAGTTCGATCTTCAGACAAACCAAACAATTTACGAGAAACCTATGAATGCACTATTATTAAACATCAAAAACAAAACAATGTTTCGATTCAGCAAAACATCCTATCTCTAATATTTAAGGTACTTCCCGTTCATGTCGCTTGGGACACCCTGTATAGGTTTTTTCTTAAGGTCCTAGAGTTCCTAAGGACATATCGTGGTGACATACAGTAGTTAAGTATAAACAAAGCCTTATTTATAACGTTATTAGAGATGAAAGCTGGCTCAGCGAGTCGTGGAACTCTAATACAGATCCAGTGTACTACGGGTAATTTAACGGGCATCCTGTAATGTGTTTAGCTTTTTATTTCAATGATTTTCGGTTTCAGAGAATATATTTCAAATGTGTTTAGAAGTGTATAAATTTCGTCTATGTCACATATGAACTTATTAATTATACGCAGATTTTTATGTTGTAGCCTTCAAAATTTAAATGTTTTTTTATTCTGAGAGAGTCTGAACTGATAGAGATATTGAACAACTATTCAACTTCATTATAAGACGTATTTATATGACGCGGTTTTTAGCTGCAACCACAGGCGGCGACCTTGCGGCTAGTACCGTAAATGTTTCTATAAATGTCAATAGTGTGCAAAAAACGCGTCATGCAAAAACGATCTTAACACATTCGCTGCTAAACGAGGCCTAAATGATCCCAGTGGTGCGGCAAGAATAAACGCAAACTTCCCTGCGGTGCGAACAGCATAACTTTATTAACGGTGATGGGGTCTAATAGACCACATGTCGCCCTAACGCCTGGTCAAGATGCGGGCCCATAAGACCTCGTGTCGCAGCGAATATGTTAAAAGAGAATTTATTTCTGATATGAAATACCGAAAATCTCATACATACTTAACAGTTGAAATATCCTAGCAATAAAAAACGTAGACCTTTAGCTAATAAAATGGAGATATTTCATAACAAACGCCGCGAAATTTAATAAAGTTGTGAAACATAAAATCTCTGCAAATAAACGCGATAACAGATGCAAAAGACGGACCGTAATAATCTGTTGGAACGAAGGGAATGAAAATTAGTTCCGTTCGCACTGGAGCTTGGAAACGCGGCTTTTTACTCAACTGTTTAAACACTTAACAGCGCTTTCTAATCATGGTTTTGTAGAGTACGATTGAGCTTTATGACTCGTAGCAGTAAGTACCATGCGTTACTAGATTGCTCTTGTATCATAAAAGCATTTTTTTACATCAAAATTGAGGTTGTTATTTAAAAAAAACATATCAAAGTTTGGTGTAAACAACTAATCCCAAACACTGGAAATTTTGAACATCGTTTATGACATTTATAATATTAAAATTATTAAAAACAGAGCGCTATGACTTGTCCTTCTTCGAACGAGGCTTGAGGAGGGTCCTTAAAGTAAGGTAGGTAGCGACCCCTCAATGTCCCCTGACATTGCAGAGGTTCATGAGCGACGGTAACCATTTACGATCAGGTGGCCCGTTGGCTCGTCTGCCTACATGGCAATAAAAAAAAACAGTAAAATTTATGGAATTGTTTTTTCAATCAAACATTACAGTTAAATTAAGCACTAAAAATTTTTTCAAACCCACAAAAAACGCTGCGTTTTCTACATTCTAGTGCGTGACAAACAAACGACACTTCTAATTGTATGGAACGCATATTTGCATATAGATTGCATCGAACCCCTTGTGGTGATCGCTTCTTCCACGAGGATTCAAAACGAGTGTCGACTATTAAAGGGATTGCTTGAATCTATTCATGAACTGATTTTAATGGCTTTTTATCTCTTTATTAAGATATAAAGGGTGCCTATTTTTTTTGTTTTTTTTCTGCCACTGTAACTTCTGTGTAGCTGGGATCTAAAACGGCGACCATCGTAATGAATCTGAGCAGTGAAGTCCAGGAACACGAGGGGAGGCTAGTCTTTATAAATATCATTCATTTCGACTACCAAATAAATGTGACCAGCTGTCAAATAATCAATATTTTGCTAACGAGAAAAACTGCCTACGCCGAATGCGTCATAGTGCGTAGTTAAATTTGTATGTCAAATTGTTTGAAAAATCAACGCCTACGCCGACGTAGGGGCAATGTGTTTTCCACAGCTACGTCGGTTGAACACACTGCTAAGCCCTACGACGCGTATTTAGAAAGAAGAAGGAAAGAAAGAAAATGATTATTAGCCACACATATCCAATACATATTATTATTATTACTAAAAAAAAACAAGATAAAAAATAGAATATGTGTGCCCAAAGGGCAGCCACCTCAGCTTTAAGCTGCACACAAAGTTGCAGCGCTGGTATTCTGGTGGAGCCCGGCAATGACGTCACACACACGACTTAATTGCAGACTTTCATATCAAGCAATATACTAGTTTGCTCTTACATTGTTACAGAGAAATAAAAAAAAAATATTAAAAAAAAAAACAAAATAAAAAATTAAAACGGAATAAAAATAAAATCAAGATAACATTATCTTTACAACAAAAAGAAATCCAAAAAAAAACACAAAACACAACTGCATGCACAGCAACGGCATATGACAGCAAAAAACAATCGCAATAACATATTAAATTAAAAAGGTGATAATTGAGATGATAAAAGATGCTTTTTATAAGTATTTTTAAAGGACACAATTGATTATTTAGGGGTCCGTTAACTAAAATTAAAAAAAAGAACCTTTAAACATGATTATGATTCTATGAAGTAGTTTAGGTATAACGTGTCTTGATGATGCGTACGTCGCACAATGGGAACATCACGTACTTTTCTCTCAAAAATGTTTTTTGCGAACTTGTTACAATGGAATAAAAATAGTATATAGCCTGATAAATAAGTTTTTCGCTTCAATTATGTTCATTAAATTACTTTTAAGTGTATGTGTGCAAAATTGGAGCGAAATATACCCGATGTTATAGTGGTTTTTAGTATTTTTGGTTATTTAGCTTAGAATTAGAATTAGACGTCAACTCGTCAAACGTCACTGTCAGCTGAGACTGAAAACCAGCGCTGGATGTTGGCATTGATTTTATTGTCTTTCAATATTCAGCAATACGCTGAGTCTCGGCTGGTTTGTGGTGAAAATGTAATAATATGTTATTGTATGATGTTTTATTTCCTTTTATTGTCATGTACCGTTTTTACCACAAATAAAAGATGTCTATGTCTATGTCTAGTGCATCGTAGGACTGTGCCAAAACCTCAAATTGTATTTTCCTTACCAGAAAACACCGTAATAAGCCGAAAAAATCTCATTTTATAAAATTGGCCAAAAAATCTTCATCCACCTCAAAGGAAAAGTCCATACTTTCTTTAATTAAATCTAACAAAACTAAGAGGGATCTAATTGAAAAAAAAATCTCGTTAGTTCGTCAAGTCGAAGAAAGTTCACGAAAGTTCTCGATGTGATCCGAAATTAACTGTGCTGTAGGCTGAAGCTTTGCTGAAGTTGTGTAATGTGGACCAAGATAGAAGCGACTAGCTGAAAATAATTGTACTGTACTGTACCAACCCATTACTGCCCACTGTTGGGCTCAGGTCTCCTCAGAAGAGAGATTAGGCATAGTGCACCACGCTTGCCCAGTGCGGATTCGGGACTTCACATATCTTCAAAGGATTTTTAGAATCCTTTTCCGACATGCAGGTTTCCTCACGATGTTTTCCTTCAGCGTTTTTAGTCAGTGGTGTTGTGAAAAATTGCACATAAATCTTTTTCACATTTAGATTTAGAGGTACAAGCCGGCCGGTTTTGAACCCGTGACCTCCCGTTCGGAAGGAAGCGCTTTGACCACTCGGCCACCACGACTTAAAACGGCTGAAAATAAAAAAAGAATGAAACAAAGAAGATTAACATCATCATAGACATAATAATTCTATTCTAAGAGTTAAGAGTGACCTTGTCACAGCAAAGGGCCCACTGGCTCGGCACAATGCTGTCAAGTGAGAAATTTAACATCGCTGATTTTTCAGTCAGCTCCGCGGGTATCGTACTTTGATTCGCGCAACTTCATTTGCTTCACAACAGAGTTCAGAGCACTTGCGATGCTGTCGTGATATTTTTTGTAGCGGACAGCGGTGAGCGAGCCAATTATCTGCGTTTTTATACTTCTCTGATCGGATCCTATTGGAATAAAAGGCCTCTCCTGTCTTATGCTTCAACCTTTAAGATGATAAATTCGAGATACGACTATTAAACTTAAACAAGAAAATAAAAATAATGTGCTAAAAAGAGTATGCTAAATGCATATAGGTAAAGCAATCATTAAATAATAAATACCTCATTTTGTAAATTTAATAAAAATGTGAGTAAAAATCCTTTCATAACTTAAGCCACACGCAAAAACTGATCAAAGAGCGCTGTCTCGGAGACTCCACAGCATCATTAAACGAAGACCACAGAAAAACAAACTTATCTATACACCAGATAACGATCTTAACATCTCAACAATAAAGACCAAATTCCTCTGATTCCCTTCAAACAAACCTTGCACAATGTGTGATTTCGCTCAAAGATTTGTGATGAAAAGACCTATGTATAAAGTTGTTATTTGGTTGTTACGTCTTTCTGTACAATATGTGATTTACTTTTGAAACGTGTAATTTCATAGCTCATTCTGGGTATATGAGGCTGTATTGTCTGAAAATCGGATTATGTACGCTCGTAATGAGGAAGATTTTTGGCAGCGAAATTTGAGACTTTCGAGAAAATGTTCTTTATATTATTAAGCTATTTTTTTTAGTGGTCCACCTCTCATTCCCACCACTGTAACTCCTGTGTAGCCAGGATCCACAGCGGCGACCATCGTAATGACTCTGAGCAGTGAAGCCCAGGAACCCGAGGGAAAGCTAACTTGTCTTTGGCCCGCAACGAATTTAATCAGAAGATAACAGAAGGAGTACGAAAACATGAGTTTCGACTTCCCTTCTCGCAAAGCGGGAGACAATAAAATAAGATTGAAAAAGCATAACGCCAGAATTGAGAAAAGCACCACGGACATCGATTTTATTAAATTGATTGGACCTATGCGATGATCTGTTGTACTATTTTGGATGCCAATAGTAGTTATGGCAAAAACGTCTGAATGCACGGAAATTTGCGCTGGATGCTACAAGATCTGTGTAATAAACGACTTTAGACTCAACGTGTAAGGAGTTTAACATAGTGACGCGTTCCATATGCCATAGATTACACTCCCAGAGGATGTGATGGGCTGTTTGTTCATACTTGTTATTTATTTAGCATTCATCTGCGTCACATAAGATGGGTAAATATTGGCTTAACAACGTCCAACACACGTAAAAAACAAATGACTGTGACGGCCGACCAACATGTAAACGGTATCAGCATTGAAACTATGTGAAACACCGTTTGACAGTTGGCCTACCAGTTGTCATTTGCGTGCATCAGAAGTTAGCGAGTCAATATGTAAACGTATCATGACGGTTCTCGGTGACAGTACGAAAGATGGCGCCAATTTTTCAGAAGGTATGAGGCTGAAAACTTGGTCTCTTGGTCATATTTGAGAATTCAAATGCTTATATTCTTACTACCGGCAGAACTATACGTGTATCTTTTTTTTCAGTTGGAGGAAATCCGGATATGTGGGAGTTGAACCGCACTAAAACCTTCAATCGCAGCGTCCGAACCCCGGCTGAGGCCAGAACCCAGTACGAACGAGTTCTGAGGGACAGCGCGACGCGTTACGCACTCGGCACTCCCGTCGCAACTATACTGTAGCTACTATAACAACCCATTACCATACCACCCACTGCTGGGGTCAGGTCTTCTCAGAAGAGGGATCAGACATAGTCCACCACGCTTATCTAATGCAATGAAGTCTTCGATTAAAAGCTGGTGACCTCCAGGCGTACACCGTTGATGAATTTCACATTCACTTTTCTTCATGAAATGATGCTCCAACATCCAAGATAATAATTACTAGCACTTTATAACCTTGTTATTAATTTAGTAATACAATAATAACACTTAGCAAGGGAAAAACTTAATAAAATTGATTTAAATTACGTAGCGATTCTACAACTGTTAACTCAACAAGCGCCACCTAGCGGACTCCTACGGCTTACTTTAAAATCCGCAAAGAAATTTTCGGATTGGAGACTTCATATATGAAAGCATTTTTAAACCTTGTCCAATATTTCGGTTTCCTTACGATATTGCAAGCGCTTTAACAACTCTACCACCACGACTACCAGTTATCAGAACTTAATATCACAATAACCTCACGTCCTCGTCACGTGACATTTACGTTATGTAATCATAAACACGTTGTTTGCTTCGACGTCACGTCCTTGACAAATTGCTTTATATCCGACAACTAACTCGGTTTAATATCGTTATCATTAAAACTAGGTTTGTTCGATCGTCGTTCAGTAGGTAGTAGTTCGAGTAACCGCTTCCGTGAAGCATGATACTGGCCGGTAAGAATTGCCGGGCGCGGCCATCTTGTCCGAAGCGTGGCCTACTCGTTTTAAGAAGAAATAGAAGACAATTTGACATAACGACGAAAAAAGCTTAAAATATATAATCGGACGTTCCGAATAAACATAATTAATTGAATTCTACAACAAAAGAATAAGTTTGTTCATCATTGTCACCTTCTACATCATCCCACGAGACTACATATGAAAACTGCAATAATATTAATGTAAGTGGAGTGCTGCTATCTACCACATTATTGGGCGAGGAGCGAATATTACTTCACACCGTAAATCTACAAATCTCTTTAACATACAGTCCAACTATTTACAATTATTCACCAGTTAAAATTATTTTAATTAATGTGTTTAATTACGCACAAGGTTACTAATGGACAAAAGTTTGTGTCATGTAGTATTTACCTTCAAGAATATTAATTAAAATTTTGTTGATAGCTTCGGCAGGTGTAGAAACTCCTGTACTAAACAAGACAGACTCATCGTGTTTAAACTTATTATATATTATGTCTCGGCATCATCATAATCATCATCAGCCCACACTCGTCCACTTGTGGACATAGGCCTCTCCCAAAATACACCACTGAGCTCGATCTTCTGCTCGTCTTATCCAGTTGTTACCGGCCACCTCTCTTAGGTCATTGTTTATTTTTCGTTGTGTCTATTTCTACATAACAATATCCCAAAATTTTAATTAAATACTTTCTTAAGCCACTAAAACATACTTCTAAAACGTTTTAAAATTAAACTAAGGCTCAGTCTAGCCACTCATAAAATGCAGGTTGTTATCACAAAGGCTTAGACAGTCTACGAGTCCTTAATTTTCTCTTGAGTCTAATATTATAATCTTATAAAGCACGTTCACGAGGTTTAATGAATTTTCTAGACATAGTCGAGTAGGATGCAAAAATTATGCGGTAGATAGAATTGGTATAAAATGGAAGATTTAGATTTACTACGTGTTATCCCGAAATAATGCCATTTTCGTTTTGATAGGCATTTTTTTTGAGTTGGAAATCACCGGTTTTCGAATATGTGGGAGTTGAACCGCACTAAAACTTCCAACCGCTCACACTCAGCGTCCAAACCCCGGGAGGCCGGAACCCAGCACGGGGTGAGGGACGGCGCCACGCGTTACGCCCTCGGCACTCTTCCCCGTCGCGCCGCCCTCTTTGCTAGGCATAGTTAATTAAAAATAAATATAGTAAATAAAAGTCGTTTTCTCTGTCCACATATATTATGAGCTTAAATTATTAAAACTATGCCACGGATTTTGATGCGGTTTTTTTATAGATTGCATCGTTTTAGCTACTTTTCATCACGGAATTCAAGCCTTTCTTTGTCTAGAAGAAATGTGCACGTTTATTCAAGTTCGTTTTACAATTACATAAAAACATTTTTAAACATTTATACATTTTCATTCAAAATCTCACTCAAAACTGGAAGGTCAATATATAGAATCCGAGTGGGTTTGTCCGTCCTTATATAAAGACGTCTATCCGTTTGTTTGTTTAGGATTAATCTAATATTGGGAGGTCGTTTGGCGTCATTAAGTTACTCTGATTAAATGTTAGGAATGTTCTTGTCAAATATCGATTTTAGATTGAAGAGCTAAATCAAATAATACGAAAATAGAAAAAAGAAGTATAATACATAGAAAGATAGAAAAATAATCTGTAGTCTTATCTCTAACTTAAAATGAAGACATAGCTTTTTTTAATTTCGGTACTGTTTTTTGGTGTCTATTATGGAGATGTAAACAGATAGATAGATCGATAGATAGAAAATTCTTTATTGTAACACATAGCAGCTTTCACAGTGAATGAATTGCCGTAAAAAGCGTTCCTGTGTACTGGTATTCTAAGTGTTAAGTTCTCTGATGACCTCAATGAATAAGCATTGGATGTGTGTAGAAATTGAAACCTGTCACGCAAGTAACGTGGTGTGGCGACCAATAATAGCGCGCAAGATCCTGAATCGCGGTTACAACATTTGCAGAAATCTTCGCATATATACGACAAAATGTTGTAATCGCAATTCAGGATCTCGCGCGCTATTATTGGTCGTCACAGTGGGGATGTAGGGTGGAAGATAACACAATAAAGAAGTGACAAACATTGTACATCGAAGTTGAAGAGTTATTAAGTGAACGAATGTGAATTTTGTATATTGTAATTGTCGATAATATAGTCATTAAATTAAAACCAAATAACGTCAAAAACATTACAGTGAAACCAACTGCAAGTACGTTGAGCTTGCATAAAACGAACGTAAGAAGACACTCACCATCATCAGCTCATAGACCACTGCTGGACATAGGCCCCAATTTCGTCACAATGACTATATTTTATTTTATTTTTTAGTTGGAGGAAATCACCAGACCAGAACCCAGCACAGGGTTTTGAGGGACGACGCGACGCGTTACGCTCTCGGCATTCTTTCCCGTCGCACCGCCCCCGGACGCCGAACTGGCAGCCGCCGGCGATACGGCCACCGGCTCTCTCCGTCGGCGGGCTTTCCGACGCCCGCCAAGATGGGACCGCGTGTCACCCTCCCACGGAATACCCCGCTGGGTTACTATGACTATATACGTACTATTTAATAGATTTTCCATTTTAGTCGATATTTTTCATCCCATCTCTAGTTTTCTTTGTTCATTAAGCTCACAGCGGTGAATCAGCAATTGGTTTGGTTGGCTAAACTTATTTACTACATATGTATTAGTGGTTATATTACTTATTTAAACTATACTTAGAGATATTTAATGAATAGACACAAAAATACAAAAAAAAATAGTCTTTGAAAAACATTTAACCGGAATTAAACATGAGCGCTTTTATCTAAATCCATGCTTATGGCGTGGGTAGTTCAATAAAGATGATTTGAATGAAACGGATTGTCTTCAAAACTTAAACCATTAACTTCTTCGAAATAACTTTACAGTTGAATAATCTTTTACAAACAATATTCTAATTAACGTTAATCAGTTTAAAATAATTAAAAATTGGGCGACAGCGATTCGTCGACCGAGTGGTGCGCCGGCGACCGCTCTCAAATAAGTGAGTTTTTAAGATGGCCGCCCCGCTACCACAGACTCGACGCTCCGCTAGAGTGACCATAACAACTGTCACTCTTGTCAATGTCAATTTTCATACGCGCCCAAACATCTTTTAAGTTGTAATATTTATGTTTATAAGTAAAACCAAACAATTACATTATAAACAAAAATTTATAGACTTCCATTTTTTTTATAGTAGAAAAAGAAGAATGATTGAAATCGGTTCATCAAAAATGCAAACACACTGTCGTTTTCCTCGAATCGTCCGTTAAAAATATAGATTTATAATCATAGCTCTAAAACTACTTACCTATAGATTTGATCTTAAAAAAAATTAAATTGTTCATCAAGACAAGCATCACTTCTCTGATGGAATAAAAAACATCCGAATCGGTTAACTCAAACTAAAGTTATCCAAGGACAAACTTAAAAAAAATCAGTCAGTGATGACATTTGGAAAGTTGGTCAAAATAATACTTAATAATTTATTTTACAGAACTTATTCAGACACTCGCGGTTTTCTATAATACTTTCATGAATTTTCAGCGGGTTCTAACCACGATATTTAATTAATTGAGTTGTCTCAATATTTCAACGTTGTTGCAAACGTCATGATCACGAGAAGACTGGATACTGCGGGTCGATTTAAGAGCAAACAAATTTGTCTACCCTCTTTCTCGTTCGCTTTTGGGTAGTACCACTGGAACTCGAACTCACATCACGACACACCACACTCACTGTATCTACAAGACTCTCTGAGCATGTACCCTTAGAGACTGTTGTGTTTAGCACTGGATTGTAACAATGTTGAAATATCGAGACAACTCAATTAATTAAATATCGTGGTAAGAACCCGTTGAAAATGCATGAAAATATTATTTTACAGAAAACTTTAAATACAAGCTTTTAATATACTGACTATCATGTATCAGTAGAGTAGCTAGCAAATACAAGTAAAGTGAGCTCAAAACACGACGGGTCTATCTAGTTTAACATAAGATTTCCTATGACCACCTTTTGAATCCATCATCAGATCAGCGCCATTTTGTCTTATTACTGCATTGCCACACGATATACATCTGCTTGAAAAATGTCAGATCAATCGGAAACCAGGAAGTTTGTCTTTAACTTGAAAGATTCTCTTCTCGAACTTACATACTTACGTCCAGTGCAAGTTAATTATAAGGCTTTGTCAACAAAGGGCCGAAAAGTTCTGGAGTGGCGGCCACGAACCGGTAGGCGCAATGTTGGTAGACCCCCCACAAGATGGACGACGATCGACGATCGACGATCGACCGACGATGATCGATCTGGTCAGGATCGCGGGAGGTCACTGGATGCAGATGGCGCAGGACCGGTCGATGTGGCGAGGTTTGGGGAGGCCTATGTCCAGCAGTGGACGTCTATAGGCTGATGATGATGATGATGTCAACAAAGTCATCTTTAAGTAGTATTTAAGTACCTTAAAAAAATCATCTTAAAGAAAAATATCAACAATAAAAACATTTCAAATTTCGTATTCGTTACCACTTTGTGGAAATGACGTCGGCAGTCGCACCGGAAATGAAAGTCTGTTTGTCTTCCCCCTCCCCCGCCAGGTGAATTTCCGGTGCCTCCCAAACACGAGCTGAAAACTTTGATCTGACAAATGAAGTTCTTTGAACATTTGTATTTCGATTTTAAGAATTTATGCTTCATTTTGGTGTTTGATTCAAAATGTATATTTATAACTGTCTACGTTGAGAGAGTAGTTTTATAATAAAACTAGCGGGTCCGTGCAACTTCGTCTGCGTCTCTTTCAATTAAGAGGTGGCCTATGTTCTTTCTCAGGGTCTAAAGGTCGTCTTTACTAAATTACATCACAATCTATTTAGAGGTTTAAGCGTGAAAGCGTAACAGACAGAGAGACAAACTTTCGCATTTATAATATTAATAAGGAGAACACGAAAGTTTGGGCTCGGTCTACTTGTATTAGCTAGCAATTACTTAAATATCATGCAAAAAAGAGTGTACATAGACGGACTTAATGCCATAGGCATTCTCTACCAGTCTACCTTTAGGTAATGGAGAGATGATTGATGGTAGGCCAATTTATTTATGTCCTAGGCATTAAGACCGCCATTATACCATTTATGAGCATAAACTTTAATAAATAAATTAATTAATTTATGTACAGATTTGAAAGTGAAAGATTAGTTAGATATATGCTGTCGCGGACTTTTTTGTTTGTGACTTTCTTATTAAGACCTAAAAATCCGTAGTACATCATTTTGTTCTACTGTCAATAGTTTTTAGAGCGTACGCATAAATAGGTTTTCGATTATTCATCTTGTGTTACATATTCGATATTTTCATACGGATCCTTAATTTTTTTGAAATAAAAATAAAGCCTAAAACCTTCCTCGATAAATGAACTTTCCAACATTGAAAGAATTTTTGAAATCGGACCAGTAGTTCCTGAGATTAGGGCGTTCAAACAAACAAAAAAACAAACTCTTCAGCTTTATAATATTAGTATAGATATTGTTGTAGTTGTAAGTCTATAAAATTAACCTTAAGTAAAGACGACAATTTAGAAGATTTTGACACACACCTAGTTCAACAAGGCTAGCTACAGGCTACATGGGTAAAAAAAACAAGACACAGTGCCACAAAAGTGCTTTATTGATAAATTGTGAAACTTCAATTTACAAAGAGCAAGTTACAAGCATTCCCGTACACATCGTTAAGCATTACGACACTTTCTCATTAATTTACATAAATTCTTTTAATGAAATGACTCTCATTTGACGATAATCTTATCACAATTCTCTTAGATAGCGAACTGCTCGCTTTTAACCTAAACAATCCCATTTTACATTAAAAACTTACAACCAAAATAAACATTAAGTATGATTCACGATACACCAGACAGTGACCGGACGTCATATTTTACATCTCTATCTGTCATAATCCGGTGTTAAAACGGTGTAAAATGAATGATGCTTAACCAGTTAAATTTTTCCTATTTCATTTTCTATAACAAATTAAGACACTCAAAGCAAATTATACAAACATTTTGTACAAATCCACAAAAATTGAAAATATCTATCTATCCTTTTCTCGCTCGTTAGTTCACGTATAAGCGAGAGAGAGATGAAACATCATGCTTTACTATTAATCTAATACATGTACACTGGCTCGCTAACTTCTAATGCACGCAAATGAGAACTGGTAGGCCAACTGTGAAACAGTGTTTCACATAGTTCCAATGCCGGCCAATGCATACGAAACCCCCGTTTACATGTTGGTCGGGAACGTCATTTGTTTTTCACGAATGTTGGACGTTGATGAGCCATGTAAATGCAGCATAACAACAAAAAAACTTCACACAACCTCGAAGAAAAATTTTACTAAACACTTTCAGTTAAATAGCAAATTAAAATTAACTAAAATCAATATTGTTAGTTACATACTATGTTACGCTTAGCTTTTTCCAAAATCTTAACCACTCATCTGTATGTCAAATGTCACTAGATGGCGCAACTGTGACGATTGGAATTTGGACCAGAATTGGTTTGTTTAAATATGCCAACAGCCAAAATTGATCACGACGTGACGTTACTGACAGTTGTTTTTTTTATCGTATCATCTTTTACAAAAATCATTTGTTTTGATGAAATTTTTTAATTAGGTCTATACAGGGTGGTTTTGTAACTTTGGACAATCTGACGTGGGGTGAATGACCTGTCAAAATACAACTTAGCACCATTTTTATTTTTTGGATCAGTTAAACTTTTACTTCTGACATGGTATGGAAAACGTAAGACTACCGTTGCGGACTTCCATACTATGATGAAAAAATTTTTTTAACCAATTCCTAAAATAAAAGTGGTTCTAAGTTTTATTTCAACAGGTCATTTACCCCACGTCAGATTGTCTAAAGTTACAGATCCACCCTGTTTAAATTTCGTATTCAAAAAAATTCAACAAAATAATTTTGAAAAAAATTACGAATGAGCTCCATACAGACGAATGGAAAATGATGAGTATCTAAGTTTTATTCACCTAAGCATAGCACAGTTCACAATGATCATCATTATCCGACAAAAAAATATTGTCATTAAACTAATATTTAGTTGAAGCTAACAAAAAAAAACAAAAGCTGTAGCTCTAATATCAGTTTACAAATTCGAAAAACGTTAAAAATTCGTAATTTTCCAGTCAGTTCTAATCCGTCTGCGTTCCAATACATAATTCACGGAAGATAATTCTTCCAATTATCGGGAATATTTTAAGACACCGAGAGCGTTACCAAAATTTTTGACCGACTACTCAAAAGCAAGAGTTACTCTACTGAAAAGTCGTGGTGGCCGAGTGGTCGAAGCGCTTCCTTCCGAACGGGAGGTCACGGGTTCAAAACTGGTCGGCTTGTACCTCTAAATCTAATTGTGAAAAAGATTTATGTGCAATTTTTCACAACACCACTGGCTATAAACGGTGAAGGAAAACATCGTGAGGAAACCTGCATGTCGGAAAAGGGTTCTAAAAATCCTTAGAAGATATGTGAAGTCCCCCATCCGCACTGGGCAAGCGTGGTGGACTATGCCTAATCCCTCTTCTGAGGAGACCTGAATGGGCAGTAATGGGTTGGTACAGTACAGTACTCTATTGAAATCTGACAGGTAGTTTTTGTGCTATTCTTGAGAAATGAAAGGCGGTCGTTTTCATTTTTGTAACACAAATACTATTGTGACTACATCTAGAAAAGTGAAAAATTTTGGAGGTAGGTACGGAATCAAAAATATTTTTTTCCAATATCAATTTTTTTAAAACTTATTCAGACACTCTCGGTTTTCTATAATACTTTCATGCCTTTTCAACGGGTTCTTACCACGATATTTCATTAATTGAGTTGTCTCGATAATTCAAAGTTGTTGCAAACGTCATGATCACGAGAAGACTGGATACTGCGGGTCGATTTAAGAGCAAAAAAATCTGTCTAGCCTCTTTCTCGTTCGTTTTGGGAAATACCACTGGAACTCGAACTCACATTTCGACATACCACACTGACATAACAGTGTAAGTGATGTAGATAACCGCGACTGTTTAGAGAAATTTTTTTTTTTTTATTCAACACAGACGAATTTTTCAAATCTGCTCGTAACAAAAAAGCTTAAATAAGGATTCGGTATTTATGAATACGTACGTTTTCGAATTTGTAAACTTATTTCAGGCCAACTGCAAACACTTAAAACAACTAAATGACTTAAATAAAACAAATTACGTATGAACATTTAAAACAAATAATTTTCCGTCAAAAATGTTGTAGACAAAATTGTCTTAAACAAAAATGTCGATAAGTCGTAAACGTCATTTTTATAAAATTACATAAGTAATAAAAGTGACTTTAGGACTGTTCAAAGGATTTTTTATTATATTGAAAATTAGAAAAAAATTACAAGAAAAAAAACTGAATTTATGTCTGTATTTTACGTGTCAACAATTATTTAGTTAGTTTTTCGAAAACTTGTTAGTGTAAAATTAGTAGGAGGTAAGTTAGGTAGACAATCTTTATAATGGTTTATATTGGATCACCAACTTCCAATGCCCGCAAGTGACAACTGGTGCCAATGCGTAGAAACCCTCGGTCGGCCGTCACAATCATGTTTTACGTGTGTTGGGCGTTGGTGAGCCAAATGTATACATACCATTAAGTGGCGTTTCCGCATTGGCTTGCAAAGTTGCAACTTTCATACTAGTCGGCCGTCAACGTCATTTGTTTTTACGTGTGTTGAGCGTTGGTGAGCCAATATGTACACGTAATATTACACAATTTGACAGCGGAAAGCAAATTCTGGTAAGTGCATTCGTATAATTTTGTCATTTTTTATTAACATTTTTTTTTATTTCAAATTTGCTTGCGACATTGTTACATCTTTGCAAAAACATTGTAACATCTTTAACACCCATGCAAGAGTATATCAAAAAATATTAAACTTTTAATTCATTGAATTAAAAATAGCGACAAACTATTTTTTTATAATTTCTTGACTATCTAAAGTGTGTATTAAGTAAAATTAATTTGTGTTTTAGTGAAAAAACTAAAACTGAAGTGAACTCGGAGACCAAAACCCTGTTAAATTTTACTCATCTCATATTTCGACTTCAAAAACGAAATTTCTCGATTCGACTGTATGTATGTTTCTTTACGTTTGTTCGCGGATAATTGCGTTGTTTATGAACCGATTCTGATGATAATTTTTTTTAAAGAAATCAAATGTGGTCCCATTTTAAGGAAATCAAAGCAGAGGAATCGAGAGCTAATTTCTTTTTTCTATTCTCTTAAAAAAAAGGTCGTTTTCATTTATTACCAACTTCAAAAAGGAGGTATTTAATTCGTCTGTATTTTTTAAATGTTCCTTCATAACTTTAGTTTGGGTGGACCGGTTTGAATGATTCAGGTGTCAAATGAAAGGTGATGGGATTTTTTTAAGATTGAACAAGTCCTGACCCGGCCTGAGCCGAGGGAGACCTTCCATCACGCGGCCCCATCTCGGCGGGCTTTTGGCCCGCCTACCGAGGGAGCCGGTGGTCGTTTCACCGACGACTGCCGGTTCGACGCCCGGGGGTGACGGGGCGATACGTGAGCGACAATCGCGAACGCGTCCTGTCATCCCTACAAGCCTCGTGTTCACGAGTGGAAGACGGGCGATTTCCTTCCGTCCAAAAAAAAAAAGATTGATCAAGTACTTTTGGATAAGTGTTTAAAATTACGTATTTTACAAAGTGTTTTACTTTACAAATAACGTTCAGAAAACTGGTCCTAGTTCACTTTAGTCTCAAAAACTCAAGAAATTAATAGTGAAGAGGAAGTGAATATTTTTTAGAAAACACGAAATTTACAAAGTTGTGACCCGAAATTTTATTTACAATAGCCCAATAATAAACTACCGATCGATATTCCTATCCGTGGCTTTATCTAAGATATGTTGTTTATCCAACGATCGATCTGAGATTTATACTCAAAAAATGTGGTTACTCCTTAACCTTACGCCTTGGAAAAGTATTTTTATATATCCACTAATGTCAGCACATGCGTGAAACATTGCAGTCAAAACCTCAATATTTGTTTTCAAAATTACCCTCAAAAAAAAATTACATTTAAGCAATACCCATTACAATAAAAAATCTGCACAGCAGAAGTTCACAAATTAATTTTCATATTTTTTTAATGCAATAATAAAAAACGAGTATATGGCATAGTGTTTACCCATGACCTTCCACAATTATCATCAATCCCACTTTATGGATTAAAGATCGTCGATACAACCTATCTTAGATAACAGATAGGCACCGGGAACAAACCACCAGTTAAGCCTAGGCACTTACGGCAAACATTTTGGCATAAAATTTTGTATTTCACCTCCTTATTATTCAAACATGTTTTATGTCCGTGAAAAGAACATTTTACATATAGAAAAAAACTCTTAACTACCTTAAGTATTAGTTTGGGTAGTTGTGGACTTCAACGTGAATTAAAAAAAAATGGCTCAGACTTTGAGCTCTGAATTTTTCTATAATATCCCTGGTATAACTTTAAAAAACATAATGTAAATCATTGAAATAAATCAAAAATCTTATTTAAAAGTAGTTTCGTTAAAACTGAGATAACATCATTCACGTCGTCTTTTCGAAGACTACCCTCTTAAATCTAATTTAGAAATTGTTAATATTAATTATTACATCTCAGACTGATTCCCGAAGTAAAATCAATCATAATAAGACAAATAAAACCTTTATTTTTGATGAAAAATAAACAGAGAATGGAATTTTTATCAAAAAATAATAAGAACTCTTCAAACTGCACTACAAATGTTAGTCAATTGACAAAACTATTTAAAAAATGGACTTTATTATCCAATTTAGACTAAAAGGAACCAGTTTGAGACATTTTGCACCCCATTCGGGATCCTAAGCTAGTGTCGAGATATCGTCCCGAAACTCGATACATCGAAATAAAATCGATTCGGAAAAATCGATTTTCCATCGTCCCGAATTATTTGGTTCGGCGCGAAGCAAACTTACACTAATTATTTATTTATGTATTGACTTAATGTCACAGCACACTTTGTATGGAAAAGCTATTAAGAAATATTTTGGGTTACCAGGTTTTTAAATTGGTTTTTAATTCATAAAAGTTACCGGACTCTAAACCATTAATAATATTGAGTATGTTCTGATTTTGAAATGAAAAGTTCATTTGATTACAGATTTCATTTAATTAGAGAATAATTCATTCATCAATTAGAGAATAAGATTGAAAAGTTCCCCAAAATATTTCCTATTAGCATTTCAAAAATCACCCAACAGAAGGGCATAATCAATTAAGAACAATCGTCCTAAATAGTGCTATTGGTCATTTATCGTGCCCAAGGCACGGGCGAGATAATACTCAATGTCAAAACCGAGGTAACTTCACATGGACGTTTATATAATAAAACAAAAAAACGAAATTACAAACTAAAAAATGTACTTATGCCTTCAGTAGCTCGCTTTAAAACGTATGGCAAAACAGCAAAGTAATAATCGTTGAAAAGCGAAACGTGAAACGCCGTGTCGAAAAAAGGTCGTGTCCAAAATGATATGTTTATTCCTCTAAAAAACAAAGATGGCAGACAAGCGCTTCACGGGAGAGGATTTTACCAGAAATAGCTGAACAATGAAGTGAAGAGTTTGTACTGGATGAAGGTCGAAGCTATAAAGAATGAATGCAAGATGAGGTATCTAAGGTTGTCCTGTCGCACTTGTCTCTGTATGGACCCTGAAGGGTTTCCTTTGGTGGGAAACTTGCCGGTTTTGTAGAACTCTTCCAGCATTTTCTCTTTTTCTATGAACCTATCGTACAACCATTGGGTCATGCCTTCGGTATCTGTTGGTACCTGTTGAAAAAGACATAGATAAATAAGGGTAACCGAATTGTGAAGCTGGCTGGATTGGCGTGGATCTCAGATTATTTTTAATCAAAGGACATTCGAGAGAGTAATTATGAAGCAATGGACAAATCGTTCCCCAATCCACACTGGGCAAGCGTGGTGGACTATGCCTAATCCCTCTTCTGAGGAAACCTGAGCCCAGCAGTGAGCAGTAATGGGTTGGTGTAGGACAAATCGTTGGTATCAAAATGTAAAAATCTGTTAGAAACCTTACACCACATATTGAAAGTGACAATAAAATCAATTTACCTAGTATGTTCCTTTTCTTGGGATAAGACCCGAAAATTTCAAAACCGATTCAGTAACCAACATGTAGCCTATACGACATAGTTAAGATTAAATTCAGTGGATAGCCATATAATGATTATCCTACGAATATTTCAAGTTTTCAGACAAATTTGAAGATTTAAAAAAGTGGCCTTATATCCTTACCTCAGAACTTGGATACAGTCTATAATGAAGATGAGTGGTGCAGGGAGGCCTGATCCCACAAACAACGTCTTGTAGATGGAGGGGTATCCTGTCAGGATAGGCTATGGTCACGTCCAGGATCCACTCGATGCTGTCTCCTACGTTGTTGTCAATTATCATCTTGGGCCTGCTTTGGTTGTAGTTGTCATCTGTTGAACAAAATAGTGGAATGTGATGATTGCTTGATGCTGTTGCTTTTATGAGAAGCTCTAATAATTGTATAGATTGCTATAAGGAAGAGAACTTAATCCTCAAGTCATATAAGACTGATTTTATTTCTTTGAAGTCCGATTTACATTCTTAGATTAGTTTTCAAGTAATAATGTTTTGAAGACCTCGGGAAATCGGCAACCTGATCAGGACTTATTTATATATGTAATTTGAGAAACAACTATGTCCAACCGTGGACGTATACGACGAAAAGACAATGATGATGATATTTTGTTGAGAATTAATTGTTTGATTTTGCCTCATTTTTTTATTTATTTATTCTTTATGGCGGACTTAATGCCTGACGTATTAATCACCAGTCAACCAAAGGGGGAGCCGAGAGAGTAACATTTGGCTGTGAAACTAAACTTTTTATAGCCACTTTGACTTTTGCTCGGATCAAAATACTAATAAATATAATTCAGATAAACTTCAGATTACAAAAATATACCTTTTCTTGAATCATCTTTAGATGTGCTGGCTCCTTCGTTTCTCCTAGGTCCTATTTCTTCCATAATCACCTTCATGGCTCCGACACGTGGTAATGACACGTAGTCCAGTTTTGGCAAGTTGTTTTTCTCGGCAAACCTATAATAAACAACCTTTATTGGTATTTTTTTTTTTTTTTTGGACGGGAGGAAATCGCCGGACTTCCACTCGCCCCGCGAGTGGGGTATGTGGGTGTCGAACCGCACCAAAACCTCCCGCCTCTCACGCTCGACATCCGATGTGGTAGGGGTGACAGGACGCGTTCGCGATTGTCGCTTACGTATCGCCCCGTCACCCCCGGACGTCGAACCGGCAGCCGTCGGTGAAACGACCACCGGCTCACTCGGTGGACGGGCCAATTAAGGCCCGCCAAGATGGGGCCGTGTGGTGTAGGGTCTCCCTCGGCCCAGGCCGGCCCAGGGCCAGCCCGGGTCGGGGAGCACGGCTTGCCATCCCCCGTACAGATGGCACGGAGGGTGCGCGCTGAAGCCTAGCGCAGCACCCCTCGGGTCCGATGTTGGTGGACCCGGTACTCTTAGGGGGCCAGATCCCGGGACAGCTCCCGAGGCCGGCCCCCCGCTCGACGTCGGCGGCGACGGGGTTGGCCGGGGAGGGAAGAGCTCTCCCTCTCCCGCCCCGCCGCCTCCTTCTGCGAGATGGTGGACTCGCAGAAGTCGAGCATAGCTTTCCAGGACTCGTCGTCGTCGAGCATCGATGCCACGACGCTCGGCAACGACAAGTCCTGCCCTACTTGTGCGACCAGGACACGGCGCTGCTCCTCCCATGCGGGGCAGACAGCGAGCGTATGCTCTGCCGTGTCCAGGTCGCTTGTGCAATGATGACACCTCGTCGTCGGCTCGACCTGTATCCGGTGCAGGTACTTCCCGAAGCAACCATGCCCGGTCAGCACCTGCACCAGACGAAAGGTGAGACGTCCCTCGCCACGACTCACCCAGTCCTCCAGGACAGGGCGAATCGCCTCGACGGTCCTTAGACCCCAGCTGGGGTTGGCCAAGCGTCTCGACCACGCCTCCAGCACGGACCGCCGAGATTGGGCCTTCCGGTCCCGTACCGCGGCTCTGATGGGACGCACCACGCCCAGAGCACGGAGGTCGCAGCGCCAACGATAGTCGTCGGCGAGCGCCTCCGCCTCCAGATCCCATGGTGGCGTCCCCGCCAGCACGCACGCCGCCTCAAAGGAGACGGTGCGGTATCCGCGGATGACCCTGATAGCTACGACGCGCTGCGGCCGGTACAGGATCCGGACAACAGTTGCTGTCCGGTTTCCCGGTCCGGCCCAAACGGGCGCGCCGTACAGGGCCATCGAACGCACCACCCCCGCGTAGAGGCGGCGCACGACACGGTTTGGTCCCCCGATATTCGGAAGCAGCCGGCTTAGAGCGCCGGCCGTCCTCATCAGTCGGGGGACGAGACCTTTATTGGTATTGAAAAAGTTTCACTAAAATAGACCACTAGTGGAAACTTAACGCTAGATCTTTCAGAGTAACAAAACGTAGTATTTGCATGTCTCTATACGATGCCACGTCCGCTGCTGGATATAAGCCTCCCCCAAAGATTTCCAATGCGCCTGGTTGGCAGCGACCTGTATTCAGCGTATTCCTTAACAAGATCATCCGTCTACCTTGTAGCTGGTCATCTCACACTGCGCTTGCCTTGACGTGGACGCCACTCCAAAACCTTCCTGCCCCAACGACCATCGGTTCTACGTGCTACGTTGTAGGAGGTATCATTTAGACTTCATTTAGTAGCGAACTTATTAAGCCTAGACTCAAGACCACACTAACCTTTGGCTGACTTCTCTCCTCTTATGCAGAAATCCACCTTCAGGGAAGAGCACCATGAACTGCCTACTCAGAGGCACGTAGAACTTGTGAATGTGCTGCCGAAGTTCCTCCAGTGACTGGTCTCTTTTCGCTTTACCCTACGAAGAAAGAGTACATTTATTGATCAAAAAACACAGTTATAGGTTTCAGAAAAGTCTTGTATGGGTAGGCGGTAGATAACGGCCTCTCTTTGCCCTGGCATTGCAGAGGTTCATGAGTGACGGTGACCGCTTACCATCAGGTGGGCCGTATGCTCGTTTATCTACCTTGCAATAAAAAAAAAGTTATAGTCCGAGAGCTAGTGCCAATTTTTAGATAGGTATTTAAGACTAGCTAAAAACTTGGTCCATAAAATAAATAATAATAAAATAATAGATCTACTGATTTTGCCCAACTCGGAACTGTAGACCTGGCTGCTGAGTAGTGGGACTGAACGGCCACGCACTACCACCAGTTTCAACCTAGGCTTTCACCCTGACAAGAACTGTTGAAACATACTAGGCAGAAGGTTTTGTATAAAACTTGAATTTTTACAAAAACTTTGCGATTTTCCTTTTTACTTTAAACTATATTCTTAAAATTACAAAATTTACATAGAAAAAAAAATCTTCCTTCTACACCACTTAAAATGATAAACTCATATAAAAATTTCTAAAAACCCAACCTAAATAATGTAACTAATCTAGAAACTTGATCCAGATTATTCTAGAAACTTCATTAGCTATCTAAATGTGAAGTGCTCAAACATGATCGGGCCATCCAATTCATTAACATTCTGTTGAGCGAAGTCTAAAATTAAAATACTAACTAATCTGCTGAGTGGTTTATTTTAGACTCAAATACTTATTATACGGAACCTTCCTATCTATCCTTACTAATATTATAATACTTTCATGCATTTTCAACGGGTTCTTACCACGATATTTTATTAATTGATACCTTACCAAGGATGGTTAAAGAAGCTATCGAGATTTCAAGACATAGCACTTTTAACAGGGGTGACAGCTTCAGATTATCGAGTATGTGGAATCCAGTGCTAAACACAACAGTCACTAAGGGTTCATGATCAGAGAGTCTTGTAGATCACTCACTGTGAGTGTGGTGTGTCGTGATGTGAGTTCGAGTTCCAGTGGTACTACCCAAAAGCGAACGAGAAAGAGGGTAGACAGATTTGTTTGCTCTTAAAACGACCCGCAGTATCCAGTCTTCTCGTGATCATGACATTTGCAACAACGTTGAAATATCGAGACAACTCAATTAATTAAATGTCGTGGTAAGAACCCGTTGAAAATGCATGAAAGTATTATAGAAAACCGCGAGTGTCTGAATAAGTTTATAACTTACTAATATTCTAAATGCAAAAGTAACTCTGTCTGTCTGTTACGCTTTCCCGCTCAAACCTCTCAACCGATATTCATGAAATTTGGCACAGACAATCTTTCGATCCTGAGAAAGAACATAGGCTACCTTTTATTTCGAGAAAATGGGATGAAGAAAAACGGTTATAGCGATCACGCAGACGACGTCGCGGGCAGCAGCTAGTATATACTATTATAAAGTTGCAGAGTTTGTTTGTTCGTACTCGTTAATCTTTTTTTTTTCAGTTGGGGGAAACAACGTATATGTGGGAGTTGAACCGCACTAAAACCTCCAACCGCTCACACTCAGCTTCCTAACTCCGGCTGAGGTCAGAACCCAGCACGGGTTTTGGAGGGACGGCGCGACGTGTTACGCGCTCGGCACTCTTTCCCGTCGCGCCGTCCCCGTCGTACTCGTTAATCTTAGGAACTATTGGGCCGACTTCAAAAAATCTTTCAGTGTTGAAAAGTAGATTTATCGAGGTTATAGGCATTGTTTAAAAAAATAAGGATTCGTAAGAAAATATCGTTTTTTTATCGATTGCAGAGGTCCATGAGCGATGTTTTTTTTTATTTGTAAGAAATCACCGAATTCGGAGCCGTACTAAACGTCCATTCGCTCACACAAAACGACGAGGTTACGCAGGTTGGCATGACGCATTACGCATTACGGCAATCTTTACCATTGCCAGCAATCTTTCGTAAACTCAACTATAAAAAAAATCGCCCCAAACCATAATAAAAGATGAAAACAGCTTAGTCTAGAAATAAATCTAGATTTTTTATTAGTCTAAAGTAGATAGAGTTTTATTTGTCGTCGTGTGCGCTCACATCAAACACTAAGAACGTTTAGATCTCTGAGCTTATGCGATTACCGTTTCTTTTGACATAAGATAAATATTACAGAATGTATAGTTTTTATTTTCATGTAAAAATTGGATTTTAACTACTCGTCTGAGAACGTCAATTTTCGCTCCTTGACAAAACTAGGGAGTTCGCTCCGTAAAATATGAGACGATTAAAATGTAAACAAAGCAAGGATTGAGCTCAATTTTGGCTCCTATAGCAGATTTGTTTAAAGTAAACAAATAACTTTTGATGCCAATCCCAAATGAATGGGTAAGAGTTGTTTTTTTTTTAGGAATAATTGATTTTAGGAATGTGTTTATTTAAACTTCATGCACAAAATAGTGTACATAGGTGGACTTAAGACCTTAAAACAATTCCTTATTTTGTTTTATATGATTAATGCTAGATGGCGCTGTTATCATAATATTTTATTTATCAAAATAGTTTGAACTAACTAATTATTATAACTTAAAAAAAAAAAAAAATATATCACTAAACTTACTGTGGTGCAATACACTGTTGCAAGAATACACACAAATAAAAAGTACGAATCATTCTTTAATTCATGAATTTGTTCAGTCAATCATCTTATACCTTCTGTACCACAACTTTACTGTGTACTAACGGCCAGTCCTTCCCACGGGTTCGGCGAACCGTACCAAGTAGGGACAAAGCGATTCAATCAGGAACTAAAGCGAGACTGTGTACTATATACGTGCCTATGTACATTTACTATAAAATGTACTTGAAAAACTTATTCGAAGAATTGGATGTAAGTTTAGTAGTAAGATTTTTAAGAGTAATTTTTACTTTATTTTTAAGATACTTTCATGTATTTTGAACGTGTTCTTACCACGATATTTAATTAATTGAGTTGTCTCGATATTTCAACGTTGTTGCAAACGTCATGACCACGAGAAGACTGGATACTGCGGGTCGATTTAAGAGCAAACAAATCTGTCTACCCTCTTTCTCGTTCGTTTTTGGGTAGTACCACTGGAACTCGAACTCACATCACGACACACCACACTCACTGTATCTACAAGACTCTCTGAGCATGAACCCTTGGTGACTGTAGTGTTTAGCACTGGAACTCAATTGATTAAATATCGTGGTAAGAACCCGTTGAAAATGCATGCATATATTCTATTATCACCGTCGTCAACTAGTTTAGAACTCAGATCAAACAGGCTCTCGGAAGCTATCAAACTTGCAACGAGAGGAAGGTAGCGTTAAACTCAACTATGAACCGATCAAGCGTGACCAACTGGATCTGAAGTTAGGGCTTTGTTTATGGTTTAACAGGTTTTCCTATGATTGAATACAGGGTGTGTTTTTTGCCTTGTGCAAGCGGAAGGGATGATTTTTGTAGAAATACAATACAAATACAAAATAATTTATTTTCAAACAAAATACACAGTACACAAAAAATATAGCAGTGGTCCCTGCACTAGGCTAGGCCTGTATCGCAGGAGACCGTTACGTTTTAAATATTATTACATTAATTGAAAGATATCAATGTAGAATGACTTATTGTTAGGAGCGGTTAACTTTTTTTTTCATTATAATTTGTAGTTTTTGCATGACTATGATTGTGGACTGCTATCTTTTGACGATAAAGAATGCCTTAGGAGTAGCGCGTCGTGTTGCTTTGCATAATCCCTTGCTGGGTTCTGGTTTTTGCTTCGCTAAGTGAGAGTGGTTGGAGGTTTAAGTGTGTCTTTCCGACTCTGTCATTATATTTACACTATAGCTCTATTGATTCATTGCAATTTGAAACCACTATGTTGGTAAAATAAACTCGTATGACGCCACCTAAACTTCCGTAGTTACATCCAGTGCAAGTTTAATAAACGGTAAACTCTAATACACTTTCACAGCAGATTTAGACAACACAATGACTAACCATACATTACATACGCACACACGTGTACAATTAATTTGCATCTCAAGTGCGAGCTCAAACCACGGCGGCCACTTCAGCAGGATTATAATTGTTAATGGGACGGAGTGGCGGTGCGCGAGCTTTTTATGTCGAAACCGTAGAATATTTACACAGAAATAAAGACAAGTTCGTATAAGTATAAAATATATAAGTATAGTCGTGGTGGCCGAGTGGTTGAAGCGCTTGCCTTCCGTACGGGAGGTCGCGGGTTCAAAACTGGCCGACTTGTACCTCTAAAATCTTAGTGTGAAAAACATTTATGTGCAATTTTTCACAACACCACTGGCTAAAAACGGTGAAGGAAAACATCGTGAGGAAACCTGCATATCGGAAAAGGGTTCTAAAAATCCTTTGAAGATATGTGAAGTCCCCAATCCGCATTAGGCAAGCGTGGTGGACTATGCCTAACCCCTCTTCGGAGGAGACCTGAGTTCAGCAGTGGGCAGTAATGGGTTGGTACAGTACAGTACAGTACAGGTGGAATCTTGCAAGCTAAATTCGACAAACTTTCCTTTCCGGTATAAGATTGATAGGTATATATCGCGTGACAATGCAATAATATGACAAAATGGCGCTGATCTGACGATAAATTCGGAAGGCGGTCATAAGAACTCTTGTACTAAATAAGATAAGGAGAATAAGACCCGTCATATTTGGGCTCGCTTTACTTGTTAGCTAGCACTCTACTTAAACATGATATCCAGGATTTTAAAAGTTTTGTTTAATTTCTTTTCGGCCGTATTCATGGGGGGGTTTTGCCATAATCGCCACGCTTGGCATGCGGGTTGGCGATCGCAGTATGATGTTATTATACTCAGAGAGCGCTGCTGCCCACTCTCCGGAGTGTCCCTTGGTTGAATTAGTCGCCTTCTACGACACCCACGGGACAAGGTGGGGTGGTGCTATTCTAGGCCGGCATCGCAGTCTTATCAGACGACTCAGAGTCACTCAAAGAGCAATGGAAAGGGCTATGCTGGGTGTCTCTCTGCGTGATCAAATAAGAAATGAGGAGATCCGCAGAAGGACTAAAGTAACCGACATAGCCCAAAGAATTGCATCTTTGAAGTGGCAATGGGCAGGACACATTGTGCGAAGAACAGATGGCCGTTGGGGCCGAAAAGTTCTAGAGTGGCGGCCACGAACCGGTAAGCGCAACGTTGGTAGACCCCCCACGAGATGGACCGACGATCTGGTCAAGATCGCGGGAGGTCACTGGATGCAGACGGCGCAGGACCGGTCGTTATGGCGAGGTTTGGGGGAGGCCTATGTCCAGCAGTGGACGTCTATAGGCTGATGATGATGATGATGATGATGATGTTTAATTTCAAATAAATAATTTATATGAAAAGGAAGTCACTTAACTTTGAATTAAGTTTTCCTTCTGTGTTATAAATTGGTGTTATTATTCTGTGGCGTAACCGCGAGGTTTTTATGGAACATTATAATACACATAATTCCTGGGATTTTATTAATGTACAGTTGTTACGGAGCTTTTGATTTGTGAGTACACTTTGAGAAATTAGTTTGGAAAATGAAAAATCATACACATAGATTTAAAAATAATTCGCAAAGTACTCATTAAATCTTTATTACATTTAAATATAACGCTACCACTAGTACCATCTTTTAATTTCACAAAAGTATCATCAAACTCGGTTCATTCAAAATTATTGTAATTTACACAATAGCGGCTTATGTCTAATTTTACCTCAAAAGAGTTCTATCTGTAGGTATGTAAAAATACCTAACTTTAACTTCGTCCTAATCGTTAGCTATTGGTCTTAATAACAATCGGTTGCCTACCGGTAATCCAAAACAGGGGTTTCCAAAATCTAAAAACCTTAGGGCCGCATGCACTGACTATAATAAATTCTTATAATTATTGGGAGAGCGATTTGAATGTATCTTTTTTCTTAGCAATCTGAAAAGGAACCCAATAGTTTTCATTTTTAATTTCAAGCACTTAACAGTTTGCACATAAAATTCCAACATATTTTTTTGTCATACTTTCATGCATTTTCAACGGGTTCTTACCACGATATTTAATTAATTGAATTGTCTCGATATTTCAACGTTGTTGCAAACGTCATGATCACGAGAAGACTGGATACTGCGGGTGGATTTAAGAGCAAACAAATCTGTCTACCCTCTTTCTCGTTCGCTTTTGGGTCGTACCACTGAAACTCGTACTCACTTCTCGACACACCACACTCACTGTATCTACAAGACTCTGTATATCGAGACAACTCAATTAATTAAATATCGTGGTAAGAACCCGTTCAAAATGCATGAAAGTATTATAGAAAACCGCGAGTGTCTGAATAAGTTAATATTTTTGTCGTTCAACCATGCGAATGAAATGAAATAAAATACACGATTTCTATTCTACAAAAAAAAGATTTTTAAAAGAGTAGCAAATAAGTTGCCTTCGTTTTTTCTGGTTGATTGATCACCATAAAAAACCTTTCCAACAAAAAATAATCATCAAAATTGGCTCATACACAACGTTTGCGCAATCCGTGAACAAACACTGAAAGTACTATCCTTCTTTAAAATCAATCAACATAACATCATCAAAGGTCAGTTTTAAAAGACTTGCGGGCCATACTTTGACCACCCCTGTACCAACCAAAACGCAAGCATCCAAGGCTATAATTTCGGTTAAATAGTAAAATTCCCCTTATCTTCCAGGGCAGTAACGAGCGAAAACTTCAGGGCCCTCATTAACGTACATTCTAACAAGACTTTTCTTGCGAGTTACTGCGCAGTTTTTTTTGTCCGGAAGTGTAATAGTTAGGGTAGTTAACTCTGAGTCACGGGGTGTAGATTGTGGATATTTTTTTTGGATTTTAATGTATGTCTTAATTAGTATTTCAAAGTGGTAATGTAATTTGTGATGTTGTAGAGGTAATCAATGAAAATCTTTAATTAATAGGAAGCTAGGTTATAAATAGCGACTGCCATAATAATATGCTATTTCTAATTAAATTTATTTATTTCAATGAATTTATTTATTTTAAACATCAATTTACACATTTTATCAGTATACAGTGAGTCCCGTAATAAGCAGAGCTTGTGCTACGGAACCCATTTACAGGTACCAGGTTGGACACGTCATCGGTATATTGCAATGTTACTTTTTACTTTAATTAAGTTTATATAATAATAAGAGAAAAAATAAAGTCTCCGGCTGGGTGGCGGGCCTGATTCAGAAGGCGGTCGTTCTTGACACGGCACGTATTGTAAGGAGGTTCCTCTCTCTTGAGCCCTGACCACTGATGGCTTGGGTCGTAGACCCCCAGTGGCCCTCTGTTTTTTATATTGTATTTTTAAATTTATTTTCTTGTGATTGTTTTTTTTTAAATATAATGTAAAAATGAGCAAATAAATGAATATGGTAAAGAGAAAAAATAAAAGATATAAAATACAATAAAAATTTAAACACAAAAAAAGGATGAAGTATTCTAAACTTGAGCTTGAGTCGGTGTGCAATAATTGTAGATATGTCACCTTCACAGGTGTGAGTAAGTGGATTTAGGGAAAACTATTTCCTATTGTGGCACAATCTCGTTTTTTTTTTTGAGTAAAAATCGCCTACAATTAAATATGTCTAACAGTGCATGTATGTTTTTAGGTAGAAATATTGAAGAAAATAATTCTTGCGAGTTACTGCACAGCTGTTTTTTTGTCTGGAAGTGTAATAGTTACATTGAATAGATGTTCGCAGTGTATTAAATTGTCACAAAGCTTTTTTATTTAATTCAATTCGTTTAATATATTTTAAAGACATTTTATAACAATTAGAAGGGGATATAACATATTAATACAAGTATAATTAATCTGAACATATTCTAAGCACGTGTGTGGCACGTGTAGTTTACGGTTCGTGACTACGAGAGCGATGTTCGCAATGCGCATGCGCACATCGTGTACCTACGACGTGTGAGTACATTTTCTTTCACCGTTTTTTTAGTTATTATACGTTTAAAAGGACAATAGCGAGCTTTACCAATTATATTGGGTAGTGATGAGCAACATTGGTCTATACGTAAGACTCGACCATATTTTTTTTCACAGTAATTAAATAAGATAAAATATTTTTAACAGCGTTAACATATTCTTATCTTGCAACAATATTAATGGGCATGTCGAATTGTTAGTTTTTTTAATAGTAATGAACAAAATTGGTCTTGGTCTTGCAGTCTTGCAGTCTTGCAAAAATCTTGATTTTTTGACCAAGACCAGAACAAGACCAAGACGAGGTAAAAAAGACCAAGACTGAACAAGAGTCAAGCCTGAGAAAACCAAGGGTCTTGGTTATGGTCTTGGTCTTGCTTTGCTCATCACTAATATCGGGATACAGATTTAAGAAAAGTCCTGTATGGGTAAGTGATAGATAACAGCCCCTCATTGTCCTGACGTTGCAGAGCGACGGTGACCGCTTACCATCAGGTGGGTCGTAGTCTCGTTCATCTATCTTGCAATAAAAAAGGCGGTCCTGAGCACACTGAACTTTATTTACTACTCTACCTCGAGGTCATTTATACAAGCATAGATTTTACATAGAATTTATGCATATACAACAATGCCTAAAGCCTAGTACGCACTATGTTAGTATTTTAGTCGAGAAACGAGTAGTTCCAACACCTTTCATCTGAAACCAGAATGATTTAAATCGGTTCAGCCGGACGAATTCAGTACCTCCTCCTTTTTGGAAGTCGGTCAATAAACTCAATTAAAATTCAATTAACCAAACACCCTTTTAAAGCAAGTGTCGTAAAATATTAAATGCATCGAGTGTGCACGAGCCCTATACCGGATATAAAGCCGAGTGCACACAGCACGTGCTACACAATGTGTTCATTGTCACACGCGGATGCGGTCCGGTGCTTTTTATATTGAAGAATATCAACGAAAAAACATACATTTCAATTTACTTTAGATAATATGTTATTCCATATTCATTTATTAGCTTATTTTTTACATTATATTAAAAAAAAAAATTTACAACAAAATCAATTTGAAAATACAATATAAAAAACAGAGGGCCAATGCAGACGGAGTCTACGACCCAAGCCATCAGTGGTTAGGGCTCAAGAGAGAGGAACCACCTCACAATACGTGCCGGGTCAAGAACGACCGCCTTCTGAATCAGGCCCTTTACCCAACCGGGAAGCGAAATTAGATATGTTTATTATTGTAGTAAGTATTTTTGTAAGCTTTATGTTAACTTGCACTGGATGTAACTATGTAAAGTTTGGGTGGAATGTGCGAGTTGAATTTGACGAACTTCCCGGTTTTCGATTAGGCTGACATTTTGCACTCAGATTTATGTCGCGTGACAATGCAATAATATGAAAAAATGATGATCTGATGATGAATCGGAAGATGGTCTTAGGAACGTTTGTGCTAAACAAGAGAGATCCGTCCAGTTTGGACTCGTTTTACTTGTTTTGGCTGGCACTCTACTTACAACTTAAAGACATTCATCTCTCTTTATTCATTTTTGAACACAGATACACATCACCTTCATTTGAAACAAGAATCATCACAATTGGTTCACTTCAACTAAATTCATGCATTCACAAACAAAACACCATCAACCTGATAACGTCTGGGAAAAAATACATAAAAATTTTATAAACTCTTCTTTTTGGTAAAAATTACATTTGTTAGGTGAATTGTCTCTAATTCCATTTAATTGTTTGTAGAAGCGGGTATTACATTGACTTAAAGGAAAGACTTCCGGTTGTGATGAATCATTTTATAAGAGTGTTGTTAAATTCTTTTAATTTTATTACAATTTACATTTTTATGAAAACGGAAATACTAGTGGCGCCATCTGATTTATTTTTCAAGAAAGTATAAAAGGCGTGTGAACTATCGTTTAAACACAGTAGTCGACGTGCTTTCAAAGTTAACAGAGTTGGTAGTAATTGTGACCGAGTTTTAGAGGATGATTGTACTGATTTTGGAAGATGAATAAACTGTTATTGTGAACCAAAGAGTTATAGTTGTGTGTTACTGAACTGAACCCCAATACATTGTTGTTGATATGTGCAGTCAAAGAAGCCATATCTCTCACCATCTGACAGAATGTGTGTACGGATGTAAGGATGGCTGCACATACTTGCACGTGCCGTCAGGTGTTTGAGCACGTGCGTTCACGCTCAATGAACACTGTACTATAAAAAATAATCATGTATTTTCCTTGGTACTGGAACTCTAGTATATTTTGAGGAATTCGTCATCAAAGTTACTGTCAGTCCTACCCTTGTTCATACGGATCCCATTTTTTTGCAAGGCCGATTGCCAAGTCTTTTAATTCGAACTATACAGGATGGATCTGTAACTTTGGGCAATCTGACGTGGGGTGAATGACCTGTTGAAATACAACTTAGCACCATTTTTATTTTTTGGATCGGTTAAACTTTTTTTCTGACATTGTATGGAAAACGTACGACTATCGTTGCGGACTTCCATAGGTACTATGATGAAAAAAAAAATCCAAATCCTAAAATATAAGTGGTTCTAAGATTTATTTCAACAGGTCATTCACCCCACGTCAGACTGACCAAAGTTACAGATACACCCTGTATAACTACTTTTAAAGACAAACAAAAACAGACAACGGGATACAAATTCATTTAATATATATTGATACAGGTCGAAACTCGAACCAGGAATTGAACCCCGTACATCGGATACAGAAGCCGGACAACAGTTGAACCCGTTACCCCGTTCCGCATACTTTAACTACATAATCCTATTGGAGCAATGGGCTGTTTTATTTTAACATAACATTTATTATAAATAGAGGATCTTGAATTTTTGTGTCACATTAGATCGAATATTTAAAATCATTACAAAGTATATATACAGGGTGTTGGTGCCCGGTGAAACAATACTTTGAGGGCTTAATCTATATCACATTTCAAATCATATACACATACTTTTGAAACGGAGATGATCACTTTATTTTCCCATACAAAGTTGAAAAATAATTATTTTGTATTATTTTTGACAACCCTATCCTGACCTACATTCAGCGTGCTATATCTATTTTCACAAACACAGGCGCATGTATCCTGTTTAGAATGTGATTTTTGTCCCATGTATTATTACAATGTTCTATGATACAGGAGGTTAAGAGTAGATAAAGGAGGCTTAAGTGTTTAGTTGTTGGTGTACGGTAGTGTTGATCACGCACAAATTAACACGTAGTTTTGATTAGTTATAACTTATGATATATTATGACTTGTGATTATGATATTGATTATGATATGACATTGAGACTTATGATATTATGCCTAAAAACTCAGACTTGGTAGATGGCTTCTACATCAAGTATACTATTTGCTGTGAAAGTATTGTTTCATCGGATTTTAACACTCTGTATATACAAAGCAAAATCACTTCCGCTGTACGTTTGCTTAGATCTTTAAAACTACGCGATGGATTCTGATGCGATTTTTTAGTAGATAGAGTTATTCAAGAGGAAGGTTTATGTGTATCATAGATGCAGAAATATCAGAGAAACACTATTAATTTAAAAGGTTTTTGATGTGATGTAAAAAGGCATATTTTTCAGTGCTTATTTATTTGTAAGAGAAGTATCAACAGATTAATTATAATTATTATTTAATTTATTTTTTCTTTATCTTGGTGTTTGTTTATTTTTTCTTTTGTTATTCTCTTTTTAAAATCACTAACATTTGTGACGTCACTGCCAGTCAAAACCAGCGTTATATGGTGGTTGAGGGTGTCATATAACATTAAGCTGAGTTCCGACTGGTTTGTGATGAAAACTTTTTAATCTATGTTTTTTTTTTATTATTATCATTTTTGTAATTCTAAACATGTTTTCATTGCAAATAAACGATGTCTATGTCTATGTCTATGTCTAGATTATATATTATAAACTTATTCAGACACTCGCGGTTTTCTATAATACTTTCATGCATTTTCAACTGGTTCTTACCACGATATTTAATTAATTGAGTTGTCTCGATATTTCAACGTTGTTGCAAACGTCATGTTCACGAGAAGACTGGGTACTGCGGCTCGATTTAAGAGCAAACAAATCTGTCTATCCTTTTTCTCGTTCGCTTTTGGGTGGTACCACTGAAACTCGAACTCACATCACAATCGAGACAACTCAATTAATGAAATATCGTGGTAAGAACCCGTTGAAAATGCATGAAAAGATTATATATTGTTTCATAAATGTTTCCTGTCAGCACAATACTTTAAAATCACTATGTTGTGAATAACTACGTTCTCTGATGAGAGTGAGTTTTTTCAAAATGTGTTCTTAATTCACCCTTCCATTAGCACAAGACAGGAAAATATTATAAAACTGCTGACAAACTGAAAAATTAAAAGTATTCTGCTCATGGACAACTGCTGCCCGCGACGTCGTCTGCGTAAACTCTATTACCAGTATTTTTTCTTCTTCCCTTTTTTTTGCAATAATAGCTTACGTCCCTTCTCAGGATATAAAGATTGTCTGTGCCAATTTTCATCAAAATCGGTTGAGAGATTTAAGCGTAACAGATAGACAGACAGACAGAGATACTATCGCATTTATAACAGTAGTAGGGATAACTATTCCGTAAACAAAGCCGAAAGCTTCATTAGTATTTAAACAAGTATCATAATATTATACAACAAAAAAAACACACACCAAATTACCTAATTCAACAATTTGAGCTTAATTTAGCGAGTTTCACTAAAAAAATATAGAAATTCAAAAATCCCTGGAAAGCAGTCAGGTGCGAACTCAGGGTGGGGCCCGGGTACAATACAGCAATTTATCAAACGAGCCACATTGTCGCCCCCGCGTCGCGACGCTCTCGTCTACCTATAAACATGTAAACGGGGACGTATTAAGGATGTGTGGTTGTGGGTATAACCCCCTCGGTTTGGGGGGGTTGAATAGATTTAACAGTAACTGTCATGTAGTTTAAAGAAGTAAATGTCGATTAATCATTGTTTTAATGATTTTATTCATTTACTTAATTTTATAATGCTAAAAAACAGTTTAATTCTATTTATTTCAGAAAAAAGACCACTGCTTATTTAAATGAAAATTTACAGAATGACGTGATCGCATAAATATACACATGAAATAAAAAAAAAAACTCTTTTCATAATTTTACAGTATTCTTCACCACCAGTGTAGTATATATCACCAATGCATTACAATAAGTCTCAGTGTCTCTCACGACATAGACCTCCACTAACACTGACCCTAATAAAAAAAAATAACTCTGGGTAATTTTATTTTTCCCTTAATACGTCCCTGTCTAATCTAAATACGCCGACAGACAGGTGATGTTTTATTAAAAAAAATCTCGTCTCGCCGTGAGCTTGTTTACCTACAAATTCGACATGTTTTTTCTTTGATATAATTAGAAGAGTTTTTGCAAAAATTGCGGAAATTTTATTCAGATTTCAGATCATAACATTGCTATGCAGAATAAAATACGTAATTTACTTTTTCAAATTCATTGCAATTTCTTTATTTATTTATAAAGGGCACCAACATGTTATACACCCGAACATGCAATACAGGTATATTAAGAGACTTCCAATATCTTCCAACATATATACTTAATGCTAACACAATTATAGGTGCCCACTGCATGCCTATTTTAAATTAGCGGTCAAAGACCATATAATAAAAATTATCAAAAATAAAAATTAAATACAATTAAAATTTTAAAATAATATGATTTAAAAGTAATTTAAAACAAAAAAATAATAATTTAAAACAACAATAGCAATTAAAAAAAAAACAAACAGACTGAGATATTAATCTTGAATCAGTAGTTTACGTAGTTTCCCAAAACTATGAATAAGTAATTTTTAAGATAATATGATTGGAAGGTTTTTTCAACGGAAAAACCATTTTAACTTTGATTTCTAATAATGGTTGATTCAAATATTTTTCATCAATTATCTAGTTTGCCTGAAAATCGCACTAACGAAATCTTAAAAAAATAAACATCCCGTATTTTATGAGTTCAATCGAAAGAGCAATTAATTTGGAATGATCTCTTCACATAAATCTGATATTTTAATGAAAAGGAATAACGTGAAAAGTATGATTTAAAATTTTCAGAACGTCACTTTCCACTATTTAATTTCATTTAAACCACGAAAAGGAATCCGACGGGAATCGAACTCTACTTAGCATGCGCTGCAACATAAACACCAGCGTATATTATACATAAATCTGAATAAAATATATCAATCGAACATAACATCCATAATATGCTCACGATGTGTCGTCAAAGCGGTATTTCTTTCAGATGAAGACTACGCCGCAGGCCGGTTCTGTTTTAAACTGAATGTGTGGTACAAATTATAGAAGGACGCGTGCTGTTTTATTAGATGACAGACCAATAAAATAATTAAAAAAGAAAAAAAAATGCCTTGTATTCAAACGAGCTAACATGCCAGCGGTTAACGTTGCTCATGGACCTCTGCATTGTCAGGGAACACTGTGAGGCCGCTACTTACTTTTGACTTTCTTCAAGCTTTATTTAAAGAAGGCCGGCTGATTATAAGGTTGAAATTCCACTTACACTAAACACAAACATGAGTATTTTTACCTAGCTCTGTTTGAAAAACAAAGTAACAGACATAGCCCGAAGAATTGCGTTTTTGAAATTACAGGACATATCGAACGCAGAACAAATGGCTGAAAAGTTCTGGAGACTACGAATTTTACGTAAATTTCTGGAGATCTTACGTCCTAAGTTACTGGATGCAAACAGCACTGAACTGGTAAAAGCCTGTCTAAAAGTGGACGAATATGATTTAAAAACGCGATCGCTTCCGCTTTTATTTTAAACCACACACACACATACACAGATCAACCGTACAGATTAGCGTCTGTATAGTCTGTAATAACACAAGGAAGAGTGGCCCGAGGGCTGCGGGCGTTCTTGTGATCACTGTCACATGCAAATTGACAGATTGGAAGAATACGCCGAGTTTCAATCAAATTAATGGAGCAGGCGACGGGCGACCGGACGCCATTTTGATTTGGTGAACGACGCCATCTTGCGGTGTACAATGATTTGTGTTTATGACTTATATTTTTTATAAGCTTTAAATTAACTTGCACTGGATGTAACTATGTAAGTTCGGGTAGAATCTTCCCGGTTTCCGATTGAGCTGATATTTTGCACGTAGATGTAGGTATAGCGCGTGACAATGCAATCATATGACAAAACGCTGATCTGATGATGGATTCGGAAAGTGGTCATAGTAACTCAAACAAGATAGACCTGTCGTGTTTGGGATCGTTTTACTTGCATTAGCTAGCACTCTACTGCTACATAATATCTAGGATCTTAAAAGCTAGTGTTAAAAAAAATCAAACTATAAATTAAATAATTTTTTTTTTTATTGCCACGCAGGCAGACGAGCTAACGGCCCACCTGATGGTAAGCGGTTCGGTAATCGTTCGGTTTTATGTTTTAGTAGTGTAAATGGATGAAGAATCTTTTTTTCTTGTTGACAGAAGAGCTTACGGGACACCTGATTGTAAGTGATCATGAACTACCTTTAGGAATATTTCAAGCCTTGTTTGAAGAAGTACAAGTCATAGCACTCTATCTGATTTAAATAATCATTAAAAGTGATATTTTGTTTGTTGATAGTGATGTTCCTAAAATAAATAAATAAAGTGTTCTAAATTTCCTTACGTCTTTTGCACTTTGAAGTAAAGGCAGATATAATTTATTTTCCATTCCATTTCATTTCGAAATGTATTCAAACAATTAATAAAGTTCAATGTAATGAAATAAAGCTATTGAACTGAACACAAATAGGAGGGTACTTCGGTTGTTTATAAATAACTTCAAAGATAAACAGTTTTTTGGAAATATTCAATGGGACACATCAGAAATGTTAGCTAAACTGTTGATTTTATGTTAATCTTCTGTGATATAAAAATAAATCGCATAATGTTATATACATTCATCGCATAACTCAATAACTCCTGGATCGATTTGACCAATTTTACTTTTGTTCGTTGAATTTCAAGGATGGTTGTTACGGTGAAAAAAAATCGAATAAGTGCCTGGAAAAAAAGAAAAAAATGGGATATAGGGTTCTTGCAGGCGACGTCGCGGACAGCAGCTAGTTACTTACAATTTCTGAAATTTTTTTTTTTTTTTTTTTTTTTTTTAAGTTGGAGGAAATCACCGGATCCCCGCCCGCCCCGCGGGCGGGGTATGTGGGAGTTGAACCTCACTAAAACCTCCAACCGCTCACACTCAGCGTCCGAACCCCGGCTGAGGTCAGAACCCAGCACGGGGTTTTGTGGGACGGCGCGACGCGTAACGCTCTCGGCACACTTTTCCGTCACGCCGTCCCCGGACGCCGAACCGGCAGCCGCCGGCGATACGGCCACCGGCTCTCTCGGTCGGCGGGCTATCCGAAGCCCGCCAAGATGGCTGGACCGCGTGTCACCCTCCCACGGAATACCCCGCTGGGTCAGAACCAGCGTGGGTCGGGGAGCGCGGTCCGCCATCCCCCGGATGCTCTTACGCTAAGGGCGTGCTGAGCGAGACACGGCACCTTCTTGGGTCCCCGCTCGCACTCACATGCGTTGGGGACCCGAAACTCTTAGGGGGCCAGAGTCCGGGCGAGATCCCGGTTCCGGCCCCCTGCTCGACGGCGGCGGGTTGGTAAGTTGAGAGTGGCATATAGCCTCTCTCTCTCAGCCCCCGCCACCTGCTTCTGCGAGATGGTGGACTCGCAGAAGTCGAGCATCGCCTTCCAGGACTCGTCGCTCTCGAGCATCGACGCCGCGACGCCCGGGAGCGACAAGTCCGGACCTATTTGTTGGACCAGGACACAGCGCTGCCTCTCCCATGCGGGGCAGCGCGCGAGCGTATGCTCCGGCGTGTCCTGGTCACATCCCACGCAATGGTGGCACCTCGCCGTCGGCTCGGCCTTGATCCGGTGCAGATACCGACCGAAGCACCCGTGCCCGGTCAGCATCTGCACCATCCAGAAGGTGAGGCGTCCTGCGCCACGACCCACCCAATCATCCAGGATCGGGCGGATCGCCTCGACGGTCCGTAGACCCCATGTGGGGTTAGCGAGACGTCTCTTCCACGCTTCCGTCACGGACCGCCGAGATTGGACCTTCCTATCGCGAACAGCTTCCCGCAGGGGACGCACCACGCCCCGGGCGCGGAGGTCACATCGCCAGCGATAATCGCTAGCGAGCGCCTCCGCCTCCAGCTCCCACAATTTCTGAAATACACTTTTTTTTTTAAAATACGATGTGTGTGTGATTAAAATTAGAGGTGTATGACTCCTTATCCGTGTTTCGTCAAACTTACTTATTAAACACACCTCCAACAGCCAGAACCCAGTACGAGGTTATGAGGGACGGCGCGACGCGTTACGCCCAAGGCACTCTTTCCCGTCGCGCCGCCCCCTGTGTCACATCTCTTAACACATTTCAAAGATGTAACACGGTTAGAAAAATTTATCTAGTGTAATTTCACAGTGTGAATAAAATTCTTAAAAATGTTCTCTCTAAGAATTTTCAAATTTATTTCTGTACGTTGGCTAGACCATGGCTGCCAACGGAGCAATAATAAAGTTCCTGTGAAATCCGAGGTCTCTTAGAACAAGCATTTTATTAAATATTTTCACCCTCCCCCCTTATAATAGGGGGGGAGCTAAATAACAGGAATACCGAAGGATCGGAGCAAGAGATGCGTTTAGATGAAAATTTTAAAGTATTTGTTTTTAACGATATTTGTTTTAGCGTAAAACAGTAACCTTTTTTGATGATAATTTGAACAGTGATTTAATAAGAAAATTCAATGTGAAATTTACAAAAATAGCATAGTGTTTTTACAGTCATATCACGCTGTCTGTCCCTATGTATGCTTAATGCAATCTTTAAAACTACACAACGGATTTCGAAGCGACTTCTCAATCGAGAGATTCAAAAGGAAGTTTTATGTGTATAATACATACAGCCGGCGTCGAGGTGGAGTTCATCCCTACTATATGGAACCACCGCGGTCATCCACGGTCCGTTTCAGGAACACTTTTTTTCCACGCACCATCCGGCTATGGAATGAGCTCCCCTCTTCGGTATTCCCAGAGCGCTATGACTTGTCCTTCTTCAAACGAGGCTTGAGGAGGGTCCTTAAAGTTAGGTCGTAGGTAGCGACCCCTCAGTGTCCCCTGACATTGCAGAGGTTCACAAGCGACGGTAACCACTTACGATCAGGTGGCCCGTTGGCTCGTCTGCCTACATGGCAATAAAAAAAAACATGATATAGTAGAGAAACACACATAATTTTAGCGGTTTTTGATGTTATAACGTAAATAAACACATTTTTTCAGCAAATGCTGTTTGACGCAGACGAAATTGCGCGAGTCGAAAGTTTAATAAGATTAATAAATAATATAAAATTTAATAAAACTAAGCTTCTTTAGTTAAGAGGGTACTCGATATTGCTCTAGGGTTGCCGTTAAAGTAATCTCATTAGCTAAGTACCTACAGTACTTATGTTTTAATTAGACTATATTTTTATAAGAAAAATTGCTTACTTCAAAATTAATTAAGTTTACTTTATAATACTTTTTTTTAGTTTTTATTGTAATGTGAAGGGAAAGCAGAAGTTACATTTAATTTCTGTACATCTGAAGGTAAATGGTTATTAAGCTTGTGAAAAGTGACGCTAGCTGTAATTTTATAATTTACTAGCTGCCCCGCGCAATTTCGTCTGCGTCGAAAAAAAAACATTAAGGTAGGACTACCCCTAACATCTAGGGGTATGAAAAAAAGATGTTGGCCGATTCTCATAGATATCGGATAAGCACAAAATTTTTTATCAAAATCGGTCAAGCCGTTTCGGAGGAGTATGGCAACGAAAACTGTGACACGAGTATTTTATATATTAGACTAGCTGACTCGCGCAACTTCGTCTGCGCCGAAAAAAAAAAATAGGGCTGGACTACCCCTAACATTTAGGGGATGAAAAATAGATGTTGGCCGATTCTCATAGGTACCGGATAAGCACAAAAAATTTCATCAAAATCGGTCGAGCCGTTTCGGAGGAGTTCAAGTTCGAACACCGTGACACGACAATTTTATATATTAGATTTTACATACCTTACAATTGCTTATTTTTTTAATCGACTTTTCTACGTGTTTTCCTAATACGTACAATTGGATTCAGATTATTATAATTTCGATAATCTAATTTATTGTTTGATAAGTAATACTCCTAACATACATAATCTCAAATTGAAGATAACTAGTCCTAATGAAATGGAAGTCAAGATTTCTCCTTTCTTTCTTACGAAACACGATAGACCCAACGTGTTTGGACTTCATTTACTTATCTTTACAGGATGTTAAAAGCGATTTTTCCTTTTAATTTACCATACAATATCATTCCTTCTACAATAATTCATTTATCAACGGTTACTCAAGTACGCAGTTCAATGGATAACAATATTTATCTATTTAGAGGGTAGTTGGAGGGTCACGGCCGCCCCCATGCCGTCACGTAGCTACCCCCGACGTATTGATGGTAGCCTAGACTAAGAAATACAGTGAGATAAGGTATATTTTTTTTTCTTACAAAGCGAATGTGGTATTTGAAAGTAGATGGATGTAAGAGGAAGGCCCAAGAAGATATGGTTGGATTGTGTGAAAGAATATATGATAATTTGTGGCGTGACTGAGGACTTATGTTAGATTAGGAATGAATGGACAGATTGCGTCGACCTCAATCGAATGGGATAAGATTGAGCTAAAGAAGAATAATTTATTTTAAAGAAACTTTTTTAAACACAAGCTTTTAAGATCCTGAATATCGTAGCAGTACAATGCTAATACAAGTAAAACGAGCCCAAACACGACGGGACTATCTTGTTTAGTACAAGAGTTCCTATAGACACGTTCCGAATCTGTCATCAGACCAGCGCCATTTTGTCATATTATTGCATCTTCACGCGACATACATCTGCGTGCAAAATGTCAGCTCACTCGGAAAACGGAAAATTTGACAAATTAACTTACAGAATTGTGTAGGTACATTAGTACATAGTTACATCCAGTGCAAGTTAATATAAAACTTGTAAAAAATGCTCATGAATTCCGTTTACAGTCTTCGTCAAGACATTTTAATACAAGCCTTTAAGATTATGTCTCATTTAGAAGAGTTTCTTTAAAACAGATTATTTATTATTGAAAAACGTTAAACATAGTTGTCATACTGTTCGCTCTTTACTGTGCCAACAGATATAAAGTCTAGTACACACCGGTCCTTTCATCCCGACACGACCGGAGTCTGCGGACGAAGTTTAAGTAAATGATAGGTTTAAGTGACCGTTGCTTTACAAGAACTTTACGAAATACTAGGGGGTAGATGCAGGCGTATTTCTTGTTTGAAAATGTTGTTGGAATTGGACAGAATTCGTGTGTTTTTTGGGAAAAATATTTGGTAGAGAGTTCTGAGTTACACGTGTTATTAATTGCACATAAATTGTTTTAAAAATTAAGAATTAGAGGAAGAGAGAGCATTCATCATCATTAGCCTATAGACGTCTACAACTGGACATAGGCCTCCCCAAACCTCGCACAATCCGGTCCTGCGCTGTCAGTATTCAGTGACTTCCCGCGATCCTGATGAGGTCGTTAGTCCATCTTGTGGGAGATCTGCCCACGCTGCGCCTACCGATTGCTCGTGCCGTTCTTCGCAAAATGTGTCCTGCCCATTACCACTTCAAGACACAATTCTTTGTGCTATGTCATATGTTTTTTTTGAGTTGGAGGAAATTGCTGGATCCGCCCGCGGGTGGGGTATGAGGGAGTTAAACCGCACTAAAACCTACAACCGCTCACATTCAATGTTCGAATCCCGGCTGAGGCCAGAACCCAGCACGGGCCTATGCGGAACGGTATGACGCGTTACACACTACGGCACTCTTTCCCGTCGCGCTTGCTCTCTACATTTTTCTCTGGCATGGAAACGTGTAAATGCACCAATCCGCGACGAACCCCAACCAAAAGGCCGTAACTAGCAAAACGATATTACAATAACACGACACGGCTAGTTAATATTTAAAGTGTACGAAACAATGCGTGACCCATTTCAAATCTCGCACGGTACCCTAAAAAGATGGTGGCCATTAAAACTCCGGTCACGTGCCGCCCGTTTCGGGGCCCGACCCGAGCGATATTACGTAGGAGCGGTTTTTTAACTTATTATGGTCCCTAAAAGATTATTGTCCCTGGAAACTCATTTCGCTCCCGGACATTTAAACGGTGTGGCTTGGTGTCCAAATCTTCATTTTAATATAAATTAATACAAAAAGTGGTGTATCGTTGCCTTTTTTAATTTAAAGTTAGATATAAATCTGACATGTTTTTGGCTTTAAAAATTTTATACTTATACTTTTTTGTAACATTGGTGGGTAAACAAATAGATCAGCTGATGGGAAGCGGTTATCTACATTCTACTGTATAGGAATTATCTTAAGCCTCGTTTGAAGAAGGAAATGAAGGAAAATAATGTACTTTTCTTTCTTGTTGTTCCTTTATTTGCATCATTATATTTTGTTATTATTTGAGTTAAGGCTAAAGCTAAGTCATCCATGCCTCCTGGACTATAATTTTTTATTGTAAGATGGGTATAAGTCATATAAGCCTCTTAGACTATAAAACTAAATAAGAAGATGGGTGAAGTAAACTCATTTATGCCTCCTAGACTATACAACTATACTATGAGATGGGTGAAGATAAATCATTCCTACCTCCTGGACTATCAAACGACATGTCATCCGTTTAAGTTAAGATCGTTACGTCACAGGAAATGAAGGCTTTAGCGCGTAACGCGTCGTAACGCATGATAATTACGTGGGCGAATTTTCACTATCGAAATCGGCTAAACTTTATACTATTGTTTTTGTATTTTGCAAATTTATTTTTATAAAATGTAGTGATTTATAAGTTATTTTTTGGCAAATGGCAAGTTTTCATTTTTTATTGTTTACTAGCTGACTCGCACAGCAGACATAATTTGCGATGAAAAAGCAGAATTAATTATTTTAAAGAAAAAAAAATTTAATACTTTTAGGATCATGTATATCATGTAGCAGTAGAGTGCTAGGTAATTCAAGTAAAATGTACCCAAATACGACGGGTCTATCTTGTTTAGCACAAGAGTTCCTATGACTACCTTCCAAATCCATTATCAGAACAGCGCCATTTTGTCATATTACATTCATTATACATCTGCGTGCAAATGTCAGCTCAATCGGAAACCTCGAAGTTTGTCAAATTATGCAAGATTCCACCCGAACTTACATCCAGTGTAAGTTAATATTTATTTATTTAATAGTAGGAAGACCAACAGCTTAAATTAAACATAATAGTCGACGATAAGGTTTTGTCAGGAAGCCAATCAGCGGTCCTCACTGATAGTGATTGAGTATGTATGCAATAGATACAATGAGTGCGGTCATAATGAAATTATACAAAACAAATGGAAAAACAGAAACTAGAAACAGGTGGAATGCCTTAGTTCGGCCTAGGTAAAATAAACTAATTCTATGTACTACAATCTAAGTATACTAACTATTATATAACTATAATATAAACCTTCTATTTCTTATACGTAAATACATACTCGTCAAACAGTGTAACGCACTTTGACGCGTAACATTAAAACATCGTGAAGTGAAGAGGCCGGATAATCAATACACAGAGCGGCGCAGGTACGTACAACCCCCCCTCGACGAACCCCGCACCCCCCCGGCGAGGGGTGAACTAGACGCATAGACTGACTGATATAACTGCTACCCTTGGACGTCTTATTTGAGAAAATCTTTGTCATTAGCTGCGAAATTTTGGAGAAACTATTGTTACAAGAAGTTTAGGAACTTTAAGATTAATTATACATTGATTTTTTTTTTATTTGAAAAAGGACCTCTCCAAAAGGTTGTATTTTGAGGTGTCACCTACAGAACTTATTCTTTACTTTTCTCAAGAGACACAACTTCAATCATATAATTTTTTAAATGCTCTTAGTACGGCCCGGAATCGAACCTGCTTAATTTCGAAAAAAAAACACACCCTAGTGTATCTGTCGTTTGAAATCCTATGAAACTTTATAAATTTTCATGAGTCAATTTAAATGAGTCTAAAAAGGCGATTTCTTTATTTCCTTAAACTTATTCCATAACTTCATAACTGCCATAACTATCCACAGAATCCTTAACCGTACAGTTAATTAATTAATTAACGTCCTAACCGATAGTTACAGTATAATTGTCATGTAAATATATTCAGTTTAAATCAATAGCTTGCGTCTTCGCTTCGATTAGGGATCGGTCATTGGGGCTCTGTAATTAAATAGATTCGACCGAAATTACATAAGGTGTTATTGAATAGTATTAACGACACAGTATATAGGTTATGACGGTAACTGCTTACCATCATGAGTGAGCGGTCATCGGTCGTGCAAAAAAAATCTAACAATTCATTTATTAGTGATCACAAAAGAAGTCGCTTTCCGCTGTCTGTCTCTATTTTTGTGATCACAAAAAGTCCCTTTTCGCTGTCTATATTTATGAACGCTTCAATCTTTCAAACCACGCAACTCATTTTTAATAGGTTGAGTGATTCAAGAGAGCAGTTTGTGGGTACCTATAGTGGACTTATGGCCAAAGGGAGATCTCCGACCGGGCGAGGTTGTTTATGCCCGGTCAGGCCGAAGCCCCTTGTAGTAGATTTCAGATGTCGTATATATGCGAAAATTCTTGCAAATGTCGTAACCGCGAGTCAGGACCTCGCGCGCTATTATTGGTCGCCACAATGTGCTTGTAATAATATTGTAGAATAATCCTCTCTTTGGGATGGAAACGAAAATGCGGTGGTCAGTATAGTTAAATGTATGAATAACAAAGAACCATACTGTTTTCTTTTCTTTCTTTCTTTTTTTCAATTTTCCTATGTTAATAGAAAATTACTTAAACATTCTAAAAACATTTTATATCTTAAGTTTCTGTGCGAGTATTTTTTACACAAAAATACCTTGAGAAGCTTTCGCTCTTTAACTGAGCCTAATTCGGAAGGCGGTCGGCCGTGGCGCGAATCGTGAGTAAGTTCCTCACTCTGATTAAATCCTGACTAGTGTTCATTTCTTAAATAGTACGAAATCATAATTTAGAGAGAAAGAAAGAGATAGTATTCTTTATTGTACACAAATTAAAAAAATAAAATAAAAATGTAACATTTTAGAATAGTACAATCGGCAGTCTTATCGCTGATAGCGATTTCTTCCAGACAACCGTATGGCGGACCATAAGTAAAAAACAAGGTATTATATATTTGCGGTGTACCTACGAAAAATCAAAAAGAAAGAAAAAATTATGTTGAAAATGATTTACATCAAATGAAAAGAAAATGTATTATTATAAATGATTGAATTTAGATACATATTTAAAAGTTTAAACTATCCAATTGTTTACAAAAACCGTTACCAAATATTTACATCCAAACTCCACAATCAGCTCCACAAACAATGTAAAAGCAATTCTATTTTAAAGTAAATTGAGTAGTTTATTAATACACCCACAATCCCAAAACGTAAACTAACGAATAAGCACTCAGAACTTTCACAATTTACATCAGCACTCGTCAAAGCCTTCACTGATAAAAATACAGGGTAAAAACATCCTTAAGTCTTGATTTTAAAGTTGGTTTTTGTATGTGGATCTCGACCGCTTTAATTTATCATTCGGCAGCGCGGAATATCTGCTCTTTGCCTATAATAACACGGTTTTGGAGTTGAGCATAAATTTCGAAATTTGAACGTTTTTCTTAACGCTTTTTTCATTGACGTAACTTGTCATTTTGATTGTCAACTGTCATTAATAAACCGCTTTGTAGTTGCTAATGTTTTATTGCTAGACCAAAAGACTAACTTCGTCTGCGTTACACTATAATTGCAATTTATTTTAAGATCGAACGAGTATTTTTGGGTCTGTAATTAAAAAACATATTTTAACAGACAATTGAAAATGCCCGCGAAGTTTCTTGCGCCGGTTCTTATCTTGACGGAAGCATAATTTTAGCATTTTTGTATTATTCTTTAAGTCTTGACGTTCAAAATGTATGTGTGTCCACATCAAATTAGGAATGACTTTGACAAGATTTCACCATTTGCTGTGCGTATTTCGATGATTTTTTTTTGTTTTTGTAACTTTGGACATTATCTCACACATATCTCATAAAATCTCACTAATAATTTCTGAACTATTCTCAAAAATGAAAGTTGGTCGTTTTCACTTTGGTAAAAATTGTAGTTATTAAACTGAAAATCGAAACAGAACATTTTGATAGAGATTTCATCTAAAACATAAGTTTAAGCACGGATTAAGTAACAATGCGGTCCAAACTTAAGTTATCTGATAAATTAATTGTGTACAAAGTTATTCGTGATCAGAAATTTGTGGTTCACTCAATTAAGTTCAAATAATTTCGAGAGAAGCGAGATTGTTAAACTTGCAATTTTAATTAGCGTGGTCACTTTGAGTATCTTAATTTTAATTAACGAAATTCTTGTAATTTAAGATGGACTTGTGAAGTAATTAAATTTACTTTGGTTTGTGAGTACAGACGAAGTAATTTTTCATCGCATGTTATTTATTAAATTGGAAAACAGTGTGAGTGAATGTACTAGAAATGCATCTTGTTGAACTGTAAAAATTTTTGCTCGGGCATTTTATGATTTTAAATTTAAATTAGTTTGTATAGGTAGATCAAAATTGATATAAATTCAAAAGTCGTTAGTACATCTCGAGGCTAGAACCTTTAGTTTTGTTCCAATTTCAAATCCAAATCTTCTTCATCATATCATCCAGTCGACCATAGGACAAAATCAGAGAGCAAACCCAAAGAAAACCCTATGTCTCACTGCTAGATATAGAGACCAATCTCCCAGAGAACCCAAAACCAAACCACAACCTCGCGACAACGACCAATTCTGAGCTGTTAGCATCCAGTGACCTCCCGCGATCACAGGTCGTCGGTTCATCTCGTTGGTTTGCCCACGTTGCGTCTGCCAGTTCATGGCGGCCACATCAGAACTGTTCCATCAGCCATTCGTCACATCTGACTTTGTACCTCTACTGTAACAACCCATTACTGCTCACTGTTGGGTTTAAGTCTCCCCAGTAGAGAGGTCCACCAGGCTTACCTCATGCGAATTGGGGACTTCCCATATGTAGTTTAGAAATCATTTTCCACTATTTAAAAAGCAGTATTTCTTTAACAATACAATAAAAGCAACCACCATAGATTAAACACATTTACAGTGCACAATAAAATATTCAGCAAGAATTATTTCGGAATAGCTATCGTGAGAGCATTGGGTAAATACATTCGGGGGTAAAACCAACCCCCGAAGTTATAAATACTATTATATACCCCAAACGGAGGCGCGTGGAATCCTCTCGGGGTCTCCTATGGACAGACGAGTGAATAAATATAGTACAGAGTAACAATTTATATTTTAAGAACATCATGGTTTTGGCTTGTACAATTTATTTTTGTTTTTGTTACTTTTTGATGTGAAATATCTATAGCTGCACGTAACACCAATTTCTGGCGTGGCGACGCATACTGTGGCGACGTATGCCGTGGCGACGCATACTGTGGCGACGCGTCACGTAAAAAGACAAACGGCAGTTAATTTATATTGTTTTACGATTTGAAATAAATTCGTAAATTTTTGAATTTAATGAAAATAAATGTTTTTTTTTTGCATATTATTTTTACAAAATAATGTCAATATTTCATGTCTGCCATGCGTCCTGTGACGACCCACAACACAAAAACGAGTATACAGCCCACCTGATGATAAAATTCCTTGTGAGAGTGACTTTTTTAAACATTATTTTTTTTTCTATTGCAATTTGCATCTGCGATTCCAAAACATTGAAGGCCCATTATTTATAGCCTACTATACAGGACTTTTCTTAAACCTCGCTTGAAGAGGGACATGTCATAGCGCTCCGGGAATACCGCGGACCAGAGTTTACAATTCGGAATGGTACGAAGCAAAATATTGATTTCTGGATTGATTCATTTGTTTTTTATTTGTATGTTAAGTCGTGGTGACCGAGTGGTTGAAGCGATTGCCTTCCGTGCGAAAGATCGCGAGTTCAAAACCGGCTTGCACTTCTAAATCTTAATAAGAAAAGATTTATGTGCAATTTTTCACAACACCACTGGCTAAAAACGGTGAAGGTAACATCGTGAGGAAACCCGCATTTCGGAAAAGGGTTCTAAAAATCCTTGGAGATATGTGAAGTCCCCAATCCGCATTGGGCAAGCGTGGTGGACTATGCCTAATCCCTCTTCGGAGGAGACAGTAGGCAGTAATAGGTTGTTACTATACACAGTATGTTACTGTTCTTCACTTCTGTAAGTTAATTATGATGTGCCCAAGTTCATTCTCCTTCTGAATAATTCGTAGAATACCGCCTACATCTCTCATTGTCTCTAAATATAGTTTGTTTTAATATTGTATTAAGCGTGGGTGATTCCTGTGACCTTTCTCCGTTTTTATTAGTATAAATTTCAATAAACGCTTTCTTTACTTAGTTAAAAAATTAATATTAACTTTTGGTTTTGTTAATTTAAATATTTTGAAATCTTGAAGTATTTTTTTTTGCAATTCTTTCGTATTTTTCATATCTTGTAGGCATGAGTTAACGGGCCACCTGATCGTAAGCTGTTGCCGTTGCTAATGGACCTATGTATTGTTAGGGGACACTGCTTTTTTTTAAATTTCGACTATATAAAAAAACAAATAATAAATTCGGACGGCAGTAGTGTTGTATTCCTGTACCAACCCATTACTGCCCACTGTTGGGCTCTGGTCTCCTCAGAAGAGGGATTAGGCATAGTCCATCCACCACGCTTGCCCAGTGCGGATTGGGGACTTCACATATCTTCAAAGGATTTTTAGAACCCTTTTCCGACATGCAGGTTTCCTCACGATGTTTTCCTTCACCGTTTTTAGCCAGTAGTGTTGTGAAAAATTGCACATAAATCTTTTTCACATTTAGATTTAGAGGTACAAGCCGGCCGGATTTGAACCCGCGGCCTCCCGTTCGGAAGGACGCGCTTCGACCACTCGGCCACCACGACTATATTCAACTAATTACAAATATTTCAAAAGCATTCAATCACATTTAAAATACATATTTTTTTATATTCCTTATTAAAATCAACCTATCTTTCAAGTACCATCACTCAACTCTCTATACATCTTAAAGCTCCGACTCGTTATCTGTAACAATACATACTCAAACAACCCCATCTTGCAATTTTCTCAAACCAGAAACTATTCGGCATTAATCCCCCGGCGAACTAAAGGTTTTTATTACCGACGTATGACGAAACAATTTCGTATGAATGGACCTCTTCCCGGTTTTATAGGTAGCTATTATGTAATAGTAATCTGAATGGAGCTGGTGATCGTTCTTGATCAATGATTTTTGTTGTTTGATGAGCTAAAGAGCAACTTGATCGTATGTGGTTACCGTTATGGACCTGTGCAATGTTAGGCGATACCTACAGGCCGCTACTGAACTTTAAAGGGGGTGTCGCGACGGGAAAGTGTGCAGTAGTGCGTAACGCGTCGCGCCATCCCGCATAACCCCGTGCTGGGTTCTGGCCTCAGCCGGGGTTCGGACGCAGAGTGTGAGCGGTTGGAGGTTTTAGTGAGGTTCAACTCCCACATACCCCACCTGCGGGGTGGGTGGGGATCCGGCGATTTCCTCCAACAAAAACAAAAAAAAAACTTAACTTTAAAAGCTGTCTTCAAGCCTTGTTTGAAAAAGTCATAGTGTTCGGAAACCACTTGTATTTTGTGTCAATGAGAGGTATGTAAGTGTGAATTCACAAATTATTGTTTTTTACGAGACTTTTAGGCTCCGTAATATAGCGGTTTATTTGAACAAGTACTTACATTGGCAAGAAACAAACAACAATTGTGTTTGGTAAAACTATTTTGAAACATTTAAAATAAATTTACAATTCATTTATCACCCATCCGCGGTGTTCCCGGAGCGCTATGACATGTCCCTCTTTAAACGAGTTTAAAAAAAGTCCTGTATAAGTAGGTGATAGATAACGGCCCCTGATTGCCCTGGTATTGCAGAGGTTCATGAGCGACGGAAACCGCTTACCATCAGGTGGGCCGTAGGCTCGTTTATCAATCACGCAATAAAAAAAATCTGAAAATGTACAGGAAATACTTGGGACTTTTTTCCCACCTATTTACCTCCATAGCCAAGTGGTTGAGCTATCGACAAAGGTTAGTAAAAATACCGACATATATAAATATGTGACCGAGCCTAGTGGGAATGCGTAAAGCCGCGATTTCACCAATATTTAGTACTAAACAGAAAAATATTTTACAGTTTTAGGTAGTGGTGTAACTGGTGCAAACGTCATGATCACAAGAAGAATGATTACTGTAGATATAAGAGCAAAGAAATCTACATTTTCTCGTACCTTATGGGTCAAATAAAAAAAATCTAAATCGTGGTAAAAACCCGTTTATTATGCATGAAAGTGTAGATAACCGCGAATATATAAATAAATTGATAATGAATGGGTTTTTAAAAGTGACGAGGGTTGGAGGCTATGTTAAAGAGTAGACAAAGTATGTCGTCGCTATGACTTGTCTTTCTTCGGACGAGGTTTGAGACGAGTCCTTAAAAGTAGGTTTATAATGTGTAGGCGTTTAGTATGTATCCATCTGAAACGGCTCGCTGACGTGGTGGTTTCTGAGGGTAGTTTAAGAGAGAGAGCACTTCGTTTTTCACTGCTAAGGATAAACTCTAAATTTGCTCGCCGTTTTCGTCGTTACAGCGGTCCCTTTATATTTAATAAATCCCAGTTGTGTTGCTCCACCAGAAATCTGACATTTTGGGGAGCCAAAAATAAAGTAAGAGAGTGGTTGATGGAACTTTCCTACAGCGAAACTGAGAGGATATTTGAGTCGTCACAGTGATTGGAATCCGATTCATAATTTCGTAATTTAATTCATAATAATAATAGCTCACTTCATTAGTAACACTAAAGTAATTTATTTCCTTTTTGTTTCTGTATTATTATTGTCATCATACTACTCTGGTTAAAAAACAAAAATATATGTGTATTATAATCGAAATTATGAACCCGTCAGATCCTCACGATACAGGCTAGGCTTAGTGTCACTGGAAACATTCTCTACAATAAGTGTGTAAACAATAAATAAATAAATAAAAATGACCGCGAACAGCCAATCGTTCGCGAGCGAGTGAGAAAGCACAGTAACATGTATTATTTGGTTCACGTATTCCTAAAACGCACACACCTGCAATATTTACGCGTCGACTCCACATTTATATGATAATGCTGTAACTTGCCTACGAAATGCCTATGAATAGTGAAGGGCTATTAAGGTCCACTTATCACTAGGTGGGGGAAATATGATCATTACATTGCTGAGGTTCATGAGCGACAGAAATCACTTATAATAAGATTAGATATAGACTATATACAGTATTAGAGTGTAAAAATGGTATAACTAGACTATACCAAAAAAGAAAAAAAAATGATGTCGTGTTGTGTAATGTTAGCGATAAAAACATTTAGAAACAAAAAAATAGATACTGTGTCGCTTTAATTTTAAGTTGTTTTAAACTCTTTAAGACGTTTTGTAAAACAGTTGATGTAGATAATGTTTAGGCACTATTTTGTACTACATATTTCGTTCATATAGAGTATATAGTTATATTAGATCGATATTATGATTATAAACTACCAAAAAAGTGTTGAATAGATAAATGTATAAGGTAGATTTTAAGTTGTCTTTAGGCGTTTTGTTGCAAGCAGCCTTTGCTATAAATATGTAATATAAGTTTAAGTCTCTCGCCGCTTGGGACGCTTTTGTTCTCTTATTAAAAAAGAAAGTAATGTCAGCCGTGTTTTACTTTATATATTCTCATTATTCTAAAGAAATCTAACTAGTTTTATTGCAATACTGCCTAATTCCAATAAAAAGTATCAAAAGTTTAATTATGTTTGATCATTAAACATGGTACAACAAAAAGCTATAAGTTTCATACATTATATTTACAATCGGTTCAATACTAAATATTCAAGCGCTTTATCAAAAAATAATTGTACAGAACCATTGCATTAAAGATTGAACACAAAACGACAGTCGCATCACTAGTCGGACGAAACTGATCCCGGAAAGTTCGGGCGATGAGTTCCCGAAAATTCCCGGACCAGTAAATCTAATTTCGGTCCCACCTTTGCCGCTTCTCATATTCTATGTAAGGTGCATTGGCCATTTGGTAAGACTGCGCCGGTTAGCTTGTTAATCTTTGAAATGACGTGGATGTCGGTCTCATAGACCATGAGGTCAAAATATTAGAAGTATTTCTGAGCCTTTAAAGAACTAAACTAAAGAATATCAGAAATTAAAGGTTAAAGATTTGAAACACATTTTTTTCTGTTTCATTCACGAGACATGATTCCACAGATTGTGAAAAAGCACAAAGCTTTAAGTAAATAAAGTAAGCAGTGAACAAGACTCTTTTGTCTTAAATATTACTAAAGATTTTTCTGAACACTTCATTACTCACAAAACAGTTCGTAACAATGACATGGCGAAATACTTGAAATAAAGAAGAATAGATAATTAACTGACAAAGAGTTTTGAATTCAGATTAAATTATAATCAAAATAAAAAATAGATTTACTTAAGGTTGATAAAAATTAAAGTATTTCACTAAGAAAAATTAAGGTAATTTTAACAAATAACAAACTCTACCGCTGAAATTTGACTTCAGGTTTATCATCCGGTATCCGGTTCAGTAAAGCAAGATGGCCGTCTCCCTTAATTCCGTACTTTTTGTTCATCCCGAGTATTACTGCGAGTTATGCCGGGTCTAGTGATATTTTCTTTTTTTCCGCCATTTTCCTTTTATTATTCGAATAGAAATGTTTTACAGATGTCGCGAACTGAAGCGATAGTTGTTACTACGAAAGTTAAGAGTAAGATAGGCTAGTTGATATACGAATTTGTAATATGTGAGTTTTTTTTGATATATGGGAAAAGTTTGAATAGAAATATCAGCTTTGATTGGTTTTATTTTGGGTGATATAAGGTTTTTTTCAACTTTAACTTGCACTAGATGGAACCTATGTAAGTTTGGGTGGAATCTTGCTAGTTAAATTTAAAATAATTCCCGGTATCCGATTGAGCTGACATTTTTCACGCAGATGTATATTGCGTGACAATGCAATAATATGATAGAATGGCGCTGAACTGATAATGGATTCGGAAGGTGGTCTAAGGAACTCATGTACTAAACAAGATATAACTGTCGTATTTAAGCTCGTTTTACTTGTCTTAGCACTTTACAGCTCTATGATAACCAGGATCTTAAAGCTTGTATTCAAGTTGGAAAATGTCTGCCATGTTCATTAATATCGACGGGTTCCGGACTAATTGTATTAAGCGACGCTCAGAGCGATACAGAGGCTTTTATACATATTTGGAATCAGCGAATTTTTCTACGTCATTTGAGTTGGGTTTGGTGACAATCGGAGCACTTTTTTGTCGCTTAATACAACCGCATTTTTGAAGTCTATTTTAGACTGCAATTTATGAAACGGCACAAAATATTGACAAATTTAGGAACTATATACTTAAGCTATCTACCAAATACCAGACAGGCGTATAAACTTTTTGCCTGGAGCAACAATTTACAGGCTAATTACCCTACAGCATTTAGCCAGAATTTATAAATATATAGAAATGTCGGTTAATACAATTAGCCCGGAACCCGTCGATATACTTTTCATCATCATCATCAGACTGTAGACGTTCGATGACCTGGTCAGGACCGCGGGAGGTGGCTGGATGCGGACAGCGCAGGACCGATCGATGTGGCGAAGTTTGGGGGAGGCCTATGTCCAGCAGTGGACGTCTACAGGCTGATATACTTTTACTAAAATAAAAATACATCTAAAACTGACATAAACCGACCTCTATCAAAACAAATCAACATCAAGAATACGGACCAATTTGCATGACGTAGGTACACATTTTCCCTTTACCCGAACGGAGTTAAATAATAAGGAGAGGGATAAGGAAAATAAATAAAGACGTATAAAGGATGAAGGTCCGTACGACGACGCACGGGAAAAAAGACGTACGGTGAAAATATCGTCGAGATACGGAGAGCGGAACTAATGTGTTGTACAATCATTCTTTTTAGGCATAGAATATTTATTTACGCAGAGGGTACATTTCTATTTTTTCTGATTTCCAGACACCAAATCCAAGACAGTTTTATTTTGATAATCTATTTTATTTAAAGGCGTTTTGAGAAGAGATCTACAAGGCAGGTCGTAGATGGTGGCTACGGCGGTAACCGCTTACCATCAAGTGACCGTAAGTTCGTTCTACGGTACCAAATAAAATAAAATACGATCAACAAAAGAGGTATAAACAAAACTACATTTTATTTTTATAACATAATCTTCTTACTACACATTGAAAGAAGAAGAAAGTAAATATAAATTTACTTTTTTCTTCTTTCTTCTTATTAATAATCTCTAATTCTTCTCTCTCTAATCTCTAATTCTTCTTAGGAATAATCTGCACACACAAAGAGGACACAAAAAAAACATAAAATTTTCGTATCTAACAACAACTACATTGTCAAGTCAAAGTCAAAGTCAAATCATTTATTTTCAAAGTAGATGTGGACACACAAACATTTTGAAAGTCAAAAATAAAATCAAAAGCTCTACCACCAGTTCGCTAAAATTACGCCTCCGTCCCGAGAAGAACCGGCGCAAGAAACTCAGCGGGCATGTCTTTTTTTTAATTTAAATATATTGTTTTTTTTTTCTTGTTTTTTTTTTTTTAATATTTTTTTACAATATTTTTGTTTTTTACAAATGTATCGATTGAAATGGCCCGGGACGAGCGCCTCATTCCCATTTTGTGCAGTCATTTATATAATCATTAAGTTTATAATACGCTTTACTGCATAACCGTTCTTTGATAACTCTCTTAAACCTATTTATAGGCAATGTTTGAACGGCCACTGGGATTTTGTGTTCTACTATATAAAATAAACTCCATCTTGTGCTATAAAATCTTGATAAAATTTTCCTTTGAAATTTATATCGAACATTGAATTTCTAAAGCTGAAAAATCGATCTGTCATTCACAGAGATACGTTGAAGAAAATATAATAACATCTTTGCAAGTTTTATTGCTTTTACCGACTTCAAAGGAAAATGATGTTCTATATTCCGACCGGAAATGAGAAGGTTTTTTCTAGTATTATGACTAAATAATTATCTATGACAAGTATAAAATGCTATTAATAAAAATCACACTACTTGTTCTTTTCTTTGTGACCAAGTAAAGTATTTTATTTTACAAGACAAAATAAATAATTTTTACATCAATTTAGAAAATAAATTTGATTTACGATTTTTAAAGTCTCGTCTACGTCACCCACTCTGTGACAAAAAACCGGCTGACGCATAAAGAAATGAAAAAGGGGTTCATTTAAAAAAAACACCCTTACGCAAGTCGAAAATTACCGTCCGAGAGCGGACCATAAATTACATTAAACGCTAAATTAATTAAATCGGAGGCCGGAACCGACACGGCCCGAAGCATTCACCGAAAAAAAACCTCGGACACAGAATAAATACACAGATATTTCCGTCTAGCCCCCTTTCGATAACGCGCGATAAGGAACTTCGTTCCAATATATGTCACCGGAAAACAACATGAACCGTAAATTTATAAAATTCCTAAGAAAATCATCTTCAAACTTTCGAAGGATTCATGTTCATATTTTCATATTTTCGGAAACTGGTAAAGTAATCGAAATGGTTGAAGAAGTCGCGTGTTTCTTCACCCCCGTCTCTACCGCCATGATTTAATGAAGTTGATACTGCTTTAAATTCCTTCACCTTTGAGTTCCAATCATGAACTTGACTTGATTACTTTTTCATTATGTCCAGTCATAAACGTTAAACTTCTTCCTTAAGATAAGTCTTACTTCTGTACAATCACTTATTCTGTGGTAACTTCAATAGAAAAGTCCAATAAAATTCATAACTTGAGTGAGGCGACGCTAATTATGAAGCCGACGAGATAATTCGTACTTCGGAGTTTTTTCAGATGATTCTCGTTAAGTTTTATGAAGTGTAAATTACCTTGTTAGTGTCAAAAGTTTTGAGTTAAAAAAAAAACAAATTTTAATCAAAACAAAGCCTTAATCAACTTCATCAACATTTTTTTTATGCCAGGCTAGATAACTGTACTGTACCAACCCATTATTGTCGTCTGTTGGGCTCAGGTCTCCTCAGAAGAGGGATTGGCATAGTTCACCATTTTTCCCAATGTGGATTGGAGACTTCACATATCTTCGAAGGATTGAGAAGATAGAGGACAGAGCTAACAAACAATCGTAAGTTTTATTTTTTTGCAAGATAGATAAACGAGCCTACGGCCCACCTGACGGTAAGTGGTCACCGTCGCTCATGAACCTCTGCAATGCCAGGGCAATGAGGGGCTGTTATCACCTACAGGACTTTTCTTAAACCTCGTTTAAAGAGGGACATGTCATAGTGGACGTTCGTATTACGACTCTCATCTCCCGTCACAAAAAAAAATACGACTGTCATGGACCTCTGCTATGTCATGGAACACTACAGCGCTACCTACGACTTCTCTTTAAGGACTTCCTTCAAGCCTCTTTTTAAGAAAGACATCTAAATATTTTCACTATTGACACCACCAATGAACCCATTAGTAGTGATGTAGTTCATCAGACTTGCTTAGTATTCTTAGGACTTAGCTTACATCTCCAATACGCAGGTTTCCTCACGATGTTTTCCTTTACCGCTTAACAATACTTTTGGGTACATATTTCCTCTTTAAGTACAAACTATATATACTGAGCTCAGGTCTCCTCAGAAGAGGTTTTAGGCATAATCCACCACGCTTGCTTAGTGCGGATTGGGGACTTCGCATATCTTCAAAGGATTTTTAGAACCCTTTTCCGACATGCAGGTTTCCTCACGATGTTACCCTTCACTGTTTTTAGCCAGTGGTGTTGTGAAAAATTGCACATAAATCTTTTTCATATTAAGATTTAGAGGTACAAGCCCGCCAACTATATATATAAGTAAATAATATACACTACATAAGTCCAGTTACATACAGTTAACAGTATTTTGAATATAAACCTTCTTATTCCGCTGGGAGCGACGGAAGGGTTTCGATATTTTGGTATAAAAGCCTTCGGATTTTCTCATTTTCGACGAAAGGGTTAGACCGCCAACACGATGTGTGGTGTGAAAATATGAAAAAAAATTTGCTTCATATATTTTTCGCGCGCTGCACGCTTTGATGTAACTTCATTAAAATTTGTGTGGGTTTTTTGTTTGGGGTGTATTCTATGGGATAAATAATGTTGACATCGTGGTTATTGAAGTTTTATCTTTTGTTGCAAGATAGATAAAGCCTATAGTTCATCTGATGGTAAATGGAAGGCTTATACAGTAGTAGTTAGTTTGGAATATACTTCATCCCTGTAGGAATCAGACCTGAACAAAGCAATGGCCAGTAATGAGTTCATTTAGAATAAATGAGAGACTTATAATTAAAAAAAGTGAAAATAGAAAGAAAAAATAGTGAAATTAATTTACAAGGATGACTAAACTCAAATACTATTTTTAGAAATCAGAAGTGGACTTAATAAAAAAAAAAGAAATATAAGGACGCAGAGGTCCTTTCCGTACGAGCGACAACCGACAACTGATGCCCACGTCCGCTACACGATGGTTTTTATACTAGTCGGTATGACGTAACACACTCAGTCTGACCAACCAAGTAAAATAATAAAATCGAAGCTATCACTATATAGTATTTCTTCGTATTTGAGACAAAAAATATTCAATCAATATACTATAAAATATTTCTATAGAACCAAATATCAATTAACAATCAAACTATTAATTAAAATCCACTCCCTACATTCGAATTAAAAAAAACATTTGTAAAAAAACAATTGTACAAACTTTCCGTATTAATTAAACTGCAAACAAACAACAAACGAATACAAAATAAATTGTTTTGATCAATTCCACAAAAACATTGAACAATTTGAAAACAAAACAACGGATCTGACAAAATCCTAATCAGTCATTTCAAAGGGCTGATTGGAACTCGACCCGGGAGAGTTCGCACTGGCGCTTTATAACGCAGCTTTAAAAGATAGTAACAATTTACTTTAATGCAGCGCTCTAAACTTAAATTACAGTATATACATATATTTTTTATTACCACGCAGGCAGACGAGCTAACGGCCCACCTTATCGTAAGCGGTTACCGTCACTCATGGACCTCTGCATTGCCAGAAGACATAGCGGGGCCTACCTACGGCCTGCCCTTAAGTACTCTCTTCAAGCCTCATTTGAAGAAGGACAAGTCATAGCACTCGGGAAACACCGAAGAGGGGAGCTCATTCCTTACGGACCGTGGATGACCGCGGTGGTTCCAAATAATAGGGATGAATTCCACCTCAACGACGGCAATAAGCTGGTTTATTCCTACTAATATTGTAAATGCGAAAGTAACTCTGTCTGTTACGCTTTTCCGCTTAAACTTCACAACCGATTTTGATAAAATTGGGCATCGGTAATCTTTAGACCCTGAGAAAGAACATAGGCTACCTTTTAATTGAAAGTGACGCAGACGAAGTTGCGCGGGTCCGCTAGTCTGTAATATTGTCGTTGTGACGAGGTTTGGGGGAGGTATATTATGAGGGTCATCAAGCGGCTGATGATGATGATGGTCTAACTTGGTTTCGGTCTAAAACGAATTTTTAAAGTTGTAACTTAATAAGAAACCATCTTTAATTTTACATAATGACTGACAATGTAATAAATATTGATTAGTTAGAGAACAATTCAATAAACAAGTAAACTCTAAATTGAACTACATTTTGTACTTTTGTCCTTTTTTCTACAAACTGCAATATTATCCAAATCAACGCTGCAACTATTAACGCTAGTGCGTAAACCTTACCAAAAACGTGTACAAAGCGTTCTGTCAGAAACACTGAACAGCCGTTTTATCGATTAGATTAGTAGCGATAGAAAATTGACATGAAAATAATGTTTCCGTCCGATATTTTTCCGAAAAGATACAGAAAAAAAAACCTGTCAGAGCGTAGTAGGCATTTTCGTAACGATAGCTACGTGCGCTACGCCGTAGACGGGCTACGAAATTTGATTATTTTTGAGTTGGATAAAATGAATTATTATCAATACGTTATAAAAGTTTTTAGATTCGTAATTTTGCAATGAAGTCGTAACACTTAACCTCAAAAATCTTAATGTTAAATTTAAGTCACCATTTAAGTTCTTACTCTTACAAATGAAAATAGTATTACGTATAATAATACAAAATCTAAAATATCAGTTATTTATTTGTATTTCAAGAAACACGTAGCAACGTAGCTTGTAGCACATCTACGTGTCGTAGCTAGAGTGCTACGAAACACCACTACCACCGTACAACATTTAGTATTTTTAGACAACAATATATGATCAATTAAACAAATGTTATATTTGATTTTTTAATGTTATATTAGATACTAGCTGCTGCCCGCGACGTCGTCTGCGTGAACCCTATGACCCGTTTTTTTTTTAATTTTTTCCGGCAACTATTCGATTTTTTCTCGCCGTAAAAACCATCCTTGAACTTCAACGAACATTGGCCAAATTGGTCCAGGCGTTGTTGAGTTATGCGCTTACCAACACATTTTGCGATTAATTTTTATATTATAAATGCAATAAGTCGGTAAAAATATAACCAAAAAACATCACGAAAATCCCATTTATTTTCGATGTCAAATTGTTGCATTTTTCTTTTTTGTTACAAATATTCGCGAATGTCAAAATTCAATATTCGCATTCGCGAATATCCTAAAATCGAAATTCGCAACATCCCTACTACACATCATTACAATGTTTTTAATTGGCTCTCAGCACTCATACGAGATTGTTGACAGCTCGAGTACCTATAGAATATACTATGTGCGCTATAGTTTATAGAGGTGTGCGAATAATTCGAACTTACGAATTATTCGTTCCGAATCGAATATTAATTTTCGATTCGAAACTCGAACCGAATAATACGAATCTTCGAATTATTCAAAATTCGCCGAATATTCGAAAAATTTCGAATAATTCGAAAGTTTCGAAAATTCGTCGAATTTCGAATTGTATCCAATTTGACTACGACGACTACGACTATTTTGTAGACATCTACCCCATTAAAGATACTATCTACAAAATACAAATTCTTGTCCTATTTCCGATGCATCGTCGTAGTCAAATTCGATACTATTCGAAGTTCGACGAATATTCGAAATTTGTCGAGATTCGATTCGAACGATATTCGCACACCCCTAATAGTTTACTCTTTTTAAATAGTAAATTATAAAAGTGGTTGATTGCAATTAATTTTTAATTGAATACTTTATTATACAAAATCGTTTGTAATTTTTTTTAATCCGTGATAGTAGTATAAGCAAGTAAGTGTAAGTAAAGTAATAAGCAATAAATCTTCTTTAGTAGTTTGTAAAAAATCGAGGTTTGAAATTCCAATTCATCGTTCACTTTATGAGGCCCCACATTAGTAAATTCACTTTATGGTCCTATGTACATAACAAAAATAAAAATTCTCATCCTACATTTTGGTAGAAACTCCTGTACAATTTTTTTAACGCAGAAAAATAATCAAACCATAATAATCTATGATACAACTCAAATCTTAATTCGTTTTCATTTCATAAAACCTTACATAATATCAAATAATATTAGAACTTCTAACTCTGTACTATAATTACCATAAACACAGTAATATCTAATAACCTAAACAATTTACTAACTAATAACAATCCAGACACAATCATATTATTGAACTGCTGCACATGACATGTCTATTACACGAAATACATCCCTAAATCTCACCACAACCCTTCCTCATTAAAATCTATTAGCGACAACCCTATGTGCCTAACAATAGAGCTGAAAATCAATTAACAGATCCTAAGTGAAAATTACTGTAAGCCTTCACATATTGCACGCTAATCCGACCATTATTCCGAGGTAATAAATACCAAAATTGTGTAAAGAACGTAAGATTATAATTGCTCTTATTTTCAGCAGCATAAGAGTTATATTCGACACTGCATCAAGGTATTAGTTTTCAAAACATGAGTTATGTTTGAGTTATACTGAAACAGTTGTTATGGTGTTGACTTAGAGCTCAAATTTGTATGCATAAGCAAACCAAACATTTTGTTAGAGCAACTTTGAGCTCGAAAGTGGATTTCGGTAGAAACATCCTGTTAAACCGTATAACATCGAAATTAGATCGTCCTTGTTTTATAATGTTGAGTTCTCTTTTAATCATGTCGGGTATTTACTTAATTTTGGAACGAAGTTCCTTATCGCGCGTTATCGAAAGGGGGCTAGACGGAAATTCTTATGAAAAAGTTGTCACGACACTTTTTTTGTTTTAGATGATTATCGCTAGATGGCTCTGTGATTAAAATCTTTTAAAACAATTCCTTATTTTGTTTTATATGATTAATGCTAGATGGCGCTGTGATCAAAATATTTTATAAAACAATTCCTTATTTTGTTTTATATGATTAATGCTAGATGGCGATGTGATCAAAATATTTTATTACAATTCCCTCACTAATTTATCGAAAAAACTTCGTTCCATCCGGGAGTCCCTTGACACCTCTCAAGTTTTTTTAATAACTCGACTGAGAACTAACTAACTTACTCTGTAGGAGTCAATTGACAGCTACAGATATGAGAATAGCATTATATTATATGAAATCAACATCATAAACAGAATAATGAAGCCAATTTAAAGTACACCGATCGTGCGTCACACGACATTCTGAATCAACATCATGAACAACAAAGCGAAGTTTTAAAGAACTTATGTGTGTGTGTGTACCATTTTATGAGTGTATTAACTAAATTGAGTGTCATCGTTGCACTCTAACGTCAGAATATGGTGTAGTTACGCGTGATCGGCGTACTTTAAAATGGCTTCATTTTGTTGTTCATGACGTTGATTCCAGATGTAATAATTCTATGATGTGTGGACAAACAGCAGTTAATCTGAATACATAAGTTATCGAAAAGCATGCGCTTCAAACACTCGGCCACTACCATTATGGGGCCTAGGATTGTCTAAGATAATTTTCATATATATATATATACAGGGTGGATCTGTAACTTTGGACAATCTGAAGTGGGGTGAATGACCTGTTGAAATAAAACTTAGAACCACTTTTATTTTAAGAATTGGATACAATTTTTTTTTCATCATAGTATGAAAGTCCGCAACGATAGTCGTATGTTGTCCATACAATGTCAGAAAAAAAAGTTTAACCGATCCATAAAATAAAAATGGTGCTAAGTTGTATTTCGACAGGACTTCGACAGTTATATTTCAAACGATCATTCACCCCACGTCAGATTGTCCAAAGTTACAGATCCACTCTGTATATATATATATATTTTATTGCCTTGTAGGCAGACGAACCAAATCTATAGTTAAAATTAATCCTAAAAAGCTCGTACGGTGTAAGCTCCGGACGGGTGCAACATTGAAAGCCCTCAGTGCAGAACCAAATGTATTTGCCATACCATAGGATTAAACGGAAAGTTCTAGTGGTGAGCTTGATTAAAGCTTTGAGCTTTTCGACAGGTCAATTTTCAATTTGACAGCATTGATCGTGGTGTAATTAAAATTTCAATAAAGCTTCGATATGTCTCCCTTTGATTATTTCTGAATAATTGGCTTTGTGTAAAAGATATTTTAAATGAGTTCTTTGTAGAGATATGACACGCTATTGCAGTAGAATATTCCGTCCACCGTCCTGAGAAGAACTGGCAAGAAACTCAGCGGGCATGTCTTTTTTCTTTTATGAGCATACTTTTTTTTAAAAGTATTTTAACAGTATTATACAATTTTACATTAAATATAAAAAATTAAAAAAAATCGATTATGTTAATTAAATGACCTTGGCGAGCAACTCATTCCCACTTCGTGCAATCGTTCAAGTTTATAAAGTTTAAGCGTATAGTAACGAAAATTCCGTGAAGTATCTAAGCAAAAAGTAATGACAGTAGCACTCTACTGCTACGTGATATTCAGGACCTTAAGAGCTTGTATTTAAAGTTCTCTTTAAAATAAATTCAATAAGTTATAGTTTAACATTTTTCGAGTAGATGCTATCTTTTTTTTATTGCCTTGTAGGCATACGAGCTAACGGGCCACCTGATCGTAAGCGGTTACCGTTGCTCATGGACCTCTGCAATGTCAGCGGACACTGCGGGGCCGCTACCTACGACCTACCTTTAAGGACTTTCTTTAAGCCTCGTTTGAAGAAGGACAAGTAATAGCGCTCGGGAAACACCGAAGAGAAAAACCGTAAAACCGTAGTTTCTCCTAAAAATTGTAATAATCGGGCTATTTTCTTATACTCTTCTTATTGTAGTTATTTTCTGAGCAGTAGTGGAAAAAATACAATTTCTTAAAAAAAAACTTGAGGTGTCATGGGACACCCGAATAGAACGAAGTTCCTTTCGATTTAAAGATATCTTATAATTTTTTTTTCTAACGTAACGCGCGATAAGGAAAGTGTTTTAAAAGATATTGATCACAGCGCCATCTAGCGATAATCACCTAAAACAAAAAAAGTGTCGTGACAACTTTTCGTAAGATTTTTTTCCGTCTAGCCCCCTTTCGATAACGCGCGATAAGGAACTTCGTTCCAACATTTTATTAATATTTATGTTTTAAATTATACCTACTCGTAAACACTGAAGGGAAAATCGGCTTACGAACATTTTCCATCACGCTAAAATTATAACGAAAACAAGCACCGATAGAGGATCCGGAGCGAATACACAGAATAATACAATACAGAAGTCAAGTATATATTTGAACATTGCAGAGGTTCATAAGCGACGGTAACCACTTACGATCAGGTGGCCCGTTGGCTCGTCTGCCTACATGGCAATAAAAAAAAATATCTGTGACAAACTGAGGAGTAAAAGGTTGGCGGGTTTTTTGGTGGAGAGAACAGGACCACGTTACAAGGCGAATGTGGAATTTGAAGGTGGATGGATGTAAGAGGAGAGGAAGTCCTGAGAGGAGATGGTTGGATTGTGTGAAAGAAGATATGGAAACTCGCGGCGTGACAGAGAACTTATGTCAGAATAGGAATGAATGGAGACATAAAACATATTGCACCGACCCCATTTGAATGGTATAAGGTTTAGATAAATAAGAAGAAAAACAATGACAATGACATGTCAGGGGACACTGAGGGGTCACTACCTACGACCTAACTTTAAGGACCCTCCTCAAGCCTCGTTTGAAGAAGGACAATAATGTCTCAATAAATCTTGACCGTAATAAATAATAATATGCTCATCAAGCTTCATTTAACTTCTGCCCCTATTCTATGACGAAAGCTCCAACAATAACTGAGCTTAAAAGCGCCCTGTTTTATCGGATACAGCAACCGGAAGCGTTCAGAGTAACAACTTCCGGCCGATTTCAGGCTTTCAGGTTTTTCAGTCGAAAAAAAAAAACCGATGCAATAACGCTCAAAGGCATATTAAATCGAACGAGTATAGTCCGAGAGCTGACGATGAAATAAAAATAAAAGAATATTTTGAAAGCTTTTGAATTTCAAAGTGGGCTTTGTTTTTTGTCATTTTAAGTGACGTCCTCGTGACGTTCATTTGATGAATATGCGATGTTTCATTTGAATACATTTTAAAATGCAGCGAATCTACTTTCAAAATGAGTTTATTTTTGCTATTTTTTTTTTTTGATAAAAGTTGATGTGAATTTATTTTATGAAGATAAATTGCAATGAATCTACTATTAAAAAGTTTACTCTTTCTACTTATTTTATTTGCAATCAATGTATATGACGGGGTGATAACAAGGGAAACCAACCTATTCACCGTGCGAGTAGTTGGAAGTGGAGACTTGCTATAAATACAAGCGTTGGCCGCTGTTATTATTCATTCGTGTTTGAATTGTCGAAGCGAACGGACCTCTTGATGTAAAAGTAATAAACTGTTATAACTCGCTATTTTGAAGTTTTTATTCAAAAGTGTTGATCATCAAGTGTTCAAGTGGACATTGTGACGTCATTCCTGACAAAACAAAACGAAGATCGACTAATTACAACGTCATTACACCTCAACACACTATTTACGCCGTCATATATGATTATATCATATTATTAACTGTGATTCTATGATTCATTAATTTGTGGAAAACGAATACTTTGAAGTTTGAACACTGTAATTTTATAAATTTGTGTTCAGTTCCCAAACAATCGTCTGATTCACAAGGGGCTTAAAATAAAATACACCTTCAAGCGAAGACATTTATTATATTTTGTGTCATTCTAAGTCAATCAACCGTTGCAACTTTCGGTGGCGCAAGTCAGTTTTACTAGTACAGACATCTCTGGACAACAATTTAGAAAGAAAGAAAATAATTTTATTAAACACACATACTTAAAACACAAGATAAATAGCAAAATATAATTAACATAGATTGTGTGTCCAAAAGGAATCTGCCTCAGCATATTGCTGCGATTAATACAGCGCTAGTTTTCAGGCAGAGCCTCAGAACGAAGGTACACACATGATTACTAAAGAATAAAACAAAGAAATAATAATTACATAAAATAATAAGAAAAAAATTAAATTAATAATATTAAAAGCACATAAAACATAAAAATAAACAAAAACCAAACCTGAACAATTTGGTTAAAGAGGTATTGTTGAAAATTGAGCTTCGTAGTTTTCATTTTTGTAAAAATATTACGTTTTGTTATTTCTTTATTTAATTAAAAGTTCAAAACAAGGTTATAATATAACCCATAAGTACCTGTACCAACCCATTACTGCCCACTGTTGGGCTCAGAGGGATTAGGCATTGTCCACCATGCTTGCCCAGTGCGGATTGGGGACTTCAAATATCTTCAAAGGATTTTTAGAACCCTTTTCCGATATGCAGGTTTCCTCACGATGTTTTCCTTCACCGTTAATATAATAGAATTTAATTTATAATTTGGTTTATTTTAAAAGGAATATAAATTTATTTCTAGGAAGGCAAATAAGTCATTGCCTTCCTAGAAATAAAATTGGATGCCTTATTCTATAAAGCTGCCTCCTAGAGTACACACAGGTGGCACTCACGACGATTGATTTTCCAATCGATTACCAACGCCAACTGTACCCGACTATTATACAAATTAACCGCCATTCCAATCAACAGAGCACACTCGATGATAAGCCTTTAATCACTTTATATTTTTTGTGAAAGAGCCATAAAATTGACTTTGTGGACTTTGATTAGATCTAGATAAACAATTTGAGCATAAAAATAGAAACTGTGCATTTTGTTATAAGTATTTGATTATATGTGTATTGTGTATATGTGATAAGTAGTTTAGTAGGTTTTTCGCCGCCTAAGCAAGGTCCACCTTGCTTACCTAATCTGAAGTAGCGCGGACCTTGCCTGAACATTTTTATTTAAATAATATTGACAATGTTTTGATGTATCCTTTTTTTTTTTTTATTTGGCACACAAAACACGTTACAAGCAATATAAAATAAGGGTTTATAGTATATTATGTCATAGACTTTGTAGTATATTATGTTATATTAAATAAATGAAGTAAATAAAAGTAAAATGGCGATCCTCATAACTCACATTTTCAACCAAGATATCTACACCACGCGGTTAAGCTTCATTTCCACATATACCAAAACCGGTGAAATAGACCCACGATTCCCTATATAGAATATTAATTAAGTGTTTGTTTGTATCGTATCGTGAAATATGAACTGTGGTTGCATCGGGTATACAACGCATGTAGCCCGTTATCGGGAGCTCACACGCGGTTACCGCGCCGAATACATAACGTGACACAGTGTAGAAATATGACAGTAAGTTAGAAAAAATAATGTGTGGAATAAGTGTATAAGAGGAAGTTGGAAAGACGTAGTGTCTGTCTGCGACAAGTTAAGGAGCAAACGGTTGGGGTGGTGCGGGCATGTAATGAGAAGGGATGAGAGCCATGTAACAAGACGAATGATGAATTTAAAAGTGGATGGATGTAAGAGGAGAGAAAGGCCGAAGAAAAGATGGTCTGATTGTGTGAAAGATGATATGATGGTTTGTTGTGTCACAGATGATGTATTTAAAGATAGAAAGGAGTGGAGAGATAAGACATTTTGCGCCAACCTCATCTAAATGATATAATGTATAACGAAAGAAAGACGTCAACACACATAACTTTCATACATAATTAACGGGTTTTAGCACGATATTTTATTAATTGAGTAGTCTCGATATTTCAACGATGCAAACGTCATGATCATAATATACTCATGTTGGTGGTTACGGTTAAAATTTGGTTGGAATTTTGGTTTTGATACCATCACAACTGAAAATTGTATTTCATTAAGAGCCATAATATTAACAACATAACACATAGATTTACTTCACTTGGTGCCGACGGAAGACCAGCGTCGTAGTACCGTGTTTTCGGTGCTGTCGACATTGCTGAGTCGGTAGCCGTTTCCTAGCAATGTCATTTAATTATAGTTATAGTTTAGTGTAAGTGATTTGTAATTGCTTGGAATAAAGATTTATTCTATTCTATTCTATTTATAGGTAAAATAATGATGGACTATAGGCCCTAATATTACCTTCCTTAAACTACATTTGAAACAGTATTTCATCTTGCCGCACTCCTTTATATATGCACTGTGGTGTAGCGAAACGTAATATCGGTTCGCGGCCACGATCCGCTGATTGATTTCGGTTCGGTTCCGAGAGCCAATCATAAAAAACATCGAAACAAAACAAAAAGGCTTCGATGTCGACGGAAAAACTAAAAACCGCTTAACCGAACATGATTTACGGAATGTTTCCTTTTGTTTTTATAAATCAAGAAAACTTTGTTATGTTTTGATATTATTAAGGTCTTAGTAAGAAAATTTAACATATACAATACTTCTAATCACCAACCCTACCTACCCTTCAGATAAGGGGTAAACGGAACGCTAATTAATTACCCCCACAGTTGAGTAATAAATATTATGTGGAGATATCTTAGTAAATATATGTTATAATATGGTAAATAATACTGGGGTTTCATAAGTTAGGAGTGTTTGAAAAATCTTGATATTGCTTTTATTTACATTTAAAACAATTTTTTTTCGATGATTTATATCTTATACACAAACTCTGTCATAATGTAATAGTTTTGCAATTTTTAATTTTGTGAATTAGTGTATGCAGCGCTTATTTGCTTCCGGATACTGCACGCCACTGTCAGACCAGAAAAAACTAAAATTAAATTTTTATAATAATAGTAGTGTGCCCGTGCAACTTCATTTAAAGAATATCATCTACAGAAATAACGATTTTATTATATATTTGTAAATTTTCTTTGGTGAATACAATAAAAAAATATTCAAATTCATCCAAAACAGGAATTCATTTTAACTACCTATACCTATAAAATATTATAGATTACCAACAAAACCAAAAGTAACAATCAACGGAACAACCAAAATTCGCTAAAATATTCTCCAAAACTTCTCACGAAAACCAAATTGATTCTCACAATACCAAGAATCAGTGACTTACATAAAATATGCAAAAGCTGCTCTTGTACTGCGGTGTGACGTCACTAACCAGCGGTTCGATCTTGTTAGAGAAACCGACAAGAAGTGAAATTTTCATAAGATTTACATAATCCCCGGGCGACACCCCGAATTCACCCCTAATCATAACATCGGAACGGAATTTTACTGTTCTATTATGAAGTGTTTCATGTGAACAATGATGGCAGCGAGTGAACTTCTTAAAGAGAGAAGCAGGTATGAGGGATTAGTATAAGAATAGGTACATTGTATTTTTCATTGAATTGTTATAAGATGCTCTGAAAGTCCCTTATTATCAAATTTTTTTGCCTACCAATATCGATAGGGAAGCCGATAGGAATGGAGTTGTAGAGACGCTGCGCCACTGTATGGCGTTAGATTAATCTGTACTGTACTGTAACAACCTACTGCTTACCTGGCCTCTTTAAAGGAGGTCCATTAGCATTGGTTACCATTTACGATTAGTTGGCCTATTGGCTCTTCTGCCTACATGGCAAAAAACCTAAAAGTGAAAATCACTGCAATGTGGAATAACGACAATTTTACTTTCATGAAGAATTAACGGGTTCCTACCATGTTATTAAATTAATTGAGTGGTCTCCATATTTCAACGTTGTTGCAAACTTCATAAGCACGAGAAGACTCATGCATGAAAATAATGTAGACTATGGCAGTTTTCTGAACTCTTTAGAGATATCCCAGAAACCAGAAATACTTATTAGGACCCGAGAGCTAGAACTATGGACCAAGTTTTCGATTTACCTCAAATGCCTACCCAAAAATTGCCACTAGCTCTTGGGCTATTAGTAAAGTACTCCAATTACAACCCAAAGGTACAAGATTATAATTAGTGCGATTACTCAGTAGGTACGATACTATTATTAAATTTAATCTCCTCCCTTACGAAGCAACCAGCAATAAGGGACGGGCCCTTTGACGGTGAAATGCAACCGGTAATTATTGTCTGAAGGTACAAAGTTTTTATTGCACAGTTTTCGTCCCTTTTCGTCTTGAAATAGTAAAATGTTCTAGGTTTAATTATATTGTTTAAAAGGGTTTTAATTTGTTTTATAATCATCTACCGAATCCAAAATTACGATATACAGGTGGTTCTCTTTCATGTTTCGCTATATTATGAAAAGTATTTTTTTACAAGAATGCTAATTGACAGAGTCGCTCAGAAATCAATAGAAAGTTGTGGCTATTTTGGGGAAGGCCGCCACAGCAGTCTTTAGGCTGATGATGATGATGATGACTTCATAGTTTTCAATAATAATACAAAAACAAAAAAAGCCCCCTTGATTTATAGTCTACCATCATCAAACCCAGACTTCCTTATCATGGTACCATCTATGAGTTCAGATATTGTAGCAAAATCTAAGTAAAGCTTTAGCTAATAATTCTAATGACCGTAAATTTCACAAATATCTAAAAAAATCTACTACATTTTCCTGTATCAATGTTTATTTTATTATTGTTTTACCCAAACGTCAGAGTTGGAGGTCAATAAATATATAATGAAGAGAAAAAGCCATAGATCACGCGGGAACCCATTCAACAAAAGGAAAATATAAGGACAAATAATACTCTTAAAAAGCTTACCAAAGTGATTTATGTGAAGGTAGTATTTTACTTTATTAGAGGAACCTTCGATCAAAGATCCTAGATATATTAGAGCGCAAAAATGGTATCAACTTAACACTAATTAAAAATAGATGTAGTGGTCCATAGGCTCGTCTGCCTGACTGAAGTCTGACTTAAGTGATAACCGTCACTCATGAACCATGTATTGGCCATCATGAAGTGTAACCACTGGCGTAAAAACGCCACAGTACATTTAAAAAGTTTTTCAACTACAACTTCATCAAATCTTTACAACCTAAAAAAACAAAGCTCAATAAAAACATTAATACAGTTAATTAAATAAATAAACCCTTTCTTCATTAACAACCCTAAAGGACACTCAGGGCTGTCACTTCTACAAACAAAACGTCAAACACAAGCAAACAAAGACTAACAGATAAATTATGTTTTAGAATGAAAGAGCAGATATAATATTAGATGAGAATGAAAGAGACGGCTATAGAAATGTTTGTGTGACTTTAAAATTATACAATAGGATTGCAGAAGTGAAATTCATTCTTCCGAAAACAGATTTTTTGAAGTCACTAATAAATTTTGTGCAAAAAGACAGATGAGTCAAGTTGATATTTTTTCTCAATTTTCAATTGTATTAATTTGTTGTACAGAGTGGAATTTTGAAATGTTTCCTCCAAAGAAACCAATTTCCTTGTAATTTCCTCCTGTATGTGACCTCCAACTTTTGATTTTAGAGAATTTTTTTGTAAGGATATTCCTTTATTTTTGGAAAGAAAAACAACTGCATTCGTAGATTCTTAAAAATTGTTTTAGTACATCCGGAAATCGCTACATTTAGAATATATCACACCACGTCGTTATTGCATTAATACTATTTCAGCAATATTCACTCAAATCACTACTTGCATTACTTTTCCCGGCCGGAACATTTCAATCCCACCCTGTATATCTATTTCAACGAAACATCACACAATCTAACAAACTCAAGAGCGACAACCCTACACGAACATTACTCTCCAGCCTCAGGGCTGTCACAGTGCAAAATTACGACCATTTGTATGCAGACGTCACTTGAATTAAGTCGCTACGTTTCGCTTCGATGCAAATTTCTCATGGTAATTAAGTCATCGATAACCCTTGCTTTTCGGCGGGAAAACTGGTCTGATAACTGTCACTTTGACATATGTCAGATACGGCATCTGTCAAAGAGGATTTTTAAATTGTAATGACGCGTTTCCCCATTGGCTTGCCGTTCAACACGCGTATAAAACAAATGACTGTGGCCGTCGGCCAATATGTTGGAAGTTACCAAAGTTTATAGTCACATCCAAAACAAGTTTTTTAAAAACGCCCTACTTAGAAAAAGCACACATACGCGTGCACAATTTAAGCTTAACCGAAAACCAGTAACTTACTAACACACACTAACTAACACCAAATTTCGTAAAAAAATCCACAAAAGACCAACTTTAAACCGTAACATTCGGACACAACTCCACGGGGCTCCAAAAATCGTAATTTCTATTAATCAAAGCGCGTCACCCGTTAAGGTTCTGGTTGGGTGTCGCGCGGGACACTTGACAAACAATCATATAATTAAGGCGGTATGACGCGCGCAGATGACGACCGGCTATATCACGATGGATGGATAACGGTATATTATATGACTGTGTATGTGTACACATATATGCAGGGTATTTTGAAATGGCCCCAATACTTCAAATAACGATTTTAGGCAAATTTGGTAAAAGGACATTCTTTTGTTTTTGAAAACAATGCAATAGCCAAATTTGGTGTAAGATACATTATTTTATATTTGGGAAGCAAAGCATTTATAGATTTTTGAAAATACTCATTTTTTTTTTAGTTACAGGAAATCATCGGATCCCGGGATATGTGGCAGTTGAACCGCACTAAAACCTCCAACCGTTCACACTCAGCGTCCGAACCCCGGCTGAGGCCAGAACCCAGCACGGGGTTACGAGGGACGACGCGACGCGTTACGCCCACGGCACTCTTTCCCGTCGCGCCGCCCCCGAAAAATACTCATAACCAATTTTATTCAGGAATCGAACCTACTAAAGTTCAAAACAAATAAAATCGGGTCTTTCAGTACAAAGGTATTCTGACGTTTTAGATCTTTGATCTATTGAACCGATTTCGATTTTTTTTTTACTAATACAGACAACATTATTTTGAGTGACATAGGCTACACAATAATTCTAAATTAAATCTGTTAAAACATTCCACCTTTTTTGATACAGACAAAGTTGCGCTGGTCAGCTAGTCTATTACAATACATGAAAGAAAAACCCGGCAACGAAATTAATCTACAAAAAACATTTCTAATGAAATATCTAAATAAAACTTTTCTTTCATGCAAATGATTCTTTATTAAAAAACAAGAGAGCAACTATTTACAATTTGAATCTGATGTCTGGGAGGAGTTAATTAAACAGGAACTCGTCAAAGATTATTTACGTGTAGATAGGACAAAATTATTTACAGTCGACAAAAGTTGTATTGAATAAATTTCTTAAATCTATGATGGTATTGGAATATTCTCATAAAATAGAAATTGTAGTAATTAAAATCAGTATTACTGAACCTCGACTTAGAGTATCTTCATTTTTTTAGGTATTAAGCTTGATTCGCGCCTAAATTTTTGCAACGAAGTTCCTTATCGCGCGTTATCGAAAGGGGGCTAGACGGAAATTCTTATGAAAAAGTTGGCACAACACTTTTTTTGTTTTAAAGAGTCTAGATTTTATCCTCAGCGGGAATTCAAACACTACTATAGGTTTTAGTATAATTAGATTGCTACATACCCCGCCTAAGTGACATATTGACAATCTTGACTGACAATTAGCCCCTACTAAAAATAATTAATTCCCCATCTAAGTAATAATCTATGCACACGAACCGTATTCAGTATGGTCGTGCGTAATATGTCTTTCATCTAGCGCTGTCGGCCCGAGGGCGGGCGGACGTCCGCTAACAAAATTGTGTCATTTGCACACAGAACACACACGGAATCAGAACACAGAATCAATTGTTGTGCAGAAGTTAAGCTTATGTACTTGGGATATAACAGATAAACACATTCGCTAAAAAAATGCGAGTGTTTTGAGAAAAGTTTCAAGGTAGAGAGAATTTGATGGAGTCAAATTGTATACCTCTTTCTGACCTCACAAATGAGCTTGATGCATCTACAACACTGTTCTTAATATCTTGCGAAGAGGTTTTAATTATTTGATACGGAGAAGCAATAGTCCAATCCCTCCTTAATAGATCGAGTGAGAATACTTTTATTCTTAAAATTCCAGTGAAACAAATCTGTCTACCCTCTTTCTCGTTCGCTTTTGGGGACCACTGGAACTCGAACTCACATCACGATCCACCACACTCACTGTATCTACTAGACTGTCCGGACTTGAACCTTGTCTATAACAATTTTTTTTCAAGAAAACGTTAATTACTCCTGTGACATGAAAACTTAACTATTCCGTCTTCTTTTTTGTAAATTCTGTTTTCATCACAAATAAACTATATCTATGACTATACAAGTGATTTGTTTCAAGTTTTGCTTCTGCATATTTATTCTATGTTCAAAGCACACAAGTAGAGCAAATAAGGTTTATAAACGTTTACACAGTTGTGTTGATGTTAGGTTAAATTAGACTGTAGTGGTGTGCCATTATCAACCTTATTGTTATAAATTAAAGTACAAATTTCTATAATTTTCTTTTAGAGGACTTGATTATGTTTTAATCCTTTGCTTTTTAAAACGGAATTAAAGATGGCGGATGTTTTTTAAACTTCATTCAGTTAAAATTTGACTAACTTAAGTTTTATTATTACACAAGAACGAAATCCTCTTTGTGTGTGTGGAATAAAGTTGTTTTCTTTCTTTCTTTCTTTAAAATGTAGTAATTACATATCGTAAATCTCAGATTCAATACAGTTAAAGTGTCTTATATCTCGTTTTATTTAATGTCCTATCGTCTTGTAAGTAAATCTCAAAATTGTATTAGATACTTTAATAATACTAACATAAAATTAATTAATAATATAACTATTAATAATATAAGCCTGACATAGTGATAATAGATCGGGATGCGCATCGGGCGGTGCTGATCGATGTCACCATTCCACATGACGAGAACCTTGTGAAGGCAGAAAAAGAAAAACTGCTAAAATATTTGGACCTGGCCCACGAGGTGACCGACATGTGGCGTGTTGAATCGACCATCATTGTTCCGATCGTTGTATCTGTGCACGGTCTAATAGCGAAAAGCTTCGACCGACATCTAGAGAAGCTTTCGCTCCCCGGCTGGGTAAAGGGCTTGATTCAGAAGGCGGTCGTTCTTGACACGGCGCGTATTGTGAGGAGGTTCCTCTCTCTTGAGCCCTGACCACTGATGGCTTGGGTCGTAGACCTCGTCTTCAGTGGGTCTCTGTTTTTTATATTGTATTTTTAAATTTATTTCCTTTGTTATTTTTTTTAAAAATATAATGTAAAAAATAAGTGTAAATAAATATAATCCTTATTAACTATTATTCCCATATTCATTTATTTGCTAATTTTTTTCATTATATTTTTAAAATTTATTTTTATTATTATTATTTGTAGCTAATTAGCACAGTGCCTGCGTGCACGTCACTTGGTGCCGACGGAAGACCAGCGTCGTGGTACCGTTTTTCGGTGCTGTCGACATTGCTGAGTCGGTCGTTTTCAAACTATGTTTGTTACTTAGATTTAGTTTAGTGTAAGTATTCTGTTATAGTTTGAAATAAATATTTGTTCTATTCTATTCTATTATTAAAAACGGGATTAACGTTCGTGAGCATTGGACTAAAATACGCGAGTCGAAATTCTTCTCCACCTTCCTCTCACAGAATCTCCAATTCGCGATCTCAAGCCAGAATTGCACTCCCTTGTGACGCAGACGATACATCGATCAATTAACTATATATAACCCGAAAATCCTGCATCAATGATACCAGTGCACAAAAAAATCCAAAATGGCCGCTCCCTTGCATCAAATACCGTGCACAATGCGTCCCTAATGAATGAATTCCGTAGACACGCGCCGGGCCCCCGGGACCTTGTTATTTGTTTTGACGTACGTCTGGACGTTGTTTACCTGTCAATAACTATGGCTAGAGGCGAGAGACTATAGAGCATAGGTTAATGTTAGACTGGTAAATACACTAAATGTTTACAGCGCTAAATACCATGCATTCAAGCGTTTCTGACGTTTCGATGCATTCTAATACTGCGTTTCCACATTGGCTCGCCAAAATCCAACACACAGATAAAACAAATGACGGTGACAGCCGACCCATATGAATAGACTACCACAATTTAGAATAATCATGATAAATGAAATAAAACCAGTCTTTGTAGTGCCTTTTCACCTCAAATGTTTTCCAGCAAAAAATCTTACGAAAATTTGTCACGACACTTTTTTTTGTTTTAGATGATTATCGCTAGATGGCGCTGTGATTAAAATATTTTAAAACAATTCCTTATTTTGTTTTATATGATTAATGCTAGATGACGCTGTGATCAAAATATATTATAAAACAATTCCTTATTTTGTTTTATATGATTAATGCTAGATGGCGCTGTGATGAAAATATTTTATTTATAATTAGTTTTCTATAGGAAGAGAGAGAGAGAGAGAGACAGACGTTTTAAACTAATTAATTATTATAACTTAAAATAAAAAAGATTACAATTCCCTCACTAATGAATCGAAAGGAACTTCGTTCCATCCGGGTGTCCCTTGACACCTCTCAAGTTTTTATTACACTACAAGTATGTGCATGTCATTTACATGTATATTTAATTATAACTACATAAACAACAATAACATTGAATAGAATACGCGCGAGTTCTATTTAGCGATGTTTGTCGGGACGGTGCGATGCCAAACGTCGAAAGTACACAATGGCAACTAATGAACACATTCTGCACTCACGCCTCGTGTATCACGACCACACACACACTCATATGTACACATATTGTATATGTACACTCGCCCTGATGGTTGAGGCTCATGTATTGGCAACATTTTATGTATGGCTAGTGTGCCTGTGGAACTTCGTCTTCACATTAGACGTAATTTAAAATTGGTGTCACATGTGTTGTCAAAATATGTGAAATTAAAGATCTTTTTCTCGTAGTTCATTATCATAATTACAAAGTATAAAATATGGTAGCTTTCAGAACTATGTGCATATCTTTTACACTAGACAAAATAGAAGTCAAAATAGTACAAAAATGTCTCGCACACCTAAGTTTCCACTTTTGTGACTCACACAAAGTTTTTCTGAAAAGACAAGCGTAACCAAAAGTTGATTGAAAATTATCAAACTTTACCTTTTCACTATTGTTTTAATACCTATTGTATAACTTCTCTTTCAGTTCCAGAGCATATAAAAAGTGTAAAATCTGAACCCAATCACAAATTCAATTAACCCTCCCAATGCTTCTTATTTTCACTGCACCAACCCCCGAGGTGACCAGACGTAATGGTACCTCTACATATTGGATCACCAATTGCAATGCACGCAAGTGATAACTTGTAGACCAACTGTCAAACGGTGTTTTACATAATGCCAGCTGATGCATGCCCACATTTTCATGTTGGTTCGCCGTGACCGTCATTTCTTTTTAACTGTGTTGAACGTTCGCGAGCCAATATGTAAGCCCAACATCATACTTTGGATTAATGCTCATGACTCGCTTGATTTCCACAACGATTGGAAAAACTTTACAACTGGTAGAATGCCAGGTAATGCATAGAAACCCTACGTCTATATGTTGGTCGGTCATCACCGTCCTTTGTTTTAAGTGTTGGGCGTTGGTGAGCCAATATGTACACGCAACATAATATTTCTTTGCATCCAAAACCCAGCGACCGAAAAATCCTATTGCAATTTTTTTCTCCCGTCTGTCAAACGGTATCGAATTTTTGAATGGGGTGCAAGCTTCGAGTGCTAAGCCACAATACTAGTTTATTATACAGATGTAATAGTTATTTTTTAGATAAAAACATTGATACTACAACTCATCAATCAAATACAAGATAAAATCAAAATTTTGGATCAATGGAAATCAAAAACATTTTTTAAAGTTATATTTGTATCTCTAGTCAAATGAAAATGAAAATGAAAATAAATTTATTAATAAAAACTCAATATCTATACATATACCTTTTGTACCTTTTGTGCATGAAGTAAAATAAACAAATAAATAAATATACATGACGGGGTGATAACAAGGGAAACCAACCTATTCACCGTGCGGGTAGTTGGAAGTGGAGACTCGCTATAAATACAGGCGCTGGCCACTGTTATTATTCATTCGTGTCTGAATTGTCGAGGCGAACGGACCTCTTGATGTAAAAGCAATAAACTGTTAAAACTCGTTATTTTGAAGTTTTTATTCAAAAGTATTGATCATCAAGTGTTCAAGTGGACATTGTGACGTCATTCCTGACAAAACCAAATGAAGATCGACTAATTACAACGTCATTACACCTCAACACACTATTTGCCCCGTCATCAGAAGTGGGATTGGATCTCGGGACTTGCCGACGTGCTATCCAAACAACCAAGATGGATTACTACGGATTAACATGGATTACCGCGGATTAAGATGGATTATTGTGGATTAAGACGGATTATCTCGGGTTAAGGCGGATTACCGCGCATTAAGATGGATTACCACGGATTAAGATGGTTTAGCGCGGATTAAGATGGATTACCGCGAATTGAAGAATTCAGTGTGCAAAGAAGCGCGTCCAGAACAATTTAAATGAGTTCAAAGCACCATTTGGACTTGGTTCTGGCTGGTGTCTACAAAATAAGCATCTAACCACGTTTTCAGATGAGTTTATTTCAAAATTACAGACTACATTTGCAACAGGGAATGAAAAGGCTAAGGTCATCATCGTGATACCAGTAGAGCTGGTAATCAAACATGAGCAAGCGTGAATTAATTGAATATTGCAAACGATAACGTGAACACTGTTGTCCAACTAAAGTCATCATTGTAATACCAATGGGACCGGTAATCAGACATGGCCGAGCGTGAATTGACTATCACAAACGATGGACGTAAACACTGTTGCTTCAACGGAAGTTATCAACATGGTAGAATTGGAACTGGCCGTTAGACATGGCTAAAGGTAAAAAGATACTGGGTGGTTAAAAGAGCCACTCGAGCACGCGTGTCCTGCAGGAAGGCCGAGGCATAGCCGATCAGAGGCAGTTCATAACTAAACCAGAGAAAGAAAAGAGGAAAGAAAAGAAAAGAAAAAAAAAAAAAAAAAACACTTTTGCAACTTTTACTGAATGTTTTTGTTTTCTGCAGCGCTGGTACGTTGTATGAGCTACCGCCGGTACTAGCTGCACTTGAACACCAGCGGCTTGGGGAATAATCGAGATACTGCAGCGAGCTAAGCAGAGGGCAGAGCTCCGCTTTATCAACAAAAGTCTTCAACGAAGGAGCGGCCGAACAGTATTTTTGTGCATCGCATACTTGGTGGTATAGCTACTTTTAAAGTTTCTATAGGTGTCCACAGTGGTAGGTGGAGATGTCACCAAGCCCAGGAACCAAAGCAATGGAAACAGGGTATGTCACCTTTTCTTATAAGCCAACACACAAAAGTACCACAGAGTACGCAACACACAAAAGTACCACAGAGTACGCAACACACAAAAGTACCACAGAGTACGCAACACACAAGCACCTCGAAACATAATATGAAGGCAGGGTATTTATTGGGAATCTGGTACGCAGATACCAATTTTAAAGATGAGTTCATTTACTTCCTCCAGATTTTTTCGTCTACAAAACATCAGCAACACAGTTGTGCAGACCTTGTCAGCGCAAGGCAACAACACTAGGCAAGCCTGTGTCGAGGCAAACCAATATTACCCGTTTACAAACAGATTTTTTAGCCTCTAATAGAAGATTCTAACTTACCAACTATCTAAGTAATTACTAAAACATACTATGAAAAAAGAGAAAGAAAAATTAAAATAAAAAACAACACAGATATAACTTCTGACTATTCATTTGGTTCCTCGATCGAAGATTGCACTGAGACCTAACTTTTAATTTATTTTTTGCATACAACATATTCGTTGTGGTGAGGTTTGGGCCTAAGTCCTGTAGTGGGCGTCTACGGACTGATGATGATAACGAAATCTTCTTCTTCTGAGTCGTATCCTCATGACTGAGGGTCGTGTCTGCTAGAAGCTAACGTAACGTTGTTCAACAGTTTCCTTCCATGTGATAATGATATAAGAGGTTAAAAATTTACCTTGCCCTGCACTCTCTATGACTGAGTATTCCTTTTCAGTGAATACATAGGTCACAATTTACTTCTGCATGATAATGTTATTGTGTAAAAACCGTTGTAATTGGATAATCTGACATACGCACGGGCAATATGTCCAAAGATACGTCATGCGTGAAGCGTGAGTTCTCCCTCGATCACGATGATACGGTGTAAATGAGGAATTAATACTCTTTTATGAGAACTGCCACGTGTTGTCAAAATTTTCATGGGTATTTTATAAGCTTTATATACTTGCACTGGATGTAACTATGTAACGGGTGGAATCTTGCAAACTATTTGACAAACTTCCCGGTTTCCGATTGAGCTGACAATTTTCAGATGTATATCGTGAAAATGAAATAATATGACAAAATGGCGACAAAGCAATAATATGACAATAATCTGTTGATGGGTTGGGAAGGTGGTCATAGGAAATCTAAACAAGTGCAAGATAGACCTGTCGTGTTTGGGCTCGTCCTAAAAGTAGGTAGCATCCATTGCTGAGGTCCACACCAACCACTTACGATCAGGTGGCCCGTTTGCTCATCAGCCTGAATTGTGTATAAGTTCTAAAGTAAACAGATAATGTTGCAACACTAACATACAGGGACGTTCTATTTCCCTATTTGTATTGAAGCTCATTGTTCGTACTTCATCCACAGTGCAATTGAAACAGTTATTTAAGAGATTTGTAGAATTTTAAATTAATTAAATTATGTTTTAGTCACTTTCATTGATTTTCACAGATAAGTAGAAAAGCCAAACACCTATATTTTGCCGTGTAAATTAACTCAAACCAAGTGTGTTCTATAGAAAATTCGATACAGTGACGAATTCCTCAATTAAAAAAATGAAAGCATTGTCACTAAGTAACTTATCATATTTTTATAACAAAAAAAAACCACCGACTTAAATGACCGAAAAAAAAATACAGTAAATTGAGTAGGTACCTCCTCCTTTTTGTAAGTCGGTCAAAAATTTGAAAAGAAAAAACGAAAGAAAGCAAATTTATTCCACACACACAAAGATAACACAAAGATATAAACATTATAAACTTATTAATAAATTACACTATTGATACACTAATACTAATACTAATAAAATATTTCATGAAACATTTTTTATTGGCACTGCAAAAGGTAACAAGCGGAGTAACAACACAATTTTTTTATTGCCATGTAGGCAGACGAGCCAACGGGCCACCTGATCGTATGTGGTTACCGTCGCTCATGAACCTCTGCAATGTCAGGGGACATTGAGGGGTCGCTACCTACGACCTAACTTTAAAAACCCTCCTCAAGCCTCGTTTGAAGAAGGACAAGTCATAGCGCTCTGGCATTACCAATAACTTCACAATAAACTTGATTTACTGCCCATCTCACTGTCGTCACATTTCACAACATACGCCCACACATCGCCCACGGGGATCTACTTAGCTGCAGCATGTACTATGATTTGCACAATACTCCGCTGAGTGTATTGGAAACTGCCATAGAAGAATTAGCTTGATTAACATCCTTTGATGAACAGTACTATGAGGATTTAGGTATTTGAAGTTGAGTTTGTGATTTTTCTTTGACTGTGACAATTAGAAACAGTTTTAGCTTCATTTTATTGACCGACTTCCAAAAAGGAGGAGATATTGAATTCGTTTGTATGTTTTTTTTATGTTTCTTCCTTCATGGCTGTAGTTTGCGTGTACCGATTTGATTGATTCTGGTGTCAGATGAGAGGTGATGGTCGTCATTGTGGCGACCAATAATAGCGCGCGTGATCCTGAATCGCGGTGACGACATTTGTAACATTCGGCGCATACGACATCTGAAATCTACTACAGTGGTTTTCGACCTGACCTGGCATACACTGTCTCGTCCGCAAGGAGATCTCCCTTTGGCCTAATACCACTGATAGCCCACAGTCATGCGGTCTCATTTTTTCTTTAATCGAACAATTTCTTTTAGATCGCAAAAAAATGTTTTTTTAACGTACAAGATTTCAATGGAAGTCGGTTGTTTTCATTTTTGCTATATTTTTTTTTTTATTTAACCGCGAAATTTTGACTGTGACAGGCAGCTTTTACCTTGATTTTATTTTAATTACGTACGAGTTTATAATAGTAACAAATAACGTAGTTTACTATTAGTATAATAATTTACGAAAATTGGTACAGTCGGTTCAAAGATTGCCCCATTCAAAGTCATAAACTTAAATTTAATATAATAAATTTATAATATTCCCTGATGCGGCTTTTCTAAGGAGACATGAGTCCAGCAGTGGGCAGTAATGGGTTAGTATAGTACAGTACGCCTCGACTCACTCGACAAACTCGAGCATAAAACGAGAAAGATACTTTCCATTTCTTAAAACATTACCAATATTTACAAAAATACATCTAAAACATTTCCAAAACAGCCCTTTCATCCCGATACCTTACAACCCTCAGAACAAAGTCATTGAGATACCCCAATTAAACCCTTCCGGGAAAAAAATAAGAAAACAAAATGGCGGATACCAAAAGAGCGAAATAAAGATGCAACGCTTCGGAGCAGGTAATTGACGGAGCTGACTGTACAAGTTTTATAGGGGAGGAGGAGGAAGGTTGGGGTCGTATCGACATACGTTTACGGGCAATATCAGAGCTTTCTTCAAGACGCCCTTTCCTTTAACTCGGCATAGAATAAAACGTAGACTGGTTTTTTGGAAGATTTCACCGGACTTCTGTACAACCTATCCTCCCCGCGGGTATAGTCGAACCTCATTAAAACTTTCAACTGTTCACACTCAGCATCCAAACCTTGGCTTTGACTACAACACTAGGTGGTACGACACGATATGACTACCGACTCTCTCGGAACACAAAAAGTGCAAAATATTATAAAATATTAAAATTGAGTAAGCAATAAAAGAATACACCTTCTGACGTTACCATTTAAGTTGGCGTGATGCATATCTGTTAACTTTTGTATTTGGGTTGGGTTTCCTACTTGGGGTCTTGTTTATTTTATAAAAATAGTAAATAGCATATTGAGAGGACTTAGTAATCGTCACTTACACTATTATTAAACGGGTTCTTACCACGATTATTTTTAATTGAGTGGTCCCGATATTTCAGCACTGTTTCAAGCGCCATGATCACGGGAAGACTGAGGAACTGCGGGTAGGTTATTTAAGAGCAGACAAATCTGTCTACCCTCTTTCTCGTTTGTTTGCCGGTACCACTGGAACTCGAACTCACATTTCGACATACTACACAGATAGTATCGGCTGCCGTCTCAAAACTAGATTTTCGTCTAATACTGGATTCCACATACAGGATAGTTTGAAGCCGTCACCCCGTAAGTACCCATTTAGTAATAGTGTAAGTGATGTAGATAACCGCGTGTGTTTAAAGAAACTTAGTAATGTAAAACGTGTTATCATTCGTGACATTGCGGAGGTCCATGAGACGGTAACCACTTACTACTTACTATCAAGTGGCCCGCTGACTTATCTGCCAACATGACAATAAAAACGTAAGACATACTGGATAACTAGTTATATCCAAAACTTTCTATATGTCCTATCTATTTTTTAATCTTTGCCAAGCAAGAGGGGAAGTCTTGCGTGCCCGTACCACTGTGGCCAGGGCAGGCCTGCGCAACGATCGCCGATAACCAGCGTGAGTCGACGGCTTCCAACGATAAATATTTAGGAATTAAATACTACCTTCACTAAACGGAATAGGCACGTACTTGCTTATCAATTTCGGACGTCGAGTAAGAATTGTTTGTTGTAAACTTGATAGAGGAAAACTTGTTTGTTTTTGTTGTTGATTTAAATTGTAAAGTAACGGCAATACATACACTCATCATGCAGACACTCATCGCTCTGCTTCTAAAATTAGTAAGTACCTATGTTTTATTCTCACTAGCTGCTGAGTTCTTATTTTCTGTTTTCATTGCAATTGATATCGATACAAATGGTTAATTTGATTGATAAATGTATTAGTAAGATTTCCAGACAGGCTTGACCTGGTGTGGAAATCTAATGGTTAATTATTATTTATCATGATACACATTTCAGTAATATACAGGTTTTTTTAGTTGAAGGAATTCGTTGGACATTCAACTGTCCAGCAGGTACGGTATATGGGAGCCGAACAGCACTACAAACTCCCGCTTTTACAGGACAATGTTATTAAATACAACCACATAATATTATTGTTAAGTTAGTAACTATTGAGTCATTAAAAATTCAGCTGTTAGATAATATTCTTGAATTTAATAATAAGAAAAAAAAATGTTTATATTGACCACAAAAACATAACTTCATATCGAAAGGTCATTTTTTCAAAGCATTCTAAACTATTTCGAAAAGCAATAACACCGAACATAGGTACCATAAACTACTGTAAATAGTTTTAACTGCTCCCAACGACAGCACTAAAACTTAAAACAGCCCTGTAACTAGCGGAATCGTTCAGAAGAGACGCGACCCCATACGGGGTGAGAACGACCCCTACCTCCCCTTTCATAGATAACCCCACAAACGATAATAGACCTTAAAGCTAATGTCATAACGGCTATATTCCTATGATTATTGTCACATCAAAATCGAATTCTCATTTGTATGCTATGCTGCAAGGAATAAGGTATGCTTTTCGAACTTAAATTCCAGTTATATTATTTAACGGTTTGTTAAGTCTTTATTGCGTTGACATAAGGTTGGTTTTCGTAGATTTTGATGGTAAGTGTATTATTGTCGGAGCATTAAGCGCTGCGTGCGTAAAGTTGCCGAATTTGGTTGTTTGATAAAATTAGTGACAAGTTCGGTGCCAACTATTTATAGGTTTATACTGACTTTTAAAGGGTTTAATACTTTTATAATATTTTTTTAAATGGTGGCATTTGATTTATATTATTTTACTGAAACTGCGAAATTATTCTGTACTAGCTGACCAGCGCAACTTCGTCTGCGTTACAAAGGGGTTCAAACAGTTCTCGCAATGCCGTCGCGTTATTATGTGCCGTGCCCGAAGTGCACCCACGTATTCATTGCGTTTTCTACTCGTGATAACTTCTAAACGAGTCCAATTGGAATAAAACAAAAAGTAATTCACTTCTACATTAATACTCTTGATAATATAAAACTTAATTTGGATAAGGGTTAATATTATAACGATACTCATTTAACGTTAAATTCAATCTGGGGACGAAATATTTAAAAAAAAAACATAAAAGCGGTTATTGTGACTAAACTATGATAGTTAGATATATGCTGTCGCGGACTTTTTTGTTTGTCTTAAAAATACCTAAAAACCCGTAGTACATCATTTTCTTCTACTGTCAATAGTTTTTGCAGCGTACGCATAAATAGGTTTGCGATTATTCACCTTGTGTTACATATTCGATATTTTCATACGGATCCCTAATTTTTTTGAAAATAAAATATAGCCTATGTTACTCGGGGATAATGTAGCTTTCCAAAGGTGAAAGAATTTTTGAAATCTGTCCAGTAGTTTCGGAGCATTCATTATAAACAAACAAATCTTTCCTCTTTATAATATTAGTATAGAAGTATAGACAAGACAGCGAATTAAAAAAACACAGTTTTATATTTAATTAAACACTCGCGGTTATCCACATTACTGATAACGGTTTTTACCATGATTTTTATTAAATGATCGATCCCGATATTTCAGCGCTGTTGCAAGCGCCATGATTGTTCGCGTTCAAAGAAACAAACTATAGTTTTATATATTAGTATAGATTATACCACTCATATTATACTATCCAACGTTTCCCTAAGCCAGACAAGGCATATACTATACAAGTACCTACAGCTACCCCCGCCAAACCCCTCATTCATAACACAGCTTCGTCGTACCACAAAATAATGAGCTTACAGAAGATAATTGATTGACTAACTCAAACTTGTCGAACTGTCACTGACACGAAATACCAACAGCACATTACAGTAAGGTTATGAATTAGAATTTAAACCTAGAAGCCAGTAACAGGTTTTCACCTTTTGTTTCTGTAATGTAGGATACACAGATCCGTACAAACTTACAAATGAAACAATAAAGTCTATCAGCATCACAACAGTGAACATAGCCGTTGAAAAAAAATCGACATCGAATTTTTGAAACAAAAATGAAATGTCTGAGATCAAGAGACGGGTTTTTTGATTTTAAACTTATTCACTTATTCAGACACTCGCGGTTTTCTATAATACTTTCATGCATTTTCAACGGGTTCTTACCACGATATTTAATTAATTGAGTTGTCTCGATATTTCAACGTTGTTGCAAACGTCATGATCACGAGAAGACTGATTTTTTTGATTTTGTGTTATTAAGTAAGTTTTTTTTTTGAGTTGTAGAAAAACGTAACCCAGCACGGGGTTATGCAGGACGGCACGACGCGTTACGCACTACGACACTCTTTTCCGTCGCGCCGTACGCGTCCCCACATATTCAGTTGGTGCCTTTGATCCTACCAATGTTCGTGTAAAAATTTAGTTACCGTTATAAGTTTTATCTCTGTATGTTATAATAATTCTGTGGTCGAACGCTCAGGTGTTTTAAATACAGATTTATCGTCCGAGGTGATACCAACTTCATAATCTCCGTTATTTATTATGGGACATTGTTTTGTTTCGTTTAATATGGTCCAAGTAATGCGGATTTAATAGAATATTCAGATAAATCTGTGCTTTATGAAAAGGTAGCATTGTTTCAGTAAATAAATAAGAAACTTTAAGTAATATAAATTAGTAAACAAAACCAGTGAAATGAAATGAAATTATTTATTCTCAACGTTAATGAAATTCTCATGCTTGTTGATGTCAAAAGGCTACCACCAGTTCGGAAAAAGAAATAGCCACTGTCCTGAGAAGAATTGGCAAGAAACTCAGCGGGCATGTCGTTTTTGTATTATTTTTCTTTTGTTACTTACAAGAAGGTAGTTTTGAAAGAGTCTACTTATGTCATACACACATGGTTTTAGTGAGAATATTTCATTTGCGTGTCGTTTATTTCAACCAGAGGTTCGAAGTCGTCAAAATTGAATTAAATACTTTAGAGGACCATCATCTCAACATACTTTGTTAGATGTATTTGTAAAAAAAATTCGACATTACACTACTTTCTCGGGTTGCTTGGCTTCACTGCTCAGAGTCATTACGATGGTCGCCGCTGTGGATCCTAACTACACAGGAGTTACAGTGGTGAGACGTGGAAAAATACCTCAATATGCATACACACGTTGCCATATTATAAGTTGTATTGCCTATTGTAACACTATAATTTGAATTTGAACGTATCCTTATTGAATGCAGCGCGAAATGTCAGGTTATATCCGCCAATGACTGCCCGACACGTCCATACAATGGCCAATGAGAGGCGTCGGGCCTCTCTGACGGTTCACTTTGTAAAAAGGAATAATTTGATAGTTTGACGCGATCCCCTTTGAGATTAATTATATAAAAATTGTTGTTTATACTATTAAATTATTCACTAAGACCTCGTCTTTAGTGAACAATAAGGTACTTACCGCAGCATCCCGTGAATCACTTACCTGGGAACAAAAAGGTAAAGATTAATAAAAGCTGAAAAGGCGGAAATCTTGCTCTTTCATATTCAAATGAGGTTTAGTGTGGGTATTAGATTGCATTCATATTATGAGCGGATTTCTTTGGACTACCTTTTAAACGACGGTAAAGAATGCCGTAGTGCGTAACGCCTCGTGGTGCCCTTCTTGCTTAATTCTGACCTCAGTCGAGGTTCAGATCTGCGGTTTTATGTGTGTTTCAGTCCGGTTATTATCTTATTCTTAACAAAAGTGCGTAAATTTTTATCAATTATTAAATAAACTTATTCAGACACTCGCAGTTTTCTATAATACTTTCATGCATTTTCAACGGGTTCTTACCACGATATTTAATTAATTGAGTTGTCTTGATATTTCAACAGTCACTAAGGGTTCATGCTCAGAGAGTCTTGTAGATACAGTGAGTGTGGTGTGTCGAGAAGTGAGTTCAAGTTCCAGTGGTACTACCCAAAAGCGAACGAGAAAGAGGGTAGACAGATTTGTTTGCTGTTAAATCGACCCGCAGTATCCAGTCTTCTCGTGATCATGACGTTTGCAACAACGTTGAAATATCGAGAAAACTCAATTAATTAAATATCGTGGTAAAAACCCGTTGAGAATGCATGAAAGAATGATTAAATACTTTGTATAAGTTGATTTTTACTAATCAGAAATCCTCATTTGAAGTGATATAATCACAATTTAACTAAAAATGAAATAGTTACTTCCATTTCAAGTTAAATAAAAGCTTTTAAACTACCGTTAATGATGGACGACAAGTTAAAAGCCGGTCGTAATTCGTTTATTCAGTTGCAAAAATATGAAATGAATTGTAAAATTAAATTTGGGAAACTTTTTCGCAAATTCCACCGTATCTTTTATTATTGCAGATAAATAAACTTACTGTCTGATGGTAAGTGGTTACTGTCATGAGGCTTAACAATACCACGGAATTGGGGGCAAATACAACGGGATTGAGAGTCGGTTACCCATCAGCACAAAATTGTTCTTAAACCTTGTTTAAAAATTGTCATGACGCTCTGGAAACATGAGGATGAGAGAAAAAAAGATCTTTTGAAGCAGACCGCGGACGAACGCAGATAAGAGTTCCAAATAAGAGCCTACACCTCTCTTTCCGTTGGCTATAAAATGTGGCTTGATGAAAGAACGCAGACCTAGGGACGGTCTTAAACAGATCCTTCCAGACCGTCCAAATACATAACATAAAAGTAATCTTCAGTACATCGTATATGCGAGGCCATTTTCACAGTTTTATTGACCAGCTTAGTCTGCAGACGAACCTCATAAAACACACGGAGTCATGTCTCAAGCTGTAATAAGACTTCTTTCGACAGACCACAAGCAAAAACAACCTTATTCCAAACTACACAAGGTTGTGGTTCGTTAATCATTGTCAGCACGCGAATTTTCATCCCCATTTTGTGGATCGTTAAAAGTTAATGACATACCGGTAATTTCTTTGAGCAACAAGTAAAATGAAACACGTAATTGCGACCAGAATGACAATTAGGTAGTTTTGCGACGGAAATCGTGGAAACTTTAATTGCATTCAGAGCCGTCATATCAACGCTAACGGCTCCAATCAAAGCCTCTATCTATATATACTTAACAAGACAGTACAAAATAGTGTTTCCAAAAAAATACCTATACTAACCATCAGGTATTTTACAAAACGAGTTTAATCTTATGCGGCAGTGAAATCATAATTTACATTTTCGATGTGTAATCAACGTCATCAAAAGACTGAAGAGATCTTGATAATTCTTTTTAGCTTAAAAGATACTCTTAACATAACCTCATATATATTTGAAAAATATTAGACAAATTTTCTGTTCTTTTCTTGAGAAATCTAATAGAAATTTTATTTTTGATGTCAACCAAAACCCACCATAACTATTCTATACATACCAAACACGATAACTCCAACAGAACCCGTTTCTAACGCTCAATCTTGGTACTGAATCAACACCAATTTGTCACATATCAGCTCACACATTCACACATCAATCTGAAAGCAATCCCGGTCTTTACGAGTTTCGCCCGATCTCGAAACAAGTGACAGTCTGACCAATTACCGCCATTTGTTACAATGTCCGACTTGTACAGTTATATAGACTTAGTGGCGTTTTATACAGGACGAAAGTAGAATCATGGTATGTATTCAAGAAAGTACTGCGTCAAATAAGAATGGAAAATGATAACTAGAGGCTATAATCAATGTTTTGTCATATAATTACTGCAGTATTATAAAAGTACTCGTGTTTGGAACTTTAAGTCTTTTTTCATTTCCGTACGATCAGGCTACCTCAGTGGTTACTGTCATTTATTGTCCTGTTTCAGAGGATACTGCGGGGCCGTAACCGTAGGTAAATTTTTGAATATCTCATTTAACGAAAATTGTACTTTATTTTCATGGATATAGAGTTCAGAATTCTCAGATCAATAAAGACCAGAAAATCAGGGTGTACTTCAGACTAAGTGGCGAAACTTAATGTACGAGTATCAAGGAGTTCGCCATTTATCCGCGTCCAAACGAATTCTTGGAAGGCAATTTTAGTTAGGATTAGTTCAATAATGTGTGTAGTATAAGAAATACTACGTATGAGAAACAAAGGTAAATAAATAAGATCATCTCGATTTGGAATGAATTGTACTCGATGTTCCCAGAGCGCTGACTTGTCCCTCTTTAAAAGAGATCTAAGAAGTTCTATATAGTAGATGTTTAACGAAATAACCCCAATGATCTGTCATTGCAGAGACTGATAAGCAATGGCCGATTTACCATCAGATAAACAGAAAGCTCGTTTATATGACTGTAATGTGATTAAAAAATATTTCACATTTGAGGTTAACATAGTGACTATGAATTGTAATTGAAATGAAATTGAAGTTAATACACATACGTTGTAGAAACATACTACTCTTTTTTACTCGGATAGCGGAGAAAATTGAGTACATTCAGAGTTGCGAAAAAATCCCGAATCGTGCCGTATCTACCTCGTCCTAACTGGAGACAATAGACCTGATTCAGCTGATGCCGTTGATAAAACCTTATTTTTAAGCAAAATAATATTTGAAATACTCATCACAAGAGAAGCTGACCCACGAAATTTCGTGGAGAGAAAAAATTGTAAATCAGCTATCTCACCTATGAAAATCGACTTTTTCAGAGATTACCTGGTAAACAGTTTAACAGACATTTGAACTGTATTTTTCAGTTTCAATGTGTAATTTAACTAACATAAACTTAGTCCTCATCAGGCCCCTAGTTTGAATAATGAGTTCCTGAAAAGAGTTGATAACCTAAAAATATTTTATGGACCAAAGAAATAGAAAGATTCATCAAACTACAGTACACAGGGGTGGGCCATATAAAGTTTGCATTTTCCAAAAGTTCGACTGTCATGTTGGCTGTGTGGCATGTTGCGCCATCCTGTTGGAACCAAATGTCGTCCATGTCATATTCTTCAACTTTTGGAAACAAAAATTCGTTGAGCATGGCACGGTAACGATCGCCATTGACCGTAACGGCGGCTCCTTACTCATTTTCGAATGACGCCGTCGGACCAAAACCCACACCAAACCGTAACTCTTTGTGCTTCTTCATTGGCTTCTCAATGGTGACCTGTAGATTTTCCGTCCCCAGATGCGACAATTTTGCTTATTGACATAGCCTCCGAGGTGAAAATGGGCTACATCTGAAAATACGATTTTTCGGTAAAAATGCTCATCTTCGGCCAAACGATCTTCTGCCCATTGGGCGAACCGAAAACGTCCCATTTCGTAAATGTCAAACCTTTAACTAAATTATGAACACAAATTGAATGACATTTGAGCTGTCATTCTCTAAATAAACAGTAGTTCAAAATGCAAACGTTAGATTGCCCACCCTATACAGCTAATCACGCCTATACACCATAAAAACGCTCATCCGACCTTATTATACGGAGGGCCATAAAAAAACTAACTTTACCCGCAGAAGCCCCTAATTCCGAGGCATAAGATATAATACGCATACGAATGCCATCTAAGGTGAGGCGTTGCGTAAAACACGCGGAGTAAGGGACTAAACGTGACTTGACTTAGTAGGTGCTCGTTATCGGTATAGGGCTCCATATCTAGGTATGTGGACTAGGCATTACAATTGTTTTTACTGAGTACTGGGATTATCAATCTTAGTGTTTGGACTTTTTAGAGTAGTGATTTCTGGTTAATTCATTAATCTGAGGAGGTATGAGGAAAGATAAAAATTGACAGAGGATGTATATTAGAATAGAAAGATATGGAAGAAAATTTTACGCCAACATTCAAATGAAATAAAAAGAAGCGTAAGAAAAAGATTTGTGTCTACAAACATTATATTTTTGGAAATATTATTAGTGTATTTGCCTCTATGAAAATTATCCTCATAGGGACACGAGCTAACGGGCTACCTGACCGTAAGCGGTTACCGCTGCACACTTTACCTTTTAAAATTCGAAATAAGAACACAGTAGCGTAATATCCTCTTTTGAAAATTCTACCTTAATTTTCAACTGTAATTAAGTTCTTTTTCGAATAAAACAACAAAACACTAAAAGCTAAAGAAAAACATTTTCACCATTTCATTTCTCACATTTTTTTTTCAGTTCGCGATAAGGAAAAAGATTTTATGAGAACATAAGCATTAAGTTCCAAGAAAAGGGAAAAATCTCACTTAAAATTGCCATAAAAAACTCTTTTATGAAGTTTAAAATCTTTCGTCGCTGAAAGAAGTGAAAATGTATAGTTTTTAAAAATGTTACTCGTTGAATAGATTGCCGCCGGTGATTTCTGACTTGCGGAGAAAAATCTCAGACGTTCTCTTTGGCGAGTCAAAAACAACGTTAATTGGCAAGTTGCTTTTAATTCCTGGTTTCGACGTAGAGTTTTGCGTTTGAGAAATGAATTTGTATTTGAATGAAAACTAGAAATGTACGAGAGAATTTTTATGAGATTTTTTCGTTCAATGAAGACTTGTGGAATTTTATGAAATAGAAAATACAGTGAACATGCCCCAAACACCTTCTTACATCCATATTACCTCTTACTTTCCAATTTCACATATTTAATTTTTCAAATGGTTTTGGAGATGAACACTTTAAAAAAACGTTATGGTAATCATAATTTTTAAATTGTATTTTGTAAATCATATGCTTAACAGGAAACTCTTAAAAATCTCCAAATTAAAAATCGCACTCAAATTCCAAAACCCAACAAGATCAACCAACAAACAAACAAAACACTTAATCCGGAATCTTTTAAAACACATACATTTCCTGAACGAGAGAGTACAATATATTTATACGATACAGAATATAAGATGGGAAGTGTAGATGAAGACAGCGTAGGACAGATCGTCGTGAAGAAGTTTGGGGAGGCCTGTGTCCAGCACTGCACGTCTATAACAAGACGAATGATGATTTTAAAAGTAGATGGATATAAGAAAAGTGCCCAAAGAATTGCATCTTTGAAGTGGCAATAGGCAAGACACAATGTGCGAAGAACGGATGGACAAGATGGACGGCGACCTGGTCAAGATCGTGGGAGGTCACTGGATGCAGATAGCGCAGGACCGGTCGTTGTGGCGAAGTTTGGGGGAGGCCTATGTCCAGCAGTGGACGTCTATAGGCTGATGATGATGATGATAATAAGAGAAGAAGGTTTAAGAAAAGATCTTCTGATTGTGTGAAGGATGATAATAATATGGTGGTTTGTGAAGTGACAGACGATGTATGTCCTTCCAAGTTATAAAGCTCATGAACGATGGTAACAACTTACTATCGGATGAGTCTTACGCTTGTTCGTTCATGAACCTCTGAAATGTTTCGTCACCGCGGGGTCGCTAACTACTGCCTTCTATTATGTTATAACACAGGTTGTCCCAATCCGCATTAGGCAAGCGTGGTGGATTATACCTAACCCCTCGTCGGAGGAGACCTGAGCTCAGCAGTGGCCAGTAATGGGTTGTTACAGTACAGTACAGGTTGTTAAGCTTTCTTCTTAACTCCCTGTCTTCCTTCCTTTCCTCGTTTGCGGAGACCCGAGCCCAGCAGTGGGCAATAATAGATTGCTACAATACAGTAAGATTTCTTTAAAGGAGGACATATCAAAGCGCTTTGAAAAAATCGATGAGGAATCATCTGTTCGGTGGTGGTTACTATCGCTCATGGACCTCTGGAATGTCAGGACACTGCGGGTCCGCTACCTACGACCTACTGTACTGTAACAACCCATTACTGCCCACTGCTGAGCTCAGGTCTCATCCGAAGAGGGGTTAGGCATAGTCCACCACGCTTGCCTAATGCGGATTGGGGACTTCACATATCTTCAAAGGATTTTTAGAACCCTTTTCCGATATGCAGGTTTCCTCACGATGTTTTCCTTCACCGTTTTTAGCCAGTGGTGTTGTTAAAAATTGCACATAAATCTTTTTCATATTAAGATTTAGAGGTACAAGCCGGCCGGTTTTGAACCACTCGGCCACCACGACTACCTACCTACCTACTCTACTACCTAAGGATAAGCAAGCAAGATTCGTATGAAGATTGACTTCTGTGTACCATTTATATTGTGTAAAGCTTTCCTAAACAAACATTTGATATAATTAAAAACAACAAGTCCTCTACGCGTGTCAATTCGGATTACAAGTGTATGGAGTCTGCGAGTTAATGAGATGGAGTTTTAATACTGAATGTAAATAAAACAACGGCAAAGTAACCATTTGAATGTTGTTCCTTGAGCGCTATAACATGCCCCTCTTTAAACGAGGTTTAAGAGAAATAGGTGATAGATAACGACCCCAAATATAATAAGCATTGCAGAGTGTCAATCTGTATTGAAAAAATCTTCTGTTAAGCAAGTGTTATAGACTATGCCTGATACTCTATAGTGAACAGGCAATAGTCATATGAAATATTTCAGTTATATAAAGAGCGTAGGCAGATTTATTTGGTCTTAAATAACCTACATACCCAAGTAGACAATCATGACGCTTGCAAAAGCATCGAAATACAGATAGCTCATGTTATCTTCATAAGAACCAGTTAAATAATATTTATATGAGTAAGACAACCGTTTTCAAAGAAATATAACTCAAAAAAACGTTCATAAACCAAAAAAACAGTAAGGTGAACAACCTCGCCATTTTCACCTTCCGAAATTACTTCTCCCGGAACGACTAATCCGACTGCAAACGTATAAAAAGCCATTGTGTTCGCAACCCCTCATTTTATATAAAAAACCGACCGACATTCGGCAACAGGAACATAATCCAATATTCAATTTTCTTTACCGAAGGGCGCGAAAAAATACAAAGGGCCCGGCGTGTTTTGTCACACCGTTATCAAACGTCGCATTAGGGATGGGTTACATGTGAGAAAATGGGATAATATTCTATTTATAAGTTCATTTTCCGAGTATTTCATTGTTGTAACTCTGGATTGAGCGCGGTGGAAAATACGGAGTAATATGAAATGGTAAATAATAAAAAATGCTGAAAGTGTTTTTTAAGATGCAAATACTGTTGACGGGAAAGAGTGCCGATGGCGTAACGCGTCGCGCCGTCCCTCATAACCCCGTGCTGGGTTCTGGCCTCATCCGGGGTTCGGACGCTGAGTGTGAGCGGTTGGAGGTTTTAATGCGGTTCAAGTCCCATTTACCCAACCCGCGCGGCGGGTGGGGATCCGGTGATTTCCTCCAACTAAAAAAAAAAAAATACAGTCAGTCAGATTTCGAAAACGAATATTTTTTTACTACTAACACTGAATATTGTTTTACTAGTAACCAGGATCCATGGCGGAAACTACCGTAATAGGTAACTCTAAGCAGTGAAGCCCAGGGACCCGAGAGAAACAAAAGAGAAAGAGAAAATAACGAGAACCATGATCCACACACTAAATTCATGTTGATCAGTTGAGCAATCGTAAAAAAGGTTAAAAAAATGTTTTTATCTGAAATTGCCCCTTTAAAAGTTTAAAAAGTCCATATCGTTCCATGTATTTTTACCTTTTCTCAAATATTTTCTAATCGTTTCGAAGTTAACTTATTTATTTTATAGACGCCACAAAAGAGGTTATATGTAAGCCAATCTTTACCGAAGTGAGCTGCGAATGTGGTGTTGTGTGGGACATACGCTGCAGCTGACAATATGAGACGTCGAATTGGAAACGCTGTAGAATTACTATTGGTTCATCTTCCATTTCATTAGGGAATTGAATGCTGTATAAATAGTTTAGTTTTGTGAATTCTTTCTAGTAAATAAACAGTAATAATTTAGGTGTGGTATTTATAATTGTCAGAAACTCCGAAATTCACGAAAATCTTGAAATACCTACAGTAAAGGAAGAAATAGTAATTTATTCTAAAAACTATCAGCAGCGATTGTCCATGCATCCTAATAAAATGGCCGCCCAACTGAAGAGATATCATATTGCAAATTTACAGGAAAGATTCTAAGCTTCCTACCTACTATGAGTAGTGCTCTCACTGGAGAACACACTCACACAGGGCGAACTTACAACCATTCAGATTATAGTCTAAGACTGATTGCAGAAGCACTAATAAAAAAAATAAAAATATATATAATTGGTTGTTAGGTAAAATTGCAAGTTGTACGTATTGAAGAAGGATTAAGGAACGTAAAAATGTACAAGATACAAATGATATTCTTGCTGAGTAGGTTTCGTCAGTTCTTTTCAGGTAAGTAGGATGGAACTAGTAATACATACTCCTCGACTTTTAAGAACATGTATTATATTATTGTGTATTACCATTTAAATAATTAATGATAAAACACTTAGAAAACATGTGAATTTCCAACAAGGCATGGTTTCAAGACTATAACTGATCTTTCGACAATGTAGATCCAAGCCCAACCGTGGGCAAAAAAAACCGATACAAAAGAGGATAGATACATTCTAGAAAAAAAATGTCTTCTTTTACAAAACAATGAACTTTGTTTCACTGACAAGATATAAAACACAGTAGACAATAAAATTAGACTACAAAATAGGCTAGATGTAAATGTATAAAGTCACGAAACAAATATTCTTTTGTGAAACAAATAAAACAAAAACTTGGAGCTCTTATCAGATACTTCGTTACAACGCGACTTTTCGTCTTCAACAATATCAATACGGCTTCGTTTTTAACGTCCGTAAGCGTAGCATTATTATTCTATACAGAATTACACGTAGGTTAATTTTGACATCAACATTGACTATTCCAGAGTTCAGCATCGTCAACAGCCAATTGACGTCCACTGTTGAATGTAGGCTTCCCCAAAACCTCATGACTGGTTCTGCGCTATTTCCATCCGGTCTTTGGTATTACAATCCTGGTCAGGGTCAACAAATCAGCGTTTTGAATGTGATTTTTGTACAAGATCAATCTAAAGTACAAAGTCACAGTTTCGAACAAAGCGTTCTACAACAGTGTCTTCAAGTTGTTAGCATCTAAAACTTTACAAATGTAACAATACTTGTTTTATAAAATTGATATATCTCAATAACTAGATTATTTTTATTTTGACAAGTGTATTGGAAAATGAAGTCAATAGAAATACAAAAAGGTATATACCCACCTCTCACTCCCACCACTGTAACTCCTGTGTAACCAGGATCCACTTTGGCAACTATTGTAATGACTCTTTGTAGTGAAGCCCAAAAACCCGTGGAAAACTGTTGAGCCCCGTAACGAATTTATCAGAAGATGATAGAAGGAGTAGAAGACATGAGTTCCGACTTTCCTTGTCGCAAAGCGCGAGACAACAAAAAAAAACTTGAGAGGTGTCAAGGGACACCCGGATGGAACGAAATTCCTTTCGATTAAAACCTATCTCATAAAAATGATTTGAAAATAAGGAATTGTTTTAAAAGAATTTGATCACAGCGCCATCTAGCGATAATCATCTAAAACAAAAAAAGTGTCGTGACAACTTTTTCGTAAGAATGTTTTCCGTATAGCCCCCTATCACAACGCGCGATAAGGAACTTCGTTCCAATAAAATGCGGTTCGTACAGAAGAAGGGTTCGTGTGACTACATCGAGCGAAATTTGTTTGGATATTATCCTCTGTATAATAATTACATTTTATTCCTATTATGAGATTACAGAGTTTCAAGATGAAAGTTCGGTTCGAGTGGTTCCGTAGCTTACCTTTTAACGAACGCCGAATATGTTTTTCGAGTGTTCTTTTGTAACAAAAGCTTCGTCGAAAGCTGCGGAGCTTTCTGTTTCTATTGTTTTGTCGTATTGATAAAAAGATAATTTCGAGGTTCTGGCTTTGTTGAAGTGTGATGGAAGTTTTTCATTATATCTGACTGAAAAAGCGCAGGATCTTGAACTTACTTTTGCTATGGACAGTGTTTTTCTGTGATGAATAAAGAAATGAAATAGTAATATCTCTTTGTTGTATTAAAATGACCGTTTTCTTTGAACGCTGAACGCATTAATAATTTTGTCTGTATGTCTATTTGTTCTGGATAATCTCGAAATGGCATGACCAATTTTAATGATTCACTTGGGCTTAAAAACATGTTGAATTTTGGTACATTTAAACACGTTGAAAACAAAAATTTTTTTTGCTACGGCAGACTAGGCTACCTCGTAAAATGTTACCATCGCTCATAAACCGCTAAAATATCGAGGGACACTAAGCCATTAAATCATTAAACCTAACATCATTCCTTCATATCAACATCTTTTTTTTTTTTTTAGTTGGAGGAAATCACCGGATCTCCGCTGGTATGTGGGAGTTGAACCGCACTAAAACCTCCAACCGCTGACACTCAGCGTCCGAACCCCGGCTGAGGCCAGAACCCAGCACGGGGTTATGAGGGGCGGCGCGACGGGAAAGAGTGCCTTGGGCGTAACGCGTCGCGCCGCCCCTCATCAACATCTTAACTTTTACTAAAACCAAAAACTATCATTAACCAAAAGTTAATCAATTTAAATTCCTTCTCTATCATTCTCAACCATCTAAACTTATTTAAATAAACATTAAGTTTAGATCAACCTTTTAAAATACTCCAAAAGATATCTCCATCGACTTTTCCATTTCGTTTTTATAAACCTAAATCTCATCCCGACTGGCTACAAAAGGTAAGTACGTAAATTCGCATCGATCTTAAATCACGATGTCTCCACCCCATCTAATACATCAAAGAGCCGGAAAAACGTCGCAATTTTAAACCTTAAATCTATAGAAATAAGAGCGGTTTTATATGTGAATATTTGTTGACAGGTGTGTAAAAAATAGACGTTATTACTATACGATGTTCTCATTTTAGTGGCACTTTCTAAGGATAATGACAAAACCTGGCAATTTTCCCGAGGTCTTTGTCTGGGAAATTCTCGGAATAATGCTTGTGAAATAAAATTTTCAATTTCAGGTTTTTTAACCCTAGTGCTTAAATAATAATAAGGAACGAAATTGTAATTTATTTATTAAAATAGAAAATGATGTGTATGAGTTTTAATTTAAGATGAATTTCTGAATTTTCTTTAAGTTGATAGAATGAGATGATTCAGTATTCATTTATTTGCTCATTTTTACATTATATTTAAAAAAAAAACAATCACAAGAAATAAATTTAAAAATACAATATAAAAAACAGAGGGCTACTGGAGACGGGGTCTACGACCCAAGCCATCAGTGGTCAGGGCTCAAGAGAGAGGAACCTCCTCACAATACGTGCCGTGTCAAGAACGACCGCCTTCTGAATCAGGCCCTTTATGAGATGATTACACTAGTTTACAATATTAAACTTTTTGTCTGTTGCCGCGAATTCTGTGGTTGATATCGTTCACTCATCACTTATTTTTGTCAAATCTAGCCTCAACATTTTATGAGCAGCTGGAGTTACTTTGTTTTCGATTTTTATCATTTAAGCATATATAATAATCGATAACAGGCATATATTACTGTGTTAAAATTAATTTCTCTAGTTTTTGCGTCATGAGTAGTTCAAGGAGACGTTGTTTAAACAATTCAAATCATTTTTGCTATATATGCGGAGAATATGTGTTTAACAATAGTAGAAAAGTTATATCAGAGTTGTTGAAAAATACCTATTTTGAGTATTTTGGGATGCTCTTGGATAAAAATGAGAAGTCTTGGGCTCCCAATTGTGTTTGTAAATCGTGTGTGGAATATTTAAGATTATGGAAAAGTGGTAAAAGAAGTACCTTTAAATTTGGAACGCCGACTATTTGGCGAGAAACCACGAAATCATCTCATAGACTGTTATTTTTGTAACGTAAACATAAACGGTTTAAACACTAAAAATCGAGCTAAATGGCAATACCTAAGTACTAGTTATGTTCAACGTATCTTCTGTATCGCTTTCGTATCTGTTATTCAGAATTTTCTCGGAAATCGGAAATCTGAAAATTATGTTGAACTTGTAGAAGACCTTCTGCTACAATTAAGAAATATGGGATGCAATATGAGTATAAAACTCCACTTTCTTCATAGTCAACTGGACAGGTTTCCGGAAAATTTAGGAGATATGAGTGAAGAGCAGGGAGAGCGTATGCATCAAGACTTACGCGTCATGGAAGAGCGCTATCAGGGTTTCTGGGATACAAATATGATCTCTGGCTATTGTTGGTCTCTAATACGTCATTTTCCAAAGTCGACACATCGGAGAAGAGCTTTAAAACGAAGTTTTTTAAAACTCAATGATTAATTGTTTTTTTAAATAAAGTTTTTCGCATTAAATACATGTTTTTTCTGTCTAATACCCACATAGCTAAAACTCGGAAACTAGAGCTGATAAAAATATTCTAATTATATTTTTGAAAATAGCATATTATATGTAGTCAGCAACAGCTAAAATTTCTTCGGCAACAAATGTACTGTAAACTAGTGTCTCTATCCATTTATTAGCTTATTTTTTACATTATATTTTTAAAAAAACATTACAAAAAAATAAATTTAAAAATACAATATAAAAAACAGAGGGCCACTGCAGGCGGAGTCTACGACCCAAGCCATCAGTGGTCAGGGCTCAAGAGAGAGGAACCTCCTCACAATACGCGCCGTGTCAAGAACGACCGCCTTCTGAATCAGGCCCTTTACCCAGCCGGGGAGCGAAAGCTTCTCTAGATGATGGTCGAAGCTTTTCGCTATTAGACCGTGCACAGATACAACGATCGGAACAATGATGGTCGATTCAACACGCCACATGTCGGTCACCTCGTGGGCCAGGTCCAAATATTTTAGCAGTTTTTCTTTTTCTGCCTTCACAAGGTTCTCGTCATGTGGAATGGTGACATCGATCAACACTGCCCGATGCGCATCCCGATCTATTATCACTATGTCAGGCTTATTAGCAGCAATAGTCCTGTCAGTGATAATAGATCGGTCCCAGTAGAGCGTTACATGACCATTATCGAGAACCGGCTGAGGCCAATACTGGTAATAAGGTACGGCGGCTTCAACAAGGTCGTATTTCAGAGCAAGTTGCTGATGAATGATCTTAGCTACTTGGTTATGTCTGTGCAAGTACTCGCCGTTAGCAAGACGGGAACAACCGGAAACGATATGTCTAATAGACTCTCCCGGACGGTGACATGCCCGACAAATGTCGACCGTCCCATCCTTTAGAATATATTTGCGGTAGTTGTTCGTCATGATAACTTCGTCCATAATTGCTAAGACAAAACCTTCAGTCTCTCCGAAGAGGTTACTGTATCGTAGCCAAGCCACGGAGGCTAACTGATCTACATCAGGACCCGTAAGGGCCCGGTAGAATCGACCGTGTAGTTCCTTGCTCTTCCATACGTCCGTGCGATCCGCCACACTCATCACCTTCGGCGCTCGCCAATTCCCGTTCGCTAAGGATAGCGGAGTGAGTCCTTTATCGACTGCTGCTACATCACGGTACATACCCATATTCACCTTTTGGAAATATTCCCGAAGGTTGTATATCTCTCGGTTGTGCAGATCCTTGGCATTTAACATGCCACGACCCCCACACTTCCGAGGTATATACAGCCTCATAACAGATGAGCGTGGATGGTGCATCCTGTATGCCGTCAACAGTCGCCGAACTTTTCTATCCAGGGCATCCAGTTCTGATTGCGTCCACTTTAGAATGCCAAAGGAGTACGTCAGTACAGGCATGACCCAACCATTGAAGGCTCGGATCTTGTTTCCGCCAGACAAGAGGCTTTTCAAAACCTTTATCAGGCGGCCGAAGAACCGATCCCTCACCGATTGCTTCATATCTGCATCGACGATACTCAAAGCTTCGAACATTCCAAGGTATTTGTAGGTTTCCGACTCAGACAGAGATCTAAGCACCTCACTCTGGCTAAGTTGCAAACTCTCAGAGTTTACAACTTTACCTCTCTGTATATCTATGACCGCACACTTATCTACTCCAAACTCCATTCCAATAGCTTTACTAAAATTGTCGGTTATTTTGAGTAAAGATATTAAGTCTGGTTTTTTAGTAGCAAATAATTTGAGATCATCCATGTACAAGAGATGTGAAATGGGCTCACCCCCTCTCTTGAGTCGGTAGCCTAGCGTTGAATCTCCAAGTAATGTACTTAGAGGATTAAGCGCCAGACAGAACCACAAAGGACTCAGACTGTCACCCTGGAAGATACCCCGCCTTATCCTTATCAAGCTCGGGGAGGCCGGAGAGCCAACATGTCCTGGTTGACGAAGAAACGTAGACCACTGACCCATGCATGAACTAAGAAAGGAGCGTAGCGTGGAATGTACTTTATAAAGCTCTAAAACTCTCATTAGCCATGAATGGGGCACCGAATCGTACGCTTTCTTATAGTCAATCCAAGCCATATGGACTCCCTTTCTGCCTCGACGAACTTGTTGCGTAATGGCCATGTCTATGAGGAGCAAATCCTTAGTACCTCGGGATCCTACCTTACACCCATTCTGAGAAGGTGACATTATGTCATTTGCCGAAATATGTATTTGAATTTTTTTTCTCAGAATGGATGTAAGTAGCTTATAGATAGTTGGTAAGCAAGTAATTGGCCTATATAAACTAGTGTTATTATTAGATTAGAGATTAGTGACTAATAATCAGATTGTTCATAAATTGTTATTTAAGTAAACTTGTTTTAAACTTACAACAGTACAATTTTTTTTTTTTTTTTTTTAGTTGGAGGAAATCACCGGATTCCCGCCCGCCCCGCGGGCGGGGTATGTGGGAGTTGAACCTCACTAAAACCTCCAACCGCTCACACTCAGCGTCCGAACCCCGGCTGAGGCCAGAACCCAGCACGGGGTTTGGAGGGACGGCGCGACGCGTTACGCCATCGGCATGCTTTCCCGTCGCTCCGTCCCCGGACGCCGAACCGGTAGCCGCCGGCGAATACGGCCACCGGCTCTCTCGGTCGGCGGGCTCTCCGAAGCCCGCCAAGATGGGACCGCGTGTCGCCCTCCCACGGAATACCCCGCTGGGTCAGAAACAGCGTGGGTCGGGGAGCGCGGTCTACCATCCCCCGGATGCTCTAACGCTAAGGGCGTGTTGAGCGAGACACGGCACCTTCTTGGGTCCCCGCTCGCACTCACATGCGTTGGGGACCCGAAACTCTTAGGGGGCCAGAATCCGGGCGAGATCCCGGTCCCGGCCCCCTGCTCGACGGCGGCGGGTTGGCAAGTTGAGAGCGGCGTAAAGCCTCTCTCTCGCAGCCCCCGCCACCTGCTTCTGCGAGATGGTGGACTCGCAGAAGTCGAGCATCGCCTTCCAGGACTCGTCGCTCTCGAGCATCGACGCCGCGACGCCCGGGAGCGACAAGTCCGGACCTATTTGTTGGACCAGGACACAGCGCTGCCTCTCCCATGCGGGGCAGCGCGCGAGCGTATGCTCCGGCGTGTCCTGGTCACATCCCACGCAATGGTGGCACCTCGCCGTCGGCTCGGCCTTGATCCGGTGCAGATACCGACCGAAACACCCGTGCCCGGTCAGCATCTGCACCATCCAAAAGGTGAGGCGTCCTGCGCCACGACCCACCCAATCATCTAGGATCGGGCGGATCGCCTCGACGGTCCGTAGACCCCAGGTGGGGTTAGCGAGACGTCGCTTCCACGCTTCTACTACGGACCGCCGAGATTGGACCTTCCTGTCGCGAACCGCTTCCCGCAGGGGACGTATCACGCCCCGGGCGCGGAGGTCGCATCGCCAGCGATAATCGCCAGCTAGCGCCTCCGCCTCCAGCTCCCAGGGCGGCGTCCCCGCCAGCACGCACGCCGCCTCAAAAGCGACGGTGCGGTACCCGCGGATGGCCCTAATAGCTACGATGCGCTGTGGCCGACGCAGGAATCGTGCGATATATTTTCGCACCCGTGCGTCGGCCCAGACGGGCGCACCGTATAGGGCCATCGATCGCACCACCCCCGCATAGAGGCGGCGCACTGCGTTGCTGGGCCCCCCGACATTCGGGAGCAACCGACCGAGTTGGCCGGCCGTCCTCATCAGTCGGGGGACCAGGTTCGCGAAATGTGCCTGGAAGGTCCAACGGCTATCCAACACGAGGCCGAGGTACTTCAGTTGCACCCCGACCTCAATCTGGACGCCTCCAACCATTATCTGGGCGTCGACTGGCGGCACAGCCCCAGCCCCGTGGAACCACAGGGCCTGGGATTTGTGCAGGGCCACGTCGAGGCCCAGCCTCCTTATTTTGCCGACGACGAGGGCCACCCCCGCTGTGGCAAGACGGGCAGACTCTCGGAAGTCATCCCCCCGGGCCACGACCAAAGTGTCGTCCGCGTAGCAAATAACGCTAAGGCCCGGGAGGAGGGCGCCCCTCAGCACCCAGTCGTACCCGATATTCCACAATAGAGGTCCAAGAACGGACCCCTGTGGAACACCGCGCACGACCTGGAACCGGTGCAAGGTCCCACCGTACCCGGTACACATGACCGACCTGGCCTCCAGGTAGGAGCCGATCAGCCGGCGGAGATAGAGGGGCACTCCATGCCTCTCCAGTGCCCCCCCAATCACGGACCAAGGCAGGGTGTTAAAGGCATTGGCGATGTCGAGCGACACCGCCAAGGCCACCCCACCCTGGGAGACGGCCTCCTCCGAGAGGGCCCGGACACGTAGAACAACTGTACTATTAGGTAGATTTTGAGGCATTAAGTCGACAATAGAAAAATTTACATCACGACATAACCTCTTTACAATAATAGTATAGAAGAATTGACTAAACCGTTCGACGCTCCCCGAAGCAAAATCGATACCCAGTCAAATTAATCACAAGAAAAGCTATATTCCTTTAGCGAAAATACAGTCTATTCCTTCGAGAATATTCTAGACGTTTTCTTATTTTAGTCACGAAGTCGTTTTAGAGCAACACGTTTCTCGTTGTTTCGTATTTTTGTTGCTCCCCGACGTTACTAATGGATTATAAATGTTAATTATTGAAGAGTTTCACAATCCTTTTTACGTTATAAATGGGTTTTAAGATAAGATCTGTGATGGATATTGTTGTAATAGCCTTAAATAATAGAACAGATAGGGTTACAATTGGTAGTTTTTCTTTAACTTGTTGAAAATAAGTGGATCGTTCTTTAAATGGGTATTTGAGTCCTTAAGAGTACTTCGTAGGCAGCAGCTCTTAGTGACCCGTTTTTTTTTCAGTTGGAGGAAAACACCGGATCACTCGGTCGGCGGGCTTTCCGAAGCCCGCCAAAATGGGACCGCGTGTGTCGGGGAGCGCGGTCTACCATGCCCCGGTTGCTCTTACGCTAAGGGCGTGCTGAACGAGACACGACACCTTCTTGGGCCCTCGCTCGCACTCACATGCGTTGGGGACCCGAAACTCTTAGGGGGCCAGATTCCGGGCGAGATCCCGGTTCCGGCCCCCTGCTTAGTGACCCCTAATATTACGGGGGTCCATGAGCGACCGCAATCGCAATCAGGTTACCTGTTGGCTTGTCTGACTACATAGAGATTTAGAAAAAAAAAATTCGTTGGCTATAAGAACTCCTGTACTAAATAAGATACACTCATCGTCTATGGACTCATTTTACTAGCTTAACTTTACTGCTATATAATATACTGTACTGTACTGTAACAACCCATTACTGCCCTCTGCTGAGCTCAGGTCTCCTTTGAAGAGGGGTTAGGCATAGTCCACCACGCTTGCCTAATGCGGATTGGGGACTTCACATATCTTCAAAGGATTTTTAGAACCATTTTCCGATATGCAGGTTTCCTCACGATGTTTTCCTTCACCGTTTTTAGCCAGTGGTATAATATACAGAAGCTTAAAATTTGTAAATAAAATGCATTTCTACTTTAAATTTATTACCTAACCAACCTCTAAACTAGCATACATTAAAATATCAATCAGTAGTCAGGTTATATCAAGAGGTATTATGGGAACGTATGGGATACCCTAACGCACCATAGCTCTTTAATCCCTCCCCAGCCGCCATTAGCTATTCATACTAAAGCCGTTATTAATCCTACGGTATGGGTTCATAGTTGGAAACTTGGCTTTTCTGTCAGTGATATTATAAAACTACTGAACAACTTTGGTTGCGCCACAGAAGGGCAGACTGTACTTAATTTTAGAATTGTTATACAGCCTACGACAATCATAAATACGTCATGATAGCCCACTGATGGTGGCGGATTCAAGCCGACTAGCTTGTAAGTCCAACTCTTTATTAAAAAAGACTTGAGAGGTGTCAAGAGACACCCGGATGGAACGAAGTTCCTTTCGATTAATTAGTGAGGGAATTGTAATAAAATTTTATTTTAAACTTAAATAAAAGATTTTAATCACAGCGCCATCTAGCGATAATCATCTTAAACAAAAAAAGTGTCGTGACAACTTTTTCATAAGAATTTCCGTCTAGCCCCCTTTCGATAACGCGCGATAAGGAACTTCGTTCCAAAAAGATTTATGTGCAATTTATTACAACACCACTGGCTAAGACACGGTGAAGGAAAACATCTTGTAGGAACCTACATATGGAAAAGGATTTCAGAAGATATCACTATACTATCAGGTGGGCCGTTAGCTCGTCTGCCTACATGTCAATAAAAAAAAAAAAAAAAAAATATAAAGCCGCCTTGAGCAAGCGTGGTGGAATTGCCTGATCCCTATACTGAGGAGACCTGAGCTCAACAGTGGGCAGTAATGGGTTGTTACAGTACAGTACTCATAAATACCGTAGCTTCATCGTGATGTTTGTATATAGATAATTATTTTTTGGATCAACTGAACCGATTACGAAAATTGTTTTACTAATAGGAAATTAGCTTATTCATAAGTGTTCATTAAGATAAGATGAACTGGTAAATCAGATTTTTACTTCATATTTTAGTCAACTGAATTAATTAAATATCGTGGTTAGAACCCGTTGAAAATGCATGAAAGTAGTATAGAAAACCGCGAGTGTCTGAATAAGCATATTACTATAGCTAATAAGGCTGTTAGTTTTCCATGAATAAACAAAAAATAGGCGTTCGTCCCTTGCGCAGGAAAACACTCCCGTCAGCTAGTCTTTAAAAAACCAAGTCTGGTTAGCATTCTATCTAAACCTAGGATTTTAATTAAAATGTACTTGTTTGAAATCCTGAAACAAACGCTCGCATTCATGATGAAACGAGTCGGATTTTTGCAAGAACTTTAATAAAATTTCTTTGTTTGAACTTCATTTTAAGAATTTATGGAGTGGACTAGAGATAGCGACTGGGTATTATTGCAAAGAAGACACAGATTAAAATGGGCTACGACTTTTCAAAACATTATTATAGATTCTTGAATTAATCTTTTAAATGTTGGTGTGTGTTAACTTTTTTGTATTCCCTTACGTAAGCAGACTAGTCAACGGGCCACCTGATCGTAAGTGGTTACCGTCGTTCATGAACCTCTCATGTCAGGGGCCACTGAAGAGTCGCTGCCTACGACCTAACTTTAAGGAACCTACTCAAGCATCGTTTGAAGAAGGACGCATAATGAGTAATGAGTACCACTGATGAGTAATAGGTATTTATGAGTTTACATGCTGCTACGGGTCACCTAACAATGTGTGCATTGCTAATGTCATGATAATGTCATGAGTAGTTTGAACAGAAACTCAAAGTTAACGTCAAATAATTTATTTCAAATTAGATGTGGACACATATACATTTTGAATGTCAAAAATAAAATCAAAAGTTCTACCACCAGTTCGCTAAAGTTACGCCTCCGTCCTGAGAAGAACCGGCGCAAGAAACTCAGCGGGCATGTCCTTTTTTAATGTAATATGTTTATTTTCTTTTTTTTTTTTTCAGTATTGTTTTACAATATTTTTGGTTTTAACAAATGTATCAATTGAAATGGCCCGGGACGAGCACCTCATTCCCATTTTGTGCAGTCATTTATATAATCATTAAGTTTATAATATGCTTTACTGCATAGCCGTTCTTTGATAACTCTCTTAAACCTATTTATAGGCAAACTCAATATATAATACACGCTACTACAGATTTTTTACTGAAATATATTAAAAAAGTAGATACCTGAATAAATAAGTATTCTCCTCGTAAATTTCAGGCAAATCAAAACTTAAATCAACATTAAAAAAAACGAACCCTCAAAAATCCCTCGAAATTTAAAAAAAAAACATTAAGGCAAAGATATCCTTGACCGCCAATACCCTAAGGCGACGCCAAAACCATTCTCGATTTGAATCCATTTTAAAAATCGCATTTCGAATCTCAAATTTAAATCATCCCTGTAATAAGGGGACGCGGGAACCCTCAGGAGGATTGAGACTTAAAAAAACGCCTATAACAAGTAATGAGGTCGAAAATCTTAAATTTATATTCGGAAAATGAATTCTGAGATAAAGGTACTGGGCACCGAGCCGGAATATATCGGTTGAGCTGGTTCGGTTTTTAAGGTTGTGAAGGTAAACGCAACAAAATGAAGAGGCAAGTTTTAATAAATAATGTTTTATACAATTTTTCTTTTTGACGGGAGGAAATCTTCCAACTACCCGCAGGTGAGGTATGTGAGTCAAATTACACTAAAACCTTCTGCAGCTCACACTTAGCGTCCCAACCGATGAGGACAGAACCTAGCACGGGATTGTGCGGGGTGACGCGACGCGTTGTACGCTAAGGCTTACGTATCGTCACCCACAAAGTATACTAGTAAAATTATAAATTAAAATTCTATTGAAATTTAAAGCCTTAAGACGTTTTATTTGATTCCAAATTGAAAATGTTATGAAGAAATTAGCCCGCCATTTTCGGTGACGGCCATGTTGGATTCGAAATATTTCATAGCGCTTGGTATTTTCATATTCATATCTTTTATTTTTTGTTTTAATTATTATTTATACCTAGTTCAGTTACCTACCACATAGTACCTAATACCTATATTGTATACTTTCTTTAGGTGTATAATGACGCTTTCTCTTTTTCTTGTCCACCATTTTGTAGCGGCCATGTTGGTCAAATTTTCATGAGACAACTAAAAATGCTCACCTTTTTAGGTTTGCGATCTAAAATAGCACAGACGACGACACAACAATAGACACAACACAACACGTCATGATTTCGTCGCGTATAAAAATTACAAGAGCAAAATCTCGATAAATCATGATCGTTTCATACTTTGACGTGATTACTTATTTCAGGTGTGCGTTCGAATAATAATATATTTTCCGTTTCCGGGGGAGCGAGATAAAAGAGGGTAAGTACCTGAATTAATTGATTGATGTTCGCGGGGGAGGATATTGGGTGGTCGCATTTTCAATTCCGTAGCCTGGGGTTGTACGCTTTTTCAAGAGCCAGTGCAATGAACTTGTATTTTATTTTATTACAAGCTTTACATTAACTTGCACCGGATGTAACTATGTAAGTTCGGGTGGAAGCCGAGTCGTTTTTTTAACATTACTACTAAACTACTTACTACTTAAACTAATTTATTCTACTTATATTAATAACTGTAGCTGTAATTATCGGCAAACGGTATTTATTCTTCTGCAACTTGTCTGTCGACAAAGTCCTCCTCTAAAGAGCTTCATTCTTCTCTGTTCCTTGCTTTACGAGACCATGTTGGACCTGCCACTTTCTCTATGTCGTCCTCCCATCTCTTAATCTGTCTACCTCTGTTCCGTTTTCTATCTCGCGGGTACCATTCTGTTACTAATCTCGGCCATTTTTCTTCTTTCTCTCTGATCATATGTCCAGTGCAAGTTACATAAAAGTTTTTAAATATTATTTGTTCAAACCCTAAATATATAAATTCTTTACCACACATAGTATTTTCTATCTTTTCTTTTATTTCTTTTCAGGAAAGTTGAATAAAGAATAGTACTCTAGAGTCTCATTTGTGGATGGATCGCGCGATGCACCATCCATTCATAATGTCGTTCTGTGACGAGAATCAAATACATTTCTTTAAAATAATAAGTTTGAAAAAGAGATGGTATATTATTTTTGCATTTGAACAGATATTTTTATTCCTATTACTTATTGAATACTAGGTGGACTTCGTCTGAGGCACATAAAGCGCAATAAACAAAATTGTTTTCGGGATTTTTTTTTCACGTAAATTTTACATTTCTAAGAATATTTCAACACTAAAATTAGTCAAATCTCTTCAGTCATTTTCGAATTTTAAAGAGACTAATGAACACGAGCTTCTCTTTTTTATACATAAGAGAAGAAGATAATAAACAAGACACATTTCAAAGCATATTAAATACATTTGAAACCATGAAAAATCTCTAAAATCTTCTGAACCGATAAAACCATCAGTTGAGTCGTATACTAGTCAACCTACAAAACAATAAAAAAAAAACTTGACTCTTGACTTGGTCACGGGACATCCGGATAGAACGAAGTTCCTTTCGATTAAAACGTATCTCATAAAAATTATTTCCTTTCGTAACGCGCGATAAGGAACGTGTTTTAAAATATTTTGATCACAGTGCCATCTAGCGATAATCATCTTAAACAAAAAAGTGTCGTGACAACTTTTCGTAAGAATTTTTTCCGTCTAGCCCCCTTTCACAACGCGCGATAAAGAACTTTGTTCCAAAAGCACTCAAACAAAACTGCAATCCAAAGCAATTTTGAAAACAAACAATATTTAAGTGCGTAATAAAAATACCGTTCTTCCGTTTGCGTTCGAAAATCATTATTTTAATGTCTAAGTTAGACAATATTATTTTAATGTACATTCTATAAAAGTTTTAAGTGCCTCCCTTCCAAAAGAGGGTAAATTTTGATTGATCGTTCATAAAATACCTTTATTTAAATGAATTTGTATTAGTAATATTAAAGTATGTCTTTAAAAAATCTAATTTTCCACCGACTACTTCTCCCTACTAATAATAATAAATGTGTTATTTTCTATACTATATAATATTATAAAGCTGTAGAGTTTGTTTGTATGAACGCGCTAATCTCAGGAACTACTGGTCCGATTTGAAAAATTCTTTCACGTTTAGAAAGTCCATTTGTCGAGGAAGGCTATAGGCTATGTTGTATCCCTCTGTGACGCAGACGAAGTTGCGCGGGTCACCTAGTTTTGTATAAAAAAGTTCTATAAAGATTACATCAACAGCTACCTTCCAGTTAAACTCGTTTCAAAATCGGTCCAGCCGTTTCAGACATAATTTGGAACAAAAAGACAGACAAATAGACACACAATCAATAATTACAAAATTAATAAAATTCAGACACTACATATTACTTAATTTTTATTGATTTATCAAATCAATTATCTCAACCTCAAAAAATTACATGACACACGTTAAACATCTCAAACCTAACCTCATTAAGGTTTCAAATCTTAAGTCTCCCGGCCGGGCCCGATCGGGAGACTTAATCAAAGCGACACGGCAACACTTTCTTTGTCTCGAAAACCCGCAATTTTACAGTTGGCAACCCCCGAATATCCCATTAAGGGATGGTACGGGGATAAATTATTCGCTGCTCGTGAGAATTAGGTGAGCGAGTGATGTAAAGTGATTAATCGTTGCTAGGTAACCGTGAGATAGGAACGTTGAGACGCGTGTGCTGAACGATAGCAGTCTTAATAACAAATTCAATATGTTGATGGAACGTGTTTTGTGGGATAAAATTCGAGAGATTGGTAAAGGTCTATCGACGGTAATCACTTACAATCAGGTTGACCGTTAGCTCGTCTACCTACGTTTTTTTGAGTTGCATCAAATTGCCGGATTTTCAGCAGGTGTAATATGTGAAAGTTGAACCGCAGTAAAACCTTCAACCGCTCACACACTCTACCCCGGCTAAGGCCAGAACCTAGCACAAAGTTTACCAGACACGACGCGTTACGCACTACAGCCTTCTGGCTTTTTTACCGTCGGCACACACGACCTTTCAGAAATTAACTCGTATTTCCATTTAACTTTAATTCACCAAATACCTTTATTCAAAACCGAAATAAAACCATCTGTATCTGTATCTGTACCAGCTAATTACTGCCCACTGTTGGGCTCAGGTCTCCTCCGAAGAGGGGTTAGGCATAGTACACCACGCTTGACCAGTGCGGGTTAGGGACTTCACATATCTTCAAAGGATTTTTAGAACCCTTTTCCGACATACAGGTTTCCTCACGATGTTTTCCTTCACCGTTTTTAGCCAGTGGTGTTGTGAAAAATTGCACATAAATCTTTTTTACATTTAGATTTAGAGGTACAAGCCGGCCGGATTTGAACCCACGACCTCCCGTACGGAAGGACGCGCTTCGACCACTTGGCCACCACCACTACTGAATAAAACCATATCCCGCTAGAAATATTCAGAAAATCTAGTTTTCAAATACTTATTTCCAATAACGTTAATACGATATCGCTTAAGTTCAAAATCTATGAAATCCCAATAATTGTATAAGTTGAATCAGAGAGCAATGAGCATTGATATCGACGGTCTCGAATAGACACCACACTTTTAGAGAGACATTCCGAAATTTAAAAAAAAACATGTAATACTTTCATGCATTTTCAACGGGTTCTTACCACGATATTTAATTAATTGAGTTGTCTCGATATTTCAACGTTGTTGCAAACGTCATGATCACGAGAAGACTGGATACTGCGGGTCGATTTAAGAGGAAACAAACCTGTCTACCCTCTTTAAGACAAAAAAGAAAGAAATGAAATATCGAGACAACTCAATTAATTAAATATCGTGGTAAGAACCCGTTGAAAATGCATGAAAGTATTATAGAAAACCGCGAGTGTCTGGATAAGTTTATAAAAAAACATGTAGTTACAATTGTTCTCAAGAAGACTTGTTGTCTGTGGCTGATCCGTAATAGCAATGAGCTTTAACTGAGGTTGAAAACTGCTTCAAAAGATTTTATTGGCAAAATATTAATGTCAACGTAAGGCAAATTTCTGCCCTACGACGCGTAGCGCGTAGCAGTGTGCCAGACACCTAAACGTTTTAGCGATATTATGTACAATTTTAATCTTCATTATATATTGAAATCTAGGGTAGGTCCTAAAGATAGGTCTTTCTCAGTATAATACAAGTGTGGTCACCACACAACGAGCTCATTACGTCCGAATCGAAGATTACCCGTCCGATTATGGTTGGTTAGTCGTGAGCTTTGAACTCTGATCGTGTAACGGTAATGTCTCACATGATTGCATTGTACCAATTAAGTGTTTTGGACTCTGATATACAGACGTTAGACCTGGGATATGATGTGTTTTGGTCGTGTATTGACAAGTAGTAAGGTAACATATGGAAAAATACCATTCGGGATCTACAAAGATATGTTTTACTGCTGTTTATGTTTTGCTGTTTTATGTTTTGCTGCGTTCTTCCACAGTTCGTATTCAAAAGATCCTCACGGTCATCCACGGTTCGTTTCAGGAACACTTTTTTTCCACGCACCATCCGGCTATGGAATGAGCTCCCCTCCTCGGTATTCCCTGAGCGCTATGACTTGTCCTTCTTCAAACGAGGCTTGGGGAGGGTCCTTAAAGTTAGGTCGTAGGTAGCGACCCCTTAGTGTCCCCTGACATTGCAGAGGTTCATGAGCGACGGTAACCACTTCCTATCAGGTGGGTCGTTGGCTCGTCTGCCTACATGGCAATAAAAAAATTTTAAAAAAATCCTTTTGCCCCGTACCATTCCGATTTGGAACGGACTCCCGTCCACGGTGTTCCCGGAGTGCTACTTACCCTCGTTAAGGTTTAAGTCCTATATAGTTAGGTGATAGATAACGGCCTCTCATTGCCCTGACATTGCAGCGGTTCATGAGCATCGGTGACCGCGCATTATCAGGTAGGCTATCAACGTATGCTGTCTTGTAATTAAAACTTTTAAGAGATCTGTTAGGCTTTTCTATGACTATCATCACTGGCTACCAATGATTCCAAGTTGTATTTAGACAGGACATGGACATGGACGACGGGTCTTACGTAAGTATTTAGACAAGACATTCGACGGGTCTTACATAAGTATATGTACTAATATAAGTGCCAAAACGCAATTTTACAGAAGCGCCATTTGAATGATCATAATTTTGTAACTTTGTAATCAATTAATTTTCTGTTCTATACTAATGTTATATAATATTGAAGTATTTTTTTAGGATATAAAGATTAGGAAATTTTAAAACTATTTATGTAAAAAAATATTTTTCTTCATTTTGTTGGTTGTATCAGTATACATAGAAACGGTCGATATGCATGTATGATATGTGAATCCATATCATATAATGTCAAAATAATGTTGACCACGAGCCAAATTAGTCTGTCTCGGTTGACACCACCGCAAAACCGCAGCCGTATTTGACATTATCATATAACAGGACCGATTATCGCGATTTCATACAGTGCACTCGATAAATTCACTAATTTATTAATCCTGAGTTCATATGAGTAAAATTTCTCTCTTTCTCTGAGTTTATTTGTCTTCGAAGGAAGATCGTTGGTGATCCGTTGCAGTGTTTCCTGACATTTCAGAAGTCCACGAGTAAAAGTAACACCTTACGAACAAAGTAACCTTTAACTCGTCTGCCTACATGACATCGGGTATCGGCCCATCTCTCACTCATCATCATCATCAGCCTATAGACGTCCACTGCTGGACATAGGCCTCCCCCAAACCTCGCCTCATCGACCGGTCCTGCGCCATCTGCATCCAGTGACCTCCTGCGATCTTGACCAGATCGTCGGTCCATCTTGTCTACCAACATTGCGCCTACCGGTTCGTTACCGCCACTCCAGAACTTTTCTCTCACTCCCACCACTGTAACTCCTGTATCCAAGATCCACATGCCTACATGACAATAAAAACATGATGTTTAAGAATGAATGAAGAAGATGTATGGTAGACGACAAGTATCTTTGGCAGCATTGCAGTGCTACATGGGCGACGGTAACCGCATGACATCAGATGGCCTGTGTGCTTTTTTACCTATTAAAGCATTTTATCTGACGACGATCTGGTTATGATCGCGGGAGGTCAATGGGTGCAGATGGCGCAGGACCGGTCGATTTGGCGAGGTTTGGAGGAGGCCTATATCCAGCAGTGGACGTCTATAGGCTGATGATGATGATGATGAAAGGATTTCAAACGCAATCGGTTTTTTGAAATTACTGAAATATTTTAGGATATAACGTATATAAAAGAAAACTGAATAGAAATATAAAAGATAAACAATAGATGAGTGACCACATACATCCTTATCAACATTTCAATCACCATTTCTAAATTCTCCAACAGAAAATGCATTAAAAAACAAAACATTACCAATGACATACCCATATACTAAACACAAAAGTACACGTTAACCCCGCCGGTGCCTGTCTCCGCAAACATAAAATGTCCTAAACAAATTTAATTCAATACGTAATCTACTTACTGCTGATTACCATTTCCCCGGAAAGGGATAGAAAACCCATTAAAACAGTAACCACATTACACTCGGTCATCAAGTATGCAGCGGAGGGTTGAATCACTGTAGAATGTCATTTGGGTAGAGACTAGACGTATGTTTTTGAGGGGTTAAAGTGGGTGCGTTCGATAAAATGTCGCACTGGTGACATTATTGTTTGAATGTCAGCGTGTAATAGTGTATGTATTGTTAAGAAATAAAGATATAGGTTACATGCATGTAATTGTAAAGTTTAGGGGAATAATTATTCTGGGTAAGATTAAGGATCGTGTATCAACGACTATTATTTTCCAAAATATTGTAATGCAGTTAGATAAAATAATAAATGTTATTTTTTTAAATCTCCCCTTTACTATTTAAACTAATTTCACCTCAACGTATAAAAAACATACTTATCATATTAAAGGGTGTAACGGCTCGCGTTATCATATTATTATATACATATATATATAATAAATATTTATTATATATACTATATATTTATTACTTAATAAAAATAGATAAAAACTTTTTAAGTTAAACGGTTTTATGTTAAAGATACATTGCAATGTTTAAGATAAATGTACTAAAAACCAAAAAATAATAAAATAGATACAGTCGTGAGAATTATAAAACCGTTGGGCACGTGAATTGTCTACAATCGTTGATTAAAATGTTTGTTTTGTAATGTTACATTATAATTAAGACAACAACGATTGTAGAAAATTGATGTGCCCAACGGTTTTATAATTCCCACGACTGTATCTATTTTATTATTTTTTGGTTTTTAGTACATTTATCTTAAACATTGCAATGTATCTTTAACATAAAACCGTTTAACTTAAAAAGTTTTTATCTATTTTTATTTTCTAGTTTTTAGTTTGATAAAAAATTGTTATCAGCCATTTGGTAGCGGCGGCCATCTTGGATTTAAATTTTTTATAGTACATTGTATTCTGCTTGTTGAGCCCTTTCATTTGATACCCATATTGATGGGATTAATAAAACCTACGTTATCCGCCATTTTGTAGCGGTCGCCATCTTGGATTTCAATTTTGTATAGTACATTGTATTCTGCTTGTTGAGTCCTTTCATTTGATACCCATATTGATGGGATTGATAAAACCTACGTTATCCGCCATTTTGTAGCGGCCACCATCTTGGATTTCAATTTTTTATAGTACATTGTATTCTGCTTGTTGAGTCCTTTCATTTGATACCCATATTGATGGGATTGATAAAACCTACGTTATCCGCCATTTTGTAGCGGCCGCCATCTTGGATTTCAATTTTTTATAATACATTGTATTCTGCTTGTTGAGTCCTTTCATTTGATACCCATATTGATGGGATTGATAAAACCTACGTTATCCGCCATTTTGTAGCGGCCGCCATCTTGAATTTATAATAATAATGAATAAACATAATTGTATTGTCACCAAAATCCAAAGTGTATACAAAATTTCAGATTAATCGGTTGACAGGAAGAGGGTGACATTTGAATTACTACATTTGACGGAAGAATAAATAATAAAGAATAAATAAAACAAACGGGGTGAGCTAAAACCGTTTAAAAAACGTATTTTTCACAACGCCTAATCCTAATGCCTAATCCCTCTTCTGAGGAGACCTGAGCCCTACAGTGGACAGTAATGGGTTGGTACAGGTGTAAAAAACTACGACATTGTGATCTGTAACGAATGGTAAATATCACAAAATATCTCAAAAGTCATGTCGAACGGTCTTGTTATTAAGAGCACATCTAATAAATGCACGAAGCTCGGTACACTCACAAAACTTCGTTTTCTATTTCGTAATGCGCACGTTTTACGTCATATATTATTAATGACGTCACGTGTGCGTCACGGCGCGTCACGGCACGTCACGGCATGCGAGACGTGAACTTTGAATTACGTTTAGAGGTTAAGAGATTGGTGGGTTGTTAAATATTTTTTTTTATCGTTGTATTTCGTATTAAGAAAACTTTTATATGATTATTTTTTATTATATACACGAACCTATGACCCACTGGCAAACGGTTACCGTCGCTCATAAGCCTATCCAACGCTAGCCTATTGGGGAACCGTTACCCATGACCTAAGCCTCGTTAGTTTTAACTTCCACTAGATACCTACCTATCTTTGTAACTTTAAGATCGAGTGGTATCTTGCAAGTTCTTTTTGACAAACTTTTGGCCAATTCCAATATTAGCATAGATAGACATCTATGCTAATATTGGAATTGGCCAAAAGGAAGGGTGTAGTGTTCCACCAGGACAACGCCAGACTACACACTTCGTTGATGACTCGTCAGATGCTACGGGAGTTCGGATGGGAGGTTTTATCGCATCCATCATATAGCCCGGACATAGCGCCAAGTGATTACCACCTGTTCCTGTCCATGGCGAACGCCCTTGGTGGTGTAAAGTTGAACTCAAAAGAGGCTTGTGAAAAGTGGCTGTCCGAGTTCTTCGCAAATAAGGAGGGGGGCTTCTACGAGGGAGGTATTATGAAGTTGCCGTCTAGATGGAAACAGATTATCGAACAAAACGGCGCATATTTGAACTACATCCGACTTTTTATAAAGCATTGAATAAAGAGCAAAAAAGCGGAAAGGAGATATTTGACAACCTTTATATTATAAAGAGGAATGATTTAATTTGCTCTTTATTGTACTTCAGTTTTGGAGAGTTAATTTATCGAGAAAGGCTATATGATGTATTGTTTCCCTTTGTGACGCAGACGACATTGTATAAAACTACAATACAACTGCACAAAATTACAGACTTAGATAACCTCAAAATCTCAAAACAAACACATCAAACAAAGACAGGCTATAATGTCTCAATAAGCGTTCGGTAAGCGCTGTGTTTGAGCGAATACATGATAAATAATACTCGGTGTTTCAAAGCTGGAACACAGCCAAGAACTGAATTTACCAAGTTTTTGTGAACGGTACGACTTATATTCCTAGACGATTACGGTAACCGTAGTACCACAATTAGTGGTAAGAATGAGGTTACTGTAATGTACATAAAACTCATTATTGCCCACTTCTGGATTGAGGTATCCTCAACAATATCATGTATAAAAAAAACTTGAGAGGTATCAAGGGACACCCGAATGGAACGAAGTTCCTTTCAATTAATTAGTGAGGGAACTGTAATAAAATTTTATTTTTTTATTTAATAACTTAAATAATTTTTTTTCATCACAGCGCCATCTACCATTAATCATATAAAACAAAATAAGGAATTGTTTTATAAAATATTTTAAGAACAAGGCCATCTAGCGATAATTATCTAAAACAAAAAAAGTGTCGTGCCATCCTTTTTATAAGAATTTCCGCCTAGCCCCCTTTCGATAACGCGTGATAAGGAACTTCGTTCCAAAAATCAGTTGGTTAAATTCTATGGCAGATTTGTTAGTCTTAATAAACGTTAAAACTACTAGACGCACCTTTATCAAGCTTACATGAGATGATGTCCAACGTATCTGGCAACTACAAATTAAAACAAATTAGAAATAATAGCACAAAAAATTCTGTCCGATAACAAAATTTTTCCAAAAGCTCTACTTCGGTGATCAACAGAATTGATTTACACAAACTAAAAATGTGCGGCAACAACAAAAAAAAACTAGTCAATTTGATAATTATTTTATTATTTTTGAGAAGTCACCCAAAAAGCATAGTAAGTACATTTGCCTTACTTTCTTTAGGTAAATTATCCTGTGACAAAAGCATTGCACAGAATAAAGAAAAGTACAAACTATATGACTTATAAGAGTGTATATCGTAAAGTAAATGCATCGTGTACGAGACTCGTAGTATTTTCCAATAAAAGGGAAGCCGTTCAGAACTAAAATGGGTTTCTTATTCTAAAAGTCAATAGGAGTGGTTCGATGACGGTCCACAGTGCAAAGAAATCAATAGGTTCGTTTGCTTAAATATACGAGTTCTCCACGAATAATAAATTGAGTGGTCTCGATATTTCAACGTTGTTGCAAACGTCATGATCACGCGAAGACTAGATACTGCGAGTAGATTTACGTACAAATAAATCTGTCTACCCTCTTTCTCGTTCACTTTTGGGTAGTACCACTAAAACTGAAACTCACACCACGACACACCACACTCACTGTATCAAGTCTCTCTCTTCTAGTATGTTTAATGGGTTTCTCCTCTAAATGTTTCTGTAAACAAAACTCTATCATACTACATCATCAAGCCTTTTTCCTATCGTTTTATCAGAAAAACGTTTAGACAAAACTTACAGATATTTTTTATTAACTTGACCTACTGTCTTGTATGCACTATATCCTAGATTCTTATTCGTCGAGAGTAAGAATGCATCGTTGGCTGAACGCCAGTAGTTTAGGGACTTTAAAGAACCCCTTGTTGTAAAACGGCGTTTGACTTGTTCAAGATTTACTGCACATTTAGAAAATTGAATGAAAATTAAAACATATAATTTTAGTTTTAGATTTCGGAAAAGTTCTGGAGTGACGGCCACGACCTAATCAGGATCCCAAGAAGTTACTGGAAGTACACAGCTCAGGACCGGTGGTTGTGGCGAGGTTTGAAGAGACGTACGTCCAGCAGTGGACGTCTACGGTAGTGACTTTGCACTTTTCATAAGCATTACTGAAGACAGACAGCAATAGTGAAATATATATAAATTATTTGCCAAATTGTGCTTTAAAGCAAAAATAAAATCAACTAAATCAGTTCAAAAGTTTTAGTTTCATTTGAAACTACTTTCAAAACACCACCGAATCTTTGTCGTCCTACAGACTTGTCTACCAAAATAGGCACAGTTTGAAATCATTCACAGCGCACTGTCCTCAACATACTGGCCTTGTTGGCTCTTATCCAACTGGTACAGAGTTCGATTCCCGGTCACGACAATTATTATACCTATTGTTCTGCTGGTTTATTAAGGAGTATGTTGTGCAATTAATTGATATATGATTAATATGCTGAACCACTCGTCTGTGTATGTCAAATGATGGTGCAACTGTGACGTTTGCCTGAAGTTCGTTCAGAATCATTGTCTTGTTTGATTATTTTTTTGAAAATCATTTTTTTGTACGAAATTTTGTATTCGAAATTTATATTAATACAATATTATTGTAATTGTTACATATTTAAAATTTAACGCCTTTTTTATATGTACCATAGATAGATAAATAGTTACTTGTCAGTATTACTTTTCTAATACTCTCTGCCCTAGCTTGTCAAGTGAATACGTATTCAATGTTATTTTGTAAATCTTTATGTTCTAATTAAATTGAAAATATCTGTTCAATCACAGTTTAATTTATCACTAATGTATCTTGTTCCTACCGATTTTCATGTAACGTAGCTAAGAAGAAGAGATTGATGGTATGAAGATATGAAAATTGCAGCATGACACTTATAACAATATCGGAATAAGTTGTGACAAAAAATATATTAGGTACGACATTTGAATGAGATAAGGTTCCGAAGAAAGGTTCTAAAGATCTACACATCTATTCCCGGGAGCTATTCCCTATCCCCCCCTCCCCATCCCGAGTGTCGGCAGTGTTGGTCCGCAGTGCGGGAACGTGTCGCATGCTTATCTCGTTCAGGACTTTGGGCGTGATTGGCCGACGCGGGGTTCAGTGAGACCCAGTGAAACGGTGTCCGCCGCCGCCCGCCGGTCAGTAGAGGACCCGAACCCGGGTGTCACTACTGAACTCCGCCCCGGGAGGCTGTCCTGCCAACCGGTGAAAAATACCGTTGTGTGGCCGTCGTGCCGGAGTCGGAGACCGGATTGGGACCCGACGGTCACGCTCGGAGTGGACTGGGGGCCCTCTCGTGCTTCGCGCCGGCTAATCACAGGACCCGAGTGTTGTTCGGGAGCCGCGTGTGACAATTTTTTTCAGACACTGTGGATACATTACAGTCGGCAATCCTTTCCCAAATCATTTTTTTTTTTTTTGCCCCCATTTTTTTTTTATAAAAAAGGGGGACTATACCCCAAAATGGCAAAGAATAAAAAAAAAAGGTTTCTTCGGCGGATCTCCTTCCCACATTTACTGTGGACCTCTGCAATGTGAGGGGACTATATAGCAACCTCGATGCCGTCCATCACCATCTAGAGACGGCACGGCCTGCCTTACTCTTTTTGACGGAGACGCAGATATCCTCACCGGATGACACATCCCACATCAACTACCCCGGCTACGTTTTGGAGCACACCTTCCTGCGTAAGGCCGGGGTATGCGTGTTTGTCCGGTCGGATATCTGTTGTCGTCGCCTGAGGGGCCTCGAACATCGGGACCTGTCTATATTATGGCTGCGCATTGATCACGGCGGTTGTACCCGTATCTTTGCCTGCCTGTACAGGTCCCATAGCAGTGATGCAGGATCAGCTCTGTTTGAGCATGTACAAGAGGGGACTGGGCGTGTGCTTGAGCAGTAGCCGACGGCGGAGGTGGTGGTTCTTGGTGATTTCAACGCTCATCATAAAGAGTGGTTGGGATCCAGAACCACTGATCTCCCCGGTCGGGCTGCCTACGGTTTCGCCTTGGCGTACGGCCTCTCTCAACTGGTGACGCAGCCCACCCGCGTCCCGGACATTGAGGGTCACGAGCCTTCTTTGTTGGATCTTCTGCTGACCACAAACCCGGCCGGGTACAGTGTGGTGGTCGATGCCCCTTTAGGGTCATCTGATCACTGCCTTATCCGTGCTGTTCTACCAATCCCACGCCCCATTCGTCAACCGACGAATGGGTACCGTAGGGTTTGGAAATACGGGTCAGCAGATTGGGATGGATTGCGTGAATTTTTCGCATCCTACCCATGGAGGCAGCTCTGCTTCTTCGACAATAATCCTGACGCCTGTGCGGACCGTCTTAAAGACGTGGTGCTGCAGGGGATGGAACTTTTTATTCCGTCCTCTGTGGTGCCCGTCGGGGGTCGCAGTGCTCCCTGGTACAATTCTGCCAGTCGGGACGCTGCACACCGCAAGCGGTCCGCATATGTGGCATGGAATGATGCCAGAAAGCGTCAGGAACCCAACACCTATGCGAAGAAGCGGGAGCTCAATGCTGCCTCTAGATCCTACAAGAAGGCTTTGGCCGAGGCGAAATCGGAGCACATCGCTAGAGTTGGCGAGCGACTAGGGAGCTATCCTTCAGGGAGCCGTGCTTTTTGGTCACTTGCCAAATCTGCAGAGGGCAACTTCTGTAAATCCAGTCTCCCACCACTGCGTAAGTCCGATGACAGTTTGGCTCATAGCGCAATGGAGAAGGCCAATCTTTTAGTGCAACTTTTTGCGTCTAATTCGACTTTGGACGACGGGGGAGCTACGCCGCCCACCATCCCTCGGTGTATTGGTTCCATGCCTGAAATCCGTATAACACAGCGTGCGGTCAGGCGGGAACTTAGCTCCCTCGACGTCCACAAGTCCAGTGGGCCGGACTGTATCCCCGCAGTGGTTCTAAAAACATGTGCCCCTGAGCTGACACCTGCAGTAACGCGTCTGTTTTGTCTCTCGTACAACACCTCTAGGGTTCCGTCTTCGTGGAAGTCTGCCCTCGTTCACCCTGTCCCCAAGAAGGGTGAGCGGTCAGATCCATCAAATTATAGGCCTATCGCGATTACTTCCTTGCTTTCCAAGGTCATGGAGCGGATTATTAACGCTAAGCTCCTTGGCTACCTGGAGGATCGCCAGCTGATCAGTGATCGCCAATATGGTTTTCGCCATGGTCGGTCGGCTGGTGACCTACTAGCATACCTTACCCATCGGTGGTCTGAGGCTTTGGAGAGCAAGGGCGAGGCACTTGCGGTAAGCCTCGATGTCGCGAAGGCATTTGATAGGGTCTGGCATAAGGCACTTCTATCGAAGTTACCATCCTACGGAATCCCCGAGGGACTCTGCAGTTGGGTCGCTAGCTTTTTGGATGGTCGGAGCATCCGAGTTGTGGTTGACGGATGCATTTCCGATACCAAGACCATTAATGCTGGCGTCCCACAAGGTTCAGTGCTCTCCCCTACGCTTTTCATTCTGCATATCAATGACATGTTGTCTATTGATGGCATGCATTGTTATGCGGATGATAGTACGGGGGACGCGCGATATACTGGCCATCAGAGTTTCTCTCGGAGTCAGGTGCAGGAGAGACGAGCTGAACTTGTGTCTGAAGTGGAGCACTCTCTGGGACGGGTCTCCAGATGGGGTGAACTGAACCTAGTTCAGTTCAACCCTTCGAAGACACAGGTTTGCGCGTTCACTGCGAAGAAGGACCAATTTGTCATGGCGCCGAAATTTCAAGGAGTCTCTCTTGAAGTGTCTGAGAGCATTGGGATCCTTGGGGTCAACGTATCGAGCACTGTTCAGTATCGGAGTCATCTGGAAGGCAAAGCCAAACTCGCCGCTAAGATGCTGGGAGTCATCAACCGAGCGAAGCGGTACTTCACGTCGAGGCAAAGGCTTGTGCTTTATAAAGCTCAAGTACGGCCACGCGTGGAGTACTGCTCCCATCTCTGGGCTGGTGCTCCCAAATACCAACTGCATCCACTTGACTCCGTGCAGAGCAGGGCTGTTCGTGTTGTTGACGATCCCAGGCTCACGGACCACCTGGAACCTTTGGGCTTGCGAAGAGACTTCGGGTCTCTTTGCATATTGTACAGGCTGTTCCACGGAGAGTGCTCGGAGGAACTGTTCGAGATGATACCGACATCTCCCTTCTATCATCGCACCACCCGTCGTCGAGGTGGAGTTCACCCCTATTATTTGGAACCACCGCGGTCATCCACGGTCCGTTTCAAGAATACTTTTTTGCCACGCACCATCCGGCTATGGAATGAGCTCCCCTCTTCGGTGTTTCCCGAGCGCTATGACTTGTCCTTCTTCAAACGAGGCTTGAAGAGAGTCCTTAAGGGTAGGCCGTAGGTAGCGGCCCCGCAATGTCTTCTGGCAATGCAGAGGTCCATGAGCGACGGTAACCGCTTACGATCAGGTGGGCCGTTAGCTCGTCTGCCTACGTGGCAATAAAAAAAAAAAAAAAAAACACATCTATCTTAACACGTTCGCTGCGATACGAGGTGTTATCGGCCCGCACCATGACTAGACGTTAGGGTGATACGCGGTCTATTAGACCCCACCTCCTATATCATAGCTATGTTCTTCGCACCGGAAGTTACCGTTTTTCCTTGCCGCAGGAAAGTTGCAAGAAGGGTCATTTAGGCCTCGTGTAGCAGAATTGTAACCCGAGAAATAGTACGTGTTTTGGTACGTGATGATATAGAGTAGCTATATCATCACGTACCAAAACACGAAAACTCCAAGATTCGGTTTTCTTAACCGAACGAGACACAATGGATGTCTAAGTTTCGAAACTCGAAAACTATTCGGAAGCAATTAAAACTTTCGAGTAGCTATTAAGAAAGGAAATTAATTCGGGCAAATTGTACGGAACCCCTTTAGCTTGAGAGCCGAATACTATCTTTAATTACGCGAGTATCAGGTGGGAATACGGCTGACGGATAAATCGCTGTTTTTACCCGAACGAGGAAATTGCTTTAAGCTGTTGGATTAGGAAATAATTTGTTTTAAAGAGAACTTTGAAATACAAGGTTTTAAGATCATGGATATCGTGTAGAAGAGTGACAAGTAAAACGAAGAAAAGTGTTTTATTTGGTACAGGAGTTAGGTAACCTTCCGATTTCATTATCAAAGAGAGGTGGAGTTCATCCCTACTATATGGAACCACCACGGTCATCCACGGTTCATTTCAGGAACACTTTTTTGCCACGCACCATCCGGCTATGGAATGAGCTCCCCTCCTCGGTATTCCCTGATCGCTATGACTTGTCCTTCTTCAAACGAGGCTTGAGGAGGGTCCTTAAAGTTAGGTCGTAGGTAGCGACCCCTCAGTGTCCCCTGACATTGCAGAGGTTCATGAGTGACGGTAACCACTTACGATCAGGTGGGCCGTTGGCACGTCTGCCTACATGGCAATAAAAAAAAAAAAAAAAAACTCGATAGTACAATATTATTACATTTTAAGTGTTACATTTCATTTTGGAGACACTGTTTTATGATACTTTGACGTGAGCCCAACAGTGGACATAGGTACAGTATAAGAATGTAATATGTATTATATTTTTTTTGTGAGACAGATTATCGAGCATACAATCCACCGAATGGTAAGCAGTTACAGTCACACATGAGTCTCTGTAATTTCAGAGCATTACATGGCCTATCTACATAGCCTACTCAGCATATTAAGGGCGGCCGTAGTGCGTAACGCGTTGTACCGTCCTAATAGCAAAACCCCGTGCTTGGTTCTGGCCTCAGCCGCTGAGTGTGAACTATTGTTGGAGATTTTAGTACGGTTCAACTCCTTCATATATATCCAAAAACGGCGTATTTCTCCAACTCAAAAAAAGCACTCACCATACAGGACTATTCTTAAACCTCGTTTAAAGAGGGACATGTCATAGCGCTCCGGGAACACATTGAAAGGAAGTCCATTTCAAAATAATTCCACATCCAGCATCTCTATCCCATCGTGTCAAGACGAGCACAATCAGAATTGTTAAGAATTATTAATTTGAATCGTCGACGGCAGGTAGGTACTGTTGGAGGAAACTCAATTATAGTAACGCCGAGGATAAACACTCATATAATTTATACCTTTATTGCTTTCCCTTACTTTGCATAATGTACACAGTTTAATGGTAATGAGTAAGTTCACATTAGGTCTAATTCAAAAATATTATTGGCCAATTCTATTAATCATCATCATCATCAGCCTATAGACGTCCATTGCTGGAAATAGGCCTCCCCCAAACCTCGCCTCGTCGACCGGTCCTGCGCTATCCGCATCCAGCTACCTACCGCGATCCTGACCAGGTCGTCGGTCCACCTTGTCGCCATTTTAGAACTTTTCGGCCCCATCGGCCACCAGTTCAGTGCACAATGTGTCCTGCCCATTGCCACTTCTTCTCCTCATTTCTGATTTGGTCACGCAGAGAAACACCCAGAATAGCCCTCTCCATTGCTTTCTAAGCGACTCTGAGTCGTCTTACAAGACCAGCATAACTTAAAATACACTGTTGGTCTCAGGCCTTCTCAGGGATCACACATAGTCCTCGATCCATGTCCAATGCAGATTGGGGACTTCACATATCTTTGAAGGAATTTTAGAACCCTTTTCAATTATGCAAGTTTCACGTTGTTTTCCTTCACACACATTTTAACAAACTTTTATGCTATTTTTGAAAAATGGAAATCGGGCGTTTTTATTCTTGTAATTAACATACTACTACTTGAGTTACTGTGAAGAAATTTGCACTGTGGTCAAGAAAATTTTCAACCTTGATAGAATTTAAGGATTTCAGACGATCGTAGCCTGAAACAACTTTACCGAGCTATCGATAAAGCGCTGTTGTGACTGCCGACGAGGATTTTAAATTAAATTACAGAAAATTCAATCTCAGGCGTTTTTATGACAACATATTTTAGATTTCTCGATCTTAATTTGTGAAGATTTTAGTGTTTATTACAACATCATTGTTGGTAAGCTAAATAAATAAATAAAAATAAATAAACACCATTTGCGCAAGACGTTGAAAAAAAACATAGGACTTGTCCTTTTTCAAACGAGGCTTGAAGAATGTGCTTATAGGTTGGTCGTAGGTAGCGGCCCCGGCAAGTTCCATGATAATGCACAGGTCCATGAGTAACGGTAAACACTTACGATCAGATGGGGACAGGATTAAGAATGCACAATGCGTAACGCGTCATTCCATCATCCATAACTCCATTCACAACTTCTGAGGGATTGGACGATGATTGTGAACGGTAAAAGGGTTTTAGTGTCTTTTAAACATGTGCGTTTCCATACCCACTTATGGGACGGTTGAAAGTGATGATGTGAGATATGTGATTTCTTCTACTAAAAAGACGATATTCCAGTGGACAGATACACCCACACTTATTCTTCAAACGAGGCTAAGTATAGTTCTCAAAGATATGTCCATGTGTGTCGGTAATCAAAAACTAACACGTGAATTTCATCCAAGTTTAATCGCAAAATAAACTTGTAATAAAGCTAAAAGTTCCCATACTTTGTACGATAATAAATAAAGCATTAATAGTTTAGGTGTAGATCGTGTAAACTCTGTAGTTTATAGTAGTCGCCTCGGGGGCAGCACTCGTTAACTTAAGCCGGGGATGTGTGCACTACATTGTTTTTAATACTGTTGCTTGCCTTAATGTACGAGGGGCTAGAGAGAAAATAGTATGGCGAATAAAAGTGCAGTGAAATATGTGTTACAGAGTGGTACCTTGTGCCAACGGTGTCAAAACACAACTTAGACCTGCTTTTCTTCCAAAAAGAAGGTACGTACTCATTATTCGTCTGTTTATATTTTTTACTTTATGAAATAACTTTTTACTTTAGATTATCCCATCTATCTTTATCTTTCAAATAAAAGATGATGGTCGTTATAGGGACTTATATTTTTTTAAATAAAAAACTTGAGAGGTGTCAAGGGAGACCCGGATGGAACGAAGTTCCTTTCGATTAATTAGTGAGGGAATTGTAATCAAATTCTATTTTTTTAAGTTATAATAAGAAGATCTCTCAGGAGAGAGAGAGACAGACGTTTTTAACTAACTAATTATTATAACTTAAATAAAATATTTTAATCACAGCGCCATCTAGCATTAATCATATAAAACAAAATAAGGAATTGTTTTATAAAATATTTTGATCACAGCGCCATCTAGCATTAATCATATAAAACAAAAAAGTGTCGTGACAACTTTTTCGTAAGATTTTCCACCTAGCCCCCTTTCGATAACGCGCGATAAGGAACTTCGTTCCAAAAACGCGTGAGAATATCTGTAACTGTGTAAATGTAAAATGTTTTTATGTTGTATTTCGACAGGTCATTCACCCCACGTCAGATTGTCCAAAGTTACAGTTCCACCCTGTATATATATTTTTTCAATGAACCATTACAGCTAATCTTTTTTTACTTATACCAAACTAACTCCACTTTAATAAGCAACATTGCATCCATCTATTACAAACTAAACTAGACCGTATCACCAGCGATATAAGATACAGAATATAGTCTAGAAATTACCGGAAAAACATCTACATTTTTCTCTTCTTATATGTTTTACTACAGAATATATTTTTCACTATTATTATAAACTAGTTTTAGATATAGAATCTAGATAGATTTTCACTTAGTTGTACATTATAATGGACATACATCCTAGGACATACCTGACCAGCTTACCTGGGTAGGTGAACTGCATAGGTATACTTGAGTGTCGTTACACTCTCGTTTTCTTAACAATTTGGTCCCAACAGAAATATTATATATCCCATAGAAATATTTTTAGGCAACAAAACAAAACATTAAAATCGGTTTATAAGTAACTAAGACATAAAAAAGTAGATTATATATATTATTTTTATTGCCATGTAGGCAGACGAGCCAACGGGCCATCTGATCGTAAGTGGTTACCGTCGCTCATGAACCTTTGCAATATCAGGGGACATTGAGGGGTCGCTACCTACGACCTAACTTTAAGGACCCTCCTCAAGCGTCGTTTGAAGAAGGACAAGTCATAGCGCTCTGGGAATACCAAAGAGGGGAGCTCATTCCATAGCCGGATGATGCGTGGCAAAAAAGTGTTCCTGAAACGGGCCGTAGATGACCGCGGTGGTTCCATATAGTAAGGAAGAACTCCACCTCGACGCCGGGTGGTACGGTAATAGAAGGGAGATGTTGGAATCATCTCAAATAATATAATATACGGTTGAATTAAGAAACCTATTTTTTTTTAAACACAAAGTCAAAATCTTCTTCAACATTTAGTCTTCACAACATGTGAACATCAAAACTACCCAAGTCATCAAAACATTAATAGCAAATCTACAACAAATACTAATAAACCAAGCGAGGGTTGTCTTGTAATAAATGCCTTAAACATCACAAACATCCCCTATACGGAGAAACCCCAAAATAATTTTCAATTTTCACACCCTCCGCTGTATTCGTACAAACACCGAATTGTTTATGCTAATCATGATTTACGTTTCATTAACATTTTTTCTATATCTCTCTCACTTGCACTTTCCGCTTAAATGCATTTATAGTTTAAGAGCCGACGGAGAAAGTTTGACACCCATCTATCACTAGCTACAATTATTATTAAAATCGGAATCGATCTACCGACCTTAGTGTAGCTCTTGCGCTGATTTCAATGGGTCCAGCTGAAAATTAGCGCTACAGCTTCAGAGCTGTAGCTGTATGCTGAGCTGGTCGCCCCTTCAGTGCAAGCACAGTTAAGCACAGTTTCTTCTATTTTATTTATGTTTTTTGTTTTTACTTTTTATGTAGTGTTTAAGTGTATGCTGAATAAAAGTATTTTCTTTCTATCATTCAGTAAAAATCGTGGTATGAACCCGTTTTAATATTTACGTAAAGGATGTACATAACCGCGAGTATTTGAAACTCATCTATAAAAAGCTTGTGTTGTATTTCTACTGAACTAATATTTGTGTTTTGCTGACGTTGTGAGAGGCAAAAGGTTTGGTATAGTGGTGTGGCTCGGTCACAATCGCTCAGTCCAACAAGGCACTCTGTTTGACTAGCATTAGTTTTGCATTTAAAAAACTTCTAAATATTTTTATCTGGTAATCAGATAGGTGAACGTACTTCATGTATACCTCCTCGACTATACCATATCTCAATTATTCATGAATGTTTAAAAATCGCACTCCAGCGCCCTCTGTTTAATCCTCTTAGTTGCTCTGTAAAATGGTGGCCTGGTAATGGACTCGCTTAAATCGTGAACGATAGAAATGGCTTTGGTTATTATATTGTAAGAAATCTTTATTTTTTCAGATATTTCCTGGAGTGTTGGACAAGACTCTAGTGATACAGATGAAGATTAAGCCATACTAAGGGGTGGGCCACATAAAGTTGGCTGTGTGGCATGTTGCGCCATCCTGTTGAAACCAAATGTCGTCCATGTTATACTCTTCAACTTTTGGAAACAAAAATTTGTTAAGCATGGCACGGTAACGCTCGCCATTGACCGTAACGGCGGCTCCTTGCTCATTTTCCAATGATGCCGCCGGACCAAAAGCCACACCAAACCGTAACTCTTTGTGGGTGCATTGGCTTCTCAATGGTGACGTGTGGATTTTCCGACCCTCAGATGCGACAATTTTGCTTATTGACATAGCCTCCGAGGTGAAAATGGGCTTCGTCTGACACACACACACACATTTCTTACAGTTTGGACTGAAGACTCACCACTTTGGAAGTAACTTTTCAATATTTCCCAATTTTGTTCAAGCGTATAGCGTCCCATTTCGTAAATGTCAAACCTTTAACTAAATTATGAACACAAATTGAATGACATTTGAGCTGTCATTCTCTAAATAAACAGTAGTTCTAAATGCAAACGTTAGATTGCCCACCCTATACATATCTCTACGATGATTTGACTTCAATTTTCTAATCAGACAGTCAGGTCATACGACGGTAGTGTGGGATACAACTAGCGCCACCTATTGACGACTTTTTTCTCTTATCGTCGCTCTATCGTAATCTTTGAAATGATTTTCACTGACAGGTAGTGGAAATCAGTCCAACCATTTAAAATGTCACCCGAATCAGACAAACGAGAATGATAAAAAAAATGTTTTTGCTTTTGCATCGTGTATACATTCATATGCATTTAGTAAACACTGGTTATTTTATTCCAACCAATCAAAATCCAAGACTTTTGTTTATTTTTATACCTAAAAATTTCATGATCATGAAAATAAAGCTTAAATCAAACAAATCAAAACATTGAAATCATGAATCACTTTACAAAAACAAGTATCGTTACCGTAAGTACTTACTAAAACGAGAATTAAACAATCAAACAAACGCACAAGACAAAGAATGATAATAATACATTTACATCTAACGATAAATCGTGTCGTGAGGTCAAAATATCGTTACCTCTAAATAGTCGATGAGTTTTTTAAATGTCATTAACAAATGTCTAATGTTTGGCGTAATAGGCCTATAAAAATGTAATTTGTGTGTATTGAATTTGTATGAAATTTTGTTTTTGACGAAAAACTAGTATTTAACGGCCAACTTGACTTAACAGGTAACTCTTCCTTCTCCGTGATTACTGCCGCTCAAGAGCCTCTGTAATACCAGAGCGCCCCACCAACTCGTTTTTTCTTAAACCTCGTTTAAAGAGAGACATGTCATAGTGCTCCACTGTCCTGTACCAACCCATTACTGCCCACTGTTGGGCTAAGGTCTCCTCAAAAGAGGGATTAGGCATAGTCCACCACGCGGATTGGAGACTTCGCATATCTTCAAAGGATTTTTAGAACCCTTTTCCGACATGCAGGCTTCCTCACGATGTTTTCCTTCACCGTTTTTAGCCAGTGGTGTTGTGAAAAATTGCACATAAATCTTTTTCACATTTAGATTTAGAGGTACAAGGATTCCGATGAACCCGCGGAGTCCACTACAAATCGGGAATTTTACCATCCGATTACTAAGCCAACGATTTATTACAAATCGTATCGTACACTATAAAGGTCTTTAACACATTCGGTTTTGTGCGAGTGAATCACGGACCCGAAACGGGCAATGACGGTAGATTTATGCCCGTTTCTGTGGCAGGACAATAAATAATCCTGACAGTCTAAACTGCATTCCGTTTATGATATATTTATTATTACTTTTATGCTTTATTAATGAGAGAGAAAGAGAGAAAATAAGAGCAGCAGGTGGAATATAAATGGGGAGGATAACGCCATGAAAACCTTTTATTTTCAAATAAACAAATAATAAGTAAAAAACTTGAGAGGTGTCAAGGAACACCCGGATGGAACGAAGTTCCTTTCGATTAATTAGTGAGGGAATTGTAATAAAATTTAATAAACAGAGATAGACGTTTTAAATTAACTAATTATTATAACTTAAAAAAATAAAATTTTGATCACAGCGCCATCTAGCATTAATAATATAAAACAAAATAAGGAATTGTTTTAAAAGATTTTAATCACAGCGCCATCTAGCGATAATCATCTAAAACAAAAAAAGTGTCGTGACAACTTTTTCATAAGAATTTCCGTCTAGCCCTTTCGATAACGCGCGATAAGGAACTTCGTCCCAATAATCAATTAGTCATTTATTAAAACAACTTTTATTAAATTCAATATTTTACTTTTCGTGAAAGAACTTCAGACTTTGTACTATAATAAATTTTCGCCACATCCGGCCATTTCAACTTTAAATATAGTTAAATACCGAACCGAACTATTCGACTGGTACCTCTGAACATCACTGTATCAAAATGATTTAAACACAATACATCACAACGTCCCTGGCGAAAAAAACAGTGAAGGAAGTCAAATTACAGAAGGACTGAATCGAAGATATGTACCCCAAACCGCATAGGGCAAGCGTGGTAGACTATGCCTAATCCCTCTTCTGAAGAGACCTGAGCCCAACAGTGGGCAGTAATGACTTGGTACAGTACAATACTACTAACTATTCCATCCAATAACTAAAACTACGATGACAGGCGACACGATCACATCAAATTAACGAGCGTCCTTAAATATTAAGGGAATTTGAACTCTAACCCAACGATATAAGGCTCTATAGCATCCATATGAAACTCTGTTAGTGAAACTAGGTTAGATCCGATGACATGATAAAGCTAATGGCTTGGGAAACGTGTAAAAATAAAACGTTTTCAAAACATATTACACTAGTTACGGCCCGCGACTATGGATAGTTTTTTGCAGGTTTTAACTTTTAAGAAGGTATTATTTATTTTCGATGAAACATTTTGAATACAATTTTGGTAAAGTCGAGTAAAATGAGCCCACGAAAAGTCTATCTTGTTCAGTACAGTAGTTCCTATGATTAGTAACTCACGCAAAATCCAGTGTACAATGTTTCAGCTAAGAACATTGTAAAATCTTTCATAATTTGTCCTACATACCGAAATAGTTTTTTCAAATCAACAACTTAATACCAATTTGCCGAAGGAACAAATTTTTAAGTCAAATAAAGTAAAAAGTAGTTTAAATATCACCTCGAATGGTAAAGTTTACAGAACTTATAACTAAGTTGAACTTTTAATTAACGAAGAGTTCTGTCATCTACTTTTTAGTTTAGTAAGAATGTAATTATTGAGGAAATTTTCCCTTTGTACCATTGAGATTTAAAGCACCACCTAACGTTCTCAACAACATGTTGACTGTGATGTGGACTTATGCTATTGTGTCAATGGTAATGTCACAGTAGAAGGTGACAGTAGAATTGTACTACTATAATATTTTCGGTTTTATTACTGTTTTCTCCTCTAAGCAAAATCATTGTAAATATTAAAATAACAATCTTGGGATTATGAAACCTGGTCCCAAGATTTTAGCGTATTTGCAATTAATTTGATGGAGGATTTCAGGCAAAAGTGGAACTACCGTTCTGTTTCACTTTCTACATCATTTTTCTTCCTTGAAGCGTTTTCTTTAGGAAAGTGAACCCCAATTTTTTACTACGACTACTTTTTACAGTTACATTTTCAAATAACTTATTGCTCAACACTAAATAAAGATTAGTGTGAGATGTTTAATGATACCAACGCTGAAAATAAACCTAAAATCTATACCATTAAAGCTCATTTTCCAACAAACTCACCGCTTGTATAAAGAAGTCCTCATGTAGCACGCTCACGATGCCAAAGTTTGTGAACTTGAAGACCCTGTCCATGATCCACATCAGGTTCGGCAGGACGCCAGGCCGAGGGTTCCAGGCAGTCATCAGCATAGGAACGTCGGCGGTCGACTGGTGGTTCGCAATGACGAGGGTCCGACGACCATTGCAGGCTATCGGCTCGTCTCCCGTCTCGATAACTGAAAGAGAAATGACGGTTTAGAAAATATATATTTTACTAGCTGGTCTTGTAAAGATAGGCCAAAGAAAGTTTTTATGTTTTCGAAATCCTCCTGTCTGTTAATTAAAGTTTTGAACTGATAATAGTTTTCGTCGGAGATACATATTTATGCTATGGAATGAACTCCCCTCCTCGGTATTCCCTGAGCGCTATGACTTATCCTTCTTCAAACGTGGCTTGAGGAGGGTCCTTAAAGTTAGGTCGTAGGTAGCGACCCCTCAGTGTCCCCTGACATTGCAGAGGTTCATGAGCGACGGTAACCACTTCCTATCAGGTGGGCCGTTGGCTTGTCAGCCAACATGGCAATAAAAAAAAATAGCATTTTTTTTAATCCTCTATTATTTTTGCTACCCTGACTGACTTGGCTGATGTACTAAAAGATGGAAAGTATGGTATCTATAGTGGAATTTGAAAACTTATTTTCTTAGAAATTAAGAAATTTCCCACGAAGAAGAGCCCCAAGCACTATGAACACTTCTAGTAATTCGGTCCGTTTTCTCTAATGGTTGGTATGATCATGGGTTGGTAGATAGTTAGACTTAAAGGCCATTGTAGGTAAGGCATGAGCAAGCATTTAATATCAAAGAATAATTACTAAAATCTCGATCAAACAACGAGACAAAACTAAATCGATTTTGAAAAGAAAATCAACTTAAAATCTTCAAATTCATCTAACCCCAAATATCAGTTTCATAAGCAATAAAATCAGTATAACACCAAGAGACGTGTCACCACATATCTTCAAACGCCAGATGTACCAACAATCGTATAAACCGACCCATTGGCACAACCGTTCCTGTAGTAAGTGCACTCAAAGAGAACCGGTTAGTGATTCCACGTTCTCTGTGTTTGCAGAACGTGACGAAAAACACGTAGACGTACAGCACAGTAAGTCTGTAAAAGCGATAGACGAAAATAAGCTGTGAGCGAGCGATAGGCAATTTCGATGTGCTGATTTTCGATCATTCAATCTATGTCACGTGACAGTCGCGAAGTAAAGTGTAAGGCGCTAGAATGAGCAGTACAGGCCAATATGGCGTCGCCTTTGGTTCGTTTCGGCGAACCCTCTTCAATGTGAAGAGATACACTTTTATAGTCGTTTCATCAACCAAATATTTTTTTTTTTTGTATTAGCACAAACACTTGAAATGAATACTGAGATTGCTAGATACCGTAGTCATAGCTTAATAACTATGTCGCATCGTCGACTAAGTTATTCGCAAGTTGTAGTTTGATAAATACTTTGCAAATACAAGCGACAATACAAAAGATGGTGTATTTGAACTTGAAACAATGCTTGATGTTTTGATATCTTCAATATTATGTTAATTGCATTGCAGAATAACATCATATTAAGAGGCATCCGGAGGATGGCGGACCGCGCTCCCCGACCCACGCTGGTTCTGACCCAGCGGGGTATTCCGTGGGAGGGTGACACGCGGTCCAGCCATCTTGGCGGGCTTCGGATAGCCCGCCGACCGAGAGAGCCGGTGGCCGTATCGCCGGCGGCTGCCGGTTCGGCGTCCGGGGACGGCGTGACGGAAAAGTGTGCCGAGAGCGTTACGCGTCGCGCCGTCCCACAAAACCCCGTGCTGGGTTCTGGCCTCAGCCGGGGTTCGGACGCTGAGTGTGAGCGGTTGGAGGTTTTAGTGAGGTTCAACTCCCACATACCCCGCCCGCGGGGCGGGCGGGGATCCGGTGATTTCCTCCAACTGAAAAAAAAAAAAAAAAAAAAAAAATCATATTAAGAGCAAAATTTGGCACTAAAAATCAGTTTGCCATTTTTTTCCAGGAATTGCAAATTGTACAACCGTCGCAATTCACAGCATAACACCACCGGACCCGCGGTTTTATATTTACGAGGGTACGTACCGAACTCAAGTGATTTCTGTGATCTTGTTTGCGTAGAATATTCTGACGGACAGCGTGTTTACGACTCCAGATTGTTCTTGAGCACGTCTTGGATTTACCGCCATCTTTGATAGATGTTTGAAGAATTTTAAATTCGTATATGGAGTCCGCCATTTTGAATCGTAAAATAAAACAACATGAGCAGACATGCCCAATGTGTTTTCGTAACAAATTTATAAAGAGTTGTATTATTTTTAGTACATCAGCCAAGTAAGTCAGGGTAACCAAACGTATCGATCTTGAGACTTTAAAAAGTTATCAAATATTCATCAAAACAGACAAAAACTCTCATCAGTTGAAAACTGAGACTTTCAATAACTAATACACAGGAGGGTTTCAAAAGAATCAAGACTGTAAAAAAACTAACTTAAATATTCCCGAACTCTGAAATCGCCCCAAGAAAGCGGGAATCGCCTCATTTACATTACACTCTCCCGCTATAAGTTCAACGACCTCGAGCATAATCATAGACTAAGATATTGCAAATTCCATTTCTACCCTCCAAAATTCATTTTAAAAGTTATATTTAGTTAGTTATATATAAAGCTTTTAGTAATTGCGGAGATGTACTGCACTGTACTAACTCATTACTGCCCACTGTTGGGCTCAGGTCTCCTCAGGGATTAGGCATAGTCCACCACGCTTGCCTAGTGCGGATTGGGGATTTCACATATCTTCAAAGGATTTTTAGAATCCTTTTCCGACATGCAGGTTTCCTCACGATGTTTTCCTTCACCGGTTCTAGCCAGTGGTATTGTGAAAAATTGCACATAAATCTTTTTCACATTTAGATTTAGAGGTACAAGCCGGCCGGATTTGAACCCGCGACCTCCCGTTCGGAAGGAAGCGCTTCGACCACTCGACCACCACGACTTTTTACGCGGAGATGTATTTCGTGTTAAAGGTGCAGGTTAGGAGTCCGAACTACCTTTTTGTTTATAATTTTTATAAGCTTTATATTAACTTGCACTGGATGTAACTATGTAAGTGGAATCTCGCAAGCTACATTCGACGAACTTCCCGGTTTCCGATTGAACTGTCATTTTGCATGTATATTGCGTGACAATGCAATAATATGACAAAATGGCGCTGATCTGACGATGGACGCGGAAGGTGGACATGGGAACTCTTGTGCTAAACAAGATCTGTTTGGCCTCGCTTTATTTGTCTTAGCTAGCATTCTACTGCTACATGATATCCAGGATCTTAAAAGTTTCTATTCAAAGAGTTTTCTTTAAAATAAATTATTAAAGACCAGTACTGTACTGTTACAACCAATTACTGTTACTTCTGGGCTCAGGTCTTCTCAGACGAGATCAAGTATAGTAAACCACGCTTGTTTAATGCTCATTGGGTACTACACATATCTTCGAATGGTCTTTAAATCCTCTTTCAGTATGCAGTATGATTTCCTTATGACGTTTTCTTTCACCTTTTTTTTATTTATTTATTTATTGTTTACACACTTATTATAGAGAAAGTTTCCAGTGGCCCTCACACTAGGCCTAGCCTGTATCGTGAGGACCTGAAAGGGTGATAATATCGATTATAATATACATATATTTTTGTTTTTTAACTAGAGTAGTATGATGACAATAATAATACAGGAACAAAAAGGAAATAAATTACTTTAGTGTTACTAATGAAGTGAGCCATTATTAGTATGAATAAAAACACGAAATTATGAATCAGATTCCAACCACTGTGACGACTCAAATATCCTCTCAGTTTCGTTGTAGGAAAGTTCCATCAACCACTCCCTAACTTTTTTTTTGGCTCCCCAAAATGTCAGATTTTTGGTGTAGCAACACAACTGGACTTTACACAACTTTTTAAGTCAGTACTTATGAGATATATATAATTGTTTCCTTGGTTTCATCATGCTTCAGTTCTATACTTTACATATTCTGAGATAATTTTAAAGATGTCTGTCTACAGAAAAATGTAAACACAGTCTCGTTAAAATTAAGAGGGAAAAAATCTCTTTGAGCTTGCAACTCTCGCAACCGAGTAAAGGGCGGGGCACATCCTTCCGCCAAAGAATAATTCATTAGGCAGAAATAAAACTTATTTAGGACACATGATAAGCAACCGTAAGATGGTGAGATGATTGTACAGGACAAAGTCCAGGAGAAGACAGCTGTAGGTAGAAGTAGAATATCTTGGCTGAAGAACTTACACCAGTGCTGCAGTGGTTCAAAGCACTTGTGCTGATCGCCAACTTTTGTTAGAAGATGCCACAAAAAGAAGAAGAAAGTTTATGTATCGACCTTCTTTCAATTAACGTAGACACATGTTGTTTTGTGGGGAGTTCCACCTGCCCAGTTAGGTTATGTGGTAGTCGAACCACACTAAAACCTGCCGTTCACAATCCAAGTCCGAACCTCGACTGAGACAAAAACGTAGAAGTTACGCGGGATGCTATGACACATTACGCACTACGACATTCTTTCTCTCACCAACCCTAAAGGTGCATAAGTATAAGTTTTTTCCCAAATAGTCAGAAAGGCCATTTGGATAGAATAAGGTCAAGCTAAAGAAGAAGAGAGTCAGAAAGACCTACGATCCACCATCCAAAGTGACAAACACTGAAATGTCAGACACTGCGAAGCTCTCAAAAGCGATTTGTATTCAGTTATATTTCTGTTTTTTTTGGAACGAAGTTCCTAATCGCGCGTTATGTAAAGGGCGCTAGACGGAAATTCGTATGAAAAAGATATCACGACACTTTTTTTGTTTTAGATGATTATCGCTAGATGGCGCTGTGATTAAAATCTTTTAAAACAATTCCTTATTTTGTTTTATATGATTAATGCTAGATGGCGCTGTGATCAAAATATTTTCTAAAACAATTCCTTATTTTGTTTATATGATTAATGCTAGATGGCGCAGTGATGAAAATATTTTATTTAATATAAAAAAAATAAAATTTTATTACAATTCCCTCACTAATTAATCGAAAGTAACTTCGTTCCATCCGGGTGTCCCTTGACACCTCTCTAGTTTTTTTTCAGTTTTCTCTTTTTGTACCGTTTTTGGCACAAATAAAGTATGTCTATGTTTATGTTTTATTTCTGTAAAGTTTATGTTTCCGCGAAACGACTTTGGTAATTACTTGTGTCCGCCTCGGGCCAGTCTGAAACATGGATATTTTAAATTGATGCGGTTCTTTTAGATATCTTGTATACCTTTTTATACAACGAGTAGGTAAAAGTAGATATTTTTGTGAAAAATTTATAAAAATATTACACTTAATTTCTTTGGATATTAAAGTCCAAGCTTATAATCGTTATTTATGTAACTGAAATTGATTGTACACTTTGAATTTTACTTTGATAATAACTATTATTTCTACTTTCTTATTAGGAAAGACAAAAAACTGACTCTCTGTGAGCCTCATTGAAATTTTTTTTTGCAAAAACGAGGCTTTAGGTGAACCTGCACCAGGTTGAAGGTAACAACTCTACCTGATATTGCAGCGGTCCATGATCCTTTTGCCCCCATGATGCTGCGATTACATATTGGCTCACCAACGTCCAACACACGTTAAAAACAAATGACGGTGACGACGGAATAACATGTAAACGGAGGATTTGTATAGATTGGCCGCCATTAAAATAATGTGAAACAACATTTATCATACATACATTAGAAGCTGGTAAGCAAATATTATGTTAACGCATCACTACGATCTATATCCAATGAATTTCTATGACATCGTCCGCATACGCGGTAGGATAAAAATATAAATACCACATCCACAAAACGTGAATCGTTGTAAAGAGGGTGTCGTCGGGAATATCACGAGTTAATAAAGGCAACTAATGAAGAGTTTTCTTTCGCCGAAGTTTGTGTTGATGTTGCCAGCTCTCGAATCCTTTTAATTCTACATAGACCGCGACTGTCGTGTTTCATGAAATTGAAAATAAACGATTTTTTTGAGCTGGAGGAAATCGCCGGATATGTTGCAGTTAAACCGCACTAATACCTCCAACCCCTTATACTCTATTTCCTAACCCTGGCTGAGGACAGAACCCAGCACAAGATTACGCGGGACGGCGCAACGCATTACGCACTACGGCACTCTTTCGTTCGCTCTCTTTCGTCAGATGACCCGTTAGCTCGTCTGCCTACATGGCAAAAAAAACAATAAAATACACACGCATACCAGTACAGTTCAATTTTGCAAGTAAACCTGCCAGATATACCCTATTAAGAGGGGGGCATGGGCACATGTAGCCCATCAGGTCACTGCAACCCTTACGGATCTATTGTAACAGTGGGTACAGATGATATTAGGCCAAAGGGAGATCTCCGATCGGGCGAGGTAGTGTATGCCCGATCAGGCCGAAGCCCGCTGTAGTAGATTTCAGATGTCGTATATATGCGAAGATTTTTGCAATTGTTATAACCGCGATTCAGGATCTCGCGCGCTATTATTGGTCGCCACAGTAACCATCAGTTACATCCTAGCTTGTATATTCAGTAATTTCACGTATGAGATCTAAGAGATACCCAAGTAGTGGACATTCATCTTTAAATCGCTCACCATAGCTTCCACTACAAAACAACCACAAACAAATAACCCCCAGTCTATCAATTTCAGAGGAAAAGATAAAAAAAATATTAATGTCCTCATGAATTTGTAATGTTGTTTGTTCATCCGAGGCGAGGTGAGGCAGGATCGAGATGAAAAGGCGTTTTTTTTAAGACGGATCGCTTTAAAAATGTTATTTACATACTAAATGTAGGGTTGGGGCGTCTGTTTATAAGATGCCAATGTTTTTGATGTTTTGAAATCTTCTTTCGTGTCTTGTGTTTTCAAGATGGGGCATAGGACTTCTATAGAGCTTCGTCACTGACGGGAGCACATTCCAATAATATTTCCATTAAGTCCCATCTGATGGTAAGCGGTCACCGTTGCCCATGAACCTATGTAATGTCAGGGCAATGAGAGGTCGTTATTTATCACCTACCCATGCAAGACTTTTCTTAAACCTCAACTATTCCTTTCTTTAGGAACGAAGTTCCTTATCGCGCGTTATCAAAAGGGGGCTAGACGGAAAAAAATCTTACGAAAAGTTGTCACGACACTTTTTTGTTTTACATGATTATCGCTAGATGGCGCTGTGATCAAAATCTTTTAAAACACGTTCTTTATCGCAAAAAAAATTATAAGATATCTTTTAATCGAAAGGAACTTCGTTCTATTCGGGTGTCCCATGACACCTCTCAAGTTTTTCATTTAAAAATAGAGTTTAATTGTGGCATAACGAAAAGCATTCAAACCTAGTCTAATTAGACTTTATTCATGACTCAAACTAGCAACCAGAAATCAACTATCTCTTCCAAAAACAGACCACAAAACGAAACGAATTCGAACGAGGCGACAAAGAGCTTCAAAATAAGACACATTTCGGTTCCAATTAGCTTTGAGCTATCAATTATGACAATTAATTCGTTGTTTCGCTACAGAGAACTCTTTGATTATTGCTACAATAAATTCATTACAATTATAGAAATATAATAATAACAAGAAGTTATCGGGACGTTAAAATTGAGGCTTGAGGCGGGTCCTTAAAGTTAGGTCGTAGGTAGCGACCCCTCAATGTCCCCTGACTTTACAGAGGATCATTGGCGACGGTAGCCACTTACGATCAGGTAGCCCGTTGGCTCGTCTGCCTACATGGCAGTAAAAAAAAAAAAAAAAAATTAGAAGGTCAAAAATTCGAAGGTCGTAGATAGCAATGTACTTTGACATTGTAGAGGTCTATGAGCGACAGTTACCACTTACTACCAGAAAGGCTGTATACTCGAGTACTTACAAGGTGATAAAAAAACCGTTAATGGCTTAAGAGTAGGTAGGCCGACATCCGTAGTACGTAGCGCGTCGCACCGTCTTGCATAACCCCCCGGACGCTGAATGTGAGTAGTTGGAGGTTTTAGTGCAGCTCAACTCCTACATTATCCCACCCGCAAGCTGGTTTCAAAAAAAAGGTAGGGAGGCACTGCGGATGCTCTTGATTTTTTATTGGAACGAAGTTCCTTATCGCGCGTTATCGGAAGGGGGCTAGACGGAAATTCTTATGAAAAAGTTGTCACGACACTTTTATTGTTTTAGATGATTGTCGCTACATGGCACTGTGATCAAAATATTTTATAAAAGAATTCCTTATTTTGTTTTATATGATTAATGCTAGATGGCGCTGTGATCAAAATATTTTATAAAAGAATTCCTTATTTTGTTTTATTTGATTAATGCTAGATGGCGCTGTGATCAAAATATTTTATAAAACAATTCCTTATTTATTTTTATATGATTAATGCTAGATGGCGCTGTGGTCAAAATATTTTATAAAACAATTCCTTATTTTGTTTTATATGATTAATGCTAGATGGCGCTGTGATCAAAATATTTATAAAAGAATTCCTTATTTTGTTTTATATGATTAATACTAGATGGCGCTGTGATCAAAATATTTTATAAAACAATTCCTTATTTTGTTTTATATGATTAATGCTAGATGGCGCTGTGATCAAAATATATTTTTTAAGTTATAATAATTATATTATTCCTTCACTAATTAATTGAAAGGAACATCGTTTCATCCGGGTGTCCCTTGACACCTCTCAAGTTTTATATTTTAAAAAGCTAACCAAATAAACTCATATAAAAATCTTCATATTTTCAATTTTCTAGGTATATCTTTTAATCTTTGCAACAAAAACAGAGAGGACATTTGATTTCCAATAATCTTGAACAGTAAATAGATGTTATTGGATCCACCCTTTGGCTCCTTTATTTAATTGAAACAATTAGTTAAACTGAGTGAGTATCGATAACAAGATTGGATATCAGCGACGATATTAGATTCTTGAACCGTCATATATTATTATATTAGAACAGAAGGTACAAATACTATAAATCCACGATTCGTTTTTGAAGACCTTTTTTATAAGCTCTATACATATTAACTTGCACTGGATGTAACTATGTAAGTTGTGGTGGAATCTTGCGAGTAAAATGTCTCTTGAATCACTCTATCTAACTATAAAGCTGGCATCCATGGCGTAGTTTTAAAGATATAAGCTTCTCATCTCATCAAGAACTGATGGCCGATGGGGCCGAAAAGTTCTAGAGTGGCGACCACAAACTGGTAGGCGTAATGTAGGCAGATCTCATACATGATGAACCGACGACCTGGTCAGGATCGCGGGAAGTCGCTGGATGCAGACAACTCAGGACCGAGTGGTGGCGAGGTTTGGGGGAAGCCTATGTCCAGCAGTGGACGTCTATAGACTGATGATGATGATGAAACATACATAGAGACAAATAGACAGCGCGAAGCGTCTTTATTTTTGACCGACTTCCAAAAAGGAGGAGGTACTCAATTCGTCTGTATTTTTTTTATGTTTATTTCTCGATAATTTTAATTTGGGAGGACCGATTTGAAAGATTCTGGTGTCAGATGAAAGGTGATGACTGAACTTAGGCCCCATTGTTTTTTTTTAAAGATCGAACAAGTACTTTTGGATCTGTGTTTAAAAATGTGTATTTTTAACGGACAAAATTTCAGGATTTTTTTTGTTAAAATGCAAACATTTTGAGCATTATCTCATATAAATTTGATAAAGATCTGACTAGTAGTTTTTGTGATATGCTTGAGAAATGGAAGTCGGTCGTTTTAATTTTTGTAATAAAAATATTATATGTAGAGAAGACACAAACACAATTTGCCCCGTCTACTTTTACTTTATCTCGTCCGAGCCGGAGTTAAATTTAAATGAGGATTGATAGCGGTAATTAGAGAGAGTCAAAGCTTCTCCTTAAGTAATTGGAGGTAGCAGTGTACTGGATTTGAGGGTAGTTCAGATGCTTTTATAACACAGTACAGTAACAAACAGTAATGCAACTTTAAACAAAGTTTTTAATTTAAATGGCATGCTTCTCTATTTTTTTTACGAACCAGTTACGACGCTACTATTATTTATTCTGCAATAGTGTCTTTAATTTATTTATATTAATTATTATTGATCTAAATAAATTAAATGAAAGATATAGTACATTTTGAGATCGACAATTACAAACTTATAAGCGTTTTCAAAGAAAATTTAGTGTTTTCTCATTTATTCTATCTACCTATTTGTATTCCGAATATGCGAAATATGTAGTAAGTTGAAGAGTATGTATGATATGGACGACATTTGGTTTCAACAGGATGGCGTAACATGCCACACAGCCAACATGACAGTCGAACTTTTGGAAAATGCAAACTTTATAATAATATGGCCCACACCTTATATGGTTTGAGTTTTGTTTGTAATGAAGTCCTCGAAAATAACTAACCTAAACTACAATATAACTATTTAAGTTACAGCTTCTCTCTCAACAAAGACCTCGTCAAAGGACTTCCAATTTTGATTGTCCTTGCCTCGAGAGGCACTGTGATCTAGATACGAGTATCTAGATCAATCTAGCCAAGTTTTCCTCCCACCTTTTATATTGTCTTCTCCATACTGTTTCCACTGTTAAGCCAATTGTACTTTTGTGTTATTTATACCGGCGTAAAGTTGTACTACTGTTTTTCCTTCACTGTGTTTCTTGTTGCGGAGTTATTCCCTTATAATTTAGTGAGAGTTTAATTAAAAATTCATTTTCTTAACTTACCACTTAAAGTTCGAGAATACGCGAACGGTAATTAATTCATATTGTTGTTTTGATTTTGAGCTGGCAATGTTTACCTACTTCGTTATACTTAATATCGTAAAAAGCTTTTTTGATGAGTGTCTGATCTGGGATGGGTCGAACAAATTTATACTCAGATTCTAAATATTCACAACGAACAATAGTCATCAAAATCAGTTTATCTAGAAAACTAAAATGTGCAGCATATTATGAAATCTTTTAGTAAAATAGACCTTAAAGAAAATATAATCATCCAAATTGGTTTACTCATACTAAAGCTATGCGATACAAAAATACAGTCAACTTAATAGATCTCTTTTGGCAAATCGATCATACTTTGCAATGCGACAGATAATGCAAAGTTAAAAAAAAAAACGCGACGTTATTCCTCTCGCGTCTGTCACCATTCAACACAAGTTTGTACACAACTGCATTAACCGCTGAGCATTTACAACACAAACTTGAGCGGTATTTAGTATAAATATGCATACGTTCTGAATGAATCATCGCCATGAATGTTTAATTAAGCGCGGTTCGCGCAAATTTATGCAACTGTCACAATGCAAACTAAATATGTATCTAATCTGCATTGACGAATCTGTGAGCAACGCGCGAACGAGCTGAATGTGGTACAAATTGTGAGAGAAAGCGTTTTGTTAAATCAGCGATCGTTGTTACAAGCGCTATGGTCAGGGAAAGACAGTACTGAACAACCCATTACTGCCCACTGTTGGGCTCAGCTCTCCTCCAAAGAGGGATTGGCAAAGGCATAGTTCACCAGGCTTGTGCAATTCAGATTGGGGACTTCACACATCTTCGTAGGATTTTTAGAATCCTTTTCCACCATTTACGATACGATTTGAATTTACTTTTTTTTAAATTGCTTTATAGATACTCGAACCTACAGCCCGCCTGACGGTAAGCGGTCACCGTCGCTCATGAATCTCTGCAATACCAGGGCAATAAGGGGCCGTTATCTATCACCTACCCATACAGGACTTTTCTTCATCCTTGTTTGAAGAGGGACATGTCATAGCACTCCACAAACACCGTGGACGGGATTCCATAGACTTATAGACGATTCTAATGTTTATATGATAATATGGGGCGTAGCACGAATTTATTTATTTATTTCAATAAGAAGAGCACAAACTAATTGTACACGTTTTTTTAATAAACTAAATTTAAGATTACTTTTATACAATTCAAACGACACGTTCCACATATAAGTTTTCAGATATACACACTTATTCAGCACTTAATTAGATGTAAAATAACAATAAGTACAAAATAAAATTACATTCTTATTATACGATTTTTTACCCGGTCCAGGAACGGATTAAGATCGCATCGGATCGTCCCACTGCAATATAAAACACTTCTGACTTGTACCACAACCAAATGTGGATGGCAAGTGTGACATTAGCAATTCGTTTCGACGCCAATACAATAAATAATTCATGTGTGGAACGCTTCTACCTTCCATTCGTCGTAACAGATGGTACCCAAAACATTCCCGGGCAGAATTCTTCGGTAAAAACTTGACGGATTCTGGTTTTACTTGCTAATTGATTTGGCTTGGATGGTATTGGGGATCAGTAAGCTGTAGTGGTAGGTATATAGCACGAATTGATGGCCGTTGGGAAGGGAAGGTTCTGGAGTGGTGGCCACGAGGCAAGTACCATTTTTGTTTACTGCAAGATAAACAATCTTACGACTTACCAGGTAAGTGGTTACGGTCGTCGGTTAGTAAGTGATTACCGCCGCCCATGGACAACACCAGAGCATTGAAGGACACTAACCGACTGGACTGGTAATTATGACAAAATATGTCTGTACCAACCCATTACTGCCCACTGTTGGGTTCAGGTCTTCTCAGAATAGGGATTAGGCATAGTCCACCACGCTTGCCCAGTGCGGATTGGGGACTACATATCTTCAAAGGATTTTTAGAACCCTTTCCGACATGCAGGTTTCCTCACGATGTTTTCCTTCACCGTTTTTAGCCAGTGGTGTTGTGAAAAATTGCACATAAATCTTTTTCCACATTTAGATTTAGAGGTACAAGCCGGCCGGAATTGAGCCTGCGACCTCCCGAACGGAAGGAAGCGCTCGACCACTCGGCCACCACGACTTATGTTTACAAAATATGTAAAGCATACTAAAACTTTACAGATAAAATAAAAACTAAATTTCACATTATATGCCATTAAATTTCTTATGTTAAGAATAAAAACAAAGATAAGAAATATCCAACAAATAATTAGGTTTCTCAGTCGCTCAACAAACAAGACACTGAGCTGAAACAAAATTACAGACAAACACATTAGCCAACGGGAAACAAAAATACAATTGTGTTTTATTTTGCAGACGAAAAGAAATCTAGCCGCCCACGACCAATTCCTTTCCATGCGGGTAGTTCGACAAAACTTGTTTGTTTAGCGTAACTAGAAATGAATTTGCCGTCGAAAATAACAAAGAATAACAGAAATACAATACTTGTTATTAACATTGTAGGTTTATTTAGGTTCTACGAATCATTGCTAAAATACATTTATAACATTTCCTTGACAATGCTAAACAACGAGCAATTATAATCTATACTGGTGTTTATATCTTTGAAGTTCTAAGTTTGAAATATATTCTGTTAGTACAGTTCCTTCCACCTCCTAAAAGACTCTAAGTCTCCTGATACCATTAAGACGTTTGCAAAAATAAACAGTTACCGTCGCTCATGAACCTCAGCAATGTCAGCCGTTTTCTATCACCTTTTTTATATACAGAACTTTTCTTAAACCTCGTTGACATGTCATAGTGTCTGTTGTTTTAAAGTGGCTCCAAATGATATAAACAAAAAACCTTTCAAGTCAACCGAAAAATTTCGCTCTCAACGCAAATTCGCAACAAGAAAAACCATCGTCCTAACGAGGAAACTCCGCGTATTTTTCCACAAACTAAAATCTCAAAACACAGGGCGTACATAAAAGCGAAACCGCCATTTGTTCGAACACAAAAGGAGCCAAAACACGCTTCGGGGATGGAAGTTCTCGACCTTACTGAAACTGTCACCTCGGGACCAAACAGAGGATACAATAAGGAAAATTAACAGAATCTCGCGAAGTAGGACACGTTGTAGTGTAATGATTAGCTTTGTTCTGGAGATTGTTGGGATTGATAACGAAGATGTAAAGAATATAGGAATAGGCTTCGATAAAGTATCACTAGATATACGAGTACATTTAGAGCGTAAATGGCTGTGACCCGAAGCGGATTCAGACCAGACAGGTGCGCATAGACGCGCAAATTACCATCCCATGGGTAAACCCTTAGAAGGGACATAGTCAACGCCACACCAACATCTCACCTCCGCCTAGAATAGCGGAGAGATTAAGTCCGGGCAGCGGGGTGCCCCCGAGGCCCGTCCGTGTCCGATGACCCCCATGGATGCATGAATAGCACGAACCAAAAAACTCAATATTTCATATTCGGTATGGAATTCTTTGAAACGATTGTGTTAATTATTGTAGCGCGATCGACTTCGTTGTCTCTGAATGAATATACTTTTGGAATATACTATCTTTTTTTAATTCAAAATATTTGGCGGTCACAATTTTCTAATGCTGTGTTCGCAGCTGTGTATATTGTTACATTTGATCAAAGACAATAAAATAATCTTACTAATGAAGGCACTGTCAGATAAGACTACCAAAGGAAAACAGTTCGACTGTGATTACTGTCTCCAGCCTCATCATTACACACGGTCTTTCATTTTATCAAGATGCAATTATGTTTCACATATACCTAAATAGTTAACAAATGTACACATAAAAATATTTATTTTTCGGTAGCACCCACATTTTTTATCTATACAAATATTATAAAGAGGAAAGATTTGATATTTGTGATTTGAAAAATCCTTTCACTGTTGGAAAGCTACACTAATTTCGGAGAACATAGGCTACATTAAATTATAAAAAAGTTAGTTATCCGTATTAAAACTCCAATAATCTAAGTCAAAATGTGAAAAAATGTAGTTCTTATAAGGATCTAACAGTGCTGCCTGAACACGTTTTTGACGCAGGCGAAGTTGCGATGATCAGCTAGTTAGCAGTAAAAACAGAATTTATAAGACTGACCAAAAATACCCAATATATTTTCTCAAAACAATGCCTATAAGTTCACAAGGGTGCTGTACACTTGGACTTACCCTCAAGGTTAGGTTTCTCTTAATCAATAATATTATCGCGTTCTGCGGCGAACTGTACTAATAACCTTCGAATATTGAATATTGAACACGAAAGCTGATACCACAAGGCAGCATTTGACGTAATTTTAGCTTGGTATATCATCTTTATAAAGAAACACTTGATCTTTTTTTAAGAGATATTTTTTAGAAGACGTCAGAACTTTAGTATACTTTCGTGGAGTACAGTGGACTTATGGCCAAAGGGGGATCTCCGACCGGGCGAGGTAGTGTATGCCCGGTCAGGCCGAAGCTCCTTGTAGTAGATTTGAGATGTCGTATGTATGCGAAGATTCTTGCAAATGTCGTAACCGCGAGTCAGGACCACGCGCGCTGTTATTGGTCGCCACACTTTCTTTCATGATTTTATGGAAAGATAATCGGATTTAAAAGCTTTTATGTAACTTTCACTGGATATAACTATGTCGCTATATTGAATGCAGTATTTCGGTTTATGTCCAAAAATCGAAATCCACGCTGCTTTAAGTAATTGAAAATATCAAAAAACATATTGTATTTGTAAAGTTAGATTATTTATCTTTTTATTGTCACAAACCTTGGGTTACCAGTTTTAAAAGTTTTTATGATGGATCTTAAACTACTTCTAGCTTTTTTTTTTTTGCTTTAGTTGGAGGTAATCGCCGGATCCCCACCCGCCCTCCGGGTGGGGTATGTGGCAGTTGAACCGCACTAAAACCTCCAACCGCTCACACTCAGCGTCCGAACCCCGGTTGAGGCCAGAACCCAGCACGGGATTCTGAGGGACGACGCGACGCGTTACGCTCTAGGCACACTTTCCCGTCGCGCCGCCCCCAAAAACTACTTCTAGCTGCTATTTACGTACAAAAGTTCGCTCATAAAATACTAAATTCGACAAACCGTTATCGACATCGCAAATAAAACATAGATTTCAACGTCAAACAAACAAATGTCTAATCGATTTATAATTATAATAATAGTCAATTTCCTTACGAGACGTGAGGGTTGAAATGGGTACAGAATCATTTTAATATACAGAAGTAATCCTTATGCATAATGACGTCAATGTTAGCTGACACTGAAAACCATCGCTAGATGTTGACATTGGGGGCGGCGCGACGGGAAAGAGTGCCTTGGGCGTAACGCGTCGCGCCGTCCCTCATAACCCCGTGCTGGGTTCTGGCCTCAGCCGGGGTTCGGACACTGAGTGTGAGCGGTTGGAGGTTTTAGTGCGGTTCAACTCCCACATACCCGGTGATTTCCTCCAACTAAAAAAAAAAAAAAAAGATGTTGACATTGGTTCTGTTATTATACCGAAATATGCTGAGTCTCTGCTGGTTCAATAAAGGAGATTCACACTGTCCGTCTGTTTATATGCTTAAATCTTTAAAACTACGCAACGGGTTTTAATACGGTTTTTAATACATAAGATAGTACCATAATTTTAGATGTGATGTCGTAATTAGGCACAGTTTTTGCTATTAAATCCTTTTTTGATGCAGAAGAACTTGCGTGGATCAACTAGTTTAACGATATTACACAGAAAAGTTTCTGAAAAATTTGACAAACGCTGTTTCGAGAGTTAAGTAGATATACGATCAAGTTCGATTTGTATTATAATTTACATCTGTAAAGTGAATTACACTGTGTTATAAGGTTGATAAATGTACAGGACCGGTCTCACGTAGCAGACACTTGCTATGATTGGAATAGACTATTAATAACTTCGGGTTCTAGTGTCCGTTTTCATACTGAATAAGACTGATGAGTATATTTACATATGTGTAAGGCTATTGTATAGTTCACTATGACGATAGAAGAAAATATCTTACCAGTAGAGTGCTAGCTAAGACAAGTAAAACGAGCCCAAACACGACGGGTTTATCTTGTTTAGCACAAGAGTTCCTATGACCACCTTACGAATCCATCATCAGATCAGCGTCAGCTCAATCGGAAATCGGGAAGTCGGAAGTCGGGAAGCAATAGAGAAACTGCCACGTACCATGTGGAATAAAATCAGCTCTCATGTGCCATTTAACTGCATCATCAAGTATGTGTAAAATTTCAGTCCTCCGATTGGGCTGGAAAATTGGTCAAATTTAGCTTGTCAAATTCCGCCCGAACTTACATAATTGAATCCAATGCTAGTCAAATGAAATTCAAAAGATTTCATATTTCAATGTTTCATAAGAAAAGTTAAAAAATGCTCTTATATTTCTACCTACATTTAAAAAAGGATTTACCTTCTAAAGAATTGATTTCCAGACAGTCTTTGTTGAGAATGCCTAAACATTTTTACTGTCTGTTCACAATGTCATTCTAGGAACTCTTTAAATCCAAAGGAACAAAACACTGTAGCGCCCACTTACTGCTATTGAAGCCTCTTTTCACAGCTGGAAATTCTGTGAAAATCACTAGAAGTCTGTTCACATTCAATTCAATATAGTTGAAAGTCATGTTTAGAAAATAATTCATTTCAATAAAGATTTTCAATTTATCATGATTTAAATTTAGTAGTGCTTTGTAGCGTTCTTCACAAAATTGTTGTAAATAAGAAAGTGATGAATTGTTCCTGTAAATAACAAAGCTATTGACAAAAATTTCTGTATTTGATCAAAAGATTCAGTTTATTGTGAACAAAATATTATAGCTTCTTTGAATTTTCTTTTTTGATTTTTTTTTTATTTAAGTTTTTAAGATCCTGGATATTAAGTAGCAGTACACTGCTAGCTCATAAAAGCAAAACAAGAACAAACACGACGGGTATATCTTGATTAGCACAAGAGTTCCTATGACCACCTTCCTAATCCATCATTTTGATATAGGGTAAAACCCGGATAGATGCCACACTTTTTAAAAATCTCCTATAAAAAATGTGTACTAGTACATTTTTTATTCAAAGTGTATTCTCCAATATAGTTCGTTTATCTTCTAACATACCCTAACTTTAAAAAATATATAAATATTATAAATTTTAAGTAAATCCAGTTTAAAATGACCTCTAAAAAAGAGGATAGTTGCCAACCATGGCGGATACTAGCCTTGCGTTATAAATGGTTGGGTGGGATACTTGCCTAATGAGAGGATAGATGCCCGCCTATTTTTTTTTTCAAATAAATATGGACTTTTATTAATAAAATAATCAGTTTTTATTATTAAATACAATCTTTTATTAAGTATTAATTAAATTTACATTAAAATAAAACAATAATATACTCCAAAATGGTAAAGAAGTGTCCAAAATAAAAATGTAATGTTATTATTTATTTTGAAGATGAACAATAAACAAAATTAGAATTAACTTTGGCATTAGGCTCTATTAAGTAAGTTCTTATATTTTCTTATATCTTATTCAGTCTTTATAACTTACTGAGATCCTTTATTATATACTAGGTAAGTACTAAGAGAAGTTAAATTATTACCTCATCAACACTTAAAAATACTAAGGATTTAAATTGTAAGTTAGTGAACATGTAATTTTTTGATTAAAAATTAGTATTTATCTTAACTATTAAAAATATGGTAATCAACTTTAACATTAGCATTGATTGTCACCAAAAGTCAAGCTTTTCAACTTGCCACATCTCATAAAATGGTTTTTGAGTGTTGAACAAGTTCAAGAGAACAATCCAATCTGATTTCGATTTAGTTAAATTATAATTTAAAAAAATTCTACACAATAATCATGAACTCAATTTTTTTTTTATTTTTGAATTACATTTCTTTTCTTTTAATATATTTTCAGTGCCTCCAATAGATACTTTGCTTTGTTTTCCTTTGAGATTAGTAGCCCTTTAGTTGCTTTTCATTTAGATATTTTTGAACTTATAACATTTTCTTCATTTTCACTGCTAGAACTGTAGATATGAGTTTTTCCTTATCTTCTGTTCAGCTGATGTGGCGCGGTACCACGCCTGGCTTTCGTTTATACTTGCGAGGCATTTTGCTGTTGAGTATTTATTTTATTTAAGATAAACTATAGTAAAACCATATGAAAAAATAAATAAGATAAAATTTTTCCTGGTAAAAATGTAAAAATGCGGATTGTTGCACTGCGGCAACTATCCGTAAAAGACAGTAGGGCAACTATCCGATTTGATACGGATACTTGCCTTTTTTATTTAAGAAATAAATAAAACACATTTAACAATAAAACCTAATAAACAGTGCAATTTTAACTCTAATGCACTCATTTAAATATATTTTTGTTTGAAATCGCAATCAGTTATAAAAATATTTAACAACGATTTCTTAGCAATATAATTCTGGCGCTCGTCAAAGTATCGCCGCGGAAGATTTTTACTCACACGGACAAAATACGTGCGCCTACTTCAATGGCTTATGCGGCACTTAGGCCTTCGCGGGGGACGCTTTTGATTATGATCAAAAAGAAATACCGTCAATACGTCTAACATAGAGAATTTTAAACTGAGGCATGTATCCGATCGAGGCAACTATCCTGGTTTTACCCTATTATTGTATTGTTATGTGTACAAAATTTCTGCTCAATTGGAAACTGGGAAGTTGGTTAAATTTAATTTGCAAGAATCCAGTGTACATCTAGTACAATAAAGCTTCTAAAATGGTCGATCATACTGTAAAACTGTATCATCTTTAGAAGTAGGATTAACGAATTATCCATACACTTCTCTCAAAAAAAAAACTTGAGAGTGTCAAGGGGCACCCGGACGGAACGAAGTTCCTTTCGATTAATTAGTGAGGGAATTGTAATATTTTTTTCTTTTTTAGAGAGAGAGAGACGGTCTGTCTCTCTAAAACTAACTAATTATTATAACTTAAAAAAAATACATTTTAGTCACAGTGCCATCTAGCGATAATCATCTAAAATAAAAAAAGTGTCGTGACAACTTTGTCATAAGAATTTCCGTCTAGCCCCCTTTCGACAACGCGCGATAAGGAACTTCGTTCCAATATTAGAAAGGACATCACACATGGAATCCATATTTATTACACCGTCTTATCCGAATAATACGATGAAGTAAATCCGTCAGAACTGTGTTAAGTTTGCACAGGGTGGGTCTTATCGATTCGGCGTACGACTCATTCCGGTCACTTCAAGGGTAGGGAACGAATACTGTAGCAGACATTCTTACATATTTACACACGAGAAATGAATAAATTGTGTAGGATAAATAGATATTATTTACAAGCTTTGTGTTAACTTATAGATCTAATATAAGACCAACATTGTTAAGTTACAAAATGTACCCTGTGTCTTAGATATAAGGTAAATAAATAAATAACTTACACTGGATGTAACTATATAAGTTCGGGTGGAAACTTCCCCTTCCAATTAAGTTGAAATCTTGAATGCATATGTAGCTATATCACGTGACAAAGCCATAACATGCAATGGAGATGATTTGATGATGGATTCGGAAGATGTCCTCAGGAACTCTTGTACTAAACACTGCTTTTGCTATTAAGCTTTTTTTTTTGTTAAAGGAAATCACCGGATCCCGTACCGTAGACCGTATGTGGAAGTTGAACCGCACTAAAACCTCCAACCGCTCACACTCAGCATCCGAACCCCGGCTGAGGCCAGAACCCAGCACGGGGTTTTGAGGGACGGCGCGACGCGTTACGCCATCGGCACTCTTTCCCGTCGCGCCGCCCCCTGTGCTATTTAGCTAGCATTCTGATGCTATATGATATCTAGGATCCTAAAAAGTTGTATTTAAAAGTTTTGTTTAAATAAAATTATTATGTTTTAGTTAGCCGTTTTAGAGATTTATTTTGTTTGTTACCCTTCAATGTAGACTTTTTCAGTAATTTCAGAGGCGATATTATCGCTGAAAATGTTTTCCAGAGAACTTATTTACCACAGAACAAGATAAAAATAAAATACTAACAGACACTTTCAGTCTACAAATGTTACAAAATCAACTACAACTAAACATTTTCTCATAATTTCGCTCTACTTTCGTAAGCCTCCTACACGCACACAATCCGGCGCGGTTCACATCCTCATAAACGTTTGTCTGTAGGTGGTCATTGGTCACTGGTCACGTCGTTACTAATGAATCGTATCCTGCTTAGCAATTGACTAATTGCGCTCAAGCTCTGATGGGAATACGACCTATTTAATGTAATGTAATCGACGATTTTTGCCGTGAATGCGAATAGAAGGAAATTTATCGCTTTAAAAAAATCCGAAAGACTACACACTCTGTGTCCCGTGAAATCGTAAGTGTAAGAAGGATTGCTATTAGCCATTTAGACTAAGCAGTTTCATCTAGAAATAGGACATGGTAGCAGTTGCATCATGAATCTACTAATGAGAAAAATCAGTAAGAAACTTAGCATACATTCAAGACTAGTCCCATCATTTCATCTGTAGATGATAGAATTAGTAGAAAAAAATCGAGTTTCGACTTCTCTTCTCGCAAAACGGGAGACAATAAAATAAATTGCTTTGCATGTAGCCTATTGTTTTGATAATAAATAAATACAAAGATAGTCGATATTCAATTCTACGACCGGAATCAATCCATTCCTCGACAATCAGGCGCGGGTCACGCACCGCCCGCATCTCCTAATCAGATTAAGATGCTGTAATGATACACCGGGCGACATGACTGTACAATATCATAACTAAACAGAAGGAAAAGTCTGTGCAAAATGAACGAACTTATGGACCTTTGGGGGCGGAGCGAACGAAAAGAGTGCCGAGTGCGTAACACGTCTCGCAAAACCCCGTGCTGGGTTCTGGCCTCAGCCGGGGTTCGGACGCTGAGTGTGAGCGGTTGGAGGTTTTAGTGTGGTTCAACTCGCAAATATCACACATTCCAGATTTCCTCCAATTCAATAAAAACCTGCATAGGTTTAAGCGACACGAAATTAAATACTTTTTTATGAGAGCACACCTCATTGAAAAGTATATGCTTTCAAACGAGTGCTTAGGTGAATGATATACGTTCCGGTACGGACAGTAGCAAATTCAAAACCGACTTGTACCTCTAAATCTTAATGCGAAAAACATTCGGTTAAAAATGGCGAAGGAAAACATCGTGAAGAAACCTACATTTTTTTTTTATTGCCATGTAGGCAGACGCGCCAACGGGCCCCTGATCGTAAGCGGTTACCGTCGCTCATGAACCTCTGCAATGTCAGGGGCCATTGAGGGGTCGCTACCTACGACCTAACTTTAAGGACCCTCCTCAAGCCTCGTTTGAAGAAAGACAAGTCATATTAGAAAAGGATTCTAGGAAAATTCTTAGATGATATGTGAAGTCCCCAATCCGCATTAGGCAAGCGTGGTGGACTATGCTTAAACCTTCTACTGAAGAGACCTGAGCCCAAGAGTAGAGCATGGTTTGTTACATTATATTTACTTCTGCGTAGAAAATATTATGTGTGTGTTTGGTTGACGAAGTCTCCATAATGAGACATTCGATACGTCCGGGAGAAAGTTAACTATCAGTTAAACTTTTAATAAGAACATTCTGAGAAGTAGTAAAACAGTTGGATTAAAAGATACACTTATTAATGTTTGGTGTGATTTGGAGAATTTTAGGAGTAAGAGAAAAATGTACCATCGACAGTTTTGCACTAGGATCATTAAATGTAGGTTTAACCTTTAGTATAGTTATTATGTCTTTATTTTTCTTATATTTTTACTCTACTTTCGTGTTATAAAAAAAATATTGTAACTTAGACTTTTTTTTTTTAGTTGGAGAAAATCACTGTAGTTGAACCGCACTAAAACCTCCAACCGCTCACACTCAGCGTCTGAGCCTCGGCTGAGGCCAGAACCCAGCACGGGGTTTTGAGGGACGACGCGACGCGTTACGCTATCAGCACTCTTTCCCGTCGCGCCGTCCCCGGACGCCGAAGCGGCGGCCGGCGGCGATACGACCACCGGCTCTCTCGGTCGGCGGGTTTTCCGAAGCCCGCCAAGATGGGACCGCGTGTCACCCTCCCACGGAATACCCCGCTGGGTCAGAACCAGCGTGGGTCGGGGAGCACGCGACGTAACTTAGACCTTAGTGTATATTGTAACCTACTTAAAGGGAGAGCACTGGCTTTCATAGCACAGTAGTTTTACTACTAGTTTGAGAGCCTGGGTTTAACCTATATAGTGTGTTGTTAAGTGTTCCTTAAATAAATAAATAAAAAAAAATCATTTCTACATAAACGACCTATCCGAAAAACTACACGCGCTTCTGCATTTGACACAATTCGGAGCTTCAAGTTCTTGAGCATAAGTAAATGTGTGCCTAATGTGAAAATAGAACAGTAACCTGTAAAACACCTTACCTTGGCCCTTTATAGCGAACACAAAACATTTTATCATACAAATTTGTCAAAACGACAGCACAACGAAGGGCATAAGTTATGGAAACGTGAACCTGCGTAAATAATGGCGGTACAATTTAATAAACATATTACACACACGCAAATCCCGTACCTATTCCTTCATGTTTAAAGTACATTATCGCTTGTCAAAGAAAACGGTCATACTTGCCTTACAAAAGAGGATTAATTACTCGAACAAAAGGCTGTCGTCTAATGACATTGTGGCGTCGAAACGTCACTTTACGTGATGTACGATAAGTGTGCTCTAATTTCGTTAGTACCTCATAATTAGTTATTTTATGAACTAACGTAAACTTGGGACTAGGTAGGTATAAGCCATTGCCATAAGCCATTGGTCTTAAACACCACACAACACTGTTTAATTTATATTAGCGTGTCGGTATAAGATTATATCTATTATTTTCATTGTTTATCTGTACTTAGATAATCCTTTATCAATGCCCACATAATTTTCTGTCAAATTACTTCGAATTTTAATTTAGGAATCCTCATTTCCTTCGCTGTTTTCCTTCAACGTTTTAAGCCAAAGGTTCATCTATTAATACAAATATAACACACGACTAATTAATGTTGTTTTAATAATTGCTGTACGATAAGTAACGTCGCCCATGAGACTCACCAATACCACGGTATTGGGGGCTGAAAAGTTCTGGAATGGCTCCAAGAACCGGTAAACGTGACGTGGGTAAACCTCCCACAAGATGGACCGACGACCTGGTCAAGATAGCGGGAGGTCACTGGATGCAGATAGCGCAGACCGGCCGCTGTGGTGAAGTTTGGGGGAGGCAACAGCAGTGGACATCTATATGATGATGATGATGGGGGCCGTTACCCACCACTATATACAAGGCAATACAATCATTTAAAGAAAAGAAAGAAAATCATTTAATGAACACACAATACTCGTTTAAGAATAAAGAATAAAGATGTTTATTGTGAGTTAAATCCATTGCACATTTGACAGAAAACTTATACTAAAAACACATAGGATTCAACTTACAGATGTGCCTGAACAGGTTACCAATGATCCTCACACTAGGCAAAGCCTGTATCGTGAGGACCACGCTAAATGAAGTGTTACGTAGTGGAAGCTGGGCACAGTTAATAATTAGCAGTGATAAAACTTAATACTAGTTAATAAAAAGAGCCAACATATATCACAATAGTGCACAAAAACAACCGAAATTCAAAGCCGAAAACGAGTCGTAATATTTTCGGCGAACGCTCTCCCACATCCACAATTCGATTGCAAAGGCTCTGTCTCGGTATATTGCACCGGGACCGCACTCCGGCCAAATGCATTTTCTGTGTCCCTACCGCTTTGATGTCAAAATGTACGGTGTATTTCATTAAAACGTACTGTAGTGTGTCTGCGGTTTATACTTTGGTTAAATTTCATTATTTATGAAGCGTATTTAGTTGTTGCTGACGTTTCGTCCGTTGGGGGCAAATTGTTACCGGTTTCCTATGGGAAGTGCACTGAGGTGTGTCGCCAAATGTGCAATATATTATGTATTCTGTACTAATATTGGAACGAAGTTCCTTATCGCGCGTTATCGAAAGGGGGCTAGACGGAAAAAAATCTTACAAAAAGTTGTCACGACACTTTTTTTTGTTTTAGATGATTATCGCTAGATGGCGCTGTGATCAAAATCTTTTAAAACACGTTCCTTATCACAAAAAAAAAATATATATCTTTTAATCGAAAGGAACTTCGTTCTATTCGGGTGTCCCATGACACCTCTCAAGTTTTTTATAAAGGTGAAAGGTTTAATTGTTTGTTTGTCTCGAATAAGCTCCGAAACTACTAGTCCGATTTCAAAAATTCTTAAGTTTTATTTATCGAGGAAGGATATAAGATTTCGTTTCCCGTTGTCAGGCAGACGAAATTATTGTCATTTAGTGTTTCTATAAAGTTATTCTGTCATACATCTATTTTCGACTTTCAATCAATGACTACCGATCCTAACTAACCCAAGCTTGAGTAGTCAACTTTATTAGTCAAAAGGGCTAGTGGGACCTTTTGAAATGGTAATTCTATCGTATAATTATGAAGCAGGACGGGAGGGTCCGAATTCAAATTTAGGGAAAACGACGCAAACATGAAATTTAACATAATTCTGAATTACCATCAAACGATTGGTGAACTCTATGCATAAAGGTTTAGCATACGAATTTTTTTTTTCGGAATTGAGTCCAGTAAAATAATCTTTGACAATCCGAGCGCTACGACTTGTCCATCTTCAGATTAAAGTTCGTAGGGTGCGGCTCTGCAGTGTTCCCTGACATTTCGTAGGTCCATGAGCGACGGTAACCCTTTACGACTAGGTAGCTCGTAGACTCGTCTCCCTACATGACCACAAAAAGAACCATTCAGGTTGAGTTATAAATTGTAGCTTTTTTGTTTGAGGAAATCACCGAAAGTGTGTGGGTATGTGGGTTTTGAACCGCACTAAAACCTACAACCGCTCCTAATAAGCGTGGTACATGCCTCCCCCTTACCAAATATTTGAAACATCCTGTAAATTATTTTGAGAACGGTGGGGCGAAGACCTATCTAGTATAGTCTTATTTTAAAAGAAAAATTATGGCCTTCAGTTTGGAAGACTGCGACAAATTCTTTCTATATATACAGAACATTCACCCAACTTTTGTCAAAATATTCGTTTCACATTCGCATGATTTTTTCAGAATGCGAATATGTCAAAACATCTCTATTTAATTACACATTAGATTCTCACAACAATACTACTCTAAAATCTACACCGATGCAATCATTCCAAAGCTCGTGGTCTATAATATCAACTATAGACATATACAAGCTTGAAACTATGCCTGGATCTTGGTCTAAGCATGCACAACCACAGGTACGCATGTAAACCAGACATTCAGGCGCGTGGTAATTAACGGAAGGCATTCACGGATCGCGGCGATCCTGGAACGCATGAGGTACACATCAGATAGACTTTGGAGCGAATACAACAGCGGAAACTAATGCCGGGTGATTTCTTAATAAATAGTACATATTTAGAAACCTGCATGTCGGAAAAGGGTTCTAAAAATCCTTTGAAGATATGTGAAGTCCCCAATCCGCACTGGGCAAGCATGGTGGACTATGCCTAATCCCTCTTCTGAGGAGACCTGAGCCCAACAGTGGGCAGTAATGGGTTGGTACAGTACATATTGGAGATCATGTTGATGTTTGTTACGCGATTACTAAGACTTCTCAGGGACTTGTAGGAATTGATGATTCATTTTTGATGACAAAAATATGTGTTTTTAATTTTTATTAATTTATATTGACAACTAAGAAATTTGAATTATTTCGTATCTTTTTTTATTGCCTTACACGGCAGACGAGTCAACGGGTCACTTGATCGAAAGTTTCTTAAAGTATCAACATGAAATCTGATAGACATCATCATACTTTATATGCCTTAAGTATTGCTTATACAGGATGGATATATGTAAGCTATTCCCGCCGCAATGAAAGCTGGACATACACCAAATATTATATTTAAAAATATTTAGGTTAAAAAGTGCTAATAATTCGACAAGAATCACTCCAATTCCGCTTGGAAAGATAACATATTCACTCTGCATGCGCCAATGCTAAAACAGAGATCTATACGCTATGTTTGCTGTGTAGTCTCCTGTTGTAAATCCTCTAAACTAGACTGGAATCTTCGAATACCTAGCCGTATCAGATACAGTGCGTAATTAGCTCTGTGGCTGACAGGCTTGTCTGTAATGTAATTAGGTCTATGGTTATTTAGATGACCACTAACCACAAGTCATAGTGACCGAGGAAATAGACTGATTGCCTTCCGAGAGGTCGCGGGTATTAAGACCCCGAATCATATCAGAAGAATGCTAGTCAAAACAAATAAAATGAGCCCAAATACGACGGTTCTATCTTGTATGTTTTAGCGAAAAAGAGTAATAAAAATCGAATGATTGAAAAAAAATCTCAATATTGCATTTCTGCATATCCTGACTGAAATATTCATGCACGTCCCTGCTGAAATTGCAGAGATACATGAAAGACGGTATCCGACAGTATTACAATCAGCTTGTTCGTCAGTTAGCTAATACAAAAGTAAACAATGTATGACTTAGATCTACCAGAAAAGTTCAACCAAAATGATCGCTATCGTGACGTACTTGATGTTGCTCTATACTCGTATAAAGGTATAATTTTATTACAAAGCGCTATTAATATTTTTGAAGTTTTACAACATTCTGGAAATAAACCAAGCTCTAAATATAAAAGTAATCGTTAACCCGTTGACGATGGACGACCGTAAAACTTGTCCTCAACTATCAGAATGAATAATTAATGAACACTTGTTGAAATATCGATTTGGCCACAACGCTCTGAACTTGTATTAAGTATTCTCCTTGGATTTGACCGTATTAACTTTGTCTGACCTAATCCAAAAGTGTATCGTAGTTACGAAATAAGGATCTCTTGAGCACAATTGGTTGGGCGTTAGGCGATACGTATGAGAAACCGTCGCGTCACCCCGGACAATTCTGTGCTGGGTTTTGACTTAAGTCGGAGTTGAATATGAGTGTGAGTGGAGATTTTAGCGCGGTACGACTCCCACATAACCCACGTGCGAGCCAAAAAAAAGCCACAATTCGTGTAGCACTATGTATTTATTTATATTTTTTTATTGCCTACGGCCCACCTGATGGTAAGTGACTTATCGCTTGACCAAATGTATGGTCCTACCTGATACAGTTAGTTTTATAATATTGACTTATCATTTTAGCTGTGAGCTTTTGGTATAGATGAACATACGACTTGATACGACCAACCAAAAAAATTGGTTGTTACCGTTACTCCTGTTATTATAGTACATACTTATACTATTTATTTTATTGGGTAGGCGTATAATTCATTACTCAATCTCATAATATATCGTTACATTTTGCAAAATACTAACTTCAAATACTAAATTTTTGAGAAAAGCACCCGAAAACGGATGAAACCCCAAAGCTGCATAAAAACATAGTAATTACGACAGTCATTAGAATTTTAGCACGTTGCAGTAACCGAGCGTTGTGCTGCGGTCTCATTTGAGGTGTTATGGGGCTATAGACACAGCGGGTTTATAGTTCAATAGTTTGGTCTAGAAATTAAGTGGTCATATAGGAAATTAATCTTAGTGTGATAAAGTTTTATGTGCCAATTTTCACAACACCACTGGCTAAAAACAGTGAAGGAAAACATCGTGAGGAAACCTGCAAATTGGAAGAAGTCCCCAATCCGCATTGGGCAAGCGTGGTGGACTATGCCTAACCTTTCTTCAAAGGTGACCTGAGCCCAACAATGGGCAGTAGTGGGTTGTTACAGTACAGTAAAGAATAGGAAATTAGCAGCTGAGAATCCTGCATGTGTGATTATTTCAACAGTTGCGGTTACCTAAAACACATCATCCAACAGCGTGCAATCCATAGAAGCAAAAACGCATTGCATACATTAAATTTACAGTAAAATCGATTAAATGCTATACATTGAATAGAAGTATACTTGTCATTCCTATTGACTTGTATCGAGCGTAAAAGTGTTATTAAATTTCATTGTAAGATTTAAAGTAAACAATTAGGTTTTACTTACATTTCTGCATACCGTGGTCAAAATATGATTGCACGTTAGTGTCATCAGCCTATAGACGTCCACTACTGGACATAGGCCTCCGAAACTCGCTACAACGACCGGTCCTGTGTTGTTTGAAACGCTTTCAAGTATATTTAATGGATATTTTTTGGATAGGAGGAAATCGCCCTCCTGCCGCGATGCCTTCCGAACCCAGGCTGGTTGGACAGGGTGATGGCGAGGTGAGGCCTGTCATTCCCAACTAACGGGTATTACCACTTTACCTAAACACTCTGGCATAGAAGAGGTTCGGTCGATAACCGCCATCAGATGGGTCGTTAGCTCGTTTGTAAACAGATGAAAACAAAAAAAACTCTCAAAATGAAGTAGATAAAACTATTTAAATACATTTTCATGGCCATAATGAATCTAGGTCACCCTAATTGCCGTTCCTGTACAAACTGCTATACAAACAGACGATCGCGACTCAATTAAAAACGGAAAACAACCAATATCCACTTGTACTTCGATGCAATTAAAATCCGTAATTGACTGTTTTTTGATCAACTTTCCACAAGATGTATGTTTGTTAGTATAACTGAACCGATTTCACTAATTCGGGGTCATCCATAAATTACGTCACACCTTAATCAACGAAGTGTGATTTTTTGTGACAAGGGGGTGCGGGTTCTTAATTTGATGACGTCATATTTAAAAATATTATAATCTAAGTGTAATCGTTCTGACCAGGAGAAACTTTTATAAAAAAAAATGTGAATTAAAAAGTTTTTCTAAACATTAAAATTAAACGTGAACTGGTATAACGCAACATTTCTACAACTCAGACCTAATCGTTCAGCGAGCATGTAAACTTCAATTGCATCGAACTCGTGAATAAAACGAACAATTTTATTACACCGTGTAATGTGACGCAGACGAAGTTATACGGGCCTACAAATATTCTGTTTAAAAAAAAAAATACTCTTTGCTCGTGTAAAAGTTTACGCATGTCGTCAATAGATGTCGCTACTCGTATTCCTACATCGCGGTGACGAGATGTGTCATGGAACACTATGTAAAAAAATTGTACTTATAATTTCGCTATCATGGACCTATTATACCTTTTAAGGTATCTGCAATGTTAGGATTTTTTGGGAACTTGACGTCTGTTAAACTACAGATGTCAGTTCATAAATACTGGAAATAAATTATTAAGTCGTAGCTTGCAGCTGAATGCAGCTTTAGAGCACGATTTTTTGTAATGTAGCTAATTTGCCTTTTTCGAACTTTGCTCCGATTTTCAGGAATGCTTAATGAATCTACGTAAGTTTCTGAAATATATTTAGTATACAGATGTAACATCTAGCCCTTTACTCATCTACCTGCGAGGTATTTAAAATAATCTTATTTATGGAAAACTTTTTCAATGCATGCTTATAAGATCCTTTTATATCATATAGCAGTAAAATACCGAGACAATTAAAACGAGCTTAAACACGACGGGTCTATCTTATTTAGTACGGGAGTTCCTATGACCACCTTCTGAATCCATCATCAGATCAGCGCCATTTTATCATATTATTGTATTGTCACATGATACATAATTTTACAAAGTTATAGCTCAATCTGAAACCGGGTAGTTGGTCAAATTCAACTCGCGTGATTCCACCCGAACTTACATAGGCCGGTACATTCTTACATAGTTACTTACATCCCTTCTTAATCGTTCACTGACACACGTGTTGTGTGACGAATTCATTGATATATCTGATTGTAATTGTCACAGGAAACGGTGACAATTAACACTGGGAAGTCGGCGAACTATGAACGAACATATACTGACAGTAAACTTATAGAATAGATACCATACAGAAGACAATTTAGTGCAATTTTGAATTATATAATCTCGAAGATGCTTTTTTTTTTTTTTAGTTGGAGGAAATCACCGGATCCCCGAGGTATGTGGGAGTTGAACCGCACTAAAACCTCCAACCGCTCACACTCAGCGTCCGAACCCCGGCTGAGGGACCGGCAGAACCCAGCACGGGGTTATGAGGGACGGCGCGACGCGTTACGCCGGCACTCTCTCCCGTCGCACCGCCCCCATTTCGAAGATGCAATTGTTTTTGACCGACTTCCAGAAATGAGGTTATCATTTTTTGTGTATGTTTATCCTAGTATATCTTTTATTTGGTTGGACTGATCTAGATGATTCTTGTTTCAGATAACGGTGGCGGTCGTTGCAGGTTTTTTTTAAGGTCGATAAAGTGCTTTTGGAGCTGCTGATGTTTAAAAATAAATATTTTAACGCACAAGATTTTATGACTGCGTTTGCGCATTTCTGCTTTGGATGAACCTATTTCCAAAATTATTTTACTAATACAAGTAGGAAGTTTTATGAGTGTCAGGTCAGGCCACAATTGCACAGTTTAGCTAGCCTTAAGAAAAAGACTTTCTGTTATATTTATTTTCCAAACACACGTTAGATTATTCAACTTATATAAAATTCAATAACATCTCGCATTCCGATCAGCAGTACATCGTGAAAACAAAAGATATACAATACAGCATTTCACCATCTCCCGAGGAACTCTATAAAACGGTAACTGCATAATCAAATGGTAGAACTTGTAGCGACGATATTGTTCGTATGACCGACGAGTTATCTTGATAGTTTAGAATATGGTACTATTTATTTATTTATTTATTATACACAGAAGAAAGAAACAACACAATCCATCATTTGTAACAATATAAGTATTCAGTAAAATTAAATAAAATAAAATACAATGATCAAGTACGATTTTTTATGGTCACTGTGTTATAAGAATTTTTATTGTCATAAAATTTTATTCATCTGCGTCACATAGGGAGTGTTCAGCCACAACTTACGAAATAAGCACAGAAAAATCTGTTTATTTACGATCAAAACTTTTTGAAATGATCAGTGCACAAATATGAGAACATAACAATATAAATTTATTTCTTCAAACAAGGCTTGAAGAGAATCCTAGGAAGGAGGTTGTAGGTCCTCTGGCTTAGCAGAGATTCATAAGTGACAGTAACAAATCAGGTGATCCGTTAACTCTTCTCAATGACGATTAAATACGAGTAGTCTGCGTCCGGAACGCTATGACGTATGAGGTTTAAGAAAATATCGATCCTTCTTTAAACGCGGTTTAAGAAAACTCCTGTATAAGGAAGGGATAGACACCGGTCCCTCATTGTCCTTTACAGAGGTTCGACGGAAACCGCTTACCAACAGCTTTTAAAATAAATACAACAGAAAAAATATCCAAAGTATCAAACCATATCGTCTCGTCTATAGCTGAATATGCATTTCAAAGACAGCGCACGAGCCACAGTCTAACAAAGTAAAACTAAAAGGTAACCGACACAAACTTACGCCTGTCCGTGTACGAATGTGCATTCACGTGTTCTGTGCTCTGTGTGTTTTGTGTATGTGCCAGTGATAAAATAAACTAATAATGTTTTTAAAAAAGGAGTCTCATTTTTGAAATATTGCAAAAATAACTATTTTGAATTGTATAAGACTAAAATATCTACGTATAATCAAAATCGGGTAATTTAGAAAATATAGTGATGCCATTACGTGAATTTACGATTCAAATAGAAAAGAACTATTTAAATCGGTTCATTCAGGTACAAGTTATGATGCAACGAACATTCCTCTTTTCTGGGAACTTTTAATGTCTGTAAAAAATAAAATAGGTTTTTTTTCGTTCTCGTGATTTGGAAAATAGTATTCAAAATTATAACGAATCTAAGTTAAATATAGGTAGAAAGACTACTGTTTTCTAAATTTAAAAATAAATTATCGAACCTTCAAGAATAATAACAAAAGCCTTCTAATAGGCACTTTAACGTAATCACTTTCAAACTTAACAATAGCTTTCTTTATGTTCAGTTACTCCCAAAATCAAGTTCGGACAAGATCCTCGTTTTTTTACACATTTCCATAGAAATTCCCATAAATTTCAACAACAATAGATGGATACACGCCGACAGCACGGTGCCTTACAAAGACCCATTATTGAAAAAAAAATGGGCTCAAGTTTTTTTAGTTGAAATCAGATACAATTTGTGTTAAATTTAGTTTTACGTAGCTAATTTATTGTGTGACAAATTTGGTACTTTTTTGTTCGGAAGTTCAATGGTTATTTTATTAATAGGTATTAAATGTGTCTAAGTAAGAGACTTTTAGATAAGGGTAGCGTGTGTGTGACTGATCAAAAGTATTCAAAATTATAATCGAATCCAATTTGCTGTCTTTTGGTGTATATGATTTTTTATACAATAAAGGACTATCTCGGGTATTAAAGAGACTATTACTCTATAAGATAGTTGTATAAACAATTGTAGCAAATAATTGTCACTGATATTATTATATTTTGCATCTGCAGTGTTATTTTTCGTCATGGGACGATGATTTATGATCTGTTCTTGGATGTTCAAACGTAATACTGAGAAATGACGAACACGTCATCAAGAAAGTTGTTGCTTCCTGAATATAATAAAGAGTACAATACGACCGCCTGCTCCGGGGTGGACCTGACAAAACGAGGAGAATTTGCCTAACTCGACAAAGGATAGACCATCCTAGCACTTCAAGATTAGGAGAACAAAAACCACTTAAAATGCGAAAGTGAGAGTATAAAGAAGAAGACTGCACATCCAAAACTAATACGCGCTTAAGCAACGATAACCCAGTGACTCTTATAAATGCAATACCTAACACAATTAACATCGAAACCGTGAGAAAATACGTAAACTAATGATTGATGTTATTTTTTACGTTATTGTTAAGACTTATTATCGTACGGCGCAACTGTACGGACCGCAAATTGCATAATATTGGCTCACGACACCGCCATAACGCTCCACAATAAAACGTAGTTTGGTGCAAGTGGGGTGTGAAAGCGTTTTTAAATTTATCCGCATAATATTTCGAGGGTTTGGGTTACTTCCCCTAATTCCGTGGTATTTTAGAGGATCATCAGAATCGCTAATTATATGCTATGTGGTGAGAGAAAACTATTTTTAAACTACTTATTCTTATTATTATAATAGACACTCGCGGTTTTCTATAATACTTTCATGCATTTTAACAGGGGTTACGGCTTCAGATTATCGAGTATGTGAAATCCAGTGCTAAACACAACAGTCATTAAGGGTTAATGCTCAGAGAGTCTTGTAGATACAGTGAGTGTGCTGTGTCGTGATGTGAGATCGAGTTCCAGTGGTACGACCCAAAAGCGAACGAGAAAGAGGGTAGACAGATTTGTTTGCTCTTAAATCGACCCGCAGTATCCAGTCTTCTCGTGATCATGACGTTTGCAACAACCTTGAAATATCGAGACAACTCAATCAATTAAATATCGTGGTAAGAACCCGTGGAAAATGCCTGAAAGTAAAACTACTTTTAATTTATCCGCATAATAACTCGGAGTTGGGTTAGGTACTTCCCCCAATTCCGTGGTATTGCAGAGTATCGTGAGTGACGGTGAACATTTACCATTAGGTGGACTATACGCTCGTTTATCTGTCTTGCAATAAAATTAAAATCTTACAGGGCTCTTTCGTACTTGGCGACTTCTTGAAATAGCGATAAATTTCTCTATTGAATTTTATATTCAATTTTGCATATAAGGCTCAAGAAGCAACGCTAGTAGATTAAACTGATAAACAACTATTGATCGTTGAATTTTGCGCCTTATTTCCACGCTTTACGAAATTGTGATCCGTCAAGGACACTTTTTAAAGAGAGACAAGTTATATAGAATCTGGAGCAACCACAACGCAATAAGACAAAGGTGTTAAACCTCATGTCTTGCACCGCATCACGATCGGGTACCGATACAATCTCCGATACGTCGTCCCGACAAAAGAACCGCCGTTATTTCCCACGGGGTGTTAAATTCTTGCGCCTTTCGGACGCAGCTCGTTCCGACCTATATCCGTTCGACGATAACTTCGATGCTTTATTGCTGGATTGTGTTTTATGTATGCGTAAAACACAGATTAATGTATGTAGTAATCTGTGTCAAAAGTTTTAGTATGCGAAAACTATAGAATGAATCTTAATAACACTTCAGTTGATATGAGAATCGTTACTTATCACCTAGTTTGTTAGTTTGAGCGTGCTAATCTCAGAATGTAAATAATTCCATCAGTGTTAGATAGTCCATAGTCGTGGCGGCCGAGTGGTCAAAGCGAGTCCTTCCGAAGTCGCGGGTTCAAATCCGGCCGGCTTGTACCTCTAAATCTAAATGTGAAAAAATATTTATGTGCAATTTTTCACAACACCACTGGCTAAAAACGGTGAAGGAAAACATCGTGAGGAAAACTGCATGTCGGAAAAGGGTTCTAAAAATCCTTTGAAGATATGTGAAGTCCCCAATCCGCACTGGACAAGCGTGGTGAACTATGCCCAATCTCTCTTCTGAGGAGACCTGAGCCCAACAGTGGGCAGTAATGGTTTGGTACAGGTACAGGTACAGGTACAGGTACTGACTATCATAAGAAAAAAAGCTACATATTTTTAATACAAAAACTCTACTAAGTAGAGCAATGGTAGAGTCATTCCACTAGAATATTTATAGGTACAACAATAAATAGTGAAACATTAAACTACAGTAGTCTGCAATGTAAAATTGGCCTGACAATGTAACAGGAGAGTAAGGGGAGCAATATCGCTTGTGCATCTGTAAAGGATTTGCAATGTTGCTGCTACGTGTGGCCATGAAACGAGCGAGCAAAAATATTAAATAAATTTTCAATTTGTAATGACATAGACATAGTTTATTTGTGACGAAAACAAAAAATACACAAAAAAGAAAACACAGAAGAGATACGTTTTCGTCACAAACCAGTTGACACTCAGCTTAATGTTAGATGTCACTCCCAACTGACATTTAACGTTGGTTCTGGATTTTCGTGATTCATTTATTCGTGACACGTAACAGAAAGATCTTACCTCACAGTTCGAAGGCAGCAATATAAAAAAAAAACTTACCTGTAACAAAAATAAAACAATAAATAAAAGGTACAAAATTACCGAACTAATAATTATAACCTCAAATTAAATAAATGCACATTAGAGAATTAGTTAGTTAAGATTCGTTGTCGAAAACATAATGTTGCCGCAGTAGTCCCGAAGCGTTATGGTATATCCCTCTTTAAAGGAAGATCAAGAAAAGTCCTGCTTAAGTAGGTGATATACAGGGTGGATCTGTAAATTTGGACAATCTGACGTGGGGTGAATGACCTGTCGAAGTACAACTTAGTACCATTTAAATTTATGGATCGGATAAACTTTTCTGATATTGTATGGAAAACATACGACTATCGTTGCGGACTTCCATACTATGATGATTTTTTTTTTGTTACCCAATTCCTAAAATAAAAGTGGTTCTACGTTTTATTTCAACAGGTCATTCAGCCCACGTCAGATCGTCCAAAGTTACAGATCCACCCTGTATATCTTAAAAAGTCAGATCTTAGAGAGGTTCATGAGCGACGGTAACCGTTTCTCATCAGGAGAGACTTTTTGTCCTTCCACAAAGTTGATAGTCGCATTTGTTGTTGTCCAAGTTAAAAAAACAAAATGGATGGCGTTACTGCTACACTATAATCGTCAACTTCGTGGCCCCAATCAACTATATCGGCGAGTAAGACTTGGATCCAAACATGAGACTCCATTCGCTTCAACTTTTATCCAACATCTATCTGTTCGAATAACAAAATGCTTCGATTCCAGATTTATTACCTTTCATGTCTGAAATATCTGCTTTGCATTTGATTTGAATTTCAATCTCTAATACTGTATGTGTTCAATCCATATTGAACATAGAAACTTTTTATATTTTTATTTGTATTTAAACTTTTTAGTTTTCGCGATGACTGTCTCGCGTTATGGAAAATTAAATTTAAATTCGTTATTCTATGTTAAATTTCATTCTTCATTTTTTTCGTACTTCTTTGCTAGCCATATAGGAGAGTGGTCATGCTTTTGTAATTTTATAAATTTTTCATGTTTCAATGAAATATAATACTTAAAAAGCAATAAGTCTTTTCTTATGTTGGATCCTATAGCATCCAACAGTATGTAAGGTTGATATTGCAGTAAAGCTTATACGATTAGTGATTTTCTAAATGACTGCACTAAGTTGGAATGAAGCTTTGGTTGTAGGTCTAATTTGTAACCTATGTAAAAAGAAAATAAAAAAAATAATACAAAAAAAAACATGCCAGCTGAATTTCTTGCCAGTTCTCAAGACAGTTTTTTGTTTATTGTCATGTAGGCAGACGAGCCAACGGCCCACCTGATAGTAAGTGGTTACCGTCGCTCATGAACCTCTGCAATGTCAGGGGATATTGAGGGGTCGCTACCTACGACCTAACTTTAAGGACCCTCCTCAAGCCTCGTTTGAAGAAGGACAAGTCATAGCGCTCAGGGAATGCAGTGGTTATAATTTCGAATTGGTGGTAGCTTTTTGGCGGCAGGCAGACCGCAAGATGGACCGAAGACCTGGTAGGATCGCAGGAAGTCACTGGATATAGACAGCGCAGGACCGGTTGTTGTGGCGAGGTTTGGAGGAGGTATATGTCCAGCAGTGGACGTCTATAGGCTGATGATGAAGTAAGGCAGGTGAGTCTCATTACAGAGGTCTACGAGCGAAAAACCTACTTTTTGCTACTACTACCAATAAAATTTACAAAATAAAAGAAAATTATTCTCCAATATTATACCAGCGTATTAGATCAGAACACAGTAAGTAGAAGAAATAATTACAAACAAACAAGATTGAGTAATAAACCACATAGTCGGATTATAAAATAAAACTTCCATCTGTTCTCAAATGCACAAGCGAAAATCGACTCTATCACAATACTTATAAAGGCTATACCAGCAAAAACTCTTCAGAGATTAACCCAACAAACGTACTTAGGAAACTGTGCTTTATGTCTCAAGAAATAGATGTCAGGTTCGTTTGGAGTGACTCAGTTCGCGGTGGTCGAATTTTATTTTGATAATAAAACAATCGTGGCGCATGCGCAGACCGAATCTTCGTTAATGCCTCTTGTAATTAGAGCGTTATTAACGTTCAGTGCCTGTAATCCTAATGAAGGGAGGTTTTACTTCTATAAGAAACGCCACAGATGAAGGACCCAGTTTCTTTGTTAGCCGATTTCAAAAAAGGTTGCTCAATTCGACCGTTTATGCTGTTAAACGAACGATACGATTGTAATTTTAAACAATATTATTCACATTGTGATTTATTAATGTTCCCCTACAATTGAACCGAGGTGACAAACACAGGGAATCGTATATGGTACTCACGATACAGGCTTGCCTAGTGTGAGTACCACTGTTAAACGACAGTAATGTCAATTCCAACATGATTTTATGTGTTAGAGTGTAAGTTTGTAATTTATTTAATGTTTGTTTAATGTATTATGTATGCATGTTGGAAATAATAAATATTTGAATTTTGAATTTGTTTTTGTACAGACAGAAAATAAGGTCCAGGCTTGATGATGACTAGAGAAATCGAGGAAAACTTAAAAGGAAATTAGAATCATATCAAAAACTTGCTACGAATAATGAATACTTATACAAAGATTAAAACAACTGATTTCCGTTTTCAAGAATAGTACAAAATACTATCACCTGTCATTTGGAGAATCAAGAATCATCCAATCGATGCACCCAAATTAAAGTTATGCGAGTTCAAACAAAATAACTTTAGTCAATTCATATCTTTTGAAAATTCCGTCAAAAATAATATTATTTTACGATTTAAGAACTAAACTACAATTTGATTAAGGTTCCAAAGGAAAAACGTAAGATTTATCTAATCGTTTCACAAGGTTGTCTGTGACACCCGGCGCCATGTTGAAATGTGTCCGAACCTTTATTCTCTGCCACATTTGACACCTCCGATGTTACGTCATGCTACAAGTGTCATGGCGTACCTTTTGTTTCTGGTTGATTTACTAACCAAAATTGGCGTTGGTTTAGTAGCGCCAAAATAAAGTCACAATTGATAGATCACTGCCCAATGTTGGGCCTAGGTCTCCTAAGACGAGAGGTTTTACGGAATTAAAGAATTGGATCTAAGACATGATTCCTAAACTTATGTCCAGCAGTGGACGTTTTGTTCTGAGAATGATTAAAATGACCAAATAGATTATCTAGAACAAAACGTTTTTATCTTTATACTTAAATACTGACAGCTTTAGAATATAATCGAATGTAACGTTTCATCTTTGTGTTTGGAAATAATTGAATAATTTCAAAAAATCTGATCACAATGAGCCTCCGTTTCTTTGTAAGTATTAGACTTTTTCGTCGTAATAATATTTTAATTGTATTATCAACCATAACTTCTATCATCTTCGACTATTACCATCTTTTTATATAAGATTTTTTTTAATGGAAACTTAGAAAAACTAGCCTGTAATAGGGCACCACCCACTATTTTTCAAGTAAATAATAACTAGGATAAATCGCTAAAGTCTACCACAAATAAAATAATATATTTAAACTTAAAAAGAGAAACATTATTATTTACGACTTTGGCCGAGAGCAAAACGTTGTATTTCTATAAAACAGACAAAGTTAGGGTTATAAATTGTCTGAGAGCGACCTATAGAGTTTATAGAGCACGTAGGGCATTGTACGAGACCGAGTGTACGGGACGTAAGTGTCTGACAGTTCTGTTGAAATGTTAAAGAAGTTTATGTTTTTTTTTTATTGTCGTGTAGACGGACGAGCCAACGGCTACCTGATCGTGAGTGGTTACCGTCGCTCATGGATCTCTGCAATGTCAGGGGACACTGAAGTATGGTGACCGATTTTTTTTTTGTTTTTTTGCAGTTGGAGGAAATCACTGGATTGAACCGCACTAAAATCTCCAACCGCTCACACTCGGCGTCCGAACCCCGGTTGAAGCTGGAATCCAGCACGGGGTTATGAGGGACGGCGCGACGCGTTACGCTATCGGCACTCTTTCTCGTCGCCCCTTTCAATGTAATATTGAGTTAAATAGGTTTTTGAATCCACTAGCATAATAATTCACGTGACTTAAGTGTGAGTACATTCGATTATTTCTTCAAAGTATTTGAAATTCTGAAATTCAAATAAATATGCAAAGAAAAGTTAATTAATGTTCGTTAGTCTTGTTAAATAGTAATCTTAAATAAACTAGAAATTCTACAGACAAGCCCTATTCATATTCCAAAACTATAATCTAAATACATTCACAAGTTGAAAGTGCTTGAAGCAGACCCCATTTCCTTATTAAAAAACTCCTTAAGTCGGTTTTAATTACAAGTGGTACAGTTTTATAGCATGCCATAGACTTCGTACTATAGTAGACAGGACGCGGCGTCGCGATGACTGGCGCCGTGTCTACCGCAACTGTACTGATTACTTTTAAAGTAATGATTTTTATAGCTCTATGTACTTGTACTATAGATTATTATGCTGATAAGCTTACTTCAGTGGGAACTGACCAATTTTGGCCTTTGTCTAGTAATGCTATCTCAGGTTTTTGTCTGACAACTAAGTTGCATCTATGGGTACCAAAGAGAGAGGATAACAAAGAAATTCTTCCGTAAATTATCATGTGAACGAAATTTCGTAGACCCTCGTGTTTGAGGTCATTTAAAGGACATGAGGAAGCCTTTATTTTGACTGTCAGATACCCTCTACATACTTTCATGCATTTTGAACGGGTTCTTACCACGATATTTAATCAATTGAGTTGTCTCGATATTTCAACAACTCGATAATCTGAAGCCGTCACTTCAGGTACTATCTTCTGAACGTTGTTACGTACCAAGTATGGTTAAAGAAGCTATCGAGATTTCAAGACATAGCACTTTTAACAGGGGTGACGTGGAATCCAGTGCTAAAAACAACAGTCACTAAGGGTTCATGCTCAGAGAGTCTTGTAGATACAGTGAGTGTGGTGTGTCGTGATGTGAGTTCGAGTTCCAGTGGTACTACCAAAAAGCGAACGAGAAAGAGGGTAGACAGATTTGTGTGCTCTTAAATCGACCCGCAGTATCCAGGCTTCTCGTGATCATGACGTTTGCAACAACGTTGAAATATCGAGACAACTCAATTAATTAAATATCGTGGTAAGAACACGTTGAAAATGCATGAAAGTATTATAGAAAACCGCGAGTGTCTGAATAAGTTTTCCCTCTACATACATGCATTTTTTATCACAAATAATAAAATACACACATTTCTACTTGAACTAGTATGTTCTCATACGACACAAACAGCAAACTTCCCCACATTTCATGTACAAAATAAATTAAAACATTCATTATGAAACATTACTAACATGTTTAGTTAGTTAGGTTTACGAATAATTCCACTGTACAAGTACTGAGAAATCAATATTATTATGAAGCGGAGTATACACGCTAACAATCTTTAACGAGAAATGAGTTTATTGTTGGAGTTCTATGAAAAACTACGGAACCCGACGTTTTTAGAAGAATTGTAATAAAATTTAGTCTAATTACAAGCTACATATTAACTTGCACTGGATGTAACTATGTCAGTTCGGAAAAGAGTGCCGATGGCGTAACGCGTCGCGTCGCCCCTTATAACCCCGTGCTGGGTTCTGGCCTCAGCCGGGGTTCGGACGCTGAGTGTGAGCGGTTGGAGGTTTTAGTGCGGTTCAACTCCCACATACCCCGCCCGCGATCCGGTGATTTCCTTCAACTAAAAAAAAAAAATGTTAGTTCGGGTGGAATCTTGCAAGCTAGTTTTGACAGATTTTCCGGTTTCCGATTGAGTAAAAACTTTGAGCGTATTTGTATTACGCGTGACAATACAATATGGTACAATAGAGCTAATCTGATGATAGGTCATAGGAACTCCTGTACTAAATAAGATAGACCCGACGTGTTTGGGTTCGTTTTATTGGAACGAAGTTCCTTATCGCGCGTTGTGAAAGGGGTCTAGACGGAAAAAATTGTTACGAAAAGTTGTCACGACACTTTTTTGTGTTAGATGATTATCGCTAGATGGTGCTGTGATCAAAATCTTTTAAAACACGTTCCTTATCGCGCGTTACGTTAGGAAAACAAATTATAAGATATCTTTTAATCGAAAGGAACTTCTTTCCATTCGGGTGTCTCATGACACCTCTGAAGTTTTTATTTGTTTTAGCTAGCATTTTACTGCTATGTGATATCCGGGATTCTATTTAAAAATAAAATAAAAATGATTTTTAATTTAAAACGCATTTTTTAGAAATTGTGTATCATGTTTTTTCGAAAGCATAATTCCTAGAAGAATATATCTCTCATGTACACTGAGATTGTATTACAGCAAATTAGACAAAACTTTTGGATGATGTTTCAAAAATTCTTTTCTGCCACGCACCATCCGGCTGTCTCCTCTTCAGTGTTTCCCGGGCGCTATGACTTGTCCTTCTTCAAACGAGACTTAAAGAAAGTCCTTAAAAGGTAGGCCGTAGGTAGCGGCCCCGCAGTGTCCGCTGACATTGCAGAGGTCCATGAGCAACGGTAACCGCTTATTATCAGGTGGCTTGTTAGCTCGTCTGCCTACAAGGCAATTAAAGAAAAAAACATGTTGCAACAGTAAAAAAACAATTATAACTCCAGATGAAAAGTTAAAAATGAAATCACACAAAACAACGTTTTCAATTAAATTACCCGAAAGCAAATCGACAAAAAAAAACCTTGTCACAAACACGAAACCTCGTAATTAGCAATTAACAAAAAAAAACGTAACAAAAAAGCAAAATTAACACACGAACAATTCTATTTTCCTTGTAATTTATATTTTCGAGTTTTCTCCCCAAATTGTTTTTCAGGAAAAACATTCAAAAGATTTTGTCGGAGAGGAAAATTATAGAATCAAATTGTAATATTTCAGAAGCGCGCCAACCCGGCCGGAGTGACAACTTGACGGGGACAATACTAATTGTGGAAAATACGGAATATTGAAAGACATTTTTTTTCTACCGTTTAATTCAGAGATTGTGAAATTCGGCACAGATTTCAGCTTTACATGAACGGAGAAAAGTTGTTTTTAAAAGCTTTTGTTTAAGTCGCATTGGATGTTACCTGTACCAACCCATTACTGCCCACTGTTGGGCACAGGTCTCCTCAGAAGAGGGATTAGGCATAGTCCACCACGCTTGCTCAGTGCGGATTGGGGACTTCACATATCTTCAAAGGATTTTTAGAACCCTTTTCCGACATGCAAGTTTCTTCAGGTTATTTTCCTTCACCGTTTTCAGTCGTGTTGTGAAAAATTGCACATAAATCTTTTTCACATTTAGATTTAGAGGTACAAGCCGGCCGGATTTGAACCCGCGACTTCCCGTTCGGAAGGACACGCTTCGACCACTCGGCCACCACGACTATTGGATGTTACCAAAAGTAACTATGTAAGGTCGGGCAAAATTGGTAAACATTAAGAGTTCCCACACTATCACAATCTTATTTTCAATATTTCAATGTGTGTTGAAGAAATGTCGAAATAGTTACATTTTCTGACTACAAATCGTAGACTGAATTTAAGTATGACCTAAATGGCGATGTAAAAGGCTTACTATAGTATTGCAATTCTGGAATATTCTTTGATGAATATTGGGATGTCAGAAGGAAGAACACACCTTACATTACATTACATTTGAAATATTTCCAATAATACCAAACGGGCAGCCTATACAAAATATCTAAATCCATTAGCCGACAAGCAAAAACCGTGCAAACACTAAGAAACAATCCCGTAGCAGGACCTCCATCAATCTTCCTCATGCGTTCCGACAAACAGGCTTCAACCAGCCCGGACCAATAGCCCGTGGTGTTTCGTGCTCATTTCACTAGGAAAACCGGTCATACGCAAAGAATTATTACACCTGGAATCTACATAATGAAGCTAATTGAAAGTATGCCAATCGCGACATTCTGACGTTAGAGGGTGCTGATGACACTTAGTTCATTTATCGCCCTCATACACATACAATTATTACATCTGATGTAAACATCATAAACAGAATGAAGCCAATTTAAAGTGTGCTGATCGCGCGTAGGTACTTTGGAATGGTCTCCCGTCCACGGTGTTCTCGGAGCGCTATGGCATGACCCTCTTTAAACGAGGTTTTAGAAAAGTCCTGTAGGTGATATACAACGGTCCCTCAATGCCCTGACACTGCAGAGGTTCATAAGCGATGATCACCGCTTACCATCACAAGGGCCGTGAGTTCGTTTGTCTGTTACACAATAAATGTAAACTACACAACATTCTGACGTTACAAGGTGTCGATGACAGTTCAATCAGCACACTAACATATTACACACGCATTCTTTGAAACTTCACTTAGTTGTTTATGATGTTGATTCCAGATGTAATAATTCTTTGGTCATACGTTACGATGAAACATCGGACGTCGGCTGGGCAAATATTTGGGCACCCTTTTACGGAAAATATCACGGGTATTGAGGAAATTCTCGGTCCTTCTCCATGATAATTTAGATAATTAAATATAGGTACTGACTAAACAGTGAAAGAAAACATAGGGAACAGACAGACAGTCAGAATACTGGAGGTTTGCAATACCAGTGGCCGTTCAAACATTGCCTATAAATAGGTTTAAGAGAGTTATCAAAGAACGGCTATGCAGTAAAGCATATTATAAACTTAATGATTATATAAATGACTGCACAAAATGGGAATGAGGTGCTCGTCCCGGGCCATTTCAATTGATACATTTGTTAAAAACAAAAATATTGTAAAACAATATATAAAAAAAAAAACAAAAAAAACATGTTAAAATGTATGTGTGTCCACATCTAATTTGAAATAAATGATTTGACTTTGACTTTGACCTTTGAAAACAGATAAAGCCTTGCCAACATTATATTATTATTAAATGTTTTACTTGCTCCATTCTGTCCTGTCAAACTTTTCCTAAAAAGTAGGTCGTAGTTAGCAGCCCCGTAGTGTCCCCTGACATTGCAGGAGTCTATAAACCTCATCTGCCTACATGGCAATAAAGAGTATCACATCTGACACATACTATATTATCACTTATAAGGCAATTTGCGCAGTTTTCTACGGTAGATCAAAGATGGGAGATACTATAGTGTCCTCTGATATTACAGAGGTTTTTGAGCGACAATAATCACTTTTTTTTGACAACAGGTAATTGCCGAACCTCTTGCCGCTCAGAACATCCGAGGACAGAACCCAGCGCGAGATTGTGTGGGTGACGCGACGCATTGCACGTTAAGGTTTACGTGAGCCCTGGACGCTGAACTACTGACGGTAACCACTTACAATCAAGTGAGACGTAAGCTTGTGTAACTATGGTCAATAATAACTAAATTATACATGTGTTTGCATGTCTCCAAACAGTTTCGTGTCCTTAATTGCCGGTTCAAGTATAAATCGTTTATGTACAGCGCTAAACATTTGATTGCTCGAATACGACCTAGACGACAAATGATTACCGTCGTTACCGTCAATGCGATACAAATTATACTCGATGTGGGCATTTTACACGGAGATTAAATGAGACTCTTGGTTATAAACTTTCTTTTTTGTTTGAGTAATTTTACCATAAGATATACAGGGTGGATCTGTAACTTTAGACAATCTGACGTGGGGTGAATGACCTGTCGAAATAAAACTTAGAACCACTTTTATTTTAGGAATTGAAAAAAAAAATCTTCATAGTATGGAAGTCCGCGATGATAGTCGTAAGTTTTCCATACAATGTCAGAAAAAAAAGTTTAACCGATCCCAAAAATAAAAATGGTGCTTTGTTGTATTTCGACAGGTCATTCAGATTGTCCAAAGTTACAGATCCACCTTGTATAATTGAAAAGCACCAAAGTTTTCTAGGTCAGAGGGTAATTAAAAAACAAACATTTTATACCATCATCGGCCCATAGAAATTTACTGACACTGATAAGCACCATATTGTACAGCTATGAATCTTTGATGTTAAAGTCGCATTTCACATTGTGACTTTTTTACTGCTTTGTACACAGACGAGCTAACAGGCCACATGATCGTAAGTGATTACCGTTGCTCATGGACTTCTACATTGCCAGAAGACACTGCGGAGTCGCTACTTACGGCTCACCCATAAGTTCTCACTTCAAGCCTCGTTTGAAGAAGGATATGTCAGCAACTTGATCGAACAAAGTCGTTTGTTTAAAAACTAAATAACTAATACTAAAAGTTTGTGGTTATACATTCTATGAGTATACTTTCATGCATTTTCAACGGATTCTTACCACGATATTTAATTAATTGAGTTGTCTCGATATTTCACCGTTGTTGCAAACGTCATGATCACGAGAAGACTGGATACTGCGGGTCGATTTAAGAGCAAACAAATCTGTCTACCCTCTTTCTCGTTATAAGTATTATAGGAAACCGCGAGTGTCTGAATAAGTTTATTCTATGAGTGGGTTAAATGATCTTCAAATCGATACAATCTTTTTACGCATAACCACACGTTGTCAAAAAGATCACAATTCAAAAAACGACTATACTTCTCGATAACTTCACAAAACTAAAATCTTACAGTAAAGATGAACGTGAATAACATGAAATCCGTGACGAGGATATAAAATTCATCTTTCCGGGTCAGAGTTAATTGTGCCGCGCCGGATCCGGGATATTATTGATTTTCGTATTATTAGATTATGTTAAGCTTCTTTCCTCGGAAAATGGATGAAATACTGTCTTCGTAGAGGGATGTAATAATAAGGCAGCCAGAGAATAATTATGATGTACAAAATATTAAAGAAATTGCTTTGAACTATAACCCACTGCTACTATTATATACTGCTTATATACTGCCCACCGTTGGACTCAGGTCTCCTCCGAAGAGGGGGTAAGGCGTAGTCCACCACGCTTGTTCAATGCGGATTGGGTACGTCACATATCTTCGAATGATTTTTAGAATCCTTTTCCGATGTGCAGGTTTCCTTTTTTTTTTTTTTTCAGTTGGAGGAAATCTTGTGGTATGTGGGAGTTGAACCGCACTAAAACCTCCAACCACTCACACTCAGCGTCCGAACGCCGACTGAGGCCAGAACCCAGCACGGGGTTTGGAGGGACGGCGCGACGCGTTACGCGCTCGGCACTCTTTCCCGTCGCTCCGTCCCCGATGTGCAGGTTTCCTTACGATGTTTTCCTTCACCGTTTTTACCCAGTGGTGTTGTTTTGTTGCAATAAATAGAGTAAGGAATACAGTTCAGAGGTAACATTTTATTATACCAAAAAGTACATGAATAAAGCATGATTTATCCAGCCTACATTCCAGGAACTGTATCTACAATACACCTCATTATAAGACTGAGAAATAAACAGGTTCATTGAACTAAAAAAAAAACAGGACAAAAGGAAAACCACTGAACAAAACAAGCTATTCCTTTGTCGAACGATGTCTCCTGAATTATTCATGAATCCCAGTTTTCGCACTTGCAAACATATTTACCTGCTAGCTATTACTTAGAAGTGACATGAAAATATATAAGGACAATATTCATAATTATTTGTAAATATGGAATTTTTTAAAAACTTATTTTTCAGAGAGTCTGGTAGATACAGTGAGAGTGGTGTGTCGTGATGTGAGTTCGAGTTCCAGTGGTACCACCCAAAAGCGAACGAGAAAGAGGGTAGACAGATTTGTTTGCTCTTAAATCGACCCGCAGTATCCAGTCTTCTCGTGATCATGACGTTTGCAACAACGTTGAAATATCGAGACAACTCAATTAATTAAATATAGCGGTAAGAACCCGTTGAAATTGCATGAAAGTATTATAGAATTTTTTATTGCAAGATAAATAAAGGAACCTACGACCCACCTGATGGTAAGCGGTTACCGTCGCTCATGAACCTCTGCAATGCCAGGGCAATACGAGACCGTTATCTATCACCTACCTACACAGTACTTTATCAAATCAGATGTGTTTTATGAATTGACTTTGTGAATAGAAATTCTATAATCTTAATATTTTGGGAAATATTAATGAAAATTGTTATCGGAGACCTCGCTTGCGTAAAAGAATCTTGCGTGCCAAAAGTTTTAATCAATAATTAAAATTAAGACGTAAGTCTTATTTAGACATCTTAGTTACGCAACAAGTATTAATGAGAAGAAATATAGTGAGAAAGGTATCTTAATTGTTAAAAAAAAAATTCTGACCATCGACCACCGTGATCATTTCCTTAAAAACCTAACCATCAGATCCAATCACTGAATCTGCGCCTTCAATCCATGATGGTAAATGGTCATCTTCATCCACGGTTACAAATGCAATCCCAGGCCATATTTAAACCATAACCTACATTTAAAAAATGATTGAACCAATATAAAAACAAAATTAATGTAGACCGATAGACCAACGTCGAGGCCACGAGATATCTCTGATTATGTATAAACCAGGTGTTCTGACAAATTTGTTTCGAGTCTACAGCCTGATAACGATGACTGTCATATCGTTAAAAAAAACATATCTCCATTCTCTTTTTTTTTTACTTCAAAATAAATAAATACATCTCAGATTTATGAACAAAACAACTATTCCAGTGTTTCCGAAACAGGTCACATGAATAATTCAGGGCGCAAACCTGAGTATTTTGTAAAGCATATATTTAATACAGTTGTGTTATCCCAAGAGCAATCTCTCGCGTCAACACAGAGGTCAGACTTGTGACCCGGTTTGGTGCAGTGTTGTGGTATAGACAAGTAACATTGACGTTCAATCTAGAGAAGTAATAATGCACTGGTTAATCAGATATGTATATAAAAAATAAAAGCATTAATAGATAAACTATTTATTTGGTATTTTTAGCAACTGAATATAGTAAATTGAATGAAGATTTTCACTTATTCAGACACTCGCGGTTTTCTATAATACTTTTATGCATTTTCAACGAGTTCTTACCACGATATTTAATTAATTGAGTTGTCTCGATATTTCAACGTTGTTGCAAACGTCATGATCACGAGAAGACTGGATACTGCGGATCGATTTATGAGCAAATAAATCTGTTTACCCTCTTTCTTGTTCGCTTTTGGGTCGTACCACTGGAACTCGAACTCACTTCTCGACACACCACACTCACTGTATCTACAAGACTCTCTGAGCATGAACCCTTAGTGACTGTTGTGTTTAGCACTGGATTCCACATACTCGATAATCTGAAGCCGTCACCCCTGTTAAAAGTCTTGAAATCTCGATAGCTTCTTTAACCATGCTTGGTACGTAACGGTACAGTGAGTGTCGAGAAGTGAGTTCGAGTTCCAGTGGTACGACCCAAAAGCGACAAGACAACTCAATTAATTAAATATCGTGGTAAGAACCCATTGAAAATGCATGAAAGTATTGAAGATTTTCAGTTTCAAAGGTAAAGGAGAGACAGAAGCAATGTCCAAAATCTCAACGTAAGTAATTGCGTCTCTAAATTTGACGATTAACCTCGATAAAAAAACTTAATTCGACACTACAAAGGAAGTTAACATAATTAAGCGAAACTAATCCAAAAATTAAACTTTTACCTAACTTCACAATAACACAACCAGTATAACACCGACACTTACACAATACCAACCTACACTTCCAACAAGATTTATAACAAAGCATTTTACAGCTAATTTTCACATAATAACATTCGATTATTAATAGCATACTGTACTGAGGGCATCTTATGGTCAATAAATGGGAAACACGATCACGAAAGACATAAATAAATGTTGGGGTTTTCTGATCAAAGGACTATAGCCTCTAAAGTAATAGATGTAAAGGTTATATTCCTGTGTGTGATTCTCGATGCGCACGAGTAGAAAGTCGTGTCAAATGTAACGAGTAAGTATTGAACGGTATGTCAAGTTCTCAATTACGAAAGGTCAACGGGCGTGGAGTGGTAACCGCTGGATTTGTATCACGGTTGTCGTGTCTCGCTTGAACAATGACGATTTATTGAGTTGCTTTGTAATATTAGGTTGAAGATTGCGATGAACCGTTTATTGGTAGTAAAGTGGGCTATCAAGAAATGACGTAATCATCGGTTTCGTCCACTGCTGGAAGTGAGAAGAAATCTCAAGAAATTTCTGTCAGCAATTTTTGAACGTCGTCATTCCACCTGATTTGGGGGCGTAAAAATATTATAAGCATTATATTATTTTGTGTTGATTTTCATCCTTATACGATTGCGTTGAGTGTAAAATTGAATAGAGCAAATTTGACGCTTTTAAAATATCTCGTGTCTTATTGTGAGGATACAGAGTACTCATTCATTCTAAATGTTTACATTACCGCTTAACTAAACAAGCAAACAGTAGTACAATATATACCATCACAACTCAGTCTTAAAGTATCACCTTACTGTTAATAACTATATCTTGTAAACAAAAAACTGTAAGGGTATAACGTTTCCAAGCGACGGATTGCGCCATACTCTTTGTCTTCATTCGATGAATGGTCCACGATTCTATTCAACGAAGGAGACGCAAATACATAATGCGACGAGTGTGAGAGAGATAGACGATTTTACCGTTAAGCTATAGCCAGATCTGGACAAAGGGATAAGGTAATTAAACCGAATTATTAGAAATGTAGCGACTCTATGTTACGCTTGTGAACTTCAAGAATTGATTTTTATTGATTGCTGCTGGTAAAGTCGTGGTGGCCGAGTGGTCGAAGCACTTCCTTCCGAACGGGAGGTTGCGGGTTCAAATCCGGCCGGCTTGTATCTCTAAATCTAAATGTGAAAAAAGATTTATGTGTAATTTTTCACAACACCACTGGCTAAAAACGGTGAAGGAAAACATCGTGAGGAAACCTGCATGTCAGAAAAGGGTTCTAAAGATATGTGAAGTCCCCAATCCGCACTGGGCAAGCGTGGTGGACTATGCCTAATCCCTTCTGAGGAGACCTGAGCCCAACAGTGAGCAGTAATGGGGTGGTACAGCTGCTGGTAGGTAAATGTGTTTAAAATTTCCTTCACTCATGCACTGTTGAGGATACTGCGAGGCCGTTAACTACGATGAACTCTTCTCCTCGTTTAAAGAAGGACGAGTAATAGCGGTCGGAGAACATCGAAGAGAGGAGTCCATATCAAAGCGGTAGTTCGTGTCAGAAACAAACATATGAAAAAGTAATTACGCTTGTACTTAAGTAATAATATTTTAATCTAATCAATAAATCTATCACGATGATATTATTATTATTCTTTATTAATATCTATTTTTATTTAGCTTCAAGAAAAAAAAAATATTTATTTCCTTTTTTAATTTATGCTTATTACTTCTCAAAAAGAAACTGGATCATAAAAATTTTGTTTGTACCATTCATAAGTAGGTATTTTCTTGTGTGACACATTTTCAGTCAATGAATATAAAAAAATATGTCATCTAACTATGAATGTAATTCTGAATAAAAAAAACTAGTAATCCGTCGACGATGTTTAGTGTAAACTTATTCAGACACTTGCGGTTGTCTATAATACTTTCATAGTGAGTGTGGTGTATCGTGATGTGAGTTCGAGTTCCAGTGTTACTACCCAAAAGCGAACGAGAAAGAGGGTAGACAGATTTGTTTGCTCTTAAATCGACCCGCAGTATCCAGTCTCCTCGTCATCATGACGTTTGCAACAACGTTGAAATATCGAGACAACTCAATTAATTAAAAATCGTGGTAAGAACCCGTTCAAAATGCATGATATTTAGTGTTTTGAAAACGTTTCAAATATTTTTTTACTCTAAAACAGACACGCAAAAAATTCCAAATTATAAATATTTTCAGAAATACACGTGCGAAACATTTAAACTAACTACATAGTAATCAATTACAACCCGTTTCCAAACAGCCAATAAAAAAACGCGCACTGAAAAAACAAAAAAAAACCAACCCTAATAAAAAAGCAGAATAGAAATGTGAAAATATTTTTCTTTTTTCACCAAAACGTTACGTGAATTTCGTCTCTATTTCTCACATGTTAGAGTCGATTTCACACATGGGGTTACACTGATGAATGAAAGCATTAGGGGAAAAGAACATTGAACAAAGGTATTATTCATCAGTTAGTCACACGTCCGTAAATTTAAGGGCTGACCACATTTTAACGTACGATAAAAATACAACTTAAATTATGTGTGCTAAATCATGTGTGTGTTGGCGTGTGTGTGGGTATTTTGTCTATAAAAGATTCTTTGCCTCGAATGATTCTGATTTGAAATGGAGTCCTCTTGTCCGTATTTCTGGGGCGATATGAAAAAAAATTAAACGGGGTTTAAGAAATGTTCTGTATGGTAAGTAGGTGATGGGTAATAGTCTAATGACAGTAAGCACTTAACTGGACCCTAGGGTAAAAAATATGAATAATAAACTTATTCAGATACTCGCTTTCATGCATTTTCAACGGGTTCTTACCACGATATTTAATTAATTGAGTTGTCTCGATATTTCAACGTTGTTGCAAACGTCATGATCACGAGAAGACTGGACACTGCGGGTCGATTTAAGAACAAAAAAAATTGTCTACCCTTTTCTCGTTTTTCTGATTTCAGAAAAAAATGTTTGACATATACACAGCCCTTAAACAAATTACTTCAAAACAGGCGTAATTTGGGTAAAAGAATACGTCGTTAACTGCGCTTATAGTGAAAGTACAGATTAATATTCTATACAGATGTAAAAATGTATGTTGTATCTATATTAAGAACGGAAGATAATAGACCTAGAGCTCATTAGAAAGAGCGAATACAGACTATTTTAGCTCCATAAGATTTCTTCCATAACGGTGAAGGAAAACATCGTGAGGATACCTGCATATTGGAAAAGGGTTCTAAAATCCTTTAATCCTTTTAAAAATCCTTCTCGATGTTTTTAGCCAGTGGTGTTGTGAAAAATTGCACATCAATCTTTTTCACATTTAGATTTAGAGGTACAAATAATTTCATTTCATTTCATTCCCGTATTCGCATCTTTATTGTGAATGCGAATATTTGTTACATCCTTCGTTTGTACGCTTCTTCTAAGATTATAATATAATCAATCTGACTTTCAATTTTATTTTCTACACACAACATTTTTGAAACATCTAACACTCATTCTTTCGTTTGAAAAAACTTGGATTTTCATATCCGTCAGAAGTGCGTATGTGTACTTAAATTAATTTGTACAAAGATTTACTTCTGTAAAGTTATTCTGTAAAGTGTCATTGGAAATACATCAAGCCCACTGTATCTATGAGGGTCATCGCGTGGTATCCCAACCGTGGACAATAGTGAAAATAACTTTTGACAATAAAAGTAGGTAATTATTCTGATGTATAGTCATCAACGAATTATTTATTTAGTTGGAAAATCAACAATATAATCGAAAAGAAATAATAAAATAAAACGACTAAACGTCAAAATTTGATGATATTACGGAAAAAAAGTCGATCATCGACATCGGTTCAAACTTGAACACTTGTTCAGAAAAACTTTAATTATAAGCAGTTCATAAAGTTCAGCAACCACAAATCCAAAATAATTACATAATCTTAAACCTATAATTATTCAAACAACTTTATTACATAAAATCAAAATGATCCGTGAGAACTAAATTCCTGGGCTAAATTCAGGTAAACAAAAACCCATCCCTCCGAAAAGTTTCTTATTAACATGCCAAATATATGTCGAAGATAACCAAAGTGTTTTATAAAAAGTCCTGCCTCCCTTCAAATTGTACCGACAGCGCCGACACATACGGCCGAGGTTATGTCGCAAGCGGGATATTAATATACTAGCTGACCCGCGCAACTTCGTCTGCGTTACAAAGGGGTTCAAACAGTACTCGCAATGCCGTCGAGTTCTTATTTTCGCGGCCCGCTGTTGCACCCACATATTCATTGCGTTTTAAACTCGTAATAACTACTAAACTAAAAGTCCGATTGGAATAAAACAAAAAGTAATTTACTTCTACATTAATACTCTATAACATAATACTTAATTTGGATAAGGGTTAATATAACGATACTCATTTAACAAATTTAACCCTTTCAGGACAATAAGATGGCTGACACTAAATATGCGAATACTACACAATATTTAAGTTATTCTGTAAAGTAAGAAATATCACTAGAAAAACATAGTAGGGTGTACAAATTTAATTTTCCTATTAATTTCATGGGAAACATTTTAACACAACGTACCTACGTTAGACATTCATTAAAAATATCGATTAAATAATAATCAATAACGATTTTTGTAGAAGGGAAAAATATTTCCCTTATCTTGGGACGAAATATTATTTTGCTAAACATAAAATCGGTTATTGTGACTAAACTATGACATAACTATAAGTTAGATATATTTCATATATGCTGTCGTTGACTTTATTGTTTGTCTTAATAAGACCTAAAAACCCGTAGTACATCATTTTGTTCTATTGTCAATAGTTTTTGCAGCGTACGCATAAATAGGTTTTCGATTATTCACCTTGTGTTACATATTCGATATTTTCATACGGATACCTAATTTTAATAAAAATAAAATACGTACTTCTAAATCAATCCCTTTACCAACACAAGGAGCGAAAGCGATGACGGTCAAAGCTTACATAAACAAATAAAGTTTAACGCTTTCCAACCCGCTTATAATCCCACCACACCCTTACCTCGCGTGTTTACGTGAGAACCGAACCCCGATTACAAGTTTGAGTGGAATCAAAGGCGCCGCTCGGCCGGGGGTGGTTAATCGTCATTCGTATTTGTACTGCACCCTTTACTACCCCTGTTAATTTTTAAAGCCCTGTAATCTTCAGCCGATAGTAAAATTTCTTACTTTGTTGGTCGTGACACAGAATATGTAACAACATAGCAGAAAAGCTTCGTACAAATCGATGTGACGTTTCCATATTGGCTCGCTAACTGCCAATGCACATGAAAACTGGTAAGCCAACTGTCAAACTGTGTTTCACATAGATTCAATGGCGGTCGATACAAAAGTTCGGTTTACAAGTTGATCGGCCGCCACCGTCATTTGTTTTCTACGTGTATTGGAGAGCCAATATGTAAACGCGGCATTACAGGCACAAAATACTATGTCGTTTCAAAGTTTTCGAACGAATGTGGGAGCGATTGCTTGTCTTAGAAACGTATTGTATCTCGCCGTGACCAATTTTGGCTAAATTATTACGTTACTTGGCAATATAAACCAACCAATTTCGGTTCATTATTCAGTTGAGTAGGTACATAATAATTATAGCACGATTTCGCTTGAAAAACTTAAATCGTTATAAAATGACGCATCCATTCAAACATGCAGCCATGTATCGACTTAATTCTCGGAACGTCTGCGTTTCGTGACTCAATGTTTGTTATTGTTTGCTATTTAATTGTACAAATTATAGATTCGTTAGAATTTTGATGAATAAACAGTCAATTAAGCCGTGGTTGTTCTTAGGAGGAAGTATGTCTAGCGTTTTTTGAGTTGAAGGAATCACCGGACTTCCTCTCAAACGTTGGGTGTTCGTTCCAACCAACAAATAATAAAACAGCTGATAAATATACTAAAAAGTTTTTATTTATCTTGCACTAGGTGTAACTATGAACCTATCTATGTAAGTTTAGGTGAAATCCTGCATTGAATTTTAACTACTTCCCGATTTCAGATTGAGCTGAATTTTGCACACATATGTACGATTCGAAAGGTGCTATAAGAACGACTGTACTAAACAAAATAGACCCATTGTGTATGCAGAGTTTGTTTGTTTGTTTGACGCGCTAATCTCAGGAACTTCTGGTCCGATTTGAAAAATTCTTTCACTATTGGAAAGTCCATTTATCGAGAAAATGCGCGGGTCACCTAGTATTATATATAGAGCACCTTCTCGTCATTATTTCGTTGATCTTTTTACCTTTTCAGTTCCGATATGAATTCTAAGACTCCACATGAGCTGAAACACCTCATACATTCAATACAGCAGTGGATAGTGTTGGTAATCCGCCTGATGAATCAATGGAGTCTGCGGCAGGTCGGGTAGTCAAACAACGTTGAACCGACGTAACTGGAAGATTAAACTGAACGAGAGACGAACCAAGGATACGTGTTACACCGTAATGTAACAACGCGATTTCTCAAACCTCTTTTGTAGAGGGTATTTGATAAAAACCCGTTGGAAACAACTACAGTGGTTAAAACGGTGAAAGATAGCATCGAGAATATGTATTGAAAAAGGATAACCTTTCGAAAATATATGCCAAAATGATACCTATACAGAGAACACTTAAGCTAGGTACAAATAGTTACATAGTATCTACAATGTACATATTTTATAGTACGTTTAATAGATCGCAATTCAGAAAAATACATCCCACCGTATTTTAGCAAATCTAGAACCAGCTGATAACTTTTAGTAAATTACTTTCATGCATTTTCAACGGGATGCATTTTTTGTAGGTACAGTGAGTGTGGTGTGTCGTGATGTGAGTTCCGAGTTCCAGTGGTACTACCCAAAAGCGAACGAGAAAGAGGGTAGACAGATTTGTTTGCTCTTAAATCGACCCGCAGTATCCAGTCTTCTCGTGATCATGACGTTTGCAACAACGTTGAAATGTCGAGATAACTCAATTAATTAAATATCGTGGTAAGAACCCGTTGAAATTGCATGAAAGTATTATAGAATACCGCGAGTGTCTGAATAAGTTTAGTAAATTACTTTCTAGACCTATTCACACATTTTAGTTTATTAAAAACTTACACTGTAAATACTAAAATTCGTTGTAATGTTACGATACGGTGTGACGAAAGGAAAATGTTAATTCAGTTAAAGCTTAGTGTTTCTGCAGTTACTGTTGGCACCTAGAACGTAGAGCCAACGTTTCCCGAGCACTTCACATCGCAAATGGAGGTGTCTGTTCCGAATATTCTTGAATACTTAAACAATAGGAAATCAGAATTTTACACAGTTAATAATTACCTATTTAAATAGCTGTAATAAGTGGGAATTAAGCTTTAATAATTTCATGCATTTTCAACGGGTTCTTACTACGATATTTAATTAATTGAGTTGTCTCGATATTTCAACGTTGTTGCAAACGTCATGATCACGAGAAGACTGGATACTGCGGGTCGATTTAAGAGCAAACAAATCTGACTACCCTCTTTCTCGTTCGCTTTTGGGTAGTACCACTGGAACCCGAACTCACATTACGACACACCACACTCACTGTATCTACAAGACTCTCTGAGCATGAACCCTTAGTGAAACCCGTAAACCCGTAGTAAGAACGGTAAAAACCCGTTGAAAATGCATGAAAGTATTATAGAAAACTTCGAGTATCTGAATAAGTTTATTAAGCTTTAAGTTTGTAATATGTGTGAAATAAAATATAAAAGACATGCCCGCTAAAATTGTATCGCCAGTTCTTCTGATAGGTCAACTAGGGTTAACTGATGTTAAATTTAGATGACAAAAAAATTAAAACTCATTTTGAAAATATAATTTGGAATCTGAATAAAATAACCTTAAATAAAATGGAAAGGAATTAAATTTTAATTATTTATTAATTTTATTTTTGAGGTACACGAAGCCTTTTAGAATTTAATATAACATTAAAACCACCTATCAAAGGAATAAGTAGCGGTAAAATAAGTTAGTAAAATTCGTCATACATAGTTATTATTTCACGTCTATATCACACACACATGTAATTGATTCAATTCGGTTCGTTTCATATCTAAGAGCACTTTCACCATTATAGTATAGCAATAAGCAATAATGTCAATTCGACAAAGTTTCTTTTTCGTCTAAAATTTAGTCAGAATTTATAGACAAGGCTCCACTTAATACCATACAACAATATTATGCTATACTTCTTTATAACCAGTGTATAAATAGATTTGAAAGGACTTACTTGACTTCTGTATAATATGTTTTTGTGACACGATTATCAATCACGTTAAGAACACAGTCGGAGTCACATCAAATCACAGAAATAGACGAGCTTCAATAAAACAAGATAAATGTAAATTTGTGTAAAGTTTTCATAATAACATGACCTCGTAATTCGGAAGAGTCATGAGGAATTGTACTTATTCTATCCGAGAGAGAAGTTTCTAGAACCATCCCACCATATAACTGCGTTAAAGTACCTACCTAGTTTGAAGTAAAATGTCCTTTTTGCTGCAGTTTTGGATAGTAGAATACCTCTCTTACAAAATGCACTTAGCTCCTAAGTAAAAGTACACAAAAAATTTGATACGAAAATAGTAGAACGCTTAGCATGATATAAGTGATCAAGCACAATTTCAGATATAAACTTAACAGTAGTCAAAATGAGTTACAAATCCTCCAAAAGACTTGAGTAACCCATTCTTCAATACCACATAACAATATTCCTAAGCATTCAAACAACATCCCTCAAAACACATCATTTTGAAAATTCTTCCCATTCACATCACGACATTTGGTATATCCATATGAGCTCGAAAATGCTCTTGACAACAAATGACCAATTCACAGATACCCAACAAAAGTAGACAGTTATTTAACAGCTACAAATTATCAATAGAACGATATGAACCCACGTTAAAGAGGAGTATCGAAAAGATACAACTATCTAAATCTTTCGACAAAAACTTTTTTGTACAAACTATTAAATCACTTTCCTTGTCTCCGACGCGTGGGGTCTAAAACACGTGGGACAATGCAGCCCCTTGTGGAACCCCAGTGTGGGTTTAACTATTCCCAATTGAACCACCCCGCCTCTGTGGGCCCTTTGAAAATATAAGGAAGGGAACGTGAAAGAAAGTTCAGAGTATTTTGGGCGAGAGTGGGCGACATCTGTTCTGAGTGCTACTGAAGAGTTGAAGTAGTTTGGTTGTCAACTAATAGTTGGATGATCAACTCGTTTTACAAGTACATTGTTTATGATCTTGTAACTTTACTAAACTAATTGTTGATCACATAATTGTTTCGGTAGTTTGTAAATTAGATGCAGAATTTCTAGGCACTGACACTTAAACAAAATCAACTCTATGCCCCTTGCGTTTATACGATGTATTTCGATGCACACACTTATCGCTTTTGATAACCAAATATTTGGATATGATATAGACCTCTCCAATGGACAGCTGTCAACTGAATATGACATTTATTATCAGTAAACAGTGCCCGAACATTTCCGACGCATCTCCTAAATCCGAGTCCATTAAATATATCCAGCTCATGTTTAAAATTCCTGCACACTCCAAGTACTCGATTCAGCATTACAAGCTATTCAGAGCTCATATAGTCCAATAAAAAATGATCTACCAACCCTTCTCCTGTCCACACGTAGAATGGTCACAGGGGTACAATTGTAAGAATTCCTGAAGGCCCTCCGAAACTGGGAACCGAACAATGGAGGTGTGAAAGGGGTTTAAGTAAACACTCTTTTGTGGAACGGTCTCATGGTATTGTGAGGCGACGCTTTGTGCAAATAGATTACGTAGTATTGTGGCGGTTATGCTGACGCTTGTCATTTGAGAGTGGTACAACAATGGTGGGCTCTCAGTGTTTTTAGGACGTCATAAATTTGCGATACTTGAGACCTTTGATAAGGGCGTCTGCAATCACGAGTGTTTTAAACACTTTCGGATTTCGCCTTCGAAAAAAGCTGATAAATTATTTCTGCTCGAACCCTTTTGTTTCTTTATCGTACAGTTTACACAACAATCTTCAAGTAAGATTATTCAACGCGATATTTAAATACAAGTTATAAAAATTCTCTATCGGCAACCATTCTCGTAATCTCCGAGTCTTTTCGATAAGACATCAGAAACGAGTCTTGACCTACAAGATAAGATGATATCAGATTCAAACTACATTTAAAGGCTCCATTACAAATAAACCTCGTAAATAAAATAGCACAATGAGAACAATTCAGACGTCATAACGCGTATGGAATGGACAAAATCCTCTGATAATTGCGACAACCCTTACCATATCCCGAATGCAACATTACCTTGTCTTGGAAATTTATTATTATTACCCAACGTTGCGTTAGGAGGGCCCAAATCGCACTGTACGTTTGTTGGCAGCTGCTTCAACGTCTGAGGGTAAAAGAAATAAATCCATCTCACGGCATTCAAAGATCTACGTCATAGAAATAGAGGTCAGATTTGAATGATACGAACGCAAGTCCCAAAGGCCCATATGTGCTGCCCACCCTCGAAATTAGATTTAGGCAGAAAAAATTACTTAATGGGGTGTTTTCTGTGTGGATTGCGAAAGGACGAAACATTGGATGTATTTTTACATTCATCCGGATCGATATTATTACGAAAGAGATATCAAATATCTGATTCTATGAAATATATATTATCTTTTAGTCTCAGCATAGTTAACATTCTTTAGGGATAAAATCCCTGATTTCACTTGTTAACTAGCTCTTATCAATTAAATTTTTTTTCCTACAGAGTATTAGTAGACTGAGTCTCAATTCAAGATGATTTGAAATCACTAGCTAAACTATTGTGAATCTTAAGTATTATTCTTAGGTACAAAACTCCTATCTATATTAAGAAAAACTTCTACAAACTTTGGTCCTTCATCTGACCAAAATAAAATCCTTTGTCTTTACTTTTGAACCTAAACAACAATGAGTAACAAAACGATCTAAATCTGTATACAACAGTCGATATTAAAATATAGATGATTCATAAACAGATATTAGCAATAAAATCAGTTCAGTGGGCGTTGATTGTTAATATGACCCGATCGTTTTTTGTTCAATAAAAGCATCTAACTTTAATATTTTAACAAATGGATGCTTTTAACGTAACTGAATCGAAACTACATTTAGTTTTCTGGAATAAGTCCGCCATTTTTCCTATCATAGTTACACACACTGTTAATGTGTTTTTTTTGTATTATTTTTATGGAACCGAATAACCTGGTTCATGTATCAAAACATAGTGTTTTAGAGAATTCTGTCTTTCCCATTTTGTTTGCTTAAAGTTTTCAAATTTTATAAAGTATTTTAAATAATTTTAATGTTTTTTCATTACATTGAGTAATTTCATTTCATTCAAGGGTAAACAATGATGGCATTTGTAACAAGTTAACCTCAAATCATAAACATTACCATGATAACAAAACATCTTCATCACATACCCAAAACAATTACAATTTCCATAACAAAACCCCTTTCTTACATCTCCCGCCTAAAACCATAAACAATAATTGTCAAATCGTCGCATTACAGCATCCATAGACATAATATTTGACCCAGACCATTACTTGCAACGAAACGGTACCTAATGACGTCACTACCGTTGTTCCATCAGAGACGCATCATGCGAGGTTAGTAAGAAGAGGGTAGTTTGTAACAAAGTAGAGTGACTACAATGTAGATTCAGAATGGGACGTTTTTTCGCAAATAAAATGGGTCAAAATTGGCTTAATGAACAAGATCTATAAAAACTATTATTATAACTCGTTTAATGAAGTAGATACAAGTCTTGTCTCTCATAAAACATAGAGGAAGGGATTTGAGTAATAAGAGGAGGAGAGTCCGCTAATCAATCGCAATCATCAATTTGTTTACTTGAAAGTATTAATCTGAGATACACAATAGTTTATTATCAAAATTGATGCTTTAAAACTTACAGATATGAAAATAATTTTAAACCAGAATGGTGCTTTGGGTGTAGCTTTGTTTGAACAATGGAATTTGTTCTGGAAGGGACAGTTCCGGTCGAAGTACAACGTGTGGTCAGTTTACACTAAGGGCTATTGTTGTTAATGCTGTAGGGCTAACGTGCACTAAAGAACTTTGCTCTGTTGAATTTAATGTAGCGTAACTCTTATCTGTTAAAGTTTATGGCTGATAATGCATTGTTTTGAGATCTGATTTCTGTTAGATAGATTTGATAGTTCGTCTTTTATTGATAATTTTTGAGATAGTTGAGCAGATCAGTTTTGGTATCATACAGAATGATGATGATATGAAATACGTGAACGTGTTCAAGTCATATAGTGATACATTGTAAATAGTAAAGAAAGAATACTCATGAAGAATGTTGGCATAATGTTGTCCACAGTTCTGATCCCAGAAGATCTACGTATAAACGGTATTGCCCTGGTATTACAGAGGTTCATGAGCGACGGTGTCCGCTTACCATCGGATGGGCCGTAAGTTTATCTATCGTGCAATAAAAAAGGTATCAGTCTCACACATTCCTCACATATTTTTTGTCAGAAATACAAAGTACTATAATGGTAGAATAATTAATGAACATGCAATAAAAACTAAACAGCTTCGATCAGTTTTTATAGTATAGTAGACAAGCCGCAGACAGAATGAATATTTTATTTATGATAAATATTATTTATTATGGAAATCGTCTGAGGCTTATTTTTTTCTTGTTAAACATCGACATACTACGTTTATTACCGCTTCTAAGTAATTTATCCGGTATTGGCCCAACTCTCACTCCCACCACTGTAACTCCTGTGTAGCCAGGATCCACAGCGGCGACCATCGTAATGACTCTGAGTAGTGAAGCCCAGGAAAACCCGAGGGAAAGCTAACTTGTCTTGGGCCCCGCAACGAATTTAATCAGAAGATGATAGAAGGAGTAGGAAAAACATGAGTTTCGACTTCCCTTCTCGCAAAGCGGGAGACATTAAAATAAGATTGAAAAAGCATTACGCCAGAATTGAGAAAAGCACCACGGACATTTTACTAAATTTATTGGACCTATGCGGTGAGATGTTGTACTATTTAGGATGCCAATAATAGTTTAAGTAAAAAAACTTAATTATAATTTTAAGTTGTATTTAATTGTAATTGTAGCTGTGGATTTTTGTTAAATAAATAAATAAACTTTCCCACAGTTTTACGGAATTCCATTGGTACTAATTATTCTGATAATATATTATTAATTCCATAATTAACTAGGGCATACCGGAGCATACCGATAAGATCCAAATAATCCAATAACACAAACAGAAGAGGTCTTAATACGGATGCTGAGACACACTTCCCATGGAACCAGTTTGATTAATTTAAACATACTATTGAACCACGACGATAAGCGATAAAACGCGACACGTGTGACACAACAATCTTGGTACAGAACTTCGTATGACCAGATTACGCAACACATTGTGTTTGAAAACAATTATCCAATTCTGCAAACGAAACTTAAGGAAAGTCACTGCTGGGCTCAGGTCTTTTCAGGAGAAGATGCAGCACGATTACTCAATGTGTTTTCTCGTGTTTTCCTTCAGCCAGTAGTGTTGTGAGAAATTGCACAAAAATCTTTTTCAAATTAACATTAAGAGTTACAAGCCAAGTTAGAGTCTAGTTAGATTTACAACTAGCTCGAATACGCGACCTCACGGAAGGCAAGGGTTTCAACCAATCTTCTTCCACGACTTTTATCAATGAAGAAAATTCATGTATCGTAACGTCGCGTTGTCTGAACATATTCAATTTATTAGTGGCGTGATTTTCACTCCTATAATATTCGTAGTAGGTATAAATTGTGCACACGGCTGGTCGGTCAAGGCGATACAGTTCCCAGGCCCTTATGGCATTTCAAAGGAGATCCTGTGTTATGGAAATAAGGAATGTGTTGTGATCTTGTTTGTTGAACTGTTTCTGACGCTTTATAACTGTGATAGGATAATACAGTAGAATCTCTTTATAATTATGTTATGTGGAAAATTTTTCAGCATCATGTGTCAGCAAAGCACCTACCATAGTTCTCTCTACACAACCTTTGGTTGACTGGTAGAGAATGCCTTCGGCATTAAGTCCGCCATTGTACCTTTTGTGCATGAAGTTGAATAAATAAATAAATAAAGGTGGTAAAACACTACTTACGAAATACTTTAAAATACCAAGGAAACCAAAAATATTTATCAAGACGATTATAGAACGCTATGATCTAAGTATTTTTGACTGCTGGACATAGGCCCCCCCAAACCGCACCACAAGGACCGGTCCTGAGCTGTATTCAGTGACTTCCCGTGATTTTGACCAGGTCGTCGGTCCATATTGTATAAACAAATAAAATGTTACATTTATCAATCGAAGCAATACAATTGTTAAATTTGTACTCCTTGTACAATATTAATAGTAGTCTTAAGAGTGTCAAGCGAAAGTAACCCGGAGCCGACCCATATATTGTCTATGGAACTGATAGACTGCGTAGCTTATCTATGGGTTCTGGGATTGGCGCCAATTTTAAGAGGTCGTGAAAAAAGATACGTTGGACTTGCTTTGGATTCCGATGCGTATTATTTTTATTATTTTCCATTATTAAGTAAAAGAGGTTCCTTGCAAACCATTAATGAATGCTTTTTAAAAAGTAAAACCACTTCTGGTTCATAAAAGTAGAATAAAATTCCTACACCTCAACATTCTCATTCACAGCTACTATACGTCAAGAAAGGAAGTGCATTAAACTCTATGTTTGTTTGCTCTATCGTTTCTACGGGAATAAAACACACACGTGCGAAACCTGTGCTATTAGTTTATTATAAAAATAAACTATATATTTAGTGCATTGGTTTGCCGATCGTACTCACGTACGTACAAGGCCGAAGGGTAAAGCTCGGCTGTTCATTAACGGAAAAACGCAACGACTTTTTTTTATTTCAAAAAATATTCGTAAATACTTTCATGCATTTTCAACGGATTCTTATCACGATATTTAATTGAATTGTCTCGATATTTCAACGTTGTTGCGAAAGTTATGATCACGAGAACAATGGATACTGCGGGTCGATTTAAGAGCTAACAAATCTGTCTACCCTCTTTCTCGTCCGCTATCATGGCGTACGTACTTTGGCTTCAGTAAACTCAAAGGTTCTAAGGTAACCCTTTTCTTTGCGTTACAATTTTGCTAGTTTTCGACATCTTTAAAGAATTTTCGAGATTTTTTATATTGTTTAAACTTTTAAAAGAAATAAAGTTATTTTTTTTAGACACACAGAACATAAATCTTATAGTTCGTAATATAAATAATATTGATACATACAATAATATCAGATTTTAATTAACGCTACTAAGCTTATTTTTAGCACATTATTATCGTAGTCAAGTTTTTTACATCTATATTTTTCAAACGCTTTGTGAATAGTCTTTAAAGTTAGATTCTCCGCACTTAAGAAATCCATAGACAACAACGACCACTTACAATCAGGACAGCTTAACGCTACATAAAAACATTAAATTTTGACCATATAACAATCATCAATAAAAAAATCGTCATCAAAATGAATCGTACAATGAATATCCAACCTTATCACATCCGCAACACATACAAACTTTCACAAACATAGTAAAAGTGACCAATCAGAGCACTCGAACGCTTGTGTGAGTGAAAGAATGGCGGTACGCGTGCTGTACACGTTTTAGACGATTTTTTTATTGAAATTCTTTGAAAACTAAATGTAATTGAATTAAATATGTTGGGAAATAAAATAGACATAATAACAACGTTCTGTTTAGTACGAGCTAGTTATTTTAAAGGTAAACAATGTTGCCAAAAGATTTTACTGGCATTGGTCTTTCTTCAATCGAATCTTACAAGTCTCTTTGTAGCCAGTGCAGAGCGATACGTAGCCCTTCATGTGTAACGCGTCATGATCATCATCATCATCATCAGCCTGCAGACATCCACTGCTGGACATAGGCCTCCCCCAAAGATTTCCAATGCGACAATGTTAGTAGCAGCCTGCATCCAGCGTCAGCGTCATGATACATTTCACCATTCACACAACCCTGTGGTTGACTTTGGCCTCTGCTGGGGTTTTGAGCATAAGTGGTAGGACGATATCGGCTTTAATGCGGACTCCAACAAACCTTACCTACTTACGTGGTAGGTGGAAAAGGTTTCCTTCTGATAAAGAAACGGGTTCTTGTATTTAAAATAATGTACATTAGGAGATACCTAACAGCTTCACTATTCTATGTCATTGCGGTCCTTGAGTGACCGTAACCATTTACCATCATCTTCACCGTAAGTTTACCAACCACGCAATAAAAAGAATCATGCAAAGCCAACAGTCAACCAACCAACATTCCTAACAGTCTATTCAATTACGTTTAACATAACTTCAACTACAAACTATGGAATAATACGTACGTACAAGTTTTGGAGAGTACGTGAACAACCAAAACGGTTTAATTAATATGGAACACAAAGAGTTTCCGGTTAGCCAACCGACAGGAATGAGATGGGTATTTGTGTACCAATATAACAGAATTGTATGTTTCGAAACTTGTGTAAACTTGTTTTATATATTTGAAAGTACAGTCTGTGCAGAAAAAAACGAAACGTAAAAAAAACGGTAGGTCTATTTACAAGGGGCGGCGCGACAGGAAAGAGTGCCGTAGTGCGTAACGCGTCGTGCCGTCCCGCATCAGAAAAAATCTAATAAAACCCGCTTACTGTTAAGGACTCCTTTCACGGACTCTTTTAAACTTTTTTGAGAAAACACAACTTGACCACTGGACTAGCAACAATATTAATAATAAATAATATTTTTTTTAAAGTTTATGCACAAAAAAAGAGGTTACAAGCTAATTTAATTCTAAAAGCATTCTCTACATTTAGGTATTGGGAAAACATGTCAAACAGAAATTAATGATGATCTTTACCCGTTCCATTTGAATATCGAATAGATTTCGTCACACATGACTCACACGTGCTACGTAGGAAGAGGTTTTATAGCGTGGAAATCCCGTACTCACTCCATACTGTACCATATTAATAATGTTACTATCTGCTTAGTATTCTGTTCGAGTCTTAGCGAATTCGTATTGATCGTTGCCGATAAAAATAGTTTAAGGGGCCTCAAGGGCTTCAACTTTATCGAGATCTGTGAAAATAGTTACGTTATTGTTCCTTTGGCGACTGAAGTTAGTCAATTCTGGTTGGAGATACATGATTGAGTTATAATTAGATTGTGTCCTGTACTTTGTTGACATTCGTAAAATAAGGCTTGAAAATAGTCCTAAAAGATATGTTTGCCTACTCCTTCTATTATCTTCTGATTAAATTCGTTGCTGGGCCCAAGACAAGTTAGCTTTCCCTCGGGTTCCTGGGCTTCACTGCTCAGAGTCGCTGGTGGTCAAAAAGCGAACCATTAACCATCAGGTGACCCGTAAGGTAGACTGCCCATTACTGCCCACTACTTAATCTGAATCTGCTCCATAAAGCAAAGCAGTTGTATTCTCGACTAACGTGGGTTAATATCCGAAGAGTTTTTAGCCTTTCTCCAATTAATAATGCAAAAATCCCCCCCCCCCCATATTTAGCCATTTAGCCAATCTTGTTATAATAAACTTTACAAATTATGGTTTAGAACTACAGGATAAATTCGAATCTGCCACCATCAACAGAAAGACAATTCGTATGAAACAAAATGTTACAGCCAAATATAGTTATCGACAGTCGTGACAAACTCCCCTCAACTGCAATCATCGAAAGTGCCAGGAACAATGAACTGAGGGAAATGCATTCATGTTAATTGCGCCGGAAAACCCTGGCTTTATACACGACATTATTGATTTATATAGAGAAATGACCGGGGCTCGAAGTTCACAGCGTAGTGTTAATAGTTATATTTGATTTCGTAGTTTTTAATTGGGTATATATGTTTGTTTAAAAGTTTCTGTTGTTAACAGACCAGAAATTTTAGGCCTAGTGACTGTTTTACTACTGAGTTTAAGTCTTTTCATAGCGGTAAATAGTTCAAGCTAACTTAAAATATCCCGCATTCATTTCGAAGGGTTGGTTTTAAACGCAAGTCTCTAATTCCATTTTTCTTCATCACTTTCACTAAAGATGCTATGTCAGATTGCAGATTGATTTTTCCAAATTAAGTATTATAGATGCAGCATTGAATTCCCTCAAATATTAAAACTCATTAAAAATATACAGATTTTTTATATATAAAAAATAAAAAGATATTGTGATGAGTTTGAGGTCACGTTGAAGATTTTCACGGTCGTCTGATAGCTTAAGTGGCCTGGTGAGGTCACTGCTGACCCGAGAGCGATACGCGAGTGTCTTCTTTTTAAAATGTGCCACGTTCTTAAAAGATAATTAAAATAGGTTAACTTTTTGACTTTGATTATAAGTATAGATGCATATGAAGAAAAGAGACAGTATTCTAAAAATAGGAGATTATGAAGTTGGAAGTACTGTTTGCTGTGTGTGTTTGCTAACATTTCAATAAAATTGATGATAACCCAATCTCGATGATCCTTTCTTGTTTGTAAGCAGATAGTTGCGACGTCTATGCCTAACCCCTCTTCGGAGGAGACCTGAGCTCAGCAGTGTGCAGTAATGGGTTGTTACAGTACAGTACAGTTGCGACGTAGAGTTGATGAGGATCTATCTTAAAGACCTTGTGCTATTCGTTAAAAATTAAGGCTTGTCGTTTTCAATTTTGTTCAAATAATTATTACCAAATTATTTTAGGTCGTAATCAAACTAATAGAGCTAGAAGAGAAACGACCAATAAAATAGCCATTATCCAAAAGTAAAGATGAATCTTCATTATATCCCACTGAACGTTTGAGCGCAAAGCACAATATAATTTGATTCACAAACATTTTTAAGTCCGACCGGGCACGCAATTTTCTTTTATGGACGTCCATTAACTGACAATTCGTCGTACTCAAATGACAATTCGTCGTTTCAAAACAATGGCTCACGACCTTCTGAATAGCAATTAAGCTGTCACAATGACAGCTTGACGTCATTTCTGACATATTCATTCATGTCGGCCGGATTGGTGGTTACGAATTATGTTGCGTTTGCATATTGGCTCGCCAACGTCCAACATGCGTAAAAACAAATGACGGTGACGGCCTGCCAACACGGGAGTTTTGTATAGTGCGTTTCATCAAATCAGACCTATGTCGGTATGTTGGTATATCTGACTGTCAAAGTCATTGGTCATAGGAAACGCCCTCACAAGTATTTATCGAGACCACAATTTCTAAAAATGTAAATACGCCATTGTGTATACGCCAATAACTGAAGTAATTAAACTACTTAAAACTACCCTTAAATTTACCTAGATTTCTTGGTGCTGCCTTTAGTTTTATTCGATGCACTCTATGCATTGGCCGGCATTGAAACTATGTGAAACACCGTTTGACAGTTTATCTATCAGTCATTTGCGTGTATTATAAGTTTGTGATCCAATATGTAAACGCAACATTACGATTCTATTGGTAACCTGGTGACTTGGTTTGGAGGTCGAGAAACTTACGGTATAATTTGAAGAGTATAATTTTGGGAGATCAACTGATAGTCATAAGTATATTTATATCTGATATTATCATACATGTAAGTAAATGTAAACACGTAATTGACCAAAATAAATTCATGAACTTTATTGTTAAATGCATTTAAATTTTTAGATATTACTTAGCAATGGACTTTATCTTTGAGAAGTAAACATAACTTAAGAATTATTTGCTTTAACATTTAACTTTTTGTTTTTCAGCAAAGAACCTAACTATGCTCAATAAACGGAAACAGAAAAACTATGCATCTTGTAAATATTTTGTAGTTGAATTTTGCAATTAATGATGAGCATATGATCTACCTGATAGTAAGTTGTTACAAGCGCTCATTAACCTATGTAATGTGAAGATCATCATACAACACACAAAGACATGCCCGCTGAGTTTCTTGCCAGTTCTTCTCAGGACGGTGGCTATTTCTTTCTTCCGAATTGCCTGACATCAACAAGCATGATAATTTCATTAACGTTGAGAATAATTTCTAACCATCCAATATACAACTTTTTCATCACATCTTTTGTAATGAAGGGCACTTCACCTCTAAAGTTCAACGTCCATAAAATCATCGTAACATCCATAAAACAGTATAAAACGCCTGCAACAAGTCGAGACTAACAATCGTGTTATTTTAATTAATAATTGAGCGTGTAACACGCGACCTACGAGAAGAGTGTTACGACTACGTGTGACAAATTGTTTTTTTTAAGATTGTCTTTAAACCTATCGATATTTATATTGTTTTAGAATTAGATTCTGTGATGCTGCTGTTTATTTTGTTTTTTTGTGGTAAATGACTATTTGGTAATCGAATCTTAGGTTATGCCAGATACATTCATGCAGGGTCAATTAAATAAGGTAAGTAATTACGATTGTAGTTTGTATATAAAAGTTAATTACACATATAAATTTGAGTGCCTAACAATGCAGTGAGCTATGAGCAGCAGTGGATCTTTAGATTCAACAGCATGTCAATAAAGCACAACGATGATTACAAGTTCCAGCAGTCAAGTGTAGGTGTGTCCCTCTTTAACAGAGATTTAAGAAAAATCCTGTATCAGCAGGTGATGGATAAAGACCCTGACTAATGCACTGACACTGCAGAAGTCCATGACCCACTGAAACCACTCACCATCAGTAACCTCTTCAAGTAACCTCTTTTATATTCTTTGCACTAAAAGCCCAGTCATATTAGAGGTTTCACTTTGGAATGAAAGATAATAAGCTGTAAAGTTATTTAAACTTTTTTAGGCGTTCTAAATGTGTTCTTGAAAGCCAGAAATGAAAGAACTAAAATACATCAGTTCCGTCTTGCAATAAGCCAAGGAATTACCCCCAAAAACCTACTACTGCTACTAAAATGTTACATCAACTTCCGAAAGGATACAGTCTTCATTACGCAAGTCCACTCACTTGACTTTGGCAACGTCCTTCGCACGCTCTGATTGTGATACCGTATCTTCGCATACATTATAGCGCGATTGTCGATTGTTTACAAATTTCTAATTATTAACTGACTCATGGATCTTATGAATTAAGACTAGATTGTACAGTTTATTTTTTACAAGCTTTATATTAACTTTCACTGGATGGAATTCATTCGGGTGGAATCTTGAAAGCTGAATTTGACATAGAATATAATGTGTAGAATAGAATGGGTCTAGAATAGTCTTATGCGTCCATGGCAGTTCTTAATTCATAAACGATCTAACAGCTAGGTACTGTTTAATTTAAATCAATATTATCTTCGCTTTTCACAATGATATTAGTATTTGCAGTTTTGTAGCTTACATTTGTTTTAAGCAACAATTTAACAAACTCGTATCTCGCTATTTAAACTTTAACCGGACCTCATGAGCTGCTGTCGGCATAATCCAGTAAATCAAAAGAATACTAAGAATTCCAAGAGTAATTGTTTCGTTACGGATGCCCAATTATTATGATTCGATTAGCAACAGATATTTTCGTTGAGTTTTTCCAGAACTCGGTCAATGATCTAAGATATTGTTTATAATGTTTGCTCGATATGCAGACCTCGTTGGCGTAACCTTCATGCTTAAAATTCAACGAAAACGTCCAGTAAAAAAACAAACATTGAATTTTAAGGTACTTTTCGTTGCAAGTCATCATGATAATACATCATTGAATCCCTAAAAATATCCTAACTTGTCAAATGACTAAGCAGTCCAAAACTATGTAGCAACAACTTCTTTCACCATTCGCTTTAGAACCCAAAAAGTTCTACACGGCGAATTCGTTACGATCCAATTCAACTACTGCTTTACTTGGCAAACCTTTGCCAATCTTAAATAGGCCAAACGTGAGGACAAACTAAGGCGCATTTCCAAAAAACACCAAATCAACCATCGACCTATTCATCAAGTATGCCAATGCTATGTGACAAGCAATTTTCACCAGTTTTGGGGCCATGTAATAGCCAAACTGTAAACCGAGACATGGCGAATTAGATGTGTCCCAGTTATCTAAATCAACTAATTTTACGCAAATTATCTCGTCATAGCGTTGGCTGGAAACGTATTGCTACAAAATATTTACTGGAACAGAAGTTTTTTTATCATTTTCATAGGTAACCGAGTATACGGCCTACTTGATAGTACCGGTGGCAACTGTGAAACTTTAGAATGTCTGAGTATCAGAATGTCGTAACCTATGCCCTACTCTAAGAAACCCTTTCAAGCTTTGCGACCTTGCTTTACTTAAATTTAAGAGGGTCCAGTCCTAGCGTTCGGATAATACTGAAAAGAGGAGCTCACTCTAAAGCCAGATGGTACGACGATGGAAACGAACCGTGGATGATCGTCGCTGTTCTAATCTCCATACAAACAGCACTTTACGACTAGACATTTATGCTTCCTTCACGGACAAAGAATATCAAGTGCAGAAAATGTTTGTGAGCAAGTTTCAAATCAAATTTCATTTACATGCATAATATTTTCTTCTGTATAAAACGTATAATTCTAACTTTCAACACCACTTACTTCATACGCCGTTATTATGAATTAAATAATTCTGCGGTATTCATTATTTTACGTTTGCGGTTCTCATTGCCCATTAACTTTCGCAGTTTCAAGTGATTTACGGAATTAAGTGTTTGTACACGGTACTTTGCACGTATGCACTAATGCAACCTTTCCGTCTTTTGGGGGAAACGTTAATGCTCTTTCATAGTGTTGTTTGAAAGCCCTAATGTTGCCAGCTACTTGCCGAATAGGTTTTATATAATTGTTCCTAAATTGATCTGGATCTTTAATGACTGTCCCAAATCCTCCTAAGTCCCAAATGTTATTATTAGTACTAACAAGTATTTTAGTAGATCTAAAAACTATCCGATTAATCTAGCAATAAAAACAGTATAAAACTTTCATTGACTTTACTTAGACACTGTTTGACAAATTAAATGAAATATGATGAAAAACTCTATAACAGGGCCACAATAGTAATTTCCAAACACAAAAGAAATGATATCATTCCGGCATCAATACAGAATTATATGGTGAAACAAAAAAGTGCATTACAATAGCTGTGTAATTCTGTGAATGGTCACTGTACTAAAACATTTGAATGTACGTAAATTACGGGTTAGAATCGTTCTAGTCTGACAAATATTATTGTTATCGCGCCATCTATACTGCTGGACGTTGGTAGCTCTGTAATTTAGGTGTTGTTTTAATGTAATTAGTTCTTTAAAATATTGCTATTGTAAAACACCCTTTTTGTGGAAGTGGTCTGTGGTCTACTATTTGGTATGAGGCATGCGTTTTGAAATTAGGTTTTGCTGAATATATTGGTTAGATTAATCCTTCTGACTGTAGTGGAATTGTTTTGAAATTGCCTTATGAATTTTGTTTCGACTTCATATAATTCAAATCGCCGCCAATTTGTGTACTTTGAATGTGGAATTCAAATTTCGAACAAGGGCAACATTTTTGTTGTTCTATGCGCGGGTATCAAGAAATAAACGCCTGACGATGACATACACTTTTGTCTTCGGCCATTACGCGAAAGATTCCTGCATCGTACGGAGCACTAATTCGAACGCAATCTTTACGTGCACTATTCATATTATTAACCTTATCAAGATCATCGTAAAACGTGGTAGAACCATCGACCAGTGTGTTACTGTGTGTCGCGGTCACCAAGATTGGAGCCAGGAGCCGTCATCGTAATCTATCCAGGTACGTGCGCATTGTATGTTACGGGTTTGGATTTTCATAGGAACGTACATCTAATTGAGCGGCGATAGTCATTTTATTTCGCAATAAGTGATTTTCGACCCTGTGTTCGGGAACGGGTTGTAATACACTCTTTCTCCCACACATTTCTGGTGCCGAAACCCGGGACGGTAAACGTAATACATACATAATACATATTGGTATTTTCTGAGTGCATTTTTTGATATAAAATTCTAACACTCGTTAACTTATATAGGTTGACAACTTCAATTCGAGTGAACCGTACTTCCGAATTTTAGTCTTACATTGTTATCTCGTAACGTTTATTTTCACAAAATCGATAACCAAACGCTAGGATAATTTTTATTTTCAAGATCATAATATAAACAATCAAAATATTAATCGGTGTTTATATAATTTATCGGCTTGAAATAATTTTTTACCCTTAAATATTCTTTTTTCTAACGATATCAATACAAACGTCAAATAAACGTGATCAAACATTCTAAAACATTTTCATTTTTAATTAGTAACAAATTTCTTGTATTGAATCATTGTCTGCGGTAACCGCCATCGAGCGGTCAGGGTATAGTGCGCTGTCATTTCTACCTACAATTTAAAACATAAAGTATATAACCGTTATTACTTCGGTTATTTGTGGTTTTTTGTCTTTTTACAACAATTACGATTAAGTTGTTTGTCTGTAGTTCATCAATCTACGACTTTTTACAACAATTACGATTAAGTTGTTTGTCTGTAGTTCATTAATCTACGACTTTTTATCAGAAACAAGTAAATCATGTCGTTTTGTACTAAGTCGAAACGGAAATCTATTCATGGCAAATCTAAATCGATTGAGGAAGCCTTTTCATTAAGTGATTTGCCATCATTGCGTAGGAAACGTACAATTATTTTCAACCGCGTTGCTAAGGCGTTAGAGGTGGGCTCCTCGGCTTCGCTTGACCTTTCGAATCGTGAATTGTTCATTTCGCACTATGATGATATAAAGGCTAATGCACATAAATTCGAAGAATTACATTTTTTAATCATTGATCTTTCTGATCGGTCTGACGAAGATCAAAATATACAAGAAACTTTTGATGAAATGTACTTTAAAATTAAATCAATTTATCGTAACTTAACAAAAGGAGAAATTAAATTTTCTAACTCATCTAACCTTGTGAACGAACGGTCAAATATTAAATTACCAAAAATCTCATTACCTACCTTTTCGGGTGACTTAAAACAATGGCCTGAATTTATAGATAAATATAATTCGTTGATTCACAATTGCACTTCGCTCACTGATACCGACCGCTTTCACTATCTTGTATCATCATTACGCGACGACGCTTCCAGCGTTATTCGAAGGTTTCCTGTCAATAGTGAACATTATCGGGATGCGTATGACTGTTTGGTTTCGCGTTATCAAAACGAGCGTGAACTCGCCTTTACTTGTTGGCGGGATATTTTAAACATTAACTTGAAACTCAACAACGCTCACGAATTTCGTCGCTCGCTTGACTCGATTGAGGAGAACATTTGTATTTTAAAACGATTGAATCTACCGGTCGATCAATGGGAGTTTATCTTAAATTATCACGTTCTTTCGAAGTTGGACTCTAAGATACGTTGTGAGTATGAACAACAACAACCGAGCGGTGTAATTTCTAATTATAACGAACTTACAATTTTTTTGAAACAAAAGTGCGATGCTCTCAAGCGTGATACTCATTTTACCGATTCGATAAAACCTACTTCCACTACTTCGAAAGAGAATTATAAATCAAATTCCACTCACTTCACGTCTAAACGCATTTATCCGTCTCACACTTTGCTCGCATCAACTTCAGATCACAAGGATAGTACTATTAACGTAACAAGAATTGGGTATAAGTGTTCTTATTGCGGTGAACCACATAGTATTACACATTGCAAAGATTTTTTATTAAAAACTGTTGACGAACGTAAGGATATAGCCTCATCAAAGCAATGGTGTTACAACTGCTTGAAAGCATCTCATCAGATCAAAAACTGTAATTCTATATTCGCATGCCAAAAATGTAAACGTAAACATCATACTCTATTGCATAATGATGAAAATAGATCAACGCAATCGAACTCCAGTTTGTTAACGAATAACGACACAGCGTTTTCTGCCTCAAATACTACTGTTTTGTTGGCTACCGCCTTAATACAACTGATGGATTCTGACGGTCAATTTTTAAATTTCCGCGCCTTGTTTGACACTGGAAGTCAAAATAATTTCATAACGGAACGTGCGGCTCAATCGTTAAACATTGAATCCTTACCAACATCGACACGTGTTAGTGCATTAGGTGGAGTGGCTGCAGCAATAAAAGGTCATATAAATGGCGTTCTAGGCACCGGTGATCAACCCCTGTTCAAATTAAATTTACAAACAATTGAAAACATTTGTGGCGATCAGCCAATCGCCAAGCTAAATCGTGCTAGCGCAACACAGCTAAATGAGATAAAACTAGCTGATCCTGGGTTTGATATACCTGGACCAATCGATGTGTTGCTGGGTGCTGACGTCTTTGCGGAGTGTGTTCTACCAGAACGAATAAAGGGTACGTTATCACAACCCCCAGCATTCAATTCAGTGTTTGGATGGCTGTTGCTGGGTCGGGCTCCTTTAGCTACCAACTCTTTACTGACAGTGCAGTCAGGTGCAGATGGGGATCTTAGCAATCTTGTACAGCGTTTTTGGGAAATCGACAGTCCTCCTCAATCGGTAACATTGTCTCCAGAAGACCAGTTGTGTGAGAAGAAATTTAAGGCTGAACATTCTCGCGACGACTCTGGTCGATACATGGTTAAACTTCCATTCAAAGCTGATAGTGAGCCCGTCTTCTTCGGTATTCGTGACATAGCGTTGAGACGATTTCACGCCTTGGAACGACGTTTAGGTCGCGATCCAGAGCTGCACAGACAGTATTCAGAGTTTATGGCCGATTATCTTGCCAAAGGTCATATGACCTTGGTGCCAATGGAAGATATTAAAAAGGGTAAATATTACATCCCCCACCACTGTGTAATCAGGCCAGAAAGTCACACTACTAAACTTCGTGTGGTGTTTGACGCCTCGGCGCGGGATTCAAATCATGTTTCTCTTAATGATACTTTGTTAAAAGGGTCCAAGTTACAAGCTAACATAAACGAAATACTTCTCCGCTTTCGTGAAAGCTCTATAGTGTTTATGGCGGACATTCAACAAATGTTTCGCCAAATCTTAGTCAATCCCTGTCATCGTGATTATCAACGTATTCTGTGGAGATTCAATGAGAATTCTCCTATTCAGGAATATCGATTAAACACCGTCACTTATGGTACAGCATCTGCGCCATTTCAAGCTTGCAGAGTCATTCAGCAGCTTGTACATGATGAGGGCAGCGCGTATCCTATAGCAAAGGAGATATTATCATCAGGAGTGGGGATCTATGTTGATGACATTGTGTCTGGAAAAAACACGCTGGCCGACGCACTTTTGGCTAAATCCGAAATCATTAACTTACTAAAATTGGGCCAATTTCATTTACGTAAGTGGGCCAGTAATAATCCTCAAGTTTTGGCTGATATACCACAAGAAGATCGCCTCTTGGATCCGATTTCATTAGACGAAGCGACAGATTCGACACTTAAAGTTCTTGGGCTAAAATGGGATCCAGCTTCGGATTGTTTCCTATTCGACGTAACTACTTCTGATCGACCTTGCACTAAGCGTACAATTCTCAGTGAAATTGCAAAAGTATTCGACCCACTAGGATTTTTGTCTCCCCTTACAGTAAAGATTAAATGCCTGATACAACAGTTATGGATAGCGGGTATCGGTTGGGATGACAGACCTCCATCGAATATTGTTGAACTATGGAATAATTATCAGTCAGAACTTCATCTAATAAAGGGTTTAAAAATCCCGAGACGTCTCACTGTTGATGACGCTATGTCATATGAGGTTCACGGTTTTTGTGATAGCTCCGAGCTTGCCTATGGAGCGTCATTATACATGAAAATTACTAATAAACAGGATGAGGTTCATATCGTTCCTATCGCTTCCAAGGCTCGCGTAGCTCCAATTAAGCAACTATCGTTACCACGTTTAGAATTGTGTGCAGCTGCACTGCTTGCAAACTTATACGACTTTTTTAAAGACACATATAAGATATCTACGACACAGGCTGTCAACGTTTATTTTTGGTGCGACTCCACCATTGTATTGTCTTGGCTACACTCGCACTCTTCTCGATGGGCTACTTTTGTGGCAAATCGTGTCAGTCTAATCCAGGATAAAACCCCGGTGGAGTGGTGGAATCATATCTCATCCTCGGACAATGCTGCAGATGTTTGCTCACGAGGTCAGCTTCCTAAGGAACTAATGCAGAATGGTTTATGGTGGGCAGGACCTTTATGGTTGTGTTTAAAAACATATCCAAAACTAAGTTCAGAAATGGAGCATACAGATCCACTAGCACTCAGTGAAATTAAACGTTCTGCGCCAATATCTTTACTAGTTCAAAATACCTCACAATCGTTACAAAATGATAACACCTTCCTCGACATACTACTGAACAAATTCTCGTCGATAGAAAAGATCATTCGAATTATATCATACTGTAATCGTTTTATAAAAGGAGCAAGAAGACAGACCCTAGGTACAAATATTTATATAACCTCAAAGGAACGTCAAGAATCCTTACTAATCATTGTTAAGTTTGTCCAATTTAAATCATTCCATGATATATTTATGAAATTAAACTCTAGTCAAATCCTTCCTAAACCTTTTCGCAAGCTAAACCCATTCCTCGACGATCGTGGTGTTCTTAGAGTAGGTGGACGTATCCGTCATGCGGGATTAGGTTTTGAGCAAAGGCATCCAGCCCTACTGCCTCCAGATTCTCCTTTGACAATGAAACTTATCGAATCGATTCATCGAACACATTGCCACGCCGGAATGAATACAACTCATTATTTGTTACTTCAGCAATTTTGGATTATATCGGCCAAACGAAGGATAAGACACTGTCTCTCAAAATGCATTCCTTGTTACCGCGTGAAACCTCAGCCACTTCAACCATATATGAGTGATCTACCTAAATATCGTGTTAATCAAGTCAAACCATTTTCTATCGTAGGTGTCGACTACGGTGGACCATTTCGAATTAAGTTAGGTACTCATCGTGGTGCAAAAATCGATAAAGCTTATCTTTGTCTGTTCGTATGCTTGACAACAAAGGCAGTGCACCTAGAAGTAGTATCGAGTCTTTCGACAGAAGGATTCATCGCCGCACTGCGACGTTTTGTAGCGCGTCGTGGTAGATGCAATACTATTCATGCGGACTGTGGAACGAACTTTGTGGGGGCAAGAAATTTCTTCTCATCTCTTATGGAGAACGCTGCCGGAACACAACAAATCGAGTTTAAATTTAACGCTCCTTCTGCACCACATTTCGGAGGTGTTTGGGAAATACAAATCAAAGCCGCAAAGACACATCTATATCGCATAGTTGGTGATCAAGTGTTAACTTTCGAGGAACTAACTACCCTCTTTAGTCAAATCGAAGCAGTCCTTAATTCTCGTCCGTTGTGCCCACTGAGTTCAGACCCTAACGATATGAACGTTTTAACTCCCGGTCATTTCTTAACCTTAGAACCACTGACTACCGTTCCAGACAATGATTTATTAGACATTAACATTAACCGTCTTAATAGATGGCAACTTATTCAATCCTTTCAACAAAACTTTTGGTTACGTTGGAAAAACGAATATCTACACGGTTTAATTCAAAGAGAAAAATGGACAAAAATGTCCAAACCATTACAAATCGATACCATGGTCCTAATCAAGGATGATAATCGTACACCGTTACATTGGTCACTCGGGAGAGTAGTCGAGCTACACCCCGGAGCTGACAACGAAGTCCGCGTAGCAACGGTCAAGACAGCGAACAATAGTCTCATTAAGAGACCGCTGGTTAAACTTTGCCCACTGCCAATTTCATCTTAATTTTTAATCGTTTTAGGCAAGGGTTACCTTGTACATTTTTTTTTATTATTTATTTTTTTTTTTTTTTGTATAACCTTGTTTGCATAATAACGTTTATTATTATAATTGAATCAACACTATCGTATCATTTGTATTGTGTACCTACTTGTAATGAGAAAATACCAATAGTATTTTGGCCGGCGGGATGTTTCGACTTCATATAATTCAAATCGCCGCCAATTTGTGTACTTTGAATGTGGAATTCAAATTTCGAACAAGGGCAACATTTTTGTTGTTCTATGCGCGGGTATCAAGAAATAAACGCCTGACGATGACATACACTTTTGTCTTCGGCCATTACGCGAAAGATTCCTGCATCGTACGGAGCACTAATTCGAACGCAATCTTTACGTGCACTATTCATATTATTAACCTTATCAAGATCATCGTAAAACGTGGTAGAACCATCGACCAGTGTGTTACTGTGTGTCGCGGTCACCAAGATTGGAGCCAGGAGCCGTCATCGTAATCTATCCAGGTACGTGCGCATTGTATGTTACGGGTTTGGATTTTCATAGGAACGTACATCTAATTGAGCGGCGATAGTCATTTTATTTCGCAATAAGTGATTTTCGACCCTGTGTTCGGGAACGGGTTGTAATACACTCTTTCTCCCACACAAATTTATACTTAATAGAGAACGTGCGTAAGTCAAAGAACACTGTCTAAAAACAGGCGTTTTATGTACCTATACGATACTTAATATCGATTACTGACTCCAGAAATAGCTGAAGATCAATCTTAAAAACAGTCCATCCGTTGAAGACTGGTATAATATTCATGTGCTATTCAAAAATGGCTCTTTCCAAAACATTATGATAAAGAGGAAAATAAAACCCAGCATTTCAAAGATGGTGATTAGATGTAAATATTATTTCTGTTAACTCCTTAACACGTTAGAGCCTTTAGACGTCCTTCAAAAAAGTTGTTTCGAACACGTTGTCCTTTTTACGCTGGCATAAAAACCAGTTGCAGTGTCACTTATTTCCTTCCATTAGATCAACTAGGATCTCTGCTGGGTCTGGAAATCAAGTTTCTTTGCTTGTCTGTTAACGGTTTCCACTGGTATGGTGTAATGGTTGATAACAGGATTATGTATCAGTGAGACTGCAACGACCACTGATCCATCAACAAAAGTCACATAAACTTGGTGCAAAGGTCTGATCGAGTCAGTAGAATCATTTTCAATTTCTGTACAACAAACCTTATTAATTGAGAGCCTTAACTTGGTTTAAATCTTAAATTTGACTCGTTTCTAAGAAGGCTTCTAATTACTTGTATATAGTAAAGCATAAAGCTTCTTTGGGATGATGAATAAACCTCTTTTCCCAAACGGATCTATGAAAAAATAAAGATAAAGCTGCCACAAACCTTATTCCAGCACATATCTCATTACTAGAGTTAATCCTTAAACATTACAGCATACTTAAAGTCTTTAATAACGCGCTGTGGATACTCTGCTTTAAACCATAAATAATTTTCTGGAATTTTCTAGCAAACAAATATCAAAGTCTGTCACAAAGAATCTATTCATATATGCATCCAGTGCGAGTGTGCGATAAATATATTTTTACACGTATTCCTATGAGTCATTTGGATTGCATCATGTTCTACATACATTTGGAAGGTTTGCATGATTTTAGTTTTTTATTGACGAATGAACTCACGCGGGGAAACAAATTTCCTGAATAAAATTACTACGACCATCATTTCTGTTTAAAAGGTATTTCAAAAAGTTCTCTGGACTGCTTGCATTCACCATAACGCACTTCCCTCCTTTGAATCTGTCAGGCCCGAATACTCCTACGCATCTTAAGTCTGATACTTTACTCACAGCTACTTAAAGTTCAGAAATCTTACAATTTCAATGGTATACACAAACGTAAATTAAGAGATTTAACTTTTTCACATTCCATTTTACGTAAGCGTGTTCAAAATAAATGTAATACTTTATGTGAAAATGTGTTTAAACATACAAAAACTATAACAAAATATTATTTAATTAAGAAATAGTATATATTTTGTACACCTCCAATGTTTATTATTAAATACTTGATTAAAAAAGGTTATCTCATGGTTTCAATGTAAAGTTAAATGATGCGTGAAATGTATCTCACCTCTGACTTGAAAGCGATTTTAAATCTTCTACTTATCCGTATACTCAAACGCTTCTTAATTTTACCAAGCTCTCAAACAGTTGTCAAACGCTAAAATTTTTGAGTAAGGTCGTGAGGTTCATTATCTATGAGATTAGTAGTTTGGTATTTATTTGAGTAGTTAATATCGCCTATAACTATGAATTTTTAAAACGGAAAGTTTAATATTCAGTGTCAAATGAACATGGCATTTATTAAGTGGTCGTTGATAATGCTGAATTTCATCCATCCATTATGCAGACAGCCGATGCGTTGCGTTGCGGTGCGCTTAATTGTGCGCACAGCTGTATACTTTCTTGCTTTTAAAAAAAAATCACATGTCAATATTGAAGTAGTTGTTGAGATCCATTTTACGTAATATTACGTGCAACATAAAATATTAATTCAGTCATTGTGTAGTATTATATATAGTCATCATTTTGAATAAAACATTGAAAAGAAGTTTATTTCGTAAATCGATGCATTTTCTTTAATTTTTGATATATTTGAAGCGTGATTTTTATGTTTAATAATCATGTTTATTTAAATTAGACTTGCGTAAAACTGAACACACCAACTCACTGGACTTTAGCTGACACCATTAGCGATGGGTCGTTATCGGTTTTTGAGATAACGTAACGTAAGCGTTATGTGATTTCCAATAACTAGTTTCTTAACTAGTGATTTTTATAACTAGTTATTTTCACAACGTTCTGAAGCAAACGTGATAATTGTAACGTAAAATCGTTTGGTTAGGTAGCAGTATAACTTAATTCGATCGAAAGGATCGATTTTGTTGCGATCCTTTTTTTTAGGCGCGTTTTACATTACTCGTTTTACTCCTTTACGTTGTCAAAGCTATGTGTAAGGTGGTCAATGTAAAACGTCGTTTTCATCTTGTCATTACGAATATTGTAAAACCAGTGATTTTGCGTTTGCCTTAAACATAAGAGTGAATTCGATTTAACTTTATGGCGTTGTGATTAAAAGAGTTATTGAAGACTGATGCCTATTTCGATCGTTTAAATGGCGTTATGAATATCACTAGTTTTTGTTGTAGTGGAAAACGAGTGATCACTGTTCGAGCTCGTAACTGCATATATAACCAGTTATGGTTAATAACGCCCATCGCTAGACACCATACTGAAATATCTAATTTTTGTTTGTGAATACCAGTTAAGTTGTTAAAGCTAAACAGCTGTCAGCAAAATAACCTTTGTTTATTTGGTGCCATATGTAATTCATGGCAAACAACAAGAAAAGGAAAATAATAAGGAAGTTTTATTGAATAAAAAGGTAAGTATATACATATAAGTAATAAACTTTTAAGTAATAAACTAATAAATTTGTAACAATAATTAATAGAACAGGAACTGAGTGAATAATAGATACCTGAATATAATCAATATTATGGAAACTAAGTCAAAAATGATAGTAAAAAGCTGATAAATGTATTGTAATTGAGCACTTGATTTCAACAATAGTGGTGAACTTTCCACATTTTCAAACGCATTACCTGCTAAAATCACTAATATGAAAACAAAAAATGTTAATTTAGATTAAAATTAATGTAGGTAATTGTGGATCATATAATAATAATAATTGTTTTTTCAGATAATCATTGTGTTGATGGATCATTGGAGAATCTGATACAAATAATAGTGGCAAGCCGTTCCCATCACATACATTATATAATTTCATAATTATAATTTTGTTTTGATGATTATAATTATTATTAATAATAATTATTGTGCTAAATAATTTATTTGTGAACATTTTGTGACTGAATTTTATCATAAGTTGATATGAAAAAGCACAAATGTAACTAATTTGTGTCAACAAAAATTTAAAATAAATAATATTAATATTATTTGTTAAGTAAATAATGTTAGTTGTAATCTAAATAATATGATTTATTTAAAAATTGTACACAGAACAAGTTTTAGAACTGTGGATGCCGATCCCGGTTGAGTGGTTAAAATTGAAACCAAAGTAAAAATTTTGATTTAAAGTTGAAATTACATTATGTGTTTATTAATATAGAATGTAATCATTGTGTTAAAATCTGTGAGTGTAAATTAAAGCATTATATTTTAATGAAAAATTAAAGTTTGTATTTTAAAAGTTCAAATTGTTGGTTTTTAATATGTATGCATGTTAGAAATAAATAATGATAATACAGTCGAACCTCCATATCTCAAACCTTAACTTTTGGTAATTTAAAAACCTCTACAACTTCAAAAAATAATATGTTCCCTTCCCATCAGAGCCCTAACATAGACCCTTGATAAGTTAAACCTCTATAATTTGAAATATTTTGTGTTTCCCTTGGACTTTAACTTATCGATGTTAGACTGTATTAGGATTAAATAAGTTTAAAAATATAGTGTTGTTATCATTTGTGAAGACCTAATTTTAAAGGTATGATTGCTCATCTGCAATTATTATAGTAATAAAGCAAACAAAATAATTTGTTGACAACAATTTATTAAGGAGAAAAATGAGAATCAATGATCATTGATCGAATATTAAATCCCGTTGTACAGGGGAGAGCTCCTCTTGATGTAAGGTTTCTTCATCCCATACATTGTTTTGTATGAGTGTAACGTTGCAGATACTACAGGGTCTCCAGAATAACCATGTTCTCAATGTCACCACGATCAGGTTGTGCACAAAGGGTTGAGTCATTGAATACAGTGCTAACACGAACAAAGCCTGGCCATCTGGTAACTATATTACTAATCCTCAAGGTAGCATCACATTATGTGAAAAATATGTCTTTCAGTTGCAATACATGTCAGCTTGGGAACCTCCTAAAATTAAAATTAAAATGTTAATTATTAAATTTTTTCCTTCAGTGTTGTTATAAATTGCATATTGTTGATTGTTTAAGCATTTACCAATTATGATTTTGACAAAGACTACCATTTTAATAATAAAAAAGTACAGAATTAAAAGTTTATTGTTTCTCAATCAAAGCATAATACTATCTAGATATTTAAAATATTATCATTATATTTTATGAAAATATGTGTTTTTAAATAATGATTAAGATTACAGAAGTTTAAGATAAAAGTACACAACAGAATGAACAGTACATACCAGGAGAATTTATTTTAATATGTGTGCAGTCTAATGCTCCCAGAACTCTTGGAAATCCAGCAATTGCATAAAATTCGTTGGCCACAGTTCGATGCTCTTCACTTGTTGGCATATTAATATATCTGCTTTTCAAACTTGCCAATTTTTTAGTCACCCTGTGGACTACATGGTGTACAGTGGGTTGTTTCACATGGAATATATCACCAATTACTTTTTGGTAACTTCCAGTGGCGTAGAAGCGTAGAGTAATCAAAATTTGGTCAATTGATTCTATTGCTCTATTTCGTTTAGTCGCAGGTTTTATAGATTGACCAATTACTGAGTCAAGATACTGCACAGTTTCTTTTGATAGCCGAAAACGAGATCCAAATTCGGCGTTGTTATATTTTTGAAACAAATACCACTACCGTAAAATGTCAACAATAGGGGTGTGCGAATATCGTTCGAATATTAATATTCGAAAAATGTCGAATAATTCGATAAGTTTCGAATATTCCGAAATTTCGAATAGTATTGAATTTGAATACGATAATGCATCGTGACCAGAGAACGTAAGTTTTTACAATCACACAAACAAAAAATACAAAATCTGACGTCTAGCCCATTCAAGATATTATCTACGAAATACAAATTCTTGTCCGATGCATTATCGTAGTCACATTCGATACTATTCGAAATTTTTCGAATATTCGTCGAATTTCGAATAATTCATAAGTTCGAATTATTCGCACACCCCTACTACGAATCTAATACTAATATTCGATTCGAAACGAATAATTCGTATGTTCGAATTATTCGCACACTCCTAGTCAACAAGCCAATGTCAGTATTACCATTAAGTATGCGAACAGCGACATTGGCGGAATCAGTGCGCAGTAATATCCACGCGCGACTGGGGCCATAAAAAAAAATAAAAAAATTACGTAGGTCGTCATTATAAAAGCGTCTTCAAAATCATGTTTGAGTATACCATTTTGATAGTTAAGAACTTGTTAAGGACTGTACGACGAGTCAAATATTTGAGATGCGTACGAGTATTCGGGCCTCAGAGAGTCAGGACACTTAATTACATGATCACAAGAGATGTGATACAATGGTACTACTGTAATTGATTACTCTTTGTCTGGGAAAATACATTATGTACATTGGAATAAATCAAAGAGTGTTACAGATACAGAAGGGTCATCGTTCGTGACTGCACGCAGCCACCGGACAGCCGTATCACGCAGTTGATAACCCAGAACGTCTGTATCATACTTATCTATGTTAATAAGGACGTGGTCGTCGTGACAGCGAGTAATGGTGGTATCAAATCGCTTCTATCAGCTATGAAACCCACGCCGCAGACGAACCTTTACGTAATTAATCTGATGGTATATACAAATTGTTTCTTTCTAAAGATCTGATATGAAGATATGATAAACTTAGAATATTATGATGTTATTTAAAAGTCAAATATTAGAGTAAACAAATTCGGTTACCTTAATTTTTTACATTTTTCGTTTTGAACTATTTTAAAACATAAAACATAAAATTAGTGTCTAAAGTTGTAGCAAAAGGAGATGAAATCCTAAAAGCTTTTAAATTTATGAAATGAATTATCTGTCCCTCGAGGCCTGACTGTTAACATTCGAAACTTTAAACATAACCCATAATTATGTTCTTAAAGCAAACTCATAATTAGTACACACAAGAACATCACTACAAAACTAACAATGGTATAAATAGGTACATTTCTCAATGAGCGTATTAATAGTTCGTTGACACGGCAATCGCTTTCCGCCCACGTTCTGACCGCGGATCGAAGGACCAGCTTTATGGAACCACGTGACTATGCAGTTTGTTCGTACAGATGGAACAAGATATACTGGACATAAAGAATAATAGGTCGTGGAGTTGTAATGAGTTTTCAAATAAGTGAGAGTCGATTTATTTATGTTTAGTGAATGATAGTGAAGGTTATAAACGATGTTAAATTGTTGAAGCAAGATAGTTCTTGTAGTACAAAAATTCGAATTTTGATAGGTATTCTTTGCCTTAAGGGGGAGCCTGCTTTAGAGGCTTCAAAAAATCGAATTTTTTTTTTTGCTTAAATGTCTTCCTAAACTATCCAAGAATATGCCCCTAAAATTTCAAAAGCAAATTCAAATTATTTTCGGAGCTACAGAAGAAATAGTGAGCAAGCGTCAGGCAGGTATACTTGCGGCTGGATCGCTCATTTCATTCATTGGAAAGTAAAGAAGCCAGAATAGCCCGCAAACTCGAACATCTGGGCGAAAACCAGTTATTTGAAGAGTCTGAAGGGCCATTTTATGGACCAGGAATCGCTGATTAGCATGTTATTGCGGTAAGTTCAAAAAATAAGATTTTTATACACTAAAACTTTGACAAGCGATTTCTCGGTTTTTCATTTTTACGATTTTTCCGAGTTGGCGGGAAAGATAGAAAAAAAAACTAAACGTCCTATCGAAACGAGACAAAATTGGTTGTGTTCGGGATAAAATTTTCTTCTAGTTGAACCTAAAAAAACTTGAAAAAGTTATGATTAACCATTTTTTTAAACAATCTAAACTGAATTTTTTTCTCAAAAAATAAAAAGATTTTTTTGTTTAATTTGCGAAAAATAATTGATTTTTTCACTTTTTTTTAAATTTTCTTGGTTTAACTAGAAGCTATACTATTGAAAATTATTATTTTTTTGTTTTTTTTAGTTTCAGATGAGAATTGCGACCTGCATCTTTCCCGCCGCACGGCACATGCATACTCGAGGCGTCTCGGCGAAATGCTTGTACCACGTATGATATGACATATATTTTGATGAAAAAAATTGAGAAGACTCTTGAAATATATAATAATAAAACCTGAAAGTTTCGTTTCAATCAAATATTTCTTTCCTTCCCAAAAAAAATCTCAAAAAAATCGATTTTTTTAAGCTTCTAAAGCAGGCTCCCCCCTTAATCGTGAAAAAGTAAGTAAAATTTTTCAATTTCAAAATTTACATTGCGTTCCTAACTAAAATTCCGATGTTAAGATAGTAACCTTAAAAGTTTCGATTATTATTATGACAATAAATAATAAAGACAAACCTCCTAGTTTTTCCCTGATCCTGTAATTTGTCTTAAAGGAGACATTGTACAAGGCAAGAAATTAACATCAAATGTATGAAGACCACCATAAAACTACACGATATTTTATTGTACTAAAAATGACACTAAACTTAATGATTCTCGTTAATATCAACTACTAAGTAAGTATTCTTCCCCTAGTAATAACCTATTAACCCAAACAAGTATGAACAAAACATGTGGAAAAAACCTCAATATGTTTATCTATCGACATGTTGAGGGATGCATTCCTGTTCCCAGAATCCTGTATCGGGACAAGTTCTTTACGAATCAGGGTTGTAACAAAAATAAAATGAATAGCAAAATATTATTTCAATATTGAGGGAGTCACTGATTTAATATGTAGTTAGAAATAGAGTTCCAATGCACTTGAAAAAAGACAATTATTATTGGGGACACTCGGTACGTGCTACTCTTCGTCAACTCAGTCTCAACGGTAAATTAATGATTTAGATAAAATATAAATCGCAATTTTACTAAAATATGGAGTCATTCAAATATTTTTGTATGAAAAAAAATGCCATTGTATATGCCATATTGTTAATACAACCATATGACATGTGATTAAAGTCAGATCACGAATCGCAGCTATGGGTGTACTTACTGCAAGACATATAATCTCATTCACTACAACTTACACACTTGAAATTACCTCAGAGGAGAAGAAACGAAGAATGTGTTTTTAAATAAAATATCCCTTTGTGCCAACCCTATAGTACGAATAGGGAATGTCAGGACCGAAGGACGACAGTTCTCAGGCCACATCCGTCCGTTACAAAGGGTACAAGTGTGTTAAGATTTTAGTACGTTATAATTCAGGACAAAACTTTTAATTAGAATAAAAGCAATCTGTAACCCTTGCACGGAGTTTTTTGGGACAGGGAGAATTATTATTGGTTGGACCTTTAAATCTACACAAAACGAAAATCGAGTTAAAGATTTAGTTGACTAAACTGCTAGAAGTTTTCCGAAGACCGAAAAAGCACAAAATGAAACTATATCCGTATTACCAAGAAGTCCAAGAACGAAATAGCATTACTAGAGCCAAGCCAGTCTCGTATCTCTGTGTTGAAATAAAAAAACTACCTAGGAAAGTAAACTTAAAAGCGTCGTTCAAAAAGATACCAGATTTAAATTATCTTAATGATGTTAAAACAACTCAACTCTCTATTTAATTTGAAACGTTCCAAAGATAAATAAAAACTTAAGAAACATGATATGATGTAATCTTATCAAAGTTTTGATGTTGATTTATAAAGTTATCAACTTACTCTGTAACTTTTAACATTATAAATGTTACACAAAAGTTGAGATTTCTTTGAACTTGCTGAAACGCTTAAAAATAATCCTTAAAGTTAGGCGATAGGTTACAATTTGAATGTGTCCTGATATTCTAGGAGTCTATAAACGAAGGAATCCATATATCATTATAAGTTTTGTATTAGCTGACCTACCAATTGACAACAAAAAATAATCATTCTTGTAACTATGATAGAATATTTTTTTAACGGACAATAACCATTGTTCACCAACACTTGAAGTATTTTAATTTATGAAAGAAGTGTTAAAAATATATTCATAAACATAATTATGTAAGAGTACAAATAGAGAATACGCTAGCCATAAATTTCGTGACAAACAAACATGGACTGGACTACTTGTGCACTGAACCGTGACGTCCTTGTAGTAAATTTCTACAACACATTGCTCTACATCTGCCATGTCAAACTAGGGGCCAAACCTAGTTGGAAGCTTACATAAGAGAATAGATATTAAACTGACACACAAGTTAAAGTGTAACATTTGTTTTATAATGGCACTTTTTCTCGTTTCAGGTGCAAGTATATGAAATAGAGAATTGGCGTTCAAAATATGTACCGATATGGATCAACAAGATGAAAGCTAAATGCAGCAGAAAGTCATTGTACCAGATTAAGAGTCCATCAAATAACAATCGTGAAGCGTATACTATTTAAGAACATAAGGAAAAAGGAGAAGTAGGCACATTGTTCTGGTTAAAATTTAAGAAATCATGTAGCAGCCAACTATTTTAAACTACATCAGAAGACAAACAGGTTGTATGTTCGGAGATAGTCCACTAAGTCTACAAGTGAGTTTGCCTGATTACGTAGTAATCAATTCATGCTGAACATTATAGTTTGACCCGACGCAGCGAAGTATGACTGCGTCGTCCGCAGCGCCCAAACTCGGTCAAGGTAACACCAGTCTATCAACAAAACATCCTGCGTCGATAAACAGACGCATTGGGCTTTAATCATGAAGTACACACGCATCAGATCAGACCGGAGTCTTCTTATGCAGAGGGATGTACGAGAAGACTAACTAAAGAAGGATGTAGATACAAGAAATGTGGATTTGAAGAATGACAGATGAGGTTTATTGAAAGTATTTGGAGAAATGAAAGAAGTTATAGTGAATAAAGATATACATTTGATGTAGAATAGGATTTATGGTATCTAGACCCTGAAAATCCTCGAGTTGACCAAAATGTAGCATCAATTCTGAGAGAATGGGAAGTGAACGATTTTAACTTTAAAAACTATATTATATAATGATTTAATCATTCAGTTCCGGCCATTGTTACTGAGGATAAAAAAATGAGGAAGATAATATTAAATGATAAGAACTTATCAATAAAACTGAATATTTTATGACACTTCATATTCAGAAATAAATACATCGCCGTTAACTTTTGACCTCATGTCTCAAGGCAATGTCTGATAGCATTGTAAGTGCTTAAGACTGAACTCCCGTCCATCAATTATAATCACAAAACATATGTGGAAAATTATTCGGAAATTGCATCATTTCACTAAGACATTTTAGTGATATGATTGTTCTTTGTGGAATTTTCCAAGATCGTGATAACACGGATAATAGGCAGAAACAAATTATCTTTTGACACATTTAACAGGAATTGCTTAGCACCATCTATAAAACTAAGACCACTGAGAGAGGCTCAACACAGAGCCTCATGTGACATGGAAGAAACTGCTAAACAACGTTACGTCGGCTTCTAGCAGACACGACCCTCAGTCATGAGAATACGACTTGATACGACGATAAAACTAAGTAATGAATGAGGGAAAATCAACTCGTCAATCGCTTGTAACTTAAAACTCATTTGAAGAGGAAGTTATGTACCTAAAACGTTTTTAAGCAAAGTTCAATAACAAAGTAACTTAATAAGAACAAGGTAAGGTATGAGTAGATCCAATTATAATTATACAAAACACAGACTCAAATATCCCTTAAAAACCATTAAAAAAACCGCGACCATTAAAGTAACTCCATAAAACACATAAAAGGTTATGTTATAGTGGGTGGCAATATTCTTGGGCTATTAGTCGAACAGCGTGTCGAAGCATAGCAGTTCAAAGTTCGTAATATAATCTTAAATTCTTTACACGCAACCGTAAAACAGACTTTATAGGACAATCAACATCCCACGTGGTATAAGTACTCGTAGTTCTCAATGTCAACAACAGGGATGTCGTAAATTAGTTATATAACAATACTCATCGCCATTCAACACATGAGATTGTACACTACTAGTTCATACTAATCAATGGTAGTTCAAAGTCCTTTTGTGGGTGGGTTATAGATAACGGCCCCTCATTGCCCTGGCATTGCAGAGGTTCATGAGCGATGATAACCGCTTACTATCAGGTGGGCCGTAAGTTCGTTTATTTACAATTCAATAAAAAAGCTTAACAAAAAGTTTTTGTGGCTGTTACAGTATATGGAACAAGTTTCTTTAGGATAGGTGATTTGCAATTGACGCCAGAACCTATAGTCTCATCAACCATCTTGTGCGATATCTTTTCCGGATCAAGGGAAAGCCCACCACGAAAAGTATTGCATTTTATGCTGGGCACTGTGAGTAACGTACACTGTGTGTGTAGGTACAGTCTTAACCTGACCAAACTAACTTGTACCACCAACAAGATTACAACTAAGAAACACAAAAATCCCCGCTACAATTTCATTAAGACGTAATTAACCAGTAATTCTAAAATCACACTATTTCTAATCCTAAAAGGAGTCAACCCTAATCAGTCACAGTTACATTCCCCGGAAACCTGTATGGCCCACGCATTGGGGTATCAGGTTTGGGATGTGGACAAAAAATCTTGGAGGTCGATCTTCGTGTTTCGACCGCAGACGTGAGCGCAGTGCACAATGACATAGGACAGACTTGTTTCGTAAAAAACGAGGGGAAATATAATCCTGTGAGTGATGAAGTACGAGGTTCAGAGTTCAGTGTAAGTGGTGGTTGAGATTTTTTTCAGTGTGTACGTTTACTTTATACGTTTTATAAATGGTAGTGTCGTTAGATCATCCCCAGCATAGCTAGGCAATTAATTAAGCGATTTTTTTTCGATTTACTAAGTTAAATTGGACCTTTATAGAATCCTTAATAGATTGAAGGCCACATTTTTACTAAGACCATATTTAAATACGTATTCTGCGTATGTGTATAAAACTTTTACCTACTCATAATTCGTCGTATTTTATTTGTCTCTTACCTAAATCAACGACTAGAACAACCTCGATAAGCTATTGTTTCGAGTCAAATAAATCAAAACATTTCTAATCAATAACCTTGAAATAGACCTATTATACAATTACCAACCGTACAATTATGAAACGATCTGTAATCAGTACAAAGATTTATTGATTAATCTTAAAACGGCGTTTAATTGAAAAGAGAAATCGTTAATATGTTAATAGAATTACGAAAGAACAATTATATCATTTCATAATATCCTGCCTTGATTAATATCCGTTTTGGGGAATAAAAACTGGGTCTTTCGTGGCTGAGGAACGTTAATTACGAATATCATTCATTTTTGACCTAAAATGCATATTTCATTAAATAGACTAATGTCTCAATGTCGTATTGTCTTCCAAAGAGCAACTAGTTGGGAGCTCCTTAAATTTTAGGAAAGTTTTGCATAGGTCTAAGGGTACTTGCATAATCTAGTACAGCTCAATAAAGCTTTTAATATTCGCCTAGAACTAGGTTCTAGATCAAATGCGGACATATCCCGCGATAAATGCCAACTTAAAGATGAACAATCTGTCTATGATCATATCAGCTATAGGCCATCACAACATCTAGATTACTAATCAATAGTATCATAAACGAGCGTGCTAGTTTGCAATTTAGATTAATAGCCAGAAATACCCACCACATTAACAATTGTACCAGAATTATTTATCCTATCCATAAAATGTCTGTAAACGAGCATTAACGTTAAGTAGGCGCCGGATTTAATAGCGTAAATAGGTCCTTTATGACAAGCGATTCTGAATGGCATTGTGATTAGCATGCCGGTCGAGCAATAAAAATTCCCTCGCGCGGATATCGTCCTAACATCCACATCTCGACAGGATGTCTGTCCGGTTGTCTGGTGATTGCACAATGAGATGTAAAAGGACAAGGTTATATTTCTGGCATGGCTAGGGTCTTTGTATTTCAAGTTTCAGGATGGTTTTGAGGCAAATGTCGATGGTTTATTAATATTGTATATGGATTTCAATAACTATTTGAGCACATTTTAGTTAGAATACTGCTGATGATAATTACAGATCAGGAGTACAACTCGGTGGCTATATCATCTTTTCAATTCATCATCATTAGCCCTTAGACTAACCTCATTCGTATGAACTTTTTTGAAGCGCCTAAAATTCTACACTCTTCAATTTTATGCTCAACACCACTAGCTTTAAAGACCAAATTGCAAATCGAGTCTACAATGTCACTTGTTTATCGATTGCGTTCCATTTTGAGTCTTATGTGGTTGGCGTAGAGTATAACCTTTGGGTGGTGTAAAATTTATACGCGCGACGAATTAAACGCTAATTTGATTGAGGGCTCATAGAGGATAGAGCTGCTTTTATACCCACTTGTCCTTCTTCAAACGAGGCTTAAAGAAAGTCCTTAAAGGTAAGCCGAAGGTAGCGGCCCCCCAGTGTCCTCTGACATTTGCAGATGTCCATGAGCAACCGTAACCGCTTACGATCAAGTGGCCCATTAGCTCGTCTGCCTACAAGGCAATAATAAAAAACTTAAATACTCGTTTTACTGGACGCTACTCTACATAGAGCGACCTTAAATAGAGTTAACTAGCTCATTAAAAACGAATTGTTCTTAAAAAAACGCACTAGCCACGATGAACCGGGTTACATCCATTAATGAAGTCATACTGTCCTGGTAAACTGAAGGTGACAAAGTGCTTAAGTTACTAACAATTAAGGACAAGTTCAATTAATAAGAATTTGAAGTTATTACAAAGCTAATACTCTCTTTTGAGGAGGACCTGACCCGGCTGGGTTGGTACAGTACCTACAGCACAGTACAAAGCTAATACAAAACTCAGTGTTTGATAGATGTAATGCTGGCGAGTAGTAACTAGTAGCCTTCTTGAAAAGACAGACAGAGAAAAACAGATAACGTGTATCAGAAATGAAATGAAATGAAATGAAATGAAATGAAATGAAATGAAATGAAATGAAATGAAATGAAATGAAATGAAATGAAATGAAATGAAATGAAATGAAATTTATTTACTTAAAACTTTGGTTTTGGGATTAACATTGATCCCCGCACTAGGTAAAACCTGTATTGCGGGCGATACGAGCGTTTACATATTATTATATCATAGCTTAACCTAAAGTACGCCATCGTCACCTCATAAAAGTAGACAAAAAATAAAATGATATTAACTAAAAATTTAAAAAGAAATAACATGCAACAACACATATAAATATTGACAAAAAACAAGAAAAGAAAGGTTTGCATGTGTGTGTAAGTGTTAAAGTATGTGTGTGCGTGTGTTTGTGTTTGAGTGTGTGAGTGAGTGTGAGTATGTGTGGTAGGGTGAAAGCGAAAGGGAAAAGGATACAATAAAAATTTAGCGAACAATTCACTGTCAATGGATTAGACTTAAGTGGGAGTGCAAAATGGATCACAACACTGGATGCATCTGCTGTCACATGCGAAAGTTCAGAAAGGATTCCGTGTCATCGTAGACTAGAGTGAGAAGCCATTTTCTCACTCTGACCTTGACACCAAACAGGAGACAGGAAAGATCACAATACCTAAGGGCGCGACTGTAGATGAAAGGGAAGGAATAACAGGGAAAACGTTTTGCAAAGGTAGATTTTGTCCTAGGAATATAAACCCTCGGACCAGGACGCCGCTTGTTAGTTTTGTTAGCCCTAACAACGGAATTGCCCCCGCAAACTCCATGGTAAGCCTTTATCACCTTCAAAATGTAGAGTTGACGCACAGACAGCGTTTGCGTTTCATTGTGAAGGGATTTAGTCGGATACCTAAAGGGCTTGCGAAGCATCACCTTCAGGACGGACCTCTGAGCTCTTTCAAGGGTAATCAAAACCGTCTTAGATGCGCCACCCCATGCTGTGATACAATAGCAAAGCAGTGATTCGCAAAGGGCCATGTAAACCAACAAAAGAATGTCTCTGCTGGCACCATCGCGTAAGAGCTTCATAATATGTATCACCTTTCTGACACGACCGGCAAGAGCTCTGACATGATGCTTAAAGGAAAGATTCTCATCCAGAACCACACCTAAATATTTCAGACGATCAGATCGCTCAATAGTTGGACAGGAACAAAAATCTCGTGACAGACCACACTTGTGCACCTTAATGGAAAACGAAACAGGCGGACTGGATAGTTTGGTTTTGTGAAAGCACAGGTATTTCGTCTTACCTTCATTTAATTTTAGTAGGTTATGACCCAGCCAAGTGGCAACAAGAGAAAGACCACGCTCAGCACTGTCGAAAACATCCTCCCATGTTTTACCCCTAAAAACAATGGCCGTATCATCAGCGTAGCAGACCACTCCGATGGCACTGTCCACATGAAACAAGTTGGCAATATCATTTATGTACAGTATAAACAGAGTTGGACCAAGAATACTACCCTGAGGCACCCCAAATGAAAGTTTACTGATTTCACTGACATAACCGCCCACCTTCAGACACTGACCCCTGTCTGAGATGTAAGATGAAAACCAGTCCAGAGCTGTTCCGCGAATTCCCGCAGCTTCCAACTTTTTCAACAAAATTTGAGGAACAACAGTGTCGAAGGCTTTGGCTAAGTCTAAAAACACACCAATGCATCTATCACCAGCATCAAGGCTGGAGACCACACGGTCCAGGAGTTCATTGACTGCGTCCTCCGTTGACTTTCCTCTTCTGAATCCGAACTGACAGGAAGATATGATGTTCTGACGTTCAAAGAAATTAACTAGTCTCTGGTTCATAAGCTTTTCCAGTATTTTTGAGAGCACAGGTAACAGAGAAATAGGACGATAACTAGATGGGTCACATCTATTACCATTCTTGAAAATAGGAGTAACTTTAGCAGTTTTCCAGCAGTCGGGAAACTTTCCGGAACTGAAACTGAGATTGATAACGTAAGAGAGAGGTTCTGCAATTGATGACCCTATCTCTCTGATCAAGGTATTAGAGATCTCGTCGATTCCCGGAGCACTACCCTTTTTGAGAGTGCGAATCACGGACATAACCTCACTGGTATCAGTTGGGGTAACGAAAAATGAGTCATAAGCCAGAGAAGAACAGCCAACCATACTAGTTAACTCCTCCACAGATTTATTAAGACTACTTAGTATTGAGTCAGCCTGCTTTCTTCCCACATCAATAAAGTATTGATTACACTCATCTACAGATGCCTGACAAGAATGAGAGAGCGTGAGGAGTTCACTAGCGTCTTCGGACTTCCTATTGAGTTCACAGATGTTTTTAACAGTTTTCCACATTTTTGCACAATCACCTTTACTCTCTGCTAGTAATCTACTGTTATGTTCTAGTTTAAGGCGCTTCATTAGATCGAAAAGACAGTTGCGATATTTTTTGTATCTGGTAGCTGCTACTTTGTTGTGTGGTTCCTTTCTGGATTTCAAGTGAAGGATATCCCTATATTTTATTGATCTAAGTAAACCAGGGGTAATCCAGTCCTTAATTATATATTTACGAGTACTGCTCGTTACAACTCGGGAATTCCTCTGAGCTGAGTTGACAATCGTATTCGTCAGGATTCGAGCAGCAGAATCGCAGTCAATTGAACTCAAAACCTCAGTCCAGTCCCATTCACTTAGTTCCTGTGCAACCGCTTTATAGTTAAAAACACGTTTACTATTCAAGTGACGATATTTAGTAACACCCTCTGCAACACCCAATGTCACTCCAGCCATTACCATATCATGGTCTGTCAGGTGCGAATTACAAACCAGAGCTGCGGCTTTCCACTTTGCATCCACTATAATGTGGTCCAAGCAAGCAGCAGCACGGGTAGGAGTGTTGACTACGTGTTTCATTCCTAATTCGGCAATTAAACAGAGATATTCTTCAGACCGGACGTTGTGCTCGAGGATATTGATATTGATGTCACCCGTGATAATAATCCGTTTGCCCTGTGAAATTAGTTGTTTCGTGACGGATTCAAGGGAGCTCAAAAAATTATCAATAGTACAAAATGATGGCGATCTGTAAACTCCCAGTAAAACTATAGTACCGAAGATCTCCGTGAAAACCGAATCTGCGTCGGAAATACTGAGATTATGAGCCTTAACACGAATATTTGATCTTATGTAAGTAATTACTCCACCAGCCTTATTATTCACAGAAGTCGAGCTATAATGTGAATATCCAGGGATGCTCCTAATCAGCGCGCAGGAACCTAGGTGACACTCAGTCAGAATTATAACATCAAACTTAATTGATAATCTGTTTAAATTTATTAGGAATTCATCAAAGTTCTTCTGCAGACTTCTAATGTTGAAACTTAAGATTTTAAAGTCAAGTTGTTCACCATCTTGAAATCGGCAATCTTCAATAAGATTAAAAGCGCGACAATCAACTTTCAGTGAATCATCTATATCCTGAATTAAGTTCAGAGTAGCCAGTTAAAAGTGTGGGTATTACAAAATATTTGAGGAAAGTAGTTTTTATCAGCTACGTCATTGAGGTCGCGCAAAATTGAAGTACTTTTGCCTTCGCTGTGTGATTCCAGGTTGCAGGAGAACTTGAATGTGTGTTTGTGTTGTTTAATGAATGAGCTTTGATTGTGTGTGTGTGAATTGTGTTGGTCAAAGTGTTGTGTTAGTGTATTCGAATATAACAGTATCAATGAAAATGAATTAAAAAATGAAAATACATAAATCAAGATTTTACAAGAATCTTTAACAGTGACTAAATTTACTGAACAAAAAACTATTAAAAAGCATAAGTTAAATTTGTAACCAAGAAAATTATTCAGGAAACCTGATCGGCTTTCGAATTAAGTCTTTCAAGATCATCCGCATCTCGCATCCGTATAGCAGGTCTTCCTTCCGCCCTTCGAATGTAGACAAAGCCATTAGAAGTCCAGCAAAATCTGTATCCCGATCTTTTTGATTGGATCCTGCATTCACGAAATAAATTTCTATTTTGTCGGGTGAGCCGCTCATTGAAGAAAATCCGCTTCGGCTGATTGTTTATTCCAAGGTCTTTCGTAGTGAGAGACTTCCTAATTTTCGCATTCTTTAAAAACTCGTCTCTCTTCTTACGACGGAGAAAACGTAACACTATGGGACGTTCATAAGCAGCAGTGTTCTCACTACCGTCGGAAACAGACTTTTTGACACCCACTCTTCTAACAGAGTCAATATCAGTTTCTTTAATATCCGAACCTGTAAGTTTAGCGGCTATGAGGGAAATATGCTCCAAGTTTTCATTTAATTCCTCAGGAATGCCAACAATTTCAATTTCATTCTGAATGAAAGCCTGAGCCTGAATATTTAATTCGTCGGTCAATCTTTTGACTTCACTTTGCAAGTTGTTAGTAGCAGACATATACTTGTCCTCCAGAAGTGTTAATCTCTCATCCGTTTTCGCCAAACCAGTGACTAGTGAATTTATTTTGTCATTAATCTGAAGGACAGAGGATGAAACCGACTCAAGTCTAGCACTGAAGGAAAACATGTCATCCCGAAGAAACTTCACCTCATTGATAAGCGTTTGTAACTCCGACGAAGTATTTTTCTTAGATCGAAAGGTTATATTATGATGATCTTCTGGACTTATCACTGCAGACGCACGAACAGGTGTTCCAGAGTTATCCCCTCCCTTCTTTGTTTCACAACGGCATTGAGGGCAAACCCACCTTTGGACTTCAGTTTTCCTCGGAGTAATTCCACCAAGGCAGATGTCTTTATGGTACCGCTTATGGCACAGTTGTCTTGTGCACGATATAAATTCATCGTCTGTTTTAATCTCTGTAAGACATCCTGCACAAGTGTGTTTTGTTCGACTCGACATCTGAGTAAATTGTTTTGATCAGAAATAGAAATTGTCTCTCAGATGCAATATACAGTGGCACTCTGTATTTGCTTATTCTATGGCAACAGCGCAAACTATCGATCGCCGGTGATATGCAAAATAATAATAGACAAAACGCACGCGAAAGTGGAACTTACGTGCGGTGCGTAACCGTGAGAATAGCTTGAATGCACTTGAAAAGTTGTTGCACGTCACTGAAGTTAGATTCTGAATTACCCAGTCGAGTGTTGCAGTTATTTCAATAATTCGCACCGTAAATCGAAGAAACTTAGATATGTAGCCGTGGTTTATATTTGTTAACTATATTTTGATTAAAATACAACAGAAAAATCAGAATATTGAACACTTTTCAAATAATATTCACAGAGCAAAATTAAACGAGTACTGTTCTAAGTGACGAGGCGTCAAAGATCCAGGCGTCAGAGACCATACAAATATGCCAAACGATTAACGAAACACTTTAATAATATAAGAGAAACACCGCTCAAATGAAACAAACACATGCATTATGTTTTTGAAAACCCCTTAAACATCCCAAAACAGAGACAGCGTTATCATCTCAAACCCCAAATATCTGGTTTCGGAAAGTGATTAGTTAAGTCGCTGTCGTCAGTGGTTACCATCAATCGTCACCGTCCGTCTGGAATGTCAGAGCGTTAAACAAAGTTAAAAAAGTAAGGAACGGACCGGTTTTCGTTCACGAACTTCATGAATGGTTTATTAAGATGTTTGAAACTTAACCAGGTTTAAAATAAGTCAGATGGATAGTTTGTTAGGTAATTCACAATAACGATTAGGGTTCATTTTCTTAGTAAGATTCGGATGTGACGTTTCTAAACGCATGTAACAGTTATCGAAATAGCAAATTGTGTCCATTGGTCTTTGTTAGAGAAATTATAAAGTCTGTGTCAATTCTGTGATGTTTAATAGTCCTATGCCATGAGCCCATGAGCCACGGTTCTTTGACGATGATAAGCATTCAGAATTGTCACTCACTTTCCTATATTGTAAGTTCTACTTTCAGCAACTCACAGTCAACACAACAAAACACAGTCATTATATTTTCTATTTATTAAGAGAATTCTCGTAATTGTCAGATGCCACGCGGGTTTATTTATATTGTCCCAAATAGTTACTCAAATTCTAATAAGAATATCAAAAATGGAAGACAACATCCCTATTAAATAACACAACATATTTTATTAAAGAACGCCCCAAAAAATAAAGCAGATACGTCATAGAATCGAAAATAAACAGATGGATCTCTGAGAGTAAAATGTTTAGTGCTAGGATTAGCTGCAGTAACAAAAACTAAAAGAACTTCAAAACATCCATTGTGATTTCACTCCACACGGCCCTCACATCCTTTCCAAACGAAACAAAAACTATTACAATTCTATTTATAAAACTGTTATCAGCGACCAAGTTTCATTTGCAGCTGGAAACGGCGGCAATAGAATATTTTGTTGGCCAGATTATTGTAGTTCACTGTATATTTTAGTTGGTTTTGTGAAATGAAGTTTAAAACAGGGCCAAAGTAATTTAAGTGATTTCAACTACAAGAAAACTACAATGTCTTTACCCTTTAAATTATGTTGTTTAAATGGACATACTTAAACTTTGCTTTGAAACTAACTGTATCGTCGAAAAAGGTCGGCCATTTTGTAAACCATTTTACACCCTCTGTTTTGCCACATCTGTCACGAAAATACGTCTTTGAAACGCGACATAAGTCGGGATGAAGTACAACAATAAACAAGCTAATTATGATAAAAATACAAGACGTTCCGTTGAAATATTTACTGCGGGGATGTTTCGTGTCCTACATGCCGGTATTGGGGTCGGTAATCAGATAATTGGATTGGGGCTGCACTAATTAGAAAATTACTTCTGCCCTTTTAAAGTAAAACGTTTTCGGATGTTTCGAGAATGTGTTTAATTTATTGTGTGGAGCGTATTGTTGTAATTGCGTTATTTTTGGAATAAGGTGAAGGTTTGTTTTTTTTCAGGCCGAAAAATTCGTGTTTCTCAGTTGGTACTATCTTTTAGGAATAACTTTACGGATTTTTTATACTTATTGTTAGTACTTGAGATCTGATCTTACTTACCTTCTTGTGTTGTTATAAAACATGTAACATACGAGTAGCACAGTCTGAAATGCTAAAGAAGAACCCTTTTTTTTTCAAAATAGGTATTAGTTTTTATTTTATTGCTATATGTCCTCAAAGTTCAACATCTGTTATCTGTTCTACGACCGTTTAGAAAATCTAATCAACAAAAACATCATTATTTAATTATCCACAAACTAAACTTACGTAAGGCAAATATAAATGGAAAGTAAAGTTTTTATTACATTTTTCCCCTTCGATAAGAAGGAAATGAATTCTGGGTGTCGTAAAGTTCTTACGATATAAAAATTTGTGTCGGAGGTAATAAGAGGCGGCCATCTTAAATTGGATAGAAAAAATTACCCGTAATGGTGAATCGATTCGGTTTCACTACTGATAATACTTAATTACTAAGCCGTTTTACAAACTGGGACACTGGGTTAAATTAACAAACTAATTAACCCATGGTGATTTGAAAAGACCTGGTCAAGATCGCGGGAGGTTACTGGATGCAGATTGCGCAGGACCGGTCGATGTGGCGAGGTTTGGGGCAGGCCTATGTCCAGCAGTGGACGTCTATAGGTTGATGATGATGATGATTTGAAAAGATAAACCACAAAAAGTCTGTCCATACATTCGAGACTTGTACTTGAAGTTTCTTCTAATACGGACACCATTTTGCATTGTAATGATTTTACTTTTCTCTGCACATGATTTCAGCGATAAGGCCGCCAATTGTAGTATTTTGCAATGTGCTGTTCGCACGCGGAATTTCAAACTAGCCAAGCCTATCATCGGTTTGTTTTTCTTTTATTGACACATACGTAGACAACCTTAGGTTTCGCTAGTACGTGCTGATGGACTAGTGCTACCTTAGAGGACACTTTGAGATCACCATATATATCGTCATACCGTATAGAACTCTTCTCAAACCTCGTGTAGACAAGACACAACATACTATAAGATAAACATACCTCCTACATTTGAAATTTGAGACACAATACGAATCACACTAGGTACTCTTCACAACAACATTCCAGTCTCACTCAAGCCTCGTACAAATAAAATATTGACACCGTTGCATTCTCTGAATATCGATGTCATTTCACAGGGGAACACTAAAAATAGACAAATATGAGAAGTAGGGCTGGAAATGAACTTTCGATGTCAATACTAATTTTATAAAGAGATTTTTAAACTTCTCTTTCTCTTTCTATACTTCTATCTTTTATCAACTTATCTATATTCTGTAGTAAACAGAAACGGCAGTCACATAAACTTCCCAGTTTAACCTTAATATCAGCTTTTTCTTATCATAGAGCTTGGTACAAGGCAAGGTGCTTGAATCAAGATTAGCATACCATATAGCACTCGAGTCATGGATGATCATAGCATATTCTCTTATAAATTTAACCAGATTTTTTTTCTTCTGCCAGCCCTAAAAGACGTGTCTAATGCACTCTGAGCGTGACAACAAAAACACGTGAAAATTTGTTAGTTTGTAGCGTAAATAGTTCTTTTTAACTCATTGTAGATCGATTCAAAGTTCTTTGACACGACAATGTCATTGTGGCGCGAAAGCGGTGAATGCGAACAATTGTATGTATATCATTGTGTTTTAAATTTAATTTAGGCGATATTACGCTGAATGGAAGTAGAAGTTGTATGTAGCTACAAAAAATAGTCTAGTTGTTTGCGAGTTGATCAAGGCTGTATGTTTGTGGTTTTTACACTTCAGTATGTCATTAATTAGGTGAATCTTCTATTTATATTGCGCTTCAGTCCAACTGCTAAGCTTACGTTACGATCATAAAAAGAGGCATAAACCACCATTATTATATATCTTTTAAATTTCGTTTAATTCGTGAATGCTATGCTTACCTACTATTAGTATATTTACACTGCTATTTGAATTATTGAATGTTTTAACTGTAATTGATGTCTGTATTCTTATACTGTTAGTTGGCTTTACCTATATATTAAATAAATAAATATATTATAGGCCACCATTATTGCCACGGTTTAAAGATTTTACCCTGACTTCGGAGGTAGTCCAATTACCGACTTACCTCACGATGTTTTCGTTCACAACTAATTGTTATAATTCGATTAACCATCCGCAACGAGCAACCCCGTACGAAATCAATGCCCGTCACGCTATTACCAAATGTTTGCCAATTAATTGGACCTAATTTCGGCACCAACTCATTTGACCGTAACTGAATTTTCTTGGTATTACAACGCGTCCCATTCATTTACAATTAAAGCGTGAATCAGGCGTTTTATGAAATGTGAGTAATTCGATGACTTGGGGATCGAATTAGTGCATGGAGTGACGATTAACGTTACTAGGAATGTTGACTTTTGTATTTTGATTGTCAATTGCTCCAAATCTGGGTGATTGAAAGTACCACTTCCTACGAAGTTTGAGAAAGTTGTACAATCACTATTTAATCATGAAGTTACTGTAGCTGGTAGTAAAAATAACGCCAACAAGAGTTAGTCACAGTCGTAGTAAAAAGTAATTTTTAACATGAAAGTAGGAAGGCAAATACAATAAAATTATATTCAACCTAAGCAAGCACATTAAATAGGGTATAACGTACCGAATGATTCAAATAAACCACCACGTGTCCTGACGAAATTAAAAATTTATATTTAGCCGTTGAGTGCACTTAAAAAATATAGTACGACATACCACGGATTGCAAACAATGGTCGTATACAGTCACTCACACTACCATCCCTGGCTTCTCATTGGTGGAAAAGCAACCCACACTTTGAACTTTCACTCGTGATAGGCTGAAATTGGTCACGGGCGGTCGCCATTCTTGTTTTGCTCTAGTACTTTCGCGGTAAGCTAATGTGCGCATATGGTTGAATCAAATGAATATTATTTTCGTTTTGAAAATCACAACTTAGCTTAGTGATTTGCATTATATTAATTATATCTCTTTTTAGTACTTTTTAATCTAAAAAGTCAGTAACTAAATACCCACAATATTGTCAAGTCTCACTCTTGATTCGTTTTTATTAAACGGTTTTATTTTAACCCTTAAGTAGATCTTGTAAAAGGTACGATAATGACACTTCAAGGACACACAACTGAAGTACGTTCTGTGGTGTTGGGCTTTACTTTTTTAACAGTCCATAGAATGCTCAATGCCCTGCCCATTGGCCTCAACAATGCCAGCGACAGAACCAGTCTTTGCATACCGTAGACGTAGAGGACCGTTGCTTATTTTGCGGGTTTCCCTAATAGTGAGATCTTCATTTCTGATTCCATTTCTTTCTTAATAATCGCCGTTAGATCTCTTCCTTAAAAGCGTCTTTGAGGCTGATTTTAATCTCCAATTTTAATGAAGCCTTGGAATCTAATAAGGAATCTCAGAATCTACTAAAATTAAAATATATCGGATAAAACAAACAGTATCTAACCGAAAACTATTTATTATTCATAACGAGAATTAAGTGGTTTTGAATAATTCATATGTAACCAGAAATTCAACAACGATCCGTAGTTTTATTTAAACTTTTAATTAGAATAATAAATTGACTTAATTTATGAATTAAAATCAACCGAATGCTTAAACAATATGGACGCCAAGTTGGGAGAGAATTTAACGTATTGAACGTCTGTAAACGTAAGAGAATTCATAACGATTTAATTAGTTTTACTATAAATGTAGCTGAAATACTTAGCTATATAATTCTAACATCCCTTCGTTTTTAATAATCTTCCATGAGCATACTCATGTCAAATCTTAAAGTCAGCGGACTAAAGAGATTAGAGATAAAGATCAACAGCATGATCATCAAAGGTTGCTTTTATTCCCCAAGTAGGTATTTTAGCACATACTACTGCGGTTATTGACCCACGTGTTAAATAAGTAAAACACGAGAATTGGGGCTGAGCTTTGGAAAGGGCTATGTCCAGCAGTGGAAGTCTCTTAACTAATGATCCAAACAAATATTTACGTTAAACTTATTAACTTACTGTATTACATTTTGTTTATTTAAATAAGTAACTGAATTCTTCCCAGAAGCAATTCATTCCTTAATTAAAAGCAAGCGACATTATGACGCATCAAGTCTAAAATTATGCTTCCATATCAACTGACCCGGCCACTTCTTTGTTACTTTTAGATACGACTGCATCTGTCCTTGTCTTTTCAGTTACTTATGTCGTGTGTGAAAGCAGGACAGAAATCTAAGTTGTCGTCAAGCATGCATCGGTGTACTAGTGAATACCTTCGGAACCGGTTCTCGGCTCGTATTGTTCAGATCGGATTTACCTCTATTAAAAGCCTTAGTGAAATCTCGGCTTCAATTGAAGTTATTACTTTACGACCGCTTGTTAGAACGTTTACTTTTTTGACCTAGTTCCGATCGACGAGATGAGGAAGTATTCAAATTACTGCACTTTTTTCTTCGATTCTTTTTATTCTAAAGTTCGTTAAAACATGCCATTTGAATTTCATCCCAATCTCAGTAAGTAGGTAACAAGAAATCTCCCAATTATGTAAATGCATTTAAAACCAAAATTTAGTAACACCGTACCCATCAACAATCAACTAATGCTACAGTATGAAGATACAATAACATCAGAAGGTCGTTTACCACGACAGAAAGAGATGAGGAAACTTAAAAAAATCCAAAATAGCACTCAAAATAATACATAAAATCGATTAAAATGCACAAATCCTTGTGATATAAGACTAGGAAGCGCTATGTTATGAAACTAGCTTCTCATTAGCTCAAGGAAAACAAACGTAACATACTTAAATATTAAAAATGACGTGTCCACAAATGGCATCCACATTACGATAAATATTAAATATGTAAATACGGCTGACCGTGTAGTGAACTCGTATGTTTTTATCGGCATACATGATTCATCAAAGACAAGTGCAAAGTTACAGTGTGCCACTATGGATTGATGGAGGAAATATTAATAGTCCATTGTCCAAGCTATGACAGAAACCAGAACCCAGTCAGACACTAACAGTTCTTACACTTTAGCAACTCCATAACTGTGTTATGGAGACATAAACCGAGAATCGAAAAAATGATTTTCTTGTTACATTATGAATGATACTTGCTTATCATAAATAATTAGTATTTTGATTTTTGCTGTATTGATTCATTCTTGGAACCTACATAATAATGTTAATAGATATCTCACGATGTTTCGTGTCATCCAAGCTGGTTTTGAGTCGTTATAATAATAAAATAGAGGCTAACAGAAGAAACACCCAATCAAATATCATACGTTAAAGAATATTAAAACACAATGACGAGAGGTAGAGCAGAATTTCAGTATAAAATCATCGTTATTCGAGATTGCGTCACCCAAGTTGAAATATCCGTAATCAGTCATCACATTTCTAAGTTGTAGGTACTTGAATCATTTCCGGGAATTGCACATTCATAAGAACGAGCGGATGTGTAATTACTTTATAATATTTTAATTGGTAGGTAGTGGTATGTCCAGTATTTAGAGCTGAGATATTGCTTCAAGGACGGAAAGGTAAAGCTAGAAAAAGTAAGATAGGCAGTTATATACTAGTATAAAAATTTAAACCTTTTCAGCCAGCATCCAAGACGCTTCATCGCATACTATAAAGAAACTCCTGTCCCTTAGGTGACGATCCCAGACTCACGGACCACCTGGAACCTTTGAGTCTGCTAAGAGACTTCAGGTCTCTTTGCATCTTATACCGATTGTTCCACTGGGTCTACTCCGAGGAACTATTCGAGATGATTATCCATCATCTCCATTCTAATATGGTACGTATCTAACTTATCCTTTTACAAACATTCGAAATGATTTTTCTATAAGGCAATTAACAATATATTTTCAGCACATCTCCCCACGCTTTCGGTCCATATTTTGAGACATTAGCTTTAAAACACACTGTAAAAAGTAAACCCAGTCAACACGTGTCATTAGAACATCTATAAATAGATCACATCCTTGGACAACGAGGCAACGGTTTTGATCATTATCCTGGAGGAAAACGGACCGGTTCGCATCTATAAATGTTGTTTATCCTCATAATTTGTTACGTGTAACGGAACAAGAAGCTCTTTTTGAACGAAATAAAAAATATTGTCGACTGGTTTGAGAGTAATCTTAGAATTCCGTTTTGTTGTAAAATAACGTAATATTTTAAAGTAGTCGGGTTTAAGTGTGGTGACTTTTATATCTTTCAGGGTTAAGAAGAGTCCTCTACAATAGTATTACTGTAGTTCCTGTGTAGCCAGGAGCGACGAACACAGCTTTGATTTCAAAGGGACATTTACATGGGCAACGGTAATCGCTTTTTATATGGGCCATTGGCTCTTTCCCAATTTTTTTTTTTTTTTTTTAGTTGGAGGAAATCACCGGCTCCGTATGTGGGAGTTGAACCGCACTAAAACCTCCAACCGCTCACACTCAGCGTCCGAACCCCGGCTGAGGCCAGAACCCAACACAGGGTTATGAGGGATGGCGCGACGCGTTACGCCATCGGCACTCTTTCCCGTCGCGCCGCCCCGGTCTTTCCCTATAATAGTAAAAAAATATATATTGGATAAATACGAATTAAAGCAGACCTTAGTGTTCCTAATCTCAGTCAGTAATGTTAGATTTAAAAAAATCTATTAATTAGTATCAAAGCAAGGCAGGTAAGACGGTCGATCAAAAATAATGTTATAACAAGTTTTTTTTCTTTATTATTTGGTAAACAATTTACTGTTAAAACAATAAACACTCAAAACACTATTAGAATCGAAAAAACTGACAAGTGAGTTGTTTTTTAAAACAAATTAACATTTTTTTATGATACAATTAAACTTTATGCCGTAAATAAGTTTATTGTACATGTGGTAACTGCCTTATTAGGATAGATGTTATGTCCATATATTACCTACATTACCAAGATAAATCTTGTAACGGTAAAATACGCCATATAATGAAATGAATAGGTTTACTCTGTAGATTTTTCATTGATGAAAGATTTCTTGCAAAAGGCTAATTAATTTGTCATATTTGTATTTTACTTTCGATTATACGTACCTAATCCTCAGGGCAATTTTCATAGATAGGTATAGTGGAAAAGCATTCGATATTAGATACCTATATCAGAGATGTTTTTGATACTTATTCTCCCAACATACTTTTTTTGAAAATAACTAAGATGTGTCAAATTTAAGTACTTAATTTGGTTAACAAATCGCCAAAAAAAAATTAATTTAATTAAACACTCGCAGTGGTCTACATGACTCACACGATTTACAGTTTTATTAATATTATAGCTCTACTTTGAAAATAACTTTATATAATTAATAAAACGAAGGAAGCACCTCAATTCGACACGAGACGTATTGCTTCATAATTATTTCCGGCATGCTCAATCCCAAATGTACATATTAAATTAGTCTTCATATAGATTGTGTGGGACGAACAAACAAGTCCGTACAAAATAACGATAATAAACAATAACTGTTACTTCTATTTTGAATTATTATTGATATGAAATTTTATACCTAGCTGGTCGCGCAACCATGTCTGCGCTACAAAAGGCAGATTTACCCAATATTATTTTATAAGCTATGGCACTCACAAATAACTGTACCAACCCATTGCTGCACACTGTTAGGCTCAAGTCTCCTCAGAAGAGGGATTAGGCATAGTCCACCACGCTGGCCCAATGCGAATTGGGGACTTCACATATCTTCAAAGGATTTTTAGAACCCTTTTCCGATATGCAGGTTTCCTTACGATGTTTTCCTTTACCGTTTTTAGCCAATGGTGTTGTGAAAAATTGCACATCTTTTTCACATTTAGATTTAGAGGTACAAGCCGACCGGATTTGAACCCGCAACCTCTCGTTCGGAAGGAAGCGCTTCGACCACTTCGACCACAAAAGTCGTGGTGGCAGCACCACGACTTTTTTCACAAATAACGTAGCTTCCTATTTGTAAAAGATTAGATAGAAAAGGTTAAGATACAAAAATGATCTTCTACAAAGTCACAAACATCGTGACATTACCTCTTTATAAGATTGTTTGTATACATTTCACCTTCCACCATTAACACAAATAAGAAATGTATAATTATTTTAATGTTATTATCGATAGCTTAGTGTATACATTTAGTACTTTATATACTTCCAGTATCATAAAGTTCAATGAACCGCAACCACATGGTAAGTCAGCGCACGTTATGAAAATTTTAAATATATTCTCAAAACAAAGCTGAATTCAATTAGATAGGCGCCATCGAGCGACCGGAAAATGATTCATAAAAATGTATAAACAAACGTAAGTGATGTGTTAGGAGCAGGATGCGTGATTCATTTGGAACATTTCACTTCGAGTTCTGATAATATTACTGATAAGAGTTCGTGGAATTTCAACTAGAATACAAACTCAATCCACGAGCAATACTGGTACCTAGTTAAACGAAAAGTAACATACAAGCAACGCTATTCTTGAAAGATTATTATGTATGTTTAAACTTTAGTTTTCAATATGTTTCAGTTTACAATAAGGGCCACTGGCTTCAAACATTTCAAGAATAAAAGGACCTTCATTTTGGGGGAATGGGAATTGGTAATACCTTAGAAGACATAAGGCATTGGTAATCGTGGTGGATGGCCGATCTATACACAGTAAAAACCAGGGCCCAGTAACGAACAGTATTGTATCTAATCTTAATGGATAGTAATATGTACTATAATTTTTCCGGCACATGATATACGTAGAAAGTGTAGTAAAATATGGGGGAAGAACAGTAAAAGGTTAACTTTGAAGGTTACCAAAGAATGAACCTTTACATAGGGATTAGCGGAAACACACATCGAACTAGCTTTTTTCTGTTGCTGACCTTCACTAGTATGAGAACAAAAGAAATAGTATATATTCAGAATAAATAAGTCACTAGAAACTGTATAATAGTAACTCGTGTATTCAAAATGAATTTGCCATTTGATCGAACCAAACGATAGATGAAACAGCAATTTTACTCTAAAATAATTTTCTAAAACCTCGCTAGTCACTGAACTATGCAATTAAGCAATTGAATGGTGTTCATATGGTGTGTAACCCCGAATTCCAATTACTAGGCAGCATATGGCAGCGGCGGCAGTGTGACCCTAATTTACTGTTTTTCCCATTTTAGACGTTATTTGCTCCAGCGGTTTAGAAAGACCTCAGTTTTAAAAGCGTTTATTGCGAAATTACTGAATGGTTTCCCCATATTTGGACGTATTTTTTTCTTTAGGTTATCCAAGTCTGCGTTTATGTAATGTAACTTAATGTGAATAAGAAAGATATTAATCTTTTAATAGTATTAAATATGACTTTGTGTCCTAAGGTGATTTGTGTAGACTTGAGTACCTTCGACATGACAAGGGTCTTCAGAGTCAATATTTTTAGGTATTTTTAAAGAAACTCAATACTAATAATTTATTAAATTACTTATCAAATAAAAATTAATATTTCATATGACTATCAACAGATGCCACTACAGCCATAAAAAATCAAATAAAACCATTATCATCCAACAATAACATTCAGAGTTATAAAAGTATCTTTCTTTTCGGCACGTTATTTCGCTATTTTTAACTTAATATTTATTAAGTTTTCTGACTTTATGGTTTCTGAACGTTGAGATACGAGTATATAACGTCAGGGAGATTGCTTGCCGTTATAAAAGCGGGTAAGAACCAAAAATTCGAATTTTATGAATCATAACTGTACGACGGAGGAATAATGCACGTTCCAACGGGTTTTCGAGTTAATAACATGGATTTTAGTGCTTTATTGGCTTTCATAAAAATATTTACAATGGCGGGACGTAGGCAATTTCGTTTCAAAGTAATAAAATTGCTATATAATTTTGTTGATTAACATTGTCGGGTCTCAACCCAGTTTATATTTAAGATCTTGCGTTTTAGAGTTATTGGAATTCAATAGTTATTCATCGACCTTTATTTCTTCACCGGTAGTTTGCTCTTGGTGCATTATTTTTGCAAAACCAGCTTACACAGGTGTGTTTAATTTATTGATGTCAAACATCTTCATTGTTCATTATGCCATATTTAACTACCCACTTTTGCTGCGTCTGTTTTAATTATTAACATGTTTTAAAAACTGACAGTTATCACTTTAACAATCGAATTCAGGTCAACACTATGCGTGCCCGCACACCTACAATAGTATTGTCAATACTTTCGAGCGAGGGATGGAGAAAGATACTAAAAAATAGCATGTTAAAGAAAGTATTACTAAAAAGAACATTTTCAAAAATAGCACGTGTATAAGTTAGGATAAATAATACTTAAAAAACTTAATTATATTTTAGGATCAAGATCCAAAATCTTATAATGTTAAAAATATTAATTTTAACATCGCAAGTCTTTTATTCAGGTGGTTTTATAATTTATAATATATGCAACGAATTAATTCAAATTTCTTCCATACTTTTACAGGCTTAATGCTGCCTGAAACTACTTTTCTACATATCTTTTAGCGCAATACATAAAACTAAAGTTATTTGACGTAAGCACCAGGAGATACACAAATAGCGCAATTTTAATATCTAAAAGTTTGTGGGTGCATGTTACTCAAATGCTATTATTGCAATTTTTTTCTAACTTTCTAATTAAACTATTATGACTTTTAAATTCCATCTCTCCTTCTGTCACAAGTATTGACAATACTGTTTTAGGTGTGCGGGCACGCTAACTCCAAATACGAAAATTAAATCTATTCCCAACCCGTCGAAAGAGGACCTTCCACGCGTAGTACCACTGTAATTTAAACAGTATTAACTTACACACATAGACAAGACCCTTGTTCCACACTTAAGCAACGGATTATTCAATACATCTATTAGTTTATTACAGGAAGGGCCCAATTCGGGAGTCCACAATCGAAGGATGTACCTCAAGGAATTTATAACCATCGCCCCGTCACAATCAATAATTACTATGTGGGTGTACGCTGTCATAATTTCTTTCTATGTTAATACGGAGATGTGTGAATGGAATTTAAATGAAAATCACAAGTTGAATATAAAGTAAAGTGTTAAAGTTCATTTTCACGTCACTTACGAACAAGATATAGAAGATTAACTAAAAAAAATCAAACATCATCGACATACCACACTATATGACAGAAATATTTATTGCAAGTTAATCTATGAAGGTATCGTAACAATATTTTTGGGTTCCAGTCCCTTCCGTAGATGTACCAGGAATACATAGTACCTACTAGTGATGTAACGAATGTTGGATTTTTCACATTCGCGAATGCGAATGCGAATATTCATCTTCAATATTCGAATGTTAAAAAAATATATAATTAAAGCCAAAAAGGTTATAAATTAATATTATACTTAAATTTTTTTTTTCTTCTTTTTTTGGACTTCGCATCTTTTACTAAGCACGGCTTGCCAATGTCAGGTTGCTTTTGATTGGATTTGATTAGATCTCTGAAGTTCTGTTTTCACAAAAGATACTTGAATTTAGAATTAGATTTTTTTCAAAATATTTGTAAGGCATGGACATTCATCATTTTTTCTGTGGTGGAGTTAAGTTGTGATTTTGTTAATATTTTAATTAGACTAACAAGAACAAAAGAGAAAGTGTTTCTAATTTAGTTGCTTACTAAGACTGTTCCATAATATTTTTTTTTAATTCAAGTATGGTTAAATAAAAATATATAAATCTTATCAGTTGTGTTATCATTTCATATGCAACCATATAATAATTTCCTTTTTGTTTGTTAAATACATTCGCTAAATATTCGCATCGTTTTTTGCGAATACGAATGCGAATGCGAATATCGAAAAATATTATTATGCGAATATTGGCGAATGCGAATGCGAATATTCGTTACATCACTAGTACCTACAACACAATTGTTTGGACTCGTAGGTTTATTTTTGTATCTGTATCTGTATCAATCCATTACTGCCCACTGTTGGGCTCAAGTCTCCTCAGGAGAGGGATTAGGCATAGTCCACCACGCTTGCCTAGTGCGGGGACTTCACATATCTTCAAAGGATTTTTAGAACTCTTTTCCGATATGCAGGTTTCCTCACGTAGTTTTGTATGATATTGCCGAATATACATTCCCAGAGTGCTACGACTTGTCTTTCTTCAAACAAGGTTCAAGTGACGATCAGGTTGTCGGTGGCTCGTATGCCTACATGGCTATAAAAAACTATTCATAACAAAATTATTAGTTACTAAAGTAAAAATAAATATGTCTCCTAAGGCATTTTCTACAAAGCTAAAACAAACAACATTTTAATGAATCAACAGTAAAATAAAGATGCTGAGACAAACGTGTTACGTTTAGCAGACATAAACTAGAGTCGAGCTCTAAATGTAGGGCAACGACATTTTAAGTGGTGCCAGCATAATTCTGTCGCAAAACGGAATAAATACCTACATGCAATTCTCGTTTATTACTTTATTATTATTATTATAATATTATTTATTTATTTATCAATCATCTTAGGATCACAGTACACAATATACAATTAAAAAACATTAAAATAAAGATAATTAATTCAAACAAACATTTCATCATATAAAAATTAATATAAATTATTAAAATATGGTATAAAATTTTGATCATTAAATACAAAACTGACTATAATCATTATATTAAAGTAATAAATAAAATAACATTACATAATCGGAATAAAGTTGATGTTAGGTAAACTACAATTAAATTAACAACTCAATCATAATGTAAATAACTACTAGTAATAAAATGGTGGTGGTAAACCTTAACTAAAATAATATTTTATTGTCTGTCCGTATGGAACTAAATGTCTAAAGTATAATATCCTGTTATTGTGATCCAAAAGAAATCAAGTTTGAACTACCCTACATTGTTACCTTCTAAATGTGTCCAAAGTTACTCAAAAATACGGTTTAAAGTTTTTCTGGGTTAAGAACAGTTTACCGGACCGTACCGCCTTTTACTCACGTAAACAAAAAAAAACATTCAGCCGAATAAGAAGCTGTAGTCGGAACTGCGACACACTTTTCATATATAACGGCTCGACGGATATTAAGGCTCTTGTTTCGAGACGCACGATCGGCCGACGGAGAAACCTAGATATGCTATTGAATAAACAGACACCTCATTTTTAAGATCAGGAATCGTGACTGTAACCATCTTCTCCCAACAAAAGCTTGGAATGTTTTGGGTTTGAATGTCAGTCGATTATCTTGAATAACTGTTAAATGTTATCATCAGTTAGTGCGCGATTATCAGTAATAATTGTAGCGATAGTGTTGATCCGTGGATGAATAATAGTAAGTTTTCAAGCCGCTTAATCTCACTTTTAAGATTATCTGCACACAGCTAGCTACTTCCTACTACGCGTCGAAAGGTTTTCGTGAACAATTGGGAAACTACGAATTCACTTCGATGATTTACTATCGAGTTGATTTGTTATTCCAAAAGATGACATGGACTGTTTGCCTTTCACTTACTCCATATACGTATTTGATAATGATGAAATTGGTTTATCGTAAGATCTCATCTAGCAAACGAATAAATATCGAATATGAAACGAAATCAAATCTCATCGAGGATCTTGAGCTTATTTATCGATGAGGTGTTAGTTATGCGATGATTCTAAATAATGTTTGTGTCGATAAAAGAGCGATTAAATATGAGATTCATTTCAATCCAACATTCGTAACTAAGATAACCAAAGCGTGTCCTAGGGTCTATCAACACGTGCGATTTACAAACCTCAACGTTTCGGCTTTAGTCGAGGCAACATGCAAATCCGCGACTGGTTGCAACGTGACATGACGAGTGGCAGACTGTGGGTGGGGGGCAGCATTCCTAGCGAACGGCCTGCGGTGGGAGGGAGGTCATCGACCGTCCTCAACCGGCCGCACAAACTACGCAGCCGCATAAGGTCAATACGGCTTGACCACATGTTGCAGTTCTCGCTCCTTTGCTGTTGCTATCTTTATCTATTGTTTATTTGCACTAGGGAGTAGCTAGATTTAGAATTAAGGGTATCTACTATCCGTCAGCCGAAGCAGACTCAACCAAACTTTTAATCTAGTATTAAAATAGCAACGAGAACCAACAGAATTACCTACTGTTTTTCTAATGGTGTGATTTGTCGTGGCTTTTTCCACATGTTTTACAAATTTATCCAGTTATTTGTCGGAGAGAAATTGAAATATTTCATTATCATAATTTCACAAACATTCCATTAAAATTAACAGTTACTTTAAAGATAAACACCGCCCTAAAATACAAGTTTCCCAAAAATCTTATCAAGTTGAGACCGGTCTTTCATTACAGGCACGAGTTGTTTCGAAAGCGGCCATTGTTCGCACTCAAACTCGAAATCAATTACGAATACATAAGAAATCTAATTTAAGATTGCGTAATATATCTATAAGATAGATATTATCTAGTTAATATAATGGACGTAATCACTTTGTCCCCACAAGTGTTCAGATCGCATGACATGATTTATGGATCGCGAAAGTCTCTGTCATGTTTCCTAACATGTCAAGCAGAGGTTGAGCAAAGAATTTGATGGTTCCTTTATTAAATATTGTCTGCAGTGCCTTAATCTTTAGTTATACATTGTTATATCAATTATTAGAATATGAAATATAGTCATATCTTAGATAACAGTTGAGATAAGATCCAGACGAGTCAATGATAATGTGTATTTCTGTAATTTTAAAAGATACCTAAAACTAAAAACTTGTTATCTTTCACCATAAAATTATCTCTTACATATTCGATATTTGGCATTTAGATTTACATAATATGTATCACTGTTATAATTGAAACTGAACAGAAAAGTAAATTAAAATAGTAGTAAAATATTTCTTTTACATTTGGGAGAAGAGGTACAAGTTACAAGTTAAAATTATTTCCTTGAAAATAACATCAGTTTCGTGAAACAATTTTCGAGAGTCACAAGAACTGGTTTCGTCTCGTTCTCTCGCCCTACAAGGCAAACGATGATATCACATGACATTTTGACCGGACTCTGAATGTCAATATAAAGTTCAATTACGTAACTTACCGTCTTCTATGTACCTACCTTAATCGCCATACTGCTATCTCTGTCTCACCCATCAGCTTCTTGAAGATAAAACTGCAGCTCTTCTCTCCGTGCTCACTTAAGTCTAGGGTTATTCTACGGGTACGTTACCAAGCAAAACTCTTATCTTAAATTCTTGTAATAGGACGTCCTTCGTTGAAATTCTTATCATTTGCATTCAGAATAAACGAGATCAAAGTTTGAAACGTTCCACATTTTAGAAACATTATGCAAAACACAAAGTAGGTACGCTTCCTACACGATAACTTTTGAAGAACAATGGTAAAAGTTGTTCGCGCTTCTTAACTATCTTAAACGCAATCTGAATATTACAACACACGCTAATTATGATATCCAAGATACTCGCGTGGGCGATAAAGTGTGTTTCGTAGTGTTCGTATATTTATAGGTTATAATTTTGATTCGTAGTTTAGCATGAATTGTATAAGTACTTACTCTCATATCCAGCCGTCCACGACCATAGGGAGACCATCGCCAGCAGCCAGTGGTACATGAGCCCTTCGATCTTCCAATAGATGGGTGCGAACAAGGGTTTGAGTAGGCGCAGCGCCATCATCCAGAGCACGTACGCGGGGATGCAGTATAGGTTGTTGACGACCGCGAATGTCGTCCGCGCCACGATCCGCACGTACCGGCTGAAAAAGCAGGGCCGCTTCGGTTCATCCATGACGTCTCGCACGCCGCCCTCGCCTCGCCACGTAACGTAACGTACGACATACATGAGTGGTGATATGACATGTTAGGTGCTGGATGCACGGTCCCGAGTGCGAGGCGAGCCGACATGGCACCGTACCGCGTTCTCCCTGCCGACAGCTGCCGAGACGCGGGGGCTTTCGTCGTGCGCGGACGATCGCGCTGCGCCCATTGCAAACAAACTCAATAAAACAACGGTTACATACATTCGACGATATTTATTAATGGAATCGTTCACGGGTTCACTGTCGGTTATTTCATTAATAAGACTGCGAGTACAAATTTTAAAATCACCCGTTGGCGAGCGAAGCCTTCTCGCTCGCCGGCGAGCTTACATGCGAATTCTTTGCGACACACATTATACACCGATCGACGTAACATTAACTCGTACGACGCGAGCACACATAAGACAGACATACACAATTTATTTTATTTATTACTTTAATATGAATACTTCCGGCACGACCGTGGCCGGCCGAGCTCGTCGTGTAAAATCAATACAAAGTTCATTTATATAAAATTAAAAAACGATCTGACCGCTGAAATTATACAAAAATTACAATATTAAAGACTGTACACTATCTAATATATACAATAAATGCCAGCATAGATATGTGCGTGAGCGTTATATACAGGGCGGTGGGGGTTGGCGTCACAGCCTCACAGCATCAGGCGCGCCGATCACACGTTGTAATCGTGGGCCATGAGGCTGTGCACCTGCTCGAGGCGGTACGCGAGCCGCTGCTTCTGCGAGAACTCGTCCTCCTCGAGCGTCACCGTCAACTGTTCGTTGTATCTGTCCGCGTACGCGTACAGCTCGTTCAGCGCACAGTTCGTGTTGAACTCTTTCGTGTGGAGGCGGGACTCCTCCGCTAACATCGCGTTCATGTCCTGGTCCGATATTGCTGGCATCAACTTAATGTCGGCATAGTAACGCTCCACCCACTCCTTATATACCGGAATGTCTTTAGCGTAGAGAAGCTTGGACGAAGGCGAATCTTTGCCTAAAATGTGATCAGAAGTCGAACAAGAATCCATGAAAGTTTGCGCGATGACAGATAAGCAAGAATCTACAGTATTTGACTTATGAACATCGAACACGAAATTAGGATTTTTTATCAGATTCACCCAAAAGCGAAGAGGAAGGGAATTGCTTTTCCAAGTGTGTACGACTTCAGGGTCGGATATTGCGTGATGTAACGCCTGATCATCGAGGAAATCGAACATATACTTTATGGCTAAAGGCAACGCCGATCCGCGATGGGCTGTACTGAAGATGGTCTCGAATAAATCATCGACAAATTTTTGCAAAGTGCCTTTCGTGGCAAGAAGACGAGTCAGATAAATCTCGGAGACCATTTTATTGCCACGCTCACCCTCTTTGCGCGCGTCATCGTCGTGATGTCTTACGAGATGCCAGTATTTAAAGCCACCACCGTGATCGTATTTCAGTGGGCTTGCAGGCGGACTAGCAGAACCGTATTTACCACGATTTAACGTTTCATAAGTATGAGATTTGTCGTTCTTCTCCATGTTAGATAGATTGTAAACGGAACTCTGTTTTGCGACAAGACTAAGGCAAGCGCCATCCGGAACGCGGTAATGATTGAGAGTATTGAGTTTACGCCATTCACCTTCACATTTAGTAGTGCTATCCTCGTCGTAGAGAATCAACCTACCACAGGCACCCGTGCGCCATTCTAAATCGAGTTCGTCACGACTTGGACGTTGGGAGTACGAAGTTGAGCGGTATATGGAATCCAAACATTTATCTTTCACTTGACTTATTGTATCACAGTCTAATACTTTAACTTGTACGTTTTCAGCAGTAGCCTCTAAACCGCTTACAAACAGTGTTTGTTGCGAAATCGATACGTTTACGGTCATTGGTTTAAAATCTATTGATTGACGGATAAGTTTTTCTTCACTGAGTGAATAACGAGCCTCAGACGTAATAGCATCGACGGGTCCTTTATCGACTTGTCCTTTCATCGACCTGAATAAGAGATACAAAGGTTCTCCGGCACATTCGCGGAGGAATTTGTAAAGCAAGAAAGTGAACCAAGCACTCAACATCTTCTCAGCCACACTTTCAGTTCGTCTGAGCAGTAATTTAGGGTGATTTTTACCTTCCATACACTTCTCGATTAAGTCAGCTAATAATGTCTTTAGTACATCAGTACAATACTCCATTTTACTTTGGAGAGTAACCATAATTAACGAAGCAACATTCACACGATCACGCATCGAAAAATACCTATTGCTTTCTAAAGTACGAATAAATAATAAAAGGAATGTTTTATTCATAATAAGCTGCCCAAACATTCTGAGACCCTTGTCTTTTCTAATAAGCTCTGGACGTTCCCATTGCAGGACGGCATGGTCGTCGATATTCGGGAACAAAATTTTCATAGCGTATGTGCGGTAATCCAGGAACGGAATACCACCCGTAACGTCTCCAGTCAAATCTGTCATCTCAGTTTGCAACTCCGCAAACGCTTCCTTACACTCCGCAGCTACCCTTAATTCTAAAATATCCATCTGTTCTTGCATACTTTTTAATACCCTAATATTTTCTGTTGACTTTCGCCTATACATAACTAAGAATCCCATGACTATAAATAGTAGAATGCCTATACTGATTCCGACTCCTATCAATGCTGGTTTCCCTATAGCGGCTTGCAAACCAGTCTGTGAAGTATATGATAGTTTCCCAATTTTATAAGTAAGAGAACGTCCCACTTTAACAACTACCTCAGGAGTATCAACACCATCGGGAAGATCGTCTCTCGATGGAGGACGACAAGTCAATTGGTGTCGAGACAATGAAGTGACATTGCAAATACTATCACCGATACGAACTTCTACGTCAGCCTCAGTGCAAGCCCTATCCAAATTCTGACCATTGATAGTTAAGTAATCAGACTTATAATACTTAACGTCTTCGTCAAATTTTTCATAAATAGGATCAGGATACATAAGGAAAGCGTCACCAGTCTTGGTGGTTAGATTCTGTACACTTTGTACATCGTCCATATTAAAACCGTACTCTAATGCTAGAGGCCTATCTGGATCTAGATTGAGACTAGCGCTTTCAATGCCGGGTGATTCACAAATAAGTACAGTTTGGAAATCTGCTCTATAACAAGGAGCAATATGTGGTCTATTATCATGATATACGTATATTTGAGGCAAAAGAATCGAATGGAAATTTCTACCTATCACTTTAATATTTATCCCGCCAGAGGGAATACCTTTGGGTTGTTTACGTTGTGATGACGACGGCGGACCGGATTCGACAGATACCACGACAGGATCCTCGATATATTCAAACTTTTGTCGTTCTAAAGTACGCATTCCGTTATCAAAACGCATTCGCAATGTCCCCATTTTAAGTTGATAAGAATGGCTAGTTCTACACACAGCCTCTTCACGCGATACGGACAATATAACGCAAGGCAAGTCGTCTATATAAGCCTGTATATTGCTACCGGCATTTAGATATTCACCCGTTATACGTAACTTTGTACCGCCCGACTGAGGACCGTAGATCGGTTCGATAGAGTTAATTTTAGGATTAACGAAGGTATAATGTTCTTTGGACTCATCGCGATAATCAGCAACACGTACAACTACAGGGCCATCTCGGGGGACCTCTTCTCCCGGACCGTCTACAGTACATACTATTTGTTTGGTTTTAATGTACAGTTCAATAATAGGTTGACATTTTATACCCGCAATAGTAACACCGTTGTAAATGTCCGAAATATTACGACCGAGATTAATTCCCTCGATGGTTATATTAGTTCCACCATCCCATGGCCCTAATTTAGGTCTGAACGAATGAATTTCAGGATTGGGACAAGTTTGTGTACGATTTAACCACACGCTAGGAACCCCGCACTGCTCTTGTACTTCACACCTATCAGACCCTTGACACCAACCACATCCAAACTTCTCAGGGAGAGCAAGACACATGCCGCAGTTATCAGCCATATCGTTACAGCGATAAATAAGAATGTGAGTATTATCCGGATTATCGAGAGGTTTCGATCCACCCCATATAACGGCAAATGAAGCAGTAATATTAGGAGCACGTGACGTATAAGTAAATTCAACGGCTTCACAGTATATGGTATCAGCTAAAAGCTGAGCGTTTACATGAGTGACTCGACCCTCTATATTGAATTGACAAACGAATCTTGTCTGAACGATAAATTGGCCTATTATGTGGACTTTAACTTTGATTTGCTTTTTAACACCGGAAGGTACTAATATCTCGTTGGTACCGTCGGACGTTGAATTTATTGTTGGACAAAAACTCGGACCAGAACGATAGCTGGGGCCTATTCTACTGACTCCCGTTACTAAAATATCATTTCGACAATTTTCAGCGGTATCGTGGGTGCAGCGATGACCATCGACACACCAGTCACACGGAAACGATGAACTAACACACTGTGTGCACGAGCTGTACGTATTACAATCAAAGAAAGTAAAATTAGTTGCCACAAAATCAGGTCCCTGAGTAGTGCGTACCGACAACTTGGCAGTGAAATGATGCTGACCGGCAGGTATCGGTGGGAGTGTGTCGGTACGCGGAGTTGTACAATTAACACCGTAAGTCTTTCTAGTTGCATTAGTTATAAGAGTACGATCTAAAGCTGTAAATGCACATAAAAATTGTCCATTAAGTGTTGGCAAGTTTTCAATAAGTAAATCTAGTGTCCTTGCTGTTGTTCGTTGCAGTTCTTTAGGTGTTACTTGAGTAATGGTAGTACAACGTCCACTGCGGTAAGGGATCCAATATAGAGGATCTTTAGCTGCTTCCTGACAGTCTGAACGTAAGCTGCACTTGTTTTCAAGAGAACACCATCCACAATACGGGTCTTTGGCTCCGAGACACGTTAAGCATGATTTATAAACGCTACACTCTTGCACTTTCACTTTAGACACTTTACGTTCAGTCATTACGTATAAATGCATCAATTGAGTATCAAAGAATAAATCTTTATTCACTGGTGAATCTTCGTCGACTACTATATCTCCATATTCAAATGCGGAAGTAGCACTTTCAACGACTATTTTCTTAAGATGTCCTTGGGCCGTTCCTGCAAATACTACTGTATAATCTCCCGTCGCTGTAGCTGCTACCGCGGTAAGTCTTTTCTTGAAGACTGCGACGGGAACGGCCTCTACTGGTTGTTCACCTCCCAAAGGCGTATTGACATCTAATCCACAAAAATCTTCACTAATCGTCTGCAATTTAGTTCCGACACAAGCATGTGAGGGTGATATAAAATCAAGTCCCCGAGATCCATTTCCGCTGAAGCATGTCTTAATGTTATGCATGAATTTACGACGAATTGCTTTGAGGGAATACACGCAAAGAGCTGACAAATCCGATGGAGTATTTGTATTTATTAGCTCACTCTGACTGAAGGCAGCAAATAGAACGTCATGTTGTGCTGTTATTCCCAATTCACCTGCAATGACGGAACCGGCTTTTCCCACAAAAGCAGCTTGTACGAGATTGTATCCAAAATTACCTCCTCCTTGTGCAGTGCAAGACATTGGGATTTCAGTATATGAGTAGTAATTCTCATCATCATGACATACACGGACTAACTTACTGTAGTAAGTATCTGATCCTACGCCTCGCAGTTGCGTTGTTAGGAAATAACTGAATCCCTCTGAACTAAAGCCATAAACATAGTTTATAGGATACCGCTCTCGCGATAGTGAATTGACAAACATTCTCGTGCCAGTCGTAACTGCCGTACGTGCTATTCCAAATAGGCGGTCATCTTCTAGCGAACGGCTGCTAACTGTAGGAACTTCTGAACGATATGGCGAATTTCCGGTAAATGTAACGCCAACGTACATGACTTGTGTCATAGGAGGATTTGGAGGTCCCGGTGCAATGAATGCAACCGTTGATGCCGTAGCATTGTTTGCTACTACCGGTTCACGAACTTCACGAACATCGTGAGAAATATTGTTTAAGTTGCGTACGGAGCATAATCCTTGAAGTACAGAGCCGCATGTTATGAGGCGACTCGTCGCGTAGTCAATTACCAGTGCCTTATTAATATTGTCTGTCGGCTTCTTGACATAGTTGGCTGGACAGTCAAAAGTGCAGAGAGCAGAATCGTTGACGGGGCCGGTAATAATCGACTGAGCTACTTCCAAATCGGGTGATAACTGGTAGATTCTATTGACAGCGCCGATGTAGACTCGGCCCGTATTGCGATCCACGACGAGGTGGTTGAACTGGGAGCCCGGTGTAGAGACCGGATCGCTGAAGGTCCGCACGACGTCCTGCGAGGCATGCGCGGCGACGCACGCGGCCGCTAACGCCAGCAGCACGCGCCACATGTCGACGCGAGCGCATGTGGCCGGCACTCTACCGCGCGCACCGCCGCCCATCACCGATGCCACCCGCGCGCTCCGAGCATCTGCAACGCGACACACGCACTCAGAGCCTGCGCGCCGCCGCCGCCCGCTTCCCATCGCACCGCACCGCTCCACCGCCGCTCTTCGCCTGTATATTCTCATTTGGACCGTCCGGTGAAGCCTGGAGACGATTCGCAGACGAGAACCTATTGCGATTGCTTCATATGAAGTTATTGATAACGGCGAAGCGCAAGTACACGCTCATCGGCTCGGAGAGGTTCAGTGCGATTGGAGCGAAATCGCGAGTCATGCTATGATCTCGCTGTGACTCATCTGATAACGACATCGGTACCAACCTATTTTCGACTACATTTTTATCACTTCTTATTTATCATTAGGTCAAACCATTTGCTGTTATTAAAGTATTATGCAAAAGAAATGTTTGAAGCAGAGGTATGGTTTTATTTTTGGTAACAAACATTTTGGTTTGGTACGACAATTATTTGCTAACTAAATACTTGAGCTATTGTTTTTCAAGTGTAACGTTTTACTGAAATAATTAACGTTGACCTATGCTTTGAATTTTTTACTGTTTTATTGTTTTAAATTCGACAAAGGTGTCAACATATTTTGATTTCGTTTAAATTCAGTGTAACGTTTGATTTTTAGAATGAATACATAGCCATCGTGATTCGAGACGCGATTATCGATCGAGCAGCAGTACTATGACTGTTAAAAATAGATCGGTACCAAGGTATGGTCACGGGCGACCCGACGCGGTCAGTGCACTGATGTAAGTCACACGCCGACGAAAGCCTCAGCATCATCAAAGGGAATAATACAATAACTAAAACAATAATTTGGCATGCTGTTCGCAACGAGGGAGTGAACGTGGTAGCGCAACGATAAAATAAAACGAAATGAAAAGAAATGGATAAACTAAAAAAACATCGATAGTTGAATATTGTTTAGTACTCACGGGAATTCCATTGTTGGAGACACAACGGGCTTATTGTGGTAATCCTGTTCTATATTGAGATCATAGGCGTGTAAGACGCACTGTCATAGTGCGTGCAAGACGAGACAAGTGACCGAGACCTGGAACAAAGTAACAACACTCTTGTATTACGCACACGACTATTTCAATGAAGCTATTTTTAACATGTAAAACACACATTAGGTTGGTGCTCTACTAAACTCTAATGCCAAGTAGAAACAGTAAGTCATTGACAAGGTACATGGTATTCCTTTTTATAAACATAAGACTTAAAAGAATGCTTGTTAAGTACAATATTTGCCATAATTAAATACAGACTGTATTTTATAATAGGCATTGTATTTTGTCATATTATATTTACACACGGTGTTTATTTTATTTGGATAAATTTACGTTTTTATAACATTTTTATATGTTACGTCGATGGATCTCGCAATCGTACGAAACATTTTTTCATCTAGTGTTCAGAAATTGATCTCATTGTAAAACGAACTCTTAAAACATATTCAATACTCCAAAGATAGTTCTAATAAATGGAACTTGTGACAGTGTTATAAAGTTTCAAATCAAATTAATTTGCAAAAAGCATCTCCATGCGTTTCGAGGTGCTTTGATTTGTTAAACTTATTTATTTGTAAATCCGAACGCAATTTCGCTATTACTAAAAAAACTATCCGTAAAACCTAAAACGAATAGAAATCCGATTTTTCGTTACTAAATTTCGATTGTTGTAATCGATTCGAAACGTCTCTAAGATTTCGATAACACAATTTTGTGCATAAACCAGCCAACGGAACAGGTTTGAGAGCGGCACGACCTTACAGTGACTCACGAACAAACTTCGTTCTTGCGTACTCGTTTATTATTACGTTCACGTAGATATTACAAATAGTCAAAGCGTATGTGTACAATAATGATGTAAAGGCAAGCTAGCTGCTTATAGTTCGGTGAAATCACTCAAATTGGAGGTCAGGTCCGAGAACTGCCAAATAAGACTACCAACATGGTACCTAATAAAAAACAATAATAATAAAATGAAGTCTTTAAAGATTTTCTTCTTTTGTTTTATAGCTTAAGCAAGAACATTAAGATGAACACTAAGATTATCACCTATTGTTTAAGATTTAGAGCTCTTTTTTTGAAACCTCTTATCATTAGACAATTTTTAACACGCACTTAAAAGACTATTTAGGCAATCTACATTTGTTTTCAAACCTATTAAAGGTCATATTTTCGAGCATCATAAACCCCATTCATACAATTTTCACGAGATATTGCGACTGTACATTTGAATATATATTATTTCTACATGCCGAACACTCATAAAGCGGCTAGACGTCGAATTACATACATTTGCATGTTTGCATATATGCTAATGTGTATAACGATGTATTCAGTGTTATTACATAATTTAGCACTTTTTGCTGACCGTGCTTATGATCAGAAAAAACTTACTTAAAAAGTAATGTACTTTACGCATGTTTGAGTTGATTGAATCTATGAATATTAATTAGACTAAAAAATTTATCAAAAAGTAAGATAATTTTGTCGTGTAAACAAGGATTAGTGACGAAATTTCGAATGGCTATAAAGTAGTAAATATTATAAATGCAAACATTTTATCCGTAGGTAGAACTAGGTTTAGTAATCACTCTCAACATCTTAGTTAATTATTAGACCTAAGTATTTAATTCTATGTTCTACAAAGATAGTATGAGCTGAAAATTGACCAATTTTTGTAAATAAACTTAAGGAAAATGACGTGGTTTATTTCGAGTTTGTTCATTTTGATCTCTAATATAGTATATCTCTGTATTTAAAATCTTGCTCTCTAGATAACCATTTAAAATGTCCGTACAAACATAAAAAAACCATAATTTATTTATACCGAAAATTAACTGCAAACTTAAAACAAAAAAAAATACAAAATGCAGTTTTATAAGACGCACTTAAAAAACCTATTGCCCTAGACTACAATTGATTCGAATTTTAAAACTGATCCTCCACTCATGTTATCAGAGATAACAGCAGTTTATCAATGAGCTGAGTTATTCATTTGGATATGACATAATCAGAGGTTGCGATAATGCCTAATTTGGTTGGCAAGCAAATATTGACTTGAGAGTTAATGAGGTGATTAATTAATGACTAACCTCTGTATTGTAATAACTACTGATTAAAATATTTCGTGTTTCAAAAGCTATTGTTGTAGAAAAGAGTGATTATTAATTATTACTTCTATGGTTCATTAAGTTGAAGGAATACGGTTTTTTCTTTCGTTTTGCAATGTATTTTAAAAAGAAAGTTTAAAATGCAACGAAACACTTTTAATATTATAAACTTATTCAGACACTCGCGGTTTTCTATAATACTTTCATGCATTTTCAATGGGTTCTTACCACGATATTTAATTAATTGAGTTGTCTCGATATTTCAACTTGTTGCAAACGTCATAATCACGAAAAGACCGGATACTGCAGGTCGATTTAAAAGCAAATAAATCTGTCTACCCTCTTTCTCGTTCGCTTATGGGTAGTACCACTGGAACTCGAACTCACATCGCGACACACCACACTCACTGTATCTACAAGACTCTCTGAGCATGAACCCTTAGTGACTTTTGTTGTGTTTAGCACTGGATTCGAAATATCGAGACAACTCAATCGTGGTAAGAACCCGTTGAAATGCATGAAAGTACTTTTAATATTAATTAAATATCTTATTCTTCTTCATTCAGCCTCCAGTTGTCATCTACTTCAGTGGCGTGCACAGATATTATAAGCGGGGTATGCACTATACTGTGTGTAGTTAAGAGGACGATTATAGAAAAAAATATGAAAATTGCGATTTTGTAATCCAAGGTGTTATAGAAAACATAATTATTCGTGCGCTGCAAAAACTATTGACAATAGAACAAATGACGATAGGTTTGGAGGTCATATTAAGATCTAAAAAAAAGTCCGAGAGAGTCCACATTATCTTACTTTCATAGTTTAGTTACAATAACTACTTTTATGTTCATGAAAAATATGAAACCGTCTGAAGACAGAAACGATGTTATTTGTGTATCGTAATATTAATCCTTATCCAAATGAAGTATTATTACATCAAGGGTATTAATGTAGAACTAAAATACTTATTGTTATATTCCAATCGGACAGTTCGTTGAGAAGTTATCATAAGTATAAAACGCATAAAATTGGTACCAAATATTATCGCGATTGCATCGCAACTGAACCCCTTTGTGACGCAGACGAAGTTGCGGGGATTACCTATAATTGCATTGTAGGCTAACATTTTTGTTTATCACAAGAATATAAATCCATTAATACTTTACTACTACTTATTGAGAGATTACACATAATATAAAACGTTTACTAAACGAAATTAAAAAAACCCAAATTGAAATTAAAATATCTAAATGAAATGCTAATTATTAATATGCCCGATGTCTCGTAACATCTAACTAGTATCTAAAATATAACAAACAAACTCACCATTTTTAAAAATTTATAACATTTGTACATTACATTTTTTCTCAAACTATCAACACACATTCACACTAATTTAACTAATTTCTTCGTATTTTATCAATAGTAAAAACAAACTTAAGCTTCATTAATTCCACCATAATATCACTAACAATTCACAAAATTAATAAATAACAAAAAGAAACAAAATTATAACCTCTCATGCAAAACAGTAAACAAAACTATTTAAACTAAATTCAATATGGCTTCCCGCTTTTTAATAATTTGTAAAAATATTGAGGGCTATAAACCGAACAAATTTAGTTTTGTTTCGTCACGTAATGCACGGATGACATTCACAGATGACATTTCAAAACCGGTAGCATTATGGTTCGCTTGCTTCCCGGGCGCCTAACATTTCCGTACTATAAAATTGGATTCGATGATGGATATTCAATGAAATACATTTTTTCATTCATTAATTCGATAAAAACTCGACGCACGGCGAATTCCAGTTTCTGCCGCTTGGCGTCGCCACTAAACGGGGAACTAGTGAGACACTGCTGTGTGCAAATAAATTGAAACCGTAACCGCGAAGCTTTACGGCACAGATTCCATTGCTTTGTTGATTTTGAATATTCTTTTTAGAACTTTAAGCCGTAAAGCTATAGCGCCACGTCATAAATTTGATTATAATATTATTTTTGGAGATTCATTCTGCATTTTCAATGCATAAAATAGTAATGAGAATTAAATTTAAGAGATAAATAGTCTTTCAATATAGTATTTTTTTATTTCTGGAAAAAAAAATAATATTGTTTTGCACCCTTTGGGTGACCATTGGACATATCTATTTTTTAGTATTGATTTCTCTTAGGATGATCTTGATTATGCCAGGGCCTGCACTGCTTATTTCGTTATATGGACCGCACGCCACTGATCTACTTTCTAGTAAGGCTGATTACCTTTGCATTCTATCATCTCTAGCAGAAACATTCTATTTTTTTGCAAGTACTAGTAAAATTAACTATCTATTCTTTAATGTGTTTTCGAAATAATTCCACGAATATCTGTCCCTTTACTCTTAAGATTAAAGATATGTCTAGAATAAACAAACAAACTTGTTTACAAACCATTAATAAACATTAAATCTAATGTATGTTTATAGTTTTGTAATATCCTAGCCTCTGACCTAAATAATTGATTTCATTCAACTAGGTTTATGATTCATTTAAATAATCTGTTTGCCAACAGATATATAATATAACTTGATATTGTAATAGTGTTACATTTTATTATACTTGTGTGAATAATATTATATTATACATAATGAAATATACAATTAATAAAATAAATTACATAATAATACTAATCAGATCAATTAAACAATTATAAATTTCCTGTCTTCTATGATAGTATAATAATATTTATTCAAAAACAAAATATTTAAAAATACATTGTTAGACAAAACATAAGATCACTTTGACTGAAAGAAATGCTTCCCCATTTTTGGGAAATATACCAAAATACTACATGATATAAATAACTATTTTTAGAACATACTTAAACATTGCTTCTAAATAGAAGTAAGTCAAATCAGATACAAATACCACTTGATCTAATTACTATAATGTGGACTGAAAATAATGTCATTGTCCCACTTCTACTGATTTGATTCCAATTGAGTTGATGATTTTCAGTTAGTTGCCAAGGTTGTCTAGAAACCAAACCAAAATCCAAAGTTAGTTGAACGAATTGGTGTTTAAGTAGTATATAATACTATGTGAGTAATTCCATAAATTTTATTACATAAATAATTTAGTTATAATGAGAACTTCTGTCATTTGAATGAGGGAATATATCATGTAAAAATTGTATTGTAAAATGTATAATGTGATGGTTTAAAATTTTGAATTAACAAATTCGTTCATTGAAATCATTTTGAGTATGACTTTTGGTAAACATACATTTTTTATGACTCTACTGTAAAATATATTTGAAAATTATTTTACCAATAGAAAACCTAATTAATTGTAAATGTCCAAGTGTTATGATTTGGGTTCTGTAGATTTACAATAAGGCAGAATAACATGTCCCGGAATAAGTCTTTCTTTTGCTTTATCTTATCATAAAAGGATAGGCTTCCAAATCCAAAAGTTAAATATGAAAATATTCTCAGGGATTCCATACAACACTGTTATATTATAACTTACATTTCATCATGGTTGATGTTCAAGGTTTCAATAATGCTCAAATTGCAATGTCAGGATTTTTAAGAGATTGTCTTATGCTATAAGCACTGCAAAGGGAGACCTGAGCCCAGCAGTGGGCTGTAATGGGTTGTTACAGTACAGTACCCCAAAGGAAATATGAAGAGCATCTAAATTTACAGAGTAGAGAGTGGATTACCCCATTGTTTAATTTTATCTAATCTAATGGTCATATTATTTAAATTCTAATTACCTCCAAAAGTAAATTTTATTTCTTTTGGATTATTAATTCTGATTTTCATTTCATTTATAATGAAATTCTCCTTCCTTTATGCTTAGATACAAGATTAAGCATGATCTGGCTCATATTATGACCTAAAACTATTTTCTTCATCAAAAATCTGTAGACGTCCACTGTGAGATATAAGGGGAGGCTTATGTCCAACAGTGGACACCAAACCAATCAAACCTCACCATAATGACTGGTCTATGCTATATGTATCTAGTGACTCTACAATTATGTTTTATATTTTATTACTATTACTACAATTTTTATTGAACAATTATAGTGTTACTCATTTTATGTAATGTAGTAAATCTTCTATCTATAATATTTGACAAGTTTCCTTGACCTGACAATTTTGTTGGTTTAAATAATTACCGAAAAAAACTCTTACAAGATAACAGAGACTGTATACATTATTGCTATGGTTGATAGTGACACCAATTACTATGGTAGAGTAATATTGTTTGTTTTGGATCTACTTATAATATGATATTATGACTTATTTAGTATTTTTTCTAAAGTTATTACTAATACTAAAGTTATGATTTAATGACATTTAATTTTTATTTATTTTGGTTTTAGTAATATCATTTGAAAGTAGTCAAATGTTTTTCTGAAATATTTAAAAGGATTGAGTTATCCTAGAATATGCATATCTTACAAAATATTGAAAGCAATAGCTTTTTTTGTTAAAATATTACTAAACAATAAGACGTTTAAAATTGTTCAGGAGATTTTTTTAAACCAACTGATTTAGTATGTTTGCATAAATTTTATTACTCTTTGCTATTTGAAGTACCTAGTTGAATTTAGACAATTCAATTGCTTTTTTTAAATTTGTTAAGAATATTTGTTTCATTTACTTGGTGTTCACCATATAATGAAAATTATTAAATACTTAGTATCTTTTTTTTTTTTTTTTTTTTTTTTTTTATTGCAAGGTAGATAAACGAGCATACGGCCCACCTGATGGTAAGCGAATTTTTAATATTTTACTTGCTGTCATAAAATTTAGTTAATTCTTATGATGCACACAAAATCATTTATAATTTACACATAACTCTGTAGTTAGGTGATACCTGCTTTTCTATTGAGCAGACCCGAGCTATATCAGTAGGCAATAATGGGTTACCGTCAAGAAAGAAAACAGAAAAAACATCAATAACTACAACACACATACACAACACCAATCATGCAATCAAAAATAATTTATTAGGTATTATGAGTAATTAACAATTACTTTCATTGTTATTGAGAATGTCTAATAATTTAACTATTTACTTTAATGGTGTCATTTTAAAATCTTTTCATATTTTATTTTTAATATTAAGAATGAATCCTATGAAAACTAAGACACTCGAAATAAAAAACTGTTTCTTTTTCTAATAATATATTATGAAGTAAATTATCTGTTTAATTAAACTGTTCTGTTACATTGTACAAGACCTCTGATTTTCAGATAGATTTTTTGGATAGTTTTTAGTAATTGGAGAAAAGTGTTTCTTTCTCAAAAAATGTAATGTTGTATTGAATTATACACTGTGTGTAGAATGTAATAGAATAAATAATTTTCATGCTGATAAAAACGTGTTTATTAGAACAAACATAACTGTAGCAGGGTATCTACAGCAATTATTCCACTAGTTATCAAACTAAATAGAACTTCCTGTTTGAGAGAAATACGGGAAAAGGACTATGACCCGAGATAAAAGCAACTAGAACATAAACTAATGTTTTAAAAACGAACAACAAAACGCTGTTTCATTTTGCGGCTAAGTTTTTCTTCCCAACTCTGACTTGTATAACTTAAAAGAAAAACTATTTACGACAACAATCTAAGTAAATCTTAATAGGAAATGCATAAATTTAATCTCTGCACTTGACAGTACTTGTGTATTTCTTCAAGAAAAAAGAAAGTCAGCCATTATCTACCGCGCACGCGAGTCGATAAACGGAAGCCATTGGAAACGCCACGCGTTCTCGCACAAAAACTACAAGCTACACAACACCGAAACATACCTTTTTAAAAAAATCTCTTTATTGTGTAAAACAATCCTTGAAAATCCAGACTGGGTGAACTGAGAACACTTATTGCACCACACACAATCTTTGTATAATTTGCCCGTAAACGTATTCGTAATACTAAACACCACAATCGACGGTTTGTATCACAACATTATACATATAAAAATAACTTAAACGAGTTAATATAAAGCCCGTTGATGAATAAAATATCACGTTTGCACTATAGTCCACGATAAGAGCATCAGTCTTCGCACATCGCCGCGGAATGATTTGGGATTCGCTTTTCGAACGAGTCTAGGCGTGACTGAACGAACAAAACCGAAATCATCCGATCACGGAACTTCTCCGAATTGTCCGCCAGAGGCAGCACTGTGTGAAGCTTTTGGATGCGTTCAGGAAACACTAAATTCTAACTTAGACTGCAATCAAAAACAAAACTCCATTAATAATCTGTTTTTGGAAAAAAGAAAATTATTTATTCCACACACACAAAGAACACTGAATTGCTTGGCACTAAGTAATTTAATAAAACTTAATTGCCGTAAAAGTAAATAAAGTTTTGTTAACTTTACTGCTAATTATAGAAACTTGATTTAAATAATTGTCTTTCTTAAATAATATATTAATTTTAGGATCAAATCTGTATGATTTTCTATAAAACTTGTTTGTATAAAATTGAAATTTGATTAACACGTCAGAATATAAATTTAAATTGAAAAGAAATAACAAAATGAAAACAAAATGCATTTTAGAAAAAAATAGGAGACCTGAGGCAGTAATGGATTGTTACAGTACATTACAGTATGGTTTGTTTGTGATACATTCACAAGAAAATATGTTAAAAAGGAAAACTTAAAATTTATTCAATTAAATCATACACTTCATTCACTTACATACATATACTTCATAAGGAAAACTACCTAACTCTCACATATATATGTATGGACTGTGACTACCTCGTATTAAGCAGGTTTTTATAATCTCTTACAAAAGCAGATCAAGACGCTAAAAATAAATAAACATTGAGAAATTCCTGAATAGTTCTGTTAATAGAGAAAACAGAAGTAAAAAAACTAGTAGATAGTATAGTAGTATAGTAGATAGTAAACTAGAGGTAGAAAAAACTAGAAGATTTCCAAAAAGGGTGAGTATCGTTGATGGTTGTGATGAATGTTGTTACCACCAAAATTTATCACGTAGGATCTGATTTTTTTATTTTTTTTCGTTTTACCCAAAGTTTATGGACAATGTTTAAACTTTGCAACACTTTTGTATCCGATTTTAATGTCATCTGTCAATGTCAAAAAAAATCAAATGTCACTGCTGTCAATGTCAATAATTCCGGGACGACCGTCTGCGATCGGCTGAAATTTACCAAAATCGTGAATAAATTGCACTGAAAAACTGAAGATAAACTATAAATCATGGCTACATCCATGTTCAAATTGTCTTCAGCTTTGATAAACAGCTCCAAGAACTACAGATGCGTCGTACGTCTTGTCAACAAACGTAATATATCCACGACGAGCGTCGCAGCGGTAAGTTGCATAACCGGTATGCCAACAATGTTTTTGAATTTTATTTCAGCTTAACTTTTATAAATATTAATCGGGCTATGATAATGTTTATTCAATGAAGTATATCATAGATATAATCTATTATATAGCTTTATTAGTCTTTGCTACAATTTAATCCAAAGTAATTCTGTCTACCCTTAGCAACTGTAAGGAGGAAATTTTCATTATTTTATTATCGCCGTTGTATATTTATAATAGACCTAAATATAAACATTGTTAGGAAAATTTAAAATTTAAAGACTTAATTCAGCTAGACATATTTAAAAACTTCTTTTTTATTTAAAAAAAAAACTTAACATCTTTGTTTCATAATTTTAAGTTTTCTTTATTTGTATTTGAAGGAAGGATTTTTGTTGATAAATGAATAAAATATGATAAAAACAACAACTCTTAAGTTATGGTGACCACTTACCGTCAGCCATATGCTTATTATCTATGGATGCACCAAAAAAAAAAGAATAAATCATTTAAAAAAAAACAATGTGCACTTAAGTTGTCAAAATTCAGAACAACACAAAAAATCCTGTAGAGTTTACTCTAGTACAACTAAATAAGGAATAAACTTTTTAAATTATCTTTAAGTTATAACTTAAATATTTCAAAACTTTTAACTAAAATATTGTTAGTGTTTGTAGTAAATTGAACACTTACACTTCTAGAAAATATTATTTTAATAATCATTAAATTACTGAAATGGAGTAAAAATCTCTTTTATGACGATGAATAAAAGTACAAAAATGGTTATTCAAGATAACACAACTCAAAGTACATCATTTTTTTATTGCAAACAGACAAACAAGCTAATTGCTACAGAATAGTTTAACTCTTCTACTCAAAGTTATTTTGATACTAGCTGGCCTGTGCAACTTCTTCTGCATCACTTTTAATTAAATCCGAGACTTGAGGAGTGTCCATAAAGTTAGGTCATAGGTAGCGACCTAATAAACTAAGGAGAGCGACTCCTCCGTGTCCCCTGACATTGTACGGGTTCATGAGCGACGGTAACCACTCACGATCAGGTGGGCTATTGGCTCGTCTTCCTATATGGCAATAAAAAAAAGTCAATCACATTTTTCTTGCCGTAAAAGCCATTACCCTCAATGCCTTGAACTTCAATGAACATTTAAAAATGATGTTTAAACCTCAACTCATTTTCCATTTCATTTTTATATTATAGATAAATAAATTCATATTAAATATATTTTATTGTATGGATGAAAAAGGTATTGCAAGAAATAAAAATTTTTTAGAAGTTCCATAGTTCTCAGAAAATATAACATGAACTGTGCTGCATTCCTGCTAAATGACAATATTTTTTAAAGGAAATTTCTATTAATGCATGCATTATTATGTTTCTCTGTTACATATTCTCACAATATCCAAAACATTAAAAAAATTGACAATACTCTTCACATTAGTATTGTCAATAAATTTGTGAGCCTCCATAACTTCGATAGCGATTATTAACAGTACCACCTGAACTCTAGACTCGTTTACCTAACATGACAAAACAAACTTAAAAAAAAATGTCTATAGGTTCGTGTGTTCGGGTGTTCTCCAAAGTCGTAATTCCCGCTATACTACGTTTTCCGATTACTCATACTAGACACAGAAATCAACCCCTGCGTAAATCTACAGTTACCAAAACCCCATTCTCCAATGTATATCGAAAATACTTTATTGACACGAATTTGTTAATAATATCATAGAACTAGACAATAGTTCGATATTGGGGCCCCTTCAGACAATAGTACGACATTGGGGCCCCTTCAAAAACCGTCACCCTATTTCTAACTTATGGGAAATACGGTACTAGTGACGTCATAATTTTAAGCTGACATGAGATACAATTGGTCGAGTGTTTAAATAATTTCTGTTGCCATCCAAGGCTTGAAGTCCTTAAAGTTGAGTCCTTAAGGGTAGGCCGTAGGTAGCGGCTCGCAATGTCTTCTGGCAATGCGGAGGTCCATGAGCTTACGGTAACCGCTTACGATCAAGTGGGCCGTTAGCTCGTCTGCCTGGGAGGCAATAAAAAAATCTAATGCCTACAACCTTCCTTTTTGTGAAGGTTAGATTCGCAGTTCCAACGATATGTATAACCACTGACTAGACACTTAAAATTACATACAGGTTAGTGAAAATCAAAGGTCATCAAAAAACAGCTATTGTAAATGTATCCGTATCTAGTGACCCTTTTTGTGGTTTAAAAAGAACATTCCAGTAAAATATTCGGGTCAATTGATATGGAATAAAAATACAGTTTCCAAAATATTCCAATAACAATACGATTCTCACGCAACATATGAAAAACTGTGGTTGTTAAAAACAATGTGATAATTTGATAAGCATTGTATCTGCGGCAACAAACCGCAATCGAATCAGTACACCAGTTACTTTCCACGCGGGTGGTGCTTCGAAATAATTGATAACAAAAAAATATAAATTGTAGTGTTGTCGAGCAAGCGGACATTCAGTGGTGGGGACCAACCGGTTTGAGAACCCATTGCCATTTCGATCGTGTTTCGGCGCTAACGGCGTCTTCTGAATAAAACCTCGTGCATCAGACCATCAAAAAAAAAACTGTCAGCTGTTTTTGACATTTCTCTGTACTGAAAAATTCTTGTGTTTGTTTACTAATTTTTGTGATTTAAAATGGCTTGTACGACGTGCCTTAATCCGGAGAGCAAGCCGGTTAAGACGGTGAGTTAATAATAATTTTATAACGCAGATGTGTGTCGATAAAACGACTTGTTTGTTCAGTATTGTTTTCCTTATGTTCGCATTATAAAAGGCTTTAAATTACAAGAAATTGTACCGTATACCAGATTGTACGGTTTTGTACTTGAAATCTTAATTAGCGTAACCGTACCTCGATCGTGTAACTTGAATAACATGTTTATTGAACCACACTTCAATAATACTTGTTCTGTTTTCTGGAGATTGATAAATGATTGAAATTACAACATATTTGCAACTCTTTTTTGAACAATACATTAAAGTCGTAATGCATCTGATTATAAGTTACTAAGCTATTTTTATGAAATGAGCTCCCTCGGTGTTTCACGAGCTCTATGACTTGTTCTTCTTCAAACGAGAGTTCAATTTTCAAGTCTCGTCCTTAAAGGAAAGTACATCCGCTGTGTCCCCTGAAATTGCAGAGGTCCATGAGCGATGGTAGCTACTAACGATCAGGTGGTCAGTTGGCTCGTTTGTCTACAAAGCAATAAAAAAAACATTACTATGAAACCTTAAATGTTAATTACCTGTATCAGTCGTTTTACCGAGCCTTAAAACGCAAATTAAGGCTTTAATATTAATAAAAAAGTAAAAGAAATGTACAGACAATCTGTTTAAGTCACGATCAGTCACGAATTCAATTTCGCTCGTAAAATTGAACTCCGAAAAAATGCGCAAAATAACAAACGCAGGTGGTTTACCTACGTTGTATTAAATTGAAATAGGATTCCCTTTTTTATCGGAATATAATTACTATTGACGTAAAGCTTACCTTTCAGATAAAGTAAAGTAAAAATAATTTTATTTTACATGTTTAATTAAGAGGATTTGTTTTGGATTGGTGTCTATGACAACAAGACCCTTTTGCTCTACCTTATCAAAAAGTAACCTTTTATTATACCTACTTTTATAGGATTTTATATGTATATCTAACCAACATAAAACCTATAATTCTTACTATTTATTTTCAGAGAAAAGAAAAAGACACCTTCGGCGAATTGGACGTTCCCGACGACAAGTTATATGGCGCCCAAACGGTTCGCTCGGTGATGAACTTTCCCATCGGAGGCATCGAAGAACGCATGCCTGTAAGTATTTAACAAGACGGTGACAGCTCCTTATTGAAAATAGTAAAGCCTTACCATGAGAAACTTCTGGACTGGCGGTCACGAACCGATAGAGCATCGTGGGCAGACTTCCTACAAGATGCACCAACGATCTGGTCAGGGTCGAGAGAGGATACAGGTAGTGCGGGACCGATCGTTGTGGCGAGGCTTGGGGGAGGCCTATGTCCAGCTGTGGACGTCTATAGGCTGATCATATTACCATCAGTATAAACTTGGATATTTATCGCCTAAGGCTTTTGAGTGTTAAACTCAAGCCACAATTCGTTATTTGAAGCTACTATACATGTAATGAACATACATTTCGAAAGTAGACCATAAAAAAAGAACTACTACGAGTTGGTTTTTTCATTTCACTTCGCAACAATAACTTTTTTTAGTAAGTTTCTGATGAGAACTTTCAAATTGCATATACAAGTATCAGAAGATAATTTGAATTGCGTTTGTTCGTTCACTATTGAGAAGTTTTTGAACCCGAATCGTAAAACTTGGATTGTCAATACATAATATTCGTTTAGTTTTGGTCTCTTCAATATGCGTTGATTAAAAGACATGGAATCAGAGATTTCAGGACAGATTTATACGGCTTCGGTCTCTGCAATTGACTCGCCACTATTAGGTTTGATCGTTTATAAGGAGTTTGCAAACAGTTTACGTAATTCATGCTGCTAAACTAATAATATAACGATACATCTTACACAAATAATGCAATATTCATTAAATACTTCAAATAAGATAAGATTGACCTCCGCGTGAACTTGTAACAGCTGTAGATAAGGTGTTTGTAAAACTTTAGGGGCGAATAGAATTGAAATAGGAACATTGATAAAACAGAGCCGAATAACAAGTCGATGTGTTAAAGGTTCGTTTCGGAAACGAGGTGTTATCTACATTCTATACAAGTAAATAAATTTTGAGTATCTTTTTGTTATATTAAAATAACCGGTTTTTACTTAATGCAAATTGATGTTTAAATGTAGTATGTACATGTTAAATGAGATATAAATTTTTATCCGTCTGTTTGTTTCGGTTAATCTCGAAACGGCTGATCTGATTTTCATGGGACTATCTCTGGCAGCTGACTTATAGACTATGGAGTAACATAGGCTACTTCTTTTTACTTAAGTATTTTTGCGGGAAATAATTATTGTTTCACACAGACGAAGTTGTACCGCTCGTCTTACATAATACATACAAAGTACATACAATAAACTTCGTGCTCATCCAAAATTATTGTTGAAATGGAAACAGCAGATTTTTGGTAACAGAACAATGGACATGTTATGCAATAACGACATTGTGCCGACCTTTAAAAAACGTTCCGAACGTTAAAATGTATGTTTGGAGTGATATACGAAATAATGGACGATTCAGTATTTTTTGTAACGTAATTTTAGCGTGACGGATTATTTGTTTATGTTGGTAAACTTCAAAATTAATGTGTACTCGTTAGATGCAAACATCACAGCTGCAGCAGATAATTCACAATCGCCGAATAAATATGCATTTGAGATTGGTTCTGTTCAATTCATTCTTGATATAAACTATCAAAACGCATATAAATTCTGACGCACAGTGAATGGGATCTTTCTGTCTTTGTTCAGAATGCTTTCGAATCCGTGTCGCAATTGTGAATAGCACAGGACTAATTTGAGCCTCGAGATAGACCTATGTGCAGGCGTGGATGTCATAATGATGACCACATTGTCCTGTGGATTCAGTGGACTTATGGCCAAAGGGAGATCTCCGACCGGGCGAGGTAGTGCATGCCCGGTCAGGCCGAAGCCCACTGTAGTAGATTTCAGATGTCGTATATATTATGCGAAGATTTCTGCAAATGTCGTAACCGCGATTCAGGATCTCGCGCGTTATTATTGGTCGCCATAGTCCCATTACTATTTTTACAATCGATGTGAACTCTTTACCGGTAGTTGACGTAAAAAATAATTGACCAAAAAGTTTGACCTCTAAAAAAGTTAACAAAAGTTGACTAGTAATACAAGGGGGCGGCGCGATGGGAAAGAGTGCCTTGGGCGTAACGCGTCGCGCCGTCCCTCGTAACCCCGTGCTGGGTTCTGGCCTCAGCCGAGGTTTTAGTGCGGTTCAACTCCCACATACCCAGATCCGGTGATTTCCTAAAAAAAACTAGTAATACAACAGCTTTCAGAGATGCTTCAACGCTCGCCTCATTGACAAGTCTTGCGTTTATATCCAACATTTTCCCATGATCATTAAATAATTGTAATTATAACATAATAATAATTATTTTTCATATTACAGTATCCCGTGATTGTCGCATTTGGTATATTGAAGAAAGCTGCCGCGAAAGTCAACATTGAGTATGGTCTGGAGAAGAAAGTAGGTCAGTACAGTGTTTCAATGTTTTTGTTTTGATTTAAATTGAATAAAAAAAAATTAATTTATACTAACTGGCCGTCGTAACTTCGTCTGCGTCAAGAAGGAGGGTTCAGACATGGCTTTTTATAAGGACATCACTTTAGTAACGTCTACAATTATCAGTTTTTCTCTTTCTTGATAAAATGTCGTATCAAAATACATTGTGGAGTTTTAAAAATTTAAGCATACATAGAGACAGAGAGCGTGAAGCGACTTTGTTTTATACTATGTGGTGATATGTTGTTCACGGGTCTTCTTAATTATGATGAATTCATTTAAGTATTGTATTGTATTCGGAATGTTTGTATTTTCACAGCCGATGCTATAATGCAGGCGTGCGATGACGTCATATCCGGCAAGTTATACCGCGAAGGACACTTCCCGCTCGTCATCTGGCAAACTGGATCCGGTACTCAATCTAACATGAACACCAACGAGGTAAACAATGTTATTCAAATGAAATGTTGAAATTCCTAAAGTCGCTTTCCAAGGCGAGATACTTAGCTCTACTATATTTTTCATGATACGTCATCATTTATTACAAATAAAATAAATTATAATTAGTTAAAGAAAAAAGTATGGCTTACTTATTATGATTATGGACAAATAAAAAAAAAATATTACCTACTTTGAACAATAACTCAAAAAACAACTAAATCTCGGACTAATTATTTTATCACTTTTATCATTCTCCTAAACAAACAAGATTATGTTAATTAGTTTGCTTGCAATTCCATATTTACCTCGATCTATACATTTTTGAGTAAAGACTCCTACAGCTCACACTCAAACCTAACCCCGACTGAGACTAAAACCCACTACCATGTAACGCATAACGATATTAAGGCTTACATATCGGCTTCTAAAACATGCAATACATTTTCCAGGTAATAGCCAACCGCGCCATCCAGATCCTGGGTGGAAAACTGGGCAGCAAGGACCCAGTCCACCCAAACGATCACGTCAACAAATCTCAAAGTTCAAATGATACGTACCCCACCGCCATGCACATCGCGGTCGGCATGGAACTCAGGGACAGACTGATGCCAGGTCTGGTAGCCTTGAGGGACACTCTGCAAGCTAAGAGCAAGGACTTTGACAAGATCATCAAGATTGGCAGGTTGGTTAACATAAAAAGACTACTCTAATACGAAATGACTAAATGACTAAATGATTACTGAAACACAAAATGACCGTTGTAACAAAAAATGACTGCTGCAAACACGAAATGACTACTGTAACATGAGATGACCACTGCAACACCAAATGACCACTAAAACTTAAATGTCCACGATAACTAAAAATGATTACTGTAACACACGTCGGATTATTATGTAATTTTTAGAATTTTTAATGGTGGAACCTATGTTGGTTAAGTACTGTATTATATTTTGAAATTTATTGTCAATAATGTGCTACGGGTATTTGCCCACCTCTCACTCCCACCACTGTAACTCCTGTGTAGGAGGGATCTACAGCGGCGACCATCGTAATGACTCTGAGCTGTAAAACCCAGGAACCCGAGGGAAAGCTAACTTGTCTTGGACCCCGCAACGAATTTAATCAGAACATAATAGGAGTGAATAATGTACTACCTAAATAAAAAAAAATACGCTCATTCTTTTCTATTATCATCTCAACAGAACCCATCTCATGGACGCTGTTCCCCTGACTCTGGGTCAAGAGTTCAGCGGCTACGCCACCCAGCTCACGTACGGCATCGAGCGAGTCTGCGCCACGTTACCCAGGCTGCACTACTTGGCGCTGGGAGGAACTGCCGTGGGCACTGGCCTGAATACCAGGATAGGGTTCGCCGAGAAATGTGCTGCTGAAATTGCTGCTCTTACTGGTAAATATAACGAGTAAAACATGATGAGAACCGTCAATTTGCTCAGTCTTACAATTAACTAACCTTTACATCCTATTTTTATTTTATTTTGAAAAATAGAACCTACTAAATTAGTATAAGTATTCTAAAAATAAAATCATGAACCAGAGTGCAGTCAAAGTCAAATCATTTATTTCAAATTAGATGTGGACACACATACATTTTGAATGTTAAAAATAAAATCAAAAGTTCTACCACCAGTTCGCTAAAATTACACCTCCGTCCTGAGAAGAACCGACGTAAGAAACTCAGCGGGCATGTCTTTTTTTTAAATTTAATATGTTTCTTTTTCTTTTTTTTAAATATTGTTTTACAATATTTTGGTTTTTAACAAATGTATCAATTGAAATGGCCCGGTCATTTTGAAGAATGATGATCGCACGTAAATATAAATTAGTCTTGCTATTTTTCTTTAGTTTGCTTTAAATTTGAACAGCGTTATCAACTTAGCGATTTTAGAATTAAATTTAGCGCTAAAAAACTTTTTTAACGATTCTATTTAAGGTTACAGTAGTTTATAATTTCGATAGTAGATGTCTAAAACAGTAAAAGTCCACAATGGCTTATAAATACGCTTGAAAAATGGAAATAAGTATGTGACTATTAGGTTACACAAAATGTAAGCGACGTTCCATTTTTTAAATACGACACTATCTCAGTATGTGTGTTTTTTTATTGCCATGCAGGCAGACCAACGGGGTATGACCCTCCGCAATGTCAGGGGACACTGAAAGGTCGACCTACGACATAACTTTAAGGATCCCTTTAGAACCTTAGATCCAGCAAACGTTTCTGAACTAATATTTGGCAAAACTCAGTTTAATTTAATAATTTCATTCCAGGCATACCCTTTGAGACAGCTCCCAACAAATTCGAGGCCCTAGCCAGCCACGACGCCATGGTGGAAGTATCAGGAGCTCTCAACACCATCGCGGTCTCCCTCATGAAGATCGCCAATGACATCAGGCTCCTGGCTTCAGGTCCTCGCTGTGGGCTGGCTGAGCTGATGTTGCCGGAAAATGAACCTGGATCTTCTATTATGCCTGGTATGTTCTTAAATTACTTATTTAAACACATTTAAACCATGATTCTCGCATTATGGGCATATAAGGGGTGGGTCATATAAAGTTTGCATTTTCCAAAAGTTCGACTGTCATGTTGGCTGTGAGGCATGTTGCGCCATCCTGTTGAAACCAAATGTCCTCCATGTCATACTCTTCAATTCGTGTTCGCATGGCGCCGGGCACGGTAATGTGACGGTAACGCTCGCCATTGACCGTAACGGCGGCTCCTTGCTCATTGTCCAATGATGCCGCCGGACCACAACCCAAAAAACATTGAAAAAACAAAAAAATTGAAAAATTAGCTAAACATTGTTGTTTAGGTTAAACTAAACTAGTTAAATTGTAAACTAGTATCTACTATATGTTAGATATAAGTGGAAACTGTTTTTGGATGACGCTTTAACTATCTGTGTTATTTTACAATTTGTATATTTCTGTTGGTTTCCCAAATAAATAAATAAATATAAGTAGTAGCAGAAACTTGCACCCAAAAAAGTGTTGGAAACCAAACAGCCTGTCGGATATCTAACTCAAATATATTTCCAGGAAAAGTGAACCCGACTCAATGCGAGGCCCTCACAATGGTGGCTGCTCAAGTCATGGGCAACCACGTGGCTTGCACCATCGGAGGCAGTAATGGACACTTTGAGCTCAACGTGTTCAAACCGATGATCGTGGCTAACGTACTGAGGTCTATTAAACTTATCGGTGAGTTGTTATAAATTTATTGGTAAGTTTCCCTTACATGTCGTCACAAAGTCGTGGTGGTCGAGTGGTTGAAGCCCTTGCGTAATGTATGGGAGGTCGTGACTTCCAAACCAGCTTTTGTACCTCTAAATCTTAATGTGAAAACAGATTTATATGCAATTTCTCACAACACCACTGGCTAAAAACGGTGAAGGAAAACATCGTGAGGAAACCTGCATATCGGAAAAGGATTCTAAAAATTCTTCGGAGTTATGTGAAGTTAACAACATTCAATTTATGGGTAAAAGGAGCGTTTTAGCGCTTTTTAGATTTTAGACATAATTTTAATCATACTTTATAAATAACTAGCTGGCCCACACAACTTCGTCTGCGTCACATAAGGAAATTTTCTCACCGTTTAAATCTTCCCTGGACTTCTACGAATATTTCAAGATTAAAATAAGCCAAATCGGTTCAGTCATTCTCGAGTTTTAGCGAGACTAACGAACAGCAATTCATTTTTATATATAAGAGATTCTATGTTTGAGCTGATAATGCTAATCTCTCACAACAAACACACTAAATTTCACTTTCCAGAAATGAACTTTTAGAAAACCTGTTTACACTGAATGCTGTAAAAATACTGCCTTAAAATTTCTATAACTTCAAACTAATATTTCCTTGACACATAAATTATTTTGAAACTCAATTTTATGTATTTTTGTCCCCAGGCGACGGTTGTCAAGCATTCAACAAGAACTGCGCAGTCGGTATCAAGGCCAACGAGGTTCAGATCGCGAAGATCATGAGAGAGTCGCTGATGCTGGTCACCGCGCTCAACCCTCACATCGGATATGATAAGGTGATGTAGTGATGATGATGATGCTTAACCAGATCATCATCAGCCTGTAGATGTTCCAGTGTTGGACATAGGCCTGCCTCAAACCTCCCTAAATTGAAAACACGAACTTTTCAGTAAAAAAAGTTCAGATGGAATTTTGCGAAAATGTTGGAAAATATCTAATTTTACTGTTTGTTGCTACGGAAAATAGTAAAAGAAAAATACCCATAATTTTGAATAGTGTAGGGTCATCATTTTATCGTTTAAAACTTAGAATAATAATACTCCAGAAACCCTGTTCGCCTAGTTTGACATAGAGCGCGTTGAGGCCGCTTACAGAACTTGTCAAATGTCAATTTTCTCCCGCAACTAAAATTTTGTTGCCAGCACTTTTGTTGTGAATCTAGAAAATTAATATTATTGTTCTAAATGGCAAAGATATAGTTAGAAAAGTTTAATTGCATATGAAAAACATAATAAGTGTTAAGAGGTGAATTTTCATTATTCATATATAACGGGGTGATAAGGGAAACCAACCTATTCACCGTGCGGGTAGTTGGAAGTGGAGACTTGCTATAAATGCAGGCGCTGGCCGCTGTTATTATTCATTCGTGTCTGAATTGTCGAGGCGAACGGACCTCTTGATGTAATAAACTGTTAAAACTCGTTATTTTGAATTTCGTTATGTTTTTATTCAATAGTATTGATCATCAAGTGTTCAAGTGGACATTGTGACGTCATTCTTGACAAAACAAAACGAAGATCGACTAATTACAACGTCATTACACCTCAACGCACTATTTACGCCGTCATATACATCATTTAACTTTAAAAAAATACATATTCTTATTAATATTTCAATATATTAATGTTTGCATGTTTCAAACAAAGATTCTACCTCTTAAAAATTCTAAAGCTAAATTTTTTATTGATTTGATTTGAAGAAAGAAATTAAGTTTAACGTCTATAGTATTCATTATCGTATATCGTAAGGAAATTGTGGAATAGTGAAGAAGTACTACAAATATTATTTGAATTATTCAGGTTCTCAATCAATTAATTTAAAATTATGATTTAAAAAAGCTGACATCAGCAGATAATGGAAATACTAAGATATTATTTTTTATTATTTTAATGAAAAATTTGCAATATTCTGACAACACCAAGATAAATGTCAAGATGGCGTCTTCATTTAATTCAATACTTGTGGAATTTTAAATTATTTGAAAACTACATAAAACGATAATGGAATGAGTTGCTAAACTATGATATGTTATCCCATATAGTTTTTTTCCATGCCTAGTGTAATTTTAGCACGTAGGAACGGCACATGGAAACATTTGCAGAATTAATTTGCGAGTGTGACAACCGGCAACACGTTTCGTGTTCGGCAGCGTACTGACGAAAAAAAATTGCGACTAGGATATTTTAGCATCAAAGCTGACACTTGAATTGTGTGTGTGATAGGTTCTTCTAGAGTATTATTCTAAGGTTTAAAATATATTATGTACTTCCATACGACGACTTCGTGAATAAAAAGTCTATTTTCTTCATTAAACGACTACACATTATTTCTATTTAATAGAAGGCTCGTCTGCCTACAAGGCAATAAAAAAAATTTAAAAAAAAGAAAGAAAACAACTTTATTCTTTTTTAATAGCGTTTAAAATAAAAAAAAAATCTATAAATAACAACGAAATGAAGATAAAATATTACGCCAGTCACATCTGTATCAGCAAAAAACATCAATTCTTTGAACTTGGCTCAGTACACTCCAATATACAGACAGATAACAGTTTATATGTTACGATAAGAGACCTTGTTGATGATTACCGAACATTTATATACGAGTGCTTGTCTGAATATAGTGTTTCTAAAAAAATAACTTAAAAAATGGACTTCGATCTGATCGTTATCGGTAGTGGATCTGTGGGTTCGTCCGCTGGATATTACGCAGCCAAATCTGGTCTGAAAGTTTTGATGTTGGACAATAATGTTCCGCCCCATAATAGTGGAAGTCACCACGGTTATAATAGAATTGTGAGATGCGCTTACGGCGAAGGTGTGAAGTATCTACCTATGATACTACGCGCTAGAGAATTGTGGAAAGATTTGAACGTTATCACGAACAAGAACATCTTCGAAAAATGTGGCGTATTGAACATGGGACCTAAAACTTCGACATTTATTGCTAACGCCCGAATCAGCGCCGAAACTCACGATCTGGAGATAGACAATTTGACGGCAGAAGATATAAGAAAACGCTGGGACGGTCTGAATCCTCCCGATGATTTTATTGGCGTTTTTGAAGCCGATGCCGGATTTATACGGTCAGAATCAGCTATCGAAGCTTACGTGAGGTTGTCAAAAGAGCTTGGGGCCACTCAGATTTTTGGTAGCATTGTCAAATCTATAAAAACATCCGAAAATAGTGTTACTGTAGAAACTGATAAAGGGACTTTCAAAGGGCGTAAAGCTCTCGTCTCAATGGGGACATGGGTCAAAGACTTACTCCCTACTTTACCTGTAACTCCTCTAAGGAAAACCTTTACTTGGCACAAATCTGATCCTTGCTACGAAAACGTACCAGGATGTGTCTTCGAGTTTGAAGGGTCCTCCTTTTATAGTTTCCCAGGTGATTCAAGCGGTTTCAAAATTGGAAAACATCATGGTGGGCAAGTTGTCAGTACTAGAGACGAAATTACCCCGTTCGGGAGTCACGATGATGATGAAATCGAAAATTCTGATGCAGTTAGACAATTTTTCCCAAAAGTTGGAGAGCTTTTGGCCGGGAAAGTTTGTAGCTACGACATGAGTCCGGATGACGATTTTATTATCGATACTCTCCCTGGTTCGGATAATGTTCTTATTGTCACCGGTTTGAGTGGACACGGCTTCAAATTTACGAGTGTTTTAGGCGAAATTGCCGCGACGTTTGCGAATGATAAAAAGCCGGATTACGACTTAACCCCGTTTGCTTTGAAAAGATTTGAATGATGTCAAATGATGAAATGGTAATTGTGTTATCTCTTTTAAGTAGATAAGATTATTGAAATACTTCTGGTTTAAAAAACAATTTAGATGTATGATAATAGTAATATGGAATTATGGTATTAATTTCATGGATATTATTGAAAACGTCTTTTCTTTTCTTTTTGGAACGAAGTTCCTTATTTATTTATTTTAGATGATTATCGCTAGATGGCGCTGTGATCAAAATCTTTTAAAACACGTTCCTTATCGCGCGTTACGTTAGCGAAAAAAAATATAAGATATCTATTCGGGTGTCCCATGACACCTTTCAAGTTTTTTTTTGTGGCGGGAGGACAATGTCTGCTAAATTTATTAAAATACGACATAAAGTTCGATTATAAATTATTAATGACAGCAGGTGCACTTGTCATTTTACTGACTGGAAAATTAATAATCGCACTTTTACTTCTTTAAACCCTTTTTTTAATGAACTTATGAGTAATATATTTTATTTTATAAACATATTATCATCATCATCAGCCCACACTCGCCCACTGCTGGACATAGGCCTCTCCCAAAATACGCCCCTGAGCTCGATCTTCTGTTCGTCTCATCCAGTTGTTACCGGCCACCTTTCTTAGGTCATCGTTCCATCTAGCAGGGGGGCGCCCAACACTACGTTTACCACATCGCGGTCTCCACTCTAGAACCCGTCTACTAAACCTATTATAAAGAATTATAAATAGACAATTTTGATCCCTTAAGAAGATTCAAAATTCTAAACATCATTTTTTTGTTAAACCCCATTCTTATTTCAATAATTTCGTTTCCAGGCCGCCCAAATCGCGAAGACAGCCCACAAGGAAGGTGGTACTCTGAAGGACACAGCTATCAAACTAGGAATCCTCACAGCTGAACAGTTCGACCAGTGGGTCAAGCCAGAAGACATGCTTGGACCTAAGTAGATTTAACAATACAATGTTGGTTACTTAATTTAGGTTAAGTCCTGTTCACACGAACGTTTTTTGAAGGCAAATTTACTATGATCTAAGGTACGAAATACAATTCGATTCTATGATGATGTTTATTGAGCATGAAATTTAATAGTGCAAAAAACGTTCGTGCGAACGAGGCCTAAAATCTTAGAGGATATACAACAAGGAAAGATATTTAATAAACATAGAGCAAAATAAACTGCCACTCAGTGGCGTGCATGCATATTTAAGTCAGGGTATGCAGAAATGTAAATGTGAGTAATTTTCCAAATATTTACGCCCTATAATCAATTTATTTATTTTTTACGCTAAATATACGCAAATAATAGTAATGAGAAGTATATTTTGATAAAATATGCAGTGTTAAATCGTTTGTAATTGTAATTTTTAATCAAATCTTAAAGTTAAGGGTATGCAGTGCAGATTTGCTTGGATGAACTGCACGCCACTGCTGCCACTAAAATATATTTCATTAGTAATCTAAATATGCTTGTTGGATTTCCTCTAAGACAAATATTATGTAGGATGTGCAATGTCCTATTACAAAAATAAACTGAAAAAGTGCAGAATTATTTTAATTTACAATATCTTAGATACCCACACAACGATAATAGGGTATAGAAGAAACAGTGCATCAATTATTTTTACAGGTTTACGACAAAATAGTTTTTATTGTATTGTTCTTTCTGTTAAATCGCGATTTGGCGCTTTCATTCATTTAGAACTATCTAAATCTTTATTTATATTGAATTGTACTTAACATTGTTTTTACAACTTTTCTAAGTATTTGAGATCAGCATTTACAAAATATTGTAAATATGTTTCATTTGAGTATTTAATTAAAATATTTATTTGTCTCAACTACGTTGGTATGATTTGTCGATTCTTATTGAGTATATGTTTATTAAATTGTTATTTATAAAATGTTGTTTTATTTTGAAAAAAATAACCTTACGAAGCCTATGGACTGGTCCTAGATTTTGTAGCGGAGAATATTTTAACTAGAATTATAACTATTAATTAGTAATCAAACTTGAAAGAATTTAAAGTCTTATGTTTTGATTGAAGAATTTATAATTTATTTCAATGTCCAAATATAGGACGTATTCCCTGAGAAAACCCTCTTCCGAGGAGACCTGAACCCAACAGTGGGCTGTGTATCTTTGAAGAAGATCAAAATAATATATATTTCTGAATTGAATAGACCTAAATTTGTTACCTTTAGTCGCCTAGTGTGAACAATCACTTTTAACTAAGCCATGTGGGTAGACAAGCTAACTTGTAACTTGATCGTAAGTGGTTACCGTCGCTCATGGGTCTACAATGTCAGGGGACAATGCAGGTCATCTACAACCTAGTTTAAGACCTTTTTCCTATTATTTAGGTAAATGGATAATAGTCAATTACAAATAAAAATCAATTTATATTGCACCAACTAAATATTTATTACAGCAATAACTAAACACTTAAATATAATCTTACAATTGATGACTAATTTATCTTTGGTATTAACATTTACATCACATTTTAATACATTTTGGAATGTAAATTTGAAATACTACAAGTTTTACAATGTCAGGGGACAATGCAGGTCATCTACAACCTAGTTTAAGACCTTTTTCCTATTATTTAGGTAAATGGATAATAGTCAATTACAAATAAAAATCAATTTATATTGCACCAACTAAATATTTATTACAGCAATAACTAAACACTTAAATATAATCTTACAATTGATGACTAATTTATCTTTGGTATTAACATTTACATCACATTTTAATACATTTTGGAATGTAAATTTGAAATACTACAAGTTTTACAAACTAAATTTGTACTTTATAATATAATTGAAATCATTGACAGATCTTGATTTGTAAAAACTATGTTACCAGACTAGATTGTAATACATTGAAACAGGATATTCATAAAGTATATCAAACTATTGTATTTTGACCCCTCTTCCACAATGAACAATAATATAGAGAATATTTGAGAGAGATTTAAAACTGTTGGGTATATAGCAATTCTGTAATAAGCCTATACCCAACATCTTGCTTAAAATTCCTGTTTGTATTAAGAAAAGGCTATTTCCAACATGTTACAAAGAATATTGAAATATTGATAACATTGTTTCTGAAAAAAGAAATTATAGCTGCTCTGATTTTTGAACAAATTTAAACATAACACTATGTACATAACATGTCTTTTCACTCATCTTTGGACCCTATTCTCTTCCTGACACTATTCAACCATTATCATGTGACATACTTTATGAATCCTTATTGTGGAAGGCATCTTAAAGGAATGATTATGTATAAAAAGTTACCCTTAAAATTACATAAATACATCTTTGATATTCTGGAACTGTTTGACGGCCAAGTCCACGGGTAAATCAAAGTTATAGTGCGTCAAACGATCCAGACTTTGCAAGGAATCTTGGAAACCAGTATTAACAACATAACTAGTAGAAGAATAATACGAATCAACAAGGTTCCTGCATTTCAGCATCGTATTCAACCATATCACAAGTTTATGGGAGTTCAAAGCGGCACATATAAATGCTTTGAAATGGGCATCATAACTTCTTTTATACGGAGCATGTGACGCAAGAATACTACCGATTGCACTTAACAGACTCTGTTTGTTGGTTATAGCTGTGCCCCCCACAATATCCAAGTTGAAACTCTGACTTAGCTTCCTCGCTGGTGTAGAATTGAAGTGGTCACCATCATTTAACTCATAGTAACGTAGAATCAAGTCCCATATATGCAGACAACGGGAAGATGATGACCTTCTGACAGGAAAACAGCCTATTATAGGCACTAAAGAATTTGATTCTGGTCCTACTAAGCCATGTTGGAGTAAATCTCTCAAGTTTATTGCTAAATGTCTACGAACAGCTGTGGTTAATGGTGCATCGTTTATAATAATTCCGCTTTCTTCTGAATCGCTATCATAACTATCGATAATGATATGGGACGGTCTCTCTCTGGATACTAAATGTAATACTGCATCTATGGACATCTCTAACTTAGCTCTTAGGTTACCCCAGTGAGTTACAATAGTTGAGGATTTCCTTTCATACCTTCTGTCCGTGTTTGGTGAACATCCAAACTGTGAAACAGTAAATATTTGTATTAAAGTAGAAGCTTTCCTCATCAAGTTTATGGTTTCCGTTCTGAGGTCATCATTTTTATTTCTGTTGAATGTTTTTTCAAATTTCTCAGACTTGACATTTTTTGCTTCGTTCTTTGATTTATCTTGCTCCTCATTTTTCATTAGTTTAATGAATTTTTGCATGTCTTCTATGTGGGCTTGGAGTTTAGTGATTATTTCGTCTTTAGACAGCTGCCTCTCTGCGTACTGACGTACAGCACAGTTTATTTGATGCCTCAACTCATCTGCACTTAACGGACATCCTTCTTCAAGACTCTGGTCTATTTCGCTCTTCAAATGTTCGATAAAGCTCCTATGTTTACCATCGTTGACTGTCGTGGGGTTTGAAGCATACCTTTCGAGTTCTACGAGTTGTGTTTTTAGTTTTTCAATGAAGTGTGCTTGCTTGGATCTTTGTCGTCTTATTTTATGTTCAAGTTCGAGACACTCACTACAACTTGCTTCTCCGGAGCTTCCTTGAGGTGCTGCCCTTGTGTCAGTGACTCCTCGTGACGTGAACTCCTCGAGAGCCTTTAACATAGCATCTTTTTCTTCAGGCGGAGCTTTCAGAATTTGTCGCAAACGAAACTCGACTTGGGCTAGATGAGACGTCAAGGAGAACACAGAAGATGATAATATCTCTTGTTCTTCTTCCAGAGCGTGTAGTCTGTCGCCACAATTTTGTTCGGATTCATTTTCGTCTCCACTTTCCTTCGCAGCGCCGAGGGGCTCGCAACGAGGTTCCTGCCAAATCGGAATTTCATTTTCGTTGTCACTGTTTGATTCCATTTTCGGTAAAGTCAAGATATTTTGGGGAAACAGAACATGTTTTATCGATTTCTGTTGACGAAGAAATCCATGCTAAAATAGAAAACTAAAGACGTCACAAAGAAAATGAAAAAATGACATTTATTTCATTTTCTTTGACGTCATTACTGTTGCTAAACGTTCAGAAACTATGAAAACTGAAAACCAAACCAAAGTGGGAATTTTTGCAAAAAACATGTTATTTATATTTATTTTCGCTTTGAATTTTAATGCTATAATTAAACTAATGCTACAAAAGAAATTAAATACTTTAAAAATAAAGAAAAGTAAGTTTATAAAGAATTATAGCAAATGCATGAAATTGAAAGGAACGAAGTCAGACATGACTTTCTAGTCGCTACTAATAGATGGCGCCACATGTACTTCAAAGTGAGATCATATTGTTATTACGCTCATTTCATTGCCTGATTGTTAAGTGCAGTGAAATTCAATCCTATATCCCTAAGATGAATCAAGTTGTCCATTAATACCTCATGTTGATTCGTGAGCCTCCAGTTGAAATTATGATAGGTTTTTGTTTATGTAAATTGCGGAATGAATAATTTAACATTTAATCGAACTTAAAGTAATCTCTACTTACTTCTGAAAACATTACAAAAATGCTTAACATTAAAAATATTTTTTTGGCAAATACTTTCTTAGAGCCGTAACAAATTGTATGAAAATTTAAACTAATTTAACGGAACTCTTAATACGTTTTTCTGGTTCAATCAAAATTGGTTCTTACGTTTTTTTTTTTGGAATTAGTGAAGTAATGGATATAGCGGTACGTGTTCTTGCCATGTCATAAAGGACCACTTTTTGGACTGTTTTGTGAAAAAAATATTTTTTTGATGTTTTGTAGCTACGCTCAGCTGGTTCTTACACCGCAAATTGCTTGCCCATATAGTTACAGCTCTTGTTCGACGGACAGGAATAAAATGCTCTAGGCTGAATCTTTACTTTTTAAGTTGTTACGAATGGTTCAGATATTAAAACACTCCGTACTAGTCAAAGTCACAGTGCAAATGCACTTGAGGAATTTATTACTTTCATGCATTTTTAACGGGTTCTTACCACGATATTTAATTAATTGAGTTGTCTCGATATTTCAACGTTGTTGCAAACGTCATGATCACGAGAAGACTGGATAATGCAGGTCGATTTAAGAGCAAACAAATCTGTCTACCCTCTTTCTCGTTCGCTTTTGGGTCGTACCACTAGAACTCGAACTCATGGTAAGAACCCGTTAAAAATGCATGAAAGTATTATAGAAAACCGCGAGTGTCTGAATATGAATTTATTACTATTTGTCTGATCCCCTGTTATCAATATTCTGGTCCCTGTTCGTACTTCAACGATGATCTTAAGAAGATAGGTTTTAATGCAGTTCTTTTACTCCTAGATACCTATACATTGTTTTAGGCATATGGTTATAATAACATTTCGCCTTCGAGTGAAATTTCGATTAAAATAATTCGTCTTTTAATCGATTCATAATATCGATCATATTCACCGCCTTGTACCGGTTATTGCATTACGGTTTCGTCGCTGTCCGAGCCATGTATTCAAACTAGGCGATTAATTAATCGGCCTACGAAATAGGTCATTACGGAAATTGATGTTCGGTTCACTTCAGTGGAAAATTCACTAATAGATCGATCGAAAGATAATCGGTTTTTGCATATACCACACGAGTTTATAATAAACAGTCTGTTGTAATTTCGTCTGCGTCACAAAGTGGAGAGTTGTGTTAAATGCGACACCACAGTAAAAGCCTTTAAAATTACCAGTGTTTCTCTACATATATTATGCAAAATCTTTCTCGTAAATATATTCTAATGATCTATTAGACTACAGGCCCATGAAGAAAAAATATGGGTCATTTGAACCACCAGGTGACCTATCTAAAACGAAATTCTAGCATAAAATAATTAGATTCAGTACTATGCCGTCACTTGTAAGCTGTCCAACTGAGTGTAGGTGAGCATTCAAAAGTGCAGGTAGACTGAGTACATTTTGGTCATATATATTTTATACGGCATTCTTACCACCGATAGATCCCTGAAAAAAAATAAGAAAACGCTCAGTACCGTACAAAAATGTTGGACCACAAAGTCGGATTTTTTTTTTTAATTTTCCGACAATTACCGGGGTATATTTAGTCATTTGATTTTGTACGGCATCTGTATCATACTATTTAAATACTGCTTCTAATCCATTATTCCTCAACGCCGTACAAAAATCATGCGACAAAGGGATAAAACGATGGTTGCAATCCCCTGAATGTTCACCTGCACTCAGTTGGACAGCTTACAAGTGACGGCATAGTACTGAATCTTATTATTTTATGCTAGAATTTCGTTCTGGTGGTTCAAATGACCCATAATTTTTCTTCATGGGCCTGTAGTCTATATCAAAATCCATTACCTACACAGTGTTAAAGATTTCAGCATACACCAGAACCTACAGCGGGAAACGACTTTGTTATAACATTCTAATGAATTTGATATACAGAACCTAAAATGGCATTCATATTGTGTTGTATTTGGCTTTTGAATTCCTACTGAACATCAGGTGGGTAGGTCTTGAATTAATAAGTGAAAAGGCAATCGATTCGACTCGAATCGGAGTGTGTATGTATTGTTATGCTTCGATATACCAACTTCTTGAAACATTCATATTCATGAGAAATGGAATCATTGATTTAATCAAAAATCGTAGTAGACTTTGTTTTGTTGGTTAGGTCTTTTCTTTTCAAATAAATTAAAATAACCAAAACTAAAAAAAACGTTATATCACTCATTTATTGATCGTAAAATATCTGTCGAAATACATTTTAAAATTAACATCAAAAACAATGTATAAATTAAAATTTTATTCTAGAACTTGTTCAGCGCTCCAATTGGGTCTTAAAACGAATCTATACGTTAAGCCAGCAGCTATGCCACCCGAAATAGGACCTACCCAGTAAACCCAGTGGTGTTTCCAGGAATTCATAATGACAGCTGGACCTAAGGACCTTACTGGGTTGAGAGACCCAGTATAGGGCAGGCAAGAGCATTGGCAAGCTGTAACGCTAAGTCCTATAGCGAAAGACCCTGAGCCGACACCCGAGAATCCTCTGTTTGGGTCGATCACGCTCAATACGACTGCTACCAGAATGAATGTCATCAGTAACTCTATCCCGAATACTTGCTCCACGCCAAGGGTGGGGTATGGAACTGTGATGCCCAAGCTTGCTCTGATAGAAGCTGTTGTCAGACCGTACGTAGTTGCAGATCCTGAAAAAAGGTTTCATTAAATTGGAATGAGTTCTTTTTCGGTTTTTCTCGAGCGCTATGACTTTTTCTAAAAAGCGGCCCCGTAGTTTAACTCAAAAACCACTTGTCTTGTTGTTGGCTTGTGGCCTTACTTAAGTTGTTAATATTCTTTTTAATGATTTTGCATGTGGATGAGACCTCTACACTGTTAAATTGTAAACGTTCTTAATATTTGTGGATGTGTCATATCAAGCTAGCTAGTTTATCAAGCAAGTCATAAGTAACTATCAACAAAGACTCAGTCATCCTCAAAATCTGTCTTGTATTAGGTGTTGTTGTCTAGTTGTGTGTCTATGGTACCCGTAACTCAAGGGAAACTCAATCACAGACTGTTAAATGTGTTTGCACAAAGTGGTCGACTGACCTGATTCGAATCAAAACTCTTTATAGTAGAGGAGCCCAAGCGGGGATTCCGGGATTTACTACAGCGCGGCAGATTAATATACAGGGGGTAGCTTGTACCCGGTTAAGTACCTCCACAAAACATGAGGCCCATATCTAAGGCCGCCCGTGAAGGATACAGGATCAGATTAGTAAAAAAAAATTGACGATCAGAAATTCTCGAGCGCGTCAGATTAAGGTAGGGTGAGTTAATTACATCCTAAAAAGTGTATATTCCAATAATCTGACAATTTGAGAGTGACGTAATAAAAGGAGAGGGCAACAAAGTTGTAAAAAAAAAACGTCATCTCGACATTCTCGAGCGTAGCTAAATTTTTTTTTATTTTGAAGGAAATAATTCAAGAATAATAAAAAATATATAATCTGACGATTTCCGCAAGCCGAAATAACAAAAATCTTATATATAAAAATGAATTGCTGTTCGTTAGTCTCGCTAAAACTCGAGAACGACTGAACCGATTTGGCTTATTTTAATCTTGAAATATTCGTAGAAGTCCAGAGAAGGTTTAAACGGTGAGAAAATTTCCTAATGTGACGCAGACGAAGTTGTGTGGGCCAGCTAGTTCGTCGATAAAGTTAAATGCGTGCAGCTGTGTGATGCCTACATTTCCTTCTCCGCGTTTCTATTCCTCTCTCACTCTTTCTCTATCTATGACTCTTACTCCGTCACCACTCTGGTTTCTGTTGCCATGACGCCATCACAGCTGATCATAAAGATTCGTTCGTGGCATATTGTTTACAACGTAATTCCAACGTTTTGGCTTTTTTTGCTATTTTAATAAGATTTGTGTGATTCAAGTATTTAATATGAGTGATATTAATTTGAAATGTGTATTTTGTGGTGAAAGTACTTTACAAAAAACAATTAATTTTACGGTAGAAACATTAAAAAGCATACACTTATTTATTTGCATGCTATTTCCTGAGCTTTTTAATTAATTAAGTTCAATGATTTAAAAAATAAGAATTTTTTTTTTGTAACTAGTTTTTTTGGAATAACTTTTAACCGACTTTATCGATTAACTTCAAAAACTAATCCGCCTTTGAGCTTGAAAAACCACGTCGATCGCTTTCAAGCTGTTCGTTCGAGAGATATCGTGAACGATAGAAACCCGAAAAGGTTTTTTCGTCGACCCGAAATTTGTGAGTCGATCAAAATTACTTATGAGGATGATAAAACTGCATCGAATGGTGCCAACCGCGTTAAAATTGGTTGATCCATTCGAAAGTTATTGCAGTTTGAAAATTCCAAAAATAGTGTTCTATGAAACTTCTATCAGACTTTCGAGCTGGGAGAGCTCAAATGCATAGAAATATTATTTCTTTGAACTCAGGAATGGAATTAGCGGGAAGTTGCAGGGATGGCTATAAAGTGAACCGTTTTTCTAATTTTTTTTTTGTCAGATCAGGCGAATCCCTCTAGATAATCGTCAGATTATGGGACAGTACGTTTAAAACATAAAGATGAACCATATATATCTTAATCTGACGCGCTTGAGTATTTCAAAATGGCGATTTTTTTTTGCACATTATGAAAATAGCCGCGATTTTGCGTCCCATCGAAATCGTCAGATTAATGAATGAGAGCTTTTTTTTGGTGTACTTAACACTCCCTTAGAAAATCTGACGCGCTCGAATTTTTTTTTTTTTTTTTCATTTTCAACCTTTAAATACAACCACCCGCATCACGCAAACGATCAGATTAACATACGTACGTTATTAAAAATACGTAGGGCATTGATGCTATCAATATCTGACGCGCTCGAGGATGTCCATGCAACAGTTTTTTTTTACATATTTAAAAATCTATAGCCCCTTTCCCCACCGATGTAAAGCTATATGTCATATAACATTTTTTTCTTCTTATCATCTAAGCTTTGCATCCCAATAGGTCTCTTCAACGCTCGAGTAAATCCCCATTTAGCATCGTCGCCTCCTCTACTATTAGGAGCTATGAAGAAGAGTAGTCGTCTATAGACTGTTAAAAGATTGTTAAAACAATATCAACTTTAAGTAGATTATTTTATGAACAGTTCAACACTATTAGCTAAGAATTGTGAAGAAAAACATCGTGTAACCTGTATATTGGTGGCAAGCGTTGTGGACTAATCCCTCAGTAGAGGAGATCCGGACATTCATAGTGATATGCACAGTAAAGTAACTCACCAGCGATAGATCCAAGTATCTGCGCCACTATATAACAAAGCGACCTCATCACCGAGATCTGGTTATTGACCATCACGCCAATAGTGATCGCCGGATTCATATGCCCACCAGATATATGGCCAATGAACATTATTATGCTGGCAATGAGTAGGCCATGTGACAAAGCTGACCCAGTTGGGCCTGGGCCTAGGATAGTGTCAGCGAATAAGACCAGGGCCAAATACAGGTAAGTTCCCAGGAATTCTGCGAACATTTGACGAATAATGACATGGTGTTGTTTTAGATCCTTTATGCCTAAAAATGAGCTTAGATTTTCGGAATTCATTTTGTTAAACTGTGTGGCTTTAAATCTATGTGGTCTAGGTTTGAATGTTTGACCATAGACATTTAATTTTAAAAGGACTTGCATTTGGGCGGGACGCAACGCATTTTTCGTCTAGATTTCTTTTTACATGGTTTGGTTTGTATGAATTAACGCACACTTAGACGGGCCGCAACAAAACGCAACCAGTCACATTTAAGTCATAAACTTATTCAGACACTCGCGGTTTTCTATAATACTTTCATGCATTTTAACGGGTTCTTACCACGATATTTAATTAATTGAGTTGTTTCGATATTTCAACGTTGTTGCAAACGTCATGATCACGAGAAGACTGGATACTGCGGGTCGATATCGAGACAACTCAATTAATTAAATATCGTGGTAAGAACCCGTTAAAAATGCATGAAAGTACATTTAAGTCAATTATAAAAACACCTAATTTTAAATTCATTAGAGAGGTGGTTCAAATTTCGAGTAAAACATCCTTGAGTCTTAGTTAGGTATTTCGCTCAAGAGTACGTAGCAAACAGATTTCGCTCAGTTATAAACAGTGTGTACAAGAAAAGCTCTAGCAACATTATATATCTTTGGTTTATTCTTTGATTACAAGGAAATTAACTTAAACGTTAATTTAACAGCACAAATAAGGAAGAGAAATACATTATACACATTCCAAGTATCATGGAATTAGATAATCTGGAATCAACTTTCTTTAAACGAGGTTAAAGAAAAAATATATACTTACAGGGTGGATCTGTAACTTTGTAAAAGCAATAGTAGAGTGACCTATCGAACTAGAACTGAGAACCACTTGCATTTACAAGCTTTTTATTAACTTGCACTGGGTGTAACTATATACTAATGTACCTATGTAAGTTCGGGTGGAATCTTGCGAGTCAAATTTGACAAACTTCAAGTTGTCTGATTGTTCTGACATTTTGCACGCAGATGTAGTGACAACGAAATAATATGAAACAAAACCGTTTAAAAATGGCGCTGATGGATTTGGAAGGTAGTCTTAGGAACTTTTGTGCTAAACAAGATAGACCCGTCGTGTTTGGACTCGTTTTACTCGTATTAGCTACCACTCTACTGCTATATGATATCCAGGATCTTAAAAGCTTTTATTTAAAAGTTTTCTTTCAATCCACCCTGTTTTCGTCATGTTCTTTCCATATGTTTTAATCCTATGTATGAGCCCTAGAGCTACGTCTTACGGTTTTCATTTCATTTATTTCATTAATAACGTCACATATGGGGCACGAGGAGAGGAAATGACACACATGTCTCTCGAAAATGTCCTTTTACGTTTCCTTGATGATATTTCTATGTTTTGTTTTCATTAAAATACAAAAACATGTCTTTATTTCGATTGAACTTATGAATTGTTATAGTTTCACTACAACGTCGTTTTCTCTGTCCCTATATGTTTGCTTAAATCTTTAAAACTACGCTACTTGATATAGTTTTTTGATAGATTTGGGCACGACCCGACTACAGCCCGGTCATAGCACAGTGTAGTGTGAATAATAATCAACCAAATAAAAAAAAAAACTTGAGAGGTGTCAAGGGACACCCGGATAGAACAAAGTTCCTATCGATTAATTAGTGAGGGAATTGTAATAAAATTCTCTCAAGAGAGAGAGAGACAGACGTTTTAAACTAACTAATTATTATAACTTAAAAAAAATATTTTTTTATCACAGCGCCATCTAGCGATAATCATCTAAAACAAAAAAAGTGTCGTGACAACTTTTTCATAAGAATTTCCGTCTAGCCCCCTTTCGATAACGCGCGATAAGGAACTTCGTTCCGATAAAAATAAGACATCAATTACCAACGGGATAGACCGTTTATCCAAAAATACTTTGCAACTACTATTACAATTACTGTACTGTAACAACCTATTACTGCCCACAGCTGGAGTACTTAAAGCCCTATATTCTAAGAGCCCTTGAACAGCCAGACCTTCGTTATTTTATAAAGGCTGAGAACTACGTTGCACAATAAATCTGTACAAATAATAGTTTTGTTTACTTTTTACAAAAACAATAATGATTAGTGAACATACCTACATCATTTTAATATAGGTTATGTGTTTAGCTGGTCTAATTACTAGTGGAGAAATCTTACAGAAACCGTTTTATGTTTTATTGTATGATAGGTGAAAAACGGCTCATCTGATGGTAAGGGGTTATCCTTATGAGCATCCGAAATGCCCTGACTTTAGAGTTACCCAACACCTACTGTACTTTTCATAAACCTTGTGTAAACGAGAATTGAAGAAAGTCCTTAAAGGTTCCAATACCAACTTTTTGGAACGAAGTTCCTTATCGCGCGTTATCGAAAGGGGGCTAGGCGGAAATTCTTATGAAAAAGTTGACACGACACTTTTTTGTTTTAGATGATTATCGCTAGATGGCGCTGCGATTAAAATCTTTTAAAACAATTCCTTGTTTGTTTAAATGATTAATGCTAGATGGCGCTGTGATCAAAATATGTTATAAAACAATTCCTTATTTTATTTTATATGATAAATGCTAGATGGCGCTGTGATCAAAATATTTTATTACAATTCCCTCACTAATTAATCGAAAGGAATTTTGTTCCATCCGGGTGTCCCTTGACACCTCTCAAGTTTTTTTTTATTATTTGCTATAATATAGTACCATGGAGCTAAATCTGCTGATGGATTAGGTAGGTATTAAACTAGACATACTGATCGTGTTTGGGTTATTTTTACTTGTCTAAATGTTCTACATCTATAAGATCTCCAGGATCTTAAAAGCTTGTAGTTATAGGCTTTCAATAAAATAACTAGTGAATGTACTGATCTGTTTATACTGTGTGTAAATTTAAAATCTATTTATACTGTGTGTAAATTTTAACTACTTATAAATTGTAATAAAATTAAGTTTTTTCAAGGCTACAGAATAATCTTTGTATAAAAGAACGCTGTTGTTTACTGCTACAGTTTCTATCAAAAGATAAAACAATGAAAACTTCAGTTGGTAAGACTAATTTAATAAAACATTAATGTAAAAAATAATTGTAGAACACCTTTTTTTATTGAATTTCAGATACCTGGTAAGTGGTTACCATCGCACATGGTAGAAGGCTTTTCTTGTTTTATATTTTATTTTCAGCTTGTATTTATCGACGGGTCCTACGGATTTTTTAATAATTATTGCCATGTAGGCAGACGGGCCAACAGCCCACCTGATAGGAAGTGGTTACCGTCGCTCATGAACCTCTGCAATGTCAGGGGACACTGAGGGGTCGCTACCTACGACCTAACTTTAAGGACCCTCCTACGACGACGTACTAGTGACAAAACGCAATTTAACAAGAAAGGCTATTAAAATGTTTACACTTAGTAATTTTCCTAGCACGAATTCCAATTTAGTAGCTTTTTATCTCTGATAATTTATTTATTTATTGTTTACACACTTTTATACAGAATGTTTCCAGTGGCCCTAATATAATAAACTGATAATTAATGTTACTATAATTGTAATATTAAAAACCTAAAAACTTACGTAACAAACTAGCTTTTAGTAGAATGTTTATATTGTATTTCGTGTAAATAAATAAAAAACTTGAGAGGTGTCAAGTGACACCCGCATGGAACGAAGTTTATATTTTCAGTGTTAGTTCTCCTCATCATTGCCAGTGCTTCAGGAGCAGAAAGTTCCTGTACCTGTCCTGCTGTATACGATCCTGTGTGTTCTACAGCTGGTCAAACATATAGCAATAAATGCCGGTAAATAGGAATGGAAAGGAGATTTTATTTTACAATTTTATATTATGTTTATGTAAGCTCGTCTATGCTTGACGCCTACCGCGAAGAAGTGTAGTGCAGTTAGCAGGTTTTAAAAAACAATAAAACACCATCCGGCTATGGAATGAGCTCCCCTCTTTGGTGTTTCCCGAGCGCTATGACTTGTCCTTCTTCAAATGAGGCTTGAAGAGATTCTTTAAGAGTAGGCCGTAAGTAGCGGCCGGTCGGTGTCTTCTGGCAGTGCAGAGGTTCATGAGCAACGATAACCGCTTACGATCAGGTGGCCTGTTATCTCGTCTGCCTACGACTCACGAGGAAATAAAAAAATACTATACATTTATAGATTTACATCTATACTAATATTATAAAGCTGAAGAGTTTGTTTGTTTGAACGCGCTTATCTCGGGAACTACTGGTCCGATTTCGAAAGTCCATTTATCGAGGAAGGCTATATGTTGTATCTCTCTGTGACGCAGACGAAGTTGCGCGGGTCACCTAGTTTATCATAAACTTATTCAAACACTCGCGGTTTTCTATGATACTTTCATGCATTTTGAACGGATTCTTACTCAGGTTCATCTCTCTCTCAGAGAGTCTTGTAGATACAGTGAGTGTGGTGTGTCGTGATGTGAGTTCGAGTTCCAGTGGTACCACCCAAAAGCGAACGAGAAAGAGGGTAGACAGATTTGTTTTCTCGTAAACGACTCGCAGTATCCAGTCTTCTCGTGATCATGACGTTTGCAACAACGTTGAAATATCGAGACAATTCAATTAATTAAATATCGTGGTAAAAACCCGTTCAAAATTCATGAAAGTATCATCATTTATCATGTCTATTATTTGTGTATTGAGCGTAAAAGTGTGTAAAATTGATTTTAAGATGTAAATTTATTAAAGATTAGGCCTTATTTACATTCTTGCATACCCAGACCATACACGCCAGAGAGAACTATGCACCAAGTTTTGAGCTTGCCTTAACTACCTATCCAAAAATTGGCCCGTAACCCTTAGGACCCAATGCTTACGTCATTTTGACAGCTCGAATTATTAAGCCGTTTTAAAAAATGTACACAGGTGTACAACTTTGCTTCCGCCGTTTTTTCCTAAAATTCGAGGCTTTATTGTAAAAAACTGGTTATACTTTTATGATTCAAAGTATTGTCCATCGCTGGCCACTACTTTCTCGCATCTTTCGGGCAGCATACGAATCCCGCGTTGAAAAAACTGGTCATCTTTTGAAGCGATCCACGAATCAATCCAATTTTTTACTTCTTCATAAGACCGGAAGTGCTGGTCAGCCAGGCCGTGTGCCATTGATCGAAACAAGTGATAGTCCGAGGGAGTAACGTCTGGAGAATACGGCGGGTGGGGTAGGACTTCCCATTTCAACGTTTCCAAGTATGTCTTGATCACTTTCGCAACATGGGGTCGAGCATTGTCATGCTGTAAAATCACTTTATCATGTCTCTCGTTGTATTGCGGCCGTTTGTCTTTCAATGCTCGGCTCAAACGCATTAATTGCGTTCGATAACGATCGCCTGTGATTGTTTCAGTCGGTTTTAACAACTCATAATACACTACGCCGAGCTGGTCCCACCAAATACAGAGCATGACCTTGGAACCGTGAATATTCGGTTTGGCCGTCGACGTGGAAGCATGGCCGGGATATCCCCATGATTTTTTGCGCTTGGGATTATCGTAATAAACCCATTTTTCGTCCCCAGTAACAATGCGATGCAGAAATCCTTTCCGTCTTTGCCTTGCAAGCAGCTGTTCACAAGCAAAGAAACGCCGTTCAGCATCTCTCGGCTTCAACTCGTACGGCACCCAATTTCCTTGTTTCTGAATCATTCCCATGACTTTCAGGCGTTCTGAAATGGTTTGTTGAGTCACTCCCAATGATCCTGCCAATTCTTGTTGCGTTTGACACGAGTCTTGATCAAGTAATGCCTCCAATTCTGCATCTTCGAAAACTTTCTCTCTTCCACCGCCATGCCGGTCTTCGACATCAAAATCACCGTTCTTGAAGCGTTGAAACCATTCTCGGCACGTTCTTTCACTAATAGCGGCCTCACCATAGGTATTTGAGAGCATTCGATGAGCCTCGGCCGCAGATTTCTTCATATTAAAGCAGAAAATTAAAACCTCCCGCAAATGACGAGAATTTAGCTCGTAAGCTGACATGTTTAATCGAGAATAATTTTATGATGCAGACACAAATCGACTAATATTTCGATGGCGTTATGTTTACAAATGCCTAAGCTTATTGTATGACATCTACGATCTATTTATTTCGACTACCACTTACCACTACAGCCATCTATTGCAAAACGGCAGAAGCAAAGTTGTACACCTAATATATTTCACAGATTGCAGTGTGCCGGTGGTAATTTCGCCTACAATGGAGCGTGTGAACAAAAAACCAACAAAAAAAATAAGTCAAACTGAATCAAAATTTTTGGAACGAAGTTCCATATCGCGCGTCGTGAAAAGGGGCTAGACGGAAAAAATTCTTACGAGAAGTTGTCACGACACTTTTTTTGTTTTAGATGATTATCGCTAGATGGCGCTGTGATCAAAATCTTTTAAAACACGTTCTTTATCGCGCGTTACGTTAGGAAAAAAAAAAATAAGATGTGTTTTAATTGAAAGGAACTTCGTTCTATTCGGGTGTCCCATGACACCTCTCAAGTTTTTATCTATACTAATATAGTTGGGAGCAAGAATAAATGCACATCGAGTTTTAGGAAATTATGCAAAAATATTTAGATTTTTAACAACTCTATATTATATTAGTGTGCTCAGTGGCGTATTTTGGGAGAGGCCTATGTCCAGCAGTGGACGAGTGGCTGATGATGATGATGATGATGATGATGATGATATTATATTATACGAGAATTTTATATATTAGATATTCAATTGAATTAGAACAACAACTGACAATGAATGCCACAAAGCTGTGTGCGACAGAGAAAGCGCTCTATATATCCGAAGCTACTCTCTTTTTAATAGTCGAAGTGCATTTATTCTTGCCCTCAACTATACTAATAAGTAATAGCTATATCTATACTAATATTATAAAGCTGCAAAGTTTTTTTGCTTGAACGCGCGTATCTCAGGAACTACTGGCCCGATTTAAAAAAATATTTCAGTGTTGGAAAGTCCATTTATCCAGGAAGGCTTTTAGGCTATGTTGTATCCCTCTGTGACGCAGACGAAGTTGCGCGGGTCACCTAGTAGGTTATATTTTATCTTGTAATTTTTTTTTATGTTTTCTTCAACATAATTTATCCGTGCGGATTTGTATTCTGTTTTTTGGCAATTTTATCCTTGCGTTTTTTTGGTTTGTTTATTAAACGTTTTTTGTATGTTTTTGTTTAATTTTTTATTTTTTTTATTTATTTGGTGTTATGCGTTATTATACCTTAAAAACAAGAATATAGATTATTACTGTTAAATATTTTTAGCTATTTCATAACGTAAACTGTGCAAGATGCATTTATGTAAATTTACAGTACCTTTTAGTAGATATCGTTGTATAAAACGATGTAAATAGAAACTCACAAGAGTATCATTCCATTTCTTGGTTCTGCGAAGCGAATTTCTCGCTTGTTGCTCTAACAAGTTAACGATTTATATTGAAAACTGGGGCTTATTCCTCGATATTATTGTAATAAATATAGTAAACTAGCTGCCCCGCGCAACTTCGTCTGCGCCAATCTCAATTAAATGTCAACTATTCGATTTTTTCTCGCTGTAAATACCATCCTTGAACTTCATCGAAAATTAAAAAAAAACAACTATTTCTAAAACAAATATAGCCTAAGTTACTCCTTATAACATAAACTATCAGCCATTGAAAGTCAGCCCGTCCGAATCGGTCTAGCCATTCCAGGGATTAGCCAGAACAAACAGACAGTGGCCACCTTCCAGCTCCATCATCAGACCTTGATATTCATCCTCTACGCAAAGAACTCATCAAGACGCTTCATTAGAGCCTAAACACGATGAGGTTATCTTGCTTAATGACGGAGTTCCCATAGCCACCTTCCAGCTCCATCATCAGACCTTGACATTCATCCTCTACACAAAGATCTCATCAGGACGCTTCATTAGAGCCTAAACACGATGAGGTTATCTTGCTTAATGACGGAGTTCCCATAGCCACCTTCCAGCTCCATCATCAGACCTTGAATTTGAACAGAAAGTTATGAGGTATGAGAAGAATGCATGATATAAAAAAAAGCCTCGCCTAATCCTCATCCCGTTTTTTTTTAGTTGAAGAATATGTGGAAGTTGAACCGCACTAAAACCTCCAACCGCTTACACTGAGGGTCTGAAGCACAGCTGAAGACAGAACCCAGCACGGGATTATGCGGAGCGGGGCGACGCGTTACGTACTACAGCACTCTTTCCCGTCGCGAAAGTCTCAACCCGAAAGAATTTCCGCCTCAATGGTGTGTCTGACTTTAAGGCAGCAGGCAAGTTGAGATTTAAGGCAGCAGTTACACAACTTCGGGGATAGGTTCAGAAGAAGCATAATTGGGACACCGACCTTCAGCTTGATGGTATGCACTGGAAGTACACTTGCTGATAGAGAGTTCAGAAATTTCACAGAATAATGTGTCATCTTGCATAACGACGTGTGATTTTTTAATCCCTCTCAATTTCGGAAAGAATGCATTCGTTACGCCCTTATCACTTTTGGGTGGCAAAATGCCCGTTCGCACACCCGAGAATTCTGCTGATGTTGTAGTACACACAGTGCCAGGTACGATAGGACCTTGTACCGGTTTCAAGTCCGCGGTGTTCCACATGGGACGGTCCACGACCTCTCCTCTGGAATATCGGGTACGACTGAGTGCTGAGAGGTGCTCTCGTCTCGGGTCTTAGCGTTATTTGTTACGCAGACGACACGTTGGTTGTGGCCCAGAAAGATGACTACAGAGAGTCTGCCCGTCTAGCCACAGCGGGTGTGGCCCTCGTTGCGCGCATAATTAGGAGGTTGGGTCTCGATGTAGCGCTAAATAAACCCCAGGCCCTCGCAGGTTCCACGGGTCTGGGGCGTCGCCACCGGTCGATGCCTACATTATGTTGGAGTTATTCGGATTGAGATCAGGGTGCTTAAGTACCTCGACCGGCTCGACTTCTGCGAGTCCACCATCTCGGAAGAGAGTGGCAGGGCGTGTGAAACTGAGTTCTTTTCTCCACGCAGGAATCCGCCGTCATCGATCAGGGCGCTGGAACTGAAATTTCGCTCGGAATTTGCCTCTCTAAGAGATTCGGGTTCTCAACGCTACCCAGCGTGCGGGGTTCCAAGAAGGTGTCGTGTCTCGCTTAGCACGCACCTTGCGTTAAGGCAACCATGGGTTTGAAGACCGCACTCTCCGATCCACACTGGTATGACCCAGCATCCCGTGGGAGGGTGAGATGCGGTCCCGCTTCAGAAAGCCCGCTGACCGTGAGAGCCGGTGGCTGTATCACCGGTGGCTGCCGGTTCGGTGTTCGGGGGCGCGATGGAAAATTTGCACCGTAGTGAGTAAAACGTCGCGCCGTCCCGCATTACCCCGTGCTGGGGTCTGGTTCAGCCAGGATTCGAACGCTAAGTCTGAGCGATTAGAGGTTTTAGTGCGGTTTAAGTACCACATATCTCAAGCGCAGCGCCGCGATTTCCAGCATGTAAAAAAAGTACACAGTGAGTTCTTGTAAGCTGGATACAACTCTACCGACAGACTCAGAAGCACCACCTGTCCACCTTTTTCCTCGCTAAGATTTAGAAAGAGAACGGAGTATTCTTGTGTATTTATACTACCGCGCGCTGGTTCGAGCTCTTAAAATTAGCTAGTTCCTACATCCCACTTAAGTTTAATAAATACATTTATTTATTTGTCTTGCTCATCCCTGAAACGAATTAATTAAACAATTTTAAGCAGAAAATGCCTAACGCCATCTAGTACAATCGAAAATCACTACGTCGCCCACAATGCAATGACATAATCAAATTTAAATTATTTATATCGAAAAAGTGCTTCTATACGTAGTTCGATATAATTCTCATAGATGGCGTTGCTTTAAAATCGTCTTAAAAATTGAAAATATCATTTTTCTGGCACGTATTCGAACTAATTTTGCTGTACAAACCATCCTTGACCTACAACGAACATTTTAAAAAAAGAATTGGCCAAATCGGTCCAGGCGTTCTGGAGTTATAGCGGCAGGGAGGAAAACCGGACTTATTTTTATATAGTAGATGTTTGCGTATTAAAATCTTTGTTTATTTCTATTAAATTTATATAAACTTTAAAATGCATAATAATTATAATTGTAAGTTGTAACCCAAAAAGTAATGCTGTGAATATTTGATTAATATGTAATGTATGCTATGACTGGTCCTTCTTCGCTTGAAGAAAGTTTTTCAAGGTAGACCGAAGGTAGCGTCCCGCAATGCAGAGGTCCATGAGCAACGGTAACTTGCGACCAGGTGGTCCGTCAGCTCGTCTGCCTACAAGGCAATAAAAAAATACCACTGCATCTAATAGGCATAAAAAAACAACTTGAAAAGAGTCATTAATAACTTCCTGCTTAGCCTTGTCCGTAGTAGACCTAAAACTTTCCTGACCACAAAATCTGCAAGGCTAGAGTCATCATCAACTTTTAAATCATGTTTTGACTGTATTCTCTTTTGTGTAATAATAATAAATAAATAAATATCATCATCCGCCTATACACGTCCACTGCTAGGCAGACATAAGATTCCCCGAAAGATTTTTAATGCTCGCGGTTGGTAGTGGCCTGCACCCACGTGTTCCTGCGATCTTAACAAGATCAACCGTCATCTTTGTAGCTGGGAAGTTTGTCAAATTTACCTTGCAAGATTCCACCCGAATTTACATAAATACATAATTATTATTCTAAGGATACATACATAATTACATCCAGTGCATGTTAATATTAAGCTTGTAATAAACGAATAGTTGAGAGACGTTGAAATAGATTATGAGCAAAAGACACCCACTTTCAATCACTTTGTTACTTACTAAGACGAGTTAAAGTTATATAACAGAAGAAAACATATTTATACTTCCTAATTTGTTTGTAAACTCGTAATTCAATTTTCTTTTCTATTTCGTCATGTGTGTTTAGGACTACGAGAATGTTATTTAAGTAAGTGCACTCAAACCATTGGGTTTGAGTAAACGGTATTCGTAAGGTCCTATTCAAGTTGGCATTTTACTAGTAAAAGCCTTCAGAAGCAAAAGAATTTAACTTACTTTTAAAATTACTTTGTAGAAGACGAGCCAACCGTTACCGAGTTACCGTCGCTCATAAACCTCTGCAATGTCAGGGACCTTTAAGGAGCCTCATTTGAAGAAGGACAAGTCGTAGCTGTTGGGGAATACCGAAGAGGGGAGTTCATTCCATAACAGGATAAGTGCGTGGCTAAAAAGAATTCCTTAGATGACCTATGTTTATTTCAACAAAAACTACAGTAGGACCCCGATTATCCGGACCTCGGTTATCCGGATTCGCGATTATCCGGACTGCCAATCGCGACGAGTTTATTCTAACATTAACATGTCAAAACTTGCATAACGCCGCGCCACTCGTGCCGTCCGCGCCCGTCGCCCCACCCGCACCTCCCGCAGGGTGCGGGCGGCGGGACGGCCTAGCCGCTACACGCGTTTCTTATTGTTTTAGTTAGACGGCAATCGTTACTTCGTTTTAACGTGCGTGTCACGTCAACAAATTTTAAAATGTAGATAAGTGAACAGCAGGAATCGAAAGAAGATGAACCTGAAGAAAATCTAGATGTGGAGAATGATGCAGAACCATCTCATGATGAAGCATTTCATGCCTTGGAAACAGCTCTCAAGTGGTTTGAAAAACAAACAGAGAGTGATACTGTGAGTTCACTACAGCTGAAACGAATTCGTGATATAGCAGCATTGAAGAGAAGAAGTAGCTTACGTCAAACGACAATTACCAAATATTTTAAACCAAATTAAACTAATTATTTTATTTCATGATTACCTAATGCAAATTACCAAATACATACATAATTATTGTAAGCAAATTATACGTACATTATGTACAATTTCTTAATAAACGTTGATTTTCGCTCATATGTATATGTTGTTTTAAATAAACACTTAACATTACATATGTATGGTACAGACTCTACATATGTACATATGCAAAAAGCCCGTTTTTCTTCACATCTTGGATTATCCGGACTTTCAATTATCCGGATGCCTACTGACAACAATTAGTCCGGATAATCGAGGTCCTACTGTATTTATTAAATCCTAGTTTTTGAAATTCTCGATATCATGTTGAAGCAGAGTGCTAGCCGAGACAAATAACTGAGTCCAAATATAATGGCACCATCCGCCTCCATCAGATCAGCTCCATGCTACCATATTATTGCATTATCACGTGTAATTTTGGCTCAATAGGAAACTGGGTTGGTTTAACGCTCAAGATTCCGACATAACATAATATAACCGAAATAGCCCAAAGAATTGTATCTTTGAAGTGGCAATGGGCAGGACACATTGTGTGAAGAACGGATGGCCGATGGGGCCGAAAAGTTCTGGAGTGGCGGCCACGAACCGGTAAGCGCAATGTTGGTAGACCCCCCACAAGATGGACCGACGATCTGGTTAAGATCGCGGGAGGTCACTAGTAGGATGCAGATGGCGCAGGACCGGTCGATGGGGCAGACCGATGTCCAGCAGTGGACGTGTATAGGCTGATGATGATGATGTAATTTAGGCTCAATAGGAAACTGGGTTGGTTTAACTCGCAAGATTCTACGCGGACTTACATAAATAAATAATTACATCCAGTGTAAGTTGTTTTATTGCATTGTAGGCAGACGAGCTAATAGGCCTCCCCGCGGGTGGGGTATGTGGGAGTTGAACCGCACTAAAACCTCCAACCGCTCACACTCAGCATCCGAACTCCGGCTGAGGCCAGAACCCAGCACGGGGTTATGAGGGACGGCGACGGTTATGCCCACAGCACTTTTTCCCGCGCCGCCCCCAATAGGCCACCTAATCGATAGCGGTTACTGTTGCTCTCTCTGCAATGTCAGGGGACACTGTGAGGCCGGAGTCTTTTAAGGACCTTTAAATCAAAGCTATTAAAAATGCACGTCACATTACGTGAAGGGCTAGTTCAATAACCTAAGCACGAGTATCACATGATTCTAATTGAAAGCATAAATTAATTACGCTTTAAGTGAAGCTTTTCAGGAATCACTTCCCTCAGTCTCGACTCAGTCAATTTGTCTTCATTTGCACACTTCATTAAGTAATTGGATTGCCTAGAGGTTACGTTGTTATATTATATTAATTACTTAAAATAATTACTGGAAATATAACTGTTATTTTAGGATTCATTTTAAAAGTAATTAAAAAAATCTGAACATGATTTTCGTTCAGATTAAAAAATAAAATTAACACAATGTCGTCAGTTGTCAGTTTTGTGGCTAGATTGTGTATTTCACTTACACTACTACTAAACGGGTTCTTACCACGATTATTTTTAATTGAGCGGTCTCGATATTTCAGCACTGTTTCAAGCGCCATGATCACGGGAAGACTGAGGAACTGCGGGTAGGTCATTTAAGAGCAGACAAATCTGTCAACCCTCTTTCTCGTTCGTTTGCCGGTACCACTGGAACTCGAACTCACATTTCGACATACCACACTGACAGTATCGGCTGTCGTTTCAAAACTAGATTGTGTACTGTGTTTTAGCACAGGCAACATTAGTTAAACGAGCAATGAGTCCACCTGATGGGTAGCTGTTTTACCGTTGCTCATGGGTCCATAATTATATCTGAACAATACTTTAAACAAATTTACACTAATCTGTGCTCATTTATCATTTAGTCTGTATTAGTTTGTAAGTTTCTGTATAATTATCTTAGCAAGATAGTTAAACGAGTTACGGCCCACCTGATGCTAAGCGGTCACCGTCGCTCACAAATCTAATGCCAGGGGTCGTTATCTATCCCTACCTATACAACACTTTTCTGAAACCTTTTAGTTAGATTTCTATTAGGTATTCAAGAACTTTACTGCAAGTTTATTCATATTTAAGTGCAAAATATACCTTTTCAAAAGACATGAATACTTGAAACTTCCAGAGCGAAACGTTGAACGTGCATCGCGAGAAAATTCCATATGATATATGGATGTTGTGGTTTTGAGAGAGATTATGTATGATGTATGATTTCTAAGTTTTTATGATGGAAAATTGCTGTTAGACAAGGTGGATAGGTCCTTTGTAGTTTGTGAATGTGGGACGAATGAAATATTACTTGGAACCACTTTTATTTTTGGAATCGGTTAAACTTTTTTTCTCAATATTATATGTTGTATATGACACCGGAAAACAACGAGAACCGTTAATTTATGAATTTCCTAATTGCAGAGGTCCATGAGTGACGGTAACCACTGATAGCCAGGTAGCTTGTCTTTTTATATGACAATAAAAATATTATACCAAAAACATCACTACAAAAATAAAACACATATTGGAATTTCAATTTAACATTATTAAAATAAAATAGCACATTTAAAACTGTAATTTATTGTATTTCATCCGCACCAGTACAAAAAAGAATACACTAGTAACATGAACATCTAATGATTTAAAATATTAACACTATATTTAATACCTAGGTTTTAACATATTGTTATAATACCTAATTAAGTTTTACTACCTGTTATAATAATTTCACTACGAGGTGAAAAATCCTATAATACATTCTTCAAGATGACAAAATCTCATCTTTTTTGGTAACAAATTAACTTTTTCAAGAAGAAGCTAAATAAGCTTTTTAAAAACAAGTTTTAAAATCATGTAGCTATTACTTATCATGTAGCTGAAAAGTAAAACAAGCCCAAACACGACGGGACTATCGTGTTTAACACAAGAGTTCCTATGACTACCTTCTGAATCCATCAGATCAGCGCCATTTTGTCAAATTATTGTATTGTCACGCGATATACATCTGCGTGCAAAATGTCAGCTCAATCGGATTTGTCAAATTCAACACGCAAGATTCCACCTTACTAGGTTACATCTAAGTTAATATACAGCTTGTAAATATAAGTATCTAAATGTAAATAAGTACTTCAGTAAGCTATATATAAAATCCGAGTTTATATAAAATAATTATATTTTCTGTACGGAAGATATACATATTAAATGAGCATCCGTGAGTGCAGCTAAGAGGTTTGGTAATCCTGCTAATCCTCTTCGTTGAGATTTTATTTCCTAAAAGAATGCTTTTCTATAAAATTATAAAGGTAAAACACATTAAGACAAAGTAAATGCATTATTTGGTTGATTTTTTTTATTTTATTTCTGCTATACAGGGTGTGGTATCTATAATACAAAATGAATCGCAAATTATGTTGCTAAGCGCATAATTCAACAACTAATTTGGCTAGTTTTAATATTCGTTGAAGTTCAAGGATAGATTTTACAGCAAGAAAAAGTAGACATTTAAGTGACGCAGAAGAAGTTGCGTGGGACAGAAAATCTAATATATAAAATTCTCGTGTCACAGTTTTCGTTGCCATATTCCTCCGAAACGGTTTGACCGATTTTGATGAAATTTTTTGTGCTTATCCGGTATCTATGAGGATCGGCCAACATCTATTTTTCATCCCCCTAAATGTTAGGGGTAGTCCTAATGTTTTTTAACTTTTTCGACGCAGACGAAATTTGCGCATGGCAGTTAGTTGTATATAAAAGTTTGACTGGTCATAACTCATGATATTATTATATGTCGAGAAGACTGACCGTAATAGGATAGTTTTTAGATAAGCCTTGAGAAAATATTCTTTGAAAATATGCTTATCCCACCCTGTACAGTAAAATAATAAACAAATAACATGCTTCTTAAAATAATCCTTAATATTTTATTACATACTATAATCTCTAATAAGCATAAAGAGTACTTAACAACTTAAATATTAAGTTTTAAAAATAACAATATTATAACACTATTTCACCAAAATAAATGATACATTTAAATAAAACTCAAGTCTGATGTTGAACTGATTTCGATAATTCTTTTACCAATAGAAAGTAAAATACTTTTCTCCGGTCAGCAACAATTAAAATAAGATGAGTCCAGTACAAAAACATGAGATTGTTTGAGTGGTACATTTTTCGAGTATTCTCAAGCATGTCAAGATCAAAAGTTTAAGAACATACGTATTTATTTCAACTGATGAAAGAAACAATTAAACATTTAAGACGAGAAACAGAAGATCTCTTAAGATTTGGTTTGGATTAAAATTGTATCGTTTGCGAAAAATAGTAGATTTTATAATGTACTATGATATTTTATACTGAGAAGGTAACTAAATAAAGTACCTACTTAATAAGACACATAATAAGGTAGTTCTGATGAAAAAATATTTAAATAATAGTGATCAGATATTCATCATTATTAATTGTCTTCATGAATTACTACATAAATACTTAATTTATTAGGCTTTTTGACTACATGCTTTTATATTCATATAAAGAACAGACAAAGATCATAATTAACAACAATCTCTTTTCTGAAATCTTTTAATCTGTGAAAATATCAATATAGTATCTAATAATAGAATAATAATATTTTTTCTTTCTTTCTTAATAGACTATCATATCGACGGGTCCTACGTATACATACTTACTTTATAACCTACGTATAAATGTAAGTTCTACGTATAAGTGACAAAACTCAATTTTACAGGAGAGCCATCTGAATGTTCTACTACACTGCTTCTTCTACTTCTAGGTTCTATCACTGAAAATAATTGGAATTTTTAAAAAAGATAAACGGACTTACGGCTCTGATGGTAAGCAGTCACCGTCGCTCATGAATCTACGCTCTGCAATGCCAGGACAATGAGGAAAACTATCACCTATTATAAAAAAAAAACGATTTTTTGGTTGTGCTAGTATACGTAGAACCCGTTGTTAACTAACTATCCACCAGAAACCAATACTAAGCCCCATTCAGGTCTATTTATTTTATCCAAAACAAATATACTTATAACTACGTGGTGTTATTTTCAACGATTGGTTTCTCAGCTGATTCTTCGTAACCTTTGACCAAGTTTTCTAGAATAAATTTGATGGTAACTTTGTATAGATTCTCAATGTTAGGCGTGTATCGTTCTCCGAGTGTAGTCTTAGCTGCTTGCAGGAATGGTTGCTCGACTTTCTGTAAAATAGGAGAGTGTGAATATTTACTGTACTGCAATAACCCATTATTGTCTACTCTTCAACTTTTGGAAACAAAAATTCGTTGAGCATAGCACGGTAACGCTCCATTGACCGTAACGGCGGCTCCTTGCTCATTTTCGAATGATGCCGCCGGACCAAAACCCACACCAAACCGTAACTCTTTGTGAGTACATTGGCTTCTCAATGGTGACGTGTGGATTTTCCGACCCCCAGATGCGACAATTTTGCTTATTGACATAGCCTCCGAGGTGAAAATGGGCTTCATCTGAAAAGCCGATTTTTCGGTAAAAATACTCATCTTCGGCCAAACGATCTTCTGCCCATTGGGCGAATCGAAAACGTCCCATTTCGTAAATGTCAAACCTTTAACTAAATTATGAACACAAATTGAATGACATTTGAGCTGTCATTCTCTAAATAAACAGTAGTTCAAAATGCAAACGTTAGATCTGCCAACCCTATAGGTTCAGGTCTCCTCAGTAGAGAGATTAGGCATAGTTTAACACGCTTTCCTATTGCGTGTTAACCCCTTCGTTAGAAAATTATCATTATCATTATCAACAACTCTGCTGGACGTAGGTCCTAAACTTCGCCATAACGATCGGTCCGTTGTGTCCACCGATTCATGGTTGCCACTCCAGGACTTTTTCTGTAGGAGTTGAGATTGTCACAAGATTTTCCTCCGTCATTTAAGGCATTATTATTGTGTTACTAGGTGACCCGCGCAACTTCGTCTGCGTTACAAAGGGGTTCAAAAATTGTAGCCTATGTGTTATTCTGATGTATAAGCTATATTGTGGTAAAGTTTCATTCAAATCAATTCAGTAGTTTTTACGTGAAAGAGTAACAAACATACATCCATACATCCATCATACATCCATCCATACATACAAACTTTCGCCTTTATAATATATATTAGATAATTGCACGTAATTATTTTATGAATTGAGATTGAAGAAAATCCTGAGGAATTATTAGAGTATACTTACATCATAAAAGACCGCAATTGTCTGTATGAACCAAAATAAGCTTGATTTTAACGTAAATAATTCGTGGAATCCCCACACTCAGTTACAGAGGCTCACTGTTTATCTCTAATTGCAACCATAATAACACAAGCTTTTGTGTACATGAGAGTAATTGAAAATGTAATACGAAAATCGTGCGCTATTCAGACATCTTTAATTTTTTATTGAAGGGCTTTTGAAATGGCTTTTGGTGTTGTGGGAATAAAAGTGTTGAAGTGCTGTACATTTGAAAGAATAAATCTTTAACAAAATTTCAAAATAAATTATGACTTTCGGATATACGCCCAATGGAAAGTGGAATAGGGAATAAGTGCACGAAAATGCACCTATCAGATGTTAAATAACACTCATTAAAAAATAATAAAAATTAAGAATACAAGCACCCAGGCAAAAGTTCTACAACTACATACGGACATTAATATAGAATCTAATCGAAAGAAATTACAATTTTTCTTTTTGATTTTTCGAAGTAAGTCAAAAGTACAAAATAAACGATTGAACAGGCCACCAGATTGTAAGTTACGTAGTTACCGTCGCCCATAGACTTCTAAAATGTCAGAGGATACTAGGGGTTGCTGAGGATACTTAGCCTCATTATAAAAAAATGTTAACTTACCCAGAAATTCTCCGCCTTAAACCCTGGCACTTGATGATGTGTAGCTCCCACGTGATGGATGTATGCCAGAAACGAGTTCATGTCTCCTAAAGTCTTGATTCCTTCATCAAGCGTGTGCATCACTTTGTTGGCGTGTTCTGCTAATTCCTCTGATTGTGATAGTTCACCCGTCGATTGCAGTTCTTGGAATTTATCGAATAGGTTGAGGAGGTCTTGGTTCTCTTCGAATAATCTGGAATGGTATTAAGTTATTAATGTCCAGACGCATATGTATGCGAAATTACGTAAGTCGTACTTAACTAAGTGGTACTGTTTAAGAGCGTCTTAAAAATCATGTTTGAGTATACCATTTTGACACTTGAGGCGTCCTCAAAGGCTTAACGACGACTTAAATATTTAAGAAGCGTACGAGTATTCGGGCACTAGTCTGTTTTTTGAGTAGAATTCGCTGGAATTTTTACTCTCACAGGTGGGGAATTTAGGAACACCACTCGAAGTGAGGATAGAACCCAGCGTGAGGTTATTAGGAACGGTACAATGCGTTACATACTACAGCATTATCATAGTTGGAAAACGAACTGGTGATAAGGCCACTAGCTCTCTCGGTGGGTTCGCTGTCCGAAGCCCACTGAGACGGGCCACCTCCCATGGAATACCCCGTTGAGTAGTTCGATTAAAGAGGGACTAACTATGAAAGGTTTTTCAAAATCAATTTATAATTAACATTTTATTATTCCAATTTTCTAATATTTTATTTGTTAATTGCTGTTACAAATTTACTTATAGAAATTAATGTTAAAGTTCTGTTAATTACAAAAGACATTTGAAACGATGTCAAGTATTTCATTAAAACTTTAACCACTCGTGTAATTAGTTCTTTTCTTAAAATTAATTAGAAAATCTGTTTTTGTAGTTGCTTACTCTGATTAGGTACCTATACAGGGTGGATCTGTAACTTTGTGCCCGTTGAAGTGACATATTGAAAAACAACTTAGAACCACTATTTTTGGTGTTGGCTTTTTTATTATTTCAGTTGGAGGAAATCACCGTATGTGGGAGTTGAACCGCACTAAAACCTCCAACCACTCACACTCAGCGTCCGAACCCCGGCTGAGGCCAGAACCCAGCACGGGGTATTGAAGGTCGGTGCGACGCGTTGTGCGCTCGGTACTCTTTCCCTTCGCGCCGTCCCCGGATTTGGTGTTGACTAAACTTTTTTTAATATCATAATAATTGTGAAAGCCCACAACGATAGCCCACAATTATTATCTATTAATTAAGTATATTTTTTTTATTAGAGATTTCCGCGTATTTATTACTATGCAAGAGTGGGTCAATAAAAAAAAAATTACTGTATACCACACAAACTCACACAGTGGGCTATTACTACTGAAATTCTCACTAGCGCATACATTGGGCTATTCCAGTAGTACTAAAAAAAACTCGCCGTCTTTGATCCAAAACGCCAAGATCGCTGGATATAATTAAACTCAGTGTGTTCTCCTGAGATCGATATTGAGGCAACCTTAACCAAACACGACCTTAATTAGTAACCTCGTTTGTTTGCCTTTAATTATCTACGAAACATTTTAAAACTTTACTCAATTTTACGACGTAATCAAACTTGGTTGGAGTTTTTCTTTGAAATATTTTCAAGACTTTTAATAATGATCAGCAGCGTTATTAGAGTAATACTATGATCTTAATTATCCCTTTAATAGTATGTTTTGGTAACATCACCATCAGCCTATAGACTTCGACTGCTGGACATAGGCCTTCCCCAAACCTCGTCACAAAGACCGGTCCTGTGCTGCATATATTCAGTAACTTCCCGTGATCCTGACCAGTTTGATTACATTATAACGTATATTTAACTATGTATTAAATAAGTGCAAAACATGGATGGCCGTTGGGGTCGAAAATTTCTGGCAGATCCACAGATGGACTGACGAACTGGTTATAGTCGCGGGAAGTCACTGGATGTAGACAGCGCAAAACCGGTCCTTGTAGCGAGGTTTGGAGAGGCCTATGTCCAGCAGTGGACGTCTACGGGCTTATGATTAAGTGAGTATTGCTTCATATGCTTTAAATAGATTCAGATGTAAATCCCAATTATCAAAGTTCAATTATAACCGTTAAGTATTTATAACAATTGCGTCTTTGAAGTAATAAGGGATAAGGTCCATTGTTCCTTGGATCGCTAATTGGATCGAAAAGTTCTGAAGTCACCGGAAGGTTCGGTTTGATTCCACGGTTCGTTTTGGATGAACTTTTCTGCCACACACTAATTTTAACTGGACTTTATCCTCAGAATTACACAGGCGTTTTATTGATCGATTTAACAAAAGGAGGATTAGCGATTTGACTAGATATTTTTTGTGTTTGTCCTCGCATAATTGTAGTTGTGTGGACCGATTCGAATGATTCTTGTTCCATATGAAAAGTAGTTAATAATCGTCGCGTGCCATTCCAATTCTTTCAAGATTGATCAAGTAGGTACTTTCGGTGCCAGGTGTATGTGGGAGTTGAACCTCACTAAAACCTCCAACCGCTCACACTCAGCGTCCGAACCCCGGCTGAGGCCAGAACCCAGCACGGGGTTATGCGGGGTGGCGCGACGCGTTACGCACTGCGGCACACTTTCCCGTCGTGAAACCCCTGTTTGGTGCCAGGTTAGAAAATTCAGTTTATTAATGGATAAAATGACGACGACGCACAAGCTCAGCTCTTGTTATTTCGCTGTGTATCTATAGTTCTTTTCTGATTCGGTGTTTTGGACCTAATCTCATATAGATTTGCCATCTAATATACAGGTTTCCTCGTGATTTTTTAGCATTTGGATATTAAAAGTATGGATATTGTGATGAATTTAGATCTGAACTCAGTATTATAACAAAAATAAAAACATGTAAAATATGCCTCTCTGTAACTCAAATGAAATAGAATAACCAGATATTTCATAAATCATCCAAAATCCGCATAAATTCCATAAAATTTTACATAGAATTGGTATTGAAATTAAAGAAAAATGATGTAAAGCTAGTTTGAGTGAGTCATGTTTTCGCTAAAGCCACGCCATCCATCATTGTGTGTGCTTGTAATTAATGGGCCTTACTGCGGTTTGTCCCTACGATGGGACGGTCAAAGAATAGATAGTTTGGTTTAGAGCCTTAAATAAATGTTATTTTTAAGAAGATTTTTTTGTACGGTTTTATATGGTAAGTGGTTCCCGTCAGCTACGGATTTTTGCAAAGTCCGGGAATTAAATGACTGTTACCTATCGGTACAAGTCGTACTAAATATTAATTGTTTTATAAAACGTCTCAATAGAAATCTTTTTCTTCTTATATAAAAATGAATTGCTGTTCGTTAGTCTCGCTAAAACTCGAGAACGACTGAACCGATTTGGCTTATTTTAATCTTGAATAATTCGTAGAAGTCTAGGGAAGGTTTAAACGGTGAGGAAATTTCCTTATGTGACGCAGACGAAGTTGTGTGGGCCAGCTAGTCTTATATATAAAAATGAATTGCTGTTCGTTATTCTCGCTAAAACTCGAGAACGACTGAACCGATTTGGCTTATTTTAATCTTGAAATATTCGTAGAAGTCCAGGGAAGGTTTAAACGGTGAGAAAATTTCCTTATGTGACGCAGACGAAATTGCGCGGGCCAGCTAGTTCACTATAAATTTTAAACTACAAAGAATAACTAAACTAAAATAAGAATAAATAACTAAAAAGAATTTCAAGTATTTCAAAGTATTTCATTTCAAAGGTAGAGTTTAATGCCATTTTCACGCTTTTATAGAGTATCTAAAGGAACTAATAATAACTTCTTTGAAAAAAATACTCTATGGTATACTTTCAGCCATTTATAATTGTGTCCGCCGTCGAGAATCTTTTGTAATGTGATCCGTGGATTCTACCACGTGACTCCAAATCAGATAACTTTTTTGAGTAGGAAGAAATGTCCGGATTCTCATCCGCCCTGGGAGTGGGATATGTGGGACTTAAACCGCACTAAAATCTCCATTCGCTCACACTCAGCGTTCGAACCTCGGCTGCGGCCAGAAAAAGAGGTGGCACGACGCGTTACGCATTCTTTACCGTTGCTTTTTTGCTATTTGCGAATGTTTTTGCATAAAAATAACACATCAAAATATTTTTATTGTATAAGGAAAACGGGTAAGGTGAGGGAAAATGGAAATTGTATGGTTCAATTGTGTGTCAGTAAATGTATACCTATTTAAATAAACATCAATTGTATGTTAGAGTGTCAATTCGAATATATTATTCCTATAAAATGTTTTATTGTTCTCAATCGTTTAGGAGAAGATTTTTGTGGAAATATTTTGTAAAAATTGCTGTTGAACAGTAAAAGAGAGATGTTTGGAGAATAATATTTTTGTAACAAAAATGAAAACGACCGACTTCCATTTTTCAAGCATAGCATAAAAACTACCAGTCAAATGTTTATCACATTAATATGAGATAATGCGGTAGGCACAAGATGGACCGACGATCTGGTCAAGATTGCGGGAGGTCACTGGATGCAGACGGCGCAGGACCGGTCGATGTGGCGAAGTTTGGGGGAGGCCTATGTCCAGTAGTGGACGTCTATAGGCTGATGATGATGATTGCTGGATATTTGTACATGACTCTAACTAATTTACAAACGAGGACACTTGCAACGCCATCTATCCTTCCCTATCCCAACTACATGCACGCCTGATCGCCCGAGTACTGCCGAGTACTACCGAACAATTCCGAGTGAATGGACGCGCAAGCGACGCGAACCCCACGCTCGCTCTCTTTCCGCTAAGACTTTGAGCCGAACGGACGTCTGCACGCGTCGCTTAAACTTAACCGCCAAAAACCGCCAAACCGCAATAATATAACCGCTAGCATTAACCTATACACTCGCGTATGAACTAATAAGTGAACATCAGTGTTGCATGTGCTAATAACAGAGCAGAGTACGAGCGCAGAGACAGGCTACAGAGAACGCCAACCAGAAAACATCAAAGCAGGTACGTGCATGTCTCCATCCTTTTAACTGCTGTGTACCTATTTCCGCTATCTTCCACTTGCAGCAGTATTTTCCTATCCAAGGTAGTTGCAAGTGTCATAATTGAAGTGGAGTTCAAAAAGAGGGAAGAACCAGCCTCTCTTATCCTCCATTTAATGGTCCTTCGATCGAGATTAATTAAAATTTAGGCAGTCCTCCGCTATATTAAAACCATAATTTAACGAATTTTAACAAAAGTAAAATTGCTGCCATTTTTTGTTACAATCCATTTCCCGCGTATTTGTTCTTTGTTATAATTTCTAAAATCTCATTATGAGTAAAACACGCAAAGGTGATATGTCTCCTGAGTTTCAAGAAACGTTTGACGACGAAAAATGTCAACAAACGATTCTCGAATCAAAACGAGAAATGCTGTTTGCTCGAATGCAAGGAATCTATGACCTTGCTCTTAGAGTAGATACCGATATCCATTCTCTAACGCCATTATTGTATAGTGCTTCTAATATCGATAATTTACGGGATGAATTTGAAAATGTTTTAGACAAATATAATTCAGTTTCTTTAAAAATTAATCCGAAATTTTTAATTAAATACCAAGAATGGACTAATTTTGATATTATGTACTGTCACGTAAAACAAACAATATCGTCGCATTCAACATCTTTACAAAATTCAAATTCATTCCCGCGTAAAACAACAAAGGTCTCTCTCCCGCCAATTGACTTAGTAACATTTAACGGTCAACCAAAAAATTGGCCCATATTCTACCAACAATTTAAAAGCCTCATTCACGAAAACGAATCGCTGTCCGACAGTGACAAAATTTATTACTTGGTCGGTAAATTAACAGGTCAAGCCACCACTGTATGCGCAGGCTTGCTTCCTACCGCTAATAACTATCATATAATTTGGCAGGCACTAATACAAAAGTATGACGACCCTAGAATGCTCGCTAGTTCTTACCTAAACCAAATATTTAATTTCAAACCGCTATCAAATAACACCGCTATTGGTTTAGATTCATTTTTAAATAATTTCGATTCGTCTGTCGAAGCTTTGAAACAATTAAATATTCAAGACATTTCGGATTTTATGTTTTTGCATCTCGCTCTTCAAAAATTAGATTCGGAAACCGTTAAATTGTTCGAAATCATGAACCGAAAAGATAAAATTCCGTCATATTCAACTTTAATAGAATTCGTTAAAGATCAAAATAAAGTTTTATCCAGAACATTCGCTAAAACAGACCATATTTCGCAAGTTGTTAAAAAACGCAGTACTACCAACTTCCCGATACTAAGGGACGCGAAATTTCAAAATACGAATTCATTCGTATCGCTTCAGGTGTGTGGTCCAAGTGTTAAGAATTGTGATTTATGTTCCCGCGAAAACCATGAACATTTTTATCGCTGTCCGTGTTTTATGAATATGTCACCAAAAGAACGATTTAGTGTCATTAAAAACAAACCGTATTGTTTAAATTGTTTAAGTTTAAAACACACCACAAATGCATGTATTTCTAAACATAATTGCTCACATTGTGGTTCTAGACATCATTCGCTTTTACATTTTGAAAATGTTTATAAACCCGCAAATACGCATGTATTTCCCGCTAAAAATAAAGAAACGCATTTTTCAAATAAATTCGATTCGTCCGCTGTAACCGCTACCGCTTGTGGTTCACATCCAATACAAGATGGGCAACCTAAAAATATTGCGATGCACGTTCAGAGCGCTGCAAGCGATAATCGCCTTTCGCTGCATACAAATACGGTTCAATTGTCTCTCGCTAATAATAATTCGGTTTGCACTGTGTCATCGTGCAACATTCAAAGTTTAAATAATAATAATATTTTAACAACTTCGCTTCTTGCAACCGCTAAAATAAAAGTTTTAGATAAATTTAATCGTCCGCATTTATTAAGATGTTTAATTGACCCGGGTTCACAAAGTGAATTCATTTCCGCAGAAACTTGTAAACGTTTATCAATTCCGATTTCATCTCACGACTGTTTTGATAGTGTTAATGGCATCGGAGGTAGTTCTCAGCAAATACTTGGTGTAACTGACTTAAAGTTTACGTCACGTTTTGACGAAACAAATGAGTACACTATACAACCGCTAGTTATCAATAATATTACGTCACAACTTCCGAATTCGTACGTTGATATTGATGCTTTGCAAAGTATTTCCGATTTACAAATGGCAGACGATACCTTTTATAAACCAGGAGAAATAGACATGCTTTTAGGTGTTAATGTTTATTGTAAAATTTTATTATCTAATAGAATATTCATTAATGATTTGTTGCCCATTGCGTTTGAGACAACATTAGGATATGTTTTCATGGGAAATGCGCCAGTTATTTCTCCACAAACTTTTTCGCATTCTTTTTGTTATTTTGACCATGTCAAGCACTAATGCTGCTTCATTATTATTATATTATCCGCATTTATGTTTTATTTATTTTTTATTCCGCATCATCAGTAGTTCGTAATGATAAAACTATAGTCTACAACTAATGTTAGTATTGTAGTTCAATCACGGACATTGACCTATCGCTAAATGATATTTTACAATTATTTTATAATTGTAGGCTGCAACCTGCAGTCTGATATATTCGCATTTTTATTACAGATTCGTTTAGTTTTTTATTGCAGACGTTCGACGGATGTACCTATGTGTATCGGTTTATCCGCCTCACCGCTAGTATCAATGTATTTTATATCGCTATTTCGCCTAACAAACCGCTCGCTTATATGACATATTAGGTATTGTAAAACCTAACTTACCGCAAATTTTATTTTAAAATAACTGCTCCTTAATATTGTATGGGATGGAGAACCGCCAATGTCTATCATTAATCTATTAAAAAATAGATTGATTACTCAAATACCGCTAATTTCGCCATTTTAATTCCCGCGCTATTCAGGAATTGAAGATAAGTAAGATTGTAATGTTTCTTTAGTAGCTTTTTCGGACGCAAACGAAAAGGCGTACGGTTGCGTTATATACTTACATGTAAAAAAGGGTAATCTACCTCTCGCTATTTCGCTAATGACATATAAAATGTCAAACAGGGTAATCCTTGTTCTACCGCTATTATATACCGCTATTCGCTAGTTATCGCCATTTCTATCTCACAACATTATACGTGTCGGAGGTCGCTTAGCTTATTCTAGTTTAAGTTACAATCAAAAACATTTCGCTTTATTACCTAAAAAGGGCATATTTCCGAGTTCCTTGTTGATTGGTATTATCGCAAAAACAGTCATGCCTCAACTATTAATTTTTATTTTACGCCAAAAATATTGGTTCCTTTCTGCAAGACAATTAGTTCGCAGTCGTAGCTATAAATGTTACAGATGTTTTCGTTTAAATCCTAAATCTACTTTTCTCGCTATGTCTGACTTGCCGAGTTGCAGAATCGAACCATGTAAAAGTTTTACACACACTGGTGTTGATTACGCCGGTCCGCTTTACATAACAACATCCAGAAAAAGAGGTGTCCGCAGTCAGAAGGCATATCTATGCATTTACGTTTGTTTAGTGACAAAAGCACTGTATTTAGATTTAGCTCCTGATTTGACTTCTGTTTCTTTTCTTAATAGTTTTAAGCGTTTTATTTCTCGTCGCGGTGCTTGCAGTTACATTTATAGTGATAATGCGACCAATTTCGTAGTTTCAAGGGCTTATTTTGATGAACTTTATGAATTTTTAAAATCCGATGATTATTATTTATCTTTTAATAAGGAACTCGCTAAAAACCGCATAACTTGGAAATTTAACCCTCCTACTGCTAGTCATTTTGGTGGAATATGGGAAGCAAATATAAAAAGTGTAAAATCACTTCTTTTTCGCGTAACCGGTAAGCAGATTCTCACCTATGAAGAAATGCTTACTGTTTTGTGCCAGATAGAATCCGTTTTGAATAGTAGACCGCTTTATGTACTTAGTTCGGACCCATCAGAGCCAACAGCATTAACGCCATCACATTTTCTCTATGACAAACCGCTAGGATTTTTACCTGCTGTTGACTTGAGCAGAGAACGAACTGATTTACTATCGCGCTACCAGTTAATTGATTCATTAGTTCAAACCTTTTGGAAACGTTTCAAAAACGAATATTTACATCATTTACAAATGCGCGAGAAATGGAATACAACTAGTAATCCTATCAAATTAGGTACGATTGTTTTAATTAATGACAATAATTCACCACCCTTGCAATGGCCATTAGGTATAATAATAGATTTATATCCTGGCAAGGATGGTGTTATTCGAGTTGCCAAAGTAAAAACTGCTAAAAATATTTATATGAGGCCTGTTGTAAAACTATCTCCTCTACCCTTAGTAGGGTGACCAGTTTTAATATTTTTTTTTTTTTTTTTTTTAATTTCTTTTTTTTATTAACTTAGTTTAAACTTATTAGTGTAGACATAAGTCAATTTCTATTTTTTATTTTTATTTTTAAACCCCGCTATTGTTTCTTCGCTATACCACTATACTTATCATTATCCTTGATAATTCTAATCGCTAGTTTCGAAGGAGAATCCTTCAAGGAGGGGGAGATGCTGGATATTTGTACATGACTCTAACTAATTTACAAACGAGGACACTTGCAACGCCATCTATCCTTCCCTATCCCAACTACATGCACGCCTGATCGCCCGAGTACTGCCGAGTACTACCGAACAATTCCGAGTGAATGGACGCGCAAGCGACGCGAACCCCACGCTCGCTCTCTTTCCGCTAAGACTTTGAGCCGAACGGACGTCTGCACGCGTCGCTTAAACTTAACCGCCAAAAACCGCCAAACCGCAATAATATAACCGCTAGCATTAACCTATACACTCGCGTATGAACTAATAAGTGAACATCAGTGTTGCATGTGCTAATAACAGAGCAGAGTACGAGCGCAGAGACAGGCTACAGAGAACGCCAACCAGAAAACATCAAAGCAGGTACGTGCATGTCTCCATCCTTTTAACTGCTGTGTACCTATTTCCGCTATCTTCCACTTGCAGCAGTATTTTCCTATCCAAGGTAGTTGCAAGTGTCATAATTGAAGTGGAGTTCAAAAAGAGGGAAGAACCAGCCTCTCTTATCCTCCAATGATGATGATGATGAATGCTCAAAATAGTAGGAAAAGTGTTAAGGTTGTTTTCAGAAAATAAAATGTAATCAAGCTTCAGAACGAGTGACGTTATGTCACGTCATGCTCAATTTTGGCCCCTGCCACACTTGGCATAGAAACCAAACTAACTTAAAACTTTTCTAATATTTATTTATTATCAAACTAATAAAGTTATTCCAAAACAGAAAATACAAATAACAGGGTATAAATACCTTTACATTTAATAAAGAACTTTGAAATTCCAATGGTGCTTAAAAAAGGTAAAGAGGATATACAGAATAAATACTTGGCAAAAATAAATTTTATGTATACGGAGTGATTTGTTAATGAATGTCATGATAGTTGATGATATACGACCAAGAAAATTATAATCAAAGAATATGGTATAAAGCTTTAGCAAACGCAACTTAAAAATATCTCTGTTTCCGGCTAAATTATTGTCGCTCGACAGCTGATGGGTGTAGCGGAGCGGAACTCTGTTGTACAAAAATTATTTTTGTTTGGGACAATTTTATCGAATTTTGATTTAGTATTTTTTTTTGTAATTTTACTTGTTTTTTTTTACATTTTAATCATCCTTCTTCAATATATGTGTGCGTCAGAAAAAAATGTATAAAGTATTATTTCTGTAAAGTTATGCTTTAGTGAAGGGATAGAAAGTGGAATTAAAGTAGACTACCCCAACTGGCATTATTCATTTTAAAGTTTTATTTTGTATTTATTGGAGTGTATATTTACGCATCATGGTTATTAAGGCAGACGAGCTCGCGGGCCACCTGATTATAAATGGTCACTGTCGCTTATGACTCTTTGCAATGACAGGGCAGGAATCTCTTCTGGACCACCTACAACTGAATCTTTAGGACTTTCTTCAAGCATGCTTTAAACAAACAAGTCTCTCGCACTCGCACGTCAAATAATCCACAAAACTGAATATAAAAATTGGGGGGTCATTAATATTTTCCTCCTAAGTCCATCCCAGTGCACAACAAAGAATCGCAGAGCGCCCTACAGAGACAATGGCCGTGGGCTTCATAATGATGGCGGCTACAACACTGTGAAAACCGAAATGAAAGCATTTTTGCATCCACAGTTAATGTTAAATAACTTCACTCAGCTATGTTAAGGATGGTCAATGTGTATTGTGGAAAGTGAACTGTAATTTAATGCTATTAAAGTGTCTTTTTCTAGCACAAACGATGAAGTTTTTGATTCATCAAAGCAATATGTTGTAGGCAGAATGAACGATAATATTTTTACAAGCTTTATATTAACTTGCACTGGATGTGACTATGTAAGTTCGGGTGGAATCTTGCAAGCTAAAGAAAAACTTCCCGTTTTCTAATTGAGCTGACTTTTTGCACGCAGGCGCGTGATGATGCAATAATATGACAAAATGGCGCTGATCTGATGATGGGTTTGGAAGACGGTTATACTCTTGTGCTAAACAAGATAGATCCGCCGTGTTTGGGCTCGTTTTACTCGTATTAGCAGCACTCTACTGCTATCCAGGATCTTAAAAGCTTGTATTTGAAAAAGTTTTCCTTACATAAATAACAATTATACATCGTTCCCTTATCGATTTTTTTATTTTTTATATTTAATGTAAAATTGTATAATAGTGTTAAAATACTTGAAAAAATATATGATCATAAAAGAAAAAAAACATGCCCGCTGAGTTTCTTGCCAGTTCTTCTCAGGACGGTGGCTACAATTATTATTTTTTTGTGTCCGAACTGGTGGTAGCTTGTAACTTTTGACGTCAACAAGATGAGTACGTCATCAATGTTGAAAATAAAGTATTTCATTTCAAAAGTATTTCATTTCGTTTATTACTTTTATTTTCTCTATTTCTGTTTTTATGATTCTTAACATCCCGCTTATTGACAGATAGTGTTTTTACAAATATGTCATCTGTTTTTCCTAACCTAATTTCATCAACAAGTAAACAAACAACCATAGAATCACTAATAGCAAAGCTTTGAATGCAGTCGTTTCGAATCGACTTCATTGATTGGTCATTATAAAGAGACAAGCCAAAATAGATCTTATTCCTAACATGATACGGTGTATAAAGTCCAGCACATTTTCTTTGTAGATTGGCAAGACACTTGAATGGAACGCCAATATGCATCATAGTTCATTGTACAGAAAATATCCTAAAGCTTTTGATATGCGGAAGTGGACTTTAAAAGCGGTATTTTGTATTGAAAATGGGAAAAAGTCGTTTGTGTTTGTGTAAAGCAAATTAGTGAGGCATCTTTTGTGCGGTTATGTTTTTATTCTGTTGATATTTTCCGTTTTCCATTATGGCGGAGTAGTGTCGTTGTTTTGAAAGAGGGAAATTACTTTTATTATGATGTTCAAATTAGCTCTTTTATAGGAATCAAGGATTTTTTGAATTTAATGTACGTTTTATGACGTAAACTGTTTGCTGTCTAATAAACAGTTGCGGGATTTTTTTTTGACGTGACAACGTCTTATAAATTGGTTTGCCGGGTGACACTTCAAGAAACTGCGTTACGCTCCGCTCACGTTATGCGCTCACAATGATAGCGAGTGAGAGGCACGCGTGCCTTTCACTTTTTATGTCTGTCTCTCTCGCTCTTAGGCGGGCTAACCATGTCCGAGTCGTTGTCACGTAAAAATTTCGCCCGTATACCGACTTTAAAGGCAACCAATTTTTTTTTTTGAGTTGGAGGAAATCACCGGATCCCCCGGGAGTTGAACCGCACCTCCAACAGCTCACACTCAGCGTCCGAACCCCGGCTGAGGCCAGAACCCAGCACGGGATTATGAGGGACGGCGCGACGCGTTAGCATAAGGCACTCTTTCCAGTCGCGACGCCCCCACAGTTGCGGGATTAGGTACGTCTACCATAATAATCACATAAACACACACACTCTTGGGGCTGAGGAGTATTTTTGTCCAAACCTCTGAAGAACAAAAACACTATTAATACACACACACATCATCATCATCATCAGGCTATAGACGTTTACTGCTGGTCATAGGCCTCCTTCGTTACAACAACCGGTCCTGTGCTGTCCAAATCCAGTGCCTTCCCGTATACTGTACTGTAACAACACTAACAACCCATTACTGCCCATTGTTGGGCTCAGATCTCCTCCGAAGAGGGATTACCGCGCTTGCCCAATGCGGATTGGGGATTTTGAGAATCCTTTTGCGAAATTCAGGTTTCCTCACGATGTTTTCCTTCACCGTTTCTAGCCAGTTGAGTGTGGTGTTGCACGTACATATTTAGAGGTACAAGCCGGCCGGTTTTGAACCCGCGACCTCACGTACGGAAGGCAAGCGCTTTTATCACTCATCCACCACGACCACGGCACACGATCCTCCATACATGTTTAAACAAACACACGCATAAACACATATACATACACACAGATACCCACAAACACTACACACGGTAACATAGACCTATTTACCGCTTTTATACCACTTTGCCTCTTTTACAAGTCGGTCAGATCTTTAAATCCTGAACTCATCCCTGTTTTTATCGAGATCTTTACGATCAACTCTAAAGTCAATCGCGTTTGATATAGTTTATTGGGTCATCTATTCCGAACGAACGAATCTCTTGTTGAGGTTCATGAACTACAAAGAGTTTATGATTTAAAAGATTTATAGAAGAACTCGTTGATTTTGGGATTAACCACTTGTCTGGGTAGGTACGGTTAGTTATTTTTTTTTTGTATTGCCAATAGGCAGACGAGCCAACGGCCCACCTGATAGGAAGTGGTTACCGTCGCTCATGAACCTCTGCAATGTCAGGGGACACTGAGGGGTCGCTACCTACGACCTAACTTTAAGGACCCTCCTCAAGCCTCGTTTGTAGAAGGACAAGTCATAGCGCTCAGGGAATACCGAGGAGGGGAGCTCATTCCATAGCCGGATGGTGCGTGGCAAAAAAGTGTTCCTGAAACGAACCGTGGATGACCGTGGTGGTTCCATATAGTAGGGATGAACTCCACCTCGACGCTATCGTTATTTTCGCTACTTGCTGAAACTGGGTCGCTCATTCGTTCAGAATCCAATACCTTGTTTGACCTTTTTTAAAATATTTTTTTTTTTTCATAAAATTGTGAATTAAAGATTTAGGTAAACCATAACATATTCTTAATTCCTGGTTATAGTATTAAATTTCGATTGACACAGACATCATCAGACGAGTGAGTAAATGTTCGTGAGTCACCACAGGCTTCAACTGAAAACCAGCGCTGTGGTAATCCGCAGCAAGTGCTGAGTTGAAGCCTTGTGAAACTCAGTACAATCGCGAAATTATAATGTTTTTAATGTTATATGTTTGTCTCTAGACATATTATTATTGTGTGTTTACTAGTTTTAAGTTTATAATTGTACTGAATTTTTTCATTAAACATATTTTCTTTCTTTCTTTCTTTCTTACCTACATGAAGTATTTTTCATTGCTTTTTAAATGAAATAAGATGATGGTAAGTAGTTACCGTCATGAACCTCCCTATTGTATTTGAAATAGTTTATTGGGTCGTCTATTCCAATCGAACGAATCACTAAAAGAGTTTCAGTTTCTTTGTAGTTGATGAATTAGAAGCCACAACAAAAGATTGATGGATTAGATGAAACGATCTATTAGTAGGGGCGGCGAATTGATTTATAGGATAACTTGTTGATTTTGCTTTAATAGGCTTATGCTTCTACATTTACATTTTAAGCACAAACCAAATAAATTAAAAAAAAACGATCTAGTCTGGATATCATACTACATCTATGAAAAAATTAACAAAACCAGATTTAAAAATATGTCAAAATATTTCTACGGTGAACAAGAATATCTTTTTTCTCGTTTCCTGAAAAATGTTTTTTTTGTTATTCCCTTTTATACTGGCAAATAAAGGTTTTTAAATTAGAGAGTAAGTGTATAAATTTAGTTTAATAATTTAAGTGTTAAAGACAGAATGTAAAAATAGTTATGTAGTTGAAAATCGATTAAAAATTATTTAAAATAATATAATCGATTATATTTCCACACCGGCCGGCCAGCCCTATATCACATTAAGATGTAGTTTCAGACTATGCGTCTTCATAAATATATTTGACGTAAAAAATCGCATCCATTACTTCGAAGTAATAAATTTTAGTGGCGTCTATATGAGATCACGGATGTTTCTAAAATAATGGCTGCTTCAAAAATATTTGTACTAGGTGTAGTACCTTGTTTTGGCTGCATAAAACCGTAAAACGTGCATCTGCGAGTTCTTTCAACGGAGCATTTAGTAAGAGCATAGATTTTACAGAAGGAAAATTTGATAAAAATCTGACGAACTCACAACTCGATATTCGATTAATTGGAACGAAGTTCCTTATCGCGCGTTGTGAAAGGGGACTAGACGGAAAATATTCTTACGAAAAGTTGTCACTTATAAAACAAATCTAAACTTACAAATAAAATCTTATAAAACACGTTCCTTATCGCGCGTAAAAAAAAAGTTAGGAAAAAAAAATATAAGATATCTTTTAATCGAAAGGAACTTCGTTCCATCTGGGTGCCCCTTGGCACCTCTCAAGTTTTTCTTCTTTTATAAGTGGTCTAAACGTATTACTATTTTACTCTGAAAAAGTAATGTTTTCGTTTAAATTTCCGATCGTAAGCGGTTAGCGGTGCTATTTACAATAATCACGGGATGGACGAATTCGAAAGCATTCCGAAAAAAGACCAAAAATGTAATTCACAGTAGGAAATCGACCAAAATTGTCTTTGTGATACTGAAGGTACTAAAGACGAAGCATTACTGGAACAGGTATTAAAACTAGGTTTCAACAAAGGAGTTTTTGGAACAGGTTCTTCATGGACGTACAAAGGAGTACTAAGTATTTACGTGTACAGGGATTTTTTGTACTTCCAAGTCCCTTAAGGTTCAGTTTTACATTTCCTTGTTCCCGTTCGTACGGAGTAGTCCTTCTCGTTTAAAAACGTTTGGATAGTTTATGATTTCAATAGTTACTGTACTTTCGATAAAATTTGCATGGAAAATTAAATTACTTCTGCTGTATATTCTGTGATACGACTTTGATGGAAAAATTTCATCAATCAAATAGTGTCTTGAGTCCATCATGCATGAAAATATTGTTTATGAAATTTATAAATGTGAAAATATGAAATATTTGAGCGAAAAGCGTTTATGAAAACAGTTCAATGGGTTCGAATGAAATATTTTTACCAGACTGTTTGCAAAAACTCATGCTTTTCTTAAATTTTGTGTCGATATTTAATATGGATGAAAAATTTAATTACAATAATACACGACCTAGGTACATAAGCATAATTACAAAAAAAACTTTTACACTAGGACAAACCATTCATGCATCCGCATGCAAACTTTTCTAATTATAATTATTGTAACGGCTCGCGTTCTCGACCTCTTAGGTCGAATTTTTTTTCAGAATTCCCCGTCCCATGACCCACGGGAAAAAGGGTAATCTGCTCCTCTGCTCGTTTTAGTCTTCAGAGATAATTCTACATCTCCGAGTTCTGCGTGTTGGTTGTATGTGTGTGTTTGCTGTATGTGGTAATTGAGAGGTTGTTTGAGTGTGTGGTTGAGTAATGTCTGTGTCGTCAGAGCTTATTCTGCGTCTTTGTGTCCTTCGGGTTAATTGTGTGAGTGTTTGTTGTGTTGTGTTGGTCGTGCGTTGTGGATGTGAAGTTGTTTGTGTGTGTTTGGTTGAGTTGTATTTGTGTCGTATAATATAATAGAAGAAAACAATAAAAAAAATAAAAAACAATAAAAAATATAATAACAGCATGATAAATACTTACAATATTGATAAAAACAGTCCAACTTTCAGTAAAATAAGTTAAAGAAAGATTTACTCACTGCGATCACTAAAATGAGAAAAACTTAAGAAAGATAAATCTTTAAAACCACAGACGATCTAGTTTTATCACCAAGTTTTAAACGTACTAAACTGTTTAAAGAGTTTATTTATATCGTGTGGTGTAGTTATAAGAAAACTGCACGTAAAATAGTTTAGTTGTTCCTTATAATGAAAATATCTTGTGACCTAGAATCCACTTATAGGTATTCCGAAATTAGTGCAATATAATTTTCTTTTAAGAAAACTCTTAAAAAACACACCTTATACCTCTCTTATACCAACTTTCAGTATCATGTAGCAGTAAAATGCTAGATAAGACAAGTAAAATGAGTCCCAAGAGTATGGCCACCTTAAGAATGCATCATCAGGTCACCTTCATTATACCATTTTAGTGCATTGTCACGTGATATAAATATACATATGCATGCAAAATTTTAGCTCAATCGGGAACCGGCATCAAATCCAACTCGCAAGATTCCACCTGAACTTACATAGTAATGCAAGTTAATGTAAAGCTTGTAAAAAACCTAATGCAGTGTAACTTGGGTTTGATAAGATAATGAGTATATTGGAGGAAGTTTAAAAATGGCAGTATCTGAGGAGTAAAAGGTTGGTCTGGACATGGGATGCGGAGAGATGAGGACAACGTTACAAAGCGAATGTAGATTTGAAAGTCAAGGAAGAAGGAGAGGAAAGCCAAAAAACAGATGGTTTTCAGATGGACAGAAATAACATATTAGCACCGACCGGGGGCCGACCAAATTTGAATGGGTTCAATTTAAGCTAAAGAAAAAGCTTATTTCTCTAAAATTATTCAGTTACACTATCCTATTTAGTAAACCTCAAACGCCAATGATATCTTTAGCAACAATTGAAATTACGAAAGCAACGAATACAAAGCATTTCAACAGAATCTAATTATTTATTATACTTGAACACCTCAGAAATAATCTATCATTCTGTCTATCGTAGCCAAACAAAACAGCGGGAAATATAACTGGGAATTCCTCAACTAAAACAAAACTGTGGAGTCCCATCGAAACCTGTTTGTTTTCGCCGACTGTTTTCATTTCATTCCTTTGAAGTATTTTCGAGATTGGCTCCGGTTTATAAAGTATATTAAACGTTTTACGATATTTTACTTTACGACCGATAAAATGATTTTTAGGTAGTTTTCACACTTAAGTATTGATTGTAAGATTTTATGATATAGTTAAGTTGTGTTTTTGGGGCGAAAAACAAGTTATTTCTACAATAGAACGATTACTTTTTTTTACACAAAAATCTTTGCAAATTTATTTGTATTCTTTATAAATGTAGGTTGCCGAGACTACGGCCCACCTTATGATTAATTTTGATGGAAAAAACAAAGATAATTTAACCTTGTCAAAAGAAAATTTTCAATTAAGTATTTGTTACATAACATGTTGGTCAGTCGTCGTTTTGCGAGATCGAGAATGAGCCAGTTTAGACCTATACAGTAGACGTCTACGGGTTTATGATGATGATAATAATGGTAAATTATAGAGAAATTTGGACTGCATGGACATACAAAAACCAATCGATGCAGCAGGATGCTTTAAAGCACATATTTATTTATTTATTAAACTTTATGCACATAAATGGCACAATGGCGGACTTAATGCCTAAGGCATACTCTACCACTCAACCAAAGGTGGTGTAGAGAAAACTATGGTAGGTGTTCAATTAGAGTTACTATAAAATGTATATAATATAATAAATAAAATTTCCATACATAAAATACTATAACTACACAATAAACTATGCAATATAATAAACCTATTCATAATGACATAAACACTACAACAATACATATTACTAATTTTTCACTAAACCATTTTGTTTTGTTTCCAGGGCAATGAGGGGCCGTTATCTATCTACCAATACTAGACTTGATTTTTTTTAATTCCCTTGTAGGCAGACGAGCTAACGTATCTTAAAGTTATTTTCTAAAGATTCAGCAAAGGAATCCTCTCATAAAAGCCTTGTTTAATGCCTTTTAAAGTCTCGTATTACGTACTGAGACAGTTAATTAGCGAGCTCTAATTGGTATCAGGTAATTGTGCTCCGGGTGCCTTGGATTTTGATCAAACGAGATATTCTGATAAAACGGGGATGAAAAATTTGGTATATGTAGAAAGGAATATTAATTATGTTGATGGGCAATAAATTGTTATTTGAAACTTTTTAAATGTATATAAGCTTAATTAAGATCGTATTTGATGGATTAAGATGTAGAAGTAGAGTGCTAACTAAGACAAATAAAATGAGCCCCAACAAGATGAGTCCATGTTTAATACAGGAGTTCCCATAGTCTATTATATTACAATAGGAATCCATCATTAGATCAGCTCCATGGTACCATTTTTTTTAAATTTCAACTCAACCGGAAATCAAGAAATTGGTCAAATTCAACTAGCAAGACACCACCCGAACTATCATAGTGCAAGTTAAATAAAAACTTCTAAAAGTGTTTCCAATTAATTCAAAAACTTTTAATCTCATTAGTGCAATTCTATATTCTCGAACATCACAATCACGATATTCCAACAGATTAAATCTGGCTTCGTGCTAAATACCTGTGCCTATGTTTCTGACGTCACAGACTACCAAAACGATTTGTATTCAAATATAAAATGTATTACATTTGGCAGGTTGCTCAACTGTTGCCGGTTTAAATTGAATGGCGATGATTGAGTTTATTTTACACAGCATTGACTTCATTTTAAGTTTTATTTATTTATTTGGTACAATAGTAAGGTAGTGTCAAGCGGAGGTCTAGATTAAAGATTAGATTAAAAAGATTAAAAATATTTATTCAGCCAAAATTTACAGAGTAATATACAATTATAAACTTATTCAGACACTCGCGGTTTTCTATAATACTTTCATGCATTTTCAACGGGTTCTTACCACGATATTTAATGAGTGTGGTGTGTCGAGAAGTGAGTTCGAGTTCCAGTGGTACGACCCAAAAGCGAACGAGAAAGAGGGTAGACAGATTTGTTTGCTCTTAAATCGACCCGCAGTATCCAGTCTTCTCGTGATCATGACGTTTGCAACAGCGTTGAAATATCGAGACAACTCAATTAATTAAATATCGTGGTAATATACAATTAACCATTAGATCTCCATACTAGGTCAAGCCTGTCTCGTGGAGATCTTACTAGTACATTCATCAGTCGAATTAACCGTTTGTATCGATACCAAATTACAATATTGAAAAACAGAAAATAACTACTTAGTGGCTAGTGAGGCAAAACATAGGTAAATTATTAATTTCAATAGCAAAACGGTGAGTAGTCTGTGTATGATGAGTGTATGTAATGTTTGTAGGTGTTGTGAGTGTGTGTGTGTGTGTACGTATGTGTTTAGTAGTCTAGAGATAAAGAACCTTTAGGTATCTGATTCACCTCCATGTATGTTCCACGATTTTTCATAGTTTTCGAGTTATGAACTTTTTGAAAACACTCGTCACTTGAATATATTCCGTCATTAACAAATTACATGTAAATTTAAATACGTCATACCATAGAAATAATAGTGATTAAATAAATTATTATCCCCTTGTTGTTTGTCTGTCCTTAAAATTATTTTTCCTTCCAAATTTAAAATAGACACTTTAACAGTTTACTATTTACCTACTTGGATTATTTTAACAATTACTTTTATGTACCTAATTTATTTTGTATGTTTTCTCGTGTTCAAGAGCTTTCGCGCATTATCGAAAGGGGGCTAGACGGAAATTCTTATGAAAAAGTTGTCACGACACTTTTTTTTGTTTTAGATGATTATCGCTAGATGGCGCTGTGATCAAAATATTTTATTTAATAATATTGTACAAAATATTTTTATAAAAAAATAAATTTTATTACAATTCCCTAATTAATCGAAAGGAACTTCGTTCCATCCGAGTGTCCCTTGACACCTCTCAAGTTTATATATTTTGTGCTGCGTAGGTATTGCTATTAATTTTGTGACTTTGTTTTAATACTTCGTAACATCGTTAGTTCATTACATTTATTCTTCACTGCATCGTAATACTACCTGCATATAGAATCGATACCCATTGTGCGCTATAAATAAGAAAATCGATATTGTAAGTATCTCGTATGGGAACATCTTCGTTTGTTTCAAAATAAACCTTTGCCAGAGAAAATCTTTAATATTTTACGAGTTCTTATTCATCATTAGCCTATAGACGTCCACTGCTGGACATAGGCCTCTCCCAAACCTCGCCAGATAGACCGGTCCTGCGTTGGTAGATGGGGGGATGTGGGGGGCCACAAGATGGACCGACGATCTGGTCAAGATCGCGGGAGTTCTTATTCATTCAACTGGAAACCAATCTGACCATATCCAATATGCAGATATTCTCATGATATTTGCTCTCGTCATGTATCTTTCTTTTATGACAACTGTATTTCGTTAGCATTTTCTCCTGCGACACAGCCTTGTCGTAGTGCAGGGTTCATTGCTAAATATTGTATTGTATTTCTCCAGATTCAAATATCTTTATGTCTACCTTAGTTCTACCTCTAAATATATTTTTGCCTCGTAAAAAGACGAGTATACGACCCACATGAAGTGGTTACCTTCCGTGCAGAAACCTTTCAAACACGGTTTACAGAAGGACAAGTCGCCGCCCCCACCGAATAATATCGTAATCGAAAAATCAAAATTTTACAGGAAAAATAAAAAACGATTTTTGGCTTATAACTTCTTACCAGGTTTACATGTAATAATAATTTATATACCAAAAATGGCTGATTTTTTCTTCAATACAGCAGTGTAACTACAAAAATATATTTTTGTACAAGATTACAGTTATAAGCGAAAGTTTATATTGCATAAATTTGAAATAGAATCTTCATTAGTAAAGCAATGATACGATTTTATTCGGGTAAATTGTTGACAGTGATCTACACAGTAATAGTTAATTGCGATATTATTCACTGTTTTTTAGAAATGTTAACTAACTCGGTAATGAAATGATACGGAGAATAAACAAATTGACCAGATCATTGTACAATCTATTTACGTTATTATTCCATGATAAACAAAACAAGTTCCATAGTCGTAAAAGTCTAGTACCGAAATTAATTTATTTTTTCGTACCCGAATAAGATTATAATAACGGTTTCCTGTAGAAGGTGTGATACTTTAAAGTTAGTAATTGCCTAATATGATGATATTCGTCATAAAACTATGTTTTTATTTTTAAGCGAACAGTACAGGTATGGTCATTACAAAATCATTATCTCGAAAAGTACTCGTACGAATATTTTGAAAAAAATTCACAAGGTCCGACCGTCCAGTACAATTATTCCCAATAAAGACACTTCTATAGTAATAGTCGATTACGATACTATTCGGTGGGGGCGGCGAGGTTCTTTAATATCTAATTATTGAGTAACATATTCTTATATACTAAAAACCGATCTTTACTATATAACAAGGTTATGACAATTTTTATCAACACCCTATTCATTTAAAAAAAAGAAAAATTATTTCTAAGACTTACTTGATAAATAGCAATATGCCAGTCTTTTCAATTTGCCTGAAGATTCCTTTCCATGAAGCCATAATTACATACTGCTGTTTCGAGTTCAAAGGACACCGAGGATCCGAAGGTGGTGGAGGCTGATGCATAGGATCCTGCACCTCAGATTTAATCATCTTCGTCAGTTCACAACCCATCGTAAAAAAATATGGCGGCAAAATTTAAATTTGGAATTTTATTAAAAAGTGTTTGATTGTCACAGGCAGTCACAGCACTTTTAGAAATTAAAAAAAGAACACAATTATTTTTTTTCACATTTCGATCCTCGTAGGCGACCGCTTGCTAAATATAGTACCGCGGACTAACGCTGTTGTCTGTATTGGAAAACGTCGAGTTAAAAATTCAAAGGAAAAAATACGTTAGCGTAGATATTATTAGACACGAAATACTAATATTTGTTCTATTGTCTTATCAAGTACACTCGGGAAAACTTAATTAACGAATCAATTAAATGACTATTTATATGTAACTAAAAACCCATTATTGATATCAATAATGTATAGTTATTTTCCTATAATTCTCACTATTAATGTGTCAATACTTTAATAAAATATTTTAACTGATTCATTTGATATTGTTGTATTAAAAACAATGTACTAAGTAGCAATATCAAATAGTGAAGTGAAAAGTGAAATATCGTTTTTAAAAATGCTACTTTTAATCATTTCTTTTTGCTCATACATATTGTAGCTGGATTTAATTTATAATTACTAGCAGATACAAGCTACTTCGTCTGGGTCACAAAAGCAAAATTAAAACAGTTTTTGTGGCGAGGTTTGGAGGAGACCAACAGCAGCATTCATATAAACCTTCCTCTTGTCTAACTCTATCTATTAACATGTTTGTTGCTAAACGAAGATTACTTGATCCCTCCTGTAACATCCCTGTGGTGCAAAGAGCATAACTTTGTTAAATGACGTGGGGTCGAATAGACCGTGTGTCTCTTTAACGCTTGGTCATGGTGCGAGCCGATAAAACCTCGTGTCGCACCGAACGGTTACTATACAAAAATTGGTTTCACAGCTAGAATGAAATACACATTTTTTTGTAAAATTTACTCCGTATTTTGATGGTTATATTATGTCGCTGCCAAAATTTATTTATACGAAATATTTCAATATTATTTATGCGATAACGAACGGATATTCCGTCGTCCTTATCAAGGATAAAATGATTTCCCATAACATTGTTTTGAATTTGCGTTGAATTACAATTATTTAAGTCTTAGTTACTTACATTGCAGAGGTTCGTGAGCGACGGTAACCGCTTACGATGACAATAAAATCAAAGCAATAAAAAATATAATTTGTCTTAACTTCCAATTAGTGGGCTCGAGTCTCTTTTTTTTGCTTTAGGAAATCGACCATTCTTATATTCGGATATTTAGGAGTTGGAACACACTAAAACCTCCAAGCACTCACACGCAGTTCCCGGCTGAGGTCAGAACCCAGCAAGCGGTTATGCGGGACAGCACGACGCGTTACGCACTACAGCGCTCTTTCCCGTTGCGCCGCCCCCACTATATTTGCCTAATTTAAAACGGCTTTGGGATTGTTCACAGTCAAAAAATTGTGAACATTTTCTATTTTTACAAGCTTTGTTAACTTGCACTGGATGTACCTATGTAAGCTCAAGTGAAATCTGACGAGCTAAATTAATCCAAATTCGTAAATGTATATCGCGTGACTATATTCGAAAGGAACTTCAGTACTGTACTGTAACAACCCATTACTGCCCACTGCTAAGCTCAGGTCTCCTCTGAAGAGGGGTTAGGCATAGTCCACCACGCTTGCCTAATACGGATTGGGGACTTCACATATCTACAAAGGATTTTTAGAACCCTTTTCCGATATGCAGGTTTCCTCACGATGTTTTCCTTCACCGTTTTTAGCCAGTGGTGTTGTGAAAAATTGCACATAAATCTTTTTTATATTAAGATTTAGAGGTACAAGCCGGCCGGTTTTGAACCCGCGACCTCCCGTACGGAAGGCAAGCGCTTCAACCACTCGGCCACCACGACTACTAACCCTATTAATTTAATAAAAGATAATTACCCTAACACTTACTTGATAAATAACAATATGCCAGTCTTTTCAATACTCCAGTACTATTAAAAGATAAACCCAACGTGTTTGGGCTCGGGAAGCTTCGTAAAGTTTTCTCATCCACAATACCGCAGTGTCTCAAGACGAAAGTCTTTGACCAGTGTGTGTTGCGAGCGATGACTTATGGATCCGAGACTTGGCCGCTTACAATGGGTCTTGTAAGACGACTCAGAGTCGCTCAGAGAGCAATGGAGAGGGCTATGCAGGGTGTTTCTCTGCGTGATCAAATCAGAAATGATGAGATCCGCAGACGGACCAAAGTTACCGACATAGCCCAAAGAATTGCATCTTTGAAGTGGCAATGGGCAGGACACATTTTGCGCAGAACTGATGGCCGATGGGGCCGAAAAGTTCTAGAGTGGCGACCACGAACTGGTAGGCGCAGCGTAGGCAGACCTCCCACAAGGTGGACCGATGACCTGGTCAGGACCGCGGGAGGTGGCTGGATGCGGACAGCGCAGGACCGATCGATGTGGCGAGGTTTGGGGGAGGCCTATGTCCAGCAGAGGACGTCTACAGGCTGATGATGATGATGATGATGATGTTTGGGCTCGACTTATTCGTCATTCAGAATCTAAAAATCTTGTATTTAAAGTGTTCTCTTTAAGACAATATTGATATAGAATCAATGCCAACATCCAGCAGTGATTTTCACAAACATTTGAACAGTGTTAGTTAACAAATATTTGGGAAGAACCATTGTCAAATATTTGAAGTAATTGGAGTATTTCAGTGTTATAATAATATAAGCAATGATCCTTTCTCGAATACTTGAGAATCTTGTACTATGAATAACTTACATTCTTAATAAAGCTTTGAATATAATATTATCAAAAATACACATTTTGAGATCTAGTTTTGGCATACTGGTACAACTAAATTAAAGTCTATGTTATCCTTAAACCTTATGTAAATATATATCGGCGCGAGCCATAAAACATAAGAATAATTTAATAATAATTCAATAAAACTCACTACATAATAGTTCCTAATAAGAAAATGTAACTAGAAACTACGCATACGAGATACTTAACAAAACTATCAATGTTATGGTTTGTGTAAATGAAATGTAAAACGTTCCCGTAGATGTTGTATTTGCGAGACTTAACGTTAGTATAAATAGAGGCCGATCGACGGCTTGCATGCAGTCGAGTTCGAGCCGCCTTACGAGTAACACATACGCAAATTGTGAACAATAAACATCAAGTAACTCAAGAAGTCTTTTATTGGAAATGGATCACAAGTTTATGGAAGATACTGACGTCAGCGGGGCTGACGTCATCTATTTTAAAAACCCGTCGGGGCTTCGGACTTCGTCATCAGAAGTGGGATCGGAAGAGATCCTTATCTGAAACGCTCCACGCAACAAGCAGGCTACATCCAGACAATCAACCAAACAGTTTAACCAGAAGTATCACGCCGCAGCACCTTTCTCCGCGACCGGGTGCTGAGCAAAAATATCAAGCTACAGAATCTAATAGAAGTCAAACCGAAGTACCACTGCAATTCTTGACGCAGACGATGTCGGAATGTTTGTGTATTCCACTAGCACAAGCAAGAATGAAAATTCAGGATATCTGCCTTCCGTTGTTTGACCCGGATACTGATATCAGGAAAAGAGAATGATGTCAACACATTGATCAAGCAATTGAAAGATATCTCGACTCCGAGACATGCATGAAGGTGTGTGCACTATTAAAAGTAAGAACAAAAATGTGGACTGATAACTGGTTGAGCACCTCATAAAAACCTTTGAACCTGAAAATCAATATTCACGGGACGTAATACTACTGCGAGAGCACACGTATGACTAGTCCAAGGACATCGAGCATCCTATGGAAGAGAGTGACTCAAAATAAGTTGGATGGCGACGTATCGGCGACAAACGCCTACGCATCGAACTACTGAATGTAAAGGCAACAACAGTGGCAGAGCGGTGCAAGCGCCCTTTGTGAATGTGACTGCATCAATCAAAACACGCTATTCCGATGGGACGCACTCGGCGACGGGATGGCTGTATCGGCTAGAAAATGAATTACTCAACAAAGACTGCAGGTTAAGGCAAATCAAAACAAGAAGGTACGAATGTCTCATCAATTACACGTACTGCAAGAAATCAGGGCATGCATATGAAGCGTGTTTCAATCGACAACGAGCGCTGACCTCTAACGTCACAATGTAACTTCAATTGTGTATCTTGAACGACACAAGCATCTATAATCATCAAAATCGGACAAAGAAGAATAAAAGCAGTGTTCGATTATCGAGTGCAGATAAAATAATGTGATCTTTCTATGTGTGAACCCGGGACGTCGATCGAGGAGCGTCGTGACTACAAGCTTGGTGACGTCGAGCGGCTGGACGAGAGCGGGTGACGAGAACACTCGTATACACCTACTTCATCTCACCGTATGCCAGCTTCATGGAGTTAATCCGGTGATGTCATTTGCTTTTTACACAATTTCATTTTGGTATGTTGCTAAACTTTTATAATTCATTTTTAAATTCTACGAACACCTAATGTTACTTGTCTGAAAAGTTAGTTTAGCAAGTATCTAAGTTTAGCAAACTAAACTAAACTTTAGGATTCAATCACTCTTTACATCAATTTAGTTCCTTTCAAGTTTTGTTGATAACTAACTTAGAAATGGTTAAACTTTGATGATCATTGGAATCAATTGAAATCAAATTTGATTAACACGTTTTCAACAGACATAGTTTATTTTAAAGAGAACTCTTTAAATACGAGCTTTTATGATCCTGAATCTCATAAAGCGGTAGTGTGCTAGCTAATACAAGTAACAAGCACGAGAGTTCGTATTACGACTTTCCAAATTCATCATAAAGTCAGTGCCGTTTTGTCAAATTATTGCATTGTCATACATCTGCGTGCAAAATGTAATTTCAATTGGAAACCGGGAAGTTTGTCAAATTTAGCTTGCAAGGTTCCATCCGATGTGAAGGCTTGTAAAATAATCTCTCTATCGATAAACAAACATACATTCTCCTACAAAAAGCAACTATTCTGAACACTTGTAGAATAGTAAAGAAATTTTTATCGATTACTTAACTAGGTTAATTTTTGTCATTAATCATCATCATCATTCTAACATTGTTAAACTCACTTTTGGCCAAAAGCCTGCTGAAGTGGTGACATACCTCCAACTAACGAAAATAATAATAATAATTACTCTAAGTAATCATAACCTGAGTACTCTAGATTCAACGTGCAATCTTTACTTACTCGCGTTAATCTAATTACATTACGAATAGCATACTCGCATACATTTGCTTTGTTTCCAGCCTATCTACCGTCTTGACCAAAACCAATACCAGAAGCCGACACTCGAGGACGCGTGTCCCGCAGGACGGCCGAGGCATAGCCGATCATTGGCAGAGGCAGATAATAACCCAATCCGGAGAAAGAATAAGACAAAGAAAAAGAAAGAAAAGACAAAGAAAGAAAAGAAAGAAGAAAAAGAAAGAAAAAAAAAAAAAACTTTTTACTACATTTACAACTTTCACTCAAATGTTTTTGTTTTCTACAGAACAGTCAAAGCATTGTGTTAACCAACGCTGCTGACATCCAGAACCTGAGCACCAGCAGCAGTGACTCTTCACACACCAATAATCAAGATACTACAGCGAGCTAAGCAGAGGGCAGGGCTCCGCTTTATCAACGAAAGACTTTCACGAAGGAGTGGCCGAACAGTACACTAATCCGGTGATTGATTTACTTATTATTTCAAAGCGCTTGTCGCTCATTTAAATTAAAAGGTTGTTTGTGTAACCAGCCTGTTGTTTTAAACTATTCTGGTTGTAAAATTACTGTTGTCACTATCGGGACTTCTCTGATGGATGTCGGAACCCCTCTAGTGGTTATTACGAATAAGAAACAGTAAAAGCCAGGCCTTTCCCAAGCGGAGACAGCGGGACCCCCCGAGCGGAGATAATGGGGCCCCCCGAAAAGGTCATCGGAACGAGAGGTTACCGTACACCAGGGTAGGAGTCACTGTTACACGCCGGAGAGGAGTTACCGTCTGCACGATGGGAGGAGTCACCTGTGCTATAATAAATTGATAAACTATTGCACCCTCAGAGTGGAGTTACCGTCACCTCAGAGCAGAATAACCGTTACCGTAATGAAAAAGAATACATGTAGAGTCATGTAAAGCTATAAAACAGGCTGTTGCACAACCAGCAATATAAAACCTACAAATATCAAAATTGATCACACTCATATAACACTTACAAAACAAATGTAGTGAATCTCTGAGACCATCTGAGATCCTACAATTATCTACGAGACGCACCGAGAACCTACAATTATCTACGAGACGCACCGAGAACCTACAATTATCTACGAGACTTATAAAACAAATGTAGTGAATCTCTGAGATCCTCTAAGATCCTACATTATCTACGAGACGCACCGATAACCTACAATTATCTACGAGACGCACCGAGAACCTACAATTATCTACGAGACGCACCGAGAACCTACAATTATCTACGAGACTTATAAAACAAATGTAGTGAATCTCTGAGATCCTCTAAGATCCTACATTATCTACGAGACCCTCCGATAACCTACAATCATCTACGAGAACCGCCGAGAAATTACAATAACATACACTACACATTCACTCACAACTATAAACAAAGTAAAGGTGGACTTTACTTTACAAATAACCTTAAACAAAAAATAACAATTCATTTACAACTTTAAACAAAGTAAAGGTGGACTTTACTTTACAAATAACCTTAAAACCAAAAATAACAACTTACAAATAAGCAACCGAGGTTGCTTACAGATACCAATCTCAAAGGAGTTTATATCTTCATTACAGATCAACTGGAGTCAGGCAAGTGTCGAGCATGCACTGTTTGTCATCCTGAAACCACCGAGAACCTCCAAGAGTCTCCGAGAAACTCCAAGAACCTCCAAGAGTCTCCGAGAAACTCCAAGAACCTCCAAGAGTCTCCGAGAAACTCCAAGAACCTCCGAAAACTTAGACTTACTTAGATTTACTTAAAACTTCAAATATTGAACTAGAACTCATTCATAAATTAGAATAAAATGAACTAGTTAGGCAGGTGCAGAGCGCGCACCGCCTATCAGCATGGCCGTATCGGCGCGAGCCATAAAACATAAGAATAATTTAATAATAATTCAATAAAACTCACTACATAATAGTTCCTAATAAGAAAATGTAACTAGAAACTACGCATACGAGATACTTAACAAAACTATCAATGTTATGGTTTGTGTAAATGAAATGTAAAACGTTCCCGTAGATGTTGTATTTGCGAGACTTAACGTTAGTATAAATAGAGGCCGATCGACGGCTTGCATGAAGCCGGTGCATCGGTACTGGTCGCGACAACTGTGAGTTTCGGTGCTGGCCACAGTGCGGGTGGGAGACTTAAATCGAGTGCGGTTCGACCCTTGATTTTTACCCTACCGTCGCGACTTCGTGAGCGTGCCCAGTCCCTGCTGCTGCCCCGGGACCGCCGTATTCGACGATTCCGGACAGCGGAGCAAGGGAGCCGGCGACACAGGTGAGTGGAGACACTTTTATTCTTTAATTAAGTGCATTTACGGGTGGTAGTCTTCACCCTGTTGTAGCTGTGTCCCTATTTTATCGTTCCATGATAAAATTAGGGACTCGAGCGCCACATTGAGAGTTGCCTGACTGTGTCAACCCCCTTAACCCCCCCTGCAGGGGGGGTGAGGCTAGCGAAAGACCCGCACTTGCGCTGCTAGGAGGTTCGAGCCCTCCCCTAGTTTTAACTTAGTTTTATTTAGTTATAATTAGGTGTAAGTTAGTGTAGGAACCTCATGGGACCCGCCTAACGATAAGTGGTAGCCGAAGTCATGCCCGGGGGGGACTCACCCCCCCTTGTTAGCACCCCCGGCCCGTCCCGCGATGCTCGCGGTGGACGTAAATCAAAGAGGGTCGTCGTGTCACGCGACCTCTTTACGAACCAGATACGGGAGGTGGTTCCCGTAGCTCAACCGGGTTCGCCGGACCCGGTAGTCGATCCTCCCGTTCCTCGGGCAGGGCCCTCCTCTGAGAGTCAGGGGGTAGGGGGCATCGGTTCGGGGGAAACTGTGTTTTCCTTGCCGACCGATGCGTCTATGCCAGCCAGGCCTCAGAGGAGGGCCAGGTCCGGTTCGGATCCGGTCCCGGAGGACAAACGTCCTCGCACAGGCCCTTCTTCATTCTCCCTCGAGGTCGAGAGGGGTTTGAAGGAGATTTTTGGAAGCTCCGATAGCGAGTACGCTTCGGATGCTTCTATAGAAACTACATCAACATCATCATCGAGGGGGCGGGGCCTCGCGCAGCCCTGCGTGCCGTCTCACCCCTCGACCACGACCACACCGACCACGACCCCCGGGAGCAGGCCAATACCTGCGGAACGCAGGTTTCGCACTCCACCAGCCTCTCCGACGCCTCCTACCTTCTCGCCGATCTCCGGCGGGGCGCCGGCGCCGCTGTCAACTTCGGCCGCGGCTCAGCAGCAGGTAAGTAGGGGTTTCTTAGACTCTACACGCTACGCGGAGTTCGGTGGGGGCCCTACGGGGTATGCGGATGCGGCGAGACAGCCGGCATCCCCACGTCCGTCTTCATTGGCGGCTCCACCGGCTCCACGCCCCCAACCTCAACCTCAAACCGCGCGGCGCGCTGCCGCAACCACGGCGACAGCACCGGCCGCCAGTGCAGCCCTACCCGGTTCGAATAGAACCGGAAGGGGGGACCTCGATTTGCGTCGTCATCCCCCAATTGAAGTGCAGTCGCTCCCCGACTGGCCGCGGCACTTCGCGATTCTAAGGGAGCGTCTAGGAGCTGCCCCGAATGGCAGAGCCACCCCGGCGGGTGGCTTTAAATTCCATCCGGAATCCGTCCGGGAGTTCCGGGTGATTCAGGCGTACCTGACGGAGGCCTCCCGGGAGACCACAATTTCGTGGAATTGTTGGTCGCTCCCGGAGGACATCCCCTCCAAGGTCGCAATCCGAGGACTCCCGGGCAATACTGACCCCGCCATAATAACCGAGGCTCTGAAAGAGCTCGGTTTCCCGGCGCGGTACACCAGGGTGGTCCTGGCTAAAAGAGGTCGGCCCTCCAGCGTATTTTACGTTGAGTTGGACCACCTCTCCAGGGAGGACCTCGCCCGGATCTACAGTGTAGAGGAGCTCCTCTACCTGCCGGGGGTGGTGGTCGAGGCTTGGAGGCCTAAGAAGGGACCTGCGCAGTGTCACCGCTGCCAGGCCTTCGGGCACTCCAGCACCAACTGCCACCGTGCGGTCCGCTGCGTGCGATGTGCTGGTGAGCACATCGTGGCGGACTGCCCGAGGCCTCGGGATGCCGCACCGACCTGTGCCAATTGTGGCAAAGGCCACGCCGCAAACGACCGGCGATGTCCGGTCTTTGTGCGGAGGGCACGGGCCACCGGTGCGGTTATCCCACCACGGATACCGGAGCCGCCGCGCTCCAGGGACCCCCGCCTGAGGCAACAGCCTCAAGCACAGCCGCCACAGCGGCCACAGCCCACTCCCCGGACTATTCCGGGCACATCCGCCCCCGGGCATCAGCCCGAAACCGCTCAAAAGAGGTGGAAGGGCAAGGGGAAAGGAAAAACTTCCCGACCCGCCCCTCCACCCCCGACCCAGACCCCTACGGTCCCTGCCAACCCACAGGCGACCTCGCTCATGGCGGAAGCGAACGCTCCCCGTGAGCAAAGGCCGCCAAGACCCAGACCCCGCGAGAGGGTGACGGCCGTTGCTACTTCGGCGACGCTTCCTCTGACTTCCTCGGCACCCGCCACCCAGGTGGCGGCGCCGTCGAGGAAGAAAAAGAAGAAGAAGAAAAAAAAAAAGAAGTCGAAGAGCAGCCAATCTGCGGCGGTGGGTACGCGAGCTGCGCAGGAGCAGCCCGTGGCCGCTACATCGGTCCCTTTGCCTCCTCGGCCACCACGTGCCGGAGAGAGGCCTGTGTTGGAGGCTGTAGCCCCTCCACAGTCACTCCAACACGAACCCATGGAGGTAGGGTCTGTGCAGACTCCGACGGGGGCTCCGTCGTCTGCCACCCCACCCCTCCGCACGACGGTCCAGCCTCGAGCCCACCCACGGCCTCAACAGCGCGACGGAGGGATAGCCCCAGGGCATCCCTTCTCCGCCGCAATGCTGTTGGAGCTGTGGGAGAGAGTGTCGGAGGCGATCCGCGAATTTATTCGCGCGATCGCTTCCCTCATAGCCCCCCTCGGGGGACTAATATCGGGATTCGGCCCATTCGTCCCGCAGCATGGATAGGGAGGAGCTGCGGGCCATATATTGGAATCCCGGGGGGGTCCTCTCTAACAGGCTGGACCTCATCCGTTTAGCCCAGGAGTACAGACCGCATGTTTTGCTCCTGGGAGAAACAAAACTTAGACCGACTACGAGGTTTGTGGTGCCTAACTACATCGTGTACCGAAGGGACGAACTGACCCCTGATGGGTTGCCGTTCAGGGGAACGGCGGCTCTCGTCAGGAGGGATGTCGTGCACGATGAGTTAGAGCTACTGAGCTTCACCGACACCAGAACGGTGGGGGTGAGAGTGCAGGTATCGGGGGTCGAACTGCGGATTTATGCCGCGTATCGTCCCCCGGGCTACTACCTCGAGCCGGCAGACATTAGACGGGTCTTGGACTATGACCGTCAACCGACATTGATTCTGGGAGACCTCAACGCAAAACATACTGCGTGGGGCTCTCGGACTATATCGATGGCGGGGAGGCGGTTGATCGATGATGCCGAAAGGGGGGACTACTGCGTGGTCGGCCCCAATGAACCAACGCACATCCCGTACACGGCGAGTCATCGTCCGGATGTTCTGGATGTGTGCGTTCACAAGGGGTTACGGTGCCCGATTAACATCGAGGTACTGTACGACTTGGGTACCGCTCACCTGCCGATCTTGGTCACGGCGAGTTTGGGGATCACCCGTGCCGCGGCCCCCCCTTGAGGCCCAGGGTCGACTGGGAGGCTTTTCAGTCTTCGCTAGTCGACCAATCACCGTTCCAGGATCTATCTACCCCTGGTGACGTCGATGACGCGGCCGTCCGCCTCACTGATTTCATCAGGGGAGCCATAGACCAAGCGACGACTATGGTGCCCAGCAGCGGGCCCAGATGCAAACTCCCGGCGTCGATTGAGGCGTTGATACGTCGCAAACGGCGTCTGCGGAAGCTCTGGGCGACCACCAGGTGTCCCAGGGTGAAGCGCGAGCTTAATGCGTTGGAGGAAGAGGTGAAGACGAAGGTCCGTGCCTTCCGGGGCGAATCCTGGGAGGAGCACGTGAGGGAGGCTGGTGATGACCGCACCATGACCTCGCTTCACAGGATCTGTCGTCGCCTCTCCTCCAAACCTAGCCCTGTTTATCCACTTGTGGATGATCAGGGCCTAAGGTGCTTTACGCCGCAGGCTCGCGCCGAAGTCCTGGCTGGCTCGCTGGAAAGGCAGTTCACTCCGAACGCCTCGGTCCCGGAGATGGCTCACTTCCACCGTGTCTTGGAAGAGGGGGTTACCGAATCCCTAGACCCTCGTCTCCCGATGCCAGCGCTTGAGGAGGATCAACTGATCACACCTCGTGAGGTGTATCAGACGATCAAGACCCTCAAGCGCCGTAAGGCTCCCGGGGACGATGGTATCCCTCCCATGGCACTACTATCTATCCCTTCCAACGTTCTGGCAAATCTGTCAGAACTCTTCAATTCCATTCTCCGCACGGGTCACTACCCACGGACCTGGAAAGTGGGTAAGATCATCGTCTTGCCCAAGCCCGGCAAAGATAGGCGTCAAGCTTCCAGCTACAGGCCCATCACCCTGCTCTCGCACGTCGGCAAGTTGTTTGAGCGGTTGCTCCTGAGGAGGATATCTCCGCATATCCACCTCAGACCGGAGCAGTTCGGTTTCAGAGCAGACCACTCGACGACTCTACAGCTAGTCCGTGTATTGCATCACCTTGCGGACCAACGTAACTCCGACCGGTACACGGTCGCAGTCTTTCTCGACATCGTGAAGGCCTTCGACCGGGTATGGCACGGGGGGTTGGTCAGCAAATTGCAATCCACCGGCCTACCTCATGCCTACTGGCGACTGCTGGGGTCTTGGCTGGAGGGGAGATCCTTCTTTGTCGCGGTCGAGGGGTGCAAGTCGTCTGTGCGCCCCATAACGGCCGGGGTACCACAGGGTAGTGTCTTGTCCCCTATCCTATACGCCCTCTACACCAACGACATTCCCACCCTGGAGGGGCATCTCCGTTGGTGGGAGGAGGATGTGAAACTGGCCCTCTTCGCAGACGACTCGGCCTATTTTGCATCCTCCAGAAGTGTTAAACTTGCCATCTCCAGGATGCAGAGGCTCCTGGATGTTCTGCCTCCATGGTTGGACCGGTGGAGAGTCTCGGTCAATGCGGGTAAGACCCAGGCCCTACTCTGCGGTCCAACCCGCATCAGAGTCGTCCCCCGTCTCAGTCTTCGTGGTGTGGATGTTGAGTTTAGACCCACTGTTAGGTATCTCGGGTGCGAGATAGACCGTTCGCTTCGCGCGAAACCCCAGGTCGATCACGCGATTGGCCTGGCTCGCGCAGCACGGTTTGTCTTGCGACCGATTCTCGCGTCCGCGTTGCCGATCAGAACTAAGCTCACTATCTACAAGACTTATATCCGTCCACGTATTACGTACGCTGCTGAGGCTTGGTATCACCTCGCACCGCCGTCCCAGCGGAAAAGGTTGCAGGCCCAGCAGAATCTCTCCCTCCGAGTCATCGTCGGAGCCGGCCGTTACGTGCGAAACGACGTAATAGCCCGGGACCTTGAGGTGGAGTCGCTCGAGGAGTTCATCGTCCGGCTCGCCCGTAACATGTACGAGCGGGCCGACCGAGGACCCCACGAGCATCTCCGCAATATAGCTCCCTTGCACGCCAGGCCGCCTGAAGGTGCGGCGTTGCCAAGGGAGCTGCTGGGTCCCCCGAGATTCCTCGGAGTTAACTACCCTACGGCGTAACAACGTTGTAGGATATAGGCGATCCCCTCTACGTGACTGAGACATTGTGTCGTCCGTCCCGCATGTTTGTCTGCCCTAAGATGGAGCCCACGGGGGCTACCATCACCCTCCCGGCAGGGAGGTGCGACCCCGCTCCCCGTTAGGGAGCTGTTCCCCCTTCAGGGGACCCCCCACGTTTCAGTGGGGGCTTGTTTTTGTTTTGTAAGCCCCCTTATGGGGCTTGTATACCCCCCTCAGGGGTTTGGGTCGCCCAGACTAGGTCTGGGGACCTCTTATAGAGGTCTGGGGTCGCGGAACGGAGCCGCGGACTTGTCCTGGACTCCGCCCCGCGTCTCCGGGTCCCACTCCCCATCAGGGAGTCTAATATCTCTTGTGAGATATGTGTCACCCAGCCTAACGGTAGGGTGACAAATTTTTAAACCCTTTTATCCCTTTCCGGGATCAGTCAATCCCCCTTCTGGGGATGGGACTCCCAATCGGGGGCCCTTTTTGTACTGCGGACCTTGGTCTGCGGTCCCGCTCCCCTTATGGGAGCGGCCGACCTCAGCGTGGGCCCTTCCCTCTCCATGTTTCGTGGTGTTGTCTTGGGAGGGAGGGGCCCGCGGGGGCTGGACGGGGCCTCAAAAACCTTTTGTTTTGTTTTTGTTCTTGTCTTTATTTTCATTCACTTCTTGATTTTGTATAATCTTTAAATTTTTAATTTTCTTTTTACTTATTTTTAATGTTGTATAGCTTCCAGTTTATTTTCATTACTTTCTTACCACTTAGTTTTGTTGTTGTTTTGTTTTTATATTGTTAGTTTTTCAGTAACGTTTGTTTTTGTATAATAGTGTTGATTTTAAATTAGGTTAAATCTGTTTTATCTGTTTTATTATTAGTTATTATTGTAATAAAAACAAATAAAGGGTTATCCCACCCCTTAAAAGGGAAAAACATTTGTTGTAAATTAAAGATGATGATTAACTTAAATCGTTTTCGATCGGCACTCACTTTTTTGACCTCCTTGGCCTTCTTGGTTGCATGGCTTCGACATGAAGACAGCCCAGAATGGGCAGGATTCCGGCCGGGGCTGGTGGTCACCAAGAGTAGCTAAACTAACAGATAACTGACCAGACCATGGGAACACCCCAGAAAGGGGATAACACAACGCCACAACACTACCTTCACCTCCGCCCAGAGTGGCGGAGAGATCTTTCCCGGGCAGCGGGGTTGCCCCAAGGCCCGTCCGTGTCCCCCTATCGGGGGACACGAAGACCCCCATGGCTGGCTTGCATGCAGTCGAGTTCGAGCCGCCTTACGAGTAACACATACGCAAATTGTGAACAATAAACATCAAGTAACTCAAGAAGTCTTTTATTGGAAATGGATCACAAGTTTATGGAAGATACTGACGTCAGCGGGGCTGACGTCATCTATTTTAAAAACCCGTCGGGGCTTCGGACTTCGTCATATATTATTTTTATACAATAATAAAATATTTTATCTTTACCTATTCTTTGTACCATCAGCTTTCAATAACACTGTGGCGACCAATAATAACGCGCGAGATCCTGAATCGCGGTTACGACATTTGCAGAAATCTTCGCATATTTACGACATCTGAAATCTACTACAGTGGGCTTCGGCCTGACCGGGCATACACTACCTCGCCCGGTCGGAGATCTCCCTTTGGCCATAAGTCCACTGTACCCACAACATCTAAAGTTTTTTTCTTCCAAATTATTGTAATAGTTTGTACTTTTACATCAACGTTACGTAACGTTTTTATTCAAGGTATTTTTAATCGTAACGAATATTATTTCAAAACTGCCATTTACTCACCTCTTTTAATATGACAGAATAGAAAACATAAAAAAAAAATATAGAAACCTCATCCATTTTTAAATTGCTGTCACTGTCACACTGTCTTCGTTTTTCAAATTCAAAATCTAGCTACATCGCCCGACTATCTCCAACCTTCTTCATTAAATCTACGTACTTCCACACAATGTACATTGTTAAATATGTCGACAATTACATTATACGGAGCGGGTTCTGTATATTATCGTTATTACAGTACCACCATTAAGGACACAAAAGTGCTTAAGACATCAACGGCGGGAAAATGGGGAGTAAGTATTCGGCGGGCGTCAAAATTGATGCGTTGGACAAAACAATATGAGAATCCAGTATCTAGACACACGGTAGCGTGTCAAGCCAAGTTCAAAAAAGAGTTGCTGTAACAGAAAATAATATACATATCTGTAGTAAAAGTAATTAATTTAAATTTCTCTAAACTCTCGCGATTAGCTACATCACTTACACTATTACTAAACGGGTTCTTACCACGATTATTCTTAATTGAGCGGTCCCTATATTTCAGCACTGTTTCAAGCGCTATGATAACGGGAAGACTGAGGAACTGCGGGTAGGTCATATAAGAGCAGACAAATCTGTCTACCCTCTTTCTCGTTTGTTTGCCGGTACCACTGGAACTCGAACTCACATTTCGACATACCACACTAACAGTATCGTCTGTCGTCTCAAAACTAGATTTTTTGGCTTCATTTTCGTCTAACACTGGATTCCACATACAGGATAGTTTGAAGGTAAGAACCCGTTTAGTAATAGTGTAAGTGATGTAATTAATTTAGATATTGTATTAAAGATTATTATAAAATTATGTAGTGATAACTTTCATTGAACGACGCTTGAAGGTAGGTAAGTCCTTGACATTGCAGAGCTCCTAATGTCGAATAGATAATTCCTTAGCTTGTCTGTCCACATGTCAATAAAAAAGCATTAAATTATCCACATAACAAGAATTAAAGTTTCTTCATCGGCCCGCACCATGACCAAGCGTTAGAGAGACACGCGGTCTATTCGACCCCACGTCATTTAACAAATTTATGCTCTTTGCACCATAGGGAAGTTACAGGAGGGATCAAGTAATCTTCGTTTAGCAACAAACGTGTTGATAGATAGAGTTAGACAAGAGGAAGGTTTATACGAATGCTGCTGCTGGAAATTACCACTAAAATCAGATTGGACTTGGAATTGAATGTGTAGACACCAATCTTGAGGTTCTAAGTTAATTTTTGAGTATTATGCTACTAATAGATTGTGATACCTAATAACTGAATATTTTTTTTAAAATAATGTTTATAAGACCAGTACTAGTAGTATTGTTTTATAGTAGAGAAACCGATCTACGGTCGCTTACACTTTTGTTAGCAAAAACTGGCAAAACATGTCACTCTTGACGTATACGAAATTGCGCGAGTTACTTTATAAAATATCATCAATTCTACTTATCCAGTCGAACACGTACAACAGAAACGTTAGAACTTTATGAGTCGAGTTTATCTTGGACTAAAACATCAACAAACCGAAATAGATAACTTCATAAAAGAGACGTAAAGAAATTAATAAAAGCTAACATTCTGACTTCGGAAAATACATTGGAAAAGAGGAATTCTGTGGAGTTATTCTGTAAATGCGATTGAGTGAGGAGGTGGCGAAGTCGTGGTGGCCGAGTGGTCGAAGCGCTTCCTTCCGAACGGGAGGTTGCGGGTTCAAATCCGGCCGGCTTGTACCTCTAAATCTAAATGTGTCACAACACCACTGGCTAAAAACGGTGAAGGAGAACATCGTGAGGAAACCTGCATGTCGGAAAAGGATTCTAAAAATCCTTTGAAGACATGTGAAGTCCCTAATCCGCACTGGGCAAGCGTGGTGGACTATGTCTAATCCCTCTTCTGAGGAGGCCTGAGCCCAACAGTGGGCAGTAATGGGTTGGTACAGTACAGTACACAGATTGAGATGTACACGCAATCAATCGCTTTAAAATCAAAATTGTTTCTTTGCTTCGACACAAACGTGTCACGTTGTTGAAATAGTGATTGATTTTCCTTTGATTGTATCGCATCAACCAAAAAATGTATCAATATTTCGTATTTTCATTTAGGGACAAGGAGAATGAGGTTAACAATTATTTTATATAGAATTAATCCCCGTTCATTTTAGCGATATGCCTTATAGCTTTCGAGAGAGCTAATCCTGTCAATATTAAGGCAGAGTTTTTAAGTATTAGGTGGTAGACATTAACTTTGCTTTACATGCTTTAGTAATGTGGGGGTAGGTACTAGTTAGTAGATACTTCCCATCAAGTGGGTATTCGTTCGTTCCTTCGTGAATTTCCTTTTTTTACGCACCATCCTGCTACGGAATAATAATCCTTGGTGTTACTAGAACTCTATGACTCGTCCTTCTTCAAATGAGAAAAGAGTACCTAAACCGAAGCTGGCCATAGTAAACATATCCGTACATTGTAAAATATTATGGTTTCATTTACTTCAACTGAAGAATACAATTGGATAGTTAAGAAAAAACAGCTTAGCGATTAACAATAGATCGCAGGTTACAGAATAAGTCGTACGTTTCGTAAATCGAGAGCAATTCTCATTAAGTGACCTTCGTAAATTGAATTTTGTTTTGGGAGGTCGCACGTGGCAAAGATGAGGCCGAAATTGTGACATATTCAATTGTATTATGAGTTTGTTTCGTACGTTTTCGGACGTGAGGGGTGATTTCATTTCAGTTGTGTAATTTGGATGTTGAATAAGTATATTTTGGTTCAAATGTCGCGTAAGTACTTCAAGAATTTGTGATGTTTACCCCCCTAATTATAAGTAACCATTGATTTATTTATTTATTGTTTCCACACTTATTATAGAGAAAGTTACCAGTGGCCCTCACACTAGGCCTAGCCTGTATCGTGAGGACCTGATGGGTTCATAATATCGATTATAATATACATATATTTTTGTTTTTTAACTAGAGTAGTATGATGACAATAATAATACAGGAACAAAAAGAATATAAATTACTTTAGTGTTACTAATGAAGTGAGTTATTATTAGTATGAATAAAACCCCGAAATTATGAATCGGATTCCAATCACTGTGACGACTCAAATATCCTCTCAGTATCGTTGTAAGAAAGTTCTATCAACCACTCCCTAACTTTCTTTTTGGCTCCCCAAAATATTAGATGTCAGAAATTGCACTAATCATTCAAATCGGTCCATCCAAGCTAAAGTTATGAAGGAACAAATATAAAAAAATTCAGACGAATTACCTCTCCCTTTTTGTTAATTAAATAAACACAAAGTTCAGGATACACCGAGAAGTCTATTAATATTTGTGCGTTATAAATATCATTTCTTTCTATTAGACATTGACCTTTACCCTCAAGATGAAAGGTAATTTCATATTATTGTTTTGAATAGACTCAAGTCTTCACTTATTAACTAATAGTCCGTCAAATTTATTATCTTTACAAGGGAAAATACATCAATATATTAACAGAAAAACCTCCTAATTGAGTCCTAAAAAAATCAAAAAGATTCTTATTCCGCGGTAAAAACTTTTGAAAAACCAATGGGATTTGGCTTGGTCTTGTTAAAATGAGTTCCAGTGAGATTAAGCAATTAAACTTTTAATAAGATTTCTGGGTATATTTGTCTTAGTCATTCAAATAAAATAAGCATTTTTGTAAGAGAAACATTTTCTCGGAAAAATCATTATTTACACTGATATTATAAAGAGAAAAACTTTGTTTGGTTGTGGCTCAAAAACTACTAGACTGTTTTCAAAATTCTTTCACCATTCAAGCTACATTATCAACGAGTAATATAATAGGCTAGATTTTATATTTGGAAAAAAAATAGAGATTTGTACTTAAACTTCAATAATGTAAGCCAAGGTATGAAAAAAAATACCTATTAACTTTCTTACATTTCGTGCGCTGCGAAAACTATTGATTATAAAACAAAATGATAGTAAGGGTTGTAGGTCTAAACCCCTTCTTGACGCAGACGAAGTTGCGAGGATCAGCTTGTGTAGTATAAGATGAGCTAAAAATAACATTTTCTTTCTTTCATTCTGCTTAAAATATTACTGCTGAGTCAGCCGCAGTTTTCTTTGCTTATATTGTTCCGGTAATCATAATTGGAGTTTATTTTTGTACAAAGAGAAAGATAAAATGATGATAAATGTATTTGATTTATACTAAGGCAGATGTTGATGAAATCTGTAGAGGTCCATGAGCGACGGTAACCACTTACAATCTGACAATATACTACAACCACTGTAAAAACCCATTGCTGTCCACTGTCAGTAGTCTTTTTAGAAGACAGATCAGGCATAGTCCAACACGCTTGCCCAATGCGGATTGGGGACATCACATAATATATCTTCGAAGCATTTCGGAATTCTTTCTAATATGCCGTTTTCAATTAGACACAGAAAGAAAATAAACAAAACAATTTTATTCATTGCTTCGGCGTGAATCCTATAGTAACTAAAATTATACCTTTTATTCTTTGCAATTATTCGGTTTTTTCTAGCCGTCAAAATCTATGCTTGAACTTCAATGAACATTTGATGAAAAAGAATGTTCCAAATTGGTCCACACATTGTCGAGTTATGCGCTTAGCAACACATCTTGCTATTCATTTTTATATTATAGAAGATACATTACGTTTCTCTGGCAATAAAAATGATCTTTCCATATAAACCCAGATGAAACTAGATCAAATTCTGAGTGCGAACCGCTCGCAGATAACACAGTTAGTTCGGATACTTCCGTCTTGTTACTGGTAAAATAGGACAGCTGGGAATATTGTACGGAACTTTGAAAGAATGTTTGAAATGGGAAAAATCTGCTCGCTATTTGAAGTTCGTGAACAAACTTGTCCTTCTTCGAACGATGCTCTTTAAATACTTAAATATATCCGCTATGTTGTCACTTTAAATACAACGATCTATTTCAATTATTGAAATCGTTTACCTAATGGTAAATGGTAACAGCAAACCAAGACTTGAAGTGAAACATTAGAAATAGGTTGTAGGTTCAATAATTCAACTATAATGGTAACTGGTATTAGTTTGAAAAGAAACCCTAAACAACCTACAGGTTGTGACTCCACGGTATGCCTTGACATTGGGGGCGGCGCGACGGGAAAGAGTGCCGAACGCGTAACGCGTCGCGCCGTCCCTCCAAACCCCGTGCTGGGTTCTGGCCTCAGCCGGGGTTCGGATGCTGAGTGTGAGCGGTTGGAGGTTTTAGTGCGGTTCAACTCCCACATACCTCGCCCGCCTCGCGCATCCGGTGATTTCGACCACCAACCACGTAACCACTTACGATCAGGGGACCTACTAGCTTATCTATTTTTATTGCCGTATCTCGTCTGCTTACATGGCAATTACCGTTCACTATCACCCAAGATTGGATACAGTATCATTAGTAGTATCACCTACAACCTATCAAAGACTTCTCTTAGATCTTCTTTCTAAAGAGTAACCTAAGACGTTTTTAATGTTTAAATAATATTTCGTAGGTACATAATATATCTACATAATTAAAACCGAAGAAATCACATCAATAAAATAATTTTAAAACAAAATCCAATTAAAAAAAGTATTATAACAAAGTAAGTAATAAATTGGATCTCAATACTTTTATTTGAAAGTAATTCAATCTTACAAGTTAAAAAAGTCTTCGTTTTATCGAAGGCGGCCACTCCAATTAGTTGTCAAATATCTTCTATTGATCTTCGAGTTCGAGAACTTTGTTGATTCGATCACAGTCCCTTTGAAAGTGGAATTACAAATCTACTTTTTGCGGAAGTGATTTCTTACTGAGTTTAAAAGAAGATCGTGTACTTGTGACTGTATTTTTATTGAAGAGTTTTTTAGAAGATGCACTTTAGTATTAACCTAGTTAACTTCCAGGGAAACAATTTCAATGACGGTCATGTATTTTAATAATTGCTTTTAAGATCCTGGATATCGTGTACAAGTAGACTGTAGAGTACGAATATCTTGATTAGTAGGTACTAAAGGAGTCCCTATGGCCACCTTTCGACTCATCGTCATTAGATCATCTCTATGGTATTATTGCATTTATGTGCAAAATTTTACCATAATCAATCAAATTAAAACAGCTAACAGTTACAGCTAAAAAAATACGTTACTTTATGTAGATGTTTCACATTAAAATTTAACAATAGTTGCTGAATAAAAATAGCATTTCACAACTGCTACTTTCACAATGCTATTCGAACTACAATTAAATAGCATTGTCTTCCCATCCCCAAATGAAACATCAGACCATTATGACGTACAACTTCGATTGTATGATAAGTACTTACCTTTTTTGAGTATATGGGCACCTCGCGTCATCATACAACTTCAAACGAAAATGCACCTTATCCCTTTAAGTTAAGGTTATACAAATTAGGACTGGGTCCGTCATTAGCCGTTTTTGTCGAGTAATTGTTACTGCTTTAGGATGTCGTATTGTTTTTTATGTCCTGATGCCATTTTGTCGTCTGAGTGCGATATAGGTGATATTTAGATTTACATGCCTTATTTGGAGAAACTACAGACGGTTACAGGAAAATAGGGAATTTATTATTAAGTATGTATATTATGAAATAGATGACAGGTGTGGTTGTTTTTATTATTATTCAACGGTTTTAGAAACGGTAGACAATTGACGTGCCCAACGGTTTTATAATTCTCACGACTGTATCTATTTTATTATTTTTGGTTTTTAGTACATTTATCTTTAACATTGTAATGTATGTTTAACATAAAACCGTTTAACTTAAAAAGTTTTTTACCTATTTTAATTCTTTACTAACTTTCTTATTGTCACGTAGGTGCTTCATGGAAAGCGGTCACTGTCATTAATGGTCCTCTGCAATGTCAGGAGACGAGCTGTTATATCGATATAGGTCATATTTTTAGTTTTTAGCTACTGAAGTTATTGGACGGGCTTCTTATGATGATACTTTCTAAAAATTCATTTTAACAATCCCCAATAGTCTGGACTAAGAATTTCATTCGTTTTCAATAAAATATAATATGTTGAGAGAGTAATTACAAAATGCTATCTGCCATTTTGTAGCGGTCGCCATTTTGGATCGATTTTCGACTTACTGTTCTTTTTCACAACCAATTCTATATTTTTTCTACGTAAATAAAACGACATACAATTTTACGAATAATTTATTTATAATGAAATTAACTTTCAATTAAATACACATCGATTTTACAACACATTCATTTTACAATTAAAATTACTTTAATTGTGTAAATACATCTTAAAAACTACGATAATTACATACACATTCATAAAATTTAATTCTTAGCACAAGGAAATAATAACTAGTAATAATATTATTGACAAAAACAATAGTTTTATTGAACAATACGTGTTTTTATGATGTAATACTATTACATTATATAAATACAATGATTATAAATATAATAGAAAGGCATAAAACAATGAACAAATAACTACATTCAATTTAAACGATAATTTAAAACCTCTACCGGAAAATTATGATCAAATTTAGACAAGGTCAGAAGCTTACTTGAGCTAAAAAAGAGTCAACCAAATCGGACATTTTTCAATAACATTTTGCATGCTATTAAGCATCCGTTTTCATCTTAATAAAAATTAAATGGAACACCACAACATAACCCTTTATAGAAAAAAAAAACCAACCAAATCGGTTCACAAATACGTAAAGAAAAATTTAATGTCGTCAAAGACAGAAATAGTCGAATTAAGTTTAACTTTTTAAACTGATAAAAAGTGACTACTAGCTACCATCTAGGTAAGACCACCTCAGCGATATAGGTCTTCATTGTCATGTAGTACCAGTTATGACATCTCATATCCTTATGAGGACTGGTGTAAAAGCGGTTCTTTTGACAATGTCATTTTGGCGCCTAAAAATGTAAGCGATGGTACTTGCATACATAATGCTAACGGTATCTTTTGCTTAACTACTTTTATTGATATTTTTTTGCAGTGTGGTCGTTATAAAGAGAAGAAAACTCTTTTCAAAGTAGAGTAGAAGAGAGGATTCAGATTTTCTCACGATGTTTTCCTTCACTATTTTTAGCCAGTGGTGTAGTGATAATTTGTACATGGGTAATTTTTTTGATAACTAAGGTTTAGGTATAAAAGTCAGTTCGAAACCGCGACCTCCCGCACGCAAGACAAACGATTCAACCACTCAACCACAACGACTATTACCTAATTATGATGTAATATCTCACAATTTCGTGAAATTCAGAAATTCAGAACCTCGTTTGAAGAAGGACATGTCATAGCGGCCCATCTTGATCAAGACAGACTTACGACTTGGTCAGGATCATGGAAGGTTGCTGAATGCACACAACGCAGGACAGGCTGTGGCGAGGTTTGGAGGTCTATGTCCAGCAGATGACGTCTATAGACTGATGATGATGATGACGATGTCCTCAACATCTGACTTTAAAACTGGAGTCTTCCCATCGATTTAATATAGAAGTACTTGATGATTCAGATTTAAAATGCGTGGGCGAGAGCAGTAAATCTACATTGTTTGTTTATTTACATTTTGTTTGTTTTCGTTAAACGATCTCTGGTTTAAGTGGTCGGAGCGAGTTATTATTATATTTGAAACTAACTGAGGTTCTGGGGTTTTCCTTTGCTGTGGATTTTTTGCGTGTTTTATTCTGTTTTCAATGAAATTCAGTTTTATTGCGTTGAGTTGTTTTTAGATTTCGATAGACTAATCTTCAATTGAAGTTTCATAATAAACGACATAGGTACGAGTAGATGTTGGTAATTATTGGGTTTTTCATGTCTTATCTTTGATACGATTTGGATGTACTTTCTTTGAAAAATACTCGCAAATAATGTCCTATTTTTACTTATCCCTTCAATTTACATAGTTCTAAAACACATCGTGAGCAAAACAACTTTTGTAACTAAGTCTCTGACAGGAATAACACGATAATTATTCAATTTCTAAACATATTTGCGAGCTCGTCTTCGGAGTATCAACTCTAGTTTAAATAAATAAGTCATTACTGTGACTTTTTGCAGTTATAGTAATGTAAGTAAGAAGTTATATGGACTTCTTTGAGATTATTTAAAAAGGTTTTTTACAACAACATTTACTTTAGCAGTATTTTAATTGTATGTTACTGTTAGGGCTTGTCGGGTATTGGCGGGTATGTTACTCATATAGCCCTCCGACAGGGCTATATGAGTTAAACAGGGTGGAATGTCGCTCCAGGCCCCAGGGAAAGTACTCCTAATGTTTTAAGATTCAATTTTAATCCATGTTTTTTATTATTTTTTTATTGTAACTATAAAATAAAATACGGAAATATTTTTGTTCCATTTAAGTTTTATCAAGACGAGAAATTTTTCTATAAATTATCAAACAAGATGTTGGTAGATAGCGAAATATATACTCAATCTTTTCACTAACGTCTAAAATATTCCTTTATTCTGTCAGTATCAAAGAACGCTCTTAATTTGAAATTTGGCGCGAAATAATACACAAAATGGCGGACACGTGTGCTACTGTCAGCGCCATATTTTAATAATAAAGTCTATTGCACATGATGTGTGGCTGTATGTTTCAATTCGTTCGGCAGTTTTATAAGTTATGACAAAATATATGAAAATTATTTGAACATCTTAAATATTTAATGCAATTCTGAGACTACACTAAAAAATAGACTAACTAATTAATTAGACTGACACAGTATGTGTTGGGTATGTAAGTAAGATTGTAATCCGATTTTTTACAGAAAAATACGATGAGGCAGTCATCAATGTGTATAACCCTTATAAAAATAAATCATCAATATCGAACATAAATATTTTACAAAAATGCATTAACTTTCTGTTTATATTGATTTAATGGATTGCTTTTTATTTTGAACAAAACAATTCAACAATTCAATTCCTTATTTTGGTTAAAAATATTTTTTTTTTATGAAAACATAAACGCTTTTTAAGACTTTAACCGCTTGTCTAAAGAATAATAAATATTCAAAGTGTTTAAAAACGTTAGAAAACATTTTATTATAATGTTATATTTTTGTAAACACGACGAACAAGGTTTTAGAATTGTTTTTTAATACTTAAATGATAGGTAACGGTCCTTCAATGTCTTGACATTGCAGATGTTGTCATGAGTAGTAAGTAACTCTTACCAGCAGGTGGACCCTATGCTCTTTTGGAATGAAGTTCCTTATCGCGATAAGCGCGTTATCGAAAGGGCTAGACGGAAATTCTTATGAAAAAGTTATCACGACACTTTTTTTATTTTAGATGATTATCGCTAGATGGCGCTGTGATTAAAATCTTTTAAAACAATTCCTTATTTTATTTTATATGATTAATGCTAGATGGCGCTGTGATCAACATATTTTATTTGAGTTATAATAATTAGTTAGTTTAACACGTCTGTCTCTCTCTCTCTTTCTATAAGAGCGTTTTATAGAAAGAATTTTATTACAATTCCCAGACTAATTAATCGAAAGGAACTTCGTTCCAACCGGGTGTCCTTTGACACCTCTCAAGTTTTTTTTCTATTATTTAATAAAAAAGATATTGGTAATTGTGTTTATTTTGTGACGAAAAATTTCGTACCAGTAAGTGTACTTGGTAAAAATTTATCAAATAAATACATCATAAAATAGGTAGTTTTACGATAGGTTTTTTTTGTGCAATGACTTAAGACTTAGATAAATAAAAGTTACATTTTAAGTATAGTAAAAGTACACTAAAAATAATATTGTGCTAACATTTAGTGCCGTCAATAAAAGTAGAATAACGATTTCAACAAAAAAGTGATATACATACATTATTAAATTACATTTGGCTTACACTTATCACTTATTTATAACACACACTCATTGACTTTGAACTACACAACTAGTTTTGGTTACTATTTAAACGATTCTAACACAAAAAAAGCATCAAGAATCAGTTCACATTCCCTGCATACAATTCAACAATATTCACATCTATAATAGAAATATTATGTACTTAGTGACGAGCAAAAGGAACCATTAAAACTAACAATACAACTTCTAAAAGGACAATAAGTCATAAACACTTATGATCGAAACACCTTCGTCCATTAAAAAAAAATTGACATTTGACATACACGACATTCACTCCCGCCCTTTTCAAAGTGTCAAATCGCAAATTCCATTCTTTTTTTTAATGCTCACGTCGCAGGATTAGGGTTGTTGCCAGCCTTTTCGTAACCATCAATGAGGGTTTCTAAAATAAATTTAATAGTTATTTTGTATATATTCTCGACATTGGGCGTGTATCGGTCGCCGAGTGTTGACTCCACGGCCGCTAGGAATGGCGCTTCGATTTTCTGAAACAAAAATCAAAATATTATTGGCCATATACTTAGATCTAAAATTACCGCTAATGTTTTGTGTGCGTATTCACAAAAATATAATAATTTTCCTTGTTTCGAAAAGTCTCTTCAAATAAGCCTATACTCGATGGGTCTTCAATCCAACGTTCTCAACATAATTTGCGGGAGATTTAAATTACTTGTTATGGGGAAGATAAGTACCTGAATTACCTTTCCCTGCCTTGTAAATTTAATAAAGTAAAATATGCCCAAATCCTAGTTTCTTAGTAAAAATCTGAAATTTTCAAATGTTCCTGTTTGCAATGCTGCCTTGCTTCTATTGTGTTTAAATATTTCTAAATGAGCTATCGAAAACAATTTATCATTATTTCAACCATGACGGCTGTCCCTTAAGGACTCTTTTCAAACCTTTGACTAACATTGCTCCCGGGAAATATTGGAAAGGGAAGCTCATTTCAAAGCCCTATTGTGCGTGGAGAAATATTGAAAGACTGAATGAATTGCCAGAGCATTCGGCATAAAAGAAGTTGATTTATACTTGCAAGAAAATGTTTTGGTTCGCGTTTCCGCAAGTTGATTTTCAAGTCATTTAAAATACGATAGAAACGAATTTGGTGAAAGAAAACATCGTAAGGAAACCTGGATATTGAAAAAGGATTTTGAGATTCCTTTGAAGATATGTAGGTAAATCAATCTGCATTAGGTAAGCGAGATAGACTTTGCTTAATCCCTGTCCTTAGCAAACTGGGCTCACCCAGCAGTGCACTATACTCGTAGGTATGTATAGAAAAAAAACTTGAGAGGTGTCAAGGGACACCCGGATGGAACGAAGTTCCTTTCGATTAATTAGTGACGGAATTGTAAAAATATTTATATAAGAGTTTTAAACTAACTAATTGTTATAACTTAAAAAAAAAAAAAAATATCACAGCGCCATCTTGCATTAATCATATAAAACAAAAAAAGGAATTGTTTTAAAAGATTTTATTCACAGCGCCATCTAGCGATAATCATCTAAAACAAAAAAAGTGTCATGACTTTTTCATAAGAATTTCCGTCTAGCCCCCTTTCGATCGGGGCGATACGTGAGCGACAATCGCGAACGCGTCCTGTCACCCCTACTACATCGGATGTCGAGCGTGAGAGGCGGGAGGTTTTGGTGCGGTTCAACCCCCACATACCCCACTCGCGGGGCGAGTGGAAGTCCGGCGATTTCCTCCTGTCCAAAAAAAAAAAGCCCCCTTTCGATAACGCGCGATAAGGAACTTCGTTCCAATAAACATACCTAAACAAACTTAAAAGAGAGACAATTGATCTGAGAGACTTTCAGATAACTGGTGTCACTGAGATTTCAAGAGATCGCATAGTTACTGTTAAAATTGAATAAAATGAGGTAAATTGCCTTTGTGGTATACTATGCTGTGGCGTTGCTGAGTAGATAAAATCAGTGTTAACTAACCAATTTGTACTCATTGGCTACCAGAAATGATGCCGAAACCAGGTCACGTTTTATTAAAAATAAACACGAACGAAGGACGAGAAAGGGCTCGGTTAGTGCGAAGGACGGAAGTGCGTCACGTAGTTCATTTCCGGTAGACGGTGTACGAATCAAACGTGAGATTCGACTCAAATATTGCACGTGAAATGTTAGTTAAGTTAGTGGGTCAGTTTCTAGAGAGAAAAATATTTTTCACGGTAAAGGAAATTGCTGGATTTCCACCTGTCCTGCGGTGGGGATGTGAGATTTGAGCCGCACGCACTAACTGTTTACTGTCAGTCACACGGTGTCCGAACCTTGGCTGAGACCAGATCGTGTGGGTTTATGCGACGTGTCACGCACTATGGCATTAGAGAAGAGATGCTAATAAAGATTTTTAGGTGTCGTGCATGGTATCAAATTATACTCTAAAAGTACACATTATCCACAGTTAACTGGAATGATGTACGAATTAGAAAAATAAAGTAATATAGCACACATATTTGCGCTTACATTGCATATGCTGTCCTCCCTTTGAGATCAAATTGCGCGGGTCAGTAAATAAAAAAAAAACACTTCAAACCTACAAAGTTTTAGTGTCTCCACGACCCAAAGGGCAAATTACCGAGCCTCAATAAAGCCATTATGTAGTGGCCACAATCAAACCTAATTTGATGGAGTAACCCTTACATTTATTGGTCGTCAATAAAAACGGTCGCCGGACACGAAACAGTATCAAACAAATAAATGAACATTAGGCAAATTGACCCAGTTTTTTAACAAAAGTTCCCTTTACGTACAAAAACTGGATTTTTGGGAAATGTGTTCATCAAGGTCCGCTTCAAAACATCTATTTTGCCCCATTCTCCTATAATCTTCGATGTTCCCGGAGCGCTATGACGTGCCCCTCTTTAAACGAGGTCTAAGTAAAGTCCTGTTTAAGAGGTGATAGCGATCAGCTCCCAAGCTGTCCGATATTACAGAGGTCCATGAGCAAAAATATTAACGTAAGTTATACACGAAAGTACACACGATGTTGAATAAACTTATTCAGACACTCGCGGTTTTCTATACTACTTTTATGCATTTTCAACGGATTCTTACCACGATGTTTATGCTCATGCTCAGAGAGTCTTGTAGATAAAGTGAGTGTGGTGTGTCGTGATGTGAGTTCGAGTTCCAGTGGTACTACCCAAAAGCGAACGAGAAGGAGGGTAGACAGATTTGTTTGCTCTTAAATCGACCCGCAGTATCCAGTCTTCTCGTGATCATGACGTTTGCAACAACGTTGAAATATCGAGACAACTCAATTAATTAAATATCGTGGTAAGAACCCGTTGAAAATGTATAAAAGTACGATGTTGAATGTTTGTCTATGAGCAACGATAACTACATAAGGTCAGGCAGACATTAAGCTGTGTTTGACCAGTCCAAAACTTTGGTGACGAAAACTATTTTTTATTGTTTTCGTCACAAATAAAGTAAATCTATCTCAGTCCAGTACGTCTGCCAGAATATAACAAAAGAAAAAAAAATACCCACCCAAAAATATTCGACTCTGAACCCAGGTATCTTTCGATGGCTGGCCCCGACCTGGTGTATGTATTGGAAGAAGTTATCCAGGTCATCCAAGCCCTTGATCCCCTCATCCAACGTGTTCATCACGTTGTTAGCGTGCTCTGCCAGCTCCATGGAGTTGATTTGTTCCTCTTTCGTCTTGCATTGACGAAATTTCTCGAACATGTCCAAAAGGTCTTGGTTTTCTTCGAATAGCCTGTGAAGATGGTTATATTAGATTATTGAGGATTATGATGTCAGAATATCGTAGGCACTACACGAATCGATTTAATAAAAGAGTCAAATAAAAATTCGAGTAAATCGCGCCACCACATCTTCTTCTTCTTAAATATAAAAATGAATTGCTGTTCATTAGTCTCGCTAAAACTCGAGAACGACTGAACCGATTTGGCTTATTTTAATCTTGAATTATTCGTAGAAGTCCAGGGAAGGTTTAAACGGTGAGAAAATTTCCTTATGTGACGCAGACGAAGTTGTGTGGGCCGACTAATTACTGATAAAATAATCAATGCTAAACCATAATCTCTATTCTGAACACTTCTAAGAAGTATAGGGAAACAATAAACAGTTTTTCGCGTTTCCATAAAAATCGATTTTTTTAATTCGATTTCCCTAAGTTCTGAATGTGTGAATCACATTCGTTTTACGTTCTTAATATTGTGATTTTATACACACGCACACTTATGCGGCCTTCAAGATACAAGCTATCACCTACATATTTAAATCCAGTGCAAGTAGTCATTGCACAGGTCCACGAGCGACAGTAACCACTAACAATTAGGCTCGTCTATTTACAAGACAATCATAAAACTAACTTATTTTTTTATTTAAAGTTTTTACACTTTTACTCTGTCAAAAGGTATACCTACATAAGTTTTTTATCAAAAAACATAATACTCTATGGTAAAAGTACTTTCTAAAGAAATGTTTTCGTCCCAACTATGGTGTTCTGACTATTAAGCGCGAAGTTTATGGTTTTTTATGAGTTTATAAAAGTCCAAGGTTTACGGTTTCGTCATAAAATTCTTGGATTTAATCCAGAAATATACTTTCGATATTATTTATTGGTTAGTTCAATCTTAGAGTATGAATAATGAATACATTATCGGTAATATCTATACTATAATATTATAAAGCTGCAGAGTTTGTTTGTTTGTTTGAACGCGCTAATCTCAGAAACTACCAGTCCAATTTCAAAAATTATTTCACTGTTGGAATGTACATTTATCGAGGAAGGTTATAGGCTATATTTTATTTTCAAAAAAATTAGGGATCCGTATGAAAATATCGAATATGTAACACAAGGTGAATAATCGAAAACTTATTCATGCGTACGCTGCAAAAACTATTGACATTAGAACAAAATGATATACTACGGGTTTTTAGGTCTTTGTAAGACAAACAAAAAAGTCTGCGACAGCATATATCTAACTATCATAGTTTAGTCAAAATAACCGCTTTTATGTTTATAAAAAAAAAATTTCGTCCCGAGATTGAATTTAACGTTAAATGAGTATCGTTATATTAACCCTTATCCAAATTAACTATGACATTATCAAGAGTATTAATGTAGAAGTAAATTACTTTTTGTTTTATTCCCATCGGACTTTTCGTTTAGAAGTTATCACGAGTAGAAAACGCAATGAATATGTGGGTGCACTTCGGGCACATAATAACGCGACGGCATTGCGAGTACTGTTTGAACCCCTTTGTAACGCAGACGAAGTTGCGCGGGTCAGCTAGTATTAAGATATTTTTAAACATGGGAGAGAAATGAATTGATGCTGTTTAGGATTAAACCATTGTCTGTTGTTCCTTTCACTTTGTGTTTAGATACGTGTAATTTCTTTTTGTTTTATGAATTTTGGAACGAAGTTCCTTAACGCGCGTTATCGAAAGGGGGCTAGACGGAAAAAAATCTTACGAAAAGTTGTCACGACACTTTTTTCGTTTTAGATGGTTATCGCTAGAAGGCGCTGTGATCAAAATCTTTTAAAACACATAAATCCTTTTAAATTATAACATATCTTTTAATCGAAAGGAACTTCGTTCTATTCGGGTGTCCCATGACACCTCTCAAGGTTTTTTTTTGTACACTCAATACTTTATGAACAAACATTTGAAACAAGAATTTCCAAACTGAGCTCCGCCAATTACATTACAAAGATTACAAACGGTAATGAACCGGGAATCCGACAATCCGATAACAAGACAAGAAGCTGAAGTATTTTCTAATGGTACTCATTTCTTTGTTGTCTCCTGAAGAAATATTACTTTGTTTAATAATGAACCATTTTGTAGTGTTACTGACCTACCTGCTCCGTAAATAGCGTGTTTTTCGTTATTTTTACTATTCAATAATCTCCAGTTAACACCTAGCATTAAGCTGAGACTCGACTGGTTTGTGATGGAAACTTTTATTTGTATTATTATTGTTATTTTTTTTGTATTGTTTGTGCCACTGTTTCCATCATAAATAAAGAAATGTCTATGTCAATAAAAATAGAACTGCTTATACACACCTCCTTATCTTTTTTCAAATAATAAAGAGAGATACAGAGACAGAATTTTAAATAAGAATAATATGACTACAGTCCAATTATTAACAACGCTTTTTCCACTTTTGTAAGAAAGTTACATCTATAATAATCACGGTAGCAAAAGGACGAAATGTATAAATAATTTACTTATTTATTTAACTTTAGTCTTTGTAACAATCAAAGTCCACCAACTTTGAAACCGCAACAGAGAAATATTGTTCCGAAGCAGTCGCCTTAATTTGTTTTCCGAGCAAATTATTGTTCCTGTTATTGCTTTAAAAATACAAGGCGCTTTTCTTTATAATGAAGTTACAACTTGGATCTGCATTGTTTTTTAAAGAGATTATTTATTATAAAATCTAGCAAGGTGGATCTTTGTTAATTTCCATGAACAAAATGAATAGACAAAAAACTTTTTACTTAAAGGTTTTACTAGTAACTGCTTCATTTTAATGTGACCTACAATTCGGCTAAATTCCCAAGTGGAAACATTTAAATATCATACATTTACATAAAGCCTACGTGCTTATGAAAATAATTATAATTAAAACTTTATTTAGTCATCACCATTATCATGTGGGCGATTATTTTTATTAGTATAAAGTTATTAAAACAAAGTGTGTTGTTGTCGAAACAATTTTACAAACGTGCTGTAAATTTTAATGTTTTACGAATTGACCACAAAAAATGTTTTAAATAAACCGCTATAGCTATACGTAACTTATCTTCCCATAATTTATTCTTCATAAAGATAAACCAGAAAACCTCACGTTTCAGCATTAAATTCCATTTCGTTCCAAAACATAACCTCAAAAAAGAAATTCAAAGTGTAATTTAGGCGTTCACTCGACCGGAACCACGGACGAAGAGTGTACTTGACCTACCGACCTTCTGACGCTACTCTTCGCGCCGACCTTGCTTATCTTATTAATAAACGACATTTCGATTTCTCTAATTTACGGAGATGAACTGTAAATTTTAATGGAGTATTTGAGAAATGATTTAGTGTGGTTCTCTACCTTGATTATTTTACGGGGCAAATGATGTAAGTTACTGTTGCTTGTAAACCTATATAATGCTAAGGCATTGAGGGGCCGGATAATACAAGGTTTTTCTTAAACCTCGTTTTATGAGGGACGTGTCATAACGCTTCTAACTTTGTTCAAAGTTTGGATCTTTAGGAACTACTGTTACAGAACTTATAGCTTTTTTACTCGTAACGAGTGCTAGGGGGTGTATCTTATCTCAATACTGAGAGATACTCAACACTGACCCACTTGGAAGCAAATTGTAGTAAATTGCGTTGGCTTCTAGAAGACACGGCCCTCAATCATGAAGATACGACTCAGAAGAACAGAAATCACGTTATATTAAGTACATGCTTTACTTAATAATTAATATACACTTCTGTAAAGTACATTTTCTGTTGCTGGTGCTCCTGTACATTTTATCACACGAAGTGCCAATGTACAACTTTGCTCCTAAAATTTAGTAAGGCGCTGAACTTGTTTAACTAATTAGACTGAATAGTAAAACTAAGTTAGTAAACTTAGGGCTGAAACTAAGTATATTCGTTGTCTTAAACTTAGAATCAGTTTAAGTTAGTAATTAAGACAGTTCTAAGTAAACTACAAAGTAAGCTTGTTACTGTCAACTTATGAAGGGTCTAAAAAGTGAAGTTAACCCAATTCATTCATTTGGGTCATTATTAGCTTTTCAAGATGATCTATCAGTGATTACAAAGAAGTAACAGAGCTGTTACAATGTCCAGTATCTCTAAAAATGTATTTAAACACTAGATAAATGTATATTAATAGTAGGGGAGACCGAGGGGTTTTGAAACAAAGGTGATTTGAAACAGTACTGATTTCTTAGAACTCAAAACAGTTAGCGAGTTGTAACTTCGCTTTTCAACTACTAGACACCCACCCGCGACCGTGTCAGTTTAGTCAATCGCGTGAGTTTCGTGGTTGTGGAGTTTTGCGTACCATGTGACAAAAATCGAGAAAAGTAAGTTTTTAACGTTTTTTTACGATGCCTATATTTTTGTATGGGTTTTGTATTTTGGTTTAAGTTATACATGTTTCGAAAGGTCATTAAGTATAGATTTATTATATATATTTGGTACAATTGATTTCTGTATATTTGCTTTTTAATAATAGAATGAATATAAATAGGAACACTTTTTCATACTGAGGAGATTTGAAACGGGCTGTTTCAACTCTCCTCGTTTTCGATTTTTATGTATTATGGTTGATCTAATTTGTTTATTTTGTTTAAGAATGCCTATTGATTATAAAAGAAAGACTGACAGAGGTATGACAATTCGCGAAATATATGATCTCACAGCAGAAGAGATAACTTTGCGATAGAAAAGGCTTCACCAAGGAAAGGAAATCAAACAAATAGACGCAAAGTAAAATCAGCTATATTAACCGACACTCCTGTAAAAGATGAACTGGCCGCAATCGAAGAAGTTAGAACAGTCAAGAAAAACATAAAAAAACCTAACTTTGAAGAAACAAAAACAAGAAAAAGATCAAATATTTGGAATATATTAAGTAAATTATGTATTATTTCAATACATTTGTGAGATAATCGTAAGATATTTGTTATACCTACAGGGTGATTTGTTAGAGAGGGTACATATTGCAGGAGGGTGATGAGTACTCTGTTCTAATACGGAATATTACAAAAAATTGGTAAAATTACAAAATATATATATATATTTTTTTAATCTAAAGTCGACAAAGCTACCTCAAGCATAAACAATTTCGACTTAAAGAGTGTTGACTAATGACCTCTAGTGATCTCGCGCACCCCACACCTCCGCCACACCCATCAGCTGTCAAAAAACCATCATTTTGCAAGAATTTTAGATATTTTTAAGTTGCGATTACTAAGGCATTAAGCCATATTCTTTGGTAATAATATTTTTACAGATCGTATATAACCATCAGCTACCATGACCTTCAATATGTACCCTCACTAGGAAATCACCCTGTAGACTTAGAAAGAAGAACGTAAAACATTTTGTTTATCTGGTTGTTATTTTGATTGATGTTACAAATAGGTTTAAGTGTTGATGAATCGTACTATTATTGATTAGGGAAACTAGACCTGTAGTTAACTACTTAAATGAATGATAAATAATTTTGTTTCGTACTTCAAGAGTTTTATTTCATTAAATACCTTTAAATTACATCATCATTATCATTAAACAGCCCTTATTACTTCTTAATAATCAAATGTTTCAACTCACCTCGGTCCCTGTTTCATCTTACCTCGGTATGAGGGGAGTTGAAACAAAATGACTTGTTACGGTTAAGTCGATTTTTCACAGCAATATTTAACGTTTACAATTTCTTTATGTTGGTCATTTGCAACTCTAAAGAATGTCCTATAGATTGATATCAAAATCATTTGATTTATGCCTATAGAGTTTGGTGTATGAAGCAAAATGTCAAAATTGTTTCAACTCCCCTCGGTCTCCCCTACCTACTATCTACTATCTACTTCGGAAATGGCGCTCTGTTTATAATATTAAAATTTTAATAATTTAAGTGAAATATTAATTGTTAATTTAGTTAAAATTTACGTTGAAACCGAGCTAGGTTGAAGTATCGTATTATTATTATAACTAATATTAGTTTACTCATGCACGTAAGATAAAACAGAACCTATACCTACACAACTACCGTAACAATGATGAGAGCCCTTACAGGATATTCACCCTTGTGCGTCGCTCTATTTATTTTATACTTCATTATTTTCTCCACGTTCTCGGCATCTTGTATCTATTATTGTCTCCATCGATATGAAAATATATGGCTTTTGTAACGTATTGTGCCGGATTGAAATATTATTCGAAATAGCTTGTGTAGTATTACACTATCATTTCTGTTTCTAAGTTATCCGTATATTTTAAACAACATAAATAACTGGGATGGTAAGTAATTAATTATCATTTACTAATATTGCATACATTGGTAAATTCACTGTTATATTGCTAAAGCAAAAGGTTGTGGTGACAGAGTGGTTGAAGCGCTTGCCACGAGTATCGCGGTTCCAAACCGGCCAAATTGTACCTCTAAATCATGGAATGGAAATTGGCGCGATTACGCGCCCGTTCGGTTTGAGATGCTTCTTGTTGCCACCAGGTCCAGCCGAATCCACGCCCATTCTGGGCAGTTTTCAAAAGGGAAAGCCACCGCAACCAAGAAGTGAAGGTCTGACCGTCTGGCACCATGCCTTATCCCTCTACTAACAAGACCTAAGCCCAGCAGTAGCCAGTTACAGTAAAGCATTCAAACGATTGTACATTGCACTTCCTCAGATGAAAATCAACGGACAATGCTTCTGAGCGAACAAAAGACAGTTCGACCCAATAGAATACAATAGCACACTTTATACAATTGGTATACAAAACAGCTGGTAGCTACATCAATTTATTAGTTAACAGCTTTCTCACAGCTATAAGAGATGTTTTAGCTTTATTGTTGGCCAAGTAAAGTGTCTTATCCACTTCTACGACAGTTATCATTGGGGTCGTTTGACAATCTTTAAAAATCCGTTAATGCGATTTTTCATTAAATTTGATATTTTTGTTATTATATGCTGTATTATTATATTTCAAACTTAATTATATTACCTCCGTCAAATATGAGACCAAGGTAAATAACCATTTTTTTTTATTTCGAAGATTAATTTTTGTTCCGTACTGGAACAGATATCGTGTTCACAGGTTTTAGCTTTTAATTATATTTTCTTGTTATTGTTATTATTGGTCGTAATACTGAGCTGCAATACTGCACACACACAAGATATAGTTTTATCGGAGTATGTTTCCGTGGGCTGTGGACAAGTCGTTCGTTCTGGTAGCCAGAAGCCTATTGCGTCGCGCGTTCATTGGCTGCCGCAAACACAAATAAAAATATAGACTTCATGTTCGAACGCGCAGGCAACAGCCGAACGTTGTAATTATTATTCGACGCGAAGGTTCACACTCCTGTTAGTGCAAAAACTACACACCCAAGACCAGCCATCTTTGGACTGTGTGATATATTCCACGAAATTTGTGAGGACTTCACCAACGACGGCGACCAAAGCTTCACTTCGCGGACGGGCCGACCGATTTTGTATATTTTTAGCCGATTTTCATTTTTTTTTTTCTGATAGCATAGTGCTATGTGACTTCGGTTATCTAATGAGTAGGTTTTATCAAAGTCATACGTCTGGACACAAGTGGACGCAAAAATTCTCACGACAGTAGTATTATTTGTAACATAAGAGAATCAAATAATATATAGGTAGATATGTCGATACAAACCACCGTACAATCTGTAACAGGATTATCTGACGAGGACTCCGGTGAAATCTAATTACGTATGAAACCTTCAGGATTGTCGGAGGTAACGAAAATATAAGAAATATGCTATGTACTGGTAAGTTCCCTGATTCGATTAATAGTAGGGGTGTGCGAATAATTCGAACTCACGAATTATTCGTTCCGAATCGAATACGAATATTCGATTCGAAACTCAAATCGAATTATTCGAAATGAGCCGAATATTCGAAAAATTCCGAATAATTCGAAAAGTTTCGAATATTCGTCGAATTTCGAATAGTATCGAATTCGACTACGACGACTATGACTATTTTGTAGACATCTAGCCCATTAAAGATATTATCTGCTAAATACAAATTCTTGTCCTATTTCCGATGCATCGTCGTAGTCAAATTCGATACTATTCGAAATTCAACGAATATTCGAAACTTTTCGAATTATTCGAAATTTTTCGAATATTCGTCGAACTTCGAATAATTCGAAGATTCGAATTTCGAATCGAATTTTAATATTCGATTCGAATGATATTCGCACACCCCTAATTAATAGTAAAGATTTTAAGCTTTTATGAACTTGTACTGGATGTAGGTAGGTACATATGTAATATATATTATCTGTTGTTTTGTAATAAGTGGTTACGGTCAATCTTAGACTTATACAATAGGTACTAGGGTAATGAAGGATGCTATCCTATCGCTATGCCCTGTGGCGTGCATTTATATTTTAGTCAGGATATGCAGAAATGCACATTTATCTTATTTTTAAAAAGTTACTCCCTGTTGTATAAGTAGGTACACCTAAGACTAGGTAATGGTCTAAGTAAATGGGCAGTGTGTAGACCGCATTTAACCGATTTATGTTGTTTTTCTTAAAATAAATTCTGCAATTTTAAGATATGCAGTGCTTATTTGCTTGTATTCACTGCACGCTACTTGTTACATCTATCGCCAACTATACCTTCTATTATCTATTCTTAAACCTCGATTAAAGAGGAAAACTAGAAAGCTCTATAAAAGAGACATTTTTTTATTGCCTCGTAGGCAGACGAGCCATCGGCCCACCTGATCGTAAGCGGTTACCGTTGCTCATGGACCTCTGCCATTGATTGAATTGAATTTGCCATTGAATTTACCATTGCCAGAAGACCTTGCGGGGCCGCTACCTACGCCCTACCCATAAGGACTCTCTTGTTTCTCTCGTTTGAAGAAGGACAAGTCATAGAGCTCGGGAAACACCGAAGAGGGGAGCCCATTCCATAGGCGGATGGTGCGTGGCAAAAAAGTATTCTTGAAACGGACCGTGGATAACTGCGGTGGTTCCAAATAATAGGGATGAACTCCACTTCGATGACGGGTGGTGTGATGATAGAAGGGAGATGTTGGAATCATCTCGAACAATTCCTCCGAGCACTCCCCATGGAACAGCCGGTATAATATGCAAAGAGACTCTTCGCAAGCCCAATGGTTCCAGGCTTAAATGGCTCTTACTTCTTTTGAAGACTGTAGGTACTATTCCCAAACAGAAACTTTAAAGATAAACTTAGGCCCACAACCCAATAACATAGGCCTACAGTAACCGACGATCAAATAATCATGGAAAACACATCGAAAGGCGAAGTTACAATTTAATATGAAAGTTCCAACGATCCACGGAGCTTAGACACAGAAAACTAGGATACAGAAGTGAAACTGACTAAGTCTTTGAACCTTTCAGGTCTTTGAGGCAACTTCTTACTATTAAATAGCACGTTGGCTCATGAAAAAAAGACGTGTGGCACTCGGGGACTGCCACGGTAAAGCTATTGCACAGTATGTTGTAAAAACTTTTACAATTATGATACTTAAAATGACAAAAATAAAAATAAAGCACAAAGAAATAAAAAACAAAAAAAAAATGCTGATACCAGGATTTGAACTCTAAGCTTCAGGTACAAAAAGCTATGGCCCTGAACACTACACCGAGGCACTGCATGTCTCATGGCACGAAATTACTGACGACGTTAGATGATGTACGAACTTCAAGGCACACCTCCGTGCCCGTCGGAGTGGGGAGCGTGAGGATTTTTCGTTAAGGAATTTCTGGATTCGGTCCCCGCGCTCAAAGCCCGCGATGGAAGCTATGCAATAGCTTACAACATATCGAGGTAAAAAAGTAAACTGTATCTGTAACAATCCAACCACTGCTGGACTCAGGTCTTCTCAGAAGAGGGATCAGTCCACCACGCTCGCCCAAGTTTGATTTGGGTCTTCACATTTTCATAGGATTTTAAAATCCTTTTCCAATTGTTCGAAACTGCGTACGGAAGGCAAGTGCTTCAACCACTCAGCCACTATGAGGTGATCGCGCGAGTGAATTAATTCTCGTTCCTTATGTGAATCACGTAAAGTAAGAAATTTCAATAAAGCTTTGAATGAATTTCCGTTTTTAATGTTTCCCCTATGCTATGACATGTCCACCTCCAAACGTGGTTTAAAAAGAGCCCTCAATGTTAGGCGATAAGTGATAATTTTGCATAAGATAAAAAATTAAATGGCGATGACCACTTAACATAAGGAGTTTGTTCGACTGGCATTTAAAGCCCTTTTATTTGATACCCATAAATTCTTCTTTATTACAGAATTTCACCATTTTGTTGTGTACGAAATCTGGAACCAATATTACCTCTAAAATATTAGATTTAGCCGACATTATTTGACTTCTGTAAGCATGTTCTATGTATTAGGGCGAGGGTTTAATCTGTACTGAACGTAGTATCGGGCGGTTGCAGTTTATAGACCTTAGCCTTTATTTCATTACTTTACTGGTAGGGCTGTCATCTTGATGTTAAGTGATACTTTATATTTTTGTATTCTTTTTTTGAAGTGTCAACGGCACACTGCGTAGAATAGACGGCTTATGAGATTGAATAGTTCTGGAGGGACGGCGTTTGGTTTAATTTGACTGAATTATATCGAAGTATTTCCCTTTTTTACGTTTTCGATATCGGAATTGGACTTTAAACATTATTTAATTGTAATATGTACAAGCATTCTTTTAATTAAAGACGTCCGATGCGAAAACAAATTGTCGAATATTTATCGTTCGCTGCTATACGAGGTGTTTTCGGCCCGCAACATGGCCAGACGTTAGGGCGCCACGCGGTCTATTAGACCCCACCTCAAAAGTTCACGTATTTCCATGCTGCACCACAGGAAAGTTGCAGGATAATTAAAACTTAGCAGCGAACGTGTTCAAACATTTATTTTACCTATTTCCCTATATTTAAATTACATTAAAGATCCTTATGCAAATGTCAGGAAATAACAATTATGTAAGTGTTGTCGAGAAATCTCAGCATCTGTTCACCGTTTCCAGTATTGACTTTGTAATTGGCACGGACGCCGTTTGCGGTGAGACTTGGCAGACTAGCACAAATTAATGTACTATACAGATGTATAAATTAACTCTACTGGAATACGACCAAAATTGGCTCTAGTAATGTAAGTTAGCTAGGTCTTTGAGAAATTGAAGCGCTTGCCTTCCGGGAGGTCGCAAGCTCAAAACCGGCCAGCTTGTAGATTTATGTGAATTTTTTTACAACAGCACTCGCTAAAAATGGTGAAGGAAAACATCGTGAAGAAACCTGTATATTCGAAAAGGATTCTAAAATTATTGAAGATATGTTAAGTTTCAATCCGCATCGGGCAAGCATAGTGGACTATGCTTTATCTCTAAGAAGACCTGAGTCCAGCAGTGGGCAGTAATGGTTACAGTACAATGCAGTTGACACTAGCGCTAAAGTTAACATATCTTTTTTCTTTTAAAAAGAACATGAAACTTTTGAAACTCGTTAATTCCCGCATACATTTAAAACTGATTTCATATTTATTTCTCTTAAGATTTCTGTCTGTATAAATATTTTGTACAAGTACACATGTCTGTGCAAACTGAATGAACTGATTTACGTTGATGACGAAGAGTTAGTAAATAGTTTGAGATATTATTGAGAAAATGTAGGCAAAAAGAGGCCTCTTTAAATGAGTTTAAATAATTTCTGAAAGGTAGGCGTTAGATACAATAATAGTTTAAACGAGATTTAAGAATCGTGTATAAATAAGTGATAGATAACGGCTTCTCTATGCCCTGGCATTGCAGAGCTTCATGAGCGACGGTGACCGATATCAGGTGGGATAAAGCTCGTTTAACTATTTTCTTCTTATATCTTCTTATACAGGGTGATTTGTTAGAGAGGGTACATATTGCAAGAGGGTGATGAGTACTCTGTTCTAATACGGAATATTACAAAAAATAGGCAAAATTACAAAATATATTTTTTTTCTTTTTAATCAAAATTCGACAAAACTACCTCGAACATAAACAATTTCGGCTTAAAGAGTGTTGAATAATGACCTCTAGTGACCTCGCGCACCCCACACCTCCGCCACACCCATCAGCTGTCGAAAAACCATCATTTTGCAAGAATTTTAGATATTTTTAAGTTGCGATTACTAAGGCATTAAGCCATATTCTTTGGTAATAATATTTTTACTGGTCGTATATAACCATCAGCTACCATGACCTTCAATATGTTCCCTCACTAGGAAATCACCCTGTATATAAAAATGAATTGCTGTTCGTTAGTCTCGCTAAAACTCGAGAACGACTGAACCGATTTGGCTTATTTTAATCTTGAAATATTCGTAGAAGTCCAGGGAAGGTTTAAACGGTGAGAAAATTTCCTTACGTGACTCAGACGAAGTTGTGAGGGTCAGCTAGTCTTACAATAGAAACCTATCCTGAATGAAACACGTGGAACTTCAGAGGAGATTTGTTTTTTCGAATTAGCCAACTTCATTTACCAATATTATGCAGTGCTTATTTGCTTCTGTAGCTTGCACGCCGCAAGATTACAATGCTTCATCTAATAGTCTAGTTAGCTTGTTCGATGGTCTTAAAAAGGAATTCCATGTGCTATATATGTTTGATATCTGTCGTTATCTAATGCAGTGTTTTTAATGTTTCTTATTAGGAAACTTAAATTACAGATAAAATTCTGTTCGATCCTCGTTCGACTTACGGTGGATAGTTCGAGTAATCGACGATACTCTACTACCTAATATATTGTATAAAAGAAAGTCACGACATGAGTGACATCTTCACGACCAAACTCTTCCGCGAAGCTTGATACTGACCGATAACTGTTGCCGGCGCGGCCATCTTGTCAAAGCGTGGCCTACTCGTTTTAAGAAGAAAAAAAAGACAATTTGACATAACGACGAAAAAAGCTTAAAATATATAATCGGACGTTCCGAATAAACATAATTAATTGAATTCTACAACAAAAGATTAAGTTTGTTCATCATTGCCACCTTCTACATCATCCCACGAGACTATATATGAAGACTGCAATAATATTAAGGTAAGTGGAGTGCTGCTATCTACCACATTATTGGGCGAATCTTACTTCACACCGTATATCTACAAATCTCTTTAACATACAGTCCACTTTTCACAATTATTCACCAGCTAAAATTATTTTAATTAATGTGTTTAATTACGCCCATATGCATTGCTAATTTTTTGCTCTAACTTGCACGCCACTATTACAGTTTATTTAACCACTCAACTGGGAACGTCACTATTCGCTAGATGACGAAACTGAGGACTTCGTTCGGAATCAATACCGTGTTTGAGCCCCTTTTTAAAAACATTTTTTTCCAATAATTATTAATAATGATTTTTAATTAAACCTTATATTTTTGTAAATCTTTATTACTAAATGACGCTGTATTGCATTTTCAGCGAAAATATATTATCTCCGTAAAATATGAGACGATTAAAAAAAGTGTAAACAAAACATGTTTTAGAACTGTGCTCAATGTTGGCTCCTGCCACAGACTTGGCAAAAGTAAACAAACCAATTTGGTTGCCGATCCCAGTTGAGTGGTTAACTTCATTAGACAGTTACAATATTCACTATTCAGATTAAGACAATACGATTTATTATCTTTGCAGCAATATCCTATGTGATTTGCGGTAATTTATCACATATATGAGTTTCTCCCCGAGACCCTGCCAACTATTCTGTATGTGACATGAATGGCATGATATTGCATAATACCTTCACGTTGAGTGAGGTAATAAATTAAGTGCAGCCTAATTAACAACCTGTTGCTATTTACTTTAGGTATATTTTACGTTGTCTTATTGGAACGAAGTTCCTTATCGCGCGTTATCGAGTGGGGGCTAGACGGAAATTCTTATGAAAAAGTTGTCACGACACTTTTTTTGTTTTAGATGATTATCGCTAGATGGCGCTGTGATTAAAATCTTTTAAAACAATTCCTTATTTTGTTTTATATGATTAATGCTAGATGGCGCTGTGATCAAAATATTTTATTTAAGTTATAATAATTAGTTAGTTTAAAACGTCTGTCTCTCTCTCTCTGCTGAACTTCGTTCCATCCGGGAGTCCCTTGACACCTCTCAAGTTTTTTTAAATACCAGCTTTTGAGATACTGGATATCATGTAGCAGTAGAGTACGAGCTAATAAAACGAGCCTAAACAAGACTGGTCTATCTTGTTTAGCACAAGAGCTCCTATGACCACCTTCCGTATCCATCATCAGATCAGCGCCATTTTGTCATATTATTGCATTGTCACGCGATATACAAAAGTGCAAAATGTCACCTAAATCCCGGCTTGTACCTCTAAATCTTAATATGAAAAAGATTTATGTGCAATTTTTTACAACACCACTGGCTAAAAACGGTGAAGGAAAACATCGTGAGGAAACCTGCATATCGGAAAAGGGTTCTAAAAATCCTTTGAAGATATGTGAAGTCCCCAATCCGCATTAGGCAAGCGTGGTGGACTATGCCTAATCTTACTTCAGAGGAGACCTGAGCTCAGCAGTGAGCAGTAATGTGTTGTTACAGTTGCAAGATCCCACCTAAACTTACATAGTTACATCCTGTGTTACCCCTGATATTGGTAAAAGTTTATTGGCGATGATAACCTCATACCATTTCAGCGTTTAGTGAAAATAATAACGTGCAGTTTACGTTTGTATTTTGAACATAAATTATAAATGGTAATTGAGTTCACAGCTCATTAATATTTATACACAATACGTCGACTCGAACTGTCGAGATAATTTTGTTACGAAGTTTACCATAATTTCGATTTCATTCGAGTTACGTAAGTACGTGAAGTTCGCTGAAACATCGACTCATTACCCTTTCATTAAATTATTTTAAGAAGAGATATAATGTTTTTGTTAGAAAATGAACTTTGATTTTAATAATGACTTTACGTTTACAAATGGAGGTGGTATCATTAAATTGTAAAATTGTGTTTTAGGTAATCGATTTTTTACCACTATGTCGTTTCTGTATTTATTTTTGGAACGAAGTTCCTTATCGCGCGTTGTGAAGGGGGGCTAGACGGAAAAAAATCTTACGAAAAGTTGTCACGACACTTTTTTTTTGTTAGATGATTATCTCTAGATGGCGCTGTGATCAAAATCTTTTAAAACACGTTGTTTATCGCGCGTTACGTTAGGGAAAAAAAAATATAAGATACTAGCTGACCCACGCAACTTCGTCTGCGTTTTGACGAAATTTTGCCTAAAAAATAAAAAAAAAATTTAGGGGTGGACTACCCTTAACATTTAGGGGGATGAAAAATAGATGTTGGCCGATTCTCATAGATACCGGATAAGCACAAAAGATTTCAACAAAATCGGTCAAGCCGTTTCGGAGGAGTTCAAGTTCGAACACCGTGACACGAGAATTTTATATATTAGATGTCTTAATCGAAAGGAACTTCGTTCTATTCGGGTGTCCCATGACACCTCTCAAGTTTTGATGGAATTATTCACTGGTCACTCCAACTCAGGTGGAACTAATGATACCAGACTTCGAAATGAAGCAATCTATCGCCAACATTTTCCACTCTCCAGGGGCAAATTACTTGACTCTCTTCGGAGAGCAATAAATACTCTCCTGGACGGTCGTATGTTTTGCTGTAGAAGAGTTATGTTTCTACAAGGGCTAGTCGATGTAAAAAATACACTATTTTCAAAAAGGAGGACGTACTTAATTCGTCTGTTTGAATCAATTACGATGATTATTTTTTGTTGGAAGCAAACATTTTGGACATTTTCTCATATAAATTTTATAAAGATACGGCTGCAAAATAGCAAAAAAGTTAAGTGAACAACGCGGGTTTTCTGTATTATAATGACTAAAATTGAGAAACAAATTTCAAAAAATCTCATTCGGAAACAATGAAGTTGTTCAACTTGCCACTCGAACTCACATAGGTTACATCCAGTGCAAGTTAAACAAAAGCTTTTAAAAGAAGATGATTGGCAAATAAAATATTGTATTTAACATTAATTACACAGGATCGTGTGGAAATGATCGCAATAATTTGCACATTTGGAAACGGAAACAATTTATCATAGCCCGAGGCGAGAAGCTCATTGTTCGGAGACGAGGGTCGTAGCCGGAAGGTAGACGCCATTTTGTTGATGTAAACATTTCATTCCGACTTACATCGTAATTTACGCGGAAATTGTTGCATTAAAGTTTTATTTCTTTGACTTTTTTAAAACTTTTATTAACTTGCACGGATAATCCGAAGAACGGATGGGACCGAAAAGAAATCGGCCATGAACCTCCCACAAGATGGACCGATGACCTGGTCGATCTGGTGGAACTAAAACTCCAGAACCAAACAAATTAAACCCTTTGTGTTCGTTTTACTTAAAACTTGTTCTAGAAAAATAAATCCACGCAACGCATGAAGCGTTTAATTTTATTTTATTGCCATGTACGCAGATAGGCAGGCAGGTAGCTCATAGACCTCTGTAATATCAGGGGACATTGAATGATCGCTACCTACGATCTACCTTTAAGTACCTTCTTTACTCTATTTTGAAGAAGGACAAGCCATCATGTTTAACTAATAATATTACGTCTATTGGTTTACAGACAAAATTAACCACTCTATCTAAACATTTACCTATGTAGACTAGAGTAAACAAAACATCAACGGCTAGGTCTAACTTTATTTCAGTCTAGACATTTCCCCGGAGCGTTTCCTCTGAAATGTAACCGTGACGTAGACACAGAAAAATATACTATACAGAAATAATACTTGCGTAAAATGTAAGTAAATTTTGATAATTGGAACGAAGTTCCTTATCGCACGTTATCGAAAGTTGGCACGACACTTTTTTTGTTTTAGATAACTATCGCTAGATGGCGCTGTGATCAAAATATTTTATCTATTAAAAAAATAAAATTTTATTACAATTCCTCCCTCTATCCCTCACTAATTAATCGAAAGGAGCTTTGTTCCATCCGGGTGTCCCTTGACACCTCTCAAGTTTTTCTTGTCATTTGTCTAAATATTTACTTCTGTTCAGCACTTATTTTGTAGCATAGATTAGTCTAAGCGTAAATTGCATTTGTGGGATCGTTGCCAGTGACGCTACACTTTGTTTTAATAGGGAAATTGGAGTCTCCTGCGCTAATGGATGACAGATTGAGTTCGTGATTCTGCATTAAGTGTTGAATGAATTGTTGTAGCAAAATGGGGCGTTTTGGCAGTATCGATGGTCGACGACGACCGATTATTTGTGGTTTTAGGATTGGTTTTGGTAACATAATGTTATGATTCAAAATTTGTATTACATGAACACGTTTAGGGTGATAAATTAATTTTGATTTAGGTCAAATTAATTGTTTGGCTCTTATGCTAAATATTAGTAAAGGGAAATTTAAGAATAACATAATATCTAAAGTGCATAACATGGATTCGCATTAATTTTCTGTTGCTAAAGATTTAAATTGTTTTAAACTGAAGACTCTTTAAGACGTTAATAAACTTGCGTGTTTGGAGACACCATTTTTAGTAATATTAGATCGATAAAGTCCTTAAAGGTAGGCTGGAGGTAGCGGTTCCGTAATGACCCCTGACAATTCAGAGGTCCATGAGCATCGGCAATCGCTTACCATCAGGTGGTCTATTAACTCGTCTGCAAAGTAATAGAAAATATGTGTAAAACTACTGTATTGTAGTAATGCTTTTGTTTTGACTTTCAAAACATGTGTCACTATCCTTTCCTTACTAATATTATAAATGCGAAAGTAACTCTGTCTGTCTGTCTGTTACGCTTTCCCGGTTAAACCTCTCAACCGATTTTTATAAAATTTGGCACAGACAATCTTTAGACCCTGAGAAAGAACATAGCTACCTTTTGTTTAAAGTGACGCAGACGAAGTTACCCGGGCCCGCTAGTCTGAAATAAATTATTGGACTAAGTTAACTGCACACACTTACTTAATAAACATACAAATTCCGGTCTTCTCCATCGCCCTGGAGATGCCTTTCCATGATGCCAGCATCGAGTACTTCTGTTTAGCGGTCAGCGGTAACCTAGGATCCGTCGCTGGAGGTGGACCGTCAGCCACAGGTCCAGCATTGTTCCCCCTCCGCTCCGAAGCAGCCAATTTACCCAGCTGACAACCCATTTTCACTAAAATAACATCACTAATAACACTCACTACACTTTTTGTTCATTTTACACAGTTTCTTCGCGTTTCAACTCCATTTTTTAGCGTTTGCACGGCATGTTATCTTTCGGTTTATTAACGATCGCTGTTATCTTATCTGATGGTTACCTGTAAAGAAAAAGACGGTTAGATTTCGATTTTTTATTCGAATTGAGTTTGGATTTTTGTAGAATTTATTTTGGGATTTAGAGAGAGAATTTAAAGTCAATGATAAGTAAATACTATAACACAGACACACACATGCACACACAGACATTTCAAACACATCGTTGTAGGGGTTCTGAAATAGCTTTGTTAATTTTAATTTATATTGAAAAAACCTTTGAAGAAACCGTCACGTGATATACGTACCCCTGCATACAAAATTTCATCTCAATCGTAAACTGCAAAGTTAGCCAAAATCAAAACGCAAGGGTCCACTCGAAATTACATGACATACAAGTTTTTTTTTTAATCTTTATTTGGGGGCTTTGTCAGTTTCTGACTATGTCACCCCATAATGCCAATAACAATTTTTCCTTACTACTAAATTAACAGCCTAACTTACACAACATTATTTAAAACTATTAATAAAATAATACAGATAAATACCTTCTTACATTCAAAAAAAAAATCCTCCACCTTAGTATGACTATTACTCCTATTTTAGCACTCTAATCTAGTTATAGTTTAAACCATGTTTGAATCACATTTATGATTTAGGTTCTATCTTTAGACCATGCTAAGTATATCGCTGCTAAAGTTTTTGCAGCCTCTTCCTGAGGTTCAGCTAAAGCAGTGTTGATCTGGCCTATATTGTATTGGGATCTCACCCCAAGCTGTATTCGTTTTTGTTCAGTCCTGATACAAGTTAAAGCTTTGAAAATACTACTAAGCAATACCTAAATCTTTTCTACCTTTATCTACAAAACTACGTTTTCTATATTGAAAAATCCGAGGACAGATTTATCCTCGAATTTCCCTACAGAATTCCGCCGTTTTCCCGAATCTTTCTATTTTAAGAGAATGTCTGTAAAGGGATACAAAATAATTCGCTTCAACACGTTTAATATTTTATTTGGAGGATATCTTTTAGTATTAGATTCGTTTTTACTTTATTCATCATCATCATCATCATCAGCCTGTAGACGTCCACTGCTGGACATAGGCGTCCCCCAAACCTCGCCACATCGATCGGTCCTGCACTGTCCGCATCCGGCCACCTCCCGCGGTCCAGACCAGGTCATCGGTCCACCTTCCGGGAGGTCTGCCTACGCTGCGCCTACCAGTTCGTGGTCGCCACTCTAGAAATTTTCGGCCCCATCGGCCATCAGTTCTGTGCACAATGTGTCCTGCCCATTGCTACTTCAAAGATGCAATTCTTTGGGCTATGTCGGTAACTTTGGTTTTACTTTATTATGAGGTTGTAATACCTACTTGAATTTAACTTCACGAATGTTTTCTTGTGTAAGAGAAGCGATACCCTCTTTAAGTGTTTCGTAGTCAAAACAGTATCGCGAGGTAGAAGATTTTCCTCGATTTTTTTTTCTGCGTGTTACTTATGTTTTTTTGTTCAATACTGAACGTTAAGATAAACGGAAATATTTTTAGGTTATCTTTTGTAATATTCCTAAAAGTAGTTATCATATTACGGGTATTTGCCTCTCACTCCCACCACTGTAACTCATCGTAATGACTCTGAGCAGTGAAGCCCAGGAACCCGAGAGAAAGCTAACTTGTCTTGGGCTCCGCAACGAATTTACTACACCAAAATTATTTATATTGTTTTTTTCTAAGTACTGTACTGTACTGTACTGTACTGTACTGTACTGTAACAACCCATTACTGCCCACTGCTGAGCTCAGGTCTCCTCCGAAGAGGGGTTAGGCATAGTCCACCACGCTTGCGTAATGCGGATTGGGGACTTTACATTTCTTCAAAGGATTTTTTTTAGAACCCTTTTCCGATATGCAGATTTCCTCACGATGTTTTCCTTCACCGTTTTAAGCCAGTGGTGTTGTGAAAAATTGCACATAAATTTTCTTCATATTAAGATTTAGACGTACAAGCCGGCCGGTTTTGAAGACGCGACGTCCCGTACGGAAGGCAAGCGCTTCAACCACGACTATTATACTATTTCTAAGTACACTGACAATTTACTATAATATATCAGTTGAAGTATGATTATATAGGTGCATAGGTGAAGGTCGCTCTCTGCGTCTCCCTTACTATATTAAAGTGACAACAAGTGACAGAAGTGACAACATGTTCACGGCACATTAAGTGACGATAGTGACGACGCAGGCTTCGTGACAACCGTGAAGGTTTTATGCCAATATGTCTATTAAAAGGTATACTTGGTTACAAAAATGTTAAGACGAAATTTAATTTAATAATTTTTAAATAATAATCGAACTAACTTTGGAATACCTTTTTTAAAGATTAAATTTAACTGCAATAGAGAGAAATCAATAAAATTACACAAATAGTTTTATGAGGTTTTTTTCGACATCTGAAATCTACTATAGTGGGGCTTCGGCCTGTCCGGACATACACTACCTCGCCAGGTCGGAGATCTCCCGTTGGCCGTAGTCCACTGACACACCCACATTCACATTGAAACATGTTACAAAAATCTACCCTGTATTTGAACCTTTTAAAATTATTTGTTAACATCACTTACACTATTACTAAACGGGTTCTTACCACGATTATTTTTAATTGAGAGGTCCCGATATTTCGGCACTGTTTCAAGCGCCATGATCACGGGAAGACTGAAGAACTGCGGGTAGGTCATTTAAGAGCAGACAAATCTGTCTACCCTCTTTCTCGTTCGGTTGCCGGTACCACTGGAACTCGAACTCACATTTCGACATACCACACTGACAGTATCGGCTGCCGTCTCAAAACTAGATAAGAACTAGGTAAGAACCCGTTTAGTAATAGTGTAAGTGATGTAGATAACCGCGAGTGTTTAAAGAAATTTATTATTTGTTAACCTTTACCAATTCACCTAATACCTATAGTCTAGACTAAAGGTTTTTCTACATATAGATAAATGGTGTAAATAAACACATCTATCTTTGACTATCTTATCTCAGAATGTCTAACACATAATCTAGTGGATTTACAATTCCACTCAATCACAACTATCAATACTGTTTGGTTCATCAATAACTAGAGCAGTGTTGCCAACTTAAATATCACTCAAATAAAGTCCTAGATTTAAAAATGGAACATTTACGTTTTATTTATTTTTAGTAGGTGTTATTTTTGTGTTTTAGATAGTGAGGCTAAAATAATTTAGATATTTAACGGTAGTATTAGTTGTCTCGATACAGGCTTTTTTAGTGAGGTAATCGCTATTTAATTGCTAATGTTCGATATTAAATATTTGTAAAGACATCAATAATAATTACTTTCAGTTTCATTTAGGCTCTTAGTTTTTACCGTTATTTATTTAAAACGTGTCAAACCAAATTCAAAAGCGATAAAGCTATCCATAAAATTAAATAGCATTGACAGTCCATTACAGCCCCAAAATTAGGGCTGAAATGACCAACTGCACTTCACTTCACTTCCAAAATTGAAATTCAATTTCGACTCCTGATTTTCCAATAATTAAACTGTCAAACTCAGTTCAGTGCATTAATTTAAACAAAGGGCAGCTCGGCATTTGTTTGAAAAATTACTGCATTTTACGAGGGTTATGTAATTATTAAGATACAGTGTATTGTAGCTATAAAACTGTTGTATGTTAGGCATAATTATTTGTATGTAGGCTTAGATGTCGTATGACGTTTATACTATAATAATATTAATATATTATGACCGAGAAAGAGAGTTCTTAAAGTTAGTTAGGTCAGAGGTAACGCCTCCACAGAGTCCCTTGACTTTGTAGAGGTCCATGAGCGGTAACCGCTTAGAATCAGTTTGTCTTTTGGCTCGTCTGCCTATAGGCCAATAAATAAATACTCATAACATGGTATAAGGAATATAGAAAATCATTGTTACAAATAATTCATAAGGACAAAAACGAAAAGTGTTTCCTGCGCATAATGACTTGTCCTTCTTCAAGTGAGGTTTGAGTTGACTTCCTTATTGTGCGGAAAGGCTTCATTTTTTCTTGTGAAGGTCCAATGGCAAACGCCACTACCTACTACCTACGGGGTAGGTATACTTGTTTATTTTGGCCTTTAGAATTAAATGTAATAAAACAATTGTTAAAGTATTGGCATTATTACCAACGCAACTGTATTTTCACCGAGATACACCATATGTCAAATAGTCATTTATTGGTTGGTACTCAACTTGGCCTGTGTTATTTCAGATTATTTATTATACTACGCTATTTTTTTTTTTTTAGTTGACCAGTAATGATAGAGTAATGGACTGGTAAAAATTAAGTTGATGGATTGTCTACCGTATTGCCTTTACAATGAAACCGACCTTAGTGTAGCTCTTGCGCTGATTTCAATGGGTCCACCTGAAAATCAGCGCTACAGCTTCAGAGCTGTAGCTGTATGCTGAGCTGGTCGCCCCTTCAGTGCACATCTTAAGCACAGTTTCTTCTATTTTATTTATGTTTTTTATTTTTACTTTTTATGTAGTGTTTAAGTGTGTGCTGAATAAAAGTATTTTCTTTCTTTCTTCTTTCATTTTCAACAAATTTTACTCTCATTTTGTTAGTTTCAGAAAATAACCGAACGGAACGTCAAAAAATGAAGGGATTCGTTTAGCCACGCTACTCAGCAGCCATATTTGCAGTTCCGAGTTGGGGTATATCATTAAAACTATGTACCAAGTTTTCAGCTTGCCTCAAATACCTAACCAAAATTTGCCACTAGCTCTCAGGCTAATGCCCCATTACGTAATGAGGTCTTTACCGTGACAACCCTACAGTATATCCTGAAATTGCCTTGCCAAACTCAGTCCGGTGCAGTAAACAAGGGATGTCATCTATTTGTTTGTTGGTTGCAGTACCCTGGCTCGCTTTGTAACGTAGTCTGCAACTAATTGGATGCTTGAGACAGATTACATTGAAGGCGAAATGTGGTTTCGGACAACTTTAGTGTTTGTTTGGCAGTTCATTTTAGGATTGTAAATGGGATTACAATTACTAATGAAGATGGTGTTCTAATTGAGAGTTAATTATAATAACACTAGTTACTTGTATTATCTGCAGAAGCAAAACTGATTGTTACGATGTTTGTATGGCCAATATCTTTATTCAAAGTTTCTTGGTTTAACCACTCAACTGGGACCGTCACTTTTCGCTAGATGTCTAAACTGGGAACTTCGTTCGGAATCAATGCTGTGTTTGAGCCTCTTTTTAAAAACATTATTTTTCAATAAATTTTAAGTTCAATTTTTAATTAAACTTTATATTTTTGTAAATCTTTATTACTAAACGACGCTGTATTGCATTTTCAGCGAAAATATATAATCTCTGTAAAATATGAGACGATTAAAAAATGTAAACAAAACAAGTTTTAGAACTGTGCTCAATTTTGGCTCCAGCCACAGACTTGGCAAAAGTAAACAAACCAATTTGGTTGCCGATCCCAGTTGAGTGGTTAAAAAAAAACACATTAAATTGGTGTAAATATTTTTCTCGATGACTGTACGCACTGATAACATGAAGTTTAACGTTTTTTTCTTAAATACATTGTCACATATTTTCCACGGCCGTACTAACTTAAGAAAATGTATTTCGTAACAAATAAATGGCATTGAACCGGTTGTGACTGCTTCATTATGATATTTATTTCAATGTATCGAATATCGAGTTATTTTCGAACTTGTTAAGTGGTTTAAAAATCTTTGTATTCTCATGTTTTGTGTCGCTAAAGGAACATGATTTGTATAACGTTGTATTACAATAAAATTTCGTATCTATTATCTTCCGTTTATATATAATCTAATATCATAATAATATTATTTATATATATATATATGTAATAGTATTATAAAGGCGGAAGTTTGTAAGTATGAATGTATGGATGTTTGTTACTCTTTCACGTAAAAACTACTGAATGGATTTGAATGAAACTTTATCACAATATAGCTTATACATCAGAATAACACATAGGCTACAATTTTTGAACCCCTTTGTGACGCAGACGAAGTTGCGAGGGTCATCTAGTTAGATATATAATAAGGCGTAAAAATGGTCAAGTAAACAGCAGTAAAATCCAAACAAACCACGAGTTTTTACTTATAACCGAAATTTGAAATCGTTAATTTTTATATGTCAAGTTTTATTTTGTAGATACAGTTTTTTACGAAACTATTTGTCTTAATTTATTTGATATTTAATCATAATTTAATCTTATTGATTGAATGAAGAGTCGAAATTACAAATAAATTATTTAAAAAAGTTAGTTAGTTAGTTTTAGAGGTGTCAAGGGACACCCGGATGGAACGAAGTTCCTTTCGATTTATACCCTCAGTATTGTAATAAAATTTATTTTTTTTAAGTTATAATAATTAGTTTGTTTAAAACGTCTGTCTCTTTCTGTTAAACTAACTAATTATTATAACTTAAATAAAATATTTTGATCACAGCGCCATCTAGCATTAATCAAATAAAACAATATAAGGAATTGTTTTAAAAGATTTTAATCACAGCGCCATCTAGCGATAATCATCTAAAACAAAAAAAGTGTCGTGACAACTTTTTCATAAGAATTTCCGTCTAGCCCCCTTTCGATAACACGCGATAAGGAACTTCATTCCAAAAAGCGAATCACGAAGCAAAATGAATCTTACAAAATAGTGAAAAACTTTCACATGTGATCTAAAAGTAAACATAAAAGAACAGTAACAAAACAATTGAATATTCCAATACTTTCAAAGAGACTAGTCACGTACACAGTAAAAAATTCTTTGACAAATTCATATGTAAACGCATGCATACAAATATTCCCCCGCAAATATTTAACATAGCATAAAAATATGATCAAAACAGGAATATAAATAATATGGGCGTAAAAACAATGAACAATATTGAGGAAATTGGCTAAAATCTAAGTTATTGTTTTCCATTGTTAAATTATGATAATATCAATTTGTTTGAGCTGTTGCCCAAACTAGGCTTCATATTTGTGTTTTTTCTCAAATTGTGAATATGAAAATTGTCTGGTTTATTGTGCGACTAGCTATTGCCCGCGACGTCGTCTGCGTGAATGCTATGTACTACACCATAATAATATACCAACAATTGTATCTTTTAAACTAACATTAATTTACTGGTTTTCGTCCTTACCTTTCATATCTACACAAAACAGAGTAACAGAATAAGACTGTTTTTTTGTAAAATTGAAGTGCAAAAAGTGCTAATTTAGACCCGCTTCGAATAAATGACTTTAAGGTGATTTTGCTGAATTACGGCAAAAGTTGTGACTAAAGCAGATGTAGAAAATAATCAAATTAAGACAAATATAAGATAAGATTAGAAGATTCTTATAGAGCTTCTCAATGAACCACAATAATGGTTTCGCTCTCCGCAGCCAAAATATAAAGAGAGTCCGGGCCGGTGACGCGGAAGCAAGCGACGTACCGGTGCCCGTGTGAGAAGCAGCCCGTACTGAGGTCGACACCCGCTGTCCCCAGTGTCTGCCCCAGCGACTTATTGATAGTCATCGCGAAGCAAACACTCACAGGGAACTGTACGCGCTTGAACTGGAACGGAAAGTTCAGGAACATACCTCATGGTATGAGAGGAATGAGTGATATAAATACTGCGTCGCCGACGCCAGAACCCGTAAGAATTTCCGCCTCAATTGTGTGTTTGTGGAGCGAGATGACTTTAAGACGGGTCCTGTTATACAACTTCGGAGGAGATAGGTTCCGAAGAAGCATAATCGGGACACTGCCCTTCAGCTTGACAGTATGCGCTGGAAAACCACTTGCTGACAGAGAGTTAAAAAATTCTACAGGATAATGTGTAGCATCATCTTGCTCGACGACAGTTCATTTCCCTCAATTTCTGAGAGAATTCGTTAATTGCTGCAGCCTGGTCATTTTAGGGTGTCAAAATGGCTCGCTCACACACCCAAGAATTCTGCTGGTGTGATATACGACTGATGTCGTTGTACACACAGCGAATGAGTTCTTCTAAGCTAGATACAACTCTACCGAGAGACATTGAAGGCACCACTTGTCCACCTCTCTCTTCTGGTAGAGTACCTTCACCAAGACTTAGAAGGACATCGGAGAATTCTTGAGCACGTCTAAATTGGGGATGGATCTACTTCGTAGGTTTGCTTGTTCTTCAAAATCACTCACAAAATAAATTTGCAAAAATTTTGAAATATCTGTAGGTAGCAGCGAACCAATTTGATGGTAAACTTGATCCTGGATCTTGAATGTCGGCATGAACCCTGTTTCAACGATTTGATTTGCACCAAACGAAGTCATCTGGAAGGCGCTATTATAGGCTCGAATGTTTTTCAAAAAATGGCTGGACCCGGATGTTCGCCGCTTAGTAAGAGTTTCAACAGTTCTGGTGGGTCTTGCATAGACTCCAAGCGTACCTTACCAGATGCACAACACATCCCATTGGGCTCCCCTCTCCATTTGCGGGCTCGACAAAGGGCGCACACTTCTTCTAAGATTGCTAATATCTCCGTGTGCGGCGTAGTTAATCGCAACATTGTACATGAATCCACTTCCCTCTTTATTTAGCCACGGTTGCTCTTGCAACTCCTGCATTCTGTCTCGGTCTTGCGATACATGAGCAGAAGTATCGTCACGTACGTCCTGATAACTTTGCTGAGCAACTGTACTACGCTCTTCAAGCTGCTTATCAGTCTCCAACGACCGTGAAATAGCAGGCTGAGAGTGATCTCTCCTTAACTGAGTATCCTGCTCTTCAAGATATTCGATCGACTGAGCTTCCGCAATGTGTTCTTAAAGAGTAGCCATTAGCCAACCTAGCTTCATGCTCAACGGCGGTTTCTAGACATCGAGCTAACCTTTTCCTTCGAGTATCGTTTGAGCATTGAGATAAATTAGATCGTTATCCAGGCATTTAAGTATTTTAAGTCGATACTAAATAATAATATAATGATAGCTAAAGAGGTCAATTTGACTAACCACACGATGACTTATAGCAAAGCAGGTAACCTCAGTTTTGACATTTCGTGTACGAAATAATAGCGCGATTCAGAATCATTCAAATTTATACGCCAACACCATCTAGTTAGCAAATAGGAAACATTGTCCCACAATGACATAATCAAATTTAAATTATTTATATCAACAAAAAAATGCTTCCATATGTAATTCGACTTGAAGGCCAATAGATGTCGTTGCTCTAAAATTGCTTAAAAAATCTCTGAAACGAATTAAAGACACATTTTTTAAGAAGGAACAGAACTCTTTGTATCTATGACAATTAAAAAAATAACCATTGACAGTGCCAAAAATGACACAATCAAATTTAAAGTATGGTATAAGAGCTAGCAACGTTTTTGACAGAGTATTTACCGATACGGACTGTCTAGTAGAAGCCTCCAACCGGTAGTGGATAAAAAACCGATTTTTTATTTTTTTTTAAGACATTTTTCTTTAAATTATTTTTATTATACTTTTGCTACATGAATTTATTATTGCCAGATATTTTTTGTTGTTCTTCTGTGCCAGACGACAATTCTGAATTTTTTTTTAATGTCGTTTTTTAACCACTTAAAAACCTAAAATTAATTTGCCAACTGATATAAAAGTGAAAGAGTATGAGAGATAGCATATATAAAAATAAAAGCTGGCTTTACTGAAATGCTTGTTTTCCCAACGTTGCTAGCTCTCGTACTAATAAAAAAAATGCTTTCACATGAAATTTGACTTGAACGCCGATAGATGTCGGTGCTCTAAAAATGTTTAATGAAATTTATTATATTTATATCCCGTTCCTCGGAGATGATAGCATTATAATATATAGCCTATGTGTTGACCCGACTTCTAAGCAATATTCTTGCCAAATTTGAAGTACATCGGTGCAGCAGTTTTCGAGTTTATCCCGGACAAAGCTGACTTTTTTACAGAACAAAATGTATGGATTCTGAATCGCGCCATCATTATGTTCAACGGTTGTTTGACTTGGGAGAGTGTATTTTGCAATGTTGACTTTTCTATCATTTTATTATATGTATAGATAGATTTTTGAAAATGTGTTACATTGACCAATGAGAGCGCACGCGACGTCTCATTGGCTGTTGGTAGCGTGACATGATGTGCCGAGCCGTTGATTTGTGGATTCAAATGTGTGAATGGCGCGAACACAATTAAAACAGTAGCCGATTTTATTTCATGTAATAATAAGCTGATCCGCGCAACTTTGCACAGAGAGAACATATTTTAAACTATACTGAATTATCTATCCAACCAACCCATTACTGCCCACTGTTGGGCTCAGGTCTCCTCAGAAGAGGGATAAGGCATAGTCCACCACGCTTGCCCAATGCGGATTTCACGTATCTTCAAAGGATTTTTAGAATCCTTTTCCGAAATGCAGGTTTCCTAAAGATGTTTCTAGCTAGTGGTATTTTTCACATTAAGATTTAGAGGTACAAGCCGGGCGGATTTGAACCCGCGACCTCCCGTACGGAAGGAAACGCTTCGACCACTCGGCTACAACGACTTTTTCATCTATCAATTCTATCATTTCACTTAGCCCTGCGACTCGCCGGATTCGAATTTATCACTTCCCACACAGAAGGCCTCCAATAATTTTAACTTCAACATCAAAGTTATCTTCTGACCCCCATTACACTTTATAATAACATTACACCCGCATAAAATCATAACAATAATTCGTGCTAAATGTTCCCTGGCCAGCGTGTTTTCCCTAAAATTTTCCCGACTTTTAATGGTGTCCCTAAACTTGGGGAAAATCCACTTCAAAGTTGAATTGTGACCATCGCGTCGGTAATTTAATTTAATTTGCCCCCAAAGAGGGGAAGGGTTGCCCGGAGCCCTAACTTCGTTAGTAGCCATCTTGCCCGTTATTTAGGGCAAGTAATGAGAATCGTGAATCTCGCCAATCAGTGTATTAATTTGAGTTATTCAAGGTAACATTTTGATGAGTAATTATTGAGTTAATTGTCAAATAAAACTTTAGTGAATCAAATCTTCAGGGTTTGGAATCGATTTGGATTCGATAACTTCTCGACCAGAGATTGAAAGATTGTATTCGTTAGGTGTCCGTATCTATAATATAATATAAAGAGGGAAAACTTTATTTGTTTGGTTATAATTAATAGTCTCAAAAACCAATGAATCGTTTTTAAAAATTCATAATATCATCAGGATATTTATCATTTTCATATTAAGATTAAGGGGTGCAAGCCGGGACTATGGATTTAAATAAAGAACCCCACTATACATATAGATATTAGAAGAATAGGTATAGGCTGGCACACAACCAGCGGAAAGTGTGAATGGGAAGGATGGATGTGAAGTATGCGATACGAAAGTAGGACAGAAGCGAGAACTGGAATGAAAGAGTAAACAAACCAACAATTAGACTAAGAACATCCCCGATAATGTTGGGGGGATTTAGATTTAAAAAAAAAAGAAAAAGCCGGGACTATGAACCCGCGACTTCCCGTACGGAAGACAAGAGCTTCAACCACTCAGCCACCACGACTTATTTATTAGAAACCTACGATATCCTATTACTAATCCCATTATTTAGTTATAAAATGTAATAATCGTGTTCGAAACGGTCCAATCGTAACGGGAATGAGTTCCTCCCGCTGCGCTCGGCGGGTGTCGCAATAACAACTCTGACAATTAACCCAGATAGAAAAGTAATGTTTACAATAATAATTGTTTTCTTGTTAGGAAATATAATAAAGAAATATCTTATATTAAAGATATTCAGAATTTTTATATTCTCACATATTTTACCAACTTGCTTGCTTTTTGAATAATAGAGTAAAAGCAAAAATAGCGAGTTATTTTTTTAAGAATAAGAGAAGCAGCTGACTTTTTAAGAATAGCATATAAACAACCTTCTATAAATTCACGTAATTAAAACAGAATATAGTAGAGTAGAGAGTAAAATTTTAATCAAACAATAATTTACATTAAATAGTTCTAAATAATCTAGTTAACAAGAAGCTACATCTTTTAATAATAACTCAAAAAGTAATTCACTATTAAGATAAAAAAGACTAATATAAACTAAATAAAGCACCATTGAAATCCGTCTACTATCACAAAAGTAGACAGACCAATATTAAATAATAAATCCAACTTGTATTTCCTTTTTGTACCCACTCAAATATCAATAAAGACTGCAAGTTTAATTTAAAAAGTGAAGGCTCTGTTATATTACTTGTCCAATGCAATAAAATATTAATATAAAAATTATTGAGGCGTTCTACAAGGATTTTATTGTTCCAACGACTGTCGAAGTCATATTGGAATACCTACTTGCTGATCATCGCAACTTTGTTTGCGTCCAAAGAGGGGTTCAGGCAGCACTGTTAGATTTTAATAAGACCTACAAACCCGTAGTTCATAATTTTGTTCTATAATCAATAGTTTTCGTAGCGCACGCGATGGAAGAAAGTTTTTGGGTATTTTTTATCACACCTTGGCTTACATTATTGAAGTATTAATAAGGATCTCTAATATTTTTAAAGCTTTCCAACTGTGAAAGAATTTTTTAAATCGTTACAGTAATTTTGGAGTCTAGTCGAGACAAACAAATAATCAAACCATTCCTCTTTATAAAATGAATGTAGATGAAGCTACAGCAACATTTTTAGTATAGATTTAATTTTCGAATCTTACAAGTTCAGATTCTACTAATATTTATCTCGTGGAAAATCACCTTTTGTGTACCTATAGTAGTAGCAAGTCATATTTTCATAATAACACCAATAGTAATAACATAAAATGACTTGATCGTTTCAAAGCATACCTTCAATAGAATAAGTAATGTGAATCAATATGTCAACGATTAGTACAAGTGCTTTTGTCGACTAGCTTTTTTTGTGACAGGAGGAAACGCAGGACTTCCAACCGTTTACTAGGTGGGGTATGTGGGACTCGACCCGCACTAAAAGGTCCTGCCGCTCACGCTCTGCGTCCGAGCCCCGGCTGAGGACAGAACCGAGCACGAGATTGGGCAAAGTGACGGGACGCGTTGCACGCCGAGGCTTATGTCTCACCCCTTGCCAGTTCGCGGCGTGACGGGAAAGAGTGCCGAGTGCGTAACGCATCGCGACGTCCCTTATAACCCTGTACTGGGGTCTGGCCCCAGCCGGGGTTCGGACGCTGAGTGTGAGCGGTTGCAGGTTTTAGTGCGGTTCAATTCTCACATATCCCACCGCGGGGCGGGTGGGAATTCGGTGTTTTCCTCCAACTCAAAAAAAATCCTTGTAGACTATGACAATTATTAAACAGGTTTTTACCATGGCATTTATGGCGCTTGCAACAATGTCGAAATATTATCGGGATCAAAAAAAGCCAAACTTGCTTATCTGTTTTGAAGCTACAAATCCGACCCACGCACACAAACATGACACATAATACACCGTTTTATTAGAAATAAAAATCTTTATTTGCTTTAACATGAGTACAAATAGGATCTTATAAAATAATTGAAAGGTTCTGAATCATGTTCATGTTCTGATCACAAATTTTTGAAACAATTTAACAATAATACAAAAAATGAAAATGATGATTTCATAAATTATAATTATCATTTAGATATTCTTCAATGTTGTAGTATGTTTTTTCCCTAAGTAGATTTTTAATTTTAACCTTAAATAAATCAGTTTCTAAGTCTCTCCAGCCTTTTGGCAGTTTATTAAACATGATATGAGCCATACAAAATACACTTTTTCGCATTAAAGCAGTATTGAACGTATGTAAGCAAAGTTGAGAATTATCACATTGAGAATTATTATTCAAACTTAAAATCAGATCAGACAGGAAAAAGTTAGAAAACACATTTAAAAATAGTTTTATAACTATCAAGCAACAGTTCCTCGTTAAAAAACTCGAACAATTCGAATCGAGACATTAGTAATACCTAGTTAACATCGATACCGCTTCGCTACGAGTTTAATCGATATTCCACATACACATGTATGCATACAGGTAGTTTCAACGTGGGGCGATACCCAGGTCGGTGAGGATAATGAAAATTGATTCTCAACGGCCTGTTATCAATTTTATTGGTGAAAATGGGCTGATAAATTTGACGTTTTATCGATTTCGGTGTTGCAATTGAGTTAATGTGAGTTGCAAGTGAGTTTTGAATGAGAATATTTTTTGGATTTTGTGGAGTTTTCCAATGTTCTATGGCATTTTGAAATTGTCATTTTTAACTTTTAAAATTAATCATTTCTATAAAATATTTAAGGGTTGTTAACTCTTAACATTCTTTTTTCTTTGTTCATAATGAGGCATCAATTTTTACCCTTTGATCACCAACTTCTAATTTTAATAACCATTCAATTCAATTCAATTCAATTCTTATTTCTCAAGTAAACAAACATATTATTGATTGCGATGTTGTTAGGAATTGAAAACATATCAAAATGTTTTTAAACTATCATGCACTCCATGGAAATCTATTTAATAAGGCTGAGTTTGTTTTTTTGAACACGTTAATCTCAGGATTGCTCAGGAACCACTGATCTGATTTGAAAAAATATTTCAGTGTTAAAGAACCTATATATGTATATAAGGATAGCGTATATCGACTAGTCCTACAACAAAATGACGAAAATCGTCTTAAAATTGCCTAATCTTCACATTCAAATGACTCTCCAATCTCGCGTTTTGTCACATATACTTGTTTACATAGGACCCGTCGATATTATAATTTTAAAAATTAAGAATTAATCATAATGTTACCTAATTAAATTATAAAAAAAAAACTCAACACTCACAAATTACATAAAAACTGTCACCCCTTGTGATGCAGGTAAAGTTGTACGAGTCAGTTAGTAAATAAATTAGTAAAGAAATCAACAAAATTATCAGTTCAAAACATAAATTGTATTGTATACCTATATATCTGTGTTATCGCAGCGATCTATCGTAATCAATTATGAGATAGAGAATTATTGATGTTACTGACAACGAAGTATTGTGATAACTGTAGGCGACAGAACCAATTATTCAAATTTAATTTAATTCTAGTAAAGAACAAAGTTGATTCGAAGATAGCGCCATCTATAAATAGTTTAAATAATTGTTATTTAAACCTCTTTTATGTTAATACTTTTTTAATTGTAGGTAATAGAGAATAGAGGTTCGCGCGCTTATTTTGAATTTCGAACATTCCATTGCCGAATACAGACGTTTTGTACATTTTTTCTCAACTTTTATCTTCTTAGTTTTATTTTATGATTCTTTCTTAACTTCTCTCTCACTGGCAGCATTAGGTTTTTTACAATAACAATAAATACTTCTTGTAGTAATAGTTCCTTATTGACCAACGTCCAACATTACTAAGAAAAGATAATTTATTCGACTGTCATGCATTTTCAACGGGTTCTTACCACGATATTTAATTAATTGAGTTGTCTCGTGGTCATGACGTTTGCAACAACGTTGAAAATCGAGACAACAAAGATACTCGAACAGTTTTTCGAACACAAATTTGTTGTGCGAAATTTTAATTAACCGCTCGTCTATTCATTACAATAATGTCTTTACGTATTAACAAAACATAAATTAAAACATACAGGTAATAGGGCTTAGGAAACACAGTAGATTACAAATCTGGTTAGTGACAAAAACAATCTCTTGAAACAAACCACAGTTGTTCTATACAAAAAGGGTAGATTCTAGTCTTGTAGAGATTTAGGACAGAGCAAAACAGAAAGGGATCGTCTTAGAACATTATAAGAAACAAGTTAAATCGTAGAGAGAATCCAACATGGCCACAGGATCCATAAGAATTCTGTAGTGTTTCAAAAATCGTTAAAGTTCAGTAATTACAAATAGGAGATTTTTAAGCTATGTGTAAAACTATAAGACATAATGTTTACAAACTCATCTAGAAATAAAAAAAACCTGAGAGGAGTCATGGGACACCCGAATAGAACGAAGTTCCTTTCGATTAAAAGATATCTTATATTTTTTTTTTAACGTAACGCGCGATAAGGAACGTGTTTTAAAAGATTTTGATCACAGCGCCATCTAGCGATAATCATCTTAAACGAAAAAAGTGTCGTGACAACTTTTCGTAAGATTTTTTTCCGTCTAGCCCCCTTTCGATAACGCGCGATAAGGAACTTCGTTCCAATAATTTTAGCATTTGTGGGTTCATAACGCCTGCTGAAGTTAAATGCAGTAGCAGTGGATAAATAATATCTCAGGACTTATATTTGTCAAAGACTAACAGTATGTTTATTTTAAAAAACACTATTTAATACTATTAAAATACCACTTAGTCTAAGACGCAGTCTAGTCTATTTCCCAATAGAATTGAATCAGAAAGTTAAACTTAACATATTTTCCGTATCAGCCTAATTTTATCCGGTCCGGTTGCCATGACAACGGGCCGATTTGAACCAGCAATTTAATTTTATTGGTTAAACCTATTACTTAATTAGATTAACTTTTTCAGGCGAAGTTTGATGGCACTTTTTATTAAAGTTTAGGGCTTTTTTACCTTGTTAGGGATAAGTTTGGGTCTTTGTATTTTATGAACTGTCCAATGGATGTTAATGGTAAAGTTATTTGGCAGGTGTAAGAGTTTATGTAGCTTATTTTCTTCAGGTGAAATTTACTTTCTTAAAAGAAACTCCATTCTCGTTAGTTGTAATTTGAGATGACTTTTTCACGATTTACTTGATATTTTATTAGCACTAGCAAGTCGTGGTGGCAGAGTGGTCGATGCGCTTCCTTCCGAACGGGAGGTCGCGGGTTCAAATCCGGCCGGCTTGTACCTCTAAATCTAAATGTGAAAAGATTTATGTGCAATTTTTCACAACACCACTGGCTAAAAACGGTGAAGGAAAACATCGTGAGGAAACCTGCATGACGGAAAAGGGTTCTAAAAATCCTTTGAAGATATGTGAAGTCCTGGGCAAGCGTGGTGGACTATGCCTAATCCCTCTTCTGAGGAGACCTGAGCTCAACAGTGGGCAGTAATGGGTTGGTACAGTTACAGTTATTAGCACTTTCTTTCTCCATTGTATAGGTACTAGCTAATGAAAGACAACTTCGTCTATGTAGGTACCAAGGGAAGGCATATTTTTCGCTCTTCACGTTACGTTGTCTTACTCTTTACGTTATTTGTGAATGTCATAACTAAACATTTTTAAAATTAAAATTAGGGAAAAAGGAAGCCTATATTCAGCAGATGTCTATAGGCTGTTGAAATTGTTAATGACGATTATGAAAAATTGCCTTTCGTGGCGCAGATAAAATTGAATGGTTCAGCTTATACTATATATATAACTTTGAACGGAAACAGAACAAACAATCCGGCGGTGTTTGATGGAATTTTCTCATTTCAATGCGTACGATTTCCGCGCAACAATATTCATAGATATTATGATTATTGAAATTTTAGGAATCGTCTCGAATTTCACTTGAGCGGTTGAACTCAGCACTTTGATTCGGGAATTATTATTTTTACACGAAAAGAGAGGTGACGTAATTTTATATAATTTATGTGTTTATATTTCTGAAGCTGAATGAGTGAATGGATTCTGAAACAGGTTCTAAAATTTATTGTTTAAAAGTAGCAAAAAATACTTTTTAATATCAAATTATAAAATTCTAGTGTGAGTCATAGGTACTGATAATAAAAATGTCAGCTGATCGCAAGTGGTGACCATCGCTCTTGGACCTATACACACTGTCCCGCTGCCTATGACCTTTTAAGACTTTTAAGAAGGACAAGTCATAGCTCTCGGAAAACGGGGAGCTCATTCCATAGCCGGTATATTTGCGTTTTCTTCACGTCAGATCAACCGCGTAAATTATAAGATTGATGTGCAAACAAAACAAATACATGCATTGTTATGGTATTTTTGAAGCGTTTGATTGATGTTACACATGTGTACTCTTTTAATAAGGTCGGATAATGTTTGTTTTAACATGAAAGAAATTTTCGCGTTTTCATGGAAACAATGTTTAATAATTTATACTAAAATTAGAGCTGACCGGTGCAATGTCGTGTGTTATGATTAGAGGCAAAGTTTTCAGGTTTTCTCATAATATGCCTTTAGTGCAATCATATAGAAAAAAAACTGTGTTAATTTTAGAAGTTTACAGCTAGTTATGACAAGGTGGCGGCCCCGCAATGTCTTCTGGCAATGCAGAGGTCCATGAGCGACGGTAACCGCTTACGATCAGGTGGGCCGTTAGCTCGTCTGTCTGCGTGGCAATAAAAAAAAATAGTAAGACGAGCATAAACACGATGAGTTTATCTTGTTTAGTATAGGAGTTCCTATGGCTACCTTTCGACTCCATCATCAATCGAAAACTAGTAAGTTTGTCAAATTTAATTCTCAACCACCCGAACTTACATAGTTACAATCCAGTGCAACATAAATAAAAGCCTTTAAAACTCAATCTGAATCCCACCCGTAAAACAATTGAAAAACGTCATGAAAAGCAATTTTAAAATTCAAAACGGTCAGAGAACTGTCTCAGAGCCTATAGACGTCCACTGCTGGACATAGGCCTCCCCCAAACTTCACCACATCGACCGGTCCTGCGCAATCTGCATTCAGTGACCTCCCGCAATTTTGACCAGATCGTCGGTCCCTCATAACCCCGTGCTGGGTTCTGGCTTCAGCCGGGGTTCGGACGCTGAGTGTGAGCGGTTGGAGGTTTTAGCGTGGTTCAACTCCCACATACCCGGTGTTCCGGTGATTTCCTCCAACTGATAAAAAAAAAAAATGTGGGGGGTCATTCACGATTTGCTGTGCGTTATTTCTTTTCTATATGAAATAATTTCGATGATTCTTTTTTTGATAGAAATAATATACTTGACATTATCTCATATCAATTTGATAAAGATCTGACCGGTAATTTTTGTGCTATGCTTGAGAAATTAAAGTCGGTTTACGTTTACTGTTTTTATATCGCTAAAGCTGGCTGTTCTTACTTTGTGACACTGACGAAATTCAGTCAAGTAGTACAAAATAAGAACAATGCTCTTATATATAAGTACTAACTACAAATAAAACTTGTAACATTGTTTGCGAGAGCCCAAGATAATTGCCCTAGAAATTACTTCCCAGAGATTCTCGTTAAGAAAGTCATTACTACGTACTATGAGTAGGAGAGAATAGTTTAACAAGTTTGTATTCTTGCGGTTTTGATCGACTACAAAAAAGGTGAAGTACGTATTTTTCACATTTTTTAGAATTTAAATCGCACTTAAAAGGTAAATTAAAGATTTCAAGTTACTTGTAATAGAGATTCTGCCTGTAGGTGAAATTTGTTTTGTGTGCCTTTTTTTTTTTTTAGTTGGAGTAAATCACCGGACCACTCGGGGCGGGCGGGGTATGTGGGAGTTGAACCGCACTAAAACCTCCAACCGCTCACACTTAGCGTCTGAACCCCGACTGAGCCCAGCACGGGGTTATGAGGGACGACGCGACGCGTTACGCCATCGGCACTCTTTCCCGTCGCGCTGCCCCCGGAGGTTTGTGTGCCTAATAAAATTTGTTCTTTATTTTCTTTCTAGGTATCTAGTCTTTGTTCATTCATCGAAATCTATGATTCTTGTTTTCATTCATTTCATCATTCATTTTCATTTCATTTTCCAAAATAGAATTCCCTTGCATTAATTTTAATTGTTTACAAAATCGTTTATAGAGTTTGTAAATAACCGATTTTCAAATTAACTTTGTTATCATGACGTAACAGTGTAATATATTTATTAGTGTAGATAACGGCAGAGATAACACTCTTATTAGGTCGCTCTTATCACTGATGTTAAGCTGATAATCCTCGTCCTGATAAGAACATTACTCAGTGCGAAAATATTTTTTCATTCAACATTGGAGAGAGATTTTTGCTACTAAATAAGGCAGCAAAGATATCTTCACTGCTTTATAATGGCAAGTTGAAAACAATAATAAAATGGAAGTTAGGGATAGCACTAGACGGATTTTCATGAAGAAAGAAAATCAAAAATAAATGTTAAAAATTTTATAATTGAAACTGATCATACTATCACTATAAACGGTTTAACAGTACAAATTATACTATTATATCAAAAAAAAAGAGTAATCAAAATCTGGAAATGTAGAAAAGATCTACTATACGAGAGCTGACGACCAAAACCATGTCTCATAGCAATACGGCAAAAACCCTATAAAATCGTTAGATTGTATGATTCTGAACCCGACTACGCGTGTAGTAACGGTCGAAAGTGTAGCAACAGCGTGGGAGGCCATTTCTGCTGTGTCAAAAAAAAAAGGCAGTCGGTATTATAGCAATACGTCTGATAGTGAAAATGTACATAGATTTTATAATTGTATTACGAAAAAGTTTGTTTTCAGACATTTTGCGCGTAGCATATAGCCTGAGCGCATTTTTGAAAATGTCAACAAATTTAGCCGACCTGTATCATAGCAATACGGATAATTTTTTTTCCAACTTTTCGTATTGCTGCCATGATTACCAAAAACCTGTTTTCAGACACTTTTAGTGTAGCAACTGTTGTTTTTCAACTTCATCCTAGTTTCCTTTTGTGCGATTTATTTCAGTCCTTCAACTTCAATGTTTCGGGTAAAATCTTTGTTAATTATCATCTAATAAATTCAGGGACGCAACGTATTAATTGATTTGTAACAGAAAATTCAAGATGCCTCAACACGATTTTTAAATGATGTCTGGGTATCGAAAAGTTGTCTGATAGAGAAGGTGCTACACTTAATTTGTCTGATATAAATTTTTTGCACATGTGGACAACTTATTTTATCATGTCCTACAAATTTCAGACATATTGCTATGATACCGACCGGTAAAATTTGTTAACATTTTCAAAACGGTCTCAAAATTTAATGCGTTCACATTTCCGTCTGAAAATTGTTTTGTTCGCATCAAATAACCAAAATTTACTAATAAAAAAGATTTTCAGACGTATTGCTATGAGACATTTTTTTTGTCTCATTTTTTATTTTTGTAAGTGATTTTACGGGTTTGCGCTACACCTCTAACATCTGAAAAATATGTTTCTGGTATCTCAGAACTATCATTCAACTACAGTCTGCAAATCAGACATATTGCTATGATGCAGTTCGGTAAAATTCTTTGACAATTTTGAAAATTCGGTCAGATCAAACGCTACGCGGAAAATGTCTGATATTGGTATTTTCGAGTTCAAGATAATCGTATCTATCGATTTGATGCGGTTTTGGTCGTATTGCTATGAGACAAAAATTTTGGTCGTCAGCTCTCGTACTATACCAGTTAAATCTTTATATAGGTACTGTACCAATCTATTACTGCCCACTGTTGGGCTCAGGTCTCCTCAGAAGAGGGGTTAGGCATAGTCCACCACGCTTGCCCAGTGCGGATTGGCGCCTTCACATATCTTCAAAGGATTTTAGAACCCTTTTCTGACATGCAGGTTTCCGCACAATGTTTTCCTTCACCGTTTTAGCCAGTGGTGTTGTGAAAAATTGCACATAAATCTTTTTCACATTTAGATTTAGAGGTATAAGCCGGGCGGATTTGAACCCGCGACCCGTACGGAAGGAAGCGCTTCAACCACTCGGCCACCACCACTTTGTTATATAATTTTAATGGAATCCTATAACTACCACATTACCAAAAAGAATCACCAAATAGCCACACCCAAAAAATTAAACACAAAAAGATTTTGAATACCTCCTACCGATCTAAAACTCAAATTAAATTAAAACAAAAGAAAAACCATTTCCAAATTAAGATTGTTACCCGTAAAGTAACCGAAGCTTGTTGGGTCCGAAGCCGGCTTAGATTTATAAGACGAACCATGAATAATTCACGAGAGATCCGAGGGCAACTATGAAGAGATTCGATATTATAAGCTTGGGAATGTGCCCTGCATGACTAAGGATTATGTGAAAAATTGGGCATTTGTACAAGGACTTGATCATCGTGTTGTCTTTAATATTAAGTGGGCATAAATGGGTGCTTATTATAATACACGGACTGAGCATAGCCCATCCCGCTTGCCCAAAGCGGATTGGGTATTTCATATCACTTCGAAGATCTTTTAAGATTGCTTTTCCAATTTTTTGCACCCAACATCAAACTGAAAAAGCTCTCCTACTTGGTGTGTCCCGAGCGCTATAACTTGTCCTTCTTCAAGAGGATTTTAAAAAGAGTCTTTAAAGGCAGATCGTGGTCCCGTAGAGTCTGACGGCAACAACTTACGATCCGGTGCCCGTTAGCTCGTCTATCTACTTGACAATAAAGAAAATGTTAAGTCTCCAGGCAACCGTAGTTAACTATGCCTAATCCCTCTACTGAGTAGACCTGAGCTCAGCAGTGAGCAGTCATAGAATGATACATGCATGTTTTACACATTGGATATTTACTAAATTCAGTATAGTATATTATGGTGAATAATTATAGTTCTAGATCCACTGGAGCTAATATTTTATTCAACTGAAAATATATTAAAATTTTTAATAACAAAGGAATTGAAGAAAAACCTAATGATTATATTCGACGCTTCGTCAAAGAACGACCTAATTTCAACAAAATATTGATTTTGTGTTTCGACATCACGTTGGTGATGGATTATTTTTATTTGTTCCATATTCGGAAAAGCATTTGAGCCACCTGCACATAATAATATACCACTTACATGTCAGGAAGTCGCAACATATATGGATATAGACATCGTCTATTTGTGACGAAAACAAAAGTTACAAAACAAGTGTACAAAATGAAAATGACTTCCATTCAAGAATAGTGCAATTTTAAAAGGTCCCCTCGATATCTTCGTTCTGCCATCATCATAACCTGATTGCCTTATGCACCTTTGAACGTAGAATTATTATATCTGGAATCAACATCATGAACAACAGAATGAAGCCAATTTAAAGTGCACCGATCGCGCGTAACAACACGATATTTTGAATCAACATCATAAATAACAAAGTGAAATTTTAAAGAACTTATGTGTATGTAATATTTTATTAGTGTGTTAAACGAATTGAGTGTCATCGGTACACTAACGCCAGAATATCGTGTAGTTACGCGCGATCGGTGCACTTTAAATTGGCTTCATTCTGTTGTTCATGATGTTGATTCCAGATGTAATAATCCTATGTTTTTGAAATACCTTCTTTGCAACCAAAAAGAATTGTTCAAATTGGTTTATAAACGACAAAGTTATCCGCGAACATACATAAAAAAGCACATTATAATAATATGCGGTCGAATTGAGAAACCTTTTTTGATGTCGGCAAAAAATACACAGAAATGTGAGCGGTAGGAGGTTTACTGTGATACGACTCCCACGTATCCCATCTACGAGACGAGAGGATGTGCGATTTCCTCCAGAACTTCAAACGACTTTTGAACGACTTTCTATGAAATTCTACCTATAAAATTTCACCAACACCAAAAACTCATTCTGCCACGCGAATATCTTGACAAAACTGCCAAAATTTCGACAAAAGTGTCATTGTTTTATTCATCAACCCGGTCCTAAGCAAGCTTGTAAATTTTTAATTAAGTCCGGTCACTGGGCATGCGGTATTTTAGGTTCCGGCAGGTGTGAATATATTTAGATAGAGCCTTCGGATACGGTGAAAACGTTTCGGGGTGTACAGAATTTCTAAGTTGCCTCAAACTGGCTGAAACTGGTTAAAGTTTAGCTAAGTTGTCCATTTTAGGATTTAAGGTGATAAAAGAGCTTATCTCGGTTAAATTAACGGTCGACGCCCAATCAGACGTCCAAGGTACAGATGGCGTGATGTCGTAGAGGCAGATGTGCGCGAACTACGATTCCATGCTTGACGCGATCTGGCACAGGACCAAGAGAAGTGGAGACAGAAGTGGCGACGAAGGCTCACTCTGGGCCGTTGAGTTAGCGGAGTAAGGGTTTAATATTGTGAAATTTATACACAAAAAAGTACATGCCGGATGAGTTTGTTTCACCAGTTCTTTTCAGGACGGTGACTAATTATTGAACTATTAGTAGCTTCATAATGTGAACAAGTGTCTAGAATCTATCTATTGCTGTGTATTGAAAATTAACTATTTTATTTCATTAATACATATTAAATTTAATCAAAACAAATTAAGGATGAAAAACGAAACAAAATTAAACTTATTCAGACACTCGCGGTTTTCTATATTTTCATGCATTTTCAACGGGTTCTTACCACGATATTTAATTAATTGAGTCGTCTCGATATTTCAACGTTGTTGCAAACGTCATGATCACGAGAAGACTGGATACTGCGGGTCGATTTAAGAGCAAACAAATCTGTCTACCCTCTTTCTCATTCGCTTTTGGGTAGTACCACTGGAACTCGAACTCACATCACGACACACCACACTCACTGTATCTACAAGACTCTCTGAGCATGAACCCTTAGTGCCTGTTGTGTTTAGCACAGGAGTGACGGCTTCAGATTATCGAGTATGTGGAATCCAGTGCTAAACACTACAAATATCGTGGTAAGAACCTGTTGAAAATGCATGAAAGTATTATGATACAAAATTAAATCAATTATAGCTATGTTATTACCTTATTTATTTACGAAAAGTCTCTTTAATTTTTGTATTTCGTACAACACCAATTAATCATTGCAACAGCCCCTACAATGATTTCCTTAACATAAAACAACCCCGGGCGGATCGTTAATTTAAAAAAGAATTGACTAAGGGTAGGATAGTGAAACTCAAATATTTATTTAGGAAATGTAAAATGATACGATTCCGGAGGTTTCACGCCAGCGGGCCTTTACATAAGTACTTGTTATTGATAGCTGTGTTGACTTAGTGGTTACTCAGACTCGATTCAAAGTTACTAGTTCATACGGATAATCATTCATCATTATTGATCGACTTCTGAAAAGGAGGAAAGGAAGGAAAAGGAAGTGCATTTTTGTGTATTTCTTGTTTGTGTCAACCGATTTCAATGATCCTTTTTTTTTGTTAGAAAGCAGACGCTTTGGATACATAAATTTGATAAAGATGACTGGGAGTTTTTGTGCTAAGCCTGAGAAATGGAAGGCAGACATTTTCATTTTTGAAAAAAAAATTGTTTTCCTTTTTTGACCTTGTGTATTGAAATGAATATTATCAGGTAATCAGTTAACCTGTAACTGTGTTTCAAACCCACTGCTGGGCTTAGGTCTCCTCATCAAAGGGATAGTCCTCCAAGCTAACATACAGTGGTCCGTTTAGCCCCGCTACCGATGGGCAAAATTTTCAGCTTGCCTCAAATACCTTTTTCTGAATGATAGATAAATGAACCTACGGCCCACCTGATGGTAAGCGGTTACCGTCGCGTATGAACCTCTGCAATACCAGGTCTATGAGGAGCTGTTACAATACATACAGGACTTTTTCTAATCCACCGAGAGACACGACATCTACCCATACAACAACGATTTCGAAAAACAATATTAAATCCAATATACTAATTTAACAAAAATCACTCAACGCTATAGCTCTGAGTACCCGATGTAATTGCCCGTGTTAACATAACGGGAGAGAAGTACGAAATAAATAATTGACTATAAATTTTATTACGTTTGAATATAAAACAGCCGATACGCGTGTTCGAGTCTAAGGTCGTGTTTACGTTACTACTGGTTCCGTAGAATATTCTTGAGTTTAAAAAGAGTTTATTTCTTTAATAATTGTTGTGACTTTTCGTCTATAATCACACAAAAACACTCCAATATCCAAACATACATTAAAATATCTACCACTAGATACTTAATCTCCTTCCTTCATCAAATTTCAATTATTTGATGGATATCCGCAAATTATCTTGAAAACAAAAGGTCGCGAACCTATCGAGTATTTTAGAGTCTTTATTTGGGCTCAAATTCCCTCTACACCAATCACATCAGTTTTTGCGAATTTTCGTTACATTCCCATCATCATCATCATCAGCCTATAGACGTCCACTGCTGGACATAGGCCTCACCCAAACCTCGCCACATCGACCGGTCCTGCACCATCTGCATCCAGTGACCTCCCGCGACCTTGACCAGATCGTCGGTCCATCTTGTGGGGGGTCTACCAACGTTGCGCTTACCGGTTCGTGGCCGCCACTTTTCGGTCCCATCGGCCATCTGTTCTTCGCACAATGTGTCCTGCCCATAGCCACTTCAAAGATGCATTCTTACGTTACATTTCCAAATACTACTATTTATTTGAATGTAACACTTGCCAACACAAGAACTAGGCAAAACAATTATTATCACAACCACAGATTCTCGATTCTCAGTTATTCCTAAAATAAATATTATTTCACGAGATCTGTCGCAATGTGTGTCCGTGTAAAGCGCGATTGTTTACATTGTAGTCGTGAAACTCAAGGCTGTATGTATTTATTCTAATACGAAAACAACTCAAATGACCTACTTGCATTACAAAATGATAATACCCATTTATCGTGGTCCAATCGCAAGCGCTTTCCGTGGTAAGGGGCCCATAACAACAACATAGAAATTGGGTCATATTTCGTGATATTCTATAATTGAGAACCTCTGATTTAAACTCGTCATAATATCCTTATTTTATTCTGATAACTCTCTAACTCAATTTTCAATATAAAAACTCTCGCAAAAAATCTAGAACAGACATATCAAATCACAAATAGAATCAACAGTCTATTTTATTAATTTCGCTCCGAATCAATTTGAAAAACCGATTAAACAAACAAGATTCCAATTTAAAAACGTATTAATGAAAATCATAAACCATTGTATCAAATTACAAATGGCGGACGATCCAATTTTGGCAGATCCTTTAATAAAACTGTTCAAAGATAATAATAATATGTGAAGTAAACAACTCGCATTGGCCAAGTTTGATGTCGTGGTGGCCGAGTGGTTCAAGCGCTTGCCTTCCGTACAGGAGGTCGTGGGTTCAAAACTGGCCAGTACCTATAAATCTTAATTTATTGCCTTTAGTATGGGAGGTCGCGAGTTCAAAACCAGTTTTAATGATAAATATTGATGTGTAATTAATGACAACACAACTGGCTAAAGTCTGAGAAATCTTCAATTTGCATCGGGCAAGCGTGGTGGTTGCCCGATCTCAACACTGAAGAGACCTGAGCCGTGCAGTAACGGGTTGATACAGTATAATACAGTCACAAAAAGTGTGGTGAACTATGCTTTACATTACGGATATTTGCCCACCTCTCGCTCCCACCACTATAACTCCTGTGTAGCCAGGATCCACATTGTACTTGTACTTCGATCAGGCAATCGACATAGCAATAAATACAATAAAAAAACAAACGGGGTGAGCTAAATAAAACCGTTTAAAAACTGTGACCTATTTATTTTAACATAATGTGATACATAGTGTGTGTGTGATACATGGTGGACTATGCCTTACTGTACTGAGGAGACCTAAGCCCAACAGTAGGCAGTAATGGGTTTTTACAATACAGATCTAATGAGAGAATGTAACACATAAATAGAACTTTCTCGCTTTGTATCATTGATTTCTGACCAATACTTTTAAGTAGTTTTAAATAATGGATTAAATCTTACTACCACTTATAAAATCCTACGACAATTTTGAGATGCAGACGAAGTTGCGCAGCTCAGTTAGTATTTTACATTTATGCCTACATGAAAAAAAAAACTTGAGAGGTGTCATGGGACACCCGAATATAACGAAGTTCCTTTCGATTAAAAGATATCTTATAAAAAATATTTCCTTTTGTAACGCGCGATATGGAACATGTTTCAAAAGATTTTGTTCACAGCGCCATTTAGCGAAAATCATCTAAAACAAAAAAAGTGTCGTGACAACTTTTCGTAAGATTTTTTTCCGTCTAGCCCCCTTTCGATAACGCGCGATAAGGAACTTATTTCCAAAAAATCAAGGGTTTCACATCAGCAAACTCTACACTGCTTTACTTCACCCATTAGAGATGTAAAATTACAATGATTCTACATCAAGCTAATTTAAATTAAACTCGCTCCCGCTCCGCTTATGTCTAAACACACACAGCATTACCGTGTTCATTGAAATTGCCGTAACGACAGTCAGAAGACGAATTTTCATTACGAAATTAACATAATAAGTGGTTCGGTCGGTACCGAGTTTCAGAATGACTTTTCTTGTCTCCCATTTAACAATATTAATGAATTCTTTTATATAAAAAATAACATTTACGAAGTCGAATAAAGAGTCTTTGAAAGCTTTCAATAGAATGTTTTCAAAATTTATGTTTGAAAATCGACTGTGTTACCTTGGTTTCTAAGTGGTAAATTGATTGTAAATTATAGAAGTTAAGGGAAATTCCAAGGTTTTTATTACTTAGGTAGCGAATAAGTAAGGCCACGTTTCAGTTACGGTAATTGACTTATATTGTAGGCAGGTAATATATGTGGTAAACTCAAAGAGTTTAAAATATAATATTATATATATGTCATCATTATCAGCCTAAAGACGTCCACTGCTGGACATAGGCCTTCCCCAAACGTCGCCACATCGGTCCTGAGCATCCATCCATCCACCTTGTGGAAGGTCTACCCACGTTACACCTACCAGTTCGTGGTCGCCACTCTAGAACTTTTTGGCCCCATCGGCCATCAGTTCTATATTATATATTTACATGATGTTGATCCCATCCTAAAAGAATATAGCTCTGACAAGTAGTATTATAGTTATAATTAATACTATGACCTCTGACATTGATAACCTACTATTTTTTTAATTATTATAGTAAGACAGATAAACGAGCTTACGACCCACCTGACGGTAAGTGATTACTGTTTAATAACAGTAGGGTTTAGTCTCGCTTAAAAATATATAAGTGTGAGTTTTTCTATTATTTGAACTTTCTATTCAGTTTAAAAACCCATTCACTTTTTCTCGCGTATTTTTACACGCGGAACCCTAAAATCTATTATGTATTTGTAACTTGCTCGTTTCGAGGAAATGTTAGAAAATATCGGATAAAGTAAAAGTAAGTTCTTTCGAAGTAATAGTAAATCGGTTCCTGGAATCATGTTTCATTCATAGATATACAGATATACCTATAATCGAAACATGGTAACTGATTTAATAGTATGAGAGTGGTTCCGTACAAAATGTAATGTTTTTTTTTTAATTTGGAAGCTAGGTGATAGGCCTTAGTGTAACGCGTCGCGCCACCCCGCAGAACCTCGAGCCGGGATGTGGTCTTAGCAGGGGTTTTTAGTGCGGTTCAACTCTCACCTACCCCAACTGCAGTGTGGGAGAGGGACCAGAGATTTCCTCCAAGGCCTTTAAATGCAGGTGATGGGTAGCGGCCTCGCAGTGTCCCCTGACAGTGCAGAGGTCCAGGAGGGATGGTAACGACACCCAATTTCGTGGCCTGTTAGCTCGTATACTTGACCATTAAAATGGTTTTAATACCACAATCTTATTTTCATAAATTTTATCGCAAAATGGAAAATCGTAAGCACTTTGAACAAATGAAAATTGGACCATAATCATGAATCACATAACAGACAAGCAAGATGAAACAAACTATAAACCCTTTTGCTTTATTAAACAATTTTGAATATCTTAAACATTTTCGCGAACAAACATAAAATAAACTGTTGAGTTTTAGCCGAGAATAATTTAGTAGCGTTAACACTGACTTGTAGGGTTGTCACGTAATTATTAACTGACGAAATATTAGTACTCAGTGATGATACTGGCAGGCTTATCTTCTCAATAGATCTTTCTTATATTCGTATGTATTTGTGGGTAAATACTCTGTATTATTGTAGTATTTATAAATGTAATTATGCATAGGTTTATTGTGTATAGTATTTTATGTATGGAAATTTTATTTGTTATATTATATATATATTTTTATAATAAATCTAATTGAGCACCTACCATAGTTTGCTCTACACCACCTTTGGTTGACTGGTAGAGAATGCCTTAGACATTATGCCCGCCATTGTACCATTTATGTGCATAAAGTTTAATAAATAATAAATGATAGGCTAATTTTCTTAAGACGAAACTAAAGTTATTCAAAAGTAGATTTAATTATACTAAAGGGCAGAAACGTATACGTTGAGGTCCTTGGTGTTTTTTCTATTAGAAATCGAGGGGGTTGTCGATGGGAATCGACTTGTATGTAGCATCCGCCGCTGGTTTTTGTAAAGTGACGAATTTTGCTCTATTCAGTTTAATATTCAATAATATAAATACAGAATTCAACCTTATATGGATACCAACAAATGAGTATAATTTTTATCACTATAAAATTATATTTACGTGGCTTAGTAACAAACTTCACATAGCACAAGAGTTTTAATATATTTTCTCAAAACGTGTCTCAATTAGGCACAGTGTCACACATACTATGACAAAACAAACATAGGCTGTCATGGACAATTTTCATTGACGCACTTCGGTAGCCATTTGCATTTCAAAGGAAAACAATACTCTCTTGAGTGACAACCCTGTGTGTATCTGTTACTTTTTCATCAGCTTGTGCCACAGAATAAGTCGTTATACAGAAATATAATTTAATACAAATTGTCTTTACGCACTTCTTTAAAGCCATTTTTTAGAAATCGAAGAATGGAATGTTAAAATTTGAAAGAAAACTTTACAATGACAAAACGACAAGAATAACACTTAAGAAAAAGGTATGACGAAATCATACTAGCTGGCCCGCGCAACTTCGTCTGCGTCACATAAGGAAATTTTCTCACCGTTTAAACCTTCCCTGGACTTCTACGAATATTTCAAGATTAAAATAAGCCAAATCGGTTCAGTCGTTCTCGAGTTTTAGCGAGACTAACGAACAGCAATTCATTTTTATATATAAGAAGAAGATATTTACAAAAGAGGTTCCAATCACTATTAACAAAATTATTTACAGATGGCGCTTTAGTTGATAATACCTTACGTCTTTATATTGTTTGTTACATTTAGGTACGCTAGAGCTACAAAACTCTACAAATTGGATCACCAACTTCCAATGTCCACAAGTGACAATTGCCTACCAACTGTCAAACGGTGTTTCACATTGAGCCAATGCTCTTCTACGTATTGGTCAGTCGTCACCCTGTTTGTTTTTTACGTGTATTGGACGTTGGTGATCCAAAATGTACAGGAACCATATGAAAAGTCCCAACACATTTTAGTATAAATTTATTGATTAGATCAAAAAAGATTGCTTATTAGTGTATTAAAACGACTATTAAAGAAGATCGTAGTGTTGGAACGAAGTTCCTTATTGCGCGTTATCGAAAGGGGGCTAGACGGAAACAAATCTTACGAAAAGTTGTCACGACACTTTTTTTGTTTTAGATGATTATCGCTAGATGGCGCTGTGATCAAAATCTTTTAAAACACGTTCCTTATCCCGCGTTACGTTAGGAAAAAAATATATAAGATATCTTTTAATCGAAAGGAACTTCGTTCTATTCGAGTGTCCCATGACACCTCTCAAGTTTTTTTTTTCTTTTGAAAGGTAATAGTTATCGAAGTCTCAATTATCACGATTTATTATGCATTTTTGAGCTATGTTTTACATTGTAATCATTTTGTAGACAATATTTTACGATTCGTTGAGCATGTTTTAACAGAAAAACCATATTCAAATAAAAGAGGTACTAACTCCGACATCATCATCATCAGCCTATAGACGTCCACTGCTGGACATAGGCCTCTACTAACTCCGACATAATCTGACTTAAATTTGATAAAAATCTCACTTGGAAAATCGATCGTTTCATTCCTTGAAAAATATTATATCTAATAAATTCTACAATAAAGTTTACTAACAGACAACCCTGAGTCTACCTGTTACTTTTCCATCAGGCTGACGAGATCTGCCACAGTCCAGTTTAAATACTTCACGTTCTGACGTTTTCCTGACGTAAATAAATGTGAAAAGCGTCAGATAAGAAATGTATTAATGAGATCCATCTGTGTTCGGAGGCAAAGTTGTTCGATGTCTACAGAGGTTCCAAACATCTTTAAAAAGAAGATTTTTAGGAAAAAAAACTGGGTTGAGTTTTTTCATTGATGGATTATCTACCTACAGAGGTAACAAACATTTTTCATTGACGATGTATAGAATTAATAAAAAAATCTAAAAAGGATTCTTGATCATTGATTTTTAAATGTACAAGAAACTACTTTGGATGTAACAGCTTCTTAAAATAAACATCAAAATCGGTTCATACAGATTGAAAAGACACGTAGACACTATAATAATGTATTAACAGAACCTACAGAGGTTTCAAATATTGTTTCATTGAGAAGTTTATTTGCGGCACAAAGTGATCAGTCAGTTTTTTCGAGTTTAGCGTAGAAAAAAAACTACATAACATAAAAAATGTCTAACAGTAATAAAACCTCACTTACAATGCAAACAAGATTATAAAATACAATTATTTTTAATCAAAAACTTAAGAATACTTCGGTCAAAAAACCACATTAAATGAGACATACATAATTTACTCGTCCTTACATCAATCCATATAAAACCGTATCACCATCCAACACAATAAAAACTTCAATCAGGCTATAAAACAACGAAACCAGTACTCACATAAACAGCGGCCGTAATTAAAAAAAAACGTTCGAAGTTCAAACGCACACACAAGCACAGAGCACACACACACAGTATTCGTTCAGAGTTTCAGCGCCATTCCCTGTGGAAAGCCGTCGCGAGACTGCCGGGAAGTAAGCGAGTAGTCATAGATTAGATAGATAGTGTAATGTCGTAGAGAGGACATTATCATTATCAAGAAAAATAAAGTTTCTTTATGCTGTCTGTAAATTTGTATGCTTAAATCTTTAAAACGCTAATTGTAGGTGATGCGGCTTTTTAATAAATAGAGTGAATTAAATACTGTTTTGTGAATAATAAACATGGTAGATTTATGCAGATAATTAACTTTATTTCAAATTATTCTCCGCCACGATGTTTGTGTTTTTTCTGCTTCAAGTAAGTTTAATGTGACCAACAGGTAGGTCGTATGGCCATAAGGCCTACTACTACACCCACTCTCAAAAGTTAGATTAAATTTAACAAAAAATTGAGTTTTTTTTTAAAGAAATTAAACCGTTTTAGTCAAAGTTATTGAGTTTTTTTGATATTTATAAAAATAAATCAAAACACAGGCAATTCATTCATTCAGTTCATTGTACAAAAATACAGGAAAGAAGGCATACTGATAAATTTTTTTGCCACAAATAAGTAGCAACTCAGGAAAATATCAGTAATTTAAGTAATTTTGCATAATTTAATAATCTACTCTCAGTTTTTATTCAATAAGCTAAACAATTATTAACTATCTACTATGTATATTCACCACAACAGCAATTACATTTCACATTTTTGCATTAAGCCTCTCAGAGACAAAAAAACCGTTCAAAAAAGATACACCTCTGTACCACTATTCCGTGTGAAGGCTTCTATCCTCCATCCTTGTCATTTCCCTACAACTTATCACCCATCTCTTTCCCGCGCATACTTAAACGATTGACGCAAGTACACGGGAAAAATGGCCCAAAGTCCGTTCAAGGTTTTTCTCGTATCACTGAAAATTATGTCATTTTGAAGGAAAAAATATTAACTTTGAAGTCACAAGAGTTATAATGGTTTCTGGAGATTTATTGATGCTATCAAAGTAAGTTCGAGGCGCCATCTTGTGTTCGCTGATGATACTTGAGATATTGTTCTTCGTTATTTATTACGAGGTTAAAAATAGATTTTGATGAAAAAACTTAGAGAAAATTTTGTCAGCTTCAACGCATTTGTCTAAACCCTTTTGTAACGCAGACGAAGTAGTCAGCTTTTTCAATTTTGGAACACAGCGTTCTTTACAATTATACTTGAATAAAACATTTGAATATCGAACTATACAAAACCAAAATTATGGTGACCAACCCAATTATGTAAGTCACTTTTCAAACACACATGAATTTCTATTTAACATAGTCAAAGTTCTACAAAATATTTCTGTAATCAAGTTTCTGATTAAATGGTAATTCTGCTCAAATACTCATATCAGTTTTTCTAGTAGTAATAAATGATAAAGATGTGTAATTCAACTTCAATTCTAATACAATCATTTTGCTTTTATGATTATTGTACTTATTTTAATTTTTTAAATGTGATGGAATAAATTACCAATGATCCTCATACTAGGCTCCTGTCTCAAGAGGACCACGATAAATCAAATGTTACATAATCACTAGCAGAGTGAAAACACCTAATGCTAACTGTGACGAACTACAGGTCAACTAGGTTGTTTACCCTGTTTTCCGTTGGATTATGTTTAGTTATAATTATATGGTATAACCAAAGTACAAATTAGATTCAGTTCAATCTCCAAAATAACATTACTAATAACCATATTAACTAGAATTGAGGAATTGATTACATTTAGGCACAGTTCAATTAATAATGTGATCAATAACATTAATATCATGATTATATTAGTGCTGATCTGTTTCTGTATAATATGGATGACGAATTTTGGTGGCGAGATATACTCTATGTTTTTTTGCATGTTCTAGTATTATTATTTTCTGTCCAGAGAAACAAGCAATAGTTTTTGTGGGTATTGATTTAGGCCAAAGGGAGATCTCCGACCGGGCGAGGTAGTGTATGCCCGGTCAGGCCGAAGCCCAGGGTAGTAGATTTCAGATATCGTATATATGCGAAGATTATAAACCGCGATTCAGGATCTCGCGCGGTTCTATTGGTCGCCACCGTTTTACAAAAAAATAAATTACTGCCTTTTATTCTACAAATCTTTTATTTAAAAATACTGTCTTATGAGCATCCAATGTTCATATTTGAGTACCTTTTAGTATACTAGTATAACAGCAGTACCTACGCCTAATAAATGCATTATTTCTTTCAATATACCTAAGTCAGATATTTACCTACTCAATGAAAAGGTGACCCCCAAAAACCTATGAAACTTGATCCAACAATCAAATATCATGACATAATCTATCAAAGATCTAGAGACCAAATTTTAACAGAATAACATGCACCAGAAAATTCGTATTTAATCTTAAAACCACATTTTCATACCGTCACTTGAATTCTCTTCACAAAACATTTTATTAAAACTAAACATATACAATATACATGTACGCCCTTAAGAGCGGTTCACCTTACAGATCACAATAAAAGTGATATTCAGAACCTTTTGTCCCCATCTCAAGTATCGTGGCGTATCGTGAAAGCGACCGGAAACCCTTTTGATCAAAGAAAATCCGACATTTTTTGTAATTAAATTTCGTACATTTTTATTACTTAAACCGATTTTGGAGTTACTTTAATAGGCGAAAAACTTAGTGTCTTGACATTCCAGAGCGATGGTAACTACTTACGATCAGATGGCCCATTAGATAGACACAATTAAATGGGACCCCACGACGAACTACACCTTTCATCTGAAACAAGAATCATTTGAATCGGTCCATTCAAACTAAAGTTGTGTGTGTTGTTGTAAAGTACATTGAAAAAAATATAGACGAATTGATAACCTCCTACTTTTGGAAAGTCGGTCAAAGAAATGACAAGTCAGCAAACAATTTACTCGTATACAAGCAAACTAAAGATGCTAACATCGATTTAAAATATAACCTTACTAACCTACTTATAACCTCCAAACCATAAACCATTATCTCCAGAATAACCTTGCCACCTCGTTAGACATTTTACAACCAAAACACCACTGAATCAAACTCGTTTCGTTTTCATCAAACGACTGCGTAAACCTTACATGCTACACATGTTATGGGCCGTTTGGAATGCCTAAAAGCACATTGTAGTTGTAAAAAATACGGTTTATATCACAAAATTTACAACGCTCATTTTACGTGACAAATGCGCTTGCTACGTGAGATTTAAAACCTTTGTACAGGGTGATTTTTTAAAGAAGGTACATATTGCAGGAGGGTGATGAGTACTCTATTCTAATACGGAATATTACAAAAAAATAGGTAAATTAAAAAAAAAAAAAAAATTATAGATTTAAATTCGACAAAACTACCTCAAACATAAACAATGTCGGCTAAAAGAGTGTTGACTAACGACCTCTAGTGATCTCGCGCAACCCATACCTCCGCCACACCCATCAGCTGTCGAAAAACCATCATTTAGCAAGAATTTTAGATATTTTTAAGTTGCGATTACTAAGGCATTAAGCCATATTCTTTGGTAATAATATTTTTACTGGTCGTATATAACCATCAGCTACCATGACCTTCAATATGTACCCTCACTAAAAAATCACCCTGTATTTAAACCTATGGGTCTACTATCACTGCCATGGAACTTTATACTTCATCATCATCACCTACCGGCTACTGGCTCTCTCCGTCGGAGTGTGAGGGACAGGAGGTTCTAATGCGGTTCTACAAACATATGTCCCACCAGAGGAGCATTAATTAGTTTATAGTTTAGCACTCACCATCAAAGAACGCTTCGACTCGGTTGCATGTTGAGAACAGATGATCTTAAGCCTATCGAGTAGGGCCAGTATAGGCTTAATCAAAAAGAGGTGGAAGCCTTTTGACTCCGTTAGATACCCTACATCCATGTAATTTTTGTCAAAACAAGTTTGGGTTTTTTAATACGAATCTTCCTTACATTTCTAATCTGAATATATTTTCTTGTTTGAATGACTATTTTTGTATACTACAATTTTTTTGCTCTTGTCGTATGTAAACTGATTAAGTAAATCAATAAATAATCACATAAATTCTACTATATTTTATACTAAAAGAACATACCTCAATCCTTTTGCTCGTAACGACATTTTCCTAGAACTCTTTGTGATCGTACAAAGTAGAAGTTTTTTTGTAAAACCTCAGACTCGGAATGCTATTAGCTAACACGTCTCGGTATTTTCATTCCATTTTATTTTTCACACAAGTGAGTGTGGTATTGAAGTGGATTAAATTTTTACTTTGACTCTAAATTCGTTTTAAATCAATTTATTTGTAGCGTTTGTAATTTGTTTAATGAAGTTAGCGTAATAAAATTAAGTTTTATAAGAGAGAGTGAAAATTAGTTGTTTTTGTTTCTATGTATGTTTTATATTCTAGTTTCTAGTTATATGTGAGATTTGAACTGCACTAAAACCTCCAAACTCCAGCACGAGGTTACACGAGGTGGCGTGACGCGTTACGCATCATTCCTATTAAAAACACGAGCTCTAAAAAAAGTTTAAAACCATGATCACTTTCATACCACTCTTCTAAACTACTGTAATATCGTTCTAACTTTGAAATCTAATATAATCTAAGGTTTAGATGACTCAGCCAGGATAATCCTTGCATGACAGATTTATACGATGAACATGCCATGTTATATGAGGATATAATACGTAATGATTTCGAAGTGGGGAACTTTAGCCGTTGTTCGATATGTCATATTTCACATACTCTAATAGCTTGGTGTTATTAGCGGACGAATATTCATGATGTGTTAATCTGCCTCTAAATCTTAACGTGAAAAAAATATATACAATTTTTCACAACACCACTAGCTAACATTGTGCAACCTGCATATTGGAAAAGGATTTTAAAAACCCTTCGAAGTTATGTGAAGTCCGTTATCCAGATTGGGCAAGCGTGGTGGACTGTATCTAATCCCTCTTCTGAGGAGACCTGAGCCCAACAGTGGACAGTAATAGGCTGTTACAGTTTAGTACAGTATAGTTAACGTGCTAACGCCATAGTAACATAATCTTGTATGACAGATTTATACGGTGAACTGGCATACCATGATATACTTATAAGAATATAATACGTAATGACTTCGAACTGGGAAATTTTAGGCGTCGTTTGATATGTCATTTCCCACATATGGTGCTCTAATCGCTTAATGTTATTAACGGACGAATATTCGTCTTGCTTTGACGCGATAAAATCTCGGCTGTATAATATACAAGGTGGACTCTGTTGACATTTTATCGTGTATGTAGGACTATCATTTTGGAGTTCCATATGACATTGAAAAAAAAGTATAACTGATTCCAAAAATAAGAGTGATTTTGGGTTGTATTTTGACATATCATTAACCCTACTTCAACTTGTCCAAAGTTACAGATCCACCCTGTATATAACAGTTGAACATCCTCTGCATGATCATCAATTATCATGACCTTCAATAGATACCATTGTTGGTTACTATTATTGGATATGTGGAGGAAAAAACTTGTATTTATGGATTACAGGAAAAATTATCAAAAAACATAAAATAATAATATGACCGTTCCGTTAAATTAATTTAATATTATGGTTTTGCAACGTGTGATTTTATATTCTTATGATTTATTTCCATACGAAATGTTTGTTAAAATTATATAATTTGTCTTTAGAATCACTTTATTTACCTATAAGTTAAATCGAAGAACCAGAATTGAGAAGTACATAATAATATGAGTACTTCGATTCTGATTTGTATATGTTTTGGTGTTACTTTGCAGGTACAACTTTTTAAAAAATATATTGGAGGAAATCGCCGTAAGAACCCCTGCTGAAGCCATAACCCAGCACGGGGTTATACGGAACGACACTACGCGTTACGCATTACGACACTCTTTCCCGGCCTAGATCGAACCGCGTGTCACCCTCCCACGCAAAACCCCGCTGGGGCAGACAGAACCAGCGTGGGTCGGGGAGCGCGGTCTACCATCCTCCGGTTGCTCTGACGTAAGGTGCGTGCTGAGCGGAATACAACACCTTCTTGGGTAGCATTGGAGACCCGAAACTCTTAGGGGGTCAGATTCCAGGAGAGATCCCTGTTCCGTTTCATAAATATGGCTAAGAAAAGTGAAGAAAAATTAATTGAAATTTGACAATGAACACGGTAAAATACAAACATTATAAAATAAAGCAAATAGGTTATATGCTTCTCAAACCCAAATAGTGAGCATATAGTTTGCAAATACCACACGTCTAATACTCACTTTGAAATACAACTCGTCTCCTCACGTAACCCACTCATATGAAAATGTCAAGATATTCGCTGAGTTTCAGTTTACTATGAAAATAAACCCGAACGCCTGTGGGTTTAGCGCTAGGTAATTACCTACTTGTGAAGGGTAAAGTTTTAAGTTTATAATATAAAAGTGTTACCTACATTGTATTGTACTTTTAAGACCATATAACAGAAAATTATTAGTCAAGACAAGTGAAACGAGTTCAAACGACCCATCAGTGTCATATCTATCATTTTTAGTATAGGCGTTTCTATGGCTGTACCATCATCAGATTACTTCCATGATACTTTTATGCATTTTGAACGGGTTCTTACCACGATACTTGATTAATTGAGTGGTCTCGATATTCAAGAAGAACCTATTGAATGGTAATAACCCGTTCAAAATGCATGAAAGTATCTTAGAAAACCGCGAGTGTTTGAATAAGTTTATAGATTACTTCCATGTCATTATTACTCGTACGAGTATTAATGCATTGTCACACATTGGGTGAAAAACATACTACCTCATTAAATTTTCGTTCAAAATTTTAGATTAAGTAAAAGCCGGGAAGTTCGTGAAATTCAACTCAGAAGATTCTACCGATATTACATAGTCATATAGTTAAAGTTAATGAAAGTTCAAGTGATTTTTTAAATACTAATTCATGTGCTTGATAAATCGAAAAAAGTCTATATTTAAAATTAGAAAAACCGCGCTAAATTCACGAAAACTACAACCAGCCAGTTACATCACTTAAAAAAAACAAAATGGCTGCCAATAACATCGGATCTACAATTCAATCTTCGTAAATATAAGGTTATGTTAGCAAAAACGCCGGGAATAACTTCGGGACCGGCCTCTGTGTTTCAGGATAACAACATTACCTACGAACCTTAGAAATTTCCAACTTTGAATATTTCCGAATAAATTTCAGCTTAGCAAAATATTTTGGCTTTTACTTGGAAACTTGTGGTTGTTGTAATAATTTACATTTTCTTTGTATATCGCGTACTTTGATTTTCAGATTGGTTCAATTTTCATTATAATTTTAGATATTATTATGGTTAAAGCGTGATTCAAGCTACCATCCAAATTAAGACCGGAGTTTATTCGTTTGTTTAATTTGAACATCAAATCCAAAGGGCCTTCTTTGAAGTAGGTATAAGAAAATACCTCTACAGTAGGGTATTGAAGTAATAGTTTCACTTTGGCATTCCGGAGATTCATGAGCAACGGTAATCGCTCAGCATTAGGTAGCTCGCTTTCTCATTTACCTAAACTAAGAAAATATTGTATTATATTAATATTATTTTACGTTTTACTTTGTGGAGGTATTAATGAAGAACGCTCCGAAATTGATGTAAAGCGTATATTTTAGGATATTTACAATAAAAATAGGAAAAGAAAATAATTAAAATCGAAATGCGAGAAGTAAGCGTTTTCACTAAGAGCCCGAGATGACATCTGTCTGTTCGCACGGTCTTCCTCGTTCGCGCTCGGGAAAGAACATGCACGCGCAGAATTACGTCGCACGCGATGCGCTTCAACTGCGACGGAAATGTTCGCCACAACTTGAAAAACTAAAACATTTCATATTTCTCTGCCTATGCTGAAGCATAAAGAACTTCAATCCATAGCGTCATAAGTTGACATTTATCAATGAATGCCTAAAAAGTTACAACCTGTCATTACAAACGGTTGGAATAACGTAACAACGTACCCTTAGGTGAACCTTCACATACCTATATTTATTTTTACATTTAAAAACCTCTAAGTGAGGCAATAAAAGAAATCCCAGTCGCCTACCTCATCCCAGATCTCATTATCTGAGTAACGATTGCACATCAGAATACCTTCAAACAATAGAGGTCCACGACACGTGCTAATAACTTATATGTGCGGACAATAACATTACCCACTGACAATACATGACATTAGTGTATATGCTATGACATTTCTCATACATTCATATACTTGATGACGTAATGAGAAGGGATGGGAGGTTGTGTTATCATTGTGTGGGTTGCAATAGGACATCTTTGTGTTCTAATTTTAAAAGCTTTTGATCTAACTTGCACTGGATGTAACTATTTACACAACTATGTAAGTTAAGTGGAATCTTGTGAGCTGAATTTGACCGAAACCTAGGTTTTTGATTAAGCTGAAATTTGGTACATATATGTATATCAAGTGACAGTGCAATAATGATCTGATCTGTTGATGGAGTCCCCAGGAACTCTTATTCTAAATTAATTGGGCTCGTTTTACTTGGCTAGCACTCCAAGATTTTAAAAGTTTTGGAATGAAGTTCCTTATCGCGCGTTGTGAAAGGGGGCTAGACGGAAAAAAATCGTACAAAAAGTTGTCACGACACTTTTTTGTTTTAGATGATTATCGCTAGATGGCACTGTGATCAAAATCTTTTAAAACACGTTCCTTATCGCGCGTTACGTTAGGAAAAAAAATAATAATATATCGTTTAATCGAAAGGAACTTCGTTTTATTCGGGTGTCCCATGACACCTCTCAAGTTTTTTTGTTTAAGAATTTAGAAGATTATCAAAAAGCAAAAAATGTTTCCTATCAGCAACATTCACTGTATTTCGGATACTTTCCATTCCAAAGTTCCACCATTAATACAAGAACACCAGAAGCCGTCTCATAAAAAATTACATACAATTTAGTAGCGTAATTGCCAAATGGAATGTTCCGGTACTGCCCAAGGATAATAGACCCAAAGAAATGCGAATAATGATTTTTTTCTTCCTTAATTATTAAGCGGCCATCAAGAAATTCAGAGGAGATTATCTCATAAGGACCCATTTAATGTAATTACTTGTGTATTAAGTCGAAATTTGCTTGTTAACTTTTCAATTGGCATTATTAGCAGCTTCTCGAATTATTTAAAGGTTATAAGACTTTTCGCCTAGTAAGACGTTGTCTTATTAGTCTTCAATATTCCTTTTTTACTGTTGCATGTCATATAAACGTGGCAACGATCTAACTGATGGTCAGTGGTTACCATTGCTGATGAACCTGTGCTATGACATGGCCTTAGCTATCTCTAAAAGGGACAAATTCTTAGCTATATTATCTGTGTAAAATTTACGAACACTAAAAAGTACGTTCCATGTTCTCTGTTTCAAAAGACCATTTGATACGTTTTTTGAGTGATATGTAAAGTCCCCATTCCGCATTGGGAAAGCGTAGTAGACTATGCCTGATCACTCTACTGAGGAGATCCGAGCCCTGTAGTCGGCAGTAATGGCATGTTACAGTACTTTTTGTAACTAGAATTATCTATATATCGATCTATTTAATGTGATCTGAACAGCTGTTCGTGATAGTCGCTTTAAACTTCAGGGTATAGTTGATTGATGGATAACACACATTATTTTGATGTGGGTCAGAGTGTGTGGGTATTTTTGTTACATACCTATATTATCAAGTTTGACCTATATAGTTTCTGTTGCTCATGATATTTTCCTATTTAAATTACCTTGATTATGTTTTATAGCTATAATCTCAGAATAGTTTTATTTGCTTAAAGTCAAAAGTGTTTTTAACATTAATAAGAATACATAAATTTCTTTAAACGGGTTCTTACCACGATTATTTTTAATTGAGCGGTCCCGATTTTTCAGCACTGTTTCAAGCGCCATGATCACGGGAAGACTGAGGAACTGCGGGTAGGTCATTTAAGAGCAGACAAATCTGTCTACCCTCTTTCTCGTTCGTTTGTCGGTACTGGTGGTCTTACCGTTACCCGTTTAGTAATAGTGTAAGTGAATAAGAATACATTTTGTTGAACGTTAATAAATCTATTATCAGTATCAAAATCTAGCCAGTATTTCGAGAAGAACAAAATAAGCTTGTATCTTTTTTGAAATATTATATTTTTTCCTATTGGGTTTAAGAAAGGAATATTTAAATTGTACAGTATCTACGTATAAGTAACTCAATACAATAATTTCATAAATTCGTTTAATTCGTTGTTTACCCAATTTCTAAAAATAGGATATAAAGTGCTGGTTTTCTGACAGAGTTAAAAGTTTGAGAACCGCTAACGATCAAAGAAACATAAAAGTATACAAACAAATCTAAATATTGTCTTACAAAAGAATACATTGAAAGATATTATAAATACACGAGACAAAACACCGACAACAACTCAACCTTGGCCTCAAGTTGATACATATTTATTAAGTTATGTCTCTATGTAAGCATTTACGATAGGTATTATGTGGAAATCTGACATAAAGTCTCGAAAAAAAAAATTATGGCGTCAATTGCCAAAATAAATAGAAAAAAAAAATATACTAGCTGCTGCCCGTTTTTCACTTTATTCGTTTTTTCGCAATAACCTATAGGCTACCTTTTATAGGACATAGATGTCCTTTCTCAGGGTCTAAAAATTGTATGTGATAAATTTCAGCAAAATCGGTTGAGAGCCTTAAGCGGGAAACCATAACAGACAGACAGAGTTACTTTCGCATTTATAATGTAGAACAGTAGAGATAGAACAGAATAACAAAAAGTTTTCCAAAATTAATACACATGTCTATTCCCTCTATTTGTTTTTTCAAAAGCAAAACGAAAAACTGATTCAACAATAAAATCGTAGGTAAATATAGTCGAAACGAATGCGTCGGAAAATACGGATTTGAATCGAGTGTCTGTTTGAAACTAACGAACTCGCAGATTCTATTTTACTTTGGTTTTATTTTTGACGCCATTTTGTACAGTTGTGGTAGATTTTTTTTCGATATACTGGGCATGGTTTTTGATTGTTATCAGCATGACACTTTGGGAGATGAGCTACCAAAATCTTACTCAACATTGTACTCTAACGTTGTTGGATTTATGACAATAAAGAATAAGTAGAGGATTATCTGTCCTTAAAAAATAGAATTTAAAATTAATATTATGACATAGTGTAAAAATACGTCTTGGTTATGATTCTTGGCCTTTATCTTGACGACTATTATTTATCCAAATCTAGCTTACCTTTGCAACTTCATCTAAAATTATCAGTGTTTCGCTACTATACTTTGATGTTATTATACACATAAACCTTCTTCTTGAAGCATACATAAGAACAGACCTAAACGGGTTCTTACCACTATTATTCTTAATTCGGGTAGGTCATTTAAGAGCAGACAAATCTGTCTACCCTCTTTCCACTGGAACTCGAACCTACCCTGTTCCTCAGTCTTCCCGTGATCATGGCGCTTGAAACAGTGCCGAAATATCGGGATCGCTCAATTAAGAATAATCGTGGTAAGAACCCGTTCAGTAATAGTGTAAGTGATGTAGATAACCACGAGTGTTTAAAGAAATTTATGTGAAGCAACTTTGTTACAAAGAATACTTATTCTTTGATAAACTACAGTATTTGCGTACAGCATCACTCTATTTATTTTTGAACATACTGACACAACACATGTTATTTTTCACACATATATCAATATCAAATGTTTGAAATTCGCCGTTTCGTTTGTCTACAATCACGAATTGAGCTTCACGCCGCAGGAAGTTTACATTTTGCCATTTTGATCTCAAAACCGACCGATAGTAAAAATCAAATGTTGCAAGAATGGGATGTTATTTTGGGGTATTATTTACTACAAAAGACAGTATTTAATTGGTTAACAATAATTTGTATTATCAAAATCGGTTGACTTCGAATACTCATAAGGGAAAGCACAATTAGTTGAAAAGAGATGCGGAAAAAATTCAAAAATAGTATTGAAACGAAGTTCCTTATCGCACGTTGTGAAAGGGGGATAGATGGAAAAAAATCTTACGAAAAGTTGTCACGACACTTTTTTTGTTTAAGATGATTATCGCTTGATGGCGCTGTGATCAAAATCTTTTAAAACACGTTCCTTATTTTTGTTTTAGATGATTATCGCTAGATGGCGCTATGATCAAAATCTTTATCTTTAAAACACGTTCCTTATCGCGCGTTACGTTAGGAAAAAAATATATAAGATATCTTTGAATCGAAAGGAACTTCGTTCTATTCGGGTGTCCCATGACACCGCTCAAGTTTTTTTTTAAAGATTTTTTTGGAACATTTTTAAGTAAAAGTCAAAAAGTATATCGTCGCCCCAGTGCTTGTTTGGCCTATCTGACATTTTTTACGAAAATGACTTTTTAATGCAGTATTATAAAGAATTAAATTTCCATCCTACTGGTAAAATAACTTTTTAAAATTTTCAATTCTAAAGCAATAAAAATCTCATTTTAATTTTTTTCTCAACACGGCACTTAACGAAAATTCCGTGCTTGTTTGCTGTATCGGTAGTTTTTAAAAATTTCAGTGCTTGTTTGTTGTATCGCAACTCAATTGACCAATCACAGCCGGCGTAGCGCCGTATCCGCCATTTTGTATGACGTCACAGTAGTTCGAAACACAGTGAGATTCGCATGAAATCACAATAAAAAATGAGAAATAGTTTATTAAATTATATTTTTTTTTCATAAATTTGATTGAATATCATTTTAAAAGTATTTCTTCAACAAATCATAAAAGCAAAGATGAGCAGACATCGCTAAAAATAGAGAAATACGTATTTTTTTTAATTAACCGTTGACTCAGTTGAATTTCAAACAGGGTGTTCTATTCAAAAACTTTAAACCAATTGTCAGGTTAAGACAAGTATCACGCCCGTTTTCCATACAAATAAATAAAATTCGAGTTTTAGAAATCTGTTTGTAAATTGTTCTGTACTGTGAATCCTGGATCCGGATGTTGGATTCTGCATCCTGGATCTTGAATATAGGATCCTTGATCTTAATCAAGATCTGATGATGGAGCTGGAAGGTGACTACGGAAACTCCGTCAATAAACAAGATAACCTCATCGTGTTTAGGCTCTACTGAAGCGTCTTGATGAGTTCTTTGCATAGACATGAATGTCAAGGTCTGATGATGGAGCTGGAAGGTGGTTACAGGAACTCTGTCAATAAGCAAGACAACCTCATCGTGATTAGGCTCTAATGAAGCGTCTTGACGAGTTCTTTGCATATACATGAATGTCAAGGTCTGATGATGGAGCTGGAAGGTGGCTACAGGAACTCTGTCAATAAGCAAGATAACCTCGTCGTGTTTAGGCTCTAATGAAGCGTCCTGGTGAGTACTTTGTCCCTAGATGAATGTCAAGGTCTAATGATGGAGTTGGAAGGTGGTTACAGGAACTCCGTCAATAAGCAAGGTAACTTCATCGTGTTTAGGCTCTAATGAAGCGTCTTGATGAGTTCTTTGCATAGACATGAATATCAAGGTCTGATGATGCAGCTGGAAGGTGGCAATAGGAACTCCGTCATTAAGCAAGATAATCTCATCGTGTTTAGGCTCTAATGAAGCGTATTGATGAGTTCTTTGCATAGACTTATCTTGCTTATTGACAGAGTTCCTGTAGCCACCTTCCAGCTGCATCATCAGACCTTGATATTCATGTCTATGCAAAGAATTCATCAAGACGCTTCATTAGAGCCTAAACACGATGTGGTTATCTTGCTTATTGACAGAGTTCCTGTAACCACCTTCCAGCTCCATCATCAGACCTTGATATTCATGTCTTTGCAAAGAACTCACCAGGACGCTTCATTAGAGCCTAAACACGATGAGGTTATCTTGCTTATTGACAGAGTTCCTGTAACCACCTTCCAGCTCCATCATCAGACCTTGATATTCATGTCTTTGCAAAGAACTCACCAGGACGCTTCATTAGAGCCTTAACACGATGATGTTATTTTGCTTAATGACGGAGTTCCTATTGCCACCTTCCAGCTGCATCATCAGACCTTGATATTCATGTCTATGCAAAGAACTCATCAAGACGCTTCATTAGAGCCTAAACACGATGAAGTTATCTTGCTTATTGACGGAGTTCCTGTAACCACCTTCCAGCTCCATCATCAGACCTTGACATTCATCTAGGGACAAAGTACTCACCAGGACGTTTCAAGCGCAAAAAACCCATCAATCAAAAATCGAGAAGTTGGTCATATTTTAAAATAATATACATAACGGAACAAGCGAAATCGGCAGTAAAACTTATACTATTTAAAAACTTACATCCTGTATCAACAATATTAGCACTTAGCACAAACAAGCACGGAAAATTATCACAATCCTTTGGTCAATCTTCAGTGCACGTTTGTTGTAAGTTAACATCCGAAAAATTTTTAGTGCACGTTTGGCCTATCGTCACACAAAACATGTAAAATACGCTAGAATCATAAACTATTGTATATTATTTCTTTATAAATCAATTTGTGGGTAGCTCGTGTATTGATATTAAGTATCAAATTAAAAAATTAAACGTTATTTAATAAATAAAACAAAAAAAACGTCTCCTGTAAAATTTGCTCGAGTGCAGATAGGCCAAACAAGCACTGAGGCGACGATATGTTATGACTCAAGTTTTATACATAAAATGAATCAACCAGATTGGTCCACAGTAGTAAAAGAACTCCGAGGGATTTGAAACTATTTCAGAAAGTTACGCTAACTTTGCATCAAAGCTACAAGATAACGTTACAGCTACTATAAAAATAATTAAACTCTAAAATCTCTATCGAGTTATTACAACTGTTCAATTGTTTTACTTAACAAAATTTATGTTTCCTAGATATTTTTGCAATTGTTCCGATAATACATTCGTTACGAAAAATTGCGTGGGAGTAAGTTCGAAGAATGCATCGGAAATCTGTGTTGTTTACTATGTTTTAAAGATTCTGAATTTACCTATTAATATAAGGAAAAAACTCATCATTAACTTTGTTTAGTCAAAAGTCGTATGATCAAACCTACCTATATATATAGAAATATTAATTTTTAAAAGATTTATATGCAATTTATCATTAGGTATAGGATCTTCGGGGACGGAGCGACGGGAAAGAGTGCCGAGCGCGTAACGCGTCGCGCCGTCCCTCCAAACCCCGTGCTGGGTTCTGGCCTCAGCCGGGGTTCGGACGCTGAGTGTGAGCGGTTGGAGGTTTTAGTGCGGTTCAACTCCCACATACCCCGTAAGCCCCGCGGGCGGAGATCCGGTGGTTTCCTCCAACTGAAAAAAAAAGGTATAGGATCTTGATATCCAGGATCTTAAAAGCTTGTAGGTAATTAAATTTTCTTAAAAATTTCTTTAAAACAACATTTATAAACCTATTTTCTTAACATAACATGATATACACTCCAAAATTCTGATTAACTTGTAAATGAAACGTAACATTATAATGTCGGTTCATTTTCCAGTAACTTTTCATTTATCAGAAACAGCCGGCGGCGTACACGAATGTTATATTTTGAGTAAAACAACCAAAGCTTTTATAATAAAACATTATATTGTAGCTTTAGTCTTCGATGAAATATAAGAAGACAGAGTACTGAACAAAATGATATAAATTGTGTTTTATTTTTTATATGTATACGGCCCACTTGATGGTAATGGTCGCTTTAATACATTTGTAACGTCACTTAATTTCTCCTATACACATTTAAATCTTGAAGAAATGTCTATACATTTTTTTAACACATGCTTGCACTCAGAAGTGAATACAGTATTGGAAAATGTAATCTATCTCGTTATAATAAGCATCATATTTATTACATAATTACATAACACACATGTTGCGTTACATGAAATATCGGTCACTAAGCAACTGAGATAAAAAGACTAGATCTGTTGACTTTGGTAGGTAGTGTTTTAAAAATGAGATTTCGCCGCAAAAAGTCAAACTTTTAAAAGTAACTCAAAAAGTATAAGTACAATGTACAATTCGACTCAACAACAAGCTTCAACATTTATAAAAACGAATTATTCCAATTGGTCCACCGAGACAAAAGTGTTTTAAACGAAAGTCAATATAACGACCTTCTCCCTTTTAAACTTTAGAATTCAAACAAAATAAGCAGGAGACTTGAACACCTCTTTTTACAAGCCGGTCAACAGAATCTTCGCACAGAAATAGCTGGGTACCACGTAATCATGATCAAAGATAACAAAATAAACGTTTTCGTACAAATATAACATTCCGTTCAGTTTATTTACTTTAAAACGGGAACTATAATAAATTGTAATTACATTTGTGTCTATTGAAATAATTTTGCAATAGATACAAGAGCATAGAAATGAGTTCTATACCATAAGTCGTTTACTGACCGACTTCCAAAAAGGAGGAAGTACTCAATTCGTCTGTATGATTTTTTAAAATGTTTATTCACTTTCACTATTACTAAACGGGTTCTTACCACGATTATTTTTAATTGAGACAAATCTGTCTACCCTTTCTCGTTCGTTTGCCGGTACCTTTGTCTGCTCTTAAATGACCTACCCGCAGTTCCTCAGACGCTGGCGCTGACAACAGTGCTGAAATATCGGGACCGCTCAATCAAAAACAATCGTGGTAAGAACCCGTTTAGTAATAGTGTAAGTGATGTAGATAACCGCGAGTGTTTAAAGAAATGTTTATTCCCTTATAGTTTTGGTTTTTGTGAACCGAATTGAATGACTCTGGTGTCAGATGAAAAATGGTAGACGTCGTGGGGTTCCGTTTATTTTGTTAAGATCGAAAAAGCACTTTTTTATCTGTGTTTAAAAATGTGTATTTTTAACTGTGCGTTCTTGAGTGTATTTCTATATGAACTTATTTCGATTATTCGTTTGATGTCAAGCAGCAAACACTTTGGACATTTCTAAATAAAGGTAATTCTGTTCTAGCTTCTTCAGGTGATTCTTTTTTTTTCATTGCCATGTAGGCAGACGAGTCAACGGCCCACCTGATAGAAGTGGTTACCGTCGCTCATGAACCTCTGCAATGTCAGGGGACACTGAGGGGTCGCTACCTACGACCTAACTTTAAGGACCCTCTTCAAGCCTCGTTTGAAGAAGGACAAGTCATAGCGCTCAGGGAATACCGAGGAGGGGAGCTCATTCCATAGCCGGATGGTGCGTGGCAAAAAAGTGTTCCTGAAACAAACCGTGGATGACCGCGGTGGTTCCATATAGTAAGGATGAACTCCACCTCGACGCCGGGTGGTGCGGTAATAGAAGGGAGATGTTGGAATCATCTCAAATAATTCCTCGGAGCACTCCCCGTGGAACAACCGGTATAAGATGCAAAGAGACCCTTTGCCATGTAAATTTTAACGTGTATGATCAGATGAGTCATTTAGTAATATTATAAAGGCGAAAGTTTGTATGTATGGATGTATGTTTGTTACTCTTTCACGTAAAAACTACTGAATGGATTTGAATGAAACTTTACCACAATATAGCTTATACATCAGAATAACACATAGGCTACAATTTTCAAACCCCTTTGTAACGCAGACGAAGTTGCGCGGGTCACCTAGTCATTAGATATTTTACAAAGTCGTACCTACTATTTATACACGCAACTTTATCAACATCAGCCATTTAACGCATAAATACATGAATTGAAACAGGTTGAAGTGTAGCAGGTGTGAACGCAGTAATATACCTAAAAATAAAACTTATTTACATTTGAAGTACGAACACTTACGATGGAAGGACCGGTGTTTATTTTACAATAAACTGAAGGGGAATGCCGGAATCTTATTTGTTTATTATAATGAATTGTACTCGTAAATATGTTTACGGTTTTTCCGGTATTTTTGGCTGTAGGTATTGTGTTTGAAATGGTGTATCTTAGGGCTTTACTAAGTAGTCGGTTTTAAATAGCTATTAGCAATTTCGATACTTGGGTATTTCAATACTTTTCTAGTAGACTTGTATTCAGATGACGGTGCTACAGTAAATAATGCGTAACGCGTTGTGCTACCTCGCATAAAATTTCGGACGCTAAGTTTGAGCAGTAGGAACTAGGAGGTGTTAGTGAATTTTGAGTACTCAACATGCAAGGCAGATGGAAGTCCAACGATTTTCTCCTACTGAAAAAATACCTCTATTCCTAATGTTTACTTAGTCTTTAAACAGATATAGAACTGACTTCACGTTGGAACATTGTCTATTGCGTATATTGCTTAGAATACCGAAAATAATTAATGCTCAATGTATAAAGTTCACTATTCAAATCTTCGATAAGTGTCATTACTTTTTTGCCATAACTACTATTGGCATCCAAAATAATACAACAGCTCACCGCATAAGTCCAATCAATTTAATAAAATCAATGTCCGTGGTGCTTTTCTCAATTCTGGCGTAATGCTTTTTCAATCTTATTTTATTTTCTCCCGCTTTGCGAGAAGGGAAGTCGAAACTCGTGTTTTCCTACTCCTTCTATTATCTTCTGATTAAATTGGTTGCGGGGCCCAAGACAAGTTAGCTTTCCCTCGGGTTCATGGGCTTTACTGCTCAGAGTTATTACGATGGTCGCCGCTGTGGATCCTGGAGGAGTTAGGAGTCCACAGGAGTTAGGCTGCGTTTCCACCAGAGATGTGCGATGGAAATGTGTCGTGCGAGGATGTCTAGCTGTGCTGTGAAAATGTGTGGGTGTTTCCACCAAAGCTGTGCGATGATAATGTGCCTACGAGGATGTGTAGTGGACTGTGAAAATGCGCAATTATCCATATTATTATCTATTTTGCGCACTTCTACTTCCAACAAACTCCGTCTATGGACTGGCTGGTACAGTATGCGCAAACCTCGCAACACATCTTTCTCAACACACATTCCTCGCACACTTCCCTCGTACACATCCCGCGCTTGTTTTGTATGCGCAAAAATCTAGCTCCGCTGAGCTGTTTCCACCAGAGCTGTGCTGACCGAGGCAAGGTAAATGAAGCGATCCTATTGGTTCTTTACAAACACATCCCTCGCTATGCATCCTCGCACATCTCTGGTGGAAACGCAGCCTTACAGTGGTGGGAGTGAGAGGTGGGCAAATACCCGAAAGTGTCATTATCCAATCAAATCACATTTTGAGCCTTAAGAGCATCAGGTATTAAATTGTATAAATTAAATAAAGCAAAATCTACACGCAACAAAATTGTAGTACAAAGGGTCACAGAGCCCCAAATTTGAGAACCGTCCTACTATTTCGCTTAAAATGTCTTCATTTTATCACTAAATGCCACTAATCGAGTAAGTGCTTCAGACAAACAATACTAATAATAGTAATACCTTGTCCCATGGTAATAACTGCGGGAATATTACCATAATGGTCCAAGAGCTAGTGGCAAATTTGGAAATACTATTTATTTGTCGTAAATTATGTCGTATTTCAAGATGCTTAAAATACTTTTTTTTAAATATTTCTGCTCGCGCCTGACATTGCAAAAACCCCGACTAAATGCTCTGGTATTTTTTAAATATTTTCTAAACATAAAACAATAACATAATAAATGCCAAATTGAATTGAAATTGAACGAGGTTTAAGAAAAGTCCTGTATCGGTAGGCGAAAGATGACAGCCTCTCATTGCCCTGGCATTGCAGAGGTGCATGAGCGACGGTGACCGCTTACTATCAGGTGGGCCGTAGGCTCGTTTATCTATCACGCAATAAAAAAATAAAAAAAAATTGCCTAAAAAACAAACATTTAAAAAACGCAGGGATTCGTTTAGCCCCGCTACTCAGTAGCCAGGTTTGTAGATCCGAGTTGGAATAAATCAGGAGAACTATGTAAGTCAGCTTGCCTCAAATACCTACCCAAAATTTGCTACTAGCTCTCGGGCTATAAAGGGGCCACGACGCCTGAACATTTTAATATTGTTTATACTAATGCTAAAATATTCGGATTGCGAGAATTTTTTACGTTCTAAGGTGTTTTTGTTGATGGTCTGTTTAGCATAATATGCATAAGGAAATGTTTGGGAATCTTCCAGATTTTTTATGACTAAGAGATTTTTTGCTGAGATAATCAGATAAAGATACTGGTATATTTGACGTAGAATAATATTTTTTGAGAAATGAGTGTATTAGAGGAAGCTTGGCTTGGAAGGTGGCCGAGTGGTTGAAGCGCTTGCCTTCCGTACGGGAGATCACGGGTTCAAAACCGGCCGGCTTGTACCTCTAAATCTTAATATGAAAAAGATTTATGTGCAATTTTTCACAACACCACTGGCTAAAAACGGTGAAGGAAAATATCATGAGGAAACCTGCATATCGGAAAAGGATTCTAAAACAATCCTTTGAAGGAATGTGAAGTCCCCAATACGCATAAGGCAAGCGTGGGGGACTATGCCTAACCCCTCTTTGGAGGAGATCTATACTACAGTGCAGTAGAGAACCACATTATAAAGCGAATAATGAATTTGAAAGATGATTGTAAGAGGAGAGGAAGGCCTAAGAAGAGATGGATTATGTGAAAGATGTAAATTTAGAAAATGCCTGAATTTGAATAAGAGGATGGATGAAAAACATATAGCATTGACTCCATTTCAATTGAATAAGGTAAAGCTAAAAAAAAACACACCCAAATATCTTTTCTCCGACAATAATCATCATAATAATCGGTTCAACTTTTAGAGACTCAAAAAAGTTAAAAATATTTTTAGTCTCTTTAAAAAAGTCAAGTTTAACATACAATATAAAAACTACCTTTGACGTGAAACTACAAAGGACAAATCCCCAAAGAGCTTTGTATTTCACTTACAAGCTTACGACCTGAGCTTTCTCATTAGCTTTAGTGAAAGCTCGTACGAAACCACAGAATGTTGATGCTGAGCAGAATTTCAGCACGTGTATTTACCTTTTTTTTTTATTTTTCTTTAATAGTTACCACAACTTTTATTCTGGCTCGCGCAACTTCGTCTGCGTCCTAAAATAAGATTGTTATAATAGCCATATCGGTTCAACAGTACTCTTGTTTTAGCGAGACTAACGAACAGCAACGTTTGACGGTAAGTGGCTAAATCATGAATTTTTACACTCACAACGTCAAACCATAGAAATAAATGAAAAAACGCCGGACTTCCATCTGTGGCATGTGGGCGTTACACCACACTAAAACCTCCCACCGCGCACACTTATCATCCAAACCCTACTAAGACCAGAATTCAGAACGGCATTACGAGGAACGGCATGATTGAGCACATGCGTTACGCACCACTGTTACACAAAAGCATCATTATATTAATTAAGTAGGTGACCCGCGAGCGCGACGGGAAAGAGTGCCGATGGCGTTACGCGTCGCGTCGTCCCTCATAACCCCGTGCTGGGTTCTGGCCTCAGCCTGGGTTCAGACGCCGAGTATGAGCGGTTGGAGGTTTTAGTGCGGTTCAACTCCCGCATACCCCCCGGAGATTTCATCCAACTAAAAAAAAAAAAGGTGACCCGCGAAACTACGTCTGCGTCACAGAGGGATACAATATAGCCTTTCTTAATAAATGGACTATCCAACAGTGATTAGCGCGTTCAAACAAACAAACTCTTCGGCTTTATAATATTCGTATAGATTTAACTTCTGCATTATATTTTTTCTGTGATAAAGCAGTACGTTTGAGGTGTAATATTATTAATGAAATTCTCACGAGTTCGTCGACATTGTAGCGAATTTTAATTGAACTTGTGAAAATGATTGAATTAATTGGATTCCAGTGTTGATGTAATGGGATTTTGTTATTATATCATGTTGTGATTCTGTCTAATTATAGTGTACGTCGTATGCGATAATTAATTAAGACAATATTACAGATGTGTTATGTCGCGTTTCCACATTGGAACCAACTTCCAACTTTCATATAGGTCGGCCGTCACCGTCATTTATTTTGTACGAGCGTTGGACGTTGGCGAGCCAATGTGGAAATGCAGAATAAGGGTCTTACTTTCGATGTCGTAAGTATATCCAAATAAAATACCATTATTCCTTTGAGACAGGAATAATCAAACGTACGGCCCACCTGATAGTAAGTCCGTCACTCATGAGCCTCTGCAATGCCAAGGCAATAGGTAGTAGTTACTCATACCTATGTACCTAATCATACAGGAATTTTATTTAACTTAGTTTAATGTGAGACATAGCATATATCTCTGGGAACACATAATACAAAATTTCTAAAGACTTTCATAACGTTAAAACATATTTTTCTTTCACAAAAGAATCCACCACCAATTGAAAAATCTTTCAGGTTAACCCAATACCTAAGATATAACCTAGAAAACTCATTTTAGTCAAACAATTATTCTGTCCGATGGCCGCGCCACCTACCGGGTCTAAAAAGTAACATAATTTCCCAAAAAAATAATTTCTGATGTCCATTTTTGAAGAATAGCACAACATGACTAGGCAGATCATTTTCAAATTAATTCTTAGACCTGAAGTATAATAGGTTTAAAAAAGATTCATCGAAATCTATTCACTGAAAACTTGTGTTAGGACAAACATAAAAAACCTACAACTTCATAACCTCATCTTTTCTAAAGTCGGCTCAAAACAAATAACACTTTCATGCATTTTCAACGGGTTCTTACCAAGATATTTAATTAATTTAGTTATTAATTCAGATTATCGAGTATGTGGAATCCAGTGCTAAAAACAACAGTCACTAAGGGTTCATGCTCAGAGAGTCTTGTAGATACAGTGAGTGTGGTGTGTCGTGATGTGAGTTCGAGTTCCAGTGGTACTACCCAAAAGCGAACGAGAAAGAGGGTAGACAGATTTGTTTGCTCTTAAATCGACCCGCAGTATCCAGTCTTCTCGTGATCATGACGTTTGCAACAACGTTGAAATATCGAGACAACTTAATTAATAAAATATCGTGGTAACAACCCGTTGAAAATGCATGAAAGTATTATAGAAAACCGCGAGTGTCTGAATAAGTCTACAAATAACACTCATAATTAACTTTTCCTTCTAATTGACAAAAAATTCAAAATCAGTAGATCCATACAACACCCCAATAGACAGTTCTACAACTTTACCTCTTGATAAATACTTCGTATAGATAACACATCGTACTGAACCCTTATTCTAAAACCTCTATCATCGATCTGCAAGCGGACACATAAAAATACATAAAACGCTTACCAGTACACAACACTATACAGCACTACACAACACAATGTAATACACAGTACACAGTGCAACGTTAAACACGGGCGCGCCGGCTGAGTCGCGAGTGGAACTGAAAACTTAGGCTTCAGCCGAGCGAGAGGTCTCTATTTTAAGTTTTGGGTACAATAGGTGACAGTAAAATTATAATTTTGTATTAAACCAGTATCCTTATGCATTCTTCTAGTGTAATAGAGTCAATACTATTAGTATCAAGATGATTCCTTCTCGAAAAAATAGATTGAAGGAGGAAATAAATTTTAAAATGTTTATGTATGTAAATTGATAATTTTAAAACAAAATATTATTGGTTTATTTCGTTTTTAGTTTTTACTTCTAAAGCCATTACCACACGTGCATATAAGTTCACAAGCTCACCGATTCTTTATAAGTCGATACTTATACGAAGAAAATCCGCCGGTGTGAGAGAAAGGGGTCAGAAATGGAATCTGGCACCCTAAAAGTTTCAGGCCCCTCACGATACCCTACGAGAGGGGGCGAAGAACGTGTAATTCAAAACAAAGAAATAATGTTTGAGAAAAGCAGTTGTATATTGCAGGTCATAGATGAAGGTCGTACAATGCCCCCTAATATTGCAAAAGGTCATAAGCGACGATAACCACGGTGTGCTGTAGGCTGTAATTTTTTTGGAGATTAGCTTTCGTATACCATATAGCAATAAAAAATCTGTTTTTTTATTGAAAGATAGGTAAGTGGTCACCGTCGCTCATGAACCTAATACCAGGGCAATGAGGGGCCGCTATCTATCACCTACCCATACAGGACGTCACAATGTACCATTAATCTACAGCATCTATTTTCCCCGCTCTCGTTGTGCCACCACCTCGAAACCATCGAGCTAGGTGCGATGTTAGTTCAACGGCACGTGCGATGCGCCGCTATTCACAATATTCAGAGCTTTCTTTAACTGTTGAGCTCAACCACATAGCTTCTTACTTCGTCTGCGTCACGTTAGACAAAATTGTGTTCTCGAGTTTGATGCAATTAAATTAACCTAAGTACAAGAATACAATAAATAAATACATGAAAAAGATTTTTTTTTATCTAGCCGTTCATGTGTGATTTCACCACGGGGAATATGGATTCGTTTTTTATACAGATTTATTAAAATCATGTAATACCATACCATTGTTACATTGACATTACTATACTATACATAAGTATACCCTACTTATAAGAAAGAATATATTTTGTGTAGGTGTCAGAAATTCTTAAGTTCAATGTCTATGAGAATTTGGAATTCCACTTGACTCCGTGCAGGGCAGAGCTGTTCGTATCGTTGATGATCCCAGGCTCACGGACCATCTGGAACCTTTGGGTCTGCGAAGAGACTTCAGGTCTCTTTGCATCCTATACCGGTTGTTCCACGGGGAGTGCTCTGAGGAATTATTTGAGATGATTCCAACATCTCCCTTCTATCACCGTACCACCCGGCGTCGAGGTGGTCATCTACGGTCCGTTTCAGGAACACTTTTTGGCAACGCGCCATCCGGCTATGGAATGAGCTCCCCTCTTCGGTATTCCCAGAGCGCTATAACTTGTCCTTCTTCAAACGAGATTTGAGGAGGGTCCTTAAATTTAGGTCGTAGGTAGCGACCCCTGAATGTCCCCTGACATTGCAGAGGTTCATGAGCGACGGTAACCACTTACGATCAGGTGGCCCGTTGGCTCGTCTGCCTATATGACAATAAAAAAAGACCCAGACAGACCATGTAAAACTTGTTATTAATCAATAGTATTAATATTTTAAGAGAAAAGAGATTGACAATGAGGTAAAAGATGAGATGAAAGAAAAAACAAAAAAAAACACATTATAAATGTCCATATTTTTTTCTTGTTAAACACAAAAATATTTTTCCACAATTCCATAAGTAAACTAAGCACTAATTACCCAATAAATATACCTATCCCATCTCACCCAAATGATAATTATTATTTGTGTAACGGCTCGCGTTCTCGACCTCTTAGGTCGGGTTTTTTTAAGAGTACCCCGTCCCATGACCCACGGGAAAAAGGGTAATCTGCTCTCCTACTCGTTTTAGTCTTCGGAGATTATTCTACATCTCTGGGTTCTGCGTGTTGGTTGTATGTGTGTGTTTGTTGTGTGTGGTAATTGAGAGGTTGTTTGAATGTGTGGTTGAGTAATATTGGTGTCGTCCGAGCTTATTCTGCTTCTTTGTGTCCTTCGGGTTGGTTGTGTGAGTGTTTGTTGTGAATTAAAATTATAATTATAATTATTAAAATATTATAATTATAATTTTAATTATGATGAGTTATAAATCATGAAATCGGTAAATATTCCTATACCTACTCACATGTAAAAAACATAATAATAATATCTAAAGTCTAATAGAAATCAATAGTGCCAAAACGAAAGTTATATAAGTGTTCGTCGACTTATATTAAATAGCAAGCACCGTGTGCCAGTGCCACGGTACTTAAATATAGTGTCGCCGAGACAAATCCAATATGTCCCGTTCGATACAAGAAAGTGTAATAAAATTGTCTTATGTTACACTTTTATCGTGAAAGAATTTGTTACGGCGGGGAATGTGGTAGCGGTTTTATATTCCGTGATAAAATCATTTAAAGTCTTTAGTAAAATAAATATGTATAGATTATTTATGCTGCAATATTTTGTTATTTATACAGGGTGGATATGTAACCTTGGACAATCTGAAGTGGGGTGAATGACCTGTTGAAATAAAACTTAGAACCACTTTTGTTTTAGGAATTGGATAAAAAAAATTCATCATAGTATGAAAGCCCGCAACGATAGTCGTACGTTTTCTATAATATGGCAAAAAAAAAAGTTTAACCAATCCAAAAAAAAAAAAAAATGGTGCTAAGTTGTATTTCGACAGGTCATTCACCCCACTTCAGATTGTCCAAAGTTACAGATCCACCCTGTATGTAGGCAGATAACAAAGCAATCTCGTGCTGAGTTCTGTCCTCAGCCGGGATTCAGACGCTGAGCGTAAGCGTCAGGAGGTTTCAGTGCGGATTGACTCCCACATACCCCAACTACGGGTCGGGTGGAAGTCCGACAATTTCTTCCTAACAAAACAAAAAAAAAATGGTAACCGTCCCTCATGGATCTTTGCAACGTCGCCTGCGAGGCCACCTTTTATTGCTTACTAGTTGGCCCACACAACTTCGTCTGCGTCACATAAGGAAATTTTCTCACCGTTTAAACCTTCCCTGGACTTCTACGAATATTTCAAGATTAGAATAAGCCAAATCGGTTCAGTCGTTCTCGAGTTTTAGCGAGACTAACGAACAGCAATTCATTTTTATATATAAGAAGAAGAAGATTATTGGAACGTAGTTCCTTATCGCGCGTTATCGAATGGGGGCTAGACGGAAAAAAATCTTACGAAAAGTTGTCACGACACTTTTTTTGTTTTAGATGATTATCGCAAGATGGCGCTGTGATCAAAATCTTTTAAAACACGTTCCTTATTTTTGTTTTAGATGTCACGTTTATCAGAGACCCATCTTGGTCACTGCGACCCTTGCAGATCTATTGTGACCATCCATCATGTTACATACACAAAGACCCCCAGCTTTAACTGACTGATTTTCCCGAGGATGCGACCTATTTAACCTCCGATCCATTTATATCCAGGAAATTCCTACAATTTACATAACATCTGATCATGTTCTAACAATATCCAGTATTTTCATAGGCAATTTATTCAGAGACACTCAAATTTAATATCCTCTAAAACACATTTATTATGAATAAAAGTGGATCTGTACTAAAGTGACAGTTATAGCAGGGAATGGCTCAATACCCGAATAATATAATATCCTTAGTATTATACCGCGGTTCTGCGCAGCCTCCCGTCATTAAGTTAGAGCAGTAGTTCTCAAAGTTGTTTTTGTAGGACCCTAAGAATCGATAATTATTTTAAGGCATTTATGATGATAAAATCTATTAAGGGTCTACAGTAGAACGGGGGCGGCGCGACGAGAAAAAGTGCCGATGGCGTAACGCGCCGCGTCGGCCCTCATAACCCCGGGCTGGGTTCTGGCCTCAGCCGGGGTTCGGACGCTGAGTCTGAGCGGTTGGAGGTTTTAGTGCGGTTCACTCCCACACAAAAAAAGGGTCTACGGTATGCTAATTATTTGTATCAAAAATCTTTAAGTAACAGAAATTTTAAAATTATTAAGATAATTTTATGATGTATGTGTTTGTGTCGGCCTGATGGATTTAAAACCTTGAGATCTACTGAACTGTTTCTCATTTTTTTATAATAAGAAGCTGCGTTATTTTTGAGTGTCATAGACTATGTGATAGTTCTAAATTTAAATAAGGTAAAACAAGCATTTAAATTAATATTCCTACTAATATTGTAAATGCGAAAGTAGCTCTGTCTGTCTGTTACGCTTTCCCGCTTAAACCTCTCAACTGATTTTGATGAAATTTGGCACAGACAATCTTTAGACCCTGAGAAAGAACATAGGCTACCTTTTATTTGAAAGTGACGCAGACTAAATGCGCGGGCCCGCTAGTTTTAAATATTTGTACAATGTAGAATTGTTGGATAAAATATCATGGTAATTCAGCCGCAAAAATTGAAGCTCATTCAAGGGGGTCAAAACGTGAAAAGGGGCCTAACACAAAAGTTTAGGAAACGTTGGTTTAGACGTACGTTATCTCGGGCCATTAGGAATGGAGCCTGCAAGATATAATGGATCTATGCGTTTTTTTTATATACGTCTTTTATACTTAATGAGAATATGTTGGATGTAGTTTAGAGATAATCTAATATTAAAGTGTTTTTGATCTTGATTGTTTTTCTATTACCTTTGACTTGCAAATGTAGGCAGATACTAGACTGGTAGACTTCCTGAAAGAGATGGGATGACAGGGATAGTGCCTACCCTAAAATGAGTGCAAAGTAGCCTAAAAACCCTGGCTATGATATAAGAATCCTTTGGATTGAAATCAAAGTTACACAGCTTCTTGTAATGATAGATTTGATATTATTTACTAGCAGACGTTGAGTTAATGGAAATTTTATTAAATACCCTGGTAGTAATACAAGATTATATAAGCCCTTTGGCAGATTGCAACGTGTTCGACACCGACGTAGCTGTGGAAAACCAAATGCCTAAGATGACAGTGTGTGCATATCAGCATATTTTCGAACAATTTCACAGATCGGGTATTTGCCCACCTCTCACTCCCACTACTGTAACTCCTGTGTAGCCAGGATCCACAGCGACGATCATCGTAATGACTCTGAGCAGTGAAGCCCAGGAAAACCCGAGAGAAAGCTAACTTGTCTTGGACCCCGCAACGAATTTAATCAGAAGATGATAGAAGAAATAGGAAAACATGAGTTTCGACTTCCCTTCTATTGGTAAAAGCGGGAGACAATAAAATAAGATTGAAAAAGCATTACGCCAGAATTGAGAAAAGCACCACGGACATTGATTTTATTAAATTTATTGGACCTATGCGGTGAGCTGTTATACTATTTAGGATGCCAATAATAGTTATGGCAAAAACGTTTGAATGCACGAAAATTTGCGCTAGATTGCACAAAATCTGTGTAATAAATGACTCTAGACGATACTGATGATATTCCCAATTTCATTTTATATCTCGTAACGATTTTCAAAACAAATCTTGTTTCAACACAACACTAAATACAAACTACATTTCACATTGTTCTCATTAATATTTTAATAATATATTTACCTACCTATATTCTAACAAGTCCACAAATCATTCTGTCTAACACAATACCTTCCAATGGGATTACACGGAAACACGTGGAGCTTAAGCTACCGAAATTTCCACTTCAAAAGAAAGGCTAAACGAAAGGAATAAAAGGCGAAGCCCAAACGGATCGAAGCACAATCAGGTAACTGATGGTAAATGTCTGTCCCTAAGGCGGGCATGGCTTAATACATAAACTCTAGTAATTTTAAAATATGAGGAAAATAATTATAATTTTGAATTCCGTTGGATTTCAAAGTTCCTACTTAAAATCGAGGACTATCCTCTTCTAATGTTTACGATAGTTTATGCTGCTCTCAGCCCCGCCGTCTTGGATAAATAAATTCTTTTTTATCGCAATTGAACTGACTAACAAAAGGAGGGGTTACGTTTTATAGCGAGCGAGGTTGGCAGATATACAAGCTAACGGTATAACTGATGGAGAGCGGTTACTGTTGTTCATGAAAGCGTAATCATTATTTTAATTTAAAGGAATTTTCGTAAAACTCGTTTAAAGAGGGATTGGGAATCACTTTATGATTGCGTTTGTTATGTTATTAATTTTAAAGAGATAATAAATTTTATAAATCCACTGGAGCCTAATATCCGATGACATTTGCCTGCGATCAGGTGGCTCGTCTGAAAACAAAAAAAAATCGCGATCTCCTATACCTTAAGTCCATCATTGTTTAAGACAGTGAGAGATGAAGAGTCAACAGTAGCTCACTCCTTGCGGACTTGCAGACAATAGAGCTCTCGACTCTACGCTGATTTGTAGAGACGTGTGAAATGTAGAGATTTTAACGTTTGAATTTTAAGATTTCTTATATTGTTGAGTTATTTTGAATTGAATTTACAAAATGATCAACTTTAGTAAACAATTCACTGTACGGCTGAAAACTGTACAAAGTAATAATATCTATAATAATATAATCTGCTTTCTAACAAAAAAATCATTATCGAAATCGGTTTACCCAATTTTTACGTAGCTTCAAAAGTATTAGTTAAACGACCACCTAAACTAAAGTAACGAGAGGAGAAACAAAAAACTTGAGAGGTGTCAAGGGACACCCGGATGGAACGAAGTTCCTTTCGATTAATTAGTGAGGGAATTGTAATAAAATTTAATCTCTTTAAGTTATAATAATTAGTTAGTTTAAAACGTCTGTCTGTCTCTCTTATAAACTAACTAATTATTATTACTTAAATAAAATATTTTGATCACAGCGTCATCTAGCATTAATCATATAAAACAAATAAGGAATTGTTTTAAAAGATTCACAGCGCCATCTAGCGATTATCATCTAAAACAAAAAAGTGTCGTGACAACTTTTTCATAAGAATTTCCGTCTAGCCCCCTTTCGATAAGGAACTTCGTTCCAATAAACATTCATCTTGTTAACCTCCTCCTTGTGAACTCGGTCAAAAACAGACTTTAATGACGTAACAACCAATTAAAAACAAAACACTTTACTAACTAGTTAATTATAACTTGTATATCCGACACTAATTACTTCGGTAATCCCACGCTTGCAAAGAAATCTATTACTATTGTTCTTGTGATGCTATCTTTGACTTTTACTTCAAGTTTCTCATCTATAATGATATTGTTTAAATCAAGATCTAAATGCAGTCTAAAAGTATCCTGCTGGTTTTATTGTATTTGGTAATTATTTGGAGATTTCTTCTGGTCTTTTGTAACATTAAGTCAATTTGGTGATAGTAAAATAAAAATATATTTCAGAGAAGCAAAATATTGTCAATCATCAAAATATATTTAGATGGTCAAATAAGATGGACTAATGAACTATTTTCTACTAATTCTAATAAATTATTTATAAATTACTTTATATAATTATAAATATTAAATCATCATTGGTAAACAGTTACCGTCGCTCATAAACCTCTTCATTACAACGGCATTAGGAGCCCGTAACCCATAACCTATTACACAAGACGTAAGCCTCGTTTAAATCCTAAACAATAGATACCCAGAGCGTTATAAACAAAAGTAAAAAAGTATTTTTTGGTTTAAATATGATAACTACTCAACTGGGATCGGCAACCAAATTGGTTTGTTTACTTTTGCCAAATCTCTGGCAGAAGCCAAAATTGGGACGGAGCGACGGGAAAGCATGCCGATGGCGTAACGCATCGCGCCGTCCCTCCAAACCCCGTGCTGGGTTCTGGCCTCAGCCGGGGTTCGGACGCTGAGTGTGAGCGGTTGGAGGTTTTAGTGAGGTTCAACTCCCACATACCCGCGGGCGGGGATCCGGTGATTTCCTCCAACTAAAAAAAAAAAAAAAAAGAAGCTAAAATTGAGCACAGTTACATTTTTTAATCGTCTCATATTTTATGGAGAAACTATATTTTCGCTGTAAATGCAATACAACGTCATTTAATAATAAAGATTTACAAAAATATAAGGTTTAATTAAAAATATTTTTTTTGAAAAAATGTTTTTAAAAAGAGGCTCAAACACGATAGTGATTCCGAACGAAGTCCCCAGTCCCCGCCATCTAGCGAAAAGTGACGTTCCCAGTTGAGTGGTTAAGGATTAAAACTCAATATAAAATAAAATTACCGAACAAAATTGACAATAGGTATCTCCTTGTTAACCTTTAGTACTTCATTATAACACACATTTATTTTTATGATTATAACCTCCGTGATTTTACGACATGATCTTCCTATTTGTCGTAAAGTCCTTTATGTTTATAAAACGTGTTAGGAGTTAAAGGCCGTGGTCTAATCACATCATTCGGGTTGAGTGGAGGATTTACCTTGTGTGGAAAGGACAAAAAAATACAGGGGAATTGAAGAGCTTGGATTTTAGAAGTAAACGCAATGACGACGAATCGCTGCTCGCACATAAGTATTGGATTGGCATCCAAAATAATACAACAGCTGACCGCATAGGTCCAATCAATTTAATAAAATCAATGTCCGTGGTGCTTTTCTCAATTCTAGCGTAATGCTTTTCAATCTTATTTTATAGTCTCCCGATTTACAAGAAGGGAAGTCGAAACTCATGTTTTCCTACTCCTTCTATCATCTTCTGATTAAATTCGTTGCGGGGCCCAAGACAAGTTAGCTTTCCCTCGGGTTCCTGGGCTTCACTGCTTAGAGTCATTACGATGGTCGCCGCTGTGGATCCTGGCTACACAGGAGTTACAGTGGTGAGAGTGAGAGGTGGGCAAATACCCGTAAAAAAGTATTGGATGGTGAGACACAATCTATACTAATATTATAAAGCTGAAGAGTTTGTTTGTTTGTTTGTTTGAACGCGCTAATCTCAGGATCTACTGGTCCGATTTCCAAAATTCTTTCACTGTTAGAATGTCCATTTATCGAGGAAGGTTATAGGCTATTTTATTTTGAAAAAAAATAGGGATCCGTATGAAAATATCGAATATGTAACACAAGTGAATAATCGAAAACCTATTTATGCGTACGCTGCAAAAACTATTGACAATAGAACAAAATTAAGTACTACGGGTTTTTAGGTCTTTTAAAGACAAACAAAAAAGTCCGCGACAGCATATATCTAACTATCATAGTTTAGTCACAACAACTGATTTTATGTTCAAAAAAATAATAATTCGTCCGAAGAACGAATTTAACGTTAAATTAGTATTGTTATATTAATCCTTATCCAAATAAAGTATTTTGTTATCAAGAGTATTAATGTAGAAGTAAATTACATTTTGTTTTATTTCAATCGGACTTTTCGTTTAGAAGTTATTACGAGTATAAAACATGAATACTCCCCGGGCCGCGCAAATAATATCGCAACAGCATTAAGAGTACTGTTTGAACCCCTTTGTGACGCAGACGAAGTTGCGAGGGTCATCTAGTTTGTCATATTTTTGTAGAATAAGAGAGAACTCTCAATGTAAATTAAGATAACTGAAACGTTAAAAACCAACATTAATGTGGTAATACTCGAATACTGCCAATCATTTCCTTGCTTCCTCTCCTTTTTATTGCTATGTCACGAGATAATCTGTCCATTCAGAGCAACCATCACGGAACAATGTCAAGGTATACTTTTGGGTTGCTTCTTACTTTGAGGGATGTGGGTGACGCGAACGGAAAGGATGCCGTTATGCATCGCGCCGGCAGTCCATCATAACCCCGTACTGGGCTCTGTCCTTAGCCGGGAGGCGGACACATACCCCACCTACGGGGCGGGTGGAAGTCCCGCGTTTTCCGCCTGTCACAAAAAGGGCCTAGTTTGGCTAGTATTGACTCATCTGTCTGCAACGAAAATAAAAAAAAGTTACCTCACCATCTCCATTTTTCTTTATTACCTGATCGTAAGCGGTAACCGTTGCTCATGGACCTCTGCAATGCCAGCAGATGCTGCAGGGCCGCTACCTACGGCCTACCCTTAAGGACTCTCTTCAAGCCTCGTTTGAAAAAGGACAAGTAATAGCGCTCGGGAAACATCGGAGAGGAGAGCTCATTCCATAGCCGGATGGTGCGTGGCATAAAAGATTTTTTGAAACGGACCGTGGATGACCGCGGTGGTTCCAAATAGTAAGGATGAACTTATTAAGCCAAAATAAAAAACTATAAATTTTCAAACCTACCCCATAATCCGGATTACAACATAAATTTATTAAAATGATTGAGTAGGGTTGTTTAAGGCGCCATTCGGTCCATTCCTGCGCTAAAGATCAGAGCCTGCCTTAATTGGATTTATGGAGACGTATCTATCATAATTAGTTAATTAAAAATTAGTATAAAGCCTTGCAAAGTTTCTTTAATGGGAATTTCCAAGTTTTTCATTACCATAGGCATTGGAGATTTATGTTCATAAAGGTTGTGTAGTCGTTTTTGGAAGCGTTTTTCTTTTTACGAGCTTTATATTCTTATTATCAACTTACTACTGGTGGAATCTCGCGAGTTGAATTCGACCAACTTCCCGAATTCCTATTGAGTCAAAATTTTGCATGAATAATATGTATTTCACATAACAATACAATAATATAGTTGTCGGATCTGAGAAAGGGTTTGGACTAAGCAAAATAGTCGTGTTTGAGCTCGTTTCACTTATCACAGCTAGCGCCTTACTGCTACATGTTATTCAGGATCTGAAAAGGTGGTGTTTAAAGTGCTTTCTTTAAAATAAAAATTTACTTCTCCCTCCTTTAAGCACGGTGAAAATTTCGAAACAGTAAGCGATAGGTATATGACCATTCAATGCCCTGATGCAAAGTTCCTTGAGCAAAGGTAACAACATACATACATCACGTGACCGTTATTTAATTGTCATACAATATAGCCTATTTTGAAATCAAATACTTCTTTCAACATTACTGTGTCTTCTTTATCTGAAGTTTCAAATACCTGACAGCAAGTTTACACCACGGTGAAGATTACAGTAGTGCGTAATGCATCGTACCGCCCCGCATACCCCCGTTCCGGACTCAGCCGGAGTTCAACTCCCACATATCTTACGCGTCAGAAGTCCTAAAAAGAAACAGACAAAATAAGAATCACCACTTTTAGTAAATGGATGGATTCAACAGCAATTCGCCCTTTTGTTTTTCGTTATATTTACTCACAAGGGCTCGAGGGAACTGGAGGGATTTGTCCCGTAAGTGAAATGTTAAGAGTACACTACTTATATTATGTTATTATCTTTGAGTATTGAGTGTAGCGGCGTTTGATTGCTGGATTATTGACTATGTTTTATTGTCAGGCTAGTAAAGGGAAGATTCTTCTGTAACAACCCATTACTGCCCAATGCTGGGCTCTGGTCTTTTCAGAAGAGGGGTTAAGCATAGTCCACCACTTGCCCAATGCGGATTGGGGACAGAAGGATTGGGAAAGGGAAGACTGAATAGTATAAATATTTGCCATGTAGGCAGACGAGCCAACGGGCCACCTGATCGTAAGCGGTTACCGTCGCTCATGGACCTATGCAATGTCAGGGAACATTGATGGGATCTTAAGCCTCGTTTGAAGAAGGACCAGTCATAACGCTTTGGGAATACCGAAGAGGGGAGTTCATTCCATAGCCGGATGATGCGTCGCAAAAAAATGTTCCTGAAACGACAGTTCGTTTGGATGAACTCCACCACGATACCTGAACCATACCACGGTATCTGAACGGCTGTATTAGTGATGATCAACTTTGCAACTCCCTAGTACTAAAAAGTCATCCTGTATCAACCAACTCCTAATTTATCTACAAAAGAAAATCGTTCTTAAATCTATAACAAGAAAATCCAATTTGTAATACACAGCGATAACCCTGAGCTTTGCATCGAATCGATAAAAAAGCTCGATTACTCTTCGCTCGATCGGAAAGCTACCTCGCGCTTTCTCGGTATCATTTGTCAAACTTATCGATGAGCCACCTGATATTAAATATAGCTTTTCCGGAATATTCTTCGCTTTCATGGTTGTATTAAGATCTGGGTGAAAAGCTGTTTTAAATTTGTATACTGCTTTTAAAAGTATATTTTTATTGCAATATACCTACTAGTTTGGTTAGCGTTTATGAGAAAAATTTAATTAAACAAAGTGAGATTTTTTTTATTAAATAACAGCGTGACAAAGAAGAATTTCTGAAACACCTTTGTTTACTTAGAACTGTGGTGAAGTAGAAATAAAGTGGTTAAGGTAAGATTGAAGGGCGGCGCGACGGGAAAGAGTGCCGAGGGCGTAACGCGTCGCGCTGTCCCTCATAACCCCGTTCTGGGTTCTGGCCTCAGCCAGGACTCGGACGCTGCGTGCGGTTGGAGGTTTTAGTGCGGTTCAACTCCCACATATCCCATCCGAGGGGCGGGTTTCTCAAAAAAAAAAGGTTAGGTAGCAAATCTAGTTAAAAAATTTAAAATAGCAATTTTTGCCGGGTTTACATAATTACGCGCAAATGAAAACTGGTAGGCCAACAGTAACTGTGAAACGGTGTTTCACATAGTTCCAATGATGGCCAATGTATACAAAACCCCCGTTTACATGTGGTTCGGCCATCACCGTCATTTGTTTTTTACTTGCTTCCGAGCCAATAGAGAAATGCGATACAAACATAATCAAAGTCTTCTTCTTCTTCTTTTGTTTATGGCTCCCGACCAATGACGATTCGCCAGTGTCAAGTAAGACGCGTACACGGTATAGCTGACATTGCCAAAAAATTGTTTGGTGTGCAAATGCCTGATCCTCAACAGAGTAGCAACACAAGGTGATTACAGGGCAACATAAGAACAGAAAAATAAATAATAAATTTAAATAAAAAGAGTACAAAATAATAATAGATGATAATACATAGACTATACAGTATAGATATAGAGAGTCAGTAATCAAAGTCGATTACCAAACTCCAGTTTAAAACAAAACAAACCTCAATGGTTGTCAAATAAACCCAACGACAGCCAATATTGGCTTCTAATAACGAATAAGCCAATGTTGGTTTATAAGTTACATTTTATTCCATTTACGAACCTCAATTAAGTTCTACAAATAATTACTTTAAATTCCCTTTAATCAAGTTTGGTATACCTTGATGTTTTTGTCAAGCCATTTTCAACCTTGTGTTCGAGAGTTAAAGGCGAAATTGGCATCTTAAAGTGTAGTTTAATTAACTTTTAATCCGTTTAGTAGGAATGTAAGATGTAATGTAAATAAATTGTGTTTTTTTTAATAAATAGATGTTGTGATGTAGATACGATATTTAACAATCCTTAAGTTAAAACTAATGGTAATGTCTCAAAATGTATGAAAAATATATATATTTCCTTACAGACACACATTACTATTGACAATAAAAAAAACTTGAGTGGTGTCAAGGGACACCCGGATGGAACGAAGTTCATTTCGATTAATTAGTAAGGGAATTGTAATAAAATTTTATTTTTTTAACTAATTATATAATAATATTTTGATCTATAACTTAAATAAAATATTTTGATCACAGCGCCATCGAGCGATAATCATCTAAAACAAAAAAAGTGTCGTGACAACTTTTTCATAAGCATTTCCGTCTAGCCTCCTTTCGATAACGCGCGATAAGGAACTTCGTTCCAATAAAATATTAAATATATATCCTAAATTGCGATTGTTATTTTAGCCATATATTGGTTTGATTGCGCATGTAAAGATTATTCCTACAATACCATAGTTTTCTTAAGCCGAACGATACAGGTCTCACAATAAATTGCTTTTTCTTCTACTTGAAGTCACAGACCGGATAAAAATTTATGCCAAAAAATATCTAAATCATATTTCAGACATTGCTAAAATCTACTTATTTCTATCGAGACTTCCTAACGTCATTTAGACCGAATTCAATTCCAGCACTCTCCGTGACACTTGCTTGGGAAGTTATAAAAGTTGGCGCCTGATGAAATAAGTTTAGCAATATTTTACTGCGATGTATTTGCTCACCTTTCACTCTAGGCTGTTTATTTGCTTCGCTCCTAATTTGAGTTTGTTTTGGGTTTTCAAAGCTGTTAGAAGTTGTCGTTTGAATAAATTATTTTTATTGAATTTTGCTATTTAATTTGTTCAGAAAAGATTGTATTTTTAATGTTTATGAATGAGGCAGGATAAAGATATAAATTTTAGTGACTTAATATTAGTTTGTAATAAAATTTGTAGTAAAATATGCTACAATCTCCATTTTAAGACGAGATACAAAAAGAGTCCTTATTTTTAGACTATAGTAGTTGTTTTGCTATATCTTTGACAGTGCATAGGACCATGAGCGCCGATGATCACATAACATCAAAGTATTGACGTCAAACATAGATATAAGTTGTAATACTGTCACATATCTTACCTTCTTGTTAATAAAATACCTACAGAAGCCTATAGCTCATGTTAATGATCAGGAATATTTCTGTCTTTTGTCTAGTTTTATTACGATTGATATGTCTCGATATATATCAGCTAAATTTTATTATTTTTTAGACCATTTACAACCTATAGCAAAGTACCTTTTGTATTGACAACGTTATTATTTTTAATATTTAATCAAAGTATTTATCAGGATTTTGAAATTATTAATTTAATACTGTAGTATTTCTAATTTTTATGTTTATCCTTCATAATCCACAAAGCTCAATTTAGTGTGATTTTCATACCATTGTAGGGACGCGATTGCATGTTTGCACTTTTGATATAATATATACCTAAGTGCAGTGCGTAGCGCGAATCCCCAGTCGTTCCCTTAAGAGCATAGCTTACACTCGCGTTCACACATAATTGTAATCATATTCATTACTAGCTGACCCGCGCAACTTCGTCTGCGTTACAAATCGTCGCGTTATTATTTGCGCGGCACATTCATTGCGTTTTATACTCGTCAATTTTTATGTTTGTTCCCGCATAGGGAATAAACGTAAAAATTGAATTACGTATCTCCTACTTTATGGAAGTCTGTCCAAAATAGTAAATTTCATTTGTATTCCAACAGATTAGATATTAATAACAGTTGTATTATAAAACAAATTAAATTGGATAGCGCTTCAGGCATGATTGTACTCAAACATTTCCCCTCAAAGCACTAGGAAAGCTCATATTTCCAATAAAAGTTGCCTCGAAGCTTATTAAACTTTTGCAGCACAGAGATACTATCGGTTTTTCCTTATTTTGATCGATAGCTATGAATATCTATTAGTAGAATACAAAATATACGAATGGCGAAGAGAAATCATCATAATTACAAGCTTTATATTACCTTGCACTGGATGTAACAATGTAATTTCGAGTGGAATATTGCAAGCTAAATTTGACAAACTTCCCGGTTTTCGATCGAGCTGACATTTTGCACGCAGATGTATATCGCGTGACAATGCAATAATATGACAAAATGGAGCTGACCTGATGAAGGATTCGGAAGGTGGTCATAGGAGCTCTTATGCAACAAGATAAACCTGTCGTGCTTGAGCTCGTTTTAGGTACTTGTATTAACTAGTACTCTTCTCATACACGATATCCAGGATCATAGAAGCTAGTATTTAAAAGGTTTTTATAAAATTTTAAACCCTTGATTGTAATGTTTGTAAGTTTTACTTATAAATATAATTATGAACGAACGGCTTCACAATTTTTTGTCGTTCAAAAATATATTACGAAAATACTCCATTTCGTTCAGAAATCGTCTAAAACGCTTAGTAATGGTTGCATCCAAAGTTTCTTGTATAAATCTTAGGCGAGTCTGCGATTAAAAGATGTCTAGTTTTTGTTCGCGAGCTGTTTTTGAACAAACTTCTTTTTCACTTAATTGCAGTCTAGAGTTCGAAGGAGTTCACAATGAGATCGAAACGCTTGAGTTTTTTGTATTTAGAATGAAAATTGTCCAGAATAAGTTATTTAGTAAAAGGTAAATTGCAGAGGTTCATGAGCGATGGTAACCCCTTGCCCCTTACAGCCTTTTTTTTAGGCAGACGAGCCAACGGGCCACCTGATCGTAAGTGGTTACCGTCGCTCATGAACCTCTGCAATGTCAGGGGATATTGAGGGGTCTCTACCTACGACGACCTAACTTTAAGGACCCTCCTCAAGCCTCGTTTGAAGAAGGACGAGTCATAGTGCTTTACCATCAGGTGGGCCGTAGATTCGTTTATGTTACTTGCAATAAAAACTAATACAACAATAAAACTACAAAGAATTGTTTACTTGACGATGAATAGAGACATAATTTGTGATTTTAAGCAAAGTAATCTAATAGTTTTAAAGTTATACAATGTGATTTGAGCAATAATAAATCATATTGTTTGTATTTTTAAAAATACATTTACAAAAAAAATAAAATTTAAAAATACAATATAAAAAACAGAGGGCTACTGCAGGCGGAGTCTACGACCCAAGCCATCAGTGGTCAGGGCTCAAGAGAGAGGAACCTCCTCACAATACGTGCCGTGTCAAAATCAATTTTATTATTACTATAAATAAATGTCAATTCTCTTGGTGTTACATTTGGGAATATTTTATTTAATTATGCTTAAAAATAAACTTGTAATTAAGGTAATTTCATAAAACTAGTTTAATGACATGTTGTAGTATTCCTGGTGCATTGCAAATTGATATAATACGCAAACAAATTCTACATACACTTTTAGCACATAAATTTTACACAATTTATTTTATTATAATAATCATGCTGAATATGTTTTGTTGTTATATTATGTGTACTGTATTTGTATGATATATATTTTATGTATTAGATATATTTTATTATTTATTTCGTTATGTATGTAAAGTATTATTTATTTTATCATTTTTTATATAATGTGGTAAAAGTTTTTTTCATGTGTCAGCAAAGCACCTACCATAGTTCTCTCTACACCACCTTTGGTTGACTGGTAGAGAATGCCTTCGGTATTAAGTCCGCCATTGTACCTTTTGGGCATAAAGTTGAATAAATAAAATAAATAAATAAAATCAAACAGCTTCAAATATTACTAGAATCACTTTTTAAACACAATGAGATTCAACATCACTCTAATTTTAGGTATTTTAACCTCTTTGTTATATAAACTTCTCGCTTTTCTGATGGCCGTACCTTAAACAAATAGTTGTGAAGAATAGCGTGGGTTCCACCTGCCCACGCTCCCAGTAACTGATGAGAACCCGAGTAATATTCTAATGAATTCTAACGCATAATTTTCAGTTATTTTCAGATGATAGCAGTTAAATGCGTGGGCTATTCGCAATGTGTTACGTGGGTACTTAACGCATGACTGCACTCATTATGAATGTTATATTATTATAGGTTTCCTCACGATTTATTTTCCTACATAATTATAAAATCGCAGGAATCTTTTTAAAATTAAGATTGAAAGATAAAGCCGAACGGTTCGAACCAGCTTGGAAAAGCAAGCAAATGTTTCTACGACTCGGGCAAGACTTCATAAAATCATAAAATCTGTACTGTATTAAACTTTGACTTTCTTATTCAGACACTTGCGGTTTTCTATAACACTTTCATGCATTTTCAACGGGTTCTTACTACGATATTTAATTAATTGAGTTGTCTCGATATTTCAACGTTGTTGCAAACGTCATGATCACGAGAAGACTGGATACTGCGGGTCGATTTAAGAGCAAACAAATCTGTCTACCCTCTTTCTCGTTCCCTTTTGGGTAGTACCACTGGAACTCGAACTCACATCACGACACACCACACTCACTGTATCTAGAAGACTCTCTGAGCATGAACCCTTAGTGACTGTTGTGAAGCCGTCACCCCTGTTAAAAGTGCTATGTCTTGAAATCTCGATAGCTTCTTTAACCATCCTTGGTACGTAACGACGTTCAGAAGATAGTACCTGAGGATTATGTAATTGTATCCAGTGATTGGAACCCGAGTCTTTCTTCGCTCATAAAACTTTGCAATACTCTCTCTTCAAAAGCTACAGTGAGATTTTATTTTGCAAACAAATAGATGACTATGACTTGTCCTTCTTCAAACGAGGCTTGAGGAGGGTCCTTAAAGTTAGGTCGTAGGTAGGGACCCCTCAGTGTCCCCTGACATTGCAGAGGTTCATGAGCGACGGTAACCACTTACGATCAGGTGGCCCATTGGCTCGTCTGCCTACATGGAATAAAAAAGAATAAAAAAAAATATCCGTAATTGATTACCTTCATATACAATGTAACTTGGTAACTTTCTTACATCGCGTGCGCTGCAAAAACTATTGATTATAGAACAAAATGTTGTACTACGGGTTTGTAGGTCTTACTAAAATCTAACAGCGCCTGATCCCCTTTCTGACGCAGACGAAGTTGCGAGGATCAGTGTATTATAAAATCATAATTATAATATTGCTATTAACCAGTTCATTTTAAAGTTTAGATAGCAGTGTTTGAGACAGGAAAGACGACCGGTCGCAGCGGAAGCCCCGGCCTCCTGTTCTCAACACTTTTTTGTGTCGGTACTGCGGATGTTTTGTCGTGAATGGGAAAGAATTTTACGTTCAAACATGTTTTTAATGTTTGTTCTCATGGTTTAGATTATTTTGTTGTTTGGAAGATTAGATCAGGTTTGTATGTTAGTGTAGGACTATTCTTTTTGGTTTTGCACAAGGTTGATATGTTGGTACGTTGTTTACTGTAGCTCATGAGTCTCTGCAATGCCAGGGTATTGCTATCACTCACTGAATGGAACAGGTAGCTACCACGTTCACTACCACCACGTTTAGCAATATAGGTACATCTAATAGAAACACTAAATAGAATAGAAGTTGTGGTGGCCGAGTGGTCGAACAGCTTTCTTCCGTGCGGGAGGTCGTGGGTTCAAATCCGGCTTGTACCTCTAAATCTAAATGTGAAAAAGATTTATGTACAGTTTTTCACAACACCACTGGCTAAACACGGTGAAGGAAAACATCGTGAATACGTCGAAGATATGCAAAAATCCTTTGAAGATATGTGGAGTCCCCAATCTGTACTGGGCAAGCGTGGTGGACTATGCCTAATCCCTCTTCTGAGGAGACCTGAGCCCAACAGTGGGCAGTAATGGGTCAGTACAGACAGACAGACAGAAAAACTAATTCCAATAACAATGCATTAAACTTTCTTAATTGGATGAAAAAACTACAATAAAATTTCGTTTATTAACTGTACGTAATAATTGAGTCAGAAAAAGTTTATCTCGGCGTCCTGAGAGCTTTCCACAGTTTATTTAATTCAGTAAGGTCACTGAGTTCTGGGGTAGAAAACCAAAAACATATTCGTTCACTGATAACCAAGCAGTAATGATTTAATTTTGGTTTTTTAATTTGCACTGGATCTCTTTTACACAATCCAACCATCTCTTCTTGTGCCTTCCTCTCCTCTTACATCCATCCACTTTTAAATTCCACATTCGCTTTGCAACGTGGTCCTCATCTCTACTCATCACATGTCCAAACCACACCAACCTTTTACTCCTCGGTTTGTCACATATAGGATGAGTATAACTATGTATCAAATATTTATGTAAATTGAGGTCGGATCTTGCGAGTTGAATTTGACCAATTTCCCCGATTCCGATAGAGCTAAAGTTTTGCAGCTATATGGGCTTCGCATGGCAATGCAATATGGAGATATCCGACAAAGCTGATCTGATGATGGAGTTGGAATGTAGCCGTAGCTGTACTAAATAAGATCTATTGTGTTTGTGCTCGTTTTACTTAGCGTTCGTTTTAGCTAGCACTATATTTCTAAATAATATTCAGGATCTTAAAAGTTTGTTTCTCCAAAAAGTTCTCTGTGAAGTATTTTATTAATTTTTTGCAAAAATACAACAACTAAAATTAAGACAAATTTTCTCTACTGTGTCTAAAAGTTAACCTACTGTTTTAAAATGAACTAGATTAGGATTCCGTGAAGTGTGGGAGGAACAATATTGGTAGTACGGAACCGTGCCGGTAGCAAATGACTTTTTCTTGCGCTAGTCGCTTCATTACGCTGCTCGTAACCTTAATTTGAAGGGTCCATCCGAAAACAGCCCTATTGAAAGTGTGAGTTACGCCCTTTTGAGTATGAATCTTTCTTAACGTATTGTTTCTAATCACTATATTTTTTTATTGCCTTGTAGGCAGACGAGTTAACGGGCCACCTGATCGTAATAAGTTACTGATGCTCATGGATCTTTGCACTATCAGGGGACACTGCGGGGCCGCTACCTACGGCCTACCTTCAAGGACTTTCTTCAAGCCTCGTTTGAAGAAGGACAAATCATAGTTCTCGGGAACCTTGCACTGGATGTAACTATGTAAGTTCTGGTGGAATCTTGTAAGCTAGATTAGACAAACTACCGACTGAGCTGACATTTTGCACGCAGATGCTTTGCGCGTGACAATGCAATAATGTGACAAAATGGCGCTGATCTGGTGATGGATTCGGAAGGTGGTCATAGAAACTCGTGTGCTAAACAAGTATTGTCTAGCACTCTACTGCTACGTGACATCCAGGATAGAATAGAATATCTTGGAAGCTCGAATTTAAAAAGTTTATTTTAAAAAAACTTGAGAGGTGTCAAGGGACACCCGGATGAAACGAAGTTCCTTTCGATTAATTGGTGAGGGAATTGTAATTAAATTTTATTTTTCTATAGAAGAGAGAGAGAGAGACAGACGTTTTAAAGTAACTAATTATTATAACTTAAATAAAATATTTTGATCACGGCGCCATCTAGTATTAATCATGTAAAACAAAATAAGGAATTGTTTTAAAAGATTTTAATCACAGCGCCATCTAGCGATAATCATCTAAAACAAAAAAGTGTCGTAACAACTTTTTCATAAGAATTTTATTATCTAGTACTAGAAATGGCGACAAAATCAATGTTTTCATATAACAAAGTAATGTAATCAGTCGTATTCCGTATTTACTCTTCGTAAATCTGATACAGGGTGATCGAAAACATTCCTCCAGTGACGGAGATTGATTTGGTTCCATTAATTGGATTACACCGTGTTAGTGGAACAACGGCATTAATCTTTATTACTTAAGTACGGAGATTTTCCGAATAAGTTACATTTGGAAAACTTGGTACTGGTCGTTTTCATCAATTTAGGAAACTACATATTAAAAGGATTTATAATATTTTCTTGAACTTTTATTTCATCAATTTTGATTGAAACGTCAATCACACCAGATGACGTCACGATTAGGTAAACAACATAAAAATTACTTTCTTTTCTGAATGCATATTGTAGCATCTCTTCCAAGGTTAATATGCAGGACAGCGGCAAGTTTATAATATAGATATATTTATTTTGAAGACGACTTTTTAAATACATTTGCGTTATATTAAGATCCTACACTTGATTCGTTTCTACGCAAAGAGACAAGCCTGACGTTGCTCTCTGACTATCTCTGGTCTTTCTAATAAGGTTTTGAAGTAATCATAGTTTGAGTACAGCAGAACCTATCGAACAGGAATCATCCGAATTGGTTCATCCAGGTAAAGGTAATGCAGACATTAATTATTATAACAAATATAACAAACCTTCTTCTTTTAGATCAAAAATATTGTCACGAAAAAAGCGTGTGTCAATTGGACATTTTTTTCAATCGCAAAAATTTAGCGATAAGCATCAGAATCTCTTCAACAACTTTTAGCAAATTTCGTTTCCCAGTGGAATTTATTTTTGTATATGACGTTGGGGAGGCGCTAAAAATAAATTGATTTCGGGGGGGGGAGGTTCGTGTTGTTGACTCAATATTATTTACCTTATAATATAGTCATATCTCTTTTAATGAGATACTGAATTTAACTAAAGTATGTAAAAATTTAACTGGATTTAGGTTTGTAACAACAATCCATTACTAGCCACTGCTGGGCTCAGATTTCCTCCGAAGACAGATTAGGCATAGTTCACCACGCTTGCCGAAAGCAGGTTGGGGAATGGACATGTCTTCGAAGGTTTTTTTGCCTTTTCCAATACGCAAGTTTCCTCACGATGTTTTCCTTCACCGTTTTTAGCCAATGGTATTCTGAAAAAGCTGTCAATTAGTAGCAATAATCTTGGCAAGTTTTATTTCTGGTGTGGCACGGGCTCACTTTATATGGTGTATATGCTAGTTTGCATGATTTTGACATGTCGACACACAATAAAACTAAATTTTGAAGAAATTTAAAAAACCTTTAACCGTTATTTATTTTTTTTTTATTGCTTAATAGATACACGAGCCTACGGCCCACCTGATGGTAAGCGGTTACCGTCGCTCATGGACCTCTGCAATGCCAGGGCAGTGTGAGGCTGTTATCTATCACCTACCCATACAGGACTTTTCCTAAACCTCGTTTAAAGAGAGACATGTCATAGCGCAAAATATTCTAAAGCAATAGATAGAAAAAATCCTACTGAATAGTAAAATATCACACACAAAATAAACTACGCATAACTATTTTTATATGATATATTTAAATTTAAAAATCTAAAATAACAAACAACTAGCTAGTAAACAAATACGCAACGAAATTTATATCTACGAGTTCTTTGACCACTTTTATAGCAAGCGTAAAGAAAACTCTACAATGGTTTTTAGAATAGAATAGAATTTTTTGCGCACTCAGTAAAATTAAAATTGTTTAAGCTAACTCAACAAAGAATGTTTTTTAAGTGTATAAAGAAAATTCGAAATATATTTTGCCCGCCACTTCACCACTCACATTAAAAGGAAAAGAAAGAACATGTACAATGGGGGTAATAATTGAGTAAATAAAGCAATGTGTTATTAGTAGATCCATTTGCAACCAACTCTGTTAGTCCGTAGCCTGCTAAAAAGGGGCTACTTATTTTTAAGAAAAGTCCTTTAAAGAAATATTGGGTCAGTACGAAAACGAATGATCAAAATTCAAAAGTAGATACTCTAGGTATTGTCAAAGAAGCTGCATATGATAATATGCTACCTTTTTTCTATCATTTGACTTACAGTTTAAGAATAGAATAGAATAAATATTTATAAGACAATTCGTCAAATTTAGGAATCTCAGAATTAATAAACACGTTGTGTTGCTCTGAAATAACAAAGTTTTTTATTTAACACAGGTTTACAGTAATTATAACAACAAATACAATAAACTAACAATACACATCCTACCTGAAATAACAAAGAAACGACATTTGAAGTTTATTAATTACTTTGTCGATTCCTCTTTCACTGAATTACAAGATAATTAACTTTTATTTCACACTATCACCATATTAAAAAACCTCCTGTTTTATCCATTCAAATGACACTGACAGTTGTAACGCAGTGGCGCCATCTATTCATAACTAAGTGTAAACCTGAACTGTTTTATCTTCAAACAAATAGTTTAAAGAAATCTAATTTCTTTATATATTTATTACAAACTATAACAGAATACTTACACTACACTAAATCTAAGTAACAAACATAGTTTGAAAACGGCTTCCGACTCAGCAAGCAATTCAAGGACTTCAAATGTTTGGATGTTTAGAGTCTTACAATCGTGTCCCATAACTGCGACGCGAGGAAAACTGTTCACTTTTTGATCGAAGCCTCGTTTAAAGAAGGACAGGCGTTTTGGGAATACCGAAAAGAGGAGTTCATTCGTTCACTCGGATGGTGCTTTTTTTTTCTTTTTTTATTCGGATGGTGCTTAGCAAAAAAGAGTTAAACGAACCGATGACCGCATTGGTTCCATATAGTAGGGATGAACCACCTCGACGCCGGGTGGTGCGATGATAGCCATTCCACCAAGTAACATCCATTTTCAAGGGAAGAAAACTTTTCTATCCGCTTCAGAAGTTGCGCGGGTCATTTCGTTCCACAATATAAACACAGCACTACACACTTGACATTCAGACGACATACAACGAACTAAATGTTTGATAGCGTCTGATTTACTGTCGTTTCGTGTGTAGAATTAAGATTAGCTAAAACACGTGTTTGATATGTTTCGTAACCGTCACATAACCTAACTATTGTTTGACCACACGCACTAGAATTATAGATTAACTAAATATGACTGTTTAACCGTCGTGGTGGCCGAGTGGTCGAAGCGCGTCCTTCTGTACGGGAGGTCGCGGGTTCAAATTCTTGTACCTCTAAATCTAAATGTGAAAAAGATTTATGTGCAATTTTTCACAACACCACTGGCTAAAAACGGTGAAGGAAAACATCGTGAGGAAACCTGCATGTCGGAAAAAGGGTTCTAAAAATCCTTTAAAGATATGTGAAGTCCCCAATCCGCACTAGGCAAGCGTGGTGGACTATGCCTAATCCCTCTTCTGAGGAGACCTGAGCCCAACAGTGGGCAGTAATGGGTTGGTACAGGACTGTATAACCAATTACTGCCCACAGCGATCCCAATGCAGATTAGGAACTTCACATATCTTCGAAGGATTTTGGTCAAGGATTCCAATTCCTTTCATTGCGGTTTTCCTTTACAGTTTTAAGTTAGTGGGGATAAATTGCACATCCCACAATCTTCCATAAGGAAGGCCGCTTCAGCGCTTTGTCCAGTACCACTTACTTAGTTTTATTTAATTATCGAAGATACCTACACAAATACAGAAGTTGTTGAAATAAACGATGATTTGAAAGAAAGATCTTTATTTACAATAAACTATATTACGAGTATAATAGTATAGCTGCAAAAACTATTGACAATAGAACAAAATGATGTACTACGGGTTTTTAGGTCTTTTGAAGACAAACAAAAAAGTCCGCGACATCATATATCTAACTATCATAGTTTAGTCACAATAACCGCTTTTATGGTTATGAAACATATTTTTTCGTCCCAAGATTGAATTTAACGTTAAATGAGTATCGTTATATTAACCCTTATCCAGATTAAGTATTTTGTTATCAAGAGTATTAATGTAGAAGTAAATTACTTTCTGTTTTATCCCAATTGGACTCTTCGTTTAGAAGTTATTACGAGTATAAAACGCAATGAATATGTGGGGCACTGCGGGCCGCGAAAATAATAACTCGATGGCATTGCGAGTACTGTTTGAACCCCTTTGTAACGCAGACGAAGTTGCGCGGGTCAGCTAGTTTTATATAAAAGCGATACCACAATGATACTTCATCCTCACACTAAACCTAGTTTGTATCGTGAGGATGTCGTAATGAATCATTCAAAAACTATTTATTGTTTTGATTTCGGTTAGCTTCTAAGCTAAGAAGGATCAAATGGTAAGTAGTTAGGTCACTCATGAACATTCAAGAGAAGAGAATTATAAAACGAAAAAAAAGAAAAAAAACTCATGTTTAAAAGAAAGAAACCAAAAAACTGCAGCTCAATAAAAATGGAAATTGTACAAAGCATGCGTCCATTAAAGTAATACAACAAAAAGTTTCAATAAAATCTGTCTCTCCGCTCTCCATCAGGGATTGTTTAATTATCTTTTTAGCTGGACCGAGTGGCTTCATAACAATCTATGTAAATTGTATTTTTATTCGCTTCGGTCTGGCTAGATCAGGGGTGGCCAAACTACGGCCCGCCGACCAAAAATAGGCTTCCAATTACCGTCAATCTGGTCCGCGATCTTGTTCGTCTTGAAATTGAGTAAGGTTTTTAGTTCGATACTGCGAAATAATTACTAGGTAGTTAACATTTATAAAAAATGTGCATGATGAACTAATTTAAATTACAATTTAAATGCACTTCTTACGAAGTCTCAAGCTAAACGTTAGCTAAACGGATTATTATGAAACGTTTCCAGATTGTCTTGTTTACAAAAAATATATTTTTAATGGTGCATATTACAGATGGTGCAAGTTTCAATGTCCGTGTCTAAATTTCGTTACATAATTATTACTTATTACTTACGTACATTATAATTATTTAGTGCTAATAAATAAGAAAAATTATCATCCAAATCGGTCCACCCAAAAAAAATTGAGGGTAACATTCTAAAGAAATTATAGCCAACGCTTCAAGGTTTGCAATCCCCTGGTCTAGACTTATCGTGCGATGAACCTGTTTTGCTTTGAAAAGTTTCTCAAACGGAGGGTGGACGACCGTGTTATGAAGTATTGTTATTTTTCTATTTATTGCCGTCGCTTAAAATCACAACCTTTTGAAAAAATATTTTTATTCAAAATCTGTTCAATAAATATTCTAAGTATGTTATTCTGAAAAATACCTTTTGAAGATTAGACTACACTTTTGAATGTTTTATTGTATCTCTTGAAAATACTAGTGATTCAAAAAATAAAGAAATACAAAATTAGATTCAATCTTGGTCTGTATGAGCATTAAGTTTAAAAACTTCTGAAATGAAAGCAAAATCGACAAAGCTTCCACGGTCAACCGACGGCCTGATCTGGGCCATAAAAAGCCACTACATGAAAACAGTGCAGGACCGGTCGTTGTGGCAAAATTCGGGGTAGACTTATGTCCAGCAGTGGACAGTCTACGGGTTAACGATGAATGATTGTGCGTCATTGAAATCCTTGCAGTTTTTTTTAGGTAATAGTTCTATAAAATGGTTGAAAGTATTGTAAGCAACAACGAAACCTAACACTGCTCTGTACTGTACTGTAACAAACCATTACTGCCCACTGCTGAGCTCAGGTCTCCTCCGAAGAGGGGTTAGGCATATTCCACCACGCTTGCCAAATACGGATTGGAGACTTCACATATCTTCCAAGGATTTTTAGAATGCTTTTCCGATATGCAGGTTTGCTCACGATGTTTTCCTTCACCGTTTTCAGCCAGTGTTGTTGTAAAAAATTGCACATAAATCTTTTTCACATTAAGATTTAGAGGTACAAGCTGGCCGGTTTTGAACCCCCCGTACGAAAGGCAAGTCCTTCAACCACTCGGCCACCATAACTTTTACACTGCTCTGACTCTATTTAAATTATTCTTAACGCATTTTATAAACCTAATTAAGAAGCTTGTAGCACCAAAAAATGTCCTACTTATTGCCTTTATTAAAACTCCCATTTAATAACAAGATCTTGTTTATTTTGCCAGAATTTTAACAAGAAAAACCGTTGCTTTTCTAACATCTTCATTTGTAAAAAGAAATGTAATGTTTTATTTTTTTTCCTAAATTATTTGATAGTTTAAGTAATAAAGACTTTTCAGTTGAAAGTTCAGTTGAAGGAAAGTAAAGAAGCAAAGATGATGATGTTATTTTAGTTGAGAGTTAAAATATAAATATAAGCGATGTACATCTCTGGTGCGCAGGGTTCGGGGCAGCCCTAACATCGTTCTGAGAGTATTCGCAGAGAGGTTTGACTGTCGGTATATGAATCATTGTGAAAGGATTCATATACTGACAAACAAATAACTGATGTGTCTCCTCTTTAACTAATAATTTTTGTTAGGATAATAAATGTAATTTAATTTAATTTAATGAAATTTTGTAATTGCCTAATAATAATATGATCTGTAATTGATTGAAATTAATCTATACATATAATAAAATGATAGAAAAGTCAACATTGCAAAATACACTCTCCCAAGTCAAACAACCGTTGAACATAATGATGGCGCGATTCAGAATCCATACATTTTGTTCTGTAAAAAAGTCAGCTTTGTCCGGGATAAACTCGAAAACTGCTGCACCGATGTACTTCAAATTTGGCAAGAATATTGCTTAGAAGTCGGGTCAACACATAGGCTATATATTATAATGCTATCATCTCCGAGGAACGGGATATAAATATAATAAATTTCATTAAACATTTTTAGAGCACCGACATCTATCGGCGTTCAAGTCAAATTTCATGTGAAAGCATTTTTTTTATTAGTACGAGAGCTAGCAACGTTGGGAAAACAAGCATTTCAGTAAAGCCAGCTTTTATTTTTATATATGCTATCTCTCATACTCTTTCACTTTTATATCAGTTGGCAAATTAATTTTAGGTTTTTAAGTGGTTAAAAAACGACATTAAAAAAAAATTCAGAATTGTCGTCTGGCACAGAAGAACAACAAAAAATATCTGGCAATAATAAATTCATGTAGCAAAAGTATAATAAAAATAATTTAAAGAAAAATGTCTTAAAAAAAATAAAAAATCGGTTTTTTATCCACTACCGGCTGGAGGCTTCTACTAGACAGTCCGTATCGGTAAATACTCTGTCAAAAACGTTGCTAGCTCTTATACCATACTTTAAATTTGATTGTGTCATTTTTGGCACTGTCAATGGTTATTTTTTTAATTGTCATAGATACAAAGAGTTCTGTTCCTTCTTAAAAAATGTGTCTTTAATTCGTTTCAGAGATTTTTTAAGCAATTTTAGAGCAACGACATCTATTGGCCTTCAAGTCGAATTACATATGGAAGCATTTTTTTGTTGATATAAATAATTTAAATTTGATTATGTCATTGTGGGACAATGTTTCCTATTTGCTAACTAGATGGTGTTGGCGTATAAATTTGAATGATTCTGAATCGCGCTATTATTTCGTACACGAAATGTCAAAACTGAGGTTACCTGCTTTGCTATAAGTCATCGTGTGGTTAGTCAAATTGACCTCTTTAGCTATCATTATATTATTATTTAGTATCGACTTAAAATACTTAAATGCCTGGATAACGATCTAATTTATCTCAATGCTCAAACGATACTCGAAGGAAAAGGTTAGCTCGATGTCTAGAAACAGCCGTTGAGCATGAAGCTAGGTTGGCTAATGGCTACTCTTTAAGAACACATTGCGGAAGCTCAGTCGATCGAATATCTTGAAGAGATACTCAGTTAAGGAGAGATCACTCTCAGCCTGCTATTTCACGGTCGTTGGAGACTGATAAGCAGCTTGAAGAGCGTAGTACAGTTGCTCAGCAAAGTTATCAGGACGTACGTGACGATACTTCTGCTCATGTATCGCAAGACCGAGACAGAATGCAGGAGTTGCAAGAGCAACCGTGGCTAAATAAAGAGGGAAGTGGATTCATGTACAATGTTGCGATTAACTACGCCGCACACGGAGATATTAGCAATCTTAGAAGAAGTGTGCGCCCTTTGTCGAGCCCGCAAATGGAGAGGGGAGCCCAATGGGATGTGTTGTGCATCTGGTAAGGTACGCTTGGAGTCTATGCAAGACCCACCAGAACTGTTGAAACTCTTACTAAGCGGCGAACATCCGGGTCCAGCCATTTTTTGAAAAACATTCGAGCCTATAATAGCGCCTTCCAGATGACTTCGTTTGGTGCAAATCAAATCGTTGAAACAGGGTTCATGCCGACATTCAAGATCCAGGATCAAGTTTACCATCAAATTGGTTCGCTGCTACCTACAGATATTTCAAAATTTTTGCAAATTTATTTTGTGAGTGATTTTGAAGAACAAGCAAACCTACGAAGTAGATCCATCCCCAATTTAGACGTGCTCAAGAATTCTCCGATGTCCTTCTAAGTCTTGGTGAAGGTACTCTACCAGAAGAGAGAGGTGGACAAGTGGTGCCTTCAATGTCTCTCGGTAGAGTTGTATCTAGCTTAGAAGAACTCATTCGCTGTGTGTACAACGACATCAGTCGTATATCACACCAGCAGAATTCTTGGGTGTGTGAGCGAGCCATTTTGACACCCTAAAATGACCAGGCTGCAGCAATTAACGAATTCTCTCAGAAATTGAGGGAAATGAACTGTCGTCGAGCAAGATGATGCTACACATTATCCTGTAGAATTTTTTAACTCTCTGTCAGCAAGTGGTTTTCCAGCGCATACTGTCAAGCTGAAGGGCAGTGTCCCGATTATGCTTCTTCGGAACCTATCTCCTCCGAAGTTGTATAACAGGACCCGTCTTAAAGTCATCTCGCTCCACAAACACACAATTGAGGCGGAAATTCTTACGGGTTCTGGCGTCGGCGACGCAGTATTTATATCACTCATTCCTCTCATACCATGAGGTATGTTCCTGAACTTTCCGTTCCAGTTCAAGCGCGTACAGTTCCCTGTGAGTGTTTGCTTCGCGATGACTATCAATAAGTCGCTGGGGCAGACACTGGGGACAGCGGGTGTCGACCTCAGTACGGGCTGCTTCTCACACGGGCACCGGTACGTCGCTTGCTTCCGCGTCACCGGCCCGGACTCTCTTTATATTTTGGCTGCGGAGAGCGAAACCATTATTGTGGTTCATTGAGAAGCTCTATAGGAATCTTCTAATCTTATCTTATATTTGTCTTAATTTGATTATTTTCTACATCTGCTTTAGTCACAACTTTTGCCGTAATTCAGCAAAATCACCTTAGTCATTTATTCGAAGCGGGTCTAAATTAGCACTTTTTGCACTTCAATTTTACAAAAAAACAGTCTTATTCTGTTACTCTGTTTTGTGTAGATATGAAAGGTAAGGACGAAAACCAGTAAATTAATGTTAGTTTAAAAGATACAATTGTTGGTATATTATTATGGTGTAGTACATAGCATTCACGCAGACGACGTCGCGGGCAATAGCTAGTAAATAAATAAAAATCATCATCATTGAAAGTAGTTACTGTCGCTTATAGACCTCTACAATGTCAGGGGACACTGAAGGGTCGCTACCTACCAGCTACCTTTAAAGACCTTCCTGTTTCTCTATTAGTGTTGTATTTTGATCCATAGATGATGGACGTAGAACATAAACTTGAATACAGTATTGCTTTTCAAAAGGTCATTTAATTTCCTACTATATGACCAATTCGTCGTGGCTAAGAATGCTGTATATGCGTCGTGCCACCGACCATAACCTTTCATGCATTTTCAACGGGTTCTTACCTTAAATCGAACGAGAAAGAGGGTAGACAGATTGGTTTGCTCTTAAATCGACCCGCAGTATCCAGTCTTCTCGTGATCATGACGTTTGCAACTAAAATGTTTTTCTTTCTTTCTTTCTTCCTTTCTTTCTTTCACAGCAGTTATTATAATTAATAAGTAGGTATTTTGAACCACAACTTTCCACCTAATTACCTGTGTTTTCGTGATTCACAAAAGACATCTGATACGAGTACAATGAACCCACCAGGCTGTCACCGGGATTGATGAGTTCCTTACTGTAATTTGAGAGTAACAGCTTGTCGTACTTAGAAAGTATACATCAGGAGTTTTCATGACTTACAAAAAGGATTTAGTCACAAAATAAAATTGTACAGTAGTCATTATTGATCCAAGGAACCTGTTGATGATGATATGTAGATACAGTGTCCCAAAACTATGCGTTATTTTTAGGTTTGTCTAAAATCGAACTAGCGAAATCGGCGAAAATCAACACTATATTTTTATGATGCCAATCGAAAGAACAGTTAATTACGAATGATCTTTGCGAACAAATATAGTGTCTTAAACGAAAGGAACAATGTGAAACGAGTGATTCAAGTTTGTAAGTACCGAGTTTTCATAGTCGCCATCTTAAGCCAAAAAGCTTACGAATACAATAATACACAAGGTATTCGATACCTACTAATCTGTGGTGTCTTGACGCCTAACTCCTGACATTACAATCATGACCAACAGTAACCGTTTACCATCCTTACTAAGCAAAAAAACAACTACCAAGGTCAGAACAGTTACCAAACACCATATCATGACAACTGACTATAAATTGTGGAATCCCACCCGTGGACTATTACCGCCATGTTGTTTCCGTAACACTATAAAATACCAATGCTTCTTTTTTAGGCTTGTTATCGGATGGTCCACTTAAAATTGTGTGTTGTCGAAATAAAACTGGCTATATTTTATGAAAAGTACGTAAGTGAGTAAGTACGGGGCAAAAATGATCTTCTGAAGCGAACCGTGGAAGATCGCTGCGGTTCCAAATAAAGGTGATGAAACTTGCCCCTGCGGCGTGTGGTACGATGGTAAAAGGAATCATCTCAAAGAGTTCCTTGGAGCATTCCCCATGGACCAAACGGTACAGAATGCACAGAGAGCTGAAATCTCTCTGCACACTCAGAGGTTCCAGTCGATCCGTGAACTCCTCCTGGTCCTCTGGAGGGAGTCAAATGGAAGTAGCTGGTAATTGGGAGCGCCCGCCCAGAGATGAGAGCAATACTCCACAAGAGGCCGGACTTGAGCCTTACACAGCAGTAGCCTCTGCGCCGGTGTGAAGTACCGCTTCGCTCATGTACATGTATGTGAAGATAGTAAGGTGTGGCGATAAAAGACATACCCCATCTAAATAGGATAAGGAAATAGGAAAGTATAGGTATATGCCTATTATTGGTAAATTTGTAAATCTGCCAGTTTATTGACTAAAACATTTGCTATTCCACCAAAATGTTACAGAAGACGTTACTATCGACCTTCGCATCACATCAATATACGTTCTTTAACGTATTTTTTACTATCCTATATCACGCAAAAACTTAACGAATATCTCGAGTTTTTCATTGCCTTTTTGATACTTTTGTAGCATATTATTTTTGACCGACTTCCAAAAGAAAAGAGGTACTCACTTCGTCTGTATAGTTTTTTTTTGTTACCGCATAATTTTGGTTTAGCTGGACCAATTATGCTGATTCTCGTGTCAGGTGAAAAATGATGGTCGTCGTGGGAATCCATTTTTTTGCACACAACAAAAACAATTCAAAAAGATAAAGAAAAAACTTGAGAGGTGTCAAGGGACACCCGGATGGAACGAAGTTCCTTTTGATTAACTAGTGAGGGAATTGTAATAAAATTTAGTTAGTTTAAAACGCCTGTCTCTCTCTCTTATATAAGAGAGAAAGAAAGAGAGAGAGAGAGACAGAAAGAGAGAGAGAGAGACAGAAAGAGAGAGAGAGACAGAAAGAAAGAGAGAGACAGGCGTTTTAAACTAAATAATTATTATAACTTAAAAAAATATTTTTTTTATCACAGCGCCATCTAGCATTAATCATATAAAACAAAATAAGGAATTGTTTTAAAAGATTTTAATCTCAGCGCCATCTAGCGATAATCATCTAAAACAAAAAAAGTGTCGTGACAACTTTTTCATAAGAATTTCCGTCTAGCCCCCTTTCGATAACGCGCGATAAGGAACTTCGTTCCAATAACGAACATGGAAATAACGTGACTTCAAAACAACAAAAACTATAAAAACTGCAACATTGTCTGTTTGTAAACTTTTTTCAAAGGAACTAATAAAGACCTAACTATCTCTGTATTTCATATGCCAGCGAAACAAAGAAAAACGTAAGCTTAAAATTAACTTGTTATTCGACTTTGCTTCTGTTACTATAAAGTTCATTTTCGCATATCAAAATATTCCACTTTCAGCTATATTGAAGCAGTATTTTCGACTTTTGAACTACAAAAATTCAAATTGTTCGTTTGTCTGGTTTTAAGAGCAAAGAATTTTAGGTCTTGATTACAAAGAGTTTAGGTTGAAAATAATGAATCAAGTGTAGTTTCACAGATGTTGAGTAGTTTCCGACTTTTTTGCGTGTTTGTACAACACTGCTGTTGCATTTTTTTGATGTTTGGAGTAAACTAACGACCCACGTGATGATTAGTACTGTTAGTAGTAATAATTTTTCATATAAATAATTTTAAGGAAAACTTTTAGGATCCTGGATATCATGTAGCAGTAGAGTGCTAGCTTATACAAGTAAAACGAGCCCAAATACGATCCGGGGTCTATATTGAGTTCTACAAGAGTTCCTATGACCACCTTCCGGAACCATCATCAGATGAGCGCCATTTTCATATTATTGCATTGACACGCAATATACATCTGCGTGCAAAATGTCAGCTCAATCGGAAACCGGGAAGATTGTCAAATTTAGTCTCCAAGATTCCACCCGAATTTACAGAGTGAAACATCCAGAGCAAGTTAATATAAAGCTTGTAAAAACTAACACAATTGAAAAAGTAAGAAATTTATATACGTAATAGAAAATTACAAGTATTTCAATAAAATAAATATATTTGAAAGCGCAGCAATAGTGTGTTGAGTGTGATAATGACGCTGCAAATAGTAGATCCTCATTTGGTTTGTCAGGAATGACGTCACAGCGTCCACTTGAACACCCAACGATCCATACTTCTGAATAAAAGCTTCAAAACAACGAGCTCCAACGGTGTATTACTTCCACATCCGAGAGGTCCGCACGCCTCGACAATTCAAACACGAATCTTCCCATAACAGCGGCCAACGCCTGTATTTATAGCAAGACTCCACTTCCAACTACCCGCACGGTGAATGTCGGTGAATAGGTTGGTTTCCCTTGTTATCACCCCGTCAACTCCGCTAACAACCAGTGACCATAACAACTGTCACTCTTGTTAAAGTCATTTTTCATACGCGCCAACATATTCGTAAGGGCGCGGAATCATCTCTATGTGTAATTATGTAGGTTGAATCTATTATGTAAGGCTCCCTTTAGAGATCTCGTAACGCGGAGTAGTCGCCGTAACGTAGGGATGGACTGATACTATCGATAAATATGGGATACATATATTTTGATATACCTTCTCCCTTACACAATTACTTAACGGGTTCTTACCACGATTTTTATTAATTGAGCGCTCCCGATATTTCAGCACATCACATATTCAGTACATCGTGAGGAAACCTGCATATCGGAAAAGGGTTCTAAAAATCCTTTGAAGATATGTGAAGTCCCCAATCTGCATAAGGCAAGCGTGGTGGACTATGCCTAATCCCTCTTCGGAGGAGACCTGAGCTTAGCAGTGGGCAGTAATGGGTTGTTACAGTACGCAGTTAGCAGATATTTCAGCATTGTTGCAAGCGCCATGATCACGGGAAGAGTACTGCGGGTAGGTTATTTAAGAGAAGACAAATCTGTCTACCCTCTTTCCCGTTCGTTTGCCGGTACCACTGGAAGTCAAACTCACATCTCGAAAAAACGAAAAGAAAGTACCCAGTATTTGATTATACTTCATACAATATTTTTACTAAATAACTTTACTACGCGAATAAAATGACAAGCTTGAATACGATTAAGCCGTTCCATTCACCGTTCAAATTTATCGATAAAACTTATTCACGTACGTTACGTACCAAGGATGGTTAACACGTACAACTTACAAGGCTTAAAACAGTGCGGTACGAGGTACATCAGACCCCACATTTTATTTTACTTATAGAATCTAAACTAAATAATCTAACCACGGGCGGCGGCAGATATAGGTTAATCCACTCAATGTTGTATAAAATCGCGATAAAAGCCGTACAATTTGTCATATTTGGCGACAAAAAAAGGATTTTGGTCTTTTAAGGACGGTGGGGTTTAATAAGCCCCGTGCCGTCACACGACTCGTAACGCAGTAATGGAAAGTACAGATAAATCTGTACCGCTGGGAACGTGTTAAAGAAGCTATCGAGATTTCAAGACATAGCACTTTTAACAGGGGTGACGGCTTCAGATTATCGAGTATGTGGAATCCAGTGCTAAACACAACAGTCACTAAGGGTTCATGCTTAGAGAGTCTTGTAGATACAGTGAGTGTGGTGTGTCGTGATGTGAGTTCGAGTTCCAGTGGTCCTACCCAAAAGCGAACAAGAAAGAGGGTAGACAAATTTGTTTGCTCTTAAATCGACCCGCAGTATCCAGTCTTCTCGTGATCATGACGTTTGCAACAACGTTGAAATATCGAGACAACTCAATTAATTAAATATCGTGGTAAGAACCCGTTGAAAATGCATGAAAGTATTTATCGATAAAAACATCGACAGTAGCCACATCACTAGATATAAACCGTACAGGAATATTATCCTCATCAATTTGTAACAAAGCGGTAATCTGCAGAAATCCTAATTGAATATCAGTGTAGATATGAAATAATATAATCGTAATACTTTCGACTGAATACACAAATGTATATTATACTCAAAGAATGCAAGAAGGTAAAATAGCTTTATTCGTGAACCGATTTTGATAATTCAGTTTTGAACTTCTCACACATAAAAAATCCATAAAATGAATGACAAACTATGTTGGTAAACGCATAACTCAACAACGCCTGGACCGATTTGGCCCATTCTTTTTTTACATGTTCAGTTAAGTTTAAGAATAGTTATTGCGCCGAGAAAAAAAAAATAATTGCCGGGAAAAAAGTCGTAGGTGCTGTATAGGTACCACGCAGACGACGTCGCGGGCAGTAGCTAGTAATATTAAAAATAAAAGAGTCTTATTTTGTTGGTTTGTTTGTCCCAAATAAGCTCTACTACTGAATGATAATTTGATAAATTATTTCACCGTTAGGAAGCCACATCTGCAAAGCATGGGCTATGATTATCAATTATATTGGAACGAAGTTCCTTATCGCGCGTTATCGAAAGGGGGCTAGACGGAAATTCTTATGAAAAAGTTGTCACGACACTTTTTTGTTTTAAATAATTATCGCTAGATGGCGTTGTGATTAAAATCTTTTAAAACAATTCCTTATTTTGTTTTATATGATTAATGCTAGATGGCGCTGTGATCAAAATATTTAACTACTAACTAATTATTATAACTTAAAAATAAAATTTTATTACAATTCCCTCACTAATTAATCGAAAGGAACTTCATTCCATCCGGGTGTCCCTTGACGCCTATAAAGTTTTTTCAATAAAAAATTTCCCCTTCGCCTTGATTTTTTTCTTACCAGGTAGTTTTCCGACTCTCTCATCAAAACAGTAAATACTTCAGTTTCATCTTACCATCGCACACTATAATGAGTCACTTCATCCTCCCTGACATACAAATAGGTATATTATAGACCAAGAGCCCGTGAACTCCTGCGTTATTTTATTACATCTAGTTAAAGACTTGCACAATTTGAAATAATATTATCGTTCACGGAATCTGCGTTTCTACTTAACACGGAAAATCATTATAATTCCAAAATAGCTTTTTATAACAAAATCTGCGTTGAAAATTACTTCATCTTATTCTCCATACGAAGAACGTTCTTAAATTACACATACAGGGTGGATCGGCAACTTTGGACCATCTGACGTGGAGCGAATGACCTGTTGAAATAAAACTTAGAACCATTTTTATTTTAAAGAAATTTCATCATAGTATGGAAGTCTGCAACGATAGTCGTACGTTTTCCATACAATATCAGAAAAAAAAGTTCGATCCAAAAAATAAAAATGGTGCTATGTTGTATTCACCCCACGTCATATTGTCCAAAGTTACAGATCCATCCTGTATAATAAATCGAATTATTTATCGTTATACGGAAATTATTTGTTTTATTATTTCTGATTTATTTGTGTAGCAATTTAAAAAGTCAATAATCTGAACTCAATTCGATTTTATCAAAAAAGTAGACAGCGATTTTGTCAAAAATACCAACTGTACTTAAAAATCGTGAATTCCAACCTCTCGCCAGACAAGCTTATACCATAACAATATACCTGCCAAAGCCACGATAACCCGAACTTCAAATGGCCCATAGTTATTACCTTTTTGGGAGCATATTATAAGCCTAAAACAGCGCAATATGGCAGACCTCACTATTACATATACAAGATATAAATGTTTACAATAAAATATATTTGATTTTATTTCATTTGATTTGATAAACATACACTGACAAACTTTCAGCTTTGTCAAAATCACGAAGGTCTAGGGTTCACAGGCTCTTAGTCTATTAATATCGTAATATTATCTCTAAAACGCAGACCCACACTTTTTGGTGATCTCATTGGAAATAACTCGCGTAAATCGCTTAAAGGACACATAAATTCGTTTTATGGAAGACCACGGCCATTTAGGATATTTATTTTGACTGAATTTCTAAAAAGAGGTTTTCCAGTCGCTTATATATATTGTTTTGGTTGTTTGGGTGACCCAATTTGGATGATTCTTTTACCATGTTAAAGGTGATAGTTGTTGTGGGTTTCCAATTTTAGACATTTGTCTCTATGAGGTTTTAAAAGACTTATATACCCTGGGATCTTAGGCTATAAGTGATGTTCCTTTTACAAGCTTTATATTAACTTGCACTGGATGTAACTATGTAAGTTCGAGTGGAATCTTGCAAGCTAAATTTGACAAACTTCCTGGTTTCCAATTGAGCTAATTTTGCACGCAGATGTATGTCGCGTGACAATGTCATAATATGACAAAATGGCGCTGATCTGAGATAGATTCGGAAGGTGGTCATAGGAAATCTTGTTCTAAACAAAATCGTGTTTGGGCTCGTTTTACTTGTATTAGCTAGCACTCTACTGCTACATGATATACAAGATCTTAAAAGCTTGTATTAAAAAAAACTTGAGAGGTGTCATGGGACACCCGAATAGAACAAAGTTCCTTTCGATTAAAAGATATCGTATATTTTTTCCCTAACGTAACGCGCGATGGGGAACGTGTTTTAAAAGATTTTGATCACAGCGCCATCTAGCGATTATCATCTAAAACAAAAAAGTGTCGTGACAACTTTTCGTAAGATTTTTTTCCGTCTAGCCCCCTTTCACAACGCGCGTTAAGGAACGTCGTTCCAATAAATTATTTAAATACCCGGGTATCTTGGCAAGTTTGGTTCTTAAAAGACAAATAAAACGAAAAGACAACCCGTCGAAGTTAAAGTAAATCCTAAAAACATTTATCGACACTCGAGCAAAGAAAAGTGTTTTTCTTCGAAGTTAGAACCAGGAGAAACTTATTGTCTCCATTGATTCAATTACCGCTTCGATTCGAAGGAAACTTGCTATACGGGGAAGTATTTAAAATAAATAGCGTGATTTTTATTACCTTGACGAGCGGGCCACCGAATCGTAAATGGTAGTAGTTTCTTCCTCATTAGCATCAAATAAGCCTACTCTTATGTCAATTTAAATTAATAGATTTCACACTCTAGAAAAAAGTCGTGGTGGCCGAGTGGTTGAAGCGCTTGCCTTCCGTACGGGAGGTCGCGGGTTCAAAACGGGCCGGCTTGTTCCTCTAAATCTTAATATGAAAAAAGATTTATGTGCAATTTTTCACAACACCACGGTGAAGGAAAACATCGTGAGGAAACCTGCATATCGGAAAAGGGTTCTAAAAATTCTTTGAAAATATGTGAAGTCCCCAATCCGCATTAGGCAAGCGTGGTGGACTATGCCTAACCCCTCTTCGGAGGAGACCTGAGCTCAGCAGTAGGCAGTAATAGGTTGTTACAGTACAGTCTAGAAAATTAGTTATTACAAAATCTACTAGGTATTGAAAACAATTTTATACTTACTTGTGAGTCTAAATATATTATGACATAAGAGAAATTACTCAATACCGTGTATCATATTACACTTCAACGAAAACTGCCATCTATAAGAAGTTAAAACTATTACCGAAAACAAATCAAATAGGTATACATTTTTCGATCTATACATCGTCCATTTGTAATCGAAACCCGTGGCCTTATTTCACAAAACCCCAGGATTCGATTCGAATATTTCATAAATCGAATCAATTCAAAACATAAAAAAGTAAATTTCTTGCGGCCAGTTACGGGCGAGCGCACACTCGGGATATAACCGCTGCGTTACGTCCGGAATAATAAATAGGAGAGTAATATAAAACTATTCTTGTCGGACGTCACGAGCCAACACTTGGAAGGTCACGGCGTTACATTGTTTTGATTGAATTTACTTTATTTTTGCTTTACGTCAGCCATCTTGAAAAGCTTAAGGTTTCATTTACTTTGGTAAAATAGTCTTAATTGTAAAGGTTTGTGGTCCAAATTATCCTTTCATTTAATACACAATAGCATTTATTACTAATCTCAATATAGAAAGTTTGTCCTGATGCTACAAAATTTGTAAAAATAATACTATTATTATCAGCACCTAGCATCTTAAGATCGATCCCATTCGATGTATATTAAACGATATTACTAATGTAAAATTATTTAGAAAAACATTAGATCATGATGAAATAAAAATTATCTACAATATCCAGGCTATATAACTGCAATAATATCAGTATCTGCCCTAAACAAGTTCATAGTATCGTTTTTCTAACATAACATAATGTCTACAGAACCTACAAAACAAAAAAAAACGAGTAACTCTGATTGGAAAAGGCGGTTAAAACCCATTATTATTGCTCATAGCCGATAAAGTTCACAATAAAATAAAATTCTTGTAACTAAACAATAGTCACACCTGCCTATTAAACTTATGAACAATACCAAAATCCGATCCGTATTGTTCTAAGAAGAACAGACAGTACATAGTCGAAGCACTTGAACTATAAAACGGCGTAGTGTGTTATGCGCACGCGCAACGCACGGACGTTTCCGCGAAACGCTAACATAAAACCTCGTGATATGAAAATTAATCGCTGCGGCAACGCATGTGAATGTGTACTAAGCTTTAGTATTTATCGACCTAGCGGGCGACGGGGTCGTTCTACAATACCGCGCAAAATCACAATTCGAATTTCAAAAGTGACAGTTTGAAGTGACAGTTGTTTTTTTTTTTTGTGACCAAGGAGTTTTTTGGAATGTTGAATTTTTGAAAGAGGTTCGTATTCAGTTTGTTTAAGACAGTAATAAATGTGATTGCGAGTTCCCTAGAGAAGAGTAATTTCATTTGGGGATCGAATGTACTCCGCCTGACGTTGTTCAAACAGAATGGATTCTTAAAAGCGTACCTTTGTTAAAAACCTTTTCCCGTGAATTCCTTTTATTTAATTCCTTGGCGCTGACTGTGAATAATTGAAACGTATTATCTGCAGATTGCTATACGTATACTAATGTATAGTAATATTATGGTGATATTTAAGAAAATGAAATGACCCTTAGAAGGAAAAAGTAATGAAAATCAGTTCAACCAGAATTTAACTTGAAAACGTCATTGGTTGAAAACTATGTTATCTTTACTGAAATAACTATGCCTAGTGGTTTTAGCAACTTTGGATAAGAACATTATAAATTTAAATTAAGAAAAAACGTCTCATTTTATTGTTAAATATTGATTTGACCTTCTACAATGACACACAATAAAAATACATAATTGTAAGCTAAAACAATACAATAAGCCCTAGTATGTATGTATTATGTCTATAATTATCATTCTTTATACAGAAAAATATTGTAAAAATCTAAGTCTAATCTATATCTAAATGATATTCTATTACACCTCTGAATTAATAAAATTGTACTCTAATAGTGATGTTCTATTTCTATAAATTTTAATTACTTTTAATCGATATAGATACCAAATAAAATGAAATGTTTCGATCGCAACCCTTTGCCACGCCCTAATTATTAACGTAGGGTTGAACCATTTGTTTTTATTTGGCATTTAAATTAAAAAGCTCGTATCTCTTTTTTTTAAATTTACCTTTATCTATAGAGAGTAACCATGCATGCTCATCTATATGATCACACTTATGTCATTGTGTTTAATAAAGAAGAAAGAAAATATTAAGACTTATTCTCCATTTAACTTGGCATTACAGTGGCTCATAAGCGACAGTAACCATTTACCATCAGGTGTGCAGCCTTAACAGTTGTCATGCAATAATAAACATATATATATATCAACCATTTTTACCAGGCTCATTGAAACTTTACTCAACATAATAATTTTATACTATTGAACTAACCATGTCCAGCAGTGGACGTCAAGGTGATGATAATGATAACGATGGAACTAAATTTTTGATTACTTAAGGCTAATAATTATAATATAACCATTTAGTAACCACTGTCGCTGTGGTTTTAAAAATGATGCTTTTTTTTTTCAAATGAATCATTAAATTTACAATCCCTAGTAACAATCGTAATTAAATATTAAGTAGCATTAACAAGGGTTTATGATAACCAAAACATCGGCTTTAACTTTTCAAATCCGAACGTAAGAAGATTAGAGATAATTCTCAAAAAGAGTTTCGAAGTTAAATCGTAACTTTGTAACATTTGATTAAATATTACTCCCATCCCTTAACAAATATTAATCTTTCCCTAAAGAGGTCGGGGTTGTTTTCAAAAGTGCTACCCTTTTGTACAAGTGTGATAAAATGAATTTGAACGACGCACTGTTGTCACATTCTGTGAGATTAGCTGGCAAATGGTCGCGGGTTATAGAAGCTTTATATTAACTTGCACTGGATGTAACTATGTAAGTTCGATTATTTTCAATTGAGCGATCCCGATATTTCGGCACTGTTTCAAGCGCCATGATCACGGGAAGACTTAAGAACTGCGGGTAGGTCATTTAAGAGCAGACAAATCTGTCTAACCTCTCTCTCGTTCGTTTGCCGGTACCACTGGAACTCGAACTCACATTTCGACATACCACACTGACAGTATCGGCTGCCGTCTCAAAACTAGATATTTTGGCTTTATTTTCGTCTAACACTGGATTCCACGCACATGATAGTTTGAAGTCGTGTAAGTGATGTAGATAACCGCGAGTGTTTAAAGAAATTTATGTAAGTTCGACTGGAATTTTGCGAGTTGAATTTGACAAACTTCCCGGTTTCCGTTTGAGATGGCATTTTGCACACAGATGTATATTGCGTGACAATACAATAATATGTTATTGGAGCTGATCTGATGATGGAATCCGGGTAAAATGTCGATGTTTTTTTTTGTTTGAATAAAGTTTAAACTCAATTAATATCCGACCAAAATTCACTTCGCTGTTGTCTATTGTTAAAATGTAAGTCCGACATTATTGTTTGTAAAATATTTAAATTTTTTTAAATTTTAACAATTTGACAAGCTTTTGAGTGTGAACACCAAAATTTTTCGTCGCCATTCTCTACTAAGTTTTTAAGTACACACCATACACCAATAAAAAAAGAAACAAAAACTCCAATATTCTCAGTCTAAAAACTAGACAAAGTGAACGACCTATAGCTAGATGTAATGAGCTACTCGTGGCGGAAACGATTGTAATTACACTAATAACATCATTCAGATCTGTAAATTGAACCTTTACTTTGAACTCATCAAATTAACGGTTATGGCCTTGAAGTTTTCATTAATTTCAATAATTGACAAGTTAACTAAATAAATATTTGAATGGATTATTAAAGTTGAAGTTATTATGATTAATAATGACTAAACAAAAGACAAAAGGAAAGAATACATTTATTAGTTTTAAGTTTTTACATACTGTACTTTTAGAATTTTTTATTCTAAAAGTACAGTAAAAACCGTCTAAATAGAAATATTTTGTGTCCTAAAGACAGCTGCCTCAGCATCATCAGCCTATAGACGTCCACTGCTGGACATAAACCTCCCCCAAACCTCGCCACATCGACCGGTCCTGCGCCATCTGCATCCAGTGACCTCCCGCGATCTTGACCAGATCGTCGGTCCAACTTGTGGGGGATCTACCAACGTTGCGCTTACCGGTTCGTGGCCGCCACTAAAGAACTTTTCGGCCCCATCGGCCATTTGTTCTTCGCACAATGTGTCCTGCCCATTGCCACTTCAAAGATGCAATTCTTTGGGCTGTGTCGGTTACTTCCTCAGCATAATACTGCACATACCTCTAGTAGGTATGAATAGCGAAGCATTTTTAAGGATAGAACTCTGAACACGGTCTAACTATAAAAAAGTGTTTTTAAAAGTAGTCGCAGTATCTCTCGATATTGCAAAGGTTTCTGACCGACGCCGCGACGGTGACTACTCGTCGCCTCAGTGCTTGTTTGGCCAATCTGACATTTTTTACGAAAATGACATTTTAATGCAGTATTATAAAGAATAAAATTTCCATTCGACTGGTAAAATATTTTTTTTTCAATTATTGTTTTAATAAAAATCTCATTTAATTTTTTTTCTCAACACGGCACTTAACGAAAATTCCGTGCTTGTTTGCTGTCTCCTGTAAAATTTGCTCGAGTGCAGATTGGCCAAACAAGCACTGAGGCGACGTACTTACTGTCTGGTGGTCAGAAAACTAGAACTTATTGATTTTTATTGCCATGCAGATGAGCAAACGTGCCACCCGATCTTAAGTGGATCACTACAGGGTCGCTACCTACGACTTACCTTTAATTCAAGAAGATTTTCTGAATACGTCGGTTTACCTAGATTATACTAGGCACTCTCTGCGTTCCTACCCCAATAGTATCATAGAATGTCTTTATCAGAAGTAAAGCCCCACACAAATTTGTTTTCATAAAAAGATTGGACAGATAACCAATAACTGAATTTCAAATCATTTTGAGTACGGAAGGTCATAGATCCAACGATTGTAGACTCATTCTTAAAGGTAGGTAGGTAGGACTCTATCCAAATCTTTTTACATCCACACAACTTAAGTCAGAACTTTTTTGGACATTGAAAATCGCCTGACAATCAGTTGCAGTATATGGGACTCGAACTGTAATAAAACCTCCTACCGCTCACACTTAACGTCCAAACCCCGAAAGAACCCAGCACGAGATTGTGCGAGGTGACATGACGCTTTGCACGCTAAGGATTACGTATCGCCTTGTCACCCCTTGCTTACATCCCTAGACCGTATTAAAACTGAGGTACTATCAATACATGCACATTTTCAAAAACAAGTTGCGCTTGTTACCTTTTTCTATAAAAAATCAAAAAAACTTGAGAGATGTCATGGGACACCCGAATAGAACGAAGTTCCTTTCGATTAAAAGATATCTTATAAACTTTTTTCCTAACGTAACGTGTTTTAAAAGATTTTGATCACAGCGCCATCTAGCGATAATCATCTAAAACAAAAAAGTGTCGTGACAAGTTTTCGTAAGATTTTTTTCGATAACGCGCGATAAGGATCTTCGTTCCAATAACAAGCATTTTGCACACAAACACCTACAGCATATATCGCTTTCTTTCACTATTACCTAGTTGAAAAGAGTGCCGCAAAATAATCACGTCGTTAAACTGCAAACGAATTTGGTTTTAAACGTGTGCATGTAATTATGAGGCCGATTGTACATAGTTAAGTTTGACTTCTCCTAGCTAGTTTTCTGTGTCCATTTCAGTTACAGGCAACCGAGAGAGTTATTTGAAGGCACACAGACCGTAGACAGTACAAATTCTGATTGAATGGGCATTCAAACACTGTAGGGTTGTCACGGAGTTTCAAAATCGTTATAATTTTAGATCATAATACCGAAATAAAAATTTAAACTTTTCGGTTTAAAATGGCGATGGTAATTTAATTTAACTATAGTAATTTAATATTAGATAGAAACAGGCTTTTAGCAATAAGACCGTTTCATGTTTTTATTATTTCACAGTAACTAGAATAATTTTATCTGTTAAATTTTCTGTAAAGTATTTAAAAAAAAGAAAAAATTCGGTGTGTTTTGTAAGGGTTCTTAATACGATGATATAGCATAAAATCTTGGATTGTATTTTTAGATAATTGAATTATGAAATGACATCTCTCTTTTCAAATTTACTTAGATAAGGACAACCCTACTCAACGCTAACTGAGTTAATAAGTTTGCGGTTTGCCACGCCATTATATCTCTTACGTTAAAGCACTTAAAGTCCACTACTTAGTCTACGCGTGCAAATTCATGAATTCTCCCCATCGACGTATATTGTGTTAAAACTGACTTCCACTTTACTTAATTGAGTTCATTTTAGTTAATTTTATTGAATCCAAACTGTAGCATAAAATCTCGATATATTTAATTAAAAACTTTTTTAACTTGCACTGGATGTAACGATGTATCTATACAGGGTGTATGAAGAGCACTCCCGAAAACAAAGGTTGGTGTTAGCACTAGTGACACCTGGGATGTTAAGATTTTTGAAAAAAAAAATCGTCTGTATGGACCGGTTTCCTGGCTTATCATCACAGGTATCACTAGTACTACCACCAGTCTTCGTTTTCGGGAATGCTCTTCATACACCCTGTATAAGTTCGGAGTTGAATTTGACCAACTTCTCGGTTTTCGATTGAGCTAAAATTCTGTACGCTTATGTATATTGCGTGACTATGCAATAATATGGCACCATAAAATTCTTTAAACACTCGCGGTTATCTACATCACTTACACTATTACTAAATGGGTTCTTACCACGATTATTTTTAATTGAGCGGTCCCAATATTTCAGCACTGTTTCAAGCGCCATGATCACGGGAAGACTGAGGAACTGCGGAAATGAGGAAATGGCGCTGTGATCAAAATCTTTTAAAACACGTTCCTTATTTGTTTTAGATGATTATCGCTAGATGGCGCTGTGATCAAAATCTTTTAAAACACGTACCTTATCGCGCGTAAAAAAGAAATTTAAGGAAAAAAAATATGTAAGATATCTTTTTTTTTTATCGAAAGGAACTTCGTTCCATCCGGGTGTCCCTTGACACCTCTCAAGTTTTTTTTGCTTAAAGCATTTCCCACTGCGTTTTATACTAACATAAAATACTAAAAAGTACAAGTTTCTTCTTAAATATCCTTTGCTCCTCCTTACCTATGTCTCATTAACCTCAAAAAAACACCGAATTTAAATTAAAAAGTTGAACAAAGTCGTAACGCGTAAAAAAACATTTCCCGCCATTATGGCGTCACTTCCGCCATCTTTTGTGAAGAAATAAGGGTCAAGAAATGGCTCGATGGTTATTTTTAGCGATTATTATCTTGTACTTGGTTTTGTTTGTATGAATATTAGAAAAAAAAAATGAAGCTTTAAAAGATTAGATAAAAATTTAAAAAAGTATTTAATGAACTAAACGTATTTTTCTGTAGTGTTTTTTAATTGCGAGACAGGTAAATGAGCATGGTCCGAATGATGGACGATTGATCGATCGATTGATTTTGAAGAGAAATGCGGATGCAACACGCACAACAAATCACGACTATATACACTAAAAACAAAAAAACTTGAGAGGTGTCATGGGACACCCGAATAGAACGAAGTTCCTTTCGATTAAAAGATAAGGAACGTGTTTTAAAAGATTTTGATCACAGCGCCATATAGCGATAATCATCTAAAACAAAATAAGGAACGTGTTTGAAAGATTTTGATCACAGCGCCATCTAGCGATAATCATCTAAAACAAAAAAGTGCCGTAACAACTTTTCGTAAGAATTTTTTCCATCTAGCCCCTTTTCACAACGCGCGATAAGGAACTATATATTCCATCCTGATCCAATATATATTCCATCATGATGGATTTAAAAAAAAAACCCATGACCATCACTTTTCTCTTGACATCAGAATCATGCAAAACGTTCTAAACGTTCACAAAAAACTAAAGTCATGAAGGAACAAATTACAAACATTAAAAAAAAACAGACGAATTGAGTACCACCTCCTTTTTGAAAGTCGGCCAAAAAGTGGCCATCTGCCATTATGAAAACCGAAGAACTGCCTCAAAAATTATAAGCCAAGGAACAAACAACAAAAGCTTGTACTTTAGACTTATTTCGTATTCAGCTATTGAATGTTGAACTCTTCAATTATCTGCGAGAGACCATTAACCATTATTCTAAGCGGAAACCAGACGTTTTCGGCGCCGGTTAAGTGTATCGTGGTGTTAAGGAGTATTCACATTGGGTAGGTAAACGCGCGTTTTTAGTTAAAAAATTGGTTGAATATTAAATGTTAGTTTTTGGATGTTGTATATTTTTGATTATGGTTAAGTGTAGTGATTATCAGGACACTATTGTAACTAATAAACTTGCTTTTAAGACCTGAGGCTTTTATACGTGGAGCCAGTGGATGAAAAAGAATATGAAATTGTTACAGATTTATTATGCTAAGAATTTTACTCAATCATTTTGTTTGAAAAAATATTTTTTTGGAACTGTTAACACTAATCATCATCAACAGTCCGTAAAACGACTGCATGCTACTTAGACATACGCCTCCCCTTAAACCTAGACTATCTATCTATCTAGGCTATCTACATTCAGTAACTTCTCGCGACTTGACAGGTCCACCTTTGGAAGGTCTTCTTTCGGGTCTGTGTTTAATAAAAATTCGTTATTACCTGTAATACTAGCGTTTAACAGTTATTCTCTTCTGAGAAGACCTGAGCCCAGCTGTGGGCAGTAATGGGTTGGTACAGTACTAGCTCATAACTTCGTTAACCTAGAACAATGTATTTAAAATAAACTTTTAAGTACAAATAACATCAAGCACACCGCCACAACAAAAGCCTCCAATTAGTATTTAAATAGAAGCTTACACTAAAATTAATATGCATAACATACAAAGCTCATTTCCAGGGACGCGGTTACAAAGCTACAAGCTTCATTGAACTTAAAGCTTGACAAATCGTTTGTAATATTACTGAAAATATTCAGTGTGGAGCTTTTTGGAATTTGTTGTTAAGATTGTAACTGAAAAACTTATAACTTACTTTTTTTGGCTAAACATTTTTTTTTTTTGAAGGGAGCGATCTCTCTCTATAGCCCTGACCACTGATGGCTTGGGTCGTAGACCTCGTCTTCAGTGGTCTTCAGTGAGAAAAAATGAGTGCTATGTATATATTTGTCTTACAAACGATACTTGAAGATTGTAGGTACAAACCCAGCAGTGTCCTCTGATAGTGAAGAGGTCCATGAGCGATGGTAACCAATAAAATGAGATGGCCCGTTAGCTCATCTGCCTGTATAGCAATATTTTAATTTGAACATAAACGTAACTTCCTCCAACCAGTGTAAAGGGTTCTTTAACCCAAAACCTAATCTTTTAAACCGCACCGTGTCGGCTGTGAACGAAATAACCCTTGATTGGCCCTCCGGCGATTACTATGGAGATAAACGCGCGCTGCTTAACTTGAAAACTAACCGTGAAATCCATTTGTTTTAGACATTTAAAATGTATTGGTTAAATGGCGCCGAATCACGCTTGTGTCACGGTTGAAGTGGAAGGATTTTGATAAACCGATTAATGTGATTTTTAAGTCGAGTTGTAAAGGAAGAGGTTCTCGAGAATACACTTTGTTACTTTATTCTCTCCGCATGGCTTTGGTTTGGGTGGATTTGTACTACAACAACTCATTACTACCCACGGTTGAGCTCAGATCTCTTCTGAAGAGGGGGGCAATGCGAATGATTCATTTTTTCTATTTTAAAGTTGATGTTTAACCAACAAGTACTATTTATATAAGTATACTAAGAAATTTAATTAAAATTGTAAGATTTCACGATTTGCTGCTCATTAATCGTTTATTAATCGACCTTCGAAGGATTGAAGAACTTATTATAAACGCATTAAAATGCAAATAAAAAATAATACATACTTTCTCACACCAACACAGGTAAATTGCGTTCATGAGATTACTCAGTTATTATGATAAATTAATCTGAACAATAGAGAGAGTCAGTGAGAAACAGAAACAAAAGATAACCTCGAATCGATTTTTGAAATTTTCTCAAGAAAAGTCGTCGACAAAATATAACTAGATGCACAATGCCGAAATAACATTTACAAAATACTGGGTATCTCCAGAATTCAAAACGTAGAAATACTTTTCTTTTTTTTCATATTATTTTTCAAGTAAGTACAGAAAATGCGATAAACATCGCATTGCAAAACGGTACCATAATAATCCAAATTTTCTCTTTAAACTCCTCCATTTTTGACTCAGAAAAGGGATTTGAACTTGTCACAAATAATTTCCTCGAAAATAACTTACACAAAAACTTACGTGGTACTAAATCCAAACAGAAAACAAAAGAACAGGGATCTCACGGCACATTCCGCCCAACAGTAAACAACAAAATAACTCTCAGTGAAACGAGAACAAAATGAGAATTAGAACATTTAGAACTACCGTGTTCTTAACAGTGTTAAATGTTAACGCGATCTCATTAACAAGGCGTTTCGTAATCCTAAGATTTACGTCCTATCGCCGTGGACTTAGGGTTGTCTATTGTTGGGGTTTAAGGACGAAATATCATCGAATAATCTCACAAAGGTTAGCAATGATTACATCAACTGGGCATTGACTAACAAAAAGATTAAAGTAATACATTCTCATCCTCAGCAAATTTAAAAGAAAAAGTACTTATTTCAACAAAATAATTTGTCATTTGACTGTTGGGTAGAGTAAAGTACAATTTGACATTTGGTACTGTTACGCGACGAAGAAAACTTCCTTTTTTAAAAAAAGAAATTATTTCACACATAAAATAAACTATATTTAGGATACACTTTTATATATTGGAAATCGCTTTTCTGGATAAAATAACACAACCTCTCGGGTTGGAAGATCGGCCTGAACTGACTAATCTCTCAGCTAAGATATTAATTCCGAAAGAGAGTTGCTGGAGTCAGCAATATCCCTATTGCTAGAGTCAGCAATATCCCTAGCAAGGGTAGGATGTAACAACCCCCCGATTAAGAGTAAACTTACCCTAATGTAAGTTTACGAAGGTTATTCTCAATCTATGCGGAGTCTAGGTGGAGGAATAGAAGTGACTGATTTTAGTGAGGTATTTTCGATATCGGTATTAGGGATCTCATTCTGTGGTTTACTTTTCCAATTAGATAAACAACTTCCAATTCTTACATAATAGAAAACTAAACCTAAAGCGACTAACAAAACTAAAATACTAAAACTTATATTAACGCCAAATAGGGTAGTGGATACAATATTATTATCGTAGGATTTTGAAAACAGTGAAATATCATTAAGAGTCTTATCAGCTAGGTTGTTTATATACTTAAGGTTATCCAGATTGACATCTGTGATTTTCACATTTGAAATATTTAGTTTGAGTTTAGAGAATGTTTCAATATTACAACAAGAGTCTGTTATTATATTAAAATCTGATACAATAGGTTTTAATATGGTTTTAAAGTCATTCATGGCATTTAATTCAATATCTTTACAAAAGGCATTACAACTAGGTTTGAGAGTGAGTATACCGGTTCCACTAATGATAGTGTCAAAGGTTTCGGAATTACAGTCAATTGAAAGTTTAACAGGTTCAGATTGGGTGTAAACCCATCTATTGCCGTTTAATTTATGCCATATGTTTATCTTTCCGTAGATGAATTTAGTTATACAAGTATTTGGTAAACTTTTCACAGCTTTGGTCATTATATCAACTTCACAATTTGGATTACTTACAACATTAAATATATCAATGTTCTTACATAGATACAACTTATCAACTACTGGTTTACAATTGTTAAGGTTATTAATATTAAAATATGATTTTCTATCAGAACTTATACCAACATAGGATTTCGTAGGAATAATTAAGGAAAATGAACTGGATTCGGTACCATTATGTGGTACTGGTATAGGTATAGTTTTATATAAACTATAATTAATTATATCTACTAATGGAATCTTAACAATTATTACAATTTGATCGTTATTAAAGTACGATATCAAATCAGCTAAGCTTAATAATAAGTGGATATTCTCCAGACTTAAATCTACAGGAAATTCCTCAAATTTGGGTAAATTTTTAAAGTTACTAAGAATATCGTTATATAGTTGACGAGGTGTAACAATCGACGGATGTAGAGTATTAGTATTTACAAATAATATACTATTAACTATATCTTCGAGTTTGAATGAAAGAGTGAGCAAATTAGCTTGTAAGACATTCAGTATTTCGTTTAGTTTAACTTCGAAGTTGACAGAATCTATGATTTCTGAAATATTACTGATACTGGTAGATAATTTATTCATTTCGCTGTTCAGTAAGAGTTCATTTTTATTTAATTCTTGTACTGATTTATTGAAATTCGTAATCACTGATTTAGAAATCATAATATTTTCCTTAACACTTGATATCAAAGTTTTGTCAGAGTTTTGAAGATTTTGTATAAGCTTATCGTATTTTCCCGCATCGTCTTCATTCAGAGTACCAAAGATATGCTTAAACACAGTGCCTACGGCTGAGAACCATGCTGACCTTTTAAATCTATTATTATTGCCAACGAGATGGGAAATGGATGCATAATCTCGAATAATGTCTCGAAGGAGAGAATCAAGTGGTTGAACTATGTTTTGACATTCTACATTTTTGATAGCTTTACTTTGTTGACAAAGGTAACGAATTGTAGCAAAGGTGATTTTAACATTGTCAATGTGTTTCCGAATAAATGATATTTCTAAGGGCATAACAACGTGGATATAATCGTTAATTATTTTTATTGTTCCTGAAGGATCATAGAAGACACCCGGGCTTTGGTTAATGGTTTGTAAATATTCGCCGTCATTATGGGCCAATGCTGAATAGCAGAGTATAAGTCTGAAAATAATAAAAATGATTGTATAATATAAAATATTTGTAAATGTTGTTGTAAATATTATCTTTATATATGTATACTATGCTAAGTTCTACTTTCCGATGCGAGCTTGACTTCATCGAAGTGGTGTTTTACGTGTCGACGATTAATTAGCAGAGATAGGGTATTATTCCCGTGGACTTTGATAACTTTATATGGACCTTTCCAAATGGGGGACATAGCCTTTCGTAGTCTGAGATGATTTTTTAAATAAACTAAGTCTCCAATCTTATATTTTACAGGTCTAGTGAATCGATCATAATAATCTTTTGATCTCTGTTTGGATGCCCTAATGTTTTCTAAGGCTTTCTCTCTGGATAATTTCAAACGGTGATGTAACATTTTTAAGTATTCGGGATAGGTTACGTCTGTACGGAGTTCGTAAATTGAATCTGGAATGAAAGGTTTGTGGCCAAATAGGAGTTCATACGGAGTGAATTGTGTTGTACTGTGTATGTTAGTGTTGTATGACAACATCGCTGTGTACACATATCTGTGCCAATTGGTTTGGTTTTCGTTTACAAATGAACGCAGGTACTCTTTGAGAGTAGAGTGGCTGCGTTCAAGAGCACCTTGAGTCTGAGGATGGTAGGGAGAAGCCCATAGTTGTTTAATTTTCAGGAATTCACAAGTTTTCTTAAACAGGTCTGCTGTAAAGTTTGTGCCTTGATCGGTGACTATGATTTTGGGAATTCCGAATATTGAAATAAAATGAACTATGCACTCGCATGATTCTTCGGCGGTTGCATTTGAGATTGGATATGAAACAGAATATTTAGTTAAATCATCTTGTATAGTAAGTATAAATCTCAGCTTTTCTGTACCAGCTTCTGGTAATGGCCCTACTATGTCAATACTAATTTTATCGAAAGGTCGGGTTGAGGATGTCGTTATCTGCATTGGAGCTTTATTAATGTGTCTGTATGGTTTGTTAGTTTGGCAGAGGTTACAGTTCTTCACGAAGTTTTCTATTTCGGATTTCATATTTTTCCAATAATATTTTTCTTTTATACGTTTGTACATCCTAGTTGAACCTAGGTGTCCAGCTATCGGTATGTCGTGATTTTCTCTCATTATCTTTGGAATTTCCGTTGGGGTAGGATAAATTATGTTATTATGGTAGAGTTTTATAGTTATATTGGTGTGGTGGAAGATATATGTTAAAATATTATAAAGTTTTGTGAAGGAGAGTTTTTCAAAGTTGTTTTTGAAATCGGATATGGATAATTCAGTGGTGTTTTCAAAGAGTAAGATTTCATTTCTTACCTTTTTTATTACATCGAATATATCTTTGTACGAGCACTCGTCGAAATGATGAACCTTAGTGTATAGGATATAATAAGTTTTATTGTTATATTTTATAGCTTGGAATGAATGCAATTGTTTTTCTTTATAGATAATTTCATCGGAATTGGGTATATTACTTAGGAGTTCTTCTATGTAGGGGTTTGATTCGTCCAAATCGATTGATGAAGGGATTAATATTATATTTGAAGAACTTTTCATTAAACTTTCATTATACTCGATTATCTTAGTGTCGAATTGTGTATCTTTTTCGTTCATGGATTTAAGAAATTGCGAATAGTCATTATTAGTTTGCTCTATGTTGGATAAAGGATCTACGGGAGTATCTGCCGTTCCTGCTAAAGGTGAAAGGGGACTAAGGTCGTGAAATAGATTGTCTGAAGGACCGAGTTCTACCAAGTCGTCGGAATTTAATTCAGGAAGTGGACTGGGAGTATTAGGATCATTATTAAGGTTCAGGAAGTCTAAATTTTGATTAGGGGTTTCAGGATTGAGTAGAGTATCTTGTATGGGGTTCACAGGAAACCGGGATAGAGCGTCAGCGTTGCAATTAGTTTTACCCTTTTTGTATTCAATTTCGTAATCGAATTCCTCTAGTTTCAATCTCCATCTTACGAGTTTTGATCCTGGATCTTTACAATTGAAAAGCCATTTGAGTGGTTTGTGATCGGTAACTATTTTAAAGCGTCGCCCGTACAAATATGGGCGGAACGTTTTTGTGCCAAATAGGATTGCTAAACATTCTTTCTCAGTAACACTATAATTTGTTTCAGCTTTGTTTAAGGTGCGAGATGCATACGCTATGGGTTTATCTTTTCCTATAGGCCCTTGTGATAGGATTGCTGATATCGCGAAGTTAGATGCATCGCAGGTTAATACAAATGGTTGGGAGAAATCTGGATAGATGAGGAGTGGGGCAGATATTAATTCTTGTTTTAAGGATTCGAAGGCAAGTTGTTGTTCATGAGTCCATTCGAAAGGCGTATCTTTCTTTAGTAGGTTTGATAATGGTTTAGCTATTTTTGAGAATTCTGGTATAAAGCGACGGTAATATGAAACTAGTCCAAGGAATGATTTTATATCTTTGGGGTTTTGTGGTCTAGGGAAGTCTTTGACGGCTTTTATTTTATCCGGATTGGGTTTGACCCCTTCGTCGGTGACTAAATGTCCTAAGTATGAAACTTCTCTTCTAAGGAACTCACACTTATCAGGTTGTAGTTTTAAATTAAAATCTCGGAGTCTTGTAAATACTGATTCTAAGTTTTTAATATGGGTTTGAAGGTCATAGGAGTAAATAACGATATCATCTAAGTATACAAAACACTTTATACCTTGGAGGCCGGATAGGGCTGTGTTCATCAGTCGCTGAAATGTGGAGGGCGCTGTTTTTAAACCGAATGGCATTCTACAGAATTGATAGGATCCTTGGGGAACGGAAAAGGCTGTTTTAGGAGCGTCTTCTTTATTCATTGGAATTTGATGGAATCCTGACGCGAGATCGAGTGTACTAAAATATTTGCTACGACCTAGTTGGTCGAGGATTTCGGAAATGTTAGGAATGGGGTAGGAGTCGCCTATTGTAATATCGTTTAATTTCCTGTAATCGATTACTACACGCCATTTCCTCTTACCTGAGGCGTCTATCTTCTTCGGGACTATCCATATAGGTGATGACCAAGGTGATGATGATGGTTCGATTATGTTCTGTTCTAACATTTTATTTATTTGGGTTTCGACCTCTTGTTTATGACACTCTGGGAAGCGGTATGATTTGGTGTGGATAGGTGTCGAGGATGTGGTTTTGATTTCATGCTGGATGGCGTTAGTGAAAGAAAGTTTATCTCCAGGTAGATAAAAGATGTCAGAGAATTTTGTACAAATATCAAAGAGTGCTTGGGTTTCTTCGTTATTCAAATGAGACGCGCGGAGTTGGTCAATTACATTTTTTGTTCTAGATAGAGCATTTTCGTGGATATATTTTTGGTTTAATTGGAAAATGTGTTGTGTTGCATGATCAGGTTTAGTTTTGTTTTCAAGTGGAAGTAATGTTAATTTCAGGTCGGAGTTGACGTTAATCGATTTTTCGGACGTGTTTATTACAGAGATATTAATCCTAGAATTACTTTTAACCGAAACAATACAGTTAGCTACCAATAAATGATCTGTTAAATGTTGATCGAGTATTAACCCTTCTTTTATTTCAGGATTGGAGACAGTACATTCAATTACCATCTCAGTTCTAGCTGGAATTGCGTAAATTGGTTGTTGAAAGAATAAAGGAAATACAATTTTATTTATGAGCAAAATCTGATGGATATAATCTATGTGACTTCTTTGTGTACTAAATAAATCGTTACCCATAATTCCATCGTATGGTAAATCAATATTGTCTACTACATGGAAGTAATGTTTCACAGTATCTACGTTGTCTTGGATCACGATTTGAATTTGGCCTAGGGTTGTAATGCTACTATCACGATTGGAATCTATTCCTGTGATTTCGATTTTTTTATTAATTATTTCGGGATAGTCTTCAATACATGATTCTTTTATTAAACTTACCGAAGCGCCGGTGTCTACTAAGAGATTTAACGGTTTTGAGGATATAGATGTTGAAACTTTAACATAAGGTAGATATTTTTTATTTGTATTTCTTGAGATTTCATATATAACATTTTTTTATTATTATTTTCAGGATTCGAATTTACTTTATTTATTATTGGAATAGGATTACTACGATTAAATGATGAAATACTTTCAGTTTGGGGCTGGCTACCCTGTTGCATAGTATTTTCATTAAAGGATCGGGCATTTCCTTTTTGGGGCTGGTTACCCTGTCGTATAATGCCGTGTTGTATAATATTTTCATTTAAGGATCGGGCATTTCCTTTTTGGGGCTGGTTACCCTGTCGTATAATGCCGTTGGTGGATTTATTTTCATTTAAGGATCGGGCATTTCCTTTTTGGGGCTGGTTACCCTGTCGTATAATGCCGTTGGTGGATTTACTTAGTGAACTAGAATATGTTTGGGTGTCGGTTTTGTATTTTAGACCCGGACGACACCAACGCAGGCCAGGACTCAGTTTAAATTAACATGATCAACTTCATCGCGGGATTCAATTATTTGAGGTTCACCTGTGTTAGTATAGAAAATTTCATTATTATCATTAAAGTTCACTCTGTTTTGACGCGGTTGGAACCGTTGTTGGTAATTTTGGGATTGATTTTGGAAACGTTTGTTGTTATATTCTCTCCTGAGACAATTTTCAAGAATATGACCATTACTCTTACAATATCTACAAAAGAGTTGTCCGTTGGTACTAGGATTTACTGCATTAGGTTGTGTAATATTGATTCTGGGCCGATATTGGAACCGTGGTTGCATTTGTTGTTGATATCTGTTTGGAAATTGCGGATTTTTGAATGGATATCCGGATGAAGACGAGGGAAATTTTCTATTAGTCGTTTGTAAAATTTTCTCTTCTGAGACAGCGATATTAATAGCTTGGTTTAATGTATCAGGATCTCGGCATCGAACAGCCATAGATAATTTAGGATCTAATCCAGTTACAAAAGTGTATAAGGCTAAGTCCTGCATTGCAGCGATACGGCCTGTCAGTTCGCCTTTGTTTCGTGACGGGATGGATATATTTATTTCGGCCAACAGCCGTGATAAACAAGATTCTATACGTAAAGAGAACTGATTGACCGGCTCGTTGTAATTTTGTTTGCAACTTTGCAGGTCAGAGAGTAATGCAGCGTAGTGTTTTTTATCACCAAATTGGGCTCGTAGGAATTCAGATAACTGTTCCCAAGATTCAAAGTCGCGGATGGTACATGCTGATTCTGCCTTACCCTCTAACTGGCTTAATATATACTTTAATAATACAGGTTTTTGTTGGATATTTGCTAAATTAATCGCATTTTGACAGTTTGTCAGAAATGAGTTTAGATTTTCGCGGTTGCCGTCGAAACTTTTAATAAACTTCAATAGGATATTAAGGTCTATTCTTTCTTCGCTTTCCGATTTTTGTCCTCTTTGTCTAGTCTCCTCCTTAGTGGTCATTTTGATGGATTTCCGAGAATTATTTGTTACGATAAAGTTCAAGGTTTAATGCAGGTGAGCGGATGCGTCGCGTTAGATAAGGATTCTCGGTACTGGATGTCTCGAACAATAATTAGAGATGATTTTGAATGTTAATTATTACACTTTCGGATTTTAATAGTATTTTTAAGAGTTTTTGGAATCGCGCCACCAGTGAGTTTTTTGGATAGGTTATCACTTACGTGTAGATGGAGTTCAGGAGCATGTTATAACTTGTTTTGTACAAATACACGTATTTTCACTTTTATTCACTTTTCACTGTTTTCACTGCACTGGGTCATTGATTTTCCACAATCGAAGGCGTTTCCTGGATTTTAGAAATCCCTTGAGCTGCCACCAAATATGTTACGCGACGAAGAAAACTTCCTTTTTTAAAAAAAGATTTTATTTCACACATAAAATAAACTATATTTAGGATACACTTTTATATATTGGAAATCGCTTTTCTGGATAAAATAACACAACCTCTCGGGTTGGAAGATCGGCCTGAACTGACTAATCTCTCAGCTAAGATATTAATTCCGAAAGAGAGTTGCTGGAGTCAGCAATATCCCTATTGCTAGAGTCAGCAATATCCCTAGCAAGGGTAGGATGTAACAGTACGTTATAAACTTATTCAGACACTCGCGGTTTTCTATAATACTTTCATGCATTTTCATGCGTGCGTGGTAAGAACCCGTTGAAAATGCATGAAAGTATTTGGTACGTTACTCATGGGCAGAAAAAAATGCGTTCAATGTCCGGTTCTTTGGTTATAGTATAAGAGTGATGTTGAATGTCTTTGACTGACAGTATTCTTAGTAATAAAGAAAACAGCTTATAAGACCCTAGATATCATGTATCATGAAATAGCCAAGATAAGTAAAACAAACACAGACAAGATGAGTCTATCTTGTTGCTATGACTAGCTTCCGACTCCATCATCAGATAGATCTAATACTGCGTACAAAATTCCAGCTGGATCAGAAACTGGGAAGTTAGTTTTAACTGGCATTTGTTTATTGTTTGTAATGTGTATTGTACTGTAACAACCCATTACTGCCCATTGCTGGGCTTAGGTCTGCTCCGAAGAGGGGTTAGGCATAGTCCACCACGTATCAGATCTCCAAAACTTTCGTTTCGTTTTACCTTTTTCTTCTAGTTAATGTTTATACAAACAAAACTATTATTTACCTAAAAACCCTTTCCAAAATAAAATAAGCCCTTTTAAAGAAACAGATGTTATTTAACAGAAATCGTACATCACAAGGGCTCGTCCCTAACATTTACTTTATGACTTTGAACTTTGCAAAGGGAAAGTGCGATATGGGGCTCCTTTACGGTACCAATAAAACGGAAGGTACCTAAGTACCACCGATTTTCGTAAAACTGTTCCAAAATGTCGGAAAACTAGCTAGGTATAAGTTTTATAATATTTACAAATTCTATTTTTGAACTGTTTTTGAGGTTATATTAATTTGTTTTTGTGCCTGATAAAGTTTGGTTTGGGTAATATTTTTTTCATTTGAAAGGTGATTTTTCAAGATTTGTTTTTGGTTTCCGTACATTTTTTGTTAAAAATAGGTAATAGTATGCTCTGAGGTACCTACTAAAGCATAGCATTCACCTAAGTGAATCGATTTGGGTAATTCAATTTCGTTTCAAAATGTAGCGAATGACGTGATCCAAATCAATCCACATGATTGAAAATATCAAACCACGGCTTCCTCTTTACGACACATTCAAATATTATAACTATTTAGACACTAAATACTATGATACTTTCATGTAATTTGAACGGGTTCTTACCACGATATTTATAATTGAGTTGTCTCGATATTTCAACGTTGTTGCATACGTCATGATCACGAGAAGACTGGATACTGCGGGTCGATTTACGAGCAAACAAATCTGTCTACCGTCTTTCTCGTTCGAGTTAACTACTAAATATTTTTTTACTAAATTTAACAACATTATTAAGCATCACACAAATATCCAGGACTGTGTAGGTACATCATCTGTCAGCCTTGACGCGGGGTAGTGTGGGTTGAAACCATAGAATTATTACATCTGGAATCAACATGAACAACCAACTGAAGTTTTGAACTTACGCCACGAATGGACAATTTAGTTAGTGAAGAGCAATATGCTTATTTACGACATCACATTAAAATCGCTGAAATTGTCAGTGTTTTTCTACTATATTAAGCATGTATTGTACACATAAACCTTCCTCTTGAATCACTCTATCTACTAAAAAAGGGACCCATCACGGGACGCCTGGCAGATGTGAAACATCGGCTGTCATCGACATTATTTTGAAAATAATTAATAAACATTTATTTTACGAATTTATTTCAAATCGTAAAAATGATTTCGTAACATAATACAAATTAACTGCCGTTTGTCTTCTTAAGTGGACGCGTCGCCACGACATACGTCGCCACGCCAGAAATCGGTTTTACGTGCGACTATAGATATTTCAACTCAAAATTAGTTGCGTATAGAGACAGAGAAAGCGACTTTGTTTTGACCCAGTGTCATCGGCAGACTCAAACGTCAGAATGTCGTGTTCAATTGGCTTCATGTTGTTCGTGTTGATTCCAGATGTTATAATTCTATGGTTGAAACCATCCCCGTGTGTGTCTGCGTGTGACAGGGGAACATATCCGGGATATGTGGCTTCACTGTTATAAATGATGCAGTAAATACAGCTTATTTTATGTTACTCTAGCTGACCCGTGCTACTTCATCTGCGTGACAAATGATGATGCAGACAGCATTTTTGATGGAAGCTAAGAAAAATACTTATTTACGACATTACATTACTAACAAGTCAAAATACTCAGTAATTCTCTACTATAGTATACAGGAGTTCTTTTGACTAGCTTCCGACTCCATCATCAGATCAGCTTCATCGTATCATATTATTGCATTGTCACGCACACATCTGCATGCAAAATGTCAGCTCAATCAAAAACCGGGAAGTTTATCAAATTCAACTCTAAAGATCCCTCCTGAACTTATATAACTACATACATAGTTACATCCAGTGCAAGTTAATATAAAGCTTGTAAAAAGCAGTCAGATTCTCTATTTCCCTAGGCGTCAAGTTATATTTGAAGCCATTAGTAAACTGTTAATGTGAAGTGTGAAATAAACATTATCTTTCGACCCCCTATTTACTCCAAACCGCAGTTTCCTGTAGCTAACTCGTTTTGGAATCGAAACAGTGCTCGTAAACGAAATTTATAAACCTTATAATGCTACTAGCTGCTGCCCGTTACACGTCGTCTGCGTGAACTCTATAACCCCTTTTTTCTTTATCCTTTTTCATTGCAATAAAAGGACTATATACTTTCTTAGGATGTAAAGATTATCTGTGCCAAATTTCATCAGAATCGGTTGAGAAGTTTAAGCGGGAAAACGTAACAGACAGACAGAGTGACGTTCGCATTTATAATATTAGTAGGAATAGAACTATAGACAGATAATCAAATTGTATTAAACTTTGTACTTTGCTTTATATTGAGACTTCAAGAAGAAGCTCTTCGGTGTTTCCCGAGTGCTATGACTTGTCCTTCTTCAAATGAGGCTTCCAGGAAGTCCTTAAAGGTAGGCCATCCCCTGACAGTGCATGGGTCCTTGAACAACGGTAACCGTTTACGATAAGATGGCCCGGTAGCTCGTCTGCTACAAGGCAAAGAATGTAGTTTTTATTTCCTTAATAATAATATAAAAACAGAGGCAAAACACTGAAGACGAGGTGGGTCGTAGACCTCGAAGCTTAGAGATATGATTTGCTAATTTTTACTTCTTGTTCCAGATAGGAGCCAAATCGGCTCTGATGGAAGAAAATGCAAACGAAAAACATAAATCTGAACCAGGAACAGAAAAATAAGGATAATACGGATATTCAAGTAAGCTATTAAGATATTATTATTATTCATCGGTATCTATCTACAATTATATTTTCATTCGACATCATAAAACAAATTTCTGTTAAAAATATATATATTGTTTTTAATTTTATACCATTGCTTTTATATTATTTTATTAATTAACTAGCTATTGCCCGCGACGTCGTCTGCGTGAATGCTATGTACTACACCATAATAATATACCAACAATTGTATCTTTTAAACTAACATTAATTTACTGGTTTTCGTCCTTACCTTTCATATCTACACAAAACAGAGTAACAGAATAAGACTGTTTTTTTGTAAAATTGAAGTGCAAAAAGTGCTAATTTAGACCCGCTTCGAATAAATGACTTTAAGGTGATTTTGCTGAATTACGGCAAAAGTTGTGACTAAAGCAGATGTAGAAAATAATCAAATTAAGACAAATATAAGATAAGATTAGAAGATTCTTATAGAGCTTCTCAATGAACCACAATAATGGTTTCGCTCTCCGCAGCCAAAATATAAAGAGAATCCGGGCCGGTGACGCGGAAGCAAGCGACGTACCGGTGCCCGTGTGAGAAGCAGCCCGTACTGAGGTCGACACCCGCTGTCCCCAGTGTCTGCCCCAGCGACTTATTGATAGTCATCGCGAAGCAAACACTCACAGGGAACTGTACGCGCTTGAACTGGAACGGAAAGTTCAGGAACATACCTCATGGTATGAGAGGAATGAGTGATATAAATACTGCGTCGCCGACGCCAGAACCCGTAAGAATTTCCGCCTCAATTGTGTGTTTGTGGAGCGAGATGACTTTAAGACGGGTCCTGTTATACAACTTCGGAGGAGATAGGTTCCGAAGAAGCATAATCGGGACACTGCCCTTCAGCTTGACAGTATGCGCTGGAAAACCACTTGCTGACAGAGAGTTAAAAAATTCTACAGGATAATGTGTAGCATCATCTTGCTCGACGACAGTTCATTTCCCTCAATTTCTGAGAGAATTCGTTAATTGCTGCAGCCTGGTCATTTTAGGGTGTCAAAATGGCTCGCTCACACACCCAAGAATTCTGCTGGTGTGATATACGACTGATGTCGTTGTACACACAGCGAATGAGTTCTTCTAAGCTAGATACAACTCTACCGAGAGACATTGAAGGCACCACTTGTCCACCTCTCTCTTCTGGTAGAGTACCTTCACCAAGACTTAGAAGGACATCGGAGAATTCTTGAGCACGTCTAAATTGGGGATGGATCTACTTCGTAGGTTTGCTTGTTCTTCAAAATCACTCACAAAATAAATTTGCAAAAATTTTGAAATATCTGTAGGTAGCAGCGAACCAATTTGATGGTAAACTTGATCCTGGATCTTGAATGTCGGCATGAACCCTGTTTCAACGATTTGATTTGCACCAAACGAAGTCATCTGGAAGGCGCTATTATAGGCTCGAATGTTTTTCAAAAAATGGCTGGACCCGGATGTTCGCCGCTTAGTAAGAGTTTCAACAGTTCTGGTGGGTCTTGCATAGACTCCAAGCGTACCTTACCAGATGCACAACACATCCCATTGGGCTCCCCTCTCCATTTGCGGGCTCGACAAAGGGCGCACACTTCTTCTAAGATTGCTAATATCTCCGTGTGCGGCGTAGTTAATCGCAACATTGTACATGAATCCACTTCCCTCTTTATTTAGCCACGGTTGCTCTTGCAACTCCTGCATTCTGTCTCGGTCTTGCGATACATGAGCAGAAGTATCGTCACGTACGTCCTGATAACTTTGCCGAGCAACTGTACTACGCTCTTCAAGCTGCTTATCAGTCTCCAACGACCGTGAAATAGCAGGCTGAGAGTGATCTCTCCTTAACTGAGTATCTCTTCAAGATATTCGATCGACTGAGCTTCCGCAATGTGTTCTTAAAGAGTAGCCATTAGCCAACCTAGCTTCATGCTCAACGGCGGTTTCTAGACATCGAGCTAACCTTTTCCTTCGAGTATCGTTTGAGCATTGAGAAAAATTAGATCGTTATCCAGGCATTTAAGTATTTTAAGTCGATACTAAATAATAATATAATGATAGCTAAAGAGGTCAATTTGACTAACCACACGATGACTTATAGCAAAGCAGGTAACCTCAGTTTTGACATTTCGTGTACGAAATAATAGCGCGATTCAGAATCATTCAAATTTATACGCCAACACCATCTAGTTAGCAAATAGGAAACATTGTCCCACAATGACATAATCAAATTTAAATTATTTATATCAACAAAAAAATGCTTCCATATGTAATTCGACTTGAAGGCCAATAGATGTCGTTGCTCTAAAATTGCTTAAAAAATCTCTGAAACGAATTAAAGACACATTTTTTAAGAAGGAACAGAACTCTTTGTATCTATGACAATTAAAAAAATAACCATTGACAGTGCCAAAAATGACACAATCAAATTTAAAGTATGGTATAAGAGCTAGCAACGTTTTTGACAGAGTATTTACCGATACGGACTGTCTAGTAGAAGCCTCCAGCCGGTAGTGGATAAAAAACCGATTTTTTATTTTTTTTTAAGACATTTTTCTTTAAATTATTTTTATTATACTTTTGCTACATGAATTTATTATTGCCAGATATTTTTTGTTGTTCTTCTGTGCCAGACGACAATTCTGAATTTTTTTTTAATGTCGTTTTTTAACCACTTAAAAACCTAAAATTAATTTGCCAACTGATATAAAAGTGAAAGAGTATGAGAGATAGCATGTATAAAAATAAAAGCTGGCTTTACTGAAATGCTTGTTTTCCCAACGTTGCTAGCTCTCGTACTAATAAAAAAAATGCTTTCACATGAAATTTGACTTGAACGCCGATAGATGTCGGTGCTCTAAAAATGTTTAATGAAATTTATTATATTTATATCCCGTTCCTCGGAGATGATAGCATTATAATATATAGCCTATGTGTTGACCCGACTTCTAAGCAATATTCTTGCCAAATTTGAAGTACATCGGTGCAGCAGTTTTCGAGTTTATCCCGGACAAAGCTGACTTTTTTACAGAACAAAATGTATGGATTCTGAATCGCGCCATCATTATGTTCAACGGTTGTTTGACTTGGGAGAGTGTATTTTGCAATGTTGACTTTTCTATCATTTTATTATATGTATAGATGACAAAATAAACAAGATAAATCAATAAAAACAAAAAATAACAAAAACTTTTTTCGAACATAGTAGCGCCATCTATTATTCAGATGCTAAAACAGTTACCAAACAACTTCATTCAAATAGTTCTGCAATCCATTTATAGATGGCGCTGTCACTAAAATTTATTTATCGTTTTTAATGTTGCATTGTTCGCAATATTTAATACGATTCTGTCTTGTAAACAGAAAATGGGCCGTCAAGAACCTCAAGGGCTGTCAATCGAAGGTTCAGTGCCCCAGCAGACGCTGTGTTCGAACCAAGTCACGGCCCAGACCATCGGTTCTACGTATTTCGGTCAGTATGCGTTATGAAATACAATTTAATTTAAATTCTGCCATTTCTGTTATACAGAACAAATTGAGAAGAGGGTGTTTAAAATCTGATTTAATTTTCAAAAAAATGCTAGGAAATATATAGCGCTTAAGACCATTTATGTAATTTAAGTTCTTTTCAATTATTGATAGATCCAAATGTACCGTAAGATCATGATTGACAGATTATCCCAGCTGTATATGTTTCTAACAAAAGTAATTATCTATTTTTACTGTCTTCCATTTCTTAAAAGAGAAAGTCGAAATATTATTGTTTAAGTATTGTTTAAGGTATCTTCAAATGTGCACGTTTATAGTGAGAGATTACATAATATAAATAAACAGAATATATAGTACATATTAAAGAATTCAGACATAAACAGAACTTTAGAAAAACATCTAACTATTTATTTGCTAATAATACACAAGTACCAGACTAAAATATTCTAAACAAAGTTTTTTAAAGAAATTACAAAAGTGTCCATTCTGTTTTCTACATATCCAATCTACAATATATTTCATTGTCTTTGATTTCTCACGACAAGACCCGTTCTTTGAAGTCTATATCATTTTGATACCGTTTTCGCATTATTAATTCATTTAGGAGCGAGTTCAGTGTAATTAATGCATTATAGAAATTGCATGATGTAATTAAATGTGATTGCGTTCTGAGAAAATGCTTTTACCTTTGATTTCCTTTTTAGTGATACTGAGAAACGAGATAGAATAGTTAAGAGAAAAATAGGTTGGTAGTAGATGTGTGTGGATTTTTTATGAAGAAGAAGGTAACTAAAATCTTAATTAAACCTTTAATTATTACTGTTAAGAATATTTAAAAAACTATTTCTTATTATTAATAACTCATCATTTTAATTTTGATTTCTTTTATATTTTTAAGTAATTTTAAGTAATGTACCTACTGATATTATTTTAAATGCTGAGTGTTTTTTTTTTTTTTTTTAGTTGGAGGAAATCACCGGATGGCCGCCCGCCCCGCGGGCGGGGTATGTGGGAGTTGAACCGCACTAAAACCTCCTACCGCTCACACTCAGCGTCCGAACCCCGGCTGAGGCCAGAACCCAGCACGGGGTTATGAGGGACGGCGTGACGCGTTACGCCCAAGGCACTCTTTCCCGTCGCGCCGCCCCCTCCGGACGCCGAACCGGCAGCCGCCGGCGATACGGCCACCGGCTCTCTCGGTCGGCGGGCTATCCGAAGCCCGCCAAGATGGCTGGACCGCGTGTTACCCTCCCACGGAATACCCCGCTGGGTCAGAACCAGCGTGGGTCGGGGAGCGCGGTCCGCCATCCCCCGGATGCTCTAACGCTAAGGGCGTGCTGAGCGAGACACGACACCTTCTTGGGTCCCCGCTCGCACTCGCATGCGTTGGGGACCCGAACCTTTTAAGGGGCCAAAGTCCGGGCGAGATCCCGGTTCTGACCCCTTGCTCGACGGCGGCGTCGGGCAATCGCTGGGCGGAGGGAGGAATATACCCTCTCCCTCGCCCACGACGCCGCCTGCTTCTGCGAGATGGTGGACTCGCAGAAGTCGAGCATCGCCTTCCAGGACTCGTCGCTCTCGAGCATCGACGCCACGACGCCCGGGAGCGACAAGTCCGGTCCTATTTGTCGGACCAGGACACACCGCTGCTGCTCCCATGCGGGGCAGAGCGCGAGCGTGTGCTCTGGTGTGTCCCGGTCGCATCTCGTACAGTGATGGCACCTCGTCGTCGGCTCTGCCTGTATCAGGTGCAGATACCTTCCGAAGCACCCGTGCCCGGTCAGTATCTGCACCATCCAGAAGGTGAGAAGCCTAAGTCGACTATGACTTGGAAAAAAAATGATCCAATAAATATTAAACCACATTTTCGTTTAAAAGCGTCATTTTGCATTTACATGAGCAATGGTAACTACTTATGGTTAGGTGGTCCGTTTATTTGTCGGTCTTGACATAAAAAAACCAACCCACATGGCCATACAGGTATCCCTTCCCATCAAACCATCCCCACATGTGAGAAACCGTATCATTTTTTACACGAAGATCCTTCACAAAAAACGTGCATTAGACAAAGACGCAAAACAAACACCTTTAATTTATTCAAGCGAGAAAGAGATAGCTGTATACCTTGTTAACGTAGTTTTCCAACTATAAACACAGTGTCTGTGCTCTGTGTTCGTTTTTTTAATGAAATGCTAACATTTTATGAATAAAATTCCCCAAACATCACTTCAAACACTTCTTAAATTTGCATACATAATTACCTATCGCTATATTTATGTACCAAAGACGTATTTATAATAAGATAATAAAGTTTAACAACGATGATTTATAATATTTTTGATATTCGGCAAATAATTTGACAAAAACTTTACGATAAAAAACTGAGACACATTAGTACAACGACCTTAGAAGTTTGATATTGAAATTTTATGTTGTAATAAAATGTAGTTTTTATTCATTTCATAACATCCTTTGTCATGGTCCATGATAATAATAAAGTCTAAAGGCACTTCGCGACACAGTGTCAGGCAGTGAAGTCGTCGATAGCCAGACAAATCGTGCTCGGAAAACCAAACAGATGTAATCAAAGCTTTGGCAAAACATACCGTGTCCTGCAAAATTAAAAAAAAAGAATATTCGAAACGCAAATTGAAGATTTTTGAGGTTATATTTAGTTTAGTGAAAAGTGAAAGTGAACCGGTGTAGTGTTTGTTGTATTTTTGAGTGATATTAAGATTAATAAGTCAAGCTGGATCCCAGACGTCGTGGTATTTTGGGTTCGCCCTCCAGTTACATGTCTTTTCAAAGTAAGTTTGTTTTTTAAAATAAGTTGTGTTTAAGTAAACACAAGATCCGGTAGCCTAGTGGTACACATAGTAGTTCGAGATCTAGTTCATAGATGGCGTTAGGAGTATCTTAATTTTTTGTAATATTTTTTTCAATAAATTCCCTTATTTTTTTTTATTAATTTAATTGTATAATTGATGTTCACATGTTATTCAAACAATTTTTTTTTTTTGATTCCCACTAATCTTCACGTATCCCTTTCTGTTTCTAGTGTCTTAAAATCTTCTACGGTCTATATGATGATAAGTGGTCTCAGAACTCTGTTATCTGTTGTCTAAACTGGAATATTTTCTGAGGCTGCTATTTACCTACTGTAACACAGAATAACAAATGTTTTTAAAAAGTACATTTTTTTTGTAGAAAATAAAATTATTCATACCGATTTTTAAATCGTTTTTAGCTACACTTAACTAAAACAGAAAAACGAAAATGACTATTCTTCTGTAACAAAAAATAACATCTCAGCTGTATCAGTTTTTAAATTAATTGGTGTTTTGGTACAATAAAGTATATTCTATTCTATTCTATTCTATTCTATTCTATTCTATTCTATTCTATTCTATTCTATTCTATTCTATTCTATTCTATTCTATTCTATTCTATTCTATTCTATTCTATTCTATTCTATTCTATTCTATTCTATTCTATTCTATTCTATTCTATTCTATTCTATTCTATTCTATTCTATTCTATTCTATTCTATTCTATTCTATTCTATTCTATTCTATTCTATTCTATTCTATTCTATTCTATTCTATTCTATTCTATTCTATTCTATTCTATTCTATTCTATTCTATTCTATTCTATTCTATTCTATTCTATTCTATTCTATTCTATTCTATTCTATTCTATTCTATTCTATTCTATTCTATTCTATTCTATTCTATTCTATTCTATTCTATTCTATTCTATTCTATTCTATTCTATTCTATTCTATTCTATTCTATTCTATTCTATTCTATTCTATTCTATTCTATTCTATTCTATTCTATTCTATTCTATTCTATTCTATTCTATTCTATTCTATTCTATTCTATTCTATTCTATTCTATTCTATTCTATTCTATTCTATTCTATTCTATTCTATTCTATTCTATTCTATTCTATTCTATTCTATTCTATTCTATTCTATTCTATTCTATTCTATTCTATTCTATTCTATTCTATTCTATTCTATTCTATTCTATTCTATTCTATTCTATTCTATTCTATTCTATTCTATTCTATTCTATTCTATTCTATTCTATTCTATTCTATTCTATTCTATTCTGTTCTATTCTATTCTATTCTATTCTATTCTATTCTATTCTATTCTATTCTATTCTATTCTATTCTATTCTATTCTATTCTATTCTATTCTATTCTATTCTATTCTATTCTATTCTATTCTATTCTATTCTATTCTATTCTATTCTATTCTATTCTGTTCTGTTCTATTCTATTCTATTCTATTCTATTCTATTCTATTCTATTCTATTCTATTCTATTCTATTCTATTCTATTCTGTTCTATTCTATTCTATTCTATTCTATTCTATTCTATTCTATTCTATTCTATTCTATTCTATTCTATTCTATTCTATTCTATTCTATTCTATTCTATTCTGTTCTATTCTATTCTATTCTATTCTATTCTATTCTATTCTATTCTATTCTGTTCTATTCTATTCTATTCTATTCTATTCTATTCTATTCTATTCTATTCTATTCTATTCTATTCTATTCTATTCTATTCTATTCTATTCTATTCTATTCTATTCTATTCTATTCTATTCTATTCTATTCTATTCTATTCTATTCTATTCTATTCTATTCTATTCTATTCTATTCTATTCTATTCTATTCTATTCTATTCTATTCTATTCTATTCTATTCTATTCTATTCTATTCTATTCTATTCTATTCTATTCTATTCTATTCTATTCTATTCTATTCTATTCTATTCTATTCTATTCTATTCTATTCTATTCTATTCTATTCTATTCTATTCTATTCTATTCTATTCTATTCTATTCTATTCTATTCTATTCTATTCTATTCTATTCTATTCTATTCTATTCTATTCTATTCTATTCTATTCTATTCTATTCTATTCTATTCTATTCTATTCTATTCTATTCTATTCTATTCTATTCTATTCTATTCTATTCTATTCTATTCTATTCTATTCTATTCTATTCTATTCTATTCTATTCTATTCTATTCTATTCTATTCTATTCTATTCTATTCTATTCTATTCTATTCTATTCTATTCTATTCTATTCTATTCTATTCTATTCTATTCTATTCTATTCTATTCTATTCTATTCTATTCTATTCTATTCTATTCTATTCTATTCTATTCTATTCTATTCTATTCTATTCTATTCTATTCTATTCTATTCTATTCTATTCTATTCTATTCTATTCTATTCTATTCTATTCTATTCTATTCTATTCTATTCTATTCTATTCTATTCTATTCTATTCTATTCTATTCTATTCTATTCTATTCTATTCTATTCTATTCTATTCTATTCTATTCTATTCTATTCTATTCTATTCTATTCTATTCTATTCTATTCTATTCTATTCTATTCTATTCTATTCTATTCTATTCTATTCTATTCTATTCTATTCTATTCTATTCTATTCTATTCTATTCTATTCTATTCTATTCTATTCTATTCTATTCTATTCTATTCTATTCTATTCTATTCTATTCTATTCTATTCTATTCTATTCTATTCTATTCTATTCTATTCTATTCTATTCTATTCTATTCTATTCTATTCTATTCTATTCTATTCTATTCTATTCTATTCTATTCTATTCTATTCTATTCTATTCTATTCTATTCTATTCTATTCTATTCTATTCTATTCTATTCTATTCTATTCTATTCTATTCTATTCTATTCTATTCTATTCTATTCTATTCTATTCTATTCTATTCTATTCTATTCTATTCTATTCTATTCTATTCTATTCTATTCTATTCTATTCTATTCTATTCTATTCTATTCTATTCTATTCTATTCTATTCTATTCTATTCTATTCTATTCTATTCTATTCTATTCTATTCTATTCTATTCTATTCTATTCTATTCTATTCTATTCTATTCTATTCTATTCTATTCTATTCTATTCTATTCTATTCTATTCTATTCTATTCTATTCTATTCTATTCTATTCTATTCTATTCTATTCTATTCTATTCTATTCTATTCTATTCTATTCTATTCTATTCTATTCTATTCTATTCTATTCTATTCTATTCTATTCTATTCTATTCTATTCTATTCTATTCTATTCTATTCTATTCTATTCTATTCTATTCTATTCTATTCTATTCTATTCTATTCTATTCTATTCTATTCTATTCTATTCTATTCTATTCTATTCTATTCTATTCTATTCTATTCTATTCTATTCTATTCTATTCTATTCTATTCTATTCTATTCTATTCTATTCTATTCTATTCTATTCTATTCTATTCTATTCTATTCTATTCTATTCTATTCTATTCTATTCTATTCTATTCTATTCTATTCTATTCTATTCTATTCTATTCTATTCTATTCTATTCTATTCTATTCTATTCTATTCTATTCTATTCTATTCTATTCTATTCTATTCTATTCTATTCTATTCTATTCTATTCTATTCTATTCTATTCTATTCTATTCTATTCTATTCTATTCTATTCTATTCTATTCTATTCTATTCTATTCTATTCTATTCTATTCTATTCTATTCTATTCTATTCTATTCTATTCTATTCTATTCTATTCTATTCTATTCTATTCTATTCTATTCTATTCTATTCTATTCTATTCTATTCTATTCTATTCTATTCTATTCTATTCTATTCTATTCTATTCTATTCTATTCTATTCTATTCTATTCTATTCTATTCTATTCTATTCTATTCTATTCTATTCTATTCTATTCTATTCTATTCTATTCTATTCTATTCTATTCTATTCTATTCTATTCTATTCTATTCTATTCTATTCTATTCTATTCTATTCTATTCTATTCTATTCTATTCTATTCTATTCTATTCTATTCTATTCTATTCTATTCTATTCTATTCTATTCTATTCTATTCTATTCTATTCTATTCTATTCTATTCTATTCTATTCTATTCTATTCTATTCTATTCTATTCTATTCTATTCTATTCTATTCTATTCTATTCTATTCTATTCTATTCTATTCTATTCTATTCTATTCTATTCTATTCTATTCTATTCTATTCTATTCTATTCTATTCTATTCTATTCTATTCTATTCTATTCTATTCTATTCTATTCTATTCTATTCTATTCTATTCTATTCTATTCTATTCTATTCTATTCTATTCTATTCTATTCTATTCTATTCTATTCTATTCTATTCTATTCTATTCTATTCTATTCTATTCTATTCTATTCTATTCTATTCTATTCTATTCTATTCTATTCTATTCTATTCTATTCTATTCTATTCTATTCTATTCTATTCTATTCTATTCTATTCTATTCTATTCTATTCTATTCTATTCTATTCTATTCTATTCTATTCTATTCTATTCTATTCTATTCTATTCTATTCTATTCTATTCTATTCTATTCTATTCTATTCTATTCTATTCTATTCTATTCTATTCTATTCTATTCTATTCTATTCTATTCTATTCTATTCTATTCTATTCTCATAATTACAATTAAAGTTTATTTTTTGAATCGATAGAGACTGGTTTAAATTCCTATCTCTGGATCTATCTACGATAGCTTAGACTGAACTGTAGGGTTTGAGTTACTTGGAAAGAGTAAGCATCTTCCTCCAGTTTCTGGACTTCATATCGTTATCTTCAAATGGGTAAGGTTTACGCTATTAATATTTTCAACAATAATATAATAAATTTATTAGGGATTGATCAGCATCTATCGTAAGCTAAAATACCAAAAAACTTAAGGTCGTCGTTTCCGAGTTGTAATATACGGAAATTTACATTAGGCTGTAAAAAACATATTTTTCTTCAAAAGTTACTTATTTTTAAAGACTACTATAGCTATTTTAGTAAAAAGTTTTGCTCTACTATCTAATAAATCCAAAACACGGTGGAATACCTCTAAAATTATAAAATCTCAACAAATCGCATTGTAACTGGCCATTAAATTAAAGATCATTAAAAACGGGGTAATTTAAAAAAGAAATCCATTCCATTCGAAGATAAACAGCACAAATTATAAGGTTAAAGTGATTGGTTCGCGTGTGAGTTCGGCCTTACGATGCACGCGTGAGAGCCTTTGTCCTTAACATATTATGGTCTGCAAGGTTTGAACTAACAGCGATTTTCATTTTGACGTATTTTATTAGTGACTTATTGAAAGTTTCTGAAGAATGCCTCTTCTTTTACTGTCTCCACTATGCAAGATGGAAGTCGGATATTTTTTTTTTGGAACAATGTTCCTTATCGCGTGTTATCGAAAGGGGGCTAGACGGAAATTCTTATGAAAAAGTTGTCACGACACTTTTTTGTTTTAGATGATTATCGCTAGATGGCGCTGTGATTAAAATCTTTTATAAAACAATTCCTTATTTTTTTTATATGATTAATGCTAGATGGCGCTGTGATCAAAATATTTTTTTAAGTTATAATAATTAGTTAGTTTAAAACTTTCAGAAAGAGAGAGAGAGACAGACGTTTTAAACTAACTTATTATTATAACTTAAAAAATTAAAATTTTATTACAATTCCCTCACTAATTAATCGAAAGGAATTTCGTTCCATCCAGGTGTCCCTTGACACCTCTCAAGTTTTTTTTTCGACTAAATTCGTTCCTGGGCCCATATATCTTTGTTACATTCATTTTTGTTCAAATTTGTTGAAAAACTAAGTCAAATTTTGGTTTCGACTAATTTAACTGAGATATCAGTTACGGTCGGACACTCAATCTCTGAGATTTATAGATATTCCTTTGGTTTCAATTTCGCTACCGCTTATGTTTGTACCAAGTACGATGCAAAGAATTTTAATATGGCATCAAATAGGTCAGTTTTCCTTTATATTTAACTAGAAACAATGTTTTTTCGCTTTTATTTATCGCAAATCTCGACGTGAAGGTTTTAAAACCAATTCGTGTGTATTTTTTCTTTGTATTTTTATATAAGCCTACGCAAATACATAGTTTACCTACAGCCATATTTTTTGTAATGATTGAACAAAATGCATCTGGATATATTTTTGCGATCTATTTACAATTTCCAAAAGAATTAGGTAAAATGTGCAGTACAGATACATAGTTCCAAAAAACATGCATTAGAAAATGACCGAGAACAAATGAAACTATCACCTGTAAACTTAGAAACAAAACAATACATGGTATCATTTTCACAAAAGTATTGTAAAATGTAGTCTATGTATTGCAAAAAGTGCTAAAAAGTAACACTTTCTTGATGTGGCGACCATTAATAGCGCGCGAGATCCTGAATCGCGGTTACAACATTTGCAGAAATCTTCGCGTATATACGACATCTGAAATCTACTACCTCGCCCGGTCGGACATCTCCCTTTGGCCATAAGTCCACTCACACTTGACAAAGTATAAACGGAAAGAGGTGGCAACTTATTTGGTCTAAGTTATTTTTTTGTGTTCCTGTATTGATGTAATAACTTGTATAGTTATAAACTAATTGTTGCAGCTGTTGTAGCCCACATACATGAAAATTAAATAAATAAGTCCTCAATCCGCATTGGGCAAGCGTGGTGGACTATGCCTAATCCCTTGGCACCTGAGCCCAGCAGTGGGCAGTAATGCGTTGTTACAGATACATAAAGCATCACTGAATTTCGCGACATCGAATATGAATTTGAAAATAGGGGTTTTTTGTTTAACATTCTAATTGTATATGATATATTTGACTAAAACCTTGAAAGGACCTCGCTCTAAATAAGGTCTTACCCAAAAACGAGATCAACTTTAAACACCTATTCGGAATCGAGTGGGTGGACGTTTATCGATACAAATTTTAAATCGATTAAAGTATTAAAATCGATACTTCCTGTTCGGTATCTTTAAACTGTTGTCATGTAAACCCACGCTTTCGTGTAATTGTTACTTGTTATGTAAATTACTTGTTTTTGATAAATTAGTTTTAAGAAATTATAATTATGACATAACCACTCAACTGGGAATGTCACTATTCGCTAGATAGCGAAACTGAGGACTTCGTTCGGATTCAATACCGTGTTTGAGCCCCTTTTTAAAAACATTTTTTCCAATAATTTTTTATTTTGATTTTTTATTAAATGTTATATTTTTGTAAATATTTATTACTAAACGACGCTGTATTGCAGTTTTATCGAAAATATATCATCTCCGTAAAATAGGTGACGATTAAAAAATGTAAACAAAACAAGTTTTAGAACTGTGCTCAATTTTGGCTCCTGCCACAGACTTGGCAAAAGTAAACAAACCAATTTGGTTGCCGATCCCATTTGAGTGGTTAACATACTTTAATATTAAAAGATTTTATTTAACTTGCACCTATCAAGTATGCTGTCTGTAAGCGTCAGAATCAATAGTTCAGTTTAAATAATTATTATTTCAACCGCTTATGTAAATACTTTTTGAATTGTAATAAAGAATAGATGTTCGCGCGTTTATTTTGAATTTAGAACACTCCATTGCCGAAAACAGACGTTTTTTGTAATTTTTTTCAACTTTTATTTTCCAATTTATCTTATATATAAAAATGAATTGCTGTTCGTTAGTCACGCTAAAACTCGAGAACGACTGAACCGATTTGGCTTATTTTAATCTTGAAATATTCGTAGAAGTCCACGAAAGGTTTAAACGGTGAGAAAATTTCCTTATGTGACGCAGACGAAGTTGTGTGGGCTAGTTTTACAATATAAGTCCTTTATTTTATCTCCGTCAGATTCTTTCTACATCCACGCTACTTTTGTCAAAACAATTAATGAGCTACATTATTGCATTGTCACGCGATATAGTATACATCTCCGTGCAAAATGTCAGCATAATCGGAAACCGGGAAGTTTGTCAAATTTAGCTTGCAAGATTCCACCCGAACTTACATAGTTATATCCAGTGTAAGTCAATATAAAGCTTGTAAATTATGACCGACTTTCATTTCTCAAGCTAAGCATCAATACTACCAGTCAAGTCTTTATCAGATTTATATGAAATAATATCAAAATGTCTGCTTTCTAACAAAAAAAGAATCATCGAAATCGGTTCATATAAAAAGAAATACACCCAAAAACGCATAGCAAATCGTGAAATTTTGTCCGTTCATAATACACATTTTTAAACACAGATCCAAAAGTACTTGTTCGATCTTTAAAAAAAAACAAATGGGACCTAAGTTGAACCATCGCCTTTCATCTGACACCAGAATCATTCAAATCGACCCACCCAAACAAGAGATATCGAGGAACAAATACAGACGAATTGAATACCTCCTCCTTTTTGGAAGTCGGTCAATAAAACCTAGAGATTTTATCACTGACGTCATTCACATAATTTCCCAAACTTTATGTTTATAATATTACACACTCATTAATACGTATATAATTTAATATTTCACCACGTAACTATGGGCTTCGGTATACGACGATAATTACTTTGTTTGAACACGCACTAAATGTTACGACACTTAGTTTTACAGTGCCACAGGAGTATATAACATTTTATTGGGCTAAAAACTAATAAGTTTTTTTTTTCTTAGGTTTGCTGGTAGAAAACTCATTTTTGAGTTAAGCTCGCCTTTTGTGCTTATTTTTTAATTACTATAAGTCACTGTAATTCTCTTTACCTGGTGTACAATAAAGTATTAAATAATAAATAATAATAAATAGTTTTTGGTATGTTTTGTCATGTATGTTATATTCATACACGTACAATGACACTTGGGAGGTCATTGAATGAAGATTTATGTCCTGTTCGCATGATCGGCCAAAAACGGTGAGAAAGTGAGCTAACAAAAACCCTTTAAAGAAATAGTAAAATTTTGTGAACATATAGTTGTTAATTAAACCACAGAAACACTAAAATTCTAATATTATAAAATATTATAATCACTACTCTGTGTTTCTTGTACATATAAGTCACTGTCCTCCAATTCCTTTGCATTGCAGAAACTCATAAGCAACGGAAGCCACTTACTATAACGAAGACTATAAACAAGTTTATCTGTCATACAAAAAAAATAACAAGTATTTTAAATTATAACAGACTTTTTTACTTCTACACTTAAATACATTCTATTTCAAATAGCTCCAACGTTTTCTAAGATACACTTGCAGGCCTGTACCATAACATAAGTTTTACACATAACATTTGATCACATATAATTGATACAAGTACACCTTGAGATAAATAGATTATGATATACACAAAACATAATGTTCTTATGATTATGGAGTAGCCCGCAGCGTATAAACTTTATAAGAAATAATTGTTCTAAATGTCGAGAAGTTCGCAGCTTTCGCTTATTATTTTGTTCTGAAATAACTTTTACAAAAATTAGTACAAACGACTACCATTTTTAAATACTAGCACAAAACTACCAGTTCGTGGCCGCCACTCCAGAAACTATCCGTTCCATCGTCTATTCGTTCTTCGTCAAAGACATTCAAAACCATATAAATTATAACCAACTATTTCTTCATTGGGTTAATTTCCTTTTTTATACTAGATGGCGTTATTATAAATTGATGATTTTAACAGAATTCTAATGTGTGGAAATAGTTCTCAATGTCCTCTTACAGTCGTGGTGGCCGAGTGGTTGTAGCGCTTGCCTACCGTACGGGAGGTCGCGGGTTCAAAAACCGGCCGGCTTGTACCTCTAAATCTTAATATGAAAAAGATTTATGTGCAATTTTTCACAACACCACTGGCTAAAAACGGTGAAGGAAAACATCGTGAGGAAACCTGCATATCGGAAAAGGGTTCTAAAAATCCTTTAAAGATATGTGAAGTCCCCAATCCGCATTAGGCAAGCGTGGTGGACTATGCCTAACCCCTCTTCGGAGGAGACCTGAGCCCAGCAGTGGGCAGTAATGGGTTGTTACAGTACAGTACAGTACAGTCCTCTCTTTATACTTTAATCTCTTTGTTCTTCGCACAATGTGTTCTGCCCATTGTCACTTCAAAGACGCTTGAGCTACATATTATGTCGGTTTGGTCCTGCTGATCTCCTTATTTCTGATATTATTATGATCACTCAGAGAAACACCCAGCATAACCCTCTCCATTGCGCTCTCAGTGGCTAACGACGTCCAATAAGATACATCGTCTTGCATTTAAAAAACTAAGAAACATTACACAGTCGAATGTGGTACCTCTTTTTCTGCAGTCGGACAAGACTGGCATAAGTACCTACTAACCGTTGCAACCCACCTGCTAAGGGATGGCTCTAAGGCCTGCAAATACCAAGGACAAACGGAAACACCTGCCCACCACCGTCGCGTCTCTTGGCTATAAAAACAGCGATTGTTAAATAACTATTTATTTACCAACCATTCGTAATATAATAATGTAATGGGTGAATATCGTAACATTTTTTTTTTTGCGATGGCTGCAATGTCGCCTACGAGTCCTACGACCCAACTTAAAGGACCCTCAAGCCTCGTTTGATTGATATGAAAACATATTTGCAATTATGTACCTACTGTTTGAATTCATAACTGATTGCTACTAGAACTAAGTCTCCTCAGAAGAGAGCTCAGGTATAGTCCACCTGCGTAGTGCTGATGGAGAAATTCATATTTTATGTAAAATATTCGATTCGAAATTTCGAAAGTTGTTGAAGAATTGCTATTTTTCAAAAAAATATATAAAGAGAAATTACTTAATTATTTCTTGTAATATCTTTGTATTCAAACATGTTATATATATGAACATACATGTTTTTTCAAAACTGATACAGTCCACTAATCAGAGTTACCTGATCTTCGCGTCTCGGTCCACTGCTATTCCTACTTGCACAATACTTGCACATTACTATTAGGTAAAAAGATAAAATCTAAAAAAAACACGCGGAAGCGTCTATATGCAATTTATCTAGCTGAAGTTCAATTAAAATTAACTTAAGAATCAATGATGTGAAGAGTTAAATGTTTTTATTACGAGTCAATTGATACTTGCTCGACTCCATAAAAATAGAATTTAGGGAAAACTGATAAAGTCGAGAAAAACTAACAAAGATTAAGTCAATGTGACAGTGAATTAATTGTAAAAAAAAAATTTTTGTACAGAAATGTAATATGAAACGACATAACGTCAGCCTCTTATTATGGCTTATTGTGAGATTAACTGATAGATATGTCTCATTGCGGGAAATATGGTTGGCTCTTTTACTTGCGTAATTTTCAGTGATTGCTATCTCTTTCCCTCACGTCTTTAGCGATCTTTCTCGTATAAATGTATTATATGTCAATCAGTGCATATTGCAACTTAACTGTCACTTTTCTATTTATGAATACGTCTAATAACTAAACATTCTTGTTATACAGTAAAACAAACCTTGTAGCAATAAATAAGTGCTGTTAACAACTATAATAAATATTTCGCCAATTTATGGTTTAGCTGTAAATGTTTGTTGGACATAAAATCGCTGCCAGTCGGTTTAGACTTAAGTAAAAGGAGATCTAAAGTAAAAAAAAAAGATCTATAGGAACTTGTTATTCATATTTTTTTAAAGAATGTAGATTAATTGGAAAAATTGGCAAACACAAAGAAGGTTTAATTTACTTTAAATATTCTGATTTTGTATATTGCTTTTTCAAACTACTCAAAATGTTGTTACAAATTAAATGACAATAAAACTGTAATACCAATAAATTAATTAGTTAAAACATCCACGGCTCCTCATTAGTCAATGAACTTGCTTCCCGCTAATTTAATGGCCTTAGCGATAGAAAGCTAATGGTAATGGCGGTTGGAGTTCAATGAACATCTTATATAAGACTACAATTAATTATAAGTACAGAAAAAATATATTCCGTCAAATCATTGTAATGATCGTGGAAATGTGGGTAGGTGTTATTTAATCAATTTTTTTTTTCAAATAATGATAAATAAATAAAAAAATTACAAAGGAATAAATACATGCTCACACTTAGAAACATACATGTCGACACATAAATACACATAAAGACCCTCACACCAACACATAGACACGTAAACACACACAGTCACACATACAAACTCTTACACACACAGATCTAACAGACATTATTTTTCCAAAAACACATATAAACAGACTCAAAAAATACATTCACACTCACACAAACACAGGTAAAACATAACAAAGACACTATAAATTCAATGAAAATTAATTTACAAAATGATAATTGACCTTTCAGTTGTAATAATCACAAACTGGAAAGAGCGAAATCAAGAGTTTTGAAGATGTTGTCATACCAATTACACGGATTGGATTTAAATGCATTACGAAAGCAAGAACTTGCCAAAATGTCACTTTGACATGACCACATTTATCTATGACTAGATGACCCCCGCAACTTCGTCTGCGTCACAAAGGGGTTCAAACAGTACTCGCAATGTTGTTAACTGCGCGGATCGTGTTGGGTATATTTATTTTCGTTTTATACTCGTCATAACTTCTCAACGAAAAGTCCGATTGGAATAAAACAAAAAGTAATTAACTTCTACATTGATACTCTTGATAACATAATACTTAATTTGGATAAGGATTAATATAACGATACTATTTTAACGTAATTTCAGTTTTTGGACGATAATTATTTTTTCTTGAACATAAAAGCGGTTATTGTGACTAAACTATGATAGTTAGATATATGCTGTCGCGGACTTTTTTGTTTGTCTTTAAAAGACCTAAAAACTCGTAGTACATTATTTTGTTCTATTGTCAATAGTTTTTGCAGCGTACGCATAAATAGGTTTTTGATTTTTCACCTTTTGTTACATATTCGATATTTTCATGCGGATCCCTAATTTTTTTTAAAATAAAATATAGCCTATAACCTTCCTCGATAAATGGACTTTCCAACAGTGAAAGAATTTTTGAAATCGGACCAGTAGATCCTGAGATTAGCGCGTTCAAACAAATAAACAAACAAACAAACAAACTCAAAACTTCAGCTTTATAATATTAGTATAGATTAATGGGATTAGGTTGCCTGCACACAATATTATTGAAAATGTTACAATTTATCTGAGACCTCATTTTCGGAATCTATAATATTTTAAAGACAACGACATTACGTCTAGGATTAGGATTAGGGAATCCAATCTTAAAGAACCAGTGACAAGCTGGCTAACAAGAGCCAATGACGACATACCGGCTTAATGCTTTAAGTATTACCGGAGCAGTGAGAAGTATGATGACTAGGGAATCCAGAAAATCTCGGGATTGAACAATTTCGATCCCGAAATTTCCGGGACTGAAAAAGGTCCGGGATCCCGAGATCGCAAAAGTACCCTGGGATTGAATTCCTTAGTCGTGATGTTTGTCGTGTTGTAGGACGTCTTTGGATCTACTGAACCGATTACGAGTAGATTATTCTTAAATTCTAAATTGCATTTAGGTAAAGCTGGTTACATTCTTCCCTTTGTAGTGCAATCAAAATTCCCCGGGTCAATTAGTGTACCTTTTTTTTTTTTTTTTTCAGTTGTAGTAAATCACCGGATCGGATATGTGGGAGTTGAACCGCACTAAAACCCTAAAACCTCCAACCACTCACACTCAGCGTCCGAACCCCGGCTGAGGTCAGAACCCAGCACGGGGTTTGGAGGGACGGCGCGACGCGTTACGCGCTCGGCACTCTTTCCCGTCGCACCGTCCCCGAATTAGTGTACCTACCATATTATCGTAATAAAAGCGAGCCTATCCTAAATCACATTAACAAATATCTAAAAACGGCGCAAACTTTCTGTATTTAACATGCTATTGTTATGAAGTTGACAACTTGTTGGAGTTGTTGGTAAACTTTTAAGGTCTGTAAATGCTATCCGCATCGTAGGCGATGTCCCTTAAATCAGTGGGAAAAGTAAATAATAAACAACATAACAGCGTCTAAATATTCGAATTCCGACAAATATAAGTAAATAGTTCAAATTTTTAAAAATTTGAATTCGACAAAGTTTCGAAAAGTGATTGATCAGAATCAAGTTGTACATAATTTACGCCGTTTCTGTACAAATATAGTTTTTTTGTTACTATATTAAACGAAACTAGTTGACCTAACTAGCAACTTTGTCTACTTGACACAGGAAGGGAACATAATAATGTAAGCACAGAAAAATGCATTTATGTATTTACTACATCAAATCAAAAACCTTTAAAATTATGATTTTCTCTCGTTCAACTATATTATGCATATATTTAATACCTATATAAACCATGCTTCTGAATCACTCGTATCTATTAAAAAGCTGCCTCAAAATCCTTTGCATAGTTTTATATAGCATACATAGGGACAGACAGACAACGTGTAGAGACCTTTAAGGTTATGAACTGTTACCATATCCATCTATATCGTTAGTATTTGCCCATTGTAAACGACTAATAACCTCAAGATGTAATAAATGCACATTCTATTATCACATATGAGTGTAGTGGGGTAACTACACTCGCTCGTTACGCCACGACACGCTCTGCGACGCGTGGAGGACTGCTTCTCGTGTAGGGTGACCATGTATGTAGTTTGGGATATTCCTAGTTTCATGTACGTGTTAATTTGGGTTCTATGGTAAAAATTAATTGAACATAAATACTAATGGTTACTGTCTTTGCATAGTTTTTTGGAATAACTTATGTATCGTTACATATACCACGACTTCGATTGAAATTATAAAATAACTAGCTGCCCCGCGCAACTTCGTCTGCGTCGCATAGGAACTGTTCTCGGGAATTTTCTAAAAGTACTCATCAGGACGCTTCATTAGAGCCTAAACACGATGAGGTTATCTTGATTATTGACGGAGTTCCTGTGGCCACCTTCCAGCTCCATCATCAGAACTTGATCTAAGCTATCCTATCTCTCAAGTTGGACCAGACTGCTCACGGTGTGCCAATTTAATTTAAAATCGGTTCAGTAGTTTAGGAGTCCATCGCGGACAAACATCGTGACACGAGATTTAAGAATTATCTAATATATATTAGATAATTCTTAAACGTGAATACATCATATCTGAAAGAGATTCATAAAGCTTCATGAACTTCATAGTAATACAGTAATTAGAAACATAATTATTAAATACATTCGACATAAGATATCAGCAGGTAGACCTAAAAATATTCAAATCCATTAATCCAACTGAAGAGAAGATAAAATATGAACCCACATAGCCTAAAAAATACCCACTCATATCAATGAACGTTCCACACAGTGTTTAAGCTTTAACCCTTAAATGGACGATTTTTGTTTTACGTTTTAAAAAAATATATTTGTGTAATAGACATGACAGACATGTATTACTGTACTGCCTAGGAAAAAATGAATACAAAAATCTAGACATGAATTTACTACATGTACTTAAAAAAAATAGTACAAAATTCGTTGAGAAATAAGAACTAGTTGTCAAAATTAACAAAAAATTTAAAGAAGGTTAATATTATCTGTGATGTTTAGCATGTTGTTTAAAAACAACATTCTCCATTTAAGGGATAATATAATAACATTTTTTTCCCAAATATTCTCAACCAACCCACTACTTGAAGAAAGTAGGTAAATCTACAGCTTTAACTAAAACTATGGATACCCTACAATTTTTACATAACTCCATACTTACAGACAGTCTTTTTGCAAAGCCGCCTCGGTAACAAACTGATTAAGACATGCTTTAAAATGATCAATCCGTAATCGCAAACATCGTAAATATAAATTAAGGAGTTGAACAACAAACACGTTTCATTAATTTAATGTTTTATATCGTTTTTGGCGCTTTTTATTTGGTTTTAAATTATGGTGTGAATTTCGATTAATTTGGTTTACTTATATTGTATAACTTGTTCCAAAAAAAATTCTGACATATTCTTCGCGTAAACAATATACTAATTCTTATAATAATACAGGTTTCTAGTGTTTATAGTTTCCAAAAAAAACCTCGTACGTACTAACATCCGCCTTGGTTTCCAAGTTTGAACTAACATTGAAATATCTAACTGTACCAACCCATTTGAGCCCACTGTTGGGCTCAGGTCTCCTCAGAAGAGGGATTAGGCATAGTCCACCACGCTTGCCCAGTGCGGATTGGGGACTTCACATATCTTCAAAGGATTTTTAAAATCCTTTTCCGACATGCAGGTTTCCTCACGATGTTTTCCTTCACCGTTTTTAGCCAGTGGTGTTGTGAAAAATTGCACGTAAATCTTTTTCACATTTAGATTGAGAGGTACAAGCCGGCTGGATTTAAACCCGCGACCTCCCGTTCGGAAGGACGCGCTTCGACCACTCGGCCACCACAACTAAATATCTAACATCACACATTATTAGACAGTGACACCTCTTGACAAGGGTGTGAACCCAGTACAGTAGATAAATTACAGCAAATCAAATAAATTACACATCGCACAATGGCCGGTCGTTACAGAGATATCTTTCACATAACCGATTATGGAAAGTATATATGGGAAAGTATACATACAATGAACTGACATGTATTAATAGTATTGTATTTTTTGCAACACATCACTCAAGTGTGTTGGGGACCTATTACTGAAGCTGTAAATTGGAATGCGTATTTGCCCACCTCTCACTCCCACCACTGTAACTTCTGTGTAGCTAGGATTCATAGCGGCGAGCACCGTAATGACTCTGAGCTAGCAAAGAAAAAAAGACACACTTCCTTCACAGAACTTACACATAACAGGAACAATATATTACTAAAAATAGATTAAAACTAAGATTAAACAATAATATAAAAGTAATAAAAAATAATTTAAAACAAACAATGAAATAAAAAAAGGTTGTGTGCGAGGGTGTAACTGAAAGGGCGATCAGCTCAGCACGAAGCTACAGCCTGGACAGCTGCAGCGCTGATTTTCAGCAGGACCCTAGGGAAAGCTAACTTGATAGGCTAAAGTGGTAGTCCTGTAACGTCATGATCATCATCAACAGCCCCAAATGTCCACTGCTGGACATAGGCCTCCCCCAAATTTTGCCACAAAGACTACTCCAGTATATTTCTTATTCTTTCTATCATCTTCTGACTAAATTCGTTGCCCAAGACAAGTTAGCTTTCCTTTGGGTTCCTAGGCTTCACTGCTCAGAGTCATTACGGTGGTCGCCGCTGTGGATCCTGACACAGGAGTTGCAGTGGTGGGAGATTATAAAAGCCTATTTATAGACCTCACAAACTTATTTCCTTTTTCTTATCATAATGCATTTCACCATAGATCATAGATTACCATTCTTTTCTTAGATTGATAAGCTACCATAGCTCACGGTACACCAGGTTCAATAGCCGTTTCCCTTGAGGTTCTGTGGGCAGCGGACCAGACAGCACATTAGTAGGGTCAGCCGTCTGTGACCAGTATCGCACCGTCTTTCCATAGACTATAGAATCTTTAAGATTTTGTTGGCGAAATAGGAAATGTTTTTTAGGTTAGATAGTTCTGGGAATATGTTTATGGTTTAAGAAAATTTTAAAAATAGATAATTTACGAATAATAATCGTTTACCATCAGGTAGGCCGTAAGCTCGTTTATCTATCTTACAATTTAAAAAGTACCTATTTATCTTAAAATAATACGACATGAAAAGTTAGACAAGGTTTTGACTTAATTTTATTCAATAGCCAAGAAAGAGAGAGAAAATGATATCAAATTGTAAACATCATCAGCTTGTAGACTTCAACTGCTAGACGCCACTTCCTTGATTATCGCTTCAATACTATGTTACTGCGATAATTAGGTAAAATACTATCATATAATAATGATGTCCAACTGTATTCAAAATTCATGTAAAAACTATAAAACAAAGCCACCATTCTAGTTAATACTAATGAAAATTTCTTACGACATCAGTAAATAGTTCTTCATTGCATAAAACGAAAATTATCGTACAATGCGATTGCTATTAACACAGGGCCGTGTCTGTTTTTTCACACGTCTACGTCACTTGCCTAAGGCTACGAAAGCGAATCTCGGTGGCCGAATGTACTGAGTTGCCTCAGTTTTGTACTTGCTCTGATGTGTGCCGTACCATCTTAGGACTGGCCACGAAAATGTAAAAAAGTTTTTAATTTTCGAAAAGGCCGCTAACAGAAAAAAGTTTTGAGTTTTAGAAATCGGCCAAAAGAAGTTTTGAAGTTTAGAATTGGCGCCAAAAATATTAAACTTGGAGCGTAAATTCAGTGATAAATTGAGCGATTTTTAAATTGTGTTTGTGATGTGTTTTTTATGTGTAAATGAGTGTTTGGTCACGGTGTGCGTTTTAGAATTACTTAAATGTGTTAATTTTATTGAGGCTTGCTGGTTATTAAATAATCTTCTCATTTTGTAACAAAATGGATGTACACTACGACATTACCTAAATAAAGATGTCTAGGCTAAAGTAGAAACTCTTATTAGCTATAATAAATAATCCACTTCTCAAATTCATATACAAATTTAAAATTATTGAGGAAAATTCGACATTCTCATAATATGAAGTTATACCCAATGGTATTTTACCAAAAACTAAAAACATGTAGAAAGCAAAATTTCGATCTAATTTTGAATAAATCGTATTCACACACGTAGCCCCAAAATAAATATTTGTCATTAAAAAACGACCACACTTCACAGTTCAGATTTACAAATAAGAATCTATACAACATATGTATATCACGTAATCATATTATTATGTGTTATTTTAATTGTGTAATTGTAACAATAGCGCATTCAAAAAAATTAAAATATGTGAACTAAAATTAGGTAGAACAACCATAGTCAACCATCTGTCCTTAATGTAGGTGAGGTACTTAACATCATACCTTTCTCAAAATACAGGGTGTGGTCCAGTTTAGTTTTAATTTAGGAAGACGAGTTAACTACCACCTGATCGTAAGTGGTTACCGTTGCTCAAGGTCCTTTGCAATGTCATCACTACGGGGTCGATACTTATGACCAATTTTAAAGGATTTAAAATGTTTAATTAATTTAATAAAATTGTTTTAGATGAAGCAATACCTCAACATTCGCTGAATTCTGCATATAAGTTTTTACACTCAAAACTTTCTGATGCTTTTAAACAAATCTTTCTTTGAATGTTTTCTTTCGCCATTTTGTTAATAGTGTTCACTAAATTGCACATTAATCGTAACAAATTAAGATAAATTACCGAAAAGAATATGATAAACCGCGAAAGTTTTTGTTGCACTTAATCAATAAGTAAAAAATATTGTTCTTTATAACAATTAAACAAGTCGGAAGTTCATGGACCTCAAATTAAGTTAATATGAGACGGACATAGTCGAATGAGCTCAAACAATGAAAAAGGTTTAAAACCATTTTTCTTGGTAACAATGGCTATTACGGTAGTTCAAAACATGTCTACTTTTGACCGACTTCCTAAAAAGAGGAGGTAATCAAGTTGACTGTATTGTTTGTCCCTGCTTAACTTTGGTTGGGGTGGACCGATTCGGATGGTTCCTATTCCAAATGAAAGGTGATGATTGTCGCGAGGTCTCGTTTTTAAAGATCAATCAATTAATTTTGTATCTGTGTTTAAAAATGTATATAACAAACAAGATTTCACGATCGGCTGTACATGTTTGCATTTATTTCTTTGGTAGAACGGTTTCGACCGAAATGGGACTCGGTAGTTTTCAGTTTTGTTAAAAAACATTACCTAGTTGTATTAAAACACTTAGTTACTTCCATTTAACACCTACATTAGAGGTTGGCCTTGTTAGTTGTTAGTCGAAGATGAAAAATCACTTAAAACATTACGACAAAAGGAATTCCCCGCAAGAATTCTAAGAAAAGATCTGATAGATCTCGAAGATCTGTTAGACCTACCGTTTTATATTACCTTGTAGACAAACCTGGTTGTAAGTGGCTATAGCCTAAGTGCATATAGGGAACACTGCGGGGCCAAATATTGAAGAAAGACTTTAAGGACCTTCTTTAATATTTGATGCTCCTGTTTTCACTATACCCGACTTTAAAAATCGTTACTAGTTAAACCTGTTCTTGTAGAAGTAGAAAATTAATAGTGTCTCATTCAATCCTCTTTATAGGTTTCACAAAATAGCCTCTCCCTTAACCTTGACTATAACTTTATATCAGATCCCAAAAAAAGCTCTTTGTGTTTTATAAAAACAGATTACGTCATACATCAAAGCTAGAACAAAAAAATAATTTCGTAATCCATTTAAATATGCAACGTAACAGATTAATGTTAAGTCAGATAATGTATGACAGCTTGACACAAACATTGACATGTCATAATAATCCTAGACAGTTCGCATTAATGAGTACCACTGGTGAATTAATTGGATACTTCCGAAGCTTTTAAATGTAGCTATATTTATGTGTACTAATCTGTCTGTCATAACCTAAATTTATGGTTGGCAAAATGCTGAATTCATCCAACTTGACTATCTTCAAACTAAGCTTGGAAGTGGTACCTACTTAAGAGTAAGCCATGGGTATCTTACCATCAGATGGCCTGTGAGCCAAAAAACTGACCGATACTTCCAATAAAGGTTAGATACCTTTGACAAGATATTATGTCCTCTTTCATACTGAAAAATCTAACACCAGCACTAAACATACAAAATCCTTATTAAACCTCTAAAATTTACAATAGTTTTAACAATAAATTATCACCTTAAAATGTTGTAAATTCAAATACATTCAACATCATTCTTGCTTGTACAATAATGGAACCCAAACGATAGCTTTATCAATCGTAACAATCACAATAAGTTCTCACGCAAAACATAAATATACATGGTCCTAGAAACTAGACATACACTGTGAAAATACCATTGCAAAATCCCAAACAATAAAATACAACAATGGATTATGAAACTAGAATGTGTTTTCTCAAACCTTATCTGAACCGAGGGCCTCGAATTCATATTAATTTGGATGACCCTACAAAAAAACGGTATTTGGGTTAATAACGTAAATCTTGCATTACTGATTGTATTTCAAATATCATTGGAAGAAGTAATTGTGTAGTAAAGATCTGCATTTTGTTATTACTTTTGAAATAACATTGGAGATACTCATAGTAATTGTAAGTTAGTTGCTTGCATAATGAGACAAAAATAAGAATGAATGCAAATTTTAATAAGTTTGAATTACTACCTAATGATAAAAACTTGTACATCTATTTATACATTTAATTTAAAATACAACTTCAAATTAAAAGCCTCAATAAAATTTACTAGCAACTTTTCCCTTAAGTCTTTAAAAACCCATTTAATAGGCCGATGAAAAGTATAATGTCCGAGAAAAGGAACAAAGAAATGAGACGTAATGATCATTAGTTGGTCGTTAACAATGTAATGGCAAGTAGAATTGTGAGGAAGGTAAAAAGGAGTAAAAAAGACACAAACAAATCTCAAGACAGAATCCCGACTATAGTCGTCAGCCCTCCAGACAAAAAAATGAAAGTTAAAGCACCTGTTCTTGGAAAAATCGCAATGGACAAGCCCACAACATCCGATCCCACAGAATTTAACGTCACCAAACTCATAGCAGAGCTATCACAGAACTCTCGAGCTTCTAAAGGAGAAATAGAGAGCATACAAAGGAAATTAATGCAGCAAGCCAACGAGATATTGAAAGTAAACGCATTTGCTAATTCTCAACCGGTTCCAGAGGCTCGTGTTATCGATAACTCGGAGAAATACAGCACAAACAAACCAGCCTACGGACGGATACCTATTGTCAGACCTAGAAATGGAATCTCAAATCAAATGGACAGTCGTCAGGACAATCAACTCGACACGCAACTTGTTCCAGAGAAGTTGCAGGATCCCTCGTGTGGAATGATAAATACTGACCATGGAAATATGCAAAGGGTCGCTATGACGGCGACGGAGGCGGGAAGAGCTTTTTTCTACAAAACGGGTTCCGTCGAGGCTCGATTGCCGGCCAGTGCGCGCGCCGCTCCAACAAGAGGTGAATGTCTTGTTCCGTTCAAATACAAATTCCATGTTTGGACTCCAATTAGCTTCTTAGTTTTTATTGTCAGGTTTCGGTGAATTTATGAATTAAAACGTTTCGATGTTTTGTTTTCCATTAATGTCTTTATGTTGTGATTTGTGAATGAGTCGAAGCATCGGTGATGGCGATGACATTGTGTTTGTAACGGTTTTGATACATCAAGTAGTTCATTGTGCGACTCCGCTGGCTCTGGTATGTTTGTCCTTGTTTTATCTCTAGATTTATATTTATTGAGATCACGCACGTCTTCAATGCATACTAAATTTTGTGCCAATGTTATTTTTTCCGTTGGTTTGAGTAAATCCGGTTCAAAATCCTACATCTGTTGATTTAAATACATAAATTGTGGCTGAGATATAAATTTTCTTTGAAAAGATTCGAAATGCAATTTATGAGATGGGTATGCGATAGATATTATGAAAGTTAATCGTTAAGCTTTCACATAATTTAACGCTTTTTATAACAGGTAATTTATAGTACCTATTTGTTAGATTATACTTAATAAGGTTCTCTTCTTAGATTTCAAGAAGTTTATACTTAGGTTTATAATAGTTTACTACTCCATAAAATAATTTTTATGTTTGAGTACTTGCTTCTGTTAATTCTTTTCCTAGCCTTTCATTACCTTTTTTCCCACGATTCATGAAACAAACTTTTCTTGTATATTTTTTACTAACATCTTCTATTTTGTTTCCTTTAATTAAATCATGTATTTCTTACAATTATGTTGTAAAAATTGTGGTCATCATTTGACATATTTGGATATCAAGTCCATTAATCTGCGGACGTCTTGCGCAATAAGTTTGTTTTATTTGCAAATTTGGGAGGTGATCTAATGTCTTTGTTTTAGCTTTAACCTTAACCTAGATTACACCCACTAAAATTATTATTGAAAGGTATGAAGTCCGGTGAAGTGACATGATGTTAATTTTGAATTTCTTGTTAAAAACTAGAGTAAGTTTATGATATCGTGGTTATGGCTTTTTATTATTATTTTTTTAATTAAAAACACGAGTAGTTAATTTATCAGAAATTACAAAGAAATTAGTAAACTTTTTTTCGATACTTTCTAAATTATGTTATACTCAAGGATATAAACGAGGTTTCCCTTTAAACGAGGTTTAAGAAAAGTCCTGTATAGCTAGGTGATAGATAACAGCCCCTCTTTGGCATTGCAGAGGTTCGACGTTAACCGATTACCATCAGTTGGTTCGTAAACTCGTTTATCTATTAAAAAAAGCTATAAAACACCTATAATAACAGGAAACAACACGTTGACACACGTCACTGACGTTAAAGTAGGTTGTCAAAGTGACATATCAAGCGTGACAGGTTCACCTATTGTTCGGAGTGCGACAGGATTCCTGTTTAGTTCCAGGAAACTTGACAAGTCAAAGAATAGAACAATAGAACGACGACAATTAAGAACAGTGCCTGTTACAACCTTCTGCTGTTTGCATGAATTGTTTGAGAATTGTTCTATTTTTAGTTTTTTTTTAAATGTAATGTTGTTGATAAGACAGTTACATCCTCCATATTAATATGATGAATATTTTTAGAATATTTTTTGGCAAAATTTCTAGTTACTTTTTTCATTTGGAAACTTCTCCATCATGTCTTTAAGATCTACAATAAATATGTATTTGTATATTATGAGTGAATAAACTCATATTTAGTTAAGTTATTTGTATAGTAGGCAACAGGTATATACACGACTAAACACCTCCATTAAATTTTGCACAAATTTTCAGAGAAGGACAAATCGATCGCATAAAACTATCACTTTTCACAGATATTGTGAAATTATCTCAACCTACGATTGTAAATCCTTTTACGACGTCCACAAAAGGATATCCATGTTTTCTCAATAGTCTTCTAAACAGATGTTCAAACAACTCTATAAGGGTACACATTTAGGCGGGTCGTAACGCAATCTGCGACTATTCATCTTTGTATAAAAATCTGACAGATGATACTTAATTGTCCACCTGTGCGACAATTCATACAAAATATAAAACAAACAAGATTTATGTATCTACAATAAGTCATAAATTGCTACACCACTAGCTAAAAACGAGTACTAGAAAAAATATCTTTCCTTTCTTCGAAAATGTTATGTGAAGTCCCCAATGCGTATTAGGCAAGCATGATAGACTATGCCTGATCTCTACTGAGGACACCTGAGCCCAGCAGTGCTCAATAGGTTATTACATTACATTGTAACAGGCGGGTCTAAATGATCAAAGCGTTGCGTTGCGGCCCAGTATATTATGCGCTCTTATTATGTAACTTAATCTTGTCAAACGTCTTATTACAACAGTGCTTCTTATACGGGAGAAATAACACCCACTGTTTTGAAGCGGTTGTATTACACAACAAAGAGTACTTTATATTGTCATCTAGTATGTGTTATGTAGAACACGTTAATGATAAAGATCTTAATCCATATTAGAAGATACTGGCACCTACAAGTAAGAAACTGTGCCAATCCCTTTTGAATGAGACAAAGTTGGGCTTAACTTTCATTTTCGTTCAAGAGTTTTTAATGTCAGGCAAGTTAACGAATAGGTCATAGGACACTGTGTAGCCTATCTTTAAGGCCTCTAAGCCTGAAGGAATCATGTCATAACTTTCGAAAAACACTATGTCTTCCCTGAGACCACTTCATCAGATTAACATAATACTTTTCGTACTTGACGGACACCACTTTCCATCTCCTGGGCCGCAATCTCGTCTGCCTAGGTGTAATAAAAATTATCAACGATTTTTTGGTATTTACCACCACCACTAATCAATCACTCAAAATTTAAAACAGCGAAACCTATATTCTTACTTAAAAAATTTCTTATTTGAAACAAAATAACACGGAATTAGGAACCCATAATATTGAGGTCAACATATTTCAACATGGCGTACCAAAAGCTGTTCAAAAACACCAAAGAAAGCCTCATACATGACAGATGGGTACCATCAGAGATAAGGCTGAATGCACCTGTTGTCAAATTATAATCAACAAGGTATTTTCATCGTTTTACGCTTTTGAATAAAGGTCTTTTTCGCTTGACCAAAATGTTTTATTTTCAATATGTTGGACAAGCGAAAATGGACTTCAAGTTAGCAGTAAAATGGTTTTAATTGTTTTGAACTTTGAGTGTTGTTTAGTGAATTTATGTTTTTGTTAACACTGTTGGGGTCTAAAGTTGGTTTTGAAATTGTTGAAAAAATAGGGCAAGCGGTGCTTAAGTTGTTTTGGAGTAAGTTTTGTAGATATTTTTTCTGATTATTGGAATGAAACTACTTTTTAAAGTAAGAATGTTATTGTGGTATTACGAAATTTTACAGCAGATTCTCACCTAAAAGATGTAATTTCGGCGCCAATTTTCTATTATACTTCTTTTACCCTAAATTTTGTGCTAGCACAAGGTTTTAATCATACAGCCAAATAGCATAATAACTAAATTTTCAGAATATTTTCGACAGTTGCTAAATAAGTTGGTAGATACAGTTTTGTTTAATTGATTAATGCAATTCAAATCAGACTGATGAACCTTGAAGTTACGCTTCATAAAATCTGTTCTCGTCACATTTAGACTCAATTCATCTTAACAGATCATTGATGTTGCAGAAATAAATGATGCGCTTAAACGGATTAGAAACATTAAATTTTATTGTTTCCCATAACTTGTTTAAGTGACGTGTCTAGATTTTAAAACATCTATGTTTACTTCATACATTCTTATATTATTGTGCGTCTCTTATTTTACCATAGAAAAAGTAATTTTGCTATAATAAAAAACTTGAGAGGTGTCATGGGACACCCGGATAGAACGAAGTTCCTTTCGATTAAAAGATATCTTATAATTTAAAAGGAACGTGTTTTAAAAGATTTTGATCACAGCGCCATCTAGCGATAATCATCTAAAACAAAAATAAGGAACGTGTTTTAAAGATTTTGATCACAGCGCCATCTAGCAATAATCATCTAAAACAAAAAAGTGTCGTGACAACTAAACAACTTTTCGTAAGATTTTTTTCCGTCTAGGCCCCTTTCGATAACGCGCGATAAGGAACTTCCTTCCAAAATGCATCTAAACGTAAAAGTAATGACATAATTAAATTATTTTATTCTTTCCAAAATCAAACGAACGCACATTTTCATAATACCTACCAATATTGTCGGTAATTATTTTCTTTTGATACTTTCCAAACATACCTACGAACTTAAAATCTTTAAGATCTCCGTATCGTAGATTACAAACAGCTCGTTAAAGTAATTAAATGCAGTACCATACATAAATTAGTCCGATTTACTTACGGAGATGAAACAGAAAGATAAAACAGGTGAAAAGGAAATGAGCGGATTACTATCGTCTTGGTAGAGAGGTGGTGCAAGTCATAGGATTTTAGACGTAGAAATTATGTGCAAAATATTCTTAATGCCTCTTATCACATTTAACGCGGTCGACGTAATGTTATTAAATTAAATGCACATAGAAGTAAAGAGACAGAAGAAAAGAAGAAAAACTCTATTTAACACGATTTTAAAAGAGAAGCAATACCCAAAAAAAAAAGGACAAATAAAGTAAAAAAACATCAGCGATAAATTGTTATGTTCAAGACTTGATTTTAATCTATTATTAAAGTTTCCATTTACTTAACCGTTTTTTTTTCCGGCGCGACGGGAAAGAGTGCTTTGGTCGTAACGCGTCGCGCCGCCCCTCATAACCCCGTGCTGGGTTCTGGCCTCAGCCGGGCGGCCGGACGCTGAGTGTGAGCGGTTGGAGGTTTTAGTACAGTTCAACTCCCACATAATGCCCCGAGAGGCGGGCGGGGTGATTTCCTCCAACTAAAAAAAAACTTAACCTTTTTTATGTAATGCAACTTCATAATAAATCTCTCTTAACTTGGGCCACAGTAAATGTTGTAACGAACAAGTAAAGAAGTTACATCCGCTTATTCTATGCGGTGATTGCAAACTTCGTACTAACTATTATGTCTCATAACACATCCGATGGCTAAAAGAAATACTTACTAATGATATAACATACTCTTAGTATAATTATCATTTACTGTACAAATATTACGACACCTACTTTGATAGAGATCGATGAACTATGATCTAAAAGAAGCGACTGATATTACTCCAATGCCCATCATTCCCAAATTGCAATAAACTCAATAAACCCCATACGTAAGGCAACTGTTGGAACGAAGTTCCTTATGGCGCGTTATCGAAAGGGGGCAAGACGGAAATTGTTATGAAAAAGTTGTCACGACACTTTTTTTGTTTTAGATTATTATCGCTAGATGGCGCTGTGATTAAAATCTTTTAAAACAATTCCTTATTTTGTTTTATATGATTAATGCTAGATGGCGCATAAAAAAATATTTTTTTAAGTTATAATTAATACTTATAAGAGACGTTTTAAACTTATAAGAGAGAGAGAGACAGGCGTTTTCAACTAACTAAATTTTATTACACTACCTCACTAATTAATCGAAAGGAACTTCGTTCCATCCGGGTGTCCCTTGACACCTCTCAAGTTTTTTATTATAATATCAAGTCGCATATTATTATTGAACCTTAGGTGCAGGTTGGGCCATTAAATTGAATACATAAAGTAAAATTTAAACGCGTGACATCTAATGTGACACGCAACTCTATGCTAGGTTTTGGTGTCAGCTAAGGTAGATTTTAGTGCTGTTCAACTAGTAGCTACCCCATTTTCGAGTTCTGAGTCTGGTGATTTTTATCCATTCAAAAAAATAAAGATTACTTTTACTTTTTACCAGTCGTGGTTTTAGGACGTCTACGAAATTATATCATTATGAGAAGAGTCAAATTGCTCTCGAGTCTCTCCTACTGTATACAAATTTTCTCGAACCTCGTTTGAAGAAGGACATTTCTTATCTTTTCTGTATATTTAGCACCTATCAGGTATCATTTACAATGATGTTGTTTTCAGGCACCCTCGACAGTGTCCCGCCGTACAGGATGCCGCCGGCACCAGAAGCAGCGTTGCCCGGAGCCCCAGCACTGACTACGGCTCCATTGCACACACACTCCGCTAAATTCCCTGTAAGTATGGACACATAACCTCTTATGACATGACAATGTTGGCATCCAGTAGGTAATATGATGAGTTTAATTTTAATTCTCTGTATCATCCTATTTATACTTTCCATATAAAACTCTTTTAAGCCTCGTTTAACGCATGAGTAACAACTTACAAGAACCGAGTAGGAACGCCAATTTCAAAGTGAGATAATGTAGTTAACGCGGGTTGTAGACCTTGTGTCGTTGAAGCGCTTCCTTCCGTACGGGAGGTTGCGGGTTCAAATCCGGCCGGCTTGTACCTCTAAATCTAAATATGAAAAAGATTTATGTGCAATTGTTCACAACACCACTGACTATAAACGGTGAAGGAAAAGATCGTGAGGAAACCTGCATGTCGGAAAAAGGTTCTAAAAAGTACGAGGCTTGAGGAGGGTCCTTAAAGTTAGGTCGTAGGTAGCGACCCCTCAGTGTCCCCTGACATTGCAGAGGTTCATGAGCGACGGTAACCACTTACTATCAGGTGGGCCGTTGGCTCGTCTGCCTACATGGCAATAAAAAAAAAAAAAATCCTTTGAAGATATGTGAAGTCCCCAATCCGCTCTGGGCAAACGTGGTGGACTATGCCTAATCCCTCTTCTGAGGAGACCTGAGCCCAACAGTGGGTAAATAACCTTTGGAATGTAAGATTATTTTTTAATCTTCCTTCCTAAATATTGAGTGCTTTAGAACACCGAAGATGGAAGTTCATTCCAAAGTACAGTCGTATATTTCCAAAAAACTTTTTGAATCTAATATTTTTATGGTGTGTTTAGTTTATTTTTTATTATGTGTTATTCTTAATATATATATTTTTTTTGTATTGTAATATAGTGGCAGTACTTAGACTGCTAATGTGTATGTAGTTAATTCGTATAGTTTATTTAGTACACTTCACTACCTCTCTGTACGATGTCATATCTGTTTTTTTTTCATAGGTTTGCTGTAAGAAAACTCATTTTCGAGTTAAGCTCGCCTTTTGTACTTATTTTTTAGTTACTATAAGTCACTGTAATTTTCTTTACCTGGTGTACAATAAAGTATTAAATAAATAATGATGATAATCGCGATTACCCAAAGAATAATTAACATCAACAATCGATAGAAAAAGCGTTCATCCCGTGCATTCTATTGTTTCCCAGCATCCGTAGTTTCTACATGTTTTGCTTGAACCGAAGCTGCAGTGAAAGTGCTTATTGTTATTTTGTCTATCGTGTCGAAGTGACGTGTGATTGGATTTCGATTGTACCGTTATTAGTACCAGTTGTGTTGGTGAATTTAATTGTAGGATTCATTGCTGAGAACTGTTTTTGAGTGTTTATTTTTTTGATGTATTGTGATTATAAAGTTTCGAGGCAGACTGTTACTGTTCTTTGATACTGACAGATCAGTAAGTTACTTATTGGCCTCTACAAAGCGAGGGTATTAAAGGGATCACGGATACACCACTTTTAATTAAACGAGATTTAAAGAGGACAAAAATGGGTGTCATTCAATATGTTTTTGCAAAGCTTGAGATCAACTCATAACACAGAGAATTAAGTCAGTTTTAGCTGTAAAAAGTTAGAGATCTGTTGTACTTATAAATATACGTAACAAGTCTTACTCGTACTCATAAATGAAAATACACGTCAAAGATTACTAAGTATTATGAAATACCTGTGACAGCGACGTCTTTTTGACTTGAAACCTAGTTTTTAAATACCTGTTCAAAAATACGCTGTACCTTTAGCATCCAATAATATTCTTAACAATAGATGCAAATAGCGCAGGACCTGTCGTTGTGGCGAGATTTGGGGTAGGCCTATGTCCAGCAGTGGAGGAGCGGATGATGATGAATATTCATGACAATGTAATCATCCAACAGATAGAACGTGAAGTGATACTGTCTTCAGCGGAGAAGAACTCTAAAGTGCCGATACTGCAGGAAGCCAGGAAACGAGGAAGACTGGGCGCTGTGGCTCCTGATACCCCACCGAAAACACTCTCGGCTTGGACACATTCAGAGGTAAAAGAAAAAAAACAACTTTACTAACACACAGACACTTACATTTTTGACATTATGAAATTAACATAGTGCCTTTGGGCATACAAAAAAGCATATAGCCTAATGTTATATTCCGAATCTCGATTTCATTCAAAACTTGCACAAAAAATAATTTACAATTAACATTATAATTTTCCTTCTTAGTACCTATGACACATTTTTTACATCTAGATGCAAACAGCAGTACCTAGCTAGGTGTAAACAGAAATTACGTTCCGAAGATAGATCCTTATAAACTTAAAGATCTTGGTCTTCTGCAAAACGTTGAAATATAACACTTATGAGTAGCACTTATTAAATTTGTAAACTAATTGAAACACAATGTCCATACTATTTTTAAATTACTATTGGAACGAAGTTTCTTATCGCGCGTTGTGAAAGGGGGCTAGACGGAAAAAAATCTTACGAAAAGTTGTCACGACACTTTTTTTGTTTTAGATGATTATCGCTAGATGGTGCTGTGATCAAAATCTTTTAAACCACGTTCCTTATCGCGCGTTACGTTAGGAAAAAAAAATATAAGATATCTTTTAATCGAAAGGAACTTCCTTCTATTCGGGTGTCCCATGGCACCTCCCTCAAGTTTTTATTTCTTGAAAACGACTTTTCAACACATAAACAAGATTTCAAAATGCGACGTCACAAAACAGTAGAGCATTACCTTAAACATAGGAAATGTATTTCCGTTCTTTACGGCTAATATCGAAGCTCAACACGTACCTGTCCTTAACCGGGACTTCGGTTAACTGTAGCTGTTAACACCTGTGTAAATAACGACCTGTAACTAGCATACTAATATAAATCTTATTATATTAATGGCTTCTGTCTCGGTTAGTGTTGATATTAACAGCACTATTAAAGAAACACTTTTTGTCACGCACCATCAAGCTCTGAAATAGGCTCGTCACTGAGTATTTCTCCAGAGCTACGACATGTCTTTCTATAAACGAGTTTTTAGATTATTTTTAATTATGGTGACGAAGCATTGACTAACAACCTTGTGCGACCTCCGCCGGCGCCATCAGTTGTCGAGCGACAAGTGAATTTTGGATAGTTTTAAATTCTGTTTACCCTAGTAAACCGATAGTAGACCCTAGTAGACCCTAGTCACGGAACTAAAACGTTTATATCAGATGTATATGACCATTGACTATGATCTTAATATAAATATAAATTCATCCTGTATAATCTCATTAAAATTACTTAGTCTAACGCATTTAATTCCTAATAATAAGTACATAATAAATCCATACTATATCACATCATTAACTCAAGAACCTCATACATTATGTATAACAAAATGACATAGCAATAAAAGTAGGTAATAAGTACTGCAACCAACGGATAGACCCAGTTCTATAACTAAATTACTATCCACCGTAGCATTATATTAACATAATATATAAAATAATTGGTTTGAGCAACGGTGAATGAATTGCTACTTTACTGAAGCACTGCAGCGGTATATAATGAGATATATAAAAGTACACTCTATTACCAGCGCTCGGTGTTGGCTGTGGTTTATCTCCAGCAAACACCCAGCATTTAGCTGAGTCTCGAAGAAAAGAAGAAAGAAACAAAATAATTTTATTAAACACACATAACATATTAAAACACAAGATAAATAGCAAAATATAATTAACATAGTTTGTGTGTCCAAAAGGAATCTGCCTCAGCATATTGCTGCGATTAATACAGCGCTGGTTTTCAGGCAGAGCCTCAGAACGAAGGTACACACATAATTGATAAACAATAAAAACAACGAAACAACAATGAAATAAAATAATAAGAAAAAAAAATAAAAAAAAAGACAAAAGAATTAAACCTGCACATAACAATTATCAATTAAATAAAAAAAAGTCTCGATTGGTTTGTGGTGGAAACTTTTATTCTGTATCTCTTTTGTATTGTTTGTTCTGTGAGTTTCAAAAATAAAGATATGTCTATGTCTATTAGCTCAATTAGCTGGCACTATAGGCGGCCTGACATAAAACGGAATGAATATTACGGTTTCCGTAAATTTTCTCCCTGCCTAACCTTAAACTTCCACGACTAAAATAAACTAAAATTAGCTAAATCGATTCAACCGTTCTCGAGTTTTAGCGAGGCTAACGAACGGCAATTTATTTTATAAATAAACTGTACTGTACTGTACCAACCCATTACTGCCCACTGTTAGGCTCAGGTGTCCTCAGAAGAGGGATTATGATTTGGGCAAGCGTGGTGGACTATCTCCACCACGCGGATTGGGGACTTCACATAATATCTTCAAAGGATTTTTAGAATCCTTTTCCGACATGCAGGTTTTTTTTAATTGCTTAATAGATACACGAGCCTACGGCCCACCTGATGGTAAGCGGTTACCGTCGCTCATGGACCTCTGCAATGTCAGGGCAAAGAGGGGCTGAAATCTATCATCTACCCATACAGGACTTTACTTAAACCTCGTTTAAAGAGAGACATGTCATAGCGCTCCGGAAACACCGTGGATGGTTACCTCACGATATTTTCCTTCACAGTTTTTAGCCAGAGGTGTTGTGAAAAATGTGTGGTGTTATAAATAAACCTAGGGCACATATTAGAGAGTCCCCGCAATTGAGTTTGCGTCACTTGAGACGGTATAATCAAATTGATCCCTTAATTTGTTTTGGTACTGAAAAAAACCTATTAAATTATAGTTTATAAATAGTCATGTAGGGGTGGGCCCTATAAAGTTTGCATTTTCCAAAAGTTCGACTGTCATGTTGGCTGTGTGGCATGTTGCGCCATCCTGTTGAAACCAAATGTCGTCCATGTCATACTCTTCAACTTTTGGAAACAAAAATTCGTTGAGCATGGCACGGTAACGCTCGCCATTGACCGTAACGGCGGCTCCTTGCTCATTTTCGAATGATGCCGCCGGACCAAAACCCACACTAAACCGTAACTCTTTGTGGGTGCATTGGCTTCTCAATGGTGACGTGTGGATTTTCCGACCCCCAGATGCGACAATTTTGCTTATTGACATAGCCTCCGAGGTGAAAATGGGCTTCATCTGAACGATGATCCAAACGATCTTCTGCCCATTGGGCGAACCGAAAACGTCCCATTTCGTAAATGTCAAACCTTTAACTAAATTATGAACACATTCTCTAAATAAACAGTAGTTCAAAATGCAAACGTTAGATTGCCCACCCTGTGTTTAATCTTCACGTGATAATTACAAACAATAAAAGGAATTATATGATAGCAAACTTCAAATCAAAGTTTACTACTACTAGACTACTTCGCGTGAAATAACTAAGCCTTACAAAATTTAATTTAGCACATAAACATTGTATCTTATTTTTATTTTATGCTTTGTAATGTTGCTTAGAAACCGCTCGTAATACGGTATTGAAAGCTGCGCCAGAAGAAAGTCAGGCTTTCATTCCAAAGTAACAATATTATAAAATATATGAGAAGTTAACTTTCTATTTAATATTTGACCAATAACTATACATTACGTACTCAAGAAAGACTAGGAAAGAAAATATTTTATAACAACACAACTTACTTTGTAGAAAGAACTAACTACTTTTAAAACATTGAGACGAAACCTACATATTGAAGAAGGATTAAAACCTCCTTAGAGATTAGGTGAATGTGGGCAATAATGCGTTGATGTAGTAAATACAGTACTTAAAATAACTATAGAATTGAAGTTCATTATAACTACGCTCTTTGAACTATAGTAGCCAGGCTTGGAAAGCTAGGTTTCTGATTACGTGCGCAGCCAAAATAAATTATAGCCAGTATGTCCACAAGTCCATAGTATGATACAGAAAGTCCTCAATTATGCTCCCGGAGCGCTATGACATGTCCCTCTTTAAACGAGGTTTAAGAAAAGTCCTGTATCGGTAGGCGATAGATAACAGCCCCTCATTGCCCTGGCATTGCAGAGGTTCATGAGCGACGGTGACCGCTTACGATCGAGTGGGCCGTAGGCTCGTTTATCTATCAAGCAATAAAAAAAACAATTATATTACGAGTATTCTGGCCAAATTTCAGGTCTATCCGACCTAAGTTTGATGATCTGACATCATATCTAAGAGTAGTGTTTTTGTCATGGAGAGGCAGCAGTTTTCCTCGAGTACCTAAAATTACCTGATCACAGACATTCCCTCAACATTATACCTCATATTATTTCCACAAAAGCACCTGCAACATTAAAGATATTATACAATCGTGGGTGCCTGTCCATTCGTCTCTGTGTAACGACCGTGACGGCCAATGAATAACAATAAGTTCTTTGCCCTTACCTACTTATAATCATGACTACATGACTAACTCGCTTGATATAAGGAAATTAAACTATCACGAATTTAAAAGTAGAATTTGAAACGTTTACTAAAACAAACTGTCTTTCCTGAGGACTCTGTTTTGACCATGTTAGAGGTCTTTGATGAAGTCTTGATGATAAAAGGTAATTTAAATATCACGATTTTTAAAAGGTATGTCCTGAAGTGTTTCTATCGACTGTTGAATGAAACAAGTTGCCTTCATCTTCAAGACTATTTCTTCGTTGTTTAGGAGGTCCTTGATGAAGCTCTAGTGCTGTTATAAACAACATTGTATTCTTGATCATTATTTCATAGTCTTTACAAAAATACGTGGTGCATTTTTTTCTTGCAGTATCACCAACAACTTGATCATCCAGAGCATTGCTTCATGCTTTTACTAGTCTAGCTACAGTGATTAATCCTTTGTTTTGAAGAGTATGGTTCATTGCGTGGAACTCTTGTACTCACAGCGTCTAGTTATCATGCGAATAAGCTTTACTGTAATCAATCAGAATTCAGTTTCTTCCAAAGAAACATTAAAAACTTCCTTCTCGACTCAAGTTCAAAGAAATGCATCAATAAAATATTCTTCCACTGCTGTTCAGTTTGCGTCCTTGTCAATCCTGAGTCATATTATAATCTTTAGTACATTGTATTAAGAACCACTTTCCGTTAGCAAGTTAGTTTTAGACTACAAGACGTTGACCCATTGAGCTTAGTGCTATTCATTTGAAATTTAAATTGTGCAGATTATTCAACAAATATTATCATAATATGATGTAGCTATTTACACCTCAGACACAATAAATTGTCACCTAGCGAATTTATGCAAAACTAGCTGATGCACGCGCAACTTCATCTGCACCGCATCCAATTATCTAACAATTAGTCGAATTTATTTGTCGTAAAAACCATCCTTAAACTTCAACGAACCTTTAAGAAGAACCTTTAAGAATTGGCCAAATAGGTAGGTTGATTTACAAACACATTTTGCGATTCATTTTTATATAGATTAGAAGAAAAACTTTAATCTGAAATCGCCACCATTAAGACTTAAGACCTTGTATTCTGCACAGCAACATTTCAACTTTAACATCTACTGTTGAAAAGACCTCAATGATTTCCAATGTGACCATATGATATTAACCTCTCAATTCTGAACCAACTCAAATTGGCGTTTGTCTAGTAGTGCCATCTATAGGTGACATTTGGTAGCCATGCTCGAGCTGTTAAGATGCGATTGCACCCTACATCCGGTACACCTTGCAGACAAACATGGTGGAATCTATGAGAACCTTATATGACGATTATGTAAGAAAGAACATTGATGGGACAGTTCTTCTATAATATAATGAGTTGATGATCAATATTATATTAGTTGTAGGCGACTGAATCAGTTTTATTTATTTTATATTTTTAAAATGTAAAGAACAGACGACGATGGGATGGCGCCCTTTGTTTGTTTTATTATTTTTTTATTAAAACCTCTTTGTTATCATACTCTTTTTAAAATTAAGAAGGAATGTTGGCGCGCTTTTTCAAATATCGAATTGTGTGTAGAAAAAAATTGTTGTGATTGCGTCATACTTTTCTTCCTCTTAAGCTTTATTTTCATTAAATGATTGTTTTTATTTATGTTCTTCAATGCACTGGTAGCCTTTGATTTCCTACAATAGTAATGAGAAAGTATGTGAGTAAGGAAATGTAGATGTTTAATACTTTTTTACGCAAAAACGTAATAGATTTTATTGTACCTTCACAGCTGCATAGCGTAGTTATCAAAAATTTACATAGGATACAATTGGGCCCGATAAGTGGCACCACAATCCAGAAAAACAACAACTCCGAAATCAATTCGTATACCACAATTTCTCGATACTTCTACCAAAAACTTCACTAGAACTATTTTAAATGTAATAAATACGATATAGTTATGAATCTACAAGACCTTGTGACTCAAAGAACCCCATATGTATTCACAGTGCGAATCCTCGTTTATGTACTGAGAAACCAACGGTGATGGGGCAGACTGAGTACTGTCTATCTAAGACGAATAAATACATTTTAATTTATATTTTTACATAAATTAATACAAAATTACAATTAAATATTGCTTATTATTAGAGTAAAACCAAAGCTTTGAAATAGATTCATTTTAACTTAATCTCGAAGGCAAGGTACCTAACTTAACTACTTAGAGCAAAACAGCTTTAAAATAAAACAAGAAAATATTCTTTAAGAGAATAAGTGGAATAGTGTATAGTGTAGGATAATTTGGAGTATCACAGTCGTGGGAAGTGGACTAAAAGTTAAACACAATAATAAAACTGCTAGTGTATTCAAATTTGTTCCGAAATATTCACGAATAAAATGCTCAACATAAAATGGCTATGAAAGATAAAAACCTCAATTCGTTCTTAACTATTCAAATTTTATTTACTGTCTTATTAAACTAAAATAAACAGTTTCAACTTATTATCTAATTTTCTATTTATCCACTCCACTGGGATCGGCAACAGTTTACTTTTGCAAAGTCTGTGGCAGGAACCAAAATTGAGCACAGTTCAAAAACTTGTTTTGTTTACATTTTTTAATCGTTTCATATTTTACGGAGAAACTATATTTTCGCTGAAAATGCAATACACCGTCATTTAATAATAAAGATTTACTGAAATATAAGGTATAATTAAAAATCGAAATTAACATTCAATGGAAAAATTGTTTTTATAAAGGGGCTCAAACACGGTAGTGATTCCGAACGAAGTCCCCAGTTTCGCCATCTAGCGAAAAGTGACGTTCCCAGTTAAATGGTTATAATGGTTTAGTAGATTAAAGAATGTAAGCTACCAATTAAACATAAGAATGTATTTCATTTACGTAACACTCTCTCTTCTATAAAAAACAATAGTAATCCATAAGTTATAGTACTATATGGTAATACATTTAAATCGAATTGAATGTAACTTCTACTGGTGAAAGTGGTACAAATGATACTTATTTTAAAAAGCGTGAAGTTTGATTGAATTCTTTATTGCCTTTTCGGTGATGTACAAAATAGTTTTATACTGATTTAATTTCTTTTCAATAACTTGAAATCCTTTCTACTCATTTGAATTAGGTAAGTACACCTAATAACACAATATTAATTGAGTTAGTTGTTGTTGGGTAGTTGATAGTGTAGCATAATTTTAACATAGTTAGACACAAAGGCCGCAATCTAGGCAACTATGTTTGTGAAAATGTGAACCATAGAGAATGTCTACTCGAAATTATAAAACAGGCAATGTTACTTTCGTTCTTATTTCAAAAACTTAAAAGCACAAAATTTCAAAAGTTTAGACATTGTCTTTTTTACCTTTAATTAGTTAAAAACAATAAGACCGAACGTACTGAAATTCGTGCAAGTTCACATTCGTCGTAGAGCGTCGGCACACGCAACTATGCGCGGTCCCAGAACCGTCCATGCATCCGGTCGGGACACACTTAAACCACAAGAGGTGTGTGAACACCTGTTTTGAAGTCGGCTAAGAGCAGTGCAATGTGTTACGTCTTTGTGTTCAAACATGGTGGAATTCGCTATAAATGTGGGTATTTTTTTGTTTTTTAATTCTTTAAAAAAAATACGTGCGGTGATATTTATTTATTTCACTAAAATCCACAGTTACAAATACAATAAAATTAAACTTTAAAATGTAAAACAAAAATTTAGCCAATTACGCATTTACATTGTTTTAAAATTTAACAGACAGTTTGCCTACAATAGGAGTGAAAAACAGTATTTTTTTAATATTAAATCCTTTGTCTGTATATCTTACGTATCTCCCTAATTTATTACATGTATGTTACCAAATAATAACGTCAATAAAACTGTTGGTAAATACTAGTAATTTAATAATAGAACGCCCCTATGTAATAAAATATATGAGTCATCTATGAATAATCTGTGTCAGTGCCTAATTTGAATTATTTAATAGACAACAGACAGCCTACTTGAGGCATAAATAAATCATATGATTTAGGAGTATATGCAATGTCTGTCTATATTTAAATAGTAATGGAAAATGTAACTGTTTTTAAAGAAGTTCTTTCATAAGTAGTTTTTTAATTTCTTTATTTCAAGTCACGTAGAATTATTTTAAAATAATGAATTTTAATAAATAGCTTGAATGTTATTACTTTGTACACTAAAAATATAATTAAAAACTGAAATCATCATCTTTAAGCACTAAACATCTTAAATGTTATTACTTCACACTTTAACAGTAAAAAGTTCAACGTATTAACTCCACCTTTCACTTCAATGATTTATAAACAACATATACACATACGAACAGCTAACGTTCTGAAACAGCCCATTGTCTCGAATTTCCCATCGCGAACAATCACGTAGTTAACCAAGATACCTTTGCCCGCAGAACCAAGCCGGCACATCGACGGACTACAGACAATACCACGAAAACTACAATTACAACATGCACAATCAGAACGGTCCCAGAAACGGTAACTACGACTCTCCCAAACCGCCCATACCAGCCAAAACTTACGGCACCAAAATAGAAACAAACTCACAACAGATCACAGTAACTGTTGAAACAGGGAAAGATAGCACACGAGATGCACCGAAAAGCAACAAATCTGTTAGCAAAACCTATCATACACTCAAAGACATGATCTCTAGTAGATTTAAAAGCAAAGATGGCAATGAAGACAAGAATGAAGAAGCTAGTTTGAATAACAGTGAAGAGAGAAAACGACCTGAGCCTGAACAAGTTACTCCGAGAGATACTGGGCCTAGGAAGGTGGAACAACAAGGTATATATGGAAGACCTGTTCCACAAAACAGACCAGAGATGCAATACAGTCATGGTGTCGCCAATAATATGAATTATCAGAGTCCGTCACCGCATAGGTAAGAAAAATAAAAGTTATTTTTATCTAGTCATAAATCATAAATTTGCGCCCTATGTGTGATTACTAGTTTATTAGAATCTCTATCGATCGCTATAGATTAAAATCAAGGAAATCAAATGCTAGAACTATAAAGAAGTACATAAAAAACCTAATAATACAATCTTAAACTATGAGCACGTCATTGAAAGCATCTGTCAAAATACAGAACTACTACAGAACACCAATCTTCTTTCACAGACAGCTAATGCAACAGCAAATAGTCCAACAGAAGATGCTATTGAACCAGCAAGCAGCGAGGTCCCAAGAGATGCTGGCCTCTCCTCACAGGCCTCAAGCTCTCGGAGCTGATGCCCTGTATCAACAATACGGACCGCCAGGGCGAAGGAGCGCAGTTTACCAAAGAGACATGGATGTAAGGTCCATGGCAAACTTCACCTCCTTGAAAACAGGTCCACAGACTCAGGTAATCTTTGATGTATTTTATTTAAAGGTTATAGTTTATTGAGTTTAGAAGTTGGTAGATATAAAGATTCTTAGATTGGTTGTGTAAAGGATACCTATGTATATGATGAGGCAGATAATGTATGTAAGAAAGGTCGCGTTTCTATATTGGCTTTCCAGCTTTCAAATTGGTCGGCCGTCGCCGTCATTTGTTTTAGACGTGTGTTAGATATTGGCGAGCCATTTTGGAAATGCGGCAAAAATTTTTTAGATAAGACTAGCTGGCCCACACAACTTCGTCTACGTCACATAAGGAAATTTTCTCACCGTTTAAACCTTCCCTGGATTACTACGAATTTTTCAAGATTAAAGTAAGCCAAATCGGTTCAGTCGTTCTCGAGTTTTAGCGAGACTAACGAACAGCAATTCATTTTTGTATATAAGAAGATAGATAAAGAAGGAGTAGTCGATGAAAGAGTAGATAGATAAAATTCACCTCAATAATACAAAAAATGTTAAACTTCGAAACGATGACACAAATGATTTAGACACAAAACCTACTTTTACTGTAACAACACGACAAATTCCATCCAAATAACATGGATCTATAATGACCATCAAACAGTTGCTCATAAAACAAAATACGCTGAGTCACTATTCTAGTTTATTGATAAAAAACCGTTAAACTGATGCTAAAGAAACGAGCACGCAGAACATTTTTAACGGTAATTTGTTAATTACAAGGCGTAAGAAAAAAACGTTTCATTAAATATTGATTGTTGACTTAGGTCTGGTAATTAGCTTTCAATCTACTACAGACACCCATTTCAAGAACTAAATAAACAAAGACACACATACGGAATTCAAATCAATTATGTACCATTCAAGATATATACTGTCCTGTACTTCTTTTGAACTTCTGATGAACTGTACTTACTGTTACTGTAACAAACCATTACTGCCCACTGCTAGGCCCAGGTCGCCTCAGAAGAGAGATAAGGCATAGTCCACCACGCTTGCTCAATGTGGATTGTGGACTTTACATATATTCAAAGGAATTTTAAAATCCTTTTTCAATATGCAGGTTTCCTCACGATGTTTCTTGGCGATCTATTGGGGTCAATGTTTATCCAGCCCGAGGATCCTAGGATTAGTAAAGCCTAACCGTTCATCATTCAATTCTCCAAAAAAACAATTTTCCTATAAAATAGTAACAAAATTCACATTTTTAAAATTCAATCCATTCAATCCTAAAAGCTTAACTCGTTCGCTACGAAACCAATTTTTGCATAGTTTTGTTCGCTGCGACACGAGGTGTTATCGGCCCACACTATGACCAGACGTTAGGGAGACACGCGGTCTATTAGATCCCACCTCCTTTAACAAAGTTATGCTCTTCGTACCGCAGGTGAGTTCACTTTTCACCCCAAGAAAATTGTAGGGGGAAATGATATTTAGGCCTCGTATATAATTCGGTTATACATCCGATTTAAGTCACACATTCTCAACAACATTTAATTCTTAATTAAATTGGCACTCGATATACTTGACCAACTTCTGTCTTTAGCAATGTTTCCGTTTTGGTTACAACACTACCTTTCCTGTACCCCATAGTAGTTCCCACTGCTAACAAAGCTTCAATTGGTTGATTCCCAACAATTAAAATTGCCTTCTCACGGTGCAACTTTAATTATCATGTAGTTTGTTAGCAGTGTTTCTAGTTACCGATTTTGAAGTGTGGAATGGGTTGGTATTATGTAAGCGAGGTGACTTGGAATATGATTTAGTTGTCTGAAATTTGGGTAAGATTTGGGTGTAAGGAAGATTGTCTGATACTAGTGGAAATAGGATCCAGTCATTTGTTGTCAGGTAGAAAACTGTTATAAGAAATCTAAAAATTTTGTAGCAGAACTGTGCAATGGACCATCTAATAGGATCATAAACGCATTTTTTTTTGATTAACAGACAACAGTAACTGTAAGTCCAGTAAGTCCACAATATTTGTGAGTTCAGTAAGTTTGGTACGAATTGAATTATTACAAATAGAAGCATGCATGTAACATGATAATTTCAATATTTTATTAAGAATTGGACCGAAGTTCCTTATCGCGCGTTGTGTAAGGGGGCTAGATGGAAAAAATTCATTCGAAAAGTTGTCACGACACTTTTGTTGTTTTATCGCTAGATGGCGCTGTGATCAAAATATTTTAAAACACGTTCCTTATCGCGCGCTACTAAAGGAAATATTTTTTATGAGATACGTTTTAATCGAAAGAAACTTCGTTCGATCCGGATGTCCCGTGACCTCTCAAGTTTTTTTATTTTAAATAGAAAATATTAAAACAACCTATTAACAAGCTCAAATCTATTACCTTGAACATCTGATAAGGTCTTTGCCGGTATTACAGCAATTATTCCAATCAAAGAACTTCGTCCTCCTGACGAATCGCAGGAAACCATATAAAATAAATTCTAGAATACATCCGCTTCAATTATAATCATAATAAAATTTATAAGTTTTATAACTAAGGTTAGTTTATCTCATACAGACTGGCTTGTCTGCTCCGGGCGTTAAAACAAGTCGTTTCTTAACACCGTTGAGACATGCAATAACTATAAAAATTCAAATATTATTAAATGTGTTATAGTGGAATTATGTATTTATGACTATACGTTGCAAATTCTAATGTATTACCATAAGCGCTATCTAAACATGCAACATATGATACGATTAAGATAAAATTTCTTTAAAAGATCTTTTTTGACATTAATACCTAACCATATTGATGTCTTTATAGATACTTTCTAGTTCACCTTAAAATAATTATTATTTTCTATAAGATTTCACTGCCAGTTAAACAAATTTCAGCAATGACGTCAGATTTTATCTTATAATGCCTAATATTTTTTGTACACTTGGTTATACATTAGGAGTCTCTAAAAGTTTCCATTAAAATATAATAATTAACAACAACAACAAATAAAACATGTCTAAAATGCGTTTTTCCAGTTCGAATCACATTCACGGCCTGATCTCCGAAGTCCACAGCAACTAGAACGAGAGATAGTAAGGCAACGTGGCCTAGTCGAAGGCAGACGAGCAGCCTCGCACCCTCATCTCTTAGACGAACAGCCACAAAGACCTGAAGCTTCCACTCCATACCACGATAGATCCAGAAGGAACTCCCACGCGAACCTTCTAGAAACAACAGAGGAAAACCATCAAAGAAATGATGAAAGAGAATCAGATGATGGAGGTTTCAGAGCACGATTAGCTGCTCAAAGCAGATCCAGCTTTGAAGAACGAATCAGAACTAGTGGCAGATCTGTAGAATCAAGGATACAGGAAAACATATATAGGAGAACGCCCGATAGTCATAATCGTAGAACTCCAGATTCTATTGGTTCAAAACGTGAAGATACTTCAGCAGTGCAAGTTAATGATGAAATTGCGAGTCAGAAGTCAGCTGATAGTGTTTATCATTCTAGTGGAAAAACTGAAGTGTATAATCCTCAGCCGTCGTCTTCGAGACAGACGCCTAATCGAATAGAAGATTTGAAAGCTAGTGGAAAGAAAGGAGCTGGATCTGGTGCTAGTTCAGGTATTGTAAAACTATGTTTAATACACTAGAAGTTACTTTACGTAAGTTTGTAAAGTTCATTTTAATTATGACGTCGTTTTTTAAATAGAGCATAGTTAAAATCTTATGTTACGTTACGATAGTTATAATTAAATTATGATAATAATATAACAAGAGTAGATATATCTACACAGGGTAATTATAATATCTCAGCATTTATTCTGATGCTCTCTCTTTCTGAGGAATCTGTATTTTCTAGTTATCTTTGTTTCTAGGTACACAATTTTCATATTTATGTACTTTTGAAATTTTAACACCTACATCAGACTAATATAATTCAACTGCTTTACATAGATCGCTATGAACTCCTTTGATATTTAAATGTCTATCAAAATATAGATTAAAAAGAAATACAAAGTTTTTTTTTAATTTTCTCAAACACAATAATTTATTATCGTATTAGTGTTGTATTTCACATTCCTTGTCATATTTAAATCGTGTTATAGCTTTATTTATTCGTAAAAATAATCCAAACAAACACTAAATTATTAATGTAGAAGAACTATTTTCTAAAATGAATATCTTAATTGCATTTCGAAGTAGTTCTCATAAAATATGTTTTATTTAAATTATAATAATAATGAACAAAGTTTTTATCCCATACAGCTAAAGTTGTTTTTTTTCTAATAATGCAAAAATATTATAATGTTTTTACCAAAATAAATGTAATACCTAAATGTTTCTTGCCACGTACCATCTCGATTTGGAATGAACTCCCATCCTCGGTTTTGTCATCGCTATGACATGTCCCCCTTTTAACAAGATTGACGAAGAACCCTGGAACCCTGAACTACATAGTTATTATTATGTAGGCAGACAAGCTAACGGAGCCCCTGATCTTAAGTCTCATGGACGTCTACAATGTTAGATGAGGGAATTTCCTTAAGCCTCGTTTGAAGAAGGACAAATCATAGTGCTCTGGTAATACCAAAGAGGAGAGTTTATTCCATAGCCGGATGTGCATGGCCAAAAAAGACCTACCTACTCTTAGTACCATTTTCATTTCCCTTTCCAGACTACGACAAAAACGGTGGTCAGTCATCCAACGTTGACTCAGGCCGAGGTAGCGTGGCATACTCCAGCGGGAGAAGACCTGAAGCCAGCATACATGACACATCAGCTGACTCTGATGCTGTAGGGACGAGGGCACCTGCTCAGCCTGGACCGAGCCAGCAGACTGTTGCGCCAAGTAAGAATTCTTAAGTTTTAATAAGTTTGCTGCCTCTTCTGCAACTTTTCTGAGGTGCGGGGTCTAATAGACCGCGTGTCGCCTTAACGTCTGGTCATAGTGCGGGCCGATAACACCTCGTATCGCAGCGAACGGCAAACTAAGTATGAAAAAAATTATTTCGCAGCGAACGTATTAAGTTTTTTAAGTTTTTAGTCAAAAGAGGTAGACTTTTGTAATATGGAAATTCGGAAGCAATTGTACAGTGCCTCCTACCGTTTTCAGTAATATATTTGCAACGAATCACCTACGATCAGGTGGCCCGTTGGCTCGTCTGTCTACATGATAATAAAAAAAAATAGTGTGTTATTTTTGTTGAGTAGGAGAATATCATAGGTTTTCCACCTGCCCCACAGGGTAATGAGTTAGTGGAAACGCACTAAAACCCTCAGAAATTCACACCATTAGAGGCCAAACCCTGAACAAAAACTAATAGATCAACGAAGAAGTTTAAAATTCCTGTAATTTTCTTACAGGCACAGAAAACGAATGGGCAGACCTAGTCGAGTGTGAGCTTCGTCAGATCTTAGAGCCGAAGCTCTCTAGCATGAGACTGGACTCGTCCGGGAGTTCAGATAGTTCAGTGACCCCACCACTACCTCCATTGTCACCCTCGTCAGATATGCACAAGAGGAACAGGTAATCTAATAATAATTTTGTATGATAATCTCATTTGATGTCGTTTCTTTAAAATACCTGTCGTATTTAGTATTTTTTGGCAGTTTAGCTAAACATAAGCAAAGTGGCGAACAATTATTAGCAAAGCGTTATTCGTAGATATAGTACGAGAGCCAACCGCAATATTGTAAAATATAATAATTTAGCATATAAAAAAAATAATTTATCAAACGTGTACTGTAACGCCTCATTGATGTCCACTGCTGAGCTGGCGAGTGTTTATTTGATTTTCTAGTAGTAATTATTAACTTCACTTCCAGTCTACCAGGACGGTCTTCAGAATATCCTGATGAGAGGCGACGAGGTCGAGATTCTCCTCGGTGGCACTCACACAAGAAACACTCGTCAAAACGTGACCATCATTATAAGAAACATTGTAAGTACTATTTTTTTAATTCGTGTTAAGATTTTGAAGACACAGATTTGTATCAAGCAACATTAGGTAGTTAATTTAACAGCCAGTATTTTGTTACCGACTATAGGTCTAAAAAAGCCACATAAAGTACGCTATTATATCGAATCGAAAGACATGTATTTAGACATTGTGTGGTGTTTCGTTTGCGGTGCAATTTCGTTTGCGTCACAAATCTACTTTGGTTTTGAACTATGTGACGAAGACGATATCTTTTACACTGAATGTCTGGATCTCGAGTGGTACCAAAACCCATTTACCACGTTCACTGCGAGACCAATTTTTGCATATTTGCCGTTCACTGCCACAAGAGGTGTAATCAATCAAGACCAGACCAAGAAGAGACGTTAGGGTGACACGCGGTCTATTAGACCCCAATTCCTTTAACAAAGTTTTGCTCTTCGCACCGCAGGAAAGTTCACGTTTGGAAGATTTAGGCCTCGTTTAGCAGCGAACGTGTTAAGGGCTTAGGTTGAAAGATACAACGTTGACGTCAAAATACATAATATTGTTTTTGCTTAATAAAACAATGTTGTTTTCTTTCAGTGCTAGGAGTAGACACAACCGACATGACATCAACAACGACCCGCAGCCTCGACCTGTCCTCGCTCCTCGACGCGCGCACCGACAGCGACGCCAGCGCCGGCGACGCGCGCGCCATCCGACGGCAGCTGCGGGGACTCGAGACCATGTACGCCGAGGTGCTGCAGCTGCTCGGAGTCAGGAAGCCCGCCCCCCCGCACAAGCACTCCTGGGAGCACAGGTGGGTGACACACAGCACAGGGGACGAGAGACCATGTACGCCGAGGTGCTGCAGCTGCTCGGAGTCAGGAAGCCCGCCCCCCCGCACAAGCACTCCTGGGAGCACAGGTGGGTGACACACAGCACAGGGCACGAGAGACCATGTACGCCGAGGTGCTGCAGCTGCTCGAATGCGAAGTCCTCAAGAGAGCATACATTGACAAAAATTCAGCTGTGTTAAAATACCAAATATCTGGGGTTCACAGGCTCGTTCTGTAATATTCGGCCCGTCTCTTTTATGAGAAAACGTGAAAATCATCTAAATATAGCGTCTAAAAATGTTAAATATTTATTTCAGACTATCCTCAAAACGTCGCTATGGAAGCATGTCATCGCTCCCTTCAAGTTCAGTGAGCAGTCGCCCCATCAGAGATAAAAGACGAAGTTCCAATGAACATAGGAAAAAAAACGATTATAAGGTGAGAAAACATCGTAACACAACTACTGCTTTATTAAATCAACACTACGGGGCTTAATAGACCTCGTTATGATAAGTTAGATTGTGGTCAAAAAATCATCTTTCTATATTTTGTACTTTAAAAACTTATTTGACTTATTAACTTTTTGATTTATCCACCAATAACATAGGCTAGATTTATAAAACTATTATAGAACAAAATGATGTACTACGGGTTTGTACGTCTTATTAAATTCAACAGTGCTGTCTGAACCCCTTTTACATCATCAGCTAGTTGTTAATAAATCTAAATAATCTCAACAGGGTATAAACAAGCGTTTCCAACGTCTCGAGTCCCACGTGGTGACACTCGCTCGCTCCGTAGCGCATCTCTCCAGCGAGATGAGGACGCAGCATCTTGTGATGCAGGAGATGGACAACATCAGGGCTGAGATAACGGCGCTCAGGCATATGTACAAGTATGTGTGTTTTTACAAACTTTATATTATGTTAACCTAGTTGGGTGTAATCTTGCGAGCTAAATTTGACAAACTTCTAGATTTCCGATTGAGATAAAACTTCGCATGCAATATGTATATCACGTAATAATGCAATAATATGGTACTACGGAGCTGATCTGATATAGTGATAGGAACTCTTTATTTATTGTACAAAAACTATCATAACATCATTACAGTTAAAACCAAGAAGTCGTTATGAGTACATAAACATTAAATTAAATATTACATAACCATAAAAATAATCTAAAATTTCCATTAAAACATTAAATTTCACAAATGATAGGTGTATAAAATAAATTAAATAAAAAAATAATAAATACTAATAATTCCAATATTGAATAATTCACAATCACATATACTTTAAAAAATAAAACTTAAAACCTAGAAGACTTAGTTTCTAATAATACTCGAGCAGTTTCTGTGAAGTGCGACAGGCTAACATTTGAAATACATAAATAACTAAATGGATATCTCTCCTCACCTCAAGACGATTATACCCTTGTATTAAACAAGATAAACCTCTGTTTGGGCTCGTTTTACTTGACTAGCACTCTACTGCTACATGATATCCAGGATCTTAAAAGTTTGTATTTAAATTTATATTGTTTTATATTTCCAGGTCCCAACAATACATCCGGTCAGGTCACGGTCGTCACTCCGATCCGTACTCGTTAAGTAACCCGGACCGCGTGAAGAGACTCACCAAGTTCTTCGGAGATGAACCGCCGCTTATGAGGCTTTTCCTTAAAAAACTTGGATATGAGGTAATATAGCTGTTTTGTTATTTTAGTAGGTAAGAAGTCATAGCAGGCACAAAGATCCGATAAAAAAAAAATCGGTCATTTTTTCAGGTATTTGCTGTACGTGAACCAATTTCGATAGTACTTTTATTTTTAGGAAGCAGATGCTTTGGTTCTAATTTTATAAAATATCCTATTAATATAAATAGAAGTTGGTTATTTTCACTTATCACACTGACTGGTTTGTTATTACGAGGTCGAATATGCCTCGTGGGTGTTTAATACGCTAAACTAAAACTAACTTTCTTGTCCTGCTAAAGCCTTCACTTTCATTAAATCTACGTGGCATTATCTGCCATGTGGAAATTTATATACGAGGTCTATTAGACCCCGTACCACAAACCAGGTATTTAACACACGGTTCCATAAAAAAACATGTTTTAATGTAAAATCACTATTTCCTTAGAAATACGCGGCATTATTAGAAAAAGAGAAGGTAGGTGCAGCCGAGTTACCCTACGTGGGGGAAGACAAACTAAGAGCTCTTGGAGTACCGCTCGGACCTCGCATGAGGATACTCAAGGAGGCCGGCATACATCAGGACCTGCATCTATCAAGGGACGACCATAACACCACCACTACCTTAGCTATTGTATAAAAAAATAAATAAAAATATGTGTTTTATTTTGTATGAGAAGTAAAGATTTTTTCTGTCAAAAAATAAATAAATAAAACAAATTAAATTGATTATCAAATCACAAAAGACGCCATTCTTACGAACGCTGTTCTTACGCGCGTTAAAAACGCTTACAAACATCATACTGTCTATTCAAATTAACGCTCGCCATTAATACATTCAAAATATAACTCTACTTGTTAAGTGGCAGTAGTATGAGCTCTCGGAGCTGCAGTCAAAACATCGTTTTTAGTTACATAAGATTAAATGCTCCATTTCCACGTGTTCAAACTGTTGTGTTTATCTGTTTATCTTGCTCTGTTTTATACAGGGTGTTGGTGCCCGGTGAAACAATATGTTAAGGGCTTAATCTATATCACATTTCAAATCATATGCACATACTTCTGAAACGAAGATAGTTACTTTATTTTCCCATACGAAGTTTAAAAATTATTATTTTGTATTATTTTTGACAACCCTACCCTGATCTATATTTAGCGTGCTATACCTATCATTTCACATTTCACGCATACAGGCGCATGTATCCTGTTTAGAATGTGATTTTTATCCCGTGTATTATTACAATGTTCTATGATACAGGTGGTGACTAGCCGGCCTAAGTCTTTAGCTGTTGGTGTAGGTCAGTACGGTAGGGTTGATCATGCACAAATTTCCACGTAGTTTTGATTAGTTATAACTTATGATATATTATGCCTAGAAAACCCAGACTCGGTGGATGGCTTCTACATCAAGTATACTATTTGTCGTGAAAGTATTGTTTCATCGGATTTTAACACCCTGTATATTGTGAAGTAGCATTGGAGCCTAATGCGATAAGTGTTGAACTTTAAATGGAACAGAGCAAATGTTTAATTACGTGTAGAAATTCAAAATAAGCGATGATAACCTCCATTCTTACGAATGCTTTAAGCCTTCGTCGAAAAGCGCTCAAAATATGATTGATTCAGTTTAATAACCAATTCACAGACACGAACAGTTTGTTTGGCGAAATTAAAACGCGCGTTTAAAAAGTATTTTTACCGACGTGTGTATTAATAGATCATCAAAAGTGGTCCATTTAATTCTTGATAACGACATTTTTAGAGCAAATTATTGTGCTTTGTATATGTATTTTTTACTACGTGTAGATGTTATGCCAAAGACATTGTTCGGCATTTGTAAATATATTATTTTTATATAATTATGTTAGTAAATTAATTAAACTAGTAACGGAACAACGAAAAACATCGCATACTTTGTTTTTCCCAACCTGTCATTTTATTAAATCTGTCGCAATAATTTTTCTTTTTTTAAATAGACAGGCAAGAAAACTGAAGCTAAATATTTGAGATTATAGTTATGTTTTTAAAATAAGTACGAATGTAGTTAAAATGTAAATAAATGTTTATTTTAATACACTGTTTAGTTTCATTTATCTTCACTTCGCATTGTTTTTTATAGATAAGTGAATTTATTTTAAGAAACAAATTGATAATAGAAAAATACAATTATCTACTAAAATAAGCGACAAAACCCAGTTTTACAGGAAAGCCATGATCTACATTTAGTAACATGGCTAACACTTATACCAATTTAGTTGGTTCTCCCTCTTCTGAGGAGACCTGAGCCCAACAGTGGACAGTAACGGATTGGTACAGATCTCTGAAAATAATTGGAATTCTAAAATTATTTTTTAGGACATAAAGAATAATTTTAAGACTATTTATGCAAACAACGGTTTACATCATTTTGTTGTATACGTAGTAGGACCCGTCGATTTTATCTTCTTACTATACGCTGTGGTGTTGATAAATTGTATCATCCACGGTCTGGTTCAAGAGATCTTACGGCCATCAAGTTTTGCAATGGGCTCCTCCATGGTATTTCACGCTATGTCATGTCCTTCTTCAAACGAGGTGTAAGAGAATTCCTATACAGTCATCATCATCATCATCATCATCAGCCTATAGACGTCCACTGCTGGACATAGGCCTCCCCCAAACTTCGCCACATCGACCGGTCCTGCGCCATCTGCATCCAGTGACCTCCCGCAATCTTGACCAGATCGTCGGTCCATCTTGTGGGGGGTCTACCAACATTGCGCCTACCGGTTCGTGGCCGCCACTCCTGAACTTTTCGGCCCCACCGGCCATCCGTTCTTCGCACAATGTGTCCTGCCCATTGCCACTTCAAAGATGCAATTCTTCGGGCTATGTCGGTTACTTTAGTCCTTCTGCGGATCTCCTCATTTCTGATTTGATCACGCAGAGAAACACCCAGCATAGCCCTCTCCATTGCTCTTTGAGTGACTCTGAGTCGTCTAATAAGACCCATCGTGAGCGGCCAAGTCTCTGATCCATAGGTCATCACTGGCAACACACACTGGTCGAAGACTTTTGTCTTGAGACACTGCGGTATTGTGGACGAGAAAACTTTCCGTAGCTTCCCGAACGCTGCCCAGCCGAGTTGGATTCGTCGCTTGATCTCTGCATCGAAGTTGGACTTACCTAATCGGACAGTTTGTCCCAGGTATACGTACTCATCGACAACTTCGAGCACAGTACAGTAGGGGTAAATAATGCAGTAATGGCTTTGCTGTGCCTTGGCATTGCGTAAATTCATGGTCAACAGTAACCGCTTCTGCTTAGGCCATTAGACCATTTTTTTATTGTCCTGTAGGCACACGAGTTAACCGGCTCTGCAATGCCTGGAGCCAATAAGCCTAGCTACCTTTTTTTTTTTTTTTTTTTTCAGTTGGAGGAAATCACCGGGTATGTGGGAGTTGAACCGCACTAAAACCTCCAACCGCTCACACTCAGCGTCCGAACCCCGGCTGAGGCCAGAACCCAGCACGGGGTTTGGAGGGACGGCGCGACGCGTTACGCCATCGGCATGCTTTCCCGTCGCTCCGTCCCCAAGCCTAGCTACCTTAAAGTACTTAGCTACTTACCAATGCAAAAACTGCCATAATTAGGACTCCTTATGTTCATTTTAGCTTCAAATCTAGGGCTGATAATCCTGAGTTGGCAACGCTATGACCCCACAGTTTGAACTTTGTATCTATAAGCGTATGTTCGCTCGTCATATCATCAGTTCGTCCGAAGCAGTGCTGACAACATGACGATGTACACTTGGGTGATTTTAGCTGCTGTTGTTGGCTGCAGCCTAGCTGAATTCAAAGTAGTTACCATACGCCGCTGTAATGAAGGTTAGTGTAATTAATTAAGACTTGTTTTACTTTTTTTTAACATAAAAATACACTTGAAATATAATAATAATTATACCATTATCATTTTAAAAACCTTAAGAGGGTTTGATGGATCTTAATGTCATTTTCAATTTTTTTAAAAAGTAAAGAGTTCCAAATGTTGTGCAATTTTGTTTGCACTGATTTCAATTATTCGTGTATTGGAATGGTGATCATTCTTTTAAATATTCTGTTAACTAGGAACCCAGGTTTCGTGATATCACAAGCCCCACGGGATATGTACGGGGTTGGACCGCTCACCACACCTAAACCTCCAACTGCCCACATTCAGTGTCCAAAACCCAGCTGAGGCCAGAACCCAGCACGAGGCATGGTGACACGTCGCGTTACACTATGACATTCTCTACCATCGCCTCGCCCCAACTAAAATGACTTAGCGTTTTACAGACTCTATTTCTTTGCTAAATGAATGTAGGTACCTAAGCTTAACAATTACCATAAATTTTTGAAACCTAACTAGATCCATATAAAGATGACGGAATAAGCTTTTTTTTTTGCCACGCAGGCAGACGAGCTAACGGCCCACCTGATCGTAAGCGGTTACCGTCGCTCATGGACCTCTGCATTGTCAGAAGACACTGCGGAGCCGCTACCTACGGCCTACCCTTAAAGACTCTCTTCAAGCCTCGTTAATATAACTCAGCTCGTTAATATAATATAAGCTCAGTTAATATGACTGTTATCATTGTTAAAGTACTCATTTGAACCCAGTACTATTACTTAATAACTCGGTGATAACCTCAACCTTTGATCTTCTTATCAAGGATTGTCAATTGCTCAGAATACTAAGTTTACACGGCATAAATAATGTAATGGGAGAAATTTTAAATTCTTAAGAAAATAATCATAATATATCATCGACGGGTCCTACGTACCTATACAAGAAACAATATGACGAAAACCATTTTTTTGCATAAATAATCTAAAAATTGCTTAATCTATATTTATCCTGAAAATTTTATTCAAAAATTCCAGAGATAGAACTCACTAAATTGGTGTTAGTACTAGCAAAGTTACTAAGTGTCGAAAATTTCGCTTTCCAGTAAAATTACGTTTATACTACGTAGGTAGGTATACATAGGACCCGTTTAAACACTCGCGGTTATCTACATCACTAACACTATTACCAAACGGGTTCTTAAGACGATTATTTTTAATTCAGCGATCCCGATATTTTTTCCCGTTATCATGGTGCTTGAAACAGTGCTGAAATATCGGGATCGCTCAATTAAAAATAATCGTGGTAAGAACCCGTTTAGTAATAGTGTAAGTGATAAGACCCCTTGTCATATTTTAAGGGCGGCTATAGACTATCGTAGTGAATTCACGGCATGAACGCTCCACATTCACGGTATACTATCGTTTTTCGTATAACATGAACCTTTCGCACTTGACTAGTTTTTTTTATTAATCCACATCTGTATAAAGGTTAATGTATCAAATTCCTACTAATATTCTAAATGCGAAAGTAACTCTGTCTGTTACGCTTTCCCGCTTAAACCTCTGAATCGATTTTGATGAGATTTGCCACAGACTATTTTTAGACCCCGAGAAAGGATACCTTTTATTGCGAAAAAAGGGATAAAGAAAAAAACGGGTTATATAATTCAAACTGACGACGTCACTACGTTGCGGACGGCAGCTAGCAATTAATACTCTCGATATCTACCCATTAATTTAACAATACAATGCATATTACCAATGATTTGTTCGTATGGTTTCAGTGGATGCAAGCGTTTGCACTATAAATGAGGTCCGCATCGACCCGTGCAAGGATGGTAAAAAGTGCAGTCTGAAGAAAGGAAACATCGCAAAAGTGTCGTTTGATTTTACCCCCAGTAAGTATGAATTTCTTAGACTTTACCGGTTCTTCCAACTTTATCGGTTAAAAAAAGGAAGAGGACCGACCAGGTGTCAGGATCGCGGGAGATCACTGGATGCAGACAGCGCAGGACTGTGGCGAGATGTGGGGGAGGATATGTCCAGCAGTGGACGTCTATAGGCTGATGATGATGATTATGCCACAGAAACAAAAATTACTGTGGGTGTGTCAGTGTTAGTGGCCAAAGGGAGATCTCCGACCGGGCGAGCTAGTAGTATATTCCCGGTCAGGCCGAAGCCCGCTGTAGTAGATTTCAGATGTCGTATATATGCGAAGATTCTTGCAAATGTCGTAACCGCAATTCAGGATCTCACGCGTTATTATTGGTCGCCACAATTACCTAAGTTAAAAACTCATCCGAATTCGATTTTAATGCAAATTCTCCATTATTTCAGACTTCACAACTTCAAAACTGAAGACCGGTCTGTTCGGAGTGGTGGATGGACAAGACATACCTTTCGATGCCTTGTACAATGCTGACGCATGTACTCTTACCAGTTGTCCCACTGAAAGCGGCAAGACTCAAACCTTGAACTTCGATTTACGTATCGGAAAGAAGTTGTCTTCGGTAAGTCCCTTAGAAAAGTAATATCGAATCCACCCGCGCCACCTGCTCGTAAGTGGGGTAATCGTCGGGTGGGTGCGATATGTGGTATTATATTAAAAATACACTAAAACCTCCAACCGCTCATACTCAGTGTCCGAACCACGGTAAAAACGCTTTACGAACTACGACACTCTTTAACGTTGCAACGCCCCCGGACGCCGAACTAGCAGCAGCCAGCGATATGACCACAGGCTCTGGAGGTCGGCGGACTTTTTCAAAATTATTGCCAAACATTTTGTTCATATTTCAGGGTACTTTTGAGTTCAAGTGGAAGCTCTGGAACGAAGATGACCCCAACCAGGTCTGTTGTTACAAAACCAATGTCAAATTAGTGAAGTGAATGATTGTTCCATGAATAATAAACTTTTGTAGAACAATGACAATTATATTTTTACATTGATTTTTGCGTTTTTATTTTCAACCCTTAGGTGGTATGGTAATAATTTTCACAATAGGTAATATGTCATCATGTGAGGATGGGTATCGCTCATTGACGTTGTTACGAAGCTGCAGGTTGACTCTACTGTTGGATATAAAACATGATGGAATTAGGTTAGGTATAATATACGTTTATATAAAAGAAACAATAATTGTAAATCAGAAAAAGTAAAGTTTAAGTATTTTTTGTTTTTCTACTGACAACTAATTTGTATACCAAAATCGAAGCACAATGAAAAACAAAATGAATAGAAATATAGAACTACAAATTTTAATAAAAATACTAATAATGAAGGAGGAGAAAGAGGGATAAAATTGCATATATATAAATTGCATAATAGGATATAAATACACTATACTACAATATAACAAACAACCCATTCTTGCTCACTGCTGGGCTCAGGTCACCTCAGATGAGGAATTAAGCATAGTCGACCACACTTTATTTCATTAATACATATTAACAACGAATTTTAGGTCACTAGGAATCACTGGACTTTTACGCACTCTAAATGTAATTCGTAACCAGAATACCAGAAAAAATAAACCATGGTATGATCTAAACCTAATTGAAACCAGATTACAAGCGACATCATATAAATAATGGAAATTTACTAGTAGGGATAGTTATTCCCTACCGCAAATGCGCGATCCAATTCATCGCATATGAACATAATTAAACTAGGAACCTATAAAATAAACACAACAGTCACTAAGAGTTCATGCTCAGAGAGTCTTGTAGATACAGTGAGTGTGGTGTGTCGTGAAGTGAGTTCGAGTTCCAGTGGTCAAAGTCCTACTCAAAAGCGAACGAGAAAGAGGGTAGACAGATTTGTTTGCTCTTAAATCGACCCGAAATATCGTGGTAAGAACCCATTGAAAATGCATGAAAGTAAAATAGCAACTTCGCGCAAAGCTGCTTATAGTTCATTTTATTATTTTAAAAGGCGCGTGGTATATGAAGCTGATGATCAAGCTCAGCGAGAATTACTTAATATTGAACGAAATTTGCATTCAGCAAATTATCATTTTTTGATTATGTATGAAATTCGTATCGAAAAAACGTGGCCTTCTTCAAACGAGGCTTGAGGAGGGTCCTTAAAATTAGGTCGTAGGTAGCGAGCCCTCAGTGTCCCCTGACAGAGGTTCATGAGCGACGGTAACCACTTACTATCAGGGGGGCCGTTGGCTCGTCTGCCTACAGGGCAATAAAAAAAAAGGGCAATTGGGAAAGTCGCGTTTTAAAATATTCGCGAATACAAATACGGAAAATTATAATCCATCGAGTAATGGGCTCCTTTCCTCCTACTTTCACGCAATTTTTACAAAACATTCGTACCATTTTTTGCGAATGCAAAATAACACATTTTACAAACAGAGCCGTAGCGAGTTTTTGTGTCTATCATTAAGTGGACTTATTAAAATCTACTAAGCTGCTATCTCAGAGTATATACATCTGCTATATGTAGACAGTATAAGCATTAGGCGTCTCTGAGGCCTGGCGATGTATTTTGTGCTGATGATCATATAAAGACTGATAAGACCCTAATTCTAAATTAAAACGGACTTAAATTCCAATTGTCCTTATGCTCGTTCCATTTTTGCGACGTCAATGACCGAACAAAGATTCTCATGTGTCAATACTTGGATGACCCCTTCGACCTCATTCGCTATTATCAGAAACGGCGCTGGATAAACTAATTATAATTATTTATGTCGTTTTAGTCGTCCACTAGCTTCCACGCCATCATGTACGCTTTATACTTCATTGTTTTAATTCTGAATTGCGTCGTCATCCAGGGCGAGTTTGTTTTCAAGAAGAAGTGTAAAGATGGTGAGGGCTGTTACGTTTTTTATTTTTACTATGACTATAATAGGTTTAGCTATATCTGATGTATTTTTGTGTATATTGCGAAATCTTTCAACGTCTTTCTTGGTTGCATGATGCCAGGTTAGGTAATTGTATCCACGTTGGGTTGAGGAAGTAATATAATGGGTAATCCTGGAACTATTGTTATATACCTAATGTGCATTATTTCAGTTAATACATCATTATGCTCGGTACACAACGTAATGGTCGAGCCATGTGGCCAAGGACCAATCTTCTGCAGTTTAAAGAAGAACAAGCCTTATGGGATAACCATGGACGTCACACCTCGTAAGTATCATTATGCATAGTTGATCAAACTGCAATATTTGCGATTTATTAAAAAAGACCAAAGATACAGCAGCTAACGAGTTTTCAAGTTTTCCAATATTTGTTTTGCTTTTTAGCATGGACTAAATAACGACCTAGAGATCTCATTTAAAGTGATTGCTACTATACACTGTCACTTTTTTTCATAAAATTTTATTTAAATTTTCGATCTTCATAAATTAAAAGATAATATAGTTTTCAAATACTACAGATGCTTTTTAAAATCCCAGTTTTAGCTGATGAAGAAATTAAGTTAAAGAAAGATGACAATAGTATTCTAACATTTCTCAAAGGCGATACGTATTCCAGATTTCTCGTCCACCAAACTGGACATATCCATCAGAGGCGACGTCAACAATCAGGACACGTATTCCACGTTGTTTACGAGACCAGCAGAGCGCAGTCAAACTCTCGATGGCACTGTTTTGGAAGCTGAGCAACGTACACACATCAATGTTGCCTTAACTGTCGACAAAAGAGCTACTGTAAGTCACTGGCGGTATATTTGTTTAAAAATCGTAGTAAAACCTTGCTAAAATAAGGCCTTAAGCCTACGTATTAGATCAGTGATACTCAAAGTGTGCTCCGCGAAGCCCCTAAGTTCCACAATCCATCCATATGCGTTTAGAAAAAAAAACAGAAACAAAGAGCCTGTCAACACCGAATAGGTACCTACCAAACAATGGTTTCATTCGATGCAGTTCCAATAACTACACTCCTTTCATTAGTTTTAAATGTCTAGCATGCTTCTCCGTCAGTAAATGTATAACTGTTTTATGATTGCTATTATAATAAAAATGATCTATTAATGTATTTTCAGGGAAAGTTCCCAGTGAAAATCGAGGTGAAGGACGCAGAAGACAACTCGAAGGTGTGCTGTTCAATTATCATGATTAAAATAAAATAAACAGCACATAAAATGAAGTAATGTACGAACTTTATTGTGAAATTTAGTGTAAGCTAATTACTGTGTGCATTGTATTGTATAATGTATATTTAAATAAAAAATAATATCAATATGAAATACAGATTGTTATTAATTGTAAACTTATTCAGACACTCGCGGTTTTCTATAATATTTTCATGCATTTTCAACGGGTGCTTACCACGATATTTAATTAATTGAGTTGTCTCTCGTGAAGTCTTCTCCTGATCATGACGTTTGCAACAACGTTGAAGTATCGAGACAATTCAATTAATTAAATATCGTGGTAAGAACCCGTTCAAAATGCATAAAAGTGTTATTAATTGGTATGTAAAAAGAAGAACTAATGATCCATTTGAATTTCAAGTAATACAAGTAAAACGAGCCCAAACACAACGGGTCTATTTTATTTACCACAAGAGTTCAAATGGCCACCTTCCTAATCCATCATCAAATCAGCGCCATTTTGTCATATTATTGCATTGTCTCGTGATATAAATCTGCGTGGAAAACGTCAGCTCAATCGGAAACTGGGAAGTTTGTCAAATTTAGCTTCCAAGATTCCAGTCAAACTTCATAGTTACATCCAGTGCAAGTTAATATGAAGCTTGTTAAAAGTAAACTGCCATAACCAGAATGTAATTGGCAGTTAATTACAAGAAACAGTGAAAGTCGATTAAGAGAAACGTTTAACTAATATTTGTATGATAACAATCTAATCGATATTCATTAGAATGGTCTTTGTTTTCTTTGATTGGTTTAAGATCTAAACTAGATTTTAACAGCAGAATTGTAGTGAGAATTGTGACTTATTTTCAGCACAAGACGTCTTAAAACATGATGATGAATTATAGTTCCATCGCGTTTATATTCGCATGTGTTGGAATACTCGCATTCGCACAATTTTATGCAAATCTTATCTAACCAGTTTTACAGAAGTTGCGTGTCCGTACAGGGAATTGAACAAAGCAGAATGAAGACTTTTACCTGCACTTTTAAATAGTTACGTCCAAAATAATATTGGTACGAAGTTCCTCATCACGTGTTGTGAAAGGGAGCTAGACGGAAAAAAATCCTACGAAAACTTGTTACGACACTTTTTTTGTTTTAGATGATTATCGCTAGATGGCTCCGTGCTCAAAATCTTTTAAAACACGTTCCTTATCTTTTAATCGTATCTTTTGATCGAAAGGAACTTCGTTCTATTCGGGTGTCCCATGACACCTCTCAAGTTTTTTATTAATATTTCGAAGATTTTTTGAATTCCTTCAAAATGTAAGCAAGTGTTAAGTTTAATATAATATAGGTCTAATTTCGATATAAATAAAATGTTAATAGACTTAAGTGTAAGGTACAAATTCCTACATTCCTTTGAAACCTTTATGCTATCAAAATAACGTTCAAGATAAATACAAGTTGCTCTATAATGGTGCTTTCTCTCGATTTCCGACCGACATGACCTCAAGGCAGGTCACTGTACTTACCTTTTCTGAGCCGTTTCAAATCTCTCAGTAATCGTTATTATATAAAAAATAATTCGATGTCAAACACGATCTGGTGAGACTCTTTTAACGGAGCAATCGGCTATGAAATGCATTGTTAAGTTTTTATGGCGAAAGTAGGATACGAACCTGGTATAAAATATAAATAGGGTGTAGATTTCAAGATTTTCTTTCACAATTCTGTGGATCCCTGTGTAAACATGTTAGGTGGCTTGTCTCTAATTCCATTTAATTGTTTGTAGAAGCGGGTATTACATCGATTTAAAGGAAAGACTTCCGGTTGTGATGAATCATTTTATAAGAGTGTTGTTAAATTCTTTTAATTTTATTACAATTTACATTTTTATGAAAACGGAAATAGTAGTGGCGCCATGTGATTTATTTTTCAAGAAAGTATAAAAGGGGTGTGAACTATCGTTTAAGGACAGTAGTCGACGTGCTTTCAAAGTGAACAGAGTTGGGAGTAATTATGACTGAGTTTTGGAGGATGATTGTACTGATTTTGGAAGATGAATAAACTGTTATTGTGAACCAAGGAGTTTTCATTGTGTTACTGAACTGAACCCCAATAAACAGGAGGTAATAAAGTCCTCATTCATTTAGTATTACCTATCCAAGCAACTTAGCTCTTGGAGAGTGCAATTATTTGTGAACTAGAGCTAGTTAAATCCAGCATACCAGTTGGTTAACTTTCATTCAATGTTTTGTCTGCAAGGTGCGGTCGTTCCTGGTGTCGTTTTATCTGCAAGGGATTCAGTTCTACAGCTATTATTGCACCGCTGGATTAACAAGCGACTAGAGAGTATTTCCACTGCCTTTGTAATAGATTGTGATTGTAGGCATCTTGAATCCAACCAATCCAATGGCTTCTATTTGAAAAACTAGAAGCCGGTTAGATTGGAACACAGATTGGACTAAAATATAGATTCGACTAGGTATTTCGTACGAACTATTATTAAGAAGTTCGCTTCAAAAAGTTACTTTACCGAATACCAGCTGATAAAAAAACAGTCGTTTTTTTAAAAAAACCTTTTGTTTTATTGCCATGTAGGCTAACGTGCAAACCGACCGTTACCGTCGCTCATGGACCTCTGCAATATCAGGGGACACTGAACGTTCGTTACCGACGACCTAACTTTAAGGACCCTCCTCAAGCCTCGTTTGAAGATGGATAATTCATAGCGCTCTGGGAATACCGAAAAATAAAGTAAAAACAATCTAGCCCCAGACATTGCAGAGGCTAATGCTACTGAACGACGGTAATCACTTACCACCAGGTGGTCGTAAACTCTATTACCTGTTTTTTTTTTTAAATAACCTTTATTCAGACACTCGCGGTTTTCTATAATACTTTCATGCATTTTCAACGGGTTCTTACCACGATATTTAATTAATTGAGCTGTCTCGATATTTCAACGTTGCTGCAAACGTCATTATCACGAGAAGACTGGAGACAACTCAATTAATTAAATATCGTGGTAAGAACCCGTTGAAAATGCATGAAAGTAAAATAACCTTTGTTCTATCTTCTACAATGGAAACAAGCGCTTCAGTATACCGGACTGACCGGATGTGGTCATTAGTACATAAGTTCGTCCACTATTGCCATTACAGACTTGTACTGGCTCGTTATCATTACAGTTCCACGATCATTACAAGAGTTCTTTAGATCTAAGTAAACACATATTATGCTCAGTAAAATAATTAAAAAGTAAAAGTACTCGATAGAAAACATCGTTTACTTAATGAAACTCTAACAATGTAAATTCAACTTGCAAGAATCAATCCAAACTAAACATCTAAGATAGGTACATGTTATCTTTATTATATTCAGTGTGACTTAAACAAAAGCTTTTAAATTTAAAATCAGACAGTCCCCGATCTGTGAGTGCGGTTTAGAGGAGGGAACTATTGACCACATATTTTTTAACTGCTCCACTAACTCGAAAAGTCGGCCCCTCTACACCCTACTAAATAACTCCGAAACCCCTTTTCCATTAAACATGGCCTACTTGCTCACACTTCCCAATAAAGTCATTTATAAATTAGCAAAAATTCTTAGTGTCAATAACATCCACCTATAATATAATAATTTCAGTAACAACAGTTACAGTAATTTCGAATTTTTAAATCGTAACGCTTAATTTGTATTATATATGTATATTTGTATGTAACATATATGTAATTATTTTCTTTCTTTATTATAGTTATAAATAGTGTTATTTGCGACGTTTTGGTCAATCCGCGACAAATATTTTTTACAAAACGTTGCCTTCGCTATCAAACCTGACATTGGCTGGGCCGCCCACAAAAGCGGTGGCAATAAAGCCATAAAAAAACTAAAGCTTTAAAAGCAACAAAAACAGCTTTAATTAATACATCTGCAACTATTACATCTAAAATAACATTTCATCGAATAAGTAAAAGGTACCGCAAAAGCCCTTGTCCGCGAAGTACCAGCGGTCATCGACACTGCATTCCGCACATACTAAACCCGGTTTCTCCTGTCTACCTGGCTGAGCTTAGAATAAGCCATTTTAATTGTGAAACATTTAGCTTTATAGCGAAATTCTCGGGTAATTTGTATCTTCAGTTATATTGAAATTTGACTATTATTGGTCACTTAAGAAATGTTCTTTACGGCTGGTTATGAGAATGATTGTTAATTGAATGAAATCTGATCGTAACTGGTAAAAAAGTCTCGCTACAACTTCGGAGAACATTATATCCTAAACTACTCTTAAGGATTTCCTTCAAGTATCGTTTGAAGAAGAAGATTCTTTCAAGGTTTTTGTTACTATTTCTTAAGAGAATTTATATTTTTGTCTGATCACTTGTGTTCAATCCATTTTGAACATACAAAACTTTTTATATTTCATTTATATTCAAAGTTTTTAGTTTTCGCGTTGACTCTGTCTCGTGCTATGGAAAACTAAATTCAAATTCAATTCTATGTCAAATTTCACTTTTCTTTCTATCTATGTAGAGATTAGTAGCATTTCATTTTTTCTTTTAATTTAATAAATTAATTTATTATATTCCATAAATACAATAAATAAATTAAGTATTATGTTGTAGTTTCAATAATGACCCAACATAAAGTGGTCCTTCGAGCCGGATATGAAGCGACCTATGGATTTAATTTATTTATTCAACTGACTTAACTAAAACAATTCTGGATCTGGACGATCAAATCAGGATCGTTGCTGGGAACGTTCCATTCTGACTAGTACTTTCCATAGAAGGTACATATTACGAATACTTCAACTGAAATAACTTAGAACCGGAACTGTATCGTATAATCTAGAAAGTACCGCGATGTATTGCAGTTTATCTAACAACCTTTGTTTTGTGGAGGCCTATTCTTAACCGGTGTAATTTGATGCCTCTAAGTAATACGATCTGCGATCACTATCTCGTAATGATGGTACATGACAGGTGATTTAAAGCAATCTGTGGAGAGCTATGAAAGTGTTTTAGAAGCTTTTTTTATTGTCTGATATGCCTACGACCTATTAGATGGTAATTGGTTCGGAGGATCTCACTAATGTTAGAGAAGGTAAATCCATGAGACAAGAATTCTAGTGTGGAATCTGGATTTTGCTGATCTCATCTAAAAATATGATGCAAATTTATTAGAAGTAAGATTTAAATACTAAAGTTATAGCTCTAAAACGTATAACTCTTGATGGGCTTAAGCGAGATGGAAAGCAATTTGAAATTCCAAAGAAGAATGAAATGAACCTGTTTTTCAGAGACGATCTTTTAAAATGATCAGATCATTACAGTTGATACTCCATTTAAAAATAAAAAAATAAATCACTATACGGGACCAAATAATTTTTATGCATTTGTCTGTATCACGGGTTAGTATTAAAAACCGAAGTTAGTTTTCCAATAAAATAATCATCATAGACAGATAAAATACAATAAAAAACTATCACATCTTAATCAAAAACTATCATACTAGTGAACTCTATAAAAACTACATACATCTAACCCTATAAGTTTTGATCTGACGATCGTTCAGTTACCTGTCAGGGTCGGCGACACCATATGGCGGCTTCCATTTGAGGCAGTCATCGTGGACTGGTTTTTTTCTATTGTAATTCATCAGTACAGCCTTCACGTCAGGTGAATCTTATGTAACATACGTCTGAGGTCCCGAGATAAATTTCTTAGTAAATTTCTGATACAGCAAATACACACACTGCTAAACCAACAGACGATCTTATGGACCTATTAATCGTGACTACCGTAACTCATACAATGAGTTATTATTGCATTTCTTGTTAAGGGACACTGTAAGAACTGTATCATCATCATCAGCCTGAAGACGTCCACTGCTAGACATAGGTCTCTCCCAAACCTCGCCATAACAACCGGTCCTGCGCTGTCTGTATCCAGTGACTTCTCGCGGTCTTGATCAGGTCGTTGGTCCATCTTGCGGGAATTTTGTCCACGTTGCGCCTACCGGTACATGAACTGAATAATATAATTTTAAGGACTCTTCAAATCACATTTTCTATTGCGCGATGCCCCTGACATTGCTTTGATGCCACTTTCTGATTAGGTGTGTGGGCTTGTGAGCCTAAGGCAAAAAATACTTTTGAAATCTATCTTCATATTAGATTTCTAATGCTTACCCACGTTTTATTACTATAATACCTTTCATCGTCAACCCGTGTTCTTGGGATACTGTACATAAGTTTTTTTTTGCATGACAAATAAACGAGGTTACGACGATGGTTAACGGTTATCGTTGTTCATGAACCTAGCAATGTCAGGGCATTGAAGGGCCGTTACCGGTTATACTTCATTTACATATACAAGACTTTTCTTAAACCTCATTTAAAGAGAAACATATCATAGCGCTCCATTTCACACCACCTCTTTGGCTTTTCTCGCATTCTGTATCTTTTCAAGAATCACTCAATCAAGCATTTTTTATTGCAACCTTAGGTAAGCTATCAATGGTCCTGTATACCTACATAATAAGGATTCATATAAGAATAGTTATCATATAAACTTATTCAGACACTCGCGGTTTTCTATAATACTTTCATGCATTTTTATTTAACAGGGGTGACGGCTTCAGATTATCGAGTATGTGGAATCCAGTGCTAAACACAACAGTCACTAAGGGTTCATGCTCAGAGAGTCTTGTAGATACAGTGAGTGTGGTGTGTCGTGATGTGAGTTCGAGTTCCAATGGTACTACCCAAAAGCGAACGAGAAAAGGGTAGACAGATTTGTTTGCTCTTAAATCGACCCGCAGTATCCAGTCTTCTCGTGATCATGACGTTTCCAACAACGTTGAAATATCGAGACAACTCAATTAATTAAATATCGTGGTAAGAACCCATTGAAAATGCATGAAAATCATCATATAATTCACATGTAAAAAGCCTTTTATGTCTTTTATTGGTGTACCTAACAAATAAATGAATAACGGCACATCTAATGAGTAGTGGTTAAGTCTAAATGCGAATTATAAGGACATTGGGTGCAAGAGTCTGAATGGGACGTAGTTGTCGGCCTTTGTCAGCCTAACTGGGTGTACCGTGACCTACACCGGCGTGCTTCGGGGATTAGTCACGTCCAGGGCTGGCGAATTCATGAGAAACTAGTGATTTTTTGTAATAATGTTTAAAGCAGGTTCTGATGGTACCAGAAACTCAACCAGTCGCCACCAGTACGTAGTGTACCACTGGGGGTCCGGCATGTTGGCGACTGGTTGACGCCTCCTTTGTATATTGCTTCTATATTGCTATTTTTTGTGACATGACATGATAAAAAGAGTTGTCAGGCAAATGTTAAACAGAAAAATCGTATATTTTATTGTATTATATATATATTTCTTTGGAAATATACTGATTTGAGCGTGCTTCCGTGTTTTCATCATCCCGCCAACGTCATACAGTCCACTCGCTCCCCAACAATGCGTAAACTGATTTCCAGCTACTATGAAAGTGTAGGTATACAAAAGTGACATGCTTCTTTGAATAAAGTTCAAGAAAAAAATATAAGTAAAGTTTTTTTCAAATGAGCTTGAAAATAAGGGTACCTAGGGTATGAGGATACGGCATATTTTTTTTTTGTCATTAAAATTGTTCATTTAGTGGTTCGTAAATTCCGTGTATTCCATTTCATGTACATGGTAGTGAAGTGATGAACATAATAATATGTATTATTATCATAGCGTTTTATGATAGAAAAAAAGTATAACCAATTCCAAAACTAAAATTTATATAGGTTTATTTCGACTGGGCATTCACCAGAATTCCGCTTATACGTAAGATTAAAATCGATAAAGAATATTAAGAAGAACGAAAGATATGAATTTGCCGGTTATTTTTTTTTTATTTTTTTTATTACTAATAATAAATAAATAAATAAAAATAAATATCGGGATGCTCAATTAAAAATAATCGTGGGAAGAACACGTTTAGTAATAGTGTGATTTATTTATTTATTGGAAAGAGAAAAAAATCTTACGAAAATTTGTCACGACACTTTTTTTATTTTAGATGATTATCGCCAGATGGCGCTGTGATCAAAATCTTTTAAAACACGTTCCTTATTTTGTTTTATATGATTAATGCTAGATGGCGCTATGATCAAAATATTTTAAAACATGTTCCTCATCGCGTTACGAAAGGAAATAATTTTTATGAGATACGTTTTAATCGAAAGGAACTTCGTTCTATCCGGATGTCCCGTGACCTCTCAAGTTTTTTATTAAACTTTATGCACATACATGGTACAATGGCGGACTTAATGTTACTGATACAAGTTTACAGTGTAAGATATTTTATTATATTATTATTGTTCTATTCGACAACCCTAAATATATGTTACAGAACCATTTCATAACTACTATTGTGTATCTGATCAGTTTATATCTTAGAAATTGATATGAATTTCACAAAGCATCGTGCTAGTGGCTTTAACTAGTTGTGTACTCCCACTCTTATAATAATAGTAAAATGTATTATGATCACTATCAGTGCCATTTAGATAAATATTTAGTGCCGTAAAGCTTTGTTATATTTTTTAGACGAGCCAACGGGCCTCCTGATCGTAAGTAGTTACCGTCGGTCATGAATGTCTGCAATGTCAGGGGACACCTACAATCTAAGTTTAAGGACCCTCCTCAAGCCTCGTTTGAAAAAGGACAAGTCATAGCGTTCTGGGAATACCGAAGAGGGGAATTCATTCCTTCATTCATAGCCGGATGGTGCGTGACAAAAAAGTTTTGTCATTGGTGTATTTATGTATTATATTTTTTTTTCTTATATATCCACTCAACTGGGATCGGCAACCAAATTGGTTTGTTTACTTTTGCTAAGTCTGTGGCAGGAGCCAAAATTAAGCACAGTTCTAAAACTTGTTTTGTTTACATTTTTTAACCGTATTTCTCATATTTTTACAGCGTCGTTTAGTAATAAAGATTTACAAAAATATAAGGTTTAAAATCAACACGGTATTGATTCCGAAGTATTCCGAACGAAGTCCCCAGTTTCGCTATCTAGCGAATAGTGACGTTCCCAGTTGAGTGGATAAATATCAGTTGTTTGAGTGACTATACTTTTATAACTTGGTACAAAAATTACTAATTAATACAAAAAAAAAAAAAATAGTTACACCAGTTTATAACTAACACTAGTAAAAATTAATTTAAAAAGTTTCATTTAATTAGTTCCATCAATTTTGCATTTCATAAAAATCGATTCTCTTCTCAATTTAAAACTACAATTAACGACTAGCGGCTGTGAATATTGCAACAATCAAGCTAGAAATTAATTTACAAGTAAAAAGATGAGAAATTCTTTGTAATAGGTTTAATTTTTTTTCCCGCGATTCTCTGTAATCAATTGGAAAGTTCTAAGAAATTGAACACACATCATGTTAAGAATTATGACCTATCACAACATGGGAACGCTCGCATTCTTGCCCCGGGCAAATTGTCCGATTCTACGAGTAAACTGTTGTATAAAAGTAAAAGTTATAGATAATCTAAAATGTGTGGGCTTAGGCAAGCCTTAATGCTGTTTGGTATTTTTCAATTATGCTGTAATGGCTGTATGGAATCGGATTCATTTGCCTCAAATGTTATGCTCAGAATAAATAAAAAAAAATCAAAAATATAACAGCTGTTGGATGTAAAATTTGGCGCGAAATAAAACTGAATTCTGAATCTTTCTGTTCAGCAATTAACTGATGTTTTTTGAATAATTTTAATCGTTATTTCTTAACTAGGTGACCCGCGTCGTCGTCTTCGTCTGCGTTACAAAGGGGTTCAAAAATTGTAGCCTATGTGTTATTCCGATGTATAAGCTATATTGTGGTAAAGTTTCATTCAAATCCATTCAGTAGTTTTTACGTGAAAGAGTAACAAACATACATTCATACATCCATACATACAAACTTTCGCCTTTATAATATGATTATGATTTTAGGAGTACTTTCGGAGCTGATTGATTGATTCATTGAAGAAGTTACTAAGTGTTGTTAAAGTTACTAATAGTTAGGATGATACATAATTCGCATTACGCATGGGAGACGGATGCATGGCGGATTTGATGACGTAATTATTTTCATGAAGAATGTGCGTGAAAAGTCTTAGTTTTTCTAAGTTAGGAGCTGATGAAGAACATAACAAAATGATACATCATTGGGATGGCAGTTTGTTTTTAAAGCATGTTTTATAAATAAAAAAAATATCCTTCACCCTAACCCACTCATAAAATTGAGTCATTAGTGTCAAATAACGTGATACCACCTTGACAAAAATACACTCATCATCAAAAAGGTAAGGTTAAGATTGATCATTTTTTTGTTGCCGCGTAGACTCGCAAAGAAGCCACGATCGTAAGTGGTTATCGTCGCTCATAGCATCTACACCGGTCGGTACCTTACCTGTCAACTACTCAAGAAATTTACAAAAATTAGTCGAGTTTTATTGAAGTTTTGGTGAGTACCTACCACAGACTGAATAGTCGAAGTAATTGGAGATTGTGATAACTGAATGGTTGTTTATAAAAACATTGTGAAAGACTGTCTTGCGCTGAAAACATGTGAACATACTTAAATTCAATTTAATTTCTTGTTCCAAACAAGATAGTCAAAGCTTGTCCAAGTCGGCGATCCTGTGCTGCCTGCAATCATTGCAACCTGCTTCTAGCTAGTTCCCGTCACTTTTTCTACGTCCATGATCTGTTTTGTCGAGCTGCCTGAGAAAATAATAACCCTGTGTTAACACATAATTACTTGTTTGAAGTAATTAGATACAATTCCAATTAATTACGGTTGTTTCATTTGAATTTAAATCATTATCGGTGTCGCCCATTGTCGCCACGCGTTTTGCTTTTGCTTCCATGGCGCTAGTATCGTCCAATACGCCATCGTAAGCGCACGTATCGACGCCGCTCCGTCGGACCTTCGAAAAATTCGTGAATTAACATAAATCTTCAAACTTATTTCGTTTTACCGAAATATTGTGTTTTGAGTGTTAACTTATTAGTGAGAAGTGTTGTTCGAAGTTTAAACGTGATTTTTCTAAGAAATCTTTTGAAACTATTGTCAACGGAAAGAGATCGTGTCGGATTCCGTTGATTTCAATCCTATCGTTTCGGTGAGTCGAGTTTTGCTATGGTATTCTGTTCTTTTATGGTGAAATAACGGTGTCGGTACATTGTTCTAGAGATAAAACTGGTAAACGTAACAATATTGATGAATTTTTATCTGTTTTATAAATAACGTTTCACGTGCGTCGGTAGATTAGCGGGGCCAACGGATTTTTTAGATAAATTTGTTTGACATATTATTTACATCGAAATATTTCGACTTGGTTCTTGGTTGGGAATTAATTAGTGTCAATTAAGTCTGAGGTATATTTTGGAACTGGATTTTTACAAATCAATTTTAATTAGTTACCGATAGTTAATTGACATGTTAGATTAGGAATGAATGGAGAGATAAAACATGCTGCGCCGACCCCATTGGAATGGGATAAGGTTGAGCTAAAGAAGAAGTTAATGGATATACCTGCGTAAAGTGTTTGTGGCTATGCAGCGGATTTGCACTGAAAACCTGCTTACGCTTAAGCAAGGGCAGCAAAGAACTGAACCCGGCAGTGTTTTTAACGGCATAAAGACCTTAACTCACTAGCTTTACTTATTTAAAGTAAAAGACTCACGAGTAGGATATAGGATTTATCGAGTGTTTTGATCTAATATTAAATGGAATTCCCTTCAAAGAAGTTTTTAATCACTTCATTATTCATCATCGAATTTAAAAAAATATTTTTTTATATGTACTTTACGACACCTGCACACCTGATGAATATAAAACGCAGTTTAAATTTTTTTGCATGTGATAGTTGGTAAAGTTATGGTGATAAGAACCTATTCCTTCAAAGGATCATTTCACCTTGCCAACCTGCCCAACCACTTTACAGAGGTCACGGCTCCAATGCACCTCGTGACAAACAATCACGTATCCATGGAAATTACCTGAACGTGACCAAGATTATATTTATACTGTTATAAATAGGACAATATTGTTAGCCATTCTTAGCGACAAAAGCGTATTAAAACAGGTCTGGGTCTGATCTTGTAGATGTCCATGAACGACGTTAACTGCTTATTATCAGGTGGTCCGTAAGCTCGTGTGTCTTAATGGCAATTTAAAAAAGATGCATTCTTAATTTGAACGATATATCAAAGGATGTAACATATAGGCTATTAAAATAATACTGTAAGTAAATACCAAAATTGGCAGTTATTCCATACAACTATGTCTAATAATAAAAACATAGCTCGCAATAAGATGAACTATGTCACATAAAAAAAAGTTAGCCCGTATTTCCTCAATCACAGTACATTTAAAGGGATAACATTTCGTTTTTTTCCCTCAATAATGTGACATCATCGGAAAAAATTTAAGGACTTGTCACGTTGAAGAAAAGAGACGATTTGTCCTAACCAAAATTATACAATTTCAAAGACAATCCTTTACTTTGCAAACTACATACTAGCAATGTATTTTGAAACACACAGTTCGAAATACTCAAATTTCCACTCAACACTCATGACATAATTCTAAGAAATGCTTGAAAAGAACCGATTTTTTGTTACATTGCACATTGGTTTAAAGTTACGAGCATGTTACTAGTATCTACATGTGTATTCATATATGTTTCCGACAACAATGTTCTGTGAATGTCAATAAACTTTCGTCTCATGGCAAGCGAGAGTACCTGTTGCTTCCGTACTTCAATGCTGAAATTTCGAAAGGTTATGGAAACATATAATGGAAAAAATAATTACTAAATTGCCTCATATGTTTTTCAATTTAATTTAATAACATAAAATCGGAGGTTTAGCTTCAGTTGCCTGCAAGAAATAGTTGTATAGCTATAACCGCCTCAATTGTTCAACTTCTTTCAGTGTTCACATAATAAAGTGTATTATATTTTATCTTTTTAATTTATTTATTTATTTAAAAAGGAGTAAGTCAGTATGTTGTCGATTTTGAAACTGCCCTAGATCTCATGTAGAAAATAACATTTACGTCTAAATAGTTCACTATCCTGAGCCCAGCAGTTGTCAAACTAGGTATTTAGATAAGATAATTTTACCCCCAAAAAATACAGTTTTCTTACAATTACAATATATTCCAAAGTAAATATCCGGGTTACTCAAAAGTAAATTTAATAAAACCTAACATTATTCCATTAGTCAGCGACAAACGCACGACCTGCATCGGTAACACATCCAGTAGAACAAGATCTAGTGTTAGAAACATAGTCTTAGACTATTAAGATCTACATAAGCTGGTTCAGAATTGTGCGAATGAAACCGAGGTCGGTGACCGGTCGCATTTTGATTTTATCTAAAAAAAAATTGTTTCTCAAACTTAACTGGGACGTGTAAATTGAGCCTGAATTAAAATAAGACCAAATAAGGAAGGTATTTAAAAACATTTAGATAAAAAAAAACTTGAGAGGTGTCATGGGAAACCCGAATAGAACGAAGTTCCTTTCGATTAAAAGATATCTTATATTTTTTTTCCTAACGTAACGCGCGATAAGGAACGTGTTTTAAAAGATTTTGATCACAGCGCCATCTAGCAATAATCATCTAAAACAAAAAAGTGTCGTGACAACTTTTCGTAAGATTTTTTTCCGTCTAGCCCCCTTTCACAACGCGCGATAAGGAACTTCGTTCCAAAAACAAGTTTGAAGAAAAGTCAAAAGAAGCAATGGGTCTTTTTTTGTTTTTCATTTAACCCAAATATAATTCAGAATTGTTGCGAATAATTGAACTTGAATTTATAAAAACCGGATGACGAAGTTTATAAAATTATGGACATGCAATAAAAGTGATAAATAATTTATTGGTTATTTTCAACTAGGAAGTGACGTAAGTGGTCATTTGATATCACGATATCACTCAAAACTTATCACTTATCGAAACGCTAAAAAATTACCTACAAACGTCGAATAATAGAGGTAAATAAATGAAAAATGTTTATTATGTAATCGTGAGATATCTATTTGTATCGGTTTGTTTATTTTCTTTGAAGGTTACACAGATAATGGAATTAGTATTTTGTACTGAAATATATTAAATTGACAAAACCAATACATTCGATCACATGCTTTACAGAAGAGCTTACTTTAGGGCTATTCAACAATCGCGAAATTGGCGTATTGATAACTTCACAATTTCCGTGTAATTTGACAATTCGCATTAGACAACATACTGAACAAAACAGTTTCGTCCCGAGTCTTGGACGAGGTCCAGAATAAAAAGAAGAAGAAGAAGAACAAAACAGTGGTGCCCATCGAAAATCGAGAAATTTTAAATGAAGAAGCCTTATAATCCTTCTCCAACATCCAGGTTTATAACCTAACAATATTTTCCTTCTCCACTTTTGACCAGTAGGTAATCATAATTACCGGATAATGAACTTTACTAACTGTCCCATAAAACTTCCTATGAAACTAGACATGTAATCTTTGTTAGCTTAATATTCGGTGTAGTGACTGATATCTTACGAAAACATTGCAACATAATGTCAGAATGCTTATCTGTGTGATGTAGATTAAAGACGCCGTGTACTGTATCCGGCTGCACTACAAAGAATTTATTTCTGTCAAATCATGGTGGAACGCAGTAACTTTATTGAGCCCTAAGGAAAAAGACCCAGGAAAAAAGGTGAATTTTAAAATGATATGGATATACACAGTGTAGATACCTACAATAAGTTTTAACTGTTTAGTAATCACTATAATTCCATTTTACTAAATTGGTATTGTCATTTGCTTCTGAAGCGTAGGATGACTAGATCTTAAATGGTGATTACCTAGGTATGGTAGTAGGAAGCCTTTAAATTTTATTTCAAAATAAATTGTTCGCATCAAATTTAGTGTTTAGAAAATTATGTTAAATTAAGCATTAACAGAAGGAAGCAGCAGGTCCTTAAAATATTAAGTCCAGTAGATATAGCCTATACCTGTACCAACCCATTACAGGCGAAATGTAAAGATATCAACAACATATTACTTTGTTTACTTACTGAATATGATGTTTAATTCAAGTACTTTATTAAATGTACTTATTCCTAAAGGGTCGTAAACTTTAACCCTTCTATTTCACTTAAATGGTTTTATAAGAACAATCTATTTCTTATTACATCATGCTATCTTAAAGCTAGGCTTAAACATCACAGTCAACAACTTCACCATAGAAATGATAAACAAAAAATCCTGTTTTAAATAATCTACATACACAGACCTAAAGATATTTATAAAACGTTGTAGGGACAGGTATAAGGACTGGTTTTGGGCAGGTGTCATCAACTTTGGAATAAAAGGTTATGGAAGATGTGTTTTTTGTTCAAATATGAGTTTAAATACAATGTTTACTCTTTGTATTACTTTAATTACGATCTTTAGTTGTTTTTCTGAGAACTTAAACGAAGAATTACTAAAAAACTACCTAAAAAAAGTGGTTGCCAAAGATGTTGGTTCATTTTAAATGTTATTGGTAATAGGAATTATCTATCAAGGTCAGATAGACCATTTTTCTGTTTCGACAAAAAAACCTATTAATTTGCTTAATTTATTTTGATTATAAGTTTACTTAACATAAGAATACTAATTTATTGTACAAAGGACAGTTTTAGACGCACGAGTTGATATTTTAAGTGTTCCAAAATTGGCTTCGTGTCAATTTTAATGATAAAAAAGTTTTAATCAATGCGTATCATTAACTTACTGAAAAAAAAAAATCAAAATTTTGGTATTTTTTGTTACACAAATCTATTCGAAATCGAATGAGAGCTAGGAAGGGCAATAAAAAACCGTAGTCTTCAAGGTGTATTTTCTATACATGCTGTAATACAGTTAACATATTATTATGTGAGTATTCAGTTGATAAAGAGTGATTTTAATTAATCCTTGCAGACAAATTGTCTATGTGCAAACAATATTGACGTCAAGCCAACAAATACGGAAGGTGTTGATTTCATTTTCAAATATTGTCTCACCGAAAAACAAGAACTCGAACTGTTCAATTCTTGTGTAACATACGAGTAACACGTCTCGAAAATGTCACAACTTAAAAAACATTACATTGCTGCCTACCTGATCGAAATACAGACTGGTTTCTCATAACTAACGCTTTGTATGCACATGATGCTTGTTAGGGCTACCACAAAGTGACTGGAATGCATGATAAATAGATTTTTTTCTGGGTTTTTTGGTCTCAGACATTTAGGCATTTCAACCTTGGAACACTGGGCTTAGAATAATGGACACAATTTTGTATATCCTTAGAATAGAACAATGAAGTTTTTGGAAACAATCGTATTTTCTTTGTAGGTCAACCGGGGGAAATAGGCAAGAGAATTTGAAGGACAAATGCGGATCAATGTGGTCAAAAAGTTGCCCAACCTGTCTTGTTCCTTGTTTCAGAGGAACAAAACTGACACTGAACAACTCAGCGTTAGGTAATTTCTAGTTTCCATACTTCATGAATCGAGGGAAGTCACAGCAGATAGCGCAGGACCGGTCGTTGTGGCGAGATTTGGGGGAGGCCTATGTCCAGCGGTGGACGTCTATAGGCTGATAATGATACTTAGTGTTCCATGTTCTAAAGATGTACCTACCATATCCATCGTGGAATAGAAATGCGCTAACTATTGCTAATTGCAACAGCTAAAACTGGGACACTCATTTGCACAATTTTGACGTGCACTTACTCATTGCCGTCGAACAATAGTTTTAAATGAACTATTGTCGTGACTCGACGAAGTTAAACTTAAAATAAATGATGAAATATTTTTAATAATATTCGCACATGTATAAATGTGGGTTTTAGTTTACTAATGAACACTGTTAGAGTTCAGCATGATTGACTCAAGGTTTGTCTAAGACTGACATAGTCTTATATCTATACAGGGTGATTTCTTAGTGAGGGTACATATTGAAGGTCATGGTAGCTGATGGTTATATACGACCAGTAAAAATATTATAATGTGGTTTAATGCCTTACTAATCGCAACTTACAAATAGGGGTTGTCCATTAATCACGTGATCTTTTTTTAGCATTTTTTAACCCCCCCTCCCCCATCGGTGATACGTAGTGAGGTTTAAGACCACCCCCCCCTCCCCCTTCTCAACATCACGTGTATTTTTAGTACCTACAACGAATCTTAAAATTTTCGCGCCGTGCCGCTTAATATTTGTTTAAAAATCGCGCGTTTGACGAAACAATAAATACACGTGATATCTTACTACACCCCCCCTCCCCCTTGTGTTATTTTCGTGATTTTTATCAAACCCCTCCCCCCCCTTTCAAGCCTCACGTGATTAATGGACAACCCCATATCTAAAATTCTTGCAAAATGATGGTTTTTCGACAGCTGATGGGTGTGGCGGGGGTGTGGGGTGCGCGAGATCACTAGAGGTCGTTAGTCAACACTCTTTTAGCCGAAATTGTTTATGTTTGAGGTAGTTTTGTCGAACTTAGATTAAAAAAAAAATGTAATTTTACCTATTTTTTGTAATACTCCGTTTTAGAACAGAGTACTCATCACCCTCCTGCAATATGTACCTTCTTTAAAAAATCACCCTGTACTATGCTTTCATCCAGTTGGTGTCCAAAAGTGTGTTATGTAGTTGTAGACGATGGACCAACAGTCCACCTGATGGCAATGTCGACGACCTTACACCTACCATTAAAGAAACTAAACCAGCACTACCTTAACTTTAAGTAGCTCAATATTCTCTCAGTCCTGAAGAATTGTAACTGCAAAGTAACTCGCAATCAAATCTTTCACGTACGAGTATATTGTGTATCTCGTAAATTCCTAGCCCAACTCACAAGACAAAACGAAAGGCGTGCCGGTTCGATTCCCGCGCCGTCCGGGCCACAGAGGGGATCTACTTTCGCCATCTGTCACATCTGCATACAATGACTTACTGTGATTCGGTTTTGGTCCGCGAAAACAGCGATGCCATAAGTGACGGCGGGAGTGGAAGCGGGAATTACGTGATAGGATGTGTATGTGATTGTTTTCTGGTACTTTAGATTTAGTGTCTAGATTTCTGATATTCATCTTTAAAGAATTTAGGCGATCACAGAGCTGGAAGGATGGATTAGAAGTCGTGAGATTGCCTAATGACATTCCAGAAAGTTTTTCTATAATGTGTTCTTTGCGTCAGGAAGTAAATTAATTTTAAGGACAATTATCCTTAGTGTAAAATTACAAGGAAGAAAAGCTAGTTATATTAGGTAATTATATATGTAAAGTATGATGGCAAATATGTAGGTTAAAGTCCCCATTTCATGGGAATTCAACTACTAGACTCCACAAAAACAGCTTGTTGTTATGTTGGAAATACTGAATAAGTAAAGAAAATATCTATAACCTAAGCAAAATTAAAACTAAGAGCGCAGTCTTTAATCCTCATGTTCTATGGGCCGACATATCAAGCATTTCACGTCCAAGTGAAACTGCTATAGATGTAATACAACATTCGTACAACAGGTTGCCGAACGTACTTGATCCATTAATTTAGATAACTCTGATTATAAATTATTTGCCTCCAAATTCGTGTCGTAATTGTTCTCTTTACAGATCTGATTTCACTCTCGTTTGCAACATGCTTTCAAGTATATAAATATACAGCGTAATTCATTGTTTTTAGAATGTATATATGTATTACAATATCGGAATTTAAAATAACGCGTACAGTTAGGTTATTTCGGGTATTTGCTCCTCTCACTCCCACCTGTAGTTAGGTTAGTGGCGACAATTTTTGAATGAAATTCTGATCGATTTCGTCGTGTAAATGGCCGTATAAGTATGCGTTAGTTCTTACAAAAAGTATACGAGGTCAAAAAGTCGATTGAGTACTCAAATAAAGGTTCATGAGTGCATGCTCGTTTACCTAAAAAAACATAAAAAACAGTCTAGAAAGAGCTGTTTGATACCTTGTTCCGCATGCGTTCTGATTGATGCTCCAAAGAAACTCTAAAAACAGGTTCTGCTTTTCTTACTCTTGCCAAGTTAGTTGCAGATCAGATGTGCAGAATCATATACTTAGAATCAGTTTATTAGCATTAATATAAAAACAATATTCAAATGTAACTATTATCTAGGCAGTTAATACTAATTATCAAAAACAAGATCTATTACAAGATAAACGTGTAACAAAACGTTGTGTAGGCTAATTGAGCGTTGTTACAAAAACTCGGCGCCATCCTGCGTCATCTTTGTTTTTTTTTAATTCCTTGGCGCACCGTGCGCCGACGCAACCGCCTACCTGCCAGGTAAGATTAGGGCTGGCAGTATTTATGACAATAGCTTCGTTACCAGATATAATTAAAGAAAAAAAATACAAGCTTTTGGCACCTTGGATATCATGAAACTAGGCAAGCAATAACTCAAAAAGTAACTAGCTCAAACTCGATGTGTCTATCTTGTTTAGTATTGGAGTTCCTTCTGACTCCATCATCTGACCAGCCCAATGGTACCATAATATTATTGCATTGTTTCGTGGCCAGTTTCCTCCCTGCTGTCATGTTGATTCTGCTATTTATAAAGTTTAATTAAAAATTTATTTCTGGAGACACGGCCACCCCCCACTGAGAAGAGTTCACTCCAAAACAATAAAATCGATTATAATCCACCGTAATCTAATATCGATACTGAGTTTGCCTACGTGCCACGCTGTCTATATCGATAAAAAATCGTCATTTTCTTATCTGTAATCGTTTCGATGGCAAGGTCGTTTATTGTTCTTGTTTGCACAATTTCGTCTTCCTCATTACACCGTGTAATTAATGTAATTGTTTCATTTTAAAATTAAACGCTGCATTGTGTGTATTTGTGTATTCGAATCGAAATCGAATTCGAAATGCAAATCGATTGTTCATTTGTACGGTCTATTCGTTTCGTAATGAACTATAGAGGCTATTTTTGTTGTACCTACTCATTAGACTTGTGATTAGTAAAAAGCCTGTAAGAAGAGTCATTTTACTTGAATTCAAACTATCAAACCGATTCTTCATAGGAAAATCTGAAAAACAATTTCGATTTAAAAATAATTGCTAACTTTTTTTTACGGCCTAATATCGATCGAGCGATGGATGATTAAGTTTTTTATCGGACAATAATAAAATATGGAAGTAATACCTACTCATGACCCTAGGAAGTGTGATGCGCTATACTTATCGTAAAGTACCGTGTGGAGGCGATGTGACGCAAACACACACGATTTAGGAAGCAGGCTTCGACTGAGCGGCACCTTAGTCCTGTCCCCTCCTCTTTGAAGATTTCAATTTATTTCATTCGTGATAACTAGGTTTTTTTATTTAAGTACTTTTTTTAAATAACTAGGTCCAGAAAATCTGGTTGTATTACATTTTCTTTTAATTATTGAAAAAGAAAAAATATTTGTAGAGCCGAATTTTAAGACATTAAGTAAAAGTGAGGTTAAGTATCGCATCTCCTCGGGGATGGAGCAACGGGAAAGAGTGCCGAGCGCGTAACGCGTCGCGCCGTCCCTCTAAACCCCGTGCTGGGTTCTGGCCTCAGCCGGGGTTCGGACGCTGAGGGTGAGCGGTTGGAGGTTTTAGTGCGGTTCATATCCCACATATCCCGCCCGCCCCGCGGATCCGGTGATTTCCTCCAACTGAAAAAAAAAAAGTATCGCATCTCCAATTTCTATAAATAATATGATTCGTCAGTTATTTAGACACTTCTTTTTTTGTAATTGATTCAATAATTAAGCACTTTTAATATACTTAATATTTCTACAGCTTAATCTACGTTTTTTAATTGTTTACTATTCAACGCAGTAGACTTGTACCCACGTTTCGATTTTAATTTACGAAACTACGAATTGATTGCGAATCATGTTGCCACATAAAATATTAACTTGTTATTGGGTCATTAAAGTTTAATTTCATCTATAGTTTTTGTTAATTAATTTGTTTAGAAAACTGTGTTGCGGTGTTAATTTAAATAACCTAGATATCTAGATAATTTAAAAGTTCTAGTCTTTTTATACTATTTTTGTTTTTATATCATATCACTAAATAATCTTTTTAGATAGTTCAATAGTTCAGTATTTAAAAAAGACGATAGCCAAGTGTGTTAAATCTTTTTTAGCTCAACCTTATACCATTCAAATGTGGTCGGCGCCAGGTTTTTTTCTCCGTTTGTTTTAATTTAAGGAAAACCAACGGTTGTAAAGGTAATCTGAAAACATAAATTATAATAGAAAACTAGAATCCATACTCTGGCATAAGTCTTCTCCACAATTTTTATTCCATCTTTCACACAACCCATCCATCTTTCAAGTCGCCCTTACTGTCCACTTTCAAATTAAATGGTGTCAAATCTGTGGTGCCAAAATCCATTATTTTCTCAGTATTGTTGCAAATATATATTTCGTAATATTCAGGTCATTGACCGGCGATAACAATCGGCATAATTGACCAATAAAGTTATTATTTTGTAATGATCAAATGAAAAAAATATTGTTTGTGCGTACTAAAAAAGTATTGATTTGTATCACTGAGTTTCGTTTCATTTTTGAACGACTTCCGAAAAGGAGGAGGTACTCAATTCGTCTATAGGTTTCTTTTATGTTTCGTGGACCGATTTGAATGATTCTGGTGTCAAGTGGTGGTCGTAATGGGGTCCTATTTTTAAGATCGAACAAGTACTTTAGAATCTGTGTTTAAAAATGTGTATATTTAACGGACACAATTTCTCGATTTGCTGTGTATTTTTGCGTATATTTCTTTTCTATATGAACCGATTTGATGATTTCTTTTGTCAGGAAACAGACACTTCGGATATTTCATATAAATTTAAAGATCTGTCTACCTGGTAATTTTTGTGCTATTCTTAAGTAATGGAAATCGGACGTTTTCATTTTTGTAATAATAAGATTATTAAAGTGAGAAAATAGTGTAAATAGTCTACGCATAAGAATGGAGGGAAGTGGAGAATATTGTATCAGGAAGCAATAATTTATGGTCCATTAAAAAATCCATTATTGTTCATAGTGCACAATAGAAATTGCAAAATGATGCATTACACATACATATATATAAATTGATTAATAAAAAGATCTTTAACTTTTCAGGAAATACATATTATAGTAATATGATTTGACCATAAAAAAGAAATGATAGAAACTTAACCTGAAAAATAACTCATATTATTATCTACTACTAGCTGACTCGCGCAACTTCGTCTGCGTCGAAAAAAAAAATTAGGGGTGGACTACCCCTAACATTTAGGGGATGAAAAATAGATGTTGGCCGATTCTCATAGGTCGGTACCTATTTTTTGTACTTATCCGGTGATAAGCACAAAAAATTTCATCAAAATCGGTCGAGCCGTTTCGGAGGAGTTCAAGTTCGAACACCATGACACGACAATGTTATATATTAGATGTATCTGCTGCCCTCAGCAACTTTCCCGACAATTATTCGAACATTTCTCGCCGTAAAAACCATCCTTGAACTTCAACGAACATTAAAAAACGAATTGGCCAAATTGGTCCAGGCGTTGTTGAGTTATGTGCTTAGCTACACATTTTGCGATTCACTATAGATAGATTAATGTTTAACACGAGCCAATAATGAGAAAAGAACATAACAAACTATACACAATCCTGAATGTGTTAAGTAACTATTCTTCTCAAACTAGTTGCCTTGCCGATCACAACTAGCCTTTCAAGTTTCATATTCTCGTTCTGAACCTTTCGAAACATTTTACAAGCCGATACATATTTGTTATAATGTATTTTTAGTATCGTAATCGACGAATGAAAGAGAGTCGTGATTCAGTTATCTAATTTGTATTATTGCTAATCTCGTTCGTGATGTAAGTTTTATTTATTTAAATGGACTAAATAATAAACCACGGCTATATTAAGCCCCGGTTTTTGTTTGACAGCAAAACAACTTTTTGCATGATATAATAAAGGATCCTGACCAGGTCGACGTTCCATTTTGTGGCAGGTCTGCCTACGCTTATAGTTTGTGGTCTCCACTCCAGAAATTTTCGGCCTTATCGGCCATCTGCTCTTCGCACAATGTCTTGTCCAGACAGACAGACAGATACAGACAGCGCAGGACCGGTCGTTGTAGCGAGGTTTAGGGGAGGCCCTATGTTCAGCAATGGGCGTCTGTAAACGAACCTTTGGCCCACCTATTTGGTAGCTTGTTTTTGTCTCTAGATGAACCTCTGCAATGCCAGGACATAGGGGACCGTTACCGATCACAAACTATACCTGCAGGATTATTCTTAAATCTCGTTTAAAGAGGGACATAGTCATAGTGGTTGGTAACACCGAGGACGAGAGTTCATTTCAAGTTGGGATAGTAGGTACAAGGCAAAATTAATTTTTAACCAGAAAAAAATGCTAGACTTCCTGCCGCACAAATGAGGCGTATGACTTAAACTCTAAGACTCCTACAAAAAATGGAACTACCGTCTTCAGTCGACGGTAATAAGGTTGTTCTTTCTGTAACCTATTTATTATTATTCCAGGTAGTCGCGATGTTGTGATGAAAACGGCGTGATGATGAGGCTCGACGCGAATGAGAAACAGCACCGCTATCACAACCTGCTCAACGACGATCATGCTAGTGAGTATTGTTGTGTCTTAAAATATTAGTAGGAAGCCAAGATGGCGACCGCTACAAAATGGCGCAATACTTCATTTTCGCAACTCCTTAATAAGGACATAAAGATAAAGGTTTTGACTATAGGAAAATACAACTATGATACATTACAACAACAATTCTGGCGTAATGCATCTTTCAATTTTATTTTATTGTCTACCGCTTTTGCGAGAAGGGAAGTCGAAACACATGTTTTTCCTACTCCATCTATCATCTTCTGATTAAATTCGTTGCGGGGTCCAAGACAAGTTAGCTTTCCCTCGGGTTTTCCAGGGCTTCACTGCTCAGAGTCATTACGATGGTCGCCACTGTGAATCGTGGCTACACAGGAGTTACAGTGGTGGGAGTGAGAGGTGGGCCAATACCCGGAAAAAAACTATGATACATTTTAAATCCAAAATGGCTGCTATGCTAAAACAAAATGGCGAATAAGTTTTGTTTCAATAGTTACTAGGGATGTAACGAGTATTCGCATTCGCTTTGTCAAAGGTCCAAAAATCTACATTCGCAACAATCCTAATAGGTACTCAAATTTGATTTACTTTAGAAAAAAGATTTTAAAAATTATCCTCAAACGAGGTAATGTTTCCGAATGAACTCCAGGTGTGCACTACAGTTGCTCGTGACATATAACACACAGACAAGTGGTTAAGTTACAAAAGAAATTGGAGACTTAATCGTCTTCATACCAAAAACATGAAATATACAATGCTAAACCAGCTGGACCACTTGTTCGTCTGCCATTTCAAAACTAATTAGACAATCTTAATTTCTATCAGACTTTTACCACTTTTACTGAACATCTACTGTTTTTACTTTCGCTCAGAAATTTGGAATCTTAGTGAGTCAGAACATTTTAATTGAATCATATGATTTGCCTCACGTTTTTTTACAAAAGCAATCAAATTGTATGAATATGATTAATTGTCTGTTATTTGATTAGTTTTAGTAATTGAATTACGATGTTAATGATAGACAAATTTATTGAAAATTTTTTGTCTTATTTATTAACTCCAAAAAGGCAGGAGATTATTACATCTCATATAGTTTTTTAGTTCCTGATGTGTACCTATTTTTATCTAGGTATTTTTTTACCAAATATTTTGACAGCTAGTTAAAACTGTTAATTTAATTTGATCCACCCACTTTTTTCGCAATAATTTAAATAAATTCCGCATAAATAATACTAAAATACATGCAGTAACGAAAACGAAAAAAAAAAAAAAAAATCATATTCTTTTATAACTGTAACCTTCTAGTTTCTTGTACGTCGCAACAAAAAAGGCTAATTATGTTGTAAGTTCCCATGTTTGTGTTAGCAATTAGCTTTCCATACATAACGAGTAGTACTGCACGAAACTTTATATTCACTTACAATTTACGTATGCTCAGTCATCACGAAATTGAGTACAATCCCTCTTCCGAGGAGACCTGAGCCCAGCAGGGGGCAGTAATGGGTTGTTACAGTACAGTACAGTACAGTCTTAAACTATTTAGTTTTTCTGTCTTATTTTTGGCAATATGTATGTTCTCGTGGTACACTATTTAAATTTGATTAAAACCACATTCATATACTGTCGTTTTTAAAATTTTTAGTTATTATTTTTAGTTCATTTTTAGTCACCATTTAAAACCCTTTAAAAGTTCCCTTTAAAATAAAAAAAAATCTATTAAAAATATCAAGAGAAATAATAGTACGAATTTAAACTCTGCAAAGTCAACATAAAGTTGAATTTCGTTTACGTAATTTTGTCTGCATTGTCTGGAAAGTGAGTTCATCTGTCCAATTAACCAGATGATCGATTACTGGCTGTCTGGCCGCACCTGACTTCCGGTCGGCTGTTTCCTGCGTTTTGTACACCCTCGTAGTCACGCATCAGTGCGTCACATCACTAGTGTTACAAAACTTTTGTTTCAAATTGGAAACTTTTAAATTTCAATTTCGAACACAAACTGCCAGAAAAAGAAAAAGGTCTTATATAGAAGTATATTCCATTCGTGAATTTTGTGTGTGAGTAATTCTGCAATTCGCCGAGGCTCCTTCGAATACGAAAAAGAGTCTTTCAATGAAAGTCGTATGTAGCGACCCCGTAGTGCCTTCTGATATTGCTAACATCCATCCACTTATGATCAGGTGGTTCGTAAGTTCGTCTGCCTATATAGTAATAAAAACATCGTACAGTATACATGGATAAATCCCTAGAAAAGCTTATTCCAGTAAGTGACGATGCCTCTGTGATTTAAGTAAGATTAATGAAGATTTTAAGTAATCAACCATACATGTATAGTACTAAAACTTATAAAATTCCTAGGACGAAGAAACCTTATCACAAACAACATAATATCTAGTATCTTAGTTCAAATCTGAAATAGCTATAAAGTATAAACCTGTTTTAAGATGTAGAAAATAAATGTCATACTACACCGCTTGGAGTGTTGACCCTGGCCCACCATGTTAACAACATGGCCGCCCACGGAATTCTAACATTTATTACACTAGCTGACCCGGGTTAACTTCGTCTGCGTCAAAAAAACGAAGGTTCAGAAAGCATTTGAAAGCAAGAAAAACATTTATTTGTGACACAAAATAATTGTACAATTTTCACATAAAAATAAGGCACTAATTTGCCACAAAAAGGTAAATGTCTCAGCTTAATGCCACAGCGAGCATAGAACCAACTTTCGCTGATTTTCAGGCCCCGTGGATTTGCGATGTAAGTGTAGAAAAAAGTGCTTATTTCCAACATCACATCAAAAACTTCTTGAATTATTAATGTTTCTGGCTTATTATGCATGTATTATACACATAAACCTTCCTCTTGAATCACTCTATCTATTAAAAAAAGCCGCAAAGTCTACAGCGTAGATTTCTGTTTTAAAGATTCAAGAACACAGAGACAGACAGCGCGACGCGACTTTGTTTTATACGATATAGTGTTATTTCATAACATATCTAAGTTTCTTTACAATTTAATTGATGATAATACGCGTAGTTAACTTTTATTGCTATAAACTCAAAACCTATAAAAGGAAGATTGTTCACGTATTTCATAAATATTAAATACTTTTTAGAAATACAGGTGTAGGAGATCCAGTATGCAAAATTCTTTGTTTTGAAGGACCTCTTGAAATAAAAAGTATTCTTAAAATAATGTATTCAAAATAAAATTGACATTGTATATTTAATTTAAGAACTAGTTTTTATGTATTCGCTAATCTCATTGACTGATTTGAATTTTTAAAAAATATTGTTGGATAATATTTATGGAGCAAGGCAATAAAACTCAAATAGTGTATGACGTCAGGTGGAAAATAATCTAGGAATATGAAATTAAACAGGCTAACGTAAATATATTCAAAACAAATTCGAAACAAACAAAAATAACAGGTATGAATTGTAATATTGCATTTACATATTAGCTCGCCAACGTACAACACACGTAAAAAACAAATGAAAGTGACGACCGACCAACAAGTAAACGGGGGTTTTGTATGCATTGAAACTATGTGAAACACCGTTTGACAGTTGGCCTACCATTTCTCACTTGCGTGCATTGGAAGTTTACGAGATACCAAATCATAGATGTCCTATTTTATCTTCAAGATGAAAGATTGAGAGAAACTCGAAAGTGGAAATCAGTAGCTAACTCGACCTTGAGGGAAAGTCAGCTGATAAACCTATCTTTATAGGATGCGATAAATATATTACGTTCTATAAATCTTAAAACGCAATTCTTTATCGACTGTAGTGCAAATATTTGACAGCCACTGCACTTTTATTTAAAGTTAATGTTTGTCTATAAACGCTTGACTTTGGAAGACTACTTTTTATCGATTGATTTTTAATTTGAAGTTTTTTTATGGCTAACTTGGGGTGCTATAAAGGAAGCTGAGAAACGAATTTTTGCATTCTTGCCATTGGCTGCGACAATAGGTGTTATCGGCCCCAACCATGATCAGACATTGGGGCGACACGCGGTCTATTAGACCCCAATACTTTTGACAATGTTATGTTCTTCGCACCGTAGGGAATCATTTAGGCCTTTTTTTTCTTCTTGTGTCCTCGTATCTTGCCTAACTTCATTAATAAAATAATAATAAAAATAAATCTCCTTCCGATCAGTCTGTCTGTCTTAAAATCTGCTTGAATCTTACATATATTCCATTTCTAGAAACCTCCACACATATTTAAAGCTGATATTTGAAAATGTCCTTGCTCTAACATATTTCAAGTCATTGCTAAAGGTCGGTGTTGCGAACGTTGATTGAATAGTAATGATGTCAATATTACATCATCAGCTGGTTTTAAGGATTTACGTATCCTTGTACGATAACAATGTTTTACAGTAATCGGTAATTCTTATTGTTATCTTTATGTTTTATACTGTTGTAATTTGTAGTTGATACTGCAGGTAAATTTTTTTTAGATTTTTGATGTCCTTGAGTGATGTACAAAAAAATACAAAATAGTTTATTAACAGAATTTTACAGACAACTGATACATTTTTAACAATGGTCCCCGCACTAGGTCAGACCTGTATCGCGGGAGACCGTAATAAGAGATTACAAATGGTTTGTACAGCCAGAGACAATATTAAGAATTTAAACTATTTAACAAGAAAATAAAATTAGTAACGCTAAATAAAAAATAAGGAATATAAAAAGAACGAAACAAAACACTATCTGATTCCCTCCATACTACTTAAAACTAAACAACGTTAACACTACTTAACAGGCACAAACACACGTTACACATATTCAACACCAACAAGATTTGTGTGGTTAACACAGTGTTTAAGTCTAAAATATAGATTTTTTCTTAGAAATGTCAATACCAAAATCAAAAGAATTAAATTACTTTAACATACATTTCTATTACGTAAAAAAACAGTATGAAAATAATCACAGAACATTTGTCATCAAGTTAATCACTGAGTCTAAACCACTTTTAATTTTTAAAATAAGTGTAAAATTTAAATTTAATAAATTATCCTTATCATGTTTCTGAGAAACTATAAAAAACGCATAAAATGTTTATCTGATAACGTTTTAAAAATATTTGTTCAGCTTCAAACATGTGCTCTAATTAATGAAGTAATGAGATAAGATTTAGGATTGTGTAAAAGGGTAAAGGCCTTGCTGTGAAATTTACATTAATTGTTATGTATTAGTTATGTATTTATTGTATAATATAGTAATTATCTTTAAATATTGGCTTAAGAAAGACATTTGCATCAATTATTTTTATTTACCTATTCAGTGTGAATGAAAAAGATAGTACCTTCTTTGAATGTTGCGAATGTCGATTTTGAATCGAAAGTAATTGTTATAATAACGAAATTGACTGTCTAAATTGTTTTTAAAAGTGAGAGTATAAAATTACAGGAAGTCAAGCAGTACTTACGTGATCTTCTGTTCAAAAGTTCAAATTATGTAGTTATAATAATCAATTTTACTATCAGAAAAAAGATGATACCCCACTGATATGATATGATATGATCACCGCACTTCAGCTTGTCTAAACTTACAGATCCACCCTGTATAAATCTTATATTAAAAAAATCTTATTTTCAGAAAAACATTAATTTATGTTACAGAAAACTTTTCAAATTATACAAGCTTTTAAGACCCTGGATATCATGTAGCAGTAATACAAGTAAAACGAGCAAAAACGCGATGGGTCTATCTTGTTTAGCAAAAGAGTTCCTATAATCAAATCAGCGCCATTTTGTCATATTATTGCATTGTTCAATATATCTGCGTGCAAAATGTCGGCTCAATAGAAAATCGGGAAGATGGTCAAATTAAGCTTGCGAGATTCCACCCGAACTTACATAGTTACATCCAGTGCAAGTTAATATAAAGCTTGTATAAAGATAAGTAGATACTCAAACAAGTGATTCCGAACTCCACAGTTACGCCATCTAGTGACATTTGACATCCAGAGACGGGTTGTTAACAAAATTGTTCTCGAACAAAATTTCAAACAATGGAAATAAATTTATCGTAAACTAACGAAATTCATATTCATGAGCCAGTGAGGAATGTTACATAGTACATTGTGTTGGAAATTATATTTCACAACACGGGGTTTTCCGTTTTAGTGACAAGGTCATGCATTGTGATCACATATGTGGCCTAGTCACATATCTAAATAATGATTTAAGCATAGTTCAGGCTGTACAAGTCTCTCGGATTGGCCCACCTCTCACTCCCACCACTGTAACTCCTGTGTAGCCAGGATCCACAGCGGCGACCATCGTAATGACTCTGAGCATTCTCTCGGATGTCAGATGGCCGATGGGGCCGAAAAGTTCTGGAATGGCGGCCACGAACCGGTAAGCGCAACGTTGGTAGACCCCCCACAAGATGGACCGACGATCTGGTCAAGATCGCGGGAGGTCACTGGATGCAGACGGCGCAGGACCGGTCGATGTGGCGAGGTTTGGGGGCTTATGTCCAGCAGTGGACGTCTATAGGCTGATGATGATGATGATGAAGGATGTTTTATAAGTTATATGGTAGATCCTATGAAATTGCAGGGGTCCATGAGCGCCTGGAACCATTTACCATCAGATAGGCCATCAGAGGCCATGCATAAATTACGTCTCACTTTAAGGGTGACATTGTGTGACGAACATTAAACTGTAAATGTAAATTTACAAAATATGTGACGTCACACTAAGGACCCCTCCTTAGGAGGAGGGGGCATGAAACTCGTGTGACATAATGTGCATCATGCTTTACCATTATCTTAAGTTCATTGGGATTGCAATCTCACATTCAAAACGCAAATGGAGGTACTCAATTTTATTTTGCGCTGCTCTAGAAATAAATACAAAACCGTTGATTAAGATTTGAAAAAAGAACATCGGATATTTAATAATATTATTTAACACCCTTGGGTATTAAATCCACGTATTAAAATTATTTACAATTTAATGCTATTCAATATTCATTTTATTACCGGCAGCCTTCACTGCGTAAATCAACATACAGCGAACATAACAGCGAAGATAAACATAACAATAATTCCTTAGTTACTGTTTGTAAATCACAAACAAAATGTTTCAACTTACTATTGAGTACGCATGCGTTAACATTCATTACGAATTTCAACCCTACTCCTATTAAAATACAGTTGTTTTTCTTACGACAGTGGTTCGTTTCAAAGCCTCCACGCATGCGCGTTTGCCTGACAATAGCCAGGGTTATCTACCTCTTCTATCCCAGTACTTTCCACTTTCGGACACGGAGTTAAGGTTTATTTAGCATTTTCTGTAACAAGAACGAATATCATTGTTTAATCAGCTGTGAATCCAAAACGAGAGTTCAGTTCGCCCGAGACCGTGTACTGCAAGATCCGTGTGAAAAAAATCTAAATTTAAAAATCAAGTGCATTGTGTTCTAGTGATTGTCTTTGGTCTGTTTTGGATTGCATTCTAATTTTGAAGTCAATAGTGTTGTGTGTTGTTTTATTTTAATTTGAATTTACAAAATTGCGTTCGATTTTTAATTCAGTTATATTGCATTCAATTATCTATTTTTAATTCAGTTAACGGACAGTTGTACGGTACTGTAATCGCATTGAAGAGCGCGCATTTGTTCGCGACCGGCCGGCGTAAAGATAAGCCTATTCAAAGGGGGTATAATACAGTTCACCTGATGTCATATAAATTTACTGTTCTTAAATATAAAAAAATATCTTACAAGAGTACAATACTAGAGGTCAGTAACGTGCAGTTTACAGATGCAACTATGCATTGCATAACTTATGAAATTGGATTAAAAAATGACAAACAAAAACTCCTCATTCCTGTTCTTAGCAAGTGAAGTATAATCTATATTTCTGCTTAACTTAAATATACATGGAAGTTCACTAGAACTATATTTTATTCAAATTGTAAAGAATATCATTGATAGAACTGCATAGGTCAATGTGTTGAAACATTTTGGCACAGATTAGTTACCTACTTGTATGCTTTATTGCTATCACAGATAACACGCAACGGGCGGGTTTCCCATTTCATTATATTATTATTATCTACTACGTCATAATGTCCATTTTACACGTAAACAGAGTACTTTTATTTCAACAAATCTATCTACTCATGTTTCTTAGTCACTCTATCGATTGGTGCAATAAAAATACAGGGTATGATTTTTTCGAATTGTACCAGCTTCGATTCCCGGGTGTAACAAGATTTTTTTCAGGAATCCATCATTGCAGTTGTGTTTCTTTACAGAAATCAAGAAAAAAAACAAAAAAAAATCGCTAAAATCATTATTTCGAGTACTTCCCTGAAGGGGACGTTTACCAATTCCATGTGTATTGTGTTCCTGTATATTGTGACGCTGACGAAATTGTGCCGATCAGCTAGTTAATAAATCAATACATAGTACAAAGTCGCTTTCGCTGTATGTCTGTATGTATGCTTAGATCTTTAAAACTACGCAACGGATTTTGATGCGGTTTTTTTTAATAGATAGAGTGATTCTTAAGGAAGGTTTGTATGTATAATAAATGCATAATATAGTAGAGAAACACTGATAAATTTAAAGGTTTCTAATGTGATGTCGTAAATAAGCACGTTTTTTTGCGCTTATATTGCAAACGCTGGCTGAACCCTACGAGTTAGACCAAAATAATGTACTACAGTATTGTTCACCTTAAAAAGTTCAACAAAAAAGTCCGCGATGGTATATGTCTATCTCTTAGGGATAACCCAGCATAACCATTTTTATTCTTTACTAAAAAATGGTAATTTACGAAGTGATTTTAAACAATACAGCATTAATCCTTATCCAATTAGGTACTTAATTAGGTACTAAATAAATAAATTGTGCATTTATTATAGACTAGCTGCCCCGCGCAACTTCGTCTGCGCCAATCTCAATTAAATGTCAACTATTCGATTTTTTTCTCGCTGTAAATACCATCCTTGAACTTCATCGAGAATTTAAAAAAAACAACAATTTCTAAAATAAATATAGCCTAAGTTACTCCTTATAACATAAACTATCAGTCATTGACAGTCAGCCCGACCGAATCGGTCTAGCCATTCTAGAGATTAGCCAAACAGACAGTGGCCACCTTCCAGCTCCATCATCAGACCTTGACATTCATCCTCTATGCAAAGATCTCATCAGGACGCTTCATTAGAGCCGGAACACGATGAGGTTATCTTGCTTCATGACGGAGTTCCCATAGCCACCCACCAGCTCCATCATCAGACCTTGACATTCATCCTCTACGCAAAGATCTCATCAGGACGCTTCATTAGAGCCTGAACACTATGAGGTTAACTTGCTTAATGACGGAGTTCCCATAGCCACCTTCCAGCTCCATCATCAGACCTTGACATTCATCCTCAATGCAAAGATCTCATCAGGACGCTTCATTTGAGCCGGAACACGATGAGGTTATCTTGCTTAATGACGGAGTTCCCATAGCCACCTTCCAGCTCCATCATCAGACCTTGACATTCATCCTCTACACAAAGATCTCATCAGGACGCTTCAGTAGAGCCTAAACATGATTGGCTGGGTTGATTTGGATGGGACTTTCAATGGCCGAGCTTAAGTAATAAAGACTAACTTTTTTTTTTTTTTTCAGTTGTAGGAAATCACCGGATATGTGGGAGTTGAACCGCACTAAAACCTCCAACCGCTCACACTCATCGTCCAAACCCCGACTGAGGCCAGAACTCAGCACGGGGTTTGTAGGGACGGCGCGACGCGTTACGCGCTCTTTCCAGTCGAAATACGAATTACTCAATATCACTGGTTCCATTGGCCAGTTTAGTCAGAGCTCCAGTTGCCACGATTCACCATGTAAATCGGAGATCTCTTTATGTTGGCCAAGAAAACGTAATACCCATCGACGTTATTTCGCTTATAACTTTTTTAATACTGAACCGATTTTGATAAAACAACGACTAAATGTTAAGTGAGACTTGCCATAATACATTACAAAAAACCCCAACTAAATTGGTTCAGCCGGTTCGGAGATTAGCGTGCACAAAGATACAGACAAACAGACAAACAGATAAACAGACAAACAGACAAAAAAAAATCTAATTGCATTTTTGGCATCAGAATCGATAACCAAACACCCCCTGCTAGTTTTTTTTTGATATTTTCAATGTACATAATTGACCTCTCTACGATTTTATTATAAGTATAGATATAGATCAATATGCTTTTTACAGCATGTAATTTAAGTGAATATTACCGAAGATATTACAAATTTAAAATGCAGGGTCGTAGTTGCGCCGGGCGGCGCGTGCCTATATAGACTACAATTTTTGAACCCCTTTGTAACGCAGACGAAGTTGCGCGGGTCATCTAGTATGGTATAAAGAAATATCGGAATTTAAATGAGGAAAATGTTGATTAAGAATTTAGTTCAGAAAAAGGGAAATTTTCTCACGTACTCGTAAAATAACTTAAATTCCTCATTTATATTTACGTTTTTATTCAATTGTTTTGTTGAAAATGTAACACAGAGAGCTTTTGCTATGAAACTGAATAAAATGTATATACGACATCACATCAAAAAACTCTGTAAGAAATCAGTGTTTCTCTACTATATCATGCATGTATTACACACATGAACATTCCTCTTGAATCACTTTATGTATAAAAAAAACATAAAATCCTATGCGTAGTTTAAAAGAAAGCATACATAGAAACAGACAGCGTGAAACTACTATGTTTTATACTAGTGATTCTATTTTGAATGATACCAGGAATAAACGTATTCAGACACTCGCGGTTTTCTATAATACTTTCATGCATTTTCAACGGGTTCTTACCACGATATTTAAGTTCCACGATGTTTAGTTCCACTGGTACTACCCAAAAGCGAACGAGAAAGAGGATAGACAGATTTGATTGCTCTTAAATCGACCCGCAGTATCCAGTCTTCTCGTGATCATGACGTTTGCAACAACGTTGGAATATCGAGACAACTCAATTAATTAAATATCGTGGTAAGAACCCGTAAGAAAGTAATTTAAACATAGTACGGACATTGTGTTTCAATTATATGTAAGTTCGAGTTCCAGTGGCACTACCCAAAAGCGAACGAGAAAGAGGGTAGATAGATTTGTTTGTTCTTAAATCGACCCGCAGTATCCAGTCTTCTCGTGATCATGACGTGTGCAACAATGTTGTAATATCGAGACAACTCAATTAATTAAATATCGTGGTGAACCCGTTGAAAATGCATGAAAGTATTATACCAGGAAGTTACTTGAAACAATGTTTTTAGCAGATAACAATTTCTAATCTATGTTCAAGTTATCAATAATTACTTATTATTTGTTATAACGATATCACATTCTATTCTGCATTCTTAACTTGATAAATGTGCAAATATTTCGATAATATTTCAATGTTGATTTGGTAACAAGAAGTAGTATTTTAAGAAGCGACAAATTTTTGCCCTACTTCCCAAGAGTAGGTACTCAATTAGATTTAACGATTTAGGTACTGTGCGTTTTCCACTTCCTATCAGGTGGGCCGTTGTCTCATCTGCCTACATGGCAATAAAAAAAAATGTACTAAGTACACGAAAATAACTAGAATCAAAATATCTATAGTTTAATTTTTAACATGCTTTGTACTAACTTGCACTGTGTAACTATGTAGCTATGTACGTGCAGAGTCTTTCCAGTTGAATTTGACCAACTTCCCTGATAGGAACTCCTGTACTAAATAAGATAGACTCGTCGTATTGAGGCTTTACTTAGCTAGCACTTTACATGGTATCCAGGATCTTAGAAGCTTGTTTTTCAACAGTTTTCTTTTAAACAAATATATTATCATATAATCTACAATGAAATACGAAAACTAACTTCACTAAATATCCTCAACAGGTTCATTGACTTAATTAGATATTCATCAGTCATTCTTTTCAACTTTCAATTTGGTATTGTATACTTTGAGTTTTCCAACTTATGACTCACACTGATTAGCATAAATTCGTTCTGTATAAAATATAAAATTTAATGATCCATAATTTACAATAAATTACTAATTTTATTGATGTCGTCAAAATTATTGAGTTGATTAAGGATGGATTACGCATCTTCTTATATATAAAAATGAATTGCTGTTCGTTAGTCTCGCTAAAACTCGAGAACGACTGAACCGATTTGGCTTATTTTAATCTTGAAATATTCGTAGAAGTCCAGGGAAGGTTTAAACGGTGAGAAAATTTCCTTATGTGACGCAGACGAAGTTGTGTGGGCCAGCTAGTTGAATATAAAATTCATGCCTTTGACGTTTCGTCCGATGATAAAAATTTAAGGATGGTATCGAATAGCTTCTTAGTGAAAGAGACGCATATTCCTTATGAAAAAGGTGACCAATAACCAATACTTTCATGCATTTTCAACGGGTTCTTACCACGATATTTAATTAATTGAATTGTCTCGATATTTCAATGTTGTTGCAAACGTCATGATCACGAGAAGACTGGATACTGCGGGTCGATTTAAGAGCAAACAAATCCTTCTACCCTCTTTCTCGTCCGCTTTTGGGTAGTACCACTGGAACTCGAACTCACATCACGACACACCACTCACTGTGTCTACAAGACTTCCTGAGTATGAACCCTTAGTGACTGTTGTGTTTAGCACTGGATTCCACATACTCGATAATCTGAAGCCGTCGCCCCTGTTAAAAGTGCTATGTCTTCAAATCTCGATAGCTTCTTTAACCATCTTTGGTACGTAACGACGTTCAGAAGACCGATTATAGAAAACCGCGAGTGTCTGAATAAGTTTATAACCAATAACCATGTTTAACGATTACAAAAAAGTGCATTAAATTCTTAATACATATTTATCTTTAAAAAAATCTGTATCGACATTTACAAGTGCAAGACTTTCTTCTACCATAACTGATGTCCAATTAGTTAAAAACATCTCAATACCAAATAAACCACAGACAATAATTATTGCTTATTACCATACATTAATCACAATTACCAGCCATTAAAATTAACGTCAACCATTTTACAGAATTACACTTAATAAGATAATTGTAGCTGACTGAATTGTGTAAGTAAAGCCCTGATTTTACTTGACTTTTTAAAAGTAATGTATCACTAAAGTTAAGTACCCTTTACATGGCGAAAGCTCTTGTTTCGATCTACCTTACTCCTATCACTGTGTACCCAGGAACCCGAGGGAAAGCTAACGTGTCTTGGGCCCCACAACGAATTTGATCAGAAGATTATAGGAGTTAGAAATATAAATTCAATGGCAAATGATGTCTAAACTAAATAATATGATATGCTTGAAATAGATGTATTAGCGGTTTTACAATATTTAAAAAAAAACCCTACGTTCTACATTCTATAATGCGGGTATTCGACTCCTACTAGCAAAAGCTACACCCAATTCTCTAAAGTTAACTTTTGTCAATCGACTATTTAAAAAAGAGGTTTAAAAACTACAGTAAATACTCCTAAGTTAGTAACCTTGAAAAGATTTGCAAACATTAACTAAAAATCGTAAACGAAAGGATTGAGGTCATGCTAATAGATCGTTAGCAAAATGAACTGTCATTAGGGAAACTAAATTATCATGTTTTCTGAAAAGAGTTATTATTTTGATTTATAGTTTTTGTGAATCAAATGAAGGTTTATATCATTAAATTGATAAAAGCATTAATGATACTTTGATCATTAAATTTAATGAATAACACAATTTATGGTGTTTCGATAGTGAGTTTTGCTGCGAATTTCTCAAAAAATACTGATTATTACATATTGAGATGATGAAACAGAAAATCAGTATTTCTTGTTCAAAAACATCTGAAGCAATACAAGAAATTATTGAAAAAGAAATCGTATTGGAAGTCATAGAAAAGGCTGATTAATAATGTATTAGTGCCATAAAGTTTAATTTTACTCTTTCATATAACAAAGAACTCATCAACATTAAATTATATTACGTTACATTCCCATATACAGCTAATTAATTTCGTCTGAAACTTAATCTTCATAAACCGAATCTATCAGATTCACAAATAGAATGGCTGCACCTAACATACGAGTGACATCATCTAACAAAGTGAATTGATTACCTCATATGTTCATCTTGTAGTAGGTATACTTAGTTGTAGCTATAACACCTTGTATTGTACAATTCATCGTGTTTTTTACAAGTTTTATATGAACTTGCACTGGATGTAACTATGTATCTACGTAACTATGTTTGTGTATTGCAAGGTAAATTCGATCTGATGATGGATTCGGAAGGTGGCCATAGGAACTTCTGTACTAAACAAGATAGAGCCATCGTGTATGGGCTCGTTTTACTTGTATTAGCTTGTATTTAAAGTTTTCTTTAAAATATTTTTATTGATTCAGCTTACTTCATCTTTGCCAACCTTTCCAGCTATTCTATGAGGTCATAACTCTGCAGCGTGAGCTCTTTTTATAAAGCATTTTCTATCTGGTGGATACTTCATAGAAAAAGATCTAATTTATTAGATAACTAGATGACCCCCGCAACTTCGTCTGCGTCAGAAAGGAGATCAAACAGTACTCGCAATGTTGTCGCGACATTATTTTGCGTTCTGCGTGGTATTCATTGCGTTTTATACTCGTGATAACTTCTAAACGAAATGTCCGATTGGAATAAAACAAAAAGTAATTTACTTCTACATTAATACTCTTGATAACATAATACTTAATTTGGATAAGGATTAATATGACGATACTATTTTAATGTAGTTTCAATCTTCGGACGATATTTTATTATTTCTTGAACATAAAAACGGTTATTATGATGACTAAACTATGATAGTTAGATATATGCTGTCGCGGACTTTTTTGTTTGTCTTGCTAAGACCAAAAAACCCGTAGTACATCATTTTGTTCTATTGTCAATAGTTTTTGCAGCGTACGCATAAATAGGTTTTCAAATATTCACCTTGTGTTACATATTCGGTATTTTCATACGGATCCCTAATTTTTTTGCAAATAAAATATAGCCTATGTTACTCGGGGATAATGTAGCTTTCCAAAGGTGAAAGAATTTTTGAAATCGGTCCAGTAGTTTCGGAGCCTATTCATTACAAACAAACATACAAACAAACAAACAAATCTTTCCTCTTTATAATATTAGTATAGATAACTAAGGCATTGTAACTACAAACTCAATTACAACTTTACGCTTCAATTTTATTGAAGAACATCCATGTCTTTCGACTTTGTTCATTCGTAATCTATTCATACATTACCAACATTGTCACGCTCAAATTCGGCTGTTTCATCATTGTTTCTGAATAGTTGATTATCCATAGTATTGTTGTCAACACGATCTGTTTCTTCAGTTCGATCGTTTTCAGCGTCATTGGACCGAGTCGTGACGTCGCCACTATCCAGTGTTGTATGCATTCGTCAGCTTTGTTTACCGTCGTGAAGGTCATATACTGCGTCGTGTTACATCAATCGTGTGTGTTCTATTGATACTTTTAGTTGCTTGTGGTAACATTTACTTAGTTGATATGCAAGTTTTATTAAGTAATGCTTTTTAATGTAAAGTATGTCTAGTTGATTCTCTAATGTTATATTTACGATATTGTAACGATTACGAACTTTTATCTTCTTCATACCCAAAATGTATTAACTAGTCTTTTAAAAATCCCTAAGAACCTACTAACCTAAAGAACCTAATTTTAACTGTATAGTAAATTATGTGTACTATACATACATAGATCATTTTAAATTCACCTTATCCGGTGTTGAAACCATTCACACGAAAAACAAATTGTACTTATCTTATATCTAACCTCAACACAATGATTTTATTATTAAGTCTTTCCCATACTTTGTCTTTATGGATTTGCAAAGTGAAAACTGTTTGAATATAAACCAACAATGTAATTTAACTGTTTTTAATATATACAGTTGAAAAGTGACTGATAAGATGTATCGTTAAACTGATTTGGCCTTGGTAAAAACGCACAAAAACCCCTATCTATATTATAATTTTTACAACACTGCAAGAGCCAATAGCATCATCAAATTTCACATATTCCGTTTTAGTAAAACAATTAATTATGAGTATAGAAAACTGTCGTCCATAATCCGACACAGAAGCCCATTGAAAACCGCCAAAACATCGAATCACGTATTCTGGTCACATGAGTGTTACTGCATGTGCAGATTTCCAATTAGATATGGTTGTTGAAATGGCTTGGTGTCGTCACGTCCGGTGTTGGTGACAGCCGCGGGATCATAATAGCACAGAATAATATTCTATACAGAAGTTACTAATACTAATGTATGTGCAACCCTTTTGATAGGTAATTTTGAACTAGGCTCGCTAGGTTGGTTTAGGCATCTAAAAATGGGTTCACCAATAATAAGGTAAGGAGAAAACCTCCCAGAATCGCGCTAGTGTACCTACAAACTAAATTATATGAATATAGCAATAAAAGGAATTGTACTTTTTGATTAATTATCAATTTTAATCTAATACTAAGACTTCTTAACACCAATAAATCTAATGGATTTTGGAAGACACTTTGTAATGTACACTCTACACAAATGATGGTCATTTGGTGAGTTTCCCTTTACATTTCATTTTTACATAACGTTCCTAAAATGTTTGGCTTCTTCCAAGTCTGGCTCGGATGAAGAATTTGGCACTTGCTCTCTTACCTAGTTTGAAACGACTTAGTCTTTCGTGTTTGAGAATTAGAATCTTTTATTTGCGGTGAGAATTATATTTGTATCACTTCGTAAAAGTGATTTGTATGAACCTTTATTTCTGTATATTTCTGTCATATTAGTGTCCATAATCGTCAGTTTCACAATGTCTCATTGTAACGTTCCCGGATGTTGGAAGATGGTCGTTTAGTTCTTCTTTTGGTGGGTTATTATTCTGTAATTATGTACGTTTTGGTAAATTAGTTGGGCGCTCATGTGTGTTATTTCAACTTTTGGTTTCGTTGTAACGTTCACTTGCGTGGTTAGTACAATCAAAATATAATCAGCTTTAAGGTTCTCTCTTTGTCTAAAATTGTATTTGGCCCCTCGATCTAACAGTCATAATGTTTACTAAGAATGGATGGGATCTTTTCTTTGCTTTTTTTTCAAGACAATTTCATTGGAAGATTTAACATTGGAAACAAATATGGTAATAATTCCGTTGAATGTATTTTATTGATAAAAGTAGGGAAAGACTAGAATTAACAAATCCATGTCAAAAGTCACCGGAACCCATAAGTCTCCTATGACTTACGTAATCCACATCAGTCTTTCCAGATCTCGTCATTAAGATTTTATAACATCCTTCCAACAAAATCCCATTGTGAATTCTATTCGCTGCCAAAAGCCATACGATGTCTAGACCAACCGTCGCCATTACAGTTTCCTTGTGTCGTTGACTTCTCATCTTGTCTCTGGTTGTTGACTTTAGTACAAATATTGTTATCGTCTTGTGTATTTTCTATATTAAGAATGTAGGTTGCTTTTTTTTAAGTTTATATGCTACAGTTTGGTCAGTTCTTATTTGGGAAATGGTATTAGTATTTCGTGTTTCCATATACTCATAATCTGTATAGCTTGTGATGATTTCGTCCACTGCACCAGCAACCTATTCTTGACAGCTTCCTGATTGACCAGTCATATTCTCAATGTGGGACTGTTTGGAGTACAAATTCTTTGCAATGACGAATCTTTACCAAATCGGGCTCTTCCAGACAAACTTGAATTTAAATCACAAATCTCAAAAACCTTGGAACAATATTATACTTGTTCATACGATAAAAACATCTTGATGTGCTAAACTTTGAACTTGAACATACGGGTTTTTACGAGCGGTGTGTTAATCTTCAAGTATATCGTAATTTTTATGGATTTGTTTACTCTAGGAAGATGACCGTGGAAGTTTTTGGTAGAATAGTTGTATTTTTTTAAGTCAATGCTCTGTTGGAATGATTCTAAAGTGTGTCAGTGTTCGTTAAATGCTTCTTCCAATCTTAACTTTGTTTTCACTGCACCTAACATTTCAAATACTTAGACATCATCTGGCTAATAAGCATAAGTTCCAAGCCAGGTCGTGCACTTTTTGTGACAGTAAAGAATGCCGTAGTGCATAACGTATCCTTCTGTTTCGCATAACCCCGTGCTAGGTTCTGGCCTCAGTGTAAGCAGTTTTAGGTTTTATTGGGGATCAACTCCAACATAATCCAGCGATTTCTTCCAACTAAAAAAGATCATGTACTTTGCGTTTAAGCTCGTTTAGAGTGGAATATAAAGACAATCAACTTCGCTCCTTTATTACTGTGTTAAATCTCAAAACAAAACATTTGAAGTCATTTACTACACAAAAACGTAAAACCAACTCGCGTAATCTAACAACTGTAACGAAAAACAACAGTAATTCTTTACGTTCACACGTAACTTTCCCAGTTCATATTGTGTTCTTTTGTTCACATGTGATCTTGTTGATAAACGGTTCAGAACCGTGGCTTACCTATGGAAACTTACCATCGGGTGGATCGTAAGCGTATACTTACTACATTTTAATTAAAAACAGCTTAACAGTGAAGCCAATTTAAAGTATACTTCTTGGGGCGTTAGCGCATATCAATCAGACTATTTTACCTGCACTAAATATTCTACAAAAAAAAGAGGTAACCGAGTCCCTCCATGAAATAGTAGAAATCGCATCGCAAATCATCTTAAAACGCTAGATGTATATTGTATACGTTTATACTTCTACTTCTCCATCAGATTACCTTCTAATTTCCTGATAAATAAATTATTCAAATCAATATTTTACTTTTGGTCCGCCATACGGTTGTCTGGAAGAAATCGCTATCAGAGATAAGACCGCCGATTGTACCATTCTAAAATGAGAATAGATTACATCTTTATTTTTTTGTTGATTGTTGTACAATAAAGAATATTCTATCTATCTATCTATTTATTACAACCATAGTCCATACTTACGACGTTTAGTAATAGAATTTTCGTAATCATAAACATTTTTGCAATAAGATTTACTATTTATCACAACACACATTGCTAATTCCTTGAAAATAATTTACGAAATTAAACGCACACTTAACGTAAGTGCAAAGTGCTTCACAACACAAAACCAATTGCAAAAGACGTATTAAGACATTACTTTCATACATAATTAACGGGTTCTTACCACAATATTTAATTAATAGAGTCGTCTCCATATTTCAACGTTGTTGCAAACGTCATGATCACGAGAAGACTGGATACTGCGGGTAGATTTAAGAGCAAACAAATCTGTCTACCCTCTTTCTCGTTCGCTTTTGGGTAGTATCACTGAAACTCAAACTCACATCACGACACACCACACTATTAAGTAATGTTTTCAAATAGTATTCTCAATAAAAACATTAATTACTGCGAAATTTAAATAATGTTAACTAAACGTAACCAATTATGTAAATATTAGTAATGCTCGAGTAACCGAGAGAACGTATTATAAAATTATGTAAATTTAAAAGTAAGTTTACTTTTTACGTTATTATCTCGTTTTAATATTTTTATTGAGTAACAATAGTCTTACTAAATTATCGTGTATCTATGAGGCAAGAACTGTAGGATAGTTAGCCCGAGCTGTAGTTATTACAGTATTCAAATCCAAAACAAATTACGGAGTAAGTAATATAAAAAATAAAAACTTGAGAGGTGACATGGGATACCCGAATAGAACGAAGTTCCTTTCGATTAAAAGGTATCTTATAATTTTTTTTCCTAACGTAACGCGCGATAAGGAACGTGTTTTAAAAGATTTTGATCACAGCGCCATTTAGTGTCGTGACAACTTTTCGTAAGATTTTTTTCCGTCTAGCCCCCTTTCGATAACGCGCGATAAGGAACTTCGTTCCAACAAGCGACTTCCATTCTTCTAGAATAACAAAAAACTACCAGTCAGATCTTTATGAAATTCACAAGGGATTTTGCCAAGGCACTTGCTTTTGAAATCGGTTCATCCAAAAGATCCATACGCATTTGGCCCCATCGGCCATCTTATTGTTTAATACTACACAAAGACAAAACATTACACAGTTACACAAAACCTTCGGTATGTAGGTTCAGTTAAGTTATTTAGCTCTTCGTGTCAAATGAGGTTGCTCACAGAATATGCATGAGATGACCTGTACTATTGATCAAGAATTCGATGCAAACGAGAACCGTATGCACCGTTACAAGATACGACACGGAACTTCAATAAAACTATGTTAAAAATCAATAAAATTAATAAACTTAACGGTAGAACAAGTTATGGTTAGAAATGCAGATAAATTAATCTATTTTATCAGCTGTATAAGACACATTTTGTTGAACATACTTTTAAAATTTCTAACTGGAATCATTTGAAATATCATCAATTTTATGAAGATGTTTCTAGTTTTAGTTGAATTTAAAATACTTTCTGAAGATTTTTTGTACAAAAACAGACCAAAAACAATTATACAAATTTCTATAAACTTATATAAAAGTGCATAATGCAATCGTGCTAAAACTGAGTGCCATGGATAACCAAGATAGAGAATCAAGAAGCTCCAAGGCGAGTGACTCTCCTGGAGACACCATGAATGATGTCTATGCAGCATGGCGTAAGTATAATAAACTGTGACAATCTATTATTGTCCACTGCTGAGCTAAGGGCTCTTCAGTATACATCCCAATATAACAAACGCTTGACAAATAATGTGTTTTCAAAAAGAGTGTGAGTAATACTTTCATGCATTTTCAACGAGTTCTTACCACGATATTTAATTAATTGAGTTGTCTCGATATTTCAACGTTGTTGCAAACGTCATGATCACGAGAAGACTGGACACTGCGGGTCGATTTAAGAGCAAACAAATCTGTCTACCCTCTTTCTCGTTCGCTTTTGGGTAGTAGGTACCACTGGAACTCGAACTCACTTCTCGACACACCACACTCACTGTATTTACAAAACTCTCTGAGTATGAACCCTTAGTGACTGTTGTGTTTAGCACAAAAAGAACCCGTTGAAAATGCATGGAAGTATTATAGAAAACCGCGAGTGTCTGAATAAGAGTATGAGTAATTTGTAATTCAAAAGATGCTTAAGATTTGTAGTACTTTACGTTCGATTGTATTGGAATTTAAAATATTTTTTTCAGAAGGTGAATTCCAAAAGTTGTGCTTATAGATTTTGATTCTGTAGTAATTCTGACATTGTAGAGGTCTATGAGCGACGGTAACCGCTTTCGTTCTGGTAGATTGTGTATGTATGGCAATAAAAAAGTGTACAATATAGAATATAACAGGAAAGTTCCTTACCGAATTAGTTCTAATCTAAATTAGAGGACAACTGGACACTGGTACTTTTAAGAACCTCTCAATTCAAGCAAAACGATTATTTTTCCCATAATAAAAAAGGAAATAAGATAATTACAACGACACAGCTGTCCACAAAGCATAAAGATGAAAGTGCGTGTGCAATGAACATTACATAACAAGTAATTTAAGTACTTTATGTAATTATATCGTGATAAAACTTGTAATATTATAGCTTGTATATTAGTAGCTGTTATAAAACTAATTCAACAATGTACATGTTTGCTTTGTTATTTTTCTAAGGTCAACACAGATTTCGATAGATAATAATTTAGGATGGACAACAATACAGATATTATTATTGTTTGAAGAAGCTTTAAAAAGAGTTCTTTGTGTTAAGTGGCGGTCTCGTAATGTCCCTGATAATTCACTGCAGAGGTCTGTGAGCGGCAATGACCACCTAATATCAGAAGGGGTATTAGACGATTCCGATTGCTATAAGAAAACCTAATACGAGGAGGGCTCGTCAGCCTGCTGTGGCAATAAGAAATAATGACTTCTGTATCGATAATCACAGATGCTTATTGTTTCCGATTTTTTCTTTCATCGTTAACGCAAACATTTTAAAGTATTACTTTTTCAAGGTCTTTGAGAATTTATTTTACCTTCCTTCGTCTCATCTGTTTCATTTCATGTAAGCATAAAGAACTTGCACTTTTTCTTCCTTTGTTTTTAAGGCCTATAAATATTGTAAATTAATATAATGCCTATTTTAAATTTATGAAATATAAAAATCGAGTTTATATTTACGTTTTACTCGAGATTCCACGGCCATGAATGTATTTGCATTTTCCATTGTACTTATTACTACTTATGATTATAATTTTAAATATATTTCATGAAAAGAACAGCTGCTAAAACATAAATGATGCAACTGAATGCAATTTTTTGCTTTTTAATACATAATTACATAACCATGCACCGTTCTCATTTGATAACCTTTTGAAATTTGATTTTAAATTCTGCGATGGTCGAGTTTAGTAATACATATTGTATAATACGTGTAACACTTGATTTTTAAATAGGAAACACATTTAGAACATCACAAAGATCTTAGGTCATATTGAGTTTGGCGGGCTTCGGAAAGCCCGCCGACCGAGAGAGCCGGTGGCCGTATTCGCCGGCGGCTACCGGTTCGGCGTCCGGGGACGGAGCAACGGGAAAGTGTGCCGAGTGCAAAACGCGACGCGCCGTCCCTCCAAACCCCGTGCTGGGTTCTGGCCTCAGCCGGGGTTCGGACGCTGAGTGTGAGCGGTTGGAGGTTTTAGTGCGGCTCAACTCCCACATACGACGGGATCCGGTGATTTCCTCCAACTGAAAAAAAAAAAAAACGAAAAATAACAAAATTGCAAAATGATAATCCTTAGCAATAACATGCCGCACTTGACCGCCTTTCAGCGTGACCGAGCCATCAGGCTATTGTGACCACGACAATGGCGTGTCAACACTTGCAAGGAACTAAATTTGCAAACTAAACCTAATAGTATTGTCATTACGACAATAGGTCATCAAAATTGCTCAATGTTCTTGAGTAATATGAATTATCATCCGTTTAGTAAAACTTGCAACATTATCAAAATGTCCACTTTGGGTTGCACTGATCATTGTTTATACACTCGATTCACTGATTTCTAAACCATAGAGATTAGTGAACTACATTGTTTTAAATTTACGGGTTGCCTATCTCTCACTTCCAAACTGTAACTCCTGTGTAGCCAGGATCCACAGCGGCGACCATCGTAATGACTCTGAGCAGTGAAGCCCAGGAACCCGAGAGAAAACTTACATGTTTGGGCCCCGCAACAAAATTAAAATTTAATCACAAGATGATAGAAGGAGTAGGATACATGAGTATAGTATTCAATTGTATACACATGTGAATCCTCTAGCTCCTAAATGTATAGGAAAGGTCATAGTCACCACACTACAGCGTCTAAAATCATCTCAACCGCAGAATATACTAGAAGAATGTGTAATATTTCGAAAATATCTGGTGTAAGGAAGATTAGTGAAGAAATCCAGTCAGCCAGGCATATCCTACCAATATTGACACACTGCCAAAGTTTACAAAACTAATGTTACTTCATGTATTTTGAGAAACGTTTTGTGCAACTGTATCGAACTTGTGATGATTAAGAATCTTCAGAATGCTGAAAGACTTAATGGAATTGATCAACGAAAATTACCTGTCAGAAATAAACGAAATTTAAATCAATTTAAGTGCAATTTCTGTAAAGGCAAAACAGAATAAGTTTGTCAAGATTTTTTTTAGTTCTAAATTAAATAATAAGTACTCATCTTCGTAAATATCCTTTTAAGTCAAAGTAAACCGAATTATTTGCTCAAAGCTCGGAGGCCCTAATTGGGAGATATCTTAGCCACAATGGTCGATTGATTCTTTAAAAGGGCACCTTATTTATGTAAAATGAGACACATTTAGCGGCAATTTTGCCTTCTTTGTTAATTTAATTATTATCTGAAAAGGATGAGAAGGAGTTTAATATACTGAATTTTAAGTTATAAATGACTCATCGCGATGATAAAACTGTACTTTCCATATGGATTTTGAAGAGAAGATTATCATTATAAGACTCAATTTTTTTTTATTCCGGTGGCTCAATAATATGAATAAAAATATCTGAGATGTTTACTCGTATAATAGAACAATCCTTGGGACATTAGTCACTTGATTAAATTTATTTATTTATTACAAACTTTTATAACGCCTTAACAGTAATAACCAATACGACGCTATACGTATATATTTCAGCTTAATAAATACTAAAATGACATTATAAAAAACTTTAACTACTAATAAAAAACAAATTAATACCTACTTAACATAAATTCAGAATGTCAGAAATAAAATAAAAAATCACAATTCAATGAAAATAATACAGTCACCTATTATTAATAAATTAAAATAATAAAAATCAGAACAAAAATAATATAATTTTGATAAAAAACTATTCCATTAAGTACCTACGCTATAAACTAAAACTATTCTCTAAAATTTTTCGCGCAGCTTCCGTGAACTTCGACAGGCCACAATTAAAAATGTCAGTGTCATTTGCTACAATTGGTATCTTACTACAATTGGTATCTCAAAAGATAGGGCGGTCCAATTGTAACTATCTCTATTGGCAAACAGGTGTCTGATGAAACAAGGGTTCTTCATATGAGTAAAGATCTCACATATTTCTCCAAAGTACTCCCAGGAAATTACTAGTAAAGTAAAGAACAGTAAATTAGACGTTTCAACTTATACCAATAGAAATTTATTGATCCAAATTTCCAAGTACACGTCTGATGCCAAAATTATAGGACTAAATAGTTATTTTTCCTTTCCAGATGAAATGTTAGAGGGCGAAGGCGCGGGGTTGGCGGCCCGCGTGGCTGAACTCGAAGTAAGATGCGCCAGACAAGCTGAGGAGTTGCTCTGCCTTCGGTCTACACTCGCTGATGCCTTGAGGAGACTGAACGCGTTGGAAGGCAGAGCTCCGACCACAGCACCCGGAACACAGAGGAATGGAACTTATACAGGTGAGGTTATTTCTTAATTGAACGCTATGATTTGTCTTTAACCCTTAAATGGACGATTTTATTTCACGTTTTAAAAAATATATTTGTGTAATAGACATACATTACTGTTTAGGAAAAATGAGTAAAAAAATCTAAACATGGATTTGCTATACTTTTTAACCAACATTTTAAAAGTACCTACAAAATTTGTTCAGAAATAAGAACTAGTTGTGAAAATTAACAAAAAAATAAAAGAAGGTTAATTTTAGTATGTTTAAAAACAACATTGTCCATTTAAGGGTTAAATCAAGAAGGCCGTTGCGGTAGAGTATAGTGAGAAATTGTAGGAAAATTGGAGAAGAGGCTTACGAGCAGTCCTTTAAAATTAGGTGTTAGGTAGAAAACAGCCTCTCATAGGCCTATTAGACGGTATTGCAGAGGTTCATGAACAACGGTAACTATCTGGTGGGCCGTAAGGTCGTTTATTTAATAAAAAATAGTTTACTTGGGTATCCAGAGTTCGATTCCCTATAGCTGCGAGTGCTATTAAACAAAAAATCTTTTTTTATTTGTTATAATGTTCAAGTAATTTATTTATATATTACTCATAGAAAATGTTTTTTGTTAAAAGAGAAAAAATATGACTACAAAACACTTTGTAACGAAACAATCTTATCTGTAGTTTCGCAAATTTTACTTACTCTCATGTCAAACAGCCTACGCGTTACTTAAGTGCACTTCAATTTATTTCGAAAGCCATAAATATTTTTGAATGATTCTGCCGTCTTTGTCTTTCAATTCAACTATATCGTATGCCAGAACAAGACAGCATCATTATGATGGATTTCACATATAGGTCCTCATTTGCCTACATATGTGACAGTATTACTGTGTAAACATACGTGGGTTGAGTAATGATGTTGCAACCTAATGATAGTTTACGCATTTATGAACGAATGTGTATGACAATCAATAATGATTTTACTATTGTATAAATTGTACACATTCACATTTCAGAGGTATAATTTTGTGAATGGTAATGCTTATGAGAACTGCTAAATACAAGACGAAACACAAATAGTGAAATAGCTAGCTAGTAATTTGAAAACTTTTCTGAAACATCTTATTTAACTTTTAATTTCACAATGGCATAATCAATTAGCTACTGGTCCCTCATCAAATAAAATCCCAATAATTTATATTTAAAAATACTTTTTAAATACAAGCTTTTAAAATCCCGAATATCATGTATCAGTAGAGTGCTAGCCAAGACAAGTAAAATGAGCCCAAACACGACATGTCTATCTTATTTAATACAGGAGTTCCGATGACCACCTTCCGAATCCATCATCAGATCAGTACCATTTTGTCATATTATTGCATTGTTACGCGATATACATCTGCGTGCAAAATGTCAGCTCCATCGGAAACCGGAAAGTTTGTCACATTTAGTTTGCAAGATAGCTCCCGAACATAGTTGCATCCAGCGAAAGTTAATCTAAAGCTTGTAAAAACAGATTTAAGTGACGTTGGTTTCATAATATTAAAACCTTCACAATGCTTTTACCACAATACTTGGATTACGTTGAATACCAAACGACGACACTAAGTGTTACAAATTCCATTTTATTAACGGTAAACATTGAATTGAATGTACGATTGTTGTGCAATTATATCTTTGTCGCTTACGACATTAAATGAATCGAGTTTCCTGGATAACACACTAATCTTATCGTTATTAGATGGACAAAAGCTTCACTAACTAGTCATCTGTGAGAATTTAATAAAGAAATGAATCGAGGGAGATTGATAGCAAGCACTCTCCCTTACGGTCTCCCCTATTTAGGTACTCGTGTTTATGTATATTTTCGACATTTGGTACCTTTACTAAATAACTCTAAGGTTCAGCATTGACAAGAGGGCAACGATAGTTATACTCTTATACTTTCTTGGACTAAATTATACACTGTAAGACAGAACACGAGAAGTTAAGCACAAAAAACTCACATTGATTTCTAATAATTCAAATTCATATATTGCGAACCAGTTGGCTATTTAAATCACATTCATTTATAACTGCATCTAACATATGTCCAACCGTTGAAAAGTGTGTTAAAATTTAAATATTACCATTGATCATTAGCGGATGGACCGGTCAGAATTCCAACCTTGATAGATCGCGTATAAAATACTGGTTTTTTTATATTTATGTGATATTTTGCTTCGTTTTCAGGGTCATCCGGAACTCCTACAAGAGAACTGCGGATACGGCAGCCGTCGTACCGTGAGACTGCTAAACGAACTTCTAGCTATGGTTCTTCCACATCTTCGTTACCGCAAAGGTAATTTTAGACGATATAAAACGTTGTTTGAAGTACTTTGTTCTATGCTTATTTGTGAGAAACAAACGAGGGATTAAGAGTGATCTAATATATATTATAAAGGCGAAAGTTTGTATGTATGGATGTATGTTTGTTACTCTTTCACGTAAAAACTACTGAATGGATTTGAATGAAACTTTACCACAATATAGCTTATACATCAGAATAACACATAGGCTACAATTTGCTGCTCGCCAGTTCTATTATTTGAACTTGGCTTGACATGCCACCACGTGTCTAAAAACTAGTTCCAAATTAAAAAACTGGTAAAAAATTCCTGCCTTTGCAGTAAAACATATTTCAATCAACATCAACATTTGCTTTCAGACGCGGTCCCCAGCACCAATCAACAGGTTCCCTACAATCGGACTCGCCTGCATCATCGTCGTCTCTCTCCCCAGCGCCATCACCGTCTCCACGCGCCACGCCCGCACCACTGCACGTACCGCACGCCACACAACCGTACAGGTGATTTTATCCGTGGAATAAAACTTCAAAGTTTGGAGTAGAGAAACCTGATTGAAAGGAAGAGGTTTTATAGAGATTCATATAACGTACTGTGAGTTCGTGTGATATGATAGTCGTATGATAACAAAAAAGTATTGGCTTTCGTCATGTGGATGGCACATATGTTTTTACGTAAAATTTCCTTTCTTTTTAAGTTATTAACCTAATGTAATACACAAAGGAAAGCAAAAATATCGTCTTGATTTGATAAATGTAAATTTACAAAAGTCCCACTGTTATATTTTGTAAGGTAAGTTGAAATACGTAGAAAAAAATCTGCTTGAGACAGAGTAGTTACGCTTCCCATTCTTTTCGAAATTTGACACTATTTCCACCATAGTAGTATGTCGAACTGAACGAATAATTTCATAGTTTTTTTTTCTTAGGCTGTAGTTTAGTATTTTACGGCATTTATGATATGTTTTTTTAAGCACTCAACTGGGAACGTCACTTTTACAAGTAGCTAGATGGCGAAACTGAGGACTTCTCTCGGAATCACTACCGTGTTTGAAAACTTTTTTAAAACCTTTATTAAAAACATTTTTTCCAATAAATTTCAATTTCGATTTTTAATTAAACCTTATATTTTTGTAAATCTTTATTTTTAAACGACGCTATATTGCATTTTTAGGAAAAATTATATTATCTCCGTAAAATATGAGACGATTAAAAAAATTAATCAAAACAATTTTTAGAACTGTGCTCAATTTTGGTTCCTGCCACAGACTTGGCATAAGTAAACAAACCAATTTTGTTGCTGATCCCAGTTGAGTGGATATCCTAGTAATGTGGTAAATCCATAAGCAACGGTAGCAGTTTTCCATTGGACTCAAATTATTCACGTGACATTTTTCTCAACCCTATTCCGATGTAGTTGAACACGATTCCGTGGTAGGTCAATGCTTGAGTAGTTTAGTAACAGTAGTTGTTGTTGGCTAGATCTCGAAATAATTCTACGTCGAGCAAAGAGAGCGTTTCTCCAGGAGTCAACCTCACCAAGCGATGGAGTTCCACAGGTGACTTCAACGCGCAAGGACTCATCGCGAATAGCAGGTCAGTACTAAAGGCGGTAGTTTGTGATTACTATTATTGAAGTATTCAGGTGGATTTGTAACCTTTTCCAAGCCGATGTGTGATGAAACACTACTATGAATGTCAAAAGAAAACTTATGACAGCACGTAGGCTCGTTTATCTATCAAGCAATAAAAAAAAAAAAAAAAAAAAAAAAACATTCATCTCTCTTTGTCTAGGACAAAGTTACATATCCACTCAACTGGGAACGTCACTATTCGCTAGATGGCGAAACTGGGGACTTCGGAATCAATACCGTGTTTGAGCCCCTTTTTAAAAACATTTTTTTCCAATAATTTTTAATTTTGATTTTTAATTAAACGTTATATTTTTGTAAATATTTATTACTAAACGACGCTGTAATGCATTTTCAGCGAAAATATATCATCTCCGTAAAATATGAGACGATTAAAAAATGTAAACAAAACAAGTTTTAGAACTGTGCTCAATTTTGGCTTCTGCCACAGACTTGTCAAAAGTAAACAAACCAATTTGGTTGCCGATCCCAGTTGAGTGGATATCCACCCTGCATAACAGTGGCGAAGGTTTTGTCGAACCGATTCACGTCGACTACCTTTTAATTATCGTACTGTAAACAATATTGCGTTTGTAAGTAAAAAAATCTTTATGAAGATAGAGATATAGTCTTGTACGCTCTTAGGGATCAACTTTTTTGCCCAAAACAATCTTCGCCACTGATATGTAGGAAATGGTTCTGTAAGAGAATAGTGTAAATATTGGATGCTGTATTAGACGAAGTAAAAATACGTGTAAGTTTTAAAATTATTATGTCTTAAAGATTCTGTACTACATTATTGTACTGTTGATATTTGAAGAAGTTCTTTGAAATGTAAGTATAATTGAAACTTCAATGATGTTAATTCAATCACTTTCAATAGAAACTGCTAAATCATTCAATTAGTTTCATATTTTCTTAATTATGTTGCGCAAAATTTCAATCGCTAGGATTAGAGATCGCTGACTGTCAACACTTCTGCACCTACGCAATGTTTTGTAGATCTTTAGAGGACTGTCCATTTAATGCTATAAAAATTTAAGTAGTTAGATTAGTCAGATTTTTTTGCGATAAATTTCCTTTAATTAATGCTAAGACTAAAAGAATTGAAGTAGCTTATTATATCACAAAAATTATCGCCACATTTGTCTTGAAATTTTTATCCTTAATAATAATTTTCACGTGACATCTGAATATCCGGCTCGAAGGACCACGATCAGTGTATTATACGTTTTGCGGATTTTTTTCAACAGCATACATTTACAGCATCAAAGTGTTAAATGGACAGTCCTACGCATCTCTTATTGTTACGTAAAAGCCTATAATATAATTTATGTTCTCTCTAGATTCACGACAAAATCGTTGCTAAACTTGTATTCTAAGCCAACACAAAACGGAGCTATTTTGAAACACGGGTAAGTCTTTGAGCTTGGTGTCGGGTTTCAGGCTTTGGTTTTGGGTTTTCTAATAAGGTATATGGTTTTGGGATTTATCCATATTATTGTTTGGTCTGAGTCCTTCACTTAATATCAAGTGATAATTGTATCGGGAGCGATACGTGAACCGTAAGTGAGCAACGCGTCGCGTCATCTCGTACAATCCCGTGCTGGGTTCTGGCCTCAGCAGGGGTTTCGGACGCTGAGTGTGACCGGTAGGAGGTTTTAGTGGGGTTCGACTTTCACATACCCTATCTGTACCCCAAAAAGTAATAAGTCATTTTTGTATACGTATACTAAAGGAGTCAAAGCTGGTTAGGGAAAATGTAGACTTATAAAAGTGCTCGATTCATAGACTCAACGATCATACGTGAGGCCATAATAAAGATATGTCTATGGTGTTAAACCCTATTATGGAGAAGATTTTTAACAGGAAGCTTATCTTAAAAAATAGACTTTGCCATCAAAATTACTTAGTGCCTTCGTCGCCGCCTGGCTTCTAGGTTGATACCATAGAATTATTATATCTGGAATCAACATCATGAACAACAGAATGAAGCCAATTTAAAGTGCGCCGATCGCGCGTAACTACACGATATTCTGGCGTTAGTGTACCGATGATACTCAATTCGTTTAACACACTAATAAAATTTTACATACACATAAGTTCTTTAAAATTTCACTTTGTTATTCATGTTGTTGATTCAAAATATCGTGTTGTTACGCGCGATAGGTACACCTTAAATTGGCTTCATTCTGTTGTTCATGATGTTGATTCCAGATGTAATAATTCTATGGTTGATACATATTATAATTTACAATATTTCAATAACATACCAATCTTTCGACTGCCAAGTGCCAGAACTACAAGACACTTGAATATGCATAGTGTGTTTCTTTAGTGATACAGTTTTAGTCAAAACAGTCACCTATTGTAAAATATAACAAAACAAATAACATATTGGCTCGCCAACGTCCAACGTACTATAAAACAAATATATAATATAAAAGTTGGAACTTGGCGAGCCAATGTTGAAACGCGATATTATACATACTTTAGAGACTGAACGATTGATATATAGATGCTATTTTCATATAAAAGTTAAATGAAGATGCGCGTTCAATTGTCAACGAAGGTCACATCTACAATTTTCTATCTAGAATAGACGATGACACGCTACTGTATTGGATGTAATTTAAAACAATATCTAGGTCTGGATTTCAGATATTATTTTAAATCTTTTCATTAATCTATTTCGATATCTCCCACGTAAGTTGTTGTATCTTCAAAACTACAAATTTACAGTAGAGCGTTTCGTATAATTACACAAAAAATAGCAACAGGTTACACAAAAAATAGAATCTCAACGCCCATCGCCTAAACTAATCGCATCAGATTCCAATACAGACGAAAATAAATACAATAGGATCAATTAATTAAACATTTTTTAAGTTTCATGTGGGACGGTGTGAAGAATGACGCTGCTTGAGTTCAAAAAACTTGACAAATAAGTTAGGTACCTTTTAGATTTTGAAGATACTACTAATAAGTTTATGAATAAATTAATTTCAATTCTTCTGATGTACCTAAATCATGGGACGAGGATTAAGTAAAAAACGGCTTAATAGTTCCTTAAAAGTGGCTTAAGCCTTCAAGTAAAAAAAATATACAGGGTGGATCTGTCAGGTCATTCACCTCACGTCAGATTGTCCAAAGTTACAGATCCACCCTGTATATAGTGTAGAAAAGATGGTACAGCCTTTCGCAAAATTTGTTTGCTCTACTTTGCGAGTGCACAAAGAAAAAGTTGTCATTTGATTTTGATATTATACATTTAATTTTGTTCGTCCCTGGTTATACCTAAAATTATTCAGAAAGTTGAAATGTAGACAAAAAATTCTTACGGAAAAGAGTGCCGATGGCGTAACGCGTCGCGTCGTCCCTCATAACCCCGTGCTGGGTTCTGGTCTCAGCCGGGGTTCGGACGCTGATTGTGAGCGGTTGGAGGTTTTAGTGCGGTTCAACTCCCACATACCCGGTGATTTCCTCCAACTAAAAAAAAAAATCTTCCCGTATGTGAACTATACATGTTTTAAAAATCGATGTTATCAAACAGTAGAGCGGTTTGTCAATACCACTTTCTATGTATGATATCATGATAATGATAGACTAGATAAGTTCTATAGAAGTAATTTACTTTCTACGTCAATATTCATGACTCATACAGATACAGAATATTACCTTTCTGAACGACTTGTACCGCGAAACATAACTTGTACAACTTGTCCATTACCTAATACATTGCGTAACAAACAAATTAATACTAAAAGCAAACTGAACTGAACCGGCAATGTATAAAAAACAAAAGAAATAAACGGTCGACATCTGATAAACGACCTTTACGTCGGATGTGTCCCCAATCGCGCGCAGTCAAAGATTTTCCTTGACACCGGCTGTACGTGCAGTGAGATCAATGCGCGGACCGGTTTTAAAAAAGTTCTAAATTAAAAATGGACGACAGGTATTGCACGCTCAAAAAAAACCTACCATTTAGTAGATTACGTATCAGTTGCGTGAATATAATTAGTAATGAATTCTTTGTTGTTTTTTTTTAGATTATTTTCAGTTTAATCGTGGTTTGGGTGGCTTACAGTACGGCTGGCTTGAGGCCTAAAGTTACATTCATAATATTTTGTTAAAGAGTTACAATGTCGTTCACCTCAATGTAAGTCGCTTGGGTGATTTTTATGCGAGTTTTTTTGACAACGCCTCTGCTTCTCCTAAAATACTAACGTTTGCATTTATTTAAGACAATAATAACTAACAATAACAATGGGTAATGCACTTTAGATATTAATTTGTATTGAAATAATACTTAACTATTTAAAATGGTTTAACAATGCGTGCTGTTTTTTTTTCCTTTTTGAAACGTTTCAAAAAGGTCTTTTATTATAGAGTATGAATAATATTTTAAACCTTAATTAACTATTAAGATTAACTTACATAGTTACCTAGTAATCAAGCTTGCGCATCACACAATGTTAAGCGGTTACTTCTGACCACAGACATTACTCTATGGTTGCAGATATAAAATTACAGTAACAGACAATTACATGGAAATTAAAAGTAAAAGGTGTTTTAGCAAGTTGCCGTAACAATTATAATTAGTTATGGAATTGCCTGCCTTTTTTATCTGTTAGTTTCAAAGATCTAGAATATTCTTAAGGCAGTTATCAGCATGAAAATCACCATTTAGGTCTCGTCATAGGTTTCAATCAGTTTTAATATTGCGATAGGTAAAGAAACAATTTAGCATGTTTTAATAGCATGTGACTTTATTAAAAAGGAACTCGTTTAATTCGGGCCGTTTCAACTGCGAGCATTCGAATCATTGGAAGAGGCCTATGTCTAGCAGTGGACGTCTTGTGGTTGAAAACGATGATGGTGCATGAACATGTTTGCTGTAACAGATTCCAAAGTTACACTTATACAACATAGATGAAAAACATCGGACAAACTAACACGAATAACAAGATAATCAAAGAAAATAAACTTCAATTAGCCTCATTCTTTTGCAGCACCCACACATGCCAATACAATGAAGAAGAAGGTACAATGAGGATGTACCTCCGTGGAAGACCAGTGGTCTTGCATGGACCAAGTGACCAGGATGGGTTGGACCCTGCCAAGGTGGCTCCACCACCCCAGAATAAACTGAAGCTTGAATGGGTGTATGGATACAGGTGAGTGGTTCTAAGACTATTTTCAGGTTTTTTAAAAGCTTTATATTAACTTGCACTGGATGTAACTATGTTAATTCGGGTGAAATCTTGCAAGCTAAATTTAACAAACTTCCGGTTTCCGATAGATCTGACATTTTTCAGGCAGATGTATATCACGTGACAGTGCAGTAATATGACAAAATGGCGCTGATCTAATGATGAATTTCCTAGCAATTTTCTTTTGCTTACTATAAGTTGTACTAAAATAATTTTAAATGTTAATTAAAGTTGCGTGTTTAATTCTTTGTTCTTGATATATAATATTTTTTAGTACAAGGTTCGTGGAATTGTAACGTTTCCGTAAAGCAAGAATAGTGTATTCAGATTTTAATACCGTCGTAAATTCAAACACAAATTATAATCTGTCCTTCCAAATTTAAAGTTTAAAAAGTGAATGTTGCCAGCACTAAAACATTAAAACGTACCAACTTATAATAATGTTTTTATCAGTAGGTAAATTCAAATATTGCAAAAATGTATAAAATATTTTTTGTATTCTGATAAAAATAATACCGCAAACCCGTTGTACGTAAAAACATTGATAAGAACCCCCATGATCGATCGAATACATTACAAGGTCACAGTATTATAGAATAATTTAAACAGTGACTGTTGGAAATAAAGCGAGGCTTAGGAGGAAGTAGGTACTGTAAAAGAGTTAGCTGATCCGCGGAACTTCGTTTGTGTCACAAAATGAGAATTCAGATAACATTTGCGATGTTAACTCAGAAAAACATTTATTTACTTACTAGCTGTCGCACACAACTTCGTCTGCGTCACATAAGTAAATTTTCTCACCGTTTAAACCTTCCTTGGACTTCTACCAATATTTCAAGATTAAAATAAGCCAAATCGGTTCAGTCGTTCTCGAGTTTTAGCGAGACTAACGAACAGCAATTCATTTTTATATATAAGAAGATTAACTTCATCACATCCAAAGTCTCTAAAATTATCAGTGTCAGCCAGCCATGGGGGTCTTCGTGTCCCCCTTCGGGGGACACGGACGGGCCTTGGGGGCACCCCGCTGCCCGGGAATAATCTCTCCGCCATTCTAGGCGGAGGTGAGGTGGTTTCGTGGCATTGTTTAATACCCCTTTCTGAGGTTTAACCCATGGTCTGGTCTGCGTCGATCGGTTTGGCTTTTGTTCTATGCATTATCAGTGTTTCTCTTCTACAATAGGTTATACACACGTAGTGGTTTTATACACGTAAACTTTCCATTTGAATCACTTTGTCATTTAAAAAAGCTGAATTAAAATCCATAGCGTAGTTTTAAAGATTTAAGCTTACATAGGGACAGACAGCGTGAAGCGAGCAGCTTTCTTATATACTTAGTACATACATCAGAACAGCTGGCGTAAACAATTAGATTTAAAGTAACACTTGGTATTAACAAAATTCCAATTATCAATCCGTTGGTCATTATTTCGGACTAATTGTAACAAAATTGTATTTCATAATAAATGATGTATAAAAATAGACAAGTCGCACAAATTACTTATGGGAATTTACTTCGTGATAAATGAGTTTTTTCACGAAAAAAATATCATTAACTGCCGATGAAGTTAATTAGAGTAAAAGGTGACATAAACGTAATGATATTGAAAGTGGATTAGATAATATTAGGCGTGGTTAGAATTTCTGCATAGTAACTTTCATTAATTAATGAAATTTTAAATTAGACTATATTACTATCATTAGTATCATGTCATACCTACCTACTGTTCATCTCTCCTTCATCCCAAGGTAGACTAGCAGAAAATACCTATGGCATTAAGTCCATCTATGAATATGTGCACACTTGTGCATGAAACTAGAAATAAAAACAATTTCGTTTCTCGTACAAACATTAACATTCCTAATTAACAATGATTTGTGCATAAACCTTTACTAAAATAAAAAATATGCATATTAGAAAAGGATTAAAAATCAGATAAGTCTGGTGAACGATGTCTGAGCCTTCCACTCTGTAGTGTCCAGTAACTAAACTTGACATTGTTTAAAAGCAGGATAAAGAATACCTTACCTTAGAGATCCCTTGACCCAGTTTTAAAGGACTTACTTTAATCAGACCTAACAAATTGCTTTAATTTTGTTTAAATCGCCCTACCTAATACAATGTGGGCGATCAAAGCCAATTGGATTCTCACTAGATTGGTTAATCGCCTAATGAAGACAAGTGATGGACGTTTTGGTGACAAGGATATGTGACTATATTTTTATTATCCTGTTTAGTAAGAGTTGGATCCGAATCTCTTAGAAGTGACTACATTTCTCAAAACGTTTTAATCACAGCGTAGAGGCATTTCTCAATGTGGACTAATGATCTTCGATAGCAAAAACTGACTGGATACAAACAGCGCAGCGTAACTGACGAGTCCTGGGGAAGAGGTTGGAGCACGCAAAGTCTCATGATAATGATGAATCCTGTAATGGATTGCGCCAATGACCTTATTAACCGGTTAACCATTCCTAGTTAAAAAGCAGAGTCGATTCTAACGGGATATAACTAGTGCAGAACCAAGAAAGAACATATTCAGCTACAATTTTTTTCCAAAACCAACTAAGTAACCCTTTGTGATGCATATAAAATTGCACGGCTCAACTAATTTCAATAAAACTACGTCAGTAGAAGTTAGTCATTTGATTAAAGAATTTGCCTCTAAAATAGTAATAAACATTCAAACTGCACTCATACATTTGTATGTATAAATATTTATTTATATTTCCATAAATGGTGCAATTCCAAATACCTACCGTATCTAATCGGACTTCACACCTTTCCGAGTTCAACTGTCGCAAGACGGTCCTATTGTTTCTATAATTAGAGACGAAGCTAGTGCACTCAAGGTTGCTTTTTGTAATCTGACGCTTGGTCAGCCAACCTTAGTCCGTCAAACGAATTCGAAATTGAAATTTTAATCCTTTTGATACGAAGAAAGATTTTGATAAATTCTGGATACTATGGAAGACCTCTATTAGCAGCAATAGGCATATCTAGCGCATTTTCTACGATTGTATTTGTTTAAGAATTCTCTCAGTCATTGAACCATCCAACATATTTCATCTTTGATTTTTTTTCCTGTCTGTAACTCCATAATGTGTCTCTTCCATTTCTATAACTGGAATGTCGTCTCTTTGCTTCAACAATCTCAAGAACTCTTATCACGTTGTTGAACCAAAAAAGGGAAATATTCTGCCACTGTTTTTATCAAGCTTAATAGGTATCGACCATTTAATGGTATATCTATACGTAATTATAGACCGAGGAGTGGATTTATAATAATTAATTCAACACGCACTTTGTCGGTAGTCTGACCGCTAGGTTCACACGCGGCAAACCCATTCTCCCCAAGGTCGTTCTTATCGTATGCAAACACGATATTAGTAACTAATTTAAATAAAATGTACTTTGTATATGAACTAAATGTATCCACTGTTTAGGAAAAACTATGCAGTAATTTTATTTGAACAAGTAGGAAGTATTTTCCTGTATTTAATGTTTTGTGATATTCAAGACAACTTTTAAGGAATTTACTGGTCTATTAAAAATATTTCAAAGGCAATAAGAACTACTTAAAAAGGATTTATTTATGTGTAAAATATCTACTGAAACATAACTTTGATTCTCATAATTACCTACAAAAAAAATTCTGTCTCTTGATTTGTTAATCGATTAAGTTTGTCAAGCAATTACGTACAGACCACTACACTGGCTTTAAAACAGTTTATTACACCAAAAAGTTTATAATTAGACCTAAAAACCGGTATATTTTGAACACCTAATTGCTTCTATGGCAAGAACTACGGACATTACAAACTTAACATTTGCGCACCGGCTGACGCACACTTTAGTGCAAGTTTCAAGGTCGCGGATCCACGGTCCGCTGGTCAACAGTAATGCATTCAAATTGACCTAAATGAAATGGATTAGTCAGCTTAACAAATTGAACTTGGCTTTATATTTGCTTGTATTGTTCGAAAACCAAATATGGGCGCGACAAGTTCATGAACAAAATTCGATTTGCTATATTAGGTTGTTAAATTGGGGACTATTGTAATGTTAGTGTAAGGACTTCTAATAGCATTGACTGTGATAAGTGTAGTGTCATCGTCATCAATAGCTATGAGACGACCTCTGTATCAAGTAGCCTCATTAGTCTTTTTATGGGCTATTTATTTGGGTCATCGGTTCCATCGGACATTAGCATAAGCAATGAGTCCTGCTGATTGCTTACTGTTTCGCTTTGGGTTATTTCGGTGGCTTAAGTCTCAGCCAAAGACTATGTTGTAGTGTTGACAAACTACCGATAGGGAAGATATTTTAGTTTCGAATATTATAAACACTACTCCAAAAGTGCGATAAGGTTACTTACTACCACGATAAGCCAAAAGGCTTATGGTGGTTCGGGGTGAAACTACGAGCTACTACCAACAAATTACTTCTTCGTGTGAAACAGTATATGTTTTTTTTTTAATTCTAGAGGCAAAGACTGCAGAAGCAACCTATACCTCCTGCCGACGGGTGAGATAGTGTACTTTGTAGCCTCTGTGGTGGTGATGTTCAACGTAGAAGAACAATGTCAGAGGCATTATACAGGACACACTGATGACGTCAGGTGTTTGGCGATTCACCCTAACAAGCTGATCGTGGCGAGCGGGCAGTGCGCTGGCCACGATCGGGTGGATGCTAGGGTGAGTACACCGAATATTGGTACATCAAAACAATTTTTTAATTTATGGTTTATGCTTTTCAGAGTTTATTAGTGACACTATTTGATTGAATACAGGTGTATTTTTACTAAATTACTGAGTTCGATAATTGTCTAAGAGTGTTAATTAGTTTTCAACATATTTTTTGTTTTGGAAACCCCAAATTATCAAGTACAATTTATCCAGGGCCGAATAAAAAATGCGTTGGCTCATGTTGGCCAAACGTCAACTTCCACTACACCATCTTCGAATTGCTGTACCAACACTTAAATACATATAAGATTTCATATCCCCAGCCTCACGTTCGCGTCTGGAACTCAGTATCCCTGGCCACTCTCGCAGTAATAGGTGCAGGTCAGGCCGAGCGCGGTATATGGGCGATATCGTTTTCAAGGGCGGACGGTGGTGCATTGTTAGCCGCCATACACGACTCGCCTGATCATGTCATATCCGTGTGGGACTGGCAAAGGTCGGATAAGGGACAGTGCCTTGCTGAGACTAAGGTAGGTTTAGTTTTAGTATAATGTTTATTTCAGAGCAACGACAGAGTCAAAATTTTATAGCCTTATAAAGAATACTAGAGAAAATTGAATATAGAAATGCAGAATGTTAAGCGGTCGCTCTCGTGTGGTACGCGGGGACCCAAGATAATCATATCTGGTCCAAAAAAAATTATTCCATCCGAGGATGTATAAACGGATTGCGTTTTCAGTAGCGTTTGCTTATCGTAATGTCTGATTTCATAAATCAATATCTTGATCCAACCAGAAACTCAACTTGTCATAGAACGAAATAAGAAGAGTAATTCTGATCAATAAATTTATATCATCATGTTCAATCCTTATCATTGAGCAATTTCAAGATATATTGGGGCTGTTACCGAACCAGATACACGGTTTTCACACGGTCAACAACCAGGAACTAGGAACTGAACAGATAAACTCATCTTCCATTCCATAAAGATTAGAACCAGAAAATCTCAAGTACTGTTGTTAATAATTTTAGTGCTCAGTGGACACAGTGGTAGCAGTAGAATTCCATCCACTAGACCGTAATCAAATAGTGACTTGCGGGAAAAACCACATCGCTTTCTGGACGTTGGACCAAACCAACATGCTTTACAAGAGGATGGGCATCTTCGAGGCCAGAGACAAACCTAAATACGTGACGTGTTTAGCTTTTAATCATAATGGTAAGTTCGTTTGTTCTTTTTGGTGCATTTTGGATTGGTAATCTTCGAGAGTTACTGGCCAGTTTGTCTTTCACGAAGATTTCAAAGACCTAACTTTGAGTAGTTTCTCTTTGTGGATTAACACTCTTAACCCTCGTGGATTTTTTGTGCATATCGACGGCTGTACTTTACTTTACACTAACTTCTTGACATGACTTTAATAAATTCAAATATTAAAATATTACAATCGGCCACTTTGATTCAAACGCCAACAACATCGGATGATGTCACTATTAGGTAAACAATATGAAATTGACGTTCTCTGCTGGTTGCGCCATGACACTTTTGCGTTTGTTTACCTAAGCGTGACGTCAAACGTCGTTGTCAGTGAAATGAAATTCAAAAGCCAATTAAATTTTGAATTGTTACCGAAATATAGATGTCTTCTTAAATAGTTAACGTGTACTCACATTATGGAAGATTTCAAAATCTTTCGTCATGTCTATTGCAGGTGATGTCCTCTCTGGCGACTCAAGCGGCAACATCACAGTGTGGGGCCGCGGCACCAACACCATTCAGAAGCTAGTGAGAGCCGTCCACGACGGACCCGTGTTCAGCCTCGCCTGTCTCAAGCACGGCGCCGTGCTGTCCGCCGGCGGGAAGGACGGGAGGATCGTCATGTTCGACGCGGATATCAACCCGACCACCCGAGAGAGTGTGGTGAGTTGAGACTAGTTCCATGTATGGTACCCAGCCCGTCTGAAGAAACACAAGAAAAAATACAAATTAATTTTTCATTATATCACAAATTGAGAAAAGTAAAGACTGACTAAACAACCAATCACATGCCTGAAATAAGTTCCCTTATCCCTCGCATTGCCAAAGAAACCCAATGTCCTCAAACCATGCCACAAGGACCGGTCCTAAACTATTTGTGTTCAATGATTTTCCGCGAAACTCACCAGATCGTCGGTCCATCTTGTGGGAGGTGTACCACGCTTGAGCTCCATCGATCATCTGTTCTACTCCCAATGTATCCTACCCATTGCCACTTCAAGGACATTCAGTAGGTTAGATTAGGTAGTGACAAAGTTTATTAACGTCTAGCTCAACTTTGCCTGCGTCAAAAAGGGTCATGTTTTACCAGTTTAACCTAATTTGAATTAGGAACTTAAATTAACCTATACAATCACAATCTGTCTATAGGGTTCCTCCCTTTATATAGGGTAGATCTGTAATTTTGTGTCAGCTGAAGTGGGTAGAATGACATTCCGAAATACAACATGGAATCGTTTTTGGAATCGGCTTAACTTTTTTCAATATCATTTGAAAGTATATAAAACGTCTAATATATCATATCTTCATATCTGTTAGATGTCATATCTGTTTTTTTTCATAGGTTTGCTGTAAAAAAACTCATTTTTGAGTTAAACTCGCATTTTGTGCTTATTTTTAAGTTACTACTAGCTGACCCACACAACTTCGTCTGCGTCACATAAGGAAATTTTCTCACCGTTTAAACCTTCCCTGGACTTCTACGAATATTTCAAGATTAAAAGAAGGCACAAGGCAATTAAAAAAAAAAGCCAAATCGGTTCAGTCGTTCTCGAGTTTTAGCGAGACTAACGAACAGCTATTCATTTTTATATATTTATAAGAAGATGTTATTTTCTTTACCTGGTGTACAATAAAGTATTAAATAAGTAAATAATATTAGTATGGAAATTTTAAAGAAGTTGTGTTTCACTTTACAGATAGAAGGCCACTACGGCGGTATCCGCGTGATAGCGGAGGGTCGCGGCAGTCAGCTCTACATCGGGACCACCAAGAACTGTATACTGCACGGAGACTTGGAACTCGGCTTCTCGCCTGCTGTCTTAGGTAAATCATTTGGCTTTAGATTATTTATATTTTCAGCCGTATCACTAGATAGCAAATTGTGAAATATTGTAATTAAAAGACTACATTTTCAAATCTTTTATTTAACTTGCACTTCATGTAAGTTTGTTTTTGGAACGAAGTTCTTTATCGCGCGTTATCGAAAGGGGGCTAGACGGAAAAAAATCTTACGAAAAGTTGTCACGATACTTTTTTTGTTTTAGATGATTATCGCTAGATGGCGCTGTGATCAAAATCTTTTAAAACACGTTCCTTATCGCGCGTTACGTTAGGAAAAAAAAAATATATGATATCTTTTAATCGAAAGGAACTTCGTTCTATTTGGGTGTCCAATGACACCTCTCAAGTTTTTTTTTATTTTGTAGTAAATTTAGTATATATCAAATATCAATAGTTGTTGAAGTTTATGTATTGTGTAGGTCACGTGGACGAAGTGTGGGGTCTGTCCCCGCACCCCTCCCTGGCGTGGTTCGCGTCGGCCGGCTGGGACCGCCTGCTGCAGCTGTGGGACGCGCTCAGCCACTCCACTATATGGAGCAAGGACATCGAGGTACTTATACACGTAGAGGACCATGGGTCACTGAAACCAGGATCGAAATCCCGCTTTAAACCGCATCCAAAACCCGACTGATGCTGGGTGACGCGAATCGTATACATCCTCCTCTTTAACATGCTTCTGTACCCACCCCCTTGACACGCGTCGGCACTATGTTCCCAGCCTCTAGGTCAACGAACTATCTAAAGTCAGTCTTTAAACGAGGTTTAAGAAAAGTCCTGTATCGGTAGGCGATAGATAACATCCCCTCATTGCCCTGGCATTGCAGAGGTTCATGAGCGACGGTGACCGCTTACCATCAGGTGGGCCGTAGGTTCGTTTATCTATCACGCAATAAAAAATAAAAAAAGTCTAGATGACAACAATTTAGAGTGATTCTTAGTGATGGTACGATCTTTCGAGTCTTTTTATTGCATAGGCAGTGGATTCCCGGCGTTCTTTGTATGCCAGGTCTCGTGTCTGATCTAGAACCCGACTGTCTATCGACGATAGTTCCTTATGCGAAGAGACACGCTTGTGACTCGCACGCTATGTAGTTTCTTTTCGCAATATAGTAGACTCAAAGACATTGTAGTCAGGGCTTCTCTAGTTACCTCTAGTCAACTGGAAGCATGGTCTGAAAAAGTAATACGGTGTCATCTTCTGGTTTCGCACCATCTTTTTGTAACCATTCCTACTCCACTGTTCCCATCTTTAGAATACAACTGATACATGGTTATGTATTAGTATTAATACTTTATAACATTGTTAGGAACGCGCACAATGCGTGGCGTGGTCGGGCGACGGCGCGGTGCTGGCGGTGGGCTGCCTCACGGGGCGGTGGCTGGTGGTAGACCCGCACTCCCGGGATGTACTGGCACAGCACCAGGATGGGTATGTACCTTTGTACTGTACGAATATTTACAACTCAATTAGGAAGAACTACATAAGCTGATGATGCCTTTCGTAATGGGGTACACTGCCCCGTTTACCTTCAATGTCCGTGGTACTTTTCTCAATTCAGGCGTAATGCATGTTTTATTTTATTATATATTATTGTCTCCTAACTCATGTTTTCTTACTCCTTATATCGTCTTCTGATTAAATTCGTAGCGGGGTCCAAGACAAGGTATCTTTCCCTCGGGTTCCTGGGCTTTACAGCTCAGAGTCATTACGATGGTCGCCGCTGTAGATCCCTCCTACACAGGAGTTACAGTGGTGGGAGTGAGAGGTGGACCAAACCAAACCAAAGAGGACTCGAAAGGAACACTAAACAGAGAGTTTACGGCCCTCTATAATGCAAAGACAATGAAGGGCCGTCTCTATCACCTACTTACAGGACTTTTCTTAAACCTCGTTTAGAGAGGAACAGGTCGTAAAGCTCCCGAAGTGTGATAGACGGCGTCTATTCCAAATCGAAATGTATACGGGCCAAAGAAATCGTTAGTGAAGTAATGGTCGACTTAATGCTGCCTTTCGGGTTCTGTAAAGTCAGAGGACATTGCTTCCCAAAGATTGCTAGATTAACCTATACAGATATGTGATATTTTCTTAGGTGTGGTTTGAGACACAAATATCGTAGTACAATTTTTAAACCACCTCAAATATGCATGTTTCCTCACAATGCAATGATTATGTAAATTGTATTTTTTATCTTTTGTACCATTTTTACCTTAAATAAAGTATGTCTATGTCAATGCCTTCACAATTTAGCATAATTTAAAAAAAAAATGTATGGGATGCAAGCGCTTATATCTCTACTACAACGATTTTATACGATTTCTAGTTCGGAGCCGATCCAGACGATCCAATACTCTCCGGACAACAAGATGGTCGCTCTCGGGTCACGTGACAACTTCATATACATATACAGGGTGGATGATAACGGCGCGCGGTACAGCAGACTCGGGAAGTGTTTGGTAAGTCTGTCCTTATATAATCTATACTAATAAAATATAAAACAAATAAATGTTTATATACGGGGTGTTAATTGAAAGACTAATAAAATATAACACAACACACAAAAACAAGGACTATTTTTTTGGTTTTTCTTGTTTCTTGTCGTTCAAAATATATGTGTCCACATCAACTTTGATAATAAATGATTTGACTTTGAAAAACTTATAAGAATTTATCAGTTACTTTAAAATAATTGTCGTCATAATCACGATACATTCTACAAACTCGTTAATATTTATGAGGATTTACAATGTATTTATTTATTTATTTTCATGCTCATTACTCATTTCATAGTGTACGGAGAGAAAACGTAGAAGGGTAAAAACGTATTTAATTTGTAGATTTGCGCTTTTTATAATATGGCCTTTTAGGTAGTAAACGCTTGTTGAAACGAAGTTCCTTATCTTAGCTAAGCGCGTTATCGAAAGGGGGCTAGACGGAAATTCTTATGAAAAAGTTGTCACGACACTTTTTTTGTTTTAAATGATTATCGCTAGATGGCGCTGTGATCAAAATATTTTATTTAAGTTATAATAATTAGTTAGTTTAAAGTTAGTCATTATAAGATCTTCTATCTTATAAAAGAGAGAGAGACAGACGTTTTAAACTAACCAATTACTATAACTTAAAAAAAAAAAATTAATTACAATTCCTTCACTAATTAATCGAAAGGAACTTCGTTCCATCCGGGTGTCCCTTGACACCTCTCAAGTTTTTTGATTTGTACATTTGAACTGTGACTTTGACATTTCAATTGCGTTACTACAATTAACATGCAGTAGGTATCTAGTATTTGATGAGTAGAATAAATAATTGTAGAATAAGCTTTAAGTGCTTTAAAAAAATATCTAATCTTTAGATATTTTCATTAAACGCCATTTCCAAGTAGTTTTGAAACGTTGTAGTAAAAAAACTGATGACGTAGTTTCTCTTTGGAGTAGATATACTTTATCACTATTCAAATGAATAGAAGTGTTCAAAATTAGCTTGCTTGTATGTATGTAATCTGTAATTACTCTCAGGTCTGTATAAACTTTAAAGCTTTTAGTTGTTTTTTTAATAATTTGTCTCTTGAAACGAGTCTCATTTCTTGTTATTTTTTGAATTTACGTAACCGAAATACCTACCTTCTTTTGTCACAAATAGTCATTTTCTCATCAATTTTATATTTTTACAAATAAAAAATGTTTAATTTTATGTACAGGGACATTCGAGTTATATAACTCACTTGGATTGGTCTGAAGACAGTCAATACATCAGAAGCAACTCCGGAGATTATGAACTGCTTTTCTGTAAGTAATTTTTGTTTTATTTTATACACCTTTACGTACTATAGTGGTAAATAATTTATTATACAAATACAGTTATTCGTAATATTTAATTTATACGTACTTTATCGGTACGAAGTTCCTTATCGCGCGTTGTGAAAGGGGGCTAGACGGAAAAAAATCTTATGAAAAGTTGCCACGACACTTTTTTTTGTTTTAGGTGATTATCGCTAGCGCCATCTGTGATCTTTTAAAACAATTCATTATTTTGTTTTATATGATTAATGCTAGATGACGCTGTGATCAAAATATTTTAAAACACGTTCCTTATCGCGCGTTAGGAAAGGAAATAATTTTTATGAGATACGTTTTAATCGAAAGGAACTTCGTTCTATCCGGATGTCCCGTGACCTCTCAAGTTTTTATTTTTTTTCAATTTGGAATGATGCGGTGGGTGGCAGCCCTGCAATGTCTATTAGCGATAGTAACCACTTACGATCAGGCCTGTTAAGTAAGGGGTAATAAAAAATATAAGGTTTAAACATTTACTTTTTTTTTAAATGGACTGAGAAATTTACCAACGTATTGAAGTTATCAATTCGACTGTATTTTCATATTTGTTTACTAAAAAAAACGATTTCAATTTTCTTGTAAATATGACAAAGATTTGACTGGTAATTTTAGTGCTATTCTTCAAAAACGTCCCACATCCTTAAAAATTATAATTTTAAATCTATCTATTGATATGTCCAGGGAACGCGACAACCTGTCGTCAAGTGACCAGTCCATCATCGCTGCGTGACGCGGCCTGGGCCACCAACTCCTGTCCCATCACCTTCACCACCGTCGGAGTGTGGCCCGAGAACGCGGACGGAACTGATATCAACTCTTGTACTAGGTGAGATATACAGGGTGGATCTGTAACTTTGAACAATCTGACGTGGGGTGAATGACCTGTCGGAATACAACTTAGCACCATTTTTATTTTATGGATCGGTTAAACTTTTTTTCTGACATTGTATGGAAAACGTACGACTATCGTTGCGGACTTCCATATAACATTAAAAAAAAAAGTTTATCCGATTCCAAAAATAAAACTGATACTAAGCTGTATTTCGACAGGTCATTCACCCCACGTCAGATTGTCCAAAGCTACAGATCCACCCTGTATATATACTAACAAATACACGCACACATACGTACGTGACACAGTCACATACACAGAGGAAACTAGAAACGCAGGAACCAACTCTCGTATTAGATAACAGACACTGTTTGGTCCAATTTTCTATGACTTTATTATTGTCATTCTTCAGCAAGTCTACAATACAGGGTGTATGAAGACCACTCTCGAAAACGAAGGAAGGAAGTATTAGTGAGACTTGAGATGTTAAGCTTTTTGCAAAAAAAAAAATCGTCTCAATGGTCCGATTTCCTAGCTTATTATCATAGATATCACTTGTACTACCACCAGTCTTCGTTTTCAGAAGTGCTCTGTTTACACCCTGTATAAGTACTGCATGAAAGACATGAAGTTTTATTTTTAATTACAAAATCTAAAAACATCTTGGTCTTATACAAAACAGACACACATACACACTACTAGAAACGTAGGAACCAATATCGACTAAACATTCATATACAGGGTGTCCCATAAATCAATTTTTATCATTAGCCCATATATTTAATAAGTTTGTTATTTCAGATCCCATGACAGTCGGCTCGCGGCTACCGGTGATGACTTCGGTAAAGTCAAACTATACGGATACCCTGTCACACAACCAAAGGTAATCTTAACTAATTTATAGGCTAAGAACCCGTTAACCCCAGACCTTTATTGCAACAAAGTTGAAATTCCTTGTTATACAGAGTGGATCTGTAACTTTGTCTTAGTTGAAGTGGGGCGAATGATTTGTTCAAATTTTTTTTTTATTATTGCTTGATAGATAAATGAGCCTACGGCCCACCTGATGGTAAGCGGTCACCGTCGCTCATGAACCTCTGCAATGCCAGAGCAATGAGGGGCTGCTATCTATCGCCAACCCATACAGGACTTTTCTTAAACCTCGTTTAAATACGTTGAATGCGAACTCGTTTCCGTCCCTTTGAATAATAGAAATCCTCTTACAAATTATGTCGACAACGGGGGTCGTAGAATCATTGAGATTGGGTTCATTTTAAAGAGAAAGGTTGAGGCTTTAACTTTCGGTCTATCACATTTCTAATATTCATTTCTAAAAGTGGTTATATCCGTACTATTTGTGTTTGTTTCCAGTCCCTCTGTCACTCGTACGGCGGTCACTCGTCCCACGTGACGTGCGTGCGGTTCTCGCAGGACGACGCGCGTCTGCTCTCCGCCGGCGGACTCGACACCAGCCTCATGCAGTGGCTCGTCGACTGAACAACACAGGAACACACAGGGTGGATCTGTAACTTTGGACAATCTGACGTGGGGTGAATGACCTGTCGAAATACAACATGGCACCATTTTTATTTTATGGAACGATTAAACTTTTTTTTCTGACATTGTATGGAAAACGTACGACTATCATTGCGGACTTCCATACTATGATGATTTTTTTTTTATCCAATTCCTAAATTAAGAGTGGCTCTAAGTTTTATTTCGACAGGTCATTCACCCAACGTCAGATGGTCCAAAGTTACAGATCCACCCTGTATATGTAGTACTCTGTACATGTCCTACAACACACGTGCCTCAATGACTCGTCAACTGAACTCTCTATAACACAACATTATCTATGTATACTACCTCTGTAGTACTCTGTACACGCATGAGTAACTCGTTGACCTACACTACCTCTGAAAAACAAAACTCCTACTACTCTACCACTATTACTACTTTAGTTGAACACATCCAGTAGCTGCGAGGTATATTCGCGATGTTTTTTTGTTTCGTTATCAAGAATTTCATAAATACAACTGCATTCAAAAGTTTTTGAAAACTCTCATTCGAATTGAGATACTTTGAAAAATTCAAAAAAAATCCCTTTTACTTGTGTAGCATCTTAAGTAAAAGATTTTTTTTTTTCTAAAAAAATAACGTGTTTTATCAGAGTACCTTCGAAGTAGGATTTTTCCCAACGGAACTTGTTACAGTTGAAATGTATCACGCAGTTTAAAATTGTTTAAATAAGTGATACTAAACAACAAGGCATTCAATTGTAAAATAAATACTGTACAACAAATATCTAGATAATTAGTAATCAATAGTACTGTAACAACCCATTACTGCCCACTGCTGGGCTCCTCAGTACTGTAGCTACAAGAGATAGACAGAAAGTCGAATTTTGCTTTTAGAAGCACCATATTGTGCACTTTTAGTAATATTTAATGTATAATCGAAGCCTACAATATATGTGATCAAATAAATAAACAAGAGTGTAATTTTACATCTCAGTTCACGCGGAAAATTCCTCAACATATTGTTTACATTTTTATCAGAATTTACTATTCATTTACATGCCTTAAATTCTTGATTTAACATTTATTTTCTAATCTCACGGTATTTTTTTTTTTTATTAACAGCAATTAAATCATGAAAAATAGTGGTTATGAAATCGCGTGAACTCAATATTAATAGCTAAATAGTGTTTTGTATCGGTATATCACGTTTAGTGTTGGTTAGTGGCACGCACGTGGCGACTGATAGTGAATAGAAACTATTTAGAAACGATAACTTAATAACTATTTAAATAAATAAAATAATTTAAAATCCTATCTACTTAATAATTAGTCCAATAGGAGGTTCCTCTCTCTTGAGCTCTGAGCACTGATGGCTTGGGTCGTAGACCTCGTCTTTAGTGGCCCTCTGTTTTTTGTATAGTATTTTTAAAATTTAGTTTTTCTTGTAAATTCTTTTTTTTAAATACAATGTAAAAAATAAGATAATAAATGAATATAGACTAAATAAATACTCCAATATATTGAAAATACTCAATTTCAATTATTATGATAAAATACCTAATATCAAGATCAACCTTGAGTTATTTGATAAGTTATCGTTTCAAAATAAATCGATTGAATCCGTCGAACGCGTAGATATTATTATAAAATAAAATCACAACGCTAATATATTACACTGGCAACATTGTGCTAATTATTTATGTGATTGAGCTTAATTTAGCTTAAATTATAAGATTGTGTACCCAAAATGGAATAGAAACATCGAATTTCTATGCAAAATACTTCAAATTACTTGAACTTTGTGAATAAAATACCATTAGATTATTTAGTGGAATGATCACGCAATTTGAGTTCTTTGTTCTGAATCAATTTTGAAAATTAATAAAAAAAATCCATCCAATCCAGTCATCTCAGCGATTCGTTTTTTATTACATTTTGGGTACTCCTATGGTATTTAAAATGCATAATTAAAGTAATAATCATAATTATTGGTTTACGTTTAATTTTAAGCCATGAAGATCAAGATACAAATTAGTTTTTATTTTTTTAACATTATTTTGATATGTATGTGATTTGTGTTATTTTAGATTATTATGTATTTTAGTGAATTGTGAAATTTTTTTTATTCATCAACAAGCTTATTTTAAACATTTATTTTTTAATTATTATTTTTTATTATTCTAACTCCATGGGATTAAAACAAGATATTGTTAAGTGTAAATCAATATTTGAATAACACAAAAAAAAAACAATTAATGTTGATTATTTAAGTTATCATTTATTTCTACTTGTAAAATCATGTTTTAAGTAATACATTCCACTTTATTTTTAAAAGTACAAAATGATATTTTTTCACAAATCACTTTAGTTATTTTAGTTTAAGTTAATTCTATATTTTATCATTCGATGGACACATTCCTTAATTATCCCGGTTTGTAACCTAGTCACTATTAAGCTTTCCCATTTTCTCTCATCGTTAGATTAAGTTACTAAAACACTTAATTTGTTGTATATAATTTAATTTTCGTCGGCTATTTTCAATGTGCCTCTAATATAACGATTTTATCTTTTATTGCTGTTTTATTTATAAAAATTACACCTACCCGCAAAAAACTATAAAATTCGGTCATTGAAAATGTTAGTTTAAACCAACCAATAGTTTAAAAAAAACTTGAGAGGTATCATGGGACACCCGAATAGAACGAAGTTCTTTTCGATTAAAATATATGTTATATTTTTTTTCCTAACGTAACGCGCGATAAGGAATGTGTTTTTGATCACAGCGCCATCTAGCGATAATCATCTAAAACAAAAAAAGTGTCGTGACAACTTTTCATAAGAATTTTTTTCCGTCTAGCCCCCTCTCACAACGCGCGATAAGGAACTTCGTTCCAAAATGAATAGTCTCGGATGTAACTGGTAAAATAAAACATGTGCAACGGAACATTGGTTTATTAAAATAAATATAGAAATTAAATACAATCAGTACTTTTGGTTTTTGCGATTTCATTCACATTGATTAGTTTTAACAACTGACTGGACAACCAATCGGACAAAAGCGAGCACGGAACAAGCTTTCTCTAGTGTCCTGAAACTACACCAAAGACACCAAAACAATGTGAGTTTTGCACTGGAAATGATCAATTTCAACTTGCAAACCGATACTTTTATAAAATTTGTGTTTATTTAGATGTCTTAACAAGACGAATGAACAAATTAGATGTCGGTCTTGCTAAACTATACAAATAAAATTTTTGAAGCTTTGAGTTGACATTCGAAAAAGCATTTCGTGGATTTATGGTAATATATAAAATATTTAATTAGAAACAATTACACATAATATAATTAACTACCTACTTAATAATAATTTTCCAAAGAGAAATAACAAAATATTGTCTACAAATTCGTAGTTAATACAAAATATATCGTGAATTCTAAATGCATTTCACATACCTAATCAATTTTGTACTATGGTGCAATTCAGTATCTCAATTTTAAATTATTTCGGCAAATTTCATTAACAGCTAACTAACGTAACTTTTGACAAATTTAGTGAAATTATTACTATCATGCATTTTCAACGGGTTCTTACCACGATATTTAATTAATTGAGTTGTCTCGATATTTCAACGTTGTTGCAAACGTCATGATCACGAGAAGACAAAGCATGATACTATGATAGAAAACCGCGAGTGTCTGAATAAGTTTAGTGAAATTAACTTCATTTCGTTTCAATTAATTTCGTTAAAGTTTCTAAATATTAGACTCAATGCTTTTTTTAAAGTCCAAAACAGCATCAGAAGCTTGCTTTCCGCAACAGTCAAGGGTGAACAAAATAAAGTTTGTAAGATTTTATAAATTTTAATGACCTATATTAATTGTTCTACACTGTTCGCTGACAACTCTAGTAGCCGCCACGCTGACTTCGGGTTCAATTCCTGTGGATCCCTGCACAGAACCCACACGTAATTGACCCTCATCACTTTATCTGGTGACCCCTCTATCACATTCCCTTTCCCATCCCTAACGCACATGATCTGTTGCGACTGGAATGTGATGACTAGTACTGGGCCTTGGTCCATCATTTTTCCCATCACTAGCTCGATTTGCTCTATATCCAGGATCTTTGAGTCTAATCTGTAGCCTAACTGTTTGCATTGTTTGATAGGTGTGGCCAGAATGTTGAATACGCCTTCGTAGCACCAATCTTTTAGTATTTCCAGGTCTCCTCTGACCATAGCTTCGAGAATGTTCGGTATGATGTCGTTAGCGCAGTCTTCTAGAAACTTCTGTGCTGTGAAGTTGGGATCGATCTTGCAGATTTCAGTGAGAGTTTTCGAGAGTTCAGTTTTTTCGAACATGTTTCCGAACAAACTTCCTACTTTTTCTGTTAGTAACCGCGACGCTCGAACCACTGGGTTGTCTGATTCTTCGTACTTTATTTTCCAATCTAACACCTGAAATCAGTATTACTAACCTGAAGTTATTGCGAAGTCAAAATTTTTACTTGTGACAAGCATAGTAGCTTGGTTACTCACTAGTAGGTGAGTGCGAATAATTCGAACTTACGAATTATTCGTTCCGAATCGAATCGATTCGAACGATATTCGCACACCCCTACTCACTAGACAAAAATAGGGTGTATAGGTAATTCTGAATGACTACAACTAAGTAAAATAATTTAACGTTAAAGTAAAATTCAGTCGGTTTTTTAATTCATATAATTTTCGGAAATAATAAAAAAAACTTGAGAGGTGTCATGGGACACCCGAACAGGACGAAGTTCCTTTGGATTAAAACATATCTTATATATTTTTTTTCCTAACTTAACGCGCGATAAAGAACGTGTTTTAAAAGATTTTGATCACAGCGCCATCTAGCGATAATCATCTAAAACAAAAAAGTGTCGTGACAACTTTTCATAAGATTTTTTTCCGTCTAGCCCCCTTTCACAACGCGCGATAAGGAACTTCGTTCCAATAGTTGAAGATAGAATTTTACCTTATTAACATATTGATTGTTGTTCTTAAAGTTTTCCCACTGCTGGTAAAATTTCGAGTCCTTGTGCAGTTCAACACCCACAGTTTCTGTGTCCGGAGCGAAGGTACGTTCGTCTTCTGCAACCTGAGGATTAAGATTTCTAAAGTAAATTAACAGTATAATACTTGGTTTTGATAGAGAGTTCACCACAAGATTACTATGTATAAGGTCAAAGTCAAAATCAAATCATTTATTTCAAATTAGATGTGGACCCACATACATTTTATTTGAATGTCAAAAATAAAATCAAAAGTTCTACCACCAGTTCGCTAAAATTACGCCTCCGTCCTGAGAAGAACCGGCGCAAGAAACTCTGTCTATTTTTAATTTAATATGTTTTTTTTTCTTTTTTTTTTAATATTGTTTTACAATAATTTTTGTTTTTAACAAATGTATCAAAAGAAAAGGCCCGGGACGAGCACCTCAATCCCATTTTGAGCAGTCATTTATGTAATCATTAAGTTTATAATATGCTTTACTGCGTAGCTGTTCTTTGATAACTCTCTTAAACCTATTTATACGCAATGTTTGAACGGCCACTGTTGGGTGTTCAATATTTTTCTAATGTGAACAGCTAAAATTATAATTATTATAAATCACAAGCAATGATCAGAATGAACTCTAATCAAACCAATATAAGTAATCACTGTTCGACATTAGGGATTAAGGGCATGGCACAAAAGATACGAAAGGATCGACGTGTCAGGTGATTTGACAATAAGGTATCAATTCATATATATTTTCGTTTTGGGAGTTGAATGAATTATTTTTTAAGCATTTAGAAATCGTAGATTATTTGTGGTTGTTATCTATATGTCTAGTATGAAAGTATCTCACCTCTATTCGTTTCCTTAGAGCCGCTGGTGCGATATAAACGCGACCTTCCAATCCTCTCGGTGCCATTTCGTTTTTCACTACTTCTGTCGCCTGAAGTACAAAAAACGGATGTTATTATCGTTTCTTAATGACAAAATTAATATTGGTCTTATATTACGTATACAATATTATCTCGATAGGTATTCACAGTCACCTTGTCATATTTTTTTATGTAAAATCAGTCAGTATTCTCACACAAACAATTTGCAATGGCTAATATGTGCACTCTTTTAATAAAACTTCGATATTTGTGGAGCAGAAGTCTAGCAATATAATGTATGATAATTATTACTCATTTCAATAAACCATTGTATTTCATCTTTTTTCAGGCTTCAAAAAACCCAGCGAAAACTTTAGAACAATTTTTTTTTACATGTATTGAGTTAAACACTACTTTGGCTTGAGTAATGTACAAAAAATAATATTGTTATGTGAATAAAATAATACACCTGCGATATGGTTCTGAATGCAGATGTCTGTCCGATCCTTTGTCCTTTGTCCGCGATGCCCTCAGCTGCACTGCGAGCTGACTTTGAGAGGTCTTCTGTAATTTTACCTGAAAAACCATTACAACTTATTAGTGAATGAGTAAAATTTAAATTGTAAGACAAAATCAATGAAATGTTTGGAGGTATAGTCTGGCTTAGTAATGTTTTGTTTATATCATTTATGTTTTGACTGTATTTTGTTTTGAGGAATAAAGATTAATAAATTAGGATAAATATGATTTTAATTTTTTGGAATTCCTAAGCAATCTTTTGTTGCAGCAAAATTCCATTTGATGTGATGTTGATGTTATAACTTAAATCTCACAAAAACCCTCCTGCTCAGTCATCCGAACCCTGACTAGGACCAGACCTCAGCACGGAGTTATGTGTGATGAAACACACATTACAATCAAACAGCATTCTTTACCATCACACTATCCAAAGATTTAAAGTTAAGATGTTAATAGAATAATCATAAGATCTAACCTGCTTTTTTGGCAATATCACTTTTACTAGCTTCTTCCAGTACATGCTCCACTTTCCCTTTGATCCCCTCGATGGTTTCCTTCAACACTTCAGAACTCTTAGATGCTTCCGATTCAACTGCATGAAACTTTTTCCTGGCTGCCTGTAAAGTTACATAATATTTTCAGTAATTAAGTTTAAGGGTTTTTACGATAATTGGTAGTAAATTTAAGTTTTCTATTCTTTACTTTTTATGTGTGTTTATTGAAAATGCAAAAATGGTATTAAGAATCTCTTAGCTATTTATTCTTCTGATAAAAGCTTGAATTTTCATTTGGGAATTATCAGTAATTTATCAGTAGTAAAACATATTTTTTTTTTTTTATTGCCAAGTAGGCAGACGAGCCAACGGGCCACCAGATTATTATTAATTATTGTACTATTGTATTATTAATCATTAACACAACATATTTTAATTTACTACTATAGCACTTACTTGTAAAGCTTCGGAGTTTTCAAGTTTTTGAGCTTCTTCTCTGAATTTCTTTATGTTGTCCTTCATCTCTTTGTTTTTTGCTATATCTTCTTTGATGTTCTCGATTATTGAAGAGAAAAAACCTTTCCTTGCTGAATATTGACGACATTCTAGCGCTGTGTACTGTGAAGAAATAGATTTGAGGAGTCAGAAACAATTTTTGTTGTGATGAGTTTATAAGTGTAAAACTAAGTATGAAAAATGATTGTTTCATTTAATTTACTATAGATAAAGTATTAGGATAGGATTATTTAAACTTCCAAAAATTTACTTGCAATACAAAGTGAAAGCAAGACTGTTTACACAAATTTCATGAATAAAACTGTAATTTATTTGCATTAAATATTAACGTACTGTACTTTAAACCTTTAAGTTAATACCAGTCTTACAAAGTCATAAAGATATTAAACATTTCGTCACTTTTTCTTACCTGGTCTGATTTGGTTGAAAGTACTGTGGTCTTCAAATTTGAAGGTATCACACATTTCCAACGAGCAGGGCTGTATATTAATTGCCTACAGGCATGCTAAAACACAGAAATTATAACCAAATTTCAATATCAAACTCAAGGACACGATGAACATTACCTAACCTATAAAATGATATTTACCATTTTTATTCACAGAAGTTAAGTAAACGGAGTACACCCTTAGATAATATTTTAATTGTATTTGAGATGATTTTAAATTGAATAATTTTGTAGATCTAATTGGAATAAAATTTAGCCGAACTTCGATAGAATCTCACAATTTTTGTGATTCGTGTGACACTGACATTATGAATCTTTGACAGTTGATTGAAAATTGACTTTGACAGATGACATTAAAACCTTTTCTTTAACTTCTAAATTTAATATCACGCACGCGTTTTTAGTAACATTGTACCCAATTTAATTTAACCCATTATAATGAATTATTTTAATTAATTCCCGTAGACAGAAAACTGTGTCCCAGCAACTTACGAACAAAGGATCTTCAGCAAAGATATAAATGTGCCAATAAATGTTTTGAATTTGTTAAGATTAGTATGTTGATAATTTAATTTAAAATAATATTTTTTATAATCTTTCTAAAGTTCTCGACTTATCAATTCTAAACGTAATTTGAGAACTTTGCTTTGATCTACCATAATATAAATTTTACAATATTAAATTACACAATACATTCTTTTCATTTCAGTAAACTACCGGTGCATATTTATGTAAACAAAACTTTTTCGAGAAAGTTTTTAATTCCATAGACAATTCAAGGAAATCAACTTCCTGTTTCAAAACTTTCAAATATTTTTATCTTTAACAATTTAATTTTCAGTGTTCATTATTATATTTCGCAATAGCGAGGCAAATTATTTGTTAAGATTTTAAATATTAATAACAAGTCATGAAAATTTTCTTGCCTTCCAATATAAATCAAAGTTATTTTCACAATCCCGTCTTAAAATTCAAGTGCAAAAAAACGTCATTTCCGGTGTGAAGACCGTGAAACATACGAAAGTGTATTGTTCAATTTTCTTTTATTTTCCGTCAATTTTATACGTGAATAAAGGTGTTGATTGTGTAAACTTATTGTTTAATTCAAGATAAACGATTCGTAAGTCGTGATAAATCTATTAAATCGTGCAAAGAAGATTCAGGAAGGCTTGTCATAGACAGCGAGAAGGTAGCGACGTAATATCGAATATCTTCAATCCATATTTACGTATAGTATAGTAGGCATCGCGAACCGTGGCGACCACGTTTTCGCCAGCTGGTATAAGCATTGCGGCGTAAGAATCCGGTTAGAGTAGTCGATAGAAGTTCGTTGTTTGTTGATCGTGAAGTGTTCTATATGTTGATTGTGTGGTGTGTGACAGGTCGTAGCGGCGTGCGGGATTCTCGCTGCAGCTTCCACAGAAGCCAGGATCAACAATTCATCAAGTCGCGGAGATCTCGTCCATCTGGGCGTTACCGTTTTATATGACTTTAGCAAGAAATTCAGGTGAGTTGCAATATTAATTGTATTTTTTTAACTCTCTAGGGGGCAGAGGCAACGTGCAGTTAGTTCTAAGGGTTACCTTTTGACTTGTCATTTTTCGTATATTTAGATTATATTTTTTTAAGTGGAAACTAGCCTCATGTTTAGAACTAAAACTTTTTGATAAGGATTTGAAACTTATTTAGATTTAGCTATAAGAAATTAATTATAATTTTCCTAATTTATCGTAGTGCTGATACATTTGGCACCATGCTCTACAGAGTTTGAAATCATTCACTATCCAATTAGAGAAATATTGAAAGTTTTATGAAATGTTAATTTCATTTAATGTAACTTTGATTATTTGGAGTCTACCAAATGAGATACATTATTTTATCTCAAATTATAATTATTGGTTTGGTCATTGAAAACACCTCAAGAGATCAGCAATCAGATAGATTTTATCCTGAAAATAAAATGTTCCCACTAAACTCTAAAGCCGAACGTTCACAGTTAACTCTTTCACGCTCAAAGGAAATATTTTTCTCTTCTACAAAAATTGTTATTGATTATTATTGAATCGATATTTTTTTAATGAATGTCAAACGTTTCCCATGAAATTTATAGGAAATTTGTACACCCTACTATGTTTTTCTAGTGATATCTCTTACTTTACAGAATAACTTAAATATTGTGTAGTATTCGAATATTTAGTCTCAGCCATCTTATTTTCCTGAAAGGGTTAAAAGAATTTTAGTAAGATTATTAAAGTAGTTGATATCCACAACCGCTACTCATTTTTCACTGCAACTTTGAAAACAAACTAGAAAAATAAACATCAATTATGCCTTCTAAATAAGTTTGAAACACACGCTGAACAGTAATGCAAATTTCTGTTGTTAGCTGTACGGCTTAAAATAAAAGTGCATTCTTCTATAAACACTATCCATATCATTTACATTACAAAAAAGTGTAATAAATGAACAAAATAATTTTACCTCTTTGCATCAACATTGTGGTATCTCAACAATAATTATTTAAAGACTTATCAACATATTGATAAGTCCCTAAAGTCATGACTCAGTCCTGAGAAGAACCAGCGCAAGAAACTCAGCCGGCATGTCTTAAATATTTATATGTCAAATGTTACCATTAACCCTTTCATGTCCAAGGGAAATATTTTTCCCTTCTACAAAAATCGTTACTTTTATTGAAAAATATATTTTTTTAATGAATGTCAAACGTTACGTTTATGTACGTTGTGTTAAAATGTTTCATATGAAATTTATAGGAAATTTGTACACCCTACTATGTTTTTATAGTGATATCTCTTACTTTACAGAATAACTTAAATATTGTGTAGTATTTGCATGTTTAGTGTCAGCCATCTTATGGGCCTGAAAGAGTTAAAACAGTCCAGAACAAGCATGTAATTCCCATAGGCATGGATTGTGTATAAAAAACTTAATTTTCACCCGTTACCAAATTTTATTGAAATTAATATTCTGTACATTATCCCGTCGCGTAAGGCGTCGCGCCGTCCCGCATAACCCCATGGTAAGTTCTGCCTCAGCCTGAGTTCAGATGCCCAGTGTGAGCGGTTGGAACTTGGAAGTTTTATTGGGGTTCAACTCCCACAGCTCCCACCCGTGGGGCGTGTGGGATTCCCCGACGATTTCTCAAAACTAAAAACAAAATCCCTTTTGCTTTAGATAGAAGTTTGACTCTTAACTGGGATCTAGTATGCAGTGGTGAATTTTAATATAAAAAAGTAGTATCATCTTTTCTATAAAAATAAGAAAATGGCGACGCGAACCCGTAAATGTTATTTGCCATAAATTGCAACATACTCTCGAGCCATTAGCTTCGAATCTAAAGGAAATTCAATAAGATCTGTGCGTGGGCTCCATCTCGATTGAACGAACATTTTTCATTTGCCGCGATTGATAAAAATAGTCTCCGTGAAAAAACGGATCCTGTTTGTGACGTCGCAAACTATTAATCTTCCTGAATTCTTGGTTTTTGTTTGTTCGTTTTACGTCACGAGGGTATAGAGAGTAAAATTGAGGATTTGGACAATTGGTAGCGTATATATTAAAGTGCCCGTGCACAGATTACTACTTTGACGTCACTTACGGTAAATAGAAGAAATTAGCTTGTGTTCATTATCACGCGTTTGTCAGACGTTCCATGTAACTACTAGTTATCGTTAATATACGTTCTGAACAATCTTTATACGTAAACGGTAAAGGAGAGAGACGTTCCTTAGTTCGTGCTTTAAAATAAGGTGGTCGACTGCACTAATAGCACGTGGATGACTTTCTTTTAGCAATAGATGAATTGATATCATTTTTCGCCGCTAAGTAAATTATCTATTGAAAATGGCTTAGACTGCTGTTTTGTAGGCAATATAAGTTTACATCTAAAATGCCTTGTTCAACGTAAATTGTAAAACTAACGAAATTAAATCTTCATTTCTTATCGGCTCCTTTCATGAGGACTTCCCGCTTGCCTTGCAAAGTTGAACAGCAGAATTCGATTTACGTGAGGAGCTTGCCAAAACCGTGTTATGTCATCTTGGTTCGTTGAACTCGCCTTTCACGTCTAGCTAGTCACGGTACAAGATCCCTCCTCAATTCGTGACGTGATGATGACGTCATTAAAATGATCGCTTGGAAACCATGTTACCACAAACTAGTAACTCTAGAGAAGTAAATCTTTTGACGGACTCGACGAACTTACATTTATCAATTTCTCGTAAACATTAAACCAAATAGTTTCAAATGAGTGTCCTGCGATTGTCACGCATTTCTAACTCGACGAACTCACATTAATCAATCTCTCGCAAACGCTAAAGACCTAAGTTTCAAACAAGTGTCCTACGCGGTTTTCCAGAATGTCTGGAAAGTCTTTGGTACGATATGAGGACCCAAGTGTCAGTGAAAATCTTCAAAATTACTCAACATTCATAAGAATTATTTGTGTATCGTATAATTATTCTGTAGTCTGACTGTGAAGATGACCTCGGGCCGTGTTAGGAGACAGGAAGACGATGATTTGTCAATATTGTATGATTTGTTTCCGTTCTTGAGGAGTGCAAGATGCGACGCTACGGTATACAAATAGCGGTGATTTAAACAAGTACCTAGGATGAAGATTTACTGTTGATATGATTTCAATCTAGATTCTATTGTAGTGATTTGTTGAAAACTGAGAATCTTGCCAGTGTATTAATTGGCTCGGTCATATCAGTCCGTTTATTCTTTACTAAATCTAATTATTTCAATTTCCAGGTTAAAACCAGAATACATACACCTACCTAATACCGGAAATTTGTGGTTTTGATATTGTTAACTGAATTGAATCTGGAATTTTAAATTGTTGCAAGATTCACTGTTTTATAAAAAAAAGTTTTTGCGTATTTTTAATTATCTGTATTTATTCTTGTTTGGCATTCCACTACAAAACAGACGTCAAGTTTTGTATTGCACTGGTATTCTTGACGAACGGAAGTATTGTATTGTCTTTTTAAAGTTTGCAAAGAAAATAAGCACATTACACGTAAATGCAAATTGGACACCAAAGTGTCTCGTGGGCGTTTCATAATTGGAATGTGTACCTTCTCAAGGAGTAATAAGGACATCATCCCCAGATGTACCGTACTAGATATACGATTCTCCAATTTTCCTATTCAAATAGAATTTCTTCACTCGCTATCTTTTCTACTCCATATAAAACAGACAATTTGACTCAAAGTTGGTAACGAAGGAATCATTTATAGCGACTGATATTGTTCTCAGATTTACGATAATCCTTCTACAGCAGATGCAGAATTAACTCGGTCTACTCGATATCCATACAGATAGTAACGGCACTTGCGTTGTCTATACACATTGTCGCGTAATCGTGACTGATAAGATTATAGCTACTGTTGCCAGTTGAACAGTTTTACAGCTGATACACAAAATGGTTTCTGTATTGGTTCATCAAAAAGGATAGAGAAAACCTAACACAGTCTGTCTTCTAAAAAGCTGTATGTTTTTCCATATTTCCATCATTTATTATTTAAACCAGCTAGATAATTATGTACATTGATCATCATCAATTGTAATCAATCATGATTTTTAGGTTATTCCTACAATTTATGATAAAGGTTTGTGCATTAATCAACTGGCCTACTCTAAATTAAAGGCCCTAGCTTGGTATTGACAGGAGAGCTCTTGAATATTATTCTTTCCTTTCAAAAGTTAGAAGGGGCTCATCGATTATATCTCGTGGAGATGACGACGTATCTTCGATTAATCTTCACCGCGTCAAAGGGAGTTTGCTCTATTTAGAAGTTCGTGCTTTTAAGTGCTTTCAGAAACTAGGATGATTTGTCTCAGTCAACTTTTTCTTGGAAATTGGGTTTTCTACTGAAGATTTTCTGAAAACTAAAAGTTTGATCGAATTAATATCTGACATCAGCTTCAGCCCAGTAATACAAAGCACAAACTTGGTTGAGGTGTTCGTAGTTTATTGTTTGTTTGTAAATAATTAATAAAGTGTCGCATGAAAACAAAGCAGGAATATTTCTAAAAAAAATCTAAAATCATCATCTTTCAAAATCTAAGTTATAGCAGTAGGCTTTAGTAATATTTTAAACGGGATTCTATGCCTCCCACATAACATGCAATTTGGCTTTAGTCTAGGAACCTGTGACCTAAATCGATAGGCATTTACGGCGCATGCGTTGGACCTAACTCCCCATTCACCCCTACGCCTATAGTCCTGCAAAGCCTCCGAACTCTGCAAAAACCCCCTTTGACAACTCGGTTACGTTGAAAGCAAACATGCCTTAATATTCTTAGCGGGCCTTTGAGACTTACAAAGGAGGGGGAATCACGATTTAATGGATAATAGATGAGGTTTTCTAAAGATGAAGATGAAATGACGCTTTGTAAGAATACTAGAAACTGATGCGTCACATGAGAATGATTTCTTTGTAATGCTTTTGGTAGTGTTGTGTTCAAATTGCACAATATTTAACACAAGATTTTTTCTATTCAATCTATGAGATTAGTGAATTTATTCAATGTAAAAGTGTTCCGTGTACCTATCTGTTCTAGTTGTATTCAATATTTGTTTCAAAGTTTTGACACCGAAATATATTCATGTTGACCACAAATGCTTCATTTGATTGCTTTGTTGGTCAGAATGAATTTCCAGAGAAAACCGCGTCTGAACAAATAAAGGATGAAAGTAGAAACTATATAAATAAGCTTTAAAAACATTTATAATATGTTTTTGTTGTATTCCTGTATAAGAATCCGACAATAGAAGAGTCTAGCAGACGACAGAGCTCTGTAGTTTGAGAGAGACCCATTTCGAATAATGGATCAATGTGAGCTATGCTATACATTGCACAGGGTTTTGTTCTTAGGTTTTGGAATGGACAATCCATATGAACGTAAACTAGCATCATCATCATGGAGACTGCTAAAACTATACTGCAAAATAATTTGAAGTTTACTTAAACTACCATTACATAATATACATAATATCAGTATCCATCGTAGCAGTTAATTTGCACATGGCGCCTGCTACGTAACATTGCCTCGTGTCACACTAGTTCACGAAAAAGGCGCGTGGCAAGTGGAGAATGTTTTTTTAGCCTACTCAAGTTTTAGGCACTGATTGGCGTGGCAGACATATCGCGAATATTCCACTAAGTTGTAACGGGTTTGGATTTGCAGAAATTGTATTTTTAAATTCATTTATGCATTCTCCAAGAAAGGATAACAGTGAATTTTTCTATACCCTTGTGACCAACTTGATAGAGTCAAAAAAGGGAAAAAACTAGGGGTGTGCGAATAATTCGAACTCACGAATTATTCGTTCCGAATCGAATTTCAAGTCAAATTCGATACTATTCGAAATTCGACGAATATTCGCACACCCCTAGAAAAAACATATTCCAAAGTTATTTTGCATAACACTAAAACATAACAGACTATTTCTGCTCCGTTAACGGGTGCCTATTTATGTATTGGGTAATTTACTTCAGACTATTATTCCAAAGTCGTGTATTTCGAAAGTACTTGGTTACTCCTTTTGAGATAAACTTGCTTACTTCCATTGTTTCAATGACATGGCAATGCATTGCCTAAACTGCAAGGCAAAGGAAGCTCCTCAATAGCCCAGTTGTTTATAAATATCGTCAGTTCCTGTTATAATAATAAGAAACTTGATAACGTATGCGATGACTGTGTATTCAGGAACTGCGAACGAGAAAATATTTGTGATCATTGCTTAAAAATCAATATAGTGACGATTGGGGTCTTTCCTTTACAGTGGAGGCCTGATCCCAGGGTCTGTTATATCGCTATATCTTATCCCGTTTAAATGTGGTACCTAGACATATGTATATCATCTGTCACACCACAAGCCATCATATCCTTCACACAATCAGACCATCTTTTGTGAGGTCTTTCTCTCCTCTTTCATGTGTCTGTGTGTGGTCTGTAATTAGTAATTTACTGCATTATATTTAGTGAAACAACTTTTAAAATTAAACCGAAACGGCATAATAATGTCGCTACCTGTCGTAAATGCGACTGCAACTATTGACTACTTAGGTTCTACTATTCTTAAAATACTCAATAGTCTTGCAGCAAATGTTTGCAAACGTTCACTAGTAGGCATACTCTATAAGAAAGAAAACTTGTACCCTTTTGTGTGCACAAAGGCAACCGTCTTATCTATCATTTGTCTCCTGTCCTTCAGTAAGTTTGACTCAGAATAGCACCGCAAACCGAATCCCTTCGACCGCATATTTTCACGGAATAAGCACACGGAAACCGCAATAGGACACCCCGGCTTGTTTACGTACAGCCGCCGGATGTTTGCACGGTTTATGGGACGGTTTCCGCGTTTCTTTACACAAAGAAACTCCATTTCAAGGTTTCATTCGTTGGAATAGCATGAATAAATGGTTTTGTCATTCGTCGTGCCTTTATCCAGTAGGCTTAGTATGAGTTGTGGATTTATATCTACGAATATCCATGACATTTCCTTTATTTAGGGTTTCCGTCGAATATGTACGTTGTACATAGTAATAAGTTGCTTGTTATCTGCAGATATGTTTTCAGATTTTAATCATCAACCATGAGATTTAGCAATCATTGACTAAATTTAATGACACCAAATCAATCCCCTTATAAGCTAATTGATTATTTTGGCATGAATCCGTTCCAATTATACGTTTGCCAGTAAACCGCGTGGTGACCAGTTTTACAACAATGCGTTGAAAAGTAACGTGAATCAATTTGAATTCAGTGAAATGAATGATCGGAAATTGTTGGGAATTCTTTTGATTCATAAAATATCGATGAATAGTCGGAATTTACTGAAAGGTCTGACCGTCTACGATCTAACATTTGGCCGCATACCTACACAAAAGCACTTTATAAGTCAGGTCTTTACACTTTAGACAAATTTGTATGAGATAATATCCACGACGACCATCGTCTTTTATACGGAAAAAGAATGATCCGAATAGATCGACCCAAAAACATTAAATCCCCTTTTTTTAAATGTTTGTTAAATATGGAATGTCTTTAATTTACTACGAACTTTTTAAAGCCTTTATTTCTTATCAGCTAAGTTCTGTATGTAGTGTTTTGTTAAGGTAATCTGCGCTGGTCCGTCGCCACGCTCATGCTTCGCACGCGTCCTATCGGATTACCTCCTCGTGCCGGGTTTCTTGTTACAAGACCGGAACCCGCATACCGTGGCACACATTGAAATACTATTATCATTGTTCTGTAAAGCTGTTAAATGATGTAATGGCGGATACACACTTTCAGTTTGAAGTTATTCCATTTATTTTCACGGTATATTCTTAGTTATTTGGGGAACTTGACGTGAAAAGGACGTAAAAACTGCTTCTTAAACTTTGCTGTGATAATCACTATTTAGACTGAGGATTAATAACGATTTTAAGTACTAAACGGTGGAAAATTTACCAAGTAATGACGAAAATACTAATGATTAACTCATTTATCTTCCGTGAATCGGACGATAACGCGAAAAAGTCGCGTGAACAAGACGTGAACCCCGCGAAGCTTCCACACTTACATTCACGCATGGAAATTCAGCTTCTAAGGGTCATCATTAAATACTGCTGGATTTAAAGTTGTAAAGACTATTTAAATTTGTGAAAATCAAACACGCAATCTAACTTTATCGTGTTTGCGTCATAATTAGTGATATTATTTAACAACACGTGGTGATGATATTATGGAATCTGAATACATATTACAAAATTTTCAATAGTAATAGTTTTATCTACATTAAAATCTACAATTTCATCAATCAATACGCCACACGCATTTATCGTTATCGTAGAAAATTTTCTAAATTATAATATAAAAAACTTCTTCTGAATACTATTTTAAGAACTCATTCAAATCAACCTTCAGGCTTTACTATGTCTAGATAGACCTAAAGTCCAAGGTCAGCTTCAGAAACGTCATATCCGGTCTCTGCATAGCGTAGTTTTGAGACGCAACCCTGCCGCATAAACTGCATTGCGACTTTTACAAATTGCAGTACCACGTTTCTGTACTGTAGATTTTTCTTAAGACTAGTTAGTATATTAAAGGGATTAGAAGGGACGGGATTAGATTAGTAGAAGATTTTAGTGAAACTTTCCATTGAAATTGTTACAGTTGTTGTAAAAAATTGATGTTTAGTGGGTAAAAATATTAAGCTTTACTTTAATGGTGTAAAACAAAGTTACTTCCTTAGTAACTATGTATAAAACTACGCAACCGATTTTAATGCACATTTTAATAGGTTTATGACGTGAGGATTGAAGAGGAAATAGTCTATAATGCATTGTATGCACAATTTAGTAGAAAAACACTGATAATTTTTTTTTTATGTGAAGTCATAAATGAACTCAGTTTTCTGCGTCTACTATGCAAACGGCTGAACTGAAGCGTGGGTCCGCTAATACCAAATACAATAATAAAAACTTGAGAGGTGTCAAGGGACACCCGGATGGAACGAAGTTCCTTTCGAATAATTAGTGAAGGAATTGTTTTATAAAATATTTTGATCACAACGCCATCTAGCATTAATCATATAAAACAAAATAAGGAATTGTTTTAAAAGATTTTAATCACGCGCCATCTAGCGAAATCAAATATGATAGATGAGAATCATTTAAAACAAAAAAAGTGTCGTGACAACTTTTTCATAAGAATTTCCGTCTAGCCCCCTTTCGATAACGCGCAATAAGGAACTTCGTTCCAATATAAATAACCTTAGTACTTTTAGTCCTAAACGTACCTTTAATTGCTATTCTTAATTGCATGATGACCCCGTTAATATAGGTAATTAAATTTGTGCATGTATGAAGTAACGACATTAGACGATTCAGAAGCGATTTGAGCTATTAATGCGTAGAACATTTGGATGTTTTTAAAGTATGTCATAGTAAACTAACTTCTACTTTAAATTAGAACTAGGACGGAGATTAGAAAAAAACAAGTCGTTTTTTTCGAATAATATAATAAATCGAATCATAAAATGAATTTGATGATATGATTTGTTAAGTTTTTAGTATTATTTAAATATTTCCATAATACACCGTTTCGTTTTCAAAAAATAAAATTGATTGTGATGTCTAATGAAATTTATTAAATTTGCTAGTAGACGATTTCTAAGTTAATTAACCTCTAAAAAAATAACAATTAAAATACATTTTACACTTGAATGACACACATTGATAATAGATATCATATATACGTAATAATTATGTACATAATAATTATTCTTTATCGACATTTAGCGGTTATTGCTACACGCATTAAAAATGTATTGAAATCAACAAGTTACCGATAAATTTGTTTTTGAGTATTGTATGAAGTAATAATTAATACCACAGATTGAAATAGTTACATAGACTAGGTCTTACAGAAATGAAGTCTCAATTTACGTAAGTTAAACTTGTGCCTGTTTTCTAAAATTAGTGCCTACTAGTCACACACCAAGGATCTGTTATGTCTCTTCTGGTTCCATATGTTTGATACAAAAACAACTTTTCGAGTTTTAGGTGTATTTGTAGTTGAAATGTATACAAAACGCTGCTTTCCTTCTTTCGATCAAATTATGATACGAAGATTACAGAGTAAAAATGGCACCAACTAAACACTACCAAAATCAAAAATTGATGGTCGTTTATAGCAACCAAGTGTCGTGTTACTTTAGCTAAAAAAAATTTGAGAGGTGTCAAGGGACACCCGAATAGAACGAAGTTCCTTTCGATTAAAAGATATCTTATATTTTTTTCGCGATAAGGAACGAGTTTTAAAAGATTTTGATTACAGCGCCATCTAGAGATAATTATCTAAAACAAAAATAAGGAACGTGTTTTAAAAGATTTTAATCACAACGCCACCTAGCTATAGTCATCTAAAACATAAAAAGTGTCGTGACAACTTTTCGTAAGGTTTTTTTCCGTCTAGCCCCCTTTTGATAACGCGCGATAAGGAATTTCGTTCCAATTACACAACTAAACTACTAAGTTTGTTGAAGGTTCAAATTGTTTAATTTGAACTCTCTCTTAAAGACGTTTGGTAAAACACGTTTAGTAGATGTCTGCAGACACAATTTTGCAATATTAGATCGACGTTTCTATCTAAACACCCAAATTTAACAGGAAAGTTACACTTAATTGAACACGAGGATAATATAACTTGCAATATTTTCCAAAAAATATTACCCAACCATTTTGCGTAACGATGCTAGTCTATAAATAGCTGGTGTGAAACAGATAAGTTCACGGGTCACTTGCACGTGGCAGTGTAGGCGGTATTACACTGTGTTATCTCACTTCGTTTTGACTGATAACCTAGAGAGAATACACATGATATACTGAATGGTTGGTTTAAAGATTTCAATATTTTGATTGTTTCGCTTTGACCTAGTTCCGGAACCATTAGTAAAGCTCTTGACAGTAAACTTTGTTTTAACAAAAATATACAAATTATTATTGAGATTGCGTTTTACTTTCATGCATAATTAACGCATACTTACCACGATATTTAATTAATCTAGTGGTCTCGATATTTCAACGATGTTGCACACGTCAAGACTACGAGAAGAATGGATACTGCGGGTAGATTTAAAAAGATCAAAAAAATCTGTCTATCTACTTTCTCGTTCGCTTTTTAGTACTACCACGACTTAAACTCACATCACACTCATAAACGTGTTTTAGCTGTTTCTTCTTTGTTGATCCCTTATCGGTATTCTATTCATTTCTGGTTAATTCTCCTTATGCTTCAAATCAGTCTCAATTCTAGATTGACTCACCAGATAATTAGGTGTTCTTAACTTTACTTTTACTTATGTATTGGTATGAATTTCACGTTAGCTGTAAGTGGAAGTCTGCCGATTTCTTCCGCACGAAAAAAAAAGGTAGTTAGTAGGTACTATGGTTACTAGATATTCCTATTAACAAAATTTTTGTAATAAAAAAATATATATTTCAAATATGCAATAATATTCTCGTCAGTTTTGTAACTGTACAAGTTATACCACATAAACTTTAATCTACATAAAAGAATTTAAAATGTCCTTGATATTTGAATTTACATATTGTAATTTATTGATTGTTACTAAAATAGCATCGTCACGTGGCGAACGGTGTTCCACGCGACTTGTTCATATAATAAAATGTAAAATTACTTTAATTCATTTACGAGTTGCACTATCAACTTATGGAACGTTATATGCAGTTTTGTGACTTATTTAGTGGTATTTCTTTATCAATTTCCTATTTTAATGCCATGTTGGAAGACGAGCCAACGGGCCATCTCATCGTAAGTGGTTAACGTCAAATAACGTCGCTCATGGATGTCTGCAATGTCAGGGGACACTGAAGGGCCGTTACCCACGACCTACCATTAAGGACTTTCCTTAAGCCTCATTTGAACAAGGTCAAGTCAAAAAGCTTGACCTCTGTACAATTCAGCTTTGTGGTAAATCCGCTACTGGGTGGGTCATTTGCCACCTAAAGCTACTTTAATTCTGCACCTATAAGCCTATAGGCAAGTTCGTTCCTATGCTGTAAAATTCTGGGAAATTTTACGGAACACGACATTGTACATAGGATATTCGGATTGGACGAAGTTGACATAAACATTTGAACCTCTTTAAAATTTGCTGCCTTGAAATCAGCGTCTGTATCAAGTGTACCTACAATTTTATTCAAACGCAGTAAACCATTTTATAACTAAGAAACACACAATAGGATAAGAACCAATATGACCAAGTAAAAGTGTCCAAACTACATGTTATTTTCTCCATAACGAACGACAACCGAATTTGGCAGCATATACGTTTACACGTGTGCGAGAAATGTACGTTTGACCAATAGTTTTGTGACGATCAAGGACGATGTTCGAATGTTTTGTTTTTGTATCGACGTGTCAACTGGGAAGAAATTGAGGTGTTTGGGATTCAGACTTGATAATTGTTTGAAACTTATTAGTGTGAGAGTGTGTTGATTATTATTATGGCTTCTTAATCCCTTCTTCCTATTTAATCCTTAAGTCTAGATTCTCGTTGGTTTAGAAAATGGTATTTTTAAAATCTGGTCATTGATAACATTTTCGTAGTTGCCTCATTTTGCTGGGTAGTATAATGGTATAATGTTCATTATGAAATAACAAATGGAATATTATGTATATCAATAGTTTAGGTAAGGTAATTCTGGGTCCACAAAATAACCCACATTAATAAATTAGGTATATTACAATTTTTTCTTTTAATATAAATAATAAATTTAATAAACCTATCGATTGTGACGTCATATCACAATAATCTAGTTTTCATAACCTATGAACGCTCAACGATATTATTTATAAGAAACGTATTATTATTATAATAGTAATTTTTTGATAAGAACTTAATAAAATATACTTCTCCGTTTACAAGTGTTGTTTATGTTTGGGCTAAAACTTTGTTTTGAAAAGACGAAATAAATTCCATTTAAATATAATATATAGCATAATTTACAAAAAGTAAAAATATACTATGTTATATTTTAAAGAAAACAACAGACTACAGGTAATCTACATCACTGAAAAGTAAAAACACTGAAAAAGAGGAAAGTAACAATTTTCCTTAACTTACACAAACAATAATTTAACTTTCATGACGTCACGATGTTTTTTCACAATTATCTAAACGTATTAAATAAATCGAAATTGTGCAAACGTTTGTTTTCACTTTACGAATTCGCCGGTCGTGTGATGATAACGATATTTGCGTTTAACATGAGCTTTTGACAATATTTGAAACAGGATTTGTTTGTTTGTATAATATTAATTTGTGACGAAATCGAGTTTAAGCTAATTACAAACAGTACTAGTGATTTCGTCTTAGGCTGCCTATACGGTATGGTAAATATTGTAGGGAGTATTTGAGAATAATCGGTTGAAAGGAAGAGGGTGAAATTTGAATTACTAGATTTGACGCAAGAATAAATAATAAATAATAATGAAAAAAGAATAAAACAAACGGGGTGAGCTAAATAAAACCGTTTAAAAAAATATGCTTTAGTTTTTCTATGTGTAAAGCCAAAGTTGTAGAATGTAATGGTGAAAAGATTTTTTATTGCAACTTGAACATGCGAAGTTACGGATTTACCAGATAAGTGGTTCCCGTCGCTCATGGACATAGTTTGACTCTTACAATGTCTGGGGACACCGTGCCGTCATCTACGACCTATCGTCTATAGCTATTCTCAAACCTTATCAATCATTTGATGATATTGTCAACCATTTTATTAAATTGTCGTATTTCACGAAATAACTTGACTTCTCATTCTCAGCGACTCTGCAGTGTCCCAACGCATTGCAGAGGTCCATGAATGACTGTCACCGCTTGTGATTAGGTGCCCTGTTAGCTCGTCTGCAATACAATAAAAAAGTTTAATAAAATGTGGTTGTATTGTTTCAGAAACATCAGTACTGTGCGCGGAGAGTAGTCGGTGTGTTGCCACAGTAGGAACGGCCTATAGCCGTCGAGCGTGCATGACGCTTAACACAACCAGAAATACCGTGCGAAGGTAACCTAACCCTTCTACCCTAATACATAAGACTTATCTTAACTTATCGTGTTTTTCTAGAGACTATAGAAAAAGTGCTTTACACGTGGGAAAAGAGGAAACTGAGATTCAAAGTGACAGTATGGGTGATACCTTGGTACCTTTCAGTGTCCCTACCCTCCGGTTGAACTGGAAATCGTTTGACAAACAGACATCGTCCACGTAGTTGTTTCACATACAACCTATGTGATACTGATTTAAATAATTGAAATTACATGACAAAGATATAGTAATTTACTTTCATGCATAATTAACGGGTTTTTGCCACGATTTTTAATTAAGTGGTCTCGATATTTCGACGTTGTTTCAACCGTCATGATCATGAGAAGACGGGATACTGCGGGTCGATTTAACAGCAAATAAATTTGTATATCCTCTTTCTCGTTAGCTTTAGGTTACCACTGGAACCACTCATTGTGTTTTCGAGCATATGAACCATTAATAAACGTATTTAACACTTCCACATATTTAAAAACCCGTTAATTATGCATGAAAGTAATGTAGATAACCGCGAGTGTTTGAATAAATGTATACATTTTTTTTTTTTTTGCAGAACATCAAAATTTTGCAGTAACAGGCATCGGAAGTTACTGCCGCTTCGGCAGACGTGACTGGCGAAGGACGCGGGATCCACGCCCGCATTGCATCGCACGCAAACACTCCTGTCTGGTGCGTATAACAACTTGCAGGACTCGATTACGATTCGATAACTTCTCGAACGAAAACTAATAGACTTTATATTCGTTATGAGAAATTTTGCAATATATTGTGACCTAAAAAAAAATTCAAATAAAATTAAAAATTAAAGTTTCCTATTCAGGAGAAACAATTGGAAATTTTTGATCATGTTTTCATCATATTTGTACGATAATTTAGTATACTACTACTAAAGAAATAATGACATGAATGACCCAACTTTTTAGACGATCTTATTACATTCCCGCACATATCTCTAAAATGCCAATAACACTAAACCACTAAACTTCTATTTCAGATCCAGTCTAAATATAAAGTCAAAATAGCAAATAGTCCACGTGTAAATACATACATTCAAGATGGGTTCCGTCAACGTGAACCGCAATGTTTCGGATGCGTTCTACAGATATAAGATGCCGCGGATCTGCGCCAAGGTGGAGGGCAAGGGGAACGGCATCAAGACTGTTATTGTGAACATGCCTGAAGTCGCCAAGGCTTTGGGCAGGCCTGCTACTTGTGAGTAGCTCTTTTTTTTTGAAAACAAAATTGCGTCCAAAACCCTCTTCCTCTCTTTTCTTTTTTTCTTTCTCTCTTCTTTATAACTTTGTGCCAGCTGTTGTAAGGTGAATGACATGTCAAATAAGAACCACATATTTTTGAAATGGGTTAAACATTGTTTGAATAACATATGGGAACCTGCAATGATAGTCGTACATACAGCATACAATACTTCCAAAGATAAAAGCAGTTTTAAGTTGTATTTCGACAGATCACTCACCCTTCAGCTGGTTTATAGATCTACTGTATTTCTCACATCTAAATCTAAAGAGAGACAAAAAGACGTTTTAATATTTCTCCACTGACAAGACCTGAGCCCAGCAGTGGGCAGAAATTAATAACACACGTTTTATTTATATTTAAAATTATTAAAAACGTTAATGAATTGCTTAGGTTCTATAAATATGTTATATAAATCTTTTTCAGACCCAACAAAGTACTTTGGTTGTGAATTGGGCGCTCAAACTCAGTTCGACTTCAAGAACGAGCGTTTCATTGTCAACGGAAGTCATGATTCATCTAAACTGCAAGATCTATTGGATGGGTGAGTTGCGTTTTCATTCATTTAGTTGACAGCAAGTTATTTGAATATTGAAAATTATGTTTTCTTATGAAAGAATATTATTTCGTTTTATAATAAAAACTTGTATAAACAATTCAATGTTTAGTATAAAATAAAATCACAAAGGGAATCATGTCAAACTGCTAAATTTATTCTCAATCACACTGCCATCTTAAATCTCCATGACAACCGTCTACGTTCACTGAGGATGCGTTCAGATTATAGTGTTACACTTGTAAAATAATATGTGCATTAAGAATTGTAAACCTGTATTACTAAATTCAATCATATTTTTTTGTTATTTTTATTTATATTTCCTTGAAGAAATTGGTCACACATAGGAACCTATATAATAATTATTTTTAAAAGCAAATAGTCAATTTGACTTGATTAGATTTTATTGTCATACCTACAAATAATATCCTTACTAATACTAATATATTTTATAGGTTTATCCGCAAGTTTGTCCTGTGTCCCGAGTGTGACAACCCCGAGACGGAGCTGATTGTGTCCATCAAGCGGAACACCATCTCTCAAGGATGCAAGGCGTGCGGGTACCACGGACAACTGGACTTCAATCACAAGCTCAACACTTTCATATTGAAGAATCCGCCTGCTAACGATCCTGCTGTGCAGGTATGTTTAGAAAATTAATGAGAATTTTCTTGATTAATCCTTCATTTTGTAAAAATCAACCGGTTAGCGCAACGTGGGTAGATCTCCCACAAGATGGACCGACGATCTGGTCAAGATCGCAGGAGGTCACTGGATGCAGATAGCCCAGTCTATAGGCTGATGATGATTGCACAAAAAAGAATTTGCCAGGCAACTTTAACTGATCTAAAATTTCCTACTGCTTATATTCAGGCTTTGGTCTTCTAATAGAAGATGACAGGCTTGAATTAAGTTCGTAAAAGTCTTAGGTAGCCAGACAGTGTCCCCGGGCATTGCAGAGGTTCATGAGCGACAGTAACCACGCCCGATCCTAAGTTCGTTTGCCTACAAGGTTATAAAGAAATATGGGCTATGCAAAGATAATTAATAAAAAATTTTTTTTTCAAAAACTATAAAATAGTGTACTCCGTAAAAAAAATCACTAACAATTCCCGACATATTGCAGGGATCATCGTTGACTGAGGGCAATCGCGGTAAGAGATCGAAGCGATCCGGACCCGGCGCCAACAGCACTAACGGCAGCCATGACGGACAGGAGGCAGAGGCTAAGACTGTACGTACAATATTATTATCATAAACATTTTGTCATTTCATCAGAAAGTCCGTAGAATTTTCGAAATGAACTAGATGTTACGCTGTTCTGTTCTATGGATGATCACAAGACTATTTATTCATATTAGGATCACAATGAGAGACAATGAGATTACCACAAGGATCTCTGCTGGGGCCACTTCTATTTCTAATATTTATAAATGATATAGAAAAATGCTTTCACCACTCCAATGTTCTGTCTTTTGCAGACGATATGAAAATTTACAGACAAATTAATTCAATTGTAGATGCAACCTTATTACAGTCGGATCTCCGTAGGCTCGATGACTATTGTCTCTTAAATAGGTTGGATCTGAATCTCTCCAAATGTACTGTCCTAACATTTTCACGGAAGACTAATATTATCTCTTTCGATTACGACTTGAAGAGACTTGGGTGTAATACATGATAGTAAACTTTTGTTCGACAAGCATGTTGACTCAATAATAGCTAAGTCTCTTAAGGCTCTAGGGTTTTTGATGCGTAGTTCTACGTCATTTAATAACATTAAAACACTTAAGGTTCTTTATTGCACCTTAGTACGTAGCAACTTAGAATATGCATCCCAAATATGGAACCCGACGTACTTTACATACATCAATCGCATTGAAAGTATACAGCGTAAATTCCTAAAATTCATCTGCTTTAAACTGAAAGTGAAATTCGACTCTCAAGATTACTCTCGCATTTGCAAAACTCAACATCTTCTGCCGTTGAAGGCTCGTCGTGATGTGACCGACATTGTTTACTTAATGCAAATAGCCTCAGGTACTGTTAACTCCCCTGATTTACTCAGCAAACTTACCTTCTGTGTTCCCTCCAGATCTAGAAGATATAACCCTATTCTGTATGAATACTTCGTGAGCACAAAGTACCGAAGAAATTCTTTTTTGATAAGAGCTGTTACTTCCTTTAATCAGTCAGCAAGAAATGTTGATCTAGATGTATTTAACACGCCGCCGGCAGTGGCCAGACGTCTAATCAGTAATTATTACTTCTCGTTGCTTCAATAACAATTTCATTTGTTAAACATTATTCTTTGTTTGTTATTTTGTTTGTTTGTTCTTTTTTATACTATTTTTTAGATACGCCTAGTTTTAGATCACCAGCATTGTTTGTTTCTTAAGTTACATATAAGTATACCCCTCACAACTTTTGTTATTGATAATTCTGTTATCTTATTAGTGAGGACCATTAATTGGCTTTCTGTTTCTACCTTTGTAAATTTTATCATGTAATTTTAGCTGTAGGTCTTCCTTTAAATAAATAAATTAGTATGGCCCTAGGGAGTGCCCTATGGTGTCCTAGGCATTATGATGTTTTTGTTTAGATCAAAAATTGAAATATTTTAAGCTATTATCGAAGTAAATACTATAAAATTGAAATGTCATATTATTATTAAATGAAAATATATTTAAACACTTTATACCATAATGAGTTCAACTTTACACCCAGGAAACAGAAGCAGTGTCGAGTCCCACCAGCACCGTCCCTCCCAAGAAGGAGAAGTCCAAGAAGGGCGACGACGGCGATGACGATGATGACGGCTGGACCGTCGACGTCAGCGAGGAGGCTGTCCGCGCCAGGATGCAGGGTAATTATTGACTTGACGAAGATTGTACCATTACTGCCTAATGCTGGGTTCAGGTCTCCATAATGCAGAGAAAACAAAGTGCTAATTACATTTTACAATAACATCGAATATTGTGCTTATGTTGAAATAGCTCTTTTAGCCTTAATAATGCTACTGCAACCCTTTTAAAATAAGAATCTAACATAGAATTAGTTTGTTTCGTAATATTATGGGATTTCATGGTGTAGTTGCTCGAATTATGTAATTGTTGTTACACTCTACTTTAGTATGAGAATAATGGCTGTTTCAGCTCTGAAATTAAGTGCCTTTGTATATTTTGATGTCAATAGAGCTTCTACTTCTCTATGTTCCACTTGATATTTTCCACCATAAAACTGTCATCAATAATACTTCTTAAACACAGTTAACTAACAATAATTTTTTCTACAGATCTAACAGAAGGAGCTAAGATCATGACATTGAACGAGGACAGCGAGAAGAATGAGAAGCAACGCATGGATCTTTTCTACGCCTTCCTCAAACAGCGGGCTGCCAGCGGACAGGTGCAGGGGACCAAGAATGTCAATGAGATACTGCACGAGGCTGAGAGGTACTACTGGGAAATTATTGCATGTGGACATTTAGAACGAAAGTTGTTATTATAAGCTTTATATCAACTTGCACTGGATGTAAGTATGTTAGTTCGGGTGGAATCTTACAAGCGAAATTTGACACACTTCCTGGTTTCCGATTAAGCTGCCTTTGGCACGCAGATGTATATGGCGTGACAATGCACAACACTGCTACATGATATCCATCTTAAAAGCTTGTATTTAAAGTTTTCTTTAAAATAAATTGTTTTAACATGTGTGATAACCAAGTATAGCCACTTCCTTGATCCTTGAGTAAATTTGTGCACAGGCTTAAGTTAAATATTTTTTTGTTGTTTCAGATTGGAAGTGAAGTCCAAAGCGCCGCTAGTTCTGTTCGAAGTGTTAGTGAACGCCGCGTCCGTCGGCGGCGACGTCAAGAAACATCGTGCGCTCCTACTGCGCTTCACGCGAGCCGACCCGCGCGCACAGCGAGCCGCCCTGCACGCGCTCACTGCGCTGGCGCACCATCACGCCGCACTGCTGCCTCGTGTGCCTGCCGTGCTCAAGGTAACGTACTGTAGTGTAGTGGCATAATTATAAAAAAAAATAATAACTACGATAGTAGTGTACATGCGTTGCAATGGTTACAGCTACTATACGACGAGGACATCGTAGAGGAGAAGGCGATCTTGGAGTGGGCCGCCAAGCCGTCCCGCAAGTACGCCTCCAAGGAGGTCGTGGCCGAGGTGCGGCGTCGCGCGCAGCCCTTCCTCGACTGGCTGCAGCAGGCCGAGGAGGACTCCAGCGATGACGACGATGAGGAGGAGGATATTGAGGTGAGAGACAAGATTACACATTTTGATAGAGGGTAATACTCGATTATTAAAAATAGGACTTAAGTATCTCTGGTTTTTAGGTATAAAATAACTGACGCCTCTCAAAAATCTGATGAAATATTCATTTTCAAAATCTCTACAACTTCAATAATGTTGACAACGGAAGGTCGTAAACCCATCGAGTTTGGGCTCATTGTAAAGGGCAGAGAGAATCGTTTATCTTGGCTCTGTCAGATTCCCTTTATTCGCATGACATCCGCATGATTTTTTGCGAATATTCATTACATTCTTTATACGTAGAAGTTCAAAAAGAATTGAAACTGTTTTTCACATTGTGTTATTTATATTTCAGATCGAATATGACGACCGCGCTAAGGCGACTCCCATCAAGGCGGTGACTACGCCGTCTAACAACACCAAGCCCAAGCAAGACGACGAGGACGATGATTTCGATATCGACGCCATTTAAACACAACACTACTATAATAGGGTCATCTGTTTAGTTACATCACATTTAGAATTACATTTTGAACACTTGTCACAACACAGCAGTAATTATTAAAGCGCCAAATTAAACAGTAAGTTGAAAAGCACCGAAAATTTATCCATAAAGGAATAAGTGATAAATTATTTTTACAGGCATACGACATATGGTATTGTTTTATATCTTTCTTTCTCGTCTCGTAAAATCGTTTTTTGGCGCTTTAGTCTTTTTACCTTTCCGATGACCATATAGCTTTTTTTTTACAAAAAGATGCCACATCCATTCTATTACGAGTGATGTAACTTATAGATGACCTTTATTCACTCCACAAATATCTCATAAATAACTATAAAATATGCTGTCCGTTTAGTCGTCAAATGTGTGGTAACTGTCCCAAAAACGTGTATTGTCTAAGATCTGGCATTTATCTTATAACCATGATTGATTAATTCCCCATCCACCAATTAGTGTAACATAAGGATTAAAATTTAAGTTTTACTCAAAATTAATAGTTGATAATCTTAAAATATTCCCGCTAAAGGCATTTTTAAACAAGCTTTGATTAGGCTGTATAAAAACGCTATATTTTTTTGTTCGTTTTTGCTTGGCAAAGGGTAATCTGGGTTTGGGATCTCGTATTATCTATGGTTGGCTGTCAAATGTCAAACTGACATTAGCGATGAACGCTCACGGAACGTAAACGATGGCAATATGCGTTTGTATTTAATATTTATAATATTATTACTTTCTAGTATTAAAATGGTGATTTAGTGCGATTTGTATCTACATGAAGGTTAGAATGTAAATTTTTCAAATTAATTTGTCACAATTGGTAGGTACATGCGCTCATTACAAAGTTATTTTGTGTATCAAACCGTTGATGCATGAACTCTTGAAATTTTATAAAAATAGACAATTTTTTAAGATTTTGTTTCTAAAGATTTTTATTTGGATAAAAGTTAGATTATGATAACTGAGTATATTTTACTCTTCAACGGTTATGAAATGAGATACAAAAAAAAAGATTTTTTCATAGTAAGTCATATAAAACATATGTAATTTTGTATGTAAAGTAAATGTAAGTAGTTTATTTCTCGTCCGATCGAAGTTAGTTTGAGCGTACGTTTTAAATACCTATTATTATGAAATTGCCACACGACAATTTTATTGTATTTGTTTTTCATTAAAATACGTTTTGGATTCTATTTTGTTGTTTTATTCGTAGTCTGTAAAAAAATATATATAACGGCGTAAATAGTGTGTTGAGGTGTAATGACGTTGTAAATAGTCTATCTTCATTTGGTTTTATCAGGAATAACATCATAATGTCCACTTGAACACTTGATGATCAATACTTTTGAATAAAAACTTCAAAATAGCGAGTTTTAACAGTTTATTATTTTTACATCAAGATGTCCATTCGCCTCGAGAATTCAAACACGAATGATTAATAACGGCGGCCAACGCCTGTATTTATAGCAAGTCTCCACTTCCAACTACCCGCACGTGAATGTCTGTGAATAGGTTGGTTTCCCTTGTTATCACCCCTCATATATTTTGCTCTATGGTTGTTACAATGTTCCTGGATGACAAAGGTTGTATTCTTGGACTCTCAAGATGGCGCTGAAATCGCGCAGGAATTTGTTTTTCGTTAAAACTGTCTAGTACTTATAAAACTAAACAGTACAATACAAGTGGAGACAAAAGGGTCATTGGTATAAAAAAAAAAAGTTAGTGTTCATCATGTTTATTGTATTACTTTGACAAAATGCAAAACAATAAGTGGTTCTTCTAACTTATAATTCAACTACTAGTCCTTTCTTTATCAAGTTAGATATAATGAATATAACTTTTTTCACTCGAGTATACAGGGTGTTAAACTATCACTTAAGAAGACTGATAGATAAATGTTAAATTACACATTTGATAATTAGACTTAATAATATATACTCTGGTATGATTTGGCTCTTAATACATATTCTGTTCCATCATCATAACGTAAGTGCATTCATCTGTTTTCAACACCCTGTATAGCATTGGTTAAAATAAATTGGTAAAAAAATAATTCGTAGTCACAAAATGGATTTTACAATTCATCATATTTTTTTTATTTAATAAATATTCAAAACTTACAAGAAAATAAATAACGTAAGTACATCATTTTCGTAAATGTTACAATTATTTGCAATTTGATTACTTGAAGCAGTCATTAAATAACTAGAATTAATATCTTAAATTCATACATTTCAGTCTTAAATCTAAACTATACATACAGGTAAGTTTACAACGAATTTGACAAAAGGCACTTTAGATTTGAATTCAGAAACCACTTTTTTAAAAAGTCGGTTACAAAGCTTCTTTCAATGCCATTTCTGTGAGAATGATGCTTATTAAACACTTGATAGTTTGGCAATATAATAAGCTTTTTATAGTATAATTAATAATCAAATAATGTAAATTTAAATGCTTTAATTGATGGTTATTGCTCTACATATAATTATTGTTTGTTTCGATCAGAAACTATCTATGGAAATGTGAAGTAATTTGAAATAATTACTTTTTAATATATGAATTTTATAAACATTCAGATCATTACTCATTCAGATTTATGCTTACATCTAAAAGTATAATGTCATAGGCAGACTGGATTTGTAACCTTGTGCCAAAGGAACAATAGCCTTCGAAATACAAAGTTACAAATTCACCCTGTATTTTTGAATAATTTAATATTTTTACACTACATTCTAGAATAACTAGATACCGTTATTTTAATATAGATCTTAAATCTAATTGAGATTTCCTGTAGTCTTCATAATTCTAGATATTGTTATTTATACAGTAAAGGGACGTCCTGTTTACAGTTTCTAAAAACACCACAAATAGGAACAAATTTGGGAAAATTAATTTTAAAGTTTAAGTTTTGATAAAGACCTCTATTCTTTCTAGTTACTTTTATGAACAAAACTAGCACTTAAATAGGTCATTCGACTCCAAAAAAGTATCTCATAAAAGTAACAGAAGATTGTACTTACAACATTGCATTGCATTTACAACATAATATATTATGACAATTTTTTAAAGTTACTATTCACAGATCTTATTGTAAGTACTTTCTAGAAAAAAAATAGTAAAGAACGAAAAGTCTTCTAGATATTTCCAGGAAACTATGAAAAAGTAACGAATGAGTGAATTTGAAAACTTGGTTATTGATTTTTATAACAGCTATTTGTCTTTGGTAACATAAATAAAAAAATAATCAAGACTTGTTAATTTAAATACAAAATATCATATCATAATAATCCGGCAAAATAACGTTCTTTAACCACTCAACACTCATTAATATTGGACCGACTTCCGGAAAGTCATTCGTTTGTATAAGATAGAACAAATAATTTTGGATTTGTGTTTAAAAATGTTAATGAACCGATTTCGATGAATCTTTTTTGCAAAGCAGACATTTCGAATATCATCTCATGTAAATTTGACAAAAATCTGTTTTGTCGAAGAAGAATTTTGGAAGTCGGTCTTTTTAATTTTTGTAATAAAAATATTCCTACTGTGTTCACAGCTGAGGTGCAGCGGTGGGATTGTTCATCTGACTTGACACGCTGAAGGAAGCGATGAACACATTTACGAATGTAATAAGAAAGATGCCAAGCACTGTCATGTTATTTATTTTGTCAGCTTTGCAGATCTCTTTCTTATCGTTGACGTCGTAACGGCTGTTGAGGATTAAACCGACTCCTACTGCGACCTGAAAATAAAAAAGTATTGTTACCAGGGGCACCAAACCATTACTGCCCACTGCTGGGCTCAAGTTTCCTCAGTAGAGTGATCAGACAAAGTCTATTACGCGACGACAATGTGGTCTTCACATATCTTCGAAGGATTTTCAAATCTGACATATTTCAGTTTCTCTTGCGATTTTTTCCTTCAACTTTTTAGTGAGTGGTGTTGTATATAACACATAATACTTTTTCAAAGTGAGATTTAGAGAAGTGTATGAGTAGCCCCATTTAACACCAGAGCGGCTATGGAATGAGCTCCCCTCCTCGGTATTCCCTGAGCGCTATGACTTGTTCTTCTTCAAACGAGGCTTGAGGAGGGTCCTTAAAGTTACCCCTCTATGTCCCCTGACATTGCAGAGGTTCATGAGCGACGGTAACCACTTCCTATTAGGTGGGCCGTCGGCTCGTCTGCCTACATGGCAATAAAAAAAAAAAAAAAATATTCAAAGTTGATGTAGACACACATACATTTTGAAAGTCAATAAAAAAAGTACAACTACCAGTTCGCTAAAATTACGTCTCCGTCCTGAGAAAAAAATGGCGCAAGAAACTCAGCTTTTTTTAAGGCAATGTAACCCATTTCTTACCTGTAAAATAATGCTAATTCCAATAAACGCTAGACTAGGATAGTAATAAGGGTGTGTCGGTTGAGATTCTAGAACATATCGGAGCTGGTTTGCATTTGCAGACAACAGAGCCAGGTCCATCATGCCTTGCGCTAAGTTCTTCTTCTGTTGGTATGTGTTCACGTCTGGAGTCACCTGAAGATGTTAGGGTTAAAAACTTAAATTTGATTTGATAACTTATTTTAGATTGTTTTTATTGTATACTGTCTGGCCAGCGCAACTTCGTCTGCGTCACATAAGGTGGATAAATAAAATGGTTCCCTTGAATTTTCTCAACGTTTCCCTTCCCCGGACTTCCACGAATCTTTCAAAACTAATAGAATCCAAATCGAGACTAATGAACAGCAATTCATTTAAATATATGACACCAGAAAGCAACACGAACATTTAATATACAATCTAATTAACTAAGAAAAAAAATGTGATTTTCTATATTTAAGATACTTACACTAGGCATCGGCGAAATAGGACGATCATCACCAAACCTGTGGCCTAATTCACCATCTAAAAACAAAATGGTATTTATTATAAAATATTCTTTAGCTCAACCTTATGGTCGGCGTAATATGTTTTATTTCTCCATTCATTCCTATTCTGACATAAGTCCTCTATCATCAAAATTTTCATAACTTCTTTCACACAATCCAACCATCTCTTCCTCCTCTTGCCTTCCTCTCCTCTTACATCCATCCACTTTCAATCCAACGTATTTATTATAGAATATGTCTCGTATTAAATAAAATTAACGCGAAAGTCCGCAGTGCTAGTATGTCATGAGTTTAATTTGTTATACATTTGTTAAATAACACAATCATGTAGTGAACGTGGAATAAGTAATGATAAGGTGTAAATGTAAGGTTAGATTAACTTACACATAAAACCTTATTAATGTTAATGAAACAAAAAAACAAATTGTTTATCAAAATCAGACTGCATTTCATCGATCGATTTTTTTGACCGACTTCCAAATAGGAGGACTCAATTCGACTGTATTTTTTTGTTTGTTCCTTCATAACTTTAGTTTGCGTGAACCGAATTTATGAGTCTAGTGTCAGATGAAAAGTGATGGTCGTCAAGGGGTCCCATATATTTTATTTCAGATCAAACAAATACTTTTGGATTTGTGTTGAAAAATATTAACCAGTGCGTTTGTTAGTGTATTTCTTTTCTATTTAAACCGCTTTCCATTATTTTTTTTTGTTAGGAAGCAGACTCTTTAGTTTTAGTTAGTTTTTGTGCTAAACTGTAGAAATGGAAATCGGTCGTAATAATTTTTGTAATAAATATATGGAAAAATGGCAGTGTTAAGCAATGAGGTACATGCAGTGAACCAGTCACCATATGGGTAATCCGGTTGGTCTTCCGTCAGCCATTTACCATCGGACATGCCATCTTCAACCGTCTCGTCTGCGTCATCGTCAGGATGGCGAGGCTCGTCTGTGCTTCCTGGAATTATATCAAATAGTTTATTTGAATGTCTGCTTTAGCGTCTACAGTATAGAGGCATATGAGTGACGGTAGCTACTTACCATGAATGAATTATGCAATAATAATTTATTTTAAAGAAAACTTTTTAGATACAAGCTTTTAAGATCCTGGATATCATGTAGCAATTAAGTGTCAGCTAATACAAGTAAAACCAAACACGACGGGTCTATCTTGTTTAGCACAAGAGTTACTATGGCCGCCTTCCGATTCCATCATCAGTTCAGCGCCATTTCACATTATTTCATTGTTACGCGCAAAAAAAAATATCGACTAGTCAAATTTTAATATTGTTTTTTTTTCAATCAAAATATCATAATCATAATTTATTTATTTATTTATTAATATTATAAAGGCGAAAGTTTGTATGTATGGATGTATCTTTGTTACTCTTTCACGTAAAAACTACTGAATGGATTTGAATGAAACTACCACAATATAGCTTATACATCAGAATAACACATAGGCTACAATTTTTGAACCCCTTTGTAACGCAGACGAAGTTGCGCAGGTCACCTAGTATGTGTAATATATTTCCTATAAGTACGTATTACCTATAAGTACGTATTACCTATAAGTACCTTCCTTACAGATTTAATCGTAGTATCTTCTAAAAACCACAAGGCTTATGATTTCTACCTCACTTACAAATCCTTAGTACCTACATACATTATCGCTTCATTTTGCTTAAACTTGAATCAATTGATCGTTTAGAAGGTTTGAACAAAAAAACCCATTGTCAATGCACAAGGTCGATGCCACTTCGAATACATCTGCGTAGATATGCTAATTTATTGACAACAGTACCTAACTAACATTAACGTATGTTGATATGTGAACTGAATATGTAATTCCTAGTTCCTATAACAGATAGAAATCTAGTTTTACTAGTCGGTTTAGTTGGTCCAATAACTCAACAAAATCTACATAATAAATGCACAATTAATTACGAGTTCAAACAAACATGAATTTACCCTCAACCTACATAACAATATGTCGATAACCTTTTTTTAAAAGATAACGACCACAAAGCCATTCTGAGGTCGCATTGATAAACGGTACCTACCTCTGTACCGAAGTTTTCTTTGTTTTATAATTTAAAATAATACGTTAATTATATTGATACGAAATTAATTTAAAAGACATTTTGGTGAATAAGTTATGTATTTTTTAGCTTTATGGCCCGAGAGCTAGTGGTAATTTTTGGGTACGTATTTGAGGCTAGTTGAAAACTTGGTCCGACTGAGAAATGCAGACCTGACTGCTGAGTAGCGTAGCTTAACGGATCCCTACATTTTTTTAATGTTTGTAATTTATTTTTATTCAAAAAATGTGTTTGAGGTAACTTGCAATTCATTCACCCCACGTCAGATTGTCCAAAGTTACAGATCCACCCTGCATATTGTAGTTTTATGTATGTAGTGTTATATAAACTTTAAAATTGTTTTTACCTTCATCGGTGACGTCTGGTTTTTTATCAGATGGTTCTAATAGGCCGTCATCGATTCCTGGATACGGTGTCGCTTCCAAAGGTTTCTCTGTTTCATTCAAATCATCGATTTCTGGACCTGATTTATTATTAGTAGTATTAAATTAACTCGATTAACTCTCAACACAGTTACAGTAAGAGGCCGAAATAAATGCACATCAGTCTCTGGAAAGGGAGCCGTTCATAAGTTATTATAGATGTCGCTGCTTCAATTTAAAACTACCACAGTTCAAAGTAATAATTTGGTGCGCAACTAACAATATGGCGGTTTAGATTTTATTTCGCGAGCTCAAAACAAAAATTCAAAATAAACGGTCGCGTGGGTTTTGTATCTTTGAATGCAAAATCAATAGGAGTCTTTTTCAAATAAAAAATATAGGGGATAATGATTGTATTTTTGCAATAAAAACATTTTTGTCTTTTGCAGCGTTGTTTGCGACGAGACAGCGCTCTATGAAGCCGAAGTTATGAATTTCGATGTGCATTTTTTTCGGCCGTTAACACGTTCCCTGCGCCATCACTTTCAAAAAACTTTCAGATGGTGCTTTAGAGACCTAAAAGACCTCCAAACTAACCTACCATTTGGTGCGTTTGAGACCTAATCGGTCTCCTAAAGATACAGTTTTCAAAATAGTTTATAACTTCCAAAATATAATCAAATATATTTTGAAGTTTTTGTGGGTGAAAGATAACCTATTGCTTTACATTTTGCTAGGTTCGCACGCAGTTATGACATTTGAATAAACTACAAATAACAAAAAAAAATATGATATCGATTGTATCTCGTACCGCAACGGAAGATAGTTCAATATGTGTAGTAAGTAGTGATGGGAATAAAATAATATCTCAGTTGTCGATTTGAAAAAGTTGGAAAACATGATCCGTACATCTTCCTTCGGGTAATTCTGTAATAAAGTGCATTGTATAAATAAACAGCACCCAACTATGTCAGTGAAGTAAATGCCATGGAATCTAATTTTATTCGTTTCGTTATTCGAGTGTGTTATGTACTATGTTTTTGTTCTTAGGCTGTTGTTGCTTTAAAAAAATATACGGAGGACGGAGGTATTAAATAAAAGCTGGATGTCCCAGGTCTCTTCTAAGTTTACTATAAGGACGTTTTTGTTTTAATAACCGAAATTTAGGGTACCGGAAATTTACTAGAGAGTGATGTGAACCCCCTCCCCCTGTGTAGTATAATGCTTACATAATTTAAACACTCTAGCATTAGAAATAAGTAGCAAAGCCCACCAGAAATGCAACTAAGCTAAGACAATATCAAAAACAACCAAACATTTTCTATGTCGATGCTAGGACAACACTAAAACGAGTCACGCAGCGCTCGCGCCGCCCACCTTCCCTCTCTTGCGTCTACGAGGCGTACGATTCCACGAGTACCGACATATCTCCTAACGCAAGGAATGAAAACAATTACAGTACTGTGCGTTAGGGACCTAATCCATCTCCTATTTTTTTTTTAATGTCCTTGAATTCATCTTTAAATAGGAAACAAATATGTATATTTGTCCTACTCATACCTAAAGAACTTTACACGTTAGATCCTTCCGCAAGGAGTGAAACAACACGTTTATGTTCAACGCACAATACAAAAGTCCTGCAAGAGATCTGATAGATCTCGTAATGCAACGAACGTGTTAACTGTAATTTTGAATCAAATAAAAACAAAAAAAGTGTTAATAATTATTACGTTAATAAATTTATGTACTTTCATAGGTCACACACAACTGACACTATTAGGTTTTTACCTGCTAAAGGTGGTTTCTGTCGCTCTTTATTTGGTTCAAGAAGTGGCTGACTCGGCTGCTCTGGTTCTGGCTTGTGGATAGGCTGGAAAAATAAAATATTGTTAATAAGGAAAGTCCTTACAAGTAGGTCGTAGGTAGCGACCATTTAGTGTCCCCTGACATTGCAGAGGTCCATGCGCGACTGTCCACTTACGATTAGGTGGAGCGTTACTTCTTCTGCCTACATGGCAAAAAAAATAACTACTTTTCCTGGTAGACGTCACAGAAAAGGATGTTTTATTCTGTAGATTCAGAGTTTAGCTACTTTCCAAAAGTTTTTTTTTTTTTTTTTTTTTTGATGGAGGAATCGCTGTTGGCCCTTGGGGGTCTTTACAGCTTCACCATGATGGGGTGCGAGCTCAAGAGGGGCTCGGCTGAGTATATGATAGGATGAGAATACTAACAGTTGCCCGAAACAAACTTATTAGCGCATCATGAATTTACTACTGGTTCGGAACGCGACCCAACTGAGAAGAACCAGCAAGAAACTCAGAGGGTTGGCGAGAATAAAACAAAGGATCTAAATTTACTTATTATCAAACATAACAAGTAAGAATTAAACATGACAAAGAGGATTAATTGATGATGATGATGATGGTTCAAGTAGAACGCCGAACTCTGCGTCGAGTTCGACGACGGCGAACGAGATAGCCAACGCGTCGTCTCGAGCTGTTAGCGCTAGCGCTGACAGCGAGCTGCGCCGATAACTTGTCGGGAGGGTCCGTGAGGACGTGCCGCGGACGACGACGGCACCATTTCTCGGCGTGCGCGGGATCGGGTTCGTAGTCGGCGGCGGCTACGATGAGAGGGTTGGGATGGTCCTCTGCTTTTTTGAAGTAACGCTCGGAAGTATCCTTCAAAAATTGTGTGATAGGGACGAGATCGAAATCGTCATGAAGATCGACGTTACGCATATACCACGGAGCGCCGACGGCTTTACGCAGAAATCTATTCTGCAAGATCTGAAGGGAGTTGATATGAGTGCGAGCCGCATGAGCGAACGCCGCACTACCATATGTCATAATGGGCCTAACGCACGTTTTGTAAAGTGTCAACTTATTACGAAGTGACAGCTTACTACGCTTGCAGATCATGGGGTTGAGTCTGCCGAGGATGAACGCGGCACGATTGCGGACGGTTCTGATGTGCTGACGAAAGGTCATAGCACTATCGAAGATAATACCCAGGTATTTCACCTGTTTAACCCAAGGGATGGTATGTCCGAAGAGAGTGATCGGAGGGGTCTCATTCCTCCGGAGAGTACGACGATGGGAGTCCAGCGTCGGGAGACGTCTTGAGGAACCCCTTTGAAAGAGTACAGCCGTACTTTTCTCGGGGTTAACCTCAATACGCCACTTCCGGAACCAATGACCTAACGCTGTGGCAGCTGCCTGAAGTTGTTCGGCGATGAATACCTTGTTTCTATCTGAATAGAACACGGCAGTATCATCGGCAAACAGAGCGAGTGAGGTGGGTAACGTACGAGGAATATCGCTCGTAAATAAACTAAAGAGAAGAGGGGCCAGCACGGAGCCCTGAGGGACGCCGGCGTTAATAGGACGAGACGAGGAGCGAACGCCCTCCAATCGATATCGGAACGAACGATTTGACAGGTAGTCTCGGATGATGAGCACGAGACGATCTGGCAATCCCAATTCATAAAGTTTGTAAAGCAAACCGTTATGCCAGACTCTGTCGAACGCTTTCGCGATATCGAAGAAGAGAGCGCCCGTATAGACGGGCCTAGCGGGTCTATTCAGACCGGAGAGGATGTGCTCCGTGAGGCGGTGCACTTGATTGGTACACGAATGTCTGGCGCGGAATCCAAACTGTTCGTCAGGTAAGAGATTTTCGGACGAGACAAAGTCCCAGAGACGTTTGTAAAGCACGCGCTCATACAATTTGCCTAGGGACTGAAGAAGACTGATGGGTCGATAACTACGCGGGTCATCACGGGGTTTACCGATCTTAGGTATACCGATAACTTCTGCTTCTTTCCACGCGTCGGGAAAGATGCAGTGTGTCATAGCGGCATTAAAGATGGTGACTAAGAAGCAGATTAGTTGGGCGGGGAAGAGTTTGAGTACTCTGTTCGAGATGCCGTCGGAGCCGGGTGCTTTACGCGACTTCGAAAACTTGATGAGGTCTTTTACCTCGTCAGACGTAACGGGGGGTAACGTGACCGTGGGTGGCAGGGACGCTCTGCGCTCGACTTCCCTGTCCACCATTTCGACGTGAGTGGAGTCCGCGGAGTGAGCGCTGAGCGTACACTGATCTTCCAGTGTGTCGGCCAGCAACTCGGCCTTTTCATCGTCATCGAAAGCAACGCGACTGCCATCGGGGTGGTTGAGAGGAGGTAATGTGGACGTTGAATCGGATTTTAGAGTTCGAGCTAGCTGCCAATAAGCTAAGTGAGATGGTTTGATTCCTTCCAAGACAGAACCCCACCTCTCATTCCGATGCTCCGCAATACGACGCTTCACATCGCGCTGCAAAGCTCGCATACGAAACCGGTTTGCTACGGTAGGATACGAGTCGTAGGCCCGGATCGAGGCATTTTTGGCTCGCATGAGCTCCCTGATATCATCAGGCAGCTTAAAACGAAGAAAAGCATCAGCTTCAACCTGTCTCGATGCCCTATCTACACGGGACTTGATGTCAGACGAGAAATTTTCCAAAAGTAGTAAGTATACTTATCGTTGTCTATATCTATGAATTACATTTTTTGGTATCCGAAATACCCGGTAAATTTGGCGTAAAAAATGTGCCTAAAGAAAGAGTAACGTATTCAACAAACATCAACTTCTTTATAATTTAATTAAGAAATTCAAATTTAAATAATTTCTAACATACCACTAATGCCAGTGCCTCTATAAACAATTTGTATGTTAACTTATGACGAAGTAAAAAAACCCACTTTCACAAATCGAAATTAAGTTTTGAAAGTGGTTCGAAGACTTCATCGTCAAGTTCCAGTCATCACAATTACCTATTATGACGTGTATTGGAAGATCGATGTGGTTTTCCCTGTACGTGTGAATCAAACTTATTTTAACTACTAATGTCTGGATTAAACACGATTAAACACGTGGATTAAACTCGTCAGTAGATGTCATATGTCACTAGATGGAAACTTTACAACTAGCTAGACGTTCATTGCTGTTACAAAAAAATAATCTTTACCAGTGGTTTAATTTTAGAGTTACCTTTGTTTTGTTTTAGTGCGATTACAAATTTAAGAAAAGTTTAAAAGTAGATTTAAATAAAAAAAAAAATAAGGTAGTTTTAAGAATCCGAATATCAATTACATTTATTCGGGAAAGTGTTTAAAAATATAAAACTAAAATAGAATGTTGCCAAATACCAGTTTAAAGAGGTGAACCACCTTGACTCCGTAGTCAATATGAAGTTCAACTCGCTAATAATTATAATACATCGTGACGCTTATTTATTTAAAGTTTTATTAAATTCCCGCTTCTTCTGTTTCTTCAAATATTATCCTGTTTTGTTAAATTTGAAATATTAACTGTTTTTTTAAGTTGGTCTTTAGTTACATAAGTTTTGATATTAATTTCATCTACATCTTCTGAAAACTGTATTGCGGAAGAATTCATATTTTCAAATCAAAGACATCATATTACTTTCTTATTTACGATATTGAATAACCAAAACATTTACCTAAAAAACATTCTGCCTACGCCGTACGCGTCGTGGGGAGTAGTAAAATATAATAATTATGTCGAAAACGTGTGAAAATTTGACAATCTGTTCGAAAAATACGCTGAAGTGTACACTTATGCGCACACTACATGTGTTTGAATGATATTTAACAGAAGTAGTAGAACATAAAACCACGTGTAAACATTAACAGCCAAAACATCTAATTATCTTGAACACTTGCCAAAACTATTTCATTATTCCATGTTTTCCTGCTTCATCGTACTTGCTGAGAATTAACTAAAAATGTATTAATCTATGTATTTTTGTTACAAGCTTTATATTAACTGGCACTGATTGTAACTATGTGGAATTCTGCTTCAATTCGAATAACTTCCCGGTTTCCGATTGAGCTAATATTTTGCACGCAAATGTGTATTGCGTGTCAATGAAATAATATGGTATCATGGGGCTGATCTGATGATAGATTCGAAAGATGTCCATAGGAACTTCATCATCCGTCCATAGCTAAACAACATTGACCGATAAGGTTTTGGGCTCGTTTTACTTGTCTTGAAGACTAGCATTCTACTGATACATGAAACGCTATTTAAAAGTTTGTACCTATTTCAAAGTTTTCTTTAAAATCAATTACATATTATTATTTGTTTAACTAAGGGGTGGGCCATATAAAGTTTGCATTTTTCAAAAGTTCGACTGTCATGTTGCGCCATCCTGTTGAAACCAAATGTCGTCCATGTCATACTCTTCAACTTTTGGAAACAAAAATTCGTTGAGCATGGCACGGTAACGCTCGCCATTGACCGTAACGGCGGCTCCTTGCTCATTTTCCAATGATGCCGCCAGACCAAAACCCACACCAAACCGTAACTCTTTGTGGGTGCATTGGCTTCTCAATGGTGACATGTGAAAATGGGCTTCATCTGACACACACACATTTCTTCCAGTTTGAACTGAAGACTCACCACTTTGGAAGTAACTTTTCAATATTTTCCAATTTTGTTCAAGCGTATAGCCTCCCACTTCGTAAATGTCAAACCTTTAACTAAATTATGAACACAAGTTGAATGTCATTTGAGAGAATGACACTCTAAATAAACAGTAGTTCAAAATGCAAACGTTAGATTGCCCACCCTATAGTTTCCTATAGATAGTACGAATTTTTATATTGTATTTAATTATCGATGTAAAAAACTAAAACATCGTCACATCACAGAATTGAACTTTTGCCAATTATTCACTCTCTCTCCGGGTTTTCCCATTTCGTAGTTTACACTTATCGTTTACTGAGAAACAACGAGGATAAACAATTACGAGTTAATATTCTCTGAATATACAGGAATATTACATTATTAACATGTTTTCTTTAATACGTAAGTTCTTTAAACTTTCAGCTACTTCTTCGGTAGCAAGACGGGAAAGAATGCCATAGTGCATAATGGGTTCTGGCCTCAGCCGGGGTTTGGACGCTGAGTGGTGGTGGCTGAGGGATTGGAGATTTTAGTGAAGTTCAACTCCCATACATCCGAATCCGGCGTTTTCCTCCAAGTAAAAAAATATTAAAATTATTTATAGACGATTATATAGGGTGGGCCAATCTAACGTTTGCATTTTGAACTAGTGTTTATTTAGAGAATGACAGCTCAAATGTCATTCAATTTGTGTTTATAATTTAGTTAAAGGTTTGACATTTACGAAATGGGACGTTTTCGGTTCGCCCAATGGGCAGAAGAAGCCAATGCACCCACAAAGAGTTACGGTTTGGTGTGGGTTTTGGTCCGGCGGCATCATTCGAAAATGAGCAAGGAGCCGCCGTTACGGTCAATGGCGAGCGTTACCGTGCCATGCTCAACGAATTTTTGTTTCCAAAAGTTGAAGAGTATGACATGGACGACATTTGGTTTCAACAGGATGGCGCAACATGCCAGTCGAACTTTTGGAAAATGCAAACTTTATATGGCCCACCCCTTATTAGATATTGCGACGATTATAATAAAACCAAACAACAAATCTTCAACGACATCTCTCAAAATATAATTTTACCCTATACCCACGCAGTTATGAACTACCAAATTCTTTAACATGAAATCACAATTATAATAATTGCGAAACAATGAGTAAGTACATCGAATCAGAAGTTTTTATACGAAGGCTCGCATCATTGATATGTGGGTGGGGTTATTAACCCTGATGATTTAAGTGTTAAATAATGTTATGAACATCATCGTCATTTATCTAAGTAGCTAGAATAAGTACGTCTGCGTGGGGAGAGTTTCCAGTAAAAAAAACTTGAGAGGTGTAATAGGGGACACCCGAATTGAACGAAGTTCCTTTCGTCGCTTAACGCGCGATAAGGAACGTGTTTTCGAAGATTTTGATCATAGCGCCATCTAGCGATAATCATCTAAAACAAAAAAGTGTCGTGACAACTTTTCGTAAGATTTTTTTCCGTCTAGCCCTTTTTCACAACGCGCAATAAGGAACTTCGTTCCAAAATACATTGAAAAAAGAAGCCTATGATATTCCATAGTACTTCAACTTTTTGTCAGTGAAAGAAGACTGCGAAAATCGGTCCAACCGTCTCATAGTCAAGAGAACAAGTTAAACAGAGAAAACTATAAAAAAATAATAATTTGTATTCGTACCGCATTTACACGGGCCTCTTTGCATACTGTAAAAGTTGATATTTTAATATAACAAAGGCTAGGTATACAACATTTTTAGTTCATGCAAATATTATTATCTATGGAGTTACTCTGAAATTTACACCTTATAACCTCTCAACTGGGATCGGCAACAAAATTGGTTTGTTTACTTTTGCCAAGTCTGTGGCAGGAGCCAAAATTGAGCACAGTTCAAAAACTTGTTTTTTTTACATTTTTTAATCGTCTCATATTTTACGGATATAATGTATTTTCGCTGAAAAAGTAATACAGCGTAGTTTAATAATAAAGATTTACATAAATATTAGGTTTTATTAAAAATCTAAACTAAAGTTTATTGGAAAAAATGATTTAAAAAAAAAGACGCTCAAACGCGGTAGTGATTCCGAACGAAGTCCCCAGTTTCGCCGTCTAGCGAAAAGTGATGTTCCCAGTTGAGTGGATAAGCAAGACTCATTTTTGATGACATGAGCATAGATACCTGCAGAATTACCTATAGAGTTGAAATTCGCATGTGTTTTATTTCTCTGTCATTCGCCGAAATTCCAATGAAACCTGTTTTGCAAGTACCTACGTAGTCTAAATTTGGCCATACAAGTTGGCGATACTGGTTATAATTTATATAATTCTTTATGTTGAAAATTAATGATGATATTAATATCATTCAAGTCTATTATAGGTACATTTTTCCCTATTTTTTTTGTACCTATTTTAGTTTTTACTTTATCATCAAATATAATTATAAAGGCGAAAGTTTGTAAGTATGGATGGATGTATGGATGTTTGTTACTCTTTCACGTAAAAACTACTGAATGGATTTGAATGAAACTTTACCACAATATAGCTTATACATCAGAATAACACATAGCTACAATTTTGATAATACGGGACGAACCTGAAGTCCACGCGAACGAAGTCGCGGGCAAAAGCTAGTTTGAAATAAGCGAAGCTAAGTAATATTTGCTGCTGATTGGACAAGCAATGTATGTTTATAAATTTTAGTGGCTATTTCATCGGAATTAAGATATGTATTATGAATTATGATCTCTCAGAAAAGCAGTTGTTATAATTTTCCTTGAAATAGCTTTATTATTATATAACTGTATCTGCAAACACACACATACAACCAACACGCAGAACTCGGAGATGTAGAATTATCTCTGAAGACTAAAACGAGCAGGGGAGCAGATTACCCTTTTTCCCGTTGGTTATGAGACGGGGTATTCTGAAAAAAACGCGACCTAAGAGGTCGAAAACGCGAGCCGTTACACTCATATTATATAACTGTATCTTACTGGACCTTCCTAAGCCTTACCACAATTGTTTCAGTCAATAAGTTTCACCGACGCAACAAAAATCGATCAAGAGTCTTGCTTAAATATTAGGATCAAATATTTATTTTAGCGTTACTTATTAACCCATATTTGTCATACCCTGTAATAACCTTCCAAGTCGTGACATATTACCAAGAAAGAAAGAAACAATTATTTCCAAGAAAACCAGGAATTAGGTCTACATAATATTACATTGGACCGCAGTAAGGACATACTTGCGTGCACTGACAGTGCACTAACATGCAATCGTCACGCATTGACGAGCCCAAATTCTCGTCCAGTCACCACTTCAATTGTGGCTTTACAGTAATTAATTACAAACGAATCATCCTTCTGTCTCTAAAAGAATTTTACAACGTAATATTGTTGAGACCTTGATCTCTTAAACATGTTTAAAGTCTAGCCAGATCATTAATGAAGCAAACTCGTCTATCTGCATAGGTAATTAAGGAGATAGTTTTGCAAAATTGTATATAAAAGGTTTGCTTCAAAATCTTAGTTAGGTACTCTTTTAGCAAGACTTTAGTGTTGTCTCTTTTCTTCTATGCAGTCTTTCTCAGGGAAGAGAAATCCGGCCTTTTTCATGCTGTTTTACAAGTTAGACAGACGATCTAAAATGAACTAGACAATATTGTAAATGTCTAGCAATGGTCTTCTCCGTCATCTCACGATAGCTCGATAATCTATAATATAAAAATGAATCGCAAAATGTGTTGGTAAGCGCATAACTCAACAACGCCTGGACCAAGCTAGTACGCTATACAAACACAGTAGGAAAATAATGTCTGAAATTTTAAAACGATATATTTTTTAAACGGTTTTATTTTCTATTAAAGATCGTATTTTATACCTACTCTACGGCCTATAATAGATGTATACTAGTCGAGGTCAGAGTGGTCAGATACTAACAACATGTTTAAAGAAACTTGTGTGAATGTCTGTGAATAATCAGTCTACGATCACATTCATGTTTATAATAGATACATGAGTTCTACTTTCGTGTAGATTACAAAATAAATAAAAATAGGAATTGAAGTAAAAGTTTATAAGGTTGATTTTGAATAACAAATAAAAATCCTCTGTATGTAATAAGTATATATCATCACTTCCTGTTGAAGTAAAACACGTGCTTAATTATGTGTGAGTCTATATGCAAATATGAGTATGGTATGCAGAATACCTACATGAGTATGTATGTTAGTAATCAATGTTCATCTTAAGTGCTTTGTGTTTGATATGCAATTACATGTAAGCTTTAATTGAAAAATAAATAATTGAACGGTTTCTTCTTATTACATGAACTGATAAATAGTTTTCCTAATTTTACGAATGTATAATTTTAAGTTACATTTTATTGTTCTTATAGATAAATGAGTAAACAGCTCATCTGATGACCAGACACCACGAGACCAAAATATTTTACGAAAGTGTTGGGTTATTATTGAAACCACAGCATAATAATTAATTTATTAATTGTATTTATGGAATGCAATAAAAATGCGACTAATCTCTACATGGATAGAAAGAAAAGTGAAATTTGACATAGAATGGCGACAGAGTCATGGCGAAAACTAAAAAGTTTGAATACAAATAATAGTCCGGTCATTTTAGACAATTGAAATAAAGAAAATTCCGACAAAGCCAAATCTTCGTAGAGACCTTAGGTTTACCACAAGGAATAAAGTGTCAAAAGTCCCCATCAGTCCCATGTGAGCTTAGAGACTTATTGGGGGCCCAAGGTAAAAATTTTAGGTTTTTTGGATTTTTCTCGAAAACGGTAAGTTTTATCGAAAAAGTACGTCAGAGCAAAGTTGTAGATCTTAAAATTCTCCATAAAAACGTATACTAAAGTTCCAGTTAATCAACAACATTTTTTTGCAAACATTAATAATAAATCTCGTTTTATTTCTATGTTGAGTAAGAAATTAACAGCTGAAAATATTGCCGTGAAACAAGCTCCGAATGACGCCGATGTCCTCATAATTGAAACAGCAATAGAACAATTTAATGCAAGAAATACAACTATTGTAGTAGGTGAAGATGTTGATTTATTAGTACTACTCATTGCAAGGACTCCATCTGATAAAATTATTTACTTTTTAAAACCCGGGAAGGCGCAGCAACGGACAGAAATATATTATTCTAAAAGTTTATCAGCTTATCCAAAATGCCAAAACTTTATTTTATTTTTACATGCGATAACCGGGTGCGATACTACGTCAGCAATGTTTAGAAGGGGCAGTATTAAAATTATTTGAAAAAAATGAATGGAATGACTGCGCAAAAGTATTTATAGAAATTAATTCTTCACCTCAAATACTAATTACTAAAGGAATTTGGTTTCTTCTTGCGGTTTATGGAGCTCCAAAAAAAATTGATTGCATAGATACGTACAGATATTTAACATTTGTAAAAAATACACGAAACAAAAAGCAAGTACAGCTTTCTTGTCTTCCTCCAACATCGGCATCTGCTACTCAACATTTGTTTCGAGTATACTATCAAGTTCAGACATGGCAAGGCAATGAACTGAACCCTGAAGACTGGGGTTGGAAATTGATAAATAATACTTTGGAACCGATTCGAACTTTACTGCCCCCTGCTCCAGAAAAACTTCTTAACACTATTTTTTGCAATTGCAAGAAAGGTTGTAGTGCCAAATGTGGCTGTAAAAAAGTAGGGTTGCAGTGTTCTCCAGCGTGTACCAATTGACAAGGTGTCTCTTGCTCAAATGTTCAATTAAATACAAGAGAGGAAAATTCATGTGATTTTGATGAATAGACAACTGATTCATCTTCATTTGAACAATTTCTAAGCGTTCATCAACAGGAAGGAGAAGAAGAAGAACAAGAAGAAATTGAAGAAAACATGATTGTTGAAGTTGAATATGAAGAGTATGAGTCAGATTAAAGTAATAAAAAAAAGTTAGAACGACAGTTAAACTCAGTAACCCATATCAATAATCTTCATACTATTAAATAGTTACTGTTCCTGAAAATAACGTCATAAAGGTTCATGGAATAGACCTACCGGGGATACCACGTTGAAAAAAACGCGCCGAGTAGACTACCTCACAGGTGGTGTGGAAATGTGTGCATATTATGTAGAACGTGATTCTTACAAGCGTAATATCTGGGAAATAGTGGGTCTTAGAGAAAAAATCATAGGGACCATTTTTATGGAGAATTTTAAGATCTACAACTTCGCTCTGAGGTACTTTTTCGATAAAACTTACCGTTTTCGAGAAAAATCCAAAAAACCTAAAATTGGCCCCTCAATAAGTCCCTAAGCTCACATGGGACTGATGGGGACTTTTGACACTTTATTCCTTGTGGTAAACCTAAGTTCTCTACGAAGATTTGGCTTTGTCGGAATTTTCTTTATTTCATCACTATTTTTATGTCTAAAATGACCGGACTATAAAATATTAAAAGTTTTATATGTTCAATATGGATTAAACAGAAATATTTACATTAAATAAATTCAAGTTCAGTTAAAATCTTTGTATCGTATTATACGTAATGAATAAAATATGGTCAGGAAACGAGTGATTCATCAGGTTTTGACCTCATCGATAGCTTTAAAGATTCTTATAAAAACATTATTGTACGAGATTCATATATTATGTAAATGAGTTTATTCAAACACTTATTTTTATAAAGATTAATTAAAATAGTAACAATATTCCGCAGAAGAATGCATTGCCGTAACTCGATATTTAAAAAACTGTGTGCAAAAATTCCGATGAAGTTAAATAAAAATTAAATATTCTATTTTAAATTGTTACGCAATTAGCTGGTACTAGCTTTACTAGATAACCAGATCATTTTCTTTAGATATAAATCTACCGTTTGTGAGTTTTCGATATTAATATTTATTTATTTAGTAAAGAAAACGGAATACAGTCAAAACAAATATAAAAACTTAAAGAAACATAGATTTCAGCTTTTTGCTTTGTTTATTTTTAACTTTATCGTGATTGACAATAATTAACCGACTAAAAAAGATGAGTTATCTCAATTCTATAATTTACGTACAATAATATGTTGATATGTACTTATTACTTTTTCATGTCAGAACGTCTTATACCGCGTTCCCACATTGTCTCGCCTACGTCCAACACACGTACAAAAAAAATGACGGTGACAGACTAAATGTAAATTGAAAGTTAGCTAGCCAATGTAGAAACGCATTATTAAACTACAAAATGTCTTCGTTTGTTTTTGAATACCCGTAATGTCCTTGTAATAAAGTATATTTAGATACGATCATAATTGGAGTTCATATTAGTTATTTCGGTATATGTTTTACGAATCAGCCCACACTTGACCTGGGTTTTACTCTTGATTCCTTTTATTGCGATTGCTACTCAAACAAACAAATGTTTGATATTCTTGATGTTGATTAATTGTTATTATCATTCCAGATAATCTTTAGGAATATTTTGACTTTTATAACTCAAGAAGCAGAGCATCGATTAGAAGCACTATCAGCATAAAGAAAGCACATTAAATTTTTCACAACAGTTTTTCTCAAAATTATTACAAATTCTTAACTGGCTGTATAAATTGTTGGAAAAAATATGTAGAACAGATTAAGTAAAAACAGTAAATGTTGGAAACCCATCTCACATTATCTAATGATAGATAGATGGCAGAGAAAATCTATGGCATTAAGTTCTTTATATGTATACTTTTTACAAGCTTTATATTAACTTGCACTGGATGTAACTATGTAAGTTCGGGTGGAATCTTGCAAACTAAATTTGACACATTTTTCGTTTGCACGCAGATGTATATTGCGTGACAATGCAATAATATGCCAAAATGGCGCTGATCTGATGATATGTGCATGAAGTTTCAAAAAGAGTGTTACCTAAAATCTATCTTTTTCTATTACGTTCAGTGGTTGTTATAAATGAATTTCTCTTTTTGCGAATAAAAGTTTTAAAAACATTATGCTGTTTTCTGTAACGATCGCAAACGGAAATAAAGAGAGCATGTCGGCACGCGAACAAAATTCATACTACTTACTATCAATACTGAGAACTGTGAAAATTCTTTGTAAAAATAACCCGCTTTTTAATATGTATATTGTTGTCGTTTTTAAGAGGAAAATCCTGTGTAATTGATTTGCACTAATATGCAGTTGCTGAAACAAAGAATGTCGTGAAATTTATTACAAGTTAATGTTTTTGTTTCTTTTATGCGAAATATTTTGGCATCTGTACCCAGTACCTACATAGTTTTTTCCGGAACTATTATTTTAAGACGATTGTGGGAAAAGATCTTGCTTAAAAAAATCTGTTAACTCATAGGTACACGTAGTTTCACTTTGACCTACCTATCAGAAATTTTAAAATTTAACTATAATATTATTTTAATCCAGCATAATTCTTTACTAAATACGATATTCAGTAACGAGTCGACAGCCATTCTGATGATAAGTGGACCCCGTTAGTCATGGATCCCTGCACTGTCAGGGACACTGCGAGATTGTCTCGATCATTGAACCTCATTTGAAGAGGCATAGTAGAGAGATTTCTGTTGAGATTTCATTCCAAATGCGGAATCCCACATCAAAATATTACATCATCCTTGACAATGAAAATAAGAGTAATTTAATTAGGTAACGGTTGAACACGTTAATGACTCAACAAGAAACTCAAACGTCTTAATTTTATTTGTCACGCACCATTCATTCAACGGAAAAGATGGATAATTTTGTTGAGTCATAGGATCCAGATTCCAGATTTTGAGTTGGAGGAAATCGCCGGAAACCGCACTAAAACCTCCACCGCTCACACTCAGCGTCCGAACCCCGGGTGAAGCCAGAACCCAACACGGGGTTATGAGGGACGGCGCGACGCACTACGGCACTCTTTCCCGTCGCGCCGTCCTCTTCATACTAGGCTTGAGGACTTCTTAAGAGTAGCTTTGGCCCCAGATTTTGCAGAGGTCCATGAGCGACGGTTGTCAGTTACAATCAAGAGGCGTGTGAACTCGTTTTTGTGAGCAGCATTAAAAATAAAAATTTACATTGTTACCATTGTTAACATTGTTTATTTTGCCTTTCTGTTGGCTCTATCAGTTTCCCTCTAAAACAACGCAACATCCACGAAATTTTTGTCAAAACACTGGCATGTTTTTTTGCGAATCCGAATGCGAAGTATAATTTATTCAAAAATAGTGTAGACTCGTTTCTGACGCAGAATTTGAACGTTGGAAAAAACGTCTTATCATTGAGAGTTATATAATGCATACAGTATATAATTAAATAGTTGACAATCGGGTTCTACGCTTGATACAATCGTAAATTATTATGGCGTCGAGAAAAACCTTACGTTTTCTGGGCTTGTTATGGGAAAAATAAAGGAAAACCCAGACTTATTTGGATTGCTTAAAGGTCTCTTAAGACCTTAGAGAGGGCGCTGTTGTGCCACAGTACATATCGACTCCGTAGTTTTTGTTTATTTAAAAATATTAATCCAGCTTAATCAGTGTTAAAAAGTGTATAATATCCATCATCTTAAAAAAACACATCTAGAACATTGAAATAGTGAGTGAAAGTTAAGTGTATACAAGAGATTTTACGAAAAACTAAAAATAACGACAAGTCATATTGGAAAGAAAGACACGATACAAGAAATGCAGCTATTTCCTGGACTATCTTGGAGAGATGATGTATTTTAAGGATATTAACTGATTCTACGTCTGGAAACATCAAATTCAGATAAGTTTTACATTTAAATATTCAAATAAAGCAATTATAAAATAATTCTAAATAATTAAAAAAGGCTACCCTCACTTCAAGAAATTATTACTTTCACAACAAGTTTTTTAAATAAAACGCCATCTACTGCCCATTATTAATACATAGAACAAAAACTATTATATTTTACCGCAAGAGGTCACTAACGTACAAAAACAAACACAAATCAGCTGTTGATAAATCATTATTGTACTGTGAAAAACCACTATGGAAGAATTAACTGTTATGATAAAAAACCTACAAAGTAAATTAGACACTCAAACGAAAGAGATACGTGACATGAAACTGAGTATAAATAATAATATAGATACCAAATTTACTCAACTAGAATCAAAATATAACTCTTTAGAAAAAATAGTAAAGCTACAAAATCAACGTATTACGCAATTAGAACAGAGGCATAGAAAAAAGAATTTGGTGTTTTATGATGTGAATGAAAATATTAAACAATACAGTGACTTACAAGAAACCATATTACAAATTATCAATGAATACATGAACATAAAATTCAGTACAGAAGATATCGAGGAAATGAGGCGTATAGGCAAAAAACAAGAATCTAAAACCAGACCAGTACTAATAACTTTAACAACATTAAGCAAAAAAATAGAAATATTAAAAAACAAAAAAAAGTTGAAAGATTCTCCATACCGCATTAAGGAAGATTTCCCACGTGAAATAATGGAAGAGCGTAAAAAACTAACTGTTCAAATGTTACAGGAAAGAAACAAAGGAAAAATTGCATTTATAAAGTACAACAAACTAATAGTACTCCCACACCATGGCAACCAAAATGAACTGCATCAAAGGGAACCTAAACCAAATTCTAATAAACGAAACTTGTCAGAATCTCCCGAGTCAGCTGAAAATACAGACAGGAACACGAAGGATAAATATTCAAATCCAGCAAAAAGCAACAAGAAGAAGGCATTGATGAAAAACTACACTAATAATATACAAAATTATATTGTTAAAAGCCAATGTTCAAACACGTATCCAGGAGCTATCCAGCCTCTTCCCCATGCAACATCTACTGCCGGCGACATTAGCAACATTGAAACATACTCACTGCACACCAACAAAAATAAGAAATAACAGAAAGCGACCTCTCCTCGTAAAATTCCCCCACCACGGCCGGTCACCGCGGGGGTCAAAGACCACAACCCTCCACTCCAACCACTATACATATGTAGCTACAATTCGAGATCTCTTTTATCAGACGAACGCCTATTGGAATTTAAAGAAGCAATATCAAATATTAAATATGATATAATCGGACTAGCAGAAATAAGAAGAAGCGAATATAATATAATAGAAGATGATGAACACATATTCTGCTACTACGGCAAAACAAAAGGCCAATATGGTGTCGGTTTTCTTGTGAAAAAAAAGTATAAGAATAACATAGAGAGTTTTACATGTATATCGGAACGGATATGTATGTTAAATCTTAAATTCGAAGATGCATCAATGTCTTTGGTTCAAGTGCATGCTCCTACTTCTAACGCAAATGAAAATGAAATTAAATCGTTCTACAACCTGCTTGGACAAACACTTAAACAATGTCACAAAAGTCTACTAGTGCTGGGCGATTTCAACGCTCGAGTAGGACAGTGTAGACCTGGTGAAGAAAGAATATTGGGTAACTTCTGCTATGGTAAAAGAGATAAGAGAGGTAAAATACTTCTAGAATTTTGCTGGGAAAAGAATTTATACATCGTAAACAGCTTATTTAAAAAGAAAATAAAAAATCTTTGGACATGGATATCTCCAAAGAAATCTAAAAGTCAAATAGACTATATTCTAACAAACAGAAAAGAAAAAATCACTAACATGGAAATTATCAACAATTTTTCTTTTCCCAGCGATCACCGATTCTTAAGGTGTACTTTTATCATATCAAGGGAAATTAAAAGTAGGTCAAAGTATCAACACAAAGCTACTAAATTAAAAACACAAAAAGAACAGGAACAATTCAAAAGCACACTTAAATCTGAAATCGAAAAGATAACGATAAAAGAAAATGAAGACATAGAGCTTATGTACGAAAAAATTAAGAACCTAATACATACAAGCCTCAACTCAATCAAGACAGAAAAAACCACGAACCATAATCTGATAACAGAAGATATAAAACTATTAATTGCTAGAAGAAACTATTTAACGAAAAAGAAATACCTAACAAAAGAAGAAAAGAAAGAACGAACAGAACTATACAAGGACATTTATAAAATTATCAGACTGAAAATAAAAGAACATAGAATAAAAATTATAGAGGAACACCTTCAATCGTCAGGAAGTTTGAAGAAAGGATATAAAGCTCTTAATAAAATGAAACAGTGGATCCCATGTATCACAGATAAATCAACTAATACGAAGTCATTGTCCAGATCAAGAATAATAGAATCAGCCACTTTATTTTACAAAAATCTTTATAAAAAACAAGAAAACTCTCAGGTACAAGTAATATCACATACCAACTCTAACATGCTACAAAGATTCACTACACAAGAAATCATGAAAAAAAATAGAGAAATTAAACTCTGAAAAGTGCATGGGACCAGATAGTATTCCTAACGAGGCTATTAAATCAGGTAGACTAGTTCTAGCACCAATATTAACAAATCTCTTTAACAAGGTTCTAGACTGCAGAAGAATACCTAAAGAATGGGCTGAGTCAGATATTATTTTATTGTATAAAAAAGGAGATCCTGCTGATTTAGCCAATTATCGACCCATCAGCCTACAGCCAACCATATATAAGTTATTTGCATCTTGTCTTGATGATCGTCTTGCGGAATATACAGAAACATACCAACCACCAGAACAAGCTGGTTTCAGATCAAATTTCTCTACTACAGAACATATTCACACAATAGATTTGATCATAGAAAAATATCAAGAACGAAAAACGCCACTATATTTGGCTTTTATCGATTATGCAAAAGCCTTCGACTCAATCTCTCATGAAAGCATGTGGAATGCTCTACACGATTGTAATGTACCAGACGAAGTAATAGAACTTCTACATGACATCTACAGTAAAAGTACAAGTAGAGTAAAAATGGAGACAAAGGGAGGCGAGATCAAAATTGGTAGAGGCGTCAGACAAGGAGACCCTATCTCTCCAAAAATATTTATAACCGTCTTAGAGTTTATAATGAAACAACTGAACTGGAAATCTAAAGGCTTAAACATCAAAGGAAAATTTCTTAGCAACCTCAGATTTGCTGATGATATAATACTATTTTCTGAAACAGCATCACAGCTAGAAATAATGATAAATGAACTAAATATTGTGAGCTGTAAAATTGGATTAGAACTTAACTTAACAAAAACTAAAGTCATGACAAACAGCAACATAAATAAACCTATCAACATAAATGATGAACCACTTGAATATGTAGAAGAATATGTATATTTAGGTCAGAAAGTATCATTCAAAAAAACTCGTTATATTGAGGAAATAGATAGAAGAACTACAGTTTCATGGAATAAATTTTGGTGTAGTAAAGAAGTTCTGAAATCAAAACTACCAATATATTTTAAAAAGAAAGTGCTAGATTCATGTATATTACCTTGTCTATCGTACGGCTGTCAAACTTGGATATATAATAACTACACTAAAAATAAAATACAAGTATGCCAAAGGTCAATGGAAAGAAGTATATTAAATATTAAAAGAAAAGAAAGGAAAAGAAACACCGAAATAAGAGAATCTACAAAAGTCATCGATGCTCTACATCACTGTAAGAAACTGAAATGGCGGTGGGCTGGACACATTGCTCGTATGGACGATAACAAGTGGATCAAGCAAATAGTAACATGGGATGGACCGCACAATAAAAGATCTAGAGGAAGACCACAAGAGAAATGGCTGGGTGAGATTTTGAAAACAGCAGATATAAACTGGATGCAAAAAGCGAGGGATAGAAAATTATGGAGAAAAATGGAGGAGGCCTTTACTCGATGAGAGGTCCTTAATTTAAAATAATTGAATTTTGAAATGTAATTTAATTCAATTCAGTCAATCAAGAATTATTGTAATTTAATCTAATTTTAAATATGAATTTTTAAATTTTATTATATTGAATTGAATGTATTGTAATGAATTTTGTAATTATTGATTAAGGAATAATAAAGGCTATTGTATTGTATTGTAAAGGTCTCTTAAAAGGCTTACGATTAGCGAATGCCATAATGGTAAACTATTGGAATTATATAATAATTACCTACGACCTTTTTAGATTTTCTTAAATGGCCACACACATTTAGGCGGGCTGGAACACATGCAAACTCTTTCATACTTTTTTTTCGACTAGAAAGTAGCTCCAGTGGAAAGACTTGGTAATGAAAGTGTCGATGGTATATTTTTACTAAAATACTGAAGAGTAAGTATTTACTTAAATAAATATATTAGACTAAGAAATCTAATAATATATTTGTAATATGTTAGATGGTACTTGGAGTAAATAACACTCAATTTTGATTTATCTAGAACAGAAAATCGACAAAGGTTTTTACTTCCAATCTTGTATTAGTGGACTGACACTGAATTATTTTATGAACTTAATTAAACTTGCTATTTCATCTATAATGTTATTTTTATTTTATTTCACGTTTCTGTTTTATATCTGGAATGGCGGGAAGTGTGTTCGTTAATATCATCCTTGATGTGTAACGTCAAAATTGTTAAGCCGACACACAATTATTTATAAAGTTACGTATACAATATAGTGTGCAAAGCTTACATATTTTTTTAAGTCGTCGTAGGTATTCGGTATTTAAACTAATAAACATGACGTGATGTACTTAATTAATGACATTTCTCTTATTAAATTTTAATCACACCTCGTCTATTCATGAAATAAATGCATAGGAAAGTTATTACATAATTATTATATAATTCATAATTACCTTTGATTATTCTATTGTTACCTGTAATTGAGTAATTGATCTTAATTGATAAAGTATAATTATTACATTAAGTGATTAACATCATGAATCAACATGCCAAAAGCTCACGGATGTTTATTTACTGTATCGTTGACAGACGAGCTAACGGGCCACCTGATCGTAAGCGGTTACCGTTGCTCATGAACCTCTGCATTGTTGATTATTATTATTAAGAGAGTGGGGGGCGATGGGCACAGGTAGCCCATCAGGTCACTGCGACCCTTGCGGATCTATTGTAACCATCCCCCTGTGTTACAAATCTGCAGCAAGACTCAGGTCCAGCATGAACTGGACTATTTTCCTGGGGCAGATGTCCCTAATATCTTCAGGAAACAAAATATGTCCCCCGAGGATATGGGATCTAATGCTGTTAACAGCAGGGCAGTCGCAGAGCAAGTGAAGAGGGGTTTCTTCCTCCTCCCCACATAGTCTGCAAGTAGGGTCCACCACAAGCCCAAGCCTCCACATGTGCCTGTTCAGCTTGCAGTGTCCTGTTAAGGTCCTGATGAGAATCCTTAACTGATTGCGTCCCAGAGAGAGGGCTTCCCGGGTAAACCGAGCATTGTAGCCCTCCATAAGGGCTTTAGCATGTTTCTTTCCTGGGGAGTTATGCCAGTGCAGCTTGCTCTGTTGAAACCCCCAGGATCTCAGTTCAGATGAGATAGCGTTTTTAGGCAAAGCACAGACGGGCTCGGGACCGAGGAACGGTACTTCAGCACCCTTCCTGGCCAGCCCGTCTGCTAATTCATTACCCTCCAAACCACTGTGTCCCGGAATCCAGCACAGAGTGAGCCTGTTGGCAGCGCCCACCCTATTTAGGAGATCGACACACTCGAATACCAGTTTGGAGGTGACCTCACACGAAGCCAGTGCCTTGAGAGCGGCCTGGCTATCAGAAAAGATGTAGATGTTCTGATGAGTGAAGCCTCTTCGCAGGATTTCTAGAGCGCAGCCTATGATGGCATACGTCTCTGCCTGGAAGACACTGGCGTACTGGCCAAGGCTAATATAAATATTAGCCCTGGGTCTCTCGCCATAAATCCCGCATTGTTGATACTGCAGACTGCAGAGTCGCTACTTTATGCTTACTATTATTGTAAAGCTGCAGACTTTTTTGAACGCGCTAATTGCAAAACGCTGATCCCATTTGAAAAATAATTTCAGCGTTGCATAGTCTATTTGTCGAGGCAGGCTATAAGGCTACATGATATATTATATCACTTTGTGACGCAGGTAATCCCGGTGTGATTATATTATTATTATTATTTTTTTTTTTTTCAGTTGGAGGAAATCACCGGATCCCCGCCCGCCCCGCGGGCGGCGTATGTGGAAGTTGAACCGCACTAAAACCTCCAACCGCTCACACTCAGCGTCCGAACCCCGGCTGAGGCCAGAACCCAGCACGGGGTTTGGAGGGACGGCGCGACGCGTTACGCCATCGGCATGCTTTCCCGTCGCTCCGTCCCCGGACGCCGAACCGGTAGCCGCCGGCGAATACGGCCACCGGCTCTCTCGGTCGGCGGGCTCTCCGAAGCCCGCCAAGATGGGACCGCGTGTCACCCTCCCTCGGAATACCCCGCTGGGTCAGAACCAGCGTGGGTCGGGGAGCGCGGTCTACCATCCCCCGGATGCTCTAACGCTAAGGGCGTGTTGAGCGAGACACGGCACCTTCTTGGGTCCCCGCTCGCACTCGCATGCGTTGGGGACCCGAAACTCTTAGGGGGCCAGAATCCGAGCGAGATCCCGGTTCCGGCCCCCTGCTCGACGGCGGCGGGTTGGCAAATTGAGAGCGGCGTACAGCCTCTCTCTCTCAGCCCCCGCCACCTGCTTCTGCGAGATGGTGGACTCGCAGAAGTCGAGCATCGCAGTGATTATATTATTCGTAATTTCTCAGTAATTGACTACCAGTATCCTGATGATCAATTACCGTTAGATAGCCACAAAATTTGCACATGTCCGTGATTTCATTTCATATTTATCTTTCGTGTCATCTAAACACTCAAATTAGAGAATCTTATTCTTTGAATTTTACGACAGCAATATTATTCGTATTTCCCTTGTTTTTGGGACAGAATCGTAAAATACTTTTTCGGGTATTTGCCCACCTCTCACTCCCACCACTGTAACTCCTGTGTAGCCAGGATCCACAGCGGCGACCATCGTAATGACTCTGAGCTGTAAAACCCAGGAAACCGAGGGAAAGCTAACTTGTCTTGGGCCCCGCAACGAATTTAATCAGAAGGTGATAGAAGGAATAGGAAAACATAAGTAAAGACTTCCCTTCTCGCAAAGCGGGAGACAATTAAATAAAATTGAAAATGCATTGCCTGAATTGAGAAAGCACCACGAACATTAACTTTATTAAATTAATTGGACCTATACGGTGAGCTGTTGTGTTATTCATAGTTATGGCAAAAACGCTTGAATGCACGGAAATTTGCACTGGATGCTACAAGATCCGTGTAATAAACAACTCCAGATACAACGTGTAAGGAGTTTAACATAGTTACGCGTATCGTAAAATACTATGAAAAAAGTATGGTATAGAGCAGAAAGAGAAAAGAAAAATTATTTTTTTAATATAATTCGATCCTGTGTATCTTTTATAGTTGACGGCATGTTAATGCATGAATGAATGGAATGTCTTTACTACACTATTGTGCTTTAACATTATCGTATTCAGAACATTTTATAATTTAAAAAATTAAATTACATTGAATAGAGTGATAGAGTTCTCATCTGTCACTTAAGTCTTAATCAATTTGGATTTTAAGTTTTTGAAGTTACTAGAAATATATTGTTCTAAGAAATTATAACTTGCGCAATAGTTTTTATAGATATTTTCGGACGCATCACTCATCACTTGTTATGAGAGTTCACTGTAAAACTCGAGGCCATGTTTGTTTAGTGACATCACAAGTCTTGAGTTCGTTGATCTTACGTGTTTAGGAAAAATGTGTTTTATAGAAAATTCTTTTATAAAATACTGTTTTGCGAGACCGGTACTAAACAATGGGAAGTTTACCAAAAACCATTTACTTCATTTATTCCATTCTAAAAATAAGACTGCGTACAACTTTTATTGAATACTAGCTTTTGCCTGCGACTTCGTTCGCGTTGAAGTCCACGGTTCGTCCCGTATTATCAAAAATTGTAGCCTATGTGTTATTCTGATGTATAAGCTATATTGTGGTAAAGTTTAATTCAAATCCATTCAGTAGTTTTTACGTGAAAGAGTAACAAACATCCATACATCCATACATACAAACTTTCGCCTTTATAATATTACTAGATGACCCGCGCAACTTCGTCTGCGTTACAAAGGGGTTCAAAAATTGTAGCCTATGTACATAGGCACGCGCCGCCCGGCGCAAACAACTACGACCCTGCATTTTAAATTTGTAATATCTTCGGTAATATTCACTTAAATTACATGCTGTAAACAGCATATTGATCTATAATAAATGCACAATTTATTTAAGGTACTTAATTGGATAAAGATTAATGCTGTATTATTTAAAATCACTTCGTAAATAACCATTTTTTAGTAAAGAATAAAAATGGTTATGCTGGGTTATCCCTAAGAGATAGACATATACCATCGCGGACTTTTTTGTTGAACTTTTTAAGGTGAACAATACTGTAGTACATTATTTTGGTCTATCTCGTAGGGTTCAGCCAGCGTTTGCAATATAAGCGCAAAAAAACGTGCTTATTTACGACATCACATTAGAAACCTTTAAATTTATCAGTGTTTCTCTACTATATTATGCATTTATTATACATACAAACCTTCCTTAAGAATCACTCTATCTATTAAAAAAAACCGCATCAAAATCCGTTGCGTAGTTTTAAAGATCTAAGCATACATACAGACATACAGCGAAAGCGACTTTGTTTTATACTATGTATTGATTATGATATTAGATTCTTTCTCAGTAATAGCTATGGTTGACCTGTGACGTAGTTTTCATGGAAATCGTTCACCTGAAGTAACAGTTTTTCTCCTAATTTTCGACTCGATTATCTATTTTTAAAAGATGAAAAAGATTTGGGATTTACCCGTGAGTTGTGTCGAGATATTAAAATAAAACAAGACAGCTTTTCGTTTTAAGATAAACTAGAGTTCTCTTAGGTAACATAATTATTCTTGCTTTGTCCTGCATACCATGATTTGTTTCCCTATTATAAAGTGAATTTTATGTTGTAGGTTACGTTACAATGCAATGCAACTATATTAATTAAGTTATCAAACAATTAACAACAATTGTTGTCTATTCCCACGTTATTAATTGTTTTATTTAAAATCGTTAAGATGTTCGTTTGCGATAAAGTTTAAAAGTAAATTTAAATAATGCGGTAAGGAAATAACCTAGATATTTTGTATCTTGAACTCGAATTATTAAAGGAACTTCATGCATGCATGGTGATGCATTGCGGAATAAATACCAAAAACATACTTGAAAGGTAAGCCGCTAACAAGAGTGTATTCATTTATAACTAGCTGATCCTCGCAACTTCGTCTGCGTCAAAAAGGGCTTCAGGCAGCACCGTTAGATTTTAATAAGACCTACAAACCAGTAGTGCATTATTTTGTTCTATCTATAACGAATTTTTTTCGCAGCGCACGCGATGTAAGAAAGTTTTTGGGTATTTTTATCACCTTGGTTTGTAGTACGAATTTTTTTCTAAAATATAATTTTAAAAATTTGTCCAATAGCCTATTCATTACAACCAAACAAAGTTTTCCTATTTATAATATTAGTGTAGATAGTACTTAAAACATTCTTGCAAAGAGTAAGTATAATATGATCCTAACCTCTTTGGAAAAAGCTGAAAAGCTTAGACTGACAGCTTTCACTAACCGGCTGGTTTAAGAAATTCGTACTAAAGGCATGTAGGACACGTTATCAAGTGTTGATTTAAAATTTAAATGAATACTCGTAGTTATTTTAATACATGGAACTGGTACTTTAACTTTTTTATCCTTCTTTTAAATTTGGACCGATTGGAATAATATTGTTATCCTCTTTCGTATTCACGTGAACACTACGTTACTACTTAAACTGACCAATTTTTACTGCAGTACTTATTATATTACGCGTATAGGCCAAAGTAAAGATCTTTTTTTTATTATTATTTAATACTAAGTAATACTAGTGCGTGAGTTAGAGTTAGTCTACTTAATGAGTGAAAGTCATATTTTTTGGAAATAGAAAAAAAGAAAGAAACAGAAAACAAAATAATGTACAGACTAAGGAAAAACATAATGTCATTGTGCCCTTATCTTAAGTAGTTTATTCTTCATTAATTATTTGCTCTCATCTTGTAGCACTCTTAATAAAATACATTATAATAAATTAAAATCTACCTTAAATCTGTTGAGTAGCAGGTCGTTGTCCTTTGAATTCATTTTTGGAGAACTCGGAGGTCCGAACACCATATCCAGAATATGTTTATCAATTTTATTTGAATTACTCTCTTTAGGAGCTTCGTTGACGATTTCCAATTTTGTCGGTACACTAGCCATTATCACTACACAAACTAATTATCACTAAAGTTGAATTAAAAGTGTTCGCGGGATTTTTATTGTATTTTTAATCGCGTGGTTTACGTCTGCTCTCGTCAAGGCTTGCCGAGCAAGTGTCAGTCAGTGACTGTGAAGCGAGCTTCGATGTTTGGCTACTGAGTCGTTTCGCAATTAATTCAGTTTTTATATTATAATGTTAATGAAGTGTCGCTGAATCTACGAGTAGGTGTCGGGGTATCCACCTTACGTAGGAATTAGTCAACAATTTATGAATTTTAATAAAGCTATGTAGGGCTTTATGGGTGACGTATCAGCAGACGAATTTGCTAAAAACGTTCCTAAATAATTTGACAGAATCTGTGGCTGTTAAATGATACCACTAAAGAAACGTCAATTTTGTTTTGTTTCCTATTAGGTGGCTTTTTGAGAATAGATGTATTGCAAATTAAGCAATGCATGTGCAATAATATGCATATTATGATGTAAGTCTTCGAACTATGTCATTTATTTTACTTTGGTTCTCTTGCGGATTGACTCCACTGATAATTTAGTTGTAACTATAAATATTAATTTAATATAATTATACAGGGTGTCCCAGTAGTGATAAGCGGAGGTCCTAAGATAGAGCACACTTTATGTACCCATTTATTTTGAGTTATGAACTTTTTTTAGAGATTTTACCATTTGCATTCCCGGGTAAACCAAGAAATCTTAAAAATACTATGAATGATATATATATATATATATATGATGAGCAGATATGTTTCTTTTCAAAAAAAAGGAATGTTTCCTTTCAGAAAAAATCTCTAAAGTTATCAGTTCGAGTACTTTCCCTGGGGAAGCGTTTAAAAATGACACCCTGTATAAACAGATGGCTTTATTTAATTTTGACTCAATCAGATTCCCTTTACAACCCCGCAGCGTCCGCGCAACTTTTGTCAAAACATACGCAGGTTTTTCATGCAAATGTGATTACTCAAAAATGTGAATATTCGTTGCTTCTCACTTGCTTCCCTAGTGCCGTCCCGCATAACCCCGGCCTCAGCTGGAGTTGGATGTTTTAGTGCGGTTCAACGACCACACATCCCACCCATGCGGCCAAGAGGCGATCCTGCGATTATCTCCGACTCAAAAAAAATTAAGTCTAGTAATTTCCTAAGAGTTTCGGGTCCCCAACGCATGTTCGGGAACCAACCGGGGGATAGTAGACCACGCTCCAAGACCCACGCTGGTTCTGACTACTTCTGACCCAGCGGGGTATTCCGTGGGAAGGTGATACGCGGTCCCATCTTGACGGGCTTCAGAAAGCCCACCGACCGAGAGAGCTGGTGGTCGTATCGCGGACGGAAAAGAGTGCCGAGTGCGTAAAGCGTCGCGCCATCCCTCATAACCCCTTGCTGGGTTCTAGCCTCAGCCAGGGTTCAAATCACACATATCCTACCAATGAGGCGGGTGCGAAACCGGTGATTTACACCAACTCAAAAAAAAAGAATGTCCAGTAATTAGTTAGCTTCTAGTCCGTTATAAATGACGTACGTAAAAACTAAGAAGCATGTACTCGTATTCATTTATTTATTTAATTTATTTTATTGATTCACCAACAAGAATTACATTACTTATAGCTATTACATATTAGAGTTACAATATAAATAAGTTAAATGCAGACTTAATTAAAGGTGAAATATAGCATACGTTGAGTAGAAAATATAAGATAAAGAGAGAGAGGAAAAAAAAATCTAAATCTATGTATATTTAAAAGTAGTAATATCAAAAAAAAAAATATAAATGTCATAGCTGAGCCACTAAAACAACAGACAAAGAATATAACACCGAAAAATCATGCAAGATGTAATGTAATGAACTAATGAATCATTGGTAAATAAACATTTTGTACATTAAATGCATTACAGGTGTGTAAAGCTCGGGAAATAATGAATGGGGAATTCACAGCGCAGGCTGACTAACAATTTTTACGATATTTAAGTTAACGTTGCTCATGGACCTCTGAAATGTCAGGGGACACTGCCCTTTAAGAATACTCTTAGAGTAAAAATGGGACTTTAATGGATCTAATCTTTCTTACATATAAAAATAAATAGCTGTTCGTTTGTCTCGCTAAAATTTGAGAACGGCTTAACCAATTAGGCAAATTTTAGTCTTAATATATTCGTCGAAGTCCAGAGAAGGTTTATATAAAAATTTACGGGAACAATTTTTAATTATTATGTGACGCAGACGATGCACTGAACAGCGAGTGAAATGAATCATAAAGTACTCACTATCCAGACTTTGGCGTCATAATTATTATAACTGTTACGTAAATAAGGACAAGTATGTCGTTACGTGAAGTGATGCAATTTTGAATTGCGTAATTTATAATCAACTCAGTTTGGCGAGCGGGATCAATACATTCAGCTGGAAATGTGTCAACTTATATTAGGTCATTTAGATAACTCTACATGGTATCAAACAAAGTCGCTTCACGCTGTCTATCTCTATGTATCTAAGCTTAAATCTTTAAACTATGCAATGTATTTTTAACGGATTTTTTAAAATAATAAAGAGTGATGTAAGATGAAGTTTCATGTGTATAATATAACAGAGAGACACTGATAATTTTAGAGGTATTTAATGCCTATCATGTTTTACATTTTTCTTCGTTTACCTCGTAAGTATTGATGAAAATTACCTTTGTTACGTGGATGTGGATGTCCACTAGTAAGTTATAAAATAAAATAACCTCTATACTATTTCCAAGCTAATTTAAATGACAGAATTATACATTTAAATTACACATTTTGGCATAGACAGGAGGTCAACTTCTACCAGTATTCACTATCTGTCCAGTGCAGGCCCCAGGGTTAACTTCAACTCTTTCTCCAATCTCGTTTGGTGTCTTCTATTCCGAATGGAGTAGGACGCGAGAAGTTATTGGATGCAAAAAGAGCAGGACATAGTGGCATGGTTTGGAGGATGCCTATGTCCAATAGTGGACGTCTACGAGCTGATGATGTGGTTCTTAATTGTTCTAGTGTTTTAATTAACTTTATTCTAAAGGAAGGAATGGATCAGTGATCTATGGATCAGAGACTTGGCCGCTTACGATGGGTCTTATTAGACGGCTCAGAGTCACTCAAAGAGCAATGGAAAGGGCTAACCTGGGTGTTTCTCTGCATGATCAAATCAGAAATAAGGAGAACCGCAGAAGGACTAAAGTAACCGACATAGCCCAAAGAATTGCATCTTTGAAGTGGCAATGGGCAGGACACATTGTGCGAAGAACAGATGGCCGATGGGGCCGAAAAGTTCTGGGGTGGCGGCCACGAATCGGTAAGCGCAACGTTGGTAGACCCCTCACAAGATGGACCTACGATCTGGTCAAGATCGCGGGAGGTCACTGGCTGCAGATGGCGCAGGACCGGTCGATGTGGCGATGTTTTGGGGTGGCCTATGTCCAGCAGTGGACGTCTATAGGCTGATGATGATGATGAAAGGAAGGAAAAGTAGGTAATTGATCTGTCTCTGATTCAGGCTGACTATTAACTTTTGCTCTTAAACGACCTGCCTGATGGTAAGTGGTTATCGTCGCTCATGAACCTCTGTAATTCCTAAGATCCCACCTCAGCTGTAATCTGTCAATGTGCTAATTACATTCAAGATTATCGGTACTGTTTTTTTTCATGTGGAATAACGGTTTCCGTTCGTGAAATAAATTCTAGATTCTGAAGTATTTGTGTCCGTTGCGCAGGGAGTACTTTGAAAATTACCTATAATTTAAATAAATGATGAAATTCACGTTCAATTCTGTAACCTGATAAGGAGGATCATTGCGCAATGTACACAACAAATGTACAACATTGTGACTGATTGTGAATTTTATATTTTATTTAATCAATTTGATCTCAAAGATTCATTCAGGACCATAATTTCATAGTTTCCAAGGATGTCGTCATTTCGTAAAAAGATAGATTTCCGAAGTGTCAAAATTACTCTACAATCGAAGACTGTTTAGTACAGAATTTATATATAATTTCGGTTCGAGAATCTATCTATTAGTAGGCGCAGATTTTGTAAGCGCCTGTTTCCAGAGTAATAGCAATGAGCAGCAACCGTAGTTGCTCGATGTTGTTCGTTCAATTCACCACTCTCAAATCTGCCACTCTGCCACTCGTGTCTCTGAGGAGTTGGTTTTTTTCCGTCCAAGACTATTTAAATTATACTCCCGTTTACCCCTCAGAAAGCTCTAAAAATCGATACCTTATAACTTTTGTAGTTTTTTTAATTTTTTAGGTTTTTTAATTTACAGAGTGATTAAGTCTAATTGATATATTAATTATTCCTAAGAATTGGAACCGAACATCAAATATTATGATTACCCTACAACATACTACTCTATTATTCTTAAATTTTTATGTAGACATATAGACAAAATAGTCAACTTATTTTATTTTGCAGTCCTAGTTTTCCGTTATTGCGGTCATTGATTTTTAATGGAAAATTACATTAACTTTCAACCAATTTAGTTTCAATGAGGTAAATTAAGGATGTAAAATGTGGCATGTGCATGTTCTCTACTTAATTATTATGTAACAGTTTTTAAATAAAAAAAAATAAACTTTATTACGAAACTAGCTGCCCCGCGCAACTTCGTCTGCGCCAATCTCAATTAAATGTCAACTATTCGATTTTTTTCTCGCTGTAAATACCATCCTTGAACTTCATCGAGAATTAAAAAAAAACAACAATTTCTAAAATAAATATAGCCTAAGTTACTCCTTATAACATAAACTATCAGTCATTGAAAGTCAGCCCGTCCGAATCGGTCTAGCCATTCCAGAGATTAGCCAGACAGACAGTGGCCACCTTCCAGCTCCATCATCAGACTTTGACATTCATCCTCTACGCAAAGAACTCATAAAGACGCTTCATTAGAGTCTAAACGCGATGAGGTTATCTTGCTTATTGACAGAGTTCCCATAGCCATCTTCCAGCTCCATCATCAGACCTTGACATTCATCCTCTACGCAAAGATCTAATCAGGACGCTTCATTAGAGCCTGAACACGATGAGGTTATCTTGCTTAATGACGGAGTTCCCATAGCCACCTACCAGCTCCATCATCAGACCTTGACATTCATCCTCTACGCAAAGATCTCATCAGGACGCTTCATTAGAGCCTGAACACGATGAGGTTATCTTGCTTAATGACGGAGTTCCCATAGCCACCTACCAGCTCCATCATCAGACCTTGACATTCATCCTCTACGCAAAGATCTAATCAGGACGCTTAATTAGAGCCTGAACACGATGAGGTTATCTTGCTTAATGACGGAGTTCCCATAGCCACCTACCAGCTCCATCATCAGACCTTGACATTCATCCTCTACGCAAAGATCTCATCAGGACGCTTCATTAGAGCCTGAACACGATGAGGTTATCTTGCTTAATGACGGAGTTCCCATAGCCACCTACCAGCTCCATCATCAGACCTTGACATTCATCCTCTACGCAAAGATCTCATCAGGACGCTTCATTAGAGACTGAACACGATGAGGTTATCTTGCTTAATGACGGAGTTCCCATAGCCACCTACCAGCTCCATCATCAGACCTTGACATTCATCCTCTACGCAAAGATCTCATCAGGACGCTTCATTAGAGCCTGAACACGATGAGGTTATCTTGCTTAATGATGGAGTTCCCATAGCCACCTACCAGCTCCATCAACAGACCTTGACATCCATGCTCTACGCAAAGAACTCATCAAGACGCTTCATTTGAGTCTAAACACGATGAGATTATCTTGCTTATTGACGGAGTTCCCATAGCCACCTTCAGCTCCATCATCAGACCTTGACATTCAGCCTCTACGTAAAGATCTCATCAAGACGCTTCATTAGAGCCTAAACATGATTGGCTGGGTCGATTTGGATGGGACTTTCAATGGCCGAGCTTATGTAATAAAGACTACCTTTTTTTTTTTCTTCAGTTGTAGGAAATCACCGGATATGTGGGAGTTGAACCGCACTAAAACCTCCAACCGCTCACACTCATCGTCCAAACCTCGGCTGAGGCCAGAACCCAGCACGGGGTTAGTAGGGACGGCGCGACGCTTTACGCGCTCGGCACTCTTTCCAGTCGAAATACGAATTACTCAATATCACTGGTTCCACCGGCCACTTTAGTCAGAGCTCCAGTTGCGACGATTCACCATATAAATTGGAGATCTCTTTATGTTGGCCAAGAAAACGTAATACCCATCGACGTTATTTCGCTTATAACTTTTTTAATACTGAACCGATTTTGATAAAACAACGACTAAATGTTAAGTGAGACTTGCCATAATACATTACAAAAAACCCCAACTAAATTGGTTCAGCCGGTTCGGAGATTAGCGTGCACAAAGATACAGACAAACAGACAAACAGACAAACAGATAAACAGACAAACAGACAAAAAAAAATCCAATTGCATTTTTGGCATCAGAATCGATAACCAAACACCCCCTGCTAGTTTTTTTTTTTGATATTTTCAATGTACAGAATTGACCTCTCTACGATTTTATTATAAGTATAGATTAAGCTCTATGTTTAGGTACTTTTATGATCCTTTTGAACAAGTCTTTTTTTATTTGACTATAGTACCAACTTAGGCCATCGTTACCTATAAAATAAAAAGTTACTTAATATAAATCCATTTTAATTCTTACTACACAAGAACATCGGAAATTAGTGTTAAAATTAGCAACTTCTCAAAACCGAGTATCAGTCAACGTCATCGCCAAATAATAGTAACATTACGATTCAAAGAATTCGCTGAATTTACTTAAAATTATTTGTCATTGTATTTCTTATCTCGGTGCGTTTAATGGCGGCTACATACTATAGCCGTGAATAGGCGTGAACGTAGGCGTTGATTAGAGATGTAACGAATATTCGCATTCACATGTTTTTGAAATTCGCAATAAAACACGAGAATGTTTTGGCAAAAAGTAGATTGGACGTTGTGTGGATGTAGAGAGAACCCGTTGCGACAAAATCAAAAGCCCTTTAAAATGAACCCAAACTCGATGGAACGACTGTCCGTTCTCAAGATAATTTGTTGGGGAAGGGTTTTAAAATTTTCATCGCATGTTAAAAACGTTTGTATCATTTACTTTAAATCGTCATAACTGATAATTAGCTGCAACAAAAAAGTTATTGCAGTAGCAGTTTTTACGTCAATTCCATGAGATGAGAGTATATCGTGAATGTGTTCATGACTTAGCGCTCAAACACATAAACACGATACGACGTCGCGTCGTACAACGATGCGGCGTCGTTTCACGATACGACGTCGTGTCGTGTTTATGTGTTTGAGCCCTTACATTCGCGCGCGAATTCCCGATAGTCTGATTCACAATTGACAATAGTCTGTAGCCGCCATTACAAACGTACAATTCGTATTTCAGTATACGATTACTGAACCTGAACACAGTCGTTGTGTAATTGGAGCAACGCGAACTATTCCTCGTTTTAAATACTTCCTCCTAAGCCAAGATGGGTTGTGGTGAATTTATCGTGAAATATGTGCTTTTCTTCGCCAATTTGGCCTTTGCGGTATGTAATTTATTGATTTTTCTCAAAAATATGTAAATTTAATTCGATATTTTTCAGTTGACAAGTGTTTTGCGCTGTTGATTTCTAGTTTAAACTAATACAGTGAGTGTAATAAAACAAGAATAATATGTTTTTGGCTTTTATATTGAGTCTCTTGTAAATATCGACAATATAAAAAAATATCGCATGATAGATAAATGAGCCTATGTAAATGTAAATAAATGTTATTTGCAGAACTAGATAAAATGTATGAGATCATCGTTTAGTCCGATTTGCCTACTAGGTAATAATAATATCGAGGTATTCATAGAAATAAACTAGAATACTTCCGCTAAAGAAATCCTTTAGTTCATGCACATCATCACGTAGGCCGATACTTCGTTTAAACCCAAGTAATACAATACAATGAGATAGAATTAACTAGAATACAGTTGTGTACAGAATGCCTGAAATTTATGCGTCTTAATTTTTAAACAAAGATTGATCTAGGTACTATTGATTCTAAGTGATTAATAGAATGTGATTGATACAAGAATAGTTTACTATGAGTTATTTTCTCATAGAACTTTACCTTATATTTAAGGAGAGGATTTAAAATAACGAGTCAAGTCTAAAAGGGTGGAGCATAAGGCGGTTTATTTTTGAAATCTTTTGAAGTAGGTATAGCTTAGGTTTTTACACAACACACGTTCAGCTTAATGCGTGACCCAAAAAGTAATATTTATTGAATTATTGTAATACTGTGTTGTTTTGAAATGGAAATTCGTAGGAGAACGTGTAGCAGTTCCAAAGTACAGAACCATTTCGTACTTCTTTTTTAGACTAGTGAGGGTGATGCCTAATTTAAATACACAGGCGATCTATTGATAAGAACTAGAAATGGGCAGAGCATTACAAGGTCACTAACTGTCAACATTGAAAGACTATTTAAACTAAGTTTGAAAGGATAAGTCGCAAGTATCTCATAAACTAACAATATTAGTTTGCGTTTCCCTCGCCAGAAACACGGCAACTCGGTCATATTTCTGATAAATGATAAGATTAAAAACGTTACGGGCCGCTGATAAGACTTGGATATCGACTCGGTACTCTATAATTACAAATACTACCTTGAAAACTAACGGAATAGGTACCTGTTTTTTACAAGCTTTATATTAACTTGCACTGGATGTAACTATGTAACTTCTTGGGTTGATTGGGTTGTGGCCTCAGCCGGGGTTCAGACGCTGAGTGTGAGCGGTGTGAGGTTTTAGTGCGGTTCAACTCCCACATATCCCACCCGCCCCGCGGGTCCGGGGCCTTCCTCCAAAACAAAAAAAAAAGGTGGTATCTTGCAAGCTAAATCTGACGAACTTCTCGGTTTCCGATTGAGTTGACATATTTTGCATGAATATAGCGTGACAATGCAATAATATGACAAAATGGCGCTGATCTGATGATGGATTCGGAAGGTGGCCAATGGCCATAGGAACTCTAGTGTTGCTAAGCAAGATAGACCCGACGTATTTGGGCTCGTTTTACTTGTATTGGCTAGCACTGTATTGATACATGATATTTAGGATCTTAAATGCTTGTATTTAAACTTACTTACCCCGCAAGGCGTGAGTCAGAGTGGAACCGCCTAAAACCTCCTACCGCTCACACGTAAGCATAGTTCGCTAGGCTAGTATTTTAGTCGAGTAGCGAGTAATTTTGTAACTCAAATGTGTACTGTACCAACCCATTACTGCCCACTGCTGGGCTCAGGTCTCCTCAGTAGAGGGATTAGGCATAGTCCACCACACTTGCCCAGTGCGGATTGGGGACTTCACATATCTTCAAAGGATTTATAGAATCCTTTTCCGACATGCAGGTTTCCTCACGATGTTTTCCTTCACCGTTTTTAGCCAGTGGTGTTGTGAAAAATTGCACATAAATATTTTTCACATTTAGATTTAGAGGTAGGACTAAAATGTGTATGAACACTAAACATTTAGTCGAGTAACAATATGTCATACATATTTATCTATATATGATCGATGATCTGTGGTCATATCCTCCACTAGAAGTCAATAACGTGCTACCGAATCGTTATTATTTGCATTTTTTTTATTAGTAACTGGCCTGACATGAGAAGATTTTAAGTTTCTAGGTTTTGTACGCTTTCGATGCGATTACATTGTAAATAATATGTTGTATATATTGTACAATATTGGTTTCCCAAATAAATTGAATATACAGGGTGATTTTTTAAAGAGGTTTTAAAGGATTTTTTAAAGGTACATATTGCAGAAGGGTGATGTTCTATGATATTCTCTGTTCTAAAACGGACTATTACAAAAAATAGGTATTTTATAATAATTAATAATATTTATTTATTTATTAAACTTCATGCACATAAATGGTACAATTAAAATTATTTTTTTTTAAATTTAAATTCGACATAACTACCTCAAACATAAACAATTTCGGCTCAAAGAGTGTTGACTAACGTCCTCTAGTGATCTCGCGCACCCCACACCTCCGCCACACCCATCAGCTGTCAAAAAACCATCATTTTGCAAGAATTTTGGATATTTTTAAGTTGCGATTACTGAGGCATTAAGCCATATTCTCTGGTAATAATATTTTTACTGGTCGTATATAACCATCAGCTACCATGACCTTCAATATGTACCCCCACTAAGAAATCACCCTGTATAAATAAATAACTTAATTCCGTAATATTTTTAACATTTATTTTATTAGATTGTTAATAATGAACTATTGCTAAATATAGACAGTGGTTTTAATAATTGTTATTGGATTATCCTTATTTTGTCAGCAGTAGTACGTACGCAGTAGTACGTCGTTTTCCCTGTTTGTTTCCTTTTTGTAATCGTTACAAAATATTAATTCTTAGAAATTCAAATCCCTTAACACGTTTGCTGCGACACGAGGTGTTATTCTGCACCATGACTATACATTAAGGTGACACGTGGTCTATTAGACCCCACCTCCTTTATCACAGTTATGCTCTTCGCACCGCAGAGAAGTTCACGTTTTTCCTTGCACCACAGGAAAGTTACAGGGATCATTTAGGCCTCGTATAGCAAATGAAATAGCTCTTAGTACTTACGGGTAATAACAGACCCTGGACTGTTTTTGTTAAGTAAAATAATAGAAGACATTCCTCGATGATTGGAACATTTAGGTATTCCATTTTTAATTTAATCATTAGCCAACTTTTGAAAATCATAAAAATATTAATTCCAATTACAAATATGCAGTTACAGGAAAACCACAAAGTTTATATCGTTTTCCGCCATCCAAATTATTTATGTACGTATATTATGTATGTTAAGGTTACAAATTTAAAGTACCTACCACATGACGTGCGAGTAAGTACGCTATCTTATGTTTGGGCGAACTTATTCGTCCGTTTCTTTGAACAAGTACGCATCACATGGACAAAAAGCTAGCTTAATCTAAACTATCCAAGAGAGCGTCTTGAAACTATAAGACGGTAAAGAATGCCGTGCGTAACGTGTCATGCTCTCTCGCATAACCCCACGCCCCACGCTCGGTTTTACCTGCTAATGCTGTTCTACTAGTTATTTTTTGTGTTTCAATACAAAGTTAATGTATATTTTGAAAGCTTTATATTAACTTGTACTGGATGTAACTATGTACGTTCGGGAGGAATCTTGCAAGCTAAATTTGACAAACTTCGAGGTTTCCGATTGAGCTGACATTTTGACTTGTCTTGGCTAGCACTCTACTGATACTTGATAGGTACATGTATGATATTCAGAAAGCCTGCATTTAAAGTTTTCTTTAAAATAAATTATTATTACTGTGTAGTGATTAATAATATATTGTTTCAGCTGGCAGGCCTGGCTCTATTCGGCCTGGGTTTGGCGGTCAAGCTCCAGTTTGCAGACGTGGAAACGGTGGCTGCGGACACCAGTCTTACGTTGGCGCCTATAGCTTGCATGGTCGTCGGAGGGATAGCCTTCGTCATAGCCTTCTTTGGATGCTGTGGAGCTATTAGAGAAAGCAACTGTATGCTTGTTACTGTGAGTAATCAATGTTTTCTTTTAAAATTCATTGTAAATGTATGGTTTTTAACAAATTCACGATAATATACCTGTAATATTTAATTATACGGCGTACAATAGGAATTTAAAGTAATAAGTCCTATTTTGTTATCTTACGTCAAGGACTACCAGGCTCAAAAAACAGAAAATATTATTAAGGCGGAATGATGGTCGAAATTCAATTAATAGAAAGAAAGAAAGAAAAACATTTAATGAACACACAATACACGTTTACAAATATACATTTTAAGAAAGACAAAAACAATGCTAACAAACAGTGTTTGACCATAAGACCACAGCTCAGCTTATGCCGCAGATTACCGCAGCGCTGATTTTCAGCTGAAGCCTAATTCCACGAAAATAATAATAATATAACAGTTAGTATTCTTTTTATTGGTATAGTACAATACTGATTGTAATATTTTGTTCCATTGTTACATACTGACGTAACAAAATAGATATTGTATTCATAGTTCTTTAAATTTTGATTATAACTATTTACTTTCCTTAATGCGCCGGTCTTTTGGTTTAGTAATCATAGTTAGCGGTCATTAACTGAAAAACAACTTAAAACTTAAATTCTATAGGTAGACTAAATAGTTTCTCATTTGTGTCAAATTAAAGTTGATTATCTTTTGTAATAGCGTTGTCTTTATCTTGCATTTATCGTGATATTACAAATATACTAAGTTGTAACGTTTTTGCATAATTACGAAACTTCATTCATTTTTGAATGATTTCAAAAAAAATAATTCGGCTATTTTTTACACCAGGAACTTTTTTGGGATGACCGATTCGCATTATTATTTTTTTATGCGTATTTAGCTCTAAAAGTACAAAATGATTGGAACCCTACGAAGATCACCTTACTTACATATCGAAAAATCATAAAAATCATCCAAATCAGCCCATTGAAACTAAAGTTACTCGAGGACAAACATAAAATACAATCAATTTTATAACCTCCTCAGTCAGTCAAAAACAGTTCACTTTACGGACCCCTAGATACACGTCGTAGAGCATAGCAGCAAAACATATGCTAACGCGCGAATAGGCGTAGCAGTATTGTGTGCACTTCAGCGGTTTTTTCGATCAATTTTGACAGATTTTCATACATTTTGGACATATTTTACTAGCTTACGTAGACGTAGGCTATGTCTTTTTCGCCTCGAAATAATACCAGCGATATCCAACATATTACAACTATGTATAACATATATATTTCCAGTACGCGATCTTCATGCTGGTGTTGATGGCTTTGAAGTTGACTTTGGCAGTAATGGTCTTCGTAAACCTCGACGCACTCATAGGCGCCATCCCGAATTGGCTGAACCAGAGCTTCCAGGCAGACAAGAACGGCTTCCAGGTCATCGAAACAAGGGTATGAATGGAAGTTTTCTAGCTGTTTTTTCAGATATAACTGTACAGTGATGGACTTAATTTCTGAAAATCAGATTCTATTGGGCTTGTCCGTCTGCTGATAAAAACATGTCAAATGGTAATGATGGTTTTTATTGTAAGATACTGCCCACCTAATAAATGGTTACCATCGCTTTTAAATCCTGCAAATGCCAAGATATTAACATATGAAGAGAGACAAGTCATTGCGCTCTAGGATCAAACTCCAAACATACTCATACTTATTTACACTTATAGTTCAACTGTTGCGGACCGACCGGCTCAGGCTCGTACCTACCTGCATTGGTGTTGCCAGACTCATGTTGTGCAAGCACTCCTTGCACCCAGCTGAATGCCCACCCTGGCTGTACAGGAGTCCTTCAAGATTTGTTCAGTAACTACGGGCTTGCTATTGGATCTGTGGCCGTTGTCGTCGCTTCTATTGAAGTAAGTTAAGTTACGGCTATTATTCTAGATTTAGTCTAGATTTGTTTAGTAATTACACCCTTGCAATTTTTGGAATATATGTGAAGTCCACAATGGTGGACTATGCCTGATTCCTCTACTGAGGAGTCCTGAGCTCAGCAGAGATAGTGTAAAGTTGTTGGTCTCTCTTACAATAAGGGTTTAAATGCAACGATTTTCTCCCGCTAAATACATAAAATTCTACTTAACATTTGCATTTATAAATGACAAAACAAATCTAAATGATACAGTGCTATGTTATCAGTTGTTATTGGGCCGATTTATCTGTAGATATCGAATGATACATTTTGTCGCCACAATTCTTTCTTTCGTATTTGGAACATCGTGAAATGTTTAAAATGGTTATCAATCAGAGATCATAACGATAAAGATTAAATTAGAGGCACAATAAGTAACGGTAAAAGTTTTAAACTAGAAATAAATCCATTTTTATTATATTTTTAGTGCAGTTTTAAAAAATCTGAAAAATAAAAAACTCGCTGTGATTAATCATCATCATCATTAAGTCTAAATCTAGTATACTTCCGAAAAACTCTTTACCATCCTACGTCAGTCTTACTGGACTATCTTTTTGGCAAAAATATTAAGAAATAATCTAGGTAGGTAGATAATAGGATAATCTATCGCTTCCTTCAGACATCACGGTAATCATCCCTTCAGGAAACAGTAATTCAACTTTTTACTTCGCTTTGTTCGAGTAAAATCTTCAGGTTAATTTATGTGGAAAAAGTCTAATAATATTCCTAATGTTGATTATTTTTATATTTTCAGTTAGTGGCAGTGGTCTTCGCTCTGTGCTTGGCCAACCACGCGCGTAACAAGATGAGAAGATCGCGTTACTAAACTAGAATAAGCTATAAATATAATGCATTTAATCATTCCTTATTAATACTTAGTATTTACTTTAATATTTTTCAATAAAACATTATTTTACAATGGTTTTGTTGTTGTACTTATTTAATTTTTGCATACTCATCATTCGCCGCGACACGAGGTGTTATCGGCCCGCATCGTGAGCAGACGTTAGGGCGACACGCGGTGTATTAGACCCCACCTCCTTTAACAAAGGAAAGGGAAAGTTCACGTTTTTCCTTGTTGCACCACAGGAAAGTTGCAGGAGGGATCATTTAGGCCTCGTTGAGCAGTGAACGTGTTAATGTTGTTCATTCTTTTATATTGCGCAGGTCTAATCTACCGGTATTTTGTTTTAAACGTGGTTAGGCAACAAATACTTAAAAAAAAATGCTCATTATACAGAAAAAAAGACATGCCCGCTAAGTTTCTTGCATGTTCTTCTCAGGAATTATTTTTTGTGTCCGAACTGGTGGTAGCTTTTAACTTTTGACGTCAACAAGAATGAGTACGTCATCAATGTTGAAATAAAGTATTTAATTTCAAGTATTCCATTTCATTTCATGATATTGCGTGTCAATGCAATAGTATGGTATCGTAGAGCTAATCTGATGAAGGAGTGGGAAGGTAGACTTAAGAATCTTATGATGAGAACTCCTGTAGGTAATAAACAAGATAGACTCATCGTGTTCGGGCACGTTTTATTTGTCTTAGCTAGCATTCTCTTTTTACATGATTTTTGAGGTTTGTACCTACCATATTTACAAAGTTTTATTTTTATTTTTTGGACGATTACATTAGAGGTAAGGGGGCGGCGCGACGGGAAAGAGTACCGTGGGCGTAACGCGTCGCGCCGTCCTTCATAATCCCCGTGCTGGGTTCTGGCCTCAGCCGGGGTTCGGACGCTGAGTGTGAGCGGTTGGAGGTTTTAGTGCGTTTCAACTCCCACATACTGAGACTTCCTCCAACTAAAAAAAAAAAAAAAATGATTAGAAGTAAAGACTTCGAAGCTGAGACTTCTTACAGGCAACGCAAGCGTTCGTAATCCCTTGACACATTAGTATATCCATATCCACCAGTGAGTATAGAAAGTAGCGAAAGTTACTTATAATATGTATTTACAGAATAATATTTAAGTTTTCACCTCACACAAAGGAAAATGGCGATAATTTATTTAACAGATACAGAATAAATGATTTGTGAAACTTCGTAATTTGCAAACAATAACATATGGTTTAGCCAGAAATCTTTCTTGCTAGTCACAAATGTCATAGTTTGTAGTGGAAGAAAGTCACCGTACTTCCGGGTGGGGTATGTTGTAATCGAACCGCACTAAGACCTCCTACCACTTCCACTCAGCTTCCGACTCTGTACGATTGGCAAAAAATGTTCTTTTGTGACTATACATATATTGTTTTTTTTTTTGGTTGGAGGAAATCACCGGATCCTCGCCCGCGGTATGTGGGAGTTGAACCGCACTAAAACCTTCAACCTCTCACACTTAACGTTCGATCCCCGGCTGAGGCCAGAACCCAGCACGGGGTTATGAGGGACGGCGCGACGCGTTACGCACTCTTTCCCGTCGCGCCGCCCCATACTTATATTGAGAAGAAAACACTAAGATTACAAATAGGTAAAAGCTAGGTTCAAACCACTAGGTTACCACTTACCATTAGGCAAAGCCTTGGCGTTGCAGAGGTTAAAGAGCGACGGTGACCGCTTACCACCAGGTGGGCCGTAGGCTCGTTTATTTTTCTTGCAATAAAAAAAACTTAGACATAGTAAAAGTCACAAATCATAACGTTTTTTCTACATGAAATAGCGCGGTGAGGCTGATGGTTCATAAAATAAACACGAAAGCAAAAAATGTTTAAAATTAGGTCTCCATAGCAATAGATAGTGTTTGTGTATTTTGACACAGTAATAATCGTTTTGGAGTCCACTAACGGCATGGACCGGTTCCGGGCGCCGAGTTCAAATTAATCGCTTAAAGCGCTTTCATTTTGTTTACTTTGCGAGGTCTGAATTTTAAAATAATAAGTAATAATAGTATTATCTGAATTCATATTCTACTCCTTCTATCATCTTCTGATTAAATTCGTTGCGGGGCGTAAGATAAGTTAGCTTTCCTTTAGGTGTCGCCAATTTAGATCCTGGCTTTATAGGAGTTACAGTGGTGGGAGTAAGTAGTTGAATTATGGCTTACTTTTATGCTATTACTGCTATTAGCACTTAGTAGCACTTTGGGAATGCTAAAGCAGTAAACAGTACAAAAATACCAAAAGAAAGTGCCTGAAATCTTGACTTAAGTTTGAAGTGCTTGATTTACTTATTCACAATAACTATGTGTTTTAATACTTTTGTTGTTAGTTTTTTAGTGCTGGTTTTGAATGGGAAAGAATTTATGCTTATCAATAACTACACAACGTCTTCAGTTTCATAGATTTGAAAAACAAAGTAAATTTAAATCAATCTGTAAAGAGCAATCCTGAGAACACATTCAAAACGCTTAATTGGTATTTATAACAGTAAATACCTAATTAAAACTAAAAAACTAAAAAAAGCAGTTCACTAAATATGAAATGGCATCATCTTTCCAAGTTAATCAACAAGTATATGAAAACGAAAATTTACAAACATTAGAAAGAAAGAAGAAAGAAAGAAAAAACATTTAATGGTTTACACATTGTGCCACAGCTGGGCACAGGTCTTTTCCGTAGAACAGGTACAGTTCACTACCTAATCTTGCCTAATGTGGGTTGGGAACTTACGCTTTTCTTCAATACAATTAGCGCTGCAGCTCAAACGCGATCTTAGATCATTTAGTTAGCAGTGGTGTTTTTTTAGCTTTTATGTAAATTTGAAGCGATTAAGCAGCTTTATTTTAATCGGTAATGAGAATCGGATGTCGTTTGGCGCCATCTTTATAAAAGCAATAAAAAGTTGCTCCGAAATGTATCACTTAACGGTATATTTGTTTTCAGTCTCGTTGGTCGTGTGCAAGTGCACCGGTTCGTTGACCCTAAACATCTGAGTTGCTAGATTTTTAATTAGTTTCATCTTAGTGCCCATTGCGGACGGAACAGAGGTAGACAGATTAAGAGATGCTTGGGTCTAGTGTATATTTTTAATATTGGTATTTGTTAAGTAGTTCTTACTTTTGTAACGTCACTGCGATCTGGGACTGAAAACCAGCGCTGGATATTGGCATTTATGCTGTTGGTCTGTGTCAATGTTCAACGTTCAACATTATGATTCATTCATTTTGTAGCGAAAAATAAATTAGTTGTGAATGTCTTTAATCTTTGTTTTTATGCTTTGTATATTTCTTTCTTTTATCGCAAACGAAGAATGTCTATGTCTAAAAGATGGGAGGACGACTTAAACAAGTGGCAGGTTCAACGTGGACTCGTAAAGCGATGAACACAATAAAATAGAGTTCTTTAGAGGAGGTCTTTATCGACAGACAAGTTGCACAAGAATAATTAGTGTTACCGATATTTATTTTACTGTTACAGTGTTTACTGTATTTAATGTAATAAGAAGTAAAATTAGTTTTTAGGCATTCAGAATAAAAAATAATGTAAAAAACAAGCAACAATAAAGGTTTTTTCTTTTATTTTACATTCACTTATTTTTTATATTATATTTACAAAAAACATTTACAAAAAAAAAAAAATACATCACACAATACATCAGTGGTCAGGGCTCAAGACTGAGCCTGATGAATCTTATTTATTTTTAGTGCCCATGGGCCGGACGAGTTTTTACTAAAGGGTCGAAGGCTTGCTCAAGTTGTTGTGCTGCATTCCTCCTTGGAGCTAGGAGTTAGGACCAGTATGTGTTGCCGCTTAAGGTTGCATAGCTAAAATAAGATTATTTTTATAAACAAGTTACAGTAGATGTGGTTTTATCGTGGTTAGAGTTACTAATGTAAAGGACAAGGATGAGTTTATTAAGGTTTTCTTTGATGATGATGAGCGAAGGTAACTGCTTGCGATCAGATAGCCCGTTAGTCTTTAGACGAGGCAAAACAAAAAATAAACTAGGTTCACCTAAATGTTACTACTTTATGTATTCCTCTCCAGGAACAGAATATACAGATGAAGGAAGTTAACATTTCTCTTATCTAAATAAATTATAGATACTCCTAACGGTAATCGAAATCTAATCAAATACACCCAATAAAAATTATATTTGATTTGAAAAATACCGGTGGCGCGACATTCAAGTGTGTTTTGTAGGTCGTCGTTGTATTAATTTGAATAATTATATTAAAACATTATAGATAACGTAAACGGACGGTATATAAATTATTTTATGTAGATATGTGAAGGTGCATTGACCACAGTGGCATGTGGGATTATACCGACACTCGTAAGACGAGTATTATGCAATTTTCCTGCAAGGTTCACCGAGTCCCTTTAGGACTTCAATGTCTTGTTAATTTTATGGGTAAGTTAAAAAGAGTGTTTACTTTGGTATCGTAGAAGTTTATGAATAAAGTACTGGTCAAAGTCAAAGTCAAATCATTTATTTCAAAGTAGATGTGGACACACATACATTTTGAATGTCAAAAATAAAATCAAAAGTTCTACTACTAGTTCGCTAAAATTACGCCTCTGTCCTGAGAAGAACCGGCGCAAGAAATTTAGCGGGCATGTTTTTTTAAATTTAATATGTTTTTCTTTTCTTTTTTTCTGGATGATGATTGGATAGAAGATATTGGATTATTTTGCTTGCTCACATCGTTGGTCTATTCAGTGGAATTCACAAGAATTACAAATTTAGAGTACCCAAGGAAGAGTTTGTAAAGTCCTTTGTGTATGGAATAAAGTTTACTTTCTTTCTTCTTCTTTATTTCCTTATAGTTAGGTATGAGGCATTTTTGCTGGACGTTAGAAACTTCTGGCTGACGGAGATTTTTGTGTTAATGACATCCAGGATAAAATAACTTAATCCAAACCCTCGTTCCTGGTATCATAGCGAAGAAAAAATCTTTCATTGGTTTCTTCTAAACGATTTTTGCATAATTAGGTATATTAAAAGTTGTACGTTATTTATGATATTTGTTTTCATATTTCGATACAAATAGTTCAAAAAATTAAGCGTACGAAGGGAAGTGGGAACATTTACACATCTAAAGCATATATGCATGTACCATGTTCTTGGATACTTGTAAACGTGCGACAGTAATCGTTCCATTCATATTTAGAAGTCAATCGTGAATCTAGACACGGACACAGGTGGCTTGGACGAGTGTCGACTCTCTAAGAAACCTCTGCGACCTACTAAACTACTTGGGGTCACAGACGATACTATCTGTGGATTCGCAATCTCTTTGACACAGTTTACAATGGCAATGACAATCTTTATCTAGGCTAGTGCGATCCCTGAGATCCTGACAACAAATTATGTACTGTTTAGCCAATTATTCAAGTGTAAGCTATCAGTCATAATTAGTCTGAATTTATCAGAAAATTATTGTTCTTCTTCTAAATCGATCTTAACGATATACACTAAACAAAATCGGTCTGTCTGTAAACTGTCGTCCTAAGTCAGTTCGACCCACAACCACGTAGAGAAGACAAGAATTCTAACCTTTCAATCATCACGATCATGATCATCGATCGGAATGAAATGCTTACCGTATAATATGTAAATTTCCTTCTTCATTAGTAAGCATATACTTATAACCTAACTGCTGGAACCATAACTACATCTCAAGAACGTTGTTTTAGTAAAACTGCAAGGTAAATTGATAATGTTATCTCAAGGCACTTCATCCGCCTACTACTTACTGAAGATTCGTATAGATTGTGAATAATCAATTTCACTCTTAGTACTATTAGCACCTACCTACTTATTTTGAGACTGCATACAAATAAAAGCATGTCAAAAGTACATAGGATAATATAACAGATGACTCATCAATGTTTTGTTTTGAACCGTGTTCGTTCGTGTGGAACTTAACCTATTAGAATCTAATATTCCATGATAATACCAGTCTATACCTACATCTGAAGAAAAGTGGAGATATTAGGTAAGCATTATGAACAGAAAGTTTTTAAATATTTATAACTGGAAGAACTCCGTTATACATATTATGTTTCTATCTAAAACTGTATATTGTATAATTTACTGTGTGCTCTATTAAATTTTTCTTTATTACTAAAAGTGTTTTGGTTGAAAAATCAGGACACTTACTGTCCTAATGTTAATCATAAAATTTTGAAACAAATATAAAATATGAAATCGAAAGACCTTAGACCTTAGATTATGATGTTTGACTACACACAATGTATCATGAGAACCACTAATACCTATTGAAATAAAGTATTTATTGTGCAAAAAAATAAAATTAAAGGAGCAATACAGTTAGAAAGTAAATTAAGCCGTTTTCCTTTTCATAACAAGATTCAAGACCGTAAAATCAATGATCACTTTTTAAACGAACATTCTGGGACATACAATAATAAGTGTCATCGACTCTATAACGAGTTTTTATGGTAAACTTTTACCTGGATCATAAATAAATAATGTAAACTTACATTCTCGACCACCGATTAGTCTGTCCTCCAAATTAAATGTGGTTTCTTTGGGTACATTTCCATTTTACAGTTTGATATTAATCAGTATTCAATCGTAAATCAATGGCTGTCTCTAAGATTTACTTCGTGGTTCCACAGAAGCTATTTAAAAACAAATAATGACGGAAACATTTAGCGCGGTCCAAACATACGGAAAGCGTAAACACGGTGCGCCAGTATGCACCGTTACCTCGCTTGTATAAATGAAGAGCCCCACCCGAAAGCCTTAGTGTATCGACGACCATGAGACTACACGCGTCCTTCATACTCACGGTACTCGTGCTACAGGCACGCGCAGCCTCCATTGAGAAAATACTCACTGACGTCGAAAAACAGCCCGTTAACGACATCCCTATTGAAAATGTATCCAGTGAACAGGAACTCATCGACCAGGCTAACACGATCAAAGATATAGAGAACAGCCTGCGTGTTAACACCAAAGAAGTCGTCGACATCCCGGTTAAAGTAATCGTTGAAGACGTAAAACCTTCGCTGAAGAGTGACTTGGAAAATGTCGAGGTGCCAGACGAAAGTGAAGAAATCACGAGGCCTTTAGTCGATTTAAGAAACCCTGGACCTCCCCAGCACCAGGAGCATGAAACTCAGAATCCTGAACATCATGAAGATGCTGAAAGACTGGTTTCTTCTGTCAAAAATGACATTACTCTTGCACAGTTAAGCCTTCGTCAAGGTTTCCAGGAAGTATCAGAAGATATTAGCAAATGGTACGCCAGGAATGAGCAAATTAGCAGCCTTCAGGCCAGTTTGCAACATTTCCAAGACAATTTCGCCGCTCAAATACAAAAATTGAATGAAACTTTACAACTTTTTACTAACGCTGAAAATGCTCCTGCCGAAGTTCCCGTCATTGAGGAGACCAAAAAGCAAGCTTCATTCCAAACTATCGAGTCAGGTCTGAAGACTTTGGAAACAAACTTCAACAGTGGCCTCAAACAATTATCTGAAGGTGTCAAAGAAGTCGCTTCTTTCAAAGCCGATGGTGAAGCGCCAGCTGAAAGCTCAAGTGCTGCTCCCGCTCAAAGTACCTCAAGTCCTGCAGGATCAAACCCCAACTTACCTGGTCCAGTAAATGCTCTTGTTCAAATCATGAACAACTTCCAGACTTCCGTAGCGTCTGGATTCTCTAATGTCACGACTGCAATCAACAATTTCGTAAATCAGAATCAAGGCTGGGGCATCCAAAACATTTTTGGTGGAGGAAACAGTCCAGCCACACAGGCGGGTACTCAGGCCGACACTGGTAGCAACCCACAGAGACCAACACCCTGGCAAAACATACAATCGCAAATCACCAACTTCTTTAACCCACAAGGGCAAAACAACGCTGGTACCCAACAAGACCAGCCAGCTCAACCAACAGCAGCGCCTGCTGGTCCGTTCGCAGGCATTCAAAATCCCTTCAGCTTTTTGAATATATTGCAGCCGAACAGACCTGGCGCTCAGACAACGCAGAAACCCGCTGAAGCAACAAGCGCATCTAATACGGCAAGCGCTGCTTCTGAACCCCAAAAAACAGAATCAAAACCAGACCCTGAGAAGAAGCCAGAACAACCCGCATCTGGTCCATTGAAACAAATGTTTGAGAAGAACCCCGTCGTTCAAGGTATCGCGGGAGCAGTTAAGAGAATTCAGACCACAATCAACAACCCAGTGAAACCCAGAGACACTGTCGAACAAACTAAATCTGAAGAGGAAAAGGGAGGCATCATTTTATTACCAGTTAAAGGTCATGGCGGTCACGGTGGTGGAGGTATGTACTTTTTCTAATAATAATTAGAACATTACACTTTTCCTTAAATTAATTATGTATTAAAATGTTACAATAGCATCGTGGGATCGTCTGGCGTTATTCGTGACCACCTTGGTTGGCACTATAGGTGCAGTTATTAACGGATCAATTGGAACCGCATCAACTGCTGTCAATAGTGCTATCAATACATTGGGCACAAACATTGAGGTACCTCGGACAATCGGGGGAATTGTTTGCGTGTTGTGTTGTGTACCACTAATATTAAAATAAAAAACTTTTTGTTTTTACATTAGACAATAAATAAATTAATAATATAATGTTTAACTAACTTTCGTAAATGCAAAACATATTCAGTGTTGCCTTTTTGTTATGTCACTAACTTCATAAGCAGTAGTTGCTAATATTTAATGTTTAGGCGCCTAATATTATAGTGAAAAAATTAATCAATATAATTCGTGGCTTTATAATAATAATTAACTTTTTTAACAGGGGATAATAACAGCGTCGGAAGCGGGTTGAGCGAGATCAAGAAATCAGAAGTCGAAGAAATGAAAGCACCCACAGAAGAAAAACAGGAAGATGTTAAGGAAAAAGAAACAGAAATTAAGACTGAATAAGTCACTAGTGTGATAATTAAGTAGTTATTAAAATAATTTATGTTTTATGTAAATAAATGTGATGCGATGGTGAAATGACAAAATAAAAATTATAAAAATAAATGAATATTTATTTGATACCTATAATATTTATTCAAATCGAAAGATAGATTTTAAAAAACATTTTTTTTAAATTAAATGATCGGTTTTAGACCTACAAATTTACTTAATGTGAATGAGGAGAAAACATTCTCTTTTTAACTGTTAAAATTTATAGTAAATAATTTGAGTTCTGTTTTGCATTTTATTTTGCTGTGACTAAAATCCAAATTGAATAAGGTACGTCATATAACCTGAATTCTAATTATTAGTTCTAACATTGACCATAGCCAGTTAGTCTCTGTCTCTAGTTGTGGCTGAATCCTGTATCGGAAGTCTTTTATTGCCTTGTAGGCAGATGAGCTAACGGGCCACCTGATCGTAATGGGTTACCGTTGCTCAAGGACCTCTGCACTGTCAGGGGCCACTACGAGACCGTTAGCTAGTGCAGCAAGTGCAAGACACCAAGAATTTTGAGAAAATAAGAAATACAGATAAAACTAATAAAGTGAAAAACTAAAGTTATTTATTACGTTTTATTGATTAATTTATGGATCACTAGCCATAACTATTGGCGTCATTCCATAATTTAAAAAAACACAATATTTTCAGTGTTACCGACTTCGAAATTTTCCCGTAAACGATGTTCAAAATCATGTTAAAATAATGTACAATACAAATTATTAAAAAAAACAACGAAATCTACTTCAAAAAGATTCCTTCAAAGAATCTTTCAGACAATACTTTATATGAAACAATGGGATTGGACATCAAAAATAATCCTTCTGCTATTGCAATAAAATATTGAATTTTCATTGAATAATGCAAATAATAATTGAATTTTTGTTGTATTTTGCTTGCAACTTTTTAATGTCAATGTCATAAACATAAGTGTCAAAAATTTCTAAACATCAATTTCAAATTCAAAAACATGTGGAGATGTGGTCGAGTTTGCGGTGTTTTTACCTTAGAAATCAAGTTAATTTTTGCCTGTTGAAGTAATTTTGTACAGTACGATTATTTATTGCAATAAATAAACGTATAAGCTACCTTACCTTATTTAAAAAACCGTTTAAAAATGAACAGTTTATCATTAAGAATCAATCGATCGGGTTGTACTAAAAGTTCTAAAACAAAAAATAATTTAAATTTTGAACCACTTATATTGGAAAAATATATTAATTATGAATGTAAAGGTAATTAAAATTAATATTTCGACCTACCTAGCCTATTTATGGCTCGATATTTACTATTTTTACTAAACAGCTGTGCACTTTAAATTGGGCTTTTTTTAAGGTAAATCAAATCAATACATACAATCTTTCGTCAAGTCTAATACGACAGAAAAACAGTTGAGTGTATTACGAGAAATATTCGAGAAATTTACTGAAGAAGTTGATCCGGAAATAATACTTTTCTTAGTATTATTATTTATACAGGCAGAACCTAAGCATCCCGTAAAATGCTTCGTTTCAAGGTAAATTATAATCTATTTGAATATTTCATTTAGTTTTTAATTAATAATTTTATAATACTAAAGGATTTTTTTTAATACAACCCAATTTTTATACAAGAAGAGCACAAAAACTTCTAGTCATATTCACATAAATAATATCATTAAAATTTAATTATCAAATCATATATATCAGTCCACCTAAACTTAAATTATGCTGAGACAAACATTAAAAAAATTCCAACTCAATAATCTCTGCCAATTAACCCTAAAAACTAGAAAATTAATTTACAGGCAAATATCAAAACAAACTCATCTAGAAGAGCCATTCAGCAAATTACTGTCAAAAGAATTGTTGTACTTAACGAATGCTGATTTAAACTATTACAAGAAATTTGAGAACACAGTAGTACTAATATCCACTTGTATTGAAAATTTTCCGGCCGGAGCAAATGCAGTCAAATCCATTGAATTAGATCTGGTGAATTACTTGAGAAGCTGCCTGGATAAATGCTTGGAAGCTCTGAGGTATAATAGTATAAGTTTTATAAGCTGAGACAATCTTGAAATAAACATCAAATGATCACTTATCATCTATCAATTGTTTCACTGTAAATTTTTCTGAACGATGTGCATTGAAATCTCCTGACACATAAACTAACTCTACATTTTCATGATTTATAATAGCACTGAAGCTACAAAAACAATCTGTATACTCAAGTAAATTAAGCATGTTAATGAATTAAAAAGAGCATTGATTTGATCGCTGACGTTAACTACTTACCGGTAAGGTTGTCTACCTATAAAGTTATAAATTAAAAAATAAAAATTCCAAAATTTCATATGTCATTTCATCAACCATCGAAACATCCTCATAAGTAGCTCAATATATTATTAATTCCTTATATTTTACGAGAAAAATATTTACAATTTTCAGACTCATTCCTCCTTTATCACCGACAGAGAAAAATGAAGTGTTCAATTTGACACATTTAACCCTAAGATTATTACTCCACATTGCACAGAAAACAGATTCGGAACAGGCAATAATAATCCCTAAGTACATAGACGTAAGGTTGCATATAAAACAATTGTTGTTTGACGACGAAGTACCGATGGACACAAAGTCTGTGTGTGGAATATTGTATCTGAGTTTGAGATGTTTGGAATTTGGGCCTGATTCTTGGATTGAGGTAAAAACTTTAAACAAATTGTAACCTACTTAGTTAAGATATTAAATCAATTTTAGTGTTACAAGAATAGGATTGACGACGGAATCAAATAATTTCCCAAAATATCAAAGATTTTATGATATTACGGGAAATAGCATAATTAAAGAATTTTAAACTCTGATTAATAAAATTTTACGTAAACAATTTACTTTCTTTTCTGTTTCAACACTTTTGACTTTTGTTTACCTAAGCGTGACGTCAGACTCGAAACCATTACACTGGACTGTTATCGCCCGCTATTTTATTATGCTAGTGGATTTAAGTCTTTTGTCATGCCTATTTCACTAATAAACCAAAATCTACTTAATATACGTTTTTGGATTTAAAACCTACAGCCTTAAAATCATCTTATATTTTTCTTTTTTTTTGCAGATATTTGAGCCTCCAAGTTCTGACATAGAATTATCAGAATACTTAGTTCACGAAGCTTCACGACTAGCATTGTACAGTGCCATCGCCACAGTAGTCTGTGTTATTCGATTACAAAGTAGATGCGTTGATAATACACCTGCTTTAATAACGTTGACGCAAAATATAGTAAACATCGGGGAGAGGTGAGCTTTACAATCATTATCTTTGAAGTTAATGCACATTTAGCTAAGTAGATTTTCATGCATTTTCAACGGGTTCTTACCACGATGTTTAATTAATTGAGTTGTCTCGATATTTCAACGTTGTTGCAAACGTCATGATCACGAGAAGACTGGATACTGCGGGTCGATTTAAGAGCAAACAAATCTGTCTACCCTCGCACTCGTTCGCTTTTGGGTAGTACCGCTGGAACTCGAACTCACATCACGACACACCACACTCACTGTATTTACATGAAAGTATTATAGAAAACCGCGAGTGTCTGCATAAGTTTATAAGTAGATATTATACCTATCTGCAGTTTGGGAGCGACGTATCGCTAACCCCACTTGGGGTCTGCGGACCGTCGAGGCGATCCGCCCCGTCCTAAAGGATTGGGTGGGTCGTGGCGAAGGACGCCACACCTTTTGGGCGGTGCAGATGCTGACCGGGCACGGATGCTTCGGGCGGTATCTGCACCGCATTCAGGTGGAGCCGACGACGAGGTGCCATCACTGTGTAGGATGTGACCAGGACACACCGGAGCATACGCTCGCTGTCTGCCCCGCATGGGAGCAGCAGCGGTGTGTCCTGGTCCAACAAATAGGACCGGACTTGTCGCTCCCGGGCGTCGTGGCGTCGATGCTCGAGAGCGACGAGTCCTGGAAGGCGATGCTCGACTTCTGCGAGTCCACCATCTCGCAGAAGAGGGTGGCGGGGAGTGCGAGGGAGAGAATTTATTCTTCTCTCCGCCCCGCAACAACCCGCCGCCGTCGAGCAAGGGGCCGGAACCGGGATCTCGCCCGGAATCTGGCCCCTTAAGAGTTTCGGGTCCCTAACGCATGTGAGTGCGAGCGGGGACCCAAGGTGTCGTGTCTCGCTCAGCACGCCTTTGCGTCAGAGCATCCGGGGGATGGCGGACCGCGCTCCCCGACCCACGCTGGTTCTGACCCAGCGGGGTATTCCGTGGGAGGGTGACACGCGGTCCAGCCATCTTGGCGGGCTTCGGATAGCCCGCCGACCGAGAGAGCCGGTGGCCGTATCGCCGGCGGCTGCCGGTTCGGCGTCCGGGGGCGGGATGACGGAAAAGTGTGCCGAGAGCGTTACGCGTCGCGCCGTCCCTCAAAACCCCGTGCTGGGTTCTGGCCTCAGCCGGGGTTCGGACGCTGAGTGTGAGCGGTTGGAGGTTTTAGTGCGGTTCAACTCCCACATACCCCAACCCCAAAAGGTGATTTCCTCCAATTGAAAAAAAAAAAAAAAAAACCTATCTGCAGTTAGTTATAGGTAAATAGTAAGGGTGCAAGCACACTTAAGTGGGCCGCAATGTAATGCAGCCTGTATAAGCGAGTTTAATAAGAATTCGAAACTGTAGAGGAGATTTTTGACTCTCATATTTTACGTAAATAGATTTTGAATTTGTTACTGTGAATACAACATTTAAACAGCATAGGTACCTTTCTAATTTCATATTAAAATACTAAATACAATGAAGATAATTTCATGACAAATAAAATCAAATTATCAACAATTTTTCCATTTACAGAACTACATCAGAATCTTCATACATATTAGCCGTGGCCAGGACTTTGTTGCAAATAAGTAAAATGTTAAGCAAGATTCATGATCATACATTGGGCCAGGAGGTCAGCAATCAGCTATACCTGTTCACGTGGGCCAATGTGGAACATTTCATGGACAGCGTTAGACATTTGTCCGTGCAGATCATAGCCAACATCACTAAACATGCTGTCAGAGTTGATAAGGAAGGTGTGTAGAGTATTATTTAACTGAAAATGCGTCAAAATTGGCTTGTTTACTTATGGAAAATAGCAGGAGCCAAAACTGAGAAGGATGTGATGTTAGTTCTAAAACTTGTTTTATTTTTGTTTTATTATGATCTCAAATTTTACAAATTTTTACACAAAATGTATAGTAACAGCATTAGTCAAAATTGTATGGAAATATAAAATGTAAATGTATTTATAAAATGTTAGTAAACACGAACGAAGACTGGGTGAGTGCCCCAGTTTCACCATCTTGAGAAAATTTACAATATCCCCAAGCGCTTGCTGAAAAAACCTCGGCGGTCCCTTGCCCTCAAGTAATATGTAGACTGCTATTTCTTCTATTCTCATACATATCCTACACTAGAGATATTCTGTAGCACCTATCATCATCATCAGACTATAGACGTCCACTGCTGGACATAGGCCTCCCCCAAACTTCGCCACGACGACCGGTCCTACACTTTATCCAGTGACTTTCCGCAATGCTGACTAGGTCGTCGGTCCACCTATTGGGAAGTCTTGGCCTGAAACTTTATTATTTCACAGGACACCCAACACCATTACATAATTTGATTGAAGCCATGAAAGCAGTCGGAAGGAACCGTAAGGGATATTACACTTGTCTGACGTCACTGATCAATGAGTTAGGCGCTAGTGTGATGGAGAGACTACCTACTGTCATACCTGATGTACTTGAGGCGTTGAATGTACAGGCGGTGCAGGCTAGTGTGAGTATGTAGTATGTGACGTCACACGATTGAGATTGTTGCGTCCAATAGCGTGCGAAATCCTGAATCGCGCTATCGACATTTGCAACGTTCGGCGGATATAATAATATACAACATCTGAAACCTAGGTCAGTGGGCTTCGGCTTGACCGGGCATACACTACCTCGCCCGGTAGGAGATCTCCCTTTGGCCATAAATCCACTGATTTCCAAAAGATTAATAAGATTTTTAATTATTTATGTAAGTTCGTGTGGAATCTTGCAAGCTAAATTTGACAAACTTCCCAATATCCGATTGAACTAACATTTTGCACGCAGATGTAAATCGCGTGACAATGCAATAATATGACAAAACGGGGCTGATCTGATGATGGATTTGGAAGGTGGTCATAGGAACTCCTGTACTAAATAATAATATAAGATAGACCTGTCGTGTTTGGGCTCTGCTGATACATGATATTCAGGATCTTAGTATTTAAAGTTTTCTTTAAAATAAATTCCTAAAGATTTTGCTAAAATAAACTAAAAATATACAAATGCATTTTTCTACTTTTCAGGCGACAACAGCTCTTGAAAGTCTCCTACAAAAACACTGTCAAGTATCATCGACAGAACTCATATATTCCCATTGGGTACAACCCATACTCGACTACGCTTCTAACAACCAAACTGACACCGGGATACTCAACATACTGGAGGCTTTGTTGACTAAAGCCGTTAAATTGGATGAGAATCTTATGACTTATATGTGAGTTTTACTAATATTATATATGTGAAAGTAAGTCTGTCTGTCTGTTACGCTTTTGATGAAATTTGGCACAGACAATCTTTAGACCCTGAGAAAGGACATAGGCTTTTATTGTGACAAAAAGGGATGAAGACGACGTCGCGGGCAGCAGTTAGTTAAATCTATTTTTTAGTGTTAGCTTGTAGATGTCACAGTGCTATTGATTTAGATTTTATACCAAGTTTTTTACATGTATACGAGTACTGTACCAACCCATTACTGCCCACTGTTGGGCTCAGGTCTCCTCCGAAGAGGGATAAGGCATAGTCCACCACGCTTGCCTAGTGCGGATTGGGGACTTCACATATCTTCAAAGGATTTTTAGAATCCTTTTCCGACATGCAGGTTTCCTCACGATGTTTTCCTTCACCGTTTTTAGCCAGTGGTGTTGTGAAAAATTGCACATAAATCTTTTTCATATTAAGATTTAGAGGTACAAGCCGGATTTGAACCCGCGACCTCCCGTTCGGAAGGACGCGCTTCGACCACTCGGCCACCACGACTTAGTAAAGATATATCTCATTCATATGAACTGATTTTAGTGATTTTGCAAACGTATCTAGAATCAGAAACGCTATTCAGAAATACGAGCAACGCCATCTATTGAAAACGATGGCTATGACACGAATACAAACATGTTTGTGCGCGATTAACTTCGAAACGACTAATTTATATCACAGAAATATAAAAAATAAACTTGAGAGGTGTCAAGGGACACCCGAATAGAACGAAGATCCTTTCGATTAAAATATATCTTATATATTTTTTTCTTAACGTAACGCGCGATAAGGAACGTGTTTTAAAAGATTTTGATCACAGCGCCATCTAGCGGTAATCATCTAAAACAAAAAAATTCTCGTGACAACTTTTCGTAAGATTTTTTTCCGTCTAGCCTTTTCGAAAACGCGCGATAAGGAACTTCGTTCCAATAGTTTCTAAGTAAATTACTAACATTTACAAAAATACTATTAATATTCCAGTTTACCACACATCAAACACGCCAAAGAAAAGAACAAAGATCTAAAGTGCGTGTTGATGTTGTTAAACGTCGCTCGCAAGTCCGGACAGTACAACGTGCTAACATCGGACAACGGGCTGTGGAAGGGAATCATAGAGTACGAGGTGTTGGAGAACGCGGCCGTGGATGCTGTTGATGAGGTATTTATTACTTCCTGTACATCTTTTATCGAAGGTCGGCGATCATTAATGGCGAATGGTCTGTAAAACTCGTGTCCTGTCATATTCCTTTTATCTGTTAAATATACAGGGTGGATCTGTAACTTTGGACAATGAATGAAAATTGACGTGGGGTGAATGATCTGTTAAAATAAAACTTAGAACCATTTTTATTGTAGGAATTGGATAAAAAAAAATTCATCATAGTATAGAAGTCCGCAACGATAGTCGTACGTTTTCCATACAATGTCAGAAAAAAAATGTTTAACCGATCCAAAAACTAAAAATAGCGCTAAGTTGTATTTTAACTGGTGATTCACCTCACGTCAGATTGTCCAAAGTTACAGATCCACCCTGTAGATGATTGTGATAAAAAACGGTTTTGGAAAGCATTAAGAATTTATCAGCCCTTTGTAAATCTATGACTGAAATGAGCAGTGATGGTTTTCCGGCTGACTTTACATTAATTATATTTAATTTTCTCATTTTACCACTCCACCTACTGAACTAACTTATTCATTGTTGTTTAAATGTGAAAATTTGAGACACATTTTTTTATTTTTTTATTGCCATGTAGGCAGACGAGCCAACGGGCCACCTGATAGTAAGTGGTTACCGTCGCTCATGAACCTCTGCAATGTCAGGGGACATTGACGGGTCGCTACCTACGACCTAACTTTAACCTAACCTAACTTCATTTATAAAATTCATAATCAATATTTTCAGACCCGTATCCTCTCCTTAACGTTAATAGTGGAATCTCCTAAATCGACAGAAGCATTTACTTCGGGCGATTTGAACCTAATTCTATATTATCTCAAGTATAACATGAACGCACAAGCGCCTAACTTCAGACAACTAACACTGTCTGTTATGAAAAAAGTAAGTTTACAAGCTTTATATTAACTTGCACTGGTTTTTTTTTTGTATATTTAATGTAAATTTGTGTAATACTTTGCAAATATTAAAAAAAAATGCTCATTATACAAAAAAAAAGACATGCCCGCTAAGTTTCTTGCCAGTTCTTCCCAGGACGGTGGCTACAATTATTATTTTTTGTGTCCGAACTGGTGGTAGCTTGTAACTTTTGACGTCAACAAGAATGAGTACGTCATCAATGTTGAAAATAAAGTATTTCATTTCTGTAACTATGTAAGTTCAGGTGGAATCTTGCGAGTTAAATTTGACAAACCTCCCGATTTCCGATTGATCTGACATTTTGCACGCAAATGTATATCGCGTGACAATGCAATAATATGATAAAATGGCGCTGATCTGATGATGGATTCGGAAGGTGGTCATAGGAACTCCTGTACTAAATAAGATTGACCCGTCGTGTTTGTGCTCGTTTTATTTGTATTAGGTATCACTCTACTGCTACATGATATACAGGATCTTAAAAGCTTGTATTTAAAAAGTTTTCTTTAAAATAACTTTTTTAATTTACTTTCCAGTTTGTAAAACGTTTTGAAGATAGCTACAAAGTACTAAAGAAGCAAAACCACGTGTTATGTGAATCTTATATAAGTTTCATGGAGGATCTGAGACAGCAATGCTTTGATAGTTTGATAGGTAATGAAAAATTTATTTTACTGAGTTTTTTTTTTTGTTTTTTTTACTGTTTTTTTTCTAAAAGAGCGGTTATCGAATTTACTGTTTTATGTACACGCAGAATTTTAGGTCTCATTTAATTTTTTTTAAATCAAATTATTATTTATGAAGCTTTGTTTAAAAAAAATGCTTTTTAATGAATAAGGTTTAACGGTTTCCGATATTTGACCGATTTCGATGGTTCTTTTTTTAAATGCATACCTAACTTGTAGTGTTTTTGGTTATTCGTCAAAAAAGAAGCCGGTTGTTTTCATATTTGTTTGTAATTTAAATACTATTGTAAGTTCTGTTTTCGTGACAAATAAACGATGTCTAATGTCAACAGATGGCGCTAACTACAGTCGGCGGTTCGTAGCACTACACATACTTATGTGGGTCGAGAATATACATATCGAGGATTATAACAGGTAAGATTAACACAATAATTTCTACAAACGAGTTTAAAGTAAATTTATACAGGGTGTCCCAGAACTATGCGACGTGAACGGGAACTACATTAAATATTAGAGATAGGATGTTTTACTGAAAGGAAACATTAATTTATTTAAAAAAATAATAATTAAATGGTTTGGTTTATCTTAAAAAAAAAAACTGTATTTTATGGATGCCAATCGAAAATTAAATTCGAATAAAGTTTCAATGTAACAAACAATCTGAAATGCATGGTTCTAGATTTTAAGAATGCTATAATTTTTGATGTACTTGTACTATAAAAAAAGTCGTGGTGGGGTAGTGGTCGAAGCGCGTCCTTCCGAACGGGAGGTCGCGGGTTCAAATCCGGCTGGCTTGTACCTCTAAATCTAAATGTGAAAAAGATTTATGTGCAATTTTTCACAACACCACTGACTAAAAACGGTGAAGGAAAACATCGTGAGGAAACCTGCATGTCGGAAAAGGGTTTTAAAAATCCTTTGAAGATATGTGAAGTCCCCAATCCGCACTGGGCAAGCGTGGTGGACTATGCCTAATCCCTCTCCTGAGGAGACCTGAGCCCAACAGTGGACAGTAATGGGTTGGTACAGGAGAGTACTATAAAAACTTTATCTCAGGTTTTTTCAGGACATGGAAACGTGAATATATTGAGAAATTGTTGCTACATTTGGAAGATAGTTATGAAGGCAACAAATCAATGACGTTAGGAATATTATACAAATGTCCTTCGGAAATTATCGAGGTTTGTTGTTAAATACCTACGATTTTAAACTTTAAGATAAATAAAGAAGAAAAACGATTATTAAAAATCCCTTGTGATTCTACCACAATGTAAAATGTTTGCCAATAAAAATCCTAAAACTCTTTGAAAAATAGATATTTGTGTAGTGAACCCATAATTCCGTGAAAAACCTTCGAACACACATTAAAATCATCAAACAGAACAATTTTTTTTTTATATTAGATACCTTTATTGAGACCCGTGAAAAAATGTTGCCACCACCATTTTATATTGACCGCCATCTTGGACCGAAATTATAACAATCACCGCTAAAACATTCTAGACTCTTCTTTTAAACAATAACATAATATTTTCATTTATTTTAGGGTGAATACACAACAAGTCTAAAACTAAGCGACGTGTTGAATCAAGCGTCGTCGCTCAAACCTACGGACTGTGTGTCCGCCGCTTACAAACTGCACGTGCTGAGGAATAAACTACCACATCATATACTACAGGGGAAAGAATGGTTAGTGACGAAAATTTTATAAAAATAAAAACTTGAGAGGTGTGATGGGACACCCGAATAGAACGAAGTTCCTTTCGATTAAAAGATAAGATAAGGAACGTGATTTAAAAGATTTTGATCACAGCGCCATCTCACGATAATCATCTAAAATAAAAAAGTGTCGTGACAACTAAAAAAGTGTCGTGACAACTTTTCGTAAGATTTTTTTCCCTTTCGATTACGTGCGATAAGGAACTTCGTTCCAAAATTCCATCATAGTATGGAAGTCCGGAACGATAGTCGTATGTTTTCCATACATCAGAAAAAGTGGTTCTAAGTTGTACTTCGACAGGTCATCACCCCACGTCAGATTGTCCAAAGTTACAGATCCACCCTGTATATACTAGTTATTTTCTCTTAATTCCAGCACCGATGGGGTATCAGTAACGTTTACATTGATCCACCTATTACTATCGAAGCTCCGTTCCGAGCTCGCTGTCAGTCAACAGAGTATAGTATCAGCAGCCAGACAAGCTCCCATGTACGGACTGGTTCACTGCATAGAACGGATCATTGATACTGTGGACCCGGAGTAAGTAAATGTAGAATAACTTTAATTAGGTCAAAATTGGTCTGTTTGCTTAGGCATAGTCTGTGGCCAAAATTGAGAACGAGATGACGCAAGTTCTGATATTGTTTATATTATATGGAGATAGTATATTTTTGTTCAAAATGTAATACGTAGCGTAGTTTAATACTAAATAAAAATTGTTAGATTTATTAAAAATGGTCAAAAATACATTCTAAAAAAATTAAAAAAGATTGACAAACAAGGTAGTGATTCCGAACGAACTCCAGATGAGCGAGGATTGTTTGACCATCTTGTGAGAATAGATTTTTATTTATTTTTGAAATTGTTTATTTCAGAGTTATATCTGAGAATGGCAAGTGGGATGAGTTAATAAACAACATTATAAACACGTGCTTCGAAGTCAATGCGGCTGTGGCCTGCGTTGTCAATAATTCCTCGCCAGAAGGTAAGGAGTGCAAAAATTTAATTGTTTTTTCAATAGATCACCCTGCAGTGGCGAAGGCTCTATATAACTCCATTCCTATCGGCTTCCCTTTTTGATATACATAGACTAACAAAATAGCACTAGCGACTGTCAAGGCAGGTGATAGTTCTATGCGAACTAAATATTATAAGAATCTCTTTATCGAGTGGCCCCTTAAGGAAATTTATACTTCGCTACTCACCCTGTATATTTTCTTTCAGGACATCTACCTATGGATATGTCTGGAGTTGTAGTTACTGATGAAGGAAACAGCGGGTAAGGAAAAATACGATATTATAGTAACTATTGTGTCAAAACATAATATTTTTTTAATACTTTCATGCATTTTCAACGGGTTCTTACCACGATATTTAATTAATTGATTTAAGAGCAAACAAATCTGTCTACCCTCGCACTCGTTCGCTTTTGGGTAGTACTACTGGTACTCGAACTCACATCACGACACACCACACTCACTGTATCTAAATCGACCCGCAGTATCCAGTCTTCTCGTGATCATGACATTTGCAACAACGTTGAAATAACGAGACAACTCAATTAAATAAATATCGTGGTAAGAACCCGTTCAAAATGCATGATAGTATTATAGAAAACCGAGTGTCTGAATAAGTTTATAATATTTTTTTATTAATTTCTAGAGGTGTAAGACTGGACGATGGGAGACAAGTTACAGCACAAATGGTACTGTTGTGTGCGTGGAGATCTGTTAAAGAGGTATGTTATATAATGTACATTTTTTTTAGGTGAATTGACAAAGATATCATTCAATAAGATTTACCTTTAATTTTTGTTAAATTAAAATTCCTGTAGTTGATCTCAATGTCATTCTAGAGACTCATAAAGAACGGTAATAACGTACCATAGACATAGACAAGCTTTATTTGTGATGAAAACGATACACAATTTTGACAAAATGACAATTCTGGTTTTTACCACAAACTAGTCGAGACTCAACTTAATGCTGGAGGTTCACTATGGATTGACCACAGCGAACACCGAGCGCTGGTTTTCAGCCTCAACTCGCAGGTCACCAACTATCATCAGATGAACCGTAAACTCGTTAGTCCGTCATGAAATATAAACGAATTAAATAAATAATCGAGTTTTATTCGAATTCTTAAAATCAACATTATCTGATCAAAAGTCTACCATTAATACTACTCAATACCAGGTATCATTACTCCTGGGTACTATATCATCCCGTCTCACCATCGCGGGCGAGGGCAGACAGCGCGGTACTCTCTCGCACGAACAGCTGCTAGCGATGGGGGAACACTTCACCGCTCTACTGGCCGAAACTAAACACAGGGGCGCTTTCGAACAGGCCTATGTTGGCTTTACTAAGCTTTTGGCTAGGTATGTGTAATTATTAGGTCAAATATGATATTGGATTTTAAGAAGTGATGTCGATGGGAATCGTGTTGTATGATACCTTCGCCACTGGAAGCCAGCGTGAATTGTGTTATATAATACCTTCGCTGTATTGTGAATTATGTATTATGTGATACTCTTGGATCTATATTGTCTTGCATTGTCAGTGAAATTAGACAGCTTGGGTACTCTCTTAAATAGATCCTTTAAACAGGCGTTTTTATTTGAGTTAATCGAGTAATTTTAATCGATTCTTATGTAAAGTCGACATACATGTTCTAGTTGTAGCTTATACCTTTTTAAATGTTTTAATAAATACGGATATATGTTTACGTCACACATGTGGGTGCATAAAAAGTTGGAAAAAAAAAAGTGATTTTAAGTTGTATTTCGCCATTTCCGCTAGCACAAAGTTTGTACAATATGAATGTATGATTCGGTTAGGTTATGGCAGTGTCGCAGCCCGTCGCTTCACTCCCTGCCCCGCTCGTGGCTGGACGAGCTGATGGGCGCCATCGCGGACGACAGCGGAGCCCTGTGCGCCACCAGGCGGAGCGCCGGCCTGCCCTTCCTTATACAGGTCAGTTATACACTTACTAAAGGTAAAACTTACAAAAATTGGCTCCGTCAGATTCCCTTTACAAGCACGCAACATCTAACACAACTTTTGTCAAAATACATTACATCCCTATTAGACAGTTGTGGGTACGAGTACAATAACTGAGCGAGAAGTCAGTATTTCAGAATATAGCTCCTGACTGCTGTTCTTCTTCAACCGCGGTTTGAACAAAGATGTTAAATATAGGTCGATCGTAGTTTGCAGCCCCGCAGTGTCCCATGACAATGCAGAGGTTTATAAGGGACGATAACCTCGCTCCATCAGAGGAGCCATTAGTGCCTTAATGGCTATACCATAGGTGTGGAGGATCTGCGCCGTATTGTGATGAAGTAAGTATGGTCTTACTCAGGCATTAGTGACGACCGAGCTGCAAGTCCTCGGGTCGGGGTCGTGCTTCCACCGCTGCATGGGCTCCCTGCTGCGGCTGGCGAGCGGCCCCGCGCTGCACACGCGCACGCACGCCGGGAACATACTGCGCGCTCTGTTCCGGAACTCGGCGCTGCACGAGCCGGTGGCGGGCTACGTGGGGGACGGACTCGTAGTCGCCTTCGACGGGTTCAACGGCGACACTTGGACAGTGAGTGCCTGATTGTGCCTAACTTTGATATACTTAGTTTACGGCATGCAGCGACGAGGCCTCTGTAGAACCCTATTCCTATCGGCTTCCTTTGAAATTCTGTAAAGTGTAATTTATTTTTTATTATAAAAATGAAAACGACCGACTTCCATTTCTCAAGCATAGCACAAAAACTACCAGTCAGATCTTTATCAAATTTTCTCTCCTTCCTAACAATAAAACAATAATCAAAATCGGTTCATATAGAAAAGAAATAATACGCCAAAACGCACAGCAAACCGTGAAACTTTGTCCGTTAAAAATACATATTTTTAAACACAGATCTAAAAGTACCTTATTTAGTCTTGAAAAAAAAAATGTGAGTCCCGTGGGGAATCATTCAAATCTGTACACCTATAATAAAGTTATGGAGGAACAAACATAAAAAAAAAACATATAAACGAATTGAGTATCTCCTCCTTTTTGGAAGACGACATTCTAAATAGCTCGTATTGTGTAGGAACGCAACAGTTCGACGTTGTTGTTCAGCGCGCTGATGGTGCGTATATTCGGCGTGCAGCGGTCGCGGCACGACGCGCTGTGCGTGCGGAACAGGATGACGGGACGGATATTCTTTCAGAGGTATCCTAAACTGTATGATTATATGCTGGTGAGTGTGTTATTTATTTTTAATTTAGGAAAAATATCAGTGTAAAAAAACAATAAGACCAATTAAATTAAAATTTTCTATAATTTAAGTTACTTATGCCAAGTATCAAATTTTGGAACGAAGTTCTTTATCGCGCGTTGTGAAAGGGGGCTGGACGGAAAAAATTCTTACGAAAAGTTTTCACGACACACTAAAAGTTTTCACGACACTTTTTTTTGTTTTAAATGATTGTCGCTAGATGGCGCTGTGATCAAAATCTTTTAAAACACGTTCCTTATCGCGCGTTACGAGGAAAAAATATAAGATATCTTTTAATCGAAAGGAACTTCGTTCTATTCGGGTGTCCCATGACACCTCTCAAGTTTCTTTAGTTTATCATATTTAATTATCTTTAATTTTAATAGGATCGCCTATCTGAATCACGTTTAGATGAATCACAGACGTTGAGACCATCTCTACATCCAATACTGTTATTATTGGCGAGATTGTATCCGTCATCGCTCGAAGGAACCGTCTCTAATTTAAAGGTAGGTGTTAAAAAAAGTATGTTTTAGTTTAAATTGCTTGTAATAGACATGACGAAAGAATTGAAGAATTGAAACACTCTTCGAGAATACGAAAGTTTCGAATTTCATTTCAAACAGTGCGCGAAAACAGCCCGTAGTGTCATGGCGTCGCGTTTGACGTCACGCTTAGGTAAACAAACGCAAAAGTGTTATAGCACAACCAATAGGGGACGGAGCGACGGGAAAGAGTGCCGAGTGCGTAACGCGTCGCACCGTCCCTCTAAACCCAGTGCTGGGTTCTGGCCTCAGCCGGGGTTCGGACGCTGAGTGTGAGCGGTTGGAGGTTTTAGTGCGGTTCACCTCCCACAAACCACGCCCGCGGGGCGGGCGGGGATCCAGTGATTTCCTCCAATTGAAAAAAAGCACAACCAATAGAGAACGCAAATTCATATTATTTACTTAATCCTGACGTCATCCGATGTTGTTGACGTTTCAACTAAAATATTTTAATGATTTTATTTTTTTTAAATCTTATTAATCTCATTTTTTTTAGTAAAACCAAATCAGTGTTGTAACACTGCTATTAGGTATCCTCTACTCACTATAACACTGATATTGTTTCCTCTCACTGTGACACTGTAAATAAAAATAAAATCTTCGTAGTTGTCGTCGTTCATCCCCCTGGTCCGCGGTTGCGCGGGGGGCACGGCGGTGCTGGGTCGGCGGCTGGCGGGGTGCGCGCTGGCCCCGCTGGTGGGCCCGGCGCAGTTCGTGCAGCACGCGGAGAGCATGCTGCAGACGCTCGGCACGCCGCACACAACTAGGAACCACTGTCACGGCGTTATACTGCAGGTGTGTTCAAATTTACCGGTTTCCGATTTAACTATTTTGCACGCAGATGTACATCGCGTGACAATGCCCTAGTACCTATTACTGCCCACTGTTGGGCTCAAGTCCCCTCAGGAGAGGGATTCGACATAGTCCACCACGCTTGCCCAGTGCGGATTGGGGACTTCACATATCTTCAAAGGATTTTTAGAACCCTATTCCGATATGCAGGTTTCCTCACGATGTTTCCTTCACCGTGACCATCAAGTGTTACTATGCAAAATTACAAAATGGCGCTGATCTGATGATGGATTCGGAAGGTGGTCATAGAACCTTTTGTGCTAAACAAGATAGACCCGTCGTTTTTGGGCTCGTTTTACTTGTATTAGCTAGAACTCTACTGCTACATGATATCTAGAATCTTAAAAGCTTATATTTAATTATGTTTTTTATAGCTAATAAGTCTTATAGACGTCAGACCAGAAACACTTACAATAGAGGACTCCTCGAAGAGAACAATACGTGAATATTTAAACAACTCTCTGTGGATCCTACGGCAGGCCTCGGGCGACCTGCCCTGCTACCTGATCGCTGATGACTACACTAAGCTTATAAACGGGATAGTGACGCGGTAAGAGAACAATACGTGAATATTTAAACAACTCACTGTGGATAATACGGCAGGCCTCAAACGACCTGTCATGTAGTTTGCTAACAATGATGCAATTTTAAATCAATGATTTTAATTAAAATTTTCTGTTTTCAGTTTACCTATCATTCTTGACGAAAGAACAAAAACGACAACATTGGAATTATTATCAAAATTAATATTCAATCCTAACAAACCGGTCGTGACGTCAGGTCGGGAAATGTGCCTCGCTAACGCTACATTCCTATACTTTATACTAATGAAACATTCTGATACCGAAATAGTAGATTTTATCTTCAAAACTTTGCAACACTCGGATTATGAAGTCAAAATTAGCGTTCTAGATTATATTTTAATTTTATTCGACGATTTAGAAACAGAAAACAAATTCCATGCAACACTAAAAACGATGAAAAATGACACAGTTTTAGATAAATTAAGAAAAACAACGCAATACAAAGAACTATTGTGCAGTATCTATGAAAATTCAGAATATTTAGAATGCAAGCAAAAATCCCTAAAAATTCTGACTTTAGAGAAAGATACACAACATTTACTAATCAGACGAAAATTGACGGAAAATGTTGAATTAAATGATAAAATAATAATTGAAACATTAATAGATTGTGTTCAAAATGAACATGAGAATTTTAATTATTTTTATATGAAGAGTTTAGTTGGCTACATCAAGAAATATATGGATAATATATATTTTGAGTTAATATTAAATGTAGTAGGAATGATATTCTCATACAGTACTGCAGATAATAATGAAGCTATGAGACAAGTTGTTGTTGAATTTTTAGAAGTTAATTTGGAAAAATTGCTGAAGACAGATCTTAGTGGAGTTGATGAAGCTGATAAATGTATGTATGTTTTAGTAATGTATTGTTTGGTTATATTTTTTTAAATTGGTTTGTGATAGTTGTTACTTTGTAGATGTTATTTGACACTTCAATGTCTTTTTTTTGTAGTAAATAGTTTTAATTTCGAATATTATGACCAGCTGAACCACGCAACTTAGTCTGCGTCACAAAAGGAAACAATATATTCTATAGCCTTCCTCGATAAATGAACATTCCAAAACTGAAAGAATTTTTGAAATCGGACAAGTATCGAGGCCTATTTGAGACAAAAAAACAAATCTTTCCTCTTTACAAAATTATTACAAACCTTTTTTTACTCTTTTTACTTTGGACTCTAAAACGTATTTTTGAATTAAAAACCCTAATTATTTCTTAACATAAATCGTCCATATTTCTTTCAGTTGAATTCCAGGCAACCCTCCTCTGCACAGCCATGGTCACACTGGACGACGAGAGCGACACGCTGCGCCAACGCACGGCCAACATGCTGGCGCCAATATTGGACACACCAACCAACATCATATCGAGCAAGTGCGCCAACTTGTTCAGAGAGTACGTTGTCAAGTTGGCGGAGTGTGTGCCTCTGTATATTCTGTTTGCTCTGTTGGATTTCCACTCGGAAGTTTGTCTCACTGATGAAGGGAATGATGAGGTATTATTTTTATAGTTGACCCGCGCAACTTCGTCTGCGTCACAGAAGGATTTAACATAGCCTTCGTCGATAAACGGACTATCCAAAACTGAAAGTATTTCATATCTGACAAGTGATTCCTGAGATTAATGCGGTTCAAACAAACAAACTCTTCAGCTTTATAATATTAGTATAGATTTTGTTATTAATATTTGTAAATATTTTTTGTGTAGCAGTAAAAACTAGCTCTTGTCTCTGTTGGATGGTTCAAAGAGGTTTTGATTTAAATGTAGACATGTTTATCCACTCAACTGGGAACGTCACTATTCGCTAGATGGCGAAACTGGGGACTTCGTTCGGAATCACTACCGTGTTTGAGCCCCTTTTTAAAAACATTTTTTCCAATAATTTTTATTTTGATTTTTAATTAAATCTTATATTTTCGTAAATCTTTATTACTAAACGACGCTGTATTGCATTTTCAGCGAAAATATATCATCTTCGTAAAATATGAGACGGTTAAAAAATTTAAACAAAACAAGTTTTAGAACTGTGCTCAATTTTGGTTCCTGCCACAGACTTGGCAAAAGTAAACAAACCAATTTGGTTGCCGATCTCAGCTGAGTGGATAATATTGTAATGTAGGCGCCCAAAAACAAATTTTTAAAGTTGCAATTTTTCTTGTTTAATTGAATCAGCTTTTATTCAATACTAAACCAGATAGCTAAGTAGTTTTTTATGTTCCTTAATTCTTTTCAGTGTCGAGTTTTTGATCAAAATGAAAGATACAACATATTTTTAGAAGAAGCAATATGGACTTGTGAATGCGCAGACAAAATCATCGAAAACATCGAAGATAAGACAAACATTTTAGATCAAGTTCTCAATATAATCGATAATCCTCTTTATAAGAAAACATTCGATAAACTAGCGAATGATAATATCGATTCTTTGAAATCGATAATAAGTAACTGTGATGGCGAAAAAAAGGAAATTATGAATCCTAAAATAAAAGTATTTGTTAATAAGTTGACTAATTAGGCATTTGATTAAATAATTGATATTTTTGAATACCAGCAACTTCGTCAGAAAGAATGACATATTTTTACTGTTTTTTGTTTTATCAAAAGTGTAAAAGTATAGATAGTTTTTACTATATTAATTAATGACCAACATACATTGGATATGAAGACGAATTTTATAGTGTTTGTAAAATTTTTATAATCGATTTTTTATCGTCATATTTAAGTAGTTAATGTATTGAACAGAAAAAGATAAGAGATATAATAAGTCATTAATCCAAGTAAGTAAGTAATAAGTTCAAGTCTCAGAAATTCCATAAGCATGACAATTTTTCTAGATGCTTTTCAACTATATAGTTGCACAGATTCACCCTGTATATATTGTTAGAATTAATTTCATAATTTGACATGATAACTAATTATTGTCGTAATGTAGAATGACTGTATTTATTTATTTGCTTTTCTTTTTTATTGTAACAACATTACTGCCCACTGCTCAAGTCTCCTCAGGAGAGGGATTAGGCATAGTCCACCACGTTTGCCCAGTGCGGATTGGGGACTTCACATATCTTCAAAGGATTTTTGGAACCCTTTTCCGACATGCAGGTTTTCTCACGATGTTTTCCTTCACCGTTTATAGTGGTGATGTGAACAATTGCACATAAATCTTTTTCACATTTATATTTAGAGGTTTTCTTTTTTAATAAGTAGTAAATACTTAGTTTTATTGTGCTTCCTTGTAAATTTAGTAATAAACCTTTTTTTATGTCTTTAATTTATTTTATGAACAATTTATTTTGTTGACTAATTAAAGTTACTCAAGAATTATTTATATATTTATAATTTACGAACGAACATTGTTGTTTTTATTTTTTGATCTCGAGATGAATGTATTTTTGTGAAAAATGAAATAAACGTCATTGTATCGGTCATGTCTATTTTATTTACAATCTACAAAAAAATCAATGATCATTCGAAAATGTACTCAAACTTAACACTTAACCTATTTCGGTTACATAATGACAAACAAACCAACATACAAACAATATACATAATATAGCAAACAGACAAAAAAACTCCTTACGATATTAATTCTGTAGACAATTTAAATTCATTGGCATTTTTTAAACCTTACAATTTTCGTTCATCATAATATTGCTTAAACTTGGTCGAGTTTATTACCCGAGAGCTAGTGCCAATTTTTATATATTTTATAGATAGTATTCCCTAAAAGACAGGTCATTTTGTTGGCGTTTTTGCCTTTTATTTTTTTTAAAGTCCATTCAGCCCCGCTACTCCAATCCTATGGACCAAGTTTTCAGCCTGCCTCAAATATCTAACAAAAAATTGGCTCTAGCTCTCGGGCGATTAGTTTCAAAAACATACTTGAGTACAATATTTAATAAGTCGAGCTGTTTGATTATAACAACATAATAGAAAAGTTTAATCAACCTAAAATAGTACAAATATATTCACCATTATGCTAGGAATTTTGTAACATCAGAATCACATGTAAAAAGCGAATACTTCCATTTCTTAATTTCTTTAAATTTAGTAAACATAGTGACACACGAGATAATCTGCAACATTTTGTATAGACGATCCTAATCTCACCTACAAAGTTTTTTGATAAGTCAAAATTCAATATTGCACGTCGATTTTGCTGACACATATGTGACAAAACCAAGCTAAAATGTATTGCGTTTTATCCCGTGTATTACTCTCATGGAATCAATTCGAGCGAAGAAACCAATGGTCCCGGTAACAAAACAATAATTTCACATAAATCTATCAAATATTCTATTTACAAAACTACAAATTCAGTCTCATATAATCTTATCCCTTCGTATCCTGTTCACTTGGCTCGCTATTTGTGTGTTTTTGAATCTCATTTTTTCCTTCGGTTTATCGAGTAGTACTTGCTTCATTTCTTTAACACTCGCTCCCTTTTCATCTTTATCATTATTATCATCAATAAATAAGTCTTTTACTGATACTAATCTGTGAGAGTTACCTACTCTTAATAGATTTTTCAGTCCCCTTGTTGTTTTTCTCTCGATCAAGCCCAAAATTCCCCAACCATCGGTTTTTTTACCATCTAAACTAGAGTCTAGTAGCCAGGCAGCGTTTCTTACTTCGAGTTTCAATCGTTCACATTCTTCGTAGCTAACATTTCTACTAACATTTAAAGCTTGTTCCAATGGATTGACTATGTATAAAGGAAGATTATTAGGTTTTCTTATGGCTGCGCCTTCGTTAATTGATATAGCTTTGTCGTGGAAGTCGAACTGTGCGTAGAATTCGAAGAACTGTAGTAGCAAAGTTTCTAGGTTGGCTTGGTTTTGTGAGTATGTGTTCTGTGGTAATTTGTTCATGTCTCTGAGGAATGTGCAGTTTAAATTTTCCTCTGCTAATCTGACGTCTTCTTTGCCTGAGAATCAAGACACGTAAATTAGATGAGTGATAATTTTTATCTGGCATTGATGAAAAGTTAGTTACGTTTTGATAGTATTAAGAACTCTTTCGTATTCATTGACATGAATAAGAAATTAGAAAATAGTATGAATCCCTGTTTATTCTACAGTAAATCTACCACCGAAACCACGATATACCTAAAACAGTATCACGCACAAAAAAATCGTTACGGTTCACACTAAATTTCCCAACTCACCAGCATTCTTAACAAGCATCTTGACCGAGGGCAGCACACACCCGTCCTTGCCCTTCTGCTGCAGGAAGAACAGCACCATCAGCGTGAGAGGGAAGTTGGTGATCCACCGGCCGGGGTGCTGGTTGGTGAGGCCGGCCGTCTGCGCCCAGCGACGCACCAGGAACGTCAGCGGACGGACGCGCGGGTCCAGGGAACCGAACAGCCAGAGTAACTCGGACATGTAGACTCCGGACCTGATTAATAGTCATTGACAAAATAGTTTAAAATGCGGTCCTCGGTCATTTTAGAGTGGCGAGGGCTGCATACAATTTGATTCCTGTCGGATTCCCATTCGACTTTCGATTGCTAAAAATTTCTAATCCTAGTTGTGTTGTGAATTCAGGAGAGTTCCATTTTCTATTTCACGTTCAGTCTTTAACAAACTGAATGATTCACTTTTTAAAAAAAAACCTTGTTCTGAATAGCAGCAGAATTCTGAGTGTCACACATTTTTTTTTAATAATTCTTGTTTGGTTTAAAATAGCATTTTCATCTAGTTCAATCGAAATTAGATCGAAAGCTAATTATTCAGAATATTCACAATTTACAACAAAATACTCACATATGATTATAACAAAGATCACAATCGACATCCGTAAACTCATGTGCATACTTCACGATAGGAACTCTAGCGTGTAATATTTTCTGTACCCGTGTCGCACCGGGAACTCTCAGTTCTAACAACTCTCCGACAAGCTCCATGTGTCTCTGCCACGGGGAACGGCCACCTTCACACTTCTTCTCTTGGTATACGAGACGTTTGGATGGGTCACACTGGAATTTTAGAAGAGAAGTATAAAATAAAAATAGATGAACCGATTTTTTTTATCTTAGATTTATTGAAATAGTTTACTGTATTGTTTTTAAGAAGAAATACGATTTTTTTTTTTTTTTTTTTTTTTTATTGCCTTGTAGGCAGACGAGCCAACGGCCCACCTGATAGTAAGTGGTTACCGTCGCTCATGAACCTCTGCAATGTCAGGGGACACTGAGGGGTCGCTACCTACGACCTAACTTTAAGGACCCTCCTCAAGCCTCGTTTGAAGAAGGACAAGTCATAGCGCTCAGGGAATACCGAGGAGGGATATGTAGAAAAAAATACTGGAATTTTAGTGGTTTTAGGCTATGGATTTAATTTAGAGTCTAGTTTAAAAGTTTGGGTAGGTAAATGGTACTGGTTGATTTAAAGAAAGAAGAGTATTAAGATTTTTTCTTTACAAAGTTTAAGGAGGCAATGGTATGTTAGTTTTTGCCTGCATAATCTTTCAAAAGGAACCATTTGAAATTCAGTATTATGAATTTAAATCAATAAATAAAACTTGACAGCAAACTACTATACATTTACCATTGAACAGAAATATACAAAGTAGTATGTAGATAGTTACATGAATATTGGAACGAAGTTCTTTATCGCGCGTTGTGAAAGGAGGCTAGACGAAAAAAATTCTTACGAAAAGTTGTCACGACACTTTTTTTGTTTTAGATGATTATCGCTAGATGGCGCTGTGATCAAAATCTTTTAAAACACGTTCCTTATTGATTTAGATGATTATCGGTAGATGGCGCTGTGATCAAAATCTTTTAAAACACATTCATTATAGCGCGTAAAAAAAAAATTTGGAAAAAAATATATAAGATATCTTTTAATCGAAAGGAACTTCGTTCCATCCGGGTGTCCCTTGACACCTCTCAAGTTTTTATTTTTTTATAAAATAGTTACCATGTCATCATTCAACACATTAGTTAGAACCAAGTCCAAGTCACAGCCCATTCTTCCGAAACCATTGACGGATGATCCAAACGGTCTCACAACTATATTTGCGTACAGACTATCAAATATCCTCTCTAGCTGAAAAAGTTTCATAAACTTGTAATATAAAGGTAAATCATATATCAAGGTTTGGCTTTAATAAGGCTAAAATAAGAAATTATAAGCAAAGATTTAAATAATTTTCACGGTATGTAGTTTTTGAACAATATCAAATAATAGGTAGTAAATTGTTTTAACTGAGAGATTCAGAAGTATTGTATAAAGGTTTTCATTTATTTGCACTTTTTTTAAATCATAGGTTAGCATTGTCAAATAATAAATATTATTAATTGTTTTTCATGGGTATACCGTCCATAGAGTTGAGTGAGAGACTAAGTTACTCAAGATATTTTTTTAAAATGTATTTAAAACTTTTTTATCACAACTTTGTCAACGCACCTGTCTTGCTACCATATAACGTAATCTCACACCCAAGTCATTTAAAGCAGTTCTATCATGCATCAGCTGTATCTGGTCCGACACAGTCTCACATTTCGTAAGTTCATCAAACAAACTATCTTCGTCAATCTCATTGCAACCTTTAGCTGTCACGAGTTGTGATTTACAAGGTGGAAACGTTTCTTTTTTTCCTGTGACAGCTCTGAACCAGAGGAACGGTGAATGTAGTGCCATGACATCGACTTCCTTTTGATGGGAACTGCATGACCGAATGACTTCTTTGACTTCCTCTTCAGTGTTGAATTCGATGAGCATAAAATGCTGAAAAGTTATTAAGAGTTTATGTTAAAATTATTAGTAAATTGTCATTGGTATTTATGATTGCTATTTTATGATAGTCGTAGAAAACTACATTTTAAATTGCTAGAAAAAGCTAAATTAAACATATGAAAGTTTCAGAGTAGTTAGTTTGTATGAAATAAACATAACACCTACATTAATACATAGAACGTCTACATTTACTATTAGTTTTTAATTGAATTACTCGTACCTCATTCCCTGAATTCTTGTAGTGATGGATACCATTGATGGTTGCATATTTTGAACAATATCCGTATAATTCACTGAAGGATGCCTCCGAATTCACCTGTACGACTAAACTACGTTTGGCTTCAGCTTTTCTCTCCGCAACGACCTCATCGAATGATAAAAACCTCCTTGAAACATCTAAAATAAACACATAACCTAGAAGTAACCTTCGTAACACTCTATTTCTAATACTGTACAAGTAAAATACCTGAATATTTTCTCTTAGTGAAACATTTACATACTCTTGTAGATTTATTTATTATTTGTCTAAATGTATAAGGTTTTCCAGTATTTATTAAACTTTGAAATATCACAGACATTTTTTCAAAACAACCAGTCAATTTTGAAAAGGTCGTTTAAAAACTAGAAAGAGGGTTGAGGAACCATGAAAACTGTACAGCTGTGTAAAAATGAAAGAATATTTATTTGAAAAATTTTAATTAACTTTACCAATCAAATTTATCGGTATGTATCAAAAATCAAATCTTATGCACAGAATAAAAATACTTATGATTTTGAAATTGGAAATGGCATCGCCTCATTTAGTTTTTGAACGAAATGGAATTTTGACTTTTGTGTCAAATGTCTAAATCTAAACAGCTGAATTTTTTGTAGGTTATCTTTACAAGAAAATAATGTAGCAGTTTGGACAAAAAGCAATCATATTTGCCATTTCTTCGGGATTCAGAAGAATATAATTTGTTGTACAGCATGGGGACTAGAATATTGCAAAGACTCGTTGTGCCAATTGTTTTTAATACAATCAAAACAAGACCACCGATACGTTTAAGTGAAAAAATAGTTTGTGCTAGCTATAATTTAACACCTATTAGAAATTATGCGAAGAGTAAAGATAGAGGGAAAGATAAGAAAGGTAAAGGTAAAGTGGAGATCAACATGGCAGCACTCTCTGAATTAGTGCCCATAGAAAAAATGAAAGAACGTTGCAGTGGTACCATCGAGAATATGAAGCAAGATTTCACCAAACATCTAGCTATAAGATCGACAACCGGCTCAATTGACACCATAAAAGTGAAATTCGAAGGCAAGGACTATGAGCTGCAAGAATTGGCACAAATAGTGAGAAAAAATCCCAAAACGATAGTGATAAACTTTTCGTCCTTTCCTCAAGTTATACCGGAAGCCTTGAAAGCGATAAGCACTTCCGGTTTGAATTTGAATCCACAGCAAGATGGTACCACACTGTTTGTGCCTGTACCTAAGGTAACAAAGGAGCATCGGGAAGCACTTGCAAAAAATGCAAAAGTTCTGTACATAAAATGCAGAGATGCTATCAAAGATATTCAAAATGAGTACATAAAGAAATTAAAGAAACAGACAGGAGTGTCTGAAGATGTAATATTCAATGGAACTAAACAAATAAATGCTTTGTCTGAAACATATCTCATAGAAGCAAGGACTATTTATGATGCAAAACATGTTGAATTGGTTGGGAAATGATAAGTTTTTAATGTTCTTATATTCTGTAAGAGCATAAACGTTTTTTTGCAGTTATTTTTCATTTTTTATTAGTACACAGAAAATAAATATTTGATTTAGATATGAATTTATTATTTTAACCTAAGTACTAGAATTATTACTAATACTAGATGACCCTCGCAACTTCGTCTGCGTCACAAAGGGGTTCAAACAGTACTCTTAATGCTGTTACGATATTATTTGCGTGGCCCGGCGAGTATTCATGTTTTATACTCGTAATAACTTCTAAACGAAAAGTCCGATTGGAATAAAACAAAAAGTAATTTACTTCTACATTAATACTCTTGATAACGAAATACTTTATTTGGATAAGGATTAATATAACAATACTAATTTAACGTTAAATTCATTCTTCGGACGAATTAATTTTTTTTTGAACATAAAAGCAGTTGTTGTGACTAAACTATTATAGTTAGATATATGCTGTCGCGGACTTTTTTGTTTGTCTTTAATAGACCTAAAAACCCGTAGTAAATCATTTTGTTCTATTGTCAATAGTTTTTGCAGCGTACGCATAAATAGGTTTTCGATTATTCACTTGTGTTACATATTCGATATTTTCATACGGATCCCTAATTTGTTTCAAAATAAAATATAGCCTATAACCTTCCTCGATAAATGGACATTCCAACAGTGAAAGAATTTTTGAAGTCGGACCAGTAGATCCTGAGATTAGCGCGTTCAAACAAACAAACAAACAAACTCTTCAGCTTTATAATATTAGTATAGATAATATGAAATGATAATATAAAATGATAATAATTTAAAACATAATTTAAAATGCATAAAGTTAGAATAGCAAATGGTATCTAAAAGTAAAATAGTGTAAGTTTTCAAAATCAAGTTTTTAGTTAACTAAGTTTAACAAATTGTAAATAAAAAAGATTGAAAATTTACAGTGAACTATTTTAAATACTTAGGCTTAACCTAAACGAATCTGTTGTCACGTTTAAAAATAACCGACTGTCAAAAATAATTCCAAAAGTCCATGTCAAAGATCAAGTAGGGAAGAGCGTTACTTTAAGAAATCGATTGTGTTTAAATCGCAACTATTCGAATGCAAGGTCCGATGCCGTTTTGCCATGAAAATTGAGTTCGTTCAAATAATGACAGGGATTCTATAATTTATGTTTAAAAGAACGTCAGACTACTTTCAGTGTTTTTATTTGCTTTTTCTCTTTATTACTCATTTGACCCATAATGCCACTTGAAAAATCCGTAACTTTCCCAATTTTGTACGATATTGACCGATTTTTTTATTTCGAATTATTTGGAATCATTGTAGAAATTCGTTCTATCTCTAAAATCCCCTTATGTCAGTTTTGTTTACATGCGAGTTGAAACACCATCTGTTTGTATTCTCAAGTTAAAAACTAAATGGACAGATCAACTAAAAATTACCTTAATAAGTACGAAAGAGTCATGTCGTGCATAAGAAATCGTTCTAGAACTAGTTTGAGGTCTGACTCCATAGTTACGAGGCACGAGTTACCTTCAGCTCGTGTTCGCGGGAAATCTTCCGTATCTAGTGCTAATTGTGGCGTTTTTAATGAACTTCCAACGGTTTTAAGTGACTATGTTCCTGATAATTCTACTGAGAAAGTTGCCCGACGAACGTTTGTGTCGAAACCACGTAAAACTTTGAAATCTCTGGACCCTGCTGAATCGCCTCATCGCGCAGTACAAACGGTTGATAAAGTTAAAAGAACTCATCCAAGTGTTAAGTTGGAATCTGAGCCTTGTGTTAAAGACGATAAGTGTGTTAATATGTATGAAAGACAGTGTTTATCTAGTAGGTCTTGTTCTAACTTGAAAAACATCAAGGTGAGCATTTAAATAGATTCTATACTATTCATTCCTTGATATCCAATCTGTAATCTTTAAGCCATATTCCATGCTCTTAAACTCTTGAATACATATTTACATAGTGACCTGTATATGTATATTAGATGAATATTTATTTCCAAATTGATTCTCTGTAGAAAACATTGAAAGAATTTCATTCCAAAATCAAACAAGGACTATTTCTTTAATTTCTCATTCATTTACCATAGGAGGAAATAAAAGCATACAATGAAGCAGAAAAACTGATGAAACTAAGGAGTAATCTGTACAAGAAATGTGGAGTAGTACTGGATGATGTCGGACAAGTGACTGAGGACAAGGCGGTGCAAGCAGACCCAATACCAGGTCTATTTTAAAACTCTTTGGTTTAACATCAATTATTTATCAATACTGTCTGGGTGAGGAGTCCTCAGAAGAGGGGTTACTTTTAGTACACATAAACTATTAATTTGCATACTACCATGTAACTATAATGCTATTAAATGACTTAACATAGTTTTGACTAAAGTAAAACTACTTAAAAAGTTTAGACCGATGCTCATTATCAACAATATCAATTAAATTTTACAAATAAAGCTACTGAAATTACAGCAATATGAAAATTCAGGGAATGTTTTTGGGCATTCCTCAAATCAAAAAGTGATAATCACAGAATGTTGGTTAACAGCTCAATTTACTAATACAACAGCATAAGCATAAGCAACAATGTTTATGCACCCAAAAATAAGATAAATTTGGAACAGAATATAAACAAGATTCAGCTGAGTGTGTGATTTTTTTCATTCTTTTGAAATGAAATTAATCTAAAATGTTTAAAACAACGCCATCTATCGTACAGTTAATAAGTTTTTATAACAATATTTTTCTAACACAGATGTCACCAGTATATTATTAAGTATAAATTTAAATTCAAAGTGTATTTTTCTATTACATTATAATGTTTTTTTTCTCCTGCTCTAAAATGGCTTCATAGGTAGATACTTAAATCATAATAATGTTAATATCTTAACATTATCATTTAAACTTCAGAATAGGAAAAGCTTCATTAAGCGCCTCCGAAAATTTCACTTAGTTCTAGAATTTGAACATAGATGGCGCAAGTGGTCTCTATTTACGATTTTACTTTATATCTGTTGAGGCTCTACAATAAAATTGTAAATAAATATTTTCTCTTAATATAACAGTTCTCAGTATGTTCTATTACCAATTTATCGTAAGGCCGTAAAATTATTTCATCATATTTTTTAAACAAGAGTATGACTTTTTTAATTAAGATTTCTTGTTTGTAGTCTCAATCATCACATTGTACTTATCTGGTCTACAGAAGGGCTGGTGTTCGTCTGTCTTTTCGTTTAGTCTCATTTTGAACCATGGAGAATAGAGACGAAGAATATTTTTTTGAAAAAAATCTTTTTACAGTGCCCGTGATGTATTTCCGCAACGTAAACTAACTTTGTTATTTTTATTCCAGATACTACAACAGAAAAAAGGTAAGCATGATTATTTATTTATTTATTAAACTTTATGCACATAAATAGTGCTATGGCGGACTTAATGCCTAAGGCATTCTCTACCAGTCAACCAAAGGTGGTGTAGAGAAAACTAAAATAATACTGTAGAAATAAAACAATCAAAAATACATCTTAAATTTTTAATACCCAATACATTTCCAAATAACTTTATTTCCATGAACTTCATTATCACTACATATTAATGAGCCTCTTAAGCAAGATTTTTCGAAGAATATTATTCCTTTTTCACATTCGTTAAGAGTAATTTGATAATATATGATAATATATTTTTTAAACTTAAGTGACAAAACTGTACTTAATTGATGGTTATAGAAATTCTTAGTAATTTATGCTTTTTTTATTACTATTAGAAATCAAATATATTTCCACTTTTCAATATTCAAATCATTGAATTCCTTGAGATATAAGATCGTGTAACCCGAGACCATAAAAAAACAAAAGATTAAATTAAAATTTCTTACAATAACAGCATCAAAAGGGACCCTACACATAGGACGATGTATTTCACAGATCCCCGCGGTGCCTCTTTAGCTCAGTGGTAGAGCACTGGTCTCGTAAACCAGGGGTCGTGAGTTCAATCCTCACAGGAGGCAGGTGGCTTACGTCTCTTTTTATACATTTACTGTCACTAAGAAAGTGGTCCCATCGTATAGTTAAGATAAAATGATTTTCTTTTTATTTTATGAAACTATTTTAGAAAATGATTGATGATGTGAACTTAATTTAACTTTATACTTTTTATAAGTAATTAGGTAATTCAAAAATCTATTTTGTAAACTAGGTATGATTATTAATACACAATATTTTATGCTAGATACGAATCGACCTATCCACATTTTTTATATCTTTCAGTCCTACGGGACAAGTTACAACGTCACGACGAGCTCAATTTTGACCAAATACATAAGTAAACAAACCAATTTCGACACAGTTCCCAGTTGTACGCAACAGGATGCATTTCGAACCCCACGGGCGACAGTTACTGTTACGTCAGCAGGCGAGCCCGTTACCCGTCCTTACCGTTATCTGACCACTGGGCGTAGCCGGGGACAGCCCCTGCAATTACCGGCCTCGGCTTGACCATTTGTCAGATACAGGAAAAGTTTGGTTATGTTTTGAGACGCTGCTTTTGATGACGAATCTTATCAATGCTTGGGGTACGGAAATTTTGGCCGTGACCTACAATTTGCATAGAGCTGATGTCGAAGCTCGATTAAAGAAAAATGGAGTTTGAAAGAGGGATTTATTAAGGAGGATTCTTGACTTTCTAATATCTGATATAGTGTCAATTGCTTAGTGGTGGGGTAAAGCTGCATAACTTGAAACGGTAGCAATGTTAGGCTTAACAGTCAGGTATTCAAGTTTCAGGCAAGTGCAGCTATAATTCGATAAAAAGCCACTGCATCTCATATCGTAATAGATCACCACGGGTTCCACTCTTGAGAAGTATACCTACTATGATTTCAAAAAACAGGCAACGGAGGCTGCCATACGATTTCCACGCATACTTAAGAATAGTCTCATTTATCCACGAGCAACGTTTAATTAAATGAAACACTGTAATTGACCTACCATATCATGAACGGACAATAGTGAAACCGACAACAAGCGAGCGTTATCACGGCAGGACGGCACGCGCTGGTCCGTCGTCACTTCCGTTTCCCGTGCGCGTGCGCGGCTCCTGGCTTCATGCCAAGCTATTCTTGATATCGTTTTATAACTGAGTGCATCGGAAATCGACTCATTCGTAGTTTTGTGCCTCCCCTGGATATGCAAATGTACTATACTATGATTTAGTTGGGGACTCAATCACCCTTTCGTTTACAAGTATGTTCTTAATTGGAGCATTCTTGAACGATTTCCGTTATTGTAGGGTTATTTTGGATGGACGTGTCGATGAATCCAAATCACCACCCCAACGGAAAGATAGGGATTATTAGCTCGTCTCTTTGGAGTTACCTCCGAAAATTATAGGCACTCCTAACGTTTTCCAATAATCCTTTAAGAGTTTTACATGTACTGGTATTCTATATTAAAACACTATAGTGCTTTTTAAATACTACTAGTATGAAATTGTACTAGGTGAAATTGTGACAATGTTACACAGTTAAGAATAAGTATCTCAACCAACCGAAACATTCAAAGACAGCAGCAAACAATTTTGAGTTATACATACTACTGTCTACAGGGAACAGATACCTACTAACTACGATGACTCACTATTCAAATTCATTTTCAAATTTAAAGCATCAGATTGAATCTGGCGAGATCTGCATAGAGTTGATAGATATCTAATGTATCAGTTATCTTCTATCTCTGTCATATCCTCCAGTTTTAGAAGGAGACGCAGCGTCTATTGGCAACATTTCCAGGTAGAAGGTTTATTTTTGTTATAATGCTTACATTTATTGGTTTCTCGTATCATTTTATGCGATTCGTGTGTTTATTAGGTGTTCTGTTCGATATTATATTGCATATTTTACGACTCGTAAACTGATGCTGGTTCGAGACTGGTGAGTACTGGAAACGTACCTGTACCTACCTACCTAACATGAAAGCACAATTGTATAAAATAATTGGAACCAATCAGATCTTTTGTTCATCATCCATAATCGGTTAGATCAACAGTAGCACAAACTGTATTTTCAAGTACACACTCTTCTTCTTCATCCTCGCACTTTCCTACTTTATGTAGGGTCGGCTCTCCTAATCCTGTGGTGCCAGGATTATCTATCCTGGGTTGTCGGGTCAGGCAATTATTCTTCGTCTAAAAGTTTTGTCATGCTAGTCCACCACGTAGCTGGCGGGCGTCCTCTTCCCCTGTTGTGCTCAGGAAGGCGGGATGCTTTCTTGACGACGTGTTCGCCATCTCTTCGCATTACGTGGTCATACCATCTGAGTCTGCTCTCCTTTAGTTTGTCTGATATAGGGACCACCTTAAAAAAACCATCAAAACAAATATTTGTAAACAAACATCAATATCTTAAGTTACATAGTTTTTATCCAGAAAATTTGACGACTAATATGTCCAGATTCAAGCTTAGTTTTAACTTCTCAATAAACTATTGGGCCTACCACAAAACATTACTTTAAAACATGTTTACATTTCTAAAGCACTCCGTGTAATCTAGTTTTTACAGATTGTCACGACTCTGCTGCGGTTCTGGCGAGTCACGATTTTGACCGTTTAAGGAGATGCATGGTGAACAGCTTTTCATAGACTGTTGTTATCGACCTCGATGTTTATAACATACAAGGTGACGAGGTAATCTTGACGGCTTCGTCTGTTATAACAATCTCAAGTTCCTAATATGGCCTATAGTGTTATAGCCTAACCTCATAACAAATCTTTTAGAAATTAATTTATTAGGATATCCAGTTAGAACTTTGAATATTCCTCCTTTGCACTCTAGGAATACCAGTTAACCAATCGTTTTAGCCTACCTAACTTTAAATATTCAAATCTGACCTCATGTCTTACTTACATTAGTTTTAGCCTTTAGGAAGTATATTCTTGCGCATAGACACTATTAAAATCCTATGAAAATATTGTGTACCGATAACAATATTTATGAGATTTATCAATATGCTGCGTTTATAAAAGAAAGCCTTAGTTTGTAAAGGATAAATCATTTTTTATACCAACTGTGTAATAAAAATAACGGGTCCCGAATTTGATCCCTTTCAAAGTCGTGGGAACTGCGTGGGTGCGATTCTTAACCTACCTTTTTTCGGGAACTTTCTAACCGTATTCCGGAACGAAGTCAAGGTGTGTGTCATTATAACATCTTGAATTTGTATTGTATGTTATTGTCAAAGTAAAATGATCTTTAATAGTTTCAAATAAGATCACAATTACCTTGCGATCGTAAGACAGACTTTAAGGAGCGATTTTTGTGACAGGATTTTCACTTGGTATTATAGTCTTTACGTGTATTTGCCTAAGGATTGTTTTGGTTTGTGGGCGGTAGGACTTGAAGGGCGCGCCCCGGTCACCGACCGGGTCATCGTCCTGCGCTGGCGCAGCTTCCCCTCTCGCCTGAGTTCCTGAGATTTGAATGCACCTCACCTTGCATAAGGCGTTTCTGTAGGTTCCCTTGTTCTTGACATTTCGATGTTGAATACCGTTACATATCGCCAGCGTGCCTTAGATTGTTTTCTACAATTTGTTTTCTTTTTAAGACTTTTACCTCAACGGTCGATGATCAATGAATTTAATTTGTAGAGAGCGGGACATACATACAGAGGAAGAACGCCTATGTTATTCCTAATTCCAACCGGAATCTTCATTATAGTTACACCTACACTTAATATAATTATAGAACATTGGCTATTGATTAAAGAGCATACGCTTGCCTAGATAAGTGATTGTGATCGCTCATGAAAATTCCATTGATCAGCTTACTGTACCTTTGGGGAGATGAGTAAATGCCATTTAGAGACTTAAACCATCATCCATCAGTATCCTAAGCGTTCTCTACCTACCTATCAATATGAATCATAGCGGTAAACACTGAAAGTACGAAGTTACTGACCACAAAAGGTCTAAAAACAAATCTCGAACAATCTCAACAGCCATATAAAGTTTTAAGTTTCCACCACGACCGCTTAAGTTTCTCGGATTTTGTCACGTTTTTTCCCCTCTTTGTTTATTATTTATGGCTCATGCACGGGCACGAAGCGGATCTATTGTTGGATTGTACGAACGTTGAGGGTATTTTTGGATTTTGTAGGTAATTAGATAAACGAATTAACAGATTTGGTTAAAACTACAAATATTATGTTCTGTGGAAATATCTAATTCAATGGATGAATCGATTCACACAGAATTAGTCTCCATACAAATTAATTACTATCTTTCTGTATGTTTCATTAGTGTCATAATTAGGTTTGTTTTGAATCTTTCGTAAAAGATCCCAAACTCCACCTCATACATCTTGTCTTTGAGCAGGTACACTTTTGTCAAAAAGAGAACACAGGCAGACAATTCAAGTCTAGAGTATCTAGAGTGTATGTAGCCTTTCAGTCCAGTCAGTAAATTACTTTTAAGGGCTTAGTTTTTCTTCTGAGTTTTCACATTAATTATATTAGTATTCTTCATTCCAATCTTGGAACAACATTTTTATATTACCAGCCGCAGTCCTGCTAGTCCTTCGAGATTTTACCGGGAATATTTCTCGTCACGTATCCGGTTCACGTGCTCGGAAAACTTGGCGAATTGTTCGCGAATAAGTTGGGAACAATCAACGTGAGCTGTTTCACGACGCGGACATTCGGAATTCTACTGGGATTCTTAATGGATGTCCCTTTGGCGCTGGCGAGAATCATGAGTGATGGACCACTTAGCGTTGTTTCAATTCTTAATTCGAAATTTGTCATTGTCTTTTAAAAGTAATTTTCTTTTAACAAGCTTTATATTTACTGGCGTTGGATGTACATTTGACAAACTTCCCTATTTCCAAAAATATACTTTACTGTTATTTTTACATTCAATATTATATTCGCAGTCCTTGTTACGCGTATATGGTGCGTGGTAGTTTATTTTAAAATACAATAAGGAAAAAAACGTACGTAGTTTATTCAACATTGCCAATTAACTGTTTTAATATCATAAAATATAATTAATCAATTCACAGTTTCCTTCTATTTGAAAAACAAGGTCAACTGATAACAACTGTACCTACCGCTTTGCAACCTATTTGACGACGAATTTTATATACGAACCACTATTTACGAAAATACAAATATCAAATTTAAATGGAACGCGTAACCGTTGAATTAATTTTGTGTATGTATGTGTATTACTATGTATGCTTGTGTAGATATATGTATTTTGTGTGTAGATAGTAAACGACCTTGGTCGGCATGTGTTTGTGACGTCAAAACGCGTAGTTATAGGAACGTGTACAGTTTCAAATTTACAAAATATTGTAGCGTGCCCGCACACCCAAAATAGTATTGTCAATACTTGTGACAGAAGCAGAGATGGGATTTAAAAGTCATAACAATTTAATAACAATGTTAGAAAAAATAGCAATAATTGCGTTTGAGTAGCATGCACTAAAAACTTTTAGATATTGAAATTATGTTATTTATATATACCTACTGGTGCTTAAGTCAAGTGAAGTTTAGTTCTATGTATTGCGCTAAAAGATATGAAAAAAAATGTTTCAGGCAGCATAAAGCCTGTAAAAGTATGAAATAAATTTGAATTAATTCATTGCATGTATTATAAAATATAAGACCACCTGAATAGTAGACTTACAATGTTAAAATTAATACTTTTAATATTATACGATTTTGGAACTTGATCTTAAAATATAATTAAGTTTTCAAGTATTATTTATCCTAAGTGCTATTTTTGAAAATGTGCTTTTAATTAACACATTCTTTAACATGCTATTTTTTAGTATCTTTTCCTATCCCTCGGTCGAAAGTATTGACAGTACTATTGTAGGTGTGCGGGCACGCGTAGGTAAAGCGTTTTGATTTAATGTGATTTAGGTGTCAGGTGAACGAATGAATGAAAATGTGTTACTAAGGATACATTTTTTTATTAACAAAAGGATGCTATGAGGATGGTGCTTAACTACGAGCTAGGTATCAAATTACTAACGTCAATTACCCTTACATTTTTGTGTCAATGTCAAAGCACACTGTCTGGATACTCCCTTGAAAATGAAGACATATATCATGCATGGTCACAACAAAAAAGTATATCACTACAATCCAGCCATTAGCCATAAAAGGACTAAGTTCTTCATATTGTTAAAGGCACTCCCTAAATCTTAAACACCTCATATGACGAAGTATCATCTGGTTTCAATCACACGAAGCCTGTCAGATAAATCCAGACGGTGACTCAGACGATACCGTTACTAGTACATGTGTCCATAAATATACACGTAATTTATAATTATGTTCGTATTAATATTCCAACGATTTCCGCGATAAAGACTATCGGGTTATAAAAATTATATTTGCTAATTTTAATCGGTGGTCAATGGCGGAAAGGTGTGAGCCCACACACCTCCGATAACGTCACGATGGATGAAAATGGAGCTATCAATGAAGTAATCTATGTTCATCATGGGCTGTGAGGGTTTGCAGAGAGAAGTATAGAGAATAGCGTAGCATAAAGAACTTTGAAGAGACTTCTGCGATGCTTAAGATAGATCTGATTTGGTAGTCTTAATTTTCAGCTTAAGTATTTAACTTAGTGGATAGTTTAAAAACAACTTTTACTACCTAAAACTTTATTTATCTAGCGACGTTGTTTCAATAATAAACAATAAACTAGGATTGAATACAATAGAATGTTTTGTATTACCTGTATTGCGTCGCGACTCGCGATCTACTACGTTTGGTATTTCAAGTTCAATGTCAACGATAAAATTCAATTTCATTGTTCGTACGGTATGTAATCGTGATAACAGCGTCACAGACTCACAGCGCAAATATTTTCTTAATGTTAATAGCTTCTGTTGTATTTGAACTACATTTATATTGGATGCTTTTAAATTCTGTGACGTGAGGAGTAAAATTCTTTGATAATTTGTAATCAAGGAAGAGTGGGTATTAAATTCTTATCTACCTACCTTCTAGTGTTTTATAAAAAAAAATATTATAATTGAAATGTATTTCATTTCTCAATACTGCATACTGGAATTGGTTCAAAAGTCTCTTCGAAGATACCCAGCATTAGACAAGGGTCGATATTGTTCCAAATACGAAGAAGATCTCAATTCCAGGTCGGCATTGGATAAAATTAATATAGAAACCATTACTAAGAACAACACAATTACCCACTGAAGAATATACACTCTAGTAAGTTCTGCAGTAGCTCAACAAACGGGTCCCTCTATCTGCACAGTATTTATTCTGTATCAACCTACTCCAGTGGACTTTACTCCGGGCACGTTCGCCAGCGAATTGTAATTCCACCATCGGTTCGGACCTGAGTGGAGGGCGCTCCGCATCTCGATTTACATTCGCACACATTGGATTGTGTAGACGTGCTGGAAATGTCGCTTGAGTGAATGCGAGTAACGGTTTAGTTGCTTTGTTAAGTACGTAAATGTGGACGGTCCCTTCAGTAGTGCTTTTTGTAAGTTGATAGGTTTTTTGGAATGATATTGGCGCAGAATAACCTAAATGTCAATTTCTAATAGGAATAGATAATAGAAAAAGTTACAGGACCTGTACTCACTGATATGGAAACAATTTGATTTGGAATTACTTGCAAGAACCAATATCGCAAAACGGATCCAATGTATCATAGTCATACATTAAAAATTTAGTATCAAATAAAAAATAACGTTCAGTTACATATCCAGTAGCTATTTCACAGCAATTCTTTTACCATCGCAGTTTACAGCAGAACCATGCGAATTTTTCACGGTAAAACGTCCCGTCTGCACCCGTCGAAAACATTACCGATGATAATCGCGCGCCAGACAGCGGTCCACGAATACCAATAAACATTTTGTAATGTCTTCACGTAGGGGGATGGTGTGTCGGCGGACTGACAATTATTGCGTGCGATCACAATGTGTCGAATATACGATCGGCATCGAAACTGTTGCAATAACTGACATAATTGTTATTACAGCTGTTACAGTTTGAGAGTTTGAATTTTTATTACTGATAGAAGTTACATGTATAGTAAATCCAAAGCACTGTGGTGATTACATTTTACTTTATTGGGAATGAAGCTAATTGATACCGAAATATTGGGTGGATTCATACACTAACTCACGATGTTACTTTGTGAGTATAAGTATTGAACATTACTCCAATAAGATTAAACTCTTTTGTATCTCAAAAGAACCGTTACAGACCAGTGATCAATTGTATCTAATCACAAAAATCAGAACGCAGAATTAAAGACATGACTATAATTGGATAATAGTTACTCCAGATTCGAATTGATGGTAAACGATTCACAATTTGCTTTGAAAATTAAAACGATATCCGCTTACTTTCATCATTATGAATACTCCCTAAGCAGGTCAAATGGGCTCGATGCCAAAATACGCGCTCAGCAGTTAGTGGTTTTCCCTTTATTGTCTGGACGAGAGTCTGAGTGTGAAACCCCAGGATTTGCATTTTCTAAAGGGGTACAATAAAACTTGACGAGACGTTGGAATTTTAATGGTCTCAAGTTTGTTTTTATGACGGAGTTTTTGTCGAATCAATCCTTAGGGAATAAGTTTAAAATTACTCGAAATAAAAAGTGCTGCGGCTGCAGAAAGAAGGTACAGTTGTCTTAAATTAAGATACCCACTGTAATTTCTCCGTGTTTTCACACAAATTACGTACTTTCAATGGTCATAGCAGTGATCGTAGCTGAATGTGTAAAAATTTTCTTAGATTCAGTAGGCTATACCTATTGTTGGGTAGCCCTTCACTTTGTTTCTATTGTAACAAAAGAGAAGTACATAACCATTGAAAAATCTAAACCAATTAAAATTCTACGACCGTATAACTAAACTGTCAGAATGCAAATACATCCAATAATTAGTTATTCATCGATCAGTGTGCCGAAGGTTGCGTAAAGTCCATTACTAGGCAGGAGCCTATCCTGTTCACTTCCACAACACTATCTAACTTCCGAGATGATTCTTCAAAAGCACCTTAGCAAAACCCTCACGATTCAGATAAGACAATAAAATAGACTAGCGCACGTGACTTTTGATTTCAATTTCAATTGTCACTTTGGATAATGAGCTCTTTGTATTCAAGTGTGTGCCTCTAGTGACGTTATTGACACCTTTTTGGACACTTTCTGGTAGGAGGCCATTCGATTTACGTGTGATGGCTTCGGAGATTAGTAGGTACTGTCGCTGAATTTGTTATTGGTCATTAAATTTCCCTTTCGGAAACACTTTTTTTATTGTGTCGTTTCTATGCCACCGGTATTGGGCACGTTTGTGAAAATGCTGAAATTGTCAAGTTAATACACGTTCCTTTGTGAAAAGGTGAGAAACTATAAATTGATCAAATACCACATAAGATACGAATACATTATGGATACCACAACATCCAACTCTCGTTGACATTATGAATTTGAAATTATTATTTGGCAAAATTAACAACCCTGCTAAGATGAGAAAAGAGCGAAGAGAAGACTATGTAAACTATGTCTCGAAAGTGGTAGATACTCAGATATTTCCCTTTAAGCTCTAACAGAAATCGAAATAACAATACATCCAACAATTTTTGGAGCCCTATCCTTAGCGTTAATATTTATACGAATTAACTGTCATGTTTTAAATATAAGTTAGGTATAGCAATCTGAAAATAACATCGTAAAGCTTCATGTTATTATTTACCTTATCGTTGTATACGTTTCAATAGGAATACGGTGTTTATTAATTGCATAAGAAAGTTGAAGGTGACTTTCATTGCTGCACGTGGAAGAGAAAGGGTCGATAAAGGTTTCGAAAATAGTACCACATGTTGTAATGGCATTTAATACTTTCACAACTGAAATGGTGTTAGTAGTAGTTGAAGAAAGCAACTAAATCTTAATGTTCGATGGAGATGCAGCAACTACTAAACAATTTCAACGTCATTTACATACATTTCGCTTCACATATTAAGATATTAATGATATAGTCACGTTTCCTCCTCATTGTAAAGTAGAGAAACGTGATTGACACATGACTCGTCTCTACTAAGACATATTTCGGATACGTTCGTATCAGACTACGGACATTTGGCAGACGTAATTTGAAACAAAACATTTCACTCGTGATCACGTTGCTGATGATGCAATGCACCGATATCGTCGGAATGCAATTAAACGTGCCACTATGACGAATGCCTTATCGCACCAACCTTGGCAGTGACATTGCATGAGCGGATGTGGGCGATGGTCGAACCTTGAGACGCGTCACGAAAAATGAAAACAATAGTACTCATTTTGGCCGATTGGATTCCTAATTGGAAATGTTGGTCCAAATTATTTGACAAACAACCACGGCCACGCATGACGTTTCCTTTTGTTTTTTGGCTTAATTTCATCACCATCTAAGACTACAGTAGCAAAGTTCACAAAAACACATGGGTGACTTTTACCTTTTAAGATATATATACCAAGTACATTATTTTGGATTACTCTTCATAAAAAATTGATTTCCCTTATTATTTTTTTTCATTTCTATATCAAGATTCAAGATAGTCCATAATCTAGAAATCGGCAACTGTTCTATTATTAAGAGAGAACGCAAAGTTGCCTTTGTTATTGACTAACTTCTTAAAAATATTGTATAACTTTTCAAATATAAACTCGAATGTAAATTAAACTGCGTATGTTTTAAAATTATGCGCATTAAAACCCTGACCAAGGAAATAATTCAAACGATTGTGTAAACCATATGCAGTAATGCGCATAATTTTCCTGTTACAAAATCAAACGTCATTTATACCTACTTTACGCTTTTAGAAATAATTTAATTGCATAACATTGCCTTAATAAGAAGTTGAAGCTCGCAATCAAAATCTTTTTATCGTTCTGCTTGTATAATGTATATCTCTGATTTATGTACATCATCTGCCAAATCGCAAATCTTCATACTTCTATCCTTCACATAATCAATTCTCTCTTTCAAGTATCTTTGACATTCCTCTCCTCTTACATTCGTTGACTTTAAATTAAGCGCGTTTTTGTAAACCCTCATCACTTTCTAAACTTCTATTTCTCAAATCGTTACTAATAACTCAACACTTTTAGGTGCTAGATCTTTCTATATGATAGACATGAAGATTGTGCTGAACATTTACAAGCATGTCTATATGGCGCGGCTAAACAAGCATGCTTGCAGCTGATCTGCAAGGTAAAATAGTGAAGAAAAAGGAACGTAAAATCCTTCAAATTATTTGAAGTCACCAATCCACATTGGGTAAGCATTGTGGGACTATGCTTAATCACTCCACTGAGACTTGAGCCCAGCAATGGGCAGCAATGTGTTGTTCTAGTATATACAACTACAGATGACCCGATGATGGTTTCGGAGGGTTGTCATAGGAATCCCTATACTAAACAAGATAGACTCATCATGTTTGAGCTCGTTTTACTTATCTTGGTTAGCACTCCACTTCTTTATATCCTGGATTTAATATAAAAAATATTTCTTTAAAATAATACTATTTAATCATTATCATATCAAGTGCTTGTTATTCATAGCGTATTGTCAACCATCCGTTTAGGTATACTTTTATTGCCTTTACACTAACGTTGGCTGCATTGTACAATACTACGTTCTTTGTCTCTGCCAAGGTCAGACGATTGACTCATGTATGTTGTACTATCACCACAGAATAACCGTATAGATTACAGAAATAAAGTCTTATACAAATCTCTTTTACGAAATCATGCGTCTCTCATAAACACAAGATACCATGTGGTTTCAAACTAGCAAGGGAGCGAGTGACACACATTACAGAAACTTCATATATGCAAAACTATATCTTTGATTTGAAACTGATGCAATTTCTTGAATCAAAGTTTCAAGTAAGACGTTATCAAATCATTTCAATTCCGTCCTTTACATAAGTTGAGTAACAATGACAAGTAGTTTAAAAATTTCATTTATCATCTTCAGCCTTTAAATCGTAAGATTTCAAGTTATTTAATTACCTATTGAACTTTTCATACCTATTTTGTCTAGACTTAACAGAAAAAAGTCATCAGTATTAAAACGGACTTAAGTGAAAGATAGATAGTTCACTAACGTTTATGTAACATCACCTCGTCTTGAAACAACTAGACGTCTGTTTTGCATGTTACCCACTTGTTAAATGAACTGTTACAGGTTTCTCGTTTGTAATACAATTGCGCAATATTTATCATAGGATTATGCAACTTCGTATCGGTTTGTGGCTCTCGAATCGTCTCCTCAAACAGGTTTACACATCTCGTTGTGTTATGAATGTTTTGTAAATATTTAATGTTGAACACAGTTTATTTTGACGTGTTCACGCTATTTACTTAAAGCTTGTGTTCAAATATTACAGTTACATTTGTCTGTATTAATGCACAGTGTCATTATTCACTTTTATATGGTTTTTTTTATTCAATCAACTTTATATGGAATCGATTTGCTTGAAGCTTAAAGCAAATTGTTACAACCTTTTGGCAGTATCGTTGAGAAACTGTCTTTGTGATTTTTTAGAAAACCTAATATCACTCGAAATCTCGGAGCTACAGTAGATTTTGACCAATCTAGATCCGGTGGAGGTAGACCTAATGAACATTTCATAACTATAAAGATTGATCAATTAAGAAATGCAAAATTCTATGTGGAAATTTCGGCAACATCAGCTACTCTCACATGACTTTCGAAACTGGCCTTGGCTCTTGCTTATAAGAACCGCAAAACGAAGGGTAAAATAATTTCGATGGGAATAATGTAATATGGAATTCGCACGATTAACATAGCAGGTCTTATTGTCGCCCAACGACAAGGCCCAGTCACTGTGCATGACCCTGTTTAATTGAACTACGAGAATGCTGTGAACATTCTCAGTTCGGTATTTAGTGGGGGATATGTATAGGCCCCTTCACGTCACTCAACTGGGCGAAGGCCGGACATCGAACCGTCGCACGCAAACCACAAATAACTGCAGACCCTCATGTTTCCACATTCACAAGCTTCTACATGGCGGTGATTTATATTTTAACATGTTAGACGGTTGTTGCAATCGTGTGTGCAAAGTGTGAATTATTTTACACATTCGTTAGTTTTTGTTTACTTAGAAGCTCTTAAAATTATCGTTACTAGTCGTGAGAGGTATCGAATGTATGCTTAGTCGTATGCTGATCATTTTAGGAAGTTCTTTGTTGATTCTCAACTTCTCAAATCCCTTGTCTGTGATTAGACACTATAGGTTTTATAGTCCCATGGGTATTTCATATAAATTAATATTTGATTTCCGCCATTTTGAGTCACTTTAAATTCTATTCATTCTCTTTCACCAACTCCTTGTTCAATATTCTTTTTTTTTATCAACTATTCTCATCTGTATAGCAAGGATAAAAATGTCCTGAGATCATGACGGTTATTTTCGAATGTATCAATTAAAAGATCAGTAGCAGTAGTGGGAGCCGAGTACAACTTTGCAAAAGGAACAAGCAAAAGAGAAAGGTATGCAGCCGGAGGTATGCGGGGCTCGGAGCAGGTTCCTGAAACAAGTTTACCAGCTTGACTTGTACTAACAGCTTTTTCCAGTTACATGTACTGGCTATTGCCAATACGAACTTGGATGTTTTAATCTTTAAGTACTTGTAAGAGACAGCTCAATATTGACTTCAGTTAGTAAGTGTTGTAGAAGTTGCTGTATTGAAACATAAACAAAATTAAATGAACACTGAAGTGAATAGTTCATATCCTATTATAAAAAAATATGAAAACATTAAATACAGGAAGAAAAGAATACAACAAATACGACATTATGACAGAATTCGAGCAGGCCTAAAACTTTTGTGATGTCATCATTTGCTTATCATCGCTATACCGTTTACAAAATTTAGAGAGGATTTAAATACGCATTTGTGATTTCATAAACACTACATAAAGAGGAAAGACATGTGTCCAAACGAATCTTACTGGTTCATGGTCCTGTGAAATAAGCAAACATCTCGCTTATTGCTAGTCATCGTACCAGTATGAAATTCATCTATAGCACCTCTTGTTGTAATGATTTAAGATGACAAAAAAACAATGTCGTGTATTATATCATCAATATTACATTATCTCATACGTTCAAAATAACTTATACGTTTATTATAAAACTTTAGAATGACGTCAAAGAATGTACGACTCCATCTTGTAACAGTTATTATTGTATTTAAAATCAGATTATGTAAGATCATTTGTGTATGGACTAAATATGGATTTAGTTATAATTCCAATTTCTTCTTTTAAAATCTATGAGATGAAGCGTCGTTGCAGTGAGGAATATGAAGTTGAAGCACCTAGATATTTCTTAGTGCAATGTTAAATTGTAATAATTTAGTAATAAAAAAATGGCGTAATATTTATTTTGCGTTTATTCGGTTTTTTTATGGATATAATTTTGTACTAAACAATATAGACTCATCGTTTTTAGATTTGTTTTATTTTTCATGGGTAACATTACTTCTACATGAGGATAAATATCACAATGCAGTTTATGACCAATTTTACATCGTTAAACTTCGTTCGTTTTAATATTGAATTACAGGTTAATGGAGTAGGTACTATACACGCCTGATTCAGTTATAGAGGATTTCGAGAGTGCTTTGAACCACTCGTCCTTAATTGGCACCTTAATTACTTCCATCCATGCATGGGGTTGGATAGAAACCGTCATTAAATCGTACTGTTCGGGATTATGATTGAAAACCCAAGATTTATCGCAAACATTTTTAAATGAAAGACCCAAGCAAAGACTGATTTTTATCGCCTCCTTCATAAATATAAATAATGTTTTACAATAAAAACAGTTGCGTTGACTAGTATTGTTTCATTCTTATCATTATAATTTCCAGGAATTCCCGATGTTACCATGAGGTCACCGGTAAATTGAATTCGAAATGGACAGACTAAATCCTGCAACAAGTTTAAGTTGCCTATAGTGTTATCTTAATTTTATTTCAATAATTAGCAACAGTGAATATTATAATCTGAATATCGCGTTAGATGGATTATTGGAAGTATTCAAGGAATAATCAGAATTAAGAATAAATTTCTTTAAACACTCGCGATTATCTACATCACTTACACCATTACTAAACGGGTTATTACCACGATTATTTTTAATTGATTATCTTAAATGACCTACCCGCAGTTCCTCAGTCTTCCCGTGATCGTGGCGCTTGAAACAGTGCTGAAATATCGGGACCTCTCAATTAAAAATAATCGTGGTAAGAACCCGTTTAGTAATAGTGTAATAATTAAGAATATCGTAATACCTACCGAAAAAAAGCAATGAAAATTTATGAAGCAAAAGTTGTGTTTAAATTATTGGACAAAATAGTTGAACCATATGAAACTAAAAAACTGGAGATAAGTCCAAAACCTTTACTTAAAGCACCTAAGTGTGGATCTGATTTTGTAAATAATACTACGAAACATTTAAATTCATAAGTTACATAAAACGATTGCAAGTGAGTGTGAATTTTGTCGTATTTTTGAAATAATGTGAAGGTTTCGTCTGATAAGCAATCGTTATGTTGCCTTGTTGAGGATGCGTCGTGTTTGAGGCTAAAGCGACGTGATGCAACGCAAGGTTAGGGATGACACTTTATTCATTATGAATAACGGTGAATGCTTATTAATCTTTTACTTAAAGATCGTATGACAATGGTAGATCTACTTTCAGCACTTGTCTACGAGCTGTTCGCGATAGTAACATTGAAGGTGTTGCTCTTTTCATCTTGGATGCTTGCTTTCTATAACAACTTTATCTTCTACTTTGCTTACGTGTAAGGCTTTGGATACATCTTCTACGATGAGATAATGGACGCGAATTAATCTTCTAAAATAATTTACTTTTGAATTCAATATCATTAATTTGGGAATAATATCAAAAAAAGTCGAAATGAACACAGACATTAGTATTTCGGTTCGTTAACTAACTAGTGAGAATAAAACGTTAGTTCTCCCAATATAAATATCAGGTAGCCCTGACAGATGCTGAGGTCGTCGACACCGATGCGCCGTGACGCAAGCACACCAACTTTCTAACAGGCAACGTCAGCGCACAGACATTTTGGTTAAGGCCGGTCGCCGCACTGTGCCTTCACCGGCTTCGCTGCACGACCTGATACACGAAACTAGAGGCCATTGATCCCTAATCTTATGGCTATTTTAGAACACTTTAATAATAGAACCATAGGATTACTCATGGATTTGCCACTGGTAGAAGTTTTAATAACGTATTCTGAAGTGGAGAGATGTGATAGGAACTTGAATTGTAGGTTGTATTTGCACTCCTTAATTATGGCAATGTTAATAATTATTGCACGGAGGTGGAAGGCAGCTTAGCAATAAGAGTCTCCAAGCAAATAGAAACAACTTTTCCTTTAAGATCACTAACTTTTTGGATAGTAAACCTATCCAAAGTCACGACAATCTTACTGATCAAGAATACTCATCGAGATTCACTTTTACCATAATATTAAACGGTAATTAAAGAACGTGCAAGTTCAATAATTAAGATTAGATTAAATTTATTGCTAAAGACATCAAAGGTTGTACCAGTACTGCTTCATACTTTAAGTGCGGTATATACTCTAACCTACAGTTCATTGCTCCATAATGTTATGGCTATTTCAGTAATGGATATACGTATTAATACACGTCAAGTACAGGTGAGTACTATTGAATGCTTAGAAAATAAATCTCGATATAGCCAGCCTCTTGCCTTGAAAACACTATCTGTGTAATATAATATTCTTGTGGAAATTGAGTACATTACTCAGACAATAAGAAAATTGTGGAAAAAGCAAACAAAAACAACAAAACTTAAAGAAGAAATTGAACAACTTCGCAAAAGAAAGAAAATATTAGTTCCACGTAATAAATACTCATATACTTTTCTAATTCCGTCCATTCAGCTGAAGTGGACCGACCCGAATCAGTATTTACAGCTTTCAATTTGTTCCAGGCCACAAAGTTGTATTTAAATGGTTATTTTACAGCCGTCGCAGTGATTGCTTGATAGAACTCAGACATTTTAGCGATAAGGAAAATAATGAGGTTGGAAAAATAATATTATTATAGTGTAGCTAAAGTTTTCCTTTGTTCTAGTGCTTTCAACATAACAATAATCAAATAAGTTGATCGAATGATGAAAGGAAATATTGTTTTAGGATTATAAACCAGTCCTAGCATTCAAATTACAGTAACATCAGCTGAATAGCTTCCTGAATATGCTGGAGAAACAATTATCTTTGATTACATTTCGAGTCCTGGCTTCGTATGGCTTCGGTCGTAAAGTCTCTTCGTATTCGCCGTGTCGAATTTTAAGAATCGGGCTTTAAATTTGGTCGCGACGCGTCGCCGTCATCAAAATTCATTTTCATGTTCCTCGTATTCAGTTTCGTTTTTATCCCAAGTCACGTCGGCCATGTTATAGACACGGCTCGCTTCAGGCCGAGCATGTGGGTCGTTCAACGGTACTGTACTTTCTTTTTTCAACCACTTACGCTGCGTTACGAACGTCTTCAGATGTGACGTCTCCTGGTTTCTAAGTGTTTTCTGAAACTGTTAGAACTTTTGGAATTGCCTTTTGATTTATTTTGTGGTTTTTGGATTTTAGGTTACCGAAAGAAAGAGCAGACTTAAGGTAATTTGGTAGAGGGAAATATTTATCATCGAATATTTCTTTCAACAAATTGTTGTGTTTCTATATTTGACGCAATAAAGATTACTTCAAGGGCTTTTATCTAAGACGTGTACTGTATGCGTGAATTATCGGATTGCACATCCTTTGTCTTTCGAGACGTATTCGATCTACTTGATAAGATTACTTTTATAGATTTTAGATAATCTTAGTTTACGCACATACTGATTTCTGACATCTATTGGTAATATGTCATGCTTACATTTTTATTGGTTACCTGATGTGCACGTTTGTTTAGTAACATATAGTTACTTTGTCTTATTTCTAAAAACAGTTTAGCCTCTTCCAAGTTTAGGCGTTATTTTGTTTTTATTACATACTAGCTGCCCCGCGCAACTTCGTCTGCGCCAATCTCAATTAAATGTCAACTATTCGATTTTTTTCTCGCTGTAAATATCATCCTTGAACTTCATCGAGAATTTTAAAAAACAACAATTTATAAAATGAATAGAGCCTAAGTTACTCCTTATAACATAAACTATCAGTCATTGAAAGTCAGCCCGTCCGAATCGGTCTAGCCATTCCAGAGATTAGCCAGACAGACAGTGGCCACCTTCCAGCTCCATCATCAGACCTTGACATTCATCCTCTACGCAAAGAACTCATAAAGACGCTTCATTAGAGTCTAAACGCGATGAGGTTATCTTGCTTATTGACAGAGTTCCCATAGCCATCTTCCAGCTCCATCATCAGACCTTGACATTCATCCTCTACGCAAAGATCTAATCAGGACGCTTCATTAGAGCCTGAACACGATGAGGTTATCTTGCTTAAAGACGGAGTTCCCATAGCCACCTACCAGCTCCATCATCAGACCTTGACATTCATCCTCTACGCAAAGATCTCGTGAGGACGCTTCATTAGAGCCTGAACACGATGAGGTTATCTTGCTTCATGACGGAGTTCCCATAGCCACCTACCAGCTCCATCATCAGACCTTGACATTCATCCTCTACGCAAAGATCTCATCAGGACGCTTCATTAGAGCCTGAACACGATGAGGTTATCTTGCTTCATGACGGAGTTCCCATAGCCACCTACCAGCTCCATCATCAGACCTTGACATTCATCCTCTACGCAAAGATCTCATCAGGACGCTTCATTAGAGCCTGAACACGATGAGGTTATCTTGCTTAATGATGGAGTTCCCATAGCCACCTTCCAGCTCCATCATCAGACCTTGACATCCATGCTCTACGCAAAGAACTCATCAAGACGCTTCATTAGAGCCTAAACTCGATGAGGTTATCTTTCCTAATGACGGAGTTCCCATAGTCACCTTCTAGCTCCATCATCAGACCTTGACATTCATCCTCTACACAAAGATCTCATCAGGACGCTTCAGTAGAGCCTAAACATGATTGGCTGCGTCGATTTGGATGGGACTTTCAATGGCCGAGCTTATGTAATAAAGACTAACTTTTTTTTTTCAGTTGTTTGAAATCACCGGATATGTGGGAGTTGAACCGCACTAAAACCTCCGACCGCTCACACTCATCGTCCAAACCCCGGCTGAGGCCAGAACCCAGCACGGGGTTTGTAGGGACGGCGCGACGCGTTACGCGCTCGGCACTCTTTCGAAATACGAATTACTCAATGACTGGTTCCATGGCCACTTTAGACAGAGCTCCAGTTGCGACGATTCACCATATAAATTGGAGATCTCTTTATGTTGGCCTATTAAACGTAATACCCATCGACGTTATTTCGCTTATAACTTTTTTAATACTGAACCGATTTTGATAAAACAACGACTAAATGTTAAGTGAGACTTGCCATAATACATTACAAAAAAACCCAACTACATTGGTTCAGCCGGTTCGGAGATTAGCGTGCACAAAGATACAGACAAACAGACAAACAGACAAACAGATAAACAGACAAACAGACAAAAAAAAATCTAATTGCATTTTTGGCATCAGAATCGATAACCAAACACCCCCTGCTAGTTTTTTTTTTGATATTTTCAATGTACAGAATTGACCTCTCTACGATTTTATTATAAGTATAGATTGATAAGTGTTAGTTTTGTTGTCTATAAATCAATAGATTACATAAGAAGTAATTATGACACATAAGGTTGAAATGGAGAGAAGGGCTTTTTTTATTATAAGATATTTTAAATAGTTTTTTGATTTTTAATTCAATCTGATTTATCATGTTTCACCTGAGTCATTATCTACCTAATCATCTAAGTCGACGAGAAATCCGTAAATTGCCTCTAACAAACAGAAACTGGGAATTTTGTACAGACTGCTTCGTCAGAACCATGAGGAAAATAATACGAAAATACTGCGAGAAACCAAATCTAAATCTTTTACGAATTTATTGCGCCCATAAAAATATTATGCTTCCAATAAATATGGTTTGATAAATAGCGATAACTACAGAGAGATAGTAACTCCCGTTTGCGTCAACACTTTCGTATCGATAAATAATTTCCACTAATATCGGATCGGCGGATCAATTTCTTTCTATTTTTTTTAATATTTCAATATCGCGCCGATAAGTTGACGAAAATAATCCGTCCAGTGACGCATTGTCATGTGATATAACTATTTATTACATTGAACGTTATCACCGTAACTTGTCCACGTTATCGGGGCCAGGATAAAATGTGTTATCGTTGTATCGCCCAATGTTTGCTGTACGGATTCTTTCGCTTTTTTGTCGTTTTAGTGAATTACATTATGATGACGTACATTTTACGGTCGACCGAGTTCTTTGTTGTTGTGTTGAAACTAGCTGTTGCTAAGCATGAACACGTCCGATTTTTTCCATGTTATTTAACGTTATCAACCAACTTCTGGTTTTCTGTGTCAGTATACACAATTGAATCATGGTTTTGCGTCATTACTTTATTAAGTTGTTAATTAAAATTTCTTTAACATGACTGCAGAAACGTGACTAACGAAGTTTGAATAGAATCGGTGTTTTCACCGAATCAATAAAACAGCGTACGCCAGAAAAAAATATGACATCATTGCAACCACAAAAGTTAAGTATGAAAAAAATGTAGTTATGCAAAGGCGCATTCACACCGAAGAGCGAGCGGCGATGCGTGTCGGGCGCGGGCGCGTGACGGGCGAACATTCGCGGCCGCTGGACGCCGCTGAGCGCCGCGAGCCGCCGCCGCCGTCACGCCCCGTGACGCCACGGTTCTCCACCGCGCGTGACCGTTCCGTTCCGAACCGCGATCGTTCAAATTAAATTTTATTAATCGCACCGCTTTCTGAGTAGCGGTCTGAAACTCGCTTTTAAACCGGTAAGCTCAGGTTCGCGTTATAACATGAGCGGCTTAGCTTTCTCTGTTACAGGAAGTGATTCTGATCGCATGTTTGCGGCGACCTTCGTTGCGTAAACACTCGTAATTACTATTTATGGAAACTAATTTGATTTGTGACGCAGGCGTGACGTAGTTTTAGAGGTCGCAGGAACTATTTTGGATTTATTTTGGATAATTTAAACATATTACACTACTGTACTGTACTGTTCTGGCAACTACAACGCGTAACAGAACGTATAGTAATTTGCTCAAATAATTGTCTGTATTGTAATAAAGATGTGAATAAATTTGAAATATAAGGGAAAAGTAGGCGAAAATTAACTTCTCTTAATGTATAACTTATTTGGACAGAAAAGAAGAGAAGAAATGTTTGAGGTTTTCGATTAAATGAGTAACTGGCAAAAAATTTAAATGGTAACAAAAAAGGCATAAAAGAGAATAAAATGAACATAAAACTGAAAGTACCTATTCCAAATTTAAAGCCCCATCAACATTCGATTGAAGTATGTAGCAGTATCTCATTGAATGCCTTTTCATACACAACTTAATTTAAAATTCATCTTACTGTCGCTAACAAATTAATTAGTCACATTTCCTTGTCTGACAATTAAATTGTATTGTAATTGCAACAAAAACTTAATGTTGTATTCGCTTGTCACAAGTGGACCGTGTCTGGACGTGGGAGAAACGCGCCACTGACCGACACTCGTCCATCCGTGACCAGTGTGGATACGCCTTTACGACGCTCCTTTTACTCGCAATGTTAATTTATACTTTAAATATTCATTAGATCGTTAATGTGGGAATCTTCTGAAACGTGGGTACTTGTTTCATTAGCTTTAATTGCTGTGGGTTTTGCTTTGTGTATCATTTGTTTTATTTTAGTTTATGTTTAGAAATCGTCATGAATACTCAAGACGATTAACTTAAGTCAACAAAGAGTCGCAAATCATTAATTTAGGAACAATAACAACATGTATGTTCATTAAAAATATCCTTAAACTTTCTTCCTTCTTCTTGGCTCCTAATAGTAATCAGAACTAGGCTTGTAGAATTGTACTTTTATAGAATCTCTTTTCCATTAAACTTTTGAAACTACCAATTGCAGCACATAAGCAATATCTGCAAATTACATGATTCAAAAATAGATATTCGTCATTTTCCACATCACACACGCCGTCAAACAGTCTGATAATGTTATCGAGTCGCTAACATCAATACATCAAGTTGATGTCATCAACGATCTCTTTTGGCAAACAATCTTCAACACATTCCTTAATGACTGGTGTATTTTCTTTATTGTATTTACCTTATCTCATTTACATGACAATAAGACGTATTGATGACACACACGTGTCTCTGTCAACATCATTTCTTTTTATTACATCCTATACTTTACAGTGCAATAAACATCGATGTCTTTAGCCGATCAGACTGCGAAAAGATTTTGTGTATGTGTTTTAGTATTTAAATTGTAAATTCGCTTCGTGATATTAATTCTATATCCTGCTCCCGGTTATTGAAAACGCACGTACATCAACTTTAGTCTCACTTATTCATCCATTCTCGATTTAATCTAATCAAGTCACGATGAATAAAAGTTTTCCCGCTCTACTTTAAAAGCTCAGCATTCAGTATACATCAATTACTTGTTTACTATTCTCGTCGATTTCACTAAACCCATTTCTATGGCCATCTCATTATTATTCAGGGTGGCCATACGCTTTCCTCCTTACCGGTGCGTTACCATTATGCTGACACAATACTTGGGCTTCGATAAAAGACGACCGTCGGGGAGTGCGCCTCGAAGGAGGTAATTTCGCATCACGATTCACTCGAGCGCATCTGTACCGTGGTACGTCCTTCGGTCGGACGAGCTTCGAATACAACGTGGAGTTGTACAAGGACCGGATTTGGGAGTTCCAGTAGGATATTTGGTTTTGAACTTGTTTACTGTTGATACTAACATAGTAACCCAAATGTCAGGAAACAATTCATATTTTGTGTATGCTCTTTTGGGATTCTACTAAAATCTTCAATGGGATATATTTTAGGGACCTAAGGAATAACCGTGATATTTTAAAACCGTTATAGGTATAAAGCTTGCAAACAAAAGTAGTCTTTGATGAAAATCGAAACGCTTCCTCAAAGAAAAACGAATCATTTGTCGACTCAGCAGTTTAATTTGTCATCGTAGATTTAAGGCCCGTAGCAAAAACGAACGCTCATTCATTACTGTACCAATAAAACGTTCTGCCAGCCACAATTTGTTTATTGCGAACGTTGATGTAATGTACAGTGAATAAAGTTTGATCGTTATTGGCGAATTTTCTTAATCATCGTCCCACATACTTCCGCCGGTCGTTTAGAACGCAACAACATCGAGACACTGCGGGTACAGATGACGATATACTTTTAATGAGACTAGAAGTATTTGTTTGTTTGCTGGTCTCTGGAAAGTAAGTTAAAATAGAGATTGTTTGCTTGCTGCATGGTGGTCTTTGGAACTATTAGTCGGGGTTGGAGGTGAAAGAAGCATTTGAGAACATCTGCGTAAGCCAATCGTGTGTTGGCTTGCGTGGAATAAACTTACACGAATGAATCGGATTTGGATAAGCTTTATACGAGATTTGACGAGACCCATCTCTATGTTAAAGTGAGGACTTTTAGAAATCCACATAACTAATCTTCACTATTTTCTATTTTGTTCTAAATTCTTTAAAGTCGCAGGGAACAGTTAGTTAATTCATAATCAGAATTTTCAGTGTAAACGTGATGTTTAGATTCGAGGAAATTCGCGGTTGTAGCGAAAAAGTTTTGGCTCTTTGCCGAAAATATATGTATTCCTGAATATTATTGACTTAACAAATTGTTTGAATGATTGTTTGTGCCATAACTTTAGCTAATTTAAGACTGAAATTGTATAATGCATTTGTGTAATCAATGTAATGTTTACCTTGACGATTACGATGGAATTTATTTTAGAAGTCGAAGTATTATAAATAATTGGGTTTGGGCACTTTGGGATTATTTTGAATAGTTTCTTATTTAACGGTTTACTCATATCAAGTTCGGCGGATAGCGCACCATCGCGTTTGATGTGGCGTGCGTGCTGACGGGGACGCCACCCTGGGAGCTGGAGGCGGAGGCGCTTGCTGACGATTATCGTTGGCGATGCGACCTCCGCGCTCGGGGCGTGCCCTGCGGGAAGCGGTTCGGAATCGGAAGGCCCAATCCCGGCGGTCCGTATTGGAGTCGTGGGAGCGACGTATCGCTAACCCCACTTGGGGTCTGCGGACCGTCGAGGCGATCCGTCCCGTCCTAGGAGATTGGGTGGGTCGTGGCGAAGAACGCCTCACCAATTTAGGTGGAGCCGACGACGAGGTGCCATCACTGTGTAGGATGCGACCAGGACACACCGGAGCATAAGCTTGCTGTCTGCTCCGTATGGGAGCAGCAGCGTTGTGTCCTGGTCCAACAAATAGGACCGGACTTGTCGCTCCCGGGCATCGTGGCATCGATGCTCGAGAGCGGCGAGTCCTGGAAGGCGATGCTCGACTTCTGTGAGTCCACCATCTCGCAGAAGAGGGTGGCGGGGAGTGCGAGGGAGAGAATTTATTCTTCTCTCCGCTCCGCAACAACCCGCCGCCGTCGAGCAAGGGGCCGGAACCGTGATTTCGCCCGGAATCTGGCCCCTTAGTGTTTCGGGTCTCCAACGCATGTGAGTGCGAGCGGGGGACCCAAGAAGGTGTCGTGTCTCGCTCAGCACGCCCTTACGTCAGAGCAACCGGGGGATGGTAGACCGCGCTCCCCGACCCACGCTGATTCTGACCCAGCGGGGTATTCCGTGGGAGGGTGACACGCGGTCCCATCAGCCGGAATAATGAAAAATAATACACTTAATTAATTATCTTGATAAAATGTTGCTTACCAAAAATAGAATGATTATTAATTGAAATTATGACTACAAATAAATTTAATCACGACAGCTTTAACAGTGATACTTTTACTGACAAAGTTTTCCTGTAAATAGTCATTATCGTTATCGTATAATTTACTTAAACCTTCCTCGTTTCTTCCACGTGAATTTATTTACTAAACTGTCAATTTTTAATAACTTTTAAAATTATATTTTTTATAAACTTATTTAATGCAAAATTTTGTCACTTGTAGGATTCGAGACCACTGTATAATTTTCTTATTTTAGAATAAACCATGCGTCGGGTCTGATTCGCCATGTTTGACTTTATTTACGGTAATGCACACTACAGATGCTAATCACAATGTCCATTCTAAAAACGTTTGTCAACAATCCTCCATTCCACAACCGGATGCACCGTAAAAATCAGTTTCGAGCCACCAATTAGCTTTCATCAATCACATCACATGATTCAGAAGGTACACAACCGGTGATCCGTGCCACGTTAGAACGACAGCTAAAATATTTGCAAACAACGATTTACGTCAATACAATGTGTGCAGAACCTTTTAGCGGTGTTACGCAAAATAATATTGACACAATCGAACCGGCAACGATCTCTTTAGCGTCCAAGATGATGCTCATACAAAATTAACGTCTCATGAATCTTAAAGTGCCTGTTCATGATCGGTTGAGCACAATGCCAAATGATCCGTGAAGAGGGTTGACGACATTTTCATAATTCAATTTGTCAAAGAGAATAGTAAACAAGACGGTGTTTTGGTTATTAATAGTGTAGTTGAATAATTTTACGCTTGGTCGCCTGCGTGGATACGACGTATGGAGAGTGCGACTCGACAATTACACAATTCACAGTAATCGTAGCACTCATAAAACCTGGATAGGATTGTTAATTACTAGTTCTCATCTAGCTATTCGCAGTAAACATCAAATAGTGCATTATGTTTTAGAGTTTCATTCGAGTCCATTCTGGTGAATGTTTTCTCACTGTATATAAAATGAACTCTCTAAAGTATATAGTACAGTACCTACTGTTTCCATGTTTCATGCAGATTGCCGGATGCATTGACGATAATAGGTGGTTCTAGAAAACGTTCAATCATTCCCATAATAGCATTCCCAGAAATTAGCAAAGATTTTGATAGAACCAAATCCAACCCTGAGCTCTCAACACATCTACAGAGCACGGCTGAAGCATGACGTAGCGACTGAACGTTACGCGAATACCAAGCAACGTGATTCACACAGAATACTGATGCGGTTCCAGCACTGAATGTCGAATGGAACTGCCTATTGGTCCTTGGAACGACGCGCGTTGACTTCCAAATGACCAGTAATGTGGGCCCGATGGATTTATGGCTGCACGTTCTCTGAGAGATGTCGATTTTCCTGTTACGTTTGATTTATCAAACGCTCAGCCGTTACGGTTTTTTGAACGTTTGAGGAAAGGAACGATGTTTCAATGGTATTATTAGTGGTTTATAGTAACGTACATTTAAATTATACAATACGACTTTAACAACTTTTTTGGAAGGCAAATAGAAATGAAAATGGATAGTACGGTATTCAGGAATACTTTAGTCATAAATCAACTTCAAAATGTTGTGCATGGTGCAAAAGCCCGGTGACATCTTTTGATCGGCAGATGTTAGTGATTACGTTAAGCAATGCTAATTGCACAATTTGGTTTAAAATATAACCCTTTTAAATCAGATACGGAGAATCAGAGAAATCGCAAATGTAATAAGGCTGGCCACTTAACCTTGGACACAGCTGCGCGGGCAGATGTTAAAGGAATGGCGTCAGCAACCGCCATTACCATCACAAAGAAACTGTCAGGACTCGATCGAGAAACCAAGAAACTTGGATGTGGCAACGTTGAGTCACTGCACTGATGTAATACACGTTAATTTTAATTAGTGAGCTTTGTTTTGGAATCACGTCATCTTAGGCTACTTAGGAAATCTTTAGCAGATGGGTGTTTGACGAAACATTGATTCGTTTATTCATTCCTTGTAAAAATGCACAACAATACCGAAAGAACTAAAACTGTATTCATGATTTCACATTTAATTACTATTCAATTCTACACTTATCACTCAATCTTATTTCATTGTGAAACAAAGAAGATACGTTTGGGAAAAATCGTCAACGAAAAACCAAGAAATATTCTTGAAGCTTAAAAGTAGAGACTAATCCTGTTACTATGTACAACTGAAAACAGATTGCGCGAGCAGTAAACGAGTGTTAAATGTAAACGCTACAGCTGTCATTAACTATGTAAATAAATCGCTAAGAAGCCGCTAAACATGACCACGATGTACACACATGATAGAAGCATGACGAAATGTTCGGTTTCGAGAATAAGGAAAAAAACATCAACGGAGTTGGATTTCGTGTTTATTGAATGCAATAAAGTTGGACTCAAAATCTTTGCCGAATAAAAACAATTAAAACTGAATGCCCGGATTCCTTATCACGTACGAAGGTGTCGCTGTGACACATGTGTGTACTGTGTATACATGACCACGGCACAGACTATTACTATAAAGTTGAACTCTATGCCAATACTAGTATGGCATATGGTAATAAAAAAATATTGGGATCTATAGTTTCTACAAACACTTCCCATTCAACAACAAGTACAGAGTTTAAAGAAAAAGTTTCTTCACAAGCTTTCAGACACTTAGAATTCTTCATTATTTTTAAGAAAGTTACTGATGATACTTCTAATAGATGTAAAGTTGAAGATAAGCCTCAATTTTACATGGATTATCTAAAGGTTTTTATATTTCTTGACCCAACATGTATAATTCATTGTTTATTTTGTTAAGCGTTCATGCAACTATGACCCAGAACAATATCTTTGTTACTCATACACCAGATTATATAAATTACATTCACTTGAATATCAACCTTCTTCGTTCAAGGAAAAACCTTCACTATGGCAGTGGCAGGTCTACTTATATGATGGATTTGAAAATCTAAATCAATTGGATGTTCCTAGAAGCTTTTGTGATTGAAGATTGACTTGATATTTACAGACACACTGATTTCTGCCTTTTAATAGCAATGATTAGTTTTAAAATTCATCGCATTTCGAACAGTACGGTACCTACGGTAGGTACCTACTTCTACTAGGTTATTTAACTTCATTTGAGGGATAAACCACCTCCCATGTGAAGTTAAAGAACTACTATTTTTCCAAGGCTTTCGTACTGAAGAGGAACGAGCCAGGAGCCTTGACTTCTGGGTTTAAAATTTTATCGATTTTGAAGATGACATTTCGAAATTTAAAATTGATGTAGAATGTTTTCTAAATATTTTCATCAGCTTTCCTAGGCAGCAGGCGTGAGTCACACTCGACGACAGCTACATCAGAATAGCATCGGCGTGTAGACTGTATGACGGTTACGCAAACCGCACCTGAGCCAACATCCTTGTTTGCGCAACGTGTCACGTGGTACAGCACAACATTTTGTTATTATAATATAAGGAAATATGTCACATACTCATGATTCGAAACGGTTCTGAGTCTTTTGATACGTAGCAACTCAGTGGCAGTGTGAATTGAATATGAAATTTGTTTTGTCGTCAAAGAATTGACGGTGTCGTTGGCTTGTGTGATACAGGCTTTCGTGCAAAGATAAATTTTGCACTAAGTTGCTATCCATGTAGGGTATAGTTTAAATTTATTGCCTAGGGAAATCGTTCCAAGTGGCCAAACCCTGAATATTTATCATTTGATGATGACAATATATTTTGAATATTTTCAGTAATCATAGTTCGTGCATTTTATTACATTTTACAAACAGAATGTACGCTCCTTATGATCTTTTCAACTAGAATACTCTTATGTAAGTTCTCATACATACTTGGAGACATAGTGGGCAGACATTTTTAAATCCAATGACTACACAACATTGTCGATCTCCTGATAAATCACCTTCACTTAAGTTACATCACTAAGTGTATTTTTGATTGTGATGCATCAGAATAACACCCACATCACAGGAAAATAAAACTTAGCATCAGACTTTCGTACTGACATCATTGTTCATTTCGTTTTATATATTGTTTGTGTTATGAAATACTGAGCAAATATTGATGCTGGATGGGAGATTACATATGATGAAATTTCTAAAAACAGATAGGTTTCATTTCATTTCTATTATGGTTGAATGTAAGATATTCAATCGTAAAGAGTTCTATCAAAGATATCAGCATCCTTCATTATTATCATTTGTTTTATTCTAATAAAATGTAATAATAAAACTACAATATAATCATAAACGAAAAGCACCAACGTACACAACGGTACTGTAAAAGTAAAAGTCGAAATCGTAAAGCATTTGTCTAAACAAGTATACTATAGAATCCGGTATTTGTATCCAGAAACGGACGAAATGTTCAATGCCCGTGAAATCGTATTTTTACGACCATCCTGCAGTAAGTTGGATGTTTTATAATACCTTTTCTGTCATCATATATTCGCCTTCAGAAAAAATATGTAAAAGAACTATAAAATTGTAGTAATATCTTTCTGTGGTCTCCCAATTTTTCCAAACAACTTAGATTTTGATTGATTTTAGTTTCTTATTTTATATCTGTTATTACCATATATTTGTGATGCAGATTCTCCAAATAGAGATACTCATCTTCCCATTCATAGTGATCCTTTCCATCAGGTGAGCAGCCCCTACACTATCTCTTATAGTTCTTTATTCACAAGAACTATGATTTTGATATCAACCAATAGCAGAAAATCCCATATATTTCTTGACATTTTGTCATGTTTTTTCTTTATCGTAGTAGATTAAGTTCTCTTTGGGGACAATTTTGTTAAGGGGTTCAAGTTTATTGGTGGAAGCTCTTTGTCTTCCGTAACAGTATTTATATTACCATTGCTCGTTCCTTTTTATTAGTGCACTATGAGACGTTTGTTTGCATATTTAAGTACAACAATAGCCATATTTTCACTAGTTTCGACTTTCGTTTGTCATACAAATTCTATTGTCGTTCCGAAAATTAGTAAAGGGAAAGTTTTCGGACTTCTATTTTAACATTACAATAAGTTTACAGCGTTACGTTTTATTATAGTAGAGGAGGCGACGATGCTAAATGGGGATTTACTCGAGCGTCGAAGAGACCTATTGGGATGCAAAGCTTAGATGATAAGAAGAAAAAAATGTTATATGACATATACCTTTACATCGGTGGGGAAAGGGGCTATAGATTTTTAAATATGTAAAAAAAAACTGTTGCATGGACATCCTCGAGCGCGTCAGATATTGATAGCATCAATGCCCTACGTATTTTTAATAATGTATGTATGTTAATCTGATCGTTTGCATGATGCGGGTGGTTGTATTTAAAGGTTGAAAATGAAAAAAAAAGAAAAAATATCGAGCGCGTCAGATTTTCTAAGGGAGTGTTAAGTACACCAAAAAAAAGCTCTCATTCACTAATCTGACGATTTCGATGGGACGCAAACTCGCGGCCATTTTCATAATGTGCAAAAAAAAATCGCCATTTTGAAATACTCAAGCGCGTCAGATTAAGATATATATGGTTCATTTTTATGTTCTAAACGTACTGTCTCATAATCTGACGATTATCTAGAGGGATTCACCTGATCTGACAGAAAAAAAATTAGAAAAACGGTTCACTTTAAAGCCATCCCTGCAACTTCCCGCTAATTCCATTCCTGAGTTCAAAGAAATAATATTTCTATGCATTTGAGCTCTCCCAGCTCGAAAGTCTGATAGAAGTTTCATAGAACACTATTTTTGGAATTTTCAAACTGCAATAACTTTCGAATGGATCAACCAATTTTAACGCGGTTGGCACCATTCGACGCAGTTTTATCATCCTCATAAGTAATTTTGATCGACTCACAAATTTCGGAGATAAATTTCGGAATCCCGAAAAACACTTTTCGGGTTTCTATCGTTCACGATATCTCTCGAACAAACAGCTTGAAAGCGATCGACGTGGTTTTTCAAGCTCAAAGGCGGATTAGTTTTTGAAGTTATCAATAAAGTCGGTTAAAAGTTATTCCAAAAAAACTAGTTACAAAAAAAAAATTCTTATTTTTTAAATCATTGAACTTAATTAATTAAAAAGCTCAGGAAATAGCATGCAAATAAATAAGTGTATGCTTTTTAATGTTTCTACCGTAAATTTAATTGTTTTTTGTAAAGTACTTTCACCACAAAATACACATTTCAAATTAATATCACTCATATTAAATACTTGAATCACACAGATCTTATTAAAATAGCAAGAAAAGCCAAAACGTTGGAATTACGTTGTAAACAATATGCCACGAACGAGTCTTTATGATCAGCTGTGATAGCGTCATGGCAACAGAAACCAGAGTGGTGACGGAGTGAGAGTCATAGATAGAGAAAGAGTGAGAGAGGAATAGAAACGCGGAGAAGGAAATGTAGGCATCACGCAGCTGCACGCATTTAACTTTATCGACGAACTAGCTGGCCCACACAACTTCGTCTGCGTCACATTAGGAAATTTTCTCACCGTTTAAACCTTCCCTGGACTTCTACGAATATTTCAAGATTAAAATAAGCCAAATCGGTTCAGTCGTTCTCGAGTTTTAGCGAGACTAACGAACAGCAATTCATTTTTATATATAAGATTTTTGTTATTTCGGCTTGCGGAAATCGTCAGATTAAATATTTTCTATTATTCTTGAATTATTTTCTTCAAAATAAAAAAAAAATTTAGCTACGCTCGAGAATGTCGAGATGACGTTTTTTTTTTACAACTTTATTACCGTCTCCTTTTTTTACGTCACTCTCAAATTGTCAGATTATTGGATAATATACACTTTTTAGGATGTAATTAACTCACCCTACCTTAATCTGACGCGCTCGAGAATTTCTGATCGTCAATTTTTTTTTAGTAATCTGATCCTGTATCCTTCACGGGCGGCCTTAGATATGGACCTCATGTTTTGTGGAGGTACTTAACCGGGTACAAGGTACCCCCTGTATATTAATCTGCCGCGCTGTAGTAAATCCCGGAATCCCCGCTTGGGCTCCTCTACTATTACGAGTCAAACAGTAAATTTAACATTTGAACAACCCTCGCACTTTCGCTTTTAAAATTTGTTTGGCTCGTAAAGTGCCGCTTTGAATAGTTGAACCTTTTCATTGTTTCAGGTAATAATGGAACGGTTTTACGTCACAACCAAAACTAAAAGCAACGGTGTGGTTCTAATGGTTTTTCTACAGTTTATAACCTTTGGAATTCGCTTCCTTTACAATGTGCTACGTAATTGCCGAGGACATCATCGTAACGTCATCGCCAACTAAAACATTTACTTCCTTGCTGAATAGTCATGAATTAACTGTTAATTATTTTGGTACAGTTTTATGTGTGAATACTGTTACAGAGGCTTTTTGAAGATCTTCTTTCACCAGTTGTAGGTAGATATGTCTGGAAGATATTTTCTCGTTCGTTGCAAAAAGAATTGTCTTAAGACCTGTGGCTCGTCATCTCTTTATCTTTATTTTCGTCTTCTTGAACGTGACAATTGATGGTGTTGATTAAAACAATAGAAACACAGACTTTCTTTCTCTTGTCTTCTTCCCACACGTCCATCCAAATCAATCATTGTAATATGAGCTTCTCAGAAATTACCAGGAATACGTTTACGTAATTATGTGCGTATAATAATATCTACGTAGCACGAATAGTTTCAAATATAATCTCCTGAGATTTCCCAAAATAAAATTTGTTTATATTAACAATATCTGTAAAATATACGTTGCGTATGAAATAATTCCGCAACACTCGTTTACAATAACCTACACTTGTTTACAATAACTATTATCTTGGTTTACGTTTGAGTTGAAACGGGATGTTTTTTTTATATTTTTTTATTGGCACAGATAAAGTAAATGTTATTGTTGAAAAACCCAATCATGTATGTCAATGAGTGAGCAGTGGCCTTCGATTGACTGTTGATTTAGAGTGCTAGCGAATAGTGAAAAAATACATTCATCGAATCTATTCATTAATTTTAATATGAACTTAGGTTTTAATTTCCAGTGGATGAACTGGCTAATGATGATGATGTACCATAATTAATTTCTTTTACTATATCATTAAATAATAAAGCATCCAAGCTTTGAAGCTTTCCGTCAATCTACCTTTCTATAACTATTACAGGATGAATTGTTTAAACATTAGTAAAAGTTGCAGTACCTACTTGAGATTATTTCTTATGATCATGTATTGTTTCAATAACTATGTAAATAACAACTATTGTACGTTACAAGAAATCATTTTTCATAATCAAACGAAGCTGTGAACCGTGTGATGACAACTGATTATCGTCACTCATGGACCGTTGCAGTTTGCACATACAATTCAGCTTCTCTATCAAATATTTGTTGGTTATCTAATAATATTGTTTGCACGTTCGGGAACGACCAGTGTTTACAGTTGTGGGACCTTGGCACTGAAAGTAATGACGTCAGTGGCTGTTCTGAAACAACGTGTCTTGGAACAGAAGGTCGGACACCGGTGTCATGGTTGCCAGATCTATTCGTTGGTGTCTTACCTGTATTCCTGGGTAAATTATTCGGTTTTATTTTTAGGAATTTAATTGGATAGAGATATTATTAAATTGAGCTTAAATCAAAAGTGTAAAAGGTCGGGTCGCCTCTGTATAATAGGGCTTTTTTTTAATTGAAGGAAATCACCGGATCCCCGAGGTATGTGGGAGTTGAACCGCACTAAAACCTCCAACCGCTCACACTCAGCGTCCGAACCCCGGCTGAGGCCAGAACCCAGCACGGGGTTTGGAGGGATGGCGCGACGCGTTACGCGCTCGGCACTCTTTCCCGTCGCACCGCTCCCGTATAATAGGGTTAGTCATAATCTACCACGTTTGCCTAATATGAAGGAAGCTATTACTAATTCCAATCGACTTTAAAAATCTCGAAAATAAATGTGTTAGATTGGAAGGAAAATATTTTATTTTTATGACGTCATCCACAATTGACATACAATAATTATAATTAGATATTCCATAATACATAATTTATGATCTCTACTTACTTATGGATCATCAGTTAATTTCGTTAAAATGTTCGTTGTTCAAATTTACTTAGTACTCTTGACTTTTATGCTTCTACTTGTTAAATGTTAAGCAAACGTACCAAATTTAGAATAATGGTTAGTATAAAGAAAGACCAGAAAAACACATCCAAAAACGTTCTAGAGCAAACTTCTAGAGAAACTTAGAAGCTTATGTTGAAAACAAAAACAAGTCATCGCACTTCGTTTATTCTGTTCGAATTATCTGCATGTTGGATCCAGTTAGAACTCCCAAGTTTTTTCCCCAGTCCGCTACGAAACATAATTCGATTGATAAAAACTGTTTGAAAACATAATCTCCATGTAGTAACGGTGTTTTTCGCACGTCGATTCCGTCCTTGACAGTGATTCGCCGTATGACGTCAGCTCACGCTATTTCTGTACCGGGCCTCATACGTAGTTCCTAGTTGACTGAACGTTACAATAAACTGGTACCGCTGAATCTGTGTTCATATCCATGGGTTTGGATCAAATATTTGCTCCGACATGTGGGCGAAAGGGATAAGATATCTTTTGTATTGGAAGTCTTTGACAGAAATTATGAGGGTAGTTTGAAATCAAGTATATTCTTTCAAGTCATCAGTCGGTGAACCTGCCTACGTGAACATTGATGAGTTGATACTGGGCTTAATCTCCCTGATTATATGAAAATATCAATAACTAGTTAGATATCTAATGTATAGCTTTTAACATTACAAAAAATCAAATTCAGTTAACGAAATCAAAAATGAAAGTACTAAAAAGCGTAAATAACTATTTAAAAGTCAAAATAACAGTAAACGGAATTAACGTTAATATAAAAATCAACGAAAGCAATAACGTTACACACAAAATTCCATGAATCAGAGCCAAAAAACGGAACTTAGGCTGTTATATAATTTATAAGAAAGATAATAATATCAATTCCTATTATACATCAATCTTTGTACTAAGAACTGTAAATCTCGATGGAAGATCTTATGATATTATAGTGAATTAGAGATAGGTACTTGAACTTTCTTAAACTGACAAATAAAATAGTGGACAAGCCAACTCGAGTATTAACTGTAATCTTAGTTTATCTTAGTGGCTATTGAAGTAAGTATCGATATCTTTTATATTTGGAGTATAAAATTCACGGGTTTGTTCCGGTAATTTTGTTGAAGGTACACTACAAAATACCACGATTGACAGTAATTGAAATGCATGCCTTTTTATCTTAAATATCTTATTTAGAAACTTTTATATGTTCCTTCCGCAATCAAACCATATTTTTATTATATATACAAATGAAAACATACACCATCTGTGAGGCAGTTTGTACGGTGACATGTTGTTGAGGCCGGCCTACTGCAACCGGTTTCTGAATACCAGTATTACTTGAGCACAAGTCACGTAAGCCACATAATATTTACAATCAGACAGACTTATATCTTTCGAGTCATATACGACATCAAATTTATAGTGTATTTTTGGCATCTATAATCTTCTTTCATCGTTCTGTCTTTAATAGATTCAATTTAGTTTAAAGCGTATTTTATGTACCAATATTTTTATAAAATTGTTGACTTACTCGATTCAGATATATGAAGCTAAAATGTTTATTGTATAATTCACCGTATTAATATCACTATTCCTATTAAATGTATTAAAGTATAGTTCAAAACCGGCCAGCTTGTACCTCTAAATCTAAACGTGAAAAAGATTCATGTGCAATTTTTCACAATACCACGGGCTAAAAACGATGAAGGAAAACATCGTGAGGAAACCTGCATGTCGGAGAAGGATTCTAAAAATCCTTTGAAGATATGTGAAGTCCCCAATCCGCACTGGGCAAGCGTGGTGGACTATGCCTTATTCCTCTTCGGAGGAGACTTGAGCCCAATAGTGGCCAGTAATGGGTTGGTACAGGTATTAAAGTATAGCCTTACCAAAGTTGACTTTCCTCATGACACCATCTATATTTCAACACCCTCCTGAAGTAAGCCTAATAGAAAATGATTCGTTAATAAATAAACAGCATTTTATTGTTAATCATTTTCGAACAGTCTGTTATTTAATCCATTTAATATAATACTGTATAGCGTTACGACAAAGGATAATATAACCTATTTATATTGATGATGCATGAGGAAAAGACATTGGTTTTTTCCTCTTTCTGACGCTGGTCATTCTGGTTTAGCTATTTCTGTATATAGAATTAAATTGTATTTCAAATTCTGATTTAGTCTCTAAAATTTTGATTTAGTTTGGTCATAAATTCGATAATGTTATTTTGAGAGCACGTTGCGTCATTTTGTTATAATGATTTTCATATTACTTTATATCACAGTTTTAACCAATAATATTGAAGGTAATAATAGCACAGTCACATTTATGAAACCAATAAAAAGCGATAAGGCTACTTCTACTACTACTTTCATAATCAGCCAGTAGACGTCCACTGGTCGACGCAGGATTCCCTTGAAGCTTGCTCGTAAATCTAAAAAAAACTATTCTTCCTTTGAATTTCCTTCTCCAGCACAAGTTACTCCAAAAGTTGTAGGTAACTTTTATCACTTCAAATATGTGAACTCCGATACCCCGATGACGTGTTCCTGGTAGAAAGCCAACATTTCAATATTAATAATAAACGTTAGGGCTTAATGATCTCCGTCAACGAATCCACTGATGTACGTCGATATGTTGTTATTAAAATATGTGAGTGCGCACGATTGGGTTTTTTGGTGGTATATGTGAAATTGCGCACCAACATGTGGTTTTGTGGTCAATATGAGATTGTGAAGCTCTGTATCTTTTATTGCTGTTTATATTTATAACAATTTAACTACCTTTGTAAAGAAACAACTTTGAATCATATTGATAAAACTACAAGTAGGAACACTCAGTATAGTACTTGCTACACCCCGTTGTTGGATAGGTGGAAAACTAGTTTTTATTGATATATTTATCGGCGCAACTAGTTCCAACAACAGGTTATTTTCTGTATTAGTCGTCCATACGTTGACAAGGACAACTTCAGGTAAAGAACGTCTGTGTGTATGCTTTAGACTGGTTTTTTCCTAACATCAAGTTGTATCCTACACCGATACTCGTATTCATCCTTAAGTAGACTTATTTTAAGGCTCAAAGTTGAGATCTGTAAAAAATATTCCAGATTCTTTGTATTTATACGATGAATATTTAGGAAACGCCTCGAAAGATAAATGGTGTTCAAATGGACGGAAAAATCACAGAATATCCAGAGGATCATATGAAGGCAACACATTAGAATATGGTTTATTCAGTATATTACGAATCATTGTGAGCTTTGAAAAGAAGATAGTCTCAGTTTTGCTGGAATAATGTCACCAGTTGAATGTTCTATGAGGCTTTTAGTATGTGACCTACATAAAGACCTTATAGAACGAAATTGCTTTAATTAATTTACCTAATACTGTTTACTTGTACATTTCGTTTTCAATGTTACCATATAAATTACTTTAATAACGTTAAAATGAGATCGACATTGAGGAATAAACATGATTACATTCAATTACCTTTTGACGTAAATATAATTTGGAAATTATCTATTCAATTTATTTTACGAATTGGATATCCTACTGTGTAAGGTTCTATTGAGAATTTGTGTAACTTGTCAATTATATTTATTACGTGAACACTGATTTGGCTTTATAGATTGATATTTCTCTGAAGGACCAGACTTTCTTTATAAAATTACCTGGAAATTGTTTCTTCATTACTTTTCCTTATCGTTTGGTATGTTCGTCTTGTAGAGGTGATGTAGGTACGTAATATTAAAAACGAACATGAAAACCATATAAGCAATGTGCTAAAGAAGCATTTCCTAATAATGTGGACACCTTTAATGGATGAATGGAATAAGAAGTATAAGTGTGTTATCAAGAGTGTCCCATATAAGACCATCTATTATCTATCTTGTAAGTGTGGTAGCACAGCGATTGCTATCGACTTACTCTCCATATCGTGACTTTTGTTAGTCTCTCCACCCAAATATCGCATGCACAAATCTAGTAATATGGAGCTAAGCACTTGTAAACTGGTCATTGAAGACAACATAAAGCATTCTTTAATAAGCGTTCGTTCATTAACGAACGAATATTACTGAAAACAAAGATATGTTATATATTACCATTCTGTAATGTAGCTAGTATGAATAAGTGAACTAGAATGTATTTACTGAATATTTAAATGATAAAATCACGTTTATTACTACAATCTTGCGTCACACACATCACACATTGTCACAATACATGCCAAATGACTTCATAGGACATTCACATTTAGTTATGCCCGTTTTAAAAAACAAATAAATACTTGAAAATGTCGAGAGGTTTTATTGGCATTTTGCCTGATATTTCGGTGGAAATCGTTGAAGTGTTTTCTATAATGATACCGGAAATTGTAGATGTGGATCATGTACTTTGTAGCATTATAGTGTAATGATACGTGGTTTGATCTATTGGACGACTTGTTGCGTGATGAAAATCTGTTGTGTTCATGCACAATTTGAGGCCGCCATCCAACTTAATAACATCATCCCAAGTTTAATAAGTGGATGGAGGTTCTGGACGGTGTGTAGCAGAATTGTTTACATAAAGAAGGTACTATGCAATACTATGCATATTATTACACTTCAACTTTCTGTGTAGGTATTCCAATTTCAGTTTGTTTCACTAATGGGCATAGATATCTGGAATTAAAAGCATGCCGATATGACGCGTAAATACACGACATACCTACCTTTATTTATTTACCTTTAGTGCTAGTTCGTTTGTTACATAATATAACACACACATAAGTTCTTTGAAACTTCAATCCGTAGTTTATATTGTTCAATCCAGAAGTTTTACTTCCACGCTAATGCGACGGTAGCTCCAATGCTTGAAATCAGTAATTTACCTCAGACAGCCCTAAATCGATTTCGAAAGCTCTACACGTGTCTCGAAAAAAAATTACAAAAGAAATGTAAATATTACCGCAATAATGCACTAAAAACATCAACGGAGCGATTCTGTCCGAAGCGTTTCGGCAATTCGACTGAAAGGGCGTGATTAGTCACGTAATAGTGATGAGATGTAACACGTAATCGGCTACGTGTGCACCCTACTAACCTAGTGTTCGATATGTAGGGCTGTGCAACGCTAGTTTTAATTTTATTAAAATACCGCTTTGAAATTGGCTCTTCTTTTTGGTGTTCCCCAAGTACTATGATTTGTCTCAGAAGATTTGTCCTTTTGGAGGTATCTTCTGGTATTGCAAAGCTGTCGTTCATATTTAGTATCTACACTACTTACCATTAGGTGGGCTGTATAATCGTAAAGTAATATTTTATCTATAATGTGTCGCAGTTGATTTTTATGTTAGTTACTGATAATATACAATGATTGAGGGATTTGAATCTGTCTATAGCGACCTCTGTCGAAACCGACTACTGATCTACTTTTATTTCAAGATACTTCATTCCACTTGAAACGGTGATGTAGACTTATGACCAACTAGAATGTTACTCACAGTATTGACCTATTCAACATAATATTAAAAAATGTCAATAATCGTGCATTCCTTCTATTAACACGTCAGCACACGATAACTGACCCAAAGGTCTACAAATACGGAATATTCCGCTCGTAATAATTACGATATATGAATACGTTATAACGTAAACAAAACTATAACGATTATTGTGTTAATGAGTCAGGATGATAATAATGTGTTATGATTATGTTAAAATGTTTAAAGGGCAGTTGACGTTGCTAGAACCAAAATGGTTTAATTGAAAAGACAATGTTTTAGAGACCAGGATTGATTTTTTTACCAACCAAACATTATAGCAAATTGAAAATAAATGTCTTTCTTTGTCTACCTATTGCTGCAGTTCAGTTAAAAGTAACAAAGTTAAGGTGAATAAAACACAAAACAAATGGTATTGATTCACACGTGGGCTAATAAAAAAAACTACTGAAAGTCTCTCCTAACAAATGACACGTACCTAAACCACGATATCGTAAATAATAGGCATATTGACCAATCAATAAAAAATGATCTATGAATGAAAACTGTTATAATGGCACGTATATTTGTGTAAAATCAACTAAATTTATATTTTAATGTGTAATTAAAAAACATATTTTTCGATAGATCACGTTTTTTACCATGTGTGTGGCCATAATGTGCCTAATCGGAATATTTATTACTTGTTTTGTTAACATTTGAACCTGTTTTTGTATACAATGTAACAATTAATGCTGTGCCTTATCCTGACACATTGTTAGTAATACCTCGGAAAATAATGTTTGCGGGAAAAGTCAGGTAAAAAGATCAATAGCAGAAATATTTTGGACAGATCTGACCATACCACACTGAACACTGCTCTTTCATTCTTCTTCTTTTGATTTGCATTAGATTGTTAAGATCAGATTTCTAATGGTTACGGAACGGGTACGGAATTTTTGTTAAGACACAAATTTTAACGATGTTTTATATTTCTGGCTCAATTTTAGTTTCGTTCTCTGTCGTAGGTGAAGTAGAACTTTAAAAAATTAATTGAATTTATTTTAAGACTACTACTTAGGTATACAATTCCCGAAGATTCTTAGCAAAACTAAAATAACCATGAGTCAAAAAAGCCAAGTTCGCTATAGACAGTAGTGATCGAACGAAAATCTCAAATTGTATTTACCCATCACGAGCAAAGTCGTCGGGAAAATAAAGACATCAAATAAATCACCACATCATTTACAGTATTTGTTCCACTGCCAAAACAAACGAAAAATCCAAAGGTTATTAATAAAATGATCATAAATCATTACTATTACGTAACGTAAGAAGAACACACTGCAGGTGACTCACAACCTTGACTGTTAAATATAATGGCATTCAATTAAACACACAACAAAATACCTGTAGCTTTTTTTTCTGTCAACAAACACGACGACCGAAATAATACGGCACGTGTAAATGACGTAAACCAATTAAATTTTAAAGGTCGTTTTAAAATACATTATGTATAGTTTATGGTTCTTTTAGATTGATCAGACCTGTTTTGATGTAGCTGCCTGATGAGAAGATTGTGGTGAAAATGCAGACAAAGTTTAAGATTAAATCCTATCATTTTGCTTGAGTTATTGAAATCTTGTTGGGTCTTGTTGCACAGAAAAAATCTTATGTACATTGAGGTTGGACATGAATGAAACTAAAGTCAACATATTTGCTGATAGTCACTGTATTAGTGGAAGGATCGATGTGGATATCGTAAATGTGTACTATTGCATTTCAAAGAAAAACAATTCTATTTCTATTTTATTCGAAAATTCAGTTTACTTCATTTAATTTTGTACCTTAAAATATGAAATACCATTTTATACTACTTGTGGGTACCTTGAAAAATGTATTAACCTAACAAGGAAACCTAAGCACGGCATCCGATAGCAGTAAACACGATATGTCAGTAAGTAACATAATGTCAAATGTCACGGGTTGCACGTTATTTCCAACAAAGTTCAAACATTCTATTTGTGTTAAAGTTAAAGACGTAATGCGTAAATGTCAAGAATGAGGCAAAACTTTACAATAACGAATTACCTAGCGTTTATTAGAACTATTTGTGGAACAGTCTAAAGCTAGCACAGTATTGTGGTAAAAGATGGAGAACTAGGGTAGGAATCGGTGCTGGTTATAGATTCATTGAGGTTTAACTTTTTTTGAGTTCTTATTGTTAGTTTGGATACAACGTTAGGAATGTTAATTTTGTTGCTGTTTCGCACGCTAACTTTAGAAAAGCTAAAGAATTCGCTATAAATATAGACATGCCTATCCCGACGATTGATAGCAAACACGGAAAAGTCGACTGGAATTAACACAATCAGTGCATTAACAGACAGATCATTTCACATCACTCAACATGGATGGATGCGTGTCCACGCTTTCTACCACAGCACTCGCGTGACCGGCTCCATGCAATGAGCTAATTCGAGTTAATAGAGGTTTGCGTGTCGCCACCATACTCTTCGTTTAATGGCTATTAGACACGTCAACCTATCCCTTGGAGCCGGGGAAATACAAGTCGTAAAGGTGTTATTCGTATCCTGATCTTAGATAGAAGTTGAACGTTTCCGATTGCAATTCCTGGACGTCAGAACTTCGATCAAAATCACTCCGTTTTAGCAGATTTCACAATCATTAGTATTAGTCAACGTTTTATTTGATCGTGTAACATTCTACAGTTCTTTATTCCACATCTACCATTCCGTTTGAAGTCTGAAATGTGTCTATGACGTGAGTCACGCTATGCTGCGGAAACCGCACGTTCGCGTGACCACCCAGCCTAGATATAAGACACGCAAGCACGGATCACCAGATATTAACAGCAGTCCCATTCTTTCAAATACAATTTGTACTAAAATTTTGTACATTTTTTTAAATCCCTCCAAGGACGAAGTCATACTTGGGTTTTTACTATTCTTGGTCTATTTGCCAAAGGTAAATCGAACGGTTACTAGATAAGATCAAAAATAATTAACTTTGTATATCTCCAACCACTATAACTTTTACTATTACAGTAAAAAAACCTACAGGAAAATCACTTGAATCATGGGCAATATCCAGGGTCGGAATTTTTTTTAAATTTTTTAACAATAGTTAGATGGCACGTTGAGATACATTATTATTTACCTATCATTCACACGGTCGAAACTGATATTCTGTTATACCTACTGGTTATACTGGACTTATTACCGTAAAACCTCAGTTAGTCAGTTTCAGCATGAATAATTCGACAAGAAGCGGAAATTTAATGATTGAAAATCGGGAAGACCCTTTCCATATTATGTACCGTTTACCAAAACCAGCAATATTATCCTTATGAAGAATATTTAAACTCTTAACGGTAAGTTACCGTTGCAATAATACAATGTATTGTCCAATACGAAGGTCTTAATGCTACAGTTTTAACTCTGATTGTTCTGCCTAGGTATTTTAATTTGTTTAGTGGATTTGACTAACCCAAAGACGTTTTAAAAATAAATCTTTCGTTTTTTTAGTAGATAGAAAGCAAGGTTAATATCATTTTAAACGTTTAATTGGAATCCCCAATACTGCGTCAAAATTTAGTGATTCCATTCTTAGGTTTATTACAACGGTACACAAATAATAATAAAACCTTTCTTTTGTTTCAGGTAAGCTGAAAGGGATCATTGTTTTTAGGCTTTTAATGCCCATCCCACTTCCCGTTGTTTTATGCGCAAACATTACAGAATTCCCATGCCATGAAACCACGTGTTCTTTTTTTCGATCGAATTTATGAATGTGGTATTTTTACAATCGGGCGACTATTTCCTATGAAAGAGTTTTTTAAAGTAGGCAGGTTATCATAATAGTAGTTTTAAGTATTTTTAATATTGTCAAGAGTACCTGGTATCATTTATTTGTGTTGTTTCTTATTTACCGATCTAACACTTTTTTTTTTAATTTTATGGACCGTAATAATTAATCCCTTTTTAAATTTGCGAAAGCTTAAAGAATATAACAACTAATGATTACATCATTTTAAAACTAAAGAAAAATAGAAATGTACAGTGGGCGGGTAGGCGTACAATAAACATCAGGATGGCGGTATCCTGTATCAATAGACTGGAAAATACTGTAAAATAATGCCTTAGAATTTTACGACCATCCCACTTTCTGACGTCCGTGCTACAAATTATGGCGTTGAATTCATAAATAGAATATCGTACATAGACAAATGACTAGGCTACTATATTTAATTATCAGCTGATAAATCAAGGCATATAGACGGATAATAATTTATTTTAAAGAAACTTTTTAAACCGGCAAGTTTGTCAAATGCAGCTTGCAAGATTCTCCACCAAATTATAGTTACATCCATTGCAAGTAAATATAAAGCTTGTAAAAAAAGAAAATGTTTGAAAATGATTCATGAATTAAATTAGGCACAACGGAGCTATTCTAATCACAAGTAAACGTTCGTTTTTAAACTTTACAATACAATACAAAAACGTGTTCGAGCAGTTCATGTTGAAGCAGTCACGTTTCTTTTCGCTGGGCCAAATGTTTGTCGACTTCCAAAACTGGATGTTTGAAGGCCGACAACTTTGACTTTTGTATTCAGAGTTCCTATTGTATATCTTTAGTGCTATTATTTAGTCCGGTTTTGGTACTGAAAAATGTTTTGGGAGTCTTATTATAAACCTTGTTTATCCTGATGTGAATCTTAAATGCCACTTGGCCTTAATAGGTTTGGCGTCACGTGACATCCTTAAGTTTATTTTTAAAAGTTGTAATAACTTGAATTTTATGATTGCTACGATTGGTATTGATGTTTTTAAATAAATCGTGGATTTTTAATTATGCTATTTTTAATTATATATAAAGAGACTCTTACCCAATATAAGGGTATTATGGGTACTACAGATGAATACGCCCAAGTGAATAATTTCTCAAAACTAAGCAAATTGTGCAGAACAAACAGACATTAAGGATGCCCATCGGGAATCAAACAGAACGATCAAAGATGATTACGATTCAGGACTAAGATAAAGTTTATTCATGACTATAGTTTTTTTTTAATTTTACCAATAAGTCAAGTTGTAAATATCACCAATACAATCGTGATAACAAAGTACCTACCCTTTTAAATACGTTGGATTCCATTCGTGTTTTGTACCTACAGTACACAGACCGGTTGCCACACAAAACATCTTTGAGAAAGTTTTCACCTTTAGCTGTGGGAAGATGCACATAACTTTGAAATGAAACGTCTCGTGTACTTATAAATGGTAATCAGGATTATTACGAAACAACGAGGGTAAAAAAGTACATTTTCTCATTTAAAGTTGAATACTAAGTTGTTTTATTTTCTAAAAAGGGCAATAAAGCTGGAAAATCTAAATCAAAATGGTAAATACGGATGATGAACTCACACTTCCGCGCCTTTTCCTAGAGACAAAATTCTAAGTTGTTTCAAACGAGTGTGGAAGCGAGTGTCTTTGTAAAAAGTTAAATCATCTGCATAATAATATGGAGGAACATTTTACTGTTACGTATTACCATAGTTTAGATTACATACAGCCTCATCAATAACACAAAGTAAATTCAAAGTTCACATAACAGTACTTCAATTCACTTGAAATCATCAACCACAAAAGCTAGACCAGAAATTCAGACAAAGAGCACCGCAATTGTTCCATCCTCATAATTTCATAACCCTCGAAGACTGTATCAAGATCGTGACTCTACACAAAGGAAGTGTGAATTTCATACGGCAATCTAGAAATAATTGACACGGAAAGATGATGCAAGTACTATGGGAACCACTTGTTTTATTGTTTCGATATGAAAAATACACTCGGCTCCTTTGGGGTCGGTAATTGGAGCTGGTGGTTTCCAGTTGGCTCGACAGACACAATAGTCTGCTAAACTGTACTTTTGCAAAACAATTGTGTATCAGGAAAGTTCTCAACCGCATGAGAACGGCTTAAATAAGTTTCTGATTGAGTGATTTTATGATTTAATTGGATGTTGCATTTTTATAATGAGTTGAAAATATCAGTCGTTGGTATTTTGTGTTAAATAATGAAAAGTTCATTCTAAATAATTGACATTATGCATTCCATACTGAAATTGTGCTAATAATCCTATAATTGTTTTCTCCAAGCTTTTTCGAGAAGTAAAAATTATTTAGCATATCAGACCTAAACCGATTTAATATTAAGACACGTACCAAGTTTAGCAAAAAATAAACTCAAAATTAGTGTTCAAGATACTATTATATTTTGTGTTACGACTCGTGCAAAGCAAAAAAAATATTGGTCTTTCAGTTCTCAACAAATGTTTTTTTTGTTGGAGGTCAATGTCTACAGGGTGATTTGTTAAACAGGGTACATATTGCAGGAGGGTGATGAGTACTCTGTTCTAATACGGAATATTACAAAAAATAAGTAAAATTACAATTTTTTTTTTTTTTTTAAATCTAAATTCGACAAAATTACCTCAAACATAAGCAATGTCGGCTTAAAGAGTGTTGACTATCGACCTCTAGTGATCTCGCGCACCCCACACCTCCGCCACACCCATCAGCTGTCAAAAAACCATCATTTTGCAAGAATTTTAGGCATTTTTAAGTTGCGATTACTAAGGCATTAAGCCATATTCTTTGGTAATAATATTTTTACTGGTCGTATATAACCATCAGCTACCATGACCTTCAATATGTACCCTCACTAGGAAATCACCCTGTATAATTTATTGAACAGTCAAGTCTGACTAGATAAATGAGTTCGACTCAAACGTTGATTTATGAATCTAAACGAGAGAGAATGACGCCGATGCGTGGTTCGATGCAACGTTATTAATTCTTAGCACGTAATTTAGTGATTCCAGTAATAACACTTGTTCACAAAAAATATAGTTTCTTATGCATTCAACTATCAGATATATTTTTACGAAAATTAAAGAATTAACACAGTGAAAAGTTATGTAACTAAAAAATATCAAGTTATCTATATCTTCCTGCTTTGTCCATGTTAAAGGAAAAGATGCCCAAAAACTGAAAATTTCTGCCACGACTAATCCCATTAATGTGTTGAACCAATTTTCCATAATCTTTCACTAAATTGTTCTTAATTAATAGTAAACTGTTTGAAATCTTCAATAATGATTATCTGCTGAACGTCAAGTATTTTCTTTTCAGTGCTATCATTGTATTCAATGATTCATCCAATTAAATGTTGAGTGTTCATCGCGTCCAATCTGGGTCAAGATCCAATTTGATCTTCGATTTAACACTTAAAGCCATTATTAATATGTAAAGTTGTTTTTGATTAGTCGCCGTTTTATCCGCCTTCGTCAACTTATTTATAGATTGTTGTGCTGTTGATATATTATATCGGTTTCAAGGTTTAAACACTATGTTATACGACTTTTATATAAACTGTTACTAAGGCAAGAAAGGGCAGCAAACTGAAATTAATTTTGAATAAGTCTTTGACGATGATACACTTTCATATTTAAAATATAAGTTCAAGAAGCAGTGATTCTTGTTAAATTTTGACAAAGAAACAAAAGTAATAATTTATAATATTTTAAACTTATTCAGACACTCGCGGTTTTCTATAATACTTTCATGCATTTTCAACGGGTTCTTACCACGATATTGCTCTTCGACCCGCAGTATCCAGTCTTCTCGTGATCATGACGTTTGCAACAACGTTGAAATATTGAGACAACTCAATTAATTAAATATCGTGGTAAGAACCCGTTGAAAATGCATGAAAGTAATATAATATTTTGGCCAACAAATGCTTCTTACATAAAATAAAACTATAACTTCTTTATGTCTATATGTCATGTTGTACGTGACTTGTATTGCTTATCAACGACGTGAAACAATAAAAATAAAGCATATCATTACAGAACACTAGTCAAGTTGTCTGCACGTGATGTAGGACTTAAATGAAATAACCTCGAACGACTACAGCAACTATGTCTCTATTGACTATCATTCGTATTGAGCGTGATAAGAATCTATTGTCTCCTAGGCTTTCTCTGACTGAAACATTTGTCCATCCTCGTTGGAAGTATACTTAATGTTGTCGTAAGTATTCGTCATCAGTGTAATACAAGTCTTTGTATGATATAGAAGTCATAGGACCTAGCTCATGTTTTGAAATCTTACATTTCTCCCAGTAATGTCGTCTGCTAGTAGTAGTCCTATTAGGTGTAGTTATATAAAATCAATGAATTTATCCATATTTTTCAAGTGCTGTCTTCTGTCGCACAATTCAAAAAAAGAAGAACGAGTGTTTCTTTTGAACCATTCGACTTTTTCAGATAGACCTGTCATATGCAGTTGATTCCAGTTATTATGATATCATATCTAACATCACTAGTCTTCACTTCTAATAAAGCAATTATTGCCTCATATCCCATATATGTTGTTGAACTTCAACGAAACAATGGAACTCGAAGTCAACCCTGAGACGATTCGATTCGCTCATTGAACGTCACCACTTAATAATGACGATTACGTCAATTAACGTTTGTACAGCGCTGACGTGAAGGTCGTCTGTCTCTATCAATTCAATTAAGAATTGTCACAGTGCGTGGCATATCACGAGACTCGAGTGGGTACTTGTATCTTTTAAAGTATTTGTGATGGTACCTTCTTCGTGATAAGATCTTAATCAGAAGATGTATTTGTTAAGCTTGTAAGTTATTAAATGTCGGTGGTGACTGTAGCCATAAGTAGTAACATACGATTATTTACGCGGTATTCTTGACGTCTTTTTCAATATGACCATAAATAGAGCAGAAATGAGAAGTTATTATTATAGAGTCCTTAATGATACGTGTTGTTGTGTACTTTATATGGTAAAAATATTGCAGCGAATATCTTGACGATAATAATAATAAAATGAAACATGAAAAAACTCTTCTTAACTATTAATAACAGAACATCATTTATATTCAAAGTATTTATAGGTTTTTGAATTTCCTAAGCTCAATCGGTTTTATTTACTTTAATCGGTGATCCAGATCGACTAGATTGTCAAGGGCAGCCTAGGCTATAATAGAACCTTCCTCAACAGACAAAATAGAGCTTTTAATTTGAACCATATACTCAGACAATCGATAAAAACATAATGTGGAATATCGCTCATAAAATCAGTAGGTATATTATCAAAACGAATCGGTTAGTGGAAATCGGACACAAATTATTACTAATCAATCATAACAAATGTGAATAAGTCACGACGTCGCTTAATCGTAAAATAGTACAATCGAAATGTATTATATTATTCTATTATCTAAAAATAAACTTTAAAATCACTACAACGAAACAAGACGTTGTAGAATCGTTCTACAAGTGGAACATGGCGCCGGTGACGTCACAATGTGTTTCCTTTCGCCGGCTGCCATTCGCGCCTTCACCTTGACATTTGATTTGATTCCTCGGACGTGTCGCACGTCTTTGTCGCTCATCCGAGACGCTTGTTGCATAATTGTTACTTGAATTCGAAGAGTATTCTCATTCGATTCTAGATAGTATGGTCAATTTGGGTATTAAACGTTATGATTTGGCATAACTCAGGGGACATCTTTTATTTCAAATAGTCTAATCGTCTTCTTGAATCTTTGGTGGAAAGCCATCTTCGAATCTGAAAATAAAAATATAAATGAAAATTGATTATTGGAGTTAGACGCATAGTTAAATATCGTGGTTTTCATCAGGCGTTAGATGATGGTTCATTTGATTATAGTAGTTTCCAATCTCTGATGGAATATTTAGGAAAGTTTCTATGTTCAATAGCAGCTTTGCTGGTCAGAATTGTTATAAAATTGTCGCTCGTCTACCCACATCCTTAAAACACCGCATGAGCTGCAACAGCGCCTAGATAATATTGTAGAATAAGAATTTTAAATTGTATGCATTTCGCGCGGTTCACAATTTAGTTATATATTGAAAACATCCCCACTGTTTAATAATTAATATGTTTTTCGAATTGATAAACAACATTTGAATATTTAATTAATTAAATAAATTTGAATATTAACATATAAAAATACCTTGAATTTAGTAGAACAGAAAACTATTCACGAAGAGATGCAAACAGTTTTCTCAATTAGTAGAGAATTTGTGTTGAAGAAGAGACCAGCCATTACAAACTGAATTTGCATAATATTATTATCGATACTCATTTGTTTATTGTGGATTCTCGATGCAGTATGTAGTAGGTACGTAATTGTGACCCCGGCCGATACCGCGTGAACTCGAGTTAAAAATAATTATGATGAACCATACAAAGTCTCAACTGTTATCGGCATATTGTTCGTTGTAAACAATTTAATGAGTGTAGCATTCAGATATGAAATTATAAATGGTTATTTGTTTAAATTACGTTGTTTTATTTGTATTTGGAAGACTAACTGACGCCATACATAGATGGATAGAATAGATTGCTACTTTTAGATCTTGTTTATAAATGAACATCGTAAAAGCTGTTTTTTTATATTTGAATAGTTATCAGTTTAATAACTGACAGACAGAAATGAGCTCAGAACAGAATGCAAAGATTGATTTGGAATAGAACTAAGCATGTTTCAGTTTTTGAGGATAAGCCGTTTTTATAGTCATAATGAGCTTGTCGTTTCACGTTTCGACTAAAAAACAAGTTAATCTTATCAAAAAATTTCATACACAATCGCGCTGCATGAAATCAAACACACAATTTATTTAGATAATGCTCTTTTATCTGATACGTGATGTTCTGAATAAAGGTCCATGACTTGAGAATTTCGATAGCGAACGATATGAATACGGTTTATGTGATGTATTGACGCAAATAAGCGTAATCTTTACCTTTTAAATAAATAATATTATCTTATCGATCAGACGATGCATTTAATCCTGTTTTGTACGTGACAATGACTGATCAAAATGGGCTTGGTGATAGATATAAGGCTGGTCTGGCTAACATAACTGTATGTGTGGTATCGTCAACCTATGGGAATAAGGGGCAAGTCAATCGTGTATAATTTATTTTAATAAAATCAAGCGATATTGCAATGTGTGAATTTCCTCCTTCCAAAAGTCTAAAGGGGCTAAACCAACTTGCCACGAGTCATATACCTAACCACGTGCTGTTTAAAATTAATCAAACTCTTGGTCATTGTTCGTTTTTCTCACATACCCTACTTAAATAACATTTATTTCTATTGAACGTCCCTGCTTTTTATTATTACTAGAAACCACGTACACAATAATCGATTTTCCCAAACATGCATGAAAAAAACACCGATAAAAACTGTGTTATAATATATGTATGTACTAATATTATAAAGCTGAAGAGTTTGTTTGTTTGAACGCGCTAATCTCAGGAACTACTGATCCGATTTCAAAAATTCTTTCAGTGTTGGAAAGTCCATTTATCGAGGAAGGTTATATATTATTTTCAAAAAAATTTGAGATCCGTATGAAAATATCGAATATGTAACACAAGGTGAATAATCGAAAACCTATTTATGCGTACGCTGCAAAAACTATTGACAGTAGAACAAAATAATGTACTACGGGTTTTTAGGTCTTAGTAAGACAAACAAAAAAGTCCGCGACAGCATATATCTAACTATCATAGTTTAGTCACAATAACCGCTTTTATGTTAATAAAAATAATATTTCGTCCCCAGATTGAATTTAACGTTAAATGAGTATCGTTATATTAACCCTTATCCAAATTAAGTATTATATTATCAAGAGTATTAATGTAGAAGAAAATTACTTTTTGTTTTATTCCAATCGGACTTTTCGTTTAGAAGTTATCACGAGTAAAAAACGAAATGAATATGTGGATGCACTTCGGGCCGCGCAAATAATAACGCGACGGCATTGCGAGTACTGTAACGCAGACGAAGTTGCGCGGGTCAGCTAGTGCATGTATAAAAGCGGTGTTGATAACGCCTGTGTTCGGTGTAGCTCGACAAACAACAGATAAACTGATACCACAGTTATCGCAGTGCGATAATATTTGACATCCATACGTGTACACTGAGTTGTACAGAGTTTTCCATTAGTTACGATTTTATTATTTTCAGCGGATAGCTGAAAAATAGATACAAAATTGGTACTTGGAGTCATTACAAAATGGATGATTCTTTCAGTAATTCCATTGTTAGTATCTCTGCATGTTATACGGATATATACTATAATCAGTTGCACAAGACAAGTTAGCTTTCCCTCGGATTCCTGGGCTTCACTGCTCAGAGTCATTACGGTGCCGCCGTGGATCCTGGCCACACAGGAGTTGCAGTGGTTAGAGTGAGAGGTGGGCAAATACCCGAATTGACATTTCTACGACAGTTTTCCACTTTTAATCCACAGGTTTATGCGGACGAATTTTACATTATGCATCAGATTCTAAGACGTTGATGTGACCATGTGCCAGTTTGCGTTTAGTTTTGCTGAGTCGCGAAAAACGTGTTGCCGAGAACTCAGGGTCGAAAGCAAAGAACTGCTTGTAGTAGGTCGTTGCTGTGATCACGACAGCTTGTTTTAAACAAGAACTATTGTCGTTGGTAAGTATTTATCTAGATTTTTAACAATCAGTTTTGTAATTATGATTTTGTTCGTTAATGATGAGCGAGTTTCCTTACTCCTGAATATATTAACGTATGGTCGTAATAGAAATAAAAAATATGTAACCAATACGAAAACTTTGTCACTGGGCACTGGTGCCTTATCAGTTTGTCTTTTTCTTTCTTTACCAGTTGCATTATAGTCAGTTGACTTCCAATTTAAATAACAACAGCCAGTCTACATATTATATTGAACAAGCTAAATATATCGTATACATAATGTAGTTTGCGTCATAATTGGTAAAATTCCATATTTTATATATTGTCGTGTTTGAAGCTGTATTTAAATACCAGAGTAATGCATCACTCAAGGAAGGAATGGAACGATATTACGCATGTTTTACGAATCGTCACCAGAATTAATAGTTAAATTCTCATTACCATTACATGTTTTGAGTTATATAAATATTAAACTCGTTAATCTATTAAGTTTCATTTAATGATGTGTATCAATCAATAAGTATGGGCCAACAGACACCGTGTCATACATACATATTATATTTCAACTATCTGCATTTTTCTTCTGGCTTCAACATTTCAAGAAATACTGAAATACTATTCAGCTTCCTGTTGATTCTTTATAATGGACCTACATAGCTTGTTCTGTGACATATTTAAAGAACATAATAACATCCTCTTTAAAAAAATTCGTCCTTTTGCAAAACTACCATAATATTATAATCATCATCAGTTAAACATAGACCTCCCCGAGCCAAATTAACTAGATCGGCGCTATTTGTATCCAGAGAGTTCCCGCTACCTTAACTACATGATCCATCTTGTAAGGGGCTAACCCACGCCATCCACAATAATATAATAGACGGTAAATGCAAAGGGATATGACTGCGGTGGGCGTGATCTCTTATGCTACGAAGGAGCATGGACGAAATCATTTGACCTTGTTGACGTTTAGCCAAAGTACATGAGTTAGGTCGCGCATGATTGTCTGAGTCGTAAATATCTGGAGCGTTGATTGACGAGTTCTGGCTGACGTCACGTAAACTCATGTGACGTTGATTATGTAAATTTTAACAAAGTTGATACAGCTTTGACCTGACCCTTGATGCTAATCATACATTAGAATGATCTTGACAATAAAATGCCACAATTTCGAGATGTCTATAAAATTTTCTGAACCATGGACATGAAGTTTAACATTTTGGAGATTTTCTACTATTAGAAATTAAGTATAAAATTTGCTAAATCATCAGATATTCTATCTTCAGACAAATCCTTAACGTAGAGGTTACATCGAATCGTCAAATTCTGCGGAATTCAAATGAATTGTTTCCCTAACACCTTTTACAGACCTTGATATAATCATCAAATAATTCATGCAAGTATAAAAAGTGTCTTCAGGAACAACCAAAGGAAAGCACAAAATTCATCAAAGGATAAAAAATCCGTTACTTCGCTTAGTATTATTTCCCTCAACAACATCAAATCTAATCTCTCGATGTTATTACCAAGTCACCTCTTAATGATTACATAAAGTTTTCAATTAAAATTCCAACTTTTATTATCCAAGCTAATTAGTTGACCTCTGCACTTCCAGTGGCTGTTGATAATACCCGTTTAAGTGTGTTCGTTTAATGATAAATTATTTATAACACAACACTATAAATCAGTTGTAGGAATACTATCACGTGCGATGTACGTTATTTTGCATGTCACATAATGTAGATAAAGTTTATGTTCTGTTTTAGTGGTCGTTTAAAAATCGAATGTTACGTTCGTGAGGCAGGGTTACAGTATATTTACTATACAGAAATGTAACTCATGCATACAATACAATTTATTGGGTATCGTTAATACCAATTATGTCTTTTTTTCGCATATATGACAATTCTGAAACATTTGATACTAGCTAGGTCCTGAATTTTGTAACGGTGATAGGTGCATTAAGTTAGTAAGAGCGATTAGTATTAAATTTCTTTCTGTATAAGCTATTCTGTGGCTTGGTAACTTTGGGAAGAAACGAACACATAGTAACACAGTGTAGACCAATTAAAATAATTTATCTGCTGAAATTGTTTACTTTCCTTAATAATATGTTTTTGTTGTTTGTGTAGCTTCATAATCAGCTAAGTCCAACAATTTCTCATTAATTGTTGCTATTTTACTTTATAATTAATCTTGCGTAGCGACAGTGCTTACTGTTATAAGAAAATCGTTAAAATATGAAAGTTTGTTGAAATATGATCGACCTTTGCCATAAATTCGGTGAAAATTGTGATTAATTTTCTGGTACACTGAAATAAATTACAATAAGTATGCTATAAAATACAGTTTAATATTTTTCACTACGGTCTTCGAATAGTTGCAGTAGTTATTAAGTAGAACGAGTCAGTGAAACCTTAGCTAATTGTTAACATAATCTGAAAGAGTAAATTAACGGTTATTTTTGTCGTATATTCAAATAAAACAAAATAAACTAATGACATTCCAAATAGAAGTATATAGAAGAGCTCTAATGGAATTTAATTCATTTTTTTTTGTTATTGCCATGTAGGCAGACGAACCAACGGGCCTGATCGTAAGTGGTTACCGTCGCTCATGAACCTCTGCAATGTCCATACTAGCTTAAAAATGAGCAATTTTGAAGTTCCCATTATGTATATTCTTTCTTTCCTTTTCTATAACAAACTACCTACATAAATATCAGGAAAATCTTAACACCTATTTTTTTGTGCTAATATAATATTGACGTAAAGATATCATCTCGAATCTGCCAATATTTTACTGCATCACTCTGCAAGATTACGCGACCGCCGGATTCGCCTTACCACGCGGCCCATGCCTGGTTTAGCGACCGCTGTCTTACTATAAACAAAGTTAAAGCATTACGTAAACATCCGGATCGCCAAATATATTTAGTCTGTTGTTACGTTGCGTTTGCTCGGTACTATCGTAGCGGAAAGTTCCCCGGTCGAGTCGTGATAAGCTATCAGCACGCGGCCGAGCCGTGTCCGTCGCACTGTCAACATTCTTATCCATTCCACGCTTTGTTTACGTATTACGTTTGACATTAGATACGTTGGATTTGTCGTAATACTGAAGGATGCTTGGTAATTTGTGTAGGTACTCTTAAAGCGTCTATGGACACGGAAACACTATTGCTGGAATATTTGTTGTCGATAATAATGTTATAAACAATGTGTATTATATAGCTGATAGTGATTAACAGACATATTTGTGTCGTAAACAAAAAACGTATTTCCTCATTGTGATCATGTTTGTCAACAAACACGATTTCAATGTCAAGTAAAAAATTTAAACGACAATAAACAAACTAGTACTCATAGTATAAACAGCCTAAATAAATGACTAACGTCGTCACATACTGTAGATAAATACTGAAACGTGACCACGAAATAATCACCAATAGAATACAATACCTATTCAATGTGGACAACATGCGGTGAAAGATTGAGGCGGAATAAATCTGAGCTTATGATACTAGAAAGTCGAAACCAGTGTCCATACATGTTCACGTTGCACCTTCCAGCTATTAACAACACGATAAACTGCACAGTGTGCTCGATGAGCTCGTGTAACACCGTAGAACAAAAAACGTAAACAACGCCATTCAAATTAATGTGATATTGTAAAGAAATTCTCGGAAAAGGCTCGTGTGACATCGGAACAATGGGCCCGTGCGTGTAGCGATGATGTCATCCCGTTAAAATTTTGTTCACAAATAACTTGCGTAGTATTTGGTTACGATCGTGTTATGTCAATAACGGTTTCGGCACGTTTCGTTTGTTTTGGAACATTATGTTGTGCCAGGTTTTGCCTAGATAACGTGGCCTGGTAATGGGAGACCGCGAGGCGCTTTTACGCATTGCATGTTCAATATTACCAGCGATACTATCAAAAGTGGAATTTTCCTTAGCTAAACTATCAGAATTGTTAATGCTACGTTTCAATTATAATCTAGTTTGCTTTGATTCGTGATTTTTCACAAAAGTTTTGCTGAAACTTTTTCGTGTCTTTGTTCAATTCAAAGTTGTTGCATATTGTTTTTTCTTTACCATTTCCATTCTTTCGCAGTTATAATAAGATATACATTTTACTTTATTTCCTTTTTTCTTACATCATGCTTAGTTTCTAATTTATTGGAGCCTCTAAAACAAAATTCAAATAAACAAAAGCTCGTCTACAGTATTAACAATAAACGTGTAAGTAAAAAATTATAGTCCCCTTCAAAGTTATCGACATGTTCACCTACTTTGATGCCCTTGAACATATCAAACATAGATACAGAGATCACGGGGCTCGATAATGACAGTTACTAACATGAATAACACATTTATTATGTAAGTGTGTTTATTTTCTATACTATTTACTTGAGGATAAGGTAAACTGCGACGCAGCGATAGGATTCTAGATCGACGAATAATATCGCTATTTATTTTGATACGCAACTTAAGTTACTAAATATTTTTTGCTAAATTACAAATCTATCTATATAAAAAAATTCAAGAAATGCAATACAAAACTTTGGTTTTGGCCTTTAAGTGAAGATTTATTACCCTAGAAGATTTAAATTCCAAAGCGAAAAATATAGTATCATGCTACGACTAGGTATTACTAGACAATATTATGTTATCAACCTTGCAGATAAGTGTTTCTGTGCCGTCACTAAGTATTATCTCTAATTCTTGTTATATTCTAGAAATTAATCTATCACGGCCTTTATCACTTCTCGGAAATTGCACTAATCTAACAGAAAATAAATAGCATCATTTCGTTATGTTTTATCAACAATAATAGCAAAATGATAATGTTTATTATTAGTTTGAATATTGCTAATGATTTATCATTAGATGGTTATTTATTATCAACAAATATTGAAGGTTACTTTATGACGGCAAAAGGAAGGCAAGAAGCTTGGATTTAAAATATCAGATAACAATTCCTTTCAAACTTCCTTGGCAGTATGAAAATTGTAAACAGGAACAATTTTATCAAGGAAGGATAAGTAACCTAAATAATAAAATGTGACGCTGATGAAGTACGGCGATCACCATACCTTATAACACCTTCAGACAAAAAGATACAGCGAACATTGAATGACATATTTATGATTGTCAACATTAGGCATCTCTTGTGGACAATACAAGGGTACCAATTGTGCCACTGTATAAAATAGGTACCTACATGCATATTTTATCACTTTCTATATTAAGTATGATAATATGCAATGTGACTGTAATGTGGTGACACATGTAGTCATGCCACGCTTGTTAATCAATCAACCTTTGTTTACAACTCAAGACACGGTTCGTTGACATCTTAGTAATGATCTTACGGAGGATTTCAAACCACTTTACTGTTTACAAAATACTTGTATTTCCCGAAAAATACTATTTCATTTATTAGATTATTTAGCGTCCTTCAAAACACGACTTCGTGCGAAAAATTATCGACTGTTCAGAAAATCAAATATTGGTTTTGGTTTAACTTTGATAAGGAACGTTGAGAACCAAGAAGACCTTGAAGTAACCTGCAGATAAGTTTGTTAGTATACTGAATTCCACATCTTTAAATGTATATCAGTGTTGGTATGTACTTGTAGAGAAAATGACTATTTACATCACTACAAACGACTACTGATAAAATAACTAAGAGAGCTAGTTCCTATGATGTAGGCAACAAGAGTGACGAAATGTTGATATAACACTAATCATTCTGGAATTTTATGTAAGCTACGAAACATTATTTTCGAAGATACGTTTTAACTGCAAAATATCATGAAAGAATAGGTACTCCTTTTGCTCAGTGAAGCCACATAGTTATGAATAATACAGAAATAAACAACAAATTATCAACAAATTTTAAAACTTACACTGGCAAAAATATTTTAGCTAAACAAATAAACAATGATGTAAGTAATTCCTGAAAACCAATGCGGTATTAATTAGATTAACTAGTACGCTTTCGTGTAAACAGGAAAATTTGTGGATAAACTGTGAATCGTCAGATGCTTTAATTTTCAACGCCTTTTCAGGAAGTCAAAGTTCAACCGCGTCCGTGAGGTTGAGCAATGAGTCGACTGTACTCAACAGTATTTGTGGGAGTCAACTGTTTTTTTTTTGTTTTCATATGAGCAGGTTCTATTTTCGAACGTTATGCAGGTTTCTTTGACAAAATTTTCCCTTTGTTCTTATCCTGTTAATCCTCACTAAATATCAGAGAGATATTTTTACTATAGCAAGGCTTATCGTAAGTAATGTTAGAGATTTCCTCTTACTCGAAAAGAGTCTGTTAACTTTTTTTATTGATTTCCTATAAATCAAATGAGACTTAAAGACTCACCCTGTGTGACATATTGGAACTCAATACTCAAAGAATCATTTTGGTTTTAGATTGATTCTTTCTGTTTAATGTCACATGCGCCAAACAAAAGTATAACAAGTTTAAATTAGCCAATTTCCCGTTAAAACTAAGCCCATACAAACAGGCAAACCGCAGACTTTAATAATAATTGTTAACAACATCATTACGAATGTGTTAGTCACTTAAACCACGCAGTAAAACATTACTATATTGCAATTATATACTCAACGAAAATAAAACTAGAACCTTCATGGTTTAAGTAACAAAGAGGCTTAAGTAAAACAAATTGGAATACTTATTTCAAATTGTTATTTAGATATTATATTAAATACTTCATTCCCAAGTAGTTAAAAGTTGCAGACCATAAATTACACGTACTGTAGGTATATTTCTATAAATATAAATGGCAAGGTTCGTAAACCTGATAGTTCGCTTTTGTTTTTCCGTTTCCGCTGTATTTCTAAAGTTGACTACCAGGTGTGCGCAAATTACACAACCAGTTTGCCTTAACGCCATCTTATTTTTTTCTTCTGCCCTACAATGAGCTGAATATCTTGAATAAAAAAACTGCTATATTACCGTACACTTTCACCTAAATGTACTCTTTGCTCTTTAGAAGAGTGCACAGACCTGGTTAGAACCAGGCCAAGGATGCGACGACCGGGTCGCTCAGCTCCGGTTATTGATCTTCCCTCGGCATTTGAGCCGGACCCCAGGAAAATCTTCACATCTAATACAATTTAAGTATATTGAATAACCAGAGCTGAAAAAAGGTTTATCTTTACATATTTTTGTTATAATTCCAATAATATATGATTTTGTGTAATGGAAGTGATTGGTAAAATTTTGGGAACTTATTCAAAGCCAGTCTTGATATTAGTCGCTATTAGTATTATCTAGTACAGTTTGAAGAACTAATTAAAATGACTTCAGCTTGAGGAAACATAGACATAGACATTCTTTATTGGCCACCAACCAATGAAAAGAAACCAATGAATACAATAACTGCAATCTTAGTAGGCAGTCAGTTCAATTTAAAAAAAATACATATCTGTGTCTTTTCATGAATTTTGGAAAGATTGTCAATTCCAATATTTTGTTTTCATGAACTTACCAACTTAAATGTATGGAATAGCGTTGAAAAAAAAAACCATAGTATCCTCCAACTCGGTCTACCAATTAAAGGTAAAAATATTTTTTTATGTTTTGGTTTTAATGCGACAAAAGTACAAGATAAATTGTAAGTCCACCCAGAAAATATAATATAAATATAGAGCTTTATTTTTATGTAGTTATAAGTGAAACTCATTTCTCGGGATCATGATTTCCCGGAACACGTCACGTGAGTTTCTCGAAGCCAGAGGTTCAGGGGCCTAAGACCGGGTCACCACGGAAACGAGGCCAAGGATCCAATTAGCAACACCAGATATTTACTTAGAGGCCGTTGAAGCTGTCAAACTAACTTATTTAACTTTAATTACGGAAATAGATTCTCTTTTAACTTTTTTCGCTCTTAATAATATGACGTACGTACTTGTCGATGAAAATACGTAAAATGTTACAAAAATTTATGCTTTAGCTTATACTTGAGTCAAAAGAACTAATTAGAAGTTGTGCGATGAAATAAAGAAGCTGTGAAAAATTTCAGCAGACTAATCAACCTAAAAATTCTCAGAAACTATATAGCATACGTAGTAATGCAGTGCGGAAAAAATATCCTACGTAAATAAAATCGTGGGATACATACTTTGCAGATGTTTTTATAAATAAGGCGTATGGTGTGCCAAAACACTGGTTAGTACAGAGAGCCTGGGTTTGATATTGATCGGCGGCTTGCACCGACGCATCACGGCTCGCTCGTAGCCGTTACGTTATACACAACGTGATCTGGGTTTGTTTTGGTTTCGCGTCATTCTGATTTTTAACATTCATTAATGTTTCACAAAATGTTTTCGATACTATTTTCATGTTCAGATCTGTTATTAGTATAGCACACTATTAGTTTTGCTTATCTGATCTGTTTTTCATACATACCTACCCGTATTATGCGGTTCATTGTAATTTCTAAAAGACTGCAATTTATGACTGTTATAATAACGAAGCTGTAATATATTATGAAAGTTCATCGACCAGATTGCAAACATTACTCAGCTCATACTCGTCGTCGGCAAATAAAAATCTTCCATTATTGAGGAGACAGCACACCTAATTGCAGTGCTGCAATCTTATATATTATTAACTCCTCCCTTGTTTCCTTGTCACGTATACGCAGAGGTAGGACTGCTCCCCGTCGGGGCTCATCGACCGCTGCACCGGGGTCGATGGTAGTGCGCATGCGCTCCATCAGCCCTCCTCCCTGGTCGATACCCTGCGATGCTACACGTCACCCCAAGCTTGCAGTCTGAGGTAAACGACTCCCAGACGTTATTATAGGTTTTGATTTGCATACCATTCTGTGTAATAGTTACATCATCGTCTCTGTACCTTTGTATCGTTGATAACAACATCGCGTCAGTCATATTTATCGGTCTAAGAATAAGATTATCTGTCTACTACGGACTAGACAACAAAGGAAAATATGTCATATTTTTTACACATAGCTTGAAATTAAAAATTTGGTCATTACAGAATATATGCCTGCGGTTAAGACGAGGCGATTTGATTTTTAAAAACTTTCATTTAAACATAACTATTCAAGTCTGCAAAACTAATTTAATTACAATTAGCTAACTTACAGACAGCAGACTTACAAGAATAACATTTGCTAAAATGTCTTTTTGGTGGATTATTAACATCATGAGTAGGTATATTCCATTATTAAAAACCGATTATAAAGAAAGCATGATCGTCTTGTACTTGTGTCAAAATTGTACACCATTACCACGACCAACATACTCGTATGTCTATAATATTATTTGTGTTCATCGAAACTTATTAGGGATGTAGCCAATAGTAGTATTAACCTCTGTGTTACCAATCGATGCTATATTAATAGAAAAGTATCATGTAATATTCACCCGAATAGAATTTTTAGCTCATTGGAATAACCATTCTGCTTCGTACCAGTGACTAATGTAACTCTAGTGGGACCAGGGAGGGTGGGTGACGTCACGAATCAATAAACCTCTACCCCTTCCGCCGGCTTCATGATGATGTAACATAATATTTTCGTGAGGTCCGTAACATTACTCATATTATGGTTCACGCTCAAGGTTAAACAACCTTGTGTGGTGACCTTTATTTATAGTTTTTTCAATATATTCGTAACTAGATGACCCTCGCAACTTCGTCTGCGTCATAAAGGGGTTCAAACAGTACTCGCAATGCCGTCGAGTTATTATTTTCGCGGCTCGCTGAGTCCCACATATTCATTGCGTTTTATACTCGTAATAACTTCTAAACGAAAAGTCCGATTGGAATAAAACAAAAAGTAATTTAATTCTACATTAATATTCTTGATAACAAAATACTTAATTTGGATAAGGGTTAATATAACGATACTCATTTAACGTTAAATTCAATCTCGGAACGAAATATTAAATTTTAAAAACATAAAAGTGGTTATTGTGACTAAACTATGATAGTTAGATATATGCTGTCGCGGACTTTTTTGTTTGTCTCCAAAAGACCTAAAAACCCGTAGTACATCATTTTGTTCTGTTGTCAATAGTTTTTGCAGCGTACGCATAAATAGGTTTTCGATTTTTCACCTTTTGTTACATATTCGATATTTTCATGCGGATCCCTAATTTTTTTGAAAATAAAATATAGCCTATAACCTTCCTCGATAAATGGACTTTCCAACAGTGAAAGAATTTTTGAAATCGGACCAGTAGATCCTGAGATTAGCGCGTTCAAACAAACAAACAAACTCTTCAGCTTTATAATATTAGTATAGATTACATACCTACAGATATTAGCTGCATTATGCGGCTTTCGAGCTTGACTTCTTTGTTTCGACGCTCTAACTAATCGTGTAGTTTTCGTTGATTCGTTAATGAACCTGGTCAATGTTATTTTTCTTTGTGATTATTTCTATAACATATTACTCTTTCCATATTATGAAACCACATTGTAGCAGTTTAAGAGTTGATGTGTGATTTCTAACACGAAGGTATATTTATAAGTTTTATAATGAAATCTTCGTTTACGTTGATTCGGACATTCCAAAATCAGTGTTGCAGAACAACTTAAAAACCAGTTATAAAATCATGGAAAATTTCTTATCAGTCTCGAATCAAGTTTTTGCTATAATGTCAAGAATAGCCACTTCTACGCATTTAGCTGAGAATATAAAGAATGTTTTTGATTTAACAAAGTAAAACTTGTTATGAAACGGTTTCCAAATGAAGTTAAACATTGAAGAATATTTCTGACACATAAGTATTGATTCTTTTCTTCTTTATTTGACATATGTATATTAAGTCGTGGTGGCCGAGTGGTCGAAGCGCTTCCTTCTGAACGGGGGGTCGCGGATTTAAATCGTGAGGAAACCTGCATGTCGGAAAAAGATTCTAAAAATCCTTTGAAGATATGTGAAGTCCCCAATCCTCACTGGGCAAGCGTGGTGGACTATGCCTAATCCCTCTTCTGAGGAGACTTGAGCCCAACAGTGGGCAGTAATGGGTTGGTAAAGGTATATTAAGTAATGGGTTGGTAAAGGTATATCAAGATGAAATTAAGAAATTACATGAAATATATTGCAGCATGTCCATTAATTTCTCGTCGCCTTAGATAACTGAAGTATATCCACAAAAAAAGTATTATGATAGACAGAACAGTAATTTTATACGACGGTTACACGCCAACTACAGATTGAAGTTTTGAAACAGGTATTTTTATATACAATGTTAGAAAAATAAAACTCGTAAGTTATATTTGAACTCTAAAATTGGTTTTTATGTATTTATTATTTCTATATTTCACTACAAGAAACATTTTAATGTTATCGATATTGGAATTCGGTCAATATGACTTACTAATAGTTCCACCTTAGTAAATTTAGTTTAATTAGTTTCTTTATACGCTAGCTGGAACGTAAATAAACAGTGACACGTGTTATTAGGTGTGGGCGAGAGCATGCGCAGTGGACGGCGACGAATCGATCTCCGACCACCCCAATGCAGAGTGCTTACAACCCCAACCCTCTTAGGCTTGATGAAGAGTCTAGAATTTCTATAGTACGTGTCCGTCGGCTATACGTTTATGAGTTCTGTATAATTACTTACTGACGTGTTTATGTCTTTATGTGTTAGTATTGAAATTACATGGTCTCAACAATTACTTCTATACATAGCGGGTATTGAAATTAATTATTAGTTCGCGTTATTTAATAGTTATATTTATATACTAATGGGAAAACCCTGGATATATACATGCACTAAATTTATGTTACGTGCATACATAGAATGTAATATGACATGTACCTAAAAATGGATACCGCATGGTTTTCATGTAATTTATGTTATTGATAGACAACTTTATATGCAATATAAAATATGCATACTATGCATACGAGTTTGGGTGCCAAAGATAAATAAACAAAAGACAGCAATAGCAATACTTGACCCCAAAGAGATAGACCCCTGCGCACGCATAGCTACATTAACGGCAGATAATCGAACGAAACGACCTCTAAATGATGAAAGTCGGATATCTGCCTTTTGGACAATCTTCAATCTTTTCATTTGAATGGATTTGATTATGACAAAATTTATCGTTTGGAAAAACATTAATTGTATTATGATGTTATGTTATTCTATATCTGTTATTAAGGTATTCATAGTTTAACTTTTATGCTATGGTGGTATGTTATATTACTTAAAAGTTTATAATGATAAATTCACTGGTATCAAAACACACCTTAGTGACTTCAACAAAGTTCGCCATATAGTTAAACAAGAAACCTCTAAAAGGACTGAGAATCAAGTTACTTTATCTTGACATTTATAACTATTACTGTTAAAACAACGTGTGGACAGAATAAATCAAAGAATCATCCGCGATCTCGTCCAGCGTTCACGTTTACCTGGCCGCATAACTGTTTTTTCTCCGATCCTCAGCTGCATACAAAAAGTGATGAGAGCTGTTTCCATTATTATTAAGCACAACAAAAATGAGCGGCAACAAGGCAAAGTGAACGGTGCGACGTTGCCGATCTGCACGCTCGGTTGACTCGTCACGTGACGTCACGTCTCAAGATGGCCGCCACACCGGTTGCGTCCCCCCGCTTCCACGCCAACCGGATCCTACCCAGTCACTTTGTAGTAATAATAATAATTTAGAATGCAACCGTCAGAAAGGAAACCAACCGAGAATAGACTGAAATTTAATGCATTGGACGTGTCTACGATATATTTTAACGCTAATTGTTATTCTACAACATGCTGTTTACTTTCGTTGAATAACACGGGCTGTGGGTCGTCAGTATGTATGGCGACTGTGTGATTCATTACTGATGCTCCATTTATTTATTATTAATCTGCTGATGCAAATAATGATTACATGAAATACTTATTTTCAAAACTTGATTTGTAATGTAGTTTCTAATTAACCAATTTACATAAATTATATTTGTTTAGTCTCGTTGCTAAAAATTAACATTTGAAACAAACCATTTCCCAACATTAGTGTTGGGATCATTATTCATTAGTGACAATAAATGACATCCAGGTGCTTCAACAGTATTGGATTTAAATCTACAATACTTAGAAACCCTACACGTATAAATATATACAGCGATTTGATAGGTAGGTTCCCTATTCTTTATTACAATACTTGACTTTATCATTGAACTCTTGACAAATTGTGTAACCTCATTGGTTTTTCAATGCGTATTTAGACGGGTTCGTTATCGTGCGATAAGCGCGTCGTCGGGGTCGGGACGAGTGGCGCATCCGCGTCGCGGCTAACGGCTTGTCCTCGTCGCGGCGTGGCGGTGCTGCGCGCGCTGACGTCACCGCTCGATAATGGCCGCCGCACCCGGCCCCCCGCAGCATACGCCGCCGACGCTCAGTCTTTACTCGATCTCCTAGAGCAGCGGCTGTCTTTTACGTACAGTTCCAAGAGCCAACAGTCGTCCGCGAAGTCGAATGTGAAGTTTTGTGTTTTTTGTGACTACCATGGTGACAGTGTTTTTTTTAAAAGGTATTAAAAATCAGTGACAATTTTCAAGAGAAACGAAGAAAACCGATCTCTCGCACTCCGCACTACACCCGGCGGCGAGATGTCGGTGATGCAGAAACGGCAACACTGCTACCTCTGCGACTTGCCCCGCATGCCGTGGGCAATGTTGCACGAGTTTTCAGAAGCAGTGTGTCGAGGGTGTGTCAATTACGAAGGTGCAGATCGTATAGAAGTCGTACTAGACACAGCGCGACAGTTAAAACGCGCCCATGGTTTCCAAGAAGGTCGGGGTCCGACTCATGCAAAAGGAGGACACCGTGCGCCTTTAGAAGCTCATCAAAATGGAGCTGAAAGTACCAGAGGACAAGCAGCACCTCCAGCTCATCATACATCAACCGCTGGTTTCACGTTGCATCATCCAAGACCGGCTGCTAGTGCGGGGCTTCTTGCTGAATATGGAAGTCGCAGAGATGACCACGAAGGTCGAAGATTAGCCCATTTACCTACACATCATCTTCCAACTCACGGTGGGGCACGTTTGGCACCCGGTCTTACTTTAAAACGACCTTTAGATGATGATGATCACCAATCACATCACGAGCCAGCTAAAAGACTGCTTGAAGAACACTCTCGGCCGCCTCTAACTCGTGGTGATTCTTTACCAGCAGTATCTCTAGCAGCTCCTTTCGTGCCAGAACGTGTTTTCAAACAAGAGAAACATCCACTTCGTACCCCTTCATTTGATGGAACTACGTTTAAAACAAACGGTAAGTGTTAAAACTCCTACTGACTCCCTTTTTTAAATGTAGTAAAAGTTTGATTAAACTAGTTATATTTTTTTAATAAATAATCGTAAAAATTAAATAGCCATCTACATTATTTAAGTCTAGTCCCAATGGCAGACTGTTGGAAAGTCGGTGCATATTTAGCTAATGTTATTATGTATACCGATGTTACTAATATGCAATGGAAATCTGACGTATTTAGTTACAATTCATTACGATGGTGATATCGGCTGTTATCAAAAAGAAGTGAAATAAAATATTTGACCATTTTAAAATCGAATTACTGTGCAGACTTAAAAATACAATACCGATTTAAAATTGACCATTGAAGTGTAAAATAGATAATTGTTAACTTGTTAAATTCTCTACTGTCTTCAACAAACTCCGTAATATGTGTGTGTCTATTACATCGATGTCTTCTGTTTTATACTACTTGTAAACTAAACCATTGTTTACAAATAACACGTAACCTACATTTATGAAACAGTTGCTACTGTCATATATTACAATTGAGAACAGATGTACGATAACATTAGTGATGATTGTAGCAGACGTGAACGTAGTCCTATGATGACTGTAGATGTTTTGCGCAAGTGTCCGCCTCGAGAATGATATCTAGGTAGGTGCATTAACACAGTCCATAAATACGAAACCGGTCGGACTAGTTGAGCGTTCTCGAAAGCGAGCCCGCGGCCTCTCGCACCACAACGCTACGTACAAACACCCACGTAATGTAAACGCGGATCGCAGCGTGAATGTATGCAAGACACGACGGTGTGGCAACGTCGCGTGACGACATTTTCGCTCGCGTACGTATGTAGGTAGGCCGTCGAAGTGAAAAAATATAGCGCCTGCCTACGCTTGGCAGAGTTGTTCGACCACATTCCGTTGTGTTGTCGAGCACAGGGATCGCTCAGTCGACACTAGTCGCCAGCCAAAAAGGTCATCGTGCGTGACGTCACTTATTCCCATATGGGTCGGGGCTTCACACCCTTTTAATGATGTTTATGCTCAGATCATGACACAAAAACACGTTTTTACTCGTGCTTTTGTATCGTCTATGATTTCCATTTAGTGTATCAAGAAAACATCTACATAAACATAACGTTTTACATATCCCACAATCAGTCAAGAAGGATTAATATTTGAAACGTGAACTTAGAAATTTTAATTAATAATTATGATTTCTATTAAAATTCAAACAAATTCTCGTCCGTGCACTATTGCGTTTGCAATGACACACCGTCCGCACTACGCGAACACATTAAACTGTTCCACAGCACTATTAATAAGACATTCATGTGTGGGAACGTGTGTTTACTATCCGTCAGTTCAGCACAAACGATGTGTCATCCAACATTGAATCTTATGTTATACGGATAAATTGAAACGATGTCGACTGTAACTCGTTATCCCATGTGCTGCGCTAGAGATTCGTGATCAACACTCGTGCCAGAAACTATTCTAAACTATGACTTATTTAACGATTTCTTTCTGTTATTTTTTAAGATACATACATTTTGCAGAATGAATAAGTTTATTTTAAGAATGGACACATACGAGTTGTAATATTTAATCCACATTTTATTGTGTAATAGTGTCACGTTTTTGTCGGGCGCGTCTTACGTAATAGTACGTAACACTATTTCCAACAGCTGTGACAACAACATTCTTGACATTTCGGCTATCACTTTCAAATCACCAACGGATTTAGATAACAAATATTTTCTTTGTATATGAACTGATTTTTCCATAATATTCTCCCTAAATTTATTTAGCAAGAAATATGCACACTTCAACCTAAGCCATTTTCACAGGATATGGAACGCCCGCCCCTCTGACAAATGGATCGGCAGGATCTCCTCTTGGTCGCGCGGCGGGTTCACCACCCGTGACCGGCGCTCCTGGTGCTGGGCCATCACCCATGGCCGCACTAATGTCTGTTACTGATACCTTGCCTCCGGGATCACCACGATCTGCAGGAGGGTCACCACCTCAACCCCAAACTCAGCGATCTGCTAGCCGATCTAGCCAACACTCACCCAATTCCTCAGGTAACAACGAACACAAAAATTGTAGTTTATTAAATTCGAGAATTAATTGTACTCTAGTACTGATGGAATGTTAGTTATCTGAATAATTCGGTTTATTTCGTATCACATCACATGACGGATCGGACTCGAGCGGACGTCCGATGCACCACGACGTGGCGCCCGACGACCGCTTGCGCCCATTACCGTCTCATTAAACTCTGCCGACTTTGTTAATGTGAAATCGAAATCAGTCAGATATTTGTTCCGTTTTGTACCGTAACATAAAAGTTCTCAGTAAAAAAGTAGCTAATAAATTGGTTTACGGTCCGGCAGGGTCGAACGGCGGGCGGCGGTCGTCGGGCTCTCGACACGTGTCGTCGACGACGTCGGTGTCGTCTACGGAGGCTGGCGAAGGGGCCGAGGTGCCTGCGTCTGCATCCGCGCCTTTACTCAAGTGCACTTTATGCCAGGAACGTTTGGAAGATACACATTTCGTGCAGTGTCCCAGCCAGCCACATCACAAATTCTGTTTCCCTTGTTCTCGGGACTCCATCAAGCGGCAACAAGGAAACGAGGTAAGATATTTTAAAATTAACATCGCTATCGCTTGCCTACATGAATTTAGAATTTGCATTTTAAATATTTTACAAAATAAAATGGTATTGTCTAACATTCATCAATCGATTGCAGGTATACTGTCCCAGTGGAGAGAAATGTCCTCTGGCAAACTCGACGGTACCGTGGGCGTTCATGCAGGGTGAAATTGCTACAATAATGGGCGATGAATTGAAACCGAAGAAGGAACGCGAGACTTAGAGCGGCACCTGGTCAGGCCGCCTGTATCTGTTGTCCCTCTCGCTCGCGGGAGGAGAGCCGCGGCACGAGGCCGCCCGGCGGCTCCGCGGCGGAACACCGACGAATGTCTTGTATATAACATTGTAAATAGTCAACCGTTACTATAATAGTTCGCTCGACGAACCTCTCGATCGATTCGATTTCACTAACGATGATCGACGAAATACATCGACATCTATTCGGTGATTTTTGTTTGTCGCATCTATCTCGTGATAGAACGATGGTCCCGTCAAATTCTGAAAAACCTTCGTACTGATTTGGTAAATTTTGTAATAAATGTCATAAGAATGCCCGCGTCTTTGGCGGGTGGAATTAGTGATCTGAAAGAAATAATGTATATTTTTTCGAGTCGAGGATTTTGCCCTAGTTGCATTTCTTCGGAAGCCATTCTCTAAGTTACCTTTTTAATCTGAAAGTCACTAACTTGGCATTTATGTATGTGATCCTTATACAAAATATGTATATTGTACGAGTATTGTGCAGTACAGAACATGACACGTTATCGTAGTTCAGACATTATTTTTATAATGTAGTTCGCGAATTAAAGGAGTCGTGAAGCTCCGCGCACAGATTAATCCAGTGTCTAATTGTAATTATAGCTCATATGCGCAAAGGATTTATTTTCTGTGATGCGTTATTTAGAGTGGCTCGAGTTCCGTTACTTTGTTGCTACTTGACTATTTGGCAAAAGGATTTTTAAATTGTCAAGTTCTAAATCAAAATTGAATTACTGGGCCGTTGTGGCAACGTTGCTAACGATTGAGTTGATTATTTTGTAAGGATAAGTCAAAAGAGTTATTTGGGGGTTCAGTGTCGATCGTGCTCCAAGCTGATGTCAGTTGTGTTTATTAGATATAATTAGTAGTATAGAGATGAGCTTGGAACACGTTCGCTGGGTAGGCTGCAGTATTAGCGTGAGCGCTTTGCATGTGTTGGGAGGCATACCTAGTCATTTTGTGAAATGTCAAATTGTCATTACCGCAAAGAAAAGCGGCCGTTATAGGAACTCTTAAAACTCGCTGCTGTATTTGTATAAAGTGAATTAATCATATAATTATTATCAATATAATAAATATGTATGTATGTATTTCATAATTTTAAACGATTCGTAGTGAACGTCAATTTCGAAGGCTATCAGATATCGGCCTTTAAATGTGTTTTTCTTCTTTAATCATATGATTTTATGCTATTTTTGTTATTTTATCGTAGTATACCTAGCATGTCTAATGACATTTTCACCAGAAATTATAACATTTCTGTAAACATAATCATTTTTTATGTAGTTCTTTGTAGGCTGCATTTTCTTTATTGTTTTTATTTAGCTTTATATTTAAGTCTAGACAGAATGTATGTCTTTAAACATTTATTAGAACATTCAATTTAATTGAGATGTCCGTTATTTATTTTATATGTTGCATAATCATGTACATATATTTGTAAATATATTTTCCCTTGTAAATAATTTTAGATGATACCATGGCGTTGACGGCCAATTACAATTCAGAAGGCTTTTCGATTCAGTATTAGTAGTAAATGAGTTTACGTTAACCTAAGATTTGATTTATTAAAGATACTCAAAAAGTTTTATATTCTATCGAATAGTACTTTCTGTAGCTGTGTTTCTCACTTGACGTGTTTCAAAAACTATTTTGGTTACAATCAAATGAAACCCATGTGAATAAATAATACAGTGTACATCAATGATTGAACAGCACAAAACTTTACGCAAATACGTCAAGTGTTTACACAGTTTAATAATATGAAACGTTAGTATGTAAGTGTACTTTTTATAAAATTTTAGACTGTCTGAATTGTTATAGTTTTATTATAATTGAAAAGAAATCAACGCGATTATCAGTACGCTATCAACTGAACGAAGTGAATGTAATTTATTTTACTAACCTTCTTTATGTTGTGATGTCACTACATCGGTTTTATATATATACTTAATTCGAAGTTATCGTTTTTCACCTAAAACAAATGACGATGTTTTTTTATGTTAACCCAAGGAATACTTCTATGTTTTATCTTTCAAACGAATCCCTTTTAAATAGTTCTACTTGATTTTTATGTCGTTTTTTCTGATAGATTCGAAATTGAAGTCTAAAGTAGTGTTAAACGAAATGTAATACAGATGACGGCCAATAATGGACGATCGTGATTAATAATTTTCGCGCCAAATTCTGGCACTGAAGAATTGTCAGACGTACCTGCGTCTTTGTTTTATTTTATACGCTTTTCACATGTTAAATGTGCACATTATATAAAAAAAAAACGTATGAATTTGTGGCGTTTTTATAGAAGTACCAATTTACATTGGACTTAAACTTTAATGTTTGAATGAAATTTACAGAGTTTTTTCTTCTATTTTATCTCATTTTTATACGATTAATATGTACATTTAACATGTGAAAGGCTAAGGTCCGCCTGCCGACAGGCTTTTTGTAGTTGGATGGAAATGTATTGACACGAGCGATTTTGTGACTCGTCACCTTCTTACCGTTAGCGGAATGTGAGATGCTACGACTAAGACGTAAAATGTACATGTTGGTGAAATACAATTGATGTGATTTTTATAATTTGTCTTTTTTATTTATGAAACCCTAAGTTTTTTTATAGAAATGCAACTAATAAAACATACATTTGGAGTATCGTTACTTTGACTGAGGTAACTGGAAGATGTTGTACTTCATTGAATATTTTATTGATCTCTACAAAACAAGTATAGGGATATGTTATAAGGAACTTGATTTTTATCTGCCTACGTATGCAACGGCTAAAATACTGATAAATAACTAAAGCATCGTTTACCATTCTCTTTAAAAATATACTAAAATAGTAATAATAACTTCTTGGCGATCTTATTTTAATTTCTGCTCAACGATATCAAATCTAAATAAAAACAATGCCTAATCCCTCTTCTGAGGAGACCTGAGCCCAACAGTGGGCAGTAATGGGTTGGTACAGTACAGTACAGATATCAAATCGATCCGATACTCGATCATCCTGATAATGATTGAGTACCTTAATGACAATTTGCTGAGAAACTTCATTATTAAGTACTTTTCTCACTACTGAACCTACTACCTATACCTAAAGATACATTAGTAACGAACACCTACCTCCCTACAGCATCAAATCCTATGTAAAAATCTACTATAAGTGAATGACTTCTACCACAAACAAGACTAGTCATATTTACAGTTTTAAATGTACTCTAGTCTTACATTCGTTTACAGATCGGAGCGGTGGAACAACAGAGAGGATGCCAGAGCCCCTGTGCCTAGCAAACAGATGATGCCCGAACTACGGTACCCAGTCGACCGATATTTGGTTAGTATGGAAATAATTACCGTATTAGTCACGTTGAGTTAAGGCCTTATCAAATGCTAAAGATAAAGGAAGTTGGAGATTGAAAGGACTTCAGAACAATGTATCAGAATAAAGTCAAATCGGGCTTAAATGTAATTATTTATTTATCAGTAGTAGGATAATTAGAAGCTGATGGCATTTCCGTAATACTACGTATTACGACGACCGCTTACCATCAGGTGGGCCGTATGCTCGTTTATCTATCACGCAATAAAAAAAATTTACTGTGTTTTAAATACACATACATAATATTTGATCAACATCAGCAAATTCTTGATATTAGTTTCTTTTTTAATACAGGTTGAAAGCAGCAGTAAGTTCGAAAAGGCAAACGTAATCGACGATAATTTATGGGTCTCCGAACCAGCACTTAAGCCTGAAGACGAGATTATGTTGAGGAAGTTACATGACATGCTGCAATCGACTACAAACGACTTAAAGATTTTGTCAGGGGAGCTATCGAAATTCCAAGAACCGGGCGTCAAAGTAAAATCGGCTCCAATGCCGTTGGATGACGAATTTAATGAAAAAGTTCATATTGAAGAATTGGTAAACGCAAAATTCCATGGATGTAAACTTATCGATAGACATCGTATTGGATCTGATAATAAAATAAAACAAAATAATAGTAAACAAGCTGCTTGCACCATCGATATCAGTGCTAAAAATAAAATTAATCTTAAGCCTAAAGTATCAACTGCAGTCCAAGTTAATACTACAGTTGAAAAGAAACAGAAGAGAGTAAACCGGAATTTAGGATTTTCAAAGACCAAGATACTACAGATCGATGATAAAACAACGAATAAAAAACTAAATAATGATAAAATCATAAAAGATCCGGCTCCGACAGTAGCTTACAATGAGTTTTGCTACAAATATGAAGAAAAAATCCTAGACTGTAATGCTCAAAAGTCTTTACAGTTACAAAAAATGCCAAGCATTAACATAAGAAGTGAACTTAAGGAGCAAAAGGTTTTTAATTTAAGTATAACACCTCAAGATGCAAATGCTATTCCGATTCCTACTAACAAGAGCAACACAACAGTTATTTCAGTAAAACACGCAGATTTAAGTAAAACAGAAACTAACCAAACAACTAATTTATATCCCAAGTCAATAAGAAAAGTATACAAAATGTCAACCTATGAGAGCGGCGAATCTTCTAATAATTTAAATGTCGATAGTAAACCTAAATTAAATAAAACTATTGTTAAGATTTCGCCTAGAAGTACAAGTAGAGGAAGTCAGGTTCAAAAGAAAACATTTAAAAAAGATTCAGAGAAACGCTGCTACGCAGATATTGAAGAATGGAAACAAAAACTGAACAGGGTTTACAGAGGACACGTTTCTAAAAACGATAAACCTCCGCCTAAACTTAAATTGAATAAAAAGAAAGTATCTCCTGATAAATCAAAAGTAACTAAAAGAAATTTAAATAATTTGGAATATATACCTTACTCGCAGTTAACTATAGGAGGAGTTAAAGCGAGTGATATAGAGAAAGAAATAACCAATATTTCAGATAAGGATGTACCGTTAAGTCCTATTATAGACAGAATTTTGAGCAGTCGTGAGAACAGTCCCAGAAAAAACAGACATGAAATAAATTCAAGGACTTTCACCACGTCAGACGAAAATTTACTGCAAGAAGTTGTTGATATTGAGAAAACTGTAAGTGAAACATTATCAAAAAACATAAAGGAACAAAAAGACGATCAAATAAACTCTAAAGATGTTGTTGATGATAGTTCAAGTAATAAAACGGATAGTTATGTAGACGATTTTGAAGATGACATTGATCAAAAAGAACAAAGTTCTGATGAGAGTCACAGGAGTACTGTCAGTTTTCAAATCAAAGATACATCAGACATGAAATCAAATTCAAATAATTACGAGGCAAATAATAATGACAATATAGATCACAATCAACCTAGTACATCTAAAATCCACAATAGAACATACACAAAATCTTTGAACCTATCATTCAAAGACTCAGTTGACGTATTCGAATTTATTCATAGTGTTGATACTCAAGATACTGGTACACAGAGTACTTGTTCAAACAAAATATTGCCCAAAGAAACTCAGACTTCGCCTAGAAACGACAGAGCTAACATTCAACCTATCCATAACGATCTGTGGCAGTCTATAGATCCAAGAAAAGAAGTCGAGAAAATGTTTGAATTAGAAAAGGATATTATAAAGAAATTAATTATTGAAGAATACGGCGATATTTTGGAGAAAAATCTAAGCAAATCGTCTGTTTCTAATGAGAAAAACGACAATGAAAACAATGTTGCAGCGTCACAGAAAAATACACAAACATCGCCCGCGCGTGTTAAAAGTGTTATGACGTCACCAAGAAGAACGAAAACAAGAACCACATCGCCATTTCCTTTATCAGTAAAAGTCGACAAACAAACTAGTCCTCTAACATTCGAGAACGATCCAGAGGCTAGTGTTGTATTAGGCAGCGACGATCTTAGTATTTCAATCAATCTATCGTCGCCGCGATTCAGTCTACGACTTCCTCAGACCACAAGAGAGGTTTTATCTAATCTGGACGCTTGCACAAACACTCCCAAGAATAACATAGTAAAATCGACGTCTAAAACTCCTAGAAAGTCAACAATTAGTTCCAGTTCGGCAGATGCAGACAATTCCTCATCAGAATTAAGTAGTTTAGGTGAAGTGAAAATGAAACTTAAGAAAAAACTTTATTTATTAAATAGGTCTATTAGTTCTGAATCTAGTTCTTCAAGTGTTTCTACAAAATATAGTTCTGATATGATGTCAGGTGGAATATTACCGTTAAAAAGTGATGGTGAAGTTAGTTTGGGTAGATCAAAATATAAGGGCAGTGAGAGTGTCGGGGAAACTAGTTTAGTTTAAAAATAAACAATTTTATGTGCCTTTTTTGTAAGTAGCTCTCCTGTTTTCGCAATGCTTTTATGAATTATAGTACAAATTTATTTTTAATGTTGAATGTATTTTTTTTTTTTATTCCTATGCAATGCCATAATGAATTTGGGTAGATTTAAGGGAACTTTTATTACTGTGATTAAATTAATGTTAAATATTTTATTATTTGTTTGATTTTACTTAATAAGTACTTAGTTAATATAAGTTTTTTTTTAATTACAAAATTTACAAATTAGTGTTTCTTCAAAATTTAAATTTTGAGGTTAAAAGTGTATGTAAATATTATTATTATTCAGATAAACTACACCATAAGAGCTTAAAAGTTAACCATGATCTAACTAACACTGATTTAGTTTATTTTTTTTATTACTTTCTTTCTATTTCCATGAAGTAACTTGTAGATCCTTCTAAAGGTATATTTTATTTCTCATTCATGTTCTAAAGATACACCTGACAGTAAGTGGTCATCTTCACTTCTGAGATACAAATTTATCCTATATCATTTTAAACTTTATTTTAATGACATAATCCCGTATTAATATTATAAAGTTAGTTTCTTTAATATCAAAATAATTAATAAATTATAGAAATACGCACCGTGATGAAAGAAGTTGTAGAGTTCTAGAAACAAGCTAACCACTGTCGCAGTCTTCGTAAACTTCATATTAATTAAGACAACTTTAACTACACGAAAAAACCACACATATGAAAATACTATAAATTTACACTCAATTGAAAATCCACCAAATATTATTGATTGTATATTTTCTTCAGTTTTCAATAATTCTAAATTCCCGGGTTAGAGACCACAACTTTTTTTGTTTCTTAGGAATTCCAATCTCATAAACCGAGCCAAACCGGTTATTGTCATACAGCCAAATTAGGATAATATACTTTTTTACGATGACGATGATTTACGACGATTACGGAGTGCAATTAATTTTAATTAATCGTAAAATCCCATATAAAAAAGGACTTATTTGCAACCACTCTTTTTCAAAAGATTTGAAACCATTTGAATGATCTTTGAATTTATACAGTTTAGATTTTTTTTTATTGAAATAGCCTGTAAAAACTTATACTCTTCGTCACGTTTAAAAAATTATAAAAATATTACTGAAAATGTCATTTTGACAGTGACAGTGTTTGAATTCCTCTAGAGATGTTCGTACAAATTAAAATCGAGTGGCTCGTATCGATTTTGTATTAAATTAGATTATAACTGAAATGTGGATTTTAAAATTATTGAAAAATAAGCAAAGCAACAAAATTCTACATAAAAATTAACTTTTAAAAAGTAATAGATTAAACTGAATTCATTCAATCTGTGTCACATTGAAAGTAATCGTAGCATTTTTTAAATTTAAATGCTTTCTTAATAGTATTTAATTCTACAGGATCAATTTTTCAGTTGGGACTTCAAGGAAAAGTCTAAATGTAAGAAGATTGAGGAAGAATATCATTTCAAAAGAAGATTATCTATTTTATAAAAGCTAAAATTTATCAAAATTTTCAATATTAAAACTTACAACTTTTGCATTTTTTGTTTCTTTTTTCTTGCCAATCTCAAATAAATTGTATTCAAATTATAATTCTAAACTACAAACATAAAACAACTAATTGTATAAAATTTTCATAAATTCGAAACTTTTGGATACTTTTCCCAGCACTCTTCGTTGACAGCTGTTATTCAGCGTTTTCTGAAATCTTTGTTTTGAATTGTTTTGCAAAGCTTCCTTTTTGTTATCAACGTAATTAATTACAATACGTAATTTGAGAGCACTTAATTTGTAAACTAACGAGAACAATCAGTATTATTCAGTGTTAAGTCGAAGAACGGACTTAAAAGAGAGTTACTTATAAAATAATATTAATCGGAAATTAATTATTCAAAAATCGTCGCAAACAAAATGAAACTATTATTTATGTTATTGTTATTCGGTTTTTCATCAGCTTCGAAGTTGAATAAACATTCTTTGACCTACGACTGCCCTTACTGTCAGCCTGAACAAATACATATCGCGTTCGGAGGTGAGTTTAAAGTATTTTAATTTGTGGTAATTAAAATGATTGAATTTATTCAATTACTTTATTCTATACCACCAATTCAAAATATAGAAATTAATGTAAAGAATCGAAACTGAAAAGTTATTTTCTCGTTGTACAATATTTTGCCATTTTTTCTTAGTGGCCAGTTATGACTACTGTCACAAATAAATTTACTGCTACAGTACCTGAACCGTGTTTTACTACCAGCATTGTACGAGTCATATACTTCACTTATGAAGAATAATAATGTGAAAGAGTGGCTTTTTCCAGTATTTGTATCAGACTTTTATGGCTCTTTACGAATCCCCGCACTGAGTGTAAGACAAGGATTTTGCATCCTGCACTATAGGAAAGGGAATCACAAAAAAATATCTTTAATCTGAGATTAAATTTACTGAACTTTAAATAATTAATTGAATGAATTATTATTGAGATTTAAATGGTTACCATCACCTAAAAATTTCTACCACTTAAATCCGGGGGTGTCGCGACGGGAAAGTGTGCCGCAGTGCGTAACGCGTCACGCCACCCCGCATAACCCCGTGCTGGGTTCTGGTTGGAGGTTTTAGTGAGGTTAAACTCCGATTTCCAACTAAAATAAAAAAAAAACCATTTAAATCAGCTTGTTACTTAGAATTCAGGGTTAAACAAATAGTTCACCTTAAGAAACTTTTCATGTGCAAAACAAATGAATAACATAAAAAAAATTGAATTGTGTAGCTACTACTAATTATATTCATTTGATAATCATAATTACATTAGAAATAGAAAACAAATTAGTAATTAACCAACTCTATTATTACATTAAATTCATATTGCGTGTTGAATGTGATTCATAATTTAATACAAGGATAAAGGAAATAGATATTGTTTTAAACATAACATAATGTGTATGTTGTGATAACCACACTAATACAAGCAAGTGACTATTGTAATCCCTACTAATATTATAAATGCAAAAGTAACTCTGTCTGTTCGTCTGTCTGTTACGCTTTCAACTTATATCTGACAAGTAATTCTTGATTCATTTGTGAAAAAAAAGAAAAAAAAATAAACTTGAATTTCGTAGTATTCCTTTCATTTAACTATCATGTTTCTTAAAGAGATTTAATCCTTTCAAATCACTCTATTGATTGGTGCTATAAAAACACAGAGTGTTATTTTTTCGAATTGTACCAGGTTCGATTCCCAGATGTATGAAGATTTTTTCAAAAAATCTATGAATGCAGAGTTTATTTTCGAAAATAAAAGAATGCATCCTTTCAGCAAAATTCACTAAAATCATTATTACATGTACTTCTACTGTTTTAAAGATTTCACTGAACTACTACATACTACACAGTGCAAAAAAAAAACACATATGTATGTCATATTTGTGTAAATATAACTGTTATTCATAGACTTCCGATAAGTGATTTGTTTTTGTATGTATGAACTGTAAGCATGTCACAGTGATAAGTTTATAATATTATCGTTCTAATTTCATATTTTAATATAAAGCAATTAACCTTTGTAAGTTGTTAATTATTTTATTTTTTAAAAGCAATGTACTCTCTTGTTTGTTACGTATTTCTAGAGATGATTATTGTTGACTTCTATTTAGGCCGAGTTGTATTTTACATCCGACCGGCAAAACTACGTCTGCGTCACTAAGAGACATAAAATGGCTTTATAGCCTTTCCTGGTAAATGGAATATCCAACAATGAAATATTTTTTTCAAATCGTACCTGCAGTTTCTATGGCCAGCTTCCGAATCCATTATCAAATCAGCTCCATTTTACCACATACCTAATTGTATTGTCACACGATATAAATATACGTGCAAAGTTTTATTACAAACGTAAACAGGGGAGTTAATCAAATTCAACTCGCAAGATTCTACCCATACATAGTTACATCCAGTGCAAGTTAATACGAAGCTTGTATTTCAGAGAAAACCAACGACATCGTGGTAACATGGTCTACTTTCAACAACACCCACGAATCTACCGTGGAGTACGGTGTTGGTGTTATGGATAAAGAAGCTACGGGCTCAGCCACCTTGTTCATTGATGGAGGGAAAGAGAGACGAGAACAATGGATTCATACTGTTGTGCTGAAGGATTTGCATTACGATACTAGATATGGTTCGTATTCTTTTTGTTGTAGTTTGGCTTCATAGAATTATTACATCTGGAATCAACATCATGAACAACAGAATAAAGCCAATTTAAAGCGCACCGATCGCGCGTAACAATACGATATTTTGATTCATCATCAGAAATAACAAAGTGAAATTTTAAAGAATTTATGTGTATGTAATATTTTATTAGTGTGTTAAACGAATTGAGCGTCATCAGTACACTAACGCCAGAATATCGTGTAGTTATGCGCGATCGGTGCACTTTCATTTGGCTTCATTCTGTTGTTCATGATGTTGATTCCAGATGTAATAATTCTATGTTTGGCTTATAAATGTTTTACAATAGATTTATAGTACCAGGCAAGAATAAATGCACATAGATTTTAGGAAGTCCATAACTTTAGTTTAATACAGCGTTACATGTCGCACACTACTATTAATTGATTTTCATTGTCAGTTGTTCTAATTCAAACTACATAAATGCATATAATATAAAGTTAGTCAACTTTTCTTGCCTGGAACTCTACATTTATTTAACTAAAATTTCACACAGGACAGTCACAAACAAACAATTCTCTTTACTAACTGTAAAAAACCTAATGCTACCAGTGAGAGAGAAGTTAAGAAGGAATCATAAAATAAAACTAAGAAAAAAAAAAGTTGTGAAAAAATGTTCAAAACGCCTGGATTCGGCAATGGAATGTTCTAAATTCAAATAAGCGCGCCAACATCTATTCGAACACAAATTCAAAAAGTATTTACACAAAAGAGGTTTAAATAAGAAATAATTAAACTATTTTTAAATGGCGCTATCTTCGACACAACTTTGTTCTTTACTAGAATATAATAAAACATGAATTATTGATTCTGTCGCCTACACTAACATAGTGTGCCAAATTTTCATCATGATGAACAACAAAGTGAAGTTACAAAGAACTTATGTGTGTTTATTAAGTACTATGTTAGTATGCTAAGCAGCTAAACGAACCGAATGTCATCGGCAGACTCTAACGTCAGAATATTATCGTGTAGTGCCCGATCGGCACACTTTCAATCGACTTCATTCGGTTGATCCCAGATGTAAACATTCTATGCCAAACTGCTAAAAACTCCCATATTTTAATGATTAACAGTTTATCCCTTAAGTGCATCTTGTTGCCAAATGTATACATACCACGTTTCACGTTATTTTATTGAAGTCGTGTGGTATGTGTTTCCGAACGCACTTTGACGACCATAGATTATAGCCAATTGTCTACATACATATTTTTTCATAATAAATACCTATTTTTTTATACCAGATTTTTTTCTTATATGTACTTAAATACCTACCAGGAAACATTTTTTCCAGGCCGCAATTAAAAACCATGCATTAAAGGGTTAAATCTTTAAACTAATATTGTATCTATAGTGTACCACGCCGGTTCTGTATACGGATGGTCGGAGTTGTTCTCGTTCAAGACTCCACCCGAAGGGGAGGACTGGCTGCTCCGGGCTGCCATATACGGAGACATGGGAAATAAAAACGCGCACGTGAGCATACCATATTAATATTGCTTTAATTTGTAGTCTGTTCTACCAGTTACTTTTATAAAAAACGACTCTTTATTGTTTGTGGTTCATTTAAGAAAAATAGCAGAATTTTAAGCATTTGCTATGATTCATAATGAAGATATTCTTCTTAGGTGGAAATCTCTCTATCTGTCGCCGAAACTTTTTGATAAGATGACTCATCATCAGATTACTTATGATGAAGTAAACCAACTTTGCGATTCGCATTTCAGTGGTTTTCCACTCGTTTGTGGCTGCCAAATGTCACCAATAAATGCCACTACTAGACGCCAATTTTGTTTAGTTCCCAGTAAGTGCCAGTATCACGTTTGTGCGACCTGACAATGACGTGATTTCAGTCCCTATCCTACCTCCAAGACGAGGCCCAACGTGATCACTTCGATGTGATTCTGCATGTTGGGGACTTCGCATATGACATGGACACGGAGGAGGCTCGCGTGGGAGACGAGTTCATGCGACAGATACAACCGCTAGCCGCCACTGTGCCTTATATGACCTGCCCCGGGAACCACGAGATGAAGTAGTAAGTTAAGTGCTAAGCTGAAAGATATTGAATTTTAAGTCTACAAAGAGGAAGCCGATCGGAATGGAGTTGTATAATACCTTCGCCACTGGTTGTAGATATAATAGTTATATTATAACAGTTAGGTTCTGCTGTGTGTTGGCATTGTAAAGATCCATGGTTACCGTTCCTCATCAGGTTGATCGTTTGCTTGTTTACCTGCCATTGCAATAAGAAATGGACAACGGAACCTAGTTTTCACAGATGAAATTTAAGATACTTAAGCGAGGTAATTGGCCATTTATTCGTATGGATTAGCCTTCTACCTTCGTTTAAGGACTGAGTACAGTACTCCAAAAGCTCTTTTTCATGTACACAAAACAGGTAAATTACTTTTTGGCCCACCTAATGCTAAGCAGTAATCTTGCCACAGTGACCTGTCCTGCGCTGTCTGCATCCAGTGACTTCCGGCGATCCAAGGTCGAGGTCCACAATACCATGCAATTGGGGGGGTTTTTGACCCATCAGTATAAAAGACTTTTCCTAAACCTCGTTTAAAAAGGTTCACGTCAGATCTTGAAAAAAAGGACCCGATAATCATCGTTCATTTGCAATATTTACAGTAACTTCAGCAACTACGCCAATCGTTTCACAATGCCCGGTGAGGACTCGAGTCTCTATTATAGTTTCGACTTGGGCCCCGTACATTTCGTCTCCATATCGACTGAAGTGTACTATTTCACTGAGTACGGGTTTAAACTGATCGTCAATCAATATGAGTGGCTGAAAAGGGACCTGGCGAAGGCTAACACTCCTGAGAATAGGTGAGTTGAAAGTTATTTTTTTGACTAGGGTGGTGTAACCAAATACGTACATTAGTGAACAATAAATAAGTCTTCACTGTTTTATAGCTATAGTATTATAGTATACTAGCTGATTCGCGCAATTTTTCTTGCTCCACTTATGGGAAAAGTTATAATATATTATATTACTAGCTGCCCCGCGCAACTTCGTCTGCGTCGCATAGGAACTGCTCTCAAGAATTTTCTAAAAGTACTCATCAGGACGCTTCATTAGAGCCTAAACACGATGAGGTTATCTTGCTTATTGACGGAGTTCCTGTGGCCACCTTCCAGCTCCATCATCAGACCTTGATCTAAGCTATCCTATCTCTCAAGTTTGACCAGACTGCTCACGGTGTGCCAATTTAATTTAAAATCGGTTCAGTAGTTTAGGAGTCCATCGCGGACAAACATCGTGACACGAGATTTATTATATATTAGATTATGATTCAACCTTTATTACGGATCTTTAATTTTTTGACAATGTTACATAACTTATAGCCTTCCTCGATAAATGAACTATCCAACACAGATTTTTTTCTAATTAGCGATTCTTTAGATTAGCTCGTTCAAACAACTACACTCGGGTGCAATGAAATCGCACATCTGTACATTTTTTGAAAAATATCATTTATTTCTTTTTATTTAAAAAAATACATATATTTTTTAACATAAGGTTAAAGGATAGTTCAATACCTATTCAATGATACCACATAAGACATGATAAGTTTACCTACCTGCTGAAACAAAACGACAACAGCAAACTCCAAAAATTGCTCTCTCAACTCCCTGCAGTTTGCAAGAACAACTGCAGGTATAAAAAGGCATGTTTTGTGTAAAACGTCATCAATTGCAAGCCAACGCTTAACCTTATAAGACCTCTAGTGACTCCAATTGCATTTGTCTGAAAAATATGGATACTACTCCGGAAAAAGCCGCTCAAGTCGTCGCTCTAATTGAAGCGGGCCAGAACCAGAGTGCTGTAGCTCGACAACTGAATATCAGCCGATATTCAGTTGGTCGTGGGTACCAGCGCTATCGGGAGACTGGTGGCTTTGAAAAGCAACGAGGATCGGGTCGAGCAAGAGCTACAACACAGCGCGACAACAGATTTCTTGTAACGACAGCGTTGCGAAATCGTCGTTTGACTGCCGTTGAACTTGCACAGCGGCTACAATATGTGTGTGAAGTGGTAGTCAGCAGGTAGACAGTCAGAAGGAGGCTTGTCGAAGGTGGTTTGACTGCGAATAGGCCAGCAAATGGCCCTAAATTGTAGCCAGCTCACCGCCGGGCTCGTTTTCAATTTGCACAAGAACACGTCAACTGGACAGCCGACCAGTCCTGTTCTCAGACGAGTCCAGAGTGTGTCTTCATGACAATGATGGACGTGGAAGGGTCTACAGAAGGCGCTCAGAACGATTTTCCCAATGTTGCATCACAGAACGTGTAGCATGCGGCGGTGGTTCGTGTATGTTCTGGGGAGGTATCTTACTCGAACGAAAAACAGAGCTTGTTTTCATCGTTGGGGCCAATATTAGGCGACAAACAAGAGGTCTAACATCTCAACGATACATAGAGGAAGTTCTACAAGAACATGTCGTACCATTTGGCAGTTTAATTGGAAGTAACTTCCTTTTTATGCAAGCCCTCATAGCGCTGCGATACTGAGACAATACTTACAAGAAGTAAATGTACCCGTAATGGAGTGACCAGCTCGGAGCCCGGACCTTAATCCGATTGAACACTTGTGGGACGAATTAAAAAGAAAAATTAGAGGTCGCAATAGTGCTCCAGTTAATCTCCAGGAGTTGGGGGCCTCCGTCGCTAGCGTCCGTGGGATTACCACCTCCTAGGAGACTGACCCCACACGTGGCCCCCGGGTGGTGCTAAATTAGTGACGGGTGAGCAACCGCGAGATTGGGCGTGATCGCATTGATGCGATCATCCCCTCAGTCTCGCGGAGAGTGATGGACGAAGAGTCCATCACTGGGGTCCGCACAGGGGTTGGCGTTCAGGCCCCTGTGTCGGGAAATATTACTGACGCAGAACTGGAGCAGGCATCTTCTGATGACTGCTCCAGGGAATCCAAGGGGAGACTCCGGCGCAAGCGGAAATCCGCAGCGCGCCGGAGCTCAGAGACGGGCGATTCCTCGTCGGCCTCCGACGACGAGACGTCGCGGGGGGCGAGACACGCCCGGCGAGTGGCCGCCAAGGCTACCGCCAATAACACCGGATTGACAAGGGGAGGGCAGCCCAAGGTAACTGCTGTTGCCACAGCTATGCCCGCCCCAAAATCGAGGAAGACCGTCGTCTCGCCAGCGCGCTCGGCGACGTCATTCACGTCGGCGCGGGCGACGGAGGGGGAGCTCTCGGAGGGTCCCGTCGTCGTCCTCACGGAGAGCCCCGTCGCTGTCCTCGAGGGCTTGAGGAGGCGAGCTACCTCTGCCTCTAGCAGGTACAGCAGCAAGGGGTCCCGGGGTGTTTCGCGGGAGTGGCGCGAGGTGGCGGCCGAGACCAGCAGGATCATGCCTGCTATCTCGGCGGCCATCAGCCGGGACGCCGAGCTGCAGACCAAGCTGCAGAGGTCAACGGCTGAGGTGGCGCGCCTCAAGGAGAGGCTGGCGGCTCTCGAGGCGGAGAAGCCGTCGCCGCCGGCCCCGCGGGTCAGGGTGCGGCAGACCGTCGAGTCTCAGGCCGAGATGGCTGCCCGCATCCGGAAGGAGCTTGCGGCGGAGTTTGGCAATCAGATTGCCGAACTCAGAGCCGAACTCGCGGCTCTACGCGGTGCGGCGGCGGCGACGACGACGCCGCGTCCAGTCCTTCCGGGTCCGACACCAGCCGGTGCGACCCGGAAGAAGAAGAAGAAAGGGGGTGCTGGTGCTGGAGCTGTCGCACCACCCTCACAACCCTCACAGCCCCGCCCACTTCCTCCGCCCCCGTCCAATATGGATGAGGGCTGGACCGAAGTGGTGAAGCGGGGCGCCAAGAGGGCCAAGGTGACGGCCGCTCCGGCCCAACCACCACAGGCCGAGACAGGGGCAGTGTCTCAGGCGACCTCCCAGTCGGGAGGCGCGCCAACCGCTGCCCCCAAAAAGAAGGCGACTCCGGCGACGGCGGCTGCTCCCCAGCAGGGTCGAGCACCCGCCGCCGCCAAGAAGAAGAAGGACAAGGCCAGGAAGAAGCCGCGCGCGCCCCGGCAGGCTGCAGTGGTGCTCACGCTGCTGCCGGCCGGCCAGGCGAAGGGGTTGACGTACCCCGACGTCATGGCAAAGGCGCGTGCGGCCGTGAACCTGGCCGAGATCGGGGCGGAGGATGGCCTCCGCATCCGGCACACGGCCAATGGGGCCCGACTGCTGGAGTGTCCCGGCGGCGCCAACAGTGGCAACGTCGCGGACCGTCTGGCGTCGTGTCTCCGGGTAGTGTGGCCGGAGGAGGAGGTGAAGGTGCACAGGCCGGTCAAAATGGCCGAGTTGCGGGTGACCGGCCTGGACGACTGCACCACCAGGGAGGAGGTGGCGGCCGCCATTGCCGCCCAGGGCAAATGCGCCCCAGAGAACATAGCCGTCGGCGAGCTTCGCCGCGGCTATACTGGGGCCAGCTCCGTTTGGGTGCGGTGCCCTGTCGACACCGCCAACTCCCTGGCCACCCCTCCGCCCGGAAGGCCGGCAGGAGATCCGGGAAGGCTGCGCGTGGGCTGGGTAGCAGCCCACGTGCGGCTGCTGGAGCCACGCGCCTGGCGATGCCTCAAGTGCATCGGCACGGGGCATAGCGTCGCCAGGTGCACCAGCACAGTGGACCGCAGCGGTCTATGCTTCCGCTGCGGTCAAAATGGGCATAAAGCGGCCGTGTGCTCGGCCGTGCCGCACTGCGCATTGTGCGCGGCGGCCGGGCGCAGGGCCGATCACCGGGCGGGAGGGAAAACGTGCTCCCCGTCCGGTGCAAACACGGAGAGAAACAGGCGCCGCAAAACTAAGCGGCGCCAAAAGAAGAGATCGGCCGGGGGAGTACCGGCCGACATTTCAGACCCCGCCGTGGCGACCAGTTCGCCCGTAGGCGGGGGCGATAGAGGAGGGGAGGGAGCGATGGAGGTGGTCCAACCGTAATGGATCACACCCGTCGCTTCCTCCAAGGAAATTTGAACCACTCCACTCCACGCCAGGGCTCAGGACATGCTGGCCCAGAGCATGGCGGAGTGGTCCATCGACGTGGCGGTGGTCGCTGAGCCGTACTTTGTCCCCCCGGCAGATGATCGCCGTATCCTCGCGCGTCGCGACGATCCCGTCGCGTTCGCGGAGGAGGAGGCCCGGCTGTATGGCGAATACGCGGAGGCGAGGGACGCCATGCGGCTGTCCATCAAGCAGGCCAAGGAGAGGAACATGGAGGCTCTATTGGGGACGCTCGACGAGGACCCTTGGGGGCGCCCGTACAAAACGGTGCGCGGGAAGCTGCGCCCGTGGGCGCCTCCCATGACCGAGCGTCTCCCACCTCAGCAGCTGCGGGACATCGTCTCGACGCTGTTCCCGCAGGTGCAGGACGGATTCATTCCGCCTGCTATGGGTGACCCGCCGGATCACACCGGCGGTGAAGCCACTGCTGAGGTGCCTCACATTACGAGGGATGAGCTCCATGTGGCCGTGGTCAGAATGAGTGCGAGAGACACGGCCCCCGGCCCGGACGGCATCCACGGCCGGGTCCTGGCCTTGGCCATCAATGCCCTAGGGGACCGACTCCTGAGGCTGTTTAACTCATGCCTGGAGTCTGGACGGTTTCCCTCGCTCTGGAGGACGGGCAGACTAGTCCTCTTGCGGAAAGAGGGGCGCCCGGCGGACTCAGCCGCCGGTTACCGTCCCATCGTGCTGCTGGACGAGGTGGGCAAACTGCTGGAACGCGTTCTGGCTGCCCGCATCGTTCAGCACCTGGTCGGGGTTGGACCCGATCTGTCGGCGGAGCAGTACGGCTTCCGGGAGGGTCGTTCGACCGTAGATGCAATTCTGCGTGTCCGGGCCCTCTCGGAGGAGGCCGTCTCCCAGGGTGGGGTGGCTTTGGCGGTGTCGCTTGACATCGCCAACGCCTTTAACACTCTGCCCTGGTCCGTGATTGGGGGAGCACTGGAGAGGCACGGAGTGCCCCTCTATCTCCGCCGACTGATCGGCTCCTACCTGGAGGCCAGGTCGGTCGTATGTACCGGGTACGGTGGGACCTTGCACCGGTTCCAGGTCGTGCGCGGTGTTCCACAGGGGTCCGTTCTTGGGCCCCTCCTGTGGAATATCGGGTACGACTGGGTGCTGAGGGGCGCCCTCCTCCCGGGCCTTAGCGTAATCTGTTACGCGGACGACACGTTGGTCGTGGCCCGGGGGGATGACTACAGAGAGTCTGCCCGTCTTGCCACAGCGGGGGTGGCATTCGTCGTCGGCAAGATAAGGAGGTTGGGCCTCGACGTGGCGCTGCACAAGTCCCAGGCCCTGTGTTTTTGCAGGGGCAGGACAGCGCCACCGGTCGACGCCCACATGGTTGGAGGCGTCCGGATCGAGGTCGGGGTGCATCTTAAGTACCTCGGCCTCGTGTTGGACGGCCGTTGGACCTTCCGACAGCATTTCGAGGACCTGGTTCCCCGACTGGTAAGGACGGCCGGCCACCTTGGTCGGCTGCTCCCGAACGTCGGGGGACCCAGTGACGCGGTGCGCCGCCTCTACGCGGGGGTAGTGCGCTCGATGGCCCTGTACGGTGCGCCCGTTTGGGCCGAGCCTCGTATCCGTGCATTTTATGCCGGGTACCTGCGCCGGCCACAGCGCATCGTAGCCATCAGGGCCATCCGCGGATACCGCACCGTCGCGTTTGAGGCGGCGTGTGTTCTGGCGGGGACGCCGCCCTGGGAACTGGAGGCGGAGGCGCTCGCCGACATTATCGTTGGCGATGCGACCTTCGCTCCCGGGGCGTGGTGCGTCCTCTGCCGGAAGCGGTCCGAGATCGGAAGGTTCAATCTCGGCGGTCCGTTATGGAGTCGTGGGAGAGACGACTCGCCAACCCCACTTGGGGTCTACGGACCGTCGAGGCGATCCGCCCCGTCCTCAGGGATTGGGTGGGTCGTGGCAAGGGACGCCTCACCTATTGGATGGTGCAGATGCTGACCGGGCACGGGTGCTTCGGGAGGTATCTGCACCGGATCCAGGTGGAGCCGGCGGCGAGATGCCATCACTGTGTGTATTGCGACCAGGACACGCCAGAGCATACGCTCGCGCTCTGCCCCGCATGGGAGCGGCAGCGTTGTGTCCTGGTTAGGAAAATAGGACCGGACTTGTCGCTCCCGAGCTTCGCGGCGTCGATGCTCGAGAGCGACGAGTCCTGGAAGGCGATGCTCGACTTCTGCGAGTCCACCATCTCGCAGAAGAGGGTGGCGGGGGGTGCGAGGGAGCGATTGTACGCTTCCCTCCGCCCAGCGACAGCAACCCGCCGCCGTCGAGCAGGGGGCCGGAACCGGGATCTCGCCCGGAATCTGGCCCCCTAAGAGTTTCGGGTCCCCAACGCATGTGAGTGCGAGCGGGGACCCAAGAAGGCGTCGTGTCTCGCTCAGCACGCGCCTTAAGCAAGAGCGACCGGGGGATGGTCGACCGCGCTCCCCGACTCACGCTGGTTCTGACCCAGCGGGGTATTCCGTGGGAGGGTGACACGCGGTCCCATCTTGGCGGGCTTCGGAAAGCCCGCCGACCGAGAGAGCCGGTGGCCGTATTCGCCGGCGGCTACCGGTTCGGCGTCCGGGGACGGAGCGACGGGAAAGTGTGCCGATGGCGTAACGCGTCGCGCCGTCCCTCCAAACCCCGTGCTGGGTTCTGGCCTCAGCCGGGGTTCGGACGCTGAGTGTGAGCGGTTGGAGGTTTTAGTGCGGTTCAACTCCCACATACCCCGACCGCGGGGCGGGCGGGGATCCGGTGATTTCCTCCAACTAAAAAAAAAAAAAAAAAAAAAAAAAAAAAAAAAAAATCTCCAGGAGTTACAAAATGCGCTCAAAGAGGATTGGGACACCATGCCACAAGACTTTATCAGAAACTTGATAGAGTCGATGGGGAATCGGTGTGAAGCTATAATTCGGGCAAGAGGGGGCAATGCTTGTTACTGATAAATGATTTTTCAGTATTTTTTGTGTTTTTTTTTTATTAATCCCCAAATTTTAAACGGTTAAGTTGTGTAATCATTTTGTAATAAAGATTAAATTGTTGTTGTATTTTATTTTCCTCAAGAAAGTAACCTTGTCTGCACTTATATGGTATCATTGAATAGGTATTGAACTAACCTTTAGCCCTGTGTTAAAAAATATATGTATTTTTTTAATTTAAAAGAAGTAAATAATATTTTTCAAAAAATGTACAGATGTGCGATTTCATTGCACCCGAGTGTATTTTATTAGCATGTAATTACTGTAAGCTCATCTTAACTACGCAACAATTAAAACTATTGTTACCTGCAGAGCAAAGCGTCCATGGATCGTATTGTTTGGTCACCGGCCCATGTACTGCAGCAACTCTGATGATGTGGACTGCACTGTGGAGTACACCAGGGTCGGACTTATGGGGATGTTCGGTGAGTCATCCTACATCGCATATACAGGGTGTCTTAAGACTGTAATATTGTGGCGGACCAATGGCGTGCCAGATCCTGAATCGCGCTATCGATGTTTGCAACGTTCGGCGCATATATACAACATCTAAAATCTACTACAGTTGGCTTCGGCCTGACCGGGCATACACCATCTCGCCCGCAAGGAGATCTCATTTTGGCCATAGTCCACTGATTCCTATAATATGAATCGGAAGTACTTTAATATTTGAGATGGAATGTTTTGCTGAAAGGACACATCATTTTATTATTAACATTAACTAATAGTGCATTGAAAGATTTTTTGTTCAGTTATATGCCAGAACGTCTTTTGGAACGACGTTCCTTATCGCGCTTTGTGAAAGGGGGCTAGACGGAAAAAAATCTTCACAATCTGTCACGACACTTTTTTTGTTTTAGATGATTATCGCTAGATGGCGCTGTGATCAAAATCTTTTAAAACACGTTCCTTATCGCGCGTTACGTTAGGAAAAAAAAATTATAAAATATCTTTTAATCGAAAGGAACTTCGTTCTATTCGGGTGCCCCATGACACCTCTCAAGTTTTTTTTCACTTAAGTACTATAATTAATTTCAGTCAGTAAAATGACAAGTACAACTGTAATGTGCGTGACAGAACTTATTTACTGACTGAAAATAATACAATTCATCTGTCATTTAGAATCATACGAAAGTTTATAAATTACTTAGTAAATTGATAAATTTACGGTTCTTGTTCTTTTCTGGTGACATACATATGAAATACTGTGTCTTATGTTGTGTCGTTTAACGGCATTATTGTCATAATACCTCCGGAGAATGAAACTTCTCATTTTATTATGTCTACTACTATGTAAGTTCGAGTGGAACCTTGCAAGCTAAATTTGATAAACTTTCCGGTATCCGTTTGAGACATTTTGCACGCAGATGTATATCGCGTGACAATGCAATAATATGACAAAATGGCGCTGATCTGATGATGGATTCGGAAGGTGGTTATAGGAGCTCTGTACTAAATAAGATAAACTTTCGTGTTTGGGCTTTTAGCGATTGTGGTAATGAGTTGATGATGGAAGTACTTGTAGGCGGTCAATTAAGAAGTCGATATTTGAAGATGAACAATTCGTTTATTTCACTGTTATGTTTCACAATCACCAATATTACAATATAAAGTTTAGTAGTACAGCACAATGAAAGTTAGGTAAACAGTTTCTGGTTAGTAACTAAGATCGCGACAATCGTACGTGAGCGGGAAAGCATCAAGCGCGCGGGTGGTTCGTCGAAGAGCTCTCGCTGAACTGACTCGGCTCGCGACCGGGCGATGTTAGTTTTGAGAGCCGGGACGCGGGCCGAGCGCACACGCCGATAATAATAATTTTGAATAAATACTATGCTCTCCACACTACTCCCCTCCAGAGACCGTGCTCTAATCCGGGCGATAATAGTTCGGGAATCGTACCTTGCGACCCAACTTCGTCATTCTGGTGTTGTTTCTATCGGCAGTCGTATCTGTGCTGTCGTTAGGTGTTTTTGGAATGTGCGTGTGATTTGTTTTGATGGATGAATGTTTTTGTGTAATAGGTAGTTGTTGTTGTGTGTTTGATAATGTAGTGTAGCTATTGAAAATGGAGTCGTTCAACGAGTAGGCTGGTTTGAGTCGATCTATGGAAACCGTGACGATTTTGCCGTTGATTTGCACTTTGAAGACTTTTTCTCCTCGTTGTACGACTTCGTGTGGGCCGGTATATGCAGGTTTCATTGAACCTGCTGTTTCGTCGCGTATAAAAACTTGTTTTGATGATGAAAGGCTCTTAAAAATAAATGGTTGTTTGTTGGAGTGATGTGATGCTGAAGATGGTTTGAGATTTTGGGCGAAACCTCGCAGACGAGATACGTACTCAGTGATATCCGACGAGACTTCTTTTGTGGCTTGGAACAATTCTCCCGGTAGACGGAGTGTTTCCCCGTACAGGAGCTCAGCGGGGGTGGCTTGGAGATCCTCCTTAAAAGCGCTGCGGACACCCAGTAACACCAGGGGTAAGGATTCTACCCAATTATCCTTACCATGGCAGACTATAGCAGCCTTTAGTTGGCGGTGAAATCTTTCGATGAGACCGTTACAAGCTGGATGGTAAGCTGTTGTACGTTTGTGGTTGAATCCGATAATGTCTGATAGTCTCTTAAAAAGTGAAGACTCAAATTGTCGACCACGATCCGTGACTATGTCTACTGGGCAACCGAATCTAGCGAACCATCCACTCACTAAGGCCTTGGCTACTGTTTCGGCTGTGACATCAGTGATTGGTATTACCTCGGGCCAGCGGGTGAACCGATCGATGGCAGTGAGGCAATACCGAAATCCGTCTGAATAGGGTAAGGGACCAATAAGATCAATGTGTATGTATTTAAATCTTGCCTTAGGAAGTTTGAAGTTTCCGATTGGAGATGACACGTGACGAGAAATTTTCGCGCGTTGGCATGCGACATACGAACGGCTCCACTCCTTGCAATCCTTTTTTACGCTTGGCCATACGTACCTTTCTGTGACCAATTTGGTTGTCGCGTTGGCACCCGGATGACTTAATGAGTGCAAGCTCTCGAAAATGCGATGTCGGAACTCTTTAGAAACGTATGGTCTAACGATATCCCCACTTACGTCACACCACAATTCAGCTTGAGATGCCGGAAGTTTTATCCGTCTCAGCTGCAGAGAAGTTCCGCTGTCTTGTAACAGTTGGAGTTCTGTATCGTTAATTTGAGCCTCTGCTAGTTTGTTCAAGTCGACTGGCTGAACGATTTCCTCGATACGAGATAGGGTATCTGCAACGGTATTATCCTTACCTGAGACATGTCTGATATCTGTTGTAAATTGGGATATAAAATCCAAGTGTCTGAACTGTCTTGGTGAGCAATTTTCTTTCCGTGAGTGGAAGGCGAAGCAAATGGGTTTATGATCCGTGTAGATTATGAAGTTTCGTGCTTCAACCATGTGTCTGAAGTGTTTTATTGCTTCATATATGGCTAGTAACTCTCTGTCGTACGGAGAGTACTTTTGTTGTGTCGAATTTAGCTTACGGGAGTAAAATGCAAGTGGTTGCCATGGCTCACCTACCTTTCGTTGTTGTAATACTGCACCTATGGCCGTGTCTGAAGCGTCGGTCATGATTGCTAGTTCAGCTTGGCAGTCTGGGTGTGCTAGCATTGCTGCTTTGCAGAGACCTTCTTTGCAATCGTTGAATGCCTTGGTTTCAATGGATGTGAAACTCACGGGATGAGAACCTTTTACTGAACCCACCAGTAGTGCGTTCAGGGGTGCCTGAGCTTGAGCAGCGTTGGGTATGAAGCGCCTGTAAAAGTTAATCATACCCAGGAATCTCCGAAGTTCTCGTACGGTTTTGGGTGAGGGGTACTCTTCGATCACTTTTATCTTTTCTGGTAATGGTTTTGATCCTTGAGCTGAAATGTTATAACCTAGAAAATTTACCTCGCTGGCTCCGAAGACACACTTCGCAGCGTTTATAACTATGCCGTGCTCTTGTAATCGCTTGCATAGTAAACGTATGTGGGCTTCGTGTTCTACATGATTTTTGGAAAAAATCAAGAAATCGTCTAGATAGGCGTAACAGAAGTCTAAATCTCGGAGCATTTCATCTACGAAGCGTTGAAATGTCTGGCCTGCGTTTCGGAGTCCGAAACACATGAAAGGAAATTCAAATAATCCAAAACTTGTAGTAATGGCAGTTTTAGGAATGTCTGCGGGGTTCACGGGTATTTGATTGTAAGCTTTCTCGAGGTCTATGGTTGAAAATACAGAACATCCTGCAAGGTTGTGTGCAAAATCATGGATATGCCTTATCGGGTATTTATCAGGTACAGTCCTAGCATTCAACATACGATAATCCCCGCAGGGGCGCCATCCGTTGTTTTTCTTGGGAGCGAGGTGCAATGGTGATGCCCATGGTGAACTCGAGGGTCTTGCTGTGCCATTTTTCAGCATCATATCAAACTCCTCTTTAGCTATTTTCAACTTATCCGGTGCCAGCCTACGTGGTGTACCCGAAACGGGAGGCCCGGGTGTTGTGTTAATGTAGTGCATAGTGTTATGAGTAGGTGTGTGTGGAATACCTGATGGTCGGGTGATGTCAGGATACTCCCTTAAAATGTTGTGATATCTACTGTTGCCTAAGAACACTTTCACCGAAGAAACAACATCAGACGAGGAAGCAGGTGAAGCCGGGGTCGTAAGCGTTGTCTTGTTGTCTATAATGCGATGATTCCTACAATCAACAAGTAAATTATAAAAAGATAAAAAATCTACACCAATAATTGCTCTATTAACATCGGCGATAACAAATTGCCAGGTAAAATCGCGCCGTAAGCCTAGGTTTAATTTTACATTTTTAAAACCGTAAGTATTAATAGGAGTGCCGTTGGCCGCACACAGTTGCAAGTTAGTCTTCTGCCGACGTTCAGGTATCAATGATCGAGGGAAGACGCAGAGATCACTTCCAGTGTCGATTAGGAATTGCACCTTCGTGGCGCGGTCGGTGACAAATAAGCGACCGGAACTCGGGCAATCGTCGGCCGCCATTACGCATTGCCCTGGTTGTTTACCGTCGTCCCATGATTGCACGGCTTGCAGCACTTTCTAGCTTTGTCGCCAAACTTGTAATGATACCAACAAATATTGTATTGTTTGTGATTTGTTGATCTGCTCGTACTGCGGCTACGATATCCGGTATTACGGTCATTGGATCTCGGTCTAGATTGGCGGTTTTCGGTTGTCAATAAATGTACTTGTCGTGTTAACTCAGCAATTTGTTTCGTTAAGATGTCGTAATGTTCAGTAGATGTATCTGGTATGTGTGGTGCTCTGGTGGCGGTGGTGGTGGTGGCAGCGACTTGTGGTGATGCCACGATTTCCATGACGGCGTCCGCTAGGTCGGCCAAGCTGTTCAAATCGGCACGAGGTTGCGACGCGATAGCTGTTTGTACATGTGTAGGAAGTCGACTCGTCCAAATGGTTTTCAAGAATTCGTCTGGTATCCCGTTGCCGGCGAGGTGACGTAAGTGACGTAAAAATTGAGATGGGCGGCGATCACCGAGCTCTTCATGTGTCAACAACTGTTTCACTTCTTTTTCACGAGACTGAGATAACCTCTTTATTAATTCAGTTTTTAGGGTTTCGTAGGAGTTCCCAGTTGGCGGGTTAATAATAATGTCTTTTACTTCTGCGGCGTAACGGTGTTCTAATTGCGATACCACGTGGTGGTATTTGGTGTTGTCGTCACTTATTCTTGAAAGCAGAAAGTTTGCCTCTATTTGCGCAAACCACACGGCGGGTTCTTCTGCCCAGAATGGGGGAAGTTTCATTCCCACTCGATAGATGTCTGATGAGATGGCGTCGCTCGTTGTACCTTTTTTCTGCTCCGTTGTCATCTTGTTTTGCAGTATTCTTTCGGGGTCACCAATTTAGCGATTGTGGTAATGAGTTGATGATGGAAGTACTTGTAGGCGGTCAATTAAGAAGTCGATATTTGAAGATGAACAATTCGTTTATTTCACTGTTATGTTTCACAATCACCAATATTACAATATAAAGTTTAGTAGTACAGCACAATGAAAGTTAGGTAAACAGTTTCTGGTTAGTAACTAAGATCGCGACAATCGTACGTGAGCGGGAAAGCATCAAGCGCGCGGGTGGTTCGTCGAAGAGCTCTCGCTGAACTGACTCGGCTCGCGACCGGGCGATGTTAGTTTTGAGAGCCGGGACGCGGGCCGAGCGCACACGCCGATAATAATAATTTTGAATAAATACTATGCTCTCCACAGGCTCATTTTAATTTTCTTGGCTAGCACACTACTGCTACATGATATCCAAAATCTTAAAAGCTTGTATTTAAAGTTTTCTTTAAAATAAATTATTTCACTTACAGGATTGGAACCGCTTCTAATAGAATTCGGCGTGGATGTTGTGATATGGGCTCACGAACACTCATATGAAAGAACATGGCCGCTCTACAATAACATTGTCTACAACGGCACTGAAGGAGCCTATATAAACCCGGGGTGAGTTGAAAAAGGTTTCATCCAGGGTTGGAAAAAAACACTGTTTTTAAAACAAACAAAAAAAAGTATTGATTTTTATTTTCTGTCTCTGTTTTAAACATGTTCTAAACGTTCATGTGTAAAAAAATACCTAAAAATCAAAAAGTTTTTTTTTTGCAGACAAAGATTATAAAATTAGTGTCACATAATTTATAGACACTATTAAATCATCGTAAAGAGTATTAAAAACATGACTTAAATATTGGTAATATTTTCATTTGTCTGTTGTTGTCAAATGTCGTATATAGATGGCACTACTAGACAAACAACTTATTTCAGTTAGATTGATAAATGCTAGAAGTATATCAAGAACAATTTGCTAAAATTCTTGTGTGACCGAAATTATTATTGGCGGAACTGAAAAATTCATTCGTTTACTAGAGCTAACAGTATCAGTGGCGTGCAGCCAATATTAGCAAATAAGCTCTGCATACCCTATTATTGCAGAAATAATCTACAAGATTAGTTAAATGCTCTATATACATTGCCCATTAACTACGACCATACTTATACAACACACAACAAAAAAAATACTTTTCTTCATTTCGTACACAATGTAGATTTTACTCACTTTTTAGCAATTCTGCATAACCTGATCAACATATAAATGCACGCCACTGAATAATATAGCTTTTTTTACCCAACACTTAATCCTACGTGCATGTTTGCTTACGGTGCGCGGGAATTTTAATAAATAACCTACATTTATAAACATAAAAAAAAAGATAACGCAATTCTACCCGCGCTCTCGTGGATCTCCCTTCTATCGCACGATATAGATGACGTCACATGGCCACGCCCCTTCGAGGCCAGTTTATTTTCTTGAAGTCGCGTTTGCACCTTATTCTACACTAAATTTTTGGGTATAACTTTTACGTTTTTAATCATTGTTTACGTCCACGAGAGACGGTGTTCGCTTACGACCAGGTGGCCCGTTAGTTCGCCTTCGTACATGTCCATCTTCCAGTAACGATAAATGTAATAAATTTATGTGTATTAAAAACTATGTGCTTACATTTTAATACTGTGTGGTTGCTTTATACTAAAACGGGAATGGAATTAATCATAATAAAAGGTGAGCACTGGATTTCCATGTCACTTTTCAGCTTATTATTGTCACAAATAGCTTGATTTAAAATATTGTCAAAGTAAAAAGTGGTCTCTTTTGATACTCTTAATACCTTATTTGTCAAATTTAAGGTTCATTGTAAAACTTTTTACAAGCTTTAAATTAACTTGAACTAGATATAAATATGTAAATTCGGGTGAAATCTTGCAAAATTTTGACTAACTTCCCGTAATTCAATTGAGCTGAAATTTTGCATGCGAATGTATATTGCGTGATAATGCAATAATATTGTATCATGGAACTGATCTGATGATGGTTTCGGAAAGTGGAACTCCTGTACTAAACGAGATAGATCCGTCGTGTTTTGGTTTCGTTCTAACTTAGCACTTAACTGCTTCATGATATCAATAATCTTAAAAGGTTGTATTTAAAAGTTTTCTTTAAAAACCACTTTTGTCTTTGAAGTAAGAAAATTATGTAATAAATACCAGTCTGTTTATTGTTGTGTATAATAATAGTTATATGTGTTTCAGAGCCCCGGTGCATATAATAACTGGATCTGCTGGATGTCAAGAGGAGACTAGTCCTTTCAGTCGTAAGTACTTTAACTTAAAATGATATATTTGTAGGAGTGTCTAACAAAAAATACCTACTACAACCACTGTTCTAATCATTTTATTTCAGTAATTGCTTAATTAAGTCAGAAAGTTATCCTTCACAATAAACACGGCCGTTAGTACAACGTGTGCAACGGGCGAGGAGGAAGGGGTCGTCGTGCCCCTCGAGGGGCACGGTTTTAGGGCCTTGGGGAAATCCCCCTCTGCCCAGGCCAGACACCCTGCCTTACGAGGCGGGGGTAATCGGGTGCAAGCCCTATGACCACTTCAAGCCAGTCACAGACAAACCGATTACTCGGCTACAACATTCTTGGCATTAACAAATGCCTTTGTAATCCGGCCATGGACGCTGGCCGGCGCGACGTCTTCTCTTCCTCTTCGGTCTTCTTCCCTCTTGAAGGGATAATTAATTAATTAATGAAGGGCATGCGAAGAGGTGTTAGGCATAGTCCACCACGCTTGCCTAATGCGGATTGGGGACTTCACATATCTACAAAGGATTTTTAGAACCCTTTTCCGATATGCAGGTTTCCTCACGATGTTTTCCTTCACCATTTTTAGCCAGTGGTGTTGTAAAAAATTGCACATAAATCATTTCACATTTAGATTTAGAGGTACAAGCCGGCCGGATTTAAACCTACGACTTTCCGTACGGAAGGAAGCGCTTCGACCACTCGGCCACCACGACTTACCTACTAGACTCTCATATGACATTAAAAAAAAGTCACTTCAGCCGGGATAAAGTTACAGATCCATCCTGTACATTATTTAAAAAAACCGATTTCAAAAAGAGAAGTGGTTCTAGTTAATCCTTTGTAATCAATATTTATGAGGTTTTGTTTATGTCCAGATGACCCAGCGCCCTGGTCCGCGTTCAGATCGATCGACTACGGATACACTAGATTCAAGGCATATAATAACACACACATCTACTTTGAACAGGTAATCACGGAACTATAGTTTGGGGCAAGAATAAATGCACTTCGAGGTTTAGAAAGAGAGCAGTTCATAGCTTCGGATTTATAGAGCGCTTTCTCTGTCGCACACAGCGTTGTGGCATTCATTGTCAGTTGTTGTTCTAATTCAATTGAACATATAATATAGAGTTGTTAAAACTCTAAATATTTTTACACAATTTCTTAAAGGGCATTTATTTTTGCTCCAAAACTATACATGGTGTTAATAACTACAGCGTGATTTGTTCATTATGGTACATATTGAAGGTCGTGATAATTGATGATTATATACTACCAAGTACATGGTGTGACACTGTCACTTTTGCAAAAAATGGAAAATTGAGTTAAATATCTAAAAATGATCCTAAAGCCCCTTTACTTGGTGAGATAACGTTATTTTTGTAGTACGCATAGTTTGGGATAGTGTAGGGTGCAGTGTGAGGATTGTATTAAAATGTTGTTTGTTTTTAAATGTTTAATGTTGAATGGACTTATTTGTAAAATGTTGAAAAATGTTAATGTTAAAAATGTTAATGAATGCACCTGACTAACGCGGTAATCAAATGTGCACTGATCGATCGTAGGAATGACGTTGTGCATTACACCAATACCGCTGACAAATCACCGAACAGATAGTTTTGTCGAACTAGGATTTTTTACTTAATATTATATTTTTTTAAATTAATTTTACCAATCTTTTTGTAGTACTCCATATTAGAACAGAGCACTTATCGCCCTCCTTCAATATTTACGATCAATAAATCATATATGGCAATAAAAAAAAATATACAAGATTCACAATGTTCTGTATCCGACTATGCCTATTAACTACAGTTCTCACTTACCATTAAGTTACTTACTTACTGTTAATATATTATTAAAGATCATTTCATTTACCTTTACATTATACTTCAAAAAAATTACAAAGAGATAAAATTTAAAAATACAAAATAAAAAACATAGGGCCACTAAAGATACACATTATTAGGAATAATTTGAGAATATAAATATATTTTTTTCAGGTTAGCGTCGATTCAAAAGGGAAGGTCATAGATTCTCTGTGGATCGAGAAACATAAACACGAAGCCTACAACATCGGACACAATTGAAATTAAAACTTTATTAAGACTATTTTATTACTATTATTTTTAGTTTAAAATATCCTAATGGCTACTAAAAATAGGGATTTGTGATAAAAAAGTAAAAATTTAAAAAAAATAATTGACAAAAAAAAAAAAAATTAAGTTTGAACAATCCTTATCACTTAAGAGTATGAAAAATAGATAGTATCAGATTCTCAGATCTACTGAATATGCATTTAAAATTACATGAAAATCGGTCCAGTCGTTTCAGAGGAGTATGGTTACTAACATTGTGAAACGAGGATTTTATACAGGGTGGATCTGTAACTTTGGACAGTCTGACGTGGGGTGAATGACCTGTCAATGTACAACTTAGCACCGTTTTTATTGTTTGAATCAGTTAAACTTTTTTTTCTGACATTGTATGGAAAACGTACGACTATCGTTGCGGACTAACATACTATGATGATTTATTTATCTAATTCCGAAAATAAAAGTGGTTCTAAGTTTTATTTCAGCAGGTCATTCACCCCACGTCAGATTGTCCAAAGTTACAGATCCACCCTGTATAAAATGCCAATGCCCAATGTGGATTGGAAACTTCACATATCTTCGAAAGATTTTTAGAATCCTTTTCTAATATGCAGGTTTATTCACGATATTTTCCTTCGCCGTTTTAACCCAGTGGTGTTGTGAAAAATTGCACATAAATCTTTTCAGATTTAGCCTGCGGGTTTTGTACTCGTTGAACTCCCTTACGGATGGCAAACGCTATAGTATAATGTCTCTAGTATATTTGATCGATATAATATTGAGACTAATGCTAATAAAGACCCTAAATCTCAGATTAATAAATATTTTTTTATATATTAGTCTGAGCCCTGAACTTTAATTTTATATCAGCAATGTTTATATTACAGTTTATAATGGTTTAAAATTTAATTTAGGTTTTAAAAAAAATAATAAAAAGTGCAGTTTTGCAAAAGTTTGATTAGCGCTTATTTTTTTTTTATTAAATTGTTTTCGGAACTTAGCTTTTGAAGCAAAGTTACTTATTTTATTATATGTAACTAGATGACCCGCGCAACTTCGTCTGTGTTACAAAGGGGTTCAAAAATTGTACCCTATATAGGCACGCGCCGCCCGGCGCAAACAACTACGACCCTGCATTTTAAATTTGTAATATCTTCCGTAATATTCACTTAAATTACATGCTGTAAAAAGCATATTGATCTATAATAAATGCACAATTTATTTAAGGTACTTAATTGGATAAGGATTAATGCTGTATTGTTTAAAATCACTTCGTAAATAACCATTTTTTAGTAAAGAATAAAAATGGTTATGCTGGGTTATCTCTAAGAGATAGACATATACCATCGCGGACTTTTTTGTTGAACTTTTTAAGGTGAACAATACTGTAGTACATTATTTTGGTCTATCTCGTAGGGTTCAGCCAGCGTTTGCAATATAAGCGCAAAAAACGTGCTTATTTACGACATCACATTAGAAACCTTTAAATTTATCAGTGTTTCTCTACTATATTATGCATTTATTATACATACAAACCTTCCTTAAGAATCACTCTATCTACTAAAAAAAACCGCATCAAAATCCGTTGCGTAGTTTTAAAGATCTAAGCATACATACAGACATACAGCGAAAGCGACTTTGTTTTATACTATGTATTGATTATGCATTTATTATGCATACAAACCTTCCTTAAGAATCACTCTATCTACTAAAAAAAACCGCATCAAAATCCGTTGCGTAGTTTTAAAGATCTAAGCATACATACAGACATACAGCGAAAGCGACTTTGTTTTATACTATGTATTGATAACGATTGAACGTAATAAAGTGATTTTAGGTTTTATAGTTGTGTTTCATTAACTTCATGAACTTGTTAATAAAAAATTTGCAACACAATGAAATCGAAGTGTTTTATATATTTTTAATTTATTATCTTTTATTTTACATTCATATGCAATATAATAGGGATGTAAAAAGTATTGATATACACTTATACATATTATAGTTTACGACAAATATTTTTTAATTGAAGAGTTTTTGGAAGATCATTATATTTATGGGAATTAAAACAATGTTACCAGGAACTTTAAAAATACGTATTTTTAAGAAAATGCACAGATAACGGTGGAAAAACCCGTTTTTTTGAAATTTATGTGTCGGTAATATATTTTGGAAAATAAAGTAATATGGACAAGCAGTTGTTTTATTTAAACATTAAAAGACCCACTAACTTCTTTTGCGTCACAAACGGAGAGTTCACAGCATTTGATTTGAAAGAATAGATAAAAGTGCATATTTATGACAACACATCAAAAACCTCTAATAACAGTGTTTATCTATATTATGCATTTATTATACACATAAACCTTCTCGAATCACTATTCTTATTTTTTTTGGCAGACGAGCCAACGGGCCACCTGATCGTTTTTTTTTTTTTTTTTTTTTTTCAGTTGGAGGAAATCACCGGATCCCCGCCCGCCCCGCGGGCGGGGTATGTGGGAGTTGAACCGCACTAAAACCTCCAACCGCTCACACTCAGCGTCCGAACCCCGGCTGAGGCCAGAACCCAGCACGGGGTTTGGAGGGACGGCGCGACGCGTTACGCCATCGACATGCTTTCCCGTCGCTCCGTCCCCGGACGCCGAACCGGTAGCCGCCGGCGAATACGGCCACCGGCTCTCTCGGTCGGCGGGCTCTCCGAAGCCCGCCAAGATGGGACCGCGTGTCACCCTCCCGCGGAATACCCCGCTGGGTCAGAACCAGCGTGGGTCGGGGAGCGCGGTCTACCATCCCCCGGATGCTCTTACGCTAAGGGCGTGTTGAGCGAGACACGGCACCTTCTTGGGTCCCCGCTCGCACTCACATGCGTTGGGGACCCGAAACTCTTAGGGGGCCAAAATCCGGGCGAGATCCCGGTTCCGGCCCCCTGCTCGACGGCGGCGGGTTGGCAAGTTGAGAGCGGCATATAGCCTCTCTCTCTCGGCCCCCGCCACCTGCTTCTGCGAGATGGTGGACTCGCAGAAGTCGAGCATCGCCTTCCAAGACTCGTCGCTCTCGAGCATCGACGCCGCGACGCTCGGGAGCGACAAGTCCGGACCTATTTGTTGGACCAGGACACAACGCTGCCTCTCCCATGCGGGGCAGCGCGCGAGCGTATGCTCCGCCGTGTCCTGGTCACATCCCACGCAATGGTGGCACCTCGCCGTCGGCTCGGCCTTGATCCGGTGCAGATACCGACCGAAGCACCCGTGCCCGGTCAGCATCTGCACCATCCAGAAGGTGAGGCGTCCTCTGCCACGACCCACCCAATCATCTAGGATCGGGCGGATCGCCTCGACGGTCCGTAGACCCCATGTGGGGTTAGCGAGACGTCGTTTCCACGCTTCTACTACGGACCGCCGAGATTGGACCTTCCTGTCGCGAACCGCTTCCCGCAGGGGACGTATCACGCCCCGGGCGCGGAGGTCGCATCGCCAGCGATAATCGCCAGCTAGCGCCTCCGCCTCCAGCTCCCCGGGCGGCGTCCCCGCCAGCACGCACGCCGCCTCAAAGGCGACGGTGCGGTAACCGCGGATGGCCCTAATAGCAACGATGCGCTGTGGCCGACGCAGGAATCGGGCGATGGTTAATCGCACCCGTGCGTCGGCCCAGACGGGCGCACCGTATAGGGCCATCGATCGCACCACCCCCGCATAGAGGCGGCGCACGGCGTGGCTGGGCCCCCCGACATTCGGGAGCAACCGACCGAGTTGGCCGGCCGTCCTCATCAATCGGGGGACCAGGTTCGCGAAATGTGCCTGGAAGGTCCAACGGCTATCCAACACGAGGCCGAGGTACTTCAGCTGCACCCCGACCTCAATCTGGACGCCTCCAACCATTGGCCACCTGATCGTAAGTGGTTACCGTCGCTCATGAACCTCTGCAATATCAGGGGACATTAACTTATATATAAAAATGAATTGCTGTTCGTTAGTCTCGCTAAAACTCGAGAAAGACTGAACCGATTTGGCTTATTTTAATCTTGAAAAATTCGTCCAGGGAAAGTTTAAACGGTGAGAAAATTTCCTTATGTGACGCAGACGAAGTTGTGTGGGCCAGCTAGTTCATAATAAAAATCCATTGCGTAGTTTCGAAAAATTTAAGCATAAATAGGGACAGACAGCATGATGCGACATTGTTTTGTACTATGTAGTAATAAGTTACTAGATTTAACATTTGAAAATCAAACAGCATGTCAAGTTATTGACTTCCTGATTCCAGAGCTCCTGTTCACATCATCACAGGGTCAGCCGGCTGCCAAGAAGGACGAGATCATTTCAGACGTAAGTTACAACGAGCGTACGTATAAATGTAGGAGATTTTTACAAGCTTTATATTAACTTGCACAGGATGTAACTATGTAAGTTCGGGTTGAATTTTGCAAGCTTAACTTTGACAAATCTTCCCGGTTTCTGATTGAGCTGACATTTTGCACGCAGATGTATAAACACGATAACTACACAAGGTAAACCCATGTTTGGGCTTTACTTGTATTAGCTAGCACTCTACTGCTACATGATATACAGGATCTTATAAGTTTGTATTTAAAAGTTTTCTTTCAATTAAATTATATTTATTATTTGTACTGAAACTAGTATTTTAACTATAATCTTTCTTTTAATATCATTAAAAACAGGTGGTTATCACAAAGAAGTTGTTCCATTCCTTTGTGAGTTCGGCCAATTTTTGCTTAGGATTGTTGTGTATATTACAGGGTGGATCTGTAACTTTGGACAATCTGACGTTGGGTGAATGACCTGTTGAAATAAAACTTAGAACCACTTTTGTGTGATTGGATAAAAAAATATTTCATCATAGTATGGAAGTCCGCAACAATAGTCATACGTTTTCCATACAATGACAGAAAAAAATGTTTATCCGATCCAAAAAAAATGGTGCTAAGTTGTATTTGGAGATTGTCCAAAGTTACAGATCCACCCTGTATATTTTTTTGTCATACTTTTACAATGGTCTTTTCATAATAATTACTAGACAACTGAGTATTTCTCAGTGTTTATACCACATATTTGTAATATTCAACTGTAGTCACTTTTATTACTTGCAGATAACCCATTCAAGTGGTCAGCATTCCACTCGCAAGATTTTGGTTACACGAGATTCAACGCATACAACAATACTCATGTTTATTTCGAACAGGTAAAACAAAGACTCCAAAGAAAGTAATTAAAATAAGGATTTTTGAGAATATCGCTAAAATTTAACAATACCAAATTTATTACGATTTGTTTACTCAAAATAAGTTATAGTTTATTTACTAACCAATATTTAGATTATAACTTATTTTTATAAAAAACAATGTTTTACTGCTAAAATACGTATAACATTTAATTTTAAATAATCAGATAAAACAATTTGCCATTTTTTGAATATGTCCATAAATATATCACCTATATCAATAATTTTGAACGAAAATCAACCTAGAAAGTAACCCTATCAACTTTTTGGACTTTTAAACGTAAACCTTGTTTTTTTGTAAGGACGTCGTTACGTACGTAAATTACAGCTGTCATTTATACAGGGTGATTTCTTAGTGAGGGTACATATTGAAGGTCATGGTAGCTGATGGTTATATACGACCAGTAAAAATATCATTACCAAAGAATATGGCTTAATGCCTTCGTAATCGCAACTTAAAAATATCTAAAATTCTGAAAAAAAAAAAAAATATTTTTTGTAAATTTAGCTATTTTTTGTAATATTCTGTATTAGAACAGAGTACTCATCACCCTCCTGCAATATGTATCTTCTTTAAAAAATCACCCTGTATAGGTTCTTAGATTTTGTCGGGCATAATTTTGACGCAGTTCCCAATTGAGTATGTATGTATTTTTTACATAAACCTTCCTTAAAAAACCGCATCAAAATTCATTGCATTGAGTTGTAATTTAATTAAGTATACATTTTGTACCAGGCGTAACTGTGATTATTTATTTATTTCCAATACTACCATTATGACTTAGTACTTTTTTTATGCCAGAGTTGTTTCCTTGCGGATGACTCTGCCAAAGTCACGTAGATAGAATATCACGAACAGAAATGGAAATAAAGTAAAAGAGATGACAAACGTTTAACTCAATAGTAATTTTGTGAATATTTGTAAATATTTTAAAGTTTGATGTTATTAGACTATTGGGAAAAGTTAAGAGATAGTTCATATTAAGAAGAAGAGGTATGTTACATTTGGCTAATAAAAGGTAAAGTGGTTGGCAAGCTATATACTTTGTACTTAATTTTGCAGGTATCCGTCGATCTCTATGGCCAGGTGATTGACAACTTTTGGTTAATAAAGAATAACAGGACATCAATCAAGCTATAATATTCTTATCTTAATTTTTACATTTAAGAGTCAATATTAAGTATTTTAATGTTTTCAAATGTATTTATAACTTCGTGGAAAAATGTGAAGAGGCTTATTGAATAGAGGCTATAAATAATAAATTGATTCCAATTTATTTGTCATTTAAATCATAACATATACCTAGTTAATTAACCCTAATTATAATAAATACTAGCTGCCCCACGCAACTTCGTCTGCGTCGAAAAAATAAAAAAAAAATTAGGGGTGGACTACCCCTAACATTTAGGGGGATGAAAAATAGATGTTGGCCGATTCTCATAGATACCGGATAAGCACAAAAAATTTCAACAAAATCGGTCAAGCCGTTTCGGAGGAGTTCAAGTTCGAACACCGTGACACGAGAATGTATATTAGACTAGATGACCCTCGCAACTTCGTCTGCGTCATAAAGGGGTTCAAACAGTACTCGCAATGCCGTCGAGTTATTATTTTCGCGGCTCGCTGAGTCCCACATATTCATTGCGTTTTATACTCGTAATAACTTCTAAACGAAAAGTCCGATTGGAATAAAACAAAAAGTAATTTAATTCTCAACATTAATACTCTTGATAACAAAATACTTAATTTGGATAAGGGTTAATATAACGATACTCATTTAACGTTAAATTCAATCTCGGAACGAAATATTAAATTTTAAAAACATAAAAGTGGTTATTGTGACTAAACTATGATAGTTAGATATATGCTGTCGCGGACTTTTTTGTTTGTCTCCAAAAGACCTAAAAACCCGTAGTACATCATTTTGTTCTATTGTCAATAGTTTTTGCAGCGTACGCATAAATAGGTTTTCAATTTTTCACCTTTTGTTACATATTCGATATTTTCATGCGGATCCCTAATTTTTTTCAAAATAAAATATAGCCTATAACCTTCCTCGATAAATGGACTTTCCAACAGTGAAAGAATTTTTGAAATCGGACCAGTAGATCCTGAGATTAGCGCGTTCAAACAAACAAACTCTTCAGCTTTATAATATTAGTATAGATTAAATAATTTGGCAACTTTGGAACTAAAACACCATACAACTATTTGCTATTGAAATTTGCCAACGAAGAACAGTGGTGATTTTAACTAAAATGTGGATTACAAAAAAGTATTTTTCAACAAAATTGACGCAAATGTTGATGCTTTCTTTGCGTCGATTTTTTTGTAGTCTTTTGAATTTCGAATTCATTTAATGAAAACTAGAATTAATTTAATGAGTTTGGTAAACAAGTCAAAGACAAGGTTATTTGGAAAATGGTTTATTAGCAGAGTAACAATATTTTTTAGTTGTTAATAAACTCCATCACCTATGTAGGTTAAATTTAAAAAAAAAATCATCATTCATGGTACGAAAATATACTTCTCTTAAAAATAGCATTTAATGCTACAAACACAAAAATACTTATTATTACGCAACATTATTCTATTATTAGGGTTGGGGCTTAGAGTAATATAATTTTAAGAAATTGTTTATTTTCATTCAACTTTTCTTTCTCGTACGCTGCGGCCGCGTGTTTGAAGTAGGCTCTGATATCGGCCGCCAGCCTCGTGGTGACCCCGGAGGCTATGTTATCTGTTTGAACCACTGGATGCTGAACGCACATGGCTTTCGCGTACCTGATGGGCATTACAAGATTCGACATCACATTTGTCTTATACCTGTTGAATTCTTTGCGCAAATTCTTCGTATTTTTAAACCATATTTTTGGGATCGGTTTTCCCAAAAACGGACAAATGACCATTTTTTCAAAGTTAAAAATGGAATAATATTCAAAGAATCCTCCCAAGAGTTCTGATATGGCGGAGGTGTTGGAGGAGGGCGGCAGGCGCTCCCTCTGACACATGAACCCTGCGTTCCACGAGTCCACGATGTACTCCGTGGCGGGGTCGCTCTGCAGCCACGCGATCGACGGCAGGATCGATATGGGCGGCTGTTGCAGGTAGAATATTATCATCATTGTCAGGGTGTAGTTAGACAATTTTCCTGAACCGGTCAGATTATGCACTTTAGCCCAGTATTTAATAACCATAGCCATGGGAATTATTCTCGGATCCGCGTGCAGTAAGAACCCGACTAGTTTGCTGCTCAGTGCACTAAGCGGGGTCTTAAATGTAAGATCACAGCTGGTTTTGGTAGGCACGTGAAAGAACTTAACAACAGGCATGAATGAATCAGATACACAGTAAAGCTTGGAGAATGTATCTGGATATTGGTCCAAGATTTCCTTGGCTTTTACGACGTAGTTGGCTTGAGGATGTTTGAATTGCGGCGGTACCTCCACAAAGCAATCTGCATCGCTCGTCTTCACTCCCAGTCCAGTTGTTATGGAGCCAAATGGAATTGTTTTGCAACCTATGAATAAAAATCTATACTAATATTATAAAGCTGAAGAGTTTGTTTGTTTGTTTGTTTGTTTGAACGCGCTAATCTCAGGATCTACTGGTCCGATTTCAAAAATTCTTTCACTGTTGGAAAGTCCATTTATCGAGGAAGGTTATAGGCTATATTTTATTTTCAAAAAAATTAGGGATCCGCATGAAAATATCGAATATGTAACAAAAGGTGAAAAATCGAAAACCTATTTATGCGTACGCTGCAAAAACTATTGACAATAGAACAAAATGATGTACTACGGGTTTTTAGGTCTTTTGGAGACAAACAAAAAAGTCCGCGACAGCATATATCTAACTATCATAGTTTAGTCACAATAACTACTTTTATGTTTTTAAAATTTAATATTTCGTTCCGAGATTGAATTTAACGTTAAATGAGTATCGTTATATTAACCCTTATCCAAATTAAGTATTTTGTTATCAAGAGTATTAATGTTGAGAATTAAATTACTTTTTGTTTTATTCCAATCGGACTTTTCGTTTAGAAGTTATTACGAGTATAAAACGCAATGAATATGTGGGACTCAGCGAGCCGCGAAAATAATAACTCGACGGCATTGCGAGTACTGTTTGAACCCCTTTATGACGCAGACGAAGTTGCGAGGGTCATCTAGTAAAATATATATTATTTTTGAGAAATATACATTTGATTTGACTAATAAATTGATCACAAACCAGGCCATATGGACTGTAATACTCTTTCGACATCAGCATACAGTGGACTAACGTTCTCTGGTTTTACACTGATTGTAGCCAAAATGTTTTGAACTTGAGAATGAAAATCACCGGACAGGTCGACGAGCTTTGGATCCATATGTATAGCTGAAAAACAAAAATTTGGATTTCATTAGCATCGTCCTCAACTGGAATTGGGCTTTAACAAGAGAATACTTTACGTGAGTATTGCAGAATCTTTCACTGAAGAGTTGAAGTCATAATGCAGTATTTTGATTTAAAGTTATAAAGATTTTTTTTTATTAGTTATAAAGTTTCACAAAAAATATTAGGTTTCATTAATAACCGAAATTAAAATTTATTGGAAAAAAATATTTTTAAAAAGCTACTCAAATACGGTTTTTTTTTAGTTGGAGGAAATCACCGGATCGCCCCGCGAGTGGGAGTTGAACCGCATTAAAACCTCCAACCGCTCACACTCAGCGTCCGAACCCCCGCTGAGGCCAGAACCCAGCACGGGGTTATGAGGACGACGCGACGCGTTACGCCATCGGCACTCTTTCCCGTCGTGCCCGTAGTGATTCCGAACGAACTCCCCAGTTTCGTTATGGAGCCAAAATTGACGTTCCCAGTTGAGTTGATAACTTGAGATTGACTGAGAAAAGTTTAAAGTTTTCACAAGTAGGTAACTCTCACCTTGTACTTCTACTTCCTCAAATTCTTTTATGTTTTCGTATCTCGGTATTTGACCGGGTCCATAATACAGTTTTATCGTCAAAATTTCTCCATCTATCTTGACTCGATTGTTTAGTTCAGCGGCGGCAAAGGCTTCTTCTTTTGTACGAAACGACATCGTAGAGAACCGTGGAGTAAGTCTGATGATTTTAGCGCTACTAAACGCCTCGAAAGCTTTTAATAAATCGAATGGTCTGATTTGCGGCGGAAAACCTGAAATTTCATTATTTGATACATAATAGTTTATGTTAGTTTAGTTTATGAGTTTTGATACATGATTCGCATTCACAAAAAATCATGCGAATGTTTTGGCAAAAGTTGCGTGAATATTGCGAGGCGGAGCCAAAATAAATGCCCTGCCAGCCCTTTCAAATTCGTCCATACTCGGTGGGTCCTACGACCTTCCGTTCTCAAGATAATTTCAGGGGGTTTTCAATGATTCGATGGCGGGAGGCAAGTTACTCCCTCCACCCTAGCGACGTCCCCGCCAGAGTTAATACAGTGGTGAGTCGATACGATACGGTCAGACGGTCTAACGACTTCTTTATGACTTCTTGGTTGCATGGCTTCGACTTGAAGATCACCCAGAATGGGTAGGATTTCGGCCGGGGCTGGTGGTGACTAAGAACGAAAACACTCAAACTTACAGGCGCGCCGTTGCGCAATTGCCAGACCATGGCTAACCCCATGAAGGGAAAAGAAGACAACGCCACAACACAATATCACCCCCGCTCAGAAAGGGCGGGGAGATCATGCCCGGGCAGCGGGGTTATCTCAAGGCCCGTCCGTGTCGACGGCCCCCATGGCTGGCTGGTAGTGGTGAGTAATGTTATCATACCTGTCACAATAATCATAGTAGTAGACTTCTTTTTTTCAAAGATTTCACTACTCTCCTGCGGCTTAGTGGTCTTTCTTGTCGCATATTTGTCCATTGTTCATAAGAGTGTCTCCTCCTAAGAGAATTTGTGTTCATTTAACAGTTTCAACATAGCTATTCATACTTTGATAAATCCATTATTAAAATCGGCCTATCCGTCCACTGCTGGACATAGGCCTCCCTTAAACCTCGCTACAACGAACCGGTCCTGTGCTGTCTGTATCCATTTCCCGCCCATTAACACTACAAAGCAGCAATTCTTTGGGCTATGTCGTTTGAGTTGGTAACTCTGGGACAAAGTTACATTTAAATTCTTCTTAATCTGTTAGTAGTATGTCCCAAATCCAATCTGTAAAGTTTTAACCTCTCCGGGTGGATTTAAATTTTAAATACTTACGTGCTACCGTATATCACGTTGTGAACTTCCTGAATCCGAAATGGACGCACCCACTTACAGTTTAAAGACCGATAAACTTTTTTATCTACAAATTCAACAATTGTATAGTAAAATGATTATCTAATATTGTGAAATAATAAAAACAAAGACCGGCAAAGATACAACAACGATGCAAGTTCTACTCGCCACTATCAGTACATTTGTGACTCAACAACTCTTGATTCCTCGAAAACGAAATTGTCCATCAAAGTTGCCAGCCTACGCGAAAAAGCCCTAAAATAGCCTGGTTTTTTAAAACAGGTACGCATTAAACATTTAACTTCAATTTTATTTGTGCAGGTTTCAACTTTCACTAAACTATTTGTTAACGAATATAATCTAATATTTAATTTTTACCTGTGTCGTTTTTACACATATATATATCTAATTCTATAAAATTATAGTTTTTTCTGTCATTAATTAAGGTACTACCACTTACCTGTCAATATCTTGATAAATTTCTTAAATAACGGCTAAAAATTAGGTACATACATAAACTAAAATTAAAAGCCTAGAGTTGGCAACTCGATCTTGTTTTCAGTCGGTAAATATCCAACCATAGACAAGTCGAATATAGTGTTGTGTAGTAGAAATGTGTCGATTGCATTATGGAGTGATCAATCACCAGACATTCAACATATAGACTATTATAGACATCCTTTATTGGTGGTAAAAAATGGTACAAAACAATAAAAAGAAATAAAACAATGTCATGTATATATAATATTAAATTTATATTAGCACTTGTAAATCTATTATTATCGCGTTAGTACTTTTTCTAGAGAAGAAGTTAGAAGATTAGATTTAAAAAGAGCTGTTTTTAATAGGCAGTTTAGGTACTCATAGACTAGAAACTAGTTTTTAATTAAGTATATTGTATGAGTATTTTCATCAAAGACCCACAACTACTAGACTATATATTATTATTTCAGCACTAGCTGGCCCGCGCAACTTGTTCTGCGTTTAAGCCTTCCCTGAAATTCCACGAATATTTAAGGACTAAAACTAGCGAAATCAGTTCAGCCGTTTCGAGTTTTAGCGAACCTAACGCACAGCAATTTCTTTTTAAACTATAGAAGAAAATTGGACAATCCAGGAGTGCTGCCAATCCTACTGTTTTAACAATAGATTTGCTATTTTCACATTAGTGTACACTGTTTATGTTTCATTCTAAAATTTTACGGATTTTTTGATAACCAAATAATCAATTAAACTCAATGACACGAGATAGCAGTACCAACACTATCAACTCTTAGGGAATTCCCCGACCACGATATAGCTAGCGGGGATTTTAACGTTTAGTTCTAACCTTGAGTAGTACGCGCCGGCTGTCACCGAGTTCGGACGCTAATAATTTGCTCGTGCATTATTCTGCTGTTTTGTTTTCATTACGTTAACTATACATTAAGTGTTGTGCTTAAACTATTACTAGTGCGAAAGTGAATCTATTTTACAAACGATCTAAAAGGAACTGTGAATTTGTGGGCACATTCTTGTAACTTTACTGCAAGAATCAGCTGGCGATCTTTTCTATCTACCTACGGTCGTCACTCGTCAACAGTTGTTATTGGAAATATTGCAAACTTAACGCAAATAAACAGTACGTATTAAATACTAAACATTTGAATTGGAATTTATTATATTTTGGAAAACAGTAAGGAAAAAAGAAAAAACAATATATATATAAATTAAAATGGAAAATCAAATGGAACTACTACTAATTAAAATAACAGAGAAAATGAAAATACAAACAGAAGAAATAACTCGTTCAGTCACTAAAAATGTTTTAGAAACCCTTGATAAAAAAATGAATATACTTTTAGAAGAAAATAATAATTTAAAATCTAAAATTGAAAAATTGGAATACAAAATTTCGTTCTTAGAAGACCATCGGAGAAAAAATAATCTAATATTTTTTGGAATTAATGAGACTCAAAAGGAGGGATCTATAATCGACCAAGTTAAAACTATTATTGAAAATGAAACTAAAATCGACATCCAACCTTATGAGATAAACAACGCGTACCGAATCGGAACAAAACGACAAAAGACTCGGCCCTTGCTGGTTGAGTTCTCTTCAATATGGAAAAGAAACATGATACTTAAGAACAAAAATAAAAGTCGATCCGGAATCTATATCAAAGAAGATTTTTCTAAAGACACATTAATTAAAAGAAAAGAATTAATGCCGAAATTGCTTGAAGCTAGGGAAAGTGGTAAAACAGCATATTTGAAAAAGGACAAATTGATAATTATTGATCCTAGAGATAACAATAAAATGAAAAGGAAGAGAGATGTAGAATCTCCTAATGAACTACAAACGAAAACTATAGAGTCTTCAAGAAATAAATTAAATAAAATAAATATATCGGACTACCTAACTCACAAAAGAATTCAATCCCTGCCGAATCCAAAAAACTAACAAAATATGACAGCTCAAGCGTACCTAACATCACTAAATGTACAAACTTAACCACAAACTCAAACATTGTCACCCCAAGCCGGTTGGTCACCGTGGGGGAAGATGACTGCTACCCTCCTAACGGAAATAAAAAACAAAATTATCAACTTCTTCCTAAAATAAAAAACAAACAATACTTTTACATAGCAACATATAATACACTCACACTAAGAACTGAAGAGAGCTTACAAGAATTATTACGTGCGCTTCAAGGCGTAAAATGGGACATCATTGGCTTGAGTGAAGTAAGGAGAAACGGGGAATCAATTGATGAATACACCGATTTTATATTGTACTATATAGGCGAAACTCCAGGAAGATATGGAGTAGGATTCTTAATCAAAAAAGAACTCAAACCATACATTGAAGAAATAATCGGAATATCTGAGAGAATTGCCATATTAAACATAACTATACCATCACGAAACGAGAAGTGGTCCATCGTCCAAATTTACTCTCCAACTGAGCAATCTACTACTGCAGAGATTAACTCTTTCTATTCTTCCTTAAATAACGCTGTAAAAGAACGCACACACAAAAACTGCATAGTAATGGGCGATTTCAATGCTCGGATTGGAACTCCATGCGATGAAGAAGTCATCATAGTCGGTCACTACAGCAGCGGAAAAAGAACGAGAAACGGACAAAAACTAGTAGAAATGGCCTTCGAACACAACATGACGATACTAAACAGACAATACAGAAAAAGAGAATCGCGAAGATGGACATGGATCTCACCAGACGGAAAATTCAAGAACGAAATTGACTATATCCTAACCAACCGTAGAACTGCTTTCGACGACTGTGGCACCATTGCAAGCCTGAACTTTAACAGTAACCACCGCATGCTTAGAGCACGACTTAATGTGTCTTCAACCAAAAGCAGACCCAACTTGAAAATCTCACCGCCAAATCTACTGACGCCATCGAACATTGCCAGCACTAAAGAAAAAATCAACTCACTCAAAACTTCATCCTTGAATCATTTGAATACTCAAGAAAAATATAACGCTTTACATAACATACTAACAGCGATACCAGAAACAACCAAGATCAAATTACATAAAGGTAAAAATGAAGAAAACGTCTCGGAAAAAACAAAATCACTACTAGAGGAAAGGAAAAAGCTAATTAAAACTCCTAACAAAACAAAAATTCTAAGAAAAAAAATAGGTGAACTAAGTAAAAACATTAAAGCAAATTTGAGAAAAGACAGAGACAAATTTAGAATGAAGACATTCGAAAATTATATCACTAAAAGTGGAGGTATAAATAAAGCTTTTAAGATACTAACTGACAAGACTAGCTGGATCTCAAACATAAACGAAAAGAAGAACAAAACATTAACTAAAAGATCTGATATTTTAAGTACTGCTACAAAGTTTTACGAAGACTTGTACTCGTGTAAAAACGATATACCAAAAACCAATCTAAACATAACAGATCCAGTACCACCAATATTGCAAGCAGAAGTTGAGAAAGCAATAGAAACACAGAAAAAAGGGAAAGCTCCAGGACCAGACCAAATTAGCAACGAACTACTTATGGAATCTAAAACCACCATCACACCGATACTAACATACATTTTCAATGACATAATGGATAATGAAATAATACCAATACAATGGACCACCTCAACAATAACATTACTACATAAGAAGGGCGACAAGAGCGATCTTAATAACTACCGGCCTATCAGCCTGATGTCAAACGTCTTTTTTTTTTTTTTTTTTTTTTTTTTTCAGTTGGAGGAAATCACCGGATCCCCGCCCGCCCCGCGGGCGGGGTATGTGGGAGTTGAACCGCACTAAAACCTCCAACCGCTCACACTCAGCGTCCGAACCCCGGCTGAGGCCAGAACCCAGCACGGGGTTTGAAGGGACGGCGCGACGCGTTACGCCATCGGCATTCTTTGCCGTCGCTCCGTCCCCGGACGCCGAACCGGTAGCCGCCGGCGAATACGGCCACCGGCTCTCTCGGTCGGCGGGCTTTCCGAAGCCCGCCAAGATGGGACCGCGTGTCACCCTCCCGCGGAATACCCCGCTGGGTCAGAACCAGCGTGGGTCGGGGAGTACGCGGTCTACCATCCCCCGGATGCTCTTACGCTAAGGACGTGCTGAGCGAGACACGGCACCTTCTTGGGTCCCCGCTCGCACTCGCATGCGTTGGGGACCCGAAACTCTTAGGGGGCCAGAATCCGGGCGAGATCCCGGTCCCGGCCCCCTGCTCGACGGCGGCGGGTGGGTAAGTTGAGAGTGGCATACAGCCTCTCTCTCTCAGCCCCCGCCACCTGCTTCTGCGAGATGGTGGACTCGCAGAAGTCGAGCATCGCCTTCCTGGACTCGTCGCTCTCGAGCATCGACGCCGCGACGCTCGGGAGCGACAAGTCCGGACCTATTTGTTGGACCAGGACACAGCGCTGCCTCTCCCATGCGGGGCAGCGCGCGAGCGTATGCTCCGGCGTGTCCTGGTCACATCCCACGCAATGGTGGCACCTCGCCGTCGGCTCGGCCTTGATCCGGTGCAGATACCGACCGAAGCACCCGTGCCCGGTCAGCATCTGCACCATCCAGAAGGTGAGGCGTCCTGCGCCACGACCCACCCAATCATCTAGGATCGGGCGGATCGCCTCGACGGTCCGTAGACCCCATGTGGGGTTAGCGAGTCGTCTCTTCCACGCTTCCGTCACGGACCGCCGAGATTGGACCTTCCTATCGCGAACAGCTTCCCGCAGGGGACGCACCACGCCCCGGGCGCGGAGGTCGCATCGCCAGCGATAATCGCCAGCTAGCGCCTCCGCCTCCAGCTCCCAGGGCGGCGTCCCCGCCAGCACGCACGCCGCCTCGAAAGCGATGGTGCGGTACCCGCGGATGGCCCTAATAGCTACGATGCGCTGTGGCCGACGCAGGAATCGGGCGATAGTTAATCGCACCCGTGCGTCGGCCCAGACGGGCGCACCGTATAGGGCCATCGATCGCACCACTCCCGCATAGAGGCGGCGCACTGCGTTGCTGGGTCCCCCGACATTCGGGAGCAACCGGCCGAGTTGGCCGGCCGTCCTCATCAATCGGGGGACCAGGTTCGCGAAATGGGCTCGGAAGGTCCAATGGCTATCCAACACGAGGCCGAGGTACTTCAGCTGCACCCCGACCTCAATCTGGACGCCTCCAACCATTATTTGGGCGTCGACCGGCGGCACAGCCCCAGCCCCGCAAAACCACAGGGCCTGGGACTTGTGCAGCGCCACGTCGAGGCCCAATCTCCTTATTTTGCCGACGACGAGGGCCACCCCCGCTGTGGCAAGACGGGCAGACTCTCTGAAGTCATCCCCCCGGGCCACGACCATAGTGTCGTCCGCGTAGCAAATTACGCTAAGGCCCGGGAGGAGGGCGCCCCTCAGCACCCAGTCGTACCCGATATTCCATAGCAGGGGTCCAAGAACGGACCCCTGCGGAACACCGCGCACGACCTGGAACCGGTGCAAGGTCCCACCGTACCCGGTACACATGACCGACCTGGCCTCCAGGTAGGAGCCGATCAGCCGGCGGAGATAGAGGGGCACTCCATGCCTCTCCAGTGCCCCCCCAATCACGGACCAAGGCAGGGTGTTAAAGGCATTGGCGATGTCGAGCGACACCGCCAAGGCCACCCCACCCTGGGAGACGGCCTCCTCCGAGAGGGCCCGGACACGTAGAATTGCGTCTACGGTCGAACGACCCTCCCGGAAGCCGTACTGCTCCGCCGACAGACCGGGTCCAACCCCGACCAGGTGCTGAACGATGCGGGCGGCCAGAACGCGTTCCAGCAATTTGCCCACCTCGTCCAGCAGCACGATGGGACGGTAACCGGCGGCTGAGTCCGCCGGGCGCCCCTCTTTCCGCAAGAGGACTAGTCTGCCCGTCCGCCAAAGCGAGGGAAACCGTCCCGACTCCAGGCAAGAGTTGAAAAGCCTTAGGAGTCGGTCCCCTAGGGCATTGATGGCCAAGGCCAGGACCCGGCCGTGGATGCCGTCCGGGCCGGGGGCCGTGACCTTCGCACTCATCCGTGTCACGGCCACATGGAGCTCATCTCTCGTGATATGAGGCACCTCAGCAGTGGCTTCACCGCCGGTGTTATCCGGCGGCTCACCCATAGCAGGCGGAGTAAATCCGGCCTGCTCCTGCGGGAACAGCGCCGAGACGATGTCCCGCAGCTGCTGAGGCTGGAGACGCTCGGTCATGGGAGGCGCCCACGGGCGCACTTTATTGCGCACCGTTTTATACGGGCGCCCCCACGGGTTGTCATCGAGCGTCCCCAAGAGAGTCTCCATGTACCCTTCCTTGGCCAACTTGATGGCCAGCCGCATGGCGCTCCTCGCTTCCGCGTATTCGCCATACAGCCGGTCCTCCTCCTCCGCGAACGCAACGGGATCGTCGCGACGCGCGAGGATGCGGCGGCGATGTCGGGCGCACCGGCGCCTCGCCCGGACGCATACACGAAGCTGCGCTATCTCAGGCGACCACCAGTACGCCGACTTGCTCGGAGGCCGAGGGCCGACCCGAGGCATCGAAGCATCGCTAATGCGATGCATCGTGTCCCGGAGCCATAACGCCTCGACCTCCACATCCACAGGGTGTGGACGCATGGGCGTCCACGCCGCCACAGTGGAGGCTTCCATCAAGCGCTCCTTGTCCAGGAGCCTCAATGCCCACCTGGGGAATGACCGAGGTGCAGTTCCCTGGGCGACCGCGGTTGGCGTGGAGGCGGACAGATCAAACCGGATGTACCGGTGATCTGATAGAGATTCCGCCTCCACCAGCACTTCCCAACCGCGGATGCGTTGTGCGATGGCAGAGCTCGCGAACGTTACGTCCACGATGGACTCGCCCTGCCACCGCACGCAAGTCGCGACCGACCCTCTGTTCATGATACAGAGTCCGGCCGCGACCGCCCACTCTTCCAGCAGTCTACCCCGAGCGTCCGAGCGGGGGGAACCCCAAGCGACACATTTCGCGTTGAGGTCCCCCGCTAGTATCACTGGACGGGGGGCGGAGCGCTGAGTAATCGCCCCGATCCCGTCCAGGAACTGCCCGAACTCGTGAGTAGACCGACTTGGAGAGAAGTACACCCCGATCACGACGGTATCTTCTATCTTCACCGCGACGAACCCGGGTCCCCTGGCCACCATTTCCAGGGGGGATCGCCGCGGTCCTCCTAATGTGTATGGCCGCCAAGCCGCACTCATCCCCGAACCAGCAGTCGTCCGCTGGGGGGACAAAATACGGCTCGGCGACCACAGCCACGTCAATGGACCACTCCGCCATGCTCTGGACTAACATGTCCTGAGCCCTGACGGAGTGGTTCAAATTACCTTGGAGGAAGCGACGGGTGTAGTCCATTAATGTTGGACCACATCCATCGCTCCCTCCCCTCCTCCGCCGCCCCCGCCATCGGGCGCACTAGTCGCCACGGCGGGGTCCGAACCGCCGGCCGGTACTCCCCCGGCCGACTTCCTCTGTTGGCGCCGCTTGTTCTTGCGGCGCCTGTTCCGTTCGGTGTTGACACCGGACGGGGAGCAAGCTTTGCCTCCCGCCCGGTGATCAGACCTGCGCCCGGCCGCCGCGCACAGCGCACAGTGCGGCGCGGCCGAGCAAGTGGCCGCCTTATGTCCGGTTTGACCGCAGCGGAAACATAAACCGCTGCGGTCAACAGTGCTGGTGCACCTGGCGACGCTATGCCCCGTGCCGAAGCACTTGAGGCATCGCCAGGCGCGCGATTCCAATAGCCGCACGTGGGCTGCGACCCAGCCCACGCGCAGCCTGCCCGGATCTCCGGCCGGTCTTCCGGGCGGAGGAGTGGCCAGGGAGTTGGCGGTCTCCAGCGGACACCGCACCCACACAGAGCTGGCCCCGGTATAGCCACGGCGCAACTCGCCTATGGCTATACTCTCAGGGGCACATTTTCCCTGGGCAGCGATGGCCGCCACCACCTCCTCCCTGGAGGTGCAGTCGTCCAGGCCGGTCACCCGTAACTCGGCCATTTTGACCGGCCTGTGCACTCTCACTTCTTCCTCCGGCCACACCACCCGGACGCCCGACGCCAGACGGTCCGCGATGCCGACGCTGTCGGCACCGGCGGGACACTCCAACAATCGGGCCCCATTGGCAGTGTGACGGATACGGAGGCCATCCTCCGCCCCTATCTCCGCCAGGTCGACGGCAGCGCGCGCCTTCGCCATGACGTCGGGGTACGACAGCCCCTTCGCCTGGCCGGCCGGCAGCAGTGTGATTACCACGGCTGCCCGCCTCGGCGCGCGCTGCTTCTTCCTGGCCTTCTTTTTCTGTTGTTTGCCGGCGGCGGGCGCTCGACCCTGTTGGGGAGCAGCCGCAACCGCCGGAGTCCCGTTCTTGTTTTGGGCAGCAGACGGTACTCTACCCGGCTGGGGAGTAACCTTATCCGCTGCCCTTGTCTCGGCTGGTGATTGGGCCGGGGCGACCCTGGCCCGTTTGGCGCCCCGCTTCACCACCTCGTTCCAGCCCTCATCCATATTGGTTGGGGCTGGAGGAAGCGGGCGGGGCTGAGGGGGTGGCGTGGCAGTTTTAGCACCGCCGCCCCCTTTCTTCTTTTTGTTTCGGGTCGGATCGGCCGGTCCCGCACCCGTATGTACGTCCGATGGGGCGAGAGCTACGGGACGCGGTGCAGGTGTTGTTGCACCGCGTAGGGCCGTAAGTTCAGCCCTGAGTTCGGCAATCATCTTGCCGAACTCCGCCGTTAGCTCTCGCCTGATGCGGGCAGCCATTTCGTCCGGGGACTCAATGGTCTGCCTCACTCTGGCTCGCGGCGACGCAAGTCGCGGCCCGCGTGCCTCCTTCTGTCTGGGACGCCACTCGTCGTCGTCGCCGTCTGTCACCTTGGTTCGCGGCGCTGCCACGTCACTCGTCCGAGCAGTCGGCGACGCTCCGCCAGGTTTCTGCCCAGGCTTAGGCTTAGTCCCCTGTGCCTCAAGGGCCGTCAACCTCTCCCTGAGGAGGGCCACCTCGGCCTTCGCCGTCTCCAACTGCGTTTTCAGCACAGCGTCGCGGCTGATGGCCGCGGAGACGGCCGGCATAATTCTACCAGTCTCCTCGGCCACCCGCCGCCACGCCTTTGCGTAATTCTGGTTACCGCTACTGTGGTAGCGGTACGTGGCCGAGCTGGCCCGTCGTCTCAATGACTCTAGGACGACGACGGGGCTCTCGTAGAACTCCTCGTCAGTCGTCGTCCGAGTCGAGGCGAGGGATGTCGTCGCGCGCGAAGGACCTATTGGTTTCTTCCGCCTCGGCGCGGGCATCGCCGCGGCATCCCTCGCCCGTGTCTTTCTGGTGGTAATGTCCCCGACATCCACCCGCCGAGTGAGACTCGCCATTCGCGATGTCTCGTCGTCACCGTCGGAGGACTCCGTCTCTGAGCTCCGGCGCGCCGCGGACTTCCGCTTGCGCCCGAATCTCTCGACGGAGTCCTGGAATTGGGAGCAGTCATCGCTCGCGATGGTACTCGCGACTGATGCCCGCCCCGACCTTACGCCAGTAGCAATCTCCGACACAGGGGCCTGGTCGCCTACCCCTGTGCGGGCTTCGGAGGTGGACTCCACGTCCATGACCTAGCCCGAAGTTGAGGGGAGCAGTCGCATCAGTGCGACTACTCCCAGGCGCTCAACTCCGCGGCTACCCACACGTCACTGCCTTGGCACCGCCCAGGGACTACGTGTGGGGTGGGCCTTCGTACATGAAGGTGGTATCACCCACGGACGCCAGTGACGCGAATCCCCATGTCAAACGTCTACAAAGTTTTCGCTAAAATAATTCTAAAACGCTTGACTAATGTTTTGGATCAAAATCAGCCCGAAGAACAAGCAGGCTTTAGAGGTGGTTATTCCACTCTCGATCATATACATGCATTGAGACAAATATTTGAGAAGAATAATGAGTATAATGAACCATTTTATTGCTGCTTCATAGACTATTCCAAAGCATTTGACTCCATTGCCCATGAAAAAATATGGCAATGCTTAAAAAATAATGGCATAGAACATAAATACATCAGGATTCTAAAAAAAATATACGAGAACAGCACAGCTAAAATCAAGTTAGAAAGAGAAGGCAGAAGTTTTGAAATAAAGAGAGGAGTGCGTCAAGGAGACCCTCTATCTCCAAAATTATTTACAGCAGTTCTGGAAGATATATTTCGCAAGCTTAACTGGGAACACTGCGGGATAAATATTAATGGTAAAACATTATCCCATTTACGTTTTGCTGATGATATTGTATTATTTGCTACTTCAAAGGACCAACTCCAAAGTATGCTTCAAGAACTGGATACAGAAAGCAGTCTGGTAGGACTAACAATGAATGCCTCTAAAACCAAAGCTATGACAAATAAAGAAGAAAGCCCTATAATCGTAAACGGAGAATTAATAGAATATGTGAGTGAGTATACTTATCTGGGTCAGCAGATTTCTTTTACAAAAATTATGGACAAAGAAATAGACAGAAGAATAGCAAACGCATGGAAAAGTTACTGGAGACTAAAAGAAATCATGAAAAATTCGGAAATAAGCATATCGATTAAAACAAAACTTTATAGTACATGCATACTACCCGTTCTGACTTATGGATGCCAAACCTGGGCACTCACGAAACACCAAATAAAAAAGTTGCAATCGTGCCAGACAGGAATGGAAAGGAGTATGCTCAACTTAAAAAAACTTGACAAAGTAAGAAACAAAACAATCAGAAAGCGTACCAAGATAGAAGATGTAGCAAAAACCATTAGAAGACTAAAATGGAGATGGACAGGTCACATAATACGAGGGAAAGAAAAATGGAATAGAAACCTAATTTTCTGGTACCCTAGAAATGGTAGAAGAAATCGAGGCAGACAAAAACGAAGATGGGCAGACGAGATACAGGAAATAGCTGGAAAAACCTGGACTAGGAAGGCACTAAACAGAGATGAATGGAAAGAAGAGGAGGAGGCCTTTGTCGACATCGACAAACAGACCGATAACTAAAAAGAAAAAAAAATATTACTATAGTTATATATATTTTACTAGTACAGTTTTTATATTTAACTTTAATTTTTATATTGAAAAGATTTTGTAACTTTAATTTTAAACCAATATTGTATATCTAACTCAGGTCTGAATAAAGGGCTTATATTATTATCTAACCTTGAAATTAGTCGAGTTGAATATTATTAAATGGGGAATGAAAGATGATCCTCCTGGATTTTGATTAGAAGAGTAAACTTTACATGGGATGAAATCATATTGCGGTGCGAGACCATTAAAATGCATAGATTTCTGCGTTATTGCATTGTCGCATCTGTGTAAAATTTCAGCTCAATCGGAAACCGGGAAGTTTGTAAAATTTACCTTGCAAGATTCCACTCGAACTTACATAGCTACATCCAGTTCAAGTAAATATAAAGACGAAGACTTCAAACTCCTGTACTAAATAAGATATACCCGTCGTTTTTAGGCTCGTTTCACTTGTCTTAACTAGCACTTTACTTATGATACATATTTAGGATTTTAATATCTATTTATCATAGGAAGGTGGTATTTATATGTTGTTTAAACTAACTTACACTATATGAAGGTGAAAAAAAAGTCAATATTCTATTTTTTATTTAAAATCACAGACAATTCTTATTATAACATTACAAAATAGTTTGTAGATTAATACTAAACGTTCGTTTAGTCGCTTATCTCAGTAATAAGTTTTATAAGCTGAAAATAGAGTTTGTAATGCTCACAATTTGAAATATTAAATTGAATCATTTCAATTTCGTAAAAAAAATATTATTAAAAACAAGATAACTTCGTGTCATATCCTTAGTTAATTCGAGTTGAACATAAAACCTTATGTAGTTATTACTAGTTATACATAATACTACTAGCTGCCCTGCGCAACTTCGTCTGCGTCGTTTAGGAATTGTTACCGGCAATTTTCTAAAAGTACTACTACATCAGGACGCTTCATTAGAGCCCAAACACGATGAGGTTATCTTGCTTATTAACGGAGTTCCTGTGGCCACCTTCCAGCTCCATCATCAGACCTTGATCTAAGATATCCTATCTCTCAAGTTGGATCGAACTGCACATGGTGTGCAAATTTTATTATAATCGGTTGAGTGGTTTAGGAGTCCATTGAGGACAAACATTGTATATATTAAGATTGATTGTTATACAGGGTAGTGAGTGTAACTTTATGCCATCAGAAGTGGGGTGAATGATCTATCAAAATACAACTTGGATCCATTTTAATTTTGGAACCTATGAAACTCTTTTACAATTTACAAGCTTTATATTAACTTGCACAGGATGTAACTATGTAAGTTCGGTTGGAAACCTACAAGCTAAATTTGACAAACTTCCCGGTTTCCGATTGTGCAATGCATATTACGTGACAATGCAATAATATGACAAAATGGTGCTGATCTAATGAATGATTCGGAAGGTGGTCATAGGAACTCCTGTACTAAATAAGGTAGACTTGTCGTGTTTTTCTTTTTTTATTGCTCAATAGATACACAAGCCTACGGCCCACCTGATGGTAAGCGGTTACCATCGCTAATGGACCTCTGCAATGCCAGGGCAAAGAGGGCAATGTTTGAGCTCATTTTACTTGTCTTGGCTAACATTCTACTGATACATGATATTTAGGATCTTAATAGTTTGTATTTAAGTTTTCTTTAAAATAAATTATTGAATTTTATGAGGTATGTAATAATTCCATGGGTAGCCTGCAACGATAGTCATAACCATATGCTTTATTGAAAAACGGGTTAACCGATTTCAAAAATACAAGTGGTTCTTAGTTGTATTTAAACAGGTCATTCATCCCGTCATAGCACAAGATTACTGGTCTACACTGTATTTTATTACTTATTAGTAAATACAAATTCAGAGTAAAAACTACAAACAGTCATGATTTATCTTCTACCACGTTGTGAAAATTTTCCCCTGTTGAAATTATTTTGGTATTTATTAAACTTTTTATAGTTTTGCTGATTTTTATTCAAATTGGGATGTAACCGTTTCTTCTGAACTTTGTTATGAGTAAACCTCATTTTTGTGTTCTCTTGTTTGTCAGCCAGTTCTTCAATATTATTTTCACTATCTTCTAGTAAATCACAAAGAAATAAATTTTTATCAACGCAAATATATGATTCTGATGCTGATTTCATTAAATTAATTATTTTCGTTGCTAATTTGGGGTAGACACCGATGGTACAATTCCTCGAGTGTTCAAATGGGTCTTGTAAACAGATCTGAGACTCCAACCTTAGAGGTTTGCATAATCTATTTCCTAAATTATTTTGATAAGTAGTAAAGTTATTAATGAACAAATCAAAACATTTCTTTTGTATTGGATATCCTAGATACGGACAAACAACAAGTTCATCAAAATTGAAATCAGCATAAAATGTAAAAAAGCCCCCGAGTAAGCGATATAGTGATTCAGTGTTAGAAGTTGTATGAGTATAATTGCTGTCAATGGCTGTGTTCCAGTTGTCTACCATATTACAGTCAACATTTTTTTGTAGAGCCTGAACAGAGGGCAATACAGATTGTTGCTGTAAATAAAAGATAACTAGCATTGTCAATGCATAGTTTGGCATAAGATTAGTACCAGTTATTTTGAAGACTTTGGACCAATATTTGAGTATAACAGCTATTTTGATAGCCCTAGGATCCATGTGCAGCAGATGTGCTATAAGTTTACTGTTTTGAACTCCAGAGAAACTCGTAAAGTTGATGTCACAATTGTACCCCGTAGGTCGATGAAATGTTTTTAATATTGGCACTCTGGCTTTGGTTATTGCAAATAAGTTAGAGAACAAATGCGGATAGGAGCGTAGTATGTTGCGGGCTTTAATAACAGCTCCGTCTGGTGAGTTGTATTCCGGTAGTTGTATGTAACAGTCGACATCGCTCGATTTTATGCCGAGGCCCGTTATTATTGATCCAAACGGTTTTAAATAGCAACCTGCAAAGGATATTTAGAAATTAATAGTATTATATCTAGTGTATCTAGTTATAATGGTAATATTTCTATAGTATTACACACAATTATATATTTAACAATATTTTAATTATTTTTCTCTGTGTTTAATTTCATTATCAGTCATTTAAACCATAGCTAGTTCAAAAATAAATGTTAAGTACCTGGCCAAGGGTATTGTAGAAGTTCTTCTAAATCTCGAAACAAATGTGTCAAATTTTCTACCTGCTGCCTAGTTAACCTTATATGTTGTAATATGTTTTCTATTTGCGACTCGAAGTCACCTTTGTCTAAGGACAAGGCGGAAGGATCTGGCAAACCATCTAAAAAAATAAAATAAAATGATATTAGAAATATAATAATTATAACTTGCCTCTATTTTCTTTGATTTCTCATTTTTGTAAACATACGATTTTGGTTTCATGAATGTTTTTGCGAAGGGAAATTATTATAGTGTGGCCTAAAATATATTAACCTCCTAAGTTCGTAAACAATTATAGAAATGTGTGAAAATTTAACATACCTGTATCCATTGTTAATTTTTAATAGAAAACGATAGAAATTCAACAAACAGAAACCAAAATATTAATGTTCGTACAATCCATTTATTTCAATTTTTATTATTTTGCCTGGCTTCAGAGCATCCACAACCTTATGTTATGAGTAACCAGTAAACAAGAAAAAAACTAATAACTACTAAATAAATACAGCCGTAAATATTGTAAATTCTGGAAATATCAGTGTCCAGGAGTACATGTTTATAAAATTGAGTAGGGTGAAATGCATAGATGTCTGACGATGTTATGCGTTATCCAATATCAATAACTAGATGACCCTCGCAACTTCGTCTGCGTCACAAAGGGGTTCAAACAGTACTCTTAATGCTGTTGCGATATTATTTGCGCGGCCCGGGGAGTATTCATGTTTTATACTCATAATAACTTCTAAACGGAAAGTCCGATTAGAATAAAACAAAAAGTAATTTACTTCTACATTAATACTCTTGATAACATAATACTTTATTTGGATAAGGATTAATATAACAATACTAATTTAACGTTAAATTCATTTTTTTTTTGAACATAAAAGCGGTTATTGTGACTAAACTATGATAGTTAGATATATGCTGTCGCGGACTTTTTTGTTTGTCTTCAAAAGACCTAAAACCCCGTAGTACATCATTTTGTTCTATTGTCAATAGTTTTTGCAGCGTACGCATAAATAGGTTTTCGATTATTCGCCTTGTGTTACATATTCGATATTTTCATACGGATCCCTAATTTTTTCCAAAATAAAATATAGCCTATAACCTTCCTCGATAAATGGACATTCCAACAGTGAAAGAATTTTTGAAATCGGACCAGTAGATCCTGAGATTAGCGCGTTCAAACAAACAAACAAACTCTTCAGCTTTATAATATTAGTATAGATAATTAATATTCATTTTCAAGAAACTTTTGTTTCTTAATTTTTGGTAGTAGAAAAACTAAGTAACATGGAACTGATAACATTATGCTTGTTTGATGTGACTTCAGCCAGGCCGCAGGCAGTCCAGACCCTATTGTAGACAACTAACAGTTCTCTATGTACATAATATATTGTAGATGGTAGGAATATAGGTGTAATGTCTGGATTCGTATTCAGATTTACATCCGCAAAAACACTGCGATGTGGGGAAAATATGGTGGAGCCAAAATCTCCTACTTATTTTTCAAATGAGCCCGTACTCAATGGCTTTTCGACCTTTTGTTCTCAAGATAATTTGAGCGGGTTTTAATCATTTGGCAAGGCAAGTTGGGGCATAGATTTTAGAATTTTAATCAAAAACCTTCAACGTTTTATTTAAAATGCTGATATTTTAAAATGATTATTGCAACACACCAATAATAAGATATTTAAAGTCGCATTTCATTCATTTCATCAAGTTCACGAACCGTTCAGATATAATCATCGCCGGTTTTCTGCTTGTAATTAATGACGAAAAAGTAATTTGTAAAATGGAAAATACACTTAATATCATCTAGGTCTACCACCCTACCGCGTGTTATAAGTAGTTAGGGATGAGATCGATCATTGAAATAAACGATCTGAGTTTAAATCGATTCATCAGAAGAATTTAGTAAATTAATCAAAAGTACATGTTTTTCTTTTTACGTTTTTTACTCTTACATACAAGGCATTCTTTATAGATACTGATATAAATTCTATGCAATCTTCAAAAATTACCTACGAGTAAAGACATATAATCTACAAAAAATCTCCCAGTAGAAAAGATTTTTTTGGTCTTAAAATCTGAGTCTGTTCATGGTGAAGCTAAAAAGGGAGGGGCAAGGGTGTAGGAAAAGTATTCTCAATAATGATTTTATTGAATTTAGCTGAAAGAAAAAATCCTTGTTAAAAATACAATTGCATATAAAAGAATTATGAAATTTGATACTAATATTATGTGTCAGAGCTACAAGATCTTAATTAAGCATTAATTTTGAATTTATGAATTTAATAGTATAGGATACCCACAGGAAATCAAACTTCAAAATCCCACCATGTAATAAATAACAATATGTTATACACATGGAATATTAAAAACATCGATGTCTAACACAGCTGTCCTGTGCAAAAGGTAATTCACTCTATTTCATTTCAAAATCAAATCAAATGTTCTAGTAAACGGAAAGGAGAAATAAAACAAAAATTAATACAAAAATAAAACGTAATGTTTTCAATTGGAATTCTACAAACTGCATAAAAATTAAATTGTAAAACGTCTTAGCTTATAATAAGAAGATGTTTAGTTCACTATAACTAAAACTAAAACTAATGATGAAAAAATGTAGTACATTATTATTATTATAGACTAAAGTCACGTCATAAACACACTAGTTTTTAGTGTTACGTTATTCTAATATTATTGTGTTGTGCATTCATCGCTGAGATTTCCAGTTTCCTTATTGGCAGGGTTTTCCTCTACTGCACTTTCGTTTTCATTTTCCTTCTGAGTTTGATTCTGTGGTGTATTTTCGACGTCACTGTCAGAACTATCAGGCACTTCTTCGGCGTTCTTGTCTATCATATTGATCGTCTCAGCGACGTTTACACTTAAAGGCTTAGAAAGAGGCTTAATCAATTCTATAAACCAATGTTGCATGTTTGATATGAACCATTTTCCAAATTCCCTAAATTCTTCCACTTGACCTGTCGAAACTAATCGCATAGAAACCACAGCGCTTGGCGGTTTAAGACAAAACATAAGGTTAAGGTGAAAGTTTATGTCAATTGGTTGTTTGTCAACTAGTAATATTTCGTCTGTGATCTTTATCTGTTTGGTTTCGAAGTCAAGGTTGGTGGCATTGTACAGTTTGGTGAAGTTTTTGCGTCTCCAGATAGCCTTGTTCACATCTCCTGTGTACTTCTCTCTCTGTTTCTTGCTATCTGGTTTTACTGTTTCCTCCACCTTACCCAGTTTTATCTTCAGAAGTTTCTCAAAAATCTTCATAATTGTTCCTCTGACAACTGATTTCCAATCTGGGTCCACTATGGACGCAATTATTCTAGGGAACAAATTCACTCTAAATTCTTGGTGGGACTTGGGTCGCGTTAAAACAGGGGCTTGGAGCAATATTATTTTAAGAAATTCCAAGTTTCGATTCAGCTTTTCTTTCTCATACGCTGCGGCCGCGTGTTTGAAGTAGGCTCTGATATCGGCAGCCAGCCTCGTGGTGACCGCGGACGCTACATTGTGGGACTGGTCCAAAGGATCCTGAACGCACATAGCGGACCCGTACCTGATGGGCATCACGAAATTCGCCAGCACATTCGCTTTGTACCTGTCAAATTCTTTTGGTAACAAATTGGTGTCTTTAAAACTGTTTTTGGGGACTGGCGCTCCCAAAAACGGACATATGACCATGTCTTCAAAGTTAAAAATGGAATAATATTCGAAGAATCCTCCCAAGAGTTCTGATATGGCGGAGGTGTTGGAGGAGGGCGGCAGGCGCTCCCTCTGACACATGAACCCTGCGTTCCACGAGTCCACGATGTACTCCGTGGCGGGGTCGCTCTGCAGCCACGCGATCGACGGCAGGATTGATATGGGCGGCTGTTGCAGGTAGAATATTATCATCATTGTCAGGGTGTAGTTGGTTAGTTTCCCGGTTCCGGTAAAGTCATGAACTTTAGCCCAGTATTTAATAACCACAGCCATTGGGATGAGTCTAGGATCAGCGTGCAGTAAGAACGCTATTAGTTTACTGTTCTGTGCCCCGAGCGGGGTCTTAAATGTGAGATCACAGCTGGTTTCGGTGGGGACGTGGAAGAATTTGACAATGGGCGTGCTTGCCCGAGGTATACAAAGTATCTCAGAGAACGTTTTTGGGTAGTATTGAAGGATTTTCTTTGCTTTTACGACGTAGTTGGCTTGAGGATGTCTGAATTGCGGCGGTACCTCCACGAAGCAATCTGCATCGCTCGTCTTCACTCCCAGTCCAGTTGTTATGGAACCAAATGGAATTGTTTTGCACCCTATTGAAAAAACAATTACTCATTATGAATCATTAAGTATTATACCCCGCTCGCTAATACTATGTTATTTCAATGTTGCGATGTTTTGACGGTTTCCAGTAAGATAGATGAAAGATTAATTTTTGACTGTTAAGGTGTTAATAAATTGGAACATTTTAAAAGTTGAATCATAAATTTTAGAGTAAATTTAGACTACTGTTTTAAATATTTACTTACCAGGCCATATAGACTGCAATGCGTATTCGACGTCAGTATAGAGTTGACTGAGCTTTGTGACGTCCTCTTGTGTCAGTCTGACTGTCGACAAAATGTTGTCGAGTTGCGAATGAAAATCACCGGACAGGTCAATTTGTTTTGGATCTATTGTTATAGCTGAAATTTGAAAAAAAAAGGTATCTGAAGTTTATAATGAAAACATTCTGGATACAGATTTTTCAATTGCAACAATTTTAGTAGATTAGGTAATAGTATGACGAAAGATTTCGATATCCTCTTCCATATTGTGGGTACACGTTTACTATTTACGAAAACACAGTGCCTGAAAACAGCCCGTAGTGTCATGGCGTCGCGTGTAATGTCACGCTTAGGTAAACAAACGCAAAACTGTCTTAGCACAACCAATAGAGAACGTCAATTTCATATTGTTTACTTAATCGTGACATCATCCGCCGCTGTCGCCGTTTCAACTAAAATGGCTGATTATAATATTTTAATATCTTAAATTATTAAAAATCTTATTAATCTCAAGTTTTTAAGTAAAACCAAATCAGTGTTTTAAATTCTTTTAATATGTAGTTTCCTATATCATTAAATCTTCGAATCTTTGATACTGTCGTCATGCCTATTCTTATTATTCCTCATAGTAACGGATTTGACCGACGTTTAACCTGTTTCAATAGTTCGAACCGTCAAACTCACATTTTTCTTTTGTTCTCGCAAATTCTCTCTTGGGACTGTGTTTCGGTTCTTCCCCAGGTCGTCCGTAATACAGTTTGACAGTCAAGAAATCACCATACAAATTAATTTTATTATTTAATTTGGTGGCCTCAATGGCTTCTTCTTCCGTTTCGAACGACATCGTGGAGTATCGTGGGTTAAGCCTGATGATTTTAAGAGAACTAAACGCCTCGAATACGTTCAATAAGTCTATTGGCTGGATGTAAGGTGGGAAACCTGTAATTGTTAAATTCAGTTTATTCGCCAGCCCATTGAAATTACTAATGACAAAGAAATACAGAAAGAAGTGTAATGGTCTACTGAGGTACTCTATTAATCGTGTAACCGTTATGACGAAGGTAGAGGTCAACTCTATTCCCAACGGATTAGTTTTAGCAATCGAGAGTATGAAAAGTAAAATGATACCAAAAAGCTGAAATAAAGCCAGGGCAAAGAAGAATTGAAGAATTAAAGACCAGTGTTATTTTGAGTTATAAATAAGTTTAATTTAACAAATAGTATTTTGGTTACTTTCCGTTGTTAGTATAATAATAGTATCATCTCTTTTAAGGCCTCCCAGATACAATTTAAATTTATAACAGTTATTTTACAAACTTAATTTATTTTTTTATGGTTTTTATACAGGGTGAATAATTCATCTGGGCCTTCAGGGACAAATCCGAAACTATGAGGAATATCGAAAAAGGCTGAAAATGATAAAAATAAAACTAAATTCTTAAAAAAAACTACATCATAGGAGTTTGACAAGAATACTCATAGTCAGGAACATGAATATTTCGTATTCATATTATATAACTTGATATTGTTGTTAAATAAAGTACGACTTCTAAAAATAATGATACATGAACTTGAGATTTAACAATAAAATAAACAGAACGCTTTTATTGCGTGGTTCAATACCGCATTAGTATAACTGTATTATTAAAAAATATAATGAATCCAAATGAAAAATTCACACTGTATAATTATTTATTTATTAAACTTTATACACAATGGTCCAATGGCGGAGTTAATGCCTAAGGCATTCTCTACCAGTCAACCAAAGGTGGTGTAGAGAAAAGTAAGGTAGGTGCTCAATTATGCAATTAATAATAATATTATATTTTTCTTTATTGCCTCGTAGTCAGACGCGCTAACGGGCCACTCGATCGTAAGCGGTTACCGTCGCTCATGGACTGTATTGCCAGAAGACAGTGCGGGTCCGCTACCTACGGCCTACCCAGAATATTTTCATTAATAATCAAACAAGAAAACTGTAAACCAACACTGATTTTTTTTCTGCCAATATTATTATGTGCTAGTATTTCAGCAATAGGCTAAGTCTGTGGTGAATAATATGATACATATAACAGTTTAAAATTTTCCTAAATTCTTGTATATTTAAATTTATTCTTTACCACAAATAAAGAACGTTTAGGACTAAAAATCATGAATTATCATACCTGTCACAATTATCATTTTAGTGGTCTTCTCTTTTTTTGGTGTTCTCGGTTTGGAAGTAGACGGTGGCTGGGCGCCATTTTGGTTTCTCCTTGGGGCGGGTTGCGGCGCCGGTTGTCGAGGGGCTGCCTTCGGTGGTACTGGTTGTGCAACCTGCGGTGAACTTGGGTTCGCCGGTTGCACACTTTGCGATGTATTTGCGATGGGTTGCTGGTTATTTATAGGTTTCGGGGTTATCGAGCTATTCGTGTAGACACGGTTATATTTTGGATTATTTCTATATCTGTTGTTCGAGCCTTTTGGAGAATTCGTAAATGGTACTTGTCTTGGATTTGAATTTGTTTGTCTCGAAGTAGTCGCAGCTTGAGAATTGTGTTGTGCAACTGATGTACTTTGTGTACTTTGTTTTATGTGTTGTGTACTTTGAGTCACAGGTTTTGTAGATTGCTTGGGTTGCGACGCAGGTTGCTGTGGAGGTGGTTGCGAAGCGGAACCCTTTGAGTGTTCATCTCTTGTACTTTTAGCCACATTTGCCTCCATCGTTTATGGATACAGAAGTTCTCCTGGAAAAGTAATAGTTGAAATAGATTATACAGTAAGTTACAAATAAGAAAGTGTACATGGCAACATAATACCAACCTGAATTAACTTTAACAACTTTACTAAAATACTTAGGTTCTAAAAACCCTCCTGCATTCCCGGGAGTCAAAATAACTCCATTATCAGATACGTAAAATTTTATACCATCATTAAGAGCTTTGGCTAAATCAATGTAAATGTGAATTTCTGCGTTATTTCTTAGTCCACTTATGACTGGCGTATTCAAGTCTTCTTTAGCCAAATGAACGTGCTGTCTTTTCATACGACTAAGACCTTGCTGCTTAATCTGAAGCCAGCATTTCAAGTACGACCCATGAATAACTGTTTTGTATATTGGCTGAAAATAAAATGTGGTTTCATAAGCTGATTTGTCGAATAAGAAAAATAGTGTGGTGTATGAGAATAGTAGCTATAGTTTTTAAACAATAACAAAGGAAATCTCTGGTACCGTTTCAATTTGAATTCTATTTACTAGATTTTAAAGTTCAATAAAGATGTACCATGTAGAAACCACTTCCAGTCACGGCAATGTAATAAAATAAATACAAATTGTGTACCTCCGCCTTTTTGGAAGTAATTTAAAAATCTACACAAACCTGTGTAATTGATTTCAATTCAACATCAGATACTTGTATACTGTGCCCCTGGTTTGCTTTGATTTCTATTATATTAGTTTCTGTATTTATTCTGAGTTTAAACCGTTGTTTGTCATTATTAGTGACAACTCGTTTAATATCAGCAAAAGAAAACTTTCCTTTTAGAGATTTGTGTTGTAATACATCATCAATTTTAATGTAGCCTTCAGAACTGAAAGTATGAAAAAGATGTTAAGATCCAAGTTTTTGTAAAAATTTATTACAAATATTACAATTATTTACACATATTGTTACATTGTTTGGAAATAAATTAAACTAATTAAAACTTGATTTTAATTTTTATCATGTATCAACAACTTATTTAGACACTCGCGGTTTTCTATAATACTTTCATGTATTTTCAACGGGTTCTTACCGCGACATTTAATTAATTTAGTTGTCTCAATATTCCAACGTTGTTGCAAACCTCATGATCACGAGAATACCACCCAAAAGCAAATGAGAAAGAGGGTAGACAGATTTGTTTGCTCTTAAATCGACCCACAGTATCCAGTCTTCTTGTGTTCATGACGATTGCAACAACGTTGAAATATCAAGACAACTCAATTAATTAAATATTGCAGTAAGAACCCGTTGAAAATGCATGAAAGTATGTATTAACAAACTTTACTGTTAAGATCTTTTTACATACTTTATTCAGAATCTTTCACTTTATAAACCTTGCTTTTGTATCACTGCATCTTTTCTTTATTGCAGGATAAATAACAGCCCACCTGATGGTATGCGGTTACCGTCGCTCATCTATACTAATATTGTAAAACTTCAGAGGTTGTTTGCTTGTCTATTACTAAAATCCTTTGTTTTATACAACCAATCATACATAGAGATAGACAGTAGGAAATTACTTGTTTTTTACTATGTTTTTGTGATTTATTTATTACAGGATACATGATTTTTAAGATATTAAGTTCCTTTGTTATTTGGTTTACTAGAATTGTTTGAAAAGAAGCTGGATACAAATTAGTGCATTTTATCTTACATAAACACTATCCAAACTTGACCTTACCAGGAGTAATGACTTTTATTATCACAAATGTATAAAATACTAGCTGACTCGCGCAACTTCGTCTGCGCCGAAAAAAAAAATTAGGGGTGGACTACCCCTAACATTTAGGGGATGAAAAATAGATGTTGGCCGATTCTCATAGGTACCGGATAAGCACAAAAAATTTCATCAAAATCGGTCGAGCCGTTTCGGAGGAGTTCAAGTTCGAACACCGTGACACGACAATTTTATATATTAGATTATACCATCTACTTATCGTTTTTTTTTTTTTATTTGACTTTTCAGTGAATTATTCTGACTGGAAATCATTGAATTGTTAAGAATAATGATAATAAATAACAAATAAAAAACACTTAGAAATAATTATTTTTTATCATTATTAATTATTATTTTTCTTTGTTTTAGAATGCTTGCTTATTTGAAATGAATATTTGTTTTGGCATCGTTTTTTAACCAGTCCTATTACTATAATTGTTGGTTAAATCAATAATGATTTATTAAATTTTTAGACTTTTAACTATGATTTCTGTGTTGAAAATTAGTGTATACTTTCTTTGTTTGTGAATATTGCCTATTAAAATATGTTCATAACACTATGGTTTATTGCAAAATATCCCCCAAATCCATGTAAATGTTACATTGTATATTAGATTCGATATGTTAACTTCTGGAACACATTTTGATAGAAAAGTTGGTAGTTATTCCGAATCTACCCGACAATCTGGCTTTTTTTAAATAAAAATTCAAATAATGACCAAGAACAGAGTAGCAAATTCAAGAATAACTGATCTGTCTGTCTGTTAACCAACTTATTTTAGTTTTATTTAATTAACTCAGTACCTTATAGACAATCCTTCCTTTAGAGCGCCATGTCTCAAAAGCCAAGATAATGATTTGCTTAACTGTACATCTTTATGCCTGTAAAATAAAACCAACTAAGCGAAATTCGACACTTAATTTGAACAAGCTGTGTTCAATGCAAAAATACCTACGTACTGCACATTTATTTCTTTTTTGGTGGGGCAATATAAGTAATTACGAAGGTTCTTTTATCTGCAATAAATCTTAACTGCTATTGCTATTTCATTGATGAAATGATTTAAATAATGGAAAAATTGGAAACAAAGAAGACGACTAAATTCAATTCCAACCCGACCAATCCACAGATAATGAAATTTCAAGACTGTGTTTCAACTTCCACAGTCCACTGACTTCAAGTCTAGAACACAGATTCAGAATGACAATAACTGACTGAGTACTGTCATGAAGAAAAACAGACAGATTTGATTTTCGCCATTCTAGTTAAGAGATAGGATAGTATCGATTTATCGTGTCACGATATTATATCGTGCATGTTGGAGTGCTTCTTATAAAACAGCTGCGACTTCGGAGTTACTCCTCCTGAAAATCAAACAAAATTTAAGAGTTAATTTCTGTGAATCCACAGACCATACGTATAAATGTAAGATAGATAAGAGACTCTCTGTGTGAATCTGCTCATTCACTTCACAATCCCTTCATCATTTTAAAATCACGTGACAAATTAATTTTATAAATACTCAAGACAGTAACTTAATAATTTTATTACAAAAAATGTTTTTTTTACTTTGAAGTGAAACAAAAGAGTGGTAATTTATGACCGGACTTTCATTAAAGTATAGTAAGTTTAATACTATTTGACACAAGTGTCTATGGAGATGATTGTGTAAAATATACACAAAAGAACACAAATCTATGTTCAATTGTTCTATAGCGATGTATAAACTTTATAAATATGATATTCCCATCCACAGAAAAAACATTTGATTGCATATTAACCATTACAAGGTTATTCCCAACTCTAACTTCGTCAAAATTTGCATTCATATGTCAATTTTAGTTCCAAGACCGGCTACCTCGCACTTCAATGAGTTTAGCGAGCTAGGTAATTACCTATTATTTATTTTTGTTGGGAATATTTTATCCAGCGTATAAATAGCGATAATGTTTGGAAAAAATATTCTTAAAAAAGGTATGCAAAAAGTCTGTGAAAAGTATAGTTCTTCAGTTGATTACTATTTACATTTTACATTAAAACTTTTAGAATTTTTCACGGCGTACAGCGTACTTTTTTCTACACATATATTTTTATATTGCTATCTTTTTCAGTAGTTGTCTTCAACAATCTAATTCTTTTACTCCATCAGACTCCATCTATGGTTGTGACGTTTTAAATGTAGGTGACACAGCTGACATGACATTATTTGTGTGAATAATGTTGCCTCAAATATTGTCACTACTTCCCCACGGTAGTGTGGGGCCTGCCATGTAAAAATAATTGATTTTCTTGGTTGTTTTGTAAGATATATCTATATATTTAGATATATATATATACATGTTGGCAAGCCGCGGAGCATACTGAATGTTAACAGACAGTTTCTTTTCGGGAGATTGTGTCAGAAATAGTTTATTTTCCAAATCCTGGACAAATTCGTTCCAGGCAAAAATATATCAATTAAGAAAAAAGTCAAAAATTATTTACAAAAATTAGTAACCGAATTTGATGCGGTCTTTAAATAGAACGATGTTTATTTCATATTTGCATAATATCGTAACGGAACACTAAAAATTTTGGAGAATTTACTTCAAATCGGAATCGAAACTCCACTTTGTGTGTGTATTACTGTTATGCTCAGGTTCAAGGCTAAATAGTTTGCAAAATTAAGTTTTGACGGAGACCACACGGAGACGTTACATTTTTTGGGCTTCACTGCTATTGTTTGTTAAATAATTTTCCCAACTAAGCAAAATAATTTTATTTTGCTTGCAATCTAGCAGTAATTGTTTGCAAGTTTAAACGACACAAGTCATCAATATTAGTTGTTATAACTTGGACTCTAACACAAAGTCGTAAGGATGAGAATTGAAAAATATTATAATGAATTTAGAACTATTCATTTCGGATAACTTTGCGAAAATCAATGATTTCAGCTGATCATAGACAAAGAGGCGTAGAGTTGAGGTCAGCTGACTTCATTTTATCATTGGTCTTGTGATAAGTTGTGTTACTCCGCCATTCTCGGTTCGTCTTTTCCATCTTTCTCGTCTAGTGAGTTGAATTTTATTATTTTAAATTGGAAATTGTATAGTATATCTTTAATTTGCACTAGTGGATGTGGTTTTTATTGTGAAACGGCTACAGATTTGCCTGTGTTTCTGGTAAGATCGTTCTTGTTTCTGCCATTGCCAAAAATCTTTGGTGGCCGTTTAGTGTGATGATAAATCTTCGGTATTTTAATGTATTATTATTTATCTTTATGCCTTTCATATAAATTATGCCTCCTGAATCTTGTTAACAAGGGTAATTAGTGTTTTTTTGATCAATTACAGAAACTCTCGTATCATGTGACCGTAATACTAATAAGTTGTTTTATGAATGAATATCCCTTGTTTCTACTCTTATTTACTGATATATTACTGAATATTAAGCTTTATAAGAAAAATAAAAGCTTCAATGAATTTCTCTAGCGTTAATAATTAGTTAAACTGCATGTACTTAAAGACCCTGTATTGATGTTTTAGTAAAAAATATAGAACACTAAGTAATCCATTATTACTGCAGACAATTGTTTCTATAGAGCACTGTAATGCTTCCTTTGCAGTATTTCCAATATGTGGAGAAACTAGGTCAAATTTTACATTAAAAAATCTACATCATTTCAGCTTACAAATTGTAACTTATTGTATAAATAATTTCAATTTTATAGTAATAAAGATAATTAGAATATCATGTAAGTAGTTCTAGTTTTTCTCTCAAGTTTACTAATTTTCATAACTGTATTAAAAATTAAATATCATGGCAAAATATCCCTTTTGCCATGATATTTAATCTGTCTATTCTAGAAGTCTTGAATACTTATTGTATGTTAAAAAAATTTAGTTTTTTTAAATTCAGCCCAACAGCAACGCTAACCACTTGCCGTCAGTTGAGCCATAGGCTCGCAGTGCAACTCATAGAAAAAAGAATTCTAAATTTAAGATATAGATAAACATTTCTACTGAAAAAATTGTATGTATGCAAATATATAATACCCCTTCCCCTACTTCCTTTAAAATATTCAGAGTTGCACTTAATAGATTATTTTTCATAATGTTCTGGATCTCTTCTTAACAACAGTTAAAAGTTGGTTTTCTTTTGTCAGCCAAAATATATGAAACTTGCAATTTATAAAGCAACCAATGAAATTGGAGTATTTATGTAATCATGAGTATTTCATGTCTGAGCAACGGTAACCACTTACCATTAGGTGGACTGTAAGCTTATTAATCTTGCAAAAAAGTACATACAATAAAGGTGTCTCTATCATGGAATTTAATTGCTCCTTACAACACATACCCTTTGTCATAACATAAAAATTAACCTCAACAAAAATCTAAAAAATTGTCATAGACAATTTATAAATCATTTTAAACCCATAGATATTGGAAATTTCTCCAGTTCTTTTTGACATTGATGGATGGTTATCTTATCAGATGCCCAGCAGATTATAAGTCAGATCACCTGATCAATTTTATGTGTTTTCAGTTCAGTGTTAGGTGTAGTAGTGGAAGCTTTAGGTATGTTATGTAATCGGAATCATCTAATTTTTTCATCAAATATTTGGAGGTTGGTCTGTTGTCTATGGTGATCAAAAAGTTTTTTGTTTATTGTTATGTAGTGAAATTTGTGTTTATGGAAGGTTTTCAATATGTACAAAATAACAGTGCATATTCTGGATTGAGGTGTGCATAAAAACAATCTTAACATCTATGCATACAAAAATCATTGTAAACGGCACATTAGGCAATGGTTTCTTACTTAAATTCAATAAAAATACAGCAGGTTGTTGTACTTACATATGTATTATTTCGAATTCTGGCAGAAACAAGAATATTCTAACCAGCTCCTGAGATTTATAGTACTGAAATAAACTCTTAAATTAATTTGACTTCAATTTTGAAACAAAGAATTAAAACATAAGTTTTGTTTGTTATTTACAGGGAAAAGGAAATAAATAGTTCAAAATGGCGAGCAAAGGCGGTTTGAAGACGATCGCCAATGAGGAGAATGAGGAGAGATTCGGATATGTCTTCGCCGTATCCGGTCCTGGTATGTGTTTTTTTATATACCTATTTAATTAAAATTAGTCTCTTAATAATGTTTCTTACTAAGTTACTATTCTATACTAACATTGGTTGGTTATTATAAGACAGACTCATCATGCTTGTATTTATTTTATTTTTTTTAGCTAGCACTCTAATTCCTTATGATATATTATATAGGATCTTAAAAGCTTGTATTTAAAAATGTATCTTTTAAATAAATTATGGCAAAACTTCAGGGATGACTTCGAGATTTTGGGCTGTAGGTTTTATTGCTGTTCTACTCCCGGTCTGGTAAATTCCTCCTGTCCAAAAAAGTTGTTTTCTCCAGTACTAACTTCATCATTGTCTTTGAACAGTCGTCACGGCCGAAAAGATGTCCGGATCCGCTATGTACGAGTTGGTCCGCGTCGGTTACAACGAACTTGTAGGAGAGATCATTCGTCTTGAGGGTGACATGGCCACCATCCAGGTAAACAATAATTACATTCATTTAAACGAAGCTTGAAGACAGTCCTTAAAGGCATTAGGTAGCGGCAGTTTTCTGGCAATGGAGAGGTCGCTTACGATCAGGTGGCCCGTTAGCTCATAAAAATAAAAAAATCGACCGTATACAGGGTGTCCCAGAATTATGTTACAGGAATGAGAAGTACTTTAAATATCGGAGATAGGATGATTTTAATGAAAGGAAACATCATCATCATCACAAGAAAATCATTTAAATAGATAATATAGTTAAAAGTCGCCATGCTCAACATTACACGCTGCTAAAAAAAAAAACAGAATAATAATACAAAAAAAGACTTGCCCGCTGAGTTTCTTTCCAGTTCTTCTCAGGACAGTGGCTATTTATTTTTCCGAACTGGTGGTAGCCTTTTGACATCAGCAAGCATGAGAATTTCATTAACGTTGAGAATAAATAATTTCATTTCGTTTCATTTCATGCTTTAATAGTCTAGTGTTGATTTCTTGCGGAACTTAGTAGAACTTCAATCGATTCAGATGTAGCTGGCTGACTTCCAATTCTTTAACTAAGTTTATCTTGATAATATTTTACTTTCTTTTCGCATCCAGACATTAATGCCTTTGTTTTTTTTTTGTTAATACAATGCAACTTGATTACAATCAAAGTTTATCAATGTTTTCAGGTCACATTTTATTTTGAACCTTAGATAGCGTTTAATTTAATTTTACCATAGTAACACTTCTGAGGGCTATGAATGCGATTTACGCGTGTTTGATTCAATACATCCAAAAACATTACAAATATTTGTTTAACCCTTATAGTCGTGGTGGCCTAGTGGTCGTAGCGCTTCCTTCCGAACGGGAGGTCGCGGGTTCAAATCCGGCCGGCTTGTACCTCTTAATCTAAATGTGAAAAAGATTTATGTGCAATTTTTCACAACACCACTGGCTAAAAACGGGCGGACGGAAAAAAAAGGAAAACATCGTGAGGAAACCTGCATGTCGAAAAAGGGTTCTAAAAATCCTTTGAAAATATGTGAAGTCCCCAATCCCCACTGGGCAAGCGTGGTGGACTATGCCTAATCCCTCTTCTGAGGAGACTGAGCCCAACAGTGGGCAGTAATGGGTTGGTACAGTTTAACAATACCACCATCATCAAAACTCAAATACCATAAAAAATTCAAACCTAATCTACAATATTACTAATAGTTTTCCCCCCACAGGTATACGAAGAAACCTCCGGTGTGACAGTAGGTGACCCAGTACTCCGTACTGGCAAGCCTCTCTCCGTGGAACTGGGTCCCGGTATCCTCGGCTCCATCTTTGACGGCATCCAGCGTCCTCTGAAGGACATTAACGAACTCACACAGTCCATCTACATCCCTAAGGGTATCAACGTGCCCTCCTTAGCCAGAGAGGTCGACTGGGAATTCAACCCTTTGAATGTTAAGGTAAGGGTTTGTTAGACATATTATTTGTTGGAAAAAAGGTACAAAAGAAGAAATATTACAAATAATTACATAATTGTATTACATTTCTACCACAAAGCAGCAAATAGAAAGATAGATAGAAAGGGCATTGAAACTGTTTTCATACAATCAGTTTCTGTAAATATTCAATGCTTTTTTATGGTCAATATTAATGAAAATAAAGTAATACAACTTGTAACCATTTTATTGTTGTTAGTTACACATCATTAGAACGATCAACTTCACAAATTGAATATTACTTTAAAAAACATAATGCGTCTAGTGATCCTCGTATGTTTAGTACCTTACTTTTGAACAGACAATTTTGCGTCTAAAGTCTGGTCTTTTAATTATAGTATAAAGTGTCGTTGGATGTCATTTTGTTTAGATAATATTCCAGGATAAATTACAAATACTATCATATTTTGTTTGACAGGCTTGACTTAATGGAGGTCTATCGGTTAATTGTAAATTTTGGCTGAATAAATATTTTTTAATCTTTTATTTTCTTAGGTCGGTTCCCACATCACCGGCGGAGACCTGTACGGTATAGTTCACGAGAACACGCTCGTTAAACACAGGATGTTGATGCCTCCTAAAGCGAAGGGTACCGTCACATACATCGCGCCTTCTGGAAACTACAAAGTCACTGTGAGTAGCTTTTTATAGCTTACGTATTTTTATATTTTATAGCTCACTGTCGTTGCGGAGAGTTCTCGTGTTGAGAAAGTATAATTAAAAAAGTGTAGAATTATTAGGATAGCACGTGAATGTCAAGTCGTTTCAGAGATTATACAGAAGATAGACACAGATGGTGAATAGTCAAAAATATTGTCAATAGATGGCGCTAGTTGTGCGTTTGTGTTGCGCCATGATTATTTGACAATGCCACCATTTTTATTTGCTTGTATTGATCACCCACATTTACACTACTGAAGCGGCTAGCTGATCGCTGGCAAAGCATTCACGCTGCTGGTTGCATCTGGCTAAAGAAGCCACCGACGCCATTGCCTAGATCGATGGGACCCATGAGACATCCCGGGATCAGTGGTTTAGAAATTGTGTTGTGTATATCGCATATACGCACTTTTATATGATGTAGTGTCTGAACTTACGAGCGTGACACTTACTGCAAACAGTATCCGTAAAAACCTTGTGGGTTATCAGTAATATTATGGCCAAATGGTGTATGCCAGGTCAGGCCGAAGCCCACTATTAGATTTCAGATGTCGTATATATGAGCCGACGATGCAAATGTCAATACCGCGATTTAGGATCACGCGCGCTATTGGTCGCCACAACCTTTTTGCAGATGTATTCTCCTTATTTACTATATTTAACTAAGTTTTATCAACAACACTATTTATACAGGACATAGTGCTGGAGACGGAGTTCGACGGCGAGCGTCAACAGTACAGCATGTTGCAAGTGTGGCCGGTGCGTCAGCCGCGCCCCGTCACCGAGAAGCTGCCCGCCAACCATCCCCTGCTGACCGGACAGCGTGTGTTGGACTCGCTCTTCCCGTACGTATAGCGGAAATACTATCATACTTTAATTGTTATCAATATCAACTTCAATGCAGCAATGTTAGATTTTAATAAGACCTAAAAACCCGTTGTACATCATATTGTTCTATAATTAATAATTTTCGCAGTGTATGTGATGTAAGAAAGTTTTTGGGTATTTTATTGACATCTTGACTTACATTCTTGAAGTTTTTAAGGATCTACTTTTTTTTCAAAATAAAATCTATTCTATGTTACTCGTTGATACTGCAGTTTTCGAATGGTAAAATAAGTTGTATAAACGCTCCTACACTAAATTACCTCATAAAAATATTAGTCTAGAATCTAGACTATAGATAACAAAGTATTAATGCATAGTTTTCAATATACAGTTGTGTGCAAGGAGGTACCACCGCCATCCCCGGAGCCTTCGGTTGCGGCAAAACTGTCATCTCACAGGCTCTGTCTAAGTACTCCAACTCTGACGTCATCATCTACGTAGGATGCGGGGAACGTGGTATGTTGCTATTTTGATATAGTTGATGTGATAATGAAGAAAGATTATATGTCACATTTAAAAGTGTATTTTTTCTTTTTTTTACTTTGAGGTATGTTTTCTCACAATATGTTACTGTATCAATTCATTACTGCCTGCTGCTGGGCTCAGGTCTCCTCAGAAGTGGGATTAGACATAGTCCAGCAGAGTTGCCCAATGAACACGTTTCCAAAATGCAGGTTTCCTCATGATGTTTTCCTTCACCATTTTAACTCAGTGGTGTTGTGAAAAATTGCACATAAATTTTTCATATTAAGATTTAGAGGTACAAACCCACCACGGCTTGAATATGTCACATAGATGTTATATTGTCCGTTTTGTTCGCAGGTAACGAGATGTCCGAAGTATTGCGTGACTTCCCCGAGCTGACAGTGGAGATTGACGGCGTGACGGAGTCCATCATGAAGCGTACCGCGCTCGTAGCCAACACATCTAACATGCCTGTGGCGGCCCGTGAGGCTTCCATCTACACCGGTAATAGGCTATACCACCCCCTTTTTTTCTATTTTAATTTAATCTTTAGTTCATAAAAACCCATAACAAAAATGTATATTTTTTAAGCCAATTTAGGCTAAAATTTGCCCTTTAAAATATCAATTTCAAATTTGGCGCAAAAACGTCGCCAAATGCGCAGCCATCTTCACTCACATAATGAATCACATAATATATTAATTCCGTAAAATATGAGACGAATAAAAAAGTTTTAGAATTGTTCTCAATTTAGGCTCCTGCCACAGTCTTGGCAAAAGTAAACAAACCAATTTTGACACAGTTAACAATTGATTATGAGGTTTTAGCAAAATGAGTTTCATGGAACCTTAACAAGATCATCCGTTCATCTTGTTTTGCCTTGACGTGGCCGCCACGAACAGAACCTTCATGCTCCAACCGCCATCGGTTCTACGTGTTATGTGGCTCGTCCATTGCCACTTCAATTTGTGCTATGTCATTTATTTAGGTTCTTTTGCGAATATCCTCGTGTCTAATCACTCCAGAGTGATACCGAACATAGCCCTTTCCATAGCTCGTTAACATTACAATTACTATTCGCAGGTATCACCCTCTCCGAGTACTTCCGTGACATGGGTTACAACGTGTCCATGATGGCGGACTCCACGTCCCGTTGGGCGGAGGCGCTGCGTGAGATCTCGGGTCGTCTGGCGGAGATGCCGGCCGACTCCGGCTACCCCGCCTACCTCGGGGCTCGACTCGCCTCCTTCTACGAGCGAGCTGGACGGGTTAAATGTCTGGGTAACCCGGACAGAGAAGGTTGGTGTCGTTTGGTACATTCAAAATGTTGGTATAGGGTAAGACCCCTCTAGTGAAAGAGAATATTTGAAAAGAAATACAATACAAACAATTTTGAAATTACTCATATTTTACTCAGAACGTATCTTATAAAATTACACACATACAAATCACATATGATTATTACAAAAAAAAAGAATTTAATATTATTATACAACCTATAAACATTATAAATAACGTAACTTTGTACAAAATCACTAAAATTGTATTTCTATGTGGTGTTACAATAAAGAATTTTCTATCTATCTATCTATCTAACTTTCCAAAAAATAATTCGTAATCGGTTCAGTACATCCAAAAAATTCCCACAACATCACCTCTTATTTTCATTATTTTTTAGTAAAAGTTGCACCAACAGAGTAAACATCATTTCAAAATTATTTGAAACATAATCATTAACTTAAAAGTATCACTCAAATTAAAAGCACAAACAGCATGTATAACAACATTATAAAAACAATTACAAAATTATACCTTTAAAAAGCAATAAAATAATATCACTATAAATAGTTAAATCTCTACAAACCATCCACTCTAACATAATAATTGTCCAGGTTCCGTATCCATCGTGGGAGCAGTATCTCCCCCCGGAGGAGACTTCTCCGACCCCGTGACAGCAGCCACCCTGGGTATCGTGCAGGTGTTCTGGGGTCTCGACAAGAAGCTGGCTCAGAGGAAGCACTTCCCCTCCATCAACTGGCTTATCTCATACAGGTATACACTAAATAACATTTTGAAACTATAAAAACAAATAATAATATAAAAAAAACTTGAGAGGTGTCATGGGACACCCGAATAGAACGAAGTTCCTTTCGATTAAAACATATCTTATATTTTGTTTTACTAACGTAACGCGCGATATGTAACGTGTTTTAAAAGACACAGCGCCATCTAGCGATAATTATCTAAAACCAAGAAAGTGTCGTGACAACTTTTCGTAAGAATTTTTTCCGTCTAGCCCCCTTTCGATAACGCGCGATAAGGAACTTCATTCCAATTACAAAAATAAAAACGACCAACTCCCCTTGAAATCTTGTTCGTCTTGTCTGAAAATACTTGTTCGATTTTAAATGACGCCATCAGTTTTCATCTGAAAACCAGAATCATTTAAATCGGTCCACCTAAACTAGAGTTATAAAGGAACAAACGTAAAATAAGTACGTACGAATTGAATATTGTATCCTTCTATTTGGAAGTCGGTCAAAAATATAAATAATAAAAAAACAACAGCAACATTATATTATTTTAACTGTAGCAGTAAATAAACGAATAATATGATAAATAAATAAATAAAATGATTTTAATTTGATAATAACAACTGGTAATTGACTTTCTTCCACTATGTTAATAATATTGAGCGAAAATTAAAAATGATAATGAAAGGTCTTTTATCATATTGCTAGGCTTTCTGTGATAAAATCAATAATAATCATATTGAAATACAACACAATGTTTTTGTTTATATCTATTACAGTGACTTTAAATGTTTTTTTTGTTAAACAGTAAATACATGCGTGCTCTCGATGACTTCTATGAGAAGAACTACGCTGAATTCGTACCACTCAGGACCAAGGTATGTGATACTTATCAAAACTAACTATGAACATTAAAACTCATTCATTATGTATATTCAAAAACCAATCCTAACACCAATATTCTCATTACATTTAAAAAAAACACTAACAAAAAGTATTTTCACTGTTCAGGTCAAGGAGATCCTTCAAGAGGAAGAAGATTTGTCTGAAATCGTGCAGCTCGTCGGTAAGGCGTCGCTCGCTGAGACCGACAAGATCACACTCGAGGTCGCTAAACTGCTCAAGGACGACTTCTTGCAACAAAACAGGTGATTATTTAATTAATAATTTACTTCAACAGATGTATACAAAAACAATCTTAAAAGCAAGATGGGCGGGCTTAGGGTCCATATATGTATAAATTATGTCACATCTTCGGAGGGAGGGGGTTCGACGAAGTGTGTGTTGGTACGTCTGTTACCTCCCGCAATTGAGAAATTAGCTTGATAATAATCAAGTGATTGCACTTGACCAGGGAACCTTGACTATTGTGCTTCTTCGAACGTGGTTTGAGGAGTCTTAATGGTAGCTTCAAAAGGCTAACTAACGCAATTATGGTTATCCCTTTTCTACTCATATCCATCCCTTTCTGACACACCATCCTAAAAATTAAATCTAATTATCATTATTTGATCCTCAGCTACTCGTCGTACGATCGTTTCTGTCCGTTCTACAAGACGGTCGGCATGTTGAAGAACATCATCACGTTCTACGACATGTCGCGACACGCCGTCGAGTCCACCGCGCAGTCCGACAACAAGGTCACGTGGAACGTCATCCGCGACGCCATGGGCAACGTGCTCTACCAGCTGTCCTCCATGAAGTTCAAGGTACGCTACGGATACTGTACATACACTACATACACTGTGCATACACTACATACACTGTGCATACACTACATACACTGCATACATTGTGCATACACTGCATACACTATATACACTGTGCATACACTACATACACTGCATACACTACATACACTTCATACACTACATACACTGTGCATATACTCCAAACACTGTACATACACTGCATACACTATGCAAACACTGCATACACTGAAAAACAATGTAGATGTTAGGAACAAAGAATGATGTTGCACTAAAAAATTATGTGTGATGGTGATAAAAAAAAAGTAAAAGGTAAAAAATATTTATTGAACTAAAACACAAATTACAAAATACTGTGATGTTTTTAACATTTTGTTGAGTGTGTTAAATTACTTATTTTTTTATAAATAGTGTAATAATGTTTTCTTTAATGTTATCAGGACCCAGTGAAAGACGGTGAAGCCAAGATCAAGGCAGATTTCGACCAACTCTTAGAAGACATGTCAGCCGCCTTCCGCAACCTTGAAGATTAAACTTTGTTATATTAAAAACTATTATATTATGAAACGCGATGATTTATTCACTGAATACTTAACAACAAAAAAATCGATATTTCATACTATCGATATTAACATCGAACTTGGAACGACAAAAAAATCAAGTTCAAAATTCAGTTTGTAAATCAGTGCGTTCCGTTGCTACGTTTAGGGATAATTACATGTGTAGTGATTGATAAATAGATATCGATATTATACGTTGATTTTAATCGATAAATCGCGTCCCTATCGCCTCCGCCATAACACATGTACCCGTGTAAATAATATGACGCGTTATGTAGTTGTTATTTATAATGAAATTAATAAAGATATTTATGAAATGTTCGCCCGTTAATCATTGTGATTGGAAATTATCGATTATCCTCTTGCATTCCAATTTATTATAGATAAAGTATTTTTTTTGTGGAAGCTTCGCTGTTGCAGTATCACAGTATTAACATGAAATTGGGTCGTTTTTATAAACGTGCCTGTTGTACAATGTATCGTGCAATGTTTGCTGGTTTTGTTTTTGATCAGTGATGTTACGTGTTGAAGTTATTATCGATAATAAATCGTAAACTTTATTTGTTGTATTATTTGGGTTTTTACAAGATTTTTTTTTTGTATAATTAAGGTAAAATTGTATAATACTGTTAAATACTTAAAAAAAAAGCTCATATTACAAAAAAGACATGCCCGCTGAGTTTCTTGCCAGTTCTTCTCAGGACCGTGGCTACAATTATTATTTTTTGTGTCCGAACTGGTGGTAGCTTTTAAATTTTGACGTCAACAAGAATGAATACGTCATTAATGTTGAAAATAAAGTATTTCATTTCATTTATATTTACTTGCACTGGATGGTTCTATGTAAGTTCTGGTGGAATCTTGTAAGCTAAATTTGACAAACTTCCCGGTTTTCGATTAAGCTGATATTTTGCACGCAGATTTATATCGCATGACAATGCAATAATATGACAAAATGGAGCTGATCTGATGATGGATTCGAAAAGTGGCCATAGGAACTCCTGTACTAAATAAGATAGAATCGCTTTGGGCTCGTTTTACTTGTCTGGGCAGGATCTTAAAAGATTGTATTTAATAAGTTTTGTTTGAAATAAATTATTATTGATTTATTGAAATTTTTACCGTCGCTCATGGACTCTGGAATGTAAAAGTGCACTGAAGGAACTTTAATAAGCCTCGTTTGAAGAAGGACAAGTCATAACGTTTGGGAAATAGCGAAAGGATCTCATTTCATAGCTAGATGGTGCGTGGCAAAAAGAGTTCCTGAACCGTGGATGACCGCGGCATACTCTACTCTTTCTCTCTTGGTATATTCTGGTTTCATAATATAACGGGTTTTGGAATACCTATATCGTACTCATAAATGATTTGCACTTATCATTATAACTCGTATAAAAGTAAACTTTCCTCCTTTTATGCCTTTTATATTCTTCTCTTGACAACAATCCTTAATAACGACATATAGGATGACAAATAGTCGACAAAAGTGACAGAGTTTTAAACAAACATCTGTTTAACAAGAATTTCTCTAATCTAAAGTGGAATAAAATACAAAGAAAATGAAGCCCCGTCGTGTAGATGAACCGAATATGAGCGACACAACGATCCTCATGAGTCTTGAGGATCTTATTAACATAGCCATGGGACCGCCTGATGTAAGAGATGATCTTATATCCCCGCGGGTGGGATATGTGGTAGTTAAGTCGCACTAAAACCTCCAACCATTTACAATCTGTTCCCGAATATCGGCTGTGGCCAATACCTAGCATGGAGTAATGTGAGGCGGCAGTTTTGAAGTAAATTAACGAATCGAATTTCAAAGGACAGCCTGGGGTGACACTATTATCAACAAATCTGTAAATTCCTGGTAGTGACCAAGATGGGTTTTAATTTCCCGTTTCTTTCCAATAATAATAATACCATATCAAGTGTACCTAAATTTATAACATTTTAGGGTATCTCTTTATAGCCGAAAAGAGTCCCTTTATATCTAATACTTGTGTATCTAATTAGTAGATACCATTGAATTAAAATGAACAACTGATTTTAGTTATCATTATTTATTGTCACTCTTTACAATATACAATAATGAATAAGATTACAATAATGTGTGAACGCGAGTGTACGCTTTGCTGATTACGGAACGACTGGGGAATCGCACTACGCACTGGACTTATATATTGCAGCTTGCATAAAAAAGTGCATGCATGCAATCGCGTCCCTACAACATAAAGATTTCCAACTGCTTTGGTATTGATGTTAATTATTTTGTAGAAAAACTTGGTAAATTACAAAATGGTTCAAACGGTATTGCATATACTGGCGCGTCAAATGCGATTGCTGGAAACCCATGTTGAACTGAGAATCCGGGAGCACTCCCCTATCAAGGAAAAACTAAGAAAGAAGAAAGACGAAGGGTCAGCTGAGAGTTCTTCCTCTAAGAGTCCAAGGAGTAAAAGGTCTGATGAAGCTAAAGATGAAGGGAGAAGAAGGAGCGGATCTCGTAGAACTTCTCGCGACAGAGGGAGAGAAACAACGAAGGTTTTGTTATTTTATTATTTATTCTGCAGATGACCATTTATGTCTCTTCGCTTACATAAATACTTAGTTACTTAAATATAATTTGTCATTCGGATTTTAATTAAAGCTGTTACTATGATCATAACAAAATCAAATACCTAAACTTGTGAGTCACGTAGATTCGGGTAAAAAGATTTCATGTTAGATTCATTTTACAAAAGGATGGAGCGTCAAAAGAAAAATCCGAAGACACTTCAAAAGAAAAAGACGATCAAGATAAAAGAGAAAAAGGTGCAGAAAAAGATAAAAGACAGGGAAAGGGAAAAGATAAAGAAAAAGATGCTCAGAAAGAAAGCGAAGGAAAGAAAGATGATAAATCTAAACGTGGCAAAGAAGAAAAGGGGAAAGGTACCGCCAGTGAGGGTGGAAAAAAAGAAACCACTTCTGGGCCGGGAATGGTAAGATATTTTTTCTTATTGAAAATTACTGAACCAGACTTTACCAGTCGTAACAAAATAAGTTTTGAAGATTAGGTTATAATCTATTATTTAATTGCAGCGAGAAACTGTTAAGCCTGGAAAAGTTCCTTCTGGAACTAGTATTGCAGTCAAAGGTAAGTAAAGTTAATTATTTTATAAAAATTAAGGTGGGTAGGTAAGGTCAGTGTCCCCTGACATTGCAGAGGTTCATGAGCGACGGTAATCTAAGTGATCAGGTGGCCTGTTTTCTGTTCTACCTACATGTCAATAAAAACAAAATTAAAAACGTTATAAGTGTAATAGTATAATACTATACGAGTAGATAGCTAAGTTGAGAACTACGTTATGTAGAATATCTACTAACTAAAAAATAACATTTTTGTAGAGATCGACAAAGATAAAGAAAAAGTCCTGTCAGGTAAGTCTTTGTTAAAAACCTATTTTATCTAGATCCAAATGTACAAGTAGGTACTATAGTAGAGTCTACATGAAACATTCGCGACGGGAAAGAGTGCCGTTGTGCGTAACGCGTCCCGCCGTCCCGCATAACCCCGTGTTGAGTTCTGGCCTCAGCCGGGGTTCGGACGCTGAGTGTGGGAATCTGGTGACTTACTCCAATTAAAAAATATATATTTAGATATGTGTATCTCATTTTAATGTCCATTTCATTTTACTATATCTGAAAAATGATATTTTCGTTTCAGTGGAAAAAGCTCCCGTAATAAGAATCGGTGAGTTTAATTATAAATCCTATACATAACTCATAATAATAATATAAATAAGGAGGAGTGTCTACAGAAATTGGGAGGCTTCTCGAGGAAGAGTTACCGATGGACATCCACCAGTTGATGAAAATGTGATGACCACATTTTGGAAAAATATCTGGTCGGTGCCCATCGGTCACTCCGAGGGGGAGTGGACTGAGACGGTCGGGCGCGCGTGCGAGTCTATCAGAGACATGAACATCGTAGCGATCACGCCGATTGTCGTAGCTTGTGCGGTGCGTTCGGCCCCGAACTGGAAAAGTCCGGGACCGGATGGGCTGCACAGTTACTGGCTGAAATGGATACGCAACTCGCACGGGCGCATGGCTGCTCAGTTTCAACAAGCCCTTGAGTCGGGAACCCTCCCAGATTTCATGACATCAGGAGTCACTCATCTGATATACAAATCTGGCAATACCTCGGACCCTAAAAACTATAGACCAATAACTTGCTTACCCACCATCTATAAGCTACTTACATCCATTCTGAGAAACAAAATTCAAATGCATATCTCGGCAAATGACATAATGTCACCTTCTCAGAATGGGTGTAAGATAGGGTCCCGGGGTACAAAGGATTTGCTCCTCATTGACATGACTATTACGCAACAAGTTCGTCGAAGCAAAAAGGGTGTCCATATGGCTTGGATTGACTATAAGAAAGCGTATGATTCGGTGCCCCATTCATGGCTAATGAGAGTTTTAGTGCTTTATAAAATACATCCTACTCTACGCTCCTTTCTTAGCTCATGCATGGGTCAGTGGTCTACGTTTCTTCGTCAACCAGGACATATTGGATCTACGGCCTCCCCGAGCTTGATAAGGATAAGGCAGGGTATCTTCCAGGGTGACAGTCTGAGTCCTTTGTGGTTCTGTCTGGCGCTTAATCCTCTAAGTACACTACTTGGAGATTCAACGCTAGGCTACCGACTCAAGAGAGGGGGTGAGCCCATTTCACATCTCTTGTACATGGATGATCTCAAATTATTTGCTACTAAAAAAACAGACTTAATATCTTTACTCAAAATAACCGACAATTTTAGTAAAGCTATTGGAATGGAGTTTGGAGTAGATAAGTGTGCGGTCATAGATATACAGAGAGGTAAAGTTGTAAACTCGGAGAGTTTGCAACTTAGCCAGAGTGAGGTGCTTAGATCTCTGTCTGAGTCGGAAACCTACAAATACCTTGGAATATTCGAAGCTTTGAGTATAGTCGATGCAGATATGAAACAATCGGTGTAGAATCGTTTCTTCGGCCGCTTGGTAAAGGTCTTGAAAAGCCTCTTATCTGGCGGAAACAAGATCCGAGCCTTCAATGGTTGGGTCATGCCTATACTGACGTACTCCTTTGGCATTCTAAAGTGGACGCAATCAGAACTAGATGCCCTGGATAGAAAAGTTCGGCGACTGCTGACGGCATACAGGATGCACCACCCACGTTCATCTGTTATGAGGTTGTATATTCCTCGGAAGTGTGGGGGTCGTGGCATGTTAAATGTCAAGGACCTACACAACCGAGAGGTAAACAACCTTCGGGAATATTTCCTTAAGGTAAGCGTGGGTATGTACCGTAATGTAGCAGCAGTTGATAAGGGACTCACTCCGCTGTCCTTAGCGAACGAGAATTGGCGGACGCTAAAGGTAATGAGTGTGGCGGATCGCACGGACGTATGGAAGAGCAAGGAACTACACGGACGGTTCTACCGGGCCCTTATGAGCCCCGATGTAGATCAATTAGCCTCCGTATCTTGGCTACGATACAGTAACCTCTTCGGAGAGACTGAAGGTTTTGTCTTTGCAATTATGGACGAAGTTATCATGACGAACAACTACCGTAAATATATTCTAAAGGATGGGACGGTCGACATTTGTCGGGCATGTCACCGTCCGGGAGAGTCTATTAGAAATATCGTTTCCGGTTGTTCTCGTCTTGCTAACGGCGAGTACTTGCACAGGCATAACCAGGTAGCTAAGATTATCCACCAACAACTTGCTCTGAAATACGACCTTGTTGAAGCCGCTGTACCTTATTACCAGTATTGGCCTCAGCCGGTTCTCGATAATGGCCATGTCACGCTCTACTGGGACATATCTGTTATCACTGACAGGACTATTGTTGCCAATAAGCCTGACATAGTGATAATAGATCGGGACGCGCATCGGGCAGTGCTGATCGATGTCACCATTCCGCATGACGAGAACCTTGTGAAGGCAGAAAAAGAAAAACAGCTGAAATATTTGGACTTGGCCCACGAGGTGACCGACATGTGGCGTGTTGAATCGACCATCATTGTTCCGATCGTTGTATCTGTGCACGGTCTAATAGCGAAAAGCTTCGACCGTCATCTCGAGAAGCTTTCGCTCCCCAGCTGGGTAAAGGGCTTGATTCAGAAGGCGGTCGTTCTTGACACGACACGTATTGTGAGGAGGTTCCTCTCTTTTGATCCCTGACCACTGATGGCTTAGGTCGTAGACCTCGTCTTCAGTGGCCCTCTGTTTTTTATATTGTATTTTTAAATTTTATTCCTTTGTTAATTTTTTTAAAAATATAATGTAAAAAATAAATAAATGAATACGGAAAAAATATAAATAAGACTAATAAAGCTTGCATAAAGTAAATTACAGATGCTCTGAGTATTCGCACTATGGTTTTCGATTAAAAAAAGAAATGTTTGAAAACAATAACTATTTTGTTTATATTAAATTTTAATTCTTCTCTCTTATTATAATTCTTAATATCTAAATTTTAATTCTTCTCTTCTTCACTCCTCTTAACTACAAAAAAAACTATCAAAACTCTCTCACTTTTGTATTTAAGAATCACGTCCCCGCATCGGCAGTATTGAAGTAGTGACAATTAGTCAGTTCGCGAAACTGGAAGCTGAACTCAAAGACCTGAAAGCACTGGCTGGTCCTCTACCCACACCCACCATACCGGATAACGAGAAAATAAAAACTGGAATCATGAAGGGAACAACTTCTCTTACTGATATGATGCAGACTATGCAGGTTTAATTGAAGAATTATATCATTAATTAATGTTAAAGTTTGTACCTACACTATTTTTCAATGTTTAGAGTTTGTGGTTTCCGTTTGCATTTACCTACTATCTGTAAATTTGTGAGTGAATTAGAGATCTGTTTATCCTAGTGTGACGACCAATAATAGCGCGCGAGATCCTGAATCGCGGTTACGACATTTACAAGAATCTTCGCATATATACGACATCTGAAATGTACTACAGTGGGCTTCGGCCTGCCCGGGCATACACTACCTCGCCCGGTCGGAGATCTCCCTTTGGCCTAATACCATCTATACCCACACTAGTTCATTAATTTCAACCTTTGACATTGTGAATAAATGATCAGAATGATCTCTCATAATTTATCGAATGCTGTGACTTTTCTCTCTTCTAAGTAGGTGAAAAAGTAGTTCCCTAGGTTAGGATCTTAGATTGTGGCTCTCTAATTTAACTATTTCCATCATACAAGTCCATATGTAAATGAAATTAACTGTCATCATACTGGCTGTCACTGGGTATGATTATTATTATTAACAAGGTGTCAGCAAGGATCCAAGCAGCAGAACAAGCGGTCAGTCGCATGGCCGACTTGCTGACGCAGTTGGCAGCCGCCGGTGCTGTTCCTGACGATTTGGTGGACGCCATTCGAAACGTTAAGGCCGAAGCAGACCAAGTTGCTGCCGCTTCCGAGGTTATTGTTAAATTAGAAAATATGAAAAACTATTTAGGTAATAGATAAAATATATCAAATACATAATTATTATTCGTTTTATATTATCTTTTTAAATTAATTTAACAGAAATCGATAACTAACAGCTTTCGAAACTGCTGCTAGCTTCTTTCTTTATTATTTGTTTTACACATAATAATTATTTGTAATATGGACACAAATATAGGCAGAGCAGAAAATGACGAGCTTAACTCATGTTTGAGTTCCATATTAGTTTTTATTTCTAAGTTCCAAGTACCTAATCATGCCACAACAGAAATATGAATTATATATTACTATAATAATGTACCTAATGAATAGACGGTAAGGTAATCAATTTTGTTTAACCGAGATGACGCAAGGTTTTCTCTACAAATTCTAACCATGATTTAAATCCATCTAGCAAATGGACACATCAGGTGCACCACGTAAATCCGTGGCGATAGATCCTGCGTCTCACCTTGACGGGACTACCAGACCAACGAGTGGAGTCAGCAGGCGACCCAGCGCCATGTCTAAGACATCCGTCGCGTCTATGAAGTCGCAGCCAGTCTCGCACAGGGAGATGGAGTTAGTGCTTTTCTTGGTATTGTAGATCGACTAGGATAACAACATGGAAAATTATCTGGAAACAACATCATGAAAAACAGTGGAGCCATTCGAAAGTATTTCAAGTCTTCAGTATGCACCATCATTAAATACTACCCGTGCGCACTTTACTTACAATTGTAACCTATATTTTGGCAAATTTCGAAAGGTATAAGATAGTCAAGACATTAAGTTTTGTACCTAAGTTTGTTTTTAATCATTCTTAGTGATATGTTACAAAATTTGAAAGAGGAACTAATGAAGAACATGAATCAAATGTCATCTAAAGCGGCCAGCACAGCAGACAATGCCGCTTTTGCTGCTAAAAATGTTTGTGAGTATTAATTAAAATATTCTTATTCTTATTCTTTAACAATATTCTTATTCTTTTACAATAATATGAAAAAAACAGGTACAATGGCGAGCTTAACTCATATATGAGTTTTCTTCCAGCAAACCAGGCATTGGTGGAATAAGTAGATATGGATAGGATGAAGCGTACAAGAAGTAGAAGATTATAGAATACCTAGTTTCTCATGGTCATTAACTTAACCATAAAAAACATTTAGTTTAACATTTAACATTAATGCCTATCGAAAGTGCAAATGGTAGATAATAGTAAGAGAGTCTCAAATATGATCAATTTCAGTATTTGTCCAGACCAGGTCATTATCTCAAAGTTTGTCTTTCCAGCTGATAAATTAGGAACAGCATTGGCCGTCAACAATCGTCTCACCACTTTACACTCTCTTGTGGCTGACTACTCGGAACAGCTGTCGGGATTCGACGCAGGACTTGCATCACAAGTATATTTATTTATTAAACTTTATGCACATTATGTAAATGGTACAATTACGGACTATTTACCTAATGGACTATAAAGTTTCTACTAGACATACTTCCAGAAATTGCATTTCGGTTTAAAGTATAAAGTCTTCTAATAATATCTAAAACGTTACGGTCTCCTGCGATACAGGCCTAGCCTAGAGCAGGGACCACTGCTATATTTTTTTCTGTACTGTGTCTTTTTTTTTGTTTGAAAATAAAATAAATTATTTTGTATTTTTTTTTTTTTCTTCGTGTAAGAGGGAAATCTTTTGAAATTACTCAGAAGTTGAAATATTTATCTCAATACCATTACGTCGCCTCAGTGCTTATTTGGCCAATCTGACATTTTTTACGAAAATGACTTTTTAATGCAGTATTTATAAAGAATTAAATTTCCATCCGACTGGTAAAATATTTTTTTAAATATTCAATTCTAAAACAATAAAAATCTCATTTCAATTTTTTTCTCAACACGGCACTTAACGAAAATTCCGTGCTTGTTTGCTGTCTCCTGTAAAATTAGCTCGAGTGCAGATTGGCCAAACAAGCACTGAGGCGACGATTAGCTTATAAGGGTGATGGAAAAATCGTGAGGAAACCTGCATAGTGGAGAAGGATTAAATATTCTTAGAAGACAGTTGGAAGCCGTCAGTACACATCAAAGGTGCGAGGATTCTATGTACATTATTGTGTTATTTAAATTGTTTCAGTTTAAAAACTTTTGGGTTATAGGTAATTAGGATAATTCAGTGAATAAACCTTTATTTGTGACATGAGTGCCAAGTGGCTTACTTAGTTAACTATAAATTTCTTTAAACACTCGCGGTTATCTATCACTTACACTATTACTAAACGGGTTCTTACCACGATTATTTTTAATTGAGCGATCCCGATATTTCGTCACTGTTTCAAGCGCCATGATCACGGGAAGACTGAGGAACTGCGCTCAATTAAAAATAATCGTGGTAAGAACCCGTTTAGTAATAGTGTTACGTTAACTATAACCTAGTAGGTATTGTTGATTTGCAGATGAAAAGTTTCAACGAACAAATCGTTCAAATTAATGGAGATCTTACAAATGGATTGAAATTAATGGAAAAGGCTAATAATAGCGGTGAAACTGCTGGTTAGATTGTACTTTTAAACAAATATCGATGAACCGTAATACTTGAAGTTATTATGCATAAAATATTTCTTATGTTTCTAAAATAACGTTTAGTTTCCATTATAAAGATTCATCTCTAAGATGCTTTCTTGCAGTCCAAAGTTATGTTTATATTTTCTTAGTGTTTTATTTTTTCTACCTGCGATTTAAAGAAAACTGTAATGTACATTTCATTCTGTATTTTAAGAGGTAAAGTATGAAAACATATACTTTTACTTTTCGTCACAAATAAACGTTGTTTTTTCTATACAGCTGTAATGGAATTAAGTGAACGTTACGAAGGACTAGTGACTGATTTGGAACACACTATGTCCGATCATCAGGCGCTCACAAACACGCAGACACAACTTGAAGATCAACTACGGGTACATCCATTCTATTGTTTAGTTAATTAATGAAAATATTCACTGGGAAGATAAATTTTGTGTTCTATAATCTTTATCTTCGATTTAGAGAATGGTGGAGTGCGTAGAAATGCTCCGTGAACAAAAAGCTGATCGAGATGAAGTGGCTGATGGACTCAGAGATAAGGTAAATTGTAAAAAGTACAATAATAATCATTAATATGAGTAGGTAAACACTATTTGATGCAATAACTTGTCACACTCCAGTCTATAACATTAATGTAATTTTTAATTCAAAGGTTAGAATGAGACGTAAGTAGAACTGGATATTGACCACCCAAGCCTACATGAGGTGCTTGATTCTTTCAAAACTATTTTCTTTACCTTGTTCATTATGTCAAATTTTATGCTCATTACTGCGTAACTCTTTTTTCTTGCTAAGCTTCTCTTACTTATAATAATCCACCCCTAATTATCTTATTATATTATATCTTCGATTCTATACGAGTGTGAAGCAGTAGAAGTCTACGAACCCATGACCATGGTTTCTGTGTTTCTGAAAATTAAAAGTTGGTTTGAGTACTTTTCGATCCTCGTTCGACTTATGGTGGATAGTTCGAGTAATCGACGATACTCCACTACCTAATATATTGTATAGAAGAAGAGTGACGTCTTCACGATCAACCGCTTCCGTGAAGCATGATACTGGCCGGTAAGAATTGCCGAGCGCGGCCATCTTGACAAAGCGTGGCCTACTCGTTTTAAGAAGACAATTTGACATAACAACTAAAAAAGCTTAAAATATATAATCGGACGTTCCGAATAAACATAATTAATTGAATTACTACAAAGATAATAAGTTTGTTCATCATTGCCACCTTCTACATCATCCCACGAGATTACATATGAAGATTGCAATTATTATAGGCGGACATATCTCGTCTCGCTGGTTTACTATCGGAGCTAGACTTCGCCCGAGCGCGTTCTGAGTTGGAACAGCGGTTACAACTCTGCTATGAGAAGTTCAACAAACAGGAAGCAGTTTGGCTGGTATGATTTTATACACATTTTGAAGAAAAAATATTCTCTGTTATTTACAACACTAACTCACATTTTATTACTACGTTGGCAGATAGTAACCTGATCGTAAGTGGTGAGTGTCGCTCATAGACTTCTACAAGGTCGATGGACATTGAGATATACCTATATACCTACTTAGAGGATTTTTTTCAAGCTTCAATTAAAGAAGAACAAGTCATAGATATTTTAAGGTATTTGAAGCTCCCAACCAGCATTGGGGGCGTGTGGTGAACTATTCCGCAGAGGTGCTGAGGATACATGAGCATTAATCGGTATTAATTGATATTATATTTGTAAATTGAAATTGAGACTGAAAGTTCTTAAAAAAGTTTTATTATATTTCCTCTTTGAATCTTAAAAACAACTTTAATACCTATCAATTTTGGTCACGACAATAGCAAAATAGCACCGAGAGAATAACGAGTAAAGTATAAATGTAATCGTTACAATGTAGGGAGCACTAGATGACCTGTCATCAATAGCTGACGGTAAAGCTGATATGATGCAGCTGATGAGCACGCGAGATGACGCCGAGTCCCAACTGCAACAATTACTAGATAAATTGCGGAAACTAGCCGTCTTGCTCGGAGACCCCAAGGTAATATACTTGCAATCCACGACAACATCCGACAAATGTGGAAATATCATGCAAATACGTTCAGCCCCTTATGTACATATTTATATTATTGTTTTATGCTTGTTAGCGGTCCGCTGTTTTCTCTTCCATCTTTCATTTGGAACCTATAATTGTACAATCCTTACGGCCTCCCGCGATACAGGCCTAGCCTAGTGCGGGGGCCATTGTTGAACTCCTTATGTAAATTAGTTTTATGTTTGAAAATAAATTATTTGTATTTGTAATTAGGTATATATTTGTATTTGTATGATGGATGGAATACTCAAAAATGTTTTCTGGTATTATAGTATTCAGTATACTGTTTATAACATTTAGTTGGTACTTGCTATGACTAATTATCATTGACAAGTTATTAGATGCCTACTAGAGATTGTTGGCGACAGGATTGTATGAATGGAGAAAAAAAATATGCTATTTTTTCTTTAAAGTTTAGTTTGGTGGGAATTAAAGAGGAAATCGACAGGAATAGAGTTGTCTGGAGGTTTTGCCACTGCTGAGTAGACGTAGTGTAGATGGACCTACAAGACATGAGTTATAGAATTTATGTTCCTTTCTTGTCCTTCCTAAAGGCTTCCTTTTTTCCCTTTTTTAAGGGTTTTTAAAGTACGAATATCTTAAACAATGTTCACAGGCCGCCATGTTGACTCGTAAGTTAAGTCGTGACGCGACGTGTGGCGCGTGTATGGTACCGGCGCTCATGGAAACCATGGATGAGAACTTCGGGGCTCCACCACCACTACCAGCCCTACGACCGCAACCTAAAGAAGAAACGGATGAAATATGCTTCGATGATTTCAAGCCGGAGGACCATAAGTGAGAAGTGTTGATTAAAACAGCGTTAGCTAAAAAGAGCAAAATGAATCATCGGGAGGAATCCTATGTAATAGAGAAGAATTTAGAAGCATTTTAAAGATATTTGATGTCCCAAAACCGTATTGAATAAGCAACTTGGATACCTGATCCTTCTACTGAGGAAGTTTGAGTCCAGCTTATTCATAATGCCTCAAAAACAATTCTCTGGGCATCGTTGATATTTCGTGATAAAATATTTTACACACAGCCCACTCGTTCTATCAGCCTTTTCAGGGGTAATCTCAGCATCATTCACGTTTTTACAGAGCAAAAACACATTAATCACCTTAGATCGACGGCAACACAGTTTAATTAAATCAATTGCTTTGTCCAAATTATACATTCCACATTCATACTTGGTCACGACACAATGTACCATGTATCATATATCATTCCAGAGCTCGTCACGTATGCCACCGTTGGGTAGGTGGTTCCCACACTCTGATATCGGAGGCCGTGACGAGAGAACGAGCTCCTCCCGTCAACCTTGAGATGATTCCTACCAAGAAGTATACGGGATATGGTTCTGATGGAAGGGTGAGTCTCAAAGTTCTTTTAAAAGCTTTTTATTTGTACTGGATGTATCGAACTGTGTAAGTTTGGGTGGAATCTTGAGAGTATTTGATCAACTATCCGGTTTCCGATTGAGTTGAAATTTTGCACGTATAAGTGTATAATCCATGAAGTTGATCTGACCAGAGAGTCTGTAGGTAAGCATAAGCTGGCGGACTATAGGAATTCCTGTACTATACAAGATGCTCTTCGTCATTGAGATCGTTTTACTTGTCTTGACTGTACTTTTACGTCATAGATCTACGGGATCTTAAAACCCTGTTGAAATAAGTATCCTATTTATAAAAATACGTTTCATATTTCATAAAAATAGAATCCAATCCCTATTATTTGTAAACTAACTTGTTTTATTATATTTAGTTGTACATGCTCGAAGAAGAATTGCAGCCATGCTTGGAATGTAACACTCTTAACATTGAAAAGGAAATGGAAGCGGCAGAGAAACCCAAAGAGACTGGCGCTGGCGATACAGGTAAGACCACTATCACAGCCCACTGTTGGGCTCAGAACTCATTAGTCCACGCTTGCCCAATACGGCTTGGGGATTGAGTGTATTTTCGAAGGGTTTTTAAGTTCTTTTTTTTTCTTTTAGCTTCAGGTGGTCTGTAGGCATGTAACTGGTATGTTTTCTTTAAATCTGCAAATTCTTTCAAACTGTGTTCAAATGCATTGTATTTTAATTCCAGTATCATTTTTTTCTTGTCTAATACTTTAATACACAGTTCAGTAAAGTTATATTTAAAATATATTGTTTTATCGCTAATATGTATTTAAATCTTTCTTTGGCTGATTAAGGACTTCATTTGTTATATTCCTCTTTCAGGAAAAACATCAGCTTTGCCTCAATAATAATCTGCGAATTGAAGATTTGTTTTTAATATACAATCTGTGATATTTTTTGGTTAAATAAAAACGAAATTTATTTTATATTTTTTTATTTTATTTGTAGGAAATTAAATAAATAATTTATTACATTAACAGCAGTATTTACAGCATTTTTGTGTTGATAATTAAAATAAATAATATTCTAAAGGTTTATAATATATTTACTCTGTTAAAAGAGTGTACAAAATATCTATTATCTCTGTCTCGCTTTGATAGTACTAAGCTAGAAAGAGACAAAACATAGATTAACTTAGGCTATAATTACTTAGTTTCATAAATAAGTTGAACTGCGATTAACGATGCTACCATTTTAATGTGAATTATATTTATATAAAAATAAAAAAGGTGTTTTACGTCTTTTAAAAAATTATAAAAATATGTAGCTTCACTAAATTTATTCCTACTTTATTTAATTGGTCTTGTTTTATAATGTTATTTTCTAAGCTAATTTCAACAAGTCTATTTATTTTATTTTTAGAAAAATTTGCACCAACCACAAATCAAAATTATTTGAATCTCAATTATCAAGTAAAATTTAAACTAGGTAAAAAATTGTAGAAAAAAAGGCTTGAAACAAAAGTAGCACAGTAAATCGAACTCAGAACTAAATTAAAAATAAATAATATTCGAATCGAATAGATAAATAAGTATTTGGTAACAATAAATACAATATTCGAAAACTGTAATACAATTGTGTTAATTGTAAAACAGTTTCTCTTATTATTTACATTTGGAAAATGTTTTACAAATAATGATAAGAATGCTAATTAAAGAAAGAAATCAATCAATTAATGATTTGTTTTTTTTTCGTTCTTTCAAATTGATATCTTTTAACTATACCTACTTTTATAAATCAAATTACATTTGTTTTACTAATACATTGATATTAAGTTTCATAACTGAAAGATTTCGCTTAATTATTCAAAATATAAAAAAAACATTTTAATGATATCTTTAAAATATTATTTGTCATTATATAATGTAAAACATTTTCACAAATTTAATCATAAATAAAGAGCGACGTCACTACTTTTTCTAAATTATAAAACTAACTAATATTAAGAATAAATAGAATAATAAATATTATTAATCACTGTAACATTTCACGAAGAAATTAGATACTGACTGTCCATTGTTTTGTGCGTAAACCTTCACAAATGAAGTATGTAAAATGAAAAAAAAAGTACTGGTAAAAGATAAATAGTTTCAAATAAATTTCTTTAAACACTCGCGGTTATCTACATCACACTATTACTAAACGGGTTCTTACGTTCAAACGAACGAGAAAGAGGGTAGACAGATTTGTCTGCTCTTAAATGACCTACCCGCAGTTCCTCAGTATTTCCGTGATCATAGCGCTTGAAACAGTGCTGAAATATCGGGACCGCTCAATTAAAAATAATCGTGGTAAGAACCCGTTTAGTAATAGTGTAAGTTTCAAATAAGTAAGACAAAAAGCAAATACTCGTATTAATGCTTCTCTTTGAATTAAGAACAACATTAAGTAACAAAAACTACTTCGTTAACAGTAATTTCGTATTAAAATGCTTATTTTGATACTAAAACACCCAAGAAAACAGTATAAAATACCATATTGGATATCTAATTGATCTTCATAATGATTTTTTTCCGAGATAACCCATTTACCAAGAAGTTCTCTACCAAGCAGTCATTTGTCAGTCATAGGAATGGAATAGAGGTACACAGTAGCTACATATTAACGACTAAGTTCTGTCACAATGGAACCGGCTGCAGTCGTGGTCTCGGCTTGCTGCCATGACATCACTGAGCTGGTGGGCTATGGCTGATGTACTCGGGTTGGCGCCAAATGAAATCCTGGAAAAGATAAACATCATTTATAGTGGCCGTTACCTATATATATTATATATTATACAGAGTGGAATTTTTAAACGCCCCCTCCAGGCGCAGTACTCGAAATAATGATTTTAGCCAGTTTTTCTGAAAGGAAACATTCTTTTATTTTTAAATAGAAACAAAACTGCATTCATGGATCTTTAAAAAAAATCTTGGTTTACCCGGAAATCGAACCTGCTCGAATTCGAAAAAATCACACCCTGTATTTTTATTACATCAATCGATAGAGCGACTTTTGAAGATGAGATTTGATCCTCAAAAGTCGCTCTATCTAAGAAACCCAATAGATTAAATGAAAAGAAAACCACGATATATAAACAACTCCCTAAATTTTTCTTTATTCAATCTAATACCTAACGCCCTGTATATAAGGGTGTCTTATATCTAATATCTTTATTATTATGACAATTGTTTACCGAGCGTTGCTTTTAATTAAATAGAGCAAATATACCATTTCAGAACAACTTAAAGAAGTTTTAAGGTGAAGTTGACTAAATCGGGTTCATCATTCTGTTAGTAGTAGTACACAGGTATTCGCGGTAATTCAAAAATTAATTAAAAAGTACATTGAATTTCCTATATCCAGAAGAGAGAGAGCGTCATTACCTAAAATTTGTGTAGGTACTGCCCCTTTAAAATTATTTTACCGCGTTAAATTTACAATAACAGCTCTCAGTTCAAACAACACTTTCATTTAATAACTCATGCTAAAATTTCTTTGTAATTACATCAGTTTCCCGAAGGCAGTGTCGATTACTCGAGAATCTGGTCAGTTTACTTTCACCGACTTACGACTGTGTTATGTAAGTTGTGAACGCACCGCGGTATTTCGGCGACACGCCGTCTGACACAAATATACGAATATGGAAATATAATATTATACAATACGTTAGATTTCATAATCTACGGATGTTTGCCCGGAAACTGGTGCTGGCTAAAGGAATTTCAAATCCACTTCAAACCTTAGGATTTTTATATAGTCTTACTAGCTGACTCGCGCAACTTCGTCTGCGCCGAAAAAAAAAAATTAGGGGTGGACTACCCCTAACATTTAGGGGATGAAAAATAGATGTTGGCCGATTCTCATAGATACCGGATAAGCACAAAAAATTTCAACAAAATCGGTCAAGCCGTTTCGGAGGAGTTCAAGTTCGAACACCGTGACACGAGAATTTTATATATAGTCTTATGATCTCTAGGTACTGAATCACAAATACTTACTATATACTTCAGTAAATCAGCGTAGAATTTGTTGTAGGTATTTGTTATTAGTAGAATATCGTTTTTTCCCTTCATTTAATCTATGATGTTTTTTGGAAAAATTTATTCTTATTAAGATACTAGCAAGTTCGGATTAAGGATGTGCCAAGAGAATTAAAAAAAATATGACTGCAGTTGTATTTCTTCTGGACTGTTTCCTATCAACAAAATTCGCTAAAATCATTATTCGAAACACTGTCCCTTTCTAAATTCCATCCTGTGTTTCACCGTAACTTCAGCAATGAATTTAATTCAATATTTTTACTACCAAAACATAAAATACAATAACTATAGATCATTCTACACATTCTCTATCAAACATCAACGTTCTAGCACAGTATAAATATATAAATACTATGGTTAACTTCGTTTCAGCTGCTCTCAAACCTATTCATCGAATGTAGGTTTCTGCACGCCAATTCTAATACTTTTGTCCGATTCGTCGCGGTTTTCTTTCAGAGCGTAATGTCCGGTACTGAATACAGATGACGTAACAGTTATGTATTCATTACGTCATGTTACGTGTGCATTTCACGAGTTTTTGTGAGTCATTCTAGTTTATTTGCGGTATTCTTTCATGGTGTTTTGCTCTAGTTTTCTTTTAATGCGATTAGGGTCGCGTTTGTTTAGTTTTAGTATGTTTGTTGCTGGAACTTATAGTATTTTATTTAAGGGAGCTTCATTAGATTTTTTTCCACAGATAAGCACTATTGCACTTAATAAAATGCTATGAAATAGTCAATAGAAAATAGCTGGACGCTGATAGCAGTGTTAACAAAGTCGTTTTTATTATTAGTCGCAACTTCATATATGCCCCTTTCAATCAAATGTCAATTATTAGAATTCTTCTTGTCGTAAAACCATCCTTTAACTTTAACGAACATTACCCACCCAGACGCCCAGACGTTGATGTCCAGACGTTATTGAGTAATGCAAACATTTTTTTCACGCTTAGCAACACATTTTGCAGTTTTTTTATAAGATTCACTGCAAGATCTAAGTGAACTTCTATCTTCTACTTCCATAAATATAGAAACTGCTGTGGATCCTAGTTACGATGTTTGAAGTAAAAGCTGTCCAAATATTTATCACGCACTAACATAACAAAGAACCAGCAACTGCTATTAAGATTCTCTTCAACACCTAACAGCAATAAAGCAGCACATTGAACGATCAATTTGCGAAATAAAACGCATTCGTACACGTATAATGCAGTTTTGTTACAGTTCATTAAATCACTATCACTTTCCCCGTTTGTTTCTTTGTCACGTAACACAGGTTCATACGCAACAAAACGCAGGCGATTTACTAATAAGTTTATTTACATGACAAAACTCTTTAGTGGATTTCGCGAGCAATGTCGATTGAGGAGTTCGGTTTTGAAATGATAAGCCCTTGGGTTTGTGAAGAGACTAGGTCTGTTTGCATTTTATACTAGTTAGTTGTTCCATGGAGGAATGGAGACTATTCGAGAGGAATCGTTTCAAATGATATCATCTCACTTCTGTCATCGCTCCACTCGGCTTCGAAGTGTATGTACAGTATTCGAGAGGAATCGTTTAAGATGATATAATTTGTCTTCTATCATCGCTCCACTCGCCTTCGAAGTGGAAGCCATTACTACTATAAGAATATGGAACCGCTGCGGTCATTTAATGGAGTTTTTTAAAGCCTAGTCATCAGGCCACATGCCAATAAGAGACGTATTTGAGTAGTTTTTGAGTCGTATTAGCAAACCTACTCTTTTCTCTTCTTTATGATCTGAATTGATCTGTATCTCTTTTCGACTGACTTCTCAAAAAGCGGATGTACTCAATACATCCATTTTTTTTCACTTTTGTAATAATAGGAATATTATTTGCTCAATATGATTTATTACCATCTAAAGTTTAACAGTTTTTAAATGTTACTTTCTTAGTTAAAATTCGGTAAGTTTTTTTACAATTATCAGTAACACAGCGTAGACGATTACCAGTAACCGCGAAGTACCGTGTAATTCCCACAGTGTAAAAAAACTTATCTCTTAATGTAATCAATGAGAGACGTTCCAGATACCTCGTAACATTAATTTTGCGAAGCGAATTAAATCGAAAGTTTACTTTGAAGTTTGCACTTTCAATTTTTGTTTGCAATAAATGTTTATAATGTTGTCTATATTATTGTAGATTAATGTGATACAACAGTGATAATGTCTGTCTGTTTTAAGGTTATAGAAATTTCGTTGGAAAGATGGCAGATGGGGTAAAAGAGTTCTAGTGACCACGAACTGGTAGGGACAACGTTACCAAATTTACCACTGGATGCAGATAGCGCAGGACCAGTCGTTGTGGCGAGATTTACGGAAGGCCTATGTCCAGTAGTGACTGTTAATGATGTTAGTGAATACGGGCTGTTGATGATGATAAAATTGATTTTTAATTATAATTAAGGGAGTAAAGTTATTTTAATGAATGAATGAGTTTCAGATAGAATTAAGAAATGAGTTGTAAACATTTTGTGACTTTGGAAAGTGTGATCTACTAGCAACTTACGATTCATTGATAACTACAGAAATAATTAAATTTATAACTTTGTAAGTTAAATCTTTAATTTTTAACTTGTAATTGGTTTCAAAGTAGAATTAACCTTAAAATTTGTAATTGTTATTCCGAATTTGAAAGGCGTAATTTCTTTTTAACATTCATTTGACAAAACCTTTTAACACCTCGTTAACGTTGTTTTTACATTATTATTTTCCATTTAAACATATAACCAGCCATGTAAAAGTATAAAATATATTATTAGAAAGTCGTGTGGCTAATTAATATTCTCGTAAACTTTTGAATATTGTTTGTTATTAGTTTGTATACAGTCGAAGACACTTTCACTAGTCTTTGATGAATGACGACGAATCGATTTTCTTGAAAACATGTTTATCAATGGATTGGACAGTTTAAAATTATCTTTGCCTTCGGGGACTAATAACTCTATTATCTATGGTAACTAGTAATATTGACTTTGATTTGACCATGTTGATGGTTTTTTTTAATTGGAGTTTATTGCCGCATAGCAGGTTGGATATGTAAGAGTTGAACTGCACTAAAACCTTCTGCCGAGGCCAAAAGTGCCAGAACCCATCATGGGGTTATACGAGGCGACACGACGCATTACGCACTACGGCATTCTTTATTGTCGCACGCCCCCCGAAATATACTGATGATGAGAGATCTCGTTAGTAGCTTGTATTTTCGTTTTATTTATCATTGATGACACTCTAACATTATCACATAAGGTTAAAAAAGATTTCGTGAACGACAAAAAAACAATAATGATAACGTTGTGTTAAATAAATCAATACTTACATTTTTATTAAAGACGCCATTTTCTTTTCCATTCCGAAGATCGAGTCATCTGACTGTGAAGTGAGAACAGTGCAGAATGTGTATTTAGCACATTGCGAGTCTTTCCAATCGGTCTGCTTTATCAGATCCATCGCGGACGTCGTCAACGAAGGTGGTACTGGCATGTCGACGTGCTGAAGATCCTCAGACATGTCGTTAAGAGACCTGGTTTGTCTTCTTCTTACACGTTTAACAGCTTGTCCTTCGTATGGTTCAGAAATAAAACTAAGTGTATCCCTTTTAGATCTACTTTGACCATCGGGAGTCATAACCACATACACGTTTTCACTGGGCATTTTGTAATTGTCATCGTATATTTTTTGGGTGCTTAATATTTGCCGGTCAACGTCGTAGGCCTCGAGGGAACGTTTGTGTTCTTTCTCTAGTTCATCTTGGATCTCTTCGTTTAATCCAGCACTTCTCATTAAGTTTACATCGAGCAATCTACCTACTGCAACAGCCCCAAGACCTAAGGCGGCTCCTCCAGCCATCAAACCGAGAGCTGGCAACATTGCGGGAGACCCTGATGCCACTGCAGCAACACCAATTTTGTCTTGAGCGTATCTTTGAGTCTGTATAGAGTTTGAAGGATAAAGACCTAAGTTGCTGGAGATTTTCTGTGTAGCTTCAACAATAGGGTCGAATACGGGCTGTGTGACCTTGGCAATCGGGTCAATGATAGGTCTTGTTAGTTGATGAACTGTCTGACTTGCTGTGTTCATAGTGTCTTTGATAGAATCGGTGAATCGTTTCCATAGAGACGGTTCTGGTGTTCGTTTGATGTAGCCGTAGCTGTTGTAAGGGTATCTGGGTGCTTCGTGTGGGTTATAAGCGTTTTCGTAGTACTTGAACTTATTGTACTCATCTTCGTAGTATTTGTTAGCGTTGATGTTCTTGTTAGATCTCTGTTGGCCGTAGCCGTTGACAGGTTCCATGGGGTAAGGATGCGCACTTTTTGGAACGTTCATTGTGTAGTACATAACTTTACGGCCTTTGTTTTCGTAATTATTGTCTCCGCTGTTAGCTTTAGCTGGTTGTACTCCTAATTCTGGATGGGCGTACTGCAGTATTGGGTTTCTTACGCTTTCATCGAAACCGGGTCTTGCATTCTTTGGAGTGTACATTGCAGAGTTAGGGAAGTTCACTTCACCAGGATGGTGTAGCATGCGTCTTTGGATGTGACTCTCTGCAAATTCCATGTCCTCGTTATGTGATCTGGAGCTTCGCCCGCTGAAGTAATCGCGTTTAGACTCTTGGTCATTAATCTGTTTGATGTAATCGATCAATTTCGAGTTTGCCACTTTCGAATTGTCAGCTTTAGTGAAAGGTCCATAACCAGATTTTAAATAATAATTGTCCTTCTTCAATTTGTAGTAAGTTGATGGATTTTCACTCGTTGTGTAAGTTGTAATGGCATCACTGCTCTCGAATTTCAAGTTGTCAAACTTAGTAAAGGGACCGTCTTTAGATTCAAAGTTGTCTTCTTTGGTGAAGGGACCAAAACTCTGGCCTGGTTCAGAAGCAGCTAAGTCAGGGTACACATCAGCTTCAGGAATAGCTTTGGGTGGTTTGTATCCCTCTGGGTATGGCACTAGTTCCCCGTTCACTACTCTAGCGTTGCGCCATGTCTTTTTATCTGACTCGTCATCAGGCATCCTAACTCCTTGAATTTCTGGAATGCCATCATCACCAAGAGTTAAAATAGACCTTCCACGTTTGTTGTTATATTTATCGATTGCCTTCTTTATGTACATTGGATCTGAGTTGATTACCACTGGGTCTGGAACTTTAAATCCTTGGTTGTCTTCTTCAGATACTTTAGTACTGACTACTTCGATATAAACTGGGTTTCTATCATTCTTGATAACCGGGTTGTGTGGGTCGAATCTGTAATTCTTGGGAAGAGTTCCATAGTCTTTAAAACTTGCTGATGTTATGTATACTTTCTTATTTTCGGTTCGTTTTTCGTTGTCGTAAGTTGGATAATAATCTGTTGTTTCAGAGTCACTGTCAGGTTTTTTGCCGTCTTCTTGAATATGTGATTCAGGGTAGACCGAAACCGGTGACCAGTTACCGTACTCCGCCTTTACATCGATGGGATCTTCAGGGTGTTTGTTACGATTTAAATAATAATCGTAGCCAGCTAGGTCGCTGTTGACTGTGCCCATGAAGTTGAGTTTTCTTTGATCTCTTGTCTCTGTTTTGTTTTTAGCTTCATCTGTTGTGTTTGTTGGAACGACAGCTTTTATGGACGCAGTTGTTGGTGCAACTGTAGTACTGCTTGCTTGGACTGTAGTTGATTTGTCTTTCTTCTTAACTATTAGTTGTGTGACATGTCCAGATTTACTCCTTACGTTTAATGTTTGCGTATCATGAGGGTTCAAGCTCCTTGATACTTTGAGTTCTGTTCTTGTTGTTTTTGAGGGTAATATGGTTGTTCGAATGGCCTTTGTGGTCATTGTTGTGTTTTGTTCGTTGGTCTCTGTCGCGGCTGTCACTGCTATGACCAGCCAGAGTATGGCACTCGTCCGTATTACGGGAATCATCTGGAAATAAAAAAAAATTTTTAGTGAAATTAAATATACAAAATTGGTACGTACGCCACAAGAATCGCAATTAAAGTTATTTGACAATTTTTCACGTTTTTTTCTAGTGTATTATTGAAGGTAAATAAAAGGAATATAATGTAGTAAAATAGAAATCGTTTATCCTGTGTCTATAACCACTCAACTGGGATCGGCAACCAAATTGTTTTTTTTACTTTTGCCAAGTCTGTGGCAGGAGCCAAAATTGAGCACAGTTCTAAAACTTGTTTTGTTTACATTTTTTAATCGTCTCATATTTTACGGAGATGATATATTTTCGCTGAAAATGCAATACAGCTTCGTTTAGTAATAAAGATTTACAAAAATATAAGGTTTAATTAAAATTCAAAATTAACAAATATCGGAAAAATGTGTTTTTAAAAAGGGGCTCAAACACGGTATTGATTTCGAACGAAGTCCCCAGTTTCGCCATCTAGCGAATAGTGACGTTCCCAGTTGAGTGGATAACATATTTTTTTATCAAGGGTTAAAAATAACAGTATAGGTACCTACTTGATAAATTCTCTACATTATTTCAAACACTAGTGGTTTCATATTTTAAAGTTTTCGAATATCATTACAGTAACTACTATTTAATACGTCTCTTGATGTGACCAATTTCTAGCACATATCCATTTCAATAAAAATGTAATACTATATCATTACGATCGGTAAAAGTGACATGCGAGATGAAAAGTTAAATGTAATGTACTCAGCTACTTATATGCAATGATATGATATTGTGAAATTTATTGATTCGTATCATTGGTACGGTGAAAGTGTGAAATCAACGTCAAATAATTTTCCAATTAGTAATTGAATAGTGTTTCCGTTAATTGGGTGTAATTGAAATAAAATAGTATAGCAGTACGAAATATTGGAATTTTAAATTCGTATCTAATGAGTGAAAGTGAAAATTTAACAAATTATAAAGAATGTTTGAGATGAAAAGAATATTCGTGTCATATGAGCCATTTTCACTTTTGGAACGAAGTTCCTTATTGCGCGTTGTGAAAGGGGGCTAGACGGAAAAACTTCTTACCAAAAGTTGTCACGACACTTTTTTGTTTTAGATGATTATCGCTAGATGGCGCTGTGATCAAAATCTTTTAAAACACGCTCCTTATCGCGCGTTACGTTAGGAAAAAAAATTATAAGATATCTTTTAATCGAAAGGAACTTCGTTCTGTTCGGGTGTCCCATGACACTTCTCAAGTTTTTATTTATCCCAAAAATTTAACCCAATTTACGTAAACAAAACGGAAATAATTTTCTATAATTGGGAACGAGATAAATTACTCATACTAAAGTGAAACAAAATTTATCTTGTAACGTAATTATTTTATTCAAGTTGTAATCTGTTTAGATATTATGATTAAGATTTGAATTTTAACAAAAGCTATAAAATACGAGAAAGTTAACATAACACATTATAAATATTTATTTATATATTCGAAATTAAAATGTAGTAATTTATTTTATTTGTATCATAATAAATTTGATGTAGAGAGTAAACTAAAAAAAATTGCGTGCATTACCTAATTGTTACCTAATCGTAAAATTTTGTAACTATTTTAATTTATTTTTTCATACGACTACTTTTTCTTTAAAATTCACTTTTTTTTTCATTTAAATATTTTTTAATTCATTTATTATAATACTATTCAACACACTGTGCCAAACCATAGAGTCTCCAATTCATTTATTAGCGGAGTACAGAGTAACGTCTTTTTTAAAAGTGGAGTAGGAACTGTTCAACATTTTTAAAGTCTCCACTTATGCGCAGTGTTTGAAAGGTTTTCTTTATAGAGTGTATGTATTTGCTCGGTCGAACACACATTTACTAGGAAATAGTGGTATATAGGTTAAAGTCAGTCGTTCTCAGCTGTCGTAGGCGGCCTTGCAGTGTCTCCTGATATTCCAGGAGACCGATGGAAGCCACAGTAAAAAAAACAAAGAAAACGAGGCTTGATGAGGGTCCTTAAAGTTAGGTCGTAGGTAGCGACCCCTCAGTGTCCCCTGACATTGCAGAGGTTCATGAGCGACGGTAACCACTTTCTATCAAGTGGGGCGTTGGCTCGTCTGCCTATATAAATGGCATGGCAATAAAAAAAAAAAACATTTATATTATTTATTATGTTACACAGTAGAATATATAAAAAAGTTTTGGCTAAGAATACTACCTTAGAATATTTAGTACTTAACTATCCAAAAAAAGTAGGTATATACTCGTATTTACTAAGAATAATTTTAATTCTATGATTATATTATCCATTAATATAAGACATACAGGCCAATGATTCACTCCTATTACCAATTAAGATATTACGCATTCTCATAATTTTAATTAACAATTTGCGAATACTTCGTTTGTTATGATAATCTTTTTGGAAAGTACGCATTTTACGCTCTGATTGTTTTGTATATCTGCCATACATTTACATCCGTTCAATGGCGTGACAAAAATGTAATTTTGTTCTGGCATTGGGGTTTAACCTTACCATATTTGTAATAATATGATATGCATGTGTCACACTTGATTTGTAAAAACAATAGGTTGTATGTAACATATATGTTACTAGCTGACTCGCGCAACTTCGTCTGCGCCGAAAAAAAAAATTAGGGGTGGACTACCCCTAACATTTAGGGGATGAAAAATAGATGTTGGCCGATTCTCATAGGTACCGGATAAGCACAAAAAATTTCATCAAAATCGGTCAAGCCGTTTCGGAGGAGTTCAAGTTCGAACACCGTGACACGACAATTTTATATATTAGAAGATGTTTTTATATTTCAACGATTTTCAAGGTGGTGGTTTTTCCTAGTGGTTAAAATAGGTTGACGAATTATTCTGTTTAATAATGTGTGTGTGTGTGTGTGAATTATTATAACTTTTTCTGTGCTAACCAATTTTCTTTTCCCTGATATCACCTAGTTTGTTTTAACAATGTGACATATTGAGAACAATTATTTAAGAACATAAGAAGACAGACGAAGTACTTCTATGACGGAGCACAGAAGTACTGTTTAAAATCTATGAAAATCGAATAAATTAAACATAAATAATGTCTTACTATAGCATAAGATATTGTAGTAATCATTTAATGAGGATATTATACTACAGTACGTATTATAATTTGCATGTTTAGCTTATATGAAACATTGTAAGTGAATATTGCGCCGGGGAAATAAACTTGTATTGCGATCATAATACGATTAAACAAACAGAGAGAATCAGATCTATAATTTCTCTTAACGATCTCTAGTAGGGTTGCCAAGATTATTGTAATTGTTTTTTTTTTAATATTCGTAGGGTATTTTATTTTATAAAGGATAGTAAGTCGTTTTTAATATAAAAAGGAAAATATTACTTTAAGCTCTAATCTTGGGATTAGTAATATGAATCGGAATCCCACATTACCGTACCACCCGGCGTCGAGGTGGAGTTCATCCTTACTATATGGAGCCACTGCGGTCATCCACGGTCCGTTTCAGGAACACTTTTTTACCACGCCCCATTCGGCTATGAAATGAGCTCCCCTCTTCGATATTCCCAGAGCGCTATGACTTGTCCTTCTTCAAACGAGGTTTGAGGAAGGTCCTTAAAGTTAGGTCGTAGGTAGCGACCCCTCAATGTCCCCTGACATTGTAGAGATTCATGAGCGACGGTAACCACTTACGATGAGGTGGCTCGTTGGCTCGTCTGCCTACATGGAAATAAAAAGAAAGAAAAAAAAATCCTAGTAATTCCTACCATCAGTAAGTAACGTACCACTTCCGTCTAATACCAATAATCCCGAATGGAATCCCGTAGTAATATGCTCCGAGATTGATCCAAACAAGACGGGATCTCGAACGGGATTGCTTTCACAATTGCGTAAATGAGTACTTACTACTAGTACTAATAACGATTAAAACTAGTCGTTTAGCTTCTGTTTTCATATACAACTAGCTGACCCGCGCAACGTCGTCTGCGTCACAACGGGAAACTATATTCTATAACCTTTCTCGATAAATGAAAACTGAAATATTTTTTGAAATCGGACCAGTAGTTTCAGAGCCTATTCGAGACAAACAAACAATCAAACCTTTCCTCTTTAGTATTAGTATAGATAAAAATAATACCATAAGCGACAACCCTAGTAACATGAATCAGCTACAAACTAGAGCGTTCAGTGAAACTGCGGGGATATTTTAAAATGAGTCAACTGTGATTATGTACGAGGCGCCTCAGCGTATAATAACTGTATTTGTAGTACCTACTTCACAATAACTAGTTAAGATCGAGTCGTTTAAACATCAGTCAATTACAAAGTTAGATATTAAGAGAACTATTATTTTGACCAACTGGTTTAATTCCGTATGCTAAATGTAGGCCAATGTAATCAAGTTAGAATACACCATCGACCAACTACTTGGTCCAAACAGTTCGGCATTGTTCCAACCTTGAAAATTATCTGTGAAAAATGAGACGATAATTGAACAAAACCACTGCTCAATTTAAGCTCCTTTATCAAACCAATTACAGGTAGTTTCCCAGTTGAGATGGTGAACTCGCAGAGGTTGAGCATCGCCTTCCAGGACTCGCGTCCCGCCCTACTTGTGCGACCAGGACACTGCGCTGTTCCTCCCATGCGGGACAAACAGCGAGCGTATGCTATGCCGTGTCCAGGTCGCTTGTGCAATGATGGTACCTCGTCGTCGGCTCGACCTGTATCCGATGCAGGTACTTTCCGAAGCAACCATGCCCGGTCAGCACCTGCATCGAAAGGTGAGGCGTCCCTCGCCGCGACTCACCCAGTCCTCCAGGAAAGGGCGAATCGCCTTGACGGTCCTTAGACCCCAGCTGGAGTTGTCCAAGCGTCTCGACCAATTTTTAAACTGATAGTGCCAATTACTGTCAATCTATTACTAACCCTGTAAATCTACGAATTAGGTTGCATTTTAAGTTGACGTCTCCAAAATTTAGTTTTATTGATTCAAATCTTAATTAGCAAAGAAAGAAATAATGTAACTCATCAAAAGGAGAATGTAATGAGTCATTCTTTCACTCATTAGTATTTAAGGTCATCACTATAATTAGTTATGAGTGTAATTTACAGTAATTATCGCGTAATGAGAGATTACCTGACGTAACTAGGCTAGAACTGGGTTTCTCTTTCGCAGAGTTTCCTATGCCTATTGTGAGTGCGGAAGTTTTCACAGAATGCTTGTGGTGAAAATCGATTTGATTTTTTTCATAATCGATTTTACGCATTTCGTTTCTCGTTATAGTAAGTGTACTGTTAGTTTTAGAAGTTTTGATTCTTAATCTTTCAGATTATTTGAAAATGATTTGATGATGCTTGATTTGGAGTCGACTTCTCGTAGATTGATCAACAAGTGTCAATAGAGATGTAAAAAAATATAAAAAAAATCCCTATATTAAATAAGTCGAAGTCGACAATTGATCTGGTAACATCTTCTTACATTGTGTTAAAATTACTCTTTTTTTCAGAGATATGAAGTTAGGTTACATTATATTTTAAACCTACTGCTATGGTTAGGTCTTCTTTTTGGTAGCGAATTTCCACTTTTGCCTAATGTTTTTTTAAATCTTTTTTTATTGCCTCGCAGGCAGACGAGCCAACGGTCCACCTGATCGCAAGCGGTTACCGTCGCTCATGGTTAATGTGAGTTAGATACTACTCTCACATCTTTACTTTTTTGCCAGTAGTGTTCTGATCACATAGTGATCTTTAGAAATGAACAGTGAGTTAATTTATCCTTATATTTGCAACATTTAAAGAAAATAATTCAACTCTTTTCAGTTACCATAACTTGTAAATGATTACCAAGAAACCTGCGACGGAAAGAGTCGTTTAAACATTACATCTATGGAAGGAACCTGCCTGATTTCACTCTAATGATCGAGTTCGATGAACGCGCATCTTGTCAATCAACTTAATGCGTTTCGATATTGGCTCACCAACGTCCAACACATGTCGGTAACGGCCAAACATGTAAAAGAGGGTTTTGTATGCATTGGCCGTCATTGAAACTATGTGAAACACCGTTTGACAGATGGCCTACGGTTGTCATGCGTAACTATTGTTGGCGTGCCAATGTGGAACTGCGTATGAGATTTATGTTTGGATGATCAGCGCAATTTTGACTTCGTCACAAAAGGAAGACTTCAGAGAGCGTTTGCTTGTAAGATGTAAACACAGAAAAATAAATAGGTAAGTAGATTGTCAGGCGACAATGTTGGACCTCTACCTAAGGCCTGCCTGGACTCTCTTCAAGCCTCATTTGAAGAAGGACAAGTCATAGCATTAAAATTTGTTTTATGTTTAGTTATTTCAGAACGAATAGTTGAGCAATATTCTCTGTACAATACAATTCTAAAGCCTATTGTTGTTTGCAAGATAATGTTGTATGTGTAAAGCAAAGTTCAAGTAAACTGCACGTTAACTGGTACTCTGACATTTAAGTCGTTAACATAAATCTATTGTTTCTTGTTTTACATTTATTTGTTGTAAGTTTGTGAGTACAAAGATATCAATTCGAAGGGTCGTACTACTAAAGGGAAGGGGAGAAAACAGAAGGCAAAATTGCCCTTATTTAAACCGATATGTCTAAGGTATCTTCTCATTTATTTCTGTCATATCATACAATATTGAAAAAAAAGATTCCAAAATAAAAGTGGCTCTAAGTTGCACATTGATAGGTCATTAACCTCACTTCAGCTGATGTAAAGCTACAGATCCACCCCGTATGCAAAAGATATACCTACAGAGTGATTTTTTTTAAATATTTTTTTTAAATATAATATTATAATACCTATCATAATAAAGATTAATGCCGGGAAGGCTATTGGCTTGTTTATTATTACCAAAAATTTACAAAAAACTACTCTAATAAAACTAAGCGTAATGTCCTAAATAATAAAGATTAATAAACTCTAGGTCAAGGTTTATTCCGTTTATTTCTGACCTCTAATATTGGTCGCGTGATAATCCGAATATAGTTGATTGTTACGTTTATTGTATAAATTCGTGATCGATTCCAAATTCCGATTTTAATATTTATTGAAAAACTATTCATTTTAAGATATTGTTAATTATGTCGAGGTAGAGTTATTTGTATGGTTTAGTGTAACTTTTGTTCATTCAAATTGAAGATAGAGTTCATCATTTATAGCGGGACTAAGTAATTAAGTAAACACTAAAAATAAATTCAAAAAAGTAATTTGACCAACTTTAAAAAAAACAATAATAAATACGAATAAATTACACCATCATGATCATTCATTATTCTCATTAACACATATTCCAACCGGTTCAAAAATCGATACATTTAAAAAAAACGGCCCGTAATCTATTTAATCTGTGGCGCGCGTGCCCAAAAACGGAAGTACACATACCGGCCACTATTATGAAACCGAATCAAATCGAAATAAGAAAGCATCGAATTCCATTATAATTACAAAATCGACCGGCTGGTTGGTGAAAGTTGTTACGTCATCGCTCGCTGATTGGTTACGACGAACCCGAGGTGACCCGAGCGCCGACGGAGATACACGAGCACGTAAAATCAGGGCTGTCCTCTTTAATTTTGTACCTTATGATTTGATTCACAATGGCTAAATATAAGTTTAAAGAGAGATAGCCCAGATAATACAAGCAGAAACACGATGGGTCTATTATTTAGTACAGGATTTACTACGGCCACCTTCTGAGTCCATCGTCATTATCAGCAGCGCGATGTACATCTGCGTGCAAAATGTCAGCTCAATCAGAAACGTGAAACCGAGAAGTTGTACAAAATCAACTCGATCAATCAACAAGATTGCACTCGAAGTTACTACATCATACTTAGTAAACAAACACGAGTGCCTTTAATTAAAAAAAAATCAGGCAATATAATTATTACAATTATATCTTAGACAACCCTAAGATATCGACTCATCTCGATTCTCACAAGTTCGCACGATTAGTTTATGTAATCGTGTGAAGATTCTCTTATCGATTTAACATCTCGGTTATGTATTTAACATTCGTAATCGCCATTTAAAATTTATTGTTGTTCGATATTTTAGAATGGCTCGGTCAGTGTCATGACATGAGTATTAGCTATTAATGTAAAGTCGGTTTAAAACAAAAATATTTCAATCGAAAGAAACAGTTTAAACATACAGTTACATAGATATTTTATATAGTGTTTTATGGTTTTTGAAGCACTTTTCTTGTGTTTTTAATACGTTGAGTATACTCAAACAAATTATGACATTTGATAAACAAAAACATCGATGTTTCCTACAGAAATCACTTTTAATTTTATTAATTGGAACGAAGATCCTTATCGCGCGGTATCGAAAGGGAGCTAGACGGAAATTCTTATGAAAAAGTTGTCACGACACTTTTTTGTTTTAGATGATTATTGCTAGATGGCGCTGTGATTAAAATCTTTTATAAAACAATTCCTTATTTTGTTTTATATGATTAATGCTAGATGGCGCTGTGATCAAAATATTTTATTACAAAAATAAAATTAATCGAAAGGTTTTTTTTAATATTCAACTTTTTACACGATTGTTTTGGTGTTTTAAACTACAAAAAATATGTTTTAAAACGTAAACCATTTGTTTTACATCAATAGTAATAACTACTACGAAGAAATGTCGAATCTCATGGTGAATGGCACCTATGTGTTCAGGCTCTAGTTCACATGTGACCTAAATTGAAACCGAAATTGATTTTAATCGTGAAAAATAGAAAACTATTGACAGTTTATGTACTACTAAGTTTTTTATTTCACTTATTTGGGAATTTAATAGTAACCTAAAAATTGAATTTCGATTTTTTTCTTGATACGAAGTTTTGGGTGAAGCATTGCAGAAATTACGTTACTACAACTATACCCTAATATACAGTACTATAAATTAACACGTACTTAACAATATAAAAAACTTGAGAGGTGTCAAGGGGCACCCGGATGGAACGAAGTTCCTTTCGATTAATTAGTGAGGGAATTGTAATAAAATTTTATTTTTTTACTATCTCTGTCTCTCTCTTTTAAACTAACTAATTATTATAACTTAAATAAAATATTTTGATCACAGCGCCATCTAGCATTAATCATATAAAACAAAATAAGGAATTGTTTTAAAATATTTTAATCACTGCGCCATGTACCGATAATCATCTAAAACAAAAAAAGTGTCTGACAACTTTTTCATAAGAATTTCCGTCTAGCCCCCTTTCGATAACGCACGATAAGGAACTTCGTTGCAAAAAATTTGAATTACAATTGGAAAAACTCCTTACACGATAGTTCAAAGTCCTGCTATAACGCATGTGTTCAATTCTAAATTTGATACGTATAAACCCAGGTGCAGAAGTTTACATAATCCGATGCTAATATCTCTTATAAATAAAACACCTATTCAGATTTACAAATATTCGCTCCTAATTAGCATAATTAAATTTTCGATTCTCGACACTAACTCGTTATAATTGATCATTAGTATTATAATTGATTGTATTTTAATATCACTAACACATATTAGTGACGCGCAAGATATTTTGAATAGTTTTTCTTCTTGGAAAGGAAATGTAGTTTCATGCATTTTCAACTGGTTCTTACCGCGATATTTAATTAATTGAGTTGTCTCGATATTTCAACGTTGTTGCAAACGCCATGATCACGAGAAGACTGGATACTGTGGGTTGATTTAAGAGCAAACAAATCTCAACTCAATTAATTAAATATCGCGGTAAGAACCCGTTGAAAATGCATGAAAGTATTATAGAAAACCGCGAGTGTCTGAATAAGAAATGTAGTTTGTCATTGGAAGACATAAAATAGTGATCAGTGATCATCGTGCTAAGATTTAACTGTATCGCGGAAGATCTTTTAAAGTAAAGTTAATCAAATCTTGTCTTCTAAATTAAGTTCGTACATAGGCAGGTATGTATATACTTTTTCAAACGCAATTTGAATTTGTTTCCGGTAAGATTATTTTCTTTAGAAATGTTTAATATTAGGGGACACTAGTGGGTAATAAAATACTCTAGATTGGTACAGTTTAAATAACATTTTAAAGTAACCTAAAAAAATAACGGTGAAAGATTGTACACCTTATTATGTTCTTGATTATTCCTCCTGAACCTTCAAAAATCTTCACAAATCGAATTTATGTATAGTAATGTTTACGTTTTTTATTATTTTAAATCCCTTAAATATCGTTGCGTTGTTAATATTCATAACAACAGTGAAACCATTAGTCATAAAAATGTTTTTATTTTATCGCAATGACCTGAAAACGGTGTACGGGTGAGCTGTTCGTATCGCATCGTAACCACGATTTACACTTTTTCTTGATTGTCTTCAATATTTTTTTATGTAGATATTTAAGTTAATTGAAATATACCTTAAATGTTACCTTGAAGGTAGTATTTTTTCGGGTATTTGCCCACCACTGTAACTCCTGTATAGCCAGGATCCACAGCGGCGACCATCGTAATGACTCTGAGCAGTGAAGCCCAGGAACCCGAGGGAAAGCTAACTTGGCTTGGGCCCCGCAACGAATTTAATCAGAAGATAATAGAAGGAGTAGGAAAACATGAGTTTTGACTTCCCTTCTCGCAAAGCGGGAGACAATAAAATAAGATTGAAAAAGAATTACGCCAGAATTGATAAAAGCACCACGGACATTGATTTTATTAAATTGATTGGACCTATGCGTTTGTACTTTTGTTGTTGTTGTTGTTGTTGTTGAAGTATTAAATATTTGCAGGAAAAACTTATCATAGAAAACGAGCCTGATGTTATATTCGTTAGCTCTCTCTTAAAATTTTGTGGGAATGGTTACGGGCATTTCAATGCACATCTGTGACCAGTTTAATGGAAGAAATAATGTTAGGTCAAATTAAAATAAGGGTTTTTTTGTAATTGGTATTCTTTGAAGGAACTATGAAGTGATTTCTTTGGCTTTTGTGTTAATAAAAATAAATATGAGTAAAAGTTAATATAAGTTTACTTTGGAAAGGTGAAATGAGAAAACTCAGCTTTGAGTTCATAAGTTACAATTCATAGATTTGTCCATATTTCACACGAATGAGCTTAGTTTTTATTTATGCATTGTCAGTGATTTTGTAAGAACAATTCTCACGGGAATCGATAGTTACAACATTTATATTGTGATATCATTGTTAGACTGATTTGAATGATAGATTGTAGAAATATATTGTGCATTTCATCACCTGCCCTTGATGTAGGAAGTAGGTATAACTTAAAGCTAAAAAATAAGTGGACAAATTGAACATCGGAATGTAATTTTGCGATGTATGTCAGTAAAATAAGTACTATATATATACTTATTTTATTTCAGTTTCAAGTTTTAGTTATAGTTTTCGATGTACAATAAGCCTCATAAGTGCATGCACACAGTAAAAGCGAAATTCGTTTGCACGACAATGCAGCGATATAGGCAATTTGTAAATCTTTGTAAAAGGTAATAAATACAACATGTGCTCATGCACTAATGAGGCTGATAGACAATAGTCTGTGCGACAATAAACAGATTGGTACATCAAAGTAGATAAATTATTATGTGGCTCTAGTTCTAGAAACTACTGGTTTATTTTCATCCAAGGTAAGAAAACAATACTCCTTTCAAAACGGTAAATGAACTGTTGTTATTATATTATTCTAGAAGATGATAAAATGTCGTAAGACCTATCACGTGCAAGCATTTGCAGATCCCTTTATTATCACTACAATCATTTGAATAAGACCATCCCATTGCTTTATCCGTAAACTGGGGTCAATTAAATTATCTATTATGTAGAAATATTACATTATTAGTACATCTAAAACGACCTTTATACTGCAGGAAAATCATGATAATTAATTTTATGAAGAAGTTGAATTGTTATTTAAACACGTTTGAAGAATTGAAGATGATGTTTTAGGTCAGTGATACGCATATTTAAAATACAAGCTGATGCACGCAGCTTCGTCTGTGTCACAAAGGGAAACCATATATCCTATAGCCTTCCTCGATAAATGAAAGTTCCAAAACAGAAAGATTTTTTTTTAAATCGGACCATTACTTTCAGAGCCTATTCGAAAAAAACAAACAATGATATGAATAATATTACCATAGACAACCCGTATGTGGTTTAAGAATGTCCGATTACAATGGTAATAAAATTTACAGAGTACCTACATTAGCACCTCTCTGTTTTACAATACAAAAATTACGGCCTAAAAGGTGAAGGGAATACAAAATAAAATAAAGATTTAAACTCTTTTAATATTAAAGTGAAATGAGGAAATGTCTGATGTGTCGGAGGCCAGAGTCCAGAAAATGAAGCACTATAGTTAATCATGGCTTCTAGGTGGGTTCGTGAACATGATTTTACGAATTGATTGATTTTTGCCTATATAGGCAAAAAAAGTTAACGGACTTTCTCCTTAGACCTTAGACCCTTGAAGGTGACGCTAAATATTCCTGGATACTTCACTACAGTATAACGTGCATAGGTGACTAACTAGTACTAAGAAGGACGGTCTTCTATCATTTCTGGAAACTTGGAGTAGATTTTCAAACTAATTCTTCTACGGTCAAATACTGACTGACCTATTTCGACTAAGTTACTTATTTACTTATCAATGTGTTCGTAAAAATCCAACGTGTATCTACATAAGACTCTCTTGCACCTTTTAACATATATTTCAATCGAGGAACATTAGTTAATAATGATATTTGTGGTAATCGTATCAGTGATCTGTACCTAGTTACCTACTGTCATCACCTGTTTTCAATTTCGTGAAAGGTTAAATTACACCTGCCTTTGTTATAACAGTTACGGCCTGGTTTGCACGCATGATTAATTGGAAAACAGGAAATTGACCAAATAATAGCAATAAATTCAGTGAATTTAGAACTTATAATTGTTTTTTTTCGAACCACCCGGTTTGTATCTCAAAATCGTAAGTTTGAAAAAGATTTACGTACAATTAACAAAATAGACGAATAAAAATTGGAGAAGAATTAAAAACTCTTCTAAAATATGAAAAATTTCCAATTAGGTAAGCATGTACTATATCTGATTCTGAGGAGACCTGCGCCCGGAAGTGGGCAGTAGGTATAGTAAGTACATCTTATTCTCACCACAATAACTTCTGTGTAACACAGTGGCAATCCCGCAATTTAAGCAGAAATTCCAAGAAGACTAGAGACAGCTAACTTGTCTTGGAATTGTTGGAATTCACAGCGAATTTAATCAAAAGATAACGAATTAAAAATGTAACATTAAGACAATGGTGGAGGTTTTTTTTAAATATAATCATTTTTAAGTAGCGTACTGTAAGTGTAAGGATAATATTATGTTATTGGCCATAGCGAGAACCTGCCAAAGCCCCTAAATAAAGATAGTAAAAGAAGTAGGCTAGTATGATTTCTATTGGAGTTTTAAAGCATTTCCTTCATGAGGTAACTCATATGTTTGTTACATTGCATCACCAATCGTCGAGTTCATCGCTTTTACCTCAAACCGCAGCTTTCGTCTACAATGCGGTTAAAGCTATCATTGTTCAAATAATCAAACAATATTACACAAGATAATAATATGAAAAATAACTTGTTTGACTGTTTGGCTATTTGAAGAGATTACAGTTCAACTGATGGTAAGTGGGTAGTCTTTGCGATTATTTCGTACTATAAAGTGAAATTAGCTTAAAGGTACTGGTCACAATACTGCTAGAGAATATTTTTAAATAGTTTGAAAGTTAAATATTTAAAGACAACTTTAAAATTCGAAGAAATGTAAATTGGTAATGAATGAAAAAAAAAAAACTACTTTGGTCAATAAAATCAATGGTCACTTACAATACACATTTCAATATTAATTGTGTAGTTAATATTGTTTCCTATTCAAATCGTATTTCCTAAATAATAAATCGTCTGTTTTATTAGTAAAAGTGACATGTGAACGTAAATAGCGTTGCGTAATATTATCAAAGCTCACCGTTCAGTGTCCCGTCCAGTAGAAAGTGAAAATAGTCAAGCACTCAAACGCATGCTCCAACCGGCCTCACTTTCCTCACACACTCTCACTGCGTATGCGGACTCTTTACTGGCAACACAATTTAAAAAAAAAGAAAATACAAAATTCGAACGCGTATCTGTCACTTGAGATTTAAAAATGGCGGTGCACTTTTGCGGTGTGGGCTCGCGTCGACGCGTCAGGTGCGACTGTGATCGTGAGAGCCACCGCTGCAGGTTGCTGGTTGTGTAAGAGCTAGCAACGGGTGGTGGGTGTGAAAAGGATCTCGGCTCTCGACACTGTTTTCCATGCTTACGTCTGTGTCAACATCCGATCGAAGGCTGTTTGCCGACCTCCTTCCGTGCTGCTTATTAATTAATGGCACTGCGTAACTTCGTCTGCGTCACAAGAGAAGGTACTGACTGTATGCGATGTAAGCGCAGAAAATTTAAGTTATTTATCACGTCAAAACCATGTATTATACGTAAACCTTCCTCTAGAATCGCTCTAATTATTTAAAAAAGCAGTAACACAATCGGTTGCGTACTTTTAAAGATTTAGGCATACATAGGAACAGACAGACACTGTCTAGACTTTTTTTATACTATGTAGTGATTACTAATTTTGCTTTTACAATTATGTAATTACCTATTTGTAAAAGGAAATTTCGTGATTTATGCAACGGTTCCAATTAGTTTACGACCATTTTGGATTGCGGTTACAATGCTAAGAATTCAGAGATAGCGATTAATTTTGCAACTAACTATTTTTATGGTTGTTGTTTTAGCCACTTAAATTAAATAAACAGGTTTACTATCAAATTTAGATTGGTTTATTATGTTAGATCAGTTTTTGAAAACTTCAGAGTCAAAAACGTGAATCAAAATTTTATGGGTCGACTCAACAGAATCTCAGTTGAAATGCAGTTACATATTTATTTGCTAAAGAAATGACCAATTTATGATTTCTCAATTACATCTTTATAATATCAAGAATATTCAATCATAATAAATGAAAAAGATATAGGTAATAAAGATCTTAAAAACGATTTACAATCATGATCGTTGAGCTTATAAAAATAATAAACAAGTAAAACCTAATTTTAATCAATTAAAACTATTATTATCTAGCCTATGTATGACACTCACAAATAACTTAGCAATTCAATGTCTAACTTATTGCCGACAAAGAGCCCACGTGCCTAAAATTCGGCCAGATTCCAAACGGATATATGACGTAATAACGCAATTAGCAGTGAAAACCCGACTCGAACCAGCTGACATAATTACTTGTATTGCGAACAAGAAAGTTGCCGCACTCTTTGTTTTAGATCAAAGATTAGCTGAGCATCTTGGTGATACTAAGTGAGACTACAATTTAAATTCAATTAAACATGTTACCGGCAAAAGGAAAACATCGTGAGGAAACGTTTGTATACTTATTCATAAAGTCCAAAAATCCTTCTAAAATGTGAGAAGTTTCCAATCCGCACTGGATAATCGAGGTAGACTATGCTTGATCCTTCTAGAGAGGGGTTGTCTGAGGAGACCTGAATCCAGCATTGGGCAATAATAGGAGGAGCCAATGCAGGAGGATTGGAGAGTGGATTCGAGAATTCATGATGGTCCGGAAACTTGCCTATCGAAAATAAGTATGATTCATTTGTCAAGTTTACGATGCGAACTGTCGAAATTCTAGAAAATAATTTATGATAGAATTTTCTGGAATATGAATATGAATGTATCTATTAGAAAAGTTTGATAAAATCTGTGACGAATTCAAGTTTTAAATCGACTGTCAAGAAAAGAAAATTACATTATACATACTAGATAATTGTATATTTCAAGTTTCACATTTTCACAATTATTTAATTATACAAGTACAATTAGAAAACCCTTCAAAAACGATGACAATGAAAATATAATTTCAATTAAATACCTTCATCCGGAATACTAGTCATCAATCAAACAATAAACTTCGTAAAAAACTTGTGTCATTGCAAAACAAAACTTTCACTGCAAACGTGTAATTTAAATTTGCAAATATATCTAAAGTATGATGATGATGCCGACTAAACACTTCATTTCAGAAAGTTTAAATGAACTAATCAAGTGAATTTGAATACATAGTACAAATAGACAGTCAGTAAATTAAATTTCTTTAAACACTCGCGGTTATCTACATCACTTACTAAATCTAGTTTTGAGACGGCAGCCGATACTGTCAGTGTGGTATGTCGAAATGTGAGTTCGAGTTCCAATGGTACCGGCAAACGAAGGAGAAAGAGGGTAGACAGATTTGTCTGCTCTTAAATGACCTACCCGCAGTTCCTCAGTCTTCCCGTGATCATGGCGCTTGAAACAGTGCTGAAATATCGGGACCGCTCAATTAAGAATAATCGTGGTAAGTAAAATTAAAAGCTTTTGTTTAATTTGTAATAGAAGTACTCTACTATCTATGTACGTTCTGGTGGAATTTTGGGAATAGTTTGTCTATTTATACATCTCCCTCTTTAAACGAGGTTTAAGAAAAGTCCTATATGGATAGGTGATAGATAACGACCCCTCATTGCCCTGGCAATGCAGAGGGTCGTGACTCCATGAGCGATGTGGTGATGGCTTATAATCAAGTGGGCCGTAAAAATACCTTCCCGGTTTCCGATTGAGCTAAATTATTGCATCCCTACTCTTATAATATATCTCGTGACAATGTGGTAAAATAGAGCTGATCTAATGAGGGAGTCTGCAGCCAAAGGAACTTCTGTACCAACTAAACAAGATAGACCCATCGTATTTAGGTTTATTTACTTTTATTTATTTATTCTTGACTAACATTTTACTGCTACATGAAATTCAAGTTCTACGCGTATATTTAAATAGCTTTCCATAGTTATATCCAGTGTTAGTTAAATAAAAGCTACACCTCTTTCTACGTTACAATTAGTTTTCTTTTAGTAAAGTCAAGATAAAACGAACATTTTTACTTCAAATTGTTATGTGTTTGGTTATTATTGAAACCACAGCATAATAATTAATTTATTTATTGTATTTATGGAATACAATATAAAAATGCGACAAATCTCTACATGGATAGAAAGAAAAGTGAAATTTGACATAGAATTGAATTTGAATTTAGTTTTCCATAGCGCGAGACAGAGTCATCGCGAAAACTAAAAAGTTTGAATACAAATAAAATAGAAAAAGTTTTGTATGTTCAATATGGATTAAACATTATGCTTTAGTTTTCTGCATGTTACATAGACTAAGGCTATGTTTTTAGACTTAAAGTTTTTGTTTGAATTACAGTGAAAGGTTAATGAGCCATACACATTAGAAAGATATTCAGATGCTGTATTGTACAGATGGCATTTCGAATTGAAGTTTTTGTTAGTTTACATCCTGCGATTTCGTTTCTCAAGTGAAAATGTAATCATGTGTATAAATTAATCTTAGTTTGTGTTTCACTGTAACTTTAGAGGTTAGATTAAACTTCTAATAATGTTTAAGTATGATAAGTATATTTTAATTACTTATGAAATAATATTCTACTGCTTCAAATATAATTTGTACAAAACTTAAAACTATAAAAAAAAAATGAACAAAGATTATAGATTTTGGTGTCGACGACCACAGGAACATTTGTGTTATACATGCTAGGTATGAAAGATACCCCTAAGAGTACCGGGTCCACCAACACCGAACCCGAGGGGTGCTGCGCTAGGCATCAGCGCGCACCCTCTGCACCAACAACCGGGAGATGGTAAGCCGCGCTCCCCGACCCAGGCTGGTTCTGACCCTGCCTGAGTCGAGGGAGACCTTCCATCACGCGGCTCCATCTCGGCGGGCTTTGATTGGCCCGCCTACCGAGTGAGCCGGTGGTCGTTTCACCGACGGCTGCCGGTTTGACGTCCGGGGGTGATGGGGCGATACGTGAGCGACAATCGCGAACGCGTCCTGTCACCCCTACTAAATCGGATGTCGAGCGCGAGCGGCGGGAAAAAAAAAAGGTATGAAAGATATAAATTTACTAGACACATAGCAGCTACTAGTAGAATAGAAGTACCTACCTACGCCTAAAAATTAAGTAATGGTACCTATATGAATTAAGCACATTTTTACATAAGTAGACAGTCACAAATTGCCGTAAGCGAGATCATAATATTATTAGACAACACTCCTATGAAGAATTCCTTCTGAGGTCAACAGGATATAAAATACCATGTTTTTGAAAGTTATTATCATTTGACAAATCTAAGAATGCAGTTATGTGAGGATCATCTTATGTCTTACACAACTTTTTAAAATTTTCATAGTAAAATGTTAGAGATGTTTTTGAAATGTAATGTAACGTTTGCGTCGCAATAGAAGGTCTGAAAATTTGATTTCGAAAATTGTATCTTTAAGATTAAGCTCTGTGAAGATCCATCGCTGAATTGCATATTACGACAACGACCACACTAAAAAGACGAGATGAGATGTAAGCGGAGAATGCCGATGCTCTTCATATCGAGGTATATCCTGTCTTCAAATAGGACAGAAGTAAGTAATTACTATCTCATATTTGGTAAGGACTTAACGAATATAGCATTTGCATTGGAAGGAAAAATAATTTGGCTACAAAACAGCTTTTTTTTTGTTTCAAAAATAAAAAAAAAGTTTTGTTTAATCAAGAGACTGAACCGATGAAGAATGTAATAGTGCGTAACGCGTCGTGCCGATTCGCGTATCACTGATGGGTCTGCGTCAGCGTGAGTAGTAAGGTTTTAGTACGGTTCGACTCTCATGTGGTATATGGCGATTTATTCATACTAAAATTTAAAAAAAAAATCGAAAGACTGTGTCTTCCAAGAGAGTAATATAATACGTTCTATATTTTACAAAATCATTTCAAAACGCTCATATAAAACAATTAATTAAAATGTTAATGTCATTGTGTAATCACTCACTTTCTCTTTTGATTTTTTTTTTGCAAGTTTGAAAGCGCTTCCTCTGCGGATGTCGATATGTAAATAAAATCATAATTAAACGTTTTATTACTAATGTTTCATAATAATGTTATTATTAATTTAATCTGACACGTGTATCCTAAATTAGGATCGAAATCACCCTGTATATTTAGAATTTTTAAATATACAGCGTAATTTTTTGGTGATGGTACATTATTGAAAGAGGGTGTTTTTCGAACAAAAATAGGTACTTAAAATTAAACCAAATTATCTTTAAAAATGTAATTGCCATGCAGTGTAAATACCATGATTCATTTAAAATCATTTCAACCGATATTTTGACTAACGAATAAATAAAGAGACAACAATTTCAACAGAGACAAAAATCTTTAAGTTGTTGTCTCTAAATCTTAATATTAACTGCAAAAACTTTAGCAACGATATACTTGGCGTGGTCTAAAGATAGAACCTAAATCATAAATGTGATTCAAACACGGTTTAAACTATAACTAGATTAGAGTACTAAAATAGGAGTAATAGACATACTAAGGTGGAGATTTTTTTTTTTATGTAAGAAGGTATTTAGCTGTAATATTTTATTAATAGTTTTAAATAATGTAGTGTAGTTAGTCTGTTAATTAAGTAGTTTAAGGAAAAATTGTTATTGGCATTATGGGGCGACAGAGTCAGAAACTGACAAAGCCCCCAAATAAAGATTAAAAAAAACCATAAAAAATCTTTAATATAAACTAACAAACACATTTTCAGACTTATATTTTGATAAATAACACTAGAAATTGAATAGTCTTGTCAAGTATCCCATGCTTGGTCTACACCAGGTCTGTAATAGTTGAAGAGCCAATGTAACATCTTCTGAACTGTGTGTGTATCCTCGCAGTGGATCTTGAAGCATTGCTTTCCTTTACGACGATTTTCTATATCCCTGTACAATATTAATAAAATTATATCCAAAGAAACAAATAAAGAATCAAAACTTGAGAGGTGTCATAGGACACCCGAATAGAACGAAGTTCCTTTCGATTAAAATATATCTTATATTTTTTTCCTAACGCAACGCGCGATAAGGAACGTGTTTTAAATTGTAATTGTAAGTGATTTTGATCACAGCGCCATCTAGCGATAATCATCTAAAACAAAAAAAGCGTCGTGACAACTATTCGTATTTTTTTTTCCGTCTAGCCCCCTTTCACAACGTGCGATAAGGAACTTCGTTCCAATTACAATTGTTGCCTAAATTATATCCCCTAGTCGACCTGCGCCACTTTTTAATATGATTGAAATCGCTTTAAATAGATATACGTAATCTCCTATTCAATCCCATGAATTGAATTTTATATACACGATGGCTTTTGGGACCGGATCTTATTAACGAAATTGTAATGATTGTTACGTAAAATACGCAACGATTTCAAATAAAAACCTTTATGACTACGATAAACGACGCGTTCTGTAATAGACCTACTGAATAAGTAATAGTGTGGGTAGCTGTAGTGTTAAAACGGATTAATTTTTATATGTCGACTGTTGGGTTTAAGTCTTCTCAGTGGATCAGGTCAGCACATAAGGGGTGGGCCATATAAAGTTTGCATTTTCCAAAAGTTCGACTGTCATGTTGGCTGTGTGCGCCATCCTGTTGAACCGCCAAATGTCGTCCATGTCATACTCTTCAACTTTTGGAAACAAAAATTCGTTGAGCATGGCACGGTCACGCTCGCTATTGACCGTAACGGGGGCTCCTTGCTCATTTTCGAATGATGCCGCCGGACCAAATATTTTGGGATTTTATCAGTACATATAATCTAATGTCTCATAAATATAACTCCACATTCGCGCGCGGGCGCCTCGTATGGTTTGACGCGTACACGGCTACATAGCAAACCGGTTCTGATTGCGCTCGCTTCAACTATCCTTTTGTGTTTATTGAACACGATGCTATTTACTAATGAATAGCGACGTAACTAATCATTGTGTTGTAAGAAATGGAAGTAATATTATGAACGGTACGACAAGTGAAAATAGCGAGATGACAAGTAGAATGGAGAACATTAATCAAGGAATTCAGACAGAAGAGAACAGACAAAGTACAATGTTGGTGCAATCTGAAGAAGTATCAAAAAACAAGCGAAGCAGGGATTTGGATCAAGATGAAATTTGGAAAACAGTTACTAGAAAAGGAAAAAGATATGCAAGAGGAAGCCAAATAAATGACTTGTTGAGGATTCCGGATGATAAAATCGAAGTATGTGTAACATCTCCAGACATCTTACTACCAAAACAATTTAAATTAGCCAAAATACTCAAAACTGAAAACATTTGCGATATCACACGAATTAAATATGTTCACCCTCGCAAAGTTCTCATATTGTTCAGCAATGATGACAGTTGCGAACGCTTGATAAACTCACAATACTTTAAGAAAGAAGGTTTTATATGTCAAAGAACACTAGAAACTACTAAATCTTATGGAGTCGTAAAGAATATTGACATAGATTTATCGGAAGGAGAAATCTTGGAGGGCTTATCTAGCGAAACTCAAATTTTAAGCGTGAAACGACTCAATCGAAGAAGCAGTCTTGACGGTCGATGGACGCCATCCGAAGCAGTACGTGTATGTTTTGCAGGTTCATCCCTCCCAGCATACATTTACATTTTTGATTCGAGGGTGGAGATCACATCCTTTAAATACCCTGTAACTCAGTGTTCACGTTGTTGGAGATTCGGACATACTGTTAAGCTGTGTCCCTCCAACAAGGTTATATGTCCAAAATGTACCGGAAATCATGATAACTGCTGCACCAAAAGCTTTAAGTGTAATAACTGCAATGGCCGACACATGTCTTTCTATAAAGATTGTCCGGTATATTTGAAAGAGAAGAAAATCAGAGATCTCATGTCGGAATTTAACTGTTCTTACAAGAGAGCATTGACATTGTATGTACCTCCTTCCGACGATACGCCGTCTGATATGTCACTTGAAGATGTACCACAGAATTTATATAACACGGACATAGATGACTCATCAGAAATAGAAATTACCCTTAAAGATGCTTGCCATACTGAAGGGAATTCAACGGTAATAAAGTCAATGGATACGGTCACACGTAAAAAGAAGAAAGGTAAGAAGAAGAAGTCTGGAGCCAAAAAACTATCTCAACAGCAGGAAAATATTTCAAGGGAAGTCAATATGGAAGTTGAAAATGAGAGTGATGTTACTCATGAATCAGAAGAAGACAATCAGAGGAAAAATAAAAAACCTAGAAAGAAAACAAACAATATAGAAATTATTGAACAAATAAAAGAAATAGTACTAGATAAACAAACTTCTTGGGATGTGAAAATGAAAAGAGGAACGGATTTAATCTTTGAATGGTTATTATCACTTATCAAGCATTATATTTTAAACTTTCCTTTTACCGATTATTTTAACCAATGGATACACGCCGAACGAAACAGTCAATAATAAATATTTTACAATGGAATGCCCAAAGCTTACGACCTAGGTCTACAGAATTTGAAACCCTACTGAATCAAGAGAAAGTTCACATAGCCCTTGTCAATGAAACATGGCTGGTCCCTGATAGTCATTTTCGAATAAGCAACTACAACGTCTTTAGAAGCGACCGCGACGACGGTTATGGCGGAGTTGCAGTATTGACACATTGGTCACTGAAGGCAAGATGCTGTAACATTACTATTAGGAATATTGGTATTCAAATCCTACATGTTAAAATTACAAATTGCCAACATCTCGAAAACATCATCACTATTTACTGCCCATCCTCTGTACAAACTAGCATAACGGATTGGGAAGAAATTTTCAGTCAATTTCGTGAAAAATCACTCATAGCTGGAGACTTCAACGGGCACCATTTGGACTGGTCGACTAAGACAGATACACGAGGCTCTCAACTATATGATGCTATCTTAGATAGTAATTTCATTTCACTTAATGACGGAACACCTACGCGAGTCAAACTAGTAAACGGCGTGGTCCAAAAAACATCTCCCGATCTAACGTTGGTTTCTACTGACTTAGCTATGAAGTTCACATGGAAAGTTATGAATGAAAACTTGGGCAGTGACCATCTTATTATGAAAATCAGTACAGAATTAAATCAGTCAAGAAATTTTAGAACTAAGAGAAATTTTAAAAAGGCGGACTGGCTTGGATACAGAAAAAAAAATTGAAGAGTATCTCAAAGAATTTCATCTTCTTTCGGACAACCAATTGGCGTACGATAGCTTCATTCACATTTTAAATGCAGCTGCTGATGAGACTATCCCTATGATCAAAACATGCAACGACCCCATCCGACAGTCACAGTTTAAACCAAAACCTTACTGGGGCCCTGATATAGCATGTGCGGTAGCAGAAAGACGCCTGGCCCTAGCTCAATTCAGAAAGAATCCCACTCCACAAAATCTGAGTTTACTGCAGGCCAAGATCACCACTGCACAAAGACTTATACGAAATAGTAAACTTACATCCTTCAGAAACTTTTGTGATAGTATAGACAACAAAATGTCTACAACGGAAATGTACAATCGTATGAAATGGCTAAAAGGCAGTAGATTTATGAGAAAAACAATAGACTACGCGACAGCAGCGACTTTGGCGTGTGGACTAGCACCTGATTACGTCTCTCCACCTACACCGACTTTCGTGTCCACAAATACACAGCTGTGCGATCCGATATCCGTCCAAGAACTAAAGAACTGTATTAAACAGAGTGACACCGCCCCTGGCGTGGACAACATTTCTTACTCGATGATTAAATATCTTCCTGATTCCGGCAAAGAAGTGCTTGTCTCTCTATATAGTCGTTTTCTGATTTCGGGATTTGTACCAGAGCAGTGGAGGGAAATAAATATAGTGCCGATCCCAAAAAACACTGTAAACATTGCGTCCAGTTCTAGTGTCAGACCGATTGCATTACTTTCAGTCCCATGCAAAATTCTGCACACGATTATTAACCGGAGATTAGAGTGGTACTTTGAGAAGAATAGCCTGTTCTCTTCGGAAACAACTGGTTTCAGGAGAGGAAAGTCCTGCCATGACAATCTATCCAGGTTAGTCACACGGATACAAGTTGGATTTTCTAACGGAGTCAATACTCTTGGGTGCTTCGTGGACATCGATAACGCTTACAACAATGTAAATATATCCGTTTTATTGAAGTTGTTGGACGAATTTGGGGTTGGTTTACACATTTGTAGATACCTTTGGAAATTTCTTCATGAAAGACATCTATCGATAGAGATTGACGACTCGAATACAATTCACCGTACCACAGGGATGGGGATTGCTCAGGGAGATCCGTTATCGCCAATATTATTTAACATTGCCACTTCAAAGATCTGTCTCGGTATCACTGGGGTGTGTGTGTCGCAATATGCGGATGATTTTGTTTTGTACGTCAGCAGACCTAATATCTTAGATGCGATTCATGACATTCAACGGGCCTTAGATGTATTTCAGACAATAATCGAAGAAATAGGTTTAAAAATATCTGTTAGCAAAACCAAAATCTGTCTATTTAGTAGAGGTAAGAACAGAGCCAATTTTACTTTAGATATCGATGGCTATAGCGTCCAACGAGTTGATGAAGTCAAGTACTTGGGCATGTGGTTAGACAGATCTTTGAAATGGAATAAACATATTGTCGAAACACAGCTAAGGGTAAACAAATTTTTGAACATTTTGAAAATTCTAGCGGGCTCATCTTGGGGCATGCATCCTATACACTTACGACGACTATATATTTCAGTAATTCGTAGCAGACTGGATTACTGTTGTTTTCTCTATAACAACTGTAGCAAAAATCAATCAGTCAAACTGGATAGATTGCAAAACTCATGTCTTAGGATAATAGGAGGTTATATCAGAACTACGCCGATACATGTTATGGAAACGGAGCTGTGCATACAACCACTTCACATTCGAAGGCGCTATTTGGCTGGCAAGTACTGGTTGAAAGCCAAAGTCGAAGAAAACAGCACCTCTATTAACGTCCTCAATGATTTGACTGCTTTAAGTGGAAACTTATACTGGAGAAATAAAAGAATCCCACTACTTGTAGAAATTCATAAGATGCTGAAGGATTTGCCTATTCGCTCCGAAGCCGTGCCGGGAGTATTTGCACTTGATACTTGGATAAGCAACATCAATATATGCCAAATAATAGTCACTAGTGTCGAAGGAGTGACAGTCGCTAAAAAATATATCGACGCAGCGGAGCTGAGATCAAAGTGTTGCCAATATTTTGACGGCAAGTACAGTTTGTTTTACCGTTTATATACAGATGGCTCTAAGTTCAGCTGTGATGGATCTGGAGCAGCAATATTTGATCCCCAAGTAAATTGCGTGATCAAGTTCCAGATAAATCAATCTAGTATCTCCGTGATGTACTGTGAGCTGATAGCGATATCGGAAGCACTTAGTTACGCATTGTCGTTGCAGGCTGACCACATAGTCATCCTATCAGACTCTAAGAGTGCGTTACACCATTTAGCTCGGCTACCCTCGAGATGTCGAGGCTCCCCGATAGCATTTGAGATAGCAAACACTTTAAACGAGCTTCGTAAGAACGGCAAAATGGTTTTCATTCAATGGTTGCCATCACACATAGGTATAAGAGGCAATGAGATTGCAGATCGAGCGGCTAAGATGGCTACTACAGAGGGAATCCCTTATGCATATACCCCAATACATACTGACCACCTACGTTCATTAAGAAATATTTGCAAAGACATGTGGCACGAGTACTTTGACGAAAGATCGCTGTCTAAGGGCATATGGTACCGAACGATGCAGACTTCACCCCCTCCATGTCCATGGTTCCAGAGCGTCGTCATCCCTAGGGCACAAATTGTGGCATTGTTAAGACTGCGGGCCGGACATATTCCTTCCAACAAGTTCACACACATGATGGGAAAAACCAACTCACCTAGATGTTCGTATTGTGACCACAGCATAGAAGACTTACTACATGTCTTAGGTGAATGTATCAGGACTGAACTAAAACGAATACAGCTTGGGGTGAGATCCCAATACAATATAGGCCAGATCAACACCGCTTTAGCTGAACCCCAGGAAGAGGCTGCAAAAACTTTAGCAGCGATTTACTTGTCGTGGTCTAAAGATAGAACCTAAATCATAAATAGTAAGTAAGGAGTAATAGTCATATGTGGAGGATTTTTTATTTTATGTTTAGCTGTATTATTTTACTAATAGTTTTAAATAATGTAGTGTAAGTTAATTAATTAGTTTAAGGAAAAATTGTAATTGACATTATGGGGCGACATAGTCAGAAATTGACAAAGCCCCCAAATAAAGATTAAAAAAAAAAAAAAAAAAAATATAACTCCAATTATAGTCTATTTTCTATGATTAGTAAAGCTTCATATCTTGCAAAAGAGTTTAGTTCTCTTTAATTTCGGGTAAGACGGGACACCTGATCGTAAGTGGTTAACGTTGCTCATGGACCTCTGCACTGTCAGGGAACACTGCGGGGCCGCGACCTACGGCCTACCTTTATTAATTAATCAGTCAACAAATTATATTACCTAAAATAATTTGTTTCCGAACGAAGCTCACATAAAAGTCTTCTCTTGCACTGTTCACTTATCGCAGCTACATCTGGAATCTCTGAACGCCGGTAAATGTTTGAATTCCTGAAACAACATCACCTACATATAATCCGTGTTCATACATATTTTATGTTTGAATTGAGTAACATGATAGTTCACAAATAATAGATTATAGGCGATGGAACAGTCGTGATAGTTCAGCTCGTAATAAACAGCAAGCTAATTATTTATAGCATAATACTGTGCCGTCGCGATTTAATAGTCAACCTGTATTCAAAGTTTTTTCACTATTGAACTTTATTCAATGAATACAATATCTTTTTAAGCAAATTTTGCTCTTGTAATAACCATTTTTAACCAATCATACAGCATAAACTTAGTTATAAGATTCTATAAGGCACTACATGCTTAATTTTGCGACCGCATCACGGCAACTATGTACAACTATCACAAACGAAGTGACGTGAACAGCTCAGTTTTATACTTTTGTTTCATGTCGCACTACCCTAACTATACAACTAGCCATACAAATATTGTAATCTTAATATATCCTTATTCTTGTTTCATTCTTAAAACAAATTACTGTATTAGGCTAAGTGTTTTATGAAATAAATAAATAAAAATTTATTGTAGTTTAAATTTACCAACTACGTATAGGGAACTAAACAAACGATTGACTTGATGTGGTGCGATTACCGTTGTCAATGGAAATCCGCAATATCAGGGCACAGCAAAGCTGTCACCTTTCCCTACTATATAGGAGTTTTCTTAGACTTTGTCCGTCGTCTATTTCGGAATAGTAACTGGGTATTGTATGGGGCCGAAAAGTTCTGGAGTGGCGGCCACGAACCGGTAAGCGCAACGTTGGTAGACCCCCCACAAGATGGACCGACGATTTGGTTAAGATCGCGGGAGGTCACTGGATGCAGATGGCGCATGACCGGTCGATGTGGCGAGGTTTGGGGGAGGCCTATGTCCAGCAGTGGACGGCTATAGGCTGATGATGATGATGATGATGATGATAATGAACTGGGTATTTAAAATTTATCATTTCTCACCAATACCTACGTATTTCGCATAACAATGTTTAATGTATAACACGTGAAACTGAATACATTACTCGTTATGAGGAAGTTTAATTATTACTTTTCGTGATTCCGGTCTTGTTATATACAATTTTTTTTTCGTGTTCCGTAACATGTCCATGTTCAATGGTTACGTTATTTAAAAAACAAATTGGTGCAATGTAATATTATGTAACTGCCGAATTGAATGACACTGTAGATTTTATTCTGAATGAAATGAGACTTATTAGTAAGTGGAATGAAACTGCTGTTTTATTTTGAGCGGATTATCTTGTTATAAAATATTATTTTTTATCATATACTAGCTGTCCCGCGCCACTTCGTCAATCTCAATTAAATGTCAACGATTCGATTTTTTCTCGCTGTAAATACCATCCTTGAACTTCATCGAGAATTTAAAAAAAACAACAATCATCATCACTACATAGTATAAAACAAAGTCGCCTTTTCTGTCCCTATATCCCTATGTGCGCTTAAATCTTTAAAACTACGCAACGAATTATGATGTGGTTTTTTTATTTTATTTTTATTTATTTAATACTTTATTGTACACGACAGAAAAAAAAGTAATTCAAGAGGAAGGTTTATATGTATAATACATGCATCATATACTAAGACAAAATTGCTAATTTTAGAGGTTTCTAGCGTGAGGTCGTAAAAATCAAGTGCAAAATCAACATTTTATTATTTTGTCGCGTGGTTTAATAAGTAAGATGTGTGTACTTATTAAATATCTACAGTTTAAGTATAGTAAAATATCAATGGCTAAAAATGGGGAAAGATTTTTTTTTTATTGTTGGCAGAAATATATGAAAATCTTTTTATTAGAGAAGACACCGAAGAAATGTTATTTCCAACCCGTAGTAATTGGTTGAAATAGTACAAAATATATTTTTTTATTCCAAGTCAGATAAACAAATCTACGATCCAGATGATCGCAAGTCGATACTCTCCATTAAATGAACCTTGGCATTACCAGGCTATTGAAGAGACTTTTCTTAAGCCTCGTTTAGATAGTTCGATATTAAACCTATATACTTCAAACTAATAATATACATACATCAGATTTTTATCTACTTTATATTATACTTACGGATTATTAGGACCAGTATTTTGTATTGTTATGACGTTGGGTGTTAGTGCTGATATTATTAGACCAACTGGGATGAACGCTGTGATCAGGTGTAGGAGATTTTTCCAGGGATCTACTCTGAAAATACAGAAGGTATATCTTGTTACTTGACCTAGTGTGGAGATCTAATGTGGAGGTTAATTGTATTTTGCAAATACATACATACTGTAAATTTTGTCTGAATAAATATTTTTTAATCTTTAATCTTTATCTTTATTACAGGATTGGAGAACTTGTTGAAAAGGTAATAGAACCAAACATTGTACCTATAGATTTGCTTAGGATTTGAAAATGTATATTATATTTTGTAAACAATCTTTAAACTACAGAATAGCTTGGATATGAGCGTTGGTCAGGCGTAATCGCAGTAAGATAGTCTATTCTACCACTATCAATAGTTCTATTTTTAATTTTCCAAACCTATAGAAGCTATGTGAAGTCCCCAATCCGCATTGACAATTTTAGTAGACTATGTCTAAGGAGACTTGTACCCAGTGGGGACTAATGGATCTGTTGACTTCTGAAGTCTAAGATGGCAGAGCTTTTGATATAAACAACTCAAATGTTTAATAGAATTAATCTCGAAGGGAATCGTGTCAAAAACTACCAAATTATTCTCTATCGCTCTGCCATCTTAGACTTCAGAAGTCAACCGTCAAAGAGGTTCAACTGCATTAAGGTTAAAGTGTTACATCTTCCCCCTAATCTTGTCCAACATAACTAAAGCTAAGCAGAAAACGACCTAAAAAGATATGATTCTAACCTTTTCTTGATATGATATTCTTCTTTATAATCTCCATGAGCAGATAGTCCCAAGTCTTCACTACTAATAGGTCTATCTTGGAAGGGATCATTAAGTTTATATAAACCTCCAGCGGGTACCTTATCAGGTACAGCTACTGTTGGTTTTGCTTCTAAAAGTTCTTGATGCCAAGCTATGTTGGATTTCGATGGAATCTCATACTTGTATGGAAATGGTTTGTATTTTGGGATGTTGACTGGAGGCTTCGAGGGATAACTGTGTGGTACGAAGGCAGGAGGAGAGCTGAAAAATTTGAAAGATGATGAAATGAATAGTAGTTTTATATTTTACATGATTTCATTCAACTTGAACTAGGTGTCTATCTAATTAATATGTTACCATAGAGCTGATGTATTCGAAGACAGCCACAAAATCTCTTGTAAGTACTAAATAAGATAGACACGACGTGTTTGGGCTCTTTTTAATTGTGTTGGTTAGCACTCTACTGCTGCATGATAATATGTAGGATTTTATAATTAGAATTCGCAATAATATACCTTATAAACAGTGGACTAGGTTCCCTTTCAGTAGAAGCGTAATTGGTAATTGGAGTTGGTAAAGTAACAAATTCATCATCGAAGAATGTTCCTAGAGGTTGACTCGGTTTGAAATCTGTAAAAACTTTATCTTGGGTATCTTTGGCATTTAAAATACTTCCAAAATTGAAGTCAGCTGGAAGGTTTGCTTCTTTTGATCCTGTGTTTTCTTCTACAAATGCATATTTGACATCTTTTACATCATCATTTTCTTCACTGTTTATTGTATCTTTTATACTTGTTATATCAGTTGCATTATCATCTTTATTTAAGTCAGATTCAGCGTAAGAAGCATCTATTTTCCACGATGTTCGATCGAGATTACCCAATTTATCAATTTGAATTGCAGTCTCATTTCTTGTGTAATAGATATCAGTTTTGTTTGAGACTGGATAGAGAGTTGTTACGTTTGGTATCTGATCAGGATCTTCGTTGGTTACGACCTCAGTCTGCACTGCTGTTGTAAGTAATAAACACCATAGTAATATCTGTAAAAGGTTATACATTTACATCATAATCATCATGAAGAGGAAATTTTGTTGAGTGAATTCCAGTTATTCCACTGTAACTCCTGTGTAGCCAGGATCCACAGTGGCGAAGACAGTAATGACTCTGAGCAGTGAAGCCCAGACACCTGAGGGAAAGCGAACTTGCCTTGGACCCCACAATGAATTTAATAAGAAGAAGAAGGTAATCTTACTCCTTAAAAAATGTTTTTATAAAAACCTCCAAAAAAATTGCCTAAAGGTTTCTATTGTTTTTACCCATTCCTGACCACTAGGCTCAGGTCATCTCGGTAGAGGGATGAGGCATAGTCCACCACGCTTGCTTGGGGACTTTACATATCTTCAAAGGGTTTTTAGAATCCTTTTCCAATATGCAGGTTTCCTCACGATGTTTTCCTTAACCGTTTTTAGCCAATGGCGTTTTGATAAATTGTATCTTCAAATTAAGATTTAGGGGTACAATCCAGTTTTGAACCCGAGATCTCCCGTAAAAAAAGCAGGCGCTTCAACCTCTATACCACCACGACTTTCGAAAAGGGTTTTTACATTGGAATACATATTCTTGGAAGGTCCAGTACCATCCGGTCAGTGACTTACCGCGGCGAGGTGAAAGTAAACCGTTCTTCTGTTATGCAACTGACAGAGTCTGTGTGTAACCGGTTCGAGCGACTGCTTGTTTTCTAAACTAATAGGTGTGTGTTGTTGTGTTTGCGGTAAAATATCTCAAAAAAAAAAAAAATTATAGCTATGTAGATACTGGCAAGGGGACGGCGCGAAGTTTAAGAATGTCGTAGTGCGTAGTGTCCTGCTGCCCAGCATAACCATGTGCTGGGAGCGGATGCTGGGCATGAGCGTTTGGAGGTTTTAATGCGGTTCAACTCCCATATGTCCCATCCGCGAGGTGGATGAAACTAAAAAAAAAGTAGACTGCAGATCTAACGGCCATATGATCGAAACTGTTTACCGACGCTCATGGACCTTTTGTAATTTCAGGAGATACATATACATCAACAAGCATCATTTCTGATGTCAGATCAGAACAGTAAATGTAGTCTAGTCTAGAATGGTTTTGCTATGACGACAAATAACGAAATATCTTTACAATTGCCTTCATTTCTATAAATAAATTTAATCCACTTGATGGTTTCAAGTTTATATTCAATTCCATTTAGTAGCTTATCAGATGACTCGTTGGCTCATCTGCTTCCGTAACAATAAATGAAATGTATTAGGTACAAGTGAAATCAAATCATTCATAATCATTTTTAATGCATCCACCTAAATCTACAGCGATAATACTTAGCTAATTCATCGTTTGTATTTCAACAGGCCCTTTAAATCAGCTGTCAGGGTCATAAACATAATCTTACGTGTGGACGCGCTGAGTCTCATTCAGAACTATGAAATATTTATCTAAAAGCGATAGTTATATCATTACGTAGTATAAAACACAGTTGATTCACGCTGTCTGTCTGTATGTATGCTTAAATCTTTCAAATGAAAAATGGAGTTTAATGCGGCTTTTTTAAGGCATTAAATCAGTCATTGATTATATTATTATTGTTACTGGTCGTGTGAATCATATCAATTTCCTCTTTAAACGAGGTTTAAGAATAGTCATGTATAAGTAGGTGATAGATACCACATTGTTGTTGCCACAGTGGTATTGCAGAAGTTTAAAAAATCAAATAATAAAAAAAAATGCTCATTATACAAAAAAAAAAAGACATGCCCGCTGAGTTTCTTGCCAGTTCTTCTCAGGACGGTGGCTATAATTATTATTTTTTGTGTCCGAACTGGTGGTAGCTTTTAACTTTTGTCGGCAACAAGAATGATGACGTACATCAATGTTAAAAATAAAGTATTTCATTTCATTTAAGAGCGATGGTGACCCCTTACTATCAGGGCCTTAAGGTCGTTTAACTATATTGCAATAAAATCATTAAAGATTCATCCTGTAGACATTGGACCAACTTCTCGTCAAATTGAAATATTAGAAATAAAACAAATGACTAACGCGTAATGTTGCGGTCGCTCTCAAAATGTTACATTATTTTAATGCTAGAGGCAATGCAAACAGAGAAAGTGTCGAATTATAAAGAAATCCACGGATGTTGGCTTGCTTTGTTTTTTTAATAGTTAATCTTACTTTAACACTGATTTTTTTCAGTGTTAATACGTTCAGTCCGGGGTGTACCACCGGTGGTACTCCGTGTTCCACCGGTGATACACCTAAGATTAACTAGCTTACAGATATTTTTAGAAAATTGTCTATGAATTTTTTGTCAATTTTCTATACTAACTCCATCTTCAATTTGAAGAAATAGGTAAGTTTGATTATCAACAACTATAATATATAATAGTTATAGTTTCTTGTGAAAGTAAAATGTTAATTTAAAATACTTAACTAGCGAACCATATTTGGGTCAACGCGATCTTAGTTACATACCACATAAAATATTGTGTTCAGAATTAGACTACTCATATTTTTTATTTGTTAAAAATGTAATCTAGCCTTTTTAAATTGAAAGAGATAACAGAAAAAATAGAATTTAATTTAAATCTATAGTCAGATTATTATTTTACTGAGTAACTATTGTATTGTGTGCCTTGTTACGTGTATTAAATTTTACTTAAATTAGAATTACGTAATGGTAATGCTTGTTATTCTTATATAAATTATAAAATTCTAGTCTTGTCTTACGCAACTTTAAAATAATAGAAAATTTAAATTAGTTCTGTGAAACACAGTTTAACTTTTTTTTTGAAATTATTAGGATCTACCTTCTTCTAACTGACAAAAAACCTATACTTTCTTACTAGGTGACCCGCGCAACTTCGTCTGCGTTACAAAGGGGTTCAAAAATTGTAGCCTATGTGTTATTCTGATGTATAAGCTATATTGTGGTAAAGTTTCATTCAAACCCATTCAGTAGTTTTTATGTGAAAGAGTAACAAATATCCATACATCCATCCATACTTACAAACTTTCGCCTTTATAATATATATTTCTTATGTGACGCAGACGAGACTGAATCTTTTAATGATATCCACTCAAATATCTACACTATATTTTAAATGAAAATAATAACCTAAAAGAAAATAAAAAGATTCAGACGTACAAGATGGCGCTGTATGAAAAATGGCGGGAAATGAAAAAATAATACCTATTTATTATATTTTAAAAACTCACCATAATGTACTGTTCGTCCACATTGTCCTGTGTCAAATATTACTATTATAAAGCACAATATGTATTTATAATATCTCAAGCCGTGTGGGTACTCTTTTAATGTATTGTTATGAACGGGTGAAAACTAGGAGAATCGAAAACAAAGAGAGTAAGTCTAAAATTATATTTTCCTATTCACACTACTAAGCAGCAAAGAAATAATAGTTTATTTATTTCAGGAAAAGATGATAATCATGTAATTTAGAATGGAAAATTAATAGTTCATTACAGGTTTTCACGGATATTTCTAGAATAAGGTAGAATAACAAGAACAAGTAAGTTTTTTAGTATAAGCATTAAATAAAATAAAATAAAAAATCTCTTTATTCTACTACCATTTTAGTTTTTTTTTATATAGACAAAGTATCGATATAGAAGCTAAAATAACTAAAAAAAAAAAATTATAAAAATTAAAGTTAGTTATATGGTAGAAGTCGCCTCTTCGGCGTAGGCCTCCCCCAATTTCTTCCACAATTTTCGGTGTCTCGCTGTTTGCATCCAATGGGGTCCGTTTCTTTCTGTAAAAATGTCCCTCCACCTTTTTCTTTGTCTATCTTTATTTCTCTTCCTGTCTCTAGGTAGCCACTCAGTATTAAGCATTACTAGACTATAAATAATTAAATTACGTAGTGAATAGACTATCATCTTTGGTGTCCACAGAGCAGTCGACTCGAGTAGCCGGTTTGTAATAAAAATAATTAAAACGTGGTGTTAGTTAATAAACGACAAAGGTAACGCTTGATTTACTGAAAATCTTTTACTTATTTATTACTTATTAAAATATAGTACACATGATAAAACATAAATTGACATATACTAAGTGGGAACTCTATTCTTTACCAAAATTAAAATTATGAGCTTCATTTGCAGGTTAATATATCTAGCTTTTATATCTAGTATACTTCAAAATATACTGGCAGCTTATACTTACAAAAACTTAAAAATATTTTTTCTGAGTTATCCGCTTTGTGCTACCTCAGTATGAATGTACAATTTTCCGCATGCTGTGTTACATTGTCTGTGCACACGCCCGCGACAACAGCGTTAATCGTTTCCATACTCACGTAACTGTTTGTTTGTTCTAAAACATAATACATTACGTGAGCCGTGGTGGTTGAGTGGTCGAAACACTTCCCTTTGAGAGGTCACGGATTTGAAGCGGCTTGTACCTCTAAATCTTAATTAGAAAAGATGTAACTTGTATATACCTACCAGTGGTTAAAAACGGTGAAGGATGGATTAAAAAATCTTTTGAAGAAGTGTAAAGTCTCCAATCCGCAATAGGTAAACATGGTAGACTATGCCTGATCCGTCAGTAAGGATACCTGAGCACAGCAGTGGGCAGTAATGGGTTATTAAAGTACATTACGTGAAGAGTAGGCTAAAATAGGAAAAATAAATGGTCAAAGAGTTTCAAAGTGTGTGAGTGAGTTGAGTGGAGGAATAAAGCACCAATAAAGAATGCACATCGATCTAATATTACAAGATACACAGTACTGAATAAAACAGTACAATAAAGTTTAAAAATCTATTGTTACTTAACTCGAATAACTACTACAGCAATAATCCTTATCCACTCAATTCTCAAATATTTTATCTCCCTTACTGTTTTATCTATCTGTGTCCTCAGATAAATAACTGTAACCCAATTTAGAAATCATGTTATATTTACCGTAGAATTAAACCTATAAACTAAAAGGTAGAAAAAGTCCCAAAGTTTCGAATATAACCACTCAACTGGGAACGTCACTATTCGTTAGATCACGAAACTGGGGACTTCGTTCGGAATCAATACCGTGTTTGAGCCCCTTTTTTAAAACATTTTTTTCCAATAATTTTTAGGTAATTTTGATTTTTAATTAAACCTTATGTTTTTTGTAAATCTTTATTACTAAACGACGCGGCGACGCTGTATTGCATTTTCAGCGAAAATATATCATCTTTGTAAAATATGAGACGATTAAAAAATGTAAACAAAACAAGTTTTAGAACTGTGCTCAATTTTGGCTCCTGCCACAGACTTGGCAAAAGTAAACAAACCAATTTGGTTGACGATCCCAGTTGAGTGGTTAAACAGTTTAAAAAACACTATTACATTCTATGAAAATCTTTATTCAAAATACACATCTATGCTTCACATAGAATTCGAAGTTTGAGATCATTCTCCTTCTAAAAGAGCAGTTCATCTTCAAGAGTAGTAATAACTGTTCATCTTGCGAACCCTCTTCGACGTGTAAGAGAACTCATCTGCTATCATCTCTTGTCTTCTGCTGTTTACTATCGATATAAAGTAGAATAGGACAACTGGAAATAAATACAAAATATTATTGTGCTATAGCCCGAAGGATTGCGTCTTTGAAGTGGCAATGAGCTGAATGGGTGGTGCTAAAAACGAATGGATGTTGGGGTCGAAATGTTCTATAGTGACTGCCACGGTGGATCAACGATCTGGTCAGGGCCGCGAGAAGTTTCTGTATACAAACAGCGCTGGACCGGTAGTTGTTTGCGATGTTTCGAGGAGACCAATGTCTAGCAGAGATGACGATGGTGTAGAAGGTTTATAGAAATTAAAATCATTCTCGATGTCCCTCTGATGACTTTTCCCTGTCCTCCTTTTTTTCATAGCCCTAATCACGAATGGCTTTTACCGCGCACTCATGCTGCCAATATTGAGTGTTTTTTTCTTTACTCTCTTCAATTGTGTGTTTTACGTTGCAGGGCAAGCAAGAGACAAATGAGCGAAGGTAACCACTTTTTATTGCCATGTAGGCTTCTCTCACTTGTCTTTTGAAGATGAATAAGTGATAACGATCGAGTGTTCCCCGAGGGAGGGAGTTTTTTCCATAGCCGGGTTGTGTGCGGTAAAAATGTCAATTAATTGATCACGACAGATCAATCAGAACCTACTACAGGTATAAACTCCACTTGACGCTAGGTGGTGTGACCGGTAGAGTGTCCAAGAATTCAAATGTTTTATTGCACTCAATAATGTTACACTTTGTCCTAAGGATATTAAGAATTGCAAAGCTGAAAGAGAAAGTTCTATAAACTTACGTGCGTAAAGTAGGTAGACGAATACAACGGAGCTAATCTCTCCATGGTTCTCCTGTTGGTTATAGGACATAAAAACAATTCCGGCTACAGACAGAGCAGCCAAGGCGATGCAGTATACCCACGAAACTAACAACCAGGGCCAGGTGTAACTTGGCTTTTTCTGGAAACAAAGAAATGCCAGGAAATATTAGTTACCGTGACCATTTGTTACTTAATTCCATGCTTTGATAAAATAGTCAATCATAACTCTGGTTGACAGGTGTGTATTTTATGTGAATGCTTTTTCAATGGAATCAGACATCAATCATATTATTAACAATAATCCTTTATATAACACTGATAATTAAACTGCGGAAAGAATTACGTCATTGCGTTTCCGCCATTGCTGACTTGTCCTTCTTTTAATGAGATTCGAGAGGAGTCCTATAAGGTTGCTATTGGTGACTTTTAGAGGTCCATGAGTGGAAAGGAAACAACCTATGGTCAAATAGGTGCGGTTACAAACAGCGCAGGACTGGTCGTTGTGGCGAGATTCGGGAGAGGTCTACGTCCAGCAGTGTCTACGAAATGACGATGATGATCTTAACAAGATCGCTGGTCCACCTTTCTGAATGTATGCCGGAAAATTTGCTGTTAGTTCCAGGAAGTTATCCATTTATGTCAGAAGCATGTGTTTCTTCGATCTCGTAGGCGCAGAGATCTATGTGACATCAGATATATTAAGTACGACCAGAGGCAAGAAATAATAGTTTTTTTTGTAGTCAAAATAGGTCCAGAAACCTTACCTTAAAAGTGCCATGGATCAGCATGCACCCGAATATGGTTTTAAAAAGCGCTGCGACAGCGGTGACTCCGTAGAATATCGCCCGAGCTGGAGGTAGACTGAACATTTGCAAGATAGCTGGAGCTCCATATAGAACTAGTATTGATGCAGATACTGCCTGTGAAAGTATGAATCTCATTACTTCAAAACTGGTTCTGTTATTTCAAATTGAATTTAGATTTGAAAGGGGATTGCATGGAGTATGGAATTTTCTTTTAAAGCTTTTATTTAACTTGCACTGGATGTAACTATGCACCTAAGTGAGTTCGAGTAGAATTTTGTGAATGTGACCAAATTTTCGGTTTTTGATTAAGCTGAAATTTGGTAAGTCCTATATACCTATATGTACATGAAATGACAATGCAATAATATGGTACAATGAAGCTGATCTGATGACGGATCCGGAATGTAGCCTATAACTTCTGTGAAACGAGATACATCCATCGTGTTTGGGCTCGTTTTACTTGTCCTGTTCAGTTCTTTACATATCTTTAAAGGTTTGTATTTAAAAACTTTTTTTCGTTTGGATATATTTTAGAGTTAAACAGAAATGTATTGTTAGTTCCAGAATTTAATTTTACGATCCTGCCGCGGCGTCCATTTTACTAGAAGCGGTCTTATTTAATAGTTGGTTTAATACAGTAATAATTTAGTTATCGAGGTTAGCTACCTAAGTGTAACAATCACACAATCATTCTCGTATCATACTAATCATAATCTAACAGATACCTACTCTACACCTGGTACGAAATAGTAATTTAGATAAAAAGTATTCGTTGTTAAGTAACTATGGCGAATCTTTACGTATTTATAACATAGTTCGTAGTATTTAAAACATAATTGTGGTGGTTTTGTAATCTTCGCTAAAAGAGACAAGACTTTCTAGCACTGAAAGAATTGTTTTAAATAATACCTGAGTAGTTCCTGAGATTAGCGCGTTCAAACAAACAAACTTTACAGCTATTATATTATAATATTCGTATAGATATTTTCTTATTATGAAGCTGAAGAGTTTATTTGATTCCACGTGATAATCTCAGAAACCGCTGTTCCGAATTGAGAAAAGCTTTCAGTGTAGGATAGTCAATTTATCGAGAAAAGCTATATACTATATGATATCCCTTTATCTGTTAGTTTTATTTTATTTATTCTTTAATATTTTGAATGTTTCAGTATGTTCAGATATTGTGCAATTAATGACATCATTGTTATGCTTCCTTATTTTTAATCTAGTTACGTGAAGGTGACGATCATTAACTGACTCAGTAGTAACGTAATATTGATTAACAAAATAATTTTCTAAGAAAATCGACTAATGTGTAAAGTATTTATCGTGTAGGTATATCTGTTCTTATAATGTGTGATTTATATCTATAGTATAAGAAAACTCGTATAAAAATTTTTCAGTTTAGTTACGGATTTCTAGCGACTTGCTATGGACTTTAAATAAAACTGCATCTAAATTTGGCTTTAAAACAATTTTATGCATTTTACTAAAAGCCTAACTGTTAAATGAGCATCATGGTCAACTTATTTTTGCATTGTCTTCCTCTATGAGATTCTTCATCCCTTACGTTTACTGCATGACAGATAAGCGATTCTACGGCCCACTTAATGGCGAGTGGTTACCGTCGTTCATAAGCCTACAATACACTGTTACGAAAATGATCTTGCGCCCTTCATCAAGTTAAAACACATGACAATACATTTTTTAACTTTAATGATACTTAGTGCTTTTTACGGGTATTTGCCCACCTCTCACTCCCACCACTGTAACTCCTGTGTAGCCAGGATTCACGACGAATAATGAATACTAATTTAATTAGAAGGAGTAGAAAAGGTACTTACAGTGCTTATTACACTGACGATTTTAGCGCCAGAACTCAAACTGATACAACAGCAGAAGTTGTTTAGTGACAGACACATTTTGAAGGCACTTTACCGTAGTGTACACCAGAACGCACTGATTAGATTCTTGGCTCTAATAAAGAAAAATTACACTTATCTGTCGCGATTACGTGATAAGACTTACGGGGAATGTTCAGGGACTTTGTTTAATAAAGTTTAGAATTAATGTAATTACTTCTTAGTTTTATTATTGTTGAATTCGTGCAGGTTTAGATTTTAGGAACCCTTTTTTTTTAGTTGGAGGAAATCACCGGATCCCCGCCCGCATGTGGGAGTTGAACCGCACTAAAACCTCCAACCGCTCACACTCAGCGTCCAAACCCCGGCTGAGGCCAGAACCCAGCACGGGGTTGTGAAGGACGACGCGACGCGTTACGCCATCGGCACTCTTTCCCGTCGCGCCGCCCCTTTTAGGAACCCTGGATTGACTTGTAGATTTCAGTAGTTAGGTTGAAACCTACATTCTTCGTAGCATTGTATAGAAAATTTTACAAATTTTATTTTTAAGTCTTTTATATACCAAAAACAGAATGGAAAATATTTATTTATTTATTTATTTATTTGGGAAACTAACAGAAGTAAACAAATTATAAAATAACACAAATAATTAAAGCATTATCCAAAACATATTATATAAAAGTACCTCATAGAAATGGGTATAAGAAAAGTAGGTGCATAGTTTCGAAAGATACCTACGTAATGAAGAACGTGAAAAACGACAGAATGACATGCATATACTTACTAGTATATATTACTAGCTGACTCGCGCAACTTCGTCTGCGCCGAAAAAAAAAATTAGGGGTGAACTACCCCTAACATTTAGGGGATGAAAAATAGATGTTGGCCGATTCTCATAGGTACCGCATAAGCACAAAAAATTTCATCAAAATCGGTCGAGCCGTTTCGGAGGAGTTCAAGTTCGAACACCGTGACACGACAATTTTATATATTAGATTATGCATTTGCAGTTGTTATTTTTACGCAGGTGTTTAAACCGGAAAAAGTACCTAGATGATAAAAAAATACTATCTGAGTACAATACTTGGGTGCGTGCAATTCTTATTAAATATTTATTGCTCATTTATTGTACTTAGATATTAAAATAACTCTGCGTTATTGCCTTTAAATAAAGTTTATTATAATGAGAACTCTGCATTAGTAGTCCGAAAATGCATCACTAGTTGTATTGCTAATTCATTACATAGAATAATATTAATGCTATTACTTTGTTAAAATAAACTAGGTACTTTTTCTTTGTTTTCCGTCTACCAGCAGTCCTTGATTTCTTGTTATCGCTATACATATCTACTGCTTTTAATTAAAGTCCTAAGTAGACAACTAGGTACGTAATAGAACTACAGTGAATCGTTTTTCTTCCCAAGCGAGGATAGCAATCATAAGCAAAGACTTTAATTTCCATTTAACAAAAATCGAAGAGCAAATTATTAATTAATCAAAAAAACTAAGATACACAAGAAGCTTACGAGTTTATCAAGTCGTACCTACGTAAGCAATAACTACTGATTACACTGTTGCTGAATAATCTATTATCGTAGACTAAATCATCGCTGCACGGCATTATATCTCGCACAATATTAGTGATAACGCACCCTTGAAACATCGTGAACGTGAAGTCAGAACTGTGTTTGTTTTGAAGTGAAAACCAAGGTGTAAAAATATTTTCAAAATGGCCGTTCCTAAATTTTCTAATCCAACAGACAATATTTGAGCGCCAAAATATTGTTCAAGCAAATATTTGCGATTATGTCATTAGAATGTTATCGTAAATATAATTTCAATGCTTTGCAGTTTAGTATCTTCGTTAATTAACATAAATTCTTACGATTTGACACGGTGATCGTACTATGTACTAAAAACGCGCAAAATTTTCGTAGTGAAACAAAATGGGTGTGCCTATAGTGAAAAAATGTTGTTTCTGTGCCACATTACATACCGGGACGCTAATAATAGGGTATTTGTCGACCGTAAGTTCCACTAACTGACATATTTATTGAACTGCAGCCTTGCCCTACTATCGCGAGATAACCTACATTCAACTGAATGACGTAATACAGAGAAATGGTGCATTTAAATCTGTTTTTCAGTGTATGGACATCGCCTGCTGTTTTTTTGATTTCAATTTATTTTTCATCATTGCAACTATGTTTTTGTCAGGCGTTTGAAATTAATGAAATATGTTAGTGAGAACAAAATTGTATTCAAAAAACAATACATATAGTCTCATAATATAACAGAAAAATGTCAACGTTGATCAACACCCTGTTTTTATTATCAAATTTTCAGAGTAATTTTCTTTTTTCCAACCAGTGTCATTTATTGCAACCCTTTTTCTGATTATTTTTTTCCAGGTATGGGCATTGTTGGAGCTTACTTTATACTGTCTCCTGGTGACTCTGGCACCGATTGGGAAAAATGGAACGGTGTCGATCCACAAGCTGGTTTTGTACATAACTGCTGCAGTCGTCAGCGGAACAAACCTAATATCATCGATACTTCTTATTGTAGCTGCTTATAAGGTATAGATTTTCATACACAAAAATGTATTGTTAACGCAGCATCCTATCAGAATTTATAAATTGATTCAGAAGATCCAAAAAAAGAAAGAAAAACATATGTGGCAAAATTGTACAATTTCCACACATTTCCATTTACAATGTCACCAATAATACGACATTAGGTACCTCTTTATAATAAAAAAGTATACACGCAATTCTGTTTATTATCAATTAACTAACAACGAATCAACTGGGCAATTTGCGGAAAAACTACGTCAGGAGAAGTCGGAAGTCAACTGGTTCGCTGGGTCGCCTATAATATTTGTTATTTAGAAAATCGCTTATCATACAAGGCTAGAGGTTACGTATTCAAAGAGAGGGCCTATACTTGTCAGTGAGCCATATACTTATGATGACAATAAGGTTCATAGAGTCCTCCATAAGAACTATTTTATCCAAGACTAGATGACCCCCGCAACTTCGTCTGCGTCACAAACGGGTTCAAACAGTACTTACTCGCAATGTTGCCGCGACATTACTTACGCGGCCCGCGTTGAGTGTATTCATTGCGTTTTATACTCGTGATAACTTTTCAACGAAAAGTCCGATTGGAATAAAACAAAAAGTAATTTACTTCTACATTAATACACTTGATAAAAAAAAAAAAATTTGGATAAGGGTTAATATAACGATTCTCATTTAACGTTAACTTAATTCTTGAGACGAAATATTTTATTTCATAAACATAAAAACGGTTACTGTGACTAAACTATGATAGTTAGGTATATGCTATTGCGGACTTTTTTTTAGGTCTTACCAACACCTAAAAACCCGTAGTACATCATTTTGTTCTATTGTCAATAGTTTTTGCAGCGTACGCATAAATAGGTTTTCGATATTTCACCTCGTCTTACAAATTCGATATTTTCAAACGGATCCCTAATTTTTTTTCAAAATAAAATATAGCCTATAACTTTCCTCGATAAATGGACATTCCAACAGTGAAAGAATTTTTGAAATCGGATCGGTAGTTTCTGAGATTAGCGCGGTCAAACAAACAAACAAACTCTACAGCTTTATAATATTAGTATAGATTCTTAATTCAAATTCTTTTTTTTTTAGAAAATGGCGTCTCTCACACTTCCTTGGACGATAGTCACTGGAATCGTGACAGTGATATTTTTCCTTATGTGTCTGACCGGTATTAGTTTGGTGCTTCAAGACACAGGAGAGCTACTTGAAGTGGAGATTATAATTATTGTAGTTCATTTGGCTAGGGCGTGTAAGTTTTTTAAATATAAATAAGAAGCTTTGTAGATGATCCTATTAGCTGTACTGTACTAACCATTTCTGTGGCTCAGATCCTTTGTCAGGGATCAGTCAAAGTACACCACGCTTGCCTTGTGCGAGTTGGTAACTTCGCATAGTTTACTGTCCAAGTACCCAGGATTCATGAACAAAGTCTTTATTGTCGTTTTTATTGCCTTTTAAGCAGACGAGCTAACCATCTGATCGTATGCGGTTACTGTCGCTCATGGACTTTACAATGTAAGGGAACATTGCGGGGCCGCTACCTACGACCTTAGGGACTATTCCGTCTCATGCAGTACGTAATAGTGCTAGCTGACCCACTTAGTCAGTTAGCTCTTTTTACTATGTATAAATATTAAATATTCTCTAAGGTTTATTTCTGTTCTAGGTATATCAGTGTACTGCATCGTGGTGGTTCACAGCAGACATAAACAGATTATGCATGAAGAAGACGCAGAGAGGTTCCAGCACTCAGGAAGACTCTACTACAACCCCGTTAAGACTGACGATCATAATTTGTAATATTTAGGAATATTAAATGGTTTTGCAGTTTCGTAATTTTATTTTGTACATGTTATTTAGTAAATCGAAGTTTTTGAAAATACGTTTTTAACTTTATTACTGCGCCCTGCTTAATTGTGTAAGCCACGGCTATGACATTCCATACAAACTTGACAGTTCTTAGTGGAAACGGTACGGAATTTTAAAAATCCAGCAGAGGGCGCCACCATTTTTTGTCTTTAGTCCTCATTGGTTTTGGCGACAAAAATAAACGCTTTCATTTGAATTAAAATAATTATTATAAAAAAAATCGTCTTTTAAATTATTTATATTTTACTTATTTATAAAAATATGAATGAACATAGTATTCAGAATCTATGTTAAATCATTTTTAATGGGGTATTTAGAATCTATACGACTGAATTGAATTTTGGATTTTAGTATAATTATTTTGTTTTTTTTTTTTTTTTTAATTTATTTGGATCAACGAACAACAGTACAATAATTTTTACTTAAAGAAACTAACTTAGCGTACTTAGATTAATTGTACAGTCAGCTATGTTAATCACAACAGCAATATATAATTGTGAAATTAAAAAGTTACTATTAACAAACAATGCATAGAATCTATTAAGAAATGTTAGATATAGGTTTAGATTTTAAGTCATAAGTAGTTTACATTAAACAGAAACTGGTGATTTTTATAATTATTTCTACCTCAGAAAAAGAAGATGTGTGCCCGTAAACTTCGCAAATTTTAATATATTTTTCACTTATTTATAATATATGTATATCATATTCTCTTATTTATTATTCCTAAATTTTATTTTTTTAATCTTATTACAATCATATTTCAATCATTATTTCAACTCTCCTTCAGAGTAGTCACAGTTTCCTTCGCACTCACATCTGCTCATTTCTTTCGAACCACTTTCAAACTATTTCATTGCGATTGACGACTTGACACTGATTACAGCATCTCGGATTTGTTTGTAAAATTAATTACAAAATGTTCAAATTTCCTGCAAATTCAACTCTTCGAGAAAACTGGGTAAAACAAATTAAAGAAAGAAAAATTACGTATTTCTCTATTTTTAGCCGTGTCTGCTCATGTTTACTTTTATGATTTGTTGAAGACATATTAAAATGATATTCAATCAAATTTATGAAAAAAGAACATAATTTAATAAACTATTTCTCATTTTTTTATTGCGATTTCAAGCGAATCTCACTGTGTTTCCCACTATTGTGACATCTTACAAAATGGCGGATACGGCGCAACGCCGACTGTGATTGGTCAATTGAGTTGTGATACAGTAAACAAGCACTGAAATTTAAAAAAAATACCGATACAGCAAACAAGCACGGAATTTTCGTTAAGTGCCGTGTTGAGTAAAAAACTAATGAGATTTTTATTATTTTAGAATTGAATATTTTAAAAAAATATTTTACCAATAGGATTTTTTTTTTCAGTTGGAGGAAATCACCGGATCCCCGCCCGCCCCGCGGGCGGGGTATGTGGGAGTTGAACCTCACTAAAACATCCAACCGCTCACACTCAGCGTCCGAACCCCGGCTGAGGCCAGAACCCAGCACGGGGTTTTGTGGGACGGCGCGACGCGTAACGCTCTCGGCACACTTTTCCGTCACGCCGCCCCCGGACGCCGAACCGGCAGCCGCCGGCGATACGGCCACCGGCTCTCTCGGTCAGCGGGCTATCCGAAGCCCGCCAAGATGGCTGGACCGCGTGTCACCCTCCCGCTGGGTCAGAACCAGCGTGGGTCGGGGAGCGCGGTCCGCCATCCTCCGGATGCTCTAACGCAAGGGCGTGCTGAGCGAGACACGACACCTTCTTGGGTCCCCGCTCACACTCACATGCGTTGGGGACCCGAAACTCTTAAGGGGCCAGATTCCGGGCGAGATCCCGGTTCCGGCCCCTTGCTCGACGGCGGCGGGTTGTTGCGGGGCGGAGAGAAGAATAAATTCTCTCCCTCGCACTCCCCGCCACCCTCTTCTGCGAGATGGTGGACTCGCAGAAGTCGAGCATCGCCTTCCAGGACTCGCCACTCTCGAGCATCGACGCCACGACGCCCGGGAGCGACAAGTCCGGTCCTATTTGTCGGACCAGGACACACTGCTGCTGCTCCCATGCGGGGCAGACAGCGAGTTACCAATAGGATGGAAATTTAATTCTTTATAATACTGCATTAAAAAGTCATTTTCGTAAACAATCTCAGATAAGCCAAATAAGCACTGAGGCGACGAAAAAATAAAAAATAAAAAATATAAATATACCAAAATGTAAACATCACTTTACAGTTGAGTTTTCATCAAAAAATATAGCCTATGTGTTTTTCTGATGTATAAGCTATATTGTGGTAAAGTTTCATTCAAATCCATTCAGTAGTTTTTACGTGAAAGAGTAACAAACATCCATCCATACTTACAAACTTTCGCCTTTATAATATTTTTATTATTGGGTTCAGTTCAGAAACAATGAAAACTCATTGGTTCACAATAACAGTTTATTCATCTTCCAAAAACAGTATAATTATTCTCCAAAATCAGTGTAATCATCCTCCAAAACTCAGTCACAATTACTTCCAACTCTGTTCACTTGGAAATCACGTCGACTACTGTATTTAAACGATAGTTACGCTTTTTATACTTTCTTGAAAAGTAAATCAGATGGCGCCACTAGTCCTGCGCCAACCTAGTCCTGCGCCAACCTAGTATTGAGCCAACCTAGTCCTGCGCCAACCTAGTATTGGGCCAACCTAGTCCTGCGCCAACCTAGTCCTGCGCCAACCTAGTATTGGGCCAACCTAGTATTGGGCCAACCTAGTCCTGCGCCAACCTAGTCCTTGGCCAACCTAGTATTGGGCTAACCTAGTCCTGCGCCAACCTAGTATTGGGCCAACCTAGTATTGGGCCAACCTAGTCCTTGGCCAACCTAGTATTGGGCCAACCTAGTCCTGCGCCAACCTAGTATTGGGCTAACCTAGTATTGGGCCAACCTAGTCCTGCGCCAACCTAGTCCTGCGCCAACCTAGTCCTGCGCCAACCTAGTATTGGGCAAACCTAGTATTGGGCCAACCTAGTCCTGCGCCAACCTAGTCCTGCGCCAACCTAGTATTGGGCTAACCTAGTCCTGCGCCAACCTAGTATTGGGCCAACCTAGTATTGGGCCAACCTAGTATTGGGCCAACCTAGTCCTTGGCCAACCTAGTATTGGGCCAACCTAGTATTGGGCCAACCTAATCCTGCGCCAACCTAGTCCTTGGCCAACCTAGTATTTGGCCAACCTACTATTGGGCCAACCTAGTATTGGACCAACCTAGTATTGGGCCAACCTAGTCCTTAGCCAACCTAGTATTGGGCCAACCTAGTCCTTGGCCAACCTAGTATTGGGCCAACCTAGTCTTTCGCCAACCTAGTCCTGCGCCAACCTAGTCCTTGGCCAACCTAGTATTGGGCCAACCTAGTATTGGGCCAACCTAGTCCTGCGCCAACCTAGTATTGGGCCAACTTAGTATTGGGCCAACCTAGTCCTGCGCCAACCTAGTCCTTGGCCAACCTAGTATTGGGCTAACCTAGTCCTGCGCCAACCTAGTATTGGGCCAACCTAGTATTGGGCCAACCTAGTATTGGGCCAACCTAATCCTGCGCCAACCTAGTATTTGGCCAACCTAGTATTTGGCCAACCTAGTATTGGGCCAACCTAGTATTGGGCCAACCTAGTCCTTGGCCAACCTAGTATTGGGCCAACCTAGTCCTTGGCCAACCTAGTATTGGGCCAACCTAGTATTGGGCCAACCTAGTAATGGGCCAACCTAGTCCTGCGCCAACCTAGTCCTTGGCCAACCTAGTATTGGGCCAACCTTATGCTGCGCCAACCTAGTCCTGCGCCAACCTAGTATTGGGCCAACCTAGTCCTGCGCCAACCTAGTCCTTGGCCAACCTAGTATTTGGCCAACCTAGTATTTTTTTTTTTTTTAATAGTTTTGGCTTTACAGCCCACTCTTTCTCTTCGCCAATATTGTAGCGAACTCTTTTCAAGCAAGTTTATTCTTTGAAATTTCCATTTGCTATATTATGTGTCTTATTTATTCTATACTACTACTTATTTACTTTCGAATTGCATTTACGTATGTTGTTTACTTTAAGTGTTACTTCTTTCTTTATTTTCCATCATTTTTTCTACTTTTATTCCTTTCTTTTACTATTTTCACTATTTTTATACCATATTTAAGTATTTCCTGTCTGTAAAAATTGGCCAACCTAGTATTGGGCCAACCTAGTCTTTCGCCAACCTAGTCCTGCGCCAACCTAGTCCTTGGCCAACCTAGTATTGGGCTAACCTAGTATTGGGCCAACCTAGTCCTGCGCCAACCTAGTCCTGCGCCAACCTAGTCCTGCGCCAACCTAGTATTGGGCAAACCTAGTATTGGGCCAACCTAGTCCTGCGCCAACCTAGTCCTGCGCCAACCTAGTCCTGCGCCAACCTAGTATTGGGCTAACCTAGACCTGCGCCAACCTAGTATTGGGCCAACCTAGTCCTGCGCCAACCTAGTATTGGGCAAACCTAGTATTGGGCCAACCTAGTCCTGCGCCAACCTAGTCCTGCGCCAACCTAGTATTGGGCTAACCTAGACCTGCGCCAACCTAGTATTGGGCCAACCTAGTATTGGGCCAACCTAGTATTGGGCCAACCTAGTCCTTGGCCAACCTAGTATTGGGCCAACCTAATCCTGCGCCAACCTAGTCCTTGGCCAACCTAGTATTTGGCCAACCTAGTATTGGGCCAACCTAGTATTGGGCCAACCTAGTCCTTGGCCAACCTAGTATTGGGCCAACCTAGTCCTTGGCCAACCTAGTATTGGGCCAACCTAGTCCTGCGCCAACCTAGTCCTTGGCCAACCTAGTATTGGGCTAACCTAGTCCTGCGCCAACCTAGTATTGGGCCAACCTAGTATTGGGCCAACCTAGTATTGGGCCAACCTAGTCCTTGGCCGACCTAGTATTGGGCCAACCTAGTATTGGGCCAACCTAATCCTTGGCCAACCTAGTATTGGGCCAACCTAGTCCTTGGCCAACCTAGTATTGGGCCAACCCAGTATTGGGCCAACCTAGTATTGGGCCAACCTAGTCCTGCGCCAACCTAGTCCTTGGCCAACCTAGTATTGGGCCAACCTAGTATTGGGCCAACCTAGTCCTTGGCCAACCTAGTATTGGGCCAACCTAGTCCTTGGCCAACCTAGTATTGGGCCAACCTAGTCCTTGGCCAACCTAGTATTGGGCCAACCTAGTATTGGGCCAACCTAGTAATGGGCCAACCTAGTCCTGCGCCAACCTAGTCCTTGGCCAACCTAGTATTGGGCCAACCTTATGCTGCGCCAACCTAGTCCTGCGCCAACCTAGTATTGGGCCAACCTAGTCCTGCGCCAACCTAGTCCTTGGCCAACCTAGTATTTGGCCAACCTAGTATTTTTTTTTTTTTAATAGTTTTGGCTTTACAGCCCACTCTTTCTCTTCGCCAATATTGTAGCGAACTCTTTTCAAGCAAGTTTATTCTTTGAAATTTCCATTTGCTATATTATGTGTCTTATTTATTCTATACTACTACTTATTTACTTTCGAATTGCATTTACGTATGTTGTTTACTTTAAGTGTTACTTCTTTCTTTATTTTCCATCATTTTTTCTACTTTTATTCCTTTCTTTTACTATTTTCACTATTTTTATACCATATTTAAGTATTTCCTGTCTGTAAAAATTGGCCAACCTAGTATTGGGCCAACCTAGTCTTTCGCCAACCTAGTCCTGCGCCAACCTAGTCCTTGGCCAACCTAGTATTGGGCTAACCTAGTATTGGGCCAACCTAGTCCTGCGCCAACCTAGTCCTGCGCCAACCTAGTATTGGGCAAACCTAGTATTGGGCAAACCTAGTATTGGGCCAACCTAGTCCTGCGCCAACCTAGTCCTGCGCCAACCTAGTCCTGCGCCAACCTAGTATTGGGCTAACCTAGACCTGCGCCAACCTAGTATTGGGCCAACCTAGTCCTGCGCCAACCTAGTATTGGGCAAACCTAGTATTGGGCCAACCTAGTCCTGCGCCAACCTAGTCCTGCGCCAACCTAGTATTGGGCTAACCTAGACCTGCGCCAACCTAGTATTGGGCCAACCTAGTATTGGGCCAACCTAGTATTGGGCCAACCTAGTCCTTGGCCAACCTAGTATTGGGCCAACCTAGTATTGGGCCAACCTAATCCTGCGCCAACCTAGTCCTTGGCCAACCTAGTATTTGGCCAACCTAGTATTGGGCCAACCTAGTATTGGGCCAACCTAGTCCTTGGCCAACCTAGTATTGGGCCAACCTAGTCCTTGGCCAACCTAGTATTGGGCCAACCTAGTCCTGCGCCAACCTAGTCCTTGGCCAACCTAGTATTGGGCTAACCTAGTCCTGCGCCAACCTAGTATTGGGCCAACCTAGTATTGGGCCAACCTAGTATTGGGCCAACCTAGTCCTTGGCCGACCTAGTATTGGGCCAACCTAGTATTGGGCCAACCTAATCCTTGGCCAACCTAGTATTGGGCCAACCTAGTCCTTGGCCAACCTAGTATTGGGCCAACCCAGTATTGGGCCAACCTAGTATTGGGCCAACCTAGTCCTGCGCCAACCTAGTCCTTGGCCAACCTAGTATTGGGCCAACCTAGTATTGGGCCAACCTAGTATTGGGCCAACCTAGTCCTTGGCCAACCTAGTCCTGCGCCAACCTAGTATTGGGCCAACCTTATGCTGCGCCAACCTAGTCCTTGGCCAACCTAGTATTTGGCCAACCTAGTATTGGGCCAACCTAGTATTGGGCCAACCTAGTCCTTGGCCAACCTAGTATTGGGCCAACCTAGTCCTTGGCCAACCTAGTATTGGGCCAACCTAGTCCTGCGCCAACCTAGTATTGGGCCAACCTAGTATTGGGCCAACCTAGTATTGGGCCAACCTAGTATTGGGCCAACCTAGTCCTTGGCCAACCTAGTCCTTGGCCAACCTAGTATTGGGCCAACCTAGTATTGGGCCAACCTAGTATTGGGCCAACCTAGTCTTTCGCCAACCTAGTCCTGCGCCAACCTAGTCCTTGGCCAACCTAGTATTGGGCCAACCTAGTATTGGGCCAACCTAGTATTGGGCCAACCTAGTATTGGGCCAACCTAGTATTGGGCCACCCTAGTCCTGCGCCAACCTAGTATTTGGCCAACCTAGTATTGGGCCAACCTAGTCCTGCGCCAACCTAGTATTGGGCCAACTTAGTATTGGGCCAACCTAGTCCTGCGCCAACCTAGTCCTTGGCCAACCTAGTATTGGGCCAACCTAGTATTGGGCCAACCTAGTATTGGGCCAACCTAGTATTGGGCCAACCTAGTATTGGGCCAACCTAGTATTGGGCCAACCTAGTATTGGGCCAACCTAGTCCTGCGCCAACCTAGTATTGGGCCAACCTAGTATTGGGCCAACCTAGTATTGGACCAACCTAGTATTGGGCCAACCTAGTCCTGCGCCTACCTAGTATTGGGCCAACTTAGTATTGGATCAACCTAGTCCTTGGCCAACCTAGTCCTGCGCCAACCTAGTCCTGCGCCAACCTAGTATTGGGCAAACCTAGTATTGGGCCAACCTAGTATTGGGCCAACCTAGTCCTGCGCCAACCTAGTCCTGCGCCAGCCTAGTATTGGGCCAACCTAGTCCTGCGCCAACCTAGTATTGGGCCAACCTAGTATTGGGCAAACCTAGTATTGGGCCAACCTAGTATTGGGCCAACCTAGTCCTGCGCCAACCTAGTCCTGCGCCAGCCTAGTATTGGGCCAACCTAGTCCTGCGCCAACCTAGTATTGGGCCAACCTAGTATTGGGCCAACCTAGTATTGGACCAACCTAGTATTGGGCCAACCTAGTCCTGCGCCTACCTAGTATTGGGCCAACTTAGTATTGGATCAACCTAGTCCTTGGCCAACCTAGTCCTGCGCCAACCTAGTCCTGCGCCAACCTAGTATTGGGCAAACCTAGTATTGGGCCAACCTAGTATTGGGCCAACCTAGTCCTGCGCCAACCTAGTCCTGCGCCAGCCTAGTATTGGGCCAACCTAGTCCTGCGCCAACCTAGTATTGGGCCAACTTAGTATTGGGCCAACCTAGTCCTGCGCCAACCTAGTCCTTGGCTAACCTAGTATTGGGCCAACCTAGTATTGGGCCAACCTAGTACTGGGCCAACCTAGTATTGGGCCAACCTAGTATTGGGCCAACCTAGTCCTGCGCCAACCTAGTATTGGGCCAACCTAGTATTGGGCCAACCTAGTATTGGGCCAACCTAGTATTGGGCCAACCTAGTATTGCGCCAACCTAGTATTGGGCCAACCTAGTATTGGGCCAACCTAGTCCTGCGCCAACCTAGTATTGGGCCAACCTAGTATAGTGCCAACCTAGTATTGGGCCAACCTAGTCCTGCGCCAACCTAGTATTGGGCCAACCTAGTCCTGCGCCAACCTAGTATTGGGCCAACCTAGTATTGAGCCAACCTAGTATTGGGCCAACCTAGTATTGGGCCAACCTAGTCCTTGGCCAACCTAGTATTGGGCCAACCTAGTATTGGGCCAACCTAGTATTGGGCCAACCTAGTATTGGGCCAACCTCGTATTGGGCCAACCTAGTCCTGCGCCAACCTAGTATTGGGCCAACCTAGTCCTGCGCCAACCTAGTGTTGGGCCAACCTAGTCCTGCGCCAACCTAATACCGATATAGCAAACAAGCACGGAATTTTCGTTAAGTGCCGTGTTGAGTAAAAAACTAATGAGATTTTTATTATTTTAGAATTGAATATTTAAAAAAAATATTTTACCAATAGGATGGAAATTTAATTCTTTATAATACTGCATTAAAAAGTCATTTTCGTAAACAATGTCAGATAAGCCAAACAAGCACTGAGGCGACGAAAAAAGAAAAAAGAAAAAATATAAATATACCAAAATGTAAACATCACTAATTTACAGTTGAGTTTTCAAGCCAACTCGTTTTTAATGAAAAAAATAACTGTAACGCTAGAGGTTCACGGCTGGATATGTTGTACATAAGTTATGTAGGGGGAGAAAATGTACAAAATTTGAAAAAAGTATAACAACTGAAGAGCTCACTAAAGTTCATCAATTGATTATCTTTAGAGAACGAAAAAAATTAAAAAGAAAAAGAATAAAATAACCCTCTACACAATTTATTGTAGCATTTTCTGCATTAACAGACGCAAAGAATGCATACTTGAACTATAATTATAAGAAAAAAGGTAATTTAACAAAAAATATTAAAAACCTATATTTACTTGGGAGGGATTTGGAATGGTTGGGCTGTCCTACCCATAAAGTCGAAATTTTACATAATTTTCACAACTGTGCAATTACAAATATTTAATTGGTGTCGCGGAATAAATCTTATACTGAGTGGGACAGTCACCTCTAAAATAGGCGAAAGTTGCCTAGCATTTGGGTTAGTCACCCTGATTCTATTTTATTTTAATATTATTTCATTAGATATACTCCATTTGGGCCAAAGAAGTCACATTAATTTAATGTAATAGATTATCCTTTTAACCAATGGCCGAAATTAAATGCCAACTTGTTTTATGCAGCAATGCAAAAATTCTACAGAAAAAAAAAATGCTGGCGCCCTCTACTGGAGCGTCTGAGACTCGTACCTCTTTACTAAATAAACTTCAAACGGTAACAGTGTCGCATCTGTCTACTTTCTAATCTGTGGTGTAAGCTCCTTTTTTTTTTTCTAAAATTCATTCAAAACCTTTTTTGATTTAACGTTCAGGAACGTTTTTAAACTTTTTTTTTTTTTTTTTTTTTTCTCTGTGGCTTGAGTCTCTTCGACACAGAATGACTCTGCCAATGTCGCGTAGAGTGAATATCAGTGATGGTGAACGAAATAAAGGGGAACGGGATTTTGAGTAGTTGTAAATATTTTATAGTTTAATGTTGTTACGTGAGATAAATTCATGCAAGGCGTATACTACTTTACGGTTAGGAAATGTTAAAAGATAATTCATATTGATTGGGAACGGAGTGTTAGTATTTATTAGTAAGATGTAAAGTGGGGGGCAATTCACATTAAGGGCGCATTCTAAAAATATATGGTCAAGGTTACCAATAGATTTGCCACAACTACACATGGGCGAGGGCTTAATTTTTATTTTAAAAAGAAATTGAGGTGAGCAAAAGTGACCTAATCTGAGTCTAGTAAGGACACTAGTTGTATGTTTATTTATTTTTTTGTATTTATAGAACCAAGGTTTAACTGAGATATTTGGATTTATTTTCGAATAGTGATATTTATAGGTCTCCCAATGCTTCTGCCAGTCAAAATTGAGATTTATTTTGGCGAAATGAAAGAGATCACGACTTACATTTGTGAAGTATTCGTTATCACCGTCATATGTCGCGTCTTTTGCCATTTGGTCTACAACTTCGTTTCCGATAATCCCTGAATGGGAAGGAATCCAAGCTATTTCAATCTTGATGTTATTTATTTTACACGTATGAAGGAGATCCTTGATCACGCAAACTAGAGGAATTTCTAAACAATTTTTTAAAGGGTTCTTAGAGATAGCCTGTATAGCACTGGAAGAGTCACTGAAGATAATAGAAAAATTAATTGAGTGTTGTATAATGAATTTCAGACAACTAATGATTGCAATACATTCACCAGTGAAAACTGAGGTTTCGGCGGGTAGTTTGTGTAGTTTTTTATAGTTGGCATTCGGGTGGTAGAAAGCTGCACCAGTGTTACCATTTATATTAAATTTTGAGGCGTCGGTGAAAAATAAATTCCAACTAGGCCAGTTCTCTTCTATTAAATTTAAGAATTTTGCATTAGCGTTTTTGGTCGTTTTACTCAAACCTAGGGTTAAATGAACTGTAGGAGAATAGCAAATGGCATCGAATGCAATTTTGAAAAGAGGAAGAATATCGGATTGGAGTAAAGGAGATTGTGAACTATTGATATATTTAAGGCTTTTGACAAGGCATGGTTGCTCTCTTCTACTCCAAAATGTTGAAGACATACAACTCTCGAGTTCGGATAATTTTGCTAAAATAGGGTTAGGATGTATTCCAGCCAAGCGAAGCATATATCGATCAGATAAATATTGTCGCCTTAGAGTTAAGGGTGGATCTGAACTTTCCACCTGTAGGGCACGGTTTGGGGATGATTTCATTGCTCCTAAGACTATTCTTAAAGCTTTGAACTGTACTGAGTCAAGACGGGATAGGATGGATTTTGTCGTAGACTGTAAGAAAATTGACCCGAAATCCAGGACACTACGTACTAGGGCATTATAGAGTATTTTTTGAGTATAGGGGTGGGCGCCCCACCATGCACCGGATAGTGCGCGCAACACGTTGATGTTTCTTTCGCATTTCTTAACCATATTATCTACGTGTGCCGAACCGGTAAGTTTAGAATCTAGTGTTAGACCTAGAAATTTAACTTCTGAGGCTAGTGGAATATTGTGTTCTTGGTAGATTATATTAACGGGAGGGGGACATCGTTTTCTAGTAAATAAAACTACGTGGCTTTTTTGTGATGTTATTTCAAATCCATGGTCCGATATCCAATTTCCAAAAGACTCCAGACAAGAGTTTATATCAGTCAAGCCGTCATTGATCTTTGATGTAACTCGATAAATGCAAATGTCGTCTGCATATTGGATGATTTGGCAGTTATTTGTTAAGGATAAGTTAACATCTGAGGTGTAAATATTAAATAATAACGGACTTAAAACTGGACCCTGGGGAAGTCCTCTCCACACTGTTCTTTCCGAGCGTAAGTGTCCATCTATACGAAAGCTGATTTTACGTGCTGCCAATAGGTTACAGACAAATTGTATTATTTTACAAGGTATACTCAGCTTGAGTAATTTACTCCTGAGCACTGAAATAATTACGTTGTCGTAAGCGGACGTTATGTCCAAGAAGGCTGCTATGACCGAGTTTTTATTCGAAAATGCTATTTGGATTTCAGAAATTATCAAGGCGTGACAGTCCGTTATGCTTTTACCTTTTCTAAAACCTAGTTGTGTGGGAGGAAGAATGCTTCGGTTTTCTACAAACCACTCTAATCTATTTTTGATGAGGTGTTCTGTGATTTTACATATTGTTGAAGATAGAGCTATAGGTCTGTAGGATGTGGCCAATAGAGGATCTTTTGAGGGCTTTAGGATCGGGAGGACAATTTGGTGTTTCCAGGATGGAGGAATATGACCTGTGTCAAAGAATGAATTTATGATGGACAGTAAAAAGGAGAGAGCATTATCGGGGCATTCTTTTATGAAGGAATACGGGATACCATCTAATCCTGGGGTTGAGTCTCTTAGATTTCCTAAAACTAATTTAAGTTCTTGCATTGAGAAGGAAGCAGCTAGGTCGTTCGAGTAACTTTTTAAACTTAAATCTTGATTGGAATGTTACGTTCGAAAACAGAACCTGCCGATTGTAGAGTTGGGCAGCAAATTGTAAAAAGCTGAGCGTTGTTGGAATGAAGTAAATGACAATTGTACAAAAACATGGCATTAAACCATGTCCCACAGTTCCCATCAAATTGGAGTGTTTCACGTTTTAAAAGCCGCATTAAAATTCAATGTGTAGTTTTAAAGATTTAATCATACACTGGAACAGACAGACACCGTGAAGTGACCACATTTTATATTATCCTACATTACTATCTATTATTTAAATCAAAATAACTTTGCTTCTTTACAACAGTTTAAATTAGCAGTCCTCATTATGTGATAGTGGATACACATTTTATAGTGTTACATTTACTAGAAACTGAATGATGATATGTACTGCACATTGAAGCACTTCATTACATTTGTACAAACAGAATTTGCCCAGGCCTAGCGTTTGACAAGAACTGTCAAAATCCGAAATTACTGATTTCTTTGGATTTTTTTAATTTATAAAAAAATAAAGACGATAGGAAAGAAATAAAATTAAAAACTGCAAAGGTGCAGTACATTTATGTCGTTTATTTTATCGTGGAGCGATATATTCTCTATACAAGTAGAGTTAGAAACTCTAAATTTGTTTGTCGATTTTTTGCAAATTCAATAGTCAAGGTTTTTACGCACTAACGCGGCGCTCTATAATTCATTTAGTCTGTGTTTGACCGGCGCTCCTTCAACAACTTAGTGCTTATTTAAGGACGTATTAAATTAACTAAAAGCCACAAGTTAAAAATAAACTTGTAAAACGAATTACAAGTGAAATTATTGTGTAAAGTGCTAAAGTGGAAGTGCTCTCTCGAAAGAAAACTGTATTTGATCTTAATTTAATTTACGAGAGTATCTCAACTGTAGTGACCTTAAAGCGTGAGTATTTGTTTAATTAAGCAGAATTTTGTCTCATGCAGTGTGAATAAAATGCAACAATTGAAGCTTATGACTAGAATTTCGTTTCATAGTTTGCTGTTATTGATTCAAAATGCATGATGTTACCTAATTTGTTCACTAAAATATTTGTTAATTTATTGCTTGTTTTTACCTCTAGTTTATTTCTTAAACAAAATCTTAGTTTTAAAGTAGTTAGTCTTTGTATGCCTTTCATCATCCTCTGAAAAACAAGAGATACTTTATATTACATCACTACCAACAAAATAAGACTGTTTTATGCTGTTATAAATGTAATCACTCCTAGCTAAAGAGGTTTAAAAATAACTGAGGTTGAATGTCTTTACTCATAAATTATTGTATCTTGCAAATGTCTTAAGGTATCATGCTTTTATGTTATTACACTTCTACAAAACTAATTTTAAAACAATATTTTACATATTGTGAAATCTTGTACATTATGAAACACATAAATAAATTTACTTACTAAACTAGGGACTTTATCTGAATTATATTGTGTTATAGTTGGATTCTTGCCATTCAAGGTTATTCTAATTTTGCACTTCATTCAGAATTCTATAAAAGCTTTTTAATAGTTCAGCACTGAATTCCCTGCGATAATAATGATTAACGGAACATATTATTATATGGAGACTAGCTGGCCCACACAACTTCGTCTGCATCACATAAGGAAATTTTCTCACCGTTTAAACCTTCCCAGAACTTCTACGAATATTTCAAGATTAAAATAAGCCAAATCGGTTCAGTCGTTCTCGAGTTTTAGCGAGACTAACGAACAGCAATTCATTTTTATATATAAGACTAGCTGGCCCACACAACTTCGTCTGCGTCACATAAGGAAATGTTCTCACCGTTTAAACCTTCCCTGGACTTCTAAAAATATTTCAAGATTAAAATAAGCCAAATCGGTTCAGTCGTTCTCGAGTTTTAGCGAGACTAACGAACAGCAATTCATTTTTATATATAAGACTAGCTGGCCCACACAACTTCGTCTGCATCACATAAGAAAATTTTCTCACCGTTTAAACCTTCCCAGGACTTCAACGAATATTTCAAGATTAAAATAAGCCAAATCGGTTCAGTCGTTCTCGTTTTAGCGAGACTAACGAACAGCAATTCATTTTTATATATAAGATAATCCCTATCATAGGACAAGAACAACTTATCCATTATTAATGGATAAGCAGGCTGTTATGTTCAATTCTTGTATTGAACTACTGACTGATTTTCACTAGTTGAATACAAGAACAAAACTCTACTGTTCTTTCTATTTGTTCTGTTTGATGAAATAGAATTGGTTTTGATACTAAAAATTGATACGATTGATACTTTAAATTTTTGTTTAGATTTCATTCATTCTGGTCCATGAGCATCACCAATCGTATCAACTTACGATCTGGTGTGTTGGCGTGTTTACCCACATGACAATAAAAAATCATTGTTATTCTGATTTTAAAGTAGTTTATTGTTTAGCATAATAATTTAATATTGTTAGTTCCAGATGTTTTACTTTTAAAAATACTTTCCTTGGAGTCATTAAAATTTACTCAAGCAAAATAATTCTATACTCCATTACACAATAGTTTTCCTCTATTAACCTCCTTCCATTAATTGCTATTTGCACGCGTATAAAAGAGATAGAAGATGATTTCCTAGAGCGTTGCTACACGTGTATAAAAGAGATAAGTTGTTTTTCGAGTATTTCTTCCGTTATCTCCGGCATGCGAGATATTATAAAAGCAAAACAAACAGCTGTTTTAATATCCTTGACGCGGTTTACAAATAGAAAACATAAGCTACCTAATAAAATGTCGGCCTCTATATGAGAAATTAACGATAAAATGTAATTGACTGAGATTAGTACGCGAGTTAGGAATTTCTAGATATTTTATTTGCTATAGTTGGCACATGAGCTATAATGGCTCGTGTGCCGATTCCGAGGTTTTCTTCGCAACGTAATTGCAATTCCATTCAAATTAGAGTTTAAGTAAATGTAGCGGGCAGTGACAGAAAACTCAGAATAGGCACACTGTTTGTAAGGGGGTGTCGCGACGGGAAAGTGTGCCGTAGTGCGTAACGCGTCGCGCCACCCCGCATAACCCCGTGCTGGGTTTTGGCCTCAGCCGGGGTTCGGACGCTGAGTGTGTGCGGTTGGAGGTTTTAGTGATCGGGCGATTTCCTCCAACTAAAACAAAAAAAAAACACTGTAAGCTGTTACTGTCACTCATAAACTTAGCTCTAACCTCGCTTGTAAGAAGATAGAATTATCACATCTGGAATTAACATGAACAACAGAATGAAGCCAATTTAAAGTACACCAATCGTGCGTAACTACACAACATTCTGAATCAACATCATGCTGACCACCCACGCAATCTCTTTCCATCCATAATATTATGTCTCTGGATGTCAAGACCTTCGACTTTGCCGTCCCTGGATTCGTGGCGTGATGTCTAAATATAGCCACCCATAATTGACGCCAAACTCAATAGCCGATAGTTTATACCAGCATTGTTTACTACGCTGTAGGTATGCACGGAGTTCATTTGAAATTCGTATGTGCAGACTTTCAAACCTGTTGTTTGAATACAAATAGAAGTCGAATTGTTATTGAATTTTCTCGTGAGAGAAGAGGCCCATAAGGTTGGACCATTATTCTGTGTATTCAGATTAAAGTCCTGTGAGTGTCCTGTTGACGAGGGTCTCTAAAGTTAGGTCGTAGGTAGTGACCCTTCAATATCCCCCGACATTGCAGAGGTCCATGAGCGCCGGTAACCACTTAGGATCGTGTGTCCCGTTGGCTCGTCTTCCTACATGGCCATAAAAAAGTAAAAATCTTGTTAAGTTCCTGTTGAATACATTATTTTAATTCTGTTAACAAAATAGTTTTCCCTCGGGTTCATGGGCTTCCCTGCTCAGTCATTACGGTGGTTGCCACTGTGGATCCTGCTTACACAGGAGTTACAGTGATGGGAGTGAGAGGTGGACTAATGCTCCGTAGTCTATGTTAATGAATCTCGTCGAAGTCGGTTCAGCCAGTCCAGATCGTTTGCTGGATTACCTATTAAAGCAAAAAAAAACCTGAGAGGTGTCATGGGACACCCGAATAGAACGAAGTTCCTTTCGATTAAAAGATATCTTATATTTTTTTTTCCTAACGTAACCGCGATAAGGAACATGTTTTAAAAGATTTTGATCACAGCGATAATCATCTAAAGCAAAAAAAGTGTCGTGACAACTTTTCGTAAGATTTTTTGCGTCTTCGTCTTCGTTCCAAAAACTGTTTCAGGCTTTAGAAAAACCTAAATGTAAATGGATGGCAATAGTTGTATTTACATCACGATTAAATGCGATATGATCGTACGACCTTATAGAATGTCTGGTTGTATTTTAAGGTCGTCCACCTTAATATACATTTGTATTGTATAGATCATGTATCCCTAGTCACTCCTACTTGTGATTCGTAATTGAATTCCAAATCACTTATGAATACGAAATGCAAATCGTTTCACTCAGTAAAAATAATAATAATTTCGACTTATATTAGTATCTATTAGTATTAATAGATACTTGTTGAAATAAGTGTGCATGGTTTGTTAAAGACCAAATCGCAGTCACCTTCCTATACACAGGGTGTAAAACTACCACTCCTGAAAACGAAAACTGGTGGTAGTACTAGTGATACCCGTTATAATAAAAATGGAAACCAGTACATATGGACGATTTATTTTTTCATTGCAGGTTGTAATCATTTTTCGTAAAGTTTATTATTTTTTGACTCGTCTAAAGAGGCAAACCATTTTGGGAAATGTCACATCTACTACCAAGCAATTTCAGGAAGCTATAACAATAATGAATGCATGACCTACATAACCAAGTGTGTGAATAATTTATTTAAACAATAAATTAATATTTCAGTAGTGAAAATGGGTCTGCCGCACGTGACTTCGTTTTGTTGCTGTTTGGGCCTCGAGACTGGGGCGAAACTAATCGGGCTTTTACAGTTGGTAAGTACAACAATAATTTAAACTTACTTATGTGTACAGGGTAGATCTGTAACTTTAGACAAGCTGAAGTGGCGTGAATGACCTGTCGAAATACAACTTAAAGCCACCTCTTTTGGAATCGGTTAAACTTTTTTCATTATTATGTATAATTGCACGAACGCCTATCATTGCCGACTTCCATCAGCTGGTACAAAGTTAGAGATCCACCCTGTATAATGTATGTATATTAAAGACTACAGAAATTATCAATCATTAAAATTGCAATAGAAACGTTTAAAATGTTGGTATAAAATAGACGGTTATGATAAGTTGTGTAATATATTATGTAGATAAATGCTACCTTATCTGCAGCAGACTTAGATGAAATTTCTTATCAATGATTGTTGTAGAGAGTGTCACAAAATATACTTATTAAACAGAAGATATTCTCATGTATGTTCCTAGTTTTCGACAACCATTGACATATAGGTAATCGGGTTCTAATAAGTTTTAATTTGTACTTCGTTAAATAAATATCGGATCATCAACTTCCAAAGCACGCAACGCAAATGACAACTGGTAGGCTGACTGTCAAACGGTAGATATTTCATACAATTTCAATGCCGGTCAATGCATAAAAACCCCCGATTACATGTTGGTCGGCCGTCACCGTCATTTGTTCTTTACGTGCGTTGGACATTGGCTAACTAAAATGGGAACGCAGGATAAAATGTTTGTCACTTTATTTTCCTCAAATTCCGTGCCGGTGATAAGTTGTAGAGGTGTTAGTTTGTTTTTATGATTAATTATTTCTGTACAATATTATTATTTGCGTCATCTGATAACGTGTTTAAAAAAGGTCACATACGTCACACATTACTAGTCACACACTTATATCTAGTATGTTATACATGACTGAATTATCATCATTGGACATTGAACGGTACATTACAATAAACAAATTACTGCTTTCTACAGGCCCGTACTAAGGAATTACATATTTGAATAGTTACCGTGTCTGTCTGTCTGTAACATCCCATTATTGCCCTCTGCTGGGCTCAGGTCTCCTTCGAAGGTTACCGTGTGCATTACCTTAACAATATGTTTTTCATGACTCATCAAAGTTCTGTAAAAACACTAACATACAACTCATTGTTAGAAAAATTGTTTTCATATTTTTATTACAAAAATTAAAACGTGATTCGCCTAAATCGATTCATATTGAAAAGAAACACGGGAAAGTGCCGACCAAATCGGAAATTTTTAAATTTACGCATTTTGAAACACAGATCCAAAAGTACTTGATCGATCTTAAAAAATAAATGGGCCTCATGACGACAATCACTTCCATCTGACACCCGAATCATTTAAATCGGTCCACCCAAACCAAAGTTATATCACTTAACGCACAACGACTTATAGGGTAAAAGTCACCAATTGCGTTTATACTAATAAAAAAATTATTATTCTTAATATTATTTCAGTTACTATCATTCGCGCTGTTGATCGTGTGTTCGATATGCGCTGAAGACGCTCGCGGTATGATTGGTACTATAGAAGATGCAGAAGACGCTTTATACTCGAAATGGTATAAGATAACATTGGCTGGAGTGGCGGCTTGTGTAGTACATCTGTTGTTGGCTACTGTGCTGCTGTTTTCGACGTTCAAGGTATGATTAAAATAATAATTCGTTGTATAACATTATTTTCTGAACGTCGAACGTCCTAATTTCTTTCTGAACGTCGAACGTATTGTTAGTTGTCATCATCATTATCAGCCTATAGACGTCCACTGCTGGACATAGGCCTCTCTCAAACCCCGCTACAATGACCGATCCTGCGCTGTCTGCATCCAGTGTTAGTCATTATGTTTTATTTCCTATTTGAGTATAAATTTGCTAATCGTGAAAACTTGCTGGTTTCTAGTTTAAAATTTATTTTTTTAAATCTCATTGTCATCTTATGTTGCTTTTCTTTTTATAATTTTAATTATCTTAAAAGTTGGATGACTCCTGCTATAGGTTATAAAAGACAATGGGATCGTTTACCCTACTGTACCAACCTATTACTGTCCACTACTGGGCCCAGGTCTCCTCAGAAGAGGGATTAGGCATAGTCCACCACGCTTGCCTAATGAGGATTGGGGAAGGAAGATATGTGAAGTACAAATCTTCGAAGGATTTTTAGAATCTTCTTCCAATATGCAGGTTTCCCAATGTTTGCCTTCCCCGTTTTTAGTCAGCGGTGTTGTGACAAATTGCACATAAATCTTTTTCACATTAACATGCAGAGGTCGATTTTGAACTCGCTGCCAAAGTTAAGGAAGGCAAGTGCTTCAACCATTCGGCCACCACGACTTTACCCTACTAACTATAATAATTATAATTTTCAGCGCAAAGTAACAGGCTTGAAGATATGGGTGTATTCCATGTTAGTGATGTTTGGTTGTGCCCTTCTATTGATTGTGCTGACGATGGCGATCTGCGGAGTTTCCGGATCAGGATCTGAAATATTCATAGCGTTCCTTGAAGGAGTACTGGCATTCTGTAAGTTATTTCTCCATCTATACTAATATTATAAAGAGGATACTACTATGTCTTATCCGCGAGGGTAGACAGATGTTTGCTCGTAAATCGACCCGCAGTATCCAGTCTTCTCGTGATCATGACGTTTGCAACAACAACGAAATATCGAGACAACTCAATTAATTAAATATCGTGGTAAGAACCCGTTGAAAATGCATGAAAATAAAGTGATGTTTCTTTTAAGTGAAATTTCCAATATTCTGAAAAACTTGTATATTCATAGTTATTGCCTATCTAATTATTTCTTTTTTTGTTTCAGTGGTAATCGCGTACTGCATTCTCACAGTATTTAGCTACAGTTTGCTTTTGAAGAGTTCTGAGGACATGAATAATCCACATAAAGTTGACCACATGTAATATGTGTAACATTGACGAAATGTCCAATTTATTTTTTTTATTTTTGATGGCACTGGATACAAATCTTTATGCCATTTTAATTGTATGTTGCTAAAATGTTTGTAGATTAAGTTAGAGTATAAGATTTATGAAATGTTTAGTTTTTGAATATTTTTTTATATTTGCAATAGATATATAAATATTTGAACGTGTGATAGTCAAATTGTCACTTTTACTATATACTTTCACTTTTACTATTGTATTATTCAATTTTTAAAGGTTAATGAAACATGAATTGTAATAACAATTTTGTCAAATATAATTGTTCTATCGATGTTAGTTTTATAAATTAGTATACAAAATATTTTTATGTATGTAAAGTTAAAGTGGGCAGGACACATTGTGCGAAGAACAGATGGCCGATGAGACCGAAAAGTTCTGGAGTGGCTGCCACGAACCGGTAAGCGCCACGTTGGTAGACCCCCCACAAGATGGACCGACGATCTGGTCAAGATCGCGGGAGGTCACTGGATGCAGATGGCGCAGGACCGGTCGATGTGGCGAAGTTTGGGGGAGGCCTATGTCCAGCAGTGGACGTCTATAGGCTGATGATGATGATGATGACGAAAAGTTAAAATGTGAAATGATAAGAGCAGTTAGCAAAAGAATAGAACCACAAAAATTATCGTTTCTCAGTTAATTACATGTCTTTCATTTGATAATGACTGAAATTATTATAATTGAATTTTATAGCTATTCAATTGTAATCGTACTATTTTTGATAAATTTGTATGTTTTGAGAACCATGCAGACTATTAACGATGTGTTCTGATATTATAAAAAGAACAATATTTGTAAAACTCCAGCTGATTTTGTTTCTACTTATATTATTTAGTGTGTTAGTGTTGAAAAATAAAATATATTATTAGTAAGTTCATCTTATGGAAGTCAAATTTATAGTACAATTATAAGTACAGATACTAATTTTAAAAGAACTTGTATTTTAAAAGAAATTGCCTTATGATAGATTGGTTGGCATCTATTTTTATTTTATGTTAAAAAAGTACAATGTGTATTTATGCTTTGATCAAATAATAAAAAAAACAGTTTTGAAGCGTTAGAAAATAAAGTCTTTAATAATGAAACTTTTGACAGAAATTTGAAGTGACATAATGTATTAAGTGTATTGCAAAATGACTTAAAATTATGCAACATTTAATATTGTCAAAATATATGGAATATCAATTTCAATGTAAGATCAAAAGATGGGAATTTTTAGATTTTTATTGTGTTTAGTTGGTGCTATTATTGCGCTCTAATAGTGTTTATAATATATCTGTTTATATTTATGAAATCTTATATATAAAATTCTCGTGTCACAGTTTTCGTTCCCATACTCCTCCGAAACGGGTCGACCGATTTTGATGATTTTTTTTGTGCTTATCCGGTATCTATGAGAATCGGCCAACATCTATTTTTCATCTCCCTAAATGTTAGGGGTAGTCCACCCCTAAATTTTTATTTTTTAGACAAAATTTTTAATTAGCAAATTTAAGCAGCTAGTTAATTATTAATATTGTGTTTAAATTTATTTGTACACAAACGTATGTTTTTTTTAAATTTAATACAATTTTATGTCACGTAAGTACTTATACAATAATTAATTTATATGCATTTATATTTAAATTTTAAAATAAATCTCACAAGAACTAATAATAGTGATTATTTTTATATACCAAAATTTTATTTTTATATTGTTTATTCTGATGGTCTAGTCTTTAAGAATTACACGCGTTTTTTAGTGTTGAAATGTAAGTGATGAATTTTTAATGTGCCTATTTTAATATACTGTGAAATCTCGAAAATATTTATTTAAAAAATGCAGTCTAACTTCCATTGAATGTGTAGTTTATAAAAACCTGTAATATATACTTTACTTTTTAATATACAGTGTGATTTTTTAGTGAGGGTCCATATTGAAGGTCATGGTAGCTGATGGTTATATAAATATAAATGTATATAAATGTCTAAAATTCTTGCAAAATGATGGTTTTTCGATGGCTGATGGTGTGGGGTGCGCGAGATCACTAGAGGTCGCCTCTTTTAGCCGAAATTGTTTGTTTGAGGTAATTAGTAGAATTTAGATTTAAAAAAAAATCTGTAATTTTACCTATTTTTTGTAATATTCCGTATTAGAACAGAGTACTCATCACCCTCCTGCAATATGTACCTTCTTTAAAAATCACCCTGTATAAAGCTGAAGAGTTTGTTTGTTTGAACGCGCAATCTTAAGAATCGCTGCCGCGCTGGTCCAATTCAAAAAGTTATTTCATACGTTACATAGTTCATTTGACATCAAGGAAGAATGTTGTTTGACGCAGACGAAGTTTGACGGGTGAGCTGTTTTATCGCGTTTCCACATTGGCTCGCTAACGTCAAACTAGCCACACAGACAGCGATGGCCAACTAATATGAAAGAGTTGGAAGTTGGCGAGCCAATGTCGAAATGCGACATTTGAAATATTACATGATGTGTGCGCAGCTAATTTAACAACTTTTTTCAATATTTAATAATTTTGAATCTTATGAAATCCTTATTTATCCAATGTGAAACCGCCATTGTTTTCTACCTCAATAAATCAAAGTAAAATGATTTCTGAAAAGTTTCGAATATTCCATACATTTATGATTCTTTATAAAATGTAATGTTTTATATTCAGTATAATATATTATATACGTAGATAAGAAGTTAAATAAATATTTATGTAATTATAAGAATTTAGTAATGTGCCTAGACAAAAGTCGATTAGGGATGTTCTATATACAGGGTGGATCTGTAACTTCGTGATACAGACCAAAATACAACTTGGAACCACTTCTATTTTACAAGCTTTATATGTATTAACTTGCACTGGATGTAACTATGTAAGTTCGAGTGGAACCTTGCAAGCTAAATTTTAAAAACTTCTTGGTTTCCGATTGAGATAAAAGTTTACATGCAAATGTATATTGCGTGACAATATGTGCAAGGTTGATCTGATGATGGATTCGGCAGGTGGCCATAGGCTTGTACTAAATAAGATAGACCCGTCGAGATAAGGCTGTTTTAAAAAGTTTGCTTTAAAATAAATTTGTTAGGTATTGATTTAAATTTTATACAGGTCGTCACTTCAACTGGCACAAGGTTTTAAGATCCACCCTGTATAATATACAGAGTGATCTAAATATGACAAAAATATTTGAGTATGTAGAGGTAATCTAAGTCAAAATGAAGGCCTTATATGTAATGAAATGAGCTCAAACATTATGAGTCTAGGACTTTTTGCTATCAAAATAACCTCAAGCTTTTTGACGTGACAACGTCTTATAAATTGGTTTGCCGGGTGACACTTCACTTCACTGCGTTACGCTCCGCTCACGTTATGCGCTCACAATGAGAGCGAGTGAGAGGCACGCGTGCCGCGTCACTTTTATGTCTGTCTCTCTCGCTCTTAGGCGGGCTAGCCATGCCCGAGTCGTCACGTAAAACTTTCGCCCGTATACCGACTTTACAGGCAACCAATTTTTTTTTAAATGTCCAAACGTCCAAAAATCGATATTCGAAACATCCCTAAAATCGATACATTGCTATTACAGCTTAAGTGCTTTGTCTATGTGATTTTATGTTAAATATTTTATAAGACAAAATGTATGTTATTGATGTTGTAATAAATGGTGCTTTTACTCATTTTGACTTTTCTTTTTTCGATAAGATATTGTTTTTCCTGTCACTAAATAGTTCAAAATAAAGTTGCTTAACACTGTATAATATTGTTAAAATACCACTTGGGATAGACTTAGGGACGTTTCAATCTTTAAAACTATGCATTCGATTTTAAAACATTTTCGTTTATTTAGATTTTTATGAAACCTAATATTTTTGTAAATGTTTATAAATTACATTACGCTGTATTTTGAGCAAAAATATAGTATCCCCATTTTAAAAAGTTATTTTATAAAGAGTTTTGTTGACTATATTGCCAATAATTACATTATAGAATTAAAGTATATGCATACTCATTTAAGTATACGATATTGTTTTTTTTTTTTTTAGTTGGATTAAATCACCGGATCCCCGGGGTATGTGGGAGTTGAACCGCACTAAAACCTCTAACCGCTCACACTCAGCGTCCGAGCCCCGGCTGAGGCCAGAACTCAGCACGGGGTTATGAGAGACGGCGCGACGCGTTACGGCCACGGCACTCTTTCCTGTCGCGCCGCCCCCTGTTGGACATGGAAGGAGAAATATAATTTATGGTATCATAAAGAAAACTACAGTAGTGTATTTTATACATATTTATTTCATCGAAATAATTCTTAAGTATAACGATGAACCAAATGTCGCTTAATTATTATTTTTTTGTTTAATTTCAATAAATATATTACATTTCTATGACATTAAGTACATAATATTAAAGTATCTACGATTATTCGCTATTCGCTTCAAAATTTACAAAAGAAAAAACAAAATTGTTAACTTGTTTTAAGAACTAAAATAAATTGACAAGTGCCTTTTCTACCGTTGGTTATTATAGTTTCTTGTAAATATTCGATGATGGACTATTTAATAAGAACAGTATACATAGGTATAAGAAAGTAGATTTTCTGAAGAAAATTACTTTTAGCTCAATAAATCTAAAGTTAACATCATGTAACTAGAATAACTGGAAATATTATGGGAAAAATCAAGTTAACCTCTAAATGTCTAAAATGTCATTGGCACCCTCAAATGTCGTGAATTTACGTGCGATTAATGTAGACAGACATTGGCTTCGATCTATTCATGATTGTTTTCTCATGGTATAGTTCCATGATTACAAAAGATAGATAATTATAGCAATGTTTTCTTTAATGAAATCTAAGCAAGATTCAAGTGTTCATCGACCTTTGTAGGTCCTTAAGAAATGTACGAAATATTGTTTTCTAAGTACTGATGTAATTCAATTTATTTTAGTTCTTACAACAAGTAAACTTATGCATTACATTGTCACGTGACATCTAATGGTAGTCCAGATGTCAAAACTTTGAAATTCATTGGAGTAAGATTTCTTTGATTTAATTTGCATTTGTCATTAAAATGCATAATTTTGATGTGTTATAAAATGGATAAAAGGTTATGGAATTATGTAAACTTTGTCCAAGACGTGACGTACCTTCATTGAATGTAATATTTTCAGTATAATCAATGATTTCTATAATCGAAAATTGATTTTTTTTATCTGACACAATGCAATACAGTTTCTTTAACAAAAATCAATATTAATTACTGAATCTAAGCCGTTAAATAACTATTAAGATTAAAGTAATACAAAATAATTAATATTTTAGTCTTTTTTGGAATGTTTTCGATGTGTAACTTCGTTAGATTTAAGAAAAAGGTCAGCCATTTTGTTGTTTACCGCCATTTTGTGACGCTGATTTTTCGAACGGTTTGCTTCTTAATTGGTTGCTTGTTTTTGGTTTTTTTCTAGGTAATTTTAAAATATCTTGGTATTTTAGGATAGAAAAATCAGCATCACAAACGCGTAATGACTTAAAAACTATTTAGTACCAAACATAACACTGCATATCCTAATCATAGGCACACAACAATAGAATTAATATTATTTGTTTTATCTTAACTGTCCATTTCTGTAAACGGATAAAATTAAATTTGGATTTCATAATACTTTATTATGAACTAGATATTTAGCAAGTATTTTTCGTGACTAGTCTTAGCTATGAATTAAGTATTGAAATTTGGTTTAGAAAAAAGACAGATAAAAAAAAACTGCCTAAAACTGTGCCACACTAATAATCTGCAGACTTAAAACTATGATTTACATAATATAGTCTTTTGCTTTTCTACAACAATGCACAATTAATCAACTAATTCTAAATGTTTATACAAATTTGATATGAGCCAACGGGACTGAGGAAAGTAAATAGTAATGGCTCTCTTATATTCTCTGATATTAATTAAAGTAATTTTCTAAACATATTCAGACACTCGCGGTTTTCTATAATACTTTTATGCATTTTCAACGGGTACTTACCACGAGATTTAATTAATTGAGTTGTCTCGATATTTCAACGTTGTTGCAAACGTCATGATCACGAGAAGACTGGAAACACAACAGTCACTCGCAGGTTTATGCTCTGAGAGTCTTGTAGATACAGTGAGTGTGGTGTGTCGTGATGTGATTTTGAGTTCCAGTGGTACTACCCAAAAGCGAACGAGAAAGAGGGTAGACAGATTTATTTGCTCTTAAATCGACCCGCAGGATCCAGTCTTCTCGTGATCATGACGTTTGCAACAACGTTGAAATATCGAGACAACTCAATTAATTCAATATCGTGGTAAGAACCCATTGAAAATGCATGAAAGTAATTTTCTAATTTAATGTTATGCCATTTTTTCTTAAATTTGGTTTTACTTGCAAATATCCTGATGTTCAACTTTGAAATTATTACTATTCCGTTGGCTCTTCAAATCTTCTAATACCAGTATCAATAAATCGATTTCAATCTTAAGGGTGAACTTGATGAAGAAGATATCCTTTACGAAATCAGAAACAATGAGGATCTTTTTAATTCTCTATGAATCTATAAAAAACGCAGTTTTTATTAATTGTATATTTTTGAAGTCTTATAGAGTTTGTTAAGATTGAGATCGCATTACTAATACTAGCCTGAGTATATTTTATACAACGCTAACACTGTCCTACGTAGATAAATACTTAATCTAATGTATTGCACGAAACGATTCAAATAGTCGCAACAATAATTTACATAATTACATTTCTGAGTTCAACTTTAAAACAATGCGCTGCCCATTTTCATAATATTTAGTTTTATTCATTGTTTTCCATTCGAAAAGATGCCGAAATTAGGCCGTAAAATACACTAAAGTACTCTCCTTTGCCTATTAAAAAATGTAAATGTCAAACCAGCGCATCTGTCATTGCGAACTGTCAGAGCATCAAGCCATCATTATTAATGTCAAGCCCGCGTCAGTCGTGTGTCAATACAAATGCGCGGGATGCGTGGTTGTGTCCAGCGGTTGTTCTGTCCCCACATCAATGTCTCCTGGACCGTCGTCTTCATTGGTCGTGCTGATTGGAGTACGAGTTAGACCTCGGACCTGGAATTGAAATTAAGAGTTTTAGGTCTAATGTCTGCGTTACATAAGGCGGTATAAATTAGATTGTTGCTGTAAATTTTCTCACATCAAGTAAACCTTCCCTAGACTTCCACGAATATTACAAGATTAGAATTATCTAAATCGGTTCAACGGTTCTCGAATTTTGGCGAGAGTAACAAAGCAATTCATTTGAAGAAACAAGAAGACTCCGATTTGGCCACTAAAATGCGAAGAAAACTTAAAAATTACACTATTCTACTTCATAATATTCTTTATAGAAATCGCTCAAAAATTCACGAAATATCCTTCCCTCTGAAACCCAAAAGTTATTTGTTATTTCTAAGCTAAATAATTTGTTCCACACACCTGCATTAGTAAGTTATTAGACAGTATCCTGGCCTGGTGTTCCTGTGCCTTCGCTCTCAGACACGCGATGCTGTTGTTACGGAAGGCCTCTGGGTCATCATACCCTTCTCGCGAGGGATCTGGAGACGCTCGTCCTTTGGCTGATGATGAGGCTGTTGTGCTACTGGCTGGAGAACTTTGCGCCTGAAAAATCATCGGATAGTTGCAATAGTAGTGGTGGCCGAGCGGTTGAAGCGCTTGCCTACCGTAAGGGAGGTCGCGGGATCAAAACTCTAACCTAAGGCTTATACCTCTAAACCTTGATTTGAAAAAGATTATATGCAATTTATCACAACACTGGCTGAAAATGATGAATAAAATAAACCTGGTAAAAAATCGTTTGAAGATTTGTGAAGTTCCTACTATCTACATTGGGCAAGCACGGAGGAGTTTGCCTGAACCCTTAACTTAAAAAATTGGCAACCACGCATGTTGCTAGCGTTACATAGCGATGCAACATTTTAGAAATTGCACATCTTAAATTCATAATTTGGATTCTCCGTTGCTTAACATTTACATTGTTTTAAACTGAAGTCTCTTTATGACGTTTTAAATTATTATTATTTTTTATTGCACGGTAGATAAACGAGCCTACGGCCCATCTGATGGTAAGCGGTCACCGTCGCTCATGAACCTCTGTAATGCCAGGGCATTGAGGGGCTGTTATCTATCACCCACCCATACAGGACTTTTCTTAAACCTCGTTTAAAGAGGGACATGTCATAACTTGGTGTTAAGTAGGTATAGCTGATTTGTTTGGAGAGTATCGGAGACTGTGTTTTTCGTACAGTGGTAGGTACCTATTAGATCGATATGTTTTATTGCTATGTCCTCACCTGATTCTCGTGATGATGCGGTGAAGCTGACGTGGCCCTGTCCGGCTCCGGTTCGGACCCCTCCCGTTCCGATCCCGACTCCTTGAGATGACGTGCTGCCTCTATCGATTTCCGATGCATTCCTGAATAATAAAACACTTTAAATTCATAAAAAAAACTTTTCAAAGTATACGTAGGTGTGTGATTACAATTAACATTTGAAATGGTCCGATTTGAAACATTATTTCAGTGTTGGGTAGTCCGTTTTAACGGGTATTTGCCCACTTCTCACTCCCACCACTGTAACTCCTGTGTAGCCAGGATCCACAGAGGCAACCACCGTAATGACTCTCAACAGTGAAGCCCAGGAACCCGAGGGAAAGCTAACTTGTCTTTGACCCCGCAACAAATTTAATCAGAAGATGATAGAAGGAATAGGAAACATGAGTTTCGACTTCTCTTCTCGTGAAGCCGTCCGAGGATAGTCCGTTTATCGAGAAAGATTATAAAACCGTAACTGAAAATTAGATATCCGTACTAAATTTACAGTAATGTACCTAACTCAATGTAATAAAATGACCCGAAAAAATTAGGTAAGAACTGCCTTCGTGGAGTAGGCAAAGTTGTGCGGGTCAGTTAGAATGGCGTAATAATATGGCCATTAGTATTATTTGGTTAAAGATGTTTTAAGAATGATCTATTTGCTTATTCTTTATGTTATTCAAATTGCAATTCGGAACTATTCGTAACGATAGTAGGTGCCTATAACCGTAAATACTTTGTCTATTACACTAGTATGTACCTAAGAATATTTATTTAAGTATCTTCTGTTCTGAAACTACAAAAAGTGGTTAAGTGTGTGACGGGCAACAAATCGAATCGTGTTCCGTGTTCCACTAATTTCATCCAGTTTCCAGTAAGAAAAAATAACTCTAAATGAATTTCGATTCGATTAGGTAGATACTATGAAAACTAACATAGTGATCTTAATCGTTACAATTCTGCTTAAAAGTTCTAAATATATTAAAACTCGATTTCACGTTTTCCAAGGTTTTACAGAATCCTAATAAGAATTGTCGAGTATCTTATAACGAAGAGGAAAGAAATGGCGAAGAAAAGATGGTTTGTGTTGTGACAGACAATGTACCTGTGTCAGGATAGAAAGTTGTGAAAAGAGTAGCCGTATTACGCCGACTCCACCTTTTTTATTGCTTTGTAGGCAGACGAGCCAGTGGACCACCTGATCGTAAGTGGTTATCGTCGCTCATGGACCTCTGCATTGCAAGACACTGCGTGGCCGCTACCTACGGTCTACCCTTCAAGCAGCGTTTGAAGAAGGACAAGTTATAGCGCTCGGGGAATACCGAACTGGATATAATAAGGTACAACAAAATAAGAAGATACTTAAACCGAAACTGCTTCAATGCATTAAAGCTACAATCACATTAAAAGATGCAAATAAACAAAACTACTTTATCTCCGAGACGTCCCTAGATAGACAGGCACGTCTAATATTCGCTTGTAGTATTTTTACGAGATTTTTATGTCCCCAGTCTCGTTCGTTCTGAATGTGTAATCAGTTTAGTTTATTTATTGCAAAGATGTGAGCTTATATTGCAATACCTATTTATATTTTGAGTCTGAGGGCATAACGTGTCGTGCCATAACACCAGGACATTCTTTATAATATTAGGATAGATTATGTTTGATGTATTTACAGCTGTTTCTTTTGTGATTCTGTTGAGAAAGCAATAAGTTTATATGAGACTTGCAGACCGATGCAACGTCGCCGCGTCGTCTGTGTTACATAATGAATCAAAGTTTTCAGGTTTTGTTATGCCTACAAAGCGCCTTCAATGCGATGACATCGTAAAAAAATAAAAAGTTTAAAAAACTTTTTGAATTATTCATGTATATGAGTGTCATACTTCGTTTTTATAGAAAGAGGGAGCTGCTTATTAGTAGATTCAAGTATTAAGTATACATCGTCACAAACATCACGAAATTACGTCATTCTGATTAATGTAGATTAGAACCACCTTGCCAACCAAAAACAAACAACAAAATCGGTTCACCCACAAATACCTACACTGTCCTACACATAATCAAACTAATATAATTTAGTAAACAGACATACATCGCGTTATCCCTTAACGAGTAAAGTTTGTATCGCTAATGTGCCCGTACAAATCAAACTGAAACAGACCCCTTAATGACCAGTTAGCTCGGATAGTTTCTGTGAATGATTGGGGTCTGCGGAACGGTATTCTAAATACGCCAGGGTAATGAGAACCTTCTGACTAACTTTTAAATTCAAAAGGTTTTTTGGGACTGCAGAAGTTTTGCCTTGGTGCATTGAATTGGATGATTATTTTAAGGTTGTAGTAGGGTCTCGTTTTCGTTTTATTAAGATCTAATAGTACTTTTGAGTTTTTTGCGAAAGCCTTTTTTTAACGAATCTAAGAGCGTTTAAAAATCGATGTCTTGTTGTTTTTGAATTGGTTTTTGTTGTGTAGTTTTATATAGCTTCCGCACCGGTTCATTTTTGCGGTTGAATTGTGCGTGCAAATCACTTCTGTGTAAGCAAACCTACTTTTACTAACCATCCTAGAATTCTCTCAAACTCAATATCGCGGTAGGTACTTTTTTTCGTTTGGTTCTTTAACTCTCTTAACCACTCAACTGGGATCGACAACCAAATTGGTTTGTATACTTTTGCCAAGTCCTTGGCAGGAGCCAAAATTGAGCACAGTTCTAATACTTGTTTTGTTTACATTTTTTAATCGTCTCATATTTTACGGAGATTACAAATATTCGCTGAAAATGCAATACAGCGTTGTTTAGTAATAATGAATTACAAAAATATAAGGTTTAATCAAAAATCAAAATTAAAAATTATTGGGAAAAAATGTTTTTAAAAAGAGGCTCAAACACGGTATTAATTCCGAACGAAGTCCCCAGTTTCGCCATCTAGCGAATAGTGACGTTCCCAGTTTAGTGGTTATGTAAAAAATTAAGAACTAGGTTTATAGCTAGGTACCCTAACTATATATCGAACAAATTACTTTCGTAAGCTACTATAAAGTTTAAAGCTTTATTGTATAGTTATGTGAATATATGTTAGTAAACCGTATCATTAATTTGAATTTATTTTGCTCACTGTCTCTTAAACTACGGTATTCATAATAATTTCAAAAAAGAGAAAAAGACATGGGTGGACAAATTTTGTCCTTAGTTAAAATAAAATCCTTTTGGTACTATTATTTTACAAAGAATCAGCGTAGGCCAAATACTTATTTAAAGTTCAATTATTGCTTTTCACTCCGGCTAGCTAGCGCAGTCGTTACTCATTTATTACATATTCAAATAATTCTTATAGATACTAAAAATACTAGAAACAAAGCTGAGAATATTCCCTAATAAATTTCATACGAAATCGACATAATTTATCCACTTAACTAAACACTAAAACAAGTTAAAAATCGAGATACACTGTCTACAATCAAAGGGAAATCACCCACGTCTTGAATCAGATAGACCGATTATTTTTCTTTTAAGTGAAGAGTAAGGCACTTACATCCACAGATTAACCATTTAAACCTTAAATGACATCTGTCATTACAATCTAAACGTCAAAATGCGACATCTAATGGCTCCGAAGTGCAAATGAACATGACGTGAGCGACAAAGTCCTTTTAAAACGTATTTTTCACTTCTCTTAATGGTTTCTGATGATACCTCGTGTGATATAATAGCAAGATGAAAGCGAGAGACACAAAGCGAGTGGTTAATAGGCAGACAATTTCGTCAACTCTTTGACGACATTGGAATCCATTTTCTAACTTGAAAGTGGTCGCTCTGTTTTTATCACTACTCTGTGGAAACGTTATTAATGCAATGAATGGAAATAATTGTGAAATGGTTTAATTGTTCAATGATATTAATTGATAATTATCGTGAGTTCCGTAATTAACGAATGATGAGCTGAAAGTTAAATTAAATTTTGGATGCGAATTTGATAGCTGAACGACATATTAATTTAGTTTGGTCCGGATTTTGATATAATTAATAATCGAGTTATTGATTTAATTCAAAGATAATTTAATTTGCTTAATTAAATTATGAAGTCAGTTTAATAAAAGCAGATGGTAAAGTGAAATGTTATGAAAATAATAATCGTTCTCACTTGTTATACTTAGGATATTTAGGAATAATAAATTACCAAATTGTTATATTATTTTTAAAGAATTTCTTTATAAATAAATAGGAGTAATGAGTAATCAGTAGTAAAGTATCTTGTTACCGCTCAAGTAGAGGGCTATTATTTGAATATAGATGTCTTTTTTCTAATATTATAATTTACGTCTCGATATACTAAAAAACAATTCGGATTTATTAAAATATTCTGAATAAAAACAATTAAACAAAAAAGTAAAAATAAGAAAAACAAATAACAAAAATATTTTTTAATTACCATCACACTTCGCCAATCTAACAAAAGACTTTCAAAAACAACATACAAAATAAAACAAAAACAAAAAGTACATAAACACGAAAACCTCTCAAGTACATAATTAATATTTAAGCGTTGCGTGGCAGCCCTTAAATCTGCCTTAATCAAGGCATAGACAATGCGGCGGCCATCTTGCCAGTCTCCCCCCGCCCCACCCCACCGCACGGGGAGGGGAGTCTCCCCACAAACGCAGCCTTTAAGGGAGTTAGGCTTTATTAATTCATGTGTCTACCTTGCTTTATTTATGAGATGCATATGTGCAAGTTTATGGTAAAATGGTTGTTAAATCAACGAGATACGATTTAAAATTCCGTGCGTGTTAATAATCTTTTGATTTCGCGAAGGTTTTTTTCTGTTTGTTAGCGTTTACATAATTCGTTGGCCGTCTGGAATGTTGATGATGGTTCTTAGTTTTGCATTTGATGAAACGTGAGAAGATATGATGAATGATGAAGCTTGAATAAAGGTTTGATGAAGTGGTACCTAATTCTAGATTATTAGGTACCTATTTAATTATACCTAATGATATTTAAATACAAATAAATGTTTTAATGTCGAGGTTTGGGGGAGGCCTATGTCCAGCAGTGGACGTCTATAGGCTGATGATGATGATGAAATGTTTTAATATAGAAGTTAAATTTGGTATAGTATTGGCTTAATGTGGTTTTAAATTAGCGCGTGGTCATCGTCTCACAAACAAAATGTTTGTATTTGTATTGTATTTTTAATGAACTTAAATTAACAAGTTATAGTAAGCATTACTGTGTTGTATTAATATGGTCTAAAATAAAGAATTTAAAGTGAACAATATAAAAATCATGGCAATTGTATTTCTATCTCATTTTCTCTCCATTTATCACAACAAAACGAAGAAAAACATACAGATTTCCACTCACAAGATAAGAATCATCTCTCGTACTCACTGAAACAAATAAACAGGCCCTCATAAGCTGTCAACGGATACTCTTTTGGGGAACAATACTATATTTCCTTGTTCACACAAAACGAGTCCTTATTTTTATGTCATAAGAGTTTATTTTCCTATAAACTATGGCAAGTGAAGCCTTCCTCGGTGAAAAATGAACATCTCGCGTTGTTGAGATTAAAAATTATACGTTCTTTTGTTTCGTGAGATTGGGTTGGGGAGGATAAAGAATCTGTATGGAATTTTCGGTTTTCTATCAAGATATTCGGAAACTATTTCCTCATATCTTTGTCTTGGTGTCGAATTTTAGGTTGAAAACATTTAAAGCAGTATTAATGATTTTTTAACAAGACTGAACTGCGGAACTTTGTCTGCACTAAAACAAGAGGTTTCTCCAAATTGAAATTTTAGAATTATTGTAAAATCTATAACAAAAACAACATAAAAGAAGTAAAAGTAAAAACTGCTTTATTTTCAGATTTTTTTTTACAAATTATTAATGAGTCCTCCCAGGGAATAACTCGCTTCTTCGCTTTATTGAACTACAATATTCTTACGACCTAAAATATATATTATCTACGACCCAAGCCACCAGTGGTCAATGCTTCAGAGAGACCTACTCACAATTTTATTGTATCTAGGACCGACTTACGACGTCCTAATTAAGACTAATATTTATCATCTAATTATCTATTTTGTTCAAGAGTCAGCTAATTACTTCAGCTAATTTCTAGCTGTATCAAGTGAGTATATGTCATTGTGTTTGACTCACCAAGGCTCGGTGGTCTGGGAGGGGGAGCTGTCTGCTACTGGGTCTCGTCACTCACTGCCCTCGACTCTTGAACAAAATAGTTTTTTGTGAGATTCATTGTCTGATCGAGACGCATGCAGTTTGAGCTTGTAATGTCTGCAGTAATTTATGTGACATTTTTACAAGCTTTAAATTAATTTGATGTAGCTATGTAGGTAAGAGTGTAATCTTGCAAGCTAAATTTGACAAACTTCCCGGTTTCTGATTAAGTTGACATTTTGCACGCAGATGTATATCGCGTGAAAATGCAGTATTATGACAAAATGTCGCTGTTTAGATGATGGATTCGGAAGGTGGTTATAGGAACTCTTCTCTGATAAGCGGTTACCGACGCCTATAAACCTCTGTAATGTCAGGCCTATGGGGAGCCGTTTATCTACCTACTTAAACGGGACTTTTTTTAAACCTTAAAAAAAAATAATTGGCGTTGTTATGGTAAATTTACGATCTACAAGAAACGAGATGCGTACTGGTACCAAAATTAATTTAGAAAAAGCATAAATTATTAATGCTGTATTATTCAAACCCTTTAAACTCTGAGTCATGTTGTTTTATACCTTCATTGTCTAAAGTACTTACAGCCTATTTCAGAGTAATTTATACTTCCGACTACATTCGAGATGAAACATGTTCGTCGACTATGGTTTTTAAGAGAATTGAATTGAGAGTGTAATTTTTATCAAATTAACTATTAAAATCTTTTGGCTGAGCAAAATACCACTAATTAAAAATTTTTTTTTTTCGCCTGATTGATAGGCGAAATTATTTGCCCACCTATTTGGCATAATGGCGATCATCCTTCATGAACTTAAGCAGAGTAGAAGTGAAGCACTTGTGTTGGAATTAATTAACGCTTTTTTATATCGTTACAGCTGCTTAAAGTAAGTTCACATTATTTATCCAGAATTTTAGTCTATCAAACAGTCAAACAAACTAAAATATTGAGACGAAAGCATATTGGTAAAGTATTCAAATCCTAAAAAAATATATTATGAAGTTAGTGCTTAACACATTCGAGAGAAGGTAGACTATGCCTGTTCCCTCTACCTAGGAGAACCAGTCCAGTAGTAGAAAATAATAGTTGGGTAAAGCAGGGCTATTCAATATTACGAAATCAAACTCCTAAACTTCTCGTAAGAACATCAATAAAAGGCAATACTTGCTTTCCAATAACTTAAACATCACATCGGAAACTTTTCGAAAGAAACGTTAAATTTGACGAAAGTTCTTTCGAGATATTGTGAATAATCCTACTGAACTATTCAATGAAAGTAAAAGGTAAAAGATGGTAAATAAAGAAATTGTTTAATATTTAACAATTGGAAGTGTAGATTACCTACCGCGTGTGTTTAAAGAAGAAAGTATCTATGTCTAATTAGATTGAAGATTATTGTATTTTTTTCTTGTCAAAACATTTGACAATCAAGTCCTTCAATTTATACCATCTTTTACCTTTTACGCCTATAAAACAGTATAACTATTGACTCACCGAGCAGCCACGGCGCTACGGAGTCATTTTCCTTGGCGCTGTTCAGGATTGTCTCCGGCAGAGGAAGGGAATGTCGCACCATCGCACCATACAACCCATACTCCGCCATGATGGTGGACCTGCCCCAGCATTTTTCAGTTTTACGCCATTTCGCTCGCCGGTTTTGAAACCAGACCTGTGGACAAAGAAAGTAATAAAAAAATTACCGATCAACTATTCTCTCGATTTATCTTGAAACAATGATTTTCTTCTCGTAAAAATAATGCACCATAACCGGTTAATAAATTACGAAGTTATGTGGAAGAATCTTTACCAATTTATTTGAATCCTATCATTAAATAATAATATGTTAAAAACACTCTGTCTCTGTTTTGTTTTTTTTATTTTTCGTATAGAAAAAAAAGTATGCTTTGGAATACTACTCACTATTACTTACTATGAAGATAGTCATTGACCTTTAACAACAGTGATCACTTAATAATACATGTACTTGCATATTTATTTATTTATCCAGAAAATTCATCAAAACACAACATAATATTTAATTTAAAACCCAAACTTAACTACTTCATTTGAATTTAAAAAGGAAAAACATTTAAATTGTAGGAAACATTCTGAAACAGATTGAGTGCGAAACGAAATAGTAAGTAAGGAAAACAAACCAATTAGCGTGAACAAAACTGATCTAAATTAAATTTTCAAATTCTCTGTCAGTCCCGACTGTTTGCTCACCTACTGTGGTGTAGGGTTGTCGCTGCATTTAGCAAATATTAATAAATTTACATGAGTCATGAAATCTACTAATTGACTTGCGACTTCCAAAAAGGAGAAGGTACTCAATTTGTCTTTATTTATATGTTTGCTATCGCATAACTTTCGTTGGGCTGGATCGATTTGTGTAAAGTGGATGACATGTGTAAAGTTCGAATTTGAATAGCGTCTATTCACATTAATGTTAAGGTGTGTTTTTTTTTCTGCCGTACAATTGAAGAGTTTAGACTGCAGTTAAACATAACCTTTACTTTAATCACTTTATCTATTGTAGAAACCCGCATCAAAATTCATTGCGTAGTTTTAAAATATTTAAGCATACATAGGCAATGTAAAGCGACTTTGTTTTATGCTATTTAGTGATGTGTTATACTGTAAGTTTCTTCGGATATATTTTACATTATTCACTTACTTTTTACATGAACATCTACAAAAAAATATCATTAAAAATACAATATAAAACAGAGGATCAAAGCCTATAATAATGTAATTTTTACTCTTTACGTCCACTGTCTTTTTTTTTCATACGTTTAGAGATGGAAACTTATTTATCCTATGTAAAATTTTGTGTTCCTATATATAATAACTTGAATTGTTTATTTATTGATTTATGAATGGCGTATCAACAGCTTACATATTCGCTACTGTTGTACTTATATTACATAACTTAAGTTCTAATATGATCGCCAATTATAGTTACACACAGCATTCTTGGTTTAGCTGTTTCCCTAATAAATTAAAATAATTATTATTAAAAAATCGTAGAGTCAACCCTAGATACATCGGTCCGACCGCACAGAACGTCTCTCGCTCTACAAAACAGTTAATTTCTAATTAAATTTGTTAATTAAACTCTATCCGTGAGCTCTCCTCGCAAATTAATACTCTACTCGTATTATATTACAGAAGGCTCTACGTAGTCTGATCGTTCTGTTCATTAACTAAGTAATTTAATGTTAGATATAATTAAAATTATTATTTATTTTGTTTATTGGTTTTCAATTTGAGTACACATTTCTATTGAATTTAGATTCCATTTTGTATTTTACTTATAATTCGTAACGTCACAGTAATTTATCTTATTGACACAATTTTTTTGATGCATCTTGCTGTCTGTCACGTTACAAATTGAATCGGAGGTAAAACTGCCTGCCCTAGTGTGAGCATCATAGTTAATCAGCTTTTGTGCTTCAATGGTTAGCATGATAATTTGGTGACGTAGGTACTCTATTATATTAGAGTAGGTACTCTATTATATTAGATTAGTTTTAAGTAATATTAAGTAGCTAGTAAGATTCATTTTTTAGTTTGTTATTTTGCATGCTGACTTAAACAAATAAATTTTCATTTCATTTCATTTCAATTTGAAGGGAACAAACGAAGAATTGAGAATGTCTCACTGAAAAGATTTGGAGAAAAATTAAAAGTTTAGAAGTACGTAGGTACAAAACCGTGTTTTCTTTTTATTTTGTATAATTTTTAGTTATTACTAACTGCTGCCCGTGATGTCATTTGCGTAAACTTTATAACCAGTTTTTTCTTCATCCTTTTTTGCAATAAAAGCCTATGTCCGTTTCTCAGGGTATAAAGATTGTCTGTGCCAAATTTCATCAAAATCAGTTGAGAGGTTTAAGCGGGAACGCGTGACAGACAGACAGACAAAGTTACTTTCGCATTTACAATATTAATAGGGAAGTAGGGATTCCATACTGCACTATGTAACAATTTTCTTTCGTTCTTAATATCTAAAAAGCATACATAACGCTCTAGCGCATCAAACTTATCCTCGCAATTGGAACAGACACGGAATCCTATTTTAGCCGGTTCACGGTTATTGATTGGTTGTCCGGCCCGGGTGACAGAGTAATTGCCGAACCGGGCGATTAACGTGCGACAATCGCAGAGGATTACCGGCGTTCGAGACTAATTGTTTGCGAGAGGGAGTTACTGGTTGCTTTGAAATACGCAGAGTAATGTGACTTTGATGCTTTTATTAGTTTCGTTTGATAAATAGTGTGGTTATCGATTTTTGTATTATTGTTAAATTAAATTGATAATGATGATCGAGAGGATCGCATTGTACCAATTAGTCATATAGTTCGTTGGGTTGACATTGTACATATTTCGACGATTTTCGCCTCACACAATGTCATAATAAATTCTCTGAATGCTCGAGCTCTATTTAACTAGTAAAAATAAATGTAGATTATAATAATATGTACTATTTAAAAATTGATTTTATTTGATGTGTACTCTGCTCCATTTTGGGTTGAGGGGTATCATGGATACTATGCTGGGTGTTTCTCTGCGTGATCAGATCAGAAATGAGGAGATCCACAGAAGGTCCAAAGTAACCGACATGGCCACAAAGAATTGCATCTTTGAAGCAGCAATGGTGAGAAAACATTGTCCAAGGAACGGATGGCCGATGGGGCCGAAAAGTTCTGGAGTGGCGGCCACGAACTGGTAAGCGCAGCGTGGGTAGCTGGGTGGGTCCCACAAGATGGACCGACGACTGGTCAAGATCGCGAGAGGTCACTGGATGAAGTTTGGGGGAAGCCTATGTCCAGCAGTGGACGTCTATAGGCTGTTGATGATGATGATGATAATGATGATCCAGAGGATCGCATTGTACCAATTAGTACCTATAATACTTCGTTGGGCAGAGATATAGCTATTGTTAATAGCATTGGTTAATTGTGTAGCAGTTTTAATACTCAAACGTTAAGTCATTTAACTTCACTATACCACGGTAGTACCTTTATCCTACAGCTACAATAACGACACACGGTAGGATCCCGAATTTCCTAATTAACATACATTTGCAAGGTCCCATGTAATTGTTAATTTGGCGCATTCCGCAAGTTAATGGCGGAGGGTACCGGCTGAATTATGAGTGTGTGAGTGTGTGCGGAACAAATCGTGTGTTTTGGTGTAAATGTAGGTACGAAGGGTTACGTTTTCAACTGTTGTTGTTTGAGATGTACTGTTTTATATTATGCGAGTGATTCGAAAGTTCTTTCACCAGATATCTAGCTTTCATATCCACTGGTGTGAGTCACCGCTCGCCTTACGAAGATCGTTTAGACTTCTTCAAAATGAGAACTCTTCGAGAACGCCGTCGCATGCATGACCTCGCATTTCTTTTCAAAATTTGTAATGGTACTTTCAACTGTAACATCTATAATTGGCTACCATATTAGAAGTTAAGTTATGTAATACAAGTACAACAGTAGTGAATAATATGTAAGCTGTTGATACTCCTTTCATAAATAAATAAGTTAATAGTGAAGGAAAATATATACAAGAATAAAGGATTTGAAAACGTGATTTGCGAAGCAACAGTGGCAAGGTGGAGAAGTAGAGTGAAGAGCCAAGATAGCTTATCTCAAATACCTAATCCTAATCATATCATAATTGTAAAAGTTTGTAAGGGTGGATGTAATTCTAAATTTACTCATTCACGCTCTATAACTTTGATTCATTAATGATTTTAGTTTTGTTTCTAATATTGAAAGAATGAGAAAAACTTAATGGAAATGTCTTCCAAAAAGCAAGTATACCTACCTATTATTTGAATAAGTATTTTTTACAAAAATGAAACCGAATTCCTTTAGAGAATAGCACAATTTCAAAAATCTCTTTTATACGTCTAGTCTGCCCTCATCAAACCCTGATTTTCTCAAGAACTTTTGAAATATAAACTTTCCAACTACAAAATAATCAACACGAAATTATCAGCGAACAAAAAAAGCATAAGTACGAATTTAATTCTTTCTTTTCAGAAGTTTGTTTGTTAAAATGCTAATGCAAATAAAACAAATTATTAATATTAAAAAGATAATTTACGCGCCCCTAGTATGTGACGTCACCGATGAAGGGGTTGCTAATGCCGTGTTCACACCAGCCGGCGATCGTGTGAGATGGCCTTAGGGTGATACCCTTAGGGAATTAGTGGTCCATCGTATTGTGTTCTTGGTGGATTAGGTTTAAGGATCGAGAGCTTATTGATATTGTTTTAAGTGAATTAGATTAGATTACTTGTAGTTTTTAGTATATTTATAAGATACTGAGCCGCACAACTTCGTCAGTGGCAATAAGCGGTTCAGGCTGTTAGATTTTACCAAGGCCTAGTTAAGGTAAGGGTATGTAAGTAATAGTTTTCGTAGCGCATGTAAGAAACATTTTGGATATTTTTTTCACACCTTCGCTTACATTATTGATGTGAAATATATATATTTTTTTTATTTTAAAACAGTCAAGTAGGAGCAAGTAGTTTTGAGCCTATTCATTCCAACCTAACATAGAAAGTTTTCTCCCTTGTAATATAAGTGTAGAGAAGTTATAACTATTTAACTGTGTTAATTTATTTATTTGGGCACTTATTTTTCTACTTCAACAGAATTCTCAAAAACTATATAATTTTAAATAGGTGTTCGTGAAACATTTTTCCAAAATCCATCGAAGAAATGTGAAGTCCCCAATCCGCATTGGGCAAGCGTGGTGGACTATGTTTAATCCATCTACTGAGAAGACCTGAGCTCAGCAGTGGACAGTAATGGGTTGTTACAGTACAATATAGAATTATTACCTCTATGCAGTACAATACATATACACTTCTTGGATATTTTTATCAAACTATTCTGGTGCTTTAACTTCTAGTTTCCTTTGATACAGAAGCAAGTCCAAAGTGCGAAAACACTCTATTTTTTTTAAATCTACATAACTATTACCAATCTGTATCAATTCCCGAATTAATATGACTAACAAACAGATGTGAAGTGTGCCCAAACATGGCCCCCTTATAAATCCAACAAGAGAGTTACTTCAAGCGCCCGATTATCCAACTTGTTGTATCTAACCGCGTATTAAGTCATTGCCTAATCAAAATGTGTCCGACGCACCCTTAAATTGAATAATAACTTGTTAAGGCGAAGCTGTGACGTCATTGTTCGATAAATTGCTTGTAAATTGGGAGCTGGGCCGCAATCAGAGGATGCCTGTGCGTGATTGGTCGACACGCCCCGCGCTCGCATCGGTTTAGTGTTGCCAACTTGGCGTTTTAGTGGTGAATTTGGCGGTAAAATTGTGGTTTAGGTTTTAGTGCTTTCTTTAAATTAGGCATGTAGGTACTGTACTATACTGTGACAACCCATTACTGCCCACTGCTGAGCTCAAGTCTCCTCCGAAGAGGGGTTAGGCACAGTCCACCATGCTTTCCCAAGGCATGATTTGAATTATATTTCGATGGTACATAGTTTTAAAATATACAACAGCTTATAAAGACATTTATAAAAATAGCTAGGTGGGAATTTACGAAGTGATGAGGAGTTTAGGATTTTTGCCTCAATCGGGGATCGGTTGCTGAGTGTAAGTGGAAGGTTTAAGTGCAATTAGACACCTCATACCGAAACTGCGTGACAGTATGGCGATTTCAAATTTTCCAAAAAAATATGAGAATTTTGTTAACTTCGCTGAATCGATCTAATATGGACTAGTAAACATTACACTTAGAATATAAAACGAATTTGACATTCCATTCTTAAATATCCTACTATTATTGTATTTAAGAGTTGGTAACACTGCAACAGCTCGGCGGGAAACGAAGAAATTATGCACACGTAAATAAGAAACTCTTTGTTGCTTAAAAAGCTGTTTAAAGTTTGCGGTTGGATTTGAGCTTGCAAAGCAATGGTTGATATTTTCTGTCTGTGTTTTTGCTTCATAATCCTTAAATAATTGTTTGCAAGTTGTTACGTTGTTGAAGCAAAGAGGTGGTGTTATCTAAATGAAATATTTTCCAAATAAAATTACTTTGAGTAAAACTTTTCATATTCTTCAGTGCATTACTGAAATTTACATTTTTGTTTTTGTTTGGTGAATAAATGTATTTTCTTTTTAATTGTTTCAATCAATTCTAAAAAAATGAATCTTCTTCATAATTCTTGCACTGGTCAAACCATTTTGTTATTTTGGACCATCAAAGTAACCTGAAAAAAAGTAACGCATTATACTACCTATTATAGTACCTATTATAGTACCTAATAGACTACCTACGAATACCTATTTTTGGTAGGTTATCCCAAAATTTTCATATCATTTATAAATGCTAATTATACAAATTATCCCAAACCTCATTAAAAACGTATTAACAGATTAAATCATCGCCAAATCGATATCATAACTATTTCAACTCGATTAATCCGTTAACCGCAAATTCAATATCGATATTACTATTTCGAATCGAGGACTCGTTTAATTTAATCTGTGTATTAATTAAAAAAACATATTAGAGACATGTAGGGGACTGGCGATCGTAATCGGATTGGCGAGAAGTGCCTTTAAAGGAAGATTACTGAGGATTGCCTGGTGGCCATTTTTTGATTGAAATTCGAGGATTAAGCTGTATTTTATTAGCTTACGTTGCACAAGTAAATAATTTGATCGAAAACGATTGAAACATTCGAATTAATGAAAATGTAGACGAGTTGTGAAGTGGTGCAGTATTGGAGAATATCTTTTGAGTATAAGGGGTGGGCCATTTAAAGTTTGCATTTTCTAAAAGTTCGACTGTCATGTTGGCTGTGTGGCATGTTGCGCCATCCTGTTGAAACCAAATGTCATCCATGTCATACCTACTCTTCAACTTTTGGAAACAAAAATTCGTTGAGCATGGCACGGTAACGCTCACCATTGACCGTAACGGCGGCTCCTTGCTCATTTTCGAATGATGCTGCCGGAGCAAAAACCAAATTTTTCGGTAAAAATGCTCATCTTCAGCCAAACGATCTTCTGCCCATTGGGCGGACCGAAAACGTCCCATTTCGTAAATGTCAAACCTTTGACTAAATTATGAACAAAAATTGAATGACATTTGAGCTGTCATTCTCTAAATAAACAGTAGTTCAAAATGCAAACGTTAGATTGCCCACCCTATAGTTGTAGGGATAAATGTTCGTGAAAGGTGAATCACGTGGTCTTTTTAAAACATAAGAGTAAGGTAACCGTTATTAGTGAAAAAAAAATAATCATTGTTTCTTTTAAGTTTATCTAAGCTTATTAAAATTTGTTTATGCTTTTTACTATCTAAAGTGGGCTTAGATGGCCTATATACCTACTTATAGTTTCAATTACATTACTTTCTTCGAAGTCATTCCATTACATAACATCACAATCGATTTGTGATCGTGTCGTAAATTTTGTCCGAAAAAAAAAAGTATATGTTCGATTAAAAAAATGAGACCCCGCAACCAACACCTCTCACTTGAAATAACAATCATCCGAATCGGTCCTAACTGAAGTAACGAAGCAACAAACATTCAACGTTGGTGCAAACGTCATGATCACGAGAAGACTGGATACTGCGGGTCGATTTAAGGTAAGAACCCGTTGAAAATGCATGAAAGAATTGAGTACCTCCTCATTTTACATTCAATTACCACAAGTTCCATTACAGCTGATAAACGCATTGGTCCACTTTATGGTCATCAGCAATCATGTTCAAATTGACGGCTTGCGCTGGCCATCGCGGTGATTGCCCAAATACGCTTATTCACCGGCTTTAGTTGCCTAGTTAGCGCAGATGTTAAATGTTAAGTTAGAAACTACAAGCGGGGTTATTTAAACTGTAGGCAACTGAATGTTAACAAACATTATAAAGGCAAAGGTATTTGCGACTAAAGCGCCACCTATAAATAGTTTTATTAAAATTGATTAAAACCTCTTTTGTGAAATACTTTTTAAATGTAAGATTTATGTTGGCGCGCTTTTTTTAAATTTCGAATTCGTGTGTGTAAAAAAATAGTTGTGATTGCGTCATACTTTTCTTCCTCTTAAGTTTTATTTTCATTAAATGATTGTTTTTATGTTCTTCAATGCACTGACAGCCTTTGATTTCCTACATAAGCTGTATTATATAGCTGAGCATTTTGTTTAAATTAGTCTTAGGTAAAAATGGTTTTGATAGTCCATAGGGGATGACAGTAGGCAGTAGCATGCTTAAATATTTTAGTCAGGGTATTCAAAACTGAAGATTTTCACGTAATTGTTCATAAATTACATGCTACTATCCATTTGATTACATTTTTTAGCAACAATAGTAACTAAATACGTACAAATAATAAGAATGCGGAGTGTATATCAATGCAAGAAACCGTATTTGATCGATTTTTGTTGTTATTTTAATAGAGTTTGAAAAGCTAGGGTATGCAATGCATATTTGCTTCTATAGCCTGCAAGCCACTGACTAGGTTATTTTCAAAAACAATAGGAATCCGTACATAGTTCCTGTTCAATATTTAAAATAATTAATACGCAATAGATTTTGAAGTGGTTTTTTAAATAGCACTTCAAGTGATTTTTGCGTATCATACATATAATAATATAATGTAGTAGAAAAACACAAGAGTACCTGTAAACACCTTCCGAATCCATCATCAGATCAGCGCCATTTTGTCATATTGCAAAATGTCAGCTCAATCGGAAACCGGAATGTTTGTCAAATTTAGCTTGCAAGATTCCACTTGAACTTACATATGTAGTTACATCCAGTCCAAGTTAATATTAAGCTTGTAATAAATAGTTCCATTATCACCGCTAATAACTTATGTTTTAAAAATTAAAACCATAGACCATAGAGCATATAATTTAGCGACAGCCGTAGGATGTTTATTTTACTCGGCCGCTGTCGGAAGTCGCCTCGTTTTCTCCTTACCATTATATTTTCATATTATTATCCCAAAGGTTGTTAGCGGGATGACTTGCTGTTTTTATTATAAACGTTACAATTTAAATGGGCCCTTTTCATGGTCTGACGTTTCGCGTTTCCACTGTGTTAATTATGTTATTTTTAAGGGTATCTCGTGTTAATGCTGCGAAGATCTGGTTCATTGAACGCGTAAATTGAGGTTATGTTAATGCATGTAGTTGTCAATGTTTGTTATAAATTTTAAATTGAGATCTTCTTTAGTGAATAAGTTACTAATACAACTCTTATTATTTTACAATAGAACTTCATGATATTCAAAGTAACTTTTCACTATTCTATAAATATTAATTTTGGCTGTATATCCCACAAACCATTTGCCCATAAAAAAACAAACAATTTTTGACATTCGAAATTTCAAAAAAATGTTAATGCACCTCCACACATTGGCCAAAGCACCAACACGACTTTACAATGATCTGCCTGATTATGTTGAAACAAGTGTCGCCCGTGACAATTCCAGTTTGCAGTCGACATTCCGTGGCGTGTTTGAACGGCGCTTAGATTGTTGTATTGTTTGTCAAATTATACAGCGGCCATATTTGTTTATCGTTAGGGACTAACAAATTGGACACGCTGGTTTGTACACGTTGTTTCATAGGTAAATTAACATAATTTGTTGAGGTGTTCAGGCTTAAACGAGTTACGAAAAGCGTGCTGCTTGTGTATACCCTATGTAAACTTTAAATCCTGATAAAATGTACTCAACTCCAAATTATTGAGTTTTGAGGTTTTAAATCTGTTTAATACCTAGAAGTGCTTAAATTGTGAAATTCTAGATGTGTCTTTTGTTCAAAAACTTAATGCAAAAGTACATAAATTTACTTTTACAAAATGAATTGTCAAATAAAAGATAATACCTACTGCCATTGTGTGTAAGCCATGTTGGTTTAAAATACATAGATTATACATTATTATAATCTGTGCACCTTGCATGTTATTTTACCGCCATTTTTGAAACGTATTTGTATAGCGTAAGTGCTTATTTCCTTCTAACGGAAATCAAATTTGTATTTCCTTTGACCGTTGGTTTGAGGTCAGTGACTTTAAATACTGGCTGTCAACTTTCCGTTTTTAAATTTGGAATACAATTTCTTTCCAAAAAGGTTTTAATAATGTATTTGATTGAAAAGGAGTATCAATTTAACATTTAGAAGAGTTTATGAGAAAATTTAAATCATTTTTTTTATGTTTGGTTTAGACCTGTATGTACCTAGGTAAATATAACTGAATTATTTATTATGCACAATTTAAAGTACAATAGCGGACTTAATGTCTAAGGCATTCTCTTCCAATCAACTAAAGGTGATGCAGAAACAAATAAAGAAGGTAGGTATATCTCCAAAAAAAGTTTAGAATCTGAATAAATACGTTACCATTGACCGCCTATAAGTAAGCCTTAATAGTTTTTTTTTTTTTTTAGTAGGAGGAAATCACCGGATCCCACAGGAGTTGAACCGCACTAAAACCTCCAACCGCTCACATTCAGCGTCCGAACCCCGGCTGAGGCCAGAACCCAGCACGAGGTTATGAGGGACAGCGCGACGCGTTACGCCCAAGGCACTCTTTCCCGTCGCGCCGCCCCCACGCTTAGAACGCTTATAAGTATTCAGAACATTTTTTTCTCTACAAAAAAAATCTAGTACAATAGCGAACTAAATGCCTAAGGCACAAGCTTAAACTTCGAAGAGTATCTCCAATTTAAAATTTTACACTCAACAATATTATTAAAGCACGAAAATCTCCACACTCAAGACTAATTTATAACTTAAATAAATAACAATTTCGGAGATCCAAAGTCAACACTCGACTATCTCTAGTATCGCTCTATCACAACCTAATAACTGACCACACATTTTCTCCGAAGTAAGATTCCACTAATAATAACCATTTCCTTTCAAAACTTTACATGACAGCTCGAGAGCTCCTTTCAAACTTTACAAAGTTATATTTACCGCCCAAAAGTATACTTTAGAAGGTTTTTAGTAGTTTTAAACGGTATAAGTAAGTTGGTTTTATAACCTACACGGTCATTAGTGTAATACAAATATTCCGATCTTCTTTTGTTCATTTATTGCAACAATATTAAAATAATATGTTGGTAATACGCTTTGTGGTTTTCAAGTGGCTCTTTGTTAGGGACTTGGCTGTTTTCTTTTGAATATTTTAATTGTATGTTCGAAATTTTGTTTTTTATTAACTGTCTGTTAAGGATATTTGATTGGATTTTAAATAGTATAGTTTGTGTTTCAATATCACTTAGGTAACCAAATGTGTAAATTTCTTTTAATTGAGTCAAGTAATTAATTTTCGCTTAGAGTATTTTTTCGATGTCTTTTTTCGTCTGGACGCCTTTCGCCTAATATACAGGTTTTTTCTTATAAATCGTTTAAATTCGTTGTGACTCGGGTTCCTGAGCGTCACTCCTCATAGAGATTACGATGGTCACCGCTGTGGAACACAGGAGTTACAGTGGTGGGTAGTGCAAATACCAGAAAATTACCTAGATTAATGAGGGATAAGTTATTAAACGGAAGTTAATTTCAATGTTGCTGACTTTTTTGCTTCAAGCGAGGTTTGAGAAGAATTCTAGAAGAGCGAGTCCATCACTTTTATTTGATGCCGCTGCGGCCATCAACGAGATGATATAGGTATGCCCGGTCTGACTGAAACCTGCTGTAGTAAATTTCCGATGTTAAATACATGTCGCCAAACGTATAAAACTTCGATAGCGCGATTTAGGATGTGACGCACTATTCCACAGTAAGTACCAAGACTCAGTAGGTGGTAATATCATCGAGCATAACATCTACCAGGACTAGCGTCGTAATATACTGTTTTAGCGTACAAAGCGTACAGTCTGATATAATCTATGAACATCTGTGCATCTGTACAAACAAGTGCTCTGTAATTGGCCTCGCTCTCCACGACGAGTGGACACTATTTATTTAGGTCTAAAGAAATATTATTATACTTCTAAAAATTAGTCACATCCTTTAACTAAGTGTGGTTATAAGAAATGTCAATGTTAATTTGATGGATATTATGATGGATTTTGTAACTTATTATCTCTACTTTTTTGCGTTTTGTTACAGCCTAAGTGTGCGCTCTCCTGTAATACACGGAAAAAACTACAAGTTTGATCTTTATCAGATCAGATTTTTTAAATAATCGTTAATAAATAAATTATTTAGGTAATATTGTTATGACAATTCATTATGTCCTGTTTTATTATGTATTATTCAATATGCCTTGACAATGCGGAGATCCATGGACAATGGTGATTTTCAATAAACAAACTGTTGCCAGTGCTCCAGCACAAAAAAAAAACTTGAGATTAAAACTTGTTTAATTAAGTTATAATAATTAGTTAGTTTAAAACGTCTGTCTCTCTCTTTTAATTATTAATGTTTTAAAATATTTTAATCACAGTGCCATCTAGCGATAATCATCTAAAACAAAAAAAAGTGTCGTGACAACTTTTTCATAAGAATTTCCGTCTAGCCCCCTTTCGATAACGCGCGATAAGGAACTTCGTTCCAATAACTCTTTGGCTCAGAACCTAGACCTAAACGTTGTGTTTACAAATTTACAAATAACACAGTGGTACGCCGTAAACTCGTATTCTTATTCCGCACAGTCACTTGAGTGAAATATTCACAAAGAGCAGTGGGTATCCAATTTGTTGATGTTCTGCAAGTGGGATCAGCTCTCGACGGCAAGGGTTGTGTACAAAACTATTCTTGAAGGTGTCTTGGAGAGCTTGGGTTGCCGTGCGGTGAAATTGCCGTGTTGTGAGCGCTTTTGGTGAGCCTTTTTGTAGTAGATTTGAGCGAAAGAATTGTCAAAAATTTTACAATTCATTGAGTTTCTAATGGTAACTCTTACGAAATGGACAATTATTTAATTTGAAAGCGGGTGTTTTTGTCATAATATACATAAACGGCAGATACTTTTTGTGCTATTCTTGAAAATTACATATGGATGGGTTATTATTTTTTAAAATTTTGAGTTTGGACTGAATTATCCTTTCGGTGCTTTAGATGAGAAAAATTGTCTCCTCCCAATATTTAACCATTAGCGATGTAAAATATTGATGATTAATAGCATATTTAGGTATGTATTCTTGTTTCTCTTACGAGTTCTCTTAAGAGTTGTTTCTCTTTTATGGGTGAACAGCCAGATCGATTTAGATAATTATTTTTTATTATATTCGTTGTGATCTGAATCAAATACTTATAGAAGAAAATTTGAAAACAATTTAATTTAATAACACTATTTCATTAAAAAATTCAACACATTAATAGTTCAGCGAGCGGCACCTAAGTGTATTTGCAATTTTATTTATTCTGTCTGCCACCGGTCCACTAATAACCTCATAAAATTAGGGGTTTTTTTTTTAAATCAGGCAACACAGTCTTTAACCCTTCTCCAGCCCGCGGGACGGATCATGTCATTATTCTATTTTCTCATCACTCGACGAGTTTGCACGTACTCCTACCAACACAGGACAGCTCTTTCCTTAACCCCACTTCGCTATTTTATTGTGATGGTCATTACTGTGGGTTCGGAGACGCTAAACAATTCACAGAATGTCTGAATTTTTTGTGTTTTTTATGGAATACGTTTTATTAGTTATTCAGGTATGGTAAAAATGATGGCGGTAAGGTGGTGACCATGGCCAGCTAGATTTTATAAATATATAAATGCAAATTTATGGAATCTCTTTCATAATCTTTTCCGAACGGGTGTTTTTGTGACCTCGCTGTACAGGTATTCTTAGTGCGAGGGACAGAGTACCACAAGGACAAGCTATATTGTAAAAAGCGAAATCACATCGTGTAATAATAACTGTAACTTGTACTTTTTGAATAAATAAAGAAATTAATTTTAATTTGGGTGTACACATTAATTACAATACATTTAAATGTATAATAACAAAACAACCAGTTCCAACTTACGAAGGAATCTCAGGGTATGTCATTTATTTATCACCTATTGCATATAGTAGAGAAATCTATATATATAGGTATAAAATCTACGGAATTAAAGAAATCGTAGTTAATAGTCATTTTTTTAATTAATTATTCCTACAAACATTATATTTTGCACTTGTGAAGCACTCTCAATTTCTAAATTTAGCTGTAGAAACTTTTAATTGGCTCTCTGAATTATATTGTTTTAAATTAAACATGTGTTAGCTGTAAGTTTCTTTGAAATGTAAAATAAAATAAAATAATAAAATAAACTTTAATGATTATAGTCAAAATTTCTTCTAAACTAAGACATTAGGTTGACTGTGAAATTGACTTAATCTTCTTATATATAAAAATGAATTGCTGTTCGTAAGTCTCGGTAAAATTCGAGAACGACTGAACCGATTTGGCTTATTTTAATCTAGAAATATTCGTAAAAGTCCAGGGAAGGTTTAAACGGTGAGAAAATTTACTTATGTGACGCAGACGAAATTGTGTGGGCCAGCTAGTGATGTAATATAGATAAGACATGAAGCCAAGCCTGAACTACGAATATCATGATAGCACTTTACTAGCTTGGAAAAAGTATTATAACATACGATTTATTAAGAATAAGAGAAGTAATAAACAATAGTAGACTACTCACAAATCACCCCATTGGATAACCGCACTCGCCCACTTGCCACTAACCGTAAACCAATATAACTCGATTAGAATAGTTCAGTTTATAGGATACGACACGATTGTGGTACGATACGATTATCTAAAGAGAAGTATCGGAAGAGTGTGTCGCGCCGTCCCTCAAAACCCCGTACTGGGTTCTGGCCTAAGCCGGGGTTCGGACGTTGAATGTGAGCGGTTGGAGGTTTTAGTGCGGTTCAACTCCCACATACGCGGGTGGGGATCCGGTGATTTCCTCCAACTCAAAAAAAAACTAATCGTCTTGTACAGAGTTGCCATTACCACAATCACACACATATCTTCTCTCGTACGACAAATCGTATCGTATTCTATAAAACGTGGTGTAGACAGTCGGACCGCATTGCAGGACGTTATTTACCGGTTACCGGTCCATTGCCGGATATCGGCCGGTCTATTTGCACATTATCCGGACGACCGACCGACTGTCGCCCGATACCGACTAAATCCGATTTATCCGGCTTCTTACATACGTGATATACTGTATGGCTTAATGTGTTCTTGTTTGGTTGTGTCTTATAATAGTTTGATTGTTAAGTTATATTAAAATTGGTGTTTTTCGAGAATTTGTGAAAATGCATTTCATTTCGACTGCCACTTCGTTAATAATGGTTAATTATTTGGCTTAATTTTTCCTGGATAACAAATTGAGCTGGTGTTGAATCTGGTTTGGAAAGAGTTCGTACGGAATTCTTTAGGAGGGGTATGAGGTATATTGGTAGTAGTTCACCGGCGACGTCAAACACTTACAATTAAGTGGACCTTATACTTAACACTGAGAGGGAGAAAAAGGAAAAGCGGGCGACAAAGGTGAAGATGGCGCGATGTCTTTAACCAAATCGTGGGACCAAACTGGATGCAAAAAGCTCGGAATCGAAAGTGTTGGAAGGAAACAGGCGACCCTTACCTTGTATAAAATTTATGTAATTAGTTAGTAATATTAAACTGTAATTTTGGTAATAGAATAAAGGCTTTTTTATTTATTTTATTTTATACTTAACTACCTTCGAGGCAATAAAAAAGTAATAAAACTACAATGATAATTCACGACTAGTTTCAGCAGATTATAGAAAAAATTCAGTCTCATCTTAAATCGGGAAGTCTGTAGGTACTGTAACTGTAACAACCCATTACTACCCACTGCTGAGCTCAAGTCTCCTCCGAAGAGGGGAGTTAGGCATAGTCCACCACGCTTGCCCAATGCGGATTGGGTAGGTACTTCACATATCTTCAAAGGATTTTTAGAACCCTTTTCCGATATGCAGGTTTCCTCACGATGTTTTCCTTCACTGTTTTTAGCCAGTGCTGTTGTGAAAAATTGCACATAAATCATTTTCATATTAAGATTTAGAGGTACAAGCCGGCCGGTTTTGAACCCGCGACCTCACGCACGTAAGGCAAGTGCTTCAACCACTCGGCCACCACGACTAATCGGGTCAATCAAATTTAACTCACAGTATTCCACCCATACATAGGCCCAAACATCCAATTTAAAAAAAGCAAGTAAAAAAAACACCTTTTAATAAAACACGATCGATTTAATGTATACTATTTGATAGAACACCAAACAGCAGTTCTCAAGGGACCAAGCCCCTTAGCAAATAATAAATTGAATTAACTTGTACTGTTTTTTCGCTTACAAGGTGTTAAAGTGTCTCATACCCTCTATTTGTTTGGCACTTACAAGCAAATTAATTTGGAGACTTTGACATGATTTAAGTAGTTATCTAATCTTTTAGTTAGATGCTGATTTGCTTCCGAGGAAATTTTAACAATCAATAATTAGTTATATTGTATAATCCACATGGCCGATTGCTGTACTCATTGTTATTTTAAACTGTCTATACATGTCATACGAGTAACACGGATTGTATATTCTTTTCCTTCTTTTGTTTGTTGTTCTATCTGTTCTAAGCTGTCTCCTCTGATAACTTTCAATTAATTTAATAATATTTAAAACGTAACGGTCTCTTACGATATACAGTCGTGGTCAACTAATTAGGGACAGATCTAAAACTTGGCTATATGGAAAGTTCATACCCTATTATTGCGAGCTTCATTCCAGATTGCTGAATGTTACTTTATAAACTTAACCACTATTAAGTACTCTAGTTAACATAATACAATAAAAACAAAAAAAAACAATCAACCTTATAAAAAATCTTAATCAAATCGCATTAATCAATAGTTATGACACGGATGAACTGGCCACCTAATTAGGGACACTTCAGCTTTTGCTCTAAATTCAAAAAATTAAAAAGAAATAATTTTTATTCTATTCTTTTTTTAAATTTTGACGCCAATTTGAAAAGCAATATTCTTACCGTGCGAGTTTTAAACATATCAAATAATTTTAAAAAATGGGTCGAAAGAAAAGCTGTGATGCAACAACGCGAAAAGTTATAATAAAACTTTATCAGCGTGGATGGTCATACCGAAAAATTGCAGATCATCTGAAATGTTCCAAAAACATGATTTACAATGCAGTGGCTTATTTCAAAATTCATGAAACAACAGAAACGGTGCCTAGAAGGAAAAGATCAAGAAAAACAACCGCACAAGACGATCGCAGAATGGTCACTCTCGCGAAAAGAGACCCCTTTAAGGGTTCCGTTTTGATAAAAAGTGAGGTTTTTGGACCAGAACCGACTGCTGGAGTATCAGCAAGGACCGTCAGAAGGCGACTGGTAGAAGCAAAGCTTGTAGGAAGAGTTGCTCGAAAAGTTCCATTACTGAAGAAAGAACACAAACTAGCAAGGTTGGCATTTGCAAGAAAGTATGGACATTGGACTGTTGCTCAATGGAGGAAAGTGCTGTTTTCTGACGAGACCAAGATTAATCTAATTTCATCCAATGGCAGACAATACGTGCGACGACCTATAAAGTCCGAAATGAATCCAAAATACACGAAGAAGCAGGTGAAACATGGGGGTGGCAATATTCAAATCTGGGGCTGTTTTTCTGGACATGGAGTAGGACCTATAAAAAGAATTGAAGGTAAACTTGACCAATTCCAATACAAAGAAATATTGGAGGAAACGATGCTACCGTATGCTGAAGAAGTCTTACCTGTATCCTGGATGTTTCAACACGATAATGACCCAAAATATACAGCGCATTCTGTTAAATCGTTCCTAGCGCAACAGTCAGTGATGGTGCTCGACTGGCCCGCAAACAGCCCAGACCTAAACCCGATAGAGCACTTATGGTATGAAGCAAAGAAAACAGTTGCAGCTCAACGTACAGGCACAAAAAATCAGCTTTACGAGATATTTCAAGGTGTTTGGAATAGTATTTCTTTAGATACCTGTAATAATTTGATTTCATCGATGCCGCGCCGATGCCAAATGGTTATAACCAACAAAGGCAATCATACAGGCTATTAAAAATACGTTTAATGATTTTTTTCTATTCTATTTATATTTAAGAAAACTTTTTTATGTAATAAACACTTCAATAATTACAAGTTATTTAAATTTACAGTTAAGATTTAAAGTGTCCCTAATTAGTTGTCCATGCATAAATCAATTATGTGTAAGTGGCAATGATTTATTTATGTAAAAACTATCGATCGCAATTAGCTATTATCTTTTGTTGGTCCTTAAATATTTAGAATACTAGCTAAATTACTTGTTATTAATTGAAACCAGCTTCAGAGCCTTTTGATTTTTATTTTTTCCGGACTGGAGGGATGATGTTTTATTTCAGTGATATGGTGTCCCTAATTAGTTGACCACGACTGTAGGTCTTATCTTAGATCGTAGATCGATAGATCTTAGCCTAGTGCAGGGACCACTGCTATATTTTTCTGTACTGTGTATTTTGTTTGAAAATAAATTATTTTGTATTTTGATGCTATCATGGCACTTGAAACAGTGCTGAAATAGCGGGACTTCTCAATTAAAAATAATCGTGGTAAGAACCCGTTTAGTAATAATGTAAATAATTACGTAACTATTATGATTCATATCCTTTAATTCTAACATTGTAACGCGCAAAAATATACCTTGCACAAGTTTTACAAACAGCACCATATGTCCCATATTTTATGTTAATTTTATTTATACAACAATGCAATTAAAACTCGCACAATTAATTTTACAAACAATAATAAATTCACAATTAAATAATAAAATATATTAATGTTTTTCAAATATGTATTGGTTGTGTCGATTGCTATATGTGTTTGTGGGCTATTGATAGTAATAATTGATTACACGGTGGCACAACTGATTAAATATAATTAAGTTTATAATGCCATGTGTGTACAGTCGCATTGCGAGCGAATTAATTAACAATTGTTTAAGCGTACATGCTGTTTGTATATGCATGTCGCTGGAGTAACGAGGTGTTGGACGGTTCACGAAATATCAAAAAATAAAAAACTTGCGAGGTGTAATGGGACACCCGAACAGAACGAAGTTCCTTTCGATTAAAAGATATCTTATTATTTTTTTTCTATAACTTAACGCGCGATAAGGAACGTGTTTTAAAAGATTTTGATGACAGCGCCATCTAGCGATAATCATCTAAAACATAAAAAAGTGTCGTGACAACTTTTCGTAAGATTTTTTTCCGTCTAGCCCCCTTTACAACGCGCGATAAGGAACTTCGTTCCAATAACTTTTCATTATTCTATATACATAGATTAAAACTAAAATTACAAACTTTATTCGGAAATGTCCACAATTGAACTTGAACTGCAACATTTCATGCACTGCCGAATATAAATCAGCCAATAAAATATAAATTTATTAAATCGATATAATTGCATTTAATTGTCTCGTTGTATTATTGTTCAAATATAGGTTAAATTTATTGTGACTCTATATTTTCAATAGAGGTCAGTAGTGACGCGTATTGTTTAATTAGCGACGAAATTATGAAACCATTGTAATATTTTTTCACTGTTTTTAGTCTTAATAAGTACTATCTGCAGACCTATTGATAATTGAGAAATCGATTCTAATTCATAACTTCTTGAACAAAGACAGTGTAATACTTAACCACTCAACTTGGAACGTCACTATTCGCTAGATGGCGAAACTGGGGACTTCGTTCGGAATCAATACCGTGTTTGAGCCCCTTTTTAAAAACATTTTTTTCCAATAATTTCTAATTTTGATTTTTAATTAAACCTTATATTTTTGTAAATCTTTATTACTAAACGACGCTGTATTGCATTTTCAGCGAAAATATATCATCTCCGTAAAATATGAGACGATTAAAAAATGTAAACAAAACAAGTTTTAGAACTGTGCTCAATTTTGGCTCCCGCCACAGACTTGGCAAAAAACCGAATAACTTCGATAATACATTTCAGATTTCATTGTCATTTATGTGCCTGAGAGAAAAGTTGACTGTAAGCATTGCTACCACTGTAGATGGCACTTGACAAATGCCAATTTCGGTCCCAGTTGAGTGCTAAGACGTCAATGGAAATCGTCATAGCCAAACTAAAATTTCTACGCACATTTTACTGAGCTCTAGTTCAATCAATATGCAATCAATCACAGATATGATATTAAATGGAACTGTATCCATTACCGCGATTAAAGTAAACAATGGATTCGCGTGTCTATTCAGGTATTGTTCGTTAGATATCCGTGGTGAATCAAACAATTGACGATCGTCCACGGTTTGTAAAGTCATTGTAATGTATTGAAATATTTGTTTGCTGTTGCGATATGGTATATTAAGCCGTTTTATCTATACTTTAGTAATATTTTAGGACTGTACTCATTACTGCCCACTGCTGGGCTCAGGTCTCCTCAGAGGATTAGGTAGGTTTAGTCTTCCACGCTTGCCCGATGCGTATTGGAGACTTTTTAGAATACTTTCCAATGTACAGGTTTCCTCACAATGTTTTTTTTCACCGTTTTTAGTATGAGAAGTTAATTCGTTGGAGTGTATTTTCAACGTGTATTCATCTTTAATAAAAGTGATATTTTGACCGAAATTGAATCGATCCTTTCCCCTTGATTACTCTTCCGTCATCAAATCTATCTTCTTCTTAACATAGTTTAATATTCTTTCAAATACATATAGAATATTCACTTCGATAAGATAACCATTAAAAAACTGGCAAAGAGAAACAAAGTTGTTAAACATCGAAGCTAAACTGTACCCAGCTAATGGCGTGGCATTAAATTGATAAGTCTCCCCAACTCGCGTGTCTTCACGGTGGATTTAATAATGTTATTACAAAACAAGCGGCCGTTTGTTGGTTATAAATTACTTGTTTTATTCATTTAAAACAATTTGACAGTTGACTATAGTTTAGACTTTGAAAAGGAGAACAATTTCTACTAAAGAAAAAGATTTGACCAATTTGTTTTTACTATTTGTTTACTTTTTTAACATTGCATGAAAGATAAAATGAGTTTACGGCCCATCTGATTGTAAGCGGTTACCGTCGCTTATGAGTCTCTGGAATAACACAGTATAGGGGTCAGTTACAGGCAGATAGATACAGTCCTTTTTTACAACTTACATTTCTGCCTATTTTGAATATAGCAGTAACAGTATTAAAAATGGTACAATCTTATGATCAGATGGTTCTTCATCTTAACTCAACGTGCAAAAAAAACGGTTCACTCATAAAAACCAAAATATACACAATTCAAAAACTTTACTCTAAGTTCTTAAACCTGCGATTCATTTAGCACAAACGATCCAGTCTAGAAAATAGTCTCGGAGTTTCGCCGCCTAACTTTATAATTGCACGCTGCCTAGTTAAAGTTCTAGATATTTACATTGCCTTTGAGAACCTAATACGTCGACTGTGAATATTGATCGACGAAAAAAGGGGCGAAGGAGAAAGTTAAACGTCTTAAAAACTTTTTGATTCAAAAATGGCTTTAAAAGAGGTATTTTTGTAAGTAATATTTGTGGCTTTTCAGGTCTCAAAATCATCAATGATGTAACAATTAATTTATTTTTTTAAACATAATTTAAAGAATATCAAACCCAAACACTTTTTTGCCACGCACCATCCGGCTATGGAATGAGCTCCCCTCTTGGGTATTCCCAGAGCGCTATGACTTGTCCTTCTTCAAACGAGGCTTGAGTCCTTAAAGTTAGGTTGTAGGTAGCGACCCCTCAATGTCCCCTGACATTGCAGAGGTTCATGAGCGACGGTAACTACTTACGATCAGGTGGCCCGTTGGCTCGTCTGCCTACATGGCAATAAAAAAAAAACCCGCAATAAATTTCAATTACAATTAATTCAATCAAATCAAGAATCTCATTAAAGAAATCCATATAAATCTTTCCGTTGCAATCCATTAATGTATCGAGACATAATGGTGGACGGTGATCGTCTAAATCGAATATAACGACATACACTATCACATTAGTGGACAATTGCAAACATTTAGGGAACGCGTCTTACGAGTTAAACGTGTGGTGTAAAACTTAAGCGATAGAGTTTTGATTAAAAGCTTGAGCGAAATTTCATTGTGTATAATTTGTACGGATATCTTTGTATATTTCTGCACCAACCCATTACTGCCTAATGTGCCCAACATCAGGTCTCCTCAGTTTGTATATTTATCTAACTCTTATTTAACTTTATATTTGTGTAAACATATACAAAAAGGAACGTAAATCAATACACAAAATAGAGCGGGATCTACGACGAAAGGCATCATACGGATTATAAATTATTATTTGAGTTACTACGGGATATCAAACGACATCTGCAGAATCGATTTGACCGAATTTGGAGAAGGTTTTACAGCAGTGAACGTCTCAGCTTATGATCAGACTAAAAACTCGTATGGATTCTCTCAGACCTCTTCCTAGAGGGAATAAGTAGAAATAATTTACGTTAATCGTCCACATTTCTTTAATTAATTTTAACTCAACTGATCGTCAATAATTACATTATTTATTTTATTATTTGATCCTAAGCTTATTTTTTATGCTAAATTCCTTGTTAAATCCAGCATAGCTGCTTCTTAGACTATTACACTTAAACTCACTCCTATCAGATTTTGCTCTTTCATAATCTTTAAACTTGCACCACATACCACATTCATTCAAGTGAAGGCCATTGTGGGCAGAATATCGCCCAGTCGTGGTCAACTTGTGATCCAATTCATTAGTGGGAGGGACTTTACGAATCCAGTTAGACTTAATAAATGTACTTAGATATAAACGGAGATGAGAGACACTATTAGTGAGATTGAAGTAAGTTTTGAGTTATTTTTTGGTTAAGATTGTTTTTTTTGTGTAATTGTGTTTTGTTTTGTTAATTTATTAGGCTCAGTAGCGTTGTTTATGTCACCACAAATTCAAGACCAAAATTAGCGAGACTATAGCAATTTATTTTCTTATATGAGTAGGTACAAAACATATTAGATTTACTATTTCTTTTTATCAGATTTATCGAATATCATTGCATTTTCTTACTTTATAGGTGTTCTGAATTAAATAGACCAATATTTTACTTTTAAATAGTAACCGAGCGCAAAAAATCTACCGTAGTTATCTCTACACTACCTTTGATTAACTGCTAGAGAGCATCTTAACCCCTTTTCGAAGGAGACCTGAGCCCTGCAGTGGGCAGTAATAGGTTGTTACAGAGCAATTTAGGCACTAAATCCGCCATTGTACCTACCGTTTACTTCATCAAGTTAAATAAATAGCTAAATAATAGTGTTCTTTTACACCACAAAATCGCGAATTTTACAAAAAACAATGTAAACATAATCTCTAAAAGTAACAAATAGTAAACAAGTGAACACAGCGGGTGTCCGGGAACAGAACTCGTTAGTTGTCCGACCGACGCACGTGCCGACACGTGCTTTATTACTGTAAATGAACCGTTTTTATTGTTGCCTTTTGGTCACGTACCGATATTTTTTTGTATCATATCTGTGTGACATGATAGTGATAGATGAGGTGATAATGTCATCTTCAAGTAGAGGAAGTATGAAACTTACTGCACTTAGGTGTAAATAGACAATTTAATTACTACTACTAATAGGCTATTTTACAATAGTTCTAAATAAATATGTTCTAAGTATTTAACTACATTTTAAAGGCTTATAATAATATAGGATGTTTATTTTACTGTTATTTCATTACTGTTATTCATATAAATTGCTGTTTCTCACTACTATAACCGATCTTAAACCTTGTCTGTAGAATAATCACACTAAGATTTAACTACATAATATTAAAAAAATATACACGAGAATTATTCGTGAGAATAGGTACATTATCTCCATAAAAATAAGACAAATAAAATTCACCAACTCTGAGCATGATCCCTCTACTGAGGATTGAATCCAGCAGTGGGCAGTAATGGGTTTTACAGTATAGAACCAAATCTAATTTTTGAGAACTTTGGCTACTGCCATACACTTGGCATATCCAATCTTGGTTCGCGATTTAAAGACTCACGAACCACAGTTATGTAACCGTTAATCTCTCCTACTAACCAACAGTTTACAGTGTAACTGGCCGAATGGTTGGGGTAACAATTATCGTTGTTAGACCATAATGAGCGGGGTATTACCGACCGACGCACGCGCACCCATTGTGTGAAATGATTGTTGTTTTTTAATGATCTGTGATTATAGTTCGAGGGTACACGGACTTATCTGTATGTTTGGATAGTTAATAAAAATATTCTTTGAAATTTGATTAGATAAATTGGGAAGTAAAAATGTAAATGATGACTGGGTTGAATTAATTTGGTATAAAGTAATGAAATTATGTATTGTCTATTTCTAAATTTCAATAATAATCATTTTTGGGTACACTATTTTCTAACGCTTTGTTTGTACCTTTGATGTTATATTATTAATTAGTTGAAGATAATAAGTAGGTATGTCTTTACATAGAAAAGTCGGATTGAAATGTTTACTTCTTTTCTATAATCTTCTGATTCAATTTATGGGTTAATTTTTTTTCTTCGTAAAAACATACAACACAACAAATTAAAAGTACCTAACCTAACCTAACCTTATTGAGTATAAAAAACTTTAGAAATTCGCTGCTTAATCTTAAAAACAGAATCTTATTCTGTTTATCTTCACACTATAAAATAGCTTAGATAATTATAAATTAGCTTTTATGTTTGATCAAAATATCTAAGTACCATCAACAATTTAAACCTCAGCATTACACAATACAAATACCAAACCCCACATTTTAAACGCGCAAAATGTAAAATACAAAATTAGATTACACATATTTCTATACACAACATTACATTTTATTGAAACAAATAACCCCTAATCGAATATAAACAACATCAAAAATCACAGAGGGATGATTCTACAAATCGTTTGATTTGATTATGTTAAAGGGCTCTGATAGAGGTCTTTAACTGTCCCAAGGGATATATCTTCTCACAGTTATAAATAGACTAGTGGGAAGCTAGTATGATTTGGTTTCATTATATTTTAACCATGGGAAACAAGTTATGTCTTTTCCGTCCCTTTTCTGAGGAGACCTGAGTCCAGCAATGGGCAGTAATCATGGGCGACGGTGATCACTTTACCTCAGGTGAGTCGTCAGCTTGTCTTACCGAAGAAAAACGTTGTTACTTACAAAATTCTATTAAACCACGACGACGGTAACCACTTACGATCAGGTGGCCCGTTGGCTCTTCTGCCTACATGACAATAAAAAAAAAAACTTCCTCGAGGTATTTTAAACTGGATATGTAAATTTTTGTTCTGAAAAAATCCTATTATATCAATGATTATCTAAAGAAGGAAAAGCAGAAAAAGATATGACTAAAGATTATTCAGAATTTTCTGTGATAGATTTGTTTTATAAGTACAGGTTACGATATTATCAAGATCCATTTTAAAACACCAAAACGTTTAACAAACAAATAAAATATGAAATATCATAATCACTGATAAAATCCATTAGTCCACATTAAAACTTTTAATCCAGTGGACCGCTTCATTATTAGAAAATAGGGGACGTTTCGACCCCCAAAACTTCAACCAGGATATTTTGTGTTCGGGGCGTGTAAAAACAAAAACAACAAAGCATTGAAAAACAAACCTTATTCCCTTACAATAAGCACCATATAAAAGGCAAAAAGAGTCATGTTGGACTTATATCTTGTCAAAACAATATTGTCATACAAAAAAGGACTTTAGTGCGTTGAAATAAGGGTTGTGAAGACTGCAGATACATGTGTGCTGGACATGTAATTTATAGTTTATCCCATAAATTGATTATTACACATGGAGTGCGTGTATAAATCAAATGTAATAGGATTAGAGTACTCGATTGTCTCTCTGTCCGCTAGTCTGTGGTTATTAAATTGTTTTTATATGTTTTTATGACGTTTTGGGACATGATATTAATGATGGACCTCTGTTAAGTAGAATAAAGAGTGGGAAAGTCTTAACCTACAATTCTTTCGCTGCAAATAGCAAGGTTGATGTAGATATCATCCTGTTACGGATTGTCTACTCGACATATTATATCAAGAGTTTTGGTCAATCAAACTTTTACTAAAATTGTCTATGTTCAGCCCTGGAATGTCAACAGACACTGCAGAATCACCACCTCTACCTTTCCTCACTTTGGGTATGTTCACAGAGAAGTATTGTACTTTTTACTGAATTATAATTGCATTTTGTCTGTCACCCTTTCATTATATTTCTTTGAAAATAGTCAATGTTAACCTATATTGACATAACAGTATAATAGAGCTATACCAAACGTTAAGTAAATGGATGTAAGAGGAGGCAGAAGAAAAGATGGTCTGATTGTGTTAAGGATGGTCTGATGGTTTGTGGTGTGACAGATGATATATAAAAAGATAGAAAGGTGTGGAGAGAGAAGACATATAATGCCGACCCCATCTAAATAGTATAAGATATAGCAAAAGAAGAGCGATACCTAATATAAAATACATTCTTGTTGATAAATCTAAAAATAAAAACCTATTCTACTAAGATTCTTTGTTCCTCCTAACAGTATAAACAGCGACATAAGGTGTTCAATAATGTCAGTCCACTTATCTCCACAGTGAGGGGAGGAACTCAATAAGGGATTAAGTATTTAGCGGCACTTGCTGACGATAATACGGGGGTTTGTCAATTGGTAATACGTTGCAATTAATTTTCATAATTGATTTTAAAAGTAATACTACTAAGATAGAAAATTGGCTGAGTTCTTGGTAGGTCGTGAATAACTTGCGTGTGTATGATTGGGAACTTCACAAAACTACCTATAATAGAATAGAATCTAATATCTAATATACATTATAAAGGCGAAATTTTGTAAGTATGGATGTATGGATGTTTGTTACTTTTTCACGTAAAAACTACTGAATGGATTTGAATGAAACTTTACCACAATATAGCTTATACATCAGAATAACACATAGGCTACAATTTGTGAACCCCTTTGTAATGCAGACGAAGTTGCGAGGGTCATCTAGTATATCATAAAGGCGAAAGTTTGTAAGTATGGATGTATGGATGTTTGTTACTCTTTCACGTAAAAACTACTGAATGGATTTGAATGAATCTTTACCACAATATAGCTTATACATCAGAATAACACAGGCTACTAGATTAGACGGGACGAACCTGAAGTCCACGCGAACGAAGTCGCGGGCAAAAGCTAGTATATAGAATATAATTTATTTTTCTCACCACAAACACACAACAGAATCATCAGACACTAGTAAATTAAAATTAGCTCTACAATAAAATGTATGGTAATAAGTATTATTGCCGATTCATGTTTGCGGGAGACTGGTGCCTAAACTAGACGCAAGTCTGTATTTCAGGAGACCAGGACTCATACAAGTATTACAGGATCATAAAAGGTGAAACATTCTCCGAAAACTGAATACAAACTAAAATAAACTGAACAGATCAGTCAACAGCCCATACATAGGCAATAATCGCACGGGTCAATATAACAAAATAAATGAAAACAAATTTAAGCAAAATGGCCTGACAAAGTCTGCAAAATTGTAAAACAATTGAGTAATATCAGTAAAATCATCAAAAGCAAGTTATACACGAAAAGAAAACTTAGTGGATATGATAGAACAAAGGCCGGGTTTTTTAATCAACAGTGCACACTGATTAGACATCATATAACTTCATATAACATTAACCATTTGTGATGTTTTTATTGTATCTAATTTATATTATGCATGGTGTAATCACTTTTAATTAAGGGTACACATAGTCATAACCTTTGATTTATAGTATAAGTGTGTATTATGAGTGTACTTTTGTTAGTGATTCTTAAATAAATAAATAAATAAATAAAAAAAAAAAAAAAAAAAAAAAAAACAAAAGGGTAACCAACACTTTCCACGTATGAGTTTTTCTTCGTTAGGTAACTGCAATGTCTCGATAATGTTTGTGATAAGCTATAACTATTATTTTAAAACAATAAAAACACCTAAAACTTTTAAAATACCCAGTAACAAGACACCTACGTATCTGAGTTTATTTCCGTGATCCGGTTTCAGCGTGATGCCGCTCGCCCGGTTGTCGAGGCGTAATTGGCGAGAAATGCGATCTCCGCCACCACGGTATTCCGGATAACCGGTTATCGACTCAACCGGAGTCGGACTGATTTCATAATTTTGTATGGGATTGAATTATCTGTTAATATTAAATATGTATTTGTGGACTATTATTATAAAAGGTAATGTTGTGATTTTGTAGGGTAATTCTACTAAACCGATTTCGAAAACTATTTTACTAACATGAAGCCAGGTTTTGTAAGTTTCATAGGCTAAATGTAAAAACCACAGAATTAGTAAAGTAAAGTAAAAAAATCTTTACTATCAAAATAACAACACACACTTAAGGAATTAACAATGGACCCCGCACTAGGTAGTACCTGTATCGCGGGAGACCGATACGAGTAACAATAATAAGTACACAGAGGATTAGAAACAGGCCGAGTGAAATGATACTAGGTACAAAATAGTTACATATTTTTTAAAGAACCAAAAACCAAAATACCAAGAAACAACTTTATGATCAACTTAAATTGTAAAAAAAAAATATTATACACCGAAGACTAAATTGACTTTAATGTTTTGATGAAAGTTTACAATTGTATAGGTTATTCATCAGAATGTCATATGTTATGTTAAATTTGGAGTCGGTAGAATCGGTAGCGCTGCAACTAATCACCGGGAGAAATAGTTTATATAAATGTTATAAATAGTTATGTAAACAAAAAAAAAGTGTGTGAGTTTGTAGAGCGTTTTTTGAGTTGTGAATAGACATGAGCCCAGCAGTGGGCAGTAAAGGATTGTGACAAGTACAAGAACAATATTATACAGTCTAGATCTAATCTATCTCATAACTAACTACATTCACTATCTACTGATATAATTTTAATTATAATTTTACTCGCTAAAACGCTACTTCGTCTGCGTCACAGAGCCAATATAGCCTTTTAACTACATTAAATAGACTATCCAACACAAAAATAAACATATCGGAGCAGTGATTCCAAAGATGAACGAGTTCAAACAAACTCTTTATAATATTAAATAATATCGATCGCTTGTAGTTGACGTAGTGTAGTAGCCGTGTGACGTAATTCACTCGACTCAGCTGCACCGGGTAACGTGGTTTCCTCTTATATCCGGGTTTGTTGCATCGTAAACCGGGTAACAGCGGAATCTTATTATGCAACCGATCCGTTCAAGGTTTGGTGTGGTTTTAATGTGGTTTGTTTGAATTTTCAATGTGTTTGGGAAGGTAATTTGCTTGTTAGGTATTAATAAAAGAGTGGCAACGTTAGAGATAGTACAAAATATTGAAATTGTTGTTTTTAAAAATTTCAGTCTGCACTAAACATATCATTAATCTTATTACCGACATAATAACACAGGAGAATCCTGTATTCTATCTGCACCTGTAGGGTTTATCTTATCAATGAATTACGTAATGCATAGTAAGTTCAAAGTATGCGTCCACCGTACCTACTTTAGTAAAATGTAAAGGTATAGACCATATATTATATGTTACTAAGGTTGCTATCAATTTAAATGGATACGCATTAGTAGTTTGTCAATACCAAAATTACTTTACTTATATGTGGGTGTAAGACCGAAAGAATTGGCGAGAGTTTTTATCTGAGGCCTAACTATCAAGTACCAACCTACATATTAAGAAAAAACGATCATGTTAAATTCTACTCTGTATGTGGTTTGGACCTTAAGTAGGAATTAAGTAATGCAGTAGTGAGTAACGTGTTGTACCATCCGGCATAATCCCAAGCTAGGTTCTGGCTTCATCCAAGCCTTGGATGTTGAGAGTGAAGAGGTTTTAGTGTAGTTTGACACTGACATACCTACCTACTAGGGCAGGTATAAAACCAATTATTTACCCCTACTCTACAAAAAAATAGGAATTATGTAATCTCTACTAAAGGCCCTCTAAAAAAGGAAAAAAATAAATAAAACCAGTAGAAAACCTAACTAGTTTGGTTTTATTTGACGTGCTTCAAATATTAAAACTATGAAAACATGTTTAGTTTCAAATAATATTATGTAACTATAAAACCAATATAAAATAATTACGATATAAATTAACCACACATAATTACCATTACAAAACTAATATCGGAATCATTAGTAATGAATCACTGTATTTGAACAAGCTAATGACTAATTAAAACCAGACTAATTTTGTATTAAACAAATATACAATCAAATGTGATATTAGCAGATAAATACAACTACACAAAAAAAGAATGCGTAAGAAATACACATACATACAAACGAAACGTAAAAAGACGAACGCCCGGTTTTTCTTGAAAGAACCGGTCCGCCATGCCACTGCGAAGGGCGGAGCTAATCAACCTACCTTCTCAAACATAACCCAACAAAAACAGCGAGAACGCTAATTAATTACCAACTCTGCACCTCACACATAAGATTGAGAATTCCTTAACACTTTTAGGCTGTTACAGCGTTCTCAAACGCGTCGTTTTTGTCGAAGTGGCCAATGAGCGCGCGGTTGCCATAGCTACGTGCTTGCGTGTTCCGAATAAGAGATGGCGCTAGTATGTTTTATCAATAACTGTGGACTAGCAGTGGTTTTCAGTTGACTTCACTGCCGTCGAGAATCGCCTTTTGCCGTGTTTGCGATGCGAAGCGGTGATGTGGACTTAAAACGGGTTCATTTTGGTATTTAACTTGTTTGTTATGTTTCCTTTTTGGTTTTGAGTATTTTTAGATGTTTATTTAGAGAATTCAAATCTTTCACTCTTGACTGGTTTCTTTTTGAGTGTAGATAGTGTGATTTTTTTCTTCAAGAGCATGGAGGCACACGCCCTTGATATTACTTTAGGGTTTTAGTAATCGAGTACCTATAAAATTAGTTTATGTAGTCCTTGTTATAAATAAAGACGACGGCTTTGCTTTGGGTCTCCTAAACTCGCTTTGTTAATCTTGTTGTATTATCTTGATACAGGCAGCTTTGTAACTTACCATCTGCAGTTATTCTGAATTGTTTCTGAATTAATCATTTTCCTAAATTTGAAATATAAAGTACTTAACGCGCACAACGCAACACTTTTTGTTATGAAAATGCGTAAATTCACGTGAAATTATTAACGAGCTACATTAGATTTAATGTAAAAATAATATAATAAAATTTCATAACACTACACTTGCTTAGGTGATGGCCTAATATAGGTAAGGCGTAATACCTGTCTATGATTATAATCTGAATTGTTTCAAGCTATTACTGTCCATCGCTAAAATTATGGTTTTTGATGGCACTAATTGAAGAGAGCTTTCAATTTGAGAAACGCAGCATTCGGATCTATCCTAATATAAATCTATGTATTTCTAATTAGACTTTTGTATGTCTCTTTCTCTATATATATGGATGTTATAACTTGTAGGGATGGTTGGATGTTCACTTCAATTACATTTAAACTGAACGGATTTGACTGAAATTTGCACAAGTGTACAATAGCTGTATAGGGCCACATTTATCTTTAGATTTTCCAGTGTTATTTTAAATTTTTATCTCTACAATTGACGTTTAATGGTTCGGCGAAAAAACAAGGTGACTTATGGCTGTCCAAAATTTGGGTATAGTAAGCAAAATAGCGTCTATCAAAAACAGCTACTAAAGCTACTTCTACTAAATTACATATATAAATTATATATAAAATATAATATTTAAATTACAGACTGGTAAGATAAAACAAGGTTTAAACTACAGATAGGTAAGATAAAACAAAGTATACCTACTTATTCGAATCGTGAAAAATCGATTCTACCCGCAGAACGTATCCGCGAGACGTTTGATTGCATAATAATCCGTTTACAGGCGCGTCTCACAAACACAGAATTGGGGTAGCCTAATCCCCACTAAGCCATTACAACGGGAACTTAATCCAAGTGAAAAAAGACCTTAAAGTCAACCGCATAAGGACCACGGAAATTATGTTAACGGAGGTAGAGTCGAGTGATTCGCGACTTTGTAGCCTCTGGATTAGGGTGTGTTTTTCTTTGTGTATCGAAATTAAATTTTCATAAATGTAGGTGGGGTAGTATTTGTGTTCCCCCCAGTTTTCCGAGGGAACGATACTTCACTGTACGAGAAGCCGCTCGGGAGAAAAATAACTATTAATAATTATGGTTGGAGCAATTAATGTGTCGTTTGGTAGTTAATATGATTGGTTTCTATAAAGTTTTACAGTAATTTATCGTAAGGTTTGCCGTTAAGACCAAATTGTTAAACTTGTTATATTTCTAGGTGAAGAAATCGTCATATTTTACCCGTAGAACCATGCTTAAACCTATTCTATATCGTCCGGGAATCCGAAATGAGCTTGGATATCGCAAACGGACATAGGTATCCAGGTATTAAAAATTTCCTGGTATAATTGATGAAAACATCAAAGACTATTTTATAACTTAGTTAAGGTTTCTAACGTAACCTAATTAAGGTTTTTCATACGCTCTAAATGGGATTTAAAAAAAACATTTAGGTTCATTCGCGCCTTTTATATTTGAGTGCATTTTAAATACAAGAGATTTGTTTATTTTTAGCAGTACTAATAATGTGAAGTATCAACCCACTAAGATTTACCTACATAAACTACAAATCTATAAACTCACGAACAATTAAATCAATCAATTAATTCATTACCAACAATTGAGTCTCAATAAATCGTTGTAATACTATCGTGTGATTCTAAAGCAATTCTCTAACAAAAAAGCTTCCTTCCGCGAATCGTTCGTCGATTGTTTACGCAAAATATCGTATTGCCGGTGTCAAATTTACTACAACATTGACGAGAACTGACGGTTGAGAATTGTGCAGTTTTTACAAGGATTTCTTTAGTTTAAAAATACTGTACAACTAACTGAAATATTAAACTCTACTTCAGTTCTAATGGTACATGAAAAAGGGTAGACAAATTTGTGTGTTGTGACAATATTCACCGATTCAGTCTTCCCGTGATTATGGCGCTTGCAAAGTCGAAATATAAGGATCGATCATTTAAAAAACGGACGTAAGAACGCGATTCATAATATCTTTAAACCACAAAAAGTGTTTTTGACAACGGTTTTTTCTACTTAACAATTCTGGTGATTTGATGTTCGAGAATCCAATTTGCAATACGTACCTACCCATAAAATCGAATTGTATTTTTTGGTAAGTACTTAGGTAAACTAACAGACTGATTTAGTTGTTAATTTTACAATATCTGAATCATATTTCAGTATTAAACCACTGCCCCATTAAGAAAGTCAACATCTCAAATAACCTAACATAGGTAGATAGGTACCTAAAACTAAATTCACAACTACAGAACTCCACGGCATCCGATCTCCCGTAAAATCTCATGTTACCATTACTGACAGCAATCGATGGCAATTGACGGCATAATAAGGGCATAATAGGGTATTTTTTGCGCCACTTCTAAGCCCAAGATTAAGGCATTGTCGTGGATTGCAAAAAATGTTATTTGTTGTCGAAAGGTCGTGCGGTATGGCGTACACAGTTTGTGTTTTTAGCGTAATTTTTTAATGGTAAAGTCTATTTTTACTAAAGCAGTAAGTGTACTAATAATTACTGCATCTTTATGTAACAATGACAATATTTTTTGTCAAAATCTTGGCGATGAAAACTAATACATTATATTAAAATACTGTAACGTTCAGTATTCAGCATATAATCATCTAACAAATTACTTACTACTATTTGATTCAGCATTCTCGGAAGCAACATCGAGAAGAATGTCATGGCCATCGAAATGGCAAAACCACGTGGTCACAATTTTATGCTTTAGTCAAATCAGAGAGGTTACTCAAGTGAGATGCATTTCGGTAAATGAAAAGGATCTTTAATTATGTGGGAAAATTAATATCATTAATTTTCTGTATTTGATTGCTAAAGAAAGAGCTCCTTTAAATTTAGTGACTGCATCGTAGTTTACTCACAGTTTCAAATCTGTTATATTAAACCTTAGCCCTGTAACGCAACACAAAAATAATACTTATCAATTATTACTTCAAATTCTATGCCATTACTTTTGAAAATCTAATCCTTACATATGTTTATTTATAACCTACAAATATAACGTTAAACCAATCCACTGACCTGAATCCTGTCTTCGGGTAAATCTGTTTTCAATGAGAGCATTTCTCTAGCGTACACGTCGGGGTAATGCGCGTCTTTGAAGGCCTTCTCCAGTTCATCCAGCTGGTAAGAGGTGAAGATCGTTCGGCTGCAGAAACAGAACACAGATTGGTAAAGTCAAAGTCAAATCATTTATTTCAAAGTAGATGTGGACACACATACATTTTGAATGTCAAAAATAATATCAAAAGTATACCACCAGTTCGCTAAAAATACGCCTCTGTCCTGAGAAGAACCGGCGCAAGAAACTCAGCGGGCATGTCTTTTTTTTAATTTAATATGTTTTTCTTTTCTTGTAGACATGGGTGGGAGGAAGTGTGTGGTAATGCTCTATGTTTTATAGTTTTTTTTGATTGACAGATAAATGATGGAAAGCGGTTACTGTTGCTCATGCACCTCTGCAATGCCAGGGTATTGAGGAGGCGTTGTCTGTCACCTTATACTTATACAGGACTTTTCTTAAACATCGTTTAAAAAGGGACAGGTCATAACGCTCCGAGAATATTGTAGACGGGAGTCCCTTACAAATAGGAATGGTAAGGGACAAAAGAGGTCTTTCCAAAGAAGATTCATGTTTTTGTATGTTTTAATAAAAACTTAAAATACCTAGTACGGATTCAAAATGCTGTGAATTTCCGAATTTTGATATAGGTATTGGTGAAAATTATCCCATCGCCTTTCATGGCTACATGGCTAACGTTTAAATGTTACTACTTATTTTTACTGTTCCAGGTATACAAACGGTCCATCTGATGCGAAGTCGACTAGTAAGAATTGGAAATTAGGCTGGGAAGTCACTAGATGCAAACAGCGCAGGAGCGGTCGTTGTGGTGAGGTTTGGGGGAGGTCTATGTTCAGCAGATGTCTACAGACTAATGTTTGTAAAGTCATTTTAAGTGATTAGTTTACCTGTGTCTGCGTTTTTTCTTCTTCTTTTTCCCGTTGTATCCCGTCAAACCGTCAACAGTGAAGTCTTTAGCTGCTTCCAATGATGACACACCTGTTTGACAAAGAAATAATATAATTTTAGTATATATGTTTTTTTTTTAATAAATTAAGATTATGAAAGTAAGAATAGGGAGATATCTTACATACTTAATTAGTATTTATTTTATTGAAGAAACCGCAAACAGTAATCATTATCTAACATTACTTTTAACAGCTATGAAACTTTTCTTTTTTTGGATAAATGAAATAAAAAATAATATTTTTATACTTATCATCACGATTATATTGTAAATGACCACTAGGTATCAGATGGAAAAATAAAATGAGAAATTTTGAGAAAAATGGATACCTACATGTTACTATATATATATATATATATATATATATATATGTATATGACCCTATTAACATACCTATTACCAAGCTTTAAGCTTTCCGACAAATTTATAGACAAGTTAAAGTAACAGTTACCTAAATTAAATTAATTCATTGTATTTCAAGTCCAATATCGTCTTGTGTATATTAATATCAAATTCTGGCTATAACCAAAAAAGTAAACTTCATATTAACATTATAATTGTAAACAGTTAAAGCTTTAAGTCGCCCCAAAATCTACTCATCGTAGTGCGAAAACACCACCGTAGGGATTAGACACATAATTACCGAATGTGATTGTCAAATGAATTAGTAAACAACGGGGTCGGATTTAGGTGTACCCTTAGGGCCCTATTGTTATCAATTTTAAGAAAGAAAGTAAATTTATTCTACATACACAAAGAAGACACCAAAATATAAACTAAACAACAATACACATACATTAACTTCAACTGTCTTCTTTGTTCCAAAGTATCGTCATTGTTTTTTAGTATTTCAATTAACATTTGATTTTAATAGTAAATAAAAAGTAAATAGTATACTTAGTACCAAAACGTTGACTGCGTTACCTGGTCAAGAAAGACAAGGAGTAGTACTTTATTTTTGGGTAATATTGATTGTTTTTTTTTCTTAAAACATTAGTGCCGCTCCTAGTGAAATTTTCTTGTTGATATTTCAATTTAATCAACACTACTTAATTAATAATTATTTTAATTGTTTTAATCTTTGTTTTTTCAATAATGTTCTCTTTCCTCCCTGAAACTCCTAACTATGGGACCCATTAAGTTAACTGAGCTCATCCCTGACCCACACGCAGTGGCGGGTTAATAGAATAGCCTGGGCCTCCAGGGACAGTCGGGGTGGACCGGGACGTTGGGTAATTGAATTTGTCGCCAATGAATACGACAATGAATTATTAAATTTACACATTTAACGCAAACAGCCGTTATGGGGTTGAAGAGTTGATAGCTTAGCTTATAAGTGGTAGAGGTAATGTAATTTAATGTTATGTAGCTTTCTTTTGTTTTTATAGCATTGATATTTTATACTAGTAGATTACAGCTCACTTTGCTTATTGAAACTAAGCTTTGATGAAATAGGTTGATGTGATGATCATCTAATTTAAATGTGATCAATGGAAAAACAAAAAACGAATGCTTTTTAGAAACAATGAATACGAGCGACTTTTCCAACAAAAGAATAAAAGCCAAGCAGTTGGATCTTAACAACTTTACCAAATTGTAACACGTAATTACTTTTTACTGAAACAAAAAAAGAATCATCAATCGCCCAGACGAAAATTATGCCATAAAGCAATTTTCAAAAAAAATATACAGTCCACTCGTTTTGCAGACTCAAATACAGACAACTAGAAAACGTCTCCACAGAGGTTCCTCAAGAATTACGGACATGCACGAAACATACATTTCTCGTTTCGTGTTTTCTCTGAAGCGTTTTACTTCAATAAACAATTCAATGGGTGCGTTGTGCGAATTTTGTCACGTCTTCCCTTTTAGTAGGGTTGACACGTGACGGGTCGGGAGATGGTTTACTTATGAAGTCAGAATGCAGACAAGCCTTGATAAATTGCCTTATATTTCTTGAGATTGGTGTGTTAATAATTCAAGTTTATAAATAAGTACTTAATATTTTTTTAAAAGAAACTATAAATTTTTGATATGTGCAGTCTTCAATCCGCGTAGTGCAAGCGTGATGGATTATGTCCGATTCCGCTACAGAGGAGATTTAGCAGTGAGTAGTAATGGATTTTACAGTATGAGTACTTAGTAACACACTAGATAAGCATATTGTTGGAACGAATTTCCTTATCGCGCGTTATCGAAAGGGGGCTAGACAGAAAATCTTATGAAAAAGTTGTCACGACACTTTTTTTGTTTTATATGATTAATGCTAGATGGCGCTGTGATAAAAATATTTTATTGCAATTCCCTCACTAATTAATCGAAAGGAACTTCGTTCCATCCGGGTGTCGCTTGACACCTCTCAAGTTTTTTCTATTTATTTAATAAGCACACAAGCAAATAAACAACCATACATCAAATACAATTAGTAATGCAGATCGACAGAAACCGTCTTCATGATATTACATTAGTAATTGGAGCCAGCAGAACCATTATTATTATCTATAGAGCTAACGTTGTTGTAACAACAACGTTGTTGTTACAATTATTTTTAATGTTGTGTCCAATCGTCTACATAACAACCTACACGTTATGAGTTAAGATTTAAGAGATCACACATGTAGGTCTGTAGGATCATTTGTATTGCACCACAATTAAGATCATATTCTTCCAATAACTGAATATTTAATCATGTTGGGTGCTAACTTTTGATTGTAATTTTAAAAAGCCATCAATATTATTTATTATTCAATGTATTCTTTAAATGTGGGTATTAATGATGAGAAAATGCGTGTTAAAATTTTATTACATTTATGATGGAGATTTACTGTATTGATTGCTTTGGTTGTTGAAATGATATTAATTTTATATTTAGAACTGTAAGATAGTGAGTTAGTACCTAAAGAGTTTACATGCTGGATGTGGTCCTCTGTAATTGAGGATGCGCAAGTATCTGATATGTAATGTAATTTTAATTTGTTTTGTGTATGTGTTACCTTTGTTGAGGATCCAAATAAAATAAATAAAACACAAAAATGGTAATCAGCTACAGCATATTTCTCTCTCTCATCACACATTTCCACCAAGTCATAGGCATTACAGAAGATCACTTAATTTCTGTCTCAATAACGTCAAAAAGTTAATATTTCAATCATAAACAATCGAATCATCCGTGACAAACAGAACATGTGTCCGATTATCTCCGTACAATAGAGCTGCGTGGTGTGTCCAATCGTAGCGGACGAATAATCGATTCGACTCGCCCCCGTTTGCGACAACCCTATCACTGACACGGTGAAATGCTTTGTTTACATTGCATTAGTTTCAATAATTTAAAAAAAAACTTATTAAACACAAGTTTTTGAAATCTTGGATATCATGTAGAAGTAGAATGTGTCTAAGACAAGTAAAATAAAGAATAAAGTAACTAGCCCAAATACGATGGGTCGCTGTTTTGTATAGGAGTTCCTATGGACTCCATCAGATGAGCTCCATTATTAAATATTGTATAAACCTTCTCTGAACTACGAATATTTCAAGACTAGAATTACCCAATTCGAAACAGCCGTTCTCGAATTTTAGTGAGGCTAACGACCAGCATTATATATGGAGAGATAAATAGAAGTGAACATGAGAAGAAAGAATAAAAAATAACCGAACAAACTACTGAAGATTACACACCAAAGATGGAACCATAAAACATTCAAGAAAAAACATACTCCATGAATCATACTCGGACCGAAACACGTCATGACTATTATAAATGATAAATACAAAAAGTACACAGGAATTTGTTCTCTAAACACGTATGAATAAAGGTTATAACAGCTTGGGTTTTGTTAAGGATAATTTAAATGCGAGGGCCCTCCCTCTGAGGGGTGGCGGGAGGAAATATGACTCTCTGGAAGGAAAGCTACTTCTGTTGAGAACATTGCCACTTTGGTATCCCGTTTATGTGGATATTTCGTTTTCGAATTGAATGTGTGAATTTAGATAGGTTTCTCTTAATGTATTGAAGTTATTTGGTATTTAGTGAAATGAAATACTTTAGTTTTTTTAATATTGATGAATTGATCATTTTTGCTGACGTTCTAAAGTCGGAAAAAAATAGAAAGTGTTCGACGAAATTATAAAGAAAGATTGTGTATCTTTCGAGTATTAAAATTGTGCAAATGTGAAATTTTGACGAAATAATAAGTAAGGCTGGAACCTTAGGGCTTACGAAGAGACTTTGGGTCTCTTTGCATATTGTACCGGCTGTTCCACGGGGAGTGATCGGAGGAATTGTTCGAGATGATACCAACATCTCCCTTATCATCGCACTACCCGTCGCTGAGGTGGAGTTCATCCCTATTATTTGGAACTGCCGCGGTCATCCACGGTCCGTTTCAAGAATACTTTTTTGCCACGCACCATCCGGCTATGGAATGAGCTCCCCTCTTCGGTATTCCCAGAGCGCTATGACTTGTCCTTCTTCAAACGAGGCTTGAAGAGAGTCCTTAAGGGTAAGTAGCGGCCTCGCAGTGTCTTCTGGCAATGCAGAGGTCCATGAGCGACGGTAACCACTTACTATCAGGTGGGCCGTTGGCTCGTCTGCCTACATGACAATAAAAAAAAAAATTGACGCTAAATCCCTATGAGTAATTTGAAAAAACCTTTAGAAACAACATTTAAATCACTGTTTAGTAACATAGATACCATCAAAAAGTTAATTCAAAATCGTTGTCTACTCTATGGTGAGAAAAATTGCCAATCTCCATGTTGGGTAACCAAATCACCGCACCTCACAACTCGATTACTTTCGGTATGCCAATTTGGGGAGAAATATCTACGATGCAAACATAACGACAAATATAATGTCGTATTTCCAAATTGGCATGCCAACTTCCAACTTTCATTCCATCAATTGCAAATGCCAGAGGTCCATGAGCGATGGTAAACATCTACGATCAGGTCGTTTACCTACATGGCATCAAAATAATCGAAATGGCTAGTTTTTTCGGATTTTTTAGGTAATAGAACACCCTGGGTCTACTATTGGCATCCAAAATAGTACAACAGCTCACCGCATAGGTCCAATCAATTTAATAAAATCAATGTCCGTGGTGCTTTTCTCAATTCTGGCGTAATGCTTTTTCAATCTACTTTATTGTCTCCCGCTTTGCGAGAAGGGAAGTCGATACTCATGTTTTCCTACTCATTCTATTATCTTCTGATTAAATTCGTTGCGGGGCCCAAGACAAGTTAGCTTTCCCTCGGGTTCCTGGGCTTCACTGCTCAGAGTAATTACGATGGTCGCCGCTGTGGATCCTGGCTACACAGGAGTTACAGTGGTGGGAGTGAGAGGTGGGCAAATACCCGAAAAAAAAACCCTGGGTCATAAAAGATATTGTGTTCATTTGTATTACTATAAATTGTGATAAAATAAAATCGAATCGATATCGAAAGTTCTTATATACGGTACACAATTTCATCGCGTCTATTTAAGTCAATTTTAACGCCCTGAAATTAGGCTAGCTAAAGTCGATCTGAAGGTTCGTAAATTCTACTTTTGATTGGCGTAAAGTAAACAAACAAGGTTTTAGTTACAGCACTGTAATAAAAATTATTATACCAATCAATCCTCATCATCAGCCCATAGACCACTGCTGGACATAGGCTTCCCCCAAACCTCGCCACATTGACCACTCCTACCCTTTTTGCGTTCTCCATTACCTTATTATAAGGAAACTGCAAAAAACGAAATAAGAAATAGATACATCCCATTACATCGTACAATATATTCAAAAAGGTGTAACCAAACATAAAATTCTCACGTACAAGTATATCGTTTATTCGACGAAAATCGAATTCGATATCTCGACATACTTTAACACTTATTCGATATATTGGGCCAATTCGCGACGCTCGTAAGCAAATTGCCAATCCTGCAACAGCCAATTCGACAGATCAATGATTAGATTCACGGCGCCTTGAGCTAATCTATACTTGAGATCGTAATTTGGATTGTTTTTTGATAGGGTAATCTGTGCGGAATGTGTTGTTTGATTAGGAGGTTTCGAGATATAAAAGTACATTTACTAAATTTACGTATTAGGAACACGTGGCTATATCTAGGTTTTTGGATGTTTTTCTGTAAAAAGATTTAGTTTTAGTATCAATTTGTGTTTTTTTTTTTATTGCGAAATGGATAAACGAGCCTACGGCCCACCTGATGGTAAGCGGTCACCGTCGCTCATGAACCTCTGTAATACCAGGGCAATGAGGGAGGGGTCGTTATCTATGACCTACCCATACAGGACTTTTCTTAAGCCTCGTTTAGAGAGGGACATGTCACAGCGCTCCGGGAACACCGCGGACGGGAGTCCATTCCACATCGGAATGGTACGGAGCAAAAATGATCTTCTGAACCGAACTGTGGAAGAGCGCATCGGTTCCGAGTGAAGGTGGTGAACCTTGCCCCTGCGGCGTGTGGTACGATGATAAAAAGGTATTTTAAACTACAACACCTAAGTGCTTCCATTTTTTAACTCAGTTTCAGTTTCTGATACTGCAATTGTAACATTATTTTCGCGACAATTACATAAAAAAGTCTTACTGTAGATACAAAGAAAAGTATAATCTGACTAATATATTATAAATATAAAATAAGTAAAGATATTTTAAAAGACATCTATTCTATAAAGCTTATAAGTTTATTCCTAATTAGTTCACGATGTCACTTACAGATGGCGTTACTTTTACCAATAAGGTACAACTCCTCAATAACGATTAGAAGAAAATAATAGTTATAGAATTAGTAGTAGGTAATATTAGTATCTTGTAGTAATTTTCTTTTATTTTTTTTATTGCTATGTAGGCAGACGAGCCAACGGCCCACCTGATCGTAAGTGGTTACCGTCGCTCATGAACCTCGGAATGTCAGGGGACATTGAGGGGTCGTCACCTACGACCTAACTTTAAGGACCCTCCTCAAGCCTCGTTTGAAGAAGGACAAGTCATAGCGCTCTGGGAATACCGAAGAGGGGAGCTCATTCCATAGCCGGATGGTGCGTGCCAAAAAAGTGTTCCTGAAACGGACCGTGGATGACCGCGGTGGTTCCATATAGTAAGGATGAACTCCACCTCGACGCCGAGTGGTTATTAGGTTAATCTATTAGGTTCAATCAATAATTTATCTACAAATTAATATATTAATTAATGTTAGGTTGGTACTGCAAAGTGTTATTTGCATTAAACGTAAAATAATTAAAATATCAATATTTTTCATAATGTGATTTTCATACATATAAAATAATAAAACATATTATACACAGCACTAAAAAAAATTAAGAAAAAATAAGTAGGTAAGTATATAAATAACTATGGAACAATAATAAGAAACAAAAATAGTAGTTACCTGTGTAAAACTGTCGAACCGCTACATTACATGAAACAAAAGAAAAATGCAATTAAATATTGAAATAAAAATAAACCTAGGTAAATGTAGGCTTACTCGTATCCTACAGCACTCAATTAATTAAAAATCTTGGAAAGAAGGATTTTCCATTCCATTTCCTACTGCTGAAGCTGGAAACCGAACAATACTTTGGCTTAGTGTCTTAAAGACCGTGTATCTGTCTCACTTGACATTGGCGAATCGTCCCGAGTCTTGGACCAGTCCAGAATAAAAAGAAGAAGAAGAAGGATTTTCAAACTCTATATTTTTCAATTGTATTTTTGATAGGCTTCCGTAAAGAAGGCGGAACTCAATTCGTCTATCGGTTGGACCGATTTGAATTATTCTGGTGTCATATAAAAGGTCGTCATGAGGTCCCATTTTTTTAAAGATCGAACAAGAACATTGAATTTGTCTTAAAATGAAAAGAAATCAATAGAAGTCGTTCTTTTTATTTTTTGTAAGCAAATATTATTTTTTGTGGTTTCGACAATATCCCGCAAAATACGCTTAAAAATTGCAAACAATCTTTAGCACACATATTAATGGCATTACTGTTTACCGATTCCCATAAACAAATCCAATAAATGCCCAGTCCTTCACGCTAAAACTCTCAAAGACATATCCCATTTCAAGTCATTTGTTCACAAGCGCAGGTGTCAAGAAAAATGGACCAAAACTGTACTGTACTTCCAGTGTTGTACTCAATAGTCTTTGTATGATATGATCTTGGAGTTGGTCAGATTCTTTTTTTGGTATTAAATAATCTTGGGATCTCAGAATGGTTTGACACGGCTCTGTTGGTGCTTTTTAGGAGGTTTAATAAGGTTTGATCATTTTTTCGTCGACTTCCCGAAGGTTGTTAAGTTTTTATTTTATTATGCGTGCTCGGAGAGTCTTGTAGATACAGTGAGTGTGGTGTGTCGTGATGTGAGTTTAAGTTCCAGTGGTACTACCCAAAAGCGAACGAGAAATAGAGTAGACAGATTTGTTTGCTCGTAAATCGACCCGCAGTATCCAGTCTTCTCGTGATCATGACGTTTGCAACAGTTTTGACAAAAACAAAATACAAAAAAAAAAACACACACAAAATGGGAATGAGGTGCTCGTCCCGGGCCATTTCAATTGATACATTTGTTAAAAAAATATTTAAAAAAAAAAGAAAAAAAAACATATTAAATTAAAAAAGACATGCCCGCTGAGTTTCTTGCGCTGGTTCTTCTCAGTACGGATGTGTAATTTTAGCGAACTGGTGGTAGAACTTTTGATTTAATTTTTGACATTCAAAATGTATGTGTGTCCACATTTAATTTGAAATAAATGATTTGACTTTGACTTTGTTGGAATATCGAGATCACTAATTTTATTATATATCGTGGTAAGAACCCGTTCATAATGCATGAAAGTATTACCAAATTATGTCATAATTTTTCGTTAAAATGTACCTACGAAATTTTCCTTTCATTAGTCGACCTTCATGTTCCCGTGTAAATACTAATTGTTTGTAGTAGATAAAACATAATTATTATCATATTGTTCATTAGGATGTTCAGAACAAACGTACACATGTAATGTAATAATGAAAATGAAACAATATAACTCAATTAACGTGTTTTTATTTGTCACCTGTTAATATGGTTTTAATTGTGTATGTGAAAATATAATTTGTGTGTTGGTTTGTTCGTTGAAAATGTTTTGCTGAAGTTTTGAGTAGGAATTATTATATAGGTATACTAGGTCATAATTTCACTCATATCAAAATTTTCAAAATTGAACTTTTCCTTTTTAAGGTTTTTTGCCTACTGATCTATTATTAAGTTGGCTGAGTTGGTTGGCCAGAGCCCAGGACAGGGTTTGGAGGGACGGCGCGACGCGTTACGCGCTCGGCACTCTTTCCCGTCGCGCCGTCCCCAACTACAGACGCCTAAATTACTTTTATATAATACGATATTCAATAGGTATTACGGATTAAGATTCCATATATTCACATACCAAAACATTTTAAAAAAATTTCCTATCTAAAAAAAAGCTATATAGATTTTCATTGCACTCTGATCTACGATTGACTGAGAGTTTTCTTTTAAGATAATTTTTTCATTTTTCTCTAAGCTCAGACGAAGTTGAGCGGATCATTTAGTATTTCAATGACGAGTGAAACCAGTTTTACTACTAAGACAAATTTGACTTACCATTTACGCAATAACAGTTTAGCAATTATATTTTAATTATACATATTGTTGTTCTTATTGTATTCATGTGTGTTGTCACATATGTCTTATAATCCACAAAGTAGGCGTTACCTCATAAATGGCCTTCGTTTTATTAAAGAAATTATCATTAATTTTAAATGTATGTTACGACATTTCAAATTAAAACGGTCATTGTAATTGTTATGGAGTTTATAAGAATTTCAGTTTAGTAATTATTGTGTGTTGTAATGTTTGTTGTATGTACTTTTACTGTTAATATACCAAGTTGATATTTAAATATTAAAATTCTTAATTTATTTATTATGTTCAAAGACATTATACATTACTCGTCTGAAACTTTTTGATTAATAAATTTTATTAATTTAACCTAGATGTATTAAACTTAAACAATTAGTTCACCTATTTTTTGGTTGGAAGTACATGAAATATACCTACTCCACGGGGTGGAAGTAATTTTAGACAAGCGTAGAATAATACTACAAGTTTTTTATACTCAAAGATATCCACGAGAAAGATACCTGTTTATACACTCTAAACAATTAAATCTAATATAATTTTAACAATTTATCAATGTAATCATATTATTTCTCCACTAAAATTACAATATTAAATCTTTCAATTTATGCATAGATTACCCCAAAATGTCTTACATGATCTAATATTAAGCTGAGTTGCCAATTTAACGACCTAAGCAGAATGACGCTAAGTCGTCGACCTGAGGGTTGCCAGCGTCCGGAAAGGCACCGGGAAATGATTTTTCGGGGTGTGAGCCACCCTTGGGGCTCGTTACAGCCCCCAACGACTTTCCGCAATTTTTTTGAAAACGATATTGTTGTGTGCCCCTCAACGCGGGGTGAGGGGTAATGACGTAAAAATATACCAGCTTCGGGATACGATGTCCAATTTGTTGGGGAAATAAGTAGTTGTAATGGTGAATTAAATGGGGAGTCTTTTTAGTCTATGTTTTGTGTAGGAAGTTTTGATGGTATTAGTTTGGGGTTCGAGGTTGCTATGATAATAATTCTATAAGATATAATGTAATTTGTTACTGTCCAGAATTGGATAGTTAAAAAAATACAGTTCAACTAACCAGGCGCGAGCAATATTTAAAGTCAGTTTTTATCAACGTAAATTAAAATACCAGCAGGCTAGCAGGACATTATACATCTCAGAAATTGAGCTAAGTAGAACTACACGGAAAAACATACTCAACGGGATTTACTTAATACATATTTAAACAACATATCATAGTATAAGAACCAAGGAACTACAAAACGGACCTAGCTTAAAAGGTCGGCTATATTTTAATTCTATCAATTGAAATGAAAGCCAAATAAAAACAGTAACTAGTAAGGTAATCTAAATTTGCATAGCTTAAAAGATTTAAGACAGAGTGGCAAGTGACTATGATGTTATACCTATTTATGTATATTGTATCGATGATAGCACAGTCTATAGATCTATATCTATATCTATATCTTTTTAAGAAAACTGGCAACTAAGTGGCATTTATAGTGTCCAAATAAGTAATCTTGTAAACCACTTTATCTATTGAAAAAGCATAATAATATGAAAATCCGCTGCGTAGTTTTAATTAAAGATTCAGGACAGACAGCCGCAAATAACTATGATTCTATATCTACCTATGTATCGATGATAGCACAGACTATAAATCTATATATATACATAACAAAACTGGCAACTAAGTGGCAGTTAAGGTGTTCACTGGACGTCACTAAGTTTCTTTTTAAATCACTCTATCTATTAAAAAAATAATATCAAAATCCGCTGCGTGTCTTTAGATTTAGGACAGACAACGGCAAAGACCTATGATTTTATACCTACCTATGTATCGATGATAGCACAGACTATAAATCTATATATATACATAACAAAACTGGCATCTAAGTGGCAGTTATAGTGACCAGTGAAGTATACGCTCCGCCTTACTCCGCCCGCCCTCTGAAGAAGCCACATTCAACATTTACTTAACCATTATATTTTCACGCGCCGATGCGTGCAGACGTTTTTTCTTGTTCATAATGTATTTTTTTGCCTCACCAATTTGCTATTGTTTGGTTAACAATCTTATTATAAAATTGGAGAGGTGAGATCTTCAAAGGAATATGTTGTGTATTTAATGATTGTAAATCTTTATTTAGTTACTAATAGTTTCTGAAGTTATTGATGAATTGTTTCGTTATATGGTTAGAAATTGGGCGTATTGTATGCTTTATTTAATTTGCATAACTTTACGTTTGGCATGAGGGAAATTATGTGTTATCAAAATGAGTCTATATTTTAATTAGTGAAAAATAAACCTCTTTAGAAAACTATGTAAGAATTTAATGATGAGATCTGCTATTTAACGAAAAGTGACCTTCCTAAGCTATCTAGATATAAGGGGTGGGCCATATAAAGTTTGCATTTTTCAAAAGTTCGACTGTCATGTTGGCTGTTTGGCATGTTGCGCCATCCTGTTGAAACCAACTGTCGTCCATGTCATACTCTTCATGAGTGAGCATGGCACGGTAACGCTCGCCATTGACCGTAACGGCGGCTCCTTGCTCATTTTCGAAGAAAATGGCCCAATTTATTTAACAAAATTATGAACACAAATTGAATGACATTTGAGCTGTCATTCTCTAAATAAACAGTAGTTCAAAATGCAAACATTAGATTGGCCCACCCTATTTAGATTAGATTAGATTAGATTTGTGATGATATGCACGCCATAATATTTTCAGTAGTTTACTGAAAAAATAATTAAGCGTATTCATAAAAGCCTTAATTATTCCTAACTAGTGCTGTAGACAGCTTGACAAAGAACATTCTAATACTATTAAGAACTAATTGATAAGCAAGTGTAATCTGCTGGAGTCTCGAGTGATTAACTGAGGAGCCAGCCTCCGGAACGTCTTCGAACACGACGAGTAATGAGCTGGCACTTATTAGTCAGGGTTGCCAGACTATACGGGATAATCTCCCTTGAGTTTCATTGTAAATTTTCGTGTAGCTGTAATTATTGTATATTTATTTAATGTTACCGTTCTGATAATTAAGAAAAGCTGTTGTATATGAGATAATCGTGTATTTAAGCATTATTTATAACAACAATTGAGTCGTTATAAAACAAATACAACTCAGTTCCACCTAAATTCTAAAGTATAGGTTAAGGCTTAGGTTACAATTAATAAAATAGTTAAATAACTGAAAAGTGAAAACCAGTAAAATAGAATCAACTTTAGTAACCTAAGTAAGTCATTTAATAATGCTATCAGACAAAGTCTTAATCTACCACTAAAATCATTAAACAATTTACAAAAAGTTCAACCATCTGTTAAATGAAACATTGCCAAAATTAATAAAGTTCTCGCTATTTTTTGTTGTAGGCTAGTAACCCTGGAGAGAGGCCGGCGCAGAGGACAGTAGCCATTATAATTGCTAATGGGTCCTCACTTCACTTTGATATTTCGGAGCAAACTTAATTATGTCGCCTTTTCAGCCTTACAGCGCTGTTAATAGGGCATGTTTTGGCTTGTCACTGACAAATTGGTTGTTTTGTCTTCAATTCATTATGCGATCAGTGGCCTTAGGTGGTGGGTGGTGGGGGGTACTAATCGTAAATTATTGCTTTCTTTTTTATTGGTGATTCTTTCATAATTTCTTTTGTTGGCCGTTTTTAGAAGTTTTAGATTAATTTGTTTATTTTTTGTTTTGGAAGACATTGTTGCGTGAATGTTAGAATTTATAATTACTTAGTATTTTTAGGTAAGGTTTTATTTGATCTATTGTGTTCTTATTAGTGTTTCTTTTTTGTTGCCTTGTAGGCAGACGAGCTAATGGATTGTCGGGAGACATTGCGGGGCCACTACCTACGGCCTACCTTTAAACTCGTTCTTTAAGCTTACTACTACCCAACGTTGTTTTATGTGAATAAAACTTAACCGAAGGGACAGATTATTTTTCGATTTGAAATCCTCACATAATTCCAAAGGAATATTGGAACGAAGTTCACGCGTTGTGAAAGGGGGTAGACGGAAAAAATCTTATGAAAAGTTGTCACGACACTTTTTTGTTTTAGATGATTATCGCTAGATGGCGCTGTGATCAAAATCTTTTAAAACACGTTCCTTTTTTGTTTTAGATGATTATCTCTAGATGGCGCTGTGATCAAAATCTTTTAAAACACATTCCTTATCGCGCGTTAGGTTAGGAAAAAAAAATATAAGATATCCTTTAATCGAAAGGAACTCCGTTCTATTCTGGTGTCCCATTTCACCTCTCAAGTTTTTTTTATTACTTATTTATTTGATGTCAACTATTTCAAAATGATAACCGATGTATCAGCATCTACTACAATGTTAACACGACTAATATAAGAAGTAGAAATACAATTCAATATTGTTTATCCAAATAAAATCAAATCTCAGTTGTTAATTGAGCGACGTAGTGTTGTGCAAACATGAGTCGTGGCAAACTAATTGTATCAGTATCGTATTACAATCCGAGAGCGCTGGGATCCGGACATGTGTACATGAGTGCTTGCAACACTGGAAACGTCAAATGTGTGATATGTCAACTGTCAAAATAGATAATTAAAAGCACAGATTAGTTAACTTCCTCTTTGTATATTAGGTCTTCTTTAAATAATAATTAGTGTACACCTAGTTACTTCATCTGTATTCATGCGTTTATAGCTAAGAATGAATTTACTACCCTTTTGTGAATTTTATAACTGAGGTAGGCTACCTCATTAAATGAGTTGTTAACAAATCTTTTTTGAAAAAATTATGAGTGTTTTGTAACATTCTTTTTTACATCATACTCCTAGTACCTAGCCAATTCATCATCTATTAGTAACTACACTGTCAATAACATTCTTAATACAATTAAACGACTAATATACTGTTCAAGTCATTAAAGTGTAACATTCCAAAGTAATCCGATACTAAGTCGATGTGAAAGTGTCCAAAACAAAAACTTAATACACCGCTTACTGTAACAAACTTGTCGCCACTTAGAGTTAAGAAAATACTGCGGTCTTTATGTCATTCAATACTATTAACAACACAACCTTCTAAGACAAAAATCAGAGGATAATCAACCTTAAGCAACAGGAATAAAGGTTAGGTTGGCGCTGTTTCTAAGTTTGTTTCGTGGTGTTAACAGTCGCTACTTGTCTTAAGTGTTGTCAGCTCAAAAAACAATAATTTCCTAACGAATATTTCGGGTAATCGAGAACCTTGTGCTCAGTTCGGCGCTTGTTTTAACAAATAGGTGACATATTAATGAACTTCTGAAACAACATGGTAACTTGTAAAAGGAAAAGATTTGGTGCTTATAGAAATTATAATAATTACATATCTTTGCAAATTTCATTTTTAAGATAGATAGTTTTTCTATTAGTCAAGAACGTATGTAGAGTCGAGCTGTGCTCAAGATTTGAATTTTTGGAATGGACGCCCGTCTTCAGTGTGTCTGTAGCGATATGACTTGTCCTTCTTTAAATAAGGTTTACCTATTACACTGTGTGATATGGGATAAGTAACACATAATTTCCTGGCATTACAGCGCTCCATGAGCGAGTGTGTTCTTCTACTAAATGAATAAGTGAAAGAAATATGCTTCTGAATCACTCTTAATTAATCTTCTTCATCCGATTTGTTTGTTGTTAAAGATCGGTGAGTACTAGATACATAATTAAACGTAATTGTTACTCTTCAACAATATTTAATTACTGCACATTGCACATTTGTTAGAATCACAACAACTTCAATGACAAATTAATATCAGATTGACAACTTATGACATTGAGTGTTTTTCTAACCTATAAAGAACAAAATGGCCGACAAGTATTCTTGAAACTGCCTATTATGTAATTTACAGCCACTAATAAAACCACAGCCCTTGAAAGGTCAAAAATCGTACATAGAAAAAATACGAACCCTAATTTACGAATTAAAAATGGCGTCGTATCCCAAACAAATAACTAGGAAACGGCCATCGTATTTTTACATTGTTTTAGAAACAATAAAAAGCGGCCATGATGAAATGTCAAATCGCGAATTCCTCCCCGCGGCGTTCCAAATATGAAATTCCCGCGTGGAAATGGCGGCGTAGGCAATTTTTTTAATATGGCCGCCGGCTCGGAGCCCGTCAGGTGGTTTGTTTTCTCTGTGCTTTTTACACACTATGGAATCGTGAGGGTTGAAAACGCACGCATTTATAAAAATAACACCGGAACCTCTACGAAGAAGTTTTAGGTAAATCGTAAATATAAAACAAATGTTTGTTATCTACTTAAATTTAAAAGTCTTTACTGTAAAATCCAAAGCAAAACTTTCGACCAACTTTACGTTTAATTATTTCAGCCTTTTTCTAACATCTTAATTAATTAAGGCACCCCAACTTATGTCTTTATCAACTACTAATTAGAATTTTACACTTTGAGTTCCCTCACCCGTACGAGAGGTCGTATGAGAAAACTCGATTCGATCAATTCCAGACCCTAACCCAATTGGAGAAGGCTCAGTTTTAAGTGGCTAATATGTTGACATGTGATTTTTGGTTGGGTTACAAACGGGCGGCTGCGCGGTTGTCGTTTGGCGGATTCATTACTAAGACAAAGAGGGGGGGGAGGAAGAGTGAGGGGGATCACACCCTCTCGTTGGAGGCCGGGGCGCCGTCAGCCACTTTCCTAAATCAGGAGTAAAGGTATTGTTTCGTCTACGTAGGTGACTTGAAAGTCACCGCACATTTGGAACTTATTTTGGATAAAATTTTGAATTTGTATAAATTGGACTTTGTAGAGTTTTTACGATTCTAGTTTTTGAAACTATCTGCTTTAATCGGATAAAATAATGTTTAATGATTTAAAAAAATTTTGGCTATTAGTCACTCAGAGACCGTCAGAATACAAGTGCTAGTCTTGCCTGAGTCTTGATGTAGAAAAACTTACAGTCAACAGTAAAATCTTACCAGTCAGATACGGCTGCTCTTTTATAAATTATAGACTACAACTAGCCCTTCTTTAAACGTGTTTTGTGTAGAGTTCTGTACGGTACGGTAGGTCGTAGGTTCATAGTCCACATATACTTCTACCACCATACGTTTTTATTCTAACATACTGTATGTCACAACACAAACCATCATAACATCCTTCACAAAATCAGACTATATTTTCTTAGACCTTTTTTACAACTATAAATTATTTTCCTTCCTCAAATCTCATCACAATCGGCCGGCCATTCCGCGCATAATGTATCCTACCCAAAGACTTATAATTAAGCTATTACTTCCCTTAAATAAAACATTAGAAAACTAAATCTTACCAGTCAGATGCGGCTGTGAGGTCGGACTGTAAGGAGACTTGATCTGCGGGAATCCTGCAAAAGAAGAAATTAAATTAATTGAGCTACAAACAATTAAGATTCCCGTGGAATTTTAATTTAAAAGTGCCTCTTTTCACTGATTTAAATCAACCCTCTAGGGTCGGACTGTATTAAGATTTGTGCGATGTTTTAAAACTGAGTTCTTTAGGTTTATTAGTTACATTGTCTAAGTTAAATATTTATTATATTATTGGGGTACATGACCCAGTAAAGGTAGTAATTTAGATTAAAGAAATTATAATACTATTTGGCTATTTATTGTCTTCCGTACATTTATCAGATGGTGACGTGTTGGAAAAGCTTTTTAAATTTAACTTGCACTGGATGTTACAATGTACAATGGAGCTGATCTGATGAGAGAGTCGGATGGTTGAAACTTCTGTACTAAACAAGATAGGTTGTGCTGAGGCTCGTTTTACTTATCATGACGAAAACTTTATGCTACATGATATCTATGGTCTTCAATTTAAAAAGCGCTTATTTAATTCATTCACATCTTAATATTTTCGACGTACCTACTGCGATTTGATTTGATTTTTAACAAAGATTTAAGACAACAGAAGTTGATAAGTTCCCATTTAGTTTAAACTCTTAAGAGAGATTGAAATCAAAAATTATTTTCTCCGGTATCAATAATTACTTATTTTGTAAATACTTAAAATTAACATTTTTGCTGTCATACTACTATTGTCAACAAATTCTAAGTAGCTTGTTGACGTCTCAAGTGGTATTAAGTGTTCATCGTGTGTAATCCTCTTATACATCTTAAGGCATTGTTTGATGTAACCCGATGCCTATTGTCAGTCTTTAGCATAAAGGAGCAGTTGTCTCTTTCTTTTATGAACAGATAGAGAAGAATAGACAATAGTTTTTTGGTTCATCTACCCTATTTTACGATTAACAGGGAACCGAACCAAAATTGGTCTATTTATTTATGTCGAAGTAGTCAAAATTGATCACGACTTGATGTTAGTACTAAAAGTATTGTTATATTTATTATTATGAAATTTTATTATTTCATAACTTTACATATCCTACAAATAATAAACAATTACCTAGAAAAAAAAATGTAAAAAATCTCGAATTCAAAATTGTATAGATTCTATAGCAAGAAGAAAGGTAGTGGTTCCGAACGATGTAAGGGTAGCGCCACAAAATGCGCTATCTACTTATATGACATTCAAAGACGACCCATACCTATCACAAATTAATAAATAGTAAATAACTAAAACACCTCATTTAAATAAGATAAAAAACAAAGTTGTAGACACAAATGATCCTACAATAGTCTCATCCAAGACCAATTAAAACTGTAAAATGACAGCTAAATTTTTAATTGAACATCATTTTGTTTCCTCCCCTCGAATCAATCAGACCGTCACTCAAATTAAACGATAAAATAAATTAACGAATCATCACTATTAGTAATAATCACTTCTTTTGTGTGTTTCAAATGTGGTGTAACCGTTTAGTATTGATATCAAATAGATATTTTGTAATTGAACGTAGTTTTCTAATTTAAAGTTTGATGTTTCGAAATAATTGGGATTAAACCTATACCGGTTGTTCCACGGGGAGTGCTCTGAGGAATTATTTGAGATGATTCCAACATCTCCCTTCTAATACCGTATCATCCGGCGTCGAGGTGGAGTTCATCCTTAATATATGGAACCACCGTGGTCATCCACGGTCCGTTTCAGGAACACTTTTTTTGCCACGCACCATCCGGCTATGGAATGAGCTCCCCTCTTCGGTATTCCCTGAGCGCTATGACTTGTCCTTCTTCACACGAGGCTTGAGGAGGGTCCTTAAAGTTAGGTCGTAGGTAGCAAGCCCTCAATGTCCCCTGACATTGCAGAGGTTCATGAGCGACGGTAACCACTTACGATCAGGTTGCCCGTTGGCTCGTCTGCCTACATGGCAATAAAAAAAAACCTTATTTGTTGGTAAGAAGCATGAAAATGATCTAGTTATCAGAATACCATCTTTTATCAAGAGACTTGCAAGACACAATTACAGAATTGATGTGGATTTAAGGGCTTTTAAAACTAGGTTATTATATGCTATTCACATTCGTGTGTTCCAGTAATCATCTTCTAATCCTACAAAACCTTAACGCTATATTATCAAGCATATGCTATGCTATGCATCAAGTCAGGCTACATCATCTTTTCATTAGTGAAGTCTAAATGTTATTTTATTATAAGGTGCATCTATTTTATAAGTCTTATATTTTGTCAAATAAATAAATTTGATTTGAAACACTTTGTCGAAAATGCACTATAAAATACGATGTTAGTGTACTTAATCGTGCGTGGTATTGGAATCAAAAATAGCCTTTATTAAAGGGTAAAACAAAATGTTGACTTCACTTTGAGTCACGTGTCTCAGAGTTCCGCTAGGTAAACCTCCAGCTCCTTCCACTGCTTCCTGTCGTATTTTACTCACAGCCAGTATGGTCCAGCTATCTTTAAATACACCATACCTTAGGATACCGTTACCTCTATATTAGAATCGTAACCATATGCAAGATCTAAAGCAAACTGAACACCGGTTTTCAGCTTCGAATCGTTCTCTACTTGACATTTTTGTTTTTTAGGTAAACGAGCATACATACCACCTGATGGTAAGTGGTTAAAGTTAATGAACCACTGTAATATCTGGGTATCAACAAACTTAAGATACAAACCCTTTTAAAAGACTTGCTCGAAGAAGATCAAGTGTCAGAAGACGCCATGATCTTAAATCCACATTATAAATGAAGTGAACGCCTTCCTTGATATATTAATTCGTTAATTGTGTCAGGATTCATTAGCGTGGCACTCCAGCGTCTCGCCATCTCGCGCTAAACGTCACATTTGTATTCCGAACACGATCTGCCTCTCGACTCGTGGCGTTACGAAACTCGTGTTTTTATTTTAAAAAATGACTAATTTTTCATTATTATAATATCAACTTATGTGTGAAGAAGTATATTGTCATAATTACTCAGGGTTCAGGTCTCTTTGGAAGAGGAACCTGCTATAGTCTACCACGCTTGCTTGAGGACTTCATAAATATCTTCGAAGGTTTTTTAGGATATGTTGTCACAATGCTATTGGCGGAAAAGGAAAACATCGTGAGGATATCTGTATGTTAAAGTCTTCGAAGATATGTGAAATTGGCCAAGTTATGGGCAGTGAAGGGATACAGTACCTACAGAATAATATCATGATGATATAACAAGTTCCATCTTGAATGGTTTATGTAAAATTAATCAAGTTACCATTCAAGACCTAGTTTCTAGATTTTATCTTTGGTTTTTGGTATTGCTAAAATAAAGGTAGGAGTGAAGTACTACTGCTTTGCCAAATAGTTAAAGCTCTTAATAACATGAGGGAAATAGTTCACAGAAAAGTCTGAGAGAAATTTTGCGGTTTTCAATAATTCGCACATTTTTTTTGTATCCAGAGAGAACTATTATTGAACATTACGTGAGATTACGTTGAACTTTTTTTTATATTATTAGCAGACTAACTAACGGGCCGTCTGATCGTAAACGAATGGAATGGAACTCTGGAATTGTGAGAACAAACTGCGGGGCCGCTACCCACGTTCTTCCATTTAAAGACTTTCTTTAAGAATTATATAACTAAAACTGTATTATAGACTAATAATATTAGCCATTATTACATGCCACTTTAGCAATCAATCCGATATCAATATCGATGCACATTCCAATAGAGATCACGAGCTATAGCCAATAAATTAATATGGCATAGAAATTTGTGGGGCACTTAATTGAGTTCGGGCACTTTATAATCCGGTGGAATGTGAGGTACGTCACACGACCAGCTTTAGATGAACCCTGGAGGAATTTCATTTGGTAGGTCTATGTTTTAGAATATAACTAGCTGGCGCAATTTCGTCTGCGTCACATAAATAAATTTTCTCACCGTTTAAACCTACTCTAGAGTTCTACGAAAATTTGAAGACTGCAATAAAATTGTGGGTAAAAAGATTTTGCTAAAAAAAGTTTTTATTGCAATTTATAGGAATAATACAATATTTTCTCGTATTTATAAGTACAGTTACATAACGTAACGTAAGATAACCTAATATTATTGAAAACACATTAAATTAATTCAAAAAGAAATTTAACTTTTTTGGGAAATCTGTGAAAATTACATTATATTATTAAATACTCGATATTACTGTTAAATTCTAAATGATTTTAAATAATGATGATACACAACATTCCTAATGTTTCATTTAAATGAGGATAGATCGAGTTTAATGCCATTAAATCACTATTAATAATCCAGCTTAATATTATTCAAAATAGCTCATTTTAAGACACTTTTAAAATACATAATTAAATAACAAAAATTGCAGCGTCAAACCCTCTCGCTGCGTACGAGCTTCACCAAAGGCCTTTGTCTACCGGTGGTAACCCGTCTAATGCGCGAAGCTATTTCAATTATCGCAAGCGGTAGCGTGCCATGCCCTCCGCACTTTGCCGGCTAATCCGCTAACAAAGGACCTCTTATAATTTGAGATGCAAGCTAAGTCGGCTCGGGTAATTGAAATTTTATTGCAAATATTTCGACAGTTCGTCACGGAGAAGCACCAATTAGTTTATGGAGTAGCCGACTAGTGGCAACGTCAAAGTTTCTAGGTTTTGTCATAATTTAATACAGCTTGAATGCTAACATTAAATAAAAGTATAATCAGTTTTAGAAATATTATAGGTATAACTGGTGACACTAAAAAATAACGTAGCTTGATATGAGTAAAAGAATTTTCGAAATAAGTTCGGTTAAGTGAAAACTCTGAAAGGAACAAGGTGGTCCTATTTTGTAAAAGATGATAAGTAAAGATTCACTGAAGTTATAATATTATAGCTTAAACTAAAACTTATTAAGTCATTAGATGTTAATAACAGAGGTACAACGACCTTTTTAAAAATAATCTCATTTAAACGATTCACGAATGTTCACAGACGTTTTTCTTCACAAATAAATAATTGAAAGTCATTTCCATATTTCACAGAACCCACAAATTCAACGACATTCAAGTACTATTATGATAACAACAAAAGCAGTGAAAAGATACGGTCACAATGATCTTACTTTTGTCACAAAAAAACTGACAATGTCACCCATTTCATTCACTAATGTCGTGGGCCGTTTGTCACAATATTTTGGGTCGAATAAATAAATGGGGACATTTTGTACCCAGGTAGTGTTGAAGGGTTAACATTCGACGCCTACCAGTTTTTGTGTGAAACATATGTTTATTTTAATAGACTGTAATTTTATTGAAATATTTAATTATGTCATTGTTGCTTTTTGTTGGTAGTTTTTTTGATATTTAAATTTAGAATGTTTTGTTTTTGTAGACGATTTTGTAAATGCTATGAAATGAAAAAGATGTGTATAGTGTAAGACAGTTGATTGAAAAGTTGTATACTATTTTAAACGGTTTTATTTAGCTCACCCCGTTTGCTTTATTTATTCTTGCGTCAAATTTAGTAATTCAAATTTTACCCTCTTCCTTTCAACCGATTAATCTGAAATTTTTTATACACTTTGGATTTTGGTGACAATACAATTATGTTTATTCATTATGATTTTAAATTCAAGATGGCCGCCGCTACTAAATGGCGGATAATTTATGTTTTTTAATTACAAGCAGACAAACGAGCTCACGGATCACCTGATGGTAAGCAGTTACCTTTGCTCATGAACCTCCGTAATCCCAGGACAATGAGTTATCTATTACCTACATAAACAGGACTTTTTAACCTCACATTTATTTCACAGTAGAAATTTTGTGTGCTCTGAAGAAACCTACGCCCAACAGTGGGCAGTAAGCCACATTAATAAATCATCATATATCCATCAATTCATGAATTTGTCTAATTTAATAAGAACACGATCATTTCGAATCATTTATCGGTTCTGTTGAGGGGAGTACGATTCCCTTTGTATCCAAAATCATTGACTAAACAACGTTATAAAGTAACACAGCAAAATATGCTTTAACTCTACGACTTAAGATTCAGATTTGGCTAAAATATTATGCTTTGGATGAAGACAAGTTTGCGAAACTCTTATCTGTATTGAGTTAGGGTTGAAATTCGCTTGTCCGAACAGTCAGCCACGGGCGATTCGTTTTAGTGATGGGCACGTTCAAGATTGAGATTATCGATAAAGGAAAATGTTTAGCCAATCAAATCTTTATTTCAAATCAAATCAAAAAAAATAATTGTGAGGACATAAAAATCCATACCACATAAAAAACAAAAGTGCCCAGAAATGGCCTTATTTGCTAGACAAATGCGTGTTAAGGGTGTTTGTTTACAAGCTTTATTTTAATGATTTAGTAAATCAACATCGTCAAAATGAATCCATAGTCTTTAGGAATAGATGTTGTAACAAAAAAAAACTTGAGAGGTGACATGGGACACTCGAATAGAACGAAGTTCCTTTCGATTAAAAGATATCTTATATTTTTTTTCCTAACGTAACGCGCGATAAGGAACGTGTTTTAAAAGATTTTAATCACAGCGCCATCCAGCGATAATCATCTAAAACAAAAATAAGGAACGTGTTTTAAAAGATTTTCATCACAGCGCCATCTAGCGATAATCATCTAAAACAAAAAAAGTGTCGTGACAACTTTTCGTAAGATATTTTTCCGTCTAGCCGGCGATTTCCTCCCGTCAAAAAAAACAAGCCCCCTTTCACAACGCGCGATAAGGAACTTCGTTCCAACATGGTTTATCCAGATGTATATCCATTGAAAATTGGATTTTATTGAAAAGTACCTACTATTTTTGAGATCAAGATGTTAGGATTCGTTATATGTCATAGCGTTTTTTTGATGAGTAAATTAATCTCTCTTTGTCTTTGAAATGAATATTAAAACATTGTGTTATAAAGCTTATAAATTATAATGCAGGAAATTACTCATCATAGAAAAATCTGTACACTGTGGTGCATAAATCTAATGCTTCTAAAAGATTATAACAATAAATGCCAGATTACCAATACCATAGCGCATTTCTAAGTATTAGATTTCTATCGATAAAAAAGCGATTTTTTCCATCCCTATTCCGCCATTGTAAGGGTCGAGCAGTGTTAATAGCAGGCAGTTAGAGACCTTTGTAGTACGTGCGAAGTATGCACTAATACTCTCTACACTTCGCCTGTGACCAGCCTTAAGTGATCTCGCAAAAATAAACCAATACGAATAACAAAAAGACTATGATTTTTTACTGTGGTCGTTCATAGGTTCAATTTATGTGCTCTGTGTCAAATAATTTTAAATCCATTTTTCTTTTTACTAAGAAAAATGATGTTGAAAGGTGTCACAATATTTAAAGTTTGCATTAAATTGTATTCAAGACAGCTGAGTTGATCTTTTTTGGCGTGTTTTTTTTTAATTTATATTCATCATATTTGACACTTATAAAGTAAAATTTTTGTTCAACTTGTATCTTGTATCTTGATATCCTTTTGTCATTCATTGATTCAATTCAAAGGAGTGAACACGATGGAAAATATTTCATGATTATCTCGTCAAAGTCCAGTATTGCGATGGAAATATTCATCAATTACCCACAATAAAAATCTAAAAGTAGTTTTTGTTTTTATCAGCGTTAAGCTAATAACTACAGTATATGACAATAAATACAGTCGTGGTGGCCGAGTGATCGAAGCGCGTCCTTCCGTACGGGAGGTCGCGGGTTCAAATCCTCCTCCTGTACCTCTAAATCTAAATGTGAAAAAGATTTATGTGCAATTTTTCACAACACCAATGGCTAAAAACGGTGAAGGAAAACATCGTGAGGAAACCTGCATGTCGGAAAAGGGTTCTACAAAATCCTTTGAAGATATGTGAAGTCCCCAATCCGCACTGGGCAAGCGTGGTGGACTATGCCTAATCCCTCTTCTGAGGAGACCTGAGTCGAACAGTGGGCAGTAATGGGTTGGTACAGTAACCTAATAATATTGTCCGTATATTTAATCTTGCTTGTGAACCGATTTAGCTAATTTGAGTTTTGACATATTCACAACATCCAGAGGAACAATCTTATTTAACCCATCGCAGACAAAATTACGCGAAATAGTTTTAAATAAAAATTAAGTTCTGTGACCTCAGAGATCATTGTTTCCTGGTCGAGAGAGTTTGCCCCAAAGTACCATTATATCTTGAACCCTTTGGAACTCTTTATTACATAATATAGTTACAGTAATGTTGAAGTTATGGAGCTCTTAATACTTGGTTACGATGATGTATAGAATGAACAGACTGACAGTCATTTGTTTTATTTTAAGGACCAGAATTGGTGTTTGAAATCAAGATTACGTGTGATGTTATCAGGGAGTATAATGCATTACATTTTTTTTGTTTGTTAGTACTTGCAGTTTTTTTCGCGGTTTTAATGTACTTTTTTTAAAAATAGAACTGATAGGTAGAAATAAAAAAAGGGGCAATCGATACGTTGTAAAGAAAAGTATAGTTTCTAAATTCCTCAATGAACTTTGCAAGTCGATACGCGACAACACACTTCAATCATAACCTCAATCTATTCTTCAAATTTAGTTTTTGTTCCTATCCACTAAAAGCTAATATCAAATGACAAGAAAAAATCCTAAATCATCACTTTAATAATAAGAACAATGGAGCAACAAGCTCAAATCACCCGCATTCTACACGAACGTCTTCATTACGTAATAGACGGAATCAATTAACTCTGAATTGAGTGCCGATGTCTGTCCGCCATTTGCTTAATTCATTACAACGCCTTTATTAAGCTGTTGATTTTTGTCTTAGATAGTCGAAGCGATGCGGAGCTTTAGGGAAATAGTTCTTTAATATAATTTAAGTCAACAATAGATAAAGTTGGGTTGGGAATTTTACTGATTTCTTTCTGTGGGCTTGCTTAGTTAGTACCAGAAATTTTAGGCTCAAATTCAATTCTTTAGCTTGCCTGGTTTGTTAATGTTTGACCTGTGATTTTAACCAATTATTTTCTTTTTTCTTCATACTTAAGTATGTTATGGCTCAAATCACCCGCATTCTACACCAACGTCTTCATTACGTTATAGACGGAATCAATTAATTCGGAATTGAGTGCCGATGTCTATCCGCCATTTGCTTAATTCATTACAACGCATTTATTAAGCTGTTGATTTTTGTTTTAGACAGTCGAAGCCATGCGATGTGTAGCGTACCTATGTATTTTTCAAGCTGTAGATTGTAGCCAAGAAATTTCAGCATTCGTCAACTACTTTAAAAAAGTTAGGTTAGGTTTACAACAAGGAGGTATTAATGCTCATGGTTTTACTTCTCAGAATCTCCCTCTTGTATTTAGGAAGATCAAACACTCAATGAGTAATGCAGTAGATATTTCGGGGTGCTTTTACAAATTAGATTTACAATTGCTCGTCTATGATATGTTTTACTAACACCTACAACAAGCTTGCGTAGTGCAGGATGAATGGTCTTGAAAAACTGAGTTTTAAAGTATCGCACAGCAAATCTCTGTATTAGTTACAAACGTGATATAAAAGTATTCACGTAGACTGTGACCTCCGCTTCTCGTGGATCTATTTGTAGGGCAGAAGTCTCTGTGCTTTTGTGTTTGAGAGTCTCATTAAACGGTGGATTGCCTCACTTTCGCGCTTTAATAAGAAAATTGCGATTTTATACGGGATAAAGCATTCGGTTTTAGGTCGGTGGGACACGCGGTGAGGTTTGCTGCTGTTGGCATTTTTCGATGTATCTAAGTATTGTAATATCAATTAGCAATTTTGAGTTTGGAAATTGTATTTTTAACAGTTTTTGTTTTTTTAAATAATAAATTAACTTTCATATTGTGTGCAATAATAATACTAAAGTATTGAGATTGAACTGATTGAACTGTGGTTTAAGTATATTTAGTAGTGATGTCAGATATTACTGTGAATGAAGACAATCAACTTATTTGATGGTAGCTGGTTACCATGGCCCTACATTGTACGACAAGAAGTATGACAAGTTATAGCGCTCAGTGTTCCACTGATATGTAAAAACAAATTATTTTTTCATTCTATTATTGCAGTTTTAAATGTGTACTAAGAACTTACTAAACTGTAACTTGTGCTCGAGGCTTCTTTACAATTCAGGATAAACATGTCGATATAGTAAAATATATTAACTACGAAAAGACAATGAAAAAAAAAACTTGTAACAAAAACAAAACAGAACAATACCTACAATTGTGAAGATATTGGTTTTTTTGTCGTACTGTTTTCAAATTTATGTTTTTTTAAATCCTATACATCAAAATATATGCTGTTCGTTAGTCACGCTAAAAATCGAGAACAGCTGAACCGATTTGCCTAATTTTAGTCTTGAAATATTTTTAGAAGTCCGGAGAAGTTTTTGATGTTTAAACGGTGAGAAACTTTACTTTTGTGACGCAGACGATGTTGCTGTCAGCTAGTTTTCATATATAACTGTCGTAAAGTTAAGCTCAGTGTACCATCAGCATATTCGTAGCGATTGTAACCTCGCGCGGGTGTTGGCAGAAAGTTAATTAACAATAAGCCGCCGAGCCCCGGAGCGTATCCGACTGCTCTTCAAATGTTTCAAAAAACATCCTCACGGTTAAGTTATTTAATTTATAACATTTATTTGGTTAAAATTCAGTTTTTTAAGCGAGTTTATAATGTTTACTGTCGTTCGTGGACCTCTGCAATGTATGGGACAAGTCTACTTTGGCTTTCTCTACAGATTTTGTAAAGCCTCGCTTGAATGACATTTTGACAAAAATGCATCCGAGAACATATTTTAATTTACTTACTGCAGTTTCGAGATTGGTTTTATATGTAAACTTTCAAAGAATAGATAATTGACCTAGATTTTTATTCAAATTTTTTTTTACCAAAATGGCTGATCTTTGATTCGTTGTTATTTTTTTCTTATAAACATTATTAGGCTACACTGGTTCCATCATTTTTACTTTCTCATAGTCATTCTTGTTATGTTTTATGATCTATTTTACTTTATTAGACGTGCTGCTTTTACTGTGGTCCTGTACAAAATTCACAAAAAAAGACTTAAAACCTATTTCCTCAACAGAAGAGACTGGAGCCTAGAAGAAAGTAATAATTAATTGGTTCTTCTGGTTTATAAAAACTGTTTTTTTAACATAAACTTTATTTTGAAAAAGGGTGCAACATTACAAAAATAAACTAGACGCAAACACGGAAACGGATGAAATCAATCAAGCATTTATTAATTTTCATTTTAACAGCCGACTCACCCTACCATAGAGCCTATAAACTCGAACTCATTTCTCACCCTTGCATCCCTTTCTCACCCATTGGAAATCATATAGCCCTCTCTTTCTAACGGAAAAGGCGAACCGATTATGTTAAAGTCTACCATTACTGAATATAAATTGGACTCTTATTTACAATGACTTATTTAACGGTTAGCGATATTATTTAATGCTCTTATTATGTAGATTTTATTGACGTTCTGTACGATATAATGAATTTATTATGACCATAAAACAATTTTGTTTTTCGCGGAAAATGATGCTGTTTTCGTGATAGTGGTTTTGGGGTAAATATAACTGAAGAAGAAAGACTAAGAAGCTAACAATATTGTAGTTTAATTAGTATTATTCAGTGAAATTAAAACTATCATAATAAAAACACGGACGATATAAAATACAAGAGATTATTTAGATAATACATTGATGAGAGATAGATCTTTTTACTAAAGGTCAAAGCAGTTTTTTTACTTAGCTACTAATAAAATTTATTCAAGTAGATTTTAAGGTAATTAATATTTTGATCATAATTATAGCATTGTAAAGTATAAAATTATGTGCGAATGTGAGTATGGATGTTTGTTCCTCTTTCACGTAAAAACTACAGAATTGATTTTTACTTTACAAACTTATTCAAACACTCGCGGTTTTCTATGATACTTTCATGCATTTTGAACGGGTTCTTACCACGATTCTTGACACGTGAGGTCTTCTCGTGATCATGACGTTTGCAACAACGTTGAAATAGACATAGAATAGACAACTCAATTAATTAATATCGTGGTAAGAACCCGTTCAAAATGCATTAAACTATACAATTGTATATTTTACACATCAGAATAATACATAGGCTATATTTGAACCTGGTATTTAGCACGTAAATCGGGCAGAACAATATCAAAATAAACTTGTAAAAAATACCTCCCTCTTTTACTACACAAGTAAAGCCACAACCGTACAGCAATTCACAAAAACCCTCAACAAATTAAAACACAATTATACAATTCACTAAATTCGCCAAAAAACATAAAAATCCTACACGTATTGTCCGAAGGCTAACTGCTAATCTCCCCCAACCCCTATAATTCTAATGGAATTTTTCAAGAAACGAAAAATAATAGTTGCGAGAAAATTAAGCCATCTTGGGTTAAAAAGTCCAAAAGTGGAGTTTTTCGGGGGCGCACCCCGAGGGTGGTATGGATTTTTCGGGGTCGTAAGGAGCCGGGAAACAAGAGATTGTGAAATGATACGGTTTCTCGTTGTAGGATATTCGTGTGTGTGTGAAAATATTTAGAAATGTGTTTTGAAATGATTGCTTTAGTCTAGTTGTTATAAGTAAGGTACTTCAAATTAGAGGATTGCTTTTTAGAGATTTTGCTATGTTAAGACCTTACCTATACCTACTATATTTTGTCCATGAATGTAAAAAAAAACACAAAAAGAAAACTGTTCAATCAATTATCAGTTGCTTCGCTAAGTAGTTAAATATAATGTTATAACCTTAATTATATATCTATAGTTATAGCCCAACCTTTAGCACTAATCATTTATTTATTTATTTTAGCAAAGAAGTAGGTACAGCCAAGTCTTAAATACTAATGTAATCCAAAGGTATTCTTTTTCTACGAATTTTGTATCATTTTATAAGGAAATCTGTATCTAGTATATAAAATAAATTATCATTGAATCTCTCCAAATTCTAATTTTAAAACAGAAAAATTCAATTTAGTTAACAAAGCTTCAAAAAAGTTTGAACCCTCTTACACCTCCGATGTCGAGAGTACTCACTACTCTAAAAAACTACAAACAAAATTATACTTTAACTAAAAGAAATAAGACGAAAATTTGCTAAAACAATAACTGGTTCAGTTTTCAGGCTAATTAGAGCCTAGGGTGGCTGCAAAATGTACATTTGATTTTAAACTTTATTTCTATAATTTTAAGGGCGTAAATGAGCTGTATTGAAAAGTTGTTGTAAGTAAAAATAGAAGAAGAAATGTTTGTTTGTAACTTAGATGTCTTAAGTAATTGGAAGAAATTCTAATATGATTTTTCTTTTATTTATTATTTATGTAAACTTTACATTTTTTTTCAGGTTCCTCGTCGACACCATATTCTAGACGATCATCACCTTTTATCTGACACCAGAATCATTCAAATCATACCACCTTAAAAAGTTATATACATAAAAAAAAAATCACATTAAAATAACACCTTAATATAAAAATACTTCAACAATGCTTCCTTAATACATTAACTGCCGAGAAAAAAAAACCTATTGTCTTTTCAACGGCGAGTCGGTCAACACTGACATCGAATTCGAATTTCGAATTTCGATCACTAAATCAAAAAGTTTTTTTAATAAGTTAAAGTATACAGGGACTAACATCAAATAATTAAAATCACAAACATACCCCCGGGCCGTGAACTAGTGCTTCAAAACTAGCTATTAGTGTAGCGGCGTCAGCTTTGTGTCGAGGTGTCGAGCCGAGCTCTCTCAGAACCCTTGTCGACACCTACGTGCGTGCATGATAATATATGATTCGAATAACGTGGAACCGATTATAATTATTGAAAATAATCGATAATAATTCAAAGTTTATAAATTAAACACTAATATTTTAAATTGAAAGAGGTATATGTAGATTACACTTTTGCAACAATCTTCATTCATCGATAAAACTAAAATATAAAGCTTATGAAAGACTCTTAAGTCTTAAAGGTTTGAAACTTAATGTTACTTGTAGAAGCTTAACATACGCAAAATTACTGAAGGTGAGTATTGTAAGTTAATATGTGGTATTCAATTCGTCAAGAAACGAAAAAAGGAGTGAGTCGCGAGTGTTATCTTAAAATCAATCACTGTGTTCAAAAAATGCAATTCATTGACGTTTCCTTAGTTTCTGTTACTTGCAAATAAGATCATGAATTTAATACGAGGTGACAGTGAGTTTTGTGATAATTTAGTTTCTTCCTGAAGATCAGTATTGCAAGTTAATCTGTGTCGTTGTGTTCTGAATGTTATGTTTGTGGATAAGGAGCGAGTAGGCGGTGTTTCGCACCTCGCACAAACACTTACACGCGAGCCAACGCAAATTGCACTCACGCACAAGATGTAAGCGATAGCTTTTCTCAAAAAATCCTTTTAATACAAGCTTTTAAGGTCCTGGATATCATGTAGACGTAGAGTGCTAGCTAAGAATGAAACGAGCCCAAACATGATCAATGTATGAATGTACGGGAGTTCCTATGGCTATTTTGTGATCCCATCACCAGGTGAAATGTAGCATAGGTATGAATGCAATGTTACAGGATTTACATACGCGTGCAAAATATCGCTGTTAAATAGAATACCAAGAAGATCAAAGATGCTTAGTATGTGCAACTGTTGTAAGTGTGTTTCAACATTATTGATTAAAAACGGTTAAGGAAATTCGATTCGGAATGAACGCGTTCTCAGTGTTCTCGCAAACGAAGTTTAAGAGAAGTCCTGTAAAGTAGGTGATGAATAACGGTCCCCAATGCATGGGTCATGAGCATGATAGTAAGAGGTTCATGAGCGACGGTAACCACTTACCACCAAATTAGTAGTAGGCTCGTTTGTCTATCATGCAATAAGAAAGAGTATCGGTTATTCGATTATTAAAATGATTAGACAACTGCCGTGGACTATGCTAGACCCTTCTGTTGAGACTCTAGCCAAATGGACTACAAAGCCTCGTCTACAAAGTCGAATTAATCAAATAAAATTATATATCAGACGAGTTGTTGTATTTTTACACTTTAAAAATCGCTAAATTATTTAACTTGCACCAAATCATAGCAAACTGGTTCGGAGGCGAAGGGTTGGTTCACACACACACGCGTTGTACAACGGTTACCATTATGTGTGAGTATGTGTGTGAGCGGTTACACGAACCAATAACCGACAACCCTTTCGGATAAGGACGGTTGTCCAGTCGGTTGCGATAGCTACGGCTAAGGTGCAGATATAGTCGTATTCTTGGTGGTCATCATCACGTAGTTCTATGATACCATACTACAGATTATGCAGTTGCTCAAAAGTATTTTTTATTTAACAGGTTAGGAATATTGTAGGGGTGCTTAAAAGTAAATATTATGACTTTAACAACAACATGTAGCGATACAACATTATAACGGGACAGATAAAACAGAAAAATCTTCTATTATTTTACTAAATAAAAAAACTATCCGATGGTACACTAACACAAATATTTTCGTTTTTAAATAAAAAAACAATTTAATCCCTTTCAGCACGTTTTGAACACACACAAACCACAGCTTCGCTGCGCCAGTTACAGCTTCAACAGCATCTTATCAGGTGGGTCGTTTGCTCGTTCACCCATAATTCAAGTTTAAATTTTGATTTTCCATTTTACAATACAACTTATGAAACCAAACATGCTTAAAACGCACAAAACTGTATCACAAAAAAAAGTTAAAAGGTAAGATATGTGTTTAATCTAATGCAAATACCTGCCTATTATTGCAAAAACAATTGTGGAATAAAAATGAGCGACGGTAACCGTTTACCTTCAGATCCATTTTGCAACAAGAAGTAAATAAAATACATTTGCCTGTACTGATTTACAAATTTTAATGGCCATCACACCAGGCCGGTACAATATAATGAAGAACTTATGACTTGTTGTAGCTTGCGCAAAGATCGCATCTCTACAAATAGCTAATCTTTTAATGTATCACAATGTTAATCAGGGGTCCGCAGGCGTGCTAATAACCCGGCTAATATCCTTGTCTAATTTCCACTACGTTCCGCGGATGCCAGCCTACAGATCGATACGGAACCCACTCTATGACCCATATACAGCTGCCTCATGCTTCCAAATCTCTGTACTGTCGACATTTTCTTGGGCATATAATTGTTTTTTAGTACTTTACTTTGACTCTGGTGTTCTCGGAGCGCTATGACATGTCCCTCTTTCAAAAAAGTCCTGTATAAGTAGGTGATAGATAACGGCTCCACATTGCCATGGCATTGCAGATGTTCATGATCGAAAATGACTGCTCACCATGGAGGGCCGTAAGCTCGTTTGCAATAAAAAAAGACTAGTGTGCTCGCTCAACTTCGTCTGCGTCACGTAAAACGAAGTAAATATTACTGTTTCATTGAATTTTTGTATCGTATAAATGTTCCCTGGATTTCTTCAATTATTTCGAGACATAGCCAAATTGTTTCAGCTGTTCTCGAGTTTTAGTGAGACTACTCATTTTTAAAAATAAGAAGAAGAAGAAGATGCTGGTATACCTAATACGGACAGTTTATCAAAATGCCTCGCGCTCTTAGTTGACTCTAAAGCTCTAAAGTAACTTAAAGGTAGGTACTAAAAACAATGGCATTAAAGATAACTATAGTGTTATTGTAAATTTTATTTTACAAGAATCTTCTTCTCATAACGAGAAACAGGTACAAAAAAAACATCCAAATCGATTAAGTCTTTCTTGAGTTATAGCGTGGTAGGAATACCTAGGCATTTTTAATTAGATAGAAATCTAGTAACGTATATTTGTATATTTTTCGTTTTATCGTATGAAGGATGATGTCGAAATCGTCCCCATTAAGAATAGTTATAATATACTAGCTTTCAGGTTCGTCCCGTCTAGTCTAGTCGTATAGCCTATGTGTTATTCTGATGTATAAGCTATATTGTGGTAAAGTTTCATTCAAATCCATTCAGTAGTTTTTACGTGAAAGAGTAACAAACATCCATACATCCATACTTACAAACTTTCGCCTTTATAATATTATTATGATATTAGACTATAGCGAATACTATACTTTCAAAATTTGAGGCAAACTTTCGAAGTTAAACTTACTGTCCGTGGTGTGTATGGTGTGTATTATGGATAAATCTATTTAGAAAGCAAGTACTTTCGCCGAACCTTAAAATAAATTTGATAAAGATCAGACTAGTACTTTTATACTATTCTTCAAAAATAAACAATCGTAAATACAACTTCGGACCAGTTCCGTCCTACAATGACCAACATCTTGAATGCTTTTCAATAACCCCTGACAGTGCCAACAAAACGAAGATTGAAACCACACAAAGGACCATAAGGTTTTATACCATTCTGTGAGGTGTGAGCCCCATTGATCAACAACCAAAGGAGGGTATTGTCTTAGGTGTCATCTGATAATGAAGGTTGTATGTCTATAGAATATCTTGATGTTTTTGGATGTTTTTCTAATCTTTCTAATTTGATGTGTTCGAAATTGTGCGTATTTTAATGATCTATCTTTGTTTTCGTATTTGAGAACAATGAGGATAATTTATTTAAAGAAAATATATTACAGATAAGCTCTGGTCAATACTTAATCTCCAACAGTGTCCCCTGATATTGTAGGAGTCGATGAGCAATCAAAATAAGGTGGTTATGGGTGTATATAGGCTTATATGTGCTTAGTGTATGCTTAAATACCTACATGATTTTTTGGTAAAATCTATTCCGGCGGCATCATTGGAAAATAAGCAAGGAGCCGCCGTTACGGTCAATGGCGAGCGTTACCGTGCCATGCGAACACGAATTTTTGTTTTCAAAAGTTGAAGAGTATGATATGGACGACATTTGGTTTCAACAGGATGGCGCAAGATGCCACACAACCAACATGACAGTCGAACTTTTGAAAAATGCAAACTTTATATGGCCCACCCCTTACAAGCATATCAAACCACTTAAATTACTCTACTAGAATTTCCAATTTAATACTAAAAGATACAGCTCTTTTGGATGATAAAGCTATTTTTAAAAAGGCAAGCGAATAATAGAACGATGTTAAGGCACAAATCCAGATTCGTACCATTAATATACCATGTATGAAGTTAGCTTTCCCTCAAGTTCCTGGGCTTCACTGCTCAGAGTCATTACAGCGGTCGCTACTGTGGATCCCCCTACACAGGAGTCACAGTGGTGGGAGTGAGAGGTGGGCAAATATCCGAAAATCTAAAATATCATTTCAAATATCTAATATAGTCTACTGGTTATTTTTCCCGAGTCAATTTAAAATTCCTTAATAGACAAAAGGAAAATAAAAAAGCATGTATATTCATCTTCTGTGAATTAAAGTAACTGTAACCATCACCTACGGCCACGCCTCTGCCCCATGAGGAATGGGAGACTCAAACTTAGCGGTTATGTATTTTTTATTATCCTATACGATTACAAATTACAGGACAAAATTTTGGTGACAAAATAAACACACGGCCTAGGTAGGTAGGTAACTGTAGTCCCACTTTACACAAACATTTCATGAAATTAACTTTAAATCTAAAACGCGTTACTTTATAAACAATTATTAAAACATTACAACAAAAAAAAAAGACACAAAAATGAGTGTGTGCATTTATTTACTCAATGCCTATACTAGTACCTAGTGGTAAAAATGTTTAGAAGACTATGAGACCGCGACCAACTACTTTGTAAATATCAAAAATTGACAATCATGAGTCCTGTTGAACTCGCCTTTGAGAAGAATTTTAAAATGCTTCAAAGAAATGTGAAGTTCCCAAAGGCAGGTGTTGACCTATGCCTATTCCATTTCCTCAAGAGACTTGGCCCCTTCAGTAGACATTTGCTTTGTAACTTAGCGCTTTTTTCTTGATTTAGAAAGTTCAAAATCTTATATAGAAAAATGAATTGCTGTTCGTTAGTCTCGCTAAAACTCGAGAATGACTGAACCGATTTGGCTTACTTTAATCTTGAAATATTCGTAGAAGTCCAGAAAAGGTTTAAACGGTTAGAAAATTTCCTTATGTGACGCAGACGAAGTTGTGTGAGCCAGCTAGTATTTTTTAATCATCATAAAAAGATATGAAAGCATTTTTGCAATACTTAAACGTTTTTAAAAAATATTCTTCATCCTTGTATGTTAGTAGCGCCGACGGAAAAATCTTTCGATTTAAAACCAACATTTCCAATTAGGATTATAACGTGTTTTCAGTCATCTTACACATACACGAATAATTATGTATTATATGTACCTACCTATTTTAAAATCATCATCATCATTATCTAATACATAAAGTTCTCGTGTCACAGTTTTCGTTGCCTCCTCCGAAACGACTTGCCCGATTTTGATGAAATTTTTTGTGCTTATCCAGTATCTATGAGAATCGGACAACATTTATTTTTCATTTCACTAAATGTTAGGGGTAGTCCACCCCTAATATTTTTTTTTCGACGCAGACGAAGTTGCGCGGGTCAGCTAGTAGTAATATAATAGCGTATCTGTTTTATAACACAAAAACAGTCTTGACAATTTACAAATTTTAAACTTATTCGCTAATCCTATATCATCGTTCCAAATGCTTCACAATTTAAACTCAAAACAGTCTCTTTCTAAACCAAAAATACCTACTTAGTTTCCCACCAATTACGTCTTAAAAGATAAAAGTGCTCTCGACAAATCTTCAAGTATGTCTATAGAACTAAATATCGATGAACCTAATTAAACACTTTGGAATTATAAAGACAAAACCAGTCGCTCGAACAACGCGTGTAATATGAGACCGTCGGCATTTTCAAAGCCTATGCAACCCTTTTGTTGTCTGTCGTATGAAATACGCTAATTATTAAAAAAACTGTAAACTAACAAAAGCAGCTTCGATGTCTTTGATTAAAGTAAATTCTAAAAACAATAGTGCATTTTAAAGTAATTTCGATTAATTAGTTTTAAATGTATGTTCTGAATTATCGAAAATCGTTTTTAGAAACTTTGTGTAATTTCAACTACAACATTTAATAGCAAACTGTTAATAATATCTATTAATTTTCCTGATAGATATTTAGTAAATTGAAACTAGTAGAATGTAGTATTCATGTTATCGTATCTATACTACGGTAAAGTAAATACACTCTTTTAAATTTGAGGAATATTGTATTATGTAAAATAATTACAAATATACATAGTTATGTTCCACTTATTTCCATACTAATTTATTTCTAACTTTAATGAGAAGTATGAATAAATTTTACACGAACTAAATGACAAAAAAACTGTACATTTATAATTAAATGACAAACAACACTGCATTTAGGCCCAAATTTAGACTCTAACATATGACAAAAACAGTCTTTCTGACAAGCTAATGATAATTGACTGATTCTAATTGGAACATACCTGGAGGATGATGAAGAAGTGGTGGTCCTGGCAGGAAGGCTGCAGCCACTGCGGCCTGGGCATTGAAGGCAGCAGCATATGCCACTCGGCTGGCTACGGAGGCAGGCAAAGGAAACTGAGGAGTGTACGCCGAACGCGGCTCTCTACTCTCTGATAAATTCAGCACTCTGTCCCCATCTCTGTTCTCAAAATATCTCTCCCTGCTTTCTCGGTTGTCAGAGAGGCCTAGCAGCTCTTGGATGGCGAATGGTGACCGCTGTGGAGCTCTGGGAGCGCTTGCATTCGCGCTCATGGCTTGCATTCTGACTTAAGCGTTATCTCGCCACTGCTTACTTTGTTTTACATTACTGAGAAAATATTATATCGCTTTTCTCTTCTCTTATTTATCACAGTGTCAGGCTTGTTTTATCATACACTAAAAGTTTTAAACACTAACTATAATCTAGAATAAAATTAGGCCTCGTTTAGGCTTTTCGGGAATCAGTTTTTTTGAAGCGACTGATATTCGCGGAAATTGTACAGTGTGTTAACGCGACACGAGCGCTCTTGCCGGCGTCTGGAGCGCTTCTGTGCGGTACACCGCCCGACGCTTTGTAAAAACGAGATGACCCCCCTCGGCGTGGTGACTCCAGAGCTTCACTGCCGAACCATCGTATTTCGCTACCCCTCCGTTAAGCCTTACGACGTTTCGGAGCTGAGCCATACTTGGGCGCCTCACCCACGTAATGACCTAAGCGTACGGGACACAGACGGCTCTTACGCCATTTTGGATTCACGCAACCGGCCCCCCAGACCACGCGGGCGGAGCCTACTTATAGCCAATACGGATATTTTGTTACCGCACAGTATTGGCCAGATTTCTTCTCGGGGGACACGCCTATCCAATGCGCTAGTACTCGAAACGGAGCCTTATCGCTGCCGAATTAAACTGACATTGTATTAAATAGCGGAGCTGATATAATTTTGATTAATTGTGAGAAATGAATAGTCGTTGTGGGGGCCAGGGGTCCGTAGTCGAGGGCCGTGCGCCGGACACTCGGTATTATTCTATATTTTCTTGGCAGTTTATTATGGCGAGTTGAATGGGTGGTGGAGTAGTGAAGGTATTCAGCGCTGGTCTCATAATGCTCCATTATCAATGATTGGTTGGTGTACACCTGTAACTCTACCTGCCTGCCCTCCCTCGAGTGTTTAATGAATACTTGTTTTAAGAACACATTAAAATATTTCCTGTCTTTTGTCTTGATTTTTTTGTATTCTTATTTTTGTCATAAGCAATAAGAGAAAATTGAATGGAGTAAAATTTTATATTTTTTTTTTAAATTAAATATTAGTATTTTGTTTTTATATAAATAAACCAATTGTTATCATTATCAATACCTATCTACTACTTATTACCTACTCAGGTAGATAGTAAATGTTTATTTTTCATACTACCATAATTATTTTAGTGCTAAATTGCTACATTTTTAGCATTTTGTATTTATTAACATTATTTTTGATATTTTAACTGTCACAATATTTTAGGTATCTGATCTATAGGTAACAGGTGTATAACAAAAATTAATTTAAGATTTTTTTGTTTTTGGAACGAAGTTCCTTATTTTCACTTCCATTTTATTAAGTTTTCAGAATAGTCTTAAAAAAGTTAGAAAGTTTTCTTTACCATTTTCTACCAGACAATCATCTTTGGGTGACTGGTAGAAAATGCATTTAATTTTTTTTAAAAAGAGGGTTGTGGACTTACTTAGGTAGGTTATTATGTGTTTTTTACATCAAATATGACTACCTAGGTAGAGTTTCTTGTAGGTAGGTTTTTGGGATGGTTATTGTTATCAATCAAGAGATAAAAAAAACAAAAAATAGGTATGGAGGTAGGCCAGTAGGTAGGTAGGTACCTATATGACATAGACATCGTTTATTTATAATGAAAACAGGTTTACAATTACAGAAATGAAATAATAATAAAAAAAAAACATGGATTAAATAAGTTTTCATCACAAACCAGTCGGAACTGAGCTTAATGTTATATGTCACCCCCAACCGACATATAACGCTGGTTTTCAGTTTCAACTGGCAGTGACGTCACAAATGCTAGTGAATTTAAAAATAAAAAAAAAATAAGAAAATAACAATAAGAAAAAATAAATCAACACCAAGAAAAATAATTATAAATTAAAATTACAAAAATAAATGATTAATATTTAAATTCTAAAAAATAGGTACATATGGTACAGTATTTTAATATCTACCTTATTTGTAAGCATTGGTTCAAAAGTGGCCTTACCAATCAATTTTGCATGTTTGGATTATAGAATACCTACTGTGTTTCTGCAATACCTAAGTAAATTAAATTTTGATAAAAATCACCACTTTATTCGAAAACATCCATCTTTAAAATAAAAGATCATGGGGAAACTTTATTATTCCTTCAATTTTGTTTCAATTTAAATAGGGATATTTCAAACTTAAAGACAAATTGAAAAGTACTAGGTAAATTAAACCTATAGGTAGGTACCTAGGTAAAATGGTAACATTTTTGTTTATTTATTTATTTACATCTAAGGAACAATTCAAAAGTTTAATTACGATCCTACCTACCATTATACCTAACTACCATTTTTTATTGCCATAGAGACAGACGAGCCTATGAGTAATAAACGAGCAAAATGTCTGTGGTAACCGTCGCTCATGGACCTCTGCGATGTCAATGTAAATTACGGCACTGCTACCTTCGACCTACCATAAGGACTCTCTTCAAGCTCCGTTAAGGGACAAGTCAAGACCGTATCACCAAGGAATATAGTAGAAAAGAAGAAATTGAATAGGTAGGATAAGATGTAGTAATGATTTAAATAAAGAACCCCAGTATAGATATATATATTAGAAGAATAGGTATAGGCTGGCACCCCACCAGCGGAAAGTGTGAAGTATGCGGTACGAAAGTAGGACAGAAGCGAGAACTGGAATGAAAGAGTAAACAAGCCAACAATTAGATTAAGAACATCCCCGATAATGTTAGGGGATTTAGATTTAAAAAAAAAATAGGTAGGATAAGATGTGATAGAGAACTTACTTAAAAAAGTAGGTATGTTTTTCCATCTTCTTTCTTTATCAGATCATCTTTTTTATGATAGTTTTTCCACCCAAGTAAGTAACTGTAACATTCATAGTTTAGGCAATAAATATTTTTTTTATTTATTTATTTACTTATCCTTTCTAGTCTAAGTATTTTGAGTTTTATAATCCTTATTCAATTGCCGTAACTACTATTGGCATCCAAAATAGTGCATCAGCTCACCGCATAGGTCCAATCAATTTAATAAAATCATTGTCCGTGGTGCTTTTCTCAATTCTTATTTTATTGTCTCCCGCTTTGCGAGAAGGGAGGTCGAAACTCATGTTTTCCTACTCCTTCTATCATCTTCTGATTAAATTCGTTGCGGGGCCCAAGACAAGTTAGCTTTCCCTCGGGTTCCTGGGCTTCACTGCTCAGAGTCATTACGATGGTCGCCGCTGTGGATCCTGGCTACACAGGAGTTACAGTGGTGGGAGTGAGAGGTGGGCAAATACCCGATTCCTTATTCAATTAATTTTATAATGATATTAGATCATAACTGGTAAACAAAGAATATTTTTAATTATTTACTCAGTGTAAATAAAAGTGCAAAAAATATTTTAACCTGAACAATTTAATATTTTGGCACTTTCTTTTTTCTCTATCATTTAAGAAGCGAAGACACAAAAATTCCATTTTTCTTTGAAATTGTTAAATAAATACTCGGCTACCATGACGACATCAAATTGTACTTATGCATTCTATACTGGTGCATAGGCAAGTCGAACCTTTCAAAACGTATTTTTAATAGAAGTTTTAAAAAAGGCCAACCCAGAGGTACTTTTATAGACCACGCATAAAAAAAATTTAGCCTTCTTCCAACGAGGCTTGAAGAAAGTTAAAGGTAGGCCGTAAGTAGCAGCCCCGCAGTAACCCCCTAACATTGCAGGTCCAGAACCACATACAATCATATGACCTGCTCGTCTGTCATCAATAAAAAAACCACGATATTTAATTAACTGAGTTGAATTCAGAGCTAAACACAACAGTCACTCGCGGGTTCATGCTCAGAGAGTCTTGTAGATACAGTGAGTGTGGTGTGTCGTGATGTGAGTTCGAGTTCCAGGGGTACTACCCAAAAGCGAACGAGAAAGAGGGTAGACAGATTTGTTTGCTCTTAATCCGTGGTATCCAGTCTTCTCGTGATCATGATCAATTAATTAAATATCGTGGTAAGAACCCGTTGAAAATGCATGTAAGTATTATAGAAAACCGCGAGTGTCCACATCCACATATTTTAGATGCAAAAAACACCAAAAATACTCTAAGTCTACGATTCTTGAATGGAACGTACCAATTGTTTGTATTTTAGCTGTCAAAGCATGTCTCAAGACCGGACAAGACGTACCACAATACTGCAGGGTCTTCTAAAGACTGTAATTTGAGAAGATCGAATCACCTGAGCGTACAATATGGGGGTGGTGTGGGAACATTTGTTTTTATAAATTTGGGTGTGGTTATAAGTTGACCGTATTTGGAAAAGGAGGTAGTCTATAAGAATGATATCTTTTAAAGTGTTAAAATGATGGTGTTGAGATTTTTCTTGTGTCAATTCTCGGATTAACTGCTTTGAGCAGTTTATTTACAAATAATGTATTAATTTATGTTTTCTGTGATAAGTTTTATTATTGTTTTGCTTGTTTATAAATATCTTTTAATTTAATATCTCTGTGGTTTGGGTATCTGAATTCTTGTAACTTTACAACTGCCTTTATGATAAACTGTCTTGAAGCCGAGTACTGACACTATTTTAAAAGGTATTATATTCCTCTTAATAGAGAGGAATAGAGTAGCATATGTAAGATCAGAATGGAAAAGATTGGAGGAGGCCTTTGCCGACTGGCAAACAGATCTGCAAAAAGCAAAGTACAAATCCTAGAATAAGTTTAGAATAAGTTTTATGTTTTTATAATTTTTTTAACTTCCTTTTTTCATTTTGTGGATCTGAATAAAGGCTATATTATTATTATTTTATGTTCCTCGTAAAATGATTTAAATGAAAACAACACAAATGAATGATGTTCATAGTGATTGGCGCTTAATTTAACAGACTTTTATTACCATAGAGAGAAATCTAATATGTTTTACAAGCTGTATGTAAACGACTATGTGAGTTCGGGCTTCAAACAACTTCCCGATCTCTGATTGAGCTGAAATTTCGTTCGCATATATCACGTGAAAGTGAAATAATATGGTACCATGGAGCTGAACTGATGATGGATTCCTAAGATAGAGAAGAACCATAGTAAGTCCTTTACTAAACAAGATAAATCCGTCGTGTTTGGGCTCGTTTTATTTGTCTTAGCACTGTGACGACCCTTAATAGCGCGCGAGATCCTGAATCGCGGTTACAACAATTGCAACATTCGGCGCATATATATGACATATGAAATCTACTACAGTGGGCTTCGGCCTGACCGGGCATACACTACCTTGCCCGGTTGGAGATCTCCCTTTGGCCTAATACCATCTATACCCACAGCACTTTACTGATATCCAGGATCATAAAAAATTGAGTTTTCTTTTTAGTTGGTTTATCAAAATTTGTCATTGAGGTTGTTCAAAACTCTGTGATCCTGTTCCTTTGCACTTCATTTTAGATGTATTTATACAAAAGACGGTTTGTACGGTCAAAAAAGGTATCAGTTGTACTTCAAAAAATGTTCCTCTTTCTTCTTACTTACTTTTTGTAAAAGATATTTCAAAGACGGTGATTAGGGAGTCAGTCTTTCGGTAAGTAACTTTCATTCCCTTTTTAATATTTAATACAATTGAGCTAAAGAAAGAAGATCAGCGAACGACAATTGCTGAACCTTTTAAAAAAGTTTATTTTTAAATTAAGTTACATTAGATGACTTAATAAAACTACTTACCACAACATCATTTGTTAATAACGGTGAAGAGAAACATCGTGAAGAAACCTGTAGATATATTAGAATATGATTATCCCATGGAAGATACCTCCTACCTACCTATCTTAGATATTTCCTGAACAAACTTCGGAAACAAGGAAGGTGGTGATCCCTAAACTGAGGAGACTCATGCCCAGCAGTGGACAGTCATGGATTGTACAGGTAATATTACACCAAACTAACATGACTGGTATAGCTGTTCTTTAAAGAGTACCATTTGAGAGATTTTGCCCATATTTTTGAACGTAATAATTGAAATTTCATTGAAAATGTGAAGAAGGCTCTATAGTCAGTATAGGAACTGTTTGATTAATGGTGAAATAGTGAACTAAAAGTATTTTCTGTATAAAATACTAGTTTTACAGCGCAACTTAGTCTGCATTAGATAAGAATTGTTCCCGGGCAATTTCTCGCTGTATAAACCTTCCATGGACTTCAACAAATATTTCGAGTTTCGAGTATTAGCGACACTAACGAACAGCAATTCATTTTAACACCTATATATACAAAAAAGATGATAATAAAAAAAAAAGTAAATAAATAGTTTTTATTTGACATACTGATTTAAAAAGTCAATTTGTAAAGAAAGATTTCTCTTAATTCAATTCCTAAACATTTCTGGAGTGCTTGTTTCATTCAACTAACTATTTAAAAATGGATCATAACAAACACGATACAGACCTACAAACTGGACTCACAAAGAATGTTATAAATGAATATTAGATTCAATTCAACCTTTCTAATAAATGCATGCTCTATTTTAACTAATAATTGATTTATATTTATGATTGATTTAGTAACTTTAAGTTCTGCAGCATTTCGAATGTTGCTTGGCGACTCCATAATAGTATAGGTTGCACAGTTCGCTCTGTGTATTTATACATACACTATATACCATACTGTTTTATTTTTTTTATTGGAATCAAATCTATGTCATTGATCTTCCACTTTGTGTCCTTAGCCTAGTGTGTGAGTGAAATCTCAATAGTTATCATTTATAGTGATAAATACACTATGGCTTGTCCATCTTCAAACGAGGCTCGAGGAAGGTTCTGAAAGTTAGGTCGTAGGTAGCGTTTCTTTAGTGTCTCCTGACATTGCAGAGGTCCACGAGCGACGGCAACCACTTACGATCAGATGGCAATTAAAAACTCTATGCTTCTCGTAGTTTTCAAGTACTGGAAGTCTCTCTATTTACGTATCTCTTCATTTTGAACTATACGGTTACTTCTAGTAATACTAGTTCAATGTTCAATGCAGTATTTATTAACATTAAGATGTAGATAACTTAGCTTTTTATTAATCAATTTGTAAATATGGGTACCTATATACATGCTTGATTGTTGTCTGATAACTGTCTGGAAAAATAATATTTTTATTACAAAAATAAAAACGATCGACTTCCATTTTTGAAGAATAGCACAAAACCTACCAGTCAAATCTTTTTACAAAATTATGTTCAAATTGTCAGCTTTCTAAAAAAAATCATCACAATCACTGATCACTTAATCACTGGTTCAATTACAAAAGAAATACACTCAAACACGGATAGTAAATCCTGAATTAAATATACACATTTTTAAACATAGACGCAAAGTACTTTCATGCATTTTGAACGGGTTCTTACCACGATATTTAATTAAAAAAGCAAAAGCATACGTTTGATCTTAAAAAATATAATTGGGACGTCACGACGACCATCATCTTTCATTTGACATAAGAATCATCCAAATCGGTCTAGCCAAACAAGTCATGCGGGAACAAAAATAAAAAAAAAAGCCGACGTCAAAAAAAAAATTCAAAGCCTTTCGTATCTTGTTTATTTAATTTACACGTACAAATGTATATTTTGAAACCGTTTTTATAATTAGTATTAGGGCAAACCCACGCTCCCAAATTAGTAAAATATCGAGCTACCGAAGTCGTTAGGTTCCTACTTTCTTAGCAAAATATAAGCACAGTGAATTTGCAAATTGTTACAACACGTAAATTATCTCTAATTATTAATGAAATGTCATGATTTTAACGAGTCAATACTCGATAGGGATCAATAAATTTCGTACGTACCTTTGAATTTATATTTTAGAAAACTTGCAAAATTTCTCCTCTATTTTGGGAAAAATATATCGTGTTAAGTATTTAAATACTGTGTTTTTTTTTAACATAACTTAAATATATCTACCTAAACAACCCAAAATATAAAAATATACATTGTTCCTTTTATTATTCCAAAACTATTCGATTTCGAATCAAATTTATACCTATCTCTATTTACACATGAACCTCTGTATAGGTACCTGCTTTCCTTAAAGCCTACAATAAGCCCCAAAAGCTAAAAAGTGCTAAAAAGGATTTTATGATTTCAACAATCATTGTGCGAAAAATTATCGTAACGTAAGCACGTCTTTTTCTAATTCTAGCATGTTCTCCTAATATCTGAATGTTGCCAGCCCTGGTCGCGTCAGGGCAGCCACAAATTCAACACTTTTTATTGAGTGCGTCGGGGTGGGCCTCCTCGAAGGGTGCATAATTGCGAGCTCCATACAGCCCAGTGCAGGAGAAAACTCAGTTATAAGCATTTTCACTACTTCATTTCGTTTTGAGACTTCTGTCGTTTTCGGGCTGTGAGATGGCAATTTTATTACTTTTTTTTATCTGTTTATTTGGGATTACATAACTCTGACAGTATTTATTTATAACTTATTATCATCTGTGCCGTGAATAGAATTATTTTGTGTTATTGACGATTTTTTTTCTGTGACAGTTTTGCCGTCTTAATGTAGAAAAGGAGTTAACCCAAAAATGGACCAATTCGAGTTAAACACATTTTTGTATTCTCGAGAGATAGATTTACGATCCATATAAAATATTTAAAAATAACTCTAATAAATGTTTTTGTATTTAAGAATTTGCAACTAACATTAAAATTAACAATCAATTCGATTCGACGAAAACAAAATAAAATTCGGTACGGTATAGTTTAGATAGTACTGTACTGTACCAACCCATTACTGCCCACTGTTGGGCTCAGGTCTACTCAGAAAAGGGATTAGGCATAGTCCACCACGCTTGCCCAGTGCGGATTGGGGACTTCACATATCTTCAAAGGATTTTTTAGAACCCTTTTCCGACATGCAGGTTTCCTCACCATGTTTAGATAGTATTGTTAGTTAGTTATTTTAAAAGACAGTATGTACAAACTTCATTTACTGATGGCTGTATATTTTTTTATTAAATTACTACAGTTCACAATGATGTATGGACAAATTTTTTTGTACCTATTAAATAAACAAGTCTATTTAAGTTGTTCATCTCCTTTTTACCATCGCACCACACGCCGCAGGGGCAAGGTTCACCCCCTTTACTTGGCGCTATGACATGTCCCTCTTTAAACGAGGTTTAAGAAAAGTCTTGTATGGGTAGGCGGTAGATAACGGCCCCTCTTTGCCCTGGCATTGCAGAGGTTCATGAGCGACGGTGACCGCTTACCATCAGGTATGCTCGTTTGTCTAGCTTGCAATAAAAAAAATAAAATGAATAAAAAAGTATCAGTAATCAGGCAATGCTTAACATTTGATAGGTACTTTTTAATTAATTAAATCATTTTTGTAAGTTGCTGCATATTGACATTTTTTTAAGCTTTGCAATTTGGTGAAAATCGCTCGCTCTATTCCTAATTATCACTGTGAAGACAACTAAAGACTTCTTTAAAAAATTGCTCTGGAGAATGGAACAGCTTGGCATGTGGGTTTCTGATAAGTAAAATATTTGGAGAGTGTCTAATGAAACCAGTATTATTTTACTAAAAGACTAATCTTAAATATTCACTAACATACACCTACAATGTCCATACTTAACGTTAACATCTTTTTTGTTGTGAGAATGATAAATAAGCTAACAGCCCATTTAGACATAGACATAGACATACTTTATTTGCAAAAAAAGAAACATACAATTCAAAAAAGAAAAAATAATAAGCAATTACCTAAAACTAATTTCTTTTTTCATAAACCAGCCGTGACTCAGCATAATGCTGAATACTGACACAGACCAATAGGATAAGTGCCAACATCCAGCGCTGGTTTTCAGTCCCAGCTGGCAGTGACGTAACAAGAGTAAGGAAAAACTTGTCAAATAGTAATACAATATAAAAACATAAGCTAATAAACTAAATCCCTTCCGTACTTCCCCAACATAATTAATAATAAATAAAAAAAAAATGGTAGCGGTGACTGTCGCTCATAAACCTATACAATGACAGGGCATAGGTAAACGTTATCCACCACTTACCTTTTCTGGAATTAATGACCCTGAGCCTAGCTGATGTATGATAAATATTTTTTACCGAAAACTTACTTTCTGGTCCAAATTAAATCAAATTATTTATTTTCAAGGCTACCACCAGCTTGAAAAAAGAAAAGCCACCATAGAACTGGCAAGAAACTCAGCGGGCGTATCTTTTTTGTATTATTTTTTTGTTTATTTCTTGTAAAAGTAGTATGCACCTATTGTACCTTCCACTCAGCTAAGAATATTATGTCATTTAATAGTTTTAAGCTCTGCAATGTTATCTGACATTGCAGAGGTCCAGGAGCGACGGTAACCACGATCATGTGTACCATTGACACTTTTTAAATAGCAGTTACCAAACTTATTCAAACACTCGCAGTTTTCTACATAACTTTCATACATTATCAACGGGTTCTTACCACTATATTGAATTTATTGAGTGGTCTCGATATAACGTTGTTTCAAACGTCATGATTACGAGAAGACTGAATAGATTTTAAATATCGTGGTAAGAACCCGTTTAAAATGAAAGTAAACAGTTACCAAAGTTAGTAAATGAGATTTTATGCTAGTATTTTTCACACTAATTGTTCAATTTCGCATAAACTTTTCCGAAAACCACATGAATTATCTAGAGTCATGTATCGATATTAATTAATTCTGAATCACATTACTGATACATATACAAATAAGTTTGTATTTCTGTACGTTCCATTATGCGGCACACTAATGACAGAGGGCGGTTGATTAAAAAACCTAAGTTGGGGGCGTGGTCGGGAGTGGAGGATTTATAGGGTTGGCAATTAATAGTTTTTTTTTCATTGTATTTTATTTCATAATTATTATTTTGTATTTTAATGAGCTAATACAAAATACAAAAATACAAAATAATTTATTTTCAAACAAAATACACAGTATAGAAAAAATATAGCAGTGGTCCCTGCACTATGCTAGGCCTGTATCGCAGTAATAAGATAAGTGGTGTTAAATCAAAATGGAATACGAAGGTGACGTATGAGAAATTTACCTGATTAATTAATAAATTTAATACACATGTTCAGTTCTGAGTATTTTAATGTATACAGGGTGTTAAAATCCGATGAAACAATACTTTCACAGCAAATAGTATACTTGATGTAGAAGCCATCCACCAAATCTGGGTTTTCTAGGCATAATATATCATAAGTTATAACTAATCAAAACTACGTCTTAATTTGTGCAGGATCAACCCTACCGTAGTGACCTACACCAACAGCTAAAGACTTAAGCCTCCTGTATCATAGAACATTGTAATAATACACGGGACAAAAATCACATTCTAAACAGGATATATGCGCCTGTGTACGTGAGAATAGATTTAGCACGCTAGATGTAGGTCAGGGTAGGGTTGTCAAAAATAATACAAAATAATAATTTTTCAACTTTGTATGGGAAAATAAAGTAACTATCTCCGTTTCAAAAGTATGTGTATATGATTTGAAAAGTGATATAGATTAAGCCCTGAAAGTATTGTTTCACCGGGCAACAACACCCTGTATACTTACATTTAAATATTTGTTTTGCGAAGTAAAGTAAGTTCTGAGGAACCCAGTTATAATTTTTGCAACCTGACTTTCAGTCGTTAAATAGCGATTTTAAATGTGTATATACCTATTACTGTGCTTTCCTTTATATATTTTCATTTTACTTTGTTTCATGTTGTTGTTATCCTGTACTGTGTAACCATTAAATGTTTTTTTCATTCTTTCTTTATTATAGAGTACCTACTTGTACTGTACTGTAACAATCCATCACTGCCCACTGTTGGACTCTGGTCTTCTTAGTAGAGGTATGAGGCATAGTTCAGTACCTATCTACAGTAGTTACAATTCCTGGCCTATACCTACAATACCTAGTAACAATAATGTTTATATTTTTTATATTGAGACCTAATTACCCTACACAAGCTGTCTTTTATACAACAAAGATTGATAGACAGGTTTTTATCGAAACAATACATAAAATATGAAAAATAATAACAGTTTGATTGATGTTTTATTCGTCATTTTGTAAATAATTAACAGCTCAGTACGATTTCTGTATTAACACAAACATTCCCATTATTTTACCAAATCTAACAAAAAACGTCAAACCTTGTTATTTAAAACACAGCTTATGTAAATAAGTAATTACCTTAGTCTATAAATCGAAAAATCCTAAACATTATCGCACAAAATAAGCTCAATTATTTAGTCTAGTTCAAATATTACTATGATATGAAAAGTATTTGCCTCTTATGACACAAATGTATGAAAATCTTATATATTTGTAACTATCTTTGTAACTCTCTGGTATCCCAGAGATGGAAACCGGAACAGAGGACGCCAAACTTTAAGATGGGAGGACGAGTTGAAGCTCACTCTGGGACCGTACTGGACCAGTTTCTCTGCAGATCGAATATACTGGAAGGAGTTGGAGAAGGCCTATGCCAAAAGGCACACCGAGCTGCGAGATTTATTATAGTTTTAAGTTAAATTGATGAACTTTGTTGCATAAACTCGGAAATAAAGGCTATTTTATTTTATTTATTAACTATCTTTGTAACAAAATAACTAAAAGAGTAAGTAAAGTTTTAATTCGCTAATTGTATTTTCTGTGACGAAAATAGAGTTAGGTAAGAAATTCTTTTGTAATAGGTGCCTATAGGTATGTAGTATTTTTTGATATTTGCCCTTTCTTATTTGTTAGTTAGTTGGAACTATAAAATATTTTTAATGTGACCTTTTTGTATTTTTTTGTGCCTCCGATTTCAATGTTTGGCCCTTCGTATTTTTGAAAAAATTCTAGTAGTTACCTACTTGCAAATATATAAGTACATACTATTACGATACGATTACAAAATGAAATTTAAAAATATTCCTTTAGCGGTCAGTACTAGTGACTCTCAAGCATTGGATCCCCTGTTCGATTCCCGTAGAGTCAATTTCTTAGATCATCATCATCATCTCTGCCGGACATAGGTCTCTTCACAAATAGTAGATGGAAGATAGATAGAATATTCTTTATTGTACACCAATCAAATAAAGAAATAGGTCCTGTGCTGTTTCTTAGATAGATACACAAGATTTTAACTGTCGTATTCTAGGTAGGTTCTGGTGTCTCTGTCAGTAATAAGAGAGATGTTGAGTATGATTGATTTTACTGTCGAATTAAAAAACAATCACAGTAACATTAATAATAAAATTATAACATCTAATTTAAATTCAATAAGTTTTGTGTTCAGAAAACTATTAGATACAAATTTTAATATTTATTATTTCAATATTTTCGACTAAAACCACACTTGAGAAATTAATTTTCTAGTTTGTACTTACAAATCATGACAACAAACTCATTTCCCGCTATATGTTCCTATGTATGAATATATCTTTCAAATTACGAGATTTTTAAAAATATTGCGCAATTGATTTATTTGCGGATGTTCTTTTTATAGATAAAGCAATGTAAGAGGAGCAAATCCCGAGCGTGTGTGATGTCATAATGTTAGTTTTCACTCTTCACTTGTCATTAGTATTTATACTAAATTCAAAGTTCGAACCTCAGAAGTTAACATTTTGACGTCACAGTCAATCACGGTGCGTTTAAAGTCACGTGATTTTTAATCAAATTTAAATTGTTTATAATTAATTGAAAAAAAAATTTACGTTTTTTTGTATTAAATATGAATCTTATTAATAATAAAGTTTTAAAATACATAAAAAAAAACATTTTTGATCCAAATTCCCAATTGTAATGACACACATTATTTTAATCACTGGTTACGATTTAAAAGGGTCTCTGAAAGGATTGATCATTTTTAATTCTTTTCGGATTTAACTTTTGTAGTTTATTTATAAAAAAAAACTAATAAGCTTTTTTTTACATTTGCGTAAATTCGCAAAAAAATAAATACGAAACAATTTTTACGACACAATCGAACTGCATTGAACCGTGGATGATAAGAAAAAAAATGTGTATTTTTCTTAAAGTAAAAATTACACATTCAAAACTAATCAAGAAAAACTTACCTCAACAACATCAAGTAAAAATCCACAAACTACTATAGTACAAAAAACAAACGACTTTCAGACAACACGACGCCATTACAACTGCAAATAATTTTAAAACAATACATTCAGCGGCCATATTAGCGAGCTCGATAATCGAACTGGGCTATTGTTTCACGACGGCCAATAATTAGTCGGCGAACCGGTCGTGTCGGCCAATAGTGGCGGCGAAACGTCACCGCGTGTCGGCCATTGGGCCGGGCCGTGTTCCAATTTGAAAATTAAGCGTTAAAACGGCGGGAAACCCTAATTAAATTGATTGGGCATTCAATGTTCAATCCCGAGAGAAAGTAGAGCTGCTAGTCATCGAAATTATCAACAGAGTAATAATGTAACGGTTACTTTGGTTTTATTAGTGATATTTTATTGTTTAAACATCTTGTTGCGATAATAACATGTTTTGTTGCTACCCTTGTAAATCATTAATTGCCAAATATCAAACATTTCCTGTTTATTACTACTGCATAGGTACTACCTATATTAAGTTTTTTTCGTTTGTATAATTGAGTCTTTCTTGGGAAGAATTCTGAAAATCACCTAAATTACCATTGTATTATCTCAGACTTGTCAAAGTTGACCATAGAAGCAAGAAGTACCTACCCATAATAAAATAAATGATGTAGGTACCTACCATTATTACCTAAAATATAAATATGAAATTAAAACGATTAAGACAAAAAAAAACACCATTTATAATTAGAAATTACATCAAATCTTTCATGCATTTTCAACGGGTTCTTACCACGATATTTAATTAATTGAGTTGTCTCGATATTTCAACATTGTTGCAAACGTCATGATGACGAGTGGGTGTGTCGTGATGTAAGTTCGAGTTCCAGTGGTACCACCCAAAAGCGAACGAGAAAATCTACCCGCAGTATCCAGTCTTCTCGTGATCATGACGTTTGCGACAACGTCGAAATATCGAGATAACTCAATTAATTAAATATCGTGGGAAGAACCCGTTGAAAATACATGAAAGTATTATAGAAAACCGCGAGTGTCTGAATAAGTTTATATCAAATCTATTAAAACTAAAAAAAAATATTGTTTTCGACATACCTACCTACGGCCCACCCGATAGTCAGTTGTTACTGTCGCTCATGAATAATGCCTAGACATCCTGAGGTCGTTACCTATAGGCTATCACACACAACGCTTTTTTACTCCACTGGCTTAGCAACCCAAAGACCGTCTTGACTCCAATAGAAGCTCTAGTCACAACCACGTTTCTTGATCTTGGGTCAAAACAACATCAAGACACAACCTATAAGGTAGTAGACATATATTCCAATGAATAGACTATATTTTTTTTATTGTACGCAGACAAGCCAACGGCCCACCTGATACGAAGTGGTTACCGTCGGTCATGAACCTCTGCAATGTCAGGGGACACTGAGGGGTCGCTACCTACGATCTAACTTTAAGGACCCTCCTCAAGCCTCGTTTGAAGAAGGATAAGTCATAGACTTCCCAACAGAAACACTAGAGAACAGGAGATCTACACGTATACCTAATACTTTACGCTGCTCTACATAAACTGTTAGTTTCAAAACTTCTAAAAATATGTACAAAACATCGTTCAATAATATACGGAAGTCAGGCCTGAACACGCTGAACGAAGAGAACAAATTTTGAGTGTATGCAGAATCCTCAGGAAAGCGAAGAGCCGAAGATCCTCAAAACAGCAGAGTTCTATGGAGATTAGGTACCACTTACGATCAGTTCACGCTTCGCGTCCAGGTCGGAGTTTTGAAGGTGTGCACTGCTTTATTTATAAAACTACACCCCAGGCCGCTCTATCTTCGACTAGTCTTTCAACGACATTAAAAACAGACCAGCTAATACGACATTCAATTATGTAAATGGTATCTTGTCAACGTTGCCGACGCACTTTTGCAGCAATGATAGGAATCATAAGATAGGTATATCAGAGCATTACCTACGAACAATAGGGTGAATAAAAGAAAAAAACAGTCGTCGTAGCCAAAACCGATATGGACGACTACTTTTTTTACCTACGATCAGGTGGCCTGTAAACTCTACCTACACGGCAATCACTGTACCAACCCATTACTGCCCACTGTTGGGCTGAGGTCTCCTCAGAAGAGGGATTAGGCATAGTCCACCACACTTGCCCAGTGCGGATTGGGGACTTCACATATCTTGAATGAAAGGATTTTTAGAATCCTTTTCCGACATGCAGGTTTCCTCACGATGTTTTCTTTCACCGTTTTTAGCCAGTGGTGTTGTGAAAAATTGCACATAAATCTTTTTCACATTTACTAGATTTAGAGGTACAAGCCGGCCGGATTTGAACCCGCGACCTCCCGTTCGGAAGGAAGTGCTTCGACCACTCGGCCACCACGACTTCAATTAAAAACACACGGCAGCTAAAAACCAATAATACTGTGATTGAAGATCTTTAATCGAAAATAAATAATTTACTTTAACTCCTGCTTATTTTACACTGTAGTCTATTAAACCATTGAACAATGTACCCTATCACGTCTAACGGTCTTTGATTAGAATTAGAATTTAGAGCTAAACATTAACAATCTATTCAAGCGAATATTTGGAGCGTGAATTTTAACTTGAAGTCTATTTAGCGTTCGAGAATATCTATATAAATAAAAATGAATTGTTGTTCGTTAGTCTGATTAAAACTCGAGAACGGTTGGGCCGATTGAGCTGATTTTGGTTTTAAAATGTTTGTCGTAGTCCAGAGAAGGTTTAAACGGTAAAAAATACCCGGGAATTTATTTTGTGACGCAGACGAACTTGCGCGGGCCAGCTAGTAATAAATAATAATATAGGTACATCTTATTTATATACGTTTTGTGTCTTTAACTAGTAAATTCACATGTCGGAGTAAATAAAATAAAAGGTTTGATACTGTCAGATTTTTAATAAATTCATATTAAATTAACTTGACAGCAGCATACGAATTACCTTTTACATAGAAAAGAAACTTCGAATTCGGTTCACTCTATAAAAGGCGTGCAAAATAATATAACTAAATTACGAAATATTTTTCATAAATTAATGAATTTCTTCTGAAATCCACATCTACTAATCACTGTGCAAGTACCTACCTACTTCACTTTAAGTGATGAACGGACAAATAAAATAACATAGTTATAGTCATTTACACCATAATAAAAATAACCTTCGAACTAAATAGAAATCATAATCAAAAACACAAACAATTGCATAGGTACCTACTCAGTTTACTTTTGCCAATTTTAACAAGATCAAATCACTACGCTCTCAATTATAATACCTAACTAATATATAATATCTTCACCCTAGAGCCCTGACAGCCTAGCTTGGTTTATTATAGATCCCGTCGTTGATGACTTTCATAAAAATGTAAAAAAAAAAAAATTACATTCAAAAATAGACATAAAAATAACATCTGAATCATTCTAAATTCAAAAACAAAAATCAATTCCAAATTCCAGCCAGATACAACACGAATCAAATTATTATGAGCGATACAAGTCGATTGGCATCATTTATCCCGTCGACATTTAAAACGCTACGTTCCTCGTTAATACGCGTAATGATACGAAATGATTCGCGGTCGAATGTCACGGAGGCACGCGCGCCCTGCGGCCAGGCCTCGGGCTGACACGGACCTGGTAATAGCCCCTCATCATGGATGTCACTGTTTAAAAACAATTCAATTATAGAGAACTCGTCTACGTCACAAAGACAGTATGCGATATAAAATATGCGTATTAATACATCAATAATCTGTAAAATCAACAGTTTCTCTATTATATTATGCATGTATTACATATTATAAACCTTTTCCTTTTATTTGGTAGTCCAAAGTGCGAATGAACACTCTCAAAATATTCGACGTACTTCAAAATAGGAAGAAATACTCAATTCATCTATATTTTTATGTTTCTGATGATGATGATTCTTGTTTCAGATGAGATGTCAACTTTTGGATCTTTGGTTTGAAAATGTATTTTTAGCGGACAAGATTTCACGATTTGCTTCGTGTATTTCGTTTCTTTATGAAATTAGGTAAATATGTCCTACCTCCTCCTAGCAGTTCCAGTCAATTGTAATCTTGGGTTCGTCAGCAATGCAGAACTCCTCTGGATGAAATCCAATGGAAACAGCTGGTATTTGGATTGAGATTATCAATTGCAAGTTGAGTTGAAATAAAGCGTGTTACTAATAAAATCCACACGTCTGTGGCTGTCAATGTCACCGTAAATGGCTCTTCTATACAAACGCCTATTTAGGTCAGTATCCAGTTGTGTGGTTAATACCTCACAACATAATATAGGTAATCATAAAGATTTTCGTCAATTAACAAACACTGCATGTTTTATATGATATTAAAAAATAGTGGTATGTATACTTCAGTAGCAATATGGTTCCTCTTGAACTAGTATCTATTAAAAAGAAATATGAAGGGATAGGGGTAGCTAAGATAAGTGATGGGGGTTTAAAGAAATATGAGTTATTGTATGTTCAATGAACTCCAGTGATACACAATAAGATGTCATTAAATCGTTTTCTATCATTCGGAACCGAGACTTACGATAGGGACACCTTGTCAATGGTTTTATAATAACTATACCTACCGGGTGTATCTGTAACTTTGGACAATCTGACGTGGGGTGAATGACCTGTCGAAATAAAACATAGTACCATTTTTATTTTTTGAATCGGTTAAATTTTTTTATCTGACATTGTATGGAAAACGTACGAGTATCGTTGCGGACTTCCATACTATGACGAAAAAATTTTTTTATCCAATTCCTAAAATAAAAGTGGTTACAGATCCACCCTGTATAAACAAGTTCAAGATACTTTTAGGTTCGGTAAATTATAATTTTGAAAGTCATAAACACGTAGGTAACCTACACAGTTTTACGTCTTAGAAATCGTGGCTAGTCGTTTTTTTCGATATCCACAAATCAATAGATTTACGATAGCTCTATGACATGCAACGTTAATTATATACCTACAGATTTGATGAAGATGGTATTTATCATTTAATAATCTTATCAATGGTGTGAATAATTATTTAATGGTAAGTATTTAATGTCCCAAAAAATCAGTGCTCACCAGGAAATATCAGAAAATAATAGGACTTTTGTGATTATTTTTTTTTAATTGCTTAATACTAGAACTAACTAGAATTAATCAGAAATGAGTTAGATTTTTACTTACATCTAATAATTATCCCTAAAAACACTAGAATGTAGCAAAAGCATTTAAAAAAGTGGTGAATGATTGCCTTTTAATAACTTTTTCATAAAAAAAATATTTTAGTAATTTATTATCTTTGTAGGCGACAGAATCAATAATTCATATTTTATTATATTCTAGTAAAGACGTAAACTTTTGTCGACGATAACGCCATCTATAAATAGTTAAAATATATGTTATTTAAACCTCCTTTGTGTAAATACTTTTTGAATTGTAATACAGAATAGATGTTGCTTATTGCGCTTATTTGAATTTAGAACATTCTATTACCGAATACAGACGTTTTGTACATTTTTTCACAACTTTTACTTTCTTAGTTTTATTTTATGATTCCTTCTTAACTTCTCTCTCACTGGCAGCATTAGGTTTTTTACAATCTATTTGGAAACTTAAAGATTTAATAGTACTGCGAATTATCCCGTTGTTTTTTCATTCAGCTCAGATAACAAAGCACACAAAGCTAAGAAGAATCGGTTGCAGCCTAGTAAAACAAAGATTAAAAGTCGAGGTGGCGGAGTAGTTGAAGCGCTTGCCTTCCGTGTGGGAGGTCTCGGGTTCAAAACCGACCTCTAAATCTTAATGTGAAAAGATTTTTGTACAATGATCACTAGCAAAAAGTGGCGAAGACACATCGTGAGGAAACCTACATATTGAAAAAGGATTCTAAAAATTCTTCGAAGATATATGAAATCTCCAATCTACATTGAGCAAGCGTGGTATACTACATCTAATCCCTCTTCTGAGACCTGAGCCCAGCAGTGGACAGTAATGGGTTGTTACAGTTCCTGAAATTCTCTAAACAATTTTAAAGACATCCGAGAATTGTGATAGACACATTCTTTTATTGATGGCATATTTTTATGTTTTTAATGTGTATTTTTTTAAATACCTTCTCAACAATCGTCAGCCCTGTAACAAAAGCTCAGTAATATAAGGATTAGTATCGGAGCGGTAACGAACGAGTCAATTTAAGAAGAAAAGTTGTAACAACTTATAACGAGTCCCACCGGCCTGTTAATGAGTTGCTTCTATACTTATTAATGGGATTTATTACAAAAGGTATAATAATCTTTGCGTGTGTATTGCTTTTAAATGAAATGTAGGTATAGAAAACGTTCTGTCCCAACTAATGATATTATCTACCTATGTAAGTAGACTAGATGACGCTCGCAGCTTCGTGGGCGTCACAGAGCGGTATAATATAGCTTAAAGCCTTCCTCGATAAATAGCCTATCCCAATATTGAAAGTGTTTTTCAAATCAAACAAACAAACAAACTCTTCAGCTTTATAATATTATAAGTAGGTAACCTTTATTAAAGGTATTATAAAACTTTTTTTTCTAATTATAATATTTTACTTCATCTGAAATTTATTATATTTAATGCAGTAATTAAATAGTTACAATATCTAACAACACAAGTAGGTATCTAGGTTTTATTATACCTCCACGCTTAGGTATTGAGGATTTATTATTTCGCTTTACTGTTATACCATTTAACCACTCAACTGGGAACGTCACTATTCGCTAGATGGCGAAACTGGGGACTTCGTTCGGAATCAATACCGTGTTTGAGTCCCGTTTTAAAAACATTTTTTTCCAATAATTTTTAATTTTGATTTTTAATTAAACCTTATATTTTTAAATAAAAAATATATAATCTCCGTAAAATATGAGACGATTAATAAATGTAAACAAAACAAGTTTTAGAACTGTGCTCAATTTTGGCTCCTGCCACAGACTTGGCAAAAGTAAACAAACCAATTTGGTTGCTGATCCCAGTTGAGTGGTTAGGTAAATGGTATCGGCGGAATGTTTCCTCCATCCATACCTACTTTTTTACAAGCTTTATATGAACTTGCACTTGATGAAACCATGTAAGTTCGGATGAAATCTTGCGATTTAAATTTGACAAACTGCAAGAAAGAATGCCGTCGTGTTTGGGTTCACTGCTACAACCTATACAGGATCTAATAAGCTTGTATTTATAGTGTTTTCTTTAAAATAAATTTATTATTTTGACACAGATCATCTGACACTCCACGAACCATCATAATAATTAGGTTTTCACAGAATTAGAGTAATTTTTTCTTAGACTTTCCCTTTTTTCTTCATTAGAAACATCTATGAGAATGATAATAGCAAATTTTTATTTTTCTTCTTACGACCGCATTGTATTTGCACTGTACTGTAACAACCCATTACTGCCCACTGCTGGGCTCAGGTCTCCTCCGAAGACGGCATTTATTTAGTCTCAATTTCTGTAGCAATTTATTTTTAGTCGCTTAATCATTCGACTAAGTTTTCTTGATAATTACTTCGAATATTTTAAATTTCGAATAATAACTTTTGTCCCTGCTGACGGTACAGACAACAAAATGGCGTCGATGTTTACCCTTTTTCATATTTCACTCGCATTCGTCCCCTCTATGTAAACGTTCGAATAAAAAGCGAGCCATACTATTTGCATTCATATCCAGAGAAAACATACACGCTAAATATTGTTCATACAAAAATTCCTTTATAATACACACGAAAATCAACTTGAAACTGTAAAAAATAAGGTACAAATTGCTTTGTCGTAAATCAAAGATGAATCCAGATTTGAATTCGCAGCGCATTTCGAATTATTGCATCCGTCTCGTTCTGTTGTTTAGTGTTTTGCAGCTGTCTCTCTCTAGTTGTAAGTAAAAGGTGGGATGATTGAGATGGTAACTGCCAACTGCCACTGGTCCCATTATACACCTCGAGAATAGTAAACACGATTAGTGTTGTCTGTAGCTTTTATCGATATTTTTATCGATACTTTGAAATGGTGATTTTTTTTTCAGATTTGAATTCGCAGCGCATTTCGAATTATTGCATCCGTCTCGTTCTGTTGTTTAGTGTTTTGCAGCTGTCTCTCTCTAGTTGTAAGTAAAAGGTGGGATGATTGAGATGGTAACTGCCAACTGCCACTGGTCCCATTATACACCTCGAGAATAGTAAACACGATTAGTGTTGTCTGTAGCTTTTATCGATATTTTTATCGATACTTTGAAATGGTGATTTTTTTTTGATGGAGATATTATTGTAAATTTATACACAACGATCGGGGTATTTCACAGTTTATATTCTGGCTACCAAAGATCATCATCAAATCTTGTCAAATGGGCCTAGATGGCGCAACTGTAGTGATTGCTTAGATTTCATTCGGAATCATGAGTTTGCTTAAGTTTCCTTTTGAAAATGACCCTTTTTCAAATATAATTTTATTATAAACTTATTCAGACACTCGCGGTTTTCTATAATACTTTCACGTATTTTGATCATGACGTTTGCAACAACGTTGAAATATCGAGACAACTCAATTAATTAAATATCGTGGTAAGAACCCGTTGAAAATGCGTGAAAGTATAATTTTATTAGTTGACAACGATATTTATATCTATAAACCTTGTTTTTTTTAAGCATTACATTACAGCATTACATTCACAATAATAATATATTCATAAATTATGAGATGATAATATTATAACATAAAATTAATTTTAGTACTTTGTGAATTTTACCTACTGCAATAAACTTGGCATAATAAACAAAACCAATCTTGGTCTGATCACAGCTGAGCATTTAAACTTGTATACTCGTATTTATTAAGTTCATATTTAAAAAGTTGCCAATCACAAGATGCATTTCAGATATGAGGAAAAACACTGATTTTACAGCATTCAAGTATCTTTACTACCAAAAACGAAATAAGATTATTCTCTCTATTCTTTCAAAATCAAAAAAGATAGACGTAAGATCTTATACTGAAACAAAAAACCAACAACATAATAAAACTGAACAACTTAAAAATAACCATCAAAATATCGATGAACATAATCGGCACATCACTACAGCCCCAGGCGTCCGTTCATCCGACCATAACTAATAGTCGTGAATAAATCGCTAGACTCGGCACAAAGACCGGTTTTTTCCTCCAATCACGACCCCTGACGCAGGTCCCACCGACCAATCAGCGGGCTGCTTTCCAGAAAAGAAACTCCAAATTATGCCGACCTATACTCACCACTCGTATTTTCACTTCAGGCTGTGGGTCGCGGTTTCGATACAAGCACTTAAACGGTCCAGTCATTGGAATATAAACCTTATTTTGTGGTGAATAAGGTGTTTTGAAATGTAAATAAAAAATTGATATTCGTTATGTTTTGAAGGGTGGCGATTTTGATTACAATTGCAAATGGCGGCTGAAGCGCGCACGGTTAATCAAAGCGGGAAAATCTCGAGAAAATAGATACGATGTAATTTGTAAATCTTTGATGTTTTTTTCTTTTTGATCAATGGTATTATTTTACTTATACAATCTTCAAATATTTATTTATGTTAAAATTTTAATGTTCGTATCGATTTTTTTTTTCTACTGAATAATTAATGTCTGAATTGATTTGAATAAATTTATCTAGTTATTCCTTCGAGTTTAGTGAATAGCTATGCATACCTATTGCATTGAAAATGATTTCCAAAAAACATTCACGATTCTATAAGATATCTCATTATGTACCTAATACGTAAATACCTTTATTTAAACCTTTTAAAAATATTAACGTAAAACGCTTTAAGTATTTTTCAAACCCAAGATATCTAATACTCCCACAATTTACTAAGTTCTAGGCATACTAGGCAACGGTTCAGCAGTATCGCCTAAATTTGCAGAAGTCCATAAGCGACGGTAACTTACCATCAGGACCGTCATCTGAAAAAAAAAACTTACTCTTAGCAGAACTTCTTACCTAACAAAGTAACTATCAAAACAAACATTTTCAACAAAGGCTTCAAAATGACAAATCCATTTAGTCTTGTTACATCTGTAATATCATATTTACGTCCTTTGTCAAAGGCGACAAAGAAATAATAAGGACATTAAAATGATCAATGGACCCGGACCACAAATATGTCGGTCTGTTACTGAGTTACCGAAGTATAGACTAGGAGATATTACATTTTAAGTTTCACCTATCTTTTAAAATGGACTGTTCCAGCAGACGTAAAATGTAGAGCCTCTTTATACTTACGAGGTTTAGGAAAAGTCCGATATAAGTAGGTGATAGATAACGATCATTGCCCTGGCGTTGCTTAAGTTCATGACAACAATAACAGCTTACTATGAGGTGGGCTATAATAAGTGTAACTAAACATTTAATTTTGGAGTTTTGAAGTTTTAAGTGCATAACGAATTAGACTGGGAGAAGACAAAATTTAAATATCTTTCAGGAACATTAAATCGGTAGGTATAGAAAGAAGTTATAGTATATGTTAAATCAGATAATATTATAAATGCGTCCATTTCAGCGAAATCCGTTTAAATATTAGATACCTAATAATTATGATTATGATTGAACAATTCAATTTTTTATTTTTCTTCTAAAAGACTTACTAATACTATGCACCTACGATTTACTGTGAGAAAACTATACGCATGTCACCATAAAGATCTTTATTAGAATTAACTTCTAACACAAAATGGCTTCAAAAAATCGTGTTATCAAAATCATTGCTCTCTCTTAGCCTCGATCAAAGTGATGACTCGCTATTCGCTATTGACCTATCGACAATGTCATCATATTACAAAACATCGATAACAGCACAACAATACGTACCTGCTCAATGCAGCTGCTCCAACAAAAAAAAACACAATAAAACTCTTTAATTGTTCAAAACACGAGAACAAAAAAAAATAGCCACAATGTTCCAAATGGTCTTCAAAACTCTTCGAGTCATAGACTATCAAAGGTCTTATAAGACTGGCTGTTAAGATTGTCTATTATAGTCACAGATTAGGGCTGACCCATTGTTGAGGTGTCGGACATTTTAACATTGACAGCTTGTTGTGACGTTAATTGACAGATGGGCGTGATTTGCGAATTCTCTGGACTTCGTATTGTCAGACGTTGTGGCAACATGTGAGAATTCGATACACATTTTGAACACACACGTCAATAATTTATAATTTTCGTTAAAAACATAGATGGCATGAAAAAGGATTAATAACAAAGTTATTGTTTGCACGTGAAAACCTAGTCACGTGCAAATAATAACTTCGCAATTATTTATGTTAAAGAATATTATACCTATGTGTTATTTGATTTATGTTTCAAAGCATCGATAGTTCAACGATACAACTAAAACAAAAACAAAAAAATTCTTGCGTCGTAAAATCACTGTAATGTTCTTTTTCAATCAAAAACTTAAATGTAAATAGGAAAGATCTAAAATATAGTAAATTCAGATTGTCTATTAAATTTCCAAAACAAACATGAATCGTTTGTTCTACTATAGGTACTTCCTCATCTGTGTTTTGTTCCATCAAATTTGTCAATACATCGATAAACAGGTGAATGAAGCGGACATCCCTATCGACGTAATTCGATCTTGGTTTTGATCAGTAATCGATTCGATTCGAGTTACGATTAAAGGGTATCGATTATTACAATGAATTGTTTTTGTGCAAATATCCGGTTTGAGATAAATAATCCTCTTGTTTAATTTTAAAGGAGTTTAGTAATGACGATTTTTTAGTTTTTTAAGAAAACTGAAGATTGGATTTCAGAGTTATATTTGCGCTCACAGAACCAAAAATATTAGTAAAGTATTTATCTGCAGAGAAAATTATGTAGGTACATTTTTTTGTACTGTTTATGAAACTTTTGAATGTTTTTTTTTTTAAATAGTAAAGTCAGCAATAATATAAAATGTATCTGATTGAAAAGTAGCCCACATCATATATTATGGTAAACAAAAAAAATAACAGAGAAAAACATTGCAAAATAATTCAAAAGAATTCCTTACAATACATCTATTATCAAAAAAAATACACAACACATAACAAACTACACAATTATATCAAAAAGCAACCCTTATTTATTCCACCCCATTATTGGACAACAAATGAAATAATTCGTTAAGTATTCATAATATTACGTGACAGAAGTTGTGAGTGTTTATCAACCCCCAAATCGTAGACTATTATTCATAATTATGTATTATTATTTAATATATTTACCACTAACAAATTTAGGTAAAAACATGGTTCCGTAGTTGTGGGTTTTATGTGTTTTTATTTTACTAAATAAAATAAAAATAGCCTTTATTACTGAGTATTAGTATTTACAAAAAATTCGTCATCACAAAATATCGCGCATCTCAGTGTACCTTTCGGCATAGGCCTCCTCCAGCTCTTTCCACTGCTTTCTGTCGTCGGTTACTCTCCGCCAGTATGGTCCCGCTGTCTTCTTTATATCGTCCTCCCATCTACAAGGAAGTCGACCTCTGCTTCTCGTAGAGTCCCTAGGATACCAGTTTGTTACCTCTTTGCTCCACTTTTCTTCCCTGGAACGCATCATATACCCAGTAATATTACATACTAAAAATGTAAACCTAAATTATTAAAGGATTAATATTATTATTAAAGGATTAAAAGTATTTCTTATAAATTGCATAAAATACAAATCTCCATATTTAATTATTTTTAAAGGAGCAACAATATTTTAATTCAATAGAATGAAAGATAAACGAATCTGCAGCATACTTGATTCTTAAATTCTGTAGAGTAAGAGATGAGCGGTGGTACCATTGCAGAACCTCCTAAGCTACAGTAACAGCTTGTTTTGGTAAAATTTAAGCAGCTCCACAGTACACCGCCACATGGAAAAACTAAATCACTAGCTGATTAACGATATTTTTCAAAGAAATAATGTTGGTATATCTACAATGATGTTTTAAACAGTTTTTCATTATCAAAATACAGTTGGAGCCTAGAGAACCCTACAAACACGCCGTCAGTAACCCGACGCCTATTACGACATTACAATCTCAGATCGTAACGATAAGGCTCGTACAGTAACTACATAAACAATTTGTTATTTATGACGTAGATTGTATGTGAGGGTTAAATTATATGTATATATTTAGAAACATGTACTGAAAACAGATGTTGATAATAGTTTTTTGGTATTTTGAATATAAAATGATGAAAATATAGCGAGGTAGAATTTGTGTGGTACATAGGTGTACAACACTGAAATATTTTTTCTAATCCGATCAGCGATTTCTGAGATTAACACGTTCAAAAAAATAAAGTCTTCAGCATTATAATTCCGTCCCTTTTCTTGAGTGTTTCGGGGCGGGCGTTCAGTAGACCGATCATGAAGATTGAGAAGTTCTCTGAAAACACAAGTATTGACTGTAGGCTCCTTAACACTGTATGCAAAAAAAAACAGGCAAAATTCAATGTTTTAACTCTTCAAAGATCCAGAATTGACAAAAAGTTACAAAACTCTTGGAAGATTAACGATACAAATAATTACATTATTAAATTATTATCCTAAATATCTCTACAGTCTACAGTGACACATCAAAAAATTCTTCAAGCAAAAATATACCCTTTCACCATGACTTAAAGTCCATCACATCGGCTTAAGAACACAATAGGAGACAACAGAACAACATCACATTTCCATCTGCTCTTTTGTTAATAAAATATGTCGATCGATGTTATTATAATAATGAAGAATCTCTGTGGTGAACACTTCACTCTTTTGTGGGATTCAAGTAGTCACGTGCTTGTTTAGAAATGTATGATGGATTCAAAATTGTCCTTATTTACTCTTATAATATATAAAAATTAAACACAAAATGTGTTAATAAGGCGGTTTAGATTTGATTGTTAAATGTTCAATATCATGTCATAATTTTGTTGAAATTGTCAAAGCTGCGTGGGACAGCTAGAATGCAATAATTTATTTCAAAGAAATTTTAAATACAAGACAAGTAAAACGAACATAAACACGATGAGTCTATTTTGTTCAGTACCTCTAGCTACCTTCCGATTCCATCATCACATTATTTTACACACACGTTATTTTTCATAATATTAATCGTTATTCTACTATTCAGGTGGTCTTATAATTTTTAATATATGCAACGAATTAATCCAAATTTATTTCATACTTTTTCAGGTTTGATGCCACCTGAAACTACTTTTTTTCATATCTTTTAGCGCAACACATAAGTCTAAACTCAGTTGACGTAAGCATCAGGAGGTATGTAGGTACAAATAACACAATTTTAATATCTAAAAGTTTTTTTGGTGCATGTTACTCAAACGATATTATTGCTATTTTTTTCTAACAATGTAATTAAATTGTTATGACATTTAAATCCCATCACTGCTTCTGTCACAAGTATTGACAATACTATTTTAGGTGTGCGGGCACGCTAACTTTGTACCAGTTGAAGTAGTCATGTCGAAATACGTAGACCCACTTTGATTTTTGGAATCAGTTAAATTGTTTTTTATAAATGGGTTTGTAATAAAGAAATCTTTATAACTATTGCAAAATGAATAAAAATCATTTTTCTCTTTATTTCTATGCCTTTACATGCAGGTACCTACATACTATCAAAATGTAGGGCTTCGATGATTCAATAATTCCCTCTTATTGGCAATCAGAGGGTGAAAAACGCCCTCGCAAGAAATGTACCTAAGGGCAAAATAATTTATATGCGTATCAAAGAATATTGACGGTCGGTACGTTTTTCGGTATTTTCTTTTATCAAATAAGTTTCACAAAAATATGATAATTACAAGATGAACTCTTTGAAATAATAACAGCATAGTATAGTAACATACAATTTGAATAGTATAGTACAAATTCAGAGACCAATAGACAAAGTTTTCCAAAGTGTCCACAGGCAACTCCGCAAAACAGGTTACTAAGTCTAAAGATCAGCTATTTCTCGTCGCTTCATCTATTTGGATACGACTATTAATACTTGAATAACCATTTTACCGAGCAATTTACTATTAAATTGACCAGACAGTCAGTGTCACGAATCAAGCATTTTGGTTGAAAAACAATACCTATATCCTACATTGAAAAATAGTTCCTACTTACACAAATTTGGTTCCTAGTTCCTACGTTGACACAAAAAACCAAATATACATAGAAAATCCACTTCTGCTTTCTCGCAATGTATTTTCCACTGCTGCCCTACAAAACCCCATCAGAAAAATGTCCATGACAGCAAATCTTGATGAGATAAATGTATATAAGGCTCCCCAAGTCAGCATCGGGGATATTCGTAAATCAGAACTCAACGAACCGTAACAACAAGTAAATGGATTTAAATTACGCGTACATCGTACGAAACTAGCTTACGAGGCGTTTTCCAATCGATTGGGTGCGTACTATTCCGTTCATTTTTAGGTAGTCACTACAATATTGGATAGTAGATGGAAAGAAAAGTATAAATAACAGATGAATGTGATGCTGTGTGTATCTATAATTGGCGATCATATTAGAAGTTAAATTATGTAATATAAGTACAACAGTAGTGAATATGTAAGCTGTTGATACTCCATTTATAAATAAATGAATGGATAAGAATTATTGAAATTTGGGATAACCTAAAACATTCTCTAGTAACGCGATGAAATATAGTAGGTAAATCTTCTCTTATCGTTACGTGTACGCTACTAGCTAGCACATAATAATATCGAAGCAACAATAATCCTTGAGCAACTATCGTAACAATTTATCTACGGTCCATGAGACGACCAAGAGAACCGGTGGCCTCAGCCGGGGTTCTGGCGCTGAGTATGAGCAGTTGTAGGTTTTAGTGCGGCTCAACTCCCACGTATACTATCCGTGAGGCGGGTGAGAATAAGGTGATTTCCTCCAATTCAAAACATGAGTCGGTCTATGAGAAAAAGGAAAAATTTTAAACTGAATTACATCAGCACTTGCATGAAAATAAAGGCAAGGAGATCTTAAAAAGCTTTAAATGAGGAAATTCTTATTGAATCCGTGAAGGATGAAAGCGCTGAAACCCTCAACGGTGCTCGCTGCAGGAACACGGTTACGTGAAGAGTGCTCACGATAGGAGCACTCTTTAGAAAATCACAAATTCGACGCCTCTGCAGACTGGTGGAGGTAGGAATTGATGGACGCTTCAGATATCTAAGGCGAATAGATATTACTTTTATTTCCATGTAGGCAAACGAAACAATGGGTCACGAAACTCTGCAATGTTACAAATAAATATTAAATTAATATGGTTATTAATAATTAACCTGCCACCAGTTTCAAACGATACCTACGCCCTGAAAACTGGGGAAAGAAACTCAGCAGACATGACTTTAATAACCAGTTAAAAAACTGTCATATGAATAAATAATCAAAAAACATTTATTAGACATACGCTTAATGAATAAAACTTAGTGGTTCATTTTGTATGCCCAAAAGGCAATTGTTTTAGCGCCATCAACAATATGAATCTTCAAGATACAGAGATTCACCAGCAGAGCAGATTCTAAATATATATCCATCATCATTCATCACATCATTTTAGAATAACATGAAAAAAACAATGCAATTACTATCACATAAAGTCACATCACATATTTCATAGTTCCACGTGCTCCGAAGCAGACCATTAGGTCGGCGTCGATTGTCAACTCTTTACACATGGAGAACTATCTCCGTTCACTCGCTATTGGCTTTTATTTTCACTAGAACTATTAACGTCGTCAAATTTTCAAATACGTGTGTTTTTGGAGAGATTTCGAAAGGAAATTCTGTGCAAATTGATGCTTACCTTGAATTTCTGGATTGGATAAAGAATGAATGTCACTTTTAATGTATGAGGGGCCCGTGAGGGGCGAGGTATTTTTATATTTTTTAGTCGAATAAAGTACCTGATAAAGGGTTTGTGTTTTTTCAGTAAAAAGTATTTTTATATATATCTCAGTTATTTTAATTGACCTATTATCTTTCTATTTTTCACAACAAAAATACAACTGTTATATTGGACAAAAAACTTTAACTTACAGTTTATAAGAGTCAATTATGAAAATTTTAAGTGATTCATATCTTTAGTTAAGTACCTACTTACTGCTAGTACCTACTTCGTTAGTGATATTACATCAAATATTATAGAAAACACATTGAAAAACAGTAATTTTAACATTATGAAAACTTTCACTTGACAATCAATTTTTTTACAATGGATTTCATGGTCTAGTTATGAAGATACTTAAGTCAAGATGAAACAATAATATTTACTTGTGGAACAGATCTCAAGCGTAAAAACAATGAATTTTACCTCTCTGTAGTCATGGTTTAGTTGTTATCATCTCGTTTCGAAACTTTCCAAGTAACTATAAGCTTATACCGTATAAAATAGCCTAAAAGCAATAGTCATTAATTTTTCAAGTGCTAGAAAGTTTCTAAAAGGTTTATTTTCTCAGGTTAGGTTAGGTTAGTTAGCGGTTACTCTTATGTGACGCAGACGAAGTAGTGCGGGCCAGCTAGTAATAATATCTAATGTATCCTATAGACGTATCAAGGCGAGAATCAAAAGTAAGTTTGATAAATAAAATAACAAAAGAAGACCAAAATACTCAAGTTGCAAAATATTTATTTTGACATAAATCTCGAATGACAGATGTCACAATAGCCGTGTAAATTGTGTGACAGTTGACATAAGACACCTTTGTTTGACGTTCGTTTGTGACAGTCATACAGGCGGAGTCGACTGGCTTTGTATAAGATAGGACAAGTATAATAATTTCATTATGCGCTTTGTACATGAGATTTAGCGTTTATTTTGCACGTAAATTATTTAAGAGAAGTTTTACATGGGTATATTGATTTTTTTACTTGGTGATGTTACTTATATTACCTCAATTTACATACATTCTTTACCAGATATTTGCAACTATTATTGATGAAGAATATAATATACAACTTGATTCTCGACGTCTACCTTTCAAAAACCATCATTTTACTATTATAAAATTAATAAACTTTAAACAAACATACATGAGATAAATCTTAGGCAAAAAGATTTACCATTTTCAGTGTCCTTCAAGGAAGATATCTAAAAAAGGTAATAGTAACAAAAAAATCCAAACAACAAAACATTTTCCCTCCAAATTTAGTACATAATCAAAATAAATCTTTAATACATACTGTCCTTTAAGGATGAGGTTGAGACCTCAAAGGAAGAGTCTCAAAGAGGTCCACAATGCGAGTCCACTCTCCCTGATGGTCTCGATACAATACGCCGTATATATTGCTTTGTAATGAATGTCGAGATGAGATGATGTTGTACACTGCTGAGCGATAAAACGTCAGTCTATGTGATCTTGAGTTTTAAGGTTATAATAATATGGAGGTTTTATTTGTGGATTAATATAGGTAATATTTTAGCTATACTTTCAGTGTAAATTTATAAGTAACAAATCGCATCGGATTTGCCGTTACGAAAAAGAAAAGTTGAACATAGTGAACCTATCTTTTATTGCTAAAACTCAAGATTCCTAAATTTCCTAAAGAACTCTCGAAATAGAGATTTAACAATAATTACCTCATTATTAATATTTAAAAGTTTATTAACAACATTTACGATTAAAATACAACAACAAAATAAAAGTATACTGACGGGATCTAAATGTGAAAAAAGATTTATGTGCAATTTTTCACAACACCACTGGCTAAAAACGGTGAAGGAAAACATCGTGAGGAAACCTGCATATCGGAAAAGGGTTCTAAAAATCCTTTGAAGATATGTGAAGTCCCCAATCCGCACTGGGAAAGCGTGGTGGACTATGTCTAATCCCTCTTCTGAGGAGACCTGAGCCCAACAGTGGGCAGTAATGGGTTAGTACAGTACAAATAATTATGTACAATTAATTGTTTGATAATCAAATACTAATTTTAACTTAATTCTACACAAAATACCAAAATAATTGTCCTAAAAACGGAACATATTTTTCACCCATTATTTTGTCTTCAACTGTACAAAACACAGGTATAACTGTACAAATAGGTATTATTTACAAAAGTGTATTGTGATGTTGGAGTGGATTCTGTCCTGTGATCCTCATTTCGCATTTCCATATTATTTTGTTTGGTTCCTATATTTCAGACCCTCGCGACTTCAAAGGAATCTGCAATGAAGATATACAATAATGAATAAGAGCTATGTAGTCCGTTATGTATTGGAGTTGTTTGTTTGAAAAAAACAGGTAAAGATATAAGGTATTGTGTAATTATGTAATGGGACTTCAACATACTGGATCACCAACTTCCAATGCACGCAAGTGACAAATGGTAGGCCAACGTCAATGGGACTGTACGTAAAATAAACTAAAGAAAGACGTAGAATTTACTTCACTGATACGTTTTTTGTGTTAGCAAAATTTATAATGATGCGCTTCTAGAAAGAAAGAAAGCATTGAATGAACACACCACCACAACATATTTACAAATAGGTATACATTTTGGCTTTGACTGCTACGAGATGGTAAAAATATAGTTTTGTTTAGTGTAATATTGCGCCATTAGAGAAGCTTAAAAGTTTAAGAAACGCCTTAATTTATTTGTGTTTCAGTATGGAAGCGTTATCATGTCTATCATGTTATTAGGTTACTGTAAAATCATAAATTGATTGACTTTAAAATTCCTTGTTTCCATTATCAACATTTTGGTTGAAATAAAATGAATCTAAATACATTTACTTTTAAATTTCATGTCCTCGCAGAGTTTTGTGCACAAAATATAACAATTTGAATTATTTATGACATGTGTTGGTAAAGATGTAAAGGAATACGTACACGTTGGCGAACATGTTTTGAATACGGGTCTTAAATATTCATACCATACATTTTAGGCCATCTTATAAAATAGACCTTTTTTCATGATACATATAGATAATGTAATTCTAAAAAGTTATACTCTTGTGAATTCACTATTATATTTTTCTTCAAAAATTCAATGAAACCAAAAAACTCGTAGCATAAGTGCAATGCATCTACATTTTTTCTTTTACATAGTCATAAATTTCTAGAATAAATAAAACAAGGATCTACTGTTCTGTCATGTATCTATCCAGTAATGTCCACAGCTTTTTTTTTTTTTTCTTTTTTTTTTTTTCTTTTTTTTCAGTTGGAGGAAATCACCGGATCCCCGCCCGCCCCGCGGGTGGGGTATGTGGGAGTTGATCCGCACTAAACCTTCAACCGCTCACACTCAGCGTCCGAACCCCGGCTGAGGCCAGAACCCAGCACGGGGTTTGGAGGGACGGCGCGACGCGTTACGCCGTCGGCATTCTTTCCCGTCGCTCCGTTCCCGGACGCTGAACCGGTAGCCACCGGCTCTCTCGGTCGGCGGGCTTCCGAAGCCCGCCAAGATGGGACCGCGTGTCACCCTCCCGCGGAATACCCCGCTGGGTCAGAACCAGCGTGGGTCGGGGAGCGCGGTCTACCATTCCCCGGATGCTCTTACGCTAAGGGCGTGCAGAGCGAGACACGGCACCTTCTTGGGTCCCCGCTCGCACTCACATGCGTTGGGGACCCGAAACTCTTAGGGGGCCAGAATCCTAAAAAGTCTGACCTACATAGTAGAAACACCAGGAACAAACATAAACTTGATTTGCCGATGAGTCGATTGCATAAAATAAGAAATTCCTTCAGGTGTTTGGCTGTATGCATGTACAACAAACTCCCACAAGATGTTCAAAACCTACCTATACATAGGTTTAAGAAAACTATTAAAGAACGTCTGTGCAAGAAAGCCTACTATAAGGTCAATGACTACCTGGACGATTGCACAAAGTGGGAATGAGTTGCTCGCCAAGGTTATTTCATTATCATAATCGATTTTTTAATTTTATATATTTAAGGTAAAATTGTATAATACTGTTAAATACTTAAAAAAAAAAATGCTCATATTACAAAAAAGACATGCCCGCTGAGTTTCTTGCCAGTTCTTCTCAGGACGGTGGCTACAATTATTATTTTTTGTGTCCGAACTGGTGGTAGCTTTTAAATTTTGACGTCAACAAGAATGAGTACGTCATCAATGTTGAAAATAAAGTATTTCATTTCATTTCATTTCCGGGCGAGATCCCGGTTCCGGCCCCCTGCTCGACGGCGGCGGGTTGGCAAGTTGAGAGCGGCGTATAGCCTCTCTCTCGCAGCCCCCGCCACCTGCTTCTGCGAGATGGTGGACTCGCAGAAGTCGAGCATCGCCTTCCAGGACTCGTCGCTCTCGAGCATCGACGCCGCGACACCCGGGAGCGACAAGTCCGGACCTATTTGTTGGACCAGGACACAGCGCTGCCTCTCCCATGCGGGGCAGCGCGCGAGCGTATGCTCCGGCGTGTCCTGGTCACATCCCACGCAATGGTGGCACCTCGCCGTCGGCTCGGCCTTGATCCGGTGCAGATACCGACCGAAACACCCGTGCCCGGTCAGCATCTGCACCATCCAAAAGGTGAGGCGTCCTTCGCCACGACCCACCCAATCATCTAGGATCGGGCGGATCGCCTCGACGGTCCGTAGACCCCAGGTGAGGTTAGCGAGACGTCGCTTCCACGTCTCTACCACGGACCGCCGAGATTGGACCTTCCTGTCGCGAACCGCTTCCCGCAGGGGACGTATCACGCCCCGGGCGCGGAGGTCGCATCGCCAGCGATAATCGCCAGCTAGCGCCTCCGCCTCCAGCTCCCAGGGCGGTGTCCCCGCCAGCACGCACGCCGCCTCAAAAGCGACGGTGCGATACCCGCGGATGGCCCTAATAGCTACGATGCGCTGTGGCCGACGCAGAAATCGGGCGACATGTTTTCGCACCCGTGCGTCGGCCCAGACGGGCGCACCGTATAGGCCCATACTGTCCACAGCTAGGCTTGTTTTTCCTCAGTGCAGCGATCAGGGATAGCTCATGACGCTTGCCTATATTTATAATTAGAGACTTCACAATTGAAAACTTATTCAAATACTCGAGATTGTCTACATTACCTACTTTCACTTTTCATTTATTTGTCCACTACCCGCAGTATCCAGTCTTCTCGTAATCATGACGTTTGCAACTACGTTGATAATGCATGGAAGTAATTCCTAGTTAAAAGCTCTACGAAGACTTCACATATTATCTTCCACGTATATAAATGTTCTCATTGTAAGTGAAACAAATGTTCGTCAAGTGTTACACACATGTGTATAACAATCTCTAGAATTAAATAAACTTTCAACAAACATCAAATCTGTAAGTTTTCGATCAACATTCTCGTATTCGTGGTGATTTTCAATGGAGCTCGTTTGCCTTTTCATATAAATATAACATTATTTGACGATTTCAGATAAAATTGAATGTTCTGAATTCGAATAAGATTGACTAGTTTCTAAAGGTTAAATAGTTCTATGTAGCTACTATTTAATTGCTGAATTATGAAATATTTTGAGTATGAACTATTCAGAATTTAAATTTAGGACTATTTTTAAGCGCGTGTGTGTAAAAAGTTCTGGAATAGCGGCAACGAACTGGCAGGCACAGCGTGCGCAGACCTCCTACTAGATGGACCGACGACCTGGTCAGGATCGCGGGAAATCACTGGATGCAAACAGGCAGGTCATTGGAGGAACCCTATGTGCAGCAGTGGATGTCTATAGGCCGATAATGACAACAGTGAGGCCAAAAATGCTTCTAGCTCTAATATACACCGCCTCACAACATAAAGCTTTACATAAGACGTCCATAGCTAAAGTTTGAAATTAAAAACGGAGTATAATAAAGGTAAAAGCATCCCCCTGCCACCCCCTACCCTTCACTCACCGGATATTACAGAAAGCCATTCATTTAAAACCCCTTAACTATTCCGTCGCAGTTTTCTCTAGTGTATGTTAAAACATTATTTGTAGATCAAGAGCTTGGAATATTCGGTTCTTTGACATAAATTGTTATTTTATTCAGAAATCATTGTGTTTATTCCACAACGACAGGACCGTGACTGATTAAGCGAAACGAGCTTTGAGACCAAGAGGTCGATGATATTACTAAGTAGCTCTAATGCTAGAACAGTCTAGACTAGTTAATGATTAAAGGTAGATACAAATGTTCTTCAAACGACGCTTGAAAAAAGTCCTTAAATGTTGGTCGTAGGTAGCAGCTCCGCAGTTTCCTCTGACAGTGCAGAGGTCCAAGAGCGACGGTAACTGTAGCGGACCAATAGAGCGCCAGATCCTGAATGGTGCTATGATAGTTTTCAACGTTCGGCAACATAAACACAACATCTGAAATTTACTACAGAGCGCTTCGGTGTGACCGGGCATATACCATCTCGCTTGGTCTGAGACCGCCTTTGGCAACCACATTTTTTTTAGTTGGAGGAAATCGCCGGATGGGGCATGTGGAAGTTGAACCGCAATAAAACCTCCAACCGCTCACACTCAATGTCCGAACCCCGGCTGAAGCCAGAACCCAGCACAAAGTTATACGCAACGGCGCGTTACCTCTGGACGCCGAACCGGCAACTAATCCTAAAGTAACCTAACCACCTACAATCAGGTGGCCTGTTAATTCATCTACCTACATAGCAATAAAAACATACTAAAGAAACCTCCTATCCTATACCTAACGTCATTGCTTTAAAGCGAATAGAGTATGACGAAGCGATGGGAGTCATTACGGAGAGACATCATTACTGAGCGACGGAACTACGCCTCTATAGACAAAGACGCTATGTACCCGGCCATTTTGTTTCAGCGTGTAGTCTAGGAGTCGGTTACGATCAACACTGCCTATCTTTTTCAATGTTAAACTTAATAACATTCGATATAAAGTAAAATGTGTCAATGTAAAATGTAAAAAGAAAATTGTGTTTTCGAAAAATAAACTTCATTTATTATTTCTCTATAATATGTAACAAGTTATTTAGCTCAGTACTATTTACATGACCAATATTTTGATTTTCTCCTTAACAGGAATTTACCAACAAAGTTACTGTTTATCTTGTAGCTTCAATAGGGATAACTTAATGATATCAATAGCCGAAAATTAGACTGTTTTCAGAAACAAACCTTTCCCTTCGCCATTCTTAAGAAGAAATCCAAAATAATGTTCATGAAAACAGTACTGATCTAAATAAAATTGTTTTTAGACAAAATATATAAATTCAAAAACGTTGCAAACTCCTAAACTACGCTATGTACGTAAGTCTCATTCGTTAGCAAATGCATTCAGTAATGAATGTTTTATGTATGAAAATGCGAAAAATTAAATGCACTGAAGTAATGAAGGGAAGAGCAGACGCAGGCTGTAAATACATCACAAATCCAACTGGTGATAACTCCTTAACGTTGTATTTATAATATCGACTCTGTTTAATGAGCAATAAAGGCGAAGTTTGTTTCTCTATATCTGCTGTAATATTTTGTAAGTAATATTTAGATTTATGTGTATCTGATAGACCATTTGATCTTCGTTGTGACCACGAGTTTATACGACCTTGACCATTACAAGTACTGTGTAATATATGTTAAGTGCTGGGCTTGACGGCAATGCACGTACTCAAGTATTATACGATGTCCTTCTAAGTCTTGGCGAGAGCACTAACAGAGAAAAGATGTGGACAAATGGTCCTTCCAGAGCCACTTAGTACAATTGTATCCAATTTAGAAGAACTCCAATTTCAAAGAAGGCTCTGCAGCAGATCAGCACTTTTTGAAGTTCAATTTTACAAAAGACAGTTTCCCTATGTTACTGCATTTGAAGAAACGGTTTATTAAATGTTATTTTGAAAATTTTAGTGCTGTATAGCGCTCAGGTAGACGACGTCGCGGGCAGCAGCTAGTCATTTATAATTTGTTGTCTAAAAAGTATGTTAAAATTAATTTTGAATTGGTAAACACAATACAATACATACAGCTTCAGAATTTCAAGAATAATATTCGTAATACATTATTTCATACATCCCATTCATTACATAGTTTACATACACCCTCGCCATAGTAATGAGCGCAGTAATCATCTCGCCCTCTCATGTAGCTCCCGTATGTACATTATTGTTTTATTCAAATCCTTTGCCTTTATCTAAAAAGTTGCTCGTATTTTTTGCCTTGCTTTTATTTTCCAGCCAGTGTTTTAGAAGAAAAGTATGATTTGTTTTGTAAATTTATGAGGAATGTAGGTATATAATTTATCTGTATTTGCTTGATGATTGTGCGTAGCCTCGGCTTGGTTAGTGTGAAAATTAATTTAATTTAAACTGTACAATTTCACTTTTGCAATTTTACTTTCATGTATTTACCTATTTTAAGCATTACAGAATCATTAAAAACTACACAACAAATTTTCATAGTTTTTTTTTTTTAATTACCCACTCAACTGGGTTCGGCAACCAAATTGGGTTGTATAATTTGCCAAGTCTGTGGCAGGAGCCAAAATTCAGCACAGTTCTAAAACTTGTTTTGTTTATATTTTATAATCGTCTCAAATTTTACGGAGGTGATATATTTTCACTGAAAATGCAATACAGCGTCGTTTAGTAATTATAATAAAGATTTACAAAAATATAAGGTTTAATTAAAAATCAAAATTAAAAATTTTTGGAATAAAATGTTTTTAAAAAAGGGGCTCAAACACGGTATTGATTCCGAACGAAGTCCCCAGTTTCGCCATCTAGCGAATAGTGACGTTCCTAGTTGAGTGGTTACATAATAATTTAAAAGTAAGTTTTACATCAGTAACAATATTGTACTCATGCGAAATCCAAACAACAAATGAAAGTTTATTTATACTAAAATTTAATATAACTACTATACGAGCATTTAGATTTAAACACAAAGAAGTTTAAATCAAATTAAACATAAAATATATTCTCTTTTCGTAACTATAAACATTAACTTTAAACGTTTCTTCGGTCTGATTGCAAGTGGTTAGACGACAAATAAATTGCCATTAGGACTCAGATTGAGAGTCCTTTGCCCGCCTCGATTTATTAATGTGAGGGTAAAGCTAAGGTATAAATCCTGGAAAAATGCCGAGATGGAAATACGCGGGGGCGGCGCGACGGAAAGTGTGCCGAGAGCGTAACGCGTCGCTCCGTCCCTCATAACCCCGTGCTGGGTTCTGGCCTCAGCCAGGGTTCGGACGCTGAGTGTGAGCGGTTGGAGGTTTAAGTGCGGTTCAACTCCCACATAACCCCGGATCCGGCGATATACTCCAACTGAAAAAAAAAAAAAAGATGGAAATACTGGTTGGTAGTTCTATTCTCGTATTTTTTATTGCTAGATAAACGAGCTTACCACCTGATGGTAAGCGGTTACCGTCGCTCATGAACCTCTGCCAGGGCAATGAAGGGCGTTTTCTATCACCTACTTCCTACTTATACAGGACTTTTCTTAAACCTCGTTTGAAGAGGGACATGCCATAATCCAAACAGCATTATGGCGTTGATAGCCCAACGTTACGACTCACCATACATAGCCCATTGCGTGGATGCTCATGTGGGACGAGTCGAATGGAAGCGTGGCCTATGATATATTGCTTAGGCCACGTTCTGTTATTTTGTCACTAACACTTAGATTAAGACTTACTAACACTTTTATGTACTGTAATGTGGGCCCTTGTAGCCACTATGATTAAAACTAAATAAATAAAAAAATAGCGTTTCGGGAATACCGAGCACCGTAGTGTTATAGGTAAATCAGGGAAAGATTAACAACGAGCGATAGTTTTTCAAATAAGTTAAGTATTTTTTTTCACAACTTGAATCTTTTTCCTATTTCTAAATAATGCTGTAGAGTTTCTACTTTATTTTCTTTCTTTCCTGAAATTTGCAGTAAGTGAAAGATAAACTACACAAGCAATAGAAATTTAAGGAAATTTTCAAAATGAAGGAAACATTCTTTGAGAAAATAGAAAATAAGAACGTACCAAAATATTTGAAACGTAAATAATACGTATAAAATGGCGGACTCCGAGCGAATTATCGAATTACGAACCGAACAAGGCACCCTAATACGGTAAGTGGTGATTTAGGGTTGTCGCTTTTAACAATATTTATTGAAAATAATAAATACCTAAATATAAAAAAATGTTTGGATAGAATTTTTGGAATTTAATCAAACAGTTTTTGTAATGCTTGATATTTTTTATTACATTGGCAAGATAACGAGTAAATGGCCCGTCTGATAAGAAGCGGTTACCGTTACTCATGAATCTCCTCAATGTGAGGGAACAGGGATGCCGTTTTCTACTCCCTACTGAACACGGTTTTTCTTAAACCTCGTTGAACGCTTGTCTTTCTTCAAATGAGGTTTGAATACAGTCCTTAAAGCTAGGTCTTAGGTAGCGGCCCCGCAGCATCCCCAGACATTACAGATGTCCATGAGAAGAGACAGTAACTCCTTACGATCAGATGTCCCGTCTTGTCTGACTAGATGACAATAGATGATAATAAAAAAAAAATCACGAAAAAAGGTTTTTTCTAAATTTATTTGTATCAACCCTACTACCAGAGCTAACAAGACCAAAAACGATTTCCCCTATTGACAGCCCTACAGAACAGTGCCACACAAATCTAAAAATACAATCACAGTAACCCTTAACACCACATCATAGAGTCTACTTTTGCTTGAAAAGAAATAATTTTATTTTTGTCAAAGAAAATAGCACTTTACGAGATTATGGTGGATTACACGGGGCAGAGGAAATAACATTAATTCTATTTATTCAATAATATTTAACTTCTATCACTGTTGAGGGAAAATGAGGATAAACTGAAATATATTTTATACTAGCCGGTAGTCCTGACTTCGTACAGTTACAATTCTGATACATAAATGAATAGATTAAAGGACCTACACGATAAAAAGCCCATGCTTTAAAAAGTGAAAAAATGGATAAACCGATAATTTAGCTGAGATTTTTCTTAGCTGTATTTCCCAAAAAATATCGAAATCGGTTCATCTATGTGGGAACTACCATGTCACTAACAAACGCACAGAGAAATCAAACACCGATCGTTTTTCACAAGTTAAATAAAAATTTTCTGAACTTCATTAAAAACTAAACACATAAAGATACTCTACATAAAAACCCCACAATATAAGTAAAAAAAAAAAAACACCTCATTATTCATTAAAAAATAAATTATATATTACATAGCGCTGATTGCAAAGATACATAGCCTTCGTACAGCCTCTTCATTAAAACAGGGGAGGGACCGAGTACAGATAGCATAAAAGGATTCATTTCAATTCATTTAGGTACAACTCTACACAGATATAATAGAATTGATCCTTCAGATATAACAAGACATACAGTTCTGAATAAAGTGTGAGAAAATAGTGTCACCAAAAATATAACAGATATTATCTTGACAGTCTTTATACCTAAAAATTCAGAAAAGTGAAAATACATTTTTAGAAGTAGGTACCTATATTCAGTGACAGATTTACTAATGTCCCTTTTTCCTGCCACTAAACTTTTGCAGCTTCAACTGATATCTGAAATTCTATTCGCTAGTTAACTTCAAAAAATATATTTATTGTCAATAATTAAAAATATTTATTCAGCCAAATTTATGTCACGTTTCCATAATTGCCAACTGTCAAACGGTGTTTCACACAGTTTTGTAATGCCTGGCAATGCATTCGAAACTCCCGTTTAGATGCAAATTTGTCAGCCGTTACCGTCATTTGTTTTTACGTGTTTTTGACATTTGCTAGCCTATAATAATATTTAAACGTAAGCATGCCCGCACACCTAAAAAAGTATTGACAATACTTTCGATCGAGGGATGGGAAAAGATACAAAAAAATAGCATGTTAAAGAAAGTGTTAATTAAAAAACCATTTTCAAAAATAGCACATGCATGTTTTAGGATAAATAAAACTAAAAAAACTTAATTATATTTTAGGATCGAGTTCCAAAATCGTATAATGTTAAAAATATTAATTTTATCATCATAAGTCTACTATTCAGGTGGTATTTTAATTTTGAATATATGCAATTAATTAATTCAAATTTCTTTCATACTTTTACAGGTTTGATGCTGTCTGAAACTACTTTTTTTCATGTCTTTTAGCGCAATACATAGAACTAAACTCACTTGACGTAAGCACCAGGAGATGCAGGTATACAAATAGCACAATTTCAATATCTAAAAGATGTTTAGTGCATGCTACTCAAACGCTATTATTGCTTTTTTTTTTAACATTACAATTAAATTGTTATGACTTTTAAATCCCATCTCTGCTTCTGTCACAAGTATTGACAATACTGTTTTAGGTGTACGGGCACGCTTACATTACAAAACATAACATGAAAAATCCAATTTACTACATTAAAAGAAATCAAAGTTTCAGAAAGACAAGGAAATTATTGTAGGTATTGTAATTTAGTATGGTTTAATCTGTGAACATTGTAATTATTTTTTTACAAATAGCGTGTTTTACAACAGTCTAAATAATATTTTTTAATTACTTAATCATATTTCAAATTGGACTCGATGTTGTCAGTGTTAATTACCTCTTATAATTAAGAATTTTATAAGATTCAATTATGTAGTAAAATAACTTGCTTTAATCGATCAGAAATTGAAATCAAAAAGAGAACACTTTTATTGTACTGAAACAATTTTTTTGTATCGATTCAAGGGTGGATGTTGCTTTCCAGTAAATCTAACTGAATGTATTTTAATGTATTTTTATAACAGGGTTTAGGTATATCAGAAATCAAACAAGTTACATTTGGCACGGTAATCAGGTCGAACAACGTCTCACTTTGATTTCTGGAGCAAAAGTAAATCTTTTTTTTTAATCTTTATTTAGGGGCTTTGTCCATAAAGCCAATAACAAATTTTCCTTAAACGACCCAGCAAATCTTCAATATTCATGAATCCTCCTGAAAATTGTTACTTTAAAAAACGTCTTTCTAGAACTACTTTGACTTAACTACATATTACACCATTCTTGAAGTTTAACTGAAAGTATTCGAAACCACTAAAACACACAACATGCGTAAATTTAAATTCCTTGTATTTTAAATTTAGATTAAAGTATTTGAAAAATTGTTTAGATATGTAAATATTACTACATTGTTACATGACCCGGTAAAAGTAGTATTTTCTTTAATAAATAAATTTTTAGATTTAAATTTCCTTAGAATTCGAACGAGAGAAAAGAAAGAAAAAAAATCATTTAATGAATTAACACACATATGAAATACACATTTACATTTTGAATACATCTATAGGTACTACTTAGCAGAACAGTCATATTAAGTCACATCTCGGCATATTTTGCAGATTACTGTAGCGCTAATTTCCTGCTGAAGCCTATTTCTACATCACGTTCGAAAACATGATTATATTTGTCTTATCGGCTAAAATATGCAATCTTTCCGTAATTGTGTGGGTCCATAGTACAGTTTACGACTGGTCATTCGATTTTAGTTTCACTATAGTATAGTGTTTTTACTTTTTACTCTACGATCATTATACATTATTTCCACTTGTCAAAATGTGAAATGAAAAAAAGAAGAAAAAGTAGAAATAATTATGAAACAGTAGGTTTAAAGATGTACCTAACAGATAACTGATTACCAAAGACTTTAAACGATGACCGAGAAACGCAATTAGACAGACCTGTTCTCTTGTAAACTTGGTTACATTTCTTCGATCTCCGTCCCAGTTTAAAGTTACCTACTGGTTTTTTTTTTCAAATTAAAATATTTATAAGTTTGTTCATTTAAACAGTCGCAGTTGTCTATCTCATTAACGATATTAAGCAAGTAAAAATGTTCATATCATCGCTATTATTTCATTAACGTAATATCGTTTATGAAAGCTGTTTACCACAATAAAATTTAAGCGTTTTACCCGTTTACACTTATTTATTTATTTATTTATAAAGGTCACCAACATGTAATACACCCGAACATGCAATACAGGTATATTAAGAGACTACAGTACTAGTATAAACTTAATGCTAACACAATTATAGGTGCCAACTGCATGCCTATTTTAAATTAGCGGTCAAAGACCAGACAATAAAAAAAATCCAATAATAAAAATTAAGTACAATTAAAAATAATATATTAAAGGTTTTCGTCTGTGTTAAGTCTTAGGAAGGGTACGTATATTTTAAATACGTTAAATCTAAATAATGTTCAGATATTACACGCTATTTAAACCCCGATATGGCCTATCTCTAGCCTATGTAGGCAGATGAGAACACCCGTAGACTTCTAACTCTCTTAAGCTTCCTTTGATTATAATTGTGTACATGTCATCAAAGCAAAGATAGGATTGAGATTTTTTTCAATTTCAAAATACAGTGATTTATAGGAACTGAAAATAAGCACAAAAGGCGAGCTTAACTCAAATACCTATGAGTTTTCTTATAGCAAACTTATGAAAAAAACAGAAATGTCATCGTATAGAGAGGTAGTGAAGTGTACTAAATAAACTATACAAATCAATTACATACCGATTAGCAATCTAAGTACCGCGACTATATTACAATACAAAAAAATATATATTAAGAATAACAAATAATATAAACTAAATACATACTGCTACTCTGATCATTGGTACGGACATAAAACGTTACAAAACTAGTATCAAAAATGTAGATGAATCATTGACAAAACAAAAAAACTTAAATTAGAGAACAGAAAGAGAATTAGAATGAAGTGAGAAAATGGTTTTTGGACGTCCGGTGAACTACTAGCCCGTATGGAGTGTGGCAGAGCGTTCCATAGGCGCACGGCCTTTACAGTGAAAGACGCGCTGTATCGGCTGGAGGAGTTCTTAGGAACCTTGAGAAGAAGAGAGGTTACAGAACGAGGTTATTTGCCGCCTGATGCCTGGAATTCAAACATCGTGAGGTAACACGCATTTTGAAAAAAGATAACAAACTCCTTCGAAGATATGTGAAGTCTCCATTCCGCATTGGGGTAGCGTGGTGTACTACGCCGGATCTCTCTACTGAGGAGACCTAAGCACAGTAGTTAACAGTTATGGGCTGTTACAGTACAGTTGCACTGAAGTGGAAACCTACCACTTAGCTAAAGAACCTTAAGGATTTGTTAGAAGATGGACCTGTCGATAGCGATCTAGAGACGTTTGAAATTTTATCATTTTTTAACAACACATTACATACAAACCCTACAACAAAAACCGTAACAAAAATACCTCAATGAAAAAAATCCATCTCGAAATCCAGCCCACTTAAGCAAAAAACTTATCTAGCACATAATTATTCAGCATTACCATATTCCAGTTCCCTTTGAGTCCAGCTCAAGAGTCCGGAAACACTCGTAAAGCCTTCATTAAACAGGTACACAACCTCAAAGAGAGTATATAAGATTAAAAACTCCTTTATGATCTGTCGAGTAATATTCGAAAAGGAATGAGTACCACCCTCTATTTCTGTCCTTTTTTGACACTAACAAAATGTAGCGCTGTCTCTTTTATTAAATGGGAACTTAAATGAAATGTTTTTTATTAAATAGTGATGTTTATATTGACGTATAAGTAACATTTATGATGTGTCTACTCTGTTTTCTACTAGAGAGTAAGAGTGACAGAAAATAACTTAGAAATTGTAGTTTTGATTGTGACTACTTAACCACTCAACTGGGATCGGCAACCAAATTTTTTTGTTTACTTTTGCCAAGTCTGTGGCAGGAGCCAAAATTGAGCACAGTTCTAAAACTTGTTTTGTTTACATTTTTTAATCGTCTCATATTTTACGGAGATGATATATTTTCGCTGAAAATGCAATACACACTGTATACACGTTTAGTAATAAGGAATTAAAAAATATAAGGTTAAATTAAAAATCAAAATTAACAAATATCGGAAAAAAATGTTTTTTATAAAAAGGGGCTCAAACACGGTATTGATTCCGAACGAAGTCCCCAGTTTCGCCATCTAGCGAATAGTGACGTTCCCAGTTGAGTGGTTAATATCTTGTGGAATGTAAACTTGTAAGAAATGTTTTCCATATAATTTACTTGAATTGATTTAAGATTGGTTAACATTTCCGAAATACATAGGTTGATAAGATAATTTTAGAATAAATTTTGTGTTGAAATATACTTTGCTAACCAAAGACAAGCGATAGTTATAAAATTAAATCTACTTCGACTGTTAAACAGTGAAAAAACAGTATTTCTTTTTGTGACGACGTAAGATAATAATTTAACAAAACTATTAATGATTAAAAAAATGCTAACAATCGAACATTTGCGAAAAGTTTAAACACGATTTAACCCAAAACACGCCAAAAAAACTATTAAAAACTTTTGAATTTTTAATAGTCAGTCAATTTTACAATAACAAATAAAATGTAGATTTTTTACATTGCTACCCAAGTGAGTTTTGTAGTAGAGCCACATAAGTTTCATATACATTTCAGGGGTAGGTTTTCATTACTGTACCGCATAATGGAGTGTTAGCATAATGACTGTGCGTTTTAATCATTGGGGAAATAGCGAGCACTCGAGAAATAATCCTGAAACATGTACCTACCTATTTCTGGTCGGATTTATATGTACCTACTGCACTGTAACATATAACTGCTGGCTTCAGGTCTCTTCAGTAGAGGGATTTTGGATTTAAATAATCATAGCTTGGCAAATAATTGAGTATAAGTACCTGACACGTGAAACTTCGTCTGTGTCACAAAAGCCAGCGTTTGCGATCTAAAATCCATCTATTACCTATTAAAACATTTAACTTTGAAACAAACTGAAGATACAGAATTATTATAAAACAATACAAATAAATTAACCACTCAACTGGGATCGGCAACCAAATTGGTTTGTTTACTTTTGCCAAGTCTGTGGCAGGAGCCAAAATTGAGCACAGTTCTAAAACTTGTTTTGTTTACATTTTTTAATCGTCTCATATTTTACGGAGATGATATATTTTCGCTGAAAATGCAATACAGCGTTGTTTAGTAATAAAGATTTACAAAAATATAAGGTTTAATTAAAAATCGAAATTAAAATTTATTGGAAAAAATGTTTTTAAAATGTGGCTCAAACACGGTAGTGATTCCGAACAAAGTCCCCAGTTTCGCCATCTAGCGGAAAGTGACGTTCCCAGTTGAGTGGTTAATCTATTTTTCTACTGGGAAGCCCGTTGGATCGACTTCCTACAGTAAAAAATTAAATTATTCGGAATATCTATCTCTTCTTCTGCTGTCCATGTCCTACAATTTTTTTTGCTATTTAAATATTATTATGTAACAGATTTTTTTTGGAGATGGTAATTCGTTTTAATTTTTATATAACTGTTACTTGACGTAAATATTAATATTAATCCTAAAACTAAAATGTAGGCAACAGTAGTATTCATCATCATTCTTGTAAAGTATTAGGAGGCTCTTTTGTTACAATTTAAATGGTTTTAATAAACATGTAATGTTTTTATTTAGTTAGGTACTGTTATTTTTTATTATCAAATTTTATATTAATACTATTTTCTTTTTAATTAAACTGAACTCTTTAATGACCAAAGAGATCGTATTATTTGTTGATAAAATACTTTTTGGTTCACCGATTTGATATTGGCCGAATATAAACAATAATAATTTATTTATTTCTCTTCACACAAGAACCATTTTTATACAAAAAATATATATTAAACCTTACAGTTTGTGAAGAGCTGGTGTCTGTGAAAGGAAAACCTGTGTTACAGATCACCAGGTCCCCACCCCTGTTTACAAAGACAATGAAAACTGTAAAATAACAAATAGCACTTAAAATTATATAGTAGGTATTAGGGCCGTACACTTCGGCCGGCCAAGCAGGCTAAAAAAAATATCTAAATTAATTAGCTAGCTAGCCGATAGGCTTAGCTAATTTAAACGGATAACTGAATTAGCCATCGGCTAACTAGCTAATTTTTTTATCAGTTTTTAACTACAGATAAGCCCCAAAAATAATAATATTCATATTTTACGACAAAAATAAAACTATTGGAATAGTTTATTGAATTAACTAACAGTTAACAATGACTTATTTACAAAAATGGATCTTAATAGATTAATTGTTAAATTTGTTTTCGGTAATATTCCTATTTTGGTATAGGACAATTAATAAATTAGCTATTTTGGGTAGTAAACAGTTACGTTTAGAACTAATAATATTTTCAGCTTTGGAAAAAGCTCGATGCTGGAACACCTGAGTATCTTCTCGCCAACCTAGCCAGGAAACTTGTGGCGCTTTGAATGCCACCAAGAGAGATTGGAGAGGATTGTCACTAAGCGTTAAACTCCATTTTGAAGCTATTGATTTCGTTTTCGTTGACATCATCAAATAATTAGAAGTATCACTTTCAAAGCTTGTTATCCTCTCAAAGCTTTGAGATAAGGCTTCACAATTAAAGAGATAATTCAAATCTTTCTCTCTCTTGTTTTTTGTGATAACTTCTGGCGATTTCTCAACATTTTCCTTAGTCAAGAGTTCTAAAAATGTTTCTTGGACAGACTCTCGAAATTCTGGAGTAACGGGTAAGAAGCCAATGAAAAGCTGAAAAGAATTTAGCTAGTTAGCCAATAAAAAAAATTCAGTTAACCGGTTAAATTAGCCAAGCCTATCGGCTAGCTAGCTAATTAATTTAGCTAACTTTTTCTGCACAGCTCTAGTAGATATGAATTTTTTTGACGCGTCTCGTCCGGCCACACACCTACAATAATATTGCCAATTCTTTCGAGCTAGAGATGGGAAAAGATTAAAAAATTGCAAATTGCACTTTCTTTAAGTGTTAAGTATAAGCACATTTTCAAATATAGCACTCACATATTTTAGCACAAATAAAACATGAAGCATTTTTTTATATTTTAGAATTGAGATCTAAAATTGTATAGGGTGAAAGAGGGTAATGGGAGTCACTTAAGCGAGAACTCAAGTAACATTTTAATTAAAACGTTAGTATTTATTGCAATAGTCTTTAAACATAATTTAGTTATTGAACTATCATTAGAATTCAATTTCAGTCATTTTGGCAAACAATTTCGAAAATTATAAATCAGAAGACCAGGAAATATTTTCAGTTGTTCTAACTCGTACTTTTGGCATTAAGAAAGCATAGTTGTAGGCAATTGTAATCACTTGCAGGTAATGAGAGTTAGCTGACTCAGGTGACTCTCATTACCCGCAACTACGCTGATGAGCAAAAAAAAAGTTTAACACATTGATAAAATCTGTACTGCACAGCACAATTTGGAACGACTAACTATATAAGTGTAAATGTCTTATTCGCTTTCTGTAAGAAATTCGGCACTTATATTCTAATTTACATTAACGTAAAATTACATCAACTGAGCACAAAAACAAAAAACGGTCGTTCCTCAGTGCTGCATGGGTTGACTGGTGCGAGCTGTTCGTGACTGCTTGGGGGCCTGGAGTGGAGGCTGAGGACCCTGTTTACGCGACGGTTTCATGTAGTGTTTCGTAGTTTTAAGAGTGACTCCGATTACCCTCTCTTCCCCTAATGTTAAAAATATTAATTTTAACATCGTAATTCTATTCAGGTGGTATTATAATTGAATATACAATCATTATAACTTTTTAATATATTAAACCAATCATTCATAATTTCATCATCATCATCAATCTTTCATAATTTTACAGACATGATGCCGCTTCAAAATACTTTTATTTTCATATTTTTTAACGCTGTACATAGAACTTTACTTACTTCATGTAAACACCAGAGGATATACAAATAACACAATTTTAAGTTCTAAAAGATTTTTAGTATTTTATTTTGTATATCTATCCTCTATTTCCAGTATCCTTCGGTTTATGACGCCATAATTAAAATGAATGCCAAAATGTGTAAGAATATTTCTAATCCAGGAAAATTATAATCTTTTAAAAACACAAATAAACATGCAACTATAAACAAGTTTAATTTATGCTACATGAAACAAATTGATAGACTTCCATAAAACTTAGTAAGTAGCCAAAACTGTTCTGTACTGTAACAACTCATTACTGCCCACTGCGGGGCTAAAGTCTCAGGTTCAGGCATAGTCTACCGCAGGTACCCAAAACTGTTTTTTTAAATAATCAACGAACTGAACTATAAACTTCACATCTCATACATTAAAAAAATAAGAAAATTTACATTAGGTAGTGAATATACATCGACATCGATAGTAAAACAACGATGAATGTCAGGAATAATTCCAATACTTGTTTTGCATATCTAATAAAGAAAATAAAATAAAATATTAAAAATCAGTCCATTCTAGTGATAATGAGCCAGCCACTTCAAAGTAGCAGTTCTACGAGCTATGTCTATTACTTTGGTCCTTCTAAAATACATTAAGTACTTGAAAAATAATTGTAGGTAATATTACTGTTTAGTATTTAATGCGACATAAAACCTCTATAACATAAATAAGGAATAATTTCGTTAATAAGATGTCATTGTCCATCAAACAGTGAGTCAGCAATACAATTTCAAATAACACACACGTATTTTATTTCCAAATCATTATTTTCATTAAAACAACTATCATACACAACAATTACTATAAGCTATAGAAGAGCGGGTTTCCTAACACAAATATTATTTAGTTATTAGTATTAGGTATATAGGTATACCTAACACTTAAAAGGGGGCCCAAAAACTGTTTAACATGTAGGTATTTGAATGATTTGCTGAAATAAAATATTTTTATTTTCATTTTCTACGGATCTCTTTCTTTCTGCTTCGATCACACAGAGAAACACCAAGCAACAAAAAAGCCCTCTCCATCTTTAAATTTAGAGAATCATCATCAGCCCTTAGACGTCCGCTGCTGAACATAGGCCATACCATATACATATTTCAGAGAATAGGTACTGTTTATTCTCTGGTAATATTTTCTCAAATTGAAACAATTTCATTTCCCACAGATTGTATTATGGAAAGTCATTGCATACATGCTCATAGTCGATATGGTTCTTAAGACCTCAGGAGATATGTATTCGTGTTAAATTGCATTTCAGGTTTTTTCGTAGATATTGTAAAAAAAATTCAAGTAGATACTTATTCTCTATCCTGTTGTTTGACTGTACGTTACATTTTCTATGTATTTTAGCTATTAATTCAAAACCAATTATTACGATGTTCAGTTTCTTTTATACATATAGCGTATGCATGTTTCTTGATAAAAATTTCGTTTGTTTGCAACACCTTTACCTACCAGAAAAATTGAAAGGTTTGATTAAAAAAATATTAAATAATTTATTTAAACTCTATTCCGCCATTTAAATATATTTTAACTAAAGATTTAAATTCATTCGAACAAAAGCCTTTCAACCCCAAAATCCCGACACGAATTACCAATTCATAATCAAGAAATTTGTTCAGAAAACAAAATTAGACCGGTATTCAAGGAAAATAAGCGAGTTTTCAAATTGAAAAGTACTTCGTTAGGCCAAAAAATGAACCGACGGTCGACCAGCGAACTGTGTGCACAGATTATGCAATTTTATTTCAATTTGCTGGTCTTTAAGAGGTGGGGTGTTCTACCCGTCATACATACGCAACCTCACGCTTTTTTCATTCACCCCTCGGAAACAAACCACGGTAAAATGCACCATAACTCGTGGCAATAAAGTTGGGAATAAAATATGCAGTTTTTGATTAAATTATTTCACCATTATTTGATACCACCTCTTTCAAAATGGCGTCAAAAAATTACGAACGGTATTTGAGATGCAGAAATTGCGAGTCGTTTTGTAAAATGCGATGTGGGGTGAAGGGTGTGTAGTTTGAATTCGAGCCGTGGAGGAATGCGCCTCGCGGGAAATCAAATTAATGACTTTACACGTAATTTTACATTATAATATTTTATTATAAGTTTGTTTTCATATTACACGTAGGTTCTTTTCATACACGAAACTTATGACACTAGAAAAATGATTGAGAGAATGATTAATTTCTAAAAAGATTTTAATAATTTTAATTCAACGTTGAATCAGTATTTTTTTGATTTTTAATACTGAAGATACATTTATCATAATTTAAAGTTCAACTCATTTTATCATTGACTAATAAGCCAGAACCCAGTCTCACTTTGTTTTTTTGATTCTGTAGTTTACCAATTAATCGTTTGATCAATTAATATTTAATATCTATCTTGTTTTTACTTTTGAAATTAATAGATCAGCATCCGAACAAAATACCTTCTAACAACATGTACTTAAAGCTTAAAGAAAGCAGCTCTTGAAAAATGAAGAGACTAAAATTTAAATTTATCTATAGTACTTAAACTAATGAAACATACTAGGTATATTTTTAAAGTGATAATGTATTTATCACTGGTTCCAAACTAACCAAAATCCTGACAAAATCTGGCAAAAAAGTTCAAGTGTCATTTTATTTTTCCTTTTTTATTGAGTTCAGGAACGTTACTATCATTCGAAAACTCTCTTTCCCTTCACAATACTACCATACAAAAAAACTACCAGTTTTTATTCAAAGTAAATTACTGAAATTTAAAGAATGTAGGTCGTTTTCTGATAATTTATAATAGTAGGTACCTACTCCTATTATAGATAGAAGTTTTAAAATAATTTATACTGTTTAAATAGTGTATCTGGTCAAAATAAAGTAGGCACCTAACTCTCATAAAAATACATAAAGATGTAGTTTAATTGATTATTAGATTTCATTTTGATGACATTTAAATACATTTTTATAATAATTAGTTTCCATAGATAAAACCGTATTTAAATCTGTCACTGTTACAACTAATTAGTAACAATTAGGGATGATGTGCATATTGCAATGAAAAAGAATACGCTAAAAAACTTTTTTGTAGAACCATTTTTACATTCATATTACCTCTACCAATAGCGTAATCATAAGTAGTTACTGTCGCTCATGGACCTCTCAAAACTTGAGGGAAACTGCCGGACCGGTATCTACAATCTATTTATTTAGGACTCTCTTCAAACCTCATTAGAAGAATAAAATTGTAGCGCTCGCGAAACACCGAAGAATAAGTCACATCTTGTAGCGGCTATAGAATGTTTCTTATTCTTTATTAGGCTACAAGCTGGCCCACACAACTTCGTCTGCGTCACATAAGGAAATTTTCTCACCGTTTAAACCTTCCCTGGACTTCTACGAATATTTCCATGATTAAAATAAGCCAAATCGGTTCAGTCGTTCTCGAGTTTTAGCGAGACTAACGAACAGCAATTCATTTTTATATATAAAAGATAGTCTTATATCCTCATTAGGCTAAAGTATAGCCTAATAGCGTGTGGTAAAGAAAAATACTAGAAACGGATCATGGGTGACAAAACTTCAACTTGATCCTTATTGATGCGATGATAGAAAGCATTTCAAACAATTTGAATGACTCCTCGTGATACAACGTAGAGACTGTGTCTCTTTGCATTTTACACCGGTTCCAAAATAAATGATACGTCAGTTGGGATCAACGAAGGAACTGTACCAACCCATTACTGCTCATTGTTGGGCTCAGGTCTCCTCAGAGGAGGGATTAGACATAGTCCACCACGCTTGCCTAGTGCGGATTGGGGACTTCACATATTATTATCTTCAAAGGATTTTTAGAATCCTTTTCCGACATGCAGGTTTCCTCACGATGTTTTCCTTTACCGTTTTTAGCCAGTGGCGTTGTGAAAAATTGCACATAAATTATTTTCACATTTAGATTTAGAGGTACAAGCCGACTGGATTTGAACGAAGGAACGGCCCTGTCCAAAACGCGCCAATTTACAGTTCACAGTTGATTCATAATACTTTTCAATCTTATATATCGAATCAATTCTGAAATAATCTACTAGCCAGTATAACCCCAAAGTTTTGAAGTTACCTTTGTCTTAATGATTAAATAATTTCTATGTGTTATAGATAATTATAATACTAGGTATGTAACCGTTGGTGGGTAACCCTAGGTACAATACCATTTCGGAAACTATGTATAGTTACTAAAATTAAGTAAGTATATTTTTTTATCTTTTCTTAGGTTTTTCTAAAGTTCGCTATTAAAAGAAAAGTCGGTTAGGCCAATTTATAATTTTTGGTCTAAAAATATTTTTGGAAGCCCAATGCAGTGACAAAAATCACAGGAATTCCTCCATTCCGTCTAATATGAAGATGTAGCTCAGGCTTAGTAATACACATTTTTATCTATAAATTCGTACAAAAACAGAACAGATAACATTTTCTAATAGAAATGTAATGGATACGAAGATCTAAAAACTGGTGTCGTGTTTGGACAGCGAGACAATAGGAACCGGAAACGAACGATAAACGAACCCATTATGCGGTGATAAAGGACTTAAACGTCTTTAAAAGGTTCTGAGGTGTCGTCGCGGACGCGGCTGGGCTTGTCCGCACCCCTAATGACGTAAATCGAGCCACCTCGACAGAGGTGGACTGGGGTGAAATGTGGTTATGGAATTTTACACGTGATTTAAAGTATGGAAACGAAAGGAGCCCGAATTAAAAAAACGTGCTACGCTAAAGCTACGTATTATTGAATTTCTCTTTAGTATTTCTGTTTCTTGCAGATTATTTCTTATAAAAGATTTCATGCTTTTTAACAAAAAACTGAAATTCGCTTTAAGACTTCTAATATGAAGTGGACATAGTAACTTCAACTTAAAAGATTTTCTTTGTCAGCTCGGAAAACCAGACTATTAGTAGAAATAATTCCATTTAAAAAAGTTTTAAGGGCATTTTCGGGCAAAGATGTTTTAAGTAACAGCTATTTAAAAGTTGGGCAAATTAAAGTCCGCTTTTACTTTTAGAAAACCGTCTAAAGCTTAAGCTGCGACTTTTCTCTGAAACTGAATCTGTTTTTTTAGAAGTAGCTGTCTGGCATTGCATTTTGTAGACAATCCATCACTAATAGAGCTTACACTCCATCTGATGGCAAAGGAACTCAGGAATTTCAGAACCTGTCGATTTAAGAAAAGCATTAACAATATTTTATAGGTACTTTAGGTACTTGATGTTATACGGATACAAGTATTTTTTTAATGGAATACACCTACCTAAACATTTACCATCACAATTCACAAATATAGTTTATTTGCAAGAATAGTCAGAGGTCCTGAGTTCGACCCTGCCTAAACACTCTTTTGTTTTGTTTCCGATAACCGCCTGCAATCCGCACCTTATTGGGTTACCGCCTTTAATCATTGACGTCGTTTCAAGATGAACCCTAACGAGTTTCAATCAATACGAAGCGAGAGACGCGTAATCAATACTCTTTTGATTCTATTATTAATAAAAAATGTGTAATTGAATCCTATTCCGTTGCCTTTGATTCAAAGTTTGTGATCACGATTCACGATACTGTTGTGATTATCTTAATATTTTGGTTTTGAATTGCAGCTTTGAGAGTTTTATATATGTATCTATTTATTTGTGGTGCAAGAATTGCAATTATAAAGAAAAACAGACATCCCTTTTTCAAGAAGCTACAATTCAATCTTTAGTACCTTTCAGACCACCGAATCTGCAGATATTAAAAACAACTTATCAACATTTCAACTATCAACAACAACATTAACAACTATCAGTTGGCACAAAAGCTTGTGTGCTACTGAGGTCAAAAAATATCCAAATTAACATCTGATGCAGTTTAATTTATCTTTTTTAGCTAACAGTATGTTCTTACCAAAACTCATAATATTAAGCAGAAAAATAATTTCACATCCAAGCATACTTTTTAAATAGTAGTATTATTAAAATTCAATAAATCAAACAGCTGAACAGCAGTGTGGCCGCCTGTGGCGTACATTAAGGTGGGCCGCAATGGAATAACAAATCAGATTTTAGTAGACGTTACAGTTCGCCTAATCACGACAATTTCTTGAAAATTAATTAATCAAGAAAAAAACCGTTTGAAAGGTTAGGGCTTTTAGTCGAATTTCTTTGAGAAAAGTTTAATAAAAATACTAAAACTTGATTGATTTGACAGAGCTTTGTCAATCGTTTGTCAATGTCAAAACCGTCAAAGCAACGACATAACCTCAAAAATATTACAGAAATTTAAATTTATCAGAAAAATGTTAAAAACTCTAATAAATAGAATAAACCCAACACAAATATCGTGTGGTTTTCATACTACAGCATGTCTCAAAGAAGTACAATTGTTAACAAGGCTTCGGGTGGTCGATAACTCTGAAATTGGAATGCGAGCTATGGCCGAAGGAAAACCACCGAAAGTTATTTGTGTTTATAATAAACAACGTAAGTATTAAATTTAAATTGTAAATATAACATATTCTACGATATATAAGCTATTTAAAAGTATGTCAGGCTGTGTAAAAAGACTGGGGCAACTGAAAGAAACTTCAAAACAAATCTGTTTGAAATACTCAATATTTGAATAAAGTACTCAGAAACATTCAGATACGAACTAATTTATCAAACGGTAACCTTTAAAACACACACGTAAATAATAACAGTGTTCATATTCTTTAGAAACAATAGATTTAGTTATGTACTTCGGGTTAGTTGATTCCTAGTTTTCTATTATAGGCATTGGCTTCATCGGTGACAGAGTCATGGTTGCAATCAAAGGACAAAAGAAGAAGGGTATTCTAGTTGGTCTGAAGCAAACTCAGAAAGTCAAAGTACCAAAATTTGATAGCAACAATGTGGTTTTGATTGATGATAATGGAACACCTCTCGGTACAAGAATTCACGTCCCGATACCAACTATCCTTAGAACAATATTGAAAGAGAGAACTCATTCAAAAGGAGCAGATTACACTAAACTATTAGCTATAGCAACCAAATTTGTATAATTAGTTAAGTAGATATTATGTAGCCAATAAATTTAGTGTAAATAAACTGTTTTTTATTTTTGCCTATACCTTAACTAAGAAAACGTAAACAGTTTTCTTACAAGCTGACATAGGCAACTCTGTAAAGAAAAGTTAGTTTCTAGTAAGACTGCATATAAAAAAAATGCATATCATACTCAGTACTTGGTACATCACTAATCTGGCTGAAAGTCCCTTAACAATTGCATGCTGCTTCAGAAGCCCACCTATACAATTTACTAGTAATAATATATTTTTACCTTTTACTGAAAAAAGGTATAAAGGTCAACTCTGTTGTGGGGGATTATTAAGAATAGGCTATTACGCACCAAGCTAATAAAATAATAAATCATATTACTTTAATAGATTTACGAAAAACAAAGTGATTCAATATTAATTTCTACTCATAAAAACGCAAAATGTATTTTATATTTTAAAATTCGTGTTGTCAAATTTTAGCCTAATTTGGCTTAAAAAAAAGATCTATTTTTTATGAACTAAAGATTAAATTATAAAAAAAATGGAATGGAATAGCCTATTCCCGAGGCCGCAGAAGATAACTTAATAATTAGTTTTTGAGACTGGTTGTTAATCCATAAAGTTTCAATACAAATTGAAATTTACTCTATAGACAAGGAAAACAAATAAAAATACATACAATGCGATTGAAAATTGAAATTTTATTTAAAACTTATTTTATGTCCACATTCCAGTAGATTGTGACGCGCTACCGATGTTCATTAGCAGACGACATCGAGATTATACGCATTACAACTAATCGTTAACCACAAATACAAGTATAGTATCATAAATAGCATAGTTTTCAACTTGTCACATGGTTCATTTAACACGAGGGCATCAGAATCGCGACTAGAAGTGACACAATTTATTAAAAAAACAATTCTGTATCGTAAATAGGTCATAGGTAAAAATTTCGTCGAAAATCAAGTGAAAAAATAAAAAATTACTTGAGTTTGGACTTTTTCAAACTACCCGCATTTCCTGCTTCCAGTTTTCTAACACTTGTTATAAGTGTAATAAAACCGTTTAAAAATCAATTAAATACTGGAAGTTGAATACCACTCTTCCAGTCTCAGATCATTTACGCTCAAAATTAAATGAAACATGTGATTAATCTCTTTATAAGGCGTTAGAATCATAGTATTGCTAATTTAACATTAAATGTTAAAGCTGCGAAAGATACTTAAACGTACTTGTTCAAATATTACAACACTAAACACTAATCAACATTTTCACCAAAGCTATCAAACTATGAAACCTGCAGTTGGCGACAAGTTGATCACTTTTTTGAGAAACTTTGGTGAAAATGGCGATATTTTATGCGGACGACGTCACGCTTAAGGCATTCAATACATCGACAATCATAGACTATCGACAGATCAGTATTGCCAGACGAGTGTTCGAGTTGACCGAAATCAACCAATGCCGGAACAAGCAGGTGTAAGTGAAAGGTCGATAGATCACAAAGAGAGATAAATAGTCTACCTTTGGCTTTGCTGAGGCTGTATGTAATTCAAGAAGCCATAAGACACTGGAAGGTCTGTTGGAACCCAATCCGAATCGAGTTCTACAGAGCCTTCGCCACTACTACACCGTTCTACACATTATCCATGTTAAAAAATCGCACTGATGTTTTACGTATCGACTATTCGTCTCTCTTTTCATTGCCAAAACAAAAAAAACTAGACACGTAGTCGAAAAATTTGGAAGTTGAATAGCACGAACGACTGTCTTCGTCGCCGGCGACAAAAATCATCCGCCAATCGATATACACTGGCTTATAGTAGCCGAAACACTTCACACGACCGTGGGTTCGTCTGCGAATCATTGGGGCACACGTCAATCTCAAGTATACGAAACATTTGTATATGCACAACAGCTGTGACTAGATATATGTAGATTCTCGTGCAAACAATTCTACTGTGTCGTGAGGTGCCGCCCGAAACTCAGTAAAATACATTGTGAATTAAAATTTATCTAATATTAACAACACACGACGACAAGAACTATGCTAAAGTTAGAATTTCAATCGATCTGGCAATCGTAGACCGGAGAACATCGATATCGAGAGACTATCGATTAAACTCGATACTCCCCCTGCCTACAAAAAACCGATTCACCAAAATTAAACATTCCTTAATCAAAGACAAAAAACGTACAAATGATAACGTAAAATAAAAATTATTTTTTAAATTATTTTGTACAATTTGTTGAAGTATAATGATGACTAAACATGAACTACAAATGGCTTGATTAGGATAGGTACAGGGCCAAGCTTTGGCACCGTCGAGGAGGCCTGGTTTACCTGGCCTTAAGGACCTGTGGGAAGGGAAGGGTAACATGAGGTAAAATGATGCATAGGAAGAATAGAACAGACAAAAAAATTACCAAAGTTTAAAAAAACTTTAAAAACTTTGGTAATGTTTTTTAGAATGCTCCGTAATCGTGTATTTACAAATAATAGTTTTTTTTTAATTAATGCAATTTACAACTTATAGATGAGCAAACGAATCGTAAAACACAATGAGATGATACACATAACATTACACTAAGTATATTTATATTCGCTAAATTGTGTAAAATATACAAAAGTGTGAATTTTATAATTTCACATTTTGTGCACTGGGTCTTTATGGTGTAATGGACGCGCTTTTTATTGCAACACTTACATCCTTAGTAGAAGACAGTAAAAATCTCTTATTTTTTCAAGAAAATTCACATTTTATTATATGACATATTTCTTTATTAATTTCAATGTAAATGTTATTTGTTTGCTATTTCAAAATTTCATTACAATTCTAAGGATGTAAGTGCTAGAACATTTTTTTTTATAGCACACTCCAAATAACTATTTAGACGGTAATGAGATGTCTTTACTTAATATTAGGTCCAAATTCGATGGGGAAAAATAAACGATTCGGAAACACTGTAATAATAACAATGTATCTCTGAACACAGTCGCAGAAAACATGGCAACACCATTTCGTTCTAGAAATCTCTTTGGATTTTTGGCGCCAATTTTTAAATCTAGAATGTTCTATGTTCCATTTTAGTAATGTGTAGTTATGTGATTTGACGACGGACCAAACTTTCCATAATTAGTATTGTTATTCTTTTAGGAAAAAGTATGATATATTTAAATTTTGATGTAACACTTTATTTTACGACTAATAACAAATATCTAAAACAATTTGCTGTCAATATTCGATCTTTTTCGCACTTTAAACTTTTTTTGTTGTTTATTTCCTGCGACCATATTAAAATATAACAAAAAGCTTTTCCGATTTAAAGATGAAAATTCGGATCGCGAAAATGTTCCCAAAATTAGAATGTTTCCAATCTCAAAATCAATAACATTTTATGATGAAAACTTTTTCGTCTTAATTAAAAAAAATGGATTATTTTTTTATACAGTTGTGTTCTTATGTATCAATTGATTAAAATTGTATATTTTATTATTCAGATCGGAAAAGATTTTTAAAGATACACAACAAATTAAATACAATAATAATATTTTAACATACTTGTACTTATAAATATAAATCTACACGATATGACAGTACATCTTATGTATAGAAATTATGTCGAATTATTTTATGGATTAAAACTGAAAAAAAAAACAAAGGAGAATATTGATTTTTCATTTAAATTATTGGTCGATTTTTTTAAAAGCAATTTCTTTGCAATTTTATTTCTTTGGCCTTTTCGCAGCTAAAATCCATAAACAATTCGACAATAAATAGTAAATATGAAGAAATCTGTTGCTACGGAGTGTATATGATAAAAATAAAAATCCATTTTAAAAGATATAAAATACTAAATAACAAAACAAAAAAATTTCAAACATATTGCAACAAACGAAAAATATATTTATATAAAAAATCTAAGTTCGACTCGACTACATTTAAAAGGTCTAAACGTTACAAATAACTACAATAAATTCTTATATATAGATAGAATTTAAAATTTAAATGAATTAAAGATAGGGCGAACGTCAGTTGCGCGGAACAAAAAGATAGATAAAGATCATCCGTATCTTTGTGTTTTATAAACATAGATTATACTAAGAACTCGTAAACATATGGCACTATGTCACAGCAACGTTTCAACTGAGTAGAAATAAAAAATATATACTTTAAAAACAGATCTGAATTTGATTTAACAATACAACAATAACTAAAGCATAGTATTAAGGCGGATTTCTTTTTTAAATAAAAAAATCATTTCGTTCAGTATAATTATGTAGCCTGAGACTAAAAATTGAAAAAAAAAACGATTGAAAAATAAACTTGCAACACTACACTTTAGCCACTGTCAAAACCGTCATAGACAATAAAAAAATTATAAACCACGGACCCGCGCAACCGACGGGAAAATTTGAATAGTGTTCTAGCTAGATCGAAAGATACAAATGATTTGACGCTTCTAAACGTCAACAACCATTTTCTTATGTATATCAGTGTTGCCAACCACATTACAGAACTCCTCGAAAGATATTTTCCCGTCCTCGTCTTTATCGGCGAAGAGTATCGTCTTGTCGACGATCTGTTGCAGTTGCGTGTCTTTTAAATTGTTGCCTACCATCATTTTTAGGACCTGGATGTGATGATAAAACATTAATAACGTGAAAAGGGCGCTTTTAAAAGGGCTCCAACATATCATGTCGAGTCGAATTTTAAAAGGTTGTTTTTTTTTTATTGCCATATAGGCAGACGAGCCAACGGCCCACCTGATCGTAAGTGGTTACTGTCGCTCATAGACCTCTGTATTGTTAGGGGACACCGCAGGTCCTCTACGACAGTAACCACATACGTGAATGGAAACGATTTCTGGGTCAACATATTTACAAAAATCAATTTATTTTTTGTGTAATATTTGTTTTTTTATTAAAAGAAAAGTATTTATTTTATGTTATGTTATTTATTGTCGCCTTTCTAATTATAACCTATCGCTTTCTGATATCATTTTGATTTCCGATGTAATACACATAGTTTCCAAATTCTCAATTTATTTAATACTTTGATCCTGCATAGTCATAGTCCAAACAGTTTCTTGAGCCAGGAGCTTTGAAATGAAATGAAATACTTTATTTTCAATATTAATGACGTACTCATTCTTGTTGTCGTCAAAATTTAAAAGCTACTACCAGTTCGGACACAAAAAATAATAATTGTAGCCACCGTCCTGAGAAGAACTGGCAAGAAACTCAGCCGGCATGTTCTTTTTGTGATATAAGCATATTTTTTTTTAGTATTAATTTTAGTATTAATATAAACACAAGTGTCCTAATGTTTAGTTCTTTAAAGATCAAATAAGTATTTTCAACATCACATTATAACATATTATAACAGGTAAATATTAGTACATATTATTATGCACTTTACATTCTTATAATAGTTATTTATATTGATGCGTCATTTAGTAACATATTAGTTGAACATACTCAATATTGCATCAAAATAGTTCTCAAGTTAATCATGAAATTCTGTTTCTTAGCTACCTGCACACATGTGACGTGAATATATCAACTGTGTGTGAGGGCCTTTTCTAATATAATATTCTCGATCTTAAATCATTTTTTTTTCTAAGAAAATGTATACTACAGACCTTTGTGCCAATATCTGTTGCCAAAATTCAATGTCTACCACAAGAAGAGACTCAAGCCACAAGAAAAAAAATGTCTACCACTAAAATGAGAGTCCTTTTAAAGACGCAGAAGGGTAATTTCCCCCAATACCGTGGTATCTCCGAGGCTCATGAACGACCTAGACTTGTTTATCTGTCTTGCAATAAAAAACTTGCTCTATAATTATAATGTTTTTTGTAAAACTTCTCACCTGAAACAGTTCACCGTTGGAGATAAACCCGTCATTGTCCATGTCGTAAATGCGGAAAGCGAATCGCAGTTTCGATAGTTTGTCACCCTTTACGCTGAACTGAGACACGCCTTGGATAAATTCCTTGAAGTCCACCTGGAAATCACATTAATAAACATTTAATAACACTGATGATATAGGCGTGTGGATCCTGGCTACACAGGAGTTACAGTCTTGGGAGTGGGTGGGCAAATTCCCGAGATGACATAGGCGTAGTAGTATTATTGTCAATATTGGAACGAAGTTCCTTATCGCGCGTTATTGAAAGGAGGCTAGAGGGAAATTCTTATAAAAAGTTGTCACGACACTTTTTTGTTTTAGATGATTATCGCTAGATGGCGCTGTGATTAAAATCTTTTAAAACAATTCCTTATTTTGTTTTATATGATTAATGCTAGATGGCGCTGTGATCAAAATATTTTATTACAATTCCCTCACTAATTAATCGAAAGGAACTTCGTTCCATCCGGGTGTCCCTCGACACCTCTCAAGTTTTTTTTTTAAATGTGTTGGGGGATTTTTTTGATTGCCATGTAAGAAGACGCGCTAAGTGCCACCTAATAGTAAGCATTTACCATCGCTCATGGGCTTCTGCAATATCAGGGGACTTTGTAGATCTAGTACAGAGACAATTCGAGTACCTATATTATAGTACCTAATGTACCTATCAATTATCATGACTATGAATATACAGCTGATTTTACAAACCAAAAGTTTAAAACCTTGACATTTTTGTTTACAAAGTTCACATACGCAGAAATTATGTCCCAAAACCATGATTATGACACACATCATCAAACCAACATATTATTAATATCATCCTTCACTGAATCAGCCTCTCTTCATAAGCCTTCCTCTAACATCCTTTAATTAGATCTTAACACAGAAAGTCCCCTAATCATTTTTACAACTAAAATATGAGATGAAAATAACGTGTAACAATGCATTAATCATTGTCGTGTGGTAAATGAAACATAGTAGGTATATCACGGCCGGGAATAGGCGACAGTTTATTTATGGAATTAATCCGTGCCGTGAGTTTGCGACACAAATAGTCATTTTCACAATACTGGCACAACTTAATGATTTTCATATAGTGTTGATCTAGAAAGGTTTTGTGATGTTGACTGGCTGATGTTTTGAAATTTAGAATTAATAGAATAGTTTGAAGAGATTTCACTAGTGTAAATTGTCGTGCTGTTACAATGTGTGTAGTTTGGCTGAAGTAGCTAGTAATGAATAATCGTAGATATAGATTACAAATCATTCCCACAACACGATGGCTTTTATCGTGTCAGGCCTTCTTTCTAAGAAGAAACTGTGTACTGTAACCCATTTTACCCATTACTGCCCACTACTGAGCTCAGGTCTCCTCCGAAGAGGGGTTAGGCATAGTCCACCACGCTTGCCTAATTGGATTGGGGACTTCACATATCTTCAAAGGATTTTTAGAACCCTTTTCCGATATGCAGGTTTCCTCACGATATTTTCCTTCACCGTTTTTAGCCAGTGGTGTTGTGAAAAATGCCACAAAAATCTTTTTCATATTAAGATTTAGAGGTACAAGCCGGCCGGTTTTGAACCCGCGACCCGTACGGAAGGCAAGCGCCACAACCACTCGGCCACTACGACTTTTTTTAAGAAGAAACACTATAGATCTGATAAAACATAAAACCATCCTATGTAACATAAATATATTTATCGATTCTGAATGAATGACATTCAAATCTTCGCAGATAATTTATCCCGATAAACCAACAATCCAAATATCTAGACAATGTCAATAATAATCTTCAGATCAAACGACGATCACACAACTAATACGTTTACATATTGGCTCGCCAAAGTCCAATACCTACACGTAAAAAACAAATGATGGTGCCGACCGAAGAACATGTAAACAGGGCTTTTGTATGCATTGGTTGGCATTGATAGTATACCAGTTGTCATTTGTGCACATGGAAGTTTGTGAGCCAATGTAAACGCAACATATGTTTTTTCATCAAATATCTCTCGATTTTTTTGTCATAATGCGTCAAATGTTCAAGTATCGATGTATTATTCTTTACAATTATGTTTTTATCGCTGATTTTATCTAAATAACTTTGTATATGAATGACTTTGACAGTGATTTCTACTTATCATTGTCGATAATTTTGTAGTAATGTTTTGTAGAATAGCGAAGAGATTATCGTCTATACAGGGTGGAATTAAAAGCAGCGGGCGATCATGTTTCTTAGGTAGATTTATTTTGTTCCTTAAAAGTCACTATCGATTACAATACAATAAAAATACAGGGTGTGATTTTTTCGAAATGTACCAAGTTCGAATCCCGGGTGTACCAAGATTTTTTTTAAATCTATGATTGCAGTTGTTTCTTTCAAAAAATAAAAGTATATTTGATTTGAGCAAAGTACGCTAAATTCACTATTTTATTTAAAAAAATCCACCCTGTAGGTATACTTGCCATTGGATAAGGCTCTATTGGTCTTAATTAATACGTTATTGTTTTTAATTTGAAATACAGGAAGCTATTATCGATATGGACTTCCCGTTCAGAGAATAGCACCGGTTAAAGATTGTATTTCGCTTACTAATTACTTTTAAAATTTATTGTTAATACAGTAATAAATCAAACTAAATATTTTCGTAGGTTGATGCGCTAATCTTTGAAAATAGTTCTAAAACGAAAATGTCAATGTAAAAAATTGACACCGTGCTATAGTACCTATATACAGGGTGATTTGTTAGACAGGGTACATATTGCAGGAGGGTGATGAGTACTCTGTTCTAATACGGAATATTACAAAAAATAAGTAAAATTATTTTTTTTTTTTTTTTTTTTTAAATCTATATTCGACAAAACTACCTCAAACATAATCAATTTCGGCTTAAAGCGTGTTGACTAATGACCTCTAGTGATCTCGCGCACCCCACACCTCCGCCACACCCATCAGCTGTCGAAAAACCATCATTTTGCAAGAATTTTAGGTATTTTTAAGATGCAATTACTAAGGCATTAAGCCATATTCTTTGGTAATAATATTTTTACTGGTCGTATATAACCATCAGCTACCATGACCTTCAATATGTACCCTCACTAGGAAATCACCCCGTATAGTACCTACTAGGGATGTTGCGAATGTCGATTTTTGGACTTCTTCTTTTCCCCAAAAAGTTCAATGTTTTTTATTGACAAGTCAGCAATAACTATCTCACTTTCATTATAATATGTGATTACTATAAAGCAGGTACCCTTATTTTACCTATACTAAATCTACTAGGAAGAGAGGGAGTCATTTCTTCGTCCCCCCACCTAATAATTGGAACCCCCCGCAAATTATCTTGAGATCGGAAGGTCGTAGACCCATCGAGTTTGGGCAATGAGCCCAAACTTAAAGGGCAAGTAGAGGCCTTTGCTTTGGCTCCATTAGATTCCCTCTACATCTACACAACATCCACACAATTTTCGCATAACATTCGCATGAATTTTTGCGAATGCGAATATTCAAAAACATGCGAATATTCGTTACATCCCTAGTACCTACCTACGCCTCGTGAACAAAAACAAAAAAAAAACACTAATTATTGTATTACAATGTCCGAGGAAAATCAACGTTTAAGTTGGAAAAAAAACTAAAACTTTCTACGAGAATCTCTTCATTAAGTAGTTATATAGTCTAACAGTTTTTCCATAGTAGGTAAAGTTTCCCCTTTTTAAGATTAAAAATGCAGAGAATAAGTTTCAAATGCGATGTATTTTTCCCAGATTTGCATAACATATCATCGCTTTAAAAACTTAATTTCGGTCAGAACGAGTACCAAAAGACGGTATGTTAGCTTAATTTAGCGTTCTTATCTTAAACGATGCGGTCACATACATGTGCACACATACATGTTATCACTTACTCGTTAAGATTATTAGTAAACATGTTACTGACCATGACAATTTGTTGTTACTGAACGAATTTATTTGAACGTACTGTTTCTGAACCGATTTCAGTAATATTTTTTGCTTGAAAGTGTATTTTCTTTTGAGGTCTTGTGCCGATGAAAATGGGGTGACCACTTCTGTATTTGGAATCGATTTAATGTTTTTTTGGTTCAATATCATAATTATTGGGTCTATCCACGCTAACACAAAGTTAGAAATAAACTCTGTATACCATAGATTTATAATGAAATAGTAAAGACTTGAAAACAACTTCAAATTAATATTCAAATACAACACAATTCCTCGAACTTCAAGACTCGGTAGGGAATTTTGCATAAGTTGCAGAATAGTGTTGTAGACTTTCTCAGCGTCAAGTTATCATTACTTATGCACTTTTAAAGCTTATTAGTTATTACTAACTCGTATTTCATCTAAATGACGTCAATTGAAAATGTTTTACTTTGAATTATTTATAGGTACTTTAATATTAATTTTATTAGCATCATTGTAATTTAACATACTACATAATGTTTTGTTTATAATTCGCACGATATTGGATTTTACGGAAAAGATTTCTACTTAGAGATAATAAGAAAATTCTTAAATCTCATTTTTAAAGATTTCTCCGTATTCTAATAGATAGTAATAGGTACATATAAGATTCAGTAGGCAACTTTACCAAACTTCCTTCCATTGCATAAGATCCATGACCAATACCCACCTACCATCACAATAAAATGGATTAAAAAAACAAAATTTCTTACCTCGCCGTTTCCATCCGCATCGAATATATCAATGACACGTTGCACCAGCGGATTCTGCTGTAGTTCCGGAAGTGACATAAACTCGTCGATGGACAGAGCTCCCGAATTATCCAGGTCCAACTTCCGGAAACGCTTGCCGAGACGACGGATCTCATCTGCATCGACTGCAGTCAAAAATATGTATTTATGACATCCTTCAACGCTGTCGTGACAGCTAGAGCATTTTTTGAGTTCACCGCGAAGATAAAACTGATAAATCAATTACTTGGGTAGTAGAAATTATTTAAATGATTGTATACTGTAAGTTTTTCGTTTGCATAATCTATCAATTTTATTCTAGCGGTGATTCTCAAAAACAACAAGCGTTTACTGCCTCGTGCATTTCTTGCATCTAATATTTTTCGATGTCAGTTATTCTAAAGTTGTTAAAATATTTACATAACTTTAAATTGTGACATTTTATCAGTCAATTCTCTCATTATTTCGAAAGACACTAATATTTTAATGTCTTAAATCATTTAAGGATTACTTCGTTCATATTTGTATAACAGTACCCACAGAACGATCCAGAATGTACTTATGTGCAATCCAATTATAAACATATTTCGGCTTGTTTCATAACAGTGACTAATCAAATTAACCGCGGTGTAAATTTATTTAAATATTAAGAAAGAAGCTAGTTTGATAGTACTGAGATAGAACTGATAGTATATGTATTACATACTGTTTTCAAAATTTATGAATATAGTCATACAAAAACGAAATTAAAATGTACTTATATTGTTTTTCATACGATATTCGTTTGTTTTCCTTACAATTAGTTACAATACATTGTTTTAACAGCTGTGTCAACGAACGATTTACAAAATATTGACACAGTTGATATTTCAAATTCAGAAGTACATACTTGTAGGTTTTCGGGCATCAACTAAGTATCAACATCTCCTAAGAAGCACGATTCAAAAACACCTAAATCTATACCTACACAAACATGCATAATCACGTCCATAAAACACACAACATTTATATAGAAAATTGCTTAATTAACACTTTACCGAGAGACTATGAGAAAAAACCTTTTTCACAATATTTGACGTCATTCCGTTCAAAGTTACAACGTTGAACATACAAAGCGTAGTCATCAAGCATTATTCATATTCCGCAGGCCAAATTGTATGAGTTCACTCGAATAAGGTCTCATAAATATTCATCTCTAGTATTTTATCCTTTTACGAGTCAGAAAGAGTGCTTTGCATTTATATTGTAATGGTAGACGGGTCCTCGGTTTGGGTATTAAACGTTCCATTTTGGCTTTGCCTTTCTGCGCCCTACTGACCTAGTTGTCAGCCGCTCGATCACAAAGCGGGGAAACAAAAACGCGAGTAAGACACCGTTGAACAAGACTTCAGTATCTCGAACGAAGAATTTAAACAACGGAAAACTTTTCAAAAAAAACAGATCAGTGAAGGGATTAGATGAGAATTTGAGAGCAATTTGAATAAATGTTCACAACAAATTACAAACAAAAACAAAACAATTCGAGGAGGAAGCCATAAAGATCACAAAAGCCTTCAAAATTCCAAATTCCGACATCAAACTTCTCCACGACAGAGTCAAATATTTACCCAACGAAATTCTCTGGCAACAAGATTATGTATCTCGTAAATTATTAACAAAACCCGTTAAAACATACAGTGACTTAATCGGTATAAATAGTAACGGTCGTGTATGTTACACAAATACAAACTACTGTGTTGTGCGGTACGGATAATGTTATCATTCCATTCTTTGCACATATGCAAAACATACAGGATTTGCTGCAAATTTCCTGTATGGTATATTATATTATTTATTCTTATGGAAGGAGGTTAGGCTTTATATTATCTATGACATTATATAGTTCACTAAATTCCCTTTTATAATTATCTACGTCCAATGATTCTCCTTCTAATTTTATTCGAATTCATTTAGTTGTAGAGGAAGGTTTACAGGTTGGAGCATTTTGTCCATCAGAAGGTTTTAGTAGACTAATATTTTTATATAGGTCATCTTGCATGTGCTAATTAAGATATATTGATTGGAACAACACATTGGCGTCTAGCGTTCGTTATTGTATGTTCACTGCTACAATATTCCTCACAATATGATCTTGGGTAAAATTTATCTACTCTCTGCAGAAGTATGACTCTCATGAATAAGCTTCATTTTGCGAAGGACTGTATTGAACTGTACGTCCCTAATAAATCACATTTATTAGTCGGCTGTATCTCGATAACAATATATTGTATTGAAATGGTTGTTTTAATGCGTTTTCCTCGAATTGTATATCTTTTGCAACAACAAAATAATAAAATATAATGAATGTAACTGTCAATGTTATCGTTTGACCTCAGATACAGGTTTTGAGAGGTACTTGTGTAGTGAATACATTGTTAAAGACAAAGTTTAAAGTAATTTTAAAACTGTACTTATATTTCAACGACAAAATCAACATCCAATGTTATTGAAGAGCAGAAATTGAAGACTCCAAAAGACTCATCAGCATCATTATAACAAAATTGACAAGCTTATAACACCAGAGCCTTTTAACGAAGCTACAAAATGAGAAGCTCCATTTGATATTAATTTCTATTTAAGATCATCCCACTTCAGCTAATAATCGGCCTACATTTTAACACTTCATTAGGCAGTCATATTTAATGCCCCACGGCGTGTTAAGAGTGAACGCTACTTGACTACAAAAGAAATTATGTACATATAATTAATGACACACCTTTGTTCAGAATCGACTATAAATAGCTTGAATAAATTATGATTAGACACCGTCGCTCTATTAAAATGAATAAGCGGTTTAATAGCTTTTCCATGAGGTTTTTAAGGATAATTCACAACTTGTACTTTTTAAAACTATTAGACTTGAGAGTTAAAATTGGAAACACAGGTCTGCACCACCAGAAAATAGATATACTTGTTGTAATTGGTGAAAATCTCGACATAGCCCGTTAGCTCGTCTGCCTACAAGGCAATAAAAAAAAAAAAAAAACTTAATATTCACAACTATAATGCATAAGAATCTGTCTGTAGTGATGCATGCAACCCCTTTTCACTTTTTCCTTTTTATCATGAAGCTGCTTATTTTTATTCCAATGGTTAAAACTCAGTAGAACCGGGAACGGAACCTTCAGTTCAGGTTAAGAAATAAACCAAGTAAAAGAATACTGAACTCTGGATACTGACAATTTAAAATGAGACTGAAAGAGGGCAAAATGGAATTTACGAAATATCCGCTAGTAAAACGATCACAGAGATATACGCAACGATTTTTCCATTGATATGACCTAAATTTTTTATGGTTTTCTTTTATGAAACACTGAAACTTATTCAGACAATATATTTTTTTGTCATTTCTAGTACTATTTCTCCAGTTATTACTCTATAACAAGACAAAGTAATTTCTTCTATATTTCAGCCTAGAACAGTCGCAATCTAAAATATCACTCATTCATCCTAAGGACCTATATCTATTTACATTTAAGCAAAACATTTGTGACTGCATCGTTATGTTTAGACTAGCAATATCTGCACTCATGCAAAATTCAATTACATTGTAGATATAGCAACTATTGTGAAACTTGGCACAATACATTTAAAACAATTTTCATATTGAAGTACAACGTTTAGCATTCTAAGACTTAGTGAATTTTCTTTGCGGATTTTGAAGTAGCTCAAAGATTGTCCCAGTCGATTGCAATCTACCCGCAACTTTAATGGTGGACGTAAAGTTATTCCTTACGTTTTCCTGATTCTTTCGTGAAGCGATCATGCGAATCTGTTACGACTAAAATTCGGCCCAAATATGGCCAAATTCATCCATGAGCTCCAGTAAAACACTAGTCAATCATCACCACTCATCCAAGCAAAACAATCTATACACACAAAGCAACACCTAACATTCGGTACAGAACTGAAACAAAGCATAATGTATACCCGTCTCGCTCTTTCCACTATGCTTTGTTTTCCGTCTCTTTCCAGTACCCTATGCCACAGATACACGACATGTAGATGTGACATGAATGCTGTAGCAGAATGCATGAATATTTATTTATCCAGAACAATTTTTTTTAAAGAATGAAGAGAAGCAGGAAGCAATAGTATTTTTAGATAATGAAGGTTATAAAGCATAGATGGTAAAGATAGGTAGAATACATATATTGCACAGTGGAAATAATTAGAAATGCAATTTATGTTTTATTTATTTTGTTTTTAGGGCTTTCGTTTTAGTTTTTCCATCACTTTTTTACTTAATAGGGCAAGGGAATTAGTTACATTTCTTCATCAGATAAAAAATTGTTTTTGATACTAGAGACTAAAAATTGTTCTGGAACAATACTCAATTAGGGTCATTGGAAACAAGGGTAATTGTAAACATCTGGGAATATAAATATAAATTATATTAAAGAAACTGAAACCTAGTTATTTACTTTAAGTTGAAGGGTATTTCCACTGAGTTTCATTTCAATTGTTTCTTTAGTGTTATTACAAAATTAATTAACTTTTTAATCATGAGTTGCGAGACTTCGAGTTACTGAAGAGTGTCTCATAAAATCAATCTCTATATTAAAACGATAGCTATTGCCTATGGCTTCGCCTGGTTAGATTTTTACAATAACGTATTAGATTAATAATTATTCTGTTCTCCTCTATATTATTAGGCAGAAGTCCATGAGCGACAATACCTACGAAAATAATGCTTTTTAAATAACATTAATTAAATGAACATTAAAATCAAAGTTTATAAAAAAACAATTCTCTTTTTATTAGTACAGTAACTGCTTGATAAATACGTCAATTACTTCGCACAAAAAATTGTATTCTCAATACTTTTTATAATACATTCGTATCATATTTTAATGATATTACGGACGTCAACAACTCTGCAAATACTTTGAGGGGTCACAGCATAATAATTATGTTATCATGTTTCTTTGTGCACAATTTGGGTAATAGTTTTACGCAAGACATTTGCGTGGGCGTTTTTTTGGTAGAGCGAAGATAATTTGCTCTGTTGATTATGATATACAACATCACAACACAACATTCTTCGTGGTGTGTTACATTTTAATAATGGTGGGCATTGAGTATTCAGTTGAATAGAGTAAAATTTATATGGGCAACGATTTCCGTGCGAAAGGGGTTTAGAAAAAGAAAAGAAAATTGACTTACTTAAAATTGACTGATTGCGAAATAGAATACACTTTATTTTACCAAAACTTAGAATTTTACAAACTGATATTTAATCTATAGCATTATTGTAATTTATGGGCGAAAAAATTTAAGTAACTTAAAAATTAGTTTTTCCGTTTCATCCATTTAAAAATCGAAGATACCTAAAGATTAACTAATATTCTACTCTATACTCGGAAATAGTATAACTGAATTTTATACAATTTCTCTTCACATCAAAATTGAATTAAGAAAATAGAGATTGCAGACACTCCTCAATAGTGACAAAGACGAATTTTACAATTACCCCGTCCGATCCTAATGCGTGTGCGTTTCTAACATGAAGATGGATATTATACGCGAGTGAATCTACTACACTCACAGTTTTCCACCTTAAAATCAATGCAGTTAACACGCGCTGAAACACAAACTTTTCGTTACCTTTTATTTTAATGCCCTAGTCAAATTTAATCTATTGTTAATTCTCTCTTCATGCATTATCTCATCTTTAATATTTATTATTTTTATTTATATATGTTTTTTTATATAGTAGAAGAAATGCAATTGTTAAGCTATGATTACATATTATATCGGAATAAAAGGTGTAGAAGGAATTGAGTTGTTATGGTACTTACAGTTTGAGCATAATTCCATAGGGATTGAGTTTTCGTTACCCTGAAAATTATTTTACGTGATATAAGTTATAATATAATTATGAAGTAGAGGTTCAGTGAGTTTGATTTTGCTCCCTGACTACCGCTGAATTGGGTTGTAGACCCTGCCTACAGTGGTTCTCTGTTTTGTATATTGTATTTATTATTTAAATGTGTTTTTTAATTATAATGTAAATGTTAACAAATAAATATGTAACATAATAAACGTGGGTAGAACACAAGACAGACCGACAACCTGGTCAAGATCGCGGGAGGTCACTGGATGCACAGTACCGGCCGTTGTGACGAAGTTTGAGGGAGGCCTATGTCTAGCTGTGGACATGTATAAGCTAATGATGATGATGATAATAAAGTATGAAGAAAAAATAATAATTATAAAAATATTTTTTCTATTTTCTACTAGATGCTGCCTGGAACATTGTCTGCCTGAACCAATTCAATTTGTAATGTGGGGATTTCTTATGTGGATTAGAGTATTGTACAGTCACTTTAGGTTTTTTGTTGAGTCCCCAGTACTGTAGCTCTAGGGAAAACTTCATTTAGGAATGAATGTGAATTTTTTATTTGTATTTTAATTTTTAAGTTACGTTTTTATTTGTATTTAGGTGTTCCTTTTTAAATTTTTTTCTTCTTTCATTGATTCTTTAAAGCTCAGGAAGTGATCAGAGATATCAATAGCTGCCTCTGAACTTTTTTATGTTTGTTAATATAAAACATTATAGTCCTATTATTAACATTTTCGTTTGATATTGTAAAAATTAGAAATTAACATGTTTTTTAGGTTGAAAGAAATATAACTTATCTAGATTTTACTAATTAAGAAACACTGGTGGTTTCAAATTGTGGTTGGACTAAAAACCAATGAAATTAAATCTTAAAACTAAAAGCTTAATTTATTTTTTGTCATAATTTCATTCATTGATTTTTAATGAAAAATATTCAATACTATAATATTCAATAATAGGAAAGTAGTTGCAATACTTCAATTTTATAGTGTAAAACAAGCTACCGACAACCTACAATCCTTTCTATGTTAAAATTCAAATTAGTTTTTAATTAACAATAAACGAATGTGAAGTAGAATTTATGTGCTACATTTATATTCCATTTTCCACTAATTCAATAAATTTACTAGAAATTTGAGCTAAAATTGGAAACAAAATTTAAAAAAAGAATAACACAAGGACCGGTTTTTTTACAGACACAGGGTAAACTCTTCAAAATTCTGTGACTTGCATTAGGACGTCTACAACTATACGGCTATGAAACTATGTTTTGCTACTTACCATTTTAGAGTTTTAGTATACCACAATCAAAGATAAAGCGTCTGACTGTTTGTAATCACAAACTGATTCAGATAATATTAAATCAGACGCAACAAAAATATCACAGCAAAATTCACTGTACCATCGATCTAAATTACGCACGGGTAGATTGGGTTACCATACTAAAATTGATTGGGCGTTTCCGTTCTACGCAAACTAAGCTGCGATTTTTCATCAAAACAATTCTAGAGGGCGCTTTTGTTCAGTGTAATAGATAGTGTTTCCAAATTTTGATTTGAAGAAAAACTCTGTCCTGTGCTTTTTCCCCAAATTTGTTATTATTCGGTTTTATGGATAGATTCCATAATAACATTTAGTTCGATTAAAGTTCCATAAAAGTGTTAAGTAAGTTTCAGTTTAGATTTGAGGATTGATTGTAACATTTAATTTTACAAAAAAAAAAGTAGTATTTTGTTGTAATAACTAAGTATAACACACATATAAGCTCTAAACATGCTTGATTTTCAGTAAACTCGTTTGATGGAATTAAATTATTTAAGTTAGAACTTTGAGGTTTTTCTTTAATTTAACGATACAATCCTGATCCTAGGTGACAGACAAGAAATGTTCTTAGAACACTTCGATATACCTTTCAAAGTTTATTTTATGAAATACATTTCTATCATAGTTATAGATATAATATATTTCTTATAATAATTTGGCGGTTTTGTCTAAAAACCTTCTGATTCAACAAAGCCAGCTTTTGAGCTTTCACCTTTTTAACTTGCATTGAAGGAGAAATTAGGTACCAATGTCAATGTGGTAAAAAAGCGACTGTGATAATTTGATTAGTTTACAAGGGACATCCTTCCTGACTGGATGATGTACGTTAAACATCCTAATCTCGTAGAAAGTTCTGGTATCGAGTTGTTTATTACCAGAGCTGAGCTCCTTATCTGGACATTCAATTAGTGTCCGACCGAAACTGTTTTGTAAGTTTTAATCATTATCATGTTTCTTAGACCTTCAATCCTTAGAAGTGAATCTTATAAAAGTACAGGGTGTGATTTATCCGAAGTTTACCTAGTATAATTTAAGACCGTCCATGGCATGAAAATTTGCCTAAATCTTTGAATGCAGCTCAAGTTTATTTTCTTAGATTAGGGAATTTTCCCTTGTCGCTATTTTTATGCGCATTTACCCATTATTTAGAGCACTTTCGCTGGAGGGGACATTTGAAAATTCCACCCTGTATAGTGACTGATAAAGAAACCTTTGACTTGTTACATTCATTAATTTATTTTTTTTGATTAACGAAATATTTTGCGTGAAACGATTTTCCTTCAAATACATCAAAGTTCAATCAATGTCAATGTCAAAAGGTAAATCCCCTCCCCCTTCGTCATTCTCTTCGCAAATTTTCCTCACCCCCTCTCTTTCCGAAAAGTCCAACCATGGCGGCCGGGGTAGGTTTCTTTTTACTTTGAAATATCTTCGAAATCCTAGTGTTGTCTTATTTGCTTTGAATAAAACTATACGCTGATTAAATTTCCTATACAACTGCGCTTTTATTTTTTCAGGTACTTTACACTTATCCGGAGAATTTCCGCGCTTACAAGGCGTTGATCGCCGCACAATATTCCGGGGCTGATGTGAAAATCGCTCCCGGTTTCGTATTCGGCGAGACCAACAAGTCCGAAGGCTTCTTGAAGAAGTTCCCTGCGGGTAAAGTGAGTGTCTGGACGACGTACTGTGTGAAATAAAAGTTCGGCATATGCTAAAGTGTTCGTGACGTGTAATATTGATGTTTATTTTAGGTACCCGCATTCGAAAGTGCCGACGGAAAGGTTCTCCTGACTGAGAGCAATGCCATCGCTTACTACGGTAAGTCTAGTGCAATAATATATCAGAAAAAACATCATACTTCTAAACCTAACCTCCACGAAACGAATTTCTTTGAAACATCCAATAAATAATGAAGTATACCTATTCGCGTATCGACCCTTACATTATAAAGGAAAAATAGAAATAAACTTTAATATTTTAAAGTTTCCTGTTAGATTCTTATCGATCCAACAACACAATAATTTGAAAAATATTCCAATTTCCATTACATTTCAAGTCACTACATAACCGTTCTTTATTCAAACTAGTGTTAGACACACTTAATGGAAACCTTACAGAAATAATTAAAAAGTGCTCTAATATTTCAGTTGCCAATGAAACCCTCCGTGGAGGAGACCTGGCCACCCAAGCCCGTGTGTGGCAGTGGGCTTCATGGTCCGACAGTGAGCTCCTGCCCGCCTCCTGCGCCTGGGTGTTCCCATACCTTGGCATCATGCAGTTCAACAAACAGGTACTAAGTCTTATCAAATTTAAGCTAATCTATTGAGTGATAAGATCTTGTGAACTTGTGGAATTTAGTCTAAGACTTATCATTCTTCTGTGGCTCTCTGACTGTAGATGGTACTACTAGATTATTGTCAGTTATGGTTAGTTTCCATTGGAGTGATTAAGAATAATAATAATATCAATTTTTATCAATCAGTCAATAGTTTCTCCACCTTTTCTCTCATTATCATGCATCATACTATTTGTTTGGCCACAAGCCCGCAAATAGTATTAAAACCTCGTGTCTTACGAGCGAGTATTGAAGATACAATAACTATAATGATATTCTTGTCCAAGAATCACTAGTTACAAGATTTAAACTATTGCTATGGACCCTGCACTAGGTCAAACCTGCATTCCGGGAGACCTATACCATTTATAGAAGGTGATGCTAGATGCGTTTAAATAAGTAAATTTTTTGCTATAAGGCATTTTAATCAAGTTATAATAATAATAATATACCAAGTTGTTTTACTTGTGCTTGCAAATTTAATATAATGCTCATAACAGACAATTCATAAAACATTTGTTATTTTCAGAATGTTGAACGTGCAAAGACTGACCTTCTGGCCGCCCTAAAGGTTTTGGACGGGCACCTGCTCACACGCACCTTCCTCGTCACTGAGAGAATCACACTTGCTGATGTCATTGTTTTTAGCACCTTGTTGCATGCTTTCCAGGTAAGATTACTATCACAATAAATATTATATTTATAAAATAACCAGATGACCCTCGCAACTTCGTCTGCGTCATAAAGGGGTTCAAACAGTACTCGCAATGCCGTCGAGTTATTATTTTCGCGGCTCGCTGAGTCCCACATATTCATTGCGTTTTATACTCGTAATAACTTCTAAACGAAAAGTCCGATTGGAATAAAACAAAAAGTAATTTAATTCTACATTAATACTCTTGATAACAAAATACTTAATTTGGATAAGGGTTAATATAACGATACTCATTTAACGTTAAATTCAATCTCAGAACGAAATATTAAATTTTAAAAACATAAATGTGGTTATTGTGACTAAACTATGATAGTTAGATATATGCTGTCGCGTACTTTTTTGTTTGTCTCCAAAAGACCTAAAAACCCGTAGTACATCATTTTGTTCTACTGTCAATAGTTTTTGCAGCGTACGCATAAATAGGTTTTCGATTTTTCACCTTTTGTTGCATATTCGATATTTTCATGCGGATCCCTAATTTTTTTGAAAATAAAATTTAGCCTATAACCTTCCTCGATAAATGGACTTTCCAACAGTGAAAGAATTTTTGAAATCGGACCAGTAGATCCTGAGATTAGCGCGTTCAAACAAACAAACAAACTCTTCAGCTTTATAATATTAGTATAGATATATCAGTGAAATGTGCCTGCTTATGAAATGAATATCAATAGGCAAACAAACTCATAGTAAAAAATTGTTTCACACAGCCTTGGCAACAGTAATTGTATGTCTTTTTTTATTAGCAAATATTTACTTACAAATATTGAATCCTGAGGATAGCTTTAAAACAATTCTGAGTTAATTATTAGTGTAAATAAATGTATAGGAAGCATTAGAATCTGTAATTCCTAGTTACTAAGCAAGAAGCTACTTTAGAAAAATGTATTTAGTAAAAAAATAGTTTTTTTTTGTATTTGCTATATGGTGCCCTGTAAAGAGCACAATTTATTTGCTTACCTTCAAATCAATACCACTCATTGTAAAAATATGAGTTTATTTTTACTTAATCTTACCAATATTCTTCCAGCATGTCTTAGACCCCTCTGTCCGTTCATCACTCGTGAATGTCCAGCGTTGGTTCCTGACGGTAGCCCACCAGCCCCAGGTCTCTGCTGTTGTCGGATCCCTCACTCTCTGTGCTGCTCCTCCCACATACGACCCCAAGAAGTACCAGGAACTTACTGGAGCACAGAACAAGAAGGTACAGGACTCCCTCTTACTTGAGATTGTAAATGTTGTAACTTAGGTGACAAGCAATAAAACCAGGTTTGATACTCCAATTAATCTAGTCCATCATGCTGATTAAATTAGATTAAATTGTTGTGCATTTTTAATGTTTATTAATGTAAACATAGTTCATATTTTATTGTAGTGTCTAGTGTTTAAGAAAAAAATTAAATTTACTAATGTTAATTACACTTTTTTCTATGTTACTATGCAATTAAGCTTTTTCTGTTCTTATTTTTGTGATCTCATTTAAAAGCTACAACTGTTTTGAACTAAAATTATAGGTTTTTGAATGATCATTTAGTTCTTTATCAATAATCAAGAATATTAAAATAAAAAGTACCCTTCAGTGTTAATAGATATAATAATGATACTTATAGCAAGACGCCAAGAAAGAGAAGAAGGCTGAGAAGAAGGAGCAGCCCAAGAAGAAGGAACAAGCTGCTGAACCAGCTTTTGATGATGAAGAGCTGGAGAAACCCAAGGAGTCCAAGGATCCCTTCGACTCCATGCCTAAAGGGTAAGCTTTTAGAACCCAGCACGGGGCTATGACTGACAAGTAAAGAGATGTACGTATTGTGATGTATTGTGACAAAAACCTTAAACACATTGTGATTGAAAATCACAAAAATTATAATTCAATTGTATTATAATTCCAGTACATTCAACATGGACGACTTCAAGCGTGTGTACTCCAACGAAGATGAGGCCAAGTCCATCCCCTACTTCTGGGAGAAGTTTGACCCCGAGAACTATTCCATCTGGTACTCCGAGTACAAATACCCTGAGGAGCTCGCTAAAGTGTTCATGAGCTGTAACCTTATCACTGGTGAGTTTTCTCTATAAATTTATTTAATTAATTTTCTTTTAATTTGTTTCTGTTGTAGTTATACAAATTTAACAGAAGACTAGAGAAGAAGTGGAAAAACTAAGGTTCTCTTTATTTTCTTTTATATTATTTACACTAGTCAAAGATTTAATCTACAATGTATAACATAAGGTATCTTCAAATTTCATTGAAAGATGAAGTCAATTTAAAGTAGCCAATTTGTACTAATGATTCTTCTATTATACCAAAAATGTCTAGCAGTTTGCTTTTTAAGGTGTCTTTTTCATTCTTAAATAAAATGTCTGAATTTTGAAAAAAAACTTGAAAGTTCATTTTAAAGTTTAGAGCAGTCTCTTATATCATTCACGTTTTAATCATCTAAAGCACTGATTCCCAAAGTGGTCCCTGTGGACCTCCAGGGGTCCACGGGAGATTCGTAAGTGCTCCACGGCGTCGTGACAAAAAATTGGGGGTCCACGGGTCGTAATAAGGGGTCCATGGTTAAAAAAAGTTTGGGAAAGCCTGATCTAAAGCATACAAAAAATCAAATAGGCAAAATAAAATGTCAGTGTCTTTTTTACTTGTAATTAGCATTTAGAGAACCATTGGAGAACCGTTCCATTCGGCCCTTAATTTTACTACAAAAATATTCAAAAACTATTATTTTTCAATATTTCCATTCCAGGTATGTACCAGAGATTAGACAAGATGCGTAAACAAGCGTTCGCGTCTGTCTGTCTGTTCGGCGAGGACAACAACTCCACCATCTCCGGCGTGTGGGTGTGGCGCGGACAGGACCTCGTGTTCCCGCTCTCGTCTGATTGGCAGGTGTGTAACTTTAATAACAATATAATCATCTGGGAACTAACTGAAATTGAAGAATTGCCGAATTCCTGCAGTCACTTTTTGAAACCAAGAAATAAGGTAGGGTCTTTTGATACAAAAGATCTAAATAAGTCAAATATACACAGAACCAACATTATTTTTAATCTAATGATCCCAATCGCGCACTGATTCCATCAATATTGAGTGTTAAAGAACCAACATTGGCGTGTGTCTAGTGCCATATATGGGTGACATTTGACAACTACAGATGATTGGACCATTGGATGGGTCTATGGAAAAAATCTCTTCGATGGGGAAGTATAAAGATACAAGTGTTTTAATAGTGATTGTCGGTTGTTAAAGCAGCAGTTGTTGTTGTGCGTATTTTTGCGACGGATTAATTAAATGACGGCACTAACTGCGGGTTCAAAACCGGTCGGCTTGTACCTCTAAATCTTAATATGAAAAAGATTTATGTGCATTTTTTCACAACACCACTGGCTAAAAACGGTGAAGGAAAACATCGTGAGGAAACCTGCATATCGGAAAAGGGTTCTAAAAATCCTTTGAAGATATTGAAGTCCCCAATCCGCATTAGGCAAGCGTGGTGGACTATACCTAACCCCTCTTCGGAGGAGATCTGAGCTCAGCAGTGGGCAGTAATGGCTTGTTACAGTACTAACTGGGAATGAAACTATTGTTATGATCATTGAAATTTTAATAAAAATTGTAAAACGTCATTATACAGAACATATCATGCTCTTGCGTTCTAAGTTGAAAACGTAATAGCCTATCCAATTCCTAGTAAAATATTTTTTTTAAATTGGAAATATTTTACATTAAAATTGTCTATTATAATTTCAGGTGGACTACGAATCATATGACTGGAAGAAACTTGACCCATCCAGCGAGGAGACCAAGAAACTAGTCCAAAACTACTTCTCCTGGACCGGAACCGACAAGGCCGGCAGAAAGTTCAACCAGGGCAAGATATTTAAATGAACAACCAGCATTCAGCATTAATAATGTATACACACAACATAACTATAATAAAAACCAGTATTAGGGATGATCATTTATGATTTACTTTTAATGCAAATGTTAGTGTCTAAGAAAAAGTGTTAAACACTAGTCTACAGTGACATCCCTATTTTCAGAATCGATTATAAAATCGATATAATTCGTGTATACATTAGTGCAGTGTTGAGGACCACACTGCCACATTATTTTATTTATGAAAATGTGAAATATAACTTGCATTTATTCAGTGCTGTTCCCGTGATCAATATCTCATTTCTACAAGCCAATGTGTAATTAAACATTTTTTTTATTTATAAATATTTCGTTGTTTTATTCATTCCTTATTCTATTTGAGTCAAACTAAAAGTCGTAAAAGCAGTTTTCGATTGTAATTATAGTGAAGTAAAAGTTTTATTTAGGTAACGAAATTTTCGTTTTTGGCAAGACTTCTGAATTCTATTGTTCTACTACGTTTATCAAGTATACTTTGTGTACTATCATCCATACTGTGTTTATCAGCTAAATATACCCCATTGAATCGATTTTAAATATTATTTTAATCGAATTTGATAAGCCAGGATATGCAATGTATACTAACGTAACGCACGTACGGAACGTAACTGTAACGAATATTCGCATTCGCAACCAAAGTCGCATTGACGTAGCGTGCGTATAAACGTAATCTGATGGAGCCAAAATAAAGGTCTCAACATGCCCTTTAAAATGAGCCCAAACTCGATGGGTCTACGAGCTTCCGTTCTCAAGATAATTTGCGGGGGGATTTCAATGATTAGGTGGGGTGGAGGAAAGTACCCCCTTCCTTCCCAGTAGATTTAAAGTGGGTAACTTTTTGTTGTAAAGGTCAACATTCGCATTCGCGATAGTCCAAAAATTTACATTCGCTACATCCCTAATGCATTGATTCTAACAACCGCACGCCACTGAGTCTCTTGAGACTCAGCTCGAATAACACGCACTAAAAGGAAAGATTAAATAAAAGACAATCTTGAAAGCAAAATTCATTTTTCTCACATATCAGACTTTTGCCTAAATCGATAGAATTTTTTAAATATTTAATTACATTGTCTTACATGATATTATTGCGTTACGTAAATTAACTAAACTATTCGCTAATTAAACATGCGAAAAACAGTATAGAGCAAAAGCGGTTAAAAATAATGTTATAGCATAGAAAAATAGGTCAAACCATGGTGAAATTAAAAGTTAGTAAAATAAAGTTCAGTTATCTCATAATAATTGGTTGTTGATAACTCTAAAATAATTAAAGTTTTTTCTGGTTTCTCAATAAAATTACAATGTAGTTTAATTATTAAAAAACAATGGGAAAAGTGAGGACAGAAGACAAACCACAGTAGTACCTATTTCCGTTTCCGTAGATGATAGATGATGGTTGAAATTCAGTTAAGGCATCGGTGTCCAATTATACTCCAACAAACTATGATTTATTAACTTCACCATGGTTTGAGAAAGAGAAAATACACAAGAACAAGATAAATAAATGCATTTTTGCGCGGTTGTGAATGCCTTGCGGCGTTTCTTGTAAATATTCGCGCCATCTGTTTTAAATAGTAAATAGGTCCTATTAAAATTTTGCTAAATGGCAGCATTCGAGTTTTTGAGCTTCGAGAATAACCCCGTCACAATATTTAGCCTAAAGTATGTTTATTCTTGACTGTCTTTTTAAGTCTAATCACAAATCGCCATCAAACGCATCTATTAAAAAAATATATGTTTGTTCCATTATGAAAAATGTATTTGTAGAAAACAGAACTTTTCCAACAAGAGAAGAAATTAAGACTTGAGTGCCTCCATTAAGAGTAAGTACTTATTTATCAAGTGTGTTTTTTAAACAAATTAGGTTTCTAAGCTCACAAAAAACACCAGTTAAGAATAAACATACAAACTGTAATACAATTTACGAATATTTCTGAACTCTTTGTAAAACTAGTAATTTCCTATTTATAATTTTAATAAACGTTGTAAAATTCTCTAAGGAATTTCAAAATTCATATATACTGAAAGGGCGAGTAAAAGTTTTGTACAGTATGTCCCGAAATACCAGCACTTAACTAAATACTTTTAAGTAAATAAAAAAACTAATGACAAAGAGTTTTAATAAACTTATTCAGACACTCGCGGTTTTCTATAATACTTTCATGCATTTTTAACGGGTTCTTACCACGATATTTAATTAATTGAGTTGTCTCGATAGTGATCATGACGTTTGCAATAACGTTGAAATATCGAGACAACTCAATTAATTAAATATCGTGGTAAGAACCCGTTGAAAATGCATGAAAGTATTAAAGAGTTTTAATGATTCAATTCCACTTTTTTCTGAGATTAAATCGGGTTTTATTCAAGGAGACCCTCATATTAAAGTTTAAAATAAAGTAAAAAGTTAGTTGACACACTTATTTCGAGACATTCTGTAGTAAATATAATATAGATTTGATAACAATATTATAAGTAAGTACATAAGAAAAATTACTTTTAAATCTGATATAAATAACAAGTAACTATCGTATATCCTATCTACTTGATTTAGTACGTAAAGTTTGGTTTTTCTCACCTGTCTTTAATTTTTTATGTAAAAAATATAAATTCATATTTTAGAGCCACATTTTGTCTTCAACAATACATTATTTAGCAATGCTGCAGGTCAACAAATGAAATCTGTAATTTCAATGCCTGAATAGAAACTTTCCGGAACTAAGATGCAATCATACAATTTTTATTTTAAAATCCGGTAGGACGGATACTACACTAAAATGTCACAATCTCTGCTTAATAGTTTTCTTTTTAAATAAGGTTTCAAGAAAAGACAGGCAAGAGAAAACAAACAATATATCGAAATTCTCTCTCAAATTTACTAAGGGATTTAATAATTTTTACAATGCCCACCATTAAGGTAAATATTCTAAATATTTGCAAACAGGCATACAATTCATATTGCTTTCAAACAAGAACACTAAAAAAATATTTTAAAATTATTTACTAAAACTACATAAAAGTGAATTACATTAGTCAATATGCATTCAATTCTTTGTCGTGTTTATCACAAAAATATTGACTAATATGAAATTATAGGACACACAATTGATAGTAAATGTTTCAGAAGTAAATACAATTTTATTTCAATGCTTAGAAAAGCTCTACTCACACCGTAGCCGCAACGGAACGTCTGTTTTGCATCAAAGCTACTTTTTTAACATTATAACTATTAATTAATTATTTTTACTTGCGCGGATGCTCATTAAAATTATAGTATTCGAACATCTCCAATCACAGTGCAAGTAGCATGCTCCCTTCACAAAATAGATTCGACCTCAAAAATGGAATAACATTGGGCCAATTGTGGTTTGATCCGATGCAACTTATTGCGGCTACGGTATGTGCTGGCTTTTGATAACAATTGTAAATAAGTTGGAATTTGCGCCACGAATACTCATTCATTCAAAACAGCCCAATCATCTCTATATATTAGAAAATGCAAACTTCAACGGTGGCTAATAGGATAGTTTTAAACAACGATATAAATATAGGTAATATCTAATGAACCGGGTAAATTTACATCTCAAAAAATGATAACATCTCACTCGAGTTAATAGAGAAAAGAGTTTATAAAACTTTTTTAAACTTGGTGCATGATCTTCGATTGTAAAATCAAAGTGCGTTGGAGTTGCGTCTCATGAGCGTTTGACATTCGTTGAACAGCCGAACAAGTTGGCCGACATGTTGGATGTCATGTCGCGTCAATGCCGTATGGACCCTGAAGGAGTTTCCTGATGATGATAGAAAGAAGTGAATTATTCTCATAAAACTGTTTCACAAGCGATAAATTTTGCTTTTTACAATTTTAATGCTCGAAAAACTCGATTTCAAAGTTGCATTTTGACCCTCAGTTTGAGTGTTAGGCATTTAATGACAGAAAAATTTATATTCACAATGACTTTGTGGTCTGTTTAAACGAGGTTAAATAAATACTATTGTACAGCAACAGTTCTCAGTACCCGATCCTGTTATAATATTATTTTAGGATTTAGAATCGTGGTTCTTACCCCCATTTATACAATGCTTTAATTTTTCTCTAGAGGCGTAAATTAACAGCTGATCAAAAGAGTGACCTTTTTGTTAGATACGTGAGTAGTTGTACTGCGGTTTTTAAATTATTTAATGACTGTAAAACGGTAAGCCTGATAGTAAGCGGTTACCGTCCCTCATGATTCTTACAAACTTTGTCTATAATAAAATTCTCAAAACTCACTCTATCTAGGATTTGGTCATGTTGCAAGTCTAGGTCGGCATTAAATGGAGATATTTGGCTCATCTGTCCTTCGTCATCTAGTGGGGAGGGGCTGAAACAACACATTAGTAAAAACATTTCTTATACTACGAGTAGCTAATGCTCGTTTTCAATCGTTCACAATCACATTACTTTTCTTCGATATTCATTCGAGAATAAGTTACGCCAATGCATGTATTCTTATGGAAACTTTGAAATAATTAAATTTTAAAATATTTTAACCACTCAGTGACTCAACTGGGATCGGCAAACAAATTGGTTTGTTTACTTTTGCCAAGTCTGTGGCAGGAGCCAAAATTGAGCACAGTTCTAAAACTTGTTTTGTTTACATTTTTTAATCGTCTCATATTTTACGGAGATGATATATTATCGCTGAAAATGCAAAACAGCGTCGATTAGTAATAAAGATTTACAAAAATATAATGTTTAATTAAAAATCAAAATTAAAAATGTTTTTAAAAAGGGGCTCAAATACAGTATTGATTCCGAACGAAGTCCCCAGTTTCGCTATCTAGCGAATAGTGACGTTCCCAGTTGAGTGGATAACTACCTATTTAACTGTTACTGGATGTAGATACATAGATATGTAACTCACATAATTTTGTTTTTTCTGTAGCACTATTTCTACATGATATCCAGGATCTTAAAGCTTGTATTAAAAAATATGTTTAAATAAATTTTATTCTTGGTGAGAAGTATAAAAGTGATTTTGTTGTTGACGGATCAAACTACGATTATAAATAAGTGTTTACTTAAAAACAGCGTTGGTGAGGCTACTAGCTGATGGAAGCTCTATTGTGTAAGTGTCTTGTATTAGCTGTGTAACATGTTTGTGGTTAAAAGGCTCACCTAATCTTAGACTGATGCTGATCATGCAACAATGGTAGTTGATCATCGGCTCGCGCATGACCGTGACACTCACAACGGCAGTGCTCGGGTTCCACGTAGCTGAAGACGACTCCTCCTGCTCCTGGCGTGGCGTCGGCTGGTGTGGTGGCCACGGCTCCAACCGGCAGAGTTTGAATACGCTTGGGCTGTTTCCTTCTTTCCGGTACATCTTCGAAGTCGATCCATTCTTTTGGACGCGATTCTACTCCTGGTGAAAAGGAAAATCAATAGTTGGTTCTTGATTATCTTTAATTCTTCAAAAAAAATAATAAAAGAGAATCAAACTCCATCGTGCTAATCGTAGTCAAGAAAAGGCAAAGACTTCAGAACATTACAACTGACTTCAATTCGTCCAGAGTTAGGAAACCAAGAAATAAAACCATATAAAATATGACCAAATCTTACCATCTCCACCACTGCGAGTCCTAGGTCTTGAAATCCTGGCAGTTGGAGTTGCAGATACCGTCCGTGCTCGACGCGGGAGTCGAATGCGTAGTTTATCAGCGGGAGGTGGGTCTCGGGCTGGCACTGGTGGCGGGGGAGGCATACGAGGTCGCGGGGCGGGAGGAGGCGCGGCACGAGGTCGCTCTACTGCAGACACGTGCACTCCACCACGATCTCGCACCGGCACCATCGGGAGCGCTACTGATCGCTCCATCGGCAACGTTGTCGGCACGTAAGGCAATTCTTCTTCAAACGACTCCTGCACAACAAGTCCACGACGCTCAACTTCACTGCCGCCTTGAGGAGGAGCCGTTTCTGAGCTGGGTTCGGATTCTGAAGAATCACGTGGAGCTTCTACTGCGTCGTGGGGACTTGCTTCACAAGACGCAGTCGCAGTCGCTTCTGCAGCTTCTTCATAATTTCCATTTTCAGTGATAGAACCAGTATTCGCGATTGACGCAATTCGCGGTTCTGTGCAGTCGGTGAAACTAGGGAATGAGCCTGATATCTCACTCGTTACGCTCGGCGTTTTAGTTATGCTAAATTGTGTACTGAACACTTGCTCCCGACTACCTACATGAGTGGTGAACACAATTCTTTGCTTTCTTTTTCTGTGACCTTCATCAATTACGGGCTTCGGTTCGACATTTGTGCTAATATCTTTTTTTTCAACACTTTCTTCCTTAATTGGAGTGGTTTCAGATCCATTAGCTGTGTCTCGATCCTCGATGGACGATATTCCATTTGACACCGATATCGGAGTATGCTGTTCGGGACTTTTGGGACTCTCATGTTTGGTTACAGGTTCTTGTTTTATTTCAACCGGAGATGTAGTAGTAAATTCTATTTCAGTTTTTTTTTCTGTTGGCGAATGTAAAGGTATAATAATACTTCCATCTGGTAAAACTTGTCTTTGAATTGGTTTAGGCGGACCGCGTGAAGGTGCAGGAATAGGGTCGGGTAAGGTTCGCGCTACAGGTGCAGAAGCAGGTCGTACAGGTTCTTTATGTACAGTTGCTTCAATGGCTCTTGGTTCCACATCTGAATTGCAGCGAGCAGCACTCGAACTTGGCCTTTCGTCTGGTGGTGTACGCAAGGGTATGTGAATAATTCCATCTCTGGTGTCCTCATAATATTTAAGGCGTTCATTTGGACGAGATCGGTCCATTTGGATAGAAGGTGCAAGTGGACGCTGTTGATGTACGATTGGGGAACCTTCTCTTGAACTTGGTGAAGGCGATGCGGCACTTCGCCGAGGAGTTCGAAATAGAGAGAGTACAGACCCTCGAATTTTACTGGCAGAAGTCGGCGTTGCTGATCGATCACGACTTTTACTTCGGGATCGACCTTCGGTTAAACTACGTTTTCGACGCAATGCATCTGAAGGAGAATCTGGGGATGCTATAGTCTCTCGCGATTTAAATAATGAGCAAAAAGATGATTTCCGTGATACAGGTGGTCCCACTGGTGAAGGCGTTCGACTTTCTCGTTGCGAACGGTTTTGATGCGGTGCTGGACTCCTTGATTTATGACCAACCAGTTCGGTAGGTCGAGTTGGTCGTGAGGAAGTACCGTTTATCTCTAGTGTCACTGGTATATAATTCTTTGTCAATTTCTCAGGTTCTTCAGTTGCGGTTGTTTCTGCTTCAGTATCTTCTTCTTCGTAATCGTTATCGGGTTTTAATTTAATTCTAATGATATTCTTTGATCTATTTTTACTTTTATAAACTTCTGGTTCAGAAGGTTCACGTCGGAGTTTCGGTCTGGCACGTCGTTCTTCGACTCGAGCTCGATTGTTCGTTTCTTTACGGCGTTTTTCTTCTTCGTTTGGTAAAGGAGAAGTAACTGAACCAGGTTCAGTTGATGCAGGTGATTTTTCTTCGGTTAGAATAACTTTAGGTGTTGTCGTGGTATGTGTAGTGGTAGGTGTGGAAACGGATACAGTTATTGTGACAGGTGTGGAAGCTACTGAAACCGTTGCTGATGAAGGCGATGACCGTATAACTGTCTTCTCTACTGTTGCTTCTGTACGGACCTCTCTACGGTCTCGGGCATCTATAGGTGTGGGAGGAGGGGCAGTCATTTTCGCGATTTCAAGGAGATGTTCTTCTACTACAGCCGCGCAAATTTCTGGATCATTTTCTATTGGGCGAGGCCCGCAGAATGATGTTTCTAACAACATTCTGTGAGGTGAGGGTGAACGAGAAACTCCAGACACGACCGATAGCCGTGACGTGCGGCTCAAGCCTGACAGGGCCGAGTGTGCTGAACATTGAGAACCGATGCTAGATAACCGACTTGTGCGTCCTGAAACAGCTAACAATGCAGCTTCCGACCCTTGACTGTCTTTACGTGAATGTCGACGCTCGATCGGAGGTGGCGGTGCCCGAGGTTCCCCGGGTGCTCCCTCTAGAAAAGCCAGTTCTTCGGTTGAAGAGCGAAGGTCTAAAGCACCGTCTTCTCGAAAACCTAGTTCAAGCTTGGCTTTTCCGTCTTCCCCTGTGTCGTTTCCCGCAAATAAGGCTAGCTCAGGAGAACTGTCCCGTGAATCGTGATGACTCGAGCTTGAAGCGCGGGAAATATCGATACGTGGAGTAGCCGGAGTAACCAGTCCACCGGCTGCTGGTGTCGAATGCGACCGAGCGCGTTGTTCTGGAGGTGCAAGACATTCGCCTCCTGTACCTCGCGAAGAGCCCGCTGGGTCTTCTCTGATCTCTGGTAAACGGAATGACTGTTTGGTTTCTGGACTCGACTGTAAACAAAAAAAAGTAATAGTAATAACAAACTGAATAAGAACTGAACTACAATAAAAAATCTTCTTTGCCTTTAAATAAAATTGGAATCTTATCGCAAGCAAATCTTGATAGATAAATTTGTGGAATATATTTCGAAAATCGCAGCAGAACAAAGCCAGAAAGAGATAGTGAAAGATACATACTGGTGGTCTCACCTCGTCAGAGACGTCGTGATCGAAGGAGGCGATAGGTGCTGGACCGCGGCGCGGCTGTCGCGCCGTCGCGCCGCTCGCCGCCATGGACCGCCCCTACTGCCGCATGCTGCCCCGGCCTTCTGGAACTACCACCATACCACTTACATCTCACACCGATACACGAACCTCTCACAACTCGGCGCCACTACCACTGACCCAATATTATATAATTGGATCAAACGAAACGCGTGATCAGCAACACTTACACCGGCGATGTCACAGGGCGGTACTGTAGCCTTCGTTCACGAATAAATTAATGATCGAATGACATTCACGGAGCCACAAGTAGGGGCACTAATTAAGAACTACATGTCGAAGTGAGTGTCCCACGCTGAGTCGAAACTATCAACACAAAGTTTGGAACGTGTCAACACCATCACTGCGCACTTATGTCGTTGTACTGGTTATTTTGTTAGCGTGTTTTAAACGCCGTTGTTGTGAGAAGATCGGATTATGTCCAGGGACGTACCTGGTCGTGAAGGGTTCATCGCGCGTGATGTCAGCGACCGTCGATAACTACCGGAGCGCATGCGCCCTACTCGCGCACGCGTGCCAGCCGCGCCCCAGTTCTCCCCCAAGCCAGTCGAATGTGCAACATGACCTACACTAAACCTATGTGCACTTTAACTATACACTTTAATTATTTTAAAAGGTGGGAGGGACTATTTAATAGATGGAGCAGTGCGGCTATTACTTACAATGAAACGAATCAACGAAATGAAATTTTCAATCTTATTTTATTATATCTATTAAACATAATACTTTATTATTTAATCAAACTTTAAAGCACCTGTAGGTACCACTTACCTGTACCACTTTCACAAATTACAAACATTACATTTCCGCTGATTTTCCTATTGAGGTTCCTGAACTAGACTTATTGTTTCTACCGTAAGTTTACTGCGTTACCCTAATTTATTCATTAGGGTAACACGACCGTTGTACTGAATGCTCGATAAAATCTCAAGATTAATAGCAAATATAAATGATTACATTATTTAACAGCGGACTTGCGCCGTCTCAAAGTGCGTAACGCTAAATTTAACATTTTACGATTAGAATTATTTTTATATTGCCTTAGTGAGAATATAAGCACAGGTCATATACCTATTCACAGCATGTAGGTTTCCCGTGAGCTTATTCATACTCCATAAGTGCATACCTTAGAATTAATCTAAGGTCCATACTCTATTTATTCAAAACACTTTGAAGTTGTCCGTCCTAGGCCTAAAATTAGGCTTTAGAGTTGGCCTATTTTACTACTGTTCTCATTTCTATTGACTACTATAACAGTATCATAATAATATAAAGGGATATAAGTAACTTATTGGAACGAAGTTCCTTATCGCGCGTTGTGAAAGGGGCTAGACAGAAAAAATTCTTATGAAAAGTTGTCACGACACTTTTTTGTTTTAGATGATTATCGCTAGATGGCGCTGTGATCAAAATCTTTTAAAACATGTTCCTTATCGCGCGTTACGAAGGGAAATATTTTTTATAAGATATCTTTTAATCGAAAGGAACTTCGTTCTATTCGGGTGTCCCATGACACCTCTCAAGTTTTTTTTTTAGTTTTTCTATTTCCGGTTTCTTAAGGGTGACAGGAAGTGGTTACCGTCGCTAATGGACTTATGTAATGTCAGGACACTGCGGAGTATTTAATAAACAACAAAATTTATTTGCATACATTTATTTCACAACAAAACAGGTCCGTAATGAGAATACATTGGTACCAGGTACTTAACAATAACAGCTTTCAAACGAGATCTACTATCCAAATACACATAATTTCTAAGCACGTAAACATATACTTTGATATTTTATTATTATAAATTTAACTCAGCCCAAGACGTCGCCAACTAAGATAGATAGGCAAGGTTGAAAAAGTTGTGAATATTATATTATTTAGTCCATAATTTTAAAGCTATGTAGCCTATTTTTTTTCTATAAAGCTTAACATTGATTTACACTTATTTAAATACTTAAATGAAAAAGTTTAAATTTTTGGAGCCGATTATTTTTCAAGTCGAGTTTTATCATAGTTTTTTGGAATATGAGAGGAAGCAAGTCCTTAATTGTTTGTATTTATATTATGTGATTGTAATATATAATTATTTTAATTGTACTTTGTGTATATTATTCTATTATTTCTCTTCAGTGGCGACGCCCAAGAAATCTACTACTAAATGCAAAACTTTGTATTATACAATGATTCTACACGTGATATTATAAGTTGAGTAACATACTTCGTTTATAATATTATAATATATATTATAGTAATACTATACGTGGAATATCATATTTACAAATTATTCCACGATTCATTTTCTACATATAATAAGCGTTTTAACATGGTTACTCTCTTAAACCTATTTATTCTAATATTATGCACGATTTTGTGCTATTAAATATACTATAAGATAACATTATCATATCATATTTATATGAAATCTAACTACTTGATGATATATCACAAACGGGGCAAACATCTACCTTATTTTGGTCATAATAAGCCAAATAAATACTTAACAAGGAATCTTGTGCATTCTATTGTTTTAATAATATTCTTGCGGTTTAAAATTAATTTGCATGCAAAATATTTTCATCGTGGTGCAGTGGACATGCATTCAAATGAAATAATTCTACACTAAGAGTAAAAATGGCTACTAAGAAATATAGTATAACAAAGAACCTACACAATTTGCGACTTCTACAAAAAAATAATAATTAAACCAGCAAATTTATAATTTATATATTATCGATGATATTATTTGGATCTTATAATATAATACACAGTCGTGACACATTTCAACGTATGTACATGATATTATAATTATGACTAGAAATCGGTGGGCTGAAGTCCTAATTATATAATAAATAAATATAGCGAATAGTATGATGTATTGTATTATATAATTTAATATATTATCTGAAATTTTTGAGCTTTGAAGATTATTTTAAGTTGTATGTTAATGAATAACACAGATTTCCTGGTCAAAAGGACAAATATTAGTAAATTTAAATAATAATTTAATAAAATATAATATAAATTATAATAGATAAGACGGATTTTGCGACGGTATTTATTCGTGAAACAGTCCAAATTACTACACTCTTAAAATTTGAAATGACGTTTTAAAAAATCAAAATTACCAAAAGATGGATTTCCATTTTTAATCGAGTATTATGTATTTTATAGTATTAATCTATCATAACTAATTCTAGTATTTAAACTAAATTAAAATTAATTGGAATACAAAGTATTTTTAATACAAACTATTATAATACTTATATTATACTTTATAATCTAAACGAAGTAACAAAGGATATGTCTCTATGAAAAGCATAATTTTTATATTATTACGAAAACTAAGCACTGTTCGTGCTAAATTATTTGACATAATATTTTAAATACTGATCATAATCAATGCTAAATAACTACATTTTACAAATAATATAATATATTATGCTACGAAAATAAGTATGCCGTATTGTCTGTTCATAAGAAACCTAAAATTCCTACTTTATTGATAATTTTTAAGATTATCTAAATTTAAAGAATTAGGAAATAGTGGCTTTAATTTCAGTCTAACTACACAATTATGAACTTAAAGTATATATTTTAAGCTCGAAGAAGGGCCAAATTTAGGCTGCTTTATGTAATGAAGACGATGTGTATGTTAAGATAATATGGAAACACCCAAAAGTGGTGGAAAGATAGCTGATAGAAAGAAGACTGGGGCAACAATAATATTTTTATGTTTTATTTACTTGGGGTCCCTACACTGTTAACTGTACTACGACAAATTGAAATATACTCGTTACTTTTAAAGTATAATATATCAAATATGATCGTCATGAGAAAAGTAAATGTAATTGTACAATCTTACTTTACCGGGATAGTTTACTTCATAATATATCATTTTATAGTATAAGTATCTACTAAGGGATTTTTGTAAATTTTGCGAAGAGACATTAAGTACAGATTAAGCTAGGAAGTAATATTAATTTTACTATAAACCCTACTTGATATAACGAACATTAAATCAATTATATTGTAATAATATAACACCAATAATATTTATTTATAATAAAATATTTTATCTTTTAATAATATTAAATATTTATTTCATATTACTAATGATAACAATATAATATGAGATGCATGACCACAAATTCATTTTATTATAATTATTATAACATCGATCTTATATTATAATACTTATGTGATAGTTATGTAATATCTTTTACGCCTTTACATTGTAATAATATGAATAATATTATTATTATTTTTTTATATTGTATTTTTAAATTTATTTTCTTGTGATTGTTTTTTTAAATATATAATGTAAAAAATGAGCAAATAAATGAATATGAATAATATATAATTATTTCTAAATATACAATATTCATGTTATGACATCGATTTTTTAATGTATACCTATAGTGTAATATTATATTTACTCGTCAAATACTTATATTATATGTTTTTATTATCTTTGAATTCCAATTTGCGATAGTAATATTACACGCAGTAATCCATTATTAAAAAACAATCTACATTACATTATTAATTTATTTTATTTTCATACTATACTTCCTCGATGCATATTATGATGATTATTTATATTATATTTGAAGTAACATATTATAATATCTTTCATAATATAAGCTTATTAGATACCGGAAACAACAGCTACTTTTAAAATATTATTTTTTGTGAAAACCTTGTTTTAAATGTATATTTAGTCCGAGTCTGAATCTGAAGATGGTGGTTGTGGGGCTGCGACCGGTGGGGGAGGTTCGGGCTCTGTCCTCTCGACGGTCGTGGCCAAAGAGTAAGCCGGGGCTGATTGGCCACTCGTGCGCTCTATACCCACACTGTTGAAGTAAGAGCTACTTTTACTAAATGTTATAGAGTTAGTTTTGATTAAATTGGACATTACTTTTCTGGTATTTTTGGGTATCTTAATGTCGTTATTTCGAAGTATAATTTATGATATACCTATTTTTTTTATTTTTCTAACGTTGTTGGATAATTGACCATTGCTGCTGTGTCTAGGGTACTGTGGGGCTGTAGGTAGCGGTCACATCTACTCTCCTCGGTGTTCCCTAACCTCTATGACTCGTTTTTCTTAACGAGTCATCTTTCTTTGTTCAAATGATGCTTGAAGAGTGTCCTTTAACCTACGATGGTGGCGCGCGACTTCGTAATCTCAACCCAATATTCCTCCCCAACATTGTAAATGTTTATGAGCGACTAACTATCGGTCGGAAATTTATCTGCCAAAACATACTCACATATACTCATGCCTCGCCAAGTATCTGACGTACTTCTCCGGCGGATCAGTGTCATGTTCCTGCAGAGACACAGATCTGACGGTGACGTGGCTGACCTGCGTGGCCGGCATCGTGAACTCCACGAGGGCGAACTTGGCCAGCTCTTCCGGAATCTGGTCGTATGACGTCAGCGCCATGCGACATACTAGGTTGTGTGTTGTGTATGCTCCTGAGAATAATGTTGTGTAGTTTTTATTGTGTTAAAATTAACTTCATTTGCCTTATCAAAGCCTTCTTCATAAACTAAATCGACCAGTTCTAAATCTGCTGACACTGATCATTACAACCAAACGTGTTGAATATTCATTTACATAAAAAATATTTAAGTTTTCTACTCTTATAAAATCCATTTTGAAGCCTCTTTCCTCTTCGTAATTCCTTAAATAGAAATATTCGTTTACCTAGGCTGTTCTCATCAGTCCTTTACGCAGATGACCAAAAATAGTTATGAGCAGTATAAACTACTACATACCTTGTCCTTCCTTGGGTAATCTAGGCATCCTCCAGACAATGGCGCGATGTTGGTGCTCATACTTGGCCTGGCCTGACGTCACCTCAATAAGAGACTCCTGCAATGTGTCCACGGCGCCCAGGAAACGCTCTATGCCCTTTATTTTACCTGTACGTCTGGTAAATACGAATAAATTATTATTTGGATTTTTTAAGTTGAAACTGTCAGAATGTATATTAGGTGTGGTTGATGAATAGTATGCCCAGGTCTCCTCCTTCTTATTGAAGAACTCAAAACAATTGAAAGTTAAAGTTTGTAAAAAAAGGTTATTTTTTTTGTTCTTCTTCTGTTTTGGCAGTCGTACTCCGTATACATTTCTTGCCAGAGTCCAGTCTTTGAAGGATCCAAGATATAATCACAATTAGGTTATTTGTAACCCCCAAAATTTAGCTGATTTGCCCTGTCAATTGCGTTTGTTATTTTTGCGTCTAAAGTCAAAAAAAATACCTGTGAGCAGATTTCACGGATCCATATCGGAAATGTTTCTCGACTCGGAACAGGTATATCCAGCACTCCGGGATGGGGAACCTGATGGAGACATCCTCGCACGGCACCTGGCCCAGCTTGCGGGACGCGAACCCTGGGACCAGCACGTCCGCTCGGAGCTCCACCTGAGGACGAACTTGCTGTATATCACACTGTATATTATTAAGTCACTGGATAAAGACTGAATAATAACTCTTTATTTAAGGGTTAAATCCACATTAAAGAGGTTCATTAGGGGCAATGATAATTAATTGACGTGTAGGAACGCGATGGCATGCATGCACTTTCGATGCAAGCAGTAATATATAAGTGCAGTGCGTAGCGCGACTCCCCAGTCGTTCCGTAATCAGCAAAGCGTACACTCGCGTTCACACATTATTGTAATCATATTCATATTGTATATTGTAAAGAGTGATAATAAATAATGATTACTAGAATCAGTTGTTCATTTTATTTCAATGGTATCTACTAATTAGATACTCAAGTAATTTATAAAGGGATACTCTTTTCCGCATTATAAGAGATACCCTAAAGACGCATACCTTAATTTTAATAATTTAAACCTAAATCTCCAACAATTAAGTATTAAAATCTTCTGATCTGAATAGCCAGTAGGTTTCTCCAAAAAGACTGACACAATAATTTTAAAGGTATATTTTTCATAATGTCATTCATTTCACTAACCTTGTTTCCAGTGACGCACCAAACAGCCTTCAATTGTAGAGGCAGTTCTCGGTTCTTGGGAGGACGGATCCTGAATCTCATCAGCTCAATGTAGCAAGCATCTGGTGGCTTGAACCTTAACACGCAAACAAAAAATACACATTGTAAGAAATCAAAGGCTGCCAGTGTAAAGCAAATATAAAAACAATGGTATATCGATACAAATATAAAACTTAAAAAAAATATTGTGACGAAATCTGTATTTAAATTTTCACCAAATTCGAAATTTAAAAAAAACGCGCCAATATTATATCTTACATTTACAAAAGAGGTTGTAATCTCTAGTAATACAAACTATTTGCAGATGGCGATATAATCGTCTGTACCTTAAATTTTTAATGTATAAAATAAATATAACCGATTCCTTCGCCTACACGCATCATGACAAAAAATTATAAGTACAATCAGTGATCGTTGTAAGAGACAAGACAAACAGATCTCTACCTGATCTGACCCATCAAGAAAAGTCACTGAAAAGAAACCGCGCAGTACTTGTGGTCTGAACTCTAGGGAATTTAAACACTGCATTTTAACACTAGTCAGTACTCACTTGATTATCTGTGACTTGGAGAACTCCTCAACCTGGACGCAGGCATGGAACTCCGTGTCTTCCACTCGAATCCACTCTTCAGTAACGACTGGTATGATGTCGTGACGACCGACCACTTCCTTCCCTTGACGACGAAGGTCGTTCACTCCTAGTTCCACGTCAGGCATTCCTGGTAGTAAGGAAGTTTTGAATTAAGAAGTATTTTAAGGAGTCTTATCTCTCTGGAGTCTCTTGTGTTGCAGTGCTCACGTGTGTCTGTTCATAATTCGAAGTGATAAACATGTTTATATCGTTCCGAAAAAATGTAATTTTTGTTAAGACCTTGATTGCGACATGTAATTTTTTTAATGTCATGCAAGTAGAAGAACTAACGTGCCACCCGATGGTAAGTGGTTACCGTCGATCATGGACCTGTGCATTGTCAGGAGACATCGTTTGGCTACCACCCATCTTTAAGGACTTTCTTCGACCCAACTACTATTACTACAGTTACTGTTACCAGATAAGTATTGTTACCACTCAAGAATCCCAGGAAGAACAGACGGACTCTAGCGATTTGTTTGAGCACCGATCCTTCCGCATCTTGCTCGACGTAAAGTTCATCCACTGCTGTTATTTGTACCTGAACACATTGATATTTAAAATTTAATCAATTTAATATTAGAATAACACATCCCAAAATGTTACATTGGCTTTAGGTAATTTGTGAATCAAATATTCTCTCCTATCGTTTATAGTTATATGATTTTAAACGATTAAGATTTTTTTTATTGCAAGACAGATAAACGAGCCTACGGCCCACCCGATGGTAAGCGGTCACCGTCGCTCATGAACCTCTGCAATGCCAGGGCAATGAGGGGCCGTTATCTATCACCTACCCATACAGGAAGATCCCTTAGCTTTAGTTAACTGTTCCTCCTTCTGTGTCCTGACTCTGTTATCATAATGGAATGAATCAATTCACATAAAAGTGTGGTTGGCACATAAGAAAATAGACGCAATACAGCAAACTACTTTGTCCACAAACCTCCTCCATTTTGTAAGTGAGCGCCCGATCCCTGTGAGCGTGGAGTCGGAACAGGAACTCCTCGACGGAACACGAGAACTGCTTCACGTCCTCGTACGACAGTGAACCGATTTTAAATAGCTGCGATACCTGAACACGAAAAAAGCATCTTAGAAAAGAGACCGATAATTATTTTTTCTCTTAGTTTCTTATGACTTACTTCTATCTATGAATCTCTAATTTAACCAAAAAAGGTTTTCATGCATTTTCAACGGGTTCTTACCGCGATATTTAATTAATTGAGTTGTCTCGATATTTCAACGTTGTTGCAAACGTCATGATCACGAGAAGACTGGATACTGCGGGTCGATTTAAGAGCAAACAAATCTAAGAACCCGTTGAAAATGCATGAAAGTATTCTAGAAAACCGCGAGTGTCTGAATAAGTTCAAAAAAGGTTTGTTTTGAGAACGGAAATAATAAGAAATTAGTGTCGGTATCATGTTGTTGGTATGTAGGTTGGTAGGTTGATACATGTTAACAAAGTCTGAATTTTTTTAAGCGATGTATTGAGGCGAATTAGCTTTGTTTGAGTTATACGACTACCACGTTCTTAAATTATACAGTAACGTTTTTGGGGTATCTCTTATAGCGGAAAGAGATATCCCTTTATAAATTACTTGAGTATCTATTTGGTAGATACCATTTAATTAAAATGAACAACTGACTCTAGTTATCATTATTTATTGTCACTGTTTACAATACAACAATAATGAATATGATTACATAATAATAATGTGTGGACGCGAGCGTACGCTATGCTCTTAACGGGACGACTGGGGAGTCGCGCTTCGCACTGCACTTATATATTGCTGCTTGTATAAAAAAAGTGCATGCGTCCCTACAGTACACCCTTCCTAAAATTTTGGTTATACAATACAAAATTTTTCACAATACAAAAAAAATTAAATAAAACTAAGTAATGTTAAAACTTTTGTAAGCGGCTGTACCGTATTAGGGTAGGTACTTGAGATATACTTCGAATGCGCTTTATCGTTAAGCAACAGTCGAAGTTTTTTACTCGCTACTCATAAATCAATCATTTTTTACTTCAAAATCATTTCATCTTAAATCGTTTAAAACTTGAGATACAACGAACACTCGAATTGTTGACTCGGTGTTTTCTCACACTTATAACAAAGTACTTATAACAAATCATTGCTTTTTGTGATGAAATATTACGAGAACTATAACTTATTCCACTTACATTTTTAAATATAACTTTCGTTAAGTAGTTCTCATTGCCATAAATCAATGATACGAATCAAAATATATTGAATCTTTTACACATAACATTACTGATTCAAATTTTGTTAAAACATATTACAATTTTCACTTCATAAACATGTCACTATTTCATACAAAGTTGAAACTAGTCATCATTTCTAAGTTAATTAAGATGGTTTTGTCCCTTTACTTAATTACTTTAAAGACTCATAAAATACTATAGCATATACATAGTTTGATTATTTCCAATAAGAGTGTGACAAATTATTAAAAACACAAAAATACTTTAATGACAAAACGTTAAAATAAACAAACTACAAATAATACAAAAGGCAATACAGGAATGCAAATATCGCTGTCACGTCGCCTCTTAATAGCAAGACGTGAAATTTGGCATCAAGTTATATATTCACACGTTATAAGTTACGGAGAATGAAATAGAATATTGGACCACGACTTGACTTGTCCATCGTTTCTACAGTTCTCCTCGACTTCTTCTCGACATAATATATCTCGACCAAGTATGTCTCCCACCATAAAATGTGGCGATCTCAACGGCATTTCCTCTGGGTATGCTTTTCTCCCGAAAATCCTTGGGTGCTCTCCCACGTGTCATCTCTTCCGGATCAATGGTAGTGGCTAGTTTTGCTCGTTATACCATCCGGTGTTCCGATAATTACAATGCTGGAGTTACGACGTTTCCCTTGGTCTTCGCTTGTCGATTACTATGACTGAATCTCGTTACTTGTCCTCCAATACAGCGTTGCTCTAGTTCCTGTGCCATATTACGCCCTTAACTGTCTTATATATCTTGTATACTTTTTTCTAATATCCAATTGTTTTAAATCTTGTTGCTTTTACCTGCAGTCGATGTGAATACCTTGCAGGGAGTCGTCCGTTCAGCAGCCTGCGTATTTAACCTACACTATTCTTCATATTTTCACAGCTCCACGTATATATCATAACTAATTACTTGTGTGTTCTCCCCTTCCGCGTCTTGTGTGCTTGAATCGCCAATGCCAGTGAAAGAAGTCCCAGTGAGTCGGAACTGTACTGTTGACGCACGGGCTCCAATGATTCGGACATGCTGCCGTGCGGGGCCGATGCTACGTGCTAACCAGGAGAGATATGCTCTGCTTTGCTGACCGGTCCTTGTAGTCAGTGTGCCCAATGTCAAGCCGATGAGGGTTCGACCAGGCCACGCTGCGTTGCGGCTAGTGGACGAAGTACCCAAACAGGCTGAAGCTGGCTGGCGCGATGCGGGGTGTGATGATCTTGAAGGAGTCGTGTTCTTGTCGGATGGTCACCACTTTGAGGGATCACTTATTATCGGGGGAAAGAGAATCCCTTTATAAATTATTTGAGTATCTATTTGGTAGATACCATTTAATTAAAATGAACAACTGACTCTAGTTATCATTATTTATTGTCACTGTTTACAATACAACAATAATGAATATGATTACATAATAATAATGTGTGGACGCGAGCGTACGCTATGCTCTTAACGGGACGACTGGGGAGTCGCGCTTCGCACTGCACTTATATATTGCTGCTTGTATAAAAAAAGTGCATGCGTCCCTACAGTACACCCTTCCTTTGGGGATATCACTTATAAACGCGGGGTCACCACTTTAGGGTATCTCTTATAGCGCGGAAAGAGAGTCCCTTTATAAATTACTTGAGTATCTATTTGGTAGATACCATTTAATTAAAATGAACAACTGACTCTAGTTATCATTATTTATTGTCACTGTTTACAATACAACAATAATGAATATGATTACATAATAATAATGTGTGGACGCGAGCGTACGCTATGCTCTTAACGGGACGACTGGGGAGTCGCGCTTCGCACTGCACTTATATATTGCTGCTTGTATAAAAAAAGTGCATGCGTCCCTACACGTTGAAACAGTTGAGAAAAGTTTTTAAAGCAACCTAGGTACTTTCAACTTTGTTGTTTTAAGTAATCTGTGGGTGATATTTTCCACTAATCATACAATTTTATTGTAAAATTTTCAAATCTCTTCTTTACTTCAACAACGTGTTAAGTCCTAATTATTCTCAAAATCGTCGTCTCAGTGCTTGTTTGGCCAATCTGCACTCGAGCAAATTTTACAGAAGACAGCAAACAGGCACGGAATTTTCGTTAAGTGCCGTGTTGAGAAAAAAATTGATATGATATTTTTATTATTTTAGAATTCAATATTTAAAAAAAATATTTTACTAGTCGGATGGAAATTTTATTCTTTATTTAAAAAGTCATTTTCGTAAAAAATGTCAGATTGGCCAAACAAGCACTGAGGCGACGAAATGTTGAACAAAAGAAGCATTATTAGTTTACTACGTACTTGTGGCGCGTGTTCAACAGGAAGTCCAAGTTTCCGCAGATCACTACCGAACTCCTTGACGCCCTGGTAGTCTCCCTGTATGGCGTAGGCTGCGAATTGTGACAGCTTGTTGGTGATTCTTTCTGCTTTTGTCACTTGACCAGGCCTGGGGAATATGTTCTTATTCAGCTAAGAATGTAAACCTATTAATGCAGAGTATATGAATTTATTAAAAATGTGTTTGGACCCATCGCCCATCCGCTTTATCTTTCACAAGATGGACTAACATGTTTAGGGTCGCAGGAAGTGACTGAATGTAAACAGCGTAGGAGCGGTCGTTGTATCGATGTTCGGGGTAGACCTATGTCCAAAAGTAGACTTCTAAGACCTGATGATGACGATGATACTTAACATTTTTTAAGTCTTCTTCACAAGCTCATGTTCATAGCATTTGTATTTAGATACAAGATATTTAAATTGAGCTAACTTTTACCTGACACCCGGTCGTTCCTTGTAGAACACGTACTGCAGTTTGACAGTGAATATCTTCCCGTACTGGTCGTATTGCTGGGCCCCTATCTCGGACACTGAGTAGCAGGCCTGCAGCGGCAGTTCTTGGAACGGTTCCTTGTCACCAGCCGAGTTGAACAACTGCACAACTGGGTTGTCGCCTTGGAGCGCAAGTTTCACGAAGATCTTTTTCCAGAACCTTCGGGGATTTAAGGTTAATTTAATGCTCGATGTGGAATTGATAGGAAAATTTCTGACTTCAACTATATTAAAAGGTCGTCTATCCAATTAAAACTTTGAGAAAAAGTTACGCAATAACATACAAGTAGTATATCTCAATGAGCACATGAGAAGCACAATACCTTTTCAATTAAAATCAAAGATCAGACTATAAATAGAAAGTTGAAGCAAGTAAAAGTTGAACACTCGAGTTCGAAATTAATAAACTTCATACCTTTGTCCAGTTATCTTCTTCTTGTTGGGTTGTCGTAGTTGCATCTCCCATCCAGGACCTGCGTACTTGGTTCGAGGGAAGTCCTCCAACGGCATAGACACGTCGTCATCGAAGAGAGGAGTTGGAGGTCCTTCGCCGTCACTCCCAGAGCCTCGACGTTGTTCCTCTACTGCATAATGAAATATAAGCTTTTAGAATTAAGTGGTCAGTATCAGTTTTAGGAGCCTATGCGCTTGCCATCGAAACTAGACATTGAAAAAAAGTTGATTACTGTGATGGGAGTTTTCCTGTTATCTGTTGTTTTATTCGGATTAATAGGTAGTATATAAGTGCAGTTCGTAGCGCGACTCCCCAGTCGTTCCGTTAAGAGCATAGCATACACTCGCGTCCACACATTATTATAATCATATTCATTATTGTATACAGGGTGATTTCCTAGTGAGGGTACATATTGAAGGTCATGGTAGCTGATGGTTATATACGACCAGTAAAAATATTATTACCAAAGAATATGGCTTAATGCCTTAGTAATCGCAACTTAAAAATATCTAAAATTCTTGCAAAATGATGGTTTTTCGACAGCTGATGGGTGTGACGGAGGTGTGGGGTGCGCGAGATCACTAGAGGTCATTAGTCAACACTCTTTAAGCCGAAATTGCTTATGTTTGAGGTAGTTTTGTCGAATTTTGATAAAAAAAAAAAAAAAAAAAAAAAAATAATTTTACTTATTTTTTGTAATATTCTGTATTAGAACAGAGTACTCATCACCCTCCTGCAATATGTACCCTGTCTAACAAATCACCCTGTATTGTAAAGAGTGACAATAAATAATGATTACTAGAATCAGTTGTTCGTTTTAAATCAATGGTATCTACTAATTAGACACTCAAGTAATTTATAAAGGGATACTCTTTTCGTTTATTAAGAGATACCCTAAAGTCTTATTAGTTCGAAAAAATAAAATTACGTGTTCCGAATTTCATGCAAACCTAGTTCCAGTAATGATTCATATTGTTTGTACCTTGTTGAGGTTCAAATCGTTGGACCTCGAATTCGCTTTTGTCGAATGGATTAGGCCGTGGCGACTCAGGAAGAACTTGTGGTCGTGGTGGTGGAGCCAAAACAGGAACAGCTGCATCTTCGAAGCTACCATCTGTTTCCTTTGGCCTGATAAGTAAAGCGAAGAAGTTAAAGTTACAATAGAAATAACATGAATTCTTGCCAATTTTCACAAGCATTTTCTACTATTTCCGAAAATCTAAATTTAATCGGTTACCTTAATAGAGATAACCGTTTGATATAAGAAGATCATAATTATGACTCACCTTATGAAGACACTGAATGTATCATCCGTGGAATCTTTAGAACCTTGATGATCAAGTCGTGGAGTAGCCGCCGGAGGTGGAGGCGCACCCATACTCAAGAATGGATCGAAAGCCTCAGCTTCGAAGCCTGCAGGACCGGCGTCACCAGGTCCATCGTCACCCCAAACATCTTACAAATAAAACAAGACATTAGAAGACACACCCAAGTGTTTAAAAAACATCTCAGTTATTAAATTCTTTACCTGTTGGTCCGTGGCTTGCAGCGGTTGAGTCAAATTTAGCTGAGAAAGCATCAAAAGCATCAGAAGCTGCGGGTACTGATTCCTGCATCATAGCATCAGGTGTGTTTCCCCATGGTGAATCAGGAGTTTGCTGCATTGGTATTGAACCATCGAAAGCATCCATTGCATTTCCGCCAAATAGGTCGGTCTTGTCAGCAGCTGTGGTGACCTCAGTTGTTCCAAAAACATCTGAGGATGTCACATCCATGTCTGTCGGTATTGTAGCACCGAATGTATCATCCTGGATGGTATCTCCGAAAATATTATTAGAAATAGCTGGTGCCATAGTTGTTTCTTCTGTTTTTACACCAAAAATGTTTTCAGTTGTATTCGAAAACATGACATCCGAAGCTCCGAAACTTTCGAATGGATTTTTCTCGCCTTCTTTTAGTGGTTGTTCTTGGAAGTCTTCATTTATCATGTCAGCAAACGGAGATGTGTTAGCAGTGGCTGACGTAGACTCCGGTTCACAATCCATTGGTATTGGGGTATCCAACGTCGATGAGAAAATATTAGATTCAATCGGTTCCGCCGACGTGATGTTTTCGTTTGCTTCTTCCGTTCCAAAGGGTTCAGGTTCACTTGGAACAGACGTGAACTCTGTTGGGAACTCAGTGACTACCGGTTCTGGTGTTTCTACCGGGACTTCTTCAATGAAATCATCACTCAGAAAATCGATTTGTTTTTGTTCTTTTTTTGGCGCTGAGTACAAGCTGAGTATATCCTCTTTAGTAGGTTTTACAGTTGGCGCTGGAACAGGTGCGTCAAATAGATTTATGTCATCTGTCGTTTGTGGTGGTGGGGGTCGCGTGACAGGTGGTTGTGGTGGCGCTGGCCGTGGTGGTGGAGGTCGAGCCACAGGTGGTGGTCGAGCCGGAGGTGGTCGTGCGGGCTTACTGCGGTTCATTTCAAACGTCTCAGTACTGCGAACGTCGTCCAGGATATCTGGTTCTGGTGTAGGACTTGGTGAGTGTATATCGCGTACTGAAACGGGACTCGGAGTTCGTGTTGGTGGAATTCTGTCCAGTAAATGGGAACTTGTAAATTCCATCTGTCCAGTAACTGTCAAAATTAAATTTTGTGTTTCAGGCGGTAAGGGACGCGAAGGTATTGGAATATCGTCATCTGAAGCTTGCATAATATCGGTAGTTGCTAACCCAAGATCAAGATCTGTTGGCTTGACAAGTTTATCATTGACGGTTTGTTGATTTGAAAATATGTCATCAGTGAAACCGTCGAATTGTTTAGCTTCTGCTCCTGATGGTTCTGCACCAAAAATATCTACGGGTACTGTGTCCCCTACAGGAGGCTCGTAGTCATTACCAAAGTCTGAAAAAGGATTGCTCGTGGCGAATGGATTATCTCCTGAAAATGCTGTACTATCGGTTGTATCACCGGTCATCATGAATGGATTGAGTACTTCCGCTGTAACAGGCGCCACGGGCTCACTCATACTTAAGAAGGGATTGTACGCCATTTTTATTGTCTTTTTTTAGGTTTCTGGAAGTTACTTTAAAAACTCCGACTCAAGCAATTTTAGCTCAGTCTTTCCTGGATTCAAATCTCCTGCAAACGATGTATCAAATGGGTCAAAATCCCCTTCGACTTGTTTCGAATCTGATGGCTCGGGTGTGAGCGCTTTAACTTGAAATATATCGTCTGATGGTTCCAGGAGATCGAATTCACTACTCTTCTGTTCTTCTTCGCAAGAAAATTCTTTAGCTAATAACTTGAGCTCAGTTTTGCTAGGTGCTATTACTGCAAATGATGTGTCAAATGGATCAACTTCAGCTGCCTCAGAATTTTCAGTATCTTCAGGTGCTGATGGTGTTAGAACTTTTGTATTTATCTTACTTGAATGACCTTTTAGTAATTCTTTGGTTTTTAAATTAACTTTAGACTGATTTGTCTGTGAAAACTCCGAATATCGTCGCTTTGGTTCGTAATTGATTTTTGGAGCAAGTTCTTCGTCTGAACGAGTCCTGGTTAATGTTTCAGAGAATGTGTCTGCTGCTTCAGCTTCTACGTCCTCGGTAATAGAAAGTTCCCGAGTATAATAGGGAGTCAAAGGCTTTACTAGTTTTGGTTTTGGATCTAAAGTAGATGTTTCTTCGTCTTCAACATTAAATATAACACTCTTGCTAACAGTTAAATTCTCAGGACGAGACGGGCGTCTTTCTCCTTTTTTAGGTTCGTCAGCCCGTGGATCAAAATCAGGATCACTTGGAACACGATATAATGTAACGGGCTTAGGATCAATAAGTTCTTTCTCGAGGAGCTTAAGCTCGAATTTTCCTGGCGCTGAAATTTTATCAACAATAGTTGTGTCAAATGGATCTATTTCAGTTTCATTTATATCAACAGGATTTAAAGGGGAATCGACTAACTGAGTTAAATCAGTAGTACTTCCACCTAACAAATCTCGAGATAAATTCTCTTCTTTTTCTCCGATATCGTCTGATGTGATCGATTCTCGGATGCCAGATGGGTCAGTTAAATGGATTCGAACAGAAGATTTCCTTCTATTATTTAATTTTACTCGAATTTCTTCTGCTCTGGGATCAAAATCGTCGTCGTCTTCTAAAACCACTGCTTCTTTTTGAACTTCTCGAAGTGAAGTCGTTGGTATAACTGCATCAGCAAAACTTGTATCAAATGGATCGTTTTGATCACCGTATGGATCTACAACATCGAGTTGATCCTCTACAATACACTCTGCAAAAACAGATTCGTTTTTATCAGCTTCAAATGCAGACCATGATTCTTGTACGACTGGTTCTAGTTTAATTTCTTTTTCTACTAACTTTGTTACTTCTGCGCTTGCCTCCAATGACTCTGTGGCCAGCAAAGTAAATTCATCAACTTCAAATTCTTCTCCCGATTTATCTTCAGTATTGACGGTTTCGCTATCGAAAGGTGTTTCCTTCTTAGTTTGTTGAATGAATGATGTATGTAAAGAAACGCTTAAGTCAATTGGAGTCGCTGCAGGTATATCAGAATCGAGATCTAAAATACTCTTCTCAGTTGGCTCACTTGGAACTACTTTAACTTCGGTATGAGTTTCGGTTGAAGAACCTTCTAGCAACAAGTCTCCAGGAATTACCCGCTTTGGTCGTTTTGTTGTAACAGTAACGTTGTCGATACGTCCAGTGAGAACTTCAACAGCAACACCAATGTCTAATGTCTTCTTTCCTTTCGAAGTTTTGACTTCGCGACCTTTGATTATAGCATCTACATGAGATGTATCAAATATGTCATCATCTTGATAATCTTCTGGCGAGTCTGGAACGTATGCGAGTTTTACCTCGCCGCGTGCGACAGCATCTACGTATGAAGTATCAAATATGTCGTCTTGCTCGTCTTCCTCAGACTCTTCGTCAGTTACGCCGTAATCACTTTTATCAGCGTCTTCCTCGGCTGCAGCCTGAACTAACTTGGGAAAATCAGCTTCTGTGACTTCAACTACCGGTCTATGAGGCTCTGGTCGCGGTGGAGGTTGCTCTTTAGCTTTAGCCGGAACTCTTTGGAAGAAAGATGTTGATTTTATACGATCTAAGTCTCCTTGAGTTTTCTTGAGTACGGAATCGACTCCAGTCGTTAAATCTTTGAATTTAGACCATTCTTCATTTTCTTTAGTCGATCCCTCGCCAGTCTCAGAGTTTTGGTGTTCTCTTCTGTATTTTTCTAGTTCCTCTTCAGTGAAGAGTTCTTCTTCTCCCTTTCGCTTTGACTTTTTACCCTTTTTCTTCTTCTTAAGGCCTTTTGGTAGTTTTAGCATTATACGTTTTTTCGCCTGGGGTTTTGAATTGCTGAAACAGAATGTGTCTTTAATAGTCAGTTAAATATACATTTTAATTTCACAAAGATCATTTGTATGCGTTCTATGTATGTGGGCACAACTACCTAGTACCTTCTGCATTATTAAGTCGATTTCCAATTTAATACAATTACTAACATCTAGAATTTAAAATAATTAGAAACTCAAGCCTAAAAGTCGATCCGGTAACTATCTTTCTCACATCTATATTAATGGACACTTATAGGGAGATGGGGGCGCTTTTCATTTTATTGATCGTGCCGTGGGAAGGGAAGTGATGTAGGTTACGATGCCTTCCTGGTAACAGGTTGTTATAGATATTAAAAGTCATTCTCATAACTTAAAATACTTGTGAAATATACAAATCATATAACAATACAAATATAATAAAAAATTACAACATTTATACATTCATGTTCTGTACAATAGAAAACGAAGTACGAGACACGAGAGATGCAAAAGCTATGACAAAGAAGTTCGTAGATGAAGATGTCAGTGCAGATGGGTGAGACACTCAGTGAAGGTCGAAGGTGGAGATGAGACGAGGCCGCGTAGACGGCGGCGGCACGGAGACAGCGGCTAGCTACGGGCACGTACCGGGACTCCGCCGCCGGTACCTACAGCTAAGGGCTTAGGCTACCGCGCTACGGACAAAGGGAGCTATACCTTCATCGCAACGCGGACAAGGAGCACAGTATGCGAGGCGAGCACTGCTCAAGGCGCCCGTCGGACACTGGAACCCTGCTTCCTCCTCAGACCCACTTCTCTGGTATTGATCTGCGCAATCCTAGCGCATGCGCAGAAAGACGCGCACAGTTCAAGCGTCATCGCTCCGTCCTCAGGACATTTTGTTATGCAACGTGTTCTTCGATTTTTCTCGACTGTCCCAGTATAATTAGTTTTGTATATTTAGTAAATTACCAAATGGTGGATTAAATAGATATATTTTCTGGTAAATGGATTATGACTCTCATATTGAGATTGAGATCACAGTCAGGTCATTTTTGCGAGATATCGTTTTTTGAATAAAAAAGTGGGACAGTTAAGAAAAAATAAACATTATTTGTTGGAATCAAATGCGGATTTAGATGCGCCTCTCTTTGCGTGCTTTCTTTTTATAGAACATACTAATAAAAACTAATGATCGTATCATAAAAATCTAGAACTGTAATAGAAACCTACTTCAATCCTCTAGATACTAGGTACTAAAATATTTCGCTTTTTTGTCGAATCTTTGCACTTTACAGCGAGAAGATAATAAAAGTACGAATGTTCACCTGTGGTCTTTTAAGTAATATTTAGAAAATAAAATGACGAATAATCTCTATTTAGCCTTAAAAAAGTTAAAGTAAGGGAGTTATTTTATTCCTATACCAAAAGCATACAGTAATCAATTAGGAATTGGGACACTTCCAAAAAAAAAAATGCGCCATGTCTGAACTCTGAACAAACAATTTACATTCGATTTATTAATGAACCTAAATTACTATTTTACGTTAGTCAAAGACATTCAACATCATGTTTCCTGCAATCTAAACTTTAATCTCTTTGGTCTTAGTACACAGCGTTCTTTAATAGACCTGGAACTGAAACGGTAACCACACACCACCTGGGATGGTAACCATTTTTTATTGATCATGCAATAAACGAAACAGGTCATCAGTTACTTCCGTCCTCTGAGATGAAAACTTTGCCTAAAAAAGCCATTAAAAGTCACACATCCATTGATTTATTAATGATCGATTCCTTGGTAGTACTTGATACAATTTGGGTACTGGGTCTAATTTCCTCTCGGGTCAATAATGTTTAAGACGAGATGGAAGGTGAATGTTGAAATCATAGTCTACTTTTATGGTGTATTATATTATGTAAGGATCTCTTTTGCTTTCAGATGTATGTTTATGAATAAGCGGATATAGAGTTTAACAAAAATTGAAATGGTATCCAACAGTATATTAAAGAAATAAAACAAATAGGTAGGAAAAATGTTATAGTACATTAAGCCAATCATCGTATTTTAGACCTTACGTGTTTTCTGTGCCAAAACCGTTTAAAAAAACAAGGCCAAAACTTTTGTGATGTGAAACGTCAAAATGTCATTCTTTGAAATGTCAATTTTGAGGAACCTTTACATTGAGCCAGTACCACTAACACTTGATCAACTTGATTGATGATATTGTGATGAACGGCAATAAATAATAGTGTCTTTGACTAATTTCACAAATAATTAATCCCAACAGCTTTTAATCTCTTGGACCGACTTGCCGAGGTTATCTATTTGACTTTTTTTCAATGTATGATACTTATATTTTATGTAGATGTATATATTTATTTTATGGATATTTTTTGTAGCGGACAGCGTTTTATATTCGTGATTGTCGTATTAAAACCTAAAACTATTCACTAGAATTTGGTATACGCATTTTTCCCCTTAATTTATTTCCAAACTTAGTACGAGAACTTAAAAAAACATACTTAGTCATCCTACCTACTATACTGTCCTACTGTTTTTAGTTAGCCATCGTAGCCATTGTAGGCAAGTAGCCAAATCAGTGTAAACGATCCTTAAAGTTTTTTTTTAATCTTTTGGTTTCCTTTAGGCGCTGATATACAATTGAATACGTTTATAGCGAAAGCTTGTGTTAAAATTCATTAACACGATAAAACACGATAAGGTATGGTGGAAATTAAAATGTATTTTGATAATGCATTGCATAAATTTAGCTATTTTTCTTAATGTATTTATTTTTGTCATTCACGAAAGGAAAGAAATGGTAAATAACAACATCAAGGATTAATTTTAACCTATAAATGAGATATTAAATTAAAATGGCCAAAAAAATATGAAAATATCATTTAAATTAGTAGTTTTATGTGAATATTTTAATCAAAGACGAATTTTGTAATTAAAAATACAGTTCACCAATCCACAACAGCCCCAACAACAGCAATTATTATACAGAGCCAAACAGAGCGCCAATTATTACTCTAGCGGCAGACATAATGAACTAATTTGTCAAAATAGGTTATTAACCGACCAAAATTGAATTGTATCATCTCAATTCATAAAAATCGGACCTCTTTTTCTTTCTCATTCATTACATATATGTCTGCACTCTTCATTAGTCGTCCATTGATTCCAGACATGGCTGCGTCACTTGTCAGTTCACTATTTCGAGGCTACGTACCTACGTCGTAACGTCGTTTACCTACGTTTATGTTTTCTGCGAGGAAAAACCTAGATTTTTTTGCATAAGAACATCAACATTCAATAAAATGTTTAGTGTGGGTGCTCCGCGTGCTAACCAGTACAGGTGAAACGAGTGCGGCGGGACGGAACGAGAAACGTGCGGGCCTCACGGCTCGGGCACCAGTTTGTTATCAAACAGCTAGTGTGGAAGCGCGAGAGCCATGGCGATGGCGGCGCCCGGGAACATCGTCAAGGAAGGATGGCTGCAGAAACGCGGCGAACACATCCGGAACTGGCGAGATCGGTACTTCATACTGTTCGACACGGGCGATCTGGTCGGCTTCAAGACTCAGCCGGAGCGGAACAACTACCGGGATCCTCTGAACAAGTTCACTGTCCGAGACTGCCAGATCATGGCCGTGGACAAACCTCGCCCCTACACCTTCACAATTCGCGGCCTGCAGTGGACCACTGTCATTGAGAGGAACTTCTCGGTTGACAACGAAAGAGAAAGGTAAGCACATGGCTGTTTTGTGTTTTGTTAGTAAAATATCTTAGAAAAAAAACCAAACATTTTATCACAAAAATAATCACATAACCAGAGTTAGAATAAGAATAGGATCTATCACAGTTAAAAAACAAGGGAAAAACAGTTAAACATGTGCTATTTTTATTGTGAAATACAATTATACATCCATCAAAACTTATGCTTCAATGTATTTACCATTGCAAATCATCAGTAGCATTACACATAACTAAGTTCCCATGACAAAAATGACAGTGAACAATACTGCAATAGTATAAAAACAGTTCACATGGTTCAATCTGTTGTTTTGCTGTTTACTATTAGTGTAGGTCAAGGTTGTGTGAAGGTTGCACCTTTCGATGATAATAATGAAAAACAACTTAATTTCGGATGGGGAATGTTTTGCAAAGATATTTCATAAAATTATATGGTCAAGGTCGTTTGATAACAGTGCAGTGCAATTGTACAAATCCGCAAACAATATTACAATAATATTTTTCCAATTGTTGTCGAGTGACTGCATTATAGTACCTTACTTTCTTTCAATCTTTAGAATATTGTGAAATTTCAACTAATAGATACATTCATTATAATTTATGTCAAGCTTTTAGGAAAACAAATTCGTTTCGTCTATCGTAATTCTGATTGTATTGTAAAGTACTGGACAATATGATTGTTTGGAAAGGCAATAAACCAATTTGTAATAAATTTAATTCATGATTTTTTAATAAGGTAAATGTTTACTTGCATTTTGAAGTTGATAAGTCTAATTCTGCATGAAAACAGTAATTTCAGGCTTTAGAGAACTTTTTTCATCATCATCAATCATCGCTCATCATGCCAAATATGCCCAGTTTTTTCTCTCTCAATCAGGAATATTGATGTCTTTATGTGAACATACATAAACACAGTGTTAAATAATATTTTGTTAAATTATTATATCAATGTTCTTTTCAATTATGGCTAAAAACGGCGAAGGAAAACATTGTGAGGAAACCTGCATATCGGAAAAGGATTTTAATAATTCTTCCAAGATATCTGAAGTCCCCAATCTGCATTGGATGAGCGTGGTGGACTATGCCTAACCCCTTCTACGGAGGAGACATCAGCTGTGGGTAGTAATAGGTTGTTACAGTACAGTACAGTTGTTACTCTCTGGGACGCAATCAGTTAAGGATTCTCATCAGGACCTTAACAGGACACTGCAAGCTGAACAGGCACATGTGGAGGCTTGGGCTTGTGGTGGACCCTACTTGCAGACTATGTGAGGAGGAGGAAGAAACCCCTCTTCACTTGCTCTGCGACTGCCCTGCTGTTAACAGCATTAGATCCCATATCCTCGGGGGACATATTTTGTTTCCTGAAGATATTAGGGACATCTGGCCCAGGAAAATAGTCCAGTTCATGCTGGACCTGAGTCTTGGTGCAGATTTGTAACACAGGGGGATGGTTACAATAGATCCGCAAGGGTCGCAGTGACCTGATGGGCTACCTGTGCCCATCGCCCCCCCCTCTCTTAATAATAATAATACAGTACAGTACAATGTTCTTTCCTATATTTTTCTATTAACCTACTGAATTGATGTAGATAACTGAGAGTGTTTAAAGAAAATTTTCTATTAAACCTAGGTCAGCTGAGATATGAGCATGCCTTTGGTATTATATCTGCCTTAGTGCAATAATTCATTTAAATTTGTGTAAAAAGAATAAATAAGGTAATATGAGTTGGGATCAACATTATTTTTCAGAACACCCAGTATTATTACTTACAGAGCAAAATTGTCTTTAAGGAATTTCAACACTCTTTTTCAAACTTATTCAAACACTCGTGGTTTTCTATGATACTCTCATGCATTTCACTCAATTAATTAAATATTGTGGTAAGAACCGTTTAAAATACATGAAAGTATTCATTTTCGAGTTTCAATTTAGAACTTTTATAGAAATTATTCTGATAATTCTTTTATGGATTTACAGCAGTAGTAATTATCAAGGTTTATAACAATAATATTATTTATGAAGCTGCTTGGAATAGACAATAGATATTATATTATCATCTATGACACAGAGCAATAATTAATAAATTTTATCGACAATATAAAGAATGATTTACATTATAATTATTGAGAAAAATATGTAACTTCCTACTAGTATTGTTAGATAGATAGTGGGAATTGTCACTCTAAAATTTATATTCATCATCAACAGCCTGTAGATATTCACTCCTACTACTCATAGGTCTCTCACACATCTCACAAAATATAATTAAAGTTTTTGAAAATAACCATCAGATTGAAATATGAATCAACGAAAAATATTTCTTACAAATGAACAATAATACTGTTTTTTCCTGTTTTAAACCACAAAATGTGTGTGTGTAATTATCATTCAGTCAAGGGTTGCCTGAGAAACCAATCATTTGATCAAGGATTGAATGAGCAACCAATCATTCAATCAACGGTTGACTGAGCAACCAATCATTCGATCGAGGGTTGAATATTCAACAAATCATTCGATCAAGGGTTGACTGTGAAACCAATCATTCGATCAAGGGGTGACTGAGCAACCAATCATTCGATCAAGGGTTGACTGAGAAACCAATCATTCGATCAAGGGTTGACTGAGCAACCAATCATTCGATCGAGGGTTGAATATTCAACGAATCATTCGATCAAGGGTTGACTGAGAAACCAATCATTCGATCAAGGGTTGACTGAGAAACCAATCATTCGATCAAGGGTTGACTGAGAAACCAATCATTCGATCAAGGGTTGACTGAGCAACAAATCACGTGAGCAAGGTGAGCAAGGTTTGAAAGATCAACCGAAATACCACGCACCGTCTCGTACTCTGATAATATGTTGCGGGAGGTCGCGGATTGAAATCCCATGTACTTTTACCACTTACCTTAATTTACAAACATTTTTTGCAATATCACACAACACCGCCAACTAAAAATGGCACAGGAAATATGCATATAGAAGAAAACCCAACGTAAAGGAAACTAATAATTTTCGTTCTATTTCAGAGAGGAATGGGTGAAGGCGATCCGCGAGGTTGCCTCTCAGCTGAGCTCAGGCGGGCCCAGCTGCTCCATGTCGGATGCTGATGACCGCGACATGGCACAGCTCGGTACCAGCTTCCGTGATCCCCGCCGTATCGTAAGTTAAATATTATAAATATGAGCACAGAATGGAATAAAAATACAATTATTAATTCCAGTCAATAAAATGGCAAGTGCAACTGTCACTGATATAAAGAATTTCTTTGTATCTGCACGTATTTTATTTGAAATTGAAGCCTCTTCTACACCTTTTTTGGTGACACTATTATGTTATGTTTGATTCGATACAGTGTATCTATTTATATTCGATCTGTACCAACCCATAGTCCACCACGCTTGCCCAGTGCGGATTGGGGACTTCACATATCTTCAAAAGATTTTTAGAACTCTTTCCGACATGCAGGTTTCCTCACGATGTTTTCTTTCACCGTTTTTAGCCAGTGGTGTTGTGAAAAATTGCACATATATCTTTTTCACATTCAGATTTAGAGGTACAAGCCGGCCGGATTTGAACCGGCGACCTCCGGTTCGAAAGGAAACGCTTCGATCACTCAGCCATCACGACTTAATTAGTATTCTTATGTTATGTGCCAATACTCTGTCACTCAGATCCTATGATTCTTATTGATAATAGAGCCGTTCCTCTACTATAATGACTTGAATTTATGTAATTATATATTTACTTAATTACAATATCTTCACAGAGCTAGTAAACATCATCATATCAAAAAATTATGTTATCATAGCGTTAAAATTATCTATTTGAAATGCGTATGTATGTTATAATATTATGATTCATCTATTACACATACTGTTTACTAAAATTTGGTACTATTCACCTTAGATATCTATAGTACATTAGATACATATTTTCATAAGTTTTGCTGCAAAAAAGATCTTAATTTTGTGATGATAAAAAACTACAGAGGCTTTTGTATCAGATATTTTTAAACTAGACGGTCTGAAGTACTGCCTGATTATTTTACCGCCTACCGTTTTAAAAATATAATCTATGACACTCAAAGAGCGACGGGAAAGAATGCCGATGGCGTAGCGCGTCGCTCCGTCCCTCATAACCCCGTGCTGGGTTCTGGCCTCAGCCGGGGTTCGGACGCTGAGTGTGAGCGGTTGGAGGTTTTAGTGAGGTTCAATTCCCACATACCCCGCCCGCGGGGCGGGCGGGGATCCGGTGATTTCCTCCAACTAAAAAAAAAAAAAAAAAAAATGACACTCAAAACATCGCATAGTTAAAATACTTCAAAATCGGTTCAGTATATCCCCTTATAACAACAAACTCTCTTTCTTAGCCCTCTTAGAGTAGTTAAAAAAAATTGTAACCATGATGAAATCATGATAAGTGTCACCAGTTGATCATATTTTAAGGTAAATGCCATGTTTATTCAGGTCGATACGACTATCTGTCAAATTCCTAGTACAAATGCAAAATTTATTCTTGATCGCACGAGACTTCCTGTATAGGAAAAAATGTGAATGGATACTCATACCAAGATTTTGTTTATCGTTAGAAAACTTTGTATAAATATGTTTTATCTCGCAGTTTGTCGAACTTACTTTATGGGCAGTTGTTGTTGTCTATTCCTTATGGGGGCCTCAAATAGTTGAATGACCCATTTGTAGGTGTTTGATTTATCATAGCTTTATTTATTACAATTTTCGCTATGAGTGTTAGTGAAAAGTAACTTTTCTATCTGATAGGTAGACGAGCTAACGGGCCACCTGATCTTAAGCGGTTACTGGTTCTCATGGACCTCTGTATTGTCAGGGGCACTACCTACGGCCTACTTTAAGGACTTTTTCAAGCCTCGTTTGAAGAAGGACAAGTCATAGCGCCCGGGAAACACCGAACATTTGTCTAAGATAATACTAAAACTCTTGGCCCAAAATAAAAATAAAAAAAATTTAACAGCACATTTCGTCAAAACAAACATTAAATTCAACGTGTGTGCATACGTATTTTAGAAGGAAAACGCACGGGCATGCGTCATTGATTCTCGGTATCGCGCGACAAACATGTATGGCCCAATGCGGGGTCCGAGGCCGCTGCACTTGTGTACTTTGCGCCCGAGTCCTATGAACTCTTCAATGTTTGTTTACATATATCTGATACTTTATACGATCAAGGACGTCGCGTGATAGGCTCATGTTTGTGACGTCTTGTTTGTAAATTGCACTCTATTATACAGATCATAAATAACATAGTCGAGTGCAGTTGTTATGGAAATTTACGTTTTCTAGAGTATGTTGGTCAGCTGATTGTATTATGTCAAGTTGAGGACTTTTACATATTTAAATTGGAGATTAGTTTGTACTTCCTTTCGATTTTCAAATACGTAGTGAGTCATTTTGAGGAAAACGCTGATCACTGATCAACAGGATGCTACCGGCAACATTGCAAACAAACATTTGTTATGACGTCATCGTATATTTATATAAATTAAAACTACTTAATTGTGTTTAGTTGACACGCGTAAATTTGTATAGATAATAATATTATTTATTAAAAAATAATAACATGTATATTATTGTCAAAGTAGCCAGATAGCTTCACATCTGAGAAAATTTATAGACAGTAGAGGTTTTAGGATTTTTTTACAACCCAATAATGAACATTACCATATTGAAAGGACTACCTTAAGGTTTATATTTCATATAGTAGTTCATTCATCAAAATTTTAGATAGCTGAACTTTTTTCTGATCCAATGTGATGTCTTTAAATACGACCGTCAGACGAAAACACAATAAGTTAAATACTTATGTAATACCTTGATGCAAGCTACAATCCCAGACAGACTACATAAAACAATACATAAAATTAATGTTAATAAAACAAGTTCATTAAAATGCGAACATTTTAAAAGTGAACAGAATCATATTAACATGTAGGTAGGCACGTAATGACTTTTATATGTAAAACTATTGCCTGCGCAACTTCGTCTGAGTCACGAATGAAGAGTTTAGTTAGTTCAGAGTTATATGTTTATTTACGACATCAAAATCGTTAAAACTATAAATGTTTTTTTACTATTTCATGCATGTATTATGCACATATACCTTCCTTTATCTGGTAAAAACATCAAAATCCGTTGCGTAGTTTTAATTGATAGAAGCGTACATGAAGGATACATTGATTGAAGCGTACATGAAGGATATAGGGACATAGACTTTGTCTTATACAAATAATCTTCCATATGTGACGCAGACGAAGTTGTGTGGGCCAGCTAGTCTCATATATATAAGAATGAATTGCTGTTCGTTAGTCTCGCTAAAACTCGAGAACGACTGAACCGATTTGGCTTATTTTAATCTTGAAATATTCGTAGAAGTCCAGGGAAGGTTTAAACGGTGAGAAAATTTCCTTATGTGACGCAGACGAAGTTGTGTGGGCCAGCTAGTTTATTATAAAAAAGGTTCATCAATAGTCCAACAATGGCGCTAGACCAGGCCTGTATCGCGGAGACCGTAAGGATTGAACAATTATAGGTTCAAAATATAACATTATTTATCAACGGCAACTGATAACATTTCTAAATATTTCAGAATCGATCAAAATAATTCTTCGAATTTACACAAACGACAGTTACGTGGAAATATTAACAAAGCGTTACAATTCCTAGAATTATTTTGCAAGAACATGTACTAAATGTGTTCCAGTTCTGATATTCTTAATATCTTTTTATAAATAACTAGATAAGAATAGTTATTTGAAGTTATACGGGGTGATTTGTTAATGAAGCATAGGTATTAAATGCCATCGCGGGCTTTTTTGTAGAAATTTTTGGATATAGGGAAAATACATTTTCATCTTTAAAAACGCTACTAAACGTGTATTTTGGTGGTTTCAAATTTAAAATATCATGAATTAAAACAGTGTTATGAGATTAATTTTATTGCAACTATTACAATATTTTTTTTAATCGTTGAATTCAAAATGCACCAGATTTCTGTACTAATGTTATATTGTATGTATCAGATTTCTCAACTTTTCTATTATGGTATTTTCTATTTTAAAGAATTCATGTCGTGAAAATAAAATTTGTAAGATATGCTCTTTTGTTAGAACATCATATACAAGGGTGAATTTGTCAAATTACAACTTAGAACTACTTTTGTTTTTTGGAATCTAACGAAGTTTAGTTTAGTTTCCGCTTGCACAAGGTACTATTCCACTCTGCTTTTATTTTAGAGCCAGTTACAATTTAAGACCGGTAACAAAGTTTCGGGCATTCGATCGATGCATCGCGATGACGATTTCGTACGTATTTTGTTGTTTGAGCCACTTACCAGTGACTCAGTCTGTTTGTATCGTATCGTCGGCTGCTATTACGAAATCGGACATTCCATGTTTTGTCGACTATAATATTGTTTTCGTCTGCATTGGGATGGTACAAGGCATAAACGGTGAGCGGAAAATTCGTGGAATTTTTAGGGAATTTGTGAAAATATCTAAATAAGCTCGTAGCTGGTTGTGCTTTGCTCAAAGGCTGGCTACATCTGATTCACTTTATCACGTTAATGGTCAAGTCAGAACTGTCTCGTGAAACTGTATACAACATTCAAAATTTAGGGAATTTATTTTTCTTTCACTTGTTCTTGTAATTCTTATTTTAGTGTGCATCCTTTTTGTTAAATTTCTTTAGTGTCAACCACAATTGAATCTTTTGAAATGTTCTGTAAATATTTTATATCGTCTACACTACAAATAGTTTAGCTAAGATAGAACTGAATGAACTAATCTACTGTAACAATCCACTGCCCACCATCAGGCAAAGTCCAACACACCTTTTGACAGTCTTTAAATCTCACAATATGTAGATTTCTGTTGTGACGATGCAGACGATGTTTTTCGTCACCGATTGCAACCAGTGATGTTGTGATTAATTGCACATAGTTTTGCAAATTAAAATTTAGGTACAAGTCGACCAGTTCGAACTCAATACTTCCCGAGATTCAACCCCTGACTCCACTGAGCCACCCTACATGTAGTATACTATACTGGCTGGTTTTTAATAAATGACAGTTGTCAAACGGACATGGTCGTATTAATACACAACATGTACTTACCCGATACATTGTCACGTGCGCCTCTGCCTGACTTGTATTCTAACGAAATTAGTATATCAATTTTAAATCAACTTAAACTGGTAATCAATAACATGCCAATATCACAAAATAAATTAACATTAGTCAAGAATAAAACACGACAAGACAAAATATTAATTCAATTACTAAACTACATAAATAAGGGTTGGCCTTCACATAAAAATCATTTGAAAAAAAATTTAAGTTACTTTTGGTCAATTCAAAACGAATTGTATGTTGTGGATGGGGTTATATTTAGGAATAAGCAAGTTTTAATTCCAAGTTCACTAAGAACTGAGATGTTGAAGATAATCCATGAAGGGCAGCCGGGTATTGATATATGTAAAAGACGTGCACGTGAAGTTTTATTTTGGCCTGGAATATCAAAGGACATAGAGTTATTTGTCAAAAAATGTAGAATATGTCAATTAAATTCTCCTGCACAATTATTAATGGGTCGGCGATTGAGGTGTAGATTGCCGGTTCATCCTCATTTGCTCATGCCGACAAACTGTGATAAGTTGCTTCAACATAAAATACTAACAGAAAAACAGAACAAAAGTAAAATGTATTATGATGAGGGATCTAAACCATTGGCTGAATTAAGTGTTGGCGATGACGTAGTTATGGTAGAAAATAACAAGGATCGCATTCATGGTACAATTATTGGTAAAGCGTCTACTCCACGTTCGTATTTTCTTCAAAACAAAAAAGGTGTATATCGTCGTAATCGCCGACATTTAATCAAAATTGCATCGAAAGCAGATGATACTTGTAAAAGCTATTGTAAATCTGCAACTGAATCAGATGATAATTCAAGTGAGGGGGATGAGGAAGAGGAATGCTCTGACTATGAACCCAGTGAAGCTGATATCACTGGTTTATCTTCTTACTCACCTCCTATAACTCGCAGTAAATATCGTAAATAAGGTTTTGTTTGGTTTGTAAGTTGTAATGTATAAGTTTGTTATTTTGTAGTTGTTTTTAGAGCGGTTCAATAATATGTTAATTTTAAGTTTTATTTGAGTTCTGTAAAAGGGGAAGATGTAGTATACTATACTGGCTGGTTTTTAATAAATGACAGTTGTCAAACGGACATGGTCGTATTAATACACAACACTACATGTTACAAAAATACTGATATAATGTCGCGTTTTCATATTGGCTCGCCAACTTCCAATTTTTATATTGGTCTACCGTCACCGTCATACGTGTGTTGGACGTAGGCGAGCCAATGTGGACACGCGGCATTACCTTATTCATCTTCTAATTACAGCATAGATAACGTATCGACTAAGTTATATACAGTCTTATAAATCGCGACTGCTTATAACTTAATCGTGATATTTACTGAAAACAGGCGTAATCAATCAGTTTGCTTACAGAGAATATGTATAAATAAACCACTGTAAACATCGTACATAATAAAATATTTATACATGTTTATATTGCACGGTCCACAGATGTGTACGAATGCATAAATCTTAAAAATTTAATACGTTGCCGATAAATGGATTTAGTGTACTTTAAAAATGAATATGTCGTTATAAGCTAAACTATATTATTGGAACGAAGTTCCTTATCGCGTGTTATCGAAAGGGGGCTAGACGGAAATTCTTATGAAAAAGTTGTCACGACACTTTTTTTGTTTTAGATGATTATCGCTAGATGGCGCTGTGATTAAAATCTTAAAAAAAACTTCCTTATTTTGTTTTATATGATTAAAGCTAGATGGCGCTGTGATCAAAATATTTTATTTAATTTTAATATTAAATAAAATTTTATTACAATTCCCTCACTAATTAATCGAAAGGAACTTCGTTCCATCCGGGTAGTCCCTTGACACCTCTCAAGTTTTTATTATAAAGCTGGAGAGTTTGTTGCAACGCTCTAATCAGCTACCTACTGGTCAGATTTAAAAATTTATTTCATTGTTCAAAAGTCAATTTATCGAGGAAGGACCATATCGCTACCCCAACCGAATAAGAACGTAAAGTGCAGTTACAGCGAAATCGTTGTTATTGCACGATTATTCTGAAAAGCTCTAGGATGTTCAAGGATTATCCATTCCATGTAAAACACCCTATACAACTGAAAATGTCATATTATTATGTTTACTCACTGAGAAACGATTAAAGAAAACATTTCTTGATCATTTATCAATTAAGTCAATTAAACCGTGTTTACCATCAATCAATTTGTTTGTTGTCGTGTATGCTCTTATTATTAGAACAACAATGTTATTATTTATATTTTATCCATCTATAATGTTGATAGGGCACAATAGTTGACTTAAAATGGTTAGGTTTAAGGGGGGGCGGCGCCACGGGAAAGAGAGCCGATGGCGTAACGCGTCGTGCCGTCCCTCATAACCCCGTGCTGGGTTCTGGCCTCAGCCGGGGTTCGGACGCTGAGTGTGAGCGGTTAGAGGTTTTAGTGCGGTTCAACTCCCACATACAAAATTAAGCACAAAATTTAGTATTTCACATTAATGTAATTGTTCACTTTAAATCAAAATAATTCAAAAATATTTACGTAATATCGCGTTTCCATATTGGCTCGCCAACGTCCAACTCACGTACAAAACAAATGGCGGTGACGGCCAACTAATATGAAAGTTGGAAGTTGGCGAGCCACTACGGAAACGCGGCATAACTTATTGTTAGAAAAATCTTCAAAAAACTCCACGTTACTATTTGTCTATCCATTAAGAACAACCCACAGAAGTGGTGTGCTTGTATATTTTAGTCAGGATATCCAGAAAAATAGATTTGATTTGTTTACAAATTTACATTTTATGCAAATAATAAGAATGCGGAATGAATGTCGATTTTTGTTTTTAATATTAAGTACTAGCTTTTGCTCGCGACTTCAGGTTCGTCCCGTCTAGCCCGTCTAGTTCGCGACGTCTATTATATAGTACTATTATACCGCAAATTTTTTTTTTTACGACCTTAGAAACCTCAAAAATTGTAGCCTATATGTTATTCTGATGTATAAGCTATATTGTGGTAAAGTTTCATTCAAATCCATTCAGTAGTTTTTACGTGAAAGAGTAACAAACATACATCCATACATTCATACATACAAACTTTCGCCTTTATAATATATATATATATATTAGTTCTAGTGTAAGCAATCGATATTTGTTTGAAACCGCACGCCACTCACCCACACTGATTATTTTTCCGTTTCTTTCCAGACCTTAGAAAAGTTTGAATTCGTAAAGGTGCTAGGCAAGGGTACTTTCGGCAAGGTGGTCCTGAGCCGTGAGAAGGGAACTGGCAAGCTATACGCCATGAAGATATTGAAGAAGCACCTCATCATACAGAAAGATGAAGTGGCTCACACTATCACGGAGAACAGAGTCCTGAAGAAGACTAAACATCCGTTTTTGACGGTAATTACTATTGTAAAGTCCTGTGTAAGTAGGTGATAGATAACGGCATCATTGCCCTGGCATTGCAGAGGTTCATGTACGACGGTAACCGCTTACCACGAGGTGGGCTGTTTATATGTCATAATATAATAAAAAAAATACATGTTGAATAAGGTCTTGGGTTGTTAGTGATCTTTAAATTGTAGTTCATTAAAAATCTTGTCTTGTAATAATATGACAAAATGGCGCTGATCTAATGATGGATTCGGAAGGTGGTCTCAGGAACTCTTGTGCTAAACAAGATGGACCCATAAAGCTAGCACTCTACTGCTACCTGATATTCAGGATCTTAAAAGCTTGTAATTAAAAAGTTTAAAATAAATTATTTACACCTTATTTATTCCACAGGCGCTAAGGTACTCGTTCCAAACAGCAGATCGCGTGTGCTTCGTAATGGAGTACGCTAACGGAGGCGAGTTGTTCTTCCACCTCTCCCGCGAGAGATCCTTCACCGAGGACCGGACCCGGTTCTACGGAGCCGAGATAGTGTCCGCACTGGGATACCTGCACTCCGAGGGAATCATATATAGAGACTTGAAACTGGAGAATCTGTTGTTAGACAAAGATGGACACGTTAAGATTGCTGATTTTGGACTTTGTAAGGTGAGGATTTGGTTTTTTATTGCTTCTTAGGCAACCGAGTTGACGGGCCACCTGATCGTAAGCGGTGGCCGTCGCTCATGGACCTCTGCATTAGTACCTACCTACCTACCTACGGCCTACCCACAAGGACTCTCTTCAAGTCTTGTTTGAAGAAGGACAAGTCATAGCGCTCGGAATTGTTGAATTGATTGCAAATGGACTATGCTTAAAGTGTGCTGGATGAAATTTTTAAATGCACCCTCCATGGGAAGTGCTTTATATACTGATTTTATCGATTTTATTGTAAGCATTCCTTTTCTTGGCATTATAAAGTTTTATAAGCGAAGGTAACTGTTTACCATCAGGTGGGTAAGATCGTTTGTCTGTCTTGCAAAAAAATTGCATCACCCGGAAATCGAACCTAGGTGGAACTACCCTGTTGCCTGTTCCACCTTGAATTTACTACAATAACTAAACTACCAAAGGCGAAAGAGTGCGAGGGTAGACAGATTTGTTTGCTCGTAAATCGACCCGCAGTATCCAGTCTTCTCGTGATCATGACGTTTGCAACAACAACGAAATAACGAGACAACTCAATTAATTAAATATCGTGGTAAGAACCCGTTGAAAATGGATGAAAGTACAATAACTAATGACTAAAAACATAATCCGAAATATTAAATAGTAATTGTAGTAATTTTGTTGTTTTTAGGTAAACATAACATACGGTCGTACGACAAAAACGTTCTGTGGCACACCGGAGTACCTCGCGCCTGAGGTCATAGAGGACTCGGATTATGGACCCGCTGTAGACTGGTTAGTAATATTTATTATTATTTGTAAGAAAAGAATCATCCAATAATACAGGGTGATGTGTTTAAAAATGTGTATTTTTAACGTGATAAAGATCTGACCAGTAGTTTTTGTGGTATGCTTGAGAAATGGAAGTCGGTCGTCTTCATTTTTGTAATAAAATATTATTTCACATATCGCAGTTTAGAAGATTTGCGAATACAATGTGAAGCGATTATGTTTTTATTTATATATTAAAAAGATAACAAAACTTGAGAGGTGTCAAAGGACACCCGGATGGATCGAAGTTCCTTTCGATTAAATAGTGAGGGAATTGTAATAAAATTTTATTTTTTTATGTTATAATAATTAGTTACTTTAAAACGTCTGTCATCACAGCGCCATCTAGCGATAATAATCTAAAACAAAAAAGTGTCGTGACAACTTTTTCATAAGAATTTCCGTCTAGCCCCCTTTCGATAACGCGCGATAAGGAACTTCGTTTCAAAAGAAAACAAACATTTATGTATTAATGTATTGATTAATAGGTGGGGAACCGGTGTTGTTATGTACGAGATGGCGTGCGGACGGTTACCGTTCTACAACAGAGATCACGATATACTGTTCGGGCTCATCATTAATGAAGAGGTATGATAAATGCTTAGATTATTAACTTCTTTTAATTGTACGAGCGTCAAAAAATATCAGCTAACTTTTGGCCTCTAAGTTTGGTTTCCTGATCAGTTACGATCCTGTCGTCATATAAGAACTATGCTTTCTGTTGTCTTCCATATATGATGAAAAATATTTTTTATCCAATTCCTAAAATTAAAGTGGTCATTCACCCCACGTCAGATTGTCCAAAGTTACAGATCCACCCTGTATAACTGAATTTTGGCTAAGTTGTGGCCTGGTATGATTTGGTACAACACGGTCCAATTGATAAAACTATGTGTTATCCCCAGGTCCGGTTCCCCCGCAGCGTGTCGAGCGCGTGCCGCAACCTCCTGGAGGGCCTGCTGACGAAGGAGCCGCGCGCGAGGCTGGGCGCCGGACCGGACGACGCGCTGGAGATCATGAACCATCCCTTCTTCGCCTCTATTAACTGGAACGATCTCGTCGCTAAGAAGGTAAGGTTTTAGATGGCAGATAAAAGGTGTGACAACAGTATTAAATATTGAGATGTATAAGATTAAAAAAACATGAAAAACTTGCAATCCGCCATTTTGGCTAAAACGTCAATTACAGCTGATGACGTCACTCTTATATTACGAGAGCTGACGACCAAAACCATGTCTCATAGCAATACGGCAAAAACCCAATAAAATCGTTAGATTGTATGATTCTGAACCCGACTACGCGTGTAGTAACGGTCGAAAGTGTAGCAACTGCGTGGGAGGCCATTTCTGCTGTGTCAATAAAAAAAGACAGTCGGTATTATAGCAATACGTCTGATACTGAAAATGTACATAGATTTTATAATTGTATTACGAAAAAGTTTGTTTTCAGACATTTTGCGCGTAGCATATAGCCTGAGCGCATTTTTGAAAATGTCAACAAATTTAGCCGACCTTTATCATAGCAATACGGATAATTTTTTTTTTCAACTTTTCGTATTGCTGCCATGATTACCAAAAACCTGTTTTCAGACACTAAGTGTAGCAACTGTTGTTTTTAAACTTCATCCTAGTTTCCTTTTGTGCGATTTATTTCAGTCCTTCAACTTCAATGTTACGGTTTCGGGTAAATTCTTTGTTAATTATCATCTAATAAATTCAGGGACGCAACGTATTCATTGATTTGTAACAGAAAATTCAAGATGCCTCAATACGATTTATCTGGGTATCGAAAAGTTGTCTGATAGAGAAGGTGCTACACTTAATTTGTCTGATATAATTTTTTTGCACATGTGGACAACTTATTTTATTATGTCCAACAATTTTCAGACATATTGCTATGATACCGATCGGTAAAATTTGTTAACATTTTCAAAACGGTCTCAAAATTTAATGCGTTCACATTTCCGTCTGAAAATTGTTTTGTTCGCATCAAATAACCAAAATTTACTAATAAAAAAGATTTTCAGACGTATTGCTATGAGACATTTTTTTTGTCTCATTTTTTATTTTTGTAAGTGATTTTACGGGTTTGCTCTACACCACTAACGTCTGAAAAATATGTTTCTGGTATCTCAGAACTATCATTCAACTACAGTCTGCAAATCAGACATATTGCTATGATGCAGTTCGGTAAAATTCTTTGACAATTTTGAAAATTCGGTCAGATCAAACGCTACGCGGAAAATGTCTGATATTGGTATTTTCGAGTTCAAGATAATCGTATCTATCGATTTGATGCGGTTTTGGTCGTATTGCTATGAGACAAAAATTTTGGTTGTCAGCTCTCGTACTATTAGGTAAACAAACTCGCGAAATATACTTTTTTTTCTTTGATACTTTCGACGTTTGTTCTGTTACAATTACTTAACTAGCCGTCACTTATTATCTAAGCTATTCATTTGATTGGGAACTAATCAATGTTAGCGTTTATCTAGTAATGCCGTTTAAACTGACATTTACTTTTGTTCTTTCTCCTCGTCTTTTCCCGTTATGCGGGGGCTTTCTTTATATTGAGACGCCATTTATTCCGCAGCTGTGTATCGTCCGGTTTCAGACCACGAGCTTTCATGTTCTTTTGAACACATGTCATCCAAGTCGTTTGTGGTCTACCTATCTTTTGCGTTGCCATGGAAAGACACTTTTTCACGACATGATCTTCAGATCTTCGCAATACGTTGCCGAACAGCCTTGCCTCCGACAGTTTTTCCGATATAGGAGCCACGTCAAAATTCCCTTGCACATACATACTCACTGCGGACTCTGTCCTTCAGAGTGACTCCACCAGACCAACGTAGCATGCATATTTCTTTAGCTTCACCCTTAAATGCATCTTGTTGCCAAATATATACATACCACGTTTCACGTTATTTTGTTGAAGTCGTGTGGTAAGTGGTGGTCGTGTCGTGTGGTAAGTGGTCGTTTCCGAACGCACTTTGACGACCATAGATAATAAATATATTGAGTGTCAAAAAAGAAATTATTATACCATTTTTTATACCAGATTTTTTCCATTATTTTTTATGTTATATGTATCTAAATACCTACCAGGAAAAACATTTTTTCCAGGCCGCAATAAAAAAACATGCATTTAAGGGTTAACCTTATCCCATTCAAATGTGGTCGGCGCAATATGTTTTATCTCTCCATTCGTTCCTAATCTGGCATAAGTCTGTCACACCGCAAATTTTCATATCTTTCACACAATCCAACCAACTCTTCTTACATTCATCTACTTTTAAATTCCACATTCGTTTTAGAACGAAGTTCCTTGTCGCGCGTTGTGAAAGAGGGCTAGACGGAAAAAAATCTTACGAAAAGTTGTCACGACAATTTTTTTGTTTTAGATGATTATCGCTAGATGGCGCTGCGATCAAAATATTTTAAAACACGTTCCTTATCGCGCGTTACGTTAGGAAAAAAAAAAGATATCTTTTAATCGAAAGGAACTTCGTTCTATTCGGGTGTCCCATGACACCTCTCAAGTTTTTTGTAATGTGGTTCTGATATCTCCTCATCACATGTCCAAACCACGCCAACCTTTACTCCTCACGTATCATGCGCATTTCTGTGCAGTTTTAGCTCGTGTGTTTAGTTGGTGCCATAGAGCAACAATGGTCTACAATAAGCGTCATTCCCCCCAGATCCCGCCCCCCTTCAAGCCGCAGGTAGTGAGCGACATGGACACGCGCTACTTCGACTCGGAGTTCACCGGCGAGAGCGTGGAGCTCACTCCTCCCGAGAACGAGAACGCGCTCGCCTTCATACAGGAGGAGAGCTTCCCGCAGTTCTCTTACCAGGTAATTGAGATGTTGTGATTTATTAAATAGTAGGTTATTCTAAAACGACAAAATTATAAAGAAAAATGGTTTTAAAAAACATTGATTTAAAATTGTTATAAATTTGAACTACTATCGTTAATTTCATACAAAATGTATGTAAATGTAAAAATTAGGTCCCTTCTCAAACACACATGAATTACTCTTCTAAGAATCTTTCAGGATAGGTCGTAAATGTAATACTGAAATCTATAAAAATTCTACACTACTAAATAAAAATTTGAAAGCTAGTAGGAGACTTATAATTATATTTTGGCATACATACATTAAATATTATTGCACCAGAAGGAATTGTGTTAAATAAATAATCATTATTTCCAGGATATATGTTCATCGGCGCATTCAGCTCTATCCCACATGTCACATCACTCAGCACTCACAGACAAACAACACTAGCCCCCCCCCACCGACCGTAATAATATCGATTAACTTATATCGATAACGAACTATTGGCAATATTAGTTGTAGGGGAGTTTGGGAAATACACGTGAACGCGGGACCATTGTTACTCTAATGCGGAGGTTAATTTTAATCGATTCAAACGCATTATCGATTATCGCAAGTGAAAAATTCTAATTCATGTTAGACAGAGAACGCGCTATATTTAGCGCTAACACGGAAAGAGACGAAATACTAGTTTCCACATTTTATTATTAAACTTACGTTCTTTAAGCACTAGTCAATTTTTAATTTATAATCGAAAGTTTTTAATCTCCCTAAATGTGTGGAATGTTATGGTATAAGGAAAGTGGGTAGAAACTCCTCGAAAATATACGTACGGAAGTCGATTACGCAATATCGATGTGAATATTATTTTGTAAAATCGATTTCGTTGTGAATCGACGTGTCAAAGTTATCGATAATATTATGGCAATGTGTTTATAATTACGAGTTCTTGAATGATGTTAACTGGAAAAATTAAATTTTCATTGTAGTTCTTTATTTCAAGGTGAAATGATTTTCAAGTCAAAAAGTAAATGGACTTTCCCGTAATGTTTAATAAAAATATTCTCCAAAATACTCCAGTTAGCATCATTCACATCGTACAAATACAACAACAGTTTAATTTCATATATTCTAAGTCGAAACCAAACAGTTGAAATATTAAAATCAATGTTGATTTGCTTTAAATAAAGTCTAAAATATTAAAATGTCTAGTGCGAGTTTCATGTTATAAAACTATCTAACTTGTCATAGTAAGGTAAAGGTTACTAAATGTATATGCATTTAAATACAATATGCAAACTAACACTGGATTGTTTTGATAAAGCATATTAGTCATTTTGTTCTTATTATCAATAAAATAATATTCAATTAATATATGACGGGGTGACAAGGGAAACCAACCTATTCACCGTGCGGGTAGTTGGAAGTGGAGACTTGCTATAAATACACGCGTTGGCCGCTGTTATTATTCATTCGTGTCTGAATTGTCGAGGCGAACGGACATCTTGATGTAAAAGTAATAAACTGTTAAAACTCGTTATTTTGAAGTTTTTATTCAAAAGTATTGATCATCAAGTGTTTAAGTGGACATTGTGACGTCATTCCTGACAAAACAAAACGAAGATCGACTAATTACAACGTCATTACATCTCAACACTATTTACGCCGTCATATACTATAGATTAGAACAAAGTGACTAATATCTTTGAAATATTTTACCGTACCATGATTGGGCTGTGTCTAATCTATGAATTTGGTTTCATTTATTAGTCCAAATATGGCATGGTAAATCCTGTTTTGCAACACAAATATGGTCTGTATTGATAAGTCAATTTTGAATGAATATTTAACTTGAGCCTTATTTTTAATAACCCGCATAAATAATTAAAAAAACCTTGAAGATCTATTCAACTTTTTTTGTCATTAAAAAATCCTTCTTACAAGCTTTTTTTCAAGATAGTGGAGATCTCTCTGGTCTGCCATCCTCAAGCCCATGTCCTTATTATGAGATCACCTTTGCAATATTTTCTTTTCAACACAAAAATAACCATCGCAATCGGTTCATAAACGACAGAGTTATTCGCGAACAAATATAAAAAGCATAATTACAGTCGAATTGCCTTCTCCATTTCTTGAATTGATGTTAACTTAGTTTTTCTCTATTTCATTCTTCTTTGTGTTCGTATTTCTAAAAATGCTTTTTCTCGTCCGTATTATTTCAAAATCAACTTATTAATACAAATTAAAATAAAGACTTAGAAACAGCGGTGGGGAATCAAATCTTTCTAGAACATTGTTAGTAATTAGCATAAGATGTAACTGTTATCTAGAATGTTCGGTTCAAATTATAAATATATAAAGCAATGATCACATTTTGTACATAATTGTAAGCATTTTAGTTTTTAAAAGTACGTTATTATACTAAGATTGTATCGAACGTCGCCGTGAAGTTTGTTTTTCCTTACCTGTCGTTTTAATGCAGAAAGAATTGTCGCAGGATATATATAGAAAATGTAGGAAAACTGTCCTGAGAAATTCGTGGCCTTTGCTTGAAATGGACAGCTAAGAAAAAATAAACACATCACTTCATGTAAATCAAATGTTATTATGTAGTCTATAAACGCGATGACATCTGTCAATTTATTTATTAATACACTTAAATAACACAAATGTTTCCGTAATAAAATATGTATATACCAAAATAGACAGTTCTGAAAAAAGGTAGAACAGCGGTTCTCAAACTTTTTTGATGGCCCTTTTGGAAAGCTGTTTTAAAAATGACCATAGATGAAACAAAATGCATCAACGTCGTATTTACAATTTATAATATTATTACTATAACCATCACAAAAGTAACTTAAAAATATATGTTTAATATTAATTTTTCATAAACTTTGAACAAATAAAGTCATGCTATTTCACAAGGCCTCTGGTTAAAACAATAAAAAAAAATTGTAATTTCATTTCGTTCCAAAGATGTCATCGCAAATCGAGGAATATTATTTTATTATAAGAATCACAATCGCTTGTAACAGAAGATTTTCATTTTATTGTTTGTAAAAAGTTAAATGGTGTTTACCGATGTGGCGTTGAACGTATTTTTTACTTATTTATGTTTTTTTTTCTTTTGTTTTTAATAACGTCGTTCGGTATTTATTTGTGACGTCATACTTGTAGTAAACAATTGTAGTTTGGTTAAAGTTCAAAGTATACTTTTTTATATCAGAAACCATTACGAAGATAATCACAAAACATTGAAGTGAGTGAGAATGAACTATGCAAAATAAAATATTTTTACTACATTTTTCAACAGTGACTTTTCGATTAACCATTAGTGCAATTACAAGAATAAAAAGGTCGACAGATTGTATGATTTTTCCACTTCTCAAATACCGAACGATGTCGTGCGTTTAATTAGACTGGTTCAGTTTCGTTGTGACCAGTTTCTTTTCGCGGTTTTCAGTTACTATATGTAAGTTTAAGGTACTTTTTCTACTTTGGCGGAATAAGTTGTTTTAATAGACTACGTTGCGACAGATATTTTCAATATTAATGAAATCACAGTTCAATTATGGTATTTTTCATTAATTAAATGCATCTATTTTGTTACAATATTATCTGTGAACTTTAAACTGTGCAGTAATCGATGAAATGTTTTTAATAGCAAATTGATTTTAATTTGTAATCGATTATTAATCGTGTTCTGATTTATTCCGCCGTCTAGTGCTAACGTTTTGTCCAAACGTAATACAAATTATACTAATTCTTTATTAAAATAGTTAAATACCGTTGAATTTGTAGTATCGTTTGATGAAACGTTAAGTCTCGTTAAATATTTACGATACGGTGTTGCGAATGTAGCGTATTTCGATAGTTAAATATCCATATAAAATCTACACCACAAGTTTGTAACATCTTCGATTCTTTAATCGAAGTTAATCGATTAAAAATATATCTATGAATTCGAAAATTCACTCTATATTTGCAACACCGTTTTTAGTTTGCATTTGAAACATCATGATACGTTATTAGTGTATTTTGGTACAGATTTGATAATATTAGTTGTAATGCTATGTTCGATGTAGGTAATGGTGCGTCGACGGCCGATACGCGTTTTCGTGAAGCGGTCATTTACACGAGTTAACCGCATTATAATTATGTATTTCCTTTTGTATATACAATAAAGTTAGGTTTAAAATGAATGGGATTTTTATTTTACCCTTTAAAGGTTTGACTATTGTGTAAAATTAATGAAGTTGACAACAAAAATACTTTAATTTCAGGAGTGTTGATGAGTCCTTTTTAAGTGGTAGCTTGAATGCTTGCATGGCACTGAATTATATTTGAACTTGACATTCTTTGTCTGATTTTCTGGTGTATTTGTGTTTTTTGAGTAGGAGGAAATCGCCTGTCTTTCGATTGTCACGCAATTGGGGTAATTATGAGCCGAAATAAACCAAAACCTTCCGCTCACACTCGTTACTCTCCTCGCCTGAAACCTATCAGAGGCTAGAACTCAACACAGGGTTATGCGAGGCGGTACAGCGCGTTACGCACTGCTGCATTCCATACCATCGCAACACCCTCTATAATATTAATCATAATATTTTTTTATAGTAATTATAAAATAGGTAATAAAACAAGAAACACAGTTGTCATTTCGATATATTTTTCATTAAAAATGTAATGAGGAGCTGTGCCGTAGCTGGGAGCACTCACTCCCGAAACGAAAACTACACGATAGCGACCCAAGTAACTACGCGAGAATATCGAATATCTCGGATAAACTTTAAAAACGTTAACAATTCATAAATATGAATTCGTTCGAAAATACGAGTATACTACGTGTATTAAAAATGATTTAATACTTCTGACTCGAAGTCAAATTAAATCCACTTCTTTAGTTGAATCTTCAAAAGGTTTAAATATATTTGTATGGTTGTTCTGCGGGCTTCAATGTGCCAACTTTGCTGCAAGGCATGCTGGACTTAACACAATATCAAATCCTGTTATCAACAACTGAACTGAACTTTGGAACACTTATTGCAGATTAAGAAGGGATACAAAAATTCGTAAGAATCGATTTGCTACATATAGGCATATATTTTATATTTCAGTTAAATTAAAACGAAAAATAAAAAAAGTAGATTCAGATGTCAAATTTAAAGACGGTTCTCAAACTTTTTGATTAAAATTTCAGTCACCATATTTTCGAACGTATCCAAAAAGAGGCGCTTTTCGGACGGTCGTATCATTTCACGTCCTTAACAAATAATATAATTACAATTATAATATAATACGTATTGCCATTTTATAATTGTCGTACTGCGCCGTTTTAAACAGATATGTATACACGTGGAGACACGTTATAATTCACATTTTGTAAAACTTAATAAACTTTATATTTTTAGATAACAGATTGCGTTTCACGAGATTATAGCTAAACATGTATAATAATATAATTATAAAAAGTTTCACCTTATAATTATAATCGACACGCATTTATGAAGAAGCGTATAAAATTAGTCGTTTTTCTAGCATAATAATATCGCTAATAATTTATAATATGGAGTTTTAATGCAATTCAATCAACAATTTATTATTGTTACTTTAGTAAGAGAAAAAAACATTGTGTGATTGTTTTTATATATATTATCATCGGTAACGAAGTATTTTTAATTTTTGATTTTTTTCAACTTTATGACCAGTAAATAATTAATGGTTAAATTTAATAAATACCAACTAGTAGTAGATTTTTAAAACAAATGCACTTCTAATTTGATTAATTGTCTGCCTCTTACTGTTAAAATATGATGTCTTATTGTGTCTAATAAATGCATATTCTTGAAATAATTATTTAATAAAAAGCTATAATTTCAAAAGTGAGAAAAACTGGTCTGTGTTAATTTAAATGGGACTTCAAAAGTCTTAGTAGTAGCAGAATATACTAAATTGTACGGCATATAAAAATATTTGGTCGTTCAACATTGCTGGTCAGCGCTTCTCAACCATTATAAGAAGCCCTTTTCCTAAATAATGTTCTTATATCGAAAGTTTTAAGATTAAATACAAGAACATAAGTGCTTTTAATTTTATTTCGTTAATTATACGATTCCATTATGAATTTTATGATTCACACGAATTAAGATAAATTAATGGCCTTAGTTCTAGTTTATATAAGTGAACGATATTTTTGACTAATTTACTATGATTTTGTGATTGAGAAGCGCTGTATAAATAAGTGATTAGGTGAGTATTGCTTTTCAAATGTGATACATTAGCTTAATCCTTATATTAACAATATCATTTTTACATTTTTTATCGCCTAAAATAGTTGTGTTGCCGTGGACTGCAATTTACATTTGTGTAAATAACGTACTGTAAAGTTTGCAGTGAAATTTGTAATCATTAGTTTATTCAAATTTTACTAAATAATAATAAATATTACTAATAGTTATAAACTTGTATAAAATATCAGCATTATGGTAATATAAAATAGTAATAAGTATTAACAAATCACAGAAGTTACGAGAAGTAGTCAAAATGTATGTAAAATATTGAATTAAATTAGAAGCACACGGTGACTTAGCTTTTTGTTTATTGCAATTTGCCTTTGTTTATTGAAACATTTTTGAACCAAACTCCTAATTAATTTTTAAAATTAAGGATTATCCCTGTTTATTTAATACTCAAGTTCTATTTAACAATCAGTCCACGACTTTGATAAGCGTCATGCAGCGTGCCTACTCGTATCGTGAGCAACTACGAGTAATAAATACTAACACTATGTATTTACAATCGAGCGACATCACTTTGTCACTATCCAAATAGTTGAAATTTTATCCACTCAAAAGTGGGGCCAGGGAAAAACTTTGGGATATTGTGTCTAAATAGACCTTTAAGTAACACTTTTTAACAGCACCAGATCTTGTACATAATTTTGAAGGTAATATAGGCCATTTTCATAAGATAATTTGTTAGTCGATGGCCTTAATCGATCTCGAATGATTTAAAATATAATGCTGTTAAAATCGATATGCTAATTGGTGCTTATTAATTGTTTTAAAGTTAGTTCTTAGTTTTTACTCGGGAAGTTTATCCTTATGCTCATAGAATTATTACATCAGGAATCAACATCATGAACAACAGAATGAAGCCAATTTAAAGTGCACCTATCGCGCGTAACTACACGATATTCTGGTGTTAGTGTACTGATGACACTCAATTCGTTTAACACACTAATAAAATATTACATTCACATAAGTTCTTTAAAATTTCACTTTGTTATTTATGATGTTGATTCAAAACATCGTGTTGTTGCGCACACGCGCTTGGCTTCATGTTGGCTGCATTCTGTTGTTCATGATGTTGATTCCAGATGTTATAATTCTATGTTTATTCTACGCAAAATGGAAAACCGAAACTTGTATTTTGGTATCTATAAACTGACGGTCTTTATGTTTTAAATTTTAAGTTTATCTGCTTCAAGCATGATCAAGTTAATCGCACATACTTCTTTAAATACGAAATTAAATAGTTTTTGTGTATTTATTATTTGAAATTTTGTCTTGATTGTATGATCTTTTAGTAAATGATTTGAAAACGTGTAAAGTTCAAAAGTATGTTTAGAGAAACAGTTAAAAGGAGATAGGTATTTTAAAGTTATTGTACAATGTGTAGTTCTGTCATGACAAAAAAAAATCACTTAAGTGCAATTATATTATTTTCTTGCGTAAAAACATTTGGTACTTTATATATGTTTTGTTGACATACAGGGGTCATATGTCATACAGGGACAACATTTTGGACTTTCTGTCACGAGTACGTTCCACGCGTCTTTTACTACTGGAAGTATTTTTTGCACATTTATGCCGAGACAAATAATGTCATTGCTGTGTAATTTCCGATCAACATTCAGACGATATAGTTAGTGGAGTCCAAGTTTGAGAACCACTTTCGTTGTATTCATTCCCATGTGTAATTTCCGAACATTTTATATTTATTTTAATGAGATAGTCAGTGTAGTACAAGTTTGAGAAGCACTGTCGTTGTGACGTCACTGCGTGGTAGCGGGCGCTCGGCGCTAGTCGAGTGAGACGCCGGGCGCCGCGACACGCTACACAAACTCGCGCCGTCTCTGAGCCGCCCCGCTACCCGCCCCGCTACCCGCCCCGCTTGTGGCCCCACTCGCAGCCCCGCTCGACGCCCCGCTGGACGCGCCGCTCGTGCCGCTTGGACTGGGCGGGGTTTCGGTTGGACTTGTTGGTGTTGGCGCTTGTGGTGCCGCGCCTTTACTGCGACCCTGTTAATATAAAAACAAAGTTAATTTTAAAGGCACTAAATTACTAGATTATGAGTATAACTGACCTAATATATAGTAACCTATAGACCTATTCAATAATGGATTTTCCAACACTGAAATATTTTTTGAAATTGGACCAGCCGTTCCTGAGATTAGCACGCTCAAACAGTCAAACAAACTCTTCAGTTACGTCATACTGTGGTAAAATGCAAACCAACCTTGTGTTATGCTAAGTTATTATCGTAGGTCAGTTAGAATGATTAATATTATCTACATGAGTCGCGAAGTTTCAAGTAAGAGATTCTTACAATATTTAAATTATCATACTTTGACAGTCGCTGATCCTATTTTGCTAATCTATGAATATCAAAAAGGGATATCGATAGGAATAGAGTTATATATAGCCTTCGCCACTAATCTACATCAATATAAGTACCTTGGATCGTCGTTTCCTAGTGATAGCTACGAGGTCCGTGGGCGGTGCACGGGGCGTTTCCGGTTCCGCCGCCGTCGCTGTATCAGACGGATCGGCCCCGAGTCGAGCCGCTAACATTGTTAGTAACTCTTCGACGCGACCCAACTGTTCGATAAACGTGGGACATGAAATGATTTGAGGGGAAAAACAATGCAAGGATTTATAAGGTATTGTTTGATCTCACGAATCACTAGATAGACTGAAATTGAAGCTAGATATTGAGGTAAAAGCCTGTACCAACCCATTACTGCCCACTGTTGGGCTCAGGTCTCCTCAGAAGAGGGATCAATCAATCTCAAAAACAATAAATTTATCTGCTACAATTGGTCGGTTATACTTGTCCAAGCAGCCCAATCCTCCCCACAACTCACTTTCTGCTGCAACCTCTGCACTTCGTTCCGCACGTCCCTTCTTAGCTCAGCGAGCGCCGCGTCGTGCGACACGGGGGGCGGGGCCGGCGGGGCGGGCGGCGCGGGGAGGGCCACGGGGAGCGGGGCGGGGGGCGCGGGACGTTTCTCTTCTAACTCTTCCTCTATGGTGTCTTGACGTGTTGAGCCGCCGCTGCCGCCGAGCGCGCTGGCTGAGCGACCCTTTGCGAATGATGCCTGTGTAGATGACTTACGTTTTAAGATTGCTTAGCTAGAATTACAAAGTTAACTTAGACGTTATGTAAAACTAATACACAACGAGAAATATAACGGTTTTCTGAATTTGCTGTACTGTAACTGTAACAACCCATTAACATAACATTGCTGGCCTCCAGGTCTCCTCACTAGGGGAATTATTGACAGTCCACCACGCTTTTTGCAATTTTTCAACAAGTTTTTGTAATTTTTAGAGCTTTTATGAGAGCTGAAATAAATAGTTTGATTCATCAAAGGTGCTCAAATTAAGAAATAAGATACTCCTAGAAATATCTTTCTTTCGCTTTCCTGTAATACAACCTTTCCTTAAAACACACATAATAAACAACTGACGACCAACCAGCATGTTAATGTTGGTTTTGTATGCTTTGCCCGGCTTTGAAACCATTTGACAGTTGGCATACCGGTTGTCGTTTGCAGTGGAAGTGTTCTTTGAACCAATATGTAAACTCAACGTTACCTTAATAGACAACGTAGATATAGGCGCCGGAGCAGAAGTCGTAGTGTCAGTAAGAGCGGGCGTGGGTCGGTCGCGGGTGCTCAAACTGCGAGCGAAGGCACTCCGCGGGGGGTCACCGGATGGAGCGTCCAATGAGCCCCCCGCTAACAGTCGGCCCCACTTCCCGCGTGCCACTGTTGTACTCGTCGTTGCGGATGTGGCTTGTGTCTATAGTTATTAGACAAGATAAAGTGACAAAGAAATACTAACTTTATTTTTGGTAATTTTTTTTCTAAAAGTTGTCAGTTATAATTAGTGAATTACGGCATTGGAGAGGTTCATACCAAACCCAAGGCCGTAAGCTCGCGCTTAAAAAATAAGATGAAGCTTAAAAAGTGAACCCCCCTATTTCAGGTGGGGCCGGACTTATTGTCGCCGGGCGTTGTAGCATCGAGAAGTCCTGAAAGGCGATGCTCGACTTTCGACTCTCAGGATCTTTCATACCTTCCCCTTCCTCAAATAAATTTGCCACTCAACTATCAACCTAACTCGTATACATAACTCTCTAATGACCCTAATTTACCTGTATAGCTTCCCCCCTTTCCGCGTCAGGTGCGGGGGCTGTAGTCACAGGCGCGGGGGAGGAGCGCGCGGGGGCGGGGGCGGGCGCGGCAGCCACGCTCCTCTCGCGACGAAACCGAGAGAATATCTTACGAACAAGGTGGTCCTGTGCTTGTTCGAGCTGAGGTTCGCGTTTACGACGCTCCATCAGCTCGCGTTCACGGCGGACGTCGGCCACCTAGAATGGATTTAATATATCGAAGCAAAAGAATAACACTAAGCCGTAAAAAAAGAACGTGGTTACCAACTATCAGTTACCGATAGGATACAATTATTTATACACTCATCTAGCTGTTATTTAAATGCATTGATAACCTTTAGTGTAGTACTGAATACTACTGAACCTTCTAGAATTCAAGTTCTACTTTCTATTTTCTAGAGTTCGAACCAAGCCTTAAAACAAAGAAGTGACTTTAAGTTGGTAACGCTTTTCCGTAGATCAATCATGATCGTCAGTTGTTTTTAACAACGTTTTTTTAACAACTGACGATCGAGATTGCGTTTTAAGCGTCCATCTGTATACACCTATTTGGGAAAATATAACATGTGGAATATTTAAATACCTTTCGAAATATGAGTCTATGCCTTAAATTGTACGTGAGCGTCAAATTCCTGGCAAAACTGTTGGCGAAGGCTTGATAGAAGTCCAACACTTCTAGTAGTCTGTCTCGTTTGATTGTGTGAAGATCACAGTATGTGAGAGCTCTGACATTAGCCGCAGATTGACCCACTGCGCTGTCCTTCCAGAAGGAATCACCGAAGACGTCTCCTTTACCTGAAATACAAATTTATGTCTAATGAAGCTTATTATAAAGACAAGTTATACGAGTCGAAATACGACGGGTCTATCTTGTTTGGCACAAGAGTTGCTATGTGGCCATAGCAACTCTTCGAGTCCATCATCAGATTGTATTGTAACTAATTGATGACATGCAAAGATTTAGCTCAATCGGCAACCGGGAAGATGGTCAAATTCAACTAGCAAGATTCCACTCGAACTTACATCCAGTGTAAGTTAATACAAATTGTAAAGTCAGAAAACTTTTCGAAATTAAATCCTTCTTACCCAATATAGCGACAACTTCATCATCCTGTATTACTTCCAAGCTTCCAGTTACAATGAAACACAAGGAATCTATCGATTCTCCAGTATGGTATAACAAATCACCTGGTGCTGAATGGGACATTTGAAAATGCATTGCTAGAGCCCTAAGGCATCCGTCTGAAGCCAGCCTAAATGCTGGATGCTCATTAAATACTTTTCGATTTAAATGAACGCATATATCTGCCTTCATGTCTTTTGGACAGTAATTTAGCACCTGGAATTAGTTTTGCAATGTTATGTATGATGTCAACTATTATCATCGATCATAGTCAAATCTTAACTAAAATTTCAAATATCTTTTTTTTCTCTCCTTTCATTTAGAACAGTTTAGTCAACATCACAATGTATAACTGCCATAACTCCACGCATCCGCCTTCTTTACCTTACCTTATATAATAAAAAAATTGGCTCTTTAAGGCCCCCTCACCCCATTCACTCTCCTATACTTTTCTCATCTTTTCAGCAAGCAATAGTCCTTAATCTAAAACATACCTTATCAGTATCAATCCCTTTAGTCATGGCCCAAGTGGACACAACATAATCCATGACTCGTTCGCTCAAAGCCTTCGGTACTTCATGTAATTTCATGAATTCTCTAACATTATTGAGCATGTCGTGGTATTTGGCTGTTGCTGACGTCATTTGTTGTATGATTGTGGTGACGTGTCCGAATATTGTGGCGTATAGGAGAGCTGTCGACATATAAAATCGAACGATACCGTCGGCTCGGGACGGTAATCGACATTTTGAATTTAGAAATAGGTAGCAGTTGAAAATTGAGAGCCCGACTGCAGACCGTACCGTAGTAGGTACCTACCTTATGTTTTGATATTTAAGAAGCGAATGTTGAAGTACAAAATATAACATTTAATTTTAAATACCTAATAGCAATTTAACATTTCCTTTGGAAATGACAATAGCTCTAGGCAGTCGGGTAAAACTAGCATATAAAATGAAATTTTGCAGATCTTTACCAATTTCCAACACACTTATGATTCGTATGGTTGATTTTATGAACCCAAGTCCAAGTTCCCATGACTGGGTGATAAATGTGCTTGATGATTACAAATGATTAGACCACATAAGTGACGCGTTAGACGCTTCGTGGGCCTGCACAAGTAAGGAAAAGGAATTGGGATTTTAGAGTATAAAATCGGATAAATAATAAGAAAATGAACAAAAAATGGAAAGGGGCGTCGCGCTGTGCAAAACACATCACACGGTGCGACACAAACGAAAAACTAGCAAAAACGGTGAGAAACAAAACACAACAGAGGAGAATAGAAGCGGATTTGAATATCTGCCTTGGTCTTGGCCCCCACAATTCTCAATATTTAGAAATTAATACTTACATAAATTTGAGAAATTTTGAATAACGCGCACAAGACCATTTTTTTAATGGTTAATATTTTGCATCCCTCTCTCTGACTTTAAGTGAGGTAATTTTCAAATGAAACACAAATGAAATATTATTGACCACAGATGTGTTAAATGTTATTTTTGGCAACACATTATGACACCATACTTTATAAGATACTTCTGTAAAATAAAAACGAAAAAAATATTTTCCTCAAATTTACTGCACCTCAAAATTGGGCACCAGGTTTGTGTAACCAAGGCACGTTATCTAAACCCGCTACTAGAGGACAGGATAGCGCGGCTCACCGTGCAGAGTCTGCCCGGGGAGTCGCGCGTGCTCCGGCTAATAACAGAAGAATTCCGGCACCTGCCACGATCATCATGCAGATGGTGAAGATCTTCTCGTTATCGGTCTCGGCGGCGACATTGCCGAAGCCCACGGAGGTCATGCAGGTCATCGTGAAGTAGAGCGCCGTCACGTACATGGTCTTACGTGACGGGCCGTTCACCAACTCCGGCCCGTCCGACTCGTTCGACCACACGTATGAGTACGGGGACTGGGTCACGTTGGCCAGTTTCCAGAGCCACGAGTACTGCAGCCCTGAGTCGGCGTCCGACCGACCTATGCTGTACCACACGCAGGCCAGCCAGTGCGCGACCAGCATGTAGAAGCATAGGAGGAGGATCAACATGGCCGCCCCGTATTCAAGGTAGCGGTCCAACTTGCGGACTACTCGACCTAGCCGCAATAATCTCACTACTTTCAACGCGCTAAATAGGCTCCCGATACCCTGTTAACACATAAAATAACGTTAATTCATGATGTTACTGAATCAGAAAAATATAAACTCAATTACTTTATCTGCAGTATTTTTGTAAAATAATTGTTTTTAAAGGTTAAATCGTAAAAAATCACTTACGTCTTCATCATGATCGAAGGCATTAAAAACATCGTAAGGCAGGCACGACAACAAGTCTATAAGGAACCACGACTTGAAATAATTCTTCCTTATCACTTTCGGATCGCTAACGACCTCTCCGCCGGGACCCACAAATGTCGTGTGGAAATTTAGAACTATATCGATGAAAAACACCACATCCACTATGGAATCTATTACTAGGAGGGAAACGTCTTCACTAGTTTTATTCTTAAAGGCCACGTTGTATGGAACCATGATTGCTGTGTAGAAAGTAAGGCAGAGAATAATCCAGTCCCATATTGCTTTGAACGCGCAGTAGTGGAGGAGAATGTGGGGCGGAGTCTTTGGGGCTTCTTGTCTGTACTGGGGCAAAACGTCCCCAGATAGTGACATCACCTGAAATATGCCGTGAAATGGTAGAATTTTGAGGGACTCAAATGAAATTACACTACAACTTATTGGGTTTTAATGAGTAATATTAAGTAAAACTCTGTATATAAAATTGTACTAAATGTGACTAAGAATATAAATCAGGTTTTAATACATAATAAATCATTCAACAATCAAATCTATCCAAAGTTAAACAGGTTCAAGTAGCTTGTAATATTGAACTTTCCATAACTTATAATGTATTCAAAACTTATTACACGAAGTAATGAAGTTTACCTTACGAGGCCCATCTATTACAAAATATATGACATTACTTTAGTTTCCACATTCTGTTTGACGTCTACAAGGAAGTAATAGAAGTTAACAGTTTAAATATTAGACATGTTTCTACAAAGAAAATGGCGGTAATAGTTACAGTGTAGTACCTTGTCGAAGCTGGTATGAAACGAAGTGTTATGCTTTCTGAAATCGTGTCAAAATACGGTGAATTTAAAAAAGTTTCAGCGTGTGAGTGCATTCCAAGAAGAAGAATAGATCTTATGTACAAGAATATAAGATAGGTATTAGAGATTTCACTTAATTAAAAATTATAGGTAAGTAGGTAGCAATCACAAGGGTTCGATTATAATACGGATCATGAAAATAATAGAAGTAATTTTTAATCAAATGTAAATCTCTGTTCTGCATCGCAATCTGAACTTCAAAACACGTAGGTATTTATTTTAATCTGGTAAAATCGCGGCGTTTATATTATTGATTTTTTTTAAAAGAATTAGCCGTTAGCAAATTTCACATATTTATTCCAACTCCAAAAAATATCAATAATTAAAATTAAACAAAAATTCATGGCAATAAGTACTTATTTTTCGAAGAAATCAATGAAATCATGTTAAAAGTTTGACTTAGGTATTGAAATTATAGAAGAAGTAAGAACTATAGTAAAGTAAAGGACGAGAATACGAAAGGATCAGATTACAATGCCCGTTACTACATCTTTTCAAATGATACATAATTCATTGAAGAGATGCAGTTCAAAAGATTGCAAGACATACACTTCGCACATGATCAACCGTTTTGTTAGTTTAGAAGAATTTAATCATTTGAAAAACGTCAACATACTAGGAAAAATATTGCATGTCACTTCTAAATTTAAGTGAAGAGGTAATCTTATAGGAATTATTATCAGTAATCAATTATTTTCTACATGTAAACCAACAAAAAAAAAATTCGAAAGTGATTACAAAAAAGGCAACGCTTCTCAAACTTCAGTCCCCCAAACGCTCAAAATCAGTCCGTCACATACGAAGCGTACGTTCAAGCTTAAGTGTAATAGAAGAGCGTGCGTGTTTACATGTGGTGCGTTGGTACTGACATGCGCCAGATGGCTCTGTCGCTGAGGCTCCTTGAGGGCCGGCAGCGCTGAAACAAGCACTGACCGAGACCGAGTCACGCTGCGGGCCAACTTCGCGAACTTTGAGAGACCTGCGCAAATATGCACTGTGAACAGTCGACGCTGTTATTTATCGTCAAATGATACACTTGCACAAAAATAAAATTAAAAAAGAAAAAATAAAGTTTGAAAATAAATAAAAACATTGATTTTGGAGTTTATTTGATGGAATTCGACCACAGTTTAAGCTGCACTATATGCATGTTTGACTTCGGTCATAGTTTATCAAAGAGGGAACACATAACCTATTCCTAAACACCCGTATGTAGAGATAGATTACCTAGGTACGAACAGGTATTTAATTTTATAAATATACACCTTTCCGTTCCAAGTTCCACACACGCTTTTGACACAGCGTGGGCGTGCCTTTCCTATACAAGTATTTTTTTATAAAGTTAGTAGACTAAGACTGTCTTTTATAAAGATTTTCTATAAAACTCATTTTATTCTCCTTCTTTCCGAAAAAACCCGTTTAAAAAAAATTTCAAACCAAGTTCATAACTAAAATTTATGTGAAAACAAAATGAGTACTCGCCTCCTTTGGGATCGTCTGCGTCGATGGGCTGTTTGAGCGCTGTGATGTCTCTGAACGTGAGCAAGAAGAGGACCACCAGCTCCCGCTCGTTGCGGATCGGAGCCACGTGAACTAGGAGCCATAGTGGTGTCCCTGGAACAAACACTAGCTTAACGACTCAACTGGGAATTAAACAATTGGCGTTTATCTAGCAGTGCCATCTATAGGTAACATTTGAGAACCACTGACGAGTGGTAAAACAGATAGAAATATTATATGTGCAGGTAAAGTAGGTAATTGAGACTTGTTTTCAGAAGAGCCATGACATGTCCTTCTTTAGAGGTTTAAGTAAATTTCTATAAAGTGAAGGGTAGGTAACGGCTGCCCTGGCGTTGAGCCATTTGCTCGTTTACCTATCACTGCAATAAAGCTACAGTATACTCGTAATATTTAAAGAAATCACTACGAATCGGGTTGGTTATTTATATAGGTACCTACCTAAAGTCTTCGTAAGTGCAACCATGGTGTTATAATTACATGACGTGTGCAACATCGTTCTTTAATGAACTAAATAGTGATTTAGGAAAATAAACAACGTCACATTAAACCTTTATACCTACGGTAATCGGAACATAATTTGAAGATACAGAAACTCATCAGTGATCGTGTCCATTGTCACTTATAATCAAAACTCTCATAGCTACTTCAAAAACAATATAAAACCATTCTCTCATTACAGTTAAAAGAAATAAAAGAGATCGTTTCATACGCGTCACTGGCATCAAATCAAATTTACTGAGACACATGGTTAGGCCGAGACCGGACATCTGCGGTGGCGTATTTCCATAAAAGTGAAAAACATATTAAATTGGAGGCCATGGGGTCGGGAGGACCTTATATAACGATGAAACATTCTACTACATTTATTTTTATGTAGTGATTGTTGAATCAAGATGAGATTATTTTATTTTATTTAATACTTTATTGTAAAGAAAGGTAAAAATCAGGTAAAGAAAGTTACAGTGACTTATAAATGTAACTAAAAAATAAGCACAAAAGGCGAGCTTAACAAAAATATGAGTTTTCTTAAAGCAAACCAATGAAATAAAAACAGATATGACACCGTACATATTAGTTGAAGTTAATTGTTTTAGAATAGATAATATCACTATCACTATTATTACATAACTAGCTGACCCGCGCAACTTCGTCTGCGTTACAAAGGGGTTCAAACAGTACTCGCAATGCCGTCTCGTTGTTATTTGCGCGGCCCGAAGTGCTCGCACATATTCATTGCGTTTTATACTCGTGATAACTTCTAAACGAAAAGTCCGATTGGAATAAAACAAAAAGTAGTTTACTTCTACATTAATACTCTTGATTATATAATACTTAATTTGGATAAGAGTTAATATAACGATACCCATTTAACGTTAAATTCAATCTCGGGACGAAATTGCGGGGTCATCTAGTAACAGCTAAAAAGTAAAAAAAATAAAACTAAAAGTGCCGACTTTTACTCCACAGAAAAGCGTTCTCTAATACGACGTCCCTAAACTGAAAGCTAAGTAAAAAATATCCATATTACGAGAGCTCTCCAAACCGGGGTGTTTCCCGGCTCTCATGTGAACCCTGATGGTCGTAACAAATGAAAATATTTGTCCAAAACGGAAGCACCGTCTCGCTGTTTATTTGCGGAACTCAAAATGTTAATGACATTTTCGTTTGGTAGTAATGTTTCCTGTTTATTTTGGGATGTTGTTTTAATAAAGGGATCGCGAGTGTTTTTTTTATTCAATTTAAAACGCAAGTATTTCTAGTGGAGTTTATTGGAGCCATTGTAGACGTTCTTGTTTATTGTTTGATGATTTATGATTGATTTATGACTTCTACTATTATGTACACAAACATTTTTTAAGAACAAACTTGCATTTTCTTTTGCTTTATTTTACAAACGGTACACTGTATAGCATTATACGACTACTGTAGTGTATACAGTATGTAATATTTGTTGTCTACCTTTAATTATCTATAGACTAGGTATGTAACACCATTACCTACCATTTACTTTGTTTTTAATTTTCTACAAAGTTGCATTTTTAGATAAAATCTATTATAATTTGCAAAAACGTGATGACAATTCAATGCAATGTACGCCAAAGTCGCATTAGAAAGGTAACGAAGGGCATCATTTCTAATAAACCGAGAACCATGGAAAAGGGTGGAAAGGGGTGTGTTTTTATTGCTGCAGATTGCACCTGTTTACTAACCTTCAAACAATAGTATAACTACGGAAAACCTATTATGTTTACCATCATTATACGGTAGCGTGTCTAATTATTGTAAAATAGGCATGACAATGAAACTAGATTATGCTTTGATTCATTTGCAAACGGCAACAGAATTGGAATTATTTGTGCATGTCATTGTGTTGAGTATTCAAAAACTTTACATATAACACTTCTATCTGATGTACAGTACAATATAAATCATTTTACAAGCTTTATATTAACTTGTACTTGATGTAACTGTGTATGTAACTATATAAATTCGGGTGGAATCTTGCAAGCAAAATTTGACATAAAACCAAACTGTGCTTGTGTGTTCTTACATCATCAACAGCTCATAGACGTCCAATGCTGGAATGTGTCTCTGCTAAACCTCGCCATAATGATCATGATTGAATACAAATCCTAAACATTAGTACCTACACTTATTATTTATTTCTCCCACTATTCGCAAATTATGTCCATAGTCCGTTCGTGTTCATGTAATTAGTTAATTCAATTAATGAACACCGTATTTGATTAGCGTCGTGTTGGCCGAGTTAAAAAAAGAGCGGTTCGGTCCTCTCGGGATACAACGCCATTGTAATTGGATTTATGTTGTGACTTGTTCATGGGAGAGAATTTCAGCAGTACACGACTCGGGATTAAAGGTTTATTTTTATTGTAGACTGGACGTTTGAAATTAATTAATTTTGTAGTAGAGCTCAGTGGTTAGAGTATTAGAGCGGTTTTTGGACAGGACTTTAATTTTTGTACCCTCCTAGGACTCCGACAAAGACTAACTTAATAATAGTAAAACCACTGCTGACATTTTATCCACTCAACTGGGAACGTCAATTTTCGTTTCATGGTGAAACTGGGATCGCTCGCCCGGAGTTCGTTCGGAATCGCTACCTTGTTTGACTATCTTATAAAAATGTTTTTCAGTATAAAATTTTGAATTAGATTTTTAATGAAATATAATATTCTTGTAATTCTTTATTCTTAAAATTCTGTAATACATTTTGAACTAAAATATATTATCTCCAGAAAATAGACGATAATAAAATGTAAACAAGTTCCCGAACTAACTAGACCACGTGCTCAATTTTGGCTTCTGCCACAGACTTGGCAAAAGTAAACAAACCAATTTTGTCGCCGATCCCAGTTGAGTGGTTATAGCAAGGTATAGTGGGAGGCAGGAGCAAATGTACATCTGCTTGTAGAAAGAGAGGAAATCATAACTTCGATTTTATAGAGCGTTTTCAAAATGAGTTTTTAGTCGTAAGTAGTTTTAACATGCTTTGGTAGTTCTTGGACCTTCAAAATAATTCTAACCAAACTCTAAATTACGTTTAAAGCCTTCAATCACAATTCTTTATCGATAGTAATTTGTAAACGTAACACTTAAACAGAGATACCAAAATAGATATTCAACCGAAGGGAAAATAAATAAAATATTGTCTCGACAAGTCTGTAGGTAATTGGTGTAATGTAACAGAACACTGGGCACAATTAGCCTTGCGTGGGCTGGTAATCCCCACAATCAATAAACTATGCTGAATCTAGTTAGAAATGAGTCTTATGAATATTTGTTATTTTACTTTGTTTGACTTTCTTTCCTTTTCATATTTTCTAGTGTACTTATATTTTTTTCTACCTATGTACTTAGGTGCTCTGAATAGTATTCTATTAATATTCAAATTTACAAACGTTTAAAAAATGCAGGGTTCCGTTTAGCCCCGCTACTTAGCAGCCAGGTCTATAGTTTCGATTACTATAAATATATATATATACTGTACCAACCCATTTCTGCCCACTGCTGAGCTCTGGTGTCCTCCGAAGAGGGGTTAGGTCATAGTCCACCACGCTTGCCTAATGCGTATTGGGGACTTCACATATCTTCAAAGGATTTTCAGAACCCTTTTCCGATATGCAGGTTTCCTCACGATGTTTTCCATCACCGTTTTTAGCCAGTGGTGTTGTGAAAAATTGCACATAAATCTTTTTCATGTTAAGATTTAGAGGTACAAGCCGGCCGGTTTTGAACCCGCGACCTCCCGTACGGAAGGAAGCGCTACCTATGTACTTAGGTGCTCTGAATAGTATTAATAGTCAAATTTACAATCGTTTAAAAAATGCAGGGTTTCGTTTAGCACCGCTACTTAGCAGGAGAACTATTGATCAAGTTTTCAGCTTGTCTCAAAAACCTACCCTGGTTAACCTGACCTCTCGGGACATAATTGTAATCTGTTATGTCGTTCAACGTATAATTATTTTCTTTAGCCCTACAACTCCTTAAAACAATAAGTTATCCAAAAAATCAAGTAAATTAACGAGTCATCCTAAAGTGCGAAGAAGAGTAGAAGAAGAGAGAGATAAACCTACCTTCAATCATCTCTCCATGACCTAAAGGTAGACTGGTAGAGAATGCCTATGGCATTAAGTCCGCCTATGTACACTATTTTGTGCATAAAGTTTAAATAAATAAATAAATAAAGCGAGTTAAAATAAAGATAGTAATGACTTACTGTTCTTCTTATAGAGTAGTATCTCGAACTGGTCTGCGAGGTGGTGATCCAGAGCGCGGTCTATCCGTTCTATAGCCTCCTTCTCCGTCAGCTCTCCGTACATCCACGTGCATCTATTCAACACAAATACTAAATTAACATTGAAAATCATAATCATCATCATCAGCCCAAACTCTGCAACCAGTGACCTCTCGCGATCTTGACCAGGTCGTCGGTCCGTTGCGGTACCCACGTTGCGCTAACTGGTTCGTGGCCGCCACTCCAGAACTTTTCATTACTTATAGTTTAATACCACAGTGTTATCTGATGTCGCTGCATCGTTTTGTTCACTTAACAATAATTTTTCATTTAAAATGTAAATATTTTTTTCGTCATTTTTACAAAATAACGTAAATGTACATGGATGTTAGTAAATTTAATGACAGTAACTCACTGGCTAAGTAAGGCTACTAGTAAGTTTGCTGGTTTTATTAGCAGATAAAATGAATCCTGAAATGTTACAAGAATGAAAAGAGAATTCTGAACAATGGGCTTTGCCTCAAGGGGCGAAATTAGTTTCAGGTCTGCTATCTAGTTCAGATCTGTTTTATTAAAGTAAACAGGAGCTATTAATATTATGACGTCGTAGTAGTTACCTGCAAGATTTCTGCATGACCTCGGCCCGGTTGTATCCGCTCATCTTGCAGAAGGTCTCGTTGCAGTACACGATCGGGTAGTCCACGATCTGAGCATTCGCCAACAGGAAGCTGCTGTCTGCTGTAAATAATACATCGCTTTCAAAACTAATCACAAACATGAGCTTGTTTTATCAGCTTATACAGGGTGTGTCTTAGGTCAACATTAAGGCGGCTATGAGCTACATGTATGTCCTTAGTAAGATACAGAAAAATTAACTCACTTTTTTTAGAAATTATAGCCATTTCAAAAATCAGTAAATACTAAAGATGAAGTGACGACACAAGACCCCATGATTTTGGGGGATATTCTGTTTTTGTCCCATCTTTTTAAAACGTTCAATATCATCGAGGCTTTAAGTTTTCTGTCTGACCTACTTGTGTAGAGATAAATTGTACATTTAAATCTTTTTATTATAAAAAATGTAGGGATACAATTCGACCTTTTCACATCCTCCTGCATGGCCTACAGATGGCCTAGAGGCGTCCCTTCTAAGGACATTATTTCCCTCATAATTTAAGGAGCTTTTTTTAAGCGTAGATCTTGTGTTACAAAGTAGAACAAACCATTAGGTTATATGCCTCTACTGAGGAGACCTGAGCTCAGGAGTGGGCAGAAATGAGTCGTTACAGTATATTATAGGTTATATTATCTAAAGAAATTGTAAAAGCATGTCAAGGACAGTAAGTATTTTTTTTTTCTGGAATGACTTAAAACTTGGATTTTATTAGGACGTCGATCCACGCATTCGTAATCCAGTCATAAACACAAAATATTCAAGAGGGTACCCGCTCGCCTCAAGAATTCACGTCGGCGAGAAATGGCCGAATTCCAGGGACTAATTTAAAATAATTTTCAATTTATTTATGGAATTCCAGGTATTCTTATGAGATTGAATTTGTAGAAAGTTCGAGAGAGTTCAATTTGTTTGTTTCTGTGAAATGAAATGAAATGAAATGAAATGAAATGAAATGAAATGAAATGAAATGAAATGAAATGAAATGAAATGAAATGAAATGAAATGAAATGAAATGAAATGAAATGAAATGAAATGAAATGAAATGAAATGAAATGAAATGAAATGAAATGAAATGAAATGAAATGAAATGAAATGAAATGAAATGAAATGAAATGAAATGAAATGAAATGAAATGAAATGAAATGAAATGAAATGAAATGAAATGAAATGAAATGAAATGAAATGAAATGAAATGAAATGAAATGAAATGAAATGAAATGAAATGAAATGAAATGAAATGAAATGAAATGAAATGAAATGAAATGAAATGAAATGAAATGAAATGAAATGAAATGAAATGAAATGAAATGAAATGAAATGAAATGAAATGAAATGAAATGAAATGAAATGAAATGAAATGAAATGAAATGAAATGAAATGAAATGAAATGAAATGAAATGAAATGAAATGAAATGAAATGAAATGAAATGAAATGAAATGAAATGAAATGAAATGAAATGAAATGAAATGAAATGAAATGAAATGAAATGAAATGAAATGAAATGAAATGAAATGAAATGAAATGAAATGAAATGAAATGAAATGAAATGAAATGAAATGAAATGAAATGAAATGAAATGAAATGAAATGAAATGAAATGAAATGAAATGAAATGAAATGAAATGAAATGAAATGAAATGAAATGAAATGAAATGAAATGAAATGAAATGAAATGAAATGAAATGAAATGAAATGAAATGAAATGAAATGAAATGAAATGAAATGAAATGAAATGAAATGAAATGAAATGAAATGAAATGAAATGAAATGAAATGAAATGAAATGAAATGAAATGAAATGAAATGAAATGAAATGAAATGAAATGAAATGAAATGAAATGAAATGAAATGAAATGAAATGAAATGAAATGAAATGAAATGAAATGAAATGAAATGAAATGAAATGAAATGAAATGAAATGAAATGAAATGAAATGAAATGAAATGAAATGAAATGAAATGAAATGAAATGAAATGAAATGAAATGAAATGAAATGAAATGAAATGAAATGAAATGAAATGAAATGAAATGAAATGAAATGAAATGAAATGAAATGAAATGAAATGAAATGAAATGAAATGAAATGAAATGAAATGAAATGAAATGAAATGAAATGAAATGAAATGAAATGAAATGAAATGAAATGAAATGAAATGAAATGAAATGAAATGAAATGAAATGAAATGAAATGAAATGAAATGAAATGAAATGAAATGAAATGAAATGAAATGAAATGAAATGAAATGAAATGAAATGAAATGAAATGAAATGAAATGAAATGAAATGAAATGAAATGAAATGAAATGAAATGAAATGAAATGAAATGAAATGAAATGAAATGAAATGAAATGAAATGAAATGAAATGAAATGAAATGAAATGAAATGAAATGAAATGAAATGAAATGAAATGAAATGAAATGAAATGAAATGAAATGAAATGAAATGAAATGAAATGAAATGAAATGAAATGAAATGAAATGAAATGAAATGAAATGAAATGAAATGAAATGAAATGAAATGAAATGAAATGAAATGAAATGAAATGAAATGAAATGAAATGAAATGAAATGAAATGAAATGAAATGAAATGAAATGAAATGAAATGAAATGAAATGAAATGAAATGAAATGAAATGAAATGAAATGAAATGAAATGAAATGAAATGAAATGAAATGAAATGAAATGAAATGAAATGAAATGAAATGAAATGAAATGAAATGAAATGAAATGAAATGAAATGAAATGAAATGAAATGAAATGAAATGAAATGAAATGAAATGAAATGAAATGAAATGAAATGAAATGAAATGAAATGAAATGAAATGAAATAATTTTTAATGAGCACAAAAAAAAAAAGACACTAAAATAACACAGAAAGTAATCATATAAAAAATTTGTGCCCACAGGGCCACAGCTCAGCATGTGCTGCAGGAACAATAACTGCAGCGCTGGTTTTCAACTGAAGCCCACGAGACTCACGAGCGTCTACATGGCTACACACATAATACATATTATCTAACTTACATACCACCAAATACAAATACACACTTATAAAACTATTGTATAAATATTTTCTTAATATCTCAAGATCTACAAAGAATGACAATAAATTTCAGACATAATAGTCAACCACCTACACATACAGCCTATATATTAAGTGCTGGATAATTGCTTCAGCATCAAGTGAATCTTAAGTTTATCCCTAAAACAATTGATATTATCCAGGTTTCTTATCGGCGGAGGAATATCATTCCAGCACTTACTAGCGCTAAACTTAAAACTTCCCCGGAATGCTACGGTTCCATGTTTGGCGGCTCTCAAAACAAATGTGCAAGAACGAGTAGAATATTTACGATGCTGTTCCAGCCAGTTCAACCCCGTGTATAAATATTCTGGTTTCTTAGTTTTGATGATACCGAACAGCAAAGTGGCTAGATGTAGATTCCGTCTACCTTCCATTTTCAGGATCCTACCTTTATTTAAAAAAGGAGTGACATGACTCCTCGCCGGTATGTCAAAACAGAACCGCGCGCAAGCGTTTTGAACTCTTTGTATAAAATTTATAGTTTTTTTGAGTATTTTAGGTCCGTAGACAGTATCTAGGTAATTAAACTTAGATAAAACAAGTGAATCAATTAACTGAATACGAAGTTCAACACTCAAGTAACTCCTGATCTTGTACAGAATTTTAAGCCGATAAAAACTATTTCTAACAGTATCAGTTATATGTCTTTCGAATCGCAGCCGCTCATCCATAATGACACCCAAGTTACGAGCTTCATGAACTCGCCTCTGTCAAGGTTATTGATCGATTTAATGTGTTTTCATGAAGTTTTTTACTTTAAAATGCTAGTCAAATAAAGAAGTCGATTCCATGTAGCAACACGAAAGTATATGACTCAAAATATTCAAGATTCCGTGAGTTCAGATTATAAATTTATGGAGAAACAAGATTTCTCGTGAGGATACTCACGAGTTCACCCAAGGGAAAAACTTTGAGCAATTGGTATAAAATAGTAACAGATTCGTTTCAAAATATTGTTTTTGTTGCATAATATTTTTATCGTAGTTTTTCAGTATGTTATTTTTGAACCTCCACACTTCTGACGTGATCATTGACAATTTTCTTTATCTTTCTGTAGCAAACTTCAAGGACTCTTTAAAGCCCTTTCTATTAAAGAAATAAATGTACAGGAAACTCATTTCAAGGTCAGATTGTACTTAAAATATTCCTTGAAACAAAATGGCTACGGAGTCTTTTACTGTCTTTTAAGTATAACAAGCTCTGTTCCCCTTATCTAAAGCCACTGATTAGCATTGCTTAGTACAGAAATATAGTATAGTTTTTTACTGTCGGGGAGTTAAGTTGTTTTGAACTTTGTTTTAGGAAAAATAAGAACCATGGTCGATTTAATCTGTTGTGATTATGACTACTGAATTATTATTATACTTCTCTTTGTCGTGTCTTTAAGTTTGTGTTACTCATTACCTCGATGATAACTGCTTATTATCAGATAAACAATAATTGTTAAGATTGACAGACAAAAAATGGTTCACTTCACGCTGTACTGTTTTCTAGTCAAGCTGCTACAGTAGAGAGATCAGTCATGAGATCACAGTCAACGAAGCTTGCTTAATGCAGATTGGGGACTTCACATATACCTATTCAAAGGGTTTTTTAAAAATCCTTCACCGATGTCCAAATTTCCCCACGATATTTTCCTTCACGTTTTTAGTGAGCTCAGGTAGTGCTTTAACCACTCAGCCACAACGACCTAATAATAGAGTAGATTATTGTTCAAGTATTATACTGACGTTGGGACGATGATCGGCGGATGATGTTCTCGAGGAAGGTGTTCTGCGGGGCCACCAGCCCCCGGCGGCCGCCCGGCATGACCGCCCGCCCGCCTCACATGCCTCACAGAACTCACGCACACCATCTGTAACAACACACATAAGTCATAGTCACTTATTTTTAAATTAGATGTAGACACAAACATGGGGCACACAATACAGGGCGGATCTGTAACTTTGGACAATCTGACGTGGGGTGAATGGCCTGTCAAAATACAATTTAGTACAATTTTTATTTTTTGGATCGGTTAAACTTTTTTTCTGACATTGTATGGAAAACGTACGACTATCGCTGGGGGTGGCGAACGGGAAAGTGTGCCGAGAGCATAACGCGTCACGTCGTCCCTTAAAACCCCGTGCTGGGTTCTGGCCTCAGTCGGGGTTCGGATGCTGAGAGTGGGCGCTTGGAGGTTTAAAATTTTTTATCGAATTCCTAAAATAAAAGTAGTTCTAAGTTTTATTTCAACAGGTCATTCACCCCACGTCAGATGTATACTTTTTGTACGTCAAGACAAATAAGGAATAATTAGGTACCACCAGTTCGCTAAAATTACGCCTTCGTCCTGAGAGGAACCGGCGCAAGAAACTCAGCGCCAATTTTTTCCGCAGAGGATCCTCGCTACACAGGTGGCATAGTGGTAGGAATAAGAGGTGGCCAAAAACCCGAGGTGTAATTAAATGATCCGAAAAAATACGTAAAAACGAATCTACAAAGTAAAAACACAGCAAATTGCCCTCTAAAAACATACGAAATGTACTTTGTTATATTAAATTTCATTTAGTTGATCTGTCTCAAGCAGTTTATTCTCCGAACCGTTGTTCAACGAACTCTACGCGGGAAAACAAGTGAAATAATGGCTTTATTAAACGTTCTGTTGTCTATTGTTTCCGAGCTTCAAGGATTGGACAGATTTCTTTTTATATCTACAGCTTTATTCGGATTACAGTAACTTGGTTTTATTATTTGTTTTGGGGTTACTACGTAATTTATTTTTCTGATTCCAAAACTGTCGGTCCTAAATTTTAATGAACTCTTTCGTGCATTTTCAACGGGTTCTTACCACGATATTTAATTCATTGAGTTGTCTCGATATTTCAACGTTGTTGCAAACGTCATGATCACGAGAAGACTGGATACTGCAGTTCAATTAATTAATTAAATATCGTGGTAAGAACCCGTTGAAAATGCATGAACGTATTATTAAATAGAAAACGGCGAGTGTCTGAATAAGTTTTTTATGGACTCAAAATTAAACAAATACATATAAATACATATATTATGTATTAGGTAGGTACATTACTTTGCAGCACGTAAAACGGAAGACCCGTTATATGGTCTTTTAAAAAAACTGATATTCTTTAATTTTGTAGTAGGTTTGTTAAAACAAACGAAACTACTATAAGTAGATGTTAATGATGTTATCTGAAACTAAACTATTCAAAACAAAAATTAAAGCAATCAAAATATCTTTCAAAATCTGCTCCACATAAATAAACGGCAAAATATTACCCTTCAACTAGAAAGTATTTCTTAATTCACATGACTTTTCGTGAGTAAAACCTATTATTATTGTTAAATTATATCGCGTGTGTAACTTGACAGATTCTGTATTATTCGGTAATTATTTTATATTCCGTTGACTCGTCTCGTCCTTGTCTCTGGTTATGGCAGCTACGAATTAAAATTACAGGTGAAATAACCATAATTTCTAAAGAGAATCGTAGGTCATCAATAAAGGATTTTCTAGGTTTACTATCTATAAGTTGTTGGGTAAAAATCATGACCGGTGTGCTTCTTAATTTTTATATTCAGTGACATTAAAACGATTTTACGGCCTAAGTGGTTACCGTCCTCATTAGCCTCTGCATATTCCCAATCCACATAGGATAAGCGTCATGGACTATGCCTAATCCCTCTTCTGAGGAGACCTGAGCCCACCAGTGAAAGGTTTCTACAATACAATGTAGTTAATAGTTCTGCATACTACTTCTACTAGTATAAGAATGAACCTAAGCCACTCTTGGTACTCCAATTTGACCATCACAACTTATAGTTTCATTTTTTTATATTGCACAACGAAACTCGTTTATCAGACATCAGTTTCAAACTAAATACGTAATACTTAGCAAGCCTACAATTTATTTAAATTAATGTTCCAACCAATTTGAACTTAAACGAGACAAAAATACATTGCCAAAAACTTTGGCATCTCCACAACAGTTTCATACCTAAAAGTTTGGAGACACAGATCGATTGCTCATTTGCCAACTCAATTCCATGAAAGAAAAGTTTGTCCCATTATGTCAAATGTTTGTTCAAATATGTGCCGAAGTGTCAGCCACTCTGTAGGCAGGAAACTTTACGTATTGGGGTCATGGTGATTCACCTACTTAGATTTTATGCTAGATATTATTCAAATCGATAGAAATTGTATTGCTTATTGTAGTTGTTGAAGTAGGTATAAAACAATGAACTTACGGCAGCAATGTTGAGTAGTTACTTAAAGCACAATTTAAAGTTAATTCACTGTGTTATGTAAAGACTTTAATATAATTATACTATTTGCCTAATAAACAAGTTTAAATAAATAGGAACGAACGGCCGACCGCCATCTTTATTTTTCAAAAAAATACAGCCAGTATTGTTAATAGTGAATAAAAATAAATTGTCAAAAAAGTTTTTATGCTATTTATTTGAACTCGTTTCATATCGTAGAACTGTATTTATTTGAAATTGGAAAATAATGGAAGCAATTTTTAAGCCATAAAATACACTTGCTAATGCGCTTATTAACGCGTTCATCGCCATGCCGGGTCAAGATTGTATGTAATTTTGACCCGGCATGGCGATGAAAGTGTTAAGAAAAATAGGCAATACAAAAATAGTGGTAAATGGTAACAATCAAATTAAAATCAACATACAGAACACCTATTCAATAAAATCTTTTCAAAAAAATACTAGATCGAAATGGAAAATAAACTTGTTCTAAATCAAAATGCACACAAACTTTTAAGAAGAAAAATAAATCTTTCTAATCTGCATGATTAAAATCGCTCAGAAGGGCCAAGGTAGGTGCTTTAAAATTCAGTCCAATTTATTTCATTCAACACGTTCGTTTTCATATTTAAATTTAAGTAGCCAACCTCTTTGAAATCAAGAAAATATTTTACAAATTCAGAATCATTTGGATATTATGTTCACAGTAGGTACTCTTTGATTTATATACTGTTTTAGTACCTCTGGGAATGATAGCTCCGTAAGTCTTATTTGACGGGACCCGATCACTACGGCCCCAAAAACTTTTATTGACTTCGATCCTCATAAGAAAATAAAGATAAAATGTTACTGTGTATTTAATCTTTATTGAAACGATAGCGTATAGGAGCGTGATGATATTTTTATTTAAATTGGATGAAGAGGTCTATGAGCGACGGCAACCACTACGATCACATGGTTTGTTGGCTCGCCAGAGGTCAGACTCTATGGTAATAAAAAATGTCAGACGTTTGGAAAATCCTTTAAAAATGTATAAAAATGTAAGCTTATACCACAAAACTAATAAATATTCTAGTATCAGGGTGTAAACTTACTGAAGTAAACGGAAAATCCTATAAAAAACAATGTAAGGTTGTAATTACATTGTATTTTTATGGTGTTATCTGTGCACTTCAGGAAATTACGAAGGTGTGACTCACATACTTCTGGTTCTTTATTTATTAGTTCTATTTCACATCTTAACTGGTAGCTCGTGTCTAAGTTGAGTTTTGTTTTTATGTAATTCATGAAGCTAAAGGTCCAAAGATAGACGAAACTCTTTTGATGTTAACATAATTATGGTACTGTCATTCTAAGGACTGTCTTTGGTTAGTCAGAATTCCAAGATTAAGGCCAGTTAAAAGACAGTGCTGTTGCTCTTGGAGCTGCGATATTGTGCTGAGCTAGTTACCCATCAATCAGATTTTTTTTATGGTTACCTATTGAACTTCCACATTTCATTATTTTACGTGTAATTTATTTTCATTCTTCTGTTTTTAACTGTTCATCTTAGGTCTCGTTGATGAATCCTTTTTTCAAATTCACAGTCAAAACAAAACCTATTCTAAAAACTCTCGGTTTATTGGAGGTACAACAGATTTAAATATTCGCATTCAAAACAAAATTTAATATTCATGTCAGAAGTACTAAAGACCAATGTGGGAAAAAGCAAATGAAAATATGGCTCTCTTGAGCGTGTTTCGTGTTCAAAGTTTTTAAAATATATTTTATCAAAATAAATACAATTCGGTTTGAAAAATGATAAATATTTCAGCGACGATATCCTAACGTACAAAATAAACTTCTGAAAGTTTTATTCGAATTAAATTATTGAATTTGTCAAGAGAAGTAGGTCGGCTGCTAGACTCTATGTTTTCTAGAATTGATTGATTTTTTCTCCTGCCAGTGTGGGTATTTTTAGAGGAGATACTGTGACTTCTCAATTTCATTTAAAAACACTTATTCGTTTAAAGAATTGCAATTGGATATTTATGTAATGATTTCTGTAGTCGCTGCAACTATGTGTAGACTAAACTGTGCTTACCAACGAAGGTTATTTATTATTGGCCATGAAACCATTATCTAAATATAATTGGCCAAGCAGACGAATCGGTTTAAGTTAAAAATCTAGACCTGCATAGAATGCGTGAACGTGTTCTATCTAATCTAGATAGAATCTAAAGGCTTTGTGACAAAACTGGTATCATTCGTCGACTTTGAAGAATACAAAGTTTTGCTCTTTTTTATTTAATAGTCACTCGCGGGAAATCACTAGATGCAGATAGCGCAGGACCGGTAATTGTGGCGAAATTGGGGAAGGCCTAAATCCAGTACGACTACGAGTTGTTAAACATGTTGATGATGTTAATTTATATAATACACAACGCTCATAAAATAAGGCTCATTATGCAATGCTACTCGATAAACTCGATAAACATAATCTCAAGTTGCATTTTGAGCCTTAGGTGCAGACCATACGCATTCAATTGAATAAAGCAAAACATGTTGTACACGCGACGAAATTGTGGTCCTTATGAACACCATAACATAAAAGAACTATCTAATATAGCTCTGAGAGCAACCCCGAAGTTAATTGTTAATCGTTAAGGTGGCTAATACACGTAGTGTTATGGGTTGGTTGCGGACGAGTAAAATATGCAACAAAATGCCACAGAATAATAGGTATACGACAGAAGGAAATCTCCAAACAAATTGAGCTTGAAAAACACATACATACCATTATCGACAGTACTAAGTGCTGTGGTGTGTTGTGGTATAGAATTATTCTCTACAGAAATAAAACTTAAAGTACGATTATTATCAGAAAAATAACAAGTGCAACTGTCACTGGAAAAAGAGTTTTTAATGTTGAAGAAATTTTTATACCCCGCTCTGCGAGAAGGGAAGTAGGGTACTCATGTTTTCTACTCTTTCTATCGTTTTCCGATTAACTTCGTTACAGGGTTCATGACAAGTTAGCTTCCCTCAAGTTCCTGGGCTTCATAGCTCAGAGTCATTACGATGGTCGCCACTGTGGATCTTGACTATAAGTACAAAAGTTACAGTGGTGCGAGCTAGAGGTGGGCAAATACCCAATAGTACTAAACCCTCAGTTTAACCATGAGTTTACGTCTGTATGGTACGGTATTCTGTGATATTTCTATGGCTTTGTACTCGCTAATGTATTAAGTTCCTGTGAGCCTGTTGAACCAATTGTTTAAACTCGTATCCGCTTAGCTGAAGTCCCGTTACGGGATTCCTCGAGATTAGTTTCGTTAAACATGGTTTGAGACAGAAGAGGGATTGTAGGGATGTTGTGGTACTTTTGCGCCATTGTATTGCTTATATAGGGAATATATTTCTTATGGCATAATTTCTTATCAATTTTGTTGGTAAATAATTTTCTAATAAAGTTAGAAATGCCATTCCAACAATTTTGTTTTTTTAGTTTTATTACCATGTCCTCAGAGGAGCCTAAATGCCACCTTGTGTAAATAGATACCGTCGCTCATAGGCCTCTGCAATGTCAGTGGAACACTGAAGGGCCGCTATCTACGGCCTATCTTAAAAGACTTCTGAATCTGATATGCTGAAAAATGTAAAACAGTTATCAGTTATCTTGTAGCTATGATGCACACAAGATGTGAGGCCTGTTTTTTTTAATGCCATGCATTCAGGCGGGCTCATATTAATAATTCATGTATAATCCAGTAGGTATTGTCGTATAGTTAAAATAATATCCATTAATATCTGTATCTACTTTATAGAATAAAATTGTAGTACTTACCTAATGTTCAAATAGTTGATTATTTTTTGAAAATATAAGAATATTTAATTTTAAATCAAAAATCAATCCAACGAGCAGATATTTGTTGTTAACAACAATTTTTAAATAAATAACTGAAATCCTTAAACAAGTTTATAAAATATATGATCCGTGGATATCTATTTCTAAGTTGATCGAAAAGAAAATTATGCAAAGAAAAACTACAATTCGTACAGATCCATTTAATTTAGTAGAGCACTAGAATGCGAATTGTAATTTTATGTATTTGCACTATTTTGCTGCATTTAAGAGAATGTTCTATGTAAATTTATGTAAATGTGCGATGAGCAAATCCACTGCTGTCTGTTTTTTTAGTTTATTACGTTTCATTGCTGATGTGTTTTTACGCCTTGGGTGTATCTGATTTTCTTGATATTCTAAATTAAATATACAGCCTTTTAAGCTCTTTTTGATAATTGATAATTGTTATGTGCAGGTTTAATTCTTTTGTCTTTTTTTTTTCTTATTATTTTATTTCATTGTTGTTTTTTGTTGTTTCGAAACCAGGGCTGTATTAATCACAGCAATATGCTGAGGCAGATTCCTTTTGGACACACAAAGTATGTTAATTATATTTTGCTATTTATCTTGTGTTTTAAGTATGTTATGTGTGTTTAATACAATTATTTTCTTTCTTTTCTTTTTCTTTGCTAGGTACTGGGTGAGTAATATAATATATGTACCTACGTATATTTTAATTGGATAACGGAATACTACTAACCTATCTAAATACTAGATATCTACATTTATTGTGAATACTTAAGTATTAAAAGTTACTTATTTTATTTGTTCTATTATCTAAATAGGTATGTATGTTTATTTTTATTTTAACTATATTAAAACAAGAAAAATAAGTAAGCATTATCTAGAGTCAATATTGGAACAGAAAAAAAATATTTTCTTTCTTTGTTTAGCATTGATAATTAATCTGCTTGACATTACGATCTCCATAATAGGATTGTTGAGTTACAGACTAACTGCCGATATTTTTGCTACTAGAATTAATATTACTAAGTATGTACGTCTTTTTGTTAATAATTAGGTATGCGTCAAATTGTATGCTTATTTCATTTTTGCATAAAATTTCTATCAAAAGTAAAGAATCTCTTTGCCAAAAACTTTTCATACTGTGTTTTCATCTATAAACATGTTCCTACAATAGTTAAGCATTCGTTCTAATTAAAATCACCTTCAACTAACGTATTTGCATTGATTTAAGTCCGCTTTTGTTGTGCTCAACCGCAAGTAGGTACCTACAGTGTATTACTTAATCATAAACATTAAGTTCCTCTGAATATAGCCGATGCCTATGAATGGTGAATAGTTCAGAGAACAATGGAAATGGATTAATGCCTGAAAACGCTTAATGTTAAGTTGTTATTCAAATGCATAGTTAATTTTCTAGGATTCTTTTAGTCCTTGTTTTTACGTACCTACGCACTGGTTCGTGCATTGACGAGGTTTGCACACTATCCTTGTTTTTGTACCACTCTAACTATCACTAAATGAGGCCGGGCACTCATGAAATGGGGGTCATCTTTCCCGTTTCCGTGGTGGGTATTCGGGGTAGCGAATGTTCGGTGTTGGACCGCGGCGCCACTGACGGAATTGACGGCTTCGACGCAACGCCAGACCCACGCCGCGCCTGCGCGATCATATACCGATTGAAGGCACTAAGGGACACACTCGAACACCACGGAAACACAAACGTATCAAGCCCTTTAATAACTTATGCTTCAGGGGTCGGTTAATCAACGCTTTTTGTGCTCTTAGATTGTTAATTTGGGATGGGATGAATTGAATTTTTAAGATTAGAATTCTTTTGAGCAGGGTCGGTACAGTTGATGGGCATAAACAAAATGTTCAAGTTATTGTTCGTTTTATGTACAACTAACAACTGGTAGTATATGTGTACATAGATAGGATTTGTACAACGGTATATCAAGGATTACATAGGTTGCTTTAGGTTCATTTGACCACATTTAGAGGTGTGTAAACTCCTTAATTTGTCTATAGTAGATATTTTATAGTGTTGTCGTCTGTCTATTCGTAGAGTCGATGTATCGTGATGACGTAACGAGGCGGCCATCAGTCTCGGTCACACTATCCGCAGACGAGGGGTCGCCGGCCCCTGACACGTCACCTTTCGATTGACGAGTGAACTGCGAAGATTTGCTGTGTCAATGATACTCAGCAAATCGCTTCATTGACTGATTGACTTCAATCTTGCTGTAGTGCGTCAACAGTGATTCTCGTGAACTAAGAAAAGTCTAGAAAACGTATAAACATTTACGTCTTACGACTAAATTGTATTGTAGGCGTTTTATAGCATGATAGATAAACGAGCTCACGCGCCATCTGATGGTAAGCAGTTACCGTCGCCCATGAACCTCTGCAATGCAATAAAGGGCCGTTATCTACTACCTACCTAAGGCTGCTATGGCTAGGACTTTTCTTAAACCTCGTTTAAAGAGGGGCATGTTAGCGCGCCCCGAGTACTTCTCATTTATGTGGCATTCCTGGGACACCTTGTACAATATTTTATAAGGAATGTTTTGAAGATCTATAACTAGTATTTTTTCTGATACAATAAACGTATTGTTTTAGTGTGGCCTGATTTTAGGCGATTGATTCTTTCATAAATTATTAAAGACCCGGATCCTGTGTTAATCCTTGATTTTCCTTTACTCATTGATGTTCTGCGAAAGGTAAGTACAGCATGAAGGTCAATAGATTCGTTGTGTTTCCGATTTATAATGAAGAAGGAAGTCTCCGATGTTGGAACACCTTTTTTGGGAACTAAAAATCCTCTCACTGATATTCGGTTATATTGGCATCTTTTCCACTTTCCGCAATATTGAGAAACTGGTTCGTATCAACGATCTGGATTTTGAGATACAATCCTCCCAGATCGGGATAATTTTCCAGATGTTACTTGGGTTGTTGGTTGGGGAAGCTGAATGATTTTTGGTTATCTAGAACTATACTTTTTTGGTGCGGCTAATTGTACCCCAAGACAGCTTTAATCATTGTTTCTGAATCGTACGTATCAAAACACCGAACCATTGTGGTCCAATCCAGTGGAGAATTTTCTAGTTTGCCACCAATAAGCTACAGTGGCTTTAATTAATAGGCTATACAATTTTAGTCGCCCTATAAAGTAACATAAAATAAGCCATGGAGATCTGAGTAGTGCAGCATTTAGTAAGATAAAATATTTTTGGACCAAACTTGCTGTCCTCTTGGGCTCCAGCAAACTCAGCCTACTGATAAATCCTTAGCGTTGATCAAGGAAAACTTAAATGAAGCAGATTGGACGAGAAATCTGTTTATTTACATCCAAACAGTTCCTCAGAATTATATTCAAACGAACGAACCGGCCTATTTACAACGAATCACTAGTTTTATTACTATATTTTACGAGTTACTCAATATTGCCAATAAGTACACGTTTTTGCGTAGTAAAATCGCGAATTCATGAAGATGTTAGGTGTTTTTATTGGAGTCAAGCTTGGTTTTACTGCTTGCCGATTTGTTAGGCTACGGTTGACTTATTTAGCCTTTTATGGGTACTACGGTGAAACTGAGACTACTTTGAATGGTATTTGGTTTGAAATATTTGTTTTTCTGTGTTGTTTAACGTGTCTTTGGTTATAGGGTGTATTTCGAAGTGTGAACTTACAATCTTAATTAAAAAGGGGTTTTATGTAAGTAATTTATCACGCCACTGGCTAAAAACCGTGTAGACAACATCGTTAGGAAACCTGTGTGTCAAAAGAAAGAAAAACAAGGAACAAACATAATATTGGAGAACAATTTAAAACAACCTACTTCTCGAAAATTCCTCTACTAAACAGACTCGACGCCAGCAGTAGGCAGTAATGATTACAGTAGCCGATACCGTGTTCAGAAAATTAACTTTAGTTTGTGGTCCTTCGAGCCGGATGCAAGGCTCAAACAAGAAGGTATATATTTAAGTTTAATGAAAAATAAATAAATAAAAATGAAAAGAAAAGTCAATGCGTCATTTAAAACAATTTATTATTTAATCTTAAAATAACAATTAAACATTACACAACGGAATTCTTAACGCAAAGATCAGTACTTACGTCGATAATGACACGCGCTATTTGGAAATTGAGACTAACAATCCATAAATTCCTTAATATCATTGAATTTTATTTCTATTCACACATTATTATTGTACTTTTTATTTAGTTTGCAAAAAAACATAATATACTTCAAAGTTTATAGACTACAGGCCCATGAAGAAAAATTATGGGTCATTTGAACCACCAGGTGACCTATCTAAAACGAAATTCTAGCATAAAATAATAAGATTCAGTACTATGCCGTCGCGTGTAAGCTGTCCAACTGAGTGCAGGTGAGCATTCAGGGGATTGCAACCATCGTTTTTTCCCCTTGTCGCATGATTTTTGTACGGCGTTGAGGAATAATGGATTAGAAGCAGTATTTAAATAGTATGATACAGATGCCGTACAAAATCAAATGACTAAATATGGGGTAATTATCGGAAAATTAAAAAAAAAATCCGACTTTGTGGCCCAACATTTTTGTATCCAGGTCACCTGGTGGTTCAAATGACCCATAATTTTTCGTCATGGGCCTGTAGTCTATTACCTATATTATTATTTTCTCCTTTATTTAAATACTTCCTAGTCCTTCAAACTTACCTCCTTTAAAAAGCATTTCATAATATAACAATCCAAAACTTATTTGAAGAATTATATTTTCTCTCTCTTTCTTTCCCGTGTGATAGACAAGGACAGCAATATCTCATCGTGTATTACTAGGTCGTAGTAGTATAGGTCTGGTGCCCGAACGTTTAGCTACAATTATTTGACGATACTTTCTCGAAACAGATCCTCTCACCCTTAAAACTGTGGATTCTGCTGGTTTAGATTCTGTAAGAAAAAGCATATTTTTTATGGTACAGTAAAAAAAATTACTCCAACTTCGAACGTCCAACTCATAGTATGGTGAAACTGCACTAAAAAGATAATGAATTTATTTTCAAAAAACAATAATTGTAATTAAAAATGAATAAAGAGCAAATACGAACCGACTTAAGTTAAACACTATTTTTTTTTAATTTATTTAGTAAGACAGAAACGCTGTCAATAGATGGCGCTAGGTGTATTTAAGCTTCGCGCCATCGTTATGTGACGTCATTCTTGAACTGGATGCAAACAGCGCGGGATCGGTAGTCGTGGAGAGGTTTGGATGAGGCCTATGTCCTACAGTGGACGTTTAGGTCTGATTGTGATGGTTTTTTTCACACACTCAGCGTCCGAACTTCGGCTGAGGATATTTTTTATCGTTGCGCAATGTGTTATAAACATATTCAGAGACTTGGGTTATCTATATTACTTTCATACATAGTTAACGCAAACCCAAAAGCGAACGAGAGAGTAGACAGGTGTGTTCTTAAATCTACGCGCGGTATTCAGTGTTCTCGTGATAGTGACATTTGTCGTCATCGACACATAGAGATCACTCAAATAACAAAAATCGTGGTATGAACCTGTTTATTATGCATGAAAGCAGTGGCGTGCTTGTATGTTTTAGGCAGGGTATGCAGAAACGTGTATTTGACATTTATTTTTGTACTAATCATCCTCCAATAAATTTTAAGTATTTTTCTTTCTAATTGCACGTATGTAATGGAAATGTAGAGTGATGTCGATTAAATATACCGCATTCAATAAATTTTTGTTTCACTTCAAATGTTCTTATTGGAACGAAGTTCCTTATCGCGCGTTATTGAAAGGGGCCTAGACGGAAATTCTCATGAAATAGTTGTCACGACACTTTTTTTGTTTTAGATGATTATCGCTTGATGGCGCTGTGATAAAAATCTTTTAAAACAATTCCTTATTTTGTTTTATCTGATTAATGCTAGATGGCGCTGTGATAAAAAAATATTTTTTTAAGTTATAATAATTAGTTAGTTTAAAACGTCTGTCTCTCTCTCTCTTATAGAAATAATTTTATTACAATACCCTCACTAATTAATCGAAATGAACTTCGTTCCATCCGGGTGTCCCTTGACACTTCTCAAGTTTTTTTTTCTTATTCGTTCTGCTTTAATCTAAATTGATAGGGGTATGCAATGCTTATTTTTTATCTATGATCTGAATGCCACTAGTTGGTGATAACAATGTATTATCATAGTTACCTGTGGTTGGTTGTGCGTTAGTATCGTCGGCGAACACTATCGGCATCTGCATGATGTCGGCGGCGGTGGGCGGAGCGCGGGCACCCAGGGGAGGGGGAGGGGACGCACCTTGTGACGTCACACGACTCTCTGACAACATAACAAATATACGATGTTTATCAACATGGACACAAGTAAAGCATCACTGTCAGACTTGTTTATCTGTCATTTATGAGTAAATGATTTAGTCTCCTCTTATAAATTATTATTACTATACTTATTTTTAATCTATACTTATTAATATTATAAAGCTGGAGAGTTAGTTTGTTTGTTTGAACGCGCTAATCTCAGAAACTACAGGTCTGATTTCAAAAATTCTCTCAGCGTCGGATAGTCCATTTATCGAGGAAGGCTATAAGCTAATATATTATTGTATCCCTCTGTGATGCAGACGAAGTTGTGCGGGTCAACCAGTTATCTATATTTTTGTTCAAACGAAGCTTGAAGAAAGTCCTTAAGACGGTGCAGAGATCCACGAGCAACGGTAATCACTTATGATCAAGCGACCCGTTAGCATGTATTCCTACGAGTCAATAAAAAATATTAATGAGTGACTTACCTATTATCTCTATGGAACGAGTGTTGCTGTAATAAAAAATAGATTTTGGTTAAATTATGTGGATAAGTTAGAGTTTATTATATCATTATTTACGGTTTGAAGTATTTTTAAGGCTTACGGTGGCGAAGGTTCCAAACAACTCCATTCCTATCGGCTTCCCCTTTAATGTACATAGTCTAACAAGACATAGCACCAAGGATATTGTCTCTTGTTAGAATCTCATATATCGGCTCCCCTCTCTAGAAAATTGACACTTCACTACTGCTAGCTTAAGTACTTAATTTATTCATTTAGATTCAAATGGTTACCTGTGTACTGGCCGAGGAGTTGATGAAGTCGCAGGGAGGTGAGAATACTCATCATCTTCAATATCAATACCTGGTCATATAAAGGTAAATGTTAAATAATTGAACCGATTTGAATGAAATTTAATACAGTCTTGAGGCTGAGAAAGTATAGGCTTTTTATTGCGAAAAGGCTGTAAAAGTAGTAAAAAAAGTTATGTAAGTTGAACATTGAAGTATAAGAAGGATTTCGTTAAGTAATAAATATGACGTTCAGAGTCAAAATACTTCAAAGGGAAATAGCTTTCATCCATTCGTAACGTTTCCTCCATTTGCAAGAATGAGCTTGGAATATAATAGAATAAAACATGGTCATCTACATTACTTTCAATTTTCATACATAATTTACGTGAATCTAAAAGCGAACGAGAAAGAGGGTAGACAGGTTTGTGTGATCTTAAATCTACCCGCAATAGTTTTCTTGTGATCATGACGTTTCGTAACGCAGTTAAATTTGTAAGGGTGAGTTTATAGTAAAAGTAAGTAAAAATGGTCACATACTTCGCTTCGATTTGTGTTTTTCTCTCGTTGGTTCCGTTTCGTTTGCCTCAATAGTTTCGGACATCCATCGCACGCATTCTTCCTGTAAAAAAATAAATAAACTTATGTTTTATTTGTGTTAAACTTGTGGAGACGGAGAAGCCAACAGGCCACCTGATCGTAAGTGGTTACCGTCGCTCATGGACCTGTGCAATGTCAAAATAAAGAATGTTCATAATTGGGAAGAAAAAACGGTCGTGCGTGCATGTGTGTGTAAGTTTTTGCCCAGAGAAACAAATTCGTCAATATTTTTTCAAGCGAGGTCAATTCGATAGATGCTCCTGAACTAATGTTCTCATGAGTATGCGCGTGTGTGCGTATGTGTTTTTGTGTACGTATACATAATATATTTGTGTGTGTGTGCACGTACCGCTATAGCAGCGTCTAGCGCTCTCTGGTGCAGTTTGTAGGCGGCTCTCCTGTTGGCGGGGAGACGCAGGCTGTCCCCCGCGCCGCGCACCTCCACCAGGCGCCGCCCCGCGCGCGCGCACACCGCACGAGCCACGTTCCTGCCCCCGCCGCACACCATCAGTAATGGAACTCGAACCTATAATCAAAATAATTATTCACTATTTTTTCTGTCATTCTGTATAGCATTATAGAAATTTAATGTAAAAGTTATTAAAACACAACCTTACCTCATTCAAAGGATCCTCAGGACTATCGCGCGGTCCCTCAGCCGTAATTAACTTCGGGCCGAGTAACAACAGACCGCGCGTCTTCGACCCACTCGAGCCCGTCACCAGGGGAACACAAGCGGCCGCCCCCGCCCCCGAACCCCCTACGAACACCGCGCGGTCCCCCGCTGACGACAACACCTCGCTCAACGCAGACCGAGCCGCGCTCACGGCCACCGCACACCACGCGTCAGGGGCCGACACCGGGGCGCTCAGTGGCAACACCCGAGTGTGAACTAAACCCGCTAGACGCCGCGCCCACCGGTCCGACCCGATCCACGCCAGCCACGGCCCCGACCCCGGCCCGACAGCCGGCCCGATGCCAGTCAGTGGTCGTCCCTGTCCCACAGGACGTGAAGCTCCCAATCGCTCGGCAAGTTTCGGCACTGCTCGACGGAACTCCTCTATGATATCGTCGTATTGCCGTCGCTGTGACCTCGGCAAATGCGCTAAGATGGCTGCGTGTAGCCAGGCTGGGGCTCGACCAGAGGGAGCGACAGGTACGGCCCACAATGGAGCAAAAGCGACGCGCAGTTTTCTGGCTGCAGTACGTGCGGCTTCGCGTCGTGAAGTACCAGCCAGGCATGACAATCTATAATCTCGTAAGATCTCTATAACACGCTCCGCAAGTTCAGCATGTTGTGGAGTAGGAGCTAAAGATATGATGCCGGTTTCCCAGTCATCTTCTGCTGCAGGGTCGTCTTCATCTAGTTCTGGTTCGCACGGATCGTCGGGAAGCTGTGGTAACTCAGGATCGATTCGTTCAACATCTAATTCATCTTCAACACGGGACGTTAAGGACGCGAGGAGTACACGAGATTCTGTAACAGCTTGTGGAATTGTGCCTCGTGCGCGTGCATATGAATGCTCCATCCATACTCCTGTTCGAATGTCCTGGAATAACATAAGAGAATACCTTTTTATTCTCTCTTATCTTCTTATTTGTGATTATTGCAGAATTTTCGATTGATTGCGTAACTAAACATTTTCAAAAAAGTTTACCAGTAAAAATTATGTTATCTGTAAAGACCACATGTCTGTAGGTTTCACAGATGTGGAATATAAAGACAGCAAAATAAACTGACAAAACTAAAAACTGTCATGAATGGAGTTGTTTTCGAAATTTCAAATATTTTCGAGATCTTGGTGGAATTCTCCATGTCTCCAACACATAACAGGAAGGAAATGTTACTGTCAATTAAAATTGATAATCTTAGGATTGATATATATTCAGCAGTATACATCTAAGGCTAGTACTTCATTTTCAAGAATGTGACATTTCTAGAACAACTATTGAAGTACTTATCATGTTGTTGAAGAAACGTGAATTGTGTTAATCAACTTACATTCGGATCACTGAGTGCATGAACATATTCTACAAATCTTTCATGTAGAGCCATAGCTTCTTCCGGGGAATCCATTACCTTTGAAACATTTTCAATTACTAACACAATGTTGTACAATTTAAATTTATCTTACATGCATATTGCGAAATTAAAATTGTAAAATAAGTTATTTATTATGTTCAACATTACGAGATATTTTTTTTTTTTATTGCCATGTACGCACACGAGTCAACGGCCCACCTGATAGTAAGTGGTTACCGTCGCTCATGAACCTCTGCAATGTCAGGGGACTGAGGGGTCGCTACCTACGACCTAACTTTAAGGACCCTCCTCAAGCCTCGTTTGAAGAAGGACAAGTCATAGTCAATACTAGGAAAATAAAGTTTTTAGTTAACAATACTACAGTGGTATAACTGACATGCTTTCACTTTTTGAATGTTTGTTTTTTGAATCTTTTCAGTTGCATGCATTTGAGAAAAGCAGATTTAAATTAAATAATTCTTTTAAAATTTGATAAATAGGTATTTACAGTAAATAATATTAGTAGAATATCAATTACAAAAATAGACAAAATCTGTTTACATCATATAGCCTAACATTGCATTTTAATTTACTTCTTTATGGCTTTTGAAGCTCGCTAATACATGCAGCATTATAAGGAACGCAAGTCAGCTAGTTTTAATCATTTTTAAAAACCGAACTTCAACACAAATTGTATTTCTACAGATTTGAATAAGGAATACTTACTTCCAGAGGGGAATCAGCCGTACTATATCTTTGATGGGCCATCGTTGTCATAACCATGAGTATAAACTTTACAAGTGTTTTATTTGAATTTAAAAATACTTATTGTTTCTAATGTTTTCGTAAGCTTTATCCAAATATAACCTAGGAAATGAGTGTTCAGAATGATAAAACTTTTATTGTTAAATAACTTAAAAATATTTTAAAGATTTGAACAACTAACTACTAAAATTAACCTATTAGCAAATTAATATCATTTTTATTTTCTTTAAAATTTTCGCAGTAAAAATATTTGAAAAAATATTTATAATGTTTGTAGTGAAGGGATGTCAAAAACAACTGATTTTCGAATCGATTTTGATTTCGAAACAATTGATTACCAAGTCGAGTTTTTTGTGAAGTTAATTAATGACACTGATTTGCGATGAAGTTGTGAGTAAATGTTTATTATTTTACGGCATTGCATGATCCCCATGCTTACATTTTCATACACAACGTAAACTAACTTGCGGTCTGACGCGACAGTGAAAGACTTAAGACACATTGTGAAAATACGACGAGTACGAAATATGAAAATTACGGCCATAGACAATTATTAATTAAATAATTTTAATATATTTCCTATTGGTGACTCTGTTTATTTCGATAAAATTATTGTTCAACGAAAAAAAGGACAACACTAAATGACAAATTTCAACACTGTTTCTTTAAATTTACTTTATATTCCCACTTTTAAGTGGGAACATAAAATACAGTCAATACAGTACATTTCCGTTACAGCTGTGTTTTTGAATTTAATTAGATATGTGAAAATAATTGACTACTCGATGAAAATTGTCAACTACTCGATTCAGTAAAATCGATTTAAGGTGTATCTTTCCATCCCTATTTTACACTTGACTTTTGTCAATAATGACATTACTGACATTTGACAACATGAAATTTTGACATACAATTTTTTTTTTAATTTAATGTTCACAAAAATATACATTGATTTTAGTGGAAAATGCCTTCTTCTTGACTAAAAAAAATAATGATTTCTACATTCATGACCTACAAACAAAGTTATGCTGTTCGTCAATATTAACTCCTTATAACGCAAGACGCTAATGCCGTTAATACCTACATCACGGTTTCTAGACATAGTGTGATTTAACAGAAGAGACTAAGAGTATTTGGAAGAGATTAGGTTATTTAAGCTTCTACTCGTAGGTCGTAAGTGACGCTTCTTGTTAGGCCTAAAAACTTATTGTATATTTTTTAAAAATTTGAAATGAAAATTTCACCTTTCCCTTAATTTTTATTCTGACACAGTATATAATATTGCTATTTAAAGTGATGTCTTTGCAACATAAATACTTTTAATCATATTTTGATATATCTAGGTAAGTTTTGCAAAACAGATGTTTCGTATTACTCATTTATTTACACGATGACCTATCCTTATTTATTCAACAAATACCTTGTTAATGATTTCATTTCTTAATAATTTATTAATTTACTGCACTGAATTGTTTCGCTATTTTTTTTTGTACCCAGACATCAAAGCCAACGGCTACTCCATGATAAATAAATTGTAATTTTTTTTTTTTTTTTTAGCTAAACATTGGACGTATTGTACCTAGGGTGCCCAACCCAATTAAGAGTTAATGACAACTTCCAAATTGTAGGTAAACGCGACAATTGTCTTATTTCCGGTGTTAATAAATAAATAGAATATATCTTCAGCTTTATAATAATATCACTTTCGATTGTTATTACATTCATAATAATGATGAAAAATTGATTTAAAAACATTTATCTAAAACTGTTCGAAATTTGAATCATTCACTTTTCAAAGAAACATGAATTTATCTTTAACAATGATATTTTTTTACAAAATACTATGGAATCAGATACTACATTAAACACCGATCCTACACATGTATTGATAATGAACTAAATGCTTGTAATTAATAAAGAAAAACTAAATTGAAAATTGAAATCGCACTATATGACGAGCATTTAGGTTCGTCACCCTATGTTAATTAAAGATAATGTTATAAATTAAAATAAAATCTTTATTACTACTAAACATTAAAAACTAAATTAACTTAAATAAGTAATGAAAGACAAAGTTTCTCATTGGAATAAGGTATAGTTTTTCAGTTTTTTACGATACGTATTTAATTAAAAATCTTGGAAATGCTTACGTTATTTAAACAACATGTTTCGTTCGTGACCCTAAGGTCATTATTGTATAGGTATTGAAAATGACTAACACTTCTACATACTCGTATAAAATGTTATCTACAATATGAAGTTGATAAATGCGTACAAAGTACCAACACTGACATTATTAACTAACATTATGGGTTATTTACAATGATTTATATAAACAACGCAACTATGATGTTTTTTTTTTTACTATTAATACAGACAAGACGAAAAAAAATGTAGCTGGGTGTATGTGTACGGTACATATACCTTTTAATGATTTCTTGTACCTATTTTAGAGACAGAGTAGGCCGTATTGTTTTGCGGTTCGGTCCCTAGGGCAGACCTAACTACAAAGATTCAGTTGACATGTTGTGTCAGTACTCCGTTTTTTGATTATTAACACATTCACTCCTAATGACTCCTCCTTTTTTTTTTTTTCAGTTGGAGGAAATCACCGGATCCCCGCACTAAAACCTCCAACCGCTCACACTCAGCGTCCGAACCCCGGCTGAGGCCAGAACCCAGCACGGGGTTTTGAGGGACGGCGCGACGCGTAACGCTCTCGGCACACTTCTTCGTCACGCCGCCCCCTAATGACCAGTCCTGCAACTTTCCTGTGGTGCGAAGAGCATAACTTTGTTAAAGGAGGTGGGGTCTAATAAACCGCGAATCTCCCTAACGTATGATGCGGGTCGATAACACCTCGTGCCAACGGCAAGTATGCAATAATTGGTTTCGCAGTGACCGTGTCAACTTGATTATATGATAAAAAGTAACGAACGAAAAATAGGTATTTAGTGGAATGTTCTAGGCTAAGTTACTTAAATGTATTTTTATAATGTAATGTTACTTCTATTGTTTTTTATTATTGCTGTATAATCATTAAACTAATGTTAAGTATGGTATAAATGTACTTTTATATAAAAATCGTGTCTTCTTTAACGACTATATTTCATGATCACGAACGTGTTTAAAAGTGTTGATAATGATTAGAAAATTATAGCCCTATAATGTTTTTTTTTACGATTATTTTAATAGTTTATTGGTCTGATGAATGTCTTAATCAATATAAAGTAAAATAATTTTAAAACTACTAGGTATATTCCAAACATCATAAAGAATTTACTACTCGACATTTTTTTTAATCCCATGTGGAAAACAAGCTAATAGGCCACCTGATGGTAAGAGGTTCAGCTCAGTCTTCTTTATTTTTCCTTCAAACGGGGCTTAAGAAAATTCGTATAAAGTAGAGAGTATTGCAGAAACCGAAGTGGGCCGTTTGCTCGTCATATCTGCATACTCTATTACATAAATTAAAAAAAAAATGGGTGGTAGGTAATAAGAAAACATCTCTAGATCGCTTTAATAGAGTAGACAGAATTAAAGGACCAGTTGACTTCCCTTCTTCAGCATCTGAAAAAAATCCGTATGTGTAAAAATGCACATACAGGATTTGTGTTTCGTCGTCAATTGAAGCGCAATTGTGCGGATTATCCCGTATGTGACGAAAACAACATCATAAAAATAGTTTAACCTAGTTTAAAGTTGAGAAAAATGATAATTAAATGCTGAAAATATATGTTTTCTTTTGTTTTTCAATGTTCAGGATAAGTAGGTACATGCATAGGACAAAACCGTCTTTTTAGATGCTTTTGGTCGAAGCTACTTTTTTATATTATTTGTGTTATCACATTTAATTTGTCGACAGCAACTTGGGTAGACTGTTTCATTATTTTCGACTAAGAAATAAGTAATTTTCATCAATAACGATCAACATAATTTAATTTTCATTTTTACTCTGCAATTTCAGGGTACCACGAGGTCTTTCTACTCTTTACCCATCGCCTTACCTTCATAAATACTTTGAAGTATAGCATATTAAGTTCTTACCTAGCATATTCAACAGAGGTTTCAATACACTTTATCCGTTGACATTTTCCTGTGGGTGTTAAAGTTTTTCCAAAAGGTATGACGTCATCGATCTCTTTTATGTAGCATCCGTGTTTATCTTCTGCAATAAAAAAAAAATGCTATTAGAACACAAAATTAAACTAAAACTCTAAAGTAAGATCAGTTAGATAGGTATGAAACAAATTATTAGGTATATTGATGCTAACTGGTATAAAATTATGAAATCCTAATTCAACTAAAAAAATATTCACGCGATAGTTAATCAAAAACGGATGTTTTTTAACTTTAAATTACTTTTATTATAGCTACATCACAGGTTTAAAAACAAGAATATAACAACCAAAACAACAGGTATTTGAACTTATGACAGTTTGTTAACACATACACGTATGATCACATATGATACATAATTATATAGGTAGATATTATTGAACGAGATAAAATGCAAGAGTGTGCGGGTCTCACGTATCACACAATAATAAGTACATTTTTTATACTAGAGAAGTATATTATAATGTAAAATACTATAATGGTAATAAACTCAACCACACACTCAAACAACCTCTCAATTACCACACAGCAAACACACACATACAACCAACACGCAGAACTCGGAGATGTAGAATCTCTGAAGACTAAAACGAGCAGGGGAGCAGATTACCCTTTTTCCCGTGGGTCATGGGACGGGGCATTTTGAAAAAAACCCGACCTAATAGGTCGAGAACGCGAGTGGTAATAACTTTTTACTGCCCACTGCTGGGCTCAGGTGTCCTCAGTAGAGGGATCAGGTATATACCACGCTTGCCTTTTGTGATTTAGGTTAGGACAGATCTTTAAAGTCGTTGAACCCTATTCCAATGTGCAGGTTTCCTCACGCTGTTTTCATTCACCGTTTACTAGTTATGTGATAAATTGCATATATTTTACTAATAAAGATTTAGATAATCGCTTCGGACCCGTTACTTTCCGTGGAAAGCAAGCAACCGCGACTTCAGAATATACAAAAAAATCTCTTCTAAAAATTTTAATTATCCTGTAACTTTTAGAATGGAATACAATTGAAAGACAAAGTTATTGTCTGTATTGAATTATTTTAGAATATCATGCCTATTTGAAAAAAACAACCATTAAAATGAATTCAACAAACATTGTTCTACAGCCAATTGGGTTTTTCTAAATCAATATCAAACTTTTCTATTCCTAAGAACTCGAATTCCTATCGAAGTTTGATCAAATGGTTATCATTGAATGACGCATGAATATCATTAGGATGACTTAGACACGAAATATCTATATAAATAAATGATGGTTCTGTTTGTTTTGTGTTCATTTCCGGGATATGGATGCGTAATATCTCCGACCTTAGGTTAATAAAATAACATCGTTTTTGACTCGCCTTAACGACACAGTCACTAACTGGTGATATTTACGGAATTTTTTTAAACTGAATGATGTTAGTTAGAAGCTATTAATTATATTGAATTGATATATTGGTAGAACTGTTTAAAGGAAAACTAGCTGACATACGCAGTTTCCTTTGCATCATAAGGGCAGCCATATTTTTATCAGTTTTATCATCCAAAGTGTACTGAGACCTGTGACTCTTTGACAGACATAATCATATGTTCAATGTTTCTTTACATTACTATTTACTATACATGAATTATAAATATAAATAATCGTATCTATATAAAAAACCGCATCAATCCGTTGTGTAGTGCTAAAGATCTCAGCAAACCAAGTTGCAGACAGCGGGAAGCGAATTCGTTTTACACTATTTAGTGATCTTTGAGTAATAGTGATTAGTGAAAACTTATGTCGGTATATTTTCGTCCTAAAATATTAATTATTGGAACTAAGTTTTGGAACGATGTTCCTTATCGCGCGTTATCGAAAGGGGGCTTAACGGAAAGAAATCTTACGAAAAGTTGTCACGACACTTATTTAGTTGTCACGACACGTTTTTTTTTAGATGATTATCGCTAGATGGCGCTGTGATCAAAATCTTTTAAAACACGTTCCTTATCGAAAGAATAAGATATCTTTTAATCGAAAGGAACTTCGTTATATTCGGGTGTCCCATGACACCTCTCAAGTTTTTTATAATTATAAGATATGTTAATTGTTTATTTAAAACTGAAAATGAAGTCAAGTTTATAAGTGCGCGCTGAATATTAAATTGTTGACGCAAAAACTATAATTTATTTTAATAGATCACGAGCATGTTTGTTAATATCTATATTTTATTAATGATCATAACTATTGACGTAAATGAAACGGAAAATAACTTATTAATTATTTAAATTAGTTTTGCGCTATCATTAAAAAATAATAAGAGACTCTTCGAAGGATGTTGTAAAAATGTCATCGACGTATTTTACATTTTTGTATTAATTAATTTATCTAAAGGCTTTCGAAAATTTAAAATGGCGCCAGTCTGTGGATTATCGAAATGTTTTTCCAAGAAACGGGTTTATAATATTTTAAAAATAGCTTTTTATAAATAAGTTGATAATACAAGGTTTGATCCAACTTGATCTTAATTATTTTGTATTATGTAAGAACGCAGTAATAATTTTTGTTATACTATGGAGGTACTTCGTATAGGTACAGAACTCACGGTGATTACAAATAGGTAACTGTTGTTCACAAATTCTTTTTTTATATTCTAGATGACCCGACCAACTCCGTCTGCGTCACAAAAATAAATAGTCTAGATATAACATTCCTTGATAAATGAACTATCGAACAATAACATAATTTTTCAAATCTAATTTTCTCAGATTAGCGTGTTCAAACAAAAAACAAAAAAGAGAAAACGAAATGTAAAAATCTAAGAAATATATAATATACTAAAAGGTTTTGCTAACACAGATACTAGTTTAACAAAATACGGCGACTGGTACGGTACGGTAGGAATTCCTAGTAAAAAGAAGACATGAATTTTAGACGTAAAATATTATACAGCGTGGAATTTTTAAACGCCCCCTCCAGGGAAAGTACTCGAAATAATGATTTTAGTGAATTTTGCTGAAAGGAAACATTCTTTTATTTTTGAAAAAAAAAACAAAACTGCATTCATGATTTAAAAAAAAAACTTGGTTTACCCGGGAATCGAACCTGCTCCAATTCGAAAAAATCACACCCTGTATTTTTATTGCATCAATCGATAGAGTGACTTTTAAGGAACAAATCTCTCTGAGAAACATGATAGATTAAATGAAAAGAACACCATGAAATTCAAGTTTTAGTCATTAAATTTCATCAAACGAGTAATAATATCGACAAACAATCATTGACGACCGAACTAATATTTTCAGAAATAACTCAAGAATTACTAGACAGATCTCGTTTAAATTTAAACAAGATGTCAGCAGACGTCTTACCTTTCAGATAAAAAAAATAATCCTTAAAATCGGTTTAAAATTCCACCCTGTGTAACACCATCGTGGCGCCGCCGTAACACGTGAGGTCTATAGATTAATTGTCAACAATTTTACCTAATGTAGAACTTTAAAAATGATTTAGACAGAATCACGTGTCACGAAAATATAAAATGGCAGAGGTCGCTAAACATCAGATCCTTGATTCTGATCTTTTTACTTCTAGAATTTAGATTATACTTACTATGACTTGATTTTATTTAAAAATAGTTTGGGAATAGTTCTATACAGTACGTCTTGCGATGTTCCTTGACATAGTAGAAGTTTATGAGCGACGGTAATCATTAACCTTCAGGTAGGCCGTACTTTACCTAGTCTAACTACAATGCAATTCTTAATCAGCTACTAGAACTCTATCTGACAACGAAATGAGTTACTTTATTTGCATTTTGAAAAACGAGCTTCTACTGAAATTAATTAATTTTCCCCACTTCCCTTTATAACTCAAGAAATATATTAAAAATGAATCTGCAATACTATGAAGACTTGAAATTGTTTGAGCAGCCCATCAAAATGGCGGCAAAATAATCTCTAAAAATCATTTACAATAACATCAACAGACTGGTTCCTAATTAATGTATTCAAAAGTCAGAGATCAGAAGCATTAAGTTTAATAAATGTGAAATAACCTCGTTACATGTTTACAGAAAGACCTTGACCCATTGGCTTTGGCGAGAACAGATATAAATGTTGAACACATGTCGTAGGCACATGTGGACTGTATTTTTATAAATAAAATCTATCAAGGGCGTCGTTATGGGCTGATATCTAGACACGGCAAATCAGACCCAAGGCTAGAATACATTGTCTTAGGTTCATCATCAACTTGGCACCCATTTAGATCTCACTTCTTTTGTCGTTGAAGTAATTTATCATAATATTGAACTTGGCTATCATTTCACATTTATGTTTCTGATTGGATGATACTTCATCAGACTTATTTCTAGGCTTGGTTCTTGGTTGCATAGAGGTTATGCCCGACCCCGTAGCCGCTCAACGAAAGGCTCTTAGGTTATACATTTGGATAGGATTTTGGGGTTTTATACATTCTAGGAGAACTAACTAAGTAGTCTTTAAGCTATTCTTTAAAAATGAATCAGTATTTTTTGTTTTTGAAAAAAAAAACATGTTTCCAATATAATTTTTTAGTTTCTTAGAAAACCATGAATCATAGATAACGTATCAAACAACCTCGTAAGTGTTCATGAGATTTTAATTTAAAGTGGAGAATTTTGCGTAGTCCGGTTCTAACTGGCTAGTTTTAAAAATAGGTATAAATTAATTAACAAAACAGAAAAGCCAGTTTGAATCGATTTTGAAAAGCAATTAATTATAGAACTGGCTGATTTGAGATCGTTACAGTTATAGGTAGTAGGAAATATTCCAAATATTCGATATTTGGGTGGAAACACGGATGTTTCTATTTTGATGGGTTGAGAGAAAATTAGATTCAAATCAAAATCAAAATTATCTCTATTCGAACATCAATGGTCCAAATAGTTAGTAATTAACAAAAGTAACTTTAAAACTAGGTGTTAGTAAGATATAAAATTAATAAGCATAAACAATAACCAAATAAATAAACAAGATTCGTTTCCAATTATTTTCTAATATTTTTTTAGCCTTCTCCGATTTTTTAGTTTCCTTCTGATGATTTAAGCTTAGTTTATGATGTTTTAATTGCACATGAGAGAGCTTATAAATCAAGGTTTCAGTACACTGGTTCAGGATTTAAATATACTACCAGCAATGCCAAAAGCAGATGGCTTATCTTTAAAAATAAATAAGAATTAGATTTTCCTTTAACTTACTCAAATGTTCAGGTTTTTCCGGTAAATTTTGTGTCCTCCTCACCCCACCGTTCGCCACAGAGATCACAAAAAACAAAATAATGTACTTTGCAATCATTTTGTTATAAAAAGATGCAAAATAATGGTCCAGTCGCTAATGGAGATTTTCGATTCTGAAGCTGGTTTCATCATTATGTTGTTTATATTTACGGGAAAACATGGGAATAGACTTAATTGTAAAATTCCGTTCTGTCGTGCAATTAATCATTTTAGTTTGTTGGAGTTACCGGTTTATAATCACGTGTGTTTTGGTGTAAACTAAGTGTGTTGAGTGTGTCAGTTTTGGACATGCGAATCCGAATATTCATTTTCGACATGTGTGGATCTTGAAAATCGTGAATCCAGCGTGACTTGGGTTAATTTGAAAGGACATGAAGCCAGCTTTATTTTGATTCTGAAAAGGCTTTCATCAATTCCATTACATCCACTCAGATTATGTCATAACATTGGCATTTGGCGAAATAGCACAATTTAATTAATGATTTCAGATTAAGAAGTTAAACTTAATCTGAATCGCACAACTTCGTCTGAATCACATAAGACAGAATAAACAAGTGTTCCCTTCAATTTTCTCACCGTATAAACCTCGTAGAAGTTCACGAATATTTTAAAATTAGATTTAGCTACATAGATTCAGTCGTTCTCGAATTTTAGCGCGATTAACGAACAGCAATTAATTTTTATATAAGTGTGCGTAATTAAACACATTAATTAAAACAATTTTAGCCGGTGAATAATTGTAAATAGTGGACTGTATGTTAAAGAGATTTGTAGATATACGTTGTAAGTAATATACGTAGTAAGATTCGCTCCTCGCCCAATAATGTGGTAGATAGCAGCACTCCACTTTATTACCTTAATATTATTGCAGTCTTCATATGTAGTCTCGTGGGATGATGTAGAAGGTGGCAATGATGAACAAACTTATTATCGTTGTAGAATTCAATTAGTTATGTTTATTCGGAACGTTCGATTATATATTTTTAGCTTTTTTCGTTGTTATGTCAAATTCTCTTCTTTTCTTCTGAAAATCGAGTTGGCCACGCTTTGACAAGATGGCCGCGCCCGGCACTTGTTACCGGCCAGTATCATGGTTCACGGAAGCGGTTAGTCGTGAAGACGTCACTCTTCTTTTATACAATATATTAGATAGTGGAGTATCGTCGATTACTCGAACTACCTACCGTAAGTCGAACGAGGATCGAACAATAAGAGAAGAAAAAATAGCTTGTTTTTTTTCCAAGTCTATCAAAAAGAACCTACTTATAGTACTTCTTTATATCAGTGACAGTTGCACTTGTCGTTTTACTGACTGGAATTAATAATTGTACTTTGTTTAGATTACATTATTATATTATCATGTTTGTTCTAAAGTGTTTATTCTAAGAAGTACCTAGCAGTTTAATCAGAGACTTGGAAAACTTGTTTAAAATTGTAATAATATTACATTCACAGTAATAATAAGTCTGAATTACATCACAAAACATACTTCGAGTCAAATGTTTATTTATTTGTTTATTTATTTATTCAACTTCATGCACAAAAGGTACAATGGCGGACTTAATGCCGAAGGCATTCTCTACCAGTCAACCAAAGGTGGTGTAGAGAGAACTATGGTAGGTGCTTTGCTGACACATGAAAAAACTTTTTCTACATTACATAAATAAGGATAAAATAAACAGTATATATAGTAATAAGTTACATACATAACGAAAAAATATTGTTGTGATTATTATAATATGTATTGCGTATTTCTTTTAATTAGATTTATAATCATCACATTTTTTTTACGTAGATATTAGGTACAAAGAAGTATACAGGTAATATCTGACACCTCAATGATTTTTTACCTTTAGTTTTAGACCTTGCAGATGCACAAAATTGCACCTAAGTGTGACTCTATCAAATTATAGATTTTTTAAAAGCTTTATTAAGATGAAGGTAAACAGTTATTATCATTAACCACTCAACTGGGAACGTCACTATTCGCTAGATGGCGAAACTGGGGACTTCGTTCGGAATCAATACCGTGTTTGAGCCCCATTTTAAAAACATTTTTTTCCAATAATTTTTAATTTAGATTTTTAATTAAACCTTATATTTTTGTAATTATTATTACTAAACAACGCTGTATTGCATTTTCAGCGAAAATATATCATCTCCGTAAAATATGAGACGATTAAAAAATGTAAACAAAACAAGTTTTAGAACTGTGCTCAATTTTGGCTCCTGCCACAGACTTGGCAAAAGTAAACAAACCAATTTGGTTGCCGTTCCCAGTTAAGTGGTTAATCAACCTTTATAGAACAAAATGAAGGATAGCAGACTTAGGTTTTCCCACATTATTTTTTCCAGTATACATTTTTTATAGGACAAATGAAAGACATGCTTATCAAAAATAACTTCTAATTTTTATTAATAAAATAAATAAAATCAACAATTTGGTGGCAAGATAGCTTCGAGAGATGGAGTCAAATTCACAGAATCTACTCCAGCCCCTTCATAAGGAACTCTATCTAAAATCTAAAAAAATCGACATCCGTTTCCGTAACACACATAAACAATTATTCCTTAAACAAATTATATAATACTATAAATTGTATTAAACAAACACGTTAAGATAAAAACTAATATTATACCGCTTAAGATCAGGTGGCCCGTTAGCTCATCTGTCTACACGGCAATAAAAAAGAAAACTTAATACATTTTTAAATGTAAGTAACAATCACACTAAATTTCACAACACTTTTAATTTTATAAAAAATCATGAGGAAACACACAACTTTAAAACGAGTGCTACTTTTCACGGATGTCAATAACTACATTAATGTTAGGTCTATTCTATACAATATCGTTTTCTGAATCACATTCCACCGTTGGGCAACATTGTGGGTAAGGCACACTGAGATCTTCTTTGGTTACATAACACATAGTATCATCTGTGCCAACTGCACCGCACCTGTGAAAAAATGTTTTAATAAATATTTTGGTGACAAACATTTAATTTTAAGTGACGTATACCGTGAAACTATCAAATATTGGAAATGGTCTGGTGAATCTAAAAAAAACTTAACTCGAAAATTAAGAGCAGAAAAATAATGCGTATCTCAATTCCGAGGCTCTCTTAAATGGTAATTAAAATAATAAAAGCGTAATTCGAGTTGAAATACTTAATTTTCAACATTTAATTGATCATTCTTGTTTGTAATATAAGTACTACCAGTTCGGAAAAAATAATCACTATCTTGAGAAGAACTGGCTCAGAATAATTTAGAAAAATATTTAAAAATACAAAACACAATGTACTTACGTTGCGTATTCCACATTGGTTCTCGAACAATATATTTCGTAGCAGTGCCCTTCAGGTGTTATGGTTTTTCCAAATCCTATGACGTCACTGATTTCTTGTATATAACAACCTTCTTTGTCAGCTGTAACAAAAGAAAGAATTGTAAGTAAAATAGTGTTGTAACTCGGAAAAAATATTCGGAAATGATCCTCTTTTGTTTAGTAACTTTCCGATGTGAACTATTGAAATTGTTGTGAACGTTATAATCCTTATCGATAGATAAAAATTTCTCGTTCCCGAGTACATTTCTTAATTATCATTAATCCTTCAGATTAAATAGTGTTTCTTTGGCATTTAAAAAGAGTTTGACAACATAATTAATTAATACAAAAAAATATTTATCGTATCTACAATTTCATAAAAATTGAACTCTATTCTAACTAAAAAATAAAAAAATATTTAAAAATGTACTTAATACTGCGGTAATAGGGTCTATTACTCTATTTTTCCAGTTCATTACTGCACTTACTGTTGCATTATGATTGGAAACCAAAGAAAAAAAAACCGCAAAGATATCTGTTGATGCTTGGCCTTTCACTTTTTATTATGTAAAAGTTAGATCTTTACCTAAATATCTTAATCATATTAAAAATGACTATAATATGATTAATAAACTTATTACTGAAGATGACATTAATAAGGAAGAGAAAGTAAAATTTCTTTTCGATTGTCGAATGTATGTTTTTTTTGGTTGACGAAAAAAAAAATTAAATTGAACAATACTATTCTACTTTTGTATCAATTTAACACAAGCTGTAACTGTTAGATCAAAAAATACTTAGAAACCTCTTTAAGTTATTACAATATTCATAAGATACTTTAGATTAATGGGTCCAATAGACATAATTTTAAGATTAGTAGGCAATCGATTTCCATCAATCAAATACCTAGTCTTTAGTTTAAAATACATTTAGTGTACTTGTGTAATATGTTTTCAATTAAATAATAGTAAAACTTCGAAGCACTGTTAAACAATCATTAAAAAAGTGTATAAAAAATCACCGCTCAAAAACCCGAAAGACTAAAATAGTGTTTTTCAAAAAACTCACCGAATTCTTCTGGTTTTTCCGGTAAATAGCGCGTTCGGAATGTCGCAGCGTTCGCCACACAAACAACCAAAGACAGAATAATTAACTTCGAAACCATTTTGTTTTTTTTTTAATTTAAGAACACGTTTTAAACGTCTAAAAACTCGACGGTTCTCCTCTGAGCTTCGCAACTCGACTGATGAGCATTTCGTAAAACCGTCTGTTTATATTTGCGATGCGGCTACCGATACACGCGCAGATGTTTTTGGCGGATTTTTTTGGCGCCCTTACTGAACTCTGAAATATGATTCGCTAGTTTAATTCATTATTATATTAATTATATTTTTATTGTTAAAATTAAAAATAATATTAGGTAAGTAAATTTTACAACGTGACATAAATTAAACCATGGATATCTGAATAATTAAATAATAGTAACATAAAAAAAATTCGTGCCAATCTTGTCGCTTTTGAAAATTGCCGTCTTGCTGGTAAATCCGCCACTGATAATAACATTGTAATTATTATTTTCACCAAAAAAAAAACCTTTTGGACAGGCCCGAGTGGAAAAGATCCAATTAGACCTGTGGTAGAAGTTGAATAAAAAAAATTGCAGTAGAAGAATGCAAATAAAAAACAGGATTAAGGATAACGTGGTACTTATTGGAGGAGGCCTATATTATATTAGTCTAACTTTTCGGGGGCGGCGCGACGGGAAAGAGTGCCGAGAGCGTAACGCGTCGCGCCGTCCCTCAAAACCCCGTGCTGGATTCTGGCCTCAGCCGGGGTTCGGACGTCGAGTGTGGGCGGTTGGAGGTTTTAGTGCTGTTCAACTCCCACATACTGCCCCGCGAGTGTCCCCGCGGGTGGGGATCCGGTGATTTCCTCCAACTAAAAAAAAGCCTAACCTTTCAAACTAGGTATTCTTCAGTAGGTAAATGTTTCAATGATATCATTTTGCCATAAAGAACTCTTGTTAAATCTCCTTATAAAAGAACAAGTCATAGCGCTCTGTGAGTGATCTCGGAAACGCAATGTTGAATACTGCAGTTTTTCGAGGTAAAACACTAAGAACGAGGGATGGGAAACAGACAATCATTAATAAATAACTATGTAAATGAACAACATAGTAAACAATTAACTTCTACTCCACATCTCGACTCTTCGACAATATAAACTAAAGAATGTAAAACCAGTTGAGTACACATCCGCTCCATCCGTTGAATGACCCGCATCAACAAGGAAATACCTGATTATATTAAAATTCGTCAAATACTCACGGCGCCTAATAACATGCGAATATTAATCGCAATGTGGTTTATGAAGTCGCGACATCCCGGCGCGGCTGGTCGCGTGTGTGTGGGCGGCCTTATCAAGGACGCTACAATGGAATGTAGGGGCATATCGGTGATTCATCATTTTGATGTAAACAAAACTTTTTATAACATTTTTTTCGTGAATCCAGATCCGTCTTTAAATTTAGACTTTCGTGTTAGATTTGAATTTTAAAGTGTGTTTTGAAAAGTGTATTGTAATGGTAATTAATTAAGAAATGCAATTTGTATTGACGTGTAATGTTCATTACATTGGCTATAAACGGCGAAGGAAAACCGAGTAGTCAAAGCGCTTCCTTCCGAACGGAGGTCGCGAGTTCAAATCCGGTTGGCTTGTACCTCTAAATCTAAATGTGAAAAAGATTTATGTGCAATTTTTTACAACACCACGGGCTAAAAATGGTGAAGGAAAACATCGTGAGGAAACCTGCATATCGGAAAAGGGTTCTAAAAATCCTTTGAAGATATGAGAAGTCCCCAATCCGCTCTGGGCAAGCGTGGTGAACTATGCCTAATCCCTTTTCTGAGGAGAACTGAGCCCAACAGTGGGCAATAATGGGTTGGTACAGTTCATTAAACAAGATAGGCTTAACATTTATTTTCGGACCTGGTAGATGGCTCTGTAATCGAGTGTTATACACTTCTTTGGCACTTAGCACCTACAAAGGTTTATGTAACATTTTATTAGACACCAATTTATACTGAAGTTTTAACCTTTTGACGAGTTTATGGTAAACTGTAATCGTTGTTGATAAAATCAATAAAGGTTTGCTACGTTGATGATTATGACATTTATGATGTTTTTAAAATTAAATTTGTCAATTATTATTGTTAAATTATGATATAGAAATAAAAGAAAATAAAAGGCGTATTGCGCATAAATAAACTCATTTTTATTAATAAAATATGTAAATACATGATATTATTTGGTTTAGAGCTTCTAGAGAATGAGTGAAATTTACAGAATCTACTCCAACCCTTTAAAAAAATTAACATCCGTTTCCGTAACACTTGTTTACATAATACTTATGAAATAATTGAAACCTCCAACAAATTGTATTATACGAGAATAATACTATAATAATATTATGTGACATCAAAAGGTCCCGTACAAATAACAATACTATACTTTGATGATATAAACTAATTAAAAAATATTATTTAGTCTTTTTTTTCTTTTAATGTAATAATTAATTATTAATTTTATCTAAAACTTTATAAGGATTAAAAATAACTTAATTTCTAAGAAAAACAAATATCCAAAATGGAACCTCTCAATGTTTAAGCTTTTTAAATATTTAAGGATTATAATATTAAACTTTAAAACTAGTGTTACGTTTCACGGGTGCCAATCATTAATGTAATTTATGTCTATTATAGTATTCAGAACTACATTCAATTTTTGGGCAACACTGTGGGTAGGGTACACTGAAATCGTATTCAGTGTTGTGGCATCTAGCATCAGATACACCCATGTCAATGCAACTGTGAAAAAAGGTTTATATTACTTTATATTAATAAATATTTTTACAAGCTTTATATTTACTTGCACTGGATGTAACTATGTAAATATGCATGAAGTTCGGGTGGTATTTTCAAAGCTAAATTTATCAAACTGCTGGTTTTGCACGCAAATGTACCTATATCGCTTGATAATGCAATAATAAGGCAACATAGCGCTGATCTGATGATGGATTTGGAAGGTGGTCATCGGAATTTCTGTGCTAAATAAGATGAACTGTCGTTTTGTGGCTCATTTTACTTGTCTTGGCTAACACTCTACTGATACATGATATTCAGGATCTTAAAATCTTGTATTCAAAGTTATCTTTAAAATACATTATTGTAATGCATTCTTAGAATTCAAAGAATTCTGACTTATACCAGAAAATTAAATCAAATAGTTGATGATACCTAAAAAAAGGTCTAAAGATTATTTGTGCCAAATTTCATCAAAATCGGTTATGATGTTTAAGCGGAAAAGCGTAACAGACAGACAGAGTTACTTTCTCATTTATAATATTAGTAGGGATTTAATACTTACTCATCAAATTCGACACCTGTTCTCAAACAATACATTCTATAGCAGTGCCCCGATGGTGGAGTTGTATTTGTTCCAAATCCAATGACGTCATTAATTTCAGGTATATAACAACCTTCTTTATGAGCTGTAACAAAAATATACAACTGTAGGTAAAACATTGAGGTAAAATATTGGGAAAAATTATTTGAAAACATTTTCATTTTGTTCAGTAAGTTTTTGCTGTTAAAATCTATATTTAAACGTTATAGAAACGTATGAATTTAGCTAGCATAATATAGCGGTATTAAACATAGATTCGCCAAAGTACATGACGATTTTTTTTTTTTTTTTTTTTTTTTAGTTGGAGGAAATCACCGGATCCCCGCCCGCCCCGCGGGCGGGGTATGTGGGAGTTGAACCTCACTAAAACCTCCAACCGCTCACACTCAGCGTCCGAACCCCGGCTGAGGCCAGAACCCAGCACGGGGTTTGGAGGGACGGCGCGACGCGTTACGCCATCGGCATGCTTTCCCGTCGCTCCGTCCCCGGACGCCGAACCGGTAGCTGCCGGCGAATACGGCCACCGGCTCTCTCGGTCGGCGGGCTCTCCGAAGCCCGCCAAGATGGGACCGCGTGTCGCCCTCCCACGGAATACCCCGCTGGGTCAGAACCAGCGTGGGTCGGGGAGCGCGGTCTACCATCCCCCGGATGCTCTAACGCTAAGGGCGTGTTGAGCGAGACACGGCACCTTCTTGGGTCCCCGCTCGCACTCACATGCGTTGGGGACCCGAAACTCTTAGGGGGCCAGAATCCGGGCGAGATCCCGGTCCCGGCCCCCTGCTCGACGGCGGCGGGTTGGCAAGTTGAGAGCGGCGTAAAGCCTCTCTCTCGCAGCCCCCGCCACCTGCTTCTGCGAGATGGTGGACTCGCAGAAGTCGAGCATCGCCTTCCAGGACGTACATGACGATTAAACTAGGTTTTACTGGTTAATTATGCACAATTGTTTTTTTTACCCTTTGTTTCCATTTACTTTTGTGATAGTTGTAATACGATGGCGTATTTATTAGGATTCTGATGTATTTTTACAAGCTTTATTTGCACTGGATGTAACCATGTGACTATGTAAACCTGTCGTGTTTGGACTTATTTTACTTGTCATAGCTAACACTCTACTGATACATGATATTCAGGATCTTAAAAGCCTGAATTTAAAGTTTTCTTTAAATAAATTATTAGTTATTAAAAGATTAAAAACATTTTGCAATTTAAAAACAGTATTCTTACAGGCTGTTAATAGCAATTTCGAACACTGGTAGTACTAGATATACTTGTGATGGTAAGTGAGGAAATCAGTATAGAAAGACTAAACAAACCGTTTCAAACTCACCCAATTCTTTTGGTTTTTCCAGTAACTCCATATACCCTGACGAAGCATTCACCATGCAAACAACTAAAGACAGAATAATAAACTTTAGAAGCATTTTGTTTATTAAAATAAGACGTATTAAAAGTCTACCAATTTGACTGTATTTCTCCCACGACCTTTGAAACTCAACTGAAGTAAATTTCATACAATCTTCGATTTATATTTGCAATGCAGCTACTGTATGTATTTGTATAAAATACTATTTAGTTATTAGAAGCCGATAAGAGTGTTCAAAATAATAACGTTATTACTTGGAATTATAATTTCTAGAACCAGGAACTAGTATTTTCAATATTATTGCTTATGATATGTATTAATCCAAATAATCACAAACTTGTAACAACGAGGTCGCTTCCTATAGATATTATCAGAGAAAACTTATACACAATGATGGAGATTGCAATTATTCTTGAGGTTATTTTTACGCTCCTGTAATCTTTGTATAATTAATAGTAGGTACATATTACATAATAATATGCTTTATTGATTCTAGGCTAAACTAATCTACTCGAAGTCGTAGACATGACTTATTCCTCTGCTAATAATAAAATTACAAATCCAAGGCCGTCATTCTGAATCCTATCTAAATCTGGCACTGCGAGGTTTTCCCTACAATTTACTAAAATACTCTTTAAACCTCATTTCTTCTTCTTTAGTGCAACCTTATTCCAATCAAATAGGGTCGATGCAATATATTTTATCTTTTCATTCTCTTCATTCCTCATTTGCATTCATCCTCATTTCTCATATCACAGCGTATAACAATCAATGACAGTAGGAAGTTCACTCTGAATTCGAAAAATATGTTTTTAATGTGCTTCATAGACAGAGGAACGGGTCCACATGATGGTAAGTTTTATCGTTATGGAGACGTGCATTGTCAGGACACACCACGGAAAGTCATTTTCGACCTACCGTCTAACCTCCTAGAAATAGGATTAGTCCTATGACTGGTCCTAATTTTTGTGTGGGTGATCCCTCACGCACTGTTATAACTGCAGTGTTCGAGGTAAAAGGGATGAAATTCACACTGAGAGCAAGTAGTGAGTTTTCTCTGAAACATTTAACTTAGCCAAATACGTTCTTGAAAATTGACGCAAGTCACGTGGTACGTTGCGCAGTCAAATTAACACCAGAGACAATATGACTACGAGTAAGTGACGATCCAAGAACATTTACCGCTGTGGTTGATAGAAACCATGATAATTACTTAATGATAAATAACTTAATGAATAACACAATAAACAAGTGACTTCTATTCCACATCCGCCTCTTCGAAAATATAAAAACTAAAAAATGTAGAAAACAGTCCATTCGTTAGAATCACCCGTATCAACAAGGGAATACCTAATTATATTAAAATCCATCAAATAACATTCGAATATTAATCGTAATGCGGTTAATGAAGTCGCGACATCCCGGCGCGATTGGTCGCGTGTGTGTGGGCAGCCTTATCAAGGACGCTACAATGGAATGTAGGGGTATTTCGGTGATTCATCATTTTGATGTAAACAAAACTTTTTATAACATTTTATTCGAGAATCGAGATCCGTCTTTAAACTTAGACTTTCGTGTTTTGAAGACTGTATCATTAAATATTAGGTATAAGATACTGAAAAGCAAATTAAATCCTGTATCGGTAGGCGATAGATAACAGCCCTTCATTGCCCTAGGATTGCAGAGGTTCATAAGCGACGGTGACCGCTTACCATCAGGTGGGCCGTAGGCTCGTTTATCTATCACGCAAAAAAACAAAAAAAAAACTGAATTTACTGATTTTTTTTTCTTTTTAGTCTATGTTCTGGAATTTATGTTTCAGTTACAGTAAATATGTGGAAGTTGAACCGTACTAAAACCAACCATTCACACTTAGCGTCCGAACCTCGGCTGAAGCCAGAATCCAGCATGGGGTTATATGGGACGACACGACGCGTTACACACTACGGCCGCTCCCGGACGCCGTTGGCTATACGTAGGTCTACTGTCTAGGTAACAGTAGTTGTACCATCCAGAATCTATAATTTCCTTACGCAATGGCATACATTACAGGATTGACGAAATGCAGTTAAATGTAGTTTTTGTAATAAAAGTTTTTGCATCAAGAAATCGTTGAATTCTTACAAACCCTTATTATGCATCCGAATATAATAATGTTTCATTGCTGACATTTATTTTCGGAACCGGATTTTCCGTGTGACGTCTTCAATGAGAATATTTGAAATATTTTTAGCATTTTTGTTAAATGTGTCATACGATTGACGATTCGTCCTTAAGCGTCCTAAGTCAATAACTTTAGGATTAATATAAACGTTTAGTTAATACTTCTTTAATTTTATCATGATTGTATTAAATCACATAATTCTATACTTTGACCCACTATTAACCCTAACAGTAGACGAAATCGCCGCATCCCCACACGCCTCTCTGGTGGGATATGTGGCCGTTCTCATTCTTCTTTCAATACAAATTTGTATACGCCCAAAATAACCTAAGACGAAAGAGTCTGAATCAAGTATCTTAAATTAAACATGATGATTCTCAGAAGAGTTCAAAGCTGCAGGCGACCTTCGCGTCATCATTCAAACTATTCTGTCATTCAACTTGTAACGCAATAATATTACGTAATCCGCGGGGTTTCCTGTTCTCACAACAATAGTTGCGAAGTCCGTGAGTGACGTTCTTGATGACGTCGATACCTGGGTTAAGTGAGTTACCTGTTTTTATTAAAATGCGCGCGAATGACAACTGGTAGGTCAATTGTCAAACGGCGTTTCACATAGTTTCAATGCCGGCCAATGCATACAAAACCCCCGTTTACATGTTGGTCGTCGACGTCATTTGTTTTTACGTGTGTTGGACGTTGGTGTTCTGGAGTGGCGGCCACGAACCGGTAGGCGCAATGTTGGTAGACCCCCCACAAGATGGACTGACGATCTGGTCAAGATCGCGGGAGGTCACTGGATGCAGATGGCGCAGGACCGGTCGATGTGGCGAGGTTTGGGGGAGGCCTATGTCCAGCAGTGGACGTCCATAGGCTGATGATGTTGATGATGATGGACGTTGGTGGTAAGGTTATTAAAGTAAGGATGCGCTTCCAATTGATGATAACCTGTCGTCTAATCAAGATAGCTTTCTGGCTAATATGGTTCGGTATTTTATTTTACCGTACATTTTGAATTGTTCCTCTTCATTTGAATATTTATTTCAAAGTTAATGCTATTCGTGAAGTCCCATTTACATGTAGGTACCTAGGACAACTACCTAATCGACTTGCTTTTCCAGTTGTTACTAAAGGTTACTTGATTTCTAATCTTCCTTTACAGTACTTCATTTTGTTTATTTATCAACAGGCATATGACAAATTGACAGTGTTATCTAATATGCATTGTTTTGGTATGTAGGTATATGTAGATATTTAGTAAACGTTCTATTCAATAAAGTAGTGTGCTTGCGATTAGCTTGTATTACTAACGTATCAACGTAGGAACCAAACTCAGCCGTTCAAATACATGACACAAAGTTAAAATGAAATTCTTATAGTATTTCCAGTTTCGCGATCTTATTCTAATATTGCATATCTAACACGTCTATCGTTGACTATATAACTACGACAGCAACTACGCATGTTAAGTCATTAAAGGCTTACAACGTCATGTGCATTATCATAATCCTAAGAAGTGCATCTGACTGTTATGTTTTCCTGTATCTCTTGTAGGCGTATTTCCCTTCATTGAATCTAGCGATAACTGAGAAGTCTCTCATTTTATTCTAAACTGGACAATTTCCTGGAGTGATTCTTTTTTCTATTGTATTGGTAGGTTAACGAGTAGATAGGTCTGTGATGATTGGCTATGGATCTTCGCAATGCCAGGACACAGCGAAGTCGGTACTCCTCTCCATCTACTGTATAGGCATTTTACTAAACCTCATTACAAGAAAGATATATAATAGTGCTCAATAACAGAACCCAGGGAACCTATTTCCATAGCTCGATGGTGCTTGCCAATAAAGTTCTCTTGAAACCATGGATGATCGCGGTGGTTTCAGGTCAAATATAATAATAAACCACATCAGCGACACGTGATTCGAAAATAAAAAAGAAACGATGCAAGCATCTCAAAAAGAGTTTGTAACATTTCAAATGTGATTACTTTAATCGAAAAGATAGTCTCTAACAATCTTTGATAAACTTTTAAGACGCAAAATTATAGAACAAAATATATTTCGCAAGAAAACTATTCAAAAGCTATACTTCATATTGTGCAATTTGAATATTATATTAGAGATTTTAAATACAAGTTTTCACCCAAGATTAATTACACTTCTACGTTAGGTATTCTTATGAAACAAAAAAGTTTAGACCACAGACAAATTCCGAGGATGGAAGCAAGATGTCCGATGGTGATTTATTTGCGACCAGTATTTTATTCGTGTATTATTATGAATGTAGTTGTGGTGGCTGAGTAGTGGAACAACATGTCTTCTCTGTTCTTTTAGATTATGAGTTCAAACTTGATGACTTGTAGGTACATCTAAATCTTAATTTTTTGAAAAGATTTATTTGCGATTTATCACATCAATTGATGAAAAACGTTCCAATTACAACCAACAAAATGACAAAAGCCGTTTTTTGCATAAATAATCTTAAAAATACCCAAGTTTTATATACTGAAAATATTTGAATTTCTTATTATGTTCAGAGACCTACTAAATTGGTGAAAATCCTAACAAAGTTACAAAATTTAGAACGTTCAAATGGCTCATCTGTAAAATTGCATTTTGTCACATAAATTAGCATACGTGGGGGCGCGGCGGCGCGACGGGAAAGAGTGCCGTGGGCGTAACGCGTCGCGCCGTCCCTCATAACCCCATGCTGGGTTCTGGCCTCAGCCGGGGTTCGGACGCTGAGTGTGAGCGGTTGGAGGTTTTAGTGCGGTTCAACTCCCACATACCCCGACCGCGGGGTGGGCGAGGATCCGGTGATTTCCGCCAACTAAAAAAAAAAAAAATAGCATACGTGGGACCCGTCGATATTATAGGAGAAGGATAACCCTTCGAAGATATATGAAATCCCCATCCCACATTTAGAAACCGTGGACTGTGCTTGATCCTTCTGACTGCGGAAACCCAGCACTGGGCAGGAATGAGTTATGATCAGAACACGTGGATGTGTTTCTAAGTTGTTATGAGAAAGAAAACATAATGAGAAATTTATGTTTCGATAAACGGATTACCGTAGCAATTAAGTTTTGTTAACAGTACTTACTTTATCAAGAACTGGCATAACGAATTGATTACCTACCTTAGTTAAGAATAAATTGGAAAAATATGTAGGTAAACTGGTAGAGAATGTAGTAATTCTGCCTGTTTACAGTTGGCCTCATTAGTGCACAATAACATAAAAGTCAAGTATCGTGTCGTGGAGGCAGAGTGGTTGAAGCGCTTGCCTTCAGTACGGGAGGTCGCGGGTTCAAAACCGGCCGGCTTGTACCTCTAAATCTTAATATGAAAAAGATTTATGTGCAATTTTTCACAACACCACTAGCTAAAAACGGTGAAGGAAAACATTGTGAGGAAACCTGCATATCGGAAAAGGGTTCTAAAAATCCTTTGAAGATATGTGAAGTCCCCAATCTGCATTAGGCAAGCGTGGTGGACTATGCCTAACCCCTCTTCGGAGGAGACCTGAGCTCAGCAGTGGGCAGTAATGGGTTGTTACAGTACAGTTAAAGAGGTTTTCACCCTCTAGGTACAGTCTGTGGTACCTAGCACTTAGTCGGTTTTATTCATTAATTTCTCAAACAGATAATGCAAAGAAACTTCTAGAATAAAAGTTTTAGATAGCTATTCAGAAACAGCTATTACATCAAATTTATGGATAAACAAAAATTTTTAAAAACCTGTTTGTTTCCTTCGTTCGTCCTTCGTTTGAGATAGAAACAGGTAAATTATTTATATTTTGTTTTATTGTCTATTTGATTGGCTTTAATGATCTTGATAAACCTACACGAATTAAGAATAAGCCTTCGAATACAATTTGAATAATTCAGAGTGATTTTTGTTACGTGAATTGGAGGTTAGGTTTGAGATAATCTTTAGATTATCTTAAAAATGTGTTTCCACACCACTTAGGTAACTGGTGACCGCCTGAATTATTAGATCTACATGAAAAATTATCGAAAAATAAACTATTAATTGTGATTACTTTAGAACGTTTAAGAACGTTTTTGGTATATTCAAGCAAAGATTTTTCTGTAGGTTCGTTCAGGTTACATTCAGTTTGTTTCAGTAGGGCACGTGCTCATAAAATACATTGTGGGTACTTATATTCATGGTATTTTAAGTAGGAAAGCAATAAAAATAGAGGTACTTCAGAGGGTTGAGTAATAAACTTCTTAATCCTCGGTATCTTGGAAAGACTACAAAATGTTATTGTGATGTCCCAACCCGTCATTTAAATTAACTTTCCCCAGAAATACCCCACGGTGAAGTAACTGAAAAAACAAAAACGAATCAACATCAAAACTGAACTAAAAAATATACAAATTGTCCTGCAATCTGTTTAATTGATTGAAGAATTAATAGACGTAATAAAATTATCATAACAATTTAAAAACTAATTTCTTTAATTGTTTTTTTTTTCATCCGACATGTTACAAAAATACATCCGCATATTTTATCATTCATTTAAAATATCTTCTAAACAAGTTGATTGCAGATGAAATTTTATTACGGAAATGTTTGGAACAAACCATTCTTAAAACAACTTTTTTTGTTTGATATTACAACTTTGTTAATAAAGTAAAAAAATTGAAAAGTCGAAATTTACCTATTTAAGGTTAAATATTTATGTTGCACAATATACATACATTTTAAAAAAATAATAATATAATAAATTTATACTAAATTATTTGGAAAGTAATATTTGCCTCATGATACTTTTCAAATTTTTTTTTTGAATTATGAATTTAGAAGCACATGACGAATTTATTTTAATTGAATCGGTTCAATAATAGTGAATGTTATTAAACGACAAAAAAATACATTTTTGGCACGTGTATATAACGGAGCGTCTTGTCTGGCATTTATAGTTCAGACAGTTAATCTTTCCAATCAGATGATCTATAAGAAAAAATCCTATCCGTCTTCAAGATTCTTAAGTAAAAAATACATCCGCATTGCAATTATAAATGTAAAACAGACTCCGAAGAATGTATGCAGAGAAAAATGTATTTTTTGCGCAAATTCCATGGCGAATTCGGTAAGGCAATAAATTTGATTTAGTACGGGTTTCCCCAGATCCTCTGACGAACTTCTAAAACAGCATTCTTTCGAGTGTTCGTTTTCAAAAGCTTTGCCATCGTTTATTTTTTATTTGGAGCAATTTTAAGGTCCGGCTTTGAATATCTGACATATTAGTGTTTTTGTGGAGTTGCGATGAAATTTTAAATGCAATTCGGAAGGGCTACTGTGATGTTTAAGAATTGAACTAAAATAAGCAAGCGTTGCATAGTCACACATGCGAAAATAGTTGGATATTTAAATATAGAACGTCACCTATATTTTATTCTTAATCCTTACTAGTCCGTACCTACCTACCGATACACTAGAATAAAATTATTACGAATATAAAATAGTATTAAAAAAATGTTAATTCACCAAATTCTTAGACCTAACTCTTTTTACTAAGGCGTGTAAAAAGACACCAGCTGTGTACTTTTTAACTATGGAAGGATGGAACAACATGAACACTAAATTACATACTCAATGAGAAAAGTATATTTCTGCTTAGTGTAATTAATTGTAAAAAACACTGTATATCCACAAAAAACATTCAAACATCTCTCTATGATACAACAATATGAACTTTAACTGAAAAATAAATCATTGTTCCTAATTTCGTAACCCAAAACGCTTTTTTTTTATATTTTTAATGTTTATCTCGAACCCGCTCCATTTAGCCACAGATGATACAATAACACTCATTTGCATAAGAACGCAGACAATAACAATCGTGGAATTAAAAAAAAACACAGAGAACATAAAATGGCGCCTAAATACCTAATTACACGACAGTAAAAGTAATATGGCGACGTTACTGCCAAAAAAACTTATAAGACGATATTAAAATATTTAGCTAGATTGTGTTCCTGAGTTTACTTGCCAAAATAACTTTGATTTCGGAAAATCCTTTTACAGTTTTCTTTAAATGAATCCATGTAAGCTGACAAGCAAACAGCCGACTAGTTAAGTGGTAACCGTTACTCAGATTTTAAATATTACTAAACCAAGTGATAGATAATAAGATTGAAAAAGAAAGAGGTAAAATTCAACGGTGAAAATGGATTAGGTATACAAAAAGTTAACTAACTCTACAATTAGTTCCCTAATATAAAAAAAAAAAACTTGAGAGGTGCCAAGGGACACCCGCATGGAACGAAGTTCCTTTCGATTAATTAGTGAGGGAATTGTAATAAAATATTTTGATCACAGCGCCATCTAGCATCAATCATATAAAACAAAATAAGGAATTGTTTTAAAAGATTTTAATCACAGTGCCATCTAGCGATAATCATCTAAAAAAAAGTGTCGTGACAACTTTTTCATAAGAATTTCCGTCTAGCCCCCTTTCGATAACGCGCGATAAGGAACTTCGTTCCAATAATCCAAGAATAGCACTCATCCTAATACATCTAACAACACTTATAAAAAGTCAAACTTAGTCAAAGATTCGTATACCCTTATTTTAATGAACAAACTTTTCTAATATAGTTTAGCAATGATATAGAAGTCCATGCGAATAATATTCAAATTTAATACGAAGTCTGGCGACATAGCTTGTTTTGGACGATTTTTAAATAGTTTTTGAATATATTTACAATAAATCGTCTATGTATATCGTTTTGTGATATAATAAAATAAATAGACTCAGGCGCCTGCATGTCAATGTTTATGTAAATTAATTGTATTCGATATCAAAATAGTTTGGTTGGGATTCGCGTGTTATCCAAGAGAACTTGATTTGTTCGATAACAAAACATTCTATGTTTTGCACAGTGGAAATGTTTTAGGATTTTGTTTTACTGATATTAACGACTTATTCTTTCAAGTTTTTAATTTTTATATTGCAGGAAGTTTTTTGGAACGATGTTCCTTATCGCGCGTTATCGAAAGGGGGCTACACGGAAAAAAATCTTACGAAAAGTTGTCACGACACTTTTTTGTTTTAGATGATTATCGCTAGATGGCGTTGTGATCAAAATCTTTTAAAATACGTTCCTTATCGCGCGTTACGTTAGGAAAAAAATTATAAGATATAATTTAATCGAAAGGAACTTCGTTCTATTCGGGTGTCCCTGCCACCTCTCAAGTTTTGTTTTTTTAATAAGTAAGTGAGCATTTAAAGTTGCTGTAACTTGATCGAAATGTTAATTCTTGCATTCCTTAATTATAACAGCATCAATAATGAAATGTGATACCTAACTCCCAAGAAATAGGTGAAATTGCAAATCCAACTAGTAGAATAATAGTAATAAAACGGTGTTATATTTTATTCGGTGAAAATAAAGTAACGTGAAAAACGTTTTCTTTGTCAAGACTGAGTACTCTCTTCACTAACACTATTACTAAACGGGTTCTTTCCACGATTATTTTCAATTGAGCGATCCCGATATTTCGGCACTGTTTCCAATTTGTTTCTCAATTGAAAATAATCGTGGAAAGAACCAGTTTAGTAATAGTGTAAGTGATGTAGATAACCGCGAGTGTTTAACGAGAGTTCTCTCTTTCTCACCAACGCACGTAAAAACAAATGATGGTGACGGTCCACCAACATGAAAACGAGGTGAAACATGAAATTTGTGCATTGACCGGCATTGAAACTATGTGAAACACTGTTTGACAGTTCACCTACCATTGGAAGTTGGCGAGTCAATATGGAAACGCGAAGTTACTTATTATGTTTTTTGGTCAATTTAAGTCTATTGCCCTTGTCTAAAAAACTAGTATTTAATAACACCACGCCTTCTTTACTTATTTTACGAGATCGCCTCACGTTCATAGTCACGTTTTCTATACGGATAGGCAAATAAATCAATTTTTTGTATCGAAAATTATATTCCACAATATCTACTTATGGTAATTTATTATCGTTATGGTATAATAGAAAACAGATTATGTCTTTTTACATAATATTGTTATGAGTAGGTATGTATAACTATTACCTACCTAATGTGAAGAAAACTGGACACATCTACAATTGTAATGTACTGTACGAACTCATTACTGCCCACTGTTGGGCTCAGGTCTCCTCAGAAGAGGGATTAGGCATAGTCCACCACGCTTGCCCAGTGCGGATTGGGGACTTCACATATTATTATCTTCAAAGGATTTTTAGAATCCTTTTCCGACATGCAGGTTTCCTCACGAAGTTTTCCTTCACCGTTTTTAGCCAGTGGTGTTGTGAAAAATTGCACATAAATCTTTTTCACATTTAAATTTAGAGGTACAAGCCGGCCGGTTTTACAGTACAGTATATCTTCTGGAGTACTATTTATTAGTGTTTAAGTGGTGAGATATTATCTAAAAGTATCTGACCTGCGCAATTTTGTCTGCATCACAAATGGAAGTAATTTTCACCTCATTATCATTTTATTACAGCTTGTATTAGATTAGTGTACTTTTAGTACAGAATCTGGTTTATTTTAGAACTAGGTGACCCGCGCAACTTCGTCTGCTTCACAGAGGGATACAACATAGCCTATAGCCTTCCTCGATAAATGGATTTTCCAGCTTTATTATGCACTATTTAACTCTGCAGCTTTATAATATCAAAACAAGTATAGATATAATATAGCTCATAGCCTTTATCGACAAATCTATGAACTAAAGACCACTGAAATCATTTTTCGAATCGGACCATCGGATCCTGAGACTGGCGCGTTGAAACAAAAAACTTTATAAATCAAGTATAGTAGATCATTAGATTAAATAATCTTCCTACAGTATTTTCCTGTTACAACATTTTTAAACCATAAGCGGTTAATAAAGACATTACAAGTCGTTTTAAAAGTTAAAACTATAAAATAACGTTTTAAATGCGTAAAATGTGATTTTGAATTAATTAACGATTCTTCGTCCTACATATACCTAATAAAAACATTTAACACATTCTTATAACCATTTTGGGATATAAGGAAGTCTTGATATATTTTAGTGTTTCAAAAACAAATAGGTAATTTCGAAATTCCACCATAAATTTCTGAGGCAATATCTCCTTCTTCTAAAGATTTTAAAGACTTTTAAAAGACTAGATGAAATTGAACGGAAATTATAGATAGTCTGGTCAAGGCCGTGGGAGGTCACTGGATGCCAGTGGATGCAAATAGCACACGACCGCGGTACAGCAGTAAACGTCGCCGAGCTTATTTATATCTATTAGTATGTTAATATAAAAAATATATTTATAAAAATATGAAAATTTTCACGTGTATAAAATTATAACCAAACGTGAGTATTTCTCAATCAAAACACGGTTTTAATCCTAATCAATCTATTTAATTAACATATTTATATGTTTCCTAGTTGGTATATTAATATAATATAAAAATATGCATTAATTGAAGCGTCTGATAAAATTAAATCAAAATTTAATAAAAAAAATCCATTTACGTGGCGCCAGTCGAAAATACTTGATCTGTAGTAAAGATTATCTAATATATAAAATTCTCGTGTCACGGTGTTCGAACTTCAACTCCTCCGAAACGGCTTGACCGATTTTGTTGAAATTTTTTGTGCTTATCCGGTATCTATGAGAATCGGCCAACATCTATTTTTCATCCCCCTAAATGTTAGGGGTAGTCCACCCCTAATTTTTTTTTTATTTTTTCGACGCAGACGAAGTTGCGTGGGGCAGCTAGTCTTTATATATATGATTATTTGATAGTTATCATATTCAATTATTTTATTTTAATGCAAATTCCGTGTCTTTAATCATCACTCGATGTGTTGCGAAATTGAATCTGATTTTTTAAAATGATGGTAAGACTATTGAGGTAGAAACTGTTTAGAAAAATTATTGTTACAAAAGACTTCAACATACTTTAGACGATAGGAAGTTATTAGTTGAATTTATCAAAACCGAATAATAATGCTTGCTTTTTAATTTCAAAAATCTCTATCAAGACACCATAATATATTAATATTATAGTAATTAATAACACTATTTACACAAAACCGTTCAAAAAAACCAAATAATTAAAAAATACCAGCCTCTAATATTGAATATACACTTTAATATACAGTCAGGAAAGACAGTATCACACTTCGGTGATACCATGCAAAAGTATAGTTGTGACGTAGACGAAATAGCGCTCGTCAACTACGAATATTGTTCCTTCAGCACCTTTCTTAGTATCTTCCCAGATGGATTTTTTGGTATGCTATCAATGAACGTAACTATTTTAAGCTTTTTGAATGGAGCTACTTTTTCGCTAACGAAATCTTTAATTTCTTTTTCATCTACTTTACAATCCTTGTTCAGTACTACGAAGGCTCTAGGTGCTTCTCCTGTGTTAGGATCAGGTACACCTATTACTGCAGCATCGAAAACTGCAGAATGTTCCTTGATGATCCCTTCTAGTTCTGCTGGAGCTACTTGGAAGCCTTTTACCTGAAAGTTATTTTTTATATCATTAGTAGGTATACAGATATCAATCAGAAGGGTAATTTTGGTAATAAAGGAGAATCGTGTGAGTATTATTATACTTAAAAAGCGGTGTTGATGACTATTCATTCTGTTTTGTTTCATAGTACCTACTGTACTGTACCGACCAGTCCATTACTGGGCTTAGGTGACCTCGATATCGATAAGGATCAAGTGAAATTCGCCATGTTTCGATGCGGATAGTGGATTTCTATGTCTTAAAACTGTTTTTAAATATTTTCCGGTACATAGATTACCTTGCGATGTTTCCCTTCACGGTTATTAAAGTCATTTTATACTGTTTCATTGTGTGAATAATTAAATGTCACCTATTCAAGAGCCTCTTTGAAACAATATGACGTTATATTCTTTAACAATATCATTGTAGCTAAAAATAACAATATTGTGTTAAATTTCAGGCGCTTTTTGGAATTACCAATAGCTTTTAAAACTACCATTGTTATCAAATAACTTACATTTCACATAAGAATCCACTACATCTTTTTATGTTGACATTGTATACTATAATCAAAAACCTTATAATAGGCCAAACAATCCCTTAATTTAGGCGCAGCTTAACTTGTAACTGCGTAATTAAATCTGCCAATAACTAGCACGCCGTATCTTATTATAAGTTTCACTGTAGATGTAGACCTACCTTTATAAGTTCTTTCAGTCTATCAACAATAGTGACGATTCCACTTTCATTTATCTTAGCGAGATCTCCGCTTCTGTACCATCGTCCATCAATGAACACTTCTTCGTTTGCTTTAGGATTATTTTTGTATCCTCTCATTATGTTTGGACCTTTGATTACTAATTCTCCTATCTGAAAACATAATTGTTTTAATAAATAAAGGGAACAATGTCAACTCCATTGATGATGATGGGTAGTAGTAGCAGTGGTGACAGTATTTCTGCTCATAATACCTTGGAAATATTCACTCAAGAATGTTGAAGATTCGTTCGGTTAATTTCCGATGCGAAATATCAAAGACATAAAAACTATAGGGATAGCATCTACTAGTCTTCATTTTAAAGTAGTTATTAACAAGTCAATTTCACTGTTTATTATAACCAGGCCCTCTTATTGTCCAAGGCTGTTCGCACACACCATATTATTAAAATTATTTGAAATGTTATCATTAATATTGTTTGTCTACGAGGATCCCAAGTGTAGTAAGTCTATTAATAATCAACTTATTAATAAGTGGTTTCTGCTAAATTGTAAAGTACTGCTATTTGAATAGGCATTTATTATTAGGTGCCTACTAGTATTAGTTATTTTCACTTATTTTTTACATTATATTTAAAAAACTAAAGAAAAAAAACTTAAAAATATAATATAAAAAACAGAGGGCCACTAAAGACGAGGTTATTAGGTACATTTATAATTCCGTATTCATTTATTTGCTCCTTTTTTACATTATATTTAAAAAAAAACAATCACAAAAAAATAAATTTAAAATACAATATAAAAAACAGAGGGCCACTGGAGACGGGGTCTACGACCCAAGCCATCAGTGGTCAGGGCTCAAGAGAGAGGAACCTCCTCACAATAAGTGCCGTGTCAAGAACGACCGCCTTCTGAATCATTATTATTAGGTACATTATTATTATAATCGTCTTTAGTTTTTCTTACTTCATTAGGTCCCAAATTATTCATGTTCGCATCAATAATCCTGAGTTGTACATTAGGTATTGCACATCCTACGTCGTTGTATGTACCTGCGACTTCTTTGGAATGTAACGTTACTAGCGGACTCGCTTCCGTCATTCCATACGCCTGGTGGAACTGGACGTCGGGCTGAAAAAACAAGAAAAAATATTTTTTATGGCAAGTACTATGGATGATTAAAATCTTTGATTTAAACTAGATGTTAATATTTTTGAGAACAGATAACATACTTGGATTAATTATGTAAAGGAATAAGGAGAGAAGAGTAAAAAATACTGTCGAATATAATACGGACAACCTTAATTCTCTGCATTTGGGAGAGATCAGATTTAGCCGATCATAATTAAACTCCTGTCAAGCAGGATCTATGTCAAGTAAAGAAAGGCATGTACCCGAGCTTTCTCCAAGAATTTCTGGATATCTGCTTCAGGTAAAGGTGCAGCGCCTGATGTGATAATGTTCAACCGTTCTAGATGTTTCCGAGTTACCTCTGGATGAGCACCGAGGAATAATACTGAAAATTAATAAGGTTTTAAATTACTTTTAAGACAATATCCTTTGTAACACGAAATTGTCTATGATATGAATCTATTAATATAATGTGCTATTTATTTTGCGTGATTTTTAAATGGTATTTACATTTAAGAGAGAAATTTTGTATCTAAACAGCATTGGCACGGCCACGTAAAGAATTTTTTTTTCTGTTTGTAAATGTGATAACCTACGGCTACTACTAATGTTAATAGAACACAAATCAAATCAAATCATTTATTTTAATAAAAACAGTAATATAAAATTCTAGTATTGCTTTGGGTCTCGCACTAAGCTGAGTTTGTGTTTTTTTTTATTTTTTTATTGCCTTGTAGGTAGACGATCTAACGGGCCACCTGATCGTAAGCGGTTACCGTTGCTCATGGACCTCTGCAATGTCAGCGGACACTGCGGGGCCGCTACCTACGGCCTACCTTTTAAGGACTTTCTTTAAGCCTCGTTTGAAGAAGGACAAGTCATAGCGCTCGGGAAACACCGAAGAGTAACTAATCGTCCGATAATAACTAGTTACCAATTACCAGTTGGTGGAGCCAAATACATCAGCTCCATAGGATGTTTCAGTAACGCATCCAGGAAGGTCTTTGGTTGGAAACCAGGCAACGTAACCATCTTCAATCCAACGGATAGCTTATGTGACATCACTACTGACAAACCGTACGTGTGGAATAGAGGTAATATTCCTAGTGTTGTATCCTGATGACTTTCTGTAAAAGAAAATAATCAATTTTAGTCCATATAGTATCTCAATACATCGCAATTTTGATATAAATAAAGTTAAATATCATTAATAGTAATTGATTACAAAGACATATGTCTCCGTTTTGGAATAATTCTTGAAGAAACCGAATCAGTATCAAGGCATCTCCCAGGTTTCCCAGGTTTATAGCATGCTATGCTATATAACTTGTGCTTTTTTAGACGAACACTAAATTGTTGAATATCAATTGAAATTCATGTTAAGCTGATTCAGAGCTTCGATATAGATAAATCTACTAACTGAAGCCATTAAGATGAAATTGTAGCGTAAAGTGTTTTCGTCACTATTAAATAAAGTCTGCGGTCATATTAAACAAAAATACACACTTAGTCTATAGTATATGATATTGTAGTTACCAGTTGTATAAGAATATTGCCTCACTCCTGTGTCTTGCTGCGCTAAATTCGCGATCATATTACCATGTGTGACCTCAACAGCCTTAGGAAGACCTGTAGTACCACTCGAATAGAGCAATAAAGCAACATCATCTGTAACTCTTTTAACATGTTTTAACACATCTAAATCAGCATGAACATCATCTACAAGTTCTTTGTAGGCTATTGTTCCTTCTGGATGTTGAGTTTCGACATTTACAGCAATAATTTTCACTTCTTTCTTAGCGAGTTCGAAAGCTTTTCTGACGTTGGGAACTAATTCAGGGAGTGTTATGATGATTTTAGCTTCAGAACTTTCTAGCTGCTTTTGAATTTCATCTGGAATAATAAAAATAACTTCTGTTATTATTTAAGTTTAAAGATACCTAAACATACTATCTAAAGAGTGATATAAGATAAGTAACGACTACGTACAGTGCATTTCATTACATCTATCGTCAAGTGAGTTTTATTTTTATTTATTTTATAGGAATAACAAACAGATGTACATTAAATCTTATAACTAGTATGAATCTTATCTACATAAGTAAAAACAAAATAAATGTACTACTCACACCGTTATTCACATAAAATTAATAAGTAATTTGTTGTAAAAAGCGGAAAAAATGAAATGTGTGGTAAGTTATAAGCAATAAGAAACTGATGATTATTACTTCGGTATTATCAGGTTTTAAATAGCCATAGTACTTTCTATTTCATCATAAGTCATTATTTACAGAATCAAATCAATTAAAAAAAATCTGATTATATTATTTTTTGATGATGTTTTAAATTGCCATAGCAAATAATTCGATACTTACACGGTGTGTAAATGGGGTTTATAGTAGTAACTATTCCACCAGCAGCTAATATACCAAACGCAGACACTGGATATTCTGGAATATTCGGCAGATATATCGCTACAGTGTCACCATCGCTTATTCCAAACTTCTTTCTCAGATTCGCACCAAATATACGCGAAGATTTGCTTAGCTCTTCAAATGTGTAAGATCTGTTTGTCACGCCGCATATCTGAGAACCATGCAATTTAGTTTTTACTTTTATTTCGTATATTTTGTTTTACTGGGAATTCTATTCAAAAATTGCAAAAGACATTAACTGAAATTTATTTTGAATTGGCTTTACAGTGTCACCATCTATTATTCCAAACTTCTTTCTCAGATTCGCACCAAATATACGCGAAGATTTGCTTAGCTCTTCAAATGTGTAAGATCTGTTTGTCACGCCGCATATCTGAGAACCATGCAATTTAGTTTTTACTTCGTGTTTTTTACTTCGTATATTTTTTTTTACTGGGCATTCTATTAAAAAATGTTGAACTAGCTTTAAATGATGCGGGCTCCATATAGGTATAATACTGATACTGATGCATCCTACTATGTAACCGCTTACGATCAGATGACACATAAGCTCGTCTGCTAGGTCTACAAGGCAATAAAAATCCTATTCTATTAATTGCAGAACTACATCTTCCGAATCAGCTCATTTTAACATATTTAAACCTTCCTCTTGAATATTTTTTTCTATTAAATTTGTGTCTATGTCTAATTTCTAAAGAATGTAATTTTTATTTTTAATTATGTTTTTATTTTGTAGCTCTTCATATCGTTTCCTACATAAAAGCAGTACTCGTTAATGTTATGGCAACAGATTTGTTAATTATCTTAATGTATAAATAGTTACACTTTTAGCGACATGAGTAGAATAAATATTTTGGGTCATCGCCAATATTCTCAGCTTGTGTTATCATTGATTGACCCTCATTAAATGATAGTCATCAAAATAAGATTATCATCTATTGTAATATATTACTAATTATTATCAATGATGATTGATATGATGAGATTATAATGTGTTACGTTTACCTAAAGATTGTGATTTTTTTGAGAAATTAGTGAAACTATTTTATCACAAGGAACTTTTTTTTTTCAGTTGGAGGAAATCACCGGTTCCCCGCCCGTCCTGCAGGCGGGTTATGTGGGAGTTGAACCGCACTAAAACCTCCAACCTCCGTCCCCGATCACAAAGAACTAGTTAATTTTCGTTTAAAGGAACATTGTTTAATTTTCCAATAGAAACAAAACTACATACTGCTGCTTTTTGAAAATACCTGCTCTTCCTAAAAACCGCAATTATAATATAATCTAAGAAACCACATATTGTATCTAATACATATATGTTTGATGCATCAATGAGTAAAGTATAAAAATTATCAAATCTATCTTGGAATTATAATATACTCTGTCCGTGTATTTAAAAACACCACCATTTATTATTAAGGTACACCTATCTAACAAAACAGATTGTATTTAAATAGGAAGAGCTGATCTCAATAATTTCAATGAGCCCATATAGTCCAACATGAAATGAAATTAATTACCTATATTTATTCTCAACATTAATGAAAACTATTGTGCTTGTTGATGTCAAAAACCTACCATCAGTTCGGAAAAAAAATAATAGCCACCGTCCTGAGGAGAACTGGCAAGAAACTCAGCGGGCATGTCTTTTTTAAACTATTTTTTTCATGCTTGTCCATTTTAGATAGACTTAATTTCATTATAATTTTTAAAAGGGTCTCAATCCAAAGTTTCCTAACGATGTTTTAAACAGCAGTTTGATGTTTTGTTACATTACACAAGTAATTGGATACATTTAAATATGTATTATCATACACATATTCAACTTATGACCTTCACAGACAAGTCTATTTATCATTACGACATAGCGTAAAATTGTTTTAAAATAACAAAAGACAAACTAGCAGTTTGTATCGGCAATCGTGAATCACGAACAACATTAAAACTTCGGTAAGGTAACTTTATAGCTATTACACATTGCTGGTAATAAATAAGATAATAAGTGCTTTAATTATTACGAACTAGCTAGCAACTTCGTCTGCGTCACTTTCAATTAAAAGGTAACCTATGTTCTTTCTCAGGGTTTAAAGATTGTCTGTGCCAAATTTCATCAAAATCGGTTGGGAGGTTTAAGCGGGAAAGCGTGACTCCTGCGTGACAGACAGACAGACACAAAGTTACTTTCGCATTTATAATATTAGTAGGGATATTGGGGATTAGTAGGAATTATGGATGTGAGAAGTATACAGGGTAGATCTGTAACTTGATCCAGCCGAAGTGGAGTGAATAACCTGTCGAAATAAAACTTAGAACTCCTTTTGGTTTTGGAAACGGTTAAACTTTTTTATATGAGATTGTATTATACCTACTTCTCGTTTTTTTGAGGTATTTTGTTTGCAATATCGTAACTATATATTGTTGAGATAAGATAATATTCTTTATCATCTTATATGCCAGATTAAAATTTAATTGACTTGTAAATTTTTCGTTGCTTGAGATAGCATAACATAAAATAATATTATAATAAAAACATTGTACACTAGTCTAGTGCTTGAATGAAAATAATTTTAAAGTTAGATTGTATGAAAATGTTCTTATATAATTTTTATTTTATATTTTTGTTTAAAACTTAAATTCGGTTTATTGAAAAATAAATCGAAAGTAATTTTGGATGAGTTTTTTTGTACTAATATTTTGACAAACGACCCACTTATGGGTAGTTAGTTACCGCCGTTCACGAAAACTTCTTATTCTCAGAATAAAAATTTTTTCATTGTTTTGTAGGCAGACAAATTAACGGGGCCACTATCGCTCATGGACCTCACCAATGCACAGTACTTAAAATTCTGACCATATTACATAAATATCGACAATATTATTCTGAGGGGGTTCGGACACAGAGTGCGGTTCAACTCCTATATACCCAACCTGTAGGGAACATGTTAGTACCTACCTACGGCAATTACCTCTCGTTCAAAATAAAAGAGAGTAACACAGTTGTTCTAGCGGGCTATGAACACTGTTTACAAAAAAATATATTACAAGAATATTAGAAAATTACCACAGCGGTCTTCTTCGCCCACTTCTGGACATCTCTGAAGACAAACTCATGCAGTGTAGTCTGAGGTATTTGTACATCAGCGAAGGGAGAATACACGACGTTCTCGGGAGTCCAGACATTCTTCCTGGCAACACTGTAACTACGTCGAACAACTTTCGAGAACATGTTTTTAAAAGTCAACGTCCGATCACTTTAAACTTAACTACCTTTTAGTTACGAACTTGACCTTCAAAAATAAACGCTTGTATTTTCACTTAAAAATTAAAAACACATTTCACTTATTATTTGTATTTAAATTCAAACCGTCACAAATTCAAACTTTGTATTTTCACTTTGTATTTTTCAATTTTCAAAATTAGAACACAATGCGCGTTATTCAAACGTCACAGAATTCTCACACCACTTTGTATTTTTGAAATGATTTGTATTTTTATTCAATTTAATGTCCGGAAATTAGTAAACATGTACAGTGGCTTCCAACAACCGCTGTAATAGAATGCGGCTGTTCGTCTGCCGTGCGACCCTGACTGACGTATCATTTTGTATCATTAGCTCGTTAAATATCAATAGGAATATAGTTGAAGACGTTATCATTATATTTTGTATACAAAACTGTTGTCATTAACATCGGCCGTAGTTCAGTGCAACGCAGGTTCTCTTTGTAAATTGGATGTTCAAATTTCATAATTAAACTTCGATTCGTTTTGTTTTTGTAATAGTGAAAAAACGCAATTACTTATGTGATTTCAGTTTAGATATAAAATAAAGAAAATTATGTTTTGACAATTACTTGTCCTACAAAAGACAAATTTACTGAAAAAAGCAAGGAGTTGGTTTTATTAAACAACTTTATTACAACAACATTTCTCCAATATCACTTACACTTTTACTAAACGGGTTCTTACCACGATTATTTTTAATTGATTAATTATTTTATTCCGTTTCCGGCGTCCGAGTTGTTAACACTAACGATACTTGCTCCGCAAAAAAATATTTCTTAAACTAGTAAAGTGAAGTTTAATATACGAAATTTCCACTTAAAAAGAAGGATCAAGGTGCAGGGAATAAATTTCAGTCATCCGCTATTTCCACAAACACGAAGTAAAGGCGAAAAGCAACAAAATAAAAAGGTCAGAATATAACGAATAATAAAAATCCATTTCTTTATACCTGAGAAATAACAGTATTAATCTCCGTTTACCCACAATTAAAGATTATCTGACAGTTCATCAGTCAAAGTTTCAAAGTTGTCAAAGTCACTACTGTCAAAATCGGCGGGGAGTTGCCAGGTGAAAAAAAATACTAAATAGTTACGTTCCATTACACGTAAATTTATTATACTTGTAAAAAAAAAAAAAAAAAAAAGAAAAAAAAAAAAACATGGAAGATCAATTTCAACTATTGTTTGAAAAAATGAAAATTGAAATGAAAAATCAAAATATGGAGTTAACGGAGTCTATAACTAACAATATAATAAGTAAAATAGATGAAAAGCTTATACACTTGCAAGCAGAAAATGAAGAACTCAAAATAAAAGTAAAAGATCTTGAAAAAGAGATTGAGATATCAAAAAAAGAAAGAAAAGAAAACAATCTAGTTATTTTCGGCCTAAGCGAAGAAGAAAATTCTAAGGAGGAACTAATGATTAATATAAGAGAAAAAATTAAAAAGGACTTAAAAATTATTTTAGAAGATTGGGAGATCAACAAAATATTTCGTATAGGAAAATCAAGGAAAGGAGCCAAACCACGACCGCTCTTGATTTCCTTTGTCAACAACTGGAAAAAGATCGAAATTATTAAGAACAAGAAACTTTTTAAAGATATTTACGTAGAAGATGATTACTCAAAGGAGGTCTTAGAAAAAAGAAAGTCTTTGATACCGCAGCTGCTAGAAGAAAGGAGCAAAGGAAAAATAGCTTATTTGAAATTTGATAAGATAGTGGTTTTAGACAAGAATGAGAAGAAAGGAGATAGAAAACGGAAGCAATCTAAATCACCACAAAATGAAACACAACCTAGGAAACAGTATACAATAGCAGAGACAAAAAATCGGGCGAATGCATTTGATTTTATGAGAAAAAGTAACTCTCTTTCTAACATAAATGCATCAGAAAAGAAAAATTAGGAATGTCGACTCGGCAACGGCAAAACAAACAAAACTTATAAAACAAAAAAGTGTAAAACAACCAACCCTCCCCCAAGCCGACTGGTCATCGTGGGGGAAAATGACCGCGACCCTCAAAGGACAAAAAATACAAAACAAAACAATGTTTACATAGCCACTTTCAATGTAAGATCATTAAAAAGCCCTGAACGACTCCAAGAACTGGAGTATGCCATTAAAGACTTAAAATGGGATATCATAGGAATATGTGAGGTAAGAAGACTAGGAGAAGGGATCTATGACCATGGAGAGTATATCCTACACCATATGGGTGAAACACCTGGACTATATGGAGTAGGTTTCCTAGTAAAAAAACACTTAAGTAATAGTATAGAAGAAATAAAAGGGATCTCTGAAAGAATTGCAATACTCAATATTAACTTATCCTTACACAAAGGGAAAGACGAAATGTGGTCTATCATCCAAGCATACTCTCCAACAGAATCAAAAAAAGTCGATGACAAAATCAAAATAGACAATTTCTACAAACAGCTACAAGAAACTTTAGAAAATACATATAAAAATGTTATATTGATGGGAGATTTTAATGGACAGATAGGAGAAAGGAGGCTGGATGAAGAATATATAGTAGGAAAATACGGTTTTGGAAAACGTACACAAAATGGTGAAAGACTTGTTACTTTTGCCATGGAAAACAAACTGACTATTATGAATAGTTTTTACAGACGCAAAAAACACAAGAAATGGACATGGGAATCCCCTGGAGGTCTATACAAAAATGAAATAGATTTTGTAATGACAAATAACCCAAGTAAATTCACAAATGTTAGCGTTATAAACAACTTAAACTTTTATTCCGACCATCGAATGGTAAGAGCTACAATTTCCAGAAATAGCACCAAAAAGTCCAGATGGTTTCGAAACAAACCCTTGTCTATCGTAGGTTTAGAACACAGGCATACACTTCTCAATAATCTAAAAACAGCTGTTAATAACACAAAGTTAGTTACAATATCAACAGAAGAGAAATATAACAATATAGTAAAATCACTCCAGATAGAGGTAAAGAAAATTCAAGAGAATAAAAAAACTGGTAAATCAGAACAAATACAAGAACTGTTGCAAGAGCGAAAAGAACTCTTTAAAATAAAAAAAGATAGTGTAACACGAAGGAAAATATCGAATTTAAGCAAACAAATTAACAAACAATTAAGAAGTGATAGAAAACTCAAAAGACTTGCAACACTACAAAAACATATACAGAATACAGGAGGTATAAAAAAGGCTATGAAAGAATTATGTAATACTAAAGAATGGATGGTAAAGCTGAAAAATAAAAAAGGAGTTTGTACAGGAAAACGACCTGAAATATTAGCGGTAGCCACAAAATTTTATAAGAATTTATACACTAGACAAGAAGGACCGCAATCGCAAGACAATGTCAGTGATATGATAGACTGTGAACCAGTCCCACCTATATTGAAGGAAGAAGTTAACAGAGCAATAAACACACAAAAATCTGGTAAAGCACCTGGACCAGACCAAATATCTAATGAGACACTAAAAATAACATCACCAATCCTTACACCAAAACTAACAGAACTATTTAACGAAATTCTAGAAACTGAAATGATTCCAAAAGACTGGACCAGATCTACTATTACTTTAATTCACAAAAAGGGTGATAAAAGTGATATTGGAAATTATAGACCAATAAGTCTGATGTCGAATATCTATAAAATATTTTCGAAAATAATTCTATCACGCATTTCGGTCATTCTAGATGAAAACCAACCAAAAGAGCAAGCCGGATTCCGAAAACACTTTTCCACAATTGACCATATCCACGTACTTAGACAAATGATACAAAAGTACAGGGAATATAACAAAACACTGTATCTAGCATTTATAGACTTTAACAAAGCTTTTGACTCCCTGAGTCATGAATATATATGGCAATCTCTAAAAGCACAAGGCATAGAAGACAAATACATAAGAATAATAAGAAAAGTGTATTCGAAAAGTACAGCACAAGTGAAATTAGAAACAATGGGAGATGAGTTTGATATAGAAAGAGGCGTAAGACAAGGCGACCCTTTATCACCTAAACTATTCACATCGGTTCTCGAAAGCATTTTTAGGAAGATGGATTGGACAAACTACGGGTTAAACGTAAACGGAGAAAGATTGAACAACCTACGTTTCGCAGATGATATAATCCTCTTCTCAGAGTGCCCCATTATATTAGAACACATGCTGCAAGAACTATCCGATGAAAGTGCTAAGGCCGGTCTGTCTATGAATACAACAAAAACAAAAATAATGACAAATTCAACACATAAAATGCCAATCAAAATTAACAATCATGAAATAGAATACACTGATGAATACATATATCTAGGACAATTAATATCAACTGAAAATTTAATGCAAAAAGAAATCGATAGAAGAGTTGCTAACTCATGGAAGAAATTTTGGTCGCTCAGCGAAATCATGAAAAACAAAGATATGCCATTAGCTGAAAAAAGAAAAGTTTTCAACACTTGTATTCTACCATGTCTGACATATGGATGCCAGACATGGGCTCTAACGGAACAACAAGCAAGAAAATTACAAGTGTGCCAAAATAGTATGGAACGTAGTGTATTGGGTATCAGAAGAAGGGACAAGGTCCGACTGACTAAAATTAAAACTAAAACCAAATTTCAAAATGTGGAAACAGTATGGAGAAAACTTAAATGGAAATGGGCAGGACACATGATAAGAGAGGGAAAGGAAAAGTGGACCAAATTAGTGACAGAGTGGTACCCTAGGAATAGTAAAAGAAGTAGAGGAAGACAATATAAAAGGTGGGAGGAAGACTTCAAGAAGATGGCTGGATCGACTTGGATACGAGTGGCAAGGAATAGGCAAGATTGGAAGTCCTTTGAGGAGGCCTTTGTCGAGAGACAAACTGTAATTTAGTTTAGATTAGTTTAGATTAGTAAATATTTGTAAGATTAGCAGTAATAAAGGCTTATTTTATTTTATTTTTTTATTAATTATTTTTAATATATTTTATTTTTAAATATCGGGACAATCGCTCAATTAAAAATAATCGTGGTAAGAACCCATTTAGTAATAGTGTAAGTGATGTAGATAACCGCGAGTGTTTAAAGAAATTGATTTCTCCAATAATTATATTTACCACTACATTATACAGCAAAAGTTAATTAAGAAACATAATAAATTAAGGAACACATTTCTAGATGACATTATAAAAAATAGATATATCCGAGTCGCGGAAGTCACTAGACTTCCTGTAATATGTAGTTATCTCTCTACTTTCACCCTGCATATTGTGAAACAAAAAACAATTGACTAGATTCTACTATTCAAATTAACAATATTGTTCCTTCAAGGCCTTCCTCATTATCTTTCCAGACATACTCTTCGGTATATTATCAATGAACGTCACTGTTTTGAGTCTTTTATACGGAGCTACTTTCTCGCTGACGAAATCTTTTATTTCTTTTTCATCTACTTTGCAGTCCTTGTTCAGTACTACGAAGGCTCTTGGAGATTCTCCTGTATTAGGATCAGGTACTCCTATTACTGCTGCATCAAGTACTGCGGAATGTTCTTTGATGATACCTTCTAGTTCTACTGGAGCTACTTGAAAGCCTTTTACCTGAAAGATATACCTATTATTCATCTTGAAAATATTGATAATATAGGTTACATAGTTCTTTTAGAAACTATGTGCATCTATTCGGAAATATGATGTTGTTTGGTATAAATGTCAATATTCTGTATTTTTAATTCCTGCTTTATAGACACTATTTGTGTAGGTATACCATTAATATGATCTATCAGACCTAATGTTTCTATATCAGGCTTTTAACTGCAATTATATTAAATCATAAATCAGTATTATGCATGATTGAATTACACATCGATACTTCACAAAACATATAAAATGGTTTTGTTATAGATTTATCTTCACTTACCTTTATAAGTTCTTTCAATCTGTCCACAATAGTGACGATTCCACTTTCATTTATCTTAGCGAGATCCCCGCTTCTGTACCATCGTCCGTCAATGAACACTTCTTCGTTAGCTTTAGGGTTATTTTTGTATCCTCGCATTATGTTTGGACCTTTGATTACTAATTCTCCTATCTGTAAGCAAAATCGATTAAATAAATAGAAGGAAATATTCAATACTAATTATGATAGCAGTATCAAGTACCTATCAACGGTAGGGTAGTTTTTAGTAACATAGTTGTGAAAGTGACGGTGCCGTTTTAAAAATACCACAACACTAATCAGGATTAGCAATGTTTTAAAATTGCCTAAATAACTATAGGAGTCAGTTGCCGAAAGGGAAAAAAAATTTGCCTAATAATTAAAAAACCTCTGGACTAGTCTACGCATTCGAGTTTTGTGTTTAGGTCTATTACCGAATGTATTTATTTATTACTAGGTGACCCGCGCAACTTCGTCTGCGTTACAAAGGGGTTCAAAAATTGTAGCCTATGTGTTATTCTGATGTATAAGCTATTGTGGTAAAGTTTCATTCAAATTCATTCAGTAATTTTTACTAGAAAGAGTAACAAACATACATCCATACATCCATACATCCATCCATACATCCATACATTCAAACTTTCGCCTTTATAATATTATTATGATTATTACACAAAACATTTGGGTTAATCCTATTTTTTGACTTTTACAATTTCTTTTTAAGAACTGTTTTAACCTAGAATTTAAAGTTTCAGGTTTCAGACTTTACTATGTATGTAGAGTTATAGCACAGTTCTCTGTTAGGTCTACTTTACACTACCAATTATGTCTGTTTCTCGAGGATAGTCTGATATTTTGTGTCTTTATTGAATTTCTTACCTCATCAGGTCCTAAATTATTCTTGTTCACGTCAATAATTCTAAGTTGTATACCAGGTAAAGCACATCCCACATCATTGTAAGTACCCGGAACATCTTTGCATGATATCGTGACTACTGGACTTGCTTCCGTCATACCGTACGCCTGCACTATTTGTACATCGGGCTGAAAATAAAAGTAAGTCTACCTGTGTCTTTATTTTGTAAGTTTGAGGAGTATTATGTTGTTAGAATGTACTGCATATCTCAGATTTTTAAACTTCATTATACAGGGTGGATCTGTAATTTTGGACAATCTGACGTGGGGTGAATGACCTGTTGAAATAAAACTTAGAACTGCTTTTATTTTAGGAATTGGATAAAAAAAAAAATCATCATAGTATGGAAGTCCGCAACGATAGCCGTACGTTTCCCATACAATGTCAGAAAAAAAAGTTTAACCGATCCAAAAAATAAAAATGGTGCTAAGTTGTATTTCGACAGGTCATTCACCCCACGTCAGATTGTCCAAAGTTACAGATCCACCCTGTATTATTCATGAAGGTTTTCACACTTTTAATAAATTCTATATTCTATATTTGGGAAAAGTTGAAGTTGAACAGTAGGTTCTATGTATTAAAAATAATATTTTTTAAGTAAAACTGTACCCGAGCTTTCTCCAAGAATTTCTGGATATCAGCTTCAGGTAAAGGTGCAGCGCCTGATGTGACAATGTTCAGACGTTCTAGATGTTTCCGAGTCACTTCAGGATATGATCCGAGAAATAGTACTGAAATGTTTTGTCTTAGTCTTAGGTTAAAACAATTGAGGATCATGTCTCTGACTTTCAAGTACAATAGTGTCGATAAAAAAATGCATTTTGATTTAAAACTGAAAAAAACTGTTTAAATGGATGGAAACTATTCTGTGTTTTCGTTTAGGTGTACCATTATTTACTAAAATAAGATATTTTATTTATGAATTTCTGTATAAAAAAATTAAATTATCAGACATGACTTGTCAAGATAGCGATCATAATTACCAGTTGGTGGAGCCAGATACATCAGTTCCATCGGATGTTTTAGTAAAGTATCCAGGAAGGTCTTCGGTTGGAAACTAGGCAGAGTAACCATCTTCACTCCAACCGATAGCTTATGTGACATCACTACTGATAAACCGTACGTGTGGAATAGAGGTAATAAACCTAGTGTTGTGTCTTGATGGGCTTCTGGAAAATAAGTTTATACACGTTATAGTTACCATCATACTTTAATACTTATCAGTTTTAAAATATAAATTTGTTTTAAATAAAAAACTTTAGTTAAAAGTAATGCCGTATGAATTAGAGGATAAGAGGGAGTAGAATAATTAATTAGAATTAACGAATCTCTATATGCTTAACTCCCAACAGTTGACGAGGTTGAATGGCTAGCAATAAATTTGAGTATACCAATTGAAGTTAATGATAAATAAAAAACATTTTACAAAATTGGAGTTCCGTCGTTCCATATCATAACGATTACGCTAGGCAGTAGCTATATTATTAAAACATCCTATCAGACAGAAGTTACGGTTACCATTACCTGCCATTACATCAGACGTATGTTCGTTTACTTGAATTTTAGATGCAGTATGTAGATCGAGAATTGAAAGCTTACCAGTTGTATAAGAATATTGCCTCATTTCTGTATCTTGTTGCGCTAAATTTGCAACCATGTTACGATGCGTTGCTTCGACAGCCTTAGGAAGTCCTGTAGTACCACTCGAATAGAGTAGTAAAGCAACATCATTTGCCTCTCTTTTCACATCTTTTAACACATCCAAATCAACATGGACGTCATCTACAAGTTCCTTGTATGCTATTGTACCCTCTGGATGTTGAGTTTCAAAATTTACAGCAATAATTTTCACATCTTTCTTAGCGAGTTCGAAAGCTTTCCTAACGTTGGAAACTAATTCAGGGAGTGTTATGATGATTTTAGCTTCAGAACTTTCGAGTTGCTTTTGTATTTCATCTGCAATTTATATAATAAACATGATTTAATTAACCATTGGCCCAACTTTTGAGGGACTACAAAACTTACACTATAGATCTCTAAAAGAGTAATCTCTTAAAAATAATATGTGCAAGATCCTATAATACCTACTTACAAGGTGTGTAAATGGGGTTTATAGTAGTAACTATTCCACCAGCAGCTAATATACCAAACGCAGATACAGGATATTCTGGAATATTCGGCAGATATATCGCTACAGTATCACCATCTCTTAGTTTGAACTTCTTTCTCAGATTCGCACCAAATGTATGTGAAGATTTGTGTAGCTCTTCAAATGTGTAGGATCGATTGGTCACACCACATATCTGAGAAAATATAACGTACAAATTAACAGAAACTTTGCTTAATTTGTATCTACCTACTCTTTACTGCTACCTATTTCTTTAAGTTTGTCAGTTTTGCTACCTACTTTTTGTGTAACTTATGAGTGAAAACTGTTTTGGCTTGTGTTTTCTTAAGGCTATTTTTATTATTTGTGATATTGTATTGTTGGTTTCCCAAATAAAAAAAAATAATAAATCTTTTATGACAAGTCATTATACTTTCATGCATTTTCAACGGGTTCTTACCACGATATGTATATATGGAATGTATGTGGAATCCAGTGCTAAACACAACAGAGGGTAGACAGATTTGTTTGCTCTTAAATCGACCCGCAGTATCCAGTCTTCTCGTGATCATGACGTTTGCAACAACTAAGAAATATCGAGACAACTCAATTAATTAAATATCGAAATATCGTGGTAAGAACCCGTTGAAAATGCATGATAGTATTATAGAAAACCGCGAGTGTCTGAATAAGTTTACAAGTCATTATGTTTAAAATCTTTTCTATCGTTACTTATTTCCCTGTACCGTGATTTTGAACTGTAGGTGTCATTTTTTTTCTTTATATATATAAATGCATGTTCAGTTGTTAAATTATTGCAAGAGATATTAGTTACCAAGTCTTTACTATTCTATTATAACAACACAAAATAAATAATGAAGTTTTGGGTGATCGCCAATTATCTCAGTTTGTGTTATCATTACGTGACCCTTATTAATAATATAGTGACAGCTATGAAAATAAAGCCAATATTTTGTAACTAGATGACAATATTTAAATTTGTCGTTATGTATATAAGAAGAATTTGAGATCTCATTATTTTCCACATTCATATTTTCAACAAGAAACTGTTTGGCTGTTGTCGAGGGAAAAGGTACCTACAGGCTTCATTTAATTATTCTTAAGGGGTTTCCTTCAACCCTACCAATTTGCTTAACTATTTTACTTCAATACTTTCATGCATTTTCAACGGGTTTTTACCACGATATAAGGTTAAATATCGAGCTAAGAACCCGTTGAAAATGCATGAAAGTATTATAGAAAACCGCGAGTGTCTGAATAAGTTTATTTTACTTCGCCGTCTAAGTCAGTGTTATTTTGTAGTTTAACTAAGTAAGATAAAATTAAATAAATTATTATTTAGATCATGACATCCACAGAATATGCCTATATAATTTTGATATTGCGATTTTTCTAAATGACAAAAAATAACAATAAGACTCCTTAACAATAAAAACATAAATCACGAGTGACAATCATTAAAAAGTCATTCTGTAATATTTATTGCGTATAAAGGAAATAAAATACCTATTATTATAAAAATGTGATTTATGGATGGTACAAAACTGTACTGTACTGTACTGTACTGTATTGTACCAACCCATTACTGCTCACTGTTGGGCTCAGGTCTCCTCCGAAGAGGGATTAGGCATAGTCCACCACGCTTGCCTAATGCGGATTGGGGACTTCACATATCTTCAAAGGATTTTTAGAACCCTTTTCCGATATGCAGGTTTCCTCACGATGTTTTCCTTCACCGTTTTTAGCCAGTAGTGTTGTGAAAAATTGCACATAAATCTTTTTCATATTAAGATTAAGGAAGGTACAAAAACATTATGAATTAATTATTTTAAAATAGACTAGAACACGCGATCATTTAGGGCGCCAATACATTCAGTTGTACGTGGAACGTCAGTGAAACACGGGGTTCAGAGAATGACTGTTTATTGAAGCATTTGCAACTACCGACACCTTACATATACTAAACACTACATTTTTCCCCCTTTTAAATCTAACACTTATTACCTATACTAGAACTAAATTAACCTATTTTAACAACTTGTCTATGCGTACTAGTTTAACACGATAAACACAATAAGATAAACTTATACACAAATTACGAACTAAATATCTAGATCCTTAGGTCACCACTTTTTTTTGTGCTCGATTGTGAGCTCTCACGGCTCGCGCGGACTTGCACGGTGGTGAAGGAGTCGGAGAGCGGCCTGGCTCCACGTCACCCTCGGATGCGCGAGCTGAAGGCTCCTCAATACGATTTTCATCGTCGTTCTCCGACCTCTCCCCCACCGCATCTTCAAACGTACTGTCGTCATCACTATGTCTAGGCATACCGGTGTTTTCAATTGGACTAGGTACTTCCTTATTAAAATTCGGATTAGACAACGATAACCTACTTTTTCTGGTATTACTTATTTTCAACGGTATTATTTGGTCTTGATGTCTCCGCCATTGCATATTTGACCCTACACTAACTTTATACGACACGGGACCTGTCTTTTGCGCGATGTTGCCTTCAACCCATTTGGGTGTTTTTTCGGAGTAGCTACGGACTAGGACCGAATACCCAGGACTCATGTCCTTCTGTTGACCCCCCTTATAATCTATCTGTTTCTGTTGTGCGGTTCGGACTACTTCTGATACGTCTGGCCGTAGTGCATCGAGACGCCCGCGTAATCTACGCCCGAATAAAGCGACTGCCGGTGCTACATTCGTAGTTGCATGTTCCACATTACGATATTGAAATAAAAATTTCGATAAAGCTTTAGAGATATTTTCTCCTTCAAACACAGCTCTTTTGATAACTTTTTTAATGGTCTTAACCGCATTTTCTGCGGCCCCGTTCCCTTGTGGTCTATACGGCGCAGAAGTTACGTGTTTAATACAATTTTTTAAACAATAATTTTTAAAATTAAAAGACAAAAAGGGAGGACCATTATCGGTGACAAGCTGTGCTGGTAAACCGAATCTCGCGAACACTGATCGTAATGCCGTTATCGTAGACTCAGCGTCTGTTTGTAACATTGTCATTACCTCTATCCACTTAGAATACGCATCAATTAAAATCAAATATTTCTTTCCTGCATACTCCGCGAAATCAGCATGAATTCGTTGCCAAGGCCTCAGGGGAAACTCCCAAGGATGTAGCGAGGCGTGCGGAGGTGCATCTCGTACTACCCGACATGCCACACAGGCACTACACAACTTCTCGATTTCCACATCTAACGTAGGCCAGTAAACATAGTTACGTGCTAAATTCTTCATTTTACTGACACCCATATGACCCTCATGGATTTCCTCTAAGACCCTGGCACGCAGTGAAGAAGGTACAATCAATCGGTATTTAAATACTAAACAATTCAAGTCTAAAATTATGTCATCACTACGCGCAAAAAAAGGTTTTTCTAAATCATTTTTTGGTGTCGATGGCCACCCGAACAAAACATAACCTTTTATTTTAGATAACAACTTATCTTTTTCAGTTTCCGTCCCGATTTCTTTGAAACTTACAGGCATAGCATCTTCAACTAACGCAACATAACTAATATTTATAGTATTTAATTGACGCGACTCGTGTGGCAGTGGTAGTCGGGACAAAGCGTCTGCCGGAGCATTATCTTTCGAATGAACGAACTGTACCGAGAAATCATACGCTGCTAAACGGGCAGCCCACCTCTGTAAACGGCTCGCTGCTGTTTGAGGGATGCCCCCTTTCTTCCCAAAGATATAACTTAGTGGCTGGTGGTCTGTGCGTAGTAGAAATTTCCGCCCGTATAAGTACTGGTGATGTTTGGTAATACCGAAAAAGATTGCTAGCGCTTCTTTATCTAGTTGACTGTAATTTTTTTCAGTCGCATTTAAAGTCCGAGATACACAACTGACCGGTCGCTCACTACCGTCCTCATACACGTGTGCCAGCACGGCGCCTAGCCCGTACGCGCTGCTATCCACCGACAGTACTAGAGGCCGCCCCTCTTCGTAATGTGCTAGCACTTTACTACTCGTCAGTACTTTCCTGGCTGCCGTAAATGCGTCATTACATTCAGAATTCCAGTCCCATTTTATTCCCTTTTTCAATAACTCATATAAAGGATGTAACATGATGCTGAGGTTTGTTATAAATTTGCCATAATAATTTAATATGCCTAAAAAACTTTTTAATTGTGTGATATCTTTCGGTGTAGGAAATTCTTTTATTGCGTCAAGTTTCATAGGATCGGGACGTAAACCGTTTTTATCAATTATAAAACCTAAATATTTCACACATGGTTGCAGAAAAACACATTTACTTAATTTTACAGTAAAGCCCATTTTACGTAAACGCTCTAAAACGGCCCGTAAATTATTCAAATGAGTATGTCTATCTGGCCCTGTTACACACACATCGTCCAAGAACACTACTGTATTTGGAATGCCGCGTAAAGTTTCTTCCATTATTTTTTGAAACTTCTCGGGGATACATGAGAGTCCGAAAGGAGTGCGCCGATACGCGAATGTGCCGATTTGCGTAGTAATGGTCGTGTACTGTTGCGAATCTTTTGATAAACAAAGTTGTTGATAACTATTCTTTAAATCTAATTTTGAGAACTCCTGCCCACCGCTGAGCGTAGCGAACAGCTCCTCAATGCGTGGGAGAGGATATGGTTCGCGTTTTAATTTAGGGTTGACCGTTATTTTATAATCGCCGCAAATTCGTATATCTCCGCACTCCTTTATTACAGGTACAATAGGCGTGCCATACTCAGCTGACTCGACGCGATAAATAGTGCCCTCTCTTTCTAGCCTTCTTAACTCATGTTCGACGCGCGCGCGCAACGCTAGCGGCACGGGTCGTGCACGTATATATACAGGTGTATTATCAGTCATTTCTAATTTAATGGTTTTTCTACAAGTCCCTAACTTTTCAGTAAATACTTCCGGGAATTCTGTCGTTAGTCGATCCACAAATAGCTCATTGGGAAAATTGTCTTGGAGTTTATGTAAATTTAAGCGGATATTTTTAATTCCCAGCGATCGCATCCATTCTCTGCCCAATAAGGGTCGACCACCCTTCTTAATTACATGTAGTTTACATTTATCTGCAGAGAATGAACCGAGAACTATATCAACCTCTATGAAACCCAATGAGTGCATTTTTGAACCGACATAACTACGTATGCTTAGATTATCAGGATACAAAATTTTATTTTGAAACTTATCATTAAACAGTTCTTCACTAATAGTTGATATCCGACTTCCAGTATCCACTTCAAAATTAAAGGGATATGTGTCCACTAATATAGAAACAACGTATGGTTTATCACTGGAACCGTCTACATGAATATTGTAAAAATCTTCACTTTCGCTATCACTTACGTAATTTTGTCGGGCGCTAAACCGCCCCTTATTGCGCACTGATTTACACATCACTTTTAAATGCCCGCGCGCTCCGCACTCATCACAATTATAATTAGCGAACCGACACTTATCCGCTCGATGCGCCTTCCCGCACCGCCAACAGCGCGAGGAGCCGCCGCCGCCGCCGCCAGCCGGCCGGGGCGCAGCCGGCCTGCCACCGCTGCCTCGGAATCCTTGCCTCACGTTCGCCTGATGCAGGCCGTCGCCCGCCATGGTTGCGCCGCTCGCGCCTGCGACCGCTGCTGCCGCGCCCGATGTCACCGCGCTCGTCTCCGCATGTCGCTCAGCTGCTTCCAGCGCCAGAGCCAACTCCACCGCTTTTCTGTAGTCGATGTTCCTTTCCGCAAATATCCGTGATCGCATTACTTCGTTACATAGCCCAGAAACGAATTGGTCTCGCAAATTTTCTTCTAAATTATTCTTGAAGTTACAAGTTGTCGCGAGATGTTTCAAGTTATGTAGGTAGTCGGTCAGCGATTCGCCGATTTGTTGTCTTCGTAATCGAAAAACGTGACGTTCGGCGATTTCTGAGCGATGAGGTTCCAAATGTTCGGATAGTAATTTCACCAATTCGTCAAAAGTTTTAGATTCAGGATGATCCGGTGAACACAAATCACACATAAGCGAGTATGTACTTTCGCCGACCGCAGTAATTAACAACGACACCCACAGTTCTGGCTTTATTTCGTTTAACAATATAAATTGTTTTACGCGTCGGATATACGCAGGCCATTGCTTAGAATTTATTTCAAAAGGTTCTAACTTTCCAATCGGCATTATTATTTCGATTTTGCACTGAATAATAAATATAGCACGCGAATAAAACTGGTTCGACTCGTCGCCAATGGAACGTCAGTGAAACACGGGGTTCAGAGAATGACTGTTTATTGAAGCATTTGCAACTACCGACACCTTACATATACTAAACACTACAGTACGTAATGATATTTTGTATAAAATCCGCCAGGTTATGTTACCTGTCCATATACGCATAGGATCTTGTCAAATGTTCCTGCTACAGACTGAACCAGATGACATGAAGTTTATGAGTTGTTGAAACAATAATACGCTACGTAAAGTCCTATACCTATAGAACTAAGACGCTTGGAAACAACATCAAGAACAACAGAGTGAAGTAAATTTAAAGAAAGCCGATAACGCGTAGGTAAATACTGTTTGTATCGTCTCGCTAACATTACTGGCTGCGGTGGAATTCTTATTCATAATGTTTCTATATGTTATAAATAGTAAGTATCATAGCTCTTCAAATACGTACGTACGTCGCAATCGTCGTCGTCGTATGCCTACGTGGCAATAAAAAAAAAAAAAAGATAAATCATGTATTTAAGCGTGAACGAACTAAGACTTTCGGTAAACTGGTTTTAATCAGTTTAGGAGGATCCTGTTTCTAGCGTTAGTCTAGTTATTTTTGATTAGAACATCTATTTCATTGAGATTAAATAGGAATTTGTTTTGTTTTTGACCGACTTCTAAAAGGAAGGTTTGGTCAATAACCACATTCAGATCATTGTTTTTTTAATATAAAACACGATACTTGTGGTAGGATTGTATTTAAATTTTAATAAGGTCCTACAAGTACTTTTTAACTAAGCTTAAAGTAATATCTTATGTTGTTGACACCTGTCTTTCAGCAATAATGGTTTTGCAGGATTTTTAGATGTTTTTCATTGAAGTTTACTAATTATCAACAATCTCCGACCCTTGACTATCTTGTAAATTTTACTCTGTAGGTATATCATCAAAACACTTTACCACAGCAGTCTTCTTCGCCCACTTCTGGACATCTCTGAAGACAAACTCATGCAGTGTTGTCTGAGGTATTTGTACATCAGGGAAGGGAGAATACACGACTTTCTCGGGAGTCCAAACATTCTTCCTGGCAACACTGTAGCTTCGTCGAACTATTTTCGAGAACATGTTTTAAACTAGTAAAGTCAACGTTCGGCACTTTGAATTAAGTTAGTTACAAACTGATTTAACCTTGAAAAAAAAAACACTATTTTTTCCATTTAAAAAAACTAACTCGTCACTTTTGTATTTAAATTCAAAGCGTCACTGATTAAAACTGTAATTATTTTGTATTTTATAAATTTTACTTTTTTCCTTGTATTTTTGAAATTATTTGTATTTTTAATTCAACTTGAATACGAAGATCAACCGCTGTTATTGAATGCGGCTGTTCGTCTGCCGTGCGACCCTGACTGACGTATCATTTTGTATCATTAGCTCGTTAAATATCAATAGGAATATGGTTGAAGACGTTATCATTATATTGTTTTTATAAAAAAGTTCAAACAATATTTGTCGCCTATAAAATTGTTAAATTGTTGAAAATTTTTATCGTCTCTCAAAATCTTTTGGATTTTTTTCTAGTATCCATAGTTTTTGAGTCACTTCGACAAAATCAGTGACCTTCTACTATAAGCTAAATAATAATAGGAGAGGATAATTAATCAAGAATAAAATAAAACAGAGACTAAAAATAAAAAAAACGACGTACTAAAATAACCATTTATTTACAAAAAATAAACAAATTAATATCAATTATTCCGATTACACTCTCACCTCTAGGTTCTTTCGTTAAATTCAACTCAAGCACTTATTTTTATGTTTACATTTTATACCCTTATGTTACATTTTTTCAGTCAAAAGTCATATAACAATATGTATATAAACTGTGTGTATGTTGAACAGTTTAACCACTTCTAAATCCATTTTTAGTTTTAGGTAGAACAAAGTAATAATTTTTTACTTGAAAATCGTTTTAAAAACTAGGCAGACCTAAGTTTTAAGATTCTCTTGTACTTAAACGCATTTAAAAAAACTTGAGAGGTGTCATGGGATACCCGAATAGAACGAAGTTCCTTTCGATTAAAAGATATCTTATTTTTTTTTCCTAACGTAACGCGCGATAAGGATCGTGTTTAAAAGATTTAGATCACAGCGCCATCTAGCGATAATCATCTAAAACAAAAAAAGTGTCGTGACAACTTTAAAAGCGTCGTGACAACTTTTCGTAAGAATTTTTTCCGTCTAGCCCCCTTTCACAACGTGCGATAAGGAGCTTCGTTCCAATACTAATAAAATCAGACAATTCGTGATTAAACAACATCAGAATCTTTAGTAGATTTATTTTAAATGGATCTTTAAATTGGGTATCGGGGAAGGGTGTATAAAAAAAAGGGCTCATAATAAGAGTAACTAGATAGCTTAATTTTCCATCATATAAAATTACGAATTCTAGAACTTTCTTTTTCAAGTATAAATGACTAAATCACAGACCTTTTATCAAGCTCTTCTATTTAGGTTAACGACTTTGAACTTTAGACCATAGCATTATTATAGTTTATATTATAGTTATCAACATATATTCATATAAAAAAACACTTATACTTTATATTGGTATTTAGCTGTTATTTAAAACTATAATATACTAAACTTATCTCTAAATCATCTGACGAGCGAAAATAAACTAAGTCGGTTAAGTTAAACGACGTTACTGGAACTTTTTATGTTGTTTTTACTTGAACCGCTAACTCTCTATTTTATTTTTAGATAAAGATACACTAACAAAGTAGACATCAAATCAAAATTAATTGTAACAATCATTAATTAGAAACATAGTAAATGTCATTAACTTATTCAAACACTCGCGATTTTCTATGATACTTTCATCCGTGATGTGAGTTCGAGTTCCAGTGGTACTTTTTATTTTATTGCGAGATAGATATTAATATGGGTACTACCCAAAAGCGAACGAGGAAGAGGGTAAACAGATTTGTTTGCTCGTAAATCAACCCCTCGTGATCATGACGTTTGCAACAACGTTGAAATATCGATACAACTCAATTAAGTATCGTCGTAAGAACCCGTTCAAAATGCATGAAAGTATCATAGTAAATGTCACTAAAATTAAAGGCACAAACAGCATAACCTAAAAATAACTAACTCGACTTGGTTAAGTTTCGCTATACAAGTATGATAAAATATATACTAACAATACTGTTCTTTCAGCACCTTCCTAAGAATCTTCCCCGAAGGACTTTTAGGAATAGCCTCTAAGAACATAAAATCTTCTATCCTCTTGTAAGACGCTACTCTATCTTTAACATAATCTTTTAGTTCATTAACATCATCTTTAAAACCTGGTTTTAATGATATGAATGCTTTAGGTGTTTCTCCTTTGGTTGGATGAGGAATGCCTATGACTGCTGCGTCATTCACTGCTGGGTGTGATCGGAGAACTGCTTCTAATTCTGCTGGAGGTACTTGGAAGCCTTTGACCTGGTAAAAATAATTGATGGTTTGTTAGGTTAGTTTGGTAGTTTCAAGATAATCCATTTGATTTTGAAAAATTGTGAGATTGGTTACAATAATTGTACTCTTTTAAATACAAGCATAGTGAAACGAGCCCAATCACGACGATATTTTGTTTTTCACAAGAATTCCTATGACCACCTTCCGAATCCATCATCAGATCAGCTCCATTTTGTCATATTATTGCATTGTCAGGCGATATACCAACATCTACGTGTCAGCTCAATCGGAAACCGGGAAGTTTGTAATTTACCTTGCAAGTTTCCACTCGAACTTACATAGTTGCAAGTTAATAAAAAGCGTATAAAAAAATAATTATTAAGCACAATGACGTTTTCAATTTAGAAACTACATGAAAAATAATTAAAAATGTAACATACAAAGAATAGGGTCTTTTTAAATGTACAACCCAATAACAAAACTTAAATAGGATTCTATTGCAAAATAAGCAAATCTTTTCACTATTAACACACTTTCATTACTTGTCACAAAACAAAAAGAAATCTGGAGAAATTATCACAATAAAACATTACCTTAATAAGTTCCTTGAGTCTATCAGAAATAGTAAGAACCCCTCGTTCATCCACATGTCCAAGGTCCCCAGTTCTGAACCAGCCGTCAGTCGTGAACACATCTTTGTTGGCTTCAGGGTTGTTTCTGTAGCCTTTCATTACTTGCGGCCCGTGGATTAAGATTTCTCCAGTCTGAAGTGAAACGAAACTTTAGGCTTTTGGAGATCGCTTTCGAAGTTTTTTAAGGACTGTAATTTTAAAATCATGAAGTGCGATTTATCTACCAGGCTTTGGGTATTATCTAGATGATTGGGTGTTTCACCACCTCTCACTTCCACCACTGTAACTCCTGTGTAGCCAGGATCCACAGCGGCGACCATCGCAATGACTCTGAGCAGTGAAGCTCAGGGACCCGACGGAAAGCTAACTTGTCTTGGGCCCCGCAACGAATGCAATCAAATGATAGAAGGAGTAGGAAAACATGAGTTTTGACTTACATTCTCGCAAAGTGGTAGGCAATAAAATAAAATTGGAAATGCATTATACTGTGGTAATCGTCGCTCCTTGACTTTACAATGAGGATACTGCAGGACGTCCTTTAAAGAACTTACTCCTAGCCTTGTCCGAAGAAGGATCAGTCTCACCATGGAGAGTTCAATTTAGAATTGAATCAACTGTTAATTTTACATAAATCGAATATAGAAACGAACACTTTGGTGAACATCCATCTCAGAAGCATTTTACTAGAGATAAAGACAAGTAAATAATATTACCTGATTAGGTCCTAAGTTATTAAGGTCGTTGTCCACAATCCTCAGTCTGGTGCTGGGTATGGGTGGTCCCGTCCCGTCGTAGTTATCCGTCCAGCCTTTAGGAGTCATTGAGACTGTTGGTGATGTTTCTGTCAAACCGTAGCCTTGACGGAAGTCTATTTTTTTCTGAAAATTATACTTAGATTAACACCAAGTGAATATTTAGATTTTTATATGATGGCCATCGGAATGAGTACCATGCTAGACGATAGCAATATTATGTCAAAGAAATTCCTTCAAAGTAGGTAGCGGCCCTGCAGTGTCTCCTGACAGTGCAGAGGTCCATGAGCGACTGTAACCATTTACTATAAGGTGGCCCGTTAGTCTGTCTGCCTACAAGGCAATAAAAAAGTGTCGTATGTTCCGCTGCAGATTTAATATCTATTCCAGAGTTCTTTGGTAGTGTTCCTATATTTTGAGAACTTCACTCTCCAGAGGACTTTTTTATCTACATTTTACAAAAGCTACGGAAAATAATACATATTTTATTTCTTGATAATAGTTAGTAATTCATCTTACATTAGCTCTCTCGAAGAATCTGTGAGCATCAGAGGCTGCGAGTGGAGCCGCTCCAGACACTACTATTTCGACGTTTTGAAATGTTTTCTCCGTGGCAGCTGGATGAGATCCCATCAGTAACACTGTAAGTTTACACATTTAATTTATTGTAATTAATAATCGAATGGATTTAATTGTAAATCTATCAACATTGGTGTTATTTTTTAAATCATACAAATGAGAAATGTTAAAGAAAGTATATTTGATTTGTTTGTCGTGTATAAGTGTGTAATAGACAACGACCCCTCAATGCCCTGGTATAGCAAAGGTTCATGATTAAAGGTAACCACTAACCGTTTGCCTTTCGTACGAGAGTTCGCAGGTTAAAAACCGGCCGGCTTGTACCTCTAAATCTTAACATGAAAAAGATTTATGTGCAATTTTTCACAACACCACTGGCTAAAAACGGTGAAGGAAAACATCGTGAGGTAACCTGCATATCGGAAAAGGGTTCTAAAAATCCTTTGAAGATATGTGAAGTTCCAAATCCGCATTAGGCAAGCGTGGTGGACTATGCCTAACCCCTCTTCGGAGGAGATCTGAGCTCAGCAGTGGGCAGTAATGGGTTGTTACAGTACAGTACTAACCGCTTACCATCAGATGAGCCGTAATTATGAAGTCTGTCTTGTATTATGTGTAGAAAAAAAAACTCTCTTAAATGTCGAATTAGAATAACTTAAGCTTCTGCTTCTTAAAGCTAAATCATATTAAAATGATATCAAGCGACGATGGCATTGAATACTATGTAAATAATGAAATAAGAGAATATAACATGCACAGCAAATTATGTATGCAAATAGGTGCATTATCTGTTAGGTAGTGATGTCATAATCCATTGTAAATGAACACGACAAGTCGTTCCAAGTAATTGATTGTGAATATAAATTAAAATAAGGTTGTGAAGCTTCTTTGTAATTTAATTATCATTGTAATATAATGATTGATAAGGGATCGTAAGTGACCACCGTTGCTCATGAACCTTTGCATTCTTATACTACTAGCTAGTGCTATTTTTTGGCTAAGTATTTGAGGCAATCTGACAACTTGATCCATAGTTCAAACGTGATACCCCGACTCGGTTTTAAAAAATGAATGGTAGAAATGCCGGTTTCTGTTTAGCTCTGCTACTCAGGTCTGCAGTTTCCAGTTGGGGTATATCAGGAGAACTATGGATCAAGTTTTCAGCTTGCCTCAAATACTTACCCAATAATTGGCGCCAGATCTCATACTAGTACCTAAGAGTGATTAGGATTAGGATTAGGATTATAATCAAAATGGATACAATATGTATTGTAAAAATGGTGTCAACTTACTCAAAGGCGGTGCAACGAATAACACATTGGTCTTATAATTCTCTATAGTTTTGAAGTAGTCTTCGGGGTTGAACTTCTTCAAGGTCACCAGTTTTGATCCAATAGACATCTTGTGGAACATTATGACTGATGCAGAGTAGATGTGGAATAGAGGAAGCACTACTAGTACTTTGTCTTGGTGAGTAGCTGTGGGAAAAAATATAGGTTAGGAAAAAATATTTTCCACAAGTCAGTTACTTATATTACTTCATTCTTTATTAAGCTCATTTACTTATTGTTTATTTTTATGCACCATTTATTATAATTAATTCAAATATATTTTAATTAAGTAAGTCATTAATTAACATCTTCATATTCATTTATTTGCTCATTTTTTACATTATATCTTTAAAAAAACAATCACAAGAAAATAAATTTAAAAATACAATATAAAAAAGCAGAGGGCCACTGGAGACAGGGTCTACGACCCAAGCCATCAGTGGTCAGGGCTCAAGAGAGAGGAACCTCCTCACAATACGTGCCGTGTCAAGAACGACCGCCTTCTGAATCAGGCCCTTTACCCAGCCGGAGAGCGAAAGCTTCTCTAGATGACGGTCGAAGCTTTTCGCTATTAGACCGTGCACAGATACAACGATCGGAACAATGATGGTCGATTCAACACGCCACATGTCGGTCACCTCGTGGGCCAGGTCCAAATATTTTAGCAGTTTTTCTTTTTCTGCCTTCACAAGATTCTCGTCATGTGGAATGGTGACATCGATCAGCACCGCCCGATGCGCATCCCGATCTATTATCACTATGTCAGGCTTATTGGCAACAATAGTCCTGTCAGTGATAATAGATCGGTCCCAGTAGAGCGTTACATGACCATTATCGAGAACCGGCTGAGGCCAATACTGGTAATAAGGTACAGCGGCTTCAACAAGGTCGTATTTCAGAGCAAGTTGTTGGTGGATAATCTTAGCTACCTGGTTATGCCTGTGCAAGTACTCGCCGTTAGCAAGACGAGAACAACCGGAAACGATATGTCTAGTAGACTCTCCCGGACGGTGACATGCCCGACAAATGTCGACCGTCCCATCCTTTAGAATATATTTACGGTAGTTGTTCGTCATGATAACTTCGTCCATAATTGCAAAGACAAAACCTTCAGTCTCTCCGAAGAGGTTACTGTATCGTAGCCAAGATACGGAGGCTAATTGACATTATTGTTAAAGCCATTAATAAGTGTAAAATATAAAATTGTGTTTTATGATTTTGTGTAAAACGAACTTATATGTGCGAAACTTTGTATGTTTGTTTGCTGCTTTTTTTGCTGTTTTTTCTCACGTAAGTGAATGTTATGTTCTTAATGAGAATAAAAATCTTTAAACCTCATTAAGTATGGTAATGTGTTAAGAAACCTAAGCTAATTTTGTATTAGCAATACTAATGTTATTTTGAAAGACTTCCCAAAAGGAGGTAGTACTCAATTTATCTGTACTTTTTTGAGCGACTTCCAAATAAAAAAAGTGGTCCCAATAATAAATAATAAGCGGTACCCGATTTGTGTTTTGTTTTTGTTCGAAGGCAGATAATTTGGACGTAATCTCGTATAAATTGATAAAGATCCGACTTGTAGTCTTAGCGCTGTTCATTGAAAAATGGAAGTCGGTCATTTTCATGTTCTTAATTTCTGAATTAAGAGCTATTACTGCTTTACTAAATACTTAAAAAGGATGTAATATAAAGTCTAGACTCACGAGTAGTTTCTTTATGACATTCAATCGCAGTTTCGTTTATCTGCTGAGAATTAGCGACTAGATTCCTATGAGTTAGTTCTACTCCTTTAGGCAGACCTGTCGTTCCACTAGAGTAAGGAAGGAAACAGATATCTTTGGCGGTTCTCCTCACTTCTTTCAGACAACTCTTATCTATATGAACGTCTTCTGTCAAATCGTTGAAAAGTACTGTTCCTTCTGGTATTGCTTCACCGTTGGTCTTAACAGCAATGATAGGGAGGTCTATCTTGGCGATTTTGAAGGCCTCTTTGATAGTACCCACTATTTCTGGTAGTGTGACTACTAGTTTGGCATCGGATAACACTAGTTGTCGTTGGACTTCATCTGAAAATTGATTTTGTTTTAGTTTTTCAATAAAATGTCTGTCATAATATTTTTGTTTGGAAGTTAGTTTGGTCTCGTTACTTACCACATACTACCTACATTTTGAGCCTAACTTCTTCAGAAGACCGGTTCAAGTAGTGCTCGAAAAACTTATCTTCTAGATATTTTATAATATCATTAAACTAGCTTACCAGCGCAACTTCGTCTGCGTCACACGAAAAGAAAATAATATACAACCTTCCTCGATAAATGAACTTTCCAAACCTAAAAGAATTTTTGAAATCGGACCAGTAGTTTCGGAGCCGATTCGAGACAAACAAACAACCAATCAACCTTTCATCTTTATATTACTATAGATTATAAAAAACATACTCACGTGCAGTATAAACTGGGTTTAAACTAGTGATAATGCCTCCAGCTTCCAAAATCCCCATGGCAACGAGTGGATAGTCTGGAATGTTCGGTAACATTACAGCTATGATATCCCCGTCGCGAATTTTAAACTTCTTTCTCAAACTGGCAGCAAATGTGTTCGAAAGTTTGAATCCTTGTTCATATGTGTATCCACGTCGAGTCGTTGCGCAGACCTAAAAAAGAAATATTCTTAAAGGCCCTTTATATTCGTGCATCTTATGTTAGATTGTTATGCAGAAACAAGTGTTTGTTGTCGGTAAAAGGGACTACAAATCCTTAAGGTTTACCACCACCTATTACTATAATTCCTGTTTGGAATCCACAGCGGCGATCCGTATTTGACTTTGAGTTGTGAAGCCCAAGAACTCGAGGAAAAGTTCCAAAATGTCAGTTCAAGCAACATTAACAAGTTTTCCTGGGCTTCAATAGAGCTGTTACTGTGCCGTTTTCCAATTGCGGCTAATGGATAAAGGCAATCTAGGTGGAGCAACTGGAAAAGTTGTATTTTAACATTGTAAATTGACTTCGTGAGTTGACAACCATACTAATAACGATTTTCTGTGAAGGTCATTTGGTGATCGTTAATTGATGTTAAACTAAGTAAATGCAGTAAAATTGCTACGTACCGCCATAGTCCTCTCGGGCCATTTCTCCAGATTCTTCCAAACATATTCGTACAACGTACTATTAGGTATTTCTATATCTTTATACGGAGAATTTATCACTTTATCAGCACTCCAAACGCTTTGCATTCGCACACACTTCGCACTTTGAACCCATCGTGCAAGAGATTTTTTTATCAAATTTTTCGACAGCATGTTTCAGCGGCAAACAGTATTCTGATCCTATAACAGAGAGAGTCGAATATAAATAACCGTATCATCACACGATAACGTTTATCAATTGTTTTTATATGACCGTGTAATAAAACATTAAAGTGTTATTATGTAAGCGTTCAACAATGCTCGAATAACAATGATAGTTGAATGTAAATATTTGTAGTTTTGTGATCATTTATATCTGTGCGAATGTTTAATGTTTGTTTTAGATGATATGATTTTTAGGTCATTATTTTCATTAAATGAATTCCTTCAGTTGAGTTTATTTGACATTGTTGTTGAGGTCAATTGAATGTACAAACTAAAATAAGAACATATAGGAAAACATTTAAATTAGTGTTTTTAAATATGATCATGATGTCAAGTTGTGATTTTTAATTACTATCAAACTGTGTAGATTATTTTTATGAAGTCTATTAAAATTACAGACAACCGCTAGGTTCAAAGAACGGCTAATGATTTTAGATTATTATCTTATTATAATTTATAGAATCAAATTTTAATAGATACCTAGCTTAGCCTAGTAGGTAATAATGTGACGTCTAAATGTTTCTTTTATGGAATACACACATAAAAATAATATGTATTTTACTTAGTAAAGCGCATTGTAAGCACATCGTCATGTATAAAAATAGCATGTGCAGAAATCTTGACTAACAAACAGAGATCTGATTTTGTTCTTTTTGTATATAAACGAACAAAGAGTTAAATAATTTTGCATTGTTTCAAAATTATTTAGTTTATTCTTCTTTTTTCGAATTTCACACGATGCTAAACTACTAGATAATTATCTAATGAAATATAAAATAATACATTTATCTATATTTCACAATTAACAATTTTAAATTTTTCTATGGATTACTAATATATACTTATAATAAAACTGCCGAGTAACATCAAATGTAGTAGTTATTATAATTATCTCTTTACATCGGTCAAGCCATGTTGTAAGTTAACCTTTAATCTTGGACTCCTTTCTTAGTACTACGGTCTCCTATTTTTTTTTAAATCTGTCCACAACACGACAGGACTAACCACTCCAAGTCAACCAGACTGATTAGGAATCTTCATTGTGAGTCATCGCACGTTATTTCCATATTTTATACCTAACTATTATAGAACTTATCAATTGATTGTATTAATGATATGATTTTGGAAAACAAGTCGGAAAATACAAAAAAAGCTATCTATGCGATACAATGAGTCGTAATACCTATATCTTTTATGGTTTTGGGCTTACAAATATTGCTCAGCTATTGGTAGTGTCAAGTGAAAAAACGGTGTATTATAATTCAACATCAACTTCTTTCTGTAAAATCTTCTAATGAAGCAAGACAATCGTTAAAACGATTTGTATTTTCAACAAATAAAAATAAAACAGAACGTGAATTTGAACCACAAGGTATGTGAAACTTTACTTTAAAAAATATAAAATATTTATTTATAAAGGGCACCAACATGTTATACACCCGAACATGCAATACAGGTATATTAAAAGACTTCCAGTATAAACTTAATGCTAACACAATTATAGGTGCCGACTGCATGCCTATTTTAAATTAGCGGTCAAAGACATATACGACAAACTATGTAGAAAAAATAAAATGACACGTAAGTACAAAATGCTTGTTTATTTTGTATACAATTCGTCATTTCATAATAGAGAAACACCTGTACATGTTATGATAGGTTTTACCTATAAAATTCTAAGGTCGAAAAGGTTCAAATTGTTTTGTTGTTCTTTAGTGGAGCGCCGTAAGGTTTATACCTCGGAATCCAGGGCCAGTAAATAAATCTTTTTATAAACTATGGCAATGTGTTTTTAATAGCATATAGAAAAATGTTAAAAAAAATATTTTGTCCGATCTTAATTTTTTAATAATTATTATAAATAATTATTATTTTTTTGGAGTTTTCCTTAAGTTATATTAGTGTAAAATTAGATTTTAAAAAGAAGAACTATTACAAACTTCATGTTGGGTCTCAAGGGACTGCAGGTATAACGATGAAGGGTGGGGAGGGGAATAGAGGGGGCAACAGCAGCTGTTGGGTGTTGTTAACGCGGGCCCTAGCAGAATAGTACACGTGACAACTTACTAGGCTTCATATGTAGTTGTTGTTTGCTTCGAAAAAAAAAAAAAGAAAATAATTAAAAAATAAATATATTATTGTGGAGTGAGTGTGATAAAAGTTAATTACTGAGTTTTACAAACTTTGAAAATAGTGGCATAAATAGTAAGTATTTGTTTATTATTTATATTACATGCTTTTGAAAACAACTGTGAATATCCAATAGTATATTTTATAATAGATCGATCTTAAAAGTTCGAATGTAATGGTAAAATTTAATATATATTTGGAATCTGCATGAAATTTCCTATAAGATAGTGCTTACGCAAACAGTTGATTTATTTTTATGTATTTTATGCATAAAATATTGTCCGAATATTGCAGCTGAGCGTATGGGTGATTGGAATCTGCATTTACAAACTATTGAGAGGATGATCCCATACTTCCATGCATCAGGACATTTTCCGTATGCAAAGTCCGCGCAACTGTACTTGCAAGACATGCAGGAATTATCTATCCAAATGGACCCAGAAGAGTTTCAAAAATTCACAGAGGGTTATTTTACTGCTAGACGTTCCGATGTATTTTTTTCTGGAATTTCCACGGATCAAACCATAGAACAAACATTAATGAAATCTATGAGTGTTGAAGGCGGACCTTTTAAACGTGGTGTAACGAAAAGTATTGTCTATAAATGGATAAAAGGTGTTATTTTTTCAAAAGATATAATAGAAGGTATAGAGGAATTTTGTAATATATCTTTTAAAAAAAGTTATCAACACGCTGATTCAACCGATGCACGAATCAAAAGGGACGACATTGACGTGAAAAAATTGGAAGAATATTTTATTCAACATCCTCCATTCCCTGATGTTGGTGTCATTATGTCTATTGCAACTGGAATAACTGGGCAAGAAAACGTGAATTGCTACGCAGCTTTTGAGCAAGGTCTAAAAATAATGAAGAAAATTAATGGAATAAATTTCAAAGAAGTTAAGTTATCAAGAAAAGACAAGATCATTCCTTTGTTGGCATCCACTAGCAAAATCAAAGTGAATGATGATATTATTCCAATTGATCCGCTATTATTATTTCAGCGTATATGCGTATTAAAAAAATCTGATGAAGAACTAAAAAACTACTTGACTTATGAATTAGCTCCTTATCCTCTTGCTCTCTTTGAAGATGGTGAAATACGAAAAAAGAAGATCATTCCTTTCATCAAGAAAAGACAAGATCATTCCTTTGTTGGCATCCACTAGCAAAATCAAAGTGAATGATGATATTATTCCAATTGATCCGCTATTATTATTTCAGCGTATATGCGTATTAAAAAAATCTGATGAAGAACTAAAAAACTACTTGACTTATGAATTAGCTCCTTATCCTCTTGCTCTCTTTGAAGATGGTGAAATACGAAAAACAACAAAATCTACATTTTATGACATATTCCCAGAAGTGTCAGTGGATGTGAACGATGTACGAAAATTTTCCTACGTCATTGATGGAGGGATGTTATTACATCGTTGCAAGTGGCAATTAGATGAAAATTTCGGTACAATTTGTCAACATTATGTCAGATATCTACATAACAATTATGGACACAACATTTATGTCGTATTTGATGGTTACAAGAAGAGCTGCACAAAATCAATGGAACGAACGCGTCGCTGTAAAAAAAACGCATGTAATGACATAATATTTGATAAAACCATGCCACTAAAAGTAGCACAGGAAAAATTTTTATCGAATGCCAAAAATAAGAGTAGGCTTATAGATATGCTACGAGAAACACTCACAGAAAATAAAATATTTTCTTGCCAAGCAGAAGCTGATGCCGACAGACTAATAATTGAAACTGCTGTTAATCTGCAATCTGAAAACATTGCTGTAGTGTCCGAGGATGTAGATGTTTTAGTTTTATTGACTGCGCTCTCACCACCAGACCGAGAAATTTATTTTAGAAAACCATCCAAAGGCAAAATACTGCAAAGAGCGTACTCTTCTAAGAGTTTAGAAAAAATATTACCAAAGTGTAAAGAGCATATTCTGTTCTTACATGCATTCACTGGATGTGACACGACGTCAGCTTTTTTTAAACGTGGCAAAAACGTGTTTGCAAAAAATTTCGAAAAACGAACGGACTTGCAAAATGCTGCGACAGTTTTTAAAAATGAATGCAAAGACATCAATGAAATTTTTAAAGCTGGTGTTACATGCACTCTTGCTTTATATAATGCCCCCCAAAAAATAAAAGATCTTAATGCATTGAGATATAACTCTTTTTTGAAAGCAACTGCCAAAAATACCTGCGTTAAACTGCCGTCTTTACCACCTACTGCAGATGCCGCTTTTGAACACTTCAAAAGAGTATATTTACAAGTTCAAACATGGTTCGGAAAAGAAATATCACCAGAAGAATGGGGTTGGAAAGATGAACGCGGAATATTGATACCGCTAACAATGACGCAGCGACCAGCTCCAGAATCTTTACTAAAAATTATTTTTTGCGCATGCAAAACAGGATGTGGAGCATCTTGTGGGTGCAGGAAAAGTGGATTAAACTGCACTGCAGCTTGCTCAGAATGCAATGGTGATAGCTGTACTAATCCTTTACCTACAATCTACATCAACGAAATCGACGACGACGACGACAATAATGAACAATAATGTATATAGTTAAGGTTAAATTTTCTTTTGTAAATAATTTTTTTACGAAAATCTAATAAATTAACATTGAATTTACTCTGCAAACATAATTTATTACATATAAAATTAATATCTTTACTGTAAACATTTTTTCCCCCTTGCGCCTTTCATTTTTCAGTAAATTGTTTATAAAAATTGTTGTAATCGAGATCGGCCAATTTTTTTTTTTTAACTTTTTTATTTGCGGTTTTAATAATGCAGTCAAACACTTGTTATACAGATTCATTGACTGGCCCTGGGTTCCGAGATTTTACCATTTTTATGTCTTACGGCGCTCCACTACTTCTGTTTTTACTGCATTGTGTTTAGTTGTTATTTTCTTTTTTGCACATTAGAAATCAGCAGGTTAAATTATTTTAATTTTAATTATGTTCTGTTTTTTTTTCAATTCGAAATAAATAAGTGCAGTAGAGTTTAGATGACTTAATGCCTGACATTTAAACTCCAAACTCTTGTTGTTTAAGTCTTTCGCTGTCAGCACGGTGAGTGTTGACCGACACGCTTTTGAAAGGACAATAGGTTTTTTTCTCGGCAGTTAACGTGCTAAAATTATTTAGTTTGTAAACAGGTAGTATTGGTTGCTTCGATATAGGCTTGACTAGCGAGGTTACCGCAACTTATACTATGTTTTGATATTAAGTTTTTATGAATAAGGGGTTTTTAGGAATAAAACTCCGATAATGTAACATAAGGTGTAAAAAATGACCTGAAAAATTCCTTACGTCGCGTGCGCTGCGAAAACTATTGACAATAGAACAAAATGATGTACCTACTACGGGTTTTTAGGTCTTAGTAAGACAAACAAAAAAGTTCGTGACAGCATATTATTATATCTAACTATCATAGTTTAGTCACAATAACCGCTTTTATGTTTAAAAAAATTATATTTCGTCCCGAGATTGAATTTAACGTTAAATGAGTATCGTTATATTAACCCTTATCCAAATTAATTATTATGTTATCAAGAGTACCTATTAATGTAGAAGTAAATTACTTTTTGTTTTATTCCAATCGGATGTTTCGTTTAGAAGTTATCACGAGTATAAAACGCAATGAACGAATGGATGCACTTCGGGCCGCGCAAATAATAACGCGACGGCATTTCAAGTACTGTTTGAACCCCTTTGTAACGCAGACGAAATGGCGCGGGTCAGCTAGTATGAATTAAGTTTGAGAAACTTCTTGATAAAAATACTAGTGAACTTAAGATCAACAAGCTTCACTACATCACAGAATATTAAGATTTTAAGTTTTTTCTTGAGAAGGTACTTACAATTATAATTTCCGCTACACACGGCACACGTCTGCTATTTTCAAGTAAAATTACTAAACAACTGATGATCACTATATCTTATTTGCAACTCCGTTTAAACAAAGTTTACAAACATCAACGGAATAAAAAACTCGTTTGTCCTTGATTCACACAAGAATAATAAGTGGTCAATTAATACCTACATTATCATTTTATAAACTTTAAAACAAATATATTAAATTAAATTAGTAGGTACTAACCTTTGAATAAAAGATTCAGATACTTGGGTCTTCTTAAGGGTGTTAGTTTCGTGTTGAATTTTTGAGGTTAAGCCGTGTGGTTCCCGCCGTTTTCTTAGTCGTACTAAATGGTAAACAACAACACTGCAGAATTACGTGCTCAATTGAATGACACGGCAAAACACTGTGCGAGCCGAATGAAAGGGAAATTGTGTGATACTGTGTTTATTTCGATAATAATGAAAGGAAGAATTGTTGATAACGCTTTTGTTGCAAAGTGTACAAAGACTGTTGTGAAGAATATCAAACTCTTTTCTCTTTTGAAGATGTGTTTTGAAAATTGTTGCTGTAATGACATTTCAAAGTCAAAGTCTCATCACTGAGATATCCAGGATATTAATAACTTGTAAGAATACTACTGTAAGAATTAATAATAACGATGGGAGAAGAAAATTTGATCTATTGGCACTCAAAGGCAGATAATAAAGCGTATAGCCCATGAGATGGCCAAAAGCTACCATCAGTAGTAATCAGTACCATCACTATGGTCCAAATAAGATAAAATAATTGACGATGAAGTACCTATATTCTTAATTTTTCAAGTCTTCGTTAACAGCAATTCAACTGTTTTTGTTTTTTTTTATATAAAATTGCGTGCAAGACATTAGGGCACTGACTAGGGACTACTGATATTATGGATATTATGGTTGGTTGTTTAGTTTCTTTCTTACTTCTTCTTATTCTTTACTTAGACCTATGTTACCAAAGAAATGTTTAAAAACTAAACGTACCTTCTATACTTACTGTATAGAAATTATGAGTTTCCTTGTCCGTTTCGCCTATTATTTTTCTGAACGTTATTTTTCTATGATGTAAATAAAGTGTTTCTATGTAATAATATTCAGTTTTAGGTGTTTTTTCCATAGCATTACAAACAATATGTAAATGACCCATGTATGGTAGTGTATTGAACTAACGACCCTCACAATATTCAAATATAGTCAAAGTCACTTAAACATTTTTAGTAGGCGTTCCTACTGATAATTTCTTCTTTTAATGCTTGTAATTTCGAACGACTTTCAAAAAGGAGGAGGTACTCAATTCTTCTGTTTCTTTTTTTACCTCATAACTTAAGTTTGGATGATTCTTATTTCATATGAGAGGTGACGGTCGTCGTGGGAATCTTTTTGGAACGAAGTTCCTTATCGCGCATTATCGAAAGGGGGCTAGACGGAAAAAAATCTTACGAAAAGTTGTCACGACACTTTTTTTGTTTTAGATGATTATCGCTAGATGGCGCTGTGATCAAAATCTTTTAAAACACGTTCCTTATTTTTGTTTTAGATGATTATCGCTAGATGACGCTGTGATCAAAATCCTTTAAAACACGTGCCTTTTAAATTATAAGATATCTATTAATCGAAAGGAACTTCGTTTTATTCGGGTGTCCCATGACACCTCTCAAGTTTTTATTATCGAACGAGTACTTTTGGATCTGTTTAAAAAGGGTATTTAAACGGACAAGATTTCACGATTTGCAGTGCATTTTTGTGTATATTTTCTAGGTAGGTATATGAATTCGCTGATTCTTTTTTGATAGAAAACAGACACTTTAGGCATTACCTCATTTAAATGTGATAAAAATCTGACTGGTAGTTTTTCTCCTATTCTTCAAAAACGAACGATCATCGTAGCAAGACGGTAATAATTCACAGTTAATTTAGAAAATAACACCAAAAAAAGTTCGACAACATTCAAAAACATATTTGATTGGCCAATTCGGATGTGAAGTCCAAACTCCAAAGAATCACTAAGTGGGTATAAATAGCATTCGTTTTGCGAGGGACAAGTTTGTGGACACAGTGCACACTGATATCTAGTTGGAAAACGCATACAGCACATTACGTGCGCGATGAAATAGGGTTACTACTTTCATAAGGTTTTATTGAACATTTTGAATGTTGGAAATCGTCGAGACTTGTCGAAGTCGCACTTGCTAAAACTATCCTACTATCAAGTAGGCCGTAACTTCGTTTATGAAAAGCAATTACCTAAGATTAAAACACGTTGGGATTTTTAGATAGTATTATCTTGCATAATATTGTAGGGACGCGATTGCATGCTTGCACTTTTGATATAATATATAAGTGCAGTGCGTAGCGCGATTCCCCAGTCGTTCCGTTAAGAGCATAGCGTACACTCGCGTCCACATTATTGTAACCATATTCATTATTGTATATTGTAAAGAGTGACAATAAATAATGATAACTAGAATCAGATGTTCATTTTAATTCAATGGTATCTACTAATTAGATACACTAGTAATATTTAAAGGGATACTCTTCCGCTTATAAAGAGATACCCTAAAATATGTAATGCGTTATATCATAGCAATCCACAGCTCGCAATATCATAATGTAATAATATTACTATGACTAAGTTTTCGACTATTCCTCAAACAACATAGACCTGTATAATCTAGTCTTCCATTATGATTACTGGATGCTCACTACATCATTAATATTTAATTGTAGATGTCCTGAATAAACTAAAGTAACAAACCTAATCTTAGATAGCGGACTCAGTACGTTTTTCGAAGCAGGAAACCGTTTTTGCTTAGAATTACAACCTCACAGTGTTATCCTCGAGTTAACCACTTACTGTTATGTAAAATTTCCAGAAAAATATAAATGTAAATTTAATCGTTTTAATACTGTGCCAGCCCTAATCACAAGTCAGCATCGTTTACACACGAAGTTAGCTGCATACCAGTTTACCAACGTGAAGTTAGCAATATGATTATCTGTTGTTAAACATATACCACAGAATATTTATCAAACAGAAGAATAATTAAGTATTGCCGTTCTATTATTACCTTTTTAGTAAGTTATCTGTTATGCTCTGTAGGTATTGTACTGTTATAACCCAATAATGCTCACTGTTGAGCTATGGTCTCCTTAGCGGGGACGGCGCGACGGGAAAGAGTGACGAGCGCGTAACGCGTCACTCCGTCCCTCATAACACCGTGCTGGGTTCTGGCCTCAGCCGGGGTTCAGACGCTGAGTGTGAGCTGTTGGAAGTTTTAGTGCGGTTCAACTCCCACATGTCCGGGAATCCGGTGGTTTCCTATAACTAAAAAGAAAAAATGTTCTCCTCAGGTTCATCTCCTGGATTCGGACATCATCATCATCAGCCTATAGACGTCCACTGCTGGACATAGGCCCCCAAACTTCGCCACTGCATCCAGTGAGTTCGGATGCTTGAGTAAAAAGTCTACTAGTACTACTCAAAGAAGTGTCAAAAAAGACATTTATTTCTGTATTAAAACTATTCTGTGGCTACATAATAAAGATAATTTAATCAAGGTTGGAAGGGTAACGACTCGTTTCGAAACTCGCTTTGTTCCTATGATGTAAGTAATCGTACACACTTGGCGACTTCTTCGATCAACACAATTTAATCCTCAATTTCTTTCACATAAGGCTCAAAATCCATCACCACTCGATAAACGCTGTAAACGAGTTGTAAGGAAAGTTCTGTATAGGTGATGGATTTGCAGAGGGTTAAGAACGATGGTAACCACTTACTGTGGTGGACTGTAGGCTCATTTATTTGTCATGCAATAAAAGAATGTCATCCTAATTTTAAGTTGCATTTTGAGTCCTAAGTGCAGAGCATTAGGTATTAAATCAAATGAAGCAAAATTACTACCCGCGACAAAATTGTTGTTCGTATAAATGAGGACTAATCTTCATTTATAAAAGGTGGATCTGTTACTTCTGATAAGTAAATAACCTGTCGAAATAAAATTAAACTACTTATTTTCAGAATCGGTTATTTTTTTCAATGTCATGCAGGGTGGATCTGTAACTTTGGACAATCTGACGTGGGGTGAATGTCCTGTCGAAATACAAATTCGAACCGCTTTTATTTTAGGAATTGGATAAAATTAATATTTCATCATAGTATGGAAGTCCGCAACGATAGTCGTATATTTTCCATATAATGTCAGAAAAAAAGTTTAACCGATCCAAAAAATAGAAATGGTTCTGAGTTGTATTTCAACAGGTTATTCACCCCACGTAATGTTGTCCTCAGTTAGAGATACACCCTGTATAAAAGTCTGCAACGATATCGAGAACCATACAATATCAGAAAAGTTTAGCCGTTTCCAAAAATAAAAGTGGTTCTAAGTTGTATTTCGACAGGTCATTCATCGATACAGCTGATCCAAAGATACAGAGTCACCCTGAAATTTGTCTTTTGTTTCAAACACCTTGTGAACTTGACACAGCTGTTAAATATTTGTTGAAGATTATTGTAGGTCAATTCATCGCTATATCATCAGTATTTATTGTCTTCTTGTGAAGATGTTTATTGAAGAAATTTAACTGAATAACATAGAATGAAATTCACAAAAGGCCTATTCACATGGAATTAGGTATCCATCATGATCCAAATGTCGTAAAAAAAACGCTTATTCCGAGGGAATACTGCAAACCAATCGATACAAAGTAATCTCATATATAAAAATGAATTTGTGTTCATTAGTCTCGCTAAAACTCGAGAACGACTGAACCGATTTGGCTTATTTTAATCTTGAAATATTCGTAGAAGTCCAGGGTAGGTTTAAACGGTGAGAAAATTTCCTTATGTGACGCAGACGATATTGTGTGGGCCAGCTAGTCCATAATATAAGGCGTTCAACGTTGAATCTAAATAGTAAACGTTTTGAGTATTATACCCTCGAAGAAGGACATTCGATTAGGTATTTAATTATTGGATTAATAAAAAATCGTATGAAATGTATAATAATTTTATTTTTGTTTGTACATAACGTTGGGATCCATGATTCCCATAAAAATAGGGTCAAACGCACAGTTAGCAAATGTTCTGATATACGTTTAAAACCTAATTGACTTAATTAGATGCAATTTTAATTAATTTTGTATTTTAAAATTCATGTTTTACTCCGTGTTATAATCCAAAATTTGTCTATATTTGAGTTTCATAAGTTTATACCACTTTTAAAAACTTGTAAACTTTTCTACAACTTCTAAATTTAAAATAACTACTAGCACCACTGTCTTAAAATTCTCTCCCAAAATCCGCAAACCGATCTCCAAACTAGAAATCTTCCAGACTCTTTAGACTTTCCAAATTCATTAAAAAAAAACAAAAATGGGAAAAAATTATCGTGTAAGTTTTTCGTAATTAATTCTCGATATTCCATTCATTAATTTATTTATTTAGCTCGTAATTATCATAATTGTTAGTATACGTTTAAATACTTAAATACTATATTAACTTTAGTGTATTAAAAAAAACTTGAGAGGTGTCATGGGACACCCGAATAGAACGAAGTTTCTTTCGATTAATTCATAATAATTCAAGTTTTTTTTAACCTTCAGATATTCCAACAAAACAACAAATACACAATCTGGGACACAATAAAAAATATGGCTATACCATAAACCTAAAAACCAATAAATAATAAACAACAAACTACGCATACATTTTCTTTAAATCCTTTCTCAAAATCTTTCCTGTCGCAGTCTTAGGTATATCATTAACGAATATAACTTCTTCTATCTTCTTGTAAACTGCCACTTTACTGGCTACAAAATCTTGTATTTCTTCTTCTGTAGTATTTTGTCCATTTTTCTTAATAACTAATGCTTTTGGTGTTTCTCCGTAGAATTGGTGAGGGACTCCTATGACCGCTGCATCGGCCACTGCGGGATGAGATCTTAGAATGCTTTCTAGTTCTGCTGGGGCTACTTGCATGCCTTTTACCTGGAAAATGTCGGGAGTAGGATTGTTGAGATGCTTGAAAATGGTATTTACTACTTGTTAAGATTTGTGATCGAAGGTTTTAAGATAGAAGAGAATAGCGAAGGTTCATTGGTGACACGTTAAATAGGTTGCTATAAGATTTGTAAATCAGTGATCAAATCAGAAATGAGGAGATCTGCAGAAGGACCAAAGTTACCGACATAGCTCAAAGAATTGCATCTTTGAAGTGGCAATGGGCAGGATACATTGTGCGCAGAATTGATGGCCGATGGGGCCAAAAAGTTCTAGAGTGGCGACCACGAACTGGTAGGCGCAGCGTAGGCAGACTTCCCACAAGGTGGACCGATGACCTGGTCAGGATAGCAGGAGGTGACTGGATGCGAACAGCGCAGGACCGATCGATATGGCGAGGGCAGGGGAGGCCTGTGTCCAGCAGTGGACGTCTATAGGCTGATGATGATGAAGATTTGTAATGTTATAAGTCAATGAAATGGATTAATTTGATTCATCTTGTCTACCTGTCCTAAGCATAGGATCTACGTTACAAACTACACCTAGAACATTTCTCAGTTGTTGTCACGAACTCACTTTACTCCAATTTTTTCTATACTAATATTACAAAGAGGAAAGGTGTGATTGTTTTTTTGTTTGTCTCGAATAGGCTCCGAAACTACTAGTCTGATTTTAAAAATTCTTTCAGTTTTGGAAAATTTATATATCGAGGAAGACTATAAGATATATTGTTTCCCTTTGTGAATCAGACGAAGTTGCGTGGGATTTTGGTTAAAATATTTGCATCAATTAAAGTCAGGTTTACCTTTATAAGCTCTTTAATGCGATCTGTAATGAACAATCCAACTCCAGGCTTGTAGTAGCCGAGGTCACCAGTCTTGAAGTATCCATCTTTCGTGACACTATCTTCAGTAGCTTCAGGGTTCTTGTGATATCCTTTCATCACTGTAGGACTCTTAACGTACATTTCACCTTGCTGAAATGAATCAGAATTAATAATAAGTAAATGTGCACATAATCTTTATTTAGTATACTTTACGTTATGTGTGCTTTAATTACAAATACTAAAGATGCAAATACAAAATACTTAGTTTATTAACAGAATTTTACAGACAACTGATACATCTTTAACAATGGTCCCCGCACTAGGTCAGACCTGTATCGCGGGAGACCGTAATGAGAGATTACAAATGGTTTGTACAGCCAGAGACAAGAGTAGAAAGACTAAGTATTTAAAATATTTAACAAGAAAATAAAAGTGTAATTGAATTCAAAGTATTTTAATTGCCATGGATTCAAAATTCAAATGTCTAAAGCATGTAGGAACTCGTCTTCATACATTTTTTGATTGAGGACTAGATTTCAGATAGCGATGTCAATATTTGAGTATCGTAACCCATATTCTTTCCCATCTAATCGAATAATCGTCAAACAAACTTTCCTCTAAAATTATTAAAAAAAAAATTCATCATAGTATGAAAGTCCGCAACGATAGTCGTACGTTTTCCAAACAATGTCAGAAAAAAAAGTTTAACCGATCCAAAAAATAAAAATGGTGCTATGTTGTATTTCGACAGGTCATTCACCCCACGTCAGATTGTCCAAAGTTACAGATCCACTCTGTATTTATATACCTACATAATATCAGCAATTAGATATACATAGCATACGAAGCATACAGACATTTAGTGACTTATTATAATAATTATAACGACCCTTATTTATATATCATTAAAAAATCATTATCTATAACAGCAACGGGTCATTAGACAATCTACGAGTTGTAATCGTAATATTATTTTGTTACTCTTTCGAGTGCTACCTACAATGACAAGCTTATTATGGCTGGCTACATTTTGTCTTCTTCTAAATCTGGTACTAATGGACTTTCCTGGATCTAGTACAGACCCTAATAGTTATGTAAGTGTAAATGTAAATTTCAATACTTTTAATAGGTTTGATAAAATTTATTTCAATCTCAAATTATATTAATTTCAAAAACGTATAGGTAAAATAAAATTTATTAAAAACTAGCTGGCCCACACAATTTCGTCTGCGTCACATAAGGAAATTTTCTCACCGTTTAAACCTTCCCTGGACTTCTACGAATATTTCAAGATTAAAATAAGCCAAATCGGTTCGGTCGTTCTCGAGTTTTAGCGAGACTAACGAACAGCAATTTATTATTTATTATTATAATTTTTGTTTATTTTTTTTTATATATAAGAAGATAAGATTAAAGGTTGATATTAAAAGGTACACGAATCAGTTGTTTGTTTGTCAGAATATGTAGGATGTCACAATCCTTACTAATATTATAAATGTGAAAGTAACTATATCTATCTGTTACGCTTTCCCGCTTAAACCACTGAACCGATTTTGATGAAATTTGGCACAGACAATCTTTAGACCCTGAGAAACAACATAGGCTTATAATCGAAAGTGTCGAAGACAAAGTTGCGCGGGTCCATTAGTCATTCATTTAAAAACGTGTCTCCGAATACTCGCAGGATAATCGCTATGTTCATGGTCAAATAAAAGCAAGACTTTACCAGAAATACTTCCTTATTTGGGTTGTCCTGATAAGTAATTATTTGTAAATTATATTGTTGTTTGTTTTCCTTAAATGCAATACATCTACCTAATTTATCTCAAACTCGTATTATCTACCTTGGGTTAGATGCAATTTAGATTTTAATCTACGAGACGTTGGTTTGTTTCTTCTTTAATTAATTGCAACTTCTACAATCCACACATTTGGATCGAAGACAGAAACTAAATGGGATGGAACACGTAGCCCACTTTTTGCTAATGTTATGTAGTTAAACTTAAAAGTGAAAAAATAACGGCAAAAATACAAAAGAATACAAAAAAAATACTAAATAGTTTATTAACAGGAATTTTGGAAACAACTGAAACTGAACTTAAATTTTATCTGTTCAATAATTGTCAATGAAAACCATTTTTATTGCCTTGTTGGCAGTCGAGCTAACGGGCCACCTGTTCGTAAGCGGTTACCGTTCTCATGGAGCTTTGCGCTATCAGGGTATAAGCACACAGCGGCTTACCTTAAAGAACTTAAATATGTATGTCCGTGAACAAAAAATAAATGACAAAGCAGAACGATGTGCCTTGGAAAACAATAGTGTTGCGACTAATAGCGCGCGAGATCCTGAATCGCGATGTTGATATTTGCAACGTTCGGCGCATACAACATCTGATATCTACTACAGTAAGCTTCGGCCTGACCAGGCATACACTACCTCGCCCGGTCGGAGATCTCCTTTAGTCTATAGGTATTATCAATAGATACCCACAATAGAAAAATACATAAGCTGAGTCTTATTCATCAATCAATGTTTTATTTTATACAGGGTCCTTATACAGTACGTTTAAAAGACTACTCGCCCTGTCGAGGTCCAAAATTTAAAAATTTGACCACCGTAAGTGTGAAGATCGAGAACGATAAAGAGAATTGCAGATTGTTCATTAACGTAACAAGTCATGTAGCAACACGTATTAATGAGGTGAGAATAATTCTCTGGCTGGACTTTATCTCATTTATAATATTTTAATTACAAAAATAAAAACGACCGACTTCCATTTCACAAATATGGCACAAAAACTACCAGTCAGATCTTTATCAAATTTATATGAGGTTGTTTGTTTTATAACAAAAATGAAATATCGATATCGGTTCATATAAAAAAGAAATACACGTAAAACGCATAGAAAATTGTGAAATTTTGTCCGTTAAATTGTGTATTTTTTTTTAAACACAGATCCAAAATACTTGTTCGAAGTACTTGAAAAAACATAAGAATCATTAAAACCGTTCCACCCAAAGTTATCGAGGAACAAACATAAAAAAACATACATAAGTTACAATAAAGAATTTCCTATCTATTTTAAAAAGAAAAGTTGGTAGAGTATTACTAGACCAAACAAAAATAATAATATAATTTTTGGCCTATTCATTACAAAATGAATGTCATTTAAATTAATATTTACTTTATCTAGATCAAGACTTACATATACCTCTTAAAAAAAGATCAAAACGCAAAGAATTTGATGTGGAACTTCAAGGTGGATAATCCATGCCAGCATTACGCGTTTGGGCACTTGATTGATCAATTGGGAGCAAAAAATTGTCTCATGAAGAAGGTTAGTAGTATAGATAAAAAAGTTGTTTTTTTTTACAATTTTAACATTATTATGTTGCCTATATTTCTTTATTCTTTCTTAATTTAAATTATTATTTTACAGAAACAATACAACTCAGTTCTTAATTTTAAAGAACTGGTATTTAGATTCTTCGGTAATTCGTTTTTTTACGGTGAATTCTCAGTCAAATCTGTGTTTTTGGCGCGAGAAGGTAATATAGCATGTGGCAATGTGGTTTATGAATTCGCAAAGAAGACAAATTAAATGTTTTTGATCTGTTTTTGTTTGAATATAATTTACCTATCAACAATGTGTATTATAACATCATCATCAGCACTGATCAGAATCACAATCACATGCTCATCAATATTAATATCATCGTAAACAACATCACCTTTTTCATCATCAACGATCTATATCTCAACTGCTGGATATTTGCTATATTTAATAAATATTCCCATCAATTATCTATTCACTTATTTTTTACACTATATTTTTAAAAATACATTTACAAGAAAATAAAATTTAAAAATACAATATAAAATCTTAATATTACATGGTTTATTAAAGTATATATTTTCATTAAATTATCCAGCATATTCTCTGCACACTTATTTCTAAAAAATTATGATCTGATGATGGATTCGGAAGGTCATAAGAACTCTTGTGCTAAACAGGACCCGTCGTGTTTGGGTTCGTTTTACTTGTATTAGCTAGCACTCTACTGATACATGATATCCAGGATCTTAAAAGCTTGTATTTAAAAAGTTTTCTTTAAAATATATTTTTATAATGAGATTTAATTAAAATATTTTATTTCATCTTACCTCTCCAATAGGCACAGGTGTTCCAGTAACAGGATCTGCGAATTTCAGCTTCATATTAGCCATAGGCAGACCACAAGCTGAATAATCTACATTTTTTGATCCTATAAACGTCGAGGTACATAGTGATGTGGTTTCAGTTGCTCCGAAACCTTGGTTAAATTCTATTTCGCGCTGAAAAATGTAAAGCAATTGTTATTTTGTATATATACAGGGTGTTAAATTCCGATGAAACAATACTTTCACAGCAAATAGTATACTTGATGTAGAAGCCATCCACCAAGTCTGGGTTTTCTAGGCATAATATATCATAAGTTATAACTAATCAAAACTACGTGTTAATTTTCTATTAGTAGGAGTTTATTATAGTACGGAACTCTAAAATTGCGATCGGATGCGCCTGTGTGCGTGAAAATAGCATATAGATATAGCACGCTACATGTAGGCCAGGGTAGGGTTGTCAAAAATAATACAAAATAATATTTTTTTAACTTTGTATGGTAAAATAAAGTCATTATCTCCGTTTCAAAAGTATGTGTATATGATTTGAAATGTGATATAGATTAAGCCCTTAAAGTATTGTTTCACCGAGCAACAACACCCTGTATATATATGGAAATGAAAAAAAACTTGAGAGATGTCAATGGACACCCTGATGAAACGAAATTCCTTTCGATTAATTAGTGAGGGAATTGTAATAAAATTTTATTTTTTTAAGTTATAATAATTAGTTAGTTTAAAACGTCTATCTCTCTCTCTCTTATAATTAATCACAGTGCCATCTAGCGATAATAATCTAAATCAAAAAAAGTGTCGTGACAACTTTTCATAAGAATCTCCGTCTAGCCCCCTTTCGATAACGCGCGATAAGGAACTTCGTTCCAACAAAAAGAGACGATATAATATGTTAAATATCAAAGTGAACTCTATCCAGAGTAAGTTTTCTATTTTAGGGAACTGAGGTATTATCAATGGAAAATAGGGCGTTCAAGGTCTTCTATGAAGGTCTTATTCTTTTTTTATAGGGATAGATCCCTTAATCTATTCAAATGGGGCCGGCGCAATATGTTTTCTCACTCTATTTATCCCTATTCTGACATTCCGTCGCCTCAGTGCTTGTTTGGCCAATCTGATATTTTTTACGAAAATTACTTTTTAATGCAGTATTATAAAGAATAAAATTTCCATCCGACTGGTAAAATATATTTTTTTAAATATTCAATTCTAAAACAATAAAAATCTCATTTAATTTTTTTTCTCAACACGGCACTTAACGAAGATTCCGTGCTTGTTTGCTGTCTCCTGTAAAATTTGCTCGAGTGCAGATTGGCCAAACAAGCACTGAGGCGACGATTCGTATTCTGCCATTTCGCAAATTTTCATATCATCTCTCATCTTAAGTCCTTCTCTCCTTTTAATTCAATTCTTTTTGCTATAAATTAATTTAATTTATTGTCTCTATTGTTACTTACTTTACTTTTATCTAGAATAGCTTCAACATCAGTAGCTGCTAGGGGTGCAGCTCCACATACTATGTGACGCATAGCTCGGAAATGTTCTGCTTGTACGTCAGGATGTTTACCCAGTAATATTGCTGGAATTATAATTTCAAACATTTTACTATTATGTAACAAACAAGTCTCTAAAGCTATGTTATTGTCAATATATAAAGTATAGAGAGTATTATATTTGAATATTGAATATTATACTAGAGTGAGTGGCATTTAAAACTATTGTCATTAATTTTGAAATAAGTGTTGTGTGTTGTAAGAAACTACACTCGGGTGCAATGAAATCGCACATCTGTACATTTTTTGAAAAATATTATTTATTTCTTTTAAATTAAAAAAAATACATATATTTTTTAACACAGGGCTAAAGGTTAGTTCAATACCTATTCAATGATACCATATAAGTGGAGACAAGGTTATTTTCTTGAGGAAAATAAAATACAACAACAATTTAATCTTTATTACAAAATGATTACACAACTAAACCGTTTAAAATTTGGGGATTAATAAAAAAAAACACAAAAAATACTGAAAAATCATTTATCAGTAACAAGCATTGCCCCCTCTTGCCCGAATCACAGCTTCACACCGATTCCCCATCGACTCTATCAAGTTTCTGATAAAGTCTTGTGGCATGGCGTCCCATTCCTCTTTGAGCGCATTTTGTAACTCCTGGAGATTAACTGGAGCACTATTTCGACCTCTAATTTTTCTTTTTAATTCGTCCCACAAGTGTTCAATCGGATTAAGGTCCGGGCTCCGAGCTGGCCAGTCCATCACGGGTACATTTACTTCTTGTAAGTATTGTCTCAGTATCGCAGCGGTATGAGGCCTTGCATAAAAAGGAAGTTACTTGCAATTAAACTGCCAAATGGTACGACATGTTCTTGTAGAACTTCCTCTATGTATCGTTGAGATGTTAGACCTCTTGTTTGTCGCCTAATATTGGCCCCAACGATGAAAACAAGCTGTTTTTCGTTCGAGTAAGATACCTCCCCAGAACATACACGAACCACCGCCGCATGCTACACGTTCTGTGATGCAACATTGGGAAAATCGCTCTGAGCGCCTTCTGTAGACCCTTCCACGTCCATCATTGTCATGAAAACACACTCTGGACTGGTCTGAGAACAGGACTGGTCGGCTGTCCAGTTGACGTGTTCTTGTGCAAATCGAAAACGAGCCCGGCGGTGAGCTGGCGTCAATTTAGGGCCATTTGCTGGCCTATTCGCAGTCAAACCACCTTCGGCAAGCCTCCTTCTGACTGTTTACCTGTTGACTACCACTTCACACACATATTGTAGCCGCTGTGCAAGTTCAACGACAGTCAAACGACGATTTCGCAACGCTGTCGTTACAAGAAATCTGTTGTCGCGCTGTGTTGTAGCTCTTGCTCGACCAGATCCTCGTTGCTTTTCAAAGCCACCAGTCTCCCGATAGCGCTGGTACCGACGACCAACTGAATATCGGCTGATATTCAGTTGTCGAGCTACAGCACTCTGGTTCTGGCCCGCTTCAATTAGATCGACGACTTGAGCGGCTTTTTCCGGAGTAGTATCCATCTTTTTCAGACAAATGCAATTGGAGTCACTAGAGGTCTTATAAGGTTAAGCGTTGGCTTGCAATTGATGACGTTTTACACAAAACATGCCTTTTTATACCTGCAGTTGGTCTTGCAAACTGCAGTGATTTGAGAGAGCAATTTTTGGAGTTTGCTGTTATCGTTTTGTTTCAGCAGGTAGGTAAACTTATCATGTCTTATGTGGTATCATTGAATAGGTATTGAACTATCCTTTAACCTTATGTTAAAAAATATATGTATTTTTTTAATTATAAAGAAATAAATGATATTTTTCAAAAAATGTACAGATGTGCGATTTCATTGCACCCGAGTGTATATACCAAGGCACGGTTTTAGAGCTATATTGAGAAATAGATATACTTTGATACATATTTTTTTTGTGCAACTACTACCACGGCTGCTACTATAATGACAATATCTAAAAACATAATACTTATGTCATAACACGGTTCATAGAAGTCAGGTGATGGCGCGACGGGAAAGAGTGCAATATAACCCTGTATAACCCTGTGCTGGTTTCTGGCCTCAACCGGGATTCAGACGCTGAGTGTGAGCGGTTGGAGGTTTTAGTGAGGTTCAACTCACTACATATCCCACCTCGGTAATTTCTTACAACTCAAAAAAAAATCTACTTGTCAATCTCTTACATAATTTGTGTTTACTTAAACTCATATTCATCTTTGGAATTTCATAAAGATTATATCGCACCTCAGGTGCGACACTGTTACTTTTGCAAAAAATGCAAAAATGAGTTAAGTATCTAAAAATGATCCTAAAGCCCCCCTTTACTGATGCAATAACAATATAGTAAACTTAGTAAACAATATGTTCTTGTTTTCTTTTTAACTCATTGTGACATAACTACAGTTATAATTTTTCGTTAGAGCCACTACGTCACTTCTGAGGGATTTGGAAAAAATAAAAAATGGTATACCTAGTATATTTTTTACACTATAAAGTGATTAATATTTATCCAAAAGTAAAGTTAAAAGTTGACGTTGTAGTATAAGCTATTCATCTCATCTATATATTATGATGTCAGATGTGTATCATTGTTTTATGAGGTGTCAAAGTTCAAATGTTTCTCCTGAAAAACTACATTTTTGCATAAGTGACTGTGTCGCACCGGGGGTGCAATATTTATTATTATCATCAATTTATCACCTCTGACTCCCGGATACAGCGAATCTTGTTTACTGGCTATACTTTAATAGAATATAGTTTTAAAAATTCTTACCCACAGGAGGCACAATATACAGCAAACTAACATTTTCCCTTTTCAACACATCGAAGAATGTGCCCGCGGAAAATTTCGACATAGTAATCATTTTACATCCTTTTGTCAAATGTCCCAGGAGACTGACGACTAGACCATATATGTGGATGAAAGGCAGAATACATGGCACAATATCCTGATTTGATGCATCTGTAATAGTGTTTCATATTTTATTGCATGCGTTATGCCTTATGCTAAGTGGATATGGTAGATCATGAATAGTGAAAAATTAAAACAACATGTTTACTTTTAAAGGCTATGTAAAATTAAAACTGGATTTAAAAAAAAAATCTTTAGAGGTGTCATGGGACGCCCGAATAGAACGAAGTTCCTTTCGATTAAAAGATATCTTATATTTTTTTTCCAAACGTAACGCGCAATAAGGTTGTTTTAAAAGAATTTGATCACAGCGCCATCTAGCGATAATCATCTAAAACAAAAATAAGGAACGTGTTTTAAAAGATTTTGATCACAGCGCCATCTAGCGATAATCATCTAAAACAAAAAAGTGTCGTGACAACTTTTCGTAAGATTATTTCCGTCTAGCCCCCTTTCGATAACGCGCGATAAGGAACTTCGTTCCAAAAATGCTAAAATTTATAAGTGCTTTAATACTTCTAGCATACGAATGATTTCGATAGCTTAGTTTTTAATCAAGATACTTGGAATCTATTATTTTAAAACTATTAGTACGTATTACCTATTAAAATTTAAAAATACTTCACCTGTCGCCATGTAAGGGTAGCTAGTTTCCTTTCTATGCATTGTAACCATTGCAGCAATCAAATTCCTATACGTAATCTCCACTCCTTTAGGCATACCAGTAGTTCCACTTGAAAACGGAATACACGCCACATCGTCTTCTTTCTTCTCAATTTTATCCAATAAAATATTATCTACCTCTGCTTTCTCGGCTATATCAGAATATCGGATTGCACCATCTGGTATAAGTGTATTAGGTGTATCTATTAAAACTATTCTTGCGTTACTTTTGGCTGATTTCAGTCCTTTTATAACGTTGTCGTAACATTCCGGAACTGTTATGAAAATTTTCGGATCGGTTATTGAGACTTGGTGACCGATGTCGGCTGAAAAAGAGAGAAGAAATTGTAAATTTGGCATTCAAATTTGAATTAGGTAGAATATAGCAAACATCGAGGTCATATCGAAGAAGCCGCTATCAAAGATAAGACCGTTGTATTATGGTATTAACTTTTCGCAGATAGTATAATACCTCTTGTAAACATATTCACAATGGAATGATTTACATTCCATTGTGAATATTTTCTAAATAAGGTAATTGATATTATAAATTCATAAACATTAAGTTCAACCTTTAGTTAGGGGAGACCGAGGGGTTTTGAAACAAAGGTGATTTGAAACAGTACTGATTTCTTAGAACTCAAAACCGTTAGCGAGTTGCTACTTCGCTTTTCAACTACTACACACCCACCCGCGACCGTGTCAGTTATGTCAATCGCGTAAGTTTCGCGGTTGTGGAGTTTTGCGTACCATGTGACAAAAATCGAGAAAAGTAAGTTTTTAACGTTTTTTTACGATGCCTATATTTTGGTATGGGTTTTGTATTTTGGTTTAAGTTATACATGTTTCGAAAGGTCATTAAGTAAAGATTTATTATATATATTTGGTACAGTTGATTTCTGTATATTTGCTTTTTAATAATAGAATGAATATAAATAGGAACACTTTTTCATACTGAGGAGATTTGAAACAGGCTGTTTCAACTCTCCTCGTTTTCGATTTTTATGTATTATGGTTGATCTAATTTGTTTATTTTGTTTAAGAATGCCTATTGATTATAAAATAAAGACTGACAGAGGTATGGCAATTCGCGAAATGTATCATCTCGCTGCAGAAGAGATAACTTTGCGACAGAAAAGGCTTCACCAAGGAAAGGCAATCAAACAAATAGACGCAAAGTAAAATAAGCTATATTAACCGACACTCCTGTAAAAGATGAACTGGCTGCAATCGAAGAAGTTAGAAAAGCCAAGAAAAAGGTGAAAAAACCTAACTTTGAAGAAACAAAAACAAGAAAAAGATCAAAATCTTTGGAATATTAAGTAAATTATGTAATATTTCGATACATTTGTGAAAAAATTGTAAGATATTTGTGTATAGACTTAGATAGAAGAACGTAAGACACTTTAAGTGTTGATGAATCGTACTATTATTGATTAGAAAAACTAAACCTGTAGTTAACTACTTAAATGAAAATTGTATCAGTGAAAAACCACACAACTAATACACACACATGATAAATAAGTTTGTTTCGTACTTCAAGAGTTTTATTTCATTAAATACCTTTAAATTATATCATCATTATCATTATACAGCACTTATTACTTCTTAAAAATCATGTTTCAACTCTCCTCGATCCCTGTTTCATCTTACCTCGGTATGAGGGGAGTTGAAACAAGTTGACTTGTTACGGTTAAGTCGATTTTTCACAGCAATATTTAACGTTTACAATTTCTTTATGTTGGTAATTTGCAACTCTAAAGAATGACCTATGGATTGATATCAAAATCATATGATTTCTGCCTATAGATTTTCGTGTATGACGCAAAATGTCAAAATTGTTTCAACTCCCCTCGGTCTCCCCTACTTTATAGACATCAGAGAGATTTTATTTTGTAACAACAACATAAATCCCAGGATAAACACTGTATTAGTTTCTAATTTTACTTCTACGACAATAAATGGATAATGGAATCACCTAATTACGTCTAAATAACCATGATTGGTACAGTAATCTTCTCTAAACAGAGTAAACAATTGTAGATAATCATTTTATGTATAAAGTTGTTGTCAACAAACTCAGCTGATATAACATCTGGTAATAGTAAAATTATAATATTTATCTGTGACGTATTTTCCTATAATAATTATAATTTTAAAGCCCATAATATTTGATTAGATATAACAGTTATTAGGTTATGAGAAGTAACAAATTTTGTTATAATGATATATAATTTATAATCGAGATAATATGGGAGGCACGTGTAGGAAAACAAATGTTTTATTTAATTTCCCCACTCGGAGACCTATCGAAGATGTTGAGGATTTAAATTTAAAGATGAAGTATTGTTCGGTTTTTTTAGGTGGTCGTATGCAGTTGACGACTTTAAAAAAACGAATAGGTTGCTATATACAATTTAATGCCCTTTACTCATCATATAAGGCTCAATATGCAACTGTACTGTACTATAACAATCTATTACTGCCCACTGCTGGGCTCAGATCTCCTCTTAAGTGGAATTAGGCAAGCGTGGTGGACTATGCCTAATCCCTGTTCCGAGGAGATCAATTTGTAACGCTACACTATAAACCCGATAAACAAATCTTGTGAATGTCTAGTTGCATTTTGTGCCTTATGTCTAAGGTGTTGGGCATTAAATTGAACAATACAAAAGAAAACACGTTTCATTCAGTTAAATTATAAGTTATTAAATAATTGCATAATAATTAGTAATGCATTCAATTATTTCAAGTCCTTTAATTGCATGAATGGATTTAATTACTTCATGTAATTAAATTGCATGAAACGAGTTTTGGAGTTTTTCTAAAAATACGAAGATCATGATCATGATGATATTTATTTGTATAGATAAATATGCATTAATTTTGGAGGAGACACTGTAAAATTCCATGCTGTAAACATTCTCGAAAACCGACATTGTTCTTTTGGGGAAGACTTGTGTCCAGCAATGAACGTATCAACATAGTCCGATAAATAGACAGCGTAAAGCAAATTTGTTTTATACTATGTAATGGTTATAAGTTACCTGGATAAGTTGAACTTTATATACATAATAATTACAATAATGTAAGTACCTGTTTGAATAATTAAGTTGCTATTTTTCAACTGTTTTTGTTATACTTATGAATCAAATTAAATTTACCGAAACTACCTAAATGCGCAATTTAAGATAATTATTTTCATCAATTTGCGTACGTGAATAAAAAACGCCTTTGCATATTTTTGCTACAAAAAAAATGTAATTAAAATTAATTAATACCACTTTTTACAGATTCCAGCATATGGTAATCAAACCGCACTAAAACCTACCGGTCACACTTAGTTGAACTAAACAACTAGGGTGACAGCGGGATGGCACTTCGTGTAAAATTGTTGCAGATTAGAGAGTACAATACATTGTAGATCGTAGATGCAACATAGCATATAAAATCATCTACTAGTAGATTACTACTACTAGTAACAGTAGTATCTAGTAAGTACCTATTCAGTTACTCTTCAGTAAATTTAAGGAGTCCAGACGTTAAGGTTTCAAAATTAAAAATGCTAAATTCTAAAACGTTTAAGTCGACAGGCAATAAGTAAACAAACACCATTTAATCTATATTATCATGCAGGCGAGGTCTACGACTCATACATTGTAATAAGATAGTGTAATCTGTACCACTTAGAGCGAATATAGCCAGTGTTTATAGTTAATCTTTTAATACGATGTAATCTGTCGGGCAAAGTGTAAAAGTACTTACGTGATATCCATTTTATCTACTACTATGGCTGAACCGCGCAAATTTGCCGCAAGTTTTTACCTCGTTTTCATTTTACACTCTCACAAATTGTAATTGCTATTAGTAAAATAATTTTTGGAATCAGTTCGTAGATCCAAAGATTACTTCTAAAATGTCTCACACATCACGACATTACCTCTTTATAAAATTATTGCTTATATAGCTTAATCTTAAATAAAAATAGGTAAAAAACTTTTTTAAGTTAAACGGTTTTATGCTAAACATACATTGCAATGTTTAGATAAATGTACTAAAAACCCAAAAATAATAAAATGGATACAGTCGTGGGAATTATAAAAACGTTGGGCGCGTCAATTGTCTACAATCGTTGATTAAAATGTTTGTTTTGTAATGTTACACTATAATTAAGACAACAACGATTGTAGAAAATAGATGTGCCCAACGGTTTTATAATTCCCACGACTGTATCCATTTTATTATTTTTTGGTGTTGAGTAGTTAGGTTATTACATTCATTTACTTTTGTGTGCGTGTGTGTTTGTGGGTGTGTGTGAGGGAGAGTATTACTGATAGTGAATTGTATCGAAATAAAGTTTCGTTTAAAGGTCATTCTTTAATCTCATTATAAAATATTATGACGTGTTTTGATAAGAAAATTGTTGATTCATTTCTAAAAATGAATATACCTACAAAAAATTTACAATTGTGATAAAAGTTAAAGCAATATAGCGACGATATTTTTGAAAAAATATTACGTAGATACTTTTACAAACATTCTAGAAACATCTCTCTAGTGTCTTCTATAACAACACATATCTTCTTCTTCTTATACAGGGTGTTGTTGCCCGGTGAAACAATACTTTAAGGGCTTAATCTATATCACATTTCAAATCATATACACATACTTTTGAAACGGATATAGTTACTTTATTTTCCCATACAAAGTTGAAAAAATATTTTTTTGTATTATTTTTGACAACCCTACTCTGACCTACATTTAGCGTACTATATCTATATGCTATTTTCACGCACACAGGCGTATCCGATCGCAATTTTAGAGTTCTGTACTATAATAAGCACCTACTAATAGAAAATTTATACTAGTTTTGATTAGTTATAACTCATGATATATTATGCCTAGAAAACCCAGACTTGGTGGATGGCTTCTACATCAAGTATACTATTTGCTGTGAAAGTATTGTTTCATCGGATTTTAACACCCTGTATATAAAAATGAATTGCTGTTCGTTAGTCTCGCTAAAACTCGAGAACGACTAAACCGATTTGGCTTATTTTAATCTTGAAAAATTCGTAGAAGTCCAGGGAAGGTTTAAACGGTGAGAAAATTTCCTTATGTGACGCAGACGAAGTTGTGTGGGCCAGTTAGTATTTTATATAATTTTATTAATGACAATAAAATAAATAGGTATCTATCTTTGTTTAATTCACAATATTTAACACTCCTTTGTACATACATAATACCTACTGCCCAAATAAATAACAACATACAAAACTCTACATAAAATAGGCCACATAACATGAACTATTGAAACAAATGAATTGGTATCTGTTCCAGATTGAAACGATTTCAACATCTCGCTACAATTGCGCCTAAACATTGAGTACAAAATAGACAAGAATTAGTGGCGTGCAGTTCATAGACGCCAATAGATATGCATTGCATATCATAACTTATCAAATTAGATTAGATTTTGTTTTTTTAAATGCGGTATATTTAATCGATATACACTCTCCATTCGTTTGGATGTGATGTGAGTCAAACCTACATTTCTACATACCCGAACTAAACTAAAATATACCTACAAGCAAGCCACTATCAAGATTTTAATTTTTTTTTTTTATTGCTATTATGGTCAATTTCATATAAAATCTGCAAAAGAAACCAGAAAAATTACTGAGATGAAGTTCGGTATTTCCGGAAGGCTTTGATAAATTTATAAGAAAAGTTTTGTATACCTAGTAGAAAATAAGTAATATCAATCAATACCCGTACATTGCAAGGTCCATGTTCGAAATAACCTATTTACTGTCACTTACGTGCATTAAATAGAGAAGGCATGCAAAGAAAAGATACAGAGATGAATGATGTAAAAATCGATATATTGTGGAAGATAATACTACCTGTCTATTCAAAAGTAATTTATCTTTTACTACAGTACATAATTCTGCTGAGAACCTAGTGATTTATGACGTAGGTCTAATAAAAAGAGAATTGTGACTTAAAATTATAGCCACTGTTCATACATATTTATCTTCTTTGTTTTTCAACGTAGAAAACTTTGAATGCGAAAATGTGCAATAACCTGGCCTAATAGTAAAGTCTAACATTATATTTAAACGTTGAAATAACAGGCCACCTGACCATAAATGGGTTCATGTACCTCTGTAACACTTTCCCGCTACATACCTTCAAGGACTCACCTCGTGTCTAATAAATCCACATTTTTACTTTTAATTCCAAAAATCCAGATACCCTGAATCTGCCACACTCATAATATCAGTAAGATTAAACCTACCTTCTCTATAAAGAGGATTAACAGTAGTCAGAACGCATCCAGCCTGCATAGTACCGAAGGCTACTACAGGAAACTCCGGGCAATTGGGCAACATGGCCGCCACGACATCGTTTTGATTCAACTTTAACTTCTTCAGCAAAGAAGTGGCAAAGGCAGCTGCGTGTCGTTGTAGTTGTGTGTATGTGTATGTTTTCTTTGTTTCTGAACATTCCTGAAATTTTAAAATGCTTTTTAGAAGAAAACTATGAGTAAATATGGTGTTAAGTTGTTACGTGTCCGACGGGATGGTTGTAAAAAACTATACAAAATAATACAAAATCTGTACAAAATCCAGTGATTTCCACAACTAAAAAAAAAAAGCACCAAAACTCTTCAGTTCCAATAGTTTTTAGCGTCTGGTGTCTATCTATACATACAGTAAATAAATAATTGTTGAATATATAAGGCTTGACGAAATTAGCGGTTACCTTCAAGAGATCAAGCCAAATGACCTTGGAAAACTCGCAGAGATGGAAAATTCGACGCCATCAAATGTTATTTGTACGAATATTCATAACAAGTTTTTTGAATGTTTATTTAAATTTACTTATTCAAGACTCTTATAAAAAGTTATTTTTATTAAATGAATACATATTATGTTAAAATATAATAACTCCTTAATTAATTAACTGCAACGGGTCTTCTCTTACCTTTTAAGCAAGTTTCTTATTTGTTTATCATTAGAGATTATCATGCGTTTTTGAGTTGGATGAATATATGGGAGTTGAATCTAAAACCCCCACTCGCAACATTCAGGGTTCGAACCCCGGCCGAGACCAGAACCCAGCACGAGGTCATGCGGGATGGCAAAACGCATGACGCATTCTTTACCGACTATTTTTTTATTTGATAAAATATTACTAACTAGTAAATTTCATAGAATTATTACTTTTTAGTTCGTATTTCAATAAAAATGTTTTACGAAGTGATCACCGACCACAAGAACGACTAAGGTTGAGGTTATTTCGTTGCCCACTTACGCAAGCCGCGACCCAAATACACGTATTTAGGCATTTAACACTCATTACTGAATGAATGAGGTTTTTTACCGCGCTAAAAGGACTTTGGTCTGAATGACGTAGCTACTACTGCACTTTGATTACAGTTAATACAAAATATGTAAACAAGTTGTGTTATTTAAGTAGCAGCCCGAAATGATTACGCACGAGTGCGGTTAATATTGAAGAAATGCTGATACATAATTGGATCGTGTTGTGTCAAATCATACCAATCCACATCGACTTCATTCCGAGATATTTAAGTTTCAAGTTCGACATCTTCATAGTGTGGGTTGGTTCCAGACATCCTTAGTTTTTTGATAACTTTGGTTCTACATGTCAAATTGAAATCAAACTTACCGACATGATGATAGAGGTGATTTTACGTTGGATAATATATTATATAACTCAATTTTAGCCACAAGCTACAACTTGGCACAACACGATCCAATTATATACCTTCTTTTGAATCACTCTAAATCTTGAATTTAAGTAGGTAATTAGTACCTACTACAAAAAAACCGAATCAAAACACGTTGCGTAATTTAAAAAAATGTAAATACACTTACATTGGGACAGACAGCGTCAAGTAGCAAGAAACAAGAACTTTGTTTCATTTACTTATATCATGATGTACCTATATCATGATCTACTATGTCATGATGTAGTAAAACTTGAAGACAGAATTGTGTGGTAATATTTTCAAACTTTAAGTAACGTTATAACTTAGTATTTATAATGTATCTGAAATCTAAACATTGTAACCTTTTTAAGTGAATGTAAGTCATGGCTAACTAGTATTTCGGCGACGCAATCTCAAGTAAATTTTATAGCTTGCTGACTGAACACCGTTCTGATTCTGACAAAATTCAACAATTTATAGAATATACTTATTTTTAAAAAATACTTATTTTTGGAACCACCAAAAAGGAGGAGGTACTCAATTCATCTGTATTTTTTTTTTTATTATGTTTGTTTGGGTGTTCCGTTTTCAATGATTCTGGTGTCAGATGAAAGGTAATGGCTGAACTTAGGTCCCATTGTTTTTTTTTTAAAGATCGAATAAAAACTTTAGATGTGTTTAAAAATGTGTATTTTTAATGGACAAAATGTCACGATTTGATATGCGTTTTTGCGTGTATTTCTTTTTTATATGAACCGATTTCAATGCCGCTATGCTTGAGATATGGAAGTCGGTCGTTTTGATTGACAATTATATAATCGATAATTTTAAAATCTTGTAGGACCAAATGAAAAAAACAATCATTTGGTCCCACTAGAACAATCATAAAGATAGTAAGAACTAACAGCCTAGTGGAAGTCAATGAAACACTTTAACTCAGACGTGTTTTTCTTCTTCTTTGAATATATATATTTAGATTTTCTTTTCCTTCCGCATTTGTTTTTTGTATTTTGAACTTTGACTTCGCTAAGAATATTAGTAGGTATATTATAATTTGTTGCTTATTACTTTTTGCGCCATTGTTCTTTAAAACTGTTATTGTAAAAATGATTACCAAGACGGTTATTTGTGGTTTTGGAAATGAGCGAGAAAAATATATTTGAAAAAATGTTTAAAAATAACCCAACTTCATTTATCAGCTTCAGTAGTTACGTAACTTATCTGTGTTTTTTTTAAATTTCGAAGTCTAAACTACGTACTTATGTAACTATAATATATAGGTTTATGTTTTCGCAATAATTCCGTCCGTCCGTCCGTCCGTCAGAACATTTTCACGAAACTCATAAACACTAGGTAGCTAAAACTTTGTATCAGCTTTTTGCAGCAGATTATAGCTTTTACGTAGAGAAAATGGTAGAATAAAATATGCAAAAATATTTTAATGGAGGTGAAAATATATCTCAATCGATTGGTATATCGTTAGATGTCTTTTGAGTTCTTATTTCAATATTTTGGTCGAACATCAAGTCGTCGAAATTTTTCCTGTGTTTAAGAAAAATACAGAGGCGGTTAAGATCACATACCTATCAGTTTTATAGTCTGTCAACATTAGTACGTCCGATTAAATAAGGGAAGATAGGTACAGAATTCCAGAGAAAATCGTTTATTTTAACATTAAATGTGTGAAATTGTGTGACGTTGCAAAAAAACTCTCTTAATAATAAAACAGTTTATTTATTTATTTATTTTTGTCCATTTTTATTTGACTGTATTGTAATTATCAATCAAAATATACCTGCCTAGTACCAACTACCTATCTATCTGTAATTTACAATATCAGTCATTAAAAGTTTTTGTTATTAATTTAAATTTACTACTGACAAACCCAACAGGTAAATACCACGTTAAAATGTATTGTTATAGTTAAGTATGAGTAATATTACGAGTTAATGTAGGTATGTATAATACAAATTAGGGATGTAACGAATATTCGCATTCGCAAAAAACCATGCGAATGTTATGCGAATGTTTTGACAAAAGTAAGGAGGATATTGTATGTATGTAGAGGGAATCTGATAGAGCCAAAATAAAGGTCTTTAACTGCCATTTAAGATGAGCCCAAACTCGATGGGTCTACGACCTTTCGTTCTCAAGAAATATTGCAGGGGGGGTTTCAATTATTTGGTGGGGGGAGGCAAGTATCCCCTACCTTCCATGTGATCTACAAGATAGGTAAAATATAGGTAGGTACCTATTTTGTAGAACCTATAAATTACAATGACTTTTGGAAGATAAACCTGACTTGTAAGTAAAAACTTTGAACTTTTTGTTTGAAAGGTCGACATTCGCATTCGCATTCGCGAATGTCGAAGAATCGACATTCGCAACATCCCTAATACAAATAATAATATGAAGTGTCTAGAGTTCGTACTATTCATAACGCCATTTATCGTTTGAAAGTTTCTTTTAAGTAATTTGTACATAATTTTAAATCTAAATAACTATATTTATGTATAATTTAGAATGCATTTAAAACTGTATTATGTCGTTAAGTATCAACATGGAGTTTCCTGATTTCCGTTGTCGTTTTTCTTGTGCTATTCGCAAATTTAAAAAAAAATATTTCGAATTTACAACATTACATTAATCAATCTTTCCGTTCAAATTCAAAGTCAAAGTCATATCATTTGAGAAAATACCTAGTTCGTATTAAGATAATTTGTTTTAGACACGAGAGGCGTTATCACTATATTTTTTGTGCATATATTATATTTGATAACCCTAACGCGACCAGTATGGTATAAAATTTAAGTTCACAATACATTATATACCTAAATACATATCTAGTTAGTTAGATAATGAGCTTGGAAACTGAAATTGAATCGTCAGTTCGTGCAAACAAATTTTTATTTGAAAAAATGTCTTTCAAGCACAATGGCATGTTATGCATATGATTGGTACATATATGTGCACCCACTTTTCAATTGTGGAAGGTTAAATGATATGTCCCTCTATACAGGGTGTATTAGTACTAGTGATACGAAGGATGTTAAGCATTTTGCAAAAAAAATCGTCTGTATGGATTTCTTGTCTTATCATCGCTACCAGTCTTCGTTTTCGGGAGTGCTCTGTTTACAACCTATATACAGGGTGATAATGATGGTACCTACGCATTAAAGATCATGATAGTTGAAGATCATAATATACGACCAGTAACAATATTGTAACAAAGAATATGAAATAAAGCTTATTTTTATTATTTTTTTAATATTCCGTAGGGTACTCATCACCCCCCTTTGATATATACAGGGTGAATAACTTTGGACAATCTGACGAGGGGTGAATGACCTGTCGTAATACAACTTAGCACCACTTTATTTTTTGGATCGGTTAAACTTTTTTTTCCGACAATTGTATGGTAAATGTACGACTATCGTTGCGGACTTCCAATCCAATTCCTAAAATAGAAGTGGTTCTTAGTTTTATTTCAACAGGTGATTCACCCCACGTCAGATTGTCGAAAGTTACAAACCCACCCTGTATATATTACCCTGTATACATATTAAACAGGGTTTTTGGACTAGTTAGAGCAATACAACATTAAAAATTTGTCAACGAATTACAAGAAATTGTTATCGCACAGACCACAGTTTTATGTATATTGTTTTAATGAGCCTGTAATTAAAATGCGAAACACTATTCCACCGTGACATACGGTATAATGACGTGAATTCAAAAACAAACTTTCTAAACAGGACACTACTGTTATCTAAAACGTCTCTAAACTAGTTCTAACTTAATAGATTAAGTTTTTCGATTTGAATTTTGCTAGAAAATTCTGTATTTATGAGGCATAAAATAGGTACGATAAAATTAATTGAAATTACATTTGAAACCTGTTTGCGAAAAGTAACATAAAACATTTTGATTCGCGTTTCTAAGGAGTGTTTATTTATATTTTATGCAGTTTTATAGTTCAATTTACTTTTTAAAATATATTTTAGTATTTCTGTATTATCCACTCAACTGGGAACGTCACTATCCGCTAGATGGCGAAACTGGGGACTTCGTTCGGAATCAATACCGCGTTAATTTTGATTTTTAATTAAACCTTATATTTTTGTAAATCTTTATTACTAAACGACGCTGTATTGCTTTTTAAGCGAAAATATATCATCTCCGTAAAATATGAGACGATTAAAAAATGTAAATAAAACAAGTTTTAGAACTGTGCTCAATTTTGCTCCTGCCACAGACTTGGCAAAAGTAAACAAACCAATTTGGTTGCCGATCCCAGTTGAGTGGTTACAACTGGCTAGAAAACACTATTAAACCATAGTTTGTTATTATCTACGAGTCAGTAAATAAAACGGCCAGTCATAATAAATTAGTGTCAATTAATTGAAAACAAAATTCCTTCTACTTACCAGTGCAACAAGATTTCTGAAGTTGTTCGAGTCTTTCCATAAATAATCAGTAAATCTCGCTTTTGGTACTTCTACATCAGGAATAGGAGATGATATGACATATTTATCATTCTGCCTAACTGCACTGAGACACAATTTCCTTTGCCCGTTTATATTTTTTAATTCTCGTATTAAAAGTTTTCGCGCCATATTGGAATGCATAGTGACGCGCGCGAAACTGTTGAAGTCCTAAATAAGAATAACTAAATTGAAATAACGAACTGTTGAAAACGATACGTGGCGCCAATTTACAACAAAATTATTTTCTTGCTGTTGAACTTTTTATTATCTATTTAGATAGGTAAACCTCTATAAATCTGTCTATTAATTTAATGATTGAAGCATATTAATATTTATTATTTAGATTGGACTGTATGTCAACGACCTTTTGTGTAAATGTGCCGTAGGAGGTCGCATAATAATCCCCTTGAAGTTATTTAGACCGTGATAATTTTTTTTTCGTTAAAGTCGCCGGGTCTCCACCCTCCCCGTGGGTGGGGTATGTGGGAGTTGAACCACACTAAAACCTCCAACCGCTCACACCCAGCGTCCGAATCCCGGCTGAGGCCAGAACCCAGCAAGGGGTTATGCGGGTTCCCGTCGCGAAGACCGTTATAGTAACCCAATCACTAGGTATGTAAAATGACTGGTCTCTTTGGTGATGAACTCAGAATGCTGAACTACGTTAGAATAAAACCACAGGGGCGGCGTGACGGGAAGGAGTGCCGAGTGCGTGATGCGTCGCGCCGTCCCGCATAACCCCTTGCTGGGTTCAGCCTTAGCCAGGGTTCGGAAGCTGAGTGTGAGCGGTTGGAGGTTTTAGTTAGTGCGGTTCAATCCGGAGATTTCATCCAACACAAAAAAAGGATAAAACGTCAAATTCAACAAGGCTTCCCTGGCGATGGCTCTAGAACTCAAAAACTCCACATTCTAGCATTAGAGTATGTTGTTGACAGTTGAAATCTAGCCTATAAACAGATTACTAAATTATTCTTCAGCCTACGATCAGGTGGTCCGTTAAGCTCATCTGCCTACGAAGCAATAAAAAAAACATGGCGTCTCCTGGTTAGGTTAGCGTTTACCATCGTTCGTGGAGTTTCATTATCAAAACAATTTTATTAAAACGCGATGCATAAACTATTTATTTACTTATTACTGTTTTTGTTACGCGAAGTTACGCCTTTTAACTCTTGATGTGCGTTAAATTTTATGTTTAACGTTAGACATTTTGAATTTATTTACATACGAAGTTGGTAGATGTTTTTATTTCATTCGTATTCAGTGATATCAATGCATGATTGTTTGCTGTAGCATGCATATACATTTTAGTCAAGTGTATACAGAGTTTACTACTTAGGGATATGTAAACATGATTTTTTTTCACATTATAGAATTTATTTTATGTTTATGCACACAGTAGGGAATATATAAATTAAGTGAATTGAAAAACAAGGGTATGCAGTATTTTTTTTCTTCTGTGTACGCCATTGAATATAAGATCGAGAAAATTTTGGGATAGACATCATAGAAATGGCAAAACTATAAGGGTTTTTGTTTTAATTATTTTCCATTTTCCACTTCATTAAATATTAAGTACTCATTTTTCTAAAATCGGGTATTTGCCCACCTCTCACTCCCACCACTGTAACTCCTGTGTAGCCAGGATCCACAGCGGCGACCATCGTAATGACTCTGAGCAGTAAAGCCCAGGAACCCGAGGGAAAGCTAACTTGTCTTGGGCCCCGCAACGAATTTAATCAGAAGATAATAGAAGGAGTAGGAAAACATAATTAATTTTTCTAAAAGTAAAAATTTGTTTTTTTATTCGATTTTTCCTTAATCCTAGGCGATTGTGCTATTCTTTTTTTAGATTTTAGATAATAAGGAATGATTGTCAATAATTTAGTTGATACTAAAACCAGATAAAAAATATTAATATAACAGCTGATAATTTGATTATACATTTTTTTTTTTTTTTTTTTTTTATTGCAAGGTAGATAAACGAGCATACGGCCCACCTGATGGTAAGCGGTTACCGTCGCTCATGAACCTCTGCAATGCCAGGGCAAAGAGAGGCCGTTATCTACCGCCTACCCATACAGGACTTTTCTTAAACCTCGTTTAAAGAGGGACATGTCATAGCGCTCCGGGAACACCGCGGACGGGAGTCCATTCCAAATCGGAATGGTACGGGGCAAAAATGATCTTCTGAACCGAACTGTAGAAGAGCGCAGCGGTTCCAAGTAAAGGTGGTGAACCTTGCCCCTGCGGCGTGTGGTGCGATGGTAAAAAGGAGATGAAGGAATCATCTCGAAGAGTTCCTCGGAGCATTCCCCATGGACCAGACGATATAGAATGCACAGAGAGCTGAAATCTCTCCGTACACTCAGAGGCTCCAGTCGCTCCGTGAGCTTGGGTTCCTCAACAATCCGAACAGCCCTCCTCTGGAGGGAGTCAAATGGAAGCAGCTGGTAATTGGGAGCACCCGCCCAGAGATGAGAGCAATACTCCACATGAGGCCGGACTTGAGCTTTATACAACAGTAACCTCTGAGCCGGTGTGAAGTACCGCTTCGCTCTGTTAAGGACTCCCAGCATTCTAGAAGCTAATTTAGCTTTACCCTCCAAATGACTCCGAAACTGGACGGTGCTCGAAATGTCAACCCCAAGAATCCCAATACTCTCGGAGGTCGATAGAGATACCCCTTGGAACTGGGGCGCTATGACAAATGCGTCCCTCTTTGCAGTGAACGCGCAAGCTTGTGTCTTCGATGGGTTGAACTGAACAAGATTCAGCTCGCCCCACTTGGAGACCTACATACATCAAAATTATTGATATAATCTTACAATCAATACCAATAACATCTCATAATCAATCAATATCAGAAAAATAATACCAAAATAACACAATACCTAGTAATATGATTTTGAAAAATTTGAAAATTGTAATTGACTTGAGATAACTTCTAGAACAAAACGTTTTTTGTAGCCATAAAATAACATCTAAGCAGAAATAAAACGCAAAATAAAAAAGTTTAAATTTAATTTTAAAAATGTAGTAAAAAACTTAACAATTGGTCCCAACACTTTTGTTATTATATTAACTTATTATAAACATTCTAGACTAGTATATTATATTGCATAATTTTAAGTAATAAGGCACATTAATCTATTTGATTTTTTATACTAATATTTATAGTTGGGGGCAAGAATAAATACACTTCGACTATTAATTAAAAAGAGAGCAGCAGATCATAGCTTCGGATTTATAAAGCGCTTTCTCTGTCGCACACAGTTTTGTGGCATTCATTGTCAGTTGTTCTAATTCAATTGAACATAATATAATATAGAGTTGTTAAAAATCTAAATATTTTTGCATAATTTCCTAAAAGTCGATGTGCATTTATTCTTGCCCCCAACTATAAATTACTAAACAGCGGAAATTCATCTTATTTACTGTAAATTCACAAAAAATTAAATCTTGCGAGAGCTTATATTTTTAGTAGAAGTTACAACCGAATACTTGTTTTTATACAATACTTCAATAACAGAAAACAATTAAATATTTTTAGCACCATATAATTATTCTTCTTACATAAAACAAAAGATATAAAAACAATGTTATATATATATTTTGTTAGCAAAAAAATTGGTTGCCTGTAAAGTCGGTATACGGGCGAAAGTTTTACGTGACAACGACTCGGGCATGGTTAGCCCGCCTAAGAGCGAGAGAGGCACGCGTGCCTCTCACTCACTCTCATTGTGAGCGCATAACGTCAGCGGAGCGTAACGCAGTCTCTTGAAGTGTCACCCGGCAAACCAATTTATAAGACGTTGTCACGTCAAAAGTTTTGATAGTTTAAAATTTAAAAATATACGATTTTTTTATGTAAAATTTTGTATCAAAATTATTAACAAATAAATTTTGTAAATTCAGCTTTTGTACATAAATTCTAAAAAACTTAGATAACATTCAAATGCTTAAATGAAATATATTTCATACTTAAATCTCTAATTACTACTAACCACAATAGCAAATAGATTCTTCTCTTACGTATAAATGTAGACAAAGTATTACAAAACTTGGTAAAAAAGATTTATTTTAACTTCGAATTCATTTAAAATTGATAGTTGTAAAATTTTATGATTAATCCATGATTATTTTTTTTATAAAAAGACTAGAAATCTATTGCAATACTAAAATCTAGTGGTAATTTAATATATCTAATAGGGGTGTGCGAATATCGTTCGAATCGAATATTAAAATTCGATTCGAAATTCGAATCGAATAATTCGAATCTCCGAATTATTCGAAGTTCGACGAATATTCGAAAAATTTCGAATAATTCGAAAAGTTTCGAATATTCGTTGAATTTCGAATAGTATCGAATTTGACTACGACGATGTATCGAAAATAGGACAAAAATTTGTATTTAGTAGATAATATCTTTAATGGGCTAGATGTCTACAAAATAGTCATAGTCGTCGTAGTCGAATTCGATACTATTCGAAATTCGAGTTTCGAATCGAATATTCGTATTCGATTCGGAACGAATAATTCGTGAGTTCGAATTATTCGCACACCCCTAATATCTAACCCTTTTTACCGAGCTATACAATATCTTGATTTTTCGTATAAAAACAAAGGATTTTGGAAGAATTTTAATGTGTTAATTTCATTCTTTTGAGTAATGTAAATCTCATGTTGAACATCAACTTTTTTAGAGAGTATTTTATAATCGTAAACAGCTAAGTTTATTTATAAAACTGTTTTAGAAAAAAAGCATTTTTCTTTAGAAATGCGCAAAATTAGGAAAACAACGGCTCAAATACTGATTACGTTGAATTTTTTATAACCAAAGTAAAAACGAATTTTAAAAAAGAATTTCAAATTTTGAATACACAAGAGAACATAGTCAATCGTGACGTCATTCCATTAAAATGACGTTGCAACAAAGATGGCGGATTACAATATTTTTCACAATCTCTTTAGTTTTTAATTAATTGAGTGGTCTCGATATTTCGTTGTTGTTGCAAACGTCATGATCACGAGAAGACTAGATACTGCTGGTCGATTTACTACTCAGTACTCAGTCAGTAATTAAATATCGTGGTAAGAACCCGTATATAATGCATGAAAGTAATGTAGAAAACTGCGAGTATTCGAATAAATAAACTAATTAGTTTTATTACAATCGGCTCCATTAAATGTTATTTTCTCCATACTATTTATCCTTTATTTAAGAGCTAACAATATTTCTCCTTAAGTTGCTTCCTCAATATCTTACCGGCCGAGTTTTTAGGTATTTCTTCTACAAACTGAATCTCCTTGATCTTCTTGAAACTAGTCACTTTTGTATTGACATAGTTGAGCATTTCTTCAGGGTCTATGGTTTGTCCTGGTTGGGGAACCACGAATGCCTTGGGTGCTTCCCCGGAGATTGGGTCAGGTATACCCAGGACTGCGCAATCTAGGACTTTGGAATGGGTGCGGATGACTGTTTCCAATTCTGCGGGGGGTACTTGGAAGCCTTTTACCTGGTGGAATGAGTGATTTTAAATAAGGGTTAGTTGGTTGGTTTAGGCTGTTAGTAAGGAATATTGTTGGTAATATTTTTTTACTTTTTAATACATTTCTCAAACAGATGAGGGTAGAATTAGAATAATTATGACTATAAATATTGAAATTTACTTTAGCTAAATACAATTTTAATTTAACTTCTAGTGATGACGTCACACCGTGTTAGTACCATTCTTTGACTTGACTTTGCATTTTTATATGAGTTATTTTTTCAATCCAATTTTTCTCTCTTAATATTCGGTAGAACAATAGCTCGTAAAAGTTTTGGAATACTAAATGACCAAACAAAAAAATGTTATTTAATTTTATCCATATTTATTAGGTATGTAACTTATGTAAGGTAGAAACACAAAAACGCTCCTATACTTTTCATTTTAGGTTTACAAAAGCTCGAAATCTAAAAATAAATTTATTCTAATAATGTTGGAGAATAAATTTCATTTCATTAAAGTATTGTAGAGTGTTTACCTTAATAAGTTCCTTCAGTCTATCAGTGACATATAAATACTTGTCTTCATCATATTTCCCGATATCACCGGTTTTGAGCCAGCCGTCATCAGTCATTACTTCGTTGGTTGATTTCTCGTCGAGGTAATACCCTGCCATTAGATTTGGTCCGCGACACCATATTTCACCTTCCTGTTTATAATAAAATAGTGTAACACAATGCCTTATTTCTTGTGTCCCATATATTTTAGAGGGCGAATTTTAGAGGTAGGTGTAGGAATAAAGTTGTAATGTGCAAACGAGTGTTAATCAGAAAAAACCACGATGCCTGCTCCACGATGCCTCAATTATAATTTATTATTCAGCAGCTTCTTCGTCGTGGTGGCCGAGTGGTTGAAGCGCTTCCTTCCGAACGGGAGGTCGCGGGTTCAAAACCGGCCGGCTTGTACCTCTAAATCTAAATATGAAAAAGATTTATGTGCAATTTTTCACAACACCACTGGCTAAAAACGGTGAAGGAAAACATCGTGAGGAAACCTGCATGTCGGAAAAGGGTTCTAAAAATCCTTTGATGATATGTGAAGTCCCCAATCCGCACTGGGCAAGCGTGGTGGACTATGCCTAATCCCTCTTGTGAGGAGACCTGAGCCCAGCAGTGGGTAGTAATAGGTTGGTACAGCAGCTTCTTAGAACTTTCTAGAATCGGGTTTCATTCTACTGTAATTTGCTATTAAGAGGTCTTGGTGACAAAAACCTATGATGACGTTACAATGAGTGGCACGACGCGTTACACGCTAAAGTTAACTTCAACATTTTATGCCACGTAGGTACGAGCTAATGGGTCACTTGCTCATAGGCAGTTACCGTTTATCATGGACAACTGCATTGTCAGAAGACACTGCGGACTTTCTTAACCACTCAACTGGGAACGTCACTATTGGCTAGATCGCGAAACTGGGGACTTCGTTCGAAATCAATACCGTGTTTGAGCCCGGTCTTAAAAACATTTTTTTAACATTTTTTTCGCTTACGATCAGGTGGGCCGTTAGCTCGTCTGCCTACGTGGCAATAAAAAAAAAAAAAAAAAAAAAATTTAATAGAACTGTGCTCAATTTTGGCTCCTGCCACAGACTTGGCAAAAGTAAACAAACCAATTTTGTTGCTGATCCCAGTTGAGTGGTTAAATAAAAAGTACATTCACCTGTCCAGGCCCCAATGCTTCTCCCGTGTTGATATCCGCGATCTTGATCTCGCAGTTAGCGAGCACGTGACCGACGGCCGCGTGGTTGGTGTCGGTGTTTCTACCAATAGTGACGGCGCCGTTCGTCTCGGTCAAACCGTAGCCTTGACGGAATATTACGTTTTTCTGGAAGGAGACTTCTATATTAATATTGTAAAGAGGAGATTTGATGTTTTTTTTTTATTATTTTGAATAGACTCCGAAACTACTTGACCGGTTTGAAACATTCTTTCACTATTCGAAAGGTTCTGGAGTGGCGCCCGCGTCAAGGGAAGCGCAGTGTGGGACGACCAGCTGCAAGGTGGACGGATGATCTTGTTAAGATCGCAGGAACACGCTGGATGCAGGCCGCTACCGACCGCGAGCATTGGAAATCTTTGGGGGAGGCCTATGTCCAGCAGTGGACGTCTACAAGCTGAGAATGATGATGGTGATGATTCGAAAGCTACATTATCAACAAGTTACATAACAAACGCGTAGTACATTATTTTATTCTATAATCAATAGTTTTCACAGTGCACGCGATGTAAGTTTTCGGATATATATTTTTTTCCAATATAAAATCTAGCCTATGTTACTCGTGGATAATGTAGCTTTCGAATGGTATTTTTCTTTTTTTTTAATTTTGAAAAATTTGAATTGAATTTTTAAAAACGGTCCAGTAGTTTTGAGTCTATTCCAACCAAACGAACATAGTTATCCTCTTTATAATATCAGTGTAGATAATAATGATTGCAAAAAATAAGTATTTTCCTTGTACTCCATATTTAAAAAAAAAACAACTCATAATGACGTCACAGGCAGGTGTATATCAGTCGATAATTGCCTAACCTTTGATACATTATCACTAACACCATAAAGCGACATGCACAATCAGACTTTGCCCTTTATCGATAAGATTGTTTTATCGACAAGTCAAGTGCAACATTATTAAGATAAACTAGTGCTAGGGGTCTTTATATCGATATATTATCGATAATCGTATAATCGACTGGATCTTTGAACTTTTCGATTGCGTTATTTTTAATCTGTTTAGCTACTCAATTGGGACGCTAACCACACTTGGCTTTGTTCATTTATGGCAAGTACTCCTAACCAAAATTGACGTTAGTACTTTTTGGAACGAAGTTCCTTATCGCGCGTTGTGAAAGGGGGCTAAACGGAAAAAAATCTTAGGAGAAGTTGTCACGACACTTTTGTTTTAGATGATTATCGCTAGATGGAGCTGTGATCAAAATCTTTTAAAACACGTTCCTTATCGCGCGTTACGAAAGGAAATATTTTTTATAAGATATCTTTTAATCGAAAGGAACTTCGTTCTATTCGGGTGTCCCATGACACCTCTCAAGTTTTTTTATTTTATGTCAGGTAAAGGAGCCACCTGATGGGAAGCGGTTACCGTTGCTCATGAATCTTTGCGATAATGTTCTTACCTAGTAAATGTGGTTTTGATTATATTTTATTACACCTTGAGTTACATAATTGGACTTTTATTTCCCTATTTTTAGTAGATTCCTATTTTCTCGATAAATGGAGTATCACTACTGAAAACTACAGCTTTTTATTAGTCTAGATAATAGATAAAATAAACTATTATATTCGTAATAAACGTACATTTTTTTCTAAGACTGCGGCCACATCAGAAGCGGCGAGCGGAGCTGCCCCGCTGATCATTCCCTTGATGGAAGCGAGATGTTCTGGCTTCACGGCAGGATGTTTACCCAGGAATACAACTGAATAAAATTTTAAAAAATACTAGTATTAGTCATACTGAAACACATACAGTAATGAAAAATTTGGAAAAATATAGTAAAGGTTTCGTATAACCGATTTCATTGCTCAATTGTCAATGGAATTATTCTCAAGGGAGTATATTTAGTTTTTCTCGGAACAGCATTTTAATTTCTAACTTTATTTGATTAGTGACCTTGAAGAAACTTAAAGAGGAATCCGGATGGAATAGAGTTATATACCGTATTCGCCATTTTTGTCGTAATCACGGTCATTTAAAGTGCGACAGTAAATTTAAAAAAAACCGTTTAACTACTATTGAGGCTATCTTTTTGCTGAGTTCTCTTACAAACGGGTCACATGACAAAATGAACCAAAATTTGGTATACAGAAAAATAAAAACGATTTAATTTATTCGAAATTATAAATTCCTTTAAATATCTAGTAGGTATATTTATTAAAACCAAAATTATCAAGCATTTATTTGTACCATTAAATTAATCTTACCCATAGGTGGAACAATGAAAAGTACTTCAGCCTTATACTTGACAATAGTCTGAAGGAACAGCTCAGGTTTGAAATACGGCATTGTCACTAATTTGACACCTTGCGTCATTTGGTTCAGCATTAGAGAATTAAAACCGAATATGTGGAAGAAAGGCAGGATGGCTGGCAACACTGATTGGTGGGATTCTGTTGAAGAAAAGAAAATAAATCAATAGTGACTATAGTCGTAATACAGTATTTTTTGCTAGAAGCAATCAATAGTGATTATAATGCATTATTGGAACGAAGTTCCTTATCGCGCTTTATCAAGAGGGGGTTAGACGGAAAAAAATCTTACGAAAAGTTGTCACGACACTTTTTTATTTTAGATGATTATCGCTAGATGGCGCTGTGATCAAAATCTTTTAAAACACGTTCCTTTTCGCGCGATACGTTAGGAAAAAAATATATAGTATATCTTTTAATCGAAAGGAACTTCCTTCTATTCGGGTGTCCCATGTCACCTGTCAAGTTATTTTTAATGTGTATATTATTCGCATGCTAAGTTATCTCAATCGGAAACCGAGAAGCTGGTCAAATTGACTCAAGATTCCACCCGAACTTACATAGGCGCATTGTTACATCCAGTGCAAGTTAATATAAAGCTTATTTTCTTTAAACACTCGTGATCACATATCTTACATACATTACTTATCTGCTCTTATGTAATCTACCCGCAGTACTCAGTCTTCCCGTGACCATGGCGCTTGCAACTTAAAATATCGGGATCGCCCATTTTGTAAAAATCGTGGTAAGAAATCGTTTATTAATTGTGTCAGTGAATATAAAGCTTTTAACAAAACACTTACCAGTTGTCTCTTCAATGACCACGATCTCCGGATCAATGATCATTTGGTTCAAAGCAACTGCTCCTCCGTGGGTCAGGACCACACCTTTAGGGAACCCTGTAGTACCACTCGAAAAGGGCAAAAGGGCCACATCTTTAGGGCTTCTTTGAACCGATTTCAAACAGTCAGTATCTATGTGGAAATCTTCGGCTAATTCAGCGAATTTAATAGCCCCTTCTGGAATGTTCTCATTGTCAACAAGTATAACGGGAATGTTGACTTTCATCTCGTTTAGGGCTTGTTTTATGTTTGCGTAGGATATTTTGGAACTGACTATGGCTTTGCAATCTATTAGTTCTAACTGTCTTTTTAGTTCGTCTGTAAGAAAAAAATATTGTTAAGGTTAATTTGGACTTATTATTCACCTGGTATCGAGGTGGAGTTCATTCCTACTATATAGAACCCTCTTCCGAGGAGACCTGAGCCCAACAGTGGGCAGTAATGGGTTGGTACAGATATGGAACCACCGCGATCATCCTTGGTTGGTTTCAGGAATGATTTTATAGAATAAGCTCCCCTCTTTGGTGTTTCCCGAGCGCTATGACTTGTCAAACGACATTTGAAGAAAGTTCATAAGGTCCATGAGCGAAAGTAACTTCTAACGATCAGGTGTCCCGTTAGCTTTTTTTTTCTCAGTTGGAGGAAATCACCGGATATGTGGGAGTTGAACCGCACTAAAACATCCAACCGCTCACACTCAGCGTCCGAACCCAGGCAGCCAGAACCCAACATGAGGTTATGAGGGACTCACAATATTACAAACTTAAAATAATATTTTAAGATTATGACAATAGTAAACATTTACTTACAAGGCGTATAAGCTGGGTTCAACATACTAACAACACATCCAGCTTGCAGTATTCCGAGCAATGTGCACGGGTACTCTGGTAAATTCGGTAATATCACAGCCACTTTGTCATCATTCTTTAACTTTAACTTTGATCGTAGTGACGCGGCTAAAGTAATAGACATCCTGTGTGTTTGAGCATATGTGTATCCATGGCCTGTAAGTGCACATACCTGAAATAAAAATAACTTTCATGAACTTCTGCAATGCTAGGGCAATGAGGGGGCCGTTATCTATCACCTTAATCAAAGAGGGACATGTCATGGAGCTTCGCTCTGTCCCTCCACGTAGGTTTAAATTTAAAACTACGCAATATATTTTCATGCGGCTTTAGTAGAGAAAAACTGATCATTTTCGAAGTCTTTGCTGTGAATAAGCACATTTTTCTTACATCGCTAATAATGGTGTCTTAACTCCTCCTTTGTTACTCATGTTAGTTAGTTTAATTATCTCTGAAAACTTTTAAGAACGGACAATAGAGCAATCTCGTCTGTTTTCTCGCTCGCCTTAAGCAGACTCCATCAGCTATAAAGTCAATAATTTTAAACGAAATTTGGATATCTTTCATTGACATTTACTCAGGCGTGCAACCATATACTTTAATCCTAATATTGTTATAATTTTAGTTAACTTTAAACAGATAGAAGAGAGAAACAGATAGAGTTCTTAGAATCTAAAAAAATTACAAGATCACAAATATTCGATGACGAAATCAACGAAAATGTTAATTAATGTTTCATTGTTTTAAAACTGCATAACAATAGGAAACAAAAACTTTGAATTACGCACGACAAGACTCAGGTTACTAAAGTTATTCTATGTTTAAACTTGAATTTAGTAATTTTAGAAATGTGCTTTTATTACATTTGTATGTTCATTTATTTTTTACATTCTATTTTTAAAAATACATTTACAAGAAAATAAAATTTAAAAATCTATACTATATATATATAATATTATAAAGCGGAAGAGTTTGTTTGGTTGTTTGTTTGAACGCGCTAATCTCAGGATCTACTGGTCCGATTTCAAAAATTCTTTCACTGTTGGAAAGTCCATTTATCGAGGAAGGTTATAGGCTATATTTTATTTTCAAAAAAATTAGGGATCCGTATGAAAATATCGAATATGTAACACAAGGCGAATAATCGAAAACCTATTTATGCGTACGCTGCAAAAACTATTGACAATAGAACGAAATAATGTACTACGGGTTTTTAGGTCTTTAGCATAATATATCTAACTATCATAGTTTAGTCAGAATAACCGCTTTTATGTTTATGATAATAATATTATAAAGGCGAAAGTTTGTATGTATGGATGTATGTTTGTTACTCTTTCACGTAAAAACTAAATGGATTTGAATGAAACTTTACCACAATATAGCTTATACATCAGAATAACACATAGGCTACAATTTTTGAACCCCTTTGTAACGCAGACGAAGTTGCGCGGGTCACCTAGTACAATATAAAAACAGAGGGTCACTGCAGGCGGAGTCTACGACCCAAGCTATCAGTGGTCAGGGCTCAAGAGAGAGGAACCTCCTCACAATACGCGCCTTGATTAATTTATATATTTCATGTTTGTTTCTTATATTAATTTCAATTGGCTCTCATAGTTGAACAATTTATATTTCCCTGTTTATTTTCTTCAAACTATTTTATTAACAACCCATTGCTGCCCACTACTGGGCTTACGTCGCCTCAGTAGAAGAATCAGGCAAAGTCCACCAAGTGACCACAATGCAAATTGGGGACTTCAACATATCTGTTAAGGATTTTTGGAATCTTTTTCCAATATGCAGGTTTCCTTTTTTTATTCCATTTACACAATTATGAAGAATATGGTAATCATCATAGAATGAATTTATTATAAATCTTAACAATTGGATTTACTAGTTATGTCCAATGCCAACTTGTTTTTAATTACATACTAATGGCTTATCTTAGAATTATTTCAGTTTTATACACAAGATGCAATAAATAATTTATTGCAACAGTAATTTATTATAATGTGGAATGTGAATACTGCCAACAAACAAAATATACTTGACAAATAAAAAAATTGTTTAATCATCTGTTATCCAGTAATTAATGATTACAAATGATTAGAAATGTGTAAAAGTCTTTTTTCTGAAATTAAATGATCAATGATTTTGAGCTGAAAATGATTAGCTCAAGTACCATAGGTAACATAGGGAGAATTCTATAAGGAGAACTGATGATATAATTTGAGTTTTGGCTTAAAGCTATTGTTGATAAACAGCAGTTTTTATGGAAGACATTTTGTTAGGGATTTAGAGAATCTATTTTTTTATTGCCTCATAGGCAAAAGAAGTAACGGGGCCAACTGATCGTAAGCAGCTACCGTTGCTGATGGACCTCTGTATTGTCAGGGGACACTGCAGGGCCACTGCCTATTGTCTATGAGCTGATGATTATAATTAGTTGCAATGATTGAAGGTTCCTAATCTTTGTTCATTACTTTAAGTTTGTAAATTAAATTAAAAAATACAACATTAATAACAATTATTCAAATATAAAGGCAATTAAACACTTATCCATTCAAAATAAAGGTGTTTGTAAAACTTTCAATATTATTCAACTGTCCCAACAATTGGAATATTTGTTTAAAGCAAACACTTACCGTAGCTGTTTTGTCGGGCCACCTGTCCAAATTCTGCCATACAAAATCATTGATAGTGAAATTTGTCACGGGAAGATCTTTGTAAACTGAAGTTAGTATGTTTTTTTCTTGTGTCTGCTTTACACTTGATGGTGCTGTTGATAGCTTCTGTTTTCTCAAGAGTTGCAGTGCGGTACGTCTTAATGTCGACATTTTAATCTAGAAATAGTGTCAGTGAACCTTTATCTAAGTGTGTTACGTTATCAAGACAGTTTAATGCAGTGTTTAAATTATTAAAAAATTCACGACTGAATTCAATTTCAAATTACGAATTTGTGTTGCAAAAGTGGATAGCTCTCTTTTTGGAAGTTAGTTAGATACGGTAAAAGTTTAAAAAATAAATTTGGTCTAGTTTTTAAAAATAGAACTAAACGAGAAATGAGCGTAATTTTTAAGCTCAATTAGGTCGTGTATGAAATGCTTATTTAGCTTTGTTTTACGTAATAAAATGCTGAGTAAAGAAAACAATAATAATATAAATGAAAATGTGCATCGTCTTACCGCTATATGGAAACTGCGTTAAGAATCAATTTTCAATAATATTTATTTTAATAACTTTGTTCACAACTTTCTGCTGATAACAGCCGTCCGTGCAGTAACATTAAATATGAAATACTAAATATTATCAGTATGTGTTTCTTACCTACAGTACTTTGTATTAACTGATACCAACTCGCTTTTAGTACATAATATTTTGTATAAACAGAACAATCCAATGAACCTTTGCGCCCTTGGACTTTGTTCGAACCAATTGAACTTTCTCTTTGTAAATTGTTATGTTCAACACGGCACACAACTTGTTTTGTTTGGTTTTAGTTCTGGAGTATTACGTACAAATTCGCAATGTATTGGTTCACATTAGTTGAAATTAAAGTGACACTAATTACCATTCAAACACTAATGAAAGAAAGAGATAGCAATGTTATTTGGTCTTGATTTAGTGGACATCTACATTTGGTAGGCTTATTAAAATCAGCTGTCAAAATTGTATACGAGTTCCATGGACGTATAACTTTATTTTTCCTATTGAGAACACCCTTGGTAGATTTTTTTAACAGACTTTAAAGACTATGTATGAGTGTATGTAAAGGCTATGTTGACTGTATTTTTATTTTTTTGTCTGTTTGGATCCAAATAACTTCAGTTTAGTCGAGCCAAATCGGACGATTATTTTTGGTATTTAAGGTTATACTAAGACTTGTCGTGGGGACCCATTAATTTTTTTCGATATCAAATGTGTACCTTTTGAGGTTTACCTACATTTAAATGGATTTATTTATCTGCGTATTTTTCTTCTGGATGATTTTCTGTGGGAACCAATTTACATGATTCTTATTTGAAAAGTAACTATTTCTTAAAGAATCTTCTTATTTCTTACAAAATAGCTGTGTTTTAGCCTACTAGTAGTTTTTGTGCTATTTTTCACAATTTCAAGTACTTTATTAGACCCTTTTTTATCAGGAATGAAACGATACCAATTTATCGGTACAGCTGATTTTATAATAAAGTCGATATCTCAGTTCTCGATTCCCGCAAATTGTATTTCTTTGACTGCAACAATCGTACATCGATAATATTGAAGAGAAACACACTTTTTTTCTAAAATTTCAAAACTGTTTTTGAAACGAGAACTTTAAGTTTTGACAACTAATTTTTTAAGGTGTATTTTTAAAAATTAAAGGATTTTCTGTTAAAGTAATCGTCGGTTTATAAAATGTCTGCAATCATGTTTCAAACCATCCGGGTTATTTTCGGCCTAGCCGTACATTCTACAACCAAACCTAGAAGCCCCAAGATGGCAAAATTGTTGTTCTACTCAGAATTAATAAAAATCTTTACATTTGTTTAAGAAATTTATTATAGATAAAGAAAAATGAAGGTCCTAAATTAATTGTAAAAAATATACAATTTTTACTATTCAAAAATGGTCTGTTGAGATTGTATTTGAATAAAATATAAAAAAGTGCAGGCTATCTGCAACCACGGTTTGTATACAAATAATACAATTATTTGCTGCAATTAAAAAAAAAAACATATTAGAATCCTTTGGCACAGCAAGAGAAGAAATGTAAGCTATTTATACTAAAATTTAATAGCGACGAGTAATAAAAACGATGTATTCGCAAAAAAGTGGGATTCTTAAAATGGCGGTTTGATTATTATTTTTTTTACGTTTAATTTACTAAAAATACAATTAAATGAACGAATGTCTTTATGGAAATAACTCGTGTAACTATTACAAAGATGAATTTTAAATGCTATTATAATTTAATATAATATTTAAGAAGTTTCATGAGAAAATAATAATGGATACAACTAACTAGCACGCTAACATATTTTTTGGCATCATATATCAAAGAAAGCCAGGATACTTAAAGTATTGCTATATAAACGAAATAATATAAATTTTCAGTATTGCCAGCTGAAATATGAGAAACGAACGAAAATGAAAACTACCAATTGAAAGCAATGAAACATATTTACAATGATTCTTATTCGGAATTCAAAAATAAACAAAAGCGAAGAATAAGGTCGATAAAACTATAATAAAAGTACTCAAGTCTCACAGTCCATTTTTACACAATTTGAATAACATAACTAAAATTATATTTATCGAAAAAAAAGAAACATATGAGGGTGTCAATGTTAAAGTGGCTTGTATTTTACTTTCAGCAGGTAGTGATGAAAATTTTATTTCAAACCATATGGCTAATTTATCTCTGCTATAGCAAGTTTTTTATTTACTCTATCACAAGTAAACATAATTTAGTGTAGTAATTTTAGCATAGCCTCTTTTACATTGACAGTATTGTTTAGTTTACCTCAGTGCACTAATACTTTACTGTAGATAAAATTTGGTGGAGGTGTTAAGAAAATGAGGTAATTGACAAAAATAATTTGTTCATTTCACATTATTCCACAGTAAAGTCTCAGCGCTCAAATGTTTTTTTTATTTGCTTTTCACTATAATCACAACAGATCTTGACAAAACTGCAATCCAAAAGCACAATTTTCAACTTTTTTAAACAAACTTGTACATCAGTCCTTTAAATTTTTCACAAAACACTTCCATTATTTCTTCAAACTTAATTTTTTATCGACTTTTTGCTCCACTGAAACAAGACAAAAAATATTTTATGATTATCTGGACACTATTACTATGTTATCTTAGCGTATTTGGTTACTTTAACACAGATACAGTACAAAGAAAAATCTGTATTACAATAAGAAAAACAGCACATTAAGCAAGACTAAATTATGCTATTGCATATACATGGAACTATTTCAACAAAACTATTTATTTTTGTTACAAGGCTGTTCTCAAGTGTAAATGTAAAAATACAATTTATTTTTACTCAATGTACTTTAGTCAGGAAATTCTAAAGATAAGAAAAATCAATCATACTTTACATTTTCATTCAATTAGACTCATATTTTTAAGAACTAGGCCGTATATTGTAAAACTATTATAACTCGCATGTTATACTCACATCACTTTACTGGAGATTCCCTATATCGAGCTCGAACAGTCTTTTACCACCTTTCAGCATTTTTTCGGAATCATTTCCATGTTTATTTATATATTCCTCCAATCGTATCAACCATTGGGCCCAGTGTTCGCGTAATTTATCAGTCGAGAGATGATAAACATCAGCTTTCGAGCCGTCAGTGTAAGCTATGACTAATAATGCGTCGCGAACTTTCATGTGTTTGTAGTTCAAATCGTTACAGACTGCTCCAAAATACGCAGCAAGTTGTACGGGATTATCGTACGTTAGGGCTATAGATTTTCTCGGCTTATCCGATTTCTTCCATTCGATTAATGTTGGCTTATCTCTGGAATTTTAATTATCGGTTTTAAAAGAATGAGTAATTTATGAAGAAGGCAATTTAGTAATGTTTTTGTTAGCGGTAAACAAAAAATATAGCTTTGATAACTGAGGGACAATGAATCCTGTTTCAACTGTCACCACATCTTGAATCAATTAGTTACATAAATGAAATTCTAATAAGAATAGTATTTTTTTTATATACGCTATTCATTTTTTAATGGCAAGTAGATTTCACTACCTTAATATCCAATGATGTTAATTATAATAGCATCAATTAACAAGTTTTTCTAATAACAATAAATTTTAAATCTAATTAGTTTCACACGCTAGGTATTTTCTCCATAAATCCGAGCTATTGTTTACAATCGCACAACCCGTGATAACCTTGAGACTTTCCTTGACATTACAAATCCGTTTTTACGAATCTGTGATGTCAGAGACTTATCGCTATGAACGATAGTTGTTATCATAGACATAACATCATGTATGTTTTTGTTTTAGTTAAGGAGAGTACATATTTAGATGAGGCGAGTCGTAACGCGCATCGTAAAATTCTGTTATTTTAAATAACGCAATCTTGAACCTGGCCTTTACTCGTTGTATTACGAATTGGGATTAAAATATTCTCCTTCTGTTTAATACTGAAAACTATGAAGCATGAATGTTAACTGGCTGGAAGCCTTGACTGCATCCAGTTCTCTTTGTAGGGAAAACAGGATTAACAACTTTGTTCGCCACTACACAAAGTTATAGTAACAAAACAAGGCACGGCATAGTAACAATGAATGTGAATTATACTCCCACTTAGAGAGAGAGACCTACCTATAACATTGTACAAATTCGATAAAAGTTTTTGAAAGATCTTCAAAATTGAAATGTATGAACCTGGTTTTGGTATTCCTAAAATAAATGTAGAAGACAATAATCCTTAGAAATGGCATTTGGTAGTATAGCAATATTTCTAATTAGAAATAGTATAATAATATGTAAGATTATAATATTTAAAATTGCAACTCGGTATGCTCGTACTTAACAGTGCGACTTTCCATAAGTATAAGCATAACATCTCGGAATAGTTCCATTCATATAACGTCCATGTATTGTTATCGTGAATCCATTTTGTTTGTCACGAATAATGACCGATAGTTTTTCATACGATAGAGTTGCTTACGTCATGTTTTTAGATAATTTTTGCGCGGGAATTCTAAGTGGGGGGCAGGCCTCAGATATAATAGGAATTTATGAAGTTTTATTATTTTATTTAAGTAGTATTAGATATTTCGATCAAATAAACAAGATACACAGGTACAAAAACCGTCTTAGAAAAAGTGTCTCCAAAATGGAAGCAGTAGGTACATATTTCCAAAAGTGTATTAGAATACATGTTTTTGTTGTTTAGTGCTATTTTACGTTGTCATTTAATCATTGTCTGTGAGGAGAAAATTATAATAAATTAAATCGACAATTAACACAATAATACTTGTTTTGATCCATTGTAATATTACTTTTATTAGACTATTAAAACGAATCAAGTATTGTAAATTGAATTTATATTTGAAGAACAATTGAAACTATTCACTTTGAAGCATATTTTGTGCAATTCAAGTCTCAAGATTATTTTCTTGCTTCAATTTTTTTTATTGATTATAGGCAGACGAGCTAACGAGCTAACTAGTCGTAAGCGGTTACCATTGCTCATGGACCTGTGCACTTCCTACCTTTATAGAATTCAAAGCTCGCTTGAACAAAGACAAGTCGAGTCGACAAGACAATATTAACACTATTTAATTATAATATTCTTTAAAAAAAACTGCCTTAATGCCATACTTACTCATAATCAGCGATAGCGTCAAAAATCCCTCTGTATTTGAGCACAGGATGCACGACATTCGACTCTATGGCCTTGGGAGACGATATGCTTTTCAACACATCAGCTACTGACACCCATACACCCTCCACTTCTTTCTCAATACGAAGCTGGTTAAGGGGTTGAGTGAAGTAATCCTTTAATGTGTTGTGGAACTTTGTACCGACGGCCATTTGAGCTGAAAAAAATAAAAATGAGGTGACAAAGTTGAAAAATTTTAAGCTAAAATATCTTCTGCTATAAAAATATGAAAAAGGATTTAAAAAAAAAATGATGCAACGTTCATAAAAAAGAAAAGTGTGTTCTGACTTTCTTGTTACTATATTACCTCCATGCATTCCATGAAAGTTAATTTTTATTTTTTACAATTTAAATGGAAAGGTCAAAAAGTGTTTTTGTTTACAACACATACATTATAATATCAACAACATTAATATATATATTCCACACACACACACACACCTGTTTGTGACACTAAAGAAAAAATAAATGAAAGAAAATATATTTTTAGATGTTCTTGTTTGTTTTTTTTACTGATATAAAATGATTTAAATATTTTAGTAATTATTAGATAAAATCATGATAAAATTTTGAATTTCCTCCAATTTACAGGAAAAATCATATTTAGACAAATATGATTTTAATTATATTAATATTAAATTTATATATTTGTTAATTATTTTAAATAACATATAGGATATAATTCATATGCAAGACAGTAGAATTGTTATTTACATAAAACATTTCATTATAATTTTTATAAAAAAAACATGAAATTGTAAACTTCATTATTATTTTTGAATGTTTCACAAATATAATTGTAAATTTCATTATAAAATAATATGTAAGATTACTGCTCATTATGTATTTAACTATTATGCAAGAGAAGTAAATAAATAAATGAGCAACATTATTATCATCAAACATAACCATAAGACTATTAACACTGTCTATTTTTAACATGTCAACAATACACTGTGCAACAAATCCATCTACATGTTTGGCTTCATATATTTATAAATTTAAATCAAATCAGTGCCAAGTTTTACGTGATAAGTATAAGCAGAAATGTTGAACCTTGACATTTAATATTTCTGATTGTATTATTATGTATATAATGTCATAATGCATACATAATAATTACTATTATTAATATGATTATGAATACCTATTATTAGAAAGGTTTTTTCTGTTTGTAGTTGTTTTCGCTTGGCATTAATTTGTAAAGCAATAATTTTTGCTCTATTTCATTTAATGCTCAACACCCATCACATAAGGCTTAAACTGCAATGCTACTTAATAAAAAACGGTGACTTAGGCACTTTATTCAGCTGGAGAATTTCTCAAGGTGTCAATGATATTTTTATTATTATTTAGTAGGCAGTTGGTATAGACATAGACATTGCTATATTTAAGTGGAAACACACCACACACATTATAATAAATAAAAAAAAAACAAAACAAAATACAAAATTATTGAACACATATGGGCAAAACTTGTGCCCTGTTCTTCAAATATATGGCTTCCTATAATTGAAAAAAGTCCTTAAGTGTAGTCTGTAGGTGGCTGTTAGCATTGCCTACAAGGCAATTTAAAAAAAGAAATTAACCAGTTTGTTATCTTTTTACACGTGCCTAAAGTTTATTATCAGACACTAGCAATATATATTTATCAAAAACACCAACAAACTTGTTTGCTAAAGGTTATCAGCAGAACATTTTTTAAATAACTTGGAGTTTTATTATAAGAATTTGCTATCTCATGCCTTGCTGTTAAATATTTTTTACTAGATGACCCGCATAACTTCGTCTGCGTCACAAAGGGAAACAAAATATCCTTTAAGATTTTCTCAATAAATGAACTTTAAAAACTGAAAGAAAATTTTGAAATTGGACCAGTCGTTTTGGAGCCTATTCGAGACAAACAATCAAACCTTTCCTCTTTATAATATTAATATAGATTTATTAATTTATTTATTTAGATCCTCACCAAAGGTAACATGTACAAAAAATTAAATATACCCATAATTAGACACCTTCAATTACAGAGATCCATACAAGCATTATGGTATAAAAATTGATCTCAAGCTTCACAGTTAGTAATGAGGAAAATATCTTTTTTCCCATTGATTTGTAGATTTAGATCAAATGTGGCACAATACACAATACAAAATAATATAAAATTTTGACAAAGACTATGAAACAACAATCGCTAAGCAATAGAAATCAAATGATGTATTTTCTTTATTTTGGCAGTTGAATTTGTGTTGTTGTAGTCTAGTACTTAGTCTCAATCTATTCAGTTTAATTTGTTTGAAGTTCCATTAATTTGTAATTCATACATGTCATTCCATTTTCCATTTAATTCAATTATTCATTACAGATATTCTAAAATTTGAAAGAGGTCAACACTCAGGTTTTTTTAACAGAAAAAACACATTGAGTATTAACACACACATTGAGTACTAAATTTGTACAAATAAATAAACTGAAGTGTCTGATTCTTGTAACCACCAGTGATTCAAAGTTTTTGAGTTGACTAATTATTAGTAATTGCTACTTCTATTCAAGAACTACATTAAATCTTGCCACAAAATTGCATTTTTAATTAAAAACACACTGTACATACCTTGATAGAACCTATTAAACTCTTCAACACCCATTTCAGCGATCCTCTCTTGTTTCCATTTCTCCAAAGTCGATCTTGATTCCTCAGTCATAGTCTTATTTAATATTAAAGTTACCGAAGGATACTGCTCAGCAAAATCATTTCTATGGTGTTTTATCTGCAGGATTTTGTCCTCACTTGGGTACCCGGGTTTGGCTGAACTTTTGGTTGTTCCACACACAACAGAGGTCTTGAGACCACGTACAGTTGCATTGTTGAGGAGGACCCCCACAATATTGAGACAGTTCTTCGTATTTTGCCACATGTTTCCAAATTTATTAAAGCCAAACTGTTGAATCACAGCATTTCCGAGGAATTTCGTCGTGCTTTCTTTTGTAGCGGTCTTGTTTTGATGCGTAGTATTTTTAGCTGGAACACAAGTGATAATGAACGTGTGTGGGCAACACGGCGCCAACTGTCATATGATTTAATTGGCAAGATATCAGCTTGATCGAAACTCGACAATGTAAACAAGTATTTAGATGGCCAGCAACAATTACTAACGAAATGGAAAGTAGTTACAAGGTTAAAAACTTAAACACGTAATACCTTCTTTTTGGAACCGCCGTTTCTTTTCCTTGCTCGTTTCTATAAGTGGACCGAACAATTCTTTGGTTTCTTTGTTGTAAATCTTTATTTTCTCAGCCGGTTTTAACGCAGATGCAGGATGAACCACTTTGTTCCTGATAAATTCTTTAGTTTTACATTCGGATGATATTATTTGACTGAATTTATTAATCGGCCGAAACATTACAACATTAATTTTTATACGTTATTTATTGCAAAATTAATACATACGTGTGATAGTTGAGTTGTAGCAATTCAATTTAGTTTTGTAATTTAAAATTTTATTTATGACAGCACTATTTAATCACTTCTTCCTTTTTCATTAGCTTTTTTTTTGTTCTGGCTTTCCTTGGCAGTCATTGAGGTTCAGTTCAGTAATGTCTTTGCTACTGTCAAATGATGAACATTTGTCACTGTCACTGATGACTGCTAGGGTTGTGATTCTCATTTTTGTGCCACCTCATTTCGCTTCACACCTCATAACATAACACAAATTAGTTAGCAGTTGTCTGTGGCACAAATTTTAGATTGCCTCAAAGTCAATGAAGCAACTAGTAGTTTTCTCCTTGTCGTGAAGATCAGTCTACCGAATTAGTAGTTTAAATAAAGTGATCGAGTCTTCCATTCGTTGTATTTTTTTTGAATCTTTGTTTACAATTGCTTCACGAAATTGTATTTTCCCTCACTCTATCCCATCACTTTACAAATCACTTACGTCAAATGTCAACAGGTTCAGTTCATGTTGTTTTTTTTAATTTTTTATCCTTTTAGCCAAAGGTTACAACATAAACATTCCAAAGCCTATTTGGTTAACTTTTTAAACTTTAAATAAAAAATTACAATGATCATCATTATAAAAAATATGAAATCTGTAGTGATAACACATTAAGGCCCACTGTGGGCCTGACTTCGAAATTCGTGACCACACATACATGACATATTCGATGTTTTTGACCGACTTCTAAAAAGGAGAAGGTACTCAATTCGTCATGTTTGTTCCTCGTTAACTTTAGTTTGGGTGGACTGATTTTAATGATTCTGGTATCAGATGAAAGGTGACGGTTAAAATTAGGTTCATTACTTTTTTTAAGATCGATAAGTACTAATGGATCTGTGTTTAAAAATGTGTTATAACGGAAAAAAAATTCACTGCTATGCGTTTTTGCGAGTACTTCTTTTTATATAAACCGATTTCGATGATTCTTTTTTTGTTAGAAAGCAGATATTTTGACATTATCTCTTACAAATTTGATAAAGATCTGACTGGTAGTTTGTGTGCTATGCTTGAGAAATGGAAGTCGGTCGTTTTCATTTTTGTAATAATGATTTATTTAATAGTCGAAAAATATAATACGGTATAACTAATTTTTTTAACATTGATGCAAGCATTAAAACTAAATTAATAGGTAAAACATTCACTAGACTAAAAAGACAAAATTTATTGATGTTTTTAGTAATAAGACACAGGGCCAGCTGTCTGATCAGCGATGTCGAAAGTATAAAATTAAGTGATATGATTACGAAGTGCAAATAAGAAAGATTCGAAAGAGTTTAAATTAAAATTCAATTTACTTTGATTTGAATACAAATTCCCCTATGAAAGTCATTGGTAGCCAATAAAGATATTCGAATTATTTCGATATTCAATCCATTAGGAAAATAATAATGGACGTAGGTAATAATTTGCAATGACCCACTTAATTGGGGCGTGTTAATGTTGACGACTTAATTTGGGACTATTCGAAGATCGACATAATAAGTAATACAATGTACTTATAATATGTATTATATTGATATTGGTGATTTATTGGGAGCAGTTAATTTTCATTAGCATTAACTACGTATCATAGGGCCATCATGTGGGAGTAAATTGCAGAAATACCAAAGGAAATCAATAAGATGTCGTCGCCCCAGTGCTTGTTTGGCCTATCTGACATTTTTTACGAAAATGACTTTTTAATGCAGTATTATAAAGAATTAAATTTCCATCCTACTGGTAAAATAACTTTTTAAAATTTTCAATTCTAAAGCAATAAAAATCTCATTTTAATTTTTTTCTCAACACGGCACTTAACGAAAATTCCGTGCTTGTTTGCTGTATCGGTAGTTTTTAAAAATTTCAGTGCTTGTTTGTTGTATCGCAACTGAATTGACCAATCACAGCCGGCGTAGCGCCGTATCCGCCATTTTGTATGACGTCACAGTAGTTCGAAACACAGTGAGATTCTCATGAAATCACAATAAAAAATGAGAAATAGTTTATTAAATTATGTTTTTTTTGTCATAAATTTGATTGAATATCATTTTAAAAGTATTTCTTCAACAAATCATAAAAGCAAAGATGAGCAGACACCGCTAAAAATAGAGAAATACGTATTTTTTTTAATTCACCGTTGACTCAGTTGAATTTCAAACAGGGTGTTCTATTTAAAAACTTTAAACCAATTGTCAGGTTAAGACAAGTATCACGCCCGATTTCCATACAAATAAATAAAATTCGAGTTTTCGAAATCTGTTTGTAAATTGTTCTGTACTGTGAATCCTGAATCCGAATGTTGGATTCTGCATCCTGGATCTTGAATATAGGATCCTTGATCTTAATCAAGATCTGATGATGGAGCTGGAAGGTGACTACGGAAACTCCGTCAATAAGCAAAATAACCTCTAATGAAGCGTCTTGTTGAGTTCTTTGCAAAGACATGAATATCAAGGTCTGATGATGGAGCTGGAAGGTGGCAATAGGAACTCCGTCATTAAGCAAGATAACATCATCGTGTTTAGGCTCTAATGAAGCGTCTTGATGAGTTCTTTGCATAGACATGAATATCAAGGTCTGATGATGCAGCTGGAAGGTGGCAATAGGAACTCCGTCATTAAGCAAGATAACATCATCGTGTTTAGGCTCTAATGAAGCGTCCTGGTGAGTTATTTGCAAAGACATGAATGTCAAGGTCTGATGATGGAGCTGGAAGGTGGTTACAGGAACTCCGTCAATAAGCAAGATAACTTCATCGTGTTTAGGCTCTACTGAAGCGTCTTGATGAGTTCTTTGCATAGACATGAATATCAAGGTCTGATGATGCAGCTGGAAGGTGGCAATAGGAACTCCGTCATTAAGCAAGATAACATCATCGTGTTTAGGCTCTAATGAAGCGTCCTGGTGAGTTCTTTGCAAAGACATGAATGTCAAGGTCTGATGATGGAGCTGGAAGGTGGTTACAGGAACTCCGTCAATAAGCAAGATAACTTCATCGTGTTTAGGCTCTAATGAAGCGTCTTGATGAGTTCTTTGCATAGACATGAATATCAAGGTCTGATGATGCAGCTGGAAGGTGGCAATAGGAACTTCGTCATTAAGCAAGATAACCTCATCGTGTTTAGGCTCATATGCAAAGAACTCATCAAGACGCTTCATTAGAGCCTAAACACGATGTGGTTATCTTGCTTATTGACAGAGTTCCTGTAACCACCTTCCAGCTCCATCATGAGACCTTGACATTCATCTAGCGACAAAGTACTCACCAGGACGCTTCATTAGAGCCTAAACACGATGAGGTTATCTTGCGTGATGACGGAGTTCCTGTGGCCACCTTCCAGTTCCATCATCAGACCTTGACATTCATCTAGGGACAAAGTACTCACCAGGACGCTTCATAAGAGCCTAAACACGATGAGGTTATCTTGCGTAATGACGGAGTTCCTGTGGCCACCTTCCAGTTCCATCATCAGACCTTGATATTCATGTCTATGCAAAGAACTTATCAAGACGCTTCATTAGAGCCTAAACACGATAAGGTTATCTTGCTTATTGACAGAGTTCCTGTAACCACCTTCCAGCTCCATCATCAGACCTTGACAGTCATCTAGGGACAAAGTACTCACCAGGACGCTTCATTAAAGCCTAAACACGATGAGGTTATCTTGCTTAGTGACGGATTTCCTGTGGCCACCTTCCAGTTCCATCATCAGACCTTGACATTCATGATTATGCAAAGAACTCATCAAGACGCTTCATTAGAGTCTAAACACGATGAGGTTATCTTACTTATTGACAGAGTTTCTGTTGCCACCTTCCAGCTCCATCATCAGACCTTGACCTTCATCTACAGACAAAATACTCACCAGGACGCTTCAAGCGCAAAAAACCCATCAATCAAAAATCGAGAAGTTGGTCATATTTTAAAATAATATACACAACGGAACAAGCGAAATCGGCAGTAAAACTTATACTAATTAAAAAGTTACATCCTGTATCAACAATATTAGCACTTAGCACAAACAAGCACGGAAAATTATCACAATCCTTTGGTCAATCTTCAATGCACGTTTGTTGTAAGTAAACATCCGAAAAATTTTTAGTGCACGTTTGGCCTATCGTCACACAAAACATGTAAAATACGCTAGAATCATGAACTATTGTATATTATTTCTTTATAATTCAATTTGTGGGTAGCTCGTGTATTTATATTAAGTATCAAATTAAAAAATTAAACGTTATTTAATAAATAAAACAAAAAAAACGTCTCCTGTAAAATTTGCTCGAGTGCAGATAGGCCAAACAAGCACTGAGGCGACGATGTGACATTTTGTTTTTTTTTTTAAATTTCGAACACGAAGGAGGTTTTATGCTCGAACATACCTAACCTTATTAGTTTTATTCGAAGTCTAATTTTGTGCTGATGTATTTTCATTAGCTACCCAACTGTTTTTTCCTTACAGTCTACTTACATGAGATTAGGAAGATAGTTATTACCACTATTTAAAATATATAGAATTACACAAAAACCAAAGTTTTATTTTTGATACAAGATACAATCTATTTTAAAAAACGATTGAATATTCATAATAAAATGGCCCAAAAAATAACATGCTAGAAGACCTGACTAACAAAAATTAAATCAGACGTATCGTACCTAGTCTACAATAACTTATTCTCAATTTTATTATTGGTGTAAGAAAGAAAAAAATAATGATATCAAGACCTGTGAACAACTCAGTCAAGCAAAACTTATTTACGTTTGTCAATTTTATCTAAATTACAATAATACTCTTAGAAAACATCATCAAAGCCACTTAAATATTATTAACAAACGGAAATTAGTATTCCGCTGCTACAAAAAATTACTAAAATAAATCTCCGGGCCGTGAGCGGTGGACATTTTAATTAAAATTCTACTCCCGCGTTGTGTTCGTCGGACATTTTCATTTTTAAAATAACTTTTACCTTCTTATCGCGGTTTGGGTAAACTTTCATTACATTCAACGGAGTAATTACTTGTTTTTTAATTAAATTAAAACTCTTGGGTTGAGTGAGCTCAAACCTTTTTGATTTTAAAAATCTTTACTTTATTTACGCTTTCACGATTTAACTTTAGGAATCGTGAAAAGCTTTAATTTGGTAAATTAAAGCTTTTGGTATAATTAAACATGATTCAAGTGCTTATTAAACAGCAATGCAAAATGTACTACGACAGTGTTACTGGTACATTTCCGATAACCGAATTTAAAAAAATCTAGTCATAAAAATAAAGAATAAAGATGTTTATTGTGAGTTAAATCAATTACACATTGACAGAAAACTTATACTAAATACACATAGGATTCAACTTACAGATGTGCCTGAACAAGTTACTAATGATCCTCACACTAGGCAAAGCCTGTATCCCTCCTCACGAGGAGGATTCGGAAGCTCTCCTTTAAAATTTTGTGTCACCATTGTGATATGGTGACCTGCTGGTGTTGTATTTTACTCATTTTATTTGTACCGTTGCGCTGGGTAGTACGACATACCTATCTGCACAATTGTGCAACATACATGCTCAGATTTACTTGTATAGTTCAACTGTGCAAACAACATGTAAATAGCAAATAGCGTGCATTGTCAGCATAGGTAAACGAAAATCAAAATGTAGCGCCTGATTTTTCAAACATGATTACTTATTTTAATGCTTTGCAATACGACAGTCAACAAGCGCAAGGAAGTCGTTCATGTTAAATATTTAAAGATCCTTACATTGTTGTATATAACGTCAATTTGAATTCCCTCTTATGGTCAGTATATCCGGTTTTCATAGTATATTAATAGTTTCTAAGAGAGTGCAAAATTGCTGCTCAAACTACAAGCATTTCTGCGTTGAACTAAACGTTATACAAAATGTAATTTGCATGCATCAAACTGGCCTACATACAACGTAGTACTTAATTCCACGACCTTTCGCCTCTTCAGCATTTTCTCGTGAATTTAAAGCGAGTAAATTACAACTTTCACAGCACTAAAACTAAGTTTAATTTCGTTTGGAATTGCTCCTTGTGTACAAACGCGGAGTTTCAAGCATTTCTTGTTTTAGTTGGGCTAGTTGATTCGTGGGAGTTCGTTTGGATTTACTACGTTGTTTTTGAGAGGATATTTTATGCACTTCTTAAGTTTTAGAAGAAATGACTCATGATGGATGTCAAACTACTAATAGAAATGCTGTGCCTTACCTAAAAGTATAAGGTACCTTATCAAATAGAAAATGCAACTTCGTAGTTCATCAATCTTCTGTTTGTGAAAATCTCATGAAATTTGGTCCAGTAATTTAAGAGAAACAAACAGACAAAGGGATATAGCTCCGGCAATAGATGGCGTTACTTGTATTTCTTCCTTAGGTCACCGTTGTGCGAAAGAGCCATTTAAACTGATATGACTCTGACTGTCTATTTGAAGCTCAAATTTGTATTAATTATAATTATTTATGCGTGTGCGAAAAATTTACAGTTTTAAATAACTTTGCCGTTTAGGAGTTAATTAAAAAAAGTACTTATTAAGAGAATCTATGTCAAAGCAAATGTTTCCTCTTTATTCAATGTAAACTATTGTATGTAAAAGTTTCTACATTAATTCTATAACCAATAAACCTAATTTATTTAAAACAGGAACAGCGTAATCTAAATAAAGTTGACGAAATTTGTGGATAACGAGTCAAACAACTGGTTCACTGTTGGTTAACTGCGAGTTATCAGTCATAGATTATAAAATAGACAGGACATTAATACATTTACACTATTCTTTTTTGCTATGTGGGCAAAATGTCAGAGAACCTGGTCGTAAGTGGTCACCGTCGCTCATGATTACTCATGAACCTATGCAATGTCAGGGGCACCTACGACCTAACTTTAAGGACCCTCCCAGTCATAGCGCTTTGGGAATACTGCTATATGTGAGAAAATATAAACTGATGCGTTTTGAGTCGAGAGGGTAAATAATTAATTTAGTCGAGTTCTCAGGTGAGCACTCAGTACCTACCTAATAGAAGGACAAAGTACGAAGTTCCTTAATCAGTTTAACTTGTTATGCTAGGTATGTAATATTGATAATACTTATACCACCTTCAGTTTTCAGTAGTACAAGTAAAATAGCTATTCCTCGGTTTACTAAACACCGCTATGGTTCCTAGCTACCCAGGAGTTACTGATATGTATAAGTTGCAAATACCCGTTAACTCCCTACATATTCCTACAAAAACATATCTTACTCTATGAATTACAAGAATCTGTCGATGTCGGTTAAAATTAAACTTTTGCGTAACACAGCGCAACGAATTCCAGTTAGCTGGAAACAGATGGTCTCTATACCCAAATGGAAGTCAAGGTCTTCATACAGGAAACAATCGTTTATTATGTATTGTCATAAGTGCAGATAATAAATGATGATGTCATTGTTAAAAGTGCGTTTTAGTAGGACCAAAAACTGAGGTACTTAATTGTAAAAGTTGAACCTATTTTTTTGATATATAAACGCTTCTGATGGTAAATGGTTACCGTCGCTAATGAGCCTCTGAAATGCTATGAGAGAAACTGCTACCCATTATCTACTTATTGAATTGAAATACCTTTAGGACTTTTCTTTAATTTCGTTTAAAGATGGACATGTAATTGAAATTGCTAAAAATAGCATTAATTATAGATAGGTATTATGAAATATTATCTATTTGATTAAATTCCAACACCAAATCAATCTTTTAAACATTAAAATTAGATTAATACTTCTACCACATACAACAATCAAAAGACATCTCAGATACTAACAAAATTATTTACACTAACGTTCGAAAACTGCCCATAAGATTAAACTAAATGTAAACTACACAAGAACACAAAACTTGAAACTCCTCGACCTGCGTTGACCTCCTTTACTGCACCGTTGACCTACAGCTCTCAACACTGCACCGAACACTAGGAATATACGACTAAATTAAACACTACTTTACTGATTCAATTGTGAACTTAGCTTTTCATGTTTACTTACAACATTATTCAGCAGAAATACATTACTTCTTAGTAAATTCATGTAAATTTTACATCTTAATCTGATTGAATGGAAAATTAATTATAGTTTCGTAATAAGGTATGTTATTGAAAGTATAATTTAAAACAATGGAAGAGTGCTAATCAGGTGAGATTTCAGATCAGTTGTCAGCAGTTTGATGATTTTCTTCATGATTTTTTCCAAGAAAATCTGCCTTATGTTTTAAACTGGGGCGGCGCGACGAATATTAAGTCCTACAACTACTTCTACTATTTCTTTTTCAGTTTAAAACATTTTTTTTTTAGTTGGAGGAAATCACAGGATCCCCGCCCGCTCCCCAATGTGGGAGTTGAACCGCACTAAAACCTCCAACCGCTCACACTCAGTGTCCGAACCCCGACTGAGGCCAGAACCCAGCACGGGGTTATGAGGGACGGCGCGACGCGTTACGCCCAAGGCACACTTTCCCGTCGCGCCGCCCCCTCCGGACGCCGAACCGGCAGCATCCGGCGATACGGCCAATCTTATGCAAATATTATACACATTTAAACCATCCTTTACATTCAATAAAAGTAGCATCAAAATCCATAAAGATTTAAGCATAAATACCCACTTACATAGGTACATTCATACAGCGTGAAGCGATGATTGAAAGTAACAAGATATTTTAGGAAGAAGTTACCTTTGCCCATGGACTTTCAGAATACCATATTATTATAACGAAGCTGTGGCGAACATTTCCGTCTCGTGTGAAACGCATCGCGTGAGACGGAGTTTTGCTTTGTTCTGAGCGCGTAGCTTCGTCTACGTGTCCTCGGCAACTAAACTAGACTTAACTTTTCTTTATTAATTATTTTATTCTGTTTTCTTGTAAATACTTCTAAATATACTTTATACAATTTTACAAATTGTTCATCATTACTACCACTCTACAACTAGTAAAAAACTGACTTCTTATATGAGGCTTGAATAAAAACATGTCATCATTAAAGTATTTTACAATAACAAATTTAGACAAACACCAAAGTGGTTTTGAATACCAAGAACCATTGGTAAAATAGAATTGTGATTTTGACATGATTTTGATGTAATGACTAAAGAGTATGTGCTGGTTGTCACGTATTCTGTGAGTTCTAAGAAGATTGATTTCCAACAATCGTGTTTCCTATTTGTTTTAAAAAACATTGTTGACTAGATTTTACCAAATCGAATTATCAGATACATTGTAGTTTTTGATCAAATTAAATCAGCCGGGGGATAGAATAATCAAAATTTGTTCCCCCAGACATATTAATATAATCTAAGTTATCTGCACGACGGGAAAGAGTGCCGATATGCGTAACGCGTCTTGTCACGCATAACGTTCCTCCAACTCAAAAAAAAAACTAAGTACTTAGCGGTATGTTCTTCCTCGTTTGTAGTCATTTTGAATGTTAAATTAAAATTATTTATTACATTAGTTTTAGACCTTATAGGATGATCAATTTAAATGAGGAGCAAAAAAATCGTTTAAATTGATTTACCAAGGAGTAATATAGTTTTCACTATCTACACTTACGTAATAAATCAATAACTGAAACATCAGGCTTATTGTCATTACGTTAAAGTTTAATTTTCAAAGTCACCCCAACTCTGCGCTAAGAGAGCGTGATCTTCTGAAACTAAAGCAATAAATCTAACTTTGGACACAAGAAATTTACTTTGTAACACGGAAAAAAATCCACAATCTTGATGTGAGTTGATTTATAGAATACTAGCTGATCTGGGAAATTTTATATACGCTACAAAAGCAGGAATATTTTACTACTAGATGACCCTCGCAACTTCGTCTTCGTCACAAAGGGATTCAAACAGTAATCGCAATGTTGTTATTTGCGTTTTATACTCGTCATAACTTCTCAACGAAAAATCCGATTGGAATAAAACAAAAAGTAATTTACTTCAACATTAATACTCTTGATAATATAATACTTAATTTGGATAAGGATTAATATAACAATACTATTTTAACATAATTTCAATCTTCGGACGATTTTTTTTTGAACATAAAAGCGGTTATTGTGACTAAACTATGATAGTTAGATATATACTCTCCCGGACTTTTTTTTAGATCTGCCTAAAATCTAAAAACCCGTAGTACATCATTTTGTGCTATTGTCAATAGTTTTTGCAGCGTACGCATAAATAGGTTTTCGATATTTCACCTCGTCTTACAAATTCGATATTTTCATACGGATTCCTAATTTTTCCAAAATAAAATAGAGCCTATAACCTACCGCGATAAATGGACATTCCAACAGTGAAATAATTTTTGAAATCGGACCGGTAGTTACTGAGATTAGCGCATTCAAATAAATAATATAGATTTTTAATTTAATTTAAATTAAGATATAACATGTGATACTCATAAATAACGTGGCTTCCAATTAATAAAATAATTTTCGAAATCGGTTAAGAAGATCCAAAAATAATACTCGTACATTACCTCTTTGTTTTGATTGAGCTTTAGGTGCAGTTGTGTTGGGCATCAAATTGAGTGAAAAGAAACCAACTCTCAAAAGAAGTGCTTACTAGCAGTAGTTGATTTTCCAAGAAATAATTTTCCCTTCTCGGTGTTTCCATTACAATCTTAATATATATAAATCTCGTGTCACAATGTTTGTCCTCAATGGGCTCCTAAACCACTTAACCGATTATAATAAAATTTGCACACCATGTGCAGTTCGATCCAACTTGAGAGATAGGATATCTTAGATCAAGGTCTGATGATGGAGCTGGAAGGTGGCCACAGGAACTCCGTCAATAAGCAAGATAACCTCATCGTGTTTGGGCTCTAATGAAGCGTCCTGATGAGTACTTTTAGAAAATTCCCGGGAACAATTCCTATACGACGTAGACGAAGTTGCGCAGGGCAGCTAGTTACACTATAAATTACATAACTTTGTTTAAAATAATTTTTATAAGGTGTTGTTATACACTCTACCGAGTTTATGGTCGTAACTCTACATCTGTCGATTTTATGGCCCATTTCAGACTATTTTTAAAACTCAACCTATTTTTAGAAAAGAAGTTACGATAATTTGTTTGTAATAGGTAGGTCTAGACTAGGTGACCCGCGCAACTTCGTCTGCGTCACAGAGGGATATAGCCTTCCTCGATAAATGGACTTTCCAACTTCTACATTAATACTCTTAATAATATAATACTTAATTTGGATAAGGGTTAATATAACGATACTCATTTAACGTTAAATTCAATCTCGGGACGAAATATTAATTTTATAAACATAAAAGCGGTTATTGTGACTAAACTATGATAGATATATGCTGTCGCGGACTTTTTTGTTTGTCTTACTAAGACCTACAAACCCGTAGTACATCATTTTGTTATGTTGTCAATAGTTTTTGCAGCGTACGCATAAATAGGTTTTCGATTCGAACTCTAAAATAATTTTTGAAATCGGACCAGTAGTTCCTGAGATTAGCGCGTTCAAACAAACAAACAAACTCTTCAGCTTTATAAGTATCTCCTTTTAGTTGTAAATAAAGTTCATGTTTTAAGGTGCTTAACTGACTTTGAAAAAGGAAATGATATATTGAGGTGATTTTTGTTATTTCCAACCTTCCTTCCCTTTAAAGTTGATGACAATTTTATTACTAAATTGTAGAAAAGACAAGTTTGTACTCTTAGCCATTCATCTTTAAAAGCCCCGCTTGAATGAATAGTTCAATGAAAAATCGGCTAGTGGGCGATGAAACAAAAGTTCAAAAGAATACAAATGAGTGCTGTCAACACTGTCTCCATAAATGTGAGTTACTAGCACACAGTGTTATTCTATAAAAGCAATAGTCAGAAATTGTGAGACGATTGCTTTGAAATCCCTGGTTGGAACGAAAGTTACGTTTGACTTTGTTTATTGCGACGAATTCTAAAAGTAGGTAAACTTTGGAATCGCAGGCAAAATCACGTAAGTTTGTGGGTAAGTAGATCTGTCAACAAGCGATTGCTACCATCATCATCATGATCTCTTCATTCTTATTAATGCTTTTATAAAATGGTTTTGTAAGAGAAATTCGAAATCCGAACAAAGAAAGTGCTTTTTAGAAAATGTAAAAATGAGTGAGTTACGTAAGTATTTGTCGCCAAAACAAATCTACAATTCTAAAGAAACTCTTACTTACTCTCTTTCTTTTGCCATACTAGCTCTATCATCGATGACTAAATCACTACTAAACAATTGCTCCGCGATTGATGTTATATATTTCGATCGCAAACATTAAATAAGTCACATTGGTCGCAAGTGGTCGCGTCAAAATGATTGCATCACCCCTATTAGAGGTTATTAGTGTGGGAATTCAGTCAAATCAGAGAAGACCATGGTGCCATGTGATTTAGGGTCAAGGGTGTTTTGTTTTAGATCGCAAGTGACTGCTAAATATGAGTTTTTGTTTGTTTTATTGTATAAAATTTTAAATTACAAGTGTCGACATAGGGTAAATATCGGTGGCCACAAGGCTTAGAAGTTTTTTTCTTCTAGGTGGATATCCTACTTTTTGGATATCCTACTTTTTTCGAATAAATTCAACTTTTCTTTTTATTATGGTATACGAACGCCTGTCATTTCGGGCTGCCATATGATATGAAAAAAGTTTAACGTAATAATTCACTACTTCAGCTGGTATAAGCTAACATATCTACCTTGTAAGACATGCAATATAAGAATATCTGACAAACATTATCTGGTAACTAGCACCTACGTAACTTTGTGAAAAATTCAAACTAAATTCTAATTGACTGTTGATACTCTTCTGTTCAAACTCATTCGTCTCACAAGACAAGTCTATTCGTCAAACATTGGCCAACACTTGCACAAACGTAAATAAAACCATAAAAGTACATGCTAAAAGCGTATTTGTTTATTTTACGTACAAAAGGAAACGATTGATGTATGGCTAAGAAAGGGGAACTTCGGTTTAAGAATACAATGAAGTGCTAACAAAAATGAACAAAGAAACAGACGTAATTCAGATTGGATTTTTGTACCTTAAGTCTGAGGAATAAAGTTGATTTTCCAGTGTTTTATTACGTAATTTATTAAAGAGGTTTTGGAATAGATTGTTAATCAACAGCCGATTTGAGACCACCTGGTTTTGTGCAACTGATATCCGTTTTATTTTAATCCCTTTATTAATTCAATGTTTTTAATTTTACTTCCTTAATATTAGAAATGTTTGTTACTCTTTTACGCAATAACTGAATGGATTTTGATGAAACTTTGGAGTTGTATAGCTTGCTTATACCATCAGTGTCCTCTGACATTGCAGCGCATAAGCGATTGTAACCACTTACGATCAGGTAGCCCGTCTACCTACACGATAAAAAACATTAGAATAACACATAATAATTTACTATTTTTGGATACGACAAGTTCACGACGCATCATGACACGACACTTTTTCTATGAAATCTGACATCTTGCCTTGCGGTTGGCATAAGTATGCGTTTGTTTTGTTCATACAATATGTAAAGTATCCAGACGGCCAATGTGTTAAGTGAGCGCGCTTCATAATAGTATCTGTGAATTACATTTTAATTATATTAAACTGGCTGATCCCTGCAAATTTCTCTAACCCACAAAGGGAGGGTTTATTTATTTACCTATTTTTATCGGCTCATTTTATTACACCTTGGATTATGTATAGGGTGATTTTTTAAAGAAGGTACATATTGTAGGAGGGTGATGAGTACTCTGTTCTAAAACGGAATATTACAAAAATAGGTAATTTTACATTTTTTTTTAAATCTAAATTCGACAAAACTACCTCAAACATAAACAATTTCGGCTAAAAGAGTGTTGACTTACGACCTCTAGTGATCTCGCGCACCCCACACCTCAGCCACACCCATCAGCTGTCGAAAAACCATAATTTTGCAAGAATTTCAGATATTTTTTTACTGGTCGTATATAACCATCAGCTACCATGACCTTCAATATGTACCCTCACTAAGAAATCACCCTGTATATATTATTGGTTTCTTAGTAATTATCCCTATTTTTTATATATAGTTTTTACCTTTGATAAACGAACTATCCAACACTGAAATAAATTTTCAAATAGAACCAGCCGTTCCCGAGATTAGCGCGTTCAAACAAATAAACTTTAAATGGTAGTCTAGATAATAATTACTAATGCATTCATTTGGTGCTCGACATTTCTGAGACTTCAATTATTACAGTACGGTCCTCAATGATGATTAAGAACTGTTTTATTTATGAATGTTGGAGCAACGAGGTCTTTATATTGATATACTGATGCTCTTCTAGATATACTTTAATGTTTTAATGGCTTACTAAATGATTATGAGTGGTAATTAATTTTGTAGTTCTTAAGGTTATTTATATCAAATTTATTGCATTCAAATGTGCATTTAAATTTATTTTATTCTTATTGGAGTTATCTTCATATTTAAAATAGTTATAGATACTTGAGGAATGTAGAGTCCCCTGACTATGTAGAGGTCCATCAACAACGGTAACCGCTTATGACGACGTAAGTAACATGTTGCAAAAAATTTTGAATAGATCTTTTAAGATTAAAAAAAAAACTTAAGAGGTGTCAAGGGACACCCGGATGGAACGAAGTTCCTTTCGATTAATTAGTGAACAGCTTACAATAGCTTACTATAACAAAAAGTGTTGTGACAACTTTTCGTAATATTTTTTTCCGTCTAGCCACCTTTCGATAACGCGCGATAAGGAACTTTGTTCCAAAATATGGAAATGAAACTTCTTTCTAAGGAAAAATAACGAAATGTTATAAAATAAAATTCGTGCAGCATTACATTACACTACACTGTTTTTCAATTTCGTTTGAAGATGTACCAAAGTTGTGACATAAAAATTCTTTTAGATAATATTCTTTTTATTTTGCAAACGATGTAAAAAAACTTTTAATGTGCAGTCTTCTTAAACTAGCTCAAAATGAAGTAGGTACTCAATTGTTATTAGAAAAGTATTTTTATGCTATTAAAAAAATCCTTTTGAAGCAAAAATTTGAAACAGTCCAAATAAAAAAAAAAATAGCTGATTTGCACAACTTCATTTGCGTCAAGGGAGGGTGCAACCAGAATAATGATTATCAAAATATTCTTAATGGACACTACATCACACAAAAAACGTCTAAAATTATCCTACATTGCTGACATTGCAGAGGTCCATGAGCAACGGTAACCGCTTACGATCAGGTGGCCCGTTAGCTCGTCTGCCTACAAGGCAATAAAAAAAAAAAAAAAAAAAATTATGCATCTATTATAATATACGTAAACCTTTTTCTTGATCACCCTGTCAGTTAGTTAGGTTAGATAGTTTTAAAGATTTAGGCAGACATAGGGACAGATAAATGACATGAAGCTACTTTGTTTTATACTGTGTAGTAATTAGATCTTAGTTTTAAAAATGTGATTATTACTAGTTAGTGTAATGATACGAAAGAGGCAAATAAATTCATATGAAATTTTATAAAACAAACATGACGGGAGAACTTTGATGGTGATTAAAGACATCATCGCCCAATATGGGTGACCTTAAAATCTGATAACCTCTGAACTAAAAGATTTCATCTCGCGACCCAAATACAGCATTCTGATTAATTGACCGATTTAATTCATTAATGGCATTCTTTGTAAACATACCAGTGTTTATGGATAAGAGTTTATTTCAAAGGTTTAATTTAATGTATGTACCTTTTTATGTGGGTAAGTTCGTGTGGAATCTTGCGAGTTGAATTTGACTATCTTCCCGGTTTCCTTTTGGGCTTTTTTCACGCATTATATATGTACATTGTTTGACAATGCAATAATATGGTACCAACTGATCTGATGATGGAATCCGCGTGTCATAGACTGTTCTTTACAAGATAGAGCCATCGTGTTTCAGCTTGTTTTACTCTACAGCATCTTAAAAGCTTGCACAGTAGAATCGGGTTATAACGACGGCCAAGGGACCGGTGATATTACGTCGTACTAACAGGACGTCGTACTAAACGAACAGATGTACTTCCATGGTTGTTCATAACAAAACCAAACGTATGCCTATACTGACGTCGCTATAAACGGTCGGTCGTTAAATGCGAAGTCGTACTAAACGGACTACACTGTAGTCAATTAGGTTTCTTTAAAATAAATGTTTTTCTTCAGTCTCGTTTTCCTCCACTATTGAGAGCTTCCTTAACTCCGCTGGCTCAGCAACTCAAAGTGAGTTTTGAACTCTGCTTGAGGGTTTAAGCAACTATTTTTAAACAAGTAACACTATAATCAAATTCTTGTATTCTATTCCACATAATTTACATACTCATTCATAATATCAATTAACATACTAAATACAAACAGTAAACATTCACACGGCTGTTTACAAACCAACAGTTAGTGATTGTTTGTTCAACAAATATTCTCTCTAATTGTGTCTGCAGTTTGGTCTGTGGTGTATTCAAATGTAGTCCAATGTTTGTCGTGGTAAGTAGCTTGTCTTGTGAGATGTGTAGAGTTTGAATAGCTAATAGGGAGATAGCGGCTTCGTTGTGTCTTCTGACAGTGCAGAGGTCCATGAGCAATGGTAACTGCTTACGATCAGATGGCCCGTCAGCTTGTCTGCTTACAAGGCAATAAAAAAGGCTTTGAATTAATTAGAATGGACATGTCTCTCTTTAAGCGAGTATAAGGAAATTCTTGTATAAGGAGATAATACACTGACATTGCAGAGGTTCTTGAACGACGGTAACCACTTAGCATCAAGTGGGCTGTAAGTTCGTTGACTGTTTTGCAATAATAAAAAGAATGATAAATATCAGATACAAGACGTCCATTGTTAGACATAGGCTTCTCTCAAAGATTACTGCTGTTGCACAATATTCGTTTTGAGCTACATATGATAATTTTCAAACTTCTATTGAAATTAAATGAAATATATTTACAATAATTTTATTACCGTACCATTACCACGACCACCATATGTCAAATGCGCCTAAAAAGTACCTTCTATAGATACTGTTACATTACTGTCCCCTACTGAGCTCAAATCTCCTTAGTAAACGGATCAAGTATAATCCTGCATGCCTAATGCGCATTGGGGATTAAGTACTTAATCCTAATCAACTAGGTCCATCTAAATCGCAGTTTAAATTCTAAAACAGTAGATGTAAATCTGAAGCCTCAGTTACTGTGGGACCTATCGTTAACAAGTAGAGTAAGATTGTTCCCAGCGGGCAGGCCCGGTCGTTTTCAGCCTGGTAGCCGCTTATACAGTGATGGACTTAGGTTTTAGTTAATAGCTGTGGTAGAATAGAATAGAATATACTTTATTGTACCAAAAAACACCAAGTGATTTACAAACTGACACAACTCAAAGTACCTACTATTACTATTAACACGTTAACTGCCGAAAAAAAAACCTATTGACTCTCGGCGTCTCGGTCAGCATTGATCGCGCTGGCAGCGAATGTCTTAAAGTACTATTTGATTAAAGCGGTATTAAAACATGTAAAGATAACCTGAAAAATTAAAACAGAGTTCCTAAGAGTAAAACAGAGGTCCCGTTCAAAACCCCCAAATGCTTTTTCTCTTATTAGTATAGTGACAATTGGGGCCCCAAAAATAAATACCCCCGAACTCTAGATTCGACTCTGTCATCACAGGTTCGAGTTAAAAGCCATTTGCGTAAATTAACTTCATTCCCGTAAAGAAATGTTTTGATTTAGCGAACAGCCTTACTAACGAAGTTTTGAGTTTTACAAGGCCTTACAAGATTTCAATTTGATAACAATTTGATTATGAAACAGTTAGTAGAATTGTAGGTATACTGAGTAAAAGTTACAGAATTGTAAAAATATAATATTGTATTTTTTGCTACATCCTTACTATTCCTTACGAATATTATAAATGTGAAATTAACTCTGACTGTATGTCTGTCTGTTACGCTTTCCCGTTCAAACCTCTCAACCGATTTTGATGAAATTTGGCACAGACAATCTTTACACCCTGAGAAAGAACATAGGATAGTTAGTGATGCAAACGGAGTTGCGCAGCCCCCTAAATTTTGACGTGACAACGTCTTATAAATTGGTTTGCCGGGTGACACTTCAAGAAACTGCGTTACGCTCCGCTCACGTTATGCGCTCACAATGAGAGCGAGTGAGAGGCACGCGTGCCTTTCACTTTTTATGTCTGTCTCTCTCGCTCTTAGGCGGGCTAACCATGCCCGAGTCGCTGTCACGTAAAACTTTCGCCCGTATACCGACTTTACAGGCAACCAATTTTTTATAAGTAACTTAGCTAGTAGAATTAATTAACATTGCACAAAATTGCACAAGTCTTCAAATGCTCCACTCGACTACTAAAGCAGCAAAGGCAATTCCTCATCGTATTTAGGTGTCAGGAACCATCCGTCAAGTATGTAGTTTTATTTATAAATATAATTTTGTTGTGACGCAAAATGTTAGCAAAAAATATACATTTTGGTAGAATCACGCCATTATCTTAACGTTCAACCAAGATATAACTAGACATAGAGCCTGTACTACCTAAATCTCTTACATAAATCAATCCTGTATCTACACTAGTCCAGTTTATCTGTTAACTGTACCGTGATGTTCAGGGATTAGCTTCCTGCTAAGACTGAGATATATACCAATTGTATGCATGTTTATAGCTTTGTCGCATCATCGATCTTTTATCAGTAAATTAGTGTGATAGATATTGATGTGGAAAACACTTTCTATGTGAAAACTTTTTTTTTTTTGCAAGATAGATAAACGAGCCTACGGCCCACCCGATGGTAAGCGGCCACCGTCGCTCATGAACCTCTGCAATGCCAGGGCAAAGAGGGGTCGTTATCTATCACCTTAGGTAGGTTTTATTACAATTCCCTCAGTAATTCATCGAAAGGAACTTCGTTCCATCCGGGTGTCCCTTGACACCTCTCAGGTTTTTTTAACGAATTTTGATTTAAAAATATTACTACAGCCTATGGAATTCAAAAATGACGTAGCTTCCTATTTAAAAGAATTTTCGAAATTGGTTCCAAATATCAACAGATTACCATCTACAACTTCAAAACTCTCAATAACCTTAGTATAAGTAGAGGATTTTAATTCACATTTCATTCAGGATCTAGCTCATCTCAAAACGAATTTAAATTCAATTTAAAGCTTTCAGGTTCAGCAGAATATCAATCTTTTATGATTTAAGTACTTGACGTGGGCTGATTGAGTTTCCTTTGAATGGAGTCCGTTACGGTCCGGGTCGGGAGTGTCGAGACCCTTAGTAAGTTACGTGACTTCCAAAATGTAAAGATGGCGCCTGATTTGACGACATCTTTAACTGACGAATTGCAAGATTGGTTCTGCACAAAATGGGAATGAGGTGCTCGTCTCGGACCGTTTCAATTGATATATTTGTCATAAAAAACTTTTGTAAAACAATATTTAAAAATGTCTATATCTATGTCTATGATGGATCCTTAAAGCAAGGTTTAAAAACTACTTTATACGGTAGTTGCCCAACTATGCCTAGGACGAGAAAGAGTGCCGAGCGCGTAACGCGTAACGCTTCGCGCCGTCCCTCCAAATCCCGTGCTGGGTTCTGACCTCAGCCGGCGTTCGGACGCTGAGTGTGAGCGGTTGGAGGTTTTAGTGCGGTTCAACTCCCACATACGGAGAACCGGTGATTTCCTCCAACTGAAAAAAAAGGCTTTGTAGAAGACTATTCAATACCTCTTTTTCATAAAGTGAGCCGTAAATTCTTTTTCTGCAGCAATAACTATATTTAAAGTCCTTTTACATCAACAAAATCAGAAAAAGAATAATGTCCACTCTGTGTACACAACTTTACATTCAGGATTACTATATTGTGACACGTGTACGAGTAGTTCAGAATTAGGTTCAGATTGTGTTTGACAAAGAGTTTCCATTTCAAGATTTTTCGAGGTAGTTACGAATTTGGGAGAGAAATCGGTGAGAGGTGTGTAAGTATGAAGTTTTTTTAATCATTGTCATTTTTCTCAGTTATCCATTAAACATTCCTACCGAAACATCGATTTAATTATATCGATTAACTAGATGGCCCACACAACTTCGTCTGCGTCACATAAGGAAATTTTCTCACCGTTTAAACCTTCCCTGGACTTCTACGAATATTTCAAGATTAAAATAAGCCAAATCTGTTCAGTCGTTCTCAAGTTTTAGCGAGACTAACGAACAGCAATTCATTTTTATATATAAGAGAAGAAGATATTGTATTGATCAACTTTATGAAGCTTAGGTATGCAATGCACATTTGTGTCTATGGACCATGAACTACATTACTGAATGAATTTCTTTAAACACTCGCGGTTATCTACATCACTTACACTATTACTAAACGGCTTCTTACCACGATTATTTTTAATTGAGCGGTCCCGATATTTCAGCACTGTTTCAAGCGCCATGATCACGGAAAGACTGAGGAACTACGGGTAGGTCATTTAAAAGCAGACAAATTTGTCTACCCTCTTTCTCGTTCGTTTGCCGGTACCACTGGAACTCGAACATTTCGACATACCACACTGACAGTATCGGCTGCCGTCTCAAAACTAGATTTTTTGGCTTTATTTTCGTCTAACACTGGATTCCACATACAGGATAGTTTCCGTGATCATGGCGCTTGAAACAGTACTGAAATAATCGTGGTAAGAACCCGTTTAGTAATAGTATAAGTTACTGAATGATTTCCATTAGTCACAGATAGTTGCGACCTGGCCTGGAATTTAAGATTTTTACTGTTTAATTATTCTGATTTAATAGCAATACACAAAAATATTTTTCTAGGTGCGCGACCCATATAAAGTTCATTTCACGAATCACGAGAAAACGAGTGAACTTTAATGAATGCGATGCCAATACTAATTTTATAGGGGTGTCACGTATAGATAATATTAATAAAATATATTTGGTTTAATTTGTAAACTACCAATCCTTTGTAACAAATCGATAGGTTTAAACATTATTTTTGTATTAAGTATGTAATGTCTTTGATGGATGTTTTATGAGGGTGTGGCATTGTGTCTAATTATAACAGCCTATACCGTAGTTCATCTAGGAGGACATTAATGTAATATGTATATTTTTAAATAAATTATATGATAATAATCCATTATTATGTTATTACCAACTGTCTGGTACTCTGTGGAAGGAATAGGAATTGTTCATTTCTTCATAACATAAATTACCTAAATATCGAAAAAAAAATGCGTCCATAAGAACTGCAAGACTCTACTAGTAAGAACAATTAAATGACTTTTGTCAAAGTTGTTTATTTATAGCAATGGGTCAGTATTATTTCACGTTTCCATATTAACTCATCAACGTACAACACACGTACAAAACCTATGACGGTGACGGCCGATCAATATGAAAGTTGAAAATTGGCTAGCCAATGTGAAAACGCGACATTAAATATTAGTTTATTAACAGTGTTTGTGAAAGAAAGAAAGAAAAAGCATTTATTCAACACGCACATAAAGGACATTCATATTATTATAACATTTAAACAGTATAATAGCTATTTAAACAAGGTACAAAAAAGTTAAAAAATAAAGGCTAAAGGCTCGTCCTCAGTGGCGTGCGAATAGGTTTCAGCTCAGCAAAAGCTTATGGTCTAAAAATAATGTAAACATTACAACAAAAGAAAAAAAACATTGGGTTACTAATAAAATAAGTTATGAAAAAAAAATAATAAAAACAGGTACACAAAATTGCCTAAATTTTTGTTACAATTGCAGCACTAAAATTAAATTAAAAGTTATACCTATAATGATTTTCGTCAGCCCTAATTGTAGCGTAGGTGTGAGCTTTCGTGTCATTGATGAGTCACAGCCATAATTCCGAGTTCGTTTATATCGGAAACCTGTCTACTATTGTTTAACGTGTTTCCAATGAAATTCTATTCTTAAAGACCATTCAATGTACCATTTATCATATGTAAACTAGGTTAGTTTTGGCTTTCAATATCGACAGTATTGTTCGGTGCCTTTAGAATTTGAAGAGATTAGCGATTGAATTATTAATAGTCACTGAGCAAATTGTTTATTATTTCTAGGTTAGAGCTATTGACGATAGTCGCAAAATGTTGTGACCCGACCCAGTTTTAATTGGGCTGTTATGAGTCTATAATTAATGCCTTATTTTTTAAAGATCGAAGGCCAGGAAAAAACGAAAATTTAACACTCTAGTTATAACATAACTGATTTAGATGATATTTGGTTGTGTACACATGTTCTTCGTTGTGATCCAATATTGAAACAAAAACATTGATTTTATTGATGTAAAGAGAATTTATTTTGTGAATCTTTTGTGTAACCGTTCAGAATTTGAGACATATTATTGATATGGGAGTTCGATGTATTATTCAAAAGGTATGTTATGCTAGGGCGTAGTAATTTTCTTTATTGCAAGGCATACTAACGAGCTTACAGCCCACCTAATGGTAGGCGGTTAAAATATTTATCACACCTATTGAACGCTTTCAAACGTTCAGAAAACGCTATCAAAATAAACTCACTGCGATACTGAAAAAACTATCTCTACGAAGTGAAAAATGTTAAAAAAATTCTCGTAATGAATAAAAATAAATAATATCGAATCCCGGGATTTATCCGAGTCATTGACTCATCGTATTGATTATTAGCACCCCACTTTTAGATTACATAACTTTCATTCTGGGCCTTTCACATCATTATTGAGACTAATAAATCAATAAAAATGTCAGTTAAAACATGCTTATCTAGGTATGTAATTTACGATCTCACTCTACCTACATACTTTACCTTAGATGACTTTATGGTGGCTAGAATATAGCCATAAAATTTTGATTTTAAAATTCACACCAACGCGTGGTAAGTGACCTAGTTGTCACTCAAAAACATCAACGCATTTTTGGTCTAATGCCTGAGATCAGAGTAACTTTTAAATAAATTATTAATAGGATAATACATCGTAATAATATAAACGTTAGCATAGTATTGTTAAGCACGTTAATAGTTCCGTTTTTATTAGTAAAATACTGTATATTATATAGTTTCGTCGCCTCAGTGCTTGTTTGGCCATTCTGACATTTTTTTACGAAAATGACTTTTAATGCAGTATTATAAAGAATAAAATCTCCATCCGACTGGTAAAATATTTTTTTTAAAATATTCAATTCTAAAACAATAAAAATCTTATTTCAATTTTTTTCTCAACACGGCACTTAACGAAAATTCCGTGCTTGTTTGCTGTCTCCTGTAAAATTTGCTCGAGTGCAGATTGGCCAAACAAGCACTGAGGCGACGGTTTATATAGTAAGGTAAGTAATCACAAATTATTATCAGCGTCAAATTTTATTGCACCAAAGCAAAATAAAACTTAGAACCTTCACTCATTTTTCGGTCCAAAACTCGATCGTTCTAAAGAAAATTACATTATAAATTACGCTTCATATCCTCCGGGAGGCCCATTTCTTCCGATAGCCAAGTTACACCGACCTCGAAAGTCCCTATTAACACCAAATTTCGCTAAAACAGTTCAGGTTTTCCGCGTGATTTCTTGGCTCAATGGGCGAAACGCACCGATTAAACCTTACCCTGGAATCGGCAATTCCCTACCTGGTACCGATTTATTTTCCGCTTTCCAGAGCGAAACGAATCGACTCTGCACGGTTATACCGTAAATGCGATTACGATTGCTATAAATCGCGGAATAATGGCTTTACAATCGCAATACGGAAACGTTTGAAAACAAATGTGAAATGTGCTTGTTATTGTTATTAAAGTGTTGGTTTTACGATAAATGTCTTAATAATAAAACAAGTCTATTTGATAAATAATAGTTAGCGAGTCATTACGGTGGTCGCCGTTGTGGATCCCCCCTACACAGGAATTACAATGGTGGTAGTGAGAGGTGGGCAAATAGTAGGTAGCAGATAGTATGTAAGATGACGATGAGAAGCCATGACATGAACGACTAATCTAACTATTGCTGATATTATGTGTTTCAGAGACAATTTTACCCAAATAAATGGATGCGTTAATGAGGGAGTGATCTTCTAACTTGCAATCAATCGCAAGACTATCGCGAACAGAGAATAACCATTCCGATATCAAGTTTCCTTTCCAATGAATTTCGCATATTTTCATTTAGATTCTGCAAACGAAACGAGTATGACGGATGATCGTAACTTGTAAATCTTTTGTTTGGGCCCGATTCGGAAAAACCAGTGCCTTCATATCAAATGAAATATGATTGTATAAATTCGCCGTTACGCAAAACCGAATAGGGATAACTATGAGGATTTTTATAATAAAATGAAATTTGGTTCGGATTTCGTTCTTATTTATGATAGTAAAAATAGATTTTGTATCTGTAAATGGACAGTTTCTCTTACATTATTAATATTTCTCAGTAAATTGTGCTTTTAAATTTAAGATTTTTAGGTTATGTCTCATATTCTACTGGAACTACCTCACCTATATTTAAGTAAATACCGACGCTCGGGGACTTACAATGTCAAGAAAATAGTGAAGACAATGACAATGAGGTTATGTCTACCGCCATCACTGAGATGTTTTTTTAATTGTGAAAAATTTGTGTGGTTATGTCTATGTATGAGCGACGATAGGCACTTCGAAATCAGCCTGCAAACTCAATACTGAAAACCGTTTAAGAACTCTGCGTATATTTTTATTTCTTTCTCCATTATTCGATTGCTTTTCCAAGCTTTCTTCCAGACATTTTCCACTCGATAGCTAACAGGCACAATTGCCTAAGAAAGGACTATTTCTAAAATTTTACGACCCATTTCTTTGGTTTTGATACGTTTAATTCCAGTCACGTTCGGTGTCCGAATGTTTAAACTGCCACAAATCGAAATCGTGATTTGGGAGGATTAAACGGATATACGTCTTTTAGATCGAATCCATTCTGTTACGAAATGGATGGAAATTTTTATAGGTTACTAGCTGCCCCACGCAACTTCGTCTGCGTCGAAAAAATAAAAAAAAAATTAGGGGTGGACTACCCCTAACATTTAGGGGGATGAAAAATAGATGTTGGCCGATTCTCATAGATACCGGATAAGCACAAAAAATTTCAACAAAATCGGTCAAGCCGTTTCGGAGGAGTTCAAGTTCGAACACCGTGACACGAGAATTTTATATATTAGATTAGATGTAGATCGGATGTTGATTAAATAATTTTATTGTTATATGTGATGAACTGGAAACAATACCATAAAATCGTGCAATTTTATTGTTTAATTATTTAACATCATTTTAAAAGTGAAAACTTGCCAGTGTTAATTAATTACTCCACAATGTTAAAGTACAAATTTTACCAGAAATTTCCTTCGTATTGAAAAGAGTGAAACGAGCATTAATGGAATGATTGTGTGTTAAAAAATCTATTACAAAATCAGTTTATTTTATGCCGTCATAGACATGTTCTGTTTCTCCAATTCCAGACATAGAAAAATGGCGCACTGGTTTATAACTTTCTTGATCGCTCTCTGAGTCAATATTAAGTGCACTTATCAAAGAGGTTTAAAACGTTCACTGCTAAACGAGGCTTAAATGATCCCGCTTGCAACTTTCCTGTAGTGCGGCAACAACAGGAACTTCTCTGCGGTGCGAAGAGCATACATTTGTTAAAAGAGGTGAGGTCTAATAAACCGCGTATCGCTCTAATGTCTGGTCATATGGGCTGATTACACTTCGGTTCGCAGCCAACGGCAAGTGAACAAAAATTGGTTTCGCAGTGAACGTGTTAATCGTAGTTCTACATATGTACCTATTAATAATAATCCTCCATGCCGGTTTCGGCTACGGCGACTATTTTCCATTTTATTTTTCCCCTTATCATTCGTAGGTTGAGCTTTGATGACATGCTCTGATGTGACTTATGTATCCTATCTTTGCCGTAAAAGTGCGTCGGCAACATTGACAAGATAGGATACCATTCACATAATTGAATTTCGTAACTGGTATATCAAAGCAAATAATCAAAAATGTACCAACTGAAAGTAATAATTCACATTTTTATTCTGATTTATTTGGCCGAGCCGTAGCCAGGGCACTTGTAAATACACTTTGCGATACTTCAGGGATTAAACCGTCTTCAGACATAAAGAAAGAACGAAATTTCTTACAAGACTTCTTTACGCGCCTCTAGTGACTACGAAACATATTTTCAGGCACTTTTTACAAGTCGAGGCAAAGTTAAAATGTTATAAGTACAAAGATAAATGAGATTTTTAATCAAAGAGGCCATTTTTTTCAGAGAAACAGACCAAATCCAATCAACATTCATAAGTTATGTATTAAACTAGTTGGTAGTTAATTTCTATAGTTATGTATTTGCTGGCTTTTGATCTATTTTGTAGCTGGAAACTCTGTGGGGCTTTCTTTCGCTATACATTATCATTAATACCTTTCTATCCTGACATATATCGTCTAATATACTCACACAATTAAACCGCAATAAGACATTTTTTTAAGCCTTAGGCCTAGGCCTAGGACATGCTTGTTGCGGTTCCAGTACTTAATATCAATTGCTTTTCTCTTATCCAAGTTATCGTTTCATAGTGCTAGTTTTAACTTACAATAATGAAAGCGAATACTGGTAAATATAGGTTATAAGCTTATTCAATCACTCGCATTTTTCATTCATACTTTCATGCATTGTAAATGGGTTCTTACCACGATATTTAATTAATTGAGTGGTCTCGATATTTCAACGTTGTTGCAAACGTCATGATCACGAGAAGACTGCATACTGCGGGTTGATTTACGAGCAAACAAATCTGTTTACCACTCAATTAAATAAATATAATAGTAAAATGTGTTTAACCCTTGTAAGTCTTAAAAGTAAAGATCGTTTGTCCAAAAACCTTATAATTTAGAATCAAGTTTAAATCTGACCGTTCTTGTTATTTCATTGAGCGTGGCTACGATGTAATCCAATTGTGTTTGCGCCTCACAGGATTTATAACTCGGATATCGGGAAACTGAGCTACCTGATGCGATTAAATTATAACGATGATCTATAGTAGAAGACGGTGCTGTGAAATTTATTTTATCTACAGTAAGTTTATTAAGATAAAGCATTGTTCAATTGTTGTTGTATTTAGTGTTTTAGTGTAGGAATAAATAAAAGAGAAAACCTTAATATTGCAGAAGAATAGTAATACTTAAAGTTATGATGGCGAAGATCATTTTATTATAGTAAGAAAAAAAAACTTGAGAGGTGTCAAGAGACACCCGGATGGTACGAAGTTCCTTTCGATTAATTAGTGAGGGAATTGTAATAAAATTTTATTTTTTAAGCTATAATAACAATTAACAAACTTAAATAAAATATTTTGATCACAGCGCCCTCTAGCATTAATCATATAAAACAAAATAAGGAATTGTTTTAAAAGATTTTAATCACAGCGCCATCTAGCGATAATCATCTAAAACAAAAAAAGTGTCGTGACAACTTTTTTATAAGCAATTCCGTCTAGCCCCCTTTCGATAACGCGCGATAAGGAACTTCCTTCCAAAAATCTACTTATGTTTAATGTGGTTAAACTAGAAAAGGTACCTATAAACATCTTTTGAATGAAAAACTGTCCATACACATGCTACACTATTGTTGAAATATATGTCAAAAGTATTGTCAATTTTCGAAAATGTATTGAAAAATCAGACATTGATACCCACCATTTGATAATACCTAAAATATTGACAGTAATATACTTAAACTTTGGTACTCCCAGTCTAAAATTTTATCTAGAACTTATATCTGTAGGTATATTGCGAATCAATTCATCTTTAAGTCTGAACAGATTAAGTTATAGCAATGGGTGGGGCATTCGCTCGTACAATGACCGATGTTGAACGCCACACCTCAGAAGGCAGGTCTTCAGAAATAGGACGATGCCCGTTCAATGATTACTCATTGGAAGTAAATATCGATGTCAACATAATTCGCGAGAATCGATCTACTTCAATTAGGAAGACTAATTCGGAAATTAACCTGCTTGGTCAAAATATGTTTTTATTGCCATATAGGCATGTGGGCCAATCTCTCTACAAGCCTTATTTGAAGAAGAACAAGTCATAGCAATACGAGAATAGTTCTACGTGAAATTGTTTACAATACACATTTACATTATATTCTAGGCATCAAATACAAATACGCTACAAGCGTATAAAAAATCTGAAGCTTTCTGAAATACTAATTGAACAAAAAGAAACCCTATTTTTCTCACTTCTTTACGTGATCTAATTAGTCACATTGAGAACCAATTAAAAATCCGTCGAAAATCCAGAAAATAGGTAAACAAAACTATTAATTTATGCAAAGACAAAAGGATTAGAATGAATTTATTGAATATGAAATTGGGACACCCAAAAACCGATGCCGTAAACTTCTGAACCCTTTGACAAAAGATTTATTTAAATCCGACCGTGTTTTAGGGAGCAGGTCTTGTCCTCGGAGGTCAGACGTTCTCAAGTTTTCCAATATTGTGCCCCCACCTTTCAGAAAGTTTCACCTGAACTCACCTGAGTTATTTAATATTCGTCCCTCCTCTCTTTATGTTGATTAATTTTGCAAAAATAGTTTCTTCGGAACGCTTTTATACTTCCTTAAATATTTCGTCCTGTTATGTGAAATTTTTGGATATATTCATGTGTTCTAAGAGTTTTTTACGTAAAAAGAATAGCATATTTTAAGCAGATAGGTATTTGGGTAAATGGAATGGGTTTTGTTTTAAGGGACATTTACCGGGACAAAGGCTGGCAGACGATGGAAGGAAGACAGTACGCAAAATAAATTATGAGAACGGTTTTAAGCTCCATAAAGCCTATGGATAAAGTAAAAACTAGAAAACTGAAAATAACAAGTTAGTATAAGTTATCTTTGATGTTTATAGAATTCTACCACTAGTCTTTATTCACAAGAGATTGATCATTTTGTATTCAGCGACCTTATATTAAAATTTCAAGAAAATTTATTTTGTATGGAAATTTTATTTATTATATTATAAATAACATATTATATATATTTATATAATAAATCTAATTGAGCACCTACCATAGTTTTCTCTACACCACCTTTGGTTGACTGGTAGAGAATGCCTTAGGCATTAAGTCCACCATTGTACCATTTATGTGCATAAAGTTTAATAAATAAAACCAACGAAAACTCTAAATTAGATAAATAAAATACTTTTATACAGAATAATAGAAACGTGAAAGTATTGTCAGAGAAATGAAAGTCTTAAACTAACAGAACTCGGGCCCCAGACTATTCCAGACAGTAACTTATCCAATACGACCTAGCCATTGTGTAAAAATATGAAAGTTTTAAATGAAATCTTCGGTGACAACCTTGTGGCTTTAGGTAGGGTGACCATGATGAAAAAATATAGAAAAGTGCGGATAAATTTTGAAAAGCTGTTAGTGAACAAAAATGGCCTTATGATGTCAGATATTACAAAGGTTCTTGAGCGACGGTAATCAGTTAATATCAGGTGGGTCGTATGCTAGTTTACCTACTACTTTTTATTTGAGTTAGGTAACTACCTAATTGTTAAAGAATAGATTTAGATGCAATTTATTTGAAGAATTTGATTATTTATTTTTTTTATACTAATTAACTTCGCTGTATTTTTTTTTTAAAGTTTCTTAAATTATTTGAAAACAACGGTTTTGTAAAATGTCTTAAACTTACAGTACATATCTGCAATTATCTATATCAGAAAAGCAGTCAGAAGAAAGAATAGTAGTTGGTTGATTCGATTTGATTTTATTTTTGACATTCAAAACGTATGTGTGTCCACATCTAATTTGAAATAAATGATTTGACTTAGTAGAAGTACCTAAATATTTTTATTTAAAAACATTTTTGGCATGTTATCTAAATAAGTATTTTTCATAATTATGTACGTGAAATAGCAAAATTCATATTATATGTAGTAAATCTTGTTTATTTGTAAAGTATATGGACCCTACTGTTATTTAAAGACACCTGGAGATTGTCCTGACGCGACTTTCATAGTTCTGAAACACTCAACAATATTGTGAAAACTTGGTCAACAACAAAGACTAAAAACTCCGTTTTGTTTGAAGAAAATTAAAAATATATTTTATTTCTTGAAGTTGTGGTTTTTACTTAAATGAAAATGTTTAAGAGTTGTTAATAGTTTTTATAACAAAAAGCAATTAAGTTTGTCGTGTCGTATTTTTCAATATGATTCATAATAATATGCTATTCGTGCAATCTATAATATGAACTCAAGGGAGTCTTTGCGGGACAAATTCAAGGAAATTAAGATTCTAACTTTAGCGTCCCAATACATTTATGAAAATTTAATGTATGTGCATAAAAATATTCATGAATTTCCTAAACCCTCGGATATTCATAACACTAGGAACAAACACAAGCTTGCGTTGCCAGCAACTAGATTAGATTAGAAAATTAGAAATAAATGATTTGACTTTGACTATGTGAAATGTATAATCTATAAGATTTTATAACGTATTTTTTAAGAAAAATTTACAAAGAAAAAGCCAAGACGAATGAAGATGTTTTTTTTTCATTTGCAATCGCCTACAATGACAGTACAGTTTTGTCCTGAGTGAGAAAGTTATGTTACACAACTCTTTTATCTATGGTACCTATAGACATAGACTCGTTTATCTAAGATAAATATTTATTATATGTGGACAATTAGATCGCATTGGAAATGTTTGGGGAGGCCTATGTCCAGCAGTGAACGTATAGGCTGACGATGATGATGTGAACAGTTTCTGAATGCATTTATCAAACTACGACCAATTTGTAAAGGGTGGACCGCTAAGAAGATGAAGGAAGACAAGACGAGAAGAACTTAATATTATCCGCTAGCTCATTATTACCTGTGGGGGCGGCGCGACGGGAAAGAGTGCCGATGGCGTAACGTTTCGCGTCGTCCCTCATAGCCCCGTGCTGGGTTCTGGCCTCAGCCGGGGTTCGGACGCTGAGTGTGAGCGTTTGGAGGTTTTAGTGCGGTTCAACTTCCACTAAAAAAAAACCCTCCAACTAAAAAAAAAAGCTCATTACCTGTACTTGTAAAATAAAACCATGATAACCTAAGTCATAACAATTATTTTATTTAAAATAATATAGTTGTAAAGGGAAGTAATAAAAGCTCCACAGCGGACAATGTAATAAATTTTCTGTATAAAACTGTGGTTCCCGCAAAACTGCTATTTTTACCTTTCAGATTTACGAGTTTTCACGTTTGCTTTATATTCGTTATTTCAGATTTATACCATTTAATATTTTGCATAAATGTACCAATAAAGTACTTCCACTAATATGATAGTAATTAGTAATTTGACAGGTAGTGTAATAAAACTTATTCTGAAAAATATAGCGAATGTTGTCTCCTTTTTTTTTATTGCATGTAGGCAGACGAGCCAACGGCCCACCTGATAGGAAGTGGTTACGGTCGCTCATGAACCTCTGCAATGTCAGGGGACACTGAGAAGTCGCTACCTACAACCTAACTTTAAGGACCCTCCTCAAGCCTCGTTTGAAGAAGGACATGTCAAAGCGCTCAGGGAATATCGAGGAGGGGACCTCATTCCATAGCCGGATGGTGCGTGGCAAAAAGTGTTCCTGAAACGAGCCGTGGATGACCGTGGTGGTTCCATATAGTAGGGATAAACTCCACCTGAGTGACGCCGAGTGGTACGATGATAAAAGGGAGATGTTGGAATCATCTCAAATAATTCCTCGGAGCACTCCCCGTGGAACAACCGAATGCAAAGAGACCGATGCAAAGAGACCCGAAGTCTCTTCGCAGACCCAAGGGTTCCAGGTGGTCCGTGAGCCTGGCATCGTCAACGATACGAACAGCTCTGCTCTGCACGGAGTCAAGTGAAGTCCTACCATAATAATATGAATGTGAAAGTTTGTGAGTACTGAGTATATTTCGATGTCTTTTTTTTATTGCAATTTGTTGTGTTGTGTTTTAGGGACACCGCAGCATCACCTACGACCTCTTTACAAACCTTTTTTGAAGATGTATTATAGATTGTAGACCTCTCAGTGTCTCCTGACATTGCAGAGGTTCGTGAGCGACGGTGATCGCTAACTATCAGATGAGCCGAAGGCTCGTCTATCTATTTTGCAATAAAAAATATTTGGTGTTTTTTTATTCAAATCAGTGACAACAAGCTTTAAATTTTATTATAAGGGACAAAGTACTCGTAAAGACAAATGGTAACAGCTTAAACTTGATGGGGCCTGTAATGGTGTTCTTATGGCTACCTTCCAGTTCCATTATCTGATCTTGGATACAATTTATAGACAAAAAAAATCCATTCCAAAACTTTATTGTTCGTCAATTCAAAAAACCGAAGCGCAACTGAAAGATCTTGTGAGTATTTAAAAAATAACCCCTTTAGTTGCTAGTGGAGGTACAAAAGTATCAAAAAACTAATTTAGAGCTTAAGTTCTGCAATGTAAATGAACAACAGTCGTCAATATGTAGGTAAGTTCTTGATAATCACGCTCAGCACACACCTTGCGTCATTGCAACCAGTGGATGGAAGGCCGTGCTCCCCGACGCTGGTTCTGACCCAGTGGAGAATACCTCCAACTCCCACATATCCCCCTACAACAAAAAAAGCTGTTGATATTCTACTTATTATCTTATGGTCTCCATTACATGTTGCTATAATCAAACCTTCCAAAATATCTATCCTCTTATTTTCACCACAGTTTTTTCCAACATAAATCCCGGTATCAATCTGAAGGATTTAGAATGATTGACAGTATACCCGACATCATACAGATTAACCTTCAAAACGCGGCCCAAGGTTGTATCCCGGAGATAATTTAGCATACTATACACAGTAATCTATGCCGACGCGTCGTAAATCATGCTACTACTCATTTCAGAGGAACTTTCATAGATTTAATATTTATGATTGAAGAAAATACTAGTTTTTAGTCGTGTTTAGATACGCTTTAAGAGCATTTGATGCTTTAACTTGAATGGTAAACTTTGGAGGACTTCTTTAATGAAGAAGAACGGATGGCAGATGGGGCCGAAAAGTTCTGGAGTGGCGGCCACGGACCGGTAGGTGCTATGATGTTAGACCCCCCACAAGATGGACCGACGATCTGGCTATCTTTTGGCTATTCTCCCTAGCTCGTCTGCCTACATGGCAATAAAAAAAAAAACTTTAGCTATATGAAGTGAAAATCATGAAGTGAAAAAAGAAACAAAGATTCAAATTAATTTTGGTCCGAGTTCAGCGCTCAGGAAACACTGAGGAGAGAAGCTCATTCCAAAGTCTCAAAACGGTACAATACATTTTTATACGTAATATTAATTAAGTAATTTATGTACAAATGCACGTGCAAAATAAAATTTAGGAAGCTGTTGATTGTGATGTCATGAATTTATAACTAGAATAATTAAGGACACAACAATGAATTCGTATGTATGTTATTTCCATAGAATTAGTATTAACACTTGAGTTATTTGTATGGGATTATGTCATAAGTGTAGGCAAGACTTAATGAATTGTAGTATATTATGTTTATTTTGATTGTATATTAATATTACAAACAGACATTCAAATTTTATTTATTTGAAATGAAATGAAATAGTTTATTGTCCAAAAATACACTTTTACATATTACAACAAATACAATGATCCCCGCACTAGGTCAGACCTGTATCGCGGGAGACCGGGCCATGTTAAACCATTTGATTAGAATTATGAACAAGTCGGTATTTGTATCTATAGATATTAAATTTTCAGATTATTTTATATAATACTAGGAGACCTGCGTTACAAAGTAATTATTTTTACACCCCTTCTTTTTTAAGCATAGAAAAACGAAAGCTTTTTAACAAAACTCCTATTATCTTTTATATTAATGAAACATACAATTTTAATCCAACTAATGCCAAAAAGGAATTAAGACGAAATTTCCACGCTTCGTGCTTGTGAATAGTCTGTGTTTCACAAACAATTGTACCAATTACTCGACGGGCACGTTCCTAATACCGCTGCGTATATTTCTAGAGCTATAATATAATATTGGATTACTAACGCATATTTTAATTGGTGTAGAAGAAAACGTGTTTAGTAAGGAATTATTTTACAAGGGAAAGAGTGCCGTGGGCGTAACGCGTCGCGCCGTCCCTCATAACCTCGCGCTGGGTTCTGGCCTCAGCCATGGTTCGGACGCTGAGTGTGAGCGGTTGGAGATTTTAGTGCGGTTCAACTCCCACATACCCCGAGGGATCCGGTGATTTCCTTCGACTAAAAAAAAAAACAAAACATACCTACTGAATTTTCTATTATGTGATAAAAATTTAGCTGTAATCATCAAATGTAGTTGACAATTTAAAGTACCTTGATTGTAACATTCCTCTGAATATTGGCTGTAGAATATACAAAGGTAGTGATGGGCCAACCCAAGATTATCAGCATCACAAGATGGAATCAGAAAATAAGCATCACAAGATGAATAAAGATTTTAGCTGTCTGTATGCATAAATCAATGTCTTAATTAAAACAAAATGAATGAAAGATGCCGGCTAATAATCGACCGGCCAATTTCAATCTTCCTTAATTTTAAAGATCTTTTGGCGATCGAGAGCTCACACTACTTTTCCTAGATTTTGTATTGCATAAATAAACGTCGTTACAAGATGAAAGAAATACCGGCCAAGGTTAAAAACCCGTGTAAATCGCTTAGATCCGCGAGGAAACATACTTTTGTCTTAAAAATCTTTTATTGTTCTGCTCAAATACTTCAAGGTGTTTTCAAAAATAAAATTGATAACAGAAACTCTTTGAAATAAGACATTCAACATTATTGAAATATTAATAATTTTCTATAATATAAAAATGAATCGTAACATGTGTAGCTAAGCGCATAACTCAATCACGTCTGCATCGATTTGCCCAAATATTTTTATAAAATGTTCGTTGAAGTTCAAAGATAGTTTATACGGTACAAAAAAACCGACTAGTTGCCGGGGAAAAAAGTTGCTGTATAGAGGACACGCAGACAACGCGACGTCGCGGGCAACAGCTAGTTATTAATAAAAAGGAACACAGATTTATCCTGTTAAACAAATTCTTTCCTTGTATCCGTGAAAGGTTAAAAATGAAATGGATCGAAATAGATCATTGCGTTTCGCAGTTCTTAACGGGACATGGCAATTTTAAACCCGAAAAGATTTATCCTGTTTTATGTATCGCAGACGAAGTTGTGCCAGCCACCTAGTAAGGTATGATAAAGCATGTATTTAATTACTTACTTAAATAATGTTAGATCATTGGTCAACTACGAGTATTTTTTCGGTTATTTGCCCACCTCTCACTTCCACCACTGTAACTCCTGTGTAGACAGGATCCACAGAGGCGACCATGACTCTGAGCAGTGAATCCCAGGAACCCGAGGGAAAGCTAACTTGTCTTGGGCCCCGCAACGACTTTAATCAGAAGATAATAGAAGGAGTAGGAAAACATGAGTTTTGACTTCCCTTCTCGCAAAGCGGGAGACAATAGAATAAGATTGAAAAGCATTACGCCAGAATTGAGAAACTACGACACTACATTACGAGTATATGTAATTGAGTAAGACTTCTATAAAGTATGTATGGCTGAGTCATACACATCGTAATTATTCATTCATAGTACCAAAATAACTGTTATTTATGATGTGTGATGTGTGACACATTTATATTTGTTTAGACAATTGAGAATGGTCATCCTGTAGGTATCTGTATGTGAATTTAGAATCGAGTCTCCATTTTAATTTATCAAGGAAGTATAGTTTTAGATATTATCCTCTGTAAAATTTTTTCTTAATATTTATTGGGAACCGGTAAGTAACGTAGGTAGACCTCCTACTAGATGGATCGACGACGAGATGGCCAGGATCGCGGGAGGACAATGGATGCAGATAGCGCTAGACCGGCCGTTGTGGCAAGTTAGGAGGTGGCCTATGTCCAGCAGTGGACGTTTATAGGCTGATGACGATGAAAATGATTGCTACAAGATATTACAGAGGTACATAAGCGATGGTTACCATTTATTATGCTGGTATGGCAGAGATGAGAAGATGAGTTGATTTAGTTAAAATATTTTTATGAAAAAAAGACACGTAGCTAGTTTGTAATTAATTAAATCAAGAAATATGTAACCCTAAACTATATTACATTTGATAATTTTTGGTTTACAAAAAGAGGTTTTTCTATTAAAAGCAAACAAAATGAATTTAAATATGATTTTTATTACTAACCTAAAAAAACTATTGAAATGAACTTTATGATTTTAAACTACTGTTGCCATAAATCGGGGTCAATGATATTCCAAAACAAAATTGTAAAGTATTCCTAAAGAAACAAAATAAATTCTACACTAATACTATTAATATGTTTATATTTTGGTTTTGTTTATATTCTGTCGAGGTCAAAGGGCTACAATACAAACAAACAGACACGCGTTAGATACACAATACATACGGATTGTTACTACACATTTTAATATATGTAGTTTAAAATAGATGACCCAATTTATTAAAATTGACGTTTGTTTAAGACAACAAAGAGGTCTTATGTGTGTGTTTTTTTGTTTAGAATTGTTTTTGAATTTTACTATTTTGTTAAGTGTTACTAATTTAGCTTCTGTAGCGCAATTTTTTTTTATTGCCTTGTTGGTCGCAGCAGCAGCATTTTAGCAGAAAAATCTAGTGCTTTTACCGATCAGATCAGATTATTTGATTATAGAAGATTAAAAATGAGAAGAAGATATGATTTTACTCAGTGACATTAAATAAAAGTGTACTCGTAGTTAAATGAGTTTGATTACAAAGAACAATAATTATCATTCTCTTCCATTCATCAGTATTATGAGTTCAGTACAATAGATTTACTGTTACCAAAAAAATAGATAATAACTATTTAATAATTTCAAAGAACAGATAAAATTCATGGAACATATTCGAAATAATTTAATACCGAGTCTGTCTCACAATAAGATAAAAAGACAAACTTGATAACATAAAGCTTTTACAGACAAATGAGAGACGAAGACGGATTACGTGTGCACTCAGCTTTATTAAATACATCTTATAGCGCTCTTGATAAGTACCAAAGAATATTTAGGATACAGAAAAAAACTGTAGGAAACACTCTTTAGAAAACTACTATTGGCTCTTGCGCTAGGTAAAGACGTAATTTTATAGTTGTACCTACTTATATACAGGGTGGATCTTTATCCCAGCTGAAGCGGAGTGAATGAGCTCTCGAAAATTGATTTTTTTTGAATCCGTTAAACTTCTTATCTAAAATTGTATGGTGTATGCACGTCTTTCGTTACGGACTTCCATATGATATTGAAAAAAATATCACACCACTTCAGTTCGGATAAGTTGCAAATCCACCCTGTATAATGCTGATACTTATTCTAAATACCAGTTATTTATTTATTTTTATTTATACAATAACACATTTTATTAATTACTTCCTTGTAGGCAGAAGAGTTACCGTCGTTCACCTCTTCAGTGTCAGGAGACGTTGCGGGGCTGATATCTACGGCCTAACTTTAAATATTTTCTTTATACATAGAAGTAAAAAAAATGTCAGAGCAATTTATTTGAAACTTTTTCTGTTTTGTTATTCTGTGTAAGTACTAATGTTAAGGGAGGTACTTTCGAGTACAAATGATTTAAGTTTTGTTCACGAATTTTCTTGAGTGGTTTATCAATCTTTTCACGAAGAAATAAATTAAAAGGTTTATAACTATAATAGGTACACTGTGTGAAGTATTACTCTTTAAACGAGGTTTAAGAAAAGTCGTGTATAAGTAGGTGATAAATTACGGACCCTCATTGACCTGGAATTGCAGAGCGATGTACTGTCAGGTGGACAGTTATAGGCTCGTTTATCTCTTAATATATCTTGCAATTAAATAGATTTAATTTCAATTTGTCCACCTTTCTTCTAAATATTTTTTTAGTTAGGTGCAGTAAATTTCACTGCTATCTCTCAAAGCTGAAAGTTGTCCAACATTTTACAGCGTAATTTGACAAACAAAGACATAAAACATAATGCAAATATTAACGGTGACTACATTCTTGTCACAGAATAATTTACCATACAGAAGTCAACCTTGTGTAATTTTTAATTTTTTAATGTAAACCGTTTTAGATTAGGTAATAGAAGACTTTTCACTCGTTCTGCACTTGTTTAATATTTACTACTCAACTGGAAAACATCCAACATTGGTATTGATTGTTTAATTCAAAATAGGTCACTTTACTTTTTAGAGTGCTTTTTTAAATTTAATTATTTATAATCGTCTCATATTTTTGGAGATAATTTTGTATGCTTACCTACTGTAATTTTAACATATTTGTGTATACATATGAGGAATAAAAAATAAATTATTAAATTAAAAAAAAAATTGTTGCCATAATATAGTTGTAAACTTTTTTTGCCTTCATATGAATATTGTAGAATATTCTCCTAAACTTCTGTTTCGAGTTTATTTTGTGTTCGTGTGATGTGCTACAATCGGGTCAGCTATTGTAATAAAAATGATCATAATATTATGTCATTACTGAGAATATGTAGCGTTGGGCAACATTAATCATTGTTATAAATAGATCATGAATTCAGATTAGTTTTAACAATAATTAATAGAATTAATTCGTAAATTGTGAGATAAATTTTACATGTGAGGATTTTTCTCTCCACTGCTTAGAGTTTGTTCAATCTTCGATCAAAGCCAAAATCAGATGAAAGATGGAATCTTCTCAAAAACTCTGAGATCAAAACCACCAGCTCAGCCATACTATTATGAGAAAAACAAAATCGATTCCACTCTAGACAAAACTGAGCAAGAGAATTTGAAAATTTTATGGTTTGACTCTAAAATCCTTCGATTTTTTTAAAGTAGTTAGTATATTAAGTTACAATTTACATGTTTCGATATATCCACATATTCTACACTTATTTAATTAAAAAGTGAACATATATATACTTAATATTATAAAGCTGAAGAGTTTGTGTGAACGCGCTAATCTCTGAAACCACTGGTTCGATTTGAAAAATTATTTCAGTGTTGGATAGTTCATTTATCGAGAAAGACTATAGGCTAAATTATATCCCTCTATGACGCAAGACGAAGTTGCGCGAGTCAACTAGTTGTTAATAATACTTTCATAATAGTGTAAACGTATTACTTGTTACAAAGTCAAATTATATTCCATAATCTTTCCTAACGCCAAACGTTGTTCCATTTTAACTAATTCTCGGCTCGTACTACAAACTATCGTAAACGAAAATGTGCCAAGGAGGCGATAAAATGAAACAGGCGGTCATTGTTCTGGAAGTAATGATCACGAACATTAATTTATTAAGTGATGCTTATAATCAAGAGATTAGATATTAGACGGGATGTGTTGATTAATGTTACTAACTTTTAATGAGAAGCTTTAATTTATTTGCAATGAGCGGTCCTGCGTTATCTGCATCAGAATTAAGACATAGGTGGGTTATGTGAGAGTCGAACAGCTCCAAAACCTCCAGCCTCTCATACTCAGCGTCCGAACCCCGGCTGAAGACAGAACTTAGCACGAGATTGTCCGGGGTTACGCGACGCGTTGCACCCTAAGACTTACGTATCGCTTGGTTTCACCGATCTACCCTAAAGGAACTTCTTCCCTCTTTTATTTCTTGTGCACGGTAGAAATAGATTGAACTAGGTGACCCGCGCAACTTCGTCTGCGTTACAAAGGGATTCAAAAATTGTAGCCTATGTGTTATTCTGATGTATAAGCTATATTGTGGTAAAGTTTCATTCAAATCCATTCAGTAGTTTTTACGTGAAAGAGTAACAAACATACATCCATACATACATCCATCCATACATCTATACATCCATACATCCATACATACAAACTTTCGCCTATATAACATTATTAGGATTAGGATTATACTGAACTCCATATTGATACGATTACGCAACACATATATATAGGTGTAAATTCTGCATATAAAATTATGCGTGAGTCTACAATAACTGTTTTAAGTTCACTCCCACCTCTTAAAAAGGTAGCTGTTCAATTAATTTTCGTGTCACAATAATAATAAAGTTCCATATCAATTACTTTACGTGATTGTATTTTGAAGTGTAGTGATTGTTATAACTGTACTTTACTACATGTAATATTGTTTTTATTGCTTCATAGGTAGGACACTGATAGTCAAGTATGTCTGGCCTTACCTATAAGTCATACAGGCACTGGTATACCTGTGGAGAATAATGTACTTGCATAGTTATGGGACAGATTAAGCTGTAAAGTTCAGGTGCAGGTAACGCGAAAGTAAATGATGACCTTTTAACCAACAAAATTCAGTTTTAGGGATTTCAAAAAGTAGATCTACTTGGAATTTATTCCTTCTCACTTTTTCCGAATATTAACTTGAAAATGACAAGGCGTAGATTCATCGAGAATGAACTCACTTCTTCAATCCTGTAGGTCAATCCACACAATTTTGTCAAAACAGTCATATTTTTTTGCGTCAAAAATATACAAACTATACCAGAACAAATGTTAGTATTTTAGAAAGCTTTAAAACAACACTAACTCAACCAGAGGATGACATCATTGATGACCATTTCAATACAACTCCAAACTTGTAGTCGACTAACAATGGCTTTCTAATTTCTTAATCTACAATATTTGTACGCATTAGTGGTTTGCACAATGTTCCTAATTTACCATTAAGTGGACCGTAGACTTAAAAACAATCTCACACTTTCTTTGTGTAATTATTTCACGTGTTTTATGAAATTTTTTGTAGAACTGGTATCTATGTCATAAAAAAACATATTAAGTGCTATACATTCAAGACTTCAGATGCAGTTGTTGAAAAGATCCTCTAATAAATACAGCCTTGACTTCACTCTTGGATGTAAAATTGATGTAGATACATGCATCTTTTCACTTCATCTCGTCTCGTCCATTTAGAACTAGATGTGCGAAATATTTAGTAATTAATGGCAACCAAAACATGTATTCATTAATTGCACAGGACACAAGTTTTCAAGAAGGGCGTCATATCGCTTTTATGACACCAGGGTTTTATATTGCTCAATTACACATTAATTTGGCTATTTTAGGAGCAAGAGACATCTATAGGACAATAATGACAATATTATACTATCATTTGGAATTATATATAAATTTGTTTCCCAATGGTATCCCGTCTCATCGTAAAAGAAGACGCATTGACATTGTTTCTATTCTGATAGATATTCATCAATCACTGTTGACGAGTCTGTAGTGTAAAGACTGCTTTATATGGCAAATTCTATGCGATACAAAAAAAATGTAGAAAAAGAAGCATATTTTGTCTTCTAGCAAAACTATGTATCCTAGATCGTCTAAAAAGTGTTGATTTATGAAATTTTTATGACGCGTTAAAAGAACACTCTTTAGGTTGCCAGTACGTAGTTGCCCTTCTTATAGAAGTTACCATAATTTATGAAATGCTACAATTATATTTATTACTAGCTGACTCGCGCAACTTCGTCTGCGCCGAAAAAAAAAATTAGGGGTGGACTACCCCTAACATTTAGGGGATGAAAAATAGATGTTGGCCGATTCTCATAGATACCGGATAATCACAAAAAAATTCATCAAAATCGGTCAAGCCGTTTCGGAGGAGTTCAAGTTCGAACACCGTGACACGACAATTTTATATATTAGAAGATTGTATTGTGCGTGCAAAAAATCACCGCACTTAAACCTGTCTCGCAGGTTTGGGTGTAAGGTAGTCAAATTGCACTAAAATCTCCTACCGCTCACATTCAGCGTCCCATCACATCAAGGACTTATGCGGGATGGCACAACACATTACAGCGTTCTATATCATTGCATCGCCTACATTATTTAATATGGTTTAGCTTTGGCTATAGAGTTATCTTTATTCCAGTCTCAGGTGCTACGCATTTCGAGCGTTTGTCACGAAACTAACAACAATTCTATCTTGGAAAAGATCGGTATATTCTAGGAAACTGTCCTATATCACCTGTGTTTTACTTTATAACTCATACTTAATGAGATCTGTGTGAAAGATCGGTTGTAGTGTGATAGACGATGTGTGCCAGAACAGAAAGATACGGAAGAAGAAAATATAGTGTGCCGACTCTATTTAAATTAGACAAGGTGAATCGAATGACATCTTAATGAGAAGCCCCTTCTGCTTCTTAAAGGCATATAAGCACTACACTTGATTTGTTGCGAACTTTACGTGGCACCTTCGAACGATTTTTAATCTTTTACAGTGTGCAGGTTTCCTCAAGACGATTCTTACTATAGTTTTTAGAAAATATTAGCCTAAAAATTTATGCACACTTAAAATGGAAGTTTTTAAGACTGGACAGTATCTTACCTAACATTAAGGAGAGGTAATGACGTAACGTTTGGCCCATTCAGCAAGGACTTAAAATATAAGTAAACAAAATTGTCAATAAATACGATCACGTATTTACGAATTAAAAAAACAAACACTATCTATATTTTGTTGCTGCTTTTCTTTTGTCGGTCCTAGCGTTGTTCTGTATTTTATATAGAAAGAGCCATCAATAACAAGACATAACGACACACGCGTGTGTTTGATGACACCGCAACTAAAGCGTTACTGAGAACAATAAAATTATAATACTTTTGTGGATGACTCACTTCTGTTATTTACTGCTACTAAAAAATATTAGTGGGAACTTGTGATGTAGTTTTACGAGTATGTAGAGAGGTTTATATGTTTTTCACTCAGGATTAGACAGTGCAATGCAAGCTTTAGTAAAATACAAAGTGAAGGTTTTATCACTTGATATGTTTTTCTTCTTCTTTAATGTTTATAAGAAGTAATTTTGTTTGCAAATTTTTTAAGCACGAGAACGATTAACCTATCTTGTGAATTTTGCATGCAAAATTTCAGCTCAGTTGAAAACCGGGAAACTAGTCAAATTTAACTCGCAAGATTCCACCTTACAAAGGCACATAGTAACATCCAGTGCAAGTTATATTTAAGCTTTTATAAAGAAAGAGCCACCTGTTTACCTTGTAGGAAATCCCCATACGTCTCCCATTGATACCTCAAAATCTGTTTCAGATTATTTAAACCAATAAAATTTCAAATAAAAGTTATTTTAGGTATTCCCCGTAGAGAATTAATTGCTTGATTCAAGGTTGATTTCTTAGTCATTCGTTTTATTTTTATTTTCAGGCACAGCTGTTTTATTGTTATGATTCAAATATTTAATTTTATCTTACACTGGATTTATATGTTGTTAATTCAATAAACCTATTTCATGTACATGGTGGCCTAAAAACATTAGATTAATTCGAATATTATTCTTAGAAATGAAGTACTGCTCGTAGGTCACAACTCGAGAACGGCTGAACTGATTTGGCTAATTTTAGTTTTGAATATTCGTGAAGTCCAGGAAAAGTTAATATGGTAAGGACATACACTATTTATTTCCTCTTATGTGGCACAGACGAAGTTGCGCGGATCATCAAGAAGGTGCCGTGTCTCGCTCAGCACGCCCTTACGTCAGAGCAACTGGGGGATGGTAGACCGCGTACTCCCCGACCCACTCTGGTTCTGACCCAGCGGGGCATTCCGTGGGAGGGTGACACGCGGTCCCATCTTGGCGGGCTTCGGAAAGCCCGCCGACCGAGAGCCGATGGCGTAACGCCCTCATAACCCCGTGCTGAGTTTGGGCCTCAGCCGGGGTTCGGACGCTGAGTGTGAGCAGTTGGAGGTTTTAGTGCGGTTCAATTCCCACATACGCCCGGGGATCCGGTGATTTCCTCCAACTAAAAAATAAAGGTATATTTGAAAGAGATCTATATCCAATAAACTTAACGGTTCGAATGTTACGTTTACATATTGGCTCGCCAACGTCCAACACACGTAAAAACATTTATGATGGCGATAGTGATGACCATCATGTCAACACCGTTTGACAGTTGGCTTAACAGTTGTCATTTGCGTGTATTGGAATTTGATGAGCCAATCTAGAAACGACGGCTTTACGAACAAACGTTTTTCATGGAAATAGTCATTTAACATTCATTCGCCCATACCAAAGTACTGTCGGTATGACAAACGAATTATTTATTTCGTAAACAAAACACATTATGCGTTTCCTGTGCAAGATTTTGGGTGTTGATTTTGCATTCAGTACACAGGTTGCAGTTAAATTGTTTTGAATTTTGAATTTGAAATTAGTAGGTGATCCGCGCGTCTAGCAGTCTGATTATGTGGGAAGATTCATTTTGAAGTATACGATACGATTTTAGGTAAATTCTAATTGAGAACGATATTTTAATTCTATTTTTAAGAAGATGTGATATATATTTTTTTCATTTCTCTATATTTCACTTTATTAAATTATTTCAGATATTGTATATATGTGAGTCACACCGCGCTAAATTCTTCTACCGCTCGCACTGGAGAGAGCCGGTTCGGCGTCCGTAGGCAGCGCGACGGGAAAGAGTGCCGTAGTGCGTAACGCGTCGTGCCGTCGCGCATAATCCCTTGCTACGTTATGGCATCAGCCGGGGTTCGGACGTAGCGATTGGAGGTTTTATTGCGGTTAAACTCCCACACATGTAGGATATGTAGGAAGTCAAGCGATTTCCATCAACTCAAAAAATACCGCTCGCACTCAATAGCGTAAGAGTCCTGGTTGAGGCGAGCAACCGCAGCACAGTTATGCGGAACGGAACGTCGATGTATTTCAAAGAAAACCTGAATTTTTTTTGGTCAGTTTGTAAGCACGTCGCTACATAATGGTAAGTGTTTACCACTCATAAACTCCTATAATATTAGAGAAAAGCATACGATTTTTGTACTATCAATATATCGTATGCTACAAAAGCACAATAGTTGCATTCTACATGATGTCATGGTACGCGAATATAGAAATCGGGCGTATATTGGCCTATATTGTCGCTAACATGTGCCGATGACGCAATTGTTTCTACTCCGAAGTATGCGATACTTCATAAACTCCAGCAAAAGTTTGAGGAACACTGGTTCTCTCTGAAACACTGAAGAAATAACGAAAAATACAGCAAGTTACAATTAACTTGCAGGATTCCTCGTGGACTGACATAGTTTTTTTTTGTTAGTTAATTTTTAACATTGTTGTACCTTTCAAATTGTTGGAACGAAGTACCTTATCGCGCGTTATCGAAAGGGGGCTAGACGGAAATTCTTATGAAAAAGTTGTCACGACACTTTTTTTGTTTTAGATGATTATCGCTAGATGGCGCTGTAATTAAAATCTTTTAAAACAATTCCTTATTTTGTTTTATACGATTAATGCTAGATGGCGCTGTGGTCAAAATATTTTATTAAATTAAATAGTTAGTTTAACTAATTATTATAACTTAAAAAAATAAAATTTTATTACAATTCCCTCACTAATTAATCGAAAGGAACTTCGTCCCATCCGGGTGTCCCTTGACACCTCTCAAGTTTTTGTAGTTTGTCAAGTTAATTTTGTAAAGCTTATACTTAAGTACCTAAGTACATTGAGTCCTTGAGTTATCTTTGGAACGACTTAATGTCTAAGTTCCGAGTGATGTAACATAGTGAACAAATTGAATCGATAAAAAATGATATCGAGTCTCTGGGAACGATTCAAGGGAATTATAATAAATAAGTGGTTTTTAAAATAAGCTGATAAATAATGTTTTTTCTCACTCTAAAAATACAGACGAATTAAGTAGGTACCTTCCTTTTCCTTTTAAAACAATAATCCGTATACTGTAAAAATAATAAAATATCACAAAGAGTACCTAACTACAATTTATTTTATCGATAATGTATTCTCATCATCCTCACCAAAATACATAATTCTTCATAAGAGTATCTATAATTTTTTTATCGATATGATACCATCGTCAACAACAATAACCCCATCACTAGTATACCGTTGGGAATAAACTGTACAAGTGTCTATAATCAAAAGGGTGACGACCTTAAAACAAGGGCTGTTGTTAAGATAATAGTTATTTTTAATATCCTTGAGTAATCATTTTGATAAGTAAAAACTCATCAAAATTACTCAATTATGCTTTAGCATCGTCTCGTCTAGATTAGTATTAGTATTATTTTTTATAAGCTTCATATTAACTTACACTGTATGTCACTATGTATATCTGTGTACCTATGTAAGTTCGGGTGGAATCTTGCAAGCTAAATTTGACAAACTTCCCGGTATCTGATTGAGCTGACATGACGCACATGTATTACATATTTAGTCGTGTTTGGGCTCGTTTTACTTGTATTAAGCACTCCATTGCTACATGATACCCAGGATCAAGCTTGAAGTAAATAAAAATGACAGTTGCAAACAACGCAGGTCGACCAGTCATAGCAACAAAATTTGGGGTAGGATTTCAATTTTCAATCAATCAATTGATTTGATTATGAAGTGAATTTTTGTACTGTACTGTTACAGTAAAGATACTGTAACAACCCATTACAATTACCATGGTTCAGGTCTCCTCAGAGAAAAGAGAATGTTCGTAATTACTATTAAGTACTAAAAGATTACGAGAGAGTACACGGATGTGTTAATTGAAAAAGTGTTGCAACATTTCAAGGAAACAGTTATTAGCGACGAATCGAAGTTTGTATTGTGTTGTGCAACTGTCAATTTTGTGACAAATGATACTCTGATCAAATGGTTAGTAGACGATAGATCATACTCTGTACATTATTATGAGATCAGTAGTTCTGTAGTCGAGAAATCGATTCGATAGTTTTTTGAAAATGGAGATCAATTGGTAGGTGCTATTTTCATGTATAAGTTCTAATAACTTTAATGTTTTGTTACTATTTTGTTCACGAGTTTTGATGCAATATTTTGTACCATATCTAACTTAAAATCTCTAAAAATAATAGGTAATTAAAATCAATTAATTCCATATTCGATCACGTTCCTACAAAATATAGAATGGAAAGCTTTAAAAAGCTTAAAGAACCTGTTATAAATGTTGATAATATTTTAAATCGAAACTTACGGTATGCATCCCCAATCCCATTCATAATAATATAAAAAGACACATTCGAATCGTGTCACTCCAGCAAAAGTTTAGTTGTACCTGTGTTCCTTACTATATGAAACCACCGCGGTCATCCATGGTCCGTTTCTGGAACACTTTTTGCCACGCACCATCCGGCTATGGAATGAGCTCCCCTCTTCGGTATTCCCCCAGCGCTATGACTTGTTCTTCTTCAAACGAGGTTTGAGGAGGGTCCTTAAAGTTAGGTCGTAGGTAGCGACCCCTCAATGTCCCCTGACATTGCAGAGGTTCATGAGCGACGGTAACCACTTACGATCAGGGGGCCCGTTGGCTCGTCTGCCTACATGGCAATAAAAAAAAAAGCTGTAAATTAATAAAAAAAACAGTCGATTTGATTTCCTTTTCATATTTAAAGTTGGTCAAGAATTATACGCACTCTAAGTCTTAGTAGAATACATTTCTCATTGAACTTATTAATCATGGTTAAATACACGTCATAGACAAATTAAAATGTAATCAGCAATTACGAGAGTTTTGTCTTAAATAAGTATTTATGCGGGTGTCAATTTGTTGACCGTTTCTTTAATGATACGTAATTTCTTTATTGGATTCTGTAGCTCACTCACTACTGTTACAAGCTATTATACCAACTAGGAGTGCTTTTGTCACATTATAGGCTTAGTATAGTGCTGTTAAGTGAACTTTAAAGCACTTATTTTCAAGATTTTGACATTAGACTGTGTGCGTAATTAAACACATTAATTAAAAGAATTTTAGCTGGTGAATAATTGTAAATAGTGGAATGTATGTTAAAGAAATTTGTGGATATACGGTGTGAAGTAAAATTCGCTCCTCGCCCAATAATGTGGTAGATAGCAGCACTCCACTTACCTTAATATTATTGCAGTCTTCATATTATGTAGTCTCGTGGGATGATGTAGAAAGTGGCAATGATGAACAAACTTAATATCGTTGTAGAATTCAATTAGTTATGTTTATTCGAAACGTCCGATTATATATTTTAAGCTTTTTTCATCGTTATGTCAAATTGTCTTCTGTTTCTTCTTAAAACGAGTAGGCCACGCTTCGGTCAAGATGGCCGCGCCCGGCAATTCTTACCGGCCAGTATCATGCTTCACGGAAGCGGTTAGTCGTGAAGACGTCACCTACCGTAAGTCGAACGAGGATCGAACAGACTGTATGATTGACCGATATACTCGTAGCGTATCTACTGAGGCCAGTAGTGGGCAGTAATGGGTTATGAAAATAAACTATAGTAGGCACATAAGTTACGGTACTATACCAAGTACATTATGTACTTGGTATAGTAACTTTCTTTTGTGACGTCTCGGCCCGTAGTCCTAGGGGGTCATATCCCGGGACAGATTCCGGTAAAATTAAAACTAGATGAACTTTGCGCCATAAAGAAATATTTAACGAGTTTTCTCCTTATTTTAATTTAAAACTATGAAATTGCTAAATAATACACTAGTCAAATAAAGTAGGTCCCTATTAGCAAAAGAATTTTCGATATCAGATCAGCATTACATTACCTCTTCATAATATTGATATAGATATGTAAAGTCGCTAATTATCAAAATTCACACACAAATTTTAGGGTACGGTTTCACACAATTAATCATTCATTAGACAGCGTTTAAAAATGTCGAAAAACCCAACGTTTAAACCATTTATCACGGATAAAACAATGTTAAGCCCTATTTAAAAATTTAAAACGGGTCGGTAATGGAGTTGACGTGTTAAAAACATTTTAAACAATTTTTACAGGTATTTTGAGGAAAATGTACTTTAATAGGCTTTTATGAAGCATTATAAAAGATATTTTGAAACAAATGTGACTATTTAAATTATATTTTTACGAGCTTTTAATTGTAACTTGCGTTTGTGACTATGTGGGGCGGCGCGACGGGAAAGAGTGCCGTGGGCGTAACGCGTCGCGCCGTCCCTTATAACCCCGTGCTGGGTTCTGGCCTCAGCCGGGGTTCGGACGCTGAGTGTGAGCAGTTGGAGGTTTTATTGCGGTTCATATCCCACATACCTCACCCGCGGGGCAGGTGGGGATTAGGTGATTTCCTGCAAATAAAAAAAAATGTGACTATGTTATTACACATACAAGGTGACTCGTTAGCTCCAAAAGTAAAATAGAATAGTAATATTATATATCAGGATTCCATCACGTTGGTCATTGGTCGTCGTCGTTGCTGACATGGCAAAAATAATATATTACAATTTTGCCTATTTTTTTTCGTCTCTCCCCCACCCAATAATTGAGATATAAATTATTATAAGAACGGGAAGGAAACCCATCGTTTTTGGGCTTATTTGAAAGAGCATGAAAAGCTTTTATTTTAGCTCTAACAGATTATGTCTACATCATTGCACATATACCTACCTTGTCCTTCGTGGCAAATGAGGCTTTAACAAAGTCCTGAATCGTAGGTCGTAGGTAACAGCCCCGCAGTGTCCCCTGACATTGCAGAGAATCATGAGCAACGGTAACCGCTTACGATCAGATGGCCCTTTAGCTCTCTACCAAACCTACCTAATATATAGTAAAACATGTCCAGAACATAGTGGCGTGTCGTAAACCGGAACCGGACGTGTGCCCATCAAACACAAGACCAACATAAAGAATGTACCTAATATTAAACGGATACGTGGTCTTCCTAAGTGCACGGTATTGTGACCACGTTTTAGAACTAAACTTGAACTGGAATGAGTGTTCAATATTTAATTTAGATGATGATTAGTCCTTTTTGCGATAATTCCAAACTTACAATTAAAAATATCACAATCACTGAATAACAACAATTAATATCTCTGCCTTTTGTAAAAAGTAAACTAATTTGTTCAGGTCAATGAAAGAGGTAGTTTTAAATATTATACTTTACAATGAGAGTAAAATCGGACAGTCGAATATAACGTTGCGTTTTCGTATTGGCTCACCAATGTCTAACACACGCAAAAAATAAATTAGGACGGACGGTGACGGCCGACCAACATGAAAGCAGGGGTTTTGTATGCCTTGGTCGCCATTGAAACTATGTGCAACACCGTTTGACAGTTGGCCTACCAGTTGTTATTTGCGCGCATTGTAAGTGGACGAGCAAATATGGGAACAGGGCATAAAAGTTTAATGTAATGAATAGATTCAAGTTTAACTGACCTTTAACTATATTTGTTGTTGAGTAAAATATCCATAGTATTTCTGTAATCGTGGTCACCCTACAATTCGAGAGAACATGTCTTCTTTATTAGCTTCCCTGATAGCAGCAGTAAAACTGAGCTCTTACTCAAGACAGCTGGCACGGTCACTTCAACTTGCTTTCAACTTATGAATCTAATTGATTCGAACCACAGATTCGGTCCTTTAGTCGAATCTTTGATTTGTATTTTAATAATTTATTTTAAAGAAAAAACTTTATTTACAAGTAATGTAACAGTAAAGTGCTAACTATAAACGACAAATAAAACGAGCCTAAACACGACGGGTCTATGTTGCTTAGCACAAGTGTTCTTGTGCCCACCTTCCGAATTCATCATCAGATCAGCGCTATTTTTGCATTGTCACGCGATATACTTCTGTATGCTAAATTTCAGCTCAATCGGAAACCGGGAATTTTGTCAAATTCAATTCACCAGATTCCACCCGAACTTTCATGGTGGTCTTTCATTTTGGTAGTATGAGATTTTTAAAGGTAAAAGTGTAAGCAGACGGGCCATCCGATCGGAAGCGCCTACCGTCGCTCATAGATTTCTGTTAAGTCATACTGATGCTATTTTGCTCTGTTCTTAGATTGTATATTTGACTAGATGACCCTCGCAACTTCGTCTGCGTTACAAAGGGGTTCAAACAGTACTCGCAATGTTGTTATTTGCGCGGCTCGCGTTGGGTATATTTTTTTGCGTCTTATACTCGTCATAACTTCTCAACGAAAAATCCGATTGGAATAAAACAAAAAGTAATTTACTTCTACATTAATACTCTTGATAATATAATACTTAATTTGGATAAGGATTAATATAACAATACTATTTTAACGTAATTTCAATCTTCGGAAGATTTTTTTTTTTCTGGAACATAAAAGCGGTTATTGTGACTAAACTATGATAGTTAGATATATGCTCTCGCGGACTTTTTTTTAGATCTGCCTAATACCTACAAACCCGTAGTACATCATTTTGTGCTATTGTCAATAGTTTTTGCAGCGTACGCATAAATAGGTTTTCGGATTTTCACCTCGTCTTACAAATTCGATATTTTCATACGGATCCCTAATTTTTTACAAAATAAAATATAGCCTATAAACTTCCTCGATAAATGGACATTCCAACAGTGAAAGAATTTTTGAAATCGGACCGGTAGTTTCTGAGATTAGCGCGTTCAAACAAACAAACAAACAAACAAACTCTGCAGCTTTATAATATTATAGTATAGATAGAGATTTCAAACAAATACGATGAGAAAATAAAGAGTTCTTTCCGCCTCTATATATTTAAATATGAAATTTGTAGTTAAAGTTAGTTAAATTCAACTCACAATATTGCACCCGAACTTACATACTACATAGATATATCCAGAGCTGACTTCTCTTAATTATAACGATATTGTTAAACCCACGGAAGTTACAATTCTGTCCGTCAATAGATAGAAATCATTAATTTCCTTAATTCCATTCCTTTCTTCGGTGTTATTTCGTTCATTTCAAATTGCATTAATTAAACATGGAATTGTGTAGATAAATATGTTCTTTTGAGTATTTAAATTATAATTGTAATTGCAAACAAAACGTGTTTTAATTGGTAAAAAATTAAAGATATTTGATTCGGATATACCATAAAGTATAAGTAAGTAGGTACACAAAATATTTGGTACATAGCTAAAAAAATCTCATAGAATAATTATTCATTTTGTGTAGTGAGTAGGCAATATGCTCTTAGCATAACGCAGTATCAAAAATAAGTTATGACTGTTTGTTGCATTTCTTTTTTGTAACGATTCTCGTTTGGAATATTCTGACATAATATCTGTGTTCGACTTTCCATTTATGGTAAAAAGTACTCCATCTTGAAAATACAAATGACCTTTAAAATCAACATTATTATCATATTGTAAATCAGGCGTGTCGTATTGCAAACCGACACCTACGCCGCAAATTGCTTCACATAGAACCTAGCCTTCATTAGAACTAAACATTCGTCAAAACGAGTAGGCCGGTAAACCTTGGATTTTAAAGTGTTCGACAGATTTTAGATTAATCTTTAGTATAGACAACAGCTAAATATAATAGGTATATGGTAAATACGAGCTTCACGTTTTGTATTATAAAACCCAGTTTAATGACACTCTTTTTATTAGCTTTATATGTATTATCTTGCACTGGATATAACTATGTACTAATGTACCTTTGTAAGTTCGGGTGGAATTTTGCAAGTTAAATTTGACAAACTTCTCGGTTTCCGATTGAGCTGACATTTTGCACGCTGATGTATATCGCATGACAATGCAATAATATGACAAAATGGCGCTGATCTGATGATGGATTCGGAAGTGGTCATAGGAACTCTGATAGTTCGTGTTTGGGCTCGTTTTACTTTTCGTAGTACTTTACTGTTACATGATATTCAGGATCTTAAAAGCTGTTGTTAAAGTGTGAGAAAACTTAAATATCATGGTAAGAACCCGTTTATTATGCACTAAAGTCTATATGTGAAGTGATGACAATATCAACGCATCATTAAACAATTAGCCGTTACGTCCAAATGTGAACCACAAATATTATTATTACACAATAAAATTAATCATCGCTGTACACATAATCATATCGCATTGTAATTGTATTTATTTGTAAACAATATACATTAACACTGGTGAGGTCATTTACTTATAAGAGACATGTGTCATACAATTTTATTATGAAGAGATAAACACAGTGTTTTTGTAAACTTTTGTCAGAAGTTAATGAACTGTCTAAATACAAGATTATGACCACTTTTATTTTTGAAATCAGATTTTTTTTTCTTCATGCTTGTCTGCAATGTTAGTCGTACGTACATATTATGGAAAGAAAAGTTTAACCGATTCCAAAATTAAATGAGGTTCTATGTTCTGCTTCGACAGGCATTTAAGGTAGGTCAAGGTTACGAATCCACTCTGTATGTATGTGTCATCAGCTTGTAGACGTCCAATACTAGACATAGGTTTCTTGCAAACCTCAGAACGACCGGTCCCTGACCAGATCGTCAGTCCTTGTTGGAGGTCTGCTCACATTGTCATCAGCTCGTTTTTGTCAGGTATTAGTCTCTGAATCAATTCAGTTGGTGTTAATTACTATCAGAAACCATAATATTATTATGTAACTGATAAACAGAAAATTTTTGTTGTGAGGTTGTATTTGTAATGAAAAGAAATATAGTTAAAGATTAAAGTTTGTAGCTCCGCCCATGTCTGCCGCAGTCTCCAAGAATAAATAGTCTGTACTCTGTAGTTTGTTTTAGAAACTTCGAGAACATATTGTGATAAATTGTTTACTAACCTATTTCTTTAAGAAGTAAACAAAATTTACATATAATACCTTTTTCAAAAATAAACATTTATAAATCACTTACGTCGCTGCATTTTTGTATATGCATTACGCTTTTATTGTTGACTAGCAGTTCTGTGGTACTTCGTTTGCGTCACAGTTGCGCAATATGGTCTTCCTAGATAAATGAACTATCCAAACCTAAAACAAGTTTTCAAATCGAATCACCGGTTCCTGATATTCGCGCGTTGAAACAAACAAATTCTTCAGCTTTATAAAAAAATAGAAATTAGTGCACTAATAAGGCTCATTGTACATTATAACAACATAAGAGGTTTGCAGAGAGTCCTTAACCACTCAACTGGGAACGTCACTATTCGCTAGATCGCGAAACTGGGGACTTCGTTCGGAATCAATATCGTGTTTGAGCCCCTTTTTAAAAACCATTTTTTTCCAATAATTTTTAATTTTGATTTTTAATTAAACCTTTCTTAATTAAATCTTCATTACTAAACAACGCTGTATTGCTTTTTCAGCAAAACTATATCATCTCCGTAAAATATGAGACGATTATAAAATGTAAACAAAACAAGTTTTAGAACTGTGCTCAATTTTGGCTCTTGCCACAGACTTGGCAAAAGTAAACAAACCAATTTGGTTGCTGATCCCAGTTGAGTGATTAAGAGACTCGGCAAGGTGGACCCGTAATATACCACTACACTTACGATCAGATGATTAGCATGTCTGCATTGCAATAAAAATCGGTCTTCAATGACGTCACCACTATCAATTATACTGTCTTAATACTCTTAAAATAAAAGCCTTATTACAGCCCAGAACTGAAACTGTAGTCCGGGCAGTGGGCTTCCTTCAGTGTAAGGAACGCTTCGGTGGCGGGAGGTCGCGTTTGAATGTTTGAACTAAGAATGATCGGAGTGTAGCAATGTTCTAGTGAACCTTTTGGACTGTTTTCGAATTTGGAATTGTCAGTTTGAATGTGAGTATTTTTGTTTTTTTTTTGTAGCTGGCTGGTTGAGGTTTCATTATTATTTTTTTTATTCGGTTTATCATATTGATATTTTCAGATTAGCTTGTTATATTTTATTCAATATTTTTTATTTGAGTTTTTGAATAATTCTACAAGGAAATATACTGAGGAAAATAACTTCACTAGCGAATAAATTTAATTTTTTCAATTTGTTTTCATAGGTATTAAATAGTGTATTATACTATAATGTCACTACATTATTATTAAAATAAGCACCTAATTACTATGAATAGTGTATACAGTAATTAATAATATATATTTTATTTTCACGTAATTTATAAAAGCCGACTTTTGGTACATTTTAAACAACGAAAATTACTTACAATTATTAACTTTTCATTGATTATACAGTACACGTAATTATAAGTGCATATCCACCATATTCAAATTGTATTTATGCTTTAGATGCTTTATTATTTTATTCAGCAAATGAAAAAAAATATTGAAGCATTTTTGCTCAGTGATATTAGAAGAATATGTATACATGAATGCGAGCGTATGTGTAAAAATTTGCTGACAGCACATGCGATACAAAGTTGCTCAATATTGCTTACACTTCATTTAAAATCACGTATGTTATAGATAGATAGAAGCTCTGAATGTTGATAATTATAATAAAACTACTGGGCACAACTTCGTCTGCGTCATATTAGACGGAATTAATAATATTGTTCCCTTTGATTCACGCCTTCAATTCAATTGAATGTACCTAAATAACCGCTCGCCGAACTGTCAACTGTGTTATCAAAATATCTCGCGTTCCTCCTGTACTGTAACAACCCATTACTGTCCACTGTTGGGTTCAGGTCTCCTCGGAAGATTTAGATTCTACCCGTACCCTCTTACTTAATGCTAATGGTGTTTAAAAATACATTATTTTGAAATTGTCTTCCATAAGAACCTACTCCTGATTACAGCGAATACAATACTTTACCTAGCTTTTTACTATTACATAAAACAGACTACAGTAAGATAAAAGAATTATCCAAATCGGTTCAGTCATGATGTCATAACCAAGGGAAATAGGTAGTCATTTTTATATAGATCATAAAATATATCCATAGTTAAATATAAATTTGGAATAAATTTTAGTATCCTTAAAAACGATTAAGAATCCTGAATATTTGAGAAGGATTATTAAACTCTTTGGAGATATTTGTAAAGTTCCCAACCCGTATTATGTAGCTTGATCCCTGTACTGAAATGAGTCGTAGGCAGTAATCTGTATAGAATGTAAAGCTGAAGAGTTTGTTCGAACGCGCTAAACTCAGGAACCGCTGGTCCGATTTGAAAAGTTCTTTCAGTGTAATATAGTCCATTTATTGAGGAAAGTCATATTATTATTTTATGAAAGAGTTCCGTACTGAAAGTTAAACAATGTAATCTTAAATTACCCAATAGTGAAAAGAAAGGGAGGCACCTTCGTGACGAGGATCAGCTAGTTGATTTAAATCAGTACGATTGCTTATTTTTTTGTTACATTGACCTATAGTCATTTAATGATTGGAATGGGTTTTTCTCTGCAATGGGAATAAATAAAACCTACCCCCTCCTCTAAAAATGTCGTGGTGGCCGAGTGGTTGAAGCGCTTGCCTTCCGTACGGGAGGTCGCGGGTTCAAAACCAGCCGGCTTGTACCTCTAAATCTTAATATGAAAAAGATTTATGTGCATTTTTTTCACAACACCACTAAAAACGGTGAAGGAAAACATCGTGAGGAAACCTGCATATCGGAAAAGGGTTCTAAAAATCCTTTGAAGATATGTGAAGTCCCCAATCCGCACTGGGCAAGCGTGGTGGACTATGCCTAACCCCTCTTCGGAGGAGACCTGAGCTCAACAGTGGGCAGTAATGGGTTGGTACAGGTACAGGTACCCCCTCTGAGACTGCTCACCTAATCAGAGTTGAACTTTTCGATGATTCTTTTTCTACTTTAGGTATTTATTCCCACTTTAATCCGTGGTCTTATTGACTGTTTATAAATCGATAAAAAACCATTTATTAAACGTTATATCCTAATGCCTTCAAGAAGTATTTACCTACAACCATGACGTTTACTTTTGATAAACTAATTAGCTGGTTTTTACACACCATTCTTCCTTAAAAAGCCGCGGTTCAATTGTTTAATTAACTTCTATTTGATTAAATTCACATCCGGTGTTTTATAGTTGAGTCACCAAAGTTGCCAAAAAGGAAACGTGTATTTTTTACTTGGAAATAACAAATTTAAAACGATTAGAAGTTTTATAGATCGTTAATCTTCATAGGTATATTGTTTTGTAATGGGTTTAACTCTTCGGTGTTCCCTGACCACTAAATTTTTATATTTTTTATTTGTCTATTTTTGGGTCAAGTTTAAGTTTAAGAATTCTGTACTGTAGATGAGGATGATGATGATGGAGGTGACGGCCCCTTCAGTATCCCTTACTTTATACGGGCCATAAGTATACACGAAGAAAGCTTTACATGAAATGCAAAGTCAGATTTGTTGACTCATCACGCATGTCAACGGATCTATCAAAAAGATGATACGTACATAAGTTTTTTTTCTGTATCTTAAATATTTTGATAGGGTGATGAAGATTGCATTTACGTAGCTTCACCTTTTACAATAATACAGTCTCTCTTCTACTAGTTTGAGTTAAAATACATATCCTTCGCTACTTTGCTGTTGCGTACATCACGTTTCGATTAAATCCTAAAAATATATCAATCTTAGTCAAGTAAAGGAAGCCCACCTAAACGTCCCAGAGGTACGGAAGCAAATGCATTCAAATCGATTCATTATAAAGCCCCGAGAGGCTGTCAGGAAATCGATACGGTCTCGCGTAAATCTTCGAGTATAAAACTTGCGAGATATGATAGCAGTATGTGTAAACTATATCGATTTGGGAATCGCAATGCGGCGTTTCATGTACACTAATAATGTGAGGAGTATTTGGAAGATGTCGGATGGATTTTGACTTGTCCTTCTTGGACCGGGTTTAAGAAGAAGCTAATACGATTGGTGACGGCCTCGTAGATCCACTGACATTTACATTTAAGTTTATGATAGAAATTACGTCTATCAGGTGAGCTATAAGCTAGTCAAAGAAAAGTCGGTAATAGAATTTAATTTAGTTCAAAAGTTTATTCAGTAAATTTGCTAGGTTGAGCGAATTGCTTTATGGGAAACCTTATTATTGTACTGCAAAGTAGAATTTTAAGAAAATTATACGAAACAATACGCTGATCTTAAAATGTGGGGATGGGATGAGTAGTAGCTTAAAATCTCAAACATGGATTTCCACTCCTTGATAACCATTGATTGAAAAAACGTACTCCATTTAATTAGTTTTAAAGTAATGTTAATAAAACTGAAATTTTTTTTTCACGGTTTACATTAAAAGCTTCTCACAAGCTGTTTGAAAATACCAAAAATTTTCCTCGCAGACGTATAAATCCCTTTCCCTTTTGAAATGTAACAAAGCCGGTCTTAGTTCAAAGGGTAAAGTACTATTCCCTGAGCCTGTGAATATAATTCTGAAACATTTTATTTAAGTAGTAACTCAAACGAAGATTCAGGCAATTTATTTTGTCTAGGCTTCCTAAGTGCGCCTTTAGGGGAACTAAAATCCAAGATGGCGGACTCATTTTGTAATTTTCCCGCGTTTTTCACTGTTTGATTAGTGAGAAACATTTAAAATTGGATTTTAGTTCGAGATGTTTTTGATAAAATACTATTTGTTGTAACTATTTTTAAGTATCAGGATTTTTTTCTGAATTAAATCATGTTTTTACGCAGTTTAGAATGTATCATATTAAGTATTATTTATTTTGTGTTCTTCTATTATATTTTAAAATACAAGGTGTTACTTTTCACATTTCATAGATATGACTTTGAGACGAAGCAACGATTTTCGCTCCACTGAAAGAGCAGTTTAGATAAAGAAAAAAACAACTTAAATACAGTCAGTATTAAATTGAAAATTCTGCTTTGCTCAGCAAAATACTCATCTACAATATTACGTGGACTTGTCACATCGTACGCTATAGGGTAAAGTGCCTAGATATAGTGCGTTATCTATTTTGAAATTAAATGCAATTACTTGAACAATTAATTACTGTTCGAAAACACACGATGATTTTATGTGGATGATGTCTGTTTTTTTTTGCAAGATTAACGTGCTTACGGCTCACCCGTAAACGATTTCATCAAGTAGTTATAATATAATTAAATATTTTCTGATTTGGCTCTACAATAAAAAAATATTCAAAGACATGAATACTTTTCCATCATTTTATTTAAATTATACTTGTTTGAAAGTTTATGAATTTCATAGAATTCACACCAGAAATAAAAAAAACGTCACATGACTAAAATTTTAGAACATTTTGCGAAATTATCATATTATTATTAACCTACTGCTAACTGGGTCGGGCACCCTATATCCAAACAACCATGGAGCACAATATGCTCTATGATTGGCTCCCTGGGGTTGTCAGATAATTGACAAGCGAATGCAATTAAGGAGCGGCATGAAACGTTATTAATTCTCGTCATCTTATAATTGCTTTAGCTACAATCTTCTTGTTCGTTGAGTGGCTTGCTATTTGTAATCTGTACAATGAGGGTCTTGTTCTGTTGAGAATAGGACGCTGTTTCACGGTTGGAATGTCCTGAAATTTAGTAGGAATATTTTGTTAAGTATGTAAATTTGTTATTGAGTGTTTGTAGAGTATTTAAAGTCAGATGTAAAGCTCGTATTTGTACTTTAGGACATAGTCTTAGTAGGTCGAAAGTCAAAATCAAGCCACATATATTTCTTAAAACTTCCTGATAATAGTTTAGCTTTGATTTATATTACGATGTAGGATTAAAATTCCAGGCCTACGGTTGTACTTTAGAAAATCGAGGAAAAAGATGAAAAAATATGAGTTAAATAACATAATATTATGACATACAGCGGTCTTAAATAATACTAATTCAATAAATAAAAATTAAAAAAACTTGAGAGGTGTCAAGGGACACCCGGGTGGAACGAAATTCCTTTCGATTAATTTGTGAGGGAATTGTTTTATAAAATATTTTAATCACAGCGCCATCTAGCGATAATCATCTAAAACAAAAAAAGTGTCGCGAAAACATTTCATAAGAATTTCCGTCTAGCCCCCTTTCGGTAACGCGCGATAAGGAACTTCGTTCCAATAAAAACAATTAAAGAGTTATTGAAAGTTAGCTACATACATAAAAACATGACTAAAACCGCGATATACTTTTACTTTCCAATTAATAAAAATGTAATACGACAACGTTCAACTCCTATCATATTATCAGTGTAACGTACTCTCTATGACAAACAAAAGTGCAGTAACATGGCCCTCTTATCTTTGAGAGCAACGTTCATCTTGTACAATAAATTATTTTATTTTTATCTAAACTATAATGTACTCGACTTATTCTAGTGACGGATTATCAATGTCCGTGGTGCGTTTCTCAATTCTGGCGTAATGCTTTTTCAATCTTATTTTATTGTCTCCCGCTTTGCGAGAAGGGAAGTCGAAACTCATGTTTTCCTACTGCTTCTATTGTCTTCTGATTAAATTCGTTGCGGGGCCCAAGACAAGTTAGTTTTCCCTCGGGTTCCTGGGCTTCACTGCTCAGAGTCATTACGATGGTCGCCGCTGTGGATCCTGGCTACACAGGAGTTACAGTGGTGGGAGTGAGAGGTGGGCAAATACCCGAAAGGGCAAATACTGACGGAGTATCTGGAACATTAAAGTTATGGTACGTTTACATATTGGATCACCAACTACCAGTGCAAGCAAATGACAACTAGTAGGCCAACTGTCAAACGATGTTTCACATAGTGTCTATGCCGGTCAATGCATACAAAACCCCCGTTTACATGTTGGTCGGCCGTCACCGTCGTTTGTTTTTTACGTTGTACAATAGTAATAATGACAAAAACCGGACAATTTTCCACTAAAATATAATACAGATTTTTAAGATTAATGTAATATTTACGACTATAAAATCACAATGGGTAACCTACATTTCCAGAAAACAGCCCATTATATTCTATACAACATTGAACAACATTTTTCTACTAGAAAGCGTTTCTTCTCATTTTCATTTCAATATCATACTCGATTATTAAGGTTTCTTCTGAGAATGTTTTTGTGTTATTTTGCTGAAACTAATTTCACAACACACACTTCTTTCTCATATTTTCTTTGTGGTTTCTTATTATGTTATTATTGGAATAAACATATAATAAGATATTTTGTGGTATACCATTTCGAATTGTTTTACACTATTGTTTTAGACTAATCATGTTGAGGTAGATATTGAAAGCCTTGATAATCTCAAACACTATGTTTCCAGACTATGTCAGAGTAAAAATATGATACTTACTAGGGATGTAACGAATATTCGCATTGCCAAAACATCGTGCGAATGTTATGCGAATGTTTTTCCAAAAGGATGTGTGATGATATAGCCAAATATGATAGAGCCAAAATAAAAACTTCTACATGCCTTACGTCTTTCTGTTGTCAAGATTATTTAAGGGGGTTACAACTTTTCGGTAGAGGGAAGCAATGTCTTTTTTGGTGACAGGAAGTAATCGCCGAACTTCCACCCGCCCCACAGGTGGGGTATGCGGGAGTCGGACCGCACTAAAACCTCCTGCTGCTCTCGCTCAGCGTCCCAACACCAGCTGAGGACAGTACCCAGCACGAGGTTGGGCGAGGTGACGGGACGCGTTCACGCTCAACACTCACGTCTCGCCCCGTCCCGCCAGACCGAACCAGCAGTCGTCGGTGAAGCGACCAAAAATCAATATTCACAACATCCCTAATACCAACCATTTTATTTCCCCAAAAACCTAACATTTTCTTTGGTTTTTGTTCATATATTCCTTATATTTCTATGTATTATATCTTAGTATACCGTCTCAACAATTTTACTACGTACCCAAGCCATCTTACATTAACTGAACATTAAATAAACGACTGGTAAAATGTAAATTTGGTGTACCTGCGGAAGGTTTTGTAACTTACTTAACATTTAGGTATTCAATTTGCTGTTGTAAATCCTAAGTCTTGTTTTAATGTTCATATTTCGTTGTTTTAGGTGACATAAAATAATACTGTTTTCAAAACAATAATTTGGTTGTGTTACATTGGCGTAAGTGGTGAAATTCAAATTAATTATTTTCTTTTTTTATCTGTGATATAAGTAAAAAAAAGGTCGAATTATAATCAATTATATTTATCACAGACTAAAAATAGACATTCTTTTTATTTTCCTAAATTAAAATATTTGAAAACAACATAAGTAAATAAACCCATAAAACAGTATTGACCACGCAAAATCATAAAAAATCGAATAAAAACTAAACAGTGTCTACGTCACTTCTTCCTACGATTTAAAACTGTTTGAAATTTAAAAAACTAGATTTACGAAACCCGGTATCCTTGTACGAAAATAGTTTGTTTCTTTACAAAATGTAAGCAAACTGTGTTTAGATTTCGTCCGTCCTGAAGCGTGGGAGGACGAGTTCTATCACTACACTTGTAAAGATAGAAATAAATGACATGATATTTTACAACAATACAAACAAATGAACGGTGTTTTAAATGTCAAAACAACAGACATTTAATGACCTTAAGAAAAGACGAAAAATGGCAAAACTCAAATAACTGTAATCTCGCCTTTCCATATTGGCATTCAATGCACGAAATGACAACTGGTAGGCCAATTGTCAAACGGTGTTTCACATATATAGGGAATCTAATCTCGGGATCCCAGGATTCGACTGTATACATGGCAATAAAAAAAAATCGTATTACGTAACTCGTCGTGCAATGAACCCGTGCTGAGTTCTGATTTCTACCTGGGTTGGACCGGTTGGAAGTTTTAGTGCGGTTCAAATCCAACTTACATACTCATCTCACTGATGGAAATCCGTAGATTTACTAAAAAAACTTGAGAGGTGTCAAGGGACACCCGGATGGAACGAAGTTCCTTTCTATTAATTAGTGAGGGAATTGTAATAAAATTTTTATTTTTTTTTCTCTATCTCCCTTTCTAACGTTTTAAACTAACTAATGATTATAACTTAAATAAAATATTTTGATCACAGCGCCATCTAGTATTAATGATATAAAACAAAATAAGGAATTGTTTTATAGAATATTTTGATCACACCGCCATCTAGCGATAATCATATAAAACAAAATAAGGAATTGTTTTAAAAAGATTTTAATCACAGCGCCATCTAGCGATAATCATCTAAAACAAAAAAAGTGTCGTGACAATTTTTTCATAAGAATTTCCGTCTAGCCCCCTTTCGATAATGCGCAATAAGGAACTTCGTTCCAAAAATCACCTATTGTAATGATTTTTTTTAAACCTCTTTATAATCATCTCAAAACATTTAACACCTAACATTAATTTACACCAGCAAGATTCTCCAAAACCACTTTGTCGTATTACATTTAAGGACAAACTAAGACCATAGTCGCTCCAGTGAAAACTTTCTTCGCAACAATATAAGTCTTTCTAAATGGCGAAGTTACAGCAAATTGTACCTTGTTACTGAACTTCTCGGTGAGATGACAAGCAAAATGTCCTGTCACTTCTCAACCAAGTTAAGTGAGATGTAAGTGCTTCGTAAATTAATAACAATTGTGCTTTACTTATTTTAGTAAAGAAAAAGGTATTAGTAAGATTTTTCTATTGAGGAGTAGAACGAAATGATCTCTATAGATATGTATTATAAGGGGTGGGCCATATAAAGTATGCATTTTAAAAAAATAACTGTCATGTTGGCTGTGTGGCATGTTGCGCCATCCTGTTGAAACCAAATGTCGTCCATGTTATACTCTTCAACTGTTGGAAACAAAAATTCGTTGAGCATGGCATGGTAACGCTCGCCATTGACCGTAACGGCGGCTCCTTGCTCATTTTCCAATGATGCCACCGGACCAAAACCCACACCAAACCGTAACTCTTTGTGGGTGCGTTGGCTTCTCAATGGTGACGTGTGGATTTTCTGACCCCCAGATGCGACAATTTTGCTTATTGACATAGCCTCCAAGGTGAAAATGGGCTGCATCTGACACACACACATTTCTTACAGTTTGGACTGAACACTCACCACTTTGGAAGTAACTTTTCAATATTTTCCAATTTTGTTATAGCGTCCCATTTCGTAAATGTCAAACCTTTAACTAAATTATGAACACAAATTGAATGACATTTGAGCTGTCATTCTCTAAATAAACAGTAGTTCAAAATGCAAACGTTAGATTGCCCACCCTATAGTATAGACTCTTGACAACTTCTCACTCTGCTACCGTTGGAAAAAAGACTACATCCAATCCATCACTAATAATGATATTTTATGTAAAAAACAATATTCTACGGAACACTATTAATTTCTTAGTTATTTTATAATCATCAGTATTAATCTAAATAAAATATTTAAAATAACCTCACAATAACACAATAGTATTGTCACTACAACAAGTTTTATTTCTAAAAAATCTATGCTAAACCACTATCCTACAAGTTTTGGTTTTTGTAGATTGGCAACTTAGCCATTATCCCGACTTTATTACGAAAGTCATCACTAAGAGCTTAAAATTTCTCCAATATCCACCCATCCATAAACCTTAGATAGCTAGGATTATAAGTTAGATCAGGAATTTTCAATTAATCAAACTAGTAAAGCCACAGAATAACTATACGGAGTACTTTATAGAAACTACTTTTGTTTTAATGTATAATTAATAAACAAGCCTACGGTTCAACTGTTGGTAAGTGTTTAGCGTCACTCATGAGCCTCTAAATGTTAGAGACTTTTACAAGCTTTAGATTAATTTTGTATGTACTAACATATTATGTAAATTTAGGTGGAATTTTTCAAAATGACTTTGACCAATTTCACAGTTTCCAATTGAGATAAAACTTTGCATGCATCGCAATAACTTGGTAACATGCAGCTGACCTGATGACAGATTCGGAAAGTGTTAATAGGAACTTCTGTACGAAACAAGATAGACCCGACGTGTTTGGACTCGTTTTGCCAAATTATCTTAGTCACTTTCCCGAACTCCTATCTAAAGTATTCCCGGAGCGCTATGACATGTCCCTCTTTAAATATAAGTATAAGTAGGTGATAGATAACAGCTCCTCATTGCCCTTGCACAGAGGTGGGCCGTAAGCTCGTTTGTCTGCTAGATCTATGGCGAAGTGATTTCATATCTCTGAAGGCCATCTCTCATATTATCAGCATCTCTCAGAATCTATATAAGTTTCCTCGCATCATTTTTATTCTCGATTCATCAATCACGTTGTAACATTATAAAACTCGTGCACATCGTAGCTGCGTTCGATGTTTGTGTAACCTGAATAACACGCATTTTCGTAAGTGATGATTCAGTGAATCTTGTTAGTTCTATTACAATTGATACACGCATTTTGATGTGTAACATTATTTGGTGTTTTTGATGGTATAACAATTACTGTGTTATGGTACCAATGGCATTGTTGGAACGAAGTTCCTTATCGCGCGTTATCGAAGACGGAAATTCTTATGAAAAATTTGTCACGACACTTTTTTTTGTTTTAGACGATTATTGCTAGATGGCGCTGTGATTAAAATCTTTTAAAACAATTCCTTATTTTGTTTTATATGATTAATGCTAGATGGCGCTGTGATCAAAATATTTTATTTAAGTTATAATAATTAGTTAGTTAATTAGATGTTTTAAACTAACTAGTTATTATAACTTAAAAAATAAACTTTTATTACAATTCCCTCACTAATTAATCGAAAGGAACTTTTTTCTATACGGGTGTCCCTGACACCTCTCAAGTTTTTATTTTTTTTGTCTTCCTTTATTATATTACTTCATCGGTATCACATTACGCAGACTAAATAAATTTCTTCTCGTGTTTGGTATCTATAACTTGCATTGGATACAACTATATTGATAGGAATATTAGGATTTATCAATGGGATAGTTGTTGTTATCTAAAACATTAAATACAGGAAGTGCATGAAATTATAAGTAGTCCGCATAGTTTTCAATCGGAATCTGAGAGATTGCGTTACATTGCGGCCCTGATTTAGTTTTTACAAAATAAATAAGAGGTAGATCTATCTAAATATGCGTTGTAGTCAATCTTAGTTTTCATTATCTTCTTAACTTATTTTTACATAGTTAGATACTAGTATAATAATATAGCAGAATAGAAAAAAAAACTTGAGAGGTGTCAAGGGACACCCGGATGGAACGAAGTTCCTTTCGATTAATTAGTGAGGGAATTATAATAAAATTTTATTTTTTTAACTTGTAGGCGCGTATGAAGAATGACATAAACAAGAGTAACAATTATCATGGTTACTATAGCGGAGTTGACGGGGTAATGACAAGGGAAACCAACCTATTCACCGACAATCACCGTGCGGGTAGTTGGAAGTGGAGACTTGCTATAAATACAGGCGTTGGCCGCTGTTAGGGGGGGATTCGTGTTTGAACTGTCGAGGCGAGCGGACCTCTCGGACGTGGAAGTAATAAACCGTTGGAGTTAGTTCTTTTGAAGCTTTTATTCAGGAGTATGGATCGTCGGGTGTTCCAGTGGACGTTGTGACGTCATTCCTGACAAACCAAATGAGGATCGACTACTTGCAGCGTCATTACATCTCAACACACCATTACTGCGCTTTCACGGATCATCGAGTGTTCGAGTGGACAGTGTGGCTTCATTCCTGAATGACCAAGTGGGGATCGACTGTTTGCAGCGTCATTGCACCTACACACACACTATTACTACCCGGTGCGGTTACAAACTTATAATAATTAGTTATAATATGTAGTAGTCAATATTTTGATCACAGCGCCATCTAGCAATAATCATCTAAAACAAAAAAAGTGTCGTGACAACTTTTTCTTAAGAATTTCCGTCTAGCCCCCTTTCGATACCGCGCGATAAGGAACTTCGTTCAAAACATACAGCGCCTCCTTTGAATAGAACAAAGTAAAATAAAGATATCAAATACCTATCTCGAAATGTGCAATCTTACGTTAAATAGGTATTAAAATAAATTTTACATCTCATATGTAACAGTAAGTCTATAACTCATACAAGTTCCAGAGTCACAGGTGCACTTTACGATTTCATTTCGGTGTTAATCTCTGAAATGTGTCCGCAAAACGGTTTTTAAACTGCAAATTTACGTTTAATTTTAGGTTATAAAAGTTAAGGATAAGCTTTCAAGATATAGCTTAAAAATAAATTTATATTGGATTCTTTGGTGACATTGCAGGTGTCCATGAGCGGTAACCATTTACCATCGAGTGGGCCTTAAGCTCATCTATGCTAAGGGCAATTTTATTGTGAAAAAATGGCTTGGGTAAAGTTTTAGTTAGAGATTGTGTGGCGACCAATAATAACGCGCGAGATCCTGAATCGCGGTTACGACACTTGCAGAAATCTTCGCATTTATACGAATTCTGAAATCTACTACAGAGGGCTTCGGCCTGACCGGGCATACACTACCTCGCCCGGTCGGAGATCTCCCTTTGGCCTAATACCACTGATAGCCCACAGATTGTTAAATCAATTTAAAAGTACCTCGGAATTACCAACCATATTTCGGGCATTAAATTTTTTGATTGCGCGGGAAAAATCCTTAGTATTGCAGGGTTCATAAGATTAGCGTTAGATCAAATTAGTTAAGCTAAAATTTACTTCGGGACTCTTGATCTAACTTTTAGTTTGAAAACGGGCTATGTTCAGCAGTGAGGGGTGACGGGGCGAGACGTAAGCCTTCGCGTGCAACGCGTCCCTTCACCTCACCCAATCTCGTGCTGGGTTCTATCCTCAGCTGGGGTTCAGACCGTGAGCGTGAAACGTGAGCGGCAGAAGGTTTTAGTGCAGTTCGACTCCCACATACACCACCTGCGAGGTAGATGGAAATCCGACTATGTCCTGTCACGAAAAAAAAATGTCCAGCAGTGCTAATTTTCAAGTGAAAAAATTACAAAATCATTACTTAGGGCACTAATGGTATCCTTATGACGTCATAGACCTATTAGTCGACAAGGTTAAGTACGCGTGACCACCCGTGTTTTATGTCTTAATCGATGTCAGAATATTTATAGTTAACAATACATTTAGATTATTCAAATCGAGCACTTGCTTTGCCGTGGGTGTTAGTTTTATTGCCTCGTTTGTGATTTAGAGATCCGTTGTGAAATCACTGTGGAAGTGAAACCGTTGCATATCGCTGTTGTAAAGTTTATATTGTCTTGAAGGTTGATTGGTAACGGGCCACCTGAGCGTAAGCGGTTACCATCGCTCACGGATTTTTGTAATGCCAATAACATCAATTTGTTTTTTAGTACATTTTGTTGGTTCAGTATAGTTTTAATTTGCTTTATGTATAAAAACCATAGACTTGGTAATAGTTCTCTTTTCTTTTGTTTTGTTTCTTATGTCTAATTATAACTGTAAAGGATTTACTAGTTCTGTAAGATTTTTTTAAAAATAATATTTAGAAGATAAGTAAGGAAGCATTGTTGCATAAAAAGGTAAGACTAGTTCTTGCATCTAGAAAGATTGAAAAGAATAGAACTACCATCTACTATATTAAAATACATTCACATAATGTTTTGATATTCAGTTCAAATATCTTTTATAAGCATCATTCCTTAATTTTACATCTTCTGCCTTTAAAATAACATCATATTTTGTTGTGATTAATATTCACTTATTGTTATGTTTATTTTTCAATGTTAAAATGTACGGAACACTACATATTTTTTTCACTCTTGACCGGATTTAGTAAACGAAAAAGCCGATCTCATAAAATTAATACTTTGTAGGCTTAATGTCACCAAATATGTAAACAATAATACATATGTATAGGGTAAAACCAGGATAGTTGCCTCGGAGGGATACATGCCTCAGTTTCAAATTCTCTATGTTAGACGTATTGACGGTAGTTCTTTTTGATCATAATCAAAAGCGTACCCCACGCAGGCCTAAGTGCCGCATAAGCCGTTGAAGTAGGCGCACGTATTTTGTCCGTGTGAGTAAAAATCTTCCGCGGCGATTCTTTGACGAGCGCCACAATTATATTGGTAAGTAATCTCTGTTAAATATTTTTATAACTGATTGCGATTGCACACAAAAACATATTTAAATGAGTGCATTAGAGTTAAAATTGCACTGTTTATTAGGTTTTATTGTTAAATGTGTTTTATTTATTTCTTAAATAAAAAAGGCAAGTATCCGTATCAAATCGGATAGTTGCCCTGCTGTCTTTTGCGGATTGTTGCCCTGCGGCAACTATCCGTAACTTTACATTTTGAACCAGCAAAGTTTTCCTCTTATTTATTTTTTCATTTGGTTTTACTATAGTTTATCTTAAATAAAATAAATACTCAACAGCAAAATGCCTCGGTAGTATAAACGAAAGCCAGGCGTGGTACCGCGCCACATCAGCTGGATAGAAGATAAGGAAAAACTCGTATCTACAGTTCTAGCAGTGAGAATGAAGAAAATGTTATAAGTTCAAAAATATCTAAAGGAAAAGCACCTAAAGGGCTACTAATCAAAGGAAAACAAAGCAAAGTATCTATTGGAGATACTGAAAATATATTAAAAAAAATAATTGCAATACAAAAATAAAAATTCCAAGAAAGAAGTTTCAGTTCATGATTATTATGTAGAATGTTTTGTAAATTATAATTTAACTAAAGCAAAATCACATTGAATTGAATGTCAAATGTGTCGAATGTGGTTGCATGAAACTTGTTCAACACTCAAAAACCATTGTATGAGATGTGGCAAGTTGAAAAGTTTGACTTCTGGTGATAATCAATGCTAATGCTAAAGTTGATTACCATATTTTTAATAGTTAAGATTAATACTAATTTTTATTCTAAAAATTACATGTTCACAAACTTACACTAAGTACTAAGTACATAATAAAGGATCTCAGTAAGTTATAAAGACTGAATAAGATATAAGAAAAATATAATAACTTACTTAATAGAGCCTAATGCCAAAGTTAATTCTAATTTTGTTTATTGTTCAGTCTTCAAAATAAATAATAACATTACATTTTTATTTTGGACACTTCTTTACCATTTTGGAGTCTATTATTGTTTTATTATAATGTAAATTTAATTAATACTAAATAAAAGATTGTATTTAATAATAAAAACTATTTAATTTAATAATAAAAGTTCATTTTTATTTGAAAAAAAATACAGGCGGGCATCTATCCTCTCATTAGGCAAGTATCCCCCCAACCATTTATAACGTTAGGCTAGTATCCGCTATAGTTGGCAACTATCCTCTTTTTTAGAGGTCATTTTAAACTGGATTTACTTAAAATTTATAATATATATATTTTTTTTAAAGTTAGGGTATGTTAGAAGATAAATGAACTATGTTTGAGAATACATTTTGAATAAAAAATGTACTAGTACAATTTTTTTAAAGGAGCTTTTTAAAAAGTGTGGCAACTATCCTGGTTTTACCCTATTAGGTATTATATTTATGTTCTGTATTCATTTATTTACACTTATTTTTTACATTATATTTTTAAAAAAATTAACAAAGGAATAAAATTTAAAAATACAATATAAAAAACAGAGGCCCACTGAAGACGAGGTCTACGACCCAAGCCATCAGTGGTCAGGGCTCAAAAGAGAGGAACCTCCTCACAATACGTGTCGGGACCTACCTATATATTTTATTAGTTATCTGCTCACAATATAAGTAATTTAGATGGTGAAGAAAATCATTATGAGGAATCTTACTTAAAAAACCTTTCAAAGTTCCTAAACTGCACGCAAATGTGATATACTACGCCTTACTTTAATAGATGATATACATGGACCAGCGTTTAGACGTACTCACGGTAACTCACTAATACATCCTTCAGAGAAAAAAGCAATAATTAAAACTTATTTTTGCGAAGCATTTACGTGATCGTCGTCTGCCTACATCTATATATATATAAATGAATTGCTGTTCGTTAGTCTCACTAAAACTCGAGAACGGCTGAACGGATTTATCTTATCTTAGTCTTGAAATGTTCGTGGAGGTCTAGGGAAGGTTTAAACGGTGAGAATATACCCGGGTTTTTTTTTGTAACGCAGACGAAGTTGCGCGGGCCAACTAGTAGTATAATAAAAAAAACAAAAGGATTCTTTTAATTTTAAAATTTATTCGAACTAAGGCCCGGTTCCACTATAAAATCTATGTAAGTTTTAACGATCGTTTAAAGACCACGCTTGTACTGTTATCTGACTCAGAATTAGACGCTAATTTCATTAACATTATTTTTAACGAGTGATTCAAACGATGCGTTCTATGCGAGTTCATCGGCCCAGTCATATCACAATCAATTTTATAATAACAAACAATAATGTGTTTATTTTGTACCGTCTGCGGTGTCATTCCTAAAATATCACGCCATTAAAAGTGAACGTCCGTGTTCAAAATTAATTTAAATTTCTTACTTGGTATTTTGTTTTTTTTTTCCGAATTGATGAAAACTAAAAACTTATTAGCCTTCTTTAATTTTGAAGAAAGCCTCCCGTTGTTTGTTCCCATGACCTAATTGTTTAACGAGAATATTTTATGCAGATGGATTAATTAAGAGATACGTATAAATGATAGCCAAATAATGCATTTCTATATTCTATCAACGCACGCGTCTCTAGAATTGAAGTAGGCCCGTGAAAGACATTATTATTGTACCTACTTTTTACTGTTAATTTCAGATGTTTTCATACACCATACGAGAACAATGACAATCCATAAGCAATAACAATATTATTTATTAGTTCGCTCTTTTAGAAATAAAAAAATAACGCACAAATTTTTAAGCAATACCAATATTAGAATAATGTACGTTTCCAGTAATATCGAATGGCGCTGCCGGCCGTACCTCATAAACGGAGTCATTAAACGCGTTCCAATTTCAAAATTGAAAAATAGATTGGAATGCACAACTCCAACTCGCCTGTAAACCGAGCACTGAAATGATTGCTTTATAGTGAAACTGAACTGTATTCGAAATACGAATGCACATTTAAATTAAAAATGGACGTGATTAAAATTGACGTTCGTTTGGCGGGAAATGCATTTGTTTACAATGTGTAGGCAACGGGTTTCGTAATATTATGCCTATTTAGTGTAATTGAATATTACAAATTATTCAATTTTAGAATATTTTACAGTGCAATTATTAACATAATTATATCCCCTAATACCTAAAAAAGGTCCTTAAGCAATAATAAAGATATCTGCTTACCATAATCTCCAAGTTTTCAGACACAACAAGCGTTGTAAATCATTTTTTAACTATGTAAATGGTATGTTAAACATCGTTTAGTTATTCCCTTTGCTGTTATATCGCCATTATCATACTAAAGCTGTTGTAAATCACCGAAGGCTGTGTCTACAATATCTACATTGTAATTACAAAGTCGTTTTTGAAGAGAGCTTTACGTATGCGAAGTAAATCGACCCAAATTAATGTTTTATACTCTTCCTTAATAGGAGTAAAGTAATTATTCAAGTCACTTTAGGTATATAATTGGCAAAATCTCATGGTATTATTGTAGGTATAACAAACAAACTTTTTTCAAAATTCTTCCTAAGCATCCGATATACTTTTTTTTCGCGAAATTGTTTGGTATGAGCATTGGTCATAAGTATCAATATTTTAATTCCTTTGGACGATGATGGGCAGAAAAACAGCAGCCAAATATTTTTTATTGATATCCACTCAACAGGAAACGTTACTTTTTGCTAGATGGTGAAACTGGGGTCTTCGTTCGGAATCACTACCGTGTTTGAGCATCTTTTTGAATCTTTATTAGTAAATGACGCTGTATTGCTTTTCCAGCGAAAATATATTTTCTCTGTAAAATATAGGACGATTAAAAAATTTAAACAAAACAAGTTTTTGAACTATGCTCAATTTTGGTTCCTGCCATAGACTTGCCGATCCCAGTTGAGTGGTTATATGAGCAAAAGAGCTACCGTGTCACCCGTTGCTAAGTGATTACCGTCGCTCATGAACTTCTGCAGCATTAGGGAACACTGCGGGGTCGCTACCTATGACCTAAATTTAACGACTTTCTAAAAGTTGGGTTTGAAGAAGGACATGTCATGGCGCTCGAGAAATACCGAAGATAGATGAAAACCTAGGAGGAATATAATATTTTAAGATATCACTGGACAGAGCAGTTATATACTTATTCAAAAACTTTTAAACTTTTTCTAACTTATTACTTTGCTTTTTAATGCATGAAAGTAGAGCAGTTTTAGTAGAGAATTAGCTATTTAATTATTTAATTATTTTATTCAGTAATCCTCAGCTGTAAGCTACGAAATAGTTACAATAGTAAGTGGTGCGTTAGGTAAATACCCGCATAAATCTCAGTTAAACTCGGTTAGTTCGTCGTCGATAAACTGGTGTAGCTCTTGGACTATACGAATAGTTAATAATAGGGTCTATAAACCTCATTTCCAACAGCTCACGGTACTTATCGCAAACACTGTATTAGCTAAGCAAATTATGGTAGGACTAAAGTGTAGGTACCTACTCATAGTTAGATAATACAAACCTATATTACCCAGTGTATTATAGTATATTATAATACATGTAAGTCGTGGTAGCCGAGTGGTTGAAGCGCTTGTCTTCCGTACAAATACATAAATTTATGGGCTTAAATGACTTCATCGGACACAAATAAATATTTAGCGTAATTTAAACACACCTATGCACATATATGGTATTGATAACATGACATGTCAAAGGCAGATAGTTGGTAATGCGAGACGAAATGACATTATCTGCATAAGTAGAATCAATTATTCCATATAGAAGAAAGAAAGAAGATTACGGTTGAACTGAAAGATGTAATTTGATAATCGAATTTATTAGTCTTATGTACCATTATTTACCACAAATAAACATGGTGGATCTAAGTATATCCTACTCAAGACCTAACTACTATGTAATTCACCTATATCGATAATAAAGTATATTTGATTTGATTTACATAAAGAATATCCATATTCTCGCTTAAATATTCTTCATCCATTACCTATTATATTCTCGTTGATAAATTATACAGTAAAACTAATGCCATGCTTATTATATTTCAGATGCCAACCAGCATGGCGTTCTGGAGAACATTGACGGTTATCTGCATAGCAGCGGTTTTTGTTCATTCCAAATCAACGCATCATCAGAAGAGAGGTGCTCGCTACAACATCTGCGATTTGGCTTACAATAACACCCTCGATGTGAGATGTTATTGCACTGAAGATAATCAAAACTTATTAACGTATGAAAATGCTGATTGCTACCTCTTCACTGAACATATAAAACCAGACGACGCAACTTGGAAAGAATTCGAATTTCTGAAAGACGTTACTAAGCTCGGCTTTAAGAAAAACAACTACACTTTTAAGTTTATACCAACAGAAGCGTTGAAATATACAAAAGCTGTAACCAAATTGGAAATTAAGTTTGGAAATATAGAGACAATTGGACCTTATGCCTTTGCCAATCTGAGTTCAGTTGCAGAAATCACCTTGAGAGATAATCAAATAAGAGTATTAAAAGAACACGCTTTTGCTCACCACAAGGATCTTACAATACTTGGTTTAGACACGAATGAGATAGTGGAAATAAACAGAGATGTGTTTGTCGATTTGCCCTCATTAGAAAAACTTTACTTGACGAACAACAAGATTACAACACTGCACGATAAAGCGTTCATACATTTACATAATTTGAGAGAAATAGAAATCGATAGAAACAAAATATTCAGTTTGAACAACGAAACGTTCTCTGGATTGAAGAAATTACAGCGATTAGACTTAAGCAGCAATAACTTAGAAGTTATTGGTGATAATACATTCCTACCTCTAATTAATTTGTTTTCTTTGAATTTGGATGGTAATAAAATCCAAATGTTGGATAATAGAGCGTTCTTTGGTTTATCTAATTTGCAATCCTTGTCTTTGGCTCACAATAATATAATGGATATAGATAACTTGAAGGTTTTTGAAGGGCTAAAGAGTCTGATTTCACTGAATCTGAAAGGAAATAAATTGAAGGTGCTTAAAGCTGAAGTGATGGCTCCTATTATGACCAACTTTTACGGCCGTAGCAGCACTCTGGATGTTGAAGGTGAGTTATTAAAAAGTTTTTATTAAGCAATAATGACAATATTCTGCCTGCTTCAAGCGTCCAGTTGTTCGCAGTAGATGGTAGAATTAAGCGTTCCTGTCCATGGCGAACGCCCTTGGTGCTGTAAAGTTGAACTCAAAACAGGCTCGTGAAAAGTGGCTGCCCGAGTTCTGCGTAAATAAAGAGGGGGGCTTCTACGAGGGAGGTATTATGAAGTTGCCGTCTAGATGGAAACAGATTATCGAAAAAAACGGCGCATAATTGAATAAAATCCGATCACTGTAACACTCTTTATAAAGCATTGAATAAAGAGCAAAAAAGCGGAAGGGAGATATTTGACAACCTATTATAAACAGATAAATATTCTACTCAATTCATAGTCGATTTAGTCTAATAATTTATTGAAGTAAGCCACTCTGTGGAATTAATTAATTATACCAATACTTTTAACTACAGATCGTCTTGAATTTTTATATTTGTTTTCATGAATTCAGTATTCCCACTATTTACTTTCCAAACTCATAGTAAATTAAAATTTATTGCCTGTTTTTTTATAAAATAATATACCACTTTACTCGTTACTCTAATAATATCGTAACAATTTTAATTTTCAGACAACAACTTCCAGTGTAGCTGCCAGCTTGATTGGTTTACTTCGCTGATGAATAAAACGCAAAATGAAAACTTGAAGACAGTTTTAAACAATTTAAAATGCCAACCAGACGAAGCACTTAAGGATGCCTATCTCAAAGCGGACATTGATAAAACTACACCACAAGCAACCGAAGCCAATACAGAATACGAATACTATGAAGACATTGATCTTGAAGGGAAATTCTTTTACGTTGACATCACAGATCTATTAAATTGTACAAAACCTAACACTGCTCCAGTTATTACTACTACTACCACTAAAAAACCAATGGCTACCACCAAAGCTACTACTTTATACACAACAACGACAGTCAAAGCATTTACTAATCCTACTACGAAACCTAACTTTACCACGAAGATTTTTACCACCGAAGCGACTAAAAGAGAAGAATACACTACTTCTAAAATGGCTTCAGTTGTAGCTAAGCCTGAGAATGACGTTGAAAACAAAATGGTCGCTGACGAAGCGAGACCAGACAAAACAAAATCGCATCGAAGCGTACAGGATAACAATAGTCCAGATTATTTGAAATCAGGAGCTAATTCTAATATAGGCTGTGTTATGCTTTTAACTGTTATAATGTATGTTAGATTAAATTAATTCACATAATGTAGTGTACGCACAAATCTCACAGTCATTAAATTAATAAATAATTTTAAGCTACAGTTCTATCTTTGCTTTATGTCCTTTTATTAGTAGTTAAACAGGTTTAATAGTACATTGAGGCCCTGACCACTGATGGCTTGGGTCGAAGATTCCGCCTGCAGTGGCTCACTGTGTAATTCTTTTGTAACGTTTTTTGAAAAATATAATAAAAAAAAATAAGTGAATGAATGGATATATCATCATCATTCCTCAAGCCTCGTTTGAAGAAGGACAAGTTATAGCGCTCTGGGAATACCAAAGAGGGGAGCTCATTCCATAGCCGGACGGTGCGTGGCAAAAAAGTGTTCCTGAAACGGACCGTGGATGACCGCGGTGGTTCCATATAGTAAGGATGAACTCCACCTCGACGCCGGGTGGTAAGGTTATAGAAGGGAGATGTTGGAATCACCATAGAAATTGTCTAAAAATCTTATTTTAAGCTCAGTATATTTGACTGATATAAAAAATGCTGCTGTATTAGCTTATTTGATTGTAAAAGGTTACAGTAGCCCATTTTCTTTCAATGCCTGAACAAAACCTAAATCTCGCTTAATGAATATATCACCGGAATATAATAAGAACCGTCATTTATCATTTTAGGTAAATTTTAAAGTTTTCCGATGACAAATACACGCTTCTCGTGTTTCAAAGTCGATAGAAAACTACAGTTAATTTCAAAAATAAGAGCAATATAAATTACAATCTAAATCTTAGTTAAATAAACTTTATTAGCACAAAGTATATTTAGATCGAGAAAGAATGATTCGTAATAATATAAAGTTAATCTCTTCTAAAATATTTGGACTTGGCCCACGAGATGACCGACATGTGGCGTGTTGAATCGACCATCATTGTTCCGATCGTTGTATCTGTGCACGGTCTAATAGCGAAAAGCTTCGACCGTCATCTAGAGTAACTTTCGCTCCCCGGCTGGGTATTGTATTGTATTGTATTGTATTGTATTGTAACAACCCATTACTGCCCACTGTTGGGCTCAGGTCTCCTCCGAAGAGGGGTTAGGCATAGTCCACCACGCTTGCCTAATGCGGATTGGGGACTTCACATATCTTCAAAGGATTTTTAGAACCCTTTTCCGATAAGCAGGTTTCCTCACGATGTTTTCCTTCACCGTTTTTAGCCAGTGGTGTTGTGAAACATTGCACATAAATCTTTTTCATATTATTATTAAGATTTAGAGGTACAAGCCGGCCGGTTTTGAACCCGCGACCTCCCGTACGAAGGCAAGCACTTCAACCACTCGGCCACCACAGCCTTACCCCGGCTGGGTAAAGGGCCAGATTCAGAAGGCGGTCGTTCTTGACACGGCGCGTATTGTGAGGAGGTTCCTCTCTCTTGAGCCCTGACCACTGATGGCTCGGGTCGTAGACTCCGCCTGCAGTGTCCCTCTGTTTTTTATTTTGTATTTTTAAATTTTATTTTCTTGTAAATGTTTTTTTTTTAAATAGAATGTAAAAAATAAGTGAATAAATGAATATACAGAATAATAATAAAGTTAATCTTATAGTCCTTATCCAAGCAGTCATCACATGAAATTATACTCAAAAATATATAAAAGTTAAAATCATTATTATTATATTATGTGTTTAAATCCTCCCAGTTACTCCAAAAATGCAAACGACGTTTACTGCCATCTAGTGTCAACGTTTGACAACTATGGAACAGCGCCATCTAGGTAATCAGTTGAGAACTACATAGCATGGCGGGTTGTAAGAAAACTGAAGAAAATACAGACGTTTCTGTAATTGAATAATAGATGGCGCTTAAGAAATCTTTTTACGACATTTATAATTATTATAATCAGTATAATATTATTTTTTAAATTCTCTGTCGATTTCTTGTTTATGAATATAAAAAGGAGTTAACGAAAACAAATCATGATCATCAAACGATACATACATTTTTTTTTAAATTGCGTTATAGATAAACGAGCCTACGATCCTCCTGATGGTAAGCGGTCACCGTCGCTCATGAACCTCTGCAATGCCAGGGCAACGAGGGGCTGTTATCTATCGCCTACCGATACTTACAAACAACTTTAACAATATTCAGTAAGTTTTGGCAATACGATCTTGCGATTTGGTTTAACTAGAAAGAGCCGCGTGTTGGGCACAAATATCCATTAATATGATTGTTGGAAAAGTCAGAAATAAGCGATCACAGTCACACTAAAAAAAAAAATGATGTCTGTAAAGTACATGGCAGGCCTTCGTATCATCGTAAACTCGTTTATCTGTCTTGCATTAAAAATAAAAAAACGAATTCGTCGTAAAAAAAACCTATTTGACTTGTTCCTAAACGATAAAAAAATGTTTGTAACTTAAGTTCTACTTTTATATGTACACAAATCAAATTAATATAAAATAAGATACGATTTTCATATAAAACGAATTACGGTTACTGTGAAGCTTGTCACTACGTACTTTTTTAATTGTTATTGTCATATTATCGGCACTATTAGGTCTTTAAGAAAAAACTAGTTTATAAAATAGTAATAATATTTTGTAAATGACTGTTTGTTTGCCAAAAAAAATAGTAAAAAAAAAAGAAATTAGATGTAGGGACGCGCGTTATTTTTTTAAAGGCTTCTTTTCATTACTATTGAACATTATATCGGGCCGCATCACAATTCATCGGCCATATTTTAATGAGTTGTTGAAAATTGCCGATTCCCACCTGCCTCGAGCTCATACTCAGCGTTCCAACCCCGGCTGAGACCAGAACCCAGCACGAGGTTATGCGGGAAGGCACGACGCGTTACTTATACATTTGTCTAACGCACACTTAGGCTGAAACTTGGCGTCATCTGATTTTAAACAAAAATTTACTGTTGCGTCACTAATTGTGCGCGAATTAAGTTACCGACACTGACTTTGATCAAAAAAAAAAAATTTTTTTTTTTATTGCCATGTAGACAGACGAGCCAACGGGCCACCTGATCGTAAGTGGTTACCGTCGCTCATGAACCTCCGCAATAAAAGAAAACGAAAATGAAAATTTATTAAAAGAACGTTACAGGATCAAATACAAGAATCAATTGTGTTAATTATGAATTATAATTACTTATACACTAACTTAATAACTAGTCAGCATTATCGGTGTTCGTTAAGCTTGCTGACAAAGCTTATTTGGTGGGAACGGGAGCCCTTAACTCACGCACCTTATTTGTGCCCCTAAAAGCTGATGATTTAAAACAATAAAATAAGTCAAGAGAAAACCTCTTTTAAATTTAATTCAAACGAGAACTAGCACAAAATACTAATTCCGTCCAAACTAATGCAAATTTCAATTCAATTTCCAGTTAATTTTCACCGGACTTTTTGTACGTAATTAAATTATCTCGGGAAAGCGTTCCCTTCGTTTAATTAGCCCTCCGAGGCCCTTTAAACCTTCCAGGAATATTAAAAAATTAGTTTCGAATGGGCGTAGTGGCGAAACTGTTAAAAAAGTTAATTGTCCACTTTCCTTATCAGACGACCCTTTTTATTGTTGTGGATTTTTCACGTCAAAACTAAGAGTCAGCTTTTAATTAGACATTTAGTTATTCCGTAATTAAATAATAAATCATTCTTTTTTTATCTATAGTGATATTATAACGAGGAAAGGTTTGTTTTATATATTGTTTGTTTGTCTCGAATAGGCTCCGAAACCACTGGTCCGATTTCAAAAAATCTTTCAGTTTTGGAAAGTTCATTAATCGAGGAATGCTATAGGATATATTGTTTCCCTTTGTGACGCAGACGAAGTTGCGCTGGTCAGCTACTGTTAAATATTGTGGGTATTATACCCACACTTTTTATTCTAATGATGTAAGTAGTCGTGAAGTAAAAGTGTCTTCTTTCTTTGTCTACAAAAAAGTCGATAGTCTAGTATACTACTCTGTACTGAAAAAATATAAAACTTTTTTATTTTTGACTTCTTCAAGCGATCTAGAACTTTAACTTCAAATCAGAATGTAGAGTGGTACTAGAATGTTTGTTGTTATCATCAAACTTAATTGAAAGCACTTTGTTAAAATCATACACAAATAAAAATAATAAAACAGACAGTAGACATTTTAACAATACCTCTACTATACTTCATTATTTTAATATACACTATTAAATTATACTTTGGAAGGTCAGACTGATATCTGAATAAACAACGAACATTCGTCAATGTAGATAAATCTATTTGGATCCATCGTATTTTTTAAACCCAAATATTGATATGTAAATACAGATGATACAAGCTTGTATCGCTGAAGGGAAATTGAAAACGATTGAATAAAATTAGGGAGTTGACCGTGTGTCGTAAATCGGTCGAGCCGTGCCAAACTGTGCCAGTAAATATAATATTTGGCATCGAACGGATATCACGGAAACTAGAGCTTGTTTTATTAAATTTATCGAATGTATTTGCCAAACGTTTGCCATATACTAACACTTACCATCAGGTGGCTACGACAAGCTAGAAGCCAACATCATAGTTTTTCCCCCGTAGCAATTCCATTTGGAATGGACTCCCGTTGTCGAATTTTAAGAGCGCTCTTTAAACGAGGCTCAAGAAAAGGCTCCCCAAAACCTTCGTATTTTAGAGGCTCATGAGCAACAGTAACCATTTAAAGATTACACCCGGCCTTACACAGTCCAAGTAAAATAAAATTCTTAAAAATAATTCAAACATTTATTTTACTTAACTAGCATTAAACACGAAGAAAAGCCAACAATAATGTACAAGATTAAGAAGTAAGTGACACAATGAAAAGGAAAAGCTGGAACACACTTCCAGCACATAAAAAATAAAATCCTCACAGTCATAACTGACAATAAGATTTCTCCATTTACAATCTCGACGAAATTTACGAAGAAAAACAGACGATTCTCGACCTTATCCCACATAAGATAAGAGTACGAAATCTCCACACGGTTATAAAAATGCTCACAAGAAAAATGAATGGTTTTTATTACATCATTAAGTTCCATTTATTGTCGCTTAGTTAAAGACATAACATGGTTTGTTGTGGTATGAAGGTTTTGAAAGGAAATTGTCTCCAGAATTTGATTTTATTTACGCTGAAATAGCCCGCCTGGAGGCTTCCGAGCCGCTTACCAAATAAGAGGACGGAATCTTCGAAAAATCCAGGTAAAATTATCAACGTAAATAATAAATCTTAAATAATGTTATAAAATTGATTTAAAGCGCTGATGTAGACGTTAACTCGAATTGAATTATTGCAAATTGTTTTGTTTTAAAGTCATCTATTTTTTTCGGTTACATAATTTTGACTCGCTAACGTCCTATGCACGCAAATAACAACTGAAAAATGGTGTTTCACATAGTTTCAATGCCAGTGCATACAAAACCCCCTTTTACATGTTGGTCAGCCGTTACCGTCGTTTATTTATGTGAGTTGGACGTTGGTGAGCTATTAGGTATGTAAACGCAACATAAGGTTTTTTGATGGTTTCTACTGTAAATATCGGCTGTAAAAATCCGCTATAATCAGCAATCACTATAAGGCATCTTCTATAAACAACTTCAGTAAGTATTTCATCTTAAGAGAAACAACATCATTTCAAGTAAAATTTTATAAGCCGACCGCAATTTCTTGTTACGAACTACAAAGTCTTTGACTTTATGATTTAACCTAACCTATATATTTGGCTTCAAACGGGCCAAGGGAGTACACAACGGGATCTTTACAATTTGCAAGTCGAAACAGCGAGGCTTTGAATATTTTGCTATCGTCGATTTGACTTTAAAATTTGATGCAACCGCTTATCAAGCTTTCGACTAATATTCCGCTTGTTTATCCAAGAGCCATTCAAATAACGGCCTATCTTGACTAATTTAATTAAAACCAAGGTTGTCGAGGAGGCTTGAATGAGCGACCTTCACCGATTTATAACCGGATGTTTTTGACTATAATGTAATTTTCACATTTAGCCTTTGTTAGTTCATTAAAAATTAAATGTAAAAAGTTTCTATTTCATTTATTATTATCATTTTTTGGAGTGTTTTTGTTTAAGCCCTCAATAATTTTTAGTTAACACTGATGTAATATTTTTTATAACTAAAATTACTTTTAAAGATAGTGGACTCTCAGCGTCCTAATATTGCAGAAGCCCATTAAAGACTGCAACCACTTACGATCAGGCACCCCGTACAATTCTTTGACTACATGGCAATAAAAAATTTAAAAAATATTCCAGTCATCGGTGAATATCGATGATCCAAGTCCCTTAGACTAAAAGAATGCCGCAGATTTATGAAATTTTCTTAACCATTTACGATCAGGTAGCCCATAAGAGTGTTTGACAACTAGACAATAAAACTAGCAAATAAATAACCCAGTGATGGGTAAAGTTCGATGATCCAAGTCTCCTAGACTAAAAGAATGCCGCAGATTGTCGCAGAGTCCCTAATTACTTTATGCTGTGTTTTCGTAAGGTAAAATTTGGGTTCGATTGCGATTCGCCGCGGATATTAGGGTTTGTTTCCGATTCGGTTATTGGTTTTCATTTGAGAAACGTTTGGAGTTTTGCGTTTGTTAGTTAAATAGACTTGTGTAGACAAAATGATGTAGAAGCAAAATTAAAGTAAATCAAATAACTGATATGTCAATTTAACGGACGGATTTATTTTTAGACCGATTTTTAATTTTACGAATACTTTTTTTTATTTATTTATTTATTAAGAAAGACAACAGTGTTACAAAAATACTTATAACTAATAGTAACAAGTAATAAGACCAATTACAGTCCTTCCTATAACTAATCTAACGCAAAGTTTACAACTATACATAGATGCTCACATAATTCAATATAATAAATTAACAGTACCTAAATTATAATAAAAAAAAATACAGAATCAGTGACTATCGCATCGAAATGATGGTCTGCACCAACAACCGCCTCAGTTGTAATTTAGAGTTTTAAAACAAGTCGATATGTTCAAAGTGATCGCTTTACCTATGTTCTAGTAATACGCGTAAGCGCAGAATTTTTAGCATATTTTGTGTGTCGCAACGGTACATGAAACAATTGTGTTCTGCGAGTACGTCTCGACGGGGCGCGATAGAATAAGCTACCAACCAGATCAATGCCATCTACATTACTATGTATAATGTCATACAACAGAAGCATATCTAACATAATACGTCTTTCTTCAAGTGTTACGAGTTTATACTCTGCGCAACCGTCTACATAGGTAGATGAGTTTTTCCTATATCTCTTTTCTATATCTTTACTTCTCAAGATATCTATTTTACATTCTATGATACATTACTGAATTGCCAATCGATCTCATCGAAACGATCTGATATATAGAAACACGTCACATTGATTAAAAGCTTTTGTTTAACTTATGTAGAAGTTCGCATGGAATCTTGTGAATTTGAGCAACTTCAGTTTCAGATTGAGCTTCAATTTTGCACGCATAATAATATGTTTTCAATTTTTTCAATTCAATTCATTTATTTGTGATATACAGGTTATATACATAAGATGTTATTCTGATCTACATATTTGTGCAGCTGTAATCAGCTCTGTTGAGCATACAAATCATATTTTATGAACTTAAATTCTAAAACAAGCAAATTTTTATTGAACTTTTATTTTAAGAAACTTTTTTACTTTCAATTTATTTTACAAACCTTTTAAAAGAAGCAGATGTCAAGTCATTCCACTGACATTGTAGAGAATTTATTCACACAGTTATCCTCAAATAAAAATGTTTTTACTAAGCCATTTATTCATGGTAATTTAGATTTACTTAACAACACACTAAAGAACCTATGTACTCAAACCATGATAAAGCAATCCCGCCTTAGTTGTAATGATAATAAAGAACAATATTGCTTAACACTGGTTAAGGTCAAATTTCGTGCTCAGAATACTGGTAGGATTAAAGATTAGACTTTAAAATTAAGGAGATAAAGTGAGTGAATCTTGGCATATTGAATTTCAATGAGTTATCGCTTTGAGCGTGTTATTTTTGAAAATGGACATCGACGTATTATGTAAATATGACGATCGAAGAAAATTGCTTGGGTCGTGCAATTGATTGCAAGTCTCAATACAATTTATGTACAATAATAATTTAAGACTTGATGTATTTTAGGTGGTGCAGGAATGTATCGATACAGTCTGAATATGCAAGTTCAATGTTTATTTTGGTCACCACAGACCACACACATCAATGAAATGAAATGAAATGAAATTATTTATTCTCAACGTTAATGAAATTCTCATGCTTGTTGATGTCAAAAGGCTACCACCAGTTCGGAAAGAAATAGCCACTGTCCTGAGAAGAACTGGCAAGAAACCCAGCGGGCATGTCTTTTTTTGTATTAATTTCTGTTTATATAGTTCAATATGTTAGTAACGTATTGTATCCTTGGGTAGGTGATAAAACCTTAAGAGTAGGTCGTAGATAGTGGAAACGAAGTATATTCTGACATTGCTGAAGTCCAGCTGTGGCGTGGTAGTGTGCCTTCAGATACACTACATTGGTACTTCTATTTTGGTGTTCGTGCTAAAAACATTAACTTTGTCCATACTTAGTCAAATATAATATGAAATACAAATAACCCGGCGACTTCAAATGTTTTGATACGACAGTCGTCGAATGCCCCATCAATAAACGATAGCAAAGTCACAATTTCCTTACTGTTGCTTAGTCAATTGCACAAATTTACTCGATTGCAAGTTATAGCATAAGTCTGCTATCGCAACAACCGAGTTTACGTTTTATAGTAAAACTTATCGAATTTACATAACAATGAAGTTTATTTGCGATTTAGTTTTGATTGTATTGCAAACTTTGGTATTAGTTTTGTTCTGTTTATTATAATATCGCCCCCCTGTGGATAACTAAAGGTAATAATGGTATTTTGTTTACAAGTTTTATAATGGATTTTAGTGGGTCTTCTTAATAAAAGTTTAAAGGATCTTCTGTCGTTAGATTACGCGAAGTTTTTAGTAAACGCTCTACTGTGTTGTTGTCTTATTCGAGCTACTTATTTTTCGAGATTTTCCTACCTTCCTTCAATTTGTCCTATCTTAAACCATTCGCTCTGTATAATATGTATACGAAGTTAAATCTTTTCATAAATATTATACATATAATATTAATTGAATAAAGCAAAATTTGCGGCTTTTTAAAAGTCGCCGAACTACCGCGAGCACATTGTATTATACTGTAGACACTTTCATGCATTTTGAACGGGTTCTTACCACGATATTTAATTAATTGAGTTGTCTCGATATTTCAACGTTGTTGCAAACGTCATGATCTCGAGAAGACTGGATACTGCGGGTCGATTTAAGAGCAAACAAATGTGTCTACCCTCTTTCTCGTTCGCTTTTAAAAACCCGTTGAAAATGCATGAAAATATTATAGAAAACCACGAGTGTCTGAATAACTGTAGACACTGTTGTGTAACAACCCATTACTACCCACTGCTGGACTCAGGTCTCTTCAGTATAGGTATGATTTAAATCAAAAGTATAGGTTTACCTAATACGTCTAGTTAAAATGCCTAAGAGTACCTATAAGTCCTTATCAATATAAACTTAATTAATAATCGATTTCTACGAATTCTTGTGGAAATAATTACACAGATTTTCAGAAGCTAATGAAAAACCGAAATTAAGGTATATTATTCCGACAAATTATCTTGCGTTTACTCGTTAAATATTCGAGAATTCAACAGTATCTTAGTTGAAATCATTAGAGGATAATTTCTCATTAGATTGCCACAGAATAACTTTACATAAAGAAAGTTTTTCCATAAATCTAGGGTGATAGATAACGGCTTATTGCCGTGGCATTGCAGAGGTTCATAAGCGACGGTGACCGCTTACCATCAGGTAGACCGTAAGTTCGTTTATCTGTCTTGACAAAGTTACATAAATGACAGTCATAATATTCCAAGTTGCAAACGAATATGGGAGCGAGTTCCAAATAGCTTAGGTTATCTTTTAAAACAATTGATAGCCACCGAAATCGTACTTTTCATAATAACTTAGATTTTTGTTCGGAGAAGAAAATCTGAAATATTTAATTAAAGATTTCTCTCAATTATATGTCTATATTTAGAAAAGTATGAGTTCGACGACAACATACATAAAAATAGTCGTTTTAAACCTAACTTAACCTTTTCTCCTAAATTCAAGAAGTCAACTTTATAAACACAAGTTAAACCTACTTTTCAAAAGGTGTAGTAAATTGCTTTCTCTATAATAAATATTCTGTATCCTCGCAATCATGAATTAATAACACGCCATTCTTGAATTAAAGGAAAGCCGACGGTCGAGCCCCTGGGATCTTGAGTCTACCTTACTATTCAGTGGCTCATCACATTAATATATTAATCATTTGAAATCATGCTAAAGATTTCAGCTTTTCGTTAAATTGTTGTTTTAAAAGTGAAACTAATGCCGTCTACTTAAAAAAATATGCAAATCGGTTACAAATTTAACGGGTTTCATAAGTATATTGGACAATCGTTTTGTAAATTTGAATAATGCAGAAAAATTTGGCGTTTGCACTTTTTTTTCAACATCATTATTAGCCTATACACGTGCACTGTTGGACATAGACCTCCCCCAAATCTCGCCACAACGACCGGTCCAGCGTTGTCTGTTAACAAGGCCTTCGCGCATCGGTCCTTATTGTGGGATATTTTGTTATTTATCTATCTGAATATAAATAATAAATAAATAAATAAAAAGCCTTGTTTATTTCTCGCTTACTTAAACTAAAAAACTAATTTACAAAAATTAAAAAGATTTAAAAAGAGTGACAAAAAAAGATATGAATAATAATATACCTAACGCTAGTGCGAGAACCCCCTGTTGGGTAAAGGCCCCCTCCAAAGACGTCCATTTTGATCTGTCTTGTGCCACCTGTATCCCGTTCGGGCCTGCATTGTTAACTATTTCGTTCTCTGATCGTGTCAGTGGTCTGAATATATTTGTTATAATGTAATACTACATCGCTTTGTTGTATTTATTTGAAGATTTTTTAAGACCTACCTTTTCAAATTTGTGGTTTATCGGAAACGATAACACCACGACAACCTTTAAATTCCTCCAACTGCATCAGACACATTAAGATTTAAATCTAATCAACACAGCATCAAAATAATTCACAGATAAGATCCGACACCCACTTAAGAACTAAGGAGACCAGTAAATTGGCAATCCAATCTATTAGGAGCGTTAAACGGGTTAAGACCAGTTGTTGTCCGGACCATCCAATACATCCGTGTAAGTGGCCCGTTATCCGGATCCGGGAAAAAACTGGATTAAAAAAGGTTCAGTTAATGGTCGTGCGGTGAAAAGTGATGCAATTACGGTGAAATTGATTCTCTATCTTTATTCTTTGATGCATTGATTGGATCCACGGGTTTTATATCCGGTGCTTTGTCGTTCTTATTGAGGTTGATGTTTTCTTTCTTCTCGACGGATTGTGAAAGGGTGAAATTTGTTGTGAAATAACCATTTTGCTGATAAAACTAATAGATCTGAAGACAAAATGTGGTATGTGCTAAATTGAAAAATAAATTAATAAAATAAATAAATAATTGGTTTGAACGTGGATGAAATTTTTGTAATTGACAAGCTGAAATATGCTATTATGAGAATTCTCTAACGTTAAGTAAGTAAATATTTCTCTTTAAACTTATTCAGACACTCGCGGTTTTCTATAATACTTTACAGTCTTCTCGTGATCATGACGTTTGCAACAACGTTGAAATATCGAGACAACTCAATTAATAAATATCGTGGTAAGAACCCGTTGAAAATGCATGAAAGTATTTCTCTTTATTTTATTTCTCCTATCTAACGTACTTCAATAAGAAGCAATAGATTTAAATGCTTTTAAATTTACACTAAAGTATATTGCATTTTTTTAAATAAATAAAAGATAACAGGACTAGTTTTTCTCCGTAGTGTCGTATATTTTCTAGATAACCTGTAAGCCCAGACTTGCACTAAATTAGCTTGCAGACAGCGAAAACCATTTAAATATTGTATTAAAACGTGTCTCAGATTCGTACGTAATACAATTTATGAGTGTGATAATGTAATAGGTATAATGTATCATTTCTGAGAGTTACGTGGTCTGCATGATTGTATGTTTTCGGTTTAAATATTGATACATTTACATTTAAAAGAATTTTATTGAACTTGCAGTGGATGTAACTATGTACCTAAACTACCTAACTATGTAAGTTCAGCTTACCAGCTCCCGATTGATCTGAAATTTTGTACACGTATGTGTAACGTGTTATAATGCAATAATGGTACCGTCTGATCTGACGATGTTGTCTGAAGGTACTTCCGTACTAAAAAAGATAGGTCCATCGTGTTTGGGTTCGTTTTACTTATCTTGCTTAGCACTCTACTGCTACATTATATCCGGGACTTAAAAACTTATAAATAGGCGCTGCTGTGTTCAGGTTTCCTTAAAATAAGTATCAGGCTTAGTCCACCACGTTTGCCATATTGTGTTGTATCCATGTCCACACATGTTTTCAAATCTGCAAGTTTCCTCGCGAAGTTCTCCGTCACTGTGGTATTGGTAATTTTTTTCCAGGTTAAGATTTATAGATCCAAACCAGCAAATTGGAGCTCGCGACCTCCAGCATGGAAAGAAATCACATTAACCACTGGGCTACAATGACTTCTGATAGCTAGTGACCACTTAGAATCACCATTATAACACTGTCTATTATTGTGGCATTAATTTTTTTAACGTTTCCGATTTCCAGGACAATTTAGCAGAAAAGGTCTCCAATATTTTCCGAGATTTCCAATTTACCCTAAAGATAAGATAGGTAGGTAAAACCAGGTATTTCGCACGCCGCCGGAATTGTTATGAGACAATGAATACGATCCGGAGAACGTAAGTACCTTCCGATGAAACTTAATGAGGTTTTTCTATGTATATTTCTTATGTTGTTGGTTTTTCAGACTTTTTATATTATTGTGGGGACAGTTAACTAGTCTTGTATGAAGTCTAACTCCTATTATCATGAAAAATAAGAAAAAATAATAATGTTTTTGGTGTGTAAACTCTTGATTTTTAGAGGAATAAGGAGGAGCAGGCTACTTTACATAGTAAATTTCGGATTAATCGTTATTTTACTCGTAAATGAAATGGGTAACTGAAAGTTTTTTATTTGAAATATGAGCTCAATATATGAGTAGAATTTAAGTGGTATAAGTATTATCATAAATTTTACTTTCCATATCAAGCTGGGCGCGCCTTCAGCAATTTTCAATCTCATAAAATAGACTACAAGCGATAGTGATCATACGAAATATTCACTTATAATGTGATCGAAGAAGAGATCTTTTCAAAGAGGAATAGTTCAAAAGGTATTTAATTTAAATAATGTATTTAAAGGAACTTTATACTGTAACTTGTTCTGCTTTAAACGAGGCTTGAAAAAGTCCTTACAGAGCGAACCCGCGGTTTCCCCTGACTATGTCAAAGTGCATGAGTAACGGTAACCGCTTACGATTAGGTGGTGCTTTAACTCGTCTGCCTACAAGGTTTTTAGAAACCCCACGTATACCTTACTTATTATTATAAATGCGAAAGTTACTTTATCTGTATGTCTGCTTTACGCTTTCCCGCATAAACCTCTCAATCGATGTAGATGAAATTCGCTACAGACAATCTTGAGACCCTGAGAAAGAACATAGGCTACATTTTAATCGAAAGTGACGTAGACAAAGTGGCGCGGGCCCACTAGTAGTACATATTTTTTGAAATTCAACATTCACTTTAATTTCTTGTTCCATAAATCTAGAATCATTAAATACACAAAAAGTAAGGAAAACAATTCGTGATTCAATAATATGCCACAATCACACCACGGAGGTTTCAGACGCGGCGTCGTAAAATTCAATTTGACAAGTTTTTGTTTGGTGCTCCAGAGGGAGCCACTGTAAGCAAACTGTATACGGATTCTAAGTTTAACAGTTTTTAAGGCTTTTTTAGTAAGTCAATGGTTGAAAGTCTTCTAGGACATTAGTCTCTAGATAGATGTAGGCTTCCGTCAAAGTCTAGTTTCGGGATACGGTTTGCATTTTACATTACTGTGACATTAAATTTGACTATAAATAATCTAAGATGGTAACCGAATGCAGACAGCTCAGGACTGGTCATTGTGACGAGGTTTTGGGGAGGCCTATGTCCAGCACTGGACGTCTATGGGCTAATGATGATGATGGTAATAGTTCCGACACCAACAGGATCAGTAGTGGATGTCTTGTGGCTAAGAATCATGATACAATCCGAATTGAAACGAAATGAAAAATTATTGTCCAGAAAACTATTATATATGATGATAAATAATTTATAATTGTGATGATAATCAAGCTAGGAAACCATTTCCAGTCTTTACTAGGCATGTTTTAAGTAGTTCAAACAATGAAAATTTTCAAACAAAAACACTCTAAAAGCATTTTTACAAGTAAAATAAAATATTCATAATCCGTATTCCTGTTCGGGATCGTTTAATACTGTTTCCAAGTTAGGTAATAAAAAAACGTCAGGTGCGATCCAGAAAATGCGAGCACTAATTTTACTTCACTGCCTTTAGGAAAACTCTCGACGGATGTACGTCACACATACCTTAGAAGCTTTAGAACGGGCTTATGATTTATGTTATCTACAAAAAACTTGAGAGGTGTCCATGGGACACCCGAATAGAACGAAGTTCCTTTCGATTAAAAGATATCTTATAAAAAATATTTCCTTTCGTAACGCGCGATAAGGAACATGTTTCAAAAGATTTTGATCACAGCGCCATCTAACGATAATGATCTAAAATAAAAATAAGGAACATGTTTCAAAAGATTTTGATCATAGCGCCATTTAGCGATAATCATCTAACACAAAAAAAGTGTCGTAACAACTTTTCGTAAGATTTTTTTCCGTCTAGCCCCCTTTCGATAACGCGCGATAAGGAACTCGTTCCAATATTCATAGTAGTTATGTTTATTAATAAAGATTTAAAAGATTAGTAATGAACACGTTGAATGCAGGCCGCCGCTGCTTGTATTGGAAGTCATTGGGGGAGGCTTATATCCAGCAGTGGACGATGATGATGATGACATGAATGAATTAAAAATGATTAAAATTGGGTATTTACCTAAATATTTACGTTGTTATTTGTATGCACCTGCATACAAACACCGTTGGATTGGCAAATGGCCAAAGAATTATGACACGTCTTTTTCCAACTAGTGAACCACGAAATTACATGGAATCCTGGATGGTATTGGTATTTCAAGATCGAATGTCTTAAAAAATACGTTTTTTTTTGCATGACAATCTAACAAGCCTACAGTGCACCTAATGATAAGAGGTTACTGTCGCTCATGAACCTATGCAATGCCAGGGTAATAAGAAAACATCGTACTTGCCCACAGATAAATAAAAATTAATAAATAAATAATCTTTATTTGAAGGCTACCAATGGCCCAAAAAATGTTAGTATTACAAATAAATTACAAGCTATGTTAGTAATTAAAATAAAAGTTTTTGTATGTCGCTACTGTACCGCTCCATGCGAAACAGCACAGCAGCGATTCACATACACACAATCGAGTCTGGTGGCGATCATTTTCAGGATACTGTTGCAGTCAGCCCGCACCCTGCGCACCAGGGATGCACACCTCTTACGCATTGTTGCGTAGAAGCAATCAACACGCGCTTCGGCAAACATCCCTGACACGCTATTAATGCCTGTTAGGAAATGCTGTCTAAAAATTATAAGTTCTATGGAACGAACGGACTAAAAATTTTATTATGACTTCAGAACAGAAAACGTCGACTTTGGAATGTAGGATCGGAAAAATTAAACGTCAAGAAGGAGGTTTGATATAAACTGTTATTTCAGATTTTTCCTGGAAAACTCTGCTGTAGGTAGAAGTAGGTATTTAATACTGAACTACTAATAAAATCCAAATATTTTTAAAGATAACTAGCTGCCCCGCGCAACTTAGTCTGCGTCGAATTAGAGGTGGACTACCCGGTGGAGGTTCGACACAAAAATAAGGGACACAAAACCAATTTTTATTTTTTTATTTATTTTTATTATTTATAATTTGTTTACACATGAAAATATGAGTTTTGTAATAAAGTTAAATGAGAGTATAAATACAAAAGAGCAAGTACATTTTCTAACAATACCGTAACATCACTTTCGTTTTACATAACTATTATATAAATAATATGTTTCCAGTGGTTCTCACACTACCATTTATGTTTTGTTAATTATCTATGGTACAGTAAATTAGTATCATTTAGACAGTCAATACGAAAGTGCATGCAGTAGAGTCTAAATCATTCTACCGACCGCGTGGTTTGCGCTTTCTCATCAATCTCAACGACGGGACGGTTTGTTACAAATCGGGAATTTGGTCTGTACTTTACTGTAACAACCTATTACTGCTCAATGCTCAGGTCTCCCCAGAAGAGAATTATGGTCTAAAGTGTGGTAAAATAGTACTATAATATCTGCAATGTTTATTTGCAGGAATCACTAAGCGACGATTCAAAAAATCTAACATCTCTTACGATAAGTACTTTCTGCTCTAATGAGTTTATTTTTAAAACCTTTTAAGTACCTACCTTGCACTGGATGTATAAGTATGTAATTATGTAAGTTCGGGTTGGATCCTGCGAATTAACATTTACTAACCTACCAGTTTCCGATTGAACTGAAAAATTGCAAGTCTATCTATATCGTGTGATTATCTATACTTCTATACTAATATTATAAAGCTGCAGAGTTTGTTTGTTTGTTTGTTTGTTTGAACGCGCTAATCTCAGAAACTACCGGTCCGATTTCAAAAATTCTTTCACTGTTGGAATGTCCATTTATCGAGGAAGGTTATAGGCTATATTTTATTTTGAAAAAAATTAGGGATCCTTATGAAAATATCGAACTTGTAAGACCAGGTGAAATACCTAAAACCTATTTATGCGTACGCTGCAAAAACTATTGACAATAGAACAAAACGATGTACTACGGGTTTTTAGGTCTTTTGAAGACAAATAAAAAAGTCCGCGAGAGCATATATCTAACTATCATAGTTTAGTCACAACAACTGCTTTTATGTTCAAAAAAAATTTCATTCGTCCGAAGAATGAATTTAATGTTAAATTAGTATTGTTATATTAATCCTTATCCAAATAAAGTATTATGTTATCAAGAGTATTAATTTAAATGTAAATTACTTTTTGTTTTGTTCTAATCGGACTTTTCGTTGAGAAGTTATCACGAGTATAAAACATAATGAATACTCCCCGGGCCGCGCAAATAATATCGCAACAGCATTAAGAGTACTATTTGAACCCCTTTGTGACGCAGACGAAGTTGCGAGGGTCATCTAGTACATTAATATAGTAGCATGAAGCTGATCTAATGAAAGAGCCGGAGCCATAAGATTAGACCCATCGTGTTTTAACTCATTTCACTGGTTTTGTTTAGCACTCTACTTTTACATATCCAGAATCTGATAATCTTGCTTTTTTTTCTATCGATTATATTCGATCATCTACTCTAGTAAATAAAAAGCTTTACATCTGATACTAATAATGATCTTAAACTTTCAGTAGAGATTCCTCAATACTCGTAAACCAGATAGAAGTCGAAGCTCGGAATCGAATAGACTAGTAATATCTGAGTTCGAGGCTATCGTAAAATTTCAATTCTTTTTGTAAATGAATACAATTTCGACATCGTTTTTTATAGTATCATCGTAATTTACTGCTGAAGTTTAGCGTCTAATAAAATGGTTACGATTCTTTGTCTTTTGTTTTTACTTAGGTATATTATTATTTTTATATATTACTGTTTGTGATATCAAATTTTTAGAAATGCAGTGTTTTCCTGAAATTTACATTACCAATTGTTATCATACCTAAATTTTCCATAGTTATTCAAATTAAATTACTTTAAACAATATGACACACACAATTATATTCATTTTCAATTGAAGACACAGTTTATCTGTGAAAACAGGAATTACGTTCAAACAAATATTTTTCTATTGCCGTATTAGACGAGTCGTAAACTACCTACTGTCTGTACCAAACCCATTACTGCCCACTGTTGGGCTCAAGTCTTCTCAGAAGAGGGATTAGGCATAGTCCACCACGCTTGCCCAGTGCGGATTGGGGACTTCACATATCTTCAAAGGATTTTTAGAACCCTTTTCCGATAAGCAGGTTTCTTCACGATGTTTTCCTTCACCGTTTTTAGCCAGTGATGTTGTGAAAAATTGTCTTTTTCCACATTTAGATTTAGAGGTACAAGCCGGCCGGATTTGAACCCGCGACCTCCCGAACGGAAGTAGCAGTGTTTCTCAAACGCAGCCGAACGGTGTTCCAGAGATTGCAAATTGATTGTCGACAACCGACAGTTAGTAATCTTATTTACGTGGCACTTACGCCGCTGGCTTAGCGACCCAAAGTGAGTCTTAGCGTCTGACAAAAGTTCCGAAAGAAGAAGACTTATTAGTGCAAGTAAAATAAAAGCAATAGGGATATCTAATATTGTCTTGAATTCATTAAAGAAACGACATAGAACTAGCAGAAAACCCCCAAAATCCTCACTCACATAAAACACTCCAATCCTCATTTCCCTATCATCAAAAGTACTATACTTCCATATACTATATAGTAGTATACTTCCATAGCGTCAATACGATAATCTCCACACTGTATCCTTCAATAAAAATATAAATAAATAGAATAAAATCGAGCGCGCGGTATTGCGAGACGATAGTACAGCTTTTAGTAGACATAAACTTTATGTTGTTTGCGATTTCTTTCGGGTTATTTCAGGGATCGGCAACTTTCTCGATTATTGGGCCACTTGGTGACAAAATCTATACTGATATAATAAAGTTGAAGAGTTTGTTTGTTTGTTTCAACGGGCAAATCTCAGGAACCACTCGTCTGATTTAAAATATTCTTTCATATCTATCGTTTTTGATAGACCATTTATCAAGGAAGGCTATAGGCTATATTGTATCTTTCTGTGACGCAGACGAAGTTGCGCGGGTCAACAAGTGTAGATATCATAAGAAGGACTTCTATCACTATTACTATAGACTATCAAGACAAAATGTATGAAAAATGTGTGTTTTAAGTAATTTTATGATGAATGCACACGTGCTGCGATAGCTGTTAAGTGGAAAATTGGACCGTTACTACACAGTATATTGTTTATCTCAGTTTTATCTACATCAATAACTAGCAATCGTTAATATGCGTTTTGGCGTAGGTATCTTCGCAGTACCAGGATACAAAACAACAGTGTTTAACTAATTTAGTTTCTTGTACAGTAGTTTCAGAAAGTAACTTTACGCGTATGCTTTATAGAACTTATCATTTATTTTCAAAGGGTATGACCGGCAAAAAGAACCCGAATCATTTCATAAGACCGTAGTTTGCAAACCCCTTAGTTATTTTGTCTGCTCTCTCGCGATAAAATAACGAAAGAATTGTTTATTTAGCTTTAGGAACTTGTTTATTTTATGATATTCTCGTGATAGCTTTCAGCGGCTTAAAGATGAGGCTATTAGTGAGTCCAACCGTGAAGAGATTATGCTCGTGTCCCAAATCGAGTCTTAGAAAAATAATTCTAGAAGTTCTTGAAGGTTTTGCCTAGTTTGTGTTGATCTAAATTAATTAGAAAATGTACTATAATTATATATAGGTACCTACTGTATTGCTAATTGGTAGAGATTTTATCACAAAGCAGCAGTAGGTCGTCTACTGATTTTACTTATTTATTTTTGTTTTTATGTTTTTGAAGGCCTATGTCCAATAATCGTGGACGCCTGTAGGCTGATGATGATGTTTTAAAGGAAACAAGTATCGCCGTTTGCCTTAAGTCTTTTGCTATCAATTCCCCGAAGGCAACTGATAAATTTACGACGGGTTCGAAGAGCGACACATTTATTACAATTGTTTTTTTTTTTAGTCTATATAAGCAACATATAATGCACGAAAATAAACTAAAAATTGATAATCAAGCAATTTTAAAGCTGAAAAATCACGGTTGCTTATTTTTAAAATGACTTTCATTAGACCCAAATGAGGTTATTGTGGTCCCTCAAATATTACTTCAAATCAAAACTTTTTGTATTCAAACACGAGACATAATAAAAACAATTCGGATTTTGCATAACTCAGTTTTTATTCAATTTTATTGTGACTTTGTATTTAAAAATTGGAACGAACCGTTTTTAATTAAACAGAAAACTGAATCAACACACAATATTTAAATTGCATGAATTATTTTCTTGAAAAATATTTTTCTGAAAAGTATTTAACTCTATTGTTTTTATAAGTTTTTGTTAGTGCCTAAGAGATTTGCATTATTTTTACTTTTATCACATACTTTAAGAATAATACCCGAGATGTAATTAAAATACCACAGACTAAACTGCCTAAGGAAAACATCGAGAAGAATATATTAGAAAAGTATTAAACTCTCTAAAATCTAAATAATTACTCAACCCGCATTAGCGTGGTTGACTAGGCCTGATCTCTCTACTGAGTTGACCTGAGCCCAGTAGGTTTGATACAAGTACTCTAAGGGCGATAGTAAACGACTTCGTAATGTTCCTTACGTTACATAGGTTTATGAGCGACGGTTTTATTTTATGACAGGAGGAAATCGCCTCCCCACAGTTAGGGTATGAGGTATGTAGAGTCAAACCGCAGTAAAACCCCTGCCGTTCACTCTCAGCGTCCGAAAACCGACTGAGGACAGAACCCAGCACGAGATTCGGCGAGTCACCCCCGAACGCCAAAACGGCAGTCGTTGGCAAAGCAACCATCGACCCACCACTAAATAAAGTATCTCTTAGTATAAGAAAAAAATCTTGAGAGGTGTCAAGGGACACCCGGATGGAACGAAGTTTCTTTCGATTAATTAGTGAGGGAATTGTAATAAAATTTTATTTTAAAATATTTTGATCACAGCGCCATCTAGCATTAATCATATAAAACAAAAAAAGTGTCGTGATAACTTTTTCATAAGAATTTCCGTCTAGACCCCTTTCGATACCGCGCGATAAGGAACTTCGTTCCAAAAACTCGATCAACAAAAAAACAAAGAATCCCTTTTTAGTAAAATTTCCGCAACATTTTTTCTATTATTTACGATAGAACAAAAGTAAACAACAGCTAATACACATTTCGAGTTTAAAAGTGGAATTTTTTCGTCCATTTTATTAAGGAAAAGTATCCGCATTGACCCGAAGACAGATTTACGGCTATCTGCAAACACGGATTGTCGCTTTATTATTAACTGAAATAATGCTTTAAGATCTTTTCCTTATTTTTGTTACTTTTAATGCATGAGCGGTAATGGTGAATAAGTCAAGCTTTTTAATCGGCGTCAATTTTTCTTTGTAATGGAAGGACCGGTTTGGTGTTTTTTTTAAATTAAATTTAAAGGTCATCATGGTTTCAATCGAATTCTTATCTCCTGTGGGTGAAGCCGATGAGGGTTCGACCAGGCCGCGGTGCGTTGCGGCTAGTGGACGAAGTACCCGAAGAAGCTGAAGCTGGCTGGCGTGGTGCGAGGTGTGGGAGGTGTGATGATCTTGAAGGAAGCGTGTTCTTTGTCGGGGTCACCAGTTTGTGGGTACCTACAGTGGACTTATGGCCAAAGAGAGATCTCCGACCGGGCGAGGTAGTGTATGCCCGGTCAGGCCGAAGCCCACTGTAGTAGATTTCAGATGTCGTATATATGCGAAGATTCTTGCAAATGTCGTAACCGCGAGTCTAGATCTCGCGCGCTATAATTGGTCGCCACACTCCTATCAAGAAGAAGAAGGCTTTCGTTTACAAGTGATGTTTGAAAATTTAAATTTGAAAAAGAACATTTCCAAGGTTTATATTAATAGTGTAAATTTATTCTTACTAGTTTATTTCGATACAACCAATATTTAAATCCTCATCCAGCGCTTTTTAGACGATTTTATCGACGTGGTAGAAATTTAAATCGACATCGAAATATGATTCAAATCATCCCTAAAATAGCCCTAGATAAAGACTTAACCAACAAATTTAGTGCTAGAAAGCCCTAACGTTGAATTGGAGATATTTTTGTTTTTTTCCAAAACATAATTTTTAAATGGGTTTCTACCTGAAGACACTTGGCCATTCTTAATTGGAGTGGATGAAATAATTATTCACGGTCACGTCTCTCGCATTCGGGATCACATCAGAATATAAAGGGACTTCTTTTATTATAATAATTAAATATAGTATTTGTTTTGCTGAGTGCGTGAAATACGGTTATTGTCGTGTAATGGCTTTTGAGGATTTATATGTTTGGATTAGTTTGATAGGCATAATAGGTTTTGTGTTTATGATTATTTTTCTTTCGTTTTCGGTTCTTTTTTTCTTTAATTAGATCCTCGCTAGTTTAAGTACGGTAAAAGGTATGTACTTTTCAATCTGTAATTTAAAAATGCCCTTTACAAATACGCAGAAGTAATAAGTCGTGATTAGTTTCACAAAAAAAAATGAAGGGAAATCCTGCGAAAGCTGAGCGTTTCATACTAAACACAATATACTAGAAATAAAGTTACCTATTCTCAAATTAAAACTTCGCACTTAAATTAATCTACCTACTACATTTATGTGCAAAAAAACGCACACATCGACCACTTGACACTTTTTCCGACTCAACTCAATGCAGCTCTACTCTGGAACCTTACAATGAACCGTTGAAACCTCTCAAACACTATAAGCCGAAATCGTTTCCACGAACTACGAAACCGGAGCGCATCAGTTGAAAAGTTCTCGAAAATTCGCTGCATTAACGGAATGTAGGCCCCGATAACACTTTACAGTACAATTTTAAACTAAGTTTTCGAGTAGACATAGTTTTTTGAAACGATGCCAGAGCGATGGCGGTTTTTGATATCTTTACTGCTATCTTGTGTAGATGGATGTAACAGGAGAGGAAGACCGAAGAAAAAATGGTATAATTGTGTGAAGGATGATAATATATAGATTTTTAGGTAGTTACGAGAGATTTTTTTTTAAGTTTTTCAAAATTGGGTCGTTTTTTAAAAAAAAAGACGTCGTAGAGTTATGAGACCCAGACCAATCGACGCAGAAAAAAAAACTGAATATGGTCATGTGCTTAGTCTAGTTGCGACAATTTAACGGAATACGACTTTTCTGTTTTCCACCGTCGATATATTCCGTAATATGCTGAGTCTCAGCTGGTTTGTGGTGGAAATGTAAAATGATATGTAATTGTTTTTAATTTTCCGTCTTTTGTATTATTTTTACCACAAATAAAGTATGTCTATGTCTATGTCTATGTCTATGATGGTTTGTGATGTGACAGATGATGTATGTAAATGATACATATCGCCGCCCCCACCGAATAGTATCGTAATCGACTATTACTATAGAAGTGTCTTTATTGGGAATTATTGTACTGGACGGTCGGATACACCTTGTGAATTTTTTTCATAATATTCGTACGAGTACTTTTCGAGATAATGATTTTGTAATGACCATACCTGTACTGTTCGCTTAAAAATAAAAACACAGTTTTATGACGAATATCATCATATTAGGCAATTACTAACTTTAAAGTATCACACCTTCTACAGGAAACTGTTATTACAATCTTATTCGGGTACGAAAAAAATAATAAATTCCGGTACTAGACTTTTACGACTATTGTTTATCATGGAATAATAACGTAAATAGATTGTACAATGATCTGGTCAATTTGTTTATTCACCGAATATTATGGTAACATTTCATTACCGAGTTAGTTAACTTTTCTAAAAAACAGTGAATAATATCGCAATTAACTATTACTGTATAGATCACTGTCAACAATTCTACCCGAATAAAATCGTATCATTGCTTTACTAATGAAGATTCTATTTCAAATTTGGTAATATAAACTTTCGCTTATAACTGCAATCTTGTACAAAAATATATTTTTTTAATTACACAGCTGTATTGAAGAAAAAATCAGTCATTTTTTGGTATATAAATTATTATTATATGTAAACCTGGTAAGAAGTTATAAGCCAAAAATCGTTTTTTATTTTTCCTGTAAAATTTTGATTTTTCGATTACGGTATTATTCGGTGGGGGCGGCGATATGTGTAAAGAGAGAATTGCGTCGACCCCATCTAAATGGGGATATAAGGTATAGCGAAAGTCTATATATTGCTGTTACTTGAGTAATTAATTGCTATGAGACAGTATAAGATTCCAACGACCTGGTCAGAATCGCGAGAAATCACTGGATAAATACAGTGTAGGACTGGTATCTAGATTTGAAGGAGACCTATTTCCAACAGTGGTTACTGAAGATGATAGGATTTTACTTGATTACTGAAACGCATCTTGAGTGCTTTTAAAACTTTTGAGGTTTTAACATCAAAATAGTATTTACAAACACTGTTTTAATCGTATCATTACTAAAAAACGAATAAATAAAAGTATCGCTAACATTGTATGTCATAAAAATCGCAAGGTGACTTTATTTTGGAGTTTTTATTAGTTTGATTAGCGTTTAAGAAGCTCAGTTTTGAGAAAACTTTTTGTATTCGGCCCTATGTGGATTTTCAAATTTTAATAATCTTAACTGGTTTGATAGAAAATCACAATTCAAAATTGTAGAGCCATTTCATAACATCCGCACAATCTTTAGCAGAAAATAGTAAGTAGCTTTTTGCTCACTTCAGACTCATTTATTTATCACACAATAAAATAAAAAATAAAACATTTAAATTAAGAACAATAAAAAACAAAACAGAAGATAAAAAAAACATTAATTTGAGAGAATCGTCGTGAATGAAACAATTTCATAACTTCGTTTCCGTTACCAGCAGACACAAAAACACTCTTAAAGTAGGTAATGAAGAGACATACTATTCTTCATAATGCGAAATATTCACTTGTTGTTCTCTCACGGAGCTCAGCTCTGTTTGTTAGGAACACAGCGATAACTAATATAGCAGGTATGCTCAGTAGAAGGTATCTAACATTTTTTTTAGTCATAAAGATCATGGTCAAATTCCCTTTCTCAAGAATTGGCCGCTATTGACCTTGTAGGGACGCGATTGCATGCTTGCACTTTTGATATATTATATAAGTGCAGTGCGTAGCGCGATTCCTCAGTCGTTCCGTAATCAGCAAAGCGTACACTCGCGTCCACACATTATTGTAATTATATTCATTATTGTATATTGTAAAGACTGACAATAAATAATATCACTAGAATCAGTTGTTGATTTTAATTCAATGGTATCTACTAATCAGATACACAAGTAAAATATAAAGGGATACTCTTCCGCTATTAAGAGATACCCTAAAACCTTTAGGTAGGCCATATGCTCGAATACATAAAGTAACAAAAAAAAACTTTTGTTAACTAAGACAGAAAGATGTAAAGCGCAAAAAAATGGCACGACCTAAATAAAGGGGGCGGCGCGACGGGAAAGAATGCCGATGGCGTAACGCATCGCGTCGTCCCTCATGACCCCGTGCTGGGTTCTGGCCTCAGCCGGGGTTCGGACGCTGAGTGTGAGCGGTTGGAGGCTTTAGTGCGGTTCAACTCCCACATACCCCGGGGATCCGGTGATTTCCACTAAAAAAAAAAAACGACCTAAATAAAAAACCCAAAAAATAATCTTGTCTTTTGATTTGGTTCCATATCTATAATGAAAATGAACAAATGAACTTAAAGTTAGATCGTAGGTAGAAACTCCTCATTGTCCTCTGACATTGCAGAGGTTCATGAGCGACGGTAACCACTTACGATCAGGTGGCCCGTTGGCTCGTCTGCCTACATGGCAATAAAAAAAAATGAATAAAAAATATTGAAAAGCATACTAATCCTTCTGTACGTGTTTGCCCACAGGACACTCAAAGTAATCTTTTCACAGGAGTGTCGGCTGAAAACTTTTCAATCGGATTTAACTCCGTTTCTTATCTAATCGCTAAGTTCTGTCAAAATTTCGAATGTTCTCGAAAACTCCATTGAAAGTTCGTTCCATCGAGACGTTTTACTGAAAAAACGATTCGCCGATCAACTTAAAGTTCACGCTGATACTTGATTTTTACAATAAATTATATGATTTTAAATATTGCAATGAAAATGAATGTTAGTATACTCAATGTGGTAATACAAGTAATGTTGATCATGCCTTGTAAATACACGGAGCGTAGATACAAAAATGAAAATTTAAACTTTATAATAAAGATTCTGTAAAGGTACTCGTTTTGAGGCGTTTGGTTTAAATTTTAACCCATAAGTGAGATATGTTCTTCAAGTATTACATAGTAATATATTTGTACCTACATTCTGTAGATTCCTAGTGCAAGTAATTTCAGATTTAATTGTATTTGAGATAATAAATACAACATTTACTTAGACTAATAAATGAAACCGTAACTTCTCAGAATTTTAATCATTATCTTAGAAAATAAGCCAATTATATTCAAAATTAAACAAAGTACCGCATAATTACATATATTAGGTTAAATTAATTTCTTAGCATGATAATAAACCTTATACAAAATCTAGATGAAATTATGAAAATACGGTTAAAATTTACCATCTCGTTAATTAAACAAAATACCAACATTACTTTAGGTAAAACTGGATAAGGTTAAAGGTCAAATATTTAAATAATTAAATTATAAAAGACCTCTTATACAAAGAGCCTGATGACCTGGTCAGGGTCGCAGGAAGTCACTGGATGCAAACAGCGCAGGACCGGTCGGAATTCGGAACCATTGGGGAGGAATTAGGGTCCTATGTCTAGCAATGGACGAGTACAGGTGATGATAATAGTTTTTAAAGTAAATACTTTTGTCATAATGTTTTGGTTTAAGACAGACAAGAGTACTTTAGATAGATTTTACTAAGCCGTTGTGTTTTTCATGGATAGCAGTAGCAATTGACCATCAGATTCTGATGAGCCGTTTGCCTAGTCACTGTGTTTAATACAGTTTAATAGTGAAAAAACACGGTAAATCTAGTACCTAGTCTACAATATTTACATAGTTTTTGTATTCTTTTGATTGCTTTCAGAATAAAATTTGAACATTAATAGCGAATTTCGAAGTAGCTTTTATAGAAGACCAATAATAACGCGCGAGATCCTGAATCACGGTTACGATATTTGCAGAAATCTTCGCATGTATACGACATCTGAAATCTGCTACAGTGGGATTCGGCCTGACCGGGCATACACTACCTCGCCCGGTCGGAGATCTCCCTTTGGCCATAAGTCCACTGTACCCACTGCTTTGGACCCTCAAGACAAACCGTAGTAAAAACATTAAAAGTTGATAAATAAAACTTAAAGCACTCGATATTCCCACCAAATTTTGTATTAGCCTAACAATTACCCACAACAGTACAATTGACATTCAAATATCGAATCAGTAGCCCAGTATTGCCAGAACTCTAGGCATTTATTCCTAAGAACTTAGCAATTTTAGAAGTCTGTACATGCTCGCTATGGTACCGTCAGCTTTCAATACACAATATGCTGGAATTTACAACATAAATATCCGTCAATTTACTGACGGCGGCATCTGCTTTTGTTAAAGGTTCAGTGGAACGGATGTTTGCCTTGAATTAAAAGCGGTAGCGGGGGAAAGGTGCATCTGAAATTTGAATATGACAATAACATAGGTAAAAAAACGGGTCAGTTATTTTGTCCTTAATAAAATATTATCTAATTGAAATCAAGAATAAAGTTCAAAAAATGCGGTTTAATTGTTATTGAAATACAAAATATAATATTCACTAAAAAAAACTCCCTTTAGTCCACTAAGGTGACTCTCACACTGCGTAATATGTCAAAAATGTATGGAAATCTGTAAAATGTTCGAAAAATACGCTGAAGTGCACACACTGCCGGCGTAGGCGACATAAGGCAAATTTCTGCCCTACGACGCGTAGCGCGTAGCAGTGTGCCAGACACCTCATATTTGGTAGGTAGAAGCGGCGTTTATGGCTATTTTCCTATTTTAGCATGTTTTTCAATGGAGTTCGAATATAAAAGAAATACTCATTGAACGATACCAAATTTATGAAGTACCATAATTATTACCGTCTGAGTTTATTCTAAGCTAGTTCAATTAATTTTGATTTTTCTTTGTTTCATAACAACGACAAACAAAGGATCAAGATGAGTATTTGAAATGCACTAGTGGTAGTGCCTCGTTAATTAAACTAAAAAGACAAAATTAAATTAATTAAGGATCAAGATCTACATTTTAAATCCACTAGTTTTCAAGTTAAAATCGCTCTCTCGTCTACCTTGTCCCACAGCAAGTGGTGAACCTTCAGCTCCCTCCCCGCGACATTTCCCCGACAATGCCCTACCTTTGGCGAAATATTTTATCTTCCTTCATAAAGAAAACCAACAATGGTGAACTGATGTATTTACGAAATAAATGTCAAACCATCACTCAGTGTACGCCGTTTAAATTACGCGCTTTTCGACGCATTACTAATTTAGTATTGCTCATATTACTGTATATGTATGTAGAGTATTGCTCATTTGTGAAGTTCTTAGTATTTTAGTCGTTGTAGAATCATATTTGCTGTGAAGACTATTTTGAGACATCGTTTTCAGTGCAATGTTTTTTCGTCTTCGGTGGTTCGAAACATTGCAAGAGTGGACTAATGTTGATTGGGTAGTCTTTGATAATATTGGTGTAACGTTTTTAAACGAGCCTACGGCCCACCTGGTGGCAAGTAGTTATCGTTGCTCATGAGCGAGCATTAGGGGTAGTTACCCATTACCACACAACACCCTGACCCTATTTGACAAACCCTTCCATTCAGTGAAAAAAGTATTACAACACAATTTTACTTTCCACAAAAAGCATAAAAAATAACCAAACATAACAACAAAAATAAAAACGCCAAACTTTTCCAAATTCTTCGTTCAACAACTAATTTAAATTTCAATTCTCTTAACCCGTTAAACACGGAAGGCAAAAAACGCAATCCCGAATAACGGCTAGAACACAAATCAAAACATTTTAAACGTTTGGCTTTGAGGTGATTATCTTTGCCAACCCTTCAGAGTCAGGATAGCACAAAAGACACCCGTTTGCTTCGGCATTCCCTATCTAAATTGGACAATTAGAGCCCTTTTGTCATTTAATTGTTCCTCTGTCCGAAACAAAGCCGCGTTTCGCAGCAAAATCATAAATAATTGCTGGCTTAATGAAGTAAACGAGTTTTTACGGAAAAACAAAAAAAAAATGTAAAACTCGCTTAAGTCTATGCGTTTTGAAATGTTTTGTTATTTATCGTTTTTGTTCAAGTTTGTTTTGAGGGTGTTAAAATATTTGCATAATTTGCGTTTGTTAAATTCAATCTCTAAGTTGAATCAGCAGACTTTCAAACTTAACTATTAGTTTAGATCGTCAAAAATTCAAAATCGAAAATTCGCATGCTGTTTGACGTCAAATCAATTTTTAATACCATTCCGTAAAAAGTCTCCAACAACCTTTATAATCATCTCAAATAACATCACAAATAGCCTACGCAACAAAATCGCGCCAAAACCTAAGCGACAATTACTTAGGATATTCTAGAAGCATCTGTTCCCCACGGTGTTCCTTGATCTCGGCTAATACGGGCAGATTTGTCAACTCCAAGACTTTTATCAAAGATTTATTGCGTCTCCTTTGACATCGAAATAAAAAGAAGACATAAAAAAACGCTAGCGAAATAATAAAGCGAAAGTCCCGCCCACGCCGTCGACATGACAACCTGAAAATTATGATAATGAGAAAAGTAAGCAACATGAACGTGGCCCCAAGTTTCGCCATAAATTATTAATATTCGGAGTCGGGTACTGCATTCGTATTGGAAGAAAAAATCTATTAAGAATGTGGGGAGAGGTCAGCTAATTGTGTATGGTATGCGTTGGTGGGGTTAAAGTTTCAATCGGTTGTCTCAATTAAAGTCTTACTGTGAAACGAGACTTGAAGAAAATCCTTAAAGATAGACAGTGCAGAGGTTCATGACCAATTTGACCAACGGTAACCGCTTACGATCAGTTTAGCTCGTTACGCTCGTTTGCTCGAGCAATATAAATAATAATTATAAAGGTGTTGTTGTACCACAATGTTTATTTATCCAATAAATATTATAGATTTTTTACAAAATAAACTTTTACTTTCACAATACCTTACTCCGTTTAAATGGGGTCGGCGTAATACGTCTTCTCTCTCCATACCTTTTTATCTTGACAAACTCAATTAAAAATTTGGTAAAGATTCTTCATTAACTTACTAAATCTAATCAAGCGTCTTTTTTATTGCCTTGTAGGCAGACGAGCTAACGGGCCACCTGATCGTAAGTGATTACCGTTGCTTATGAACCTCTGCAATGTCAGCGGACACTGCGGGGCCGCTACCTACGGCCTACCTTTAAGGACTTTCTTTAAGCCTCGTTTGAACAAGGACGTCTATAGTTATTTCTCAAAATCATTTATTTGGTTAGAGTTATAAATATTTTAAGTGGATTCTGAAAAGAGCTCGAGCTACAACTAATAAAGAATACAAAATTTTAAATTCCAGACTGAACACATTTTTCTAAAACATCTTCAGCTCTCGAAGTTTTATCTTAAAAAATTAAAAACGTTCGAAATTCACGGTTGCTTTTCTCAGTGATATTTAAGTGATTTTTTCAAGCTTACCACGAAATTTTATTACATAGCGCCTCTTGGGATGTTAAAGATCGATTTTTTAGCCTCCGTTTCTTAATTTTAAAAAGTTGCGAACCTTGACTTTGGTCGTGAAATTATTTCTCATTTGAGAAGACTTTGTACAGCGTCTGGAGCTTTTTTGACCGACTTTACAAAACAAAAAAATTACTAAATTGACTGAATATATTTTGGTATGTTTGTCATCGCATAACTTCAGTTTGAAATTGGTCCAGACGATTCTTTTTCTACTTGAAAAGTAATAATAATAGTGTGGACCATACTCATTGAATATTCTTCATTAAAAAAGTATTACTAAAGCTACATTTAATAATGATTGGCTCGTCTGCCTACATTTATATAAAAAAATAAAATGCCTACTTAAATAACTCACCCAAGGAAAAGCTAACTTACTAATAAAAGTCTTAAATTATAAACTTATTCAGACACTCGCGGTTTTTTATAATACTTTCATGCATTTTCAACGGTTTCTTACCACGATATTTAATTAATTGAGTTGTCTCGATATTTCAACGTTGTTGCAAACGTCAGGATCACGAGAAGATGTGGTGTGTCGTGATGTGAGTTCGAGTTCAAGTGGTACTACCCAAAAGCGAACGAAAAAGAGGGTAGACAGATTTGTTTGCTCTTAAATCGACCCGCAGTATCCAGTCTTCTCGTGATCATGACGTTTGCAACAACGTTGAAATATCGAGACAACTCAATTAATTAAATATCGTGGTAAGAACCCGTTGAAAATGCACGAAAGTCTTAAATTAGTTAATCAAAGATACAAATAACATGGTTACTACATAAATAAACACATAAAAAACAAACCACTAAGTAAATGTTAACTGTAATTCATAATTACTAAAACATTAAAACAACACAAAACTTTATTACTATAACTACTGCTATTAATTTAAAAGTACTCGTTTAATATAAATCAAGGGAAACGCAATATATCGTGCCATAAATATATTAGGTTTAAAATATTCACCTGTAATGGTACTTTCAAGATTGATAGGGTCCAGGTCGTAATATAAGGCCTATTTGAAAATCTAGTTGACTAAAAGTCTAGAAATTAGACTAGAAATTGTTTTAGACTTTTAATATATTTTTTTTAGGGTAACGCTCACTGTTTGTGTGCGTACATTGTATCGGGCCGCAACACAACGCATCAATCATGAATATTGTATAAATGCTTATTAATTGTGTATGTTACCGGAAATGTATGAAATCAAGGAATTGTATATAAATCCTAGGAAATGTGTACAATTCCGATACTGTTTAGGAAATGTATAAAATATTGAAAAACGATTTAATTCATAGATATCCTAGGAAATTTATACATTTCCTTGGAATTGTATAGAATTCCAATATCGTATTAGGAAATGTTTAAAGTGAATATAACAGACTTTTTTATTGTCAACCAAATGATGATGTGGGTAAGTGTACACTTATTAAAAGCGATTTGGTTATGGCACTACGCCGGCCGCTACCGCGGCACGCTCGCTTCGCTCGCTCGGATTGTGCATTGTTTATCAGCATACTAACCTAATCTAACCTTAATTGTTGCGAAAATAGTTTTACTTTAAATAGAAGCCCATTTCCAAGGAAATTGATAAACTGACCATTCTTGTTGTTGGCCGCTGTCCCCGCTTACTCACCAATATCTTATATATTTTATATTTCCGATTGCTATTTAGGAAACGTATAAATATCCTAGGAAAAATATATAATATAATTTATTTCACACATTTCCGTGCGATTTTAGGAATTATGTACATTTCCTAGAAATTGTATACAATAAAGCATTTCATACATTTCCGTTAACATTTACACATTTTGTTTATACACTAATGTAAAATGTTATTATTACCAAAAGCAAGCTGTTTTATAAGTAAATGTAAGTAAGAAAAGATTGGCAAATTTTGAATATTTTCAATCGTTTAAAAATAGATTTCCATTAATTTTCGAAAATGTAGATTATCTTTTAAGGAATCATATAAAAGAAGATAAATGAAGGAGTTAAACAAATTGTTTCTTTCCAAGAACAATTAAATACTTGAGAGAAACTGTTTCAAATATCAAGTGTTTTACTTAGAAAATTTACGTATAAATCGTGTTCAACACCTACACAACAGTTCAGAACAAAGCCTAATGAAGCGTCTCCATATTCCAACTTTCATATTGGTCGGCCGTCATATGTTTTATACCAATATGGAAACTCGACATTAGAGAAAAGTGTCTCCAAAAATTTAAACCAAAAGTTCAGATTTTTCTCATTTTAATTGTATAATTTTTGATATAGTAGAAAAAAAAATTTGAAGACAAATAGCATGATAGTGTTTTTTAGTTCCGAAAATAAGTCAGATTATGTAATAACTAAAACGGAGTACATACACGAGTTCTATCAGAGTTTTAAATCAATTACTCAGGCATCCTTTTGCCCTCCATTTTCTAATCAATTAGACGTTACAAAGAGGCTTTCAAAGTAACTATTGTAATAAAATTATGAGACGAAATTGTATTACGTTCTGTAAAACTCGAGTCTCAAAATTGAATTGTTTAGTAAAAAAGAATAATTAAAAAACGAATAAAATTATATTACTACAAACAATTGATCCCTAAAGTATCTCAAACAGCTTTAGGCTAATCGTGAATCTTCCAAACTTTTAACAAAACCCAAAAAAAAACTTAATATTTTTCATTTTTCCTGCTTCGGTGTTTTCTCTAATATAATTGGCTTTGCTAAAGGGAGAAATAAAGTTAATTGGATACAATTAAAAAATGCCCTGGGGTAGAAATATGATGCCTTAAATCATACTGGATGTGTCTTGAGATGAAATTTACTAGATTTATGGGTAGTTATGGCGTTTGACAGGCTTTATGGCTTTACGATCAATGGGTCCTGGTCCCGGCCACAGGTAAGATAGGGTTGAAAAATGAGGTAAGGATATTTGTTAAGGTTTCCTTTGGAACGGTGCTATTTTAAACACTTGTAAGAGCAGTAAAATCAAATGCATGGATCATTGATTGTCACCTAAGCTACTATAAGCAGTATATTTTGGCTAAATGTTATCAAAAAAACTTGAGAGGTGTCAAGGGACACCCGGATGGAACGAAGTTCCTTTCGATTAATTAGTGAGCGAATTGTAATAAAATTTTATTTTTTGATATTATAAATATTTTGATCACAGCGCCATCTAGCATTAATCACATTAAACAAAATAAGGAATTGTTTTAAAAGATTTTAATCACAGCGCCATCTAGCGATAATCATCTAAAACAAAAAAAGTGTCGTAACAACTTTTTCATAAGAATATCCGTCTATCCCACTTCGATAACGCGCGATAAGGAACTTCGTTCCAAAACGATACTTAAACTAGATGCCTAAAGATTTGATATCTTTTTGCGGTGTTTCATGAGTCAAATAAATAACAGTATTTGTTTCAAAAAAATGCTTTTTTTTATACCTTAGCTATAGACATCGAAATTAACCGTTTCAAAAAAGTGATTACAGTAAAATACATCGTTACTGAACCGGTAGACTTATGAATGATAAAAAACAATACATTGAATAAACACATTTCCAGTGAACCTAATTCTATGACAATAAAATTCCAACTTTACGCTCAGTCTCCGATGTAGCTAGCGCGCCTACGGTGCCATACTTTAAAACTACATCACCTAATTAGGCCGACGAAATTAAAACGTAAACTTGCCTCTATTTATTTTCACAAAATACTCTAAATTAGTGGAAAGGTTCACTGATGGGACCGAAAAGTTCTGAAGTGGGGGCAGCGTGGGCAGACCTCCAGCAAAGTGGACAGATGACATAGTCCAGAGTGCGGGAAGTCATTGAATCCAAATAGCGTAGGGCCGATCGGGGAGGCTAAAGGCTCGTTTAAAGAAAGAAGAAAGAAAGAAAGAAAGTAAACTTTATTCGACACACAAATAAGGGACACAAAATATTAATGTAAGGTTTAAGGAAAGTCCTGTATAGGTAGGTAATAGATAACGGCCCATCATTACCTTGGTATTGCAGAGGTTCATGAGCGATACTGACCGCTTACTGATGGTAAATCCGTGGTGGACCGTAATCTTATCTATTTTGCAAAAAAAACGCTTAAAAATGATCCAAATTATACTCAGATAAAATTATGTTATTACTGCCAAATATGTCTGCCTAATGTTGGGTTTAGGTAGTAGAGGGATCACGCATACTTCATAATATGTGCCCAATACTGGTTGTGGACTCCACAATTCGAAGTATTTTATAATCCTTTTCTTATATGCAGGTTCCACGTTGTTTACCTTCACCTATTTCAAAAAGTAGTTTAAAATACCCAGTACCTACTAAAAATTTCATAACCTTAATGATGAATTTATAGATTATAATATTTTTACCAAGCTACACTCATTTGTACAAGGGATATTTTCTATGGCCGATCAAAGCACAAACACTGTAATTTCCTTTGCCGGATTCCGTAGTGATCTGCCCTACAATATTGGATTTTGGCAGATTTTCCAAATATCATTATCCTCGAAGTTATACAGGGATGTCGAAGGATCTTTAATTTATTTTTCTAAAGGTTTAGCTTAAAGAAACTTTCTATAATATTTTCAGAAAGAATTTTCTTTGTAGCTTACAGTTATTTCCTTGGGGTAGTGAGATAATCGATGATTCTAAAGGGAATAGAAGACGGATGCAATGCGCAATTGTTTGTGTGAAATTGAAATATAATCATGCAGTTTAATATTATTTTCCGGAGAGAAGATTATAGTTTACACAACATTGAGAGAGAATATTTGGCTGGAGTGATAATTTTTTTTAATGCAACAGTTTTTAGTATGATTATGTTTTTATTAAATTTTTACAAATTCTGCTATCTTTACGGAGTATAAATTAGTAATTTTCCCAATAGTAAAAAGCTTGAAGAGCTTGAAAACAAAGAATTGCTATTCTGTATTAGAGGTTATTTTGGGCCAACTTGGCTTTAAAAAAAATTGAGTTGATCCGTTCATCTACAGTTAGACGTACTTTCATGGGGACGGCGCGACGGGAAAGAGTGCCGAGCGCGTAACGCGTCGCGCCGTCCCTCCAAACCCCGTGCTGGGTTCTGGCCTTAGCCGGGGTACGGACGCTGAGTGTGAGCGGTTGGAGGTTTTAGTGCGGTTCAACTACTTTCATAAGGCATACATGTAAAATCATAACTTTGGGGTTTAAACCCAAATGTGTGTGTGATTAATCATCCAAAACTATTTATCTAGTTAAATATTAGAATAAATCCGAAATTCGATATGGTAACCCTGAATTCTAATAGAATAGTTTAAACTTTCAGCTCAAAATTAAAACACAAATAGTGGAACATTTCAATTTGAAAGGATATTACTTTGACTACATTTAAATTGATCCAATATCGTCCTGCGGTTCAATTTGGTCAAATGTAATGTTATATTTTAAAATGGAAAATGACTTTAATGAACTGAATATTAAGTTCGGAACAAGTGGAATTTTAAGCATTTATAAATTACGTTAGTAAATGGGAGAGTACGTGTTTTGGTTAAAAAGCTCGAAAGGAGTTTAATTATGGAATTTTTGGTTTGGTGTTTTATGAAACTGCAGTGTTTTGTACCTTAACAATTATGAAGGAAAGAAAAACATTTATGGTTACACAGTACAGGGTAACAACAACAGGAAACAAAGTAAAATAAAAATATAAAAAGGAAAGCACAAGCACAAGGATTTTCAGTTGAAGCCATAGGTTCACGAACGTCATCACGGCGCCAGTTGTGATGACGTTTAAAATAATAATATTGATTACAATAAATACAATAATAAAAAATAAAAATTAAAGACCTAAAAAAAACAATCAATTAGAAATAAAACAAAGAATAAAATGAATCACCGAAACAAACAAAAAAAAATAATTTAAAATAACATTACTTAAACAACACCAAAAAATAATAATAACAATATTGGAAATTAAATTTAAAACTAACCAATGCTGGAAATTTGGCTTCATTATCAATGTTGAAGTGGAATTCATTTTTCATTTGAATGGTCTTCGCTTTTTCTTTATCGAGTCTACTGACTGAAGATTCTGTCGATAATACTCAATTACTTAATAATTATAAAATATTTATGTTTAAACAAGCTATATTTATCTTTAAATCATAAAGATCAAATTTATTATTATTTACTTCAAATGAGCCAGTCCACAGAATTTGAAATTTATTATAATAATATTGTCTTCAAAGATAGCTAAGAATACTCATTACTAACTCACCTATCAAACACAAAAACGAAATCAAAATTGGTTCATCTGTTTTCGAGCTAGAATATTACACACACAAAATGAAAAATAAAACCTCTACACACACTTTTAAAAACATATATATCTAATACTGAATATCCGAACTACCCACCTTCAATAAAATGAAGCTTTAAGTAGTAAAGAAAAGGGCTGCGCGACGAGAAAGAGTGCCGTAGTGCGTATCGCGTCGTGCCGTCCCGCATAATCCCGTGCTGGGTTCTGGTCTCAACCGGGGTTTGAACACTGAGTGTGAACGGTTGGAGATTTTAGTGCGGTTCAACTCTCACATACCACCCGTATGACTAGTGGAAATCTGACAATGTTTTCCAACTAAAAAACAGTAGTAAAGTAAAAAAAAGTAAAATAAAATAAAGAATTTCTTTGGTTTGTTCTAATAACGACGTACTTGGATTTGTTTTCTTTGTTCTCACTTTTTTTATCATAGTTATTATTTGCTTTAGTTTTTTTTATATGCATCCTTAATATTTTTAGATTTTGTTAACGTGTATAATTTTTGATTTGCATGCTGTGTCTACATCTAGCAGGTCATTCATATATCGCACAATAGAAATTAAGTTAGCTCCTAGTGTCTAATGGTTGTAATGACCAGTGGGTCTATCACAGCTTTGTATCTAATGTGTACTTCGCTTTACAATAAATGGTAAAATTATTAAAGTTTTTCCGTAATACCAATTTTATAAAAAAATACGTCATTCGATGTAAAATAGACGATTACGATAAACGACGCATCCTGTAATAGACCCACAGTTTTGTAGTCCATCTAATATTATATTATAAAGGCGAAAGTTTGTATGTATGGATGTATGTTTGTTACTCTTTCACGTAAAAACTACTGAATGGATTTGAATGAAACTTTACCACAATATAGCTTATACATCAGAATAACACATAGGCTACAATTTTTGAACCCCTTTGTAACGCAGACGAAGTTGCGCGGGTCACCTAGTAATAAATAAATAAATAAAAAAACAAAACATTATCTAAATCAAACTGATATAAGTACTTATTATATTAAAGTAAGTAATGGTTGAACAAGAAATGGATTGGGTTTAGTTCGGCAAACTTACCGGTCGGTTATTAAGATTGAAAGCCTTACCAATATCATTATAACTTACTCCTGCCGAATGTTCTCGATATGAAAATGTACATAATATTTCTACAAACTTTGTACGTGTTGCGGGTAAAGTGTGTAGTTAGTCAATATTCAAAATTACTGACTTTGACATCAATCTTGTGTAGCTATAATAATCATTATTATCTACTTGTTTTAAATTGCAAAGTTGGATTGCATATTGGTTTTAATTGTGGCAAAAGGGCGAGGTTTTTCCTTATAGCTTCCTATTTTTTAGAATATAAGTATATAATTATACAGGGTGATTTTTTAGTGAGGGTACATATTGAAGGTCATGATAGCTGATGGTTATATACGACCGGTAAAAATATGATTACTAAAGAATATGGTTTAATGCCTTAGTAATGGCAACTTAAAAATATCTAAAATTCTTGCAAAATGATGGTTTTTCGACAGCTGATGAGTGTGGCGGAGGTGTGGGGTGCGCGGGATCACTAGAGGTTGTTAGTCAACACTCTTTTAGCCGAAATTGTTTATGTTTGAGGTAGTTTTGTCGAATTTAGATTTTCCAAAAAAAAATTTTTTTTTTTGAATTTCACGTATTTTTGTCATATTCCGTATTAGAATACAGAGACTCATCACCCTCCTGCAATATGTACCATCTTTAAAAAATCACCCTGTATAGAAAACCAACAATTCTAAAATTGTAAATTGGAAAAACACTAAGAACATTTTTATACTAAATGCTTATATATAAATTATATAACTACTGATATATCGAATAGGTAACCTCTTCGATCAATTGATATTTTTATAAACAGACGAATCCCATTACGATAATTTAGAAAGGTAACAAAAAACTGGCATTATGTACAAGCTATTTTTTGATCTCGGGAAAAGGTTTTGTTATAATGACATCGGGAAAAGGGAATCAAATATCTTTGTGGAGATACGGAAATATGAAAATAGAAAACTATGTTTTTGGGTAAGATAATATTGGGTTTTCATTAAAATTGTTTTAATAGTAGAATAACCATCTCGCCAAACAAGCCCACGGCAAAGTTGAATGTAATTTACCCACAGCCCATTTGATTTTATTTCATAGGAAGTCGTATTGCTCTAGAAAATTCAGTCATAAAAATTACCATCGCATCTAGAACTTTCTTGAATTTTAGGGAAACACTACGAAATCTTGGGAGTTCCTTTGGTATATTTCGTCTTTCTTTGCAGTCATTACTAGGTATGGACGATATACTAATTGTTACAAAGTAGGTATTTAGCAACAGAAGTGTAGAAATTATGCTTGTATATTTTTTTCGATAATCAAACAATAGATTATATTCTTTCATTTTTATTTTTAGAACGAAGTTGTCACGACACTTTTTTTGTTTTAGATGATTATCGCTAGGTGGCGCTGTGATCAAAATCTTTTAAAACACGTTCCTTATCGCGCGTTACGTTAGGAAAAAAAAAATTAATCGAAAGGAACTTCGTTCTATTCGGATGTCCCATGACACCTCTCAAGTTTTTTATTGTTTAACTTATCACATTAATTTTAGAATTTTTGATTTTTTTGGAGTAATCGAAATCAAACAATTGCCTGCAACATATTGTATTAAATCATTGTTCTTATTTCAATGAGACTAATACAGGATTAGGCTTAGTATTAAATAGTACTTATAGTAATGTTACATAATATTAATTTATTACTATTGGATATGAATTATTGCTAAAGATTTTTTCCTCATTTTTGTTGGTATATTCTCCGTGGAAAACTTTTACATTCCTGATTACATTATTTAAGATGTTCGAGTTTTACCCGGGTTAAAAATCCTTCGTAGTTATAATAAAATACATTTTTCATCACCAAAAAAATTGTCAAACTGATACAAATTTAATTAATTGTACAATTTGTGATCTGTGAAGGTTCCAATCTACATTGGGTAAGCATGGTTAATTATGCTTGATGTCTCTATATTGGAGGTCCGAGTCAAACTGGACAGTATTAGGTTGCCACAATCAGGTAGGTACTGTGCACAAATAAAAACAGGTAAAAAAACTTTTTAAGTTAAACGGTTTTATGTTAAACATATTACATTGCAATGTTTAAGATAAATGTACTAAAAACCAAAAAATAATAAAATGGATACAGTCGTGGGAATTATAAAATCGTTGGGCACGTCAATTGTCTACAATCGTTGTTGTCTTAATTATAGTGTAACATTACAAAATCTTGATCTTGATGGGATTTTTTTTTTTTTTTCGCTAACTTTGACGCAAGAATAAATAATAAAAAAAATAACGGGGTGAGTACTAAATAAAACCGTTTAATAATAAAAAAAACGTCATTTCGTGAAAATCCACAACAAGGACGTAATAACATCAAATCGCTACTTCTTACGTTGGTGACAGTTTTGATGGGCTATTTTACCTTGAACTTTTTAGTTAGAGGAAATCGTCCACCTTTCATGCTATAAGCGACGGTAACTACCTTCCAAAAAAAGTGGTATTTTCATAATGAGTAACATTAAACCCTGATTGGAACGTTCTGTTAAACAAATCGCATCCAACAAGAGAAGGGTTAGATTCTGTACTGATCTGGCCTGAGGGGAAATCAAGTGATCCACGGCGCTACGACCACGCTCCATTGAGTATAGCCCTCTACACAGTCGAGGATAAAGCAGTCATTACAGTTCTCAAAAAAATACTTAGCTATAGGATGAGGGATTAGGGTGCGTTCGCGATGTAACCGCAAAAAAATATTGTGTTTATTTACGAAACTACATAAAAAAACCTCTAAAACCTCTAAAGGAATTTTTAAATATAATTTAAATTACTTCCATCTTAAAAAACCGCATCAAAATCCTTTGAGTACCTAGTGTGGATTTACATTTAAGGAAACATTACATGACGGGAAAGAGTGCCGTGGGCGTCGCGCCGTCCCTCATAACTCCGTGCTGGGTTCTAGCCTCAACCGGGGTTTGGACGCTGAGTGTGAGCGGTTGGAGGTTTTAGTGCAGTTCAACTCTCACATATCCCGCCCGTATCCGGTGATTTCCTCCAACTAAAAAGCAAAAAAAAAGTACAGCCCGAAGCTATTTTGTTTGAAATATATTTTTTTTGTTGTAGGCTCGTTTATCTATCTCGCAATAAAAAAAATGTTTTAATAGGTTATATTCATAATCCACTAAAGATAATAATAAAAATGACTGTTTTTCTGAAAGATACATGAACAATGAAAAACGAGTGCGACGGTGGTCTAATGCGATCTATTGTGAAGTATAATCGCCATTTTGTAATTTTACTTAGTAAAGTTCAAGAAGTACATAACATATCCTTAAACGAAAAGGAAAGAAATATTTAATGGAATACCAGGGGGTATTGCTGAGGTTCCTGAGCGTTACCACTTATCATCAGGTGGGTCGAACACTCATTTATCTGTCTTGCAAAAAATAAAATTTTAAGATTTTGAATGTTCAGAAATTGTGATTTATGTTAATTTTAAATGCTTTGGAAGTCGCGTCAGTCAGTGATGTTTGACATCTTGATTTTGCGTTTGGGTCGTTTTGGCCAATTCGTTGTACATGTCAAACATCAATGATACCATTTAATTAATGTAAATAAAAAATCTTAAAAAGTATATAATATTCTTATCACCGAACGCGAACGCTTTGGAAATTGATAAAAGTTTAGTGATTTCCGTAAACTTTTAAGTTTCAATCTTCAGAGTATCACGATTCTCGTGTGTAGTTAAAGTACTTGTATCAAACTTTCTATGAGCTTGTTTATCAAGGAAATTTAATAAACTGTAATACTAAACTATTAATACTATAGGTTCCTGTATTTTACCAGAAAATAAAAAAAAAACACAAATAATTTAGAACACATTGTGTTCATTTACTCAGTCATCTTCCTTATTTTTATTACATTATTTGCTATAAATATTTTTCATTAATATTTTTTCGTATGCAAACCTAAAAATAGATGAGTACAATTTCGTTCTCGCAATATGAAGCTACCCGAAATTATCCAAAGTGTAATGACAGTGTCCAATCTGATAAGGGTTAACCCTTCAGCCAATCAGAAAGGAATTCCAGTTAATATGGGAGCTATCCCGAAAACCGACCCCATCTTCAACCGCGCGACCCAAATGTGGGATAATCCAACGCACTCTACACATTGCTGGTCCAAAACTAGTGTCATTAAATACCAGCCAACAAAGCCGGTAATGTATGCCGTGTTACCGAATTATTCAGTAGTGATTTGCAATTAAAAGCATGTGAGGTTTGAGGTTAGGAACGCTTGAATGGTCAGATAGATTTGCAATATGCGTAATGGAAACTTTGATGGGAATTCGAAGGGACCCAGACCATCCATTTGCGATTCGACATGATTGACTGACATCAAATTGACGTTCAATTATAATATTTAATTTGAATTGAGAATGTATGACTGAGCTCAAATACCTATTACACAAATTAGTTTCACGTTCACTTACCTTGGAATTCGGGTCCTTTTGTTCTCGTATTAACTATATTATTATGTTATAGACCTATTAAGTTGAAATGACATTTCTGTCGAACTTTTGCCCGAGGAATTGCGTCTTTGAAGCGGCAATGGGCAAGATACACTGTCCGTAGAATAAATGACCGGTGGTGCAAAAAAGTTCTGGAGTGGCGAAATCCCATCGGAAGATTACCGAAAGAAATATCAAATTCCTCAAGTAAAAACTTTCGGAAACATTGTGAAGAACCCTAGTAAAATGGCCTAAATTTTTAGTTTCAATTAGTCTACTAGTACTTTGTTGATAGCAAATCATGAATATTCATTACTTTATAGCATAAAATGATTGACCTAAAAGGTTTCCTACATAGAGGCTGGCTATCGATTCACTGTTTAACTTCACAAAATGGTGCAGAATGAAATTGAAATGGTGGAGAGGTTATTTTGCGTTCAAACAAACAACTTTATAGTAGTAATAATTAAAATGGTATCAATAATGTTTTATCCATATAACTAGTATAATTCACTTCATTAGGTATATTAGTTATAAAGTATCGAGTAATTCGTAATGATGAGTAAATACTAATTATGTTTTTGTTCTATATTACCTCGTAGGTAGACAGCTAACCTGTACCAACCCATTACTGCCTACTGTTGGACTCAGGTCTCCTCAGAGGAGGGATTAGGCAAAGTCCACCACGCTTGCCCAATGCAGATTGGGGACTTCACATACTTTCAAAGGATTTTTAGAATCCTTTTCCGACATGCCGGTTTCCTCACGATGTTTTCCTTCACCGTTTTTAGCCAGTGATGTTGTGGAAAATTGCACATAAATCTTTTTTCACATTTATTTAGAGGTACAATCGCGACCTCCCGTTCGGAAGGAAGCGCTTTGACCACTCGGCCACCACGACTTTTAGACGAGCTAACGTCACACCTGAATGGGCGATTTTACCGTCGCTCATGGACCTCTGCATTGTCAGAAGACACTGCGGGGCCGCTACCTACGGCCTACCCTTAAGGACTTTCTTCAAGCCTCGTTCAAAGAAGGGCACAAAGAGGAAAACTCGTTAGAAGAAGTAGGATTTATACTAATTATGCTGCTGCATGTCTGATAAAACTCTATACAACAAAAGTGTATTAAATAAATTAGTTTCCACCCTATTTAATGTCTAATTCTTGGTAACAAAATAACACCTATTCTTCAAGAGTTCGTGACGAAATTAATGAATATTCATGAATCAGTTGTAGCAATTAATTTCTAATTTGAAATGTACTAATTATACCTAGAGATTGATAATAATGTTATGAATACTTTTAAAGAACAAAACTCTAAAATAAAAGTATTCGATTTATTAGTTCTAATTCGAAGTTCGATTAATTAGTTATTTAGTAGTTCAAAAGTTTTAAACGATTTTATTTATTTTTTGATCTCATAAAATTTAGTCTAAATCTGATTTTGTTCAAATGTTTTTTTTACACTACATCATAGATAAATCAGAGAATATGTTTAAAGAAAGGTAATTGTTGGCCCTTTTAGTATCTATGTACTATTAAAAATATTTTTGCTGTTTGGGACCTGCTTAAAGAATAACTCTTAATTCAATTCATCATTTAGTTTTCTTTTTAATCCATTATTTACTCAAAACAATGTATTTAAAAACTCTTTAGCTTTAAGTATTCATATATCATGTCGATGTCAGATCTTTTAAGCTTAAAAAAACTTTATTTTAAAGTAGAGTACCTATTGAATTTTTTAAAGATATTTAATCTCGTGTGCATACGACGTGCTTACGAGTAATTTTGTATGAGACTGTCTCAAATTAAATATGAGATGGGGTGAGCACCCTCATAATTTTTTAGCTTTTAAATTTAAAATACGTAAATGAGTAAAAGGCTTAGTTAGTTTGTAATTTAGAAGAATATTAAAGTAATGAAAGTCCTGTGGAAACGTTAATGAAATTTTAAATAAGAATTTATATATTTATAAAATACTTTTTGGGTTCTTACCACGATTATTTTTAATTGAGCGGTCCCGATATTTCTGCACTGTTTCAAGCGCCATGATCACGGGAAGACTGACGAACTGCGGGTAGGTCATTTAAGAACAGATAAATCTATCTACCCTTCTTCTCGTTCGTTTGCCGTCAGTAAAAATAATCGTGGTAAGAACCCGTTTAGTAGTAGTGTAAGTGATGTAGATAACCGCAAGTGTATAAAGAAATTTAAATACTTTTTGTATATTCTTATTCGTTTTCTTAAAACTTAAAAGAAGTAGGTATTTTTTAAACGTTTGTCCTCACATAACTTTAGTTTGGATGGACCGATATTTGTAAGATCTGGTAACCTATTTTTGATTTAAAACATGCTGTGAACTAGATTTACTATACTTATCACATGTTATTTTTTTATTGCCACGTAGGCACACGAGGCAATGGGCCACGTGATCGTAAGCTTAAAATTTGGACAAATTAATAACATTATAATATAAAATACTTACCTTTAGTATTTGATATCGATTTTGAGTAAAAATATCTAAAACTAACCAAAGGTACTTTATTTATAGTTATTATTTCGGGTCAGCATTGAATTTAATCAACAATTTCTGTATAAATTAATCCACTAATGACATAAGGGCACGTAAAAAGGTCATCGACTTAGACCTTTGTACAGAATCGCAATAAAACAGAAGTTAAGTTAGATACAAAGCGCGATGTCAAAGCAAACGGTTATAGTGCATCCAGAGACTACTAACTTCAAGCTTGTTCCCCGTTAAAGTAAAAATATATATATAAAAAAAGGTTTTCATGCATTTTTAACGGGTTCTTACCACGATATTGAATTAATTGAGTTGTTGTGGAATCCAGTGCTAAACACAACAGTCACTTAGGGTTCAGAGAGTCTTGTAGATACAGTGAGTGTGGTGTGTCGTGATGTGAGTTCGAGTTCCAGTGGTACCAACCAAAAGCGAACGAGAAAGAGGGTAGACAAATTTGTTTGCTCTTAAATCGAACCGCAGTATCCTGTCTTCTCGTGATCATGACGTTTGCAACAACGTTGAAATATCGAGACAACTCAATTAAATATCGTGGTAAGAACCCGTTGAAAATGCATGAAAGTATTATAGAAAACCGCGAGTGTCTGAATAAGTTTATAAAAAAGGTTTTACTAAAAGGCCCTGAAAAACCTTATTTAATACCTACTTTAAGTTATAGACGCTTGTCCACTAGGTACATAATTCGTTTGAAAATTGTTAATCTTCACAACAAAATCTCTCTGAATATTTTATCTGGTTAACATATCTTTCATTTACGTTCTAAAACTAAGCTAGTGTATACAGCACAAAAAGTGAGAAACATTAACAAGCTTGCCTTCCGTATAGATCCTATTCTGTGACCATAGTTCCGAATATAATGTTATTTCACGCCCTAACTAAATATGATGAACCTTATTATCTAGGAAATTCGTTTAGGCTTTGTGAAGTCTCATTTCTAGAAATCTATTACCGTTGTTAATTCTACTACGACCAAGTACAGCCTTGGCCTTTAATGAGCAACCCCACATTTTTCATATGTAATAAGAAATACCAAGATGTTAAATGAACAGCCCTACTAATATTGTAACGGGGGCGGCGCGACGGGAAAGTGTGTCGAGAGCGTAATGCGTCGCGTCGTCCCTCATAACCCCGTGCTGGTTTCTGGCTTCACCCGGGGTTCGGACGCTGAGTGTGAGCGGTTGGAGGTTTTAGTGAGGTTCAACTCCCACATACCCGACCCGCGTGGGTATCCGGTGATTTCCTCCAACTGAAAAAAAAACTAATATTATAAATGCGAAAGTAACTCTGTCAGTTTTTTACGCTTTCCCGTTTAAACCTCTCAACCAATTTTGATGAAATATGGCCCAGACAATCTTTAAACCCATAGGTTACCTTTTAATTGAAAGTGACGCAGACGAAGTTGCGTTGGTTCGTTAGCAATAATAGTCGTATACTTCAGCTGGCACAAGTTACAGATCCACCATGTATGGTATGTGTACCATGTAGACGTTAGCTCGTCTGCCTACGAAGAAATAAAAAAATGTTTTCAATTTTATTTTTTTAATCGTGCAAAAATAGGGCATTTTCCTCTCCTAAACCTCAAAAATTCAAAATCATTACTCAAAAATCGAATTTTCAGACTAAATTTAAAACTCCGTCAGCATTTTTTCGAAAGACCAAAGGGCCATTGGAATTTTGATGTGGTACAGCGAAGATCAAAGATCAATGGAGCGACTCCAGACATGATTACTTCGTAAAGGTAATTTTAATTACAATGAAAAAGAGAACGCGAGATTACAAAGAAAATGATCAAAAGTTACAATGTTTGCGGATATTGATCGGTTTGCTGATATCCGAAATTTGATATTCAAAAAATGTTTTTATATTTATGTTGTAGGTGAAAGTGTCTACGTGTATAGCATACGAAGATAGATTTGTTCTTCTGTTAGCAACCTGTTGTTGTTAGCAACCTATAGTTTTTTTTTTTTTTTAGTTAGAGGAAATCACCGGGTATGTGGGAGTTGAACCACACTAAAACCTCCAACTACTCACACTCAGCGTCCGAACCCCGGCTGAGGCCAGAACCCAGCACGGGATTATGAGGGACGGCGCGACGCGTTACGCCCACGGCACTCTTACCCGTGGTGCCGCCCCCTGCAAACTACAGTTAGTGCTAATACACAATTGGACTTGTATTTCAAAATTTTAAGATCACAGGTTAGAGCTTAAACAATTTAAGGCCTAAGGAATGTCTGTAGTCAAAATCATTGAATCAACTCGGTTTAATAACCCAGCGGAGCTTAGTCCTGCTCTCTCATCTGAGCAATATTAAGAACTCGCTGAAACTGCCATACTATGGACGTTTTAAAATTTCTTTTTTGATCCACAGTTGTTGGGTATTTAATACTTGTACAACACACATCTTAATATATATATTTCTTGTGTTCGTGTGTATGTGACTGAACTCCTTCTAAACGACTGGACCGATTTTGATGATTTTTTTGTGTGTATTCGTGGAGATTCGAGAATGGTTTAGATTTACAGTTGGTCAAGGTCTGATGATGGAGCTGGAAGGTGGCTATGGGAACTCCGTCAATAAGCAAGATAATCTCATCGTGTTTAGGCTCTAATGAAGCGCCCTGATGAGTACTTTGCATAGAGAATGAATGTGAAGGTCTGATGATGGAGCTGGAAGGTGGCCACAGGAACTCCGTCAATAAGCAAGATAACCTCATCGTGTTTGGGCTCTAACGAAGCGTTCTGATGAGTAATTTTAGAAAATTCCCGGAAACAATTCCTATAGGACGCAGACGAAGTTGCGCAGGGCAGCTAGTCTTTTATATTTTTAGACTCAATATAAAAATGATTTATTTCAACGTTAATACAATGTATATTAATGAACTACACAAATAATTAACTACCCGTGACCTGAGAATACTGTCGAATCAAACTCAATAGTCATGTAATAAATTTCTTTAAATTAAAAATCATCTTTCAATCGTGGTAAGAACCCGTTTAGTAATAATGTAAGTGATGTCAATAGTCACGTTATTTTATTTTGATTCCTTTTTTTATTGTGAAATAGATAAACGAGCCTACGGTAAGCCTACCTGATGGTAAGCGGCCACCATCGCTCATGAATCTCTGCAATGCTAGGTTATTTTCTAAAATCATACCTATATACACGAATTTACACTCAAAGGGAATGAAACTTTCCTCGCGGTATTATTTAAATGGGAGACCTACTGGTGCACAGCTGTTGCTTGTGAATTTTTTAGTACGCACTCAGAATGGAGTTTGCAATGGGATAGAACTGATGGGATGGGATGTATAAAATACGTGATGTAAGGCATTTGTACTTTCATGCATTTTCAACGGGTTCTTACCGCGATATTTAATTAATTGAGTTGTCTCGATATTTCAACGTTGTTGCAAACGTCATGATCACGAGAAGACTGGATACTGCGGGTCGATTTAAGAGTACCACTGGAACTACCCAAAAGCGAACGAGAAAGAGGGTAGACAGATTTGTTTGCTTATTAAATATCGTGGTAAGAACCCGTTGAAAATGCATGAAAGTATTATAAAAAACCGCGAGTGTCTGAATAAGTTTAAGGCATTTGTATTTTTTAAATAAGAGTCCAATAATTAAAAATGTATTTCAGTTTTAATAATTGAAAATTAATTTCAATTATTTTCATGCATAATTAAAGGATATCGAGACCACTCAATAATTAAAAATCGTCGTAAGAACCTTGAAACTTTAATAATTATATTTCAATTAAAATATTGGAAAATTCTAAAGGATTCTTTGGTCGGTGGTGACAGTTAACATTCGCATCATTTGGGCCAATATCTCGTACACATACAATAACAATTACAATTAACAGAGCTTCATAATTACTCTAAAGTATTTCCGCAAACATTTGATTAGGTGTCCTCTTCCAGTGAAACACATATGATCCATGTCATGTGAAGTTAATAAGGTACTTAACTGTGTTCTGTGTGTTTAAAATATTATGTTGGGCCAACGTCAGCCAATATAGGCCAACTACAAAGAAAGTTCTGGAGCCAATGTAGACAATATGAAGAGTAAGGGATACTTAAACATGACATTTGACAAGGACATTTTGATACTATAGACTTTATTTTCAATACACTATGCTTACAAGAAATTCATTTTTCAAGACACATTTTCCAACGTTTTCTTCGACACTTTGGCATTAAATTCAAAGCACAATAAACAAAACATTTTTGTTTATTCAATAGAAAAATCAAATTATTATACTCTTTCTAACCCAAAGCCAAACCCTCAAATCCATATCGAGTTCAAATACACATTGGCACGATCCGTCACCATCGTGTATCACTACCATTACACAACGCTTGATCTGCGAAGGTGTGCACAGGGCCTTAGTTGAAAATTAAACAATGTTAGGCGGAACAAAGCAAGTGGAGTGCTGAGCCCTCGAGTGTCGAGACTCCCTTTGTCTGTGCTCTGCTGGTGATGTTTCTTTTATTGCTGTCACAAGATAGAAGAGATCAGCGTTTAAATTTACTTACTAAGATTTTAAAATTACTTTTACATTAATATTAGCACGTAAAAGCTAGGTTAATTGTGAATGGTTAAAACTGCTTATTCGTTGACAAATTAAGAGAGTAGAACGGAGGTTAATTTGTTGGAAACTGATCACTATGTTTTGTCTTGTTTTGACCCTCAAATGCGTGTGTTCGTGTGTGCATCGAAATTAAAATAAATGATTTGAATTTTAAATTGACAATACTAGTATTCCACTAATACAATCTCAACATTTTGACCATACAGGCTTACCTAGTGAGGTAACCGCAACTTATACTGTGTTTAGATATTACCTAAGTATTTATTAATTACTTTATTTTCATTTTCATAGATATTTTTTTGTCTCAAATCAAGTTCCCGGTCTAGTTGGTCATGCCATATTCAGAGTCCTGTACCAACCCATTACTGCCCACTGTTGGGCTCAGGTCTCCTCAGAAGAGGGATTAGGCATAGTCCACCACGCTTGCCCAGTGCGGGTTGGGGACTTATCTTCAAATGATTTTTAGAACCCTTTTCCGATATGCAGGTTTCCTCTCGATGTTTTTCTTCCCCGTTTTTAGCCAGTGGTGTTGTGAAAAATTGCACATAAATGTTTTTAACATTTAGATTTAGAGGTACAAGCCAGCCGAATTTGAACCCGCGACCTCCCGTTCGGAAGAACGCGCTTCGACCACTCGGCCACCACGACTTCATTCAGAGTTATTTATTCAGTCCAGTGCAAACTAAACAAACATATCTATCAATCGAACCTATAGGTCGTGGGATGTACTTTTCACCTGAAATAATTTAACAAAAGAACAAACCAACGCTTTCTTGGAAACAGCACATTAATCTAATCCATATTATTTTCCATACTAATATGACTCATTGGTTTTTCACCAGAATAATAGCTACTATTTCTCTAGAATAACTTACAAAGCCACGTTTCACTGTGTCGTACTTAGTTGACTCATTCAATAAATACCTACTTATGGAGTAAATAATTTGAATGTTTGAAAATCTATTTTGAATTTAACTATTTTTAAATAGTTAAAATATACCAAGGTAAATATGATCTTAGATATCAAGAGAGAGACAAATAAAACGAGCCCAAACACGATGAATCTGTCTACACGACAATGCAGCTACTAAAATTATTTGTGAAAGTTAGTTTTTGAAAATGGTAATAAGTTCAACTCGTTCTCATGTGATACGATTTTGAAAATGAGCATGCCTTAATGAGGTTAATGTACATACACAGTTACTTCCCGTACAAGTTAAATAAAAACTTTTAAAAGAGACCAATCTCTTCTAACTTGCATCTCGATTATTCTTCGAGTGATCCAGGAAGCAGTGTCTCTTTAAAACAACCACACAAGATTCCTTTTGTACGGCGTGACACGGAGTGACGTCACGGCATACTTAATTATACTCCACGCTTATATTGGCCGCCTGGTGGATTCAATTTTAAATCTGATAACGTAGCATAAATATAAGAGAATATATTTTGAGGTAAAGATGGTAAACGTGAATATTTTGTTTTAGAAAGTAGAAATGTAATAAATGATGATAATGAACAATGATTTTTAAAGTAGACGTACGTTCTTCTATTTTTAAAAGACTACAGTTTTTTTTAATTAAACTTTACTACATAAAGGTAATGTCGTGATGCTTGTGACATTGTAGAGAACAATCTTTGGATCTACTACGGAATCTTATTCAAAAATTTTACTGAACTCAATAAGATTTGTCAGTGTCCTAGGCTACGTAACAATTCTAAAATTAAAATTAGAGAAAACTACCTCCATTTGTGGCGCAAAAAGTAAATTTACATTTTAATTTTCAATTCACGTTCATTTAATTTTATTTAGAACCCCAATAAATATGTGGAATAGACTTTTTCAAATTTGAATATTTTATTCACCACTTTAACAAACTAATTTTTACCCGAATCATCTCAAACTCGATTTTATCACATTGTTATTTAAGTGCAAATAAAAGTGTTAGAATACTGGAAATTTGTTTGAAGTAGAAGAATAAAATTGTCTACTAAAGTCTAGCCACCTGTTCAAATGAATAAGATTAAAGATTTGAGCTTTGAACTTTGACTTTTTATCGAGAAAACTTATGAAAAGTTTTGAAACCATAAACCAAAGACATTGTAAAGTAAAATCTCAGTTTATTTGCTAGTACAATAAACTACCTTATTAAAATTTTGTCTTTAAAAATTAGTTAACATTTACAAAAGTACAGTCGAGAAAAAAAGTCAAAACATTTTTACGTTTCAACTGAAACAGTCCCTAAAAACAAATTGATCCAACTAAATCAACCTTCCCAATAAAGAAGTAATTTATAAATTAGCAAAATTTATTCGTGTCAGTAACATCCACCTTTAATATAATAATTTCAGTAACAACATTAATTTCGAATTTTTCAATCGCAACGCTTAATTTGTATTATATATGTATATTAGTATGTAAAATATATGTAATTATTTTCTTTCTTAATTACAGTTTTAAGTACCTAGTGTTATTTGAGACGTTTTGGTGAATCCGTGACAAATAATTTTTACAAAATGTTGCCTTCGCTATTAAACCTGACATAGGCTGAGCCGCCCACAAAAGCGGTGGCAATAAAGCCATAAAAAAAATCAACCTGCCAGAAACCAGAAGTAGAAATTAAAAATACATACATTTCATAGCATTATTCACTTTACTTCTCAACATCAGAAACCGTCGATTATATTCACATTCTTAACCTCAAAATTACACATCACAAAAACCATTCCCCACGAAATATAATCTTATTAACTAATTGCTTTGCCGCTTCGTATAATGCTAATACTATTTGCTTAACAAATAGGTGACTCAGCTTTACTTAATTATATTATGTAACTAGATTTACGTGTGGGGAAAACGCTCATCAAAAATGTGTCAAGGTTACAATAAATTACTGTATATTAAGTATGTTCCCCTCCGTTTCCAGAGGGCTATTCTTTTTTCATACGTTTTAGTACGGCACTTTTTCGATTTAGCGAGACGTTTGCGAGATATTAATCTTGGATTTATTAGCATGTTGAGGATATCTTAACTATTACAGACTAGTTGACCTGCGTAACTTTGCCTACGCCACAAAGAGAGGATTGATTTACCTAATTTTAATTTAGAACTACTATATAACCTACTACGTACAAATATGTTATGTATATTGTGTCACAACAATTTATTTGTGAGTATAGAAAAAAAAGTCATTCAGAGAGAGAGTTTTATTAATTTCTAAATATTTTGTAGTAAGTTAATGAAATGAAATGAAATACTTTGAAATTAAATGAAATACTTTATTTTCAACATTGATCACGTACTCATTCTTGTTGACGTCAAAAGCTACCACCAGTTCGTTCCACCAGCGGGCATATCTTTTTTTTGTATACATCCTCGCTGAGTTTCTTGCCAGTTCTTCTCAGGACGGTGGCTATAATTATTATTTTTTGTGTCCGAACTGGTAGCTTTTAACTTTTGACGTCATCAATGTTGAAAATAAAGTATTTCATTTCATTATCTAGTGTACTGTATCAAAAAGTATAAATTTCTACCAAAGCTTAGGTGACGACAAAATGGGAACAACAACTTCTTTATTAACTTTACAGAATTTAAAATAAACTGTAACCGAAAACCGGGAGTCACTGTTCTTAATTAAAAACGAATTTAATTAAGAAACTGCATGTAGAATTAAAAACTCGCCAGGTACGGTGGTAAAATTTCAAATTGCATTATAAATTTCGCGGTGGCACTGCAGTAGTTCTTTTAAAAATTTCACTTTTTTATACGTGTACCTTTGTTTGAATAAAATCAACACGGTGTATGTAAGTACTAGATGTACTCTTACGGTAAATTTTAGGTACCTATGTATCAAAATATTTGTGTAAAAAATCATCGTCATCAGTCTATAGACGTCCACTGCTGGACACGGGCTCCCAGTGATTTTCAATGCGACCGGTTGGTATCCTGCATCCAGAGTGGTCCTGCAGCCTTAACGAGGTCATCCGTCCACCTCATAGCTGGTCGTCCCACACTGCACTTGCCATGATATGGTCGCTACTCCAGAACTTTCGTACCCCAACGGCTATCGTTAATTTGTAAAAAATAATTTAGTGTAATCTAGAGAGTATTTGAGCGTAAAAGAGAAGCTCTTTAGTGGACAAGGTATACAAAGGTAAGGTTTACGAACTACTACTGAGTTAGTTGAAGACTAATGAGTAAAAATGATTATAATTAAATAACTTAAAATAAACTTATTCAGACACTCGCGGTTTTCTATAATAATTTCATGCATATCGAGTATGTGGAATCCAGTGCTAAACACAACAGTCACTAAGGGTTATTGCTCAGAGTCTTGTAGATACAGTGAGTGTGGTGCGTTGTGATGTGAGTTCGAATTCCAGTGGTACTACCCAAAAGCGAACGTGAAAGAGGGTAGACAGTTGTTTGCTCTTGAATCGACCCGCAGTATCCAGTCTTCTCGTGATCATGACGTTTGCAACAACGTTGAAATATCGAGACAACTCAATTAATTAAATATCGTGGTAAGAACCCGTCCAAAATGCATGAAACTTAAAATATTTTTATAAATTAAGTTTAACTGTGTGCAAAAAATTGTTACGCAGGGGTTTAGAATCAATTAATTTCGATGAAAATAAACGTATAATCCGTAATTCAAATATAATAAATACTATGCTCCAAACTGGAACACGACCTAACGTAAATCAAACTTTAATGTTCTAGGTACCCGTTCTATTCACATAATGGTTCCATAGAGACAACCTCTAAAAATTCCCTACTTATTATTTTATAAATTATATCAAAGTATCTTGTTATACCCAACTTTTAGTCCTTGCAAATCTTCTATATTGTCTTATGCTCACTAAACAATCGTTAGTATAAATAAGTAGTAATTTCACGATGTCTGTTTGTCTGTATGTATATTTTTCTTCTTCGTCTCCTTTATTTCCAAGGTGGGGCAGAGGCCCTCAACAGTACTTCTTCACTTTGACCTGAGTTGAGCCACCTTGTTTAACTCCGCCCATGACAACCCGATTGTTTTAAGAACGGCCACGCTTTCCGGAACCCTGAGGTGTCCAATCCAGGACTTACTTTGGTATATCTTCAGAACAACGCAATGGGTTTTAGTACGACGCTTTCAATAGATAGAGTGATTCAAGAAGCAGTTTTATGTAGAATACATAGATTATAATAATATGTAGATAACGACCCCTCATTGCCCTGGCATTGCAGAGGTTCATGAGCTTCGGTAACCATTTATGAGGTGGGCCGTAGCCGCCCGTAGCCCCTAGGCTCGTTTATCTATCGTGCAATATAAAAAAAAAACATGCATAATATAGTAGAGAAACATTGATCAATTTTGAAGTTTTTGATAAGCACGTCTGTTGTCTTACATTGCTAATGCTCCCCTCCCTTTGTGACAGCATGTCAGTTTTCAATAATAAATTTAACGATCCGTTAAATAGTCACAACAGTTATTATCGGATCTGTCCTTGCAGGGCGCTACGGCTAATTAATTATTTATGAAAACTATCGAGGCCGCCACACCGACGATATTTCCTTTTTAATTATTCACGGACTAAATTTGTTTTCTAAAAGCAGGTTTAGGCTGTCATTAAATCTGTATTTGACAGTTTATAGTAATTGGTTGAGCGTGATCGTTTTTAAAAATAAATGGTTTGTTTATTTTTAATTTTGTTTTTTTTTTTTGGTAGCCAATGCCATTGTTAGTTTATGTGTTATTTATATCTGCAATGGAAAGGCATCCACTGATCGGCGATTTGACGTTTGTTGTTCCATTTACGCACAACTCGGTTCAGAAGATCATTTTTGCCCCGTACCTTTCCGATTTGGAATGGATTCCCGTCCGCGGTGTTCCCGGAGCGCTATGACATGTCTCTCTTTAAACGAGGTTTAAGAAAAGTCCTGTATCGGTAGGCGATAGATAACAGCCCCTCATTGCCCTGGCATTGCAGAGGTTCATGAGCGACGGTGACCGCTTACCATCAGGCGGACCGTAGGCTCGTTTATCTATCAAGCAATAAAAAAAAAAAAAAAAAAAATGATAATAATCATCTAGATAGAGTACTTTGCTGATAGAGATCAAAGTCTAAGATTTCGAAATAACACTTAGGTATAAATACTTCCAGGAAACCATGTAATTATTCAAACTTTTAAATTGTACATCTAGCATCACTAAGTCGTAGTTTTCAGTAAAAAATGCGTTAATTTTTCCACGATGTCAGAATCGCACGGAACACGGATTTATCTGTGGCGGGAAACGAGGTAGTTTTATTGCATTCTATTCTACTTTACTTTAAAATAGCTTTAGTTTGTGGATAATTTTATTAGTGATATAGAATTGTGTTTTATTCTTTTTGGAGAAATTTTCTAGAATTATTGTAAATATGAAAATAATAAAATGGAATTTGGAAATAGACTTTAAAACCTTATCGATCAAACAATGCTTGATTTATAATTTAAAAATAATTATATACTTGGAAATAGAATAAGGAAACTACAAACTCTTTTCACAGAGATAAGATAGATCAAACACTGCTACTTTTCAAACGAAGCAAGCTTGCAAAGCTCTTCTTGGAAATTACAAGTCGCACTATATCACTAGGACAATTTCATTCCAGAAATACTTTATTTGCATCTCTGCCTTCAAGGGTTATTTTCAAAAGACGAGCCGCTCTGTAAGGCCTTGGGTTAGGTTTTTGCCCCCAACTTGAGTTTGTAAGAAATAGATTGTTCAAACGATGCTCAAAAAATTCATTATAGGTAGGGTAGGTAGCGAGTAGTCCCCTGACATTGCAGAGGGCCATGAGCGGTATCAACTTACGATCAGGTGGCCCGTTAGATTGTCAACAATCTTATTATATTTCTAAGTAGTATTCTTCATAGCAGATTTAGTGCGGTGGTTTCCCCTTTCCTTCCGCACCGCAGTACAAGAACTGGAATTTGTTATGGGCAGTAGTTGAATGATGTTAGTGTTATTACAATTATGATTATCTATGCCCGGGAATACGCCCTGCAGCCAACGCACCCCACCGCTCTTTGCCGACAGCCAATATAGCAATAAAAAAATAAGTACGTGCAGTTGTCGTGGTGGCCAAGTGGTCGAAGCGCGTCCTTCCGAACGGGAGGTCGCGGTTTCAAATCCGGCCGGCTTGTACCTCTAAATCTAAATGTGAAAAATATTTATGTGCAATTTTTCACAACACCACTGGCTAAAAAAAACGATGAAGGAAAACATCGTGACGAAACCTTGCATGTCGGAAAAGGGTTCTAAAAATCCTTTGAATATATGTGAAGTCCCCTATCCGCACTGGGCAAGCGTGGTGGACTATGCCTAATCCCTTTTCTGAGGAGACCTGAGCCCGACAGTGGGCAGATACAAGTAGCCGTTCAGTAGACTGATATTAGTATTGAGTTCCAAAGTAAAAAAAACCTAATGTTTTTTTATTCCAAATGTAGAATAAGTGTGTGTAGATGAATAAAATGGTAATACGCTTTTACGTTACTCAAAGTATATGATGATTACTCCCCGCCACGATATTTCGAGTGAGAACATAAAGTAAAATGATGCTTGATAAGATTCCGTAATGTACTATATCAGATGATTGTTTAACGACGATTTGATTCATCTTTGTCACAAGGAGAGGAATGTATGACGTTTTTTGAGACCTAAATGGTAGGTTGATAGGTCTATGTCTTTTGGTGGCAAGATTTATTATTCTCAAATACCAACAAAATTAGTTGTTTAAACTTTATTTTTTTGGTATTTGAGAATAATAAATTGATTGTTTCCATGCCACCATTCGAAAACAATACGCATCGCTGCTCTGCAGAGTGCGGGACAGTCCAAACACCATTATGGCGATGATAGCTAGCATGCGTGGATGCTCATGTGGAACGAGTCGAATGGAAGCGTAGCCTATGATATATTGCTTAGGCCACGTACTGTTATTTTGTCACTAACACTTAGATTAAGACTTACTAACACTTTTAATGTGTTATACTTACTAGCACTTTTAATGTGGGCCCTTGTAGCCATTATGTTTAAAACTAAATAAATAAAAAAATATATCTGTAAGGGTCACAGATAGAGGTACTATTGCAAATTTGATATTAAGTATTAGAAATATAAGTTTATTTCGAGTATTTTATACGCCTTTTTATAATTTTTTAAGTTATAACGTTATATATAATAATGTTTTTAAATCGCTTTAATATAAGGGTTGTCAAATATCTCCCTTCCGCCTTTTTCGCGGCTATGTACAACACGCTACAGAGCTTGTAGCTTGCAATACTATACATAATTTGAAAATTATGTCAAGATAACCTACAAAACGACGCTATGCATGATTAGTTTGGATATTGCGTACAACAGTTATAGACGTGTAAACAATAAATATTGACGGAAGAGTTTAATCAAAATAGATTATATTCTTGGCTAAGCGAATATTTTGTTCAGCACAAAACTAAAACGCAAAACAAGTTAAACGTAAAAACCTAGTGATAGTAGAATGTAGCATTATGAGAATATTGAAGTCGTGGTGGGGTAGTGGTCGAAGCTCTTCTTTCCGAACGGGAGGTCGCGGGTTCAAAACCGACCGGCTTGTACCTCTTAAGCTAAATGTGAAAAAGATTTATGTGCAATTTTGCACAACACCACTGGCTAAAAAACGGTGAAGTAAAACATCGTGAGGAAACCTGCATGTCGGAAAAGGATTCTAAAAATCCTTTGAAGATATGTAAAGTCCCAAATCCGCACTGGGCAAGCGTGGTGGACTATGCCTAATCCCTCTTCTGAGGAAACCTGAGCTCAACAGTGGGCAGTAATGGTTTGGTACAATGAGAATATTGTATCCAATTGAATAAATACAACACTAAGAAGCTTTTTAACAGAGTAGGTTGACCTTAACATTATTATTCATTAAACGTATTTGACTAAATTTCCCTCGAGTTGTTATTAATAACATTAGCTGATATTATGAGAGTTCGATGTGGAAATATTACCTACTGGTGACTCACGCTTCATCCTGTATCTAGGTGTAATATAAGTTCGTAAAAAATTTATTTATTGGGTGTATGGGTCATAGGTGTTGGCTTGTATTGACGCTGACATTGCAATAGTCGATGAGCGACGGGAACGACTTACAAGCCTTAAGTTCTTCTGAACAGACCTGAGCCCAGCAGAGGGCAGTAATGGGTCGTTACGGTACAGTATGCCTTAAGCTCATCTACCGAAGGTGAAATTCAACAGTACATATCTATACTATAATATTATAAAGCTGCAGAGTTTGTTTGTTTGTTTGAACGCGCTAATCTCAGGAACTACTAGTCCGATTTGAAAAATTCTTTCACTGTTGGAAAGTCCATTTATCGGCTATAGGCTATGTTGTATCCCTCTGTGACGTAGACAATGTTACGCGGGTCACCTAATAATTATATATATATATAAAAGCCCGTTTCATTTATTAGTTCTACTGTTATCTTGTAGAATAACAAATGATAATTTATCAAAAGTCATAGTGTTTAATTTTCAAATGCCTATAAGAGCAACTAAGGCTTATAATTTTTCAAACGACGGTTGAAGAAAGTCCTCAACGGTAGGTCTTAGGTAGCGGTCTCCTAAAATTGCAGAGGTTCATAAAGAAAAACAGAAATGTGTAGGTACTAAAAACAGTAGTTTGAAAGTAGTTACTTATTTGGTTTTTTAAAGACTACTTGTTTTATAAGCTCTAAGTTTAATTAATAACGAGTACACAGAGTTTTAGCATTCGTAGGAAAAACCGCATTCCGTGGATTAGGTGTCAGGCTCAACGTAAGCCCGGATTTCGCACCCCCGTGCTGCGCTTTAGTATTCCCGCGCTAATTACTATAATTATTTAATTAGCATTGAATTAATTAAGGCCGATTCTGTAACAGAGCGCCGTCACGGAAGGTCGAAGTGTAGAATGTTGTGTAAAGAAGTTAAGCTCATGTTTGTTACTTATTTTACTCCTGTATTTAAAATAATATGATTTTGCTATCGTATTGATTTAGAATCTTTTTTTTTTGTAAAACAGATAGATAAGCTTATAGCTCACTTGATGGTAATTACTCTTGCTAGGTTTGCAATTCCGAGTTGGGAGAACTATTGACCAAGTTTTCAGCTTGCCTCAAATACCTACCAATAATTGCCACTAGCTCTCGGGCTATCAGTAGAAGCTGTTTGTGAAACGATGTTATGATGTTTAGGATCGTTCATATTCATTAATTAGCTTATTTTTTACATTATATTAAAAAAAAAACATTTAAAAGAAAATAAAATTTAAAAATACAATATAAAAAATAGAGGGCCACTGCAGGCGGAGTCTACAACCCAAGCCATCAGTGGTCAGGGCTTAAGAGAGAGGAACATCCTCACAATAAGCGCCGTGTCAAGAACGACCGCCTTCTGAATCAGGCCCTTCACCCAGCCGGGGAGCGAAAGCTTCTCTAGCTGACGGTCGAAGCTTTTTGCTATTAGACCGTGCACAGATACAACGATCTGTTACATCCTACCCCTGTTAGGGATATTGCTGACTCTAGCAATAGGGATATTGCTGACTCCAGCAACTCTCTTTCGGAATTAATATCTTAGCTGAGAGATTAATCAGTTCAGGCCGATCTTCCAACCCGAGAGGTTGTGTTATTTTATCCAGAAAAGCGACTTCCAATATATAAAAGTGTATCCTAAACATAGTTTATTTTATGTGTGAAATAAAATCTTTTTTTAAAAAAGGAACTTTTCTTCGTCGCGTAACATATTTGGTGGCAGCGGTGGGATTTCTAAAATCCAGGAAACGCCTTCGATTGTGGAAAATCAATGACCCAGTGCAGTGAAAACAGTGAAAAGTGAATAAAAGTGAAAATACGTGTATTTGTACAAAACAAGTTATAACATGCTCCTGAACTCCATCTACACGTAAGTGATAATCTATCCAAAAAACTCACTGGTGGCGCGATTCCAAAAACTCTTAAAAATACTATTAAAATCCGAAAGTGTAATAATTAACATTCAAAATCATCTCTAATTATTGTTCGAGACATCCAGTACCGAGAATCCTTATCTAACGCGACGCATCCGCTCACCTGCATTAAACCTTGAACTTTATCGCAACAAATAATTCTCGGAAATCCATCAAAATGACCACTAAGGAGGAGACTAGACAAAGAGGACAAAAATCGGAAAGCGAAGAAAGAATAGACCTTAATATCCTATTGAAGTTTATTAAAAGTTTCGACGGCAACCGCGAAAATCTAAACTCATTTCTGACAAACTGTCAAAATGCGATTAAATTAGCAAATATCCAACAAAAACCTGTATTATTAAAGTATATATTAAGCCAGTTAGAGGGTAAGGCAGAATCAGCATGTACCATCCGCGACTTTGAATCTTGGGAACAGTTATCTGAATTCCTACGAGCCCAATTTGGTGATAAAAAACACTACGCTGCATTACTCTCTGACCTGCAAAGTTGCAAACAAAATTACAACGAGCCGGTCAATCAGTTCTCTTTACGTATAGAATCTTGTTTATCACGGCTGTTGGCCGAAATAAATATATCCATCCCGTCACGAAACAAAGGCGAACTGACAGGCCGTATCGCTGCAATGCAGGACTTAGCCTTATACACTTTTGTAACTGGATTAGATCCTAAATTATCTATGGCTGTTCGATGCCGAGATCCTGATACATTAAACCAAGCTATTAATATCGCTGTCTCAGAAGAGAAAATTTTACAAACGACTAATAGAAAATTTCCCTCGTCTTCATCCGGATATCCATTCAAAAATCCGCAATTTCTAAACAGATATCAACAACAAATGCAACCACGGTTCCAATATCGGCCCAGAATCAATATTACACAACCTAATGCAGTAAATCCTAGTACCAACGGACAACTCTTTTGTAGATATTGTAAGAGTAATGGTCATATTCTTGAAAATTGTCTCAGGAGAGAATATAACAACAAACGTTTCCAAAATCAATCCCAAAATTACCAACAACGGTTCCAACCACGTCAAAACAGAGTGAACTTTAATGATAATAATGAAATTTTCTATACTAACACAGGTGAACCTCAAATAATTGAATCCCGCGATGAAGTTGATCATGTTAATTTAAACTGAGTCCTGGCCTGCGTTGGTGTCGTCCGGGTCTAAAATACAAAACCGACACCCAAACATATTCTAGTTCACTAAGTAAATCCACCAACGGCATTATACGACAGGGTAACCAGCCCCAAAAAGGAAATGCCCGATCCTTAAATGAAAATAAATCCACCAACGGCATTATACGACAGGGTAACCAGCCCCAAAAAGGAAATGCCCGATCCTTAAATGAAAATATTATACAACACGGCATTATACGACAGGGTAACCAGCCCCAAAAAGGAAATGCCCGATCCTTTAATGAAAATACTATGCAACAGGGTAGCCAGCCCCAAACTGAAAGTATTTCATCATATAATCGTAGTAATCCTATTCCAATAATAAATAAAGTAAATTCGAATCCTGAAAATAATAATAAAAAAAATGTTATATATGAAATCTCAAGAAATACAAATAAAAAATATCTACCTTATGTTAAAGTTTCAACATCTATATCCTCAAAACCGGTAAATCTCTTAGTAGACACCGGCGCTTCGGTAAGTTTAATAAAAGAATCATGTATTGAAGACTATCCCGAAATAATTAATAAAAAAATCTAAATCACAGGAATAGATTCCAATCGTGATAGTAGCATTACAACCCTAGGCCAAATTCAAATCGTGATCCAAGACAACGTAGATACTGTGAAACATTACTTCCATGTAGTAGACAATATTGATTTACCATACGATGGAATTATGGGTAACGATTTATTTAGTACACAAAGAAGTCACATAGATTATATCCATCAGATTTTGCTCATAAATAAAATTGTATTTCCTTTATTCTTTCAACAACCAATTTACGCAATTCCAGCTAGAACTGAGATGGTAATTGAATGTACTGTCTCCAATCCTGAAATAAAAGAAGGGTTAATACTCGATCAACATTTAACAGATCATTTATTGGTAGCTAACTGTATTGTTTCGGTTAAAAGTAATTCTAGGATTAATATCTCTGTAATAAACACGTCCGAAAAATCGATTAACGTCAACTCCGACCTGAAATTAACATTACTTCCACTTGAAAACAAAACTAAACCTGATCATGCAACACAACACATTTTCCAACTAAACCAAAAATATATCCACGAAAATGCTCTATCTAGAACAAAAAATGTAATTGACCAACTCCGCGCGTCTCATTTGAATAACGAAGAAACCCAAGCACTCTTTGATATTTGTACAAAATTCTCTGACATCTTTTATCTACCTGGAGATAAACTTTCTTTCACTAACGCCATCCAGCATGAAATCAAAACCACATCCTCGACACCTATCCACACCAAATCATACCGCTTCCCAGAGTGTCATAAACAAGAGGTCGAAACCCAAATAAATAAAATGTTAGAACAGAACATAATCGAACCATCATCATCACCTTGGTCATCACCTATATGGATAGTCCCGAAGAAGATAGACGCCTCAGGTAAGAGGAAATGGCGTGTAGTAATCGATTACAGGAAATTAAACGATATTACAATAGGCGACTCCTACCCCATTCCTAACATTTCCGAAATCCTCGACCAACTAGGTCGTAGCAAATATTTTAGTACACTCGATCTCGCGTCAGGATTCCATCAAATTCCAATGAATAAAGAAGACGCTCCTAAAACAGCCTTTTCCGTTCCCCAAGGATCCTATCAATTCTGTAGAATGCCATTCGGTTTAAAAACAGCGCCCTCCACATTTCAGCGACTGATGAATACAGCCCTATCCGGCCTCCAAGGTATAAAGTGTTTTGTATACTTAGATGATATCGTTATTTACTCCTATGACCTTCAAACCCATATTAAAAACTTAGAATCAGTGTTTACAAGACTCCGAGATTTTAATTTAAAACTACAACCTGATAAGTGTGAGTTCCTTAGAAGAGAAGTTTCATACTTAGGACATTTAGTCACCGACGAAGGGGTCAAACCCAATCCTGATAAAATAAAAGCCGTCAAAGACTTTCCCAGACCACAAAACCCCAAAGATATAAAATCATTCCTTGGACTTGTTTCATATTATCGTCGCTTTATACCAGAATTCTCAAAAATAGCGAAACCGTTATCAAACCTACTAAAAAAAGATACGCCTTTCGAATGGACTCACGAACAACAACTTGCCTTCGAATCCTTAAAACAAGAATTAATATCCGCCCCACTCCTCATCTATCCAGATTTCTCTCAACCATTTGTATTAACCTGTGATGCATCTAACTTCGCGATATCAGCAATCCTATCACAAGGGCCTATAGGAAAAGATAAACCAATAGCGTATGCATCTCGCACTTTAAACAAAGCTGAAACAAATTATAGTGTTACTGAGAAAGAATGTTTAGCAATCCTATTTGGCACAAAAACGTTCCGCCCATATTTGTACGGGCGACGCTTTAAAATAGTTACCGATCACAAACCACTCAAATGGCTTTTCAATTGTAAAGATCCAGGATCAAAACTCGTAAGATGGAGATTGAAACTAGAGGAATTCGATTACGAAATCGAATACAAAAAGGGTAAGACTAATTGCAACGCTGACGCTTTGTCCCGGTTTCCTGTGAACCCCATACAAGATACTCTACTCAATCCTGAAACCCCTAATCAAAATTTAGACTTCCTGAACCCTAATAATGATCCTAATACTCCCAGTCCACTTCCTGAATTAAATTCCGACGACTTGGTAGAACTCGGTCCTTCAGACAACCTATTTCACGACCTTAGTCCCCTTTCACCTTTAGCAGGAACGGCAGATACTCCCGTAGATCCTTTGTCCAACATAGAGCAAACTAATAATGACTATTCGCAATTTCTTAAATCCATGAACGAAAAAGATACACAATTCGACACTAAGATAATAGAGTATAATGAAAGTTTAATGAAAAGTTCTTCAAACACAATATTAATCCCTTCATCAATCGATTTGGACGAATCAAACCCCTACATAGAAGAACTCCTAAGTAATATACCGAATTCCGATGAAATTATCTATAAAGAAAAACAATTGCATTCATTCCAAGCTATAAAATATAACAATAAAACTTATTATATCCTATACACTAAGGTTCATCATTTCGACGAGTGCTCGTACAAAGATATATTCGATGTAATAAAAAAGGTAAGAAATGAAATCTTACTCTTTGAAAACACCACCGAATTATCCATATCCGATTTCAAAAACAACTTCGAAAAACTCTCCTTCACAAAACTTTATAATATACTAACATATATCTTCCACCACACGAATATAACTATAAAACTCTACCATAATAACATAATTTATCCTACCCCAACGGAAATTCCAAAGATAATGAAAGAAAATCACGACATACCGATAGCTGGACACCTAGGTTCAACTAGGATGTACAAACGAATAAAAGAAAAATATTATTGGAAAAATATGAAATCCGAAATAGAAAACTTCGTGAAGAACTGTAACCTCTGCCAAACTAACAAACCATACAGACACACTAATAAAGCTCCAATGCAGATAACGACATCCTCAACTCGACCTTTCGATAAAATTAGTATTGACATAGTAGGGCCATTACCAGAAGCTGGTACAGAAAAGCTGAGATTTATACTTACTATACAAGATGATTTAACTAAATATTCTGTTTCATATCCCATCTCAAATGCAACCGCCGAAGAATCATGCGAGTGTATAGTTCATTTTATCTCGATATTCGGAATTCCCAAAATCATAGTTACCGACCAAGGCACAAACTTTACAGCAGACCTGTTTAAGAAAACTTGTGAATTCCTGAAAATTAAACAACTATGGGCTTCTCCCTACCATCCTCAGACTCAAGGTGCTCTTGAACGCAGCCACTCAACTCTCAAAGAGTACCTGCGTTCATTTGTAAACGAAAACCAAACCAATTGGCACAGATATGTGTACACAGCGATGTTGTCATACAACACTAACACACACAGTACAACACAATTCACTCCGTATGAACTTCTATTTGGCCACAAACCTTTCATTCCAGATTCAATTTACGAACTCCGTACAGACGTAACCTATCCCGAATATTTAAAAATGTTACATCATCGTTTGAAATTATCCAGAGAAAAAGCTTTAGAAAACATTAGGGCATCCAAACAGAGATCAAAAGATTATTATGATCGATTCACTAGACCTGTAAAATATAAGATTGGAGATTTAGTTTATTTAAAAAATCATCTCAGACTACGAAAGGCTATGTCCCCCATTTGGAAAGGTCCATATAAAGTTATCAAAGTCCACGGGAATAATACCTTATCTCTACTAATTAATCGTCGACACGTGAAACACCACTTCGATGAAGTCAAGCTCGCATCGGAAAGTAGAACTTAGCATAGTATACATATATATAGATAATATTTACAACAACATTTACAAATATTTTATATTATACAATTATTTTTATTATTTTCAGACTTATACTCTGCTATTCAGCATTGGCCCATAATGACGGCGAATATTTACAAACCATTAACCAAAGCCCGGGTGTCTTCTATGATCCTTCAGGAACAATAAAAATAATTAACGATTATATCCACGTTGTTATGCCCTTAGAAATATCATTTATTCGGAAACACATTGACAATGTTAAAATCACCTTTGCTACAATTCGTTACCTTTGTCAACAAAGTAAAGCTATCAAAAATGTAGAATGTCAAAACATAGTTCAACCACTTGATTCTCTCCTTCGAGACATTATTCGAGATTATGCATCCATTTCCCATCTCGTTGGCAATAATAATAGATTTAAAATGTCAGCATGGTTCTCAGCCGTAGGCACTGTGTTTAAGCATATCTTTGGTACTCTGAATGAAGACGATGCGGGAAAATACGATAAGCTCATACAAAATCTCCAAAACTCTGATAAAACTTTAATATCAAGTGTTAAGGAAAATATTATGATTTCTAAATCAGTGATTACGAATTTCAATAAATCAGTACAAGAATTAAATAAAAATGAACTCTTACTGAACAGCGAAATGAATAAATTATCTACCAGTATCAGTAATATTTCAGAAATCATAGATTCTGTCAACTTTGAAGTTAAACTAAACGAAATACTGAATGTCTTACAAGCTAATTTGCTCACTCTTTCATTCAAACTCGAAGATATAGTTAATAGTATATTATTTGTAAATACTAATACTCTACATCCGTCGATTGTTACACCTCGTCAACTATATAACGATATTCTAGGTAACTTTAAAAATTTACCCAAATTTGAGGAATTTCCTGTAGATTTAAGTCTGGAGAATATCCACTTATTATTAAGCTTAGCTGATTTGATATCGTACTTTAATAACGATCAAATTGTAATAATTGTTAAGATTCCATTAGTAGATATAATTAATTATAGTTTATATAAAACTATACCTATACCAGTACCACACAATGGTACCGAATCCAGTTCATTTTCCTTAATTATTCCTACGAAATCCTATGTTGGTATAAGTTCTGATAGAAAATCATATTTTAATATTAATAACCTTAACAATTGTAAACCAGTAGTTGATAAGTTGTATCTATGTAAGAACATTGATATATTTAATGTTGTAAGTAACCCAAATTGTGAAGTTGATATAATGACCAAAGCTGTGAAAAGTTTACCAAATACTTGTACTACTAAATTCATTTATGGAAAGATAAACATATGGCATAAATTAAACGGCAATAGATGGGTTTACACCCAATCTGAACCTGTTAAACTTTCAATTGACTGTAATTCCGAAACCTTCGACACTATCATTAGTGGAACCGGTATACTCACTCTTAAACCTAGTTGTAATGCCTTTTGTAAAGATATTGAATTAAATGCCATGAATGACTTTAAAACCATATTAAAAAATAATTGTATCAGATTTTAATATAATAACAGACTCTTGTTGTAATATTGAAACATTCTCTAAACTCAAACTAAATATTTCAAATGTGAAAATCACAGATGTCAATCTGGATAACCTTAAGTATATAAACAACCTAGCTGATAAGACTCTTAATGATATTTCACTGTTTTCAAAATCCTACGATAATAATATTGTATCCACTACCCTATTTAGCGTTAATATAAGTTTTAGTATTTTAGTTTTGTTAGTCGCTTTAGGTTTAGTTTTCTATTATGTAAGAATTGGAAGTTGTTTATCTAATTGGAAAAGTAAACCACAGAATGAGATCCCTAATACCGATATCGAGAATACCTCATTAAAATCAGTCACTTCTATTCCTCCACCTAGACTCCGCATAGATTGAGAATAACCTTCGTAAACTTACATTAGGGTATGTTTACTCTTAATCGGGGGGTTGTTACATCCTACCCCTGTTAGGGATATTGCTGACTCTAGCAATAGGGATATTGCTGACTCCAGCAACTCTCTTTCGGAATTAATATCTTAGCTGAGAGATTAATCAGTTCAGGCCGATCTTCCAACCCGAGAGGTTGTGTTATTTTATCCAGAAAAGCGACTTCCAATATATAAAAGTGTATCCTAAACATAGTTTATTTTATGTGTGAAATAAAATCTTTTTTTAAAAAAGGAACTTTTCTTCGTCGCGTAACAGATCGGAACAATGATGGTCGATTCAACACGCCACATGGCGGTCATCTCGACTTTAGGCTATTATTACACCCATTAATATAAGGTGTAGAGTACTATTTTTAAATATGGTTTATGGTTTATTATTGCATGTTATAGTTGGTAAAGCTAATCTGATTCTGTCCACCTTGTGGCTGGTTGCCTTGACGTGGCTGCCAATTCAGAACCTTCAAGCTCTAGCGGTCATTGGAGACGTGCTATGTATTCCGCTCTATGCCACTTTACTCATCTGGTACTTTTAAACTAAATTCACATTGTTTAGGGAAAAGAAGACGGAGTATCACTTCAGGCTAGGTTGGACAGATGGCGACTAGCTTTCGAGGTGGTGGGCCTGAGAGTCAGTCGTTAGGAGACCAATAAATGCAGGCTGGTTGAAGTGGAGGCAAACTACCGGGGTCACATGCGACAAACGGATGCCGATCAGAATGAAGGGACAGATATATAAATCAGTCATCAGACCAGTTATGTGGTACGGCTCTGAATGTTAGGCGACCAAACTGGACGACCAAAAACGCCTCCACTCAGCTGAGATGCGAATGTTGAGATGGGTGTGTGGTGTGACTAGGCTTGATAAGATAAGGAATGAGTATATTAGACGAAGTTTGAACGTAGCAGCTATCTGTGACAAACTGAGGAGTAAAAGGTTAGCGTGGTTTGGACATGTGATGAGGAGAGATGAGGACCACGTTACAAAGCGAATGTGGAATTTGAAAGTGGATGGATGTAAAAGAAGAGGAAGGCCTAAGAAGAGATGGTTGGATTGTGTGAATGAAGATATGAAAATTTGCAGCGTGACAGACGACTTATGCTAGAATACGAATGAATGGACATTGTTTAGGGAAGGTTTCAATTTACATTTTTAGATAATCGAAAATTGATCGAGAATAGAATGAGAGATAAAATATTTTTTTTGTTATGTTCAATACTTTCTAATCGTCATCGTATATGGGTTAGTCATTAGAATGCTACAGTTCAATCCAAGACATAAATATTAATCACTAAATTTATTTTTATTAGGCACTAAGGTGGTTCTCCCATTTCGTGCGAATTATACGGGGATTTTTTTTTTGTTATTTAAATATTAATGGAAAGATACTTCAAAAATATATAATGGTTTAACTGGTATTCACGAAATGGGCAGAGATATAGACATTTATTATTTACCAGAAATTTATTCTCACCAACCCCAAAAAAATGGTTTGATTCAAATACGAAATCATTGTTCGAATTCCAATAATTCATATCGTGTAAATAAAAAATCATGAAACCACAGCGTTCAGACCGTCATCATTCCCGAAAACTTGAAATTCCACGAAGTAATATTTCAAAAGGTGCCTGTCAAAGAAAGCGTAAACTCCTTTACGCGAAAAATACGATAACAAAGCGAAAAATAATTTTCTTTAAGTCGAAATACATGATAATATAATTCAGTAAATCATTCATGTCGTCTTTGAAACTAGGATAACCATTTCAAAGCCGTAGTTTCCCAGCAATGGTGTTCTAACAGTTGGAGATGATCAAGTGGTTTTGCGCATGTATATACCGTGGTGCAACAGATATTTTCTGTACGGGCTGAAATTCAGTCGCTTCGGAGGCTTCGAGGGAAGTAGACGTGTCTACGAGTAACCTTTGCCAGACGGCTTTACGGGAAAAAGTAATCTTTGAGTTTATTGTAGTGAAGTTTTGTTGGAGACTTTATTTGTTAAATGCGGAGGTATGTACTTTTTTATAATTTGAAAGTAAAATTTTTGGTAGATTTTTGGTAGATATGTGATTTGAATTTGTTTTAGAAGCCATTAAAATATAAAATGTACAGTTTTTTTTTAAATATATGTATCTAAATAAAAATGTTTGAAATTATATTATTATAAGTTCATAAAATATTTTTTAAGTATTGGTTGTACAATATTTAAATTTTGAATTGACCATTAAATTGTAAGCTTAATTTCTATTTCTTGTTATAATTTAAACAACTTGATTTATGTCATATATTTAAAAGCATGAATATATGGCCGCAAACAAAAGATAAATAAATTAATAATTAAATAAAAGAGTACAATTAAAAACATTGTTTTTAGGAGAAAGAGAATTCTTTAGGTAATTAAATTAACAGAAATACCAAATATTACAATTTTTTTCAGATACCTACTCCATTTTTTATTTTGAGTTAAACTATATTTTTCAGGTTATTAGCAATCGGCATGGTATTCTTAATATACTTATTCCTCCAATTCTATATGACGTTTTATTTAAACTTTAACAATGGTATTTACACTATTACTAAACGGGTCTTACCACGATTATTTTTAATTATTTATTATTTAACTATGGTAGTTTTACTAACTACATTTCACCTGATATTTTCTAGTGTCACAAAAAAGTGGCCATATTTTATTGGAAAACAAATTAGTGAATGTGAATTTGTCTATTTAAATTTCTTTGTTGGTTGGTAAATGTAAGTAAATACTCTGTTGTCCGCAAATATTTTTGTATGGGATATTTTTATTTTTTTTTTAATATTCCGTATTAGAATACAGTTACCTATCACCCTCCTCTAATATGGACCATCAAACATAAATCACCATGTATAAAGTTTAGCCACGCATCATCAGCTATTTTTTTTAATTTTTTATTGCCATGTAGCTATGAAATAAACTCCTCTCCTCGGTGTTTCCCGACTTGTCCTTTTACAACTGACCCATCATATGAATAAAGATAACCACATAGGATTAGATATTTCGTTATTAAGTCTCTTTTATAATAATAAAAAAATTGGAGTCATGAAATATTAATTTAGATACATTACAAAGTCCTTAAGGATAAGTAGCCGTCCCGAAGTGTTCTCACATTGTGGTCCATGAGCGACGATAACCACTTACTAACAGGTGGCCCATTAGTTCATCGGCATACAATATCATCAACACCACACAGAAATGGACTTCTGGACATAGGCCTCCTCCAAACCTCACCACAATAACCTCACCAACTGCACAGAATGATGTCCCGTGGCCTTCATCACAATGAAAAAAATAATCGTTATTAAATCTGCATTCGTAATAAAAAATAGAGTCATGAATATTGGATAGGTAACCTCACCGAAGTGTCCTGACATTGTGGTTCATGAGCGAACCACTTACGATTAGGTTGACCTTTAGCTCAGCCTACTACAGCACGTAGACGTCCACTGCTGGACATAGACCTTCTCCATACCTTGCCACAATGATCTCATCAACTGCACAGAACGATTTCACGTGACCTATGTACATGACAAAAAAAAACTGTAAATTTTCATGATCCAAAATTTACGGTAAAATATTAATATAGTTTCTACATCGATGCTTTAACTCGGTTTTATCTTCAATAAGCTTAGTATTTGTCCCTTTAGAACAAAAAGGTAGCCTAAACCTATCTACAGAGATCTATATATTTTATCACTGGTCCAAAATTCATCATAGTCGGCTTAACGCTTCAGGCGTGAAAGCCGAGTAACTTTTAAATTTATGATGTCACTTTATTTAGTTAGGATTAGTCAGAATAGTGAAAGGGTATTTTTTAGACGTTTTTATTATTTTGTTAATGTTGATTATCATGATTTTTTATTGCATGATAGAATAACGAGACTTCGACACACCTTATGTGAAGTTGTTTACTTGGTGCTATGTACAGGACTTTTCTTATACCTTAGAAAGACAAGTCATAGCACTGCGGGAACATTGAGGATAAGAGTTTACTCCTATTTTACAAGATTTATATTAACTTGCACTGGATGTACTTGTGTAAGTTCGGATGGAATATTGCAAGCTAAATTTGAAAAACTTCACGGTTTCCGATTGAGCTGACATTTTGCGCGCAAATGTATATCGCGTTACAATGCAATAGTGTGACAAAATGGCATTGATCTGATGATGGATTCGTGATGGTCATAGGAACTCTTGTGCCGAATAAGATAGACTCGTCGTGATCATGCTGGTTTTACTTGCTTTAGCCAACACATTATTGCTATGTGATATCCAGGATCTTAAAACATTGTATTTAAAAAGTTTTCTTTAAAATAAATGTGTTTGTCTTTATTTTATGATTATAGTAATATTTTTGAGGGATCGGGGTCACCAGTTGTGGGATCAGTGATATTAGGCCAAAGGGAGATCTCCGACTGGGCGAGGTAGTGTATGCCCGGTCAAGCCGAAGCCCACTGTAGTAGATTTCAGATGTCGTATATATGCGAAGATTTCTGCAAATATCGTAACCGCGATTTAGGATCTCGCGCGTTATTACTGGTCGCCATATTTTAAACAAAACTGTAATCTATTTTTAATATCTTGGATTATTATGACAAAAGTTGCTTTGAGATCAGTACGTCGCGTGATATAAAGATGAAAACTTAAAAACATATACCGTATCACTCAAATTGTCGCAGTAACGTAAGGCCCTCCGCACATGGAGCTACTCAAATATGACGGAATTAGTTAGCCCCTCCGCACACGGAGCTACTCAAAAGTGACTAATTACAAACTCAAATTACTAACGAGTTTCTCTAGCGTCACCGCCCATACATTGTCATACAGCTTCGCACACGACGCTACTAGTCACTAACCAGTTACTAACGCATTGGCAACTAATCGCGCGCGACGCGTCGTGTCAGTCGCCAAGCTACTAGGTTACTCGAGTTTACTGCACAGATCAGAAAGTACAGATGCGACAGCGAAAGCGATTGAAGTTGTGTAATGTTTTTTTAAATGTTTGTTTTAATTGAAATGAATTTAATTTGCAGTCTAGGTATTTTAGGCCTCAACTACTGCAATTAACAAAAAAAAACAGCTCGAGAATGGAAATATTTGTATAAAACTTTGAAAAAATAAGTTCCTCATTAAAAATAGAAGGAAAAGTAATGCTTACCCATTATCTCTTTACAGAGAACGAAATTATTACAGGAATTTAAAAAAACCCTTCTAATTTGGCAAGTAAGTCCTACAGTAAAAGGCCTTGAAATAAACCTAGTCTACAACCCATGAAAACATCTAGACTGCAAATTAAATTTATTTAAATTAAAACAAACATTAAAAAAAACATTACACAGCTTCAATCGCTTTCGCTGTAGCATCTGTACTTTCTGATCTGTGCAGTAAACTCAGGTAACCTAGTAGCTTGGCGACTGACACGACGTGTCGCGCGCGATTAGTTGCCAATTCGTTAGTAACTGGTTAGTGACTAGTAGCGTCGTGTGCGAAGCTGTATGACAATGTATGGGCGGTGACGCTAGAGAAACTCGTTAGTAATTTGAGTTTGTGATTAGTTACTTTTGAGTAGCTCCGTGTGCGGAGGGGCTAAGACATTTTGTAAAGTCACCTCAAATTCTGATATTTATATTAGAAATATCTTCCTTCACGGAAGTACTTTGGAAAGACAAAAATAGAACCTTTTATATGACATGTATAGCTTGAATACCGTTTAAGAGGATTTAGTTATGAATGTAAGTATTACCTCGTATTGAGTTCGAGAGATTGCCATATACTTTCTTACGTAAGCTATTATGGAGGTATATTATGTTTTCTAAGAAGTCATGGTTTTATGTATTACAGAGAAAGAAAGCTTATATATCATCCTTTTGAGACTTGCCGTTAATACTTGTACTATTGGCTAATTATAAATTAGATAGAAAGGCTCTTTTACAAGCTTTGTATTAACTTGCACTGGATGTAGCTATGTAAGTTTGGGTAGAATTTTACATGCTAAATTTGACAAACTTCCCGGTCTCCGATTGAACTAACATTTTGTGACGCGTGACAAAGCAATAATATGACAAAATGATATAACATTAATATGATAAAATGATAAACAAGATAGACTCGTCGTGTTTGGGCTCGTTTTACTTGTCTTAGCTAGCGCTCTACTACTACATGACAAAGAGTATCTTATAAGCTGTAATTATGTATTGTATGTGTGTAATTAAAAAGTTTTCTTATTTATATTAATTTAGGGTCCCCCACCACTTGGGATTTTGAACTGAATGTTTCTACTGCGTTTATTAAAATGTAATCTAGGATCTTATGGATATTTTGTATCACTTCTTGTATTTTCCTTTTGTAGGGCTTTCCAAGTTAAGAAAATATTTTCTGATGATGTAATAGATAAAAATTTAAAACTTTAAGCAATAAAAAGGCTATCGAGTTTTGCTAACACTCTTATTAGTTAAATGTGTATCAACATTAACAGTATTTATTTGTTAAATGTGTGTGGCGATCAATAATAGCGCGTTACAGTATTCGGCGCATATATACGACATCTGAAATCTACTACAGCGGGCTTCGGCCTGGCCAGGCATACACTATCTCGCCCGGTCGGAGATCTCTCTTTGGCCATAGTCCATTGATAGCCCACATGTACGTTCTTATTCTATAGTTTTTTTATTAATGGTTTTTATCTACCTATTAAGTTTCTACTAGATATTTCTAGTTATCTGTCAAAATTTTAATACCACGTCGACCATTTTTTAAATGGTAGGTACGTTTATCACTGCTAAGTAAAATAACTTTTAATTTGCTAAAATAACGGTACTATAATAATACAAACAAGTAGCCTACGGCACGGCGTGACAAACGTTAATTTTGGAATGTCGTTTCCTCGGATTAACAAAAGTGAGTTTTCCTTTCGCCCACAGCTTTACCCTTAGTTAAGCCCTTACATTTTGATAATGCATTTCTTTGATATTTTTAGCTTAAAAGAAAATTTTGTAAGGATAATGGACCTTCTAGTCAGATTTTTATTCAATGCGAGTGGGTGATCTTATTAAAAACGATTGAAAGCAATTTAAAAGATCTATTATTAAATTTAATGGGTTATTAGAAGCGAACAAAAAGAGAACACAAGCTAGCACATCTATTTTATGATGTGACATCTCCTATATACACAAAGTAACTAATATGGAAGAAAAATAGTCTGTTTCATCTAGATGCAGTAAATTGCAAAGTTCTTTAATAGATAAATTTGTGAAGAAAAAATAATCCGCGAAAGCTTTTAAGAAGGAGCTTAAAATACAAAAAAAAAATGCTGTATAAAAAAAAACGAATGGCCAAAGGAGGATAATCCACGATTAACTCTGACCCAAAAACATGTTTATAACTCAGAATGACCTTTCCCAATTTGAATTCGAAACAGAATCGCGACCTGTCGATAAATAAAGAAATGCTCAAATTAGACTCAGGATCAACAAGTCTCGTGTGTATTCCAACAAAAAAGCCGGGCATCCTGAATTCTTCCCTTGGGTGTCGTAAACGTCTTTTACTGGCAAAAAATCGAGTTAAATTTTGTTTAGCGATTGATGGAGATGTCGGCCACAAACTGAAGGGGATTAGGTACGAACAGATCCGTGACGTAAAAGAGTAATTCGGTTAAAACCAATGTCACAAACATCTTAGTTTACTGTTCCTTTTACGGTTTTCCTGTTTTGGTGTTGTGTTAAAATGATTAAAGTTTAAGTGTTTTAAACGATGATGTATACAGTTTTTTTTTTTTTTTTTTTTTTTTTTTTTTATCCTCTGACAATACTATACTCAGAGACCTTATTAACTATTACTTAATTATATACACATTTTACATTTCCACACTTTCACTAACGGTTACATATTATTTGCACTTAATATTTTTACGACTAAATTATTTATGATAATCGTTGTTTATTTCAAGTTCGAAATATTTATATTTACTCTATTTGTTTCTTTTAATTACAATTTCACATATATTCTTACAATATTTTATAAATTTTTCCCGTTTTTCATCATCTTCCATTATTATATTAAAATTTTCTATTTTTACTGTTGTTTCTATGTCTTGTTCTATTTTAAACCTATGATAAACAAATGTATGGCACTCTGTTAATATATGCGGCACTGTCTCTGGAGTCCGTCCGTCACAGACACACATCGGACTCTCCTTACACTTAAATCTGGCAAGATATTCCGAGAAGCCCCCGTGACCAGTCAATATCTGCGTAATCACTCCTGATGGTTTCAACTTTCTGACTATTCGATTAGCTATCGTTACATCTGGGAAAAACAATTTTGTGATCTTTGCTGTTGCACCTGTTTGATACCTTTCACTCCATTCGTTGACTGATTCTGCATGAATCCGTCTCCTCACGAATGCTATAGGGCACTTATCGTATTCTGGCTTCGCTTTGTTTTTTGCCGCTTCTTTAGCAAGATGGTCTGCTCTTTCATTTCCTTCTAGTCCATTGTGTGCTTTGATCCAATATAGTTTTAAGTCTTTATTTTGCCTTTTTATTCGTTTGATGTTTAGTTTTATTTCTGCTGCGATTGGATGTGCATTATCCCTTTTTAGCGAGTCTAAGGAGGATCTAGAGTCGCTGAAGACTCCAAAGGAGTTCTCAGTACGTCCCAGGATGTCTTCCGTTGCTCCTTTTATTGCCAACAGCTCGGCCTGATACACGGTGCAACAGGGCAGAAGACTCATTTTTTTGGATTTAATTTCCCTTTTATTCTTCCATACAGTTATAGCCGCGCCAACCATGTCTTCAGTTTTGCTGCCATCGGTATACACTTGAATATTACAATTTGCAATTGCTAGGTCCAAATTTTCTTGGTCATCAATTTTCTCATACGTTATGTCAACGTTGGTAGCGGGATGGTCCCTCAACCTAAAGGGCATTGGCATCTCCACTTCCCACTCTACGGCATTTGTTTTTCCTTTCTTTGCCCAATAAAGGGCGGCCATTTCTCTAACTCTTATGTCTAGCGGTAAAATTCCCGCTAAGAGCAGCCCGGCATTTAAGGAAACTGTCCGATATGCTTTGCACAATTTTAAAGCAAAACCTCTCTGTACTGCACCAAGGTTTTTCTGCACCGAGATCTTCTTGGTAGCGGGTTCCCATGCGCTTGCCGCATAAAGTATTATGGGCTCCACCACAGCGACATAAATCACACGGATTACGTCGGGGTGAAGCCCCCAACCCACTCTTGCCGCCCTTGCTACATGTTTGTATAAGTTCACTGCCTTTGACGTTACATATTTCACGTGTCTATTTTTATCTATAATAAGACCTAGTACTTTAATTTCATCTTCCATTTCTATATTTATTCCTCCCATTGTTAATTTAGGTTCGTCATATTTTAGTTTCCTGGTGATTGTCATTGCTTTAGTCTTATGTCCTGCGAATTTTAGTTTATGTTTCTTACCCCATTTATAAACATATTTAAGTATCTCGTTTGCTTGACGCTGTATTTTCATTCCTTCCAATCCATTGAATACCAGCACCACATCATCGGCAAACGCCTGACAGTAGACGTGGCGCTCCACCAGTCCTTTTAATAATGGGTCTAGGAGCAGGTTCCACAGCAAAGGTCCCCCGATTGATCCTTGTACACATCCTTTGTGTGTCGCCTTGCTGTGTTCCCGTCCTGCATACCTAACACACACTTGTCTGTCTTTCAAGTAGTTATCTATCACCCTTCTAAGGTTCACAGGGCATCCCTCTTCTGCCAACCTAATCTTAATTATGGGCCACCAGGCCGAATCAAAGGCACCCTCTATGTCCAGCGATATCACCACGACTAGCTTTTTTTCCTGTAGCATTCTTCGGATGTGATTCACTAGATCACAGAGGGAGTCCTCTGTACATTTCTGGGGCATGAACCCATATTGTCTTGTGCTCATTTTTGGGACCAAATACCATTTAAGTCGGTTAAAGATCAGTTTTTCAAACACCTTTCCAATGACCGGCAGAAGGCCTATAGGTCTGTATGCCTTAGGTGTCGTATAGTCCACCTTCCTCGGTTTTCTGAGCACAACTACTGTAGCTTTCTTCCACACAGTAGGGAAGCATCCGAGCTCTAGACATTTATTCATAATGTTCAAAAGAAGATTAGGATCCTGGTCCATTACTTCTTTACAAATGTCTGCAGTGACGCCATCTGCACCAGGAGCTTTCTTAGGATTAAAGCTGTCCACAGAGTTCCGGAGTTCTGTCAAGGTAAAAGGCGGATCATGAAACTCAGCATGGATACGCTCGTTTACCTTTTCAGCTTTTTGTCTTATTTCTAAGTGTTCGGCTCCATCCTCCTGTTCCAAGTCTTCTGGGTAGAAAGTGTCTGCCAATAGTCGCACTGATCCCTCCGGATCCAAGTAGTCCCCATTATGTATGAGTGGCAGATCTTCTGCACGCTTTGATGTTCCTCTTATCACCCTATATATACCATCCCAGACTCCTTCCCTATCCTGTCTTCCACAAAATCTTTTCCAGCTCTCCAACCTAGCGATTTCCACAGCTTTTTCGTATGTTTCCTTTATTTCTAGATAATCTCGGATAACTCTATCTTTTCTGATTTGGGAAGCACAGCGGATTCTCCGCTTTTTGGTCAGCATAGATCTCTTCAGCTCCGCAAGTTCTTTCGTCCACCATGGTGTTGTAATTAATTCTTTCTGTTTTTTCTTTTTTAGTGTTTTTTTGCATGTTTCTGTTATGATATTCGTAAAAGTGTTCATTTTATTTTCAAGATCTTTTATTGTTTCTATTTTTTTTATACACTCAGCATCCATATTGTTTAAAAGTTTTATTTCTTTAAGTTTTTCCCTGAATTGATCCCAATTGACTCGTTTAGTGTTAAAAAGTCTAGTGGTTCTCACTATTTCTTTTCCTTGTCTTCGATCCAGATTAATTTTAAACGTGATTACGTTATGGTCGGAACTGATGAAATCCTCCACTTCCCAATCCTCCACCAGTCTGTGCATTTTCCTGGAGCTCAGAGTTACATCTATGAAGCTTTTGAATTCTTTTCCACCTCTAATAGTATCGAAAGTGGGTTTGTTTCCTATGTTATTAATATGTAATTCCATTTCTTCTATAGCTCCTGCTGCAATTCTGCCTCTGGTATCTTCTTTATTGCCTCCCCACCATAAGCTCTTAGAATTGATATCACCCCCCATAATAATCTTTTTATCTCCAATATTTTGTTTTATCTTTTTGAGCTGCTCCAAATATGGTTCTATATGCTGATCTGGTTCGAAGTAGAATGACACAGCGAAAATCTCCCATGTACTGTTTCGGATTTTTATAACTACAATATTAGATGTTGTGAACTTTGAGAGAAGTTGAACATCAAGATTTTTATTCAGTACTATTATTGCTGATTTGGCCTTTGCTGAGCCCATTTCAGTTGTTTGGTATACTCTAGCACCTTGATAATCTTTCATTGTGGTGTTGCTGCCAATATATGGTTCCTGGAGGAGCGCCACATCAATTTTTCTATCGGTCGATTCCATAATTATTTCATCGGTGGCAAGCCTTTTTCTCTGCAAGTTTATCTGCGCCACACTTAGACAGTGATTATTTTTGTCAATCGTTTTAAGATTCTGTGGGGTGCCCTTAGCAATAACTTACACGAGCTCTGGCTAAAGTTTCCCATTTTCTTCGGATTGGGCAAGTCTCGTCAAAAGCATTATGGCAAGTCGATTGCTGGTTTTTACGCACACAATTTACACACTGTGGATCTTCATTCTCTTTATATTTTGTGCATTGTACTCTCTTATGTGCTGCACCGCAGTGAGCACAACATTCTTCTTTCTCAATACAATTCCGTTTAGTGTGTCCATAACCTAAACACATTGCACATTGCACGAGTGGCGATTGGTCCATTGCCTTAACTCTCTTTATGTCGACACGCAGGAATTGAGTATCTAACATACGCTTCCACAGCACTGGTGATGTCCTTATGACGACAGTGCAAAGGTGAGGATTTCTATTTCTTTTGCGGAAGACTATGTCTATTCTTTCTTCTTCTTTTTCTATACCCATAAAAATTTGTTTATTTTGCAATCTAATTGCTTCCTGTACTTCTTCGTTAGTGTTGCACTGCAACACGCCTATTAACGCCACCATTGGATCCTTATTTTTAAGTTCCTCTACTCTCAGCTTAAGTGTGTTTCCCTCTCTTTCTATTTTCTCTTTAATCTTTATTCTATCCTCTATTGTTTTACATCCAATTATAATTTTCCTATCTCTGGCTTTCCTTACTTTTTCTATGTTGATTTCTCCTTTTTTAGCGTCCACTACCTTGCGAATATTATTCAGTACATCATCTCCAGAGTGGTCTAAATGGTCCGATATTACAACCATCGAATGCAGTGCTCCTTCGTTTCGAGTTTTTGTTCCGGAAACAACATCAGCATAGGTAGCTTTCTCTTTGATCTTCTCCGTCAATTCTTCAATTTTCTTTGTGTTTTCCATCATGATCATTTTGTGTTGGTTTAGGTTTTCCTGTAGGTCAAGAACTGCCTTCTCCGTCTTTTTTAATTCATCACTTTGGGGTTGATATGATAGGCCGATATTTTTCAGTTGCTCGGTAGTGTTGTAGACTTCAACCCTTACGAACAACGCGTTTAGTTGATCTAATACTTTAAGTAAACCCGATTTAATCTCCGTTTTCACAAATCTCGCATCTGGTCTTCCCAAAAGTGTTTTTGCATTATCTACGTACTTTTTTGCTTCTTCTATCCAATTTTTATCTTTATCAGATTTTTCTTCGTGTGTCTGGCTATCTAAGATTATGGTCTGTTCTAGATTTTCTCTTGGCTTCGGTAAAGTCCTTGTTGCCACTTTATTGGGCAGATTCGATTTGCCACCATGATCCTTAGCCGCTGTTTCTTTATCTTTCCTGTGCAGTTCGTCCTTCTCCCATCCCGCGCTCAATCTTTTTACATCAACCTTTGTACGGACGTCGGAGGTGTCCACTCTGTCAGGCGTTAGTGACCTTTGTCGGGTGGATTTTTTAACAGGAGTGCGATGCGTCGACATCTTGTTAAAATGGAATGATATAATATCAAAGTGGTCAGAGGACGCGTCAAACGATTTATTATAGTTTAATTATTTATATGTAAATTACATACAGTCGTGTGTCAAGTATAATTAACATGAGAAAAACTCACGAGTTAAGTTTGTATAAGTTTTAAAACAAAACAATCATACCCAAGAAAGTTAAAACAAAACTAAAATATCTTTCATGAAAGAAAGTGTTAATAACAAAGTTAATCTATAGTAACTTATTTAGTATAAATATTTTTATTTTGATACAATATTTTAAAGAGATAGGTAATTTCTATTTATTGTGTTTCACTTCCATTCACTTGTATCATTAATGTACTGAGCGTTCGGACAAAAGGTGACGTCACTGGTGCAGCGAGCGAGCGAGCGGCTGGTTTGTTTACTAACACGGTGCGACGAATGCGAAGATACAAATTTGATTTGAATCAGCTTATTTTTCTTTTGGTTATAGATTTGCCGCTGTTCACTATTTTGCTTTCGGACTTGATGTTGTCCTTCCTTTCTTATATATCCGTCTTGAGTGGGTCCCTCTCAAATCTGCGTCAACTCAGCGTCTTACTTGTCACGTAGTTTTAGTTTCTAGCTTTTATTTCTAAAACAATCCAGCAGAAAAATCCGGACTTTTTTTGAGGTTGTACAGGGAGATAGCCTGCGTCGGCTCACGGTAAAAAATATATGGGTTACCGATCGCTTTCTCTCGTAGCACACGCGATTAATCTTGCACGTCCAGAAAAACGTTAATAACTTTTTTAACTTATTTTTGATTAATATAATTCTTTTACACTTCTTTAGAACACTTTTCTCCACACAAAAAGATGCATAACACTTGCGGTTTTGTGTTATTTTTACCAGTTTTTCGATTTTTTCAGTGCAGCGCGATAAAGGCCACGTCAATGCGATTCAAAGTCCCAATGGATTCTTTTTGATGTATACAGTTAGAATGCGGCTCGAAGGATCACTCTTTTAGTGGTCCTTCGAGTTTATTTTGTGAAAATGAAGGTGTGACATGTTTTTGTTACTTTCTATAGATTTGTTTAATTAAACGGACGGAACGAATAAGGTACTGTACTTTGTTATTTGATGTAACGGAATATAGTTTTAAAGATACTTTACTTTGAATGATTTTAAATAGAGAAGTGCTGTTGAATATGACGTATGTGTGTGTAAAATTGTGAATATTTTCATACGGCTTTTATAAAACCATTTGAAAAGCTAAATCACTAATGTTCGTTTTATTTCTTTATAGCCGTTAGAGATCTGGACTACTGTTTTTATTGTATTTACCTCTAAGATCAATTCCCAGTTGAATTCAGTATTTTTTCAAAATTTTCAACTCTAAGTATATTTATCTTTGTCTAAATGTGTGTCTGGTACTTGGATATCGTAATGGGACATTTCTTGTTTGTTTAAACAGGGTGGATCTGTAACTTTGGACAATCTGAAGGGGGTTGAACTGTTGAAATAAAACTTACAACCACTTTTATTTTAGGAATTGGATAAAAAAACATCATAGTATGGAAGTCCGCAACGATAGTCGTACGTTTTCCATATAATGTCAGAAAAAAAAAGTTTAACCGATCCCAAAAATAAAAGTGGTGCAATGTTGTATTTCGACAAGTCATTAACCCCACATCAGATTGTCCAAAGTTACAGATCCACCCTCTATAATACAAGCATGTTGCAAACAAGCTCGTATACAACAAGTTCAATCTTGCAAACTAAAGAAATTAGTCCTAGTTTGTACTTGTTTGTTTTTGAATGTACGTAATAAATTAGTAGGTATAATTATGAAGCAACAAAAAAAAAAAACTTGAAAGGTGTCATGGGACACCCGAATAGAACGAATTTCCTTTCGATTAAAAGATATCTTATATTTTTTTTTCCTAACGTAACGCGCGATAAGGAACGTGTTTTAAAAGATTTAGATAATCATCTAAAACAAAAAAAGTGTCGTGACAACAACAAAAAAGTGTCGTGACAACTTTTCGTAAGAATTTTTGCCGTCTAGCCTCCTTTCGATAACGCGCGATAAGGAACTTCGTTCCGATACAATTTTATGAGGACCTGAATTTAAATATAATAAAGATGATCTTAGGAACTTTAATGAAACTTCACAGAGTTTATACCCGCTTGTTTCATCATGATGATTACATTACCTTCTTAAGTAGATGTTTTGCTGAAAAAAGGAGAAGAAAGTTATGTTTTCAATTTAAAAAGGTTTAACATATTCATGTAATAAAATGTTTTCCTTTTAAGATAGATACAAAGAAAAATACTTTAGGTAACACTTATTCCGTATTTCATAAATTAATGAAATTTGAGTTGACACGATACGTACATAATGTCACTTATGTGTGTAAATTGGTTTTTCGGCGAGATACTACGTGTCCGTGTGAGTTGGTTGCGTAGGAGCGTTTTAAAAGCTTATGAAAACTTGAACATCACTTGAGACACTCTTATTAAATTTAGGTAACGAAAAACTTGACGTTGAGCAATTATAATCGAAATTGAAAAAGTTTGTGGTATTTCATATATATTTTGTAATAACTTAGACTAAGTAATTAATTTCTAGTTACATTGTAATCCTTGAGACCTAAGTATTATGAGCCATAATGACAACATTAAATCTGTCTCGAACATCATTATTTCTAATTAGGTACTTTGTACTAAAACTAAAAGATCATGTTTTAAAATTTACGTGAAGTCGATCAATTCAAATCGCAAAAAAAATGACGCGTTAGAAGGGGGTTCTAAATTAACTACTTTCTATTTCCAAAGTTTAAGTATTAAAAATGAAAAAAAAAATGATTTTTCATATTTCTTACCTCTGATTCAATAAAAAATAAATTTACATAATGTTACAGATTTTAATTACGGGGTCAAAGAAAGTTCTTCAAAGTAGATCGTGCAATGTTGCGGCCTTGCAGTATACCTTAACATTGCACAGGTCCACGAGCGACGATAATTACTAACGATCAAGTAGCCCGTTGGGTCGTCTGCGTACCTACATGGCAATAAAAATCTCTAACTCGCTGTCAAAAAAGCCTCGGCTTTATTCATCGTGGTTCCTGCCGCAATATGTAATAACCCATTATGTTGCAGAAATTAAATTTAATTTCAATCACCATCGGGCAAAGTTAACTGTGATCGAGTGAACTCCGCGACAGGAATACAGTTCACACGTTCAGCGCTGCATTATAAATTAATGTAATTATATTTTAAATTGTTGTCATGGTAACCGACGTAACCGTTATAATTGATGTTCATTTGTTATATTTGGAGTTTTATGATAAGTTTTATGTGGTTAAAATTGAAAATGAAGACTATAAGTTTACAATTACTCTATTAATTGACTTAATACGATAAAGAAAGTTATCTTAAGAATTAGCGTCAGTTTTTGAACGTATGAGTCACCAAGTCTCGTTAGGCAAACGTAATAGATTTGCTTGGTCTCAACTACAGTGAAAAACCAGCATTAAGTAATAAATGGGTCTATAAGATATTTATTATGTTGCTATTCAAAAGAATTACATCCAACGGAAACATGCAAAACAGAGATTTCGCATCCAAAATACGAGTATACGACAAATCCCGAATCTCATATCTCAGCATTATCGTAAACTACTCTCTCAGCTTCCAAGCGATTTTCATTTCACACTACACTGGACGATTAGGCCTCGTTCTTACGAGTGCTTTTATAATGCGCGTGAAAAAGCGGGAAGTCACTGGATGCAGACAGCGCAGGATCGGTCGTTGGCGAGGTTTGAGGGAGGTCTATGTCCAGTGGACGTATATAGGTTGATGATAATGTGAAAAAGCGATGACAGCCTAATCAATTGAATGCTCAAAGTCCAACTATCAAAAAGCAAGAGTACTGTTTTACGAATTTTAATAATGCTAGAGGTATTCTTATTCTTATTCTTTATCGTACACAAAGCAACATTACAGATAACACAATAGGTAATATGAAAAAAGCAGGTACAATGGGGAGCTTAACTCATATATGAGTTTTCTTCCAGCAAACCAGGTATTGGTGGAATAGGTAGATATGGATAGGATGTAATGTTATGATTTCATTTTTAATCTTTGATTGTAAGTCAAATGTTTAAGCAGTCATTTGAATAGACGCTGATGGTGAATTTAAAATGTTGAGCTCATAGAAAGAAGGTGGTGGAAAACTATCATCTTTTACTTTGTACCAGCGCCAACGTTAGACATATGATACATATTATAGACATGGCTAAAACTTCCAACCGATTTACACTCCTAAAAAAGAAAACAAAATCTAAGTTGATTCATCTTTTCGAGAGTTAAAACGTCACAAACACACGTGAAACTAATAACAGCCCCGTTTTTTCACGCAAAATCTATCGCTTTAACGCTGCGTTTTTTCGTCTGAACTTAACAAGCGTTCGTGCGAATGGAGCCTTAGTATCGCGTCGACGGCATCCTCTATTCAAACTTGCTGACCCAAACAGAAGATCTTAAGCATAAAATTTGTTGTATCCTCCTTTAATCATTAATCTTAAACGCAATTGTGTCTAATTCTCGCTACTTCCTTTAGCGTAATAAATCACCTAAGTACATATTTAACGGAGTCGACGGTACTCAAATTAGTGGGTCACCCGTTTGGGGGGTATTAGTGGTTAATAAATAATATAGTGTCATGGTGTTCTGATTCATGTTTTGATAATGACAAGCGTTTGACTGTGCCATTTATATGGTTATTAAGTGTGAATGTGTCGGTTGTTATTTGTGTACAACTTGAAATAGTGAATTATAGAAAATTACTAGCAAAAACATAATAAATGAGAGGTGTCATGGAACACCCAAATAGAACGAAGTTCCTTTCGATTAAAAGATATCTTATAATTTTTTTCCTAACGTAACGGGCGATAAGTAACGTGTTTTTAAAGATTTTGATCACAGCGCCATCTAGCGATAATCATCTAAAACAACTAAAAAAGTGTCGTGACTTTTCAACAACTTTTCGTAATATTATTTTCCGTCTAGCCCCCTTTCGATAACGCGCGATAAGGAACTTCGTTCCAAAAGTTTTTAACATAAAGTTTACATTTAATTTTGCTTTTCGCTTTTTAGTATACTCGATAATTCTTATAAAGTATTTTTCATGTCTGTCTTTAAAAAAGTTAATCGTAAATGTATTCAGCAATTTATTACGGAAGTACATGATACATGTATTCACAGTTTTAACATTTCCTTATATTTTCACGTCAATGTTACGATACACCTACGTAAAGTATACTTCACAAAGTGCCACTGTACAAAGGTAAGCTTAACATAATCTTTCTTTTGTTTTATGCTGGTGTTTGCTCAACGCTCGATAGCGATCTCAAAGAACGTTTTGCTGTTTTTAACAGTACAGTATTAGATCCTTTTGCTGAAGTGAACATTTTACTTGTAAAATTTTATTGGTATTTTGTAGCACAACATCTTTGTTCATTCTTCTCTATTTTGTTTAAGACATATTTGTATTTGATCTCTGCTTCACGGTAACAATAGACTACTAAAAATATATACACATTAACTTAAATTATCAAACTTTCAAATTTCAAATTTATTAAGCTCATCATACATAACAATAATTACAATTAATATTGTATTTTTAAATTTTATTCCTTTGTTAATTTTTTTAAAAATATAATGTAAAAAATAAGTGTAAATAAATGAATACAAAAATTACAATTAAATAAAAAAAATAATAAATGGTATTACAGGCTAGAAACATGTTGATTACGACATAACAATAATGCTTAACTATAGTACTCACACTAGGCGAGCCTGTATCGTGAGTACCGTAACACGATTGCTTAAGGTTGTCACTCCGGTACACTCAGTTCCCGTATTATTAATTATTGTTACAATTTTATTCTCTTATAAACAAAAAATAATATTAATGTTCATTAACAAGATCGTTATGAAATATGTTTCTATAATGATCAATACAATCAAGGTACGAAAGTGTTCTTTATCAAGTTTCAAATTATTTTCCGTTCATCACACTTAGCTACTAGCTATTATGATAAGATATATTTCTAGAAATTTATCAAAATATACTTACAATATTTTTGTTATAAGAAACTGAAAAACTAAACCCATAATACTATTATTTTAAAAAGCTTTCAGTAAAATAACAAAGCCTATTTTCGCATCTTAGATTTATCTAGTTCAATATAGTCTGATCCTTTGAAATTAATCCCTCCTTTGAGCTTATAAATAAAACTAAAAAAATCAAGTAGGATAACTGTTTTTTTAGCTCAAAGGAGATCGCTAGTCTTCCCACGCTGGACGTAACGGTTAGAGGAATGTGGGTGTAAAATCAACTAAATCTCTTATCCTCATCAACTTGAGTCCAGCCCTTGATTGGAATAACAACCTTGCTGAGATTAAACAAAATTATTCGGTTCAGAAAACAAATCTAAATGAGACTACTATAAAGAACTACTAATATAGAAAAAGTCTAAAATGTCTCTCTTTTTTTGTGTTATAGTTGTTGTCTTATGCTTAAGACTGCTTTTAAATTGATTAAATGTTTTTTATTACAATTACTAGACACAAAATACACAAAATTTATAAAACTTATTGAATGTACTAATGCATCTCTCTAAAAGTAGAAACCAACAAAAATCTGAACTAACATAAAAAATCACGAACAACCAAAGCAAAGCCTGGCTAAACAGTTCTAATTTCAATCGTAAATGAAAATCTAATTAACTGGATCCGTACCCGAACACAAACAATCTACATAAGAACTCGCATTAAATCAAGTGGGGACTTGTAAAGTTTCGAAGCCGCAGTGTTACAAACACACACAAGCTCCCGAGTTTTAAAAGGGAATTAGAAATACAAATTAATGAAGGAACTAGGTACATTTTACGAAACCGCCTATTATGGGATCTTGAAATTTGTAACCAAATTTAGAGGTCGAGTTTTTGGGAATCTTGATTAAATTTTACGTCTTTTAAATTGATTATATAAACGAGTTCAAATTAAGTTATCAATTATCTAAGAAGTAGTCTTTTTTCGAGGTGTATGGCGCCATAACCTTCTTGAATTGGTTTCATTGATTAATTATTCATTATCAGCCTGTAACCGTCCACTGCTGGACATAGACCTCCCCCAAAGATTTCCAATGCGACCGGTAGCGGCCTGCATCCAGCGTGTTCCTGCGATCTTAACAAGATCGCCCGGTTTCACTTGTACTTTTTCAAAATCTTTTTTGAAGAGTCTATTCATAAGTACGGGTGATATCATTTAAAATCAGAACCAAAATAGTAATCAGGAATGAATTTTAGATAATTTAGTAACCGAAGTTGATTTTCTCAGAAGTTTAGATGCATCTTAAGAAGATCGATGTACCCTTTTTAATATCGATCTTATATAAATAATCTAACAAACACTTTCCTATTAGTCACATTACCTAAATTACCAAACCAGATAATCCGCAACTAATTATCCTAATGACAAAATCAAAGGACCTCGCGTAAATCACTCATCGATTCAATTCAACCAACTCAACAAAAGGGGACAAAAACATGCAAAGTTTGGGAACCGTTGGGCGCGATGTCCCCTTTGTTAGAAACAATTGTAAAGCCACTATGATAACATGACACATGTAAAAGGGACTCGGATCTGGATTAGTGGGGATTGATTGATAAAATAATAGGGTATTTCACTTAATGGATTACTGTAGGTGAAATGATTTTGTGATGATAAATTCGATTGCAATTATTGTGAATGAGATTCTATTTTATGGATTAAATTAAGTAAAGGCTTTTTATTATTTATCTACTATAGGGTGATGATGGCTCAGACACAAGGCGAATAGATCATCTTCCAAAAACATGAAAGAAACCTGACAATAAAGTGGATTTCCTTAGTTTTACCGATCTCCAAAGTTGTTTAATCTCCGAAATGTCAAGAACAAATGGCTATTAGTGATCAGACCGTTCTTTGTAGTAATGATACCTATTTCAGGAATAACAATTAAAATGAAGTCCCTGAGCCTCAGACTCTTAGTAAAAACTAATCAATTATAGTTATTCGTATTTAACAGTGGTTCAACAAAAGCACTCGTGCTCTGTTTCGTGTCAAAAGTACAGATCGTCTTAATGATCGCCGACCTTCGATAAAAGATGGCACAAGAAGAAGAAGTATTCAGAAATAAAAATAAATAGCACTATTTTAGGGTTTAAATGTGACGCAATTAATTTAATAACTTTATGTAGACTTCTGTATTTAAATCTGTACACAATAGTATTTATTTTCGATGAGGAACTGCGTCTGAAAAGTGAAAATTACTTACAATATCCTAAATTACCTGTTCGAGCATAAAACCTCTTTCGTGTTCGAAATTTGAAAAATAAAAAAAAAAGTGTTATCTGTCAGAATTGTTTTAGTTCAAGAATGTAAAAAATTGAAAATATAATTATTGTAAATCCAAAAAGTCACATCTTATTTATTTCCGTTGATATTTCTGCAATTTACTCCCGCATTACCTTCTAAAACACATTAAAATACAATTATTTCATTTTAAGTAAAATCCTTGATGAGCGTTTCAAAATGTTTCAATACACGTGTTTACCTAAATAATTATGAATATCTCCCCACTTCGAGTAAAGATGAGAAAATTTGATAGAATTTGAAAGCTTTCAACATAATTGATAATCGTAATTTGTTAAAGTCACGACGATGGGAACATCCAGAACGGATCCTTTTTATGAATTGTTGATTTTTGTACAAAAACGGAATTTATGAATTTTAATTATTATTGTTTAATTAATATTCGGATTGTTCTCGATCTGGTGAATTGGGAGTTTAACTGTTATTAAATTAAGATGTTTAAATATACTTTTTTGTGTTTCTTACGCTATATTATTTTATTTATGTTTTATCATGGTTCACGTCGCGTTACACCTGATCCAGGCCAGAGTCGAGGCCACTTACATTATGTGTCAACGAATCATGCACGGTGTAATATAAATTGATTCATAAAAAAGAAAGTATAATTTTACACAACACGGTGTAATCTGAAATCACGAGAGCCAATAACATTCACCATACATTTTATTCCTAACTAGTTAACCCGCACAACTTCGTCTGCGTCACAGAGGGATAAAATATAGCCTACCTCGATAAATGGACTATCCAACAATGAAATAATTTTTCAAAACGGACCAGTTGTTCTTGTTGACCATTAACGCGTTCATACAAACAAAGTCTCAACTTTATAATATTAGTATAGAAATGAAATACTTAATCCGACATACTACAAATGTCGTCTTTCACACTGTCATCTTTTCTTTAGCTCTTATTCTTATATCCAAATTCCAAATTTATTCATACTTAAGAAAGCCCTGTATTCATTTATTTACACTTATTTTTTACATTATATTTTTTAAAAAATTAACAAAGGAATAAAATTTAAAAATACAATATAAAAAACAGAGGCCCACTGAAGACGAGGTCTACGACCCAAGCCATCAGTGGTCAGGGCTCAAAAGAGAGGAACCTCCTCACAATACGTGTCGTGTCAAGAACGACCGCCTTCTGAATCAAGCCCTTTACCCAGCTGGGGAGCGAAAGCTTCTCAAGATGACGGTCGAAGCTTTTCGCTATTAGACCGTGCACAGATACAACGATCGGAACAATGATGGTCGATTCAACACGCCACATGTCGGTCACCTCGTGGGCCAAGTCCAAATATTTTAGCTGTTTTTCTTTTTCTGCCTTCACAAGGTTCTCGTCATGCGGAATGGTGACATCGATCAGCACTGCCCGATGCGCGTCCCGATCTATTATCACTATGTCAGGTTTATTGGCAACAATAGTCCTGTCAGTGATAATAGATCGGTCCCAGTAGAGCGTTACATGACCATTATCGAGAACCGGCTGAGGCCAATACTGGTAATAAGGTACAGCGGCTTCAACAAGGTCGTATTTCAGAGCAAGTTGTTGGTGGATAATCTTAGCTACCTGGTTATGCCTGTGCAAGTACTCGCCGTTAGCAAGACGAGAACAACCGGAAACGATATGTCTAATAGACTCTCCCGGACGGTGACATGCCCGACAAATGTCGACCGTCCCATCCTTTAGAATATATTTTCGGTAGTTGTTCGTCATGATAACTTCGTCCATAATTGCAAAGACAAAACCTTCAGTCTCTCCGAAGAGGTTACTGTACCGTAGCCAAGATACAGAGGCTAACTGATCTACATCGGGGCTCATAAGGGCCCGGTAGAACCGTCCGTGTAGTTCCTTGCTCTTCCATACGTCCGTGCGATCCGTCACACTCATTACCTTTAGCGTCCGCCAATTCTCGTTCGCTAAGGACAGCGGAGTGAGTCCCTTATCAACTGCTGCTACATTACGGTACATACCCACGCTTACCTTAAGGAAATATTCCCGAAGGTTGTTTACCTCTCGGTTGTGTAGGTCCTTGACATTTAACATGCCACGACCCCCACACTTCCGAGGAATATACAACCTCATAACAGATGAACGTGGGTGGTGCATCCTGTATGCCGTCAGCAGTCGCCGAACTTTTCTATCCAGGGCATCTAGTTCCGATTGCGTCCACTTTAGAATGCCAAAGGAGTACGTCAGTACAGGCATGACCCAACCATTGAAGGCTCGGATCTTGTTTCCGCCAGATAAGAGGCTTTTCAAAACCTTTACCAAGCGGCCGAAGAAACGATCCCTCACCGATTGTTTCATATCTGCATCGACTATACTCAAAGCTTCGAACATTCCAAGGTATTTGTAAGTTTCCGACTCAGAAAGAGATCTGAGCACCTCACTTTGGCTAAGTTGCAAACTCTCAGAGTTTACAATTTTTCCTCTCTGTATATCTATGACCGCACACTTATCTACTCCGAATTCCATTCCAATAGCTTTACTAAAATTGTCGGTTATTTTGAGTAAAGTTATTAGGTCAGATTTTTTAGAAGCAAATAATTTTAGATCATCCATGTACAAGAGATGTGAAATGGGCTCACCCCCTCTCTTGAGTCGGTAGCCTAGCGTTGAATCTCCAAGCAACGTGCTTAGAGGATTAAGCGCCAGACAGAACCACAAAGGACTCAGACTGTCACCCTGGAAGATACCCCGCCTTATCCTTATCAAGCTCGGGGAGGCCGGAGATCCAATATGTCCTGGTTGACGAAGAAACGTAGACCACTGACCCATGCATGAGCTAAGAAAGGAGCGTAGAGTGGGATGTACTTTATAAAGCTCTAAAACTCTCATTAGCCATGAATGGGGCACCGAATCATACGCTTTCTTATAGTCTATCCAAGCCATATGGACACCCTTTTTGCCTCGACGAACTTGTTGCGTAATAGCCATGTCAATGAGGAGCAAATCCTTTGTACCCCGAGACCCTATCTTACACCCATTCTGAGAAGGTGACATTATGTCGTTTGCCGAGATATGTATTTGAATTTTGTTTCTCAGAATGGATGTAAGTAGCTTATAGATGGTGGGTAAGCATGTTATTGGTCTATAGTTTTTTGGGTCCGAGGTATTGCCAGATTTGTATATCAGATGAGTGACTCCTGATGTCATGAAATCTGGGAGGGTTCCCGACTCAAGGGCTTGTTGAAACTGAGCAGCCATGCGCCCGTGCGAGTTGCGTATCCATTTCAGCCAGTAGCTGTGCAGCCCGTCCGGTCCCGGACTTTTCCAGTTCGGGGCCGAACGCACCGCACAAGCTACGTCAATCGGCGTGATCGCTACGGTGTTCATGTCTGTAATAGACTCGCACGAGCGCCCGACCGTCTCAGTCCACTCCCCCTCGGAGTGACCGATGGGCACCGACCAGATATTTTTCCAAAATGAGGTCATGACATCCTCATCAACTGGTGGGTGTCCATCGGTAACTCTTCCTCGAGAAGCCTCCCAATTTCTGTAGACACTCCTCTGATTACTCTGGAAGACTCTATTCAAGCGGTACCGCTCCGATCTTATTCGGTACCGACGAATACGGTTCGCCCACGCGCAAACTTTTTGCTTCCAGTAGTCAACACGCTCGACGACACGAGCCAGGTAGTCGTTCCTGCTGACACCGGTGTCAGCGAAGGCTCGGTCGACGAATCGCATTACGCGCGGGCGCGTGTTGCCTGCCTGGAAGCAAATAAGCTTCGCTATAAGGGTCCTGGCTGCATCTATGCGCTTCTCGATTCTGCACTGCCACTGCGGCTTACCATCATGTCGGCGGTATGTCTGGTTCGGGTTTGGAAATTTTACTCCTGCCACACGACATACAGCAACCGCACCGCAGTACAGAACCGAGTGGGTGTCAACAAGGTCTACAGTTGACTCAAAGTAAGGTTTTAATATGCAGTCCAGGGCCAATACTAGCGAAACATTGCGTTTACACATGGGCAACCGCGGTAAACGTGGCCGCGAGCATGGCGAGACAAACCTAAACTCTTGCATAGAGTCCTCCAGAGCGCTCCTCAAACGCTCATCATCCTGGATATTTGCACATGCCTGCACCTGAAGTTCCTCCACTGGTGGTGTAGGTTGGGTGACGGTGACATTTACCACATGTGTTGGTAGTGGTTCAGGAGGAGCAGGCAGTGCTTCGTTGCGCAATCGGTCAAGTAGAGACTCATCCAACAACTTTAGTCGCTGAATGGCCCGCACCTGATCCGCTAATCGTTGCACCGTGACGTCGACAGCTGGGCACAAAACCTGAAACAGAGGCACCATTCTTGAGCGATACGCAGTGAGGTTAGTTCCTCCCTCCGTAGCCCTGTAGTACGCCCGCATGACATTTTTATTGATTTCTTGTGTCCATCTCATGCGTGGGCGCACTGCACCACTGGTAGCGGGGGCCGTAGACGGACCATTTCGATCCGCTGGTCCCAAGCGAGCCGGTGGGCGTCCCCGCCGCGCAGTTGTTGTTGGCGCAGCGGGAGTCTCGTCGTCGGGTGTTCTTGGTCTCGTCGTGTGTTCACTCGACGATCGCGACGAGTCTTGAGTAGGTGGTAATCGTGCGCTTTTCTCTCGGCACTGGCACTGACGTTTCAGATTTCGTCTCATAACTGTTTTAATTAATTTTCAGTAATATTTGGCCAAACTGTTTTACCATATATATTTGCAGTCCATATTTTATATTGTTTTGCTGAATTCATGTTTAATTTCGACATTTTTCGCAATTGTATTTAATATTTTAATTTTTAGAATTTTGGCATGTTATTTTCGTGACAGTTGCCATAGAGTTTATTATGTCGTATTTCATTTATTTTGAGTAGATATAAGTCCTGTTTAGGGTAAACGAGTAAATAAAAGCATTACATTGAGTTAGGACTTTTACTTTAGATTCGGGTCGTGTTCTTCCTTCATTAAAATTTCCCCAAAACTTCGGGATATTCTGAACGAAATGACAACTAAAATTAATGACCAATAAATAAACGAACACCACTAACACCTCACAATAAATCCTCTTTTATTTCACATATTATTCCAATGATCTATTACTGTTTGTAAGAAATCTAACGTTGCCAGTGCAAAGAAATATAAAAACAATCAAATAAAAACGAGAAAAAATAAAAGTTGAGAAAAAATATGACGAAATCTTCTGTCAGAGATCACACCAATTCCATTTTTAAAAAAGCGCGCCAACATTACGTCGTACATTTAAAAAGTATATTTACAAATGAGGTTTTAATCATTCTTAATAAAACTATTTATAGATGGCGCTTTAGTTACATTCAGTCGCTGTTATTTCACCAACATTTAATTATATTCTACCTACGTCATATACAAGCTTTTTGATGTTTAACAGATCCCCTTCACTTGCATTGTTATTATAATCATGCGTATATTTCGTGGCAGGGGTTGATTTACAAGGAAAATTTCGAGAAAACGACGACGTTTATGTTGTATTGTATGACAGCACTTGGCACGATTATCTTTGTAAGCTGGGACACGTGTAAAGGCTTATTATTTAATATTATTTTGTACTTTGAACTCAATGAGAGAATGTTTTGGTACAGGTAAACACAAACATAATTTAATACATAGGTATATTTATAATTTTGGTATTCCGCGTTCTTCATTTAAAGTAATTTAAATTTGGCTATCGTTTTCGATCAATAGTAGTTCGATAATTATCCTTAACTACTTTATAAGGAAATATACCTATTAAATAAAAAGATTAATTAAACGTACGTCAAAACACATGTGTGCACTCAGAATTCTAAACTCAAATAACGTAAAAGAGACGTTAACTTAGTTCATTAGTTAGATATATTGTACTTTCATGAATTTTCAACGGATTCTTACCACGATATCTAATTAATTATTTTATTATCAAGTATGTGGAATCCAGTGCTAAACACAACAGTCATTAAGGGTTCATGCTCAGAGAGTTGTAGATACAGTGAGTGTGGTGTGTCGTGATCTGAGTTCGAGTTCCAGTGGTACTACCCAAAAGCAAACGAGAAAGAGGGTAGACAGATTTGTTTGCTCTTAAATCGATCCGCAGTATCCAGTCTTCTCGTGATCATGACGTTTGCAACAACGTTGAAATATCGAGACAACTCAATTAATTAAATATCGTGGTAAGAACCCGTTGAAAATGCATGAAAATATTGTACTTTCCCTTACTACTTTTGCTTACCAGTGATCGAAATCATTGTGTGCCATTTCACGCTCTGAAAAGACAATAGGGAGGGCGCATTATTAGAAATCAATGGAGATGAAAGGTCTTCTATAACGGGTAGATGTAGCATGAATAAGTTCTTTACAAATTACATGCTCGCTGAATTTGTTTCGACACTTCCTCTCAGATCATCGGCGTAGTTTCGAAGTGGTAGTAAATTCTCTTTGACCATTGAGCTAACAGAGCTGAATGCAAACATCGTCGAACCAGTCAATTTGTCAAGACAGAAGGCCTATGCACAACAGTGAACGACTATTATTTAAAATTTATGATGTAAAAATAAAAATAAATAATACTTTATTGTACACGACTGAAAAATAAGTTATATTGAAAAAATGTTCACAAAAGGCGAGCTTAACTCAATACTGAGTTTTCTAACAGCAAATCCAAAATAAAACATACAGTAAGTAGACTTTAATGTAAGGTATAGAAGTGTACAATATACATAGAATATATATTTATATATTTAGCCCTGACCACTGATGGCTTGGGTCGTAGACCCCGTCTCCAGTGGCCCTCTGTTTTTTATATTGTATTTTTAAATTTATTTTTTTGTGATTGTTTTTTTTTTAAATATAATGTAAAAAATGAGCAAATAAATGAATACTGAAAAGCAAATAATGTAAATGACACTTCATGGTAAACATGGCCCAGTATCTTAACAAGAAAGTACGAGAATGTCTCTCTACTTCACTGTCATTATCTATTAACGTTGAGCAAAGCAGTAGGGATGCGAAGGTCTTTTGCCTAGAGACCACGTAATATGTAAATTAGACCCGGCCCATTAAATATTTACCTAACATCGTTCTATATACTCGAATTCGTCGTAAGAATTTACGTCCAGTCGTTAAGTGTCCATTTAGTTGAGATCCTTGAACTAAGGTGAGGAATTAGGGAATTTACTTAATTGTATTGTTAGATTTACTTTATGGACACTGAGCTAGATAGATTTAAACTATATAATAATATGTAAGGTATAAGATAGTAAGATTAAAACATTGCTTGGCTTGGTACTATTACAAACAGGAGGGTTATAGGATTTAATATTAATGTAATGACACAAGAATATTTGCTGATGATTCTAACATCTAGGCGCAATATTTTGCGTGTTTTATTGAAAACTGAGGTGACTGTAAGAAACTCTTCTAATTGTTTTAATAAAGCTTCCAGCAATTCTGTCCGGGTGATACATAAATAACAACCTCTCTATGAGTTATTAGAAATAGACATAAAGATACCTTTTATGTGGTAAAATGGTACAAATGAATAGACAGAACTGAGTTTCATTTCGAAAACTGCTTTTAAAAGGTAGGTCTTCGATTTGCTTATAAAATAAGTCAATAGTTTGTGGGAATGAGATTTCACCAGTTCCTAAGAATAGAACATATTTCAAAATAAATCCAAGCATGAAAAAAATGTTTTCTCCAAAAATCATATCTAATATTACTAGAACCTAGATAAATCCAAATTAAGTATAGGTTGCTCTAAAACTATAATTTAGAAGTTTTGCAGATAAAAGTTTTTATCAAGACACAAGGCTAGTCTCAATTCCCTAAACAACCGCAGAGCTTTCCAGAAAAATTGAAACTTTAAATTGTTTTTCTAGATTTTAATTTAGGATTGCAGATATGAGTTTCACCTGTTACAGAAACATATTTTTGTAGAATATTTTTATGTAACAAAAAAAACTTGTGAGGTGTCTAGGGACACCCGGATGGAACGAAGTTCCTTTCGATTAATTAGTGAGGGAATTGTAATAAAATTTTATTTTTTTAAGTTATAATAATTAGTTCGTTTAAAACGTCTGTCTTCTAAAAGAGAGAGAGAGAGAAATAATATATTTTGATCACAGCGCCATCTAGCATTAATCATATAAAACAAAATAAGGAATTGTTTTAAAAAAAATAATCACAGCGCCATCTAGTGATAATCATCTAGAACAAAAAAAGTGTCGTGACAACTTTTTCATAAGAATTTCCGTCTAACCCTCTTTCGATAATTCGCGATAAGGAACTACAAAATTAGTGTTTTTTTATGTAGGTATGTATTTTGAACTATTTTTAAGCAACTAATTTTGAAGCCTGTACTTTTGGTAAATACAGTTCCAAGGAAACAATCTCTTTTGTATCGTTTGGCTCTTTACTTATCCCAAAAATGTAAAAAATATTATACCAAAGAAATAAGTTAGGTATTTTACATTTTTTCTTCAAAGTCAAAGTAAAGATCGTACGCCTTTTTTCAAGAGCTTCCACAACTTCTACCATCATTCTAGTGGATATCGAAATACTTTTCTGCTTATGAAATTAACCGTCACTCTTATATAATTTGTGTTCATAAAATCTAATATCTAATATATATATATTATAAAGGCGAAAGTTTGTAAGTATGGATGTATGTTTGTTACTCTTTCACGTAAAAACTACTAAATGGATTTGAATGAAACTTTACCACAATTTAGCTTATACATCAGAATAACACATAGGCTACAATTTTTGATAATACGGGACGAACCTGAAGTCCACGCGAACGAAGTCGCGGGCAAAAGCTAGTCCTTCATAATTCCTACATTACAAATATTACTTAACCTCATTTTAACGCCCACTTGTTAGATACAAAATGGACAGATCGTATTTATTTTATTTCGTTTTTACAACAGGATTACCTGAGATATAGCCTAGATTGTAAGTACCAAGACAAACTGTAAATTTGATAACGTGACTTGAACCTTATTTCTAGAGCTGTAAAGATCAAGATCCTAGATGTTAAAGTCTGAAGTAAGTGTTACAAATGGCGTCAATAACAGGCTTCGCTTCTCGATGTAATAAAATTGATTTTTAGTTCGTTTATTTTATTACTGTCGAAGCCAGAAATGTACGGTTTCGACCTAAATATCTAGAACAAACACCAAGTATTCTTCGATTTTTGGAAACAAATTTTGTTTTCTCTTATTTGATAGTTCTTTAACGGAAAATGTTGTTTTGAAATTCATAAATTAAGGACGCAAAATACTTTATTTAGAAAAGGTATTTGTATTTTAAAGATTTCTAATTAAACTTCGTTTTTATCAACATCCTTGTTATTTTAGCTGTAAATATTACTTCTGCTGGAATTATACTAGTATCACTCATAGGAAAGCCCATATATTGTTCAAAAGTACGGCTTGTATTACTTTAATTTAAATTCTAACAGACTATAATTCATTAATTACCCATCATTTCCTCTATTTAATTACATAAGGTAAAACCAAATTGACTACCTATCTTAAAAAAAAAAACAGTTTTATTTACACTTCGTTAACTTATAGGAGTAGAATTATACGATAAATTTCAATTACGAAATCAAAATAATTCCGCAACGTTGCCATACTTTAGGCGTAGGCTAAAACAAACAATCCAGGCGTTACTCCTGACCGCCCATTAAACCATATTAGCGGGCTCGTGGCTTATACAAGAGTACTCAGAGAATTACCGAATAAAATGTACCGCCTAAGGCTGTATTCGCACGAACGCTTTATTCACGCGCGTTGAAACTGCGCTTTATGTACGGTATATTCAATTTCTCAATGCTTACCATTGAAGGCTTGACTTGCAGTGCTAGTTGATCCGCTAGAAGTTACTGGATGTAAAAAGAACAGGACGGGTCATATTAGTTAAAATTTGTGGGAGACTAATATTGAACAATGAGAGTCTGTGGATTGATTTGAATAATGATGATGCAAAGTTACTCGTTAAACAGCTGTTGTTAATCTTCGAGATAATATGTGAAATGCTTTACTCGTATCAGACAAGAGTAGACTTTGCTTAAATCTTCACTTTGGTGTTCTCTTGATATATTTACATAATAGTACAGTTAATACAACTAAAATAAATAGCACTTTAAGATCGCTAGGCGTTGAGAATCAAATTCTATGCACTGTTTGACAAGCGTGCGTTTTTTGACACGCGCGTAAAAAAAGCGTTCGTAAGAACAAGCATTACCGGATAAAATGTACCTCCTAACGGTACGCGAACTACGCCAAGTGTCCATTAAGCTTAGCTAGGAAATTTGAGTGGAGCTGAGAGTAGCGTTTCTACAGGGAGGTATTAAGGATGTGGAGGTAATTTTATCTTTTTGTTGGTTTTTGGTGATGTGCGAAGTAAATAGTGCTTTCCTGTTTATCTGGGCTTCGTTGTGTAACGTAGTCTTGGGGTATTTTCGAGAGTACTTATTGTACTTTGAAGGGGTTTTAAGTTGCTATTTTTAAAACTAGTTTGCTGAACACTTCAAATTGGTCTGGTTTTTAATATGACGCAATATTAGGAAATGTTTTCGTCTTCATTATCGCTTCAACAAGAGCTATCGAAACCTCGATAAAAAGTCTGGCTTTGCCTTTTTGATAACGTGTCTAGGTTTAAAAAATCCTTGTTTTCTCATAAAAAATACTGTAGTCACTTATGATGAGATATCTAACATAATTAAATATTTTAGCCTCTACGGTAATTTTCGGTTTTTCTTTACACATGGTAGTTACTTTCATTTATTTTATCTTATTATATTTTATTAATTAGTGATATATCAAATAACCAAGCCACATACCACACACTCGCGAATTTACACCAAACAAATTAAAGCGAAAAAAGCTTGTATTTATTTAACAGATCGCTCCCGAAACAAAAAAAAAGTTCGGTGACATTTTAAAATCCAGCAAAATGCAAATAAAAAGAACGAGAGTTGAAAATGCAGGGTAAAAATGAGAATTGTTCACAGCAAACACATTTTCGGGAGACCTGTTTAGTTCAACAAAGCACGTTGGTCTTGTCTAGACAGATCTGCGAAAAATAAGTTTTTTTTTTGAGCACCGCATTGTGGTTATCTTAAACTCATATTTTTCGTGCTACGTGCTTTGAAATCGAGTTTTTTGTTACAAAAATCACGTAATGTTAAATCGATATTTTTGTTAAAATAATTTTAAAGAGACACTATTGAATTGAATTTATATTTTTGATAAAAGAGGAGTATCATCCTCGGTCAGTCTATGTAGAGCAACCAAGAGAAGCTTATGACTAGTGATAGTAACAGCTTCTTAATATCTACCTTACTTATTACCTAAAGTTACTTAATTATTTTATGGTGGTATTTGGTTACTTTTACGCGTGTACCTGACCCATTTACGGTGGTATCTGAAGTAATCTGAACAGTAAATACCAATATTCATTTAAAATAAAAGAATCTCGATATTTCAACGTTGTTGCAAACGTATGATCACGAGAAGACTGGATACTGCGAGTAGATTTACGACCCGTATACGTATTCCATAACATATACTTTAAAATTTATTGTTAATTGTTTAATGTGTGTTTCCTAAAGAAATAAATAATAAAACTTTCAAAAAAAATACTATCTATCGATTATATTTTTTATCAAATTTAAGTTTTCACCAAGAAACAAAGCAACGTTAACCCAAAAATCCTTTATAAAACATTTTCCTTGCCTTACCCAAAACCTTCATTAATTTTTAATATCCTGAACGGCACTGAGTAAAATTAACAAAAAGAAAACACTTTAAGCTAATTTAATTAAAGCTACTCCAAATAGGAAGGCATGGTGTTGCCAACATAACACGTCAAATTGCAGCTGTCAAAAGTAAACGAATTAACGGTGTTGCCAGCTTCCGTTATAATTTTAATTAAATTTGTCAACTACCATGATATTATGGAATTTGTACGCAAAGAAACAAACTTTTAAACACGAGTATTGTTAATTTGTCTGACATTTGATTTAATTACAGTATAAATAATAAGAGTAATTGTAACTTTCGAAAACAATGTGTCGTGTAGAAACGACTAATTTATGAAACATTGTTCTTACTTCTTACACATATTAATACGATATACAGATACAAAACTTGTATTTTATCTGCCTTTTGACAGCTGTACTGTTGAAACTGCACTACAATTGTCAAGAAATGTTAGGCTACCCGGCCCAATTAGGAGCCTAGGCCAAACACAGCGTCAAAATTCTAGTCAATAGCAACAATTTGCTTATTTTTGATATGAATAAATAAATAGTACAATTCTTCAGCTATACAACGGTAACAGATAACAAAACATAGATCATTATTTAATTTTATTTTAGACATTCCAATTTCAAACCAAGAAAATTACGACCAAACTTTTTGTTTTTTTCGCTAGCTGATATAAAATTTTACTAGCCGAGATATTAGGCTGAATAATTTCATTACTTTTACTCGTGAAAGAAAAAAAGCGAACGGTTAATTTTTTTTTTTCGACAAAGGGTACAAGGCTGCACAGATTATAACCTGGAATTTAATAACTGAAGCTTTTGCCTATCCCACTTTTTTTTCGTTTTCCTTTCCGCTCCTTGTAATTCAAGCGTTGACGTTACTTTGTGTTTGCGAGGGAAAGCTTAATTAAAAATATACGTATGCTTTCCGTATTTACAGGGTTTGTTTCAGTTTCCGTAAATTAAAAAGTCTTTATATATCTTTATTTATAAGGAAAAAATGAGTTGTAAACATTAACTCGATGTGAGCTTAGTGTCTACTGTCTAGGTATACAAATATGCTATGTCCAAGAGCGACGGTAAAAAAATACAATCAGGTGGCCGTTAGTTCATCTGTCAATATGGCAAAAAACCTACTTTGTTAATTATCATAAATATCCAATCTAATTCTGGTCTAAAAAATACGTGTTTCCAAAAATAACCTCAAAAAGTAACCCGAACAAAGTCTCCGCGACCCCAAACTCATTTCCTATTTGCATTCGAAAACTCTACTTCAAGTCAATTAAACTTCCAGAATGAACTTCCCCAAGAATGTGTGATTGCGCCAACTTATTTAATATCTGTGCGATAACGAGCAGTATCGTCCATTCATCAGCTTTCTACATTCTAGAAACTTCTACATCTAACTCTAGATACCTTTAATTGCATGCTTGATTGCTTGCTTGATGTTATTTTTCACTGACTTTTAGATTTTTGGTGTGTTTTCTGTGTGTGATATCGTTTCTGATACAAAAATAACGTAATAGCTATTTATTTTCTTGTCAGAGTAGTGTACAAAACCATACATAATTATCATTTTAAATAGGTTATTTGTTTACAATTAAAACAAGGTCCTTCTCATTAAACTTCATTAACAAATGATAACATCACATTGTTGAATATCACTCTAGCAATAAAGTAGAGTATCCTTCATTTAGTAGATCTCAGAAAAATCTCTTGCAGCTTAACAGCTTAATGAACTACTTGTAGATGCTGTAGCTTAATAGCTTTCTATTTTTCTCGGATTTTAACTTTTGCTCGGAACCTTAATTGTATTTTTTTTATAAAAGGAACAAAAGTGTCGTCTTCTTTAAATGAACACTACGAACACAACACGTACAGAGTATGTGGTTTAAAATTGGTTCAACTATATTTCTGTGATAGATAGAAAAAATAAATCCAGTATCTATCTCAAATTATGTACTTAGTAAAATTGTCAATCAACTTTTTTCGAGTTTTTAGATTTTCCCAAGTTTTTCTTTGAATTAAACCTGATTTCAAATTATATCCATCAAAAACATTCTTGTACTAAAGTTACATACTAAGTATAAATATCTCAAAAACCATCAAACCGCTAAAACTTCAACAACTTTCAACATCAAAACTTAAACTACTTATCTTTTCACGTAAAACAAAGTGCAGTAGACTGTAACAATTGAAATTCTTGAGCATATGTGTACAAACGTGAGGCCGGTGGCTACCCAAGATGGCTCGTCCGAAACTTAACCGTATGAGGTCTGTGGAAGTAATGTATTTAGCCGGCCTGTGAATAATGCATGAAGTTAACTGGACTGCAAGATGGTGAGTTAAGCTACGAGAGGTATTAATGTTTGTCAATGATATTGTTAGGTTAGGTAGATATCAGCTTAATAATTTTAAACAGTTGATCGACTTCACTAACAAATCTTCGCAATTTTTTTTTCACATCAGTTTTATATGGGTGGACCGATTTAGATTAATTATTTTTACATATTTTTGTGAATGGTAATGCTCGTGTACCGTGTCAATTTTATCAAGTTTTTAACTGACGAGCTTCGACTTGACTTTTAAATTTCATTCATCAAAGTCCTTGAGACAAAGTATTACAAAATTAGCGAAATATTTTGCCTGTTCTAATTCCAAATTCTCAACAACCTTTGGACAAGTTTGTCCTCGATTTTTCTTTTAAAACGAACAAAGATTAAAACTCTTTTATTTTCGCCTTCTTTTCGCAAAACACACAAGTTTTATCAAAGTTTCTTTCGCTTTTAGTTTCCGATTCTTTGCTCCAAATTAGTTCATCTTGACCTCATTCGTTAGGGGGTTCGTGTCTGTTTACTTTATAAATCAAACAAGTACTGTCAGCTTTTATAAGAATAGTTGGAGTGATTAAGAAAAAAAAGGAGTACCTTTCAATTACTTGACCTAATTTCGTTCCTTATTAATTGTAATGTAATTTATACGTCACAATGTTTTAGGAGTTAGTCTTTTCTTTGGAGCTACTGAACCGATTTTCGAAATTCCTTAACCGAAGATGTTATTGTTGAACTCTAAAAGTAAAAAAAATAGTAAAAACTACATCCCTTATCTTTCTGCAAAGTTGCACCGTTTAGGGCTAGGACAACATGTATGTTCGACTACTACATCGAGATCAAGCTATAATAATAAAAGATCTACCAAATTTGCAGGAATTCCAATCACTTATTTTGATTAATACCTCAATGTTTTTACTTATTAAGTTAAGTAATGTATTTTAAGCAACCATTTAACAAAACAGCTACCAAACCACGTCACGCCATTTCTCGTTAATTACGCCACAGTCGAAAATTACTGCAGTCCTAGCTAGGCATCTGCTGAATCGCCTGCCAGAGATAAAACGTTGAACGACACAGTGGCTGCCTTATTATCCGGCTGATGCTTTGTGCCGTCAACGCGGGAGGATTAATTGTATAAGTCTTCCTATTTTAGTTTAGTAAGGTTCTTGTTGAGTCTTTCAGTAATTTCGTATATTTGTACACGTTACAGTGTCATGAGTAGAGAAAAATATTCAGAGGACGAAATCCTTTAGCATTGCGTCGTGATATTAGTGTATTTAATAATAATGTAATTGAAGATTTTCCAAATTATTTATTGAGAAAAACTATGTTCTATTGTGTTTTATTCATATTTTATATCATTTATTAGTGTATGTAACACCTAAATATATAGTTCTCTTTAACAGTATTTTTGCATGTTCCTATAAAAATTCCAACAGATCATTCAAAACTGCAATATTTGCTATAAACAAATCGCAAAAATCCAGTTCAAAATGCTAAGTTGCATAAACCGTTGATTCTCACGCGAACAAGCAGACTCAAATAAAAGAAGTGCTAGATAGCAAGCTTAACTGAAATCAACGCTACCATCGACACGCGAGCCATACAAACTTACGAAGATTTGAAACGAAAAATAGTTTGACACAGTTCTGACAATGTTGCTGAGCTATAAAACTTAAGCCATCGAGAACAAATTGGAAATACAACAATGTAAATAACAATGTTTAGAAAAGTAAATAATGTAGTTACATCTGAACAACACATTTTGTTTAGATTTCCTAGAATACAGCAAAATACTTTTTTTTTTATTTATTCGAACGATTTTAAAATAGGATGCTCAAGTATTTTTAGTAACAAAAAATCAACTAGCGTTTTGGAGAATGTTTTATCCAGTTAATTTAGTTTGAACTAAGAGTGTGTGTAAGATATTCGAAATATAAAAAAAAAGTTAAACTACCAGTTCAGACATGCTTAGTCATGAATTAATTTTTAGAATTAGAATTTAATTCTGCAGAATTCACACTACACTAAAAACTATTACGACACTGAAATTAAATACACTAAATCATCTCAAAGAAACAACAAGATAAATTCTAATGAATCCTCTCCAAAGTAATAAACTGTAATTGGACAACAAATTCAAATTAAACTAAAATCCTGTAATTGATGATAGAACAAAACTCATCAAAATATTGATAGTACAAAAGCGTATGTTAAAAAGACAAGAAAAAAAAAATTGAACTAAAACATTTTAGAAGTCAAGGTCCAGAGCACAAAGGAGCCAAAATAATCCATTATTCCTTGAAAAGACCGAAATGATGGATTGTTTTCCTTTTATCAAGTTGAAGTAGTGAGCCTCGCTAATGGATACCTTTTTACATTTATTATATTAAAATGTTTGGCTTGTTCAACATCCGAAAATTTGCAATCTCTGTAGCCGAAGTAATCGCAAACTATAAACATCGAGGATTTTCTGGATTACAGATTTTATTGTGGGCTCGCTATCTCTTTCATTTGCATGATGGAAGATAGAGAGGTAGTGACGAATTTGTTGTTATGTGTTTTACTTCTTTAGAGGGATTCTAGGTAGGTATTCTGATGCACATCAAGTGCGATTCTCAAGCTAAAATACAGCAGTGAGATTTAATGTTACATGTACTGTGTTGTACTGCACCAACCCATTACTGCCCACTGTTGGGCTCAGGTCTCCTCAGAAGAGGGATTAGGCATAGTCCACCACGCTTGTCCAGTGCGGATTGGGGACTTCACATATCTTCAAAGGATTTTTAGAACCGTTTTGCGACATGCAGGTTTCCTCGCGATGTTTTCCTTCACCGTTTTTAGCCAGTGGTGTTGTGAAAAATAAATATATAATAATAAATCTTTTTCCTATTAAGATTTAGAGGTACAAGCCGGCCGATTTTGAACCTGCGACCTCCCGTACGGAAGGCAAGCGCTTCAACCACTCGGCCACCACGACTACATATATTATACTTACATGTATAATGTGTTTATTGTAACATTAAATCTCACTGCTGTCTTAAAAACAGTTTAATGGACAATTTGTTTCTGTATACCAAAAAATATATTGATAGAAAATAAACTTACATGGATATACTTAACGCATGGTGTAAACTGTTGAATTTACTAAAATATTATCCCATGAAAGGTACTAAACAAACCTTAAGATGGTGCCCTCATTTGTATCGCAACCTAAGACCTAAAATTATCATAATTGAGAGTTCAAATACGGCTTCATATGTGTTTAACGTTTATAACTAAAGCAAAGACAAGCTCGTGGAATAATTTATCGGCAAGTCGGCGGCATGTGCGACCGATATCGATACATTACCGATAACTTTAACGGCGTACGACATTAATTCATTAATGTTCAGCGACTTCAGTTCCGAGTTCGAACAGTTTGAAACGTTATATATATTTATTAAAATTGTTTTGTTATCGGGATGTCGAACGATTTTTTGTGAGTTCCAAAAGTTACTGAAGGAAAATTTTAATTAGGATACAGCACAGGCTTTGACTGAGATGTGATTTGATTATGGTATGGTTATAAGAAGAAATTAAACAAAATAGAGTAGGGAAAAAATTAGGCAGTAAAATCTGGAGCTTTAATTTAAGGCCTAATAATTAGGAACAGCGCAAAGAAACAAAGAAAAGTAATGATTGTAAATAAGGGGTGGGCCATATAAAGTTTGCATTTTTCAAAAGTTCGACTGTCATGTTGGCTGTGTGGCATGTTGCGCCATCCTGTTGAAACCAAATGTCGTCCATGTCATACTCTACAACTTTTGGAAACAAAAATTCGTTGATCACGGCACGGTAACGCTCGCCATTGACCGTAACGGCGGCTCCTTGCTCATTTTCCAATGATGCCGCCGGAAAACCCACACCAAACCGTAACTCTTTGTGGGTGCATTGGCTTCTCAATGGTGACATGTGGATTTTCCGACCCTCAGATGCGACAATTTTGCTTATTGACATAGCCTCTGAGGTGAAAATGGGCTTCATCTAACACACACACACACACACATTTCTTACAGTTAGTAAGCGTATAGCGTCCCATTTCGTAAATGTCAAACCTTTAACTAAATTATGAACATAAATTGAATGACATTCGAGCTGTCATTCTCTAAATAAACAGTAGTTCAAAATGCAAACGTTAGATTGCCCACCCTATATCACTATTAATTACCACTAAAACAGTTCCTGATAAGCACTATCAGACCCCATTACGAAAACCAATAAAAACGAATTACAAATCCAAGCTATATTAAGACCCCATTTGCATAATCATGAACAACATCCGGAATACAAAATAAATATACTATTTTGGAATATAAATAGCTGCGTTCATCCCTAGTATTCCATAACTATTTGAGTAATACGATCACGTAGCACCAGGTATTCAATGCTATAGAGTAATGAAGAGTTAAAGCAGCCTGCGGAATTATGAAATATTAAATGGAATATATTTCTTCCCGATAAAGTATTGGAGGTAGTTTTTTCCAGGGGTGTGATGAAAACTTTTTTGTCTTAATTGTTCTGTAGAATGTTCTCTATAGTATTTTGTATACATACAACGTGTCCCAAAATTCAACGATAAGCGGGCGCCAAAAGGTTGACCTGCTCATGAGCACTTAAGGAAAAATAATAAAATAAATATACCTATTTTTTTTTTAGTTAAAAACCAATTTTAAAAATTCTTTGAAAATGTACACCTTGTATGATATTTTGAACTACCACGGCCACATTTTCTAAAATATGCTTAACAAACACATTTTTGGAACATAGTAAAGTTTATTACTAACAACAAGAACAATTAATAAATTTGGTTCTTGTTTACAAATGGTGAGCATATTTTTTTTTGTGACTAGTTATCTTAGCGTATTATACTATTTTGGAATCTTGATTAGTTGCGTCACCTTTCAAAAAAACTTGCCATAGCGGTGTTCATACTTTTTTTTGCAAGACCATGAGTTAAAGTAGACTGAAAGTAAAAATTTGAGAGAAAAAAATAGTTTTGATATTTTTTTGCGTAAAAACTGCGGGCATTGTAGTGTTTTTAAGAGTTGTGGTGAATAGTAGTAGTAATTAGGTATCCGTTACAAAAAAATCTTAAGCATATTTAAGAAATTGTAGCCATGGTTGTTCAAAATATCATACAAGGTGTACATTTTCAAAGAATTTTTAAATTTGTTTTGTAACTAAAAAAAATTAAAGTATATTTTTTATTATTTTTCCTTAAGTGCTCATGAGCAGGTCAACCTTTTAGCGTCCGCTTATCGTTGATTTTGAGACACGTTGTATATATTTGTGTTTTATATATTATGGAATAACAAGATAATAAATAATTTTGTTATATCACTCAACAATGATGTTTTTTTTTTTTATGTTGCTATGTTTTTTAAAAAATCCTTTAACAAAAGGATTTTAAAAAGATTTAAAGTACAATACCGTCTACAAGAATAACCTTACTAATAGTTTTTTGTTTATCCTAGATTATACTAGAATATGGAATCCAAATCGTAATATGTATGATGACGTATGATGAGACATTATAAAGATATCTGTCTGCAAAAAAATCGTGAATTAGTATTTTCATCGCCGATCAAAATCTCGTAACTGCAAAACTTTTGTAAGCAATAACGTGACTACGGCGTACGAAAACATTTCTTCTCAATACGATAAACTTTTTAATGGTGTTTGAGAATAATTTTTCCGACCACGACCGAATCAGTTCAATAATTGATTTCGTTGAATTTTGTACGGAAATTATACAGAGATATTTAATATAATTCTGGAAATTTAAATGCTTATTTAGTTTTCTTCATACTTCTTTATCTACATGTATCTGGTCATTTTATTAATTTCTGTACTGCACTTAATGAAGTATTGTTTCAAAGACTGGCTGCTTGCATAGCCAACTAGATTATTTAGCTTTTTATTTTTTGTAAATTTAAAACTGTTTCTGACAATTCAAAGTTAACATTTCTGCGCATTCAGTGTTCTTAGAACGCTGAATATACCTTGCAGACTTATATAAATAGAATTCAATTTAATTTTCCTTCCCTCGGTAATAAACGTTCAACTCGAGCAGTCACTTTTTCCGTCCACCCACATCAATATAAACACTGATTGAATAACCACTTTTCAAACTGTACCAAATTTTGTTAATGGGAGATGTAACCGGTGGGAAGTAGGTCAAAGAAATAAGGTCTGGGCAACAAGGGACGGTAACTTCGACTTATAATAACGCACGGAAAAGCAAACCGTGTGTCCGAAATATCATCATATTAGTTTTGAAGTCCCTTCGTCATGTAGGGTAACGTGCCCAATTATTGCTCGTTTGAAATTTAACAAGCGTATTTTTTCTAACATACACTGACCTGATAGCAGCCGTTTCCCAAATGATATCATTGATAATTAATAATTGGAGATGTAATAGATGAGAAAGTAGGTCAAAGAAAAAAGGTTTTGTCTGTAAAATAGACAATAACTTCAACTTATAATAACGCACGGAAAAGTAAACTGTGTGTCCGAAATATTGCCCTGTAGGGTAACGTGCCCAATTATTGATTGTGACGCACGTTCTTGTCAAACTGACTAGCCTTTGATCCTTGTCTGTAGTGCAAGGTCTGTTTACATCAAAGACGCTATTCTGAATAGGGTACACACATCAGCCACATATTACCCGAATAGACCGACCGCCATGAGAGCTATACATCGGAAATTTCATTACACAAGATTAACTTGAGACCTCCAAAATGAAAATTACAATATTTTGATAATGCTATTTTTAAAGTTACATTATTAAAAGGTCCCCATTGTGAAATTATGAAACCTACTTTTTACTTTCAACGTCGCCGTGAATAGTCCTTAAATACTAAAGTGAGCACTACTAGCAATTTAGTATACCAATCTAAAATAATCTAGCTTCCTTCAAACTTGCCAAATTAAGTCATCAGCAGCTTCCAGCATATCTTCAATTTACTAAAAACAAACTCATTATCATCACTTACACAATTAAAAGGGTTCTTACAACGATAGTTATTAAAAGATCAATACGAGATCAATATAAGATCGATATTTCACACTGCTGCACGCGTCATGATCACGAGAAGACGGAGTACTGCGGTTAGGTTACTTAACCGCGAGTATTTAAACTTGTAAAGAACCAGAACCTATAGACTACTGCTATATACCTCCCCCAAATTTCGCCACTTTCAACGTCACTGAAAATATATACGGTTTATTCTTGTAACTTTATAAAACGTGCAAAATAAGATTAAAATTTCACACTTCCTTAAACCCTGAAATATGGAATGAAATAGCTGATATAGATATCTTAAAGTCGCTTCGCACTGTGTTTACTGAATCAGCTTGAAGCACAAATTACTAACTCAGCTCGCAATCTGCGACAGATGCCGGCCGTTACACTGGAATATCGAATTTCTGCCTCTGAATATTTCCTTACAAAAAGACTGACGTTATAATTTATAGTGTCTTGTTTAGTCTATGCTGTACTAGGCAGCATTTTGAAGCCTCCTCCGAGGAAAATGCTGTAAATAGTGATTTTAGATTTTTTTTCAAAGGCGTCATTTATTTTTGAAAAGTGTTCGATGAACAGTGTTTCTTATAGTCACTTTATCGTATGATTCTATAAAATTACAGTGAGTAATCTTTTTAAATTTGAGCAGATTCGATTTATGGTTCGGGTGAATTATTAAAAAAACCTTTAAATGCACAATTTTTATCTAATGTTATTTTATTTCAAGTTTCATTTAAAAATATTGTTACTATGCTTTTCAAAAATACAAAATTGAAAATCCATGAGATTAAACATAAGTTTGTTATCTTCAAAACTCACATAGTATCAGCCTGTACCAGTAAAATCTATAAATACAAAATCGATAGCAATCTAATTCAAAACAATGTGATCAGAACAAACCACTGACCGGCAATAATAACGGAAATATTATCCAATAAACAGTAGGGGATAAGTTTTAATTCGTTTTCGGAATGCGACATGTTATTCATATTTATTGCTCGGCTGCGGCTGCGGATAAATAGGTTAGTGGCGTTTTACCCTGTTTTATTTTGTTGTGGTCGTTTCTGATTAAGGTAAATTACTTAAGGCCTAAGGTGCGACGGGAAAAAGTGCCGAGCGCGTAACGCTTCGCGCCGTCCCTCCAAACCCCGTGCTGGGTTCTGGCCTCAGCCGGGGTTCGGACGCTGATTGTGAGCGGTTGGAGGTTTTAGTGCGGTTCAACTCCCACATACGGTGATTTCCTCAAACTGAAAAAAAAAGGTGCGATACGTAAACGCGATATGTACCTCGCACAACCTCGTACTGGGTTCTGACCTTAGACAGAGTCCGGGTGCTTAATGTTAGCAGCAGCATATTTTAGTGCGGTTGTGCCACTACCAGTGGGGCAGTTGGAAATACAGTATTTTCTTTCTGTCCATAAAACGCCTAAGGTGAGACTGAAACTGGCATTCATTTTCTTGGAACACAAACAATTATAAAGTTTTTAGAAGCGTAATCAACCAAATAAACGAACCACAACTGAGTAGGTACCTATATTACGAGCGACTCGAGTACAGGGCCACAACATCCTTAGTAAAAAACGTGGATATAAAACATCTGGAAGCAACATCATGAAGAAAGAATTACATTAGAATAAATTTCTCATAACCTACAATTGTGAAAACGGTTTCAAGACTTTTGGTGTCAAGACTTTAATTGGGGACACTGTTTTAAGGCTATGTTTCAAACGGTATACATTTTATTCTATCGAACCGTACATAATAAGTTCTTTGAAATTTTAGTCTAATTCTACTATTTTTTCCTTTGACAATTTTGATGTCACTGCCAGCGGAAATTGAAAATAAGTGCTTGATTTTACAGCTGTACCAGCTATATACTAAGTCACGGCTGGCTTATGGGAAAATCGATTTTTTTTTTAGTTTAAACTTAGTTCTAACTCCTATTTCGTACTTTTCTATATTTTTTCATCTCAAATAGGTTCTATTGTTCCCATTATTTCCAGATATTTTAGTACAATGTCGGAAACATACTGGTACGTAAAAATATGCAAAGCAGGAAAACATCGCTCATACAAACATTTGCTTAGCTTAATGTAATTTTTAAGCAACCGCATCGCCCCGGGGCAGGTCGGGAGCTAGCGACCCATACAATATTATATGAGATCCTTAAACATTTCTTATTGTGTGGCAAATGAAGTTTTTGTGTTATGGCGGTCACTGGCACATTTGTTGTGAGTATAACCTCTTTGGCTTTCGGGATCAACCCTTCTTAAGTGTTTGTTGAGAAGAGTGTATTGTATGGAAAGATGGGAAGGGCTTTCTTTTACTTATGTATTATGCGACGTAAAATAAAATTGTAATATACACTCAAGTTGTGCAATTACTGGCTTGTTAGGTAACACAAAATAACTTCATCATAGTTATATTCACTATGTTGTTCGAAGATTAAAATGGAAGATATTCTCTACAAATTCAGCACCCAGTCGTCATGATCTTCAAGTTTAATGCCAAATGACTACCATAACTGACATTTGCTATTTCATTTTCAACTATGCACAAATATACATAAAAACCACTTTGCATAAAAACGACCTGTTCTTTCCACGATTATTTTCAATTGAGCGATCCCGATATTTCGGCACTATTTCAAGCGCCATGATCACGGGAAGACTGAAGAACTGCGGGTAGGTCATTTAAGAGCAGACAAATCTGTCTACCCTCTTTCCGTCCTCTTTCAGTCTAGTAATAATAGTAAGTAATAGTGTAAGTGATTGAGATAACCGCGAGTGTTTAAAGAAATTTATTAAAAACGACCTGTCTTCAATCAGGAGTGATTTTAAAAACAATACATAGAATACACCCAAAGCGACTGTCAATTGTTTTTCTCCAAAGTCTTTTGATGGCCTCTGAATACGATCCTGTGTCCATGTTGATGTGGGTGAATCTGACGCCCTGACAGCCGGCCGGTACATCCCAAAGTCCCCAGAGGTCAGTATTGTCTGACCGAAATGTTTCAGTAAAAAATATTACCTGTCGGATTATTTAGTTCACGTACCAGAACGGGGAATTTGCTTTCAAAAGAATTTTCGGGTTCCATTCGGTTTTATTGGTCAGTTTATTTCAGACATGATGACAGAGTGCTCTAAATAAACTCTGTATTGTTTGGACTGTGGTATGGCTTTTGTTTCCGGACCTAGAATGCTGGATATTTTTTCTATGCGTGCTTTTTTATTAGATTTTAGATTTATGATACATTTATATGAAAAATAATTTCGCTATTCACTTTTGTTCTGTGTGATATGTTGTAAAATCCAGTCCACTGGGAACCAACCACAATTGGTGTTTATTTGTGGTGCCATCCATAAAGACATTTGACAGCCTCATACGAGTGTTTAAGACAGTGGCAATTATAAAAAGACTATGGAGAGAAAAAATAATTATCTATCAATACCTACTTTTAATATAATACAGTATTATTTATTGAGCACAAGCTTCACGAATGTAATATGGTGTGGCGACCCTGCCTGCGTAGGCAGACAAGATTACCGTTTTTTTTAAGTGGACTGTATGTAGGTGTTGATCCGGGCTTCTCAATTTCGACCTGGATTAATTTCAAAACCATATACACCGACCGATACACATCAATAATAAAATAATCCGACTTACCTCTGCTAGCCGGACCGATGCTCGATGGATGAGATTCTTTCTTCTAGGCGGCCGCCGTTAATCACAATTTTAGTACGATATAATTATTAATTTTTCCGCCGACAAACGATCCGCGTTGCGTCGAAGCCAAAAGACAATAATAAAGATGTAACATCTGTCAGTGCTAGGTCTTTGAAATTAAACCTCATTTATCAAAATTGAATATTGCCCGAACATAGTAGGTACAATGAAACTATAATAACAGAAAAACTAAGCCTTGAACAATACACTATAATAATATACTAGTGTTCCTAAACAGCATTAAAATCAAATAGATGAAATTGATTTTAATGTTGGAGGCAGGACGTAAGGTTTTCCGGATGTGACCTTAAACACATTTGTCGGAAAAATATCTTAATGTATTTTTATAACATTATAAGTTATATCATTGGAGTCAGCCTCAGGGAAATATTTATTACCTGAAGCATTGAAAAAAAGTTGTTTCTTTAAGGATTTCTAAATTTTTAGTCATTGAAACCCACAAAAAAAATCAATAAACCCGTTTTTACTAAATTTATTTCTATTATGTAAGTAAACATACTAAAACTAAGTTTTTCCTTTGTCAGCGTTCTTTGTTGGTCTACCTGTTGTCACTTGTGTGCATTGGAAGTTGGTGATTCAATATGTAGAGACCTCGTGATAAAATGGCTGAACTGATTTTTGAAGGATCCCGAACTTTGATACCTGATATTATACATAGGAGTAAATAGGCTACTTTCTCTTCTCCTCCTTTCCCCCAACACAGCTTCACGACATTGCTTTTAATACTATCAGCGTAGTCCTAAAATCTCTAATATATACTATGCCCAGGGGGCGGCGCGATGTTAAAGAAAGCAATAGTGCGTAACGCGTCGTACCGCCCCACATAGCCGTACACGGCCTCAGCTAGGGTTCAGACGCTGAGTGTGTGCGGTTAGAGGTATTACTGCGGTTTGGCTCCTACATGCGAAACGGATGGAAGTCCACGGATTTCCTCCAACTAAAAAAATTATAAACACCCAAACTAGTTTAAAATTGCACTCCAACTATGAAACTCCGTAACTTTAAGCCGTCAGCTGAAGTTTATCCTAAAAGTTACTGGATAGTGTTATTTCCGAAGTGTGGGCAACGTGCAGCACAAATTAGGTTCCGTTGCCGACACTTAGACCAAAATATTCACAGCCAAGAATAAAGATTTCATAAAACATTTATTAAAATAAAAATATAATAAAACTCTGGTACATTTGTAGGTTATTCAAACTATACCGTTTACTACAATATTATTGATGTTTTAAATTCAAACGCATTACGAAAAACCTTAGATAAATGAAATTACTTTTCTGTTAATTAATCAGTAGTCGAAACCAGTTTAGTAGTTCGAAATCTTTTCATTATAACATAACTAGAATCATTTAAAAGCATAAATTACAGAGATTATAAACCTAAACATGAAATACTATAATTAACTCATTTCCTCACATTTAACTACGATAATTGAGTCATACCTTCAACTACAACACTAAAAAATATTCCAAGAAAAATGAAGAAATAAAACCCCGCAAAATATTACTTCAGTCGCATTAACATTTATATTACAGCTCGTGTAAACGGATCCAGAACATTTCGGTTAATTAGGTTAAAACTAATTAATGAAGGCTAATTTTTAAGCATTTCGTGACTCGAATATGTGTGAAAATGTACGCTTACGAATATTTATTAGGGTCGTACATCAGAGGGGTGGAAAAACAGACTTCGGGTTAAACAGTAAAACGTATTGCTCTAGATAAAAATGATATCATAATTAATTTTTATTTAAATAAACTTGGTCACGTAAGGGCAGAATTGTTTAATTTTTTTGCTGTTTTGATTAACAGTCGCTTCGGGATTAATATTTCAAGATTATGGTAGTTGAAAATGACCCAGTTTCGATTCTCAACTTCATTGGTTTGCCTTTCGTTCTATATTCTTACCCTTATTTTATGCCTGAATGCTTAGTAAGTAACCTTAGCTTCAGGAATATCACTTCCTAATAGTGTGCTAATTGTGTTTTCTCTGACGAATTTCTTTCACACATTCATTATAGATACTGTTTTTATCTATGCAGCTATGCTATCTATGATTATATCTAACTTATTTATTTTCCATGCCCTGCACTTATGTGAGACCTTTAAATAAAAAAAACTCTCGAATTGAAGCTCAAGAGGAGTATTAAGTGTTCACAGTTGTGGTTCAGCCAAAATAAACAGATATAAACGGAAGCATTAAAGATAATACTGCATTAACGGTAAAACACAGAAAAGCTGTCAAAATAACGACTCTCAAGTTATCGTCCAAGATATTTTTATCGTTCACCAAGAATAACGTCAAAAGAATCATTTGAGCTTGAAAAATGGCTCTGATAGTTCGTTGAAAACTTAAGACATTAAGTAGATCTTTTATATAGCGAACCTTACCGTCTTGTCTGTTCCACTTTGACTTTTGTAAATAGTTTGTTGGGCGGCTGTCACGCAACCACGGGGTCACCCTCCGAATAACTACTTTCACGCTAACAAATTGGGCAAGTTCGAAATAATTACGTGTCATGTCCAACTTACAAGACATTGAGACACCTGTCAAGGTACAATATCTTCAGAATTAAGGTCCAGCGAAGGATTACAATGGTCTACAAATTTTAGGTACGCTCTCAGAAAACCCTTGGAGTATTCACTAAATTGCTTTTTCTTTGTTACAGGTAATAAATTGTGGAATAATGGAACAACTCACCAAGTACCTGATTATAATAGCTTCAGTAATGACCGTTAAGCTCACCGTTACGGAGAGCAAAAATGATACGAAACCCAAAATAGATAGACGCCATTTCCACATGCTGACGTTTGTCAATATTTGCGATATAGAAGACAGAAGATCCAAAGTACACTGCTATTGCGATAACAACAAACCAAAAATGGCTACCAGAGCAGACTGTTGGGTGTTCGGTGGTGGAATAACTGAGGATGATCCAATCTGGCCAAACTTCTCATCACAAAGCGAGTTAGAACATCTTATGTTTAATGCCAGATCTGATGATGCACTAACTTTCATTCCAGCAAAAGCTATCGTAAGGTTAGACAAACTTAAATATGTTACTATCCAGTTTGGTACAATCAAAAGAATTCAACCATATGCTTTCACGAACTCTTCAACATTAAGACAGATTGTTCTAAAATCAACCAAGATAACAAGACTAGAGAGACACGCGTTCTCGCAAATGATGATGCTATCAAACTTGAGTCTCGATGACAACCAAATAGAAGAACTAAAACGAGAAGCATTCTTCAACTTACCGAATCTACACATACTCCATTTATCGAACAATAACATCAGTTTAATACACGAAGGCTGCTTCAAGCACTTAAACAACTTAATAGAACTGAGACTAGACTACAACTACATATCGGTCGTAACGCGAGAGATGTTTGAAGGACTAGAAAACCTCTCAAGACTAAACTTGAGACACAATAAGTTAACAATGATTGGAAATTTAGCGTTCACTGAATTGTGGGGCCTCAAAGAATTGATGCTCGACAATAATGCCATAGAATATATATCGGAGAGAGCTTTTGGAGGTTTGAGTCAATTGAGAAAATTGTGGCTGTCGGGGAATCGGTTGACGACGTTTTATGAGGACGCTCTCGAAGATACGCGTAGTCTAGTCGTATTGGATTTGAGGCACAATCTTCTTCAAACGATATCTTACGAAACGATTCGTCCGGTCGTCGAAAATGACAAATCGAGTTCGACTGCAGTTTACTTAGAAGGTTAGTAGCGACTTTTATAGTATATTCAATCGAAATTACCACATAACATCTTAACACATACTCTTCACAAAATCAATTTTGCCAAAAACTTTTGCAAACATTTTTATAAACACATTTCTCAGACAGAAATAACACTATAATTATATTAATTATCATAAAATGAAAAATTATTTCAAAAGCTAATTATTCTGAATAATTGCGCCAAAAGCAAAAATATAGTAAAATAATTCCAGACCGTTCGACTAATACATAATTTAAGTTTACATAATTGGCTCGCAAAACTTGTTTTATCAAAATTTCTTAAAAGACATTGAAAATATTTTTTGTAAAACAAAATTAAGTTTATTTTCTCTAAGTAACGTTCACATTTTTCTTTAGATATTTTCCTTTGTACAAGGCCTATGTTTGAAACTAATTAAAAGAGTCAAACAGCGTCGTAGGTAAAACTTTTGACACATTTTTTTGATGTTAGAATATTGAATCCAATTAATTATTACCGTGAACTAAAGTTTTATTACCATAAATCTACTACTGGAAAAGGCCAAGGTCAAGTAATTTCTTAATAGTAGGGTAAGTAATGACATGTCCCTCTTTAAACGAGGTTTAAGAAAAGTCCTGTATCGGTAGGCGATAGATAACGGCCCCTCATTGCCCTGGCATTGCAGAGGTTCATGAGCGACGGTGACCGGTTACCATCAGGCGGGCCGTAGGCTCGTTTATCTGTCACGCAATAAAAAAAAAAAAGGTAACATCTCAATCACAATAAACTATGTGCCTTTGTGGCTTGGCATTGGAGGTACTTGGAACGATAACCCCTTTGCTCCAGGTCTGTTGCTTATTTAGTTGCCAAGGTAAAAAGACTCAAAACCAGCCAGTCCAATTCACCAGTCTTGTGCTGTTTGCATTCAGCGAGCTTCTGCTATCTTAACCACTCGTTTGTCTGTCAAATATCACCTATAGATGCCACTACTAGACAAACGTCAATTTTCGTTGTTTCCCGATCCAGTTGTCAACTAGTTCATCAGTATGTATCTACACTTGTTGAAATATTCAAACTAAAAATTGTTGCTCATTAAAATTCAAACGATCTTGATTTGGTGGCGAATACTTCATACTCCACGATTCGTAACGGATACCTTTTGGAAACGTCACCAAGTCTAGATTAGGCAAAGACCGAACCTATGCTAGGTTATATCTTTAAAATTTAAACGAAAAACTGTAAAATGGCATAGCCTAACAAGTTTCTATGTCGTTTCCTCTTTCCGTAGACTTCCTTATTAAGAAAATTGGCTCCTCGCCACTGTCATGTTGCCGAGTCTTGTAGTAGTCCCGCCGTCTGACTTAAATTATTCCTTTAAAGAATTATTTAGTTTTTCTTGGTTGGGTCAGAAATCGATCACAGATTTAAAGTTTCGAAATGCTATGCTAGTTATTGTATCAACTATCTTTGACATAGAAGGACATAAATTCATTTTGTATGATTTTCATAATTATCATCATCAAGATGATGACTGTCCTCCTCCTCTTTTCTTTGAAGCCCAGCAATTTGTTTATTTTCCACCAGATCATGACCCTGTTTACTTACCTATGTTGTAAACTTATTACTGCATTATATCATCACTCAATACAAAAATGTAGTATAAAGTTTCTTTAACTAAATTAAATCTTATAGATGAAGACAATGAACACAGCGCCTAAAATACCAAAATAATTCAGCACCTATTATAAGAGCTAAGACAAATTACGTCATCCAAGAACGTGACTTAGTTCTTGAAATTCACAACCCACGTGCACCTGAAACAAAGCATTGTTCTATAAATGGATATCAAAATCTAAATTCGCACATTACCTCTTCTAGTATTTGAGTGGAAAATTAATGTGTAACCCTACAAGGTTTCGCATAAAACAAATTCAATTAATAATATTTTCCATCTGTCGTCCCAGATTTTGCTTACAAACCTTAAGTGCTAGAGAGTTGTGTTTAGTGTGTTTAAAACAAAAACAAAATAAAAAACTTGAGAGATGACATGGGACACCCGAATAGAACGAAGTTCCTTTCGATTAAAAGATATCATATATTTTTTTTCTATCGTAACGCGCGACAAGGAACGTGTTTTAAAAGATTTTGATCACAGCGCCATCTAGCGATAATCATCTAAAACAAAAAAGTGTCGTGACAACTTTTCGTAAGAATTTTTTCCGTCTAGCCCCCTTTCACAACGCGCGATAAGGAACTTCGTTCCAATAGCATCTAGATTACAGCAGAGTGAAGTTTGAAGATAACCACCTTATATTTATGGAAAAAAAGTATAATTTTGGGTCGAAAATCCTTAGAAACTCTTGTACTAAACTAGATAAACTCATCATGTTTGGGATCGTTTCACTTCTCTTGGCTAACTCTTTACTTTTGCGACATCCAGTCAAAAGCTTGTGTTTAAAAGCTTTTTTCTTTTATAATTTAAGGCTATACGTCATATTATTATATGGCATACGTTTCTGGTGATTCAATTGTGCTGTATATTGGATACGAGTGCGCACAACAATCTACATATTTTTACTGTGACGCGTCCGTGCGTTCATTTTGAGGGGGACGATGGCTGCATTGAATTACAATGGAGGCTTTTATTCATTTTGTCTCAGAGTGGATAACGATGGTGTTTCAAAGAAGTAATAATACACTTGTACGTTCTATGTTTTTGTGAAATTCTTGCTAAAACCATAGGTTATAATGGTAGCTTTCCATACATAACGTTTCTAAAACTTTTGACACTCGCTGTTTGAAATCACTTGGAATTTTGGATCGGTGTGAGTGATGCGAGTTCGTCATAACGATGTTTTTTTTATTGCAATATAGATAAACGAGCCTTCGGCCCACCCGATGGTACGAAGTTTTCCTTCTATTCTGTGATTATAGACTAAAAGCAAAATATCGTTACAAAACTTGCTTAAAGAAGGCTTATACACGCTTAGAAGCAGTTGCTAGGAATCTTGGATCGTCATAAATAATGGGAAAAAATAAATAGGTATTTGCTACCTCAATACTGGAAACTGTAGCAAAAAGCAATGGATTGATGTAGAATATTAGGTAAAGCTGGAAATAACGTTTCTAAATAATTTCAACAATTAACTAAGTTTCATCAATTAGGAGACACGACAAAATTTCCACCTCATTAATAATGATGAAGAACTAACTCTACCATACTAAGAATATTATATTTAGGTAGTATATTTTCTAACTAATAAATTATAATACACCTACATTCCTGCTTACTTTAGAAGCATCTCTTTTGAGATTGATTAGTGGGTGGACCCATTAAGTAAGGATGAACTTAGCTGAAACATGCTAAAAATAGTGGAATCATCTTAAATTATTTATCAGGGCATTAGCCCTTTCAATGAAAATATACTTACAAGGAGAAATATTTTACTTACGATTTACAAGCATTAATTACTTCATAAGTAAATTTACTTTACTCGAAATCGCGTGAGAACTGCCAAGTGCCAAAAAGTTTAAAGAATTAAGTAAATCGGCTCACCAAAAAGATTTAAGATTAAAAACAGTTGAATGTCTTTGAAGTTGATTGAAAACAAAGACAAAGCTTATGCTTCGTTTTGATATACAACTAGATTTAAAAGTTTCAAATAATTCTCAAGTTTTATTTAGGATCATCGAGTCTTTAACTCCTCGCTTTTTGAACCAATCTAGAAAGACATTATTTAATATTAAGTTTATTAGACTTTAAAAAAATACTAATCAGCAGCGGAGGTGCCGCTCAACTCGATTGCTTTCGGATTCCATTTAGCAAATGATAAGCAGTGCAAAATATATTTCAATCGATTCATAATCGAGGAATATACGAATTTGAATACTAAAATATCAGACCACCTTTTTTAGCAAACGCCACAACTGTCAATAAGTCTAAATAATACGGCTTAAACGCCATTTACAGCTCAACTGAACTTAAACAAGGTTTAACAAAGCGTTCTATATCCAGGCCATTTAAAATGAACTATTATAGGGATATTATTCACATTACTCAAGGTAAATACGATCAGCGGGAAAATTGGCAACGTCTATTGTGGTCCTGATCCAAACACATTTCGTTTAATGACTGCGTTTACCGGTGAAGAATTGTTATCTGACTCCGGCATAATGGTCTGGATAAAGGCGGAATATATGAAAATTCGCGTAATTGGTATGTGAAATTTGAAGCTTCTTCTTAATAGGGAGAAAGGTGCACCCGTCAGATCTTCATTGCCTGGTTCTACTTTCAAATATACGTGTTCGGTTCGACGGTATTTTTACATGTAATTATGACAAAGTTACTAAATTTAAGTACTAGTGCCTGTTAAAAATCCTACAAATATAGGACAGTGTTGTCGAAAATGTTAACAACAAAGCTGGAGGCAGTAATTGGTGGATACAGGCAAATACAACATATTAATTTTTAAGTTTAATTCTTTTGTCTTTTTAATTTTTTTTTCTATTTTTTTTTTTTTTTTTTTTTCTTATTACTTTATGTCATTGCTGTTTCTTTGTTTTATTGTTTAGTAATTATGTCTGTACCTTCGTTCTGAGGCTCTGCCTGAAAACCAGCGCTGGGTTAATCGCAGCAATATGCCGAGGCAGATTCCTTTTGGACACACAAACTATGTTAATTATATTTTGCTATTTATCTTGTGTTTTAAGTATGTGTGTTTAATAAAATTTCTTTCTTTCTATATTAATAAGATACTGTCAATACCCATCTCCAAATCTCCAATAGTCAGTTATTTAAAGTAAAATTTAATAGACTCAAAATCTACCTATTTCATCTTCTGATAATATCGTTGCAGCGCCTAAGTGGTGCTCTCTCTCCGGTTCCTAGGCTCCTCTGCTCAGAGTCATTATGATGTCAATCCTATCTAGTAGGAATTACAGTTTTGAGAGTGGAAGACTAAATTCACTACAAACAATATCGTTTTATCTAAAACTCCGTTAATCAGAACATGTCTGTTCCAAGCGTAGCCCTTTTGAATAAATCCAATCGCGTTACTGAGTTTTATAGTTGCTCCCATGATATAAAACGAATTCAATTTGCACCCTACAAAGATACTATGACGTATGGGGGATTTATGGGTAATGGAGGGATCAATGTTGCTATAAATTTCTCTGTCGCAGACAAAAAATCAATGTGAATAGTCCCTTTGATCCTCTCTGAGGGGATTGTCTGTGAATATTATTTTACTTTTTGGTGAAAACCTTTGTGATGCCATCGCGGTGGGATTTGATATTTGCTCGCTGAAACTCCTGTAACTTATAAAGGAAGCTTTTGGATCAATGGGATTTATGTATATGCTTTTGTTTTTTAATGATTTCTATTTGATTGTTATTTTTTTATGCAGGAAATCGTTGGAAAATATGAAGAAAAATCGCACTAAAACTTCCAACCGCTCACACCTAGCATCGGAACCCGACTGAGGCTAGAACCCAGAGCGAAATTATTAGAACCCAGGGCGGCGCGATGCGTTACGCACTACGGCATTTACCATTGCGAATTAGACTACGTTGTTAGAGAAACACTTTAAAATATCGTAATTTGGTTTGCTTACTTAGTTGTCTAACCAGGGGATGGTAGACCGCGCCCCCCGATCCACGCTGGTTCTGACCCAGCGGGGTATTCCGTGGGAGGGTTACACGTGGTCCCATCTTGGCGGGCTTCGTAAAGCCCGCAGACCGAGAGAGCCGGTGGCAGTATCGCTGGCGGCTACCAGTTCGGCGTCCGACGGGGGCTGCGCGACGGTAAAGAGTGCGGTGGGCGTAACGCGTCGCGCCCTCCCTCATAACCCCGTGATGTATTCTGGCCTCAGCCGGGGTTCGGACGCTGAGTGTGAGCGGTTGGAGGTTTTAGTGCGGTTCAACTCCCACATATCCCGGTGATATCCTCCAACTAAAAAAAAAAAAAATCTTAGTTGTGTAGGTATCTTTACATAACTTGAAGATTATAATTCTACTTGTAATTTACAATTTACGACTAACTACAATCACGTAACTTTTTTTAGTTGCTTTATTATTCAAACAACTATTACCATAAAACCAGACAAAGGCAAAATAAGAAAAACTTGAAGTAAACTGAGCAAATCTGTTCGTAGTAGTCTTCGTCCTAGAAAGTTTGCGTTAATAAGGAAACCGTGATGCTTCCCGATCCCTCGAGTATAATAAAGCGGATTGGCCAATCTGCACACAGCTATCTAGCTATCTTTAATCATAGTCCCGCTTTGGAATTCTGCCGGATTTTTGCTTACCCGTGGATCACTAACGGGATTCACAATCAATCTGAGAGTGACTATGTTTTAGGGTTGCTATTTCAAAAGTTATTACCCTAAAATAACTTTGCGGAAATTCGTTCATATTTTTATTGGAAGACAGACAAACGAGCTCGCACACTTGTTGTATAGTGGCTACTGTCGTTCATGGACCTCTGCAATGTCAGGGGACACTGAAGGTCGCTACTAACCACTTAACTTTAAGGACCTTCCTTAAGCCTCGTTAAAATTAGACTGGCAATACACTACTCTAAAATAACATATAACGAAGCTTTTCTGAATACTCGACCTAGTTTTCAAGTTGTGACTATCCTTTGTTAACGAGTATTAAAACACTTGAATACTGAAAATGGCTTGTTAGATACATTGTTAATATTACACTACTATCGACATTTTTGGTACTGGAGGAACTCGCTGGAATTCCATCAACACTTAGAACGGTAACACTCGATACGAAAAAAAATAATGTTGCACTTTAGAGACTAAAGACAATCATCAATTAAGATTATTCATACATAATCAATTAAGTATGTAAAGTTTTTATAGTATACTCGTCCTAAAAATAGACGACTTTAATTGAAAAGTTTAACAACATTTGTATATTATCTTAAACTTGCAAATGTAAAGTTAAAAGGTAATCGTGATTGAAACAGCAAAAGAGGTAATAAAAATAAACCATTATGTACTCCAAATAAAGAACAAAATACAATAGACAAAACCGACTATATCGATTAACCTAAGCTAACAATAACCTCATACGACTTTGAAATATCGAGTCTCCAGATCAAAACCAACAATCTCAGAAAGTTATCCCGTCTAAATAAACAGATACGTGCCAAGAAAACAGGCTGAAAAAATAAAATCTAGATTCTTTGTACCCTTGTTACGTGTTGTCAATAATGGAACCCTTTTCACGCGCCTTTGAAATTTGGGAACCTCTGATATCAAACTGGCTGGGATTTGTGACCATCTTGGCTCACCTCTGGACCATAAATTAGGAGCGTTCGGGCAGACTATCCGTTATGTTTAGGAGCGCCCGTTTTGTAATCGTGTATCAAATTTTATTTGAATCTTGATTATTTTTGACATTCATGATTATTGGAACGAAGTTCCTTATCGCGCGTTATCGAAAGGGGCTAGACGAAAATGTGAAAAAGTTGTCACGACACTTTTTTATTTTAGATGATAATAATATGTTTTGAATTAATTTGTTAGTTTAAAACGTCTGTCTCTCTCTTCTATAAGAGAGAGAGAGACAGACGTATGTAATAAAATTTCATTACAATTCGAACTTCGAAGAACTTCGTTCCATCCGGTTTCTCAAGTTTTTTTTTTGTGTGTTCTTAAATTTGTTTCTAATACGTAACTGTTTTAAAATCTAGTCTTGTTTGAATTGCCTCATTTAAGAGATCCAGATTATTTCACTGCTTATCTGGAATTCCGAAACTGTATCTTGATTATTTTCAAAACAAGTGGCTAATTTACAGTTTAACATATTTTGTTTGACAAAAACTTTAACTAATCTACTCAACTGCATCTCAAGACTCGTATCTCAATACTCACTTCATCATTGTTTTCATGAATAACGTCCTCAATTTCTATTAGGCACCAGACAGCATTGTTTAAATCATTGTAAATAACCATACCACATAACCTTACATGTCTACTAACAAACTAAGAACCTTACAAGTCTATATTACTCATAATAATAATTACAAAACCGTCTCCCCCATTAGTAACCATAAAATAATTTATGTATCAAGAAGAAGGTATTTATTACCGTAGTTCAAATACATTTACTCGCACGAGAGCTTCGTATGATTGATCGTGTACGTCGCGATATGAAGGCATAATACATTGATTGATAAATAGTAGTACTTTCTATTTGCATATTACTATGATACTTTCTTTGTCTAGTTTTCTTTCTTATCGGTATGATAGATATTGCCCCTGCTTTAAAACTTAAGATTATTTAGTTATTGTTGCTGCAAGCTTTAAATTTGAAAAGAGTTATCTCCTTACACGTCATATTAAAGAAACTCCGTAACTCAGGCAGAAGTTACTTAATAGCAAAAAATATAATATATACAGGGTGATTTTTAGAGAGGATACATAGTGCAGGGGATGAGTACTCTGTTCTAATACGGAATATTACAAAAAATAGGTAAAATTACATTTTTTTTAAAATCTTAATTCGACAAAACTACCTCAAACATAAACAATTTCGGCTTAAAGAGTGTTGACTAATGACCTCTAGTGATCTCGCGCACCCCAGACCTCCGCCACACCCATCAGCTGTCGAAAAATCATCATTTTGCAAGAATTTTAGATATTTTCAAGTTGCGATTACTAAGGCATTAAGCCATATTCTTTGGTAATAATATTTTTACTGGTCGTATATAACCATCAGCTACCATCACCTTCAATATGTACCCTCACTAGGAAATCACCCTGTATACATAGTCGAATTGAATATGTTCTTCATCTTAAATAAATACAAATTTGAATCTATAATACAAATATCAAGAAAAACTATATCGCAAAACATGTTTTCTCAGCCAAACAAGAACGTAAGATAAGCTTGTATTATAAAGAGAGATTACAAAGCAATCGTAAAAAATAACGACCTACAAATTTTGCTTACATCCTCACGCACACGAAAACACATGAATTGAACAATAACATTTCGTATATGAGCTAGATCAGAATCCACCCTCCCACCGAAGACATTTCAGCAAATTCGATATTGTACAAACAATGCTTTAACGATGTGTGCAAAGCTCTTCGAACCGTCAAGGATCGGGTGCCGGTTGCAAACGACTCTAATACTCGATAAACTCGATATTCTCGTACTCGATACGTAATAATCGTTTTATATATCTCGCACATTGTCCATAAATAACGATTTTCGTACCTCTACGACTGCACCTATATTTTGCGGAGGAGCCCTATAAATTTCCTCGCGAACCCATCGAGGAATAGCCATTTTTATTTTCGTATGCCTACGTTTGTACCTCGTTCTGTTTCGCATACAATTCTCATTTGATTATTCACGATGTAACGCTTGTTGTTGCTGAAAAATTGTACTTTCATCGAGTGTTCGTCTCTCTTTTTGAAATATGTAGCGAGGTTTTTTGTTTTTTTGTACCTCTGTTGTGGTCGCGCGTCGTAACACAATGCTGGAAACGTATTTATATTTGCAATAGGTACGTGGAATATAGTACAATAGGTTTAATCACAAAAGACTTCAAATTTCAATACAGCAGTTGTTTGAAACTCGATTAAACTGTTTCAAATTGGAATAGTAAGTTTCATCTTTGAGACGCTTTTAGTAAAGAAGTGTTCGTAGTTTTCAAGTGTCAGTCAACTGGATAAATCGCCTTTTCTGGAATTGATTAAAAATGGAACATTGAACGAATACGTCCGTCTTGTAAGAAAGTCATTTTAGAAGTACGATTACTATCGTAATTTATGACGCAATAGACATTAACAAATTTAAGCTTGCAACTGTGGTACTAACCTTCACAGATATAAAATAAAGATTTTAATTTAAAGTCACGATTCTTCAATGAATTCAGTGCTTTTCCTATATATATTTATTTATCTATTCATTTGAATCATCTACTTATAAGACAAGATGAATGTACATTTTGAAGCATAAATACGATACTATCGATGTTTCAGTTGAAAGAACAAAAACCTCACTAGATTTATCACGGCCATGACATGTTTTTGTACCACGATGGAAGATAGGACTGAGAAGGGAAACGCATCATGAGTAAACCGGCTCAAGATCAAATGATGATCTGATAAATGGTACAGAAAATCGACTTTACAGTCAAAGCTGAATTTTAGTGTTTAAATTTCTAAAAAAAAATATAATTAAATAACAACCAAAGGAAGACATATGTAAAGATACAATACAAGATACAAAAATACAAAATAATTTATTGTCAAACAAAATACACAGTACAGAAAAAATATAGCAGTGGTCTCCTGCGATACAGGCCACTGCAGGTGGCCTCTATTGCAGGAGACCGTTACGTTTCAAATATTATTAAATTAATTGAAAGATATCAGAGGAGACAGCTTAGAACAGATAGAACAACAAACAAAAGAAGGAAAAAAAATACAATCCGTGTTACTCGTATAGCATGCATACACAGTTTAAAATAACAATGAGTACAACAATCGGCCATATGGATTATGCAATATAACTTATTAATTCTTTCATGCATTTTTAACGGGTTCTTACCACGATATTTAATTAATTGAGTTGTCTCGATATTTCAACGTTGTTGCAAACGTCATGATCACGAGAAGACTGGATACTGCGGGTCGATTTACGAGCAAACAAATCTGTCTACCCTCTTTCTCGTTCGCTTTTGGGTCGCACCACTGGAAAAATGCATGAAAGTATTATAGAAAGCCGCGAGTGTCTGAATAAGTTTATAACTTATTAATTGTTAAAATTTCTAAATTTCTAATTAAAATAACTAATAACATTAAGTAGTAGACCAAAATTTGATGATAGACCAAACTAAATTCTAAAAATACATCAACTTCCACAACATACTTCCGGATACAAATTGAAAACTCAATTAGAGAATTAGAAAACAATACTCCTATCCAAGCTAATGTGATTAACGGGCACTGCAGCTGAATAATAATATTCGAATAAAACTGATAAAGGAAACGAAATCAACTTAATTTACTCCATTAATAAGTGAATTAGATCCCCAAAACTTGAACTTAATAGGGTGAGCCTCTGAATCTGTTTGAACTGAAGGAAAACCGTGACGAGAAAATATTAAATTTATTCTAAAGCCTCAATTATGTTTCAGAAATTCGTTCAGATTTAAGCAAAGTATTTTTAAGTTAATTGAGTTCTGTATTTTTCATGAGTGAATTACTTTTAGTTTTTAGTACCTAAACGGGTATAATAAAAACAGGAAATTTTATGAAGATATTTGTATGGACGTTGAAACTTGTCGGAAATTACTGACGCACTTAACAGTGAAATATTTTTGAAACCTTTAAAGTTTTATAGCTCTCAATTGTGTCCTTAGAGGAATTTGGCAAAATTTATGATAACTTTTGGACAAGCTTTTTTTTGAGTGTGGGTTTAATAAAATCAATTTCTTAATTTCTGAAAAAAGTACTTACTTAAAGTAATAATTTATCTAAAAGTAATAAAATACGAACACAAAAAAAACTATAATGTAAAGTTCGTCATACCAAACAAAAAACTATTTTCTCTGATACTGGCTAGATATTATAACAAAACAGAATCTTTCATACAATAGAATAATCAGTTATATAATAAAACCTTATTATGGATTCGGAGGTGAGCCCGCCGTAACCAAGCTGTGACGTGGGCATGATTTATACCTACCAGAACCTAAATTATAGCTTATTGAATGTAACACCAAACATTGCTTTCGATATTAAGTCAAATATTTATTTTCTGGTTCGATGGAGAGACCTGTCTAGATTTCTGAGATATTTTCTTTCGTTTTTGTAGTATAATTTCGGATATTGTAGATGGAATGAAGTATTCGTAGTATTACATTTTTGGGTATCAGTGGACTATGGCCAAAGGGAGATCTCCGACCGGGCGAACTAGTGTGTACCCGGTCAGGCCGAAGCCCGAGTATTAGATTTTAGATGTTGTATTTATGTCGCCGAACGTTGCAAACATCGATAGCGCGATTTAGGATCTGACACACTATTGGTCCACTACACATTTTTACATCTTGTAAATTTATGCAGTGAGTGATTTTAAACACTTAGAAGGTGTTTCTCAAGTGCTATGACTTGTCCTTCTTCAAACAAGAATGTCCTTAAGGTGATGTTAATGTCACAGGACACTACAGAAGTTCAATGGCGATGGTAACCACTTACAATAAGACATTAAAAAACTAAAGCTTTCGATACGGGGCTCCTTCAAAATAACCAAAGGCAGCAAATACCTACTGAGAAATGCGTTATTATAGTTATTTGATATCAAAACCTCTTACTTGATAATAATATTATCTATATTTATATATAAATTCTCTATCATGATTAATGTAAGCAAGAGTTATGGTAAACACTTGAATTTTCCAGAATCCATTATGCTTTAGATAATATTGAAAATAGATGAACTTGCTAGGATCGGAAAAGATTATTGCATTTCAAGTCACGATGTAAAATAATTATGTATTTATTATGCACAATTATAATCACAAAAAATATAACAATGGTTTCCGCATTATAATTATCGGTTTAAAATAGCACTTAAAATAAAATAAACTAATGATTATAATCATTTATTTTATACTTCGTTATCTATAATTTATACAATGGCTTCAGTGTATTTTCCATTAAAGTAAAAGCTGTAAACGCAACGTTAAAATGAATTAAAAATGTAACCTGTTCGCCACAATTTTATAACGTAAAATGTATTTTACTGATCCAATTACTCTAACTTTGTTTATTGAACTAAAATTTCCAATAAAATATGCAATTTTTTTCCAAGAATCGAATTGAGAGTAATTGTAGTATAAGCCGCTTCTATATTATTCTATGTCTATGGGCTAAAATATACAGGGTGTCACAGGACTATGAGAAGTACCTACTTTAAGAATCGGAAATAATACTTTGAATGCAGTATTAATAATTGTCAAAAATAAAATTATGCTTCCTTTTAGCAAAACATACTATTTGCGATATTTAAGGTACTTTCCATAATATTTTTTTATAATATGGTAGCATTTTCAGTTCATGCTCTTAAAAGATAAATGATGGCCTGATTGAATCCACTAGAAACCTAACCTAAAGCCAGCAGAAAACCTTTTGTTGCTAACTCCATCAGAAATACACCGCAACGTACTCAAAACTAACAATTAAAATTCCAATTTTAAATGTTTTACGGATCGCAGTTTAGCAGGATAAGTATACAGTACGTGCCAAGTCGGGATAACCGCCATTTTTCTTGGTTCCCGCCAGTTCGGGACTATCTAGTGGGGGCAGGTTGCACCGCCGGCTACTTCCCGATAATCCGGGACGCCACGCGAATGCAAATAAAACGGATCAGCCATATGATAGCGTTTGAACGTGCCTGCTATACTTGAAGCACAGAATAATTAGTGAACAGAAGTAATCTGTACTTAATATTTAAAGAGTTAGTTTGGTTTGAAAAAATATTTTAGTGTTGGATAGTTAGATACTTTACATCTTTTTGGGATGCGAAAACGAAATTCCACTGGTTTAGTCAGTTCTACATACAAATCGTGCTTGACAAACTCAGACTAATGCAAATCTCATTGATACCAGTTACAAATATAGGGTGGGCGATCTAACGTTTGCATTTTGAACTACTGTTTATTTAGAGAATGACAACTCAAATGTCATTCAATTTGTGTTCATAATTTAGTTAAAGGTTTGACATTTACGAAATGGGACGCTATACGCTTGAACAAAATTGGGAAATATTGAAAAGTTACTTCCAAAGTGGTGAGTCTTCAGTCCAAACTGTAAGAAATGTGTGTGTATGTGTGTCAGATGAAGCCCATTACCACCTCGTAGGCTATGTCAATAAGTAAAATTGTCGCATCTGGAGGTCGGAAAATCCACACGTCACCATTGAGAAGCCAATGCACCCACAAAGAGTTACGGTTTAGTGTGGGTTTTGGTCCGGCGGCATCATTGGAAAATGAGCAAGGAGCCGCCGTTACGGTCAATGGCGAGCGTTACCGTGCCATGCTCAACGAATTTTTGTTTCCAAAAGTTAAAAACAAAAGAAAAACGGATTATGTAAATAATTAGAAATTATCATTAAAAGATCATCTGCATAGTATGTATAAAGTTAGTAAGCCAATGTTGATCTTCATTGGCAAACTATACATTGTGTTTGGCGCCAATGTTTGCTGAATAGACCAACAGATGAAGTTTCTTGTCTGAAATTAGCTCATAAAATATTAATGAGTACTAAGAAACTTATACATGTAGCTTATACCTTACAAAATCGTTATTTTCTCGCTTCTTTTTCTTGCAAATAAGATTAAAAATGAAATTGGTTTTTGTTTTTATCGCGTGGCAAGCAACAAAGGCAAAATTTACTTCAACTAGTTTAATTTACATTTGTCCAATATCCACATATAGAAAATTGACTAATTCTGTATTCGAAGCATACACATCGACTCTTCAACCATTATCACCCACACATATTAACAACGCCTTTGTTTTTATAGACCCCACATTCGCACTACTTTTCATAGCTCCATAACAATTATACTATAGTTTTACGAACGGTTCAAATTGGCAGACAATTACGATGAAATTAATACCCAGCTCAAACTTGAGTGCCTTAAGTAACAAAAAGCCCAAGTTTCCTCGAACGCAAGCTAATACTCAGTCTAATTTTCAGGTAACCCACTCGAATGTAATTGCCGCTTATCTTGGATATACATTTTACGGAACGAGACCCAGGAGAACACCTTGAGGAACGCCCTTGAGAAAGTATCGTGTATCCAGGACCCGGGAACGAATGACATTGAAGAAAAAGCTAATGATAATATTTTGGCTGACGAGAACTACGATTATTATGATAGGAATGACGACTATAATGAGAAGGCTAAAGCTAGATTGAATAAGGCAGTTAAATTGCTTGATATTCCGTTAAATATGCTGCCGTGTACAAAAGAGCTACTGCAGTCTGTTGAGGAGTCGTACGGCCACCCGGTTCAAAATGAGATACGGCTTAAAGCATTCTCTGGCAGTCGCCTTCCGCAATGCTCCCTTACTTTAATCCTATTAACTGTATTGTTACTTTAAATTCTCGATTCAAACGAAGATATTTGTGATATTAGATATTTAATCGTGTAAATAATGTTTCGTTAATGTTGACAGAGATTATATCGGAAAAATTATAGTTGTAAAAGCAAGCTGATAAAATAATTAATATTTATCATATCTTGATTAGTGTGTATAACAAACACTGGATATCATACGTTTAGGAATTACAATAATATAAATAAAATAGTACAAAAACGTAATATCTTTTTGTCATGATTTGACTACTTACATTTTGATTACATGTCTTCTGATGCCATTTTGAAACAAGGATGTAATTTTGCAAGCTTAATTTGGTAGCATCACATTCACTCACACGCACAACTCCGCGAAAAAATGATTTGTTGTGTGCGAGGCTTAAAGATAAATTGTTTGTAAAGGAAAATCCTCTGTAGATTAAGCCGATGCGTGATTCCGGAGACATTTCAAATGAGAGCTCCTAAAGCTGGCTTAAAATTATCTAGGACGGTACCGAAACGTTTATTTTTCCGCTTTTTAGAAAGCCTTCAGGTAACCTTGCCTTAATTGAATGTTTCTGGGACGGGATGCAAACAGGCTTGTTTTAATTAATTTTGATATATTTTCTCAGTAAAGTTTATTTTGAGTGAAATTCTTAGGATTGTTTGTCCTGTACAACGTTTCCACGAAACTATGATAGCTCTAGAATTAATTAATTAAAGATATAATTGATATTATTGTTTAGGGAGGATCAAAGTGTATTACAACTTTTCTTGGTTTAACAAAATATTTTTTTCAAAGTTTATCAATCAAATTTATTATTATCAATAACTAAAAATGCTAATATAAAAGTGGATATTATATTCTATTACAAAATGTAAAACGACCAGCATAGCACAAAAACTACCAGTCAAATCTTCATTAAAAATATATGAGATAGTCTCCAAAGTGTCTGCTTCCTAACATAATAAAATAATCATCAAAATCGGTTCATATAGAAAACATTTTTTTTTTTATGCAAATCCAAAAGTAATTATTAAATCTTATAAAAATGAATTAAGACCCCATGACGATTAACACCATTCATCTGACTCCCGAATAATTCTAATCAGTTCACTCAAAATAAAGTTATGAAGGATCAAATTGAGTACCTCCTTTTTTTGGAAGTTGGTCAAAAAGGGGCAAAACGACTTTTCAAATGTGAATAAAGATCAACGGTCCACCGTTAGTAAGTGGTCACAATCATTACTGAATACAATACAAGGAACAATGAAACCGAATAACTCTAAGGATATCTTCAAACTTCTCTTGAATAAGTTTTTGTCATTTCCCTAAGACATCATAAATAAATACGGTATTTTTTCAATTTTTTTGAGAGGTTCCGTATCAAACAAAGAACGGAGATAAAGAAATGATTCCTGGCGGACATTTCTCGTTCAACGTTTAAATAAATAATGGAAAATGAGCGCTGTCAAACTTTGCTCTGTCACTGTAAACGGAAAGTTGTAAAAACGTACATTTTTCGTTTTAAAGCTATTACTTATTTAAGTAGCGAAGGACGAATACTAAGTATTTGATTTTATTAATTTATTTAACGTGGTAAAAAACCTTTGGGTATTATATTAACATTTTTAAATAGAGTTTCAAGGTAAGAAGAGGTTATTTTGAAAAGGTATAGGTATCCTATGAATATTAATATACGATTAAAATTTAATGCATTTACCATTTTAGATTATTTATAAGTTCTAAACTTACCTATAACATTTTCGTCACAGCTCTCCGAATTTTTCTTTTCTTTGTGTTTCATTCTTAACAGATTACATCTATATATCTTCAAAGTATATTAGCCTGACGATAACAAACTAACATCTAGATATAAACTTGATTAAGTAAGCACTTTTAATGTCAAAATGTCGTATATTTACGCATAGTTGATGTACTTTTGATTTTGATATTCATGTTGTCGATTCCAGATGCTATAATTCTAGGTTTGGAAAATTATTAAGTTAAACCATTGCTGTTTTCTTTCAAATGTAAACTAATGTAACATATCCTTAGCATATCCCTGTGAATTATAAATTGTAAATATTATATAAGATAATTTAAAATCGTTTATCTCTTTCTATGATATGATGTATTGTTAGGTATGAAAAGAACAAAGAATCGTTTTAAGCTAAGTTGATGTTATAATATTTAACGCAGTGTTTTTAAGATAAATGTAGTTTTATTGTTTGAAAAACAAATTGTATCTTATATCTAAGATTTTAATTACATTATTATAGTTGATTATAAATGTAATATACTTATATTATTGTATTGCCGTTAATAATTTACTGTAATAATAGGTTGTGTATAGTTCGTTCTGTTGTAATAAATATTTCTATCTGTGACCTTTGCTTTTATTTCTTTTACCTATATTTTTGAACCTTATACTTACTACCTGAAAATACAACCTTACACAAAAGAATATCCACACTTAATATTATTTTGAAGATTGTCTTTAATAATTGCATAAGTGTTTAGTCGACAGCAACCAACAATATCTTTCTGTTACCCTATTCGCCTGCGTTTTTAACAATAAGCAAGTAATATTTAAAAAAACAATAAAAATGACTGACTTCTAATTCTCTAGAATAGTACAAAAACCATCAGATTAGGTGTCAGTCAGATCCTCATGAAATTAAAAGGAGATTAAGATAAACGTGCCTGTTTTCCGAGAACACCATAGAGACCAACAGAAAGTCTTCCTAAATTAGATTCTTTTTTTTGAATAGCTTTTTATAGGTCTAATTCAAAAGCTAATATAATGGTAGATTAAGGTGTAGACATTAACAACAACACAAACTACTTAAAATATCTTCGGGGGTGGCGCGACGGGAAAGAGTGCTGAGCGCGTAACACGTCGCGCCGTCCCTCCAAACCCCGTGCTGGGTTTTGGCCTCAGCCGGGGTTCGAATCCTGAATGTGAGTGGTTGGAGGTTTTAGTGCGAATCAACTCCCACATTTCCTCCAACTGAAAAAAAATGTAGGTAGTTACCTCTAAAAAGCATTTAAGCTAAAAATAGTTGTAATTAATACCAGTCTCCATCGACGAAGTTTTAGTACGACGTACAGATTACGAAGTTCCAACGCGAAAGCCGCTTAGAACAGTACGTGAAGTTAGTTATAACTGTAATACGTTCATCAGAACATAAACTATTACGTGTATTTATAGAACTGTGAGTATAACGAGTAAGTCATGGTGGCTGAGTGGTTGAAGTGCTTGTCTTCCACACGGGTAGTCGCAAGTTCAAAACCTCTAAATTATAATGCGACAAAGATTTATCTACAATTTTTCACACTACTGGCTAAAAACGATGAAGGAAAACATCGTGAGGAAACCTGCATATTGGAAAAGGATTCTAAAAATCTTTCGATGATGTGTGAAGTCTCCAATCCGCATTGGGCCAGCGTAGTGGACTATGGCTAACCCCTTTTCGGAGGAGACCTAAGCCCAGCAGTGGGCAGTAATGGGTTGTTACGGTGTAACTATACTAATACAATATGGTGGAGAGGTACGAGTAATACTAGTGCTAACTACTAGTACTAAAAGTAAGTAGACTCATATTTGATTGAAGTTTGGATTTTGTACTTATGTTTTAAGACAATTTATGTACTTACATTAGTAAGTACCTACCTGTTGTAACTATCAGAAGTAAAATCATAACACTATCAAAATCCCCTATTACAACCATTTGCACCACTCTGCGATGAAATCAAGAAGAATGAAATAAGATTCATAAGTTTATCAATACGAAACCAGTGCACATTAAATTGTAAATCACAAAATACGAAAATAAGTAAAATATTAACCAAATCTAAAATTCATAAAGTTACTACTGACATTTCATGCAAACTACTCAGTCGGAACGTCGACAGCACCCTTGAAACTCAAAAGTTTTCAAGTGCGAGTCAAACAATGGTATTTACATTTCAAAGCAAGTCACTACAGTAATAATGTTATCACGGTTGAGTACGACCCGTACACATCCGTCTTTTCTCACAATTAGCAAGTATCATTCGTTCCGGATACAATAATGCCGAGAATGTTAATATCCCAGCGGATTATCCGGTCTGGGTTGCGGATATCCGTTACAGGGCTTGCCGCAGAGTAATTACAGAAAGAAAGGTTCAATAAAATTGTGAAGACATCACACTTATGACAGTGCCCCTTACACTGGTACACTTACGGTGCTAGGTAGGTAGATTATTGCTTCAAAATGGCTGTCATCGACTTTTCCATGTCATACCGGTATTCTGTTGCAGTGAGAACAAAAATCACGAGCACGAGAAGACTGGATACTGCGGGTCAATTTAAGAGCAAACCAATCTGTCTACCCTCTTTCTCGTTCGCTTTTGGGTAGTACCACTGGAACTCGAACTCACATCACGACACACCACACTCACTGTAACTACAAGACTCTCTGAGCATAAACCCTTAGTGACTGTTGTGTTTAGTTTAGTTAAATATCGAGACAACTCAATTAATTAAATATCGTGGTAAGAACTCGTTCAAAATGCATGAAAGTATCAAACGAAATTTAGGTAATTTTAAACGATTAAAAGGGATGCTAAGATTTATCGTCTTTTTGGAATAAATACATACTTTTGATCGCAATTATAAAGACCAATCGTAAGTTGAATTGTTGAAGTGATCGTTTAGTGTCAAAAGTTTAGGTACTTTTCTATGCAAAAATCAAATTATTACTCCAATTTGATTTATAGTATAAATAGTATATCTATCATCATCAACATTCATAAGCTTAATTATAATTTCTGTACAGTAAATATTCTGTGGCAGCGTCACTAATTATAGTCCAAGATCCAGTGACGTAACTGAAGTCATTTCGTTGGCAAGTTTTTTTCCTTTTAAGAAATCGCTTACAGAAGATTGAGGGAACGTGAAACCGCTGGCCGCCAGATTGAGTTCCGAATTGTCGGATCAAGTTACGTCCTCAGGTGAAGTTCGGAAAGGAATCTACAATGTTGTATTTTAAGGAGATCCCAGTTTATTATGTAAAGTGTGACTGGAAGGGAAACTTTGACAAATTTCATCTTGTACCTTTGATGTGATTTTTATAAGGTAACGTTAACTAGGGATTTTAGTAATCTTTTTGTTTGGCTCGAATTTGTTTTGGCTGGAAACGTAATTAGAACAATTATGTTAACTTTGAGAAGGGACGACCACTTGAGTTTCTTTTTAGTTGATTCAAGTTCTGTTGTTTTCTGGCTTGTTTACAAGCAATCGCATTATGTAAGTATAAATATTGTTTTTCAACCTTTTTATTGGCAGACAAATAAACAAGCTTATTGCTTACCTGATGGTAAACGTTTACTGTCGGTACCTCTGCAATGCTAGGGCGTTGAGGACCGTTACCGACCAGACTTACTATAAACCTGAGTTTCAAAAGATTAAAGAAAAGATACCTCACATTTGCTTATGTCTAAAATGTAGATTATTTGTAATGACTGCTTGACTACTTTTGTGCAAAATTCTACATTTACAAATTTAATTTTTTGAACGAAGTTCCTTATCGCGCGTTATCGAAAGGGGGCTAGACGGAAGTACTTATAAAAAAGTTGGCACGACAGTTTTTTTGTTTTAGATGATTATCGCTAGATGGCGCTGTAATTAAAATCCTTTAAAACAATTCCTTATTTTGTTTTATATGATTAATGCTAGATGGCGCTGTGATCAAAATATTTTATTTAAAAAATAAAATTTTATTACAGTTCCCTCACTAATTAATCGAAAGGAACTTCGTTCCATCCGCGTGTCCCTTGACACCTCTCAAGTTTTTTTCACTTCTTTTAGATTTTTGATGTACAAACGATACAAACCTGGTAAATCTCATCCAGCTCGATTTAGATGCAACATAGCACTAAAGCAACGCTATTCGACTTCCGAAAGAAACTCAAACTAAAAAAAACAAAATAAAACATGAAAGACAAAGAAAAGTTTCGTTCTAAAACTAAAGAAAACTAAAAGCAACATATTACAGATTCCCATCTCGGCTCCAATTAGAGAGAAGAACTATCCGGAACAAAGTCCGTAATATTAATAAGTAAACATTACATCGAGACCGATTACGTATAGTCTTTATTGATTTTCTGGAAACTTGGGAAAGTTAGATAGATACTGGAGATAGATTCGAATCACGTTCACTGTCAAAGGCCTTGTAGGTCGGTAAAAAATTACGAATTGTGATTGGGAACGAAAATAACCAAGGTTTCAAGACGATTTCATGTTCAATACGATATTCTGAAACAAAGTTTACTGTCGCAATTTTTTTCGAAAAAACCTTAAGTTTTGTTGCTGCCTGCCTAATCGTCGACCTAAAATTATATGGTGAGTGTTTTTGATTCTTTCCAAAGAAGACAAACTGTACTGCTTACTTTAAAGAGTAGCAGCTACAACCCAAACGTACCAACACTATCTAATTTAACTTGAAATACGCTGATCAAATTTAGATCTGATCAAATCTACCACGGCTTAAGTAACATTACAGTTACCTTCATAACGAAAATTTTAGATAAAGATGGTAAGTTTTTCGTCGTCATTGTCAAATACGTCCATAGCTGAACATAGGCCTCGCCCAAACCTTGCCACAACCGGTCTTGCGCTGTTTGCATCAAGTGACTTTCCGCGAATAAAATTCCGAGGCAAGAATTTAACACAATATCACTTATACAGGGTGTTGTTGCCCGGTGAAAGAATACTTTAAGGGCTTAATCTTTATCACATTTCAAATCATATACACATACTTTTGAAACGCAGATAGTTACTTTATTTTCCCATACAAAGTTGAAAAATTATTATTTTGTATTATTTTTGACAACCCTACCCTGACCTACATTTAGCGTGCTATATCTATTTTCACGCAAACAGGCTCAAGTATCCTGTTTAGAATGTGATTTTTGTGTATTATTACAATGTTCTATGATACAGGAGGTGACTATCCGGCTTAAGTCTTTAGCTGTTGGTGTAGGTCAGTACGGTAGGGTTGATCATGCACAAATTAACACTTAATTTTGATTAGTTATAACTTATGATATATTATGCCTAGAAAACCCAGACTTGGTGTATGGCTTCTACATCAAGTATACTATTTGCTGTGAAAGTATTGTTTCATCGGATTTTAACACCCTGTATATACCCAGGAAACTTCCTCTAAAACGACTAATCACTTCACTACACACATCAAAGTGAATCACCAACTGGAGGATACCTTCCGTGACCACCAGTACTTATGTCACAGCAACGTGGAACCTCACGCGTGTTCTGTATCTTTAGTAGACTATCAAATTGTTGAAAACCTTTGATAAGACAACGGAGGGTCAAGGGCGCGAAATTTTATTAAGGTAAACTTAATATTAGACGATTAATTACACGGGGCGTATTTTTAGCGTCAAGGGACGGTAAGTCGGATTTTTAGACGAAAAGTTATGATGGCATTGACAGTAAAGTTTTGGACTTTTTATTATCTTAGGGGATTTATAATTAAAAAAGGAATATTACTGTACAGTTTTAATCCGTTGGTAGCAAAACAAAGTCAATGGAGTACGTAGATCAAAATACATTTTGATTAAATGAATATGAAAAATACTATTCTCATAAATTATATATTTTTACTTCCAATACTAATCTTATTTAGACCAACTAAACGCCGTAGAACACTCTTAAATTGCGATCGTTTCATATCCGATAAATGTTCCACAATAGTCCGGTCATTTTAGACATAAAAATAGTGATCAAATAAAGAAAATTCCGACAAAGCCAAATCTTCGTAGAGACCTTAGGTTTACCACAAGGAATAAAGTGTCAAAAGTCCCCATCAGTCCCATGTGAGCTTAGGGACTTATTGGGGGCCCAAGGTAAAAATTTTAGGTTTTTTGGATTTTTCTCGAAAACGGTTAGTTTTATCGAAAAAGTACCTCAGAGCAAAGTTGTAGATCTTAAAATTCTCCATAAAAATGGTTCCTGTGATTTTTTCTCTAAGACCCACTATTTCCCAGATATTACGCTTGTAAGAATCACGTTCTACATAATATGCACACATTTCCACACCACCTGTGAGGTAGTGTACTCGGTGCGTTTTTTTTAACGTGGTATCCACCGAGATTGGGCCTTCCGGTCCCGTACCGCGGCTCTGAGGGGATGCACAACGCCCAGAGCACGGAGGTCGCAACGCCAACGATAGTCGTCGGCGAGCGCCTCCGCCTCGAAGGAGACGGTGCGGTATCCGCGGATGACCCTGATAGCTACGACACGCTGCGGCCGGTACAGGAGCCGGACAACGGTTGCTGTTCGGTTTCCCGGTCCGGCCCAAACGGGCGCGCCGTACAGGGCCATCGAACGCACCACCCCCGCGTAGAGGCGGCGCACGACAGGGTTTGCCCCCCCCCGAGATTCGGGAGCAGCCGGCTCAGTGCGCCGGTTGTCCTCATCAATCGGCGGACGAGTTATTTAAAGTGGGCCCGGAAGGTCCAACGGCTGTCCAGTATGAGGCCGAGGTACTTCAATCGCACCCCGACCTCTATTGGGACGCCTCCAACCACGATTTGGGCCCCTGCAGGTGGCGTCACCACAGGGCCGAACCTTTATGACGTTATTTTCAGGAACAATAATTATTTAATAGTATTAAGATTATTGATATGGGTAACTTTTTTTTATTACTTTAATCTGACTCATACTCTTCATATTCAACTTCAACAATCATGTTTTCTTCAATTACTTCTTGTTCTTCTTCTTCTCCTTCCTGTTGATGAACGCTTAGAAATTGTTCAAATGAAGATGAATCAGTTGTCTCTTCATCAAAATCACATGAATTTTCCTCTCTTGTATTTAATTGAACATTTGAGCAAGAGACACCTTGGCAATTGGTACACGCTGGAGAACACTGCAACCCTACGTTTTTACAGCCACATTTGGCACTACAACCTTTCTTGCAATCGCAAAAAATAGTGTTAAGAAGTTTTTCTGGAGCAGGGGGCAGTAAAGTTCGAATCGGTTCCAAAGTATTATTTATCAATTTCCAACCCAGTCTTAAGGGTTCAGTTCATTGCCTTGCCATGTCTGAACTTGATAGTATACTCGAAACAAATGTTGAGTAGCAGATGCCGATGTTGGAGGAAGACAAGATAGCTGTACTTGCTTTTTGTTTCGTGTATTTTTTACAAATGTTAAATATCTGTACGTATCTATGCAATCAATTTTTTTTGGAGCGCCTTCCCAGGTTTTAACAAGTAAATAATTTTATCAGATGGAGTCCTTGCAGTGAGTAGTACTAATAAATCAACATCTTCACCTACTACAATAGTTGTATTTCTTGCATTAAATTGTTCTATTGCTGTTTCAATTATGAGGACATCGGCGTCATTCGGAGCTTGTTTCACGGCAATATTTTCAGCTGTTAATTTGTTACTCAACATAGAAATAAAACGAGATTTAGTATTAATATTTGCAAAAAAATGTTGTTGATTAACTGGAACTGTCATAAATTCATCAAACATTAAGTCGGTACCTGAGGATGTTTTTGTAGCACGACGACGTTGTTCTGCAGCTTTTATGTTCTTTGTTGTGTTACTATAGCCATCAAATACTACCGTAACTGTATGACCTTAATGTCTACGTAAATACTGAACATATTGAGTACCTAAATATGTATATACGTGGCATATGTGTGCATATTATGTAGAACGTGATTCTTACAAGCGTAATATCTGGGAAATAGTGGGTCTTAGAGAAAAAATCACAGGAACCATTTTTATGGAGAATTTTAAGATCTACAACTTTGCTCTGAGGTACTTTTTCGATAAAAACTAACCGTTTTCGAGAAAAATCCAAAAAACCTAAAATTTTTACCTTGGGCCCCCAATAAGTCCCTAAGCTCACATGGGACTGATGGGGACTTTTGACACTTTATTCCTTGTGGTAAACCTAAGGTCTCTACGAAAATTTCCCTTTGTCGGAATTTTCTTTATTTCAATTGTCTAAAATGACCGGACTACAAGCTATTATGATAAAACAAAAGATGAAATCAGAAAAACGTTTAAAGTCCTTCTTCAAACAAGGCTCGAAGAGTCCTTAAAGGTAAGTCATAAGTAGTGGCCCACAGCGTCACCTGACTTTGCAGAGGTAGATCGTCGAAAATAAACAACTGTTCAAATACCACCAGTGTTACCAGACTACTAACTAAAAACCAACGTAACCAATGACCGTAAAACCTATTTAAGCAACACACAAGTAATATTAGGTTAATTAATACGATTTCTTTTGTTTCGATCGTATCGAGCCGCAAAGGAAATGCGACCAACAGGAAAATGTTTTTCGTGCAATAGAACCTCAGGTGAATATTAATTAAAAGTTATCGTCGGTGGTTGGCGCGTTAATTAGTATAGCTTGTTTGTTTTTTTTATAATCTGGCAACATTAAAATAATTAATTTATTAGCATTTTAAAATTGTGTTATTTGTGACTTTTATTTGGTTGCGTATTTGAATATTGGGTCAGTTGATGTTGTACTAATTGCTGTTCTAAAATTGAAGTCAAATTTATTTTGGTCCTCATCTTCTTTGGTAAATTTATCATCTAATATTAATTAATGCGATCTACATTCGATTTTCAGTAGTAAATGCTAATACTAAAACAGTGGTTTTCATTAAATTGAAAGTTTTAGAGATAGATTTGATGCTAATAATTGAATTCTCCGCGCTTATGTTGAAAATTTCACTAATTTTCTATGCTTTGAATTTCAACATTACTACAGTTAGCTAACCAAATATGAGTACCTATCTACAAATGAAAATAAATTGAATATTTAAGCTGCTGAATTTTTAAGTTTTGTTTTTGAACAAAGCAAGAAAAAATTTGGCTTCGAAGTAAGTTCTGAAGAGAACTATTCTGATAGTCTTAGATGAAACCTGTAACATATTCATCTGCCACTTACAGGACAAGCTGTCAGCTCATTCGATGATATTTTTAGACAAAATAAATTTATGTCTTTAGTAATAAAATCCGCGAACCTCTCAATCCACCGGAACCTACGATTTCCTCCAAAAAACATAAACACCAAACAAAAAACATTAACGTACATTAATCAAAGTTGCGATAACATTCCTTTGATTACGATATTATTTATCGATATTGGACTCGATTCGTAAGTACAAATCGATAGTATTCATTGAAATCGAATACGCGTATCGGGACGAGTAATATCTAGATTTGAATGGCTTAAAGGGAGGGTCGCCTTCGGTTACATTTCTAATCAAGGTCCGTTCAGATTATTGCGAACCTTCGTAAATTTACCACTTGGGTAATCGTAAAATATTTACGTTGCTGCATCTAGATAATGTTCATAGGCCATGGTTATGAGATACGTGTAAGATGTGTGTGAAGTATCTTACCAATTGTTAACTGGTTTTAAAATGTTGGTAGAATTGTTTTTTTTTTTTTAGTTGGAGGAAATCACCGGTATGTGGGAGTTGAACCGCACTAAAACCTCCAACCGCTCACACTCAGCGTCCGAACCCCGGCTGAGGCCAGAACCCAGCACGGGGTTATGAGGGATGGCGCGACGCGTTACGCCCAAGGCACTCTTTCCCGTTGCGCCGCCCCCTGGTTGAATTGTTCTTATTTACAAAATCATTTTCATGTATCTCTTTGGAAAGAGTTGCTTCAAAACAAGCTCAGGATCGTATGAAAAAAAAATCATCATCACGATCAATCAAAAATATAATAATAGGTCATCCAAAAGAATCGCCAAATAAACTGACTCTATTAGTATCCAGTAATTTTTAAATGATTACTCATACTAACAGTTAATTCACTGCATCATAAACCTTCAGTATAATTTCGCTTAATTCTACTGCCCCATAATAAACTAAAAGAGACCTTCGTTATCTAAATAACGTTTAGGTATAACTTATGGAAATTGCGCAAAATATTGAGAACCTTAAAATTTAATAACACTTGGTGGTTTTGGTCGAAAATATGGCTCAATATTCACAAATTGTATCGAATATTCTGGAACGCCTGCATACCGTTACTTATTTAGGTTTCAGACAAAAATTAGGCGATATTTTAGTGTTAGACATCTAGGTACAAATTTTTAATAAAAGTGTTTTAAAAATCATGTTTTTCATAGTCGAGAAAGAAACAAATTTTATTATAAGCCGGATAAGAAAGAGGGTAGATAGATTAGTTTGCTCTCAAGAACTCATCTACCTACAAAATTCAGTCTACTCGTGATCATGGTGCTTACAATAACATTTAAATATCGGTATCTTTAGTATAAAAGTAGTAAGAACATTTTTTATAATTGTGTCAGTAATGAGCCACGGGTGTCTAAAGAATTTTGCAAAATATTCACTTTGATGAGGTGCTGTTTTACTCGAGAACATTTAAGGAATTCTGCCATAACAAAACGTACAATAGTGCTCTGAAAACTACAAAGGAGAGGTTTAAAAATCGGTAAGTAAAAACTAACACAAAATCTAAAACGGAAAAATTTAGGAAGCAAATCTTTAGAAAAATAGAATTTTCGCAACTGTACCGACTAGTTTCATACAACGCTACACTTTTATTATAATTCCAAGACAGATAAACGAGCTTACAGCCCACCTGATGACAAGCGGTTACCGTCGCTCATGAACCTCTGCAATACCAGGACAATGAGAGGTCGTTGTCTATCTGAAATATTCCTTGTAAATTATAGTTTAACTTTAGAGAAACAACCATTCATAATATAGTTTGTTTATTGAATGACATTTGGATTTTGGCAGACGTCGAGTACTAAAGAGATATATCTCACTCCTCCACACTTAGTCCTTTGAGATTTATCTCTCTATCACCTACCCGTACAGGAGTTTTCTTAAACCTCGTTTAATACGTTACAAAAAGACGCTTCAATTTCCTCATCACGCTTCGACACGCGTTCGGTTCGCACAACATCAATAATGTAAGTTCTATAAATCTACAGATGTTTACTCAAACATCTTGATCCTATACAATCGCGTGAATTGAATAAAATCTCCATCAAAACGAAAAATACGTTCCAATTTCTGAAACACGAATGCCGATATTCGATGTTTCCGGTACACGGCGGTTTCTTTAAGTGTGAGATCGCAAATGCAATTTAGGTTATCTTCCGTCCTGCTCACACAAGTTTCTTATCATGTACGTGTGAGAGAGATGGTGTATATGTGTATAGTTTGTCGATTTCGTCTTAAGATTCTCGCAATCGACAGTTTCTTTCGGAATAGGTATCCAGCTGTGCAAAACTATAAGCGAGGTAATTGGGGTCAAGTGGAATATGAGCTTTGATTTTCATTGGATGGTGAACACTGATAGGTGTGAACACAATGATATTATACACATAACGCGTCGCGCCGTCCCACATAACCCCGTGCTGGGTTCTGACCTTCAGCCTGCTCAATTCGACTCCCACATACCCTATCCGGTGATCCAACTAAAAAAAATAAAAAATAAAACTTGAGAGGTGTCATGGGACACCCGAATAGAACGAAGTTCCTTTCGATTAAAATATATCTTATAATTTAAAAGGAAAGTGTTTTAAAAGATTTTGATCACAGCGCCATCTAGCGATAATCATCTAAAATAATAATAAGGAACGTGTTTTAAAAGATTTTGATCACAGCGCCATCTAGCGATAATCATCTAAAACAAAAATAAAGAACGTGTTTTAAAAGATTTTGATCACAGCTCCATCTAGCAATAATCACATAAAACAAAAAAAGTGTCGTGACAACTAAAAAAGTGTCGTGACAACTTTTCGTAAGATTTTTTTCCGTCTAGCCTCCTTTCGATAACGCGTGATAAGCAACTTCGTTCCAAAAATAATGGATATTTAAATGTAGTTGTTCTTCTAAATTATTAGACTTTCGTATGAAGACTAGTTTTTAATTTTAATGTGACAAGGTCTTCTGTCTTTATGCTAATTACCAATACAGCCTAGTCGCAATAATCCATCACTTTAAAAAAACTTTTACCAACGGCAGAATAAGAGTCCTTTTTGAGTGAGCACGTATCAAATTTCATTAGGAAACCCACAGTTTTTCTTATTAGTCCCCTTTCCTTTCTAAGTCTAGATTAGATTGGAACTACGCAAATCGGAACCCTGAGTGTGGCCCACGTTTTCTGATATTCGAAATTGTATTCGTTTTTAGTGCTGCTAGATTGTTTTTTCTTTTGTAGGTTTGTTTAATTTATAATGTTAGTGTATATTAACACTGCCGCTATTAATATACAGGGTGGATCTGTAACTTTGGACAATCAGACGTGGGGTGAATAACCTGTCGAAATAAAACTTAAAACCACTTTTATTTTAGGAATAGGATATTTTGTTTTTTCATCATAGTATGGAAGTCCGCAACGATAGTCGTACGTTTTTCATACAATGTCAGAAAAAAAGTTTAACCGATCCACAAAATAAAAATGGTGCTATGTTGTATTTCGACAGATTATTCACCCCACGCGGCCACGTCCGATTGTCAAAAGTTACAGATCCACCCTGTATTATGATACAGTTGCTTTTATAACATCGTCATTAATTCGTACACAAAATTTCACTAAGTTAGCATCAATTTAAAATTGAAACATATTTTATGAAATCGGTTAAACTCAATTTCGGAGAAAGACAATTTCATCTTTCGATTTTAATAAATTAACCCTTGTGAACCTTGAGTTATATAGCTTAAGGAAACATTATGTAATTGCTGGCAACCCCATCAACACTCCCTATATATTGTCTTATTTAGTACTTAGTTTACGGGAGAAACACCTGCGCCTAGCACAAATACAATTTTGTATCAAAGTATAATCCTGCCAATTTGCAACGTCAGATTAATGAAACTTCCCATTTGATGTTGGATCAGTTCCAATTTGGCAGAATATTCCGCAATTCGGATACTTTGCTTTAGGTTTTTATCATAGATATTTATGCTAACTATCTTTATTTATTGGTTTGGTTTTGTGCAAAGTTCACTAGGATTATGGTTTATTGGTTTGTGAAAAGATTTATGTGCAATTTTTCACAACACCACTGGCCAAAAACGGTAAAGGAAAACATCGTGAGGAAACCTGCATGTCGGAAAAGGATTCTAAAAATCCTTTGAAGATATATGAAGTCCCCAATCCGCACTGGGCAAGCGTGATGGACTATGCCTAACCCCTCTTCTGAGGAGACCTGAGCCCAGCAGTGGGCAATAATGGGTTGGTACAGTACAGTATGGTTTATTGTTGATAGTTTTTGAGCGGTATATTGTTTGTACTAGGTAGTGATACATTTCTTTCTAAAACTTAAACATGGGTCCACTTGTAAGAAAAATAACAATTTAGTTTAGATGTGTTATACTTCTGTATTTTGACGATAACAATTTGATTAGTTATTACCTCAGTACTATGTATTTACTATGTAACAAATCAATAAATCAAAACTCCCATTCTAATTCTCCAAATAAAACAAACGAAGTCCAAAGCTATTACTAAAATTACTACAATCAAAAAACAGCCTTCATAATCAGAAAATAAGATAAGAAATCCCAAAGATATTAACATTCACGACTTAAGAACGCGGCACGTCCCAGCCCAACTTCTTAAATCGATGTTAACGACAAAAAACTTAAGATGGACCCCCATTTACGAGACGCCTCAAGAACCATTAATATCTCCTTATCATTCAGTTCTCTCAAACATTATCATCACTTCTCACAATTTCTCAGAGTTCAATTTATCTTGGGGCTCTCAAAATCCGCCTGGCAAAAGGCCAATGGTTTCACGGATTTTCGGAAGTCCTGATTCTGTTATTATATCTTCGATAAATATGAAAACGAACAAAGCGTTAGAAAATGTATTTACTTAAATTCAATTTGTGTCTCAAAAAGGAACATGAAATAAAGGATGTCTATGTCTATGTAAAAATTACAAAAGGAACATACCTAATGTTCTTAGGTATGTGGCGACCAATAATAACGCGCGAGATCTTGAATCGCGATTACGACATTTACAGAAATCTTCGCATATATACGACATATCAAATCTACTACAGTGGGCTTCGGCCTGACCGGGCATACACTACCTCGCCTGGTCGGAGATCTCCCTTTGGCCATAAGTCCACTATAGGTACCCACAGTTATGTACCCAGATCATCAGCTGTTGGTTTTCCTTGAGTTAAATAAACAATATTTGTAACAGTACGGTAATGCCGTGGTAATGCGACATAGAATCTTGCCACAAAATAAATATGAAATGACGGTCGCTAAGCGAAAATATACGATTTTTTGATTTTCGTACTGTTTCGCTAAAGCCTTACTTATAACCTTATTTTATTAATTACTTCATACACTAAAAGTACAATAGCGCACTTAATGTCTAAAGTATTTTTTTTAGTCAACCAATAAACCAAAGTTATCTGTGTAGGTATGTAGAAATCATGTCCTTATAAGTGTTAATTTGTACTGTTGTTTCCTTTAATAAATAAAAAAAATTTAGAGGTGTCAAGGGACACCCGGATGGAACGACGTTCCTTTCGATTAATTAGTGAGGGAATAGTAATAACATTTTATTCTATGAAAGAAAGAGAGACAGGCGTTTTAAACTAACTAATTATTATAACTTAAATAAAATATTTTGATCACAGCGTCATCTAGCGATAATCATCTAAAACAAAAAAGTGTCGTGACAAATTTTTCATAAGAATTTCCGTCTAGCCCCCTTTCGATAACGCGCGATAAGGAACTTTGTTCCAATAAATTTATGTGTTTATACTTCATCGAAGTATTATACAGTTTAATTTACAATCTAAAACTGGTCTCTTCATTAAATTGTGTTGTTTCTAAATTTGTTAGAGAAATTCGATAAGTTTTACCGAAGTTGTGAATTTCAATCAAGATGTAAAAGACAAAGGTCGCATATTGAATAAAGTTAGTATTTATAACGAATACTTTTCGATATTTTAATAGCAATTGATATCAATTTACATCTTATTAAATCTTACAACATGAACTTACTTACCTAATTGAAGTTCAGGCGTAACACCTAAAAACAGAAATATTTGTAAAATATACGTCGTCAAAAATGTATGAATCAGGAATTCGAGTTTCTAAAATAAATAAGTCTTGATAATTGTTTACTGCTTATATTATGTTTTTGGAACGAAGTTTCTTATCGCGCGTTATCGAAAGGGGGCTAGACGGAAAAAAATCTTACGAAAAGTTGTCACGACACTTTTTTTGTTTTAGATGATTATCGCTAGATGGCACTGTGATCAAAATCTTTTAAAACACGTTCCTTATCGCGCGTTACGTTAGGAAAAAAAAAAGATATCTGTTAAACGAAAGGAACTTCGTTCTATTCGGGTGTCCCATGACATCTCTCAAGGTTTTTTTATCTTGTTCCTTCATTCTTAATCATGTTATTTCATTTTATGCAAAAACATTCCTGCAATATAACCTAATATTATAACTAAAATCCAAGCATCAATTTACCACAAAATTACTCCAAGTTTACATAACCTCTCATGTTTTTCCATCCCACACTGAATATCATTGCAAAAATAGGTACAAAAGGTTACCCATTCGTGCGGACTCACCCACAGAACTATTACCAACGAATCCGGATCCGCGGATCAACAAACGAACAAATCAAATTAGATTCCGAGAGGTTTCCGACGTTGCAATAACCCCCGGATAACAGGGTACGAATAATTATTCCTCTGAAATATTATTCGCGGTATCTCGTGTATGAGTGATAGATATTTAATTTAGTGAAACAGAATTTTAACGAACAGTTTTTGAATTCCATGACGTATTCTGTTGAACGATTGATTTTAGGTTTTGTGTTAAATTCAAATACAATTTTCTTTGAGAGTTTAGCTTAAAAAGTTATTTTGTAAAGATGCTCAGATAATATAAACTATTTTAAAAAAACTTGAGAGGTGTCGTGAGACACCCGAATAGAACGAAGTTCCTTTTGATTAAAAGATATCTTATATTTTTTTTCCTAACGTAACGCGCGATAAGGAACGTTTTTTTTAAAGATTTTGATCACAGCGCCATCTAGAGATAATCATCTAAAACAAAAAAGTGTCGTGACAACAAAAAAAGTGTCGTGACAACTTTTCGTAAGATTTTTTCCGTCTAGCCCTCTTTCACAACGCGCGATAAGGAACTTCGTTCCAGTTAGATTATGCGCACACACCCTGCTATTTAAGCACAGGTATTCTAGTAATGAGGGTTGGTTCCATACTTCAAATTTGACTTGAACATAAAAATCTAAATGTAATTTAATTTCGGAATCCACGTTAAAAGAATGCAACTAGATATAAAGGACAAAGGTCACGCCCACATAAAAAATGTAAACATGTGAAAATTCCAAATGAAGAGAACATTTTAAGCGAATTAAAAAAGCACATTATATTAAACTTTCAGAGATTAACGTCCGAAATTTCTCAAGGTAACCCTCGAAATTTTGCTCTTTAATGTATGGTAATTCATGTGCCTTTTAGGTCGAACTAAATGTGCCTCCAGGGGGAAAACCCTGTAAAATGTAGCATAAATAAACCGAGTTCTATTCTCACGCCCCATCGAGTTCCTTGCTTACAGAATTAAAAAAAAAACTCCTGACATTGCTTCCTCTTCAGTAACTCCGCGTAACGAAATGGAAATTAATTTATTTACTCCATTAAATTCAATTCGGTGAGTGGACAAATCACTTTTGGCCATTTTAGTTGTATTTCCCGCTAAAATTTACAGATGGGTTTGGAGCATCGCCTCATTTCCTGTTCCTCAAACGTTGTGGAAAGTGATTTTTGCGGGACCATTACTTCTGCTTTCTTATATTTAATTTCGGAATAATGGAATTATGCTCTCGGTTGTATTTTGCGATCTTTACACGATACTGAGGGCCGTCGCTCGTAATTCACTTGTGTAGAAAAATTCCCAGAAGTTTGTTTGATACAAAGACAATGTCATAATAAAGTAAATACGTTGATAATAGGTACATAATATTCGGTTATCTCCTTAAAGGAGACAACAAGCAAAAGAAGGAACCAAGTTTAAAATAAACAGTAATTTCAGGAATTGGCAAACCCTTTTGCTCTTAAGTCTTTGGTTTCGATTTTCAGTATCCCGAAGATATTAGTTTTCGAGTTTTGGGTGTATTTGTCCTTCCTTGTGTATGTTTCCGGTACCCATTACACAGGGGAAATCTTAATATACTCGTACAAGCTTTGTTTATTTAATATCATGCTTATAGTGAAATTACCGTGCGTTACGTTGTTACTCTGTGACTCTCAAGAGAATGGTCCAGCTATTGTAATTTGTATAGCGTTATTACGAAATATACTACGTAACGTAAGTGATGTCCCTAGATTATATTTGATTTTCTATTTTTTCTATTTTATCTGTAGATAAAGTATTTTTCGTCATATTTGATTTAGATCTAAGACATGAAAGTTAAGCAGACAGATGGCCCGCCTGGTGGTGAGTAGTTACCCCGGATCGTAGCGCCCTACCATAGCACCATATTAGCGGAGGCCGTTATCCATCACTCACTATAGAACTTTTCTTAAACCACGTCTAAGATCTTCAATTTTAGATCGATTAAAATGCAATTATGGATAAGAAGTTTCTTATACTGTAAAACTAATCTGAACTGTAATTTAGCGAATGGAAATCTCTAGTTGAACTAAATCTAGGTTAAGGAGAAATGGCGAAGAGTGACTCGTTATACTACTCAATGCTAATGATACCGCACGTTTTTTAAACATCTCTCCGAGTATTAAGATTGACATAATATTCTCATAATTTTATCACTTAAGCTTTCATTATTAAATTGTTGAAATTTGCCGTACTGTAAATATACAATTATAAATAAATAATTATACAATTAAGTTAGAATCTTTTGCAGCAAACTTTGTAAAATTTAACTACAAGCTGACCGGTATATTTGGAATTAAAAAGATGATCTAGTGCCATAAGGTTGAGAGGTGTCAAGGGACACCCGGATGAAACGAAGTTCCTTTCGATTAATTAGTGGGGGAATTGTAATAAAATTATTATTTTTTATAAATAAAATATTTTGATCACAGCCCCATCTAGCATTAATCATATAAAACAAAATAAGGAATTGTTTTAAAAGATTTTAATTACAGCGCCATCTAGCGATAATCATCTAAAACAAAAAAGTGTCGTGCCAACTTTTTCATAAGAATTTCCGTCTAGCCCCCTTTCGATAACGCGCAATAAGGAACTTCGTTCCAACAAGGCCATTCCTTTTGCCCCTTGTCTCTTGTGAGAGGAATTATATAAAATAAAAACTTACTCTTACTACTATACTACTATAATTTTCTAATCCTTGCATTTCATTACCTTCCTTCATTACTTACTCCTAGTTATATGTTAGATCACATCATCATTATCATCTAAACCATGAGTCAACATAAAAAATCTAATTAAAACATAAACTGCGAATCCAGAAGCACAAGTAAGTTCCAAGTTAACAGTAGTCGGCACTCTTGGGCAACTTAACACGTACTTAAGTAAGCATAATTGTTTGAAAGCCGCTGAGACGTGCGACTGACGTACAAGATTGATAGATCGGATACATTGAACTAAATTCACTGGATATGATTTAATTAATGAAAAATATGGAAAATAGAATGAACTCCCCTCTTCGGTATTACTTGCCCTTCTTTAAACGAGGCTTGAAGAGGACCCTTAAGGTTAGGTCGTAGATAGTGACCCCTCAGTGTTCCCTGACATTGCAGAGGTTCATGAGCGACGGTAACCACTTACGATCAGGCCCGTTGGCTCGTCTGCCTACATGGCAATAAAAAACAAAAAAAAAACTGGCTGAAATTAATCAGGATGCCAGTTTACTAATACCGCATTTTCATATTGGCTCACCAACGTCCAACACACGTAGAAAACAAATGATGGTGACGGAAGTTTTGTATTGGCCGTCATTGAAACTATGTTATACACCGTTTGACAGTTGACGTACCACTTGTCATTTACGCGCATTTGAAATTGATAAGCCAAAATGGAAATGCGGCATTAGACATAAAATAAAATAAGAACGTATTACTGAAAGAATGTATTACTGGATAAATCCTAATACAAAGTATCATTGTGTAACCTGTGAAAAGGACTGATGATCTGATTTTGGCAGATTCTGAATATATCAGCATAAAATTAAGCTACAGTGAAAGAAGCGATAGCTATAATGATGTTGATGAAACCGTTTTTATGATGGCTGTTAGGAATTACACAGGGGAAATCGCAAAGATAATTCTACGAATTGGCGATAAATAGCACCTACATGCTTTTCGCAGATGAAAAGAGCTATTTTAGAATCTATAAGATGTATCATCATTATTGTCAGGTTTGTTCACGCCACCAGACAGGCTTGTTCTATTGTGGAAATCTAATGGTTTTAAATTTTGACTGAATAAATGTTTTTATTTTTTTAAATTTTTATCTACTGCAAGGTATGTTCCTCGCGATACACAATAATCTTCCATCAAACTTTATGAGTTCTGTGCACTAAACCTTATGTTACACCTTCCTTAAAGTAATATACTAATTTTGAACATGACATGACAATAGAAATTTCTAAAGCATTAAAATGGTATTGTTATAACGAATGTATTTTGAAAAATACCTAAAACGTTTAATTACGGCATAACCTCCAATTATGAACATTGAATTTCCCTGTGGTTTTAGTGCCTGTAGACCACTGAATGTCCTCTTCAGCTATGGACACTCATACTGCGGTTATGATTAGTGATAGCTCATCTATATTCTGTACATGATGGATGGATAACCAAAACCTGCTGAGTTATTTAGTAGAAGATATGCTAAATGTAGAATTTTATGTGGATGACAAAGTCCAATCAAGTAGATCAACTTTTTGTACACTCCATTTCATTAAAGAAGAAATTTCAAAAACTGAACTTTAACTCGAAATAATGAACCCAGAAATGAACATAGAATATGCCTAACAATATGTCACATCCACCAAAACTTTAACTCCACACAGCTGAATTCTCGAAGCTTACCAAATTAATCTTCGTACAGATCGAGACAATGGAGACTTACCAGCGTACTACGGCGCTCCTGCAAAATTTTATGCTTACAAAAGATTTGTACATTATTAATTGAACTTGTGGTCGAAGATTTAATGAATGAACGTGTTTCGAAATCAAACATCACAGTAATGGAACTTGGTATCTGTATTTTGTTTACGAAGTTTTGTGTTTAACTTTACTTGCATCGGCGGAAGGTTCATTAAAGTAATTGTTCTATTTCCATTGTTTATAAATACGAAAATAGATGTTTATGAGAAATAAATTTTGGAACGAAGTTCCTTATCGCGCGTTATCGAAAGGGGGCTAATCGGAAAAAAACGAAAACACTCTGGATGCAAAAAGCTTAGAAATGAAATAATTGGCGAGCTTTGGAGAGGTTTATATGCAGCAGTGGATGTCTACTGGCTGATGATGGAAAAGAAAAACAGATATGATTTTCCTATTTCATTACTTTATAAAGTTAATTACTAATAACTGCCTCAAGTTTCCTGACCAGTCCTATAAACAGACTGTCATCTTTTTCAAACTCCAAAACAAATGAAAAACTCGTTTACCATTAAAATATCATCGCACTTCGAATATTGCAATCTCAAGATTAGAATTGGCACAAACTTTTTAAATTCGACGTTGATATTTGTTGGTTCTTTGTGCAAAATGGGACAGTGGGTACCCGAGCGTCGCTGTATAATTTGGGATAGCCCTTTGATCGCGCCAAATCAAAGCCCAAAGCATTCATCTGCTGAGGTACAGTTTAACATATTACACGAGTCGACAGAAAACGCCATCAAAATGAATCCAGCCTGCATATAAATTATAATCTATAGTCGTTACGGTTGATTTAACGGATCAAATTCCCAATTACTGATGTATAAAGTCAATGATACGTTATTTAATGCATTGTTGAATTTCAATAAGTGTTTATTTTACTGCATATCAAAATTTTGATAGCTTAACGTAAGTATATATTCCCAAGGCTCAGGCACAATTTGGATAAATATCTTTCATTCTTGCTTTCAATAGTATCTAAATCTATCTAGTCTATCTACCATAATATGAATTTGAATGCGCTAATCTCAGGAACTGCTGATCCAATTTGAAAATTTATGTCAGTGTTGTACAGTCTACCAATCAAGGAAGGCTATAACATATTGAAAAAAAATACAGGGATTCGTACTAAAAATGCAATAATGTAACCTGTTGGATGCTATAGGATCCAACAAAGAAAAGAGTTATTGCTTTATAAACTTTGTAATTCATTAAAACAATGAAAAAAAATATAAAATTAAATACATGACTACTCTCCTATATGGCTAGAACAGAAGTGAGAAAAAAATGAAGAATTGAATTTGACATAGAACAACGAACAAAATTATAAGATTTAAAAATTTATAAAATAGTTTTCATGCAAATACAAAAAAGTTTATGTTCTGAACATAACCAAAGGTGTAATAAAATTGATCTGAAAAAAAAAGTCTACTAGAAAGTTTTCACAGACTAAGTATCTATTGACCAGTAACTTGACCTTAAATCCGTAGACAGTGGGCTTCCCTAAAATAAATATTTTCTCATTCAAAATCTTTTATGTTTCAATGTTATTTGTTCAGTTTCGATCGGAGGAAGATATACTCCGCCTCTGATTTTTTTGGTTTGTGGTAGCTGTCTGTTTAGTTAGGATCTTTTTGAATTACTAAAATTATAGACGCTTGGGGACTTAAAAAATGTTTTAAAAGGTCACTTTTTGAGGCTGTAATTCGTTACGTTTAGTATAATATTTTGATTTAGGAATTTGGAATAGTTATGATTCAAAATTTAATTATTAAATATTACCAGCTTAACCTAGGATTTTTATTATATCGTAATAGGAATAATAAACCAAAAAAAGAGATACACAAAATTTTAATTAGCATAAATATTCTTGTACCTTTTAATGGCCGTCTAGGAAATTTACCCTTCGCTAATACTTCGATACTGAAACATATTTTAGTAAGAGGTGAGGGTATTTAAAACGTTTACAGATTATTGTACATCTAATCTAAAAGTTTAAATCCACTCCAACACAATAACAAGGGGACGGAGCGACGGGAAAGAGTGCCGGGCGCGTAACGCGTCGCGCCGTCCCTCCAAACCCCGTGCTGGGTTCTGGCCTCAGCCGGCGTTCGGACGCTGAGTGTGAGCGGTTGGAGGTTTTAGTGCGGTTCAACTCCCACATACCCGTGGGCGGGGATCCGGTGATTTCCTCCAAATGAAAAAAAAAAAAAAAAAGCACAATAACAAGAAGTGATTTTTGAAATCTAACAACTGCCACAACAAAAACCCATCCACTCTCACCAACTCTAAAATAAAAACGAATCGTATAAAACAATTGAACACTTCTAAATATACAAATCGCAGTATCCTGAAAGTTGCAAGCACGTCATAAATTTCGTCGATTTTACGGATTTCCGAATTTTGATGTTCGATTAAGCGTGAACAAACGATGCTTGGGCGAGCGAAAACTTACAACAATGGCTTCCTAAGGCCAAACTCCTTCGCAGTAAACCTTAAATATTACACAATGCTGTGTACTTCGGCCGTACTTTTGTATATTTTGTTGAAGGGCCCGGAATACTTTTATGCTGATGTCATTTGTGTTTGTTGCTGTTATTAAATGTGTACTGAAGTATCCTATTGTTGTCCAAGTTTTGTAATTGTGATGGATGATAGTGATTATGTAGAATTTATATAAATTGTGCGAGAACATCGTGGTAGCCGAGTGGTTGATGCGCTTGCCTTCCGTACGGGATCTCGCGGGTTCAAACCGACCTCTAAATCTTAATTTGAAAAATATTTATGTACAATTTTTCACAACACCACTGGCTAAAAACGGTGAAGGAAAACATCGTGAGGAAACCTGCATATCAGAAAAGGGTTCTAAAAATCCTTTGAAGATATGTGAAGTCCCCAATCCGCATTAGGCAAGCGTGGTGGCCTATGCTTAACCCCTTATCGCAGTAATGGGTTGTTACAGTTACAGTGTAACTATTATGGTGGAATTGGTGGAGAGGTAGGAGTAATACTAGTGCTACTTAGTTCTATTATTGTCAAGTTAGTCTTCGCACCTGTGACTGCGGTTTTATTACAGAACATTATAAATAACACGGTCCTGAGCAACTCTAAGGTGTAGTAAGAAGTCGATCTTCTCCTTCCTAAATTAGCTTATTTTGAGTAAGAAAATTCAATGTTTTCTAGGCACTAAACCAATCTGAGGCACAATAGCCACTACTCTATAATTGCCTTAACGATATTTGTATCTAGGTCAACCAACTAACAAAGAGGGTGAAATGGAAATCAGTCACCGTAGCCGAAGCCGAAGCCGTAGCCGAAGAAGTTTTGGAAAAATATTATCTATTTCAAAACATAATATCGAACTTTCATGCATTTTAAACGGGTTCTTACCACGATATTTAATTAATTGAGTTATCGCAGTATCCAGTCTTCTCGTGATCATGACGTTTGCAACAACGTTGAAATATCGAGACAACTCAATTAATTAAATATCGTGGTAAGAACCCGTTTAAAATGCATGAAAGTATTATAGAAAACCGCGAGTGACTGAATAAGTTTATAATATCGAACATCACCCACGTAGACCCCAGTTCCTAAAAATATTCTTGTCCTAATTTATCTACGGTGCTTTGAGCCATATTTCATACGATAGTCCAAACTAAATTCCCAGCGAACGACATCACATTTTACTTCACCTTCAAATAACCCTTGATTTTTCAGAAGCCGTATCAAAGCAAAAATGTCTCCGCAATATTTTCGTACATAATCCCAAGACATTGTTCATTTCATTTGCGATATATTATATTCATTTGATGTATGTACAACGTGATGGTATTCGCAAATGCCAATCCCGTTGCGGCTTAAGTCAGTAATCCCCGAAGCCCACGTCAACTAAAATGAACAAACTAAATTGAAAAAGCTTGTAATAATCAAATGAATAGGCTGGAATTCTAGGCAAAAAACCTACACATATATGTTTGTATTTGTCAGTCTAGATTGCCTGTAGATTCCAAGGGATTAAAGAAAATACCTGAGTGAAATCTAAGACAAATTCTTGAAATGATAGTAAAATTCTGAATAGGTCGTCAGTTTCGTCACGTTTTAACGACAACTGATCCTTAGACATAGGATTTCTTTATTTGACAGATACAGATAAATATTTTTTTTAAACTTATTCAGACACTCGCGGTTTTCTTCTTACTTAATACTTTCATGCATTTTAAACGGGTTCTTACCACGATATTTAATTAATTTAGTTGTCTCGATATTTCAACGTTGTTGCAAACGTCATGATCACGAGAAGACTGGATACTGTGGGTCGATTTAAGAGCAAACAAATCTGTCTACCCTCTTTCTCGTTCGCTTTTGGGTAGTACCACTGGAACTCGAACACACATTACGACACACCACACTCACTGTATCTACAAAACTCTCTCGAGACAACTCAATTAATTAAATATCGTGGTAAGAAGCCGTCTAAAATGCATGAAAGTATTTTTTTTTTCATGAAAATGTTAAGATTCCATGATACTAAAAGATAGGCGATACCGATCACTGCAATGGTTTTCAGTATTGTTTGAAGACAGCCATAAAATTACTAGCAATGCCTTGAAAGCTGTTCTGAGTATCCACGAGATATAGCTTTTGAATAAATCCAAAAAGGAATTTTAGAATATTCTTTTTTACAAAAAATCTTTTGGGGGGCTTTTTCAAATGATTATTTTCCATGTGCAACGCAAAGATTATCATTGGGTTCCATTTGAATTTAACCAAAAAGGATTTCATTATTTAGAAAAAATCCGAAAATCACGATGTTATTTTAAAAACCCCATTTCGTTAATTTCGTCTTTTCCCAAAACGATATCACATAACATCTCTTATTGTTCATAGACTAAAAAAACACAAAAAAGAACACTCAATATATCGAGACTTCTCAATAAATTCAATAAAAAACGTGGTATGAACCCGTTAATTATGCATGAAAGTGAAAACCGCGACTGTTTGAATAAGCTTATACAAAAACTATTTCAATACATTAGTTACAATTTGAGAGGCTCTAGTCAGAAATTAGGCCAGTATTATTACATAGAGGGTTTAATATTATCAGGCCTTTGTGAACTGGACTGAAACGATCCTTGAGGTCGAACCTAACCAGTAGTTAGTGTAATATTCATTGTATCGTTGTTAATAGGTGAAACTACAGTTCTATTATATGAATACTAATTTCAACTCGGGTAATTAGCTAGGAAGAATTGTTTAAAATGGGCACAGGGAAAGGGCAGGGAATATTTTCTGAACTATATTAAAGACAAACCTTTGCCTCTGTGCTTAGTTCACAATTATTAATTAATTAAAAAGGAAATAAATGGCGCCAATAAGACGTTTTTGTCTATGGCCGTACGTACTTCTAAACATTTCGTTGCATTTTTCTCGAAATCTATTCATCAGGACATTCACTATTCTTAATCTGTATTCTTCGTATGACTCAGGTACTCAAAACTAATATATTATAGATAGGTAGGATAGGTTCCTTTTACGTTAATCTAGAAACCTCGTGTAGACAAGAAGGTAAAATCAAACAAGACAATTTTAATGCACCTAAGAAAAAGTTACGAGGATTTTTTTTCGAAGTAAGATTAAAATAGACTACCAGGAAATCACAGTTTCTTATAAACGAATAATCTCTATGTACTAAAAATAGATAATTCTTAAAATACGTTCGTGACAATAGCGAAACTCCTATATTTCGTACGACATCCGCGTAGAGACCTTTTCGGCTCCCTAATGATACATCCCTTTCTTGTGCCTCCAATTATAGACACTTACACAGATCCGGGATGTACTCGTGAATGCCTACACAAAGAATACGACTAGAAAAAAGAAAGTACAGTTATTGTGAAAAACATAAATTTAATTACTTCAATTAATGTACTTTTCAACATCTCTCTTATTAAGTTATTACAATTTTATGACGTCGCATCATCATGTTGAAAGAAACTTCAGCCGTCAGTTTGTGTTGTAAAGTGATTTCGACTTTAAAATATATTGCTTATTACCATGTAGACAAGGTAACGTGTCACCTGATCGTAAGTGGTTCCCGTCACTCATAGACCTTTGCAAGTTAAGGATACACTGCGGGACCGCCACCTTTTTTTTTTTATTGCAAGGTAGATAAACGAGCATACGGCCCACCTGATGGTAAGCGGTCACCTTCGCTCAAGAACCTCTGCAATGCCAGGGCAAAGAGGGGCCGTTATCTATCGCCTACCCATACAAGACTTTTCTTAAACCTCGTTTAAAGAGGGACATATCATAGCGCTCCGGGAACACCGCGGACTTACCTTTAAGGACTCTTCAAGCCTTACTTGAAGAAATTTGAAGCGTATTTAAAAACTCAGTTCAAAAATTAATTAAGTAAATTTAAATTACTTAAGTTCTAAAGCCTTTAATGGAAAAATAATCTTGCAGCAAGTACATTTGTAACGGTCTGTTCGAAGCGAGACTTGAGAGCTACTTGAGCTTTATTAACTTTCTCTTTGTACTTGAAAGGAAGTGCATTGAAAAACAAATTAAAGAACTAGTGTAGAAAAAAACTACAGTAACTGCAGCGTGAGCTTACACTCTTGAAAAGTAGGTATTTTGAATTCAAAAGTAAAAGGATATTTTATAAACCAAATTAATATATGTAATATGCCCAGCTTCCACTATGTAACACTTCATTTAGCGTGGTCCTCACGATACATTGCCTAGTGTGAGGATCATTGGTAACTTGTTCAGGCACATCTGTAAGTTGAATCCTATGTGTATTTAGTATAAGTTTTCTCTCAAATATGTAATGGATTTAATTCACAATAAACATCTTTATTATTAATAAATGTTTTTTGGTGAGATATAGTTGTGACGTTGTTAAACTTTGGATATACCGAACCGATTTCGAAAACTATTTATTATGTACCTACTACTACGTTATGTGTGAGTGTAATACGCTATACAATAATTCCAAATTTTAAAATTGAGAAAAAAAACAACAACAACAACAAAGATTCAATTATATAACTGTGATTTATTAAAGTTTGGAGGACAACGCAGTAATTGGTGGCTTCCATGAGTGGCTTCTTAAAGATAGACAGTACGTAGTGGCTGTGATGTTTTGTGATTTAAAGACAGACTTAACTTTAACTTATAGTTTGGGGCAAGAATAAATGCACTTCGATTTTTAGAAAGAGAGTTCTTAGCTTCGGATTAATAGCGCTTTTTCTGTCGCACACAGCTTTGTGACATTCCTTGTCAGTTGATGTTCTAATTCAATTAAACATCCTATCCTTATATTAATATTATAAAGGCGAAAGTTTGTAAGTATGGATGTATGGATGTTTGTTACTCTTTCACGTAAAAACTACTGAATGGATTTGAATGAAACTTTACCACAATATAGCTTATACATCAGAATAACACATAGGCTATACGACTAGACGGGACGAACCTGAAGTCCACGCGAACGAAGTCGCGGGCAAAAGCTAATATAATATAATGAAAAGTTGTTAAAAATCTAAATATTTTTGCATAATTTCCTAAAAGTCGAAGTGCATTTATTCTTGCCCCCAACTATACAACAACACAAACACACAACTTTTACACATAACTTTAGATACAACTATGAGCAACTGTAACCATTTATAAGTATCCTGTAAAATATAAAACCTTTAATTTCCTTTTCCGTGAACTTTTTACTAAGAAAACCTCCTACTCAACACTTAAGGTCGGAAGTAAGTACTAAACTATCAATTTATTGGCGAAAAGGTTTCAGCTCACTAAATCATTATAAAAGGACTTTGTTCAATGACCCGATAAATGATTCTCTACAGCACAAAAGAGGCTGAATTTGTTCAAGAAATAGGATTTCTAGTTTATTGTGATAACAGAGGATACTTGTTAACGTTAGAGATTTAAAGTTGATTGATGGTATTTAGGACACATAAATAATGATACAGAGAAAACGTTTTATCTAAATCACTTTGATGAACTCACCAATATAACTCATATCGAAACGAAATTTCTAGCGGTTCCTAAGAATTTCGGGAACGACTGTCAAATATTTCAAAAAGGTTGAAAAAAAAATCCAAAATTAGGAAACTAGCGTAAATTTCAACGGTATCCGTCATTAGGCTGCTAGATACTTGATTTATTATAATAGTACATGTCAATGAATGATGTTATTACCATGAAGTTAAGTTAAGCTTGTCTATATATATCTTATTATATACCTAATTAAAACTATTGTTCGACTCTTCTTTTCTATTTTCCGTAAAGATAGCGTTATTAGGCTACATGCATCTCAGAAATACATACAAAACTTTTACTTTATTCGTTCCTTTACCTTTTGCATAGTACAAGTACATCTATCTATCTAAAATCTCAGGTACCACACGATTAATCACACTTCCCGCTACATACTAAAATCTTTGTATAGGTCTAGTAAATCAGGGCCAAAACCAACATCTTGACTTATTATGGCGCCGCTGACACGTTTGCCGTAACTGTCTTGACATGTCAAAATTCATGCCACTTGCCTGATTAATTCGGATGGTATTCTTGCCAAGCGATTTTAATCCTTTTCTCCTTGACATAAGACACATGTGGAGCGTTAATTAGTATTGTGAAGTGAACGAATATGTTTGTCGAATATGTATCGTGTAGGTTGGCAAGGAATAGTTTGGATATTCTCAGTTGAAAAATTTAAGAAATTAATAATCACCTATCTTATTTTATTTTGATTGAAATTACAATCCAATATAATAGATTGTGAGTTTTATCTAATAGAATTTAATCTGACATTAATTTAAAAAAAAATAATGTACCAGTATTACATAAAATTTTATGTAACATGTAAAGTGTAAACCGACGAATCACCTCCACTTAATTATCATCAAATTAAATATTCAAAATTTCGTTTACATAAAACATAATCCCGTAAACGGTATACTAAATAACGTTTAATTTATTTTCCAATAACGGCACTCAGTGCTCCTGTTTGCAACAAAGTTTGTGACCATTAAATTTCAGTAACTTAATTAAAACTTATTCGTAACTCAAAACAAGCGATTCGCCGCGTAAGTCACGTCCGTTCAATCCAAAGGATTTTCCTTCGATATTCATTGTTAAGAAACTCTCGACTTGTACAAATGGCTCGCGAATCTGGGCAGTTATAAACTTGAAACAGGAAAATATTTGTTCTAATTTTTATATTATTAAACGTTCGATGTAATTTTATTAATTGTAAGAAAAGCAGTGATAATGAGTTGTAAGTAATGAAGTTATACTCAAAAGGCTCACTGACCCGGTTAAGTTAAAGACAGCTGGCACATTAGATAAATCTCAAGTTTGTCAATTATAGTTCGACCGTTCAGAGAATGCGTTCCTGACACGTCACGATTGAACTGACGACGTAACTTTGTAATGGCGTTGCAGTTACGATAAAAATATTTTTGGTGGTTGTTTACCGTTTTAACAATTTATGAGCATTAAAACAACATTTTTATATAGAAAAAAACAGTAGTCGTAACGCCAGCAAGTCCCAGACCGGTGTACATATACTGAGGAAGTAAGCAAAGTATAATAGAAGCGAAAATGTTGGCTAGACTTTGTGTCCTATTTATGTTAGAATGTGTACATCAAGCGTTTGACCGTAAGAGGTTGGAATGGAAACGACCGGACGCTGAGTGTAAGGGGTTGTAAGTTTTAGTGTGGTTCAACCCCCACATATCGCACCCGTCTCGCAGGAGAATCCGGAGATTTCCTTCAACCAAATAAAAACAAAAAAATAAAATCCTATCAAAAAAAAAACATTACCTAAAATTCATTGTAAAAGTTCCAGTAATTTCACGGAAAACAAGGGATAAACGGCGTACTATAAAAAGGCCAACTCTTATTGTCCCGTCTATTAAGTCGGTCATGGTCACCCTACCCTCAGCCTGGGTACAATATTATGTTAACTTTGAGGAATTTATGTGACAGCGTAGTAACGGGTGGTGTTACGAATTAATTACTGCGTTCAAAGGTTGCGGTTAATTAAACAGGTAATGTGACCTCCTGGTTTAGGTTCACGGAATGCGGAATCCTAAAAACAAAAAGTATTTGCATATTTGTCTCTTAAAGTTTGGACGGCGAATCGTGACTTGAACTGCAAAAGTTTACTTTGATGCAGTGCGAAATGAATTTTACATTCATAATTTTATTTAATTGTTGAATTTCTGCTTACATTGCGTATTTCCGAAAAGGTATTTGTAAACTGCCTTCCAAGGTAAATTAGAACATAAAAATTGCTGAATTTGACTCTTGAATCATACTTTCAGAAATTCAAAGTAAGAAATTGTTTACCTTACTAAATGAATACAATCAGTTTAAAACAATTGAACAATTTCAAACTTTTTTGTTGAAATAAAATGAACTGTTAATATTATTTGACTTTTTATTTAACACGAGGTTACAAATTACAAGTAGTGTGAACAGAGTGACCGAGACATAGACAATTGATCATACATAGAGAATGAGTAATTTATGACAAAGACAAACAGAGAAGGCGGCAAATTTAAATTACATTTTACACACCCACCAAATTAGTGCCTTCTCATATCTAATACAAATTTAACAACTAAACAATTATTCACAACAGTACGCTGACAATTTTATTAAAATAATACATAAGAACTACTTAAATTTATTTAAAGTTATACCAATTTTATCTTTAAGATATTGAAATCTCACACGAGCAAGTGCTTTTGTAAATATGTCAGCACACTGTTCTGTAGTACATAGATATTTAACATATATTTCTTTCTCTTTAAATTTTTCTTGAATAAACTTATACTTTACATCAATGTGTTTACACCTTTTATGAAAGTCCATATTTTTAATCACTGATATTGCACTTTGATTGTCTACATTTAAACTAATAGTATCTTGATTATATGCACCAATGTCCAGTAGCAGTCTTTTAATCCATAATGCCTCTTTAGTTGCAGAACAAGCGGCCATAAATTCTGCTTCAGTCGTAGACAATGCTATGCTTTGCTGTCGCTGAGTTGCCCATGTTATTGCTGCACCATTCTTTGTAAAAACATAGCCAGTGGTAGATCTTCTTGTGTCATTGTCAGCTGCATAATCAGAGTCACTATAGCCTTCTACTATATTGTTCTTCATTTTAGTATACAGTATGCCAATCTCTTTGGTTTCTTTCAAGTACTTAAATATCTTCTTAACAACAGCCCAGTGAGTACTATCGTAGCAATCTAGATAGCGACTTACTAAACTTACTCCAAACATAATGTCCGGTCTACTCACAATAGCAAGATGCATGAGTGATCCGACTGCTTCTCTGTATGGTATCTTTTCTTCAGGTACCATGCTTTTCTTCTCCAGTTTATTATGAGGATCCACAGGGATACTATTTCCATTAGCATTACTCATATTAAATTTATGAAGTAATTTTTCAATGTACAGTTTTTGATGAATAAAAATATGATCTTTAGACCTTTCTATCTGCATTCCTACATAATTGGTAGGCTCCATCGTTTTAATTTCAAAATGTTGTTGTAGGTCATTTATAACTTTATTGATAGCAACATTATCCTTTGATATTATCAGTCCATCATCAATATATAAAAGAAGATATATTTTTATTTTATTTACATGACCTGTGAACACACATTGATCAGAATGACTATTAACAAAACCAAATTTATTAAGTACAGATTTGAATTTGTTATTCCAACATCGTGGAGCTTGTTTTAAACCATACAAAGATCTATTCAATTTACAGACATAGTTTGGTGGACATTCTATTCCTTCAGGAGGATTCATGTATATATTTTCTTGAATATCTCCATATAGAAAAGCTGTTTTTATATCAAACTGTATTATGTTTAAATCATGTTGACATGCTTCTGAGAGCAGTATTCGTACTGAATCATATCTTACTGTTGGAGAGAATGTTTCTGTGTAATTTATCTGATACTGTTGGGAACAACCTTTAGCACACAATCTGGACTTATATACTTTACCAGAAACATTATTTTTAATGCGAAAAACCCATTTACATCCAATTGTTTTTACTCCGGGAGGTTTTTCCACCAGGGTCCATGTTTCATTTTTCTCATGTGCTTGTAGTTCCTCTTTTATAGATTGTTTCCATTTTTCTTTGTTTATGGATGTTATTGCATCATTGTATGTCCGTGGTACATCTGTCCCTAGAAGTTCACAGAGATAAGCGTTATTGTCGTAAACTTGTTTTCTAGCTTTAGATCTAGTTGTAACATAATTATCATGTTCAAAATCTACTTCAGTTTCAGGAACATACAGAGAGTCATCATTAGAATGAAATGAATCATCATTGCCGGAGCTCACAGAGATGTCTTTTGATTCGGAACTGTTAGGTGTATTTTCCTGTAACTCTGGGCTTAGCTTCATCAGCTCATTTTCATTATTTTCATTTTCATTTCCATCCGTAGTTAGGGGCACAACTATATGGTTTTGAGTTAATGAATTTTCCATAAAAACAACGTCTCTGCTTATTATTACTTGTTTTGTTCTTGGATCTAGTAGTTTATAGCCTTTAGTAGTATCACTGTAACCAATAAAAATCATTTTGCTTGCCTTAGGATCTAGTTTTTGAAGTTTCTCTCTTGGTATTTTGACCATAGCTTCACATCCAAATATTTTTAAATGATTTACATCAGGTTTCTTACCTGACCACATCTCCTCAGGTGTAACATAAGACAGTGCACGGGTAGGGCAGCGGTTGGTAATATAGGCTGCTGTGGATACTGCTTCAGCCCAATAACATTTCTGGAAATCAGAGTTAATTAGCATACAGCGTGCCCTTTCCATTAGTGTGCGATTCATACGCTCAGCTAAACCATTCTGTTGAGGTGTATATGAGTTAGAAGTCTGATGGATAATTCCTGACATCTTTAGGTAATTTGAAAATTCATTACTAAGGTATTCTCTACCATTATCAGAACGGAGGCATTTAATTTTAAAATCAAGTTGATTCTCAACTAAGACTTTATACTCTTTGAATTTTGAAAATACTTCTGACTTGTTATGCAAAAAATATACATACACTTTTCTGGTGAAATCATCAATGAATGTAAGGAAATACCTGGCCCCTCCAAGTGATTTTACTTCCATGGGTCCGCAGACATCAGAGTGTATCAACTCCAGTGGTTTCTGTGCTCTAGAACCTTCAGGAGGAAACGGCAACCTGGATTGTTTTCCCTTTTGACAAAATTCACAAATCATTTTATTTTTATTTACAACTAATTTAACTCCATTAGTACAATTACTAAGTTTATTCAAATCATTGAAATTTAAGTGAGCCATCCTCTTGTGCCACAATAAAACATCAGTCTCATTCATTTTACAACTGTATGCTGCAATAGTGTCAGTATTTAGCCTGTACATGTTATTGATGAGATTTGCAGCTACTACTTCAGTATTCATTTTGTTGAATATCTTACAGCCCTGTGTTGTAAACTGTACAGAGCATCCTTTCTTTATAATCTGGCTGACGGACAACAAATTAGTTGTTAATTCAGGTACATACAGTACATTAGTAATTTGGATAGTTTGTTTTGAACCATTTGTTCCAATAACATTCAAGTCTAACTTGCCACAACTTTTTACCGGTAGCATTTTGTTATTTGCTATCTTTATACTTGTGATCGGAGGGGGTACTTCATCGTAGAGCCAATCTTGTCTCATTGTAAGATGCATTGAAGCACCTGAATCTATATAGAACCCATTATCATAATATTTAGTTGTAGCAGAACTAGCGGAGAATACAGCTACATATCCTGTATCTTTATTATTATTTTGTTTTGCTTTATTTGATTTGCAATTTTTACTTATATGTCCATATCTGTTGCAAACAAAACATCTCGGGCCTTTCTTTGGGATTTGCTGAAACTGCTTAGAGTTACTTTGCTTTGTGTAAAGTACTGTAGTATTTAAATCAATAGATTTTACTTCTTGAAGTAATTTTGTTTTGATTAAGTCGGAACTAATTTTCACACCTGAGCTTTCGATTCCCATTATCATTGGTCTATAGGATTCCGGTAGACCGGCCAACATTAATGTGCCTAGCCACTCATCATCAACATTAAAGTTGATGTTCCTCAGCTTATGAGCGGAGGACATTATTTTATTGACATATGATTCTACACTTTCACTTGTTTGTAATGTTGTGTTAATTAGGTCTTTTAATAGGCCAACTTTTCTAGTTAATCCACTATCTTCAAATGCTTGGGTGAGGTTATCCCAAACCTGTTTGGCTGTTTCTGCTTGTTGGATGTGGACATACAAGATTGGATCTATTAATAATATTAATTTCGACTTAGCTTTTATGTCATCCTTCGCTGATTTTGGATCATTCTGGTCTGGTTCTGATGTTATACAACTGTACAAGTCTTCGTGCTGTAAGTATGCTTTAACAGCAAAACTCCAAGTGGACCAGTTGTCCCGTCCCATCAGTTTGGGAATTGACATTGTTGTGTTGTTCATGTTGAAGCAAATCTGAAATAGCTGAAAAACAGAGAGAACTCGCGAACCGGTAACTTTTTGAGGTTATGACCGCGTGTGTTTCTTTCAAACTATTTTTCACTTCAATATTCCGATTATTATATTTATCACAGTCACTAAACAACACGTTAGAGCTATCTGGGCCCATAACCTGTTGAAATAAAATGAACTGTTAATATTATTTGACTTTTTATTTAACACGAGGTTACAAATTACAAGTAGTGTGAACAGAGTGACCGAGACATAGACAATTGATCATACATAGAGAATGAGTAATTTATGACAAAGACAAACAGAGAAGGCGGCAAATTTAAATTACATTTTACATTTTTAAACAAGACTTACAACTTCGATACTGAAACATAAAACCAGATCAAAAATTTAATAAAGCCAACAGTACGACTTAACTACACAACAGATGAGCATTAGAACCATTCTCACGTACAAAACAAGTCATGTAACACCACTAAACAATGAAACTAATCTCATAAAACGCATTGAATATCCCATTATGGCAATGTAGACGTTAACGCTTTTCATTAGAGGCGATAATTGCTTGCGCGGTACCGACATTGTGAGGTCAAAGGGTTACTCAAGTTTAAGTTTTCGAAACTCTCGCACGGTTTTCTGTGAGGTCTGCCGATTAAATTAGATGTGAAGTGTTAAGACTTGTCACCGCTGTTTTGTGGCGGATTAAAAATTTAATTTCAAAATTATTTTGGATGAAGATCACGTTTTAAAGTTAACGTTGAAGAGATATTTGTTTATGTTGAGTCAAAGTGACCTCCCGCGATCTTGACCAGATCGTCGGTCCATCTTGTGGGTGGGTCTACCAACGTTGCGCTTACCGGTTCGTGGCCGCCACTCCAGAACTTTTCGTTCCCATCGGCCATCTATTCTTCGCACAATGTATCCCGCCCATTTCCACTTCAAAGATGCAATTCTTTGGGCTATGTCGGTTACTTTAGCCCTTCTGCGGATCTCTTCATTTCTGATTTGATCACACAGAGAAACACCCAGCATAGCCCTTTCCATTTCTCTTTGAGTGACTCTGAGTCGTCTAATAAGACCCATCGTAAGCGGCCAAGTCTCTGATCCATAGGTCATCACAATTGCCAAAAATGGTGAAAAAAACTTGTATTTTATAGAAGAATACCTACCGGTCCTTCTATGATTGAGAAGTGATATGGTTTTTGTAGATGTATGCATAATGTATTTATGCTTAATAACGCAGAGAAACACTAAAGATTTTACAACTTTTTGATGTGATTTCATAAACTAACTCATGTCACGCGAATCGAAACATCACTTTGTGCACAACTAGACTTCTATAAAGTGTTTGTATTCTACTTTTTACTACTTTTTTACCCAGACAATCAGTCTACCTGATGAACTTGAAACTCTCGTACATGTATTAAAACGTTTCCAATTGTATTTGAATTCTAAAGTCGGTCCCTGAACTCAGTCAAGCTAACAAGTCCGATTCACATGATTTCAACTAACAAAGATTCTCATTAAAACTAATTGCCATTCCTAAGGGTTTATTAAAATCGTTTTTCGATTTGATTTCACAGTTGTAACTAGACAGGTGCTTGAACTTTTTAATGGTACTTTAAATTGTCTGCGATACTTTATTTTGAGAGTGTTTCTATCAGTATATCTTAGGAAAAAATACTATTTTTCATGGCATATAAGTGCTTTTGGTATTGATCCTGTACAGATAGATAATTTTAAGTAAGCATCCCCGTTTATAGTAAAAGAGTTTAGTCCACACTGTTAAGGTGGAAACACGAAACGGAGCGACGGGAAAGAGTACCGAGCGCGTAACGCGTCGCGCCGTCCTTCCAAACCCCGTGCTGGGTTCTGGCCTCAGTCGGGTTTCGGATGCTGAATGTGAGCGGTTGGAGGTTTTAGTGCGGTTCAACTCCCACATACCCGGTGATTTCCTCCAACTGATAAAAAAAAAAGGTAGAAACACGAAAGAGTTGATGTAGGTACTTTATCCCGGTTCGAATGGCATCGTTCGTATTGCTGTTCTTAAATTCGGTCAATTTAAAAAAATCTACTAAGAATTTCAGAACCCACCATCTTATTTGGTATTCAAAAGTGATACGAGCACATACATTTGAGTGATTAAAATTGATCGTTTTGTTATACAAGAAAATGTATCTCCCAAAATTTCTAATGCCGCCGTCATGTTTGAGCCTCAAATCTATTTGCTCCATTAACAAGCTCCAATAATTAGTCAAAGCTATTTAGATAATTATATTATCAATTGACGCGCTCGTATTAATTAAGGTTTATTACTGATAAGCAGATATGATTCTGACATTACCAAATTATTTCAATTTGATTCAACTAACAATATTATTGAGATTAACGTCTGGTTTAATATAATATGTATATGAGAACCACGAGTGAATTTGATTGATTTGAGTGTTTTTTAATTCATATTCATTTTTTGCTCATTTTTTACATTATATTTAAAAAAAAAACATTTACAAAAAAATAAATTTAAAAATACAATATAAAAAACAGAGGGCCACTGGAGTGCCACGGGGTCTACGACCTAAGCCATCAGTGGACAGGGTTCAAGAGAGAGGAACCTCCTCACAATACGTGCCGTGTCAAGAACGACCGCCTTCTGAATCAGTGTTTTTTATTATTAGGATCTACCTGATCAGTGCATCTTCGTCTGCGTCACATATTCCCGGTTTCGTTATCATGCGCCTTCAATGCGATGAAATTAAATTAAATCGATCACAACACACATCCCGCTGCGATTTGCAAATTCAAAAGCAATTCCATTATTTTAAATATTAATTTTGTTCATGCCAAAAGGGCAATATCATCTTTTTTCTATAGTATTTATTTACATAAGGAATAAGTATGTGGGTACCTACAGTGTACTTATGGCCAAAGGGAGATCTCCGACCGGGCGAGGTAGTGTATGCCCGGTCAGGACGAAGCCCGCTGTAGTACATTTCAGATGTCGTATATATGCGAAGATTACTGCAAATGTCGTAACCGCGATTCAGGATCTAGCGCGTTATTATTGGTCGCCACAGGTATTATAGTTTTGTTAAAAATAACAAACTGACACACATTAAAGAGTTCATACAAGTATGTATAATTCTTACACCTAATTCGAAAAAAGTTTTTACAATTTCAAATTAAAATCACAGTGCAAGAGGTCCATGGGCGATGGTAACCGCTTACGATCAGGTGGGTCGTTAGCTCATCTGCCTACGAGACAATAAAAACACTATTTATTTCATCAACATAATTCCATACTAGTTATTTGCTGACTAACACATGCGCATAACGTGTTGTCTGTCTAGCGCATAAATTGGCTCTAGTTCAAAATGAACACGCCAAATATACGGCATAATTATTACGCTAAGACCAGACTAATTAATGCTATTATGCTATTAAATTAAATTACACGCGAAGCGGTTGGGTTATCAGTGATTTTGGTATAATTTGTTTTGGATATAATAATATTCATGAATCTTATGTATATTTTGAAAATCGATTAATTTTATACGATTTTTTGTATGCCTTTTATTTATTGTTATTTTATATTCTAAGCACTAGATTTGGGTAATACAAAAAAAAAATATTTTCTCTGAATTACTAATTGTAATTACTTTTTATACATTATTCTCTTCTTACTTTCACACATTACCTACAGAAAATGTCACGAATAAATACATCGTATTTTTAAAATATATGTATTTTAAATCATGTTAAGAATATTGCAAAACCTCTATCAAAATGGTTAATATCAAATTCTGGTAATTACTTATTTTTTATTTGCAAATTTAATACTATATTCTCGTAATAATTGGAAAAGTATTTTCGTGTGAACCTGTTTATTTCGGAAACCTTTTGATATTAAAGTGTTCGAAGCACACACGCTGAGCTAATTGCATGTCCGTCAAACATACAGTTCAATAGTCGTTTGCAGGAGCACATCACTCAATTATTGTGTTTCAGAACTAGTTTTGACTGACTTTCGACAATAGTAGGTTATTTGTGTGAACTGATTTTAATAGTAAATTTTTCTTTTCTTTTTATTGGGGTATTTTTTTTAAACAAAATAACAGCTTACCAATCACATAATCCCGTAGGAGTAATGAAAAAAAAATATACAAACAGTAAATTTTACAACCACCTTCAGCTAAAATTTTTTTAATGGCTAATTTTGAATTTAAAATCTGTGAACAATATATTCACCAGAGGTGAAGTCCTTCCATAAGCTTATTTTTATCAACTTTCCTCTTATACTTGTATAGCACAATAAACAAAATTACAGGAACTACGAATTTCCACAGGGCAGCTAGCAATTCAATGATTAGAACCACTTTTAGAGTGAAATCCAAAATCAAATCAACAGTCAACAGTCAGTTAAAATCTAATTAGATGCGGATCTATACGAATCCATTATTGCCCACTGTTGGAGCTCAGGTCTCCTCAGGAGAGGGATTAGGGGACTTCACATATCTTCGAAGAATTTTTAGAATCCTTTTCCAATATGCAGGTTTCCTCACGATGTTTTCCTTCACCGTGTTTAGCCAGTGGTGTTGTAAAAATTGCACATAAATCTTTTTCACATTTAGATTTAGAGGTACAAGCCGGCCGGTTTCGAACCGGCGACCTCCCTCAACCACTCGATCACAGAGAGACATTGACATACATTGAGAGTAACAATAATTTAGTAAACACTTCCCCTTACATTAGATGTCCTTGTAACATTCAATCGCGCAGTTCCCACGTAATGTTGCACGTGTGAACGGAACTTATCTGTAATGGCGGTTCCAACTTTATGTTTTACAGGTCCCAAGCGTTTCTTTTACTTTGAATTTCCGGAAATTGAAGAGACAAAAAGTTTTGTTTTAAGAAGTGTTTGCTACGCGTGTGCTACAGCGTAGAGCTGCTACGTGAAATGCTACAGATAATACTTGATTTAATTGCTTATTCATAAATTTTATATTCTTTAGCGTTTCAAGTTATAAGTATAAACACATTTTATTTGATAACTCTGCTATATAGGCGTCAAACCTATCTTTTCCCATAAAATTTAAGATAAATGTCTTAACTATTTCGTAGCCATTTATGCAGAAGAGACATTTTTTTAGTTTGTATAGTAAAGTAATAGATTTGTCCTGATATTGCAACTTGCCATCAGTTAGGCTGTATCGTCGTTTTCCTATCATGAACAAAGAGGTTTTTTATATTATAATCTTTTTAAAGTATCACAACACAAATGCCTTTTGTTAAACGTGAATGTTGCGCATTTTCCGGAAGCTACTCTCAACTCTAGCAAAACAAAGGAAATACAAAGTTCTGCGTTTCCGGTTTAATTCGAGATGTTGAAAACTTTCGTATAAGTGTATTTAAGTACTAATTTAATTTACATTTTCAAGTTACGAAACATTAACAATAGGTAAAACTTAAAAATATACTTACTAGTCATACATACTTACTAGTCTAGTAATTGTGTAAGTGAAAGACCAATTATATTAAAATTTTCCTATCTATACTAATATTATAAAGCTGAAGAGTTTGTTTGTTTGAACGCGCTAATCTCAGAAACTACTGGTCCGATTTCAAAAATTCTTTCACTGTTTGAAAGTCCCTTTATCGAGGAAGGTTATAGGCTATATTTTATTTTGAAAAAAATTAGGGATCCGTATGAAAATATCGAATATGTAACACAAGTGAATAATCGAAAATCTATTTATGCAATGCAAAAACTATTGACAATAGAACAAAATGATGTACTACGGGATTTTAGGTCTTAGTACGACAAACAATAAAGTCCGCGATAGCATCTATCTAACTATCATAGTTTAGTCACAATAACCGCTTTTATGTTTTATGAAATATAATATTTCGTCCTAACGTTGAATTTAAAGTTAAATGAGTATCATTATATTAATCCTTATTTTGTTATCAAGAGTATTAATGTAGAAGTAAATTACATTTTGTTTTATTCCAATCGGACTTTTCGTTTAGAAGTTATCACGAGTATAAAACGTACAGCGGGCCGCGCAAATAATAACGCGACGGCATCGCGAATACTGTTTGAACCCCTTTGTAACGCAGACGAAGTTGTGCGGGTCAGGTAGTGCTATATATTCACCGTTATGCCTGTTAAGTATAGTTAAGTCGATTAGTATTGTGGCCTACTTCCATTTATTTTCCACACAATTTAACCAAGTGTGGCGACCAATAGCGCGCGAGATCCTAAATCGCGGTATTGACATTTGCAACGATCGGCGCATATATACAACATCTGAAATCTACTACAGTGGGCTTCGGCCTGACCGGGCATTCACTACCTCGCCCGGTCAGAGATTTCCAGTCCACGGATTCCCAAGAGTTAAGTAGTTCTTGGCTTGTTTTTTGTTAATCTAGACATACATATTATATCGAAAGGGAAGCCGTTAACATTTTGTATTGTATAGAGCCCACTGACACACGCTGAAGTATCTATAAACTTATTCAGACACTCGCGGTTTTCTACAATACTTTAAGTGTTCATGCTCAGAGAGTCTTGTAGATACAGTGAGTGTGGTGTGTCGTGATGTGAGTTCGAGTTCCAGTGGCACTACCCAAAAGCGAACGAGAAAAATGGTAGACAGATTTGTTTACTCTTAAATCGACCCGCAAAATCCAGTATTCTCGTGATCATGACGTTTGCAACAACGTTGAAATATCGAGACAACTCAATTAATTAAATATCGTGGTAAGAACCCGTTTCAAATGCATGAAGTATCTATACCTATACCTATCCTAGTTTAAATGTGCAACTATAACCTATCAAGTATACTTATGCAACGACTACTCAGTATAAATCACTTTCTATTCCCAAAAAAAGCACTCAGTCAATTCAAACCAATGACAAACCAACATCTCAATACACAATACTTATCTCAGCAATATCCTAAACAACATTTAGAAAGAGAAATAGTATTCATGTACGTGTTCAAGTTTGCAAAGAGCAATGACGAGTGGAAGAGACGTCGTTTATAACCCAACTATTACGAAGCTTACGGCCCATAAGCCGGACAAATGAAATAGTTCGTCGCTCGAGCAATACTGCTCTGTCGGGTGACAATTTGTCAGTTCTGGTCGTAGAATTACTACTTCTGGAATCACAGAATGAAACGAATTGAAAGTATGCTGATCGTAAGTAACTGCACGACATTCTGATGTTAGAAAGTGCCGATGATACTCAGTTCGTTTAGCACACTAATAATGTTACACGTAAATCAAGTCAAAGTCAAATCATTTATTTCAAAGTAGACGTGGACACCACACACATTTAGAAAAAAAAAAAAACTACTACCAGTTCGCTTTTGAAAGTCGAAAAATAGAATTGCCAGTTTGCTAAAGTTACACCTTTACTCTTTTTTTTTCAGTTGGACGAAATCACCGGTATGTGGGAGTTGAACCGCACTAAAACCTCCAACCGCTCACACTCAGCGTCCGAACCCCGGCTGAAGCCAGAACCCAACACGGGGTTATGAGGGACGACGCGACGCGTTACGCTCTCGGCACACTTTCCTGTCGCACCGCCCCCACACCTTCATGTCGAGAAGAACCAGCGCAGGAAACTCAGCTGGCATGACTTTTTTAATATCTTTGCTTTGTATAAATATTGATTTGTTGACGTTCATTTAAAATATCGTGTAGTTACGCGCGAAGCATACTTTCAATTGTCTTCATTCTATTGTTCATAATGTTGATTCCAGATATAGTAATTCTATGGTTTCAGTGTTACGCTGCGTACAGAAAATTGCTGTCGGACGTACAATGTGTTCCGCGTTACGGATGTACGAATTTCAAATAAGTTGTACGGAAAAAACCGTTTGTGAACTGTCTGTTGAATTTACAACCGCAGCCATAGACAATAGAACTTTGACAGAGGTGCATGGAATGAAAAGTGAATTGACTGAGATGCGATTCAAAGATATTTTAAATAATGATACTCAACTAGTTTGTAGATCATATTAGTTTTGAAACGAAGTTCCTTATCGCGCGTTGTAAAAGGGGGCTAGACGGAAAAAATTCTTACGAAAAGTTGTCACGACACTTGCGCTGTGATCAAAATCTTTTAAAACAAGTTATATATAATTCGTTTCGATTAAAAGATATCTTATAAAAAATATTTCCTTTCGTAACGCGCGATAAGGAACGTGTTTTAAAAGATTTTGATCACAGCACTATCTAGCGATAATCATCTAAAAAAAAAAAGTGTCGTGACAACTTTTCGTAAGATTTTTTTCCGTCTAGCCCCCTTTCACAACGCGCAATAAGGAACTGCTTTCCAAAACTTGAATTAAATATTTCGCATACTTCAAAACGGTTGTAAGACTCGTTGAGTAACAGTTGCACGAAACCAAATACTATTACGAGCAAATACTATTACATATTCTCCGATGCGCGAACAGAAACATGAAAGAACATATTATTTTACATGACATGTTCTGCGGTTGACATATTTGCACGTTCATAAAAAGATTGCAATTTCGTTTATGAATGATGAAATTACATCCAGCGAATATTTAGAAGAAAACTCATTTCGAATGCAATTCCGAATTTGAATTTCAACTTTGATTTGCTCGTAAATTTTTAGAGAGATCCAAACTATAAAAGTTAACTGTATAAAACTGTAGGACAACTCGTTAATTACAACTAGTGCTGTACAATTTGGCCGTTTAAACCGGCCATAAAGTTTAACCAGGTTAATTAGTTCAGCAGCCAGCTAATTTATTCAAATTAACCGGTTAAATTAAATTAACCGGTTAAATTAACTGACTGGTTAACCGGTTAATTTGCAAAAGATTCTTAACATGGAATGAATCATTTATTTTCATTATTAGCTTTATTTTTATTAAATTTTAAATATTTTAATTTAATTTTAATATTTAAAATTTTATTAAAATAAAAATAAAATATTTTAAATATTTTTATTTTATTAAAATATGTAAAATAAATTAAAATATTTTTATGTTATTAAAATATTTAAAATTTAAATTAAATTAAAATATTTGAAATTTAATTAAAATTAAAATATTTAAAATTTAATAAAACTATAAAAAAAAATATTTATTTGTATTTTAATTTATTTTTAATATTTTATTTTTATTTCAATAAAATATTTAAAATTTAATTAAAATTAAAATATTTAAAATTTAAATAAAATTAAAATATTTAAAATTTAATTATAATTAAAATATTTAAAATTTTATTGAAATAAAAATAAAATATTTTTATTAATATTTTTTTATTATTATTTTTTATTAATAAAATATTTTTATTTTATTAAAATATTTAAAATTTAAATAAAATTAAAATATTTAAAATTTAATAAAAATAAAAATAGATTTATTCCATGTTAAGAATCTTTTGCAAATTAACCGGTTAACCAGTCAGTTAATTTAACCGGTTAATTTAATTTAACCGGTTAATTTGAATAAATTAGCTGGCTGCTGAACTAATTAACCTGGTTAAACTTTATGGCCGGTTTAAACGGCCAAATTGTACAGCACTAATTACAACGAGGTTAATCAACAATATGAGTATAAGTTAGTGAATATAACAGTAACGATAAATTTCTTAAATAAGTTTCAACTAAACTCAAAAATAACTTAGTGAATATAGGTACCTGTCTTGTCTCATTTTTCTATAAAATGTTTTTTTTTTAAATAGTAAGTAAATAAAATTACAACCAATCACTAGTTAAATTAAATAGTTATAGTATGAAACAGTTTACTTAATTTTAACCTTGTAGGCGACTGAACGTAACTAAAGCGCCATTTAAAAATAGTTTTATTAAGAATGATTAAAACCGCATTTGTAAATATCCTTTTTTAAATGTACGATGTAATGTCGGCGCTCTTTTTTAAATTTCGAATTAGTGAACATTGACAAATACAGATTTCGTCATTTTTTTTTTCTCAACTTTTATTATTTATCGTTTTAATTGATTGTTTTATGTTTCTTCTGCACTGGTAACGTTAGATTTCTTACAAACCTACATACTCTATTCAAATGCATATCCCGCCATCTTATATCACAATAAAACGTATTTTTCATCAGAAAGCAAATAAAATCACAATGAAACACTAGCACATGTAATTGTATCGTAAAAACACATGTAAACACGGTCTATTGTCGGAACTAGTGATAATTAATCAAAGTCTACTCACATACACTCTTCATTTGTGGCGCACTCCTCCGACCGAACATAATTAATAGTCGTATTGATTTATTATCAAAATAAACGTATCGGGAAAAATAGTATCGAGCTCTTTGTCGGTTTCACTGTACGTTTTGTTAATTTTGTTTATAGATTAAGTGATATGTACATACAAAGCCGTAACAGTCTTAATCTTTCTTATATATAAAAATGAATTGCTGTTCGTTAGTCTCGCTAAAACTCGAGAACGACTGAACCGATTTGGCTTATTTTATTCTTGAAATATTCGTAGAAGTCCAGGTAAGGTTTAAACGGTGAAAAAATACCCGGGATTTTTTTTGTGACGCAGACGAAGTTGCGTGGGCTAGCTAGTTTTAAAATAAAATCTCACGCCTTCTAGATGTAGAAATACGATAATTACGATAATTTTTCTCCATTCAATTTAAATGCTAAACACTCTTGATATAAAGCTCAAAGTGCAACACTACTCGATAGTCATAATATGTCATGAATGAAAATGAAAATAAAATGAAAATATCTTTATTGACCACTTTTGTTGATACAATATTAATTTGAATTCCCTGTTCCTTAAAGTAGGCTTATCGCCTGTGTATAAAGGGACGGTTCCTTCCCGTTTCAAGTTGACATAATTTGGTACATACAAGAATGGTTACAAATGTTACAAGTGAAACAAAAAAAAAGATAGTAAACAGAAAAAAAGGAGATTGTAAAATCACAATTTACGTATTATTATTATTTTATTACTACTAAAGTAATAAAATAATAATAATACGTAAACGTCTGTAGGGGTACACTTGCGCGCGTTTGTGCGTGTGTTTGTGTGTGTGTGTGTGAGTGTGTATGTGTGTGTGTATGTGTGTGTGTGTGTGTGTGTTTGTGTGTGTGTGCGTGTTTGTTTGTGTTTGTTTGTGTTTGCATGTGTATGTTTGTGTGTGTGAAAGAATCCTTAAATTATACTAATAAGCATGTTTTCAATATCTTCGTAATCGTAGAATGAATAGTGAATGAATGTTTTTACGAAGAAGAAGCCAGTGATAGCACTTTAAGAAAGTATCTATAATTTTAAATTAGTTTTTTTTTTTATATTATGAGTGTACGTTATCGTAATACGTGTACAAATAAGCATAAAATAAAATCCAAAATCGAAAGAGTCTGCAAAATGACTTTCGAAATTGGATATATAAAACAAATCGTTACTTCTCTCGCCACAAACTAAATTTATTGCTGTTTTTTGAAACAAATATATTGCACTTAAGAAGCCACAAATAAAAGGATAATAGATACACAATTACTCGGTTTCATTTTATTCTTTCAATGAGAACAATAAATCAGTTTGAATGCGACCAAAACGAAATAAAGAATATAAAGAAAAACTGAGAAAACATTTCTAAAATGGAACCTTCTAGACTAAAATATGTTTCACGCACGCCTTCACCTAACAATGAACTTAATACTGTTTTTACACTAAAACATACTTAAATGGAGTACCTACATTGTTTATTACAGTATTGGTTTAATATAATTTTTTATCTTAAATTTTTATATTGGCATATTTAGTTTTGTATAAAGTTAAAATATCAAATTAGAAATTATATTTTTATCTAAGAATTTTTACAAATGACGGTGCCCATGGACCTCTGTATTATATTTATAATTGAACATTAACTTTTCGATTTGAGCTGCATGCATGACGATGGCAAAAGGCAAGTAAATTCTTAATATTTAGGTATATACTAAAAGTCTGGCCTACAATAGTGTGTATAAATTGGAACATATTTTAAATATCATGAAAAATCCATATTCATTTATTAGCTTATTTTTACATAATATTTTTAAAAAAACATTTACAAAAAAATAAATTAAAAAATACAATATAAAAAACAGAGGGCCACTGCAGGCGGAGTCTACGACCCAAGCCATCAGTGGTCAGGGCGCAAGAGAGTGGAACCTCCTCACAACACGCGCCGTGTCAAGAACGACCGCTTTCTGAATCAGGCCTTTTACCCAGCCGGGGAGCGAAAGCTTCTCTAGCTGACGGTCGAAGCTTTTCGCTATTAGACAGTGCACAGATACAACGATCGGAACAATGATGGTCGATTCAACACGCCACATGTCGGTCACCTCGTGGGCCAAGTCCAAATATTTTAGAAGTTTTCATGAAAAATTATTATTAACTTGATTACAATTTGTCAAGTTATTAATTTCTCCATCATCATAAAATTAGTAGCCACTTTGGACAACATTTCTCTTTGCATTTACCTTACAAAGTTAATTCCAAACACATTGACAGTATTAAAAAGATTTTTATACAAACAACGGGTCTCACTTCCTCCTTACGTAAGGGAATCTCACGAAATCCGAAACACGATTCAAACATTCATTTTGTTTCGACGATCCTTTACAATATTTCCATGCGCCAAGTTTTTCAATTCCATAACATTAGGCTGTATGTTTTGGATTCTCTGTAACTCAAATCGTAAGTTAACTTTTGAATAAAAGTAAGAACATTTTTAGTTGTTCCTTTAAAACACTTTATTGTCTTCAAAAAAGTACTATTTTACTTTCATTTTTATTAAACTTTGCGCACATTTGTATATTGGTGAATTGAATACTAAAGGCATTTTGTACCATTAAATCCAGGATAATCTGGAGGTAAGAAATAGAAGATGCAAAATAATTATGGAAATATATCTATTAATTATTCATAAAAATGTATCAGGCATATAATAATTATACAGGTGTTATGATAATTATCATAACACCAATATGATACTAGATCGTAACTCTCTCAAAACTCTTCATAACCTTCACCTTAAAATTAAAACCTTATTTCTGAAAACAAGTGAAAATTATGAAAACAACAATGAAGCTGTGAGGACAAACAATTCGAAATGAACCCACGCAACGAAAACAAATTTTGTATTATAATTTAAATTTGAAATTGAAAAAGGAAACACAACTTTTATTGAGTCAACATAAATACCCCTTGACAACGTTTACTTTATGTTTAATTAAAAGGAACTGTTTAAATGTTGTCCTAAATAAATACGTGTTTCGTGGTCACTGAAAAACATATTTTTTATCAAGCTTGTTTCTGTCGAGCTTAGAACCTTAATGTTTAGAAAAAAATACAAATGAAAACATGGTAACAATACTGATATGATGCGTGATTATCCTCGAATGATTCAATCACAACTATTATTTCCTTGTCTGTAGCTTTTGATGTGCTTTTTCATGATAGAACCTATTTTACAACTACCAGTGTCTGAGTACTGGCACTGAAATATAGAATAATGCTTAGGTTTTAACTATACAGGGTGTCCCAAAACTATGCGACATGAACGGGAAGTATCTTAAATATTAGAGAAAGAAAAATATCGGGACCTCTCAAATAAAAATACTCGTGGTAAGAACCCGTTTAGTAATAGTTTAAGTGATTAGAGAAAGGATATTTATTTTGCTGAAACATCATTTTATTTTTGATGTTTAATAATAGTGCATTCACAGATTTTTCGTAAATTGCTTGGTTTGTCTGAAAATCGATCTAACAAAATCGGCAAAAATCAACACCCTGTATTTGATTTGATATTTTCAGTGGACCTCGTTTCATATCCGTTTAAAATTTATGTTTATGTGATGCACATTTAAAGATAGCATGAAACTAAATATGAAAATATTAACAAACTAATATCATAAGTAATGCAAGTATGTTTGCTACACAATTAAATACGACCTGTATTTAGATTTCACCGATTTTTTTGCAAAGTAAACTTCATTGCAAATCCATTGCATAAATACAAATCCTTCTTCATTTAAACTTCGAATCTAATAAAAGTAAACCCGTGTTACTTTATTCAGTCAAAAAAGTCAGTCTCAATCTCAAGCTTCATAAAAGTTTTACCACTTCAATTTACCCTACATGAATATGCAAAGCCTTGCATTTCGTTCCAGTCTTGATCATAAAGATCAGCAAAATTTATCACTTATCAGCCAGGCTTATGTACCCCTATCTGGGTCAATAAAAGGGGAATAAAAACCGTTATTTTAACAATAGTATTACGCAGGCCGACACAGGCGTGGTGCAATTTGCCGCATCGATGCCTTGACGATTCACGATCTTCGAAATTACGCTACGTTCGAGAATGTTCGGGTTAAGTTGCGTGCACAATAACAAACGGGACAACTGTGAAATTTGAAATTTAAAGGGTCATCTATAAAGAACGTATCCTATTTTTGACCCTTTCCTTTTTACAGTTGGTTGTTTTTTTGTGTTATTGCAAAAATGATCTCCTTCTTTTTATAAAAATAACCGAAAACAGATTCTTTAGTTTTGAATTATTCCAGCCGACTTTAACTATTGCGCTTAGGTAATATTATGACTTTTAGATTGTCCTTCTTCAAACGAGGCTTGAGGAGGGTCCTTAAAGTTAGGTCGTAGGTAGCGACCCCTCAGTGTCCCCTGACATTGCAGAGGTTTATGAGCGACGATAACCACTTCCTATCAGGTGGGCCGTTGGCTCGTCTGCCTACATGGCAATAAAAAAGAAAAAAAAAACCTACTTTAGTTTTCTCATGGTTTTCCCTACAAAACGATTCCCAGTTTTACTTTACGGGATTTTACTTGTCGTATATTATAATCATCAATTGTCATGTCCTTTATTAATCTTTATTACAAACAGAGTTTTTGAATGTCACAAACACATTTTTGTATGATCTTAATTTTCTGTACGCACATACAGTCTCTATCCATATTTTATATCCCACGGGAACGATGGTGCTTGGAATTCGGCGTATCCACATTTTATTATGTTTTAAAATCGTAATGTCACAGGTACGCAGTCCCAATGCGAATTAGAGTTGGTGTTACGAAAAATCTCCCGAAATTTAGGGATTTTTTTTTGAGATTCGTGAATGAATATGTAGGTAGGTACTGTTTGTAATCATAAATTAAAAAGTGCGTTATTTGACTCAGTGAATATGATGAATTTATTTCATTTGTTATAAAAGTGATGAGTGATGAGGATATTCTTAAGTTGGTAAATTATTGGCATTAAATTTTAAAAGATGATCAGTCGATACAAAATTGTATTAAACACTGTTTAAGTAGATATTTTTGTTTCCATTTAACTTTAATTATAAACGTTAATGACCCAAAGAATTATTAGCCAAAGCAACGAATAAATATGATTATAATATATATTTTAAATTTTATTTTTAAATTAACATATCCGTCTTGCCCGTCCGTCCCCTACTTTAAAAAAAATTACATACTCAAGAAACAGTTATATATTAAGTAGTCTCATCTTAAAATTATTGTAAAAAAAAACTACAAATTTCTGTGAAAACCTTTAGCTATAATAACACACTTAAATGTATCTAACGAACACTGTAATTTCTGTGGAAACATTTTGATTCTAACACCCAATCCCGCACAAAATTGAACTACGCACTATTGTAGCAACGTGTAAGCTCTGTGAAGTAATTGGATAGGCTCCGAATTGTACTAATATCGTGTATGTGTAATCCTCATATGCTTCTGAAACGTACTATCCGGATTACATACCGTATTCACAACTCATACGTCTTTTACATATATTTTATAACAGCTTAATCAAAAAGTGATAGTATATGCATTTTTTTTAATTCAGGACAATGTACGAGCTTATAGCCTGATGGCAAGTGGTTACCGTCGCTTATGAGCCACTGCATTGCCAGGGTATTGTGGGGTTCTCTATCTACTTAAACATGACTTCTCTTAAACCTCGTTTAAAAACATTCCTTCGTTTAAGTTCTTCATCGTACTAAGGGTTTATAGCATTCTTAAATCCAGTGTAGCTCATCGGCTATCATTTTTCTATACTAATACTAGCTGCCCCGCGCAACTTCGTAAAAAAAATTTAGGGGTGGACTACCCCTAACATTTAGGGGGATGTAAAATAGATATTGGCCGATTCTCATAGATACCGGATAAGCCCAAAAAAATTCATCAAAATCGGTCAAGTCGTTTCGGAGGAGTATGGCAACGAAAACTGTGACACGAGAATTTTATATATTAGATTATACTTATACCTCTAAAACCTCCTGCCGATCACGCTCAGCGTCCGAATCCCAGTTACTATTAAACCGATTCGAAAAGTTCTTTCACTGTTAGGAAGTTACACTATGTTCGGTGAACATAGGCTATATTAAATTTTGAAAATAGAGATCTGTACTGAAACTCCAATAATGTAAGCCAAGGTGTGAAAAAATTACCAAAAAAATCGAGTGCGCAGATCAGCTACTTATTTTATATATTGATTGGATTCGTTAGTTTTCCGTTTCTTTTGACACCATATCAAATATGATCGACAATGAGTTCTATGAGTTTTCCCCAAAATCAGGAAATTTCAATCAATAAAATGGCAACCCCACAAGGATCCTACAGGGATTATGTGCTTTCCATGTCTGGTTTTTTCTCATAAAGTATCGAATCACAGCGCTTGTGTAAGGAGAATGTCACCTCATTTTGTGAAATTGAATTTTATTTTTTTGGTTATTGAAATATACCAAGAAGACAGTAATTTAATAATAATATTATAAGTACACAATTTCTCAGTAGAGCGGATTTCAAAAAACGTTTGATTAGAAACAGTTCTGTGAAACTGAGTTTTTAAAGCAATTTTGCGTAATTACTTTCGTAGATCCCCATTTTTACCAATTCAGAGTAAGCAAATTAATAATTTCATACTAGATTACAGTCGAAAAGAAAACCTATCAATGTATAGTAGTATAGACGCTCGAGCTTTTCATTTCTTTTTTGCAAATCAAATAACGAGGTTACGGGTCATCGTATGGTAAGCAGTTACCAACGCCCGCGGACCGAGAGAGCCGTATCTCCGGCGGCTGTCTGGGGGCGGCGCGACGGGAAAAAGTGCCGAGGGCATAACGCGTCGCGCCTCCTGCTGGATTAATCACGTGCTGGATTCTGGCCTCAGTCAGGGTTCGGACGCTGAGTGTGAGCGGTCTGGAACCACAGGATTATTACCACCTGGTAATAATCCTGTGATTTTCTCCAACTCAAAAAAAAAAGTAACCTACTACATGACTTTGATTAAACGTCGTTTTCAAATAAGTGAAACTAGACTTACTACGTCTAAAAATCGCATATTTGTACAGCATATCAACTCTGCATCGTGAGGAAACCTACTTTGGAAAAGGATTCAAAAAATCCTTTAAAGAGAAGCGAAGTCCACAATCCGCATTGGGTACTATGCTTAATCCCTCTTCGTAGGAGACTTGAGCCTAGCAGTGGGTCTTAATGGGTTGTTTCAACACATATACTCTTCAAGATACATCGAACTCCATAATCATAAAGGCAAGCGAGCTATTTTCGATTCAATCGACACTTGACTGCGTCCTCGAACGCGACTCCGAAACAAGATGGTTCGATTAAAAACATAAATAGGGCCCGTTTTCGTGTCTTGAGCAATAACACGTTCAGCACGAGTCCGTGGTACCCTTCACATACACACACATATGAAATAGCTACGCAAATGTCAATGTATTCATGGGGTTGCAAGCGTAATCGTAAAATTTTAGAGGTTTATTGTGGCTACATTCAAGGATAATTTTGCAGGGTTGTAATTTTTTTAGGATAGTCGAGAAAAGTATTTACCAATCTGATCCTGTTATCTGTTAGGGACTGACCTGTCCTCTTTGGTTTAGCTTAGATCAGTTAAAAGGTTAGGTTTTGTTAAGTTATCTTCTCAAATAATCTGACTAAAGATTTTGAAGTTTCAAAGATTAGGGACCCAAATAAAGTATTTGAGTAACGTAAATTAAAAAATAAAACAAGAACGAATTCCAAATTTTGTTATGTCAGTTAAAGTTAATATTATAACAAAGGGAAACAGTATATCCTCGCCTTCCTCGATAAGTAAACTTTCCAAAACTGAAAGATTTTTTGAAGTCGAACCAGTAGTTTCGGAGCCTATTCTAGACAAACAATCAAACCTTTCCTCTTTATAATATTAGTATAGACTACCATAGATTAACAAATTTAACAAATTAATTTTAATAAAAATTCAAATTATATTCTTAAATTTTAGAAAGTTGGTAACACTTTATCGTGGGGCGAGGTTTTCGTTGATATATTTACTTGTCTTACTGAATACGATAGTGTTGTGAATTCTTTTGTGTTCGCATTCTATAGGGTAAATTGCTAACAGGGCATCCCTTCAAAGGAAGGGTTTAATGAAAGACAAAATTAGGTTATAACCCACAATACATTGAATATGTTATAGGTATTTTATTTTACACTGTATTACAATGGATCTAGGCCCATGTTTTTACATTTACTTTCTTAGATGTTATGCAAATAAGAACCGTAAGGGTACGGAATAAGATTACGTATTATTTAAATAGGTTATTATAAAATACAAAAGGAAATAATTTAGGTAAACTAGGCACGTCTTGAGAAATAATTTAGTACTTGTGAATTTTTTGGACACTCATAGTGACCCACATTAAAATAAGTAGAGAAACTTTTATCTGAAAATTATTGCCTTTTGTTGTACAATGCTTACTTACGTTTAGTATAGAACATGAAAATGCCTAATTTACTTATCACAAAAATATGGTGGCTGAGTGGTTAAAACGCTTACCTTCCGTACGGGAGGTCGTGGGATCGAATAGGTTGGCTTGTATTTCTAAATGTTTGATTGATATATATTATATGCAATTTATTGTAACATCACCGGTTAAAAATGGTGGAGGAAAAAAGTAGATCTGAGCTTAGCAGTTGGCAGTACCAGATACAGAGTGGTAAAAATCAACCAAGAAAATTCCATCCCAGTAACACCATCTTTTTATAAATTGCCTACTAGATAGACGAGCTAAATAACTAACTAACAATTTAATTTACTTATTTGAGGTTAAATTACGAAAGCTATCATTACACAATTCAGTATAAGGGTAGTTCATGCCCTTTCGAGACCTCTACATTGTTCCGTTGCGTTTCCGGCTTTAGAATGGATTTCCTACCTCAGTGTTTCCGGAATATTATAACTCGTCCTTCTTCAAACGATGTTTGACACAGGTCCACTATTGTACGTAGGGATATTTTAAGCTAGGGGTCTTCAAACTTTGAAGTCTCAAGGGCGCAATGATTACTTCAGGATGTTCTAGGAATTAAATTATTTTTTAATTTTGTTCTGTTTTTATACAAAACAACATTATCTTTTAGTTGAAATTAGGTAAAATGTCGGTATAGTTACTATACTTAATCAAAAATAATATATAAAGAAGGTGACGGTGTTATAAATTATTAAATACTACACACACAACTCAACCCGACTACAACTCAGTATATTGCTGAATATGCACAAAAAATAATAAAAATGAGAGCACTGAATTCCACATACTAAACACAACAGTCACTAAGGGTTCATGCTTAGAGAGTTTTGTAGATACAGTGAGTGTGGTGTGTCGTGATGTGAGTTCGACTACCCGTTACTACCCAAAAGCGAGAAAGAGGGTAGACAGATTTGTTTTCTCTTAAATCGACCCGCAGTATCCAGTCTTCTCGTGATCATGACGTTTGCCACAACGTTGAAATATCAAGACAACTCAATTAATTAAATATCGTGGTAAGAACCCGTTGAAAATGCATGAAAATATTATAGAAAACCGCGAGTGTCTGAATAAGGTTTCAGTGTCCGCTGGAATTGACGTTACATCTTTCTAATATGCGTATATGATAGCACTAGCTGATCCGCGCAACTTCGTCTGCGTTACAAAGGGGTTCGAACAGTACTCAGTACAGTTATTATTTGCGCGGCCCGCTGTGCACCGACATATTCATTGCGTTTTATACTGGTAATAACTTCTAAACGAAAAGTCAAGTAAATTAAATAATAGTATAGATTTTAAATATCTACATAAGCTTATCAGTCTACATTGCACATAATTTAATAATCTAAATTTAATAATCTAAATTTTATTTACCATCTTGTCTCATGTTAATTTAAAGTCGTACAAAAATGAACTCTTTAAACACGAAATAAAGTTAATTTTTGATTCACGTTCAACTGTTTTCAAACAATGATTAGTGCCCATTCTGCTAACAGTACAGCTATTTAAAACGGCGCAAAGAACAGTTAAAGAAGTTTCAATTAGTTGAAAACTGGAGTTTAGTTGAGTCGAGTAGTTTAGTTACAGAAAATACTAGGAATACAGAAGTATACAGAATAACGCAATAGGTAATTTTTTTTATTTTTTATTGCAAGGTAGATAAACGAGCATACGGCCCACCTGATGGTAAGCGGTCGCCGTCGCTCATGAACCTATGCAATGCCAGGGCAAAGAAGGGCCGTTATCTACCGCCTACCCAACAAGACCTTTCTTAAATCTCGTTTAAAGAGGGACATGTCCATTCCAAATCGGAATGGTACGGGGCAAAAATGATCTGAACCGAACTGTAGAAGAATTGCCTCAACTGACGCAGAAATGATAACAAGATAAAATAAAAATAATAGAGGTCTTACCACCACTTCACGATCATAGTTTAGAAACTGTTTGAGCTGCTTGCTCAAACTTATCATCGGTATAGAGGTGAGAACTGAGAGCTTAAGGGATATTTCACCCATGATCGGTGCACCCTTGTGCTCATTGGCCTGCCGTCTGGTGCTTGCCGGAGCGCAAAGTGTTGGCGGTCTGGAACCCAGTCGGCACACTGTTGGGAAATATGTCGTAATTGACAATTGATAAAACTAGCGAAAAAGTGATGGTGTAATTATGATTCCAAACTATTCAAATATTAAGAAAATCGTTGTCGACGGTCGCAAGAGTGTGCCATTGGTGAAGGAGCTGCCGATACTACTGCAGGAAGGCAGCACTGGACATAAGGGCATTGCTTCACAGGTGAGTGTACTAGTTTCATAGTGAAGTAGTTCCCTTGAGCTCTCCGACGTACCTTTGGTCGGTAACGGGCACCTCTTATTGCGACCCAGGGTATAACGCTCACATGGGTTTGGGGCTATTTACACGCTCCAAGCCTCCCCAGAAACATTTCTAACCGCTGTAGAGTGGCGGTAACAAGGCCAAAAAAGGTTAAAGGTTACCAAAATGTGAGTGTTTTGTTCGTGTGTGTGTGTGTGTGTAAGATCTAAACTGTCTAAACAGTTTCCTTCCCTATTTATGGTAACTAAGTATTATATGAACAGAAACGAAGCTGCACACGTTTTCTTTCCAAACAGTCCGAGGGCAATCAGTACTATAAAATTAAATTTATCGGTATTACATTAGTAAAACTCAGTTACAAACACGAGTTTTATTTCTGCGTAGTATAATATTCTGTGTCAGTAGATTATAGAGCGCATCCGCGTTTTCAATTTGTATAAAACTGCTGTACATCGTTTTATTTAAATTGCTACATATTGGTTTTAGTGCAGTTGGAGCTTCAACCATAGATATTGCAGGCAATAAAATTCTGCCGGTGTTGTGACAAAGAGAACTTTTATAAGAAACAAGTTTACGACAACATCTCACGGAATAAATCCCGATGTTGTTATTTTAAGGATATTTCTATAAATCTTCCTCTTGAATCAATCCATAAATTGATTAAAAACTGCATTTTAATTCGGATCAATTTAAAAGAATGTAGGTATGCATTGGGACAGACAACGGCAGGCGACTTTGTGTATCCTATGTAGTGTTATTTTTTCTAAAACCTCCTTAATCAAACGGCACGTGAAGTTTATTACAGGCTCGGGCTTCTGAATCGAAGCGAATCTGTTCATTTATCTGTACCAATATTATAATAATAATAATTTATTTATTTGGAACACAAGGTGCATATTACAAATTGCGGTTGTTTTACTGTTCTCCTAGATAGGCTACAGTATAGCCTGTAATAAGAGGAAAGAGTGCCACACCCTCATTAAACATTTCACGTTACAAAGATCGTTTTAATCATTACATTTATTATTATTATTCTTTTATTTTATTTTTTATTACATTACATTCATTAGGTATATATTGAAAAATAAAAGAATACAAACGACTTATATCTAAAGTCATTAAATTACTAATGTGTTTGCGTGCGTGTGTGTGTAATTATAAAGAGGAAAGGTTTGATTGTTCCGGTACTGGTCTGATTTCAAAAGTTCTTTCAGTTTTGGAAAGTTCATCTATCGAGGAAAGCTATAGGATATATTGTTTCCCTTTGTGATGCAGACGAAGTAGCGTATAAACTGAACTGGAAAAGGGTTAAAAACTGCCTACTTGTGACGACTGTTATACATTTGCTTAATTTACAATTTGCATAACTTAAGTTCTGATATAAAAGCCATCTATAGATACACAGTTTAGATATATTGTTGGACGATCAAATAAATTAATGTTCTAATCAAAACAATTTACCAAACACTTACAGGTAATATTAGTAAAGTGCACAAGCCTAGTTAGGTCAGAGCATTACAGCACACAGTCTGTTAGATTCTATAGCATGCACGACCTACACAGCGTGATTATTTAATGGTACATAATGAAAATAATTATTGTTGATAGTCATTTACGACCAGTAATAGTATTAGAACTAAAGAATATGGTAGACTTAGTAAAAGTCACTTAAAAACATTTAAAACTCCCTCAAAATGATTGTCGCTCTAATTCATGGCGCCAGCGTAGATGCGAGCTGCAAGAAGTCGCAAGGAGTTATGTTAGTTAAACTATAACACTTAAAAGTTTTTGGGGATAAAATTATCCCAGAAACTAATGTGTGCACTAATTATTATATCTTTTCTGTATTAACGTAGAGTACTTATCACTCTACTTTAAATGACTTTAATACAAGGTAGTTTTGTACAAATACAAGAACTACGTTTGTTTTTGGAAACGGTTAAACTTTTTTGTTTTTAATATTATACGGAAGCCCGAAACGATAGTCAAACGATCACATTATGATATTAGAAAGATATAAGTTTTTTGTTTCTCTGCGTGATCAAATCAGAAATGAGGAGAAAGACCAAACTTACCGACATAGCCCAAAGAATTGCGTCTTTGAAATGGCAATGGGCAGGACACATTGTGCGCAAAACTGATGACTGACGGCCGATGGGGCCGAAAAGTTATAGAGTGGCGACCACGAATAGGTAGGCGCAGCGTAGGCAGACCTCCCACAAGGTGGACGGATGACCTGGTCAGGATAGCGGGAGGTGACTGGACGCGGACAACGCAGGACCGGTCGATGTGGCTGGCTTTGGGGGAGGCCTATGTCCAGCAGTGGACGTCTATAGGCTGATGATGATGATGATAAGTTTTTACTCCAATTCAGCTGGCACCTCCTTTATATACCACCATTTTACAAATCACGCTGTATAGCTTGCAGTACTATACTGCTCGTACGGCCTGTGAACTCGGCTCTCTGCAACGTTTAATTAAGTTGATTTACATCGAACTATGCTCTGCCACGACCTTTATATTGTGCCACTTTAACAAATGAATAGGCAGAGAAACTAAATAATAGCTGTGATAATAGTTTGAAATGACTTTAATGAATTCACTGCAATGTTTAATGAGAAGGAGGTATTCCAATTGATTCGACTTTTCATTCAGGTGCTAAGTGAACCATGTAGATATTGTATTCTCTCCTGAACCAACATTTTCAACTATCTTTAAATATAATGGTATTAGGCACAATATTATCGTTTTTTGGAAGTTTATAATCATCAAATCGCAACTGTTTTTTTTATTGCCATGTAGGTAGACGAGCCAACGGCCCACCTGATCGTAAGTGGTTACTGTCGCTCATGAACCTCTGCAATGTCAGGGGACACTGAGGGGTCGCTACGTACGACCTAACTTTAAGGACCCTCCTCAAGCCTCGTTTGAAGAAGGACAAGTCATAGCCATAGCCGGCAAAATAATCAAAAACAAATCCTTTATCATCAAGTCCACTATTGTACCTATATTTTTTTATTCATATTAGCGCATAGAAAAACTACACTGTAAATTATATCTCCCTTAATGCTATATAAAATGAAAACGAAAGTTGAAGTTGAATGCCTCCTACAAGAAGCTGTTTGATGATTTCACAAACGAGTTAATCCCAAACTACTGAAGGCACGAACTTAATCCCACGCTAATGCTATTTACGTTTAAACATGCTGACCCACGCCTACGTCTTCTTCTCTAACTTCATCTACGTCACAATTTACGTAGAAAAATGTGTGAAAATACGTCAAATTTTCTAAAATTATCATTGTTTTCATGCTATATTATGCATGTATTGTACACATAAACCTTCCTTTTGAATCACTCTATCTATTCAAAAGTCACATCATAATCCATTTCGTAGTTTTAAAAATCAAAGCATACATAGGGACAGACTTAACCACTCAACTGGGATCGGCAACCAAATTGGTTTGTTTACTTTTGCCAAGTCTGTGGCAGGAGCCAAAATTGAGCACAGTTCTAAAACTTGTTTTGTTTACATTTTTTAATCGTCTCATATTTTATGGAGATGATATCTTTTCGTTGAAAATGCAATACAGCGTCATTTAGTAATAAAGATTTACAAAAATATAAGGTTTAATTAAAATCAAAATTAAAAATATTATTGGATTTTTTTTTAAAAAAAAGGGGCTCAAACTTGAACACGTGGTCCCCAGTTTCGCAATCTAGCGAATAGTGACGTTCTCAGTTGAGTGGATACACGTAAAGCAACTTTGTTTCATACTTCGTAGTAATAAAATGAAAACCAAAGTTGGAGCAAAATGTCTCCTACGAGTAGTGTGATGGTTTCACAAACGGTTTAACCCCAAACTGACGGCATTTACTAAATCCCACGCTAGTTCTATTTAAATACTGACCTAAATTATCCTTTGTTGTACAATATTAGTTTGGTATAATTTCGTGGACAAAATCCTGTATTGTGTTTACATGAATATATTGTGTAGGAAACAATGCGTTGACATTGTATTCACTATTTGAGGGGTGCTATGTTTACTCATATGTGAGTATTATGTGAGGTCCTTTTGGGTATAAGTTTAGTAAGTTGTAGAATTCTTGGAAGCATTAAGTCATCAGAATTCGTTATGTTTCATTGAATTGATTTTTCTATACTAATGTAATAAAACCATAGTATGCTTGTATGTTTGTTTGTTAGATAAAGCTAATGTTAAGAATTACTGGTACGATCACAAAATTATTTCTTTATTGGAAAGTCCATTTATCGAGAAGGTCATAAAAGCTATATTTCATTTTCAAAAAAAAAATGAACTCGTAAGAAAATTGTGATTTTGTGACCCAAGGTGTCAAATCGAAAAACTATTTATTAGTACACTACAAAAAATATTTCAATAGAACAAAACAATAACGTGTATTTAATGTATTCCTTTTAAAATTTTAAAAAGAGGTCTTTTTAAAATTTATAAAGCCAAACTTTCTAAATGCATGTCTGTTTAAACAATAACTTCAACTTTGAAATAAATAATATAAGTCTATGTTTGACTTTCAGCTTATAAAATAATATATTATACCACAGAATAGCATCAAATAACATTATCGCAAAATAATAAGTTCCATTAAAAAGTTACTTTGCATAAGAGTTTTCTTTTGAAGTAGGTAACCTCGCCGACCTCTTAGTCATATGAGCAAGTAAACTTCTAAATCTCCGTAGTTCGCTGAATTCACTTTATAGGTTAAAGTTTTGTCTATAAATTTCACTAGAATATCGTAACTTTGGTTCGGAGGAAAGGAAAGTAATGCCTACTGTGTTCGGAAAATACAGATAGTCTAGTAATCTCTTTATATTCCTTCTTACATCTTCTGAAAGATCATTTCTTTTAGATACGGTCTTTTTGTCAAAACGTCCGTGACCGTCTCGGTACAATTCTAAACTATAAAAGTTCCAAAAACAATTTTATATCTATTGTGGTTTCATTTTTATGGTTAAAGTCGGGTTGTTAAATTATAATTATTTGTGACATTTATAATTTATTTTAAGTTATTTGACACTTACTTTTCAATAAAAATTTATTAATTAACTGAAGTATTTAAAATACCACCAGTAGGAATGGCTTGACTACAATAACCGCTCTCCATAAAGAATACTCGTTTATCTATACTAGAAATTAAAGAAAATGTACAAAAATCTTAAAATTGACATCAATCTTTTCCAGTTCTTTTAAATCATCGTTTTTCAACCAAATAAATAAAACAGGTTTATGAAGCCCAACACTCGACATAAGGAGAGAGTGCCGACCCCGATAAAGAGTCCGGATATTTCACCTATTTTAATATCCGCACTGAAACTTTTTTTATGTTGAACGCCGGTTCTTCCTCGTACCGGTCGACCCTTAGAGACGCCTCAAATTATTCTGTTTGGAAGATTTTTTGAATAACCAACTCACTTTGTGCTGTAACGTATGTTGAGTTACACGGTTCAGATGGATAAGATTATAAGCTTAAAATTTCCTTTATTGTAGATTACAAAGAAAGTTGAATATATTATTTTAAAATATGAGACTTCTCTAATTTTATTAATCAGTATTTTATCATAATTTAACTTATTATTATTTTGTTATTTCATCGTGTAGGCAAGTGCAATGTTGCATATGACGATGTTTGTGAAAAGTCCTGTTATTATGTAATGGTAATGCCGTGACATAGCAGAAGCTCATAAGAGACGGTTACCACTTACTTAACAATAAACCTTTGGCCGTATCGCCGGCGGCTGCCGGTTCGGCGTCCGGAGTGGGCGGCGCGACGGGAAAGAGTGCCTTGGGCGTAACGCGTCGCGCCGTCCCTCATAACCTCGTGCTGGGTTCTGGCCTCAGCCGGGGTTCGGACGCTGAGTGTGAGCGGTTGGAGGTTTTAGTGCGGTTCAAATCCCACATACCCAGCCCGCGGGGCGGGCTTAAAACAATAAACCTTTCTTTAAGAAATTAAATTACACCCTCCATCATTAAAAGACGTACAATCAATTTTATTAAATTCACATAAAAACCTACACACAACGTAGCCTTACCAATCCAATTACTAAAGCACAAACAATACAGCCTAAAACAATTGTTACAGACAAGAATGGCGAACAAATAGACAAATCAAGTAAAGTGCTTTTCACTACATTGTTCCAAGTAAATCAGAACCCTCGTTATATTTAAGCAGAGTTTTGAAAACAAATTACTAGGTACTTATCTAGATTCTGGATCGATGAAGTTTCTATCTTGAAAACTATTTTGAAGGTTATTCGCGTTAAAAGGTAAATTAACTATTAAAGTGAATGGATTTAATATACCTATTGGAACGAAGTTCCTTATTGCGCGTTATCGAAAGGGGGCTAGACGGAAATTCTTATGAAAAAGTTGGCACGACACTTTTGTTGTTTTAGATGATTATCGCTAGATGGCGCTGTGATCAAAATCTTTTAAAACACGTTCCTTATTTGTTTTAGATGATTATCGCTAGATGGCGCGGTGATTAAAATCACGTTCCTTATAGCGCGTTACGTTAGGAAAAAAATATATAAGATATCTTTTAATCGAAAGGAACTTCGTTCTATTCGGGTGTCCCATGTCACCTCTCAAGTTTTTTTTTAAATAATAAATGACCATTTACCTCATTTGTATTCTGTACATTGTTCACTGTTTCTTCTAATGCTATATTACTTCTGCATCGCATGAAATGAAATATAGCATATTTATCGATGCTTGACTTCCATTAGTAGTGCTATTAACATGCCTTTTTATATATAAGAAGTAAACACTGACAGTTCTGAAATTATAGCATGTAATATACTTAAACTAAATACAACTACAAATAAATGTTAAAATAGTATTCAAAAAAGAGAAAATCAAAATATCCACGTGAAGTGGTTGTCCCCCCCGATATGACTTGAGAATAGCTCAACATAAACTATTAGTCCATTGACTTCCGTCAGCGGCCCGAAAACTACCCAAATCGTTCCATACTCGATAATCTTGAATCTCATTCAAACAAACTATTTATCTTCACAATGTGGGTTTAAAGATCTTTATTAGCTCACAAGAACAATGTTCACTTATAATGAGCATACAAATTTTAACTTAAGTCTAATTACATACTTTAACTGGCACGAACTTACCAAAATTACACAGTAATCTTATTCTATTACCAACTAAATTAATGAAAAGATATAATGAATAAAATACTATGGATTTGCAGACACTTTTTGACAAATAAAGTACACGTATTACGAAAACTAGTCAACGGATAAACCAAGAACAGTGAAGCGGTCGTTTATAATAATTATAATATACATCTGTAGTATTCTATAAATAAAAGAGAACGAGAGCTAAGTAGTTTTCCATATTCCCTCCAAAAAAATAAATTACACCATATACAAAAAATCCAATCAAAGAGTGTCCAATCGACAACCTTCCTTGGAGGGCTTGCTAATTTCATTACCGTGTTTGTTGCGATCTATTCGTGTTGTGTTATAACCCTTTAACACGGGTTTCTGTATCTGAAGCTCATTCGCCCTTCATGTAACTGTAGGCTGGGGCTACACTGTTGTAAAATACTGTTTTAATATCTTGTTTTTTTAAAATAAATTTTAGGAAATGTATTTTTACATGGTTTCTTTTACGTAAGGAACAAACACATACATCTGTTTTACATTTTTGGTCTAACTTTTTTACTCTATATACTGCACTACATAGCTGTATATTAGGTAAATTGCACTGGATGTACCTATGTTTTTGGTTCCCGTTTCCCGATTGAATTGACATTTTATTATGACAAAATGGCACTCATTCATGGATGATGTATTCGGTGGTCATAAGAACTTTTGTGCTAAACAAGATAGATCTGTTGTGTTGGGCTCATAATATCCAGGATCTCTGTACTGTACTGTACCAACTCATTACTGCCCACTGTTGGGCTCGGGTCTCCTCAGAAAAGGAAGTATCTCAAAAACTTGTATTTAAAAAATATTCTTTAAAACAAATTTATTTATCACATTTATACCTAATGACAAAAAATGGTAAACAATAATTAACATTCTTTCTTATAATTTTGTAGATGATAATAATTAGAATTAAATTTCTGCTTACTGATTATATTCCTCATTACAATTTCATGAGGTTAAAAAATCTGTAATTAGATTAACTTTTCAGTCAAAGTCCCCATTTACAAAAAATACCTTTAATATTATGCTTCAATATTTTCTAAGATTATAAGCTGAATGTGTAATTAACCTGTCTGACTTTAACACTAATTCTAGATGCGAAATATACCTAAAGGTTCACCATCTGTCATGTTCATATTACAGATAATTCTCTCCCTTGGAAAATTAACATTGCTTTGAATATTGTGGAGCTTAATGTAATCTTATTTGTGTACTTGATTTAGTCTACGGTGCAAATTTGATATGATTTAGCTTTAGACTTTTATAGTGTTGAGTGATAATGGAAATCTTGGAAGACACAAGAAAATAATTTAGTTGATGTGTTTACCACTCGTCCGTGGCTGTCAAATGTTGCTTAGTACCACTAGAGAAACGTCAATTTTCGATTGTTCCCAGTTGAGTTGAGTTGAGTGAGTACAAGTTAATTTCTTTCTTCTTTTGTATTTAATTTATGAACCTCTTTACCTTGATACTGCTGTTTATTTGTTTAATAATTTATTTATGCTAATATTGTAACTTTAATTAATTTTAATTAGAAACCTACCGAATTTTCAATTCATTTTATGATTCAATCTTCGAAAGTTAAGAATAATGAATTCTGTACTTAGATTGTGAATCATTTGAAGAACAGTTTTTAGTAGTAAATAAGAGTTCCAATGGTTGTACTCACTTTATAGAAAAAACACAATGTTAATAGTCAAGTTTTAATACTTGACTGGTATTGATATTTTTTTACATAATGTAGCAGCTTAACTTTTATTTAAATGTATTATTTAATTTCAAAGACAAGATATAATTAAAAGATCAAACGCGCGTAATTTACAGGAAAAACGATAATTTTGATTTCATCTTAATTAAAGATATTTACAGTTCAGAGCCCTCGGGAATACAAAGAAATTTTGATCCAAAACATCTTCCTGTTTTCTAATATTTACATACTAATTATTCATGTGAATGTCAGGGAGACGTCCTATTAATTTTAATCCGGGGCTCGCGCCTTAATTGGTGGAAACACCATTTGTTAGGGCGAGCCCTAGGGGCTTTGCCTTGACGCTGATGCCTGCAGATCCTTTAAAAATTAATGAGACAACTACTTATTAGGACGCCACGGAGTTACATTTTGCAAAAATAGTCTAAGTTCTTAATTAGTTTTTGTGTTGTTTGTTGTTCTATAATTAATGTAGCTGACCTGGGATTAGGAGTTAAAATTAGAATTGATATGTTGTTAGAGCTTGTGTAGTAAGCCTTTTAGAAGCGAGTTTAGCGTTTTAATTTAGAATTATAGTTTAGAAAATATCTGTTTAGATTATATTCACGAATAAGATCTATCTGGGGGTCAATAATTGAAAAACACGTTCCTATTTGTATCCGAATTCTCTTATTCAGTTATTCTGTAAAGGTCTCGGAATATTTATCAAAGAGTACAAGAAATGCTATTTTCTTACCGAAACCAATTTCCGAATATTCGAACAGAGGATGACTGGTTGGATTTTCGTAGAGAAAAAATTCCTTCGAAGATAAATTAACCGTCAACCCGGTCATTGTTTGTCAAGAAAAAAAACTAATATACTATTTAGGGTATTAACATTCCTGTGCAGATCCGGGTGTGGTACGACGCAAATTGCTTTCGTTTTTCCTCCGCGAGTGTGTTCTCGGCTCAACTGAACGCATTAAGAGAATAGCACCATTTGTGGGGAATTTCATTAGTCATTCCCTGCGGTGGGGTATCCATCATAGATTCCTTTCGCGTCTCCCGCACCACGGATACTTCGAGACAAATATGCCGACGAACCGGGTTGAATTTTCAATTGGAACTTCATTAATTATTTACGTTCAGAGTTCTATAATGTACTGTAAATACGAAGGGCTTAGATTACTAGACGTGTTTGATTTGAAACCCGATTAGCGAAGTCAGAGAGAGAACAAGTTACACATCAGATCGTGTTAGTGCTCGAATTCGATAAACGGATTAAGTTGAATTTTTCAGCAAAAACAATCTATGTGGTAATCCTTAGCCATCAATAGGATTATTGGATTCGATATTTTCGAATGTGGGACAAACATTTTTCAGGAACATTTGTAAACGAAAACGCGAACAAAAGATGTTTAATGAGTTTAATAAGCGACGTTGACCATCTGAAGGATGATTCTTGGCTCGTTTGTCTACCAAATATAAGTAAAGTAAATTACATTAATTTTTTTTTTTAGTAGGATGAATTCACCGGATATGTGGGAGTTGAACCGCACTAAAACCTCCAACCGCTCATACACAGGCCAGAACTCAGCACGGAGTTATGAGGGACAGCGCGACGCGTTACGCCCACGGCACTCTTTCCCGTCGCGCCGCCCCAATTACATTAACTGGTATTTTATATGTGATGATACTTTTACATAAATCTTAAAGTGTTTTTTTGGCAACTGCTCTTATCATAAAAACTATGATACATCCATAAGTATCCATAATCCTAACTTAGAAATAACAATTCAACTCGTTTACAAATAACAGCATAACTCTAAAAGATTAATTGCCAGCAAATTGAATACGAATTGAACATAAAATCCAACAACACACTTCACTGACAATCAGCATGAGAGTAAAAAGACAGAAAAAAGATTCTCGACAAAAAGGCAATGGGCAACCGTAAGCTCCGGTATGGATTACGGAGATTTTTATTGCTTTCCTCCTACTCGCCGATGGAGGATATCCAGAACAATGATTTGATAATCGTGTTTTATGGGATGTGGCATTTTACAGTTCAAAATGGCTCCTATTTTAACAGACGTAGATTTTCCAATTTTGCTATAGGTACAGGGCCGAATTTTGTTGTGAGAATACATTCCTTTTTTTAAAGATACAATAAATTTCAAGTATTTTGGAAATGCTCATACATCACCCGGTAATCGAACTTTAGTAAAATTCGTAAACGTAGCACTTCTAAAAAAAAATCATGGCAGTTCTGGAAAATATCTTTTATATATAGATTGGATTTTTAAAAAACTACGGCAACAACCTCGACAATCAAATAAGTTTATTCGTAAATAAAATTAAAACATGTAACTTGATCAAAACATGTGATAACTTATGCGTCATTTGATTTAGTTGAAATTTTGACTGATAATAACATTTATTGTTATTGATTTGAAAACAACTTACACTGCAAGAACTCGAACGTCCTCCATCAAATTATTAACTTTGGTTAAAGCCTTGCTGATTTTTTTTTCAAATATTTAAATGACAATGTGAAAATAGGTAATTAAATAAAAGTACTTGATAAGTCGTGGTGGCCGAGTGGTCGAAGCGCTTCCTTCTGAACGGGAGGTCGCGGGTTCAAAACCGGCCGGCTTGTACGTCTAAGTCTAAATGTGAAAAAGATTTATGTGCTATTTTTCACAACACCACTGCCTAAAAACGGCGAAGGAAAACATCGTGAGGAAACCTGCATATCGGAAAAGGGTTCTAAAAATCATTTGAAGATACGTGAAGTCCCCAATCCGCACTGGGCCCTCTTCTGAGGAGACCTGAGCCCAACAGTGGGCAGTAATGGGTTGGTACAGTACAGTACAGTACTTGATATAGGTGCATTTATACCTAATTACGTGCGGTTTTAACCGACAGTTTTCTTCGCGGTCAAATGTGAGATTTGACTATCAGTTATCAATGATAAAACTGTCGGATAAAACTGCACGTGTAAATATCCAACAGAATTAAATCAAAACGTCTACACAAGTCAGCAAATTCAAAATAGTGAAATCAAACATTAATTTTGCAACCACCGTAACATAACAATAATTCATTATTAATGTTATGCATTATCTCTGTGCATCCGTCTCGCTAACTGCAGATAACTGATAAACGGAGGCCGTAAGATTAGCATGTTATGTTCACTAAATTGGGCAGCTGCTCTAACATATTAAGATAATACACATGATGTATGCATTAGTTCTCATTGTCCACTAGATCAGTTTAAATATCTTCTTTAATTGAAGACTTAAAGGACTTCCCTGTGAATTCTCTTGAAAATATACAGACGTCGAGATCAGGAAATACCTTTTAAATATTGAAGATACGATGTTTTGCTAAAATATTGTTTTATTTTTGATATTTCATAACTAGCATTCAAAGATTTTACATTAATTGGTTTGTCTGAAACACGAATTAATAAAATTGAATAAAAGTACTACCAATCGAAATAATAGTTCATTACAAAATATCATTCTTCTTAACAAATATTTTTAGTACTTTATTTTCCGCCATTCGCTTCATCACTCGTCATTAGATAGACTGTAAAATAATTATATAATTAGATATCGGAGTCCAACTGCCATAAAATCCCGAGCATTCGTATCTAAGTTCTACTATATATCCACTTCTTAATGTGGCTTTCTGTCTATATGTATCTACGAGTTAGGCCAATGTTGGTAATAATTGTACTCAAGAAATTGCAACTACTTTATCAGAATAACAACTTCCTTCACCATACATAAAACAAGAAACCCTTCTCCGAAAACTATCTACAATTCTCCTGGCGATACTAAAACGGTAACCACTAACAATCAAGCTGTATACTCGTAACCTACTGAAGCAACAAAACCAATGTTCCAATTGACCAACCAAAATATCTCACATCTGTATTCCTGATAAATTATATGATCACTCAACATACAGGATGCTTAAGTTAACAAAGATACATAGGAAAATAACACTTAATGTAATGGAATAAAGGCTATATTTGGATACAATATTTTATCTGTAGGTGTCGGACGAATGGTCCACTGATGCCGGATAACGACTTTGCCACAGAACACCTTAGTACAAAAGGCAAGGGGATACAAATCTGCTTAACTTCAATCTTCAGTTTTCAATAGTCTTGATACACTTGCTATTGCGGTCTAGGAACTTATTCTTTTCTATTACTATTTCTTAACATTCTTCTAATAGTTTTATTCCATTTCCTTATACCAAGATATTTTCCTTCATTCCTTGTAGCTGACAGAAGAAGAAAAAAACATATTACATTAATTTAACATATTACATTAATACATTTTCCTTCATTCCTTGTAGCTGAAAGAAGAAAAAAAACATATTACATTAAAAAAGACATGCCCGCTGAGTTTCTTGCACCGGTTCTTCTCAGGACAGAGGCGTAATTTTAGCGAACTGGTGGTAGAACTTTTAGATTTTATTTTTGACATTCAAAATGTATGTGTGTCCACATCTAATTTGAAATAAATTATTTGACTTTGACTTTGACTCAGTTAAGACTTTGGTATTCATTTAAACTAGAATGGATATAAGTATAAATATATAAGGTTTAGCCTTAGCTTAGCCTTCAGATTAAACTAGCATACACATAAACAATTTTCATAGAAAATAGTTGGAAAATATGGAAACGAGGGTGAATATAATTCTACATGTAGGTACAATATTGCTTTCTGCATAATTGTAATATTCTGTGACTTCGGCGTCAGACAATGAAAGCCAAACATGTACAAGGCATGTTATGTAGAGGATATTCTGTTACCGAACATATATATTGTTCGAACCGAATTGGTGCTCTGAATAAAACGGCAATAAAGACGAAAACGTGTTCAGAACAAATCCATTAATGTAAAGTAAACTGATACTATGATATTTATTGGTATTTTTAAAGATAAGGTTTGATTTAATGTATAATACAACGATTTAGATTTTAAGTCAAAATTCAAGAGCAACATTTGTGAAATGAAATGAAATGAAATTATTTATTCTCAACGTTAATGAAATATTCATGCTTGTTGATGTCAAAAGGCTACCACCAGTTCGGAAAAAGAAATAGCCACTGTCCTGAGAAGAACTGGCAAGAAACTCATCGGGCATGTCTTTTTTTTGTATAATTTTTCTGTTTTTTTTTTATCTTTTCAACTCAATATTACAATTTTTTATTACAATTTTTGTTACAATGTTGACCTAAAACGAAAGCTTCATTCCCACTTAGTGCAGTCATCTAGAAAATCACTAATTGTATAATAAGCTTTACTGCACAAACGATTTTTCACAACTTTTTTAAATGTATAGACTGTGTGAGGTAGCTGTTATTGCGGACTACCTATTTCGGTTGGGAAAAGGTTGTATATCCACCCTGTATAATACACCAGTGAACAAAACCAAAACGAAATCAGTGTTCACTTTGTTCACAGACGAGCCAACGAGTCACATGATCGTAAGTTACATTTATTCACTCCATGCACAATTTGCACAAACTTAAACGTCTTAATTTCCGTTACCAACATGCCCTAGTTCCAAAAAAAACTCACCGAAACGAACTAGACCAAAAACATAAAAGCGTTTTACCACATCCCACCTTTTACGCGTACCTATTACTCAAATTGAGGCAATACATCTCAGAGGTAAAACATCGGGCATCCTACATTATCTCGGGGCCTCCACGGCAAACTGCATGCAATCCAACCACTCATGTTTTTCTTTATAATACGGAACCTCCATTAGATTCGGAGTAAGGTTTTTGCAGCAGCCTATCTCTATAAATCTTCGTAAGTGACTCGTTAGTCCTCTGGTCAATTCTAGTCCTTGTTTAGTTTTTACTAGGTCGGGTTTGTGACTTCACTTTGTTGTTGATTTTTTGGTAATTATTCTCCATTTACGTTCTGCACAATAATTTAACACTTGCATGTTTACCACATGCCTCGCCTCACGTATTATTTATAGAAGTTTTTCAACTACATACTACTTCATAAATATTTAAAATTCCAACAATTAGTTCTGAGACATACCAGAAACCAAGAAAAATACACTAATATGAATACCAGATACTTACTTCAAAGCCGCGGTAACAATTTCTCTTGCTGTTTTTACCTAAATTAATTTTACAATTACGATTACAGAACTACTGAAAAAAGTGATACAATAACACACACAAGCCACATACTGATAATAAAGTAATGTATATTTCTAGATCTCATTCAAATCCATCCAATAGTCACGTGAAACTAACAGAACAAACACCGCAGCAAACGTTCACGTTTATAAAATAAGTGAGATTCCTTTTGTACATGAAAAAGCTCTAGATCCTCAGCGCGGCGTAATTTTCTCTGAGCTTAATGTTTTAGATGTTCATCTCGCTATGTACGGGGATATGTTCTCTGTTGTCTGTTTCATTGAAGAAAACCGCGTTTAAACTGAGCTACAAAATAAGAACTAACTTTGGATTTGTTGTGATTAAATAAATGTTGAACTGAAATGTTAATCACTTTCCAAATAAATCAAAATATTTAGAAAAACTGCTACTTTCACTTTTTTGTGACAGGATGAAATTTCATGACTTCCACCCGCCCCGCATGTGAAGTATGTGGGAGTCGACCCGCACTAAAACCTGCTGCCGCTCTCGCTTCACTTAGATGGAAATCAGATGTTACTATTTTAACCGACTTCATTCATCGATAACAACAACACAACAACAGCCAAATATCTATCCAATAAAGTTACAACAACACTGACTCCACTAATAATACATTGAACGTAACTCAAACAGAACATTTAGATGTCGACACAAATCCCCGACCGAAAATGTTAATTATACTAAATTGTATACGGAACCTCAGAGTCGGTTGTACGAACAAGTTGCAAACAAATGTTATTTGTCAAGCACTAACCCTTAAGTTATAAGTTGCAAGGACTGTAGTTCCATCTACAATTCCATGAATGTTGAATTAGAACCATCATTTTGGCCAAACTTTCACACAATTCGGGTTCTGGATAGTTGACCTACAAAGCTACTTCTTTGTACTTAGATTACATTTTTGAGCTGGGGGAAATCGGTGTGTCTATTTTGAGACAGAAATAAAAGAAAATAAGGTTATATGTCAATTCAACGGGAACAAAATTTAACAAAATAAACTTGAGAGGTGTCAAGGGACACCCGGATGGAACGAAGTTCCTTTCGATTAATTATTGAGGGAATTGTAATAAAATTATATTTTTTTAAGATATAATAATTAGTTAGTTTAAAACGTCTCTTATATAAGAGAGAGAGAGAGACAGGCGTTTTAAACTAACTAATTATTATAGCTTAAAAAAATATTTTTTTATCATAGCGCCATCTAGCATTAATCATATAAAACAAAATAAGGAATTGTTTTATAAAATATTTTGATCACAGCGCCATCTAGCGAAAATCATCTAAAACAAAAAAGTGTCGTGACAACTTTTTCATAAGAATTTCCGTCTATTATATTATTCGATAACGCGCGATAAGGAACTTCATTCCAAAAATATTGTAGTAATTTTATAACAAGTATCAAGAAAACTCACATACACATTCGCGATTATTAATGTTATGGAATTGACCATATTTTAGTGCCTCATAATTAGAAGTGTTCTTTGCAACCCATTCTCTCGGTCTCACTTACTTTCTAGAAACTAGCATTATGCCACATAAAGCCTTGAGGAAAGAGATTTAAGAGTAAATTATTACTAGTCGTTTTAACTAAATTAATTACAAGACCATCATGAACATAGCACTAAATAACGAACTTTAAACTTAACAAACTGAAATCCATGTAAAGTAACACACAAGTTGATATAGAATTCGTTGGAGCAACATTTTAACTTTAAATTAGGCTAAAGACAACGAAACTTTGTCAGACTTTGAAAACTTTATTAACAGGATTAGTAGGAATGGCTCTCGAGAACGCCTACAGCCTAGAACCGGTTAGCACACATCATTTCATTTACAAACTTTAGCTTTTACGGATTCGAGTTATACAGTGGGCGGGCGACTTCATTTACTCACTTCTAACAATTAAATACTTAGTGCTGGGTTTATACAGTATATACGGTGCTGAAATAATTGACATAGAAATTTAGTAACAGACTCCACATTGTGTAAATCACATTATGCAAACATCATCATCATCATTCACAGCCTGTAGACGTCTACTGCTGGACATAGGCCTCCCCCAAAGATTTCCAATGCGAACTGTTGGTTGCGGCCTGCATCCAGCGTGTTCTTGCGATCTTAACAAGATCATCCGTCCACCTTGCAGCTGGTCGTCCCACACTGCGCTTGCATTGACGCAGGCGCCACTCCAGAACCTTCGTGCTCCAACGGGCATCGGTTCTACGTGCTGTGGCCCGCCCACTGCCACATCAACTTGCTTATTCTTTACCTGTAACACATTAATTATGCAATGAAACTGCAATATGAGACGTAAAAATTTACTTAGGAACTTCATATTAATTATGATATGCAGGTTTCTTAACATTACTTTTATTCGTTGCTATTATTGATAACACTGCGTTAAGTCTATAAAATTGTAGAGATACAGACCGACTGGATTAGGATTCTAGACATCCCTTGGAAGTGCTTTTTGAAATCGGAGAATTTGATACACTTCCCATAGAAGTTAGCAGGGTTCTATCTATTGTATTCTATTTTTGTAAGTATATTATAAGTCATAAAGTATCTAGTGTAGGAGTTGAACAAACTTATACTTCCATCTACTTACGAAAACGAACAGAATAATCACAGTACCTACATCTATAAATATCTCAATATTATTGAGTGCGTGTTGACTTTCGGACAGTGAAGGGTTCCGTAGTTGCTAACAAACTGTCTTTTCATATTAAAATCTGTTGTAACAATTCTAATTTATAAATAGAAAATACTCAAAAACATTTTTAAAAACGATTCTGTTTTAGTGGAAATTCTCTAAAGCAATAGTTATGTTTATTTTACCACTACGTATTAGATGTAGATTAAACTGTTTAATCTCACAACATCATAATAGACATAGACATAGACATACTTTATTTGCAAAAAAAGAAACATACAATTCAAAAAAGGAAAATAGCAATTACCTAAAACTAATTTCTTTTTTCACAAACTAACCGTGACTCAGCATAATGCTGAATACTGACACAGGCGAATAGGATAGGTGCTAACGTCCAGCGCTGGTTTTCAGTCCCAGCTGGCAGTGACGTAACAAGAGTAAGGAAAAACTTATCAAATAGTAATACAATATAAAAACATAAACTAAATCCCTTCCTACCCCAACATAATACTTCTCGACAAGCTAGGCAGACATTACGAAATTGTAAGGTTTCCTTGATTGCCCTACAGAATCTTAAAAACTGCCTTAACAATAAATATTAACTTACGAACAAACTTAATACAACGGATATTAACAGTATAAACGAAATTTTGATATTATTCTCAGTAAATTTTATATTATAGCTCTCAAATATTTGTGGAACAATATGGGAATTTGGAACGTTCTTCCAAATTACAAACAGAGTAAACATCCCGAATGTTTCGTTTTGTTTTATCATCTTGTAATAAAAACTATTGTTTTATTTATAATGTATTCCTGTCTTGTGTGCTGACAATCGATCTGTAGTCCCACGCCATCAAGTTACAGTCTCCTCTACTTTAGAAATAGAAAGCTTCCCTAATATAGTAGTAACTTATATAGAGTATGTATTCTACATGAGACATATCTAGGAATGTATAAAGGTTGTCAAATATCTCCCTTCCGCTTTTTTGCTCTTTATTCAATGCTTTATAAAAAGTGTCACAGTGATCGGATTTAGTTCAAATATGCGCCGTTTTGTTCAATAATCTGTTTCCATCTAGACGGAAACTTCATAATGCCTCCCTCGTAGAAGCCCCCCTCCTTCCAGCCACTTTTCACAAGCCTCTTTTGAGTTCAACTTTACACCACCAAGGGCGTTCGCCATGGACAGGAACAGGTAGTAATCACTTGGCGCTATGTCCGGGCTATATGGTGGATGCGATAAAACCTCCCATCCGAGCTCCCACAGCTTCTGACGAGTCATCAACGAAGTGTGTGGTCTGGCGTTGTCCTGGTATAATATATAGCCTTCTCTTATAATTATATAATGTCTAGATGTTGTGTTCAATTAGCAAAGAGCCATTAAATGTCATGCCATGATTGTATTTATGAAGTAATTAGGATTCCTGCAGATTATTTTTTGTGACTAAAGATGACGATGGTAGTAAGCAAACCAGCAGTGTCGGTAACAACCTGCCTGAAAGTAATACAGCAGTAAGAATCCAACAGCTCTATGATACGAAAGCTGCACAATATTGTTTTTTATTGATGATTTCCCCAAAGTTTCAGACTTGCACAACTTTAATACCCGGAACAAACACAAGCTTGCTTTACCAGCAACTCGTTTACGCAAAATCAATAAATCATTTGTGAGTTTGTCGATATGCCTTTACAACAAGATTCCACTTAACGTTCAAAGTCTAAATACGCATACATTTAAAAAAGTTGTGAAAAATCGTTTGTGCAGTAAAGCTTATTTTACAATTAGTGATTTTCTAGATGACTGCACTAAGTGGCAATGAAGCTTTCATTTTAGGTCAAAATTGTAACAAAAAATTGTAATATTGAGTTGAAAAGATAAAAAAAAAAACAGAAAATAATACAAAAAAAGACATGGCCGCTGAGTTTCTTGCCAGTTCTTCTCAGGACAGTGGCTATTTTTTTTCCGAACTGGTGGTAGCCTTTTGACATCAACAAGCACGAGAATTTCATTAACGTTGAGAATAAATAATTTCATTTCAAATAATTTCATTTCATTTAAATCAGTATAACCAGTAATAATATTCTTCAAAGTCATCAACAAAAGCAATGAAAATATTCATTCATTTCAACCACAACTTGACATTTTACCAAGGAAACTATAATAACATTTCCATTGAATTTCATTTTGTAGAGCAAACATCGTGAACGCTGTATTACATACGGCTGAGTTCACACGTAATGAAAGTGCGACTGACTACTAATTTATGTATCTTTCCAGGTCACAAAATTAATTATTGTTCAGTAAAAATAAACTTTAATACAAGGCTTTTTAACTGCACTAGTAGTAGTAACAAAACAAAATAAATTAAATGTGGTAAGAACTAATCATAAAAAACGGGCCTCATTTAAAAAAAAAGCTTGAAAGGTGTCAAGGGACACCCGGATGGAACGAAGCTCCTTTCGATTAATTAGTGAGGGAATTGTAATATATTTTTTTTTTTAAGTTAATAAAATATTTTGATCACAGCTCCATCTAGCATTAATCATATAAAACAAAATAAGGAATTGTTTTAAAAGATTTAATCACAGCGCCATCTAGCGATAATCATCTAAAACAAAAAAAGTGTCGTGACAACTTTTCATAAGAATTTCCGTCTAGCCCCCTTTCGATAACGCGCGATAAGGAACTTCGTTCCAAAAACTGTAAATATATAAACCCGATTGCCAGTGCTAGTTGCTTATGTTCTCCTCAGTATACCAGCTAACTAACAATGAAAATCCTGTGAAAATTTATTAAGCCGTTACAGAGATAACCCGAAACAAACAGACAAGCAGAAAACTATTAAATAAATGTTCTTCAGGTATATGTAACATATCATTAATTGTATCACTGAAATATCGTTAATCTTCGTAACTCAGAACTGATTACTTCTTTTACCAAAAAAACAATTTGTTCTAACTCAATACAGATTTCGCGGCGTCTTAAAAGTGTGTTTCCGGCCCTTTGCCTCATTCCTTATGAATCAGGCCTATGACGTCATATGACAAGGGTACAACTCTCGACTTGACACTTATGGTCTGACAGTTGAGGTTTAACACAAATATGAAACGGTACTGAATCGTACTCAACGTTGTTTACCGACTTGTCACTTACATCGATGAATATAGTGGAGCGTTTGGATTTCGATTCGGGTTGCAATGAGATTTTTAAAACGTTGAGTTTCATTCGACGAATTCAAAAAAAAGTGCATGTTCTTTATGGCAAGCTTATATGTAGGATTATTGCGAAATAAGATGAAGTAGTCATAGTTAATAATAAACTGATTTTAAAACCTTCAAACGCTTACTGCAGTAATTCCCACACACACAAACTATCCACTGTTCTCATGCAACGAATTTCCTTTAATTTTTAGTTAACCGAGCATGAGACGTAATTCCATGAACATGTCTATTGTCTAGTACTTTTCTTTATTCTTTCGAATTTTATTTCTTTTAATATAATTCGACGTTAATACAGTCCAAACTAGATTAAACAACTCACCATCACGACAACTACACAATTCCTCAAAGTCAGTCATAAAAAGCAATGTTACAGTCGAACGAACGGGTCTCGACCCCAAGTCCTCATCAAAATAAACGGCTTCCTCTAAGGGTCGATTTCAGCTAAATTCGTGCAACTGTATGGAAAATAACAATGACTGCACTCGCATTGAGCCCGAGGCGTGTCCTGGAAAAGAGAATTTCTGGTAAGGAAGTGGTGACAAACAAAAGATGTGACTAAGACATGAGACCCTTGATTTCGAGGACGGCTTCGAACAGTATTTTCATAAGTTCAATAAACTGACCCGCGTAATTTCACCTGTCATAAACGAAGCAATATATTTACCGTTATCGATGTCGAAAGTCGTCGTGGCATTTCTCTACAATATTATGCATATATTTAAAAATATAAACCTTCATCTATACTTGTATACAAATACGAGTATTATAAAGCTGAAGAGTTTGTTTGTTTGAACGCGCTAATGCCAGGAACTACTGGTCCGATTTCAAAAAATTCTTTCACTGTTAGAAAGTCCATTTATTGAGGAAGGTTATAGGCTATATTTTTTTTTTTTGAAAAAATTGGAGATCCGTATGAAAATATCGAATTTGTAATACAAGGTGTAGAATCGAAACGGTTTTTAGGTATTAGTCAGATCAAAAAAAAAGCCCGCGAGAGCATATGTCTAACTATCATAGTTTAGTCACAATAACCGCTTTTATGTTCACGGAAAAAAAAATCGCCTGAAGATTGAAATTACGTTAAAATAGTATCTTTATATTAATCCTTATCCAAATTAAGTATTATATTATCAGAGTATCAATGTAGAATTAAATTACTTTTTGTTTTATTCCAATCGGATTATTCGTTGAGAAGTTATGACGAGTATAAAACGCAAAAAAATATACCCAATGCGGGCCGCGCAAATAACAACATTGCGAGTACAGTTTGAACCCCTTTGTGACGCAGACGAAGCTGCGGGGGTCATCTAGTCATGTAATATCTTTAAAGCTAAAACGTATCAAAAATCGTTGTGTAGTTTAAAAGATTTAAGTATTCACAAGAACAGACTACAAAAGTGACTTGAATTAGTGTTTATACTGTAGTGATGCCACGACACTTCCAAAAATTTAGACTGAAAATTTATGTAGGATCGCGCGTCTTTTGTCTTTGTCTTGTCTCCTTTCTATGGCTTCTCCTGAAGTCGGCCACAAGGAAACATTTCGTATCTAAGTCTGTATATGTAAAACTGTTACAGACAAAGGGGTATTTACTGTGTATGAGATGTATTCTCCGCTGATAGTCGCAAACAGTTCGCCTCAACAGAAACGTTTGCATGATTTCAGGAACATAACAATTCTAAAATTCTGTTATTGTAACCTGAACGTAGTAGAAAATGTTATTTAAATGTTTGAGAAATTATTTTCATTGCTTGTTACTGTTGTTAGCGATGGTGGCGAGGCGATACAAGGGCGCACTACCTCTTGCTAAATTTTGGAGGTTTTGGTGCGCTTCGGCTCACATATATCCCAACTGGTTACTAAGAGAAACGTGTATGCGTGTATGAATAACTTTTGTTTTTATGGTATGGGACTTTATCCAATTGACACCATGATAACATAAAACTTAAATAGGTATCAAATGCGATTGTTATGGCGTTCGATTGCCATTTATGACCACCATAAACCGACATAAGGAAAAATGTCTTATCAAAATGAATTGAGGAAGATGGTGACTCCACGAAAGTGTATATGCACATACAACTTTTGTATCTATGACTAGCTGGCCTACTCAACTTTGTCTGCGTCACATAAGTAAAGTTCTCACCGTTCAAACCTTCCCTGGATATCCACGAATATTTCAAGACTAAAATTACTCAAATCAGTTCAGCCGTTCTCGAGTTTTAGAGAGACTAACGAACAGCAATTCATTTTATATAAGCCATTTTAGTTTACCGTAATTCAAGCCTATAATAAAAAAGAAAAACAAAGACTAGGTACCAATACTTACAAAAAATATAAACAAAACATAATAAATCTCTTCCTTGGAAGGAATAAATCAGGAAACATAGTAAACATTGAGTTTAATAACAAGTTTCCGTACAAACTCATCGTGTTTACCGAAGACTCATTTCAAGATGAAGTTCCCTCAAATATGGGCAAACTTGCGACAAAACTTAGGTACTCCACTGTATTAGGAAGATGAATATTTTGTGTTGAGTATTGTTACACGTTGCATTAGTCAAGTAAACTCTACTGCATTGTTGTTGATAGTTAGAATTCACAAATCGAAGACTTAAATTAGTTCTTAAACGTCTTTAGAATAACTATTTATAAGCAAATAAATAGTCTGACGACTAATGAGCCGATAGAGAATACTTTCAGAATTGCCTTTTCCCATATAAAAGTTGGCTCGTCTGCCTACAGGGCAATAAAGAAATAAAAAAAAGAATTAAGATTTTTTTGCTTTAGCAAATGCATTGAAAACGAAAACTGAACCACAGAAAAACGAGCTATAAAATAATTTGATAAGTTACTTTTTCAGAGTAATCCTAAGATGTTTCTCGATCGCTATTTCTTGTACTTGTAAAACAACACAACTATCAATCCCAAAACTTGAACTCAAAACACGACTAGACAAAGCATCACCAAATTTATCCAAAGTCTTATCGAATAATATACAACTGCCATCAATCGTGCTGATAATGGTTGTGCACGGTTTTTACGACAAAGGTCCAAAGAAACTAATTACATTATCTCAGATTAAAACGGAATTTTATTCGTTTGTTTCGGGACAATGGGGGGCCGGCACCGTTGGCCTCATAAGCCAGTATTGTGCCCCAGGGACGCTATGGCTCACGTGGATAATGCTAATCGAATTACAAATCTATACTGTACGCTGAATAAGGGAATTTTCATGTGAGTAATCTTTGATGTGTATTTTGTTGAGTGTTTTATTAGTATTAAGTATATGTGAAAAGTAGCCTAAAGTCGAGCTGTTTTTTTTTTTCCATTTCATAAATTTGTTTTACCGTGAATCAGTCACAAACTATGACTTACTTCGACTTATAAACACAAAAATATTTTTTTCTAGTAAATCTTAGTTACTTTAAACTCTTCATACTTACTAACATGTGCTAATAACCAGTCCTTATGTCTATCACTTAAAAACTACACCTATGATAACCTATAGTAATATAAAAAAACTTGAGAGATGTCATGGGAAATCCGAATAGAACGAAGTTCCTTTCGATTAAAAGATATCTTATATTTTTTTTCCTAACGTAACGCGCGATAAGGAACGTGTTTTAAAAGATTTTGATTACAGCGCCATGTAGCGATAATCATCTAAAACAAAAAAAGTGTCGTGACAATTTTTCGTAAGATTTTTTTCCGTCTAGCCCCCTTTCACAACGCGCAATTAGGAACTTCGTTCCAATAAATATAAGAACAAGTGTACCTTGTTTTAAGTAGGTACTTGTTTATTATATATCTGATCTTTTGCAACTTATTTACGCTTAAGATAATACTAGAAAAAAAACAATTGTTTCAAGTTATTCACAATAGTTTTTGTAGCGCCATAACTGAATTAATAATATGAAATAACATAACAGGGTGAGCGAAAGGGTTTGGTAATGGCGGGACAGCGAGAATTCTCTCTATTCAGGACCAGAACCCGACAAATAAATTGTTACGATTTTTCTTTGACGCCTCTTGAATGTTTTTCATGTTGCAGCCTAAGTTACAAAATTATGGAGTACCAGTAAATAGAGAACGTGCTTATTTTCATACCATAATTGAATGCGGTTAATTTTTTTCCGAAAATTAATTGTATCATTTACACGATTACTAAACGGGTTGATCATGGCGCTTGCAACAGTGCTGAAGTATTGAAATCGCTGTTGTGATATAGATAACTGTGAGTGTTTGAAGAAATTTACATTAATTGTACCTTAAATTGCATTTATTTCTTGTGATTGGGAAAGAGTACCTTGGGAGTAACGCGTCGCGCCGTCCCTCATAACCCCGTGCTGGATTCTGACCTCAGCCGGGGTTCGGACGCTGAGTGTGAGCGGTTGGAGGTATTAGTGCGGTTCAACTCCCACATACCCCGCCCGCGGGCGCGGATCCGGTGATTTCCTCCAACTGAAAAAAAAAACGCATGGATCTATAAATCAATAATCGCTACCGCTTATAATTTGTCCCACACATTTAGATTTATATTCTTACTAGTTTTTGCTAGCGTCTTTACTCGGTCGGAATGTTAAGAGAAGCAATTTTGAGCTAGCGATACGGTCGTGGGTAAGGACCTTTATTTTAAATAAATAGGTACCAAATACATCCCATACTGTTACTATCACTGTTTCCAGGAAAAATCTGAAATTGGACTCGCAGTAGATTCCAGATAACGTTGGATGTTTCTAGATGTTGTGAAGCGAGGAAACTTTTCTAATTTTGTAAATCGAATGCTGCATTTCCATTTTCAAATGTTTTAAAACTTTTAGTTCGGTATTGCAAAATTAAACCATATAGGTAAGCATCCTGCAGACCAACCATTATTTACTTTAAAAATATAATTAATGTAATCAAGTTACCAGGAAATAAAAAATCTCTTAATAACTATGCCTTAATTACCTAAATATAAGACAAATCAATCTTACGAATACAAAACAATGCTCAATATCAATATCAAAATTAAGACGTAAGTACCTACTTTCGGGTTTTCATGCATTTTCAACGGGTTCTTACCACTATATTTAATTTTTTTTTTTTTTTTTTTTTTTTTTTTTTTAGTTGGGGGAAATCACCGGATCCCCTCCCGCCCCGCGGGCGGGGTATGTGGGAGTTGAACCGCACTAAAACCTCCAACCGCTCACACTCAGCGTCCGAACCCCGGCTGAGGCCAGAACCCAGCACGGGGTTATGAGGGACGGCGCGACGCGTTACGCCCAAGGCACTCTTTCCCGTCGCGCCGCCCCCACGATATTTAATTAATTGAGTTGTCTCGATATTTCAACGTTGTTGCAAACGTCATGATCACGAGAAGACTGCATACTGCGGGTCGATTTAAGAGCAAACAAATCTGTCTACCCTCTTTCTCGTTCGCTTTTGGGTAGTACCACTGGAACTCGAACTCACATCACGACACACCACACTCACTGTATCTACAAGACTCTCTAAACATGAACCCGCGAGTGACTGTTGTGTTGTGTTGTGAAATATCGAGACAACTCAATTAATTAAATATCGTGGTAAGAACCCGTTGTAAATGCATGAAAGTATTATAGAAAACCGCGAGTGTCTGAATAAGTTTACTATCGGGTTCTTCAGCACAACAGTTTGATTGACACTTTCCACGAGTCCAATCTTCAACATAATTTTATCCCTTTTTTCTGCATATAGGTACATCTCAAAATCTACAACATAAAATTTACCACAATAATATCTTTCAGTGGGCCAACCACAAAACGTAAACAGAATCCCCATCTAACCAAATCATTCGATTCGCCATAACAAACTGCCGGATAAACCAACACAATTTCGGCCCGAGGACTGTCTTGAAAACCTATTTCACACCCAATTAACGTGACAAAGTCCACGAGTCTTCGCTAATTGCGACATTCTTCTATATCGGGCCTCGTGTGTACCGGCCGAATGTCACGTAGCCTCTTCGTTATCCTAATCCGCTTTTGTACGATTTAGTTTGTTTACCAAAGATAATGCTGGATTCTGTGTGACCAGGCCTTTGAGAATTTTTGTGGTATGAGGAGATATGTTTGTGGGATTAGGATGGTAAGATAAAAGATAGTGAAACGAAAAGGTATTTTTGTATTGATGAATAGTGGAATTTGAGCATACAAATGCTTGTCAAAATGCTTACAAAGTGTATGATAGGATATCATGGTTAATATTTTTAAATAAAAAATTGACCTAACATCGATATTTAATTTACAGCAATGCTAAAACTTTCAACTATTAAATACTCTGTTAAACACTGGCGTTTGTCGACGAAACGCATAAAAATCGTGAATATTCTAAATATTATCAGCAAACATTAAACTGTAATTGAACAAATAATTACATAAAACTCCTTTTAATTAAATGCCTCCATTTTTATATTAAACTCAAACATCGCAAGGGCTCTCGTTCACGTGGACTGTAAAATTTTAAACGCCAACATAAAAATACCATTTAGACCGCTTCAGTTATAAAATATAAGTGGAAATTCATAGTAAAATATATAGTTTTATTGCGCATAAGATAGGCAACTGACCCAATAATGATAAAACTTTATTGTACTTGTAATTCTTATTGGTTTTGGAAACGCAGTGGACAGGCTGATGATGGTTTGGTTTTAGAAATGGTATGTTTAAAACTATTACACATCTAAATTGTATTATATGTTTTAATGACTAAGATAAAAATAAAGTTTTTTTTTTCGTAATACAATTAAAAACAACATAACTTTTTATTGCTTACATTTAATGGACTCGAATAAACTTTTCGAAATGAATTAAAAGTACCTACTATCTAAATATATTAATGAAAAATGCATATCTATTTCCAGCCATTTTATGACAAAAAAAAAGTTAAAGAGAAACGCCTAAAGTGTTCATTTTCCTAAAACATTTCGTCGAAACGTTTGAACTTGATTAATTGAACCGTGATGGGGTATCTACGTGGATAATTTCAGTACTAAATGCTTGGTTAGCCCTTAATTAGGTCAGTGGCCCTGTAATAGCCTTAACTTAGTTGTGACGTTTGAACGCGTTTTGATGAAAGCCTTGAAGGCTTGGCAAATATTAGTGCGGGACGAAACCATTTTTTTTTTCAGTTGGAGGAAATCACCGGATCCCCGGGGTATGTGGGAGTTGAACCGCACTAAAACCTCCAACCGCTCACACTCAGCGTCCGAACCCCGGCTGAGGCCAACCCAGCACGGGGTTTGGAGGGACAGCGCGACGCGTTACGCGCTCGGCACTCTTTCCCGTCGCCCCGTCCCCGGACGCCGAACCGGTAGCCGCCGGCGAATACGGCCACCGGCTCTCTCGGTCGGCGGGCTTTCCGAAGCCCGCCAAGATACGAAACCGTGGCGAAGCTTTAGCGATTTTACTATTTTCTTCTAATTTTGATTCATAAAGCGAAAACTAGCCGCAATGACGGTGTCTAATAAAAAAACATTTCGCTTCGTTTTTTTTGTAAGAAATCCTTTTTAATATTTTTTTTTGGAACTAAAGTGCGTATCACATCGTTGTCAATTTGAGATGGTGAAAACGAAACGAATAAACAACGGTTTTAATATTTTTTTATTTTTTTTATTGCCATGTAGGCAGTCGAGCCAACGCTCATGAACCTCTGCAATGTCAGGGGACACTGAGGGGTCGCTACCTACGACCTAACTTTAAGGACCCTCCTCAAGCCTCGTTTGAAGAAGGACAAGTCATATATATATAGGCATATATATACATATGTATATATATATATGCCTTCGGTCACTAACTAATACTAACTATACTATACCAAACGCTTTCAATTCGCTCTCACATAAAAAATTATAATGTTAATATCTAATTAATTAATAATTCAGTATGTTTTTTTAGTAAATTTCGTTAAAAATTTGGAGGTTTCTTCAAAGGAATTATTTAGAGAGGTATGCTTTTTGGTAAGTACCTACGCTTTTTGCGACCGCGACGTGTGGAGTGCTCTTTAAGTTGACATCAGAAGGGAACGAAGAAAACTTTCCGTGTATTTTTGGCGTTAAAAATGAACCGTAAATTTATCTTTTTATTGCTAACTACAAGCTAGTACAACTTTAAATAGTCCATGGTTAATGTTAATGAAAATAGTTTCATAATATGATTACTGTTGCTTATAGTATCTACTTACTTTCATAATACCCTAGATACGTAAATACAGTATATAAACATTGTCAAGTATGGTTTTAAACAAGACAAATAACGTTGTCTTAAAAATACACAAATATAAAATGTTTTTCCACATATCCATTAAAATATAAGATGTAGTGCAAATACTAAATAACTCTTAACAATTGAACTCCTAAATAAGTTCACTTTCAGCTAACCTAACAATAAGTGCATAAAAAATACAGAGTATTGACATGGTAAGAAGTTGTTCAGTATTGTGGAAACTGTGTAAAAATAAATATTAAAAATTGCAACGGAATATATGAAATAAATGAAAATATTTCCTTATTTTCCCAAAAAACACTCTTATATGCGTACAGAACACCATAAAAATACATCAAGCAGTTGAATTATATATCGTGGAATAAAAATATTCATTTGAGTCGTGGCAGAGACAAGAAGACTCTTATTTTAACGTTTCCTGGTTGTTTCTGGCACGCTTCCATTCCCGTGACGGGTTAATACTACGGAATTTCACTTACGACCCTTGATACATTTAATTAAAATAAATGTTACTGATTTTATTTTATTTTATTACAAACTTAAAAAAAGTTCTGTTGGTTAACTTTGTGCATATTGCGTGCCTGAAAATGCCTGAAATACAGGCTCCCCGCCTACTTTAGGCACCAGTCTCCCACAATATGTAGGTATGCTATATGTATGTGAGATCTGATTTTTGTTAAATTGTTTTGGTGAGAAATAAAGATATTATTATATTTTAAAGCATGACATAGAAACGGTCATTTAAATATCTTCGTGATGCTGTAATTTATGCAATTAAATGAATACATTAATTTAATTTCGAATGAAATAGGCATGGTAACATGTGCCTGTTACCTCAAGGTCTTGAAGAGAATGCCCGAATTTGAAAAATATTTCGTTTGCTCCACGTTTTTTAGTTTTGTGAATAATTTGTGAATGAATGTAATGTTGTGTTTTGGGTATATGGGAGTTAAACCACACTAAAACCTCCAACCGCTCACACTCAGCGTCCGAACCCCGGACAGAACCCAGCATGGAGTTATGAGGGACGGCGCGACGCGTTACGCGCGCCGCATTTTAGTCTAAAAAAGCAATAACATCAATAAGTGAAAACTACCAAAATTAATCTTAAAGAATACGAAAAAACAACCAGAAAATCTTTGAAGAATAATAATTTTACAAAACAGTATGCACACAAAAAAAAAGCTTGAATCTAAAATATGTGCTCAAAATAGCCTGAACAACGTAGATTACATAATTAGCACATGTGTTTGTGACAGTGTAGGTACGTACTGACCTGCGATTGTACCTCTAAACCTCATCGCGCTCCTGTGTTCCGTTTGTACTCTGTTCAGGCGACACATTTTAATCCTCGTGTATTAACACGTACCTCTCTGTGTTACCGGTCTCATAGCTTAGGGGAAACAGTAGATTAGTTTCTGTTTTACCTTGTGTAGTATGTCGTGTGAACATGTAAAATGTATGTAAGGTTGTTAGAATTGGCTTTCACACAAACAGGGTGGATCTGTAACTTTTGAGAATCTGACGTGGGGTGAATGGTCTGTTGAAATAAAACTTAGAATCACTATTGGAACGAAGTTCCTTATCGCGCGTTATCGAAAGGGGGCTAGACGGAAATTCTTATGAAAAAGTTGTCACGACACTTTTTTGTTTTAGATGATTATCGCTAGATGGCGCTGTGATTAAAATCTTTTAAAACAATTCCTTATTTTGTTTTATATGATTAATGCTAGATGACGCTGTGATCAAAAAATATTTTATTTCTGTCTCTCTCTCTCTTTATATAAAAAGAGAGACGTTTTAACTAATTATTATAACTTAAAAAAATACAATTTTATTACAATTCCCTCACTAATTAATCGAAAGGAACTTCGTTCCAAAAAAATGTCCCACACCTCTCAAGTTTTTTTTTATTATAGGAATTGTATAAAAACTTTTTTTCATCATAGTATGGAAATCCACAACGATAGTCGTACGTTTTACATACAATGTCAGAAAAAAAATTTAACCGATCCAAAAAATAAAAATGGTGCTAAGTTGTATTTCTACAGGTCATTCACCCCACGTCAGATTGTCTAAAGTTACAGATCCACCCTGTATATACCAAGTGTACCATCTCATCTTCCATTGTACGAGATTGTCGTTACCATTTGGGGTACTGCGGTGTTTAACAATGTCTTAAAAGACCGTCTTTTACTTCATAATCAATCAGTAGGTATTATATTAACTGCTGGAGCTTAAGATCACATCGATCATTTTTTATTATCCATTGCCATTTTGATGGAATTGAATTTCAGTTATTTTCTGCAAACCATCTATTGTAAGTCGAACCTGCAGTTTAAAAGTATCAGCTACCCAAATAGAAGCCGTCCTAATGAAATGAATTTGATGTTATTAAATATTTATAATTTTGTTTTTACTCGGAACACTATTCTTCAAATTTTATTGTTTAAATTTGCATGCAGTAGTTTTCTGTAAGTAAAGATGCACATACTCTTTTTTGTTATTGCTTATATAATCAATGTGTTAACTTAGTGTATTCTTTGTAGAAAACTCATAAATAAATAAATTAATTAAAATTATACTGGTCACACTGTTCTCTCGGACACTGCATCGTTTTTACCCGCGCTCATTCCCGCGGGATCACAACTGCCAGTTTATTTATAAAAATGCCCGTGTTTAAATTTAACTTGGTGTTGTCCCGCACTCGTTACCCACGTTCAACGGTTTAGGGGATCGTTAACGTAATTTCCACGTAACACACAACTTTTTACATGTTACTGTAAAAGAGTTTTCAAATACCTTAATTATGTTCTCGTGAGTTCTGATGCAATTTTTTGTCCGCTTTCAAACGTGTGTTACTAGGTCTGTGTTTTACATACAATTACATTGTATATTGAATCGATTTTGATGATTTTTTAGTTAAATATGAATTTTATATTTTTCTTTTCTTTGAGATTCTACCTCAAAGCTGAAAAGTCATAAAAATAAAATTTTGTGATGTTATTTAAAATTAGCTGACCACAGACCGCACCCTTATTTTGGGCAAGAGAAATAGCCGGACTTCCTCCCACGCGAGGTTAAAAATCCTTTAAACGTAGGCTGCGGTTTCACTGACTCCTATGTGGAGTCATGACGTACTGTAATCACTGGTCGTATGGGCGTTTACAAAATTAATTATTTTTTTATAGGTAAACTAGATGACCCGCGCAACTTCGTCGGCGTCACAATGAGGTTCAAACAGCATTCGCAATGTGTGTATCCATTTTATACTCGTGATAATTTCTCAACGAAAAGTCCGATTGGAATAAAACAAAAAGTGATTTACTTCTACATTAAAACTCTTGATAAAAAATACTTAATTTGGATAAGGGTTCTATTGTCAATAGTTTTTACAGCGTACGCAAATATGTTTTCAATTTTCACCTTGTGTTACAAATTCGATATTTTCATACGAACCCCTATATTTTTCAAAATAAAATATGCATATAAAACATCCGTAACAATGGCTATAGAGTCAATGAAATTTTTTTAATAAATAGCTATTAAAAAAAATTGCATCATAATCCGTTGCGTAGTTTTAAAGATCTAAGCATACATAGGAACAGACAGACGATAGCGACATTGTTTTATAATATTATGTAGTGATGAGCATATCGTCACTCATGAACTTTCAAATTCGTTCATACACTTCGTACTCATTCATAGGCAACCCTCTGTCTCGTAGAGGACACTGCTCGTAGCTCGTTTACCTAATAAAACAAAAGTTTTAAATATGTTTGAAGGTAAACCCTATTTGCAGATTTGCTGATCACTATGAAGACACACACACATATTCACAGGTCTGTATGTACTCACACACTCACGCCTAATTATGTAATCTACGTCCAGGCTATTTTGGGTAAGGTACAACTAATTTATTTAAGATTCGTGCTTTTCGGAGTGGACTCAGTTTTTCATTAACTTTTATAATTACTGTGCGGTTTGATGTAAATAAATTAGTTTCGTCATTTCGGCAATAAGAAGGTCAGGTCACAGCTGGATCTAATCTCGAATATGATGGAGCTGAAAATTAATTTACATAAAATCCACCATTTGACGAAAATATAACACCTCGTATTTTTCGAAGAGGAATAGTATGTACAATTTGTACATGTATTTTTAGTGACATGATATTTAGTGATTTTATGATTTCATCGATTTGAAAATCTGAAATCTATACCGTAGAGGCAGGCAACTTGCACTATTATTATCTTGAAATTGTTTACAATCCAAATCATACTTTTCGGTTTAAAATAAGAATTGTACCATTATCATATCTATGAATGGCTTCAATTTGTTTTCAGAATAGAATCATAGTGACAAAAACAACACTAGTTATGTTAACCTCACGCACACGTACACACATTATTATTACGTAATATACGTTGTACGACTATTTAGGGGACGGGATGACTAATTTATTTAAGCTTGGAGCATTGTGGCCGGTAGTTTTTCTCTAACTTGTTAATTATGTAGTTGAAGTTTGTGACAGTAATGTACATATAAAAGTATTAGTGAAAGCGTATCAATCCTTATGCCCAAAAGTTATAGACTTTTGAACACTTTTCTAATCAATGAAGTCAAATCATAGCGATATGCATACGAAAAATGCTTAGAAATCAGGTACAAATATTTCTCAAACAAGGTACATAACATTATTACAAAAATTAAAACAATCTGTTTTTTTATTGCCTCGTAAGCAGACGAGATCGCTGCATTGTCAAGAGACACTGCGTGGCCTTACCTAGGGCCTACCATTAAGCCTCGTTTAAGAAGGACAAGTCATAGGACTCGATAAATACCGAAGAGGGGACCTCATTTCATAGACGGTTGAATTTTAAATTACCTATTTGTATTTAAAATCCACTCCTCTAATTTTAATTACAAGACAGCCCTAAAGGCCCACCTCTATCTCTTTAACAATATCACCTTTATTCACCGCTACGTGAACCAAGCATAAAATGTCTCACAATTACATTCACTAATACCATATTTAGGCCAAGTTAAATTAATAAAGTTCGAAACAGGTCGAGTTAAATTGCGAGTATAATAACAACGTAATTATACTAAAACTGAGCACATACGAGAACTCGTATCTAAACTCTTTTATATGAAAATCGAGACGTTGCTTAAGAGCGAAGCGAGCTCGTCAGAAGACGATGTAGATTAATATAGATAGAGGGTTAATACGTGTTTCTAGAGCGCTATTACTCTGTGCTAAATTAATAATAGTTGATTTGGTATTCTTGAAGTAATTACTAGAAATATATGTATAGGCCCCCAATGCTCTGGCGTTACAGGGATTCACGATCGACAGAAAACGCTTACCTTAGCTCTTTTATCTGCGTAACAATTAAAAAAAAACATACATTACAAAACGTAAACGTAAAAGTAGGTACACGTAGCGCCGTAGTATTACAACTACAACTACGGCCTCTCTAGATTTAGCTTCTCTTAACTCATGCATTTTTACAACTATTTTATTCGGCAAAAAAAGTACTTCGACTAAGAAAAGTTCGATGTTCTTTGTAATGATTACCAAATTGGTAACAAAAACTGCTACATTTAACGATTTCATACTTAATTTTGTATCATCTGTTACAATATTAGTCTTACTTCTTTGCCTTGTAATGAAATTTTACGTGATATAAATACGATTTGGGCATGTCTATCGAAATTTTAATTACCACGCATCGCTTCCCATATTAATGAGAATGTTTATTTTTTGGCGGTAATTTACATTTCATAATTTGCGCCAACATGATGATTTTGCGTAAATTTCCAAAGAAATCTCGTCTTTTGATTAACAAAGTTAATAACAAAGTTTAGTTATAAATGTCTTTAATGTTTGTGAGGTTTTATCATTAGTAGAGGATTCTTTTATTATTCCATTCCGTAAAAACTTATTCCCTGAGGCAAAACACGCGCTAATTTTGGAATTAACATTATTTGAATTAGGAAAAGTAACTTTTATTCGTTTTTGTCATAATGTTTTAGTACATTTACATTAAAGACTAGGATATAAAACATTTACATTTTGACTAAACTTAATACATACCAACAATGTCATAGGTATTCAACGGATGGCAATCGTTAATATAAAACTAATTCATTTAAATAAAGACACACATTAGAGATATGAATATTTGATTATGCAGATTCTACTAAGGAAATAAAACAGAATATCTACAAATTCTGCGTCTTTCATTAACAAACTAAAGGAATATTTGAATTTCCAAAATGAGCTGGCATAAGGTCACAGTAATTCGTATCTCTGGTTGAGAAATGCTATAATAACATCGGCAAGGAATGTTTGTTCAGCTTCTCTAAGTAGACGTTTAAGTAGTCTTAAATAAGTATCGACTCCACAGAAATATAAGCATCGGAATTAGGTTCCACTTAGAGAGAAAGGACGCAAGGTTGTCAAAATAACATAATTTACTTTTCATTTATCTTTTTGTAAATAAATTGATCACTAATTTAAAGTTTTATGTGCGCACTCACATACACAGAAGAAGAAATACACAATATAGAAGAAATCATTAAAATAAGTTAGTACTAATTTTCAATATGATAATTTTTATTAACACAGTATGTAGTGCAACATTTGCCTAGACCAGTGTTAAAAGCTGGTAAACTATAGGTCATCACCATCATCAGCCCGTCCACTGCTAAACATAGACCTAGCCCAATCTCAACCTATAAAATATAGATACACATTACACAATTTTCTTTTTTTTTTTTCGCTACACTTATCCCATTTAGATGGGGTCGGCGCCATGTCTTCTCTCTTACCTCCTTTCTATCTTTACATACATCATCTGTCACACCACAAACCAACATAAGCGGTGGGCCATATAAAGTTTGCATTTTCCAATTGTGTGGCATGTTGCGCCATCCTGTTGAAACCAAATGTCGTCCATGTCATACTCTTCAACTTTTGGAAACAAAAGTTCGTGTTCGCATGGCACGGTAACGCTCGCCATTGATCGTAACGGCGGCTCCTTGCTCATTTTCGAATGATGCCGCCGGACCAAAACCCACACCAAACCGTAACTCTTTGTGGGTGCATTGGCTTCTCAATGGGGTCGTGTGGATATTCCGACCCCCAGATGCGACAATTTTGCTTATTGACATAGCCTCCGAGGTGAAAATGGGCTTCATCTGAAAAGACGATTTTTCGGTAAAATGCTCATCTTCGGCCAAACGATCTTCTGCCTATTGGGCGAACCGAAAACGTCCCATTTCGTAAATGTCAAACCTTTAGCTGTCATTCTCTAAATAAACAGTAGTTCAAAATGCAAACGTCAGATTGGCCCACCCTATATTATCATCCTTCACACAATCAGACCATGTTTTCTTCGGCCTTCCTCTCCTCTTACATCCATCTAATTTTAAATTCATCATTCGTTTTGTTCCATTACACATTTATCATGTTTCATAATTTGTCCTTTTCCAAATGGAAGACGTAATTGCTTTGAGATAAGCCTATTGACACCAATAATTATAGTCAATTAGTGACGCGTCTCAGAGACCGAAACCAATTAACTTCATACGCATTTGATTAAACACGAACCAATTAGTTTCTAGGTTTTGCAATTAATTGAAATTGCACAGACTGTAGAACTACATTAATAACTACGAGGCCTCAAGTGCCTTTCTCTAAATTAAACTCAAAGATTCATTTTGAAGTTGAATATTTACAAGTTGGGCCCATTAGAGAAATTACACGATAGAAGACAAATTTATCTAGTTTTCATTAATTATAAGGTTTGATTACTTAAATTGTACAAAGCTTTTTAACTTTGGAGTGCGGTTTCTTAAGAATTTAATTTTAATAAATATGAATAGTTAATTTTGTTTACAAAGATCGACCTTTTTCGTGAATTTTGGGGTATTTTTAGTTTATTCTCTTCAATTCTTTAATAATTTTATTCCTATATTAAAGTCAATTCGGTGCGTAGGTATAATTTAATGATGTATTTCATTATTTCTTTACGCTTTCAATAAAATGTATTATACTTAATACAAATTAAAGTTAAAAGCAGACGCAATGAATGACTTGTCCTTCTTCAAACGAAGCTTGAAGAAAGTCCTTAATGGTAGGCCGTAGGTAGCACTTCGCAGTGTTAGCTCGTCTGCCTGCAAGCTAATAAAAAAGCAGTAAAACGATACATATATATGACGGGGTGATAAGGGAAACCAACCAGTTCACCGTGCGGGTAGTTGGAAGTGGAGACTTGCTATAAATACAGGCGTCAGCCGCTGTTATTAATCATTACTGTTTGTATTGTCGAGGCGACCTCTCGGATGTAAAAGTAGTAAACTGTTAAAACTCGTTATTCTGAAGTTTTTATTCAAAAGTATTGATCATCGAGTGTTCAAGTGGACATTGTGACGTCATTCCTGACAAACCAAGTGAAGATCGACTATTTATAACGTCATTACACCTCAACACACTGTTTACGCCATTATATATAATACATGACATAACATAATAAAACGTGCCGTGATTGCAATGGTCTTACTCAGTGGTATAATTACACTGGTATTAGTACTATGCATAAAGTTCATAGCATTACCTTAACATACTTTTCTTTTATGCAAAAGAATTTAGCCATTTAAGCTTTTAAGTACTATTAAATTTATGTGCACTTATGACGCTCATGGCAAAAAAATCTGCATTATGTATTAGAAACAAGTTTTTGCTAACAAAAACGCTCTATCTAATAATAAGTTGCTATCGTCGCCCATAAATCTAGTTTAATCTGTGGTTGGATAATACGGACCGCAACCTCTAGGTTGTCTACTCTGTCTAGGGAGTCTACTCTAAGGACATATTTAAGCCTCGTAGTTTAGTACAAAGATCTTATGCCGCGTTTCCATATCGCCAACTTCCAATACGTGCAAATGATAACTGGTAGCCAACTGTCAAACGGTGTTTCACATAGTTTCAATGACGGCCAATACATACAAAACCCCCGTTTACATATTGGTCAGTCGTCGCCGTCATTTTTTTTTACGCGTGTTGGACGTTGGTGCGCCAATACAGAAACGCGGCATTACGCATACAAAATGGTAAATTCTAAGCAAACATGAGTGGTTTCCTAATCAAATTGTTATAACTAATTTGACTTGTACCATTTCTTACCTATTATCCTACTTCTACACTAGAGTCTATCTACTCGTTTGACTTCATTCCATTTATATATTCCACAGATATCGTATTTATTCCTAAGAAAAACTTGTATCTCCGAAATTTCGAAAAATGACGAACAATTTCAAAGTTAGCAGGTAAAGTCTATGAAGGGAGACGCTATTAGACATCCGTGGCATAAGTTACCAACTTTATATTGGTATTAGTTTTCGATTAACGTCAAACAGGTAGAAACGGACACGGGTCTGACACTTCAGATCTGATGTTTGAAAGGGCCCTGAAACTTTAATGAATTATTGTGCGCGTCGTATCAATTTGGCACTTCGGCGATGACTATCAATCAACCATTACAAGGAGCTCGGTTTGATAGCCTGAAGTTTATTGTAAAGATAAGCGAACATTACTGTCGCTTGTTCTAAGGAAGTTCGATCTATAGGTACTCATAATAACTAATGCACATATCGCACATTTTCACTTTCGCATCAACAGTTTTCATATTATGAGATACCTACTATGAATACAAAATATACCGGAAACTATTAATTTTTTTTTTAATTATTGTCCAAAATTGTGCACTTATTACCAAGAAAATCAAATGACTTGCGACTGGATCTCATTATATGTTTTGCTACTGTAATTCTATAACGAGTTACGACCCGATTCTGTCTTAATGTGCGCTAGTCATAACGGATAATTGAGAGTGTTACAGGATCATCAATTTCTGAACCCTGTACCTTTATCGTTGATTGTCAAGTTTAGATGTCCTTTCTCTGTTGCGGCGACGTTGGCATAAGTATTAAACATTTCCATTAGGTTTTAGGGAACAGTTTATATTTATTTAATGAAGATATTAATACAAGCCATATTTAGACATTAATTTATTTAATATCTGTGAAATTGAACTGAAAAACGGATCCTGTGAAACGCGAAATTGATACTCAAGTCACCTATATTTTAAAGCATTGATTTTTTTTCTCAATGCTGATTAGGAATTAGCGTCTTTACGTTTGTATTCCATTAAAAATAATCGCAATAACTCATCTCCACATTCGAACAAAGGTCTCAATAAAACCGCTACCCAGAAAGATTAATTAGGCGTTATGAAATTTCCCTTTTCGGAGGTACGTCTGAATTTATCGTATAAATTCCAAACAAAGGCCAATCCCCGAAGTTTCATTTGAATATTTTTCATAAAACACAATAAAATGGAATTTCCATTTTTATAATTACTGGCCATGGCCGAACGACTGGGCTAATGGCCATTTCCAACAAGGAAGCTGTTAATGACCGGACTGACACCAGACTGTTCCAACAAATTGTGTTGTAGAAGTACTGTTTGTTGTATTGATTAAAAGTTGTTCCGTTTTGTTGTTCGATTATAACTTGACAGCTATGTTGGATGGGTTTATTTTGGTTTTTGTGATGGATTTAGCGAATGCAAAGCCTATTGGGAGTAAAATAATACAAAGATTGATGTAAAGTAGATTTGTTATTTGAGGTTAGAATTCAATAACATATTAAAAGTTGTATATTCATTTATTCACTTATTTTTTACATTCTATTTTTAAAATAAATTTACAAAACAATCAAATTTAAAAATACAATATAAAAAACAGAGAGCCACTGCAGGCGGAGTCTACGACCCAAGCCATCAGTGGTCAGGGCTCAAGAAAAAGGAACCTCCTCACAATACGCGCCGTGTCAAGAACGACCGCCTTCTGAATCAGGCCCTTTATCCAGCTGGGGAGCCAAAGCTTCTCTAGATGACGGTCGAAGCTTTTCGCTATTAGACCGTGCACAGATACAACGATCGGAACAATGATGGTCGACTCAACACGCCACATGTCGGTCACCTTGTGGGCCAGGTCCAAATATTTTAGAAGTTTTTCTTTTTCTGCCTTCACAAGGTTCTCGTCATGTGGAATGGTGACATCGATCAACACTGCCCGATGCGCATCCCGATCTATTATCACTATGTCAGGCTTATTGGCAGCAATAGTCCTGTCAGTGATAATAGATCGGTCCCAGTAGAGCGTTACATGACCATTATCGAGAACCGGCTGAGGCCAATACTGGTAATAAGGTACGGCGGCTTCAACAAGGTCGTATTTCAGAGCAAGTTGCTGATGAATGATCTTAGCTACTTGGTTATGTCTGTGCAAGTACTCGCCGTTAGCAAGACGGGAACAACCGGAAACGATATGTCTAATAGACTCTCCCAGACGGTGACATGCCCGACAAATGTCGACCGTCCCATCCTTTAGAATATATTTCCGGTAGTTGTTCGTCATGATAACTTCGTCCATAATTGCTAAGACAAAACCTTCAGTCTCTCCGAAGAGGTTACTGTATCGTAGCCAGGCCACGGAGGCTAACTGATCTACATCGGGACCCGTAAGGGCCTGGTAGAATCGACCGTGTAGTTCCTTGCTCTTCCATACGTCCATGCGATCCGCCACACTCATCACCTTCGGCGCTCGCCAATTCCAGTTCGCTAAAGATAGCGGAGTGAGTCCTTTATCGACTGCTGCTACATCACGGTACATACCCACATTCACCTTTAGGAAATATTCCCGAAGGTTGTATATCTCTCGGTTGTGCAGATCCTTGGCATTTAACATGCCACGAGCCCCACACTTCCGAGGTATATACAGCCTCATAACAGATGAGCGTGGATGGTGCATCCTGTATGCCGTCAGCAATCGCCGAACTTTTCTATCCAGAGCATCCAGTTCTGATTGCGTCCACTTTAGAATGCCCATTGAAGGCTCGGATCTTGTTTCCGCCAGACAAGAGGCTTTTCAAAACCTTTACCAGGCGGCCGAAGAACCGATCCCTCACCGATTGCTTCATATCTGCATTAAAAGTATTATTATCGTAAGGTGGGACTCGAGCTAGTGTTATGTATTTTATTTTATCGTGTAAATACTTAAATATTTTTCAGATTTACAGAAACTTTTAACACTCGCTCTAACTCAACTCGAACTCAAGAAAAACTTGTGAACTGAAAGCGTCGATGACCTGTACCGAAGCCGTTAAAGAGCAAACAACTACCTTTAAGAACTTAAATACTAGGAACAAGGAACCATCAGTTGATAACGATACGGCTCATGAAGCTACAGAAATCTCAAAGACTTAGTTTGAAAGGTCAAGGGTCTGTTTAGGATCGTCGTTTTTCAACAAATTTTAGAACATTAACAGCGAACAGTGTTCGCGAAGTGCTTTGATCTAATTTGTCAAATATCTTGGACCTACTGTAAGCAATTTCCATTAATAGATGTAAATCTTGAATACTGTGAATTTCTTGGTGTCGTGTTCTAAAATTAAACCTAAAGGATTTGGAAATTAGCCCTTTAGGAGACTTCTATTCATTGTATTGAAGGAACCCCTAAAAGTTTATTGACACTGATCACAACTCAACAACATCGAAAAATACTTTATTCAATTGCTCACAAACAACAAAAGAATTTTAAGTGGAATTAATAATTTTATTAAAGAAAATCCACAAAAGAAAAAAGCCTTATTACTTCAATCGTGTTTTCATAGACCGATGTTTCTTAGAATTGCGAAACAAGTTAAATCTACAAGATTAGAAAAAAACATAAAATTCGTCACTAAACTGTGAGATTTTAAGGGTAAAGTTTGGTATCTATCAGCATTAACCGGAAGTCACGTAACTACCTTTTCCATCAGATAAGGAGGTCCGGGCGACGGTCCTCGGATCGAGCGAGACTTCAACATCCTCGCCATTATTTTGTCCCAAAATGTTGACTTCGTTAAAAGAACGAATTCATAAAGATTTCCTGTTGCAAAGTTTGGATGTTATGAATTGCGTGGGTGTTATGAATTAATTAATTAAGGTCGCTAATTTGCTTGATCATGATTTACATTTATGTGCACTGAAATGTACTTACATCAGTTCAACGAAACTGTACATAGTACTATTTGTATGTACCAATGTTATTTTGGCTTACGACTGAACTTTTCACTTAGTAGGCAGGTATTCCCAACATTGGATTTTTGACAAAACAATCCATTTTCAAATTTCAAGTAAAGTTAAACCAACAGTTTGCAGTTTGTCAATCTTATATACGTAGGTAAGGAAAACAAACACTACTAAACTCTGCTTTGTTAATTAAGAATAATTAATGAAAAATTTATTTCTTTATCATCATAAATACTTCCTACATTAGTTAGTGTTTCCGATAACAAAGGCGAGTTTATTATAACAAAGTAAAAAACGTAGCCTGACCATGCAAAAGTTATGTGTTCACTTCGTTAATTAGTTCTCGTTTGTACGTTAAACGGCATTTAATTAACTGCCTTCAGTGAGATACTTAGCAACGCTGTCAGAAGCAAGAGCTCTCGACGATCAGCGATTCCAACTACTGGCCTATTGTTCGAATATTATTAATTATCTTGTTAAATTTACCAGGAATTAGAAGTGGTCAAATTTTGTTGTGGCGTAGGATTTGAGAGCCGCTTAAACTTCTTGTTGTTAGTTCGAAGGTTCACAGCTAGAATTAGTTTTTTCTGAACGTCAAACATGTCAAAAAATTTCAGTTAAACTAATACAAACATTGGCGAGGCTTAAAGACAGTTCTAAAAGGAAAGTAAGAAAGTGGCCCCGCAGTATCCCCTAAGATTGCAGAGATCTATTATTATCGGTGGTAATTTTACGATCAGATGGCCCATAAGCTCGTTTGCCTACATCTACAGAGTAATAAAAACATAGATATTGTTATAAACTTATTCAGACACTCGCGGTTTTCTATAATAGTTTCATGCATTTTCAACGGGTTCTTACCACGATATTTAATTAATTGAGTTGTCTCGATATTTCAACGTTGTTGCAAACGTCATGATCACGAGAAGATCATCTTCATATTGTTGTTAATCTAAATATGTATATGAAAAATATTGTGTCATACCTATTAAAATTACATTCAAAAACATGCATTTTATCACATGATTCTTACGAACTGGTGACAAGTATCTTAGCCAATGCACATACCAAGAACAGTAAGAACACACACGCTAACTTCAATTACGTCGGTAAACAGATCGCTTAGCCAAGCAACGGATCATAAGCTGGTGCAGTACAAACATTTGAGGCAAACTGCCAGACCAAACTTGTGCTATTAGTGTTGCACCTATATTAACGTTACATATGTGGAAATACTTGATTTAGATAGTTCATTTTCTTGAAAATGTGTTTTAAATGATTTTTGATAACAAATAATTCTTGAAAAAGATACGAACAGAAAGTGAATGAAAGAGATTGCAGAAGAAAAAAACTGTAGACTACTTTTTCTAATATTTTTAGACTCTGATTAATTTGGAGACTCGACCCCGAAAGAACTGATTGAGATTTGTACTGTAAATAAATGGTCTAGATACCTACTACGAGACTCCTGAGGACTGTTATTTATTTATTTGAAGTTGCTTTTATTTTAATTATGAAATAGTGAAATAAATTAAAAATTACATTTAAAAAAAGGCATTCCCGCTGAGTTTCTTACGCCGGTTCTTCTCAAGACGGAGGCGTAATTTTAGCGAACTGGTGGTAGAACTTTTGATTTTATTTTTGATATTCAAAATGTATGTGTGTCCACATCTACTTTAAAATAAATGATTTAACTTTGACTTTGACATTATAACATATTACATAAAACATAATAGTATACATATAACCTGTGCGACAAATGTGTTTTTGCCAAAAGTGACCTCCTAAAACTAAAAGGCTGTAAGAATAAACATTCTAATTGTATACCTACACTTAGACATACTTTAGTTCTTTTTTCCAGCCCGGGTTTACGTTTATCCTGTTTCAGAAACAAAAAGAAAATATTTAACGAAAATCCCTAGAAACAAGAACTAATGGAGTCCTAATCCCAGACGAGTGGTGTTTACACCTTGTAAATATAAGCTCACCGTCCACACACTTGAAACAATTTGAACCGACTGTTTATCAAGATAAGGGCGAAAGTCCAAAAGCAAATGTTGTCTAAATGATAGCTTTGTTAAAATAGCGGTTTTGTTGTATCGCGGGAAATTGTGGGATTACGAAATCAGAGTTTTCTGTTTGGGGCAGTAGGCTTTGTTTCTATTGTCGTCCATTGAAGGGAATTACAGTGTGGTCACTAGGATATTTGGTGATATTTGCCAATCAACAAATACGGTAAGTGGAAAATGCTTTGGCATGTAAGAATTGAAATTTGGATATTACCAAACGTTTGACCTTTGAAATTAAAAAATAAATTCAAATATAATTGAATTCTGAATTGTTATTTTTTTTAGTTCTTTAATTTCTTTACTTTTCGAATTTACTAGTCCATAAATAAAAGATGTCTATGTCTACGTCAATTTTGGTCTTTAAACGTAAAAAAGGCAATCTTGAAACTCAGTAAACCCTAACAATAAGACCTAAAGGTTTACATCTAGGCGCTCAGTCACTTTTGATTGACGGTAAATGACTACTGCTCCATTGTCTATAAATCTTATACATATACAATTTTATTCAAAAGATGTCTATAATTTCCTAATTTAAACATTGAATATGAAATACGGCATACTAAGAAATCGAGGTGAAATTGAATGTCGATTTTCCTTTCGATCTCCAAGTTTTGTTTCTTGATACTTAAATGATATCATTCTAAGAAGGTTCAATTACGCGAAATATGTTTTACTTTGAAATATATTTTTATATTTAATCACCAATTCTTTGGCTAAATAAATTACAATAGCTGTAAAATAAAAATTCTGTGCGATAAATTAAAAGCTTGTCATTGGAGTGTGATCTTGTATTCTTGACATTACAAAGTTTGTAATGCAACAGTAACCACTTATCGTCAGGTGAACTGAATGTTTTACCTATCATTAAAATACCGAGACTTGTTTCAAGTAGTTAAAGGTAGGGCGTAGGTAGCGGCCTCGCAGTGTCCCCTGACATTGCAACCGACCATGAACAACGGTAACCGCTTACGATCAGGTGGCCTTTTTTCTCGTCTGTCTACAAGACATAAAACAAAAAAAGCATAAGACAATTCTAATGTAAAATTGAAGTTTATTTCATCAAGTCAGTTAGCCACATAAAAACAAGCCTAGGTAATTTAATAATACTTCGAAATTCAAGCAAGACATCTCATTTCAATTACTAGACGTACACAAAGTCACAAAAAATCTAATGTTTCTCTTAAATATGATATTAAACGAACAAAATTCCCTTCGTTCGGTTCAAGTTTTTCATTTACTCACTTAAATTATCTTTGGAACAATAGAAGCAAATATTAAAAGCAAAAAATGACGAATGAATGTGTTTTGTGAAGAATAAAAAGTTGTTTAACAAAGCGAATAGATTTTCTTTTGTCTTATTAGCCATATTAAAGAGCATTAGTCTTAAAATATTCAAGAAAGAACAATTTGCAAACGAATTAACAAAAAGTAATGTGAAAATTTTCTGACTAACGATATTTAAGATTAGATCATAGATTATGAAATATTGACTTGTAACAGATGGAACAAGATTATTTATTTTTCATAGTTTATTTTGTTTTGTTTCGTATAAGTAAAACTAGTTTTATGTTGTTTTGTTGTGTTTTTTTTTAGTTGGAGGAAATCACCCCATATCCCCGGGGTATGTGGGAGTTGAACCGCACTAAAACCACCAACCGCTCACACTCAGCGTCCGAACACTGGCTGTGGCCAGAACCCAGCACGGGGTTTTGAGAGGCGGCGCGACGCGTTACGCGCTCGGCACGTTGTTAAGTTTAACCGGTGATAAATATTAAATGCTTTACTTTTGAGTCTTTCTGTATGTGAATCAGTTGGCTAACGTCACGGTAATAAGGTAGTATCTAACATAATGTTCTCGAGTGATCTAAGATGCAATAATGAGTTAAGTCTAACGCTCGGATACATATTTTTTTCATCAAAAGTGAAAATCTTACCTGAAGTCGCATAATAAAAAAACTTTAAAACTAAAAGAAAACATAGTAGGTACGTAACTCCTGTGTAGCCAGGACCACAGCGGCGACCATCGTAATGACTCTGAGCAGTGAAGCCTAGGAAAACCCGAGGGAAAGCTAACTTGTCTTGGGCCCCGCAACGAATTTAATCAGAAAATGATAGAAGGAGTAAGAAAAACATGAGTGTCGACTTCCCTTCTCCAAGCGGGAGACAATAAAATAACATAATGTCCAGTCTATATTTCCAAATATCTTTGAGACATAGTTAAACGAATAAATCAGTCAGATTACTACAATTTATTCGTGTTTAGAAATAATAAATCACCACTACTATGAATTTACGTAAAACAGTTGTTAATCATTAGTATTTTTTAAATTTATGTCCAAATCCCTCAATTATAACTTCACTCATAGACTCTAATAAATTGCTTAAAATGAAATACCTGTAGGTAACTGTATAATACCTCATATTTCAATTGAATTTGTATTCCATTATGTTCCAAATATCGCGACAGTATATTAGCTTTATAAAGTACGTTAAATACTAATACAATTTTACTAGGTTTGCGTGAGGGGGTGCGGGGGCGATACGTGAGCGTCGATCGCGAACGCGTCCAAGAAATCAGATGTCGAGCGCGATTGGCGGGAGGTTTTAGTGCGGTTCAACCCCCCACATACCCCACTCGCGGGGCGAGTGGAAGAGAGAGAACCTCGAGTTACTCTTCAATCAAACGTGAATATTCGTGTACCGATCGGAATCGAAACAACATCGTTATGAACTTTAAAAACTATACCTACATACAAAAAACTTACAATTTTCTTGGCGAAACTGTTTATTAAGATGAAACAAAAGAAAACCATATTCTTAGAAGTTCCATATTCGCTCTCATTTACACAAACTAGAAAATATCCAAAAAAAATAATCGCACTAAACGGATTAAGCAAACCATTGGCATTGTTATAATTGTTAGAACAGTTTGTGGCGATAAACAATAACCGAAACAACGTGCTATTCCTATCTAATGTTCAAATTAATTCGGATGCAGTCAGCCCTGGAAGCTGATACTTTGGTCGCATGTTACAAATTACAGTGCAATACAATACGTGAAACAGTATGCGAAACATTGCAAGTTCTTTAGGGTTGTCACTTGCGAGAATTTGAGAAGCTTTTTGCTGTTTTAAATATTAATTCTTGATAATCAGTCAAATACAATAGTAGAAGTCATCATGTAAGCATCATCATGTACACTAAGGTGTAGTTCTTTATAAATCCATATTCTTCTACTCCGAGACAAGGTTTTCTTTATCTTTACAATTTAGGATTTTAAGCTTAAAACTGATTGTAACCGACCACACAACGAAGATGTAAGAAATGGCAAAAGAAAACAGCCGTAGGTATTGATCTCAGTGAGAAAATTGAATGTACTATGATGTTATACTTTATTGTTTATTTATCACATATTTTCTTGTGGAACGGGTTAGATTTTCACTACTTGGACTTATGTTTGTAATTTACTATTTTGATAATAGTTCCAAATGTAAATATTTTTGTAAACTTTGAAACTGGCAGCCCTAGTCAAAACAATCCACTATGAATAGAATCACCTCAAACATTCATAAATGAAACACAATTGAATCACAATAAATGTATCTAACATACATGCAATTTTCAACAACAAATGTTAATTCAAATAACTCAATGAGAAACCCAGACAGAGAAACCAAAAAAATAGCGTTGAAATTTGGAAAAAAAAGAATTCACTAAAAATTTTTCTCTTGTTATTTTACATGTAAACGATTCTATTACGTACAGCCAAAACGCAAACTTGCGCTAAAAAATAAATAAATTCAAAATGGCTGCCCTAAGAACTATGGTTGGCATTGGCGGGAAGGTTTGTTCTGCATACATATATCGCACACAGGCTGCATATTTATTGCTTAATCAAGCGAAGCAGCTGTTGCCAACAGGCGCATTACCGCTTCGCCTTGTTCATGTCTTCAACGTCTTAGAAACCCTAGAGTTTCATATTTTCAACGTGGATTTACAATGAACATCTCAACGGTAAAGGTTAAATGAAACTTGAGGCGCTCCACATATTAAATTATTTATATATTCATTATTAAATTGCGAGAGGATTATTACCAGGCAGGGTTTTAATGTTAAGAATACTTTAGAAAGAGTAGATAGATATTTTATGTATGTTTAACCTGATGAGCTTGTATTTTCTTTAAGGTATAGGTACTTTTTTTTTTTTTTTTTTTTTGGACGGGAGGAAATCGCCGGACTTCCACTCGCCCCGCGAGTGGGGTATGTGGGTGTCGAACCGCACCAAAACCTCCCGCCTCTCACGCTCGACATCCGATGATGTAGGGGTGACAGGACGCGTTCGCGATTGTCGCTTACGTATCGCCCCGTCACCCCCGGACGTCGAACCGGCAGCCGTCGGTGAAACGACCACCGGCTCACTCGGTGGACGGGCCAATTAAGGCCCGCCAAGATGGGGCCGTGTGGTGTAGGATCTCCCTCGGCCCAGGCCGGCCCGGGGCCAGCCCGGGTCGGGGAGCACGGCTTGCCATCCCCCGTACAGATGGCACGGAGGGTGCGCGCTGAAGCCTAGCGCAGCACCCCTCGGGTCCGATGTTGGTGGACCCGGTAGCCTTAGGGGGCCAGGTCCCGGGACAACTCCCGAGGTCGGCCCCCCGCTCGACGTCGGCGGCGACGGGGTTGGCCGGGGAGGGAAGAGCTCTCCCTCTCCCGCCCCGCCGCCTCCTTTTGCGAGATGGTGGACTCGCAAAAGTCGAGCATAGCTTTCCAGGACTCGTCGTCATCGAGCATCGATGCTACGACGCTCGGCAACGACAAGTCCTGTCCTACCTGTGCGACCAGGACACGGCGCTGCTCCTCCCATGCGGGGCAGACAGCGAGCGTATGCTCTGCCGTGTCCAGGTCGCTCGTGCAATGATGGCACCTCGTCGTCGGCTCGACCTGTATCCGATGCAGGTACTTCCCGAAGCAACCATGCCCGGTCAGCACCTGCACCAGACGAAAGGTGAGACGTCCCTCGCCACGACTCACCCAGTCCTCCAGGACAGGGCGAATCGCCTCGACGGTCCTTAGACCCCAGCTGGGGTTGGCCAAGCGCCTTGACCAAGCCTCCAGCACGGACCGCCGAGATTGGGCCTTCCGGTCCCGTACCGCGGCTCTGATGGGACGCACCACACCCAGAGCGCGGAGGTCGCAGCGCCAACGATAGTCGTCGGCGAGCGCCTCCGCCTCCAGATCCCATGGTGGCGTCCCCGCCAGCACGCACGCCGCCTCAAAGGAGACGGTGCGGTATCCGCGGATGACCCTGATAGCTACGACGCGCTGCGGCCGGTACAGGATCCGGACAACAGTTGCTGTCCGGTTTCCCGGTCCGGCCCAAACGGGCGCGCCGTACAGGGCCATCGAACGCACCACCCCCGCGTAGAGGCGGCGCACGACACGGTTTGGTCCCCCGAGATTCGGAAGCAGCCGGCTCAGAGCGCCGGCCGTCCTCATCAGTCGGGGGACAAGCTCCGTAAAGTGGGCCCGGAAGGTCCAGCGGCTGTCCAGTATGAGGCCGAGGTACTTCAATCGCACCCCGACCTCTATTGGGACGCCTCCAACCACGATTTGGGCCCCTGCAGGTGGCGTCACCCCAGCCCTGTGGAACCACAGGGCCTGGGATTTATTGAGCGCCACCGCGAGGCCCAATCTCCTTATACGACCGACGACGAGGGCCACCCCCGCTGTGGCGAGATGGGTAGCCTCTCTGAAGTTTTGACCCCGGGCCATGACGAGCGTGTCGTCAGCGTAACAAATCACGCTCAGGCCCGGGGTCAGGGCGCCTCTCAGCACCCAGTCGTACCCGACATTCCAGAGGAGAGGTCCGAGGACCGACCCCTGAGGAACCCCACATACGACCGGAAACCGGTAAACGGTCCCATCGTGCCCGGTGCATACTACCGACCTGGCCTCCAAGTAGGAGCCGACCAGCCGGCGGAGGTAGGGGGGAACTCCATGTCTCTCGAGTGCCCCCCCTATCACGGACCAGGGCAAGGTGTTGAATGCGTTGGCGATGTCAAGCGACACCGCCAAGGCCACCCCGCCCTGTGATACGGCTTCATCTGAGAGGGCCCGCACGCGAAGGATCGCGTCCACGGTTGAGCGGCCCTCTCTGAAGCCGTACTGCTCCGCCGACAGGTCGGGTCCCACCCCGACCAGGTGCCGGACGATGCGGGCAGCCAGAATGCGTTCCAGCAATTTGCCCACCTCGTCCAGCAGCACGATAGGACGGTAGCCGGCGGCTGTATCCGCCGGGCGCCCCTCCTTCCTGAGAAGGACGAGTCTACCCTCTCGCCACAGCGAGGGAAACCGTCCCGACTCGAGGCAAGAATCGTAAAGCCTCAAGAGTCGGTCCCCTAGGGCATTGAGGGCCAAGGCCAGGACCCGGCCATGGATGCCATCCGGGCCGGGTGCCGTGTCTTTAGCACTCATCCTGACTACGGCCACACGAAGCTCCTCCCCGGTGATGTGGGGAACCTCAGCAGGGGCCTCGCCGCCGGTATCCTCCGGCGGCTCACCCATAGCAGGGGGGATAAATCCCTCCTGCTCCTGCGGGAACAATGTCGTGACAATGTCCCGCAGCTGCTGAGGCGGTAGACGCTCGGTTATGGGGGGCGCCCATGGGCGCACCTTGCCGCGCACCATCTTGTATGGGCGCCCCCAAGGGTCGTCATCGAGCGTCTCCAAAAGGCGCTCCGTGTGCTGCTCCTTGGCCATCTTGTTAGTTATATATATATAACTAACAAGAGGTAGTAAGAAGTATAGTTACGTTAAAATTAATTACGCTTACGATCAAATGGCCCGTTTGCTCGTCTGGAAAAAAAAATCGCGTGACACATACTCTATACGAGATATGGAGCCTTTACTAACCACCTAATTATAGAAACGTCTACATAAACTTTTAATTAGGAATACTAAAAGAAACAATGATTTATGTATTTTGCTGTGTAAAAATTGTGTAAACAGCAACTGAAGTCACATTATAATGTATTATAATAGTATCTACTGTTTATCATACAGTATTGTATTTAAACATAAAATAATATTTAATGCCGAAACAGGACACAATGCTTCCTCAAAACTGTGGGTTTACTGTTTTACTTTTACGCAGCAATAACCTTTTACATCTACTTTGTGAATGAAGACAAAATAACAATACCCATTGTTGTCGAAAATAACTTGCACGGTTTTTGTTCTTAGTAAATATCCTGAAATCCACGTGACTTTAGTTTGTTAGCTTAGCTTCAAGTTGTCTGAAAACTTCTCACTGTAGTACCGATAAATCAGCTAAAATAATGTTATAAAAACTAATTAATACAGTGCATTCTTGCCGTAAGTAGATAAAACACGCCAAATATCATTTAATCGAAAAGTTTTAATAAAATAAAATTTCACTGGACGTGTAATATCAACTACTATCTTTTGTAATATCAATTACTATTTATATTTTATAGTAGTGTTGAATACATTTTACCTTACTTTATTTCAGAAATCATTAAAAAACATACACCTAGAAGTCTACCACAAACTACTACATTTACAGACAAAACATTCACTCCCAACTAAAATATTAAAGGTGCAAATGAACACAAGCATACTAAAGTGTTCAGGAAAAGTGCTTTATAAATTCACTAACCCAAGCACCTGCATACCGAAGTTTCTTAAGAGTTTTCTAACAAAAACGCCATAAAAATCGGAAAGCATTCACGCTGGGTCTTCTCAGCTTTTTATCGCTGTCCCACTTTAACTTTAACCTGGGAAATACTTCTGTGCACTTTATCCAGGAATCGAAGATAGATAGAGAGGTATAAACAATAGATAAATAGGTTTATCTGAAACACTTTTTATTACCATTTCGAGCTAACGAGTCACTTGATCGAAAGCGGTTACCGTTGCGTGTGACCTCTGCAATTTCAGAAGACACCGCAGGGTTAAGGACTTTCTTTAAGTCTCGTTTGAAGTAGGACATGTCATAGCGCTCTTCATTTTATTATTTTGTAACAATCTGGATTATAACTTACTATGTATTTTCCGTATTTTCTTTAATAGATGATTATTTATTTAGGTTTTACGATCAATATCATTGGGAAAATATAGAGATAAACATATCGGACTAACAAGTCTTCGCTCGAGCTTACTTTGCGACCAAGGAAAGTGAGATAGACTGAATTATTTGAGTTACGGTACACTATAGCATTATTTTTAGGAACACCAAAGTTGATGATAATTTTTATCATTTGGTTGGTGGTTACTTTCGTGTGGTTCCAATTATACTAACATTTCAAACTTGCTTTCAAATTTTTGTTTTAAACTATTCATGGCATGATTATGTCACTTAAGATAAATTCATTTTTCTTAATTTTTAATATGGCGTTATAGTCTGTGGTTAGATACCGAATAAACTACAACAATTGTAGGACGTTTCGAGATAATATTCAGACTTGCTTCGGCTATAAAAGACGCAGACAATGCTCTAGTCGAGTACCATATTGTTCTTTACAAAGCTAAACAAAAGAAAAATCTTTTATTTTTTTAGGTTTTGTTCTTGGAGAGATTAAAATTACCATTATTTAGTTATGCTAAGTACTTTATTGTTTTTATTAAAAGTAGAACAATAAAAACTGACTTTGATTACTACGTCATAAACTTTAGAATTTTCATATTGTTTACCACGACTTTACTGAATTTTACTGTTGATTAATTGAAGGGAATCTCTTTATAGTGCAGTATACATAAAACAAAGTTCCTACATAAAAAATCAGTTAAATACTAAGGTTTAAACTCATAGTTACGAGTATTATACATATGTATGAGTGTCCACGTTTCATTTTTATCGTCGTAGAATTCCTCACTGAAGTAAATTTCGTAGTATTTTCTCTGGATCTCGACGGCTACGGGTCTCCCACACCACTTGCACATTATCGAGCTTTGAAATAAGCTTTTTCATGACACAACTATGACGCGACCTTTTTTAAACGAAATTTAAAAATGTGAAAAAGTAGTTGACTTGTGAACAATATTTGTAACATTAATTCCGCTAATTCTAAAGTGTTCATGAATATGAATAATATGATACAGCTCCATGCTTCCACTCTACATTTCTGATATGACCTGTCACAAGTTTTCCTATTTAAATTTTATGTTAAATGCAAAACAAAAGATATAACACCGCCGCTTCGTCAACACAAAAGCGTTAATATAAACTCGATACTAAAACTCTGCAATGCTTAACGTCTCCATTAAAAATACCAACTCAACGTCATCTACGTTGTGATGAAACATAAAACATATTATATAGTCTATGGCGATAAGAATTTACCATTCATTTTTAATCCCATCAAGTTTAAAACGCGACAGCAATGGGGTTTTTTATGAGAGTTTTTATCGCGAAGTTCATCATGTCTGTTGTTATTCATATTATATTCAAATTTATTTTATTATCTCAGTTTTAATAACAGTTATTTGGCAATTTGGAGCGTTTTAAAACGCAAATTTCAGTCAATTTTATGTTTAAAATATTTTAGTCTTTATTTTTTAAGTGCTCTTGTTGTATTAAATTAAATTTATTGTAGAATTTTCGGGAGAATTTTTGATATCTGATAGTAAATCGACATTATTATATTTTCCAAAAATGGAGACTATTGTTGTATTGTTCTAATGTCAAATGTTTGATATGTTCCTAAATACCCCACAGCCCCTTTATGATAGAACTAGATGACCCTCGCAACTTCGTCTGCGTCATAAAGGGGTTCAAACAGTACTCGCAATGCCGTCGAGTTATTATTTTCGCGGCTCGCTGAGTCCCACATATTCATTGCGTTTTATACTCGTAATAACTTCTAAACGAAAAGTCCGATTGGAATAAAACAAAAAGTAATTTAATTCTACATTAATACTCTTGATAACAAAATACTTAATTTGGATAAGGGTTAATATAACGATACTCATTTAACGTTAAATTCAATCTCGGAACGAAATATTAAATTTTAAAAACATAAAAGTGGTTATTGTGACTAAACTATGATAGTTAGATATATGCTGTCGCGGACTTTTTTGTTTGTCTCCAAAAGACCTAAAAACCCGTAGTACATCATTTTGTTCTATTGTCAATAGTTTTTGCAGCGTACGCATAAATAGGTTTTCGATTTTTCACCTTTTGTTACATATTCGATATTTTCATGCGGATCCCTAATTTATTTGAAAATAAAATATAGCCTATAACCTTCCCCGATAAATGGACTTTCGAACAGTGAAAGAATTTTTGAAATCGGACCAGTAGATCCTGAGATTAGCGCGTTCAAACAAACAAACAAACAAACAAACAAACAAACTCTTCAGCTTTATAATATTAGTATAGATAATCATAATTTCATCAAATAATTTGTAAAATAAACCTATTTAAATATTGTGAAACTCTAAATAAAATAAATCACAAGAAACATCTCCGCAAGTAAAACTGTGACAAAGATAGAATGTAATAAATACATAGCAGCGTAAGAAGCAAATTCGGTAGTGTCGACTTTAAAACCCGAACTGTTTTGTATAGTTCACCGCAACTTATACTTTAGTAGGGTCTGCATTATTTATAACAACTAGGTGTTATAAAGTTTTATAACATTTAAGAATTTATAAACGGAATATACATTATGTTTCGATATTTCGGTCTTATTGCCTTAAAAAAGTCGTAATTTGAAATTTATCCTGAGTCTAGCAGTGGTCAGTAGTTTTACAAGTAACGACAGCACTTTCAGTCTCTTACACTAAAATATTATTTTATGAAAAACAAGCTACTGAATAAGAAATATAATGAGTATAAAAGTTCTTCATACCAAAACACATACAACTATTTACGCAGACGCAACCGTCAGCAAAAACGTAAAATAAGAATACGCAAAAACAATCGTAAATAAAGTATTGTTTTTATGGTCACAGTACAGACGGAGCGTTGGGCGCTGGTTTGTCACAAGAGACAGTCGAGGGCGGCACCACTGGATTTACGAGCAACTCTTCTCCTTTAATTTATGACGAGAAACTTTCTTCGTCCGTAAATAATACTCAGTCGAGTTAGCAGCTTTAAGAACACTCCGAATAAACCACTTTGCACGAATAGAAATCGTATTGAACGTTTCTAAGCAAGATTAAAGAATTCGATTATAAAATGCTGGGTTTACAGAATCTAGTAAATTTTGTGGGTAGAAATCGGAGGTTTCCTGAGCGGTGATGATGATGACTAGTCCAATTCTATCGAGTTTAACACTTCGTTTAAATGGACCATAATTTTGACGCCACTATAAACTTCGATTTATTAAATTGAATCTCAACGCTAGAATCAAAATGCAGCATTATGTGTGTTAATGTAGTCAACATTTTTTTATCGCATTTAAGCCTTTTTTGATTGGTAATGAGCATTAAATTTAATAAAGTAAAATTTGTTGCTTTTTTAGAGGTCGCCAAATACGGGGTGTATTATACTCAAGAGACAACTCAAAGTCAGATGTAGGTTTGAACTCTTACTTGAAAAACTTCGAAACCACCTAAGCCGAGTTTCGTAACTACTTAAGATTGATAATGGATATAATTTAAGTACTAAAGCCTTAGGCTGAACTAGAAGATCCTTATAATGCGTATTTGATGTCTAGAATTCCGTGAATAGGGCAAGTCACGGAATAAAACCGAATTCACGTTATCTGGTTATTAAATAATTCTGGAACTTTCGGACTCCGATAATGGATGTTTAGAAGTGGTTCCCAAACTTTTCCGAATGGTAGTTGTCATATTATTTTTGAACAAGTTTTAATGATCGATTTTTTGTTTTATCATGTGTACTTAGATAATCGATATAATTGACTGATTTTCACTACTTTTTACCCTAAGTATTACTTGACTAGCCCGATTTTATTTAGGTACACACTAAACAGTACCTACTTAAACTACTAGAAACATGCTGCAGCTATAATTTGTACCATTAAACAATACAAACGAGAGCAAATAAAAGTAGAATATCGAAGCATTGGAACAACAAACTAACAAGAACAATGAAAGTAATGAAATAGTGAATCTTGGCTCGGTCCCCGGGACAAAGCAATAATTGTTTATTGTACCGCTAAATTAATTATTTCCTCGTAGTTATTGGACCAGCTACGTCTGCCTTTAATTACACAAGTGGCCGCTACGTGGCGCTACTATCGACTAATTGACTGAAACATAAGTACCCATATCTACATCAATTTATGTCGATCATTTACGTAGTTCAACTGGATATGGATAGTTCGCTCATCTGCCTACAAAGTAAAAAAAAATGTTTAAATTCCCTAAAGATCCCTTTAGTGTCAAGATGAAATAAGTTGTTACAATGGAGCACATTCTTACACTTCACCTAACCTAACTTTAATTGTACAAATTGTCATTGATAAAGCGAAACCAAAACGTTCGAAGGAAGCGAAGGAACCAAATAAACGAACTTACTTTTACTCGGTGTCTTACAAGGGGTTTTTAGTTCTAATCGTATATTGCGATTGTTCATTAGAAGAATATAAAGATACAAACATAATAGTAGTAACTAAACTACTAAACAATTAATTTTATTTAAAAAACTTTATAGAGATGTGTTCCTATAATGTGAAAATTAAGGTAATTAGGATGACGGGGCGATACGTGAGCGACAATCGCGAACGCGTCCTGTCACCCCTACATCATCGGATGTCGAGCGTGATTGGCGGGAGGTTTTAGTGCGGTTCAACCCCCACATACCCCACTCGCGGGGCGAGTGGAAGTACGGCGATTTCCTCCCGTCAAAAAAAAAAAGGTAATTAGGATGGCAGAAAGGACGAACATCCGTTCTACATTATACTCTCCCACGCAGCCCTATCTAATAATAACTACAAAAAACCTATTTCCAATTACTAAAATACGCAGAATCACCGATCTGATAAAAAAAAAAACATGAAAAACATACTTCCATAAATTATGTCAACATCTAAACATACTGTTGACAGCAAAAAAATACCATTTAGCTGAACAACAACAGCTTAGCTAATGTATATTAGCTTCCTGGACTAATTGCTATGAATACGTTTAGCATAAATCAGCACTGTTTAAAAAACATGACGCGAGGAACAAAGGCGACTGAAATAATGACGTTTTAAGGGAGACGTGTTATATGAACGAATGTGCTGAGGGCTCGTGCCTTTTGTTAATGGTGTGGAATTAATCGAAATTCTGTTTTATGTTAGGACTGGTGATGGGATGTTGTTTTTAACGATTGATTTTAGTTTAAAGTTTTTTTTCGATAATTATACCTAGTAGAATAACTACAAGTCGGATTTTTATCAAATTGATACAAGACTAAGTAAAAATTATCATCTTTGATACGAAAAAATCATTATCGAAAGAAAGAAAGAAGAAAGAAAGAGAAAGATTAGAGTTGTGGGGTGAATTAAAATAATAAATCAGAAATATAAATTATTTTTTTATTGTTTTGTTAATTGCAAATATTTTACAAACGATATCATAATATCCATAAATTCGTATATTACAATTTTCAACAGATCTGTTTCCTTAACAATATTTTTAAATACAAAGTACTACGGGATATTTTACACAATAACACACTTATTTTTTTATTATTTTGATGTCACTTAAAATTTACATAAAAGATTAGTTTTTATTTAAAATCTTAAACGTGATAACCTAAAGTTCAAAAAATATGTAAAAATCCATTAAAAAATTACTACTAAATGCAACTTAAATAGACTTAAAATTTCAGTCTTATAAGTTAGTCAAAAATGCAATAAGTAAGAAACTTTTTATTTAGTAGAATTTTATTAATAAATACGGCAACACTGTTCAATATCAAAAAAAATGATGTATATAGTAAATTTATTAAAAAAAATGTTGTATAAAAAGAATGGAAATTTAGGGCAAATATTAAATTTTGCAGTAATGGGTAATTATAAAATAATAATTTGCCGTTTTAATATTTAATATACAATTAATTCAGTCAATACAATTAATTCACATGTCAGATCAAATTACTTTTACAGCATTTCTAAAGTATAGGATTAATTAAGGCTTTTTTTAATGTGATAAAATTTGAGTTGACAAATAATTTAACACTCAAATTATCATTCTCTGACAATTAATTCGTTTTTGTATTTATATTTATTTTTTGTTCGCTATTATACCTGAGATATCTAAGCCTAAGTTCAAGTTTCATAACATAATCTACAATTATTTGTAAAGAAAAAAATCAAATTGTTTCATTGTCTATTGAATAAGTCTGTTCGTGAGTCACAACCTTAGAAATACAAAATAATCACCAAAATAACAAAAATAAAATGAGCTAAGAAATACTTACGATACTATTCTCTAACAAACTTTTAAGTACATATTACCGTTTTTTTCCAATCATGGCAACACTAAACGTCAAATCAGCTCTGAGCTATTCATTCTATTCAGATCTATCGAAACACGTGTATCTTATATCTAAATAAATTAATCAGCTACTAACTAAATATATCTAAGTCTTTCAAACAGTATTTTTACATTTCTCACCTCGTACAAGCGTAACCAAAAATTAAGTATATAATATTTTTGTACTGTTGCAACCCCGGTACTCCGCGAAGTTCACTGAAAACTACCATTTTAGTAGTTTTTTTTTGTCCATAGCAACACTGAATACACATTGTCAATTTGATTGCTCAAACGTATTGTCGCGATGCCGGACCGTTTTTCCTTGAATGTGGGAGCGTGTCATCGTTGTTTCCGGTGTTGTTATTGTGTAAAAACGACATTTCTACACCACCGTCTGATCCCTATAATACAATTGAAATTACAATAGAATATAATATACTAGACACACAATTAGAGCGTGAAAATGGCACCAACAAAACACTCCTCGTTGCATCGGCGAGCAATACAAGTTTTAGAAATTACACATCTAAAATACAAGACAAGGGTTCTCACTTCTCAGTCGCTTAAATTGTATTTAATTGAAGACTCTTTGTAAAACATTTGATGTTTAATGTAGGTAATTTATTAGAGACACTATTTTCTAGTTTTCTAGTAATATTAGATCGATAAGAAGAATCATACTTTTTAAAATTTAGATTAAGATTTTAGGGTTGCCAGTTTTAATTTTCTACTAACCTCAGAATGCATAGGATTCGATGTAATGGTGATTGGAACTTTGGCTGGGATGTAGCCGTTAGTCCCATTTCCTTCTAAAGTTGAAGCGTTTTCCTCTGCAAAAAATAGAGAAAATTAAAAAAAAACTGTAAACACATAGGAGTTTATACTATTTGTAAGGGACGAGTAATCGCAAATGTCTGTCTATAGATATTCATTGATTATAGTCGTCTTTCTTTTACCAGAAAAACCAGATATACAGTACTTTTCCTAAATCCCTTTCAACAACATATTAATAAAAACCTTACTTCTCTGTAAAACGTGTTCATAAATTCACAAAAAATCGAAATATCCTTTACAAAAAATCGCTCGCAACTGGTGCTCAGATAAATTCACGAAAACTTATTCAACATTTTCAGATTTTATAGACTAGCTCGGAACAGTGGACAAGCGTGTAATGAACAACCAAATAAGACCCGTATTTTTAAAATAGAACACTCTGTGAAAAAGCACTTTCGTACACGGCGGGATTCGTTTTTTTTTTGTTTTAATTAAAGTTGTCTTTTATACGGTTTTAATTAAGGACCAAAGTTCCGTGGCTTTACTGCGAAATCGATGAGGCGCCTTACTTTATCGAATAAGGAAAATTTATAAGAAATGTTAGAACTTATTGCGAGTTCTATTTTTATAAAAGTTGAATATTTTTTGTAATAAGGAGCACTTGATGTTTTATTAGGTGATTTATGTTCTTAAGTGAATGTAATAAGGCTTTATTATCTACCTATAGCAGTATAGTTGATGACTTCTAGACTAGAGTAAGGCAGGTATCAACACACACCGTTTGGGGCTGTTTCGTCCCTATCCCTAGCTAACGCTGTCTCCCTACAAACCAACGCTATACCTATTTGTTTTCGCTCTCTAAAACAGTACAGTAAGTTCTGCTCCTAGGACTGTTCCCCCTAAAACGGTCGCCTCACCAGATACCCAATAGAGCTACAGATAAGTACAGACCAATATGCTTATTGACACATATTTACTTATTTTAGACAGTATTCTTGCTCTCTGAAACAATAGCGCCGTAAGATCTGCACCTAGTGCTGTACCCCACTCTGGGAACCTTGCAAGTGCAACCCAGACCCCTTAGCGATCCTTTCAAAGACCAACGTTATATTTCTTAATTCTATGTTTAGACAGTCTTCTCACTCGTCGAAACAACAGTGAAGTAAAGCTATCAACACGCCTCTTGCCCTCTTTTGCAGTCTCAAGTCCCCTGCTCCTACAACCGTAGTCCCCTGGTGGTCCCCTCGAAAATCAAGACTATGCTTATTTATTACCACTTACTATGTTTAGGCAGTCTTCTCGCTCTCCGACACAGCAGTGCAGTAAGTAAGGCAGCGATCAACACGCCCCCTGCTCTTAGTGCTGCACCCAGCGCTACTGCGGAACCCCCTACTCCTACAAACGCGGCCCCCTGGCAGTCCCCTCGAAGAACAACACTATGCTTATTTATTACCACTTACTATGTTTAGGCAGTCTTCTCGCTCTCCGACACAACAGTGCAGTAAGTAAAGCAGCTATCAACACGCCCCCTGCTCCTAGGGCTGCACCGAGCGCCACTCCGGAGCCCCCCGCGCCGGCCACCGCGGTCCCTCCAGAGGTGCCCTCGGGGATCGGTGCTGGAGTCGTTGTGGTTTTGGCGTTCGATGGTTTGAGAGTCTTCGCAACCTGTTGAAAATAATTTTGATCATGTGATTCTATTTTTTCTTAGGTATAAAAAAGTTTAGAATATTTTTCTACGACCATAAAATATTCTAAACATAACATATAACATTTCATTCTAAGAATTGAAGGAACCTCACCTTAATAGCACTAAATTCTGAAGGAGCCTGTGTAGTATAAGCTCTGAGTTTCAGTTCGTACTGAGTGTCCGGTGCAAAGTGATGTAACGCTAAGGATCTCGCTGTGGGAGGCGCTCGCACGCACTCGTACGCACCGGCTGACGACACTGCACGCACGCATAGGTAGAAACCTTCCGTTTCCGGTCCGTTACCGCGAGACCACTATGGTAAAATATCCAAATGTAAATAAAAATAAATACTGAATATGATGTGAATTTTCACATCACATATATTTTCATGGCGAGAGGTATGTTCAACACGATTCCTAACGGCTTCCTTTTGTAAGGTTGCCAAAACAATTGCTAAGAATTATAAATAAAATATTGTGTGAAAATCTGCATATTGGAGAGAGGTTGAAAACTACCAAAAATATGTTAAGTCTCAAGTTTTAAGTTTGTAATCTTAATTTTGAAAATACGGATATCATTTTACTAGTCCTTACCGTCCAATCCAACTGTAAAGTGTGTGGTGACGTGGCTTCTACTTTTACAAGTACGGGCGCACTGGGCCCTTTGAAGTCACCGCCTTGTAGGAAGAAACGAAGACTGCTTCGACCTTGCTTGTTGTCTTGATTCGAATATACTGCGGCTATACGAAATCTATAATAGAAAATAGTAGGTAAGACATAAGCAACGAATTTTTTCGTAAATCTAGTTTAAAGAGAGAAAGTCTTAACGTTCAGTAAACATCGAAGATAGTGTCCATTCCGAAGTGAGATGGTATTCAGCAAAAAGATCTTTTGAAGTTAATAGTGGATGGTGCCTGATAAACTTTGAATAATGTGGATCTGGCTACACAGGAGTTACAGTAGTAGGAGTGAGAGGTGGGTATTTATGGTGGGTAGAAAGAACACAACAATTTGGTATATTACGTACAAGATTAAGGAAGAATACAGTTACAAGTTTCGTTTGGTTGGATTAATTTCATTCATAATGAAATTTATCAAGAGGAATTGAAGTCACTAATAAAACAAATCTAGAAAATCATGGTTCGAGGTTCCATGCGTGACTAAACCAAATCAAAAATTAGATCTGTAAATGAACTAAACAATTGGAAACCCGAAGAAAGATTCTTAACTGGTAATTAGCAGGGCAATTCACAAAACAAATTGTCGATATGAACTTTAACCTAGACATTTATTTACTTTATTGTACTCCAGATAAACGCTACAGAAACTATAGTAACAAAAAAATTAAGCACAGGAGAGCTTAACTCAAATATATGTTTATCATTTAATTTCTTAGGATGGTTAGGTACAATTATTATCTACGACCTATTATTATAATTGTAACCGACACGTATATTTAACTGATTCTGTTGATTATCTAATATATATAAATCTCGTGTCACGATGTTTGTCCGCGATGGACTCCTAAACTACTGAACCGATTTTAAATTAAATTGGCACACCGTGTGCAGAGATAGGATAGCTTAGATCAAGGTCTGATGATGGAGCTGGAAGGTGGCCACAGGAACTCCGTCAATAAGTAAGATAACCTCATCGTGTTTAGTCTCTAATGAAGCGTCCTGATGAGTATTTTTAGAAAATTCCCGAGAACAGTTCCTATGCGACGCAGACGAAGTTGCGCGGAGCAGCTAGTATTAAATAAAATACATAGATATATGAGGAAAGAAATGTTTACCAAAAATGATACCTTCAAAACATAATTTTCTAAGAAAATATTCAAAATAAAATAAGGTCACGGAAACAAAGACATATTTTAATTTATATTCTCAGTGTGTTTCTTTCTGGTATCCGTAACAAAGAGGAAACCTCATCAAGGACCAGTTGTATGATTTTATCTTCGTTTTGTATTATAAACGAGTTTTTGAATTGAAAAATGTAAGCAATTATTGGAAAAAGAATTGTTATAATATTGTTACATACAGGGTGTTCTAAAATTTCAAGTAATATCTAAAACAAATGTATAATAAAAATACAGGGTGTACTTTTTCTCGATTTTTATGAATTGCTTATAATTTCTAAAATAAATAACTGGGATTTTCTGTATTTTTTTGAGATCAAGTGTAATTTAGACACCCTGTATCTGTAAGGTTCTGGTAACCGTCGCTCATAATTCTCTACAATGGGGTATTAAGAAATTAGTCGTGATAAATATATTTATAATTCTTACTTGTAAGTCTTATTGGGTGTAAGTCCGTCGACTTCATATGAGTGTATGTGAGGCGGGATCTCTTGAGTCAAAGTGTTCCATTCCTTGCTGGCATTCATCGCTTCTTTGTACTGGACCTGTGGACATTAAACATTACTCTAAGAACATGCAATTTGTTTTTTATTCTATTCTATTTTACAATTTATTCTCATTTTAATCATAAGTTTAATGCCAGGAAATTGTTTTCTATTTTATTTTTAATTTTTGTCTGCTTGTGTGATTTTAATTTGTTTGTTCTTATTTTTAAATTCGTAAATGTAATCTAACTTGTAATTATTATTTTATTTTTTGTTAAATGTTATGCTATGTGATTTGTGTACTATGTTTCTTACCACGTTGTGTTAATCTATAATTAAGATTGCATGTAGTGTATTGTTTTCATATGTCTGTGAATTTGCTTGTTACCATGTAAATCATGTTGATGGACCTAATAATAAATAAATAAATAGCTTTCAGCCCGTGGTTATCGTTCACAACTCATTAACGTAACAAAACTTGATTGACTTGATTTGTAAATAATCGATACGATGTAGGTACGCTGCAGAGAAAGTGGTTTAGTAGCTTACGATAATTTAGTAATCTGTTATGCACATCTATCCTATGTTATCATATTTTATTATTTAAATAATTTTGAGAATTTTGTCAAAGAACCTTCGTCATGTAAACTTGAAACGACGCAATTATATTAGAATACAAGACTTTCAGAATATATTTTTAATACAGGTTCTATTTTGCGTTATATTAAACTGTCAAGACATGTACGTACGTCTCTCGATTCACTTAAGAAACACAAATAAATCTGAGAACCTTTGTCAACATCAAACACACTGGAGACAATATTATCAGTGAACAATTTAAATATAAGGATTTTCAATGCCCACGTTCGTACCAAAATATTCTCATTTCTTCGACGTTCTTTGATATTTCATGGACACTTTATTTACTGGCATTCGTTCCGTAAGACTTCGTTACAAAAGGCAACTTTCGAAGGAATAAAAAAGTTATGTTTCTTACGTTTGTTTACGGCCCGACTTATTATTACTTTCCGAGTTTTGCGAATGAAAATTATTCGACGGTAATTTTTTGGGACGAATCGAGTGTTGATAAAATAAACTTTTATTAAACTTTGACAGTCATTAATCATTATTTTTGATGGCGGTGGTCGCACGGAAACCAACGAAATAATAAATTAGGATAGATGAATGTTGTGAAAACAAATGAACAAAAGAAAAAGATCGTAATATTTTCAAATAATAAAAACTTGAGAGGTGTCATGGGACACCCGAATAGAACGAAGTTCCTTTCGATTAGAAGATATCTTATATATTTTTTTCCTAACGTAACGCGCAATGAGGAACGTGTTTTAAAAGATTTTGATCACAGCGCCATCTAGCGATAATCATCTAAAACAAAAAAGTATTGTGACAACTTTTCGTAAGAATTTTTTCCGTCTAGCCCCCTTTCACAACGCGCGATAAGGAACTTCGTTCCAAAAGATTTAATACTTCAATCAGTTAATTTGTTTTATTCCTGAGAAAAAAATCTATGCTATGCTGTACGGGCTGATCATCTTTGCTCAAAATTGATTCTAATTTTAGAATGACATTGGACCAAGCTAACATTAATATCTAATCTTCTAATCCAGGGCTCACCAAATGGTAGACCGCGGTTTGGATGCAACCCTACAAGATATTTCATGCCACTTAGTTCCTAATAAGTAAGTGCTGAGATTTGTTAAAATGAGATGAAGATTATGTAAGGAAACTAAATTAGAATAAAATAAATGATATTATATAGAAAATTTATGCAAGAAATGAGAGATGATTTGTGATGGATTTCAGATTAAGCTGAAATGCACGCATGCATGTACATCGTGACAATGCAATAAATTTTAATATCTATGAATGCATTTGTGATTCTTTTATATCATCAAAATTCAGTAAAATTCTGGGCGGAGGTACCTATGGTTTGTGTGTGGCATTTTCGGTTTCCCATCTTGGGATTGACCATGGACTGGCTTCTTCTGGCATGTGATGACAAGAGACAAAGCAAGCTAGACGTGCTTTGTCTCTTGTCTTTCCACAACCGGAATCAAAGGTGAAAAAGTGATGATGATTGCAGTTTATAACTATTTTTCCTTTTGTGGGGTGGGAGAATCCCTTATTTTTAAAATTGTGGCGACCAATAATAACGTGCGAGATCCTGAATCGCGGTGACGACATTTGCAACGTACGGCGCATGTATACGACATCTGAAATCTAATACAGCGGGCTTCGGCCTGACCGGGCATACACTACCTTGTCCAGTCGGAGATCTCCCTTTGGCCTAATATCACTAACACCCACAAGGCGGGTGGGATATGTGAGAATTGAACCGCACTAAAACTTCCAGCCGCTCACACTTAGCGTCCGGACCCCGGCTGAGGCCAGAACCCAGCACAGGGTTATAAGGGACGGTGCGACGCGTATGCTCTCGGCACTCTTTCCCGTCGCGCCGATAAGATAAGACGTAAGATTACCTTTTTTTTTTTTTTTGGACGGGAGGAAATCGCCGGACTTCCACTCGCCCCGCGAGTGGGGTATGTGGGTGTCGAACCGCACCAAAACCTCCCGCCTCTCACGCTCGACATCCGATGTAGTAGGGGTGACAGGACGCGTTCGCGATTGTCGCTTACGTATCGCCCCGTCACCCCCGGACGTCGAACCGGCAGCCGTCGGTGAAACGACCACCGGCTCACTCGGTGGACGGGCCAATTAAAGCCCGCCAAGATGGGGCCGTGTGATGTAGGGTCTCCCTCGGCCCAGGCCGGCCCAGGGCCAGCCCGGGTCGGGGAGCACGGCTTGCCATCCCCCGCATAGATGGCACGGAGGGTGCGCGCTGAAGCCTAGCGCAGCACCCCTCGGGTCCGATGTTGGTGGACCCGGTACTCTTAGGGGGCCAGATCCCGGGACAGCTCCCGAGGCCGGCCCCCCGCTCGACGTCAGCGGCGACGGGGTTGGCCGGGGAGGGAAGAGCTCTCCCTCTCCCGCCCCGCCGCCTCCTTCTGCGAGATGGTGGACTCGCAGAAGTCGAGCATAGCTTTCCAGGACTCGTCGTCGTCGAGCATCGATGCCACGACGCCCGGCAACGACAAGTCCCGCCCTACTTGTGCGACCAGGGCACGGCGCTGCTCCTCCCATGCGGGGCAGACAGCGAGCGTATGCTCTGCCGTGTCCAGGTCGCTTGTGCAATGATAGCACCTCGTCGTCGGCTCGACCTGTATCCGGTGCAGGTACTTCCCGAAGCAACCATGCCCGGTCAGCACCTGCACCAGACGAAAGGTGAGACGTCCCTCGCCACGACTCACCCAGTCCTCCAGGACAGGGCGAATCGCCTCGACGGTCCTTAGACCCCAGCTGGGGTTGGCCAAGCGTCTTGACCACGCCTCCAGCACGGACCGTCGAGATTGGGCCTTCCGGTCCCGTACCGCGGCTCTGAGGAGACGCACAACACCCAGAGCACGGAGGTCGCAGCGCCAACGATAATCGTCGGCGAGCGCCTCCGCCTCCAGATCCCAAGGTGGCGTCCCCGCCAGCACGCACGCCGCCTCAAAGGAGACGGTGCGGTATCCGCGGATGACCCTGATAGCTACGACGCGCTGCGGCCGGTACAGGATCCGGACAACAGTTGCTGTCCGGTTTCCCGGTCCGGCCCAAACGGGCGCGCCGTACAGGGCCATCGAACGCACCACCACCGCGTAGAGGCGGCGCACGACACGGTTTGGTCCCCCGAGATTCGGAAGCAGCCGGCTCAGAGCGCCGGCCGTCCTCATCAGTCGGGGGACGAGCTCCGTAAAGTGGGCCCGGAAGGTCCAACGGCTGTCCAGTATGAGGCCGAGGTACTTCAATCGCACCCCGACCTCTATTGGGACGCCTCCAACCACGATTTGGGCCCCTGCAGGTGGCGTCACCCCAGCCCTGTGGAACCACAGGGCCTGGGATTTATTGAGCGCCACCGCGAGGCCCAATCTCCTTATACGACCGACGACGAGGGGTACCCCCGCTGTGGCGAGATGGGTAGCCTCTCTGAAGTCTTGACCCCGGGCCATGACGAGCGTGTCGTCAGCGTAACAGATCACGCTCAGGCCCGGGGTCAGGGCGCCTCTCAATACCCAGTCGTACCCGACATTCCAAAGGAGAGGTCCGAGGACCGACCCCTGAGGAACCCCGCATACGACCGGAAACCGGTAAACGATCCCATCGTGCCCGGTGCATACTACCGACCTGGCCTCCAAGTAGGAGCCGACCAGCCGGCGGAGGTAGGGGGGAACTCCATGTCTCTCGAGTGCCCCCCCTATCACGGACCAGGGCAGGGTGTTAAATGCGTTGGCGATGTCAAGCGACACCGCCAATGCCACCCCGCCCTGTGATACGGCTTCATTTGAGAGGGCCCGCATGCGAAGGATCGCGTCCACGGTTGAGCGGCCCTCTCTGAAGCCGTACTGCTCCGCCGACAGGTCGGGTCCCACCCCGACCAGGTGCTGGACGATGCGGGCAGCCAGAATGCGTTCCAGCAATTTGCCCACCTCGTCCAGCAGCACGATAGGACGGTAACCGGCGGCTGTATCCGCCGGGCGCCCCTCCTTCCTGAGAAGGACGAGTCTACCCTCTCGCCACAGCGAGGGAAACCGTCCCGACTCGAGGCAAGAATCGTAAAGCCTCAAGAGTCGGTCCCCTAGGGCATTGAGGGCCAAGGCCAGGACCCGGCCATGGATGCCGTCCGGGCCGGGTGCCGTGTCTTTAGCACTCATCCTGACTACGGCCACACGAACGTAAGATTACCTTAACAAACACTATAGGCAGTCCTTCCTTGGGTTGTGTCCAGGACAGCATGACGCTCTGGTCTGTGAGCCGAGTGACTGCGGGCCGGGACGGCGGCATCATCGGGGGCACTGCTGACACATCAAACAATAATCAACTTTATTAGGTACTACTAGACATAAGGAAGCTTTAAAGATATGTTAAGTGTCAGGTGGGCCGTATATTCGTGGACTATATCTGATTCCTCTCCTGAGCAGTAAGCAAAAATAATAACAGGTTTACAAAAATTTAATCAGTTTCATTTAGGTACTGTACTGTATCAAATCATTATTACCCAATACTTTTCACAGACATAGATAAAAACTCACGTTTGCTTTTCCTTGAGTTCTTTTTGTTTTGCCGTTTCGGTTGCGACGATTGCATCGGTTTCGGCATTTCCATTTCGTAATCCTGTGTACAAAAATTGTTTGAGTAATTTTTTTAACTATCTATACACTAAATACTGTACTTACGTTTCAAACTGAAGTCTGTGTAAATAAAGATTATGTCACTTTACTTTGATCACAAATTATTACACCAATTAACACAACAAGATAGTCTAAGTCGTCGACGTTTTACGAACTCTACGATTTTTTCAAACTAAACTAATAGAAAGTTCCTTAAATTTCTAACACTGAAATACGATGGAAATAAAAAGTTAATATTACATACTTGATCAGATATCTGCAGAGGCACCACAGTCAACATGGCCGCCATGTACGAACAGCCGAGAGTGTTACACGCAAAGCACTGAACTATACCGGCGTGTTTCTTCTCCAAATGCTCGATGTGGAGTTCAGCATCTAAAGGAAAAGTATAATGAAAAAAAAATCTGTTCATGTTCCTCTGCTATTGATTATAATTATAAGAGGGTTGATGTGTCTGTGTTCTACTTGACTGATACATATTTAATTAGAGTCATAAGTACTCTATTATTTAATACGAAATTTAAATAACACAAAAGTAATTAAATAAGAATTTTATCAAATAACGCACGAAAAAAACAATAATTTTCATCATGACTTTCACTATGTAAGAATCACCCTGTATATGCCATATGATTTTAAAAACAAATGAAGATATTCGAAAAACAAAAGTTGTGCTAATATTTTTGACAGGACATTTGTTAGGCTTTCACACAAAAACTACCGAATGGATTTGAAACTTAACAGTTATAGAGCTAATACATGAAAAAATATATCCTACATTTGGGCCCGGCAGATAGAATAGTACACCATTATACAATCTTACCTGTAGCAGTAACCCCTTTTTCATTCGCCACCATTTCACCATTCAATAACCAATAAACTTCAGGTTGTGGATACCCAACAACAGTACCGCAGTTCATATGAATTCCTTCGCCTTCAGTCGCATTCGCATTCGCTACAGAACCTTCCCATCTTGGAGGTTGGAGTTCCACCACCTTCCAAGACCTTCGGTGGCCGTTTGCTGAACACGAGTAAATACCCTGAAGGAATACAAAGAGTTAAAGGTTGCTAGTTAGATGAACGTTTCGAAGGCCGTATCACATTGTCAGGAACTCAAATAAGCCGAATATTTAATTTGCTTAAGAATGTTTATTTTAAGAAGTTTATTTTACAAGTTCGTTTTAAGAAATATAATTGACAATAAATAGTCCTTCTTCAAACAAGGCTTAAGAAAAGTCCTAAAAGGCATAAGGCCATAGGTGCAGGCCTCGCAGTATCTCTTGAGCCGTTAGCTCGTCTGCCTACGAGGCAATAAAAAAATCCATGAGCGATCGCCATTGGCCAATAAAACCTAAGTAGTTACAGTTTATTGTATTTACTAAAACTTTAAGTCAAAGCACCATATTTACCAAAAAACATATAGGTACAAACTTTTCAAATATTTTACCTAACGTGTGGCAACTTAAATATAACTTACCTCATCATTAGTAGTAAAGTTAGCTAAAGTTAATATAGCATGGTCCTGTCTGTTCGGTAACGGAGTTCTTCCTTGCCTTGTCCACGTGACTTTCGGAGCTGGTACTCCAACAACTCCACAATACAACCTTAAGGTTCCTCTCGGTTTGACCGGCATCGTCAGAACTCCTTCACTGTCTTTCACTCCTACGTAATCTTCTGACTCTGAGAACCTAAAGCCGAAGGTAAATGAATTAACAGCTATAAAATCTTCAATACCCTGGCATTTTAAAGGTTCATGGGTCAGTACTACACAGGACCCAGTACCCACCATCAGGGAGGACGTAAGCTAATTTGTTTGTCTTGCAAAAAAATAGAGTTGTTTAATATTCAGATAGCAAAAATTTTCTACAGCAACTGTAAATGCGAATAACTAGCAAAACGGATAAACTATCATTGTATGTACTACAACATAGTAACACGTAAACAAATCATATTGATCGCAAAGCTTTCTTTAAATAACTCACCTAACTTCTCCAGTATCATCACTTTGTATTCTAAGCACAGTCTTCTCAGGTAGATCCACGGCCTTCAAGCTAAGCTTGTTGGTAGCCTTGCATCCGTAAGTGCCGCTGTCTGATAATGATGTATTGTGGATCACAAGAACACCATGAGGAGTTTCTATAGGCTTCTTAGAACCCTGGAAATAATGGAGCATTCTTTAAACCAAATGGCATAGGATAATATTCATAAAATTATTTAATCTACATTTAATACATACCAGAAGAACCTATTTAATATTTGTGTTAACAATAATATAAAAAAAAGAAGAAATGATTTGTATCCAAATTAAAAAATATATATATTTTAAATGGAAAAAGATATAAAAATGTTACATGTTTTAGGCATTGTCAAAATAACATTATTAGGAGGAAAAACCAACTGTTTAGATGTAGATGTACTAAGATTTTAATTAAATTAAACATGAACATCTGAAACAAGGACATAGCTTGGTTTATTATACTAACATTTAAATATATTTTACTTACTTTAGATTTTTTCCACCAAGTTAAGTCTGCAGGTGGATCCGAGAGAGGTTCTTTACAATGAAGTATAACAGTGTTATGGAGCGGTGCAGTTATAACTCGGTCTTCGTGGCTATTCCTGCTTAAATCCAGTCTTGCCACACTCAGCCTTGCCGGCACTGATACTAGGATTACCGAACCGTATATCACTACACACTGAAACAAATAAGTTGGGTATGATATAGAACTCTAACAAAGTGGAGAACATTCGTCTAGTTTTCATTAAAACTTTTAATCTGTTTGAACCTACGGTCTAAATATTATAATTTTAAGAAAATGTCAGTTTATTCTTTATTAATTTAAAGTCTGAAAGCTTTCAGATTCTATCAAAATCTATCGATTTACTTTTTAATTTAATAAATGAAACAACATTCCAAGTAGATAGGTTTTTACAAACTAAATGTGAAAAATGTTGCTTCTCAGTAAACACTAAAGTTTTACAATCCATAAACCTTCAAACTTTCGAGCTGAGTATGTGAAGTAGAGAAAATATTTGAGATACTAAATTCAGTCCAGTAACCTTTACATTTAGATAGGGCCCGTAAAATTGGGAATATTCATAAAATACCAGTTGTTAATATTTTGTTAACCTTTTTACGAATATTTTAATATTAGAAAATGTAAGTGAATTTCCGATGGAATTTATGAAATTTCTCAAAAGAGTTCATATAAAGAAATTCCATCTATACATCGATGTAACTAGTTGGTATCACATGATAGTTGGAATGCTTCGTAAACTATGGATATCTCAGTTTTAAAGAGTTATCGATCGCTTCGATTTGAAAAACTTTACCCACACATTCACATTCGAGTACAAAAACACTTCCTTCTAAAATAAAATATCTACCTGATACAAAGCAGACTGTGTATCTTCCTTAACTTCAATGACCAGTGTAGTCGAGACTTCAGTTGCTTTCTCCTTGCCTATCACCACCTTCTCCCAGATACCTTCGGATCCATCCACGGGCCGAGTCCGCCATCTCAGCTTCTCTGCCGGTACGTCTACCTCACATTCGAAGGTAACCGAATCACCAGGAGGAGCCGTTACTGATTCGGGGTATTTTATGAAGTTCATGTTGATTTCTGTAAAAATAAAAGACTGCTTGAGAAAATACTTATTTCTGGTCAGCGAGTATTTAAGATATCTCTTGTCTTGGACAGTATTTGAAGCAAACCTATTTCTTATCTGTCATTAGTTAGATCCGAACATTCAATACTTAACAATAAAAAATAAAATTAGCCTTTATTACTGTTACTGTTACAATTACAATTACATTTTAAAACTATAAATATGTTGACATTTGTCATCTAAAGTTAAGGGTGTGTAACAGTTTGTCTTTCGACAAAGGCCTCCTCTAAATTCTTCCACGCTCTCCGATCTTTTGCCACCCATACTTAACAATAATGAAATGAAAATAAAGTGAAATAATATCTGGCGAAACATCGCAAAGAGTTGATTTTAAAGCGTTTAATTTTGTTATTACACCCATAACCACTCTACCATAAAGGAACTAAAAAGTCTGAAAATTATATGCACGGCTTATAGTTAATTAAGATAAAAAGCACATTTAAAAAGGTGCATACATTTCAGAGTCGTTACGGAAACTAAAAAAGCGCCACAAGAATTACGACACTCGTCTTATCGTTGAACGCTTAAACGAAAAAGCGCTGCAATACGAAACCATCCAAAAGGAATCCTGATCAGAATCGCTTTTTATTTGCATACCGAGAGCCAGACCGAAACGAGAAAAAAAGAAATCCTGATGTCCTTGGTACCTTGTAACCCACACACTTCAATCTTGTGTGACGCATGCAACAATGCTATCCACGTGTCACCTTTTATTCAAGTCACAACCTTATTGTATGGGTCGAGGGTTCAGATCACGTTGCTTCCCTTAATTGAGATGTATCTGGATGTTTTGTTCGTGTTTCTGGACACTATTTATGTGATTTGAGGCCCGACAACGATGACTGGTTTATAAACATGGATTCTGAGTAAGGTGTTATATGGATTTGCTTTATGAGATTCGATAAGGTTGTTATGTAGTGTTGATTTATAAAATGTATTATAGATATTAGTAATACAACTAACTATTTTATTTTCTTCTTACCAAACTTACTTTTTAGTTCAACTATTAAAATTATGACATAACTGGTATAAACGCTGGAATTAGGACCCACTATAAACCTCATTTGAATGGACCAACTTGCTCGGCCAGTTAACAGTGCTATGAATAAGTTTTTATTGTACTGTTAATTTACAATAAAAGCTGCGGTATCGTAAATTTAATCGATTAATTCTAAACATACACAGTTTTGTAATATAATTTTTGAGAGCAAGCTAGCAATCCAATTTTACTGTTCTATTAATTTTAAAATATAGTTTACTTTTATTCATCACTTTCTAAATAAACTACATTTTAAAAGAACCACGACTGCTGAACTGATTGAACTTGTTTTTGAATACACTATGGCGTGTCATACCTAGGTAATCCACAGGTAGTTCTTACAGAATAAAAAAGGTAGTGATGATAACCATCTATTTAAGTATTGTCGTAAGTTAAATATCAAAAATCTCAAATCCTTCAAAACATCCGTGTACCTGAGCCTATTTGTCGTAACCATTTCCCGAATTCTATTGTGATCAAAAAGGGTCTGATGTCGGCGTGGATAGATGAAAAAACTACAAAATCCCCTACTAGGTTGTTACTAATGAGTTCATACAAATACTTGGGGCCCATAATGAGGAGTAAGCGTAAAATTTGTTGTGTACACACACTCACACACACATTGATACGGTTGATGCATTCACTCGACTAGGGTCCCGTAAATCCAGTCGGTGTGAGTAGAAATGATTAGTACCTCGGATAGTTGAGTCTTCTTGTTAAATAACTCGTTAACGACGATGGCTACTGGATTTGTGAACTGCTTTTAGAGATCAGTAGTTAGTGATCGTTTTAAATTGTTTTGTTTTACGTAATTGTGTGAAAAAGTAGTCGTTTTTTTACAGGGTATTTTACCTCAAAGCTTCAAGTTTTCAAATTAGATACTTAGATAGACTTTTAAGCCCAGACGAGTGAAAAATGACCTCATATCTTTCCGTAAAATATAATAGTATAAGTTAGTGATATAAAGTTAACTACTATACTCCTAGATACTTTTTATTTTAATGAAATTCTAAAATAGTTGGTTTTTTAAAGTTATCAACTCGCAACTCTCAAAAAACCTTAAAATTTAATTTAACATTTTATGTCAGAATCACAGAACAGAAAACAGCCACCAAAACTACGGAACCCACACCAACCTAAAAGTTTCGTTTGTTGTCAAATGTGAATGTGTGTGTCGCTACCTGCTGTATCCGGGAGTTACCAGTCACGCCTGTTACAATTACAAAATAAAGAAAAAAATCCTTACCGACCGTTCATTTTACACCTAATTCATTGAACGCTCATTTACATATCGTAAGTAATCTAACACACTGAACTTGATAAGCAATGTACTAAACATCTTTGAATTAAACAAAAAGTAGTCTACGGATTTGAAACAAATTCATATCAGTTTTTGAATCGAACTTGATAGCAAGTTGAAGAAGCTGAATTTTAAATGTGGGGCCATATTGGCTAAAGTTAACTTAAGAATATGTCAAGACACGAATTTATCATTTTATCACTAAATTTCAAGCTCCGTATTTTCATTCTTCAACTTTTTTTTCTAGAGTATTTTGTTAGAGTCGAATCGACTACTGGTATTTATAAGACTTTAAAATCCTTAAGACATCTATTACATGTATAAAGAGCATAATAATAGCCGGATCATAGTACTTTTTATGTACATTATCTTGTTATGTAGATATAGTCCTAATACTAAGACTATGTATTAAATTTAACTCTCAATATTTCGTAAACTTAACTCCTTCAAATATGCCTCAAATTTGATTTTCGAGTGCACCTGGTGCAAATCGTTCAGAAATTGCTATGGTCCATAAAAGTTTACACCTGCTGCTTTTTTTAAAGGTTGCTTTTGAAACGGTTGCAGTTAAAGGACGTTTTTTTTCAAACATGTGTTTCACAGTTTGATATATTCTAGGTTGAAAATAGTAAATAATTTGAAGGAAATAAATTAGTTTATTGCTCCCAAATATAACATATTTTTGAAAGAATTACAGTAAGTCGTTAATAATTTGAAACACTGGTTGAGGGTGACGAGCTCCATTGACAATTCGGATGCATTAGACTAAATATTTTTCCATAAATACTTTTTTAATGCATAATAACAACATGTTTGAAAACTTACCTGCCATAACCACGGTCGCCGCCAGAACCAACTGGAAGCTTATCGCCGAAGTCATCATGGCGTATCTGAAAAAAAAAACATACATAAATTTATTTACATTTATTTGCCGCCGCAGCGATGTATTGATAATCACGGACTTATTCTGCTAGATCATAAGAAAACTAACAAATTAAAAGATCTTAATGACTAATAATGACTAAATTATACCAGAATTAACAATTTTTTACTTTGTATTTCAATTGAAAGTGTGTAGGTTCTAGGTTCCTCGGATAAACTTAAAAGCTTAAACTATTAAAATCAAATGCTCACGAATCACGATCATATTTTTCTTTTTAATATCATTGTCACTTCTTAAAAGGACATTCATTTAAAAACGTGAAGATTTACGAGTGAAAATAAAAGGAGTTTCCGATCTTAGATAACCGAGACGGAACGGGTCTGATCAAAGACAAACAGCGATAAATAACTACGGACTTAACTTCAACTCGGATATAAAAGAACGTGAATTGAAAAAAGTAATGAAACGCCGCATCCGAGTGTTTTTATAATTCAAGATTTGTAGGTTTTTTTCCAGATTTTACGGTCGTTGATTTCTTGAGTTTTGAATGATTTTAATCTTAAGCGACTATTTCCTGACTCTATCTGTTTTTCTTATAAAATTTTCAAGAGTTAGGAAAATACAATGAGTAAGTATCTACCGAAGTTACCTACATAACTCACAGCCTGAAAGTTTTTATTTTATCCATATTTTTAATTTTTACCTGGCAACAATCTGCTTTCACACTTGCCGATGATCTCAAACAAATATCAGCAATATAAAACAATGCATATCAAGAACAATTATTTTGGTTGGACGCCAAGAAATAAAAATCATTTCTGAATTCAAATCCGCTGCAGGAAATAACAAAACCATTTATCAAGCTCGTCTCAAAAACATTTCTTTAAGATTAAACGCATTTCACTGAAAAGCATTCAGCTTCTTACTTTGTGACAAAATTAAATGACAGAATGTTTCCAAATATTTTGCACGTGGTAAACAAAAACATAGTTTCAAATTTAGAACGAAGCCGAAATCGAAAACCGACACGTGCTTATAAACCAAAATATTTCTTTATTAGCTGCCAGTATTTACTGTTATTTATAAACTAAAATAAGGTTCAGTGTATCGTTTATTGTTTTGGAACTCAAAACTTTTTGCTACAATGTTATAGGAATTCTATAGTTTGAATAATGAATTTGTTTGAACATCAGTAATACATACTTTTATTGGAGGCAAGTAAATTATTAAACTTTACGGATCTCTTTTTTATTGCCTACAAGTATTTTTAAACTTGTCCATTAAATTTGATTTTAATACAATTTATAATTTAAAGGCTTATGTCTTGTAACGGCCATTTAACCTCAAGTGGGTGAAAAAATGTGTAAAGTGTGGTCTAATAATAGATATCTATAACAATCAAAATAGGTCATAATTAAAATAATTCGTCTAAAATTATAAGATAAAATAATCATTAATAATACTGAGTACATACAGTTATGAGCTAATTTCTTGTTGTACAATTAATTTAATAATAGCGTGGTGACCTCTTGACAACATAATGGATAAAAGATAACGCGCTCTTACTGTTTCTTACAATGGAAATAATTGTAAGTTGTGTAGTTATTTCAGAAAGAGTAAATTATTAATCGAAAATACTAAATTATTTTGTTATTCTCACGTATATTTACTGATCATTGCATAAATTGCACTATTTTTACTGGTTTGACCAGAGAAGTGGATCGCTTAAACTTTTTTTTCTGAAAAACGTACGACTATTGTTGCGGACTTCCATACTATGATAAAAAAAACATCCAATTCATAAAATAAAAGTGGTTCTAAGTTTTATGTCGACAGGTTATTCACCCCACGTCAGATTGTCCAAAGTTACAGATCCACCCTATATATCGAAGGCACGATGAAACATCGACTACTTATAAACGAGATAAACAGTGCAGATATAAAGCTTAAGTCCACTGCGTGTTTTCACATTCTTTCAACCTCTGCATCTGTACATTTTTTAAAGACCAGCAATAAACGAAAGATTCGTCGTATCCCGCTAATTCAGGCGAACTACAACAGATTCACTGCATCTAAGTATAAGTAAAGTAACTAATTATAATTTAATTTTACTAATTTAAGCGTCCATGCGTTATGCAATATTTCAGAACGTAGGTAACACGATAGGTAACTTATAATAATATTATCTCATAATCGAATCGAATCACGTTACCAGCGCCACATTTTCACGCGCAAGCAGTAAATAAGAATATGTGAACGACTTTTATAGCCAGTGACTAATCTGCCATAAACGACACTATGATATACTGCGAGGATTAACGTCATTCAACCTCTATTATATTTATGATTCTTATAATTAGCCAAGACAGTTGACATTCATTTGAATTTACTCTTGGTGGAGGTGACACGATAGGGAGTCATTGCAAATCAACTTATATTATAATCATTTTTGTCATAACATTGTTAAGGAAGTTAACCTGTCTTGTAAAATCATTTTGACCATCGATGATAAATCTAACTAAAAAGCACTAAGTCAAACGTACCTGTCTAATAAGAAGTAGTTCATCAGATGGACCATACGCTCTTTTATTATCATACAATAAAAAGTTATATCTTTCGCATATGCTTGTTAACAAGTAGGCCCATTATGAGCAGATTTTTCAGTTATATTAAACACAATATTCAGAGGTAATAATTCTATGTGAAATTCGTGGTTACGGCTCTAATGGATTTAGAAACACCAAGAAATAACTTCTTACCGCCATGAAATACTTTTTGAAGAAACTTAGACAAGATTCTCTGGAAGCATCGATCAACTGTGCTAGTCCTTACTTTTAGAAAACTTAACAATACAAATTATACACCGACTATGAAATGCCTTCAACAACAACCACTCAGACTAGACATTATAATGACGCTTACAAAGAACCCGGTTTGATACATACATAAACACAAAAGAAAAACTGGAAAAGACAAAATGAAATCGTTAACATTCCTCATCTCTCAACGATTACATTTCATAATTCCACTTCCCATTGACAAGTCCAGCATCCATCATGCATTACATCATCTGTACGGCATTCCGATGGTCAGATTTTTTTATCTGATCGTTCTCAAAGAGTCCGTTGATACTCTGGCCAGAGGTATTTCCTTTGATAGGGCTGTCGATATTCTGTGTAATGTGATCTTAGTTGGATCGAATAAAGTACATGTAACTGTTTCTTTAACCGTCATATATCTATTAAGACTGCGAGCATCGTTTTCAGGACATGAAAATTGTAAAGAACGCACTGAAAATATTATAACACCAGGTAGGTACTAATAAACATTACTTTCATAGTTTACGTGCAACTATTAAAATAATGTTTTCTCCTAAGCACCATACCATTATCTGCACTTTTCCAAATCAAACAATAAATACCATAGATTCTATCTTTAATTTTTGGCAACCCTAAATCACCTTGTTAGACCGCATTGCGATTTTTTCACTCATTCATGTCCATTGAAATGTTCACATACCTACCAACACTGCGAGCTTAAAAGTTGCTTTGCGATCAGTTTGTAAGGTTCAAGGATAAGATCAGGTTTCTTAATTAAAGGCTTTATTATTTCCTCTCGGTGTTTTTGTCTGTGATGCCATTTGAAAACTTAACATATCTGATAGCAAGGATAAGCCCAAGAATATCCATAAATTTCTTTGCATTAACTTATAAATACATATGTTCGAACAACGTCTCTACTTTTAAAATAGAACGATTATTCCCCCAATTGTATATTACTCTGTAAATTATCTTCAATTACCGTATCTTTTAACTACCGTAAAATCTAGTAATAATTATAAAATTAAACACTGACATAAAATCTTTTAAAATTACCCATTCGTACTAAACACATTCTCACACAGGAATGAAAAGATTTCAAAAGCAGCATAAAGTAATAGGAACTAAATTTTGTTATACGTGTAGGTGTTATGTTTCTTCTCTATAAATTACAACTACATTTGCATATAAAGTGATATACGACAAAATGTTATCTACAAGATCTTAAATTTGAATACTTCCGATAAAATATGCAGATAAAAACAATTAACATGTAATTACAGTTAACTCAGTCGAGGTCCATTGGTATTCTACAGGTGTACCGGCCGAGGACGCACACGTAATCACGACACCAAAACATCAACAATAATATGCGCCGAAGAATGTTTGTGAGACAAAAATGTTTACATTTTCAAAATAACGACATTATCCGAAAATATTTTTAGAATGTTCGTTGTTTGCTGACATTCTTAATTCTTACCTCAAATGCATCTCGATAATTCTACGTCTGCTTTAAGATCTTCTAGTCAGTCAGCTTGAATTTTACCTCTTTGAAAAAATAACTTATTGACTTCTAACTTTAAACAAGGCGTATGATGCCGTGAACCAACCATCCCACACTAGAAGCAGCACCCATCAACAATCACTGTCGTGGATTTGTCTGTATTCCATTAAGGATTTGCTTTGGCAGTTCATATTGACGTTTCCTTGCTAAATTCAAATAATTCAGTACAGTTTAATGCTTCCTTGACGGGCTTGCGTTACGCATTCGAGATTAGCTCGTAGGTAAGTAGATACATACATAGGTGATGGACAGGTAACGGTTGGATTAGCGAAACGGGTGTATGATTTGATACCGAATGTATGATTAATTAGTAAAATTCTGAATTCGATACATAAATCGATTAATAATTGCTTAAGATATAACTAGAAATTGATGTAGGTTAGGTACCCACTAATTTTATGTTAAGTTTAAAGTTCCACTTTATTAAAGGTTTTCGCCAGGGAATAACAACATAGAGAGTTTAAATAAACTCATTGAAATAAAATACTGTCGATTGTAAACCATATCTTTAAGTCCACTAGGAAACCCAACTATCTCATGAAAGTCATGATACAATACATTATAACAATGCTCTCACGTTTCGAATCGTAACCACTTATGAATTCGAAACATACATAAGATTTGAGCTTATGAACGAGCCTATAAAAGTGTGTTTTTATTAAAAACGAGCCGTAAAACAATTGTGAAAGGCCCGCATGCCACACGCCTCGCCACTCTATAAAATTATATGCCTTTATTCTTGAAGACGCAGACGGTCGAGAAATGTATTGTGCCATTTATTGGAACAAGTTTTTACTGGTGTAAGATATGTTCTGGACCCGCATATATATTTTTCCCTTTTTGTGCTTCGATGCGAAAGGTAGAAAATGATGTGTTCAATGTAGATCGCCTAACAAGCTCATAAGTTTAGTGATATATATGAATGAACAAGAACTCACTCAATTATTTTATTAAAAAGGACGAAGAATTACTTTATACTTCAAACATTCGGCTGCTACAAGCCTTCAAATAGCAAAATATATTTTAATTGGAGAAAAATGGCAATAACTTCAGATCATGAATTAAGTGTAATTGGACAGTACATTGAGATGAAATAATCGCCCAAAATAACTTGAGAATTTAATGATAAAAATTAATGTAGATATAAAATAATATGATAATCCAGTGCAAATTCGAACATGACATCAGAGTGCTTAAGTTCATGCGCGTACAATATTAAAATAAAATAAACTGAATCTATATTAGGTATGTTTGTTGTGAAACAATATAATTTAATGAAGTCTTACACAGAAACAAACCGTTCAGGTGGATTATGAATGGGAATAAAATTTTAGACTCAACAGCAGAAATCTAATCTGAACCATATTTCTATCAATATATTATCTTTTGTTTCATAATTACGAAGTATTACGAACACCAAGTAGAAAATAGAACATTTTGGTTCCCAAGAATGTAGAAACAGTTAAGTTATATGGCAATTATAGTTAAGTAACTGTAAACAAGTACCTCAAGGTATACGTAAAAGTCGTTCTTAATTTCAATGGTCACGGCAACCATAAAATAAATCACTTGAAGTGTACTGAGATACGATCTTAAGATAATCTCTGTTTGAAAAGATGTAATACTAAATATTGCAGTAGACTTCTTCGGATCTCAAAAAGGTCCAGCTTCAGTTTCTTTGACTGTTGTAATTGTTCTGAAAAGTTTGATTTGATTTAAAAGTCACCAATAATAACAATTAGTGGGAACATGATAAGAAGATGAATGAGGAATAACTTTATATTTTACTAATGAGTTATCATCATAATTTAAAAATACGATTACCTCACGGCGACTTTTGTAACCCTTCACCCTAAAAAGCAGAATAATATTCACTTATATGTATGGAAAACTAGACACTGTTTACTGTGATTTTTAGCAAAAATGCTGCCTGTTAGAGATAATTTGAATTAAGGCTAATCTTATTGAAGCGTAGAGATTTCTGGTATCTTTGGGTCAGCATCTATGTATGGGTAGGGCGAAATTTTTTTCAGACCGGAGTAATCCAGACCCTCGGATACAAGCCTACGCTTCTTCAAAGACGAAACTACATCAAAAGCACATGTTTTGTCGTCTACCATATGCAATAATGCAGTAATTTTATGAATTTCACAAAGCTTTACATTAATATGTTTGTAAGGAAAGTCTTTAGTCATTCGCCTTGAGCTATATTCTAGATGTCTAGAGCAGGCGTCGTTCGTTGTTCAATTTATCTTAATGTTTTATCCATTTCATACGAGAATACTTAACCTTAAAATGAAACATAAATAGAATCCATACCATTTTTATAACGAGATAAATTATCAACCTCGTTAAGTGAGTAGCTACACATTAAGTAACAGTTAATAATCGATAAGAGTAAATTACATAAAGCTGCAACAACCCGTTACTACCGTTAGATACTTCAACATGGTCATGAACACTTATTAACTGCTGCTAAACGAGTATTTAATAAACTGTTAACTATTTGATGTTACCTTTCTGCTGTTGGTTTTTCGATCAAGATTCGACTCAAAAAAAAATTACTTTAGTTCATTGGTTACAGTGATTTGAAGATTATTTGTGACTTCTTCACATATAGCATAGGTAATGCTGCGTTATTTTTGTCAAAACTTACACATACTTCGCTGTTGTTTATTATACGTCAATATATTTTGAGGAGTAATACGGCGACCTTTCTTGTTAAGCTCCTAAAACCGTACGGTACTATTCTATATAAACAGTGTACTTAAAACTCAACAATTATTATCAAAATATACAAACATTTTAATACACTAGTCAAGTCATAATCCTGTTTAAAACAGCATCATTTCAAAAACCTTATCAACAAGTTCATCAATAGCAATGAACACGAAATCTTCATAGTCGAGCACGAGCTACAATCGAATCCTGAATGCACACATGGTGGTCCACACGTGAATGTAGGAAGCTGATAACACCATAAGGGGTTGTTGACAGAAGAGGGTTCTCATTATAACAGGACCACCAACGTAGAGGAAATTACGCAGATTTTTCAAGCGGATTTAGTTTGGTGCAGAATTGTTCTGGAACGTGCTCAATTCGGTACCGATGGTTAATGGTTACGGATGTGTTAAGAGGAATATCTATGGACAATTCAGCATTTCTCCTTTTTCCTGTAGCTATAGAAAACAACAGGAAATTGATGTCATTAGAAAAGTCTTAACTATCGTGCAAAAAATAAACTTAACATTTGCTTTGAATCAAATTGAGAAGTGTTACACAAATAATACGAACACATTAGAACCTGACTTTTGTCCTTTACAATAAGTAGAGTGAGCCTAATCTAGATTATGAACTAGTTCAACCAGTTTCAAATGAGAATTGTGGTTAGTAACAAACGAGTTACGGATGCCATTGTAATCCTATTTTACTGTTATGGTTCAACTAAGGTTAGTATCTAATATTTCAAAATGGCTCAGTGTCCTGGCTTTGCTTCGTATTATTATGCGCTTATTTTAGAATTTCAGGTTGTTGGAATAAATGCTTTTCACCTGGTTGTCTCACTGTAATATAGGTTTATATACGGAAGCTTACTTTAATGGAATACTTTACATACTTTAGGTAAAGACAATACAATAGCTATAGGTGTTTCTTTTTGCAATATTTTTTTACTATTCTGGAGCATCAACCTACCGTGCCGTGGGCACAGCATGTTGTTAAATTGTCTTACACGGCCTTTTATTATACTAGCGTAAAGAATAATTATGAACAACTTATTTTATTTCTTAAGGTCTACTTCCTGTGATTAGTGCTGGCTATGAACCAAACACTCTTTACCTTCATAATATTAGTATAAATTGCTAATTACAAGTTCAATAACATCTCTAACTACATCCAGCATACGATTCGGTTACGACACAAGAAATCAATTTAACATCCCACACGGAACACGGCTTCGGCAATTACAGGCCATTCAATGAGTTATGGCTTACCTAATTGGTGTGTGATTTCATCTTCGATCCTATTGTTTTTATATCGGAGGAACGGTAAAAACACTTGTTTTTTGGGACAACTTTGAAACCGTTCATGGGTATTTAACACGCTTTTAAATTTAGCTGTTTAGTTTTACATGTTACACTTTCTTGTAGCGTTTTTAAATATGTATGTTACAAGTCTGTACATTACATAGTTGACTTAAAAAATATTATAATGTGAGGTTCTTTTTAGATTAAAAATTATATGTCACTGTAAACTTATGCGCTTGAAAAACTAAAAACGTACATCTTCCTCAGGAATATAGTTGGTCGGAATTGTAGTGAATTTATTGAACCATAAATACTGTTGAAGTTCATAAACTGAGTTTAACATCAGCGAAGTGAGAATATGAAATTGTTTATTAATCGGTATTTTAAGTGCGATGAACACGTCGACTTCTCACCCTACATTATACAGGTAGGTACTTAGTTATGTGATATCGTAAAATGTATAAAGGTACTTGTAGGATATGACATCAAAGATCGTACACATCCAAGGACCTTCAACTCATCAAACCGTTCTTTGATGCAAAATTACACCGGAAATTAATAAGTTGTGCTTTCAATCGTATATTTCGCTGTAAACAATAATGGAAAAGCGTAGGGTTTTAATAATAAATAGTTAAAGGGTTTGATATAGGCAATGGAAATTGTTGAGGAGGAGCATCATGAACAAGTTGTATACTATGGAGTCCGTGGGTCTTAAAACTTTTGTTCAGTGTTTTTTTGTTATGTTATGATTCTAGAACGAATTCAAATGTATCCTTAATCGTAAATATTCAAATATAAACGGATATGCACGATATGAAGGTTGATTATTGCAGGTACACGTAAAACAGTTGTCTCGAAGAAGCACTCAGCACTCCAAAGCAGGGGATCGGCCGCAGTGAACTTTCCTGTACAGTCTGTATCTAGTAGACTAACGCAATCTCTAACTCATTCATCTATCGAGTCTCCAGAAAATTAGGCTACAATTTTCATATTATTTTAATTTGTGGATATGTGGAATTGCACCTCAATTTTTTACGGTAGAATACCTGGTTAACTAATTTATGTATTCCCAGTATTCTTTAATAAAATACAACATACTACAACACATGTGTGGGCCCACAAAGTCTTGCTACCATTAACTAGTGGCCAGTTATAATACGTGCCAACCTTCTCGTGAGGAGCACGTTCTACGTATGAAACCCTTGGAGTTCTCGTATATTAATAGGCCATTATGAAATTTAAAAAACCTTGACTCTTCTTGTTGAATGGCATAATGGAAATATGGTCAGAAAAAGGAAAATTGAGCCTTCAACTTAGATTATCGGAAAGTTAATGAAACTAAAAGGAATCCGCACACAAAAACCACATTAAGTACTGTGAAATGTTTCAAACGCTGAAATTTTGGTGATTCTACATCTGTAATATTTACAGAAAACAAAACAAAATTCAAAAAAAACATCATCCACAGAACCACAGAATCTGCCGTTTTTATTTTAAAATAGACAGAGACGAAAAAACAAACGTCAGTAATCCTTTTTCTACTGTAAAATAATACCTGGGTAGCAACAAAGTTATCTTGAACCTAAGCATAATTATTTTATTTACATACATTTCTCTAGCGTATCAAATGACGCTGTTTGCGGACTCTTTATGTCAACAATGTGGACGTCATGTAGGCACTGACTATGTACTTTGGGATGCTCCATTAAACGTTTATACAGGGCTGTCACTGACTACAAAATATTTCTTAAGGTTATTACGGTTTTCAATTATAATTTTGATTTAACTCCGAGATAGCATTCTAGGCGATAAACCTTTGTTGTAGTATCTATTTTTCCCTAATAACTGATGCTTCGCAAGCGGTACAAGGATTCTAAGCAAGCAATTTAAAAGTGCTTTCGATTGACGATAGAAAGCTAAGATATTAGCTTTTCTTTAAGACTATAGGACAAAGAAATAATCTATTCTGTAAAATAAAAATGTGAATTAGTGTCATTTGCCTTCACAAAAAATGAAAACAAAGTCCTCGCGATTGCTTAATGCGAACTGGACACTACAATCTTCAAAGGATCTCGAATAGTGGCATAGGAGATCCTTTTCCCGGATTTTGACTGTGAACTGGCGACCTCACATAATATGTATGATCTTGGTCAAACCATGATCATCAAGACATTCCTTATTTTTTGTTATCTTTATGTTTAATATTAGAATATTGCCAACCCTATCCAGGGTTCAAATATTCCAGTGATTTTTAGAGAAACTGGTATTTGAATCTCGTTGCATCAGGTGGGCAAAATGTTAATTTTACACTGTGAATGCTATTTTGTAATAAAACCACTGATTTTATACTATGAAGGTGTTAGTTTTATCGTTACCAATGATACTCGTAAATAAATCTGGTGGTCAGTAAAAGGGAACTCATTTAAATTTTGTGTGTATCGTTGGTCAGTGACCCAGCCCCTCTATCAATGTGTCAGAAAGGTATAAAACGCAAACTTTAAAAGCGGTTATAGATATAGTGTGATCAGATTTGTGGCAGAATTCTTTCATCGCCATCATCATTCTCAACCACTGTTGGAAAAATTCTTTATTAAGTAACATTTTAATGTCTAAAGTTTTAGAATTGTAAGTTTTAAACCACGTTTCACCATTTTTGAACTTACAGAAAAACTTTGTTTAAGCTAGAATCTTATTTGGAGAACTTTGATAAAATATTAATAGGCACTGGTATTCTAAACCTAAATTAGTAATGACAGTCAAATATTATGAGCATAAAGGGATACCTTAAGAGTAAAAATCCATTCGTCATTTTTGAAACTACAAAATTTAAATTTCAAGGGGTAAAGTAACTTTCAGGGTTAGGGATGAGTGTGTTTGTATTAATATTATTATACGCAAGTCTAAGAATGTTGGTGAAGAACAGGTCTGGGTATACCTTCGATAACTAACTGGAATAAACATTTCTCCCTTTGTGATGCAGACGAAATGGCACGGATCAGCTAGTACTTTTATAGTAGCAACTGTATCAAGGTATAGCGGTATGCATTAAATAATATTAGTACGAAATCATAGAAATTATAAATAAATAAAATTAAATAAATACACCAGTTTTTAAAAATAGTTAAACATAAAATTAGTTGAGACTTGAGTCGGAACATTTTTAATCAGAAACAAAACAAAAGAGTCGGCTAGAAGCGCATTTCGGAGAAACAACATCGGCTCAAATTACGGATGATTATCGAACGTATGGAAAGACGGTCAACACCAAAAGTTACAACTATTGATCGGTCAGTAAATTGGTTTGTGTAGCAAGGTGCGCCCGGGCACTGAGGTGCATTCCACAAAGAGGGACGCGAGAGGGAACCAATTGCATTCTTGGTTATTCTTACCGTTTCACTCATAAACGTTCCCCAAAAATTATATCGACGCCGGTACATACAAAACTAACACATTTCTCACACACAATTCAGTTATAATTATTATCACAAACACGTGAAATGATAATTATTATTGTTTACATCACTAATATAAACAGCGCGGAGAACACGAACACGGCCGAAAGCACAAGCTAAAACGGCCAAACTGGATATTTGTTTCATCATTTGGTCAAGTCGCAGCGCCCACCGTGCTGAGCGCGCTTTCTATCTCTCTTCCACACGGGATCTCGACTAATATCTGTCTCGTTCTAGCAAAGAAAGGCGCCAATGTACAGCGCGGGCGCCGACGTCTTCCTCTGGGACGTAAAAACCAAAGCTTTTGAAACAAGTTACGGGTAATTGGGTTCCAGTTCTTGAATAAAGTGAGAAAAAGTCAAACTACTAATGTTAAAGATGGTAGAAGTCGCAAAACTTAAATAGTTGACTTTGAATAATCTACTTTTGTGTCTCTAGTATTTATAACAATCACTTATAAACAGCTGATACGTACGTTCTGAATAATTTTCAATCCACACATTTACATACACTACACATTATACCTAATTATATTACTGGGTTATTTCAAAACACAACAGTACAATACTAATATAATTCAATCGAAAGCCATCATGAAGCGATGTCGAAGTGATAGAGATAGATCGCGCAATCTATAATACCACAAAAGCACGGCACAACCTGTACCTGTACCTGTACCTGTACGGCACAACATTTAGTACTTTTTTGTAAATCATCTGTATTCATTCACCCCGCAAGTTTGGCATGTGAAAGTCAAACCGCACTAAAACTTCTCGCCGCTTACCCTCCGCGTCCGAATCGCGGCTGGAACGAAAACATAAAACAGGGTTTAGCATACCGGCATGACGCGTGATTTAGCGATGAAAGTTAAATTACTAATATAAAATACTTGAATTATATTCTGAAGAAAAGTTGAAAGAATATAAGGCGTATAATGTAAATACTACTAAATACCTACTCTTAACAACTGAATACACAAAGAGAAAAATAATCATGAAAAACCAAGACAAGTATAAAATTATCACCAACAATATCTGTCCAGTAGTGTAAAATAATTGGCAAAGGATAATATTAGACATTGGCCAAGACTCATTATCAATATTAGGAATTGCTACCTACTTATGCTGGGGGCGGCGCGACGGAAAAGTGTGCCGAGAGCGTTACGCGTCGCGCCGTCCCTCAAAACCCCGTGCTGGTTTCTGGGCTCAGCCGGGGTTCGGACGCTGAGTGTGAGCGGTTAGAGGTTTTAGTGCGGTTCAACTCCCACATACCCCCCCCCCCACATGCGCCCCGCGGGGGGGATCCGGTGATTTCCTCCAACTGAAAAAAAAAAAAAAAACCTACTTATGCTTTACTATACGAGTTCGTGGTCACAATAGGGAGTTATGCCAATCTGCTGGCAATGTGAAAATCATGATTTAGTTGATACATATAGCAAGTTTAGGATATTTAAATCACTGTCGTTGCAGCAATACATTGTCATAATAAAATTGTTTTGCACATCCCCAGCTAGAGCCAGGCGTTTAATAAGTAATTTGTTTTTTTCTTGACATTGGTATAGTTATTTATTCTAATTATGTTGCCATTTAAATTTAATTTTAAGAATAGTTAATATAATTAGATACTAGTACATAGAATTAGTTTATTTTACGCCGAACTAAGGCAATTTACTTGTTTCTAGTTCGTTTTTTTTTGTTTTGTATAATTTGTTTATGACCGCACTCATTGTATCTATTGCATACATACTCAATCACAATCAGTGAGGACCTCTAATTGGCTTCCTGAGTATTCCTGACACAACCTTATCGTCGACTATTATGTCTAATTTACGCTGTAGGTCTTCCTATTATTAAGTAAATAAAAAATAAATAACAGTGAGGACAGTGTCTTATGTGCTAACTCTTCGCATTTTACTTTTATTTTTGGAAACGATTAAATTTTTTTTCTGACACTTGTGTATGCACGTATCGTTGCGGACTTCCATGACATTAAAAAAAAAGTTAACCATTTTTAAAAAAATGTGGTCTAAAGATACAGATCCACCCTATATAAAACGTCAGTAAAGTTCTCGATTTTGAGTAAATTACCTTGCATGTTGCGATCGTTGATAAATAAAACGACTGAATTCTTTCATGGTATAATTTATTTTCATTTGCGACTGGGTGACATCTCACTTACAAATACTCGGCTTCAGTCAACGCTACGTTTTTCTCACACGAACATTTCAATTAACTTTGAATTTGTTATTTTTGTTTTTTAAAATCTACTTCATTATTTGCGCAATTATAGGAGAGGTCTATGACCCAAGTCACTTTTAAATTCAATTTTAATTCATGCAGCAAATAATTTAATTCCGCCCAAATTAAAACGCATAAAGTTTCCACAATTTCTCGATTTACTTGATAATAGTATGAGTAAATTAGCGCAAAAGTTCGATAATGTTAAATGAAACAAAAATTACTAAAACTCTAGCTTAAACTAATTTCTACTAAATAGACGGCTATTCTTAAAGTAAAAATGTAATCTAAGTTTATCAATAATGTAATTAGCAGACGCTTATTATAATGATTGTGATAGATTAAATGATTGTTTTAATCTCAAGGTTTACCCGCTTTTGCACTAATATCCTCATTTACAACTTAAATTTCATTATTTTTTATTCTTGTGTTAATATTATGCTCATGTCAGAATAACGACAAATCACTCTCACAAACTTATAGCCATTGTATTATCACATAAATAACAATAAATACTAAGCATCCTACGTTATCTGGGGCCGCTGCAAAATCAACATAAAGAAGCCGAACTTCATTTTTACAAAATATAAAAAAAAAACATAAAATTAACCAAACCGTAACAATAAATATTATTATATTTTTAAATTCATTGTCGAATCAAAAGACGGCCAGTACGATTGAGATTTAATTGTCAATGACTTGTTCGTTTTCAACACTATCACTATTTTATAATTATCTATGGTTTTGTGGAACTATGTATGTGCTAAAATAACTAGATTTACACAACTACCTCATCAACATTATAATTAATTATCTTACACATATCGAAAAACGTGCTTTAAACATGCTCAAATATTTGGTCTAGATGGAATTCATTACAGTTTTTGTGACAAGAGAGCTTCACAAAATCACTCATTGTAAGGTAGCCATGTCAAGTTTAATAAAGATTATTGTAAAAAAACGAACAAGTCGCACCGGCTTTCGAATTAAAGTATAAATTAGACTAATACAATTAATTTAACCTCCTTGCTTCTATTATAACTCGGAATGTTCCTCCTTCCCGTCAGAGAGTTGTAATGGCGGTTCACTCGATTCCTCAGTAGTTGTTTCTTCTTTAATTTCTTCTTCTACTTTTTCAGGAGTGTCTTCTTGAGTTTCAGTATTCTCCGGGGTCTCCGAAGGCTCTATCACAACCTCTTCAGTTTTATTTTCATTATCCTTTTTAACAGGTTTCTTGGGACGCCATATTTTCATTTTGTTTAACAGATATTTCACTTCTCTGTCTAAGTTGGACATTTTCTCGCGAATACTGTCGACTGTCAGTTTGACGTCATCACTCTTTTTGAGAGCTTTTTGCTCTTTAATAGCTTTTTCTAGCCAGTCTCCTGTTTCCTCAATTTTCTTTTCCAAAACTCCGATTTCTACTTCAGTGAAAACATCTTTTTCATCATTTGATTCTTTAGTAAAGTTTTTGGACATTTTGAGGAACTCCCTTGAGCTGTTCAGTAAGTTTCTAATGGCGTTGACCGCGTCAGGTCGTTCTCTGTGTTCCCAGTGTTTATAGAAAATCGGGTGAGTTTTTTCTCTTAAAGCGTTAAGTTTTTCCTCAAAGAGTTCGGTTTCCGCGTTATATCCGTCATCGTAAAGCCATTCGGAAGTTTCGCTGCACAGTTTACGGATCTCTTCTATTTGTTCTTGTGTTCCGCATTCAGTGTACTCTTCCATGTCCATCTTCATTTGAGCGTCGACTACGAAAGCTTCAAGGTTGTTAAGAGCGGTTTCTCTCTGAACCCGTTTTTTGTCAATAGTGTTTAATTCATTGATCTTCGTTTTTGAATTCTTGAACTCATCAGTTGAGAGTGGCTGCAAGTTGAGAATTAGTTGTTCGGAACTGATTGGTTCTTTCAGAATGACGATTTTTGGTTTTGGTTTGCTGTCCGCTTCTGTAGCGTTTTGTTTTTCAGTTGTAGTCTCATTAACTTTTTGTGTATCATTCTTAGCATCTTGTTGTTCTTCAGGTTTTTCCTCAGCCTTTTCCGGTGTTTCAGAATCGGAGCCAAACAGCTTACTAATAGTGCTTCCGATTTTAGAGAGAGTACTATCTTTATCTTCATCTTCTGTGACAGTCTTCTCAGCTACAAATTCAACGTTGACCAAATTGAGTATTCCGGAATCGTCCATGTTGAAATGTGCTTTGATGCCTTTATGTTCGACATTTTCACCGACATGTTTTCCCAACGCTGCGGAGACTCCACTTAGCGATACTTCGGTTAAGTTCAAAGCGCCAATGTACTGTAGTTCGGTGGACGGAATGTGATCAAGTTCTGCATAGTTCACATTGAAAGAGAAATCATCTGTGTGTTTGTTGAAGGTGATTACTTTCTTCTGTGGGTAGGGGTTCATTGGTCCAAAGAGAGTCCTTTTAACCTGAGGAAATGGATTTGTTAAATAACTATTTTATATTTTTTTATAGTATTTTTGTAGTGTATAATCCTTACCTGTTTTTCAGCACCATCAACTTGTCTGGAGAATACGACTTGAATAGGCAACAATACGGCATCACGTACATTCAATGCAGCCACTTTGTAGCCGGTAGCCAAAGATGCCGCCCTAAAATAAATATATATTTAATTATGTATTTATAAAAAGAAAAACCAACAGTTTGCATTAAAGAATTGCAATCGCCAGAAAACATCGCATCACTTCATTTTAAGAGTAAATGAAAACAGTTGAAAATCATCATCAATGTGAAAATTACAAAACACACATTTCCACAGAAAATATAAAGTTTGCAGATATCAATTAGTGATCGACAGTAAAATACACCGTCGAGGAATCAGGCGGGTTAATATTCATATATTTTTATATTAATTCTAGTACCTATAAACAGCGCCGAGTGTAGCCGCCTCGTCAGCATTGATAGACCTGGCCGGGTCGTGTCCCACCGCACTGGTGAGCGCTGAGAACACAGCGGGAACCCGCGAGGCGCCTCCCGCCAGCACGAGGCGGGCGCCCGCCCCCGCGCCGCCCGCCGCCGACACCGCGCGATGAATCACTGCGGCTACGCGCGGCCAGAGATCTGCACATAGCTCTTCGAACTCTGCTCGGGTTACCTGAAATTAAAAAGAAATGACATGAAATACATTTGTAAAATATTTTGCGAACAAAAGCTGCATGGATTTGGAGGGTTCTACCTGACCTTTAGATTGGAACCACACTTGATGAATTTACAACATTTTTTTTGAAGATAGTTTGTGGCAGAATATCCATTATTTAGGTAGGGGAGGCAAGTGCCCCGTTCCTTCCTAGATCTTTGTAAATTCTGGAGGATAAGTGAGATAAGCTACCCATTTATGCCGCCTATTTATAGAGCCTTTAAAATGTAATCTTTATGAAGATGTAGCTTACTTTTAAGTTTAAAATTGCTATACTATACAAGGTTTTTGACTGAAAATTTGCTTGTAGAAAAAAAATTGAATACACAAATGTCTAAAATATTCAAAAATAATGAGATCATAATTCATCCAGTCAATTACCTGCAACTTGAAGTCTTTGTCGTCAAGAAGGCTTTCAATTTGTGCGTAGAACTCTGTATTGGCAGACAATATAACCTTCAGTCTCTCAGCTTCTCGGAACAGTTTCTCCATAGCGCGAGGAGAAGCCCTAACGTCACCGCCTCCGTTAGCTTCCCAAGCCTTGATCAAATGTTCACGGAGACGAAGTGTCATTTCTAAACCTCCTAATGTCCTGGTGTTAAAGAATGGAATTGGTAATAAATGATACTGAGTAATGAAAAAAGGTATTGTAGTAGGTTATGGTTATTGGTATTTGATTAATTGAATTACTATTTCAAATAACCTAAATTAATTTAAGATTGAACTATGGTGTATTAAAATTTAAAAATGTCATCATTTACAATACTACAAAATAACAGTCACTGGCGTAAGAAAATTTAACAACCAAATTTAATATGTGTCTATTGTATAAATGTTACCTGTCAAAACCGACACCCAAGACCTGAAGTTGTGGTACAGTTTCAACGTAACCCTTGTCCTTTATCTTGACAGTCTTGTATTCAACTAAAGCGGCCTTCGTTGAAGAGGCTCCCATGTCAAAGAACAATGTGTACCAGGCTGTCTCATTGATTTCCTTTAAACAAGTTTAATGTTAGTCTACTATCGAGGCATTGTAAAGGTTCATGAGCAATATAAAAATTTGTCAATTTGTATTATGATGAAACTGGGTGGATTTTTAGTATATTTTTTTTTTATATTTATTTTTCAATCAATTTTATTTTTAATTTTTAATTAACCCTAATATTTGTGTCTAATCTTTATTATTTCAAATATGTTTTTTTTAATCCTAATGATTTAATAAGAAACTCATAAAAAATTGCAAAAACCAAAGAAAAAATATACATTTTGTCAGAATAACACACATTGCATCATCATCTTTTTGGTTCAAGATGCTTTAACGGAAATTTAACACTAAATGTACTTAATATTAATTTGTTACCTTTCTTCTAAATATGCCATAGTTGATAGCAATGGCTGTATAATCATTGATCAACTGCAGCACGTTCAAGCCTGCAAGTGAGGCGGCCTCTTTAAGAGCTCTACGTTCAGCTTGATTGAAGTAACCGGGAACCGTGATCACACATTCACTGATCTGTTGACCTGTAATATCATTTAATTATAATAAAGTTATTTTTTTTTTGTTTTAGTTGTCTCTCTATCTGGGAAATGATAGCTCACCTTACTTGTCTGTGAGTCTTGTTATGATTTTGTATGTCGAACTTTCTCTCAGGCTTAGTTTGATTAGTTATGTAAATTATATGATTAATTGAAATGTGGGTTAAATTTGAAATCAAAATTAATACTGATTTAAAAAAATATATTTTGAGTCTACAAGAATAAATTAAGATCTTCGATAGATCTAGATCTTTTTAATGTAAAGAAAAATTACAGAAAAAAATTACCATGATTAACTTCGGCAAAATCTTTAGCCTTTGCTAGGATTTGTGCAACTAATTCTTCGGGAGTAAATCTTGTTTTGTCATCATGTACAAACTCTATTGTTCCTCGAGATGATTCCACTATTTCATAGTATGGGAATCTCTTTCTAAAACAAAAAATGAAATCACCTTAAAACATATAATTGGATTTTGTTTTATAAATTTTCAACTTTTTCGTTTTAACTGAACATGTAACCATTGAAATAACAACAAACATGAATATTTTTCAAACAAGTACCTGAATAACTCCACTAAGGGATGGTCATATGGCTTGCCAAGAAGTTCCAGCAAGTATTTGTATGAATTTTTAGGGAACCTAACCCCAACAGTTACAGCATCTTCCCCGAATGTTCTTACATCATCCCTGAATGCGACAACAGCTGGTGTCTTCCGTTTGGACTCTTTGTTCAAAACAATTTCCATAGGTACACCTGGAGATACTATTCCTATCTTCATCCATTCTGAACCTAAATCAATGGATATCACCGCCGCTGCTTCTGTTCTTTGACTTAAAAGTATGGGTAACAACACCATGCACAACACACCATACATTTTCTGTAAGAAAAATTTAAAAACTGTGAATTTAACAATCACCGAAAAATTGCAGACCCGGAATTAGGTTGCTAAGTCAAACACTTGTTCTATATGAAAGTATACACTTACTGGAACTATCGTCATCTTGAGTTAACAAACTACCATGTAGACATGTGTTAGAACTCACTCTTTCACTTTTAATTCAAAGATTTTATTGAAATCTTTTCTATTTTGCTTCGCTAAACTGAGCCAGCTACTTTAGTCCACGTCAAGTTTAACGTGTTTTATTCTCTATGGCCAGTGGCCTTTTAATTTTTTTAATTTTTCACGGTACACGGTTCCTAGAATAATAGCATGGAGTGAATGAATGAACGAATGAATCAGTCTGGCCGTAAAAATAATCGACTAAAACGAATTTTCAATGGACATCCCTTAAAACAAAGCGGAAAAGGAAACGAGCATAGATTAGACTCACAAAAATCATATGTTTATTTATGTAGAGTCCTCTGTAATTTGTGGTTTGATTGGGTGTTGCGGAAGGTGTTTGTTGAGTGTTGATCGCAAGTACGGAGGTCGCGGAATGCTGTTTATTTACAGTTATTAAATTCTGTTCAGTGCGTTGAAAATATTGAAACACAAGGTAAGTTCCTTATAGCCCTGCAAGCTTTTCTGTCACGTTTATTGCGGAACGATCGACTGTATCTGATTACGACTGTTATTGTATTTGTGTTTATTAAATTGCGCATTTCGAGTTTGTACATCACAACGTGACTCTTAAAGTTTTGTTGTAACTGCAGTCACCGAGTCACGTCGAGTGTGCTAATATCGTTTACATGCGGTTCTAAAAATGTGTCTGGACGCATGAATAACATCGGGGCGCATCCGCGGCGCTCCATCTAAATATGGAACGGGTGTTAGTATAGGTCGGTGTTGTGGCTGTGTGGCCGTCCCTGTGGTTATGTAATGGCCCTTGGAGGCAGGCACGTGCAGGGCGCAGTGCACGCGGTTCCACGTCGGAGGCACCGTGCATGAGGTGGACGCGGCGACGGCGACGCACGCGGTCCGCCGCGTTGTCCATCGCACCAGTTTCCTAGCAACATGTTGTTGACGCCGTTCCTCACCTCATCAACATAAATACACCTGGTTACTATGTGTTACATCATACAATATTATGTACAATAGTTAAAAACTGCTCACGTTGCTACGGCGCCCCTCACACAACACAACTGTTTGATTACATTGATTGCAACACAACACCATTTAAATTCAAACTTTCCTGTTGTGTCCAATGTGAGTACTCTGTTATGACATAGTTGTTTTCCTAACTGCATATTGTCCTTGATCTTATGCAGTTAAATTATTATTGTATGAGTGTAATATAACTCTGTCCGCCTATCCCTGTTTTTACTGTCTAAAATTAGTGTAGACCTTTGTGTGACCTAGATTTTAGTTAACACTTCCTATAGGATTTCTAATTTTGTTTGTCACGAGACAATGTTCTACTTTACAATGTGTAGTTACAACTGATTTAAACTTTTCAATTTAAAACTCTTAAGCAAGAGTGTCTGTCTGTATTTGAGATTCTGTTCATTATTGGATAAAGGTTTATCAAATCACATGCTAGAAAATGTATCAACTTAAAATGATGTTGCATAATGTTATAATTTTCTACAGAACCAGTTTTGAATTAGATTTAATGAATGTGTGCAATTTCCAATCAATGATGTTCAATGATTAGATATTTTAGTTATAAAGCAAATGTAACTACAGAATAATTATTTACACAATAAATAATGCTTCCTCAATAAAAAAATACAGAACAAATATGATTTTGTATAAACATGAATTTTTATAATTTCAAATCAATTGAATAAAAAACTTAATCAACATGTTGTTACTGTCTGTGACATAATCAAAGTTAAAACAAAAAAAAATGTAAAGCACTTGAACAAAAAAACAGCTATTAATTTTATCAAACTTTATTTTTGTAATTCAGAATGTGATATAAAATAGTTGATAAGTACATGTTTATCAACAAATTAATGATTACAATTCTTTATAGTCACTGAAATATGTCTTAGTTATTAAAGTAAGTAAATCAACTTGTTACTACATTAAAACAAAATAAGAGAAAGGGATTAGAAGTTTCATTTTCAAAAGTTCAATGGATTATTGGAATATGAAACAAAATCAATAGTTGCCTTTTATTTAGCAATCAAGGAAAATTCAGATTAACTAACTAAACATCAGTAATAATATATGAAAGTTATTTCTTACCATCATATGATACAATTGACTATACTGGAAAAGCGATACCAATCAACAGTTTCCATACCTACTATTTAAAAGAGAAAGCATAAAAACCACTTATGACTAAATACATTATTTATATTTTAAGTCTTATTTTCCCAAGGTTATTTCACTGTTGACTTCTGATATAGTAAAATAAGAATAAATACTTAATGGTTTTTCCGATTTTTGCACATGAACGTTCTTCCTTTTGATTTTCCTCATCTAAAGTATCAACGAAAACATTGTTATGTGACTCAATCAGTTATTAACATGTACGTACATAAATGCTATTTTAATATTGTATTTACAGCATAATTTCGTAATAAAAAGTATTGCCCGATAAAAATGCAATTAAACTCAATTTGTAAAGTTTCCGTTCATAGTAAATATGTGTATTTTGTTTATAACTCAAAAGGTAAATACTTATTTTCTATTACATCGTGTTTAAAGAAAAGCGACTTTTTAGTTATTCATTTCCTTAACTTAAATTGCGCTTAATCATTGTGTTAACAAGTAGAGCCAATTAGTTAATTAAATTACTACAATACATCAACAGAAATGAGAAATCGTTGCGGAACTCAATTATTGTTATGATTAAGTTTATTAAATAATGCTTCACTTGTATATCAAATAATTAACAAAGAAACAACTACCGTGCCGACTTACATTTTTAAACTTTATTTTACAAATCAAAATGTTAATGATATCTGATGATGCATCTTAGAAGCGCGGCCGAAAATAAAGGTCATCGTTTGCACTCATTTTGCGCCGTCTACACGACTGACAACTTGCCAGTCATAGTAGGCATTATTTGTAAACAGAAACGTAATTATAATTAATAAATAAATTAGTGGGTTAAGACCGCGTAGTCTAATGTAAGCCAATGCCACTATTATCTTGTAAGTCTGTCCGTCGCGAAATGATAAAAATTGCGCCAATTCATAAATAAATTCAGAATAATTCGTAAATATTGCCAAAGTAAACATTTCATTTACCGTCCACGTGTAGACGCCGTGGCTTTCGTGTTTGTAAAACGCAGTAGAACCAATTAAGTTTTACTTAATTAAACGAGTTTGAAGACAGAAAGAATACCGATAAAATAAAAGTATTTGCACTGGTAATGTAAGAATGCAAACTAATTCTAAACAAATGTAAGTACTTATATTCGTCTTATCTTCGAGATTTTACTATCTGAGATGGTGTTCTACTTTTCCTAATTCTTGTAGATTGAATAAAATGAGAATGCGAAAAGATCTAAGTAACATTTAATCTCATTTAATTTACATACCACATTAAAAGTTTAAAAATGTATTTTCGCGTTCACATAGGAAATATCACAATGATTGTTTACAAATAAATAACACAACGATAATAATTGTGACATACATTTTAGAATTGTTTACGGAACCATAAAAGGTGAGCGTAACTAATACGTTTTAAGTATGTTCGAAAAATCGCGCGTTAGATAACGTATGCGAGTTATTTATTGTGATTTGAACCCGGTGACACGGCGACGCCACGCTGCGTAGCGGGTGGCTCGTAGTTCGTGTACATTTCGTTTGGCTGTTTGTTACTATGCCAAGGCCAAAACGATATTATGTGATCATGTCACTGCGTCTTAACGATAAATTACATTTCGAAGATAAAAAAAAAATGTATAATATTCGCGTTATACCACGACATTTTTGCGTATTATTTTAAAGGTTACGCAATTTACGTCAGATCTGTTCATCTATTTTGATAATTTGATGTATTCCTATTAGTAATTTTTGCATCTTTCGTTATGAAAATATTTTGATTCACTATATCGCAAATCGAATAAGAGCCTTTCCTATTCTCTTATTCCTATTCTGGTGCAACGCCACCAATCTTCGAAACGTCTCTCACACAAAACACAATACATCAATCTTTTCATAGGCGTACGACTCGTCTTGAATCCATCGTATTTTAAATTCTATAACATGATGATGACTGAGGAATAAAAGGATGGAGTGATATGGAGTTGATATGAGGATGGATGTGATATCAATCCATCCTTTTATTCCTCAGTCTAATTAAACCTAAACATATTCGGTATTCCTAACCATTGAAAGTGGTTAATTGGACTGGAAATACTGAGAGCAAGCAATATTATGCTGATAGTGTAATCTATCACTTAAATTTCTGTAAAGTTTCTTGTTAATTTATGAATTCTTGTGTATTTATAACAAAATCAAAGACCGATTAGGTACTTTAATGTTACGAAACATTGGATTTTCATAAAATGAAAACGGACCACGACCTACTTTCAAGTAGTTCAAAATAATAATGGCACACAAAGCAACCGAATTTTACAGAAACGTTTAATGTAAAATTGAATTAATTATTCATTAAAATGAATAAAACAAAGAGGTTTGGCTACAATCTCATCGGGCTGTAGAAAAGCTATAAATTTTAAACGCCATTCATTCAATTTCATCGGATACGTACAATCTGAAATTATGATTAATATTTTAATTAAACTTATATGAAACAATAGATCTTTATTTACGATGGAAAAACAGAAGATCACTTATATCCTATTTTCATAGAGGAAAAATTTGCAGTTTATTGTGTACTAGATGACCCTCGCAACTTCGTCTGCGTCATAAAGGGGTTCAAACAGTACTCGCAATGCCGTCGAGTTATTATTTTCGCGGCTCGCTGTGCCACACATATTAATTGCGTTTTATACTCGTAATAACTTCTAAACGAAAAGTCCGATTGGAATAAAACAAAAAGTAATTTAATTCTACATTAATACTCTTGATAACAAAATACTTAATTTGGATAAGGGTTAATATAACGATACTCATTTAACGTTAAATTCAATCTCGGAACGAAATATTAAATTTTAAAAACATAAAAGTGGTTATTGTGACTAAACTATGATAGTTAGATATATGCTGTCGCGGACTTTTTTGTTTGTCTTGATAATACCTAAAAACCCGTAGTACATCATTTTGTTCTATTGTCAATAGTTTTTGCAGCGTACGCATAAATAGGTTTTCGATTTTTCACCTTTTGTTACATATTCGATATTTTCATGCGGATCCCTATTTTTTTTGAAAATAAAATATAGCCTATAACCTTCCTCGATAAATGGACTTTCCAACAGTGAAAGAATTTTTGAAATCGGACCAGTAGATCCTGAGATTAGCGCGTTCAAACAAACAAACAAACTCTTCAGCTTTATAATATTAGTATAGACAATAATAATATAAACTTAAATTTAATTTATCAAATCGTAACAATGCACCTACTGAAAAACTGGGTCAACTCGAAAATTTAGTATTTATCCAATAATATTATTGCCAATTATTTATTTCTCATACCAACAACATAAAATCTAAACTACGGATTTGAATCGAGTTGCTTAAACAAGTGCACTTTAGTTAAAACTCACTCGACAAAATTACAAACAACAACTTTCTGAGGTTATATAAAACCAATTTTTTCATTAACTTGACATTTAAATTTGGAAATTCAGCGGTAGTATGAGGTAATGAGTACATGAATAACCTTTAGCACCCAATCATTGAATTAATTCCATGCACCCTACTTGGTGATGCTACTGAACTAAATGCACGGGTCATGTGACTTGATGTGGCGCATTATAATGCAGTAGATTTTAGTAGACGTGATTACATTGTGTCTGTCAAAAATACAAGCATAGTTAGTGAAGGAGGCCTTTTCAAAGTATAAATAACTTCTTGTCGTCAGCACACTAATCTTACGTTTTAACTCTACCATTGTTCATAACGCATTCTTCAGCTCGCAAAGAATAGCCACAAAGCAAGGCTGCAAATTGTAATTTACAATTAAAATAGTTTTGTTATTTTTACACGATTTTAAAAATAGGAATAGAGGAGGTTCTCGAAACCTTATCCTTTGTCCTTACTATTAAATGAAATTTTATATTCTATTTATACTTCAACAGAGTGAAGCCGATCGATGTAAGACATGCTGAATTTAGAGGGCTCTGATTACCCTCAGTTCGTTTTGCACTGAAATTTTAGGCACGATAGTTTGTTGAAATTCTACTTGCTGTTCATGATGTTATTTTCCATAAAACACAATACATCAATCTTTTCTTAGGCTTACGACTTGTCTTGAATCCATCGTATTTTAAATTCAACATTCGCAGATGTAATAATTCTATGGTTATTTCTAGATGTTTCACTTCAAGATTGTGTTTAGTAATCCATAACAAATAATGCTTCATGTTTGTATCAGATGGCGCCAATGCGCGGCGAACGTGGCGGGTCACCAGCCCGGGGCGCTCGTGCATCCTTGCCTCTGCCCCGGCGTCTCATCAGGCAGATAGCGAGGCACGTCGCTTCCAGCGGCCGGTCACTGCGCCGGCTTGAGGTCTCCGGCAGGGTCATAGACAACTTCGACGACATTGATGGTGCATCCGATGACTCCGATATGGAAACATCGCAACCGGCGTAAGTTGACTAACGAAACTTAACCAGTTAGATGCTAGAGTATAATATCTTTAGCATATGGAGGTAAAGCCTAAATCTAGTAGGGCTTAGTGCTTACTTATACTAAAACAAGCAACGGTAAAACAAAATGTACGAAAAATCTCCACCTTTTTTTTTTTTCAATATTTTTTTGCAATCCAGTCTCCTTTTTTCGTGTGCAGACCATTGAGCGCATATGCAAAACTGCTCCGACCTTGAAATAGTAATAGGTCATTATTAGATCGCGTGTATTTTTACGTATGTCATAAAAATAGACTTATACAATTACTAGCAGCGTCAATGTATTATTTTAAGAAAGTAGAGAAACTGGGTTACGTGTTAGTAATAAATATTTGTGTTTCGCAACAATGCGTCGATGATCCGTCACAGTTTTAACGTTCTTATAATATTACAATAGTTATTCCATAGATTAACGTTTCCAAATGAAACGATCCAAATACAGTAGGACCTCGATTATCCGGACTAATTGTTGTCAGTAGGCATCCGGATAATTGAAAGTCCGGATAATCCAAGATATGAAGAAAAACGGACTTTTTGCATATGTACATATGTAGAGTCTGTATCATACATATGTAATGTTAAGTGTTTATTTAAAACTGGATAACTCCGGGTTTGATCCGAGCCATGAAACTCAGAGACACGCTTCACTTGAAGGTAAAAAGAGACCCTCAGAATACAGATCTGCTCTCTAAATACAAAAGACACCGGAATCACCTTCTTGAGCTGATGCGACGTCGTAAACATGATTACAACGACAATCTTCTTAGAGAATGCAAAGGAGACTCATCAAAAATGTGGAAGACAATTAAAAATATTTGTGCACTTAATAAGAAGCCGGAGAATGCCGAGGAGTTGTTGACATCTGGCGCGACTCGGTCCGACTCTCTTAATTTATGCAACGACTATTTTGTCAACGTCGGAAGGAAACAGGCAGACGAAATTCTTCGTGAGGTCCATAAGAGCGTCGATGAGTTGGCATGGGAAGTGCGCTGTCCATCTCTTTCTGCTGAATCCTTCTTTTTTGCACCAACCGATGTTGATGAGGTTTTAGCTGTAATAAACGTACTTAAAGAAAAAAGTGCTCCCGGAATCGATGGCATTACCAATGTCATGGTTAAAAAATTAAGCCATTGTATTGTAGTTCCTTTGACACATGTGATCAACCTTAGTCTTTCCTCGGGAAAATTTCCAGCATGCTGGAAGACTGCACAGGTGACTCCCATATTCAAGGACGGTGATAGATCTAATCCATCTAGTTACCGGCCTATATCTCTTCTGCCTGTTCTTTCAAAGATTTTGGAGAAAGTAGTTAATAAAAGACTTGTAAATTACCTTGAACAAAGGAACATTTTATCATCTTGTCAATTTGGTTTTCGACAGGGGAAGTCGACCGAGGACGCGGTTAACGATCTCTTGGACTATGTGGTTTCTGGTTTGGACGCGGGTAGTAAGTGTGTGGGAGTGTTCATAGATTTAGCTAAAGCGTTTGACACGGTTGCTCCTCAAATTCTTCTGAAAAAGATGGGAGCTGCAGGTATTCGAGGTATTGCGTTAGAGTGGTTCTCGAGTTACCTTACAGATAGAGGACAATGCTTTAAGGTAGCTGATTGTATCAGTGACATTAGAAGACTCTCGTTTGGTGTTCCTCAAGGCAGCATTCTGGGTCCAACTCTCTTCAACTTATATATTAATGACATTGCGCACTTATTTAGTGGGAACTCGGATATCAGAGTAGTCTGCTACGCAGATGACACTGCCATTGTTTTCAGAGGAGCAACTTGGGAAGACGTTTTTCGGCGAACAGAGATTGGACTATCATTGGTGGCTAATTGGCTGAGCAATAATCTGCTAATGCTTAACGCAAAGAAAACCAAATACATCTGCTTCCACAAAACAAGGGTCTCTCGTCCTCCTAGCTCACTACACCTAAAAATCCACAAGTGTAACGTTAGTAGCTCATCAAAAAATAACTGCATGTGTCCGCAAGTTGAACGGACAAATGACCTAAAATATCTGGGTGTCATTATTGATGAAAAACTATCATTCAAGAAACACATAAATACCCTTGCTGGTCGCGTAAGAAGAATTGTACATGTTATGAAACTTCTTCGTGACGGGGCTAGCAAGGAGATCCTGATGATGGTATACACAGCACTTTGCGAGTCACTATTGCGCTATTGCATCACTGCATGGGGTGGTGCCTCTAAAACGTGTCTGATAGCCGTGGAAAGAGCCCAAAGGTCGGTCCTCAAGGTTATGTTCCGTAGGCCATATAGGTATCCCACAAAACGTCTTCACTCTGACACCTCAACACTATCTGTGCGGCAGATTTACATCCACCGTGCTACAGCGTCCTTTCATAAAGTCGCTGCTAGTCTTGTAGGGACGCATGCACTTTTTTTATACAAGCAGCAATATATAAGTGCAGTGCGAAGCGCGACTCCCCAGTCGTCCCGTTAAGAGCATAGCGTACGCTCGCGTCCACACATTATTATTATTGTAATCATATTCATTATTGTGTATTGTAAACAGTGACAATAAATAATGATAACTAGAGTCAGTTGTTCATTTTAATTTAATGGTATCTACCAAATAGATACTCAAGTAATTTATTAAGGGATATCTCTTTCCGTTATAAGTGATATCCTAAAGTGGTGACCCCGACAAGAACACGACTCCTTCAAGAACATCACACCCGCACCACGCCAGCCAGCTTCAGCCTCTTCGGGTATTTCGTCCAATAGCCGCAACGCAGCGCGGCCTGGTCGAACCCTCATCGGCTTGACATTGGGCACACTGACTACAAGGACCGGTCAGCAAAGCAGAGCGCATCTCTCCTGGTCATCAGTAGCATCGGCCCCGCACGGCAGCATGTCCGACTCACTGGAGCCCGTGCGTCAGCAGTACAGTTCCGACTCACTGGGACTTCTTTCACTGGCATTGGCGATTCAAGCACACAAGACGGGGAACGGGAGAACACACAAGTAATTAGTTATGAAATATACGTGGAGCTGTGAAATTATGAAGATTAGTGTAGATTAAATACGCAAGCTACTGAACGGACGACTCCCTGCAAGGTACTTACATCGACTGCAGGTAAAAACAACAAGATTTTAACACAAAATCGGATATTAGGAAGAAGTATACAAAATATATAGGACAGTTATGAGCAGATATGGCACAGGAACTAGAACAACGCTGTATTGGAGGACAAGTAATGAGATTCAGTCATAGTAATCGACAAGCGAAGACTAAGGGAAACGTCGCAACTCGAGCATTGTAATCATCGGAACACCGGATGGTATAACGAGCAAAACCAGCCACTACCATTGATCCGGAAGAGATGACAAGTGGGAGAGCACCCAAGGAATTTCGGGAGAAAAGCATACCCAGAGGAAATGCCGTCGAGATCGCCACATTTTATGGTGGGAGACATACTTGGTCGAGAGATATTTATTATGTCGAGAAGAAGTCGAGGAGAGCTGTAGAAACGATGGACAAGTCAAGTCGCGGTCCAATATTCTACTTCATTCTCCATAACTTATAACGTGTGAATATATAACTTGATGCCAAATTTCACGTCTTGCGGTTAAGGGGCGACGTGACAGCGATATTTGCATTCCTGTATTGCCTTTTGTATTATTTTTAGTCTGTTTTTTTTTTTGTAACGTTTTGTCATTCAAGTATTTTTGTGTTTTTAATAATTCGTCACACTCTTATTGGAAATAATCGAACTATGTATATGCTATAATATTTTATGAGTCTTTAAAGTAATTAAGTAAAGGGATAAAACCATCTTAATTGACTTAGAAATGATGTTTCAACTTTGTATTGAATAGTGACATGTTTGTAAAGTAAAAATTGTAATATGTTTTAACAAAATTTGAATCATTAATGTTATGTGTAGAAGATTCAATATACTTTGATTCGTATCATTGATTTATGGCAATGAGAACTACTTAACGAAAGTTATATTTAAAAATGTAAGTGGAATAAGTTATAGTTCTCGTAATATTTCATCACAAAAAGCAATGATTTGTTATAAGTACTTTGTTATAAGTGTGAGAAAACACCGAGTCAACAATTCGAGTGTTCGTTGTATCTCAAGTTTTAAACGATTTAAGATGAAATGATTTTGAAGTAAAAAATGATTGATTTATGAGTAGCGAGTAAAAAACTTCGACTGTTGCTTAACGATAAAGCGCATTCGAAGTATATCTCAAGTACCTACCCTAATACGGTACAGCCGCTTACAAAAGTTTTAACATTACTTAGTTTTATTTTATTTTGTTTTGTGAAAAATTTTGCATTGTATAACCAAAATTTTAGGAAGGGTGTACTGTAGGGACGCATGCACTTTTTTTATACAAGCAGCAATATATAAGTGCAGTGCGAAGCGCGACTCCCCAGTCGTCCCGTTAAGAGCATAGCGTACGCTCGCGTCCACACATTATTATTATTGTAATCATATTCATTATTGTGTATTGTAAACAGTGACAATAAATAATGATAACTAGAGTCAGTTGTTCATTTTAATTTAATGGTATCTACCAAATAGATACTCAAGTAATTTATTAAGGGATATCTCTTTCCGTTATAAGTGATATCCTAAAGTCTCATGAAAGAATCGGTGTTTTCTAGTTCTTCTCGTATTAGCCGCCGTAAGCAAAACCAAATCAAGATCCCAAAAACAAAAACTACATTTGCTAAGCGTTTCCGGGCATACTCCTTCCCATACATTTACAGTCGTGTAATTCAGTACTGCGACCTTTCCTGTTTGTTGTACGGTGTCAAAACCAAAGTCAGGAAGTGGCTACTCACGTTAGACTATGACGAGACTGAATTAATTTTGAGAAATTTCACATAAAATATTTATTTTGTTCAATTCTAATTAACTCTAGGTATATACAATTATTAAATGAATTGTGCTATTCATTTATTAAAAATTGATTATGTTGTAATTTATTGATTTGGACTAGTTTGGATCGAGTAATGAAATGTTTTAATTATTAATTCGAATTATTGATGTCAGCCTACATTAAAAATTCTTTATTTCTTTAAAAGTTAAAACTTCTTTCAGCTATTCCATATTATCATTATGTGCACCTACAAAGCATTGTAACACACTCGGCTACATAAGTATTCACTCACACCCACACACACGCACACACACACACACGCACACACACACACACGCACACGCACACACACACACTTACACAAATTATTGCATCTCAGGTTTATATGTAACTTTAAATATCATGTTAAGTTATACTATGAATGACGTTGGCGTCCCATGTTTGGTTTAACGAATGATTGTAAAAATAACAGATCACCCGCGATACAGGCATGTCCTAGTGCGGGGGTCACCGATAACGTTATAACGCATGTAAACTTTCCGTTAATAAATTATTTTCATTTCATTTTCATTTCATTTCAAAACAACAAATACATATGAGCGAAAATCAACGTTTATTAAGAAATTGTACATAATGTACGTATAATTTGCTTACAATAATTATGTATGTATTTGGTAATTTGCATTAGGTAATCATGAAATAAAATAATTAGTTTAATTTGGTTTAAAATATTTGGTAATTGTCGTTTTTAAGCGTCTTCTAAAAGTTCATGTTTCGGTTTCTTCATCATTTTCCGATGTTTACTCCCGTCATCACAATCCAATTTGCTGGTGTACGACAAAATTGAATCAGTATTTTTCTTGATATCACTTATCGTGGATGTACCCACACCATACTTATCAGCTAACTTACGACCGGTTTCTCCTTTTTTTAATGAATCAATAATATTTATTTTATCTTTAAGTGATAACACCACTCTTTTACGCTTTGACATTTTAAAATTTGTTGACGTGACACGCACGTTAAAAAGAAGTAACAATTGCCGTCTAACTAAAACAATAAGAAACGCGTGTAGCGGCTAGGCCGTCCCGCCGCCCGCACCCTGCGGGAGGTGCGGGTGGGGCGACGGGCGCGGACGGCACGAGTGGCGCGGCGTTATGCAAGTTTTGACATGTTAATGTTAGAATAAACTCGTCGCGATTGGCAGTCCGGATAATCGCGAATCCGGATAACTGAGGTCCGGATAATCGGGGTCCTACTGTAATGGGATATCATTGGGGTAATGCAGAGATCGATCGACGGATCAGTTGGCGTTTGAATGTGAATTGCGAAAAATGAGTTATTTATGCGACTTCAACGTTAGCTCAAAGAACATGCACGCCTCACTTTTCTGATTGAGAAACCTTGTGATAGATTACGGATGTGTTTACCTTGAATTTTATGTGTTTATCTCATTTCTGAGTGCTTGGTTTTCGTATTACGCCGTGTTTAATCGTATGCCATGTCAACAAGTAAAACAAATAACGTACAGTTAATGTTTGCTGACACGTTTTCGTGTAAATTCGTCAAGATCTAGGTATATTTTAATAGAATAATAATCAGGAATGGGTCGTAAACGATGGCATGACACTTGAATATCTGTTAAGGTAATGATGAAAAGCTTCATGTGATTGGAGTTTTTAAGTTCGTGCAGAATTTACGTAAAATTCTTTCGTAGGCACGTTAGAAATAGCGTGTTTAACACTCTCCTACAATTAGTGAAACATTGATCAAACATTCCGTTAAGTAACCTTTGACTACGGCACTTACGTAATACATTACGAAAGGTAGTAGTGATAAACGTATCGTTTACTTTGATAATAGACTGACAGTGTTTCGACCTAACTAACACTAGCGATTCAATTTGTACAGCAGTACCATAATCAGAGTTTTATTGTTTTATCAACTGAGCAGCTGTATTATTTTTATCGCATTGTCTTACTCCACTAACCTAGCTAAAAATATACGTAAGACATAACGCTATCAATTTTAGAAGTTGTCGTTGATTGATGAACATTCATAGCAAATTTTGGTGTTAGATAAAAATTTAATCCGTTGAAAAATAAATTTTTCTCCTCAGATATACGTTATATAAAATCTTTTATCATATCAAGTGGATACGAAACTTGTAGATAATGTATTACCTAATGCGGAGTAGTACAGAACATTACGATGCAAATTCCATAGTGACAGTCAATTAAAAATACGCAATGAAAGATAAAATGCAATAAAAAGTCGCATGAGAACAGTATCGCGTGCTGAAGTTCAGTGCGGAAAACACGCTAAATATTTGTTTTGTAACGCGTACCTTGCTGGTCACGAAACATGTAGGTTTTGTTTATTCTAAGGTTACTTCACACGGGAATTCTAATTCGGAGGTATTGGGAGCAGCTGAGATAACGATAAGGAATATGGTACAGTTAGGATTCTTAATATTCAAATATGCGATTTGATGAATTAAGTTTGCTTAGTATCAAAAGATGTATCTCTTCGTCTTAAAGTATTGTTTTCGTCCATATTTATTTTTCACAACGTCTTTTCGCTTAATAAAATATAGGCAACGTTGTATTATGAGACATAAGTCAATCCGACTTAAGGAAACTTAGTGATAATCCGGAGTGTGCCTGAATTTAGAGGACTCTGTTTTCTATAAATAAGACAAATTAGGGTGCGTTTCTTTTCGTTTGCAAAATCTCGTTCATTGCTGTTATTTTTAATTCAATATTACTATACCTACTTAGTAGAATGAAACGTAATGTTGTGTTCTTCACTACCTAGATTAAATAGTCGTTTCCCGCTGTCTGTCTTTATGTAAGCACCATAAAAATACACAGTGTTTTCATATTTTTTTAGTTCGTTTTTCAGAAAAACCAGCATAATATTCTATCTCTAATATGTACGGTACTTCCCATTCATATCGTATAGTCCTAGAACACCCTGTATATTGTCTATGTTTTCTATTGTAGAGTTGCATGTGGAGGCAACGCCGGTAACCTACCTCCGGCTGACCACGACGACGATCTGACCAGCCTAAGTTGGTTACAAGATAAAAATCTACTGAGAGGTAATAACACGTGATTTTTATAGATATAGGTACTATAAGTCACGTGCTTGATCACGTGAGCTTTAAATGAAAAGAATTACTTACTGATAATCGTGTGAAAATATACCTTTATTTTGATCTAAGAATAAAAAAACCTAGTCAATATTATTGTTGACCGTTCAACCGAGTTGGTCTTATAACAAAAATGTATGTTAATATTAAATTGTAATTTAAAAAATACTCAACTAATTACGTCTTATCATTTTTTAAATATTAAAACTCATTAAATAATTATTACATAACATTACAGGTATAAACCTAACAAAAAGCGACATTGAAGACACGAAAATGATTGGCAGTCAAGTTATTGTTAAGGTGAGTTTATAACTTAACCCGTAAGTAATGAATGAATTATTAAAACAATATATAGGCTGGTAATAGTATTATTTTATTGGAGTAAAAAAAAAATTTTTAGGATTAAATTCATACTCAAAATGATACAGTGGCATACTAGTACTCAAATTTCGACACAATTATAGTTTTGTTCTGAACAATTTGCGCGCCTTACATTGCGTACAAAACCTATAAAAGAAAAAAGTAAATATTGCGATCAAAATATTCTATTAATAGTCATGTATCCATAATTGACTTAGCTTTAATTAAACAGTGTTTTAACGAGTTCATTATAGTCGATAAACTATTATTAAGCAGTTTATTGAACAATACTTCAAAATAAAAAACGCTTAAAAGCAATGAATATTGAATACGAATAATTTTAAACACTTTGTTTTGACTCGTAATCCGGCGGTCATTCAACTAAATCACATCAAGCATTCATCTATAATTCAAAATGAGTAGTCAAATAAACATTTAACTTCATAATTATTATTTGTATTGTTGAATCAAATATGACTGGGTTATAAGGAAAAAATATAACGTACAACAACAGTAAAAATAACAAGACAAATGAATTACTTTAATCTATTTATTTAGATTTCTTTAAACAAGGAAATATCCGGGATCTGTATAGTTGCCAAGGAGTCAATATATTTAATTTTCTGTTTTGGGCCAAGATAATGTGTACTTCCAAAGAGATTTATTTTATAGCTTAGGGAAATCATTTAGGCATATATTAAAATGAAGCAGATTGAAGAAATATTCTTTGACTTACAAATCATAATTAAGAAATTATACCTTTACAAAAAAATAACCTCTTTATATCAAAAGCACGACACAGCGACAGGTTAAGTAAAGTTTGGCCAACTATTTGTCCAACAACATGGCGATGAAACATTTCTTACAAATTCCAAGTGAAGTGAAATTACCAACACCGGTCGGTTGTGTAATCATGTCAGGGGCCATGGTGTCCAATTGACGGCGTTTGTACAGTAAAATGATAGCCATAATCGTGAATATAGTACTTTATTGTTATAGAAATAAAGGTGATATTCGTTCAACGAAATCACGTAGCCATGACAAGAGACTTAGGAACAAAAAGTTTAAACATGAAATTAACCGCAAACTACGATAACCATGGTGAACAAACGTGTTTGTCACAGCTTGTTACCTTTATATATTTTACAAGTATATTATACACTTTTTGATACTTAATTAAAAAAACTCATCCTCTAAAAATTTTATTTCAGTTCAGTTTAATAAAAAATTCTAACACTTCCAATAGTAAAAAATAAAAAAGAACAAACGTAATCACTCTAAAGCACGTTTTAGTTACATAATAAATATTATTAAAGTAAATTTACACAAGTGTGTAACGGCTTCGACCAACGTCGTTTGACTTTTACTAACGTTTGAGATGACACGGTAATTTATACTATTCGTCGAGGAATTTACTGTACTATAGGTACGAAAAACTGTATCGTAATATTAAAATTGCATTAATTTTAATTCGTTTTTTATTGGCATGCTAGGACTAATTAATGGTCAATTTAGCGATCGTCTCCGAGATGATAAATAATAATGCGAAACTATGGCGGAATATCTAAATCTATTTCTAAGAATAAACGTACAATAATTTTGACAAATCCATAGACAACATTAACAGATATCAAAAACAAAAGATTTAAAATCAATCCCAGTCAACTCTGCATCCTTTGAAATCAAGATAAATTTATTATCTAATCTGTGATTATCTATCTAAATAACGTACTATTTCCTCTACAGACGGAATCAAAAACTCCCCCTCCTCTAATCCGCCACCCCTCCCCTCCCCGGACTCCAGTAAAGGCTCCCCCTTCTCCCCCCACAGTGATCCACACCAAACCGCCCTATTCCTTCTCCTGTCTCATATTCATGGCGATAGAAGCCGCCCCCGCCAGAGCGTTGCCCGTCAAAGAGATATACGCGTGGATCATCAAGCACTTCCCGTATTTCAAACACGCACCACAAGGATGGAAGAACAGCGTCAGACATAATTTGTCGTTGAATAAATGCTTTCATAAGGTTAGTAGAGAAAATTGGTTTTGCTCGGATGAAATTTTTTTTTCTGATTTGAGGTGTTGCCAAAGTTAGTGACATCTAAAAGTTTTGAAGTTGCTTTTGTTTTATAGAGAAGAAAGTCGTTGTTATTCTTTATTAAATAAAGCGTTAGTTTTTAATTTGGAAATGCATTTCAAATTATAATGTTTCAGGTGGCAGCAGCGCCCGGTCTCGGTAAAGGATCTCTATGGACGGTCGACCCACAGCATCGCGCTTCCTTATTACAGGTTACAATGCAATTCAATAACTCACACTGATCATTCTGTTGAACATAACATTTAAAAAGTCGTTAAATAATGTTTATGGAGTAGTATTGTAGTAGAAAACAAATTATTAAAGGTATTAATACAATAAAGGTATTAACTTATTAAAATGCTCTTGCAGGTAAATGATAACTCAATCTCAGTAAAGTCTAAACAATCTGGATAGACCCATACACCTTTTTATAGTCTCTCGGATAGATTACCCTTCAGTCTACCTGATGCTCAGTAAACACCGTCGCTCATAAACTCCTTAGGGAAACTTAAACCCACTTTGAAACACCCAAAACAATATCTGATTGTATAATAACATCAGCAGGCGTTCGGTCGTCAACCAGTGCCCTCCCCTGCCAGCAATGAATCAAGCGGCAACGGCAAGAACTCGCCCGACCCCACCCTGTTCCCCTTCCTCGCGAAGAGACTGGCCGCTGAACCGGGGGCTGATGAATACCTTGCAGCCGCTACTGTGCTCGCTATGAAGTACGGACCTTCTGTGTTGGAACAGGTGAGGTTATAGTTATAAAGGTCTTACAAATAGTGAGAGCTAAAAATTAATAGAAAAATTTTGTGTTTTTGGTTCGGTTTCCAAAATAGTTTATCATTGGTCATGGATGTCATAGAAATTACCAGTATATTAACGATAGTAAGTTCATCGGTGTTTACTAAGAAAAGTTAGCTTTCCTTTTAGATCTTTGGGCTCAGAGTAATTACGTTAGTTTCATTGTATGCAGTGAGAGGTGTGCAAACTTTTTTAAAACAAGGCCTACTTCCAGCAGTGGTGTTTACATGATGGTTTTCTAAAGAAGTCAAAAATCCCGTATTTCAACAACTGAATTTTAATAAATAAAAAAAAGCTATGAGTAATTTCGTCACAGCTATTTGTGAAGTATTCCTTATAATATGCATGTGGTTTCCTCTTCAGTTGCCCCCCGCGGCGTCTCTGGTGATATCTCGGTGTACGCGCGACGAGCACTCGTACAGCGGGGGCGGGGGCGGGGGCGCAGGGGGAGGGGGCGAGGAGCGCCGCACCGCCGAGGCATTGCTGCACCTCGCGGGGCTCACACCCACACTCGCGCCCAGCTAGCCCAAACACACGCACAACGACGCCCCTAACACGTTGCTTTCGCGTACATAAACAGATCATTATGACGGGTGTATCTTGAATCTTTATTCGAAACTAGTGTATGAAAACATCTCGTAGTTTATAACTTACGGGATGGAAAAACAACATCATTTCTTAGTGCTCGAATTTCATGTGTACTTTGGGATTATGCAATCACAAATCTAAGAAACTATTCTACCTCGATGAGGTCATCGACCTGAGATAGATTTATTACACGTAAAAAGTGTAACGTCAAACAAAATTGTGATTGTGTTGTCTTTAGGTAATTTATCGTTGCATACATTTTCGAAAAGATTAAAGATACACCCTGTATGCTGGTGATTTTATAATCGTTTTGAAACAGCTGTCGTAACTTCAATGATGAGCGATAACAGTCTTCGGAGGAAGCTCGGCAATATAAATTTATACAGTACATTACAGGGTAACATGCCCAGTTAACGAAAGAGGTTCCTTTAAAAATAATATTATTATTCAATCATAAATTAATAAAACTGTATTTATTGATGTGACATTGTTTCAAATGACGCACTTGTTACTTTTAAATAATTAAGAACTAGAACATTTAACATAGTTTTCGGTTCATACAAGACGATTATAAGATCACGATGAAGAAGGTTATTAATATCCCTCTAGTAACACAAATCTTTACATAACTTCCAAAGATTCAATCCTTATTTGACAACGTGTAAATTTTCTTCAGAAATTAGTAATTACTATCTTATTATAAAATATCCTTTTTTCTATGAAATGTGACGAATTGTTACAATTGAAATGTGGGCGTCGAAACTACATAAATCAATTTATTTTGCGACAAAGACTATTCTTGTGTTTCATCTATTTATAAATAAATTATTGACTCGTGCGTGTTCGAGCCGATGTAAGCTGTTTTCGCGATCGGTTTATTTTTAAGTGAAAAAAATTATATACTTATATCTTCGTCTTTTAGAATTTTCTCGAAACGGAGCAAAGCTCTCGCTGAAGTGATTCATTGTTAGAATATTAGTTCTTAGAACGTTAACCGAAAATGATTTCTAAACTTCACAGACGCGTTTACCATAATCTAGTCGAATAAAGACATGTTTTTATCTCTTTCACTCACAAACTATCCTTGCCTATATCTCCGTTATAAATATGTTTTCCAACTAAGTATAACATCACAATTGCTGGAGTAATCTTGTTCCTTAAATTGTTGCTTTTAATTCAATGTTTAGGTGGCACGTAAAATATTTATAATCTATTTAAATCAATTTACAAACTTTTGTAGCATAATTACATTTTTTTAAATAGTAGTTACTACTAGTGATAGATGTGATACTACTTAGTACGAAATATATTTATTAAAAGAATAATCTATATGGTAATAGTTCTCCCTACACGCATTTAGGTTGACCCCGTTTATAAATAGTCAAATGAATCATAATAAAGTAATTAATTGTATGATTTAAACCACGTTTGCGATACATTTTATGCCGAAAGTTGCCAGTAATATAAAGCAAATCTAATCGTAACGTGGGTATTTTAGTTAATGTTTATTTTATTTATTCGATTTCGGTTAATTTATAAGAGTTTTTTAGTAATTAATTTTCGACGATAATGAAATTATTCTAAACTAAGCAATAAAAGTATAGCTTAAACATAAACGTGATGTGCACGCAAAAGTTATTTACATATATACAAATACCTTATACAGGGGCGAATGGAGTATAAAAACACATATTCTACGTATTTATTTCTTATTTCGTGATAATATAATGTATTTTATTAGCAAGTAAATATACTTAGCCATAAGCAAACAATATTTTGTGTTCATGTATTTGTGATCTTGTAAACATCAAACGTAATTGTATATTATTTTACTGAAGCTCGTTCTGCTTCTGGGACATTTATAAAAAACATTTAATAGTTAGATTATTTCCTGCTCTTGAATTTTATCTGCATATTTAACACTTCTGAGTTACACAATTCTAAAATTTCAATCAACTTTTCTCAAGTGCCTACTTACTATCTTTATAAAACGTTTCTAAGATAAAATAAATACGGGTTCTCACATGGAAGCCTTGAAATAAATACACCAATTAGAGTAACTTCTTCACTCTTCAATACTCAGTTCAAATCGATATTAGTTGTAAATATTCGATCGAATAATATCAAATCGATAATTAGAAAAAATGTTTCGTAAACTATTGTAGGTACAATTTTATGTAAATTTACGCGTGCGTTTGCGTAAATAATCGAAAAAAAAACAACGGCTTTCTTTAGAAAACAATTAAAATGTTTGTCGTGAAGATATTTACGCGTAGTTTTAATTAGACTGAGTATAATGACTGATTTCTGAGCAATATTATTTATTAGTGAAAATTGAAGTCTAGCGAGCACGTGTATTAAAAATTTAATATAATGTTCTCATGGAAGTGTAATTAAGGCTTCGCAATGAAATGTATAACTTTGTGTAACAGGTTGATTTACCAAAAGCAGTTCGAAATTACTTTTAGCTGTATATTATAGTGTAGACAGTGAATGTGTTGAGTGCCAAATGAAGAAAAGATATATTATTATAAAAGCAAATTCAAACAAATTGTTATAAATATATTTCAATCGTATGCTATTATGCATAGATTAGATGATAAGCGATGTTATAATAATTTAATTGCTAATTATTAATGAAGTTTTTGCTGTATTTAGGAGCGTCTTCCATCTTATTCGTATTAGTTTCTAGTAGGTAACGATCGAGGAAGAAAGTCCATCTTTGAGTGTTTAACACTTAATAAGAGTATGTTAGAAATTACACAACTATTTCCAATTAATGTGATCTCAATTGATTAAAACACAATACTTCAAAAAAACTAAGAAAAAATTCAATCTACTTTATTCCAACTCAAATAAAATAACATAATTAATAAATAAAATAAAAAACAAATAAAGTACTTTGAATAATTATAATTTAGCCAAAACAGAGTAAAACAGTCAATATGGTATCTAATAAGCGTACAATTATTTCATAACCATCAAAAAAATCTTCCAAATGCATTTTAATTCTATTACTGTTCATTAATTAATTGTTGTGTATTTATATATTTAATTTGTCTACCATTATAGCATATACTTTATGTTGCATGGACTTTAGTCCTCGTTCGAAAGCACTAGCCTTTCTTTCGGGATTATTATTAAATAATATTAATGTAGATGAAAAATTTACAGCAATAATTAGTACCTTAATAGTAGTTTTTCGCTGGTAGATGCTACGTATATTGATATATTATAATGTGTGATAAATTGCGATTTATTTAATAAGTGCTGTATTTAAATCAAATTTTACTATCATATGAAAGAAATAACTTTTGAAAATAATTGAGGGTATACGGTTTAACGACTGTTTTATTTATTGAATTATTTGAGTTGTTTTACATTAAATTGCATTCTAAAAGTTATATCGATATGATATTAAAATTGTTACGGTTCTCGGTTGTAACCTCAGTAGAAAAATACTGTTAAACTAATTTATTATTTAGGTTTTAGTAAACTTTATTTTAGATTCGTTTGTGAAACGGGATTTGGAATGTCTTCGCCAATTTTAATTTTTGTATGGGTTTTATAATTTTATGAACTACTGTATTGTGACGTCATCACTGCAAAGAATAATGTGAAATATTGTCTTTGAAAATTCTGTTCCAAATATAAAATGAACCGAAGTGTGTATTGGTGACGTCATTTACATTTTAGAAGTACATTAGTCTGACTCGTTAGTTTAAGTATTTTAAGTGAAAATATTGTTGTTGTTGATATTTGCCCGCTTTTTGAACGACACCATTCTTTATTATTAATTAATATTATTGCTATTGTTGAGAGTTATTGCCAAATTTTTATTTGTCCTAAAAATCTTTTTGTCTTTGTACATATCCATTAATAAATTTATGTACCAAGAGTAACCACGAGTTTTATTCACCATTTCCAATTTTATAGCTCTGTACGGAACTCTAACCCATGGAATTATTCTATGCTCTAACCACGCATAATTTTTTTTTTCTCCTAGTACAAGGTAAATGAAGAAATGAAATAGCGACATTCATTTATTTTATACAAAAACAGTAAGCACGTCTTTTTTATAACAATCTGTATACGTACGATTGTACATCAAATGTGTTGTCTCGTCAGTTTTACAAAATAACACGAATCAGGCTAAAACTATAAATAAAATTAACGCGGAAAGTAAATATACAGGGTGAAACTAAAAAGATGGTATAAACTGCGTATTTGAAGGTGACGATAAATACGCGATTTACTTTACTAGGACTACTTTATTAGGACTTATTTAAAAGTACGTAAGTACCGAAACCACAGAATTGATTAACAACTTTGCGTATATCACACCATCGGTTGTGATGAGCGAGTGTTATTTTTTATCATGTTCCATCGTTCTTTTATCACCCTGTATAGTAAGTAGCACAAAAATCTACTTCACATTATTATTCCTTCACAGGAATTATATTTCTACAATAATATCACTACATGAGTATCTACATATACGCTAAAAGATAAAAATAATATTAAAGTTTTTTTTTTCTGTACAGCATAATTGGATCATTCTATTGATCTAAGATTATACTAGTTTTATAAGAATAAATATTTTAATAACATCAGGATCAATTGGGCAAAAAATATCTGTTCAATGATCTTAATATTTATTGCGTTTTGTGGAAAAAATACATACATAAATTAGAAATAATTTTAAAAGATAAAAAGCACTTTTATTTTTTAAATTTTGATATTTTTTATTTAGAAAGTGTATTCAGTGTACTGTACACTGTATAAATAAGATGTTACTAAAATGGCTATACATAGAGTACTATTTGCTCTAAAATCTAATAGTTTTTAATCTTTTATATTTATTTTTTCATAGTTTGGCGTTTGAACGATTAGTTTAGTTTGGCGTAGTAATTGATTACATTCTTAACTGATTTTTTTTCCAAATATATGTTATCATTTGTGCAAAATTCTATGAAAAATATATTTGTCTTGCTTCCGCTGGTGACTGCTCCATTGGGCAATAGGGACATTTCAATCTGTAAGCAAAAAAGTTTTAGTTGTAGATGATGAAACACATACTATGGAATCAGGTATAAAATTTTATTGTATTTTGGAAATTTATTTGATAAAAATTATTGATAATTAAATCATACTTGGCCGCTGTAGCGAGTTTGTTGAGCGCATCCCTCGAGATGACGTGTCCGCACAACAACCTCATCGGCGGGTTTTGCTCCGAGGCCTGCTGCCGGAGTATCGGACACGCGAACACCGAGTGATACGGTCCGCCATCATCTCCGAGCTCCACTTCGAAGGGCAGCTCATCCCCAGCCCAGGCGGCCACCACGTGCGTGTGTGACATCTTAGAACGGATGTCGTGCAGAGCTGGGAGTACTCTGGAGCCGGCCTTCGCTGCGCCTGCAAGTGCGGAGAGCGGGGCCAGTCGTAGCGCACCACAAGCTTCAGACACGAAGAGCTCTGCGGCTTCTGCTCCCAGCGCGCGCGGTTGCAGCAGGCGGCGGTAGGCAGCGGGCGGAGCGGGCGCGTCGCGGGCACACCACGCCAGCGCACACACGGCGGCCTGCAGCGCGCGCTCGTGTCGCGCCGCGTGCATCGGGAATGTGCGACGCGCGTACTCTATTGCCGCGCCGACGCCCTCCTCGCGGGCCAACTGTGCACAAACACAAATTTTATACATGTGCATTTGAAAATTCTAAATTATTAACTTTTAGTTAAAGTTTGATATTTTATACAGGGTGTAAACAGAGCACTCCCGAAAACGAAGACTGGTGGTAGTACTAGTGATACTGGGATGATAAGCTAGGAATCGGTCCATTCAGACATTTTTTTTCTTAAAGTTTTACATCCCAGGTATCACTAGTACTAACTCAGCTTTCGTTTTCGGGAGTGGTCTTCATACAGCCTGTATAGGAAAAGAAAAGATATAAAAAAATTAGTAAACAGTCATAAATCAATATCAATCAAAATCAGATAATACTACAGGATCTAATTAGTTCTCTGTCAATTCATACCTTCAATGCATACATTCTATGTAATGTGAAAGGTAGCGGTGAATGCTGTAATTCGTGCATGTGCTTCTCAGCCCACTGCAGGGCAGGTGTGGGATCTCCCTCTGCTAGCGCGGTTGCACATCGCTGCACCGATGCAAATGTACATGTCCTCTCTACACCACTTATACCTGCTTCTGATACTAATGTATCACCAACGTCTTCTAAGCCCTGATGAAGAAAAATTCCTGATTTGTTTTTTTTTGTACCAATTTATTTATTTATTTGAGGAATACTTTACAATGAAAATAAAATCAGCAATTTAATACAATTTATTTTAATACAATTAAAATCAGCTTCTTTGTTTATTATTTAAACATCTCTTTGTTTTTAATATAAAGTTTACTACAAATTGTTTATAGGATATGTTCTATTGTTTATTCTTATTTATATGGCCTCTTACCTGTCTAAACAAATGCTGTGCAATAGCTTGTTCCATAAGAGGTCGGTTTTCATCAGAACAGAACATTTCTGCCTTCGGAGCAACCGCACCATAATCAGCAACAAAATGTTTGTCTATTGACTTGCCCACTCTTGACACTGTAGCATGTAGTTCTCTGTGATCTAACAATATAAAATATCACATTTTTTTTTGTATACCAAAGCATACAAGTCTAAATTACAGGAAACCAAAATTAAACCTTAACAAAACTTATTTCATCCAAAACATATTTTTCATAGGCATTTTTTTGCAACTATATGGAGGTATCTACAGCCTAATCATTTATTACACTCTCAATTAAGTCTCACTTCAACAATTATTAGCCTAACAAAAGGACTGATTGTTTCACATTGAAGTCAAATAAGAATATTTTGTATTTGCAACCAAATAAGTTAAACAAACCAATGAAATAAGAGAGATAATGCACGAAGCATGTACTGATGATGGAAAAGTGTATGAACATTTTCAATTTTATCTTTTTCTACTTATTTCAGGTTCTTATGCATTTCATAAAATTTATAATAAACTATATTTGTGTACATTAAAAACTAAATAGATTTACCTGTAGACAGCTGAAATGCATTTTGTTTGATAGCTGTGGCCAATTCACTAACTGTTTGGGATTGTGCAGGTGTTAGTGGTGTGTTTGGTGGCTCTGAAAATAGATCCAATCACTCAATCAATACACATTTACTAAATAGTTTATTTATAGGGGATAATTAAGTAAAGTTCAAATTGTACTTTGTCATTGTGCATTATCACATGAATGACATTGAACTCAAGATGTCAATAACATCAGTTCATGTGCACACAACGATCGCGTTCAATAAAAAGTATATTATGAGAAAAGTACATGCTTTGTTTCTTGACTTTCACATTATGTACTTACTTATAAATACTACTAGTCAGGTCATTCACACGAAGATAAGTCGATTGTTGACTGCCTTGTAGAATGCAATGCCAGAATAGTGAATGTTATTATAGCAAATATATTTTAAATGGTCTTTTTGTTTGGTGAATGACTTGACTAAAATAGGTCATAAAATATCGAACTTATTTGTTTCCACTTACGTTGGGATATTTCTCGCCTCAGTTCTTCAACCTTGTTAATAATTTCTTGTAATACCTCATTGGTATGTTCATTTAAATTTGTAAATTTGGTGATTGCTTTGTCTAAATCCTGTTCAACCCCCATGCAGGAATCCATTATTTTTCTTCTTTTTACTTCAGTCTTCTACAGTAATAATGTTCAATGAAACAGTTTCTTCAACATGAGTTTAAAAACAAAAGTCGTGCTATTTAACAATATCCTTAGATAAATTAATGAAATCGAACGATACAAAAATATTGGTGTTTTTCAAACAGCTGAATTTTTTGCTCATGACATTTATAAGAATATTGACAGTTGGCAACTGTGTGAGAGATGCAAAATATTGAACCAGATTGAACAAATATGCCTAAATTAGTCGATTAAAAGCTCGGTTTAGTCGATCTAAAAAAAAACAAAATATAGACTTTGAAACCTAACTCTCATTTTACTTAATCTTTGAGGTAGTCTATGGTCATTGCACAATTTGTTCGTGAGCCGGAGAGGTTAGAAAATTAAATAAAGTCGAGTGAATAAACTTTTCCATTCTAATAAGTTTTTTCGATAGCGTTTTCTTGTCATGGCACAAAGTAAAATAAATGACATGGCGGGTAAGTTCGCTAAAGGCGGACCACCTGGCCTCGGCATCGGTCTCAAAGTGGTGGCCGTTGTTGGTGCTGCGGCTTATGGCGTCTCCCAATCGTTGTTTACCGTAGAAGGAGGTCATCGCGCCATCATGTTCAACAGAATAGGAGGAGTACAACAGCACGTATACACCGAAGGTATGCACTTCCGTGTACCCTGGTTTCAATACCCCATCATTTATGACATCAGATCGCGACCTCGCAAGATATCCTCACCTACCGGCTCCAAGGACTTACAAATGGTAAACATCTCCCTGAGAGTACTTTCACGCCCAGACGCCAGCATGCTAGCTACAATGTACAGACAGTTAGGAACAGACTATGATGAAAAAGTTTTGCCATCAATTTGCAATGAAGTTTTAAAATCTGTTGTAGCCAAATTCAACGCCTCACAGTTAATTACGCAACGTCAACAGGTATCTTTATTAATTAGGAGAGAACTTGTAGAAAGAGCTGCAGATTTCAACATAATTCTTGATGATGTATCTCTGACTGAACTGAGTTTTGGTAAGGAATACACAGCTGCCGTAGAAGCCAAACAAGTTGCACAACAAGAGGCTCAAAGAGCTGCTTTCGTAGTTGAAAGGGCTAAGCAAGAGCGTCAACAGAAGATTGTGCAAGCTGAGGGAGAGGCTGAGGCAGCTGAGATGTTGGGTAAGGCCATGGGCATGAACCCTGGTTACCTGAAGTTGAGGAAAATCCGTGCTGCTCAAAGTATTTCAAGGATGATCGCTCAATCTCAGAACCGTGTCTTCCTTCCTGGTAACAGTTTGATGATCAACCTTCAAGACCCTACCTTTGACGACTTGTCTGAGAAACTTACGAAGAAGAAGTAACATGAGGCCCAGAGTGAGTACGCTGAGAGTCCAGCGACCACTCTAGATGAAACTGCTGTTATAATCAGTGGAGCTACTTCAGTCGCTGTGTAGCACATTTATTAGGTTGCTGGGCAAAAAATACAAAATTACTTCAACTTGAAACTTAATTGCATTTTACGTTATTTAGTTTAGTAGGTTTAATAGTATGTATGTCATATATTGTCAATAAATAAAATTAACTAACATTGTTGTTTTATTTCAATAATGAGTGTAGTAGTGCATATCTAAAAAATAAAATGTTTGTAATAAGAAAACACTAGTGTTATTTAATCAGTCATTTTAAAGCATACAATACAGAGGATAATATAGAACTTCAAAAGAAAAGTATCCAAGTATCCATAGATTCCATATTTCACAAATTTAAGTATTATCTAGTAAATTAAAAAACAAATTGCTAGAACTGAGTTTATTACAACAATAAATAACTATACATCAAAATAACAAATCTACTTTTTGAGCGCCGAAGGTTGTGGTAATCTGTACTTTGCCATCTCAATTTCAGCTTCAAAGAAGCTCACGTTATCATAGCAAAAATATTCCGGGACTTTATAAGCTCCAGTTTTCTGAGGATCAATTCCGGGACCGACTGGCTGTGAAGCTGGATGAATGACAGCACTACTCAGCCCTTGAACTTCTGGAATCCTGGGTGCTGGCGAGGACGACGAGGAAACATTCGAAGAGGAACCTTCAGTGTAAAATCGAGAGGCAATACGAAGCGTATTGCCCTTAAAAACACGGAGTTTGTTCATTTTTGTTACACAATCGTTTAGACAAAAAAGAAACCAAAATCGAAAAATTAGTGATATGACAGTTAGACAAATGATGGTGACACTTGAAATTAATGAAGTTGTCAAACATAAATTAAAGATGTGCGCACATTCAGGCCACGGGATTATTTCGCAAATTCAGAGACTCTATAACATCCAATAAAAAAAAATTGTTTAAAATACGTCTGTTTTCCTTTGCGTGACCGCACACCTACAATAGTATACGTGAATGTCAAAAATGAATATTCACATTCACGACATCCCTAATACAATTATATGCGACTTGCATTGCGAATAACTACGTCACAATTAATGTTTTTGATAAAATGGGTCAGACACTCTAGCAGTATGTTTTAGATTTTTTTTTATTTAAAACATACTGATAGAGATGCTCGTGAGGAGGATCGACGACGTATGCACGAGGATCAACATTCTAGACGGTTTTTGTGTTATGCAGACTGTACCCACTGTAATGTGCGCGCACATTTATGGTTACAGATGATATATCAGATAAACATTTTCAAATTCCACAATTGCTGTTTATAAATATTTAGTTGTATTTAAGTCTTATATTTAAATAAATAAAAAAGAGTGGCATATAAATGAAATTTATAATGAAAAATAAATTAAAGAATCTGTAGTTTAAGAAAAGAAAATTCCTTCTGAAAAGCTTCCGTACATTGATTCTGTATTGTCTATGACTCTTTTTCACGACTGTTTTGGATAGTTTATCTACTTTAGCCAAATTGCCGATTTTTCTGTCGGAGAGTGTAATAATGTGTATTGTTTTTATCTTTTATGAGTGTAATAACATGAAATAATGTTTTGCTATTGTGTTCAGTAATAGTTTTGGTCTTATAATTACTCAGAACGATCTGTTCAGCCATTTACATGAAAGGTGAGTACAAAAAATTGGTACCTCAACATTTTTTTGTAATTCTAATGTTTAGTCGCTTTAAGACCAATGGTATAAATTCAACTGCACAGATATGTTTCTTAAAACGTGACAAATGCGTCAGGTATAGAAATATATTATGCATACATTATTAGAAGATATAGTTCGCATATATACCTGTTTGCCGCTATTTTGTACTATTTAAAGTTATGTATGTATATAGAACTATAACCCGGCAAAGTTAGATAGTCACTTCTTGCGTTGCTAATACGTTCCATTTTATGTAAGTTCCTCTTGTGGTCCGTGTATGTATCTTGTGAGATGAAATTTACTGTATCGATTTTAGACATTTCAGATAGCAGAAGGACTTCACAGTATTTCATGACTAAAAACTAATCGAATCATCGGTCATTGGATGCTTGTTCTCCTTGTTTTTTGTGATTATTTGAAGTAAGCACAGCTATCACAAATGTTTTGAGTTTTGTTTGACGTATCTGAAAAACTTAGATGAATCTGTGTCTATGGTTTTTTTTATTTGTAAATGGTAATTTCATTTTGGTGGGTTGCAATTTAATTGTCGTCACATTTTTTAGTTTTTACTTGGTTTTACGAAGTGATATTGAGAATTTCTTTTTTGAATTACAATTATCTAGTGGTTTTTAAAGTATATAGTAGTCTTAAATGTAAAATACGACTCGAACTGTAGCAATAACGTGAAATGGCGGCGGAGGTACCCGTTAGCGATGTGTTGTGTGAAGCAATGGAATATTTATCGAAGCTTGGATTGAATTTACGAACCCGATCAGAAAAACTAAAAGAGAAAAAAATCAGAAAAGATAGGTTACGAAATTCTCATGCCTTACAAAAAGCCGCTAACAAAGTGCTTCTGATATGTGAATTGTCAAAAAAATCCCTAGAAAATGTTGAAGTCGGCGTTCGTAAAGTTTTATCTATTGTCGATAAATCGCAAGCGTCACAGACCGATGGCGGGAAAAGTAATCACTCTGTTCACAGGAAAAATGAAAATTTGTATCAATATTTTGAGCACAAATCACAAAAATTGAGAGTTGCTAAAACTGTCCCACTAAAGCACTATATGTCTGTGAAAGTTTATGCAAAAAAAATGCCTCTATCTATGATAAAAAAATATCCAGTAAATGTAGATTGTAAGTTATACAGATTAAGGAGAAAAAAAATTCAGGATGAAGCAAAGAAAAGTAGGAAACAAATCTACACTTCCTCTGATTCTGACGAAGAAGTAAAAAATGGTGACAGAAATAATTCACAAAGAAATTCTTCTGAACGGAGTATATGCTCAAAAGAACAACAAAACAAGAATGTTGCAGAAAAACCAGATTCAAACAGGGGATCTGATAGTGAAAAGCCTCAAGATGAAAGGGATAAATCTAGTGAAAAACTTCAAGATGAAAGGGATAAATCTAGTGAAAAACCTCAAGATGAAAGGTATGATAAATCTGTTTCACCAACAAACACTGAAAAACAAAGTGTTTCTAGTCCTGCAAGTGAAGGTGTTTTAGAAAATAACAAATGTTCTGAACCTGAACAGGAAAGTAAAGAAAATGATGAATGTAATAATGTACAGAAAGCTAAAACAATTAGTAGTAGTCAAAAAAACACTGACACTGATTCAAATAATGGAGAAAAAACTGAGAAAGAAAAGATCAGTGAATCTAATATGGAAGACAGTCCTGTTACTACAATAGATGCTGGTGATGAAAACTCATCAGAAACAGAAACTGTAAATGAAAAAGCATCTGAAGAAAATGTATCTGCAAAGCCGTTAATAAAGTGTGTTAGCTTAAATAAATTATTAAAACCAGATTTATGCAAAGAAAATAGTGTACCAACAAGTAATATGGAGAATAAAGATAAACAAAAGATAAAAATCAACAATAAAATACAGAACAAAACTAATAAAACACAAAATAATACTAGTAAAATACAAAATGATACCAATAAAACAGAAGTAATACATAAAAAAGAAAAATCTAGTACCCAAGAAGAAAAAGAACTCAAATATTGGAAAAAGAAAAGAGAAGAAGTTAAAGCATTTAAGCCCAAAACATTTTCAATTAATGTCAATAGGTTGCCCGAATTAAATGAAAAACTTCTACAAAAATTTCAATTGAAAAGGATTGTTCATAATGGATCAATTGTTTGTAAATTAGACACTGAAGTAGATAAAAGAACAGAAGAAATTAAATCAGCTTTGTTAAATGAGTCTGATTCTGATGATATCACAAGAACACCTAAGACTTTAGCTGCTGTAACAAAAAAAATTAAAGGCTCTTTGCTTGATGAGTCTGACAGTGATGAAGGTTTGAACAATAAAAGTTCAGAAAACCAAAGAGATAAAATTGCAAATGAATCTCAAAGTAAAGGTCAAGACAATAAGAAAAACAAAAAAAATAGCAATCACAACAGTGATGTTAACTCTGATGATGTAGAAAGTAATCCTGACAAAGTGAAAGAAGCCCTATTGAATGATTCAGATTCAGAAAACAAGGTTGAGGATAAATGTGAAGAAAAATCAGAAACTGAAAATAATAAAACTGAGGAAATCAAAAGTTCATTACTAGAAGATTCAGATTCTAATTTAAGTAATAAAAGTTCATCTAAAAATACTACACCAGAGAAATCTCAGTCTGAAAAACAACATCATGTGAGTGATGATGAGAATGAACATAAAAATGCTTCTGAAAAAAGTGGTAAAAGCGACCAAGAACAAAGTAAAGATAATGCCTGTTCAGGGTCTGAAAAACATAATTCAAACAGTCAAATAACAATGGATGATAATAAACACACACCTACCAAATCTGATGAAAATTGTGATAAAAAGTCAACTCCCCAATCAAAACGAAAGAGAATAATGGAAAGTATGAAAGCAAAGAAAATGCTTCTGAAATATTCCAGTTCAGAAGATGAACTTCCCGAGAAAAATAGGTATAAACGAGCCAAACGTTTATTGCTAAATGGTAGTTCAGAAGATGAGAACCACTATAGAAAGCATAAAAAACACAGGAAAAAACGTAGAAAGTCTGCTATTGTTAGTTCTTCAGAAGAAGAAACGGATAAAGATTCAAAAAAGGATGCCGAGATCACAAAGAAAGATGGTGATATCAAAGACAACATAAAAAATGAAGCATCAGATTCCAGTAGTAGCAAGGTTAGGAAAAGAAGTAAATAATATGAATGTTTAACAAAAAAAAACGTTAATGTATACAGAATACATTTTAATAGAATTTTACTCCACAATTTTAGCATGTACATAATTGTTCAAAATACATTGTATTCATTTTACCTATTGACATAATAAGATTGTTAAGGCATGATAGGAGTGTGCTGTGTTAAGTTTAAGGTGAAAATGTTTTTAAAATAGCATGTCATCAATAATTAAATATTGGTAATGTGGTATTTGGTGTTTTCATTTCCCAGAAACATCTTATTACTAACTTGTGTTGTCAATGGTTTTATTGGGATTGGGAAGTTTGAGTCATAAACTAAGGCACTTGAGTAATAGAAAAAACTGAATAATTACAGATGGTCCGATCTAAGACGAAGCCTGGGAGCAGCATCAGCCAAAATTCAGATACTCAGGATGACAAAGATGTTGATAGGTAAATATTTGATTGCAAAGAAAGACCTAAATTTAAAAATTGTGGCCAGTGACTCAAACTTAACTATTCATTGTACCCTTCCAAAGTATAGTAAAACGGAACGTTTTACCTTTTTGAGGTGTAAAAAGTAAGCTTGCTTTATTAAAACCCTAGGCTTATTGTAAAGGTAAGGCTAGGTTTATTATAAACAAAGTAAAATCAAGATTTTTTTACCAAAACAAACAGATACAAAAAATCCCAGATTTCCTTTTTTGTGAATAATTTTCACATTTATCTTATAAATAATAATGTAAATAGATTGGGGTAATGCTTGTGACCGTATCTGCCGAAATAAACTAGATTTTCAAAGTAGACTAGTAAGTGGAGTACTAACACCAAATTGTTAAACGATTATCTTGAAGTTTTAGTTATTGCATTAAATTAGAAGGTGAATGACTGAACCACTTGCCATGTAGGTCGTATATTCGAACTGGAAATTTTAAATGGCAAAAAGATTACTGAACACATCACCTCTGCCTTAATCTGTGGAGGAAAACATCGCGAGGAAACCTAAATATTGTAGAATCATGATGACCCTAAGAAGATAGATATTAAGAAACACTAAGAGTCGTGGATTATACCTGATCTCTCTACTGACGGGGACTGAGTTAAGCAATGAGCACTAATCATTAATAAAAAATATTAAAATGCGCAATCTTAACGATAATAATATAATAAATGAACCATTACCTATAGTTTTATACTCCTTAGATTACTATTTACAATTATAGGCTTACAAACTTGGAATCGTTAGAGAAACCACGTCGACGGCGTGAATCTGCAGAAAACGATTCAGATAAGACTAGTAAAAAAAAAGATAACCATAGATCTAAAGCAAACGAATTGATCGGTGAACAGATGCTCGACGCAGATACGAGCTCAGAAGTCGCTTCAGAACCAGGAAGTGATGGATGTGAAGGTAATTTGAGTGATGAAGTTTGTTTAGTCCTTAAAGATAGGTCGTAGGTGCATATTGCAGAGGTCCGTGAGCGACGGTACCCATATACTATTTATTAGGTGGCCGGTTAGTTATGCTGCCTGTCTGTACCAACCCATTACTGACACTGTTGGGCTTTGGTCTCCTCAGAAGAGGGATTCATAGCTATAAAAAATGTTTAAGAGCCTCATGGTCTACAATTATAATGCCATCCTTATCAATAGCCGTAGACGCCGACTGCAGAATATACACTAGCTACTATATAGAAAGTATTGTGTTAAGAAATACCAAGTCAGTCTGCATTGATTTATTAATTTAACTAATCTACAACACACCTAGGCTATGCCTGAGCCCAAAAATGAGTTGTTACAATAACAATAAAAAATAGAACATGTTATTATCTAAATCCTTTTTTATGTTTACGTTTGTCAAATATAACGTAAACTTATTAAAGAATAAAATGTATTGCTATGTTTTTTTTAGAAATACCTGCTGTAACATTTAATAATGGAGTTGAACACATCAGTAAAAGTGAATTACTTGAAGAAAGCGATTCATCGGTTTCAAATGAAAAAGAAAAGACTTCAGAGGTAATCTTGAATTGTTTCAATCAATAATAAAATAGTTAATTAGAATTGAAAATTTGTTAAAAAAAATAATTTATTTTGTTGTGATTTACAAGCTTTAATTTTCATACAACGTATTTCAGAACACACTAATGGACGAGTCTGAAGACGACAAGTAAGTTATTTGAAATAGTAATAAATACTAGGGGTGTGCGAATAATTCGAACTCACGAATTATTCGTTCCGAATCGAATACGAATATTATTCGAAATTTTTCGAATATTCGGCGAATTTCGAATAATTCGAAGATTCGAATTTCGAATCGAATTTTAATATTCGATTCGATTCGATTCGAACGATATTCGCACACCCCTAATAAATACCCTATATGCTCATATTTCGTTCTAGATAGGTCACCTGGTGTTTCAAATGACCCATAATTTTTAGATTTTTTCTTTAAAATATTACCAGAAACATAATTTAATTTAAGTAATATAATTATCTAACTTTCAAATTACAAGAAAATATAATATTAGAAGCAACTACTTTTACTACTTATAATCAGTTCTTCCGCTAACTTTAATTAATCCCTACCTAACTAAACTAAAATACTTGGCATATAAAACTAAAAACAATAAAATCCCCAGTGTGAAATCAAAGCGTCGTAAGGCGAACGCCATATCATCAGACTCTGAAGTCGGGTCATCGCGTAAGAAGGAGGACCGTGACGTCAGACTGAGCGACTTCGAAGACTCGGGCGATGATTCTGAACCTAGTAAGAAGAGCAAACGGAAGAAAAAGGAACCAGACAGTGACGCTTCTGGATCCTGTTCGGATGGGAAGTAAGTAGTTAAAATTGGCTATCCTATTTTAAGTAGTTGAGTGTGTTGCTGAAAAGTATTATACAGGGTGATGCTTTATTGATGGTACATATTTGAGAAGGATAGTATTCTATTCTAAATACAAATAAAAAAAAAGTTTACTTAAGATCGTTTCTGTACAACTCGTACAGAATCTCGCGTGACCTCACGCACCCCACATATCCACCATATACATCAGTTGTTGTAGTAGTAACAATAGTTTTCCAGGAATTTCAGATATTTTTAAGTGGCGTTTAATATTTTCTTAAAATCATATACGATCATATGAGAATACTGTCGGAACCATCATTAAAAATTCAATCAGTATGTGATATTATGAACAGTAGCATGCTCTTCTAAATATTAAAGCATTTAAAAACTAAAACAGCTCTATATATTCTTACTGCAGTTACTTTTTTTTACTTTAAAGTAGACAGAAAAAATGCAGTTATGTTTACTTTCAGTAAGAAAAAACGTCGTCGTATAAAACAAATAAATGACAGTGACGCCTCTGATTCTGAGGAAGAGACTGAGGGTAGGAATAAACATGGAAGGAAAAATATACGTAAGGTACGATTACTCAATTGTTATTTTAAACTATTTATTTGGTTTATTTTCTTACAATATTCATATATCATAAACTCTATTTTCATAATCAAACAACATTTTTAGCATATCACTCCGATTCTAAATTTGAATACAATTTATTTTAACTGAAGTGAGTTCTGGTACTACCAGTATAATACTACATCATAACTTATGTTTAATTATCTAATTGAGAATGAAACTTCTAGGTTATGGGTAAAGATCAATTGGAAGAGGCTACGAAGAAAGCGGCTCGTGAGGAGAAAGAAAGGATCGCTAGAATTGCAGAGAGACAGAAACTGGTAAGATATACTTTTAAAGACAATACATTGTATAGTTTTACTAAACACGAAATTAGCAGACTGTTATGAAATAAACCTTATTTTCTGCTTTTCATTTCAATTGTATGTTGTTTATCAATTTTAGTATAACAATCTACAATTTGACGAATCTGGCAAACCGGATGAAGTTGTTCTGGAGAAGGTTGTTCTGGACTTTGATCCGGAGACCAAGGAACCTCTAATACAGGTTGACAGGGGTCTTGTTAAAAAACTAAAACCACATCAGGTAAGAAGTAGTAAAATAGATCTTATTTTTTTATTTAATTTTATTACTACTCAAATAAAATATTGTTTATAAAACGAACTAGTAACACACGAAATATAAAATTCCTTGTTTTGTGCGTCAATAAAATTGATGTTTGGGAAAAAAATATTCAAATTTCTAGTAAAATTTTATCATGAAGATTAAGCTAATACATACATATAAAAAAGCTCACTGAAACAGAACGTCGTTTACTTTATTCTCCATATTGGGTCAGTAATAATAAAGTTTATTATATGAAATGTTCTTTGTAGGCAAATGGTATAAAGTTCATGTGGGATGCGTGTTTTGAAAGTGTGAAACGTATCAAGAAAGACAAGGGTTCCGGATGTATTTTGGCGCATTGCATGGGTTTGGGAAAGACGTTACAGGTATGTTCATTCAATCAATAACTACAATAAAATGACTTCTACTCTTATGTTTAATTGACCCTCGAAATTGCTATTGTTACTTTAGTATCATAAAACAACCAAAATTTTCATTAAAATAGGAAACATAGCTGCTTTCTCTGATAAATAGGTTATTCAATAAGCATCACTCTATTCATATTTAGCTGCATTATATTATAAGATCTGGTACTTATAAATTTCACTTCAAAATCGTTATTTTCAGGTGATATCATTAACGCACACCCTTCTAACCCACGGTACTCTGACGGGCGTGAACAGAGTGTTGGTAGTGTGTCCGCTGTCCACCGTACTGAACTGGGTCAACGAGTTCAGGATGTGGCTGAAACACGCTGAAAACGACTATGAAGTCGACGTTTATGAGCTCTCTAGGTAATAATGTAGATTAATTGTATAAGGTTGAATTTGTAATTTTGATTTTTTGATTTGGAAGTCGCTACATCATTTCCATTATAAGTCATTAACTATCTTTTTTAGATATGAAATACAGTAAAACACATTATATGTACATTTTTAACATGAAATAATGTAAGTTGTGAGCATCAAATACAAATTGGATTTTAAAATAGATGTAACTTTTTCGCAGTAAAGTTTGTTACTATAATGTCCTAATTTCTAATTAGAATAAAATCTCAGTGGTAACATTGGTGGTAGTTATCACAGTTTTTTCTTATTGCCTTGTAAGAATCAGACTAAAGATTCCAATATTCGTATGCCTACATGGCAATAAAAAAAAAAAAATTCCAATGCTTTTAAATAAACTAACATAATTAAAAAAGATTAAAAATATTTATTCAGCCAAAAATTTACAGTGTAATATACAATTAACCATTAGATCTCCACACTAGGTCAAGCACAAATAGTTTTATTGTTTACGTAGGTTCAAACAGAACTCAGAGCGTGCATTCCAACTGAGCCAGTGGTTCAAAGGCGGCGGGGTTTGCGTTCTCGGATACGAGATGTTTAGAAATCTCTCAGCGGACAACAATAAGAAATTCAAAAAGAAGATGCTTAAAAACTTTCAGGAGAGCTTAGTTGATCCAGGTTTGTAAATAATTATTTTAAATCTTAATCTTCAAAATAATTTTCTTATAATAAATTAAGTATTTCAAATATTTTTTTTGACATTGAACTTAGAAATAATATTTATTTAAAGAAAAACCAACAGCGGCTATATTTCATGTATATGTAAAAAAATTAGTTTTTTTTTTTGTTAGAAACTCAAATGTTTTACTAAACCAAGATTATTCTTTATGTTCTATCAGGTCCAGATTTAGTAGTCTGTGACGAAGGACATCTTTTGAAAAATGAAAAGACAAGTCTCTCACAATCCATGAACAGAGTCAAAACTCTACGGCGCATCGTACTTACTGGAACTCCTTTACAAAATAATCTTAAAGAATGTAAGTATTTAACAATAAAAATATATTTTTAGAATAATGTTTCCTTAAATTACCCATAAATTTTGAATGTTGTTATAATCTAATATATAAAATTTTCGTGTCACTGTTTTCGTTGCCATACCCCTCCGAAACGGCTTGACCGACTTTGATGAAATTTTTTGTGTTTATCCGGTATCTATGAGAAACAACATCTATTTTTCATCTCCCTAAATGTTAGTGGTAGTCCACCCCAAATTTTTTTTTATTTTTTCGGCGCAGTCGAAGTTGCGCGGGGCAGCTAGTAACTATGTAAAATTGCCTAATACCTACAAAATATTTTAAGTTTAAATTTGGTTAGAGTCAAATAATTACAGCACTTTTACAGCAATCATATGGCTATTATGATTTTTTTCATTACATGCAAAAAACATTAAAAACCTAATGTATACCAAAAATGGTTTTATTTGCAGACTATTGCATGGTACAATTCGTGAAACCGAATCTCCTTGGTAAATACAATGAGTATTTGAACCGTTTCGTGAACCCCATCACTAACGGGCAGTACACAGATTCAACAGAACACGATATTCGCGTTATGAAGAGAAGATCTCACGTTTTGCATAAAATGTTGGATGGGGCTGTGCAGGTATTTTAAATATTTTTTTGTAAAAAAAAATTCACTTGTAGATTTTTTATTACAACTACTTATTGAACACTTAATGAGGACTGTTTATCAACGTACAGGGTGTAAAAAGAGCACTGCTGAAAACAAAGACTGGTGGTAGTACTAGTGATACCTGTGATGATAAGCTAGTAAACTGGTCCATTAAGACCAATTTTGTTCTTTGAACAATTTTTATCCGTTTTTTACGCTCTTCTATGAGACAGCCAGAACAGCTTTTACACCCTGTATTTAGAATATTTATTTATAAGCAATTTAATATTATCACTGTGTAATGTAATATTTTGTAATGTGTACTTTTTATTTCAGAGGAGAGATTACGGAGTTTTAGCGCCATTCCTTCCTCCGAAACACGAATACGTACTATTTATAACACTGAGTGAAGTTCAAATTAAATTATATCAACATTATTTAGAAAATTACTCACGAAGGTAAACTATACTTAAATACTTTTGTTCAAAATATCAATGTCATTGAGTATTCTAAAATAATTTAATTTTATATTTTGTTAACAGGCCAATGCCGGGAAAATCATCAGGATTCTTGTTTCCTGATTTTCAATCTCTTCAGAGGATATGGACACATCCGCTCGTTTTGAAATACAACTCTGAGCGATACGAAATAATGCAGCAAAAGAAAGTAATTATATATTCTTTATTTTATTGTAATTTAACTTTCTTTAATGCCTTGGAGCATATTAATTTTTTGTACTTATTGTAAAGAAACTGTTTTTTTAAAGATTGTTTTAAAATAAAATAAATAATGTTATTTTCAGAGGGAGAGAGAAGAAGAAGACTCAGAAGGATCATTAGTCGATTTTATTGATGACGATTCCACACCGGAGGTATGTTGTGATATTAGAATATAGGACTTCTAATAAATAACAACTAGAAATATATCTTTTTAAATGGGTCTAGAATATCAAATTTACAAATACATCTTATTGTTTACCTTTGTGGTATTTTATTGAAAAATTGTTTCTTTTTTAATTTCCAACATAAATAATAGGAGACTTCAACAGAAGAGTCCTCAGATGATTTATCAGATGTGAGTGATGACAGTCGGAAGAAGAGTAAGAAGAAGAAGGCTGCCAAGAAGGGCAAAGGGAAGGACAGTAAAGCGGGCACGCGACGGGGAACCAGAGCTAATCCAGGTACATAGCATTTACCTATAAAGCTTATACAGGGTGTCATGAAAAATGGCAATCAGTTGCAAAGCATTGGTAAAATTTACGAATGAGTTCTCAGCATCGTTGTCTATTAGAGGATGTATTTCTATTTCGCAAATGAAATATATTCTTTTTTCAGTGGAACAAGACGACCAGAATTCTGATATTGAACAGGTTGTTGAAATAAAGAATGAGAATCCGACCGAATGGTGGATCAAACTGGTCTCTGAAGATGAACTGGAAGACATGAGGAACTCACACAAACTTGTACTGCTCTTCGATATATTACGGCAGTGTGAAGCTATTGGGGATAAGTTGTAAGATACTATTACTATGGTTTAGTGTTTGTTCTTATGACGTTGATATAATTCCACAAATTGGTTGGTTTAAATTTTATTTACATTTGTGGATCTATGTCACTTTCGCATAATTAACGGGTACTCGCCACGATTTTTAAATATTTGAGTAGTCCCAATATGCGACGTTCTGAACGTCATGGTCACGAGAAGACTGCTACTGCAGTTAGGTTTGTGTTATAATTTTAAATGCCTGCCTTCATGTTTTTCAAGCTCAAAGTTATTCATTAGCTGGGAACGTAAACAGTAAAATATTCTCAAAAACAATAATAGTTTTACTAACTACAAATAGTTAACAAATTATATTTATGTTACAGACTGGTATTCTCTCAATCATTATATTCATTGGATCTGATTGAACATTTTCTGGGGAAGGTTGATGATGCAACACAGGCTGGTCGAATCGACGAGAAATTAGGAGGTCACATGGGTAAGAACATAAAAAGAATGTCCTTAGACCATAAAATATTTATCATCTTTTAGGATTTCTGCAATGTCAGGGAATACTAAAGGACTGCTACTTATAAATGATAAATTGAAGTATTTTCCTTAGTACAATTGTCACTATCCTGTTTTTAGGGTCATGGTCACCAGGTATAGACTATTTCCGGTTAGATGGCTCTACTTCATGTGAAAATCGTTCCATTTGGTGTAAGAATTTTAATAGAGAAGATAATCCTAGAGCAAGGTAATTTCTTGTGTTTTTTCTAAAAAACAAAAGTGTCTATGTCTATTTACATTTTGGCAAAATCCATTATTCGTTTGATTTTATATCTAGGTTAAGACGATACTTTGAAATTATTATTTTAAAACTTATTTTCTTCAAAATATTCAATAGCTACTGTGTATTAAAATTGAAAACCACTTTAATTTATACTATTACAGTCAATGTTGTAATGATCACTTGTTAATTGCAGGTTATTTTTGATTTCGACCCGAGCGGGCGGTCTCGGTATAAACCTGGTGGCGGCCAACAGAGTCGTTATATTCGACGTGTCGTGGAACCCCTCGCACGACGTGCAGAGTATCTTCAGAGTCTATCGTTTTGGACAGAAGAAACCTTGTTATGTTTATAGATTTTTGGCTATGGTGAGTAATGACAAAAAATATGGCTTAGATTTTATAAAGTTTTAGGTAGTAATACGTACACGCATCTGACAGACAGTCTATTTTCGCATTGATTACTTTAGGGTACAATGGAAGAGAAGATATACGAGCGTCAAGTGACGAAGCAGGCTATATCGAAGCGAGTGATCGACGAGCAACAGATCGACCGACATTACGCTGAGAACGATCTCGCGGAGCTGTACAAGTTCGAGCCCTCCCCGCCCGCGCCGCGCGAGCTGCCCGCCCTGCCCAAGGACAGACTGTTCGCGGAGATGTTGCGGGAGCACGAGCACCAGGTATGTTACACGAATATTAAACTCTTACAACTTCCTCCCAACTTATGTCCGCGCTTTTCTTTATTATTCAAACACAACTTCAACCCCACTCCATTTGGAATTTTGACAATACGACACATTGCTTTGCTACCACCATTAACTGAAATATTTTACGATATCATTACGAAATTTCACGTATTTTTTTTTTCAGATATACAAATACCACGAGCACGACTCGTTATTGGAGAACAAAGAGGAGGAAACTCTAACAGAGGAGGAACGTAAAGCCGCCTGGGAGGACTTCGAGAACGAGAAGAACAGGCCGCCGCCCGCACCCTTCCCCTCCGCCTGGCCCATGCACAACGGCATGAGTAAGTATAGCGCAATAAGTAGAACTAAACAAAATGTAGTGCAACAAGTATAACTTGCCGTGCCTGACGCCATTCCCACAAGACCAGAGACGCAATTTTATATTGACTGTCTTAAACTCGGAAGGTATGAAGTGAAATGTGAAGACATTTCAATGTATAAATGTTTAATTCCAATTTTTATTTCTAAAATTGCCCGTATCTTGTAAAAATCGGACTACATAGTCGGATAGTCTGGTATAGTTTCATAAAATATATGTATTTCCAGTGCCCGGTTTGGTAGCACAACAGCAACAGCAGTTGGCGTACGCCGTGGCCGCCATGTTGCGGAAGGACATGCCCAACATCACAGACAATCAGATCCGGGACATGTTGCCACTACTCTACAATACTCCGGCTATGGGGGTGAGTTCATTTAGCAAAAAGAAAATAAATAATACTGATATAACAGAATGAAAATGTAAGTTTTTGTGACTATTTGCTGTTTCCTTGCAATCCGGTTACCCAATTTATCATCTGAAAAATCTATTATATTTGACATAGTCCAATCTCGTAGTAAGGTCAAAATTTATGTATGTAAGTTGGACTTACATTTATTGGGAACACAAATAAATTACATCCTATATAACATCCTATTGTGCAAGTTACCTGTTTGGGAATAACATACTGAAATTTACATTTTATTTCTAATGTATCAGTATTACTTGTCATTACTAAAATATTTAATAATTTTGTCATTAAAGTATCAGGGTCATTCCATTTAAATCGACCTGAGCAGCCCACTCTTTCTGGAAGAAAACTTTGCTTGAAGTTTTGAATTTTTAAAAAATCGCCTTATTCCGCCTACAAAACGAAGGTGCTTTCATCAAAATCTAAAACGGTGCAACTTTGCTGATTAGACGATTTTAAATGCAATGATTCATCAGCCATCGTCATTAATGATTATCAAACATTCAATTCAAAGTTGTAGTAAAATACTGCAGTTAGTATTAATATTCCATAACAAAAAAGTAATTATAATCATGACTGTCTTCAAAGTATGTTTTATTAGTAAAGTGGATAGTTTCTTATTAATTTACTTATTTGTTCAGATGTTCGGTGGATATGATTACGGCGTAAGTTTAAAAACGATGTTTGCATTTGTAGTTTTAACACAACATAAATAGATTTTAAACGCAATGAAACATCACATTTAAGTTACAGAAAACTTATTTGATGTATATTCAATATTTATATAATATTATACTTTTCTATAGTTGAGATCTTTGAAGAATTAATTAGTATTTGTTAACTTACTGCACTGAAATTTAATTATGCATGATTGCATTTAGTGCATTTTCAAAATTCTCGAAATTGATAATCTTACTTTAGCTTAACGAAAACAGCTTGTGTTATTTACAATAATTAAATTTAACTGTAAACTGTGTCAATTTCGAGAATTATTCGTATTTCATATTATTTAACCCCTTATTATTTCACTTTATTAGTTTGTAGATGCTTTCCGAAGCACTGAAACATGTATCCAAATAAAATATTATGCACTCAATAGTGGTCTTACATGAATTTAAATTAAATTTTAATAATTTAATGTGTTTTTATTGCAGATGTTACAAAAAATGAATGAAATGTACAAATATGCTCCTGGTATGATGAATCAGGCCATGATGGGCTCTGGTATGAATGCAGGTAATTTAATACAACTGATTGCTGAGGTATAAAATACTTGACTTTGTAGAAAAAAGTTTTGGGGAATAACTTTACAACCACTTATAAACTTTTTTGTATGATTGAAACGTGTTGCAAATTATAGCTATCCTCTGCAGTGCTTCCATTAATGAACAATTTTTTTAACTCTTACGTATCACAGATCATATATAATTAAAAAATATTTATCAAAAAACGGATCAAATGCTCTTTCACTTTTGAATAAAATTTAAACAACACTAATCTATGTACTATCTTCACAGCGGCAACAGGAAGCGGCGCCAGTGGTACCAGCAGCTCGAGCTCTCTGCAGTACGAGCCGCCGTGGCAGCGACAACAGCAACAACAACAACAGATGCGTCTGCAACAACTCATGCAGCACCAGAATGTGAGTACCTGCACTACATCAACTCTCTACAGAACTGTTAGCTATGTGTGAAATATGAATGTTGTAATAGTGAAGAAATCTGCACATTAGACATGAAACTTCTTGAAGATATGCCTATCAGAGCCTAGCAGTGGTTATTTAGTTTTGGGTATTTGCCCACCTCTCACTCCTACCATTGTAACTCCTGTGTAGCCAGGATCCACAGCAGTTGTGGTTATTTAGTTTGTTAATGTTTAGGCTTAGAATATTATTGAAATAGTTTTTCCGTCCTTGAAGTCCAATTAAGGTGTGCAGCTCCTCAGAAGCTAGCACTGACGACTTTAATGGGCGATTATGTTTACTAGACTCCTTTTAGTAAACTGTACTACACATCAATAATTTGATGTTGTGCAAAAATACTTGTGGTTTGGGTAGCATCGAGTCCAATACAACGTTATTATTAACGCGATGTTGCTGGAATATGTGACTATAGCAAATGGGTGCGAAGTACTACGCAGGCGGACTGGGCAGCCGCGACCCCGTGGCGATGGCGCTACAACAGCAGCGGGCGAGGGACCTCATGCTGGGCGGAGCCTCACGACCGCGCGGCCGCCCGCCGCACTCCCGCGCGCCCCAACCCACGCCCGCGCACGACGTCGTCAACCTCGACTCCGACTAAACACCCGCAGGTCAGGAAAACCGGCATAGGACTGTCAAAAGTACTAACCTATTGAAGAAATAAATACTCTTATAGCAAAAACATGATTTATTGTATAAAAAGAACTTGAATGCTTAAATTACACTTTATTTCAGGTGAACCAGAATCGATCGAAATGTACAGTTTCTAATTAGGTGCTACACGCGGTGAAGAGAAGAAAATGATTCAGACGTGAAGTCAGTGAAGTCGTGGAAATATTCAAAGTAAAAAATTCCTAAATTATTGGACTTGTACTGTTGGCCAAATTATGGAGTGAAAGTGTTTAGCTCTTATATATGTAGCTTATCGTCTAAGACACACGCTCTAAAGCTACATATCACGAATCTCAGTATTTTAGATATATTTTCTTATTTTCGTTTCGACTCTACGAAAATACTTGAATGAATAAAGTTCACATATCTATGACACTTAATTTTCTCAAACGAAAGATGACAGAATTGTTATTATGGCACAATTGGAAATGTTTTATTGACTTTAATTATTAATTAACTCGAAATTAAAACACACCTGTGCTAGAACGCTGGCGTTCAGCCTATAGGGACGATGCGTATTGAACAAAATAATTAAGCATTCCACAGATGCATCTCCCCTTAGCAGCATTCCAGCATACATTGTATTTAAAATTTTGTGAATAGTGTATGCAAATAACACAAGCTGTGGAATGCTTGACACATGATTTTTAAATATATCTCTCAGTACAGGAAATTAGCTAATAAGTTTGTGTGTAGTTAGTGGTCATCTGATTTGAAGTTTTGCGAAATGTATGAGTACTGATGAATATACTACTTGTAACTCACTTATATGCACTAATTTTTCCATTCTCATATTACGAAATATATATATAACATTTTATAGTTATTATTACAATAATAATACTAGAGCAGAAACACCAATAGCTGTATTTTAGTGACTTAATAGTTTTAAAACTTTGTTATTTTTACATTGAAATGCTTATGTTCTAGTAATAATTGTGCAATATTTTTCTTGAGGTTTTACTCATTTAGCTACAAATGACTGCAATTTGATTATTTCTGGTATCTAGGGATGTATTGGAACTTAGTTGAATTTGTTTTATAATACTTTTTTTAAAACTGCAATAGTGGTGTTAAGTGTGCAGGTAAAACCAACATTCTAAATTCTAGTAAACCAAATTTTTGATTATTTTTACAAAAAAAAATATCTACAAAATTTTTAAAAAATATTGTGCATTCTTGCCAATTGATTATACAATTAAATTCTCATAGGGGATGTTACTCATGCTCATTACTATTTTTTATGAACATGTTCAAAAATGGTCATACTTCAAACATGCTATTAAATGCTCAAAAGGATGTCTTTTTCACATAGACTAGCACATTTGCTCATTAGTAGCATGCTTTTGTTCTAGTAATGAGCATGCGCAACTGTGTACCTTTAGGTTAGTAAAAATTTCAATTTTTTGTATCAAAATTATTCATTGGTCTGTTGTGAAATGTTTTAGTGATTTTTATCATTTTGTGACTATATTTATTTGTCTGCACAAACAGGCAGTTTTGTTGTGATAATGCATAACCTTAAATTTTTGTATACGTTTATTTTAATGAGTCATCACTGTGACTTTAATCTTAGATACAACATTTTATAGGTTCATAATTATAATTTTTAATCGGAATGTAATGTGAGGTCTGATTTTGAATTTGATTATAAGTTTTCATGTTTTGATGACTTGATTTTTTATAGTATCCCTTTATCATTTAATGATGTTATTTATAGTTTTTACAATTAATAAACAAGCAGTATTTTGTTTAGTTATAGGCATAATAAATATCTTGTTATCTCAAACATAACCTAAGTTATGCTTCATATGGTTTTATATTTACCAATATGCTGCATTGGTTGCTTGAGTTGAGGGTGACAAGTCTGCTATAATTGTTTCATGATTATATTATGTAATATATTATAATTAACTGTAATTGTAGAGAACTTCCTATTATTTTGTAGTACAATCAAAGTATAATAAATAATTAAAAATGATATTTACTTTTCTTTTTACTAACAAACCTCACAAATAATAAAATTGAATGTTTACAAAAAAGCAATCTTAATTTACATCACTTCAGTTAAAAAATCAAAGTTCTTAAGCAATATGTAAATAACATTTGGTGGTAGAAAGTTAGTAAATGAAACTAAATCTAAAAATTCAGAAAAGTTGTCAAAAGATGCTAACATTTTATCTGAAAATGATTCACCTTATTTTATTAAGTATTCCTACCTCTTTTTTGTTTCTTCAAATTTAGAATTTAATAATTCAAATTTTTTTGCATCTATATGAAAGCATCTATTAGACTTAAATATTTGTGAGACAAACCAACAACATAAATCTTGCAAGTTAATTAATTAATTTTATATTATATATTATTTATATAATTAATAGTTAGTTAATAGCATTACAATGTGTTGTGTTCCAATTTAGCAACAATAAAGAATAAATGTTCTTTACATTACATACATTTTTATTCCATTTCTCATACACTTGTCATCTTGTGAAACTAACACAATTAGGTATAGTCTATTGTATTTACTGAATCTCCATCTAGTTCAAAGTTATCAATCAAATATTAATGTTAGGGATACCAGTCCGTACACCAAGTGACACCTCCATATATTTCAGCAACCTCCGAGCAAGTAACACAGAGTATTCTGGTTTATTCACATCCGAACTTATTAGGTCAACACTGTTCTCAGTGTGAAAGTTTATCAACTCGCTTGCACTTATTGCCATAGCATTCACTGGCAGTCCACTAGCATTCACAAGCACCACTCGACGTTTCCGTAAATCCGGATGAACCTGACTTAACTCTTTCTTAGCCCACTCCAAACAGAATAATCTACTTGTATCTAACGCTATGATCACGAAGTCTATTGCTATTCTGCCAGTCAAGTCGGATTGCCTTACAACTTCTTCTAAGTGGAATGAGCGAAGAACCACCAGCTTCCAACGAAAACCACTTTTGTTGTGAACTTCTGTTAATGCTTCTGATATCTTTTCTATTATTTCCACATTCAAGGAAAGAACTATTACTGTTATACTATTCTTGGCACTCAAAGGGCCAACCCAGGGTGCAATAACTGCATATTCTTCTGTAAACGACATTTCTTTTCGAAGCTGCTGTTCTCACACTTTATAATTATTATTTAATTGAAAGAACTTTTAATAGAATTAGATTTTTAGAATTTGAATTCAAAAATTTGTGTCGTTTGAATTTATGTCTTGCCTTCGTTTGACAAGGTTCATCAAGGTTGACATTTTCTGCTTTTGACAAATTAAATTTCTCAGATTAAGTTGCCTTAGGAATGCAAAATTTTAGTCGATTTATCAAAAAATAAACAAGTGTGACATCACTAGCTGGTACAGAGTACTACAAAGATAGAGAAAACAAATGGAAAAGAAAACTGCGAAAATTTAAACGAAAGAAAAATGTCAACATTTTTCACATTGTGTTTTTGTAAACTATTAATCAGATATTCAAGAAATATATAATTAAGGATTTTGTTTTTCAAATATGAGGCGACGCGACGATAATTTCCCCGATAATGGGTTTGAAGCCTGGGGAGGTTACATGCAAGCAAAAATTGCAAAACTAGAAAATCAATTCTCAGCTGGAGCTGGAAGAGGAGAAGTTGTTTCCAACATTTTCAACGGAGTTAGTATTTTCGTAAATGGTTTTACAATACCGTCAGCAGATGAGCTTAAAGCTTTGATGGCTCAACACGGTGGTGTTTATCATACTTACCAAAGATCTGATGATTTCATCATTGCAACCAATCTCCCTGATACTAAAGTGAAGAATATGTCATTGGCTCGCGTGGTAAAACCGGAATGGATAACAGATAGTATTACAGCAAAAAAACTATTAGATTATAGGGAGTACTTGCTATTTAGGAGTTCAAGAACACAAAAGTTACTTAATTTTACAAAAGCTGTGAAAAATGAAAAAGAAACTAAAGAAAATATATGTAGTGCAGTAAAAACTGACATACTACAGACAAATAATGAGGTACCTCATGGACGTGAATTAAACTCAATAGATATACCAATAAACAAAGACAACGGACAAGGAATACTCTTAAATGCAGCAACTGCAAGTAATGTGAACTTAATAAGTAATCAAGTTACAAAAACTGCAGCTGACCCCAACTTCATATCAGAATTTTACAACAATTCAAGGCTGCATCATATTTCACAGTTAGGTGCATGTTTTAAACAATATGTCAATGATTTGAGAGAACAAACGGAATTCAAGTTTCCTGCAAGACAGAACCTTAAGGATAGAACCCAATCATCAACTAGTTCTCTGTCACAACTGGTTTTTGAAAAAGGCAAAGTTATAATGCATATTGACATGGATTGCTTTTTTGTGTCTGTAGGACTTCGAAACAGACCTGACCTAAGAGGAAAACCTATTGCAGTTACACATTCTAAAGGAGGGAAACCACATAGTAAAAGACCTGGAGTAGACAGAAACACTGAATTTAATTTGTACAAACAAAAACAAATAAAGAAATTGGAGAAAAGTACTGGATTACCAGGTGAAGAAATGGAAATAGAGAGTAGAGTTGACAACATAGGAGATGAAGATGACAAATTTGGATCTATGAGTGAAATAGCATCTTGTTCCTATGAGGCAAGAGCAAAAGGAGTAGGCAATGGAATGTTTATGGGTGCAGCATTACGATTATGTCCTGATTTGCAAACCATTCCTTATGATTTTGAAGGTTACAAAGAGGTGGCATACACTCTATATAATACAATAGCTCAGTACACTTTAGATATAGAAGCAGTCTCTTGTGATGAGATGTATGTTGATTGCACACAACTTTTGAAAGATTTGAATATATCTGTTCAAGATTTTGCTGCAACCCTAAGAGAAGAGATTAAGAGTAAAACAGGATGCCCTTGTTCAACAGGATTCGGAGGAAACCGTTTACAAGCTAGGTTAGCCACAAAGAAGGCTAAACCAGATGGACAGTTCTTCTTAACTGCAGATTTAGTAGAAGACTTCATGTATGATATTAAACTGAAAGACCTACCAGGTGTTGGGAGGCAAATTTCCCAGAAATTGGAATCCCTAGGACACACCACTTGTGGATCTCTACAAAATTTGTCTTTAGCCACATTGAAGTGTCAACTGGGTACTAAAACTGGAGCACAACTATTTGATCAATGTAGAGGCAGAGATGATAATCCTTTAACATTCCACACTGTCAGGAAATCTGTTTCTGCAGAAGTTAATTACGGAATAAGATTCGAAAATAATGATCATGCTATTGACTTCTTAAAACAGTTGGCTATTGAAGTTAATTCTCGTATGCAACAATTTAAAGTTTTAGGGAAATGCATAACTTTGAAATTGATGGTTAGGGCTCCAGAAGCACCAGTTGAAACTGCAAAGTTTATGGGACATGGATACTGTGATATTATCAATAAATCCAATAATTTAACTGTTGCTACTAATTCTGTAGAAGTCATAACCCAGGAAGTTGTGTCAATATTCAAGAAAATTAATATAGATCCTAAAGAAATGAGGGGTGTTGGAATACAAATGACAAAACTGGAATCTACTGTCAAACAGGAAAGCAAGGGCGCAATCAGCAAATTTTTATGCAACATGCCAGTGAAATCCACTATTAAAAGGGAACCTAAAAGCGAAAGTAGTATTTCTAAGAACACATTAGTAAATACAAACATAACTGATAACAGACAAACTAAGAGTTCTAAATTGTTATCACCAAAAAAACATACAAAAACAAAATCGCCAGTAAAAAGAAGAGGTAGACCTCCCAAAGCTTTAAAATTACAACAAGATATAAAGCCACCAAAAACAGCTACTAATCAAGTCATAAAAGATACACCATACAAAGATCCAATGATTAAAGTACAAAATGACCCTGTAGAAATAAAGGAAGAAAAACCTCAAGGTCTTCTAGGCTTGCCTTGGGACAAAGTGAGAGAGTTACTTGGGGCTTGGTTGACAAGTGGCCAGAAACCATTGAGCTGTGATATTAAAATGATAACAGATTATATGAGAGAAATGGTTATTAAAAAAGATATTGATAAAGTAGAAATATTGATCAATTTCTTGAATAGAAGAACCAATGAAATAGGGATTCAAGATTGGTTGGATGTCTACAGCCATGTTGTTGAACAAGTACAAAACACTATGATTGCTGTCTATGGAAAAAGATTGCATATAGATTCATACTAACTACTAATTTTAATAAGGATTTAACTGTGATAATAAAACATTTCTTTATTTCCAATTGTATATTTATTATGTTAGGTAACTAACATACTAAGAAAAGTTTAAAACCTTGAATAGTCATTAAAACCATAATTTTGTCTACTGTTAGGTACAACTCATTTAGATAGCATTCTAGCCGATATTTTGGTGCTACAGGCTGAATCGTTGGCAAAATAACGTTTTATTCATTAAAATAATGTACCTACATTCTGAAATTTCGGAATTACAAGAGCTCGGACAAAAAAATAATTCTATAAATACTAGGGGTGTGCGAATAATTCGAATTCACGAATTATTCGTTCCGAATCGAATACGAATATTCGATTCGAAACTCGAATCGAACAATTCGAATCTTCGAACTATTCGAAATTCGTCGAATATTCGAAAAATTTCGAATAGTTCGAAAGGCTACGAATAGTTCGAAAAGTTTCGAACAATTCAAAATTTCGAACAGTATCTTCGTTCTTCTTTTTTTTTCATTTTCATGCAAGGGGTTACACTCATGTTATGCCCAATTATAAAAATAGTAAAATTGACTAGGCTGTACATAGATTATCAGGAACAGTAAATTGCTATTAAAACATGCTCCAACACTTGTGCTATTTCCGATGCATCGTCGTAGTTAAATTCGATACTATTCGAAATTCGACGAATATTCGAAACTTTTCGAATTATTCGAAATTTTTCGAATATTCGTTGAATTTCGAATAATTCGAAAATTCGAATTATTCGATTCGAATTTCGAATCGAATATTGATATTCGATTCGATTCGATTCGAACGATATTCGCACACCCCTAATAAATACATTTGAACTTTTTATGAAAAAGGTTTGACTATTGGTATCTATGGATAAATTTACTTTTGTTTCGCAATCCTCTACATCTCTGACGACTTCTTAGTTAATCTATTTCGAATATCAAATAAAAAATAGTTTTACGACAAAATTGTATTATACCTATGCATTTAGTTACGAATATTATTTTATAAACAAAAGTACTTCAATATTCCTTATTCTTTCTCGTTAATAGTTCCGAAACATTTAATATAAAAGTACAATTTTCAAAATGGCAGTAATAATCACTGGTTTTTTCATTGTACGTTATTATATGTTGTGACAAACATTTTGGCAAAAAAGAGGGTATCTGATAAACATTAAGTTAGAAACTAAAATCAGTACTGAACTACCCTCAACATTTTTTTTTAGTCAAATAACATTTTGAAAAGACAACACAGAATTAGTTTAAATATTTATATGTACCAAAGTACAGGAATTGGAAATTGTTAAATATAATTAGACTTGTTAAAAGAAGATTGATAAGTAGACATTATTTTGGTTTATACAAGAAAACTTCTCCATTAAGTCTAGTGATCCAATATAGCATTCATAATTTATCATATCACAGATGCTTATTGCAAATAAAAACAAATCAATCTATTCATTATTCAAAAAAATATTGTGCATTTTAGTATTTACGTTGGACCTAAAGAAAACTAAACTAAATGCTTTGTGACAACCATATCAAAACATAAATCTAAAGCTTTAAAGAAAAGCTAATATTAGAAAATAACATCCCGTATTGCATTGTATTAGTACTTAATTATAAGTAGCTTAAGAACTTTTAACTGAATGTTAAACAATCTACTACTTAAAATATATTATTATGTTATAAACTTCTATTTCATCATTTTGTTATTAAACTTAAAGCATTTAAAATCTTCTACGTCAAATCGATTATGTACGTAAAAGTAGTTTTAAAAAGATATCATCATAGAATACGTAATCTTTTTTACAAAATTTTGCAAAAAAATTCATAAGTTTTGCATACGAATGATGAAGAATGCATTAACATATACAAATTTATTTTATTAAATAATTTTATTCATGGCACTGACAATGCAAAAAAGACTTAATTATTTCTTTTGTAAAAATTGTGATAAAAGGTTTGAAAAAATTAAAGATATATACTTCTTAAAAACAACAAACGTAAATAACTATTAATCCTTTAAAATAAATAATGATTATTCTCATTGAAAATAGACTACTAGCTGATCAATTTTGCATTGACAGTTTTATTTTTAAAACTTGGCAATTTTTACGTATTTAGTGTTGCCATATCCGTAATTTCACGCGGTTGAATTAGCTGATGTAGAGTGCTTCAGTTTCGAGTCTATAATGATCTCGTCTCCTGATCTGATGTTATATGAGTAAAGCTGTTTTGTAGGATATTTCATTTCTTCTGGACCCTGAATAATTTAAAAAGATAACTTAAAAATTGTTTACATTTCTTAAAAATCGAAGATATTATAGTAATGTCAATATACCTGTGAGTCTCTCAGTTCTTGGTCCACGTAAAACAGTCTCATTTTTGCTGCCGGGAACCCAGCTAATCGTTCCAATCTCGTTTTGAGATCTGAAACGGTTCTGTAGAAAAACAGAAAACAAAGTAAAACTGCTGTAAAATAAAGTTTAAAGTGTAAAGTTACAAGAGGAAAAATTACAGAAGAGTCCGAAAGTTTTCTCCTATGATCTAAAATTTAAATAATCTTGGATTTTTTTTTCAAACACTTGTGCTTAAACCAGTGGCGAAGTGTCAATTTACTAGAAGCCTATATTCATACAAGAATAGATGTCTAGTTTTCATTGAATCATCATACACTTTCCTCACAAGAGTCCCTGATATGCTTTCTCTAATACTAGTATGAGCCAATAGGAATGGGATTATTCGAGGCTTCGACACATCAAATTTATACTGAAAAAACCCAGATACAGATCCAAGAATGTTATCAACATACCTGTAAACGTCAACGGTGCGTACTTCACTGGTGTCGCCGCAAGTGAACGTGATCTGCACTCGCTTCTCCGGCCGGAGGTCCACCGACACGAGCGGGTCCAACTTGCCGTGCACGTTCACTAACTCCCAGTACCTGAAAATTAACGTTATAAGGTAAGGAAACAGATTTTGGAAAATATTGAAGAAGTTTGGTAAATGAACTATAAATGTTTCTTCTGTGGCGATAATATAGGGAGTAGACTTCGAAAAGTAGATTGGACTGATTTTATAAATAGGTTATGGGTTCTAGTTGTACTAACACCTATAGCAAAAATACCCCAATGTCATGAACTAGAAGTAAAGGAAAATAGTTCTCTTGTTGCACTTTCAGACAGATTGAAAAGATGAAGTTAATATTTTAGAATGGGAAGGCTTTACTTATAGATTGTGTAAAACGACGACTAAAAGAGTTCTATATGGCAAATGTTTTGCAGTCCATACCTAAATAGCCGTATAAGTAAAGCCTCATTTAAATATTCTAAACAATCACCCAATAAAAGTCGCATAATCTTGTAGATTTCATTGTGAAAACCTCGGGTTTTCCATTATTGCAATATAATATACCATTAACATCACAATTAAGTGATGTAGGCCGGCGTCGAGTGTCGCCGAGACTTAATATACCGCCCACTACACTCCTTATGAACAGGACCTTCCTACGACCCTCGTGTCGGTCAGGTCGATCGTTATTACTCAAGTATAGAATGGTTATAATATGACTGGTCAATATTTGCTTTGGGATAGATTGATCTAAGTATGAACCTAATAGGTACGATTAATTTATTGATACACCAATTTAATTATTAGTTATTCTGAGAGAGCTATATCGAATCTTTGCGGTATTTAGTTAGTGATACAGATAGACGATGTAATAACATGACCTAATGTGAAATATCGTAATGATTTTGATTTGATTACTGTCATGGAATGAACAGGGGAGTTAAATAAAAATCCATTATTAGCAGTACCTACGGTACCTGTTGTAGATATAGATAGAAACTAAAATGCTTTACCAGGGATTATTTCAGTTAAAAAACGATTCCAATATTGAACATAAACAGAATCTTCGACGATCTGCATGTAAGTGAATGACCTAGGAGGATCGCGTGGGATTAGATATTTGCAAACAAAATATTTTCGATACCAACAGGTATCACTTAAAGTTCACTTAGCGTTCTTACCTGTCAGGTCGATCGGCTTCAGGCTTCTCCATATAATATCTGATGAAGGCTCTTTCGGCTGCATCTCTTTCTTCGACAGGAACCGCTCCTCCCCCATTCAATGTTCTGACGTGAGGTAAACGAGCCACTAAGAGTAACCGTCTTTCGTGTTCGGTGGACTCTACGCGTTCCCATAATGGCCAGCCCTGGAACGAAATTAATTCTTATAGTAGTTCTGTATAGGTAATATTTTAAGTCAAATATATATTTTTAAGTAAACCGAAAACAAAATATTTTACCCTAAACTTAAGACTTCAAAACAATTTAAAACAAACAAGAAAGTTCGGATCGAGTTTTGGTTAAAAGTCGAGTCAAAGTATTTTGTGGATTTCTTGTTTCCTTCAATCACTTTATGTGAGTGTACCTATGTTTCTATTTTTAAACAAGTTTCGACAATAGTTTAATACGTAACTTTACGCAACTAGGTCACGTAAACCATTTTTGAATTGGTAGACATTTATATTTTTGAGAACGTTAATTTATTTAATATTTTCTAGACTTACGTTTGATGCGAAAATATTTACAAAGTGGGCATTAGAAATATAAATTGTAATGATATAAGCACGCAAAAACCAAGAGATTAACAGCTTTTGAAATAATTTCATTTAATTTTAATAGCTTTTTGTTCGATATCAAGGCCTGCCTTCAAGATCAAGTTTCCTTGTATAGTCCTCGTTCATCTATCGAAGTAGCGTGTTCGCTATATTCTAAAGACTCTAGCTAGTCTCTTAACAACGCCATTGTTATGTGCATACATTAATATATTGTACACAAAAACATATTTGCTCCTATTGTTGAAAATGATTATGCGAAATATTGACTTTTCCAAAAATTCTTAAATATGTGTAACCGAGCAGGGTCTACGAATATTTCAATTTTTATTCTCTGAAAATAGACAAAATGCTACAAGGAATCACAAAAAAGTTATGGTTAGGAAATCGAAAAAAAAAAAATCTTCACCAAGACGCGGAGTCTCTCGTTGGTAAAGAAAAAACTCTCTATCAGAATCTGTCAAAAACGAATACAATTGTAATGATTTCTTAAATTTTACCCCGATGTTGTTCCTAGTTTACGTAAAAACCAACATATCTCGTGACAAAGATTGTGCAATCTATAGGTAACAAAACGTTACAAAATCCTGCACAAACTAATTTGTTTTATTTTATCACAAAAAACTAAAACCGAAGACACTGAATGTTTTATTACTATTCTTTGGTCGTAAATTTTATTAGGCTTCAGACAGCGGAATCTATATTGCACTGAACAGAGCTCAGTGATTCATATTCTATTCGTAAGTTTAATATTCGTTTTGATTCACTTCAAAACCTTTTGTTGGTATACGTATATTTCTTTTCAAGCAATTTATAAACTTATTTCTCATCAGATTAGGTTGAAAATGTAATGTTTTGCATCTCCTTTGTTCATCTGACATGTATGGTACAAAGTGGTACTCGACTCGTTTTGTCTAAATGCGGAAAGCGGAATAAGTTTTGCATGCATCTTGCAGGTATTTGTTGCCGCATATTTCAATCCTGCTCTTAAATAAAAATAGTATAAATGGGTATAATACTATTATGTCCTATAGACATTAATAGGTACACTAATATGTTTTGGTTGTGAAATGTAAATTACAATTCGTCTTTTTTTTCTTTTTAACATATTAATAAAAGTCACCTAAAAATTTAACAATTCCTTTAATTTTCTACAAGTTTAATATCGCACAACTTTGAATAAATTACAAGCACGTAACTTAGTTACACGCGAGCAACAGGGCGTGAGACAGATGCTTATAAAACTGATCGAAAACATAAAATCGATATTATTATTGATGTTTTATATAATTTGGAAAGGGCGTCACTGTCACTGACCACCCTACGAGAGTTACGATTATTCACGATGAATGCTAAATCGAAATGATTAGTGTTTCCGTTACAGGCGTTACATGTTGTATTGGTACCGATGTACATGATTAGGGTTGCGTTATTCTTTAATCAATATTATAAACCTTTGATTTTCTGTTGATATCAATACTAAAGCCACATATATAATTAACACATTGCCTACAAAAATAGCCGAATAACTTTTACGAAAATTCAAATTAAATAAATAATAAATTCAAATAAATAATTATATTTAGGTGAAGTACAATCAGTGCTAGAAAATATTGTTTCAATCAAATAAGATTCTAAGCGGACAGGATCGTGACAATAGCTACTCACATTGTATCATCAAAATATTCTACCGGATAGACCAGTATGCTAAGTAAACATATTAAACGAGCAAGAGATTTATTGTTTGTTTATAAACCTCAAACAAAGTTATTGTCATAAAATAGAAACATGTTTATCTATCAGATATTATAGTTGTTTGTTCAAACTAACTTTAGCTATATGCGTATTTCATATCGCGTAGTTTTCTTACATTTAAATCAATATTAAAGTTAGCACGAGTATCTTAATCTTCAGTACAGATGAAATAAGTTGGATTCTAGTTACTCTCTTCTATCTCTTGTTTGTCAATAATGAAAATTTAAATGTATTACCTACCTATAAAATTTATACGACATTATAAATTTATCAAACTTTATTATTCAGAATAAAGCATCTACAATCCTGAGTAGGTACTAGAAAAGGACTATAATTTATTCATAGATGGAGCGTCGACCAGTCTACAGTACCTAGACAAAGAACGTTATAGACTGTGTAGGTACTTTAATTTTATTACATCTATGTATGACGGCGAGTTTAGCAAACAGCACGTTTCTTCAATTATCTTTCCTAGTTCTAGAGTAAATAGAGATGACGTAGATGCAAGGCCGCTTGAACAAGGGACATTTGGATATCAATATCTAACTGAGGAAAACATTACATATAATAGAGAAAATGTGTGATGTATATGGAAAGATAAAATGAGTTGCTAAGTGTAGAAGACAGCAGCCAAGTCTGCAAAAGGAACATGGAACATGCCTAATAGATACATAAAGTAAAAAGCAGCGAAATTGTTAACTACATAGTTAAATATACAGAGGGAAATGAAATATCTTTGTTCCATTCTCTTGCATAGATAAATGCTACATAATGTACGAATAATAAATCATGCTTGTTACAAAGCTAAACTATTGCACGTTTTGCAAGTTAAATATGGTGTAAGTACATTCGAGCCATGCAGCTGTGGAGGTAGTTTCTAGGTCAACTGTCGTGACCCGCCCTGGTGCACCACGTATCCGCATTGGTTTCATGAATATCTTACTACTTCAACTTTAGCCCATACGATATGAAGGTGCTTTAATATAAGCGAAAAGTACATTGTAGAACATAAAAGCGCGATGTATTTTGAATTAAAATGTAGTAATTTAATTATTTGCTTGTACAATTATAGGTATCGATCGTATGAATATCCATAGCACTACGAATTGGCAAAAAGTTAATAATTTTCCTCCAGTCCCCAAACCAAATTTACCTATATTTAAATAGCATAGGTTTGAAAAATAACTAGCGAAGCGGTTTTGAAATTGTGTTTTCTCTAACATAGGAGAATAAGCAACCATCCATCATCTGAATAATTATATGCAGCCAGCAAAACTTCAAACAGCTATTTACGACCATTAACGTCATCTTTCAACAACCTTAGTAAACTGCGCAAAACATCTAATTACTAAAATATCAGGTAATGTTGAAGATGCAAACAAAACAAGCAAATATTGATAAATCACGTCGAAAGATGAAAAAGAACGCAAAAAGGAGCGTGGGCTTAACACGAGTGAGTCGGGGGATCACTTAACGGAGAAATATGATTCACGTGCAAACTAAAAGGTCTCAGACTGCCTTTTAGCGTTCAACGTCCAGACGGTAATCGTTTCTGATTTATAAAACTTTTCAGACTGCGCACAAAGTAGGTATGGAAACAAAACTTTAGTTTACAGAGACAATTCTACTCCTTCAACTGTTTGTCTTGATGATATTTTGATTAAGAATTGGAACAACGCTGTGATTGGTCTGAATAATGCACCAAATAGACTTAAGTTAATTTCCGCACGATGTTCCTAATTAAGATCATTTTACAGAAGGCCGTTTGCCTTTCGAAATCTCAACGTTTCACGTTTTGAGTGGCAGACGGTTTGCATAATGCAATGTGGTTTTCTGTGGATTTCTATAATTGCATTCGTTATTGTTGCTAGAACATTGAAGTAAGAGTGGAACGTTTTCAAAGTCCCAAGGCCAGGAATGTATCCAGTCGATTTTTTGCACAACATGACTGCTGCCGATCTAATCTAGTTAAAGGTCGAAGTGCACAGGAACAACGAAGTGAATGTTTAATAAACAGAAAAAAGTTGTAAAGAATGTCGCAAAAACAAACACGTTAACAAAAAACTCTTTACAAGTAGATTGCATCTAATAACACTCAATAAAAAATGAAGATGCTGCAGAATATTCTAGAAATACTCAGTTTAATAAATGGCGAATAGATGTATCAGAGTACACATTCAGAGCGCATATTAATTTATTGCTCGAATCATTTCAATTACATCTTCACTGAACGGATCATTAGCTTCAAATAGCACTTCAACCTCGGCTGATAATTTACAAATATTTGAATGGGTGACACGGACAAGGTCGATGCTGCGTTTAAGTGAATGACCGATCAAAGAAATTGATTTTTATTACATTCATGACTCAGTAATCAGTTGTCGGGATTTGAGGTCCGAACAAAGCACTTTTAGAGTCATTGATCAAAAGCCTTTTTTTTCTAATTTTCAATTTAAACTGTGTACTAATTAAACTTTATACTTGAGTTGTGCTACTTTCAAAATCACAAAACTTTACGTCAGTAGCATTAATATTTTATAACATGTCTGGTGAAGTTTATGTTAAAATTAATTCCGCAAGAGTGTGAACGTAACGCAATCCCCTCGCAACTTCAAAGACTCATAACAGTAATCAAGAATTGAATCACACAAGGATACCATATTACATAGAGCGCGTAAATTAATGCAGACTGCTTTTGTTTGTCCCACACTTTCACATTCCGTCTTGCGTGACGGTCGCATACTTGATCATAGTAAATTGTATCTTACTAGTTGGTCATTACGCATTAAAACAGCATGAATAAATTTAAAAGGGTAAATTATGACGTCACAAACAAGTGTTTTAATTATCAATTACTTCGTAACAGAAGTTTACGCGTAGTTGTCAAACGGCCTTGAACCTGACTTAATTGTGGCCGAAGTAAAAACTTCCTTCTATTGTGTCGAACTACGCAACAGTGTACATGACATTCTTAGTAAATGATAGATGATGAGTGAAATAGATGTATTGGAAGAGTATTGTGATGAAAACAAAAGAAAACAAATAGACATGAGTCATTTGAAAACAGCTGATACAAATACAGATATAGAATGGACAGTAGGTCAAGTCTAACAGTGATAACAACAGACTGGGATGGGTTCTAATGACGTCATAATTCGGTAAAATTCAATCCATTAACATTAAACATTGGTGTAATATATCGTAGAGAAACGGTATCAAGGCTAACGTTCCTATAAAGACAGATCGTGGTTCGGAGCAGCGAGGACGTGACGAAATAACGCGTGCCTAACATCAGAGTGTTAGTTGCACAACCGACAACTGGGACGCTAAATCTGGGAGACCTTCACCCGCCGCGTCAGCTCCCGAGGGATTCACAAATAAAATAAACGTTCCGCAATAGTCTATTAGGTAGCCGTTCGGTCACACCGCTCCATTAGATTCGTAATGGCAAAACAAAAGTAGGTCAGATTGCGCGGAAAATTTCTACGTCCACTGTTGTCCTGATAAAGTTTATGTAACTACTGAATAGTTGATTTGATAGTAAAGTTCACCCTATTTTATTAGAATAAAACTACCAATTGTATAAATTTCTAATGCAACTAATCACATACACTCGATATATTATAAATTGCTACAGACTCCTGGACACTAAGCTTTATCATCCTAACTATTAAGATAAAATACATTTAAGGCTTCTACATTAGATCACAAAACTAAACACAGAAGCATCTGGATAATACAAGCGTTCTGTTTTTGCAACATTACCGCAAATAGGTTTGCTAACTTCCGGCCATGTGCACGAAAGCCAGTCGAGGCCAGTACTCGTGATTGCTCCCTCCGTTAGTAACACTCATTCTTACGTAAATACCTAGGATTAACGTACAAGTAAGTCCTGAAAATGTAGCTCAGAACTTACCTGAACACGTAAACTCTTGAGTGCAGGAAATCGTGCCAACCGATCCACTTCGTCCCATGTTGCCAACCCGGTATTGTTCAGATTCAGGAAGCGTAAATGCCTGTAATGACATTGAAGCTTTACGATTCCTCAATGATATAATTAACCAGCATTATGTATGTACAGCAGTTAATGAACAGATAATAAAAGTTTAGTAGGTCAATGGCGAAACATTACTGAAATAAGTAAAGGTCGGTTATTATAAAATAATACTCACGAAAAAGCATCATGGCTCTTTTTGTTCCCATTTCCGTCGCCGCACTTCTCACATGGATCTGGTTCTAGAGTCGTCAAGGCACATTCGTTTACAAGGAGCGTTTCAAGATTCGGGAACGCATATCCTAGTTTTGAGATCTCCCACCAGCTGCTAACAGGGTTTCCAGAGAAATGGAGTTTCTTAAGCTGTTCGTGAACAGGCTCAGTGACGTCAGCAAAGTTAAGACGGGAGCATGCATCGCACCGATCAGTCTCGTCAACGTTTTGCCCAGTCAAATTCACATACGAGTACTCATTAAGGCTCAAGTGCAGTTCTTCGAGAGCTGGGAGAGCCTTGAGTAGCATATGCACACTTGGCCAGCCGACGTACGTAGAATTAAGAACCAGGTAGCTCAAACTGTCCCATCGCGGCCGTAATGACTGGGCTGCTTGTATCTGAGCTGAAAGCCTGTTGAAACTCAAGTTAAGGAACCGAACTCGCGGCGTCTGTTCTAATACCGCAAACACCTGAAAAAATGGTACCGTGATAATTTTGTCTTTAATTAACTGCTGCTCACAGTCACGTAATATCCAGGAAAAAATAACAACTTATAACACAATCTTAGAGAACACTACAGAGCTGTTACGTTGCTGCACTTGTAATATTATCTACGCGTGATTATTGTTAAATGTTTATTTTTGAATTAGGACAATTGGTCTATTACACTTGAAGAATACTATAATACCTCTTGCCATTCGGTCAGTTTATTATTAGCTAGATCAAGTTCAACAACATCAGCACATTTGTCTGCTAATCCGCAGGCATCTCCGGCGCAGTCTATGTCGCAATCGTTGAGCACCAGGAGAGTTGGCACACTGAGTCTTGGAGAACGTTTAGGCACGAATATGGCAACTGGCATATCATCTATGGGCGGATTTACTTCGCCTTTAGCGCCGTATTTACGCTCTAGGGCTTCTAAGAGCGACGGCATGGCTATAGCTGTAACAAGAAAATGTTTATCATAACGTAATCTAAATTGCAAAATCATGGTCTACCTAATAAGGGTTATAAACAGATTAATTCGCAATTCAAGTATTGTGTAGTCGACATAATTAATTCAGAGTTTCCTTCTCAGTCGAGCGCGCGTGCAATCGACGATATAAATCCAAAGCGCGATAATGAAGGCGAATAACGACATTTGTACATACTGATCAGCCTAGCGGAACTTTGTACATTTTATTGTCAAGGCCTTTTAAATAAAAAAATCAGAATAATGTTATTGTTTGTATTTAATGTGTTTTAGTTTCAATGTTTTCTTCATTTCACAACAAAACCTTGTCGTTTTCACAAGGGCACGAATTTCGTTGCGAGACATTTCCTCATCTTTGTGGAGAAATCTGCCATGGTATTTTCCGTGTAGTTTTTTACAATTATTTTTTTATCAGATGCTTAACACCGACCAAAAACTTGAATTTTTTTCTGATTATTCTTAAACGACCGAAGATGGAACGACGAATGTAAACACAGAACTGGGTACAAGACCTTATCTCAGAAAGATTATGCTTGAAACATACCTACGAGTAAATCGGCGTTTGTCTGATATAGGTAACACGTACATTTCAATTGTTGAACTGAAGGAATGTCTATTGGCAGGAACAATGAAATTGCTTAACATAATATCGTAGCATTAACGAACGAATTATTTATATTACAAGGCCAAATCAAAATGTGCACTTAGATATAATTATTGTTTCATCAAAGGCAATTTGAAAATGTCCTCGCGTCACTTAATTAAAGGTTGAAATTGATTAACAATTTGTATTCAATCAAACAAACGCTATTAGTAATTACTGATTTGTTTATAATGAATGATAATATACAATTACTAGACAGGTGGTGATTGGACTTTTTGTTTATTTGGAGTGCACTTTCCACAACGAAACAAGTTTTTGATCAATTAATCATTCGATTAATATTTATTTATTTATTTAATAATAGGAAGACCTACAGCTTAAATTAAACATAATAGTCGACGATAAGGTTGTGTCAGTAATATGTCTAAAAAATCCTTATAGCTGAAAAGTTTTGCAACTAATACATTGATTTTGATTTAGTAGAAAAACAATTCAAAGTTAAGGTTAAACTTATTTTCCAGTATAGTATGAGACATTTCTATATTCTACCTTACTCTTCATTTACCGAATGCATCTATAAACTTAAGTATGCTAGACCACGGATATTATATTATAAACCTTTGCTATAAATTATCCTTTTACTTTAAGAAAATCAACACACAGAAATCTGAATAACTACATATTAGCACCTAACGGTGTTACCACAGAAGTTACAAAGGCACCAGGAATACGAAACTTTTTTCTAAACGTACACTTATCGAATGACATAAAAACTTGTTCTAGATTAGTAATAGCGCGTGCATTACCGCACATTACTGGCGCGAATGTTGGCCAACAGTTGATGTCCACGGATTGTGCAATTGTAAATACGATGATCATCATTTTGTTTGTAATCATAACCTTTTGTATGGTATCAGAATAATCATTATTGTGGGATTACGAAAGGCTTTAGCTGTATGATCTGTGGCTTTAAAACATAATTGGTTTGCGTTAAACATGAATTTGTCAAGCTCTAGTCCCAAAATGCTTTGTCTACGTCGGAATGGTATGGAAGACTGGTTTTAATTTAAAATTTTAATTATCATCGCTGTGTTTCTAAGGCATAGATATTAAATCAAATTCTCTCAGTAACAAATGGTTGTCACGACATGAACCGGTTGCAGCGAAAAAAAACTGTTTTACCTAAATCCTTTTCATATTATGGAAAGAAGAAAGTGTTTACGGATATTTAAATTCTGTCACTTTCACGTTTTATTTCCATATCTATCCATGAATATCGCAATTTTAAACCTAGTTAGGGTAGAAGGACAAAAGTTGTAAAGTTTTGGCACAATTTTCAAGTTAGACTATAAAGTCTGGAAAAATCACTACATCGAAAATAACCCTGCAAACTATAATCATAATTTATTATACTGGCAAAATAATAAATGTTTTATAACTATGTACTTAAAGTTAAACTCTGAAGTTTAGATACATTAAGCGATCGACTAAATTTTAGTGAAATGTGACACGAACAAGAACCTTGAGTCGCGCGGAAATTTATATTAAAAGCGCTGTTTATTACGAGAAGTTTTATGGGAAATGTAGTTAATTAATGGAAACAACTCGACTCGACTTGATGTAAAGAAAACACGCAATAATCGTTTAATTGAAATATTCTGGCCCCTTCTTAGGGCCCCACTTGGCTGTGGTTATTTTTTCATTTATCAGTGAAATCTATTAGGATAATAAACAAATTAAGTACTCGAGTATGTCAAGTCAGATTATATTATGCTAGCTTCAAAATAAAACGTGTATGCCAATTGCTAATGCATGTATTTGTAGACATGACAACCGGAACTCACACGCGGAACTAACTAACAAATGGATGAGCTGAATTTATCCCTCGTCACATCGTCATTTCCTCATCGCTCATAAAACTAACTAGATTATTATTTTTGCTTAAATCAACTTCAGGCTTTAGATATCATAATTTGTTGAAAATTCATGAATTCCGGTTTCAATGCAAGGATATATTTATTATCCAGCCTAGAGATCTACAAATAAGTATCTATGATGAAAAAGTTTATTAATGAACGAATAAAGAAAGTTTGTGTCTGAAAAGAAACAAACTGAAAATCAAATCAAATAAATCTTGAAGATGTTGACTCCAACCTTATCCATACATGAACATGTCGCAATATCATCAAAGTACACATAATTTGTATTTATGTACGAAGCAAAATTTTATAGCATGCTTCGGGTTGAGTATCAATAAAGCAAGCTGAGGTTTCGGAATTAAAGTTACCTCAAGTTTGACTTGATGCTATTAAAGTTATATTAAGAATAGTGTTTTTTAAAGCCGAAGTTTTAAACAAGAACATTAAAGATTGTGTAAAGATAACGAGTAACTATTCTTTACCTATTCAATCATTTTCAGATTTCAAATTAACCTCGTATATTCGAGCTTTAATATATGAGAGTAATCAAGAAATTCTTTGTGGCAACTTTGCTGCTCTTTGTTCTCTCGAGAGTCTAGCGCAGTCTAGACTTAGGAATGATGTTTTTGTGCACCCTCTCGAGCACAATGGAATGTTGTGCTGGCTGAGGGTGGTGCACCCCGTCGAGACGGAGGGCGAGGCCCAGACTTCACGTAAATACTCATGATAAATGGTTTTCCATTTCGAGGACGACGTTATTAGCAAAGCGCAATCGCCTGAGCCGTCATGATAAGGTTTATGTTTAAACAAACCTGTGAAATCGATAAACGCTACACACCTATTGTTAAGTATTTTTTGTCGAGTTAGGAACAGAAAATACTAAGGAGATTTTTTTATTATAAGAGTGATGATAATATTTGTTTTTTAGGAATTTAATTCGGTGGAACACATTTTTATTTTCTTATTTGTGAGGTATAAGTTATCTGAAGTGAAGAATAAACAGGCTAAAAGTGACCGTGGGCATCTAAAACCGACTATTCAATATAGTAGAGTTCGAAAACTACATAAAAAATGGAATCTTCCAAGTGCGGCTTAAATTAATAAAAATCCGAAACATGTCTAACAAAAAATCTAACAATAATTACGTATTAGCATTGAGTTACGATGTGACTAATTCGTCTCGTCCTTCACTCACGGAGCAATTGAAAAAATCCTAACACGAGATAAAACACTACTGCGCAATACACGTGGAATATGTGTGGTTTATTATTGAAATCGTTGTCATGAACAAAAAATTATAATAAATTATAATAGGCAGTAATTATTATGTTGCTATAGTGTCACGATATTTTGTAGCGGCTTCATAGTAAGGAATAAAACGAAAGAAATATTTATTTAAAATGGCTTTGTCTTTTTCTAAAAACTTTTACGTTTATTATGTCGCGAAGTTTTAGACATTTTAAGGTATCGCAAACAAAGGAAACCTTTAGTTTTTATTCAAAGGTTATTTCACGTCCGTGATCGAGACAGACCCGAAGGTCATATTGTGTTTTTGTTTCTTTATAGTGGTTGTCCGTGAGTGCCTACTATTAAAATAAATTGTATTGGAACCTGTATTACCTCATCACTCATTTAGTGTACTAGACGTAACTAGATGAGTCTTTAACTACTTCATTAAGCCATGAACGACTCAATTAATTTGTGAATATTGTATTTCATTCTCGTTCGTAATTATAACTTTAGGAGTAACTACTACTATTTTCAATAATTGTACATAATATTAGAATTATAGAAAGCTGTTTTTTTTTGTTTTGTCTTGGTAAAGTGAGGTAGAAGAGATTGAAGGAATTTAAGAAGGAACACAGAGACTGAAGTCTATTGTAGGTATAATTAGATGGGTCGGGCCAATCGTAATAATTTTTGGATGTAATATTTCTGTTAGGTGGAGGAGATAATATTATGTATGTGATATCATGCTAATCTAAGTTTTTTACGCGCGAATATTGTTTTAAGTAGAACACAATACGTTTAAGATTAGATATGAAAAGAAAATAATTACGTAGATATAAATAAATCAAATTTTACGAATTGCCCTTTTTTTTTTTTTTTAGTTGGAGGAAATCACCGGATCCCCGCCCGCCCCGCGGGCGGGGTATGTGGGAGTTGAACCTCACTAAAACCTCCAACCGCTCACACTCAGCGTCCGAACCCCGGCTGAGGCCAGAACCCAGCACGGGGTTATGAGGGACGGCGCGACGCGTTACGCCATCGGCACTCTTTCCCGTCGCTCCGTTACGAATTGCCCTAGTGCATGTTTGTAGTAGATTTAATTGAGGACATGCTTATTTTCGGTGAAAAAACTTACTGGTGTGTTTTCCTGTTTCTCTACACTTACTACTATTACAGGATTTGGATAGATGAGTAAGAAATTAGTACTGACTAAGAAAGGATATTAAAAAATAAATAAATAAAATATTTGGAAGTAAAATCAGCGGATAGTATTGTTTATGATGGTAAACCTACGCGCTGAGTTTATTTTATCTATTTTTATTTAGGTCACGGACAAAACTTAATACGATTCACCTTTGTTCTTTTATTTTTTACGTCTGTAAAATTTTACGATTTTGAATAAAATTCCTTTGTGGGTTTTTTTTTATAATCGTTCATAATATTATCATGATGTGATCGATATTAAAATTTTTTAATCCAGTTAAGTATTGTGTTGATGAGTTTGGTAACCAATTAATTGTACCTACACATGTTTTGAAAAAGACGTTCCTTTAATTAGTGTATTACTCTACCTAATACCACCAGTTTTTACTGTTCTCTAAAATATATGAAACAATAAAATATAATAATCGATAAACTGTAAAATTATTATTGCTTTTTTATTGTATTTTTAAACATGATTTTTAATGCTTTCATTTGGTAAAAGAGATACAAAGTAGGTACGAAAAATGTTCTTTTGTTAAAAGTTATTCATCAACATATCTTAATAATCTCTACACTAGTAACTACAAAGTTAAGTTTAACCCTTTGTCTAGCTTAAACTTTAAACTCAAATATGTACTTAGATAAATAAAACATGTTTTAGTACTGACCTTATTTAGAGAATCACTAGAAACAAAGATTTTTCTGTCGGAACATAAATGCGCTCTGTCTATCTAGATCACATTCACATAAATTTCCACTATTCGTTATTTTTATTGATAAACAGCTGTTCACTTTTTTTTAAATGCGCCATCAAAGATTTCCATACGGTCTCCGAAACGCACTAAAACAATATGACGTTCGAATGTTTACATCAATACATTGCACAGACGCAGAACCTGTTTCCACTCACACATACAACCAATACAACTCCGTATAGAATATAGATACACAGGAAAATTATTGACTTCCAAGGAGGGGATAAATGAATCGGGTTCCTAGAAAGAAACAAAACGATTTCCCTTGCGTGCGCAAGTTGAGATAGCTATAAAACAAACTGCAGACTTTCACGCACACTGTGAAACAGTTCAATGTGTTGTGCTGTTACACAGAGTACTTTTAACGTGATGAACATCCGCATTCAACGAGAACGTTTCGATTATTCGATAGTCGATTATTTTTAAAAAAATATTCAATTTATTACGTTGATTTAAACTAGAAATTATGTCATATAAAACAGATTAAGTGTATGAAAATTCCCATTACATGGTGCATAAGTTAGTCAGACGGATAGCCCACTGAACTTTTGTGGAATTAATCATTTTAAATATTTGTAGATGATGATTAGGTACTAGAAATTTAAGACTAAAAAGATTTGTGACAGATCTATGATATATCAAAAAGAAAACTTACTGGATTGGAATTGTTTTGTTACAGCTATTTTCACGTCTAGTTTAACTCTAAATATAATAAAAAAGTAGTGATTAATTGCAAAAAAAAATTTTTTGTTGCAAGCTTAAATACTCGTACTTACTTACTTGACCAATTTAAATACTGCAGGTAGTGTTACATATTGTAACATATTGAATAAAATTGTTGTTTTTTTTTACATTTGTTCAAAAATATTGTGAAATCAAATGAATCAATTTAAAAATGTCATATCTGTCATTTCGCATTTCACTATTTTCAGCCAGTAATTCCACGAATGTTAATTAAAATAAATTATTTTATTGCCTATGGTTAAAATTACATTTCCTTTTTAGTCGATTATTAATTGCATCACTAGTTCTAACAAGTCTATTGATGTAATGGATATACTGGATTAGGTATGTAATAAACCTAGTAGATTTTATTCATTTTGTAGATATTTTAGAATTTTTAGATGGTACCAAATTAAGCCCATGAGAAATATACCTGTTTAGACACAACAAATTCATTCCATTGTAACTTAACTAAAATAATTAATTTCACAAATTTAATGAAGACACTGCCTGTATACATAGATAAAATAATTTATGACAAAAATATTCATTTAAGTTATAATTAGAATTCATTGAATAATTTGTGAAATGCAAATAGAAATCAAACCACATTTCTTTTTCCTGTGAAGTCCTGTGTAAATTTTCTACCTATTCCGATATTTTTAGCTTATCACTAGTTGCTTTTGTCGTCATGTTGGTCAAGTGTGCAATTGGACAAATGTAATTGTCAAAAGTTCTTTGACATTTGATAGATTTCAAAAACTTTTTGTACTTTTTCGGGTGCGTAAAATAGAAAATTATTTATCGTAATTCAAGTAATTATCAGTTGATGATAAGGAATCAAGAAAATTTATCAGAGACTCTTCAATTTTACGTCAGTGTTGCACGAATAATGTTTTAAGTTTTTGAATTCATTCAATCTGCGAATAATTTTCACAAAGTAAGTTTATTTTGTACATTTTTACTTTCTTACTCAATTAAATTGTACTTACGTAGAAAAAAAACATTTACACTCTTTGTAGTCAAATATCAACAACATTTATTTTCTGAGACATTAAATAAAGGTTTTAAAATTAATTTAAAATTAGCTTAAAAAAATTTAGTCTTAATTATTTGATTTTCAGCACAATGCAGGCATTAATTAATGGTAGTCGAAGAGCTATGGGTGCTAGTTATAAACTATCCAAAACTATGTATCAAATCAGAATGCTGTCGGCTGTGCAGAACGATTCAAGTTTCTTTTTTAGACAGGTAATAATCAACAGGTAATACTGTTTATTTTATAACACTAGTAAAGTAGAAGTATTTAGAAGTTACGCTTGATTTTGTAATCTTGAAAATTATATTGTGATGTTATTGTTTCTTCGGTTAAGAGCTGGCAAATAGCATATAAACAGATTGATTTGATTACGATCCAAATACCTCCATTGATACAGGAAGATATAAATACCTTACGAATATTATTTTATTAGCTCACCAATGACCACCACATACATTAGTGGCTAATTTGATATAAAAAAAAAGATAAATAAAGATAAATATTAAAGATATTGTTGTATTGGTTTATTTGCTCTTTCCGTCGTGATAAGCAGTGATAAAGCTTGTATTGTAGATCCCTTATAATTTATTTATAAACAGATAAGAATGTTTATTGATGTGACTGTCCACTGTTAGTGTAAGGATCTGTATTTATGCAAATTCCAGATGAGTAGGTTAAGGTAGACATATAGAAAGAATTTGTGATTCTACACAACCTTGCCAGTGCCATTTATGAAAATGCACCAATAGTAATATTTTTCCTCCTTTTGCAAAATGCTCTTTTCATATTTTATTCAACAAAAAATGGGCTATTGAACAAAACCAGTAGATAGAAACAAAATAATTAATTTTCAGCTAAGGAAATCAAACATTACATCTGAAAGACAAACTATAATGAAACAAAATATAATTTACTTCTTACTGAGCTATCTTCACTTAAATATCATTTATACTTTCAGTTATTTGACACAGTTAGTAGTACATACACATATTTGCTCGGTGACAAGAAGACTAAAGAAGCAGTGTTAATAGATCCAGTGTTAGAGCATGCTGAGAGAGATACCAAATTAATACAAGAACTCGGTTTCAAGCTTATTTATGCCAGTAAGTCATTATTTCTTATTCACTTTGTTAATTAAATACATATTGTGTTGCCCCATCTAAATAGTTAAGTAAAAGAGGAAACATAAAGAAACTATCTATAAATATGTTTCAATAGTACAGTAGGAATAACAAGAGTAATAATTTTAATTTTTATTGGAGTTTATTATATGGTCTACATGTCCTTGCAAAGGATTTTCCTTAATAATCCTTATAAATTTATAATGATATTATTTAACTAATTTATGTGTGTACTTTGTCAATGTCACATTGTAAAACTAAGTATAGTAAACATTTTGAGTCATTTATTTTACATATGTATGTATACGCATATATAAAAGTAGTAGATACAGTATCAAGCTACAAAATTAAAACTTGTACACATTATTCAATTTCTTTTTCAGTGAACACACACATGCACGCAGACCATATCACAGGTACGGGCAAGTTGAAGTCACTAATACCGGGCGCCAAAAGTGTAATAGGAAAGAGTTCAGGTGCTCAAGCCGATGTCCACCTCAATGATGGTGATGTGGTAAAGTTTGGTGGTCATGAAATATTGGCTGTGGCAACACCGGGCCATACCAATGGATGTCTTACTTATATTTGTCATAAACAGGTAGTACTTCAATATTTGTAGTAGTAGTTCAATAATTGTATAGTAAGGCTAAGGACTCAAATGGGAACTAACCAGATTGGCGTTTGTTTAGTAGTGCCATTTGACAACAGCAGACAAATGATTAAATTTGTATATTAGACCCTTAGGATATGGAGCTATGAATCTAAAAAATACTGTAACAACTCATTGCCCACTGCCACTTGCTCAATGTGTATTGGGGACTTCACATATCTTCGAAGAATTTTGGAATCGTTTTACGTTATGCAGGTTATCTGAATGCAGGAAACATATTTTATATCCAAGTTACCTGTAGACGTCTTTCGGCTGATGATACTGATTTTTTATAACCTAAAAAAGTAATAATAATATCGCTCCTACAAAAATAACAGACCCAGCATCACAATGTTTAAAAAACAAACAATGTTTAATATTTGACAACATTATAAATAATAATATTAATGTATTCATTCCAGGCATTAGCCTTCACCGGAGACACACTGCTAATCCGAGGTTGTGGTCGAACAGATTTCCAAGAGGGTAGTTCTGAAACCCTCTACAAATCAGTACACAATAGAATATTCACACTACCTGATGAGTATTTATTGTATCCTGCACACGACTATAGAGGTCAGACATCCACCTCTGTGGGGGAAGAAAAGAAATATAATCCGAGGTTGACAAAATCATTGAAAGAATTTATAGATATTATGGATAATTTGAATTTACCGTACCCAAAGATGATTAGTAAGTTTATTTTAAGAATCTTGAGTTCTTTATCTTGTCTTTTTTGTGAACTTGGTGTATTTAAAAGGGACCTGATTTTCAACAATCACAAAACATTGAAGACGGTGCATTTAGAAAAAATAATATAATATAATATATTAAAATAATGTCACAGAAAACTCAGCATTTCATCTTAATAATTTAAAGAGCGTGCACGTTTAGACCTCTTCGGAATGCATCGGTTATCGAGGTCCGCCTTTTATTTACTTAGTATAATTTAGAACTAACGCATACTTACCGCTCGCGGCCACAAAAAAGTGACAGTTCAATGTATAAATATTTCGTTTAGTTCGAAGTCATTACAAAAATCAGAAATAAGAGAGGTCAATGATTTCGATTTATCTGCAGATTGCATGAACATAAAAATGCTATCGAACTCAGTAATTGCTATTATCTCAAATTACAAATATTAAGTAATATAAGTACTAATTATACTGATAATATAATTAATATTACAAATAATGACTTAATGATAAAATAATTGTTTTACAGATAAGGCGGTACCAGCGAATCGCGTATGCGGTCTATTCGATGTATAATATAACGAGATAATATATGGGTGGATCTGTAATTTTGGACAATCTGACGTGGGGCGAATGATCTGTTGAAATAAAACTTAGAACCACTTTTATTTTAGGAATTGGATATTATTTTTTTTTCATGATAGTATGGAAGTCCGCAACGATAATCGTACGTTTTCCATACAACGTCAGAAAAAGAAGTTTAACCCATCTTAAAAATAAAAATGGTGCGAAGTTGTATTTCGACAGATCATTGACCCCATGTCAGATTGGCCATGCGAAGTTGTATTTCGACAGATCATTGACCCCATGTCAGATTGGCCATGCGAAGTTGTATTTCGACAGATCATTGACCCCATGTCAGATTGGCCATGCGAAGTTGTATTTCGACAGATCATTGACCCCATGTCAGATTGGCTAAAGTTACAGATCCACCCTGTATAATTTGTATAAAAAATCATTAATTAATGTGTATTTTTTGTATATTTTCTGTAAGTTTTAATATGAAACTTGTCATGAAAGTGATTGAGTATATAAGTATAAAATAACTTAGAAACATCTGTGATAAAGTAATTATGTGATTTTGTTATTAAATTATGTATTTGCTTTTTGAATTTATTACCAAAATGAAAATGTGACCAAAATGTACAATTGAAAATATAAGAAAGACTATCTATGAAAATAATGGTTTGTGCACATAGTGTTACTGTGTACATGTATTAAAATTTAAAACTATATCAATAAAAATATAATCAATCAAATTTCTATCGTTTTTATTGTCAAGAAGGCTCAGGCTCACTTTAATAAAACATTTACCTACCCCAGGTATTATTTTTAGCTTTGTAGTGTTGCTTGTATGAAGTCGTGGTGGCCGAGTGGTCGAAGCGCTCCTTCCGAACGAGAGGTCGCGGGTTCAAAACCGGCCGGCTTGTACCTCTAAATCTAAATGTGAAAAAGATTTATGTGCAATTTTTCACAACACCACTGGCTAAAAATTCTAAAAATCCTTTGAAGATATGTGAAGTCCCCAATTCGTACTGGGCAAGCGTGGTGGACTATACCTAATCCCTCTTCTGAGGAGACCTGAGCCCAACAGTGGGCAGTAATGGGTTGGTACAGTAGTGTTACTTGTTACTAACTTTAGTGTCCAATTTGTTCAAAACTTGGTATTACTTCGCTAGTGATGGTGTACTTCTGTTTTAACATTCTTGGAAACCGATGTTCTACAAATAATTTATTGATAAGTAACCTGGCGACTTTTTAATTAATTTTTGAATAAGATCGTACGAAAATTTAATTACTGGGGTAGTGACACTTACGAGTACTGGCGCGTATTGAAATTGGCGCATATGCTGCTAACAATTATAAAATCTACAAGCCGACATAAGAAAAATATTTCCTAAGTCAAAGAGTAAGTATCGTGTTCGAGACAGCGATTTACGATGACTAGACGTTCTTATTTTACCATGCACTTGTATAAATAGTTCAAAACCGCAGTCAACAATTACAAAGCAAAGTACATTAATAGCATCTGTGTTCTCATACGTTAATGGTGTAACCTAACGGCAGTTTTGCTTGACATTTCATTGGCGCCTTTATGACGTAGGTCGAGGGGTCGATTGTCTACGGGACGGCATTACTGAAATGTCTACGCCTGGGGGAATACTAAAAACTGTTTATATTTTACTTCAATGGATGATTCATAGCGGAGTTTTGGTGGCAATAATAAAACTGTTCTTTCTGTGTTTGGGTAACCGGATGTTCAATTTTTTTTTGCTATCGTCCTTAAACCATAGCTGTATATGGAATGATTTGGAGCCCTCGTACTTTGTCTTCAGATATTAGTTGCCTAAATACTTAATTTCAGGGACGGTGTCACGGTAAAGAGTGCCGTAGAGCGTAACGCGTTGAGTCGCCCCGCATAACTGGCCTCAACCTGGGTTCGGACGCTGAGTGTGAGTTGTTGGAGGTTTTAGTGTGTTTAAATTCCAACATATAAGCTTTGAAAAGATTCTTATAGAGTAGGCTGTAGGTAGAGGCCCTGCAATATGTGAGGGTTTAGAAAAGTCTCTATACCAGGTAAAGGTCGCTTTGCGGTAAAGTCGATGAGCGACAGTAACCGCTTACGTTTAATATTAATTAGGTACATTTAATATTAGGTGTTTAATATTATAAATAGTTGGTGGTTCCTCAGCTAGACCATCTGTACCAGTAATAAAAACATGATTATGTACCTAATTTACTCACCTTCATAAAAAGTTGAAATTTTAGTTTCCTCTCTCGATGAGTTCACATTTTACTACTTATTACAGGACGTTGGTTCACAAGTTTTCGCATTAACCGTTCTGTAGTTAACTTTACAACAATGTAGTTTTATGCGTTCATTGCTCAGTTCAGTCTGTTCGTAAAAGCCGGGCTACGTCCGGATCCTGGAGCATTTGTCGGTTTAATACTCAGAAGCTGTGGCTTGCAAGTTTCAGTGGAAAAGGGTTTGCAAGACCGGGAAAGGGGTTGCAACGTGATCATGATATTATCTGACATGTAATGAAAATGATATAGGTACTTATATAGATTTAATACAGAATTTGAGCGACTAGAAAAAGCTCAAATTCATTCAATTCATTCAAATTCGTGAGTTCGAGTTCCAGTGGTACCGACAAACGAACGAGAAAGAGGGTAGACAGATTTGTTTGCTCTTAAATGACCTACCAGCAGTTCCTCAGTCTTCCCGTGATCATGGCACTTGAAACAGTGCTGAAATATCGGGACCGCTCATTTAAAAATAATCGTGGTAAGAACTCATTTAGTAATAGTGTAAGAGAGTAGACACTGACAGAGTTTTGTGTGTAGCTTTATTTTACCGGAAATTAGTTGCTGTTTTTTACGAGGTAGATTTATTTGCGGACCACGAGTTTTTATCATCTTAGGTTACTTCACATTTTTAGAGTGAAATCCAAAATTTTCCACACTATTATTCAGTGTAGTTTATGAAGAGGTTTAACATTAAAACTAGAATTAGATACAGTTAGATGATTTTAGTTTAGATAAAACATATTGCAATTTATTTATTTCATAAAAAGTTAATAAAAACAGGCTATCAGAGAGTTCATTTTGATTTGTGTCTGGATTCTCAATAAATATTGGAACACTCTGATTGAAGCGACAACCATTAATTCAATTAACGTCTTTGATTGGTCTTCACGGGAGACGGTGACTACGTATGACACATCTCTAACAGTATAAAATTAAAATTTAATTTATGTATTTTCTTGTAACGGTCCGGTCGGATTTTTTGATTTTAGGTTGTTTTTTATCTAGTTTTTATTCTAGCCAGTCTAACAAAGAAGTATCGCTACTCTTAAATTTGCCTTCTGAGACTCATCTTTCTTCAGTAGATATAGTATGTCGATGCTGTTTAATATAAGATCGACCACTGCTCATTGCCCCATGTAAGATCAGGATACACTATGAGACTGCCAGCTACGAGCATGTGCTAATTTATTATATCTATACTAATATTATAAAGCTGAAGAGTTTGTTTGTTTGTTTGAACGCGCTAATCTCAGGATCTACTGGTCTGATTTAAAAAATTCTTTCACTGTTGGAAAGTCCATTTATCGAGGAAGGTTATAGGCTATATCTTATTTTCAAAAAAATTAGAGATCCACATGAAAATATCGAATATGTAACAAAAGGTGAAAAATCGAAAACCTATTTATGCGTACGCTGCAAAAACTATTGACAATGGAACAAAATGATGTACTACGGGTTTTTAGGTCTTTTGAAGACAAACAAAAAAGTCCGCGACAGCATATATCTAACTATCATAGTTTAGTCACAATAACGTTTTATGTTTTTAAAATTTAATATTTCGTTCCGAGATTGAATTTAACGTTAAATGAGTATCGTTATATTAACCCTTATCCAAATTAAGTATTTTGTTATCAAGAGTATTAATGTAGAATTAAATTACTTTTTGTTTTATTCCAATCGGACTTTTCGTTTAGAAGTTATTACGAGTATAAAACGCAATGAATATTATGTGTGGCACAGCGAGCCGCGAAAATAATAACTCGACGGCATTGCGAGTACTGTTTGAACCCCTTTATGACGCAGACGAAGTTGCGAGGGTCATCTAGTTCGAGATACATGTTGAATACCAATTATCTACTATCAAAACTCAACTATAACAATGACATTAAATAAAAGTCTCACAAAAAGAAAAATAGTCTTGATTTTTTTTGTATGAATGCAGCAATTCTTGAATCGTGCACTCTGGGTTTAGTGCGGAGATCCTGTGAATGTCGCGTGTAATGTATGCGACGTCGTACATTCTGGAAGCACTTCACTGTGATTGTGACTCAAATATAAATGATGCGGCTAGGTTTTCTGGTGTCTTATAACTTGATATGACTTTAGAATTTCAAGACGAGTCTTAAGGCAAGGCCTATGTTAAATGGAGTGTTACGACGGAATCTAGTCCTTGCTCTAAATTAGTTTTTTTTTAATATTGAGAAATAGATATAGAAAACTATTTTGAGAATATGTGCTTGAGCGTCGACTCGGTATAATTAATGTTAAAGATTTTGATGTAGGAACAGCAATAAGTTCCGGTTTGAAAAGATAAGTAGGCAGGTACTTCTAGTTTCTCCTTGTAGTTTATGAGTCTTTTCAATACGTTTTTTTCTGAAAACAATCAAAATAATGTGCTAGGCACGATAGTATGTCTACTGATGTAATAAATCGTTGTAATTTTACGAAATGAGAACAATTTATTACAAAACTTAATTTGCAAAGTAAACTTTTTTAATTGACCTTCAGTCTAAGTTGATTAGTATAGTCTAATTTACTTAAGACTAAAGTCCGAGCAAAGTTTAACATAGATCTCAGCCTAGTGTCCCCAAATGACTTGATCTAGATATTAGTGCAGAGTCCTCGAGAAAGGCCGCCTCCACGTCGCTGTATTACGTCATCCATTTGAAATCCTCTTATTTGATGCGTGGGAATCAGAAACCAGTCTTAAAATAGTTTATGTATTGAGTCTCTGTATTACCTACTCTCTATGCCTATGAATTTAGTCTGATGGTAAGTGGTAATAGTTGCAGTCAACGCTGCAAAACAAATGGATATGATATCTACATTACCAAAATACAAATTTCCTGTAAACTTTATACAGGGTGATTTATTAGAGAGGGTACATATTGCAGGAGGGTGATGAGTAAGTACTCTGTTCTCATACGGAATATTACAAAAAATAGGTAAAATTACAAAATATATATACAGGGTGTTGTTGCCCGGTGAAACAATACTTTAAGGACTTAATCTATATCACATTTCAAATCATATACACATACTTTTGAAACGGAGATAATGACTTTATTTTCCCATACAAAGTTGAAAAATTATTATTTTGTATTAATTTTGACAACCCTACCCTGACCTACATGTAGCGTGCTATATCTATATGCCATTTTCACGCACACAGGCGCATCCGATCGCAATTTTAGAGTTCCGTACTATAATAAACTCCTACTAATAGAAAATTAACACGTAGTTTTGATTAGTTATAACTTATGATATATTTATTGATTTAGAGGTTTTGGGTAAATAAAAGATTATTCAGGACTCATAAATTATCGTGTATTCAGTCCTTCATCTATGAAAGTATGTCTCCAACTGGAAGCTGTTTTTATGAATTTTAATATTGACGTAAATAGAACTCTTTCGTATTTCGAATAATAGTAAACACTGTAGAGATTGGTTTTTGCAAGGAGTATTATTCCAACACGCCCCCTCAAAAATCAATCGTAAACTCAAAAGAATTTCATCTCAATAAAGAACAAACTTCCAATTGCTTTCTGGGAAATATCTACAATGATCCAACATTCGTTGCAAGGATTAGGGAAACCCAGTAAAACCTAATCAGATCATTAAACAATTAATTTACATTTCAATATAAACACTAATTAATAAACACTCAAACATTAATTAATAAACACCCATTTGGCTTCTTAGTGCTTTAAACGTGACTGAAGGCAACGGTTTCGTGAGAACGTCAGCCAACTGCTCACCTGTGGGAATATAATTTAATTTAATTACATTTTTCTCGACTTGTTCTCGATATATTCGGCTTCAGTAGAAGAAGTCGCAACTGAAACTTGTTTTCTTATATTCCAAGTTATTGTGCATTGATCAAACATTTTAAATAAATATCCAGTCGTACTTTTCCTATCATGTGTGTCATGACCACCCCAATCTGAGTCAACATACCCACACAGAACATTACTGTACTCACACCTCTTATAAGACAATTTTAAATCTATTTTGCCTTTTAAATACCTGAGTACTCGCTTTAGACATTGCCACAATTCTTTATTATTTTTATTTGTATATCTACTCAGAACATTTACACTGAATATTACTGTACTCACACCTCTTATAAGACAATTTTAAATCTATTTTGCCTTTTAAATACCTGAGTACTCATTTTAGACATTTCCATAATTCTTTATTACTTTATTTATATATCTACTCAGAACACACACTCAGAACATTTACATTGACACTTAAATCTGGTCTAGTACACAACATGATATACATTAGACAACCCATGACATTACGACATGGTGCATCATAATTTTCATCACTATTTTTAATTTCATCAAATAATCATTGCAAATGTCAATTTCTTTGTAACTAACAGGGGAAGGTTTTTGAGTCTGTCACTCCTTCTTAGATTGGTATTTTCGTCACTATTTACAAAACTGTCACAGTTAACCTTGCGAATTTTACTTTCATTTACATCGGTTTTTACAATATCCGATTTATTATTAACCTTGCGAATTTTACTTTCATTTACATCGGTTTTTACAATATCCGATTTATTACCGTCAGAGCTCCGAGACTTTATCGACACTGATTTTTACTATAATCCACATCAGTTTTGTCATGAGAATTACCAATATTCTCTTCAGACCTCAACTTAGATCTGCACTATCCAGTCTCAAATCCGATGTATTACAATCAGACCTCCGAGACTTTATCGACACTGATTTCACACTATAGTTCACATCAGTTTTGTCATGAGAATTTCCAATATTCTCTTCAGACCTCAACTTAGGTCTGGACTACCCAGTCTCGTCTCCATCTCTGACTACCATTAATTTTTCGCAATTCAGATTCCAAATTTTATAACCATTTGGTTCATAGCCAACGAAAATACCTTTCCAAGATTTATTATCAAATTTTACTTTATTAATTTTATCATGAACATAAACTGTTGAGCCAAAAACCTTTAAATATAGTTTTCTCTACACCACCTTTGGTTGACTGGTAGAGAATGCCTTAGGCATTAAGTCCGCCATTTTGCTTTGCGGTTTTTCTTTTTCCATGAATTGTCCATTAGGTACTACATCTTCGTCATCAATAATGTTTAGCATGTCGTCTAATTCATATAAAAGAGCCCGGATTCGGAATTTCCAGACACTATACTTTTCTCCATTAAAAGGTATTATATTACGTTTAGTTTTCTCCATTTCAATATTTATATTTATATTCTTTTGATATTTTCGTGCAGAATCACTTATTTTTCGTTTGTTAGAAAATTTTCTTCGTATCTTAGCAACGACACTGACAAGAGAATTTTCTTTTTGAAAATCACAATAAACATTCACTCGCGATAACTTTTGCGATAACTGGGCCCATAACCTATTGATTTAGAGGTTTTGGGTAAATAAAAGATTATTCAGGACTCATAAATTATCGTGTATTCAGTCCTTCATCTATGAAAGTATGTCTCCAACTGGAAGCTGTTTTTATGAATTTTAATATTGACGTAAATAGAACTCTTTCGTATTTCGAACAATAGTAAACACTCTAGAGATTGGTTTTTGCAAGGAGTATTATTCCAACAATATTATGCCTAGAAAACCCAGACTTGGTGGATGGCTTCTACATCAAGTATACTATTTGCTGTGAAAGTATTGTTTCATCGGATTTTAACACCCTGTATATTTTTTAAATCTAAATTCGACAAAACTACCTCAAACATAAACAATTTCGGCTTAAAGAGTGTTGACTAATGACCTCTAGTGATTTCGCGCACCCCACACCTCCGCCACACCCATCAGCTGTTGAAAAACCATCATTTTGCAAGAATTTTAGATATTTTTAAGTTGCGATTACTAAGGTATTAAGCCATATTCTTTGGTAATAATATTTTTACTGGTCGTATATAACCATCAGCTACCATGACCTTCAATATGTACCCTCACTAGAAAATCACCCTGTATATTACTTTTACTTCCTATAGACTACAGTTATTAGGTACAAGGTGACCTAACCTAACTAAGATATGCTTTCTCTTCACAATTTAAGATGACGATGAAGTGTATTTTTTTTATAGAACCACTGAAGTTCAGTAAATGTACATTACGGGTGTTCATGAGGATAGTGGTTAGGTTTGTAATACTTAAAAGATACATTTCTATTTCATTCATTAGGTATATTAGGAACATTACGTTTTATCTAAGTACTAGATGACCCTCGCAACTTCGTCTGCGTCATAAAGGGGTTCAAACAGTACTCGCAATGCCGTCGAGTTATTATTTTCGCGGCTCGCTGTGCCACACATAATATTCATTGCGTTTTATACTCGTAATAACTTCTAAACGAAAAGTCCGATTGGAATAAAACAAAAAGTAATTTAATTCTACATTAATACTCTTGATAACAAAATACTTAATTTGGATAAGGGTTAATATAACGATACTCATTTAACGTTAAATTCAATCTCGGAACGAAATATTAAATTTTAAAAACATAAAACGTTATTGTGACTAAACTATGATAGTTAGATATATGCTGTCGCGGACTTTTTTGTTTGTCTTCAAAAGACCTAAAAACCCGTAGTACATCATTTTGTTCCATTGTCAATAGTTTTTGCAGCGTACGCATAAATAGGTTTTCGATTTTTCACCTTTTGTTACATATTCGATATTTTCATGCGGATCTCTAATTTTTTTGAAAATAAGATATAGCCTATAACCTTCCTCGATAAATGGACTTTCCAACAGTGAAAGAATTTTTTAAATCAGACCAGTAGATCCTGAGATTAGCGCGTTCAAACAAACAAACAAACAAACAAACAAACAAACAAACTCTTCAGCTTTATAATATTAGTATAGATTTAGATATAGACATTCTTTATTTGCGATGAAAAAAAAGAAACATACAAAGATAATAAAAAAATAATACACAAAAAATAAGAGACAATTGCGAGTAATTTCTCTTTCACCACAAATCAGCTGTGACTCAGCATAATGCTGAACATTGACACATACCAGCAGGATAAATGCCAATATCCAGCGTTGGTTTTCAGTCCCAGTATTTAAGGATTTCCTTCCATATAGAACATTCGCAGCTCATCCCTTTTTCCGTACATGCAAATATTCAGTGTTTCCTCGGTTGTGTGAGACGACTCAGAGTAGCTTCTACATCAGGATGATACACTATCATTTCATTTGATTTCCATAAACAATTAGGTAGTAAAATGTAAAATTTTTAGACGTATAAAACGCACAAAGATATTTTATTGATACAGTAGAAAAGTAATTTACGTACAGGGTAAGTAGAAAATAGATGTTTGTGAGGACGTTGATAGCTACAATAAATTACATGAATAGGTCTTATTTTTTTATATACTTGTAGACAGCTGCGATCACGGACCACCTGATCGTAAATGGTCACAGCTACACATGGACGTCTACAATGTCGTATTGCGGAGCCGCTACCCACGACCTGTCTTAGAGTACTTACTTCAAGAAAATTGAAGAAACACTTATTGTATACTTACTTTTCAACTAAGCATACTATACCGCAAAAATACTCACTCAGTCTGCATAAAATAGTAACTCTAACATTATGTGAATACGTGATAACAGTAGGTTTAAAATAAAGTCTATGTAGCAGCCCTAGGTAGTCTATGCAAATATCGAGAACATTCTCGGCTGAGCGTCTGTGCCGAAGCTCCGTCTCCAGATGCCTTAATGGCACGGCTTGGCGCTTCAAAATGCGATTTGGTATCTCTTACATTTACTATAACATTCTTGAGTATGCAAAGTGATTTATGTTTACTATTCATCGAGAGTATATATTTAGTTTTCAGGATTTTACAGGAAACATTTGCTTTTAAGTTATAGGTAAATTCGATTGGTATAGTTTTTGTTAAGTTCGACATTAGGTACCTACAATTTTTATTGTTCTGTCTGAAAGACCTTACCGTAAGTGTTTGAAAGATTCAAAATGAAGATAAATTGGATGTGCTAGTTACCACGGTATAGGTTACTTTCAAGAAATACTTTTCAAGATTTTTACTTGCACATTAAGACTATACATCTGTGTAAATATGCAAATGAAAAGCACAGTACAAGCACATATTCACACAACTACCACCCAAAATTAGAAATCATCTAAAGGTACATCTACTTTTCTTTAGTAGAAACTTCTAGAACATTTTAAAATCCAGTGGGCTATGGTGAATATCCCGGATTATCGATCACGTGGCTCTTTACGGGACAAATGACAACGCAGAGTAATTTATTTCAACTCACTACTGACCATTTGTCCGGTCGTCCTACTTTCCGATGACTGTTAATTTATTACTCGTAGTCTAGTAGTAGTTTCCATTTACTTTGACTTTGAATTTCTGTTTTGTGGTTTTCTTTTGAATTTTTTAGTAAGATCACTGAAATACATGTTAAAGTGATTAAATGAATGAATATCTGTATGTTTTTTAATTAGATTTGTATGGCTAGATTACTGTATGTTAACTTTTAGTCCATATTTTATTTCAACGAGTTTTAAAATAATTAAGGTATTTATATTAGATATCTGAATTTTTAACTGTCGCATGTTATTTATTACATGTCATGGTAAGTGTTACCACAGGTGGGTTGTAGAGTGCTTGTTTCACCTTTAAAACAAAAAAAAAACACAATAATTTTCGAACACAGTTACATAATTACGACAAAGTCGTTCTTATCACTAAAATAGATCCCCACCTACAACCTACTTCTGAAAGTAATTACACGAGAAAAAACACGATAAAAATTAAAACATACACTACGTCGTGTATTATACCATACATATTACTATATATACATATAATAACAAGTACAATAATATAAAACAAGATACATTACGATAAAACTAACAATGTATAAAACTTTTCATAAAGTTATTTTCCAGTTGCGAAAACTTACCGAGTATTACGACATAGTCCTTGATCCTTCCAGAACCTCCCGAGTGACCAATAAACGAATAATTATATTATAGTCAAGGCGCAAATAAGTTATCCATACCGTAATATTATACACAAGAATATGCTAAGACGAGAATATAAGTTATAGTTTTATAGTGAAGTATCTATGGAGCTGTGTCGTTATGGAGTTACGTGTTTACTCTTGGGGCTTTGTAAGGATTCATTATTTATTTTAAATAATACTTTGTGTACGTTGAACTGTAGAATTAGATTTCAAATGATCTGCTGATCTATTAAATTCCTTTGTGAGGGTCTGGAAAATGTAATACAGTAAAACGTGATCGTAACAGCGAATTTAAATGACTTTAATTTTATTTTAAACTTTAGTTAGGTAAAACCTACATAATAATACTTACCTACGTAATAAACAACATTTATTTAAACGTAGGTATAGACAGTCACACATGTTAATTAGACACACTATTACTTTAATCTCCATTAAACGTTTTCCCGGCGTATGTAGAGAATAGGTTCTCGTTTAGCACTTTAGTTATTGGTTTTCAGTCAAAAGCAGCACTGAAATTCATGCTATCTCCTAGTGCAATCTAACAAACCGCTGAAAGTGCAAAATATAAAGTGAACTGAACAAAGTAACACAATGTAACACGTTCCAAATTCAATTTCCTCTTGATTTTATTTGGGTTACGAGTACCACAAATATATGAATGCGAGGACAATACCCTGATCTCGGATACTAATAAATACTAATAAAATAGTCACATATTCGCGAAATAAAAAGACAATATCCACCGAGAATATTTCTTTCAGTAGGTGGGTCATATGACTATTTCTCTATAAAAAAAGCTTTTTTTTTCCAAGCAGCACCGAATACCTTATCACGATCACGACAATAGAGAAAGAGTTGATTCTTTTCTCTATAAAACGAAAGTAACAAGAAAGTGTCCGAACACTAAACTGAAAAGCCAGATTTATTGCAATGGTCATTAGTTTCAACTGCCTGCATCATTAGTTTCAAAAGTCTAAGGACTTCTTCAATGTATCAAGCAGCTACTATAATATCGCTTTAGATGTAGCTTAAAAACGGATAAGTCATGGCGTAACATAAATAAAATTGCCCATAAAACTGAAGACAGCTAGAACTGAAAAGGCATTGCGCCAGAAACTTGGACAGACACAGTCTGGCGCAGTAGTCGAGCCAGTAATCAATGGTAGAGGGTACACAAGTACTTATCGATGTGTGTGAGAACGCTACAATACAATTCAATCAGGCCGGCCACTCGACCGATGAATCGATGGGTTTCTCGCGAGCACAACTGAATTAACACAAGTACCTACACTGAAGCTTAATGTTGGGAGCGAGTTTACTTTTTTACCCATTTAGGTTCGATTTTTATCGTGTTTTTGTGGTTGTGGTTGGATTTAAGAGAGTAATTGAAAGCTGATGAACGATAAAAACAAATTGCATTTAGTTTTTTCGACTTGCAGAGCAATTTTTAATATTTATTAAACTATAGAAAGTACCAGTATTGTTTTTGAAAAAGCATGCCTGGAAAAACTCCAGAAACATTAAGAATTCGATTTTAAGTCTAGCTTGAAAAAGTACTGCTGCACATCTGTACAAGTGAATATTGTCTCCAAATCTACTAAATGTTATTTGACAAAATGGTGAATGTAAAAAGTAGTTTCTGCAACATCATTCCTTATGTTTCTCGCGGCCTAATCTCTTTTAAAGTACCTTCTGAAAAGGGCTTTTTGTCGAACAATAAGGGCTTTTTGTTTTAACATCTTGAGGATTACTTTTTTAATAAAAAACAAAGCAAATTATCATATAGAGAGGTAGTAAAAAATCAGATCGTTGTTAAAAGTTTTATAAAATAAAGTGAAATAACTCCTTGAAATAAAGAAACTGTCAATTGGTCTTTCCACTCACTAATTATCAATTAGTTGATTTATTTTGACTTTATAATGCTAAATGAAATTAGCATTTACTGTACTGTATCAACCCATTGCTGCCCACTACTGAGCTCAAATCTCCTCCGAAGAGGGGTTAAGCATAGTCCACCACGCTTGCCCAATGCAGATTGGAGACTTCACATATCTTCAAAGGATTTTTTGAACCCTTTTCCAATATGCAGGTTTCCTCACGATGTTTGCCTTCACCGTTTTTAGCCAATGGTTTTGTGAAAAATTGCACATAAATCTATTTTTCATATTAAGATTTAGAGGTACAAGCCGGTTTGCCGGTTTTGAACCCGCAACCTCCCGTACGCAAGGCAAGCGTTTCAACCACTCGGCCACTACGACTATTAGCAAAATAAATTAGCATTTAAGTGCGACTAAATTAAAAAATTCACATCATAGTTAGGTCCCAATATTATTTACAAAAACTCGGACTCGGGGATGACGCTACTAATTAATTTTAAATTATTAACTAATTTAATCACTACCGAGCATTTTCAATTCATCACACTTAGCTAATACATAGGTTAGTAGGTTACGCTGAAAATTGTAATTTATGTCAAGGTTCCAGCCAAAGCCTTGGGGATATAGGATAGCCTTCGGACCGCCACTGCAGTATTGTGATTTAGTGGACTTGGCAAAGAATGGCCGGTGCTCTGAATTTTGTAGTTCAAATTGGCACTGCACACGTATGAGTCATGATGGTTTTAGGATGCCACGGTCCGCGATCTCATCGGTAATACTCGAGCTTGCAAAGTTAACAAAGTCAAAAAATATGCACCATATGGAAATCTACTCAAGTTTTTTGTAAAGTTAATAATATCAAAACCAATATGCTCAATATCGAAAACTACGCAAGATATATAAAAAACTAATTTTATTATTGTAAAGAAAATATCATTATATTGGATATCGATAAATATAAAAAGTACCTATTCTTTTCAATTTATAGCCCCGTAGTAATGTATAGCTTGAGGGGATACGTGACTATTATAAGACTGAAATTTAATAAAGAGTCGATTTTAAACACTTTTAGAACTATTCGAAGTTACTTCAAAAAAATCTTAGAAAAATGCACAACGAAGTGAACAGTGTTGACGAAAATTCTAGGAGAGATTCAGAGGAGAGAGGAGACCTACCTAATGATTATTATTCCAAATAGACCAAACACAAGTGTAGAAAATTAGTACTCACAAAGTTCACGAAGATTGGATCTACAATTATTGTATCTACACACAAAAATTTCCAGTTATAAAAAAAATACCTATACATATTTTAAAATTATTTTATACAAGTATATAAATCCCTATCCCTTAAGAATATACAAACAATAGTTTCGAAGGATATGTTTCTATTGTTCGACGAAATATTGCGATGCCGATACAAAATTTTGACAAGGGATGAAAGAGGTCTATGTTTACGAGGGGTGGTCCCTTCACGGACCTTGAAGTGAAAATTTTGACAATTTCCTGAAACTATTGTGATGTTCTTTGAAAAGCGCTCAGACTAAAATGTATTGTGAAATTAAATTATCTTTTAGTTAGTGATGTGAATTGTACTCAATATTATTAGTTATTTTCATTTAGCTTTCTTTTTAATTATATAGTTCAGTTAAGGTTTTTGTGTCAATTTTTTTTTACTTAGGTATATTACATCTCTAATCTAAATAAAAGTTTGATACATGCAATAAATGTAATTTCAAACCAAACATATTTATTTTATTAACTATTATATTCTAAAGAAACATACACTAGTAGGTACGAGTATGTTCAAAAAGTATTAGTCGCATCGAAATAAGAAGTACATACGAAGTACAAACTAATCATGATGATATTCTTGTAATACATTTTCATAAGACAAAGTTGTTTCCTTCTACAACAACATACACGCTTACAAGTTATATTAAAATATGTTATGTTGTTAAAATATGTTAGTTATATATGTATGTTGCTCTACAAGCTTCGATGATTCAGCTAATTATATATAAAGCTGCATCTGCCAGTTTTTAATTACTTTCTAATCTTGAAAATTACTGCAGACGCAAGGCCGTAAATCATTACTTTTTGTCCTGAACTCACAGATTTTCCGATGATTAGTGGTTAGAGTACTAACGGTGACAATGGTAGGGGCATAATCAAATACGCTAATTAAAAAGATCTTTTGAACTGTTCCCTTTTGTTAGGAGATAAAACGGTCTTTCATCTAATAAACCTTTCATAAAATAATACTGTGAAAATGACGCATCATTGGAAAATCCAGACAAAGCTAGACGAAGACATTCGTTATACCCTTCGATAGAGTCCTCATTGTGCGCTGCGTTTTGCTAGTGCGCGTGCGTTATCCCTCTTATTCCGTCCTTGTCTGTCGCAAGGGAGGGCCGTATGCCCCGTCCCTGTCACGGGAGGGTCGATCTATACGACGCTAGGTACGCCATACAGTGCCATACCGAGCCAGCAGTACGCAGGTTTCCGGCGTCTGACACGTACGTCAGTAGCAGTCAGGCGATAACAGGAACGAAACGCGGCCGCAACAATGACGCGCGCCGTGCTTTTTATAAGTGTTTTTACCATACTACTGGAAGTACTCCACGCGGGGCAGGTAAGCAACATCTTAGAATACAGTAGATATATTTTTCGACAGGTTGTAGTGCGGCTCGGCGGCGTATCGAGGGGTTATAAGCCGAAAATCGATGGCACGCGTCCGTCTAATGTTTTCAACGCGTGAAATGCTCGCAGGCTGAAAGGAGTTTACGGTAGCTGATGCCATAAAAGTTGTTTTCGTTCAGGACGGTGTTTTTTAGGTGATCGCAGATTGCGTAACACACGGTGCCGATTTTGCCGACGGCCCGGGAAATTGATTTGCCGACGGCAAGTTTTTCAGCAGCGATAAATCATTGGTGTTTTAAGGGAGTTTATTTTAGGTATTTTCTACAATTTTCGGTGTTTTTACTTAGTTTTAAATGTATAATACTTATTAAGGATGAATATATGATTTTTTTCATTAAATATCTTTTAGATACTGAATTTTATAGAACCTTACACTAAGTTATGACTCATCGATGACGTAATAAATAAAATTGTGAAAACTTTTAATTCATAAATTTATTTCTAACCTATAATAAAACTTTTGGGTTGAACAAACTTGAGCATCAATGAAAACCGTATTTTTTCGTGTTGGAAAAGTGCTGAGTCAGCGCTTTTCAATTTCAACATTTAATTATTAGAAGCGTAGCATGTGCCATGAGGTTTTAATACTGAAGGGTCACGATTTAATATTATAATCGGATATTACAATGCTTATTCTTTATATAATTAATGGGTAGTTATTCATTAAATAGCAAAGTTAATAATTGAGTTCTTTAATTAAATGATTCTGTGGTTAAGTCATAGTTGACTAGCTTCTACGTTAATCACTTTTCGGTACACGGAGTTAGGTAGAGATTCCTAATAAACTTACTTCTCTGAAATGCAATGGATATATTCCCTTTTAAAATAATGATAGGTATTAGGTATGAAATAATTGTCATTCTTCGATAACCAGACCTTTCTTTTACTTTACTAACTCACTTATACTTATTATAAAATAGCCTTTGTATGCTATTTTGTATATTATGTAGGTATATTATCTATTTACCATCGATTATAAAAACGCATAACCGTTTCATGATCGAAAGTAATTAAACCAAAATGCAAATTAAATATTCTACTCAATTCCTAGTGTGAGGGACAAAGCACTTTATTGGAATAGATCTAATATAAAATCTTCATTATTAGTTACAAAATGTACCCCGTGTCTTAGATATTATAAGGTAAATAAATAAATCTAATATATAAAATTCCCGTGTCACAGTTTTCGTTGCCATACTCCTCCGAAACGGCTTGACCGATTTTGATGAAATTTTTTGTGCTTATCCGGTATCTATGAGAATCGACCAATATCTATTTTTATATTCCCCCTAAATGTTAGGGGTATTTTTTTAATTTTTTCGACGCAGATGAAGTTGCGGGGCAGCTAGCAAATTATAAATTCACTGTTAACTTACGCCTTTTGTTTACAATAAAATTATTCTCGTCAAATCAGTTTCATTTCTCATGCAAATTGAGTAATAGTAGTAGTCAGCATTAATAATGGATTACATACAGATGTATCTAATCTCTATTAATATCCTTTAAAACAATAAAAAATGTACTCTTGAATGAGTACTTCTTGACTAAACCTCAGAGAGATATCTCCTGAAATAAAAGATGAGCAAAAAAAACGAAATTGAAATCCCGTTTGAAAAAATCCTATGAACCTTTCAGCCCAGATCTTTTTTGAATAATATTTTTGTTTAACCATTCTAATCTCGATTAGGTTATGACCTCGATCACACGGATAAGGAATCCTCTCGATCCTGAATTCGCGATTAGATCGTTTCAGAAGTACTGCCTTTAATTCGGTCACGTTTGCCCAGTGACGTGCCTAGAGTGCCAAACTAAAATCGATTCTTGAATATGTATTTTAATATCGAATGAATGACATCAATCTTGTGTCTTATTTCCTTTTCATCTAACAGTATTTCAATGCTGCGAGAAAATAAAATCTTTTGGGCATTTGATCCTTACTTTGATGATGGTGTGGCAATTTTAGGCTAATGTAGGCGACGTTGACTATGGGGCTTGTTAACCTACATAGGTAATAAAAAAATATTACTTATAGTGACTAGGAATCTACAATAAGCACAATATTAAAGTACCAAATACCAGAGAAAATTTTGGTACAATTTTAAGTTTATTTGTTGAACTACAAACAAGTAAGGCGGTTTAACAAAAACTATAAAAAGTAAATTTAAAACAAAAGTAATTTTCCACCAATCAAATAATTGTGACATTTAAAAAGTTCCGCATAGGAAAGACGTACCTATATAACGCCGCGTTTCCATATTGGCTCGCCAACTTCCAATGCACGCAAATGAAAACTGGTAGGCCAACTGTCAAATGGTGTTTCACATAGTTTCAATGACGACCAATGCATATAAAACCCCCGTTTACAATGTATTTACATGTTAATCGATCGTTACCGTCATTTGTTTTTTAAATGTGTTGGACATTGGTGAGCCAATATGGAAACGCGACATATTAATTATGAAGTTTCGTGCTTTTTATTGAGGGCGGATCGTGGGGTGAAACAGCATTAATAAGTACAAAGAAAAAGAACAGTTATTACTTTGTTCTTAAGTTTCTTTTTTATTTGATTACAGTTAAGCAATTACTGATGTTTTTAATGGTGATTTATCATTACGAGAGAGGCGGGCTGTGTTTAGTAGAGGACTTCTGGAATTGATTATACCGTGATATATATCTTTTATCCATTAATTATTTAAAACTATAATTGCTTGCCTCATTGCAATAAAAAAAGAGAATACATTTAAGATTTTGAAAAACAGTACCTACTTTAAAATCCCAAATACATTTTACTATGAAATGGATAGTAAGATAAAATGTAAGAGAAGTGTTTTCGAAGGCGAACATCCTGGTAGAACAAAGTCGGTAGTTCAACAAAGGCAACAGCAACAGAGAACACTGTTTCGAGCAGCTTTGTTGATTGTACAGATCGCAGTAATGAGCGCTGGATTTTGATAAAAGATGGTATAACAAGCACTATCTGTAACGAGGCTACGCATAAACAATTTGTTTTTCTTGATTCATGTTGCCTTGGAGTAGTATTGTCGCACGAGGAGACCTGTGCCCAACAGTGGGCAGTAATGGGTTGGTACAGTACAGTACAGTACAGTTGCCTTGGAGTTATAAATTCAACGTCTATAAGAAAATTCAATAATATCTAATGCTTCCCACTCTACCTTGATTTTATTGTAGACTCCGTTACATAGTGGCCTGTCAGACCATTTTTTTATATTTCATCTTACAATTTCAAAATTACTGTAACATTTTTTACACAAAGGAATCACGCGTGTATAAGATAAACACTTATATTTTTTATCCTACGATTCCTAAAGAGTCTCAACACCAACGATATCTTAATTTTAAATTTAAATTCGGAATTATACGGCGGCTTGTTCACGTGCGAAGGTGTAAGGGCGCGTTCACGAGCGGGTTTTATAGCCTGATAAAATAAAGGGCACGACAGACTAGCAAGCTTATATAATCGTAAATTCTAGATACAGAAACCCGTTGGCCTTTTGATTTAATAATGACTTTAAGCAGTCAAGAAATTGATGAATACTCTTTGTGTCATGAAGATTTTTCCTCTTATTAGGTACGGTTGTATTTTTCTAAGTTCTAAATCCTAAGTAATAAAGTAGATTAGCAAATTCAATTGTAAAATATGTGGCTGATGCGTTTTCCTGAAACCTTCATCTCTCTAAATTGCCATCCTAAAATTTGCGTTTTTCATAACATGCCCATTAGGCAGTTCACACTAGCATTTTTAACATTATATTACAAGGAGGTGAGGTTCAATAATAAAATCTAGGTACTGTAGCTACATACTAGTATCAGAATATACAGTACATTAATGAGATAATAAATTGTAGTGTATAGGTTAATCAAGACGGTTTACATTGTACACACAAACCGTACAGCTTAATAGAGCTTGTATCACACAAGCTAATTTCGTACGTTCAAATTAGCATACGACGATTAAATGAACATATCAACACTACTGAATTTAACTCAATCTATATTGACGATCAGTAATATTGATCGTGTGAATGCCCCTTTATAATATTTTTAATAATTTTCGAATTTCAAAATGTAAATTATTGTTTTTAAAATCTGAATGAGGTTGTATTTAAAGCAAAAAGGTTACATTAAAATATAGGATTGTATTTAAAATTCGAATGGATTCCAGTAATCCTTTCACCGTTGGTGCTGGCACTGTTTAATCGTTTCTTTATTTTTCGTGAATAAAGAGATTTCTACCCGCCATTGTTTTGGAATGAGTCCAAATCTCTTTTGTTGGCCCGAATGTGCTTGTTGATAAGAGTCTAATGTGAAAAGAAAAATGCAATCAGGATTAATTCGGGGTTGGAAGGGGAATTAAACAAAGAATAGGTATTTGAATAGTCATGATTTAGTTTTAATAATAATTAAAATTGTAAATATAATGAATGACAAGTGAAATTAATATTGTTAAAACTATAGTCTTTTCCTCTAAAACCCTTTAGAAATAACAAAGCAATTATTACTTGATTTTTTACATAAACTTAATAGGTTGTACAAAAAAAAACAAACAGAAAAATTCTTCAAATTTATTTTCCTTCTTTCTAAGTATTGGCAAAATAAGAAAACCAAATAAGGAATTCTAATTAAGATTTTTAGTGAAACAAAGAATATCAATTATTTTACATTCTACATTCCGACAATTCATAAAGTTGGCTCTACCAATTTAACTGAGGTTTGTAGTAAGGTAAATATTCTTATATATAAAAATGAATTGCTGTTCGTTAGTCTCGCTAAAACTCGAGAACGACTGAACCGATTTGGCTTATTTTAATCTCGAAATATTCGTAGAAGTCCAGGGAAGGTTTAAACGGTGAGAAAATTTCCTTATGTGACGCAGACGAAGTTGTATGGGCCAGCTAGTCTTCTTATATATAAAAATGAATTGCTGTTCGTTAGTCTCGCTAAAACTCGTGAACGACTGAACCGATTTGGCTTATTTTAATCTTGAAATATTCGTAGAAGTCCAGGTAAGGTTTAAACGGTGAGAAAATATACGGGATTTTTTTTGTGACGCAGACGAAGTTGCGCGGGCCAGCTAGTTTTAAAATAAAATTAGGTATCGGTATCGAAGGTTTTCAAGTGCTGCGACTTCATGCCATCTTTGTTCAACTGGTCTTCAATTCCTACTTTTACCAAGCTTTATATTAATCTGCACTGAATGTAACTATGTAAGTTCGTATGAAATCTTGCAACCTAAATTTGACAATCTTCCTATTTTGCACGCAGATGTATATCGCATGATAATGCAATAATATGACAAAATGGCGCAAAATGGATTCGGAAGGTGGTCATACTCCTCATTTACTTGTCTTGGCTAGCAATCTACTGATACATGATATTCAGGATCTTAAAAGCTTGTATTTAAAGTTTTCTTTAAAATAAATGAATTTGTAACTTACGTTTAACATTTGAAATAAGTTAAAAAGTATATTTATTACATTGAATCCAGCCAAATATAATTTTTCAAATTTATATTTTTTTTGTGAAAGGACTTCAAGAAATTCTCGAGTGTCTTGTCTAGACTTTTAAACGAAGTCCAAAGTGGTTTCGTATTCTCAAGGACATTCCTGAAACAAATTTGGATTCTAATAAAAAAGTGTCCTTACCCTTTTCATTCTTATTGTTTGTTAGAGGTTTCATATTGATAATAGACCTTTACAATATGTGATTTTTTTGAGTATTTCTGGTAAAATACTTGTTTAATAATTAGTAAGCTTCATTCAAAAATTGTTTACCGCTAGAACAAAAAAAGGGTGTGGGAGTTATTGTTTCTCGCATTTATAAAATTAATTAGTACATTATTATAGAGATAAATTTTAAATATACATTCATTTGTAGTATATTGAAATATAACTGATTTTCTAAGAACGATCACAATTAAGAAGTCAGTGGGGTAAAACTGTGGGAAATTCTTAACTCTATTTCGGATGAAAGTACAAAATTTAATTTATTTAATACGTCTACTTCTGTTGTGACAGAATTATTTCTTTAAGTAATTCGCTCAAGCTCTAGATTTTGTGTAGGTAGTACTTATTTGAGTAATCGAAGTTTATTGTTAGATAACTTATAGTTGGAAGTACTAAGAATTTTCTTTGAATAATATATTTTGAGTAGGTGCATAAAAGTTTTGTTCACAAATAGAATGCATAGGCGATGATTTTTTGTAGAAAAATTTCTCTACAGGTCTAAAGTATCATTCAAAGTTTTCTCTGTAACGGCTTTGGTTGAGTTATAAACAATATTTAAGTATTAAAAAAGTTACATTAATTATAGCACTTACATTTTAATTTTATACTAAGGTAAAATTCAAACAATAGGATTCATATAATAGGTAAATAGAAATCCGTCGAATTTCTGTCCCTATACGCTCTTTCTTAATATTAATTACGAAACCATTAAAGATTCAAATTAACTTATGCATACTGGGCCGACCATAGAGTATCCATAACTGCTTTTTATTGCACCTCAGTATAGCAGTAGACTATTTTAAGATCAAACCAGATCATTGTACTCACTGCTGGTCCGTTTTTAGAATAACCTCGACTTTTTATGGATCGTTTTAATGTAAAACTTGTGTTTATTTGGTTATTTTACGAGTTATTTGAGAAACTTTATGGTATGTTTAGTAAATAGAGAATTTCAGGTTCGATTTTAGTGAAATTACGTGTATTTATGAACTAAAACTTTTATAATCCATTATTGGATGACTATTTCAATTTGTACGGTTCACTATGTTAATTAAGGTCAATCGATTTTCATGAAATTGTGACTCTTTATTATTATTATTATATTATAACCAGAAGACCGTGCAAACTCATTATATTATATTTATGTATAGTTAATGTTATTATGTGTTAAGTACATTTCTCATTACATTTTATTTCGATACTTACAAGCTTTTATTAAGTACAGATAATTTACCCAAAAGAAGAAAAATAACAATACTAGAACTTAAGAAATAGGCTTATTATTTACGCTCAAATTGCTTTCATTTCAAAATAAAATCCAATTATTATTCGAATACTTCCAAGATAGTCTATTGTTTATTATAGAAAATAAAACATTACAAATGTACGGAAAATAAAACAAACCTTACAGATGTACACAATTTGAAAATAGAATCAACTAAACGGAATGAGGGACGCTCGCTTCACTTGTTTCATAAAATGAAGCACCTCCTTTGAATTCATTGAGCCCACTCGTGTTCTCAAAATAGGAACCAAGGTATCTTGCGTCCTTGAGTTTCATGAAAAACAAAAGAAAAATGACACATTCAGCACTATTTTTAGCCACAACCGTAGTTTTATTTGAACTTAGAATGTCATAAAGAAGTCTACTGAATATTCGTTAGATCTTAAACAACTATCTTGGAACATATTACATCTTTTTTCTAAGTTATTTTTATACAAAATTTCATCTTAATCAGACAGAGTACTCTTTCATCTTTATTGCCACGTAAGTTTACGAGCACCCATGTGAAAGTAAGTAGTTGTGATTGCCTATGGACTCTTGTAATGTCACACGATGGAACTGCCATCTACAACCTACCAAATAGAACTCCTCTCGTTTAAAGAAGGACAATTTACAGCGCTCGGGGAACACCATTTATTAGTTTAGATATTACTTACACAATTACTAAACGGGTTCTTACCACGATTTTTATTAAATGAGCGATCTCGATATTTCAGCACGTATTGATGTAGACAACCGCGAGTGTTTAAAGAAGTTTGGATATTATTCAAGAAGTTTTATTAGTAGCTTCTAAACCTCCTTGAATTCTCCCACACCGTTCTCACGTAACATAACTCGATATATCATTTGAAATTAATACAATAACAAACCATACCAATGTTCCCGAGTATTCCCGACTATCTTGAGTGTGGAGCCGTGAAATCGGAGATTAAGATATTATCTCGGAGACAGTTTATGTTTCATAATTTAATGGCTATGTAATATTACTCGCGCCATTATCAATCTACATAATTGTAATTTACGCTACAAGCACTTTAATAATTTGATATTTTGGATTATTATAGAGGTACTTAATGATCTAGAATTTCAAGTTTAGGGATTAGTGAGCTTTGACATATTTAGGAACATGGTAATTGTATTATCAGTTGAATTCTAATTGATAGATTTTTTTGAAGTTGATTTCTGATTAAAGACTTGTTAGTTGTGATACACACGCGATAATGTACGGCCAAATAGTGGCCGTATTTACTTGCAAGTGTGGTATAAAACTACTATAAAACCAATAAACTGAAATGGTAAAATATAAGCGAAGTTGCGCGGGTCAACTAGCACATTATATGCGTCTTAAATGATAATAGGCACTATGAACATTTCCTACATTCTCAAGGGGCTTTGGAGTCTCCATCAAAGAGCCTTGGGAGGTTTTGTGTTCTCGTATAACAAAAGACCAAAAGATATATGAACTAAGAGTCGCTACGGGTATAATAGTGGGTTCCTGAAGCGTCTTCAAAGGCGGGCTACGAAACCAGAGATTATAACGAAAATTATAAATGCAAAAGTATTTTTGTCTGTAGCTTTACAATGCCTTAAAAATAATAAGTAGAAATATTTAATACATCATCAACACACATTTTAATATTATCTAATATTAATAATATATTATTACGTTGATACTTGATAGAGTGTCTCGATGCTTGTTCAAGTAAATGAGTTTCCCAGAAATTTCTAAAATCTGTGTCTGTAACATTAATAATTCAGTCCTCAATTTTGTTAATGTGAAACGCTAAATATAGAATCTGCTGAATCTATTTTCTCAATACTGAGAACTCAAGTGTAGTTCAAAATTGTTGGTACCTACACTATTTTCCGCAAAAACGGATTAAAGTAAATCTAACCAAAAGCACATCAATCCATTCATTTCAATTGTATACACTTAAAGATTAAAGCAGCCCATAAAAGCTCAGTGTACTCCTTTTAATGGCAAAGCATTTGCACTCGTATAGAGCGAGGATCATAATGCGGCCACGGCACGCGTATTTCATGGCCCTAATCTCTCTCAGTGGGGCTTAGCGCAGCGCGGTGCAAGGGCGCCATCTTGCGTCGCGGGATTAAATTCCAAAGAGGTTTTCTTACTGAAATTGAAGGCAGGTTGTTGCTACTGAAAAGCTTTTTGTATTAGGTCTTACGGAGAATGGGCTGTTACGTGCTTTAATGCTTAATATTATAATGCGAAATGTTTCTGAGTAAATTAGCTGAAGTTATTTTAGGATATTTAATAAATGAGTTAACCTTTGCTTGAAGTAAAGGTTACACGCCAAAGTTTTTATGTAGACATCTCAAGAAGATCGAAGTACAAACATAAATAAGAAAGTCAAACTGAGCCTTCAAAATAAATTTATCTTGCTTCGTGTTTGTCTAAAAACTTGTGAAGGATTAAATTTGTGAAAGTATTTTTAGAACATTTACATGTATTTAAAACTCTTATGTATTTGACTTATTAGGAGTGTGCGGTTTGAGTAATATAAGCTTAAATTCAGTTACCTTCGGAGAAACGAAGAGGGAAGTTGATAAATTTTAGGCACATTCAAAATTTAGGAAACCACAACACTTCATCATTAACATTTGATTAATTTTACTGAAAAATATTATAAAACTACGTAGATTTCTGTAAAGCAAGACAAAAACGATATATATATATAAGTTTATGGTATCCAAGAATACACCTTTGACCTTCTAAAACCTTCGTCTGAGCTTGAAACTTCATTATAATGTAACACGTGCTCGACCTTTACCACGTTAGCAGCACAAAATGCCCAATGGCCCGGTAAATAGGTCCTTCTGCTTCGTCAGCTGTGGTTGCAGGCTTAAACACTGATACAGCTACGATCAGAGACATGTTGGACAAACTGATTGGCCGAATGATCGAGTTATGTGGACAAATGTTTGGTTATATCGCGTTTGGTCGAGTGAATGTATTATTATGTAAATGTTGGTTGTTTGGTTCAACTTTTTTGTGCAATGCGTTGCTGAGCATTATATTGGTCAAACTGCTGGTCAAACTTTGAGTTACAGTCAGAATAGGCTCATCTTGTTTTTGTTGGTTACAGGTTGCTATAACCTTAATTCATATATTTTTTAATTCAAAACGTATTCATGTCGCGTTAAAACACAATTTAACTGAACAACGATGTGTGTCGTCCTTTAATGAACATCTAAACTAACTCTAACATTTCTAAAAGCCACAAATCAGTACGTAGTGAACATGCAACGTGCTGACCACATTACTCTGTGTCCAATAAATGGGAAATAGGATTGTCGACATATGGCAGCGACAGTTGAGCCGTTCCGGAAACAAGGTATTGTGGCCAACGTGTCACGGCCCGGACACAGAATATATTATGCAGAAGTCGAACTTTCAAAGTCAGGTGTTCTATGTTCTCGGAGCGCTATGATAGGTCTTTAAACGAGGTTTAAGAAAAAGTAGGTCTAGGTGATGGGTAACGGTTCCCTAATGCTCTGTATTTGAAGAGTTTCATGAGGACTCGTTTTTTTATCAAGCAATAAAAAACGTGTTTGATAAATACACTTAGGGTGATTGGGCCGAATCTATACTTACTATAATTTTACGATACTAGCTGCACAGATGTCGAAGAGGCGCTTTCTTTGAAAATAAACGATCATGCGTGTGTTGAACGACAAACTCATCATTTATGTTACAGCCATGCGACATGAAACGCATAAATTGAAAGCATCTAAGTGTGTGTATCCACTATATTGGCGTATAGTGGCATACTCACTACTCTATTTGACTCGTGACTTCAAACATCCTCGGTGATCGGTTAGAATGATGTGTAGTAAAGTATTGCTATGCTTTGCCTACTATTGTCCTGCTACTAGCACAACAATACTGACTCGCAATTAATCGATTTTTAGGTACAATACAGTGAGGTACACATGAGCTTAACTTCTTTTTCTTTAAACACTCGCGGTTATCTACATCACTTACACTATTACTAAACCCGAGATCCCGATATTTCATCGATATCGATACTGTCAGTGTGGTATGTCGAAATGTGAGTTCGAGTTCCAGTGGTACCGGCAAACGAACGAGAAAGAGGGTAGACAGATTTGTCTGCTCTTAAATGACCTACCCGCAGTTCTTTAGTCTTCCCGTGATTATGGCGCTTGAAACAGTGCCGAAATATCGGGATCGCTCAATTGAAAATAATCGTGGAAAGAACCCGTTTAGTAATAGTGTAAGTTTAACTTCTGTTCAGTATTAGTATTCAGGAGTATAGTGGCCAACGTGTCACGGTTGGGAGCTCTCTGCCTACTCGCCAGGACGGCCCTGTTTAAACACAGGGTTGCCAATGCAAATTTATGCATTAACTTTGATAAACTTCGCTTTTTTCCTGTCTCCCAAAAGTTGTAGAAAAGTTGCTGTATTTCTTTTGAAGGTGTGGATTGGGTGTTGAAATTAGTTATGTTCTTTTGTTTTGTTTTTTTTTTTGTGTTCGTGTTCAACATCGTTTTTGACGACGTTTGTGTCATACATAGCCCCACATAGGTAGTCTTTGCGTATCAATTACCTGAAAAATGATGTAAAATTGAGTAAATGCATTGAGTAGGTATGTACAAACTTCAACAAAACACACAAATAGACTTACGGGTATAATAAGTGGTTACTGCAGTTTTTCATAGACCTCTGCAACTGGAAACATTGCGATGGGCACTGCACTGGCTATTCCTGTTCTCAGGACTCTCTTCAAGACTAAGCTAAGGATAATTCATAGAGCTCAGGTGAAACCTCCTAGCTCCTAAAAAGGACTTACTTTAACCCGTCACAATTCGCGTTACAGTCAACCCTAAGAGGATTGACCTCCAATATTTGAGTTGTCAGATTTGGACACGCGCCACCGGATTCCGGAGTTTACCCAACGGGCACGAATGTTGTTTTTCGCTCAGCAAAACAATGGCACTTGTGTGAATAATTCATTTTGCTCGAAAACTCCCGTTCACTGTATCGTCCTTTTGTGTACCGTTTCGTACATATTTTTCTAGGCTCCGAAAAGGTTTAAAATGAATGTCAAACGGCGCTCTGATAATATCGTAAGGTTTTATTTGTCTTTGTTTTTGTGAAGAATAAATAATACGCAGTTTTATTTCTAGTTTATAGGTGACATTTTAGTATGTGGGATTTGAGTTAAGTAGGTTCTAAACATCGTAAATGATACGTATTTACGATTAAAGAGACTTTACATTTTGCAAAATTGAAAATATCTACTGAGAGATACCCTGTATTATATTATGTTTAATAAAGGGTCGTCTTACTAAATATCTATAATAAAATATATTGAAACCGGTCCCAGAATTGAATAGAATGAAAAAAGGAAATTGTAGGTATTTAATTTTAAGATCTAAATTTCAGCATTTATTTACTTTAAAACCTCAAATGTAATTCTATCAATTCACCCTTTCACTTCACACATACCCACACCCACACACTCAGAAAATTTACTTTGAGGATGGAAATCAAATTAATTCGTTCATATTTGAATACGAATGGTATCGTATCTTAATACGTCATTCCACCCATGAAATTCAGGTTTCCACGTGGCTAGATATATGGGAACGGCTCAGCGGTACATTTGCTTGATTGTTTTAGTGATTACGGCACTAAATCAAATTGCTATCTACCTCCTTATCGGATTACAGCGCTGCAGTACTCCTTTATTTAGTAGCATGTATACGTAATGGAGTTCAGATAGAATGAGAGCGATTGTGCTTGATAGGAGTAGAGTTTTTTAAATGGGTATTTAAAGTTTTATAGTCTAACTAGCTGCCCCACGCAACTTCGTCTGCGTCGAAAAAATAAAAAAAAAATTAGGGGTGGACTTCCCCTAACATTTAGGGGGATGAAAAATAGATGTTGGCCGATTCTCATAGATACCGGATAAGCACAAAAAATTTCAACAAAATCGGTCAAGCCGTTTCGGAGGAGTTCAAGTTCGAACACCGTGACACGAGAATTTTATATATTAGATATGACGACTTTTTGTAAGATGCTCTGTAAGATGCACGCGCTGAAATGAAATGCTGTGATTTCTGAGATGCTGTAAAGTTGAGATGTGTTCGTAAAAATCATATTGTACAAACTACGAATGCCTAGTTTTTCTTTCTTATTTTTTATTCTGTATCTGCTCTATTATGCATTAGTATTTTAAAAGTATATGAGTGATTGTAACCACTTACCATCAAATAACCTAAAGGTTCATTTATCACACAATTAAAACACACTTAATAAATTGTGGCCCTCGCAATCATTTCAGGCATATTTTATCAAATACATATTCCTCTCTCGAAGGAAACTCCAATTACTCGTATGAATTCAAAGTACGTGTATATATTAACATACATTATTGGTTATTCAGGGTTTCATTAAATATGTCCAAGGAGCCAGGATCACGGTCCCCGACCGTTTACCTTAAGCAGTTTAAAAGGATATTAATAATTCATGGATTCTGTATGTGGCTTTCATATGTATTAGTGATCGTTGAAATTGAATTATTTCAGTTGGTTATTCGCTTTTTATAAGAAAGTGGCTTTTAGTTCTTCTTTTATGTGTCGTCATAATCATAACTTACAAATCGGAAGATTTTTAATCACATTTGGATAATGGTTTCTAAAACAACCTTATTTCATTAATTAAACTATACCAGCTCCATAAAACATTATTGATGACAAGTCAAAAGGGTAGATCATAAAATCGTAATCAATTCAAGGCACGCCGTTTAATTCTAGCAGATCAGTGAGGGTATCCAGCAATATCTGTTTTAAAGAGATACAGTTTAGATTGACGACGTCGTTACCAGAGGCGACACGGCCGATTCATCCTCTTACTTGTCTCGCTGCGAACTGCCGTAAATGAATTTATCTTATCAAAGCAACATCAAACAGAGTTTTCGAACAAATTACGTACGTGAAGTTCTATACCATATTAGAAGTTAATGGTTTTCAATGAGTTCCGGGTAATATGGCGGGCAATTGAAATGATAAATTTGTTTTCGACGCCAATTTTCTTCCTTATATTGCTTACTCTAAAGGTTCGAAACCTTACATTTTCGTATTAATTAATCAGAAGATGTTGTCACTGCAAAATTTTATTATACTTTTCTTCTAGCTATGAAGAACTTAAAACCCTCTGACTAATAATTCGTCATAGCATAAAATGAACACTTATCAAATTAGCAATAAGAAACGCTCTGCTCTCTATGGCTCATATAACTTAATGTCCTTGGCTGAGATGCTCATCGTCTCTCAAGTCGCGTCTTTTATTGCTGATGTGGAATCATAGATCCGTTTGGCACGAACGACTTCAGATAACCGCTTTATGGTTTGACGAGCTGCCAGGAGGTAGAATCAATGTGCCAGAATCATACGTAGGAAATGAACTGTGGAAATCAATATGAAAAGTGTCAACGTGTGTCGCGACTGTTCGAGTCTCTTGCCTCGGTTTTATTAAACGTCTTTTTACAGCCGCCTCTTCGCGCCGTAAAAGCTTCGTACTTTTAGTTGTGCGAAATAAAATTGAAATATTTCGAGCCGTATACTGTTTTATGTATGCAATGTTTACTGGGAATGTTCCGCTGTTTGTGGTACTTAGGTAGTTTAGGAGTTTTTTAGAGACTACAATTTCAAGTGCCTTATTGTGTTGAGTATTTGAAATATTGTGAACAATGCTTAGCGTGGAGTTTTCTTAATCACAAATAGTCTCGTAGATAGGTATATGAAATGTTTTGAACCTTGTTCTTATGTTCTAACAGTTACATCATTAACATAAAGTTATATTATCACTTATAATTTTAGCTTCATGCCGAAATATTCGCATTGGCTCCAAATTATAAGGCGTAAGTACTGCCACTGAAATCTACAAAGAAGAAAATGCAGTGAAAAATTCTATGATAAGTGAGATTAGCTGTGAGTTGGGTACTAGGTTCGCAGCGCTCATGAGGAGTTACCGGCGCTGCTGTGAAACGGAGCATGTAGGTTAAGAGCCCTCTGCGCTTTGTTAGCGCGCTCTAATCACTGCCGGCCCTTGACGGCACGCGACTCAAGGGCCGTGGCGCACTAGCGTTTTGTGTTCCTCATTCGCGGCTTGTCTCCTACTAGCTTATGTTAGCCTGGTATCTCATTCTGGTTTTGTGTCTAATTAACGCATAAGAAGTTTTTTGTTTTCGATGGTAGCTATTAACAATATGCCTTACAGAAAAAAGATAAAATTGTCTGTTCAAAGATATTCTCTTACATATCTCTAATAATATATTTACACAAAGAGAGAATGAAACTGCTGCATCAACGAACATTGTTTTTTTTGCATGTCAGCTTATAATTAAAATTACATTGACATTTCTGATAAAGATCTCAGTTAGATTGCAAACACTTTTATGCCAATAAAGCCAGAAAACCCAAAGTTCCACCTCAAGAGATTGAAAGAACTAATAAACGGTCAGAAATCAATCACAATTAATTACTACTTCACATTTATTGAATGAGGTGTACTATATCTCATTTTCCTTTGTCCAGTCCATTAGCAGTTATCTGAAGTATAATTTGAGAGCAGACACGCCGGTCCGTCTGCCGCGAGCCCTCGAGGCATATTGTTGCCGGCAATAAAACGAGATAAACATGATAAACAGGCAATAATCAAACCGCAATGTGAACCATGTTTTATGGTTTACAATAAATCACGAAAACAAAACGCAGTTTGATTGCGTCTAACGTTTTGTTAATTTTGAAGTTTTGTTCCAAATTTGATTTTTTTTGATGATTCATTTCAGTGGCCAGTAGCAAAATAGTTTTGCCCAGATAATTTTTATTGTCAACTGATCAATTCAACTCTTAGTTTTATTTGGAGCTGATAGTAAAATTACTGTTGTATTTAACACATACGTACATAATTTGATTAATGTAAATAAAGTTTGAAGTATGAGGAAGGCAAGGATCTTGGTAAGAAAATGTTATTAAGATAATAATTGATAAATGAATGAATTTACTATAGTATTAACGAAAACCAAGACAGTAAGTTGTATAACCAAAAAGTATCAGAAAATCAAATTTAATTACCTACAAACTACATAGAATTAATCACTACAGCAATTTCCATTGTAGCAAATAAAAGCTATTTTGTAATAACGAGTTCTTGCCAAGAAAATAAGTTCAAATGAATTCGCCGACAACTTAATAATGAGGTTGGCAGCCCTGTTCCCGTTGGACCGTGCAAAGGGTGGAAGGGGAACCTCATTTCCGGTCTGCCGACGGAAGTCAAGACGGTCAATGAGTTAAAAAATAAAAATTGTATTCAAAACTCAAGTCGTTTTCAATTCCTTTGAGTAATTTTTCGCATTTTCTTTCCTTTGACTTCTGTTTTTTGTTTATCTATTTTTCATGCGGTTTGATAAATTGCGCTGGGTAATATTCATTCTTGTATATAAAATTCCTCATTTTAATATCTGCCTTTATAATACTGAGGTTCATTTATCTACCTAGTTTATCCGGTAACAAAGCATTGTTTACAACCTTTGTCATTACTTAAGTACTTACTATTTTATAAAGTATCTTTTTTAGTAGATTATTATATAACATAATCATATAATACATAATATTGAGATTCTCAAGTAGCACTATAATTTTCTCGATGCAGACACAATTAGACTCCATATCACATACTTGTTTTCTAAAGTCTAATATTAACAATAAAAAATATTGACTGCCAAGATGCAATACAAACTCACAGAAAAATTCAGTAAAACCACATAAGGTTTAAAAGAAATCATCCAAATAGCATCTTTCACATCGTCATTTGAAAGTGCAGAGCCTGCTCACAACGGTTTTGTTTTTGGCAAAGTGTGGCATGTTAAATTGGACTTGTTTTGCCAGTTTAGCACCCGGGGTCAGACAACTGGCACCCCTCCAGTCGGACTGCCAACATGTTATTACGTAAACACAGAGAACTACTTTTGACAATACGCATAGGGTGAAGAGGGGTGACCTAATTCTTGTATACAGTGTTACGTCACAATTTCCAACAAACTAGATGAACGGTATTGAGGCAGGATTTTACTATATTTCTATAATCGCCTGTCCTCTAGGTGTGTGTATGTTGAATTTTATTCTTACTTAAGTTTTAGATTCAATTCTTATCATATTTCTTTAGTTTTCCATTAGAATGAACGATTGATTGATCTTATTTTATGATTATGTAAATACTTAATTGTTTTTCATTCACCACAGTTCTGAAATTCTTCGAAATAAAAATTCCACATAGATTTTATCTTCATTCTTTTATTTCTGGGAAGCGATCCAATCGTTTTGCGCCGCAAATTCATTTCATTTTTCCAATAAAACTGTAAAACTGTCGTCGGCGTCGTCTCGAAAGCTCCGGCCGATCTTTCCTTTTTGTTGAAGGCTCTGGCTCTACTTTGAACACGTTTCAAAAGAAAATGAAATAGTATCCACTGCAGGTATCGCTCTTAAGATGAGTTGTGAAGTATTGTATAGTTTATTTTTTCTTTCATTTATTTCTTTGTGGTTTATGTACATTTCAGAATCTAAGATAAAGATTTCTTGATAAGAATAGTATTCATCAATGTAAATTTAAATACAATCAATCATTTATCAATCAATTAGGTACCAATATAATCTTAAAGTTCCTGTACAGATATATAGAATCGTATTACCAGTAAATAGGACTGGTAAGGTAAAGCAAACTATTACAGTAAAATGTTTCAAACTCGCAGTGTTCAATTTACTAGTGTTGCTTTGTGTGTTAGTGACATTTCACAAAGTTATCTCCACACTTCGTGAAGCCTTTGAGAACACAGTTTGAATGTAGACTGAGGAACGTTTCAGAGAAATATTTTGTTGTCGACAGCTACGCTTTATCAAACGCAGTAAACTCTGTTGTTGTTAATGCAATGCACTTTAACGATATTGCACTTGATTTATATTCATAAGCTTCGATTGCTTAGATTAACTTGAAAGTACTACATAGTAAAGTAAAATGAGATTATAGAAGAAGGTGATTTGAGATCAAATTAAAATTACTAAACGAAAAAAAAAATACAAGCTTTCCTTCCTTCCTTATGGACGTCGATTAAAAACAAAGTTATTTTGGTATAGGGAACTATTTATATTCAACGCGGTATAATATTCTAAACTGAAGGATATAATAACCAGTAATACGTACATTTGTACTCGCACCGAAGAGCTTCCTTTACAATATTCACCACAAAATGGCGACGTGATCTAGTTCATGCGGTTTCCTTTCCTTATTTGAATACTATTCAACTCGGAATTTCCTTTGAGGATTCTTCGCGAAATATACGTGTTCGCAAGATATTAATTTAATATACACGAACTTGAGTGCCAGAGGGTTTTATAATTATTTTTAATTGTGCTCGTGACGCGGCGCCGCCGTTTTATAGCGTCCGCCATCTTGTTGAAAATTTATGACATTAGGGATTCCCGCCCATTATTTTTACAGTCTCGTAAAGTTACTTATGGATTAAACTAAGCTGGGTTAAACGGTTAACTGTTACTAGTCTAAGTTTTAATGAAATATATATATGTACTCATACTATTTTAATAGATTTATTATTTAGACTAAAATATCTGAGGTTAGCGGATTTTTACTTCAGACAGTCGTTACGGTCGTTGAACTTTATGAAGCGCTCGTGTTTTCAAACTACCGCACATTTATGAGGGAAGTAAAAATATTCCTTAAGGATTTTCCTTGTCGTGTAAGATCGTCGTTCTAGATTTCATCTGTCAGATGGACGTGTTGTTTTACTTTTTATTATCGCCATAAAAGCGAGGCGTGACCTTGTTTAATAAATTCACTAGGCTCAGCGGCGGAACCCAGCCTGAATACCAATTTACTGCTGGCTTGAATTTCACGCAAGTTTGTCAACTCATTAATATTGGATGGAATGTCTGAAATTAAAGTTGCTTTCAATGGATTAATGTGTTTACGAAATAGCTAGTGTCTTAATTGTCTGTATGGTAATGGATTTCGAAATTCGTGCTTGAACATTGTACTAGTTTCATTTAATCCTGTAATAATGAAGTTCTCTTTACAACCATCAAACTCTGTGTTTATCTGTCCTTTACAACAAACGTTTTGAAAATATGGAAATATCTCGCATTTCAAATAAATTTCTGTTCATCAGCCTAAACTCAATTTTAATTATTGAACGGTGGCTCACAATATAAAACCACATTAATTCTTACTAATTAATACGCCACAAGATTGGAAAAATAGATTTTCTTTAATAACACCATTATGAATTATATTACGACCTATATTACGACCTGTAAAATTAAAATGTAAACATTCTAGAACATTCCAAATTCCAACCGGGTGTGAAGACGAGGAATGATTTCATTTCCCCTACCTGCTCGTACGCATCCGCGCTCATATTCCCGGATATTACTGAATGATGCGAACCGGGTATAAATCAGAGCCCTACCCGGCATAACCGTGCACTATTTTTCTCATTTTACCCAGCTATTGTCGTTATGTGGCCGGATAATATGGACGAAATAGTTTTTGTACGTGTTGAATCTGGTATTGTTTTTTTGGAGTATATTGTGTTTTCATATTTTTTTGACTCGTTTCGGGTTTAGGCTTTTTTGGAAGAAGTTTAAGGTATCTAAAAGTTAGAGGATACAGCAATAATACTTAATTTAATTTCATATTTATTATTCACAAAATCAGATTAAAACACAACTTTCTTTTATATGCGTAATTTTTGATTTAATTTTTGTATAAATTAATAAAATTTAGTTCAATTTACGTAATATGTTTAGTTGACGTATAGCGTGTAGGAAAGTGTTTAACTTCACTCCACGACCATTATTATGATTGCCAGTCAGTATGGGATTAAAACACAAATAATAACTTTCCCGAGCTCATTTTGCTTGTAGTTTGAAACTTTTCATGTAAACTCGTTCATATTTCATGTGATTCTGGAAAATATGATGTTATTACGATCATAAACCATTTAGGTTGCCAAAGTAATATTCTAAGATTGTTTTATGTTCCCCAAATGTATTTGAAAACATGAATGACGGATATAACAGATTCATAGACTATATATTATAACTATTACATACTATTACATTATCCTACATATTATACATGAAAGATTGATCGAGGACCTCGTTAAGGTTGCGAGAATTCTCTATTTCTGTTCATTTGTATTTATACGTAAAACAGAACTAGGTCAAACAAAATTACTGAATGTAAACTATACTGGTCAACAGTAATTATATTTGTAAGCTTCTTAGATTTGTTATATTCGTAATCCATTTTATTGTAGTATAACACATGAACAGGTTGAGATTTTGAAATGCGAGTGAAATATTTATATTCGAGGTTGGGGTATGAGAATGTAAAAAAAAAATGCAGCTGTATTCTATTCAAAGGAATGTTTCCCTTTAGCATAATTCTGTAAAATCATTATTTATAGTACTTTCCATGGACTCCCTTCTTAATACAGAGTAGAGTTTAAAAAACCGCAAAATTATAAGAAAATACTACAATATAATATACACAGTATTACACAGGGTGTTCCAAGAATATGCGACCTTAAAGCACCTTAAACTATGACTCTTTTTTGGGGAGACTAATTTCCAACAGTATTCAACTATTACTTGATGCCACACAGCAAACTATTTGCAATCTATCTACTGTATTTGTAAAAATATATTCTACAGCTGCCTGATTCGAAGGTTATTTTTTTTATTGCAAGATAGATAAACGAGCCTACGGCCCACCTGATGATAAGTGGTCACCGTCGCTCATGAACCTCTGCAATGCCAGGGCAAAGAGGGGCTGTTATCTATCACCTACCCATAAAGGACTTGTCTTAAATCTCGTTTAAAGAGGGACATGTCATACCGCTTCGGGAACACCGCGGACGGCAATTCATTCCAAATCGGAATGGTACGGGGCAAAAATGATCTTCTGAACCGAACTGTGGAAGAGCGTGGCGGTTCCAAGTGGAGGTGGTGAACCTTGCCCCTGCGGCGTGTGGTGCGATGGTAAAAAGGAGATGAAGGAATCATCTCAAATAATTCCTCGAAACATTTCTTATTGATTAAATTTACTCACTCAATAAATAAAAAACCTTTCTAAAACGTACTTCCATTTTCCCATTGGAAAATTCCATGGAGTGTTGCCTTATCGTGGAGTTTTCCCTATTTTTCTTTCGTTAAAGTTTGGAAATATACTAGAAAACGTGTAACAATATTTTTTTCCTTGTTCCATCATAATTGTCTTACATTTCTATCATATTTTTGAAATCAATAATAAAGTCTAACGAGTGTTGGATTTTGTTACGTGTTACGATTATATACTTTTGCTTGAATAACTTAGAACAGGAGAGCTGTAATAAAATCTCATTTTTTGTCAAAACTGATAGATTTAATTAGGATAGATTTAATACTGTAGAATCCGAAATTTTCATACCGACACTAACAATAAAATCACAGTACAGAACTTGCACAGAAATATGTATCTATCTCAAAACTAAGATTTAAATCGATTAACAAACCCTTTGATCTCAATGATATTCTTGAAGATCACAACATAACAAAGTGATTAATAGGCGAAGCGCTTACAAGACGTCCCTTTATAAAATAGTCAAGGGGTACGCATTATGCAACAGGAGGTCCTCTGATTAAAACCAGAGTGACGACCCTTCTACAGAATACAACTGTCAGAAGTAAACTTCATTAATGTACATCTGTTTTTGAAGGCTTTATTAGAAGCACAGGATGTAACTATATACCTAAGTTGGAAATCTGCGGTGGAATCTTGCGAGTTAAATTTGTCCAACTAAATTTCCATCTGAAATTTTGTTGCTATGTAATATGTAGGTGTATCACGCGATAATTCAGTGATATGGAGCTAATCTGATGTTGGAGTCGGATAGAAAGTCCTGTATTGAACGAGATAGAATCATCGCGTTTTGGCTCTTCTCACTTGTCTTGCCTAGCACTGTTTCTACGTGATCGTAAAGTTTGTATTTAAAAATTCTGTTCTGCATTATCTTTGTTAAATTTTCAGTATCTCTACAGTTTTCAGAAATGTTTCGAAATTTCGTAGCTGCAGTCTTCAATCTGGTGCTTCGTCAATCACGATTTATGTGCAGCTTAACTTCTCCTAAATGTACTCTACTAGCCGGGTGTCGGTTCATCAGTATTCACCCGGGTCGCCTCATCAGACGACCGCATTACGTCGAACTGCCCGGGTATTACCTGACGCGCCCGGATAAATCACTGGAACTACGCTAAGCGAACGTTAGTACCCGGATAAGCGATTTATCCCGCTCCCGGGTGATTCGCCCGATATGTTTATAGTCTTTGTTTGTTCTTGTTATTTATTCAGGAGACAGACCTATATAAAATTCCATTTGTTACGTTTTATGTACTGTTTATGTGGAATGTAAGTTTATTTAAAAGTTACAGATTAGTCGTACATTGGGACTACTTTGTTCCTCACCTATGTATTACCGTGATTTCAGCATTTTCATTTTCTTCGTTTATCTTTCCTTTCTACATGAACTTAATTTTGAGATGGCTTTTTGTACCTACTTAAACTCATTTAAATCGAGAAACATGTGTATTTAGTAAAAACTTTAACTAGCTGGTTTACTTTATTTGCCAATAAAATAAATAAATATTACAAAACATATAGAAGTTATTTAACATGCAAAAAACCCATTCCTCGTTTTTAGCTGCGAACAAAACAGCATTTCACGATTAAATGCCACAAAAATACTTCCCAAAGTAACGGGGCTTAATTTGAATTTTAACTGAACATTAGACTAAAATATTGTCAAGGATTGGTCCATTTAAAACTGCGTCAACAGCAAAGGTCTGCGGAACAGGAATTTCTTGCTCGTAACTCCGCCCGCATATTTGCTCGTTCGGGAATTGGACGAGAATTTCCTGGGATTAAGTAGGTACTACAGAGAAATAAAAGATGGCGGACTGTCTAGTTCCCGATTTATTTACAATTCAATGGAGTCTTTGTGGTGCAGTTTGAAATACTATTGATCGTAGGATTCGCTTTGAAATGAAATGGATACGTTCTGTTGTAGAAGTTAACTAAAATAAAATGAAATTCTTGAAACAAACTCGTAAGTTTAGGTAGTGATTGGTACAAATCCTACAAATGTATTGTAAATTCGAATACTAGTAGTACTACTTTTTAAACTTGATTAGAAATACTCCATCATATTTTGATGTATGTATACTATTCGCTATAGATAATCTAAGCTTATTTGAATACGTAACAAAAGATAGTGACCAGGAAAACCCAGTGAATTTCGCATATCCATTGTTAGGAATCTCACACATCACTTGCTCCTCCCATCATTCATAATATAGAACGTTTCTTAGCACCAAAACTTGGTAATGGGTGGTCGATAGCCTCGATATCTCAAAATGGCGGTCATGGAGGGTCTTCGGGGCATGAGTCGGCAGTTTGCAAATCAATTAGGCTGGATCATCGGAGAGAACAATATCAATATTAAATGTTGTTAATTAAATGGATATCGATTTAGTATAAAATTTAAGCGAGAATTTGAGGATGAAGTTTGAAGCCACATGTTGCAAAGTTTCACCCTACTTATTTCCTTGTTAGGAGTGTAAGCGGGTTTCACTTTGCGTGAGATCTTTTTTGTCATGAACCGACTTTGGAGTTTCCCTCTTCGATATCTAAGTACTGCGACTTGTTTCTCCTCACATAAGGGTTTTGGAAGTTTATAGGATACATTGGAAGTCATTAGCTTATAAATGAAAACCGTGCAGATTTTTAATTATACTTAATATAATCATTTAGTGCTTATTAATGCTAAATTAGATGCTAAATTAAATTAATCTTGTTTATTCATACCTACCGCACGCTGTAAGCGCAAAAAGGGTCTTACACTAATATTAAGATTAGATACTTAAAATTTAGATACTCATAATCATAAAACCCGTTAAAATGTATTACGGTTATACGAGCCCAAAGCAAGAATATTGAAAACATTTTGTTGTTATCCAAGGAATCTACAATGGTGTCATTATAGAGAATCGGTAGTATTGCTCGGTCATTTACGGAGGTATTGGAACTCAGCAGAGTCCGAAATATCGGCCATAACCGGGCATCCCCCGAGCCGAAGGTTTGACAATCAATTATGCGGGATCGGAGCTCGTGCGGACACGGGAATTTCGTTATTAAATTTATAAAGAGAATGTTAATGTTTTCATTTCATTTTGAGTGTGTTTGTTTTGTATCTTTTAGGGAAAAATGTAAAATTGGTGGCAGAAGAGTTTTATGAAAATTGTGTGTTGGAATATTCTGTTTCGTTTTTCGGGACAGGTTTTGTTAATAATGATTGCAGTGGTTCTAAAATTATAAAACAGTCCAGGTGTCCGGCGATTTTGCCCAATTGTTTCACACAAAGTTAGTACAAACCTAACAGTAAGGTTTTGAAGGAAATAATTTAAAGTTATTAAACACTACAACCCTTTAGACAGCAATCATCCTACACACATCCTTGGAGATTTATTAAGGGACACACTTCTATTATCCGACACGAGAGCCTTTTCTCATTAAAACTTCGTGTCCCCTATAATGACCTCAGCAATGGATATTTCGGAGGTTTTTTAACAGAGGTTCCTTACTCTTAATTCGTATTCACTGCTACTACCAGATTACTTTGGCTTAACCTTTATTAAAATGTTATTTTTCGCGTTCTTGAAAATTTGAGGATCTCTTTTCGGGTAATGTAATTTTAATGAAAAATTAGCTCTGTATATTCATTTATTCACTTATTTTTTACACTATATTTTTAAAAATACATTTACAAGTAAATAAAATTTAAAAATACAATATAAAAAACAGAGGGCCACTGCAGGCGGAGTCTACGACCCAAGCCATCAGTGGTCAGGGCTCAAGAGAGAGGAACCTCCTCACAATACGCGCCGTATCAAGAACGACCGCCTTCTGAATCAAGCCCTTTACCCAGCCGCGGAGCGAAAGCTTCTCTAGATGTCGGTCGAAGCTTTTCGCTATTAGACCGTGCACAGATACAACGATCGGAACAATGATAGTCGATTCAACACGCCACATGTCGGTCACCTCGTGGGCCAGGTCCAAATATTTTAGCAGTTTTTCTTTTTCTGCCTTCACAAGGTTCTCGTCATGTGGAATGGTGACATCGATCAGCACCGCCCGATGAAAAATATTATTAGGGTCTTTATATTTTATTTTCAGAATATTACCCAAGTTCTTGAAAGTTTATTGTCGTATCTTAAAAAGTTTATATTTAAAAATACTTACTTCTTAAAGCTAGTAGACTTATTGTAAATCTTTTTTGACGATGATAAATACATGGATATTTTTAACACTTAGTTAATTTCTGCACTGTAAAAAAAATGAATGAATTACAATGTAAGTCAAATTAGTTTTGTTTATTCAAGTTCTTTGTGTCACATTGTTGCGGCCGGAGGTGTACGCTGTGGCATTTTAGGTAATTTCAACTTCACTCCAATTTGTCGCTCTGCTTGTTCCACAACTTTGTTTTACTTTGCAGAGGGCGTTGTCAGCCGGAGTGCTGATTTAAACTGTTTTCCAGCGGTTTACGACCAAACTTCTCAACTAAATTGTGCCCATAACTATGCTTTACAGTATTTATTTTGAAACAAGTTTGTTTGCGGATCGTGCGGCTTGTTTTGTACATTATATTTTGTACTTTCTGCATACTGAAATAGGTACATATATCTTTGAATACATACGTTAAAGAAATTAATGATTTCTTTTTGGAGTATTTGCATAATGGCATCATCGTAAAAAGGTTTCTACTTGCAAACTTTTCCACTCCTTTTCGGCCCCTCAGGGATGAAATTAAAAAAATCCCTTCTTAAGGTTCCTTCAGGGTACTTAAGGAACATTACTAGAAAATTTAAAGGTTCCAAGCTCTTTGGTTTAGCCCTTGTATTGTCTGATAGGATATTTGATAAGTATAGAGTACGTAGGGGAAAATTAAATCAATTTGATAAACCTCGCTGATAAGCTTTGCCGCTTACGAGAATATATTTATTTTACTGCTTTACCAAGCGGATGAGCTTAACTTAGAACTGTTATAACTATCACCAGTTTAAGTATTAAAAAATGTGAATGATATTACTGGCTTTGATTGTAACTTAGTTGCCAGGACCGTAAGTAGGATTTTCTAGATTCTCAAAATATGTCTGTCCTTCTCCTGTATCATTAAAATTGTCTTGTAAAATGTTTTTTCGTTTGTCTTAATCGTCAAAGGATTGTACTCATCAGATGGTTCACATTTCTTAATGTGAGTTTCTTTTTTTACCCGTTTATTGCTGACAGTTTTTCGACCATATTCTAAACATAACACAGACTGTAGATATACACGTGTAACAATTACAATTCCGATTTCAAATTCTCCAGAGTTATTTGAAAGTGTCTAAAAAGTTCCACGAACGTACTCAGAAGTTTATTATATTTCGTACAACACACTTGATTGTACATTCTGTTGTTTCATTTTGTTCCGGAACAAAGAACGAACATAATTTTGAAGCAATGTTTCCTACTTTTCGTGAAGCACACGAAATGGATCGCTGAAACTTTGAATAAAAATATATTTCGTTAGGAATTTTACTGCATAAATAGTGGATTTTCTTACTTTGGACCGGAATTGAACGATCAATCACATTATTATTGTACAGACTTTGTTGGATTTTAATGTTAGCCAAAGTTACTTTGTTATTGTTAAGTTTGTTTTCCGTGGTGTTTTTGGAGTGTTATTGAGATTCAAAAGTTATACACTCCACAGCGTTTGTTTGTTGTTTTATTTCTCAGTTAGGTATTGTTTAATTACATTCATCCACAAAAATTGGATTTCTACGTATTCGTAAGTGATACGTTACACTATAAACATTCTTTTTATGCAGTAGAAACGCACTTTACACAATAGATTTATTTGTTTTTAACCTAATTGCGCATTTGTGCCGCGTGTACATACAAGCATTTACTACACATAGAAGAAAGTAAATCAGCTTAAAAACATTTCAACAAAATTATTTTCGATCTCTAATTTAACATTTACGTTCAAAGCACATATCTTAGATGCATCTATCTCTCAGTTTAAATATTTTCATTTCCTTTTAAACTTCTTTTGAGCGAATTCAGCCAGTATTTTTAGCTCGAGTTGAAGCCTGGAGTCCTCATTAAGCCCCGACTTACTGAGCTGCTGCTTATCTTTGAAGCTCGTTTCAACACTGACACAGTGCCTTGAATTTATTTAACTTTGAAAACGTTTTAAAAGGGTAAACGGGTTTAACATTTTGCTCTACTTTAGATGTGGGGTGGTGTGGTCTAGATTTCGTTTATATGTCAGAATACTTTACTTATAATTGGGTGAAAATGTTAGGACATTTCTTCTATTCAACTTTATTCATCTGTTAGTTATGTTGTAGATCAAATACAAGTATCTCTGTGCAATAATATGAATATTCTAAGTATGTGTCTGTTATAGAACTTTGGTATAACAAAGGCGTAAATGTTATTCCTAGATGCAACTAAAGATAGAAATAATGAAGTTTTGTTTTTAAAACACCGATTTTAAAGGTCAATTAAGAAATTTCTCTTAAAGTTCAGCAAAGTTGTTAGCTCAGGTATTAGCCTAATTAAGTATTAAACTGCGAAACAATAAGTATTTTCAAGATTTCATTACGATAAACTAATTATTTTCTTCAGGAAAGTTACAAGAATATTTAATGATAGTTAGGTACTGAGAGCGATTTTCAATTATATAGAACTTCTGTTAGTTTTATAAGTAGTAATAGTACCTAATGTACCTATATTATAAAACTTATTTTCTAAAGCGAAAACTTTGATGATAGGTACTAGTGTGAATGTATACTTATGTCTATGTCTATGAATTAGTAATCTACTCTGTTCAACTTAATCAATACCTACACTCAAAACAGAGAAAAAATAATCCTTACGACTAGGTAAAATACTGTGAATATGAGCAGCTGTATAATATGCATTCCCACCAGTAACTACGTAGGTAGTTTTGCAAAAAAACACAGTTAAACCACAGACACTCCGTTTGAAAAGCAGTAGGTAGGGTACTGTCAAATCAACGAATCAAAAACTGAAATACAATTACAATAGCGCAAAGCTAACTGAAAAAGAAACATCTCCAATTAAACGAAAAAACACTTAGTCGAGTCGAATCTTTCATCTTTTGCGGCAAAAGACCTCCGCCGGCCTTATCTCGAGGGTCCTCCAAACTCTCCTACTTATCTGCGGTGTGAAACTTCACTTTTTACTTGCACAGTCACTGGAGGGCTCTTCGTTCACTAATTTCCATATTTGGAGACTTGAGGTTTTTCCAAGCTGGTTTTAATGAAAAATGAGGCCTTGTTAAATACTTTTCGAGTGACGGAAATTTTTATTCCACGTCGTAATGTTTTTGTTGCAGTCTAATTGTACTTCTTTGGGTTATGGTAGTTTAATTTTGTTGTGATTGGATTTCAGGACTACTAATTTTAAAGGATATGTCACAATTTACTCTTTATTTACTCGTGTTTGGTATCTACCGAATTTTACCAAAATAACATTTGTCTGTATAAAAAATTACATCACTTCGTAACGTAGATTACCCATAATCAAGCAGGTTTCGGAGCTCAGTACAAATGCTGGAGTGTCAGTATTTTTATTTTCCACGTAAATATTTTCGGCTGCACTGAGCCGTGAAAGGTTGTAATATGTTTATCATTTTACGCGCGCGGTCGGACAATGAACGTGTCCCAACAATGTTTGTCATCTCCATTTGTATTTTCAACGTTTTTATATTTTACGGCTTCATCCTGTTTTAATGTGTACTCCCGTCTATTTTATAAATAAGATTACAATTCTGGTTTCTCGTTTCCTGGTTCAACATATTTTATATTTTGAAACAAATGCTCGAATGAATATTGTTAATGTATCCTGATCAGAGATGAAAAAGTTAACAGGGTGGAATTTTGAATTGGAATGTTCCGAGAAAGCATTCTGAATAATGGGAAGAAATCAAATTAAATCCAATCAAATCAACACGTATGAGTGCACTCATTCATATTATTTAAAAAATATTTGAATACAGGGTGTATCTGTAACTTTGGACAATCTGACGTGGGGTGAATCATTTGTTGAAATAAAACTTAGAACCGCTTTTATTTTAGGAACTGGATAACCAAAAATTTTAATCATAGTATGGAAGTCCGCAACGATAGTCGTACGTTTTCCATACAATGTCAGAAAAAAAATTTAATCGATCCAGAAAATAAAAATGGTGCTAAGTTGTATTTCGAAAGTCATTCACCTCACGTCAGATTGTCCAAAGTTACAGATCCATCCTGTATAGATGTATGCTTATAAAAAAAAGAAATGTTTCCGTTCACCAAAATTCTCTAAAATCACTATTTACACTAATTTCCCTACTTTCTGTACACTGTTCAAATTTAGTCGTGTCATATGACTAAAATTACTCCAACAGAATTCTCTCCGTCATTTTACAATGTTAAACAATGTAGGCAATCTCAGCACAAATAAGAACGAATGTACCAACATAACGACATTTACTGCCGTCTCGTACATGTATTTATGTTGGATGAAACCTCATTATGAATAACCTGAAGCATAAATCACTGGGCACATTATCGATAAAGTTAGCACGTGGTGTAATACCTAGGCTAAAGCGGAGTTAGGATTTATAACCTGTAAGGAGATGAGTTAAATATGATAATAGAGCTAGGGTAATAGAAGATGCTGAAAATAATGGTAGTGTTGAATATGATGAACAATAATTAAGAAATACCAATCTAAATAAAAATTACTCATGTTGAGGTATATATTAAATTGCTTCGGGCTTAAAGATGCTGTTAAGTTTTTTTTGTTTTCGAAATTTAATTCATCGATTTGAGCCAATTAAAGTGACTTAATCAGTATTTAAGAAAACGCTGAATTTAGTTGGAAAAGACACCTAAGCATATTTCATTGTTGATAATAATCTCAATCGGTGTCCTAGATATTATATATTATTTAGGATAGCTGCGAATTTATTAAACTCTAATCGCAATATTTTTCAATTTACACCGATATTCGATGAGGTGCAATAAAATTGTTCGAGCAACGTCGTTAGCGTGAGAGATGCTTATCTCCGGCTTAGCGTAAACTCGACGACGTTCCCGCCGTGTGCCTTCGTCCTTATATCCGGGATCATAATGTGAACACTAGTTTATGCTATTTAGTGTTTATAGTTCACTTTCAAATGAAATTAAAGATTTTTTTCAGTTTAATACTAATAAGTACTTAGTTTGAAAGTAATATAACAAAAAGGTAAATCTAGAAATGAGTTGCTGTTCATTAGTCTCGCTAAAACTCAAGAACGGCTGGACGATTTAGCTTATTAGGTACTTTGGACCTGAATTAATAATTTGTGGAAATCCGAAGTTTAAAAAATTCACCTAAATGTAAATCAAAAGAAACGAATTTTAAGATGAAATTTCCCGGAATTAAATAAAAACTGTAATATTGTTTTTTTCTGAGCTTATCGCAATTCGGTGTCAAAACTTAACTTCGTGAAGAACTTGCGCGAGCCAGCTACTTTAATATAAAATGATTTGATCTTTCATGGCAGACATTATAAGGATGAAACATTTGAAACACGGATAGGTATATTTCTACTAACACAGTATATCCAGGATCATAACTTGAATTTCTTTAAAATTATAACATCCAGAAAATTTCTCATGCAAATATAACAGCATGAAACGTGTGCAGAGAGCTGTGTTTTATCTGCCGTTGTCATGTTCTAGTCCTCGTGCACACTATTCGCTCCGGAAAGTATGAGCTAACCGCATTTTTCGTGGCTGTTAGTTCGCGTACCCGTTGCCCGTTTTATATCTTTTTTAATTTTATTTTTCCCGCCTTGTTTGAACGCATTTTAACGCGCTTTTCGTTTCAGTTAGCACTGTCAGAAATGTTGGGTTACAGAGATTTAAATGGCGAAGAATTTTTAATGAAAATTTGCGGGTTGTAATTAGCTTTCATTTTCTTTTTGGTGCCTCAACGAGAGCGCGAAGAGCGTATATTAAATTTCAAATTCTGAAAGCTGATTATTATTTTATTCGTAGCATTGTATTTTTTGTTTTTTTTTTTTAATGATAATGTGATTATTACGATTAATATTAGAGAGAATATAGAGAGAATACTACCTACTTAAGTAGTATTTGTGACCCAATATTTTTGAACGAATACTCCTTTACAATCCTAGTTTTACTGTTCTTAAACATGAATAATTTATGCCATTTCTTGAAAAACATTAAATTTTCTCGAGATTTACGGCCTTAGCGTCTAGACTAAGGTCGTAAAATTTTGATATCTCACCCAACTATATCGGAAAATAACAAGAATCTAATAAAGTAGGTACAAGGCCCTGCACGTATTTCATTCGGGAGTACATATTGAAAACGTGATGTTAAATTGATATATCTTTTTTACACGCGATATTTGATCGAAAATATCCAGTGTGTGTCAAATTAAGCGTAGAAACGAAGTCATGTGTCTCTAATATAACTTATGATTTGAGTTTAGAAATAAGCATGATTTTTACAGGGCCGTGTGAAATCCGCACTGGGCAAGCGTGGTGGACTATGCCTAATCCCTCTTCTGAGGAGACCTGAGCCCAACAGTGGGCAGTAATGGGTTGGTACAGTACAGTACAGTACAGTATAGTGTGAAAAAGTCCAGTCATGGAATATTTGTTATTTATTTATTAATACTTCACGAAACACGAGTCCAAATTGGACTTAATTGTACCAGTTAACCACAGATGTAGACAGAATGTTACGTGTTTTGATCTGTAAACAATTTAATGGGAGATAAATGAAGATACTTAATAACAAAAAAAAACACTTCTAATTACATCCTGATTTTAATTGTACTTCTAAAATTGAAAAAAAACAAACAAATAATAACAACCATTAACGGTAACTCACCAATACAAAACAATATTAAACAGTTTTATAGTGAAACGAACTTTACCGGTTCATTGCGAAGGCTGTCAGTATAAACCTTCACAAACGGACAATTTGGAAACGGTCCGTAATTTGTATTATCGCAGACAATACTCGTGTTATTTATACCATCATTAAACAGCTCTTTAGTCGTTGTAAATCAATTTTAACTATAAATTTTAAGTTGTTGGCGTTTTCATAATCTTTGTTTTAAGTGCCTTAAAATTTGCGTCTTATAAGTAGACTAATCTATTCAAATCTATAGAAATATTGTTTTAAGAGTATAAGTTAGCACAATGTAAGTAGGTGTTAGTTACTATGGCTAGATAATTAAGTAGCCTCCAAGTCATTGTGTAGCTTATTAGTCTACTAAATCCTGATCCTGAATCCTGACAATTTTTGTGAGGATGTTTATACTGTTGGAACGAAGTTCCTTATCGCGCGTTGTGAAAGGGGGCTAGACGGAAAAAATTCTTACGAAAAGTTGTCACGACACTTTTTTTTGTTTTAGATGATTAACGCTAGATGGCGCGGTGATCGAAATCTTTTAAAACACGTACCCTATAGCGCGTAAAAAAAAAATTAGGAAAAAAAAAATTAAGATATCTTTTAATCGAAAGGAACTTCGTTCTATCCGGGTGTCTCTTGACACCTCTCAAGTTTTTTTTTAATATGTTTTTAAAGGAACTATTAATACTACATATTTCTGTGTTTTTCCTCCATAAGACAAATTGCTGTTTGCCAGATGAATAATTCACTTATAGCCAAGTTTCTGTAGTGACAGGCAGAACTTAAATGACTTCGTGGTAGTTTGTTGAGTACTTTGAGAACTTATCTTGTCTTTCGCAGAAGTCACGTCCAGCTAATAGCTACAGATAGTTAATTAACTGTTTTAGTTTTTTGTGAAATCTTCTTTTTATATTTATATTTTTCATTCGTTTTTCATATTTACGGGTTAGTATTGAGAGTTTCACGTTTGTTGTGACGTGTTCGAATTTTATGGGTTTAAGATTCGGTTTTGGTACGAAGTTCCTTATCGCGCGTTATCAAAAGTTGTCACGACACTTTGTGCGTTTTAGATGATTATCGCTAGATGGCGCTGTGATTAAAATCTTTTAAAACAATTCCTTAGTTTGTTTTATATGATTAATGCTAGCTGGCGCTGTGATCAAGATAATTTATTTAAGTTATAATAATTAGTTAGTTTTGTTTTAATTATTATAAATTAAAAAAATATTTTTTATTACAATTCCCTCACTAATTAATCGCAAGGAACTTCGTTCCATCCGGGTGTCCCTTGACACCACTCAAGTTTTTTAGGCTAGGTATGTTTATTGTATTGATGATTTGCTCTTTTGACTTTCAAAATGTATGTGTGTCCACATCTAATTTGAAATAAATGATTTGACTTTGACTTTAACTTTCTTAACTTTACTAATATTCCTGATTGTAAACTACTTAATATCTATATTCACATTTCTTCCGTTTTAATTTGTACTATTTGATATCAATATCTTTTCATATTAACATGTCATGTTTTGATACAGCCTTCATAAAATATACATCAACAAAATAGCAAACAAAATTTATTCATAAAAGATACCTTTAATATTCATACTCAGCAAAAAGGAAAACATTTAATACAATTTTAATTTCCTTTCAAGATAACTAGCAACACACAGAATCTAATATCCGAGGCTAATGAAATTCCCATTTGTAGTTCGGAATTCCGAGAAAAGCTCACGTTTCGCTTTTAATACAAAAGATACACGTGTCTTTTTATTCGTACATAGTAAAGGAACAGTCGACTAAATGAGAAATTCTCAGGGAACGTGTACCGTGGCGTCAGCAGAGAGCTGGAGGAGACTGAACGCTCGGGATTGCTCTAAACCAGGGGTCACCAAACTTCGAAGAATGAGGGGTTTTAATGATTACTGTAGTATGTTCCTAAAGACAATATTTTTGGTGTACCAATTTTTTTGGTGTACTAATTTAGATATTTTTTTCTATTCATCTGAAATATTTTCGTCAAATGGAAGTCGATCGTCTTCGTTGAATAGGTACTTAAGCTACTTACATTGTTATTTTTGTCGTTTAACTCTACCATGGAAGTACTAACATAAAACCCAGTAAAACATGGTTTGTCGCGGTCCGAATCTAAGCCACTGACAAGGTTTATGCCGCGGGCCGTAGTTTGACAACCCCAGCTCTAAACCTGCAACTATTCTCATTATCTTCGCCCGCTTTGTACCGAGGTGTGTTGATTAATTCGGAATTGTTCCAGTTTCTGATCTATTCCCGTAGTTCTACTTTGTAGCGAGTATCTGTTTCGTCTAAGGACATTAATTTTGACTGAGCCTGTATTTAAAACTATCTTCATAGTTAATGGTTGTTCTGACAACCTGGCACGTGTATATTTAGTACTATCGTACTCATAAGTCCAGATATGGGCTGCAGTCTTATAATATGCCTGGATATAGTGGCGTTTTATTGCCAGATATATAAACGGTCCACAAACTTATAGTATTTGGTTAATGCCTAGTCGTTGAGAGGCCATTATCTATTGCTTACCGTGCAAAACTTTTTAAATCCTCGTTTAACGTGTCGTAGAAATACGATCTAAGAACCGGACAAGAGTTGTCCCGCGGGCGGTAGATTGAAGACCCCAGCTTAAGGTCTTGGAAATATTTTAACTTGTCACATAACATAATCAACGTAATTAACTGCACATACCTTTGTACAAATAATTTTACCATACCATTGAATATTAAATAATAGCGAAGTAATGAACATATTCTCATTATTCATAGCTACCTCATTATTTTCTCTTTGTTCGAGAAAACGATATTCAGTATTAATTGGTTGTTTCGCTAAACTCGGCTTTTATAGAGAAGCCTGTATTCCTTTGAACGAAATTGAATTAAAGCTTTTTGATTTGTATGGTTTTAGTCTGAATAGAATTTGTATAATATAAAATGAAATAAAATTCGCTATGTTTATTATTTTCAAAGGAATTATTAAATGTTTTGTACATTTAATATAATAAAGTCAAGTATTAGAATTATATCTCATTCAAGGAGACCTCTGAAATATCGTAGAACTTGTTTGTTTATTGGGATGGTAGCTAAGGAGCGTTTACCATACTAAAATTATATAGAGACTTGCTAGTTTTCCTGAAAAGTCTTAACCTCCTCGGTATTGCCTGAGCGCTATGACTTGTCCGTCTTCAAACGAGGCTTGAGGAGGGTCCTTAAAGTTAGGTCGTAGGTAGCGACCCCTCAGTGTCCCCTGACATTGCAGAGGTTCATGAGCGACGGTAACCACTTCCTATCAGGTGGGCCGTTGGCTCGTCTGCCTACATGGCTAAAAAAAAAATACAAGTTATTGAACATTGTTGATTGACATTCCTTGTCTTGTTTGACGAAATCGGTCTCTTCGGTGGTCCAGGCTTGGATATTTAGACATTTTTCTTTGTGACGCAGACTGCGAGTGACTAAATGAAATAATCAAAAAAATTCATTAACAGAAATAAACTGCATAAAAAACAAAAAAAAAATCCGTACATGAAATGAAATTCCATAGAAAATTGTATTTAGGTCATATATGCGGCCGCCATTTAATTGGTTTTAGAGCCCAGAGTGGCCCAGAACTCGGCGCTTGCCACGTTCAACTTAAAATTTAATATTTAGGTAGCATCGTTTCAGGCCAAAGTGTAGGTGAAACGCTAATTAGAGCCACTCTACATAAATATTAAGGCTTTAGAATTGTGCTTTGAGCTTGGCTAAATGTTCTCGCCTCTGTAAATACCTTGGAGATTAGAGAATCGTTGTATTATAAGTTAATAGTAGATATGAATGGATTATCGGAAGATAGGTATATATATTTTTTTCTACAGACTCTGTCGGTATTCCCAGAGCGCTATGACTTGTTCTTCTTCAAACGAGGTTTGAGGAGGGTCCTTAAAGTTAGGTCGTAGGTAGCGACCTCTCAATGTCCCCTGATATTGCAGAGGTTCATGAGCGACGGTAACCACTTACGATCAGGTGGCCCGTTGGCTCGTCTGCCTACATGGCAATAAAAAAAAAGACTTAAATTTGGTCAGCATGTAGCTCTTCATTATGAAGAAATGTATTTTACCTTCAAAGAAGTGTGAAATTCTTAATACAAAATGTACTTTTATACCAAAAATTGGTGCCCACCAGAAATTAGTAAATGAACGAAGTTTTTATTTTTATTTGGATGTTATTAAGTAAACAATATTGATTTTAAAAAATGTGATAAATTGGGGTAAGATTAGGAAAAAACTTATCAAGAAACTTAAATCAACATTCATAAAATTCAAGCAAGTCTAGCACTGGCGCATGTAACTGTCTGATAAGTAAACGATGGCATAGCGTGGGAGACGCGTGGGCATAACTAAGACGATTGAATTAACATGGAACCAGCACACGAAACCTCGCAATAAACCTTAGATTATGGACACGCAATGGATTACTTTGATATCGCTCTAGATTTGATGATCGCAGACTGATTAGAACACTGTGTTAACGGAAAGCATTAAATTTTAACAAATGTCATAATAAGTGAACAAGCTGACAGCATATTTGAGTGGGCAGTGCCAAATCTACCACAAGATGAAGATCGAATGTAATGAAAGTAGTGTAGATATTTTTACTATCTTTACCACAAATTTTAGTATAGAACTGCTTATTTTGAAGACGTGGTATTACTGCATAATATAACAATAATTCACACAAATTCCATAAAACCACGATAATAATATTGTTTACAGTTTTTTTTAAAGCTATTTTTTAAACAAAATTAATTTTAGTGTAATACCTAAATTAGTTATTGACATAGCTTATAATTACATTTTTAAATCACGTCATAAAACTCACTAAAATATATGTTAATTAATTCCAGAATATGAACGAATAAATTAATTATCTACCCACGTAAAGTTCAAGTAATCTCAAGTATTATGTTAAAATTTGAAGCATCTCTTGTAAACACATAATCCAATTACTCTGTATGTATGAGATATTATAATAAGGTACATAATTTATTCATTATTGGAACATCACAGTGATTATGGAACAGATAATTTCTCAACTAATTGTATAATGATTTCTAATAAGGCTTTATGATTTAATGATGTAAAAATATGTATGAAACTGTTTAAACGTGATTTAAGACATACTTCATGTTATAGGCAGCATCTTCTGATTGCTTTCCCTCGGATTCCTGGACTTCACTGCTCAGTCATTACGGTGGTTGCCGCTGTGGGTCCCCCCTACACAGGAGTTACAGTGGTGGGAGTAAGAGGTGGGCAAATAACCCGAAATTATAGGCAGGTTTGGTTATGACTCTGGTATTGTTGAAATTTACGGGCTATCGTAACCACTCACCATTAGCTATCAGGTCGTTTACTTTTGAATTGCAACTAACAAAATTTTTGTACAATTGTTTCATATTTTGATGACAAAGAGCTGACGATAAAAAATAAGAGTTTAGAAAGAAAACTTCGTAATATGATTTTTAAGCCTTTGAACTACTACTGCATAAGCTAAAATAAAATGTTGTTATTTGTATGAAAAAGGTAACATTCACAGTACTTAGCAAAACATGATTTGATTTAACCTGAAATATACTGTTTAGGTAATAATATACCCAGAGCTTAATACTAACAATGTAGAATTTGGGTAAAAAAGGGGCGAACCATCCTGATATCAACATGATTAACGATCAATGAATTTCTATTGTAGGTATTGTATCGATAATTCACGATTACCGGTCCGATGTACGGATCAAATGGAACCCCTTTCGCGCGTATTGCTTTAAATAAATTGGGACTCGGTAATGCGGGTCAAATCCTTTACCCGGCCCGGATAAATCACTTAGATTTATATTTGATGTTTTCCAAAATAAATATATATTCATAGATCAACGCGCAGCTTTACTGACTACTCCTCTGTTTACAAAGCCATCCATGAAATGAACTTTACTCACGTTTTTCAAATGATGGATGTAGACATGGTGGCGGAGTGGTTAGTGTCAACATTGACTCTTACTATCACCAAGTTTTCTCTGTTAAAACATATTCCCTGTAAAAACAGACTAATAAAACCCTGGATGACGGTAGGCCTACTCAGATGTATCCGTAACAGAAATTTGATGAACCTGAACCTTCAAAGACAACCAAACAATTGCACTCTTAAAATAACATACAAGCGTTACAGAAATTTCTGTAACAAATTACTTAAAAACTTAAAGCAGGCTTATGAAAAAGACCAACTCCGCAAAGCAAAGAATAATCCCAAAGAAACATGGAAAGTTGTCAAAAATATAATAAATATAGACTCGGCAAACCCTCCACCTTTGGAATTACTAAATTCTAAGGAGAATTATAAAACATCTCTAAATAATGTTAACATCTACTTTGCAAACATAGGGAAAAAACTAGCCGAACAGCATAAAAATTATAATTGTACATCTCATAATGACACTGTAGTACCACCGCTCAAATCTCTTGTGATACTACCGACTGATGAACATGAAATCACTAAAATCATTATGAGTCTTCGCAAAAATGCTGCGGCAGGATGGGATGGCATTACAGCATGTCTTCTGCAAAAATGTAAAGATAAGCTCACACCAGTTATTGTTCATTTGTGTAATCTAGCTATTAGCACCGGTAAATTTCCCAAATACTTTAAGAAAGCCATTGTCCATCCGATTTTTAAATCGGGCCCGAAAGATGACGTCAATAATTATAGACCAATATCTATACTTCCAGTATTGTCTAAAGTACTTGAAAAAGTTCTCAATACTCGACTGGTAAATTTCTTAGACAAATAAAACTTACTGGCCAATAATCAGTTTGGTTTTCGAGCTAATAAATGCACTGAAGATGCTGTGTCGTCTTTTGTCGATCATGTGATTGAAAATTTAGACAACAAGAAAAAATGCTTAGGTATTTTCTTAGATCTCACTAAAGCTTTCGACACCGTCTCGGGAACTAAACTTTTGAAGGGGATGGAGGAGTTAGGTATCCGTGGTCTTGCTCTGCAGATATTTAAAGATTACCTCTCTGACAGAACATAGAGTGTCAAAATTAACTCTTACGTTAGTGATGAAGTCACCCTGTCTTATGGTGTGCCACAGGGTTCCATCCTAGGACCAACACTATTCTTGATCTACATAAACTCCTTGTGTAAACTTAAAATATCTAACTGCTCAATATTTGCGTATGCCGATGATACAGCCCTAGTAGTGCATGGTTCTAATTGGACGGATACTTTTACATCTGCAGAAAATGCTCTCAACACCATTATCTCTTGGTTATCAGCTAATTTATTGACACTAAACTTGCAAAAAACTACATATTTGACTTTTTCCCTAAACTCAACTACCCAACCATCTATAGATAATTTCCAACTCACCGCTCACTCATGTCATTCCACCAGTTCTGCTTGTCATCAGTGTGATTGTCATTTTTTGACAAGGTGTACCACAATTAAATATTTAGGAATAAATATCGACAGTCATATGTCGTGGAAATCGCACTTACAGAGCCTTACCATGCGCGTACGTAAGCTCATTTACGTTTTTAAACAATTGCGATACTCAGCAGATTTTAAAGTCATAATATCAGTGTATTATGCTTTATGCCAGTCTATTTTGGGATATTGCATAACAGTGTGGGGTGGTGCATCTAAAACTTACATGATTGAACTGGAACGAGCGCAAAGGGCTGTACTAAAAGTAATGTCTCGTAAGCCGTTTAGACTTCCCACTAATCTTCTTTACAAAGAATGTAAAGTGCTAACTGTTAGACAGCTATTTGTGCTAAGGACCTTGATTCGAAAGCATATGTCATTAACATACGGTTCTGAAAAAATCAACACACGAAGGCCATTTCAGGTGTGTTCTACAAAGCGATGTCATACTGCGCTTGCGAAACGACATTATAGGGGACTTAGTGGTAAGCTATACAACAGGGTAAATAAAGTACATAATATTTATCCACTCTGTCAATTTTCACTCAGGAAGAGGCTTAGTACTTGGCTGCAGACAATATCATATGAGGAAACGGAAGATTTACTTGCCTAACCATAAATTAGTTGGCCTCATTATTGTCTGTTTTAACAATATTATTTTTTTATTAACCTTTTAACTTAACTTGAATTTTATTGTATCTTATTTTTTATTAAATTTTGAAAAGTCTTTGGATTGTTGAGCAGTTTTTAATTTTATTTCTAGTTTTTTGTTTTTATTTTTGTTGATCTTTGAATTATTATTACATAGTATAAAATTTGTTTACACCGTCCACTAGTGTATATGTACTTAAAACTATGTATCAATGAGTGAAAGAGCCCTGGCACCCATAACACAAGTTAAATCTTATCATGGGTGCCAGTGTTCAACTTCGTATTGTGATTATGTTAAATAGGTTTAAGAATAATGTGTTAATAATGATGTTCATTTTTGTGTGTTGTAAATAAATAAATAAATAAAAAAAAAAAATAAAAAAATGTAATTGTTGGTGTATTAAAAGGACATTTAATTGTTTTAGATTTACCTACTTATTACTTACTATTTACAGTACAACTCATACGTATACTGTATACGTATGAGTTCGTTTTACTACTTTAAGAAGCTAATTTTTGAAATATGGTGGTAAAAGTCAGTCTTATCAGTACCTAGTATAAAACAAAGTCACTTCACGCTGTCTGTTATCCTTATGCTTTTTAAACCTACGGAATAGATTTTGACTTTTTTTATAAATGAAGATGCAATAGAAAAAGTTCATGTGTCTAAATTATTTAGTATTCTACATCGTATGCTAAACTAAAATAAAAATAAACATTGATATAATGTTGTAATAGTTCTAGATTTCATCACGTAGGTAGTGAACTTAATTCAGTTCTGTAAGTGGCGTAGGTATCCCAATTTACTTTTGATGTTACTTCAACTGCGAAGAAGGGCCTATCCTTTACATATTTCAACTTTATCTACGGTCTTTTAGTAGTTGAAGATGGATGTTTACTGAAATTTACATATCAAGTTTGTGTATGTTACTAACTTTGAAAGGATTTACGAACTACTGAATAAAAATGATTAATTTCTAACAATATTTGTAATTCGCAGATAACTACATGAAAAGTTTATTACAAAGAACATGACTGATGTAAATATATGAAATTTTGTCATCGAAGTATCCTGATTAAAAAGTTGTGAATGGCAGCAAAATATAATATTAATAAACGCGTGATTTCAAAGCAATTGGAATTGTAATAATAGCTATTAAACTTCTCAGAAATAGGAAGCCCGTTTACGAGGTCCAACTTCAGAAGGACGAGGTCTTACGAGGCCTTCACAGAATAACTAACACAAACATAATATTGTTTTAATGTGCGTAGTTCCCACGTACATTCTACTAATCACAATAGCTTCATATAATAATAGAAATGTTTGATTGTACAAATTAGGAAGATCAATGAAAAATGCTTTTACAAAATGGCGATATTTTTGTATCTGTACTAGGTAATATCGTGATGTTTATAACGTTATAGGGATTTTTTATTGGGGAAGGTGCGTTAGTTGTGATTGTCACAAGCTATTTTAATTTTGGGATAAAAATAAAGTAAAAACTGCTTCAATTTGTGAAGTTATTGTTACGCTGTTATTGCTAGTTACAAGTACTTTAAAACATCGAAAGTCATTCTCACCCCACTTTGTTCTTTTATTCTTTCCCATAGGACGTTAAAGACCTTGTTTGTAAACTGTCAAGATAATTAGACCCCGAAAATCAAATTGTTACGGTTTTCTAACCACAGACTAATAGCTTCTTGGCTTTACCACAAGGCAGCAACTTTTCTTGAAGATCGTTTGACCATTGAATGCCTTTCGATGACCAAAATAAATTTGACTTTAATTAAACACATTTACATAGAAGAATATTAAGCTATTGTAAACGAATCTCAAACCAATAATTGGTTTGAGATTCGTTCATATCAATCATTAAGTTTAAATCTTTAGTCAAACATAAATTTAATTGTAAACCTCATACAATATGGAATCATGATACCGTCGAGGTCGACTGTACACAGGTTTCATTATATCGATTCAATATAATTCAGTTCATAGTTGTGGTATACAAAATTAGTCTTCAACGAAGCGTAGAGAGCTATAAAAATGGGTTATACACCGTAATGAAGGTCGTCTCTTGTAGTTTAGTAAATTTATGATCCCGAATTAAGTTCGAGGTCCAGCGGACGGGTTAAGTTCTATTTTTGTCATTTTATTTGGTAGTATTAACTTTATCTGTATGGAAATAATATATAATGGAGGTTACGTAATGACACTTTTAGGCCTTTAAATGTTTTGATTTGATGGATAAATAGGTTAAGGTTAGGTACAATTTTTTCAGTGTGTTGCGACCAATAATAACGCGCGAGATCCTGAATCGCGGTTACGACATTTGCAGAAATCTTCGCATTTATAAGACATCTGAAATCTACTACAGTGGGCTTCGGCCTGACCGGGCATACACTACTTCGCCCGGTCGGAGATCTCCCTTTGACCATAAGTCCACTGTAGGTACCCAGAAGTGTTTAGTACAGACATTGATAACATATAGATAGACGGAAGATACTAGTCATATTCTGATTTATGTTTCATTGGTGAGTCCATTTCGTTTTTTAAGAGCAATATCACACCACTTTTGTACCTGAAATAAGTAAGTAATAATACTTTACTACAAAAAAATTATGGAAATATAAACCCTATTTTTGCCCAGAACCTTAATTTTAAAAATAAACAATTCAATTAGCCACAACCAGACTAAGCTTGTCAACCCATTTCACGAACCCGAGCAGTTGGCTTAACATTACCGAACCCTGCATAAACACGGAATATATTTATCCTGTGTCCTGACTAATTTTACGGTCAGTGCATTTAAAAGAGCCCAGGCTATCTCGTGGAGTATGTTGGCTAGATTTCAATAAATGTAACTAAATTTGACTGAACCTTCTTTGAAAGCATACATTATTTTTTGTGATTTTTGAATTAATTTATGTTTAGTGGTGGTTTGCCTTTATGCTAGTTTCATTTATTAATAAGTCTTTAGAGAACAGACAGACAGATTAAGAAGTCTTTAGAGTTTCTCCTGACATTGCAGAGGTCATGATCGACAGCGACCGCCTAGGCAATAAAATAATATTTTATTACAAAAATGAAAACGACTTCCATTTCTCAAGCATTCGGGTCTACCGGACTACCAGTCGGATCTTTAGCAAATTTATATGAGACAATGCTTAAAATGTTTGCTTCCTAAAAAAAAGAATCATTGTAATCGGTTCATATACAAAGGAAATACACGCAAAAACATAGCATAGCAAATCGTAAAATTTTGTCCATTAAAAATACACATTTTTAAACTCAGATCCAAAAGTTCTTGTTCGATCTTTAAAAAAAAACAATGGGACCTAAGTTCAGCCATTAACTTTCATGTGACATCATTCAAGAATCAAATCGGTCCACCTAAACTAAAGTTATCGAGGAACAAACATAAAAAAAAACTACAGACGAATTGTGTACCTCCTCCTTTTTGGAAGTCGGTCAAAAAATAGCGGGTTGATGATTACTACGTTTGCTTTTTTCGCATACTTAAAGAATTGAATTCATTCAATCTTTACTATCTTTACCGGATGATCTGCAAAGTTCATTGATCCTACAGGTGACTTCTCTAAAACTAGTCAGCCTTATCATTGAAGAACAATATACCCTGCCCACTGTCACTCCAAAGACAATATGCATTAAAGATATCATAACAATGCCGTTATTAAGGTCTAATCAATAGTGAGGGTAGTCAACAATGGTTGTGCTCCGCACGGTCCGATGAGCGCTCACTCGAGCGTTATATCTCGTGCAGGACGGACGTCCGGACTCTGTGTGTCAGATCAGTACAAAGGTAATAAGGATATCGTTTACTTAATTTGTACTAGGAGAGCTCGTTTACTGTAGATTGTAATTTGTTGCATATTTAACTAACTTTGATAATTATATGTTACTAGTGGACCCCCGCAACTTCGTCTGCGTCTGGTCAAACTGTAAATCTAAACCATTCTCGAATCTCCACGAACACACACAAAAAATTTCATCAAAATCGGTCCAGTCGTTTAGGAGGAGTTCAGTCACATACACACGTACACAAGAAATATATATATTAAGATAATATAATTAGAAATTTTATCATCTAGATAGTTTTTTTAGATTTAGAATTAGGAAATGTAAACTTATTATAATATTATTAATAAAAGTCATTAAGTGCGTTCCTTACGTCAAAATTTAATTTTACTACTTAATAGCTTTTTAAGACAGGCGTAGACGTAACTTTATTCTCAAGTAATCGTTCGGTTCGCATTTCAAAATTCGTTTCTAGAGGCGAAGTTATTTCCAACTTTACCGCTCGCAGCAATAAAGTAACCGCACAAATTTTTAAAAAGGAAACAAAAGAACAGCCGTACTTAAATATTTTATGAACAGAAACAATTCCATATTCATAGCGGAATAAACAGGCCGTGTTTGAAGAAATAATTTACTTTATGACAAACGTGACAAAAAGGCGAATCGACAATACTACAATTTAGGTCGAACATCAATAATTCATCGCTGAGCAACCTCCATACATCTTTTGAAAGTTACCCACGCCACGAGAATTGTGTGCTGTCGAATTTTTGTATAAAAGAACCGCTTCTTTCGTTTTCCCGATGAATTGACATTTATCGATGTCAAAACGAACAAAGTAAAATCACAGTGTATTTGGAAGCGTACAAAAGGGACTCGCTTCAGTGGATTTTTTTCCTGTCAATGAAAACGACGAAATGATCCACCTAATGGTAGGTAGGTACGAGCGCTAATGAACACCACTAATGATGTATAGCCAGTGGGCATAAAATATACTCGTGAAATTAATACTTTTTCGCAAATGTGGAAAATTGTTATATGTAGCGTGTTTGTATGATATTATGTTACTACAATATTATATGATATATTGTAAGATTTTTTTGAATTTCTCATGGAAAAAGTCAGAATTTTACAGAAAAAAATCTGATTATAATTTTCCAAGAGATTTCCTTACTTAAGATTTGATTGGTTGAAGAAAACTTAAGCTATATTAATGTCCTAAAGCTGCAAAAGCAAGCAAAGCACAGAAATTATATTTTACATTAATGTGAGCTCATTAAAATTTACTCACAAGAAAATACAAATGTTTTTCTCTTCAACGAGATTTAAACGTTGAACATCCACTTGATAATAAGTACCTTCGTCGGAAGCACAGATTAAATGGAAAAACAAATTATGGAGAAATCAAAACAAAACAATTTTCACAGCGGAAAATAACGTTGTATTTTATTACGAAACAAAGTTCTTGATGTCGTTTCATATTTTTTGTAATGTTGTTTGGAAATTGATAATGATATCTATAGAATAAAAATGAATCGCAAAATGTGCTAAGTATAACTCAATAATTCTTTTTTTGAAAGGTCCGTAAACCATCGTTTTGGAGAAAAATTATAATAATTGCCATTTAATTGGAAGTGATGCAGACGAAGTTGCGCGGACGGCAGCTAGTGTTATTATAAAAATCTAAAACACTATTAGTAGGCAACTAAATAACTTTGATCTTAGATACAAAATTTCAAAACTAATGAAAACTCGTTCATCAATAGACTTAAAACTTTAGAACACTTTTAATTACAGCAATTAATAATCTATTTTCAATTTGTTGTTTCAAAATAATAGTTTCTAATTAAAATCAGGGTCTTTATCAGAACATAGATTCTAATTGCACTTGAAATCTTTATTTTACTGGAGAGGCTTTTCATATTTCGAAGCACAACCCTGCATTCATCACACAATTTACAATAGAACTACGAAACAAGGTAAATCATTTATAAAATGAAACAAACAAAGGTGATATACTTCTGTGAAATTCCAAACATCTATGTTTACGGCACACGTTTGATTCCGTAGGGTCAGATACATTTTATAGCTTCACCATTTGTGTAGTCAAATAAATAAAAGCTTAAAGCCATAGATGGCAGGCTTAACTTTAGTAATTACTGCACAAAATTACAACGAGCGGTCCTTATCTCCGGCCTATAAAGTGCCGTAATGGCAGTTTCTCTTCGAGGGCAAAGTTTGCATTTGATCCTACCTCCTTTACCATGGTTATCTATTTGCGACTCTATTACTATGACAATAGTGATCAATGTATTTAAACACTTCCTTCGGGACAGTGAAAGCCACCTTTGGCTCCTGTTTATACGTATACTGAAACAATTTGTAATCGATCACGTTTCGTTGTTTTTTTCATAGCAACCTAAGCCTTATGTCGAGAGCAGTAGAGCTCATTTTGTTATGCAGAGTTCGAAGGCTGGATCAGAAGGTTGACATTTAAGAAGTCTTTGTTTTGCGCAAGGTTAAAGTTTCACGAGGCGAGCTTTAAACGTTGGTGACGTCACGTTTAGCTGTAAGGATTCGTTTGGTGTTCATTGTAATGAAAATGAAACCAATTTCAAAGGTGCTTGCTTAATTAGCTATTTGTTTCACGTTTCTTATTATAGGTTTTGTTATAAAGTTGATTAATATGACGCAGACTAACATTGGTACAATAGTATATTAGCAATTCAGCGCAGAGATTGTATAATTTGGATTGCTTATAATACAAGTTACACGTAGGTTAAATTTAATAATTACAGATTCAAAGTATTTTTTTAATTAATATAGCCTGCAGATTTTAATTTAAAGTTTTCATCCTGTGTAGTATTTATATTTATTTATTTATTTATTTATCCAAAATAAAAATATTACTTTTACAGGGTCATGTACCCCAATGCAGTAATATTTCTTATGCATTAGTAAAATATGCAAATATAGTTTTATTTATTTATTTATTTGGATCTTCAACAAAGGTAACACATACACAGTACAAATTAACAATACATTACATATTAGATACCTGTGCACCTTCAATTACAGAGGACCACATCAAGCATATAAACTCTTTAGGTACTAACTTACTAATTTACAGTTCTAAATACAGTAAATCTCAATCATACACGTAATAACATTTTAACACGCATTTTCTTATAATTTAAAGAATACATTTTTTTTTTTATTGCCATGTAGGCAGACGAGTCAACGGGCCACCTGATCGTAAGTGGTTACCGTCGCTCATACATTGGATAATAAATAATATTGAAGGCTTTTTAAAATTACATTCAAAGTTAGCACCCAACATAGTTAAATATTTAATATTTTAAAACATGTAGAGTACCTACTACACTACTAAGAGCACCGTCTGCCAATTTATGCTAATGTACTTTATCGAATTTGCTGCAAATGGGTCTCAGATCGAATTTATTCAGCAATATGTTTTCAAACAAAATGTATTCTGTAGTCTCTCGCCTCTCGAATAAATCTGATTTTGTTGTAAGCATTTTTGTTTTAAAATTCGAGAAAAAATTGGATATTGTTAGGAGGAAAAAGTATTTTCATTGTTGTTTATATTTTTTTATTCTTAGTCAACTACTATTTAAACAGGATGAAAAGTAGCTTATGAATACCTATATACAATACAATAGGAAAAAATATAATACATTAAAGTTAGGTCGTAGGTGGCGGCCCCACAGTGTTCCCTGCCATTGTGACGGTAACCAGTTCTGGTCAGTGTGCCTATTCCAAGTTTTCTTTCATTACCCGCCACGTTTACGTAAACTCTAATTTGTATGGAATTGAAACTGCACCATTAGGTGGCGCTGTTTCAATTCCATACAAAAGAGTTTACGTTGCCTTTAAGTTTACGTTGCGAATAAAAAATCGGAATCGGTCGTAGGTGGCCCGTTGGCTCGTCTGCCTACATGGCAATGCAAAAGCATCTCCCATTTCTGAAAATGCACACTATAAACATTGTTTACTTACTACATAGTACTACAGACTAAAAGCTTCACAACGAGAATCGAAACTTTAAAAGCTGGCAACACATTTCAAATTATCTTCACGTCTATCGGAGAGACAAGAAAATAAAATGCGACAAAAGTTGGAGCGTCCAATATCTGTCGAGAACGAGCTGAGACGGGAAACTTTGTTACTCAACTCGCTAACAGCTAGGAACATGAGAGGACACGTTTGAGGTTTGATGGCCACTTTACTATCCTTGTGTGGAGGCTAAGAAATAAGTTGCTGCTTGGAAGGAGTTTGTAGAAAATAAATACAAGGTGGAACTATGTCTCCACTAGAGAAAGCATTATTAACAAAGATTTTAGCGAATGTTGCTGAAATATTTCTTTAATTTTGAAAAGATTTTTAAAATACTATTACTCTACCCGGTATTTAAATATCCACACTATTCATTATACACATTTAAAAAAATGTGTTGAAAAGAGTTATAAACTTTTTGGGGAGTTATAAATTAAGAGTTATGGATTACTCTTTAAAAACATTTCACGGAGATTTTCATTTAAAATATTTTGTAGGTTTGAAAATAACTGTTCACCGTAATGGTAGGATAGGCACAAAAATAATCATTAAAAAAAAATGAATCCATGCTTTCCCTAAAAAAAACTAAACGAAAGAGATTAACTTAAAAATGCTAACAATTACTAAAGCTACAATATTTCAAATAACAGCACACCTAAACTCAATTTTCAGTACAAACTATATAACTATTGGCTATTAGGAATTAAAACCACTTTCAGAAATGGACGACACATTAGTCTTAGATATTAATGCACTCACTTGCGGTTCGCATGTATTAATATTCAATTACAAGTTTTCATGAATATATGCACATATTAATATGGTCCTGAATATTCATTGGGATGTTTTCTAGTTCTGGAATAACAAAGAAAAAGGTTTCGGTATGTTATTAGGTGTTTTTGCCGAAACGTCTTCGATTTTGTTGTATTTCTCGTAATTTGAGTAGGTTTTAGAAAAATATAAATCCATAATTTGAATACAGCGGATTAGCTTTTTGCGCCACAAAATTGCAAACAACAAAGTTAGATAAATAAGAAAATCGACTGATGGTTTAAAAATAACAATAGGCAAATAAAAAGAAAATCTCAACTTCGTTTAACTTATTAAGAATGAAATAAGATTTGGTTTATGAAAAGATTCTTCAATGTTTTCTGTATTTCATTAGTTTCGTAAATGAATAGCAAAGATATTGTTAATTAATATATTAATTTGTTTTGTTGCAGGTAAGGATCGCAGATAGAAGCCGAACAATCAACAGTTGTAATTAAACGTTTCAAGTTTTGACAAGAGCAATGGTCCCTCAAAGATTGCTATCCATATAAAAAATTCCATTTTAAAATACCGCTTGAGGTTATTTTAAAAAGTCTTCCATTTTATTTTGCTGTTACATTTTTCGAGTCCAGGAAAAGTTCGCGAGGAATACATTTGAATTTACAATGCATCTAAATGGCGTTTCCTCGAGTTTGTAAAATTTGCTCTGGAATTTTATAGCAAATTTTTTTCGCGAGATATTGTGTCAAGAATATTTTACGGTTTGAATATGTTCATTTAAATTTTACACTTTGAATTACATTAACATTAGCAAATTTTGAGTTTTGTTGTTAAGACAAAATCTTGAACTTAACAAAGCAATCATTGCAGTAACTCTGTTGTAATAATATATCTATAACTTCATATTACACCTAAAGTAGGCCAACACCATTAACATGAAAGTACACCAAGAATTTCTATAATAAATAAACAATGAAATAAGGCAACATGGCTGCCACAGTTAACGAAATTATGGCACCATAAAGAACCGCGGCACAGATATATCTTAACAAAAAATACTTTTCTTTACTATCTGCACGCGCGAAATTCTTCAGAACATTTCCTCCTCGCATAAAAACGATAGTATAAATTTTGTATGACCAGTGCGAACTGCGTGCCATACAGCCATGTCCGAAGCGTGAACTCATAAATGTATGAGAATATTCAGTTTTTTTATGGAGACTTCACGCGATATTGTACGCACCGTATTGCGCCGAGATGGTATCGCGTGAATGGAAACTTCGGGCTATACTTGAGCCGGGAGTTAAGATAACGTTATGAAGGATGTGTTATTCTCTGATAACTTTGCCTTTGGATCTATTCAACTGATGACTTGTGAAAAAGATAAGGCATTCTATTGAAAATTGGTTTTTGGATAGTGTACACTTCTAATTTGAGCAAAAAGTAGTAGCCACCTTTTCATCACATCGCTTGCTAATCGATAAAAAAAAGAGCAAGTGATTCGAACTTACTGGTATTTCTTTTTTGGTTTCACTTCACTTATACTCTACTCCAAGGATTTTTCTAGACCCGTTGTTTCCCTCGATATCTGTATTTGTAAATTTATGACTGTATCGTGTAGTATCGTCACTTCATTTCTCTATAAACCGCAGCCGTTGCATTACCCCAATCATGGAAAACCCAAGAGTATAGTTAGGAAGACGATAACATTCTCGTCCCCTGAAGATATAAAGTACAAAGCACATCATTTTGTTGCACCCTCCGAATTGCATTAGGGGAAGTTCCTTTGATATGTCGTCTTTTATCTTGTTCTGAGGATATTTTTGTTTGCATTTTTAATAGCATTGACAAGTTCAGATTTAAGATTGATGATATAAGTTTCTGTAAAAAAAGATTTGCAAGTTTGGATGACGCTTGAAAGTTTCGGAATAGCTTTCAGAGAACATCTTTAGTTCTATAAAATGTAACATATTTTGGGAACACGTCAAGTTCTGCTATTTTATCTTAAAATTCAACTCGTGTCTCATAAAAAGTTATTATGTGTCAAAAGCTAGATAAAACAGCAGTCAACCTTAATAAAATACAAACAAAACGAAAGGGACGAGTTCATTGAATTTTAGATTTTTATCTAGACTTAGACTTCACCTCCAGTCTCTGCGGCCCGAGTATAAAGTACGTTTTCTGTAGACAGAGAATCTGGACTCCTTGTATTGTTCTTCAAGTTGAAATTACCCCTCGTCTCGGCGCGTTCGTTGACCTTTCAAAATGAGACTTTCATTTCTTGACTTTCCTTACAAGATTTATTGCTGGAAAACCGTTTTCGTTGTTATTATTTTTTAGCAGCAATTTCTTTTGAACAAGGTTGACCCTTGGAATATTTTACGAATGAATTCCGGAGATATTAAGACTCCCGAGTGATGTTTCGAAAATTGTTTTTAAAATTTCTCTTGCGTGGCTTCTGTCAGAGATTTCTTTTTAATTATTCTTATCTTCGTCCTCCGCTTTGCTCGATTTAGAAATGTATTTATATTACCAAATCTTTTACTTTATGAACAAATTCAGTAACATTTTTAGTTTTATTTAAGAATTCTTTTACTGATTCATATACATTTGATAGACCAACGTTATGAGCTAAAACTGTAAGTAAGGAAAAAATTGATTGGACCAAAACAACTTCATGGAAAGCTTCGGTCAATCTAGAGGTTATTTCGTCGTAAACATATTTAAGTCAGGGCGTAATCAAAATTTCTCCATTGAATCACATTGTCCGAGAGGATGGTGATTTTATGATGAATAGTAAAAGTTTTATGCTAACAATAAAATTGATATAAAAACTGACCGCGGACCGGAAACGGAACGTGTCAGCACCGTGAAGGATGATTGGAATGTTACAATGTTGCGGTAACATTATACCAGGGATCCTGCGGTTTGGTTGTGGGAAGCACCATTATATAGTAGAAACTACGTGTATGTAGATGATGGTGTATCGATTGGTGGCTAATGTTTCATATTGAAATTGACTTTGTTAGTTATTGTAGTACATGCAGTATACCTACAGTAATTTAGTAAATTGACAATAAGACAATAATCCACCAATTTTCTTAAACGAAGTTTAAGAACAGTTCTGTATAGGTAGGTGATAGATAACGGCCCCTCATTGGCCTTACATTGCAGAGTTTGATAAGCTGGTTTATCTACCTTGCAATTAAAAAAAGAAATACGAAGGTTGAACAATAATGAAGCAAAAAAATATTTACTTTTTATGGTAGTCCTAAAACTAAACCTAATTTAAAAGTGAAACAACAAGTGAATAGTTTCAGATACAATAAAAAATTGACAATATCCAAGAGAATGACTGAAGTCATAAAAATATTGATGAATTTATTTCCAGCATTTCTGTTCTAAGGGTTGTTCGTGACGGGCTATCCTTTGGGGGCAATTATCGTATCCCAGGGTTGGATCAACCCTCGATCGTATTGGCAGTTCGCGAGGGTGTTTTACCCCCGGAACATCAACACTTCAGATAATTTTTGAGTGAATGTGCTAAATGTTCGTCAATAACATCGGGTTGTTGGTTCAATTATTAATTTTCCCTATTTTTTATGTTCGTTTAAAATTTAAATGCAGTTACCACTGAATACAGTTTGTCAAATGGTTGCGTTGAGCACTGAAAAAGGCTTCTATCCAATTTGTTGTTTAGGCTAAGGTGATTCTTATCTAGATTTAATAGTAATGTTAAACAAGTTGTTATTTTAGAAGAGATTTGATTAAAAATAAAATAACTTATTGTTACAACATTGATTAATATCAGAAGTAGCCATTTGCCGGAGCACTAACACATACTTCATCTCTAAAGTTTAACTCGAGTACCGTGTTTTTTATCGCACAAAAACTCATTTGAACCGCCAAAAGCTTGTATAATCCTCATTCCGGTTCTCGCCTACGCCATAAAATACTTCACATTACTGCAAATTGGGCGCGCTCACATTAAATCACAGAACTCCGCCGTATCGGGGAAAATATCCCGAAAAAAATGGGATTAAAAAGTTAAATCAGATTAAAATCGAAAAGCTACGAGTTCAGATCCGTTAGATATGCTGACCTGTTATCTCTAACTTTGTGTGATTGGATTTTGATAATACGGATTAAATTTTATTCATCTTTTTATTTATCCATTTAAGGCTATTTAACAGGTTAAAAGTAATTAGCTGCCCCGCGCAACTTCGTCTGCGTTACAAAGGGGTTCAAACAGTACTCGTTATGTCGTCGCGATATTATTTTCGCCGCCCGCTGTGGGTGTATTAATAAAATTGCGTTTTATACTCGTGATAACTTCTAAACGAAAAGTTCGATTGGAATAAAACAAAAAGTAATTTACTTCTACATTAATACTCTTAATAATATAATACTTAATTTGAATAAGGGTTAATATAACGATACTCATTTAACGTTAAATTAATTTTTCGGACATTTTTTTTTATTTTTATAAACATAAAAGCGGTTATTGTGACTAAACTATGATAGTTAGATATATGCTGTCCCGGACTTTTTTGTTTGTCTTCAAAAGACCTAAAAACCCGTAGTACATCATTTTGTTCTATTGTCGTGTAGTTTTTGCAGCGTACGCATAAATAGGTTTTTGATTTTTCACCTTTTGTTACATATTCGATATTTTCATGCGGATCCCTAATTTTTTTGAAAATAAAATATAGCCTATAACCTTCCTCGATAAATGGACTTTCCAACAGTGAAAGAATTTTTGAAATCGGACCGGTAGTTTCTGAGATTAGCGCGTTCAAACAAACAAACAAACAAACAAACAAACTCTTCAGCTTTATAATATTAGTATAGATTTCAGTCGTTTGAATAATAACAATTGAAAAAAAATCTCGTTGATTCATTGTATTGAAAAATCCTTTCAAGCATCTCAAATCATTCGTATGTATTTATGAATTTTCAAGCATATTCACAAGAAAAGGCCTTTGATCTAAAACTTATGAATTCACATTATTATTTTCTACGGTCATTGACTGCAAAACCTTTTAGTTGATAATTCATTTAAAATACTATTCGATTTCTTGATCGAAAGTCACTAATAATCAATAAAAACAATTTAAGTGAAATTCATCATCGTGAATATTTATAGTCTAGCAACACTAGACTAATGATACGTATCGATAGGCTTAAGGACCTGTATCCAATGCCGTAAATAAATTAAAAAAAAACATACGTATCAACAGTCAGGGTCGTTGTACGAATCCTCTATAACCTTATTGATCTGTAGTTGAGGCTGAATCGGATAATAAACTGTAATGCATATTTGATTATTCTCTTGAGTACAAGTCTACTCGTTTTGCGATAAAATAAATCAAGTAAATTGTGTATTTATTGTTAGTTTACATGATAGAAAAAGCTTTAGTTTGCTATAGTAAATACTTTATTGATTGATTTGCAGTTCAAACCAAATGAATGTTAAACTAAATGTTACAATACTTTCATGCATTTTAAACGGGTTCTTACCACGATATTTGATTAATTGAGTTGTCTCGATATTTCAACGTTGTTGTAAACGTCATAATCACGAGAAGACTGGATACTGCGGGTCGATCTAAGAGCAAACTCACATCATGACACACCACACTCACTGTATCTACAAGACTCTCTGAGCATGAACCCTTAGTGACTATTGTGTTTAGCACTGTTCAAGCATCATTCCATGTTCTTTCCTTTTTCCAGAGAGATTTTTCTTTTAGGTGTGCAGATTACCTCATGACGCCCTTTTTACCTTTTGTAAAACTCAGCAAAGGTACTTATTATTATAAATATTAGATTAATGTTGAAAGTAGTAAGCAACTAGTGTATTAATTAAAGTTAAATTTAAACACATTCATAGTCAAAACTCATGCACACAATTTGAAATATAATTTAATAGATATACTGAAAGGACCAAATCCAATGTAAATGTTTTTCTTAACGCGTTACCGAAAGCCAATCAGAGTTGCCCAATATAATCAAAGGACTTCAGTTGTTCAAACTCATTGTTCGAAGGCTTTTGTCTGCTCGGTTCCAAAGCTTGGAGCTACACAAAAACACTTTACGACGAAAAGGTCGGTCCCTACTCCTAAAACTAATATAAATTCGGGGTTTGAATTTAACGCTAAACCGTATTATTATTAATTGTTTAAATTTTGGTTCTGTTGTTTATGTTGGAGACAGTTTCAAAGTTTATATTATATCACTACATAGAATAAAACAAAGTCGTTTTCACTGTCCCCATATCCCGATCGCAAATGTCTTTGATGCGGATTTTTAATAGATACAGTGATTAAAGAGGGAAGTTTATAGGAACTATTTACATTTTTTTTTGATTGGTGTACAATAAAGAATATTCTATCTATCTATCTATCTATCTATAAAATGCATCTTTTAACCCTTTCAGGGCAATAAGATGGCTGAGACTAAATATGCGAATACTACACAATATTTAAGTTATTCTGTAAAGTAAGAGATATCACTAGAAAAATATATTAGGGTGTACAAATTTCCTATAAATTTCATATGAAACATTTTAACACAACGTACCTAACGTAACTTTTGACATTCATTAAAAAAATATCGATTCAATAATAATACCGATTTTTGTAGAAGGGAAAAATATTTCCCTTGAGCGTGAAAGGGTTAAACATGCATTTTTATATACCTATTTCGAAGGAACCATATACAATCAAAATTTTTAGTTTTTCGAAATAGTATAAGAAAAGCTTTATTTTTAAACAGTCACATACAATTAACAAATTCAAAAACAACCTTATTAAAACAAGAAGAACAAAAACAGCAAAACACAAATATTTTAATTTGAACCTCCGTCCGGGTCCTCAGCTATGTGTACAAAGTCCTCTGTACTGCAAACAGTGCGGGTGTGAAGGTCTGCAAAGGGCCATACCTTGTAACAGCTCCATTCATGTTAATGACACTATCTTTGCGAAACTTTCACGTTTTTGCTGGTATTGTACAGCTAAAGAAACATTATGAGAATGGTTTTCTAAACGTGTCTTTTTCTATTGTAGCGTAAGGTCGTTGAGTGTAATTGTTGTATTTAGGTATAATTAGTAAGCTTAAAATATTAACCCAATATAGAAATAAGCTAGGAGAGTCTAAAATAAAAGAGATTTCTCACATAGTTATTAAGGTTATAATTGCTGTTAAAACATTAGTATCAGTCACCGGTGAAGTAACGTAATTTAATACCAGTTTATTGAAATAAATACAAATTAAAAACTTGAGAGTTGTCAAGGGACACCCGGATGGAACGAAGTTCCTTTTGATTAATTAGTGTGGGAATTGTAATAAAATTTTATTTTTTTGAGTTATAATAATTAGTTAAATAAAATATTTTGATCAAAGCGCCATCTAGCATTAATCATATAAAAAAAGTGTCGTGACAACTTTTTCATAAGAATTACCGTCTAGCCCCCTTTCGATAACGCGCGATAAGGAACTTCATTCCAATAAAATAGTAAACACATTACAAACATGACGAGCAACAAAACATATCATCTTTTCTTAGTTTGCAGAAACACATGTCGCCCAACATGTGACACTGGCAATTTATTACATTGTGGTTATTTAGTTTCCCACTTTTTTATTACAGCTTTTTCCAAAAAAATAATGATAAAGTAAATAAAAGTTGCATAAACTCTTACACCTTTTAAGAATATGTCTCTCTAAGTTTTTCACGTATAAAACAAAATCGCGCTACGAAATCTGTCCCTATGTATGCTTAAATCTTTAAAACTACGTAATTCATTTTGATACGACTTTATTTATAGATATAGTGATTCTAGAGGAAAGTTTACGCGTATAAGACAAGCATAATACAGTAGATAAACTGAAAATTTGCCAGGCTTTGATGTGATGTCGTCAATAAGCACTTTTCTGCATTAACATCGCAGATATTGTTTGAACCCTACCTTTGTGACGCAGACACAATTGCACTGAGTCAAACATAAAATTTCTTTACAAATAAATTTCGACTTCACATCCATTTCTTTGATCCGACTTATCCATTCTGCTAAAACAAACATTCATCGTCAACGTCATGTATAAAACGGCTGTCTACATAAACGGCGGTTCTCGCCTTACTCGCCGTCCAGTCATACATAGTCAATGTGATGGACCGGCCCGTCCTTTTAGCTGATGAAAGTACTTTTTCTACCTTAATTTGTGCAAATTACGACCACACATTTGAGAAGCGGAATGGATGTGGATCATAGCGATGGGAAGGTGTATTGGAATCTGGGATATGTTATTATGCGGGAATAATTTATTTCAACTGTGGTTTTTATTATTTTGTAACCACAATTTATATTCTACAACATTTCTTCATTGGTATTCGTATATTCCTTAACAGTTATGACATTGAAAATCCTCAAAGTTATCGTCGTGCACAAAAACAAATTCTGTTTCATTGAGATGTTCCTCTCCGTTTTATATTTACCAAAAAGTGACGTTTTTCATCTGAAAATTTTTGTTTCATAATTGCTCATTTTTCAGGCATCTCGCGCCCAATTACTCCTATCTATTCCAGTCGTAGAGTTACTCGTACCTACATTTTTAAAATACATTTTGATTTATCAACTACAAGTCTTCTCTCATATTAAAACACAACACATCGTGAAAATACACACGAATAATAAAATTATATTCATAATTTAATTTCAAAAATGAATTTCATATTTCGCGTTCAAAGAAACCAAATTAGAATTGTTAAAATTCAAACATGTACAAGTAACATTTTAATTTAAAATCTTGTTACGCTTCTGAATAATTTTCATTTCGTGTTAACGCAATTTCGTCTGTGTCTTCGAACTTAAGAATTTTAAAACTCACTTACAAACTTATAATTATTTTCAAGAAATTTTGAAGGTACAGTTTAAGCATTTTTTCCCTTGATTCATTTTTCACTGGATTTTGAAGAATGTTCAGAATTTTTTAATTAAAAGTGAGGAATCAACTGACATCTCCACTAATGGTAAATAGCTTTTTCCTATGATTTTAGCAACCGCAATTTCATTTAAAAAATCCTAAATTATGGCTTAACGATAAACGGTAAATAGTTATAGTGGTATTTTATTAATGCAAAAAAAAAACTTCAATTGGAAAATCAGCTACATAAAAATCAAATGGCTGCATGTACTCGAACACGCTATAACTCAATTTGAATAAATATTAGCATAAAATAATAGATCATTGACTGAAATAACATTTATAATGAATGTAGTCACGAGCAGAACACCTAAAAACCACAAAACGTATTTTTCTTTAAAACTTTTGAAATACAAAAAGAGACAGTGTAGTATACATTTGAATGAACGAGGACATGAAATGGGAGTCAGACAATATCCGAGCACCATTCATTACTCCGACGATACATTCTTTCATCAAAAGAAAGGAAAAGGAAAGTGGGGCGCGTATCTTTTCCCGAAACATTGATAAAGAGACAGTTGCATTGGCTCTCCCGCTGATTAAAACTGTGCTAACGTAACGCTATAGTCGTTCGTATGCTTTCGCTAAATTAAATTGTACAGGATAGCGATTTTGGGCGTGTGTTTTTTCTTCTTTATGGTAGATGCCAAATACGGTCTTTAAATGAAAACGATGTAACTATTCCTCATAAAAATATTATCTTCTGCTATTATACTTTTACATTTGGACTGTATGACTGATCTACTAGTATTTAAATCAAAATTTCATGACATCATGCCTATTACTGTTAGGCATGGTCACCTTAGCGAAACAAAGAGTTTAAATCCTATCTCTGCAAGGTGTAGGTTTCTTCTTGGCAATTTAATCTTCTCTTATTCTATACAACTAACAATAGATCTTCAAGCTATCAAGAAAAACTTCCAATATTATGTTTTGCTGATATAAGTAAGGTTTTTCTTGAAAGCGTCGGTTCAGACACGTTCCGCGGCTCTCGTTAATTGGTTTACTAATTGGTGTCCGGGGGCGAGACTCGCGAACCGGAATAACGAACTAAACGAACTTAACCATTATTTTATAGTTGTTTTACCTAGAAGGTTTTTTAGTTTTTATTTAGTTTTTACGAGGTTTAAAGAAAGTCTTTAGAAGGTATATCGTAGGTAGCGTTCCCACAGTGTCTCCTAACATTAGAGGTGAGCGACGGTAACCACTTAAGATGCGATGGCTCGTTGGTTCGTCTGCCTATATGGCAATAATATATGTATATATAAAACTAAACACAACAGTCACTAAGGGTTCATGGTCAGAGAGTCTTGTAGAAACAGTGAGTGTGGTGTGTCGTGATGTGAGTTCGAGTTCCAGTGGTACTACCCAAAAGCGAACGAGAAAGAGGGTGTTATCCAGTCTTCTCGTGATCATGACGTTTGCAACAACGTTGAAATATCGAGACAACTCAATTAATTAAATATCGCGGTAAGAACCCGTTGAAAATGCATGAAAGTATTATAAAAAACCGCGAGTGTCTGAATAAGTTTCTATAAAAACCTGTAAAATGTGTAAACCTTTTACAATTTTCAGTACTTCTGTAATTAATTAATCTTGAAGCAAGTTATTTACATCTAAAGTAAACGAAAGAGCAATGAACTTATAACAATGTTAACTGATTAATTTAAAACTCGAAAGGTACCAGAATATAATCTACCTCGATAAGGATTAAAAATTAAAAAAAAGAACAAAGAGGGGTCAGTCTCCGCAAACCTTTAATATTATCAGTTTCTGAACACAAGGATATTAAAAGTTATAATAGACTAATCGGGAGGCTCCGACCTCAATTAAGGATTTTTCGATAAATTCAAGAGGAAATTTCGTGGAGGCTTCATCCATTGTTCACGATATCTTTTGTTTATGAATGACAAGAATTTTCTCAAGTTTCGAGGCTAAATCGACCGTCTGTTTGAAACCTTTTTGTTTTATAATTACATTTTGTTCGATCAAAGCGTTTTAATGAGAGTTGGAGTGATAACGATCGTGTAGTTTCTATTTTTTTTTTATATTTTCACGACAATTTAAATATTGATTTCTGTTTAGTGTAGATCTACGGTAAGGAAAAGTCTTGTATGGGTCGGTGATAGATAACGGCCCCTCATGCCCTGGCATTGCAGAGTTTCATGAGCGATTAACTATCTTGAAAATGCAATTATAAAATTTACGTTGACAATTACTTTTACGGGTTAAAAGGAGTGTTTAATATTTTTTTATAATAATTTCATGCATTTTGAACGTGTTCTTACCACGATATTTAATTTATTGAGTGGTCTCGATATTTCAACGTTGTTGCAGACGTCAAGAGAAGACTGGATACTATTGTTTTTTATAATAATGTAAAACAAACAATTTGACGTCAGGAAACGAATAAGAACCTAACATTACTCATATATCACAAACAAACCTCGAGTAAACAGCGCCATTGCAATAACAAACAAACAAATATACTTTGTTTACTGAACTTTAGTTTATATTGGACAATTGCAAGTGCAATTCAGAAGTTTTTAGTTGTTAATTTGATTTAAGAATATCAAGGTGAGTGAAGTATGTAAACTATAATTTGGGGATTTTTGTTTTTTTATGAAATTCTAAAGTTACTATAATGCAAACGAAAAAAATTATGTGCACTGGTTTTCTATTACAGAGACTGTTAAATGATTAATTGTAAACCAAATCGTAATGTTGTTTCAACTTTCAACTGGTACATAGTACTTCTAAATAGTGGTTATTTTTTTCCTTTAACACATTTGCTGCTAAACGAGGCCTAAATAACCCCTCCTGCCAGTTTCCTGTGGTGCGGCAAGGTAAAACGTGAACTTCCCTGCGGTGCTAAGAGCAAAAGCGGTGTTAAAAGAGGTGGGGTCTAATAGACCGCAAGTCGCCCAACGTCTGCTCATGGTGCGGACCGATAACTCCTCGTAACGCAGCATACGATAAATATGCAAAAATTGATCTCGCAGCAAACGAGTTAACGTTAAGTTTTATCACTACAATATACCCTCCAAACAGTTTTCCTAGTTTAGCTTACCAACGGTTTCACTCAAAATAACCGCGTTGAAACCAATTCCATGTAAATTTACTATGCTTAAAGTTTTCAATGCATTCACAAGAAACTCCTACCTATTCGGCTCCATTCTTCTTCCCGGAGGCTTTCCTTGGCTTTGAGTTGGAGAACGCTGTTAATGTAAGTTAAAATACAGTTCTTTTACATAATAAATGACTTTCAGAGCCAGCTTTCACGTGAGCGTTGGTAAATACGACCTATATCTTTCTACTTTGACGTACGGACAGCTTGAGATCAATTTGTTTGGAAGTTTCTCGAATATTTCAAGTATTTATTTGGTATTGGCATATTTCGTTCCAGCTCCGTCTGTCATGTTAATGTTTATGCGAGGATATTCTGTTTAAAGATATTTTATATTGGAAAAATAATGTTAAGCAAAAAGTCGTAGTCAGGCAATACTGAGATTGATAAATGACAAATGACCAAAGCATGGGTCACAGATCAGAAAGTATAGTATGGCATTAGTCGAGGCAATAAAATAGCGATATATTATTACAACTTGAAATTCCTATCTTTAATATAAAAACTGGATTTCAAACTAGAGTTAATTTTCCGCGTGACTAGCAGACGTTAACTTTTGAAATAATGCGATGATTCTAGAAAAAAATCAAAGTTTACGCCGAAGGGGACGTCCTTAAAATGGCTTTCATGACGATTTATGATGCCTCTTAAAACAGTTAACGTGGAATTACTCTAAAAGTTGTGAAGAACGGGTAAAGTTTCCACGCTGGATTTACACAATGATATTTTTTGTATTCATTCAGTTTTTAATAAGTATTTGAGTACGTAGGAAGTATTTAAATTGTTTAATAGCCTTTTTGTTTTGGTATATGTTATTTGATTAAACCACTAGTACCCAGAAAGAACAGTGTTGCAATAACACATAATTCTAAACTTAAAATGTTTGTTTGAAAAAATCTAAAATAATACTTGTTGGGTCTGGATTTGCAGAGACACATTTGAATTTTATAATAGCAAGTGCACTATTTTTTTAAGCTAGTCTTCCTCAGTATTTCTGAAATCATAGTTTATAGCGCTCTTCTAATGTTTCATGCTTTCATCCGTTCAGTCTAAGCTTGTTGTCTAGTCTAAAACTGCCTTGCACAACAAACAACGAAGTCCTAAAAGAGATATCAGCCCTTTGTTTGAACCCTTAAACAAGCTCTAACCTTTCCCACACCCTCAGACTGCAGCCAGACTTTTATACGATGTCATTGAAGGCTTAGCGAAGGGCGTGTGTGTGTCACGGCCAAAGCAGCCATAACCGCACCACACCTGTGATGTGTGTTCAATAAATTAAGGGTCTATTCATGACCCGATCCGTTACAAAATCCGATTTCTGATGAGTTTTTTGACCTAATAAATGGAATAAATGAAGATCGGAATAAATAAACTTTATTAATGTATTTAAAGCTTTATTTTATTTATTTCTTTTTATTTAAAGCTTATTATTGAGCCGAAAGTCTCGATGTAAATAAACATAACAGCTAAAACATAAGCCCACTTCATCACTTCACATTCAACTTAAAGCCAGATTTTATACCACATTTTGTTCCCGTAAAAGGTGAAACAACAAATTCTCTTCAAACAAATCGGCGTGTGTCACGTTCAGGTCACATAAAAAATATCTTAACAACAAAAGAGACAAATAGCTGTGATAAAAAACTGTAAAGTCGATAAATTGTTTCGACAGTAACGTATGACGCATTCAGCCCTTGTTACAGGTGAGAGAGTCAATTGGCCCCGAGCGGCATCCATGCTAGGGTTGACATTTACACATTTTCTTTTATTTTCCTTTTTTTTTGGTAAATTACCGATGCTCGTTAGAGTAAACAGACAGGTTCGTTTGTCTATCGGGTCAGGGGATTATTACTTTCAGGACTAGGTCGTGTAATGACTTGTTCCGATAGCTAGACATTTAAAAAATAGCTCAGTGGTTGGCACATTAGTGAGCAAGACTGCTTTTTTAGCAGTGACTAAATGGGGGCCGTTGATTATCATTGTGATAGTGGCATAAATGTTATTCTGATGGTTCTTTTCATCTTCTAAGATAAACAAAATCAATTAGTTCCTGGTTATTTTTTATCACTTAAACAGACGAAGTACCTAATCGGCCACGAGATGATACACCTTAAAAGCTGCTGAATATTGATTTATATCAAAAAACATCGCTTTGATAATAATATTTAATATTTACCATTGAATTAGAACTTAAACGACAAAGAGCAAAGGTCAGTATTTCAAATATCAATGCCGCCTGCAAGTGACAGCCCTGACACCGCCCCTTATTGTTCCAGTCTACTGTAGGTAACGAACACAGTTTACTGAAAATCGATACAGCCTGTACAAACACGCTACTTGTAACATTCAGTTTTTTACCAAAGTGTTATGGTATTTGAGAGTTTACTTTGTTTTAAGGATAAAAGGATTTAATACGGCGTGTACGTGATTTTTTTCCAAGCTTAAGAGGATGTAGCAATTTCTTTGAAGTGCGCATTCGGCCTTCAAGGTATTACGATGAAAATTTTCCGTAGACCTGAATTCAAATTTTTAGGGCATACCTAAATTTCGTTTTTGGCAGAAATTGAAGATTTGTTGGACTTGATAGTGACAACAAATAACATAGACTAGTAACGTCCGCCACTCCAGAATTTTTCGGCTCCATCGACGATCTGAGGTTCGGACAACTTGCTCTACCCATTTTCAATATGACTACTGATACTGAAATGCTCTTATAAAGATGACAAGACCAACTAGGCTGTTTCTATATAAAACATCCATTACTTATGTCGGAAACAAATGTCATCACTTTAAAATTCCAGGAATTTCTCATAATCTTAAACGGAGATTACTTTCGGAATGTCAAATCGTTTGGTCGGATAAAATTAATTAAGGTCGTATTGGACAGGAAGCGAACACCCGGGCAACCGGGGCACATCCACTGAATAGTTTCAGGCGACCGGTTCATAATATCCGGGCTATAATTAAATAAAGTACGTTAATTACATCGCGCGAGTTACGGAATTAATATTGGATATGGATTTTTGCTTCGGAAATGAATCGCAATCGGGCAGAGTAGTTTATGCAATAAATAATTTATTACACTTTTAATTTTGAAGTTAAATTAATTAATTAATGAAGCTGCATTAAAATTCGTAAAAATGCTTTATAAAATATGATGAATTATGATGTAAATATCATAGAAAATATACTTAATTCAATCATTTTTAGCTTTTTTCCCATTTAATAAAGAAACGAACATTCATTTTACAAAACCACTATACCCAAAAATACAATTCTCTCGTAAAATTCTAGCTATAACCGAGCATAAATGGGAATCCAAGTGATATAGGAGCTATCATAACAACGGTATCCCATTACGGGTCTGTCAGTTGCAGCATTTTTCCCGTCGGTAACCCGCCCATGTAGGGGTGTGTGCAATCAGTGGTCGTCTACTCGACTATTATTGCAGCTTTCAATCAACCGGGTTATGTCGAGTGAAATACGATTCTATGTAGTTGAAATGTTTTGGATATTTTGTGTTAAAAGTTTTAGTAAAATATGTTCTTTCTTAAAAGGATTTTGCTGTGAAGCTTTGAGAGAAAAAGGCTAGAAGTTGACACAATCAGAAAATTAACAATCTAGTAATATGATACAGTAGTAACAACTACCCTAACCTCGTTTCCTTCGTATGGTATTAATGACAAAACATCCTCGAAACGATCAATTATTCATTTTAATTATAAAAGGGCAGACTACATAATGCAGTAATCGATAAAACCGTTTTGTTACTCATTAACTACGAAATATATTTACATAATTTCTTATCGGTGCGTATTATGTACGAGGACATAAGTCTGTCTATAAGTTGATGAATGATGATGATGAAATGGTAGTTTGGGAGAGCGAGCAGTGGTTGGTAGACTTTGAAATACCGACACAATGCCTTAAGGTAGGTAAGGACTCATCGTTTGAATATAAGGGGTGGGCCATATAAAGTTTGCATTTTCCAAAAGTTTGACTGTCATGTTAGCTGTGTGGCATGTTGCGCCATCCTGTTGAAACCAAATGTCGTCCATGTCATATTCTTCAACTTTTGGAAACAAAAATTCGTTGAGCATGGCACGGTAACGCTCGCCATTGACCGTAACGGCGGCTCCTTGCTCATTTTCGAATGATGCCGCCGGACCAAAACCCACACCAAACCGTAACTTTTTCTGGGTGCATTGGATTTTCCGACCCCCAGATGCGACAATTTTGCTTATTGACATAGCCTCCGAGGTGAGAATGGGCTTCATCTGAAAAGACGATTTTTCGGTAAAAATGCTCATCTTCGGCCAAACGATCTTCTGCCCATTGGGCGAACCGAAAACGTCCCATTTCGTAAATATCAAACCTTTAACTAAATTATGAACACAAATTGAATGACATTTGAGCTGTCATTCTCTAAATAACCAGTAGTTCAAAATGCAAACGTTAGATTGGCCCACCCTAAGCTAGAATAATAGAAATTAATGAATGTTAATTATACAGTTTTATCTCATATTGTTGATTCAAGTGAATATTTTGAGTCTACTCTTGTGATTTCTGAATAAATATATAACATTATAAATATGAACGTAGTAGAAAGCACTATGGATACAACTTACGTACTCGTATCAAGTTTTACCTTAAAACTTTAGAAGTAAAATTTGTAATATTCGTGCAACGTTCTCTACGTTAGTAACGGTCCAAGTTTCTAATGAGATTTTTCTAGAATTCTACTTAAAGTAGGGTAAAAGTAGTTCAAGGCTTGAATACCGTATAGGTGTTAGGAACTATAAAATTGAAGATACTTAAATGCACTAATGCAGACATTCGGCAATAACCTATCAAGGTGTTTTATAAGAGAAGAATCGATTTACTTTAAGTAAAATTTAAGCCAAAGAAAAAGTTATTTACGTCCTAACGATCTTAATTCTAAATTAGGAACTGACCAATAATATACGACGCGGTTAATTGCAGCCAATAGGTATGCCTCAATGTATAGTTCTCGAATGAGTGCGCCCGCTTTTTCTCCAAATCGAAACCGGCGCCGATCTCTAATTGCTTGCGATCTATTGCTTTTTAATGTAGCCATCGATGGTTTTATTTTCGTTATGTTCCCTCGGTGGTTGTCGAGTTCTTTTTGCAGTATACGCTCGATTGCTCACTTTGTTTGCACGTTTATTTTCAATGTGGAATTGTGGACTGTGTTTTTTCAGCGTGTTTTACCGAGAGATATTCTTTTTTGGCCTTAAAAGATCTCTTTGATCATTTCTGTCAGTTTGTTTGTGCTGTAAATATCAATTTTGATTAGACTAACAGCCATAACTAAACTAACATGAGACTAATTTTTCTCCCAAGAATATCTCATAAAAAGACTAACGTTTCCGTATCCAGTAATAATCACATCAACCATTGCACTGATTGTTCCCGCGAGCTCTATCAAAACGTGTATCAACCGAATAATAGAAAACTATTCGAGAAAATTGCCTGAAATTACGTCGTTTTTGGCCTCATCTCACTCAGCTGAAGGAAAACGATGCTTATTACCTCGGAGGAGTCCCGAAACTTGGCATTAGAAGCGTTAAGTAAACTGTGCTTTTGTTATTGCGAGGATCCGGGCTGTATCGCACACAACCTATGATTTATCGGTGAAGATATACCGATGTTTTTCTTTGTTTTGCTGAAAATAGTTCACGTAATCGTAAAATATGGCGCTATAAAAGATAAAAGTACGTCTTTGTAGAATTATGGATCTTTTTTGGGTTAAATATTGTTGTAGAAATTAAAATTTATTTCTACGAACCTTGATGTACATATTTTGTTTCAAATATGAATAAGAACCGAGACCGAAATTTTCAACGATTTCTACACGATCAATCCGTTTAAACAAATATTGGCATTTTAAAATACATGAGATATATTTTAAAAAAGCATCATCAAAATCAGTTCACACAGAAAATAATTGTTACGTTGTACATCTTAATTTTCGAAGTTGCTAAAAACATAAGCTTTGCAAGTCACGTTGTAAAACAAAATATCAATCTTTCTAGTATTACAGTTCCCCTCAGGTTATGAAATGCGGTTTAGTTTGTGCCAATGATTCATAGGTCTGTTATCGCGACCCTCGGGGTGCAACGCATGATTCAGAGTAATGGGCTATGGGTAATTACTGTGACTCACTGGGGGTGCGTTTGTGTTCTTTGTGGAATACAAATTGCATTTCATGTTGTAAATGTATTTAGATAAGGCTAGGAACTGAATTAAGTCATGCTGTTTGCATGCTTTAGAGTTCTATAGTTGAAACTGGTAACCCCAAGGTTCGCTATTTTTTTATATCAGTGTTTTCTTCACTAAAACAGTAGAAACCTGAAATTTCATAGCAAATATACCTACGTTTTTTTTACAAAAAATGTATGATAATAAAATAAAACATGTAAATTGTATAGTGGTTTAAAGAACAATTTTATCGTTTACTTTAAAAATTATGATCGTGGTCAACTCAAAATAGAATATTTAATGTGTTGGAAAACAACAATATATCCGAATTTTAATAATCAGATGAAACACGAATTTGCGATAATTACATTTTAATCCGAGCGCATCACGTAATCCATTGCATTAACACACCCAGTGCGAATAACATTGAAAGATAAATATAATTCTGATGTAAAAATACTCTCATCAACACGAACTGGGTTAAATATATGCTAAATGTCATCGTGGTAGCGGGTACCTACTCATGTTATTTTTTTTCCAACCACCTGATGGTAATTAGTGGTCATCATCATCATCATCATCATCAGGTGTGAGCCTCTGCAATGTCATGCATTAGGAGTCCATATACTAATGAACACAGTTCTCACAATTTCTTCGTTGCGGTGGCCTTTGGAACAGAAGACTGCCCAGAATGGGCAAGGATTCGGTCGGAGCTGGCCACACCGCAGCTGACTCTTCCTAACGGGCGCGCTGACGCGCCAACGCCAGCCCATGGCAAAACCCCAAGAAGGGATAAACATCAACGCCACAAAAACACCTACACCTCCGCCTAGAATGGCGGAGAGATTATGCCCGGGCAACGGGGTTACCCCTAGGCCCGTCCGTGTCCCCCAGTACACGACGACTCCTATGGCTCATACAATAATACGTGTTTGGTAAAGAAACTTCTTTCCAGTAGGTAGCAATGGCAACGGAGTAATTTCAGAATAGACATACGTTTTTTTTTTTGCAATGTTACTTTTTTTATTTTAAAGTTTACTGGAATGATAAATTAATCTGGCTGAATGAAATTTTCGGCGCTGGTCTTTAACAGTCGTAGAATGTTCCTTGTAAAGACTAATTAATCAGTTAAGGGTATTATTTAACTACTCTCTTATTTTAATTTGTATTTTTATTTTCCTTGTATTATTAACACGGTCACTACGGACAAACTGTCGACCTTTCTTTGTTGTAGCATGGGTGTCAAATAATTCAAAGATTACACTTGAGAGATGTTTTCAAAGCTACATTGTTACCATAATTAATGTATTCGTAATAAACAATTTAATTAATACGAGCGGGGTTTCATCGCCATTCTGTATGTCGTGTAATGCAATGATGCAGAGTTAATGAGCACTGCTCGCAATGACACGAGCGGTATATAAGAACTAATTGCACCTCGTAAGGATAGGATTAACTTTCTGAATTACATTGCCAATACTGTGCTGTATTTATTTACAGCTTGTTGTATATAGATAGATAACTAAGTATATGAAAATAATTAGAAATTGTTAAATTTAATAACAATTGGCTGCCGATCTTTACACGGAGAAATGAAATAAGTAAATGGTTTTCAACATTTATAAATATCTAGTACAGTGATAAATAAATTAGCTATAAAAAAATGCTGACTCGTGATCGAAACAATAATGACAATAATATTTTAAAATTAGTACAAAATGCGGTTTTCACGCTACAGTTCACATAGGTTTTATTATTTCATCAGAAATTTATTAAAGACTTTTAAAAAGTATAATAATAAAAACCCATTTTTATTAGATACAATTATCACCATATTTAACACTATCAGTACCTAACGCACAAAAAATCTAAGCTACATTTATACAGGTAACAAACACCCATTTCATAATATGAAGGAGATGTGAGGTTGTCATCATAAACAAGTATAGAGTTTCAGCTCCGTCGCTCTAATGTAATAAAGTAGAGTTAATAAACATAGAGTGTTCGTATTCGTAGAGTTTATGAGCGCAAATTGCTTATCTTTACACGGAGAATAAATTAAAATTCAATGTACAGGTGAGAGGGGAATTTAAACTTGGTAAACTTTGAAGTATTACAATTTTTTAGGATGATGGAGGGGGCACAAATCAAATCAAATCATCTTTTATTGTGCAACATAGGTGTATACAGTATTCAAGTTATTATTTGATAAATACAATACGTAAACGGAAGAAATTGTTCTTCTTCTTCTGTTTATGGTTTTTGTTAAGGAACGATTTGCCAATGTCAAGTGAAATGCGTACACAGTTTTGCTGATTTGGGAAATTGTTTGGTGTGCAAATATACAAAGAAATCACAGGAACATATAGGAATGTGGTGATTTTGACTAGAGTTTTGTTGATAGATTGTCGTCACGATGTTTTAAACTAAACTTTTTTCGATCAGTGGTAAAAAGTAAAATTAAGACAAGCTATCATCAAGCTATCATCATAAGATATCATTCTCCTACCTTCTGTGCGAAAAACAAGCGGTCTATCTCATCTACGATTTTTGTGACTGTTTTTTGACAGTCGTTTTTAAAACAACTCAATCAGCCTAAACTTCAAGAACAAATCTGAAACATCTAGCAGGATAAGATCTACAAATTTGTGCGTTATCCTGAGCTTCAATTTCAAAGATCCGACGCTACGAGTAGATTGGATTTAGCTTGATTCCCCATTGTAGCCGATGCTCTTGAAGTATTATTACATCTATTATGTGCCGAGTTTAGTTCAGGATTCGATTACGTGTTTCAATTAATATATTGATAGCTTAGTGTTTCTTCATTGTAATGTTGGATTAGGTGAATATAGAGCGTTTTTAATTAGAAAGAATAATTAATTATTGAATAAGAGCAATAATTCTATTCTAAGCATGTAAATATGTATAAACAATTTAAGTAACAATTTAAATGGCTTCTGGCTCAGCAATACCGCAATAATCATAACGGTACTGCATCGCTGATCTGTCAGCACCAGACGTACATGCTTATAAATAAACAGAGTGCTTATTTTATAAAATAGGTTGTTAAACATGTTATTTTCTCAAGTAAACTAAAATCTTTTGATCATAAGCTTCTGTATTTAAATACACCCCATGGCAACTGATATCTTTGCCAATACGACCGATGCTCTTACTAAAATGAAATTTGCTGTACATCCCCAGAAACATTAGAATTTCTAATTACGTTATATTTATAAAAACACAGTTTTAACTTAACTAACTACTAAACAAACACTAAAAACTTTTTATGTCAAAAACGTTACCAGCCAGTTCACGTCTTCAGACCGAAAAGCACGTTGTTATACACTCCAAAACATCGGACCACCCACCGACTTGAAACCAAAGTTTCAAATGTCATGAAATAACTTTCAACTAACATTTGTATAACAAACGTCTTACAATGTTTCGCAGAATCGTTACGGGAACTACGAGAAACCTCTCAAAGAAAATTAATTTCACTATTAATTTGAGAACAAAACTAAATTTCGTATTCCGTTTAGTTTCACAAAGGAAAATTCTGCAAACAAGATTTCTTGAAACATTTCTCGAGAAAATGGAGGCTGTCAGAATCTGTTGGTTCAACTTTAGGAGTAGGGATTTTTTTTACCTCAAAGCCTATGTTTGCGTATGATATTTTGCTATAATTAATAATGGTGTAAAATATTAATTTGGCATATTTATTATTCCAATTCACTCAATTTTCACGGAAATTAGGTCTTAGTCTGTCTTGCTTTACACTTGATCTTTAGTTTAAAACCAGTTTCCCAGACTCTGCGGAGATGATTCCAGATTGATGAGTACCAGGCCTCCAATACCCTGGCATTGCATAGGCTCATGAGCGACGGTAACCAATTCAGGTGGACCGCAAGCTCGTTAATCTATCACGAAATAAATAATATCAGGCTGAGATAGCACAGCAAATAAAAATAAACAGTTAAATTCAAAATAATTTAGCTAAATATTGTTTTTCGTTAATTAATCTGCGTATATTCGGAAATCCTTGTGTGGAGAGCACTTGATATTTGATGCTTTATTTAGTGACACGCCTGGCCGTGACACTTTGACACAGTCGAGATGGGATCACGTGGTTTAGCGGTTTAACGCTCGCTTAAATTATAGACTGTGTGTTTCATGTTATTTTAAATAGTGATTGCATATAGTTCACTTTCTAGGATTAATAAAAGTTGTAATGTTCATTGTTTTTGCTATTCCCAAAGGAAACACACACAAATAATTTTCAATACTTTATAATAAGAAAATGTTTAATCAGACTGTATATTTACATGAAGGTTACGTCCAGGGAATGCGTGTAAATTTGACTCACTCATAATGCTACAAAATTTTATAATATGTAACTAAGATGCCGATATTAAAAACATACTTATTAAAACATTTTTATAAAAATTTTCACAAACGTATTCAGCTAGAAGTACATCTTAAAATTTAATATCCACGTCTACATTTGAAGTTACAGTAAAATCGAGTAAATCTAAGCTATTTTCTTGAAATGGTTTATTCGTATATACAAGTCTGGTCACGTATACCTGAGACCCAGTTTTGGCGCGAATATTACCGCAATATAGAATTATATGCGGCAAAAAATATATTCTGCACCTATTCTTTCTGGTTAGCTTTTTGTTATTACGTAAAGCAGCATTTCATAGTATTTTTTATCGGTATATTATTTTTGCATTCTAACCTCTCGATAGAGAAGGAAAAAAGAAAATGCAACAATAATGAGAGACTGAACGAAATTTTGAACAATAATAAGAGATCTTGAGTACCTACGTTAATATGAGTACTTTGGCGAGATAGATACTAGATATCATTATCATCATCATCATCTGCCTATAGATATCCACTGCTAGTCATAGGCTTCCCCCAAACTTCGCCACAACGGCCAGTCCGAGACGGCGATCTCGACCAGGTCGTCGGTCGGGATTATACTTCGACCTTAAGCATCGTTCTTGAAAATTAAAAAAAATAATCCAAAAATGAAACTGCCAAAATAATGTATAGTTCCATCACAGATCAATAATCACTTTATTATTGAAACAACATCAATCCAACGCAGTATTTCGTGTGAAATTAATCAGAATGGATTATTGCAAATCCGAGGATTCATTATTACCACTGCAGTGCAATCATGGACACGATGTATAGAGAGAACAAATAAGCTGAATAAATACTATGTTTATTTTTTTTCGTTTGATTCTTTACTTATTAGCAAATACAAAGGTATTTGGAATTTGTTATATCATTTATTTCTGGGATCTTTTCAATGCTAAGACTATTGGTACTTAAAACACCTTCATTTTCATTTATCATTTATATTTTCATAACGGAAACTTCATCTCACACTATAAAATGAGGATTAGTCGTAAAAAAATCTTAATATTTTGAATTGAATTCACTTTTGAATGGTTATAGAGTGACTCTAACTTATAGTCTAACTTATAGAGTGAAAGAGTTAAGTAAGCAGTAATGGTATTTTTCTGATTATCTTATTGGTATCTTTTTGATTTCCTCACGCTTTATAAAGTGTCCTTTAGTGTTAAATAAGTCATATTCTGCACAGATGAGAAAGCTTTTTGGAGAGTTTCATACTCGTCGCAACTTGAAATAAAAAATAAACTCATTTAATTTATTCTCGTGAATATTTATTTCGACGAAATCTCAACATAAACTGAAAATGCAATATTCCATAAATGCACACGTAAATAAAACGTTTAAATTTAAATTGCTTGCATTTATACACTCCAAAATTGGTCGAAATTAAAATCTCGTCACCACACTCGGTTGCTCCGTCGTTTTCCGACAATAACGTTACCTCGTCTATATTTTACGGTATAAATATTCACAATTTGCGTCCATATCCGTTCGGACGCTTCTGCCGGAGAAATTGCCAATTTCCTGTCGTCCAGCTACGCTCCGGAACAGTTTTATGCTCACATAGGTAATTTGTTTTCGAAGCTGTTAGTTCGCGAATCATGTTTGGAGAAACTTTTGAATGGGTAATGGTTCTGATTGAGTAGATTGTTGATGACTAATGTTGTTCACTAATGATTTGGTGAAGTGTTTATGATATTTTGAGGCAATTCTCTCCATGAACAGGGACTCTTGGTAAGCTTTAATATACATACTAAATGGCACTTTAGATACGTAACAAACAATATGACGAAAGAAAGTATAATAAAAGTAAACCTACGCCAGAAAAATTAGAACAATGAAATGTATTCATTAAGATATTTAGAATATTTACCCTCATCGAACATTTCGATTGTCTCGAAACAAAATCGTAGCCGTGAAATGCGTTACGAATACTTTTGGAAACTCGTCGACGTAAAGTGAGTAGGTATTGGATTGGAACTGCCTATGTACAAAAAATTGAGGCAGCTTTATTTAAATTTGGGGACGGTCCGGGACGTCGTTAGACCAAAATTATGTATAAAAAGTTCGTGATACACAAAAAAATCGTGAGAGTTTTTTTACGAATAACTTTCTCGATTGATCGATCGAGTTGACAATTTATTAAATTTTGGTTATGATTTAATAAAATCTTTTGTTATTTCGTTGATGATATATGGTGGATGTAGACTTACCAAGAAGTTATTTTAAAAATTATTTAGAGAGCAATGGAGGAATGGGGCTAATAATTTAAAGAATTAAATAACATAAACTGCCATCTTAAAAAAAAATCTGCCGTTTCTTCATGAACCCTCGTGATCATTAAGATTCACACGACAGATCAGTTTCGCCCATTTTTGGCGACACTCTGTCTTCCTGATTAAATTATTTTGTACCTACTAGTGAACTAGATTTTTTTCAATCGTAACTCGGAACTTATAAATAGTTGGATATGCTTGCCCAGAAATCAGTTTTTAAATTTTGAGTTTTGATACGTTGTTGATATTACTTCAGCTAATAAAGTAGCTCTTGCTTTAAAAAGCTTGAATAAAATCTTTTTTTGATGAAACGTTGATGGAGGACGTTGAGGAGCCGATAACCTATTAAATTAAACTTAGTAGTTCTAGACTATTGAAGAACATTGGTGTGAGATTCAATTATTTCAGCGCTGTATAGATTAAACTGTGTTGCCTCCAGTTAAATTAGTTTCGTGACATGTTGAATTACATCGTTCAACCAATATTGACTCGCTGGATTGAAACGCAATTCCATCGTCACAGGTTGTATACAAATATGAACTTTAACGTTAAATGTTAAGGACTGTTTTTGATAGTAAATCAAGTTCAGTAAATTAAAAGTTTCTAACATACTTTGGTTTTTAAACGGTTTTATATGTAATGGAAGTCACATGTAAAAAAGAAGCAATACATACCACTGTATTTCTAATAGCAAAATAGTTTTTGTAATCATCATAATCATCATCAGCTCTTAGATGTCCACTGCTGGGCAAAGGCCTTTCCTTAACTTCGCTACAACGACCGGTCTTGCACTGTCTGCTTTAAAAAAACTTTTTTTTTTTTATTGCCATGTATTCAGACGAGCCAACGGCCCACCTGATAGTAAGTGGTTACCGTCGCTCATGAACCTCTGCAATGTCAGGGGACACTGAGGGGTCGCTACCTACGACCTAACTTTAAGGACCCTCCTCAAGCCTCGTTTGAAGAAGGACAGGTCATAGCGCTCAGGGAATACCGAGGAGGGGAGTTCATTCCATAGCCAGATGGTGCGTGGCAAAAAAGTGTTCCTGAAACGAACCGTGGATGACCGTGGTGGTTCCATATAGTAGGGATGAACTCCACCTTGACGCCGTTGAAAAACTATTGAATTTAAACATAACGCCATTTTTAAACAATGCTCATTTAAAATACTATGCATTGTGAAAACCACAATTATTTTATGATAGTCACGTAGTACGAGGCCGCAATGACCTCGTATTTACCGCTTTGATGGACCGGTTCAATTAGCGACTATCGCATGGCGGGTGGATGCCACATATCACTCCACGTTTAGGTCGTAAATTTAGGTTTTACATTAAAAGCCTGCACGAGTGGTTTATGTGGAAACGAGGTTAGTTTCATTAATTTGTGGGAGTCGACTAATTTATGTTAAATTTGTGTTTTTTAATTATTTTAAGTTAGGAGCTATTAATTAATTAATTATATTTAAGCTAGTACAATTAAATATTAGTAAGTAATCAGATTAATGTAGGTTGTTTTTATTGTGAAAACTGACGGATACTTATGAATACCAGATAGTACAGCCATTAAGGGCTCTAAGTCTATAAAAATATAGACTGTTATATTGAAAGTTCCTCTTAATTTTATTTAAATAAAATATATAGCTACATTTATGTATTTTAAATGAAATAATTAAAATCGAAATTTATTTGAAATAATTATAATAATTTATAAAACATAGAGAATCAACGATCTCAAAAAAAAATCTACAATAAAATACGATGTTAAAAATATTTCAAAGTGTCCGCAACAAAGTGTAAAACAATTAAAATGGACAAAAGTTCTCGATTGCTCTTCGCAGTTGACACACGCGGCGCTTACCTAAGGGATTGTGGCCCTATAAAAAGGTTCCAACTGGTAGTCCGCCCTTGTTCCTTTTTTACCGCCCACCCTAGCCGGGTGGATTGCGCGCGCATATAAAATCAATACGCTTCAAGCTACGCACAAATACAGAGCCGAACTAGTGATGGGCTGTTGTCGATGTCGATGGAATAGTGATGGGCTTGTCGATAGTACGTTAAGAAGAAAAAGTGATCTTTTCAAAGTTACTGTTTTGCATAGCCATTGAAAGAGTTATACAAATTTAACCATGAAACATAGCTTTACATATGAATAATAGAAAATTTAAACTTAACTATGATTTATCAAAAGCTTAATACAGTTTTTTAAAGACTCGCCGATGACTACATTAACAACTAATAGACACATTATAATCCAAGATGGCGTTGTTTCATCGACTAAGCAACATCACTACTAATAACAGACTTTACAGACATGATTAATAACAGTGGAATTTACTGTGTTCTGCGACAATTTGTATTCTGAATTCGTGATCGGATTATTTAAATGTTTTGTTAAATTAAACGCCTTGTTTAAAAGGTATGGCACAAAATTACAGTTGCAAATTAATTATTGATCGATCTGTTGGTTTGTTTTGATTTTACGTTGGGACTGGACACGTCTTGCGCACCAAAATTATTTTTTTGCATGTGTAAAAACTTTGTAAATCGGATATTGTTTAGTTAGAGATCTTCATGTAAACATTTTGAAGGTGTGTAATTGTTAGCGTGTCTTGTAACGTATGGTGGTAGCAAAAGTCCTTAATAATGGCATTTTAAATAATCTTAAACCTTTTAAGAGTTCTTTATTTCTTTTACTAGATTAGATATAATAAATTAAGACACAGTGAGTACCATTACGTAAAGTTAAAAGCTAATCCAAATCAATATCCCTCGACAAATAAAATGAAAGCCAGTGATCCATTAACAGGGATAAGTGCTATCAACGATCCAAGTTTAAAATTCAATCGCGGTTCGATTTAAAGGATAACAAGCGAAATATCCCATTTTATGGCAACTTAATTTATGATTTAATATATTCAGGGTGACTTTTGAAAACAAGAGATAGAAGAAATTGGGAACGATCCCATGAAATCCAATTAATTTGAAGGAAGGAGACGCGAACGCTCGAAACGTGATTAAAATAACAAAAAAGCTTATTCGACGGTTTCTTTAGGGGTTGCCAGAGTTACATGACCGGGGTCGTTCCATAGGGCGAGCGTTGAACTGAAAAACTCAACCTTTTCATTGGGTAACTAAGTAACTTGTAGTCTTTATAAAGCTTCACTTTCAAAACCATTACTTTAATGTGCAATTTCTCTTGCTCGATTAGACGAGATGTTACTTACCTACTCCGCTAGCTCAACTCAAAGTGGGTCTCGGCCTCCTAAAAATGATCTTGACACTTCTCACGGTGTTCTGCAAGGTTGCGCCAGGCAACTTCTGGGGGTGACGGAGCGAGAAGTCGCGTACCTCCGCCCAATATCGTGCTGGGTTCTGTCCTGAGTCGGGGTTAGGACGTTGAGCGTGGACGGAAGGAGGTTTATTGCGGTTAGACTCTCACGGTGGATGTCCAGCGATTTCCCCCATCCAAAAAGGCGTGGACTTCTACATCTAACGCATGGTAAACATACCCTATTATTTCTCATTATTAATCTTGTTTATGTCAATCTCCAGCTGCTGTCTCCGTTAAGTGAGTATGTATTTGGTTTTGTTACGCTTGCCTAATGCGGATTGGGGACTTGACGTGTCTTCAAAGGGTTTTTAATCCGATGTTTTCCTTCCGATGTAGCCAGTGGCGTTGTTTGTGTGTCTTTGATACAATTTTATTATTTAATATGAAATTTATTTTTTATATCTTCAAGTATCCTTATTTAAAGATGAAGATAGATTAGAAACTGCAATTGAAATTTTATGTATGAAATTCAATAGACATAAAAAAAAATATTAACGATAAGACCGCCATTTGTTCTATTCTAAAATTGTATGTTTTTATCTTTCAATTGTAAACAATAAAGCATATTCTCTCTCTAACTAGTTAAATCTCACGAAAACCACCTCTCACCTCAAAGGAAACATACAAGCCTACACGAAAATTACCCACCAGATCAATCAACACAAGCTTCACATTCATTTACCCGAACACTACATCTCCTTCGCAGTCTAAAAGATATCCGTAGACATGATTAATGTGGAACGGAGTGAGCTGACGTCAGACCATTTGTCTCCCTCCACGGAAAGAGGCTAAAAAGTCCTCTGTATTTACATATTATAGCTTAGGGTGTTAGTTGCCGGCCATGTTGCCCTCCCTAAACTTTGTGGGGTGATTCGATCTGTTAATGTGCGGTGTTTGAGAGGTTCAAAGGAACTTATTTGTCGTGAAACATACGGATTTCTTTGAAGGTTTGTTTTGGTTAGTTGGAAACGTGTTGCAAAAGCTGAACAACGTTATTAATAAGTTAAACTGCAAGACGTTTTTGAATTATCCGTGTCGGTTCATGAATGGAGAGTCGGATCATGAATGGAAAGTCAAACATGTTTTTTCATTACTAGTGGTCCATGAGACCACTTACGATCAGGTGGCCCGTTGGCTCGTTACATGGCAAAAAAAGTTAATATAAATGAGCCTACGGTCTATAGTAAGTGGTTGAGCCTCCGTTACCCATAGGTCGCAAAACAGGACTTCTCTAAAACTAGCATTGAACTTAAAGATGGTACAACCTTAACGACCAAACACAACATATAAAACCTTGCTTCAAACGCTTATTTTTCAATTCTCCAAACAGTATCGTTCGTATTTTTCGGTTTACCAGCCCCGAGACATTATTGATTTCTCATCAGGGACCGTGTATTTGTCACGTGAAACTTCCAACTTCACACAAGTTCGAACAAAACTAACTTTGCTTTAACCAATAATGCCCGTAAAGGTTCGCTTATTGTTAAACAAATAAGTAATATTAACTTTGTGTAAAGCTTGCCTGTTCATGGTGGTTGAATTTTGGTTACCCGGGGAATTGGTTGTGTCAATATAACCATGCAATATTAAGTGGGTTTATGTTCGTGTTTAAAGTGCTTAGTGAAATTATTTTAGCGTTCTATTTTGAAGCGTAATATGTATTAGGTTAATCATATTACTGTACCACCCCATTACTGCCCACTGTTGGTCTCCTCAGAAGAGGGATTAGGCATAGTCCACCACGTTTGCCTAGTGCGGATTGGGGACTTCACATATCTTCAAAGGATTTTTAGAACCCTTTTCCGACATGCAGGTTTCCTCACGCTGTTTTTCTTCACCGTTTTTAGCCAGTGGTGTTGTGAAAAATTGCACATAAATCTTTTTCACATTTAGATTTAGAGGTACAAGCCGGCTGGATTTGAACCCGCGACCTCCCGTTCGGAAGGACGCGCTTCGACTACTCGGCCACCACGACTTCATCATATTACTAAATAAGTGTAAATGAATTGTAGAAGAACATTGCATATATATTTTTATTGTATTTTGTATTGTATTTTTTATTTTTAAATTCCAGTAAAATTGTGTTGCAGTCTCATTACTTATCACAAACATCATAGGATGACATCTAACTAACTATACCTCCTGTATTTTTCATCACCATGTTTTAATGTGAAGTAGACGTGACCTCAACCATTACATAATATCTGAACTTCACAATGTAACTAAAAAATCTAAACTTCACGTCGTTTCAAATCAGATATAACAAAAAAGGTAAGCTAAGGTGCCGGATCCTGGAAACGTTAGCAAAACTTTTCCATGCCAATTAAATTAGTTTCAGCCCTTAGTACACCTTGATCTAAACTTCGGAGTTTCTGTGCTGTAATCAAAGTTGTTCGCGAATGAGAACTCACGTATCCCTGGTATTCACAAAACTTTATAATTGGAACTGGAACTTTTGATTTATTGTATTTTTTGCGAGTTATTTTATTGGAGTTAGTATTTTTGGAAGCCTACTTAATGTCAGCGAAGTTTGTTACTTTTATTGATTACGTTGACTTGAATTCGAACTGTATGGCTTCATACTAGATGAATAAACAGTGATAAAAAGATAGTATGTATTATGTATCCAATATAATTAAATATAATTAAATTTTCTAAAATAAGCATAAGCACAAAATACAGTACGTAGAAGTTACTGATGACATTAACTATCTTTAAACACTCGCGGTTATCTACATCACTTAAACTATTACTAAACGGGTTCTTACCACGATTATTTTTAACTAGCTTTTGCCCGCGACTTCGTTCGCGCGGACTTCAGGTTCGTCCCGTCTAGTCTAGTAATAAGTAAGAAATACGGTAACTAAGCACTGCAGAGCCCTAATCATAGGTAATAGAAATAGAAATAGAATAGGATCTTATAAAATAATTGAAAAGTTCTGAATCATGTTTTGTCACAGACGTACAAATTTTTTAAACAATTTAACATAATAATAATACAAAAAATGAAAACAATGATTTTATAAATTATCATTTAGATATTCTATGTCTATGATATTTAGATGGTCTATGTGTTATTCTGATGTATAAGCTATATTGTGGTAAAGTTTCATTCAAATCCTTTCAGTAGTTTTTACGTGAAAGAGTAACAAACATCCATACATCCATACTTACAAACTTTCGCCTTTATCTTCTAATATATAAAATTGTCGTGTCACGGTGTTCGAACTTAGACATAGACATAGACATAGACATGCTTTATTTATGAAGAAAACACATACAGGAATAAACATATTTAAAATTACAAATTAACAACACTGGTTTTCATCACAAACTAGTATGGCGATCATGGCGCTTAAAACAGTGCTGAAATATCGGGACCGATCAATTAAAAATAATCGTGGTAAGAACCCGTTTAGAAATAGTGTAAGTGACATTAACTATTTCTTATTTGTCGCTTTGAAGTCAAAAATCATTTCATACTTAACGACTAAATTTAAAAACAGTTAAAGCATTAAAAATATAGCTTCGAGTTGTCTATAATTTACAATAACCGCATTCATAAAATCACAAATAGCGTATAACTTCAGCTATAACTGTAAAATGGTATCATCCATATTTAATTGAATTTACTTGTTCCGCATCGAAACGGTCAGTGTTTAATATTACATAGAATGCACTCGAGAGAGCAATGCGAGAACTCTGTAACACGATTAAAGTCAAACTTCGCAATTTCGTTTCAACTTTACAACTTTTTAGAGTTAGAGTTTGCGAAGGCTAGTGCCTGAATTATTTACGAGAAACTGGCTTATTTTGGAGCATTTTCTTTTTCTGTTGGAGGAAATCACCGGATCGCGGGCGGGTGGGGATCCCACTAGTCATACGGGTGGTATGTGGGAGTTGAACCGCACTAAAACCTCCAACCGCTCACACTCAGCGTCCGAACCCCGGCTGAGGCCAGAACCCAGCACGGGGTTTGGAGGGACGGTGCGACGCGTTACGCGCTCGGCACTCTTTCCGTCCCAGGACGCCGAACCGGTAGCCGCCGGCGAATACGGCCACCGGCTCTCTCGGTCGGCGGGCTTTCCGAAGCCCGCCAAGATGAGTCCGCGTGTCACCCTCCCACGGAATACCCCGCTGGGTCAGAACCAGCGTGGGTCGGGGAGCGCGGTCTACCATCCCCCGGATGCTCTAACGCTAAGGGCGTGCTGAGCGAGACACGGCACCTTCTTGGGTCCCCGCTCGCACTCACATGCGTTGGGGACCCGAAACTCTTAGGGGGCATATTGGAGCATTTAGAATTATTTAGCATTTGTATTTGAAAAGATATTTCGTTTTTTGATTTAAATAAGTTTTAAATTGAAAGTGAACGATAGTTATAAAATTGGATAACAAAAAAACCAGATAGGACTACATTTAATTACATTTTTAGGTCGAAATATCTCATCTAAAAATGCGTTTTTGGAACTCAAATTGAATCTTATGTCTTATAGATCTGTTTTAATAAAAAGAGTAAAGCTAATACTAGTAATAATTAAGCCAATAATTAAGTATAATTGTACGGGTTTTCAATATCATTCACTTAATCAAAATATGATCTTCCTCCAAAGAGTGACTTTGGTCACCTAGCAGGCGGTCAATGCCATCGAAGGAAAAATAAACATAAAACTTTATCACTTATTGAAAGTCGTAAATTAATGTTACAACAACAAATCCTGTGTAACGCTAAAAGCATCATTAGAGTGCCTATTAAGTTGTGTTATTAATAATTTTCTAAGTTAACGATCTTCATAAACGTCACAATTTAATCACTAACACTTTATTACTTGTTACAGGACTCGTTTATGATTTGAAATTGTTCGAAAAGTTACTGAGGTCCTTTTGATAGCATTTCTCAATAATAATTATTGGCCTTTGATAAAATACCTTCGAAGTCAGCCACTTTGTAGTTTTCCAATATCTTAATAGTTACAGTTAGGGATGTAACGAATATTCGCATGTTTTTGAAATAATTTGCGGGGGTTTTTTTAGTAATTTGGTGGGGGGGGGGGTAGACAAGTACCTCCTACTTCCCAAGTCGGTCCCGTATAGGTTAAATATTGGTACCTATTTTGAAAGACCTATAAAATTTAATGACTTTTGGAAGATACAGTTGACTTGTCAGTAAAAAACCTTGAACTTTTTGTTTGAAAGATTCGCATTCGCGAATGTCCAAAAATCGACATTCGCAACATCCCTAGTTACAGTAATATTGAAATTGTTCATTTTGTTAATATAAATAAAATATGAATTGTGAGATGAGAGATACCTTAATATTGTGAAATTACATATCGACATTAGAGAGGTGACTAAAGGGATTTGACTTGCTCCCTCTATGATACAAGCCCAGGACTGAGACAAGAGATGAATAGAAAAAGAAGAGAAAAATATAACAATATGTAAACAAAAATAAAATCATAATCGTAAACAACAACTTCATTGTCTCAAAATGAGAAAAAAATATACGCCCTGCAAACGTTTTCACAAGCTCAACAATCCAATCAGGAGAAAAATGTTATTTCTCATTTCAGCTCACTCCCTTTGGAAATTTTCTATGTGAAATAAATGAAAATTCCCGAGGTTTGCGGTCGGAGCGTTCCGAAGTTAATTCCATTGAAATTTCCGTTTTACTACAACAGTTGGCACTTAGCTTTCACCTCCCCGATGCCGGTCGCGATTCACGTTCATCTTGACAACTAACAAAATGGCTAGGTAGAAGGTTTCTCGGCTATTTTATTTTCCAGGTTTGGATTTTATTTTGTAGATTCTTTTCTTTGCTTGTGCGATTAACTACCTAAGTAAAGTGTTTAATAATCTTAGTGCTCGATAAATTTACTTCGTGTAAGATTACCTACGTCAGAGTTTAGTTGTGTTCCAATTTGATGTTGATCTCATCTATTTGTATGAGAATATCATCTCATTTTTAATCCATTATCGCTCACTACAGAGCATGGTCTTCTAGTACACTACAATGACTCATAGTAACACAAAAATGTCGTAACAAAATTCTCATCAAGTACCTACAAGTCATAAAATACTAATGAGCCAACTTTCCATAGAATTCTTAACATCCTTTTATTCCTCGAGTACGGCACGAGAACCAAGTTAACATACTTTTGTAATTTGTCAAAGAAATCTCGGAGCAAGATGGCAGGAGTGCATTTGCATCACAAATTCACAAGTATTGAAACTTGCTCCATCTTGTACCCGTCAAGTGAGCTAACGATGTAACTTCGTCAGGGTACCGCTTACTAATGTCAGTTTGAACTAACAAATGTAATTGAAAACCTTAAGTTTCCTCGTCTCGGTAATGGGAGGAGAATTGAATGGATATTTCGGTACCTCACGAAGATCTGTGTTACGTCTTTAGATAATTACAGAGAATTTCGGCAATGTAGTTTTGGCTAAATGATTTGGACTAGATTTGGATGTCTTGTTTAACTTTAAATACGTTTTAATTAGAAGAGATCTGTCGCTATACCGTAAAAGTTAATAACAATGTAGTCAGAGTATTGTGAATGTTGTTTTGAGTGGATTTTCTAATTTTGGTTGACCTAAAATGTTAACTGAAGACTTTTTTTCCACGAAACTCTACAAATTATGTTTTTGCTATTCTAGAAGTACCTACTTCATCTACAGTATTAATTTTCAATAACATAGATTTAACGCCTGACCTTATTTATCGTCAACAGTCCATGTCGATGCTGATGTATCCTGGACAAAGGCATCTCCCAAGGCTCGTCACATTAAGAAGTTCTGGGCTAAGCAGGTCAAAGATCTGTGTGGGATGTCTACCCACGCGTCTACTACCTCCTACACAGACTTACTAACCTAAAACTACATACTAAGGCAAAATAAAATGGTCTACAAAAACATTCGTACAGAAAATTTTATTTATACTTTTCGTGTCGTAATGAAAAGCTTACTTGAAATGAAACGAGCTGAATGAAAGTTAAGTGAAAATACTAATTAGCAGTTATCAAGTCGAGTGGGACTGCTGTCCGACCAACTATTTAGCGAGGGTACTTAAAATTGTAAATTGAAGCCTTTTTACAGCGGGAAGCTTTTCGAGGAAGTAAAGCCCTTTTTAATGGAGGACTTCTTTAATAATTTATAGTGAAGGAAACAACAATCTTATTCTTTTTTTCATTACAAAAATACACGTGACTATGTGTGTTACTGTTTAAAAATCAAACCAATCCACGTGGTTTTTATCTTCCATCAATACAGTGCTGGAATTGCTCGTAAATCTTCGATTGACAGTTGATACAAATGCGCAGTGTATAATAAAGTGATGAGTAATATCGCTGAAGGGCTCCCCTGAAGGGACAACGACCTGAAAATACACGCAAGGGCTGATATCTATACACATCAGGTTTTATTGATTGTGTTTTTGTATGTCAGTCCATTTAAAAACTATAATTAGTGAGTTCTTCGAACGTGGTGGTTTGTGGCTGTAAACACTGTAGCTATGTATAAAACTTTATTTCTGGAAATATTTTTAATGACTGTAATTGCTTGCTAATGAAAGCTAACATTTTGGAACGAAGTTCCTTATCTCGCGTTATCGAAAGGGGGCTAGACGGAAAAAAATCTTACGAAAAGTTGTCACGACACTTTTTTTGTTTTAGAGGATTATTTCTAGATGGCGCTGTTATCAAAATCTTTTAAAACACGTTCCTTATTTGTTTTAGATGATTATCGCTAAATGGCGCTGTGATCAAAATCTTTTAAAACACGTCCCTTATCGCGCGTTACGTTAGGAAAAAAAATATATAAGATATCTTTTAATCGAAAGGAACTTCGTTCTATTCGGGTGTCCCATGACACCTCTCAAGTTTTTTTTTACTTTAAAGAGTGGACAAATGTACCTTTTAGATGTATTATACAACTTTATTTCAAGTCTATATCGACGAGACATATTTCCTAGTGTGGAGATGATAAATTCTATAATGTTCAAATGCGAAAATTGACTTTTTAAATCTTTAAATATGAAGTTGCAGATTGCTAAGCTACAAATAATGTCAAGATACTATCATACATCGCACATAACATAACTAAATTAAATTTATAATTTGCTCCAACATCTATACATTTTCTACAAAGGTAATAAGTCAGATATATTGTGTTCATCTTGATTCTGGCTAGACGTCCCCCTGTCTAGACGCCAGACTGTCTATGAACCTAAACTTGCACCTGAACAGTTTAATGTGAATTGTTTGTTGTTGCTCCGGAGAATGTTGATAGTTCATATACTTAAGATGTTTTTAAAGTTCTATCAAGGAGTTACCAAAATAAGTTTTTAATGCTCATCAACCACGTACCACACAGAACTCTTTATAATATTATCGTTTAAAAAATGCAATAATTACACCAAAAAGTGACTTTTCATGCCCTTACAGTGCTCCTAATAGTTTGTTTCCTTCTATTCCAGGTAACAAATGGAGCCGATCCCCAAGTGGCAGTCCTTTGCGAAGCGGGCAGCACCACCTACTACCCGCAATACATGTCCGCTGACGGCCGATGGACCCCTGACCTCACCACGAAACCTCACAACTGCCTCAAGGACAAGATGGAGATTCTGGATTACTGCAAAAAGGTTAGAGCGAATAATTATGTAACGGCTACCTTTTTACAAAAATAAATAAAGGCACATACAACCCACCTAATGATAAGTGTTTAGCGTTGTGTGGACGCAATCTCAGAGCAAAGTGAAGCCTTAACTGGGCAAAAGGTTTTTCTTGATAAATCATCATTTACAGAGGACAATTTACAATGTCATTCGATATTTTTATCGTATTGGCATTGTATTGCTTTCGAGCAATTCTGATTTTAGTGGAATTAAAGTTAGTTTATAAATAAAAAAATATAAGTTTTGTAAATGAAAATGTTTTTAGTTAGCTAAAACCGTTAATTGAAAAACCGATAACCAACTTTATAGCTTTAATTTGTAGTGGATTTCAAACGCAAAGCACGGACCATCCATGTGGTTTCGAATTCTGTTTCGTAACCGAATAATCCGTGCAAACTGGCTCGTATAACCGAGTTAACTCGCAGTCACTCCACTAATTTGCCGGAAAATCATTTTACTGCGTTTCGTTTGGATATTTACTTGAAGAGGATTTATGTTTGTACACTTTGAAGTTGATTGTGATAAAATTGACAGTAATAAATCGTATGTAGATTATTTATATATGTATATAGTTTTATACTTAATTTGTCAAACTAGAGTCAGAGAGTAGGCTTTTGTTTTCTTGTGGGAACCTCTTATATCGGTTTCCTTCTCTAGTATGTATATTGAAATTTCACTACTAATTCATTTAAAATTACACTCCACTCGCTATCCAAGAAAATCATTAAAAAATTCCATTATCTCGTTAATCTCTACTTAAGCGTGTAATTGCAAATTTGTATCAAAGCAAATTATGTTTCAAAAAGTATAATATATTACTTATTATAAAATTATATTCGGTACTGCTATATTTCGTTTATTGAACCCAAAGTTATGTAATTTACATGTAATTAAAACGTAAGTTGAAGATGTGTGGGTTTGGATCTTGTAGTAAAATTAGTAATCGAATCAATTTACACTCGTTATATTGATAATATTGTAATGTAATTTTAATACAATATCTTAATTTACGAATAGATAGATTTGTGTGGGTGGATGTGGGTGTAGATATTTAATTATACTAGGTTTTTTAAATATTAATTTAAATTTCGATTTGATGCTAATTCACTAGGTAATTTCGTTCCATTAGTTTAAAAATCTTTTTATTAAATCTTTATTTCTCGTTCAAAAAATGGCAACAGCCAATTGGCGGTCGTGTTCAATAATAAACGTCTTCTTACATTTATTTCATTTATCTTAGTTTCATTCTAAAATAGTTCAACATTAAAACTTTAACAAATATTTATTTATTTATTTATTCTTCTTGTACAAAAAATAAGTACATTACTATTATCTACCAGTCAACCAAGGGTGGAGCAGAGAGAAATATTGAGGGTCGTGATCAGAAATATAGAAGTAATTTCGATAAATAAATAATTCGATAGAAAATAGTTTTAGGTTTAACTACCTAAATAACTACTACTCTAAGTCTGGAGCCCTAAGTAGGTTGGTAGGCTAGGTGGTCGAATATTTCATACAAATTGTGTAGAAGCCTTGCGACATAAAACATACAGAATAGACGGGTCTAGGACAAGACATGATCAAGGGGTCTCTTACATCTTAGTATCGTCTTATTAAGTGGCCTTTCTCTTAAAATTCACACACACTAAGTTAGATCGCAACGCAATGCAACGCAGGTTGGATCATCTTATACATTTTGTAAGCAGAATATTCACATAAAATTTATTGCGACAAGATGCGATGCGGCTCGCTTAAGTGTGCTCTTTCCTTTAACGTTATTAAGTTTCAAAGTCATGTTCCCTCGGGCCTAGACTTTCACAATTTAATCTTATTATCGGTATCATGTAGCACACTATATTTTCTCAAGTGGCCTCTGTCTGGGCGAAATGAATTTAGTATCAATTTAACGGGAATTAAAGTGGAATTTACTTCTGAGATAACGTTAAAAGTTTAAGAATAAATATCGGATGGTAAATGTAGGAGAGATACATTATATATTTAACCTGGAGCTAGTTTTTGGATAAATGTAGTTCAGAATAAGTCGTAAACGGAAATTTCAATCTGTCAAGTGTAGGTGTTAAAGAATATTTACACTACATACTGTACTGCAACAACCCATTACTGCCAACTGCTGGGCTCTAGTTTACCCAGTAGAAAGATCATGCTCAGTATACGAATTGGAGATTTTACATATTTTCAATGGGTTTTCATGTCCTTCAAAATGCAGATTTCTTCACGAGGTTTTCAGCCAGTGGTGTTTTTAAATAAATGTTTTTATAATTAAGATTTTACTGAACCTATTGATATTTTCAGGTGTATCCAAGCCACGACATCACGAACATCGTTGAGGCCTCTCACTACGTGAAGGTGAGCAACTGGTGCAAGCTGGGGACCGCCAACGCTGCCAAATGCAAGGTCACTCGATGGGTCAAGCCTTTCCGTTGTCTCGGTATGTCTGTTCGTTGAATATTTGTTTAGTTGTTACTCTCGTACTGCTCACTGCTAGGCTCAGTTTATCATGATTTTATTCTGAAGCATTCATTAAAATCTCGTACGTACTTTAAAGATTAAAGTCCGTTATCAAGGGCTTTTTTACACTATTTATTTAACACACATTCCAAGACATCCAAAATCCATTTTCAATGTAATGTCGTGATGTTGGTGAAATTGTAAGGAAGAATCTTTGGATCTATAGAACTTACAGATTTCTAAATTTGTTGAACTAAAACGAGGTAATATTATATATTAAAATAAATATGGTAATATATTCAAATAAAAAAATACTCAGACGACATTGCGCTAGCCAACTAAAATATAAAAAGTTCGTATATCTAATTTGTCCTAACAAACACCTATCACCGTTAAAGTACCTACAACAAATACCTATTTGGCAGAAGGTCCATTCCAATCTGACGCTCTGCTGGTACCGGAAAGCTGCTTGTTTGACCACATCCACAACCAGAGCCGATGCTGGCAGTTTGCCAGGTGGAACGCGACCGCTGGACGTGCCTGCTCCCAACGCGGTCTTCGTCTCAGGACCTTCGCTATGCTGCTGCCCTGTGGAATCAGTCTGTTCTCCGGAGTCGAGTTTGTGTGCTGCCCTAAGCATTTTAAGGGTAAGTTTTAGGTTAGGTGTATTTTTTTGGTTGAGTTGGTAATTTATTGTCTGACTTTGGTAATCTAAATGTGCTCAATATAATATACAAACAAGATCTTGCTTAGTTCTGTGCCAGAAGTACAGTAGATATTTTTGTTTTTGGTTCAATTTATTTAAACGTAGAACACATCATTAGAAATGATTTCACACCTCCCTGCAGCGAATGTTACTGGCTGTCTCGAATCCATATAATTCTAAAATTAAAAACAAATATCCACGTAGTCGAAATTTTCCCGCCAAAGTGAAACGTTGTGTAATTGAATTTAGTTGTTCATTTATTCAGTTTCTAAGGAAACAATATTAAAAATTTAGTATTTCCGATATATTGCTTGTAAAAATACTTTATTGTTTTATAGAAAACGTCAAAATGCACAAGCCCATGGACGTTGGAGTACCAGTGAGCCCTGGTGGTGAAGAAATGCTGGCTGCATCCGCTGCGATGGACGAACGAGATGATGACCTGCTTGATGATGATGATGCTTTGGATGAAGATGATGACGACGACACCCTGAACCTGAGCGACGATGATGAGGATGACGATGCTGATGATGGTAGGACTTTTAATAATTTTAAGAGATATTAAAATTATTTTGTTCAAATTCAAAGAAAACATACATAATCCCAGTAGTCCTTACTTTAAAAGCGATAAATTTATTATTACAAGACAGAAAAAGGAGCCTACGGCCTGCCTGATGGTAAGCTTTGGAAACCGTTAGTCATCTATAATCCTAATTTCCCACTAATTATCACTTACTTCGTCCATTTTCGATATTCAAATTTAGTTTCCCTTTAAAACTAATCTTCAACAAAACTCCAGACATGGATGAAGATGAAGATGCCGATCTCTCTCGTGACGATGACGCCGAGGATGATGACTACACTGACGCTGATGACAGCGCCTGGCCTCATCCCGAGTCTTCTTCATCACCATCCACTACCACCTCCACCACTACCACTACCACTACCACCACGGTAAGAGATGTTACAGAGAAAGGGGATAAGTTGCAAATATTCTAAAAGGTAAAAAATAATAACGAAATTTCAAAACATACAACATTATTTACATTTCAAATTTAGGTTATTGCTGACAAAAGAGTAATGTATTCAATAACTACGGTACTCGTAGTAGGCATGCCTGTATCGCGGGTACCAGATTTACATTCGATTCACAAATTATATTGAAACGATAGATCAAGGCAGTGAAAGTTTTCAAAAAATCGTTTAATCCGAAAAGCGGTTCAACAGGAAGGTCTTCAGGCGAAGACGTGTGTTGTGTTTGAAGCAAATATTATGATAAAATTAATATCAAACATAACATGGACTTTCTTGAAATTCTAGATTGTGACTTATGCCCTTTTTCTACCACACTATAGATTTTTTTACAGCTTTGCTTAATTTTTTTAGGAGACTGAGGATTTGTATGATTTAAAATTTACGTTTGGCTTCAAATATAGGATAGTTTATAGATATTTTTTTATTAAAGATCTCTTATTAATGTTAATTAATGTTTCAATAACTGAATAAACTGAACCATGTCGAGAATCTGTTCAATCAATAAAATAAATATTTTACCAAAGTCAAAGAAATTATCTCTTTTGAAGTGAGAAGTAAATAATTAAAAATAGCTATTAGTAAGTATAACTGACTGCTTCCATCAGGCTTCTACCGCTACCTCTGACCCTTACTTCTCTCACTTTGACCCTCGCACTGAACACCAGAGCTACAAGGACGCCCAGCAACGCCTGGAGGAGACTCATCGTGAGAAGGTACGTTTATATATTCTTTATTGATGGAATATTATTGCAAATATTTTGGATATTGTAATTCAGTTCAGTAATATACACAGCTGACTGCACGCTCGAAATGGAGGAAATTTCGAGCGTGCAATAAGTTTTTTTGTTTTCACAACGTTTGGGTGCACCAATTCGGATGATTCTTTCTGTATAAGGTCGTTATGGGAACTTTTGGAGCTATGTTTGTAAATGTATCACTATTTGTTGTGTCTATTTAATAAATTTCGTTTCTGTATGAAACGATTTCTACGTTACTTTGTTTGTTATCAAATTTTATAAAGATCTGACTAGTATTTAAAATATTCATTTTTGTAAAAAAATACAAAATATTTCTTCAGTTTCTATTTATTATTTCTACTACGCAGATTACGAAGGTGATGAAGGAATGGTCGGAACTGGAAGACCGGTACCAGCAGATGATGATCTCCGACCCCACCGCCGCTCAGACCTTCCGTCAACGTATGACTGCCAAGTTCCAGGCCAATGTACAAGTAAGTGTATCTCATTAATTTGGAATAGTCGTCTGATGCACCTTATTACTTATAATTGAAGCGAACATAAAGAAAGAAAGGAGAAGAAACTCCTCTTAGTTGATTTGATGTTGTCATAGCTGAAGACATAACCAGAAAACACAGACTACTGGATAAATCATGAAGGGTATGACTTTCCAGGTTAAGATTTGTTTTGCGAATTCCAAAAATCGTCATTAAATCCAACTTATAAAGCCTTAAATGCCTGATCGAAATTCCAGCCCATTCTATAGCTAAGTCTAGATATAGCCTTTTGTTTCTGGCCAGTTCTGGCATTATGTTGCTAGCACAATAAGATTTTTGTTAATCATTATCATTATTTGTGATAGTCTCTGGAGGAGGAAGGTGTATCGGAGCGTCGTCGCCTGGCCGCTCTTCACCAACAACGCGTGTTGGCCCACCTCGCCCAACGTCGTCGCACCGCACTCGCCTGCTACACACGATCCCTGCGAGACACACCGCCAAATGTGAGTTTTCTTGACTTGTAGTTGGAAGAAATAATGAGCCTGGTTGTAAATGGTTTCCGACTTCTTGGGTGAAGATTCTGTCCAAGCTTTATCAGCTGTTATGTAGATAATAGTAGATAGTCTAACGATAGCGTTAGACTCCTGAAGTTTTTATGTTTATTAGATCTACCTTAGGTTGATCCCATTGTTGGACCAGTCTGTGATGTTTTGTTCTTTAAAAATGCCATACCTTAAACTTTCAAACTTTCTTTCATCATTCTATGTTAAGAAAATATAAACATCAAATGTTGTAAGAGATTAAAATTGGCCAGATTATACTGCTTCCCATTTGGTGTTACGTGGTTCTCACAACATGAGTTCCCTCTTTGCAAGTCAGACGCATCATTATGATAACTCGCCTTCAAATTCTGAAAACAGATATCTCCTTTCTGCCAATTTTTATACCAAACCACACCAACTTGAGCTCTTTCAACCAAAAAACGTCACTTATCTACTCGTCTATTCCAGGCCCACCGCGTCCAGAAATGCCTCCAGCGCTTGGTCCGTGCTCTGGCCGCTGAACGCAGCGGTGCTCTAGCCGCGTGGCGCCGCGCTGCAGCCGCTGGAAGAGAAGCTGCCTCCGCTGAACGTGCTAGCGCTGCTGACCGACTCCAGGTTAGCTTTTAACGTTGAGGAGTGGAATGAGTTAGATGAGGTTTACGTTCGTAGTCTTGGTGTCTTTTAAGCTCATGTGCATGTTGTAATTTAGTTCTTGGGTCAGAAATGTTTAATGTAGTCGTATATTGGTATGAAATGAGGTGGTAATGGTTTTCTACAATGGAAAAAGGCTTTACCTATGACATACAAACTGATTACAATGACTAGTTACTCTATGGTGATAGGACGATAAGGTAGGTAGAATGAATGCATCTTTTATTAACGATGGTCATAGTGATGATGATTTTTTTTTGTGTTTTAGGATGCCGACCGTGCTCTCCAGCGTGCTTTGTCCTCTCTCCGTCGCCGTCCTCATCTTTACGCTAGCATTGGAACTTCCATTGAAGACTATGTTCAGGTATTGTATTAAATAAATTAAATTAAAAATAGTTTCAGGTGGACAATTTCTGTAAAACTTAAAAGTTTGACGAGTCTCTTAGTTTTATAGTAGTCTATATGTAATTTTGATAAAAAACAGTTCGAAATCCGACTAACCAACAAAATATTGACAGCTCTAACAACGAATTTTTCTTAAGGCACTTTTTATGGAACTGCAGACCACTTTGCTTTTCTGGTTAAAAAGCTAACTAATATTCCAATGTGAATTACAGTCGATGCAATCCAAGGACGATATGGCAGTATCTCTCATGTCCATGACCCCTGAAGCTGAGGAACTGCTTCTGGACCGTATTGAGGCAGAGGTTCAACGTGAACAGGCGGCCCGCACTCAGCTCAGCGCAAAGCGAGACCAGCGCGCCAAGCAACGACAGGACATTCAGAACGAGAGGACTAAGGTATTTACAGGGAGATTAGGGAGAGTTGCTCTTAGAATAAGGAGGTGTAATTAAGAAAGAGACAGCTGGTCATAATTATTATTTCCTATCCACTTATCTTTAGGTGGGTCGTAGGTTCGTCTACCTATGGTGCAATAAAAAACTACAAATTTCATCACCATCATCAATCTCAGTCACAAGACGTCTACTATTGGACATTGACTTCCTCCAATCCTTTCAATACTCGCGATTGGTAGTGGTTTATGTCCAGCGTGTTCTGTAACCGTAAGGTCATTTGTCCACTTAAGTGAAATTACTGCAGTTCAAACGCTTCTCTTCCACCAGACATCCAACGGCGTAAAGGACAGCGAGGAGACTGACGACGAGTCCAACGAGATCGGCGAGAACGAGACGAGCAGCGCGGCCCCTTCCACCGCGAGCCCCTCCCCCGCGCCCAGCGCCGCACCTTCCTCGCCGCCCGCCTCCGCCTTGCCTGTCTCCGTGCGTGACGTCACTACACGCGCTGCATACACGCAGGACACTACTACTACTGTGAGTATAGTGGCAAGGGCATCGTGGAACACAATTCCTGTCGGATTAACGGGTTCCTGAATACGCCGTTTGGAATTATAATTGCACTTCAACAGTAATTACCATGATCAGCCTTATTGAATGGCGTTGCAAGATGGAGTTGCTATAAATACAAAACATAACAGAAATATTTTTATTTTAGGAAATCATCACGACAACCGTAACCGATGCTCCGGACAGTGAAACCGAAACCTCTGAAGCTGAAACCACCAGCCACCGACCAACCAGCGAGGTCTTCTACACTAATGTAAGAGACTATTAATTGTACCTACAGATGGGATGGATAACGAATAGATGTAACCTTCTTACTCGAATTACTTTCTTTAGTCTTTTGCTATCCTCAAAGATGAGTATTCAAAGTTTTCAAATTCGATATTACATTGACGACCGTAATTTTCTTTTTTATTACAACGCCATCTATAAGTGCGATCCCGTACTAAATACTTTATATTTCAGACGGAAGGCGAGGGACTCCGCGCCGCATTGGAACACGCCGAGGAACGCGCCCCGCCGCCGCCTGCCCACGCTCTCAAACACGAAATGCAACACTCTCAGCCTGTTAGTAAAATTATTTTAGTATTATAATAAATTATACTTGAGAACCTAACATAGATATAATCAGAAATAAGCTAACTATAGCATTTATTGTTCAAGATATAATGAGTAATTTAATAACTATACGTATCAGTGTTATTTAAATTTAAACATGTGTATTTGAATTAATTCTTGTGCTAATAATTTACACCTTTTAACATGCTACGTTTTGGTATCTAGTCTAACAATGTATAGATTGGTAATTGCGTTACATTACAACACAACTAGTTTTTATGATATTTTCATAGATAGATGGTTTCGGATGATCTCATTCTTTTACTTTGGACCTGATTACAAATTAGGACTGGAAATCGGTCGTCATTTCTATACAAAATGTTTATTAACATATGTATCCAGGGTTACATAGTCCGCGGCACGGGCGGCTCCAACGGGTCCGGTAACGCGGGCGCGCTGTACCCGGCGCTGTGTGTGGGGGGAGCAGCACTCGCGGCCGCGGCGTGTGTCGCGCTCGCCGTCGCACGACGCCGCGACCGCGCACCGCAGGCGCAGGGATTCGTGCAGGTAACTTGAACCAACATAATGAGACTGATAGAACAAATGTCGAAGATACGTGAAGGCCCCAATCCGCATTGTGCAAGCGTGGTGGACTATATGACTAATCCCTCTTCTGAGAAGGACAACAAAGAACTATACAGGGTGTCCCAAAACTATGCGACATGAACGGCAAGTACCTTAAATATTGGAGATAGGATGTTTTGCTGAAAGGGAACATTATTTTATTTTTGATGTTTAATAATACTGCATTCACAGATTTTTCGTAAATTGATTGGTTTGTCAGAAAATCGAGGTAACGAAATCGCCAAAAATTAACACCCCGTATTATGCCAATCGAAAAAACAGTTAATTACGAATATTTTTTGCTAATAAACATAGTGTCAAAACATCCTATCTCTAATATTTAAGGTACTGCCCGTTGATGTCGCATAGTTTTGGGACACTCTGTATTTTTTATGAGTACTATAAAGAAGGAGCCGTTATTTTACTTATAATAGATCTAATAGGAAGGGAGGGCGTATTTTCCTCGCCCCACCTAATGATTGAAACCCCTTTCAAAATATCTTGAGAATGGAAGGTCAAAAGTAAAGGAAGGTAAACGCATCGAGTTTGGACTCATTTTAAGGGACAAGTTGTGGCCTTTATTCAGATTCATCAGCGCAACTTTTGTTAAAACATTCGCATGATTTTTTGCGAATGCGAATACGAATGCCAATATACGTTACATCCCTAATATGTACCTCAGGGATCGTTCACATATCGGCAACTTTTGAACAAGCAACAAATTTTCTTCTATTCAATTTAACGCTTCCGTCACCCGTAAGTTAAAACATATTTCTTATCTTGTTTCATTTTTTCCAGGTGGAGCAGACCGGCGTAGTGGCTCCCACCCCTGAAGAACGACACGTAGCCAACATGCAGATCAACGGCTACGAGAACCCAACCTACAAATACTTCGAGGTCAAGGAGTAAATCCACCTCCAGCCTCACACCACGTTGGCAACTTCACATATTTCGGAAAATCAAAATATAAATGTTAAATCCGATGTTAGTTGTCAACTGTATTCCCCTTCCAGGCTCGCCAGTTTCAGCTGCCATTTGCAGTAATCGTAATAACCACAATCGTGGAGGTATCCTGTCTATTTCAATCTTTACATAGCTGGATAAGAATCTCAATTGTATCAGCTATGAATAGAAGAGAAATTGACTTATTCTAAATTATACGTGATGTGTGCTAGATGTCTTGTAAACTGGGATGTAGTCTCAGTCTGTTTTCATTATAGTATTGATGTGAATGTTTGAAGCGAGCCTAGAAGGGACCCCTGCGTTTGTTATAAAATTAATTTAAAAAGCTTGTGTGATTAGTCGATAATGATACGTCTGCGTAATTCGCTATCAAACGTATATTTATTGTTTTGTTAATTTTTTGCACCAAAATATTTATGTTTATTTAATAAGGGTTTAGATCTAAGTTTTTTGTCTAGTGTCTTAGGATTCATAAGTGTCACTGTAGTTTTTTAAATTAAGTTTTTTGAGACCGCAACTCCAGTGATAATAGCCGATGATTTCCTTTGAAACTCAATACTTTAGTTATCAGTTGTGTAATACGTTTCCTTGTTGATCTCAGTTGAAGACTGCAACAGCTTTGCTTGTATATTCCATAGGTTATTATTACTTGGAGGAGTGGAACAAACGTCCATGGTACGCTGTGTATATAGGCTCCGCGTACTAATTTATACCTTTTATTAATTACTCCTGACGCCCGCTTTCGTTTCCTTTGTAACGTAGGTAGATCTAAACGTGAATTTTATGTAATAAATGCGAAAATATATTTTAATAATTATTGTGTACCTAGCGACGGAACGGGCGGCAAAGCCGGCGCAGGCGAACGAACACTTCTATTTCGATTATACAATTTTCGCTTTAGACATTCCAGAATCTTTTAAATTTGTACGTGTGAAGTGGGTTATGCATTTTGTTGCTTTTGAATTAAATTGTCCATCGTTCGCCTGCGAGACAATATTCAGTTCCCGATCGTATTTACCGCGTACTCAGAAGGTGTAAATTTAAACTCGCTTATGATAATTGCTGGCAGCGCAATGTTCATGAAGTGACGTCATAATCTAGTCATGGCACTCGCGCGCTCCGGCGACTGCGACGCCCTCTGGGTACTCGGTATCGACAGATCATTTAAGCTTAGTGAGTGTATGTACGGTTACTATATAAGTAGATGTACAAAAATATAGATGTTTTAGCGTCAGATACATAGATATTAAAGCAAATATAATTATATATCGCATTCGTCCGTATAAAGTAAGCGCTTGCGCTCGTGTCTAATCCCACGTACCACGATTTAATGTCGTAGATAAGGTGTAACTCTGCCTCAGTATTATACATTTAAGCTTATTTGTTACATAAGCTAATTTATATACATACATTATTCCTATTTATTTCCGGGCGTAGTGACGTTAATACAAATCAAAGTCATATCAGTCACGGTGTTGTATGTTACTCCTTACTTGTGGCGGTGGAATGTTGATGGATGTATGTCCTCCCCCGAACAACAGATGGCGTTGATCTAAATCGTAACAAGGAAGGAGTATCAAGCGTCAGCCCGTAGCTTATCTTACAGCATTTAAATAAGAAACTCACTATATTTGTAAGTTTATTCCGCAAATATCTGCTCTGTATTTTTAATATCAATAATTACAAGCCGACCATTTATTTTTTTAACTAGACTTTTGCTCAAAATCAGCTATCTCTTGTCGGTATAGGAATAATGTACTTTGACGGATCTTAACGTAATTTTGAAATTATTGATGTCCGAAAATTTGTGAGAATCTGATTTCTGTGTTTTTCCTATCACAATTAAATGATTACCATATTCTACCTATACATATTGATTGTAATAATAGTTCCACAATTATTTGTGTTCCTTCTGCTGCATTTATTGTGAGTTCGAAGTTCAAATTGAATCAATAAATAGACATTAAAAAAATATTGGTCTTATTATTGGCGTCTGACGCTATTTTTAACTTTATCCTTATTTTTATCAATTAATCGAATGAACGAAAAAGAGGGTAGACAGATTTGTCTGCTCTTAAATAACCTACCCGCAGTACTTAGTCTTTCCGTGATCATGGCGCTTGCAACAGTGCTGAAATATCGGGATCGGTCATTACATTTACATAGTAATTATGTAAGTGATGTAGATGACCGCGAGTGTTTAAAGAAATTTATTACTTAATCCATATTATTTTGATAAAATAGTCACTTTTCTAAACTACCTATTATGTACGTAACGTAACGAAGTTGCGTACCTAGCATTAGATACAAAAGTAGGTGGAAGGTCATCTTAACCTAAAAACAAGGAAACTGAAAAACAACCTACCCGCACAACATTTAGAAGTCGATAAGGTTAGTTGAAAATATTTACAAAACAACAATTTTATACCACGTATTTTATGTCTTCAGCGAAACTCATGCCTCTATACATATTGCTCATTAAATGTTACCTATACTCTACTTAAACTTGGCTGTGTTATGGTTGCAGAGGAGGTCGTAATGATAGTGGGTTCGATTCCCATATATTTCGCTCAGCTAATTTATGTCTGGAATACTTTTTAACTCTTTACTAAAGCTAAATAACAGTGTCAATAACCACTCAACTGGGAACGTCACTTTTCGCTAGATGGCGAAACTGGGGACTAGGAATCACTACCCTGTTTGAGCCTCTGTTTAAAAACATTTTTTTCCAATAAATTTTAATTTCGATGTTTAATTTAACCTTATATTTTTGTAAATCTTTATTAATAAATGACGCTGTATTGCATTTTTAGCGAAAATATATTTTCTCCGTAAAATATGAGACGATAAAAAAATGTAAACAAAACAAGTTTTCGAAGTGTGCTCAATTTTGGTTCCTGCCACAGACTTGGTAAAAGTAAACAAACCAATTTTGTTGCTGATCCCAGTTGAGTGGATAACATGTAATTTAATTAATAATTTAAATGTTGTCCACCTTCATAATATTAGGTATATCAAAGACATTTGGCCCATAAACACATGCAGATCTATCCGACAGATTTATCCGCGCTCAAAATCGACGGATTTATCCGACGGTTCTTATAGTTTTCTCCGCAGATAAATCTATGAGATGTTTCCGTCACGGATAGATCTGTCGGATAAAGTTGCACGTGTATAAGTATAAGCCAACTGATCGAAGTAAGATGGCGTAGAGCTATTTTAAGTAAAAAGTGATATTACTACTAGTAACGAGTAGCATTGAGCATCACTACGGGTGATTATTTACAACTAGCTGAACCGCAAGCTTAATCACCAACAAATTAAGACCAAAATTGTACTATTACAACATAAATATCTTTATATTATTTGACAATGAAATTATATGTATTGAGAGTACCTATAAAATCGTAAAAAGTTAAATTAAACTCCAAAAGTATTAGAAACTGGTACGTGCTTTATAACACGTCAAAATGCCATTCACCCATCTTAATAAGACGCGACCCTCCTGAAAGGCACACCCTATTTGAAGATCAATTATTTAAAGGGTCGAATACAAATGCTACACGTAAAGCAGTATCTGATACATATACTATTCCTTAGCATCGTGCTAAGGCAGAAAAATGGTTTCAACCTTCAATTTATAAATTACTGGTGGACCCGAGCAACTTCGTCTGCGTCACAGAGGGATACAATATATCAACAGTTAATTACAAATCGGACCAATGGTTCGTGAGATTAGTGCAACAAACAAACAAACTCTACAACTTTATAATGTTATAATTAGTATAGATAAGTAGAGGTTCTAATTGATTGTTGGTAAATTAATTAGCAATCAGTTATTATTTTTTCCACTTATATTCATGCACATCCGGTAGAGATGCATAGGTAGATTAGTTACTATATCTAATACATATATCAAATTCTCGTGACACAGTTTTCGTTGCCATACTCCTCCGAAACGGCTTGACCGATTTTGATGAAATTTTTTGTGCTTATCCGATATCTATGAGAATCGGCCAACATCTATTTTTCATCCCTCTAAATGTTAGGGGTAGTCCTCTCCTAATTATTTTTTTAACAAAGTTGCGCGGGGCAGCTAGTTTTATGTAAATTCTTTCATTGTTGTCTTGAAGAAAGTAAATTACGATACAGGCTAATTACTACGCATTTTATTATTACTCGATATGTCTACTCGTGCTCGCAAGTCCGTCACTCCTGTACAAGACCGCAGACTTAGGCTTTCGTACGGACGAAAAACAACACGAACTGGAGTTATACGTAATTTGGAAAATTGTTCAAACTTTATCTAAAATAACTCGCAAAGGAAATCTATGAAGGGATTCAATAAATCTACAAAGTGTGAGACAGCGCCATCTACAAATGATGTTGTTAACAACATTAGAGTACCATGCTTTTACTGTAAAAGTGTTCTATCCGAATAACAGATGTCGCTCTTTAAAACTGTTTTATTTTTGGGTCTGATTCATAGATGGCGCTATGCACCAGACCATTACGCTCAGCCCATTAATTCGCAATTAACATATTCATAGTGCCACGCGGTCAATCATCTTTTAACATTGCCGGTACTTATAGTTAGTTGACTGAGCGACATTTTTTTCCTGCGGCGTGTGAGCCACAATATTATCTTTAATAAACGAAGGCATGTACCTAATCCCTTTGCGTGGTTACTCCATGTTTCCCGTGTTCAAAACAAAGAGAAATGTTTTAAGTACATGCGTATTGGCGCTCGGGTACACTCATTTTAGCAGAGTATTAATGAATTAGGTTTTTTCTTCATACGAATGGTGAAAGAGGTTTTATGTAATGCAGTATGAATAAAGTGGATAAATTAGATTGTTTGTTGTGTTGAACTAGAGAGCTTGAGAGAGATCATTCTAATATAAGTTTTGCTTATGATACTCATATTGTAAACTAGGTATATTATTATAAAAAAAGTAAAAACATTTCCTTTGTTATAATTATACTTGATTTTCTGGCCAATAAAACGCAATGTTACTTAGAGTAGGCCTATTACATGAAGAATAGTTTGTGATTACTTATTGATTATTGAATAAAATATTTGAAATTTTTTATACAAGAGGGCGATAGAGGCACAGAATTTTAAGAACAAACAGTTTAAAAATATTATTAGTTTTACTTGACGAGCTTTGGGGTGTGAGTACCACATGACTATGGGGTGTTATGCTGCGGGCTGCGAAGTTAACGCCCTATACTTAAAATTTTATCCATTGACGTCAAGTTCCTGTAATTCTGATTTAAGTTTTGCGGTATACATGGAACTAAAACAACATCATGAAAATCAGAGTAAAGCTTCGAATAACTTCTATTATCTTAGTATGCTAAACGAACTGAGAGTAACGGCACTTCAATGTTCTGGCCTTGGAGAGGCTCATGAGCGATTCTAACCACTTACCATCAGGTGGGCCGTAGGCACATTTATCTGTCTTAGTAATTAATAATGATGTTATACGAGGTAGTAAAATCAGGGGTGTCGCGACGGGAAAGTGTGCCGCAGTGCGTAACGCGTCGCGCCACCCCGCATAACCCCGTGCTGGGTTCTGGCCTCAGCCGGGGTTCGGACGCTGAGTGTGAGCGGTTGGAGGTTTTAGTGTGGTTCAACTCCCACATACCGCAGGGCGGGTGGGGATCCGGCGATTTCCTCCAACTAAGACAAAAAAAAAAAAAAGTAAAATCAATTAGTTATTTAATACAATTTTTTTTTGCAATTTTATATCTTTAGGATTTCACACAACTTATCGAGGTAATGTAACGCATAAAAATCAATATTGCAATTATTGCACACTGATACGACTATTAACAATAAGTGAGCTGTAAAATGATTAGGTAAACAGAAATAACAATAACAAGATTACGTATTTCATAATGATGTGCGAATAGAAGATACCTATTGGAAGTAAACAGTATTGTTTTTTTGCGACGTATATAGATCGCCTTGGAATGAAGGCACAATATACCTAGGTACCTACACTTTTATTGTAAAAGGTGTTTTTGGAGTAGGAGTAAATCGACAGTCTTCTTGGCTGTGCATACTGGGAATCGGACCGCACTAATACCTCATACCGATCACACTCAGCGTCAAAACCCAGCAAGGAGTTATGCTGGGCGACACGACGCGTTACGCACTACGCCATTCTTTACCGTCATGACGCCCCGAATGGGTGGTAATTATTGTCGCCTATAAATCTCTGTAACGTCCGTGACTATGAGTCTACTATGGTATTTGCCTGCCGTCGGTAACTGTCGCCCATGGACCTCTGCAATTTCTGGGGACACTACGGAACTTATTAATGCCTAAAAACTATCTCTACAAAATATAGGTAATATTCTAATGTAAATACGAGGCAAATACAGTGCATTTCAAAAATATTAGCTTTTTTTTTTTTTTTTTTTTTTTTTTTTTTTTTATTGCCACGTAGGCAGACGAGCTAACGGCCCACCTGATATTTTAAATACTCGTCTATGGTTGTCAAATGCCTCTCTATAGTTTCACCAATAGAAGATCGCCAACTTTGTGTAGTTCCCAGTTGACAGACAATATTCTTTTAACGAAAATATTTGAAATATTGTTGACAATAATATTGCGTGTGTGTTGATACCCCATAAGAGGAAGTGTTACAAAATGTGTCCACAGTGATGGCTGCGGACGTCACGGTCTGCTAATAGAAGGGTTGGCACCCCCACTTTATAATAAAGGGTTCTTTAATTTCAACGATAATTACGAAAAAACTTTATGTGATTTAAAATTAACACCAGCGTAGACCTTATTTGTATAGATTTAAAGCATATTTTGCAACGCTTTCGTGATGAGTCAGTCCAATAGCTTTTCTTTAGGATGAACACATTGTTGGTTTCAATCGAGCCAATGCAGTATTCTGATTCAAATGAAAAACTATTTTAACCGACTTACGACGAAAACTAGTTAAGGAAAAGGTTTCTCAATTCGACCGTTTATGTTTTTGTTTGTAAGTGAATAACTCCGTCGTTTACAGACCCATTTCGATGATTGTTTTTTGTTTGAAAAACGGTGATACCATGGTAGGGAATAGAACATGGCAGACCAGACCAATCGAAACGAACATTTTATTATTGTGCTATTCTTGAGATGAAGAAGACGGTGATTTTATTTTTTTCAAAAATATTAGGAACTCGTAAAGTTGGATAGTCCATTTTTGGACACAGGACATTTTTCATTAATGCTCCTTTTTAAGTGATTCTAAATTTTAAGGTTACAAAAATACATACGTTGAAAACATTTTTTTATTTAGTGTTTAGATTTAAAATGTCTCACATTACATAGCTTCTATAGATATTGTTTCATTAATATTAATTTGCAAATTTAAAATACACTAACATTGACACCTTAATTAGAGCCATTTTACCATAGGCTAATATAATATTCGTTAAAACTGTCAAGAAATAATAAGTCCTGTTATTCAATATACCTACGTGCGGGAACTACAATGTTCCGTGCTCATTAATTCAGTCAATTAGATGCCGTATTATGTATCAACAGTTACACAGCACTCATCAACCTCGACCCTTTGTACATTATTATCTTTTCATGTTTGAATACTGAATGTCCTGGGTTGAATTCCCGAGTTGCTTTAGAAATGATATTTTTAAGATGCTTGTACAGTTAGTGATGAGCAAAGCAAGACCAAGACCAAGACTCGAGAACTTGCAGAGAGAGAGACTTGCAGTCTTGATCTTGCTTGTTCAGTCTTGGTCTTGCTCAAATTTGTCTGGTCTCAGTTTTGGTCTTGGTGTTGCTTACCTAGTCTTGGTCTTGTCTTGGTCAAAAAAGCAAGATTTTTGCAAGACCGCAGTCTTGGTCTTGACCGACCAAGACTGAAGACCAAGACTGCAAGACCAAGACTGCAAGACCAAGACTGCAAGACCAAGACTGCAAGACCAAAACTGCAAGACCAAGACTGCAAGACCAAGACTGCAAGACCAAGACTGCAAGACCAAGACTGCAAGACCAAGACTGCAAGACCACGACTGCAAGACCAAGACTGCAAGACCACGACTGCAAGACCAAGACTGCAAGACAAAGACCAAGACTGCAAGACCAAAACCAAGACTGCAAGACCAATACCAAGACTGCAAGACCAATACCAAGACTGCAAGACCAAGACCAAGACTGCAAGACCAAGACCAAGACTGCAAGACCAAGACAAAGACTGCAAGACCAAGACTGCAAGACCAAGACCAAGACCAATGTTGCTCATCACTATGTACAGTATATCTAGACAAGTTAGCAATCAAAGAAAATTCTCTAATTTTGTTATTTAATTATAGAGTCATTAAAAGCGATGGTAGTCTCTAAGGTTTATCGTATTTCAAAGACTCACTTTGTTCTTTAAAATTGTTGTCGTTATAGGTCCTGCATATTCAATGTAGGTGATAGCCAGGGATAGCAGAGTTCCTTAACCGTAAGAATCGTTGGCCAAGGAAGGGTACATGGAGACTCTCTTGGGGACGCTCGATGATAACCCGTGGGGGCGCCCGTATAAAACGGTGCGCAATAAGGTGCGCCCGTGGGCGCCTCCCATGACCGAGCGTCTCCAGCCTCAGCAGCTGCGGGACATCGTCTCGACGCTGTTCCCGCAGGAGCAGGCCGGATTTACTCCGCCTGCTATGGGTGAGCCGCCGGATAACACCGGCGGTGAAGCCACTGCTGAGGTGCCTCATATCACGAGAGATGAGCTCCATGTGGCCGTGACACGGATGAGTGCGAAGGTCACGGCCCCCGGCCCGGACGGCATCCACGGCCGGGTCCTGGCCTTGGCCATCAATGCCCTAGGGGACCGACTCCTAAGGCTTTTCAACTCTTGCCTGGAGTCGGGACGGTTTCCCTCGCTCTGGCGGACGGGCAGACTAGTCCTCTTGCGGAAAGAGGGGCGCCCGGCGGACTCAGCCGCCGGTTACCGTCCCATCGTGCTGCTGGACGAGGTGGGCAAATTGCTGGAACGCGTTCTGGCCGCCCGCATCGTTCAGCACCTGGTCGGGGTTGGACCCGATCTGTCGGCGGAGCAGTACGGCTTCCGGGAGGGTCGTTCGACCGTAGACGCAATTCTACGTGTCCGGGCCCTCTCGGAGGAGGCCGTCTCCCAGGGTGGGGTGGCCTTGGCGGTGTCGCTCGACATCGCCAATGCCTTTAACACCCTGCCCTGGTCCGTGATTGGGGGGGCACTGGAGAGGCATGGAGTGCCCCTCTATCTCCGCCGGCTGATCGGTTCCTACCTGGAGGCCAGGTCGGTCATGTGTACCGGGTACGGTGGGACCTTGCACCGGTTCCAGGTCGTGCGCGGTATTCCGCAGGGGTCCGTTCTTGGACCCCTGCTATGGAATATCGGGTACGACTGGGTGCTGAGGGGCGCCCTCCTCCCGGGCCTTAGCGTAATTTGCTACGCGGACGACACTATGGTCGTGGCCCGGGGGGATGACTTCAGAGAGTCTGCCCGTCTTGCCACAGCGGGGGTGGCCCTCGTCGTCGGCAAAATAAGGAGGTTGGGCCTCGACGTGGCGCTACACAAGTCCCAGGCCCTGTGGTTTTGCGGGGCTGGGGCTGTGCCGCCGGTCGACGCCCAAATAATGGTTGGAGGCGTCCAGATTGAGGTCGGGGTGCAGCTGAAGTACCTCGGCCTCGTGTTGGATAGCCATTGGACCTTCCGAGCCCATTTCGCGAACCTGGTCCCCCGATTGATGAGGACGGCCGGCCAACTCGGCCGGTTGCTCCCGAATGTCGGGGGACCCAGCAACGCAGTGCGCCGCCTCTATGCGGGAGTGGTGCGATCGATGGCCCTATACGGTGCGCCCGTCTGGGCCGACGCACGGGTGCGATTAACTATCGCCCGATTCCTGCGTCGGCCACAGCGCATCGTAGCTATTAGGGCCATCCGCGGGTACCGCACCATCGCTTTCGAGGCGGCGTGCGTGCTGGCGGGGACGCCGCCCTGGGAGCTGGAGGCGGAGGCGCTAGCTGGCGATTATCGCTGGCGATGCGACCTCCGCGCCCGGGGCGTGGTGCGTCCCCTGCGGGAAGCTGTTCGCGATAGGAAGGTCCAATCTCGGCGGTCCGTGACGGAAGCGTGGAAGAGACGACTCGCTAACCCCACATGGGGTCTACGGACCGTCGAGGCGATCCGCCCGATCCTAGATGATTGGGTGGGTCGTGGCGCAGGACGCCTCACCTTCTGGATGGTGCAGATGCTGACCGGGCACGGGTGCTTCGGTCGGTATCTGCACCGGATCAAGGCCGAGCCGACGGCGAGGTGCCACCATTGCGTGGGATGTGACCAGGACACGCCGGAGCATACGCTCGCGCGCTGCCCCGCATGGGAGAGGCAGCGCTGTGTCCTGGTCCAACAAATAGGTCCGGACTTGTCGCTCCCGAGCGTCGCGGCGTCGATGCTCGAGAGCGACGAGTCCAGGAAGGCGATGCTCGACTTCTGCGAGTCCACCATCTCGCAGAAGCAGGTGGCGGGGGCTGAGAGAGAGAGGCTGTATGCCACTCTCAACTTACCCACCCGCCGCCGTCGAACAGGGGGCCGGGACCGGGATCTCGGCCGGATTCTGGCCCCCTAAGAGTTTCGGGTCCCCAACGCATGCGAGTGCGAGCGGGGACCCAAGAAGGTGCCGTGTCTCGCTCAGCACGCCCTTAGCGTAAGAGCATCCGGGGGATGGTAGACCGCGTACTCCCCGACCCACGCTGGTTCTGACCCAGCGGGGTATTCCGCGGGAGGGTGACACGCGGTCCCATCTTGGCGGGCTTCGGAAAGCCCGCCGACCGAGAGAGCCGGTGGCCGTATTCGCCGGCGGCTACCGGTTCGGCGTCCGGGGACGGAGCGACGGCAAAGAATGCCGATGGCGTAACGCGTCGCGCCGTCCCTTCAAACCCCGTGCTGGGTTCTGGCCTCAGCCGGGGTTCGGACGCTGAGTGTGAGCGGTTGGAGGTTTTAGTGCGGTTCAACTCCCACATACCCCGCCCGCGGGGCGGGCGGGGATCCGGTGATTTCCTCCAACTGAAAAAAAAAAAAAAAAAAAAACCGTAAGAATCGGTACCTACTGACTCATTTGTACACGTAATAATACTGTGCACTTAATAAACAGTAAAACGTATTTATAGGTTTTACTCTTTATAAAGTTAGTAGGTACAGCTGTAATGAGCACGAACATGAAAACAAAGCGATTTCACGGCAGCCATCTTTTTTCAGCGTTTCCCGCCTAAAATGATTGTCATTCCCAAACCATAGATTAAATATTCAAATATAGTTCGCGCATAAACAGTTCAATTTCCCCGCGAATGTATTGTATAAATTTAGCTTTTGTTTTACGTTTTAGGAACGTTTGTTTATAAAACAACGTGACCCAGTTAGGCGTCGAGAGAAAATTCTCATTACAACCACTCGTTGCATTATCTTATATGTTTTTTTATTTGTATGTAGATTTAATATTAAAGCGTCTGTAGGGCGCGTGGGATGAACTGCTGTTTATTTTTAGATGATACGGAATCAAATGTTTGCTAATGGTTGAAATGGCTGTTCTCTCAATAGATTGGCTTTGTTTTGTAATTATTTTTTTACAGAATGTATTTTTTATTTGAATTTGCCAACGGAAGAACATGGTTTATGGATTAACATTTAAAACGGGACAGTGTATTGTTATTCAGACTTCTTTCTAGTATGACGCAGTTGAAATGACGTTACTGGCTAATAATATTTTGTATCTATAGAGATTAAATGATAAGTAGACACATTGATAATATTATGTATTTGGCGCGTATTGTGAGGAGGTTCCTCTCTCTTTAGCCCTGACCACTGATGGCTTGGGTCGTAGACTCCGCCTGCAGTGGCCCTTTTTATATTGTATTTTTATTTTCTTGTAAATGTTTTCTAAAAATAGTATGTAAAAAATAAGAGTACAAATAGAAATTAATAAATTATGTATTTTTACAGTATCAAGATCATTGTTTACCAAATCTTCTTCCAAATCGTAATCGTTTGACAAGAATGCCACATAATATCAACATATTATTATGCGAATAAGATAATTTTAATACGTGTATAAGTTTAATGACCTTAGTTTTTATTGTTAGATTTACGTAAGTATCTTTGTATTGACGTAAACGTGAATTCGTCAAATTCGAGACAATATCTCGGAACGCTTAAAATAACTAAGAGAGCTTAATACATCATCGTCTCATTTGTTTCTTGTTTGGTGTTCAAAACACATTATCTTTCTGTCGTTATTCTCCGTGTACCTATATCATTAGTATCTGTATCTCTATCTATTTGTAAAGGCTAAATCTGAAACCGAGGTCCCAATATTGTGGGCTTAAGTTTTCTGGTTCTTTCTACAACGTTAAATGGTAACAATACCGTGGTGTCCCCTGACATTGCAGAGGTCCTTGCGCGACGGTAACCACTTACGATCAAGAGGCCTCCCTCGCTTTTGGGGCGGCGTGCGTGCTGGCGGGGACGCCGCCCTGGGAGCTGGAGGCGGAGGCCCTCGCTGGCGATTATCGCTGGCGATGTGACCTCCGCGCCCGGGGCGTGGTGCGTCCCTTGCGGGAAGCGGTTCGCGATCGGAGGGTCCAATCTCGGCGGTCCGTAATGGAAGCGTGGAAGCGACGTCTCGCTAACCCCACCTGGGGTCTACGGACCGTCGAGGCGATCCGCCCGATCCTAGATGATTGGGTGGGTCGTGGCGCAGGACGCCTCACCTTCTGAATGGTGCAGATGCTGACCGGGCACGGGTGCTTCGGTCGGTATCTGCACCGGATCAAGGCCGAGCCGACGGCGAGGTGCCACCATTGCGTGGGATGTGACCAGGACACGCCGGAGCATACGCTCGCGCGCTGCCCCGCATGGGAGGGGCAGCGCTGTGTCCTGGTCCAACAAATAGGTCCGGACTTGTCGCTCCCGGGCGTCGCGGCGTCGATGCTCGAGAGCGACGAGTCCAGGAAGGCGATGCTCGACTTCTGCGAGTCCACCATCTCGCAGAAGCAGGTGGCGGGGGCTGAGAGGGAGAGGCTATATGCCACTCTCAACTTACCAACCCGCCGCCGTCGAGCAGGGGGCCGGGACCGGGATCTCGGCCGGATTCTGGCCCCCTAAGAGTTTCGGGTCCCCAACGCATGCGAGTGCGAGCGGGGACCCAAGAAGGTGCCGTGTCTCGCTCAGCACGCCCTTAGCGTAAGAGCATCCGGGGGATGGTAGACCGCGTACTCCCCGACCCACGCTGGTTCTGACCCAGCGGGGTATTCCGCGGGAGGGTGACACGCGGTCCCATCTTGGCGGGCTTCGGAAAGCCCGCCGACCGAGAGAGCCGGTGGCCGTATTCGCTGGCGGCTACCGGTTCGGCGTCCGGGGACGGAGCGACGGGAAAGAATGCCGATGGCGTAACGCGTCGCGCCGTCCCTCCAAACCCCGTGCTGGGTTCTGGCCTCAGCCGGGGTTCGGACGCTGAGTGTGAGCGGTTGGAGGTTTTAGTGCGGTTCAACTCCCACATACCCCGCATGGGGGTATGTGGGAGTGGGCGGGGATCCGGTGATTTCCTCCAACTAAAAAAAAAAAAAAAAAAAAAAACGATCAAGAGTCCCGATTGCTCGTCTCTCTACATGGTAATAAAAAAACATAGTAATAAGTCCATAATAATTATTACAGGGTGGATCTGTAACTTTGGACAATCTGACGTGGGGTGAATGACCTGTTGAAATAAAACTTAGAACCACTTTATTTTAGGAATTGGATAGAAAAAAAAATTCATCATTGTATGGAAGTCCGCAACGATAGTCGTACGTTTTACAATGTCAGAAAAAAAAGTTTAACCGACCCAAAAAATAAAAATGGTGCTAAGTGTATTTCGACAGGTCATGCACCCGACATCAGATTGTCCAAAGTTACAAATCCACCCTGTATGTGTCCAATGTCTATTTCGAGTTTAAATTAGTAGTATTTTTACATAGTAAAGGTACAAACCAACCAGGTATCTATATCAACGAGTCAAGCGTGAATACTAATGATACATCATTAATATTCATTAATAAAAACAATAAACTTGTGTATAGGACTGCGTATTATGTTACTGATAATTTTACGCGCAAAGTTCTACTTGATTGACATTTATTGAAAACAACACCATGTTTTTTTCCATCCCATAAACCAATATCTAAGTCAGATTTAAACAAGTCCATTTAACAGTTTTCTTCATTAGTCTATTAATTAATACAATTTTATTTTAAATATTATCTACAATATCACTATAGACAATTATTATTCTTGACACTCTAGCTATTAGGGTTTGCAAAAATCATAGTAGGTTATAAACTTATTCAGACATTCGCGGTTTTCTATAATACTTTCATGCATTTTCAACGGGTTCTTACCACGATGTTTAATTAATTGTATCATAGTAAGTATTTATTGCTCATGTTCATTCAATTAAAATATCAGTAGGTATTCATAATATGTATATTTAAAGATGAAGATTTTGTTTGTTTAAATGCGCTAATGTCAGAAACCGATGGTCCGTTTTGAAATTAATTAAAATTTCATCACCACAAAAAGAAATTTCATTTTACATGAAATATTTCAAAGTACATTATTTAGGTAGTAATTTAGTGATATTCATGCTTTAGTGAGCTTATTTTCAATGGACATCCCAAACCCAGCTACAACTATAAGCCATTAGACTGTGAAATGTCCTAATTAAACAATGACAGCGAGTACTTGGAGGTGAATGTGGATTTAACTAACGTGACTTGAGTGCACTAGATTTAGACTTAGGTGCAGCTGCAGTCCTAACTTGTATTAAAGGATGAATAAAAATGGTTTTTACTCGGAGGTATTTTTCCTACATAGGTATTTTCTGCTAGATGGAGGTGACCGGCAACAACTGGATGAGATGAACAGAAGATCGGATTCAGAGACGTATTTTGGGAGGCCTATGTCCAGCTGTGGACGAGTGTGAGCTGATGTATTTTTTGAGCGCTATAATTTGACCTTCTTTAAGCCATAGGTACCTAAAAGAGTTTTGTGTAGGTTATAAGTTACGACCAGACATGAGCTCCGGTAACAACTTACTATCAGGTAGCCCATATAATTTAACTATAAAACTAATAAAACAACCTAAAATATTGATTACTTCTTACTGCTGCAAATTATGTTTCTCCAAGGAAGACCTGTCTTAACTCCATCGTTTTATTTTTCGTATCACAATAACATCAGAATTATCTTTAAGTACTGACTACTTGTAAAGTTATGTAATACTACGCAAATTTCTATTCGCCAGATCAATAGCTGATCAAATCACTTCGAATAATACAACTAGCACGATTCAGGTTTAACCTAGTCTATTTTGTTATTAACACTTTGTATCTATACGTCTCTAGCACTAGAATGTTTTGAAATGTCTATAGTTCTACTAAAATTATGTTCTACTTATAAAACGGTACGGTTGGTTAGTACGGTGTTTTATTAAACTATCGCTATAGCTTTTGTTAGGACGAGTTGTTTTCCGTTTTTGCTTTTTTTGTTTTCGTTACTGAACATTTACTTGAAAAATTTTCTAAATAAATTTTAAAGTAAAGATGAATATGTAGGTAACAGCTCCTTTAAGTATACTACTTTGCTACATAGACTGACTAATGCTATGATATAAATGAGAAGAGTGGCCTGCATACAAGATGTTTTTGTAGGGACGCGATTGCATGCATGCACTTTTGATGCAAGTAGTAATATATAAGTAGACTCCCCAGTCGTTCCGTAATCAGCAAAGGGTACACTTGCGTCCACATTATTATATTTGTAATCATATTCATTATTGTATATTGTAAAGAGTGACAATAAATAATATCACTAGAATCAGTTGTTCATTTTAATTCAATGGTATCTACTAATTAGATACTCAAGTAAATTGTAAAGGGAAACTCTTTCCGCATAATAAGAGATACCCTAAAATTTAATGAAAGTATGAATGAATTTCAATCGATGTGAAAGAAGTAACCACTTATGCTCTTATGTTCATGTTAATGGTATTTAAATTTCAAGTGGTCATTGTACATGTGTGACTAATTTTAGTTAACCAAGACAAGGTAGAGCACTAGAACTCTTCTTCGGAGGAGACCTGAGCCCAGCAGTGGGCAGTAATGGGTTGTTTGTGTTGTTACAGTACCGTACAGAGCACTAGATTAAAATTGCTCTGAAGATGCATAAAGCTACACTCAAAACATTTTTGAAGCATGAACCAAACACGAGTGCAAAATCATAATTACAATTTATAATGTAATCTATCTAAGGTGGGTTGAGTGAGTAATTATGATCATCGTTGTCCGAGCCTTTCCCAATTAGCGTCGAGAATACCTACATAGTTCATAGTGTGACTCACAAGTCAGGATTAATAATGTATTCGCAGTGGGATCTGTCTATTTTAATTCGAGTGTTATCTGCCTCATTACTCGGTAGGAATATGAAACAATCGATATTCAATTGTTTTTTGATACAAGTGCTTTTTGTAGAATCGTTCTTAATTTGATTTTGACGTCTTTTATATAGTTGTTCAATTTTCTCTTTAATCTTATAAATACAGGAAGACTGAATACTACAGGTATAGAGTATTTAACTCCAACGTAGATCATTAAAGAGCCAAATTTATTAAATCTCTATTGTTTCGTCTCTCAATAATACTGGAACTTTTTTGCCAGAAACAAATCCTCTGTACTCAGGTACTTTATTAACCCACTACTACCCCTAACATTTAGGGGGATGATAAATATATGTTGACCGATTATCATAGATACCGGATAAGCACAAAAAATTCATCAAAATTGGTCTAGCCGTTTCGGAGGAGTATGGCAACGAAAACTGTGACACGAGAATTTTGTATATTAGATATACTAAATACTACAACAGCTTAACGAATATAAACTTTCTTTTTACGAGAAGAAGAATCGATTACTAATTTTCATTTTATAAATAGTATCTGACTAACAAGAGTTCGATGTGTAAGATGTAAGTACACGTCTTTCTCAATTGGTCGAGCGCCAATTTTTGAGTAGAAATATTACGAAATAAATATATTTACCAAATTGAGACAGCGGCCGTGAACTTAGTTAAGACATTAAATGAAAATGTAGCTGTGTGTTGTAGCTGTGGCAAGTCGTATATAGGCCAAACAAAACGTGCGATTTCTACAAGACTCAAAGAGCATATCAGAGCGATTAAAAACAATGAACCGCATAAATCGGCGATCGCAGAGCATGTGCTCGACTCGGGTTCCAATCACTGGATACAATTACATAATCCTCAGGTACTGTCTTCTGAACGTCGTTACGTACCAAGGATGGTTAAAGAAGCTATCGAGATTTCAAGACATAGCACTTTTAACAGGGGTGACGGCTTCAGATTATCGAGTATGTGGAATCCAGTGCTAAACAAAACAGTCACTAAGGGTTCATGCTCAGAGAGTCTTGTAGATACAGTGAGTGTGGTGTGTCGAGAAGTGAGTTCGAGTTCCAGTGGTGCGACCCAAAAGCGAACGAGAAAGAGGGTAGACAGATTTGTTTGCTCGTAAATCGACCCGCAGTATCCAGTCTTCTCGTGATCATGACGTTTGCAACAACGTTGAAATATCGAGACAACTCAATTAATTAAATATCGTGGTAAGAACCCGTTAAAAATGCATGAAAGTATTATAGAAAACCGCGAGTGTCTGAATAAGTTTATAAATGAAAATGGTTCATTACTAAGCTAGTGGAGGCTTAGAAGTTAAAATTATGCAACATATTAATGACAAATACATCTCAATTACAGGTCGAATGTAATAAAATCAACATTTTTGGTGCTCAATTCGATACTTTTTATGCCCTTTAAAAATGGGTCAGTCTGTATTTCTTTTTGTTACCAATACTGGTTTCTTCATCAAAATTACTTAATTCATTAATTTAGCTTTGTATTACATTTAATGTAATACTATAATTTAAATCTTTTAACTAAAACTACATAAAAACAATGATAATATAAAACACGTGTTGGTCCTGTACTTTCTCACACAGTTAACACCTACTACAAAATTTTCAAATCCTAGCCAAATACATTGTACCTAAACCTAATTTCTAACAATCCAGAGTATCCTAAATTAATCACGTTATTTAATTAAACAACTAAATACGTAGAGCCATTTGCGAAATCAATTTATTTCTCGATTCATTAAATCACGATGCCAAAGCTGCTAACGTCTTAATAAAGTAGATCTTCCTCTCTCCCCGCTAATGTTTTACTCCTATGAAACTAAAGGGAGTATGAAAGGGTGCCCGGAGCTCAATATAAAGTGGGGGGTGGTAAACTTTACCCCATGGTAAGTACAATGCATGATGCAAAGGGCCTGCTACCCTTATGTTGATCTAAAGATTATGGGGTGCGCAATATCGGGAGGAAATGGTGTAGATCATGTTCGATGTGTTATTTAGTGATTCATTGAAAATATAAATATGCTTGTAATATAAAAATAATTAAAAATACTTTTTTCACAACATAGTCGTTAAATATGGACCTTTATATTTATAGTCTTTATCTGAATTGAACTTTTGATTAAATGTATTTGGATAATAAAATGTATGTAAGAATGAAGTTATATAAGCTACAACATCGTCCCTCATAAAATCATTATGAATTTTTATTTTTATACTTTTTTCGTATTGTATTGTGGTGGCCCTGCAACTTTATGTGACATCAGCTGGGCTGTAAGATCGTCTACCTAAGGAACAAAGAAATATATTTTGTGCTGTCTTATAGTTCCAAAGTATATTGTATCAGTGAAAGTAGTTTCATTATTTTTTGTGTATTCGTCACTATATTATCTTCTGCATATTGATATATTATGCTACGATATTGAGAGAGAAATGTGGACTCTCGCGTTAAGTTTTAATGTATTCGAACGATCCTCTTCTACGAAATGCCACGTATTCGTAGCAAAATTGAAAGTTGCAGTTTTGCTTGGTCTCTGTAGACGGTTATTTAATGTGCTTTAATTCTAGGAATGTTTTTATTATTCTTAATATGTAAACTTACTACTTACTTTACATAGGTTCATACTTTACAGGTTCGTAATCGACGATACTATCTTATTACTAAATGGTTGCTTAAAAAATCTCAATAAACGTTTATATTTTGGCAGGTATTTTAAAATCGTTGCTTATTTGCGTATAAGAAAATTGATTTAACATGTCTGTTCATAAATTTCACACCTTTCTTTAACTGTGAAATTGAATCTTTATGGGTATTAGAATTAAACTTGTATGTAACATTTTTGTATATGGACCCAGCGCATACATCACATATGAAACTGAAAATAGATTACATATTTTTGACATTTGAATTGAAATAAGCTAGATCTCTATTAGCGACGGTAACCACTTACAATTGGCCCGTTGGGTCGTCTGCATACAACAAACACAGTGCAATTAACATTAGAGGTTATGATTTAATGCAATATTGTTAATATTTATTATCCCGTGTGATGCCGGAAACGCAACATCATAGAGTATCCCCCATCTCTTTCCTGTGTCGTAAAACGCGTCTAATGCACCAAGGGATCTTTCGAAGAGCGCTCTCCGAGTATTACAACATTTATAACACCCTACTGTGGTTACCCGCATATCAAACTAGGTACAGTCCTTTTTACCATAGACTGTAGACTAACGTGGGCTAATGTCCAGCAGTGGACGTCATCTGTTATCATCGTAGAAGATATATTCGTTTTAAAGTGTTAGGGTTTTCCAGAAAGTTATCAATCTAAAGGTAAATTGTCAAAAACATTGCCCACTTTAATATATTTCATTTAATTACGTGCTAGGTGTTAAATCATAATATTAATCAGAGCTAAATGAGAGAACAACACCGTTACCCTGTAAATAATGCTGTCTCTTTCGCACCGATACGAACACAGGTATTAAAGCGAGACAGAAATATATATCGGCATAAGGTTCATTTTGGCACAGGAAGTTGTGTAAGTAAATTCCACGTTAACGTAGTGTTATGAAGAGCAATTTTCAGTCATTTTATGACGTCATGGACTGTTTAAAAATCTCGTTAGTCTTATTGAGGCTTGAGGTCGACGTGTCAAAGTGTATTTGGAATCATCAGCCTTTCTTTTGTTACTATAAAACAAAGTCGCTTTCTCTGTCACGTAATATATTCCTGTGTATGTTTAAATCTTTAAACTACGTAAAGGATTTTGATGCAGTTTTTTAATAGATAGAGTAATTTTAAAAGGAAGGTTTATGCGTATAATAAATATATGATATAGTAAGGCAACACTGATTTTTTGATGTGATGACGGTTCTTTGCACAAACTTATTTCTCCATTCGTCACGTAGACGAAGTTGCGCAGATCAACCAATGAAATATAAGGCTGTTTTCTTCCAGTCTTGGACATTACATACTCATATATTCCAAACGCCCACACGCCGTCGGATGTCGTCCGTTCATCTTCAAAATTCGAATTTGAATTCACAGATTGCCCTAATTTAGTTTTAAATTGATCAACCGTGTTTACTATTTATATCGAATTAATGAAAATTGGAATATTTCAGTCTCTATTTGTACTATAAGTGTAGGCGACAGAATCAATAATTCATATTTTATTATATTCTAGTAAAGAACAAACTTGTGTCGACGATAGCGTCATCTTAAATAGATTAAATATTTGTTATTTAAACCTCTTTTGTGTAAATACTTTTTGAATTGTAATGGAGAATAGATGTTGGCGCGCTTATTTGAATTTAGAACATTCTATTGTCGAATACAGACGTTTTGTACATTTTTTCACAACTTTTATTTTCTTAGTTTTATTTTATGATTCCTTCTTAACTTCTCTCTAACTGGCAGCATTAGGTTTTTTTGCAATAAGTACTTTCGCTATACCTTATCTCATTTAGATAGAGTTTGCGCAATATGTCTTCTCTCTTCCCTCCTTTCTATCTTTACATACATCATCTGTCACACCACAAATCAACATATTCTTCACACAATCAGACCATCTCTTCTTCTAGCTTCTTCTCTTTTTACATCCATATACTTTAAAATTCATCATTCGTCTTGTTATACGGCTCTCATTCCTATGCTTTATACTGTAAGGTCTCAAAAATAAAAACATAGCTATACGTATTGTATTATCTATGTGGTTCTAGTTTCCGTAACAGAAGGAAGCCTTAGTATGGAGCCGTTGAATGTAGAACGTTATTTTGTTATTGAATAGATGTTTCTGTTACCTTTAGAGTGAGACAAATTATCCTAAGTGATAAATATACTGCATGAACCCTATACAGTAACTAAGATTATACCTTTATTTTCCTGATAATTATTAGATTTTTTCTCGCCGTATAAACCATCCTTGAACTTCAATGAACAATCCAAAAACAGAATTGGGAAAATTGGTTCAGGAGTTGAGTTATACGCTTAGCAACACATTTTGCGACACAAAGCGGATTACATTGAAACATTTACTTTTAAAAATTGCTATAAAACAGCATATAACGGTGATTAAACTATAATAATATTTTAATAGTATATTAGTACTATACGATACTACTATTTAATAAAAATAGTTCTACATAATATATTACTGCAATGAAATTAAAAGCATCCATTACACAGCCTTTTGAAAATTAAAATTGCAAACTTTTAAAATGATTTAAATTAAACTAATTCACAAAATACTTACTCTTTATATTCGAAAATCGTACCAAAATTATTTCATTTGAATAGTTTTAGTTTAGTTCCAGAAAGCAATACTTTCTTTAGTATTTGGGGAGCGTACCCTCTCGGCAGGCGACGAGTTATTACGGCCAGGAGCGGTGACTATGGGTTACCATGGCAACGGATGTATTTGCTGATTACCAATGCGAGTAGTATTGAAATAGTATAGTAGTAGTAATGTAACTCGTCTGCGTCACATTCAACGAAATGAAAAAAAAATGTTTCAGTATTTATTCAAGTCAACATGCAACTTATACCAAGAACTATTATGACACATTTTATTATGAATGATGTTATTTAAAATATTGTTATATTATATATTATATTTCATAACGACAAGGAAAATACAATAGAAATCAATAAATCTGTTTTCAAGTTATAATATAATATGCGATCAGCAGAATAAGTGTTTTAGTTTGTTTTTGAACATTTCAATTCAAATTTAAAAATTCTTTACATACCTTAACTATATTAGAAGTATAGGTATATACCAGTTGCATAAAACGTTAACTTTATAAAAGACATTTTTTTTATGAAAAAAAAATCTCCTAATAAATAAAGATACTGGAGTTAGTACATCTAAGAAGTTTCCAGGTAATTAAAAGGTTAATATCTTAAGAAAGGAACACGCTTAAGGCACCTACGGACTAATTACACACTAGTTACATGTTAAGTAATGAAATCAAAAGTTAATACGTTAGAAACAGATCTTAGATTAATGTATGCTACATTAACAATATCAACATTATCAATATTAGGTTTCTGCTGAATATTTATTAAATATTAAGCTATATTATATTACAAAACAATATCTTGTTTATTTTATGCCATATCAACATCATGAACACCAGAATGAAGCAAATTGAAAGTACGCCAATCGCGCGTAACAACTCGACTATCTGGCGTTAGAGGGTGCCAATAACACTTAATTCGTTTAGCACACTAATAAAATTTTAATATTACACAGACATAAGTTTTTTATTCATGATGTTAATTCAGAATGTATGTAGTTACACACGATCGGTATACTTTCAATTGACTTCATTGTGTTGTTCGTGATGTTGATTCCAGATGTAATAATTCTATGTTATATGCCTACAAATCAAATGAAGAATTATCCCAATCTATTTATCTAACAATTTTGGTACGTTAAATTCAGAATGATCAGATGAATTTTTGGGACAAAATAAAATGCTCGTTAGAATATATTATCTGTATTTTTAGTGTATACTATGATATATTAATTAGCTATAACACTATTCCTAAACAAACATAATATAACTAGACGTTATGAAAACAATAATTAAATGAATTTACTATCGTGTAACGCTAAACTTGTGCGGGTCAACTCTTTATTACTATGTTCTGTTTTTTTTTAATTATTACTATTTTACAATCAAAATACACATTTTTAACTATCGTGAATCGAAAAATCATACTGCAATTTATAAAACGGTAACAAATCTTTTATTTATCTATCTTTTATAAATTTGTGAGTTTCTCATTCTGTTCCATAGATGGCGCTAGTTAGTAGCTGTGACTACACACAGTTTTTAGTGTTAACTATAAAACGTGCACCGAGCAACTTCAAGATTGTTTTGTAAATGTAGACCAAGACACCATTAATACTAAGATTACTGTGAGTCTATAAATAATAACTACTTATTGTTATATTTGTTCTATCAAGATTCTTTATACATTTAAAATCATACTTCAACTGTCTTTGAATATAATAAAGCGTAATCTCTCTACTAACCATAGACCTAATGATGTATTAAAAGTTAATACCTAAAGTATTAAATAGCGAGAAGTATTTACTGTTTGAAGCTCAATGAATTTCACGTGAAATTGATCTGAAACTCTGTGCGTTCAACGGGTTCAGCCTACATCGTAACCTTTTAAAAGGCTGTTTTCATCACTACGTTGTAAATTAATTTGAATTCCTATGGTAAGATCGTTTTATGAACATCCACGCAATCAGATTTTTTTTAAAGTTTTCTACTTTTTGGCTTTTCAATATTACTACGCTTACGATCAGGTGGGCCGTTAGCTGGTCTGCCTACGAAGCAATTAAAGAAAAAAAAGCTATGACAATCATGTTATGGAACCATTTTTTAATGAACATCATAACGTTACAAACGTGTGTTACATCTCGCACATGGGATCTACTTCGCCTACTACACTTACTTCATGCGGATCGAGACTTGATATTAATTATTAAATATCTTCGAAAGGTTTTGGCACCTACTCTGAAATTTAGATTTGTAGCATTTGTTGTAATTGTGTGTTTCTTTATTTTAATGACTGATTGATAACCTATCGTTCAAGTTATCTGCTAATAAGTAACTCTCGTACAAGCCTCTTCATAACCGTCACCATTCGTTTAAAATACAAAACTGTTTTAAAAAGCATTATTTTATTATTTGAGTTGATTTTATAACTAAAAAAAAAGCCTATAATATTTAGCTCTAGTTTTAAAATTTGTTATTGATCAATTTGTTTGGCTAAATACCGCGATGGTTGGCATAAAGTATAGCCAGTTACATAATGAGGTTGTTCTCGAAAAGTGAACAACGAAGCTCGGGGGCGACGTCGACACAGAACAATGCAGAAGTTAACTTAAACACTGATCTTCTTTGATAAAATACACATTAATACTCGTACTCATTGCTGATTGCTACCTTTGACTGGAAAACGATGCCTTATTAAGTCCGCCATTTTAACTTTCAATGTCCACAAAGTAAAATAAATACACGTAAATAATAAGATTGTTGTATATCGATTAAATACACCATTTAATCGATTTTTGTTGTTTGGTAAGGGACTTATGTAGTACTCAGTTTTTCTTTCATGGATTACACGCCACTGGCCCAACACGGGGCTACACGGGGCGGCACGTCGTATTACGCATTACGACGTTCTTTACCTTCGCGCTGCATCCCTTTTACTTCTGCACAGTATTTTCTGTGCTCATTGCAAGCTTTCAAAACATTATCATATGGTTTGATTTTGTTATTATTCTTTTATAATGCGAATTGATTGAGATAAAGTATTATTTAAGTTATTAGTATAATAGTCATGTCATCAGCGGAATTAGTAGTTGAAACAAAGGCTGTGTAAATTTATTGATAGAGCATTGCTCGGAAAATAACACGATTATAAAAAGATGATTTTTTAATACAATCTAACGTTTTATGTTATTTAAAACGTCGTCTGCGTAACTTTCAATTAAAAGGTATAACAGTTTGGGGATTAGCGGTCGCTGACCTTGCCAACCCCTGGCCCAAGTTCGATTCCTGACTGGTGTCAATAATCAACGTATCTTTATGAAAATAATAGGTATCTTTCTGTAGATAAAAATTACACAATCATGGTGATGTTAAATTATAAAAAAACTAGCGGGCCCGCGTAACTTCGTCAGCGTCACTTTCATTTAAAAGGTAGCTTAAGTTCTTTATCAGGATCTAACGATTGTCTGTGCCAAATTTCATCAAAATCGGTTGACAGGTTTAAGCGGGAAAGCTTAACAGACAGACAGACAGAGTTTATAATATTAGTAGGGATTACATTTAAGGTAGGAAAAAATCAAAATATTAATCTTCTGTATTATTTACGATATTCAATATTTCCGAGATTTCATTATATGATTTCTCATGAAAATCTTAATTTTCGTTCAAAACCGAGAATCATTAAGTACTTACCGGAACTGAAAGCTGATTCTAACTCCAAGTAAAATCGATACTTTTACAACATAAAATACTAAATATATTTAAGCTTAATAATGTAAGTTCAAAGCTTAAGTTATACTTTATAAGGGTTCGTACCGGTTATGTTTAATTTCCACAAATTATTGCCGGCATTGTATATAACTTAGTAATTGTAATACAGTTGAGCGAGGTGGAATGTACTTCTAGAAGTTTCGGTATTGATTTCTGAATTTAATGTATGTGTAGTGGTATTAAAATGTTTGAAAAGAGCTTTAATTTAACGGATTAAAGATCATAATATGAAAGTGATGTTGGCTGAGTGAGAATGCTTGCCTTCTGTACGAGATGTCGCGGGTTTAAAACCGACCGGCTTATACCTCTAAAACTTATTTGAAAAATAATTACGAGCAATTACAACAGCGGAGAAAAACATCGCGAAGGAACCTGCATGTTAAAAGTATTCCGAAAACCCTACGAAGATATGTGAAGTCACCAATCCGCATTGAGCAAGCGTTGTGGACTATGCCTAATCCCTCTACTGAGGAGACATGAGCCCAGCAGTGGGCAGTAATGGGTTGTTTCCAAAATCAAACTATGTAATACAAACTACCTAATTAGATCTTTTAAAATATGATTACTAATTTTATTCTTCTAAAGTCCGTTTCGCATGAGCGATAAAAGCCTACGCATTTTAGCTAGGTAAGCTTTTTCGCTTGCCGTGGGTCGGCATGAGTCTTCGTTGTTTAGGAGTCAAAAAATCATGTGACTCTGCGTGTAACCATTATTACTTGATTTTGGTATTCATATTTTTTAAAAGAACAGTTGATATTTTACATAATCTTTATTAAATATCTTATTTTTAAAATTATAGGAAAAGAGCCCAGATATATTTCCTTAAAGAGAGTTTTTACTTGCGTGGTATTTATCTGCCGATTGCCAAGCAACGGTAACCGTCAAGGTACATAAAATAGTCCGTGGTGGGCTCGTAGGCGGAGGCCCATTGTGTTCTTTATCGATAATATTCTGTTGTACATGTTGTTTCCAACTGTAATTAAGTGCGACTATGTTTTTTACGAGACTTGAAAGTTTTTTTTGTATGAGGTAAATGCTGGTCTTCCTGCTCTGCTTGTGGAATGTGGGAGTCGAAACGCACCACTAACACTCATAGTCCAAATTCGGTTTCACGGGGTGATATTTTATTTTTTTACCTATAAGAGTTCTTAAAAGTAGATCGTAGGTGGCGGCATCGCCATCACTGCATATTGTAGTCCCTTCACTTACAATCAGATGGTATGTTATCATTTAACATAAAAATAGGGCGGCAAATTTTAGTTGGCGACTAGTGTGTACTGTGTTTTTTTTTTAATTTATTGCCATGTTGGCAGACGAGCCAGCGGCCCACCTGATAGGAAGTGGTTACCGTCGCTCATGAACCTCTGCAATGTCAGGGGACACTGAGGGGTCGCTACCTACGACCTAACTTTAAGGACCCTCCTCAAGCCTCGTTTGAAGAAGGACAAGTCATAGCACTCAGGGAATACCGAGGAGGGGAGCTCATTTTATAGCCGGATGGTGCGTGGCAAAAAGTGTTCCTGAAACGCACCGTGGATGACCGTGGTGGTTCCATATAGTAGGGATGAACTCCAGCTCGACGCCATGTACCATTTTCTTGTCTTATTAATTGTTTAATTATTCAGATTTCTATGGTTTATTTTGTATGTTGCATTTTAAACTTAATAAATCTTTTTAATCATTAATAAAAATGTAATTAATATAATTTGAATTGAACTAGCAAACAAACCTTTTTTTAGGGGTCGGTAGGGATGCAAACTAGTGGCAAAATGTAAATACGCCACTGTATGATAGTAGAACATTATGAGCAACAGAATGAAGCCAATTGAAAGTATGCCGATCGGGAGTTCGAACTATATTCTGACGTTAGAAGTTACCGATGACATTCGGATCGTTTAGTACACACAAGTTCTTTGAAACTTCATTTTCTTGATCATTATGTTGATTCCAGATGTAACAATTCTATGTATAGTACAAAATTGAATCAAAGCCAACTTTGGTCACATATAACCGCAGGCTGTGTAAATATAAGCAGATTAAAGTTCAGAATAGGTAGATTGAGTAGAGCTTAAGTTATAACCATAATAAAAGCCTTAACCCGCATCACGTTTATAGTGTAAGCGTGTGTACGGAATTTTAAATTATAAGGGGAAATGTTCCCATCGAAGGAAGGAAAGTTTCCCGGAAAATTGTCTGTTTTCATCATTGAAAGAAGTTTGATTTTTCTTCCTTAGCTACTGTTTTACTGTTATAAAAAAATAAGGTGTTTCAAGCTTTTTTTTTTTATTTATTTATTTATTTATTGTTTTAAGTGGGAGAAATCACCGGATCGTCGGATATGTGGGAGTTGAACCGCACTAAAACCTCCAACCGCTCACACTCAGCGCCCGAACCCCGGCTTAGGCCCAGCACGGGGTTTTGAGGGGCGGCGCGACGCGTTACGCGCTCGGCACTCTTTCTCGTCGCGCTTTACATCTAAGCTACTTAGCCTGTATCTTTAAATACGCAGATTTTTCTATGTGATTCCACTTTTCATGTTTGTTTTATATAGACTGTGCAGAAAAAAATACTTGTTTCGTTCATTAATATTATTTAGAATTAACTTTGTGTATATTCCAGTTGTTACCAGAAGATCGGGCTCGGTGGCGTCCTTTGGGAGAGGCCTATGTCCAACAGTGGACGAGTGTGGTCTGATGATGATGATGTGTATATTCTAAAAAATAACAACTTAATTGAATTATTAAAAAATATCTCGGTGTTCCTGTTCCTTTCTGATATAGTTAATGCCAATGATCTCTTCATCGACAAAGACACTTACCGCAATTCTATGAAATAATCTCTAGAATATATTATGGATAGAATATAAAAATAATCATCTGTCATATTGTAATTCAAATCATATGTGCACAGGTGATTTTACGATTATAATTATTTTACTTTTCTCTTTGTATATGGAAAAATGGTTAGTTTTGTCCGTCTGTGAGTCATTTTATATGCTTGTTGAGTAGCTGTTATTCATTCACGTTAATATATTTGTCATTCATTATTTTCCTAATTCTTGTTTTTCTTGTGGTTTTAACTGCAAGCTAAAAACTACTGACTTTTAGATGATTCAGTATTATTACATGATATTTGTAAATATGTATTAATTCTAAAATCTCACTGGATTTTTAAATCTTTCTTAAAAATCACTCATTCACTTTTGAGCGAGTTAATATTATTAGATGATATTTGTAGATATTCATTTATTTAAAAATGTCCCCACGTTTTTTGAAGTTAACTGGTTTTAAAAGCTCTATCTAATGTTTGTTTCCAGATTGAGTATAATTATAAGACAGACCATTGTAACTTCGAACTCACTTTTACTGTCTAAAAGTAGTCTATTAACTAATGATGATGATCATGGAGTATCATGATCATTTTCAAGACTGATTTTTTTCATACGTAATTTCATCGATAAGTTTTCTATTTTCATTATTTGTTAGTTTGTCAATATTTTGTAATACTTGAAGGATATGAATGTGAAATAAAAAGATTAACATCAGTTTTTAAATGTAATATTTATTAATGATCTCTTAGCTTAAGACACATTTAATAAAATTATGATAACATTTCAAAACATTTCTTAACATTACTAGTTTGATATACCTTGCCTCTTCTACAACATAAAAACATTTTGCTGCATATAAAATTACAATAATCAAATAATCAGTCTAAATAAAATTATTTGTAACATGATTCACATTGTTTCGGGGATTTACACATTTAGCTAAGTGTTGGGGATTCCCATAAAATTTGCTACCTATTTCTTATCTATACAGTACATTTGATATTCAAAAATATGTACAAAATATGAGTATAAGGTTTTTCTTGCGAACTCTTTGTAGTTTAATATGCTTTAGTCAATAATTCTCCTAAAATAGGTCTAGGAACTTTTCTTTTCCATTACCTTATTTTAAGTTAATTTGTTTGTTTTCGCGCCAAAAAAAGGCGCGTAAACTACCGTCTTTGTTTGTTTTACAGAGTTCTTGGCTTATTCTTTTCCCCATTGTACTTGACATAACTTAAATTAGAGGCTCGGTAGTACATAATTTATTTACTATGAATCTCACAATTTCTACGTACGAGGTTCTCAAAGCAACGTTCTTTATACATACAAACATCAACATGAAACATCATCGAACGTTGCTCAAAGAACATTACAATGAAATAACTACTTAAATATTACATTTATGTGCGTTTTTATTATATCAATCTTGTAAAATACTTTTGGTTGTAATTCAGTAAACAACTAGTGAACGACATATCAACATTTTAGCTAAAAAAATTCACATATCTCAAGACGCATCTTTAGAACAGCCGTGTGCAAAAGCGCTTAATTTACAAATACAATTAGAATTGATCCAATTACGACAAATACTACGATTCACATCAATAGTTTTTTTCTAAAAATCTTTAACTCTTTAATTACCAATAGGATATCGTCCAAAGCGTTTTTACAAGCACAATGTCCAAACAAGTTTGGTTGGGGAAACTAGCACGAATACGACACACAGGCTAGGCTAATATCACAGGAGTGCTGAGAACGGTGCAGAGACCCATCCCCGTCGGGCGCCACGATCCGCCTCACATCCCCCCCTACCTCACCCCGCGCGCCCCCTCACCGGCCCGCCTCACCCCCGCGCGAGCCCTCTCCAGCCACCTATTTACTATTCAGAGGGGGCGAAACGGGCTACAACCGATATATTTTGCAACAATTAAGATTCCCAAAGAAATGGAACTCGGCACAACACAATTGCACAGTCAAACATCCGATCGCTATTGCACAACCATCTGATAAGTAGACTCTTTGCATACAATACGATGCTCATAAACGTTGATTCAATTTCAAACATAATCGAGAACGATAAATGACAATTACGAAACAATAATTAAAATTTTAGAAAAACAACGTTTATGAGACTCAACTTAAATAAATTAACATGACAGTCAACAGTCATACTAATGAGTGGAATATTGTTAATTATTTATATAATAGAGGTAACAATGCTCTAGTCAGGTGAGCATTTAAAAGGTAACATAATAACAAAAAGCAAACACGCAATAAAATTTCGAAGACAGAAACTAAATGCAATATTTGTTTGAACGTTTGCGCCAAACGTTTCAATCGTCCAAATGTTGGCCAAACATGTACTGAATCACACTCTGCTGGTGACACACGCCAAGTGTTTGATAAGGAAACCCATCGGTTAACCAGTTCTAATAATTTTGCCTTTGTGTTTGTAAAGAATTTATATTGCTCGAGTGTGTGTTACGCACGTAGTTAAGCAAGTCTGTGCTCTCATTGTTAGCGTATACCAAATTTAAATTTAAATAATCTTTTCAACAATAAGAACAAAAATATTGCATTTTAGAAGTGAACATTACACCGTTTGACCCACAACAAGTATCAACTTTTACTCTCCTAAAACCAGTTCTAATGGTCTCATACGAGGCGTCGCAAGTAAACGCGGACGATTTAAATAAAGTAAAGCGAGGAATCCTCTGCCGTCGCAACCGTTCCCAGTCGTTTTGCACTATCACTTAACTCTACATCTTTACAATACAATAATATAACATAATAAACTTCCCTTACAAACTAGAAATTCTCCAATGAACTCAACTAGTTCTCTCCTCTCGGAACGACACTTCAATCGCTGTTTGCGGTTTCAAATAGTCAAAGTCCCTTCATTCGATAAAAATTAATCGTTGAACACTAATTGGACCGCGCACGTCGGCAGCGCCTGAGCAACTTTCACTAGTCGTAAAATAAAAACACGCCAACATAGTAAGTACTCTTTTAAACAACAAAGAATTGACTAAAAGTCTGTACGAACGTACTAAGAGTCTGAGTAACCGTATAGTGTTCAGCGGGGAGATCCGCACTGTTCAATCCACGAAGCGGCTCATTCGGCTCGCTCACAACACATGGGGGCATGCAGGGGCGCAGCGCGGCGCGGTCATGAGTCCAGCACCGTCAGCAGGCCTGGGGGCAGCTGCAGGGACACGTCCTGCCTCGCCAACTGGGCGCACCCGAGGTTAGCGTCGCCGAGCTCAGGGATCGCGTCCAGGAGCGCGAGGCATTCGTCCTCGACCGCCCGTCTGGCTCTCTTCCCCACCCACGAGTCATCGCACTCCTCTCGTGCGCGCCTTCGTCGTGCTTCCTTCTCCCGACGTGCCTCCTCGCTCAATCGGCAGTAGGTGTTGTTGATGCAGACCGACCTGCGCAAATCCCGGGCTGGGTCCTCGATGTTCTCCAACTTTTGTGAACAGATCTCGATGACCCGTTTTCTCTCTTCATTAGCACGAAGGCGCGCCGAGATCATGGACAGTTTGGGGCGGGCGGCTGGCTCCGTCCGTGGTGGACCGAACATGTCGTCTTCGAAGGCATCTGCGATCTCCACCCCGCGCGCACTCTCCCGCTCTTCTTGCGGCGTCATTCTGTAACAAATACACGGACACATTAGCGTCTATTAGCGATTCGTAAATCTTTATATTGGGTACAAAATTAGAACACACGAACAGCACGGTACCGCAGAGACCGTTCGATCGATGAGAGTCGATGGGCTACATATTAAAACGTATTCCGAAATATAGTTCATTTAAATAGTTGTATTAACATTCAAGCGGAGATATAACGCAATTAATCCAAGGAGACAACCTAATTATTTTATAATGGCACGCAGTAGGTCAAACCGAGAACAATGCATTGAAGCCCGAACGAGCCGATCAGGTTCACAACTAGTTATGATCCGCTCTCCAACCGCAACAATATCAGACGCAAATTTACTTGTCGAGGTACCAACCGATAAACAGCGAATGTTAAAGCACCTTGAAATCTCATTTTATGAACACCCACCTTAAAGATAAATCAGGCGATATGATGAAGAATCCTGACATAAACATTTTAATCGATATCAAATGACCTTATTAATATTTAAAGTGTCAGCTAAAATCGCAAAGTTCACAACACTGGCACTGCACAGACGCGCGGTTCGTCACTTTGTCCTCGGTTGTGTAAAAAGTAAAAAGACACAAGAGAATCAAAAATACACCGAGCGGTGAGCGGCGTCCGCGCAACTCGTTCAACACTCGTCGAATGACAACATACCTCGCTGTAGATAAGACATTGAAAAAGCCAATTGCGTCATGTACAACTACGTACGTGGAGAGGAAACGAATGACGTAGTAAAACCCGTCATTTTACTTCATTTTGGCCGATACTCGTTGACTAGTCACCCGTTGCTGCTAATTTGTTTGCGAGACAAAGACGCCAACAGTTTGCAAGTTCAGGATTATACAATGGTAACAATATGGGGTATCCCCAAACTTTGAAAATTACGTTATGATTTTATCGTTAAAACCTAATACGAAGTAATATGACACATTATGTTTCATATATTTTTCCACATTACTCTAATTCAGTAATATTTGAGTACCTTTAGTTGTTTCAGAAGTGGCTATCCTTCGGGATAACAAGATCATAGAGGGTACTACAGGTTTAACAATGCGCCCCGACCTTTGCAATAGGTTGTATTACGGCTTGCCGAAAGAGGCAAATCTCATAAAAATTTGGTGAAGGAAAATATTTCAATAAATTATAATATTACCTAACAAATTTGTTAAAATAACATGTGTTGTAAAAGAACTGTTGCGCATATTGTTGTGTTGTATTGGCGTCATTAATTCATAATATTATAACATAAGTTTTGAAGTTATTATATAAACTTTTACAAGTTTTAGACAATACTTTAGGATTTATCATGCAATAATTAAAAAGTCTCGGCATCAAAACTAATCAACTTCTCAGTAAATTCTTTATTACATTTTGAAGTCACTGATAAGGAAAACCAAAAAACTCGACCCTTACACCTGAAAGAACTTCGAAGAAAAATCTAAAGTGGATAGAGCAACAAATCATAAAAAGTAGACTTTTTCCCGAGAATACGCCTTCACAATCTTATTATCGAAAATACGTTGGTAAGTACGTGTTTTTGTTTCGAAATAGCTGTTTGTTTCGTTTTGAATTCTATCCTGTACAAAATGTTTGATTACTGAAAATATCGACGACGGACAAAACGATTCTTTTTGTGAATCTTGAAACCATTATCGCTCAAATTGTTCTGTTTGATTATCATTTCAAATATTTCTCATGAATGGAAAACCTTTTCTTATGGAAATACTTTGGCTTCGTGTTTTGACTTTTTGAATTTGGACATAAAACGAAAAATGTACACTCTTTATCTTTGAATCAATATCACAGTTCATAGTCACAAATGAAACACAAAGGTTAACCGTCACATTCAAAAGCTGAGTCTGAACAGACGTGATAGATAAGCGGCCGTTTTCGTGTATATTTAAATGTTTTTTGAGTTGAACGTGCCAGGCTGGGTGTTGCTACCCCACGAGTTACGATCTAATAAATCTCGCTCGGTCGCCTACCTGCACTTTCTTCTGTCCCACTCCATCCAACCAATCGGACTGTATGCCGTGAATGTCATCGCATAGGGGACTTTTTTGTGGCCCTCTTTGACTGATAGACTTAACGTGCACACACTACAAGATGGCAGCCTCGATTTGAATTAAGTTCCAAATTTAAAAAGTCAACATGACTGTTTGTGTTTTAAGAAAAAGTTTTTATGCTTGATTATTTTTGTTAATGTTCAATCTTAACGAACTCAATGTTTTCTTTAGGGTTCCAGTCGTTAGATAGTATTAGAATCTAGGCATTATAAAAAAACTTACTTCTGTACGATTTTATAATTGTAATCGAATGGATGATAGGTGCATTGACTTTAATTTTATTAGCAAAAAAGCAGTAAATTATTTATTATTTTAAATCACGTCTACAAATCGTGAAAAGCCACATTTTATCATGTCAGAACCAAAAACATTGTTCTTATCTAGTAAATCAATTGCCAAATATTGTAAACGCTTTAATGTATCTTTTTGCTTTGATAATATTAAACAAAAAGTTAAAGTTTATAATAATATTTAGGTAATAGCAAATTCTTTTTGACTTTTTTTTTCACTGAATAAGACTCAAATACCAGGAACATTTTGAAGAAAATATTGACGAAATTGACATTTTGACGTCCATTTCGTTATTGTTGTACAATCAAGAGAAAAAAGTGTCATACTTTTTTATAAATGTGATAATTTTATTTGATAAATGTTTTATTATTTTAACTGTATCATGTTTAGAGCTTAATGATTTTCAAACTCGAACTCTTTTACTGTAGGTAGGTTCTATATATCCGCTGATTTTTAAGGTCTTAATATTCTATCTTCATATTGACTTTCATATCATAATTCTACTACCACTTTAAAAGCTGGGTTTAATCTTAATTAATAAATAAATAAATAAAATTAAAGTTCTGTAAAAAACTATATTAAAGTTGCAATATATACTTTACACCGGCATCTGCTTGAAAATGTGTTCCCGTTTTTATTTTCTCGTACAAGCGACGATTACTAAATTAAAGACTAAAGTACCGGTGGCCCGGGATGGCTGATTTATTTCGCATCGCGTGGCTTTCACAATAAATTAGGATATTCGAGTGATATATACGGGTTTTTAGTGGCCTACCCGACTTGATAATTATGCTGTATTAGATTTATTGTAATATTAGAATGCTTTTTGTGATCGATGAAATATTTTTTTTATTTTTTTAATTCTTAGTAAGAGTTGCATTAAGTATTATTTTTTACAAGAACTTCGTCAGCTATCTATCAATGATGATGTTTTTGTTTAGAATATTGTACTGCTTATGTAATGTTGTTACAATTTAATGCATTAATTAATTATAAAAATATTGTGTATAATACTGAATAACATGTCTTACAATTAGTGCGAAGATCGTTAGCATTATATCTTTATTTTTAAAACGGCTGTATAAATAAATGCGAAAGTGAGTTTTAACTGTTGAATCGATTTTAGTAACTTTTCAAGATTTTTTTTTTCAGAACAAAATTTTAAAATAACGAAAGACGGCAATAATAGATACAGTAACTTAACGCTAACAGTAATTTCTTGTCTAAAAAAAAAATCATTATACAATTTTATGTCCCAATCCTGAAACAGGAAATGCATATTATTAAAATAAATTAACTTATTTAAAGTTAATAATTGTAAAAAAATAGAATCCGTTTTTATTGATTAAGAAAAAACCCTTTAAAATGTGCGCAAATTGTTCTTTATTTTTTTAAAGGCATAGATTAAACATCGAATAATTTGACAACCATAGGCGCGAAAACAAAGCAATTAAAATTGAAATTAAATCAAAGCTTACGGAAATAAATTCAACCTCTTGTGAACATTTTTTGCAGAATAATATGTAAATGAATCGAATATCGTTTGTTTTAAAGTTATTGTTATTGTCTTTGTAATTTTTCAAGTACATTTTCCATTTATTTTGAATAAGTTTTTTTCTTTTTTCAAAATTTTAGCAACCCCTACTTTGTTAGCTATTATAACCAAAGTTAAATACTTGATATGTAATATACGTACTAAAATCAATCCACTAATCGTTCATAAATCAAAGGGCATCTCTATAAGTCTCACTTTGATTCGGTTTCTTATTTTCAGAGGAAATTGCTTTTCGCATCGGAAAAATTTTCCCTCCGAAAACCCTCTGAGATCAGTCATACGCAGGTGTTGGTGTGCGAGAGAGAGAGAGAAGATACGGTCGTCTCACTCGCACTGCGGAATCGTGACGAATATTGTGTAGGCGAAAGTGTGTCTGTTAGTTTTTGATTTTTTTAAAAAAGCAATCTGTTCTTTGTTGCTATTTGAATAGAATTTAAATTGCATGATTTTCTCGATCGTATTCTAATTATTTGATAAGTATTGCTTTGTTTTTTCTTTCTTTTGTATTGCACTGAGTTAAAGCGGTTCAAGTCAATTGATTACTTTAAGTTGTTGATCTGAAACGCTAAGATAAATTATTATACATTAACTTTTGTACTCCTGTTCGAGAGTTTGCAAAAGAACAAAAAAACAAATTTGAACCGTTTACAAAGTTGAAGACTTCTAGAATCACTCTTGTTATGCTCATTTTAAATTGGAGTACCTAATATACGGAACCACACTATTGAAGATCGTTCTCTAATTTGTTATGTAATTGCTGGAATATTAATGAATGAACACTAAACTAAGTGAAACTTAAAGTGCAGTGATTTGTGCACTTTTTGCAACGAAATGACAAAACTTTTTTTAGAGTTTCGGTATCATGATTTTTTTTTGTGGTGTATCTTTAGTGGAGAACATAGTTTTCAATGGATTTTAAATAGAATTGAAATAGTAAAACAAAAAATACGAACAAAAATATTTAAATAGATAGATGTGTGCGCCATTCCATGAGAAAATAATAAGTAATGATATAAATTGAATGAGATGGAAACGGATTCAAATATCTCATATTCCTCCAAGATTCGGACCTATTCGAATCCATCCGAAAACTTTTTTGTATCGCGACAAAAAAGTTGTAGCCGCGGAATATGCTTACTCTTTTGTTTGAAATAAGAAAAACTCTGTTTAGTTTTCGCATTTTTCCTACAATCTTTATCTAACATTGTACTGATACCAGCACAGATATGATAAACATCCAAATGGTGTTTATCTGTAATTAAATATGTCCGATGGTAAAAATAATTTTGCATGAAAATTGTTTGGTTTGTTGTAAGTTTTTCAACGTAAATTAGATACTAAATATTTATTGGAATTATGGAATTAGGTTATTGGTATTGACTTAACTTCTTCGAATTATTATTAATATTACTAATTTGAATTTCTACATTAAATTTATTTTTTTACGGCCCACCTAATGGTAAGCAGTTACCGCCTGCAATGCCACGGAATTGGGGGCCAATTTTTCAGTATTAATCCTATTTGTACAAGTTCCAAATTTGAAACGGAAATAGCAATGTTTTTATTTAAAACAGTGAGATAACAATTCGAATACCATTGGTTACCGTTGTCTACCAATGTGAATACCGTATCCGAATTCGAGATGGATTCCACGAGCGCTTGCATCTCGAACGGGATCATACTGATGTTGAAATATTTACCAGAACAATTTACTAATAGTTTCCATACTTTAAACAATACAAATTGCTCATAGATTTAATAAACATACGAATATTACGGATTAAACTGCCGCAAATCAAATTTACATAATTATCATTTTAAAAATGAGTTTTTGAATAAGGAATTGTAAACTAATCTAACAGTTTTATGGGTAGGGAACAAAATAGTTTTTCTCGAAAGAATTTTTTTTTTTTCGTATTAAGACAGTCGTTTTAAAATGATCGTAATAAATACTTTTAAAGTAGTCGAGTAGCTGTAAGTATAATATTAAGTATTTTTCACATAAAAATATTAGTTTTCAAATTATATAATATTGTTATACATACCTACTTTATTAATTTATAGAAATTACCAAAAATCTCTTGTTGCGCTAAAGACCATTTTCGAATTATTTAAATTACAATGCAAAAGTTATTGTTTATAAAACATGCAGTTACAAGTATAGTGTTTCTGTAAACATTTGAACGTACATCAGAATTCAGTTACAAAATAACTATGACATACAGAAGTTTAATATAATTCTCATAACCTACATACATTTGCACACATATTAGGGTCTAAAATTCAAATCAATTATGTTTTTGCGAAAAAGACCTTTTTGCAAAATTTACACTCATTTGACAGGACTTTGTATTTCATGTCAATGCGAAGTGCATTTTTTATTGCCACGTATTCAAATGAGCTAACAGTTCAAATGATCGTAAGTGATTCCCGTCGATCAAGGACCTCTGCAATGATAGAGGACACTGCCTAACGACCACTAACGACTTTCTTCAAGCCTCGATTGAAGATAGACAAGTCCTTATTATCCGATTATAGTTCATTAAGCATGATTTGTTGCTAGTTTTATTTCTGTATTTAATTTTTTTGTGCTTCAGTCTTGGTTCTTCGTAGGCGTGGTTGGGTTAGTCGCGAGATTTATAGACTATTCTTCAGTGTATTGCTGTCCTTGTCTTGTTTACTGTTATTGCGGTCAGCGTGAAAGGAACGGAGTTTTTTTAATGTATCGAAATTTTTGAGTAATTTTAAGACGTTACTGGTTAAATTTGCGTCAATTTTGACAAGTTAACTTCTTTTTGGTAGTTACTAGATTTTGTTATTATTTTTGAGTGTTATTTCAAATATTTTTAACTTTATTTAAGAAAGGGTAGACAAATTCGAATATATTTCAATCATGTTTTAGAATACTCAGAGTTGAATAGAAATTATACAATGAATACTTATTACATTTTTTTAAAATCATTGTTACTACTCTAATTTTATCCTAATCAACTTAGAGCGAAATAATTGTAAAGATACTATGTACATGTTTTCATAACAAGCCAAGTCCGAAAACAATAGAAAAAATAATTATATAATGACTTCAATAAAATAAAACAACTCAGTCTTTCTAAGTTATCCTTAACTTATGTAAGTCTTTCAACTTGTACCGATTCCTTTTCCCTTTTCCGTGGACAATTACTACAAACGTGGCTGTATAAAACAAAACCCATTGCTTTATTGTTTAAAGAAAAACTTCTAACAAAATATTATTTGTAAAGGATTTTATATGTTCTTTGTAACCTTCGATTTTATTACTCTCACTGTAACCGGCAGATTCTAACAAAGGCATTTGCTAACTTTATTGTTTAAAAATCTAAAAGCAACTAAAATAAAAAACTATAGTAAAATAACAAATGTTAACAGTTATCACTTTTTCAATGAGCGCTAAATTTAGTGATAAAAATTATCAAGAGTGCCAAATTTAAAATTTTGTCGCATAAGTGATTCGATTTTTAAATATGAGTTTTATGAGTCTCATAATTATGGACATGATCACTTTCTTAATAATTACTTAAAGTAAAATAATTACACGAGCATCTAAATGAAGTATTGCATAATATAAGATTATGTCGTAACAATTTGAAACAGATGTCGTTTATAAAAGATAATTTAAATTATCTATCAAAATGATAGTGATAATGGATAATTAATTGTTACAGCAATCTATTGATGTTTTAAAAATATCAGTATCTAAACAAGAAACTTTTAGATAAAAGTAACCTACTACTTCATAATAAAAAATCATAATTAAATTTGTTATTAAAATCTTTATCAACATCTCGAATTGTTGTAAGCATACAGAAATTTGGTTAAGATGAGATAAAACTATCCAATACATTGTTGAAAACATTCAAAATACAAATATGTAACGTAACATATTATACGCGCATTAAACACATCAAGTGAGGCTATGAAAATATCGTCAAAGTACACCAAAAGCAAGTTTAATAAAAAGTGTCCCTATTCTGAAAGCTCCGATTCGAATCAGTATGCTCTGTCTCGCTCTAACGCACAGGCAAGACAAGGACAGCGATATGCGCAGTGAACAAAAGGGCTTGGTCAGGTAGAAATGGAAAATTATGGTGATTTTTTCTAATAATTAGTTAATAGTTCACGTCAAGCGCGAGTCGAGTGATTTAAATAACTTATCATGAATCTCAATTTAACTATTATTTAATAAGTAATTATCTTAAACTCCGTTAAGTACTTGGAAACAAAAGTAGCGACAGTATTGTAGTTGATAAGAATTTAAATTATTGTTCCGTTCTATAAACCGTTGTTTGATATTCCAAGATTAACCCTTAAAGTTCATTGTTAACAGCTTTTGCAAATATAAAATACATAAACAAGGTATTTTATATTTGTAGGTAGATTAAATTTTATTTTTTTTAACTGCTAAAAGTTTTAATATTTGCTCATTTTTATCGACATTATATATTAAAAAGGCAGAAATATAATCTTGTTTGCAAAATAACTCATTATCTATAACTTATGAGAACAATAAAAAAATATTACTAAACAAAAAGAACATTAATATTTGGCGCATCAATTTTAGCACGAAAATTGCTAAAACAATCCTTGAAAGTTGCAAATATAAATTAAAAAATAATATAGAGAAAAAAATAAACATCAAAAAAAATATTAATAATAAATTACCTTGCAATTAAATCCTGTGTAAAAAAATCCACGCAAAAAAGTGTCACTTTGTTAAAAAAAGTCACTTCGAAATTCGAACGATTTCAAAAATGTAACAGCACTGAATAACTGGAAACGTTCATATTAAACATAATGCCAACCTCAACGAGCTGTATCGCATGAAACGATCAACTTAGCACTTGTCCAAACAGCGGAGCAGCACTACATTACCGAGAGGTCGGGCGCGGGCACGTCCGCTACCGACGACTTCGCTCGTCGAACTGCTCTTCTGGCCTCAACTGTGCTACACCATACATAAGTTCTGGTGATTTACAGAGGGCGCGCAGGCGGGCTTCGGATGCTCCTTTGCAAAGGATACCTCATTATCCTCACTGTAATCCGTGTGCCTTTTTGATAATTTTTATTTATAGGGTGCCAGTTTTTGTAACCCTTTTTTTAATATCGTGACTCGATTACGTGACATGAAACAATAAAATCAACTTTCTTTTTCTGTTTAAAATAGTTGGCATTCGCTATCGGCTACCAAACTTTTTAGTTCTTGATCTCGTTTCAAATTAAGCTGTTTCGTCACGGTTATTTTGGCAGTTAATTATTTTAAATTAAGATCTAATTTTTTTACGATTTAAATTTGAATAAGTTTACTTAAGAATTTAAGTGTGTACATGTCTATAAAAGATATCGTTCCAAGTATAATTTGTACCAAAAGGTTGTATTATGGTTGTTACTCAACTATCAGAAACCGTCCAAGGCTGCAGAAGTACTATTCGATAGTTCATCTTTTCATAACGCATATTCATGTATCGTAATAGCAATATAATAATACGTATGTGTTAGATTGAAAATTATTAAATTAGTCGTGTTATTTAGGTTCATTGTTTTAGTCATTTGAACATCACTTAAGATAACGTACGTGGCAGATATTGGCTAATATTATCACTTATTGTCAATAATGTTTGATTAAAATAGCTTGCTTAGTAAATTGTCGGATCAAAAAATTCTAAATAAATAAATATGTAAATAATAATTTAGCATTTATAAATAAAAAAACACTTAGAAAGAAGATAGTGATTATAATCAACATGCTACTAATGTTCATATTTTATGTAGGTTTTACTAATAACTCAATAATTTAAATGAATTTTCTAAACAATCTTACAACAAAAAAACAATTTAAAAAATAAATTGTAAATTGCAAAAAATAAACAAATAATCCATCACTCTATTTGAAACAATTATAGTTAAATCAAAGCTTATGATTTAATCAAGAAGTAGGTATAATATTAGCATAATTACATACACTAGATATGTATATATATCATTTTGTTCTGGCACTACTGTAGTATAAAGAAGATATATATTAGCTTATCATTCTATTATTAGCATCTACATTTCATATTACTTTCAATGTATTAGTAGAGCCGACCTATAATCAGCATTATTTATTTCTAAATGCAAACAATTATCCAAATAAATGAGATTACAAGAAAGAAAAGACGAATTAAATTTAATAATTTGTTTGAAGCGCAAAGTAATGAGAAACCAGGAAAAATCTACAAAATGTATGTTGATTTACGGTTAAGTAGATCTTGTCTCACAGACAACCGTGAAAAGAGTGAAGTCTCGTAAAGTTAAATCGTAAATTTGTTTGTTTGATTCTGATCAAAACCTGTATGAACTTAGAACCTTATTTGTGATCAAAAGAAAATAAATCTAATATATAAAATTCTCGTGTCACATTTTTCGTTGCCATACTCCTCTGAAACGGCATGACCGATTTTGATGAAATTTTTTGTGCTTATCACCTGATATGATCTATGAGAATCGGCCAACATCTATTTTTCATCCCCCTAAATGTTACGGGTAGTCCACCTGTAAATAATTTTTCGAAGTTGTGCGTGGCAGCTATTAGAAATATAAATATTAGAAATATAAATAAGCTATTAGAAATATAAATAACAGCAAATAGCAACAATATGACAGACTACTGTAGTGATATTCTAATTTATTAAAGACACAGTCTATAATCCACTTCCGTAGGACACTACGTAAAAATAATTTAATGGATCTTAAACGATTGTCAAAATAAAAATAACATTATTACATTGTTAGATCACAGATCTGATATATAATGGTAGAGTGGTGGTGGTTAACCAACAAGTACTTGAATCAATTCAACATTAAACGTATTTAAACATACTTAAACTTAAATACTTAACGGAATTTTAATTTCGAAGTAATTCACGCAAAAATATATGTAATCAAGTTTATGTAATAAATGTAGATACCGAGTAGTTCACTAAATTTACACTACATTATTTTAATTCTAAAATATCCGTGGAATTGCAGATATTTATTTCACTTTATTATGTATAAATAAATATATTAATTAGGAAGTCATATAACAGTTGCATGTTTAGCAACGAAAGTACCAGGGTTGCATAAGACGAAAGAGACTGCGTCGAATACATTTGAATAACAGCCAAACTGTGACGAACAGATGTTATATCGACCCTCGGATAGCCACATTCAATCATGCTTGAAGGTGTATGTGTATGTGAACTATTTATAAATTGATAATACACTAAATATATCCGGCCTTAAACCACATCCACTAATCGGAACAATGCAAAACTTGACACAAATATAATTAACTCTAAACAATGTGAAGTATCGTTATAATTGTTATGTATAAGATGAGAATTGATTTATATAAGTTTGTTTTGCGGTTGATAATAAAACTGCGTATTTAAATTATTTTTAAGCAGTCTATTTGTAAGTAGATCAAATGCTGGACCTTGGGAATGTCCGCGACGATATGGTCGCATATCAGGTGGTAGAATGCGGAAGTTAGGAGCATGATCGGCGAGTGCTGTAACCCGAATAGGAGGATGGTGGGTCGAGGTTCAATAATTGCAGGCCATCAAGACTTTCACCTTCGCGCGGCCGAGCTCCAAGGCCGAGGCACCGTTCACCGTGACTTCCGCTCGTGGCTTGAGCCTCGCGACAATGCTCGCGCTCGCGCTTTTGCAATCAAAATTTCGGAAAGCGACAGAGCAATGGCCTCCCTACATAACGGCTCCGCCTCCTGCTCAGATTTCGAACTGGCCGGTACAACGTCGCGTCACGCCGACAGACGCAACACAATCCAAAAAGAAAACGATATAATTTGTTGTAAAACGCTCGCCTTATCAGTGCTCGATTCGACATTTAGGTTACGAGAGTCTCACAAATATTATAGCTACACCAATCTTTGTTAAACTGATACGCAACAGTAACATTTCGTTTATAAAACTGAAAACAGTTAATATCACAGTTCAGGTAGCGAGTCAGCAACGTGAAGCGTGTACAAGTAGCGAACGGCAAGGTCGTCGGCTGATCTGTTGCAATATCGGATAATTGAACGACTTTAATATTTATATAAACAAAAAATAGTTTATCGAAGCGTGCAGTTACACCTTTTGTTCATTACCGGGTGTAGCCGGTGCGAGTTCGGGCGCACGCAACTTGTCTCTCGACCCATATTTACAATGGTATAGCTACTCAACGCCAGTTCATTCACATTACAGTTAGTTAACTACTAGGACCAGTTTCCTCTTACACTCGTCCGGACATTTTTGAGGCGCAATCCAAACTCGTTACATTTTCATGAGTGACTTGTACGAATTTAATTGCACTCTTTGTTTATAAAAACATTATCTTGAAACATCGTTTTACATGGAAATTGTGTTTGAACGGTATTCGATGTATTGGCGTGACGTCATCGTGCTGTCTTTGTGCCCGAGTAGCCGTCTTATTGCGCTCGTTATATCGATGCTTTTAATAGAGATGATGGTGTGCATTTAAATAAAACGTAGGCACATGGGAAATGTTAGGCTGACATTTTGATCGCTCCCCTAACGTTCCTGTTCAGATCCTGCCGCTATTTTTGCGCATCCGGAATGTCATAGGTCGAGCTAAATCAGGACTTAATAGCCAAGACGCTTGCTTCCACGTGTAAGATGTAGATTGCAATGTAGTATGCAAAGTGAAGAGATAACGTTGCTCTGTTTTACGTTTGCAGATGATAGTTTTATTGCTTATGGAAATCAACATTGTCAATGTCAGTACAAAATTTTGCGTCGTCGACTACCTTTATCAGTGTGACCTTTAAGTTTCATTTTACGTACTTTTGCCTTTCATTTTGCACCTATAAATTAACTCTTTGACGTATGTAAAAAATATAGAGTATGTTTAGGTGTAGGGTAGCCGAACTAGTGCTAGCAATTTATGATGTCACCGCCACACCGAAGGTATCGCGAAAACCTCCGTAAACATAAGACAACGACCGATAAATTTTCGAGGTCGTAACAACTGTGGGTCGCTTCCAAAATATTATCTAGTTCTTGTGACGTCTGAGATAACAGTTCTACTGTAGCTGCAACAATAAAGGCACGTGTTTAAAACCACAGATTACACAATTCTAAATTCAAAGTTGCAGTCAAAATGATGCGCCGTCTTTTTAAATTCGGAACGTAAACAATGGAAAAAAATGTTACTTCAAAAGATAATCTTAAAAGAACTAAATGTTCCATCATTAAATTTTAAAATAATAGAATGAATCACGCCTACTTGCTAAGTAATCAGCTAAATTAAATAAAGCCAGATGTACTGAAACTGACAAGCTATTATACATTCTATTTCTTGGATGCTAAGGTTCAAAATTGTATGTAGTTTTAGAGCACACATCATGTATCGTGGCTCCATTGTCTTTTGATAGCTTGAGAAATAGCACATACGTATTCTTTGTGGGTAAGATCGTTTCTATAATATAGTATTGGGATTTGTAGTAAAGGTTTTGTTTGGAAATTTCCACAGAAACAAGCAAACAATATTTTTATAAAGATGTTTTCTTGTGTTTTACTCTTTTTATAAATATTTTTAATAATGAGGTGCTAACGAAAATAATTTACATTAAATACTGTTGGGAAAAAGTGTTACATTGATAGTTAAGTTAATGATCAAAATCATTAAGAACTTTCTATCAAGTTTAAGATCAACGGAAAAGTAAAATATTTTTTTTTAGTTTTTCACTACGATATAACATTGACAAATATTTCACATCTATTTGATATGTAGCTGTACCAACCCATTACTGCCCACTACTGGGCTCAGGTCTCCTCAGAAGAGGGATTAGGCATAGTCCACCACGCTTGCCCAGTGCGGATTGGGGACTTCACATATCTTCAAAGGATTTTTAGAACCCTTTTCCGACATGCAGGTTTCTTCACGATGTTTTCCTTCACCGTTTTTAGCCAGTGGTGTTGTAAAAAATTGCACATAAATCTTTTTCACATTTAGATTTAGAGGTACAAGCCGGCCGGATTTGAACCCGCGACCTCCCGTTTGAAAGGACGCGCTTCGACCACTCGGCCACCACGACTTATAACCATTTAAAAATTTAAATTTAAAAATTAAGTAACGTAACTTATTGTGGGTACTCATTATACTCGTATAAGTTTAAAAAAATAGACAAATATTCTAACATTTCTTTTCCGCCTGTGGGTCCAGTAGTTTTTTTAAGTTATAAACTTCAAATTGAGAGTTGCTTGTTTTTAAATCAAAATAACATAATATATCGCGATTGCCGACATATCTCTGTACACGGTATTATGTAAATCATTATCTTGTTATGTGTAGCTATTGATAATATTATTGCGTACGCCAAAAACATATTCATATATTTTTCGGTTACATTGATACATACTAATGTCAGTAAAGTCTTATAAAAACAATTTTATATTTTTTCATACTTTTTTTGGATTTTTATATAACGATAATTTTCTTTGACTCTTTCTAAATTATGAATATAATGTAGTTAGATTTTAAGTTAGAAACTTGGAACTTTCACTTTATTTAATTACGTGGAGTGAGCGCTCACTTTATATTTAAAATGTTACATAATCTGCGACCTAGTTCTGGCGTCTCACAATTTTCGCTCAAAAAGTATAAAATATATAATAACGTTAGACTATCTTTGCTATAAAATTGTAATTGGCATAAAGTTTTTCCTTAGGGATATGACATTTAATATATAGTTTTAAATGATTTTTGCAGTGTTTTTATACTAAATATTTATTTGTACAATATTAACAATACAAAACAAATTAATATTAAATAAGTAAAGATAGGATAGAGTCCGAAACTTTAAAATATGTTATGTTAAAATTGTGCTCTATGAGGTAGAGTCTTTACTAAAGTCATTCTCATTTTCAATGAAGAGTTGTTTAATTATTATAATTTTTAGGCTATGACTAAATAGAGATTAAAAAAATAATAATTAGTGCCTTGACTTCTATCGAGCTCAGTTTTTATTTATTTATAATATAGAAAACTAGAAAAAACATGTGTTGAAAAATATATTTGAGGTACAAAGATAACTAAAATAAAATTTCACATAGCATTTTAATCAAAAACAGAATTATCTTTCGCAATAACATTAATACAAAAACATTCCAGTACATGTTTGTACACAATGTTATCGTTCAAAAATTATGAAAACATTGACGTTGGCCAGTTATCAGTTTCATCTCTGATAACAGTCTAATTGTTTTTATAAATTCCTATTACACGGGTCAAGATATACTGGACAGTGTAGGAATACTTTGGGAACTGCGAAATCCAGTTTATTAAGAACATTTACTTTTCTTGTGTTTAAAAATCGTTGGTTAAAAATGGCCCATCTGCTGTGTGGCTGTAAACTTAAAGAGGTTATATTTCCTAATTCTAGATTACATTTCATTTATTCCTCAGAATACAAACTAATTTCATACTTTGATAAACATTATTTAAATTAAATCGACATAGTTTTCTCAGCAGTCGCACTTCACGATAAAATTATAAATCATTCAAATGTACAAATAAATCTTCAAAAACTAATCGAGTGGCCATTACGTTCGGATTTCAAATGGGTTCAAACAAAGAGTATAGACTGCGTATCGTCGATAAGAGCCGAGCGCGTACGGAAAGGCCCGAGCCCCGTTCGTGACCGATACAAGACGAGGCCAACGTCGAGTCCTTGATTATTAAAAATCAAGTGACAATTCCATCAGCGTTCTGCGGCTTAACGAGTGATTGTTTTTAGGTCATTACCTTATTTTACGATTTAAAAAATCGATATGAATCGAGTACTGGTTGCAAAGATTCTTTTGCATGTTGCATGTTCCAATTTCAAATATAATCCACCATGATCGAATTTTAACATGAACTAATTACTTCTGATTATAAACACTTCCAGATGGTATACCTTACAAATTGCGTAACAATCAACCTAATTATCGATTAACTTGGATACAGTTAACTAATAACCAAGTGAAGTCGAGTTTGAACTGTTAATATTTGTTTACACGTGAGCTGTGACGTGTGATGGCGGCCAAACAAAATACGTCACACTAAAACTGGTTGTTCCGCGAAATCTGCTAACTCAAATAAAGATTAGGTGTACGTCGTGTAGATGTCATTGAAATGCCTTCAAAGACATCATAATAGACTGATGAGAGGATCATTTTCATCTTTAGCACATGTTATAGTTAGATGTATTTTTTTTAATGGTGGAAACTATGTTGGTTCGGTACTGCATATTTTGTGTTTTACTGTCATTGTTTGTTTGTTCCCTGAATAAATAAATTGAAGCATGTATTTCGATTTCATTGTAAAATATTTTTTCAAAATACGTAAATAGTAACAGTATCACTTTGAACTGAGTGGTCCTTATATTTTCCATTCAATTTAACAGAACAATAAATCGATATGCTAGAATGCGTCTTGACTAACCTTCCTGTTATTTAATGAATATCATTATTACAGTGGTTCTATTTTGAATAAATTTTATTATTACATTTTTTTCGTAAATGTAAAGTGAAAATCATTAATATCGCTCTAGTTTACATTTTCATTTCCTACTCCAAAATTTGAAACAATAAGCTCAGAATCTTGTATACAAATTACCCAATTCGTAAAATTAGTTAATTAATAAGTTAAGAAATATTTTTTTGTCTCGCACACGGCCCACCCAATGGTAAGTGGCCTTCATAGCTAATGAACCCTTACAATGCACTGCTTGCTTTACTATTTTATATAGTCCTCTTTAAGAAACGTATTCTATAAATATTGATTTTGTAAAACAATTCAGCATTTTCCCTCGTCATCTAGGTAGACGCAGACAGGATTCAGACCGCGTCATAACACGCCCTACTTCCAGAAAAATCTATACTGCTTCATAGACTTACGAAAATGTCGACAGACTTTATCCTCTTTGCAAATGTTAATAAAGATATTTGCTAATTTACGATATCTATTACTGCTTAAATTTTTAATCGTTTTATACAGGGTGGATCTGTAACTTTGGACAATCTGACGTAGGGTGAATGATCTGTTGAAATAAAACTTAGAACCACTTTTATTTTAGGAATTGGATAAAAAACATTTTTCATCATAGTATGGAAATCCACAACGATAGTCGTACGTTTTCTATACAATATTAGAAAAAAAAGTTTAACCGATCCAAAAAATAAAAATGGTGCTAAGTTGTATTTCGACTGGTCATTCACCCCACGTCAGATTGTCTAAAGTTACAAATCCACCCTGTATTTAGATATTTTGTGTCTGTTTTTAGAACATTTTACAGTCAAATTTCAACCATAAGGTTTGTGCCAGTAATTTAAACTGGACAACGGATCTACCTGGAGCTATGTGGGAACCAGAACCCGTAAACAAAACAATAGCTCGTCTTACCTTTTGTCCAATTCTATACTAAAAAGCTCTATTTCTTACCTCAATAAATGTAAAACATCAAAGACAAATAAAAATAATAGTATAAATGCTTAATTTTCATAACTTTAAAGTAATGAAATGAAGTGAAAAGAACATGAAATTTGGTTCTTGTTTACAAATGGTACGCATTTTTTTTGTGACTAGTTATCTTAGTGTATTATACTATTTTGGAATCTTGATTAGTTGCGTCAACTTTGAAAACAACTTGCCATAGCGGTGTTCATACATTTTTTTTGCAAGACCATGAGTTAAAGTAGACTGAAAGTAAAAATTTGAGGAAAAAAAATATTTTGATAACTTTTTGTGTAAAAACTGCGGGCATTGTAGTGTTTTTAAGAGTTTTGGTGAATAGTAGTACTACTTAGGTATCAGATACAAAAAAAATCATAAGCATATTTAAGAAATTGTGATCGTGGTAGTTCACACAAGTTCAGTTCATACAAGGTGTACATTTTCAAAGAATATTTAAATTTGTTTTGTAACTAAAAAAAAAGGTATATTTTTTTATTATTTTTCCTTAAGTGCACATGAGCAGGTCAACCTTTTGGCGTCCGCTTATCGTAAAATTTTGAGATACGTTGTATAATGTAAAATAGGTGAATACATGAATATGGCAATGAAAAAGAGTGTTATCGTTATGGGGGTTCTCTTGCAGAAAATCTGTATTGCACAGATTTATGATTATTTGCTAAATGAATGCTTTGATATTTTTTTACATTTACTCTTACAAAACTACTATATATACTTAAAACGCTATACCTAGTGTAAAAAGTAAACTATATTCTAGCGTCTTTAATAAGTAAATAGCTTCCGAACTATTTGGTGTATATTATGTAAGTCCCGTATCTATAAATACATACTAGTACGAGAGTGTCGGTCGCTACATTTCGGAAGGACTTCCGCCCTTTATTTGGGGTGACTGACAAATATGTTTTTTTAAGTATACGGCTTGATTGTATAGATCTCTGAATGTCAAGGTAGCTTGGCCGTTATTTATCACCTGCCATTTAAAATTCTTAGATTTCGAATAAGGGAGGTAAGATCATGTGGCTTAGTGTAGATTGTTTTTTAGTTTCTTAGATTAGCTCCTCATTAATACCATAAAAATCCTTTCTAAAAATCCTTTGAAGATATGTGAAGTCCTCAATCCGCATTAGGCAAGCGTGGTGGACTATGCCTAACCCCTCTTCGGAGGAGACCTGAGCTCAGCGGTGGGCAGTAATGGGTTGTTACAGTACAGTACAGTAATACCATAAAAAGGAAATTCTCGTTTAAAATACACCTGATTACCTACAGCTTAAGACCTCGTCAATAATCAAGATTACTAGAACTTCAAAGAAAAGGTGATAAACACTCAAATTCATTTACATGGTCGTATCTAACTATAATACAATTTATCAGGGACTTCCCGAGTGGAATATGAGTAATAAACTCGTATTTTCAAAGAAATGTTTATGCAGTTGTATTTCTTCCAAAAGGAAAAGTTTAATTTCAGCAGAATCCGGTGAAACTACTTTTTAGCGTATTTTCTCTGGATTGCAAAACTCTACCGTATTATAAAAAGAGGTTGGCTTAGTGTTAAAAACACGTGGACTTACAGTGACTTACCTATCGTAAAAAACCTTCATCTCTATGTTGTCTATGGTCTAAGGCAATTAGTTAATTCACTTTCAATATTCGAATTGTATTATCACAGTTTAGAGGCCAGCGAGTATTCCGTCTGATACTAGTTTTCAAGGTGCTAGGCAGATGTGCGTTTTAATAATTATTTATTTGTAATTTACACACACCTGTGTTGTGCATGAAAAATGGAGAATCTATGTGTAGATGTTAAAAAAGTAGATATGTTTTTAAAGCTCATTTATTACTGAACAAGTTTATTTTCATTTTATTTCAGTGTGAAAAAGTTTGGATGTAATTTGAAGATTTATAAAAAGAATTAAGAACTATAATCATAATAATATTATAAAGGCGAAAGTTTGTATGTATGGATGTATGTTTGTTACTCTTTCACGTAAAAACTACTGAATGGATTTGAATGAAACTTTGCCACAATATAGCTTATAGGTACATCAGAATAACACATAGGCTACAATTTTTGAACCCCTTTGTAACGCAGACGAAGTTGCGCGGGTCACCTAGTAAAATGAAAGCGATAGTAAGTAGTAAAATATGAAATAAACTATGATTTTACACTTGGAATAATTTTTAAGTTAATTTTGTAAGAGGACATAGGTATTGTATTTTACTATCGATAGAGTTTAATAAAAGTCTATGGTTGTAAAATTTTCTTGCAAGCTCTTTCTCTTAACAATTTCGGTTATCTTATTTCGGACACCAAGTTTTTCGAAATCAAATTTTGAATTCGCTTTTCACTGGACATTAAACATATAGAAATAGTCAGAAACAACAGAAAACGAGTTGCATCTATTCAATTTCACTCATTAACATAGTACAATCATTTAGTTCTTTTATCTTATAACATCTTCTAAATAAACTTAACATTGACTAACAAGGCATGCATGGATATTAATTGTTCTAATTAAAATGCATTGAATAAAAATCTAAAATGGCGGTGAGCTGGACAAATTTCTAGAAGAATTGGCGGAAGATGGAGCGAAAAAGTTCTAGACCATTTTATATTCTTAAGGAATACGTACCTGATAGTAAGGTAGCCAATAATACCCTTCAAAACCTCGCTTAAAGAATAACACGTAACATTTAGGTACCACAGACATATAATATTATGTACTATATGATGCATATCACGAATTTAATATGATTGAAGATAAAAAGTAAGGAAATGGATTTGTCAATAGTTCCGTGATATAACACAGATCAAAGGACAATTCTTGACGAGAGTTTCACTGTATTTTCCTCCTAGCTGATTGAATTTCAGAAGATGTGACCTTGAGGGACCGTGCAGTTAATATATTTAACTATAGATAAACTGCACTGTTAATTTGGTCATATGAACGGCCTGCCCCTGATTTTAGGGTATGCAATGTCAATGTGCATATATGGACCGCACGACACTGGATAAATGTAAGAAGACAATTTTTTGAATATAGTTTTCACTTAGGGAATAATAAAGTTATGAAAAAATTTAGGAATAAAAAATATTAAAAAAATACAGACAGTTTGAGTACCTCCTCCTTTTTGGCAGTTGGTCATAAATAATAAACTAGTATTACGCCTTAAATACTGCTTAGTAATATTAGGAAATATATAATTTTGGGAGAACTCAAAGAAGCTTCTTAAATGGTAATCTATTCATTACTATTATTACATGGACAATATTAATTCTTAATTATCCTACCATCCAGTTGTGGTCTAAAACAAAATGGCTGTAAGACCGCCAAACGCAAAGTAAACAAGTAGCACATAATTACCAATCTCCATTCTATTAACACATGAGTTCTGTGATTAATTTTCAGCGCAAGCTCACACTCACTTCTGAGATACGTGACATCATTCTGTCAGAAACGTAACCAACTCGTTTCAACGATCTGCAGTTCAGATCTGAGTCGATCTATGTTGTCTGCAAACTCCACTGTAGGGATCATTGTCAAAAGTATTGACAATATTTATGCACATTTTAAATGAAATTACTGTCGCTATCCAAGATATTGGCAATAATAGGTAATTGTACGTTGAACGTCAGTAATGACTTGTCGAGTTAGAAACAAATGTTAAGCTACAATGCTCATACTAAAGTTTAACAATAGCTTGTTGATCCGCACAACTTTGTCTGTGTCACAATCGGGTCCAGATTTACCAAAAATACATCAAAGATCGGTTCATCACATCAAAAAATTACTCAATAGAACATCACAAACATCACGATATTACCACTTTTATAAAATGAGTTTGTATTTACTGAAACTAATTTTCTTACTTGAGCTTGCCTTCTGTGATTATTAGAGCTCTGTGTAAGGGGATGGATTGGTGAGAAACTAAACGCTTTGCGTGTAAAGTTGCCCTGTCGGTGACCTCGACTAGTTCTATAAGTCTGGTGTGTCGAGCGTATGTCTTACGTCATACTTAAATTGCAACTCACTATTAGATTCATACCCAAAAGTGTTGAAATTTATAAAAGTAGTTTATTTTAATATAATAAAGACAATTCTGGTATTTACAATTTTATTAGGACCCACACTACAATGTGGTTGCCTTAAGGATCTGGTCTAAGTGATTATCTAATATTACTACAGAATGTATTAAACTTGACTCCTAAATAGGCATTTAACTGCCCTGCCTCATTGCCCTGGCATTGCAGAGGTTCATGAGCGACGGTGACCGTTTACCATCAGGTGGGCCGTAGGCTCTTTTATCTATCATGCAATAAAAAAAAAAAAAAACTTATCTATAAATAGCACATAAATTTAAATCATCTATGCCTCTAAGAAATAATACTTTAGTGTACTTTATTTAAGAAAAAAGTACTAAATATAAACGGCTAAAACATTTAAAAATGAAGACATGACGTCAGATAACAGTACCTGTAACATGCACCGGTCTGGCTATCTAGGCGAAACAAGAAAAAATAATGTCTAGAATTTAATCAACAGGTTAGATGTGCAATTTATATTGTAACACTTTCTAGTCTAGACGTGGAGGATTTCAAATCATCGATTACAAAAGTGCAGACGCTGCGTAAAATGGGAGACTGTTACGTTTCTATTTCGATTTTGAATTGTAGCTGAAAGTAGGGTTGTCACCTTTGTGAAAACAATTCAAATCAGTGAATGCAGTATTATTAAACATCAAAAATAAAATAATGTTTCCTGTCAGCAAAACATCCTATCTCTAATATTTAAGGTACTTCCCGTTCATGTCGCATAGTTTTGGGACACCCTGTATATTTCGAGCTACAGATGGGAAATGATACTGAAAATAGTAAATTAAATAAATTGAATTAAATTGTTACTTATGTCACAAGTATTGTTAATAGTAGTGCAAGTAAAATTTAAACAACTTATTGCTCCTACAAAATGGCGAAAAACAATTATTTTATTTTATGGATATTAGATAAGATTTAGTCTGACACCAATTAATAGACATTAATTGTTTTAGCACTAATTTTCGGTAATGATCTCAGCGCTTGCAATAATTAAACATAAATATTCTAAGCTCGTATCGGAAAACAATGGCCGTTTTCAAATTAATTAATAAATTAAACCGAGAATGGTAATCATTTAATTACGGATCGTTTGGTTAAGGCGAACGTTCGTTCACCTCATCACAAATCACATGTGATCATGGAACTAAAACACCTGGAAACAACACCGACAGAGGGGATCATGATATGTAGGCCTTAGCGTGTAACGCGTCACGTCACCTTGCACAATCCCGTGGTGCGTTCTGGCCTTATGGGTCTGGAGGCTGAGTGTGAGTGGTAGAAGGTTTTAGTGCGGTTCAATTCCCATATCGACATGCAGGTCCGGTAATTTCCTCCTGTTTAAAAAAAACACAACATACTACAATTCAGATTCCTCAAATGTCATCATGACGTGGATTCGCATAGGATCGGCTTACTTTCAATTGGCTTCACTCTGTTTTAAGATATTTTAGTTCCATGTAAAACATAAAAGAACAAGCAAAATCTGTTTATTTATGGTTAAAGACAATCTGACGTAAGTGGACGTGAATACTATGGAAAATCCTTTAGTATAATTATTGAACAAAAGCATAATTAAGGCTGTTTAGTACGTAATTCGTTTTGTCAGTTTATTTGAGAGATCTCAATTGTTTTTTAAAACAATGTTTCTGTCGAGTTTGTTAACGACAGGTACAAAAATACCAGATAATGCTCTGGTGTTGTGGTGCCTGAAGTGGCATTATTTGCAGATGCGTGCAGTTCATACAAGCAAATATGCATTGCATACCCTTTTGAGAACCTACCTCTCGAAATGGATTAAAATTAACAATAAAAATCAATTAAATATCATACTATATTTAAGCGAAATACAGATCATTGCTATTATTTGAGTGTTTTTAACGAACATGTGTAACAAAATTGATTGTTATTTATTTATTTATTTTTATTTACACATCTCTAGAAGAAAGAACCGGTTCAGTATTTTTTCTAAAGTTGCGCCCAAATTAGGCTGTGCAGGTTCGCAACGCAATTTCCGTCTAAAATTCATTATTCTTATATTTAGATGGACCTCATATTTTTTTGCGACTGTGTTGCAGTCTAAATCTGCGCGTACCTTAAAAACTATTGCAGAGAGTCTAAAAATTGTTTGTAGCGAAATTGACCTCATACATGTTGCAACTCTATTGCTAATGAAGGTATCGTTACTATATTACTCCTAACGACTTTACTTCACTTAAATAATAAATACACCGTAATAAAAGTATAACAAAACATTAAACAAAGGAATTATCAGGAAATTATACGTCATTATAATTAATATTATATTTTAAGAACTCATTAAACATGTTCGTAACAATGAGTACATTTAAATTAATTTTGTAAATTGGCCTTTTTATTTTTTATGTTGTTCATAGAGGTTTCGCAAGTACTCTCAGTAGCAACGTTAATAATTATAAATTTGATGATAAAATAATATCATTAAATGAAATATTTGTGACGTTTTAGATACAATCTTTGGGTCTACGGAATCGATATTTTTAATCCAAGGAAGCTTCGCTATTTGTGAGTGACAAAGGCGTACATAAATAGTTCTAATTAAAATAAAGTAAATATTGACAAAATCATTTCTCCATTTGTGTAGGCATATGCGAGCTATAATAAAACTACATTCTAACTCTACCTTCGGTGCAAGAAGAGCGCTTCTCGTATTCAAAATACCGTGACATTTTCTAAATAGTTTATCAACAAAAAATATAGCAAAAAGTGCGTTATTCGCGATGGTGTTACGCAATTACCGCAGTACATAATATAGACACTTTAACCTGAATACCGACGCCACCTTGAATTATTATAAGGTCAAATGTACTATAGAAATGGTATTACTTTTACATTATATATAGTTGGAACGAGTTGACCTGACTTCGTCTCTGTCACAAAGGTTTTTTATACGTAAAAATACTTTGCCTAGAATACTTAGTACCTACTTCTAGAAATCCAGCCAATTTACTATTAACCAAAACATACCAAAGACAAAAATTGTAAAACTGTGCAACATGCATCACCGGGTCGGGCCCAGCGGCAGCGTCAGAACTGTGTCCAAATACATATCCTATCATCTATGGTAGAAATCGAATGATTTTCTATCGATCCGGGTACGGATCATGCTCAAAGTCACATAAACACTCCAATATAAAATAAATTTGGTATTTCTCTTAAAGCCCAATGTCACGTGACTAATACTATATTTAAAATTGTACATCTAATATATAAAATTAGCGTGTCACAGTTTTCGTTACCATACTCCTTCGAAACGGTTTGACCGATTTTGATGAAATTTTTTGTGCTTATCCGGTATCTAAGAGAATCGACCAACATCTATTTTTCAACCCCCTAAATGTTAGGGGTATTCCACCCCATACATGTAAAAATACTGATAAATCTCGTCTCTAACTAGTGTGGAGATCTAATGATTAATTTTGGCTGAATAAATATATTTTTTAATCGTAATCTTTAATCATCCTAGCCTTTCCATTACTCGACATGGAAGTCCTGATATTTTCCACAATCTATCAACAAGGCAGAGAAGCTCATTTGAACGCTAATCTTTTTCCAATATTAAGCACGCTACTTGACGCTACCTACAGTTTTTCAACTCCAAATTCAGAACCTTAAAAAAATGTATGGTTCAAACATATTGGTTTACATTAGATAGCAGTACTGTTTACTTTTCATTTATTAAACTCACATCGTTTTCTTATCGCAAATCTTATACCTTCTTATTTTTGCCTACACTGGGCATACCATAAGATATAGCTCTTAATACATGATTCATATTTTAATGTATGTGGTAAGTGGTAACCGTCATGGACTACTGCAATGTCTGGGGACATCACCTTTGATCTACCGTATGAAATTATTCTCAAACCTCATTTATAGTAGGACAAGTCATAGCACTCGGGGTACACATAAGATTCATATTACACTGTGAAGTTAAAGGGCCGTAGAGTTACCAAACCATAAGCCTAAAATAGTAGGTATGTTCGAGCATAAAACCTCTTTCGTGTTCGAAATTTGAAATTTAAAAAAAAACAGTGTTATTTGTCAAATATGTTTAAGCGCCAAAATGAAAAATATATAATTATTTTAAACCCAAAAAGTCACATCTTATTTATTTGCTTTGGTATTTCTGCAATTTACTCCCACATGATGGTCCTTTATGTAGTTTTTTTATTGCCTTGTAGGTAGACGAGCTAACAGGCCACCTGATCGTAAGCGGTTACCGTTGCTCATGGACCTCTGCACTGTCAAAGGACACGGCTGCTACGACCTTTTAAGGACTTCAAACCTCGTTTGACACACAATATCACAACATATTTCTCATCTATTTTCAATACTGCCCATGACTAGTTATCATGTATCTCGGCAAGGTGTATGGGACAGTTTCATTGTTAAATTTGCGTTTTTTTGTACGCTACTTCATCCTTTTACGGGTTTTAGTCGCACCGGTTACAAATACTTTTTACCTGACTGTCGAGTACTGTAGCTAGGAGTTTTTCAATGTGTTTTTTCAATGGCCTTTGTTATCTATGCTAACGTGTTTGTAGTCGTTTTGTTGGGTTAAATTTGTGTTTGATTTAGTTCTTTAAATCGTAGATGAGTTTGAGTGATCGTTTATTGTTTAAATAAGTTTTAAGGATATATGTATATCATTATAGTATCTATCATTACATTGTTACATTAAAGTACAGTGCAAAAAAATGATTTTTGGTCGGTAGAAACAAAGAAAATAAGTTAATACCCACACAAAGAGGACACAAAAATTATTTATCTGTTTATATTTTATAAAGGTGTGTTTAATGCATTATAACTGAATGGTATTAAGAAGATATCAAGAAGATTGATCTTAATCTCTTAAGCGTATTTTCTTAAAACAATTATCAAACAAGGGTGTCGATTTCTCAATCACAACTCAAGTAATCCATACCATTTGACAAAACCCAAACAGTATAATACCTACGGCTTAAAATGTCCCTCAGACATACCTATGTCGTACTCAATAAAACGAATTTCTATTTTTAGTTGTACGAAGGCGGCCAGTGTCAATGGCACTCAGACAAATATTCTTTAATCGATTTTCTAGCATGTTACAAGTTATATTTCACGCTAAAAATAGCTGGATAATATTTTTTTTAAAGATATGCAAAGTAAAAGAAATAAAAAGTTCAGGTCCCCTAAGAATCGAGGATACTGAAATCAATAAAAAAAAACCTATTTGAAATGAAATGAAGGATTAAAAAATGTCGTAGGAATATTTCGCATTTACCCTTTTATTATTTTTTGACAGCAAAATTAAATATAAACTCGTATAATTTAACCTAGATCAGATGAAAAGCTTACTAAAAAAAAATCAATAAAAAATAAAACCCCTCAGATTAAATTCCTCCTCAATTTAAATTAGGGTAAAACTAACTAAAATTTACGGCGGGTTCAACGTTCGGAAACAGCGTTAAATCTACGATAAGCCAGTAGTAACACGGTATGAAGTGATCGAAGTAGTTTTACAAGCCGAACGAAAAATCAATTACTAGTGCCGCAACGTTAATAGACTTCGTATAGTTATCGTATGTTACAATTTTAACTAATACGATACGGTTACTATATTGTGGAGCTCTCGTATTGGTGTTTCGTTTATTTTTACGAATACGCGTATAATTAGTGTTAAAAGTTTTCCCTTTTTTATAATCGAGCAAACGCCGCAACTATTGAGGAGCTGTTACCATTTGCCATGGATCTTGACATACACATAGACATCGTTTATTTGTGATGAAAACAGGTATAAAATTACAGAAAAGAAAAGTAAAAAAATCAAACATGGAATAAATAAGTTTTCATCACAAACCAGTCGGAACTCAGCTTAATGTAGTCACCCAGTAGATATATAGTCACCCCAACCGAGATCCACCCCAACGCTGGTTTTCAGTTTCAACTGGCAGTGTCGTCACAAATGTTAGTGAAAATAAAAATAAGAAATAAAAGAAAATAACAATTAGAAAAACAGAATTATAAAAACAAAAAAATTAAATCAACACCAAGAAAAAGAATTATAAATCTTGGACCAATGCACAGCGAATTCTCATATATAAAGTGTACAATGAAGAGTATACCTAGTTGGATTTGTTTTTAATCGAAATAAACTGCAATCACTCTGCTGGGCTTTGATGTCTTCAGTGGATAGATTAAGCACAATTGATTATGCTTGCCTGATGATGGTAGGAGCTTCTCATCTTTGAAGGATTTTAAATTATACAGCTTTCCGTACGATGGGTTTCCTTCACTGTTTTAGCCAGTAATAGTATTATTAAATTAACATTTTAAGAACACTTAATAAAATAGCATTAAACTATTTGTTGACAGTAATATTCGTTTTCAATTAGTCAAAACTAGGTCGATCTAAAAATATCTGGCTGACGTAAGAACTTTAATGTTACAAGCGCAATTAATGAATGATTTAGAAAAACGATTAGATACGGCAGTGAATTACTAATACTGTAGTCTGTAAAGAATGATTTTTAACCTATTTCAGTTGTGTATTCGAGTGTTTCGATTGTAGAGAAAAATCGATTAAAACTCTTATGGTATTGGTATTTTGAGGCTACGTTAGATTTAAGAGCAAACAAATCTGTCTACCCTCTTTCTCGTTCGCTTTTGGGTAGTACCACTGGAACTCGAACTCACATCACGACACACCACACTCACTGTATCTACAAAACTCTCTGAGCATGAACCCTTAGTGACTGATATGTTTGTTTGCTCTTAAATCGACCCGCCGTATCCAGTCTTCTCGTGATCATGACGTTTGCAAAAACGTTGAAATATCGAGACAACTCAATCAATTAAATATCGCGGTAAGAACCCGTTGAAAATGCATGAAAGTATTATAGAAAAGCGCGAGTGTCTGAATAAGTTTATAATTTAGTAGAGTAGTAGTATTTCTATAAAACTACACTATGAAGGAAAATATCTTGCATATTGAAGAAAGATTTACGATGAAGTTCTTATAAAACCTGCTTAAGACTTAAGCATTGTCAACCACACTTGTTTACTCTACAATAATCTCGAGTCAAACAGCGAAGTCAGTAGCGATCCTTAACGTAACTACCAAACACTGACTACATAAATCTAAGTGTTTATTTCGAAATTACCGAGAAGATTAAAACCTGAAACCTTTCAAAGATAATAAATATTTTTCTAATAAAATTAAAATGTATAAAAGTACTTTGTTACCAATAGAGCCTGTTGTTCTTTTTAATCTGAAACAAGAACAAGGCTTTAGGCTTCAATTAGTAATATTAGTTAACAATTTTATCTTCGGGCTGTACAGATATTTATTTTGATGAAATTATTATACCTTTGTAGTACTCAAATCAAACAATTATATTATTATGAATCACAAAATAAATTAGATTCTTGAGCAAATTCTGAATTTTAATTTTGAAGTTTGACTGTCATTTTCACTAAATTTCACATTTTTACGTAACCATTTTTATTTGATTTTTCATAAAATTTGAATCAGACAAACATTTTAAAATTTGGATTATGTTCTTTATAACAATGTCTGAATTTATTCAAATATTGTTGACATCGACGATCTTAGTGCATAAAATGCAGAATTTTTGATTTCGTTATTAGTTTATGTTAATTAATTTGTTTTATTTATTCATATAATAATTATTGGGGTAGGTTATATAATATGATAACTTCCGTTATAGTTTCCGTTTACTAATGAATCATTTAGCATTTTGAAAAGCACATAAATAAAGTTAAATAAAGTAAAAGTGCTCGTCCCGGACGTTTCAATTAATACATTTGCCATAATAAAAGTTTTTGTAAAACATGTTTTAAAAGACATATTCATCGGGGGCGACGCGACGGGAAAGAGTGCCGATGGCGTAACGCGTCGCGTCGTCCCTTATAACCCCGTGCTGGGTTCTGGCCTCAGCCGGGGTTCGGACGCTGAGTGTGAGCGGTTGGAGGTTTTAGTGCGGTTCAACTCCCAAATACCGGTGATTTCCTCCAACTGAAAAAAAAAAAAAAAAGTATGAATACATCACAATAACACATAACCTACATTTAGTCACGATAAGTGGTGCTGCAATCGAAACATCATCTGTCCGAAACTAGTGTTAAATATTGCCTTAAGCATCAATAACTAAAATGAGAGACTTCCAAACTCCTTACAACTAAATTCTCAATTAAACAGAGATAATGAGAAGCACAGGGGAGTGTATGTGAACACAGTGCGAATAAGTTTTCGAGTCGGACGCGTTACACAAGCCGAGTCGAGAGTCAATTTCCAGAGCGTGTGTACAGAATATATAAGTAATCCCAACGGTATCATGTACTTGGATGTAATTAATCAAAACTAAATTGACATCGTGTTGTGCGAACGTTTAGTTGTGTTATCTTTTTTGAAAGAAATTTTGAATCCACCTTGTATGTGGTAAATGGATCTGTCTTCTATGTTATTGCTAGAAAGTAGATGTTTAACTGAAAATTTACAAGGTTACACTTATAAATAAAAGATCCAGTTTATGTTATATCGTGAACAATAGAGTCGAGTATCAAAGAACACATATATGTATGTACTGTGCATGTTGTGAGCTATAACTACATACATAGTATAAAACCAAAGTCGCTTTACACCTCTGTCCCTATGTACGCTTAAATATTTGAAACTACGCTATGGATTTAGATGCAGATTCTTTTGATGTGTTTAATATAGTAGATGAACACTGATAATTTAGAGGTTTTTATTAATATGTCGAAACTAAGCATTTCTGCGTTTACTTCGCTAATGACGCAAAAGAAGTTGCATGGATCAGTTTATACGAACTAAAAGCAGTCGGTATCGTATATTAGCATGTCTTGTATTCACACGCGATCAAATACTTTCAATTAACTTCACTTTATTGTTCATTCCAGACGTTCTAACTTACCTAGCATAGGTAAGTCTTTGTCTCTGCAAAGTTCTATCAGCTACTGAAATTGTCAGGGTTAAAACCTCATTAATCTACTCAAAATAAGTTTATCTGTTAACAAGTTATACTGTATTTAAAAACACTTTAATAATCTTAGTATTTCCGATTTTTACATGAATACTACACCAATTGAGGTTTTTAAGGGCTAAAGGTCCCATTGGTACACGCCTAAATAAGATTACAATTTTATTCTAGACGACTTCGCTCGTTAGTAAGTAACAAAATAATTCTAAGAAATGAGGTTTTAGAAAACTCGTAATTGGAGGTCAGAGAAGATGACAGGTGAATTGTTTCTCTTGATTTGGTAGCTACGAACAATACTCTGCGGTTTTGGTATAAATAATGAACTTTCTACTTATCTGTAGTTTTGTTATTGGATATAACTTGATTTGCGTTTCATAGTCTTTTGTCTATCTTCTTTTGTCAATAAATAAACGCTGGTTTGTTAGTTTTTTCTTAACTTTTAATTATTAAGAGAGAGATTAGATCGATTATTTTCCAAGAACTAGTTTTTTTCTTGGGAATAAATACATAGTACCTTTTTATCTATTTTTAGTTTACCTATGACTCGTATTAGTTGGATAAGCTTTTCAACTACTTTAAAATTCTCAATAGTCACAGTAGTTACCATCAGTTAAATGGAGACGGCGAGACGGGAATAGTGTCGTAGTGCGAAGCACGTCATGCCGCCCCACATAATCCCGTGCTGGGTTTTGACCTCAGCCGATGTTCGGACACTGAGTGTGAGTGGTTGGAGGTTTTAGTTCGGTTCAAGTCGACATATTCCACCCGTGGGGCGCCAACAAAAAAAAAACATCTCTTAAATAAGAAACACGATGTCTTTGTCTACTATTGTTGAACCAATAAATCCCCTTCAACCCAGTTAGCACTCATAATGAAGATTACAAAAATAGATTAAACGACCCGACAGCTGACACAAAAGATCAATTTACGGAAAAGTGCTCGAACGTAATAAAATCACAAATATGCCAATTAGAAGCAGGAAAAATTCCAAAATGAACCGTTAAAATTCCAAATAGAATTTTTTATTCGGACTAGTAGAAGCTAAATTAAAAATCCGTCACGCGTATTGGAGTCTAGAAATTTCTGTTTGTAGCGAAACGTCTGGACGTACTGGAGTGATTCAGGGCTAGACAGTTCAGTGCACTGTCTGGCGGCGTGTAGGTACAATTTTGGCAGTTTTTGCGTAAACTAATTAACTAGCGGTGCGATACGGTGAGGTACTTGTTAGACGGTTAGACGGTTGGACATCTGTCGTGATAGCTCGAGTTATGAATTCGTAATGAACAGCCTACGGACTACGAAGGACCAGTTCTCGTCTAGAATTCAATCCATGCAGTTTAAATTACTTATATATTTAAAAGTGACGAGAGTTCTAGAGTTTTTGAATTGAAATTAATAGTATATGTTATGTAAAACTAGGCTGTAACTTTTATAGAACGTTTGCAAAATACAAATCTGTTATGATCGATAATATAACTATAGTATAATATCAATTATGAATGTAGATTTTTTTGCGTTTTATCTCCGTCCTGTCTATAACCAGATGGAGAATAAAGAAGCCGACCAAAATACATTAATTAATTCGATCTAATATATGTAAAATAACACACATTTACCTCATTAACATATTAAAGTGTAATTCAAGGCTTCGACCTTCAACTAGATCAATTTGTTTTCATTAAAGTTCCCTTGATGAAATTAACTCACAAGAACTATTAAACATTTTCTTGTATTCAATGTCTTATTTAAATTCTGTTTTCTTTGATTACTTCATTATTTTATTTTAAAGATATAATAATAGAGCAAGCATGAGTGTTAATATGACAACATGTGTTGTAAAAATGTTTAGCTGAATTAAAATATCTTAAGTGAATATATTTTTCAAAATAGAAGTTATCTATTCGGGCAAAACTGTGAATAACAAAGCTTGTTACAATAATCCTCTCATTTCATCATCAAATTGAAACTAATAATGTTTATGACGATTATACGTACCTATAAAAGATTATGATTATACAAATGTTTACCTTTACTTACTAACAACATAAAGAGTAAAACAACTAGAGCTCAATTTAGATATTCTAGTATAGAATCCCTTATACGATTTGAAGTCTAATATAACCCGCTCGGCGAAGGTCGTTGAATAAGGAATTTTAGACTTACACTGTGTTGACGCAAATATCAATCCTGTGATAATAAATCTCACGTCTTATCAAGCACAAAATGACAACGGCAGAGAATTTTCTAACGATGACGAGGCAGTTGTGAAGTATGAAATAGTATCGTATTACTATCGGTATTATTTATGAGACAAACTGGTAACGTGAGATATTGTTACGTGATTGTATGATATTTGGTAATTGCCTAAAGGGTAAGTTCTATAGCTCAACGATCAGGTTGCCCGGTATCTTTTGCCTACAGAAAAAATTACAAATGTTTTAGAATCTACTTCTTTTTTATTGCATGATAGCTCATTCAGTGGTAATCATCACTATGCAAACCTGATGGTAAGTGGTCACCGTCACTTATGAGACTCTGCAATGTCCGGGCATTAAAGGACCGTTATCCGTCACCTACTTATAAGTGTAATTTTCTATTCAGATAAGAAATTCGAGCGAATAGTGCTGTACTACTTAATAGCTTAAAGCCGGTAATAAATGATTTTCCATTAATTAATTATATGTTAAGATACTTTTTTTCTAAACCTCGTTTAAAGAACATGTCGTAGCGCTCTGTGATCACTGCTATTCTATATATCAAAATATTATGTAATATAACATAATACCAAAAGTTATACTTAAGTAGAACAATATCAACACGACAGCTGACAGCTCTCCGGGCTTCTCATGGAAACTTCTAGATAGGAGATTTTATTGATGGAGTTTTTGAACTACAATGATTCAAATACTGTGAGTGAAATCGATCTGCAAATGCTTAGAATAATATTGATATCCTGAACCATAATAAAGGGAACAGGAAAAATTAATGTTCTAAGATTTCGAGAAATTAGTGATTGGAAAATAAACTTCTAAAAGTAAAGATTTGTCTTCAATTACAGTTACAGTTTGCATTTGTGTTTTAAAACAGCGAGTCCCGTACTAAGCTGTAGCTTGTGCTACGGGGCTCCTTTACAATAACCAGGACGGATGTAGTAACATATAGGTAGTACAAAAAGAAAAGAAAATGAAAATAAAATATACAACTTCTAACAAAAACAAAACAGACCTACTATAAATTTGAGGATTTTGTAAAAGGTGAGCAAATACAAATGAGAAGGTAGAATATGAATTGAGTGATGTTAATGAGTATGTGTTTGTGTGTGTGTGTGTGTGTTTTTGTGCGTGTATGTTATTATTAATGTTAAAAATGTGACATGAAATGTTCTTTGCATGTATTCTTCATATAAATCAGAGATTACCTTTTTATGAAGAACAATAATTTTTAAATGAAAATGCTTCTACAAAGAAATGTTTCCAGAAAAGACTCAATGTAGAATAATTAACCCTTTCATAACGTAGTTCATTCAGCAAATTAGTTTTCCTTTTAATATCCGTGTAACTCTCGGCTGATGGAAAAGTATTTGTACGTGGATTTTCCTTTTAAACGTTTCTCATTTGTTTTCAAAGCCGTTTTTTTGTTTTTCGTACACATTAATCTGATTCTCTTTGAAATAAAGTTTAAGAGACATGTTATTAAAGTGTGTGTTCATTATTTTCAATTATAATTTTATTTTGTAATGTTATAGTAGCGTAGTAACATAGCATTACAAATGCACATTATTCTAAGTAAATAAATCAGACTCAATTGACGTCATACAATAACAAGTACATACAACAATATGGTTTTTTTTTTGAGTTGGAGGAAAGCACCGGATCCCCAACCGCCCCGCGGTATGTGGGAGTTGAACAGTACTAAAACCTCTAACCGCTCACACTCAGCGTCCAAACCCCGGCTGAGGCCAGAACCCAGCACGGGGTTTTGACCCCCGGCACTCTTTCCCGTTGCGCCGCCCCCACAACAATATGGTAATCTTTTTTTTCCTACAACCACAATCGTAACCATCCCGCTATACTCAAATACTATTCGTATCAAACACCAAAATGGTAGGTACCTACTGTAATTTACGTAATCAAAGCCCTATAAAAGACATTAAATAACATTCGGCTCAATAAACTTTGAAGTTCATTAACTAGACCACCATATTACTCGGACAGATTATGCGAAAGTAGTTCGAATTCCGAACGCCTGGCAGTGTCGTAAGTGTATTCGGCCAGTCACATCTGAACCATGAAGTTTCAATAACATTCCTTTATAGCATCTATGTTTGTTCACGGCTAGGGAGGGGAAGGAGGTCTACTTATATTGGTGATCGACTAAGTACCTTTCACGATCTCAAGCCGCATCGCGTCACTTTCCCCGCTCTAGTGAGTTTTTTAAGCGTAATAACCATTACATCAATATCGCATGCGGATGGTTCCGCGTGCAAGCTGCACCTGTGTTGAATGCAATGGCTTGCTTTTATAGCATAGCTGCAAGAGCTTCATTTCGGGAATTATGACGATAGTATGGCTTGTTAATGTACTGTATAAGTTTTGTGAAATATGAGTATTGTAATTTTTAGGGAGTAATTGTTACTTATAAGTTTGACAATTACATTAAACTTTTTTACATAAAAAAATGAACATCTAAAATTGGAAGGTTAGAACATTACTTACCTCTCATTCTAGATAATATCATTAAATCTATTTAACAATAAATTTCTTGTACTCCTAAAAACTTATATAATCTATGTTTCAGCAGTCTGAGAATGTCTAGATCTCAACCATGTCCCGAGAGCTCGAATACTTTTTGCCGAAAAAAAACAAAGGAGGTTGATAGCCTCTGTGTCTGGCTGCAAGAGGTAATTTTCTTGTGAAAAAATACTTGATTCGCATTCAAATGAGGTTTGAGACTTATCAGAACTTTTTGATGGGGTTAAAAATAAATTCAACCAGCAACCGAAGATAATATAAAAATGTAGATTATTATTATAAAGTTATATTTGGTTTGATTAATAAAGGGAAATATTAAAATGAATTTAAAAAAATAGTACCTATGGATTGATAAGCTTATTTTATTAAAGAATTGAAATAAAATAAGGTAACGACTAAAGACGTGTTAATAAAATGAATTGAATTTTTATTTAAAGGTGTACCTACTGTTATTTCCTAAATATTTATCCTCTTATAACAAAAAAAATAATAATACTTGATACAGGACCTACATTTTATAATAAACAAAAAAAAATACTCAACTTAAGCGAATCCGACTTACCCGCCTCGATCAATATTACAATTACGAGGTATTACTATATTTTAAACGCATTAACTCGTTATTTCTTTTATTATTTCTATAAATGAGTAGATTATCAGCTGTCCTATCCTTTGAAACCGGAACTGCGTTAAACAAGGCAGCTGGTCAAACCCTGCGGTCTCATGACATGTCCTATCAATAACGTTATAAACTTTTGGGTTTTGTTTCGTTTAAAAATAGTATTTATGTGCTGTTGGGATAATAGATCATAAACTAACACAACATTAAAAAAAAAAAGTTTAAGTTCCAGTGGTACCGGCAAACGAACGAGAAAGAGAGTAGACAGATTTGTCTGCTCTTAAATGACCTACCTGCAGTTCTTCAGTCTTCCCGTGATGATGGCGCTTGAAACAGTGCTGAAATATCGGGACCTCTCAATTAAAAATAATCGTGGTAAGAACCCGTTTAGTAATAATGTAAGTGATGTAGATAACCGCGAGTGTTTAAAGAAATTTATTTTAAAAAAAAATATTCATTTTTATTTATTTATTTTTTATTACTTTTTGCTCGAAACGCTAACCAACATTGGAACCAAACTATCCGCCAATATGCACCAACATTTGTAATACCAATATCGTTCAACCAACTCCCTATCGCCAACACTTGATAACGATAATGATATGCAATAGATATCCAATAATCTTGAATTATGACCGTTTCTCATTTGTTTATATTTGTGTCAGCCGTCTCTCGTGTGTTTTGTCACAGCTACATCGATGTAACACGCACAGACAGAACGAAACCACAGAATACTTACCGAAGTCAAAGTGTAGAATAGCTTGATGGACTCATACACTAGGTGTCATAGATACGTAGCTAATACTTTTTACAATAATGAAAAATACCGACTTAGTTTAGCATAGCATAAAAAATATTAATTTAATCATTTTTAAATTTGCATGCGGTTATTTATTTATTTTTTTATTGCCATGGACGCAGACGAGACAACGGCCCACCTGATAGGAAGTGGTTACCGTCGCTCATGAATCTCTGCAATGTCAGGGGACACTGAGGGGTCGCTACCTACGACCTAACTTTAAGGACCCTCCTCAAGCCTCGTTTGAAGAAGGGCAAGTCATATGTAAAAAGTATCTGCTTTCTAACAAAAACGAGAGAAGAGCATCATCGAAATCAGTTCATCCAGACCATGAAATCATGTTTGTTAAAGTGTATTTTCTAAAACACAGACCTAATTAAGGCAACTTGATAACCTACTTCTTTTGGGAAGTCCGTGAAAAATATCTGCACATGGACATATATGATTGTGGAATAGTATTGTCGGTATTAAAAGTATGTATGAGTACTAAAGCTCACACTCATTGACGTACGAAGTTGTGCAAACATTTAACTTCTGAAAGTGTGTATTCTGTAACGCAACTCTTGAAATTATGTAACTGTTAAAAATGTTGCCCAAACTAAAATTTCATTAGTGTTATGTGACTTGTAAAATTATAATTGCATTATTTTGAACAAAATATTACAGTGCACTACCACTTCAGACACTATAGAGACTATATTACATAAGAATTATGTAGATTGTTATTAAAAAAGCAATGTCACATCTTTATTTTAGTTGGTTAACTAAAAGAGGTTTCTTTTGATATCACAGATTACTTTACTAAATTTCTTGCTCGTTAGTAATCCTTATATCAAAATGTGAATATTCGAAACTGATCTACATACACAGGGTGTTCCAAGAATATTATTAAATAAATAAATAAAAAACAAAAGTACCTGAAATAATGCATTCATATTTTTTTTTTATTGCCTCGTCGGCAGGCATACGAGCTAACGGGCCACCTGATCGTAAGCGGTTACCGTTGCTCATGGACCTCTGCAATGTCAGCGGATACTGCGGGTCGTTACCTACGGCCTACCTTTTAAGGACTTTCTTTAAGCCTCGTTTGAAGAAGGACATGTTTTACGAAATATAATTTGGATATAATAAAACTGCATTCAACAATTTTCAAACATTCTTTGATTTATCTCACAAAAAAAAACAATATTCATTTTTATGATATCAAAAGTTCAAACAATCCTTAATATTAATATAACTTAATTAAAACGAACCTAGGGACCCTTAGATAGTAACTGTTTACTATATTCAAGGACTTCGGTTCCGTGGTAGGGCGCTGTTAACGTCATCCATGATGGATAACATACGATATACTACAATAGGGCTGGTACTTCCCTGTTATTTTATTTTAAAAAGGTTAAGAAATGTCCTGTAAAATAGGTAATGACTCTTAGTGCCTTAATGTTCTAAAGGTCTGTAATAAAAAACAACTTGGTAATGGTTTAAGCTATGTTCTTTACGTTAGGATGTAGGTAGACAGTAGATGTCTAGTAATCCCTTAGTATCAAATGATTCTTCTTTTTAAAAAAACTATTATCATAGGTTACGATCAGGTGGCCCGTTGGCTCGTCTGCCTACATGGCAATAAAAAAAAAGGTTAAAACCTTCGCCATGACGTCTGCAACAGCCAGTATTAAAAAATAACAATTCCATTTAAATTCTAAAAAACAAGAACTCGCACAATTTTACTTTATATTCATTTTCCTGTGTGTGATATTCTAATGTGTTGAACCGGAAGGTCGCGTATTTACATTACCAGTTGTAATTCACAAGGTTTACAACATAAATACTAACTAATAATGGGCGAGCGTTTTTTATTTTAATTAATTATGTGATAAATTTGAAATGACTTGTGATGAGACGTTTATACGACCAGAAAATTGGCAATACCATCGTCACCCAGTTAGACTCGGTTTTAAAGTGATTTTTTTAAATTATTTAATTTAATACCCAATCCCCATAAGATAAGGCTCAAAATTCCACGAAAAACTCGATAAACAAGTATCATATTATGAAGTTGAATTTTGAGCCTTCGGTATAGGGCATTGGGCTTAAAATAGAATAAAGCAAAATTGCTATGCACGACCAAATTGTGGTTCCTTTGAACAAGGGGTTATAAGTTCTTGCCTGGTACCAGATTCGAATTGATCACGTGACTCAATTGTTGAGTAGTTTTTATTTAAGATTGCCTGTCCTGTAATCCAGAATTCCAGTGCTTTACCTTGGTACAGTATTATGCTGAAGTAGTTGCCTTTTGGGCATACTATATTTCTAGTTAAACTTTTAGTGTAATTTTATATGGTTGAATTTTATATGGTTGTGTCTGATAAATGTATTTATTATTCTTTGACATAGTAGAAGGTATTTTTTTGTTTACACGTTGGTGCTATTTTGAAACGAAATAAATAGTATAGATTTTGAAATATTCCTAAAAGTAATTTAGTTTCAATAATCTATTAAAGTTATCACAAATCTACAGTACTTTACTTCCACAAATAGATTGTATCATTATTTTAAATTACCCTGTGGCGACCAATAATAACGCGCGAGATCCTGAATCGCGGTTATAACATTTGCAAAAATCTTCGCATATATACGATATCTAAAATCTACTACAGTGAGCTTCAGCCTGACCGGGCATACACTACCTCGCCCGGTCGAAGATCTCCCTTTCCACTAGATACCCACAATCCTATACCCCCATCCCCATACCTATGCAATATTTTCATTGCACCTACGAGCTGCCCTTTCCACACGTTTAATCCTGTTCACTCAATTCATGTTAAAAATAACAATACCTCTTGAGTAGGTGGACTCACCTGGTGTTAAGCGATTACTGCAGCCCATAGTAAATGTCAGCGCCCACCTTGGGTCTCGAAATAACTAAATAAATAATAACTTTGTTTTAGCAAGTTAATGTCACGGATAAAAGGTGATATTGTCTATGGTTGTAGGAGATAATGGTTGCGTAAGTTTTAAATGTGTTGATATATTTAGTGGCTAGTCCAACAATAATCGTAACAGTAAAATTTAATCTTACCTATGAAAAAATAGAACTGATAAAAGCTATTCTTGGTGACCTAAAAATACAATTACATAAACTATCATAATTTTGATGCTTTTAGATATGCGGTGACCATGACTCATCAACTTCAGTTTTGCAAATAAAACATACTTAAACCTACGTTGTCAAACTAATAAACGAATAAAGAAAGTTTTCAAATGTAAATAAACTCAAGGAAAATAATTTTTCCTACCGCAAAATTTATATTACGTACCACATCATAATATTATTATAATTCAAATCCCGAAAACGTTTAGAACGTATCAAGAGTATTAAAATTTACAAATTCAAACGGCATATTGTAAATGCTTCACATTTGAGTTTCGATGTAGGAGAGCATAACGTACGAGAATTCCATTCAAACGTTCACCTTTAAATCCAAAAGAGCGTATTTACAACATTTTTGTTCTGCAATTTTGAACTTTAAACAATGGTCTTAAAGTCGTCTAATAATATAGATTGTTTATCAGTACTCGTATCGAAAACGCAACAAGATTCTATTTTTAAAATCGATGCGGTGACCGAACTGGGACGTTTTGTAAAGTATTTTTCAATTAACGAACATTTATTAGTCATCTCGAGGACTGATTTTCGATTTTGAAATTTGAACGCATTACAATCCATAGACAATTTTTTTTTACATTTATGAAGTTCTCGTTTTGAAATGCTCAATTAGCGAAAGGGAAAATGGATCAATTATAAAAGCGTCATAAAATAATTACGCAACAATTGTAACAGTTGATTAATGCGGAATCACTTTCCTTAATACACTGCTCATAGGTGTAACAACTTTAATAGTCATTCCAAAAGAAATTTGTAACAAACACGTTAATTATAAACGATGCAGTCTCGTTTTCGGCGTCGAAACATGGCCGGCTGCCAAAGGGATTGCCCATTAACCACATAACTGTTTTAGTTTGAAAATTTAGCCAAGTGTATGTACCGTGCTGAATAAAATACGAATGTAACACAATTATGTCGAAAAATTGGTGTTAATATATACTAATATTATAAATAGAAATCCATTGAACCGATTTCGAAAATTGTTTTAGGTACTAATAGAAAAAGGAATCTAGATTTTTATGAGTGTCATAGGCTATGTTATGGTTTGAAATTAAAAATCAGATCAATACTACTAATATTTAGTAATTGATATTCCAAAACCCGAAAACGATAGCTATACTTAAAGTAATCGGAGTATAATATCGTTGTCTCGTTTACTCATATAGAGTTATCAACGAACAAGAAAGTGACGCAGGATATCACCGAATATCACCATTAAAATGAGGTTATAGTATTGGACTAATTGATACGAGAAAAATGTCTATGGTCACAGATTTTTTACTGTAAGACCATAGTTTTACTATTACGAAGAAAAGAAAATTGGGTACAATAGTGCACTATTTATTCTTATTGAAATAATTAATAATATATTTTAATGGGAAAGATGCCTTATGATTTAGTTATTACTTAAAGTATTTTTTAATAAGGAGTTTGAATGTATTATTTTATTACATATCGAAAGTAAAAGTGCCCTTAGAACACATATGGAAGCAATACTTTCTCCGAGAAAACCGTGCGTTGAAGCGTGGGTAATGCCGTTATACTCTATAATTCACAATATTACTATTGTTAAGGTATTTATAATAAAATAACAATGATTTTCCCCATTTTAAAAACTTTCTTGACCCATAAAATGTGCCCGTATTGCTAAATACTTTGTTTTTTGTTAGTTTTACAGTCTATTTGTGTAAACGTTCTCACGATCAGGTAGGCCATGGATTCACTTTCAATAATAGATATTCTTTTGTTTATAACTATTTTAAAATTTTGCTTTTATTTTAAGAATACAAGAATAGGTACTGTTTGTGAGAGTTCCAGTATTTTAGATAACATTGTTTTTTTTAATAGATTAGCATTAGGTAGCGAGAGAAAGGATTCTTTTGAAAAATGTGGGTAATTATCTACAGCTATTATACTTTAGAGAATATTACTAATTTGTTTGTTGGAACATTTTATGATTCAACTTTTCTGTGGTCATTGAAATGTTTTTTTTTTAGTTCGAGTACAATTAGTATTGTGCCACTGGAATTGAATAAATTTAACTTGAATGTTGATCATGATACGGCTATGTACCTACATTTGTCAAATTTTTCGTAGAAAGTCTACTAATATTGAATTTACTGGTCAAATGCTGATACTTTAAATTTCTATTTTTTATGCATTATTAAGTATTAATACCTCCACATTATAATGGAGTGTGTACGGAATGAAACGGCTAGATGGAATCTACTTATGGAAGTGAATATACCTCTTTATGACGTTGGGTGGTGTAACTCCATTCTGGCTGAACCAAGTTCGGGAATAGCCCAGAGGTTATATAGGTTATGCAAATTAGGCATTAAAATTAGAAATAAGAGTTGATTTGTAATTTAATTTTTAAGTTTTGTTAATGGTAGTGGCATATTCAATTTGAATAAACCTCCTTAAAAAAAAGAAAAAAGAAAAAAAAAGTATTAATACCTATGTAATATAATCATCTTATTATAAAGTGGGTATAAATTTTATTTAAAACTAATATCAGTAGCAGGAAAACACGTCATATTGAACTGGGGTAAATTTCTGAAGTATTAAATACCTATCAGTTTTAATTGATATGAACAGGATAATTACTATAAATACGTACAATTCCAATAATTTTATAATAATGTTAATAAAACATCATTGAAAAGGTACATTTTAATGATTGGCCTAATTTTATTACTTTTGCTAATCATGAAATCTTTTTAATTTAAAATAGACAAAAATATAAGTCGTGGTGGCCGAGTGGTCGAAGTGCTTCCTTCCGAACGGGAGGTCGCGGGTTCAAATCCGGCCGGCTTGTACCTCTAAATCTAAATGTGAAACAGATTTATGTGCAATTTTTCACAACACCACTGGCTATAAACGGTGAAGGAAAACATCGTGAGGAAACCTGCATATCGGAAAAGGGTTCTAAAAAATCCTTTGAAGATATGTGAAGTCCCCAATCCGCACTGGACAAGCATGGTGGACTATGCCTAACCCCGCTTCTGAGGAGACCTGAGCCCAACAGTGGGCAGTAATGGGTTGGTACAGTAGACAAAAATATAACAATTTATTTTATAGAAAACTTTAAATCTAAATTATTTAAAGTCCTGGATGTTATGTAGCAGTACATCACTAGCCTTAACAAAACGAGCCCAGACGTGATGGGTCTATCTTATTTAGTACAAGAGTTCCTAAAAACGGTAATTCATTGTCACTCACTATTGATGTCCAAAAATTTTTGTTTTATCAGAAACCAAGAAAGTGAAATTCAACTCGTAAAAATTATCTGGTACTTACATTATATACAGATAAGTATAACCAGTACACTTTAGATAAAAGCTTTAAAAATAGCTCAGCTTCAAATATCAGCCATTCATACTAAAGTTATAAAAAATCCAGAAAAGTATGAAATAAAACAAAGGCCATAAGACTTTACCTAATACAAAAATAATATATTATGCTATCTAAGCAATAAAAAAAAATTCCAAGACCAGAGACAATTTCTAAGATTTAGCATGTCAAAAATACCGCTTCTTTTTTCAAATAAAGAACTCGTTCTAAAACCCGTTAGTTGATTGTCGTACGTAGACCGCTCTTGTGTAAGGACAGCAATCTCATTGTGACACAGTGTGTATTTTGCAAATGTCATGAAGATTAAAAGCAATAAAACTTTACAATCCTAAATCTATTGCGATTGATGGATTGCACGGAATGCGTTTGAGAAGCGATAAATTCGAGTTTTGCTTTCATTTGGTTGTCGGATTTTCGTGATTCATAAATTTAAATAATTTTTTTTTATGAGCTAGTGAGGAAACTATTGTATTTTTAGATGTATGTCTATTACAACTTACAAAGTCTATAAAGAGATTTTTTTCGTTTCTAATGAAAATAATAAAAAGACTAACTTATTATCTGCTAGTAGATAATGTCATGGCGACAATCACTGTAATCATTGTAATGTTTCGAAAAAAGAATTATGTATCTTTATACAGGGTGGATCTGTAACTTTGGACAATCTGACGTGGGGTGAATGACCTGATAAAATAAAACTTAGAATCAGTTTTCTTTTAGGAACTGGATAAAAAAAATTCATCATAGTCTGGAAGTCCGCAACGATAGTCGTACGTTTTCCATACAATGTCAGAAAAAAAAGTTTAATCAATCCAAAAAATAAAAATGGTGCCAAGTTGTATATTTCGACAGGTCATTCACCCCACTTTAAATTGTCCAAAGTTACAGATCCACCCTGTATATCGAAAATATAGTAATTTTCACATAAAAACTGCTTCAAATCAGTATACCGTTGAACGACAGTCAAACTACCGAGCATGTTTCATTCCACGACGAAGCCGTTTACTGATCAGATATTTTCACACGATCTTGGAAGCGACAGATGGACATCGGGCCTGTAATAAGATAGCTGTGACCTGATAGTTTTTACCCCATATTTCATATTCTAATATCTAAAACGATGTGAAATATATTTACAGCTTATATTTTACTTGCTTTTACATGTGGTTAACATTATCGTAGAACAATGAAAGTTTTTGGAACGAAGTTCCTTATCGCGCGTTGTGAAAGGGAGTTAGACGGAAAAAATTCTTACGAAAAGTTGTCACGACACTTTTTGTTTTAGATGATTATCGCTAGATGGCGCTGTGATCAAAATCTTTTAAAACACGTTCCTTATCGCGCGTTACGTCAGGAAAAAAAAATATAAGATATCTTTTAATCGAAAGGAACTTCGTTCTATTCGGGTGTCCCATGTCACCTCTCAAGTTTTTTTTATTGCAAATTTCTCATGAAATTAGTTTTTGTGATTATTGCTAAGAGTTCCATGTGTGATGAATGACGTAACTTTACAGTTGATAATCTGTGATCGTTTCGTTTCAATATATCTTAGCATAGGGCATTCTGAAACATAAACATAATAGCTAAGTTTTGCACGATTTTGGGAAAATGGTAAACTATATTAAAGTAATTTTATCTAATGATCTCAGTTTCTTATAAGCTTCAACTGTTGACCACTACAAGCACAACTGTAGGCGAATTAACTAACTGAAGCGCCATCTATAAATAGTTTTATTAAGATGATTAAAACCTCATTTGTTACCTATACTTTTTAAATGTATGACGATAACGTTGGCGCGCTTTTTTTAAACATAAAATTAAATGAACATTGACAAATATACATATATTTTTTTGCCCCATTCATTGTTTTATTACATTTCTTGTTCTGAAGTTTTATTTTCACTGGCAGCTCTTGATTTCCTACAACGACATTAAAACTAACAAAAATGTCTAGTTAAAAGATGTCATGGTGCAACTAAGTAAAGTTAATATAAAAACAAGTACAAAACAATTATTTTAACCATCAAAACTACCCATGAACTAGTCTGATAACACTCAGTGATATAATACGAGATAATACGGTTTGATTACACTAGATAAGATTGTATAAAATGTTTCTGCTGGCGCTTCTTGGTTTTTGGAAATTTTAGGTTATTTTTTACCTTTTTACGTACTTATTTAGTACTAATATGGTATTAATTGTATATTTTAGATCTCTAAACATATTTGAGAAGCAAAAACAGTATTAAATAAGCAAATTTTAACACTAAAAATTCAAAAACAGTCAATGATAAATTGATTATATTTTTTTCTGAAATCGAACTAAATTTGAAATAAGAACTCCTTGTCAACAAAAAAAAACAAATTTCAAATGACCAGTATCATCATAGACAATCTCTAAAACTATACCAGAAAATAGGTTATAAATTTAAAAAGGTTTAATGCATGTTATAGTGTACCTACGTACCCTGTGTGATACCTCGATTACACACATCGTCGCCCCAGTGCTTGTTTGGCCTATCTGACATTTTTTACGAAAATGACTTTTTAATGCAGTATTATAAAGAATTAAATTTCCATACTACTGGTAAAATAACTTTTTAAAATTTTCAATTCTAAAGCAATAAAAATCTCATTTTAATTTTTTTCTCAACACGGCACTTAACGAAAATTCCGTGCTTGTTTGCTGTATCGGTAGTTTTTAAAAATTTCAGTGCTTGTTTGTTGTATCGCAACTCAATTGACCAATCACAGCCGGCGTAGCGCCGTATCAGCCATTTTGTATGACGTCACAGTAGTTCGAAACACAGTGAGATTCGCATGAAATCACAATAAAAAATGAGAAATAGTTTATTAAATTATGTTTTTTTTTTCATAAATTTGATTGAATATCATTTTAAAAGTATTTCTTCAACAAATCATAAAAGCAAAGATGAGCAGACATCGCTAAAAATAGAGAAATACGTATTTTTTTTAATTAACCGTTGACTCAGTTGAATTTCAAACAGGGTGTTCTATTTAAAAACTTTAAACCAATTGTCAGGTTAAGACAAGTATCACGCCCGTTTTCCATACAAATAAATAAAATTCGAGTTTTCGAAATCTGTTTGTAAATTGTTCTGTACTGTGAATCCTGGATCCGGATGTTGGATTCTGCATCCTGGATCTTGAATATAGGATCCTTGATCTTAATCAAGATCTGATGATGGAGCTGGAAGGTGACTACGGAAACTCCGTCAATAAACAAGATAACCTCATCGTGTTTAGGCTCTACTGAAGCGTCTTGATGAGTTCTTTGCATAGACATGAATATCAAGGTCTGATGATGGAGCTGGAAGGTGGCTACAGGAACTCTGTCAATAAGCAAGATAACCTCATCGTTTTTAGGCTCTAATGAAGCGTCTTGATGAGTTCTTTGCACAATCATGAATGTCAAGGTCTGATGATGGAGCTGGAAGGTGGTTACAGGAACTCTGTCAATAAGCAAGATAACCTCATCGTGATTAGGCTCTAATGAAGCGTCTTGATGAGTTCTTTGCATAGACATGAATATCAAGGTCTGATGATGCAGCTGGAAGGTGGCAATAGGAACTCCGTCATTAAGCAAGATAATCTCATCGTGTTTAGGCTCATATACATTCATCTACATTCATCTACTGACAAAGTTCTCACCAGGACGCTTCATATGAGCCTAAACACGATGAGGTTATCTTGCTTATTGACGGAGTTCCTGTAGCAACCTTCCAGCTCCATCATCAGACCTTGACATTCATCTAGGGACAAAGTACTCACCAGGACGCTTCATGAGAGCCTAAACACGATGAGGTTATCTTGCGTGATGACGGAGTTCCTGTGGCCACCTTCCAGTTCCATCATCAGACCTTGACATTCATCTAGGGATAAAGTACTCACCAGGACGCCATCATAAGAGTCTAAACACGATGAGGTTATCTTGCGTAATGACGGAGTTCCTGTGGCCACCTTCCAGTTCCATCATCAGACCTTGATATTCATGTCTATACAAAGAACTCATCAAGACGCTTCATTAGAGTCTAAACACGATGAGGTTATCTTGCTTATTGACAGAGTTTCTGTTGCCACCTTCTAGCTCCATCATCAGATCTTGACCTTCATCTACAGACAAAATACTCACCAGGATGCTTCAAGCGCAAAAAACCCATCAATCAAAAATTGAGAAGTTGGTTATATTTTAAAATAATATAGACAACGGAACAAGCGAAATCGGCAGTAAAACTTATACTAATTAAAAACTTACATCCTGTATCAACAATATTAGCACTTAGCACAAACAAGCACGGAAAATTATCACAATCCTTTGGTCAATCTTCAGTGCACGTTTGTTGTAAGTAAACATCCGAAAAATTTTTAGTGCACGTTTGGCCTATCGTCACACAAAACATGTAAAATACGCTAGAATCATAAACTATTGTATATTATTTCTTTATAAATCAATTTGTGGGTAGCTCGTGTATTTATATTAAGTATCAAATTAAAAAATTAAACGTTATTTAATAAATAAAACAAAAAAAACGTCTCCTGTAAAATTTGCTCGAGTGCAGATAGGCCAAACAAGCACTGAGGCGACGACATGCCGAGAGCCGGGCCCGTTATACGGAGGTACATGCGCGATCAACGACACACAGTTAACCTTATTAAATATTTACTGTACTATACATATATATAGTTTATATTGAGGGTAATCTTCAATGATATACTCTAAATTGAATGTTTCAGTCTTGGAGAGCTTCTTGTAGATACTTTGTAGTAGGTACCAGAAATACTTCTATAACAACAAGAATAGTTGAAACTTCATAAAACAACAAAAAAAAAATGCAGGTTAGATAAAACAAAATAAATGTTATTCGTGTAAAATGACGTAAAATATCAATAATGCATTTTTTACAAATACCTAATCCTTATTACTGATAAAAAACAACCAATTATTACACAGAAAACAAAAAAACCTAACTGTATCTATTTATTTAAATCAAAAAGAGAGTTTAAAAACACGATAAAATAAAAATACAAAACTTGCATGTCCACATTATATTGATAGTTTATCGAAGTCATTTAGCGTCGAGTGAAAACTGGTCGATACGTTATCAATCTGCGATAAAATATATTGATATTATAATAAGTGTGATATTGTTTGAGAGCATGCATAGGATTACAAGAGTGATTTATAATTATTGAATTTAGTCTCAAAATATAATATGTTTTAAAATAAAAATTATTGATGGTTCTTTGGATTTTATGCTTGCATTTTAATGCTCGATGCTGATTACCTAAGTCACAAATTGCAACGCTACTCGATGCATAGTGAAATTATTGCATTTTGAACCCTGCGCACTGGGGTTTGAGCACCAAATTGAATAAACCGGAATTTAAACGCGCATTAAAATGATCCCGATGAGGCTAAAAAACTCTGGAGTGGTCATGGACTGGATAGACTGACGAAATTTTCAGGGTCATTGCAGGGCGGTCGTTCTGGCGAGATTTGGGTGAAGCCTGTGTCTAGAACTGGACGTCTACGGCCTAATTATGAAAAAAGTACTGGAGAGGTGGTACAGTAATACAGGGTGGAATTTTAAACGCCCCCTCCAGAGATGTACTCGAAATAATGATTTTAGCGAATTTTTGCTGAAAGGAAACAATCATTTATTTTTGAAAAGTAACACAATGTATTCATAGATTTAAAAAAAAAACTTTTACACCGAATCGAACTTGGGCGTTTACAATTCGACCCTGTATAGCACTGTACTATTTCGTTTTGAAAAACAGGTATTTTTCTCATTGATACCAACTACGACCTCTTTTGCATCGAAGTTCAAAAAAAGGTTTTCCGGGAATTAGTGGCCCTTACTTTGCCCTGAAATTGCGAACGTGGGCGACCCTAACGTATGTTAGTTTAAATGTCACTGGAAATGAAATAAAAAACTAAGAAATCAGTTAAGTGTGCCTTTTAAGGTCAATGATAGTCACTAGGGTATTGATAGTTTCAGTTTTACGAATATTATAAATGCGAAAGTAACCTTGTTTGTCTGCCTGTTTTGCTTTTATGCTGAAACTACTGAACCCATTTTAATGAAATTCGGTACACACAGACCTAGTCTTTAACAGAGAGAGAGTGGACATAGATTAATTTTTCTTGTGAAAAAGAGTAAGAAGTTAAAAGGGAGAAAGTAAAGTCGTATGGAAAATAGCAGTAAATCATTGACCGCCCGGTAAGCCGTAAGCTCGTCTACCTACAATGACAAAACTTAAACTTTGTTGTGACGCAGACGATACATAATTTATAATCAATGACACATTAGTTACAATGAATTAGTCAATAAAATCAACTATTCATTAAAACATTCACAATACACCTATAATTATTACTTTTCATACATAAATGTAGAACTCACTATCAAATTTCAAAAGCCGAAAGAGATTTAATGAAGCGATCCTTTGTTTAATAATTTGTAAGCTAAAACGAGTGACGAGTTGGTTTTCCTCAAATTAACAAATGACGACGGTTTTATGTAATTTAAAGTAAATGAACGTTGTAACTTTATAATGATTTAGTTATATTTATAGTTTAATATATTTATCAGGTTCCTTTGGAGCGTTCCTGGAAAGAAGTATGCTGAATATCAAACTTAAAGAAAAACAAAAGGCAGAGACTATAAGAAAGAAAACCAAAGTGATTTGCTTTCCGATATACGAAAAATCTAAAATGAAAATGGGCTGGCCATGTTGCAAGGATGACTGATGGAAGATGGCAAAAGCAGTCACGTTTTGGCCAGGACCGATTGGAAAAAGAGCCAGAGGCAGACCTGTGGAACGATGGGTTGATGAATTAAAAAAATATGCAGGAGAAGAATGGACACAAAAAGCAAAAACAAGGACAACTTGGAATCTTTTGGAGGAGGCCTATACCCATTAGGGGCTTTCAAACTATTTCTTATTTAGGTTAATCTTTTTTTCATTATTATTATTTAAGTTTATGTTTAGTTTGTTAAAGGAAATAAAGGCTATTATTATTATATTTATCAGGTATTTGCAAAACTGTAACTCTTGTGTAGCCAGGATCCACAATGGCGACCACAGAGTGAAGTCTAGTTATCTGAGTGAAAGCTAAGCTTTGGAACTCGCAACGAATTTGATCAAAAGATAAAGAAACCTCGGCTACTTCTTTTAAACCGCGTTTATGGTGTGTCGTGTATTTTAAACCATCAACATAATTAAAACACATATTTCTCAGATCCCGATAAAACTCTGGAGTACGATACAACTAAAATAAATCTAGACTAACATTTTACCACTAAATTAAATATAACATTTTATGTAGGCAGATGTTCAAAAAGTCATCATAGCCCAAAGTTTGAAAACCCAAAAAAAATCAAGATAAATGCCAACCATAATATATTAAGATTACTTTGCCTTTAAATAAAGAGCAAAAGCTACTTAAAATTCAACTCATCATTCCAAAAACTTTCTCAAAATGTCACTTAACACTAACAAAGAACATTAAGACCTTTTACTAAAATCACATTGAAATAATCCAAAGCAAGTCGGCTACAATTTCACATACAAAACTGAAGCCAGACACTCCCTAATTTGCAAAAGGGATTTGCTATGATTACTTGGGCTCGAACATAGAACTTCGCAAGTAATTTATTGCCAAGGACTCGAGTAACTTAGTCAAAACATTACGTTCGCATGTCTATACGAAATTAAATACGATACTGATTATAAAATGAAATATTTCGAATGTTTAAATAATGAGGAAAGGTCTGGGTTAATTAAAAACGATTAAAGTGAAAGAAGATTGTCGTCCTTACGAAAAATCGCATGATTCTAGCTATTAAAATGTACACAAGGTTGGTTTTTGTCTAGCAAATAAAACTGAGAACCATTACTACTGTCTTACCTAATATTGATCTTAACACTCCGAGTGCAAAACATAAAACAGTCACAATTAAAATAAAAAGATTTAAAAGAAAAACTCTATTAAACTTTGAAAGAGATTGTTGTTTATCTGTCTTTAATATAATTAAGTAAAAATAAAATATTATACAGGGTGTTGGTGCCCGGTGAAACAATACTTTGAGGGCTTAATCTATATCACATTTCAAATCATATACACATACTTTTGAAACGGAGAAGATCACTTTATTTTCCCATACAAAGTTGAAAAATTATTATTTTGTATTATTTTTGACAACCCTATCCTGACCTACATTCAGCGTGCTATAACTATTTTCACGAACATAGGCGAATGTATTCTGTTTATAATGTGATTTTTGTCCCGTGTATTATTACAATATTCTATGATACAGGAGGTGACTAGCAGGCTTAAGTCTTTAGCTGTTGGTGTACGTCAGCACGGTAGGGTTGATCACGCACTAATTAACGCGTAGTTTAGATTAGTTATAACTTATGATAGCCTAGAAGACTCAGACTTGGTGGATGGCTTCTACATCAAGTATACTATTTGATGTGAAAGTTTGTTTTCATCGGATTTTAACACCCTGTATAAAAATTCAATATTATTGTTAAGTACAGACGCACTAAGCAAATGAATATTGACTCAAGTGAAGGCGCCAAAACCCAAAACGTATTCAATACGAAATAATAAATGGTTTGTAGTGAACGAAAAATCTCACTTATGAACAAAATCAGAATATTGTTATTCGTTTATGAGTATATTTAATAATGCGAATGAATAGAATGACTATAATACATGTAACGTAGAAATATTAACTGTCCATCATAAAGTAGAAATAAAGTAATATAAATAATTGTGTGTATCACGTAAGAGGTACTCAGTAGATAAATAATTGATAAATGCCAGATGAAATTTAATCTATGATTTTTTGACGTGTTGTTTATAAAAAACAGACAAAACCGCAGCTAATCACACATAAAAGAAAGGATCAGAGTACGAAAGCGTACTCATCTTTCAATCACCTTTCCGACGCTATTGTCCGCTGCAAATCTCTCAAAAACGAGTCATATCCAAAGATCTTCCTTCTCGTCGGCAATTTGAGCCAGCATTCGTCGGAGAAGGGGCGAAATAAGTAATTAATCGCTCCACTGTCAGTGTGCGACAGCGCCCCAGAAACGGGAACGTCTGATTAGAAAAATAAATTTCGTGTGCAAAATGAATTATTTCACGAAATTAACATTCAACTTTTGACAATCGCACGAAAAGTTCATGAATTTAAATCTTACGTAATCATCGTTTGAGTTACGTAACAAAGAAATACTTTGTGACGTCACTCGAAGTTAAAATCTGTTGATATTAAATAACTATTATGTGAATTAATAATGCACAACGTAATTTCCTAATACATGTATAGTTCTATTTACGCGAAGTACCTCACCGTATTTGGTCACGTGAGGAAAATGGCGATACAAGCCCTTTGTTTGCGAGAACTCGCGACACGAAAACGGAGAAATATCATATTTTGAGGAAGAACGAATCTGGCTGCCAAATTTAAAAGGAAAACCTTATGTTATGTGCATTCTATGACTTTGAGGCATTACCTTCAGATAATTGTTTGCAGATTAAGTTTTTAAGTAACTATAATTTTTAAAAAGTGTTTGAGTTTGTATTTTCTGAAATTTTGTTTCTAAATCAATGGAATTTCGAATCCTATGACCTTCCGTACACTCGCTATTACTATTGTTTTCAACTCTTATCTATACTAATGTTATAAAGCTAAAGAGTTTGTTTGTTTGTTTGAACGCGCTAATCTCAGGAACTACTGATCCGATTTCAAAAATTCTTTCAGTGTTGGAAATTCCATTTATCGAGGAAAGTTATAGGCTATTTTTATTTTTAAAAAAATAGGGATCCGTATGAAAATATCGAATATGTAATACAAGATCGATCTATCGAATAGGATCGAATATAGGTCGAATAATCGAAAACCTATTTATGCGTACGCTGCAAAAACTATTGACAATAGAACAAAATGATGTACTACGGGTTTTTAGGTCTTAGTACGACAAACAAAAAAGTCCGGGACAGTATATATCTAACTATCATAGTTTAGTCACAATAACCGCTTTTATGTTTAGCAAAATAATATTTCGTCCCAAGATTGAATTTAACGTTAAATGGGTATCGTTATCGTATATTAACCCTTATCCAAATTAAGTATTATGTTATCAAGAGTATTAATGTAAAAGTAAATTACTTTTTGTTTTATTCCAATCGGACTTTTCGTTTATCACGAGTATAAAACGCAATGAATATGTGGGTGCACAGTGGGCCACGCAAATAATAACGCGACGGCATAGCGAGTACTGTTTGAACCCTTTTGTAACGCAGACTATTATTTGAAATACAAGATGTCAATTTTGAAGTTCAGTAGTACTTTTGCCACGCTGTATTATATTATATTGTCAATAATCGGTCTTAAACATACGTGTTACACAACAACTATCCAGATTCTAAATATCGTTACACCCCTTATCTTCAGTCCGTTAAAAATTCAATACTCCCAAATTGAATCACCGTACGTCTAGCCTTGCTTAGCAACGAGGGGCCGAGTCCCCGGCAAAATGTGATCTCTATTGTGCCTCTAATTTATAGTAACGCTAATGTCTCTCTGCTTTCACACACAGGTTAATATACACAATATATGTAGTAAAAGTGAGGTTTGTATATGTGTTTGTGTGTGTGGGTGGGGTAAGTTTTGATGCATTTCATGGATTTTGATGACCAACTTGCAAAAAGGAGAGTTAGAAAGCCAATACTTTGAACATTACCTAATATAAATTTTATAAAGATCTAACTGGTAGGGGTGTGCGAATATTAATATTCGATTCGATTCGATTCGAACGATATTCGAAGTTTCGAATTATTCGCACACCCCTACTAACTGGTAGTTTCTGTGGTATGCTTAAATTTTTTTTTTGTCACGAAAATATTATTTTTATTGCAAGACAAATAAACGATCCTACTTCCTACTTCTACCATCGATCAAGAACCTCTACAATGCCAGGGCATGGGGGACGTTACTTATCTCCCACTATCATACAGGAATTTTGTTAAACCTAGTTTAAAGAGGGGTGACATATCGGATAAGTCGTGGTGGCCGAGTGGTCGAAGCGCTTCCTTCCGAACGGGAGGTCGCGGGTTCAAAACTGGCCGGCTTGTACCTCTAAATCTAAATGTGAAAAAGGTTTAGTGCATTTTTTCACAACACCACTGGCTAAAAACGGTGAAGGAAAACATCGTGAAGAAACCTGCATGTCGGAAAAGGATTCTAAAAATCCTTTGAAGATATGTGAAGTCCCCAATCTGCACTGGGCAAGCGTGGTGGACTATGCCTAATCCCTCTTCTGATGAGACCTGAGCCCAACAGTGGGCAGTAATGTGTTGGTACAGTACAGTACAGTACAGACATATCGCCAAAAACATATTTGATATTTAACAGAGCGCAACGTTACAATAAAACAGTATTAGAAATTTAAATAATTTAAAATAATGTATAAACTATCGTGAATTGTATTTAATTTGACAGAAACAAAAAACTGCGATACTTTTTTTGTACAGTACATCGACTCTACCAGTTTTATCGACCCCAACTATTTAATTACAATTAAAACAAAACAGTTATATAAAACGGTTGTTTGTATAAATTCAGTAACTTCCAGAAAGTCATTGTTATGAATAAAATTATCGTGACCGCTGGTATCTCTACAATCTGCTTAATAAATATGCGACAATTTTGTATGTATAGGTTTTTAAAGGAACTAGAAAGTAACCCTAAAATTAGCATAATTTGTGTTTTTAGACACTCGTGATTCTCTAGATTATGTAATTCAACGTCGAAGTGAATGAATATAGCCTTTGTTCAGATCAACTTAAAGTAATAACATTTCAACTTAAAAACTAAACTTAAAACTTATGTAAAACCATAGAATTATTACATCTGGAATTAACATCATGAACAACGGAATGAAGCCAATTGAAAGTACGCCAATCGCGCGTAACAACTCGACTATCCGGCTTTAAGGTGCCTAAACGAATTGAATCGTTTAGCACACTAATAAAGTATTACACACGCATAAGTTCTTTAAAACTCACCATGTTGTTCATGATGTTGATTCAGAATATGTTGTAGTTACGCACGATCGGTGTACTTTAAATTGGCTTCATTCTGTTGTTCATGATGTTGATTCCAGAGCTAGTAATTCTACGTGTAAAACATAAAACTAATCTAAAAATGCAATTAAGTTTATATTTTCTCCTAGATCTGTTTGCATTTGGCAAAGGCCTCCTCCAATTGAATGGCAAAATAAGTATGAGGTTTCTGTTTTTTTTAAACGGTTTTACATTTTTACTATATGTATATAAACTTTGACATACACATATTTATGGAGTTCGTTTTCGGTAATTGAAGGGTTTTGGTCTTCTTCCCCCACGATGACCAGTCGGCTTGTCGGCAACGTCGAAGTATCGGTTTTTAAATAAATGGCAAAATATAATGTGTGTGTGTTTTAAATTAATTTATTGCGATTTAAATAAGATCGGTTCTTATTTAATCTTTTTCTAGTTTCTATAAATTTTGCTAGCTGTTAATTTAATGACGATTTTAAATGCTTTATCTTATTTATATTTAAATAAGATCAGAGAAATGGTAAGCCATCTATATTAATGGATATTAAATTGATAACAACCTCATTAATCGTTTTTTTTTTCTTTTAAGATTTACAATAATTATCACTCACGGTCATAAGTAAGTAAGCCAAAATCGTATTGTAGACTTGTTTCACTTAAAATAAATAACATGACGTTTGGGGAACAAACATAGGGGAGCTCATTCCACAACCAGATGGTACACGAGGAACGTATTATACTTACTCAATTACAGATTACGGTAAATTACAAATTGAAGAATTTAGTATTTAAATATGAAATCTTTTAATATGTGTAAATAAATAATTTTATATTTCCAAATTCCATTATCAAATTGAAATATTTTTTTTATTGTGGATAAAGATACAATACTTACATTACTTTATTACTATTTTTCGATGTTTTCTCGCCGTAAAAATCATCCTTGCACTTCAACGAATCTTTAAAAAAGAATTGGCCTAATCGGTTCAGGTGTTGTTGAGTTAAGCTGAGCAGAGTTGAGTTGAGTTATCAACACATTATTGATACGATACTTGTTACAAAATTGAAACTCCTCGAACCAGTTGAATAAAAACATACTATTTATTTAAAAAACGAAATAATGTCAGTTAATAAATTGACAAAGATTATGGCAGCAATTAAACCTATTTATTGGTGACATTTCCTTACATAAATTACATTAAATTAACATGATATTGACTACATAATAGAATATCATATATTTTACAATTTTATTTTCTAATTCTCTTATCAGTTGTGCACTATCTCTAAAATTTATATTGATTTTAGTAAAGTGTTTTGTTTAAATTCATGATTCAAGGATCAATTCATGATTATTTATTTCGAACAATAAGTGTGTCGTTAATGTACCGGATTTTGTCCTAGTCTGTACGTACCTGTAATCTGCCAAGAGAAGCTTAGTTCAAAAACTCTACGTAACTATTTATTACCTACGATATTGATAACCTACTGTAATTTTAAGGTTACAAAAGTATTTTTGTCATGATTCAATTTGATCAATAAATATAAATTTAACAAACATTGTTTTCATTAATCTATTTCCAGAATCTAATCCCGAACTCAACAAGTTATACCTTTAAACGTTGAAGAACAAAAGCCTTCTCAATAACACTTGAACGTATCGAACGAAAGAAAACAATTCCAAAAAATAGCATAATTCATCATAAAATTATATTCAAAGCTTATTTAGATACGATTTACTTTGAAATCACCAGTCAGGTAGACTTGGTAACTGTATCGTATAATTAAAATGTAAATTAAAACAGTAAATGTTAATCTGAGTTCGTTTTGAAAGATAAACAAAACGCGGACATTGAATTTGTTGGAAGATTCATAAATTACCTGATATCGATCGCGAGGATTCGCTTTTAGAAATTATGTTTATTTGAGCTTTTGATATTCAATATGTTGTTTAAAGTTTAAAAAATCTAGTCGAATTGTCTTTGGAATTAGAGCACAGATATTAAATTGTAACCATTCTTTGTCAAATTATATCGCTCGCGTGAAAAAAATCTTACCAATAATCGGATCAGTGTAATTTTTGTAGTACCTGTACCAACCCATTACTGCCCACTATTGGGCTCAGGTCTCATCAGAAGAGGGATTTTTGTAGTAATAAATAGATTCCGAAAATAGTACTAGTTCTAGTTTTTACTTCAAGTTTATGCTTTATCTTTTTAAAACTACTCAATTATTTACCTTAAGTCGAAGTTTATAGCACTAAACTTCATTGGAACAAAGAATAGAAAAGAGTAGAACGGTTAAAACCGACCTCGAACAAGAATTCACCCGAGGTCATTAAGAGGAGGGGTGAGAACTGCGTATTGAAACTTCGCAACTTTTGTACACCACTTATTTTCACCATAACATCTCCCAGATGCATTAAAGAATTTAGAATACGGTGGTTAGGTACTGTGTTTTTTGCCATATAAACAGACGAGGTAACAGGCCATTGTAAGTGGTAATGGCTTATGAACCTATGCAATGTCAGAGAACACTGCTGGGCTGTTACATACATATCACAAGAAGGTTTTTTTAGAATTACTAGACTAGAGTTTATTTTGAACAATTCCAAAACCACCAAATCATAATCTTTATCTTGTTACAATACGTGCAGTTTTGACAAGATAAGTAAGTCCAGATGGCGCAGGATCGGTCGATGTGGCGAGGTTTGGGGGAGGCCTATGTCCAGCAGTGGACGTCTATAGGCTGATAATGATGATGATGAAGTAAGTCCAGTAGTTTTATTGTTATTTCGGAAGGCGACCAAGATGACATTTTACCTGATGCTTAGTAGTAAATGTCACTCATGGTAGAACTCTGCACTGTCAGACACACTGTAAAACCGTGACTTACCATCAAACACTACGGGCATTAAAGCTTTCAGTCTCTTTATTTAGAACATACTTAAACTATAGCTTTTTCTTAGATAGACATAACTAGTACCTAAATATTTAACGACTAGATGACCCGCGCAACTTCGTCTGCGTCACAAAGGGATACAACATAGCCTATAGCCTTCCTCTATAAATGGACTATCCAACACTGAAATATTATTTCAAATCGATCCAGTAGTTCCCGAGATTACCGCGTTCAAACAAAAAAAACTCTTCAGCTTAATGGTGTTTAAAAGTATAAATATTATTATAATGTGGCATAAACTTTTATAGGACGTATCTTCAAAGATATTTTAGAACTTGAACGATGTTTAACTTATCTAAGTTAAATCTGGCTTATTACTAGATTCTAAAATCAGATAAATATTCTCAGTAAAATGTTATTAATTTTACTTCCAAATTTTAATCTTGATCCAATTAAATTTCAAATTATTTGTATAATTAAGGACAAGATACAATAAGATAAGATACATTTGAATTTTATTGTATAGTTACCTCAAGTTAGACTAACAAAAATGTTTTTAATAAAACCATGGAATTAAATAATCTGGAACATAGCATCAGGAACAACAGTGAAATTTGAAAGAATTTAGATTGTGTTATATAACTTATATACTCAGTGTATCATCAAATTAATATCGATAGTAACTTTGAACTAATAAGGGTCTGCAACACGGCTTAAAATATCATAGTGCGTAACGCGTTATGCCGACTCACATAACTCCGTGCTGGTTTCTTGCCTCAGTTGGGGTTCGGACGAAGAGTGTGAGTAGTAGATTTTAGTCAGGTGTAAGTCCTGCAATTTCCTCCTACTAAAATATTAATTACTTACTACAAAACTAGTGGTTATTGTGCTAAACAAACTAAGAGTAATCGACACCAGTAAGCATGTCGTATTTCGATCGGTATACAATCAAATGGCTTCACGTTCGTAACATTTCCATATGTTTTAGTTCCATGGAGAACCTTGTAACCGTTTCTGAGTTGACTTATTGTTTTACCGACTTACTAAATGTGTGGGTTTATTTTCTACGGAAAGCAGCCCACGTGTGGCCTTCGCAAGGAACAGGGCAAGGACTGTTGGGACTACGTTTAAATGTCAAAAGAAAATGGTTTGTAATAGTGAAATAGTTATAAGAATTGATGTATGTTCGGAAGTATGTGTGATCTCGACACGTGAAGTTGAGATGTTAATTTGTTTGTTTAATTTTAATTAGATGATAATGAATGATAGTTTTTTTTAATTAACTTTTTAATAGCTGTCTATTTCTAAGTTAATGTAAATAACAGTGGGGCTATTACAGCTTTGTATCGTTATCGTAAATGAACTAAATTTTTTTGACATTTTGTTTACGATTACGAATTTCCTTAGAAAGAAACGTGATTGTGCGCATGACCACTAATTGTCATAATTTTGAATAGTCTGTGTAAGGCTAAGTACACAATGGAGATTTTTTTAAAAAATGCAGAAAAAATATGAAAACATCAAGATAATCTTCTTCCGATCTGTGGATACTGATAACAATACGTTCGTCACTAATTTGAATATAAGTTGGAGACAATTTGGAAGAGTTCTGAAGTTTTTGCATGAAGACCACTTGCTATACATAATATCGTTACACAGAATGTGTTTAATGCATTTTTAGTCATTTAACGGTGATTGATATAAATATTTCACAATGCGAAAAATTTTAGAATGTATTCTAAGCCTTTAAATATTTCCATGGTAACGAAACCGAAAAAATAACAAGTATTACAGACAATTTTAGGATATGAATTATGAATAATTCGTCACTTGTTTATCCGAGTTTATCGTTTATAAACGTCAAATGAAAAAGGTACCTTTCGGAGTATCTTAAATGATTTTTAAGTTTACAAAGTTGAAATAAAGAACGGATATCGTGCCTAAATATCTAATGTTATGAAAACTATGTGAACAAAAATTCACTATTGTAGCGAGAAAGTCAAAATTGTTACGTTTTTTTACTATCTTAGATTTTTATCACTTTGAAAATGTAATAGGTACAAACAAAATAAGAGTTCATTTCATTAGGTACTGGAAAGTTAAGTATTATAATAAAGAAAATCAAAAATAAACTACAATTCCGAAAAATAACATGTTAATGTTGCACTTGGTGGCTACTGGGAGGCAATGCTTTCTCAGGAACTCTTAGCATCGATATACCTCGCACGCTTTGATATGTCCTTCAAAGAAATTCAATAAGCTCTTTTATGGTAGGCGCCAGGCTGTTGATGGCAGCAAATCTCGCAAGTCACAGTAGCTGGTAGGACCGTTAAGAGTGTAGGAGAATACCGAACACAAAAAACGTGATACATGGATGTTATATAAAAATGGTTACCTTAACTTTGTTATTTCATAAATTAAAACAAATAAAGAACAAAAAGTCATAAATTTTTTAATTACATTTATAACGTAAAGCAACATGTATAGTTTTTCATATTTACACTTAAACGTTCAATTTGTAGTAAATACTATTATACGTTTTACTAGTATTCAGAGACTTCAAATTCGTTCCAACACTCACAGCATCTTGCTTTTAAAAGCTGCTAATTTTAATTTACAAACTACAAAGACCGCTAGGTACTCCAATTTTATTTCAACAAATTTATATTAGCTCCATGTAAATTGAATAAACTTTGATTGACAATACGTCAAATGAGCTAGAAAAACAGTTAAGTTAGGGTCAGGTCACGAGTAATTCCAGGTTCCGTACCCCGTCCCAAAACATCAAGCCATCAACAAATTATACTTTAATTTGTCCGACAGACCTTTTTTTAAAAAGACCCATCTAGTGATATTCCTTAAGTTCAATTGAAAAATCAATCGATTAATGCCAATTGCCAACACTGTTACAGAGACTGTAAGGTTTATTATTTTGAATATTTTAACTCTAAAAAATTGTTTTTATGCTTTGTTTTTTCTTGGGATTCACTCGTGGTATTTTTTTCATTTGGTTTTATTTGAAACACAATTTTGTGAAAGCAATCAATTAAATTTTTTCTTCATACCTAGTATGTATTTTTAAGAGTTTATAGTAAATTGGCGAAATGATTCTATTTTTATTTTTCTTTACATTTTACTGAGTTTGGAATATTTTGTGATATTCAGTAGGCAGTTCAATATTATTTTCAAGCATTACTGATTGCGATTGAGTCCTAAGTTCTTAAAACAATAAATTTTTAAACATTATTATTTTGATATACAAACAAACACTTTGATTTTGTTTAGGATATATATTGTTTTTTGTGGCAAACGTCAATAAATGACATTATGAAATAGAGATGTAACGAATAGTTATTTGACCGAAAATAAAAAATTCTGTGTTCCGAATTCCAAAACAGTGGCGTGCAGTTCGAAAATGGTTTGCATAGCTTATCTTAAGAAGTTTGAATTTAATCATTGAAGTATTTGTTGTTATTTATTTTTGGTATCTTTCCAACTATATTTAGGTGATAATCCAGATATAAATTAAGGTAAATCTTTTGCAGATCTCTCTTTATCGTCTTTTGCATGAGGAATGCTCAGAAGATTTTTAAAGATGATCCCTTTATCTTCCTCTTATGACTAGCTTCCCACTAGTACTACGCGAGATGAAACTCGTCATTTTTATTCGAATCTTACGCTTTAACCTACGTGTCGTTTCGTAAGAACTTTTTTGGAAAACGTTATGTCGCTTTTAAATGGGCTTCCCTGTCTCCGCTTCAGCGTTCCTCGAGCAATATATTTTGTCCATCAATAAGGTTTGAGAAGAGGACTAAAGTGTAGCTAAAATTGGGCGACAATTTCACAGCATCTCTTGAAATCAAAGTATCCATGAGTACTGGTGACCACTTACCAAAAAGTGGGTCTACTGCACGATATTCGGCCGTAACGCTGAAAATTTATCGGAAACTTGGAACATCTCTATTTTGTTTACGATACGGTGTTTTTGTGATGCATAATACCAAGTTTTAAACAAAATTGTTACGAAATGTCATCTATGTGACATGTCTCAAAAAAAATCATTATAGTAAATAAAATATGAGGGTCTGTTTGTAAACTTCAAAAGTTTTTAACCTAAATTTATTTCCATACATTTGAAAACTACTTTCGTTTCTCTGTTTACTACATCTCATTCACTTCATTCTGAAAAATTGTTTTCCACTTAGAAAAAATAAGAGTTACCAAGTAATATTTTTCATAAATAAAATTTGGGAAAATATAATTTAGAACTGTGGAAGATTGATGAAGAAGATCATTTTAGATCAAATAACAAAAGCGAGCGGTTAAAACTTTTTATATCTTTTTGGACAGGCAAACCCATATTCTGCAACTTGTTTATCTTTACGTTTGAAGTTGTCAATTAGAAATTTACTAAAGCTGATGATACACTAGCGTACAAAAATATATTTTTTATTAAAACAGACGGACGAGCTGACTGCCCACCTAATGGTAAGTGATCACTGTCGTTCATGAAACTCTACCCAATTAGGAACATAACAAGGTACAATCAAATGTGGCCTCCAATGGATTACTCGATTATAATACAGTATATTGGCTTTTTTTATTCTATTATGAAAGTTATGAAATAAGTGTGACACTCTGGATACATTTTGTGAAACTTATTATTTACTGCTAATAATACAAAACAGAATCTTCTTTAACCCGCGTTAATATCAGTGACGTTTTAAATATTTGTACAAATACAGAGATAGGCAGCGAGAAGCGACTTTACTTTCTAGTATGTAGTGATAATGATGAGTTGGCTCGCATAACATCGTTTGCATGGGGAGAAAAATATATATCACATAAAAAATAGCATACTTGACCACTGTTCAATAGCCATTGAAAGCTCCGGGATAATCCTTTGACCGAATACTCATTGAATAGCTAACCGTCATAGAACTGACAAAAATGTTGGCAATAGACAGATGCTACATGTACATGTACTTACGCTACATGTATTTTTGACTCTCACCAATGGTGATCATGTTTGTATGATGTGACTGAACCGCAATTCTCATCAATCTAAATACATAATTGTTAAAAATCATTGTGTGTCATAAAATATGTGTATTCTGGTTCATGCATGTTCAGGAACATTTTTTCATCTAATGTGTACCTTGCTTTACAATAAATGGTAAAATTATTATAGTTTTTCCGTAATACCAATTTTATGAAAAATGACGTCATTTGATGTGAAAATAGACGATTACGATAAACGACGCGTCCTGTAATAGCCCCACAGTTTAGTAATTTCTTTATGTTCATTATATTCTGTCAATTCTTTTTGTTTTGCATATATTCGTAGTTACACAACACCAAGTAGTTTACAAACGGATACAGCTTGAAGCAGTCGCTTTAGCTATAGTTTTAGTTTTTTTCAAAATTTTAATGTTAAATAGATAATGAGCTCACAGTTCACTTCATACCTAATTTGTGGTTACTAGGGGTGTGCGAATATCGTTCGAATTATTGGTCGTCCTAGTGGTTACCTGTACCTGCTCATAGACTTCTGCAAAACCATGGTATTTAATAATTACCTTTCTCCTACCATAATATTTTTTGTAAATCCTAAGAGAGATAAGTCATATTTTAATAAAATACTACAAAAGACAAAAACCTAACACTTTTACACCATAAGCTATAAACTATAAGTACTTTACCAAAGAAATATGTTTGCAAATACACCCCGATAGTAAGTCGAGCTTCGTTCCTATAATACGGGGTGAGGGGTGAAATAAACAGGGTGGAGGGTGGCTCCCTCGCCGTCAAATGAATAAGAAAATCAAACGCAAATATATAATTGTCTAGGTGTTGTTTAGTTATTAACGTTTGTAAATTATTTTTGTTTGTTCGATGGCTTTTAATTTTAGACTGTGATTTTTATTTGTTGGGTGTTGTTGTGGTGGTAATAGAAATATAAAATCAATATTATGTTTATCACTAGTTATGTATTGGCTTAAGACTAAAAGACGTCAAAAATAACAATCATCCTGATAATCATTTCACTGATCAAGTAAGAATGTGTTACTTGATCAGTGATAATTATGTGTTATTTTGTACTAGTAGAATTGTTGGACGATTGCACAAAGTGAGAATGAGTTGCTCGCCAAGGTCAGTTCATTATCGTAATCGTTTGTTTTTGTATATTTAATGTAAAATTGTATGATACTGTACAAATACTTAAACCGCTGAGTTCTTGCCAGTTCTTCTCAGGACGGTGGCTACAATTATTATTTTTTGTGTCCGAACTGGTGATAGCTTTTAACTTTTGACGTCAACAAGAATGAGTACGTCATCAATGTTGAAAATAATGTATTTCATTTCATTTCATTGATTGTAATACGTGAATTGATTATGTTACTATAGTTACTGCAGCAGTCATTTTTAGCTTTGATAACAGTAACATCTATCATTCTTCGGGGTCCCATAGTAGTGCGACGGGAAAGAGTGCCGTAGTGCGTAACGCGTCGTGGGACCGCATAACCCGGTGTTGGGTTCTGGCTGCAGCTAGACGCTGAGTGTAAGCGGTTGGAGGTTTTGGTGAAGTTCAACACCCACGTATAAAAAAATATCATGTTATCTTTCCTTAAAATCCATTGCGAATATTTTGCGTTGAAGAAAGTTAAATACCTACACACACAAACTTTTACATTTATAATATTAGTGCGAATTTACTAAACTTTCAAGGTACTCTACCGCCCTCAAGTGGCATCCTTAACATAGTTATAGTCTACGGATCTTAAACCAAACTACCTGTTAAATTAATAAAGGTAATACAAAGTTTAAACGTAAAGTGAGCAACACGTAAAAACCAGGATGGTTTATTTGCAGATAGCGTCGCTCGAACCGATTAGAGCCGCCGACCCACTTACAGCCGTTTTGTAGGTCGCTTATCGTACGAATGCTTCCACGCACTACGGATCGGTGTATCGACTAAATAACTTGTATTTTTATTAACTAAGTTAATACGGTCAAAAGATTTGTAGGATTCTAAGCGAAGGTAGCCACTTACCATCAGGTGTAACGTAGGTTTGGCTACCTACCAGATGATAAAAAAAAATGTTTGATGAATATTACAAGTAAATTGGGTGTCTCAAACGATATTATTATGTCCTAGGTAGATCAACAAATAGACTATAGTAGTTTTCTACCGTTTTCTGAAAATTTTAACAATTTAAAAAGTGAAATGACTACTAGACTTTTACATATTACAACAGTTGTCCTTGTGCTGTTCCAAATTGCCCTGAGAATAGAGGGAGTGATGTCTCATGTGGTAGAAAATTTAAACCTGATGCTGGCACCACCTTTATTCAATACCTTTTAACAGACATTTTGAAACTTACGAAAAACTGGCTATAGAATAAACGCTATTTTTTATTCCTATTGAATTCAATACCTTAGAAGAAATCTTTAATATTGTACCTCAAGAGTAAATTAAGAACGACTTGATTTGATTGATTTGATTACATTCCAAGAACATCGCAAAAAAGACTTCCTACGAAACAAACCTTTTCTTCAATAAAATCATTTAAGCGTAACAAAATAACATTATGAAATATATAAAGCGTTTTGTCAGTGGATTGTTGACGCCGGTCCAAGGTCGGCCATTAAGAAATATGTCATTAACACGGTCTTAATTGCAGCCGAACACTGCCATTGTCTGCGGTGTAAACGAAATAAGGGTTTTAAACATGTTTAAATAACATTTTGATCATGATTTGTCTTTGCATTCGGAAGGTACTGTCCCAAAATTACTATTTTTTCATATAAGAAGGAAAGCTTTATTCCACAAAAAATTAGGGACACAACATTATAATATAACTTACTCAACTACATAGGTATATGAAGTAAAAATAAAACAAAAAACAACTTTAAGAAAAATAAAGATATTTACCTAAAATATTCAGATCTCGGTGTATTTTAGAGCGCTATGACATGTCTTTAAATAAGGTTCAAGAAAAGTCCATATAGAGTAGGATATAGGTAAGGGGACGGAGCGACGGGAAAGAGTGCCGAGCGCGTAACGCGTCGCGCCGTCCCTCCAAACCCGGTGCTGGGTTATGGCCTCAGCCGGAGTTCGGACGCTGAGTGTGAGCGGTTGGAGGTTTTAGTGCGGTTCTACTCCCATATACCCCACCCGCGGGGCGGGCGGGGAACCGGTGATTTCCTCCAACTAAAAAAAAAAAAAAGGTGATAGATTACGGTCTCAAAATGTCCTGGTATTGTTAAGGTTCATAAGTGACGATAACAACTAACGATTAGATGGTTCCCAAGACAAGTTAGCTTTCTCTCGGGTTCCTGGGCTTCACTGCTCAGAGTCATTACGGTGGTCTCCGCGGTGAGAGGTGGACAAAATAATCATTAGATGGGTCGTAGGCACATTTATCTGTCGTGCACTAAAATTTAATTCAAATCATTTATTCTCAAACAATTACTTTTACATAGCTTCTTTTAGCTAAAATTTTATTTGGTTTATAATTTAATTACCCCACTATTTGTATAAATAATGAGCATGACGTCATTGGGCTATAAAAGAATTTCACTTGAACCGGTACTCGGCTTAACACGTTCAACTAATTACGAAACAAAGGAATTTATAACTTTAGTAGGTGTTTTATACAAATAAGTTTTATTAGGAAGGAAATAAACTTTTTTACACTACAATTATTGTTATTTGATATTCCATTAATAAGTAGATGCATTAACGACCTATCTGGTAAGTTATCATTAAAACCTCTTTTAGTCCACCTTGTCTATGCTTAAAAATCTTTAACCGCACAACTTTAATAACCTTTTAAAGCAATGAAAAGAAACTTTTGTTTTTGCCTTGTAGGTAGACGAGCTAACGGGCCACCTTATCGTAAGCGGTTACCGTTGCTCATGCAGACACTGCGGGGCCGCTACCTACGGCCTACCTTTAAGGTCTTTCTTTAAGCCTCGTTTGAAGAAGGACAAGTAGTCATAACACTCAGGAAACACCGAAGAGGGGAGTTCATTCCATAGCCGGATGGTGCGTGGCAGAAAAGAATTTTTGAAACGGACCGTGAACCTAATTATACAATTACGTTTAATATACATTAATAAGAGAGTATAGCTTAATAACTATAAAAATAAAGACACACAAAGCCATAGATAGCCAAGAATTATGAACCGGACCGATAACATTGTACGGTAAAAACCGTACGTCTTCAATACTACGTCTATTTTAAGATCGGAGTCATTCCGTGTAATTTATTTATAGACCGTCGTTTATTTTCGTGAAATACCTACCGGGTAACGCAACCTTTCCTGAAACTAAAACGCTAACCAAACATTATAATAGATTTGCAAATTAAAATATAGTTACGATTGTTATTGTAATGTTTTTGGTTCGGAGGCGGCGCGACGCGATACGCTCTCGGCACACTTTCCCGTTCCTCATAATCCCGTGCTGGGTTTTGGCCTCGGCCGGGGTTCAGACGCTGAATGTGAGCGGTTGGAGGTTTTAGTGAGGTTCAACTCCCACATACCCCCCAAAACGAGGGGGACAAACGAGGTTTAAGAAAAGTCCTATATAGATAGCTGATAGATGACGGCCCCTCATTGCCCTGACAGAGGTTCATGAGCGACGGTGACCGCTTACCATCAGATGGGCCGTAAGTCGTTTATCTGTGTAACAATAAAAAATCAGAAATTATATATTCTTCTACATTAATTCATAAAAGGTGAAGAGTTTGTTTGTTTGTTTAAACAGCGCGCGGAAGCGCTGGTCCGATTAAAAAAAAACTTACAGTCTTGGATACTCTATTTATCATAGAATGTTAAAGCTTTATTGTATTTCTAAAAAATATAGTAATCATATTTATAATAATTAATTGCCAGAAAAAATGAGCTTCCTTTTATGGCGTATGCAAAGTTCCGGGTCATCTAGTTGTTGCATAAATACAGTACAAATATACCAATACTAAACAGATAAATACGCACGTACTTTCAAAATTCTAAATTTATGATACATCATTTTTATTTTTTTCATTTCATCAAGCAAGTTGACCGTGAAGTCTTAAAATGTGAAAATCTCTATTTCACCCAAAAACATATTATTATGAAGAGAAGAAAATCAGTACACAGATCAACATGTGCTGGATAGCAAAATATGCTATATTTATCACAATATTTAGGTCTCCCGCGAGATGTTTTAGTAAAGATCAAGAAGTTTGCACTGTAGGTACCTACTTACTATTCATTAATTTATTAAAAACAAAAGTAATGAAGATTTTACCGCTGTTCGAAAACTAACTAAAATAAATATTTTCAGTAGCGCGATTTTCTAACATTACAGAAGTTTATGGACGAACCACTTATCACCGGGTAGTTCGGATGCTCGTTTACCTATAAAGCAAAACAATTTTTTAAAAACTATTTTGGAATACTCTTATGCATATTCTGTTCTTCGGTGGTGTAGGCGACAGAATCAACAATTAATAATTTATTTAATCTACCTAAGACTTAAGATACTGTCGACGAAAGCGTCATCTATAAATAGTTTGAATAATTATTATTTAAACCTCTTTTGTGTAAATAGAGTAAATACTTTTTGAATTGTAATAGAGAATAAAAGTTCGCGCGCTTATTTTGAATTTCGAACATTCCATTGCCGAATACAGACGTTTTGTACATTTTTTCACAACGTTTATTTTCTTAGTTTTATTTTATGATTCCTTCTTAACTTCTCTCTCACTGGCAGCATTACATTTTTACAGGTGGAATGATTTGATTAAAACCTTTTAGTTATTTTTTATTGCCATGTAGGCAGACGAGCCAACTGGCCACCTGATCGTAAGTGGTTACCGTTGCTCATGAACCTCTGCAATGATTCTGATTCAATTCAATTCTGATTCCTTTTTTTCAAATTAAACAAATTTCCTATGGTTACCAGTGATAAAATATTCAACCGAAAAATCTCTAGAGCTTAAAAGCTTTAAAGTTATATTTTTTCAAAATATTCTTCGATTTGTTAATCTACGATTCTGATATTTATTTAGGTCCTGAATGGGCCAAATTAATTATGGGCTTAGCAACACATTTTTGGACCATTTTTACATCATAGATTATTAATTTAGTAATGTACGTTGTACTGATATTTCAGGAGCTATTCAGGGCAGAGCCGAATATCGTTAATAGGTCGAGTAATACCCTTATCCGTTTGTTTTTGGGCCACACGATATATCTTCCTCAACCGTCCTTTCACAGAGGTTCTGGTTTTTACCACTATTCAATTTACTTGAAGCATTTCAGGCTATCTGTAAAATTAACTTACATACAAATAATAATATATTACATGTGAACTTGTATAGTAAGATATAACTATATGTAACTTTTGTTTAATAATTATTTTACAAAATATATATTATAAAAAAATATCAACAAACGTAAGAATCTTCTTAAAATCCCATATAATACATTCTAAATGCGAAAAACTACTGCATGGTTTTTTGTAAAACTTTAAAATTGTATCCCTGGCAATAGCACGTAGACTGTATACTGTAATGCATGCATTTTAGTTACGGAATGCACAAACAAAACTGACTTTAAATTCTCAAAATCTACAATGAAAAGTATGCAGTGCTTATTTGCTTCTATAGGTTGCACGCCACTGCACACAAGCTACATTTTGACCCAGTAGTTGCCGCGGTATACAAGAACAATGTCCGTCGGGATGAACCCGTCTTAATCTCAAAACCAAACAACATTTCAACTTTAAATTTTTAGTATTCAATCCTGCTACGATTTCGATTAAGAATTTTCATAATGATTTTCTAATACGTTATTCGTTTCATGATAAACGAACGTTTCTGAAATGTCCGAGGTCAGCCCGAGATTTATGAGTCAATATTACGTAACTGATGGTGCTTGCTTCACAGCTAACAAGCGACTTTCAACCTTATCCCTTTGCTATTAAACTGTAATTCCATCATCGGAGTATCTATCGTCTGTTAAAAAAATTGTTTTGAAGGAACCTTAATTTTACATTATTGAGTGACTACGGATTTAAGAATTGATAAAATCGCGTTCATATTTTCATGACGTCAGTCAAATTAGCTGGGACTAATGGATTAATTATTTTTTGGGAATAGTCGATTAGTTTACTCCCTAAGAGGATAAAAGAGCCTATACCTCTTTTCTTTTTACACAAGTCATGTACTTCCTTGATATTGAATAGTTGAATTTGAAAATCTGTTTCCAACAGAACCTCATCGTGTAAGTAGGTCAAATCAAATTCATTTAACCTATTTATACTACTCAGTTAAATTGAAAATATCACTCGATGGCTGCAAAACATAACTGGAGTAATGTTGTAGGTTATTGTAGACTTATAAGTCCGTAATTGACGTTCATGTCGCTGTGTAGTAAATAACTTCATCGATAAGTTGACGGAAATGGAAATAAAAAGATAAATTAAATAATAATGGAGTGTTCACTTCAAGAACTCAGTGGAGAAGAGTTTGTTGAGTTCATTCTACAATATTATATTCAAGATCTAGCTACAAACAATGTAGCTAAATTTAAAATATGGTAGGTATGTTTTTTTTGCCATATAGGCAGTCAAGCCAACGGGCTACCTGAAAATAAGTGACCGTCGCTTGTGAACCACTGCAATGTCAAGGGAAAGCGAACTTTCCTTAAGTCTCGTTAAAAAAAGGACATTCTCATCATTTTTCATTTATTCTCGTGTCGCGTTTTACGGCGTTTATCTATAAAGAAATAATAATAAACATTATTCATAATAATAGCGTAATAATAGCCGCAGTACTAGTAACATTTATTACGAACGGTTATCATCAATTGTATGGAATCCAGTTTATCTGCGGTTCAGACAAAGATTAAATAATACTGTGCACGAAACAGAACGAACAAAGTATTTAAAATTCGTACAAGTAAACAAAAAGTCTATTGCAGTAGTGATCTTGAAAAGTGATATTTAATTTTTAATCTATTTAATATTTTAATTCTGTATAGTACACATGAAGGAGGAGAAGAAGGCAGAGGAAGGAAGAAGAGATGATTGGATTGTGTGAAAGAAGATATGAAAATTTGCGACGTGGTAAAATACTCCTAAGCCAGCCAGAAGTGCGTCAACTCTTTTGGAACAGCACAAAGTTTAGTTAAAACGGGGACGGAGCAACGGGAAAGAGTGCCGAGCGCGTAACGCGTCGGGCCTCTCTCCAAACCTCGTACTGGGTTCTGGCCTCAGCCGGGGTTCGGACGCTGAGTGTGAGCGGTTGGAGGTTTTAGTGCGGTTCAACTCCCACATACGGATCCGGTGATTTCCTCCAACTGAAAAAAAAACGTAAGGTTCTCTAACAGCATACCTATGTGTATTATACAATCTTTAATACTATCTAAAAATATATTTTTAAAAGTGTAAACCTACCAAATTCAAAAGACCCAACTAATTGTCATGTTCATTCTACATTTTCTAGATCACGTGTGACATATTCATGAACTAAAATTAAATCGGATGACAGCATCATTCGCAAAGTGATACATGCACGTGTTTAGCTGTGGATGTAATTTTACTACGGTCATTGAAGCTCATATAGATAAGCAAGAAGACCATTTGAATTATATAAGTTTTGATTTCGAAATCAACAAGAATTTTGAAGTGGTCATGGGCAGGACGCATTGTGCGAAGAACGGATGGCCGATAGGACCGAAAAGTTTTGGTCCTATCGGCTATCAACACAATTGAAAAAAGAACTCAGCCGCACCGAGCACATATTGATTTAATTGTCAATAAACATTTTTATTGTATTATTTTGTAGTGACGACTTTCATTTGCTTTAAACTACAAAGTAAATCACTTACTAGCAGCCCTAAAACTAACTGTTTTACTTGCAATTGTACTGATAAACGCACTCAAGGCCGTCAACGCCGATAAAGTTTCACTGTCACTCCACGAATCGCCTTTGTACACCAATTTCTCTTTAAACATTCAATACCGGGCGATGTTTACGTTGAACCGATCGATTTATGTTTATAAACATGATACACCGACTTCGATTAACAGATATTGTAATTCATAACAGAATTCTGCGAAGTGTTTGAGAGTAAATCAACGCTCTTTACTGGTTAGTCTCGGTGTGGTTGATTGTCGCGCCACCTAGCGGGGCCAAATGTAGCTTATGTTATATTCTGATTTGTGTGTGAATTGTGAAGTTTCATTATTATTTGATAGTTTTTTCATTATTTATCATTTAATAGTTTCCGTGTGACAAAATAACAAGTATACAATATGTTTATCCTAGTTTTCGCATTTATAATTCCATGGTAAGATTCTCCAAAAACTTTAACAAATATAAGTTTACATAATTTTGCAGGAATATCGATTGGACTACATATTAAAGGGTAAAAAAAAACAGAGATACAACTCTAACCTCGAACTTCATAGTAAAAACTAACTAAGAAAATAGCCAACAACTATTTCTAAATAATCAAAACGATTTGGTAACATACAAACATCACAAAAACTTGTAAACAAACACATTAAAAAACCAAATTCATACATAACATAATTTTGCGACACGCAGATATAAACAAGAATGTTCCGAAGGCCTGTTCAAATATACTGTTTGCTTAAACGAATACTTAACAGATAAGCGAGTGGCGATGCCATTGTAAAACAGCTGTTAGCGCCGACCAATAAAACACTCTACGTAGCTGATAACAATAAAATATACCTAACTGTAGTACGGAACAACTTAACAATACCGTTCAGGAATTCTATTTACTAACACTATTTTAAAGGGATTGCACGATTGTTGATTTTATTTCATAAAGACACATGATTTTTGTGAATAAAAGTATATACTATAATATATAATATAACTATAAATAGCTTTTCCAAGCGGTTCAATAGGTCCTTCTTCAAACTAAAGTTATAAGGAGTTTTAAACAGAATCTCTTGGAAAGACAAGGTCATGTGGATTGTCGGCGTGCTAATACAAAACGGAATTGATAACCATCAAACAACAGAAATACAGTACACCACAGTTGATAGTTCAGGACAAGATCCAGATAAAGCAGGAGAAGATCCAGATAAAGAGAGAGAATAAGAATAACTTGACTGAAAAACTTGTGCCAGTGGTTCAATAGACTTACTAAACTAGTCAAAAGTCACCTTAATCAGCACCGACCTTCATTATAAGATGAACAGAAAGAAACAGAATAGTACAACTATGTTACTACTACGTTACTGATGTCCATGAACAATAAAAATCGCATTTATAATCTAGTAGGCAATTACTTCACCACCAATGGCAATAACAAATCTATTCTTAGATCTCAATTGGATCAATGTGATTTCGATTTCGTAATACAAAGCTAATAATTTTTATATCAAGGTTCTAATACTTTATATTTTGAACCTAAACAAATAATATGTCCTCGGATATTTGCTCATCTCTCACTGTCACCATTGTAACTTCTTTGTAGACAGGATCCACAGCGGTGACCACCGTATTAACTCTGAGCAGTGAAGCCCAGAAACACAAGGAAAAGCTGTCTTGGGCCCCGCAACGAAATTAATCATAAGATGATAGAAGGAGAAGGACATATCAATTCCGACTTTCTTTCTCACAAAGTGGGAGACAACAAAACAAGAGAATTCCATTGAATTGAGAAAAGCTAATACTGATGTTTGTTTGTTACATTAAAATTACAAGTTTTTACCAAATGCACGTGGACCGAAAAACCGTCATATGTGTAAACAAGAATTTCCAGCAACTTAAGCGTTTATATTTTCTGGAAATTTTACTACTTCAGCGTGAGAAACAGTCACGTGTTTTATTTTAGTTTCAGTTTAGTTTATATTTTCTAGTTTTGAACTCAATAACGAGTGAAAGACGCCTTTGTAGTGTAACCAATACAATACTTCGACTATAATACGTAATTTCATCGTGTACGTCGAAATTCACTCAGAATTGTAATCAAAATCATTAAAAACAAGTTACGATCATCTTTTACTATAATAAAAAAACATTTAAATTGCATTCCGTTGTTCATTACAAGAGGTTAACACATCGTTTTGTATAGATTTAGTTAAGCGTAAATTAACACAGGTACATTTTATTTAAATGGCCACGTAAGATAGAATAAATCGAGCCGCGCGTATTGAGTTCTTATCGTGAATAAATAATGTTATTTGAACCTCGACGAGGGCTAGGCAGCCGTCCCGTGTTGTACGCGGGAAACCGAACAAACCCGTACAATTTCAACTTTATTACAACGTGATAAAGTCCACAATATACAGGAAAATACAAGCTGTTTATACTTGGCAAATAACCGCAATGCAATGATTAATATTAAAATCTTTGAACTCGATTTACCTATACGAATAATTAACTCTGATGCGCATCGGGATGTCGTTTTTTAAGGAGATGATTACCGGTTCCGTCTTGTGTTACATAAAGTCATGGACCAGTTAGTTATCTAACTGCTTTCGATTCACTTCAGTCTTTCCTGATTTGATTTATTTCGAGTAAATGTCACGGACGTTTGAGTTCCGCTAATTTTACTTCGGATCAGGAAATATTTTGAGTACAGAAATCATTTATAACAGGATTTGAGTTTTAGAAAAATAAAATAATACAAAATTTCGACATGGAGAAAACATAAAGAAAATACAGACTAATTTAAATGTTTATACTTAGGTAGTTTTTTTCTAATATTTTTGATGTTTTCTGATGAAATAGCAATCATTAAAACAATTCTTATAATGAAAACTGATTGCCTTTTAACCAGGTCCTTAAAAGGTAGGCCGTAGGTAGCGGCCCCGCAGTGTCCGCTGACATTGCAGAGGTCCATGAGCAACGGTAACCGCTTACGATCAGGTGGCCCGTTAGCTCGTCTGCCTACAAGGCAATAAAAAAAAAAACAGGGGGGCCGTTGGCTCGTCTGCCTACATGGCAATAATAAAAAAAAATGGTATTAGAATAAACCAAACAATCTTCTAATAGACGTCACAAAAAAGTTATTTAATTTTAATTATGGATTAATTACAATAAATATACAATACATTAAACTTCATTTTAACACATAGGGCTTCCACAATCACAAAACGAATACGTTATGGAAGGTCCAAAAACAGGGTCAACTGTATTTAAAATGTCAATTTCATACGCGTACGTATTTACAAATAAATTCGACCCATTGACCGTGATAGTGTTGAACGAGGATTACACTGGAAAACATGTAAAATTATTCTTTATCTATTACCATTTACTTTATTCAGAATAAATGAATACGGTATGTTAAACAAGTGATAAAACTGCTTTAAAGTATCCGTTTGAGTCGATGTTTAGTTTGTTAGGAATGTACCGATTTTGATACGAATTTTCCTTAAATAAATTACTTAATTACCTACTGTATTTTTTTGTAATTTCTTTATGTTTTTGTGGTGTTCAATAAAGAGTTTCTGTTCTATTCTACCAAGCGAAGTTTAAAAAAGTCATGTATAACAGCCCCTCATTGCCCTGACATTACAGAGGTTCGTGTGCGAGAGTGACCGCTTACCATCAGGTGGGCCGTAGGCTCGTTTATCTATCACGCAATAGAAAAGCCCTTCAGTTTTTAAACGAATTTAAATGAGATGCCTGTTTTATTTTTTTAACTTTACTAACACACACAACACCGCATTTTAATGTAGGTACATTGTTAATATTAACCACTGGATCTCTGTTGCAGGAATTAAAATTATTTTAAATTAAACGAATTTTTTCCATATTTTCTGTGCTTCCCAAAATAGCCTCTTTGGTGTAGAAATTTTATTATTAGTTACTAAAAAGCAAGACCACCACATAGTTCAAATTAAAAAGTTGTTGATACAGTAATACGGACCCAGAGCAACAATTAAGACTTACCACCAAATAGACCCAAAAGCTTGTTCCTATTTTTCATGGAAGAAAAATGACCTATAGCACCTTGCAAAAATGTGAAAAGGACCGAGGAGTACTCTCTCAGTGAAAGGGATGAATTTCTGAGTGAGTGATGAGTTCTAGTTTTTGTGTGAGCGAGTTTATCTTAGACACTGCCAGATAAAAATATTTTTGAGTCTGATAACCACAATTATTCTGCTGTCTGGACTGAATCTTATTGTCAATATTTATTGTTTATACTTGTTGGGGTACATTGTCGAAATTATCAATTTCTTTTAAGTCTGTTAATTTTACTTTTTACTTTTTTACTATTTAAATAAAGAAAGGGTTAAACAGCATTGTTTAAAAATGTCAATCGCTGCAATCTATTCGAACCTACTCTCTACTAATGCACTCAGGGGTTGTCTGGAAAAGAGCGCCTATTACATGTTCACAGTCCACCTGATGGTAAGCGGTAACCGTCACTCATGAACCTCTACAATGCCAGGGCAATAAGTGTCCTGTTATCTATCACCTTGTAATTTTAATTTTGTTCTTATAATTATGTAATGAAGTACCAACTCATTCAAAATTTCAGTATTTACGCCAATACTTGTTAGAATTTTTATGACGTAATCTAAGTCGAAATTAATCTATCGCACACAAACGTACAAGTCTAAAAGTTCGCACTTGCGCGGTAGGTACATATTGTAAGGTTCTCTGTGTTCATGGGGTTATCGTATACAGAATAAACTGTGCAGAGGTTAAACTTTACTTTATGTTTAGTTTATTTATTTTTATCCTCGGCAAAAGGTATTACAAAAAGCAGTTTAGAAGTATATGACAGTCGACAGAAGATGCATGGGTTCTATCAGTTACAGATGACCTAATCAATTATTTGAACGTTTTAGAAATGGTACGAGAAAATCTAATTCAAAGTATTTTTTTTGACCCCTACCTATCAAAACACAGTAGAGTAGACATACAGCCTAACATTTTATATTATTAATCTATGCTTCTGCATTATTCTATGTCGTAAAGTACTCTGTATTCGTGGAGTTGGCGCGTTGTCGTGACGCTACTGACGGCAGAGAGAGCGGCGCGGCCTCCGACGTGACGTCACTGAGGTCGCGCGCGCTTCCTACAACGTTATGTCAAAACTCGATTGCTCGATTCGAACGTCTTGTTTTTTTTTAGAATTTGTAATAGAACCTTTGTTGATAATTTTTGTTGTTTGTAATTTCTATCTTTTTAATATAGTGGTGGGAGCTAGTAGGTTGTAATGTGCATTATCTGTTTTTGATGTCACAAAAAAACTGTTTAAACCAGCGTCATTTGACACATTTTTTACGCGTATTAGTGCTAGAAAATTATTATCATCGCTCATTAACAACTATAACAAAAACACTATAAATAATATTATGCACATTTTAACTCAAATACTAAGAGTATTTTAGCATCAATGAAAACGAAACCGCAGTCCATTTTTTTCTACATTATTTTTATTGTTCTAACCTGTCGTAATTATTTTGGAGTTTTAAAATATTAGAATTTAGGTCAAGAATAAGGTATCCTTGCAAATTGTACAGTCATCATAGTTTCTTTTGTCACGTATTTCGTATCGTATAAAAAGCTGACTAAACGGTACCTACTATTAATCAAGTTGAAACCTAAAGACTAGATTTCAGTGTATTGTAACATAATTACTAAATATAAACCTATTTCAATTATTTAGTAAGGCTTCTCGACCTTTTTTCTTACTTTAAAACTTAATGCAAATTACAATGTGATTTTAAAAACCTTGTGTCATATTTTCGGTCTTTTTTTTTTAAGTTACCTTATTACATAATAATTCCCTGTAAAGCCATTTCAGAGATTTATCTTAATATATATATTTCTTGTGTGCGTCTGTATGTGACTGAACTCCTCCTAAACGACTGGACCGATTTGATGATTTTTTTTGTGTGTGTTCGTGGAGATTCGAGAATGGTTTAGATTCATACCCGGGATTTTTTTTTTTGACGCAGACGAAGTTGCGCCGGGCAGCTAGTGAAAATATAAAAATGTTGGCTACAAAATATTATCAATAGTAGTGTCGTGTTTTTTATAATCGAAAGAGTTTTAGATTATCTTAAACCAACATTGCGATACAATATTACTTATCTTAAAATCATTATAATAATTTATGGACTTCTCGGATAGACTCACTTTCCAAAAATTCGGTACGTCGCAAATACACTTTCTTTTCTGACACAAAATAGATGTATCAAGGCTTCACACAAGATATCTTTGACAAGGAATCTTAATGGTGACGGAAAACATATAAAATGTTAAGTTAATTTGTCGAAGTCTCCTTTTAAAATAAAAATTAATCTTTTTAATGCTTACAAATTTGACTTGGATATAAAAGTTGGTTTTATTTGTGTAATAATGACCTTTAATTTTTGGAACGAAGTTCCTAATCGCGCGTTATCGAAAGGGGGCTAGACGGGAAAAAAAATTACGAAAAGTTGTCACGATACTTTTTTAGTTGTCACGACACTTTTTTGTTTTAGATGATTATCGCTAGATGGCGCTGTGATCAAAATCTTTAAAACACGTTCCTTATCGCGCGTTACGTTAGGAAAAAAAAATATAAGATATCTTTTAATCGAAAGGAACTTCGTTCTATTCGGGTGTCCCATGATACCTCTCAAGTTTTTTTAGGTTATGAATTATTTTACCAAATTGAGTTGGGATTTTAACCGATTCTATGAGGTTGAAGGCCTTAACTAAAATAGCTGAAATCTCCACTAATTACAAAATAAGTTTTCATATAACAATGCCAATCGCACAGTCATCGTAAGTGACGATTTCATCAAGAAATTTTACCCAATAATTTTTCATAATCACGACAAATTGGTGTCCTAACTAAAAACTATTAAATAACTTATTGGTTGAGCGCCGTTCTAGACTGGCAATTCACAAAGCAAAACAAAGTTTTTGTGAGCCGTTGTTCCGAGCAAGGTCGTTTGACTGCAACTTTAATAAAACTTACAACATCCATTTCTGTTTCGCTTAACCCGTAAATTCTCATCCAAAGTTGCGACCTAGCGATGGTTGTCTATCAAAAAAATTTTGTAGTGAAGTCAGTATTGAAAATGCTGTGTTGTCAGAGCTCGAAGCGATTGTCAACAAACGCAATCGACTCTGAATGAAACGTGATTTGTCTACTTATTAGGCAATTATAGACCTCTTTACTGATAACTTATATAGTTTTAAGTTCTGCAGTGCATTACAATTTATCCAGAATCCTTATCCTTATTAATAATATAAAATTCGAAAGTAACTCTTATCTGTCTGTCCATTTGTCAGTCTGTCTGTTACGCTTTACCGCTTAAACCTCTCAACCGATTTTAATGAAATTTGGTACAGACAATCTTTAGACCCTGATAAAGAACTTAAACTACCTTTTAATTGAAAGTGATGCTGACGAAGTTACGCGGGCCCGCTAGTTTTTTTATAATTTAACATCACCATGATTGTGAAAGATACCTATTATTTTCACAAAGATACGTTGATTATTGACACCAGTCAGGAATCGAACTTGAGCCAGGGGTTGGCAAGGTCAGCGACCGCTAATCCCCAAACTGTTATCCATGCCATGAGATTGAGAACTTAACAAAGAGGGAGACTATTTGAAACAGCCAGTATACATTGAACTCTTAAATCAAATAATCAAAAAGAACGTGGATTTAACCAAAATAAATCAAAAACGAATCCTAAAATTTGTCTTTGTTCTAAGGAAATTGCAATACAAAAACTACTGACCTAGAAACTAGGAATTTTAGTCACAAATTTTGTCATTTCTAATGCACGTAACCGATCACTAACAACTCAATTATTTAACTAACTAACACTTCCTTAACCACGAAAAGAAAGGAAAAATTAATGTCTAAAAATACCAAAATAACAAAAAAAGCAAATTACAAAAATATCACCAAACTTATTGCACGACCTCGGTCTTCCATTAGACGGTACAAAGGAAATCGTGCATTTCACAGACAGTATTACTGCATTTGTACCTTAAATCTTGCATCCTGCTCACTCTTATAAACTTAGTCATACGTTAGAACGAGACAGAGTAATAAATTTGGAAGAGAAACTAGAGATCTTTTCGTGAATGACGTCTGTCGCTCGTAAACCTTTTATGTAATAACTCCTGTCATATAAAATAGGTAATAAGGGTAACGTAATGAATCCAGTTTGCGTAATAATAGAACTTAGGTCTGAGTTTATAAGGTATTTTATGATAATTAATATAGTTTTTGCTTCTGATATGTTAATTACTGATTTTTACGCACTATGCGTTTTCGGTCTTTAAAGAATGTTTAAGAAGTGTTAGTGTGTCCTCTTTGTATACCTTGTACCAACCCATTACTGTCCACTGTTGGGCTCAGGTCTCCTCAGAAGAGGGATTAGGCATAGTCCACCACGCTTGCCTAGTGCGGATTGGGGACTTCATTTATCTTCAAAGGATTTTAAGAATCCTTTTCCGATATGCAGGTTTCCTCACGATGTTGTCCTTCACCGTTTTTAGCCAGTGGTGTTGTGAAAGATTGCACATAAATCTTTTTCACATTTAGATTTAGAGGTACAAGCCGGATTTGAAACCGCGACGTCCCGTTCGGAATGACGCGCTTCGACCACTTGGCCACCACGACTTTGTATGTGTGGAATAAATTTCCTTTCTTTCTTCTTTCTTTCTTTCTGTCTTTCTTTCTTTCTTCTAATGAATGGTAGATTGTAGCTTTGCAAACATTTATTGAAATTAATCGTTTAGGAATAATAAAATGACAAAATAAACAATCGGCATTAGGTTGACTCAAAAACTCATCTCATAAATAAATATTGTATTTGAAAGGTCGCACATAAAACCGGTGTTTCCCCGATTTTATAATATTATGCAAGAAATATGTACTCAGTAACTACAAAGTACATACATTTACTGGCTATAAAACTATGTATAAAGTAAACGAAAAAATATTGCAAATACAAATTCCTCAGGAATTAATCGAATAAAACAATCAAACAATTTATGTATTTCACCGTAGTTTTGGAACGAAGTTCCTTATCGCGCGTTGTGAAAGGGGGCTAGACGGAAAAAAATCTTACGAAAAGTTGTCACGACACTTTTTTTGTTTTAGATGATTATCGCTAGATGGCGCTGGATCAAAATCTTTTAAAACACGTTCCTTATTTTTGTTTTAGATGATTATCGCTAGATGGCGCTGTGATCAAAATCTTTTGAAACACGTCCCTTATCGCGCGTTACGTTGGGAAGAAAAAATATAAAATATATTTTAATCGAAAGGAACTTCGTTCTATTCGGGTGTCCCATGAAACCTCTCAAGTTTTTTATTAAATATTTATTGAATCTACCTATATATCTCACACAAATTCTCGACCTGTATTAGGCAGGCGTGTCGGAAAATGCCTTCTCCCTTTAAGAAGACCCGAGTATAATATTGGTCGAATTAAAGTTGGTACAAACCGAGTGCAACATTGGCCCAATAGAAGTTGGCACAAACGTCAGTACAATATTGACCCAACAAAAAGTTACAGTACAGTCTCTCATTAAAAACCACAGATATTAGTGTTTAAACAAGAACCAAGATTACTTAACCACCAAATTATTTTTCTTATTAAAATTATATATTCTCGTTTCAAGACCTGAAAACTGGGTTAAGGACACAAAAAACCTTCCGCCAAGAATTAGCGCTGTACAGACATTTAGATGTAGTTACAAGCTTTACAAAATGTACAATGTGAATATAATCCAAGAAGTTTTATTAAAATTTTTAATAACTATGTTTTTTTTGTAGTTTAACTCACATATTATCATGGTATCTGTTTACGACACTACAACGATCTCATTTGCGGCTAATGTTAATCTTTAATCGTACAATGCTTTAGTTAAATGCAGTCTTGGACTGAATAACACAGGAAGGTTATGTTAAGACTTATTTTACGTTAAGAGGTGAAGGTGAAAGATTTTTTTTTCGGTAATTGATAGGGCACTTTCATGTCCTAACATTGCAGAACCACATAGCGTCAGGTGGATCACATGAAATAATGAATGAGGACAATGTATAAGTACTTGTATCTTCGACGTACTTTGAGGTATTTAAGTAACATTGTAGGTACTTGAAAGTTCAATTCAACCAAGAGGTTCGAAAAGTAGAGGGTCATACATAAGAATCATAAGTCGAAGGTCAATCATAAGTCATAAAGATTACGAAGCGACTCAAACTAGTGGGTAATTCTCTACTATTAAAATATCCATCGCAAACTAATAACCAGTAAATGGACGGAAGACGAATGACGTAACACATGGTTATGAAATCGTACGGTTATTCAACAAATATAATTGATTTAAGACAAAGGCCATCGAATGTCACGACACGACATCAATATTCCGACATAAGGCGTCCGTGGCCTAATAGATGAGATTAGGTATAGCCATTTATATGAAGTTTGGGCCAGGATCTAGATCTTTCCATGACTTCTCTATGCTTCTATCAATAAAACTGTAAGATGTTCCTTGATATAACTCGTGTAACTCCACGTATTGATGACAGGTGTCTTAGCTGATGATTTTGAGTAGGCATGAACTGGTATAGGTTTTTGCTTAGCTTACTGTCATACACCTCAATGAGAAAGAGGTTTCTTTTGATTGTCTATCTGGGTGGATGAGCAAACGAGCAATCTGTTAATGAATGTTTGCCATCCCTACGGACTTAAGAACTACACTAAAGGACTTTCAAAAAGTAAATCTTAATTCGACAAATTAGATTTATCATTGGTTTATTGTGAACGGTTGGAAAAATGCAAATTTTACTCTAGTTTTATAAAGCAACTTTATTATCAAGATAAAAAAAGCGGAAGAAAGCCAGATAATCTGGTGGAAAATCAAATTTAACGATTTAATGTTTACTTTGAAGAATTTATACACAGGAATTCTGTTCAGAGAATTGGAATGCATTGGCCACGTATCGATAATTCTAATTGAACTCGGGTTCAATCTACAGATTTAATTAATAATGAATTAACATTAGAGAATAGCTCCAAAACAACCTTTCTGCGTGGGTATAAGAACAAGGTTTTTTTATTAAAATCACGCTCGCCATTTTGTGGTTCCGGCCATTTTGGATTTTCATCGATTTAGGAATATTCCCGACTATAGCTACAACCAAAATGTTCTAAATTAGTTTATGAGAGATACAACCACAATCCTCTATACATTAGCGAAAAAAAAATTATGTCTCAGTTTATTTCTAAATGGATAGAATTTAGCGTATTTCAAGAGAAACAAGGAAACCACTTTCAGCGTGTAAAAACATAAATTAGACCTCACATCCTCCTCGTATTGATGTGACAATAGAATAAAACAGCCTTTGCTAAAATAAGCCTTATTTTCTACGAGAAAGGGATCAAATTCCCTCAACATAGGTAGGAGCTGTAGGCTCGTTTATCTATCACGCAATAAAAAAAAAAAAAAAAAAAAACATAAACCGAGAACGATATCATTAATACTCTTATGTCGTGGATAAAAAGGTAATTCTCGCCAATTTTGGCCGATTCACGTAAAAAGGTTCTAAGCCCTGAATCAAAAATAACGATGAAACCTAAGCAACCAAATCAGTTTTCAAGCTGGGAAAGGGAGTTTGAAAAAAATATAAATGAAAGGTATAAAGAAATGAATACACTATTCAGCATTCACTTAATAAGGTCAACTACACTCAAGTCACAAGTTAATTCAGTGTTTAAAATAATTTCAATTTTAGTAAAAACCGCTTAAGTACGATTTGAACAATGACCTATAATTGTGTGTATACTGGATAACTTCAGAAATAATGCATATACTTTCTTTAGCTCAACCTTATCCCATCTAAATAGGGTCGGCGCAATATGTTTTTCCTCTCCATGTATTCCCATTTTGGCACACGTCTTCAGTACACAAATATTCATATCATCTTTCACGCAAACCATTCATCTCTTCTTAGGCCTTCCTCTCCTTACATCCACTTTCGAATTCAACATTCACTTTGTAACGTGATCGTCATCTCTCTTCATTTTATATCCACACCAATCAGTTACTCCACAGTTTCTCTTTCCCAGATAGGTGCATTTGTGCTTAAGTCCTCTGTCCTTCATATCTTCGAAGGACTTTAGACCTTCTGCAATAATATCCTCACAATATTTTCCTTCATCATTTAATGTCTTGTTACAAAGTACTGCAAACAAACAATGTCAAATAGAAATTCCCATATCATGCATTAAAGCAGCGTGTATTCAACGGAACATAATCATAGTATGTTATTACCTCGCATACTTTCCGGTCCACGGTTACTTAAGCTGTCGGTTGACCTGATTTTAATAAGGTTTCGTGGAACGCCGCTGTTTACAAAAGATAAGTCTACCTGATGATATTCATGTTTAAACTTTGAACGAAAACTCTTTTATTAAAAATGAAGCGTTTTTTATGTAACAGAGGATTTTTAGTGCTTAAGTAATGAACTAAAACGCATAAATTCGGCGGCGTCATAGTAAAATTTGATTGCCGAGAAAGTAAGTGTAAATCATAATGCTATAAAAGGATTCTTCTGCTGTGGCTAAATCCCACCAAATTGATAATATATCTTTGTATTTTTCTTTTTTAATTAAAAACAGCGAAGTCTGTAAAACAATAGGATGAATATTACATTCATATTAATTATTCTGTATTCATTTATTCACACTTATTTTTTACATTATATTTTTAAAAAAAATTAACAAAGGAATAAAATTTAAAAATACAATATAAAAAACAGAGGCCCACTGAAGACGAGGTCTACGACCCAAGCCATCAGTGGTCAGGGCTCAAAAGAGAGGAACCTCCTCACAATACGTGTCGTGTCCAGAACGACCGCCTTCTGAATCAAGCCCTTTACCCAGCTGGGGAGCGAAAGCTTCTCAAGATGACGGTCGAAGCTTTTCGCTATTAGACCGTGCACAGATACAACGATCGGAACAATGATGGTCGATTCAACATGCCACATGTCGGTCACCTCGTGGGCCAAGTCCAAATATTTTAGCTGTTTTTCTTTTTCTGCCTTCACAAGGTTCTCGTCATGCGGAATGGTGACATCGATCAGCACTGCCCGATGCGCGTCCCGATCTATTATCACTATGTCAGGCTTATTGGCAACAATAGTCCTGTCAGTGATAATAGATCGGTCCCAGTAGAGCGTTACATGACCATTATCGAGAACCGGCTGAGGCCAATACTGGTAATAAGGTACAGCGGCTTCAACAAGGTCGTATTTCAGAGCAAGTTGTTGGTGGATAATCTTTGCTACCTGGTTATGCCTGTGCAAGTACTCGCCGTTAGCAAGACGAGAACAACCGGAAACGATATGTCTAATAGACTCTCCCGGACGGTGACATGCCCGACAAATGTCGACCGTCCCATCCTTTAGAATATATTTACGGTAGTTGTTCGTCATGATAACTTCGTCCATAATTGCAAAGACAAAACCTTCAGTCTCTCCGAAGAGGTTACTGTACCGTAGCCAAGATACAGAGGCTAACTGATCTACATCGGGGCTCATAAGGGCCCGGTAGAACCGTCCGTGTAGTTCCTTGCTCTTCCATACGTCCGTGCGATCCGTCACACTCATTACCTTTAGCGTCCGCCAATTCTCGTTCGCTAAGGACAGCGGAGTGAGTCCCTTATCAACTGCTGCTACATTACGGTACATACCCACGCTTACCTTATGGAAATATTCCCGAAGGTTGTTTACCTCTCGGTTGTGTAGGTCCTTGACATTTAACATGCCACGACCCCCACACTTCCGAGGAATATACAACCTCATAACAGATGAACGTGGGTGGTGCATCCTGTATGCCGTCAGCAGTCGCCGAACTTTTCTATCCAGGGCATCTAGTTCCGATTGCGTCCACTTTAGAATGCCAAAGGAGTACGTCAGTACAGGCATGACCCAACCATTGAAGGCTCGGATCTTGTTTCCGCCAGATAAGAGGCTTTTCAAAACCTTTACCAAGCGGCCGAAGAAACGATCCCTCACCGATTGTTTCATATCTGCCATTCATATTTATTATTACATTAATCACAATCAAGAACGACCCTTGTGCAAAATGACATTAAAAATTAAAATCATTCGAAACTTAAACGACTTGATCCACCATAATATAAATAAGTAAGTCATGACTACCTAATCCTATTTGTGGGTGATTCGTTATACTCGGAAACCAGTAGAACAATACTCTTCGCGGGAACGAGTGGGATTGACGGGACGAGTTTGCGGGATACGCGGCAACGGCACACCGGGATATGGCGGGAAAAACCGTCGAGCGTGATACGCAAGCGCGAGTTCTCGTAATCATACGAATTTCGAACTCGACCCCGTCGATTCATTATTTCAGTATGTGCTTAATTCATGGATGTTTTTCGTGTGTATGGAATGCTTCTTTCCAGCTACATATTTCTGAAAACAGAGAAGCTATTTGTTTGAATAAAATAAAGATTAGTACATATTAATAGTGTAACATTAACTGATACGTATTTTTAAAATTATAGTAAGGAATAAATATTAACGAATTTATAACGTCAATTCGTTAATACTTTTCTCTAATTTGTTTATTTTTCGCAAGTTCCAAAATTATCCGACCCATTTGAAATTGGTTTATTGGAAGCAAATTAATATTCAATAACTTAAAACGTAATGAGTTCTGATTTTCCAAAAATAGACTTGATTTCCCTCGCAATTTTCCAAGTTGTTTTCTTATTCTCGCGAATATAACATGCTTATACCGGATTTAAAAGATTTAATCCCTTAAGGAAATTGTTTTTTGATCTTCATGATAAATAAATAGCGCAAGTAAACATCATTTAAGGATAACTTAAGGTTAATAGCGAAGATTAATCACATATCCTTCACGATATGAGGAAATTTAGCGGGACACGATGACATTGGCATAATGAATAACTCCTTCCTGTTTGTAAGTTGTGACAAAACAATTTTACTTCTATTCTTGTGTTCATTATAATAATCTTAGGATAAATTATTCTAAGAAAATAATACTATCTGCGCAAAGTTGTTTACTTCTCAAGTTACAAATTACAATATATTTCAAACTGTAATGATATCATAATTTCCCCGTAGAACTATTATTTCTGGTAAGAATCATAGCACAGAGCGAAGAATCCAAGAAATTGATTTTAGTTAAAACACTTCTACGATCGTAAAAATATGATTGTCTTGTAATTTATATAGTTATATACTTAAATCACATTGACGGATAAGATGATGTAGGCCATTCAGTTATTTAAAAAACTTGAATAATTAGTAATTAAACAAAATGCTCTATACCAATACTACAATTCAACTATTAAAATTTTTCACGCGTATTTTAAACGAAAAGGAACCTTAAATTGATTACAATTAGTTTGAATTTCCCTGTAGTAAAAATAAATAAATTCTGAACAAAACTATGTTATCCAATTCTGCATAACACATGCAACCATGCATATCACTTATGTTTAAAAATAATCTCACACATGGTTAGCGGGGGAAAGAGATGGCAAGTGCTTACTCTCAGAAATGGCCAGATGCTTGAGACAGACAGGTGGATGGGGACTGCAGCTGCGGTATATAATGCATAAGATGAAATTAATCGCGTGTATATATTCTTCTAATGTAGAGAGGTTCGATCGCCGTCTAGTTTGTCTTTTCTTCTGACATACATGTACATCAAATATGCTATGTTATCAATCTCAAAGTAAATCCTTAATAATATTATGCGAATATTAAATTAAATGCTAATGTAACTCTGTCTTTATGTTACACTTTCCGGCTTAAAACTGTCAACCGATTTGATGAAAAGAACATAGGCTATCTTTTTATTGAAAGTGACGCTGACGAAATTGCGTGGGCCCACAAGTTGTTATATAATTTAGGGAATATAGTTTTACCGTAAATTTTGACATACACCAAAAATAATTCATTGGCATTATAATTTATACATGTTATAAAAATAGATTTACCTAAAATATAATAAAAAATAAAATAGCTTTTATTTCCGAGTTTATGCAACAAAGTTCATCAATTTAACTTGATGAAAACTATAATATATCTCGCAGCTCGGTGTGCCTTTTGGCGTAGGCCTCCTCCAACTCCTTCCAGTATAGTCGATCTGCAGCGACCCAGAGTGAGCTTCAACTCGTCCTCCCATCTTAAAGTTTGGCGTCCTCTGTTCCGGTTTCCATCTCTGGGATACCAGAGAGTTAGCTTGCTCCACTTATTGGTACTGCATCGAAGCATGTGACCAGTCCACCCCCATTTTTGCTGATCGATACGTTTTAAAACATCCTTTAGTTTTGTTCTTCTTCTGATATCTGTGCTTCTAACCCTGTCATTTAGCTTCAGTCCTAGTAGGTTCCGTTCCATAGCTTTTTGGCACTTCGCAAATTGGTCTCTATAGTTTCTTGTTACCTAAAATCTAAAATATAGTTCATCAATAAAATTCTTAACAACACATCCATTACCAGTAATTTCCCAAAAAACTAAACTTATTTCCTCTCAAATTATAATTTGAATTAATTAAATTTCGTCAGTCATTTACTACTCGCTATCGACTCTCCATTACACCAGTTATTCGGAAGTATATGACCTTATTTGAATACGGAATCAGACATGGCTTCTTTCAACTATAAATACCACGTTTCCGAATCAATTTACGACACAAAGCTTGTACATTTCATCATTATGGACGTATTTATTTTTCTTATTTCAACACTTTGGTAAAGAGTTTTATTGATTCCTTTGAAGATTAACATTCATTATTTTAACAGGAACATGATGAGTAATAATGTATTTTTGGTATACAATTGAATTATTTTAGTCTTTGAATGTGAATGGCTCTCATTTAAAGCTCTTTTTGTAGTGCTTTTTATTGACGAGATATCGAAGTTGCAATGAAAGTATTCATCGATGGGCTTTCAAGTATTTTTTTGTAAAATAAGTCCTTTCTTAGACCTTAAGCTATGGTAATATTTTTTTATTATTGCCATGTAGGCAGACGAACCAACGGGCCACCTGATCGTAAGTGGTTACTGTCGCTCATGAACCTCTGCAATGTCAGGGAACATCTTATCATCATTAATCTCACTCACTCATTTTATCTTGTTTTTAAACTAGCCATTATTTTCATAACAGACACACATAAATATTTTTGGATTAATATTACCTGAGCCACTGCATATTACAAAAATATATACCAGCATCAATATTTCAATACAAAACTAGTGTTACAGTTTCAACTGTTGCGGAGGTCTGGTATTATATAAGAGTATTTCAAAGTTTCAGATTGAAATAACGTAACAAATCTCAACGACCTTACATTGTGTTGTCTACCGGTTCCCACTTAACATCAGATGACCCCCGGTAGTAAAGATATTCAATTAAAAACTGTGACATAATTAATTAAAATTTAAAAATGAAGAACTTTAATTTTAATTTTATTTCAGACTATCTGGTCCGCATAGCTTCGTCTGCGTGACATAAGACGGAATAAATAGGAGTGTTTCTGTTTCTCACCGTATATATCTTCCCTGGACTTCCTCGAATATTTCAAGACTAAAATTAGCCAAATCGGTTCCGCCGTTTCTCGAGTTATAGCGAGACTAACAATCAGTAATTAAATTTTAAATATTTCAAATATAATGTACACTTCATCATTTATTTTGAAACAAAAATTATGTATGTACTATTAGCCTCATTAGTTCAAACTCATTTTCAAAACAGGATCGCATGAACACAAGTTGCACTTATTACCTTTTTCAATGACAAACATCACTTACGTCACATTGTCGTACCTAAGCGAATTTAGCTTTTTATGTTTGATATGCACTAATAAAACTACATATTTTAATTTACTTAGGAACCACAATACAGTACCTTTGCCTAACTTCTATGAGCAGATCTTTCATCTTATCTTGTAGAAGTTTTGATCCCTACAACGATAAACACGTTTACAAGACGAAACATCTGTCACAAGTCGTCTGGAGTCTAGACTTTCGATCTCGGGCAAAAAACCTCTAACCGTTGAACACAAATCAAAGATATACGTATAGAAACTCTGCATTGCACTACTAATATTAAACTAAGTTACGTTACTTTCTTTAGTACCTAGTTAGATTTAACATTGGCTATTTATATTTATTCAAAAATATCTACCTAATTACGGAGATCCACGTGTAACGGTAATCGCTTCTCATCAAGTGGACCGTTTGCTCGTTAACCTACTGTTGCAATCAAAAATAGTGGTTGCAATAAAAATAAATGTATCAGCTACCATATTTTCCTTAGGTTAGCAGAAAATAATTACATTTTATCACCATCTCTACGTACTTTACTTTTCTTATATAATATTGGTTTATCTCGAATAATTTCAATTATACTACACTTATATTTGCTTCAGTAATAAGTAAAAATAATGTTTCCGTACCATAAGTGGGTAATATAGTCTTAATTGTCATATCGTTGTCCGAACAAAGGCATACCGATTGATTACATCATACCCCTCCTCTCCCGCTGTGCTCTTTTCCTTCAATATATTTCGCTGCCAACGCCAGACATTTGACCATTTTTGTACATAAATAATTAAATGTGTTTCGTCTCAAATACAGCATTCAAAATAACAAACGTGGCTTAGCAAAATGACCTCAAAACATGCAGAAACTACTTGAAGCAAGGTCGATATAGTTTTATCTATATAGCAATGTGCGATCATTACCGTTTCTACGCGTGAGTCAGTGTTTTATTTTTACTTTTTTCAAGTGAATAATGATGTTAATGTATCACAGACAGCAATATTAACCCGGCAGAGCTCCATTTCAAGTCAGATAATTACAAACGTCAGTGGATGCTATATCAATTAGTGCGTGCCAGATGCCTTTCCACGGAAACCTGTTTCGGTCCTTTTATCGCAGTCTTCGAGCGTAACCTTTGTCTCTAGATAACCGCTTCATAGCGTTTTTACGATTTGTATTAGAATAGTTTTACGGTTTTTCTCAGTCACCTAGTCGGTGATTTTTTTGTGTGCATGGACGTAATAGCGTCGCATTCGTCACAACCGACTAAACAAGTTTATAGAAGCGTTCGCCTACCTGCTAATTAGACAAAGAGGTCGGTATCGGCGCGTCAGTGACAACACGATAACCAAACATAGAGAGTGAGAGAGCGGGCATGCGGGTGTGTGTGTGCGGCGGCGAGTACGGCCGAGTACTGCGCGAGTATCGGCGAGTACCGGGTTCAGTGGCTGGCATGCGAGACGGGCACGAGCCCGCGACCGCCGAACAGCTGATGTGCCGGCTGGCTCCGCGCACACCTGTGGGTCCACTCTCTCTTTCCCTCGCGCGGATCGCAGGCGCAGCGCACCGAGCGACCGAGCGACTGAACCCGTGTGAACGCACCATTGTGCTACATATCCGAATGTCGCGCTACCGATTCTTACGGAATGCACGCTCTGTTACTAACGTACATCGGACACACTAGCGTATCTAGATCATCTGTTTGCAATTATAATCATGAGATAATATCAAGAACTTGCTATCACTTGTGATTTATTGACGTTGTTTTTCTTTTTGAACTGATTCTTCTATTTCTGAATTAACTGATTTTATATGAGTTTTCTACACATGTAACTGTATTATGTGATGCGTTTAATAATGCATACAGGGAAAATTAAAGATAAAACACAACACAATCAATTTAAATTATTTGCTATTAAATGTATTTTACATTACAATTTTATCCTGATAATTAATTCTTGAAAATGAGATAGCACTAAAACAGGTTTAGTTCTCTCCTAGCAACAGTTTGATTTACATTAGCAAGGACACACGATACCCTCAAACGTTACTTCAAACTAAGTAACGGTAACATTCAGGTTCATTTTTATCTCTTAGAAATTCGCAGTTACATAACAAAGTACCACGTATGAAAACATTCATATTAAATATGAATTTACATACTACATTTTGTCATTAATACGTGCCTCTTTTCTTTATAAAGTCATTAATACACATTAATCTTTAACCGGTAATTTATTAAAGTAAATGTACTTTTCTTTAAAACACGTGCATATTCTAGATATCGGTTACGACATACCTAGTCTGTACGCGTATTAGTTACTATTACGTGATACTCGTAGAGGTCGGGACTTTCACAAACTGTCACCTGCTATCGATGCTCTCTTATTGGACAAACTATTCTAAACGACATTGAGACAGCTGCAGTGTTCTTTGAGATTAATACAACTTGAAAAGTAAAAAGAATGCAGTAAAATTTATATGTTTATTAATGTCTAAATCTTATTTAAACAGGTAAGAAGCTAATGCACAATTTTAATAGCGGAAAACAAAAGTTGCAATAACAAAATAAAAAATACACATAAGAAATGACAGATATTAATTTTAGTCATATTTTTTTTCGCATTGAACTATGCTTACATACTTACTTCTATATTTAATTGAATGTATCAACAGCTTTACGAATATATCAAGTAATATTAATTGAACGACTTCTAGAACAAAACAAAATGCATTTAAAAGCAAAAAATACTGCTTTCATGGCACGGATCACCTTATTCAGTTAACGGAAGACAGCCATCTCTTTCGTTTGTATTGAAGAGAAAGGGACGGAAACTTTTAGCGTGGTTTAGGAGTAGCCATGTCGGAAACAACTTTATTTTGTTTGAAATTGATTTTGAGATTCTTTGCAAGGGATCCCTATAGTGTTACATAAAGGACATGAATTAACAAAGCAATGTTTCTTGGCTTGAAAAAAAACCGTTTAAAGATTTTTGTCCTGCCGTTTTGCTTTTGGATTGATCATTGTTTGTATGAAATTTAAGTTAAATGTTTTTACGAGTTACAATTGCTGAAGCATCGATAAATTAAGTACATTTCTATCATGCTTGCTATGACTATTTTAAATTTTAATAATTGACTAATATTTAACCACAATCTATTTCATTTTCACTCTACATACTGTCATCGAATGATGTATGGATCGCAAATCAACTGTAACAACAAATTACCTAACATTTGCGCAAAATATTTACTTTCCACATTACAACTGAAGGTGTAATTTCAAATTTGCCTTATATAATTATTTATATTTAACCTTTTGAGAATAAATCAATAAAAACGAGGATTAAACTCCACTATTTATATTTACTAACAATTTTAATTTTTTGTTTTTTAGAATGTTTTTACCATAACAAGTAGTTTGTGTGTTAGTATCTATTCACTATTTTATGTATCTAAAACTTTATTACAATGGCTTTTTTTTTTTCAAAAAATCTTGTTTACGTGTACTTAATGCTTGTCCTTCAATAATTTAAAAAGTAAATAAGACTATACTGCTTTGATTACAGTATTGACATTAGTAATTAGAAAATTAGTGAAGTGCCCACCGGGATCAACTTCCCGTGATCACTTGACAACGTGCGGAGTGTCATGGCGGCACAGGGTTACCAACTAAATCACGAAAATTGTATTTTAATTTATGTTATTTGGAGCTTCAAAATATAAAGTGACTACTCATCTGTAGAAATTATTTATTAATAAATATTTATTAATTAATTGTCTTTCTTCGAACTAGGTTGATGGATTTTTGTAATAGGTAGTGACTAGTGAGTGGGCAAGATTTAGTATTTTACTTAGTTATTACTAATCTTTAAAAAGATTCTTCACTAACCTAACATAAAATACTGTTGTGAAAAATTGCACATAAATCTTTTTCATATTAAGATTTATAAGTACAAGCCGGCCGGTTTTGAACCCGCGACCTCCCGTACAGAACCACTTAAAATACACATATAATAACACATATAATAAATACACAATATAATACACAAATAATAAAATACACATAAAATACATTTCCAACGAAATCTCGTTTATTTTTTCAAAGAAATATTACTACCTAACCTACTAATAACACTAATAACTTTGTCAGAAAAACTTTACATACTACTCTAAACTAATATTTATGGAGGTAAATTACTATCATTCCATTTAAAAAATAGATAAATTGAAACGCTAAGTATTACAGAAATTATTACTCATAATATTTTAAGCGCACAAACGAGTGAATAATTCAGGTTTAGCGCTAACTGCCCACGTATGCCATAAAAAGTTCAAAAAATACCTGCGATCATTCAAAACTTTTTGCTAAGAAACATGGGGCCTTATTACGAGCTTACTAAAACATGATAAGTAGGTATAATGGAAGTAATAAAGCAAAGTCAGAACATCATTGGTATTAAATAAATGGACTTTTATAATAATTTGAAGTAAATTAGGTATATTTAGAATACTTAAGTGTAATTTTAATTTAAAGGACAGGACACATTGTAGGCAGGCCATGAACTGATAACTCCCACAAGATGAACCGACGACCTGGTTAAGGTCTCAAGAAGTCGCTGAATGTCCAGTAGTAGAAGTCTACGGGTTGAAAATGATTTTCAAAATAATTTTAGTTTTCATTTTTGCATGTATTGAAATTGCAACTTTACCATAAATTCCATTGATTTTACACACTAAATAGGATCCGTGCTCATTCCCCTGACATCCCTAAAAGCACAGCTGTTAAAAATTTGGTCGAACGACCGCCATAAGACATGGCGTCGCTCGATCGCAAGGTTGGCGCGAACACGACGCGCTCGAGGTCAACGAACACCGAGATTCTACGTCCCAAATACCTAATACTGATATAATTGGGTTTTATACAGTACTGACTATTACTGACTAACTCTTAAAACTTCGTCTGAGTCACAAAGAAAGTGTTCAGAAAGCATTTTCGGTGAAATATGGCTATTTATGAAGTCACATCGAAACCTATAAATATTATCAGTGTTTCTTATTATTTTATACATGTATGATACATATAAACCTTCCTCTTAAATCACTTTATCTCTTAAACAAGCTGCATCAAAATCCAATGTGTAGTTTTAAAGATTTAAGCATACTTAAGGACAGACAGCGTAAAGCGAATTTGATTAAACTATGTAGCGATTTTCAACTCGAAAAATTTAAAAATATGTTTGAATTTAAGCGTAAATGTTAATAGTTATAGTGTTATAAATAAAATTAGACAGATATTAATTGCACAGACTATAAAATATAAAATTAATTTTTGAAATTACGAACATGTTTGTAATCTTCAATATTAAAAACAATACAAGACAACACAATGTACAATTCAACTTTAAAATACATAATTATTGATGGGTTTATTTTGTATTTGTGCTCTTTGAAGGGTAGCACCGATAATACATTGCACTTGGGACAACGACCTCTCGGCTTAGGGAGGCGTTTAAACCGAACTTAGGAATGCTCTCACTTGAAATGAGCTTGTTTTGAAGGTAATAATCTATGTGAGATACATTTTTGGACAAGGTTTCAGCAGTTAACTGTTGGGGTAGGTAATACCTTTGCTAAATTCGATCTCTTTGGCAACGGTAATCGCTTACGGTCGGTTAGATGAGTCATGATCTAAACCTACGTGTTGCCATTTTCCCTATTTTTTACAAGCTTGATAATTGGATTGGATGTAACTATGTAAGTTTGGGTGGAATCTTGCAAGCTAAATTTGAATAAACTTCCCTTCCCTACATTTTGCACGTAGATGTATATTGCGTGACAATGCAATAATATGATAAAATGGCGCTGATCTGATGATGGAATCAGAAGGTGGTCGGTCATAGGACACACATGTACTAAACAAGATAAAAACGTAGTGTTTAGGCTCGTCTTACTTGTATTAGCTAGCACTCTAATACTACATAGGAACTACAGTACTAAATAAAATAGACTCATCGTGTTTAGTTTCGCTTATTTCTCTTAACTAAAACTCTACTAAAGTTATTCCGTTTCTACATATTTTTAAAATATTTTATTTCTCTCTATATTGAATGAAACAGAAAGCCTTTTATTGACGTCTATACAAATCCGTGGCTTACAATTTAGAGTGTTTGCTCATCATTACAATATGTTGTTGAAATTATCCGTGTCAAGAACTCGTTCATGGTCCTATATATGAGTCACAGTTCTGCGTTATTTTACATTTGATATAAGGATGTGTTTAATTTAATGGTTACGATGATAAATTATCCTTTATGAAGAGTTTTGATATAGCTGATGGTTATATACGACCAGTAAAAATATCTTCAAAACAGTAGATTGGCAATGGGTTCGGAATGATATAATAAAAAAATATAACAATAATCTCTTTATAAAATACTTATAATATGAACAACATAAATGTATGTTTTAGTTTTTGCATTGCTAAGTTATTATATTTTCATGAACGCATTAAGTGGATACTAGGTATGACTAAACCAGATTATTTTGAATCTTCTTGAAAATCATCGGAAAAACCTTTAAGTGGGGTCTTCTTTGATTTGGTTTTAATATTTTTGCTAAGATACAAAAATCTCAGGTGTTTTTTAATTTTATTATACGTATAAACTATTACTAGGTAGGTACCTAATATTATAATATTTGACGCAACAAACGCTTATTTATTACAAAAATCCAATAAATTGTTAGCTGTTTCTCGGAATATAATGCAGATGAAAAAGATAGATGTAGTACCGACCCCTTGTAAAAGGATAGGGGTGGAGTTACACCCTCAAATACAAACGACTGGCCGATACGCGCCCCATTCTTTGTCTGTCAAAAAAACAATTTAAGACGAATAGTAATTTGTGGACAACTATTGAAATATTGATTAAATTAAGTCGTGTCATTAAGTTTACCTTGTTTAGTAGACATAGACATTTCTTTATTTATGATGGAAACAGTAGCACAAACAATACAAAAAAAAAAATAGTAATACAATATAAAGGTTTCCATCACAAATCAGTCGAGTCTCAGCTTAATGCTGGGTGTTAGCTGGAGATAACCCACAGACACACCGAGCGCTGGTTTTCAGCCTCAACTGGCACGTCACAAAAGGAAAAAAATAATAATAAAAAAAACACAAAAAATAAAACAATCAAAATGTACAAAGTCGGATCTTAAATTAAAATAAAATAAAAAATACCAAAAAAGTACAGGAGTACCTATGTCTACCTTCTTACTCTATTATCAGACCAGCTCCATGGTACTATATTATTGCATTATCACGCAATATACATCTGCGTGCAAAATGTCAGCTCAATCGGAAACCGGGATTTGTGTCAAATTTAGCTTGCAAGATTTCACCCGAGTGCAAGTTAATATAGGTAAAGGTTGTAAAATCAAATTAAAACTATTGATTTTTGTCCGAAATATACCTATCGATCTGTGTTTATATAGGTATCCCAAATATTCGCTTTTGCATATAAACTTTGTATTTAATTAGGAGCTAATTTTGCAGAAGTTTAGGATAGGAAACCCTAATAATTAGAATCAATACATGCAAAAAATATACAAATATACACATATAAAAATATATATATGTAATTATGCTTAGGTTTATTGTGTAGTATAGTATTTTATGTATATGGAAGTTTTATTTATTATATTATATATATTTTTATAGTAAATCTAATTGAGCACCTACCATAGTTTTCTCTACACCACCTTTGGTTGACTGGTAGAGAATGCCTTAGGCATTAAGTCCGCCATTGTACCATTTATGTGTATAAAGTTTAATAAATAAATTACTACATTTACACTTTATTTATTACAGATGTTCTGTTTTTAGTGACCTAACAAAACGAAGACAAGATAAACCATTGTATTTATACTACGTAGGTGTCACCTTTTCTACTGAGCCATATTCCTGGTGATGAAATAATCTTGTTATGAATTAACCATTCACGTTTTCACATAAACACCATACCTCAATGTCATTGTTACCGAATATGTCATAATATTCACGTAAATAATATTAGGTCATCTAGTACTAATGCTTGTTATTGCGAAGAATTTTATTAGTCACGTTTTCCTTAGACGCTACTTGGTAAGGAGAACTGTTTAAATACCATTTTTGAAGTGATCTTTGGATATATTTCTTTAAACACGGTTATTTACATCACTTACAATACACGTGTTAAAACCCGCTTAGTAATTCTATAGACCGGTGATGTATTTTGGTGATCATTCCATGCTTTCATCAGTTTAGTGACAACAGGCTAGTGATCAGTGACAAATGGCATAGATAATTCTATTACCTTAAAAGTAGTTAAAAGTAGTGTTCGACCGAAACTGGTTTTTTGGCCGAAATCGAAACTAAGGCCGATACTCGATTTTTGGCCGAAACCGAAACTTTCGGTCGGTCACTACTTAAAAGTATTATGAACACATATAAATGATTCCATCCATATGTTATGAAGTTTCTAAATTATCGTTCGAATTATGAGTATTTTTAATGAGTCACATTTTGTTCTATTGAATTAATACTACTTAATCAAATCGGTTTACAAATTACATTTGAAATATCAAGTTGCACTTTGAACCTTAGATTTAGGGCGTTGAGTATGAAATTGAACAGTGACCTGTACGAACAAGTGTTTATGTGACAAATACGCGACGGGAAAGAGTGCCATGGCGTAACGCGTCGCGTCGTCCCTCATAACCCCGTGCTGGGTTCTGGCCTCAGCCGGAGTTCGGACGCTGAGTGTAAGCAGTTGTAGGTTTTAGTGCGGTTCAACTCCCACATACGCGGGTGGGGATCCGGTGATTTCCTCCAACTAAAAAAAAAATGTGACAAATAACTGAAAACTAACCTCAAATAAATACATACTACAAAGCAAAAAATAAAACATATTTACACGATAAATTCGTCAGATAAGTATTTTCTCGTTACAATCATTATCCTTATGTAAAGTTCTCCGAATTCCAGGTACCTTGGATTCCTAGTGACGACAGCCGACCTTCCAACAAAGATATTGTCTAATTTACAAATTCTACGAACGTCTCGAATACTTGAAAACTGTATAATTTCGATTTTAAATCGATTTGAAACAGAGCACCAAAGGAAATCGAATTACTTTGGATACTTAAACTACCTACTCTAAAGTTATAAGCTCTCTAAGTATTTACTGATACAGTTATTAAGTGATAGCGACTTCTAGTTCAGAAATACACAAAAGTTTATAATTAGATTTATATTTTACATTGATATTTTTTTTCTGAATCTTATCTTGTTCTTTGGTATACCTCTTTTTGTCACATGTCTTCTTTCTTTCTCTGTCTCATTCTCTCTTTTTCATTTTGCAATCTTAAATATGGAACCAACAAAAAGCTGAATATGAACAGCAAAACCCATCCAATTTTAGTTCAACCTCACGCGATGCCTTTAACCATGGATTATAATCGAAATCGTATTTCACAGCGATTGATACAAGTCTAAATATCAGTCTAGACCCAGACTGGCTTTAAAAGCGGTTTGCGAGCGATTTGGGACGCGTGCCTCCAAGGGGCAATTAATTATTCTACCTGCCAACGGATACGGAGGCGGCTATTGTGAACCCGTCCCGCGGACGTCATTGTTTGCTTCCACGAATCTTAACTTTGTGCCGTGAATCAGTGTGCTGGACTAATTAAACGTTCACGAGCTCTTGTATTAATATATCAAAAAGACACGTAAACAAGATTTAACAAAATACGATTAAATATGATACTCTTTAGACGAGGTTTAAGAAAAGTTCTGTAAGTGTCCCTATCCAATGACAAAATTAAATGATCAATTAGACAGTAGAATATGTTAAGAACCAACTAAACACCACTGAAATCCCCTCTATTGATTCCAGTTGCTAAGCAACCGACACTTCATGGTGGTGTCAAAATTCTGAATCACACTATTCTCAATGTCGCATTATTCTTTGTTCGTTACTGTGATGCTAGAGAGAGATTTATGTTCCAATAATATAACGGTTAACGGTTACCGTCGCTCATGAGCCTCTCCATTTCTAGGGCTTTGGGGGCCGATAAACATCTCTACTATACAAGCACAAGTAGTGCTTACTGGTAAGGATATAATAACTCTCGATCGAGGTTCGAGATCTTTGAGCGGCAGTCACAACAGTCTTAATGTCCTGTCACCAATCATCAGCTAGATAAAAAAACTATTCCAGCATTAATTTTTAAACCTCACGGCTACGTATAATCGTTTTCCATCAAGAAGACAACACTTCAACACGTCAGCTCGACATCCCCACTAATAAAATGTTTTTACGACTCAACGTGAGCGCTGAATAGGACTGCAAATAAATACCTCAGGCTCTACGGCGATTAATTAATTTGTCACTGGGTTTACGGGTTGGACCACTGTCTCTGTTATACACCTTTCATTTTAAAAGGAGGTTATCAATGAAATTAATTATTAAGAGGTAGATTTTATGTTAAAATTATTCCATACTAGCGGACCCGTGCAATTTCGTCTGCGTCACTTTCAATTAAAGGTAGCCTATGTTCTTTCTTGGGTTTAAAGATTGTCTCTGCCAAATTTCACACAATCGGTTGAAAGGTTTAAGCGGGAAAGCGTAACAAACAGACAGATAAATAGATAGACAGATCTCTCTTTAAAGTTTAAGAAAATTCCTGGTTATTAGGTGAAGGGTCAGCGGCTCCTTAATGCAAAGGTTTATAAGCGACAGTAACTGCTTACCATCAGATGAGTCTACTTGGTAGTACCACATAATAGTTTTTTTTTTTTGAGTTGGAGGAAATCGCCTTATCCCAATCATATTCTCATGTGTATGTGACATCATTTACATCCTAAATTTACATTATGTCCATAAATTCAATAACTTCTATCATAAGTTAAGTTAAAATAAAATAAAATTTTACTAGACTGCAAACTAAACCACTCTAAGTATAATACTCTAAATGAAGTTAATATTAAATATGCCTTTGTAACGCGATGAGCGTTACAAAGGCATATTTAGATTTTCTTTAAAATTAAGATTTTCCTTAAAAACTAACAGTCGGATATAATTTCTTTGATATTCAGTTTCGTAGTTATGTCCCTAGGAAAATACTCCTTATTTTCTACTCATTAAGGTTTATAGTCCAATGTATTGTGTATCAGAAAGTAATCTGTGTGGTCTGACTTTGCCAACGCAACTTCTTAGCACGCTGGTTGAAAAGTTGCCGACATTAACAGCTGATATTTAACATTTGAAATAATTTGTTGTACTTTTTAGTTGCTTTAATAGTTAAATAGTGTTCAGTTAAAGTTAAATTATTTAAGGGTTTATTAATTAATAGTTTAGTTTAAAATTATAGCTGTAAATGATGTACCTATTCATCGCGTGTTTTACAAGTATCAGTTTGCTTTAAATAGAATCAAAGTTTTTGTTATGCAGCAAAACTGATTCTTGAAACAAGCCGCCTACTAACCGATCGATCATTCAAAGTAATAAAAAAGTAGTAAGTTACAGTAAAAATAAATACGAAAGACACAGGCGAAACAACGGGAACAATCTAGTTAACTATTTTAAAAACTAAAAATTATTCTTACAAAATTAGTAGAATAGATGTCAAAATCGAACACAAATTCGAACCCATAGTGATGTACCCTAACCTATCGAAATCACTTTATCGATAATGCCGCGAAAAATAACCAGTAAAATCCGGTGTGTAAGACAAGGAGCGATAGCATTTATACCGTAGTGATGTAGCGAGTACACCGCAATCCTCGCTCAGTCGACAGCCCGGCCCCGTTCCTCAGATATTACATAGTCTATGGAACAACAGAAATGAAACACTAGAATTAGGTATGCTAATAGAATTCATATCTTATCTAATTTAATTGGAATTTGCTTTTATTTAAGATTTTGATTGATAAATAAATCACCTAATTAATTAGACAAATATAAAGTATTTAAATAACAAATCTAGGAACTGATTTGATTTTAATTATTAATTAAATAATGTGTTTTTAAATTGATACATTTAAATTTATTCGAAATATTTCTCAGTTTACATTATCGAACAATTATCACAACAACGATTTATACCAGATACTTATTTTTAAATCCCGTATGACAATATGGCAACCAAGAAAAAACAAAACACAATCGTCATCCAGAATTCCATCACAATTTCTAATTCAAACATGAAACAAAGGAGAGAATTTGCAGTACTATTAGTTAGTGAGCTGTGTTCGGCGTCGTTCCGGCGGGGCCTGAGGCACGGGGGGCCCCGCTAAACGGGATGCGCGCCTCCAATTTACATTTATGAAGTCCCGGAATGTTTACTTTCGATAATTAAAAACGTCTCAGGTGTTACATCACTAATGTGAGGTGCGATCACTAATGTTTATTGAAGACTAAACTTTTAAAATTGTTTTGTAAGCAATTAAATTAATATTAATTTGAAGTATTATTTGTGTTGGTTCTATACTTACTCTCAACCAATATTTTTATTAGATTTTACACAAGTATTATTTAAAGAAAAAAAATATAATTTTACGAACTAATACAATTTCTATAGATAAAAATACTCTACTACGTCTTATTTGTTTATTTATTTAACTTCATACACAAAATGGTATAACGGTGGATTCAATGCCCATTCTCTTATCTTAGATATTATTGGAACGAAGTTCCTTATCGCGCGTTGTGAAAGGGGGCTAGACGGAAAAAAATCGTACGAAAAGTCGTCACGACACTTTTTTGTTTTACATGATTATCGCTAGATGGCGCTGTGATCAAAATCTTTTAAAACACGTTCCTTATTTGTTTTAGATGATTATCGCTAGATGGCGCTGTGATCAAAATCTTTTAAAACACGTTCCTTATAGCGCGTTACGTTAGGAAAAAAAAATATAAGATATCATTTAAACGAAAGGAACTTCGTTCTATTCCGGTGACCCATGTCACCTCTCAAGTTTTTTTAAACGGTTTTATTTAGCTCACCCCGTTTGTTTTATTCTTTATTATTTTTTTTAAACTGTTTTGCAAAAACAAAGCCAAAAGCAACCATTCAAATCTTCATCAAGAATGTAAAGTGTACCGAACATATCTAAATTAATTATAAATATTTAAATTAGTTCCTCCAAAAGAAGGAAGTTTATCCTTTATTTACTAGCGCAGATTTATCTACATTAAAAATTTCAATTAACGATTTAAGAGCAGAAAATTGTGTTTATATATCACATTAAAAACCTGTATTATCATCAGTGTTTCTCTGCTATATTTTGCATGTATACCTTCCTCTTGAATCGTTTAATCTATTAAAAAACCGCATCAAAATTCGTTGTAGATTTTAGACGAAAGAAAAATGAAAAACTATTTCATAATCATATTACATTTCCAACACAAACTCAATTCAAAATATTATATTCAATATCGTATTGAATATAATATTTAAAACATTTAAGCATACATGAGGACAGACAGTAGAAAACAACTTTGTTTTATACTATTTAATTATTTATTTATTTTGTTGATCCAGTCATCATCATTATAATAATTGATGAATAATTATGATGAGTTATTAATGCGGATTAGTGACAACTGTTTACACAATGACAAATACTATTCCTGTTTCTGTTGGCAAATTATCAATTTCTCTATTGTTTTATGTCCTGCGAGATTTTATCGTAGAATTGCTTAAAACTTCTACTGAACCTCTTACAATAAAGATCTGTTTAATTATATTATCAATCCAAATGTTTTATCTAAAAGACTTAAATCCATTAAACCGTCTATTTTTTCATTTTTTTTATTGCCTTGGAGCTAACGGGCCACCTGATCGTAAGCGGTTACCGCTGCTCATGGACCTCTGCAATGTCAGCGGACACTGCGGGGCCGCTGCCTACGGCCTACCTTTTAAAATTATTTTGTAGGAAGAATTGATATGTCTTGAACCCCGCTCCTCAGCAGCCAGGTTTGCAGTCCCGAGTTGGGGTACATCAGGAGAACTATGAACCAAGTTTTCAGCTTGCCTCAAATACCTACCCAAAAAAGTGGCATTAGCTCTCGGGCTAATTAATAAAATTAAACTTTAATTATTTAAACTGAGAAGGATAGCAGGAAGTCACTAGACGCAGATAGAGCCAGGACCCGTCGTTGACGTCTGGAGGTTTGAAGTGGCAACCATGCCCAGCTCTGGTTGAGGACGATAATGATTTTAATAAATTACTTAGTCCCTTAATTTAAGATATATAAGATTATTCGATTAGCACATATAAAAAGAAAACCATGTTACAGAATGTCTCGACATTTTTGCTTACAAACAGAGTGTGTTCATTTTCCTTAGTGGACGGTAATGTGTTTGTGGCCAATAGACAGAACGATACCATTCTGGGGCCGGAATTTTATTACACGGGAAATAATACAACGCATGGCGTACACGAGATTAGGTTATTTTGTTAAAACTAGAAGAAAATGGTATGGAATAGTCTGAAAAAGTATTGTAAATTCTGTTTTTTTAAATATAATAGAAATATAGTGATATTTAAAATTTGTAATTGGTATTCCATAATATTCATGCTATACATGTCCCTCTTTAAACGAGATTTAAAAAAAGTCCTGTATGGGTAGGCGTAGATAACGGCCCCTCTTTGCCCTGACATTGCAGAGGTTCATGAGCGACGGTGACCGCTTACCATCAGGTGGGCCGTAGGCTCGTTTATTAATTTATTTATTTATTTATTAAACTTTATGCACATAAATGGTACAATGGCGGACTTAATGCCTAAGGCATTCTCTACCAGTCAATAAAAACCTACCTACCTATCTACCTTGCAATAAAAAAAAGCAATTTATTTCATTAAATTAGCAGATTTAAGGTAAGTCTTGTAATTGTACCTACTGGATAACGGCTCCATAATGCCCTGGCTTTGTAAATGTTCATGAGCGAAGTAACCGCTTACTATCACGTGGACTGTAAGCTCATTTATCTAAACATGTAGGTTTTATTTTAATGAAATTTCGAACTACAAGAAGGGCCAAATAGTATTCAAGCACCACACATCACCGAGATCTTTGATGCTAATTCAAGTTACAGTGAGGACTAGTATTAAAGGTTCATCACCCGTTTTATCAAACGCAATGACTAAAGGTTCTACAATCATTCCAAAAACTTAAAAGCAACCGAATATTAAAGTGCCTATTAAACAACAATACATAGCAAAAAATGTGTACATCCCGTTCACCTCTATTAAGAAGTGGAGCGATAAGTCCAAATCAGGTTTTATTGGTCAATTAGTTGTCTAAGTTCTGTTTGAGACGGCGTCTATGACTTTGAAATGTACCAGGTAGTCGATACCTGGTTTCTAGGTCACTGTGTTTAAAACTAACGTCAAATTTAATAACATTGTTCTCCTCTGTAACTCCTGTGTATCTAAGATCAATAGCGACTGATGACTCTGTCTGTCAAAGTTCTATAAAAAACTTGAGAGGTGTCATGGGACACCCGAATAGAACGAAGTTCCTTGCGATTAAAAGATATCTTACATTTTTTTTTCTTAACGTAACGCGCGATAAGGAACGTGTTTTAAAAGATTATGATCACAGCGCCATCTAGCGATAATCATCTAAAACAAATAAGGAACGTGTTTTAAAAGATTTTGATCACAGCGCCATCTAGCGATAATCATCTAAAACAAATAAGGAACGTGTTTTAAAAGATTTTGATCACAGCGCCATCTAGCGATAATCATCTAAAATAAAAAAGTGTCGTGACAACTTTTCGTAAGATTTTTTTCCGTATAGCCCCCTTTCACAACGCGCGATAAGGAACTTCGTTCCAAAAAAACTTATTATCAAGAAGCAGTAGAAGAAACGGTTAAGTAGGTTGTGAAAATGAAATAATAGGTATATTTCTTGGTAATTTTTCTACCTTTTTTATTGTAAGTTGACTACGATCTGTTCATAAATGTATAATATAAAAAATTAGCAAATACGCTCACAAAAAGTAAGCATATTAATATTTGAGTTGATAAGTTTATGCAAAGCGTCAACTTAGTCACTGTCTACAACTGAAGCATTTTATGAATCAACTATCTTACGCTTTTGGAGGATAAACTCGTTTGGGAAATCCTATGGGGCATTCCAACCGGACCTAACCTTTTTAAAACACACATCTATGTAATTCTTGGTCATCACTCACATTAGGTACTATCAAAGAGATTAAACTATACAGGGTGATTTTTTAAAGAAGGTACATATTGCAGGACGGTGATGAGTACTCTGTTCTAATACGGAATATTACAAAAAATAGGTAAAATTACATTTCTTTTTTTAATCTATATTCGACAAAACTACCTCAAACATAAACAATTTCGGCTAAAAGAGTGTTGACTAACGACCTCTAGTGATCTCGCGTATCCCACACCTCCGCCACACCCATCAGCTGTCGAAAAACCATCATTTTGCAAGAATTTTAGATATTTTTAAGTTGCGATTACTAAGGCATTAAGACATATTCTTTGGTAATAATATTTTTACTGGTCGTATATAACCATCAGCTACCATGACCTTCAATATGTACCCTCACTAACAAATCACTCTGTATAGAAAGGACATTGGAACTATTATTATACATTATTTTTATGTTCAAGCTGAATAGCGCCACCTAGTATCAAATGAACTATTTTTAAGGATCGTTTAAAATGGCGGCAACAAATGATTAGTAATGAAAATAAGATAATATAACTTGACTCATCCTCAGAACGATCAACATAGCAAATTTAAAAAAAATGTGTTTTTCAACAAAATAATTTCTCAGATAACCCGTGGGCGTAGTGGTTTGACGTTTGGTACGTTACTTTTGGATAGAAAATATTGCGTTCAATGTCCGGTTCAGTTATAATATAAGAGTGATGTTGAATGTCTTTGAGTACAATCCGTCACAATATGCCTTCCGTTTACAACATTACTATTCAGCGAGCGTTGGTTGCAGCTTGCAAATTGGCTGGTCGCGACTCAGGCTGGCATTAGGGTGCATAATTAATACGATACTTGTGCGCTTACCTGTTCGTTTTCGCTTCAATGAGCTGACTTTCCGTTGTTCTTTTCACTTATTGATGACGATGAGATCTATATTCTGCAGTCTGTGGATTGTCAAATCTGTTTGTTAAAATCAGTGAGGAATTGAAGCGGAAGGCGTCCAATAATAGATTGATATAAAAGAGTTTTTGAAGTGTGTAATAGACACATTCAATGTGTATAAAGTAAGTGTGTATAAGTAATATGTATATAGTTCAATGTGTAAGTAATGTAGTAACTATTTACGATTGTAATACCTTGGTACTCGTACACAAGTTAATACCGTGTGTGGGTACACACGGTATTAACTTTTCTGTTTTTGACAAACTGTTGTATTAGACGAAAGTGTTTTTGCTCAATAAATAAAAGGTAAAATGCAATCGAATTATCAAAATACATTAATATACTTTACAATATTACAATAGGAATGTGAGATAAATTAAAGGAGTTTCAATCAAAACTAGTTTGTGAACTAAATCATAATATAGCGGAGAGTCGTGCTCCGTGTCACGTAACCATATGATACACTGTGACTCAAACTGTATTCAGTAAATATTATACTTACAAAATATGGTTTAATACCTAATACTCACAAAAATAAGATGTGGTCAGAATTTGACAAATATAGACTTAAATATCTATAGATTACTAGCTGACTCGCGCAACTTCGTCTGCGCCGAAAAAAAAAATTAGGGGTGGACTACCCCTAACATTTAGGGGATGAAAAATAGATGTTGGCCGATTCTCATAGGTACCGGATAAGCACAAAAAATTTCATCAAAATCGGTCGAGCCGTTTCGGAGGAGTTCAAGTTCGAACACCGTGACACGACAATTTTATATATTAGAAGATTTATAAGTATTAAAAAGAATATGTTATACATTTCATTAAGTTATCTATCTATCATATATATAAAAATGAACTGCTGTTCGTTAGTGTCGCTAAAACTCGAGAACGACTGAACCGATTTGGCTTATTTTAATCTTGAAATATTCGTAGAAGTCCAGGGAAGGTTTAAACAATGAGAAAATTTCCTTATGTGGCGCAGACGAAGTTGTGTGGCCCAGCTAGTAATAAATAAAAATGAATTGTTGTTTGTTAGTCTGATTAAAACTCGAGAACGGCTGGGCCGATTGAGCTGATTTTGGTTTTAAAATTTTTGTCGTAAGGTTTAAACGGTGAGACCAGAACCAGAAAATACACGGGATTTTTTTGTGATGCAGACCTATTTGCTCGGCCTATACAATTATTTAAATAGATATGTATTATTAGTTTTTTTTTTCGTCAAGGTTTTTTGTTAAGTTCAACGATTATCGTTCATCATCTGCATATAAACGTAAACACGTATCTTTACAAAAAAAAATGAATCATTTCCTTGTCTTTGCTCCTTAATCTCTCTACGCTAGTTATCTCTACAATATTGAATCCTATTCCAATAAATACTCCACCCAAATGTATTATAATTAGTTTCTCTTTCATAATACTTCTCTTTAAACGAGACATATTGTTGTAATCGTAAAATAACAGGTATAATTAGAAACTCATTTATTTAAATCAAAATTCCTTCATCAATATTCCTTTTCAACAAATTGACTCACTATTTTCCACTCGTTATTTCGAAACGTAACTGCAATAAACAAAAATGTACATCAAAGAAGCACTGTTAATTGAAAATACAGGTGAAAACCAACATTGGATCCATCTTGTGGAGTATTGAGGTCGCCGCCCTGACCGAGACGATTACTTCAGACAAGATACTAGCGGCAATCTTTTTACAATGTTTCTCGTGTTACACGTTTATTTAAGAAGATTTAGAATATATTAAAGCTTATTGTAGGTTTAATAAATCGATCCCTGAACTTAGCTAATTTGAGTAGTTGCAGTTTTTCTTGTTCAAACTAAGCACGAAAAAGAGTAGATAGGTCTCAATTCATTTCGCCGTTTTCTTAAAGCTGAAAAGCTTTCTTTTCAATTTAATTGTGAGGAATGGGGAATTTTTATTTTTATCTACAAGTAAACAAGAATTTTAACACACTAAAGTTAGGTTTATTTACATTCAATTATGCGAGAAACAGGAACTTTTTAGACCATTATTTAAGTAGCCCAAGCGTTAACAACTGTACTGTACTGTAACAACCCATTACTACCCACTGCTGGGCTCAGGTCTCCTCAGAAGAGGGATTAGGCATAGTCCACCACGCTTGCAGTGCTGATTGGGGACTTCACATATCTTCGAAGGATTTTTAGAACCCTTTTCCGACATGCAGGTTTCCTCACGATGTTTTCCTTCACCGTTTTTAGCCAGTGGTGTTGTGAAAAATTGCACGTAAATCTTTTTCACATTTATATTTAGAGGTACAAACCGGCCGGTTTTGAACCCGCGACCAGCGAGCGCGAGCGTTAACAACAATTTTACTATATTAAAGTATAAAAACTCAAAAAAGAATCAATACATTACATGTAGTAAATCGTCTATGCATGAAAGTAATTTTGGGATGTGTTCTGTGGTCCCAGTTGCGGTTGGGATGGTTTACAAGTGACGGGGGTTACTCGGTTCGATTCTAACACACCCCGTGCCCCTTGCCCCGTAAAACGGAGAAGACCCGTCAAAGCGTTTCTACTTTTAAAAAGTGCCTACGACTGGGGTAATAGAGCTCAAATGCCAGGTGAAATAACATATAAAACATGTGAATTACTATTGGTTTTTCTTAACTTTTAACAAAGCAGAATAATAAACAGTGTCTTTTTATAGGAAATATTACTATATTAACAGGTCTCAAAACCACTTTTTTTGACTTTCTCTATGTGTGTTCCGGGTAATGGTATGGGCAATTTTAACGATACTAGCAAATAGTTAATATACTAAGGAGTAACATAGACTTTAATTTACTTTTTATTGATGAGAAATACACTTATAAATACTCTTATAAATAAACCAACAAGGTTGCCATATTTTACCACACCATTATGTTTTGTTTGAAATCTATTCGTAAAGTTGTGAAGATCAGTTATTTCTAAAATAACAACTATAACAGCGAACACACAAAGATATTGTATCACAAAGTATCGCGATGACGTCACACTTTCACTTCGCGCCTGACGTTGGCAAGCGGTTAACTAACGAGAATTATTTAATTAATGCCGTTAGTCTCACAACTTTGGGTTCACGTTTTTTGTTTAATTTTGGTATCGATTACGTCCATTGTTACAGGATCCAGAACTATTTATTTTATGACAATCGGAAAAAGTTTTAGCAATATTTTGCCTTTTGAAGCATTTTAAAGCTTATGAACTTTATCTTTCTTCTTTGGCACATTTATAGGTTACATCCAGCATGTACCTATGGCATGATAACGTATAGGAAGATCTGCATCACCTACAAGTCCTCGCCTGATGATTAGATCAGCTAAGGTGGCGACATCTATTATCGGCGGTCAAGATTCACTTTGAGTACGTCAGCCAGCGATAAAAGAACTAAATAAGTAAAATTGTCTTGCACCATCTTATGCCTTTGAATACTTACATTACCTACAATACCCTTTCCAGGACTAGGAATATTTTCAAGGCAGCTTACAGCGGAATAATTGGTTCTATCATCTCTCTGAATGTACTTTACTCTTCCACTTGGGACATCGGACTTCAAGAATCTCAATACTCTCGAATGTTGGGCGGGTAGTATTCCTTGGTATAGAGGTTCTATGACAAATGCGTCCCTCTTCGCTGTGAATACATAGATTTGTGCTATCTTTTAAAAGACAAACCAAACTACCACTTAAAACATTTACGATAGTCATATTAATTCAGCTCGTTGCTCTTCCATACTTTAAAGAGTAGTGTTTATAATATAAATCCGGGAATCACAGTGAAACCGGATCTTATATTATTTATAAAGAGTTTATTGGCATTTTAACACGGAATGTAAGCAAATACAATGCCATTTATAACGTCATTCGGGTCAAAAAGGTCACACGCGTTTCATCAAAAACGTTTAACAAAAAAATCTATAAAACAAAGTAAATCATGCCATACTTAGACTACTTGTAAAATATAGATTGGTAGGTAATAGCAAATTCGCAATTAAAATAATAGATATTACTCGTACTAGCGATTTTCAGAAGAAAAAAACTTAACAAGCACAAAAACAATTAACTAAACGAAAAATTTCCTAAAACCATTTTTAAGTTCATGACCGAGGTCGCCCTTGACAATGTATTCAAAACATACATACGTTCATTGCCAATATTCATTCTACGTTGTATTTCATGTTAAACTATACGTTAGCACTGTATTGAGGTCATTCGGAGTAAACAAGTTCACAGATCTGATAAATAACGGAGCCGAGAGCCGTGACTTGTCCTTCTTGAAAATAAACGTAGCCTGAATATTTTTGTATCCTTAAAACGCGTAAACTTCGTCTGCGTGACAGAGGAATGCACCTATCATACAGTCTACCTTTGGAATAGGTCTATCTGTAAGAGAATGCAGCTTTAAAGATCTAAGCAAACATAGGGACGGATAGTAGTTTTATAATATCTTCAAATCAATCCAATTGTTTCCAAGGCAGCTCTTACATAATTAAAGGGAATTATCAGAGAAATTGAAGATTATCAAAATAGCAATTTAATAGTGAGATCTGATACTTTTGCGATCTTTGTACCTATAGGTATATTTATTTTATTTTACTAATATTCTTCTAATAAGCTTTTTGACATCACAGACATTAAAAGAAGACTCAAAAGAACGATTCCGTTCGAGTTAGTGTAGTACTTAATAATACAATACTTAATAATGCTTCCAGGCAGGCAACACGCGCCCGCGCGTAATGCGATTCGTCGATCGAGCCTTCGCTGACACCGGTGTCAGCAGGAACGACTACCTGGCTCGTGTCGTCGAGCGTGTTGACTACTGGAAGCAGAAGGTTTGCGCATGGGCGAACCGTATTCGTAGGTATCGAATAAGATCGGAGCGGTACCGCTTGAATAGAGTCTTCCAGAGTAATCAGAAGAGTGTCTACAGAGACTGGGAGGCTTCTCGAGGAAGAGTTACCGATGGACACCCACCAGTTGATGAGCATGTGATGACCTCATTTTGGAAAAATATCTGGTCGGTGCCCATCGGTCACTCCGAGGGGGAGTGGACTGAGACGGTCGGGCGCGCGTGCGAGTCTATTAAAGATATGGACTCCATTACAATCACGCCGATTGACGTAGCTTGTGCGGTGCGTTCGGCCCCGAACTGGAAAAGTCCGGGACCGGATGGGCTGCACAGCTATTGGCTGAAATGGATACGCAACTCGCACGGGCGTATGGCTGCTCAGTTTCAACAAGCCCTTGAGTCGGGAACCCTCCCAGATTTCATGACATCAGGAGTCACTCACCTGATATACAAATCTGGCAATACCTCGGACCCTAAAAACTATAGACCAATAACATGCTTACCCACCATCTATAAGCTACTTACATCCATTCTGAGAAACAAAATTCAAATACATATTTCGGCAAATGACATAATGTCACCTTCTCAGAATGGATGTAAGGTAGGATCCCGAGGTACTAAGGATTTGCTCCTCATAGACATGGCCATTACGCAACAAGTTCGTCGAGGCAGAAAGGGAGTACACATGGCTTGGATAGACTATAAGAAAGCGTACGATTCGGTGCCCCATTCATGGCTAATGAGAGTTTTAGAGCTTTATAAAGTACATTCCACGCTACGCTCCTTTCTTAGTTCATGCATGGGTCAGTGGTCTACGTTTCTTCGTCAACCAGGACATGTTGGCTCTCCGGCCTCCCCGAGCTTGATAAGGATAAAGCGGGGTATCTTCCAGGGTGACAGTCTGAGTCCTTTGTGGTTCTGTCTGGCGCTTAATCCTCTAAGTACATTACTTGGAGATTCAACGCTAGGCTACCGACTCAAGAGAGGGGGTGAGCCCATTTCACATCTCTTGTACATGGATGATCTCAAATTATTTGCTACTAAAAAACCAGACTTAATATCTTTACTCAAAATAACCGACAATTTTAGTAAAGCTATTGGAATGGAGTTTGGAGTGGATAAGTGTGCGGTCATAGATATACAGAGAGGTAAAGTTGTAAACTCGGTGAGTTTGCAACTTAGCCAGAGTGAGGTGCTTAGATCTCTGTCTGAGTCGGAAACCTACAAATACCTTGGAATGTTCGAAGCTTTGAGTATCGTCGATGCAGATATGAAACAATCGGTGAGGGATCGGTTCTTCGGCCGCCTGATAAAGGTTTTGAAAAGCCTCTTGTCTGGCGGAAACAAAATCCGAGCCTTCAATGGTTGGGTCATGCCTGTACTGACGTACTCCTTTGGCATTCTAAAGTGGACGCAATCAGAACTGGATGCCCTGGATAGAAAAGTTCGGCGACTGCTGACGGCATACAGGATGCACCATCCACGCTCATCTGTTATGAGGCTGTATATACCTAGGAAGTGTGGGGGTCGTGGCATGTTAAATGCCAAGGATCTGCACAACCGAGAGATATACAACCTTCGGGAATATTCCCTAAAGGTGAATGTGGGTATGTACCGTGATGTAGCAGCAGTCGATAAAGGACTCACTCCGCTATCCTTAGCGAACGGGAATTGGCGAGCGCCGAAGGTGATGAGTGTGGCGGATCGCACGGACGTATGGAAGAGCAAGGAACTACACGGTCGATTCTACCGGGCCCTTACGGGTCCCGATGTAGATCAGTTAGCCTCCGTGGCCTGGCTACGATACAGTAACCTCTTCGGAGAGACTGAAGGTTTTGTCTTAGCAATTATGGACGAAGTTATCATGACGAACAACTACCGTAAATATATTCTAAAGGATGGGACGGTCGACATTTGTCGGGCGTGTCACCGTCCGGGAGAGTCTATTAGACATATCGTTTCCGGTTGTTCCCGTCTTGCTAACGGCGAGTACTTGCACAGGCATAACCAAGTAGCTAAGATCATTCATCAGCAACTTGCTCTGAAATACGACCTTGTTGAAGCCGCCGTACCTTATTACCAGTATTGGCCTCAGCCGGTTCTCGATAATGGTCATATAACTCTCTACTGGGACCGATCTATTATCACTGACAGGACTATTGCTGCCAATAAGCCTGACATAGTGATAATAGATCGGGATGCGCATCGGGCGGTGCTGATCGATGTCACCATTCCACATGACGAGAACCTTGTGAAGGCAGAAAAAGAAAAACTGCTAAAATATTTGGACCTGGCCCACGAGGTGACCGACATGTGGCGTGTTGAATCGACCATCATTGTTCCGATCGTTGTATCTGTGCACGGTCTAATAGCGAAAAGCTTCGACCGACATCTAGAGAAGCTTTCGCTCCCCGGCTGGGTAAAGGGCTTGATTCAGAAGGCGGTCGTTCTTGACACGGCGCGTATTGTGAGGAGGTTCCTCTCTCTTGAGCCCTGACCACTGATGGCTTGGGTCGTAGACCTCGTCTTCAGTGGGCCTCTGTTTTTTATATTGTATTTTTAAATTTATTTCCTTTGTTAATTTTTTTTAAAATATAATGTAATAAATAAGTGTAAATAAATGAATACAAAACTTAATAATACAATTAGTGTATAAAATCAGTGAAGTGTAATAATAAAGACCACATGAACATTGTGTCTACACCTTAATAATAGAGACAATAAGAAAAGTGCCAATGGACACATTCTTAGCATAAAATCATATAGTAATTTAGGTTAAAACAAAATTGCTTATTAGTCTGAATTAGACTAGATTGTAATTTTAATAGCGTGCATTATAAAATTAGATTTACTAGGAAAAACAAAAAAAAACTAATATAAGTACAGCAGTAGTGAATGTGTAAGCTGTTGATACTCCATTTATAAATAAATAAATAACCTTAGTAGCCAAGTAGTACTTGATAGTGGGAACTGCTAACTAACTTATGACTATAAAATAAAACCTAACTGCACATTTCCATCATCAAAACAGTTTAGCTTCGTCATTTAGAAGAGTTTGTATTAGAAAAGGGAAGCGTGCAAGGTCGAATTATGAGAATGTAAGAGAAGTGTATTAATACGTCGATTTCCCGTGACCATGACCCCCGCGGCCTCTTTGTGCATACGCCCCTGATGTTATCCTTCGAACTTTAGCTCGATTCCAGCGCCATTGCTGAAATTCATCAAAAGACAATTTCATTTTAAGACTGACAATTTGAATTTTTGTAAATCTTATTCTGCGAGTGCAATTTTACTTCCTACCTTAATTCCTGCTATATAATATTATAAATGCGAAAGTAACTCTGTCTGTCTTTCTGTTGCGCTTTCCCGCATAAATCTCATAACCGATTTTGATGAAATAAATTGGCACAGACAATCTTTAGATCCTGAGAAGGAACATAGGCTGCCTTTTTGTTAAAAGTGACGACAGATGAAGTTGCGCTGATCCGCTAGTATGTTATATTTGTAGATTTTCGTACATCTATTTTAAAATTAAATACAATGTGACCTATTCACGAGTTAAACGAAGCCAGGAACGGGTTTTCTAGTTTTAAATTCCAATTGCCTTAGAACATTACACAAATACAAAAGACAATACAAATATATTAAAGATATAACTAGTAGGGGAGACCGAGGGGAGTTGAAACAATTTTGACATTTTGCTTCATACACCAAACGCCATAGGCAGAAATCATATGATTTTGATATCAATCCATAGGTCATTCTTTAGAGTTGCAAATGACCAACATAAAGAAATTGTAAACGTTATATTGCTGTGAAAAATCGACTTAACCGTAACAAGTCAACTTGTTTCAACTCCCCTCATACCGAGGTAAGATGAAACGGGGACCGAGGAGAGTTGAAACATATGATTTTTAAGAAGTAATAAGGACTGTATAATGATAATGATGATGTAATTTAAAGGTATTTAATGAAATAAAACTCTTGAAGTACGAAACAAACTTATTTATCATTCATTTAAGTAGTTAACTACAGGTCTAGTTTCCCTAATCAATAATAGTACGATTCATCAACACTTAAACCTATTTGAAACATCAATCAAAATAACAACCAGACAAACAAATTGTTTCACGTTCTTCTTTCTAAGTCTATACACAAATATCTTACAATTATCTCACAAATGTATTGAAATAATACATAATTTACTTAATATATTCCAAATATTTGATCTTTTTCTTGTTTTTGTTTTTTTTTTTTTTCATAGTTAGGTTTTTTCATGTTTTTCTTGACTGTTCTAACTTCTTCGATTGCGACCAGTTCATCTTCTACAGGAGTATCGGTTATTATAGCTGATTTTACTTTGCGTCTATTTGTTTGATTTCTTTTCCTTGGTGAAGCCTTTTCTATCGCAAAGTTATCTCTTCTGCTGTGAGATCATATATTTCGCGAATTGTCATACCTCTGTCAGTCTTTCTTTTATAATCTATAGGCATTCTTAAACAAAATAAACAAATTAGATCAACCATAATACATAAAAATCGAAAACGAGGAGAGTTGAAACACTCTGTTTCAAATCTCCTCAGTAAGAAAAAGTGTTCGTATTTATATTCATTCTATTATTAAAAAGCAAATATACAGAAATCAATTGTACCAAATATATATAATAAATCTTTACTTAATGACCTTTCGAAACATGTATAACTTAAACCAAAATACAAAACCCCTACCAAAATATAGGCATCGTAAAAAAACGTTAAAAACTTACTTTTCTCGATTTTTGTCACATGGTACGCAAAACTCCACAACCGCGAAACTCACGCGATTGATTAAACTGACACGGACGCGGGTGGGTGTGTAGTAGTTGAAAAGCGAAGTTGCAACTCGCTAACGGTTTTGAGTTCTAAGAAATCAGTACTGTTTCAAATCACCTTTGTTTCAAAACCCCTCGGTCTCCCCTACCTATGTCACGCAGGTAGGAAAATTCCAACATTAAAAAAATATACTTGGTGAATCGCTGTTTGACTATACAAATGCAATAGTTAGTACATTGGATAAATTAGGGGTGACAGGGATACGTGAGTCTTAGTGTGTAACGCGCTGTGCCTCCCCACACATAACCCTTGCCAGTTTTCGCCTCAACATGGTTCAGACACTAAATGTAATCTGTAAGAGATTTCAATGCGGTACCTACAAGACACACGTACCCTCTTAAGTAAACGAAATCTTTGACGATGTGGTCCTGCAAAAAAAAAAATAGTAATACTAAAATTACTAATCTCTCTACTAAAGTAAATTATGAAGAGCTGTAAGAAATTTCAATGCGGTTCAACACACACATACCCAACTAGGTGATCGGAATCTTTGATGCGCGATGTACTCCTACAAAAAGAATTTGGCCTAAAATTACTGAAGTCTTTATATTTACAATATTTTATATACGAATAGAAATTACAATTATTATTAAAATCAAACAGGTCAAAATCAGGTATGTCTCAGGTGACTCTTAGTCGAGAACTCGTTTGTGTCAAAGACCTGAAAATTATCATTATATTTACATTATTTAGTCTACATCTAGAATATTTAGTACTGACGCGTAAAGGATCTGTTGGTGTCGGTTTTGACATCAAATATATTACTTTGAGTCGCAAAATTGCTTTGTAATGAATATTTCGAATTTACGTTAATTATATCAAAATAACACGTTGCGGCTTTTCAATGAACATTCGCAAATTAATTAATATTTGTAATTGTGTAGATATCAAAGGTTAGTCTTCAGAGTTACATGTAAGAGTTATTCTTTTGTTTCATCTGTAAAATAATTAAAGGGAAAATTAAACTGTTGTTTCAGTCTTAAGTCAAAGAATTACCTAAGTGAAAATTGCTAAAGAGGTAGACATTCCAATGCCTACAAAAACCCATTTCATTCTTCTTAAGTTCTCACGAGATTTATCAGCAAAGCGATATTAATCACCATATCGGAAGCCAATTACAAACAACAAACAAGATTCTGTGTTATCCGATTCCTGTACAAATAAAATTACAGCTTATCATGAGTTTGTCATCACACATGTTAGTTTCTCTTCCAAAACCACATCATAACTTTGACTAACAAAAACTAAGTGCATTCCGGCCTCCTCATAAGTTAAACAAACTAACCTGTTAGTTGTAGAGAAAGAACGATTGATATTAAGTTAATTACCTGCCCGAGCCGAAACGTCCTTTGTCGGTCGGCGGTAACAGAGTTCATTGATTCCGTTTCTGCGCCCCTTCGCTCCTATAAAACCGACCAGGTATCAAGACCTATGGATCTCCATACAGCCACGTCTCACTCCAACTTGTTTGCATCCACGAGACGAGCGGAGAAGGTCATGCTAATTTGGGCGAACCGCCAACATGTGTTTATGGCATTGGCCTCTAGAACAGTGCAGCAAAAAAACGCCTTTATAATCATAGTGGTAAAGCGCAATGTCATTTGGATTTAAATTGGAAATTTTTCTGAAAAATTCTGTTGTGGAATTGATCTTGTCTGTTTAGAAGATTTTAATTAGGTATTAATTTGTTGACGCGAAAATTGAACCAGTGTCGAGCTCTGACCTAATTTAGGACAAGTTGGATATCGATTTTGTAATTACTAATCGATTCCTGTTATGACGCGTATATCTTTTATTTATTGGTTATTGATAGACCAAGAGTAGATAATGTATCGAGTGGCCATTCGATACCTTCAATAAACCTTCAAATCATGCATTTTAATCGACGTAATCGATACTTCAGTAATTCTTTTCAATGTTAAATAAAAATAAATGTATTCTAGACCATTTTACAGCTTGAAATATTAAATACTAAATATAGCAAAATGCAAATAAGTGCGCATGTGTTTTTGCAACGTATACGTTAGGTAATGTGTCGATGTAATGAATGTTTTACTCACAATATAACTTAGGATATGTGAATAGGGTATTAAAAAAGGTAAAAGAACTAGTAGGTGATCATGACGTTTATAATATTGTTAAATTTATGAACACATACAAAGAGACTGGTTCAACGACAACACTGTAGAATTGTTATTAGTTATTACACATTGTATAAATTACATTCACATGTGCATTAGAAGTTATATGAATTTTGGATTATATTTTGAGTTAACAAACTAGATTCTCAAGACATAGGTAAGTCATCTATGCACTTGTTTATGTAAGTTAATAATGAAAACTGAGACTTGATTGTGTACAAAAGAAGGTATTCAAATACGAATTTTATACATCAGCTTACATCGTACACCATTTTTACTAGTAGACCTATTTTGATGTCTGCGTCTCCCACACATTACGATCGCATTCTACTTTTAAGTTATTTTCATCAAATCGTTAAATGGCAACAGGTGTTCAATTCTTTCAAGCACATAGTCCTCGATTTTAAGCAAGCTCCTAACAAAAGTTTGAAAGCATTGCTCTTAAATCTGTACAAATCTCTCCGCCAACTCTACCTGGATCAAACAATGAATGCCCAGAGCTGTTTGCCCGTTTAACCTTACACATAAAACTGTTTTAAAACTCCCACAAAGCGTATTGTCGTTACCACCAAGACAAGTTTAACTCATCTCATTTAATGGGTATTTGTAAACTTTCTGCTGTTTCATTTTAAGTTTTGGGTTAAATTAAAATCAAGATGTGTCAATATTAAGTTCGTTTGATACTTTCAGAGAATTGAAAGCAAACTTGCTATATTAATAGGAATACTACGGCCAACTAGTACACCTTATGTATATCTTAATTCGTAGAAATATTTAAATGTGCATCAAATATTTATCACAACACTGGCTTAAAACGTTGAAGGTAACCTACATATTGGAGAAAGATTCAAACTCTTCGAATAACATAATATGTGAAGTCCACAAGCAGAACTAAGCATGCTTGATGAATTTTATCTGATATGATAAGCACGGGGCTGAAACTTACCAAATATTTAAAAGTTACTTTGTCTACTTAATAAACTATAAGCTGAACTCTTAACGTTACTTCCTTAATTTAAGAATTAATACTCATCATTATAAAAGTAAAACGGCATGGCATTAAAAGATTGGAAACATTAACCTAAATGATATTCTTCGAAACCATAGCAATCTTCCTCGGTATTTTCCAACCATTTTGACATGTTCCCTTAATTTCATAGATAAAATTACACCGTGAAAATAAATAAATAATAAAGAAAAATCGTTTCTTTCCCCCTTAAAACTATAAATGTTACAGTAAGTAGGTACTATTCGCTAGTATCTAATGGTTAATTGTATATTATAAAATACAATATTATTGTCAATATTTTGAAAGCATCTCACCAACTCAAGATCATTTGCTGTCTATCATCAATAATTATTTTTAATCCCATTTTCACACATGTACGCAATGCGCATGCAAGAAACGATGAGAGAGAGAGACGTGTCTTCAACGCGGGATGAAATTTCTCTATGATCTGCATTAGTGTCCAAGCATAAAAAAAGTGCTGATATCGCTTATTACTATTATTTATCTGAACCTATACTTTTACCTGCCTATAAATGCCTCCTGCACAAGAATTAACGATTAAGGACTACAAGAATAACTGGACGAGTTTATCCACAAGTACCCAGCCAAACAAAAGACACATAAAATTTCTTTCTTCCTGTCCGAAGACAAATAGCCAGGCGCGTGGATAATACAATACATAATTTGACCAGGCAGATGGCACAGTAATTTAAACTCTGCTTCCTGTCTTGTGTCATAGTATGCACGGTCAATGTTCATGGTAATTATGTAGGTACCTACTTTGTTTCTTTTATTGTCATAGATAAAATTTTTTAATAGCGAGGTGAGCAAACTCTATGCTGCTAACCTTAGTACAACGCCATCTTTTGGATTCTTTGGTAACTTAGGTGTAAGAAAATTGGGTATGCAATTAGAAAGAAGGATAGGGCATAGACAATGCATGGTGAACTTGGGGCTTTATTTTTTTTTTTATTGCGTGATAGATAAACGAGCCTACGGCCCACCTGATGGTAAGCGGTCAACGTCGCTCATGAACCTCTGCAATGCCAGGGCAATGAGGGGCTGTTATCTATCGCTTTTACAAAGGACATTAATTCTTTTAGCTAGTTTAGAGTGTCAAGATCTGACCTGATCGAAATTTAGCATTAGAGAAGGATAAAGAGGGAGCTATTATCTGCAATGAAATTTTTTTACATATTTATTTTGTATGAATTTTGTAATTTTTTGTGTTATACACTAAAAAATACTAATTTGCATCTAAATCTCAAATAACGATTTAGAGTGGTCTATACAAACGAGAAGCTTAGAAGTCCTTCGACACAATCACTGAAATCGATCGAATGCCAGACTAGTTAAGAAGGGCTATCGGAATTTCTGAATCTAGAACCTAGTGCTCTCAAATAGACTAAATTGTTGAAGTTTACGCATTCTACAACAATATAGGTAAATAAACACTTATTTGTTATCGCTATTTTATTTTAAAACTAGCTGAAGGAGGCTTCTTCGATAAATGGATTATACAACATTGAAATATTTTTTCAAATGAGATTACTGCGTTCAAACAAACTCTTCAGCTTTATATATTTTTGAAGTATAAAGCTCAACTAATTTATTATCAAAGTAAAAAGCATACTTTAATATAACCCAAACAAATTCCAATCACTCTGATTTGGTGTAATACTCAGCATATCGAATGTGTTTTGCATTTAGGCGGGTTATACACCTCCATTCATCCGTTCGTTCGATATTACGGAATGTATCGAATATTATATTCCCGCCGTGCTGATACGGCGATCACAACGGTGTATATCTGAGTAAATAAGAATAATAGAGGCGTCTAGGGGAATATCCTAGTTGCTTTATTTATAACTGCTTAAGTATTATTGATAGTTTAGATATATCTTAGGAGGTATAAAAGATACCTTTTACAAACGTTAGATCTTTCACTTTTTGCATAAAATAGCATAGATTAAAAGATGAACAAAATTTTACTTTAGTAGTATATATTATCTTATTAACGAACCATCTTGTAACCTTATTGCAATTCATTATCATCATCAGAATGAGAGATCAATGAAAATGTATTTTTTCCTTACCGACATCACTGTAGTTTTTATTACCATAATATATTTTAATATACCAGTAACATACTTAATATACTATATACCGCTTAATATATTATATAAAGAAAATATATGACCATTTCAGTCAACGTTCATTTCACAAAGATGCTCATTTCATAAACGGTTAGTAGCAACATTGAACGATTACTCCGTAGGCAAATGAGATTTATTCTGATTGAAAGATTCTCTATTGTTACAAAATACTCTAAAATTATCGATTCCTTTGTGATTGTGTCAAACGCTAGTAGAGTTCAATGCACTGAGCACAGCCTGTAATGTCTGTCCAACATTGATTCATCCGATGCATTACAATTTAACGACCGATTTCATACATTGTTTACAATAAAAGCATGTTTTTTCTTTTTATTTGTTAACTTCAATATTTTAGATTATATCTTAACATTATTTTAGTGACCACTGCTGGGCTCAAGTCTCTTGTGTAGAGGGATCTGACACATAAATATATTGTAGAAACTAAATCAGTTTCCTAGTTGTTAGTGTTTGCGCGATGGAAAAAAATGCCGTGGGCGTAACGCGTCGACCCGTCCCTCATAACCCCGTGCTGGGTTTTAACCTCAGCCGGGGTTCGGATGCTGAGTGTGAGCGGTTGGAGATTTTAGTGCGATTCAACTCCCAGTGATTTCCTCCAACTAAATAAAATTGTTAGTGCTACTATTTAAGCTAGCTTTTATTTCAATTTCATTTACGTAATTATTGAAACTATCCCCAAATTGTAGAATTCCATTACTTGAAGCGTAATTCTATTTCCAAAATGAGAGGATAATCCACATATTGTTCTAAATAATCACCTATAGTCTCAAATATCAATCTACTAAGTACTTCAATCTACTAACTTCAAAATATCTAACAGGTAAGTGTACAAAGTATATCAGTTATTTTGCTGTAGACATAATAAGTCACAGACGCGACAACCGATCTCACGGATATCTTCCGAAGTAGGTCAGCCGGGAACTAGGTTCTGTAAGTTCTAGCTCTAAGAATAAATATAATTGACAATAGATTTCCGATATTACATGTGCTTGTATTATCTTATGTAATCTTATATAATATATTATATTATGATATTTCAGTGATGTGAAAATAAGTAGGTAATAAGTAACTTGATAGTGAATTGTTTTATACAACTATAACTTTGAACCAGTTGAAGTACATCACTATGTGCTAACAAGTTGCCCTGCGGCGACTTTTAGCAGTCCTTTCCTACCCTTACCAAGCTAAGCCCCTTCTGAGCTCGCACCTCCATCCTGGCGAAGCTGGAAAGATGGAAAGCAACAACGATTCCTCCTATCCCAAAAAAAAAAACAGCTGAAGTGGAATTAATGACCTGTCGAAATGCAACATAGAAGCATCATCAGCAGCTTTTTGGAAGCAGATCATTTTTTTTTTGACGTAATATGTAGATACAACTATCATTGTAAATTTTCATATGACAAAGAAAAAAAAATTGATACCAAATAAAAGTGGTTCTAAGTTGTATTTCGACAGGTCATTCACCCATTTCAACTGGTCCAAAGTCACAGATCCACCCTATATATGAAAGACTCTAATCTACAGTGAACTATGGAACCTTCCCACCATGTAGCGCAAAAGAGTTTCAATTAGTTTCAAAGCACGTAGACAATATTAATATTATTTTTAATGTCATTGACATCGTACGAATATCAAACCGCCTCACCAGTAGACAGCCTTAGCAATCCTTAGGTTACAAGGTTATCGAACCGAAGAATGAATTAAAAAATCAAATTTTATTCTACAATCGCAATTTAATTAGTGAAGAAAGGTCGTGTAGATCAAGTAACAAAATTTAATGGGAGATATACTGTTGTTGTTTTTAGTAATTAATAAATTGGTTCAGTGTTTATTGCTAAATTAAAAGCTTGAAGTGTCTCAAATTTGTTTTTTATTCTATATTTTTTAACCGAGTTCAGAAAAGAAAATTTATTGGAACGAAGTTCCTTATCGCGCGTTGTGAAATTGGGCTAGACGGAAAAAATTCTTACGAAGAGTCGTCACGACACTTTTTTTGTTTTAGATGATTATCGCTAGATGGCGCTGTGATCAAAATCTTTTAAAACACGTCCCATATCGCTCGTAAAAAACAAATTAGGAAAAAAAATAAGATATCTTTTAATCGAAAGGAACTTCGTTCGATCCGGGTGTCCCTTGACACCTCTCAAGTTTTTTATTTCTTTTTTCATATTTATTCGCGAATAAATACGGTTTACGGTTCTAGGAAACGAATAAGTAATGATTTTATATAATTTAGAAAATACACCAACTATTAAAAATACGATTTCATGACTAAAAGTTATTGTGCAACTAAAGTGTTAGAATATTCTAAAGATCCTAATCAGTTTTCAGCACGATATTTGCATTCTACTTTAAGACACAGACATTAAGTTACATTGAACTTTGTAGCCCAAAAATGTTAAACTGAGTATTACTATATGACATGCAAAAGACTGATTTGAAGACAGAACTTTTTTGTTTTTATGGTATTATTACTACATTTGTGGGTACTAATATCAAGTTTTACAGTAAAGTCAACTTCCATATTATTGATGCAATGGATGGATGTAAGAGGAGAGGAAGGCCTAAGAAGAGATATTTGGATTGTGTGAAAGAAGATTTGCGAGACAGAGGACTTATACCAGAAGAATAAAAAGAGAGATCAAATAATTATATTACGTCGACCAAAATTTGAATGGGATAAGGTTGAGCTAAAAAAGAGTGTCTAGAATGCTGCGATCACTATTTATATAAAAAAAAAACGAAATAGATAAGTACATAAATTTATACATAGACTGAACTTAATAAATACCTTATAATCATCTTTGTTTCATTACAAGTCGTTTATCACTTGACCTCTAATTTTGTTTGAAGAGGTCTCCCTTAATGGTGTCGTTTGAAACTAGTTTTGAGAAATCCACTTATAGTGTTTTGTTAACAATGTAGACAGTAGCGGATTTAGTTTTAGGTTAAAAATGTTGCAGTCTGGAGAAGCAAATTTTATCGGTTTAATTAAAAACAACAATTTTATTTGTATTATTCGTTTTATTTCTTACTAAAAAATGAATGAGAATCATAAACGATTTAAAACGGGGTGTGCAGAATAAAATAGCCCTGGTAAATATCCAAGTCTCCCATCAGGTAATGGTCAAATGATAATTAAAGTAGACAATCAAAATTAAATGTAATAATACAAGAAGTCATGGTCCAGTTAATGGTAGCGTAAATGCTAGCACTGCAGAATCTGAAGCTAAGCATTATGCTGAACTGTTCCGCAATTTACCAGAAAGGATTCCATGCATATAAATCTGCCGTGGAATGCCTATAATTCCGTTAAATAACAAAACATAGTTAAGAGCCTACAATCGAAAACTGCTAAAAACAATATTAATTAAACTTGAGTAGCACTGCTAATAATACTGCCCTATGAGCTATTTTACAGGTCGATATAATATTTTTAACGTATGCCCTAAAATCTATGTAAATGTTAGAAAAGGTCGGTTCATTTAAGCTTAGTTTTACCAAGACATAAATGCATTCGTAAGATACCCCTGTTCTCGTTATTTTCACATTATTTTGTATTGAATATGTATGTGTTTATTTCCTCCTCAGTTCTGAACATTTGTTTAACCCTGTTAAAGTATCTATTTTGGTGTTCATTTGTTTTAAAATTTACTGATTTCAACATCAAAGCGTTGTCTGGAGCAGTGGTTTCAGTGAAAGCGATATTTAAATCACTCCGTACGCCGGCAGAATGCAAATCAAAACCTCAAATTATGTTGCATTTGTTTCACTAAAATTAACATATATTCATTTCAGCGGTAAACCGTTTACTATCAGGCGGACCATAGTTTTTAAAGAAACCTATCAAAATTAAGTAGATTACAAAAAAATGATTAATGAATCTGACAACAACTAGAATTAGAGAAATTGATGAAAATTTGATGTAAATAACAAAAATGTTAAATTATAAAACTACAAATGTTCTACTCACAAGTCCCGATCAACTTCTTTCAACTAGCATATGGAACTTAAAAGACAGCATAAATTCAATCTTACAACAGGAAACAAATTTCCAAATGAAATCCGTTACAGAACCTTGCACAAGTAACAAAGCATTAACGTTTAAATTACCTAATTAAATATCTGTACACGCTTCTAAAAATTCAATCACTCAGAAAAAAGAGTTATTTTTTTGTCTCCTTTCGACCTAAACACAATACTGTTAACTAAATTGCGAGACTTAAAACTAACTGTTCCAAAAGATTCTCGACGCAACATTGATCAAAGTGCAGATAGATAAACAATCGATACGATTTCAATGTTTTTTCTATCTACAAATAATTATACCACTTCCTTGTGAGATGAGGAAAAAACATGGACGGAGAAACAGATTCAATTTGAATATGTGAAAGGTGACTAAAGTGGAGTTACTTTTTGTTTAAACAACTTTATGCTGACGAATGCTGGGGTGATATTCAATACCATGGTATTAGGTATATTATCGAAATGAGCTACCGAAGGATAAGGTAGGTCAAGGCTAGATTTAATTTAATTTAACTTTGTAATACGTCTAGCCGTTTTGAACAGATATTCATTTTTAAATCATTTACTTTATCAAATTCACTCCAAACAGCTCTAACATTATATCATAACGAAAAGTCACGAGCAAACACATAATACTATTACCGTGAAAAATATATGAACGAAATACTAAATGAAGAGTATTGAAACAAAGAGAAACCACACTATTCTTCTAGAAAGAAATATTTAAACACTAGTGGGCCCGCACAACTTCGTTTGCATCACTTTCGATTAAAAAGTAGCCTATGTTCTTTCAGAATCTAAAGATTGTCTGTGCCAAATATCATTAAAATCGGTTTAGAGGCTTAAGCGGAAAAGCGTAACAGACAGACAGACAGAGTTACTTTCGCATTTATAATATTACCTACTAAGGATTGTTACCAGTCCATTCACAAAATGCGCAGTAATCTCCCCACGTTCGAATGCTAATGGCTGACCATCTAAATTGTTTAAAAGAGTTTACGTATGTAAAAGTTTAAAAACCAGACTCATTGAAAATATCCGAATTTTAATTGGATTGACTTATCATTTAATCTTTCTGCGGAATTCAAACGTATTGTGTGGAGCTTCAATTCCATTTTCTATCTACCGTTCCGTTGGAGCGTTTTGCAGTTCAAAGCAGTTCTTTGCACCTTATTTCTGTAGCAATAAAGGTCATTTTACAATGTTCTGATCGCGAAATGTGTTTGTGAAAACTTTTATCATTTTGCATGGAGTGTTCGGCTGTCCATTTGTGTGCGTCGGTGTGAGTCTGTGTTGCATTGGGTCGTGTTTAATTATTACCAGGGGAATAATATCCAAATGTTACTTTTATATTTGCTCTAAACAAAAATTAATACGAAAGTGGATCATGGTTAGAAGTTATGCGTGTTGTTTTATTGAAATGAGGTTAATTCACTTCCTATGATATATTATTTAAAATAACCGATACCAAGGACATACACGGTCGCATCTTATCTGTGTCATGATCTTTACTGTGAAAAAAAAACGCATAGACATTGATTCTTTGTTTTAAATATTGTTATATTTGTTACATATTATGTGCTAAATGTAGTAAAGTTATATTCTTCGCTAGAAAAAGTAAATTGAAAGCTTTAGTATACTTTACACCAATACATAAATGATTAAACGAAAAGTCACTTAAATATGCATTTATTTATCAAAACATAATCAATTAAACAAAACTCAATAAAGTGAACCAACAATATTATTTAATATTTACAGTTCCCGTGAACGTGTCTAACATCGGGTTATACGGCCAACAGCCAACATACAGGCAAACGTTCGACCAACATATAATCCGACCAAAATTAAAGTGTAGGTCAATCGAAGCGAAAAAAAGACGTTATACAACCACTCGTTTTAATAGGATAGCATTCGGTTAACTTTGGGTCTCTTCGGGCAGGTAGTAGCCATAAATACTGATAAAAAAATTATATGGGGGCGTTGGTCCTTTCTGTGATAACGGATCCATTGTGTTCAAATATTTGTCTATTTAACAAATAATCTATTGTTTTTGTGTTCTTGTTTGACTATGATGGAATATAGTTTTCAAACAGAATACTTGTGAGAATACGATGATGAAAAAAAAACTTATAAACGAATGAATCTTAAAAAAGTGTTCTTTAAAATAATTAAAAGTATTTATGAAAGGTCGTTTTGAAAGATTTTGGGGAGGCCTAATATATCCAACAGTGGACGTCTATAGGCTGATAATATTTTTGTAAATTACCTATATCTGTATAAATCTAAAAAATATGATTTTGGGTGTACTAAGCTTTACTTGTACGTTTGTACCTACCTAAAATATATTCTAAGCTTTGTTCGAACGGGTCTGACATCCAATTTGTTTGTGGTATAATTTGAAACCTCTGCTAGAAGTTCGAGGTAGCCGATCCTACGATTACAGTTTAAGATATTGACCGCACAATTTTTACCATTAATCTATGAAGTTTGAATTCCAAATCACCAGGTAGATATAGAACGAAAGTATCCCATTACTTGATTACCTTTATCTTATTAAAAGGAGTAGAAATAGACTCTCACGTATGATCAACGCCATGATCGAATGCGGATTCCACGTTAATACCTTCGAGAGTCTCCGAATTGCAAAATTCAACACACACAAAAAAACCAAATCACAGGAAAAAGTCACACTCATTACCCTATTTTTGACAGCGTAGTTAGAGCTAACAGGTTGCTTGAATATTAGAGATTATGATGTTTATGAAGTTATGTTATAATGGGAATCACTGTAAAGCCCGTACCTACGACCTTCCTATGGAATCTCAAAACCTCGCTTACAGAAGCACAACTACGAAACCTCAATGAACCTCATTTCCTATCCATAATTAAAAATCTCATCCATAACTATTTTCATTATTATCATCCTGTAGACATCCACTACTGAGAATAAGTTTCACCAAACCATGCAGTAATGACAAGTCCTGTGCTGTTTCCTCCCAGTGACTTCCCGCAGCACTGACCAGGTCGGTCCACCTTATGAGAGGTCTGTCCCAATTTCCAAACTATAGAGCTTTTAAAATCATACAACTGCAATATAATATGATGATAAGTGTTTTTGACCGAATTCGTAAGGTTCATTACAGGACAAGGCCCTTGAAGACCTTCAGTGTGCAGGATCGTTGACCGGGTGAACTGAGAACGCCTAACCTAGGTTTATTTTTACTCTACTGCTAGAGTAGGCTTGACATTAGATCCTTGACAATGTTATCGAGGTGTATTGCTTGATCATCATAAATCACAGATCATTTAGTTCACTATTGGATATCCTACTAACTTTAAGTACCTAACTCTATCTGTCTAACCTAACCTCTCAACCAATTTTTATCTTTGGACCCTGAGAAATAACATAGGCTACTATCGTATATATTTTTATCGTAAGTGACGCAGACGAAATTGCGCAGGCCTACTAGTCAGCTATAAACCTTTATCTTAAATTTGTATTATTATGTTGCATGGTAATTATCATTTGATTGGCTTCAAAAATACCTATAGGTATGTTGAAGTTTCATGAGACACGTTATGTCAAGTAAAGAAGAACCATCCAAATAAGTAATTAAAAATCTTGGGACAGAATCAAATGATACACGTGGCAGTAAGTGATTTTTTATTTGTTTTAACCATGTCTTGCTTTGCATTGTGTTGATTAGTCCTAAAAAAGAGAAAATAAATTAAGCTATTTTATTATAATAGCTACTCTTATCAACTTGTCGTTGTCAACGTTGATATTCGACATCCTCCAACCAAAAATCTCCATTAACGGTGATATTATAAGCAAACGATCAAGTTACATAAATATTAAGTGAAATTGACTCACACTCCACGTAAATATGTAATATTCTAGACATCTGCTCACATCCTCAGCAGCCAGTGTAAGTAGACCTATTGAACTTTTAACTCTGGACTAATGTACAGGTCTTTGAACTGGTTTAACGGCAGACCTTTTACTAGGATACAGACCTTGAGTTGATTGATTCGGCTCGCAAGCGGAGGCCATTCTTGTAATAAGTTTTCTTGAATTTAGAACTTACGGTACCCATTTTAATTGTTATGATTAGATTATAGTTGGGTCTGTGGTGTCTTAGTTTAAGATTTCATTAATTAATGTATGTATTTAGTAAAACTGGATTTTCGGTAACTTTAGTCCTGTAGTTATCAATTTTGAAAGATTCTTTATTAATCAAGGAAAACTAAACATAATCAAGAAGGAGAATGACCAGGAATAAGGAGGAGAATGAATCTTCCGAAATGAATACTGAGCTATGAAACACTACTAAAAAGACAGATAGGTACGTATATAGAAAGCTAGAATTTCATTGTAGTCTACCCTAATAGACAAAAACAAGAGCACACAATTTAACAAAAGAAGACCTTTCTTTAATCAATCTACAGTTTCTGAACTCTTCAGAACTTGACTTTCAGTTTTTAATTTCACATGTATCATTGTGAAATTAAAAAACAATTTGCTATCCACATATGAATATAATGTATCATATATCAAACCAAATATATTTTGCTATATAATTACTCAAAGATTAATAGATTCGTAGAGCGTGTTCCCGCTTCGAGTCTTAATATAATATTATTATCATAATGTTCCTATTTACAACTATTTCTGCCGCGAAACAAGCTTGTGTTTGCCTTAGAAGAGTACGACAACAGATGTTACATAAAGCAATGCACGCCAGCAAGGAATCGCACAAAAAAGTCGTACACTGACTTAACCACGACGACCACCTTAACAGGGAAGTTTTTCACTTCATAAACCAAATGGGTCGTAATGGGCTCATGTAAATAAATAAACATCGCTGATATTCGGTATCGTTCATCCATAGATTTAAAAGCAAACTTTGTTTAAAATGTAACATTTATTCATTCATAATTAACAGTTTCTTACCACGATATTTAATTGATTCAGTTGTCTCAATATTTCGACGTTGTTGCAAACATCATGATCACGAGAAAAGATCTTTTTCAATAGGATTAAATTGCGTTATATTCTTCAAGAAAAGATCACCATTTGCGTACTGTACAGTTAGAAAACATTCCAATTTCATAAAGTTATAGTCGTACAGAATAAATAGCTACTTAAGTTCGAGTATTTTACGTGGTAAGTTATGCAAGCGTTCAGACGTGCAGTGTACTGAGACTAGTCGTGAAGGAGCTTCGTATTATGCTTTATGAAGTGGGCGGTGCAACTCGCCTTCACGGAGCCAACCTTCAGCTCGAGATAGTGAAACTCATTTGTTTTAAGAATCAAAGTTTTGACTATTAAATCGACAACACATTTTTATGCTATTATTTTTAGTAGATATGCCAATTTAAGAATGAATCAAATAAATGTTAATATGTGACTTTGAGACGACCACGTTGTTTTCGAGAACTAATAAAATAAATAATGTTTGTTAACATGTCTTTTTTCCGGTATACATATGAGATTGATGTAAAGTTGAGCTTCTACTTTAATTTCGTTCAATAGTTTTTTGCGGTGCTAAATTAAGTATCAAGTCACTTCATGTTTTTAGATATTTGTCATCCTTTCTATTAAATTTTTTTCGTGTTCAATAATAGCGTCTATACTCTATACATAACTTAAAGCAGCTGTTCTTTACTAAAACTTGCAATTCACTCTTAAATGCTATAAATATGTCCCGGACAAGTTAAACCAAATCTTAGAGAATTGAAAAAAAAAACTTTACAATAAAATATTTTGAATCATAAGAAATTCTATGTACAAATAAATTCTGACTCTACAACTAGCTCCATCTATCGGAAGAAAAACACAACTCGATCTTGATATTCTAAATTACTATAAAAGTTATCAAACTTCTTTTTCGAACGATTCAAGAAGTTTTTCAAACAAATAGCTTGCGATATTTTTACTAGGTTTAGTTATTCCTCCCACCCGGTGGTCCCGCCTTGTCGTGGCGGTGGGCTGGAGCGTGCACCCTCGCACACCGCAAGGTGTTGAACTGGCAAGAGGGTGCCGCGACTAAGAGGACCACACGGAGCTCCTCTCCCCACACCGCTTGTTAAGCAAGCGGTGCCCTCGGGGACGAGGAGGGTGGCTAGTGGGCCACCGGAGGAGGACGCCGAACAGCAGGCGGCGGGTAACCTGCACCCGGGCTATCGCGAGCCTTGGGGGACTAAATCCCCCCCAGAAAAAGCGACCGCACCACCTTGGGTAAGTGGTGTGAGTAATCACCCAAAATTAAATCGTAATATGGAAAAGTCCCAAAAAGAGAATGCCTTGCCGGACGATCCGGCCCCAGGCACCCGGCGCCCGCGGGTATCCGGGCCCGCGGGTGTGAAGACGCCCACCGATGCCCACGTAGGGGTAGGCAACCAGGCCCCTACGATGGAAGTAGACACTGGAAGGCACTCGCAGGTAGCCGGGCCTGCGAGTGGCAATGACACCGATGCCCGGGCCCAAATCGTTTCGTTCTCTTGGGCGGACGAGATGGGCTCGGAGGAAGAAGAGCCTATAGATGCGGGACCGGAGCCGACATGGAGTACCACCCCCAGTGATGTCGACTCCGGAGAGCAACAGGCGGGGAGAGTCCTCCGCAAGCGGAAATCCGCTGCGCGGAGGACCTCAGGGGGCGACTCGTCCTCTCGCGGTGTGGGGCCGCAGAGGACGAGACGCTCAGGGAGGCTGGCCGCCAAGAGTGGCGGCGCCGGGCCCGGCCAAGACTCCTTGCCTCGGCCGGCTCGGAAGGAGCTCGACGAGCATACGGCCGTCCTCGAGAGCCTGGGGCGCAGGGCGCTTTATGCGTCCAGCCGGGCCTCGGGGAAAGGGGCCAGGGAGGAAGGGCAGAGGGTGCGAGCGATCGCCTCCGATGCCCGCAAACTGGTGCCGGTGTTCTCGGCAGCCATCAGCCGAGCATCGGCGCTGGAAGCGGAGGCCGAGCGGTCTCGTAAAGAGAACGCTCGGCAAACGGAGGAGATCGCCGCCCTCAAAGTGAGGCTGGCGGCGTTGGAGCGGAAGGGGCCATCGCGCTCGTTCCGTAGGGAGCGGCGCACGCCCACACCAGGCCCTAGCCCGGGGGATGCGGCAGCGCATCGGTCCCCAACCGCTCCAACGAGTGACAAGCAGCCAGCCTTGCCCTCTCCCGAGGAGGCGGCAGGGCCCAGGCGCCACCCTTCGCCCCGCTCGAGGGCGGAGATCCGGCGCATCAGGCGGGAACTGATGGAGGAGTTCGGCAAGGAGATTGCCGAACTCAGGGCAGAAGTCGCTGCCCTGCGTGGCGCTGCGTCGGCTGCGGCTGCACCTGCAGTTGCAGACGCGGCGCCACCCTCCACCACCCCGTCTGGTCCCACCACTCGGCGGTCGGCTCGTCGGCCCCCCGCAGGTCCAACTCCGGCCCCAAAGAAGGGACGCGGTGCTGGCGCGGCGGTTGCCCCAGCACCGAAGCCCCGTCCGCTGCCGCCAGCGCCGTCCAATATGGACGACGCCTGGACTGAGGTAGTGCGGCGGGGCAATAAAAGGGCCAGGGTGTCGGCCCCTCCGGTGGCGGCGGAGGCCTCACCACCTGGAGGGGTTACAGCCCCCCCACAGACGAAGACGCGGGCGGTGGCAGAGGCTCCCCAGAGGGGTCGAGCGCCTGCCACCCCCACCAACCGGACTGCGACGCGGGCGGTGGCGGAAGCTCCCCAGAGGGGTAGAGCGCCCGCCACCCCCACCAACCGGACTGCGACTGCGGCGGCCGTGGCTGCTCCCCGGGAGGGTCGAGCACCGGCCGCCAAAAAGAAGAAGAAGCCCAAGAAGAAGGGCCCGCGCGCGCCGAAGTCGGCGGCAGTGGTGGTAACACTGCTGCCAGCCGGCGAGGAAAAGGGTATGACCTACCCTAATGTCATGGCCCAGGCGCGCGCGGCCATCGACTTGGGCGAGATAGGAGCGGGGGAGGGCCTCCGCTTCCGGACGACCGCCAACGGGGCTCGTCTGCTGGAGTGTCCCGGTGCCGATAGTTCCGGCATCGCGGACCTCCTGATGGCGGGTCTCCGGGCGGTCTGGCCGGAAGAGGTGGTGCGCGTCCACAGGCCGGTAAAGATGGCGGAGATTAGAATTACCGGCCTGGACGATTGCGCCACAAAAGAGGAGGTGGCAGCGGCTATCGCTGCCCAGGGGAAATGTGCCCCGGAGAACGTAGTCGTGGGCGAGCTTCGCCCCGGCTACTCCGGGGCCAGATCTGCGTGGGCGCGATGCCCCGTGGAGACGGCCACCTCCTTGGCCACTCCCCCGCCGGGACGACCGGCTGGACACCCTGGCAGGTTGCGCGTGGGCTGGATAGCGGCCCACGTGCGCCTGCTAGAGTCGCGCGCCTGGCGGTGCCTCCGGTGCTTCGGCACCGGACACAGCATCGCCAGGTGCACGAGTACGGTTGACCGCAGGGAACTTTGCTTCCGCTGCGGTCAACCGGGACACAAGGCGGCCATGTGCTCGGCCGCACCGCACTGCGCTTTGTGCGCGGCGGCCGGGCGCAAGGCTGATCACCGGGCGGGGGGCAAGGCTTGCTCCCCGTCCGGCTCCAACACGGAGCGCAACAGGCGCCGCAAGCAGAAGCGGCGCCTGAAGAAGAAGTCGGCCGGAGGAGCACCGGCCGGCGTTTCGGCCCCCGCTGTGGCGTCACAGACGCCCGATAGCGGGGGCGATGGAGGAAGGGAGGAGGCGATGGAGGTGGTTCGATCTTAATGGACCACACCCTTCGCCTCCTCCAAGGTAACTTGAACCACTCCGCCAGGGCTCAGGACATGTTGCTCCAGAGCATGGCAGAGTGGTCAATTGACGTTGCCGTGGTCGCCGAGCCGTACTTCGTTCCCCCAGCCGACGATTGTTGGTTCGGGGACGATTGCGGCTTGGCGGCCATACATATCAGGAGGGCCGCGGCGATCCCGCCCTTGGTAATGGTGGCCAAGGGTTCTGGGTTCGTCGCGGTTTCGGTGTTAGATACCGTCGTGATCGGGGCGTACTTCTCTCCGAGCCGGCCTACCGTCGAGTTTGAGCAGTTCCTGGACGGGCTCGAGGCGATTACTCACCGCCTCGCCCCCCGTCCAGTGATACTCGCGGGGGACCTCAATGCGAAATCCGTCGCTTGGGGCTCCCCCCGCTCTACAATTCGCGGTAGGCTGCTGGAGGAGTGGGCGGTCGCGACTGGCCTCTGTTTACTCAACAGGGGTTCGGTCGCGACTTGCGTGCGATGGCAGGGCGAGTCCATCGTGGACGTTACGTTCGCGAGCTCTGCCATCGCGGATCGCATCCGCGGCTGGAGAGTGCTGGTGGGGGCGGAATCGTTATCAGATCACCGCTTTCCGTCCCCACGCCGGCTGCGGACGCCCGCGGGAGTACGACCCGGTCATTCCCCAGATGGGCATTGAAGCTCCTGAACAAGGAGCTCTTGATGGAAGCCTCTACGGTGGCGGCGTGGACGCCCATGCGTCCACACCCAGTAGACGTGGAGGCCGAGGCGCTCTGGCTCCGGGACGCGATGCGACGCATTAGCGACGCTTCGATGCCCCGGGTCGGCCCTTGGTCTCCCACGAGGTCGACGTACTGGTGGTCGCCCGAGATAGCGCAGTTGAGAACTGTATGCGTCCGGGCGAGGCGCCAGTGCGCTCGGCACCGCCGTCGCCGCCTTCCGCGTAGCAACGACCCCGTTGCATTCGCGGAGGAGGAGGCCCGGCTGCATGGCTTGTACAAGGAGGCGAGGGGAGCCATGCGGCTGGCCATCAAGATGGCCAAGGAGCAGCACACGGAGCGCCTTTTGGAGACGCTCGATGACGACCCTTGGGGGCGCCCATACAAGATGGTGCGCGGCAAGGTGCGCCCATGGGCGCCCCCCATAACCGAGCGTCTACCGCCTCAGCAGCTGCGGGACATTGTCACGACATTGTTCCCGCAGGAGCAGGAGGGATTTATCCCCCCTGCTATGGGTGAGCCGCCGGAGGATACCGGCGGCGAGGCCCCTGCTGAGGTTCCCCACATCACCGGGGAGGAGCTTCGTGTGGCCGTAGTCAGGATGAGTGCTAAAGACACGGCACCCGGCCCGGATGGCATCCATGGCCGGGTCCTGGCCTTGGCCCTCAATGCCCTAGGGGACCGACTCTTGAGGCTTTACGATTCTTGCCTCGAGTCGGGACGGTTTCCCTCGCTGTGGCGAGAGGGTAGACTCGTCCTTCTTCGGAAGGAGGGGCGCCCGGCGGATACAGCCGCCGGTTACCGTCCTATCGTGCTGCTGGACGAGGTGGGCAAATTGCTGGAACGCATTCTGGCTGCCCGCATCGTCCAGCACCTGGTCGGGGTGGGACCCGACCTGTCGGCGGAGCAGTACGGCTTCAGAGAGGGCCGCTCAACCGTGGACGCGATCCTTCGCGTGCGGGCCCTCTCAAATGAAGCCGTATCACAGGGCGGGGTGGCCTTGGCGGTGTCGCTTGACATCGCCAACGCATTTAACACCTTGCCCTGGTCCGTGATAGGGGGGGCACTCGAGAGACATGGAGTTCCCCCCTACCTCCGCCGGCTGGTCGGCTCCTACTTGGAGGCCAGGTCGGTAGTATGCACCGGGCACGATGGGACCGTTTACCGGTTTCCGGTCGTATGCGGGGTTCCTCAGGGGTCGGTCCTCGGACCTCTCCTTTAGAATGTCGGGTACGACTGGGTGCTGAGAGGCGCCCTGACCCCGGGCCTGAGCGTGATTTGTTACGCTGACGACACGCTCGTCATGGCCCGGGGTCAAGACTTCAGAGAGGCTACCCATCTCGCCACAGCGGGGGTGGCCCTCGTCGTCGGTCGTATAAGGAGATTGGGCCTCGCGGTGGCGCTCAATAAATCCCAGGCCCTGTGGTTCCACAGGGCTGGGGTGACGCCACCTGCAGGGGCCCAAATCGTGGTTGGAGGCGTCCCAATAGAGGTCGGGGTGCGATTGAAGTACCTCGGCCTCATACTGGACAGCCGTTGGACCTTCCGGGCCCACTTTAAGGAGCTCGTCCCCCGACTGATGAGGACGGCCGGCGCTCTGAGCCGGCTGCTTCCGAATCTCGGGGGACCAAACCGTGTCGTGCGCCGCCTCTACGCGGGGGTGGTGCGTTCGATGGCCCTGTACGGCGCGCCCGTTTGGGCCGGACCGGGAAACCGGACAGCAACTGTTGTCCGGCTCCTGTACCGGCCGCAGCGCGTCGTAGCTATCAGGGTCATCCGCGGATACCGCACCGTCTCCTTTGAGGCGGCGTGCGTGCTGGCTGGGACGCCACCTTGGGACCTGGAGGCGGAGGCGCTCGCCGACGATTATCGTTGGCGTTGCGACCTCCGCGCTCTGGGCGTTGTGCGTCCCATCAGAGCCGCGGTACGGGACCGGAAGGCCCAATCTCGACGGTCCGTGCTGGAGGCGTGGTCAAGACGCTTGGCCAACCCCAGCTGGGGTCTAAGGACCGTCGAGGCGATTCGCCCTGTCCTGGAGGACTGGGTGAGTCGTGGCGAGGGACGTCTCACCTTTCGTCTGGTGCAGGTGCTGACCGGGCATGGTTGCTTAGGGAAGTACCTGCACCGGATACAGGTCGAGCCGACGACGAGGTGCCATCATTGCACAAGCGACCTGGACACGGCAGAGCATACGCTCGCTGTCTGCCCCGCATGGGAGGAGCAGCGCCGTGTCCTGGTCGCACAAGTAGGGCAGGACTTGTCGTTGCCGGGCGTCGTGGCATCGATGCTCGACGACGACGAGTCCTGGAAAGCTATGCTCGACTTCTGCGAGTCCACCATCTCGCAGAAGGAGGCGGCGGGGCGGGAGAGGGAGAGCTCTTCCCTCCCCGACCAACCCCGTCGCCGCCGACGTCGAGCGGGGGGCCGACCTCGGGAGTTGTCCCGGGACCTGGCCCCCTAAGACTACCGGGTCCACCAACATCGGACCCGAGGGGTGCCGCGCTAGGCTTCAGCGCGCACCCTCCGTGCCATCTGTACGGGGGATGGCAAGCCGTGCTCCCCGACCCGGGCTGGCCCTGGGCCGGCCTGAGCCGAGGGAGACCCTACACCACACGGCCCCATCTTGGCGGGCCTTAATTGGCCCGTCCACCGAGTGAGCCGGTGGTCGTTTCACCGACGGCTGCCGGTTCGACGTCCGGGGGTGACGGGGCGATACGTAAGCGACAATCGCGAACGCGTCCTGTCACCCCTACATCATCGGATGTCGAGCGTGAGAGGCGGGAGGTTTTGGTGCGGTTCGACACCCACATACCCCACTCGCGGGGCGAGTGGAAGTCCGGCGATTTCCTCCCGTCCAAAAAAAAAAAAAAAAAAGGTTTAGTTATTCCTTGAGTAATTTTAGTTTCTGCTTTAATTCACTGCGCCTTTTAACACATATGAAAATGTTCTAAAATGAATATTAGTACTCGTTATTCTCTGGTTTCTCATAACTTTATTATTTTACATTCATAATATGACTTACTAAGTAACATTTCTCTACGTATAATTTAAGTAGTTGATTAGTACACAAGTTTACTTCTCTCCTCATAATCAAATTATTTAAAATCAAAGATTCGTACAAAAAATCAACACGTTTAGTCGAAGGCCGTGTAGTCCTTTCACAAGTGAACTCATCAACAAAAACCGCGATTGTAGGCGTTCAAAATTACCTGCTTTGTTGTACACAAGTATAATATTACAGAGGAATAAGTATAACAACATAGTACTCGTACAACAGAGTAGGTTTTCGCTATCTGTCCTGGTGGGGGCGGCGCGACGGGAATGAGTCCCGCATGCTGGGTTCTGGCCTCAGCCGGGGTTCGGACACTGAGCAGTGGCGTGCATACATATTTAAGTCAGGGTATGCAGAAATATAAATCTGAGTAATTTTCTACATATTTATGTCCAATAATCAATTTAATTTAACTTTTACGCTAAGTTTGTGCCAATAATAGTAACGAAAAGTGTATTTTGATTAAATGTACAACGTTTAATCGTTTTTGTTACAATTTTTTAAGCAAATTTGAAATGATAGGGTATGCAGTGCGTATTTGCTTGTATGACCTGCACGCCGCTGACACTGAGTGTGAGCGATTGGAGGTTTCAGTGAGGTTTAATTCCCACATATCCCGTACAATCCCGCGATTTCCTTCGATTCAAAAAAAAAATGTCCCTATGTATTTTTAAATATTTTAAATTACATAACGGATTTTGATGAGGTTATTTTTCAATAGATAGAGTTGTTTACAGGGATGTTGTGTACGTATAATACGAGCATAATATAGTAAAGAAACAACCAAAAGTAACCCTAGTACGCTCAGTACACTTTCTCCAGCTAAAACGGGAAAAAAATATACGCCTATCTGTCATGCAGATGAAGTCATAATAAAAGTAGTACCTAGTACTACATACTATACTTGAAAATTATACTAGCTAGGTGTTGTATTCAGATATTTAGGACTTTACCTTTTGCTGTTAATCCTATGATTAGAAGAATACGATACCCAATATGTTTAAAAATCTTATTTAAACGAGTATTAAGCATTAAGGTTTACATAAGTTAAAATACCAATCCCGACTGTCATTTTTTTAGAACTAATCAATAATACTTCAAAAATCTTTTAGCTGGTTCATTAATTGAATTACTACGTATAATATCATTCGTAACGTAGCGAAGGGATCAGAATATTATTAAATTGTATATAATAATAGGAAAACCAATTTATCGGTAATGTAATCATAGTAAATGTGGTTCACTGCGATATCCTTAACTCAAGGAGACAAAAGATGATTGTTACTTGTGTTTAAAAAGGTTTTGAGGTTAGTTTTGCATTTCAAAAAAGGTAGGTAGGTATATTATTAGGTATATTGCATTTTAATTTATGTTGTGCAACCCTACAGTTCTAATAAATTCGGTCAAAATATAGGGTGCCCTACCTAGATGCTCGTCATACAGTGCGATTTCCATTTTCAACTTAGTTTTTCTTTATTAATTTCGAGCATTTAGTTCATGATCATTACATGTGTAGGATCGGTGTTTTATCTAGTATCTGATTCCATAAACATTTTATAAAAAAATACCATTGTTAAAAAGAACTTCATGTTTATTTGAAAAGTGACCCCAGGCCCAGTTTTTGAAAACTTTCATACATTTTGTATGTAGAAATTCAAATTTCGAACAATTTTAGATTAATGTTTTTTGAATCTATTTTTCATCATTATATTTAATGTAATAAGTATCGAAATTGATATTATGTATTATAAAGCTGGATAATTATTATATTTATAGATTAACACCGGAAATAAAAAAATGTCGCGATTGACTACAATTTGGAAGTTATCATTAATTGGACTTTGCTCTTAATTGGGTTGGGCACCCTAAATATACACTGACAATAGTTCATCTACGTTTTAAAAATTATATTTTACACGTCATCATCATCGTTATCTCTTCAAGTGACTAGGTTAATGTGATTGACATTGACATTTTGTTATCTTACTGACCATCTGTCCCTTGATAATCGATAAAGAAAATATCATATTTTCTCAAAATATTATCAAATCCGCTGCAAGTTCAAGTTAACAATCAAAGCGTGCCAAAATTGGAACCGGATAACTCTAGTATTTGATATCTCGACACGACATTGAAAATTATACGTTAATGAACTTTCGAACTTGGAATAAGTTCTTGTATGTTCGTAAACATTCGTACATATGAGGTTTCATTGCAAAAACTCGAAGTGCCCAACCCTACGGTCTATTTCTTACATTGTTTTTCCCTTCTAGGGTTGTTAGTACAGTCAATTTCCTCTTTGACCCTAAAAGATCTCCTTGAAACACTCAGTAATTCATTCCGAATGCGTAAATATTTATTGAGTATAAATTAAGATAATGAAAGTTCAAAATAGATCGATTTTCAAACGTTTAAAATAAACTATAAATCATTTTATCATCTCTAAAACGTTTTGCAATAAAACTTCAAATACGGATTGTTTATATTACAAAAGAGTATTGATCGCCTTCCCGAAGAGCGTACGCTAAAATATAACAGTTCTAAAGTCGTAAAACTAATTCTTTAGTCGAGTTCCGACAAAAAGCTACATCGAAGTGTTAATGTAGCAGCCCTGAACAATAATGACGACCCGCCGTGTGCACGTGCGCAACGACGGCGCCCGAATGGGGCCGACCGTCCACGAGCAATACTCCTTCCAATTTCAAAAAGCTATAAGCGCCAATATTATTATGGCATTCTCAACTTAATTTTTGTTCTGATAAAGTTCTATTCAGCTTGAATTTCAAATTACACTTACACCTTATGCTAGAACTTTACCGTATGCCCTCGAGACGACCGTAGCGCATGCCAAATAACTATGACACACCTACATTTGTACTCGAACCATTGCTGGCTGAATGTTCGTCGCGGAATTGCTATTAAAACAAAGACCGCATTGAAATAGAAAAATTAAATAAAATCAAATATTCATTAATGGAATTACGGTGTTTATATATGGGTCGTTACAAGTCGCTTTGCGATGTATCGTGTTGATTTTCAAACTACTTTTGTTGGCATTTTTTATAGTGTCGGTCGGTTAGCGCGGTTCATGTGTCAGTCATATTGAGCGCACATGGAAAGTGTTGAACCTCAATTATCGGGCGATATGCGATAACGTCTTATCGTTCACGGACGAACATTTTACCGAACTGATAAGTAGCCAATTATTGCCAATCGATATGTTTAACAACATCGAAATATTGTTTTAATGGGGAACTGTGAAGAAGGTCGTAAGTGTTTTGTTAGGGTTGTAACTTTGCGAATTACACTTACAACCATAACAAAAGGCTTAATTAGTTTAATACGTACCTGGACAGACGACGTTCGGGATATTGAATAGTTCAAAATCCTTTAGTAATACATAATACACTCAATAAATACAAAGATAGATAGAGAAAAATAGTAAAGCATTCTTCAGTTAGGGCACAATGGTCACAAGTCTATTGTCTGTTTGACATTTATTTAAATTTTTAAAATAGCAGATATACGAGTCTACGCCCCATCTGATGGTAAGTGGTTACCAACCCCCTAATAAACCTCTACAATTTCTGAAATTGCACAGTATCATATCAAATATTACTTAACATTATGAGGCGTAAATATTCAATTATTTATATAATAAACAATACAATTAGTGCGATTGGATAGCCTCTTAATTTTATAATATTTTTTTCTCAGAATACCGTTTAGGCAAAAATACCTAAACATTGGAGATTAAAATCTTTACAAATAATCTCCAACTTGCATTGGGTCAACAGCGTAGCTTCCTCAACAAAGCATTCAAACGGAATCCATAAGCCGTATCTATACTTCTATACTAATATTATAAAGCTGAAGAGTTTGTTTGTTTGTTTGTTTGTTTGTTTGTTTGTTTGTTTGTTTGTTTGTTTGTTTGTTTGAACGCGCTAATCTCAGAAACTACCGGTCCGATTTCAAAAATTCTTTCACTGTTGGAAAGTCCATTTATCGAAGAAGGTTATAGGCTATTTTATTTTCAAAAAAATTAGGGATCCGCATGAAAATATCGAATATGTAACAAAAGGTGAAAAATCAAAAACCTATTTATGCGTACGCTGCAAAAACTATTGACAATAGAACAAAATGATGTACTACGGGTTTTTAGGTATTTTAAAGACAAACAAAAAAGTCCGCGACAGCATATATCTAACTATCATAGTTTAGTCACAATAACCGCTTTTATGTTTATAAAAATAAAAAAATTGTCCGAAAAATTAATTTAACGTTAAATGAGTATCGTTATATTAACCCTTATCCAAATTAAGTATTATATTATCAAGAGTATTAATGTAGAAGTAAATTACTTTTTGTTTTATTCCAATCGGACTTTTCGTTTAGAAGTTATCACGAGTATAAAACGCAATTTTATTAATACAATACACCCACAGCGGGCGGCGAAAATAATATCGCGACGACATAGCCAGTACTGTTTGAACCCCTTTGTAACGCAGACGAAGTTGCGCGGGTCAGCTAGTCTTATTATAAAAGCAAATAGTCATTTGAAACTTAAACGGGCATCATCACGTTAAGGGTGCGAGTACACCGGAGCGAGACCACGCCGGAAATCGAACCCGCGAACCGGGGTCGCGCAAACATCCTCTGCGGTCACCGACCCTACGCTCTCGACATGTGCTCACTGAACACGTGGTAATTTACTACTGTTTCATACTAGATAAACGGAAATTTTAAAATCCGATCCGTATTGTTTTTGAACTATTTGAAATTAATGAAAAGTTAGATCAAAAAAGGAAAAAACGTATCTTGAATAGACTAACACAACATGTTCCTTTTTTGTTTGATCTGATTGCATTAGCAATGCAATATTATAACTTGTTTTGTTCACCTAAAAATCAAATAGATGTTATCTTAAAAATAGTATCGTATATGAAAAATAGTAACAGAACGCCTTGTATATTGGTGTAAGTCCCTAAAACCTACAATAAGTTTAACATAAAGTGTCTTTACCGGCGAAAAATATTTCTTGTTCTCCTTTTTATACATACAACAAGATATTTAACTCTAAGTTATCCTGTTTAAGAACTCTATAAATACAATATAACAAGTAATTTGAACTGATTAGTAAAAGGTAAGTCACACTATAATTGCACAAAGTACATTAAGAAAAAAAATACAAAACAATAAGCGTGTTTGCAGTTACGACCTTTTAGAATTTTTGTCAAATTATACGATACCGTTCAAAGGCTAACAGTTACAGTAACGATATCAATATAATCAGTGTAAAAATAATTCTAAATATTCTTATAATACTATGACTAGTTACTGCAGTTACAAAATGGTATCAGTATAATTATTTATCTGTCGTCGGCACCCTCGCACCATATGGGCCATATATCGCGGGCCAACCACGCCATCACGAATACACTGCCAGGGGACTGTACAAATTTATTTATAAACGCTACTAAATTCATTCTATTGTTTATAAATCGGAGTCATACGAGTGATAAAGAAGTATAATTATAATCGATTTTCTTATATGGCTTATTAACCATGCAGCCAATGCGGTTAAATTATAAAAAGGAATATTTAGTAGGGTAAGATAACCAATTACGTGCATTCATATTCACACAGTTTCCATAATAATGAATAACACAAAACCCATAATACCTATTTAACAGTATTAATATGTAGATAACAGATCAAAGTCATAGTAAAAACGATTACTAAAAAGTAGTTTTACTTTATAAAAGCAGTAAGTAGATTTAGCGAGTATAATTATGAACCCAAAGATGCTCCAGCCGAGCGTAAAGGCATAGAATTTATTATAATAGCTCTAGACGTAGTTACGCCAAAATTGTACTTTTCTATTCTATCTACAGTGCGCATGACGGGTGATTGTTTTACGCCAGAAATGGCAAAGGAATTACGGGTTATAAAAAGAGTTTTTACAAGTTCTTTATCTTATTAGAATTAGATACTTGACTACATGATTATGAAATGAAACCGGCCGGCTTGTACCTCTAAATCTTAATATGAAAAAGATTTATGTGCAATTTTACACAACACCACTGGCTAAAAACGGTGAAGGAAAATATCGCGAGGAAACCTGCATGTCGGAAAAGGGTTCTAAAAATCCTTTGAAGATATGTGAAGTCCCCAATCCGCACTGGGCAAGCGTGGTGGACTATGCCTAATCCCTCTTCTGAGGAGACCTGAGCCCAACAGTGGGCAGTAATGGGTTGGTACAGTACAGTACAGTACTTGACTACATGATTATAAGTAAATGCATTATGAAGAGTAATATGTTCATTGTTATATGTGTAATTTGATACGTTTAGGTAGTCCATGATACCGTTGGTGTGTGGAGGCAGATTTACGCGAAAGAAGTCCACGCCTGGCGCGACTTTGCACAGGACCGAGAGAAGTGGCGAGACCTTTTATCAGACGCCCAAACTTTGGGTCGCTGAGGAGTAAAGAAGGTAGTACAATAGGTATGTATATTTGTTTCTTCACTAATTCAATGCATAGCTTTGATTTTGATCTTGTCTTTTGTAACTTGATATCAAAGTTCTTATAGTAGATATCTTTTCTAGGCGGTTTTTGAAGAATAATAACAAAATCTACCAAAATATGTGGCCACGGGGACAGAGCGACGGGAAAGAGTGCCGAGCGCGTAACGCGTCGCGATGTCCCTCCAAACCCCGTGCTGGGTTCTGGCCTCAGTCGGGGTTCGGAGGCTGAGTGTGAGCGGTTGGAGGTTTTAGTGCGGTTGAACTCCCACATACCCCGCCCACCCCGCGGTGATCTCCTCCAACTGAAAAAAAAAAAAGATATGTGGCCACTAATATTCGCAGACGTTTCAGATATCAAAGCATAGAAGCAGACGTTTTTTTCGTATTTTCACTTTAAATAAAGAAACCTTAGTATTACGCTCTTACCATATTTCTTTATAACAATCTAAAATAGTCGGTTTTCCACCGACCGGTTAGGTATAACGTACCTATTTAATTTCTTGGTTGAACGAACAGTGCTATGAGTAAAGCTAGATAAATAGATTGAATACAAAAACTGTAGTTGTTGGTTATTTACAATTTAAATGAATAATAGCGTAAGGTCACTTGTTAGGTATACATAAAATGTTTTTAAATTTCTAGAAAATTCGTTAAGGAACTGTTACATGATGGAAGTATAGTTTTTTTGTGGTTAAGTACTGGCGACGCAGTCCGAGTTCGCATGGGTGGTCTTAAAAATATTACCTATTAAAAAAAAACTCGTTAATGTCTATTCCGTAGTTTAAAAAATACAAAAACATAGACATGTACACAAAAGTGCAACTATGATTATTTACTTGTTTCATATTTAAAATACAATTATAGAACATATTGACTATCTGATTTTTTTTCAAAAGTAAGCAGAATGTCGAGTTGGAAAGACCCTGTTATGCTAAATTGAAACCAATACCTATCATAAAAACTATGCGTAATAGTTATTTCAGTCCCAATATTAAATAAGTTATATTATGTGAAAACAAAACGGTCATAGACTGTAAACCGCAAGTCGTCGGATACTCGGAACCACAGAGAGATCAGTAACCATTAGCCGTTGCGTAATAATAAAAAAACAAATCAATAGGAATCAATGCTTTACCAACATTATAAAAGAATAGGAATCAATGCGTATTGCCAACATTATAAAAAATAGGACGTAAGAAAAATTATAAAATAATAATTTACGAATTATAGGGTAAGTAATCCAAACACCGTAAATTAATTTAATAATTATTTTCTAGCTTTGACCACGATCTGTGGTTGTCAAATGTCACTTATAGATAGCACTAAGGAAACACCAATTTTGGTAAATTCCCAGTTAATTGATTTATTGAGGAACTACTAAATATTATTTTCTCCACCTTTCTGAAGTTGGTTAAGAAATAAAATTGAGCTGCCAACATTTATGCCAAATCAAAAGAATATTATTACAACAATTCGAACTATTTCAAAACCGAATCACCATTCCAATTCCGAACTCACAATCGTCAGGCCCTCGGAGCTTTAATCGGGTCTCCGAACGCGAACGACGAATTCGACAATAACCTATGAAGTCATATCACGCAAACTGGTTTAGTTCTATTCCACTGAATCACCGCGCAACTAGCCGTATGTCTCGTCTACAATTGCTTCGGTAAATTGTTTTCTTTTTTGCGACACAATCTTACAGTGATAAATCTATGTTAATATAGATACTTGTATTTATAGTTTACACAGATTTGTCAAAAGAAGGAAATTATGAAGTGAACTGTCTTTTTAATGTTTGTCCTCACTCCGTACAACTTAGTTTGGATGGACCGATTCAGATGATAATTTTACTATATGAAAGGCGATGGTCGGCGTGAGGTCCCATTTTCAGTCAAGTTTTATATTAAGTATAGGTTACTTACAAGGCAATGTTTGTCTTTAATCACGAAAAAGGGAAAGCGAACCGAATGCGCGGGGAATCGAATGCGGGGGGAAAGAAATACGGTTACAGTCATGTGGCCAACGGAGGACGCGCGAAGCGAGGCGTGAGCGAGATAGTCGTATCAGCTGGTTTCGTATTGCACGATGTCAAAAAGAGAACGAATGCGAGACGCGAAGCGATAGCGAAACTCGACGGTTGTGTAATCGTTCAACATGGCCACGTTAGATGTAGAAAAATTCATAGAATGTGTCAAACAATATCCAATATTGTATGATCCACGTCACAAGTACTTTAAAAATTTCGCAAAAAAGATGGCAATGTGGGAAGTAGTCGCACGAGAAATGAACGAATCAAGTAAGTACCGACCGCTTTTATCTGTACAATCATATTGTTATGTAAACTACACATTGAATAAAAATACTTACATTAACATTGTATTGTACTTACAAATTGTAATTTTAAAATATGTACTACATTTTCCCTTTATTTTTGACTAGCGGGCCCGGGCAATTTCGTCTGCGTCACTTTCAATTAAAAGATAGCCAGTATTCTTTCTCAAGGTCTAAAGATTGTCTGTGCCAAATTTCATCAAAATCGGTTGAGAGGTTTAAGCGGGAAAGCGTAACAGACAGACAGAGTTACTTTCGCATTTATAATATTAGTAGGGATGACAATTTGAGTTACCTATGTCTATCAGGTAATTCAGTGTTCAGACCTTGTACTGATCCGAAAGTACGGAGACCCTGAGAACGCGAGAGTAGATCACAGTACCTACACCACATTTTAGCTACTTACAATAATTTAAAAATTATTTTATGTCGTTTTCTAATCAAGGTCGTGATGAATGAACCTAGTCCACATACTCGTAACAAGTTCGTTCAACACAATAGTAGACAGAAAAACCATGTCTTAAATAAACTCTTGTGACATACAGAAACATAATAATATGTTTATATTAAAATATGTGTATATTTTTATAATCTTTTCAGGTGAGGCATTACGCACCAAATGGAAAGGTTTAAAAGACGGATACACCAAATACAAAAAGCAAATGGGAGACAGTACTTGTATGGGTTCTGCTAAAGCATACATCAATTGGGTTTGGGGTCCAAACTTGGAATTTTTGGATCGTTTTTTGAAAAAAAATAGATATAAATCTCACCAATCTCTTGCACAAGCCACATCGTCACAGCAAGCTAGTGATACATTTGTTTCACCTTCCAAATCTATGTCCCCTGTGCATTTCCTACTAAAAGACAACGACACAGAGGAAAATAAAATAGAAGATGTCTCACCAACTGAAGCCCCACCAACACCAATAACATTCATATCGTCTCGAATACAACATCGAGTACCTACTCCTTACCGAAATAGACCTAAAACCCAAGAAAATAAAAGAATACGACACTACATGGCAAGGAAACGTGTACAGTCTGATGCCGTGGACGATCTCTTTATGAGCTACGCCAAAACTTTCAAACAGTTCTCAATACAAAGTCAAACAATGTTGAAAATAGAAATGGCTAAATTGTTTGCCGAAGTAGAACTTCGGGAGCACATTAATCAGGCTCTATCACCAGGATATTCAGTCACCATGGAGTCTGAACGGACAGAAGACAATTTAACCAGTTATGAAAACCTTGTAAAGATTGAACAAGATACTAATAATGAAGATAATTGAATTTAAGAATTATTAAATAGGTACATTGTTGATCAGATGTTTGTTGTAAAAATAAAGAAATCTAAGATATGTTATTATTAATCACTCTCTGTTTTTGTTATTTATTTAAATCAGAACAGTCTCTTGTGAGATACAGAAGTAGGTAAATATAAAAACTTGTCCATCATGCAACTTTCTAAAAAAGTATATTTTACATAATGAAAACAGTACTGTATTTCTTCTAAATTTGTTTCTTTTTTACTTTAAAAAGAGGTAAAGCAAAGTTATAGTCTTTTAATATTCATTTCATTCTAATTCAAACCAAAATTATCCAACACTTCGTTCACTTGGTTCAATTCGCAGTTACGTTTGACAAGGGCTTAAGTGCAATGACCTAATTATGTTTTGCGCCAGAGACACAAAATCATTCAGTAGACAATCTTCCAAATACAAAAGTGACAGATATATATTTTAAAACGCAAATATCTAAACAATTTAATAATAAAATATACAATAAAGTATAACGTGCGCAGTAAGCAACAGCTGGTCACGTTATCAGCTTCACGTAATACAAGTTTAAAGAGTTGTTTGTAGTTACTGCATTGAACCGAACAAGCGCCTAACGCCATCTATCGAAGACAACCACAAACCATGGAACAGTTTACTGTAACAATGTGATGATTTTATGATTTAAAACCGCATTTTTCTAGACCTAAGTAGACTTTTAAGGCTTTTAATTTTGAATACTACGCTAAATATTGTTTAATAAACTATTTAAATAAGCAGAATAATAATACTAGTTAGATATATTCTAATCAATTTATAACCTAAAAAAGTCTTCAAATATCAAGTTACTAAGTCTCATTTAAATTCAACGCGATGAACACTAAATAATTAAAATAAAAGGTTAAACAACTGTTAAACCACAAACAAGGGTAGACCATTAAACAGACGAACCATTCGAATGACCGAGCCTAACATAACGCTTATATGAAAATCCTAATCTCCTAAAGGCTTAGATTGAAGAGCCCTTGAAGTTAATTTTCGTAAAATCTTACGGTCGGATACTCAACTAGCCAGAATTATGGAGCCCTTAAAATATTACAAACAACCGCTAAAGATAAGTATTTCTTGTTAGTAAACGGGGAGGGGCGGGTCAAAGTAAAATGGCTGCCAGCACAAATACATTTTGTATCTATCTGTCAACAAATCCGGTGACAAGTTAGAACATTCTGTGGTTACGAGGAATAATCAAGCTGTGTTTCACACGACATAAAATATGTATGCGTGTTACATGAGCTCTATAAGAATTTTTCATAGTTCTTTCCCGAGATTGGTTCGTGGAAGGAAATTGAAGTGAAAGAAGGTTATGGATAGAAAAATATTTTAGCTCTTTTTAAATTTTACATGTAAATATTATTTGTGTAAAGAAAACAGGAATGTTTTGTTTATTTTAAAAATCGAATGGAATCGTTCAGAAGAAATTCAGCTAAATTGATTTCGACTTTGTTTTTACCATTGTTTTTGCATTCTTCTTTATTATTTCTTTTAGTTTGTTTTTTAAATTGAATAGTGATACATATATCGGAAGGTTTTATTTTTTGATTTCTTACATAGTTACTTATTTTAACTCCCAGATATAAAGTCTTAATAATTTCAAATTTACGTGGACTTTCGAATTGTTTCCTTAAGTTATCCCAAAAAGGCTAGTGTTTGATTAATTGGATTTACTACAAGTAATTGAGTTATTTTATCATCTTTAAGAAATTATACTTTTACCTACCTACACGAATATATACAGATTCGTTACTTGCAAAATAAGCGATTACATTGATTGGGTAGTTAGTGAGACGGCATTGCAGAGGTCTATTAGTTAGAACTAGTTACTTTCTATCCAGCAAAAATTGTAAAGATCACTCGGAAATACTCGGAATATTTTAGAACGTTTCAGAATCCAATTAAATCATTCTCAACAATGTGATTTTTAGTACTATTTCTTTTGGGTAATATTATCTATATCTGTACTTTAATATATAAGGCTGAAAAGTTTTTTTTTAAACGAGCTAATCTGAGAAAACGGACGCGGTAATTTGCGAATGCGAATGCGAATATTCGTTACAATCCTAACACTTAACGTTTATATACAGACACAACATAAACAATCCTAACACTTAACGGTTATATAAAGACACAACATAATATTCTCCTACTCTATAGCAGTTTCTTAATGTACCTACATACGAGAATCTTCGAACTAGAAGTCAGCTGAATAAATAAAGGAAAACTAATGAGTGAGTACTTACTGCAAATAATTTATGATATTATAAAGGTTCTACGCCCACACGAAAAAGGTTGGTGTTCCCTAAAGGTCAAAGTTGGTTTTACTTTGAAAACCAAATGAATCCACCCACTATTTATTTGTAGAATGACGTGTTTGATCGGTCTATCAAGTTAGCACCTGCCGCGGTCATCCACGATTTCCAAGACATCGTTTTTGCGTACCTACAGTATAGCGTGGGAATGAATTCAGTATACGTGAAGGTTTATGGAATATACAGGGTGTTAGGGTATAATCCGATGAAACAATACTTTCACAGCAAATAGTATACTTGATGTAGAAGCCATCCACCAAGTCTGGGTTTTCTAGGCATAATATCATAAGTTATAACTAATCAAAACCACGAGTTAATTTGTGCAGGATCAACCCTACTGTACTGACCTACACGAACAGCTAAATACTTAAGCCGGCTAGTCACCTCCTGTATCATAGAACATTGTAATAATACGGGACAAAAATCACATTCTAAACAGGATACATGCGCCTGTGTTCGTGAAAATAGATATAGCACGCTAAATGTAGGTCAGGGTAGGGTTGTCAAAAAAAATACAAAATAATAATTTTTCAACTTTGTATGGGAAAATAAAGTAACTATCTCCGTTTCAAAAATATGTGTATATGATTTGAAATGTGATATAGATTAAGCCCTTAAAGTATTGTTTCACCGGGCAACACCCTGTATAAAAGATATGTAAAAATAAAGCTGAAAGGCAAACAACAACTTCAAATGTGAATTACGTATCATAGAGAAAATTAACTGAAATTTAATAATGACGCTGTTTGATCAAACTTAACAATTAAATAGTAGTCTCATTTTATGCATTAAAGTTACTATAAAACTTCAAGTTTTCAAGAGTTACGAGTATGACACCACACGCAGAGACAAAGGCGACAGAACAGAAAGTTCCTGCTTTTTTGTTTTATTTTCTAGTAATATTAGTGAAAACCGGAATCAAGGTTTGAAGTCATAAAACGTAGAACTTAAAATTCATTAAATATGTTTTTAATATACAGTATACACCAATTTATTCCAAGAAAGACTAAAGATAAAATTAACAATTTCTCTCTCAATTCTAATACACAATATTTAGTACGTTTTATGCTCTTAAGACTGGTCTAATATTAATCATGGAACCAATCCTTAAGTTCCTGTCATCAGCGGATACTAACGGATATGACATTCAAGATATGTAATTTTATACGAAGAAGTATAAAGATGGTCAGATCTGAGAAATTCCACATAAGTAGTTATACTTTTTGTAACGAGACTTATTCAATTGCATATCATAATATATAATACCCAATCACGTTTCGATTTTATAAATTGGTAATACACGACAAACCAGTAAGAGAAAAAAACAATTCTTAATTCATCTAGTAAATTCATCATCTATTTCAAGACAAATAACGTCAAACTAATGGAAGTACCATTTAATAACGAGTGTTATAAGTTTCCAGTTTGTCGGTACGTTTATAAAATGGTGTCGTTAAAAATAACACATCCTGTGAATGATAAGGGTTGACGCACGGGACGTGGATAAGCCCATTTGTGCTTAAGTTCTCACTTAAAACTTCGCCTGTGACTGGAAAATGTACGGAGATTTATAGATATATATTTATATATAATTATAGCTTTCATAACGAACGAGCTAATTTATTTCAGTTGTTTTGTGAAAAAACATCATTAGTATTTGGTTTTAAGAAGCTTTAGTGACAAATTTGATTTCCTTTCTTATCAGATCTGAGACATTCTACAAACGTGTTTTTTTTTATTGCCATGTAGGCAGACGAGTCAACGAGTCACCTGATCGTAAGTGGTTACCGTCGCTCATGAACCTCTGCAATGTCAGGGGAAACTGAGAGGTCGCTACCTACTAATAGGGTTATACTTTGACACGTGATGTCACGATACGCCTTTATGTGTATACCATAAATAACTGTTTAAATGTGTAAAATAAACCTAACCTATAGAGACGCTTAAATAAGATTGAAGCTTATAGGCCATTTGAAGCGCTTTGTAGTAGACTGGTCTGTAGTAAAAAAAAATGCCAATTTTTCTTTCCATACTCATAATTTGAGTAGATAATTGAGGTAGAGGTGAGGTTGATATAGGTTGAGTAGTCGTGGTGGCCGAGTGGTTGAAGCGCTTGCCTTCCGTACGGGAGGTCGCGGGTTCAAATCCGGCCGGCTTGTACCTCTAAATCTTAATATGAAAAAGATTTATGCGCAATTTTTCACAACACCACTTGCTAAAAACGATGAAGGAAACATCGTGAGGAAACCTGCATATCGGAAAAGGGTTCTAAAAATCCTTTGAAGAAATTTGAAGTCCCCAATCTGCATTAGGCAAGCGTCCACCACGCTTGCCTATGCCTAACCCCTCTTCTAAGGAGACCTGAGCTCAGCAGTGGGCAGTAATGGGTTGTTACAGTACAGTACAGTACTCATAATTTGGGCTTATTGTAATTGAAACTATAACTATTGACCAATACAAGGTAAATCTCGTATACGTTTCAGACCTCATTTGAATACAGAGTTTGCGAATGTAAATTTCATTCCATAGCCGCAAGGTACGGCGCAAAAACATGAGTCAAAACATACTGAAGCAAATAATATTGCGGTTCTTATGTATCTTTCTTTGAATTATCGACATTAGCTCAATAGGGTATAAACTATATACATTTTTTTTGTAAATAAAAAAAAATATGTAGGTACATAAGTTGTAGACCAAAATAATAAACTTATTTTTTATTTTCAACTCAAAACAAGATCTTACATAGTTCTTTCTGATATGACCCACTTTTACTATTTTCTCAAGGCAATTTTTTCAAATTACTATTAAAACGTGCACTCAGCAAACAAAAACAGTAAATAAATAAATAAAATAACCCGCACATTAAAATAATTAAATTTAACTTAAAACAAATAAAAGCTTTCAATTAAACCCATTTCATCCACCTCAACAACATTTTTTACGCAAATTTTTCATTCATCAATGAAGTTACCGTAAGCACATGTTTACTTGTAGAAAAGTGAGGATTTCCGCAAAGTTTGTAACACGGAGGCGGTGATACGGAGCGGGCGGAGAGCGGGGGCGGGGGCGAATAATCGATACCCCATAGAACCGAGTACGGTGTCCAAACGTTATGGATCGCGATGGAATACGATGTTAAATCGATAATAGATGTCACTACCCTATGTCTACTTTTAAATGTAAATGCTGTATTAAGATTTAACTTGCGATAAGCATCTTTATCTTATCGTTAGAAGCAGATATTATTATGAGAAAAAATATCCGATTTGAAGATGCAATGTATGTAAGTGTTTTGCAAAATATTGTACTGATAGAATAATGAGAGAGAGAAAACACTAAATTACACAATGTAAATTAACCAATTCGTTAATAAACTCGTAATATATAAAACTACGCAATTTCTTAAATTAACCGAAAATATACTTTAAAATTTTTCATCTTCGTTTTAAAAATGTCATAACCTCAAAAAATATCTAAATTGCGGTTATTTATTTCTTAAAACGTTGTCACAATAAGAGCCATAACTAAAACGATCCTAAACAGTTCTGGTTGTCCCCCACGATCCATAGTGATGCAGCGTGCACCGGTCGGTGACCCCATTCTAATCTCACTCATACTCACTACGACTTTTCCTTGCACTACAATTAAGTCGAGTGTGACTAGAATATACTCACACATTTACGTAGGTATATATATAATATAGAATTAATCGCATAATGTGTTGCTAAGACCATAATTCAGCAACGCCTGCTTCTTAACTTAAAGTTCTTTGAAGATCAAGCATGGTTTTCACGGTGAAAAATAATCGAATAATTACCGGGAAAAATAAAGGTGTAATCTTAGTTGCTAGTTTTATATTAAAACAGCCCACGCAACTTCGTCTACATCACAAATGCAGAATTCAGTTATTGCAGAGCAATGTCCTTATTTACGTCATCACATCTAAAACAGCAAAAAATATCAATGTTTCTCTACTATATCATGCATGTATATACACATAAAATCGTAAGAAAACCTGCATATTGGAAAAGGATTCTAAAAATCCTTCGAGGATATGTGAAGTCCCCAATCCGCATTGGGCAATCGTGGTAGAGATACCAAATCCCTCTGAGGAGACGTGAGCCAAGCAGTGGCCAGTAATGGGTTGTTACAATACTAGGAAGGTACTTAATTTAGTATCTCGTCACTAATAAAACTCAAGTAAAGTGATCCACAATATATTATGAAGACCGTTAAACATTGTCATTCAAAATATTACCTATTTTTTCATCTTTAAAAGGCATTACTTTTCTGAATAATATTAAGTACAAAAATTAATCAGTTCGCTTAATAATTCTGAATACATTTCCTTGAAGAGCATCTCTTTGATGTCCAAATTTTGCGCTCGGATCGGTTAATTATCGCCACACGAGTAAACAAATTAGAATACCTTTGCCATCCAATTCTACCTATTATAAAACAAGTATAATAAACTTTCAGACTTATCATAATTATAATGATTTATACTCACCAGTTTTCGCATTTTTTTTATGTTCGAGCTACATCTAGATTTTTTTTTATTAAATTATTATAATTAACACTTATTTATTGACTGATCGTCGAAGTTTCGATAGCTTCAAAATAAGTTTATAATATAACCGATTCTCCCGAGGCACACCCATTTTAACCCATCTTCCGAGGAGAGCTTACCGCAGCAATAATGGGTTGTTACTTGTTACAGTACAGTACACCCATTTTATTGTACATATTAGCCTATTCGTTGGTCCAAGTGTTGATAAGTGATTCGACAGAGGGATGTCTGCAATGTTGCTAGATCTAACGGGCGACTCTTAGAACTGCTATTAAAGACACTCTTCTAGCCTCTTTCGAAAGACATGTATCATCAGTAGTAAAAATTGATTCAAAATATTTATTTAAATTTAACCACTTCAATGAGAAACCAAAAAAATACAGCCAACTTACTCTTTTGACGATTAAAATTGATATCTTAATGACGTGGGTCAAAGATAGGTAACAGTGGGCGAAATTGGGCATCACCCACGCCAATGATATTGCTAACTCCATTGAATATGTCTCTGAGGTACATTTATACATTTTTAGACAAAATTAATTAAGTTGAACCCTTATTTTGTGAATCAAAACTTTCCATGCAAAAATACGAAGCAATGAAGGACTAAAGATTTAAATACAGGTACAAAATTCATTTTCAATTCAGTACATAAACAGATCAAATCGTTTGTGGTAAGAACCCGTTAATTATGCATTAAAGTAGATGAAGTTCGTTTGGAATCACTACCTGAGTACCTTTTTTCCTTTACAATTATTAACGAAATTTTTATAAGCCTGATATTTTTTTTAATTCTTTCTTACTCTGACTACGTTGTCTTGCACTGACGTCATTTGTGGTCAATATTGGATACTACCATTTACTTGGCATAAATTCACAAACCAATTTTAGTCCGTTTACCATTTGATAGGATAAAAGGCATTATAAGTTCCAGAATACATTTTTTTTAACATTTGAAATTACAACTTTAACTAGCGATTGTTTTCTAGTTTAGTTTCTCGCACCTCTTCGTAATTTACGACCGGCTTTCGTCCACGGCCTCTCTAGATATTGTTGTTTTAATAAAGTTTGCGTGAGGCTAAAGTCGCGCAACCGTGCGGCCCAGGCTCGGGTCATTAAGTTTTACGTATGTTAGACGTTTCACACTTTGTACAAGTTGCGACGATTTTTAAACTCTATTTTTGATGTAGGTTTCACTTAATTTTTATTAAAGGTGTGTACAACTTTGTGCGTAATTTGGGTCTTCTCTGTAAGTCGTGCCTCTGGTATTATGAAGTTAAAAACGGTCGTATAGTTGATAATCATAATAATATTATAAAGGCGAAAGTTTGTATGTATGGATGTATGGATGTTTGTTACTCTTTCACGCAAAAAACTACTGAATGTTTTTGAATGAAACTTTACCACAATATAGCTTATATATACATCAGAATAACATATAGGCTACAATTTTTGAACCCCTTTGTAACGCAGACGAAGTTGCGCGGGTCACCTAGTATCATTATGTAATAACGACGCATTATTGTGTAAACTAAAATTGTTTTTACTTTAAAAACAATACGAGACATAATGCATATAACCATATGGCTTATTATATAAATTGGATGGTTTTACAAAAATACTTAGTTAATTTTGGCTCATTTGTTTTATTTAGACAAAATTTTTTTATTTACCTTCATTCTTTATACTTAACTTCCTGTATTATCTTCGTACTTAAACTTAAAATTTAATTTAAAATATTGCGTCTCGAATCGTAAGGAAAGTAAAGTAATTATTTGAAGTAAATTCTCGAGCTACAAGGCCTGTTACACAATAGCTAAGAACTCTTCGCGCGGAAGATAAAGCGACCTTCTGTACTAGGCTTGACAACAAAGAAAAATTGTTATATTTATGCGTCAAGATTAGTATCTTTTCTTGACATTGAGAGCCGAATAAAAGCGTACAGTGATAGACTTTGACTTAATGTTTAGTAGGGACGTGTCTAACTGTGATGCTGAAGTGTTTATATTATCTAGAAAAATAGTGGAGACATAGGAATGAAGTAGAGCAGTAGAGATCCCTCTAAAGATTTCTTATAAATTTTATAGCTTTGTTATTCGTGAAATATCATTGGTAATATTGTGCACATCCTTGAAAAAAAAACTATGGAGAGTTAATTCTTTAAATATTTAAATTCTAGATCTTAATTCATGGTTTACTAACCTTCTCTTTTTTTTCCTTATTCAAGAAAGGATTAATGAAAGTTCTCGATAACAGGTTAGGTTGTAATTACACCATGCGTTTTACAATGCAGAGAGAGAAAGAAATATTTTCTCAACACCCAATATATGTCATGTTCTTCATAATATTATCCCTACTAATATTATAAATTCGAAAGTAACTCTGTCTTTCTGTCTGTCTATTATGCTTTCCTGCTTAAACCCCTCAATCATCGTGAGAAAGAACATAGGCTACCTTTTATTGCAAAAAACGGATAACGAAAAAAATGCGTTATATAGTTCACTCAGACGACGTAGCAGCTAGTTTAAGATAAATCTTCCAAAGCAACAAATCCGAAAGAACACCCAAAAATTTCTTTTTTTCGTAAATAATCAAAACAGCAAGACTAATCAAAGCATTAAACAGTTATATATTGATCGTTTTATCGACATTTTGTCGAAGTGATGTTCAACGCCCCAGGCCTATCACCCGTTTCGTCGGGCGCCCCTACGCTCATAAACTAACTCAGTACACGACCAAATTGAAATTCACTGCAATACGTATATTAAAATTATTGTTCGTGAAATCGCACGATACTTATATAAATCTGTAGAGATATAAATTTCTTTAAACATCACTTACCTACACAATTATTATTACTAAACGGGTTCTTACGGGTTCTTGCAACAGTGCTGAAATATCGGGATCGCTCATTTAATTTGGGTTTGATTATTGACAACCTAATATCCTCTGATTTGGGTCTTGGAATTAAATAAAAATACACATTCTAATTTCTGCGTAAAAAAATACAAAAAAACCACGATGGTTACCGCTAATTTTGGTGTCTAACAATAGGTACTTAAATCATAGCAATGACTAAAAAGGTTAAGGGGAAAACAAACATTGTTTGAAACTCGATATGCTTTATAAAGACAAAATCCGACCAACACTGGACAGGACATGTCAACATCAACCACTCAATTAATTAGACAACGTAGTAAAAACCCGTTGATAATGCATGAAAGTAATGTCAAAATTACTTCTTAAAGAACCCTTTAATACTACAAACCGCACCAAATCTCTCTAAACTCTAAATGATTTGTTAATTTACAAAGTTCTTCCAAGATATCGATCGCAAACGAAGGGAACTAGGGTATTACGAGAACGATTTACAAAAACGTCATGGAGCGATCGCCAGTTTACAGACATGGCGCCCTTGTCGCTATAAAACAAGAGCAATATGGTTAAATTGAAATTAACGAGGAATATAAAGAATGGTAAAATTAATTCAATGATTGTAATTACCAAAGTCTAAAATGAAATAAAGGTGTCTTGAATTTGCTGTCTTAGAAACTGCACAATACTATCTATTGATACCACCTGATCTAAAGACAAATCACCGAAATCGGTTCACCGGTTGAAACGCCCACAAATTTTAATTGTGAATTCTAGGCCATTAAAAAGCAACAGTTTTCAACTGCTATAAGCTTATAAGGTACCCCTAAAGCCATCACCTTTCAAACGGAAAAAAAAACCATCCAAACTAAATATCTGCGAAGACGTACAAACAAAAAACAATTGTCCACTTGACAACCTCCTTTTGACAAGTCGTCCAAAAACCAAGAACATTTTTGAGACGTCAATTAAAAAATCGAATTAATTAAAACTAAAAACTACATTTAAAATTTAGTAGTATTTTTAATGCAAAGTTCAACTAGTTATAAAGTACTTGATGGAACTTTAATGAATCGTTTGACGTTCTCGTTTCGCTTCCGAAGCAACTAACAATAAAAGAAAGAAACATGCGGTAGTCCAGAAATCTGTCACTTTCATGAAGAGAGTCTAATTGTTGATTTATATAGCGCTCACAAACCACCGTGTGGACAATACCGTCTACTATTATCAAAGGAATGTAGTCTAAACATTACAAGCGCGAGGTTTCGAGCACTCTCTCCAAAATATTTTGACGCAGTCCCTCTGTGGTCTTCATAGAGGATAGAATCCTTCAGCAATTGCGTGGAGTACTAGAAAATACCGCATAGCAAACTTGGTCGGTTCCACCGTAATTTCCGATGTAAAATGACCCGCCTAACGCTTTCAGAACTGGTGAGCTAAGTTAAAATGAGAGACCAATGAATATTGGTTTTTATCTTCGAAGCGGTTGGTGATGGAGTGACTCACATCACTATCGTACATTCTTGGGTCATATCCGTTTGTGGTTTTTTGTTTCATTTTGGGACTAAAATCGAGTCGAACTGTGTCATCAGTCACCAAAAACGATTGTGTAGCGTTTGATTTTTATTAGTCGAGATTGTAAGACTAACTATAACATTTTTCTAATAGTAGTTGTAAGAATATTGTATATTTGTCTTGATTAACTGCAGGGGTCTGCGGGTCGTAATTGCTTTGGCAAAGATAAAGTCGTAAATCAGCTTTAAGGGCTGAGGTGCCCTTGTCCCAAGAATACCTTCTTCTAATCCATACAAGAAAAAAAATATTACAGCGACTTTGTATTGTTCTTTGAAAAATGAACTACAAAAAAGTATTAACAAAATCTTTAAAAAACAAATAATGTCAAATTAATAATTAACTTTAACGCTATATAGTTTTCATTAACAATAAATTACTATGTATTTAGTTATGAAAGTCTAATATTTTGTAATTTATACATCGTTAAACGTAATGATTATACATTGCCTAAGTACACACACGAGGTTTACATGCTAAGGGTTATAATTATTACATGGTGAGATATAAATTATAAGAAAATGAGATAAAACATCCATTATAGAGTCGAAACGACTCAGTATAAGTTTGCGTGAAATCGAATAACAAATTAACCTAATCTGTGCTTTGTACAGGGTTGGCGATAGAACAAAATATGAACCTTTTTTCATATTAGTATTGTCAAGACAAAGCGCTATAAGAGCAAACATGTAGAGTCTATATAAATAAACAGTACTAGTAGAATACAATTAATCTTTTCGAATGTGAAATTACAAAACTATGATCTAAGAAATGTGAAAAAAGTATAATATTTTTGTCAGATTGTAAAACTGCGTAAAGTGATCGATTATAATAATTTTAATTTAAAAGTTAACCGCATTATCCTTCTATTTATTCTGCATATGTACTTCTAAAATTTGTGTTGAGTATTTTCTCGGCATACGTCAGTGTTCTTCATCCTTTACATGTCCTCTCTAAGACTAGCATAATCTAACATTCGTAAGAGACAACTTCAAAAATCGAGCCTTAAATTTATATAAATTTAATATTTATTTTTAAAATCTAATATATTTGACAACCCTAATTGTGTGGTATCGTCTAGACTCTAGACTAAACTGACGCAGAGAATTAAGTTTGTTACAATATCTGCTTTACTAGCGGTTACAAGTGTTCGCGATGTTTTTAAGTATTATTCGTAAGCATTTTTTTTTTTATTTCCCTTCATTGTTACTCATGTGTAGGCAGGATCCACAGCGGTGACCATCGTACTGAATTAATGCAGTGAAGCCCAGGAACCCTAGGGAAAGCTAACTTGTCTTGGACCCGACAACCAATTTAATCAAAAGATGATAGGAATAGGAAATGTGAATCTTAAGCAATTGGATAAATTTATTTGAACTGACAATAGGTATTAATAGGGTTGGTTACACACAATTATCGATATACAAATGTATGTAAAATGTAATACAAGCACGGATATAAGGTTATATATTATTTAAATACCTACATTGACTAGTAAAGACAGTGCTGTTTGAGACTATTAGCTATCACTGAAAAAAAAATATTTTCATCCTTCTTAGACGTGACTTTATCTCTTGCTCCGTGAATATTACCTACTAGTCCAAACTGAAAATCCTTCCGGAAGCCTCTAAGTCCTCTTTATGCGTCCATGGTAAAACCACAAGTGCTTACACAAGAATTTACTATGTTGAATATAATTTGGGCGTAAAGTTTTCGTCGAAAAGATCATGATTCTTAAGAGTAGCTTGTTTTAAATCAATATAGATACAAAATAAATTTACCATAAGAGTGAAAATGAAGTCTTAAAAGCGCGCATATGGAACCGCGCTGCAACGGAACGCATCAGCCGTCTGGATCCGCCAATTATATATCTATTATATTTGTAATTATCATACCTATATCAGATTTTCATAGAAAAAAAATAAAATAAATCAAATCGTCAAGGTCGTGGCATGTTGCGTTACGTTGCGGCCCGCTTAATCGTGCGCGCTCCTTTATGTTATTTAGGTTCACATTTCTACCTTACCAAACGTGTAATAGAAGTCGGGGTGGCCGAGTGGTTGAAGCGCTTCCTTCCGAACGGGAGGTCGCGGGTTCAAAACCGGCTGGCTTGTACCTCTAAATCTAAATGTGAAAAAGATTTATGTGCAATTTTTCACAACACCACTGGCTAAAAACGGTGAAGGAAAACATCGTGAGGAAACCTGCATGTCGGAAAAGGATTCTAAAAATCAAATCTAAACTTGAAGATATGTGAAATCCCCAATTCGTACTGGGCAAGCGTGGTGGACTATGCCTAATCCCTCTTCTGAGGAGACCTGAGCCCAACAGTGGGCAGTAATGGGTTGGTACAGTATATTACAAACGTGTAATAAATGGAATATGAAACGTGTCAAAATAGTCTTAACTTACTAAACGAATTACGTTGACTGATTTAACAGAAAAACGCACTAAAAACTTAACAAGGCAACTTCATGAAGTTTCGGTAATAATCTGTAATCCCACAGGGAAACAATGTGATTTGACAAACTTAGGGTGTGTCACCCTCTCAATATCGACGACCAGTGCTGTGCAAAAGTCAACCTTAATGTAATGGCTTGGACTCGTAAGTATTTTATTTGGTAAGTGTAATAAACAGACAAGCTTATATAACATTTAAATATTGTAGTTGAAGATATATATTTTTTAGTTTTAGTGATTTGTAATAAAAGCTTGTATTAAAAAAGATTTTTAATTATAATATTTTTTTTTTATTTTCGTTATCAAGGGCCATATGATATCTGTTATCTGACCAATGGCACCATTCACCAGACTTTTGGAGACATACTGGCTCCAACTATATTTTAACTCCTTTGGAAGCCTCCTGTTAACAAGCAAACAATCCCAAACATCACGAGTCTATCTTGTTTAGTACCTACAGGAGTTCCTACGACCACCTTCCAAGCTATTCGCCAAGCTACTGAGACCCTGGATATCATTTGCTAAGAGTGCTAGCCAAGACAACTAAAACGAGCCCAAACACGACTAGATTATCTTGTTTATTGCAGGAGTTCCTATCGCCACCTGCCAAACCCATCATCAGATCAGCTCCATGGTACCATATTATTGCATTGTCACGCATGGTCAAATTTAGCTACATTAGTAGGTACATTAGTACATAGTTACATCCCGTGCAAGTTAAATATTTTTCTTTTTTAAATTCTCACTTTCCAAATTTTGCCGCCCTTAAAAAAAATTGCCGCCCTGGGCACTAGCCCCGACTGCCCCTAGTGTAAATCCACCACTGATAACACCCACAATTAAAGAATTGGCTGGAAACAAACCAAATAGCTTCAATTTCATCTGACCCATCTGTATCTGTACCAACCCATTACTGCCCACTGTTGGGCTCAGGTCTCCTCAGAAGAGGAATTAGGCTTAGTCCACCACGCTTGCCCAGTGCGGATTGGAGACTTTACATATCTTCAAAGGATTTTTAGAACCCTTTTCCGACATGCAGGTTTCCTCACGATGTTTTCCTTCACCGTTTTTAGCCAGTGGTGTTGTGAAAAATTGCACATAAATCTTTTTTCACTTCTGGCCCATATCGATCAAATAATAAAGAAATTGTTATAGTAACGTTGAATGACTTCCCACCCAAGATTTTACATAAGTAAAAAGAACCATAACGACACATTTATATAAAAAACTTCCCGGATTTCCCGTATAAAGTTATAAATAAGATATTCTAGTATTCTTGCAAAGGGTCAAACTTAGCGATAACCTCAAATCACTCTCCAACAATAATAATTAACAACATAATTATCAATAAATGTCTCATATACCTTTATCAATCGCTATCATTCAATTTAATTGTGAGACGATAAAATTAATTACATGTTTGTCATATCATAATCATAATCTAATATATATTATAAAGGAGAAAGTTTGTATGTATGGATGTATGGATGTATGAATGTATGTTTGTTACTCTTTCACGTAAAAACTACTGAATGGATTTGAATGAAAATTTACCACAATATAAATTATACATCAGAATAACACATAGGCTACAATTTTTGAACCCCTTTGTAACGCAGACGAAGTTGCGAGGGTCATCTAGTAATTTAATAAGTTCGATGTGCATTAGATCGAGTAATCACTGTGATCAGGTGGCGAGTTTTAAACGATTCCAAACCTATTCGCTATCACAACAGCCCGATTCTGTTTAGTATAATCGAGTATAACAAAAATACCACGCAATAATAGACTTTAAACTTTAAGCTTAAGATCACTTTTCCCAAAGCAATGTTTCCCTCACAAAATTACAGAAGCCCTGCTGTTCCTACACAAAGATGTAATCTCTTATTTTATTAGCCGGTTCGATAGGGTCTCAGAATGTAAGAAATGTACAGGGAAATTTCCACCTTAGCTCTTGACAATAAGGTACTTTATTCCTCGTTGAATTTCCTTTGTAATAAGTTACCTTTGATACACTTTGTAGTGACACTAGTTTATGAATAAAACTCAAGCGTTAAGTTTGTAAACTGTTGGAAGCATAAACTTATGAATGAATTATATGAAAATCTAAAAAGAGTTAATCCATTTTATTTTACCTTGGTAATACTGTATTCATGAACTCATTTATTTCAGTTCTATGACAATATGCCTAAAAGTAAGATTTGCTAAGTATGATATATAAAGAGAGTATATAAAGAGAGGATGAAACCTTTTTGAATATTATAATAATCATTTTATATTTATTTATTATTTTAATTTCATTTCAGACCAGTACTCAAGATAATTCACAAATCTAGGCAAAGTTGAATCTACAGTTATTTGTTATTGAAACTGATAATTGATTCAATCATTATTTATGCAACAACATTTTGTTGACCTTAGAAATAGATTAAATAGTTTTCAACTAAAACATGAAATCTTTACACATTTCATAATAGTCACTTGAAATCACAACTTTAGTTTAAATTATTTTTAAATAGCATATGCCACTAAAATTGTGTGTTTCAAGGAAAGTTGCAGCAAACTACCACATAGCGCCATCTGTTATTCAGGTACGCAAACAATAGCACATCGCACAACACATCATTTATTTCGTTGAATGCCTTGGTGTGTTCTTTCTGTGGAATAGTGTTAAGATTTACCTACACGTGTATTTGACAAGCACATTTAGTCTCTGATTTAAGGTACTTGAATCACAGAATTTTCAAGCAATGACGCAGCTTTTGGAGTTCCATAGGAAGGAAAAAAGTAATTTTTGAAACTCCCCTTGATACGCAGACGAAGTTGCGCAGGTCAGTTGGTGCTTATATACTGTTTACTGTACCAACCCATTACTGCCCACTGTTGGCCTTAGGTCTCCTCAGAAGAGGGATTAGGCATAGTCCACCACGCTTGCCCAATGCGGATTGGGGATTTCTAAAAATCCTTTGAAGATACGTGAAGTTAGTGCTTAATTAGTACAAAAAAACGAGAAGCGGAGTTCGGAGCCAAAAAGCTCAAAGTACTTTCAAGCCCATATACTCTTAATTTATATTTAGTTTTGTTAACGTGAAGTTACAACAAATACAACTCAAGTAAGTAATTATTATTGCATAGTTCAACTCAACAACAATCGATAAGCAGAACACCAAATAAAAAAAACTTGAGAGGTGTCAAGGGACATCCGGATGGAAGTTCCTTTCGATTAATTAGTGAGGGAATTGTAATAAAATTTAAATAAAACTAATTATTATAACTTAAAAAAAATATTTTTAATCATAGCGCCATCTAGCATTAATCATGTAAAACAAAATAAGGAATTGTTTTAAAAGATTTTAATCACAGCGCCATCTAGCGATAATCATTTAAAACAAAAAAGTGTCGTGCCAACTTTTTCATAAGAATTTCCGTCTAGCCCCCTTTCGATAACGCGCCATAAGGAACTTCGTTCCAATAATCGTCAAAACAATTTTAAGTACCTACGGCAAGATTTTCAGTGCCCTAGCAAGCTGACGAAACTACAGCCCACCTGTTTATCTTTAGATTGCTAATATAAAGTGGATTCGAAGCAAAAAGAAAACAAAATGCACAAAATACCCTTATCTTATTTATTACTAAGTAAAAAAAACATTTCCATGCATTTTCAACGGGTTCTTACCACGATATTTAATTAATTGAGTTGTCTCAATATTTCAACGTTGTTGCAAACGTCATGATCACGAGAAGACTGGATATTGCGGGTCGATTTAAGAACAAACAAATCTGTCTACTCTCTTTCTCGTTCGCTTTTGCTTTTAACAGGGGTGAAGGCTTCAGATTATCGAGTATGTGGAATCCAGTGCTAAACACAACAGTCACTAAGGGTTCATGCTCAGAGAGTCTTGTAGATACAGTGAGTGTGGTGTCGTGATGTGAGTTCGAGTTCCAGTGGTACTACCCAAAAGCGAACGAGAAAGAGGGTAGACAGATTTGTTTGCTCTTAAATCGACCCGCAGTATCCAGTTTTCTCGTAATCATGACGTTTGCAACAACGTACAACGTTAAAATATCGAGACAACTCAATTAGTTAAATATCGTAGTAAGAACCCGTTGAAAATGCATGAAAGTATTATAGAAAACCGCGAGTGTCTGAATAAGTTCAAAAAAACATGTTTTAAAAATCTAAAAGATATTAAAAAAACCGTCAAATAACCTTTTATGATGTCGCTTTACCTTTTCACTTTTATTCAAAGCTCATTATTATTCAAGCGAAGATACGTAATATAAAAGTTTTGAAATTAGGTACATACACAAACAACATTCATATTTAAACCGTCTCTCGCCTCGTGTCGGGGAAATTGCATTTTAGAGGGAAAGAGAACATAATCCACGTAAAATAATGTCACACGACTCCAACTTTTACTGGAGAGCAAAATTTAATCTGATTTCATGGAAACTACTCATAATGCATAGATTTTAGATATCATTTTTCAGAAAAGCGGAGTTGAAGGATTGTGGTTTTGTTTTATGGATCTGGAAATCCACTCGACATTTTTTATTTATGTAGAGCAGTAAAAACTAGTGTATCTATAGGTCTAGGTTTACTTATACAGGGTGGATCTGTAACTTTGGATAATCTAACGTGTGTTGAATGACCTGTCGAATTATAACATAGCACCATTTTTATTTTTTGGATCGGTTAAACTTTTTTTTCTGAAATTGTATGGAAAACGTAGGTACGACTTTCGTTGCGGACTTCCATAATCCATACTATGATGAATTTTTTTTTTATCCAATTCCTAAAATTAATGTGGTTCTAAGTTTTATTTCAACAGGTCATTCACCCCACGTCAGATTGTCCAAAGTTACAGATTCACCCTGTATACGTGAGCCTTAGTGAGGAACGCGTCGCATCACCCTGCACAAACTCGTGCTAGGTTTAGGCCTAAGTCTGGTTTGGACACTCAGGAGACTTCAGTGGTTTAGGAGTCTCCCATACATACCCCACTTCACACCTGCGGGACTGATGAAAGTCTGATGATTTTTTCATGCTTTTAAAAAGACGAAAAAAACATTTTTTTGTCAAGTCTGGTAAGCAGTAAGTAATATAGGTAACTATTTACTTACAGAGGTAAAAAATCAAGTTAAATGGATAAACATTCAAATTAACTACACATCTTATTTTAGGCTAGGTAATTGCGACGGGAAAGAGTGCCAATGGCGTAACGCGTCGCGTCGTCCCTCATAACCCCGTGCTGGGTTCTGGCCTCAGCCGGGGTTCGGACGCTGAGTTTGAGAGGTTGGAGATTTTAGTGCGGTTCAACTCCCACATACCCCGGGGACCGGTGATTTCCTCCAACTAAAAAAAAAAAAAGGCTAGGTAATTAACAAATCTACTCTTCATCAAAATTTTTTTTGCTCTGATAAAAACTATTTATCTTCTTACAGAGGTAAAAAATCAAGTTTTCATTTGACAAATTTTAGAAAGAACTCCTCCTTATTTCAAGCCGGTTAATAAACAAATCTCTTTATGAACTCGTTTCAATTAAATGACGAGTTGTGTACCTACTATTGGAATAAAGGCTCGTGTTTTCAGTGAGCTTCTAGTCGAGATAATTGAATAGCTTTGTTCCGGTATGTAGGACACAACAACACAGAACCTACTTACTACACAGAAGTTTAGGTATAAGTTTTAATATTGTTATTGGAACGAAATTCCTTATCGCGCGATATCGAAAGGGAGCTAGATGGAAATTCTTATGAAAAAGTTGTAACGACACTTTTTTGTTTTAGATGATTATCGCTAGATGGCGCTGTAATTAAAATCTTTTAAAACAATATCTTATTTTGTTTTATATGATTAATGCTAGATGGCGCTGTGATAAAAAAAAATTATTGAAGTACTTATAACTTAAAAAATAAAATTTTATTACAATTCCTTCACTAATTTATCGAAAGGAACTTCGTTCCATCCGGGTGTCCCTTGACACCTCTCAAGTTTTCTTATATTATTATATTTTTAGGCAAACGAGATGGGCGAATGTAAATGGACTCACTCCTGGACGTCTGTCTGTCTGAATATCAGAGGACACTGAAGGGCCGCTACGACCTATCTTTAAGCCGTTTAAAGAAACTGAAATTAGTACTCATAAGTAGTTATTGTACTTTTGAGAAACAACGATAATTCGCATTTTTTGAATAAACGCAAAAAACATGTGCTTTGACATAATTTGCGTGGATGTAGAGGGAACCCGAAACAAAGACGTTCTTCCTATCCTTTAAAATCAGTCTACTCGATGGGTCTATAACCTTTATTTTTCCATAATTTGCCATGGGATTTAATGCCTATTTGATGTGGGAAGGCGAGTAACTAGGTTTCTCATTGTATTCCTAAAACCTTAAAATTTTTGTTCAAAAGGTCGCAATGTAGGAAAAATTTCCGAAAATCTATAATGTAGTTAACCTTCTGTCGTTTTCTGTGTTTTCAGATATAGACTCATTAGCTGAATACTCGGGTTTCAGTTTGTCACGATTCCTAGAATAGATACAAGCTTAAAAAGCTGACTTTTGCTTTTAAAGCTTTTATGGAGTTGATTAATACCAGAATATAATGGTAATACTTAGGTTTAACGGTGAAGGAAAACATCGTGAGGAAACCTGCATGTCGGAAAAGGGTTCTAAAAATCCTTTGAAGATATGTGAAGTCCCCAATCCGCACTGGGCAAGCGTGGTGGACTATGCCTAATCCCTGAGGAGACCTGAGCCCAACAGTGGGCAGTAATGGGTTGGTACAAGTACAAGTACAAGTACTTAGGTTTAATTGTACCAAGTGTTAAATAATTATATAATAGCCATTACTTTTAAAACCTTTTTTTTCTTAGACCACTTTCGCTTGTCTACCAATATTCCTCTTTCTATCACTTACGCAGAAAATGCCACGATTTTACAAGAAACTATAAAAACATACACTCGTAACTATTCGACGCAAATTCGCTTCCGTGTGTTGAAAAGTTTATGGTTAGGCCCTAAAATTAAACCCATTTCCGTCTAAGTTTATCCTCTCAGTCTTCGTGATTCTAATATTCACACATACCTACCCAAATTGCCACCAATAATATTAAAAATCAATGAAACTTGATGCGAACAAAAAACAATAACTAAGTAACCGCAGAAATCTAATTTACATTATCCGACAGTTCATATAATGGAAATTGAAAACAGCCAGGGGAATTCATTTAAACGCACGTTTCCCTGGCAAAGGAATATTTCTAGTGAGCTCAGGACGACTCTCAGTTTCGTAGTATCGGGATAGGGTTGAACGTGATCATAATAATGTGTAAGGACTGTCAATTTTTACATTTTTGCACATTTTTTTTTATTATATTAAGCCTTTTACCTTTTTACTTATAAAAAAATAAATTTAAATGATATGCTGAGGGTTCTTAATTACTTCAATAAGATATCATGTTAATAATAATTAGTGTCCGATCGAAACTGGTTTTGTGGCCGAAGCCGAAGCCGAAACTTTCGGTTGGTTACTAATAATAATTAAGCAATGCATTTTAACGATTTGTTAATATCAAGATACATAGGTACAACAGACTGCGCTATGTACAGTATGTCGCTCATTTGCGCTACCACCAAATAAACATTGCCATCAAAGTGTAATCAGCAAAGCCGTTTAATGAAGATAAACCAAACAATAAAAAATGCATATTCCCCTGTTATAAAATGTGTTATTGACAGCCCTGAAATGAGGGAGGCTTGAGTGTTGTTCCCTGTAAACGTCAAGAGTGATCACGGCCGGAATGCCTCAGAGATGGATCCGAGCCCGGACTGATTTAAAAACCGGATGATATTGTTAATTGTCAGGTTCCGACAGACAAAGTTTCTTCTCATATTTTAAGGGTTCATTATTTTGTCGCGTGCGGAAGGGATGAGTTATGGATGGGGCGGAAACGTAAATCTATTAAAATGCACAGATAAATATACAATGATGTTAACAGACGTATTGTGCATCAGAACTTTCTTTGCAAGAACTAGAAAAAGAGTGTTAGGTATACATGTATCTAATGCGTTTTTATATTAAAAATTCAACTACTATTCCTCCTGACCTGACCTGAGAACAGCCGCAATAATGGGTTGTTACAGTACCCTCTTTTTTTTATTGCCATGTAGGCAGACGAGCCAACGGCCCACCTGATAGGAAGTGGTTACCGTCGATCATGAACCTCTGCAATGTCAGGGGACACTGAGAGGTCGCTACCTACGACCTAACTTTAAGGACCTTCCTCTTCTCTTCTTAGTCGTTTAATTCCTCGTGGCAGACCAGCCGTAGTTGGAATGATGTATTCGGGGACACCGCTTTTATGTAGGTATAGTTCAGCTTCTGAAGTTTAAGATAGGTAGTTAAGGTAGGGTAGGGTATGAAAAAAAAAGATACCTACTAAATATAAACTACTTCACTCTACAACTTCAAAGTAGTAAGGTAAGAGGTACCAATATGAAGTCAATTCTCCTTGATTTAAGGATTTGTGAAAATATCCCAATGACAATAAAATTGCCATGAGACAAGCATTGATGTCATGTCAGATTCAATTTGTCACAAAAACTTGAAAATTTTAAAAAAGTGTGCTGTTTACAAACTAAACAAAAATATGACCTACAATTCTTCGATTGGTACAAAATCGAGCTGTTCTCGAACATCAGTGTGGAGTAGAAGTAGTAGAATGAAGATTGGTCTCAGGAAATCAGTGCCGGCTGCCATTCTAGCGTGGGCCTTCCACAGGATGCCTTCTCGTGATGGACTAACTTCTAGAAGAATTATCAACTATTTGAAGAAATATTTCAAAATTGCCAATAATCCTGCAAGTACGGGCAAGAAACTGGGAGCTATGTTGAGATCCGCAGTTGATTTTGGTCTGTTAGAAAAAAAGGGCAATCGGTATTATTTGTGCAGGTGAAAATTGTGAGGAATAAAGTCTTTATTGTAAGTGTGAGGTATTTTAATGATGGACTATCGAGTAGTACCTACTATTTCAAAGCGCTTGAATTCTATGTTTTAATTGTAAACGGGTTTTATAGTTGTAAAAAAATAATTTAAATAACCTTAGTAAATAACATTTAAAAAGATGCTCATTATATTATAAAAAAGACATGCCCGCTGAGTTTCTTGCCAGTTCTTCTCAGGACAGTGGCTATAATTTTTTTTTTGTATCCGACCTGGTGGTAGCTTTTAAATTTTGACGTCAATAAGAATGAAAACATCATCAATGTTAAAATAAAAACATGAAATTTTAAAGGCAAATGCAGCTCTCGTACAAGGGATATAAAGCGTGATCCATAGTTTTCAGCTATTTTTCTTCTTTATTCTCGCCCTAGTAATTCCAACCTTCCGAACACATAATTTTCACAACATAACTCAACGAAACCCATCATAGTCCAGCGTTGAGTTGAAAACTTGCCATTCAAATTTTCCACAAATATCGTCGACAAATCGGTACTTACCAAGAACCTTTGAATAGAACGCAACTTCATAACATTCACCGGCTCTCCGTAACTATGTAGTGTAGTCCTGTGTAGTTATAGTATACACTAAACAGGGTAGAATTTTTAAACGCACCCTTCAAGACAAGTTCTTGAAATAATGATTTTTGGCAATTTTGCTGAGATTTTGTATTCTTTTATTTTCGAAAAACACAACTGCATTTATAGATTTCTGGAATCGAACTTGCTACGATTCGATAAAATTCCATATCAGAATAAAAATATTGTTCGTTTTCTCTATCTGAACATTATTTCTTGCTATTCAAAGGCAAATTGTACCGGCAGGGTTGTTCATTAAAACGAATGATTAAAACAAAAACATCAATAATAATATTTAATATTTCGCTCCACAACGTGTATTTACATGAACGATTACGCTTACGTTATACATTTCGTTAAGATTACCATCAACAACAAATTCAAAATAATTAATACTAATCATACTGATTTCACGGGTACTTATTGAAGCTGACAGAACCCATTACATATGGTGGAATGCATTTAAATAGATAAATAATTAGCAATTTCATTACAGTGATTAATTTTTAATGACGTCAAAGTCTATACGAAAAGCCAAAACATTTGTGCATAAAATTTGACAGATTTAGGCCACGCCCACCGATTTGCAAACATCACAAATTGCAAACATTATAAAATGAACTGTGACGTAAATGTAACAAATTTGATTACTAAAGCGACAACAGCAAATTATTTACATTTTTATGAACACTGTAATATCATGGGGCAGTCGAACGATTTACAATCAACATATAACTATCGGCGAATGTTTGAGCCAAAACTTGCCCGGGTTGGATCAAACGTTCGACTGTCAACTACAAACAACAGACTATGTATGGAGGCTACATGTTGTTTTAGAACAACAGGTCTTCGTCACCTTCGTCCAGCAAGTTGCTGATTCCGCGTACGTCGTTGCCAGCCGCGAGGAGAGCCGCTTTTTTCTAAAATAATAAGAATTATGGTAAATAGAATAGCTTTGTTTTGCTATGCGGAATGACAAGCTGACAAGACACCTAGTCGTCAACTAGCACTGTGCTATATTTTTTGGAAATTCAATTCATCTTTCTAAAGTCGAAGTTTGTTTCATATGGCAAACTTTAAAAATTGTAACTTTTTCTTTATTATTCGGAAACATATTTCAAAAAAGGGTAAATTTTAGTCATTAATAATATTGAAAAATCTTAAAATGACATTTTGGTAATTCATAGTCCCTGTCTTGATGGCAATAAAAAGTATACTCACAGCTTCCGCCTTGTCTTTAATGATCTTCTTCTTGTCCTGAATCTTCTTGAGTCGGTAGAACTCTTCACGCTCAAGCTCGTCCAGCTCCGAGATGATGTATGCCAGGGTACGTTCCAATCGGGGAATGATTACTGGAACACCATGATTTATTTGTTATTTTAGATTATGAAGTTTTGAAAAAATGTTTCCGGTAACATCAAATATTTCCAAAGGCTTAAAAGTTTTCTTACACTGTTTTGAAATAATTTTGCATAAGGAATGCAAAATGATGAAATGTAAACTAAGCTAGGTGGCATTTTACTTTGAAGTGATATCTTCATGATTAAATTAATATATTTATCACTTACCATGCTCAATAGCATTGACACGTCTGTTCGTGATCTTAATGACCTCATCAAGAGTGACGAAAGATGTCTGCAGTGACGCCAACTCAACCAAAAGCTTCACAGCGCTCTGGAAGTTTTTCTTCAACTTGGCAAGCTGCTGTCCACCACGGGCCAGACCGGCCAGTTCATAAGTGTCTGAACCATCTTGGTAAGACTCGAAAATTGGGAGAGTGACACCTGAAAACGAAAGACAATGTTAACAGAAACAAATGTAGTAATATTTTTATTACAAAAACCAAAACAACTGATTTCCATTTTTCAAGTATAGCAATTAAATTTATATCAGAAAATGTCCCGTCCGCTTTCTAACAACAAAACATGAAATCTTGTCCATTAAAATATACATGCATTTTTAAACATAGTACTAATAGTATCTTTAAAAAAAAAAAATTAAGGAGGTAAATTGTAGCGGATGACAGAGAGGGTTGACAGATTTATCTGCTCTGTCTGTTGCGTGAAATAGTATGATAATATTGGTATTACTCCCTTAATATAAAATCATGGTAAGAAAATTTTTTAAAGATCTATGTAAGTGTTGCAGTTGACCGCAAGTGTTTAAACAAAGGTAATACTATGTTGTCATAAAAGTTATCTCTGTTATGATTTTATTGATGTTGATGATTTGATTGATTTTTATTGATGTAGGAATTTTTATAGAAGCAAAAGTATTAATCTATACTTATAATAAAATCGTAGAGAGGTCAATTCTGTACATTGAAAATATAAAAAAAAAACTAGCAGGGGGTGTTTGGTTATCGACTCTGATGCCAAAAATGCAATTAGATTTTTTTTTGTCTGTTTGTCTGTTTATCTGTTTGTCTGTTTGTCTGTTTGTCTGTATCTTTGTGCACGCTAATCTCCGAACCGGCTGTACCAATTTAGTTGGGGTTTTTTGTAATGTATTATGGCAAGTCTCACTTAACATTTAGTCGTTGTTTTATCAAAATCGGTTCAGTATTATTAAAGTTATAAGCGAAATAACGTCGATGGGTATTACGTTTTCTTGGCCAACATAAAGAGATCTCCAATTTATATGGTCAATCGTCGCAACTGGAGCTCTGACTAAAGTGGCCTGCGGAACCAGTGATATTGAGTAATTCGTATTTCGACTGGAAAGAGTGCCGAGCGCTTAACGCGTCGCGCCGTCCCTACAAACCCCGTGCTGGGTTCTGGCCTCAGCCGGGGTTTGGACGATGAGTGTGAGCGGTTGGAGGTTTTAGTGCGGTTCAACTCCCACATATCCGGTGATTTCCTACAACTGAAAAAAAAAAGTTAGTCTTTATTACATAAGCTCGGCCATTGAAAGTCCCATCCAAATCGACCCAGCCAATCATGTTTAGGCTCTACTGAAGCGTCCTGATGAGATCTTTGTGTAGAGGATGAATGTCAAGGTCTGATGATGGAGCTGTAAGGTGGCTATGGGAACTCCGTCATTAAGAAAGATAATCTCATCGTGTTTAGGCTCTAATGAAGCGTCTTGATGAGTTCTTTGCGTAGAGCATGGATGTCAAGGTCTGATGATGGAGCTGGAAGGTGGCTATGGGAACTCCGTCATTAAGCAAGATAACCTCATCGTGTTTAGGCTCTATTGAAGCGTCTTGATGAGTTCTTTGCGTAGAGCATGGATGTCAAGGTCTGATGATGGAGCTGGAAGGTGGCTATGGGAACTCCGTCATTAAGCAAGATAACCTCATCGTGTTCAGGCTCTAATGAAGCGTCCTGATGAGATCTTTGCGTAGAAGATGAATTTCAAGGTCTGATGATGGAGCTGGAAGGTGGCTATGGGAACTCCGTCATTAAGCAAGATAACCTCATCGTGTTTAGGCTCTATTGAAGCGTCCTGATGAGATCTTTGTGTAGAGGATGAATGTCAAGGTCTGATGATGGAGCTGGAAGGTGGCTATGGGAACTCCGTCATTAAGAAAGATAACCTCATCGTGTTTAGGCTCTAATGAAGCGTCTTGATGAGTTCTTTGCGTAGAGCATGGATGTCAAGGTCTGATGATGGAGCTGGAAGGTGGCTATGGGAACTCCGTCATTAAGCAAGGTAACCTCATCGTGTTTAGGCTCTATTGAAGCGTCCTGATGAGATCTTTGTGTAGAGGATGAATGTCAAGGTCTGATGATGGAGCTGGAAGGTGGCTATGGGAACTCCGTCATTAAGAAAGATAACCTCATCGTGTTTAGGCTCTAATGAAGCGTCTTGATGAGTTCTTTGCGTAGAGCATGGATGTCAAGGTCTGATGATGGAGCTGGAAGGTGGCTATGGGAACTCCGTCATTAAACAAGATAACCTCATCGTGTTCAGGCTCTAATGAAGCGTCTTGATGAGATCTTTGCGTAGAAGATGAATTTCAAGGTCTGATGATGGAGCTGGTAGGTGGCTATGGGAACTCCGTCATTAAGCAAGATAACCTCATCGTGTTCAGGCTCTAATGAAGCGTCCTGATGAGATCTTTGCGTAGAGGATGAATGTCAAGGTCTGATGATGGAGCTGGTAGGTGGCTATGGGAACTCCGTCATTAAGCAAGATAACCTCATCGTGTTCAGGCTCTAATAAAGCGTCCTGATTAGGTCTTTGCGTAGAGGATGAATGTCAAGGTCTGATGATGGAGCTGGAAGATGGCTATGGGAACTCTGTCAATAAGCAAGATAACCTCATCGCGTTTAGACTCTAATGAAGCGTCTTTATGAGTTCTTTGCGTAGAGGATGAATGTCAAGGTCTGATGATGGAGCTGGAAGGTGGCCACTGTCTTTCTGGCTAATCTCTGGAATGGTTAGACCGATTCGGACGGGCTGACTTTCAATGACTGATAATTTATGTTATAAGGAGTAACTTAGGCTATATTTATTTTAGAAATTGTTGTTTTTTTTTAATTCTCGATGAAGGATGGTATTTACAACGAGAAAAAAATCGAATAGTTGACATTTAATTGAGATTGGCGCAGACGAAGTTGCGCGGGGCAGCTAGTAGGAAATAATAAAGGGAATTAATTTTATATTATTTCTGTCATTGGTGGTGGAAGTTAAATTTGTTTGTATGGTAAATATTATTTTATCACATTTCAGTATTTTTGTAACTGTTCCGAAGTATGATAAGTGTCCCAAAAATTAAACATTAAGCTTATATATTATAGTTTTCAAAATCATCAACAAAATAGTAAGTACCAGTTAAAATCTCTATGATAAGTTTTGTCACTATATCATTTTTATCTGATTATTATACATTTGATCAAATAATTTTTTACACCTTTCCTTTAAAATTTGTGAAAGTTACATTGAAAATTTTAAAATGATGTAAAAAAAAATAATTCATTGAAGGAACCGAAATTGGGTGGGCAACTATTTTCTTATCTACTATATATATAATACTATATTAGATTTATTTTATTACTGCTTATTTATAAAGGCAAAAGCATTTCAGAAAATTACACCAAGGTAAATGTTATTTTTTTTTAAAACATAACGCTGTAATGGAATTCTTGTTTTTACACTTGAATACAAATTTAACCATAGATAAAATATTTGGTAACATATTAAAATATTTCCTAACTCACCAGCAACATTGTCTTTCTTGGAACGAATCTTGATTTGAGCCTTGGTTACGTTTTGTAGCACAACTTGGTTGAAATCTCCAGTAGTGAATTTAGCTTCAGCCAAAGAAAAAGCAGCTTCTTTCATCACTTCACCCATAAGGGTTTTAGTCTGAAAAGATGTGATTAAATACATGAATTAATCATTTTAAATATAATGTAAAGATAAGCAATAAAATCTTTTGTTTTAACTGGTAATTAAACAGAATCATAATTTAAATTAAATGATAAATCTTCTAATGAACAGTTAGTTTCCAATTATTTCAAAAGTGTCTGACATAAGTGTTCTCAAGAAGGAAATTAGAAAAATCAATTGCCAACTGGGTCGTGAACTTACCTCAATGATTTTGCTCAGGATCATACGAAACCTCACTTGCAGGGCATCAGCCTTCTTCTTGAGGAGACCATGGCCTTTCTGTGCACCTGCCAGACGTCCCTTGATCAACATCTGAGCACTACAATCCAGATAAAATTAATTACCATCTTATCATCACTGAAAATCGACTTATGAAAATTCTTCAAAGCACTGGCATAATAACACTCACCCCCGAGAAGGGAAAATCGCTAATCGGTCTTTCCCAGACATTTTGATTTAGGAAATAATTTGCGTTTTATCCCAATTCAGGATTTATTCACTCCCAAACCCAAATCACCTGATGACAGAAGACAAATGATTTTTTCTTGTCTATGGTTGGTCTTGTGATCTACAAAAGACATCGGCACAGACCTACACAATATTCATTGTCAGTTTAAAAAAAAACAATAAATAATAAGGTTCCCGACCCAAATAGTAAAATCGCGGTCTAGTGGCTTTTTTTTTTGTTTTTGGAATGATTTCAATAATATCACTACATGTAGTATAGTTTATTAGCAAAGTCTATACCGCTTTATGTTCCCATGTGTGTTTTGAAATCCACGCTGTTCTACACCTTTTTTTGGGAGGCAGCTTTTTTAAAAGATTAGATTTTAATTTCAATCGAGTAATAAAATTCAAGATGAATCTATAAGTGTACTAGCTTTTGCCCGCGACTTCGTTCGCGTGGACTTCAGGTTCGTCCCGTCTAGCCCGTCTAGTTCGCGACGTTTATAATATCAGAATAACACATAAGCTACAATTTTTGAGGTTTCTAATGTGGGGTCGTAAAAATTCGCGACGTCTATAATAAAATATAGTACTATTATACCGCAATTTTTTTTTTTTTTTACGACCTTGGAAACCTCAAAAATTGTAGCCTATGTGTTATTCTGATGTATAAGCTATATTGTGGTAAAGTTTCATTCAAATCCATTCAGTAGTTTTTACGTGAAAGAGTAACAAACATCCATACAAACTTTCGCCTTTATAACACATATTGGATAATGTTGTGGAGAAACACTGATCAATTTAGAGAGATTTGCTGTATGTCTTAACCACTGAAAACTAACCAAAGATAATTTAAACTACTTTTTGCTGCTTTTTGTGTCGCAAACGAAAAACAAATCAAGTTTTAGAACTAACGAGACGTCATGTTCGATTTTGGCTTCTGTAACAGACTTGAAAAAAGTAAAAAAAACAATCTTGACGCAGTTCCGTTTAGATTAGTCGATTTGACATCTAGGTCTACCACCCCAAAAACTCCGGCCAATGCACAGGGCCAATGCTTCGTTGTTGTCAATAATGTCATTGTTGTAAGTTGTCAGAATTGACATTTTGACAATGTTTTGAATTATTTCTCAAATGTGTGTCAATTATCAGATCTTACAAAAATATGCAAAAATACAAATATGGGATTTGTGATGTATGTGAATAAAATATTAAAAAATAACTCAAACATATAAAAAATAACACAAAATGAATAGTCTAGTATGTAGAATATGTCTGGAAACTGAGGCCAAACTGTGCATTTTTGATAATTCTGAGAACAGCATTCATTCAAAGATCTTGTTTTGTTTGAATGAGAAGGTACAATATTTTTCCATCCTTACGTTGATTTCTTCTTTCATCAGTACTGGAGTTTTATTAACAGTTAACTTTAATTTATTTTTTCTTTAATAACCAGTCTGTGAGCTTACGTTTCTACCACTACATAATCTACCTTCACTTTCCTTGCTAATATTTACTCAACAAGTTGGTGCTTAGTTAAATTTCTTATCTTTATTTTTCAGCTTGAAGATGTAGTAGGTTTCCCTCGTAAGATTTGCATCAAATGCAATGATTTACTGGATACATTTGTCAATTTTATTAATAACTTCAGAGAATCCAGTCAGACTCTTTTAAAACAATTTGATGTTGCTAAGATAGATTCTATTGAATATGAAGATCTGGAAAATGAGGCAGAAGTTAAGAAGGAGATAATTGAAAGAGACACAACAATTAGTGAAAACTTTTTACCATTTGCATTAAATCTTAATGAAATTGTTATTAAAAAAATAGTGAAAACAAATGACAGTAATTTTATTTGGAGAAATAATGGAAGGTAGAAAACTGCAACTTTAATTTTAGAATAAGTAAAATAAAACTTTAATAACTAACATTTTCTGGTAATACATAGTTAATTTTTTTTAATACTTGATTTTATGTTTCAGCTTAACAATTCACAAGACAGAAAACAAATCTAATAAACTTCCATCAGAACAATTAGACACTATAAAAATAGAAGATTCTAATGATTATGATGATTTTAGAGACACTGAAGTTGAAATTGACATAAAACAGGAATTAATTAACGCTGATTCTACAAGTATAACAGAAGCTTTCGAATTTGAACCAGTTTCATTGACTTTTAAAGAAGAACCAGATTATGTAGTTCCTAATAAGAAGAGGGGGAATTTAGAAACAAATAGGATAGCATCATCTATATTAGAAGGAAACTTTGTATGGAAAGACAATAAATGGTGGTAATATTTAATTCTTGTTTCGGTAATTGCAGTCAATCTGCTTTAATATAACTTAACAATTTCAAGAGCATATAAACTATTTAATTCTTGTGATTAATTGACATACCCTTTAATTATGAATTACCAAAATGATAACTGATATTTAATTTCATTGTGTTACAGCATAAATACTGAAAAAAGAAAAAAATCCAAAAGAGTAGTTAAATTAAAGAAACTTAAGCAAACAAATAAACGCAAAGAGAGAAATAATGAAAAACAAGTGAAAGTGAAAATTAAAAAGGACCCATCCAAGCTTTGTGACCTCTGTGGCGAAGTTTGTCCGAGTTCAGATAAACTTGCACATCATAAAAGACTGAAACACTTTAGAAACCCAATAAAATGTCCGGAATGTCCAAAAGTATTGGCATCGGATTACTACCTGCAATGTCATCTTAAGAGAAAACATGACGCAAATAGTAAGAAATTTAATTGCACACAATGTACAATGTCTTTTGCTTTTCAAGGAGAAGTTAGGACTCATATAAAACGTGTGCATAATAAGAAAGATTTACCAAAGCAGATGTTTTCTTGTAAGATTTGCGGTAAAGTGTACAAGTGTCCGAGATCAGTTGTAGTTCATGAAAGATCAGTGCACACAGGTAATTGTGAAATTATAACTACTTGTCTTTTTTAAAGAATGTAATACTATGACAACAAACTTAATTATGTTGATATTAAATCCTAATACTATTATAAAGGCGAAAGTTTGTAAGTATGGATGTATGGATGTTTATTACTCTTTCATGTAAAAACTACTGAATGGATTTGAATGAAACTTTACCACAATATAGCTTATACATCAGAATAACACATAGGCTATACGACTAGACGGGACGAACCTGAAGTCCACTCGAACGAAGTCACGGGCAAAAGCTAGTATACTATAGTATCTAAGCCTGCTTGTAAAAAACATCAATGGAATGAGCTCCCCTCCTCTGTGTTTCCCTGAGTGATAACACTTAAAAGGAAGGTCCTAAGTAGAGATAGTAATTCTTTCTGAAAGATGGTAACCACCATCAGGTTATCCATGCATCCATCCACCTGCATGACAATAAAAGTGTTAGTCATATTATTATTTTTTATTTCAGGACACAGACCAGCCGAATGTAGTGTATGCGGTGCTCGGTTTTACCACGAAGACTATTTAAAAGAACACATGAGGTTGCATACAGGTGAAACACCATATAAATGTCCCATATGTGGCCGAGGTTACGCTCAAAGGGGTAATATGAAAAGCCATCTAAGGAACCACAGGAAGTCAGACCTCGATCCCATAACTTTAAGTAAAATTAGACCGAATTATTTGAAATTTATGAAACCATAGCATTTTAAATATTTACTATGTTATATAAAATTTAATATTATATCTTTAAAAAATACTTATAGGGTTAGTTTTACGTTAAATGTGCTGAAGTATTTAAGTTTTTGTTTTTAACTGGTGAAATGTTTAAAAATATTTTATGTTGATATTGTGGAAATTTTACGTTATAAAACTATTTTTTGATGCTATGCATCCAAAATAAAATAATTATTGAATAAAGTTTAAAATAATGATCATTTCATTTTATTGTTTCATTTTACTATTCCATATACCTTTTTCTTTGAAATCCAGTCAAAACCTTGTAACCTTCAACACTTTACCTTTTCGCGTCCAAAAACCAATATTTGCAATATCATTATTAATATCATTAAATAGGAAGCGTCGAGGCGTTTGTGGTGTGGTTAATAGCGCCTCTACACACTGGACCATCGCTGGCCCAGCCCAATGGCCATGCGATGGTTGCAAAGCCTCTACACGCTGGTGATGTTCAGTTATGATCTTATCGTTGAACAGAATGGACGTCGAAGCAGCAGCAGCTTTATAATATTTATTTAGCACGTACAATTATTTTCTTAATGTGTAGAAAAATACCTTATTATTACAAAAATGGAAAACGACCTACTTCCATTTCTCAAGCATAGCATAAAAACTAGTTAAAACTACCAGTCAGATCTTTATCAAATTTATAGGATAATGCTCAAAATGTCTGCTTTCCAACAAAAAAGAAACATCGACATCGGTTCATATAAAAAAAGAATACACTCAAAAACGCATAGCGAATTATTAAATTTTGTCCGTAAAATACACATTTTTGAATACAGATCCAAAAGTACTTATTTGATCTTTATAAAAAAATATGGGACCTTAGTTCAAATATCACCTTTCATTTGACACCAGAATCATTCAAATCGGTATACCCAAACTGAAGTTATCAAGGAACAAACATAATAAAAAAATCTGACGAATTGAGTATCTCCTCCTTTTTTGAAGTCGGTAAAAAAAAGAAATAGCGTAGAAGAAGATGGTAGATGTTAACTATTCATCGTAACAGGACTTTATAGGACTAAGTAACTAAAAAAAAGACACCGCCATCGCTGGCCTACTTTGCTACTACTACCTTTGATATGTGTACGAAAAACCGACATTGCTACCATTCCGCCGCCAGCGTACGCACCACTAGCCAGCCTACGCCACTACGCCCTCTATACGATGGCCCACTACGCTGGGCCAGGGTGTAGAGGCGCTATAACATATTGCACGCAGATATATATCGCGTGACAATGCAATAATATGACAAAATGGCGTTGATGTTGATCTGATGATGGATTCGGAAGGTGGTCATAGAAACTCTTGTGCTAAATAACATAGAGCTGTCGTGTTTCGGTTCGTTTTACTTGTATTATCTAGCACTCTACTGCTACATGATATCCAGGATCTTGTAGCTCTTTGAAGCTTATAGAAGGTTGTTGCTTGTGTGGTTCGTCACCGCACAAGGGTTGAGTTGAATGAAGTCAGACTATTTCCTCCACCTAAAGAAAGTAGGCAGACAAGCTAAAGAGACACCCGAACGTTGCCGCTTATAGACCTATACAAATTGTCGCGGCCCTTGCCCACGGCTTTGTCTTAAGGATTATCTTCATTTACATTTAATTTTTATCACTTATCTATCTATCAACGAATCAAGAATCAGAAACTCATAATAAAAAAAGTGCAATTAAATCTAGTACAAATAAAGCTAGTTACACCAAAACCACAAAAAATACATTATCTTATGCCCAGGTAACGAGCAGAAATAATTCAAATATTATCAAAAATGTCGATAGTACTGATAAGAAGTTAAACGATATCTTAAAACTTATGCTATCGTTTGACGAACGTCTCCAAAAAATCGAAAGTAGCACCAAAATGTCTACTATTGCCAAGCCACAAAAATGAATAACATAATTAAAATAATGGTATGGAATTCAAATGGATTACTAAAGCATAAAAATGAACTGCAAGTTATCCTAGACATGGAAAAAGTGGATGTGTGTCTTATATCTGAAACACATTTTACTAAACAATGTCACATTAAATTTAAGGGCTACAAAATTTATCACGCACTACATCCGGATAATACATCAAGAGGAGGAAGTGCTGTCATCATCAAGGAACAAATAGATCACCATGAGTACTATACTTACGAAGAAAAAGAGATACAAGCTGTGGCGATCAGTCTGAGAACAAAAAGACAAGTGGTGGTGGTTTCGTCTATTTACAGTCCACCCAGATATAACATAAAAAAAGATCAGTATATGAATTTCTTACGATGCCTTGGTAATCGATTTATACTTGGAGGGGACTTCAACGCCAAGCACACATATTGGGGCTCAAGGCTATCAACAACTAAGGGCAAAGAACTTATGAGTGCTATTAAAGAAATGAAATGTGATACTACATCAACGGGAACTCCAACATATTGGCCTACCGATCCAAATAAAATACCTGACCTTATAGATTTTTTTATTGTCAAGAATATATCTACAAATTATCTTAAAACGTACCAGAGTTATGATATGAACTCTGACCACTCTGCAATATTTTTAGAAGTTAATGACAAAATTATACTAAAAGAAAAACCTCCTGCTTTGGTTAACAAGCAAACTGATTGGGAAGGCTTTAGAACAGACTTAGACCGCAATATAAACTTGAGAACTCCACTCAAGACAACTGAGCAATTAAATAGCGAATTGGAAAATTTTATAAAACTTATACAACAATCACTCTGGAAACACACACCTGTAGCCAATAAAGGAACTAGAGGAAATGTCTATCCTAGAGAAATCAAGATATTAATTGAGCAAAAAAGGAAACAACGCAAAGTGTGGCATTATACTAGATGTCCAGAAGATAAAAGAATTCTCAACAATTTGGCAAAAAAAATTAACAGAAAAATACAACACTATAACGACGAACTCACTGAAAATTATCTTAAAAAATTAACAGGTAACCGTTGTACAGACTACGCTTTATGGAAAGCTACAAAAAGTATAAATAAAAACAACTTTACAATTCCTCCGATCAGAGAAAGCAGCAATAATAAATGGGCAATTAATAATGAACAAAAAGCGAAGCGGTTTGCAGAATACCTTGAATCTATTTTCCAACCTGATGAAAATGGAACAGGTGAACGGACTCTCCCTCAAACGAATTCTCACCATTTATGTGACGATATAATGCTTGTTACACCTAATGAGGTTCAAAAGGAAATAAAAATCAGTATACGCCCGAAAAAAGCACCGGGTTATGATCTGATAACAGGTGAAATTCTACACAAATTTCCTAGAAAAGGTATTGTGAAATTGACAACATTAATCAATGCAGCGTTTCGATTACATTGCGTACCAGACCTATGGAAAGTTGCAGAGGTAATCATGATTGCTAAGCCGGGAAAACCGCCTCATGAAGCATCATCATATAGACCTATCTCTCTCTTGCCCGTTATGTCCAAACTTTTCGAGAAACTACTACTAAAAAGGTTAAAACCTATCATAGAGAGGGCTGAATTAGTACCTAATCATCAGTTTGGTTTCCGAGAAAAACACTCAACGATAGATCAAATACATCGCATTACAAGCATCATCGAGAATACCATAGAAGAAAAAAAAGTATGTTCTACTATTTTTCTTGATGTGGCGCAAGCGTTTGACAAAGTATGGCATGCAGGCCTCGTGTTCAAACTCAGAAAAACATTACCAAAAAGGTATGCAGACATACTTCAATCATACATCTCAAACAGAATGTTTAGAATAAGGCAGGAAGATGCATACTCAGAATTAAAAGTAATAAAAGCTGGAGTACCTCAGGGGAGTGTATTAGGTCCGGTCCTGTACCTCATATACACTGCTGATATTCCAAATCTAAAAAACTGTACTATTGCTACATTTGCTGACGATACAGCAATAATGGCAGTAGATAATACGCACACGCAGGCTATTGCAAAATTGCAAAGTGCAGTTGATCAAATATACAACTGGACAAAAAAATGGAACATCAAATTAAATGAATCCAAATCGATTCATATAAATTTTACTAATAAACAGCACGAACAGCATGACGTATTCCTTAATGGTAAAATTATACCATATGCGAATACGGCGAAATATCTTGGCATGACGCTGGACACGAAATTGCGCTGGAAAGCCCATGTTAAGAAAAAAAGAGAGGAACTAGAACTCCGATACCAAAAACTGCGTTGGCTACTCGGAAGACAATCTAAACTGTCAATTCACAACAAAATACTAGTTTACAAACAAGTCCTGATGCCTATTTGGACTTATGGCGCGACACTATGGGGTTGCACCAAACAGAGTAATATTGCTATTCTGCAAAGATTCCAAAACAAAGTACTGAGAGAAGCAGTAGGGGCTCCCTGGTACATCCGAAACAGTGACCTCCACCGGGACCTACAAATGGAGGTTGTTACTAGCATCATAAGGAATTGCGCAGAAGCCCATGAACGGAGGCTTCACCATCATGTCAACGTAGAAGCAATACAGCTTCTTGACATCACAGACATTAAAAGAAGACTCAAAAGAACGAAACCGTTCGAATTAGTGTAGTGTACTTAATAATACAATTAGTGTATAAAATCAGTGAAGTGTAATAATAAAGACCACATGAACATTGTGTCTACACCTTAATAATAGAGACAATAAGAAAAGTGCCAATGGACACATTCTTAGCATAAAATCATATAGTAATTTAGGTTAAAACAAAATTGCTTATTAGTCTGATTTAGACTAGATTGTAATTATAATAGTGTGCGTTATAAAATTACGTATACTAAATAAAAAAAAAAAAAAAAAAACTTATCTATCACTGATAACTAAGATTGATCTGATCAAAAAAGTATAAAGATCATAGATAATAATTACTTGTTTGACTCATGGGTTTGGAGATTAATTTAACTGATTAATCAAGTCTCAAATTAATCGAAGTCGATATGCATTTGCCATGAAATACCTATCTAGGTATGTCTTCGATGTTTGTAACCTTATGTGTGTTAAGTATTTTTTTATTTCCATGTTGGCAGACGAGGTAACGGGCTACCTGTTCTTTAGTGGTTTTATCAAAGTCAGGCACTGATGAACAATGTTTCTCAAGCAAGGATAAATGTGTTAGCATTGTTCCCTGTGTGTGCAAAAACCAGTCACAATTGTCATGAGGTCCTTATGACTCATACAGCATGTATAAGTAGTAATACAGCCGATATTTTAAAACCAGTTCCACATGCTACAAATTCCAATTAAAATTTATGCAAAATGACGATGTACTGAATATTTCTGATAACATATTTGGCACCATACTATACCTTCGATTCGTTAGGCACGGCTATGACATTCCATACAAACTTGACAGTTCTTAGTGGAAACGGTACGGAATTTTGAGCCAACCTAGTATTGGGCCAACCTAGTATTAGGCCATCATAGTATTTGGGCCAACCTAGTATTGGGCCAACCTAGTATTGGGCCAATCTAGTATTGGACCAACCTAGTATTGGGCCAACCTAGTCCTGCGCCCACCTAGTATTGGGCCAACCTAGTCCTGCGACAACCTAGTCCTGCACCAACCTAGTATTGGGCCAACCTAGTCCTGCGCCAACCTAGTATTGGGCCAACCTAGTATTGGGCCAACCTAGTATTGGGCCAACCTAGTGTTGGGCCAACCTAGTATTGGGCCAACCTAGACCTGCGCCAACCTAGTATTGGGCCAACCTAGTATTGGGCCAACCTAGTATTGGACCAACCTAGTATTGGGCCAACCTAGTCCTGCGCCAACCTAGTATTGGGCCAACCTAGTCCTGCGCCAACCTAGTATTGGGCCAACCTAGTATTGGGCCAACCTAGTATTGGGCCAACCTAGTATTGGGCCAACCTAGTCCTGAGCCAACCTAGTATTGGGCCAACCTAGTATTAGGCCAACCTAGTCCTGAGCCAACCTAGTATTGGACCAACCTAGTATTGGGCCAACCTAGTATTGGGCAAACCTAGTATTGGGCCAACCTAGTATTGGGCCAACCTAGTATTGGGCCAACCTAGTCCTGAGCCAACCTAGTATTGGACCAACCTAGTATTGGGCCAACCTAGTATTGGGCCAACATAGTCCTGTGCCAACCTAGTATTGGGCCAACCTAGTCCTGCGCCAACCTAGTATTGGGCCAACCTAGTCCTGCGCCAACCTAGTATTGGGCCAACCTAGTCCTGCGACAACCTAGTCCTGCGCCAACCTAGTATTGGGCCAACCTAGTCCTGCGCCAACCTAGTATTGGGCCAACCTAGTATTGGGCCAACCTAGTATTGGGCCAACCTAGTATTGGGCCAACCTAGTATTGGGCCAACCTAGTATTGGGCCAACCTAGTATTGGGCCAATCTAGTATTGGACCAACCTAGTATTGGGCCAACCTAGTCCTGCGCCCACCTAGTATTGGGCCAACCTAGTCCTGCGACAACCTAGTCCTGCACCAACCTAGTATTGGGCCAACCTAGTCCTGCGCCAACCTAGTATTGGGCCAACCTAGTATTGGGCCAACCTAGTATTGGGCCAACCTAGTATTGGGCCAACCTAGTGTTGGGCCAACATAGTCCTGTGCCAACCTAGTATTGGGCCAACCTAGTATTGGGCCAACCTAGTATTGGGCCAACCTAGTCCTGAGCCAACCTAGTATTGGACCAACCTAGTATTGGGCCAACCTAGTATTGGGCCAACCTAGTATTGGACCAACCTAGTCCTACGCCAACCTAGTATTGGGCCAACCTAGTCCTGCGCCAACCTAGTTTTGGGCCAACCTAGTATTGGGCCAACCTAGTATTGGGTCAACCGAGTATTGGGCCAACCTAGTATTGGACCAACCTAGTATTGGGCCAACCTAGTATTGGGCCAACCTAGTATTGGGCCAACCTAGTATTGGGCCAACCTAGTATTGGGCCAACCTAGTATTGGGCCAACATAGTCCTGTGCCAACCTAGTATTGGGCCAACCTAGTCCTGCGCCAACCTAGTATTGGGCCAACCTAGTCCTGCGCCAACCTAGTCCTGCGCCAACCTAGTATTGGACCAACCTAGTATTGGGCCAACCTAGTCCTGCGCCAACCTAGTATTGGGCCAACCTAGTCCTGCGTCAACCTAGTATTGGGCCAACCTAGTATTGGGTCAACCGAGTATTGGGCCAACCTAGTATTGGACCAACCTAGTATTGGGCCAACCTAGTATTGGGCCAACCTAGTATTGGGCCAACCTAGTGTTGGGCCAACCTAGTATTGGGCCAACCTAGTCCTGCGCCAACCTAGTATTGGGCCAACCTAGTCCTGCGCCAACCTAGTATTGGGCCAACCTAGTATTGGGCCAACCTAGTATTGGGCCAACCTAGTCCTGAGCCAACCTAGTATTGGGCCAACCTAGTATTGGGCCAACCTAGTCCTGAGCCAACCTAGTATTGGACCAACCTAGTATTGGGCCAACCTAGTATTTGGCAAACCTAGTATTGGGCCAACCTAGTATTGGGCCAACCTAGTATTGGGCCAACCTAGTCCTGAGCCAACCTAGTATTGGACCAACCTAGTATTGGGCCAACCTAGTATTGGGCCAACCTAGTATTGGGCCAACATAGTCCTGTGCCAACCTAGTATTGGGCCAACCTAGTCCTGCGCCAACCTAGTATTGGGCCAACCTAGTCCTGCGCCAACCTAGTATTGAGCCAACCTAGTCCTGCGACAACCTAGTCCTGCACCAACCTAGTATTGGGCCAACCTAGTATTGGGCCAACCTAGTATTGGGCCAACATAGTCCTGTGCCAACCTAGTATTGGACCAACCTAGTATTGGGCCAACCTAGTATTGGGCCAACCTAGTATTGGACCAACCTAGTCCTACGCCAACCTAGTATTGGGCCAACCTAGTCCTGCGCCAACCTAGTTTTGGGCCAACCTAGTATTGGGCCAACCTAGTATTGGGCCAACCTAATCCTACGCCAACCTAGTATTGGGCCAACCTAGTATTGGGCCAACCTAGTATTGGGCCAACCTAGTATTGGGCCAACCTAGTCCTGAGCCAACCTAGTATTGGACCAACCTAGTATTGGGCCAACCTAGTATTGGGCCAACCTAGTCCTGCGCCAACCTAGTCCTGCGCCAACCAAGTATTGGGCCAACCTAGTCCTGCGCCAACCTAGTATTGGGCCAACCTAGTCCTGCGCCAACCAAGTATTGGGCCAACCTAGTCCTGCGCCAACCTAGTATTGGGCCAACCTAGTCCTGCGCCAACCTAGTTTTGGGCCAACCTAGACCTGCGCCAACCTAGTATTGGGCCAACCTAGTATATACTTTCTAATCTGTGGTCGCGAGTGGATCGCGCGCGCCGCCGCTAGTTTGACATGAACACACACAAACGTCTCCGACTCCGTTACCGGTTTCGGCCGAAACTAAGAGCTAGGCCGAAGGTTCACGGGGCGAAACTTTGGTCAAAATGGTCCCTCAAAATGTGATATTGGCGGACATGCGCGAATATCACATTTTGAGGGACGCTAATGCTACTATATAAGTTCGAAATTTGGTGGGTTTGATTCAGTCTGAAGGTCACAGTGGAACATAACATAAATATCAAAACTTAATAATTTTGTTTTATCACTTTAAATGACTGTATTCTAATTTTAAATTGCGTAAGTACCTTTTGTATTGTTAACACGTTGCATGCCACGCGAAAAATTGAATCTTTCCATTCGGGCCATGGGATCCACCGGTGAGCCTTCCCTTACTGTTCCGTTCAGACCATGCAGGTCACCGGACAGTCAACTCGATATACAGTCAAGCAGACTACAATAATAATTCCAAAAGAATATATTTTTCTTCGAGGTTTGCGAGTTTCTACTTCACTTTTCTATTTCACTTTTCGAAGTTCAATTCGAAGTTTAATCTTATTTTAAAAGGTATATTAAAAGATTAAAAGGTAAAATCGTTGGTATTTATGGTGCTGTACCTATAGCGTTCTCGCAGACGCACCTATAGGTAATATAAAAAGAATCGCAAAATATGTTCGTAAGCGCATAACTCAAGAACGCCTGGACCAATTTCGCCAATTATTTTTTTTAAAATATACTTTGAAGCTCAAGGATAGCAAGAAAAATCTAATAATTGACATTTAATTAAAAGTGACGCAGATGAAATTGCGCGGGTCAGCTAGTCAACTATACAACTTTTAAGAAGAAAATGCCTAACGCCATCTATTACAATCGAAAAACACTACGTCGCCCACAATGCAATAACATAATCAAATTTAAATTATTTATTTATATCGAAAAAGTGCTTCTATACGTAATTCGATATAATTCACATAGATGGCGTTGCTTTAAAATCGTCTTAAAAATTTATTCTATCATTTTTCCGGCACGTATTCAAACTAATTTTGCTGTACAAACCATCCTTGAACTACAACGAACATTTAAAAAAGAATTGACCAAATCGGTGTAGGCGTTCTTGAGTTATGCGCTTAGCAACACATTTTGCGACTTTTTTATATATATATAAGATTAAAATAAATAATTATCGATATCGATGATTCTTTGTTTACTATTTTAATTAATGCAAACATGAACAGCAAATCGTCTGTTAAAGATAATACTTGTTTAACATAGATGCAAAAGTACTTATTTGATCTAAAAAAAAACAATGATATCTCAAGACGCCACCATTTGGAACAAGAATCATCCAAATCGGTCCACCCCAAATACAGTCTACGTTTACGTTCCTAAACATAAAAGTATTAAAGGAAAATACACAGTCAACTTGATATACAGTCGAGCAGACTATAATTCCAAAAAATATATATTTTTCCTCGAGTTTTGCGAGTTTTGGTACCGGTTTCGGCCGAAACTAAGAGCTATGCCGAAGGTTCACGGGGCAATACGTGAGCGCTTAACGCGAACGCGTCACCGTCCCAAAATGTTCCCCCATGATCTGCAAGCGTAGTAAACTGTCACTTCGTAATAAGTTGACACTTTACAAAACGTGCGTTAGGCCCATTATGACATATGGTAGTGCGGCGTTCGCTCATGCAGCTCGCACTCATATCAACTCCCTTCAGATCTTGCAGAATAGATTTCTGCGTAAAGCCGTCGGCGCTCCGTGGTATTTGCGTAACGTCGATCTTCATGACGATTTCGATCTAGTCCCTATCACACAATTTTTGAAGGATACTTCCGAGCGTTACTTCAAAAAAGCAGAGGACCATTCCAACCCTCTTATCGTAGCCGCCGCCGACTACGAACCCGATCCTGCGCACGCCGAGAAATGGTGCCGTCGTCGTCCGCGGCACGTCCTCACGGACCCTCCCGACAAGTTATCGGCGCAGCTCGCTGCCAGCGCTAACGCTAACAGCTCGAGACGACGCGCTGGCTATCTCGTTCGCCGTCGAACTCGACGCAGAGTTCGGCGTTCTACTTAAACCATCACCATCTCGCTTACCCTCTGAGTTTCTTGCTGGTTCTTCTCAGTTGGGTCGCGTTCCGAACCAGTAGTAGTAAATTCATGATGCACTAATAAGTTGACTCCGGGCAACTGTTAGTATTCCCATCCTATATATATATATATACTCAGCCGAGCCCCTCCTGAGCTCGCACCCCATCATGGTGAAGCTGTAAAGGCCTGAGGGCCAACAGCGATTTCTCAAATCAAAAAAAAAAAAAAAACCCAAAATGTGATATTAGCGCATGTGCGCCAGTCTCACATTTTGAAGGACGCTAATGCTACTAGTAGCATTAGCATTTTTTATATAGTTATATAAATTCGAAATTTGGTGGGTTTGATTGAGTCTGAAGGTCACAGTGGTGCGAACATAACGGTCGAGCACGCGTTTGTCTTGCGAATAAACACAGTCAACTTGATAACCTCTTTCTTATGAGAAGTCGGTCCAAAATGTAAATTCCACCAAACATTTCTCTAATATATAAAATTCTCGTGTCACAGTTTTCGTTGCCATACTCCTCCGAAACGGCTTGACCGATTTTGATGAAATTTTAATGTGCTTATGCGGTATCTATGAGAATCGCCCAACATCTATTTTTCATCTCCCTAAATGTTAGGGGTAGTCCACCCCTAATTTTTTTTTTCGACTCATACGTAGTTGCGCGGGGCAGCTAGTAATAAGTAATAAGTTTCATAAGTATTTGATTGTTATGTACTTTATTTTGTTGTCAAAGTGTTGTATTATAATATAATTCACTCCAAGGTATAACTTTGACATTTTATATTAATAAGAGGAGATTATAATTTAGCCTCAATCAATAATTATAATTTGGAGATTGAAAAAAAAAATTTAAAACCTGTGTACCTATATCAAAGGTTGTGTCAAACAAAACTTGTAACATTATAAAGTGACGATTTATGAGGATTTCTATTATTTTCAATCAGTTTATGATTTATTTTTCTATGTAGGCTTGATTTACGAAAATGAAGCCTATTTAAATACTTCATCAATGAGACCGCCACCGCTTTGTATTTATTTCATTTCAGAATGACGAACCATTGCTAGGTATATTTAATTTACTTTTTTTTAATTCTCAGATAATAGCTGTAGAAGACAGCTGCCGAAAATAACTTCAAGCTTGGTATAAGAATATACCCTTCAAATTAACAAAACAAAAGACGACGGTCCACCTCAAAAAAAGCTTACTATGAGCGATTCTACATTTGTTGATTTAAATAGTAATTTACCGCTAAGTGATCGACAAAAAGACTTAATGAACCTTGCGCAAAATGAGTTCGGCTTACTACAAAAACAAAACAATATTTTTAAACTCGTAGATAGCGTAGATCAATTGAAATCAATTCTGGACGATCATGACAAAAACAAGAGATTAACGATAGTACATAGCACGCAGAGTTGTTGGCTCACATTGATCATAGATTACACAGCAAGTGTTGTATACTATACAGATACAAGATATCAGAAACTAGATGATAATATAAAACAAATTCTATTAGATCACCATCCGAACTTAAGTATTGTTATTCTTCAGCTCGGAAATGCTGCATTCGCTTTGGCTAATGCAGAAATAATTAATCGAAGACTTGATAATGGACAACCAATCACTGAAGGAGTTTACAAAGAAATAACAGATTCCGTTGAAATAGTCTCACAAAAGTTTAATATTGTACTAAAATATATGAAGCTTAAGAATAACGACGCCTCCATTAGTGCCAGAAATGCTAATATTTTACTTTACTTTCTCGAAACAGTTGCTTTGCAAGATATGAAACTGAGAGACAAAAATGGACAAAAACTTAATTTAAATCGAATTATTAAGAAAGAGGACCAAGACACAGTTATCTCTGTTCGAAACTATTTGGTTCATAGGAAAATAAATGCCACTTCACAAAAGTTTACGTGGATAGAACCAAAAGATTTAAATGGTATTATCGATTGTAATAGTTGCGGTATATTTAAAATGTTACAAAAATATTTATCACACTTACAACAAAAATTAGAAGACGTGTTCATTGAAGAACCAAAAGATTTAAAAACACCGACCTGTATATTTAAAAAGACCTTTAATATAGGAACTGAAAAAGACCAAACCTATTGTGAGGATAGAATCATAACTTTCGTAAAATCGGCTATGTCTGAAGCCTTTGATAAGAAAAGATTAAAATCAAACAACGCTAGAGAACAGATATTTGAATTCATCGTGAACGTGGTACCTTACATGAACTTACAGAAGAACAATAATACGATAAAAGTTTTTAAGAATCAACGTAATGATCAAATACATGCCTTTTACAAATATATTAACAACGAATCCGAATTAGCATTTGCATTCAGACATTATATGCGTCAAAACAGAAAACATTTGTACGCTTTTTGTTTGAGCAAAATAGTGGGAGATTTATTGAACGACCCTACTCGATATAATTTCGATATAATAAAACTAATCAAAACGGATGTCAATAGCGTCAGGGATTTCTTGACCAATGCACAGTGTCAAATATTTAGGGCCGTGGATGATACTGATGGTAATGATAATACTATTTATAATATTGAGGATAAAGTCGAAACTTGGTTTGACGTAATACTGTTTCTCGATAATGAATCAGCAGTGGAGGACAGAAAAAAAAATCAATTTAAAACTATCCATGTTAAAGGAAGGCATGTTGACTTAACTGCTGATGATCGAGAAAATATTGCAAATTTTACAACATATCTGAAACAACAATATGCCGAGTTGCTTACAAAATACACGGATGAATCAAAAGAATTTAAAGATAGCTGGTTTGGAAATTTGAAACCAAAATATGAGAAAGAGTTTAGGAATAATTATGGGATAATGGGTAAACATTTAAAAACAATATTTTTGTATGTTGAACAAAAATTACAAATCATCAAAACGGATGCTTACAAGGAAACTATAAGAGTGATCATCGATAATGTGGAAATGCTTGTAGATTTTAGAAATAGCACTAAAATGAACGTAAAAGATATTATTAAACCAGATATCATTAACGACTCAACTATGATTGAAATAAGAGACGACAAATTTACTATAGAATGTGACAATCTTGAAACAAAAACACTTGGTTTGAGCATCTGTAGTAAAAGATTTGCTACTATCCTTTTCGAAATGATTTGCAATGATGATGTTTTTAAACATATCGAAGAAGCTTTCAACGATAATGAGTTTTTAGATTATCTAGAAATAATGAATTCAGCTCAGCCACAATATACGGATCAATTTCCTACATTTGTTACACCTTACATGGCACGCATATTAAATGAAAATTGTTACGCTCTGCAACCAAAGAACACCTTTAAGAAACGCAGAGAAAACATGTTGAAACTATTAATGGAACCAAACTTTAAACATCATGTTTACGGTTTTATGTCTAAAGATTTTGCTACATATTGGTATGTTGCGTCAGACATCATATTAACAAAGTTTAACCCGAACGCTGCAGAACAGATAAAAATCCTAGAGGAAGTGACCAAAAAATGGATGGACAACAATAAAAGGCAAACCAACAAAGTTTATACCGAGTTTCTTAATTTACTGCAAAATGTAGATTTACGAAGAGATCTTGGTTATGTTCTGTACGTAATGCAAAATAATGCAGACAATAGACAGAAGAAAAAATATAGACGTCGCGGTTTTGACCCTACAAGGATCCAGCGAAGATACCCATATTCAAGATAATCATTTTGGTGAAAACTGAACTTAAAAAAAATAAACAACACTGACGTACTTTATAATAGTTAAATAATTAATAATGTTTAATCGTGAGTGATACGATATCGCGAAGGCGTTCGACTGAGTCTGGCACAACGGCTTGTTGTACAAGCTGTACGAACTGGGTTTGCCAGATCGTCTCGTGCTCATCATTCGAGACTACCTGTCGAATCGCTCGTTTCGGCATCGATTGGAGGGCGTCCGCTCCTCCTCTCGTCCCATTAACGCCGGAGTCCCTCAGGGCTCCGTCCTCGCCCCCCTACTCTTCAGTTTGTTTACGAGTGATATTCCTCGTACTTTTCCCACCTCGCTCGCTCTCTTCGCCGATGACACTGCCGTTTTCTATTCTGATAGAAACAGGGCATTCATCGTCAAACAACTTCAGGCAGTCGCCACAACTTTAGGTGATTGGTTTCGGAAGTGGCGCATCGAAGTGAACCCTGCGAAGAGTACAGCTGTACTGTTCGAAAGATCCTCGAGGCGTCTCTCGACTGCAGAGTCCCGCAGTCATACTCTCAGGAGGAATGAGACTCCCGCAGTCACTCTCTACGGTCGCCCCACTCCCTGGGCCCAACAGGTCAAATACTTAGGTGTCATCTTCGATCGTGCCATGACCTTCCGTCAGCACATCAAAGCCGTGCGCGATCGAGCACTTCAACAACAGGCGAAAAAATTAATGAAGTGTAGAAAATGGTACTAGCCAATCGTCGAATCACCGTTAGAGAAGTTGCTGAGGATCTAAACATATAGTAACTATGTTACCGATTGAGCTGACATTTTGCACGCAGATATATATCGCGTGACAATGCAATTATATGACAAAATGGTGTTGATCTGATCATGGATTCGGAAAATGGTCATAGGAACTCTTGTGCTAAATAAGATAAAGCTGTCGTGTTTCAGTTCGTTTTACTTGTATTGTTTAGGACTATACTGCTACATGATATCCAAGATCTTGTAGCTCTTTGAAGTTTGTAGAGGTTGCTATTATGGGTTTTAGTGCGGTTCGTCGCCGCACAGGGGTTGGGTTGAAGTCAGGCTATTTCCTTCACCTAAAAAAAGTAGGCAGACAAGCTAAAGGGACACCCGAACCTAACCGTTCATAGACCTATACAAATTGTCGCGGCCCTTGCCCACGGCTTTGTCTAAGGATTATCTTCGTTGACATTTATTTAATTTATTTTTATATCTTATTTACCTATCACTGATAACTAAAATGTATCTATCTGATCCAAAAAAGTATAAATATAGATAAATAGTCACAGATAATTACTTGATTGACTCATGGGTTTCGAGATTAATTTAACTGGTAAATCAAGTCTCAAATTAGTCGAAGTCGATGTGCATTAGCCATGAAATAACTATCTAAGTATGACTTCAATGTTTGTAACCTTAAGTGTGTTAAGTATTTTTTTTATTACCATGATGGCAGACGAGCTAACGGGCTACCTGATTGTAAGTGTTTTAATCAAAGTGAGAAACTGATGAACGCTTTTTCTCAAGGAAGGATAAATGTGTTAACTTTGATTCCTGTGTGTGCAGAAACCAAGATCACAACTGTCATGAAGTCCTTATCACTCAGACAGCATGTATAAATATATACCTAATACAGGCCAGTCACGTAGATAAATGATATGTTCATATTGTCGATATGTGTATTGTTAAACAGTGATTTTTTAACCAGTTCCACATGTGCCATAATTAAATTAAGATTTTTGTAAATTAAGTCGGTGTAGGTACTGATTATTGCTGATAACATTTCTTGGCACCATACTATAACTTCGCTATTAGATATCATCAAATTAGTCAAAGATAGACAGATATAGAGTACAGCTACACTTCACTTCTAAAAGTAAGTACTACTAAGTACTAGACATTGCACGAATACCCATAAAAAGCTGTTATCTAGTAATGATTAATATGTCGCATTATAAAGACCAATGCCAATATGTATATTACTATATGCCATATACAAACATTATTGCTATATGTATATATATACATTATTGCTATTATAATAAGTTCGAAACTCGAAAGAATAAGTTTATGTATGTTTATACAGGATAACGTCTAGACATTTGGTTTGATTCAGTCTGAAGTTCGCAGTGGTGCGAATTAAACGGCTAAGCGAGCACGTTTTTGTCAAGCAAACAAAGTTTATCAAAACTTATTCATTTTGTTTTATCACTTTAAATTACTGTGTTCTAATTTTTTAATTGCGTAAGTACCTTATGTATTGTTGGTTACTATTATGATACTTGAAACTTTATGACGCTCGTTAAGAATGATTCATGATCCTGTTTAACATTATACATGGACGTTTTATTTTATTAATTTTATATACTAGCTGCCCCGCGCAACTTCGTCTGCGCCTCTCTCAATTAACTATCAACTATTCGATTTTTTTTCGCTGTGAAAACCAACCAATATGACATATACAGGGTTGAATTTTTAAACGTCCCCTCCAGGGGAAGTAATCGAAATAATGATTTTAGCGCATTTTGCTGAAAGGAAACATTCATTTATTTTTCAAAAGAACCAAAACTGCATTCATAGATTTTTTTAATAAAATCTTGGCTTATCCGTGAATCGAACCTGCTCCGATTTGAAAAAATCACACCCTGTATTTTTATTGCACCAAACGATACAGTGATTTTTAAGGATCAAATCTCTCTTAAAAACATGATTGATTCAATGAAAAGAAAACCAAGAAATTCAAGTTTTAACAGAATGTAGTCAATCGCGACATTTTTTTTACTTCCGGTGTTAATAAATAAATAGAATAATTATACAGCTTTATAATATTATCAATTTCGATAGTTATTACATTAAAATAGATTCAAAAAACATTTATCTAAAATTGTTCGAAATTTAAATTTCTACATACAAAAAGTATGAAAGTTGTCAATAACTGAGCCTGGGGTCACTTTTAAAACATAACATGAATTTTTCTTTAACAATGGTATTTTTTTTATAAAATATTTATGGAATCAGATACTTGATAAAACACCGATCCTACACATGTAATGATCATGAACTAAATGCTCGTAATTAATAAAGAAAAACTAAGTTGAAAATGGAAATCGCACTATATGACGAGAATCTAGGTCGGGCACCCTATGTTGATTTTGCACTTTTACTAGATTTTTTTAATACTTTTTTATTTGCAAACCTTGCTTGGACGAATAATTTCCACGAATAATTTAAGACCAAAATTAGCCAAATCGGTTCAGTCGTTCTCGAGTTATAAAACAAAAGAAAAAGTGGCGTTGATTTATATATATTAGATTATGTATTATCAATCAGTTCTTTATGTTTTTTCTTTGTAAATTCTTTCTTATTTTAACTGTGGAACTAAGACAGATTCAATAACTATCTATTAGGTAATTATGTTTTGATTTAGGAAAGTGGAACCTATTTAAATACTTCATCAATTAGACCGCCGCCGCTTTAAATATATTTAATTTCGGAATGACAAACCACTGCTAGGTATATTATTTTTTTTTTTTTTTTTCAGATCAGAAGAGATACATCCTTCAAATTAACAAAACCAAACTCGACGTCAAACTTAGAAAAAGCTTAGTATGAACAATTCCACAATCGTCGATTTAAATAATACTTTAACGCTAAGTGATCGACAACAAGACTTGCTAAACCTCGCACAAAATGAGTTCGGCTTACTACAAATACAAGGCAATATTTTTAAACTTGTAGATAGCGTAGATCAATTGAAATCAATTCTGAACGATCATGACAAAAACAAAAGATTAACAATAGTATACAACACGCGCAGCTGTTGGCTCACGTTAATCATCGAATATACAGCAAGTGTTGTATACTATACAGATACAAGATATCAGAAACTAGATGATAATATAAAACAAATTCTGTTAGATCACCATCCGAACTTAAGTATTGTTAATCTTCAGCTCGGAAATGCTGCATTCGCTTTGGCTAATGCAGAAATAATTAATCGAAGACTTGATAGTGGACAACCGATCACTGAAGGAGTTTACAAAGAAATAACAGATTCCGTTGAAATAGTCTCACAAAAGTTTAATATTGTACTAAAATATATGAAGCTTAAGAATAACGACACTTCTATCAGTGCCAGAAATGCTAATATTTTACTTTACTTTCTCGAAACAGTTGCTTTGCAAGATATGAAACTGAGAGACAAAAATGGACAAAAACTTAATTTAAATCGAATTATTAAGAAAGAGGACCAAGACACAGTTATCTCTGTTCGAAACTATTTGGTTCACAGAAAAATAAATGCCACTTCACAAAATTTTACATGGATAGAACCAAAAGATTTAAATGGCATTATCGATTGTAATAGTCGCAGTATATTTAAAATGTTACAAAAATATTTATCACACTTACAACAAAAAATTGAAGACGTGTTTATTGAAGAGCCAAAAGATTTAAAAACACCGAGTTGTATTTTTAAAAAGATCTTTAATATAGGAACTGAAAAAGACAAAACCTATTGTGAGGATAGAGTCATAACTTTCGTAAAATCGGCTATGTCTGAAGCCTTTGATAAGAAAAGATTAAAATCAAACAACGCTAGAGAACAGATATTTGAATTCATCGTGAACGTGGTACCTTACATGAACTTACAGAAGAATCATAATATGATGAAAGTTTTTAAAAATCAACGAAATGATCAAATACATGCCTTTTACAAATATATTAACAACGAATCCGAATTAGCATTTGCATTCAGACATTACATGCGTCAAAACAGAAAACATTTGTACGCTTTTTATTTTGTTTGAGCAAAATAGTGGGAGATTTATTGAACGACTCTAGTCGATATAATTTCGATAAAATAAAACTTATCAAAACGGATGTCAATAGCGTCAGGGATTTCTTGACCAATGCACAGTGTCAAATATTTAGGGCCGTGGGTGATACTGATGGTGATGATAATACTATTTATAATATTGAGGATCAAGTCAAAACTTGGTTCGACGTATTACTGTTTCTCGATAATGAATCAGCAGTGGAGAACAGAAAAATAAATCAATTTAAAACTATACATGTTAAAGGAAGGCATGTTGACTTAACTGCTGATGATCGAGAAAATATTGCAAATTTTATAACATATCTGAAACAACAATATGCCGAGTTGCTTACAAAATACACGGATGATTCAAAAGAATTTAAAGATAGCTGGTTTGGAAATTTGAAACCAAAATATGAGAAAGAGTTTAGGAATAATTATGGGATTATGGGTAATCATTTAAAAACTATATTTTCGTATATTGAACAAAAAATACAAATCATCAAAACGGATGCGTACAATGAAACTTTAAGAGTGATCATCGAAAATGTAGAAACGCTTGTAGACTTTAAAAATAGCACTAAAATGAACGTGAAAGATATTAGAAAACAAGATATCATTAACGACTCAACAATTATTGACATAAAACACGGTAAATTTACTGTAAAATGTAACAATCTTGAAACAAAAACACTTGATTTGAAAACTATCTGTAGTCAAAGATTTACTGTTATCATTTTCGAAATGATTTGCAACGACGATGTTTTCAAAAATATCGATGAAGCTTTCAACGATAATGATTTTTTAGATTATCTAGAAATAACGAATTCAGTTCAACCACAATATACAGATCAATTCCCTAAGTTTGTTACACCTTACATGGCACGAATATTAAATAAAAGTTACTTGAATTGTAATGCTCTTCATCCAAAGAACACCTTGAAGAAACGTAGAGAAGACATGTTGAAGCTATTAATGGAACCAAACTTTAAACATCATGTTTATAGTTTTATGTCCAAAGATTTTAATACATATTGGTCTGTTGGGTCAGACATCATATTAGCAAAGTCTAACACGAACGCTGCAGAACAGATAAAAATCCTAGAGGAAGTGACCAAAAAATGGATGGACAACAATAAAAGGCAAACCAACAATGTTTATACCGATTTTCTTAATTTACTGCAAAATGTAGATTTACGAAGAGATCTTGGTTATGTTCTGAACGAAATGCAAAAAATTGCAGACAATCGAAAGAAGAAAAATTATAGACGTCGCAGTTTTGACACTAATTCACACAGGTCACAGTTCTAAGCATCAAACGAAGATACCCAGTTTCAATATTATCATTTTAGTGAAAACTAGTCAAATTATTCTGAGCATTTGAAAAACAACATTGACAAATACTTTATAATAGTAATGTTTAAGCATGAGTTATATATTAAAAAGAATATTATATGTATAACTACAACATACTTCTTATTATCAAATTCTATTAATTCTAACGCTCGAATGTCATGTCAAGTCACAAAAACTTTCTTTACAGGTAAATTTTTAATAAAGTTACTTAATGGAGGTCACAAAAACTCCTGCAAAATATCTATATATATAAAAGAAAGTCGTGTTAGTTACACCACTTATAACTCAAGAACGGCAGAACAGGTTTGGCTGAAAATTGGTAGGGAGGTAGCTTAGAGCCAGGAGACGGACATAGGATACTTTTTATCCCGTTCGACAGCGTTCCCATGTGAGCTGGAAGGTGGCTATGGGAACTCCGTCAATAAGCAAGATAACCTCATCGTGTTTAGGCTCTAATGAAGCGTTCCGATGAGATCTTTGTGTAGAGGATGAATGTCAAAAACTGATGATGGAGCTGGAAGGTAGCTATGGGAACTCCGTCATTAAGCAAGATAACCTCATCGTGTTCAGGCTCTAATGAAGCGTCCTGATGAGATCTTTGTGTAGAGGATGAATGTCAAGGTCTGATGATGGAGCTGGAAGGTGGTTATGGGAACTCCGTCATTAAGCAAGATAACCTCATCGTGTTCAGGCTCTAATGAAGCGTCCTGGTGAGATCTTTACGTACAGGCTGAAGCTCAAGGTCTGATGATGGAGCTGGAAGGTGGCTATGGGAACTCCGTCATTAAGCAAGGTAACCTCATCGTGTTTAGGCTCTAATGAAGCGTCCTGATGAGTTCTTTGCGTAGAGGATGAATATCAAGGTCTGATGATGGAGCTGGAAGGTGGCCACTGTCTGTTTGTTCTGACTTCGGATGGGCTGACTTTCAATGGCTGATAGTTTATGTTATAACGAGTAACTTAGGCTATATTTATTTTAGAAATACTAGTTGTTTTTTATAATTCTCGATGAACTTCAAGGATGGTATTTACAGCGAGAAAAAATCGAATCGTTGACATTTAATTGAGATTGGCGCAGACGAAGTTGCGCGGGGCAGCTAGTATGTAATAAAATAATTTTAGGAAAAAATTGGTCGAATATTAAGTACCTGTTTTATTTATATTTTGTATTAGAATAGAGTTAAACTCTCCTTGAACTCCTTCAATATGTATCTTTAAAAAAAATCACCCGTATAATTTTGTATGTTACTATTGCGAGTTACATAATAAAAAGGAGACTATTTGATTATGAAATCAGATGATAATGGTGTTGCAAATGAACAACTAGGCGTCGAGTTGGTGTTCAATTCCTGCTCTTGTAAAAGTGACTCGATACTTATACAGGGTGGATATCTAACTTTGGACAATCTGACGAGCGGTGAATGACCTGTCGAAATACAGCTTAGAACCATTTTTATTTTAGAAATAAAAAAAAATTTAACCGATCCAAAAAATAAAAATGGTTCTAAGTTTTATTTCAACAGGTCATTCACCCCACGTCAGATTGTCCAAAGTTACAGGTCCACCCTGTATATGGAAAAAAATTCGGTCATCGTTACAGTTCGTTTCTTCTTCCTTCTCCTTCTGATCCTGGTTCAATTATTTTCATGAGCGCAAAAACCACAGCACCTAATTATATTGCTACTTAATTAAAGTTCAGCGCAATAGCGTTACTTGTCTTTATTTTATAACAGAATAAGTTGCGCATTTTAAGTTTTGAGTGGTGATTACGTGGTCCTAAAGAACGAAGTTTGTCGATTCCATGGACCTAACTGACCTAAATGCAAAATTCAGTAAAGTTATTCTTGGTGTTCGTACTCATCAACATGTGTTTTTATTTTACACATGAAACTACTGTATATTATTACCTAATAACAAATACTTTGGAGATATTGTTTATAAATCAAATCAAAATCAAATTTGTGAAAGATACACTATTTCACTTGATCTTAACTGTCACTGTCAAAATTTCATTGTTTCAGATGTCAAATATTGTCGAGTTACAGATAGTTGTGGAGTTGGGAAGTATAGTCAATTATCGATAAAGAAGATCGATTTTGGTCCTAAAATTAACGTGAGCATCGATCCCCATCTAAGTTTGTACTAAGCTCAAACGGTTAACAAGATTATGTCTCTGGTGTTAAGAGGTTACCATCACTTACGAATAGTTACGAATCATGATTGGCAGTTATACAGGTGGATTTGTAACTTTGGATAATCTGACGTGGGGTGAATGAACTGTTGAAATAAAATTTAGAACTACTTTTATTTTAGGAATTGGATAAAAAAACATTTCATCATAGTATGGAAGTCCGCAACGATAATCGTACGTTTTCCATACAATGTCAGAAAAAAAGTAACCGATCCAAAAAATAAAAATTGTGTTATATTGTATTTCGATTGGTCATTCACCCCACGTTAGATTGTCCAAAGTTACAGATCCACCCTGTATATGTACTTGTACATTTTGTTAACGGTCAAATGCGTTTTGGAAAGTTCACATCCGAGACTTGTGAACATTATAGAATTAAAATTTGATGAAAACAAAGTGAGGATATTGAATGTTAATCGGATCAGCAATAATCATTTGCCCTTCTGCAGTAAAGAGAAACTGATAAGTTTATTAATTTTAGAGTGATTTACAGTGAGTTTTAAGTTAAAACAGAAGAATTTAGGTAACAAAGTGTCTTTGCCTCAAATTCAGTATATAAATTCACATAAGTTACTAAAATAGAAAATAATACCATAAAAACGACAAACTTTAGATTCATTCCAAAAACCTATTCTTTTTGAACAAGGGATACTCAAACAACGAATCGATACCTCGAATAAGCATCGATGTAGATTTCACAACATTACACGTACCGAAAACAATTGAAAATAATAAACAGCTGCTTGCTGAATCTGTTTACGAGGAAAATTGTAAATAACTCTAGCAAATATAATTGTTACCATTGATTTAGTGTAACAGATAACATTTAAACATGTTACGTACTAAAATACACATAGCTTTAAGCATTATTGGAGTAATTTTCGGTGTTTCTGCATTTATATGTTTCTGTATTATATACGCGAACATTGAAGCTGGAATGTGGGCGCTATTATCTGGTAAGCATTATAAAGTACTACATAAATGTTATTGCTACTTAATTTGTTATCTAGTAGCAGTGATAAAGTTATATTTTGTATGTAAACAAGTTTGGCGCAACTGAATTGTTTTTGGTGTAATGCTGGCATATATATGCGTATTTTGCTCATTTTCAAGTATAAAATGATACTCTGCTTAACTATACACGTATAACTGTACAGATGTGTTATCAACTTAGCGGGTTTTAGCACTAAATTTATTGGTAACAATTTCAGTTATTTAGCTATTTTGTTTTTAAGCATAATTTGAAAAATCTTTCATCATATTTTGATTCTAGACAGTTCAAAAGCATCATAAATGCATTTAAATATTATTAATGTATAATTAGATAATGTACCATTTTTAAATATTCTAATTTTTTGCATGTAATAGTTGTTAACGCTGCTGTACAAACACTACACTAGAATTATTGTAGTAAATATAACAACAAAAGAACTTTATAACAAAAATACTGGTACAACTCTCGAGTGGGGTGGTAGGATAGTTACTTTTGGGTCTCAGTCCTGCCAGTTAGGTCGAGAGACGTTCGGGTAGATACCACTGCCCAGTCTATTTTGCTGCCATAATGGTCTCACCATGTTCCAGTAAAAAGATGTTTAAATTAAGTTTACTTAAAAAGTAATGTACTTTAAGCTTGTTTAGTTAATAAGATAAATTATTATTATTATACTTTAACTAAAAACTGTCTTTAATATGAAGATATTTTAAAGTTCATTTTTTCTCTCATAGGCATCACAGCTGGGTTAAACCTGATGCTGCATTTCCATTATCTGAAGGAATCTCTCCATGTAAACTTTTCTAGAAAAAGTCTTCAATACATTGGAGATATAGGCATAGTTGGTTTCGTAGCTGGAGGAGCCCTAATGGTCTTCTATATCTTTTTAGAAACATACTACCAGACAAGTAAGTAATATTGGATTTTTTTTTCAGTGGTGTAAGAAGGCCTATCATTTGGGTTGATAATGTTATAGTTTTTCTAATTGAATTTTATAAAAGGTAAAAATGATATTTTATTTTTAAATTGAAACTGTTCTGGACATAAGTGTCTGAATCAATGTACCAGCTTCTGGCCAACTCCAGTTGTTCCACATATTCATTGTTCAATCTCCACAAACATATTGCTCAAAATAAATTTCTTTAAACACTCGCGGTTATCTACCTCACTTACACTATTACTAAATGGGTTCTTACCATGATTATTTTTATTAATTTAATTTCCTAATCTTATGGAACAAAACAGGGATTTTATTAACATAACAATCTGACAATTGATTGCTTGAAAAAACTATGTAGATACACATTTGCATACAAAAGAACAGCATGTTTTGGAATTCAATTTAAAATAAATCACCTGATATTCCTTTTTTAGGTATTTCTCCAATAGAAACAAGCATTATAATCAGACTAATATGGTCTTTCATGATGACCAAATGGGGTATCATGCTGTATTGGACAACAAAAAAGTACCTACGCACCTATAATGATCATCAATTGTTTTCTGAAAATCCTAATATTGAAGAAACATAAATTATGTACTAGGTAAATCATTAAATTTTCTTGATTAGATGAGTGAAACTGAGAATAAGAATGATGATAAAAACTATGCAATGCAAAACATAATTTTATAAACTAAAAAGTTACAAAAACATTAATATAAAAAAAAAAACATTTGATAAACAATTGATAAACTTATGAATAAAAAAAAAACGATCAGGATCACTCCTTTATACAGGGTGATTAGTATTTAATTTTTCATTATTTGTTTATAACTCAGTAGAAAATTCGCAGTTTCAAACATTTACTCAATACATAGGTAACACAAAAATGGAGATGGAATTATTCTTTGACTGATTTACGAATTTGATTGGAATTTCATAGTTTTTAAGATCATTTTATTACTAAAGTTTTATGTATGTAACTGTATAAGAAACAAAAAATCTCAAATTGCACTGCTTTAAAAATGTGTAGGCATTAATTTTAATTTCGCTTTCTTTTGCAAAGTTCTTGCTGAAATATCTCAAGATTTTTTTTGAAAGTCAGATTATTGCACTTTTGGTTGTATTATAATTCTATGTCAGCTTATGATTATTATCAGTATGTAGTTAAGTATCTTTTATTGTCATAAGTCACCGACATACATTGGAATCAAAAATATATTACATCTCGTATCTATCTGATAGTAGTAATAAATAAACCTCACATTCATATGGACGACAGTTTTGTCGCCCGTATTAATTTTGCTGTATTCAATTTAATGTTCAATGTCCTGCACTTAAAGCTCAAAATATAACTAGATATTATAATAACATTATTATTGTTTATCTTGTTTATGAAGTAGCGTTGCATTTTGAGTCTTATAATGTCAATCGAAATTGGTATGTTTCTTTATGCCAAATACTTGGCAAGCCAAAATTGGTTCGCGTCGTGACCTTAATATTTAAATTAGTTTCTGGTTGTTTTTATCGTCTTATTTTATTAAGATAATGTAGTTATAATGCAGTATAAATATTACTCAAGTACGCACGTAGTATAAATATAAAATAATAAAAAAATAAACTTAAATCTCGAATATTTTGACATCCACAACCAAGTGAAAAAATATAAATATGATAAAATATTAAATTGATTTGAGCAAACTTTGTCGTTTTTAAAAAGTAACCGAGTGTGAAGTGTGATTGTTGAGTTACAGAATAACAAATTAGGCAGAAGATGATGACCTCACAGTATCCCTGACACTAGTTTTATTCCTAAGTGACTGAAATCATTAGAGACCGTAGACTTTTCCGCTTGAATTAGCTATAATCATGCCGTACATACATATCAATTAGGTGATTTGTTATTATTAACGCGGGCACAGTGAGGTTTGTTTCACATACATTATAAAATGATTACAGATAGGTACGTAGTTTTACCGCCTCAACCTGTCTTGATGTTCTTAGTGTATAATTAGAAATTGCCTAGTAGAGCAAAAGAAGTTGGGTGACTTGATTGTGATTCCTGATTTGAAATGTATTTGTGGAATTGATAAGACTAGTATAGAATTGTTAGTTAAATATACACGTATAATATTGTAAATAGTTACGTATCTTGTATCTTTGTTAGAGATGTATATTTTGTAGCCTATAATAGAAAAAAAAGGTACATAATAATTAGATTATAGTAATTATGCTATAGTTATAAAAAGTAGTTAGTTCACAATTTAAATAAATTCTTTGATTTTATTATAATGTTCAAATTAAATTTGATCGTTTTATTTACCTACCTAACTATTTATACTTGTAAATTTTAATAAAGTTACATCAAAGGCGTAATCTTTTTATGGTTGATCTGGGTAATGGCGACTATCTAATTGGACTCAAGTTCTCGACCAAAGAAATGCTCCGTTCGAGTCAGTTTGAAGACGAACGCGCGGCGTAACGCACGGGATATCGTTGCCGACGAAGCTCGGTAACCGCGAAAAATAAAAAGCGCGGGTAAATTGAAGTGCACAGATGATATAAATAAATCGACATTTTTTTTAATTCGTGCCGTGCTAAGAAATCGATGTGGAATTTTCTTTGTAGCCCCAAGTAGTGGTAAGTAAAACAGGATTATTCTAGTCTTCCCGTCTAAGATGTTATAGAACAAGTTTTCTGCATTCATATTTCTCCTACACGAGAAACATGTAACGTCACATTTAGCTATTTCTAAATAGGTTCATCTATTAAATTATTTTGCAAGTCAGCACTTTACTTACCACATAAAATACGAATATACGCAAGAACTATATCGAAAATGTTTTTTTCAAGCAGAGTATTTCTCAAAACACAGAAACATATCTTCACATTCAAATAATTATACAACTTCCATGTGTCTTCAAATCAGTTTTATTTTTTCTTAGAATCAGCATACCAGTAACAGTTGCAGACCTGTACTAAACAGGGTTGATAATTTAAAAATAGTACCTACCGTCCTAACCCGAGAGTTCCATGACCCTAACTCGAATGATAAAAAATACTCAACATATGTACTAGTTTAGTATTTTTAGAGAATTTTTCTCTATTATAAAAGTATTTATAATAGTTTCCCTGTAGGTATAATCTAATTAATAATAATTAATTAGGTTTTAGGCAGCAACTGTTAAAGACTTACCTACTGTCAACATCAGCTATTTAAATAATTGTCTCATTAATGACGATAATCACTTACCATCTAGAGGTCTGAAGCGTCGTATGCCCGTTTGGATATAGGTATCTAAATAATTCTATTTTTGTTTCTGAATTAATCAAAAATACATAACTCTGTTCAAATCAATCATTAATATCTAAATATGCAATTTATAACAAACAATAATATTATGAGGTTAATGCCACTATCCTAATTAACAACTCATTGGTTTTCCTGATAATATCGAAGTACCTATAGAATAAAATTATAACGAGGTTCCAAAAATGGTCCCTTTTTTGAATTTGAATACTATTTTATTGTAGACCTATCTCCATTTTACTATCGAATACTGGAATAATCTTTTTTGTGTTTCTAAGAGTATCTTATAGCGATTTTTAGGTACGTACTTATTTAAATATCTAGTAATATCTACACCTATGTCAAACGAAATAGGTAATAAGTAGGCACGAGGAAGTATGTTGGCTGTTGGCTCTGGCGAGTAAATAATTCCCGACGGCAACTGCTCTCTCAGTTTTTTCTTGCTGTTCCATTTTCTAATAAAGGTCAACCATCATTAAAAGAATGTTAATTGTTCGACATAGCATCGCGAAACAATGTACGGGTGCTTTAGTTGAATCTCTGTCACAGGTTTTCAGCCAAGATGTTCTCTTTTCACCACAGCTCTCTTTGTCTCCACAATCAACTCTAGTAAATGGTTTCTAAATGCGGTTTGTACTTCTCTTGATAATGTTACATTAATAATTTAACAGTAGAAGGCTGTGTTGACAAAGCCATCGGTCGGTAAAGTTGTGGTGGCAATAGACAAAGAATCCACCTTACTAGATATGCCTAAGCAAAAAACTCGTCCGGAATAAAACTCGATATGGAAATCTATACCTTTACATTGTACCTATGAGCTGTGTTGCTGTGATTATGTAGTCACTATGAAATGTGTAACTTAATATTATTGCGATGAACTTTTATTTTATTTTTTATTTATTTATTTAAGGAAACAACAGTACATTTTAAAACGTATAAGGAAATTTCGTGAATAGCCCATCACAACAATAAACTGAATAGCCTAAACCGAACCTAACGAATAAACCTAATAACTTTGCTCAAAATAACCGACAATTTTAGTAAAGCTATTGGAATGGAATTCGGAGCAGATAAGTGTGCGGTCATAGATATACAGAGAGGAAAAATTGTAAACTCTGAGAGTTTGCAACTTAGCCAAAGTGAGGTGCTCAGATCTCTTTCTGAGTCGGAAACTTACAAATACCTTGGAATGTTCGAAGCTTTGAGTATAGTCGATGCAGATATGAAACAATCGGTGAAGGATCGTTTCTTCGGCCGCTTGGTAAAGGTTTTGAAAAGCCTCTTATCTGGCGGAAACAAGATCCGAGCCTTCAATGGTTGGGTCATGCCTGTACTGACGTACTCCTTTGGCATTCTAAAGTGGACGCAATCGGAACTAGATGCCCTGGATAGAAAAGTTCGGCGACTGCTGACGGCATACAGGATGCACCACCCACGTTCATCTGTTATGAGGTTGTATATTCCTCGGAAGTGTGGGGGTCGTGGCATGTTAAATGTCAAGGACCTACACAACCGAGAGGTAAACAACCTTCGGGAATATTTCCTTAAGGTAAGCGTGGGTATGTACCGTAATGTAGCAGCAGTTGATAAGGGACTCACTCCGCTGTCCTTAGCGAACGAGAATTGGCGGACGCTAAAGGTAATGAGTGTGACGGATCGCACGGACGTATGGAAGAGCAAGGAACTACACGGACGGTTCTACCGGGCCCTTATGAGCCCCGATGTAGATCAGTTAGCCTCTGTATCTTGGCTACGGTACAGTAACCTCTTCGGAGAGACTGAAGGTTTTGTCTTTGCAATTATGGACGAAGTTATCATGACGAACAACTACCGAAAATATATTCTAAAGGATGGGACGGTCGACATTTGTCGGGCATGTCACCGTCCGGGAGAGTCTATTAGACATATCGTTTCCGGTTGTTCTCGTCTTGCTAACGGCGAGTACTTGCACAGGCATAACCAGGTAGCTAAGATTATCCACCAACAACTTGCTCTGAAATACGACCTTGTTGAAGCCGCTGTACCTTATTACCAGTATTGGCCTCAGCCGGTTCTCGATAATGGTCATGTAACGCTCTACTGGGACCGATCTATTATCACTGACAGGACTATTGTTGCCAATAAACCTGACATAGTGATAATAGATCGGGACGCGCATCGGGCAGTGCTGATCGATGTCACCATTCCGCATGACGAGAACCTTGTGAAGGCAGAAAAAGAAAAACAGCTAAAATATTTGGACTTGGCCCACGAGGTGACCGACATGTGGCGTGTTGAATCGACCATCATTGTTCCGATCGTTGTATCTGTGCACGGTCTAATAGCGAAAAGCTTCGACCGTCATCTTGAGAAGCTTTCGCTCCCCAGCTGGGTAAAGGGCTTGATTCAGAAGGCGGTCGTTCTTGACACGACACGTATTGTGAGGAGGTTCCTCTCTTTTGAGCCCTGACCACTGATGGCTTGGGTCGTAGACCTCGTCTTCAGTGGGCCTCTGTTTTTTATATTGTATTTTTAAATTTTAATCCTTTGTAAATTTTTTTAAAAATATAATGTAAAAAATAAGTGTAAATAAATGAATACAGGGAACTGAATAGAAAACAAACCACCTAAACTTGTTTGTTTTGTTATAAATTATTCATATAATTTTATAATCGAGGTAATTACAAATCGATAATTTGATGTAATTACGTCAAATCTTAACGGTATTTTGCAATCGGTTATCTAATAAGTAAGAACACACGTAAGTATAACTACGTTCCGTTCCGACGGCGAGGGTAATGGTTCATCGTTTATTCAACACACCGCAAGCCAGATACAGGAAAAGGAAACGTATCCAACATTTGTAATGAGAATTCGGACGTTTAACAAATTTATTTAAATCACATACAATCATGTGCAGGCGGAATGCAACCGAAAATTACGAATGGATGCATGCATACCAGTGCCGTAGCCGTTAAAAAATCTTTTACAATTAATTGAAAATATAAATGAAAACTGGTATTTTCTGTATTGTGTCTTAATATTGAAGAATCCAAAATATTTCGCCTTATAAAGAGGGCCTCATGTGTTCATGACCCTCACATTGCAGTCATACGTCACGTAAGGGTAAATGAGCGGAAGGTTCATTATTCACACCAATTCGAAAAATTTACACATTCCGTGTTATTATAAAACTAAAAATAATTGACGAGGACGTTAAATTATAGGGCTACCTGTAAGCTACAAAACTGCTCGGAACTCAGACTCCCAATAAAGTCCAATATCCACAGTAAAGGAGATTAAAGTGTAAGCCCAATTAATCCTATGAACCAGAAAAAAAACGAATCACCTTTCCGAAGATTAGATCAGCAATGTACCTATTGAACCAGCTCTCGCAACTGTAATAATGTACCTACCTATTATCTAGTAGCAGTAAAGCCAGTTCATATCATCGACTGTGTCAAATAACTTTGTCAGACCTTAAGTTAATCAAGGAGGCAGTCAAATGAGTACTAATAGGTAGTAGGTAGGTAGATACGTTAATGACTAGTCTTTACCAATTTTCCAAAAGGAGGTTATAGTCAAGTTGACTATATTTTTTATTAGCTGTGTCGTTGATCTTTATTGTCTGTCTACCTCTACATACAGGATTCGTCATCTTTGGTCACTGCGGCAAAATTGCGGTTTCGGTTAATGACAGTCGACGGAGGCCAGACTGCTTCGCGAAAGTTAAATACACTGCAATTTAAATTATTACTTTGTATTTAATCTTGTTCTCAACATTAAAATCTATTTGAGGAAATAAAAATATAATTAAAATATTACTTAGTTATTCATTGCTCTACGAGTCTACTCGTACAGCATCTTTACTATTTTACTGCCACAGTTTTTACATCACCTACATTGAATAAAATAAATTTATTTAATACTTTATTGTACACGACAGAAAAAAAGTTATATAAAAAAAAATTTCACAAAAGGCGAGCTTAACTCAATACTGAGTTTTCTTACAGCAAACCCAAAATAAAACATACAGTAAGTAGAATTAATGAATGTAATAAAATTTTCTCCACCAGCATTCTGATTCGAACAGTTGACAGACATTTGAAGAGATGACAGGTTTATTTGTGAGCTTTATACCTTCGTTATCTACCCATACGTATAACAATTAATTTTATTTAGGTTATTAACACTGTGACACATAGCCACTATTTCCACGTCTAATTTCCTAACGTTAATTGAACTTAATTGCAAACGTGTAGAGAAATCAGGTCGAATGCAGAGCGCATCGATACATTGCAAAAGATCCGGTGCACCTCCGTCGATTGTAACAAGGCCTCGGCAAAAATCTTCTTTGGCGAACCATTGTTTTACGAAACACTCTTCTAGTGGTCACCAATATGTTTAAACAAACAATACGTCTAGTTAGGAACAGAACAATACGGGTCACGTCTTAGTAATCTCGTTTATTAAGTAATGCTAGTACGTAAGGCCGTTCAACGTCGAAACGCAATATTTATGTTAATTCGGAAGATACGTTGCGTTCACTTTTAGCGAATCGAATTTTACAATGCAAAAAGAGTTCAGGGACAAGCATTTACGGCGATTAGACATACGTAACGGGGATAAACGCGAGATTTGTAAGTTATTAACATTATAATGCCGGAATGAGGTTGTCTCGTACATCCACCAGCCTACTTTGTTTAAGTTATTACGTGAACGTTTTGTTTAAGAAAACCATTTAAGATTCTACTTTCTAGACCGCTGTTTGAATGTAAATCTTACGTTACGTGAGATTGTTTACCTCGAAAACATACTGATGACGAGTTTTGCAATTGTGGTGCAGTTTGACCACGAGCTCATTCGTTCTACATTCTCTGACATTTTGTTTATCTTCAGTCTCTTTTTGCTTCTTCTTCATGTAAATTGGCGTTTTGGTTAACCGTCCATCTTTATAAAAGATGAAAATAAATTAGTGTTCTACTTTGTATATTTATGACTTATGAAACATTTCTTAAGTATATTTCTAGAATTTAAAAAGTATAGAACTTCCCCTCAGACAATAGTGTGATGTGCCACAATTATTTCATTTTGTAAACTTGTATGTGCAATATCGAATACACGTACGCAGGTACCTACGTAAGCTCGTGCTTATGTGGATCATAAAAACTACCTTACAAATTACATCGTGAATTCAAGCTTAACGAGCTTCGTCAAAACTCATGCACTGATAGTTTTGTCGACTAATTATCTGTTATTAAAATTATAGTTAGGTAACATTAAACGTGCCATTGAAATGGAGATGGGCTTACTACGAGCGTTCTCCGCATGGACGCACGCTTTCGCAAATTACGCAAACTGTTTACCACGTTACATTATTCTTTTGAATTAAAATAATCATATTTTGATTATAACAAGGCTTTGTTACACTTATATTGTAGTATAAACAAGATGGTGCTGCAAAATTATAGCATTTTTCTTCTCGTTCTTCTTTTTGTTTTCCGAGTAATATGACTTATCTTTTTTCAAACTAGGGCAATTCAAAGTGGGGACTCGCGTCACTGGCGTCCGTGGGTGATACCACCTTCATGTACGAAGGCCCACCCCACACGTAGTCCCTGGGCGGTGCCAAGGCAGTGACGTGTGGGTAGCCGCGGAGTTGAGCGCCTGGGAGTAGTCGCTCTGATGCGACTGCTCCCCTCAACTTCGGGCTAGGTCATGGACGTCGAGTCCACCAGCGAAGCCCGCACAGGGGTAGGCGTCCAGGCCCCTGTGACGGCGAATACTACTGGCGCAGAACCGGGGCGGTCATCGGTCGCGAGTAACATCGCGAGCGATGACGGCTCCAGATACCAAGATTCTGTCGAGAGATTCCGGCGCAAGCGGAAGTCCGCGGCGCGCCGGAGCTCAGAGACAGGGGAATCCTCAACGGCCTCCGACGACGACGACGAGACGCCGCGAGTGGCCACCAAGGACACCACCACCAGAGGGACACGGGCGAGGGATGCCGCGGCGATGCCCGCGCCCAGGCGAAGGAAACCATTAGGTCCTTCGCGCGCGATGACACCCCTCGGCTCGACTCGGACGACGACTGATGAGGAGTTCTATGAGAGCCCCGTCGTCGTCCTAGAGTCATTGAGACGACGAGCCAGCTCGGCCACGTACCGCTACAACAATAGCGGTAACCCGGCCCACGCCAAGGCGTGGCGACGGGTGGCCGATGAAACTAGCAGAATTATGCCGGCTATATCTGCGGCTATCAGCCGAGACGCCGTGCTACAGGTGCAGCTGGAGACGGCGACGGCTGAGGTGGCCCTCCTCAGGGAGAGACTGACGGCCCTTGAGGCTCAGAGGGCTAAGCCTAAGCCTAAGCCTAAGTCTAAACCCAGCGGAGAGTCGCCGGCTGTACAGACGAGCGACGTGGCGGCGCCGCGGACCAAGACGACGGACGGCGGCGACGACGAGTGGCGTCCTCGTCAGAAGGAGGCACGCGGGCCGCGGCTTGCGTCGCCGCGAGCCAGAGAGCGGCAGAACATTGAGTCCCCGGACGAAATGGCTGCCCGCATCAGGCGAGAGCTAACGGCGGAGTTCGGCAAGCAGATTGCCGAACTCAGGGCTGAACTTACGGCCCTACGCGGTGTAACAACACCTGCGCCGCGTCCCGTTGCTCTCGCCCCACCGGAGGTACGCCCGGGCCCAGGACCAGCCGGTCCGTCCCGGAACAACAAGAAGAGGAACGGGGGTGGCGGTGCTAAAACTGCCACGCCACCCCCTCAGCCCCGCCCGCTTCCTCCAGCTCCATCCAATATGGATGAGGGCTGGACCGAGGTGGTGAAGCGGGGCGCCAAACGGGCCAGGGTCACTCCGGCCCAATCACCGGCTGTGACAAGGGTAGCGGATAAGGCGACTCCCCACACGGGTAGAGTGCCGTCCGCTGCCCAAAACCAAAACAAAAACGGGACCCCGGCGGTTGCGGCTGCTCCCCAACAGGGTCGAGCGCCCGCCGCCGGCAAACAGAAGAAGGCGAAGAAGGCCAAAAAGAAGCAGCGCGCGCCGAGGCGGGCAGCAGTGGTGGTTACACTGCTGCCGGCCGGCCAGGCGAAGGGGCTTACGTACCCCGACGTCATGGCGAAGGCGCGTGCTGCCGTCGACCTGGCGGAGATAGGGGCGGAGGACGGCCTCCGCATCCGGCACACGGCCAATGGGGCCCGATTGCTGGAGTGTCCCGCCGGTGCTGACAGCGTTGGCATCGCGGACCGTCTAGCGTCGGGCCTCCGGGTGGTGTGGCCGGAGGAGGACGTGAAGGTGCACAGGCCGGTCAAAATGGCCGAGTTACGGGTGACCGGCCTGGACGATTGCACCACCAGGGAGGAGGTGGTGGCGGCCATCGCTGCCCAGGGCAAATGTGCCCCGGAGAATGTAGCCGTAGGCGAACTCCGCCGAGGCTACACCGGGGCCAGCTCGGTTTGGGTGCGGTGTCCGCTAGAGACCGCCAACTCCCTGGCCGCCCCTCCGCCAGGAAGACCAGCTGGGGATCCAGGCAGGCTGCGCGTGGGCTGGGTCGCAGCCCACGTGCGGCTACTGGAGCCACGCGCCTGGCGATGCCTCAAGTGCTTCGGCACGGGGCATAGTATCGCCAGGTGCACCAGCACCGTAGACCGCAGCGGTTTATGTTTCCGCTGCGGTCAAACCGGACACAAGGCGGCCACGTGCTCGGCCGCGCCGCACTGCGCACTGTGCGCGGCGGCCGGGCGCAAGGCTGATCACCGGGCGGGGGGCAAAGCTTGCTCCCCGTCCGGTGTGAACACCGAACGTAACAGGCGCCGCAAGACCAAGCAGCGCCAACAGAAGAAGTCGGCCGGGGGAGTACCGGCCGACGTTTCGGACCCCGCCGTGGCGCCTAGTGCGCCCGAAGGCGGGGGCGATAGAGGAGGGGAGGGAGCGATGGATGTGGTCCAACCTTAATGGACTGCATCCGTCGCTTCCTCCAAGGTAATCTGAACCACTCCGCCAGAGCTCAGGACATGTTGGTCCAGAGCATGGCGGAGTGGTCCATTGACGTGGCTGTGGTAGCCGAGCCGTATTTTGTCCCCCCAGTGGACGACTGCTGGTTCGGGGATGAGTGCGGCTTGGCGGCCATACACATTAGAAGGACCGCGGCGATCCCCCCCCTGGAAATGGTGGCCAGGGGACCCGGGTTCGTCGCGGTGAAGATAGAAGATACCGTCGTGATCGGGGTGTACTTCTCTCCAAATCGGCCTACTCACGAGTTTGAGCAGTTCCTGGACGGGCTCGGGGCGATCACTCAGCGCTCCGCCCCCCGTCCAGTGATACTTGCGGGGGACCTCAACGCGAAATCTGTCGCTTGGGGTTCCCCCCGCTCTAACCCTCGGGGTAGGCTGTTGGAAGAGTGGGCGGTCGCGGCCGGGCTCTGTCTTATGAACAGAGGATCGGTCGCGACTTGCGTGCGGTGGCAGGGCGAGTCCATCGTGGACGTGACGTTCGCGAGCTCTGCCATCGCACAACGCATCCGCGGTTGGGAAGTGCTGGTGGGGGCGGAAACCCTGTCAGATCACCGGTACATCCGGTTTGATCTTTCCGCCTCCACACCAACCGCGGTCGCCCAGGGGACTGCACCCCGGTCATTCCCCAGGTGGGCATTGAAGCTCCTGGACAAGGAGCGCTTGATGGAAGCCTCCACTGTGGCGGCGTGGACGCCCATGCGTCCACACCCTGTGGATGTGGAGGTCGAGGCGCTATGGCTCCGGGACACGATGCATCGCATCAGCGATGCTTCGATGCCTCGGGTCGGCCCTCGGCCTCCGAGCAAGTCGGCGTACTGGTGGTCGCCCGAGATAGCGCAGCTTCGTGCTGTATGCGTCCGGGCGAGGCGCCGGTGCGCCCGACATCGCCGCCGCATCCTCGCGCGTCGCGACGATCCCGTCGCGTTCGCGGAGGAGGAGGAACGGCTGCATGGTGAACACGCGGAAGCGAGGAGCGCCATGCGGCTGGCCATCAAGCTGGCCAAGGAAGGGTACATGGAGACTCTCTTGGAGACGCTCGATAACGATCCGTGGGGGCGCCCGTATAAAACGGTGCGCGGCAAAATGCGCCCGTGGGCGCCCCCCATGACCGAGCGTCTCCAGCCTCAGCAGCTGCGGGACATCGTCTCGACGCTGTTCCCGCAGGAGCAGGCGGGATTTACTCCGCCTGCTATGGGTGAGCCGCCGGATCACACCGGCGGTGAAGCCACTGCTGAGGTGCCACACATCACCAGAGATGAGCTCCATGTGGCCGTGGCACGGATGAGTGCGAAGGACACGGCCCCCGGCCCGGACGGCATCCACGGCCGGGTCCTGGCCTTGGCCATCAATGCCCTAGGGGACCGACTCCTTAGGCTGTTCAATTCTTGCCTGGAGTCGGGACGGTTTCCCTCGCTCTGGAGGACGGGCAGACTTGTCCTCTTGCGGAAAGAGGGGCGCCCGGTGGACTCAGCCGCCGGTTACCGTCCCATCGTGCTGCTGGACGAGGTGGGCAAATTGCTGGAACGCGTTCTGGCCGCCCGCATCGTTCAGCACCTGGTCGGGGTTGGACCCGATCTGTCGGCGGAGCAGTACGGCTTCCGGGAGGGTCGTTCGACCGTGGATGCAATCCTACGTGTCCGGACCCTCTCGGAGGAGGCCGTCTCCCAGGGTGGGGTGGCCTTGGCGGTGTCGCTCGACATCGCCAATGCCTTTAACACCCTGCCCTGGTCCGTGATTGGGGGGGCACTGGAGAGGCATGGAGTGCCCCTCTATCTCCGCCGGCTGATCGGCTCCTACCTGGAGGCCAGGTCGGTCATGTGTACCGGGTACGGTGGGACCTTGCACCGGTTCCAGGTCGTGCGCGGTGTTCCACAGGGGTCCGTTCTTGGACCTCTACTGTGGAATATCGGGTACGACTGGGTGCTGAGGGGCGCCCTCCTCCCGGGCCTTAGCGTTATCTGCTACGCGGACGACACTTTGGTCGTGGCCCGGGGGGATGACTTCCGGGAGTCTGCCCGTCTTGCCACAGCGGGGGTGGCCCTCGTCGTCGGCAAAATAAGGAGGTTGGGCCTCGACGTGGCGTTGCACAAATCCCAGGCCCTGTGGTTCCACGGGGCTGGGGCTGTGCCGCCAGTCGATGCCCAAATAATGGTTGGAGGCGTCCAAATTGAGGTCGGGGTGCAGCTGAAGTACCTCGGCCTCGTGCTGGACAGCCGTTGGACCTTTCGAGCCCATTTCGCGGCCCTGGTCCCCCGATTGGTGAGGACGGCCGGCCAACTTGGTCTGCTGCTTCCGAACGTCGGGGGACCCAGCCATGCGGTGCGCCGCCTCTACGCGGGGGTGGTGCGATCGATGGCCCTATACGGTGCGCCCGTCTGGGCCGACCCACGCGTTCGGGTGACTATCGCCCGATACCTGCGTCGGCCACAGCGCATCGTGGCAATTAGGGCCATCCGCGGTTACCGCACCGTCGCTTTTGAGGCGGCGTGTGTGCTGGCGGGGACGCCGCCCTGGGAACTGGAGGCGCAAGCGCTTGCTGGCGATTATCGCTGGCGATGCGACCTCCGCTCCCGGGGCGTGGTGCGTCCCTTGCGGGAAGCGGTCCGCGATCGGAAGGTCCAATCTCGGCGGTCCGTAATGGTAGCGTGGAAGCGACGTCTCGCTAACCCCACCTGGGGTCTACGGACCGTCGAGGCGATTCGCCCCGTCCTAGAGGATTGGGCGGGTCGTGGCGTAGGACGCCTCACCTTTTGGGCGGTGCAGGTGCTGACCGGGCACGGTTGTTTCGGTCGGTATCTGCACCGGATCCAGGCCGAGCCGACGGCGAGATGCCACCATTGCGTGAGATGTGACCAGGACACGCCGGAGCATACGCTCGCACGCTGCCCCGCATGGGAGGAGCAGCGTTGTGTCCTGGTCCAACAAATAGGTCCGGACTTGTCGCTCCCGGGCGTCGCGGCGTCGATGCTCGAGAGCGGCGAGTCCTGGAAGGCGATGCTCGACTTCTGCGAGGCCACCATCTCGCAGAAGCAGGCGGCGGGGGTCGAGAGGGAGAGGCGATATGCCACTCTCAACTTACCAACCCGCCGCCGTCGAGCAGGGGGCCGGAACCGGGATCTCGCCCGGAATCTGGCCCCCTAAGTGTTTCGGGCCCCCAACGCATGTGAGTGCGAGCGGGGGCCCAAGAAGGTGTCGTGTCTCGCTCAGCACGCCCTTAGCGTAAGAGCTACCGGGGGATGGTAGACCGCGCTCCCCGACCCACGCTGGTTCTGACCCAGCGGGGTATTCCGCGGGAGGGTGACACGCGGTCCCATCTTGGCGGGCTTCGGAAAGCCCGCCGACCGAGAGAGCCGGTGGCCGTATTCGCCGGCGGCCACCGGTTCGGCGTCCGGGGACGGAGCGACGGGAAAGAATGCCAAGCGCGTAACGCGTCGCACCGTCCCTCCAAACCCCGTGCTGGGTTCTGGCCTCAGCCGGGGTTCGGACGCTGAGTGTGAGCGGTTGGAGGTTTTAGTGCGGTTCAACTCCCACATACCCCGCCCGCGGGGCGGGCGGGGATCCGGTGATTTCCTTCAACTGAAAAAAAAAAAAAAAAAAAAAAAAGGGCAATTCAAAGTAGGAAGAAAAGTTCGTCCGGATCCTAATGTTATAAAATGAAATTAAACTACTAAATATTTGAGATACTGATAAGACATATTGTCCCTAATACAGTACTTCGACATGAAGCTGCGTGAAGTCGACAAGGTCACAATGAAAGAGGACATCTCATTTAAATCGATGTTTTGTTCATTTAATTGCTATCATTAATTCTGTAATTCAAGACTTCGAGCGTGATGCACGAAGGTTGAGTAAGGCTTAAAAAGACAGGTACTTATTACTTAAGGCTTGGGATGCTGTTCGGTGGGAAACAAATGTACATAATGAAATTTCCTATCCGTTAAAGCCGTAGTCGAGGCCATTGAGTCAATTTGGAAGATGAAGATTGTAGTCAGCACTCAGCTCGTTTTTTGGTTAATTATATTCCTTTGTCATGAATTTCAACGGTAGAAACAATAAACATTTTGAAAACTGGATCATTTGGCTTACACTCTATAAATACCCAAAACTTAATAATCCAAATAAACCAATTCCAAATTACTTCATACAAAATCCACCAAAAAACATTATCGCAGCGCATTACACAGCTTTTTGCGTTCATTATCGACCGTAAACATTGTAGTCTCATTTCCTAGGTAATACCACAAAAAATGACGGTTATTGAAGCGAATCATTCCTTGGATGAGGGGCGGAGTCGTTCTGGCTCCCACTGTTCGCATAACGGTGATCCCATTAGAAGCTATGCGGATGCATTCGAGGGCTTGGGACCTATTTCTGTACCGAATGGTACCGTAAGTGACATAGACAAGTGTGTTAATGGTAATGTGCCATGACACGCCGATATGCTGATGTTTACTGATACGGTACTGATTTTTAAAAATGATTGCAATTTCTCGAAATAAAGCATTTTTTTCTTTATTCATATATTTGGCATGTATTTTGTTTCATCCCGTAACTGTCTTTAGACGCCTTTAGCTGAAGCAGATTGATAGAGACAGAGTTTAGTTACTAGACTTTTGGAACTAGAATTTCAAAATAGGTATCTTTCTCTAGCTCTAGAAAGGCTCCAAAGTCAAACTAAAATGGTTAAACTTCATGTTGGTATCACGGAATGCATCCATTGTTCGAACATGCACCTCTGCAATTCTTATCTCAGATCACGTTTAACTACAATAAGCTATGTAGTATTTAAAGTTTACTACAGCATAAAGCTGTTCTAACAGTATTTAGTTCCTGGTTCAAATAATTTTAATAGCCCCCGTTATAAGACTTGATTCTTGATGAGTAAAAGGTAAATTATGTCTTACAGTAACATTCATCATCATTGTACTATTATTTTTGTTTGTTCACAAGAATTGTACTTTCTTTCACAAAAGTAATCATTTGGTAATAACTGCGAGAACTGCTAAGATATTTACTGCATATTATGGCAAAATACGTTTTTATATTTTTCTGCAGAAATTTGGGGAAGGCCTACGTCCAGCAGTGAACGTCTACGATCTGATGATAATGAGAGCTAGTGCTGTAGAAAATTAGGAAATAATCGTGATACTGCTTTACGTCATAGTCACCCACAAAATTTTGGGACTGATTCCATGTTAAGTGTAGGTAGGACAATTTGCGTTACACGTATTAAGTTTGCGATTACTATGAACTGACGATAATAACGAAAAAACAAATATACTTAAAATGCATTACTTAGAATACAAAGATAGCTTAAAAACTATTACGAAAGGCATGAAGTTAACTTAGGTATGACACAACGAATCCCAGTAGACAGACTTTCCTTTTGCTTTCGTCTACAAAGTATTATCACTCAGAATATACTTCCTACTTGCATTGGTCTACGTGATAGACATTATTAAATGAAAATAAATGTTAATAAGCGATCTAGATCTTACTCCGCAAGATGTAGGTAAGCTTATAATGCATGGTAAGTCGGTCTCACATCCATCATCACCAGCGCACGAGAAGGCGTAGAAAGAGACTTTCTCGTGCGTAAATAAGCTGCTAGTTGATATAATGTTGCTACAGTCTAAGACTATTCAAAACGATGGACGAACGAACTATAATTTCATTTTGAAGTTTCTCTCTTCCTGTGATGGAAGTAAGGGATTCTCTCACTGACATCCGCGAATATTCGCATGTTTTTGAATACTCGCATTAGGGGTAAATTTGCCCTTCTCTCCCTCGATCTAGAATCAGCTGACTTGTGAGTCAAAACTATGAACTTGTAGTTTGAAGTGCCAACAAGTTGCAATGCTCAAAGATCTACATAGGTACGCAACACTACTACCTAGCATAACGACTATTTCCCTCGCTCTGGAGGACGGGCAGACTGGTCCTCTTGCGGAAAGAGGGGCGCCCGGCGGACTCAGCCGCCGGTTACCGTCCCATCGTGCTGCTGGACGAGGTGGGCACATTGCTGGAACGCGTTCTGGCCGCCCGCATCGTTCAGCACCTGGTCGGGGTTGGACCCGATCTGTCGGCGGAGCAGTACGGCTTCCGGGAGGGTCGTTCGACCGTAGACGCAATTCTACGTGTCCGGGCCCTCTCGGAAGAGGCCGTCTCTCAGGGTGGGGTGGCCTTGGCGGTGTCGCTCGACATCGCCAATGCCTTTAACACCCTGCCCTGGTCCGTGATTGGGGGGGCACTGGAGAGGCATGGAGTGCCCCTCTATCTCCGCCGGCTGATCGGCTCCTACCTGGAGGCCAGGTCGGTCATGTGTACCGGGTACGGTGAGACCTTGCACCGGTTCCAGGTCGTGCGCGGTGTTCCACAGGGGTCCGTTCTTGGACCTCTATTGTGGAATATCGGGTACGACTGGGTGCTGAGGGGCCCCCCCCTCCCGGGCCTTAGCGTTATTTGCTACGCGGACGACACTTTGGTCGTGGCCCGGGGGGATGACTTCCGGGAGTCTGCCCGTCTTGCCACAGCGGGGGTGGCCCTCGTCGTCGGCAAAATAAGGAGGCTGGGCCTCGACGTGGCGCTGCACAAATCCCAAGCCCTGTGGTTTCACGGGGCTGGGGCTGTGCCGCCGGTCGACGCCCAGATAATGGTTGGAGGCGTCCAGATTGAGGTCAGGGTGCAGCTGAAGTACCTCGGCCTCGTGTTGGATAGCCGTTGGACCTTCCAGGCACATTTCGCGAACCTGGTCCCCCGATTGATGAGGACGGCCGGCCAACTCGGTCGGTTGCTCCCGAATGTCGGGGGGCCCAGCAACGCAGTGCGCCGCCTCTATGCGGGGGTGGTGCGATCGATGGCCCTATACGGTGCGCCCGTCTGGGCCGACGCACGGGTGCGATTAACAATCGCCCGATTCCTGCGTCGGCCACAGCGCATCGTAGCTATTAGGGCCATCCGCGGGTACCGCACCGTCGCTTTTGAGGCGGCGTGCGTGCTGGCGGGGACGCCGCCCTGGGAGTTGGAGGCGGAGGCGCTCGCTGGCGATTATCGCTGGCGATGTGACCTCCGCGCCCGGGGCGTGGTGCGTCCCCTGCGGGAAGCTGTTCGCGATAGGAAGGTCCAATCTCGGCGGTCCGTGACGGAAGCGTGGAAGAGACGTCTCGCTAACCCCACATGGGGTCTACGGACCGTCGAGGCGATCCGCCCGATCCTAGATGATTGGGTGGGTCGTGGCGCAGGACGCCTCACCTTCTGGATGGTGCAGATGCTGACCGGGCACGGGTGCTTCGGTCGGTATCTGCACCGGATCAAGGCCGAGCCGACGGCGAGGTGCCACCATTGCGTGGGATGTGACCAGGACACGCCGGAGCATACGCTCGCGCGCTGCCCCGCATGGGAGAGGCAGCGCTGTGTCCTGGTCCAACAAATAGGTCCGGACTTGTCGCTCTCGGGCGTCGCGGCGTCGATGCTCGAGAGCGACGAGTCCTGGAAGGCGATGCTCGACTTCTGCGAGTCCACCATCTCGCAGAAGCAGGTGGCGGGGGCTGAGAGAGAGAGGCTGTACGCCGCTCTCGACTTGCCAACCCGCCGCCGTCGAGCAGGGGGCCGGAACCGGGATCTCGCCCGGGTTCTGGCCCCCTAAGAGTTTCGGGTCCCCAACGCATGTGAGTTCGAGCGGGGACCCAAGAAGGTGCCGTGTCTCGCTCAGCACGCCCTTAGCGTAAGAGCATCCGGGGGATGGTAGACCGCGTACTCCCCGACCCACGCTGGTTCTGACCCAGCGGGGTATTCCGTGGGAGGGTGACACGCGGTCCCATCTTGGCGGGCTTCGGAAAGCCCGCCGACCGAGAGAGCCGGTGGCCGTATTCGCCGGCGGCTACCGGTTCGGCGTCCGGGGACGGAGCGACGGGAAAGCATGCCGATGGCGTAACGCGTCGCGCCGTCCCTCCAAACCCCGTGCTGGGTTCTGGCCTCAGCCGGGGTTCGGACGCTGAGTGTGAGCGGTTGGAGGTTTTAGTGCGGTTCAACTCCCACATACCCCGCCCGCGGGGCGGGCGGGGATCCGGTGATTTCCTCCAAACTGAAAAAAAAAAAAAAAAAAAAAATGCATAACGACTATTCAAAAGTGAGACAAAGTTGAAAAGTAATAAATAAATAGAACTTTAAAACACTAAATACGACCCTGTTTACAAGATGCGAGGCTAAAACAATGCGTTCAGGTTGATTGCACTTGACTGTGAGCTGGGTTCGCTACACCGACTATACTTCCGCAATCAGTGTTAAGGCACAACCGCTGTGTTAATAACGGCTAATGTCTATTCAACATTAAATAACGATAGTTTGAATAATATACGATACACAAATTTAAGATCAGCCATTAATTTCATACAGTACCTAATTTGTAAGTTATGTTAAATTAAAGTCATGTTTCTTTCATAATAGTATGGTTAACTACTTGTGAAATTCATAATATGGAGACTTCAGATTCAATTTAGACTCAGGCAAGTCGCACTGCATTCAGCAGATTTGATCTGAATACTCATTAAAAGAGTATGTCTACCCTGCTCGACTGCTTGTTGAAAATAAACAAGAATAATATATTGTATGTAGCTAATAAATATTAACAGAAAAGATTACGAAACATAGGCGACTAATTGAAATCACTTCCCTACAGATACCTCATTTCGAACATGATTTAATGGCTGCTAAAACTGATACTTCATCGCGTTAGATAATTGTTATTCATTTGTGAAACTAATTTTCTTCTCCAAATTTCCATACGAATTACGTAAGTTCACATTATTATAATGCGAACGTTATAAGTCAGAAATACAACCGGTCCGGTAACTATTAAATAGACGTGAACTAAGATCGTGATCTTTCTTGAGGTCGGTGTAACGGTAATACACCCTACTGAAGTTCATTGATAAACATGATATTAATCCATAACATAATACAGAAGCTTAATACTGGCGTTCTTTTTATAAACCTACTCAATAATTGAATTTGTAAGAAATAAGTACCTAGCAAAAATTTGATACTGGCAAGATACGGATGATAATGCAGACTCATGAATACAATTGTCTACAATACAAGAATATCACACTTCTTGCTAAAGAAAACTTCATAAAATAAATCTACAACATTTCAAAACCCAAAGAAAAACGAAGAAGATATTATTATAACAAAAAATGCTGTTGTTATCAACCATAATTTGAATTAAAGGCCATTAAAAGTGCAGTGGTGTTCAGATCCCGGGGAGATTAATACACTGAGCTCAAGTTATTCAAAGATAGAGTTTTTTAATTGTGTTCTCACGGCTTCCTGATTCTAATCTTGCTTCGTGAACCGCCAGTTTTTCCGACAACTCGCTGTTACATTTCAGTTTATTTACCGTTTTATTACACCTCTAAATTGTTTTTTAAATTGCCTATGTTTTACAGCAGCGCTGTGTTTTACGGCTTTTACGATTGCTGGACTCTTCCAAAATAAATGTAATAAATGTGGATGTATGTAAGAGCAGATGATTGCCCAAGAAGAGATGTGAAAATTTGTGGAGTGACCAAAGACATATGCCAGAATATAAAATGAAATGAAAACTTTTTAGTTTAAGTCGACATGCAAAGTAACAAACTAAAAAATGAACCTTATTAACTACTTAATATTACTTAAAACTAATCTAATATAATAGAGTACCTACGTCACCAAATTATCATGCTAACTATATAAATAAATGATGGGAAAAAATTATTTCGCCGACCCAATTCGAAAGGGTTAAGATCTTCCACCTTGGGACAAGAAAAGAAAAAGTAACTAGTGATGATGAAATAGCATGTTTATTAAATACATTTAAGAAAATGTGACTGTCGTTACACTTTATTTATTTGTATAGATTAGAATTTTAATGAATGTATCTTTCGGAAATTGGTTGTCAAGTTCTAACTAACGATGCGTTTCCTGTAGCACCTTAATAACTATGGTTAAAGGTACTAACTCAGTTGAAGATAATAATAATTGCTTGTAATCTCTTGCGAAGGCTAAAAACAGCTATTAACAACCTCTTTTGAAGAATATACGAATAGGTAATTCAAGCTGTTTAAGGTATACAATTTAAGTGTATATGTATAATTATACACCTATTCCTTTTGTAAGTAGTCTGTGACTTGTTTATCATAAATTTTACCAAGCTGATACATAAATCCAATATCATTGCTTTAATCGGGGATTTTTAAGGCAGTAAGAATTTCTTCTTTAAGTCGTATGGCAGTTAATATTTATTAGTAAAGCTTTGAAACTCCTTGTCTGTAATACCAGACCACTTTAATACCTCCATACCCTACGGATTAAACAACGACCATAAGAGTCTTTAGATACAAACGCAATAACACTTAAAGCCACGAGAAGAATTCCTGAAGCAATGATTGATTGCTCTCCGTCTTATTCCTGAGTTCAAACGCTAATAGTGGTCTCACATGCAATTGAGCCATAAATTCTCACAAATTCCATGCATAGACATCGTAAAACAGCCGGGATTAGTTGTGTAGTGGTTTCAGCTTGTCATCGTTGCTCGGTCACGGCCGGATAACGGTCGGCCCTAGAAAAGGGAGGAGCGTTACTCACGCTGTTACATTAACCTTACTGTCGGTAACGTAATCATTGTAATGTTTCTAGTGGTATTATTAAGCTAACGGGTCTTTACTGTAATTTCTAATTTAGTTTTGTTGATTTTTAATACATTCTTTAATTAAATTTGAAAATTGTGATATAAGTAGAGCTTTCATCGTAAAGGTTAAGTTCGATGTTGAGTTTTAAGATTGTTGGTTGTCTTTAAGTCATCATTGCTTAGTTCTGTTAAAGGGTTAGATATCTTAGCCTCGGAGTTTCGTCTGCGTTATAATTTATGTATACTACCTATTAAAAGATTTAAACATCCATGGTGACTGCGGGAAGCAACTGTTTTATACTATTGACTACTATTTAAGGATGAAGTCACGACGGTCAAGTTCATTGGTCAGTCTCTCTAGGACTTGTATTATTTTAGAAATCTTGACAAAATAATAAAAAAAACAATTAATCAACTCAACAGTTCTTTGCCCTCAAGAGACCACTATCATATGTCACCGTCCCCGTAACTCACTTCGTACGACTCTTCAATCAAATCACGTATCAAAAACAGTACATCTAAGGTTGGAACGCACCATGACTATCAGGAGACAGTGTCTTGTGCTCATTATTTTAAAGTTCAAAATCGTGAGTCAATTGTCCGATATTGATTAGTATGTACACAGCGAGCCGACCCCGTGCCTGTGACCCAAAGATTCTTGAGTTCGTGTTTGCTTGGAGAAAGTCGGGAAAGGTACGAAATAGGAGCAAGATTGGTTTGATACTACGTGATTGTTTATTATTGTTCAGAAGCAAAACTTTCTATAAAGTACGAGATAGCCGTTTCAGATATTTGTAAAAAATACAATAGTAGATCATGTTGAATGGTAAGAATATATAAGGACACTTTCATGATGACCTTTTTATATTTGAATGTAGCTTTCGTTATTTTATTAAGAATTCTTTAAATGTACCTACCTTCGTCTTTTGTCATAACATCTAATAAATCTCGTTCTCCAAATGTACCTACAGAAATACCATTTTCCGTGTGTAATACCTAAGTACTATCTTAATTATTAGTAGGTTTTCAATTGAGTGACGACTTCACAGGAATGTAAAGTTTTAACTAGTATTTTTTTAAATAAATGATGTATTACAAACTGCTGACAGTCGATTAGTTGTGATTTAACCTTTGGCTTCTCAACAGTATCCATTCAATGATCGCTCGAATCACTTGACGATTAGGTTATTTGTTTCAACCAGTAATTTTATAATGAATATATTTATTTTTCCGCAGATAATATAGGTCGATATCTGCTATAAATAGTATAACAACTTTATACAACGGTATTTATGATAGTATTATGATTTACTTGTTGAATAAATAAAACGTTTTGATTGTTTTTTCAGAAATTGTGGGAACCTCTAAAATGTCGCTAGCATGGCAAAAGCCTCCTTTTTCATATCTCGATTTGAAAGGATAATCGAAACATCGAGAAATACATTCAGAAACCGGAATCTAAGTTCGATCTTAAAAAAACGAATTAGGCACCGAGTCAATAATAAGAGGGGCCAGTCACCAGGGGAATCATATTAAAATGGATTAAAACATATTGTTCAACACTGGAGACTGGTGGTTTAATAATTCACTTTTATAAAAGAATCGCTACATACAAAGAAAGAACATTTATTAAGCACACACACAAATTTTAATATTTCATGAAAACGTAAAGGTATAAAAACGTAGACAGAAAACTAATTAGGTACTTACATGCAACAAAACAAAACTAAAACCTAGTGTAAACAAAAATAATTCAAAGTCACTACTGGATAGGAATTTTTCTTCTCTTGTTTCTTTTGAACATTGAAAAAAAAAGCCTTTATTATCTATCAGGTACTCAAAGGTAAACCTAAAACCTGAAAATAATAATTTCATACGCAACGCCATAAAACGTATAGATTTGCACTTTGCAAGTAATTTGCGGTTGCATTCACTCAAACTTGTTTTTATTACTTCCTGTATTTTATACATACTTCGAGATCAGAATATTATGTATTAATTAAAGTTATTATGAAACAAGGTACAAGTAGTACTATAAATTATGCAATTCATTAGTCACTTTCTATAGTTTTGTGTAAAGATATCACGGCACGTTTTTTTTATTGGGAACTTCTATGCAAATTACTGAGAACAATGACAGGTGCTTAATTTTATTAGAGAAGCTTTCAGGTACGTGTACTCTGTTATTGCCATGTAGTAATCGTAAGTGGCGAGTGGCGACCCTCGCTCATGAATTTCTGAAGGGAACAGGGCCGCTACTCATGAACTACCAAGGAGTTTCGTCAAGCTTGGGAACTCATTCCATAGCCGGAGGGTGTGTCTTATCTTTAAATGATATGTGAAAAAATCCTTTTTTTTTATTGCCTGATAGGCAGACGAGCTAACCGCTACCTACGTCCTAGGTACCCTTAAGGACTCTCTGCAAGCCTCGTTTGAAGAAGGACAAGTCATAGCGCTCCTACATGGCTTTTGAGTTTCCAACGTTATCTATTATTGACCATACATTTTTTAATTAAATATACAGTGTAATAACTATAATTGTGGAAGTATGTTCTGTCAACAACCCGTGAGCTCGTGACAGTTATCGTATCTGACGTAATGGCGGGCACATGTGAATCCGGCGGAACACTTTCACTCTCACACCTTCGTCTTATTGTTATATCATTATAGGTTTACGCCTCGTAAACCTATAATCGAAAACCTACAAGGCAATAAAAAAAATAAAAAAAAGCTTAGTAAAGCTGGACTAAAAAATAATTTAGATTAAAATCATTAAGTAATATTCATGTTCTTTTTCGAGATCCTAGTTTGGTCCACGAAACCCTAAGAACCTTCCAATATTAGAACATCTATCTTAAAAACCTCCGTAAACTTTATTCCGGTTCATGTATTTTCCTAATTGAAGTAGGTAAACAGTGAAACGGGATCCCTTTAAATGGGCGTTTGACGAGGTCTGTGAATGCTGAAGAGAAGTAGGTAATCACGTTTTTACCGCTCGTTTCCGTTAATGCCAATGTCGTATAGATTGAATAACAGATCTACTACAGTTCATTATAACCCGTAAGTATTATGTGCTCATAGATAAATTTTAATTAGGTGTAGAAATCGTACAATTTCGTCGAAAACTGTGTGACAGTTTCTACTTCCTAATAAATTCCTTATTGAAAAAAAATAGTTTTAACAGATTACAAATATGTTAAATACTTCATTACCCATCTTGAATTTTTGTCTTCGAGTTTGCAGCGGAAAATGTACAGCTAAGATGAAGCGCTTTTAGAAAAACTTTTACTTAGTTATACTTAATTTCTTATTTTCTACTAGTTTTCATTATTTTTCTATCAATTCGTAAACCGTAAAGCATTGTTTACATGCTGGTTGGCTGCGTGTAACGGAATGGTAACTGTTTTGTCGTCTAATAGACACCGGGAAAACTGTGACGTACTACTTGCGTACTTAATACTTACTGTTGTGGTCTGATCCGTTATGAAAAACGGCAGATAAGCATTGTTTATAGTTACAGAACGTAGTATTTGTGTTCGACTTAAAGAAATAAGTTGGGTTGAGAAGTTCAGACTTAATATTGAAATCATTAGCTAATCGTTTGAAAGATAAACTTATGAACACTGAATGGTGATAGGTAGTTAGAGACAGTAGAACCATTCAATTTTCTTTTCGAATTTCTTGCAATAACAAAATAAATTGGATACATGATGTCCATAACTTCTGTCAGACACTGTAGCAATTTCAGTACTATTCGTGGACTTAGTGAATTGCTTTATTTCCCACGGAAATAAAACTTTGATCGAGAAAAAAATGTTAGAGTATACGAAACGTATGTGAAACCATACTAAGACTCTTTTTGACTTGAAGTGCTTATTGCTGGACTAAGAAGCTAGTGCTGGAATAGGATACCTGTAGTGTAGGATGAGGAGTTTTTTTGACAAGAGGATATGATCCACCAATGATGATGTTACCGATGTTGGTAGGTATCAATAAAACGTATAACTCTTGTACTTACAACTCACGCGAGAACCCATAATGTAGGATCATACTACAGGTTCCGTCGAGAAGTAATCGTAATGTTCTCCGTCTGTGACGGTGAAGGAAAACATCGTGAGGAAACCTGCATGTCGGAAAAGGATTCTAAAAATCCTTTGAAGATATGTGAAGTCCTCAATCCGCACTGGGCAAGCGTGGTGGACTATACCTAATCCCTCTTCGGAGGAGACCTGAGCCCAACAGTGGGTAGTAATGAGTTGGTACAGTTATTTTACACATGTTTTGACTAGTTTACGTACAACTTTTTACAGTAACAAGAACATTACCGTGAATAAAGGTCAGTGTTTCATGAGAACGTTCCGTAAAACTACGAACCGTAATGAAATTTGCTTGTGTTCCGTTAATCCAAATGATAACACAGTAATCAACTTGTTTTTGAGTTTTTTGACAAAGGAAAACTGTGGTCGCATTTTTAACTTGTTTCGATTGTTTATTTTCGTCTCATTGTTCTGAGAGTTCTGCCACTAGTGAATTCTGGTAGGTTGTTTTATTGCACCACAAGCTTTAGTGTACAAAATTATAAGGAACTTATATAGGTTAATTTTATGTTAAGTATTATAATATTTCATTAAAATAAATAATAATAATTTTAGGTTTTTTTTTAATTTATCCATTTTTTTTGTCATAATGTTTATTTTGAATCTGACTACAAAATAATAACGTAAAATGCATTTTAGCAGCAGAAGTCAGAATATCCGGTGATTTCGCGTGGCTAACTTTAATTCCATACAATAAGTGCCAATTTAAACAACTTCATACCGTAACTACTCCATCATTGTTCTCATCGAAATATAAAATGACAACGAATGAAAAAAATCTTAATCACATCTTGGGAACGTTTGCAAACAATAGTGAAATCCACAATCGTATCGATGGTTATAAATCGCAGTTAGCCGTACATCCATTGAAGGAACAATGTAGTGAAAATGTCCAGATTACAATCCACATATACCTACCCTACGAGTAAACAGAAATGGATGAATCAAATATCAGCTAATATTTAGCATGGTGAAGAAAACAAGCACTGCATACGTTATAAACACCAATCCTTACTTCCTTACTAATATTATAAATGCGAAAGTAACTCTGTCTGTCTGTCACGCTTTCCTGCTTGAACCTCTCAACCGATTTTAAAGAAATTTGGCACAGACAATTTTTGGACCCTGAGAAAGGACCACCATTTATTGCGAAAATTAAGGATGAAGAAAAAACGGGTTATAGAGTTCACGCAGACGACGGGCAGCAGCTAGAATACATATTGTAGCTTTTAATTTCATTTAAAAAATACTCCAAATGGTTGTCCACTTATGAATCTTAATTTCTAAATAAGGTGTAAAAAAGTTCCAGTTCTTGGGCACAGATACAAATGAAATATTTTATCACCCACAATAATTTAGTTAAGCTAAGTGATTATGGACCACCGTAAAACTAATATTACAAGACTAAGTAAATAATTTACGGTCGTGTACCTAGTATTTAGAAGCTGTTCCGTCAGCTTCTTCTGCATGTAGTATCTTATAAGCTGGAACAGTCAGCTTTATATTGCAGGCGCATAATAATATTTGCAGCGTATGTAAATAAATAAATAAATAATACCATATTATTACCATTTGTTTTGTTTTATTTTCTATTATTTTTAGTTATTTGTTATAAAATCCCTCTTCTGAGGAGACCTGAGCCCAACAATGGGCAGCAATGGGTTGGTACAGTACAGTTATAAAACCTTCCTCTAGATATGGACTCAAAACCAATCAACTAAAAAAACTCTTCAGCTGAAAACGTCTTTTGTTTTCACGTTCCAAATCTAAATGAATGTGCATGAAATAGTTCATCTTTTTACAAATTGCTTCAAAACTTTCACGTCTCGCACAATCATAGTGCAATAAAGAGTTTCTGATGAAGCGAAATAAGAGCATTGTACAAGACTCAGACTTTTATAACGGCAAATGAAATTACGGCCGTTTTCGTTAACGAGGCGGTCGTTCTTTACTTTTTTATTTGTGTCACCAATGAACACATTGTCATACTTATAGGAAGTACATAATAGACACACTTTGCTATGACTTTCCATTATTAATGGAGTCAGGTATGGGTAGTCTATTTCTGTGGTCGGTTGGCTTCATAGGTAAATTTTGTTCAGCTATGTAATTACAAATCGCTTTTTTGACTATATTAAGTTGTATAGATAAATACATCAGAGGCAAAAATAGCTGTAATTTACTATCAAATTACTGATACAGGAATAAGCAGGTTCTTCGTAATACATCTTTATTTTCCTCCTCTATTTAAATCATCTTATTTTCGGAGTTTTCATCATAAACATCTGATAAATTTATTCAGGCATAAAACGGAAACAAAACGAATTATTACGAAACCATCGTAATCCCACGCGTAGAATCGATTATTCCGTAGTTCATGGTTAAAGAAATTATTCATTTTGAAGCGTATTAAATGTGACGGCAATGACCTTACTGACGCGGCTGGACAGCAGGTGAAGAGTATCATAAATATTGTGCTGACAAGTTATGAGGACGCTTTCGAAGCTCTCCAACCTTGGAATTTCATCACTATTCCAAGAAGGCTGGAAGGCATTGAGTACTTAGTATAGAGATATGCGTATGTATGAATGAAATTATATGTGTGTATATGGTTTGTGGTATGATGGAAAGGAGTCGAGAGAGAAGACATATTATTGCGCCGACCCCATCTAAGGGATCCTATCAATGGGATAAAGTATAGCGAAAGAAAGATGTCAACACATCTTTTGGTAAATTTCAGATCTAAATATGTTTTAGCATGATGTCAATGCAAATCAGGGTTGTGTGTAAGACATGTAGAAAAAGTTTTAACTTCCTTAACTTACTTTTTTGTTAGGAATTTTACTTTTTATTTTATTTACCTCCATGAAGTGTTTTTTTTTTATTGCCATGTAGGCAGACGAGCCAACGGGCCACCTGATCATAAGTGGTTACCGTCGCTCAAGAACCTCTGCAATGTCAGGGGACATTGTTCATTTATTTCTAATAAATTTTCTAGAAATGGTTCAGCAGACAGCTCTAATGATTTGAGACGCCAGAACGTAATCTAGATTCGGAGTCATTGAGTTAATCGAATCAAATCGTATATTACACGGTCAGAGCAACCATGCCTTTTCATAGCAATAAATCAGAGACCGAAAACGATTTTACCAAGACAATGGTGGTCGATAGAAATTATTCAGTATCAATCTGTGCTTTCTCTTGGATTGTGGACTTTAATTACATTTGTGCGTGAATTAGAACTCGTAAAATTAATCAAAAACGGTACAATGATTCATGTTCTAGGTCAGTTTTAGACGTAAACATTTTACACTTCAGCATTACGGACCAGCCGTAGATATTATTTGAAGCATAAAATTGTGACAAAACTTTGCGATTATTTTTGTTAGAAAGACGAAGAATAGTTGAAACAGTTGATACCTTTACCAAAATTTGTCTCTAGTTAACACACATTTTGATAAGCCTGTTATCATTAGACATGGATACGTTCTTTTGTGTACATGCAAAGCATCGGTGGTAACTGAATGTTGTTCGTTTTTTCGAAAGCTATGTAAAGGTCGCTTTGTCACTCTACAATATTAGAGTTTGTAAGGAAATCCAGAAAAAATGTTTTAAGTTCATCATTATCATCATCAGCCTAGAGACGTCCTCTGCTGGACATAGGCCTCCCCCAAACCTCCTCAAATCGACCGGTCCTGCGCCATCTGCATTCAGTGACCTCCCGCGATCTTGACCAGTTGTAAGTTAAATAATGTTTATTTTACTTGTTTCAGACAGAACGTCAGAAATATGCAACATGAATATTCTTTAAAGCCTATTTCATTTACCTTTAAAGTTATACAGTCGCATTTAGCGATCAGACACGCTGTAAAAGCCTTTCATTCTGACAGCTGTTTCCTATTATACACGTTCTCACGCATCTCCGATAATACTCTAACATTGAACCACTGGTGTATGCACTTAAATGTTATAGACGAAGGTCAAGTTATTAAAATTCCATTTATTTTATAGACATAACCTACGAGTTTCAAATAAATAATTTGCCTATAAAATTGCCCGTAACATCTTACATCTTTAATCCGGAATATTTCTTATATCTGAACATCTAAAAAGTACTTAATGTTTTCTTATGGTCTAGATAGTTGTAATAACTATATTCAACGGTCATCAATCGGTCCATTTATATAGGGTGATTTCCTAGTGAGGGTACATATTGAAGATCGTGGTAGCTGATGGTTATATACGACCAGTAAAAATATTATTACCAAAGAATATAGCTTAATGCCTTAGTAATCGCAACTTAAAAATATCTAAAATTCTTGCAAAATGATGGTTTTTCGATGGGTGTGGCGGAGGTGTGGGGTGCGCGAGATCACTAGAGGTCATTAGTCAACACTCTTTAAGACGAAATTGTTTATGTTTGAGGTAGTTTTATCGAATTTATATTTAAAAAAAAATGTAATTTTACCTATTTTTTGTAATATTCCGTATTAGAACAGAGTACTCATCACCCTCCTGCAATATGTACCCTCTCTAAGAAATCACCCTGTATATACCAAAAATAAATAATATGGTAGTGTCATCATTTTGTTATTATTTACTATGGGCACTTACTATGTGTTCTAAGTAAAAAATTAAGGTTCTTCAGTTCATCGACCTAGCTATAATTATCAATAATTAAAAATCATATTCCTTGCGTCTATAACTTTCAATTTCAGTATAACAATCAAAATTAAATTACTATTTACATGTGCGTACGTTTGAAAGATTTATAAAGGTTTAATTGTCTTTAATTGTGTTTAATTGTTTAAACGGTTCGTAATCTAAGTGGAATATCAGAGATCGGTGTTCGGAACGGAAACGTAACTGTATGCTAACAATATGAATTATAGAACCGATATAAGTAGGTTTTGCGAAGTGTTACTCGTTTATTTGCTACTTACATTAGGTACTTACTTTAAAATATTAATTACATAACTGATAGCCTTGAACATATTTTGATAGGTCTGCTTTCATTACACTTGTTTATATGAAAAACTTCTAATGATTTGCATTCGAAAAGATGGTAACTGAAGGTTATTATGGTACCTAAGGTACGCTAATAAAGAGGAGAAAAAGTGTTAGTGTTTTCTGTACTTATACCTAATATACCTAACGGATAACTTTCCCGTAAAAAATAGGCCGTAGAAGATAGCGCTCAAAGAAATACCGACGGTTAGCTATTCAAAATTACATTTACAATACACTTGATAATAATTTTACTATTCATTTCTAAATGTACAAAAGCATGTACTCAACATCTCTGGGATACGAGAGTAGCTGAAAATCAGCGCTACTCGGGGTGCACCTGTGTGTGTCTTCCGACAGCAATAGCTGAGCCACTGCCCTTTGCCTTAACGCTTTTTAATTTTATTGTTCTTAGTTGTTAAATTTAGTCTAGTTTGTGTTATGGCAATAAATGGTTTTATTATTAATGTTATTTTTTTATGTAGATAATTATTAATAATGTAAAACCTGAGGTTGGTTCTTACATTATTTAAAATACCTACCTGTAATGATTTAGTTTTATTCCCTTTAAATAGAGAGTAAGAAAAAAAGTGGTTTATAATTATCTAAGCATTGAAACCGGCGAGCAACGATAGGATCATTTTGAGTTAAGTATTCCGAATAACAACAATAATTGCGCCATGTTATGGCTTTAACCAGCGGATGCTTCACATATAATTATATATTAACGGATATTGCAAATTATGATCATAAAGTTCGAATATAAACTATTTTACAATGCTTTGGAGACCTATAAAACTTAGACTGAAGTAGCTATAAAGTCTTTAATATAAATCACTTTCTTACTATAAGTCGTTATATACCTGTAATATGATAGTTATTCATTATTATGTAACCAGCATTATCCACATGGTGGTCAAACGTAAAATATGACATCAAAAACACAAAATTAACGAACGATACAACCTACCGGAACGGACCATCTAATTGTAAGCGGTTACCGTCGTAGTCAGAGAATACTGTGAAACCTACCTTCATCAACATTCTTCAGGCCCCGTTTGAAGAAGAATTTTTGAAAAGGACAAATCAAGTTAAGTATGAGAAGACACGACCCTAATGAATGAGAAAAGGGATGGATATACACATAAGGAAGTATAAAATTTCCTTTATTTAGCATACAATGTCTCTAAACTGCCGAAAATAAGTGCATATCGATAACCAGATTAAAACAGAATTGAAACAAGATTTAAATAAAAAGGCCATTATATTAGATGCCTTTAAAAAGAAATCACATTATCATTCAGAAATAGGGAATCGTTTAAATAAATTACTAGAGAATGATTTATCTAAACACAGCCCATTTCAATAACCTTATGAATGAATTTCTTGATTATCTAATGTTATTGCTTCCGTACCTACACGTCTATTTCCTCTCTTAATATTAATTTAATTGGTACTATGCTAAGGTTTTATAACAGCATTGCCTTCAAGATTTACGTTTTATGACTATGAAATTACGTTCATATCCGCCGCAGTGAAGTTCACTTATTATAGGATCGGCGAATCTAGAATCTGGATAGACTAGTATGTAATTATTGGTGTGATTGTAGTCGGTCTATGGTGTCCTGTCATTTTCCATGGAAATCTGGACTGGTTTTTTATAGCTATTGGTTGCTTATTAGGTTTTTTGTCCTGTCGCCTTTTGTGGTAGTTCTTTGAAATAAATGTAGACATGGATTTTTTTTTTCTAAAGTACCTATTATGAAGCTTTGGAATGTGATTTTATCCCTTAGGCTTAATGTAGGTAGTTATAGCACATAAATAAATTTAAACTGTAAACTAAATCATAATCTTTCACCTTCATCACAGCGCAGGCATTCTCTGCTTCTAAGTATTAACTTTTAATCTCAACAATTATCCATTACCATTCAAATATTTTAAAGTATAAATAAACATGTTATATACGATGTAAAACTTCAGGTTGCATAATATTTACACTGACAATACAATTTAGATATCTAAAACCATTGCGATATTCATTCCAAATCTTATTAAACTTAAATCTAATACCTACTCCGGTAATCTTTTCCAGGATGCGCCAACATGTGGCGCGCGGTTCTACTCCTGTGTTTGGTGACTCCGAGTCCAGGACAGCAGAGCAAGCCGAATACAGTCGTTAGCGTGGCCACCAAGTGCGACAAGGCATCCATGATCGTCGACCTTGAGATGGATCAGCCGTTCAAAGGATTAGTATTCAGCAGAGATTTCTCAAGAGAGTGTCAAGCACAAGGTATAAACTAACTAATTAAGTACTTACATAATAATAGTTTTGGTTATTTAATATTAAATAATATGTTCATTAAGGATTCCGAGTCAAACTACCTAATCTGTAGTTTATGCTGATTATGATCAATTAACATCTATTCAATCTACGTCATGTAGCTGAAAAATAAAATTTCCTTTTACTTTCAAAAGTTCCTTCAGATATCCTGTATTTTTTTAGATTTCTGCCTATTATCAGTATTCACAGCTACCATAATACTACACTACTGAATGTAGTGATAAGTGGAAACAATAAATCAAAGCTTAAATCCATAATTTGGCTGTTACAGGGACTTTAACAACGAAGATATCATTACATTTACCGTCAAACGCTTGCGGTGTCAGAACATCGACATTGAACACGACTGTATCGGAGCCAGATGATGAAGAGGATTTGTATTACAATGTGGAGCTGATCGTGCAAATGGACAAGCACCTGCAACAGTCGTCCGACCAGGAAATATTAGTCAAGTGAGTTGCATCAGTACTTATTTGGATACTGTAACTGTAATAACTCATTACTGGGCTCAGGCCTCTTCAGGAGAAAGATCAGAAGGGTACTGTCCACGTTTACCCAAAGCTATTTTATTTTTACAGACTTTACCAAAAAGTTTTATAATCTGGTGCTAAATTTTGGATTATACCTAAGAAATAAATTATTTTTTTTAAGTAATCTCTTACATTTTCAGATGTAAGCTACGAAAACAAGTAGTCCAAATTAACAGTCCAGCATTAGAAAATGTTATCAACAACAAAATAAGAGAAATAGCTGGACAAGAAATAAAGAAGTCCAGGTTGGTATCTAACAGTATGTTATTGAACGAATATTCAGAATACCCGACGAGGAAGAACACTAATTAGTTAGACATTAATGTTTTAAAACATTAAATTGCATTTTATCACAGAATGGGTCGTAATCGCCAAGGATTCGCGAGTCCAGCAGAGATGGAACAACGTGAGATGCTGATGGAAGCGGCCAGAGCCTGGATGGAACTGTCCCCAGCAGTGGCAGCCACTGAGCCGGCCACTGTCGAAGTGGGGCAACAGATGAGATTGCTTATTCAATGCACTTTGCCTGGTAAGATATACTTAGCAAAACCAAGGTTCTGTATTGCTTCATAGATTGGCATGATAAAGGTTCATCTGATCGTTACCGTCGCTCATAACTTCTGCAATATCGCGGGATACCGTAGTTCCAAAATTTACGACCTTCTCCTATGACTCTTCTTAAGGACTAGTTTTAAGGAGGATAAGCATAGTCTGTAACCAAAATTTATGTAATTTACAGTCGGTGTCGGACTTCGGGTAACTAATTGCATCGCTCACGATGGCCAAGGCGAAGCCTCACAAAAACTCCTCGACGAAGCCGGCTGCCCAATTGACGAATCAATCTTCAACAGACCCACCATCCATAGACATAAACAAAAGACTGAAATCGACTTATCCGAACTAGAGCCAGTCGACATCCAAAGAAATATAGACGAAGCGAACAAACATTCTAAAACAGACCCAGAGTTCATGCTAAAGAATATTATGACTTATCAACACGCAGTTACGACTTTTGCAGCTTTTAAGTTCCCAGATAGAGCGAAGTTACATCTCTCTTGTGGAATAGAGTTGTGCAAAGGGCCCTGTCCTCCAATCGATTGTAAAGCTTTACAAAAACCTCAGCAGACTAGAGATGGGCTTCTTCGAAAGGCGAGACTGGATAAGGACGCGAGGGGAGTCGTTATCGATAGATTGGAGGTGTATAATAGTATTGAGGTTCATGCATCGAATATTGAGCTTGAAGATGAAGCTTCTATACGTGGTATGTTGTTTTGTTTGATTCAGATACTCATGGATACACTGCAATTCTTACCTCACGATTATGTACAACGTATGATAACATTAGGAAGGACGAACGTAACATAACACTTTTACATTGTTTGAAATTTTTCAGGATCAAGAAGAATAGAAGAAGACGAATTCGTTCGTGGTTTTTCACCAGGCGACAAAACGATTTGTCTTTCTCCAGGGAAAATGGCTCTAGCATTCTGCGTGTTAGGTGTTATTTTCCTTTGTGCCATTGCAGTGGCCTTCATATCATTGGTGCGAGCGAGACGGCGAACAGGCCGAGAGCCTCTTCACACATCTCTATCCTTTTACACCGGAAGTAAGAGCATGTTCTCATCCAGCGGAAGTTCTAGTTCCGGGCTCAGTGGCAGCAAACTTTTGTTAACTGACAGTCCATATATGGATCATCATTCTTCCTCCAGTAACAATTGGCCTTATCCAAGACCTTATTAGCAGAATCAAATTTAAAATCAGAACACCTTTGCTGATTCTCCGCCTTTTTATTTGACAGATGATTTTTATTAATAAATTTGATAGAGATGTTCCACTTCTATCGATATTTATCCAGACAAGAGTGATGAGACTAAGACTGTTGACTGACTAGGGAATTATAATCTGTAGCTGAAACAGCGGGCTTTGCAAGATGCCTATCTAGATATAGTTCTATTATGTATATCTAGTGATATAAAACATAAACTGATAAAAGTTACATTTTATATTATACATTTAATTTGTATTTAATTGTAGTAATGTTTGTAATATTCGCTAGGTTTCATAAATGATATGAAATAAATTAAAATGCGTAGGTACCTAACAACATGAATACAACGAATTGAACAACATTTAAATCCAATTTAAAAAGATAAATCGAGGCTCATTTTTGTATTATTTATTTTAGATATTTAAGAGAAACATGTACTTTGAGGTGGTGCTTTTGAGGTTATTACGTATGGTTTACGGGATTTTATATTTGTGGGAAAATGGCAGATTTAACGAATAAATTCACTAGTGCTTCCTCGAAACGAATTATATTTAGTATAAGTTAATGTGACTATTTAGAGATAGAAACATTATATTTTTTATAAATTATTCATAATTGAACATGAATTCTCTGTTGTGATGTGATTATTTTTCTATTTTTATACAATATAAAGAAAATAAGCAGAATGCTTGTTTTATTTTACCTACATTTTATACCACGGAGTATTTATATAGATTTAGCTAATTAGTAAGAAAGGTAGATTTGGAGACTGTGGCATAAGGACCAAAATAATAGTAGAGGCAAAGAACCTACCGCATAAGACTCGTCGTTAATCTCATTTAAAGAAGACAAATTAATCATAGATATCTGAAAGAATCTATTTTTTTAGATTCGATAATTTTCCATAATTAGCCTCATCAATTAAATAGTTCAATAGTTTAGTATCACAGACACATAGGCTAATTTCCAAACTGATAAAATATTTTAACTGGATAATTACTAGGTACTTTAAATTATTGTAACTACAGTTTTCTTGTTTGCTGTAGGTTTTGCTCCTAAAGTTAGGAAAAAATAAATTAAAGTTTAATATTTTGCAAACGTAACTCAATTTCGAAATATGGTCGAAAAAACCCTTTTATCATTTTAAAAGACCTAACTACGTATTAAATTTGGTTTATTAAAAATCTAAATAGAATTCACGAATAGTACTCGGAGGAGTTGAAAGCATTATGTGAGGCAGCGTTCTCTGTGATCACACAGCAGGGCCAACCTTGTCAATAGATGGCGCTAATAGGCTGATCATTGGAACTGAACTAGTAATCTGAGAAATTAACTTAATATCTTATATGTATGATTAGTGGATGGCTGTAAAAATCATGTAAATTAAAGTGACGTAGATTGCGTTAAGTTTAATTAGAATTATCGTGTCACTTCAAATCTACTGTACTGTTATTACTTCCAGTTACTGAGTCAGTCCAACAGTGACTCAGGTCTCCTCAGTAGATATATACCGATTTTATAAAATATCATCCATGAAATCCATGAATTCATCTAAATGTAATACTTAAATAGTATGTAATTTTTAAATGTATAAGTTTGTAACATTTCTAGATACTCACTAGTACCGCCATCTATTATCACTTCATGATAACACTACCATGTGTTTTATCGATGGAAGAAAGTTTTTTTTAAAACAACAATAAAATAAAACTCCTAGCTTCTTCGAAACAAACTTATTTTAGATACCTATTTAATTACCGTTTCATTATCTTTTTTTAAAATTTGGGTTAATTATATCGATTCTTAGTTTCGATCTTGATCGAAGATTCTTGGCATCTTTAGAAAGTATATCTTTCTTTGCCCATCACTAGATTATGTTGCGATGACATCATTTTCTCAAAGAGTAACAAAAGTAGATGGGCCGTGTCTCTTGTGTCTTTTGGAGGAACTCATAAAGTTTGAACTTTGAAGTAACTCCTAACATTTTTAATTTTTTACAGTTTGTCTAATACAGATTATGATAGATTTTGATGAAGATACTAAATTTATTTCATGTAATTATTTTACAATACCGATATTTAAAAATCATTTTTTAAATATCAGTTGCAACATTGAACGTTGATTTTTACCAAAATCATTTATTTATCGTTTCTTCCGTCATCTCCACGACGAGTAGGTAAAGCTTTAGTTCGTCACCTCAGTGCCGTTAGAGTTTAATTAGAAGAACAATTAGTTTTCTGTAGTGGTAAATCAAAATTACTAAAATTTCTAATTTTTGTCTCTTCTCAAAAATGACTAATCTATGACATGGGCGGACCGAAGTTGGATGCTTTTGCGGTCGGTCTTTCGTTTCGCTCGATGCCGTGTGTTCGTACTCGCATTCACGGATGATATTACAACTTGTTTTTATAAAAATAACGGCTACATAAAAGTTTTAGGAAAAAAGTGAACTGTGTTATGTTAAAAGACTGTTCTGGGAGTGCAAGTGGCGTGGGTTCGTGTTTATTACAGTTGACCGCGAAGCCCGTAGTGTATTTTGTGTGCTGACGAATTCTATGTACTTGTCTGTGCTGTAATAGCACACCTTGGACTCGCAGGAGAAGGTATGTTTGAAATAACTCATAATCTAAAAGAAATTACACGTTTAAAATATTAAAAAAATGTACTCGGAAAAACCGTTTGAAAATGGGAATCTAGGTAAATCTCTTAAAGCTTGCCCTATTTGGGCTGCTTGTACGACTACACAACAATTTAACGCTCCTACAAGCTCTTTGCGTCTGTTTAAATGTGTACTTTCATATATTTTCTGTCTAGTAAAACGCTAGAAGATTATTTCATAAGACGAATCTAATTGGATACAATTGACTTAATTAATAAGACGCTTCCGTGTCGCTATGAAAACTCTTGAAATTGTGTACGATACTGTACAAGTCCCAAATAAATTACAAGTTAGAACTTATCTTTTTTCAGTACATAGACACCAACATTTTTCTAGGTCAAGGGAACAAAATCAATAGATATTCTAAACAATACATTTCTAATGCATTAGTATTAGTGCTATTTTTTGAATAAAATAGCCCCATAAATTTACTGGATATTAGTGTTATTAAAATATGTATAGAGTTTTATAAACAGGCCTCAAAATAAGTTTCAAGGGCGGTGGCCTCACATTATTTGTTTATGGGCTTCGGTACTCAACTGACATCTGCCTGAAGCCCAATAAAATAACAAAAGTAGAAACCTTGTAACATGTGAACTATTACAATAAAATTATTTGTTATTTATTTAAAATTCTCATCTATTGCTTTCTGTTGCATTTTACTGTTATAGTGTGTTTCATTATCTTGTGTTAATTTTGGAATATGAGCCCGAATGAACTCTCTTAGTAGAATGTTATTTATTTCCCAGTCAGTGTAATTTTCATGGTTTTTCTGCAACTAAACTAAATTGTAAATTTGCATCTACTATATCTAAATTCCTGAACGTACCATTAATTTTGTTGAACTGTTGCTGAATTTATATGTATGTATCAAAATTAACCACTTTTTATCAGTTTTAATGTTATCATAAAATATAATTGATTAATTTGTAGTTTAAAACCAATTAATTGACATACATACAACTTTTCCTTATTAATTTGATAATAAAACACTAGGGAAAAGATTTGTAAATTTACTTTGTAACATGGAAATAATTAGTTGTGATTGAGTCTAGGGAGTTCACATTTAATTTTTTTACTTAATTATGGAATCTCTTCTTCTGAGTCATATCCTCATGACTGAGGGTCGTGGAATAATCAAAATTTTGGAATAATCAAGTAAAAATAAGAAATCCACTTCAATAAAACAAGACATTTTAGGAAAAACAGTTAAGCAAAACTACACCTAGTTAAAACCTTATTGTTTCAATCATAAAGAAATAAAAAAGTTAATGACAAAAATTATGAAAAATAGACATAGACATAGCTTTATTTATGGCGGAAACGCACAAAAAATGTCAGGCCTGTTGAGTTGTTTTCTGTTTTTCTCATGATGTAGGCTAATGTTTGATACAGATGGTAGTATTTTGTTTACTTTCAAAATGCATGTATGTACTTATAAATGATTTTACTTTGATCATAAAAAATTAAATGTTCTTATGATTTAATTGAAACCAAGCTTTAACCTTACTGACCCTTACCACGATCAGATTTACTTACAATCAGGTGGCCCGTTGGCTTGTCTGCCTACAAGGCAATAAAAAAAAAGCAAATGTAGAAAAATTTGTAATAATTAATTAATTTTAAGTATAACATCATTTTGAATCATTCAATCATAAGAAATTTAAATCAGTATATTACTACATGAACTATCACAATCAGATCATGTGTGACATTATTTTGTTAATATTGCATTTAATACACTGCACACACTATTGAGTTGCGATAATGATTTACTGATAACAAGGTTTTTAACCTAGTTTTTGCAGAAATCAATGCTCTTATCAGACAAAAAATGCACTAATTTTTCTGCAGGTGGTGTATTAGTAAACAACATACTCAAATAGTAATGATAGTAATTAATTTGTGCTAATGAGTTATTATGTAATCCATGACCATTTTTGTGTTTTAAATTTTTCACATTTTACTTACTAATATTTTTGTGTTTTGGCAGAATAATTTGCTTCATATTATCACATCGCTATATCTTTATATTCTTAAGACATAAGGAGCTCCTTTTAAATCAAATGGAGTTAGAACATTGTTTAGGTAGATACAAGCGAAAATACCTAATTCTTCCTTATCTAATCAACTCCTGGAAAACGATTTCAAAATAATTGAATAGTAGGTAATTATTTTGTTAGGCTAAAGGCAGCAAGTAAATAATGTATGTAAAATTATACATAAGAACTTTTTAATAATACATGTATGGAATAATGAATCTAGTGTTTGTAAAGGTGCAGTTCAGCTCACAACCTTCACGGTAGTCAGATTTTTGAATACCCATGTACAAGTAAATTTGTCTTTACATTACAATTTGCCTTCGGCATTAACTCCGCCATTGTCCCTATATCGTGCGTAAAGTATAGGTAATAGGTATGCTTCATAGTTACAAAACGTCAAAAACTTTTATATCCGATCTAAACAAGTCCCCTTAAAAATACTGTGTCATAAGGGTTGGTCTTCCGAGGGGAGGGGTGTGCGTGAACTCGGGATATGCGGCTCGCCGGCGCCGGGAACTCGATCGATATTCCACCTCACTAACATGTCATAGCTCACTACACCGAGTCGGAGACGCGACGCGTTTGTGTACCGACTACCTACCAAACCGCTTCCTTGATTCGTGTAAAGTTTTAGACTAGTGCAGTGATTTTGTTTGGACGGGAGGAGATTCTGAGATGACATAGTTACAAGTCTTGACGGTATGTACGTATTTTCCGAGCCAATACAAACAGGTTTCCGGTGTAATTGAACTTTCTGTGTAGGGATCAATAGTGTGATTTGACCGTGACTACTGAGGTCAGCGGTTTCACTTTGTGCGGAGATGTATTTGCTAGTTCTGATGTCTTCGTTTAAGCCAAATTCTTGTTTTTGTGGTGAAAAAATAAACTAAAATATTACTCTGAATAAGTCATTTTCCGTTAAGTATTACTTTTAGTAAATGCTTATTGATTTTTATTGTCTTGCCTTAATTTCATAATGTAAGTAAGCATTGACGTCGTTAGGTACAAGAAAATCTACTGTAGGTATTTTGTTATGACCCAGTTATCCAGTCTTTCGAAAGTGTTTATAGATTTGTCACAATTATCGAGTTCATCGCCATCCCAGCCTATTGACCGATACATAAAATTACCAGACAGAGTAGGAAAATTCTCCAGACAAATTCGCCGGTGCGTTGAGGAATCGTCGCTATTTGCAGAGCCGACAGCGCCCCGCCCCCTGCCGTCATCGGGGTCATGCGCAGACGTACTAACAAAACACTCCGACTAAGGCTGGATAAAACCTGGATTTACATATTACCAGATAGCGGTCCTTCGAAAATGCAAAACAGACAAATTCTGTACCAAGCTAAATTTTTCAAGGTCAATAAGATCGGAGTGCCGTTCTGTTTGATACAATGTCTGAGTATGATATCATAGAGCATTCGGTTTCATTAGATATGTGATGTCATCTGTTATACGAGATGCTCCATATGTGGCTGTTAAATACTAGATTCTTTCACTAGTTAACTGTGAGGAAAATGGTGGAATTTAACATTAAGAGTTTTTAACGTTCTTTCAAGAACTGTTTTTTAATGAAGTTATGCAAGGAACACTGCTAGGCTTAATACCCTACCTACCGCATACCAGTAAGATTTTTTTAGAATTACTGTCGTGGCTAATTTTTTGATGACCAATCTTGTAAGATATACGAAAAACGTTTGTATTATACCCGTTACATACATGTTGTCATAAAAAAATCCGTGGGCGTCCCCTTCGTAATGTTAATAAATAATGTAGCGAAGATGTTCCACGGACGATCATACTAAAATCATTACGTAACAATGATTAGCGTATCTTGATAAGCCGAACTTAATACAAAGATTGATATGACGAAACTTCAAATAACACGATTTCTTTTTATTTAAATTTTGTAATTATTTTTCTGCATTTCTAATTGAGTAATTGATACTTGTCAAGGATATAATGTTAATGGCGTTTACTTGAATTCGTCATGGATTCAGGAACGTTATCTACTAATTAAACGGTCTTTATCTCTTGCTGTCTTCTGACCTCGTAATTGACCCAGAAGAACAGTGTGTCACACATTATCAAAATAATTTAAGATGAACTAGTGTTTTGAACGCTTATCTGGTTTGTTTAATGTTCTTTTTACGTATTTTATAATAATTATTTATTTACTCTTTTATCTCAATGATGAAGGTCTTGATAACAAGCGAGATCGAGTTATGTAATGCGAGTGCAACTTAGTTATCTGAGTTGAACATTTAAACTGATATTGATGATTTAAGGTACAAATAATCTTCAACATTTTTTATTTAGTTAAATTTTCCAAATCAAAGTTAGTAAACTAAAAAAACAGAAAAAGTCGAAGAAAAATATTATTTTCTTCTTAGCTATTTAAACGTTGATTGCCTACTTATACCAAGTCTGGTTGTGAAACACAAACCTTCCACGTGACCAAACTAATGTAAGCTAATTATTGCATTAGTCATTTACGGGCTGGTGACATAACGTTAATGATATTTAGAAGAAGTAAATAATATCTACTTATAATAGAACCTACCTTTTCACAGCGTAAAACATAGTACAGTTTCACAAACTTTTGTTGTTGGCTCCTTAAGCATCTATGAAAACGAAAATTTTTAAAGTAATAAATATATCACTAGTAAAAATATGTTTATTGAACAACACTTATTCATAAAAATACATCAAAATAAGTTTTGGAAACCATCTTTATGTTTAAACAATTATTTTCAATACTCATCTCATGTCCTTACTTCTTCTAAAATAAGTTTAATAACAATCGATTTCACAGATTAATGAGCACGCAGTACACCAATTTCGGAACACTAAGATAGACAATTGACATAATTAATAGCCTTGAAAGAGATCACTATATTAAAAGAAAGTAAATTCAAGTTTTATACACAGCAAAACAAACATTTCTCTTGTCGAGGCAACGTTACGTGGCCCAAATCTATCGACTTCCGCTAGCCCTTTCACGACTGACTACCGCAGACGTTAATTGCACTAAACTTGTATTACTACACCTTCTTTCATTTGAAGTAACTCGCTGGAATGCAACATGTTGATTATTATACTTAACCGCACTCGCTGAGTACTATTGACTTGCGTTTTGATATTTCGGGAGTGGTTCGCATATTAACTTAACGTTGTTTACAAATTTAAATGACAGCAAATTGGAATGCAATTCGATACCTTCTTACGAAGTAAATTTAATCAAACTTGTTATTACTTAAAAGTATTCTGATATTTTCGTTTCGTTCGTCGTTTTAGTTTATTTCAATATAGGTCTTGCTTTTCAGTTTTCTAATTATGTCATGACTGGGTGCTATACCAGATTTTAGACACAGGTTAGTTTTCGTTAAGTTTCTTTGGTTTACTTGTAGCTCCTACTCCGTTTAGGTGCGACTCCTGAGTGACTGACGGGAGATTTTTGGTTACTCACAGTAGCAAATTAACAGAAGAGCAGGCCCACGTCAGTTTCTGTTATGTCTATTGTTGATGATTTTTATACTTAGCGATTTTGTACGTTTTCCTGGCTCAAACGAGTGTAAGCTTCATTCTGTTATGAATCAAAAATCTTAAAATAATCATTTATAGTACGCTGATCTCGAACCAGATCTTCACGTCTTCAATCGTTAGATGCGGGCGTCACTTCCTAATGTATTAATGATTCACTTTGATGACACCCAAAGGCCATCATTAAATGACTTTGAACGTCATTTAATATTCCGATTGTAGAGTCCTGAGTCCCGCTGTGTCGGGGTCGTCGACCTCCAATCCAGTACACGTTTTACACTCCCGGGCTCACGTAACGATCGTTCCTTACTCTTTACTCACTACTGGTGCCCATAAAAATCTATGCAAATTAAACATTTCGGAAACAGATTTTGTTTCTTACCAGTAACCCGTTTATGGTAGACGTTTAAGCATTTTATGTATTCGATTCGGTCTGTTAATTCGCGCGGTCTTAAGTAATTCGATATAGTTTCTAGTGCCCGACCGAAAGTTTCGGTTTCGGTTTCGGTTTCGGCCAGTTTCGGCCAAAATTCGAGTTTCGGCCTTAGTTTCGGTTTCGGCCAAAAAACGGCCGAAAGTTTCGGGTAAACCGAAACTTTTGATAACAGATTGATAACGGATAAATATGGTTCTGAAATGAAGATTTTAAGCATCTAATATTCTAAAATAAGAGTCATATACAATTTATTACTACAGAATTAAATGTTGCTCAGGGTTATTCACAAACTACGTCGACACATTTCATGATTTTTGACCCCTTCTTCCTTGTCACAACTGGTCATATATTTTGGGCAGTCGTTGCAGACCGATACCATGAATATTAACACTGGCTTTCCATAAGGCACGGTGCTCCCCCTTACGCTTGAGCTTGCTTGATCAATGACAACCATTGCATGGTATGCATACTTATGAAAACAGCACTGGGGATGCGTCTTATACCGGCCACCACTCTTCGCAATTGGGTTCAGTATAGTCGATTAAAACTTATGTCCAAATTGGAAAAACTCTAGAGCAGGTCTCCGTTTGGAAAGAATTTAGTTTGACTCTCAGGCTCAGGTCTGACATGGAGTCCTGTTTCCACCTCTGGGAGAGTGATCTCGGTTACTTCCATTTGATTTCATACAATGGTGAGTTGCTTGACAAGTCGATGAACCCAATCTCAAGAATTCAAGGTCTTGCTCGTGGGCTATGATTTGACCTTTTTCAAACGAGATTTAATAAAAATCTTTTAAATTATGGTATATAATAACTTCTGCTTTTTAAGTGCGAGTACAAGTCCACCATCTCGCAGAAGGAAGCGTGTAAGTAGGACATGTAAGCGAGAGCTCTTCTCTTCGCGCATGAACGTGCCGTCGTCGGGAGAGGGAACAGGTTCGGGATCTGCCCCGAGATCTGGTCCCCTAAGAATACCGGGGTGTACTAAGACGCGAGAGGGTGTTGTACCAGAGCTCAACGCACACTTCGTAAGAGCAACCGGGGAATGGTAAACCGCACTACCTTACCTAGGTTGGTTCTGACCCAGTGGGTATTCAGCGCGAGGGTGTCACGTCCCCGTCGCGACACCCTCACAATACTTCGGATAGCTCGCCAAACAAGCAGACTATCGTCGATTAGGTATCGTATTTTTTAGATACCACTCCCTCCCTTTGTCACAATTGGTCATATTTTTAACACACCCTTTCCAAACCTTTGTCACACTAGGTTACATTTTCTCTCTCCCCCTCGTCATACTTGATCACATTTTTGAAAACCTCTTTCCTCGCTATTGTTACAACTTGTCATGTTTTGAAACTCAGATGGTGCTAAAAATATTCTACCCCTTGACAGACTTAGTCACATTTTGAAATACCCTCCCCCTCCCCCTTTCCCTTACGTGTGACATAATTTTTTGATGACCTCATTTTTAATGAAGAATAAATTTTAGGAAGAAATGATAATATGCACTTAAGTCAAGGACATCTTCAAAATAAAACTTTTTCTTTGAAATTTGCGAGTTTCGGTTTCGGTTTCGGTTTCGGCCGAAACTAAGAGCCAAGCCGAAGGTTCGGTTTCGGTTTCGGTTTCGGCCAAAAAACCAGTTTCGGTCGGGCACTAATAGTTTCCTACTAAGTTGTGACTACTGTTAAAATCACGAGACTAGTGATCGGTTTTTTCTCACAGAACAGTTAAATATAGCAGTATTTAGTACGTAGAACTATAGCGGTAGGTGTGAAAAAATGTACAGGATTAGTGAAATAGTTGTAACGATGATAGTGCAATAATCTGTAAGAAGGAGAATAATAATACATGTAATACACAAAATAATATATTAAATCTTATTCATCGACGATGAGTTCAATTTATGAGTTCTTGAACTTTTAATAAATCAGCACAAACATCTTTCGAAAAAGTAACACCTGTAGTTCTGGTACACACAGATACTTAGTATAGTTTATTAAATATGAAGGACATTTTTGTGTACAAAGGGCCGTCCGAATACAAAACCAGTTTCTGTTGACAGAATCATGAATAAGAACAACGACTGATTTTAAGTGCTATCTCGGTCCATTTCTCGGAACTTTGATTCCATTTCAACATTTTTCGTCAGTGATCAGATTCGAAATTAATAATTATTTACGAGTATCACTCAACGATTCCTTTTAGATTTTGCTGTCTATTAACTGTAAACTTATTTCTAGCTGCAGATCGATTGTTAACAACTGAGACTTTTGAGTCTTAGCAATAAATTGTTATAGGTATTTCCCAATGTAGCACAAAACAATAGAGTTTATTTTGTTTTCGCATGTTTCACGTTTGGTTGGTTGAGTGCAAGCTCGCAACGAGGTCAAAGCCAGAAATGATGAAGTAAGCCGCAGCCCGCAGCACACTTGGGATTCGTTTTATGAATACAAAGAGGTTATTCATTTCGCTCGCTTTCAATTCGCTCTATGCTATAATTCTGGGCTTGTTCTTTGTAAAGATCAATGTGTAATTTGGGTCGATGGCGTATGACTTTTACTGTACCTTGAAGATTATTAGTAGGTGCTTTACTCATGCAATTTCTGTGTGTTTTAAGTGAGAATATATAATGTTAACCTTGTTTGACTAAAACTTATCACGACACTGTAGTTCTTTATATTAAAACTTTAAATAGGTGCTTTGAAAATATTTTCGTTGTGTTCTCTGTTTCTGTTTTCTGTGATTTCCTTCCAAATGTTTAAATCTATTGCCTATTTTCATCTCGTTGTTTTTGTTATTATAAAATAGTGGAATGTTTGTTTGTTAATGCGTGTAACATACACAATGCATTACTGCGATACTGAGCAAGCGAACATTGAATTATTCATAAAGCGTGTATGAATACCAGCGCTTCTGACAATGCTTCACCTATTTTCTTTTCTTGGTATCACTAAGTAGGAATGAAGCCGTTATAGCGATAGTAATGGTTGAACAGATTTTTATAGAAACAATCTCCTTTTCCTTGCTTTCTACATTATCTATATTTTTGTTCCTCTTTTCTTAATTGACACTACTTTACTAGTTTTTTTTTATGTAGGCAGACGGTTAGACGTTAGATAGTTACCGTAGCTCACGGTACTCACTGCAGAGTCAGCTATGACTTAAATTCATTATCGATGCTTACTTCGAATCTAAACAAATTTGATTATTTTAACGGTAAATACGAATGTAAAAACAAGTCATGTCGCAGCTGCAACTTATTAAATATTTATTTCGTTTTATTTTTAGTTGATAAATAACAAAATCTCACTGAATTATCGTGGTGAACACTCCATTATATGTAATTGGATATTAATTACTGGAACCACAGGTCGTTTGGTTACTTTAGTTTGAGTTCAAAACTGTTGTGTCGATCAAATTCCACAAATTGTTTCGTTCAAAAATAACGTTATATGTGTTATTTATATTATTGTATTGCTGGCATTGCTTCAAAAAAAATTGTCTTCATTTTAGGATGATTGTTTTGCTTACTTTCGTTTAGAAACAGTTTTATCATTTAATCCATTTTAAGATAGAGATAAAGTACTTGTGTTTATGAGCGTTAAAGAGATATAGTTTAAGTTTTACGTTCCTATGTTATATTGACCTAAATAGGGGATAGCGTCATCGCTCTATCGAGGCAAACGTCTTGCATGTGGGCGCCTCGGTGCATTCAGAAAAACTAAAACGATAAGAATCGTGAGACAAACGTCTCTAGTAGCTGTTTGTGTTATTTTAGAAACATTTGTGATTAGTGGTGTTAATTTTTATTTTAATTTTAGCCTTAGTAGTGTAGTATAGTAGCAATAAGTATTTTCACTCTTCGTGGTGTGATTGTACTGATACTGTAGTGAGTAAAGCAAATTTAAAATCCCGTGAGTTTCGAGTATTAGTACCGCAGACAATCGTCCAGACTGCAGTACTAGTGTTGTGTTGTAGAACCGGTAAGTCGACGCGTAAACACAGGCGACTTCGCCGGCCTTCGTCGCGTTGCCGACGCCCGGTGACGTCACCCCGCTTATGTCATACCATTTACAGGGTATGTTAATGTATCGGCCTTCCGAAATTTACCTGCAAAACTTAGCACTTATCAACGTTATCGTTTGTGGATGTTTCACTGCGTTCCTTGGCTTGGATGCCAAGTTATTATTCATTTTTATTTCGGTTGTTCCGTTTAACAGTCACGATGATTTCTTTAGAACCATTCTTGATTCGTTCTGCACGAGTACAAGGTTCTGACGGCAATGCTTTATTTAGAACAACGATCATACAAAGTACTCATTCAGTCGAATAAATTTAAAGTTGGTTATCAAAAATATTTATCATTACACATATAAATAGATAATATAGTTATCATTTTTGTTTCATTGTAAGAATTTGCCTAGCTGATCTAGTTTTATTGATAAAAATTACCAATTAAATGGCTTGTAGTATGCGCAAGGTTGCCAGCAGCAAATGAGCCGCATCCTACTCTACAAAGTTCAGTGCCGACTCCCACGCGTTTTACTCATTGACTTCTACATGAACTGGCCGATGGTGCAATGATTGCCGCTAATTTAAAGATGTCCCAGATTTGATAGCTTAATAAAATAATGCTCAAGATAGTGTTATAGCTTCCAGATTCCAGTTTTCTGGTTTTATTTTAATTTTCATCTCATCATCTCTGAATTTGTTAGCGTAATGGCATTTTCTATCTTGACTTTAAGTACTATATAATGGAACTACACTAGATGTAGGTACTATACCGTATTTTGGGATTTTCAAGTAACGTGATGTGAAAAGTGAAAATTATCTCCCAACAAAATTACTTTTCACGTTGTCATTGTAAAAGCTGTTGTGCTAAACAGTGTGAAAGTAAACTATCTAATCAAATAATATTGGCTCGGTTTCATCCAATTTCATCGGCGTCTACACGAAGATCTAAAAATAAAAAAAATCCACTTTCATTTGAAATGTTGTGACCTGGCGTTAACTGCGTAATGTCCAATGTCCGGTCAGTGACTGTCACACCACCCCTCGGTGGGTAGTGGGGTAGTGGGTGGTAATCGTAGTCTTTCTATGTCGTCCATCATACTGAATCTGTTTAATATCACACGTGACCTATAATGCTATTTAGTTTTAATTCCTTTTATTACTAGAGGTATTTTCTTATAGGTAACAGATTTTTCCGGTCTAGACTTTAGTTTTAGTCTCCGTAATCTTATTTTTCATTAACACTAATGATTTGAAACTAATTCACGTTCTAATTAGCACGATTTCTATTTTCGAAATTTTCTCGAAAACTCATCGCTCTGTGAACCGGATATCCCTTTTGTTTAGGAGCTCTATGTTTCGTGTCGGTGATGGTTTTGTTTATTATTTATAACAGGTGCTCACGGCAGTGTCTGAGGGGAGCTGTTTCATGTAAGGGAGCATTTTTGATTACCACAGTTAATTAACCATGCGGCCCTTGACTGGCCGTGTTTATACATGTGTTGTTCTCCTAAATTTAAACTTCGGTCGTCAAATATTTATGAAACTGTTCTGGAACGTACTTGGCTTGGACGTTCGCAAACATTTCAATTCGAATGACTTTGCTTTTTTGCATATCGCAAACGTTTCCAACTGAATCGTTCTGATAGCTATATTGGGTTACATCATTCGGAACAGGCAACGAGAGCGGGTCGGACTTCGGGTGCGGTCTATATTTGGGTTAATGGATTCGTCCGCGCTCCGCCACCAACATGGGAAGTGCCATTTAGTTCGTCCGCTAATGCCTATGCTTCGAACTAAATTTCTGAGACAAGTGGATTTTAAAAATCACTTTATTGACTCTTCTTTAAAACAATTCCTAAAAAGATCTTAATTATAGACACGCTTTTTTGAACTTTATTTGTTTCCTCATCATAATCTTTTCTTGTAAACGTCTCCGATGGCCGAGTTTATTTTCCGCGGAAAGAATTTTGTCGAGTTAATGATTCTATATTTACGTTGTGATGTCAGAATACGTTGGTAGCGCCGTGCTCTTGCGAAATGTTTACTGTTTGTTTTTATAATTAAGCCGCTTTTCATTGATACCGGAATCAACACGGACATCGGTTATTTAGGAAATCTAAAATGAAGCTATTATACTGAAGGCTAATCACAAAAACAAACAAAACTGCAAAGCATCACAGCTCGTTGTTTCAAACAGAAGGTTGTGCAGAACAGTCGGACTGTGACGAGTTTTGAATAAAACATTGTACGTACTCAACAGTTAAAATAATAAATTGTATCTTATTGTCTATGCAACAAGAACTATACGCTGTAACGGTATATTACTATGATAGAAATCGCATTTTTCCTGCGTTTGTAAAAGGGGAACGTTAAATGCACATATTTATGAATGAGCTGTGTTGTGTGTACGTAGGTACATATTTCCACGGTTTGATGGACAGATAGTTCAATGTGATGCAAATATGCTCACCAGAAGTGTTTATGACGTCAGTCATAATGATGTAACGTTGTAAACTTGAAGATTTAGTGGATTTTAATGTTAATTTTTGTAATTGCAAAACAATGCGTATGAGAGAGTTTAGTACAGTCATCATGATTTAAAATTAAGTTAATTAAAATTTTTCGTTACTAGTGATTTGTTTTGTGCCAATAATTTAGTTCACTATTAGGAGTTAGGATATCCGTTGACTAAACCGGATCGAGGTCGACGTAACGGCAAATCCGAAGCCCGTATCCCCCCACAGAAGAATAGGGTCGCTACTCGATGAGTTTATTGTTTTGCGTCCTTTGTATACGATACAAATCATCTGTAAGAATTGTAATATTGTACCTATATGCACAGTCAGCATATTATGTAGATTATCATGTTAGGAATCGGGCAAATTTTCTTCTAATTCGTATTTGCGATTTCTGAAGGTCGCTGATTTCAGCTAATAAATTCATTTGTCAGCCCTATCGTGTTGCGTGTTGTCTAGGCGTTTGCCGTTTATAAATCGCGAGGATGACTGGAGGGGGACCTTAATCTGTATTGATTTTTGAATCTGTCTTGCGATTTGTTTGATAATAATAGTTTTGGTTGGTGTCTATGATACTAAAATAGGCAAAAGTAACGATTTTTGTCCAAAATAAATGAACACACCTAAATATTAAAAAAAAAAACAACTAGAAAGATTAATAAAAATCAATCTTGCAAAAGTAAGCTTGGCGCATTTAATCATACTTTTGGTTCTTAAATTTTCAGAACAAAACCTAGGTCTTCTACCTATGATAGTGGTCCTCTATTTGTTTCTGTGTCCGAATAAAATCATCATTTTCAAGGGCATTATACATAGAAGTATACATAATGTCAATTAGTCATCACTAGACATTAGCTCATAGGCAGAGGAGACGCCCAAAGGATGTCATCAGTTATTTCTAGACAGATTTTTTCATTGTTTTTTTTTCTAAATATTTTTTCAAATAGGAGTACCCAACAGGGGAATATTTGACCCTGACATTTGTAATCCTTTATTTAATTTATTTCATTAATTCCAAAGTTTCGCTACAACATTGTTTTGAATTACAAAGTGTGTACAATATAATTAATTCGAGTACAAAGTGGCAGAAGTCATGGATATTTCATGGTCCTATGGGTGTATCGACGACGTGATGTCTGCCTGCAAGAGGTGAATAACCCCGACGCTTTCCTAGCCTATTCGAAACAACTGCTTTGTTCGACATTTGTTCTTGCTTTGATTCGTGCTAGCGTAGACTCACGTTTATGTAATGCAAGTACTTTATAAAAGTTGGTATCGTTGTGTAAGATCGGCCAACCGGTTCACATCCAGTTTCTTAAGTCGTAAAGTTTGGAACGGAATACATCTCTTAAACGCAGAGAAGTAGTTTTTGTCGCTCTCCGAGAAGGAAGGATAATATGAAGTAAAGTATTTTTACAGCTTTTAATGGGCAAACGACTTCTGTTTTAGCCAGTTCTGATTTTGACTTAAATGCGAAAGTTTAAGTAAAGTTTATTATGGCAGTGTGTTTAGTTTAATTGTTCTGCAGCACAACCGAGTCACGTGATGGAAACTGCAGAACACCATAAAATACTGCAGTGTGTTTAAAATTTAAAAAAAAATATATGGTCAAAACTTAGTTGAATTTAAGTTGTTTATTTTTCATCATTGTTGATCTTCATTATGCATCAAGATATTATTTATTCGCAGACAAAAACGTGTGAAGTATTCGTTTCTTTAAACCGCGCTTACGTAAATGTTTATAAATCGCGACTGTCTAATAATACTGAGAAGATTTACATCCGCTTGTGAGACGAGTTCTTAGCACATAATTCCACTAAAATCACTGGTTATACAAAAACGATAATACTAGACTTAGGTAGACTTTTAACAATTACACGAGAAAGAAATGGAAAACAGCATTTTTTTTCCTTATTCAAGTTATTGATTTTATCTTTTTATTTATTTTTCATTCATTGATAAAGCAATCTAAGTCAAGCAGTAACTTTTCAGTAATCACCTGTAACAATTCATTCAAATAAAATATAATTGACTGAACAATAATTACTCGTACTAAAAAACTGAACGTAAGAATTATGAACGGAATTCTATTCATAAATACGTGAATTGTTACGGATTCCATGTCCAAAACTGGACAGTGAGTCATACGCAACACAACGCTTGGTACTACTGGCTCAGTTTATATTATAATATCTAGGATAAAAACTTTGTTTGTTTTTCAGGAATAGGTATGAGCTTGTTATTTATTTAAAATAATAGTCTTTACCTTATAAATATAATAATTAAGTGAGAGATGTCTTAACAGTTGAACGGATTTCGATGAAATTTTGCACACAGAGTTTTGTCTGATAATAATAATGTAGGATATTTTTTATCTTCTTAAATCTCTTTTTTATCTTTTTAAAGCGTAACGAGAACTTAATGTCGCTTTTATAACATCAATTAATACGAAAAGTTATTAAATTATGATATTGATTTTTTAATTACTCACTACCCTTTTCTTTCAGTCTTCATAATTTATTTGTTTTCTTGGGAACTTTTTAATTACTAGTAGGCTGTTCTCTTGGTAGAAATATCACTTTAAACTTGTCATTTCATTAGCATTGTGATAGGATATTATATCTATCAAACGAATGTACCAGAATGATTACTATCAATAGGAGAGTAACGATATCAATTGAGATTGACCGTGGTACATAATACCACGACGATTAGAAATAGTCCATAGACTCCATACTTTAAAATTCAACTTGCGTATTGATAAAGATGTTCCTTTTTGTGTTGAAAAACGTATAAAACACAAATAACGTTCGTGTACAATAATTAAATGCCAACAGACTGGTTTCAGATAAGATTTAGATTACGTAAAAGTATCAAGGTACAATCGTAAGAAGATTAGACGAATCGACTAGTTTACAGTAGCGTAGATATAACTCGCCTCTAGTATGGGTCACTCTTTTAAAATATTTTAGTGTTATGTAAGAGGCTAGGTTATCGTTGAATAACTCTGCATTACTAATATACCTAGTAAAAAAGGAATAAATCTACTTAAGTTAAGGGTAACAAATTACTGTTCAATAAATACCTAAATCAGAATCTACATTCAAATGTGTTTTGAGAAAGAATTTAAAAATTAAAATATTCGCCTCTGAATCAATCTATTTCCATACAAATTCAAGTGGTACGGCACGTTTAGGTGTGGCAGCGAGTCTCTTCATAATGTTAATACATATCATTATCTAATCTTATCAAACGGAATGATGTCATGAAATAACATAAATATACAGGACAGTGCAATATTAAATCGTTGCAATGTAGTTTCGAATTAAATAATAAATTTCGATTGTTGCGAAATACTTTTACTTCGAAATTGTTGCCAATGTTACTTGGTTTTATAATTAAGGTGATATTGGTATACTTTAACAATCATATTAGTTGTAAAAGAATCACAAAGTGAAGAAACGATAGTGATAACAAAATCGACAAATAATATCGAGACTGAAAAGTGATGTTACGATTTTATTAATAGAAATATGTGATTGAACAGTTCGGCGTATGATATGATATCACGTGACCCTTATAATATATCGTCTGTTTCTGTTGTTGCAGAGTTTCGAGCGTGGCGTGGTAAGGCTGTAGTTGGTCGCGATGACGACCGACATATCGGTGTCCCGATGGGACCCGTCCGTCGGCCACGGCCAGGAGATCATTGATGAAATCGAGTACGATGGCGGAAACTCATCGTCGAGACTATTCGAACGATCGCGCATTAAAGCGCTTGCAGGTCAGAATGTTAACAAGCTGTTTAATCTCTTATTTATTTAGTTCCTTATGAAGAGTAATAAAAAAGGATAAAGGTCAAGAAGTATCATATATGTAGAGCTTTCGCTATGCCCTCTCCTAACAAAATCCATTGACAATGGTCATGGCAATGCAGAGATTTATGAGCGACGGTAACCGCTTAGCATCAGGGCCGTAGAGTCATTTGTCGGTCTTGTTTTAAAAAAACAAAAAATACTTTAAATCTAAGCTAGCAATGCCTAAGTATGTTGCATCACAATTTGTGTTGTAAAATGGATTTAAGAAAGGAAGTGTTATGGTTCTGTTTACGAGTTTCAGAGGTTAGCATTCCATATAACATTTTTCAATATCTGATTTTGAATTATTAGTTGTAGAGGTCCAGTTCATCTGTAATTTTCTAAATCATAAAATGATACTGAAAGGACGAATATATTTTTTAAAAACACTCATTTTATGAAATTCGCAAGAAATGATGTGATATTCCCCTCCACTTAATGAAATAGATATTTACAAAACAATTAATGCTTCTTATGCATTTCGTCAATATTAAATCACTGATCAGTCTGGATTAGCGTCACAGATATCTATTATTTTAATAGTGAGTACCTATTGTTTAGTTATTCAACAGCCAATTACACAATAAACGCGTTATGACGCTAATGAATTTATCGAACATTTGCATTAGGTATAGCTTCCGTTTTTCCTTATTAAAACTCGGGTGTTCAAAACAATTGGTGCAAAATTTATAAGAATCTGTGATTTATGAAATAGTTTCCACTTCTAAAACATACAGTTCAACGGTGACACCTTTATCAACAAGGTGTGCGTTATCTAAACACACGAATACTCTCGTTTATCCAATAACAACGCACAGTTTTGATGTGTAATAGAAACGAGATAGTAACTAACTGGTTATTTGTTCAATACCATCGAAAATTTGATCGCAAATCGATTTCGATGCACAAAATTATACATTTTAATGTTAATAGAGGTGATAGAATAAACCGGTCCCTTGGTTGTCAACATCTGGTTTGGTCGTATCGAATATCCTTGTCCAGTGGGCAGTTGAATTTTGTCGCTCTAATTCCTCTTGTCTTTCGTTTGCTGCCATGCTTCAGTCGCCTCGTGGTGCTGGCGACATGACATCCACTGAGTGTTACGATCTTATAAAAAAGGGCGTGGACGTAGAAGTGCCAGGATTGGAAGTGTATTACGACAAAGTGGTGTCAGAGTTGAGAGGTCAGTTGTAAAGTGCCTTATCGGTATTGTGATTAAACGTGAAATATTGTTGGAATTAGTGTTCTGCAATGTGTATTTCGAAATGGATTGATAAAATAGTGATATCTGTTTGATTTCATGGTTTGTTTTATAATTAATTAAAAGCTTGGTCGACTGGTTTGTAACGTTTCGCCCGTTATTAGAAGTTAATTTAACAGAAGTGTTTGTGATCTTTGATTTTTATATTATCAGATAGGTTTTACGCTCTGAAGCGTGCGACCAGCAATATGATCCCCGTCTCACATTACCAGTATTATATTCCGAACTCAACACCAAGGGCCGTATTGTCTTGTTCGATTTATTACAATGGAGATGTCGACGATGGACGGGCGCGACGATCCTCCACTGCCGAGGAAGGAGGAAGGTGGACCGCCTATCTGGTCACCCCTCCGCGGCCGACCCCACTGGCGGTTATTATGTTAACATTCACTACACTTTTACTTATATTTCTATTTATATTTATAGCTCTTTACTTTAATTACTTTTACGCTATTCCAGGTCGGTTCGATATTTACACAAAAAATACTAAATTTGTCTCAATAGCACCATAACTGATGACTACATTGAAATCGTTGTATTTCAGACGAACGAGAGAGCGTGCAAAAGAAGACTTTTCAGAAATGGGTGAACTCCCATTTAGTCCGCGTCGGGTGCCGTATCGGGGACCTGTACGTGGACATGAGAGACGGAAAGATGCTGATCAGACTACTTGAGGTGTTGTCTGGAGAAAGATTGGTAAGTTAATCTAACAGTAACTTTACTGATTACTGCAATGAAACAATGTATAGTTTAGTCAAGTCGTAGGGCCTAAAGTATCTGTTGATTTATCTATCTAGTTTTAAAAACTAAAAGAATGATTTATGAACTATTTAATCTTATCAGACGATATATTATAATGTATCTCTAGTTTCATGTATTAGGTATGTTCTATGTATAATATGAGGATGTTTGAGTGAATTGTAAAGTGATATGATTTCATACAATCCATATGTATTTTTGTGGAGATGTAGAGTCTCGATTTCAATACAAATAAACTATTTAATTGTTTGAAATGAAATATAAATTATTATTTATTTACCTCGTTGGTGTTCTGCGATAGGTTTTCCTCTCTTATTTCTGGAATGATGACAGTAATTTTAATGAGTCAAATTTGATCGAAAATATTTAAATCTAATAATAAATAGCTTCCCAGTTATTATTAGTTATTCAATTACGAAATAAAATAAATATATTTTAGAATCATTATGTTCTTGATATACGTTGACAGTAAAAACAATGTATTTTACTATTGTACTTGTGTGAATATTATGCATATGTTGTTAATGGCTACTTAATGACCGTCACCTACTTCAAAATTATGATTTGCGCAATTACTCAGGACACTTTTAAAATGAAAATATTGCAATATGAATATTGCGTATTGTTTGCCCCTCTTCGGAGGAGACCTGAACTCAGCAGCGGGCAGTTATGGGTTGTTACAGTACAGTACAGTACAGTACAGTACAGTACAGTATTATTTGAAGTTTGACGTTTTTAAAGTAGTTGTCGTTCAATGTAGAATTACTATCATCCCAAAAATCAATGCATTCTATGTGCATAAAAATATTACTAATTTATTAAGTTTATATAGTTAGTAAAATGGTATTACTAGAACTAGCAATGTTTTTTTATTTAATATTTTTCATTTTCCAGCCTCGTCCAACGAAAGGTAAAATGCGTATCCATTGCTTGGAGAATGTAGACAAGGCCCTTCAGTTCTTGCGCGAACAGAGAGTACACCTCGAGAACATGGGATCCCATGACATCGTCGACGGAAACCCTAGGCTGAACCTTGGTCTTATCTGGACCATTATCCTGCGTTTCCAGGTATAATATGCTATAAGGGCTTTTTAGTTTAGTTTAAATAGTTCCCTTAATGCTAAATGTAATTTAATTCAATTAATGTCCAGGAAATCAATGTTTTTGCATACAAATTTAATAATAAATTAACACTACAGTTTGTTATGTACTGTGTTGTTATTAATTATTAAGTGAGATTGTAGTTGGTGCTTCTGATATAAATAAATAAATAAATTATTAGTAAAAAAAAATCACTGCACAGTTGATGTTGAGAATAAACAATTTTCATTCTAAGATGATTTCATTATAATATCTAAAACATCAGTGCTATCACGATTACTACATCTGTTCATTTGCTCATTTACATTATCTTAAAAAAAATATTTTTTCTAGATCCAAGACATCACAATCGAAGAGACCGACAACAAAGAAACGAAATCAGCGAAGGACGCTTTGCTATTATGGTGTCAAATGAAGACAGCTGGTTACAACAATGTAAATGTTCGTAACTTCACGACATCTTGGCGTGATGGTTTAGCGTTCAATGCTATCATTCATAAGCACAGACCAGACCTGATACAGTTCGAGAAACTGCACCGTAGCAACCCGATACATAATCTGAACAATGCATTCAATGTTGCTGAAGAAAAACTTGGACTCACTAAACTGCTTGATGCTGAAGGTTGGTACTTTTTTAAATAGTTGATTTAGACAGTGGACAGTATATTTCTGGGATAATTTTATTAAATAATTGTGAACTCTGATAGACTGCTAAAATGTTCCTAAATAAAAACGACATCACAGATTGTAATTTTTGGTGTAAATATTATTGAAATATCGAATTTAGTATGAAACTAAACTATAAACTGCCGTGTTAGTGATCGATCATAAACAAAATAGTTCAGCGAGTTCTAAATTTACGTTAGTTGAAAACACAGACTTACCTCTCAATTTAATATGTACCATCTTAACCAGACATCGCGGTGGACCATCCCGATGAGAAGTCGATCATCACGTACGTGGTGACGTACTACCACTACTTCAGCAAGATGAAGCAGGAGACGGTGCAGGGCAAGAGGATCGGCAAGGTGGTCGGCATCGCCATGGAGAACGACAAGATGGTACAGGAGTACGAATCGCTTACCAGGTATGTTTTGTAGCAGCTTATTATTATACAGGGTGATCTATAAATTTCGAATAAAATTGAAATAGTGAATTGCGGGAGAAGCACCAACGGTTTTACTTGGTGTATGGTGACTGAATTCCGAAACGCACCGCTCACGCTATTCCGACGGGCCGTTTCAATTTGATTCGAAATTTATGAGACACTCTACACTCAGGTGTATGAATGGTTTATTTATTTTTTTTGAATTGAACTACATTTAAGTAAGATGGTAATATAAAAGTTGGTATCAGCTACGACAATATTCTCATGTTCGAAATGTATGAAATGATTTTGGTTTTCATTGCTATCAGAATACATTTAAACGGGCTAAATTAAACTATCTAGAAGGTCGAATAATTAATAGACACTATTGACGATAATTACGTATTGCCTGATGTATATTAACCAGTTGTTATTTTCTTTCAGCGATCTCCTGCAATGGATCGAGCGTACAATCGAAGCTCTCGGTGACAGAACATTCGCGAACTCACTGGAGGGAGTGCGCCAACAGCTCATCCAGTTCGCTAACTATCGTACCGTCGAGAAACCGCCTAAGTATGTCTTTTAAGAATAGCATCATTTTTATATGTTATTACATTATACCAGGTAGACTTATAAGATGACTAGATTGTTCAACTGTTCATTGCTAATTTATAGTTTAACGAGGTCGCAGAAACACATTGAAAATTATTGACGAAGATTCATGTTCAGCAGTGAATTTTTTGTAGCTGAGAATGATGCCATGATGAATTGATAGTCATCATCAGCAGTTTGGGCTACATGATATTCTAAGAATGTTAATGTTCAGAAGTAATGTTAAGGCGAAACTTAAAAAAAATGAAAACTAATTTTAGCATTGTACTAAGTCTAACACTAAGTCTCAGTACTAAGCTCAATTCGTAGCTAATAGCTATAGCACCTCTTATATAAATTTATCTTCCAGATTCGTCGAGAAGGGTAACCTCGAAGTGCTCCTGTTCACGCTGCAGTCCCGCATGCGCGCCGCCAACCAGCGCCCCTACGTGCCGCGCGAGGGCCGCATGATACACGACATCAACCGCGCCTGGGAGACGCTCGAGAAGGCCGAGCACGAGCGGGAACTGGCGCTCAGGGAGGAGCTCATCAGGCAGGAGAAGCTTGAACAACTTGCTGCTAGGTATGTTTAAAAATGTGCTTATTATACAGGGTGGTTTCGTTTTGTACACGATAGGTGTACAAAACGACCAAAGCCAAACCAAAAAACCGACGAAAGTACAATTCAGGTCCAGTTTTATTTTTGGAATCAGATTGTTTTTTATTACCAGTGTGCAGGCAAATGTGCTTTAAGAGTAAATACGATCAGGTCATCCGGATCAGGATATCAGAGATACTTATTTTGTAATTTTCGTGTTGATTTAAATTTAAGTTAGTTAGTAGTTACATATAACCTGAACTATGAAGACACGTCATTTGTATTGTTTAAGAAAATAATTTAAGCTCTTCTTCACATAACTTCTATTGACAAAAAATTTTAACTTGGAAATTGTAATCAAAGTTTGTTTCATACAATCATCACTATTCAAGACATCTGAAAAGAATCATAATAATCAATCACTAACGATTGTTTCTTGTCCCAGGTTCAACCGTAAAGCTCAGATGCGTGAGACATGGCTATCAGAGAACCAACGTCTAGTGAGCCAGGACAACTTCGGTTTCGACCTGGCCGCCGTGGAGGCCGCCGCCAAGAAACACGAGGCCATCGAAACTGATATATTCGCGTACGAAGAACGAGTGCAAGCCGTCGTAGCTGTGTGCTCTGAACTGCAGGCCGAGAGGTATGTAAATTATTTCTTTGGAGGATTTTACAAATCTAATTAAGAAGCTAGGGGTGGTTGGGCGATACGTGAACCAAAGAAGTGAGGAATAAAGAGTGTAGGTGAGCAGATGTAAAAGATCGCGTCACCACGTGCTCAGTTGTGCTTCGGTCGAGATTCCGAAGCTGATTGTGAGAGAAAGGAGGTTTTAATGCTATACAACTCCTATATGCGCGACGGGAAAGAGTGCCAAGAGCGTAACGCGTCGCGCCATCTCTTACAACCCCGTGCTGTGGTTCTGGCCTCAGCTGGGTTCGGACACTGAGTGTGAGCCGTTGGAGGTTTTAGTGCGGTTCAACTTCCACATACCACCCGCCCCGCGAGTGGGGATCCGGTGATTTCCTCCAACTGAAAAAAAAATACAACTCCTATATACCCAACTGAGGAGCGGATTGAAGTCCAGCAATTTGATCCTAGGAAAAAACGAGCTTATTTGATTACCGATTAATACACTCCCTGTGTAAATAGAAGTGCACAAATTATTTAAGTTTTGCTGCAACCTTTCACCAATCAAGAAACCGAGATACTCACTAATATTAATTTGGGGAACGATTATCCTAGAGAGACGCCTGGCTAAAGAGGAAAGAGAGTACTTTCGACTAAGTAGTTGTAAATGGGAGCTCTATAACATATTGTAAGGTGACACACAAAACAAGTGACTTTTTCCCGTGAATCTATATCTATTCTACCACAAATCGACCTACAAATTTATGATATTGTTCAGGTACCACGACATCGAGCGTGTGTGCGCGCGCCGCGACAACGTGCTGCGTCTGTGGGCCTACCTGCTCGAACTGCTGCGAGCGCGCAGAGCACGACTCGAGCTGTCACTGCAGCTGCAACAGAACTTCCAGGTACTGACATTAGATGTAACGTGTCTTAATGTTAAATGATGAACAGAGAGATTAAGGGTTAATTAAGAAAGAGTAGTATCTTCAAACGTAGGTAGAACATATTGAAATTACTTTGTTTTATTAAAATAAAGTTAAGAATAGTTCCAACTGAAAATTTTCGAGCATGACGGGGCGATAGGTGCGAAGTCTTATGTCACCCCGCACAATCTCATTCTGAGTTCTGTCTTCAGCTGGGGTTCGGACGCTGAGTGTGGAGGGCGGGAGGTTTTAGTGCGGTTTGACTCCCACATAACCCACCTGCAAGGAGGGTAGAAGTCTGGCCATTTTCTACTATAAAAAAAATGTAAATCTGATTTTATTTGTTCTTTAGGAAATGCTATACATCCTGGACTCTATGGAGGAGATCAAGATGCGTCTCTTGACAGATGACTATGGCAAACATCTCATGGGTGTCGAAGATCTGCTACAAAAGCACGCCCTGGTCGAAGCCGACATCAACGTTCTTGGAGAACGTGTCAAGGTAATGTTAACTTGACAAACGAGCTTATAACTTATCTAAGTAGTAAGCGGTTACTTTCGCTTAAAAACCTTTGCAATTCCAGGCCATTGAGGGGCCGCTATCGAACACCTATTTGTACAGGACCTAATAATAGTAATAGGAACTTCCTCTGTGTAAGAATTATTTAAGAACAGTAATCTGATTTAAACAATAATTGAATAAAAAAGTAAAACAATTTAACCCTCATTATGATTGATGTGTGCAGGTGGTAGTGGGCCAGTCTCAGCGTTTCCTGGAGGCGGAGGGCGGCGCGTACCGGCCGTGCGACCCCGCCGTCACCGTGGACCGCATACAGCAGCTCGAGAACGCGTACGCTGAGCTCGTGCATCTCGCCGTCGAACGCAGGTCAACTATTCTACTTCATTACTTTACTTACTCTGATTACTAGGTGCAGTGTACCGAACAAAACAGTGCTATAGTGGCTCTAAACATTACCTAAACTAGACGTTTACTTTACATAGTCTTCAGTTAGAAAGTTTTTTAGAAACTGTAACCTACAGAGAATCGATGTTTTGCACTTTAGATGTGTAATTTGTAAAGCACAGGATATGCGCGTTAGCCAAACCAGTGACATAAAATTTTAGATTTTTGTAGTGTTATGATTTTTGTGATAATTACTTTAGTACCAATAGGTATTGTTGGTATTCAACAAACACAGGCAATCATAGGGTCCATCAATCTTCAAAGCATTTTGTTTACATTTGGTCATTATTTTTTACAAAATTAAACTAAGTTGGTTTTTGTATGAAAAAATAAATATTTAAAATATTCATGTGTTTGTATAGAAAGCGTCTGGAGGACAGCCGTAAGTTGTGGCAGTTCTACTGGGACATGGCCGACGAAGAGAACTGGATCAAGGAGAAGGAACAGATTGTCTCCGTTGATGACATCGGACATGATCTCACTACTGGTTCGTATTATGTTACATTATTGTACCCAAAATATTATTAGTAAATGTATATCTTTTTAAATTTGTCTCTACTCTAGTGTCCTAAAAATTTGTTTATGGTCTTGTGACATACCTGGTAATCAATATTATACGTTTTCAGTGTACCTGTTGATATCGAAGCACAAGGCACTGGAAGCCGACGTATTGGCGCATGAACCGCAGCTCATGAGCGTGGCCGCTGTGGGAGACGAACTCATCTCGCAGGGACACTTCGGAGCTGACAGGATTCAAGTAACTTATTAGAAACACTTGTTCTATATTATATGTCATGATATTTTTTCATAAAATGTTTGTTGTGTGTGTGACAATTTATAGTTTACGATTCATTACAATAAGCATCACTTCATAATTTATCAAATAAGGTATTATGCAATGCTAACAGTGGCGTGCAAATGGAGAAGAAAAAATAACCAATGCATACCCATTTTTTTTCAATTTATTTCTATTAATTTAACAATGTGCGAAATTAAAGTGATTTTTTGTTTACTCTAATAACTATGCACGCTACTCAATTTGCCACTAAACTATATGTACTACAATGTGGTACTTACTAATTAATTTGTGTTTAGGAGCGTCTCCGCGACATCCTGTCCCAATGGAACCATCTCCTGGACCTGGTATCTCTGCGTAAGAGTCGCCTGGACGCGGCGGTGCGCTACCATCAACTGTTCGCTGACGCTGACGACATCGACAATTGGATGCTGGACACGCTCAGGTATTAATATGAATATTTTTAAGGCCTAAAAATCTATTAAAAACACTTCTTTTCGCAAGTAGAACACATCAGTGTTGAAAATTTATATTTTAGATTTCTACATGTTATAATGAAAATAATTTCATAAATAATGTTTGCGTTTAGATTGGTTTCATCGGAAGATACTGGTGTTGACGAGGCTCAAGTACAGAGTCTACTGAAGAAACACAAGGACGTCACTGATGAACTCAAGAACTACGCCAATGTTATTCAACAACTTAAACAACAGGTATAACTTTTTATATAAAAAATTGATTTAAAAATACACTTACTGCTAAGGCTGAAACTTTTGAGTACTTTGTAATGCTTGCCTTGTTGCTATATATTACTGCAGTCTTAAACACAATTTTAGTATAAATTAAGATTTTTTTCTGTGAAATAGCCATTTTAAACATCAGTTAATTTCAAATCAAATCAAAAACATAAAAAATACTAACTTATGAAAACTAATTTGATCAAATTGCATCGAATGTTGTTAGTGTGTCACATAAAGAGGCCGCTTCCATCTCTCTCATTCACCTCTGTTTATTATTACCATAAATCGTCATTTATTCAGGCTCAAGAACTAAGTCCGGAAGATGCGAACAGCGGTGAAGTACGCGACCGCCTGGCCGCTATCGACGCTCGTCACGGGGAACTGGCTGAGTTGGCCCGTCTCCGCAAACAACGGCTGTTGGACGCCTTGTCTCTCTTCAAACTGCTCGCCGAGGCGGACGCGGCCGACCAGTGGATCGCGGAGAAACATCGCATGCTGGATACTATGCTGCCGCCTAATGATATCGATGATGTTGAGATTATGAAGCATAGGTGTGTAATATAATTAATAGTATTTCAGGGTGTCATCATTTCCTTTTGCAAAAACATAAATTTGTAACTAAAGGCGGAAAAAGTGCACATTGCTCTTTGAAAAAGAATCTATGTCCGACTAGTCCTGTCTACTTATACTTAGCACTTTGATTCCGCCGATGTCGAGTGTTAAAGAGACACGTTGAAGTTTAAAGACAATTTGACCGGTTTCGGGAAGTAAGTGTTAGATAGATTGTTCTGAATGTGTCAATGAATTTGAGTTTGTGATCGTTGGACGTCAGTTTTAGTTGCTTGGATATTTATTGATTACTTTAGTCTTGTTATTAAGATGGTAAAGCAACACAGATTTTGAATTCACTTCCTTATCCTATTCCATTCTTTGTCAAACAATTAAAATACCTTTTCGTTGTGTCGGTAGATACGACGGTTTCGACAAGGAGATGAACGCGAACGCGTCCCGCGTGGCCGTGGTGAACCAGCTGGCGCGACAACTCGTGCACGTGGAGCATCCGCAGGCGCCGCGCATACAGGACCGACAACAACAACTCAACCAGGCCTGGAGCGCGCTCAGGGAAAAGGTACAACTACATTGTATTATTGTTCTTTGATGTCTCAACTCTTGCCAGTACAAAATTGCCAAAGGAATAAGCCAAACGCAGTGATGTTTTCCAAAACCATCATACAATAACTAACTTATATTTTAAGCTTTCAAAAGTGAATTAATGTAGATAATATCGCGTATTTGTAAAATGAAAGAAAAAAACAAGGGAAGAATTAAAAGACTTGATGTGTTGTATTATAATTTGTAGGCCGAAGCTAAGAAGGACGAACTCAAATCTGCGCAAGGAGTACAGACATTCCACATTGAGTGTCGCGAGACTGTCTCCTGGATTGAAGACAAGAAACGCATACTGCAACAAACTGACGACCTTGAAATGGATCTTAACGGTTAGTGTAATTAATTGCTATAATGATAACAATAGTTGATAGATTGGCGTCAAATTTGGAAAGTGACTGGTAGACAGGCAATATGATTAAAATATGACGGCAAATATTCGTGTTAGCGCGATGAATGTGATCTGGTAGCTAGTTGCAACATCAAGGTGTTCATATTGCAGACTAAATTGATAGGAACTCGTTAAGAATATGCAAACTTGCGGGTATGAAAACTTGCGGTCGTTCGAAACTTCGTATTATACCTTTGATTTCATTTCTGCCCAATGTTTTAATGACGAATACGACACGAATCTTCACCTGCTAATATAACCGAGTCATCATGATTGCTATGAATTCTAAGATCAAAATAAGAACGTGTAACTTCCGTGCGCAGGTGTAATGACTCTCCAACGTCGTCTATCGGGCATGGAGCGCGACCTGGCCGCCATACAGGCTCGCATCTCGTCGCTGGAGAGCGAGGCCAGCGCCATCGAACACGACCATCCCGAGGAGGCGCAGCTCATCCGGGAACGAGTCGAGCAGATCACGCACAACTGGGACCAACTCACGCATATGGTATGTTATGTATTACTTGTTTGAGCTGTTTCATTTAATGCTCAATGCCCACCACAAAAACCTCAAAAGATATGCTATGCGATAAACAGTCTTTGTAATATTATAATAGACTTTGTTGGAACAATGAAAAATACGTCGAGGATTATAGTGACTAGTGGTGTTATCAGAGAAACAACAATTTCCAAACAAAACAATTGAAGAAAAGAAAGAAAAACAGTTGAAATAGATTTATAATAATTATTATCTCATTTTCTCTTTTAGCTGAAGGAACGCGACTCGAAACTAGAAGAGGCCGGCGACCTGCACCGCTTCTTGCGTTCCGTCGATCACTTCCAAGCTTGGCTCACCAAGACACAAACAGATGTCGCTTCAGAAGGTAGGTTTCACTCGAAATATAGTATTTTTTATTAAAATGACGATGTATTCTAAAAGTTTTGTATGTTTCTAGATATCCCATCAAGTCTGCCCGAGGCTGAGAAACTCCTATCCCAGCATCAAACCATCAAGGAAGAGATAGATAACTACAAGGACGAGTACGCTAAGATGATGGAATTCGGAGAAAAGATTACTGCTGTAAGTAGAAGATTACAATATTTTAATAGTGCTATCATAAATAGCTTTTAATCATTATGGTTGTACCAAACAGAATAATTGAATGGTTAGCATAACAATGTTTTATTTGTCCAGGAGCCGTCTAGCCAAGATGACCCTCAGTACATGTTCCTCCGCGAGCGTCTGAAGGCGCTGGGCGAGGGCTGGGCCGAGCTCCAGCAGATGTGGGAGAACAGGCAGCACCTCCTCGCGCAGAGCCTCGAGCTGCAGCTGCTGCAGAGGGACGCGCGACAGGCTGAGGTGCTACTGGCGCACCAGGAACACAAGTACTAACTGCCTTAATTTTTCTGTCTTGTTTTAGAATATTGAAATTGGAGACTTCATTTACCATTGATTTTATTTCCACAGGTTAGCGAAGACTGAGCCACCAACCAACTTAGAACAAGCCGAAAACTTGATCAAGGAACATGAGGCGTTCCTTACTACAATGGAAGCTAACGACGATAAGATCAACTCGGTCGTGCAGTTTGCCAACCGACTCGTCGAGGAGAGACACTTTGACGCAGATAAGATACAACGCAAAGCTGAAAATATCGAGGCGCGCCGTAACGCCAACCGCGAGAAGGCACTCAACCTCATGGAGAAACTGCAGGATCAACTGCAGCTACATCAATTCCTGCAGGACTGCGACGAGCTCGGCGAGTGGGTGCAGGAGAAGAACGTCACCGCGCAGGACGACACCTACCGCTCCGCCAAGACCATACACTCCAAGTGGACGCGCCACCAGGCTTTCGAAGCAGAAATCGCCGCCAACAAGGAAAGACTCTTCGCCGTACAGAACGCCGCCGAGGAGCTCATGAAGCAAAAGCCAGAATTCGTCGAAGTCATCTCGCCTAAAATGTCCGAGCTTCAAGACCAATTCGAAAACCTACAAACGACCACGAAAGAGAAGGGCGAGCGCCTGTTCGACGCGAACAGGGAAGTCCTGCTCCACCAGACCTGCGACGACATCGACTCGTGGATGAACGAACTCGAGAAGCAGATCCAGAGCACCGACACCGGCACCGATCTGGCCTCCGTCAACATTCTCATGCAGAAGCAACAGATGATAGAGACCCAGATGGCAGTCAAGGCGAAGCAGGTCACCGAGCTGGAGACGCAGGCCGAGTATCTGCAGAAGACCGTCCCCGACAAGATGGAGGAGATCAAGGAGAAGAAGAAGGTCGTCGAGAACCGGTTCGAGCAGCTCAAGGCTCCGCTGCTGGAAAGACAGCGCCACCTCGCCAAGAAGAAGGAGGCCTTCCAGTTCCGGCGCGACGTCGAGGATGAGAAGCTGTGGGTGGAGGAGAAGATGCCGCTCGCGACCAGCACCGACTACGGCAACTCGCTGTTCAACGTGCAGATGTTGCAGAAGAAGACGCAGTCGCTCAAGACGGAGACCGACAACCACGAGCCCAGGATCCTCACCGTCATTTCCAATGGACAGAAGCTCATCGACGAGGGACACGAGAGTTCGCCCGAGTACCAACAGCTTATCGATGAACTTACTGCCAGGTGGCGAGAACTTAAAGGTCAGCAGCATAAATTATTACATTTGTTTAATATGCCATTAGATGAGTACAACTATTGCTTCAATTTTATAAATGCAAACTTATTTATTTTTATTTAAAACAGATGCCATCGAAGAACGCAAGAACAACCTGTCCCAATGGGAGAAAGCCCACCAGTACCTGTTCGACGCGAACGAAGCGGAGGCCTGGATGAGCGAACAGGAACTCTACATGATGGTCGAGGACCGCGGCAAGGATGAGATCTCCGCTCAGAACCTCATGAAGAAACACGAGATACTTGAACAGGCTGTTGATGACTACGCGCAGACTATACGCCAGCTCGGAGAGACTGTTAGACAACTCACTGCTGAGGAACACGCACTCAGGTTTGTAACATGCAAATGCACACAATCAACTCATACGCAGCTACACCAACACACGTACACCAACACACGTACACCAACACACGTACACCAACACACGTACACCAACACACGTACACCAACACACGCACACCAACACACGCACACCAACACACACACAACAAAACCAATGCACACACCAACCCAAACACGCACACTGACACAAACACGCGCACACACACAAACTCACACACATTTTGTAATTGTACATCATGTTCATAAACGTCTTTTTCCCATAGCGAACAAATATCAGTGAAGCAATCGCAAGTCGACAAACTGTACGCCGGCCTCAAGGACTTGGCGGGCGAGAGGCGAGCGAAACTGGACGAGGCCTTGAGACTGTTCCAATTGTCTCGCGAAGTCGATGACCTGGAACAATGGATCACAGAGAGGGAGCTCGTGGCCAGCAGCCAGGAGCTTGGACAGGACTATGATCATGTTACAGTATGTACTGATACAATAGGGTTTTTCTATGGATAAGAACCAATTAAGCCAAGAGAGAGTCCTTTAATGAAGTAGTGGGTAGTAGGCCTCGCAGTGTCCCCTGACATTGCAGAGATTCATGAGCAACGGTTACTACCTTCGGTCACATTACCCGTTAGCGTGTGTGACTAGAAAAATAGTCTTATGTTTTTATTACAATATTTTCTTAACTACACAGTTACTATGGGAGCGTTTCAAGGAATTCGCCCGCGAGACCCAAGCGGTAGGTTCTGAACGGGTCGGCACGGCTGAACGCATCGCCGACCAGATGATCGCAATGGGACACTCCGACAACGCGACCATCGCGCAATGGAAGGAGGGACTCAAGGAAACCTGGCAGGATCTGCTTGAACTTATCGAGACTAGAACACAGGTATAGAATGGTTCCCTAAATAGGTTCTTTACTTTCAATGATAATAGGTTTAAAGTATTTAGTAAAAAGTCGTAATTTAGTTTAAAACTAGCTGACCCTTGCTTTGTCGCTCCACGAAAGAAGGTAGTTTTTGTAATTTTTTAAAAAATTATCAGTCTGTATTACATTATTGGACTTTTAGTATAGATTCTTAATTTTATTGGAATTCCTCAGTAAACAGACTATCCAACATTGAAATAATTTTTCGAATCAGACTAGTGGTTCCCAAGGTTAGCGCGTTAAACAAACTTTTTAACTTTCTATATAGTGTAAAGAGTCGTAACTTAACAACACCAATTCGGATTGTAAGTCTCCAATCTCGATTTATCCCAAAAAACTTCTCTCAAATGGATGCTGTGGGTAGTTTTAAGTTTTTTGAAATGTACTTGTACACACTTCTGCTCGTTTTTGTATTGTGATCTGGCTTACGATCTTATTAATACTTTTTTAGTAAATTTGTGTATTAAAGTCTCAGCTAATAAAGTGTATTCTATGCTTACTGAATAAATATATAAACGTACAACATACTTATCTATAGATGTTGGCTGCGTCCCGCGAGCTACACAAGTACTTCCACGACTGCAAGGACACGCTACAGCGCGTCAACGAGCGAGCGCGCGGCGTGTCCGACGACCTCGGCCGCGACGCCATCAGCGTGTCCGCGCTGCAGAGGAAGCACCACAACTTCATGCAGGACCTCACCACGCTGCAGCAGCAGGTAATTTTACACAGCATATAGATAATTTCGATTAAAGTGGTAAAAAATGGTCGAAGAAAAGATGGTCTGTTTGTGTGAAGGATAGGACATATTGCGTCGATCTAAATGGGATAACGTATTGCGAAAAATAATCAAGGCGTAAAAAGGACATCGAAATTGGTAGTCTGTTGATATCATTGGGTACGTCAGCGATGTAAAATTTTTGAAATAACACTTCTAAAGTAATGTATGATGACAATTACGATGTTTTATAGAACACCTGGTATTAAGTTTAAGTTATTTTATGGTGTGTGTTAAAATAGTGTTCCTACACTATTTTAAACAGTTGTTTTAAGCAGTATATCTAGTAATATTAGATGATGAGCTTATAGGATATACGGTGGGAATCGAATTGTATAATACATACGCCTCTTATCTTACAATCAATTCTTAATTCAGGTGGAATCGATAAAGAGCGAGTGCTCCCGACTGGGCGCGTCGTACGCAGGCGAGAAGGCGGCGGAGATCACGCGGCGCGAGCGCGAGGTGGCGGACGCGTGGGCCGCGCTGCAGGCCGCGTGCCGCGCACGACGGGCCAAGCTCGAGGACGCGGACAGGCTGTACCGCTTCCTCAGCCAGGTGCGCACGCTCACGCTCTGGATGGACGACGTCGTCAGGCAGATGAACACGGGAGAGAAACCGAGGTAATTTTAATACTAACACTATTGATACTACATATATTTTTTTTGTTTGTCTCCATAATAAAAGAAGATTCAATTTTCGTCTTTTTACAATGCGATGAGGAAATCAATTTTCAAGATCTCGTCTATTGCATGTTGCGTGACGGTCGAGAGAGTTAGCTGTTAAAAAAAGTTCCACTTTTCCGTTTCATAAAACCACATTCTCTTACAACTCTATAAATTAACAAGAAGAGAAATAGAGTAAATGAATCTTAATCTTCACACTTAAAAATTTATCTACAACTAGCTGACTCGCGCAACTTCGTCTGCGCCGAAAAAAAAAATTAGGGGTGGACTACCCCTAATATTTAGGGGATGAAAAATAGATGTTGGCCGATTCTCATAGGTACCGGATAAGTACAAAAAATTTCATCAAAATCGGTCGAGCCGTTTCGGAGGAGTTCAAGTTCGAACACCGTGACACGACAATTTTATATATTAGATTATCATTTTAGTTGCTGTGCAGTAATTGGAAAAGAATTGTTTGAATTATTTACAATTTTCATTTAAAACAGAGATGTAAGCGGCGTGGAACTATTGATGAACAACCACCAATCCCTGAAAGCGGAGATCGACACCCGCGAGGACAACTTCTCAGCTTGCATATCACTGGGCAAGGAGCTACTGGCACGACAACACTACGCGTCCGCCGACATCAAGGAGAAGCTGTTACAGCTCACCAACCAGAGGAATGCGCTGTTGAGACGGTGGGAGGAGCGCTGGGAGAACTTGCAGCTCAGTTAGTACAGATTTAGTTATATGTAGAGAAATTACGAACAAGTTTTACTTATACAGGGTGTCCGAGAAAGTAGTATCAAATGGAGGTCAAACTACGAAAAATTGCGGAACATATATGGTGATGATTCTGGTACCTAAAGATGTGTTCTATCTCAGGATCTCCGCTTGAAACTTCTTTCTTTTCTTCTAGTTCTTCCATGTAAATTTCCATAAAATAAAAGTTTTATCAAGTTTAGAAAGATAATATTCTCAGAGTTTGGTTTGAAATGACTAAACACGAAAAACGTTTGGGATGACACCACAAAAACACAATAAATAAATGTCAATGACTTTTAATTGTTTTAAATATAAAGAAGAAAACAGTCGCAAAAAATGTTGAATCCGTAATAATGCGGCTTACTTTTCGGCTTACGAACGTTTGGGTACATACAATCACAGAGTTGCAGATTGTTCCACCTAAATGTATAACAATATAATTCGTGTTCCAGTATTGGAGGTGTACCAGTTCGCTCGCGACGCAGCCGTGGCAGAGGCGTGGCTCATCGCGCAGGAGCCCTACCTCATGTCGCAGGAGCTCGGCCACACCATCGACGAGGTGGAGTCGCTCATCAAGAAGCACGAGGCCTTCGAGAAGTCCGCCGCCGCGCAGGAGGACAGGTTCAGCGCGCTGCAGAGACTCACCACGGTGTGTACTAGCTATTACATGGCGTGATCATATTGTAGTGTTATATGTAGTTCTATTTTAACTAGCTTGTGGATTTGATGTTGTAAAATACTGTAGAACTGACCCAACTGTAAAGTTTTAGCAGACATGAATAATGTGTTGTCTTGTTTGTCATTTCTCTTGCAACTATCAAATCACTCGTCTGTAGCAGTCAAATTTCACCTGAATATGAAACCACTAGAAAAACGCCTATTTTGGTCAGTTCCCATTTGAGTGGACGTATCTTAGTAATGGAATTATCATTGGAAATTAACTTTTTACGAAATAGGTTTATGGCATGGACTCTAGCGATAAAACCTTAACTATTAGTCTATCTTCTGCACTTTTATATTAATCCATTTCTCATCTATTACTTTAGCTTGAAAAGCGACAAGTATCACTTTGGCCAAAAGAACAACCCTGGGAAATTTGTGACGAGTCTGAATTTGTTTATCACCATCCCGCTCCCTCCTATTCCAAACCACCTCTCACTTTAACTATAGAACAAAACAACTTGCAAGTAGGCGAAGTAGTCAAAGATATCATTACTTATAGTGGAAAATACGAATTACCGGAGAAAATTAAAGCTAAAAGAGCTGTAGAAGCGTGTAGTAAACCAATAAAAAAGAATGAATCGTTTCTGTGGAATGTTGTTCGGAACAGTTTATCAACAATATCCGAAACAAGTTCAGCTCCCACATCACCGCTATCACCTGAAATATACACTCCAGTGTTTTTCTTATACACAGACATAAATGAGAAACCTGATATTCGTCTAGTTTGCATCGATTTTATATTGTGGGAAAGACTGTTCTGTCAGGGAGTATATCCAAACGTGTCGTTGTTGAAATCGAAAACGGCTTCATCTAAAAGTAGTATAAAACGTGCCTTTAAGAGATTATCGAAGAAAATTAAGCCGGCAACTAATGAAGCAATCGGTGAAGTTGCCGTTTTGTCGTTACCCGGTTTGAGTGAAAGCAATGAAACGATAAATGATTTAGGCAAAGAAATTAAAAATATTCCTTTGAGCTCCACTCTCCCGTTGCTATCCCAAACCCGTCACTTCATTGGTCCCGAAGGTGCATGGTACTTTAACTACTTAGATGGTGTAAGTGTGGTGTTTGGTATTTAGCGCTTCGCTTTCTACATGTTCACGCAGATTAACCGCAAAACAAGCCCTTTGTGTTAATATTCTTTCGTTGGTAAGCTGAAAATGTCTCAAGCGAATATTGGACCAGCAAGAAGTTTTGAATGATCGAAGTTGGTTGGTTATTTCTGCAAGGTGGTAAAATGAGTTGTCTCCTGTTACGATTTACGAGTGATGAATGGTGTAGATTAATATATCGTTTTGAATTTAAAACATGGTCATCGTATTTGGCATTGAAAAATTGATTGGGTTTGATCACAATTATTTACTGAAAACGGACACCATCGTGCCCTAACTTGTAAACAAATCTCAATACCTTGTCTCTCTCTAAGTTGTAAGTTTGCTATAGCTAGTGTAGTAATGTTGTCCTTCTTTGTCCAGTTCGAAGTGAAAGAGATGAAGCGTCGTCAAGAGGCGGCCGAGGCAGCAGAACGCGAGAAGAGAGAGCGCGAGGCGGCCGAGGCAGCCGCCGCCGCCGCGCGCGACGCCGTGGACCGCGCCGACACGCCGCCCGAACAACAACCCGCGCACGGTAACTACGCACGCACACGCACACACACACGTACATGGCGGGCGCGCTACTTCAATTGTTGTCTCGTGACAATTCTTGGGGGTGATCATAATGTTGAAATGATGTTTGGGAAAATTCCAAGTCATTTTGAGATTCAAAGACTGTCAGATTCTACCCATAATGTGGCGTTTTACTGATATAAGTAAAATATTATTTTTCAATGAATTTGAAAGAGAGTATTAAAGGCTGCTAAAATTGTTATACATTAATATGTAATTGAAAACTGTATTGAAATCGCGCGCCCACTATTTTTTTACACTAACAGTCACTTGACTGTTAAATTACTCTGATACTGTGACACTTTTTAATAAGAGATGACCATGATGAAGATTTTAGTAATTGAAATGGATAAGATGATTAGAATTACATAAAAAGATTTAATTCAAAGATTTATATTGTGCTACTTTCTCGATACCATCAAAAACACAGAACAAACTAATTATTCGAAAATTAACATCTCACTAAGTCACAAAATGAATTGCAATGTAAGCACGCATGTGTAATAGCACTCAACTTCAATACTATACGAAACTAAATTATATTCTCCACTAACTTCCACCGTCACTGGTGGTTGCTGCTTGCATTCTGCAATAACACTCAAGTTTCGACAGTTATATTATCTTAAAATTTGAAACTTACGGTGACGAGATAAAACACAAAATAATTTGCTCACGGCATCGCTTGCCGCTTTAAATGTCCATACTGCGGCCTTGTGTCGTGTGCTCGTCGACTAACGCTCCTATCTCCGTACGCGTAGGGTTTAATTCGTAATGTAGTTGGTCGAGCGAGCACACATTGTAATGTAAAGGCGTTAACTGACCGATGTGTTGTCCACACATGCACCCGCGTAGTCGTAAGGAGAACGTCCACTAAAGCGGCTGAGAAGGCCCAAGAGCGACCCCATTCCCAGCCAGGTAAAGAGCGCTTGTATTAAACTTGACAACTGTATAGATGTGCCCGGCGGTTGGCATGAGCTTCGTAATACGGTAGTTACAATATTGTCGGGTAACACTGCGCTCGTAAATAGCCACTATTAAAAGGGTTAGAGTTAATTGTAATTAAACCAATTTACGGCTTTGTTTAAGCTACTGACTGTCGGGATTATTTTTCTATTAGTATTTATTATTTGTAGGATATTACGTATTATTTATTTGTATTTACATTTAGTTTAGTTAAAATTCAGCACTTACTTGTTGCACGATTTCAATATTTCACGTTACACTGTTTCCTGTACTACAGGGTGATGGTTCATTTGATTCAACTTTGATTACATCATAGATTCATCATGTCACATATGAAAATTTTTATTTATTTCATATTATTATATAGTATTATGTCTACATCTCATATACTTTTCAGTCATATTTTCATCTTTTTCCAAAAAAAATACGTAACATATTTCATTCATTCGTCATAAGCTAAATACGGTGATGGTTTGATACTATGTCTTTTTCATGTCTTCCTGTCTCTGTCTTTTTATTTTATATGTGCTAGTGCAATAAAGTGTTCCTACAAGAAAAGGACTACAAAGGTAGGTGTATCTGTTTCACCTCTTGTATTGTCTATTTGCTTAATTTATCTTATGCATGTCTCGTCGCTTTTATAAAACAATATTTAGTCTATAGATACATATATTATATCTCATATTGTAGCTTATAATCACGGTGAGGGTTAACGTGCTTTGTCATTGAAACGTGTGGGTCGAAACAGAAATATTAAAACGTACAACAAAAATTAAATTAATTAAAAGTAGCATGAAATGTATTTTGTTGATGTAACACGAAATGTGCGAGCGTATCTTGATTATTACATTTTATAAATTTGACATTGGAGATAATTTGAAATAAAGTGAGATACAGACAGTTTACAATGATACAATCAGAAATCATTGCTAATATGATGGGAAAACTAATAGATACACTGTAATGTAATTTATTTAAGATGAAAACGAAAATAGAAAACGATTCAATATACTCGAATTCTACTGGTTTTTTCTAAGATAGAAAGCATCGATTAAACTTTTAAAAAGTCGAATGCATTACCGACTCCAATTTTTTCTTGGTTTTATGAACTGAAAACTTGACTATTGAAATTAGTAGAATATTGAAAGACAAACAAACAGATACGTTTGCACTATAATGAGCATGTAGTAGTTGGCATGTAGCACGTAGTGTAGTGGTAACTAGCACGTAGTTGTGTGGCATGCAGAGAGCCCCGCCCCGGCCCCCGCTGTGACCCCTGTGGCCCTCGCGACCCCCGCTGTGACCCCCGCCGTGACCCCCGCCGTCCCGCTACAAGTGTCCCCTCAACAATCCACGTCGAAACAGACCCCGGTCAAACCCGCACGCCTCTCCAGTGAGTACCCATAGTATTGGAACTGATGTCGTTGGAGTTGTGATTTAGAGCAATTGCATTTTCAAAACATATAGAGTTTAGTGAAGAGACTCGATTCAATCTCTCTCTATTTAAATATTTAAAAGTACCTTTTTTGCCACCTAATCTTGATAGTGATTATTACATAAATTACATGTTTTTTTTTTTGTTGGAGTACAATAAAGAATATTCTATCTATCTATCTACATGTTATGATGATGATAAATTTTATAAGTCCGTTTGATATGTTATTGTTCGAATCACAACTCTTGAATTTGGTTGATTGTGCTTGATATAGAAATAATATAGTGAGTAGAATGTATGTACAAACTTCTAATGCATGTTAGTGTAAAATTTAACATCTGTGTTTTTGTAACGTACGATTTATGATCTTATGTAATGTTATTTTTAAATGAATGAATGCTTTTTGTTTTTGCTGCGACGCAATTTTTGTTTTATGTTGCTTTCAAGTTTATTTTTTTGTTTTTTCCCTATCCCTTTCTTACCCAACACTTGATTTATCCTAATCCACTCATATTTACACGGATGTGTTTACATATTCAATTTCTCTCACCCTAAATCACTATCCATGAATGATCCTATCCTTTCCTCGACGCCCCATACCCCGCGTCACGGCCCGGATGTCCGGTTAGCTCCTGGGTCGAGTTCCTCGCCCGCCACACCTTCGAGTTCCGGTAAGGTGAAGTCGCGGTCGCGAAGCAAGTCGCCCTTCAGGAGCTTCAGGTGGCGCACCGCCAAGAAACTGATCGCTGGAGCGCACCACAGCGACGATGAAGGTATAACACGTGCTCGTCTAGTAACGTCGATGAAATTGTTGGCCTATAAATACAAGGATATTTTGCTATTGTCTCAAATAGTGCAGTAAATTAAACTTGAAATGTTACATTTTTGTTCTTAATGTTCATTGTCAGTATCTAATTTATATCAATATTTAAAACCATTTTTCGATAAGTAGAGATGTAGTGTATAAATCCCAGCCAGCATTCCGTCTACGATAACTAGCTGTCCTATGCTGTGTTTTGTCCGCGCATTCAGCTTTGCGTGTGCTGTTGTGTTGTTAGCGCATGATTTTATATTTATTATTATTTGTATGACTTTGCAATAAAACACGAATACACTTCAATGACTTTCAATGCCCGAAACAGGAACCATGTTCAGGAGAACGTATCAAACCTATCACTGGATTAAAATAAGCGAATATCGAACTTATTTCTATAAAAATAAGTGTCATTTTATGACCTTTTTAAATAGGACATTTATCACATGGAATGTTATAATTTGTATTAGTTTAGTAACCCTGATATCCACAAGACTTATAAAAATATTTTTCAAATTATAATACAAGATGTATATATTGTCTTGTGAATGTCAGTCAGGTTTGAGTATTATTTGACAAAATGTCTTAATATTTAGAGGGAGCAAGCCCCGCAAGTGAAGATGAGGGTATCGAAGGATCGTTAGTTCGTAAACACGAATGGGAATCAGCCGCCAAACGGGCTTCAAACAGGTATGTCAAAAATAATTCACAACATTGTACTACGATAATTTTAATTTATTTTATAATAAGTAATTACTATTATATCGTTTGATGTTATGTTTTGTTTATAACATTCTATCTTGTATTATGAATATTTTTGTAGTTACTTACATTGATATGTTTTAGTGGGTAAAAGACAGAAGATCATAACAATAGATTCTAGGTACACTAAACCTAGTTTTAGAAATACTTTATTTCTGACCTTTTGCTTTCTTTTTAAATTCAAGATACACAGTATTTTCACAAATAATAACTATACTATTTGTCCTAAGGTCGTGGGACAAGTTGTACGTGGTAGCGAAGGAAGGTCGCATGACGTTCTACAAGGACCAGAAGAGCTACAAGGCGTCTCCCGAGCAGTACTGGCGCGGGGAGGGCCCGCTCGACCTCACCGGCGCCGTCGTGGAGGTCGCCTCCGACTACACTAAGAAGAAACACGTCTTCCGTCTCAGGTAATATCTTTGACATGGTTGATGGATAAAAACACACCGTATCCGTGGTGTATCATTATTGGTTCATAGAATAGAAATCAAAGCATAATACTCAGTTAGCTTATTTCAAAATTGTCATAATATTTTTTAGTAAAAGCAGATTTTCAGGCTCATTAATTCTTATTGATGTTACTGGGTTTGATAGTCAGTTCTCTTTATCTTTTATTTTTCCGGCTGTCTATCAAATCTCCTTCCTCCATTGACTACACTGTCTGTTAAGGAGCTCATAAGATTTTATAATAGAGGACTGTTTTATATTCGTCTTAAAGATTAAATATAAAAAAATGTCTAAAAGATGTCTTTGTTTCAAACTAAAATGTTCTCAATTTGTTGTCATGCATCTCGTTTCCATGACTTGTATTGTAATGTGTGTGTTCCGTGCAGACTCTCGTCGGGCGCGGAGTTCCTGCTGCAGGCGCACGACGAGGCGGAGATGTCGTGGTGGCTGGAGTCGCTGCGAGCCCGCACGGCCGCGCCCGCCACGCGCTCGCACACGCTGCCCGCGCCCGCCAACACCGAGCCCAAGCGACGCTCCTTCTTCACGCTCAAGAAGAAGTCAGTGCGCACGCTCTCCTTCCTATACGCGCCATAACCACGCCTCTACCGCTAGCATGACGCATGTGTGTACTGCTGACACAGACGACTCATTTGTTACAACAACGTCCCTTTCTTTACTAGGCTTTTATTAAAAACTCTTCATTAAGCTATTGATGTGAAGTGTCCCTAAACATTAGTTTTTTGAAGCCCGATTATACCAATCTAACAAAGAAACTTCACATACCTTATTTTCATCTAATTAAAATTTAAAGTTTTAGCTCCTAACTGTTTCGCCATTCTATACTTCATCAATTTTTCAGTTGAGTGGTTCCTAATGGTTTTTTTTTATTTGCCCACCTCTCACTCCCACCACTGTAACTCCTGTGTAGCCAGGATCCACAGCGGCGACCATCGTAATGACTCGTCGTAACTCAATGGTTGTGTAATACAAAAACTTTCTTGTTCTTTCAGTTAACCGATGTTGTTGTTGCAAGTGAGAGTCATCACACACCATATCCGATATTTGTAATGCCTTACTTACAATTCCTTTTAATACTTATTATTATTTATTTTATATTGCCTTGTAGGCAGACGAGCTAACGAGCCACCTGATTGTAAGCTGTTACCGTTGCTCATGGACCTCTGCAATCTCAGCGGACACTGCGGGGCCGCTACCTACGGCCTACCTTTATTAACTATTATATTAATTTAAATGTTTGATTCAATTTATCTATTTATTCATAAACCTAACTAAATTATATATTTCCACATATTATTATATTACATAAAATAAAAAAAAAACAAATATCGACTGGCATTACAAGTGTCGTACTATCATAAATACATTTATATATCAGACTTATAATATGTTTTTAGTATTATTTTTAACAAAGACAATCTAAGAGAGTAATACTAAATCACAAAATAATCAATTTTATTATATTGTTAACATAAATTTCAGTTTATAACAGAACACATAGACACTTAATTTATGGAAGTATACATTAACACTAATATTGCATGTATTTGCATGAGTTAACTGAAAATAATCTAGTTTACTTATTTTTGTACTTTTACATTAGATTTTATTAGTTTTTTTTTATATTTAGACAAGCATGTGAATTTTGCATGGTAGATAATTTTAGATGTTTAAATTAGAAATGTTAGTTCGCATTTCGTGTATTTGTGAAAATATAAAAGTAATCTTTTATTGTAGTATAAAAATCGTTATAAGCTTCGATAACCACCTGCATATAGACTGACTATAGTCTGTCGTACTGCAACATACAAAATAATCTACAAAATTTAATTATGATCGAAAAAAATGCTAATCGTCACTAATATCAGTGATCTTGTGCAAAAATAAATAATAATTATGATAAAATGTCGACAACCATATAATTACATTATTGATGTATTCAGATGTGTATCGTGCGATCATTAATCATTGTTTGGCAATTCGTGATAGCGATCTTATATGATCGATATTGCTTGTTTTAATGTCCCTTTATTACAAATCATAGTACTACTGGCATAATATCTAGGATTGAATACAGCAATTACAGGAATATATCTATTGGATCGCTTTCGATTCAAAATAGTGTCGTATTTTAAGTTAATGCTTAAGCCCCATTATGCTACATGAGTAACACGATCTAGTGTTTAGTCTAGTCTTGGTCTAAGTCCAGTTTATGTTTGACATGTAACATGGGCTTTCTTAGTTATATCCGTTCTTTGTAATTATTTAATCGAATTAGTGATGGATGTGACTATTATTATTAGAATTAGTGCTGACATTGACAGAGGTCCATGAACAACGGTAAAAAAAAAGTTTGGTTTTTACATTAAATATTTATTAACACCACCTCCGTTAGGTTTTATTTCGGTTTATATTTTCCGGCGAATTGAAAAACTACTACAATATTCTTACAACATTCATCATGGGCATATTGCTATTTAAAATAATTATAAAATGTCATGATTTAGATAAAAATGTTTCAAGTAAATGATTAATTACAAATTATCATTTTAGATAATTTGTAATAGAGAGATGCATAGAGTCCTTCGAGAAATTTCGTTTTTATTATGTTTTCGTTCGCGTGGAATAAACTATTTGCATGATAGGATAAGATAGCATGTTTTTGGACCCATAAACATTAGCTTGGGATCATTGAATGTGGGATATTTATTTTTATTATATGAATGTGTTAGTAATCTAACAGTATGGTTGTACATTCCAGCTAAACCGAGCGACGTGAGCGGTATCGACCTCGACGGCCGTGCGGTACGCGGTACTGCAGGCACGGGATCGTACGACGGTCGACTCCACCCTCGCATGCTTGCAGCTTCACCACCAACCTCGACTGTATATGAGCGCCTCTAGTACGAAAGGGAACAAACATTGGTGACTTCCTTCAAACGAGGTTTGAATAGTCCCACCGATTCTTGAACCCACGAAAATCATTCGCGGTTTTCAGTTTGACTCTTTTCGACTAGAGGCGTAGTACTTTATGTTGCGTACAAATCTATGAATGTTCGATTGTATGTATGAATCGCCTTCTCTATTTATTGTTCGTGTCGAAAACGTAGATTTTATCCGAGCGTGAACGATCCCACCCGCGTGTGATTAATATATTAAATTATAATAAAAAAGTTTTATCAAATTACATATTATTATTAAATATTATAAAAAATTCTAAATGCGACGCTATTTATAAATAGATTTTTAGTCTTTGAATTCAGATAAAAAAATATTATATATCTATTATTATTGTAATTGAAATATATAAATAAAGTGGAGGTAGTTTATTGAACGTTTTGTTTGACTAGAATTTGAAGATTCGTAATATTTGACCAATCCTTTATTCTGACGTAATTTATCTGAACCATGTAAAAGTTAGCTAAAAGAGATTGTAAACGCATTTAAATTGATTAGCATATCCAGTGGATTGTCACCCTTCGACTGCTTTGCAGAAGCAATACGAAATATGTAATTAAGCTACGTATTAGAAGTAATTTTTCCATAATAAAGTGTCTTCTTCTTGGCGTGTGTCGCTGTTCGATTCAATGCAGCATTTAAATTATTATGAACTATTCTCTAATAGATCGTGAATGGGTTAGATATAGGCACTTCTGTGCAAGGATCAGCGACTTCCAAGCACGTCGATAACGTATTCAGATTTGTAATTATTGCTTGAGCCTAAAGTGCTTTTAAAATCTTTTTTTTTTATTTCAAAGTTTTATATTATTTAACTGCCAATTACACTGTTATATTTTTAAGCTATACTGAATTACACGTTATTATTAAGGTGACACGTTTCAGTTCTGTTTTTCGTAATGTATTGTGACGGGAAAGTGGCAACATGGCGTCGAATATTATTTCGGAATAAAGTGTTGCCATAATTTCACACTTGCATGTCGTACTATGTTTAAATATTTTATTTTAAATATTACTTTTTGATGAAAATATAATAAATAATGTTTTCAAATAATCGATGTTTTATTTATATCCTGAAGTTTTTATGATCTATTAGAAATGAGATAAGTTACTGCTGATAAAGGAATAAAGTACCTTGAAAAGCTGTAGCCTACTAAAACTTGCTGGTACAGAAAACTAGAAGGTAGGTAACGAATAGGGTACCTACATAAATCTTTTTTCTATGTATAAACTATGTAAAAGTAGGTATATTATGGTGGCGCTAGTATAAGCGCCTGTTGTATGCGACATTATTATAATAACCAGAAGTGCTGTGGGTAGCCAATTTATTCTGACAAATTTTACAAGACTATGTATTTATTGTAACAAAGAAGAATAGAAACTGGAAAAACATTACTTGAGAGTTTGCCAAAAAAATCTATACAGATTTGAGGTAATAATTCTATGGGAAAAACAGATAAGATAGACAGACGGTTATGCTATTCATTTTAGAAAAAAATATCATATAATTTTCCGAATTTATTTTTGAGTTAAGATTGAGCTTGTGCTCTTCTTCAATCAACTTAGAGCTACGATCTAACGTCGTTATCTTCTAAATAATTACGTTTTGGTTTTGCAAAAAATTGATTTTAACAAAGATTTCAACTTACCTTCCTTGTATGAACCTCTTCATCAACTTCTGTTGCACGATGCAAAGTTAACCAAAGTTTTGAGCATTGATAGATTTAACAAAAAATGTTAGAGTACCTAATGAAACCTTTTTAGTAATTTCAGGGACATAGTCCAGGTTCCCTGGACTATTTTTGTACTTGATTACTATCAAGCTAATTTTTCTTGAGTACTTTTATCTTGATGAGACGCCCAAAAATTTCCTATACCAAACTCTCGATTGTGGTAGCTAACAGAGGTAGCAAGGATATAATATGTCGATTTGATGATTCTCAAATATTTATTACTAACCGAATTTTCTTTTGTTATATCTCAAGATAATTATCTAAATTATTTGAAAAAATATTTGTCCTACAAAATCTATGGTTGGATTAAAGAGGTCCCCTCTTTCCAACATGTATCGATAACCAGGTCATCATAAATGATTACTAACCAGCTGATTTTTTTTTTTTTACTTAATTCATATTTATTTAATTTAACAGATAAATTGTCCTACAAATTTCGTGGTACGTTACCCCGGTCCTATGCTCAGACATTGTTAATACCACAAGACCATTTTTCTCTTTACTAACTGTAGGACAAAAATTTTATATAATAGGTTAGTGTGTTCTTTACCCAAATGAAACAACGTCCTACAAGAAAACAGGTATGTATCACTAGTCCGACAAAAATTGTAATTTTTTAGTTTTCCTATTTGTAACCTGAGATACAGTGGAAAAATGTTTTTTAAATTTAAATAATTTTATTTTTTAGATACCTAGGTACAATATGTGTATTTATACATACATACTTATATGTATATAATATATATTTATATTTATATATATATCAGACTCATCTGATAAATCTTCAGAATCTTCGCCGTCATCTTCATCTATTTCACTTTCCTCACTCGTGATATCTAACTCTGTAATAACATGAAAAAATTAAGTAATTTATATAATAACTAGCTGACCCGCGCAACTTCGTCTGCGTTACAAAGGGGTTCAAACAGTACTCGCAATGCGGTCGCATTATTATTTACGCGGTCCGAAGAGCATTTACAATCCACATTTTCATTGCGTTTTATACCTACTCGTCATAACTCCTAAACGAAAAGTCCGATTGGAATAAAACAAAAAGTAATTTACTTCTACATTAATACTCTTGATAACATAATACTTAATTTGGATAAGGGTTAATATGACGATACTCATTTAACGTTAAATTCAATCTTGGGACGAAATATTATTTTGCTAAACATAAAAGCGGTTATTGTGACTAAAATAGGATAGTTAGATATATGCTGTCGCAGACTTTTTTGTTTGTCTTGCTAAGACCAAAAAACCCGTACTACATCATTTTGTTCTACTGTCAATAGTTTTTGCAGCGTACGCATAAATAGGTTTTCGATTATTCACCTTGTGTTACATATTCGATATTTTCATACGATCCCTAATTTTTTTGAAAATAAAATATAGCCTATGTTACTCGGGGATAATGTAGCTTTCCAAAGGTGAAAGAATTTTTGAAATCGGTCCAGTAGTTTCGGAGCCTATTCACTACAAACAAACAAACAAACAAACAAACATACAATACAAACAAACAAATCTTTCCTCTTTATAATATTAGTATAGATGAATTATCAATCAATAAATAACAATAGTATTAATAGGTACCTTGTAGGTCAGAAGATAATTCTTCAAATGTTGGACTTTGGGGATCATCAAACCAATAATATTCATATTTACCATCAATTATTGTCCATCCAAAATTTTCTGGCAATTTTTCCGTGGGGCATCGCATGTGTGCATTACACCATACATTGCAGATGAATACAGTTCTTTTAATTTGTTGCAACAATTCTTCTTTTGTTGGTGGCAAACTGGAAGGATCATATCCTACGATTTTATGTTTTAAAATTTTTTCATTATCATTTTTTGTTTTATACCCTTTTTCAAATAACTCATACCGTCCTTTGTTCAGATCATTTTTTGTTTTTAATGAATATATTCTGCATACATACTCTTCAAACAATTTTTTTTTTGTTTGATTTACATTGACGATAATTAATTTTTTAACTTCTCGTTGAGTGGAATGAAATGAAATGAAATGAAATGAAATGAAATGAAATGAAATGAAATGAAATGAAATGAAATGAAATGAAATGAAATGAAATGAAATGAAATGAAATGAAATGAAATGAAATGAAATGAAATGAAATGAAATGAAATGAAATGAAATGAAATGAAATGAAATGAAATGAAATGAAATGAAATGAAATGAAATGAAATGAAATGAAATGAAATGAAATGAAATGAAATGAAATGAAATGAAATGAAATGAAATGAAATGAAATGAAATGAAATGAAATGAAATGAAATGAAATGAAATGAAATGAAATGAAATGAAATGAAATGAAATGAAATGAAATGAAATGAAATGAAATGAAATGAAATGAAATGAAATGAAATGAAATGAAATGAAATGAAATGAAATGAAATGAAATGAAATGAAATGAAATGAAATGAAATGAAATGAAATGAAATGAAATGAAATGAAATGAAATGAAATGAAATGAAATGAAATGAAATGAAATGAAATGAAATGAAATGAAATGAAATGAAATGAAATGAAATGAAATGAAATGAAATGAAATGAAATGAAATGAAATGAAATGAAATGAAATGAAATGAAATGAAATGAAATGAAATGAAATGAAATGAAATGAAATGAAATGAAATGAAATGAAATGAAATGAAATGAAATGAAATGAAATGAAATGAAATGAAATGAAATGAAATGAAATGAAATGAAATGAAATGAAATGAAATGAAATGAAATGAAATGAAATGAAATGAAATGAAATGAAATGAAATGAAATGAAATGAAATGAAATGAAATGAAATGAAATGAAATGAAATGAAATGAAATGAAATGAAATGAAATGAAATGAAATGAAATGAAATGAAATGAAATGAAATGAAATGAAATGAAATGAAATGAAATGAAATGAAATGAAATGAAATGAAATGAAATGAAATGAAATGAAATGAAATGAAATGAAATGAAATGAAATGAAATGAAATGAAATGAAATGAAATGAAATGAAATGAAATGAAATGAAATGAAATGAAATGAAATGAAATGAAATGAAATGAAATGAAATGAAATGAAATGAAATGAAATGAAATGAAATGAAATGAAATGAAATGAAATGAAATGAAATGAAATGAAATGAAATGAAATGAAATGAAATGAAATGAAATGAAATGAAATGAAATGAAATGAAATGAAATGAAATGAAATGAAATGAAATGAAATGAAATGAAATGAAATGAAATGAAATGAAATGAAATGAAATGAAATGAAATGAAATGAAATGAAATGAAATGAAATGAAATGAAATGAAATGAAATGAAATGAAATGAAATGAAATGAAATGAAATGAAATGAAATGAAATGAAATGAAATGAAATGAAATGAAATGAAATGAAATGAAATGAAATGAAATGAAATGAAATGAAATGAAATGAAATGAAATGAAATGAAATGAAATGAAATGAAATGAAATGAAATGAAATGAAATGAAATGAAATGAAATGAAATGAAATGAAATGAAATGAAATGAAATGAAATGAAATGAAATGAAATGAAATGAAATGAAATGAAATGAAATGAAATGAAATGAAATGAAATGAAATGAAATGAAATGAAATGAAATGAAATGAAATGAAATGAAATGAAATGAAATGAAATGAAATGAAATGAAATGAAATGAAATGAAATGAAATGAAATGAAATGAAATGAAATGAAATGAAATGAAATGAAATGAAATGAAATGAAATGAAATGAAATGAAATGAAATGAAATGAAATGAAATGAAATGAAATGAAATGAAATGAAATGAAATGAAATGAAATGAAATGAAATGAAATGAAATGAAATGAAATGAAATGAAATGAAATGAAATGAAATGAAATGAAATGAAATGAAATGAAATGAAATGAAACGAAACACAACGAAACGAAACGAAACGAAACGAAACGAAACGAAACGAAACGAAACGAAACGAAACGAAACGAAACGAAACGAAACGAAACGAAACGAAACGAAACGAAACGAAACGAAACGAAACGAAACGAAACGAAACGAAACGAAACGAAACGAAACGAAACGAAACGAAACGAAACGAAACGAAACGAAACGAAACGAAACGAAACGAAACGAAACGAAACGAAACGAAACGAAACGAAACGAAACGAAACGAAACGAAACGAAACGAAACGAAACGAAACGAAACGAAACGAAACGAAACGAAACGAAACGAAACGAAACGAAACGAAACGAAACGAAACGAAACGAAACGAAACGAAACGAAACGAAACGAAACGAAACGAAACGAAACGAAACGAAACGAAACGAAACGAAACGAAACGAAACGAAACGAAACGAAACGAAACGAAACGAAACGAAACGAAATGAAATACTTTGAAATGAAATGAAATCATTTATGACCTCGTTATCGATACATGTTGGAAAGAGGGGGACTCTTTAATCTAACCATAAATTTTGTCGGACAAATATTTTTTCGAATAATTTAGATTATTATCTGAGATTTAACAAAAAAAAACCCGGTTAGTAATAAATTTTTAAAAATCATCAAATCGACATATTATATCCTTGCTACCTCTGTTAGCTACCACAATCGAGAGTTTGGTATAGGAAATTTTTGGGCGACTCATCGAAACCAAGCTATTCACGAAGATTCAGCTTGATAGTAATTGTTTTTACATCAAGGAAGTATACTACTACTTTTAGGCGTAGGACTGGGATAACGTACCACGAAATTTGTAGGACAATTTATCTGTTAAATTATATAAATATTAATTAAGTAAAAAAAAAAAATCAGCTGGTTAGTAATCATTTATGATGACCTCGTTATCGATACATGTTGGAAAGAGGGGACTTCTTTAATCCAACCATAGATTTTGTAGGACAAATATTTTTTCAAATAATTTAGATAATTATCTTGAGATATAACAAAAGAAAATTCAGTTAGTAATAAATATTTGAGAATCATCAAATCGACATATTATATCCTTGCTACCTCTGTTAGCTACCACAATCGAGAGTTTGGTATAGAAAATTTTTGGGCGTCTCATCAAAATAAAAGTACTCAAGAAAAATTAGCTTGATAGTAATCAAGTACAAAAATAGACCAGGGAACCTGGACTAACAGTAATAAAATTTAATAAGGTTTTATGCGAATTTTTTTAAAAGAAACAAAGAAATACGTTTAATTAAAAAATAAAAAGTAATATCCGTCGCCTAAAATAAAGAACACTTTTAGTTGAACCCACTTATCATAGTTTAGGTATAAGGTCACGACATGAAAAGCAAGTCTTAGGTGTAGAAAAAATAAAATACCTTAGTACCAACATTCTTTACGACACAATAAAATGATAATAGATGAAATTTATCTATGACCCATTTCTTATCAATTTTCGTAACGATACGATTATCAAACTCTCGAAACATTTCCTGGGATATCAAGATAAATTGACTTTCCCACAGCGTCAGTCACATCTTAAAACTCTCGAGAATGTTGCGGTATTTAGTGTTTTGTGTTTTCCCCGTATTGTTAAGGGCTACATTGCTGTGTGAAGGTCCTGAATGCGATAGAGATGCAAGGATTATTGGGGGTGACATAACTGAACCAAACACGAGACCTTTCCAGGTAACATCAGTTCCACTGATTTTTTTATTACCTTTAATCTTTACTGCCGGGTATTTGCTCTCCTCTCACTCCCAGCACTAGAGTTAGGTAGGTGGTTAATTAGTGGCTAATTAGTAATTACCGTGCGCTATATCTACCTAATAGCTACTTATCGGTAGGTACCTATCCTACTACGACTACTAATCAGAGGTTTGAAGAATTGTACACCTTTTCGTAAACATTATTAAAACCGTTTTTAAATTTTAAGTCTATCTACTCATCTTAAATGTAGGTAGCTCTTTACAAACGGGTCGGTACTACAGGAGAGCTCGGCTTCTGCGGAGGTGCTCTCGTTCATCCTGAATGGGTTTTAACCGCCGCACATTGCTGCTTTCACGATGGCGAGGAAGTAGATCATGTGCAAGTAAGTATTACACTTGTATAAATGAACATCATAAAGATGTACTACCTACTTACTTAATACGTAACTTACATAGGTGAATGGAAATGCATTTTTATAATAAAATCTGAGTCTCACAACATTTTTCCCACATTCAAAAATCTGTTTCTTTAATGATTTCTCTTCTTTGATTAACTCTTTCTGCGAGTCCTTTCAAATCTTAAATAGATTCTTCGTAATTAGACTTTACAGTAACTTTAACAAATTAAATTCCTTCTTGTAAATTTTATGAAATTCAGGCAATCCTCGGAGCACATTCACTGTACGACCGTTATGAAAACGGTCGACGCATCGTGAACGTCGCGGAAGTTGTTGTAAATCCTGACTGGGACCCAGTTGACTTTGCCAATGACCTAGCTTTGTTACGACTGGCCAACGTGGTTCAACTTACTGGTAAGAACTTAGGTAGTCCAGGTAATTTGTTTTTAATTTTAATGGTCGGTAAACGAGCAAGCATCATCTAATGGGGAATGTAAAAGCTCGTTTGAAGAAGGCCATGTCATAACAGTAACTGATAGCGCTCGGAAAAAAACTCAGGGTTTGAACTTCTAGTGCTGTTTTATGTTTTACCATCATCGTGTGGCAATTACTTAGAATACTGAATTGATAAAATGTTAGCTGAGTCGCTATTCGACGGTCGTTACCTACTGTTCTTCAAAAGTACCTAAATCCTGTTACTGCTATCTGATATTGATCGAATCATTAAATTTCAAAATGAATAAACATATTATTATCTCAATTATCTTGATTTCATTTTGTACTACGAACTTGTTGATACATAAGCACCAACTTATCAAAGGTGTCTCCCAATACTGTTGCTAAACGTTAAGCCAACAAGCTCTGTGAGAATTTCCGTATTGTATCTTTATGTAAATGCTGATCATAGACCTGAGTAGTCACAATCAATTGCAAGTTGAATAAAAATGATAGGAATTGATTAGATTCAGAAGGCCATAATAATTTAGGTTTGATATTTAGTTTACTGAAAACTTAATTCTAAAGATAATAATTAATTCTAAGGTATTTTATAACGACTTTGTGAAATAGTAGCGATCAAGTACCTAGGTAGTATTATAAAAAAGGTTCTTTCCTTCCTTCCAAAAGTGATCTCAAATTGTAAGTTACCTTTTTGTACTGCGAAAGCGTTATATATCTCGGTATTTAAATGAAAATTATATTAGGTTACTACAAATTTTATACAAAAATATGTGTATAAAATTTGTGAGCAGTAAAAATTTTTGGTTAGATGTTTAAAATGTGTATTGTAAAATTACTTAGTGCTTTAGGTACCTACTAAAATACTGTGGATTGAGGAAATGTTCTTAGAAAAAATACTACCTAAAATAATCTTTCATATCATAATAATATTATACAAGTTAATCGTTAATCACATTTGACACGTGATTTGATATGATAAGAGATCGATTATTTTTAATAGCCTAATCACATAGCCTGTGTGCATTGTTTATTTTACATTTTTGATTGTAGTACCAATTCTGATCTATTCACAATAGTTTAACTAGATGACTATATCATTTATCATTTTTTATTTATTTATTTCATTTAGCGTATTAGTTACATCATAATATTGACCTCATTATTTAAATAATTTATTTTTGATTTTAACTTAATTTTGGTCTCCGGGCATAATCAACTATATGGGGTAATGGGAGTCAACTCAAAAAAACATTCATTAGGAAAACGCGAATAACTGATTTCTGTTTTCTTGTGCACCAAAGAAATGTTCTGATTAGAAATTATGATTTAGCATCGAGTATCAGATATTATTATATTTTTTTATCAATTTTATTGGTCGATAAGTTTTGACTTGAGTATGCCATGGTGTGCTTAACAAGATTAAGTCGATTTTAAGTTGACCTTTTTTTGATCTAGAGTTTTTAGACTATTCGTCGGTTATCACGATTTTGACTCGGAGTTTAAAATGTAAAGTGTCTTTGTAATATCAGGATTAATATCAGGATGTTAACATAAAATTAATGAAAATTACAGATACAATAGACGTGGTTCGACTTCCATATTTGAGTACTGTATCATCTAACTTCGCTGGGTCAGGTGCTACTGTTTCCGGATGGGGTATTGCTGCAGAAGGTAAAATTTGTATGAGTAATTTTGATTAATCACTTCAATTATTACCTTGATCCTTTTAGAAACCCTATGTTTTATTAATTGAAATTTCCTTATGTGACGCAGACGTGAAGCAGCAGAAGTTGTGTGGGCCAGCTAGTTATATAAATGTTTAACATTCTTTAAGCTACTTTATACTATTATTAACAACAGGTGTAACTTTCATATCACCAACGCTTCGAGAGAAGTTGATGCCCGTGATCACGGACTCTTTCTGCAATTCCTCGTACTTCAACCAGTTACCTGAAAACACCATTTGTACCTTCGATTCTGATGCTGGTACTTGTAAGGTAAACTGGAATTTTGAGAACATCCTTTCAGTCACTGTTTATGATTCAGGAGAACTTATTTAATTTCAAGACATCAAAACTCAGAAGAGAACTCCGTTTTTTGACGATACTTTAATTTTGTAATGGCGGTTTAAAGTAGGATAAGTCAGAACTTAAATCAGAAGGATATTAAAATTAATTTATGAACTGCATTTTTACAGGGAGACAATGGTGGTCCAATGACGATTTTTTCATCTGCAACTAATGAGACTATTTTGGTAAGCATTTACAAATTTTCAATATTATATTCTCATCGCATTGGCAACTCCCATAAAAAGAGGGATGTTAATGTGTCTTCTTTTACTTAATCTCATTGATTTATGTTATGTATTTCAGATTGGAGTAGTTTCCTTTATTAGTTCATCGGGTTGCAATAACCGCATTCCTTCTGTCTTCACGAGGGTGCAAAGACACTTGGACTGGATCAGCGACGTCACTGGAATAGTTCTTGATTAGTTTATACATTATTTCATAATAAACCTTTTTTATTGCTTTATTTGTCTATTATTTTTATTTCAATATTAAAGAATAGAATCTTCTTAGAATCATTTTAGTAAAATAGTAAACTAAGATTGTTCAATCATTTTATGTAGGTAAGTTAAGGAAGCTAACGTTTATTTCTATATCTTGAATTGTGTTTAGACAAGAGACTTAAATCATCAAGCAAAATTAGGATTCTCATATTCTCATAGTCTGCCTACGAAGCAATAAAAAAAAGTTTAGTTACCTACCTATCGTAAGTAATTCCTAAATCCCAAGCATGAAACTAAAACATTTGAAATTATGAGCCATTCTAGTGCTTGAATATTCTGACGACACTGTTTGCATTTTGCATTCAGAAAATTCATGCCATCATAGCCAGGCTGTTGGTAATTTCTCTAAGAGATCTATTCAGCCAGCAAAAGCTACAATTAAACTATTATAAAATACAGCTGAGTCTTATCGATAATTTGTATTTGTCAACAAACGTTTAGTTGATTACAATAGTTACAATGAAATAGCTTGGGACTAGTACACTATCATGAATTGATAAGTCTCCTATTACTTATTAACATCATAAATTATCATTTATTTATTGACGTACCTATTACAATAAATGGTTGTCTTGCACCGAAACATACTAAATACGACGCAAATATTAAAAACGTCAGAACCTCGATTAGGGAAAATGAAATCTCTGATCACAAGTTCGAGAATTAATCTCTGATTGAATATTGTTACCAATCACCTAATACTTTAATGCGAGATTAACTTGATAAAAAGTATACTAGTAATATTGACTGGCCAATCGGACTTATTGCGATTATTTCGCGATGATAGTAAAACTATTTAAATAGCGGCTGGACGATGGTCAGTCCGATATTCCTCCAGAATGAAGGGCGTACTATTAAGTTTGTGTCTGTTTGTGGGCTTCGTCTCCGCTTTTGTGGAAGTGGGAAAGTTCTACCACGATGAAGTCGGAATTCCCTTGGCTAAGCAGATATGGGAAGCAGAGGAAAAGATCTTCAATGGCGGTCGGATTGTTGGTGGAGTAGTAGCCCCTTCTCAATCACACCCTTATCTCGTAAGTAAAAGGTTAAAGATAAATGGAGTGTAGTGGATTACTAAGTGAATAGTTGTTTTTTATGTGTCATTGGATTACGTAATTGAGATAAAGGATGAAAATTTACAAAACACAATTAAGAAGTTCTGAACAAACACAGACAATCAGAGATACCTTCTGATAAAAGTGTCAATAAATGATCCAAACTATTAAGGGATACACGTTCAAGTCCATCGTGAAGTTTGGATAGGTTGATACATGTAATTTATATTCTTTAGGCCGGTCTTGTCATCAACTTTCTGAACGTCGCTGGCAGTGGAGTATGTGGGTCATCTCTTGTGTCGGCCAATCGTCTTGTGACTGCGGCTCACTGCTGGTTTGATGGTCGGAACCAAGCGTCGATGTTCACTGTGGTCCTTGGAACCCAGTTCATCTTCCACGGAGGCACCCGTATTGCAACTAATCAAGTGATCATGCACCCATTGTGGACTCCTGCCACCCTCACCAACGATGTTGCTATGATCTACCTGCCATTCGGCGTCTCTTTCAGCGGTAATAATATTATCTTTTACAAATTATTATGGTGTAAATCAGATTTTATATTTACCTACTTATGATTTAGCAATCGAAATCTAGATAGATATGGTTTTTTCAAACTCGGAATCGGCACACTGATCTTATGTTTTGTGAATTATGATGCAATAAAAAACCGAAGTTGAAGCAAAACAATGCATGTCATCTTTTATTACAGTGATCAGGTACCTATTTAAAATTTACAAGCACATAGGTACCTACTTGATTAAATAGGCTTATTGGTATCCACTTACCATCAAGTGAGCCGTTTATCGATCATGAAAAAAATCACCTATTTATATTTTTCCAGCTGCTATTCAACCCATTTCGTTGCCAAGCATCTTCGATCTCAACAACAGTTTCGTCGGTTTGCCGGTTGTTGCTGCAGGATTTGGCATTACCAGTGATTGTAAGTCAAATAACTGAATTAAATTTATATCAAAGTCGATTCAAAGTGAAGTAAACGATTGGTGATTTCTTTTTTATTAGCGCAATCTGGAGTTACCATAAACCAAGTGATGAGCCAAGTGAACCTGCAAGTGATAACAGTACAGCAGTGCGCGGCTGTCTTCGGTACCACCTTCGTAAGAGATTCGACACTCTGCACCAGCGGAGCCGGCGGTATTGGTATTTGTCGTGGAGATTCTGGTGGACCACTTGTCCTGAACCGTTATGGTGTACCCATTTTGGTAAGTAAACTAAGTAATATGTTTAAAATTAGAGAAACCACATAAAAAAACGAGATAAAATGTCATATAAATCTCGTACTAGTGGGACTTTAAACTTTGGCCATGTTTCTTATCTGGGTATTTGAATTCAACACGGCATTGATTGATTTTCAAGGAAAGCTACTTTTCAACAGATTCGTGAAATTTATGGAACCCTTTTGTATATGGGCATAAGATGTACCTAATTGCTCCAGTTGTTTTTATAAAATACAATGTTTTATATAAAACATACAGTGTGAACACCTCCTACAGTCAAAGAGCCTTTTAAAAAACAGTGTTAATTTTAAGATCTTGAGTGTAATGTGTGACATGTTTGTTACTTTCTGTTAGGTTGGAGTGAGCTCTTTTGTAGCAGAAAATAGATGTCAAGATGGATTCCCTTCAGCTTTTGCCAGAGTAACCAGCTTCTACTCATTTATCATTCAACACATGTAAATGTAAGTTTATACTACTTTTAATACATATTTGGTTACATTTTACAAAACGCCTAATATTGATTTTTCAATTATTCTTGTTATTTCGTTTTCAGTTTGACCTCAATTTGGATGGAACTTTGGCAAGGAAATATAAATTTTAAATGTATGCAAATCGACTTTCTCATTTTTATATTTTGTAAAATTAAAAAAATCTTTTACGAAATAAACGTGTTTTATTTATTAATTAGTAAATGTTATTTTTAGTGTGCTTTTCTGCTGATTTCTATTGTTAATTTAATCTGATAATGTTACCTAATTGACAAAGTTAAACTTCTGTTTAAGCTAAACGTACCCATGTATGTACCTACTGCATGTAATGTTGTTTTCTTATCATTTTATGAACTCTAAAATTTGTAATAGGTATAATATTCAATTCTGATAAAAATTACTTTATTTTGATATATCTATTTTCTGCGACCGGTGTTGTATATAGTTCATGGATGTACGAATAATACCTAATTATCATTTAGATACATTCCGTCTACTTTATCATTTCAATTTGACAGGGTTTAAAAGCTTATTGAATTCCAAAAGCGATTATTAATATTTTTTTGTTCAATTTAAATAAAATTTGTAGTTTTAAACATACTCTCTTAAGATTTTACAAGAAAATACATAATCTCTCATAATTGAAATAGAAGAAAATTAAATATGTATACCTATATAACTTCCTTAAGAATCACACTATCTGTTCAAATAAACCGCATCAAAATCCGTTGCGTAGTTTCAAAGATCTAAGCATACTAGGGATGTAACGAATATACGCATTCGCGAATATTCGCATGATTTTGAATATTCGCATTCGCAAATGAATAATGCGAATATTATGCGAATGTTTTGACAAAAGTTAGGAGGATGTTGTATGGATGTAGAAGGAATCTGACAGAGCCAAATAAAGGCCTTTATCTGCCCTTTAAAATGAGCCCAAACTCGATGGGTCTAGGACCTTTCGCTGTCAAGATAATTTGCGGGGATTCCAATTATTTGGTGGGGGAGGCAAGTACCCCCTACCTTCCATGTAGATTCAGGATAGGTAAAATGTAGATGTCTATTTTGTAGTACCTATAAATTAAAATGACTTTTGGAAGATAAACCTGACTTGACAGTAAAAAACCTTGAACTCTTTGTTTTTAAAGTTAACATTCGCATTCGCATTCGCGAATGTCAAAATTGAGTATTCGCATTCGCGAATGTCCAAAAATCGACATTCGCAATATCCCTAAAGCATACATAGGGACAGACAGACGGAGGATAGCGATTTTGTTTTATACTATGTATTGTTGGCAATTAGTTATCTTATTTGAACTGCACTTGTCATGAACTCTTTGTAATACTTTATACAACTCAAAACAATCAGACGATTAAATAAAGAACAGAAATATAATTAATTGTATTTAATTTTATGCATTGTTTTATGATTGTTAATGTTTGTTTAATTTGGTTTTGTGTTTATTTCCTGAATTTTTGTTTATTGTTGTGTGTGTGTTTTGTTGTTTGTTTTAGGTACTAATAACTGCTTCCACTCATTAGTAAAACTTATTACATTATGTGTTTTGTTATAATTTGTACATTTCTCTTGGTTTCTCAAATAAATTAAATATTTTAATAAAGTAATTACGTATCAAGATTTAAAATGAAACTGTTTTGCTTATTAGTGCAGTCATTATTATGATAACATGATAATAAATGCCAAAAGTTCGCTTCATATCAGATGATTGAATTTCTATCTGATCTGAAGATAATTGAAATACTTAAATATGCCAACAGCTTCGGCGATATTGTCATTCTTTTAAAATGAAAACTGCTATTCTGTTCGGTCTTTTCTTTGTGAGCTGTGTCTCGGCCTTTGTGGAGGTAGAAACTTCCTACCATGAAAAGGTGGGAATACCTCTTGCAGAAAGCCTGAGAGCTGATGAAGAGGACAAGAGAAGTTCTAACTTCTTGAACAGGATAGTTGGAGGTGTCGTCGCACCAGCAAATGCCCATCCTTATTTGGTAAGATGTAACTACTTTTCTTCTTCTTATAATGTAAATGATTTGCTATTTGGAAGTTGTCTTACTTATAATATCGCACCCCCGGTGCGACACTGTCGCGAAGTATTTAATCTTATGATCAGTGTTCTCAAGTTGTATGCGTCGGCCTCTTTCTTGTAAAGTTTACTTCCATTCTAGGCTTTCACTGTTGAAACAATACAACATAATTTATTTTGGTTCATTTTATATGACCAGGACCTGCATATAGACTACGTGAACGAAAGTATTTATTTTCCAGGCCGGTCTCCTCATCACCTTTGTAAATGCCGCCGGAACCTCCGCCTGTGGATCATCTCTCCTCTCTCCCAGGAGACTGGTGACAGCCGCCCACTGCTGGTTCGACGGTCGCATGCAGGCCAACCAATTCGTCGTAGTCCTAGGAACACTCACTCTCTTCACTGGTGGTACCAGGATTGCGACCAGTCAAGTCTACTTGCACCCACAGTGGACTCCTACATTCTTGACCAACGATGTTGCTATGATCTATCTTCCTGTGAATGTTCCTACTAGCAGTGAGTTTAATTTTATAGTCTCGTATAGTTTCTTAAGTTTAATGTATTTTTAAGAAGAGCTAGGGAGACGAGTTATAGGATAATTAAAACCAGACAGTTTTAATTAAATTAATGTTAATAATGTCATCTTAGGACATTTCATTTAAGTCAGTATTAATAACGAAAATTTTAAGTTCGGTGAAGCGAGACGATATTGTTAACTAAGTATAAAACCCTCAAAATGTAAAGACAAATAGTTGATCTACGAGATATCTATTTGCATCCAATACCTACTTAAATTTTTAGATACTCCTACTTAAAGATATTTGCTGAAATAACGATTTTTTGTCTTGTTTTCCAGTCAGCATCAGGCCTATTGCCCTGCCTAGTGGATTGGATTTGCTCAACCAATTCGTCGGGCAGTGGACCGTCGCAGCTGGATACGGAATCACTAGCGACTGTAAGTATTTTAAATACTAATCAATCATGTATATGATTTTTTGAAGGAATGTCTGCGCCACATAAGTCTATGCACGTGTGAGTTATAATTATGATAATGAAGATTACTAATTGATGTATTATATTTTTGAGAAATTACACGTTAGACATTTAGAACGTGTACCTATATGAGTCATCTTTTCTTAAACTAGTATTATAACAAATTTAGAATTATTTTCGTCTACGAAGATGGTCGTACGAATTAATATTATAGTTTTCGACTGCTAGATTACCTACACTATTTATAGTACCTATAGCAAGACTTGAGTTCAAAAACTATTTTAAAATTATAAAAAGTACTAACAAACCTATCAAGAACGAATGTTAGCAAGGTAGATAGCGTTTGCATAAAATAGAATAGCTTGTTTCAAGTTATAATATCAACTTTTAAAGTAGTTTCAGCTTTGACCCAACCGAACATTTTTCTTTCAGCCCAAGCCGGTATCTCTATAAACCAAGTTGTTAGCCACGTGAACCTCCAAGTGATCACAGTACAGCAGTGTATGGCAGTGTTCGGTGGAAACTTTGTGAGATATTCCAACATTTGCACCAGCGGAGCCGGCGGTGTTGGTATCTGCCGTGGGGACTCTGGCGGTCCTCTTGTCTTGAACCGCAATGGAGTACCAACTTTGGTATGAATTTTCTTAACACTTTAATTAAAAACAAAGAAAATAGTTCTTTGAAAGATTGTTTCACATTAAATTAAAGTTGGATGATGGGCCAGATGGGGAGTAAAATTTAAGCGAAATCATTTTTTTTCAACTTCAAAACAAATCCGTAGGCGAAAGATAAGCGGTGTTAAAATACAATAGACTAAGACTGGAAAACAAGTAGGTACTAAGAATCAAAGCAATTCCGCCTAGTGTAGACTTTAAGAATTCAGGTATCAGGTTGTTTCGAACTGTTCAATTTAAAAAAAAAAATATGAGATAAATAAATAAATTTTAGGTATCTATTTTACTGGTTGGAGGAGATTTGTAAATAATCGTGTTCTTCCAGATCGGTATCAGCTCATTCGTGGCACAGAACAGATGTCAAGATGGATTCCCATCAGCTTTCGCCAGAGTAACCAGCTTCTATGGATTCATCCGCATGCACTTGTTCTAAGTGATATGAGGTAACTGTCTATCTCTATTTAGAATATTTTAGATTTGTTTCAGAATTTAATGAAGAGGACGATATTTTACACATTTTTATACAAGCTATTATATGAAATAAATCCATGGCCATCTCATTACAAGTTGCTGTTGAAATTTACTGTAAAAACATATTTTAAGATTTAATTTAAAAAACCAAAAGTCTCAATTTTTTTTTTTTATAGTATCCTTTGTTCATTTTCTTTGTATTAATATGAAACGTTTTTTTTCATACAGGTAGACAGATGACTATCAATTCCACGTTTTCGTTGCACCCATCGTGAAAAACAATTAAGTGAAACTTTGTATTAGTGATTTAAAATGAACTAGAAGTGAATTAAATAATGTTCTTAAATATTTATGGTGATTTTGAAGGACAAGTGGTGATCGTCATTTGATTCTATTCAAAAAGACTTATTTTGAATGTTATTTTTCAGACTGATAAAAACTGTTTTATTAAAATTATGATTAGAAATAAGAATGGAACAATGTTGAAGAAATATATTTATTTTTTCTTTACTCAAAATGTTTCAATTATAACTTGACCTACCAACATGCTTTGTAAATGTGCAGATGTCTCTACCATTATCACTGTCACGCAAATGCTTTATATTATATTAGGATTATGCATATTAGTTATGTAATATTAAAAAAAACAAATTTAAATTGTGCCTAAGGTTTTGATATCAATCAAGAATCATCAAGTTTTCAGCTTGTCTCAAATACCTTCTCAAAAATTGGCGCCAGCCCCCATACTATTACTAAAATTTTATTTTATCATGTTACACTGACGTAAGCTGTTTTTAAATGCGTAGATAAAAAATAAATTAATGTGATTAGGTTAGACTAAATCAGAACTACATAGTATCTAAAACAGAGATTATTTGTCAGATAATACGTAAGAACATTATCAAAATGAATTATGACAATATGCTATCGTGTAAATACTGTTGTTACTCATTACGCGGTCTGCAGATACTGATAAAAATAATAATATACGGTAGGTACGAGTAATAATTATTAATTATTTACATAGAGATTCTGAGTAACGTGCTGTAATATACATTTCCTATTTCGGGTTAAGGACTAAAGTAAGAGTCAAGGTACTGTAAGAGAAGGTACTTAAGAGTAATTAAGTCCAAAAATTACATAGTTATTTAAGATTATAATCAAGTATATTTTTTTTTTTATAGACAAAAATAATATAACTGACAATTTACGTTGTGAGACTGTATTCTGTTTTATGTAATCTTTTGCTTGAGCATACCCCATTTAGATGGGGTCGGCGCAATATGTCTTTTCTCTCCACTCCGTTCTATCTTTACATACATCTGTCACACCGCAAACCATCATAATATTTTGTTTTGTGTAATCATAATAAATAAGTTTGAAGGGGCAGGAGGGCCTTCATCAGAACTCATCTTGTGCAGGTAGAAAAGCGGGTATGTCGGCAGATGGGCGTGAGCATGAAAATCAGAGGTCTTTGTCACAATCACAGTTGTTTAATCGACACAGGGTTAAGTAATCGAAATACAACAACTAAATGAATAATGTACAGTCTAATCAATGCGGCACCAACTTAATTAAGCGCTATATTTAACTATTGGAGAGATTCAAAGCGATTCGTCACAAGCGTGGTGCGCGGACGCCGTCTCAAACAACACTGTGTTAAGATGGCCGCCCTCACGACCATCAACAATGACGCTTCGCTAGGTTGACTTTGACAGCTAAAATCAACCTGACGTGTGACATTCACGGATGCGCCGTCACGGCCGGACTGACACTCGACCGTCCTCGGGCGATTCTCTGAAACAATGAAGTTGTACCTATTCCGTTCGGCATCCTGATGAACGACCAATTACAATCATCACAGTGTTCTGCGCTACTTAAGACTTAAGTCGAGCGTCTCGGAACAATTAAGCCCGATGACACCGCCTTGTCACTATCAGTACGTAAGTTAACTGTTCACAATTTGTACTATTGGACAGGTCAATCCTTTGGTGGATGTGACCCGGACGACAATATTCGTCTTACCACAATCTGCAAAGCATCCAGAACAAGTCAGCCAACTTAAAGGGCTCTGACCATTACGACATTTGCATCAAACAAAAGCACAAAACAAGTCAGCCAACTTAAAGGGCTCTGACCATTGCGACACTCGCCTCATAAAACAAAAGCACAGAACAAGTCAGCCTACTTAAAGGGCTCTGACTCTTGCCACACTCGCCTCATAAAATAAAAGCACAGAACAAGTCAATCTGATACTGACTCGGACAACATTTTTTGTCTGACTATTTACCAGGAAAGAGATTCTCACAGGTCGTGTTCACTTACCTACGACTATGAATCGTACCATTCTGTATGAATTTCAGTTTCGTGCAATATTTCCTAAGTCTCAGGATCTGAGCATACACTGAGAGTGTCTGAGCCTGCTGTGAGCGTCCTCGAATCGGCGGAAACAGTGTTAGAGCATACGGTCAAGGTGTCAGAGTTATCATTGTCATGATTTGAATTAGTTATACTTTCTTCATCTTCCGACGCCGTCTCGGCCTCTTCACGATATAAAAGACTAGTAGCTATTTCGATCAAACCGATATGTCCCTGGGGTACTGCGCACAAATGCTCGTGAGAGTATTTATAAGTTCTCTGAGAATTACCTAGGCTTTTAAGTTCGTAGCGATCATTCTGAAGTACTTCTACTATTACATATGGACCTCGAAACTTACTTTCCAATTTTGTTTTATTCCGTTCACAATTTTTAATAAATATTAAGTCTTAGACCGAAGGGTGTCAGATTCAACAGCTTTGCAAATGTTATCTGATGCATCAGTTCTTATTGAATCTAAATCTAAGCGAATCTCATGATCTATATTATCGGCGTTTAACTTAGACATCCCTAGATAATTGGAACGAATTCCAAGCAGTTCTGACTGTGAGCATTGGGTAACGGAATATTTAGAACTATTGAGAGCTAGTTGGATGTTACCTAATTCGTCACGTCATGCTCTGTTATGGTCGTATTAAACGATAGTAAGGAGGCTCTTAAGAGTACGCATCACTCGTTCAACTTGGCCATTTGCCCTACTCGTACTAGTCGTAATGAAATGGAGGTCTATTTTATGCTCTTGACAAAAGCTCTTAAAATCTGAGCTAATGTAGCAACGGCTCTGATCTGCGATGATTCTTTTCGGGGCTCCAAAAAGACACACCGCTTTTTATATAGTATGTTCGAGCAAAATATATTTGGTAAAGGCATCGATTATTACCGAGCAATACTCTTTTCGGTCACTCTTCCCACTCAGCTTCCCCGAAAAATCTATGTGAATCGTGTGCCAGGGCACGAATACTTTTGGAATCGAATGAAGCTGAAAAGGTAAAGCACCCCACGGACCTTTTGATGCCCTACAAATGATACATGAATCTATAAATTTTCGCACACATTTAGACATATCGGGAAACCAATACTTTTTATATAACTTGTCTAGAGTTTTGTCCCTGCCTAAATGTTGCATGTCGTTGTGGACATGATTAATTAGTGTCTAAATAAGAGACTACGGGTAACCATGAAATCGCTTTGTTACGAGTAATCTTCCTATAGAGTACGCCATCTCTAACGTCTGGGGCATATCATGAGAAGCCCGAAGTACGATTTGCTGCACTTGATCGTACAGGGCAAGATCCAGGGGAAGAGAGCTGTAGGTAGAAGGAGAACATCTTGGCTGAAGAACTTGCGCCAGTGGTTCAACAAAAGCACTCGTGCTTTATTTCGCGCTGCTGTGTCAAAAGTACAGATCGCCTTAATGATCGCCGACCTTCGATAGAAGATGGCACAGACAGAAGAAGAAGATCTCTAACGTCATATGCTTGACCTACTGTTTCGGGAAAAGCTATTATGATGAGATGAGATCCTGAATTTCTGCGTCGCATTTCTTTTCAACTGATAGCCAGCCCTGATGTAGTTCAACATAATTGACAGTTTTAGACTAAGGATTTACTGAAGTGACAGGAACAGCAGAATCTGACAGTGGATTTCGAGACAAGTAGTCAGCATGCTCCATTTTACTTCCTTCACGATACATGATGTCGTAATAGTAACCTTGTAGATAAGACCACCATCGGTAAACGCGAGATGTTAGGTCTTTCTTCGATTTCGACGCTTTCGAAATCGCCTACCATATAAATAACGACAAAAGTACTCTACAACTCTGACGACTGCTAATATTTACAGCTCTGGGTCAAATATAGTTAGCACCGGTTCGGACGTGAGAATGCCTATAATTTTGCGCCGTCATTTTATCATGATTTGTCCAAGTAATATGCATGCCCTGTAAGAGGGTATAGGGGACCGACTACACGTGTGAACTCGGGAATAAATTTCCGAAAGTAGGAGGCTAAACCGAGAAATTGGCGAACATTAGTAGCTGATTTAGGCTCTGAGACACCTGATCGCCGATCCATACGTTCCTCGATTCGAGGTAAAGGATAATGTTTAGGTATGGTATTTTGAGTTTAACTCCCTAAAATCTACACAAAGCCTATCGGAATTATCCTTCTTTTTCACAAGAACGATAGAACTTGCAAATGGAGACGTACTCTCCCGAATTACCCCTGCATCTAATAGTTTTTGAACTTGTTCTCTAATTATTTGTTTCTCTATAGGTGCTATTTTATGGGGACATCGTTGCACAACTTTATGTGGTTCTACTAATCTAATTTCGCATACTCCTGATTTCACACGCCTGGTGGGTACACCCTCAATAAAGTTACTCGCATATTTGCTCAATGTAGAAATCAACATGTGTTTATCCCGTCCCTACAAATCCGTGTCAGTTTTTGAAAAATCTGGGAGCCCGGATATCGCGGTGCAAAGATTAGATTGGTGTTTAGTATATTACAAGATTATCATTATCAATTTCTACACTTAGCCCCTGACCAAAAATATCTCTACTAATAATTATAGGCAGCATATATCATATAGAGCATTGCATTGTCGGAAACCACGTGAAATAGTTAACCAATCAAGCGATCCCCAATTTTAATATCAGCCCGGACTGGAGTCGCACACTGCACATCACCGCCTCCAATGCCGCTCAGATAGACGAGACCCCTACACACAGCATCCAAGAGTTTACCGCGACAACTTTCTTTCAAAAGAGAGCAGGACGATCCGCTGTCAAATAGGAAAGGCATAGACTCACCGGAAGATGCTGTCAAGATACCTCTCGAACGACGGTGCCCACAATGGTGGACCTCCTTGGCAGCAGCCTTACCACCGTTCCTTTTAGCGGGACAGTTAGTTGTCACATGACCCACTCGGCCACAGGTGTAGCAGGCCACGTTGGTCGTACTCTCCAACGGACGGGAAGCACTCGGGGTGTCTCGAGGCCAGACTGATCCCAACGCATCACGACGTTTTCGGCATTCCGCAAAACGATGTTCATCAGCTTCGACACCGTCCGAACGCCGCCCAAGTGACACAACTCCCAGGATTCGGAACAACTGCGTGCGAGCTGTGATACTATGCGCGATCAATTCATGTCGTATAACAGACAGACAGTCGTCTTTCTGACAGAGCACAGAGACAACGAATCCAGCCACCACCTCTTCAGGCATGACAGTCTTAGGTATTCGTTCGATGAAGTTCCATAGACGAAGGGCGGCTTCTGAAGCTGTTTCCTTAACTCAGCTGGCGTTGACTGGGTTGCGAGAACACGAAATAAAAGCATTTGCATGTTATTCAGCAATTTTTCTACATCCGATTATGGTGTTTCTTGCTCAATTCTAGCTTCAATCGATCCCACTTCTGATGAAGGGGCAGGAGGGCCTTCATCAGAACTCATCTTGTGCAGGTAGAAAAGCGGGTATGTCGGCAGATGGGCGTGAGCATGAAAATCAGAGGTCTTTGTCACAATCACAGTTGTTTAATCGACACAGGGTTAAGTAATCGAAATACAACAACTAAATGAATAATGTACAGTCTAATCAATGCGGCACCAACTTAATTAAGCGCTATATTTAACTATTGGAGAGATTCAAAGCGATTCGTCACAAGCGTGGTGCGCGGACGCCGTCTCAAACAACACTGTGTTAAGATGGCCGCCCTCACGACCATCAACAATGACGCTTCGCTAGGTTGACTTTGACAGCTAAAATCAACCTGACGTGTGACATTCACGGATGCGCCGTCAAGTTAATAACGAGTTTCTGGGTTCTAACTACTAATACTGTATGGCATTCGTCTCAAATAATGTTACATATTTGAGTTATTTTATTTCAATGGTAAAATAAAACAAAACAATATTACCGAAGCTCCTTTATTTCAACCAGGTACCTCACAATCACAATTTATAAAGCGGTAGTGCAAATGCAATCATCACTGCAATGTGTTGTAAGGGCCGCGCATCCAGACGGATTTTGTTACAGTAGAGAATGTAGGAGCTAGATACAGCTATACTGTGCACGGACCTTAATAGTGTGTGAGAACTTCGTATAGGAATTACATTGTAATTGTTAATACTTGTGCAATTATGTTAAATTTTACTTCAAGTAAGACGATTCTCGAAGTACCACTAATAAATGTAGGTAATACAATAGAGTAGTTCTAATTTAACATATTTGCACAAATTAAACTTGTTCTAGAACACTAGGTACTATTTAAAGAATTAATAATGTAATTTAACATGAACAATGATATTCTATTTACAAAGGATGCTAAAGGTACCTTAATATTGCCGCAATATGCGGAATATAATTAAAATGTGCGAAAAGCTTGATAGCGTCTCGCGAATTAAACGCACATACACGATTACATTCAACAGTGTTCAAAATAAGAGCAGTGGCCCAGTGGCGACCAAAAAATGTCATGTAAAATGCATGTAATCCAATTTCATAAATTCGTGTATGCAGTGCTTGTTAGCTTTATTCACTGCACGCCACTGATAGGTAGATAACAGTCACAGAAAATAGTAAAATGTACTTTACTCATGCATCAAGAATATCTGAAAGTAAATCCTTATACTGTAATGTTAATTTGCCGAATGGTAGATATTAGTATATTTTGTAAAGAGTTCATAAAAGAGAATTTCTTTATTGTTTTAAGTATGATAGCGTACCTACATAAGAGTTGTAGCGTTTTGAAAGTTAGCGTAAAGTTTGGTACTGTGTGTACTAAAATAAGATTTTACAATGCCCTTAAGGTCACTGCTGTCACAAATGTTTTTGACCAACTGAACACTGAGCAATGTATTTGATGAGTTAAACTTAGAACTATATTATGATGTTTGGTATCGCGATTTCAGATTTAAATTTTAGAAGAATGACTTTCTTCAAATATTTATAATATTCTGAAACCGCGTTACTTCACATTCAACTTAAAACTAAAAAAAAAAATCTTAAAAATTTGCTGTTTTATTATTATTTTTTTACAATTAACAAAATTATGACTAAACATGATGAGACTAGATATATAACTTAACAACTAAAAAAATATTTTTTCAGAGTTATAATTATTATTATTTAATTTAAAGGATTAACATTAAAATGAAACTATTCGATGTTTAAAAATGGCTAAGAACATAAAGCCTACTTTTTTTAAAATCATGATCCGTGTAGATCTAGTGAGATTTTATTTTAGACTTTAAGCCGCAATCGAAGTCTGAAAATACAAGCTGAATTATATTTACAAGGCCTTAACACTAAAAAAAATGACAATTCCATTTCGATATTTAAAATTTTAAAATAATATTTACAATTTGAAATTCATGAACGAGGCAATAAGACAATTTACGCAAAAAATAAATAAAAATTCTTAAAAACTTTATAGACTTATTGAAAAAAATAATGAAGCTTTAATAAAACTACCGTAATGATATCACAGTTCATTTATGCAAACAAATAAATTTTAACTCGGATAATTTAAATTAGTAATTTTAAATTAGTACATATTTTTACTACTAAAAAATAATGTTATGGCAATATTGACTTAAACATTTCAACATAATAATATTTATATTCGAACAATCGTCGCCATTTTCTAAAATCTAAAATATATTGAGTTTTGTCTCATTCTATCATGTATGTTGCTGCCTATCAATGAAAGAGACAAAACATTGTATAAAGTCTTTCTTCCACGAAGATTATTATGATGTTATTTTCTTGTTACTATATTGTTTTTTTTTATTTTTGTCTTACGTTCAAAACATGTCATATTCCTATCTCAGATAAATAATAGATATTTCATAGAAATCATTAAAGTAAGATGTAGCATAATTCTCACTGAAAGAAAGACTTAACTGCACATTGATTTACAAAAGAATTACGACTATATTCCAAATATTTAGAGGATATATTCGTTTGTGAGCAAACACGAACTTTACTTTTAATTCGTCTACATTTAACTACAGATTTTAATATGTGCTTTTAAAATGTCTATGTGTTATGATATGACCTAAGTTTTATTTATTTATTTAACGATAGTTTTTATTTTCTTTTAATGTGTAATAATGTGCGAATGTTGAAATGTTTTAATGTGTAATTAGCTATGTTTTATGTGTATTTATGTTGGACACAGCACCTTCAGTATGTAATCGGTTAGGAGAGTAGGTACGGTGGGACTGTCTTCATTGATAGCTTTAAGAACTGAAAAGACAAAATTAAAATTAATACACACAAAAGCTTATTTTAACTTACGATAACTAATACGGTGTAGAATAAGAGGCATTTTTTTAGATTTCATAATCTTTTTTTGCAGGTAACGAGATACAAGAGATTTACAGAGGGGCTATTATTCTGTTTTCGTCTGCATACTAAGCAATAAAAAAACCATTTCCCTTCATGTATTTACCTTCGAAATGCAACAAAAAACACCAAAAATACAATATCTCCTAAGGTTCATCTTATTTAACTTACTTTTAATGAGTATTTGAAGGGACTGGTTGTCCGGTGGTCCGTTGTCCAAGTGGAAAGGTATCACGGTGGTCAAATACTGTAACATCAAATTAATAACATTTGAATCATAAAATAATTTTAATAACACGGGTATTTGAGGAGTAGTCATATTATAAGAAATGTTTAAACTATAGTCAGTTAAAAGATAACCAAAACACAACAGCATCAAAGTTATTTTGAACTTATTTTTGTAACATAAATCTTTTGAACTTGTCTACCCTACAGTGGCGAAGGCACTATACAACTCCATTCCTGTCGGTTTCCTTTTTTTAATATTCATAGACTTACAAAATAGCACCAGCGGCTGTCAAGGCAGGTTATTATAATTCTATGCAAACGAAATGTTGTAAGAATGTCTTATACGAGTTCCCCCTTGAGGTAAGTTAGACTTCGCCACTGTTACCCTATTCCATAAACTTCTAAAAAGTATTACAATATTAAACAAACAACTCAACTACCTTAGATTCAGAGGCACCATTATTGACATTAGGTGACCTTGGTGGGCCAGGTCTCTTCTTCTTCTCAATATGATACTGCCTGCGTTTGTTCTGTACAGCCAACAGAAGCGATATAAACGTGTTTTTCATTTCCTTCTCGTATTCCAACTCGTCTCTCAAAGCCAGTTCAGCTATCAGCGTCTCTGAGAACTCTCGGATCAGAACTTCAAGCTCCATGAAGATCTCGTTTAGTTGTGCCAGCGATAGTGTGCGGAGTTCTGCAAAGGATAACAGGGTATTTATAACTTTATCTTATTAGAAATAGAGTTGAATTGCCAATAAGAAGTATACTCAATTGAATTTTTCCCAATAAGTGAAAAAAGTTTTAGAGTAGCTGGCATTTTGTTATTTAATAGGTTGTTTCCCAGGTGGGTCGAAAAAGGGAACACTAATTTTAATTAGAAAAATAGTTGGATTTTTAGATGTCTTATTAATCGAAACGCTTTACTGTTGACTAAACTAAATCATGATGATGAAACCTAGAAAAAGTTTTTAGTTAATAGGTAGGAATCTTATTTTTACAATAAAGTCCTTAGTATTGCGTTCAATATTAAGTACTTACTAGAGCACCGAAATCATCTGCGATTGGGCAAGAAATCAACGTAATTGTGTCGTTCCTAATAGCGTAGTGAATCATATTAGTAACACCGCCTACTCGGTGTAATTAATCGACTGACCAGACATGATCCTAGGTTGTTGTAAAAATGTTGTAAAAAACAAAAGACACTCGATTTATGTTACACTTATCTCGTCGTTATTATAGCTAGTTAGTCTTATGACTATGACTCGGATTTAGTAGTCATAAAAATAATTCCCTTCCATATAATTTGTGTCTTCGATAATCACGCTTAAAACGTGTTAGGGCTCTATAAATTTTCCTTAATTTGTATAGAAAAAATAATTACTTAAGTAGCATTTACGGAAAAAAGACTCATCAATAATATAGTTGATCGGAAATAACAAAGTATAGTAAATGCGTTAAACATGTAGCTACATTCACAAACGATTGAGTATTTCAATTGGATACCAATATTACAATAATGACTAACCCACAGTTTGCATACGTGAATGATTTTAAACAGCTTTAGTTAATCTGTGTAGTAGTCGAAAAAAATAACAAAACAACGTGTGAGGAAGCTTCAAAAGCTTGTTAAACGTAATTTGGAGCAACAGATCTGTTTCTTTTAACGCTTGATAGATTGCAATAAAAACAAACTATCGTAGCTTCACTATCGAGATTTTATGAAAACAATGCCGTACGAGGTGAATGCACTCACTAATTTGCGTGTCCGCCTTTGATCGAATCGGATATTGATTATTAACGATAGCTTTGATTGTATCGAATGAAATATCCGAGGTATGTAATGGATTGCACTCAGTCGTCCTATTGTACTTTGCGCATATGCTCGTCATGTAGTAGAAAGAGTAATATTTGTTACAGGAAATGAAAATGATGAGTCCATTCTCAAGATTAATACAAAATCTACAAGACTGAATTTCCTGTAACTTCTAATCTTTTTAAACAAAAAAGAACAATCTAAATCGGTTCAACAATAACAGGTAAACAGCAAGTCTGGCAATCTCTTGCGGTATCTCCAGAATAATCACACATTTTTAGTATAAAAGTTACTCGAAATATATCATAATATTCTGGATTATATTTCTTACACTCCATTATTATCTTAGATAAAAGTAAAGTATGTTTGGTACTTACTGTCTTCATAGAGGGGTGAGTTGAGCACCTCCTTGCCTTTCTCGAGAGCCTCATTGTACTCTATGTATTCACCCTCCGACGACGGCGTGTCTTGCATCATATCATCTATCTCTTGAATCACCTGCAATTCACGTTTGCATCACAGTTTTAATAATGTTTGATGTGAAATCTTTTTTCCGAATGTAGGTTTTTAAATTTTCGGTAAATGCATTCATTAGGTCAGAGATAGGTACACTATAGTTACTGTCCATAGAGAGCCTATCTTTTATTTCTGAACTAGATTTAACTTGGCATAGATAGCAAAATATTAATCATTAATCTAAATTGCAAGCTGTCACAACCGAATGAAGTAACTAAACCACGATTCTAAATAGCATCGTGTTCAATTGTTCCACTAAATCTTATTTGGACATACTCATTGGCTTTGGAAATAGTATCGTACTGACCTCATCAGCAGTTTTGACAGGGCACTCATGGTCCTGGTGTAGGCCGCCCAAGATGAGAGCGTGCATGTCCAAATCCGAGGCAACTGCTTCGTCTTCCGAGCTGTGGATCTCATCGTCGGGAGTCAACGAACTCTGAAATATGTTACACTTATTATTTTTATTCTAGGGAGGGGTTACAATGAAGAAGGAAAGTCCATATTTGAGAAGGATTTAAAACTTTGAATCCTTCGAAAATGTTGAAAGGAATCACGAGTCCATCAGTTAAACACTACTTGATCGTATATAATTACTGTCATTTTTTTGAGTCCAACTAACTGAAATATAATAGGTCATAGAGAAGTTGCTAAACCCAGAACATAATACGTAAATTGCTCTTCCTAAACCGAAAAAAATATGTCCAAGATTAGTCAGTATATGTACAATTATTTAATGACAGCAAAAATAATGAGTGTTTCTCACGACACAATAGGCAGCATCATTCTTTTTGACGCAAGCACCGTGCGATAAACCACATAGAGAACAAAGAGGGAATCTTTGAAAGGCCTTATGTGTGCGACACTCGTGTAGGCGGGACAAGACCTTTTAGAAATCTTAATGTGTTTCTCAAAAGAAGTGTTTATTAAAATAGCGTGCTTGTAGTAATATAGATGAATATTTTCAATTTAAATTTTCGAAGTCGATCGATTTTTAATACGTCATAACATTAAAATGTAGAAACTAACCTTTAGAATAGTGATGAGCAAAGCAAAACCAAGACCAAGTCTTGGTCTTACTCAAATCTGTCTGGTCTCGGTCTCGGTCTTTTTGCAAGACCAAGACTGCAAAACCAAGACCAATTTTGCTCATCACTACTTTAGAAACCTACATAGAAACTTACTTTCAAATTAGATCATTTAACGTTTACTGAAACATCAATTATAATCAAAATAAATGCTCTCCATTAATTGTATCTGACTAATAGTTGATAGTCTATTAGGGTCACAGAAAAGATAAGACAGATTGTCATGCATTGCGAACGTGAGTCATTGCCAATATTATGTAAAATCTATGCGATTATTATTGTTTTTAAATGAATATGCAATACGTGTGCCTGACTCGAACCAATTTGGCAAAGATTCGTTAATGAATGCAAATGAATTTGAAGTGGCGATAAGAAGAATGCATGACCAGTTGCGCTGAAGTTCGGAGTAGTAGGTACCTACGCGTCGGTAGACATGACGTAGACTTCATTATCTTATGATCTAATTAGAATAATGAGGAGCTGCAATAAATAGTACATTCAGTGGATATGTTATTGATTATGACAACGCAAAATTTATTATTAACCTTGAGTCTTCAAGAGTAAGTGTCTATTGAAGACAGACATACTGTGTTACACTTAAATACTTTGAGCTCATTGCAATAATATATTGACATGAAAGAAGCATTTTTTTTTTTTCAATATTTTTAAACTCATGCTAATAATGATGCATTTAAGTTTAAAGTGTACAGACACTTTCACAACCCGTCTCAGCGTACTCGAGGAGGGTAGACCTAGAGGAACATTGACATTGATTGACAGACATGCGCAAAGCAACACTGACTATTGATTAAGTTTCTTGTTTTACTTTTCCGTACTACGTCTAGCAATTACTACGGAGTGACGTAGTAAAGAATGCTTATTAGAATATCTTGAAATCTAAGACACTGGTATTTACAGTTGTGGTGTTATTTATTATAATTTCTTATGGTATAGATGCAATATAGGTTATAAATTTATAATTTTATTAGATGACTTTAAGGTTAACTTAGTGGTAGGTATAGGTATTGTAAATGTGTATAAAAAGGTTATGACTGAGGACTGAGACCTTGAGTAATTATGTTATGTTGCTTCCCTTTTTCTATCTTCAGATACTACGTTATTTTAAGCTAATGCTACTACGTTATTCTAACAAATCTTTAATGCAATTTTAATGATCACAATATTATCCAATAGTTGATAATATATATATATATATATATATCTTTACACAATAAATTGTACGTAAAAAAAGAAAAATAATGAACCGAATAACGTACATTCTTGTCACTCAAATTCAATGTCGGAATATGCATCTTCCTGGAGAAAGATTTGGTCCAATCAATGGGTAGAATATTTCCGAAGTTGCCTGTGATGGTCCACCACATTCTGAAACAATAAAAACGTATATTTTAAACATACATATTTATGACATTATTTTCATTATTTTATAGAATAAATGGAGCTATTGCTATCACCCCTAACACTGTATGTGACATTCATTATACAATTAAAAATATATAATGCTATCTTATTCCTTAGAACTGCTTTAAAGTAAAGTTTAATTATGTCTTAAAACTTCAATATCTCCTTCATAAATACACCATCGTAACGATATACGATCAACAGGTTTAAAACAGTAATCCTTTCTCACAAAACTAAAGTTTTTGTCTTTTTATTAACTTCTAAGCCGTAAAGTTGAAAAAGTAACAGCTTTCGTTCTGAGGTCGTCGAGATCGATTTGATCGCTTTAGTTGTGGTTTTATTTCCAGATATTATCTTAGACGTGATTTATTGAGTGTTCTTGCTCTCTTGTTAGTTGTAATCTTCTTGAGATTAGTATAATGTATAATGTAGTGTTGTAAAATGTTTTTTCTTGCCTGATCACAGTGGGTATAAATGTTTTTAGGTCCTAGTTTACCAAAATTATTGTTTATAAAATGTTCCTAGGTAGTTTTATATTATACCTATAACGAATTAAGGGACAAATTAAAGGTCAATTTATTCGGCTATTAAGCTCAATTTTCGGCTGATAAGCGTAATAATACGTAATCATTTGTGCAAACAATTTCACAGTTAATGAAGCCATAACAAATTCCATGATCTCGCGACCTTGTCTCATGAAACACGACCGTAAAAACAAGTCAGAATTCGTCGAGGTCTATCTAATTTCCGCGCTCGTTCCCGTTTCCTGGCCTGGGATGAGTCGCTCGCTAAATTGTGGAACTTCAATTATTTGCGAGTCAGATTGTTGGGGCTCCCTAAACTCATTCGTGTTGGGTTATGGTAAATAAACTTTGATGGAGGAAATCGCTGGAGCTATATGGCTGCATTGTACAAATACTTTGAGCTGTATCATAAAATCCTTGATGTGTTCTGGTACTAAAATGTATTTTATTCTGCCTTAGTGCGTTATTCATAAATGATATTGCAAAGGTACTTAAAGGATGGTCTTCATTTCCTATTAGAAGAACCCTTTCGTTGAGAGGTTATCTAATTTTCGCGCTTTTTTCCATTTCCTGGAATGAGTCGGCTGCTATATTGTGGCATCGTTAGAACTTCCGTTGTAATAAGATTTTTTTTTTAATTCTAACGATTAATTTGTAACATAATACATAATGTTGACTGTGACGGGTTTATTAAACTATTCGATTTTGTTCTTCCTAATATTGTTTTCGTTTTGTAGCTTAGTTCTGTGAGTGTATATGACACGAAACACTCAAAGAATCTTTAGTTCTTGAATGTAATGGCGAACGTACACTGTACAGTAATATATCAGTACTAATATGTCATAATGAGTCCAACGTAGGAGTGACCTTTATATGTAATTGCTTTTTATTCAAAGTCCCCTCTGTGGCCTCAATCAGTATTGGATGGGCGATCTTTGACACGATACAACTATTGCAAACGCATACATTCCTTTCAAACTTTTGTACTAATAAATTCTTCTCATACAAAGTCTCTTCTTCGATTCTTTTCAAACTTAGCTTTACTTACTTAACTTTACGTTGTCTAGATAGGTAGATAAATTAAAGCCACAGAATTTTATTTCTAAATTAAGTCATTGCGGTTATAGAAGGTTCTGTCACCACTTTCTCAATTAAATTTAATTTTATTCTGAAAAAATGTCAAATACTATATTTCTTTTAATACTTTATTTTTGAATGACCATATAAAACAAAATGAGAATTTATGATTGAAACTACTATGTAGGTTCTCTCATAAACTACCTACATGGCCAAATCATATTATAGATGCAAATATGAATTTCTCTCACTGACTAAAACTAGTGATTATAACATTTTATTGTTATTTTATTACAAATTAGGAGTGCTGACGCAAATCTTTTCATCTACGAATCCATTTTGTTGGCGTTGTTAAAGATACGAATGACGTTCCTAAACGGGCAAATGAGGAATGCTTTGATCTCTCTTGCATTGTTTGAATTAACGCCTGCTGGTTTCAATAGCTTCATATTCTTTTAAGGAATTGTATTGGTTCAGCGCAAAATCATTTGGAAACGAAACTTAGACTCTAGGTATACCTACTGATATTTTAACATTTTAGGTAGCATTTTATTAGGTTACCGTTATTTCTACTGAAAATGTTATATGTGTCAACTTGTACAGTTTGGTAGTTTATTTGATCGCGTAAATGTAGGTATATTTATCAGTTATTTTGACCAAAATAAAAGCGATACGAAATCAAGTCATTAACAGATCAGAATGATTTAATTCAACTTCAACAATTGCGTTAACGGCTGATCATTTATTTAGATTACTGTAATGAATACTGTATTTTGGATATTTTGACGAGAGGAACAAAACGTTGAGCGTTGGTCTGCAGTGAGTCAGCCGGAGACACAAATTGGCGCTAATTCGAGATCTGGATGCACGTCACCACTCAATTGAAGAATGTGTCACTTCATATGGAGGAAGGGCTGTTACAATTTGAATAGAAAAAAAATCATAATTGCTTTGAATGGAAGCAATTCCATTAACAAACGACCACGTTATTCAAAATTTAATACTAAAGTTCTTGGGTTGGTTCTTGTTTAAATGACGTGTTTAGTTTTTAGAGTCATTAATTTTTCATTGTCATTATTTGTAACATCAACTAGTTTCTATCGATTGAGAAGGTTCTTTAGAAACAAATTTGAAGTCGCAAATAATAAAAATCGTAAACGACAATTTAATTTGATAGTACCTACCTATTATACATTTTTTTTCGTCATTTATGTTTTTATTGGTATTCACAACCCTGAAAAAAAGATTATAAAGCATTTGATGCACCAGTGCACGCATGTTTTATAATTTTTTGATTGATGATCAGTTCCTATTCACGTAGTTGTTGAACCTTCCCAAAATGTACTTGTAAAATAAGAGATCAACATTATACTACAAAAACAAATAGTTTTATACTCTGTCTATTTTGTATGTGTAGCTTTTTACCAAAACAGTCAAACAATGTAGTTAATTCAGCATAGACAATACAGCTATTGTATTTTAAAATAGATCTCGAGACATTTTTGGTTTTAAAATCTAGAATGACCTAGTTCCACATCTGTTTTGGATATAGGCTTAAAAATAGTCATTAACCTCCTGCGGTTCTGTGTAAGTTTCTAGTATTTGACTAACATACAAGAGACAATATTTTAAAACAATAAACCCAAGGAGCGAAACAATTATTAACTAATACCTACATTATATACTTACTATTAATTACTTTTACGCGAAAAGTATAGCAAATGCTGTGTTTTAAACGTACGTACTCTTTGATTATTAGCTCGAAACAGATCTTTTCTTAAACTTCGTTTAAAGATGGACCGAGATAGCGCCCAAAAATGTTTTTGGTAAACGAAAGCGAACACTATTGTTTTCAAACTTACTGCAGGTCCTTTTATAAAGTCTGGTATGTATATTCAGTTGCGTCACGCATGCCATATGGTATATTGACTCTGACAACACACGTAACATGAGATATTTCGCATCTGTTGTTTTTTATCCCGCGTAGGTATATCACATGTGTTGAGTGGTTCCCTGATTTGTTAACAAATTTGTGAATATATTAAATGGTAGGTCTCATAGATTCAATATGCCTGAACAAGCTAAAGTATAAATCAAAAATAAGGATAAATTCAGCAAAGCAGTCAAAATGGTTTCATTTGTTTCAGGAGGAAAATGTTACATAATATACCTACGACTGAGAGTTTTAGCTGAAAGGATCAGTGAAGTCAGGGAAGTGTGGAGGGTGTGTAGACGTCCAGTAATTACTGGTGTAAGCAAGTGTTAAGAACATACTCAAGCAGAGTTTTTTTAATAGGTACGATAGAAATATTTTGAATAAGTACGAGTAGAGTTTTTTACAGTTGCTCTGAGTTTTTTAGTTGCTAAAGATTATTATATTTAAAGTTATGTTGAAGTTACATTTTTAAAATGTAATATCGTTCATTGTCATTGGATAAGTACTGCAAGATAAACGTTATTTCAGTGTCTAATCTCACCGTAACCTCATTTGTTATCTTTTGATCTCATAAAATAAGCGCGTGATGTTTAATCGATGCACCTAGATTAAAATCCTTTCATATATTTTTTTCGCGGAAGTTGTAAAATAAGTAAGGGTCAACTATTATTTTTGAAACGCATAAATGGCCATTTTTGACAACACCACTGGCTAAAAGCGGTGAAGGAAAACATCGTGAGGAAACCTGCGTGTCGGAAAAGGGTTCTATAAATCCTTTGAAGATATGTGAAGTCCCCAATTCGCACTGCGCAAGCGTGGTGGACTATGCCTAATCCCTCTTCTGAGGAGACCTGAGCCCAACAGTGGGCAGTAATGGGTTGGTACAGGCATAAATGGCCACTATACCTACACTTTCCCCAATAACTTCTGCAATTATATGGCTTTTAAGGTAAAACTAAAAAATAGTACTAGAGTTTTAACGCTAAGAAGAATGAATACATAAAATGAGGAATAACGTTGATTTAAGATAATCGTAAGACCCTATAAAAAATTGTTTAGGACCAAATAGATCTACTACTCATAAATATATGGAATAAGAATGAGAGGAAAAGAAAGGAGAACAACAGGTGGAAAGTCCCAAATTAATATACCATGAGATCAAAATATTAAAATCTCAAAGTCATTGACATCATGCAATTTATACCTATAGGTAATGTTTATATATTCAAGTAATGTCGCGAACGAATATGGTCGGTCTACTGGCCCATAACCTGTTCAATTTCACTACGACGTTTTTGGTCTCAGTACCGTTAAGTTTACTTTTAGTGTTAGCGAATCGGATTTAACTGCATTTACATATTACGAGAACCGTCTGCGAATTTATGAAACTCTTATGAAATTTACAATGTATTTGCGAAGTAGCGTGAAAGTGAGAAATATCTAGACGTCTAGATGTGAGGTTTGAAATGAGGTGTTGCGAATTTCTGTTGCAACTTGCATGTATAAAATAGATAGGATTTGTTTATTTTTTAGGTTAGGTAGTTTAACTTATGGATTCTTTAAGCCTTGTCTTCAAAACGGACAACTTAAAAGCCTCTAAAAACATCTTAAATATTCTACTTCACGTCAATATGATTAAATGAATTACTGAATTACTGACCAAAATATTGGCACACCTTTTCACATATTTCCAAACTTATTAAAAGTAAACGTCATTGAGTTAAATCTCGGTCTGCCCATATGCATATAACGTGTGGGATTCACATATGACCTCCAATGTCCTAACAAGGTATGTAGTAGGCAGTAAAACGGATACTCTAGTCTATGGTTTATGACGACAAACTTGAGATTTGACCAAGATGATGTTGATAAGACTTGACAGTAATTTTTGTTGGAAAAAGACTTGTAGGTGACTAACTAAATATCTCTATATACACGAGAACTATTAATCGTTGTTTAACAAAGAAAAATAGCTTTATGAACCTACGGCTAACTAATTGATTAATATGACCATGGTTATAATTTACTCATTCTTCGGTTTGTTCAGAACTCTATTTTGCAAGTCATCAATTTGTTTTGTTGATCATGAAATATTCTTATGGTATGCCTTATAAAACCATTCAATAGAAAATATATATACATATAAATATAAATATATATATACTTCTAATATATCTTTTATTATCTGTTATTATATTATAACTATTATATTAGAAGTATCTTTAAACTTTGATGCTAATTAAGTAATAATTATCTGATTGATTTTCAGAATGTTTATGTAGGTTTTTGGTGTCGACTACATTGTCGCCTAAAATACTTGGGATGAAATAAAGTAACTTATGCATACAATTTTTTAGTATAATCAGTGGGCTCAAAGACTCAAAGGTAGTCAAATGATCAGTTTGTGCCTCGAGCGGTTCTTAGAGAAAGTTAATTTACAAGATTAATGAATCCCCGTCATTAGAGTCTGATGATGTATGAGAAATTAATAATTTAACAATTTAGAAGTTAATCATTTTAATTGAAGCAGATTTAAGGTATTTTTTTCGCAGATATTATGAGTTTTGTGTAATATCTTTCAAACTATAAAATTATTAGTTATTTGCGTTATATCTAGTTAATATTTTAAATATATAACTTGAAAAAACTGAAGCTAATCTCCTTGTAGAGAAGTTATTAAACCGAGTGTTTAAACAAGGATACAATGGGCCGTAAAAATAGTAATATTCTCGCAATCCTACGTATAGGTACAAGAAAACGTAATACCTTGGAAAGCGTTATTTGTGTAGTAAACAGAGGCTTTATCCCGACTGGTCGAGGTTTGAGTACGTTATGTCATAAAACTTGTTTTTCTGAACCTCTACCATGGATTTTGATTCCATAAACCGAGAGGTCTGTAACTGTCCTAAGAAGCATGCGCGTAAGCTCAGATATACCTATTGCTTAGCGGGGTAATTAGGTAGTTTTAAGATTTTAATGATAATATTCTGTGTGAGAATTTAAGTTAAGAATACTTTAAAAGCCTTATATTTAACAAAGAGAAGCATAAAGTTAAAAAATAATCTATTATTAAAATACATATATGCAGAGATTTGGGGTCCTATCATTTGAACGCAGACAACGTAGTGATCTCAAATACAGATCTGTCTGTTCTAGTAGATAAAAGGGAACATAATATTACAGTTAGCTTAAAAGAACCAGAAATAAGGTTTTTTACCCCAGGTACTGAAACCAGCAAGAAATACCTTTTTTCTTAAATCTTCGTCTGGTACGGCACAGGACCTCCTTACATCGAAGCTTAGTAATGTTTACTTTGGTTTTATTACATATTACATTATGGTAGATTAAATATAGTAGTGAGTAAAGAAACGAGAACAAATAAAACTTCGTATTCGTTAGTCTTTCTGGTTGATAACAACAACGATAAAGTAATGTCATAATCTTGAACTTTACAGGTGAAGTGTAAGGATGTGATAAAAATCTTGCTGTCTTGTATTTATTATAAAATTTAAATTATTGACTACTGTCGTTATATCAGATATATTATTAGTAAATTACCATAACAAATGGTATAAAAATCCAATCGAACCAGCATAATAGTTATAAATTATCTGATAAAAAGCTGAGCTTAAGATTGTAAATCTCTTGAGGATCTGACATTATCTAAATAGCTGGCATTTCCTGATGAATAGACGCCCCCGGGGAGTATCGATGACAATAAGTTACGACTTTATTAGGTACTGTGAAGCGGTATAGAAACTTGTGGACAGTGAAACAGTTGGAGTAAGCAACGATACAGAACTGACTTTGACCTAGAAAGTAGGAACTATATATGAACTATAGTTGAAATTTGTTTGACCATATCGACACTATGATAAATATGGAACTCGAGTAGAAGAGAAGTTGTAAAATTTCAAACTATTTAGGTAGGTATTTTAGCAAGTTAAAGCAAAAAAAATCTCAAGGAATTGCTTCGTTCGTTATATGTCGTATTTTTTAAGATATATTGTTTAATAAAATATAAACTAGTGCCAATGTAGTGGAATTGTGCATGATGTTTGTGATATGATTTGACCTCTTATCACAGGCCAACGGGTACTTTCAATGTCGAAATAAAACGGTAAATTTTGTATCTACGTACATTGTTTATAACTCTGTTGATTGGTATTATAATAAGTATTATAAATACTCTTTGAATTATAGCTTAATACTTTGGCAACTCCATATTAAATTAAATAATTTAGGAAGAATGAATTGTTTTTCCCGCGTAACATAAAAATTTAAAAAGTTCGGTTGCTGTAAAAGTCAGTAAAACAACAAGTCCAAAAAGTTACGAATTATTGTAATTAAATGCATCATCTATTTTCAATCATTCTCTTTTCCGACTAGTTTTGACGTTTATAAGTATCAAACGTCGGATTAAATCCACCGGATTCAAATACCGTTTGGATTTAAAACCATTTATCAGTTTTTACCACTGGGCTTTGTGTTAGTCGCCGTCTCCTTTTAAGGTCCGTTAATGAAACGACGAGGTCCAAAATCCAGTTTTTATGTTTCTTGGAAATTTGTTCTTGTATCGGACCTATATGCACAGAGTTTTCTGTCCTTTTCACTCTTTTCTCAATTGTGTAGCGAGTGAGTAGGATAGAACATTATAGTTTAAAACGTTTACATGCCATACATTAAGCTCAGAATTTTTGGGGATTTTATGATTTTATGAAAAAATGAAATACTTCAATTGAAGTTAAGGAATGTAATAAGGAAAGTTATGTGTAATATACATATGAGAACTCTTAAGTAGAACAGTTAGAAAGATATTTATTTGTGAAATAAAATAATAAATCTGAACCAATTACCGTTAAATTTGTTGTAAATAAAGTTCTAGATGTCATGCTTCATTTCTGTGAATCATGAAATGTAACAACATGCATTATTGTATCAAATTTCCGATGACATAATGTTATTAGAATATACAGGCGTGGCAGGTGATCGAAAGCCATAATTATTATACGCTACATATTATTTTATAATTTCTCAGAACCCAAACTGTTCGTATTACAAAGATTAGAGTTACTTGATCAACTTTGTTGCCACTTGCGAAAATCATTTACTGTTTAAACATGATAATAAAAAAGTTTAAAGTATTAAGTAAATAATAATAATTTTGTTCTACAATCTAGAAGTCTATTGGTTAGCGCTGTTTGCCATGCTTTTTTAACTCATGGTAGACAGTTGCTTCGGAATTGAAAACGGAACGGAAAAAAAACTTTCATGATCATTCTTTACTGTGTGGTCAAAACTAATATTAAATACCGGAGAATTAAAACCATTGAACAGCTAAACAGCAATCGTTTCAGCTATAAATTACACTTTATATAATTGACGGTTTCAATTAAGTAATTTGCAGCTCGATGGAGCACGATTATCAAGTTCATCTTGTCTTGAACTTCGTTTTGTTCGGTTTATTTTTGTAATCGAGAAACAAGTAAGTTTAAAATGTATTCTGATTCAATAATAAATTATAATTTGTTTAAATTTTACACGTTCCCTGCGGTACAGATTTATCTGTACTTTCCATTACTGCGTTACGAGGCGTTTTAAACCTTGTCCTAAACCAGACGTTGTGGCGGCACGAGGCTTATTAAACCCCACCGCCCTTAAAAGACGAAAATCCTTTTTTTGTCGCCAAATATGACAAATTGTACGGCTTTTGTCGCGATTTTATACAACATTGAGTGGATTAATCTATATCTGCCGCCGCCCGTGGATAGATTATTTAGTTTAGATTCTATAGGTAAAATAAAATGTGGGATCTGATGTACCTCGTACCGCACTGAAAAATAGCAGATTTTCTTAATATTTAGTGATGGGAAAACAAATATCGATTTTATTTAATTGTATTTATTTGTCAAAATTAAGGATTTTTTTCATTAAAACACGTCAAGCAATAATATTTTTTGCAAATAGTGAATTCTGTGAGAATTTTCTTCACTTTTTTGTCAGCCTCACGATTTTGTCAATTTTTCATAACATCCTACACATCTCCTTTTCTTTGATCCTTTTTCGAGATGATGTGCATTGTAATTAACTTTCTTCGGCAATGTTTCGATATAATTGCAGCAGTCTTTCTTCGTCACGTTCGCAGCCTGGCATGCGTTGCACAACACTAACCGCGTGAAGCTAGCGTACAGTGCGGTACGAGGTGCGCGGAGGTACGAGGTGTTTGAAACCTCGTTCCGCACTGTATTAGAATTTTATTTGTTCAGTGCGGCACGAGATCTAAAAAACCCGGTATTAAAATAGGTACACCATAGACCTAGGAATCAATAGCACATCTCAGATATATAGTTATCTCTTTCCTGTACTGAACCAGATGGAAGTTATGCCTCCCGCATGAACGAGAAGTTCACATTTTTTATTGCCGCAGGAACGTCGGGACGTGTACAGGGCGTTTTAAGCCTTGTTTCGCAGTTAACGTGTTAAAGGATAAAAGAGAAGAAGTTAAAAAGGTATTTTTGTGATGATGAATATAACAGAATCTATTCCTTAAGAAAAGCAAAAATGACATGAAATAGGTAAACAATTGAATAAGCTAACTTTGTTTATTTTGAAGCAGATAACTTTTTATCCTCGTCGAATCCTGTGCAACAAATATGCAGAAATCCATGAAAAGAAATAAAAAGTCTCAGGGAAAAAACATAAAGTTGATTAAGACACGTTTATTAAAAGTAGTATAATTATTAACAACTAGATGACCCGCGCAACTTCGTCTGCGTTACAAAGGGGTTCAAAAATTGTAGACTATATAGGCACGCGCCGCCCGGCGCAAACAACTACGACCCTGCATTTTAAATTTGTAATATCTTCGGTAATATTCACTTAAATTACATGCTGTAAAAAGCATATTGATCTATAATAAATGCACAATTTATTTAATGATACTTAATTGGATAAGGATTAATGCTGTATTGTTTAAAATCACTTCGCAAATAACCATTTTTTAAGTAAAGAATAAAAATGGTTATGCTGGGTTATCCCTAAGAGATAGACATATACCATCGCGGACTTTTTTGTTGAACTTTTTAAGGTGAACAATACTGTAGTACATTATTTTGGTCTATCTCGTAGGGTTCAGCCAGCGTTTGCAATATAAGCACAAAAAACGTGCTTATTTACGACATCACATTAGAAACCTTTAAATTTATCAGTGTTTCTCTACTAAATTATGCATTTATTATACATACAAACCTTCCTTAAGAATCTCTCTATCTATTAAAAAAAAACCGCATCAAAATCCGTTGCGTAGTTTTAAAGATCTAAGCATAGGTACATACAGACATACAGCGAAAGCGACTTTGTTTTATACTATGTATTGATGAATACTGCAGATTACTGTTTTAAAACCTTGTTTGTTCAACGATATATCATTGCGAGTTTCTCTAAATTATATTTTATATAACCCAGTGCTCGGAGTCCATTAACCTGGGGTAAAGCGGATCCGATGCGTTATTGATCCGCAGAGAACCGCAACACCAGTTTACCCCACTAACCCCGTCCTGCCGGCGCCTGGCATCCGTGAAATGTCGCACAAATCGTTGCAAGATTCTATTTTATAACTTGTACAAGACAAGGATTTCGAAAAACATTTTATTAATTTTATTTGTGGCAAAATGCCAAGCTATTTTCGTATTATAAGGATAATATATAGATAATATTATGTTTTAAGCGGAGACGAAACAGGACTGCTCAGAGGACGTCTCGCTTTCACAATCTAATATTTTTGTAGTAAATATTTCATTGGATATTTGGGTTTAAAAGAATGTTAAAAGTTATTTTTTTTTTTTTGGAGCTTGTGCAAGGAACTTTAAAGTCCCAACAATGAACCTACAGTTATTCTTAACAAGCCAAACTATCAATCAGACAAACGTGACGATCTTTCAAATTCATATCTTAAGAAGTTTTTTGTTTAACTATTACAAAGACCACACCACGCCATCTCGGCTGGTAAGTAACGGGATTGGACAGCGTGCACGCATCATCCGCTCGGCCGCAAGATCTACCCGAGATAATCGTAATTGCTGCAACATTAAAGATATTTATCTAATCGGTTTCACGCTGTTGTTATTAAGAAACAAATTACATACGACAAGATCTGAAGCAAATTACGTAGGAAGAGATCGTCTGGTATTTTGTAAAAGCTTGCAGTATGCGATTGACAATTACCTATTTGTGGAGCTCGTGCGTAAAGTCAACGGTTTTCGGAATGAAAAACAAGCCTCAGTAAATAAACAAGCATGTAGTTTGTAAACATGACTGACCAGCAGATGATATTAATGTCTAACATTAATATCTAATAACAAGAAATATTGAGTAGGTTTTAGCTAAGTTCTATTAAAAACTATTGTATGTTTTTTTATGATTATGACAATGCCTTAACTAACGGTGACTGATAAACATCGCGAAAAACTAGAGCCTAAGTATAGCCCTTTAAAATAGTTTTCTTAAACTTTGTTGTGAGATATAACGATGTGCCACAGTGCGAGAAATACCAGAGAACCTAAGAAAGGAAACCATTTGAAGACAATTTATTGGATTCTTATTTTGAATGGTCTTTAGTCGAAAAAACATGCGATAGAAGGGCCGAATATACCTACACAGATTTAGAACGAAACGTGTAAAAACTCGTAGGTATGACATAATGGCGTCTCGTTTGTTTTAAATTTAGAATTTTATATCAGCCGAGTGCCACACGTCCACTTGTGATAGTTTTTTTTTAATTTTATTTCGCCTTTCGATGTCACTAACCGAGAATTGTGAATGGACGCGAATAGACACCGCAGTGGGCGACCTGCCTCGGTATTACTACAATGACTAGGTATTACTTTTAGTATTACGCTAATTCGTAGAACTATTTGTATTACGCCTTCTTAACGACCTTAATGTACGTATCGTTGAACTAGATTTTGATTTAGTTGAATTCAAAATTTATTTCTCAATGACTCACTCTTGACGGCCCATGAGAATGAATTTAAAAATGAAGGATAGAATAAAAACTTATACTTAATCAAGGTTGATTGTAAGTACATTAAATACTTTAAGAATCCGTCCAGCTAAATTATTTTTATGAAATAAACACATAACTGTAACATCTTAAAAATCTAATCTATTGAAACTATCTACTAAAAATAGCCACTATCACCAGTAAAAAGAGTTAAAATTAGAACCAAATAGATTCAGTTTACCATAATATTATAGGAACTTATTTATAATCGAAGTATATGGGCAGGCAATCTAATTCTGATATTAAAATGAGAGAGAGCCGTCTTGTGATCTCACCAGCCATGTTGTCCGAGGTAAACGTATTCACTAACATTAACAGTTTTATTAATGTGGGCGGCAGAGCTAATTCGAAAAAGGTCGTTACTCGTTTAGTTTTAAACCTGAATTAGGGGCTTATTTGGTATACAGATTAAAGAATGTTTAATCTGTAAATTAATTAATCTAACTGTAATGGAATCATATCGCTTCTCGGCCTTTTGGCTAAGATCAAAGTGTAATGGAATCATACCCTGTAAAGATTGTAGGTAGGTAAATTTAAAGAACCAAAACATTGAAAGCTGACGTTACTTAAGGTACACGCGTTTAGGTAGGTACCTATCCTTTTCGTAAAACTAATTCGGCATTGTAAACGTTTTTGGGTTAACACCATAAAAACGTAAGTCGAAACAATAATTTACGGTTCATTGGCTCGTGTGCCACACTAAATGCCCGAAATAGAGGCCAGTGTTTATCCTTTTTTGTCGAAAGGTGCGTATGGCACCAAACTACAGGTAGAGACTGGCCACTACCTCAATAAAAAAGTTACAAACTCAAAGGCGGCGAGGGTGTTAACGTCACGAATTTACTTTAAAATTTAATTATAGAATAAGTATGGTAACGTGTCGAAATAATGCATTATCAATATTTCATCAGGAATTTTAACCCGTGCTTTTCGGAAGCCCATAATCTCGAAACATCCAACATTTTTTCAGTTATGTTTATGTTACATTAATTTATAAGGAAGCGGTAACCTGGTGTCTAAATGGATGCCCGCCTCTGATTAATGATATGAACTACTGTCAGATTCTTTTTATAGAGAATCGTGGACCAAAGCTTCTTTTGGAATTTTATTTAATTGGATGACGCGATAAAAACTCTGACAGTTTGTTAAATTTAAATGCGTTTCTCGAAGAATGTTAACTAGAGTAGGCTTTTAGGCTAGTTAATGAGGAATTTCTAATTTGTGGACGATGGCCTTCACAGTCCGAATGATGAATGCTATTTTTATTGAAATTTAATGTTATGCACTTGTATTATTATTATTGTATTACTAGCTGCCCCACGCAACTTCGTCTGCGTCGAAAAAATAAAAAAAAAATAGGGGTGGACTACCCCTAACATTTAGGGGGATGAAAAATAGATGTTGGCCGATTCTCATAGATACCGGATAAGCACAAAAAATTTCAACAAAATCGGTCAAGCCGTTTCGGAGGAGTTCAAGTTCGAACACCGTGACACGAGAATTTTATATATTAGATTATTATTGTTATTGATTATACAAGTGTAGTATACACTTGTATAATCAATAACAATATTATAGCTCAATATATTTCTGATGTATATTTTGCAATTTTAACTGCTCTATTTAGAGCAATCAGAAACAAATTAGAGCCGGAGTAATATCTTTATTTACTAATCATTAAATAAACAACTTTCGTTTTTCATTAAACTTGTCATTTTAATTTGTATTCGTAGGTCGAAAGCAAAAGTAAACAGATACGACACTGAGTTTGCATAAACCTACTTTAGACGCAGAATGAGTAGCGTATTATCATACTTTAAATACCAGTCAGCAAGGGTCTAGGTCTGAAGTATAGACCTAAATAAATAGTGGTCAGACAAACTAGGTACTACTAGAGGTACAAGGTACTTTTTTGGCAATTTTACATGTATTGACATTTAACGTCGGGTGGTATCGTAGGCAAACTATGCAAATATCCCTATTGGCTTTGCTACTACAACAGTTTAGTAATTTTAGTAGTAGGTTATTGGAACGAAGTTCCTAATCGCGCGTTGTGAAAGGGGGCTAGACGGAAAAAATTCTTACGAAAAGTCGACACTTTTTTGTTTTAGATGATTATCGCTAGATGGCGCTGTGATCAAAATCTTTTAAAACACGTTCCTTATCGCGCGTAAAAATAGTAGGAAAAAAAGAATATAAGATATCTTTTAATCGAAAGGAACTTCGTTCCATCCGGGTGTCCCTTGACACCTCTCAAGTTTTTTTTTTGGTTTAGCCAAAAGTTTTCCCCAGCTACAATAGTAAAGAGATCCTAGATATTTGACCTTCTATAAATCTACTTCTTAAAATAACTTGGAACTTTGCATAAGTATTTAACCTTTACTCTGTTTACGTTTGGTAAATATTACTAAGCATTGTGTCTCTGTACACTTATAGCAATGACTTTGTTGCCAAAATAAACAGCAACCAGGTTGAGTTTACTTTATGTGACCATAAATTTAGTTTCAATAAGTATTCGATATGAAAAATTTAAATTAAAAAATATATTAATGGCATATCCAAATAAAAATTGGAAATTCTAATTAAGTCACTAACAAAAACATTAGAAAACCTACAAATCTATTATATCGATAAATAGTGCTCAGCTTATCTAAGAACCCAACTCTATCCTACGGGAAAGACTATACTCAGCATGACTATCTTTTCTAGAAACACGCTGAATTTTTGTAGCGTGAAAATCGTTGCGTCGATTCGGTACATTTAACACCAGTTCCTGCCGTGACCTTCAGAGGTCGGTCTAAAATCAATATACGTACTAAAGGGTCAAAAGGTTAAGGCACTTTCTAGAGATTTCTAGTAGATTAGCTTATTCTATGTTCTTTAGTAATTCGCCTATATTGCTGTGTATTAGTTTCGAAATCTAAACTACGCACAGACATATTATTATAAACGACTTCATCGCATTTAATTTCGATATAAAATACAGTTCAAAAGCTATTATTATGCAGATACATTACAATAAATATCAGCCGTAATATTTGTTTTCCGTCCAATAATAGTTTAATATTTACGTAGCGATCGATAATGTTTAAATAAATTCTCATTACGCAATGTGGGACGATGTAAACATTGAATTTCACGCCAACACAAGGTCGTCGTATGCTCGCAAGATTAATATGTATAACTAATGTGTTTGGGTCAAATAGCTATTTGAACGGCCGTAAAGTTGGAGTATTTGAAGAATCATAAATGTGTCATTGTGTTGCTTGTTTTACGTTGTTGTACCAATGCTACTCTATATTCTCATCGAATATGTAATGATGATTTTATAAGTATTAGTTAAACGAGGTTTAAGAAAAGTCCAGTATATGTAGGTGATAAATAACGTCCCCTCATTGCCTTGACATTGCAGAGGTTCATGAGCAACGGTGACCGCTTACCATCAGGTGGGCCGTAAGCTCGTTTATCTGTATAGAAATAAAAAAGTCACAGTCTTCGTTCCTTTGGTCTATCTAAGAGCTGATATTTTTTTCCTTTAAATTTGAAATATCACGTAAAGCGAGTTTTCCTTCCCTGTTTATCTCTATATACCGGAACATAGACAGAACTTCTACAATAGTGATTACAGAAGCGATTAGTTCCTGATAAACAACAAACAAACAAGTATTTTTTATTTAATATGAATATAAAGGAATACACAATAAAGCAAACGAAGTCGAACAATGATGAATAGTAATCATTGCTTAGATAACTATGAACCATGACTTCCTTCTTCCATAGTCAAGGAAGAACTAAAGATTTGTCTAACTAATAAAGATATCTTCTTCATCTTTACTCTGTATTATATACCTAATAGGAATAATAGAATATACTCTGAGAATATGTATATTATATCATGTTTAGTAGACGAGAAGAATTATAAAGTATATGGCCTGATTTCTCCGATGTAGGTCGACAATATGACGCCAATGTCTACGCTTATGAATATTGACAGTATGTCGTGTCATCCTTCCTCTGAAGTGGTAGCTCGTAAATTTATTTAACTTCTTTGCGTTTGACGTCGAGGAGCACAGTAAATTAGGGACAGTTTGTTTGTGGAGCTCTTTAGAACATAAACTAGTGATGATTGGTCAAACAAAAGGATTTTAAAGTCCTCCAGTAGTTGAACTGTCTTTCAAATAATAGGTCGAGCAATTTAATCAAGGTATAATAAAATTGTCAAGGATATCTGATACTATTTTAGTATTTCAACAATCTAATTGCCACGATAGTAATTCTTTACACTAATGAGACATAATTATTTACCTTGAATTGTACCACCCTGCACCCCAAACAAAAATATCTTATGGGGTGTTTTAAATGTTAGTGCACGCAACAAAATCGATACATATGAAGGACTTCCACAGGGAATTAAGTTTTATAACTCGTCCAAATAATTTTATCATTATTTTATGTTTTGCGACTAGACAGACTATAAATAGCTCCTGTTAGTGGTGTACCTAGATTCTGCTGGACGACAGAAAAATAGATTAGTGGACATGTTACGTGAACGGCTATTTGTTCCTCGTAAAATGACTTATGTGTTATATAACAATTAAGAATAGTTATATAGAGTAGATATATATAATATATCACATACACATTATTCAGTAAAGATTTATAGAAAAGAAGAAAATTATTAGTTTTCTTCAAACGTTCATCAAGCATGTTTTAAAAAGCTCCAACAAATGCATAATTAGAGTCATAAGAATCTTCCCTGGATATAGCGAAAGAAAATAGTGAGCTTAATGCTTATGCTATGAAAGACTAACAGAAAATTGATTCCAAGAGAAGACGAAGAGAAAACAAGAGGAAATTGCGTGGGTAGCTACAGAAAAACCATTTACTGAATTCCGATACTAAAAATAACAGTACAGAATTCGAGGAATCCAAATAACGTTTTATAATGAGAAGTCAATGAAAAACAGATTTCTCTAATTCGCCATTTAGTGTTCGATCTTCAAGAGTTTCAATTGATCGTTCTATATTGCAATTACCTTCACGTGCACTTTAAATTGATTGAACATCGTGTGTTCAATAATGTATTTATTTGACTTGACTACTTTTCAAGAACATCTGAGATACTATTGTCACTATTGTGATTTGTTTTATAATATTTCTTATAATATAAGAAAACTGAATCGTAGAGTGCTGTCATGTTAAGATATACATTGAACGTCAGTTTTATATTAATTAAATATATTTCTTTGGCTATAATAAATACCTACTGATTAATAATTATATGTTAAAGTGTTAATTTTAAAAAGAATAATCGAAACTGTGGCGTATGATCAGTATTTTTTTATCATTCAATTTATTAACTAATACCTAACACATTACGACATCAATCTATTGTTAACAAACTGTACATAAAACTAGACTCCGAGTGAAAACATATATCGTCAAATTGATAAACGAACATCCGGAACATCCTGTAATGTTTTCTCCACACAGCTATTTATTTATTATATAAAATAATGTGTGGGAAGTGGTCTCACGATAAAAGCATTGAAAAGTTTATTACGTATTACCTATTCAATTATAAATAGCGTAGAAGATGAAGTTTTAAAATAATAAAACGCATTGAACAATAGTATTCTCTCTCTATAAAAAATTTCGACGAAAAACCTTGACAGCTTCTTCTGCGTACATGGCAATAAAAAAAAAAATCTGCAAAAAATTCTTGTGTTACTCTGAAATAATTGGACATTACGCTAAAGAATACTCGTGCTCCAGTTTTTGTGAATAAAAAACAAAAAAAGTTCTTTCATTCGCAAATGGCAAGAACAAAACGTTTCGTTCCGTGCTGATTGTGTCACTAAATGAATTCATCGGTAATGTAACATGAAGAGCCTTTGCCAGAAAAAAGCTTTTGTTCTCTTTGTTTTTCTTTTTCTGCTTATAAAACTTGATAACATGTTAATTTGTGAAGTGCATATAGTATTAGTATAGTAAGTATTATGATTATATTACTCTTTTTTTACTCTTAAAAAAAAGGGTTTGTTCAAAATTCGGACATGTCACCCTATTAATTATATATAGGTCATACAACTACTTCTTAAAATCTATTACACCTGCCTCAATCAGTTTGAACAATTTCGAGCATTAATCGACAGAGGCTCAGAGAGCCAGCTATTAATGCGTCCAACGTTCTGGTCTTCCATAGATGGCTCTCTGAGATCGCCATTAAGACTGCATTCAATGAGTACATGGTATAGGTCATCGACAACGTTGCAAACACTACAAATGGGTGACTGGGATTTACGCATGAGGTGCAGTGGCTATAATTTCAGAACACCGAATGAGGAACCAGTAAAAGTTTAGGTTGTTATTTTTTTTTTAAATATACCTCTGGAATAATCAAAAGGGGTTTAGTTAAGGTAGAATGTATAGGTACAACATAGATCACTGCTGTATTTTAGAAAGCCTCAATCTCAGTCTACTGGTACAGGTTGGTGATGTGACAATTGGCTTCATTAAGTTGTCAAATAAAAGCAAATAAAACTTACAACTTACGATGTAAAGAAATTGATTGCGTACTTTCATGAGTAAAAGTAATATCATCATTTAGAATCGATACAAAAGTTTTCGTAGAAAAAATTGTTTATTCGTTCTACTTTCAAATGTAAGCAATTCCACCGATCACTGAAGAATTTGGCATGCATACAAATTATATTTTATTGATAGTTTACCGTTGAAGCGAAATGGAATACAAAAATAGAAGTTCTTTTTTTCAATTCACAATTGAACTGAATAAAAATATTAAGTATACCAAAACGTTCGTTAAAAGTGATTAAAAACTTTTTGGTAAAAATAAATAGCCGTTCGTTAAATCAAAACTGGTATTGTTTTGTTAGTATGTTTAAAAAAGTCTAATGCCACAGTGATTATGGTTAACAACCTGATATAAAACATAATATTTATTATGATTGAGAGTCACACAAAAACAAAACCAACTTAATCTTTGTATGACTTCATACTCGTAATTTTTCCTTTTTTAAGATTCGTTAAACACACATAATGATATAATGTTGTTTATGTCATAGAAGCAATAAATAAAAATAGAAGCAGGGTGCGATACCATGTCAATTTCTATCAAATGGAGTTTCTCAAAAGTTGTTTCAAAAAGGACACTAAGTACCTATATCATCATGTTATAAAGCTTTAGAATTAATTATTACTGTAAAGGAACCGAAAAATAAACATGCTACAAGCATGAAGATATACTATCAATAAATTAAACCAATATTTTACACAACAATTAATAAAGAAGATTTTCAAACGATTACCTGTCAAAAGAAAACATAACGTATACCCACTGTATCTACGTAGTTTCGACTTTAAGTACCTACACGTAAGGTTTTTTTCTTCAATTACATAACAAGCCTGCAGTTGTGCATTGCCGTATAATAAACAGTACATGACCTTATCGCTTCTTACATAAATAACTCGTTCCAATTACACGTTTTCTTTGAGTAAACAACTTATTTTTGTAAATTGTTTAATTAATTTTTTTGTGAACCATGCGCATAATTGGAATAAGGTTTCGAATGTATAAAACAAATTAGATGGGAGAAACTTCGATATTAAATTTAGATTCAGACACACAGTCATCTGTAGGTAATCATACACAATAACACATACAAAGAAATAAAATTGGCGTGTTATAAACCGATTTTTATGCCTCTTTAGCGGAGTGATATAAGCTATTTTTTCATGAGAATTCAATTATTCTCCCGACGTAGACGAAACTGAGAATCAGAATCTGGTGAACCACTTTCAACATTGGACTACGTTCAGACACTCAACAGCAAATTATCCCAGATTTTACTTTATAATAAGAAGTATGATTATAAGTCTTCACTCTCGGACCTTCAGTGTAACCGGTAGGTATGTCGACGTAGCGCCAGGATTCGCGCCGGTCAAACCGGTCGGCACCCAGAATGTTGCGATCCAGTCTCGGCGAATCGAGGCTTTCTTAACTCCTAATGCTGCAGGCTACTTTATATAACCTGAGATTTGCCTTTACGTATGACGGTGATGAAGTTGACTTTTTGCATTGTTTTTGGTATTGTGATTCGCGTTTTTTGAGCTTCATGTCGTGTTTAAACTAACCCATTAATCTAAAACATTTGGAAGCAAAATCGTAAGCAACGATTTTTTAGTTCTATAACCTAGACGTAATCATTTTAATTGGATAAATGATAGGCGGAATACTGTAATTGTACTCTTGACTATCTCTGATATTAATATCTATGATTAAACGCTTAGAAATCTCAGGCTATTTTAGTGAGTTGCAATTAGTAAAGCCACATAAGGAGACGAGTTCAAGAGTTTATTTTTAAACTCTCTCAGTATTCATACAAATATGGTGTTAAAACCTAGAGTCAGTGATTTTACTTTATTTTATACAAATTCTTGATATTAATATTTATGCTCCTTGAACTGTGATACTAATGTAAAGATCACAAATAAAAGATTAAATTGATATAGGTAACTAGAGGAGAAGGTCAAGTTAAGCGTGCCTTAAAATTTAACCGGAGGATTAACGAATGAATGTAAACACACATACAAATAAATACTACAATGACTCCCTGAATTTTTGTTCCATAAGAACACTTTTGTACTGTGATTATGGGTAACGCGCAAACGTAGGGATAAATATAATATACCAGGATTTCAAAGATGAAAATGTTTTAACCTTGAAGAGGCCACATTCCAACAAATTTAGAGACTAATTAAAACTATAGTTAAAATTAACAGAACAAACAGAAACATCGCGCTGAAATTCACTCAAAACTCGATTACTCATAACAGCAACGAGTAGTCATACATACGTGAAGTCATACAAACAATCCCGACCGGATGACGTGAATCTTGCAAAAATAATCCCAACACCGAGGGCTGTATTTATAAACAACATTGAAACCGTGAAGTAATGTGCGGTAATGGAAAAGAACCATTCAAAGATCTTCGGAATCAAGGTATGTGCAGTTGAATAAACAATTTGATGGCTTATTTCTTTCAGCGTGTGAGATGGGTGTGGCGTAATCACCTTGACAAAGGAAGGCAATTAACGATGCTGTCTAAATAAACTGTCTAAGATTCCGATGTTCATTCCCTTGTTTGAGATGATTGATGATTAGACATAGGGTTTCAACTTGTTGATATTTTTATAATAGCAAGGTGTTATTTTGTATAAGAAAGACGTTCTGTTTCCATTGTTGAGCTTTTTTTTTTTTTGTGACGGGAGGAAATCGCCGGACTTCCACTCGCCCCGCGAGTGGGGTATGTGGGTGTCGAACCGCACTAAAACCTCCCGCCAATCACGCTCGACATCCGATGATGTAGGGGTGACAGGACGCGTTCGCGATTGTCGCTCACGTATCGCCCCGTCACCCCCGAACGTCGAACCGGCAGCCGTCTGTGGAACGACCACCGGCTCACACAGTAGGCGGACCAAAAGCCCGCCGAGATGGGGCCGTGTGATGGAGGGTCTCCCTCGGCTCAGGCCGGCCCAGGACCAGCCCGGGTCGGGGAGCACGGCTTGCCATCCCCCGGATAGATGGTACGGAGGGTGCGCGCTGATGCCTAGCGCAGCACCCCTCGGGTCCGGTGTTGTTGGACCCGGTACTCTTAGGGGGCCAGATCCCGGGACACATCCCGAGGCCGGCCCCCCGCTCGACGTCGGCGGCGACGGGGTCGGTCGGGGAGGGAAGAGCTCTCCCTCTCCCGTCCCGCCGCCTCCTTCTGCGAGATGGTGGACTCGCAGAAGTCGAGCATAGCTTTCCAGGACTCGTCGTCGCCGAGCATCGATCCATTGTTGAGCTTGCTAATAATGTTATTACTTCGTAGTCAAGATTGAGATTTACAAAAGTAAGTAGGCAAGGTAACGGCCACTACGGACGAATGTTGTTTTATTAAAGTACTGTTTAATTTCTTAGTGTAAATAGGCTTAAGATAGATACGCCTAAACTACTGGAGGTTTTGTATTTCGGAATTATTTGTTAGATTTCTCCTCTGTCTGCAAGATTTTCTTAAATTATTATACCTTACTCATTGAACAATTTAGTTCTGAGATGTAATAAGATTGTATTAGATAAATCACTATTTGGAAAATTTCAAGCAGATTTTGTCACTTCCTTTATACGTAACCTTTAATAAGTATCTGTTTTAATTCGAAAGTTACTTGACCACACTTTCGACCAGTTTACTATTGAACTTTAAGTTCGGGTGTTGGATTTCTTCAAACCTTACTATTTACATAAGAACCGTTACCGTCACGGTCGTGGTAAACAGTAGTGGCACAGAACACTGACTGTTCAGAAATCAAATTACATACACGGTGTTCTCCACCTACACATAAGCAGCTTTCACATTGAAATATCGAAACATATGAATAAATGGAAGATATTAGTGCTCATAGACAATATAAAAAAATGTATAAAGTGTGAGTACCTAACTATCGTCATCATCATCATCATCAGCCCACACTCGTCCACTGCTGGACATAGGCCTCTTCCAAAGTACGCCACTGAGCCCGATCTTCTGCTCGTCTCATCCAGTTGTTACCGGCCACCTTTCTTAGGTCATCGTTCTATCTAGTAGGGGGACGTACAACACTACGTTTACCGCATCGCGGTCTCTACCCGTCTACTCCATCGAGCATCAGTTCTTCGACATATGGGCCCAACCCATTGCCACTTCAGCTTGCTGATTCGCAGAGCTATGTCGGTTACTTTAGTTCTCTGTCAGATAACTTCATTTCTGATCTTATCCTTCAGCCTATGCTTCTAATACCTATGTTCAATGCAATGGTACATACTACCACACTTGATTTAGGTACCTATTTATCTTCATTATCGTATTTGTCGTGAATCGCTACAGGAAATTTTTACACAATTTAATTTTTTTTAATCTTCTACTTTTAGTTTAGTTTGACTATGTTAGTTTTTGTTGTAGTGCTAAATAAAGTTTTTTTTACTTAATCATTAATTAACTGTGCTATATTTGTAGAGACTTCTGTTTAATCGACGAATATAATGTTATTATTCTGCGGTAGTTGTGAAACGTTCCCATGAGCTCACTCCACGTGGGATGTCATGTAATCTATTTTAAATTGATAGAAGGTCATTTCTTTTTGCATGATCCGTAGTGAAATCAGCTGTTTATCGAGGAATAGCTTTTTAATTGCAAGCGAAATCGTTTATGTTGCAGAAACTGTTGCGATATTGGAACACAAGTTATTAACTGGTTTCCAGATTAATTTTTTTTTTTTTTTTTTGTTTTTGTAGTTATTTACGATCGGTCGCTAGACCATAATTAAATGAGTGGTGAGTGGAATGATTTGAAGGGCTTGTGACCACTGTCACACGACCCAATTAAAAAATACAACGTCGTCGCTTAAATCTGCTGATTCCTCCCGCTTGATCAAGCAGCTCAGCAACAAGAGAGTTGGGGTGTTTAGTGAGACGATCCTTGTACAGTTTTTTATATCTGTCAGCCTCCACAGTCACCTTGGGAACCTCCAGATACTCATGGACTTCATCAATTTTCGTAAACCATGGTGCGTTAACCATTTCCTTCAAGATAGTGTTTTGTGCTCGTTGCAGACACATAATGTTGGTTTTGCTTGCTGAGCTCCATAACTGGATGCCATAAGTCCAAATTGGCTTGATGATGGAGTTGTAGATAAGTAGTTTATTGTCAATCGATAAGACCGAGTTTCTGCCAATCAGCCAATTAAGATCTCTTGACCTTGCGATGACGGCGTCTCTCTTCAGTTTAATGTGGTGTTTCCAAGTGAGACGACGATCAAGGCAAAAGCCCAGGTATTTCACGCGATCAGTGTGGGGCAGACCAACAGCACCCAGTCTCACCGGAGGACAGTCACCACTTCTGAGTGCGAATGTGATGTGATTTGATTTTTGTGCACTGGCTCGAATACGCCATCGGGAAAACCAGGCATCGGTTGCATTCAAAATATCTTGCAGTTTTGAGCTTGCAATTGTTGGGTCGTTGTCTACTGCGACATAGGCAATGTCATCCGCATACGTAGCAGTGGTCGTTCCAGTATTTTCGGGCAGATCAGAGGTAAATAAATTATAGAGTACTGGACCAAGTACTGAGCCCTGCGGTACTCCCGCTTTTGTTTCACAAAGAGATGATCTTGCTTCTCCATGCCGTACAAGAAAGCGACGATGCGAGAGGTATGAAGCCACGATGGGAAAAACAGAGTGAGGAAGTTTCAACTTGACCTTGCAGAGAAGACCATCGTGCCAGACACGATCGAACGCCTGCTGGACGTCTAGGAAGGCCGCGGAGCAGAACATTCTTTTTTCAAAGGCCGCTGTTATGGTATCATATATACGGTGAACCTGTTCAATCGTTGAGTGCGATTCACGGAATCCAAACTGATGGTTGGGAATAACTCCAGATTCATCCAGCATGGGTCGAAGGCGCACTAAGAATATTTTTTCCCACAGCTTGGACAAGACGGGCGTGAGGCTGATAGGTCTGTAAGACGTTAACAAGTGATTTGGTTTACCCTGCTTGTGTATCATAACGATTTCGGATACCTTCCATACAGAAGGAAAGTGCGACAATCTGAATATGGCATTAAACAACACTGTCAGGAATGTAATGCCTTTACGGGGTAGCTCTTTTAGTATCCGAGGTGATATGAGATCGTAACTAGGTGCCTTAGCAGAGTCCATTGATCTTATGGTTCGTAACACTTCCCTAGGAGATGTAGGTCTTATGGGTAGGCACAACTGTAGGTCCTGATCAATGATTTCTTGAACGTACTCCTCGGCGCCCCCAGAATCATGAGGTTTGAAAACGTTACCCAAGTGAGCGGCGAATGCTTGAGCTTTTTCCTCATCAGTTGTCGCCCACATCTCTGTCAAGGCCCTAATCGGTGGATAAGAAGTTTGAGACTTGTTAAGGTTTCTGGTAGCTTTCCAGAGAGAAGTCTCGTGACGTCCAGTTGGGGAGAGAGTCTCCAAAGTCCTGCGCAAGCTGGCATCATAATTGTCTCTGAGTAGGTACCTCAATTCCTTGGCAGCACGATTAAAGGAAGTCTTGTCGATTGGACGCCGCGACTGGTGCCATACTCTCCTCAACCTTCGCTTCTCTCGTATCTTTCTTCTTACCTCGAGGGGTAATAGAGTACTCGCGGGTTTGGCGTCAGGTGTGGGGGTGTTAGACCAAGCAGCTGACTGGATTAAGTTAGTTATATATAAGCAGGCTTCCTCCAAATCTTCACTGTTCTTCAGAGGCACATTGAGGTTGATGCTCTCCATGATGTCCCGGCGAAATCCCTCCCAATCAGTCTTGTTGTTACAAAGGAACGCTGGTTTTTCGTGCAGGATTACAGAGTTGCTGATAGTGGCTACAACCGGAGTATGATCAGAAGATCCATCGGTTGTGGATTCAATAGTAGTGTATAAGTGATTTATACCCTTAGTTATAAAGAAGTCCAATAGGTCTGGCATTCTACCGCGATCCGAGGGCCAGTAGGTTGGTTCTCCAGTGGATAGTGCTTGCATGTGGCATCTCTCTATGTATGACTTCAACACTCTTCCTCGTGTAAGTGTGCAGCGCGATCCCCAAAATGTATTTTTGGCGTTCCAATCGCCAATCGCCGCCAGCAACGAATCTCTCACCGAGGGTTTTAAAAAAGTCATTAAACAGGTTTTCAGTTATCTTATGCTTTGGTGGACAATATACTGCGGCGAAGTTGATTGGACCTGCTAGATCCTCGACACGGATTGTTGTGGCTTGAATCTCGGCTGTAGAAAAGGTAGGCAAGACAGAGTGTTTTAGGGCCGATTTCACAATAAGGGCAGTACCAGCATGGGCACCTCCATCAGGGTGAGGCGTGAGATAAGTTTCAAAACCCTTAATTGTAAAAGAGCTTCTAATAGTTACGTGAGATTCAGATATCAGCGCAATGTCCAGATTATGAATTTGAAGTAGTGTTTCTAGTTCGTGAACATTTGGTGTCAACCCGTTAATATTCCAAGTGGCAATTCGTAACGAGCTTATTTTGCAGTTAACTTTGTAATCACTATTGACAATAGATTTATTAGATTGCCAATTTGTTGAAGTAGAGATTAATATCTTCATTAATTACTCTTTTAATGGATTTACCATTTGAATTTATGTATACTCTTTCAGAGTCGTATATAGGTATTATTTTCAGCAGGATATTATATTATTTGGACAGACCAACTTTTGGACACTTTTATGTGGGAATTGGACACTATACTATACAGGGTGGATCTGTAACTTTGGACAATCTGACGTGGGGGTGAATGACCTGTCGAAACACAGCACCATTTTTATTTTTTGGATCGGTTAAACTTTTTTTTCTGAAATTGTATGGAAAACGTACGACTATCGTTGCACGCTTCCATACTATGATGATTTTTTTTTTATCCAATTCCTAAAATGAAAGTGGTTCTAAGTTTTTTTTCAACAGGTCATTCACCCCGCGTCAGATTGTCCAGAGTTACAGATCCACCCTGTATAGTGACGTCACTATAAAATTCGATAGTCTTCTCTTTGAAATTTGCACCTTGTCCCGTCGCATGGGAGCTTCTTAAGCATAATTAAGGGATTTTGAGTGCAGAACTTTTTCTTATAACATAACATAAATACATTATTTTTTAGCATTGTGGTATTTGTTATGATGTGTATACACAGAGGACAATAATGTTTAATTCAAGGAAACAACGACATATGGCGATGCGTCACCAACGCGAAGCTGTGATGATATAAAACTGACTTATACGGTACTTTGTTCAATGTTTGGAAGGATGTTATACCGCAGACTTCTTTGAATCATAGATAAGATACGAAGAAATTAGTAATGGATTACTTTTAGCTTAGTATTCGGTTGTAATATTTTAATTTCTAATAGGCGCTGCGCTTTGAAAGTCATTTCAATGCTTGTTTCGGCGATTTTATAGTAAGAAACGATGTTGTTTTTCATTACAAAACTATTAGCTTCAATGCCATTAACAACTAAAAGATTCTGATGTCCTGCTGTGAACAAATTGGTTTATCCCCCTCAATCTTCGTATCAGAACCTCGAAATAGTTCAGATTTGGTAGACATAACTTTTTAATGGATTTTCTTTTACATTTATCAAATAATATTTATATATGAAGATTTATATATCAAGTAACTTCAAATATTATAAAAATTAAGCGCACAATCCGCTTTTTATGACAGAAATCCTTATCAACGACCCAGTTCCATTTCAGTGGCGAGTTAAACCGATTATAATATCAGTGTTTATTTTGATTCAAAGCTTCAAACAGCTGATAATGTACGTAGGCGGATGTTGTGGAGAATCTTCATAAGAATTTGGGTATCTACAATAAATGAATTGTGAATAAATTAATTAAATACGTATCCAAATTCTTCTTGGCTTTCTACTAGAAAATCTCATTTTCGTACTATGTGATATTTTTTTTACTACAAATAGAGTATGATGAAAAGTTCTTCTAAAACTTATAATCATTATAACTTGTATCTGATATTGACTTAGTATGATAATATTTTTTTCTGATATCTTAATTAATGCAAAATCGAAATATTCTCTCATTTATCATCGCGTTTCTCTAACATATTGGAGATGTTGCGTAAAAGTAAAAAATACCAAAAACTTGTATTGTTCTAAAATTATTATTATGTATGACGAAGTTACAACACAAAAACTACTAACTTTTTAGTAAGTCATTATCTGCGTAATTTCTGACTTTTGAAATTTAATTGTTTAAAGACATAATTATGTTGTCTTTTGGTTAATGTGTTATTCAGTTATTTTTATATGTTTCTTCATATTATATTTATCATTAGGTATATATCTTAACTATATTTTAAATAAATTTACGCATGCTTACACAACTAACGTTTAATTTGCATACAAGTACTCAATTACGTCGATTATATAACACAATATAAATAGCTATTAGCATCGAAATAGAGTTCGTTAGCAAGTGGCTTAAAGGATTGTGTTCAAACAATGAGAGCTATGGTCGTTGCACCTGTACTCGACCGTGTAATTAGGACTATCATTGTTATTGTAATAGCTTATTGTGGTTAATGTTTTTATTTTGTAATTAGAGTGATATTGTTTGAGAGAAAGTGTGTGTCTTTCGTGTCAAAGTTACTATTAAGAATAAACGATACAAACTATCGTTCGTCGGTTTTCACCCACGTATGCATCATAAATTACAATAAAGATCTAAAACTCTTTAAATGTTCATAAACAATGGTGTTAAAAATAATGAAAGAAAATTCAATGTTGATCTTGTTACTAGTTTGGTAATTAGTCCGGACTATGTACCTACCTATTGAACTCAAAAGATATAAAGTTGTAATTTCAAAAATTAAAGTGTTTTCATTTTCTCTTTCTTCACAAAAGAAAGAAAAAAGTGTCCTAAATATTTTAGGTACTAATTTTTACATTACTTGCAATGACAAGGTTCTCGTGATCAACGACCATTTAAAACGAACATTAAAATTTTTGTAATCGAATGTTTAACAGTTACAACAGGAATTTCCAAAATAAACTTTTGGATTTTTTTGTAACGCCTTCTATTATACATGCCGCTGTCTCCATTAAATTTTATTCATGTATGGAGATTAAAATATTCTTGAAACGAAACTATCCAGTTTTTAGGGTACCTAACAGCGTCATACTTTTTGAATAACAAGAAACATTTTTTTTCTACAAATAATGATATGTGTTTATAAAATAAATTAAAATTATTCTAATATTATCAGGATGATAACGTAAAGAAAGATGCATAATAGCTCGATACTTCTTCAGAAACTACTTATTAGTACATAATGGTCTATATTATAATAATCACATTTACATTTTATCAGTATCGTTTAACTACAGTAGCACTATTATCAATAAATAGTAAACTTGAGCTTTAAACTCATTTACAGGCAATAGAAATACGTCTAATAAGGACTTAATAAAACAAAACAATGACATCCAAAATAACACGCTAATTTAGAACTTTCATAAACAACACGGCACTTAATGAAGCCAATGAAATATAGTATAGTCATTTATTCCTGATGTACTACATTCATTTGTCTATGTTCAATGATGACGGTTCTACTCTGGAATCGTGAGCGTGATTGATGGTTTATACCACTTATGTTGCGGTTTGTGTCATAGACTTGGAAACGCGTGCAACTAGACAGGAAAAGGAATATTCATAAACTAAATGAAATGACTGAATGCAGTTGACAATTCTATTCAACCGTGGTACCTATAACAAAAATGTTCACGTTATGATTTTCTAGAATGACCTTTTTTTGAGTTAGGGGAAATCGCCAGAATTGTGCAAGTTGAACCGCACTAAAACCTGTACGAATCCCGGCTGAGGCTAGAACCCAGCATGGTGTTATGCGGGAAGGCACGACGCGTTACTCACTACGGCACTCTTTCCTGTCGCACTGCCGCGTCCCCCTCTCGAATGGGCAATAAAATCTCCCGATTTATATCAATAAATCTGTATTCCCGATATATCTGTTAGTTCTTTCATTAATTTAATATTGTTATCAAGCATAGATTTAAAGTTTGGCAGCAGTTTTTAATTGCATACACAAAAACATATTTTGTCATTTACTCGTAACAGCATTATAGTCATACCCCGGCAGTATTATAATTTACTTTTACTATAAAATTTAAATAAGCACTTAAAACACATTAAATAAATAAAATTATATAGGTAGAGTTAAAAGGTCACATAAAAATCTTGTATGAAAACATGATATCCATTCGGAGATTTTGAATCTCGTCTATGCATTATAAATTATTCATATTTACAATTACTGTGAATCTGACTTTTATATCAAAAATATATTCTTATCATAAAAACATGTTATGGGAATGTTAATCAATGTTATTCCATAAAGAAAGCTTAAAGTATTACGCTGTTCACAGTAATAAAAATTCTTTATAAAGCATCCGAATTTTAAGAACTATGCGGCATTTTGAAGCGCAATGAAACGATTTTAAAAATTACTTTTTGTATGGACAATTCTCAATTCAAATATTTACATTAAGATTAACAATTTATCGCTTAGTAAACTAAAACGTAAGATACGGGAGTTAATTGGCCGATACGAATTTATGTGGGTAGAAGTGAAGTTGCGAATCGCAGGTCATTCACCCCTTGCCCGCATGTGTACCTCAAGACGTTGGCGAAGAAAACATGTTGCCATAAGCGATATTAATAAATTTTCACGGAGATCTATGGTCTATTTTTAAATACTGGATTTTGCTTTTATGGTGTTTGAAAAAGAGGAATGTAGTCTTAGAACGTTCTAGAAATGGATGTGGTTAGGTATTTGTTATACCTACTACATAATTTATGAATAGAATTTATAGGCGTAAATATGTTAGTATATTAATTATCTAGTCACTTCAGCTTTATTGATTTTTAATATATGAATTATTCGTTAGCAGTGATCTGTCTACTTGTTTTAAGAACTGTGCTTAAAAGTAAACTACTGTCGGCGAAGTACACAAAGGAAAAGAAAGTAGAAATTAGCTGCACTATGCTAAAATGCAGCGCTTGTTTAACTTGCAACTGATAAAAATACGTTGATCCTAATCTGTACTTGTTTCTATGACTCGTTTCCTCAGTAAATACATGATAAAATGGCAAATAACGTTGAAAAGATAACAGTAAGTTAGTATTTTTATGTTTAACATCCTCGTAATTAGCATTTAACAACATGGAGTGTTAAGTATTCGTAATTTTATCTCAAAAAAGACTAAATAAGTTCTTCTAGTTAATTGTGAAATCATTAATACCTACTCATTGTTGTAGCATCCTTACAAACCTACTTCAAATTTGAGATACCTGATTTGTATGCAAAGCCTTAAGCCTCATATAAAATTCTGCAGACGGTAGAAATATTGCAAAAAAGGACCCATTATAAGATAAACATCTAACTTAAAAAGAAAAGTAAAGGTACAGTAATACCCCGGTTTTGCGTGCCATATATTATTATTATTCCATAAAAGTCCGTTAACTAATCGCGGTATAGTCATTAAACTATAGAATTATCTACGGCTATAATAAAACAATAAAGATCCATGATTATGTTCATTTGATTAGTTTTAGAAAGCGAACTGTAGGAAGGCCGGATCAAAATGATTTTATGATCTACACGCGAACTAAAATGGAGTTTATGTTGAAATCTTAACGATATTTGCGAAATCAATATTGTAGTGTTTATTTTTGATAGGCACGCGATTTGTGAATTATTGATATGTAACATTGTCAATAGCTTTGAGCTGCGTTTAAAATTTTCAACGGCTGGTTCTTACTTTATAATATTCTTATCTGTTTGTTTGCAATTGTGAGGAAATATCGGATATTTAGTGAGGCATAAAAAATATAGAATAATGTGCAAATATCCAAATGCATATTTTATTATATTTTAACTAATCATCATGTTCAGTGGCGCATCTTGTGGACCTTTGCCTGCTCCTATTACTTCCTCCAGAGCGTCGTAAAAGTCATCGTGAACGTCAATTTATAGATCTTATATGGATGAACTAGACTTCAAATTAATAAGACTTAATCTATTGATCATACTATATTTTCGAATTACTTAAATTAAGCATAGCACGTCTCCTAAAATTTGTCCTATCTGCAAGTTACTTCTTTTCGTGTACCGAAACTATTAAATTATGAAGTCATTTAGAATTGGTCATTATGCATTCAATATGAATGATAATACAGGCGGACGTGCGTCGTGTGCCGCCACTGATGCAAATGTTGTTAGGACACATTTTGAATAACAAATAGCTACTTGCACAAATTTGAATGTATTGTGTTTACTATAGTTTTATCTTTACGCGAGAGTTGTGGAGAAAAGTGAAATTTTTAGTGTACGGAATTTAAAAGAGATACAGTAGGTATTGTCTAAATGTATTTAATATAAATAAGCACAATTCTAAATCTTCAATTATCTAAAACGATTGAATATAAGTCAGGCATTGTTTGTTTTAAACAACAGCAATTTATAACCGCTGCTATTTCAAATATAAAACGTTTATCAACGACTTTTGTAAGTACGAAAAGGTTTAATGACCGTCTACTAATATATTCTTAGGAAATCGAGTGATTTAACTTTGTTTTCGTTACGGAACATTAGATCGTAATTGCCTTTCTACAGTTGCATTTAATATGCCCACTTCGAAGTTACTTTACCAATTGATTTACTCTACGCTCACTTAAACACGTAGGTATCTCTTACATGAGCTTAAATATAAACACTTAATTTCATAAATAAATAAGAATAATCACTATATTTTTATATTCATTACTTTTCTAACGGTCAATGAATACTCATCGCTGTTTATCCCACCAATTAGTGTTTGAATAATTTTATGTAAATTAGATAGTAACATTTATTATGAGCACATTTTAATATTCAAAATTATGGTAATGAGACCAAATTAAAATGTATGCAAAAGGAGCAAATAACATGTCCGTCATTTAATATTCGGCAAGGTGATTCAAAGCAAGGTGGAGCGACATCTGCTTGCTCTGAATCACAGTGCGATCAATAAAAGCACCTGTCGTAGGAAGTATTATACTACGATGTGATTTAGCAGGTGCTCTAAAGATCACGACAATAGATGCTTCATCCTGTATATTTCAATTGTGTGGATAACTTAGCAAAGATGACTGTAGGAAATCCTTCAGTAATAATTGATGGAAAAATACTTCTGGAATGTTGAAAAATATATGAAGGAAGAGATTCTTTTAGTTGCAGTTTTCATTGGTAGAGACGAAAAATTATAAATTCCCTGTTTCAAAATTTGTTTGGTTTATCTAAAATACTGTATCCGTTTAGAAAAAAAATAGGTTAATCGTTCACTAATTCATTTTGAAGCTACAAAATTGGAACACCCCCTCGGTTCGCGATTTCCCCTTTAAATTTAACGTTCTCCAGCTTAGCAGTAAATAGGTCATCTGGATCGTCTCCAAAAGATTCTGTTTGACACTCGAAAAGCAGTCTTGTGTTTACAAACTGATAGGCAGTTCAGACACCAATTAATGGTGATAATAATATCGATAATGTTATTATTCTTAAGTGTAATTTCGACTATCTCAACTTATAATAGTAACTAATAGGCATTAGTTTTGATAGGAGAAAATTTCGATATTACTTGCATATTACTTAGATAAAACAAGAAAATGCTAAGCTTAAATTATAAAGCTGCACTTTCTTGTTTAATAACATTCAAGCAAGAATAGGTAATAACGGTTTTCTCAAACTACAATAGATTAAGATGAGAACTCGTCGCCATTATACAGTTGAAAAGAACGCTGAGAATATCAATTGAAATAATGAAAAGGCACGGTTTCTTTTCGCAATTTATTTATGATCTCAAATCCCACGATGTGCGTTGATCGCACGTAGTAAAACCCTGTATGTGAATCAAGGTGAAATTCAATCAATAAAAATGCGATTCCAGAATCCATAAAATACGCCCATTGTAATTTAAATATTTATACACTTGCGTTATAATAAATATACTGAGTTTAATTAGGTGTTTTACGACACAGGTAATTTGGGTAATTAGATCTAGGGCAGCTGAAATTGGTCGTAGATGTCGTCGTAACTTTTTGCCATTTACCCAGTTGGATACGAGAGGGTGGGTCAGAGTTCGGGGGATGCGATGCGTCATCGCCACCCTCGGCCACGCACCCCTACACACCCTTGGATCGATCGATCTCTCCACTACGATTGACATGCGCAAAACCCGCCCTTTTTGTTTATTTTCTTCTGATTTTTCCTTGTTATAATTTTATTATTTTGAAATGTTTTGTTCTTACTTATTTTATTCGTAGCTTTAAGCCTAGTAATTTCTAAAATATTCAAAACAAGGAATGTAAAATATGAATTGCATGTATGACATCATAGTACGTAATAAATGTTTTTGAATATAGGGTAATTGTACTTACTGGCATTCGTTCATGATTTCTTCCTGCGAACGAACCTGCACCGGCGCCAGTTTTTCCACATTTTCCTCGTAGTTCCCGAAACATTTGGTGATCTTCTCATCGAAAGTGTTCACCAAATCTTCGAGCGAACCGGAGAAAGTTTCCGTGAAATTATCCCCCTCGCCGTTTTGCATATTGTCCTGTTTGCACTTCACCAGCTTAGGCTCTTCGTTGTCGTTTATTTTGTTGGAATCAGTTGTCATTTTGACCATTTCACTTTTCAGATTGTTTATGTTGTTTAGGATGTCATTGCCGTTAATGGTTTTTTGGGGAAAGTCTGCTGTGGAGAGGCAGTCGTCGGCCTCTTCGATTTGTGCCAGCGGCGCTTCGAACTCGAGCTCAGCCATCCTGCCACCCGCTTCTCTCATGACCGAACGTCTAACCGCGCAGTCGAACGCGCGAACACTAACTATTATCTGCGTCGACGGTCGACTTTCCGATTCCGTCCGAGTAACGTACACCGACTGTAGCGTACTCGTAGTTAGGAGAAACAAACGAACTCGACACATTTGAGTTGCGCGGTAGTGCCATTTGTACCCCACAAAAAGCTTCGCTATCGCCACCCTCTTGTGTAAATAATGTTATTGAAATTAGAATTCTATTACAAAACCAGTCAACGTTCTGTCATTGCTATAGCAGTGAAATGACTGATATCAGAGGGTCCTACAGTGGTTTACTAACGATCATTAAATCCATCATCTCGAGAATTGCGCTGTGGTTTTGCGACTTTATCGCAGGTATAGGCTGGAAGTAAAAAAATGGTAATAATATATATATTGAAGGAGGCTGATAAATACTCGATTGTAATCAAATTTAATTTTTTTTTCCCGAAAATTAAGTACGGCAGAGCATTGTCTAACAACCACAAGTAGCTGATCTCGCGCACCCCAAACCTCTGCCTGCGCCATCAGTAGTGAAGCCACAACAATTTTGCAAAAATTTTGGAAATCTTACATTAAGTATAAAAGAGGTGTTCAACCAAGAATTCTACTTCTATTATTTTTAGTGGTATTTGCTCCTACTTTAAAAATATTTTAAAAACATCAAGATGTGAACTGAAAGTAACGTACGAATAATTGTTAAACTCAAATATAAGGTGCTCGACCCAATTAGAAGTGTAAAGTCAATTAACGAAAATTTTGAAATTGTAGTAAATAATAATTGAGATTATTATCTTTTTAGTGGAGAGAATAAATAAATAGTACAATTCTTCAGCTTTATAATTATACCTGCTCTTATAATAATTATTATCTGAAAACCATTGATCATAAAATATAAAATATGTGTTATTATGTTTGTGATTAAATACTAATCCTACTCAAATAGTTATCTTGGTTTTTCTACAATTAATAAAAAAAAACTAATAAGAAAATGGATTTTGCACTTTAGGTCGAGCATCTGGGTTATTCACCTTATCTGATTTCTGAATTCGGAAACATCACACATTTTCTACTATACGAGATTGAGAAGTAACTGAAACTCCATTTAAATTAAAATTAATAAAATATATCTTTATATTTAAAAAAAATAAAGCGTCCGGTCACTCATTGTCAATAAATATGACAGGTGACACTAATGACATTAAAAGCTGCCGGAACCAGCTGACGTTTGTTTTGGTCTACGCAATCGAATTTCTCAAAAATAAAAATGGGTATTGCCAAAATAGTAACATGAATTGCTTTTGTAAGCAGCAAAAATTGTTTGTAAAAAGTAAATCATTATGTTTGTAATAAAGAGAAATTCGGACTTCAAGACTATTTATGGGTTATTGAGATTTTACAGGTACATAAACTTCTGTTATTTGTCATCGAAAAATTTGCATAAAATAACAAGTTACGATTCCCATTTTCCAGTTTTGGGCGAAAATGTCACTACGAAGTTCTTAATTTGCGAAGGAATTGTTCAGACAAGGAAATCAAAGATGCATTTATTCGATTAAGCAAGGAAGTAAGTGAACATTCTGACTACCAACTCTTGCCACTGTTACACCTTTCTGGTGGTAGTTTTTGTGTTAAAACATCGAAACTAATTAATCATGTTCTATAAAAAAACATTTGAAGTAATTTTAAATTTGTATGACACTTCCTTTATCTTGCTGGATTCAAATTCAAAGCCATGGTCAAGTTTTGAGATAACAACAATAACTAATAAAATATTTGGTACATTTCAGTATCACCCAGATAAAAATAAAGATGCAAAGGCAGAGGAGAGATTTGTTCGTATAGTTGAAGCCTATAATGTTCTTGGTAAATCTGGAACTAGAGCCCAATACGACAGTCTAACTGAAATTTCAACGGGGCCTAATCCATACGTTTATAGAACTCACGTGCCTTATAAGTAAGTTCTTCCCTTGAAATGGGGATTAGTAATTACAAATTATAAATTAGTATAAATCCAAAAATTGTATTTGTAGTGGTTATGTATGCAACAGTAATTGTAAATCTAATTTTATTTGCTGCCCTTATTTTTCCACTAATGTTAAAATCATCAGCTTTCTAACGATTAATAATTGCTTTTTGCTTTGAAGGTTATATTAATGATAACTTTCCTACTAAATTAGAATGGTTACCAAGTCTTCTGTAATGTGAAAATTGCTATTTCTGCATAATATATCAATGTATGGTTTAACCTAAAAGTCGTAAAAAGAATATAAAAAAAAAAGTCTGCATATTTTCAGTTTACGCAGAAATACACAATACAACTATTACTATGATTTTGAACCAAAAGCGAAAACAACACAAGAAAGTTCAAATGAGTTTTACGGAGGTTTGGGTATCAGGAAATTGCCGAACCATACCATAATTCTCATATGTTTTGGTATTGCTATAGTTGGTGCTGTTCTACAAGGATATGTTATAAGGTAAATGTATTTGTCAAATAATATAATATACTCTTGAAATAAGTTTAAATCACCAAATAGTATAGAACAAAGTTGCTTCTTCTTGTCTGTTCCAATGTGTCTGTTAGTGGGTCTTGATTGGTCATGTGATGTTGTTAATAAATACATTTTTCTGCTCTTACCAAGCAAACACTAGCTGAGCCCTCACTTTGTGATGCAGATGAAGATGCGCGAGTTGCGAAAACATACACAAACAGAACAGTTAAAGAAGGATAGATTAAAAATAGTACAAAAAAACATAAAAACCAGTTATAAACCCTCTCATTTATGTAGGCTGTCATTGATGTTTTAAATGTTTACTCTCTAAAACGATTTTAAAACAATATTCATCATTAAGTGAATGTCATTTGTCTAGTTATCCAGTAGTGATAAAGAACAATAATTACAGAATAATACTGTATTATTAAAATAATCACCATTGTATTCTCTTTGTTGTCTTAAATTATTAAAATAATACCAGAATTAATTGATTTTTATTATGAAACTTTCAAAAGTTTATTCTTTGGCGTATATCTTGCTTTTTTTAATTTTTTTTAGTCAAAATTTTGGCTGAGTTTTCATTTATACTCCTACCACGATTTCAGCTTGCTCTGCATGTTAAAGCATCCACCACACATGGCAAAAGTTTTTCCGATCTGTATGAAATTCACTCAACTAAGTAGGTACTGTGACATAAGAAGTAAACAATACTACAGCTCTACATAAAATACAGCTGAAGTAACTAAGTTTAGGTTAACCTTTCCGCTGATAATGAAACATTATCTGATATTATCCCTATTTGTGTTCTAGAAATATGTACGTCGGTCAACGGAAGCAGGCTCTTGAGAAATCTAAAGTACTTGGAGAAGAACTTGACAGAGTGCGGGCAGCCGCTAGTGGTAACGGAAATGAGGTAAGATTATACCTAAGTCGATGCTCGAGAGTGACGAGTCTTGGAAGGCGATGCTCGACTTCTGCGAGTCCACCATCTCGCAGAAGCAGGTGGCGGGGGCTGAGAGAGAGAGGCTGTACGCCGCTCTCAATTTGCCGACCCGCCGCCGTCGAGCAGGGGGCCGGGACCGGGATCTCGCCCGGATTCTGGCCCCCTAAGAGTTTCGGGTCCCCAACGCATGTGAGTGCGAGCGGGGACCCAAGAAGGTGTCGTGTCTCGCTCAGCACGCCCTTAGCGTAAGAGCATCCGGGGGATGGTAGACCGCGCTCCCCGACCCACGCTGGTTCTGACCCAGCGGGGTATTCCGCGGGAGGGTGACACGCGGTCCCATCTTGGCGGGCTTCGGAGAGCCCGCCGACCGAGAGAGCCGGTGGCCGTATTCGCCGGCGGCTACCGGTTCGGCGTCCGGGGACGGAGCGACGGGAAAGAATGCCTTGGGCGTAACGCGTCGCGCCGTCCCTCCAAACCCCGTGCTGGGTTCTGGCCTCAGCCGGGGATCGGACGCTGAACGTGAGCGGTTGGAGGTTTTAGTGCGGTTCAACTCCCACATACCCTGGGGCCCGGTGATTTCCTCCAACTGAAAAAAAAAAAAAAAAAAAAAAACTCACAAGCACCATGTAAGTCTTTACTTGTCTATAGTCGTCTAAACCTGGATGTAGAGCTTCCTCAACCCTTTTCCTACGAATTGATAGAGGTATTATTATGTATAAAAATGGTTATTGGTTTAACCGGTTAGGACCTGCTTGCTGCCTTCCCTTGACATGACTCAGAAAATTTGTTCGACAAAAAAATATTTTGATTTTTCTTTTATGTTAATTTCAATATTTGCTCATTGAAATATATCAGGAGATGCTATTATCGTATACGCATAGAATTATTACATCTGGAATCAACATCATGAACAACAGAATGAAGCCAATTGAAAGTGCACCGATCGCGCGTAACTACACGATATTTTGAATCAACATCATAAATAACAAAGTGAAATTTTAAGAACTTATGTGTATGTAATATTTTATTAGTGTGTTAATATTCTGGCGTTAGTGTACCGATGACACTCAATTCGTTTAATAAAACTAATAAAATATTACATACACATAAGTTCTTTAAAATTTCACTTCATTGACGTTGTGCTTTTAATTTAATTTTAGCGAGAGGCTATTGAACGGGTCATATTTATACTGCAAAACTCACGGTGGTAGGTAGGTCTGTAGGTAAACGAGCTGCCAACTAGATGGTAAGTGGTCGTCGTTGCTTTTGTAATTCGTTAGACATAGTGTGTACAAAATTGTCTCTTTAAATGACATTAGGTAACGCTTCAGAATTGCACTGGTCTATGAACGACTTACCATTATGTGGGCTGGAAGCTTGTCGTATCTATTATGCATTAAACTCTTTGTAGGTCTCGTTTGAAGAAGGACAAGTCATAGAGGTTTATTTTTTCTTTCAGGTGCAAACTCGGTTGATATTGGATAAAATTGTCACCGCGTCAAATGCGACAGTTGCCACTGCGTCTTTAGGCCATGCACTTGCCACAGACAAAAAGTGAATCTATTTTTTTTTGTGTAGTAAATCCTCTTTGGTGTTCATAATTCAAAACATTTTTGTACAAAATTCAAAGTCCTAAAAGACAGACATTTTTGAAATGTTTACTGAAATTATGTTTTTGAATGTGAATGCCTAAAACAAAATCTAGTCTATGGAAGTTGTGCATAGAGTAAAAGTTGTTATATGTTTTGTAAATCTTTTGACTCGAACGACTGTCTGTAGATTATTGTATAGCTACCTCTTAGTTGTAGATTTAAATTGTACGGTAATTTGGTACATTATGTAAATAAATTAGATTAATTGAAACTTTAATTAAAAAAAACAAGTCGAAACTTTTAGATTGTTTTATGGACATTTGTTACAAAAATAGATATTTTTGAAATTTTAGTTTTGATATTGTATTTTGAATTGTAACAATTACAATATAATGTTTTATGTGATGAGTTGTTTTTCTTTAGTTTTGGTGAGTAGTTTTAATACCTAAATATAATTTATAGTTCTACGTATTATTTAACACTTGTTTACACTTTGCTTAGTTGTCATCGATATCAGCTGAACAAAGTATATGTACTAAATGCAATGTATTGTTTTATTAATTGATAATATCAGGTTATTTACAGATACTACCAAATTATAAAAGCGTTGAATAACATCACCTAGTTATCTATGAGTATCAATCACCCATACATAAGTCATTAAGAACACCATGGTTCATACGATATTTTTTGCAGATATTTTTATCTACGGTACAGATTGCTGTAGATCTGGCTCAAAGGACCAATTTTTTGCAAGCATCAGTTTTTTCAAAACAATAAATTCTTGACTGAGTAACCATTATTCTCAGTAATTACTTGAATTCAGGCAAAGAATTGCAGTAGTGATGTCACAATTATTCGTTACTTCTGTAAATTTACAGAAATCTATCGGATGCGTTGACGTCGGAATTCGGTGTTTCGAACCCGCCCGAGGATTCATACGAACACTCGATAAACAGCGACTTGAAGTTGTTAAGTGAACTGTTGCAGAAAATTATGGATTATTTTGATTAAATATTGTGTGATTTAAAGTACTGTTATGCTGTTCCGAGAGTACCTTGAATAAAAGAGGAAAAAATGTGATAGTGTATATTTTTTTTAGTACAATATGTCGTGGTATTTGATAATGGCACGTCATTTAGTTTACACAATGGTGCTGTATTACTTTAAATAATAAGTTATTTTTAGGAAAGCATTTCCTATAATACAATTCAGAATGAATCTAAGGATCAGAATTTCACTCTTATATTAGAATTCTCCGAATGTATATTTCTATAAATATGGTAAATCACTATACGGGTAACTTCATTATGAACCTCATTCAATAGTAACTCTGCTACGAGTAAGAGTCAAGATATTATGAATCGCACACTAACAAAACAGGATCTAAAACTCTTTGGCTACTTTGTTTGTTCCTAAGATATTTTAACAGATTATCTTCAACTTGTTTTGGAGCTTATGAAACTTTTAAGTACTTTAATTCGACGTTTCAAACTTTTGTCGTTTCAGGTAGAATTTTAATGTTGACTCTGTCTTCTATATGTGGTTCTTGTGGTATAATCAACGGTTTCCCATCGACTTCCATGTCTTTATACAGCGCTCGATACACGCAAGTGAAGCCAAGTCTTTCGGCTGACATCGCAGAGTATGCACTCGATGTGTCCATCCGTAGTATTCTGATGCCTTGTTCTATTACAGCGTTTCTGGAATACGGAGTAATAATAATTACTCGTGCATAATTATGAATTTTTTGGCTTAGTTGTTGATGGGTCAATAAATTACGTGGTCACAGCATTGACTACTGCTATGACTCTCGGCAGTGAAGCCCAAGAACCCGAAATAAAGCTAACTTATCTTAGGTCTCGCAACGAAACATGATTTCCGATGCCGATACCTAATATAATAGTCGACTCAGAGTGTGGATCTTGTACCTACTAGTCGTAGATAGCCAAATATTCGGTGTGTATCTAGCATGTCTGCTTGATACACTGTTACAGTAATAGAAATAGCATTGACCCATGTACGTATTTCGTATCAAGCTAAAATGATTCAACCTTGAATGCCCAAACTATCGTTGACTTCAGATGGACTTGGGCCTCAAATCATAATACAATGGAATGTAGGTACATTTCATGCTACAGAAAAGTTTCGTATCAAATAAATTTCCCCTACTGCGTCAACCATGGTTGGAAGGTATCTTATTGCTTTGGAATTCATTGACGCCATAACGGAAAAAAGAAAATCGAAGCAAACACTTCTAGAGTGCAAATTAATAATATTAATATAATTGGAAACATTGGTTGCAAATTTGACCAATATTAAGGACTCTGGGGGAAAATCTGATCATGCTTATAACATGAAACTGAAAGTTTTCATTTTACTTACTCAGTTTCTCTCACCAACTCATTCATGATACCCTTCCTTCTCCACTTCGGGTCAGTGGCTGCAACTTTAACATCTACCAAAAACTTTTCATTTGGAAATTTCTCGGATAATTTTGCACCTTCTTCTCTTTTTGCAATTATATGTAAAATCTTTTGGAATTTTGGATTAGTACATCGCATAGCTTGACTTAAGATAGTGTCGTTTTCATTTTCCTGTGAACAAAACATAATTGCACCCAGGGCTTTAAATTATAGTGTGTTTTTTTTTGTTTATGATAGGTATTTTATTATTAGTATAATAACATTTTCTTACTTCTTTTAGTGGGCAGATTCCGTTGATTATAACACCTACTATTTTTTCATCAGGAGCCACGGCTTTGAAAGATAGTCCTTTCAGTAACGATTCCTTTGAATATTCCTCTACTTCTGGACATGAACCATTTTCATATAAGTTCACAGCTTCGTTGAGTGGTTCGTCAATAAAAAATGTTCTGAAAAAAAAAATATTTAGGTAGGTACCTAATGTAGTTAACATTTACACATTTTGCTTCAGTAGCACAAGTACTAGACTCTAATAGGTTACTAGATTTGATTATGGAAGATGATTTTGGAGCCATTGAAAATATTAAAGCAGTAATGAGTATAAAGCACCCATTGCTGTTTTAACTACTGGGTTACCTTTTGAGTAAGTCCATTATTTCATCTTCATCCCCTGCAGCTACAGGAAGAATCTTGTAAGGACGTTGTTCGGATGTTGCTGAAATGTTATTGTTTGTGAAAGTTTCGATGAGTGTGATGATTTATTTATTTATTTAAGGAAACAGTACATTTTAAAACTTATGGACATAGACCACAAACGTTTCCACCGTTAAATAATACACAAATAGGAGATAGTGGAGTTGGCATTTGAACAGAATGTAACAGGATAGAAACAATACAATATTCAATTAGATTAAAAATTAAAAAAATAAAACAAATCACGAAATTAAATTATTAGATAAAATTATGAAATCAAAATTAATTAAATGTAAATCAAACAATTTCCGAATAACAACCGTTAAGTGACTTAACAATAGCCTGTTTATATTTATTGTAAGGTACCTATGATATCGCAGACTAGATATTCAAGTGAGGTGCTGAGTACCTATAAAGGCTAATATAAAGTTGGGATGTTTAAAAACTTCCAGTAAACACTGAATTGCAATTAAATAAGATCCTTTTAAAAAAATCTGATGAGATACTCAATGCTTACTCAACAAATCACAGTAAAGTACCTAATGAAATCCCCCGGAAAATGAAAGGGTCGTTTCGAGTTGAATAGCGACTAACAGCCTTGGCTATACAATCCCAGGGCGCGTTTCCTTAAGGGATTATAATATACAGGGACCGTTAATGGTCTAACTTCTATCGATCGATACCTACGCCGCTTTTTCGGCTAATCGCGTGTTATCATCTAAGCATTTTCATGGGCATTCACTTTTATACGCCTTATTTTTATATTGTAATTTTTGTTAATAGAAGTTCTTTAATTTTATGGAGTATCGATTATTGCAGAAATAACTAAGTTTCCGTTATGACATCACTAATTGTCTTGTGGGCCCTGACATTAATTTTACTGCACCTACAAGTTGCATTGCGATTTATCTCAAGTTAATTCTGAATTATTTTGATTTTGTTTTGGTAAAATATATTTTGTGTATTTGTAATTTCTGTTATACATGAGTTTTGGGCTAAGCTGTAAATAAACCGGGTGATCATATTGGTGATTATTACAACTTCAATAGGTTTTTCAAATTTTATGAACACCGATTACCTACTTCAATTTTATCCACAGTATCTACACAGTACATACCTTCTGATCCCTGAGATAGATACAATCGATTTGAAGTGATGTTGACCTTAAGTAGTACCAAATATACCTAGGTAAAATATTTGGTATTGATTAGGTTACAGTAGGTATCATTTTGTCGCTCGATTTTACCGGATTTTAAGGGATCGGATTTATATGATTGACCTTGACCTGGTATCATCTACAGATTACAATCTTTAATGTTTTTTTTAATAGAAATTAAGGATTCTATTTTATCAGTAATTGTAGTTCACGTAATCAGGACGAGGCACCAGAAAACTGAAACCAACTGACGAGTGTTGGAGCAGTCTTTGTAAAAATCGTCTATAGTTGCACTATGAACATTATATTGATAACCATTAGTAGAAACTTTTGATATAGCCTCGATTTATGTAGAATTTTTCAATAATGTTAAACTAATGTGTTACACTTTTGAACAGTGGTGCGCGTTTCAAATAACAAATATTTTGTAATGAAATCTAAGGACCAGTAGATTATAGGTATTGGTTTAGTAGACAATATAGAAAAATGCGTTACAGAATATATTACTTATCCGTAAGTTATAATAACACCACTTTTAAAGACCTATATAGGCACACATTTGAAAAAAATTCAAATATTTTCACCTTACTTTTCTTTAATCTCACTTACTGCCACTAATACTACTACTACTACTTTTTTTTTAAATGAACGTATTTACCAGAGCTTTCCATGTTTACACCACCGTTCGCTCCCCTGCCACAGTAACGACTCGAGGTTCGACGGATCGGCGCCTATGTAGCCCGGGCGGCCTTGTGTTTAGATACAGTTCGGTAAAGTTTTTGACGCCCGCCTTAAGGGGAGTGATAGGCAGCAGTCATTTGTTATATGAAATGTGCCCTATTTTCCCTACCCACTGACCTTGTTTGGGCTTATTGAAAATAAAGTTGAAATGTGGGGGATTAGAATATGACTTTAATAGGATTACTGTCTAAATAATAATTGTGCTATTGTTTTAGGTTATAGCAGTGCTACGTTTATGAAATATTGTTATGATTTCAGTTATTCTCATTTGGAAACTAAGATGGAGAACTAGAGTAGAGATCCAGTTATGAAATAAAACAATTTTTAAATGCATTAAAATATATTTTCATAAATATAAAGAAAAATAACAAATATTTAACAATATGAATACACAAAATTAAGTAAAGCTCTCACTACCACCAATAAATAGTTAGTACGTATTTAAAATCACAATAAATTAGTCGTATTTAAATATAGTCAATTTAATAGAACAAAATCTAAATGCTCAATTAGCAACTATTTTAATATAAACCCCGTCTTCAACATGAGGTGGGTCAGGTACGATCAGAGGTTGTCCATTTAGTTTGATGTCTTTATATAATGCTTTGTACATGCAAGTGAACCCTTGTCGCTTGGCTGACATCGCTGAGTAGGCACTAGACGTGTCCATTCGAAGTATACGAATACCTTGTTGTCTTGTAATATCCCTAGAAGACGATTAGTAGTAGTAATTATAATGGCGAGGTTTGTACACAATCCGAATGAAGTCGGCTTCTTTTTCGTGTTTTGTTGAGTAAAAGTGTTCATCAATAATAATGTAATGCTTATAATAAACAAAAGCTACTTCTTTAAAATAAGACTACGTACTCTTTGCTAATATGAAATGTTATCTCTAGTCAGAGTAGTCTGGTGCAACTTCTAATGTGTATAAACAGCGAGAGTGTAAGAGAACTCTTCAAAGTAATGTATTGTAATCAATTTGACCTATTATTTACCTACAACTAATCCTAATTTATATCATTAATAATAGGTTTTCACTTACTCAGTTTCTTTCAATAATGCGTTCATGATACCCCTCTGTCTCCAACTTGGGTCTGTAGCAGTGACCTTTACGTCTACTACGAATTCGTCATTGGGAAACTTCTCCGATAGCTTAGCACCTTCTTCTCGTCTCGAGAGAATGTGCAGAATCTTCTGAAATTTCGGGTTTGGACATCGAATTGCTTGACATAGGAGGCTGTCGTTTTCATCTTCCTGTAATGGTAATAGACTTTAGATTTTTATTATGGAGATTGGTGATAGAGGAGAAATGAAGAATTAAATTGATGTAGGTATCTAGATGCTAAAGGTATGTTAAAGTTCTCTAATAATTAAGAAAGTTGATCTCACATAAGGAGATTTAAGACTAGAAAAAGGTATGATTATTTAAAATTTTAACTATAACGAACTACATTTACGACAATTACCTACTTGGTAAAGCAGAGTAAATAGTAGATTACAACAAATGAATTTTAACAGCTACTGTTAAGCTTCATCAATGACTGTACCTATCTAATGACTTAATATCGAAGGACCGTCAGATTCAATCAATTCTGATATTTCGTTTGTGGAAATAATGTTATTTTATATAGGTATCAATAATAGATTTTATTAATATTTCAAGCGCTCTCACTTTCAACGGACTAATCCCATTGATGATAACTCCAACAATTTTTCCGTCAGGAGCCACCGCTTTCAAAGACAGTCCTTTTGGTATGGACTCCTTGCAGTATTCTTCTACTTCAGGACACGAACCGGTTTCATATAATTTAACTGTCTGATTCAGAGGTTCGTCAACAAAGAATGTTCTGGAAATTGAGTGACTCGTGAGAATCTAGTTTCAGGGACTTCAATATGTATGGACTTTAGGATGTGTTTAATGTGGTCTTGTTGTTGAACAAGTTAAGGGCTTTTAGTTTTCAATATTATGTAGGTATTGTTTTGTTTTAGTTCAGTATTTCACTTGAATTTTCCCATATTCATTTATTTGCTCATTTTTTACATTATAAATTATAATACAAAAAAATAAATTAAAAAATACAATATAAAAAACAGAGTGCCACGGGAGACGAGGTCTACGACCCAAGCCATCAGTGGTCAGGGCTCGAGAGAGAGGAACCTCATCACAATACGTACCGTGTCAAGAATGACCGCCTTCTGAATCAGGCCTCTTACCCAGCCGGGGAGCGAAAGCTTCTCTAGATGACGGTTGAAGCTTTTCGCTATTAGACCGTGCACAGATACAACGATCGGAACAATGATGGTCGATTCAACACGCCACATGTCGGTCACCTCGTGGGCCAGGTCCAAATATTTTAGCAGGTTTTCTTTTTCTGCCTTCACAAGATTCTCGTCATGTGGAATGTTGACACCGATCAGCAGCGCCTGACGCGCCTGGTCCCAGTACAGCGTTACATTACCATTATCGAAAACCGGCTGAGGCCAATACTGGTAATTACTATTTTCTCTGTATAAACTACATTCTCAAAACTTTTGAAGAAAGTTTCGGTATTATGAAAACCACGGGCCTAGACCAAGTGGAGTTCATATAGGGGATTATTTTCAATGGTGGTGTCATCTTGTAGAAACTTACGAACAATTCTGCACGTATTTAGTATTGCAGCTTTTTGCATGGTTATATAAATATTTTTATTTAGATTTAATTGTCGTATATAATGATGCAAATGTTTAGGCAATTACTATTATTATTGAATTATTATTATTAGGTATGTGTCTGTAATACTTTAAATAAAAAAATAAATATAAATAAATATAAATATTTTTGGAGGCTAATTGTTAAATGGGTTTTTGTTTCCTTTTTTTTGTTTTAATACAAAATTCGAGTAAAATAAAATGCAGTGTTTTTATGCATTTGTTTTAAATTTCAACTGCATTTCGGTAACTACACAAATACCGAAAAAAATGTCTATTAAATAATCTAGAACTAGATCTAGAAGTTTCCAAATAACACAAGTACTAAAATGTAACTAAAAGAAGGCCACGTATTCATTGTATATACCTAAGTGTTTTTTGTTTGCATTATTCTCTTCTTCTCTCTTGTCAATAACTAATTTGTACGGTGTTCACTCAGAAAATAATAGGACTAATGTAACGGCCTTGCTCCATTTAACAAGCCTTATTAAAATAATATATTCTTTTGAGCTTAAATGACTTGCGTTTCTAAGTTGACTATGACGAAGCGAAAAATATTATGGTCGTAGTATTAGTGTTATTTGAAATATTCTCTCATTTAACTATTTTTAAAATAAATTACAATACCTATACTCTTATATTGTATGTCGTACCAAGATAAACGAGAAAACAATCAAGACGAGGTGGACTGTAAGAGATCAACCAATAAGCCAAACTATTTTTAGAAAGTCGTCATTGATTTAAGTAAAGTTAAGCAGAAATACATAAAGAAGCATTTATCTAAATAACTTGCAAAACTACTAATGATGCCTGATAAGGAAATAAAATATAATATGAATTTTCTGTTGCAAATTTTGAATCTTTGATACAAATCAAAGATTGAATATTTGTTATCTTTAGTTAAGTTTTTCTTCTTCCAATGTCATCATGTAGATAACTAGTTATGACGTGAGTACTTATATGCACCTAGATATTTTATCTTTGAACATAATCACAATAAGGAAAAGCAATAAAATCAATCGAAGTGATATCATTTTCTTTGTTTGTTAATAGGTACCTACAGTAGTACCCAATTACATCATAACAGTTATGCAGTTGCTAGTTAGTTATTAGATTAAGTATTAAATGTTCTTAATGTTCATAAAATGAGATGAGACTGGTCGATTTTAGTATTAAAATATCATGTCGGTACAGTCCAGGGCGAAGATATAAGTATCGAAGTAGAATTATATGAGACAAAGTACATGTAGTTACGATGCAGTTTCCCAATAGATAGTGACTATAGAGCACATTTTTGCTCATGGTTTACCTGAAGGTAACTGTTTATTTTCGCTCATAAACTTCTAAAATGTCATGAGACACAGTACAGCCGCCATAGATGACCTACTATATACAACTTTAATCTTAACTCGTTTACAGAAGGAACCAGTCATAAAATTTGAGATAAGAGTCAAATTTAAAGTCGGGTAGTTCGTGGCAAAAATACATAATTATTACCTTTTAAGCAGATCCATTATTTCGTCTTCATCACCGGTGGCCACATGGTATATTTTAAACGTTTTTTGACACATTGCTGAAAAATCTTTATTGTTAAGAGAATAGTCTTCCAATTCTTATGGTTAAATATTAAATGTATTGACATAGGTAATTAGAAGACTGTTCTTAGTTCTCAAATGCCACAGGGCCCACTAGTATGTTTTAAAGGAAACATAACATAAGATTTATAATACAGACTAATGTACAACAAAAAAGTTATTTCTTATAATTTTACTCTAACTAAAGTGCTAGGGAGTTCCACCAAAGTAACAACATTATATTAATTTTACAAAGCATAATATTCTATGTATGTACATTTTAAAATATTTCAACTTTTAACAGAATTACCTATACGCCATTTCGGAAATATTGTCAAAACTGCTTGTTCTAATTTCTGAACTATGTGAAGTATCTTTGGTATTTTAATACGGGTCCCTTAGTTGACCTACGAACGACATTCACTAATGTGAATTTGGGCACATGTGTGACCTAATAACTCCATAAATAAGGTCGTAAGATCAATTTAATAACTATTGTCTCCTTCTGAAGCGATAGTAAAATTGGAAAAGGTTACTGAATTATGAACAGGTTGACGAGTAGTTACATTTTATTTCGCGATAAAAATAGGGGTTATAAACTCCTTGTAGTAAAAACCTGACCGGAAAATTCTAATGAAAAAGTTAAAATTTGAAGTCCAATAATGAGCTTAATTCACGACTCGGATCTTCTTCACTAGAACTCTTTTCCTTTCTTACACTTATCCTGCACCTATCTATCGGTTCTGTATAGACCACTTCACATATAGACCGATGACGTCATACGTCAAAATAAACTTGAAATCTGGGAGGCAATCCAAAATCTAAATTTATCATGCATTGACGCATTTAATAGCAACATAAAATAATGCAGCTTACATACAAAACAATAGCATTAATGACTTGTTTGTAACTCTCAAACCTGTTCTCAGCATACCATGTACCTACATCGTGACTATCTACTCACAGAACGGTATAAAACCGTTATAAAAATCAAACTATTCACAATTTAGACACTTACCTATCTAACTAAAATATTTGCAAATAAAATAACCTAATATATTAAAATGATTTACTAATTGGCATTGTTTGTAAACAACATTACATCTTACTGATGTCAATGAGCAACTATCTAATGGTAAAATATTGATATTATCATAAAACAATAAGTTAATGTTGATTTAGCAGAAATAGAAATAGTTTATTATCCAAAACTATTTCAAAGTTATCTATTAACTAACATGTTTAATTATCTAAAACTTTGACAAATAAAACATAAACGTGCGTAAATTAAACAACATTAAAAGTCATGAATGAATCCTGTCAAGTCAGAAAGAGAAAAAATATATTCCTTACCTGCTTTCACACTATTCAAATTTAAAACAATTAAACGGTTTAAAATAGTTTTGTTTAAGCTAATGAGAGACACACATGTGCGTTGTCGACCTGTGCTGTGAACACTGTGCACTAAATTTACATAAATATATGTAAATATCAAAGGCGACCATTTAAGGCGAATGTTGTGTTATTGATAAGTGTTTATCTTGTTAAGTGTAACCCAGTTGATTGGATACAATCAGTTATTTCTTTTATTATACTTACGCGCCGGTACAAGCTAGTTCTCTCTCATAGGTAGCGGCCCCGCAGTGTCTTCTGGTAATGCAGAGGTCCATGAGCGACGGTAACCGCTTACGTTCAGGTGACCCGTTAGCTCATCTGCTTAAAAGCCAAAAAGTTGAAGCTATAAAATGATATTTAACAATCAACCTATTGTGTTTTTAATAGAGAAGTTTAATATTTGATATGGAAGTAACATGTTAGTGCGACCTACTTTATATTACAAAAATGTTGTAGTATTTTATAAAAAAAATATCTTTCCATCATTTTGATACTTAATTGAATTTTTAAACTAACAAAACTCACTGCGTCAAATTAATTATAACGATTGTGTTAAATATAATTATGACTTAAGCAGCCCTGTAATTTAGTGTTGACGTTCTGATGAGCGGTACATGTAGTTTGATAGAAAAAAATAGCACAAAAAGAGAGATACGACTGATAAGCCACATGATTTGATAAATAATCTTTTACAAGCCAATTTGTTTATATAAATACCTAAAATCACACAGTAGCTAATATCTATACCAGCTGTTAATCAATGGTCATTGAACTCTCCTTTCCTAGGGCTGTCATGTAAATAAAAAAAAATGTGTTTCAAAATTTTCTTTTTTTAATTATTTCTTGTTTACTCTTAACCAATTTGGCTTTATCAATTTCAGAATGTAAGTTATTTACTACTATTTATTCAATGGGCAACGTGGACGAGATAAAAAGATAAATTTTATAAAGTACACTGATAATAATGTTTTTGCAATGAGAAGAGTAAATAGAAAACGGAACATACTATAAATAGCTTTAGGAATACGTAATTAAAAAAAGTACCTTATCATGTATTGATGGATCCTGATCCTTCTATTGAGGATACTTGATTCTAGCAGTTGACAGTAATGTGTTGTTACAGTACAAGACAGTACTGAAGTAACGAAATTTTCTTGATACTGCAGAAGTTTGAATGTGGATTAAGTCCATCGAACAAGGCTTACAGAAGGTCCTTGAAGGTAGGTCGTAGATAACGGGTCTTCAGTATTCCCTGACATTGCAGAGGTCCATGAGCGACGGTAATAACTTACAATTAGGTGAAGAGTTGGCTCGTAGTCGTGTACGTGACAATAAAAAAAACGGACGTCTTACTATGAGATGGTATGATATTTATAAAACAATTTAAAAACTTACCGACAGGTTATACCTAAGTCATGATTGGTCAAATTGTAAAATGAAGTTTTTAATGTTTTCAAACTCACGCTTCGAATACAAAACATAATGTTATCATGAAGGACGAGGTAATATCATTGGGCCAACGACCTCTCGTTTGTTTGAACACAATCATTTACATCAAGTATATGTAGATTTTGGTTTGTGATAAATATGATGGTAGTATTTTTTATCTAAGTAATCTGTATACTTCTGAGAAAAAAATGAAGCTTAATAAATAGTTCCGCCATTTTTTTGTCTAGAAGAAATCGTTTTTAGCTCCCAGATCGCATTTTGTTTAATTCGAATGTATGTTCTTGATCTTTTAATTGGTGTACAATAATGATACTCTATCTATCTCTCTCATTAGTTATTTAACACTATATTTACGGACGCAGAAATTTCATATTCTACCATTTTCATACAGTAGGTATTTTGAGTGAGTATATATAAATCTTGTAAAAAACCATAAATTTTCCTGTTATTGTTTTTATCTTCAATTCCGCTTCTCCATATTTGCAAAAACATAGATAGAAATCTAAGTCTACTGTTTTCAATTAATAATCTAATGTAGGTATTCGTTTATCTATATCTATTAGTTACATAATATATTGTGTGTATTAGAATATTCGGAAAAAAAGATAATAAATGTTGATGTAATACTGTTTTGAAATATTAAATCAGTTTGTAGGCGACTGAATGTTAACAAACATTATAAAGGCAAAGGTACTAGCGACTAAAGCGCCATCTATAAATAGTTTTATTAACAGTGATTAAAACGTCATTTGTAAATGTACTTTTTAAATGTACGATGTAATGTTGGCGCTCTTTTATTTAAATTTCGAATTGGTGTGAACAGTGTATAATTCAGATTGCGTCATATTTTTGCTCTAAGTTTTTATTGTTTTATTAAATTTTCTTGTTCAGAAGTTTTCTTTTCACTGGCAGCTTTTGATTTCCTACACAGTTTTTAAACATTAGGATTGAACCTTAACTATGGAAAACTTGTGTTGATGCGACTTGATGAGGTAATTAGTTTTGGCTATTAGAGCGTGCGTTTGTCCAAAAATTATCTATTGTACTTATATTTCAATGCAGCAGCAAACTAGTAATTTTTAACGCTAGCTAATGTCTATACTTTCAATTAGGAAAATTTTGGAAATATGGAAATAGTTTTAAGAGAGCTTAGGCCGGCCATCATGAATTTATTATGACTATTGTTGGATACAGGCGTCGAAGCATGATTGCCTGAACTTTGATCTGATCTGTGTCCATAATAACAGTGATTTGTATCTATAATCTACTTAAATGATTAGTACTATTAATTAGGTACGGTGAATTAAACGAAAGTCGTGGTGGCCGAGTGAAAGTCGTGGTGGCCGAGTGGTCGAAGCGCTTCCTTCCGAACGGGAGGTCGCGGGTTCAAATCCGGCCGGCTTGTACCTCTAAATCTAAATGTGACAAAAGATTTATGTGCAATTTTTCACAACACCACTGGCTAAAAACGGTGAAGGAAAACATCGTGAGGAAACCTGCATGTCGGAAAAGGATTCTAAAAATCCTTTGAAGATATGTGAAGTCCCCAATCCGCACTGGGCAAGCGTGGTGGACTATGTCTAATCCCTCTTCTGAGGAGACCTGAGCCCAACAGTGGGCAGTAATGGGTTGGTAGGTACAGGTACAGGTAAATTAAACACAGCAATCGGCAACAACTTTTTATTGATATTTTAATAACATTTGAAGAATGGGATAAGGTTGATCTAAAACCTGTGCTTGTGTGAAATAATAAATGTTATACATAGTTTATGAAAATAACAATCCACGTCATTGTTGAAAGAAAAAAAAAACAAAATAGATATATGATCCATCCATTTATCGAAGAGAAATAATTTTAACGAAGACCGTATCTTCTAAATTAGGTGGTGCAGGTATAACAATAGGCTTGCCATCCTCTTGAATGTCCTCATACATCGCAGTGTACAAACAGCTGAAGCTTTGGCTATTGGCAGCCATTGCAGCGTAAATATTAGACGTGTCAATACGAAGCAGTAATTTGCCATTCTGTTTTGCGATTTTTCTGAAAGCGAGACTCTTATTAAATATCATTACACTATTGGTCTTCCAGAACATACGCTGAACATATGTGACGTGAAATGAATGTGAAGAAGGACATGCCTAAAACAACTGTAACTGTAAAAAAACAAATGACGGTGACGACTGACCAACATATAAACCAGGTATTTGACATTTGTACGTATTGGCCGTTATTGAAACTATGTGACACTTCGTTTGACAGTTGGCCTATCAGTTGGAATTTGCGCGCATTAGTTGCTGAGCCAATATGAAAACGCGGCATTAGGCTTCTTTACCTAACACCACGGGCCCCGTCAACCCCCTTGATATGTTTTCAAATAAAACAACGTGTGCGTTCAAGGACGAGTACTTTATTACTAGTTTACACTGCTCCCGCGCGTCCCCGCGGCATCGGTCAGCGGGGAGGAGGGAAGGAGCGCATAGATACATATCATTCCTCTCTCCTTATTTATTAACCCTGTAACAAATATAGCTATTTCCAAATTCTGTAATCAATAATTCTCCGCGGCCTCGCAGACCGTCGAGGTACGGCAGGCGACTGCCTGACCGGTGGTACTGCCTCATCAATATTATCTCTATTATAGGATTCACTCTCACCGTGCTGTTTTGAGGGTTCGGTCAGGACCACCTCAGTTTCAGTCGGTCGCTCGCCCACCCCTTTATCCTCCGCGTCAACAAACTGTTCGTCTTTATTATTTCGTTCGAATGCGTCACTTGTGTCCTCTACATTAGTACTAGTATTTGGAATATTTACTAATGGACTTATATTTGGAATGTGTAACTTTAAGTTTGTTGACGCGGAATGGTTCACATTGAATTTTTTACACATATTTGTACCCTTGTAATTTATAATTTGATCTACATGCCTCACTACATTTTGTTTTTGATTTTCTAATGCAATTAAATACATTCGTTTACCAATATTTTTTATAATTATACCCTTTACCCAAGATGGGTTCCTTGCAAAGAAATATCTGGTTAAAATATGATCCCCTATTTTAAAACTTCTTATTTTTTTGTAGTTTTCTATACTCTTTTCTATATTTTTATGTGGAGGAAACATTAAATCTAGCCTACAACGCAGTTCGCGCCCGTACATTAACCGAGCCGGCGTCGACCCTGTGGAGCAATGGACGCTGTTTCTATATTCAAATAAATATTTCATAAGCTCGTTACTGTTTTGTTTGTTATCATTTATAAGAATACTCTTCAACATCTTTTTGCATATACGTACTGAGTTTTCAGCTTGCCCATTGCTCGCCGGGTGATATATGGGCGTCGTTACATGATTAATACCATTTAAGTTGCAAAACCTTCCAAATTCTAGTGTTTTAATTTTTGCGTCATTATCTGAAACTATGATATTAGGGAGACCAAACCGTGAAAATAAATACTCTAATTTTAAAATAAGTGCTTTAGTCGTGGTATCATTTCCCATTGGAAGACACTCTAACCACTTACTATAGCTATCTATTACTACTAAATATACTTTTTGGTTTAACATAAGATAATCGAAATGTATTCTGTACCAAGAATGAGGCGCTTGCGGCCAGGAGGCGGGAGGGGCGCGCGGCGGCGCGGCTCGTAGCGCGTTGCACGTATTACATGAACTTACGATACTCTCGATATCAGAGTCGATTCCCGGCCACCAAACTCGACTTCTTGCTGACGCTTTAGTTTTTACGATGCCAAAGTGCCCTTTATGTAATTCGTCTAATACAATTTTTCTTAAAGATTTCGGTACAACTATCCTATGCCCTCTTAGAAGACAACCATCTTGTACTTCTAATTCCGTTTTACATCTAAAATAAGGTAGCATATTTGAACAATATATTTTTCGCGGCCAGCCTAATCGCATATAATTTTGAAGAGTTTGTAAAGTCCTATCGGCGGCCGTCGCCTTTTTGAGGTCATTATGCATTATAGGTAGATTAGATTCGTTTAAAAAATTAAAACTGATACTCTCCTCAAACATATTTTCGTTGGCTCTCGGTTCACTAGTTGAGAGCGGTGCGCGTGAAAAATAATCAGCTGCTGCATTATCGATACTCGATTTGTACTGTATGGTGTAGTTATAAGCAGACAAGTATATTGCGTAACGTTGCAATCGCGAGGCCGTCATTACTGAAATTCCGTTTTTTTTACCGAAAATTGTAAGTAGAGGTTTATGATCTGTTATTAATATAAAAGGATGGGACCTCCCATAAAGATATTGGTGGAAATATTTTACGCCAAAAACTATCGCAGTTGCCTCTTTTTGCACTTGACTATAATTTTGTTCACTACGACCCAGTGACCTTGACGAGTGGCCGCTCTCGGCCTTCCGGCCCTTGGGCAAGAACTGCTCCGAGCCCGTGCGGACTCGCATCAACGCTTAACACTAAACGCTCGTCAGGATCGAAGTGTGTAAGAACTCGCTCCGATAACAACTCTTGTTTGACAGAATTGAACGCATGTCGCTGACTAGGCCCCCACTGCCATGACGCGCCTTCACGTAATAACTCGTTCAGTGGACTAAGTACTGACGATGCACTCGGTATAAATCTACGGTAATAATTAACCATACCTAAAAAACATTTTAAATCACGAATTGATTTCGGAGGTGGTGCTTCGCTGATGGCTGCTACCTTTTTCGGGCATGTTTTCAAACCTTTTTTATTTATTACAAAACCGAGATATGTGACACTGTCTGAAAAAAATTCACATTTATCTTTACGTAGTTTTAAACCCGCGTCTCGCAAACGTTTCAAAACTGACTCTAACCGGTTTAGGTGTAGTTCTCTTGTAGGGGCTGTAATACATATATCGTCTATCCACACTACAACACCTTCAATACCTGATAATAATGACTCCATTGTCTTTTGAAATATTGCGGCAGAATTTGCCAAGCCGAAAACTAATCGTTTATGTCTAAAAAGGCCTTTTGTAGTGCTTATAGTAGTCATGTCTTGAGAACCATCGTCCGGTGATAGTGTCAATTGATTGTAAGCCATTTTTAAATCAATTTTTGAATAATGTTCACCGTTTCTTAGAGTGGCGAATACATCGTCTATCCGCGGGAGGGGGTATTTTTCTACTTCTAAATCCTTATTTATTGTTATTGAGTAATCACCGCAAATCCTCACACTTCCGTCTGGTTTCATTACAGGTACGATCGGTGTTCCGTATTCTGAATACGAAACAGGCTCCAAAACTCCTATCTTTACCAAACGACTGATTTCAGTTTCTACTTTTTCTTTTAGTGCGAAAGGCAAAGGCCTAGGCTTAAAAAACTTTGGTTTTGACCCCGGTTTCAAACGCAAACTAACAGTAAAATTTTTAAAAGTACCTATAGTGTCCTCCCATAGTTCAGCATATCTATTTAATAAAATATTTAAATCCGGAGTCTCTCTAATATCTAGTCTCATATTATTTAAATTTGTAAAACCTATATCAAATTTTGTCATAAAATCACGACCAAGTAAGGGCGAGCCTCCGTTTCTAATCACGTAAATATTAAGTATTTTCGTAACATTTTTAAATTTTACAGTGGCTTGAAATGTACCCAATGGTATGATTTTATGTCCAGTGTAATAACATAATTTTCTTTCGCTTTTTTTTAAATCACAATGAGAAAAAAATTTGCACCATAGTTTTTCTGAAATTACAGTTATACCAGCTCCGGAATCTATCTCCATCCGAAGCAAACGGTTTTCAATATTTACTGTTATTACAAAAGGTTCGTATTTAACATACCGTAAATTTAACAAATCGCATTCATGACAATCATGCGATGACTCATTCTCGTCCGATGCGTTTCCCTCGCAGATATTGTTCACGCGCGCTGACTTATTCTTGCATACCTTTCTCAAATGACCTTTTTGTCCGCAAATCAAACACTTGTAATTTTTGAATCTGCACTGATATGCCCTATGACCTTTTAAACCGCACACTACACACTCATTTCCACTATACTCTGCTACGACACTGTTTGCACCCCGCGTGAGTCTACCACGGTGCTGTTGCTGAGCAGAGCCGCCGCTCATCCGGAACATCGGCTCGTCCTTCAATACTACGCCTGCACGATCCGCTTCAATCGCCACCCTTGCCACTTTTAAGCAAGTCGTTTGTTGAGCTATCTCCAACGCCTTGGCTACTGTTAATGTCTTTTCGTCCTGCTCGCATAGTCTTATCTTCTCTGGACCATCCTGTAGACCCAGGATGAAACGATCGCGTAGAACCGTTTCCAACGCCTGTCCGAATTCGCAGTGCGCCGCTAGACCTCGGAGTCTCGCTAACCACTCTTCCATTGATTCTTCTGCGTTTTTTGCGGCATTATAGAAAACAGCCCGGTCAGCAAATGTTGATCTCTTGGGTGTAAAATGATTGCTAAGTGCTTCTGAGATTTCCTTGAATGATAATTCTTCTAACTTTTTCGGGTGTACGAGATTTCGCGCTAAAACGTACGTTTCGTCCGACAAATACGTTAGAAGAATGCTATTTTTATTTTCTTCGATGTTATTTACTTTGAAGAAATTATTTATTCTATTTAGAAAAATGTCCCAAGCTTGTGATTTATATTCAAACACTGTAATGTGACCGAGATAGTTCGCCATTTTGTTTTTAACTCGTCGCCAATGATATGTTTTCAAATAAAACAACGTGTGCGTTCAAGGACGAGTACTTTATTACTAGTTTACACTGCTCCCGCGCGTCCCCGCGGCATCGGTCAGCGGGGAGGAGGGAAGGAGCGCATAGATACATATCACCCCTACTTCATTTACTTACTCGGTTTCAGCAAGCAATGCCTTCATAATGCCCCTATTCCTGTAATCAGCATCGGTTGCTGCGACCTGCACATGTATCAGAACGTTGCTATTCGGCAGCGTTTCCCACAATTTAGAATCTTCATCTCTCTTTGCCAGAATCTGTAGAATCTTCTTGAACTTCGGGTTTTTACATATACGCGATTGGTTTATGTAACTATCTTCGTCATTCTCATTAGGCTACGATTACATAACATTAGTGAAAAATAATCTGAAATCTTCAGTGTGTAGAACCTACTACAGAAACATTCATAAATAATAATATAAGGATACAACAAAAAATATGCCCACTTCTTAGGACGGTTGTAAGTATATCTATAATTAATCATTGGAATAACATTTAAAATACAAACTACTTCTTACTTGTAGAGGTCTCTCGCAACTCAGCATAACGCCCAGAATGGTTCCATCTTTATCCACGGCCTTCAAACAGAGTGTTGATAACATTAGTTTGTTGCAGAAACTTTCCATCTCTGGGCACGAACCTTTTTCTGACAACTTAACAGCCGCATTTAGGGGTTCATCCACAAAATATACCCTGTAATTAATACTATTAATTTAAAATAGCGTTGAAGATAAAAATAATCCAAAAATGTTGTTTTATGCCAACGGGCCACCTGATCGTTAGTGGTTACGACTGCGGGATCGCTAGAGACCACCTCTGAGGACTTTCTTGAAGCGTCATTTCAAGAAGGATAAGTCATAGTTGATTTTACTAAAGACAACCATCCTGGCACAGGATATAGCGAAGAATACTTCACTTGTTGTTTGGTCCAGAATTATTGGGTGTAAGAGATAACCTGACCAGGAAACTTGACGACTTGTCTTCAGTAGAAGATAGACTCTTTAAACACTCGCGGTTATCTACATCACTTACACTATTACTAAACGGGTTCTTACCACGATTATTTTTAATTGAACGGTACCGATATTTCAGCACTGTTGCAAGCGACAAATCTGTCTACCCTCTTTCTCGTTCGTTTGCCGACGGAAAGAGGGTAGACAGATTTGTCTTCTCTTAAATGACCTACCCGCAGTTCCTCAGTCTTCCCGTGATCATGACGCTTGCAATAGTGCTGAATAATCGTAGTAGGAACCCGTTTAGTAATAGTGTAAGTGAAGATAGACTCTACTTCTAAATACATTGCAATGCTGCATTGGCTGGAATTAGAGTACTAAACTCATACCACGTACCTTTTAAGAAACTCCAATATTACAGGCTCGGTTACATACACCCGTTGAATTGTATAAGATATTTTATCTGGTACTACTTTATCTAAAAAACGATTTCGATGATTTATTACAGTAAATTAAATTATTTCAAAACAGTCTTTCTTGATATTTCTTAGCTTTTAGATTTATATGGCGTTAAGAAGAGATTAAAGAATTAAAAAAATAATAAAGTTGTAGCTTTGAAGGTTATTAAGCTTTACCAAATAAAACACTAACAATGCAAGTTCCACTAATAAAGCAGGGTTGGCAATTTTCGACAATCTTATCCCATGTGCGGTGTGTCTAAACTCTGTTACTTTGATAGTAATGTAGAAACAATAATGCTTACGTTTAGAGGGTACAGGAGTAGAGCTTTTTGTCCTGTAAAAAACATGAGAGCAGAAATTAAGTTGTTCCATTGATTGATGGTGCATTCATCGAAAATAAATATTAATAATGTAAACTATCTATTTATATATAAAAATACAGGTAGACAGTTGCAATATTCATGAGAGTTCGATTGTATTTTATATTCACTACTTTGGTTTATGAAAACCGTAATAAATAGTGTCGTAAAAATTATAAATTATTAAATTCATACATTCATTAAAAATTGTGATTTTACATACTTATCCATGAATCCAAGGATATCGGAATCAGTTGCATCAGGAGATTTCTTGCTGTAAATACATTTAAAGTGAATTTTACATTTACACAATAGGTAATATTATATTAATAGCTTGATGGTCGACTCCAGTGGCGGATTTATTAGCAAGCTGAGTGGGTTTGGAGTCCAGGGAGGCAAAAAAATGGTCTAGTCAGATCTTCATAGATCATACTATGTTACATTGTAAAATTGGCTGAATTAATAATTTTCAATTTTTAAAAATAAAATTTTAAAAGCCTGACTAGTGCCAAAATTTAAATCCGTTTTAAATAAAAAAAATGTACAACATACGGTTTCATGAATCCTAGTATTCCAGAATCGTCGCCTGTTGTATCATTTGGGCTTGACATTGTTGTATCTGGAAGAATGTTCCTGGGTTGATAAAAGTTATTAATGAGGAAAGAGTAAGTGATAAGAAACCTGCAGTTTGAAAAAGATTTGCATTCTATTATTTATAATTACCAACCCACGCAGGCACTAAGACTGTTTAGTACCCTAAAGTACCTGTTATGCTATTTTATTCAACAACTGTTAAAAATATGACCTACCTTTATTTTAATAGTTGACCAAACTATTTGACTAGCTTACTGTGCTGAATTTAAAAGTGGAATAAAAATAAATGCGTAGTATTATTTTTCATTTTAATATCGTTTTCGTTATTGATAAGCATCTACAATTGTAGTATTTTTAAATTAAGTTAGTTAATAGGTATTCTTATCGGAAGAATTACTCGCGGAGTTACCTAGATTCTAGAACGAAGTGACCATTCTTTTGCCTTTACTTTGTCTAATTTAATGAAATTTTTGTAAAATATTTTTATCCAGTAAAGTGAAAAAGCCACGAAGTTAACATGATTGCAGTTTATAAAGTTTAAATAGAATGAAAACTCATGCATAGACATAGACATAGCTTTATTTATGGCGGAAACACACACATACATTGTAATAAATTCAAGAAAAATTACCTACATAAAAACAAAATACAAAGTAATTGCACACGTGGTAAAAAAAAATAAAAATAGTGTTCACCACAAACCAATCGAGACTCAGCTAAATAATGCCGACTATTGTTTTAATTTAAAACGTTCTAGACGTTAAATCATAAAGTATTTGATGTATCATGTATTCTCGAAATTCAAGTACTTTACGAGTACCAACATAGGCCTCAACTCTACTCGGGATTAAATAATTATTTTTTAAAATGAAACAAAATTAGTTTATTTATGTTTTATTCACACACTAACATGTTTTAAAACTACATAATATAGTGCGTCTATTACATAGTCTAAAATTGACGATTATATGAATTTTAAACACAAATAAATACATTATTAGCGTAAGACCTAAAATTCTATGTAAATCAGGTAACTAAATATAAGGAACAATAAAATAATAATCACATTTCATGTAAAAATACAAGTACATGAAATCGTAAAGTGAAATTGCTATAATATTTTGTAAGGCGATACACTTTGGAATGTTATGTTTTTATTTTATACAATAAATCATATTTATTTTTATATTGGGAATTAATATTATTATAATTGTTTGAGAAATTTTGTGACTTTGGAATAGTATTAATAATTACACTATAATAAGTAAAACATTTTGAGATTCTCATCGAACCAAATAATGTTAATCTTTACATTCCTGTGCAATAGATACCTACATGATTGTTTGGTAACTTATTTTATATTCTACTTCTAAGATCATAACTTGATTATCTCCGTCTACTATAGAGTTAATTATGTACATCGGGTGCAATACTACTAGAATTACTTATTAACTTGAATCAACTTCTTTTATTTGGATTTCGAGATAAAATTTTGTTCAACATTTTTTTTATTTGAGCCTCATTTTGAACACCTTTCTGTCTTCCTCTTCTCTGCCTCTGTATAATAATGTTTTCAGCCAACAGCTAAACCTTCGAATTTTAAACGTTGATCGATTGAAATCTGAAAATAAAAATAAAACAGTTGATAATATTCTGAAATTAATTTGGTCAAAGTTTATGGTAACTGACTTCAATGTCTTTCCAAATTTAAACAAGAAATTTATTGATTCTGAATTAAACGAATTACATAATATAACAATATAATGCAAAAGTACGTACAAAGAGAGTGCTCTATAAAACAGAAATTATAAACTGCTCTCTTTATAAATGTTGATGTGCAATAATTACAGATAGACAACAAAAGCTCTCTAGGATACTATATGCTTTGTTTTTTTTTTTAATATAGAGATCTATACTAACTTTACAGTTCCTTGATGTAAACCCTGGCTTCGAGATGTGGTGCTGGTGGTTGTGGCGCGTACGACAGATCAGCGTAGTTGACGCCGTACACCATCTTGTATTTCAACCGCTCTGCTGCGGCTGCAGAGAATGCTGACGTTGTGTCCATTCGTACGGCTGAAGCTCCTACAGCTTTAGCGAGGCGTCTGGAAGTTAAACAACCTTTTATGAGGGACTAATGTAATTTATTCGTAAGTTTTAGATATACTACCATCTGTATTTATTCCTCGAAAGTTCCAAAACGACGTTGTTTTGTTTTGGTAAGCGATTTTATTTTGCTTTTGGAGTAATCTATTAACCAATGTGACTTACGGGACTTACTTGAGTAAGATTTAACCCTGCTTTTTAAGTTTTAATAGGAACGCTGTCGTTACTACCCAATACAAACATACAAAATATTGTATTAAAATTATAGTAACAGTTTATTATTATCATCTTTGTGACAAAGTACGAAACGAATTAAACCTTGTAAGTTACTTCACGCATAAGGGCAATTTACCCATTAGCCATATAACTTGACAACATTATTATACAGCACAATGAAGACTTCCCTGTCCTAAGGTACAAAACATTATTAACTTGTTTAGTTTTGGTTCTTTGAAAAAAACATGAATGAATGAAGGGATAAACCGTTCACAGGTTATTTTATGGTAGGTAGCCATCAGTTAAATGACACCATAATGTAATTTGACTTACTTATCTACGTAAATGACCAATCAAAATATTAAAACACTTAGATTAAATATTATTAAAGGCTCTACTAAGTTTAAGATAGGTACATTAATACTGTTATTGGATTATTTGTTCTTATATCTTATCTTATTTAAATGGGTTTCACGCAAAATGATGTACGGTAGGGTATTTCTTGTTCTTATTATGTCCATTGCTTCTTTTAATTTGGTATTGGACTATATTAACCTACTGCTGGGCTCAAGCTTTCTCAATGTAAAGCGTTGTAAATTTCTAATGTAATGTCGGCGAACGGTTTCGCCAACATGCTGTTTTCTCACGACTGTTTCCTGTTCGTCACTACTTTATGATTATTATAGGTGTTCTTAAATATTTTTGTACTAAATTCAATTAAATTTTGGAATTTAAGTTTTGATTAAAACATTTCGCTTTGGAGACGGTTGTTATAGACTGTCCCCACCAGTTTGCTAAAGGCTCTTGTCAAAACAGACACTTTTTTGGTCTATTTTATACGTCACATAATATAACTATTGATTCAAGGATATAGAAAAGCTGCTGTATAATGAGTAAGGACTTATTGATTGACATTTTTGATAATGATCTAATCTAAACACACAATCGTAATTTCTAACAATTACAGCCAGAATTAATTTTAATTTCAGACAGCGAACATTATTTAATTTCGAATTTATTACTTCAAGAGTTTATGAACGAGTTCAAGTAAATACTTGCGGTGAAATGAAGTAATCGTACAGTGAGTTTCATTACATTAAAATATTAGATAAATTTAATTAAAATTAATCCAATTTAATTAAAAGAAATACAGGGAATGACGTTGGGATAAAATAAATTTCTCACATTGTGACTATTCGCCGTAAAATAGATATAGTAAAAATCTTATCTTAACTGGTAGGAACCAGTAAATATACAAATAAATAATATTGAAGTATCTGATTGTAATATTGATATAGGTATCTTATGTGACACAGACGAAGTTGCGTAAGAGAGTCAGGTAGACCTAAAAAAAACTTGAGAGGTGTCATGGGACACCCGAATAGAACGAAGTTCCTTTCGATTAAAATATATCTTATAAAAAATATTTCCTTTCGTAACGCGCGATAAGGAACGCGTTTTAAAAGATTTTGATCACAGCGTCATCTAGCGATAATCATCTAAAACAAAAATAAGGAATGTGTTTTAAAAGATTTTGATCACAGCGCTATCTAGCGATAATTAATCATCTAAAACAAAAAAAGTGTCGTGACAACTTTTCGTAAGATTTTTTTCCGTCTAGCCCCCTTTCGATAACGCGCGATAAGAAACTTCGTTCCAATAAGAACAGTTCTGGTAGTTTCTGAACTTTACAGGATCGTTATTAGAGTATCTCACTGCATCTCGTTTGAAGACGTTCAATAGAGTATGCGTCATGCATTTAATTATATATTGCGCAATTTAATTGTTATATCATAGAACGCAATATGCGTGCTGAGGACAATGAACAACATATCAGTTACGCGACAAATAGGTTAATTTATATGGTCTTGTTTGGGAATAGTGTAGGTCTTTATCTTCTGGGTTATTGATAGTGTCGATCTAGCAATTTAACAGTTAAAAAAAACTGTCTGGCATTGTGTGTGATGAGCAAAAAGTAGATACTGCAAAGGTTTTAAATTACATGAAATAGTCTTGATAGATTCAACTTGCCACTTGATCGGAAGCATTTAACCAAAATGGTTTTAAATCGATTTTACTTCCAAAAGCGGCTTGAGTAGTTAACCCTAGCAGTCAGAGTCTAAACTTGAAGGTGTCATTAAGAACACATTGACTATTCGATCAGGTAAGACGACTCATGTGAGTGACATATTTTGGAATCTATGGTTCTCTATAAAAAGAGTGCCGAGTGCGTAACGCGTCGCGCCGTCCCTCATAACCCCGTACTGGGTTCTGGCCTCAGCCGGGGTTCGGACGCTGAGTGTGCGCGATTGGATGTTTTAGTGCGGTTCAACTCCCACATATCCACAATACGGTGATTTCCTCAAACTCAAAAAAAATGTGTATATTTACAATGAAGAAGTTGATCCTGACTGTTTCAAACTGTCCGTTTGTGGCCACTCTTACTAGTATTAACGTATTAGAAACAAACTAGGTTGCCCGTGGTATTGCATACGGAGTGGACGCGTTAACAGTAGTTAAATATCATTAACAATCAATAATAGGGCTTATTTCAACTTCTTTAAGATTTATTATCGTGTAGCATCAATAGTGAATAAATATCATTCTTACCTGTTCTTACCCACACTGACGTGATCAATAGTGACAAAGATTAGAAAAACAGAAGTGCCAAGAAACAAATATGTTACGTTCTCCGAAAAAATCTTTCGGATCAAATCCAGATATTCGTACTTCGGTATTGGAATCTTCAAAAAATGTCAGAAAACGGAAGCACACCAATGACATCAGCGACATTCTTCAAGCATTTAACGAGGAAATCATATCTAAATTGGAGTTTTGGAAAATAAGTATGGAGAAGAATATTGTCGATAATGTAAATAAATCAACCGAAGAACTTAAAAAAGAAATAAATGAATTACACAAAGATTATTCTAAACTAAACGACTCCATTAATAAAATGGAAAAGAAATATGATGAAGAAATGGTGACCCTAACGAATTCTGTTCAATTTTTAAGCAATAATTTTGATGACCTCAGTCAGAAAATTCAGGAAGTAGATGTGGAAACTAATAAAATCAGTAAAATCGAAACCGAATTGGAGAATATGTCGCGACAAAATCGTTTATTGAAGGCAGATTTGGAAATGAAGAATCAAAGGGAACGTCAAAATAACTTGGAAATTATTGGTATCCCTGAAAGTACTGATGAAAATGTATACGATATTGTGGCCAATATAGGAAAGCATTTTGGTATAGATATAGAACCGACAGCAATAGAACATATACACAGGGTAACTCCTAAAACAAAAATTTTAGGACGCCCACGAGTTATCATACTGAGACTGAAATCTAGGCTTATCAAAGACAATATACTATCAAGAACTCGAAAGGCGCGTATAACAACTGCAGATTTGAAGATCCATGGAACATCTAAACCTATCTACATCAACGAACATTTAACACCATTTTATAAAGAAATTCTGCGTAGAAGCAAAGAGAAAGCCAAGATCAAACAGTATCAATATGTGTGGACTAAGAACTGTCACATATATGTTAGAAAAAACGACAAAGGACCGGCTATTCACATAAAGGAAGAAGAAGACTTGGGGAAAATAGTATAGCGCTTCTTCGTCGTGCTGCTGGAACGTCGAAATTTTATATCCTTTTCTTTTTTTCATTATTTCATTTATTATTTTTTCTTAAATTGTTTTCCTTATTGTTTGCTTTCAACAATTATTTTGATCGTTTTATTCGCATTCATGCATTAACATATTATAACACCAAATTGACCGTGTTTAATATAGCTCGTTGTATTATTGTCATTGTCGGTTCTGTTAACATTGTCTACTCTTTGAAGCATGCATTGTGCTACTTTGTAACTGCACTGCACATACGCTCAACTCGGCTGCAGCAAAATCTAATTTTACTAATAACATTACTCGACTTGTTTTTAATTTTTATTTTAATACTAGATTTCTGTTTAAAGTGCTATCGCTTTTATAATCGTATTATATGTTCGATATTCGCTTCCGTATTTGTTGACGTCGCAACGATACTTAGAAAATTCAAATGTTCAAGTTGTATTTTTATACATAGTATTTTACACAAATTCAAATTTATAACTATAATGATCCTGCTACCATTTTTTGTGCTCAATTATATTGTGTTGCTTTGTCATTCAGTGTTGACTTTCATATTCAGCGCACCGGTTTTTGTCGTATTTTCTATATTACTTCAATTCTTAAGGTCTCACATTAACGACATCAATTTCTCAGTCTACCTTCATAATCTCATTTCTCAATGCTTACATTGTTCGGATTTGTTACTATTCTTTGTAAATTGCTATTTTTGTATATTAATTACTAATGTGAGTGGTAGTGATTTTGAATATAATAATTAACAATAAATTATCGATGTACTATCAGAATGTTGGTGGACTGAGAAGTAAAACCTTGGAACTATTCAGTAGTATATTGGCGCATAATTACGATATTATCATCATTACGGAAACCTGGTTGTGTGAGGGCGTTCTTAGCGGGGAATTGTGTGATTCTAGGTACGATATATTTAGAAGCGATAGAAACCTTGTTGCTACCAATAAAAAGACGGGCGGTGGGGTTATGGTACTGATTCGGAAGGAATTCGGCGCAGACCGGTGTCATAAATTTGAAATAGGGACAACAGAAATGTTGTGGGCTACCATTCCTAAACGTTTCTTATCGACGAAAAGAAATTTACATGTAGGTACGGTTTATATCCCGCCAGATGGGCGTGACATACCGAAAAACATTGAGAATGTTCTAAAATCACTTAAGAAACTTAATAATTATTTTCCAAACGATTTCTTTATACTAACCGGTGACTTCAACCTACCTTGTATTAAGTGGGAGAATCAGACGCCAATTTATTTAAAAAAAGGTTCTGTTGACGTCCAGAATGCAGGTATTTGTCTTGTTGAGGAGTTGGCTCTATTGGGCATGTCTCAGTACAATTCATTACGTAATCATAAACAGAATACTTTAGACTTAATTTTTTCAAACCTTCCATTAGATATAACTCATTGTAATATGCCGCTCCTAAGGGAAGGTTTGCCTCATCCCAGTCTAGATATAGAAATTTTAGATATTAATATTATACCATTAAGGGAATCCTCATTACTCAGATATAATTTTAGGAAAGGTGACTATGAGAAAATCAATGAATTTCTCTGTGGTGTTGATTGGCTATCTATAATGAATGAACCCTGTCTCGACGAGGTTATTAATCAATTTTATATGATTATAAACAGTTGCATATCACAATTCATTCCTACCATTGTGACTTACAAAAAACAGCAATATCCAAATTGGTACAGTAAGGCTTTAATTAGAATTATTCGTGAAAAGTCTAAAGCTCATTTTAAATGGAAAAAATTCGGGAATCTTCGCGATTACGATGAGTTTAAACTATTGCGAAGTAGGCAACATCGCGTTCAGAAGGAATGTTTTGAAAACTATATTGATGTTACAGAAAATCTTATAAAATCTGATCCCAAAAAATTTTGGTCGTATATAAAATCCAAAAGAGGTGGATCTAATTATCCTAAACGGGTAACGCTAGGTAACCATGAGTACACAGAGGGGATGAATATTACCAACGCGTTCAACGATTTCTTTCGCAGTTCTTTTGGTACACCTCTTATGGATTATGATTTGCCTGGGTCATCTCATAGTCCTTGTCACTCCTTGTCAATGTTACAGTTTCCAGAAACTAAAGTAGAAAAAGTTTTATCTTTGCTTAACACAAAGAAAGGTCCTGGTAGCGACCAGATCCCACCTTTCTTTTGGGCTAACTGTGTAAAAGCCTTGAAAACTCCTATTACTATTATTTTTAATAGATCTTTGCATGAAGGTAATTTTCCTAGTCTCTGGAAGCAAGCACATATAGTTCCGATCCACAAAAAAGGCTCTAGGGCTAAAGTAGAAAATTATAGAGGTATATCCATTTTAAATACGTTGGGGAAAGTATTCGAAAAACTTGTTTACGATGAAATCTACCCGGTGATTTGTCAGGGTATACCGACAACACAACACGGTTTCTTACGTAAGCGATCTTCGATTACCAACCTTACATGTTTTTCAGAATTTGTATGTCAGAATATGGACCAGGGTGGGCAGGTAGATGTAGTTTACACTGACTTTGAAAAAGCGTTTGATAGGGTGGACCACGTCATTTTACTTCATAAACTAAACATGCTCGGTATTCACGGAGATCTACTTCGCTGGGTTGAATCCTACTTGTCGAATCGCTCACAAGCCGTTGTAATGGGCGGATATAGGTCTAACTTTATTAGCATTCCAACGGGTGTACCTCAAGGTTCTCATTTGGGACCTTTATTTTATAATGCATATATATTTGATATTGTTGATTGTTTTTCTTTTACTAACCACTTAATGTATGCAGATGATAAAAAAATATTTTGTAAAATACGTTGTTTGCAGGATTGTGTGAACTTCCAAAGCGACCTTAATAATCTGTTCCTTTACTATACAAAAAATAGAATAACGGTAAATACTACTAAGTGCCAAGTGATTAGTTTCACTCGCAAGATAAAACCATTGAACTACACATATAACTTTAACTCTGTTGTAATACCTAGATCAGAATGTGTGCGTGATCTTGGTGTATTATTGGATAATAGGTTGCTTATGGATGATCATATTGATACTGTAACAAATAAAGCTTATAAAAATTTAGGCTTTGTTTTGAGAGTTTGTAAACCGTTTAAAGATCCTTTTACGCTTAAATCAGTATATTGTGCATACGTTCGCAGTATACTCGAATATGCGAGCTCGATTTGGTCTCCCCAATATATCATTTACAAGCAAAGACTAGAGAAAATCCAAAAAAAGTTTATTGATCATATGAACTATAGATATAGGAAAAACTCATCCACCTATGTAGACGGTTGCGCGGAGTATGAACTCTTAACACTTGAAGAAAGACGTATTATGTTAGACATGCTTCTGTTGTATGACATTATACATAGTAATGTTGATTGCATTGATCTGGTTGGTAGCTTATTCTATTGCGCCCCGACGAGACGTACTCGCAGGACACAATTGTTTCATGTACCGTTGCGACACACAAAATATGCAAAAAATTCTGCGCTTACACGTATTACTAGAACGTATAGCGATCACTTTGAACATATTGACTTGTTTTACAACTCTAAATTACAACTGAAGCGGTTGTTGGTGCAGACAATCATTTCGATGCGATAGTCACTGATTTTGTATTCTCTTTTTATTATAATTTTTAGGTACTGTTAACACTTTGCGTTAGGTTAGTTATAGGAAGGACTGTAATTGGTCTTATTATTTGTTACTATTAGTTATAAGTATTTTTGTAACACTGTTGTCTTTCTTAATAAATAAATAAATAAATAAATAAACTATATACTTAAATGGAAATGGGCAGGACACATGATAAGAGAGGGAAAGGAAAAGTGGACCAAATTAGTGACAGAGTGGTACCCTAGGAATAGTAAAAGAAGTAGAAGGAAGACAAAATAAAAGGTGGGAGGAAGACTTCAAAAAGATGGCTGGATCGACTTAGATACGAGTGGCAAGGAATAGGCAAGATTGGAAGTCCTTTGAGGAGGCCTTTGTCAAGAGACAAGCTGTAATTTAGTTTTATTATAGTTTAGATTAGTTATTTGTAAGAAAGGCCCGCGAGATGGACCGACGATCTGGGCAAGATCGCGGGAGGTCACTGGATGCAGACGGTGCAGGACCGGTCGTTATGGCGAGGTTTGGGGGAGGCCTATGTCCAGCAGTGGACGTCTATAGGCTGATGATGATGATGATGATGATGATGATGATGATGATGAAGAAAGGCTTATTTTATTTTATTTTATTTTTATCAACTTAACTTAAACATGAGTAGTATTAAAATAAGACAAATAAAATCAAAGCAAAAAGTCGAATGACTCCAACACTCGGAAGTTAATTTACATTCTGTTCATGCAGAAAATTCTTAATACAATTAATTTTTTAAACAAAAACTAAATTGCAGTCGCCGGTTCATTAAATAAATATTTTAATGATTAAAATGTTGTAAACCTGTCGTTGTGTTCTAAAAATAGCACTAAAGTAACTGTAAAAAATACAATTTAAATTAGTTCTTAGTTGAAAACAGCAAAGCCGTGATTTAAAAATGTATGCATTTAGATATTTGTCTAGTCGAATTATGAATTTAAGCAAATGTCACATTTATCACCCTTTTTACAGAGATGCCTACAAAAAATAGTCATTCAATTAATGATAATAAAGTTAAACCTACTACTTGTAGATACAGTGAGTGTGGTGTGTCGTAGTGTGAGTTCGAGTTCCAGTGGTACTACCCAAAAGCGAACGAGAACCCTCTGGTAGACAGATTTGTTTGCTCTTAAATCGATCCGCAGTATCCAGTCTTCTCGTGATCATGACGTTTGCAACAACGTTGAAATATCGAGACAACTCAATTAATTAAAGTAAGAACCCGTTGAAAATGCATGAAAGTAATAAAGAAACTGATAATAACTAAGTAAATAACTATATTAAAAAAGTTGAACAGTAGTAAAAAATATTGATCAGGAACTTCAGGAAAACTTACGATATTATTCTTGTAACTTTGTGAGAAAAAACCTTATTATTCTCCATGTACTTTCAATTTCAATCAAAATGAACAAAACCCAAACAGATCTGATTAAATAAGATTGATAATTAACAGGAACTTCGATTGTTCGGTAAAAAATTAAATGTGTCGTGAGCCAAAGTTAGAAAAAAATAGATTGCAATCAATTGATATGATTCATGCAAGTTTTAAATAGAATATAACTTTTGATCTTTAAGTTCAAAGTGTGCACTTTTTGTTATTTTTTTCTACTAAATCGACCAACCCGTGTTTTGTTTCTGGAAATGATTATTTAGCTCTATAATATTCAATTTAGTTTTTTCTTTGATTTTCTTAGCATGGTTTAGAATTTAAGTATTGGTTACCTAAATTGGGACCATTTGTAAGGTTTTAAAGGCGTCAAGTCAATATTCATTTATTTACTGTACCACTTAAGATGTGGCCTATTAGCTCCTCTATCTGTGCGGTACTGTAACAATTCATTGCAGCCCACTACTGGCCTCAGGTCTTCTCAGAAAAAAAATTCGGTATAGTCCATGCTTGCCCAATGCGGATTGTCACTTCACATATTTTCGAAGGATTTAAAATCCTTTTCCAATACGCAAATTTCCTCACGATGTTTTCCTTCACCGATTTTAGCCAGTGGTATTCTGAATTTGCACATAAATATTTTTCACATTAAGATTCAGAGGTACAAGCCAGCCGGTTATGAACCCGCGACTAGTACAGAAAGCAAACGCTTCAACAACTCAACCACCAACTCGTCTATCACTCTGAAATAAATAATAGTAAATACTACTTACTCTGATTCTTCGCACAGCACTCTCATGAGTCCTCGTCCACGCCACGCCGAGTGTGTTGAAGCTATCCTGATTTCAAGCACTGTATCGCAAGACTCAGGCAGCTTGTCCCAGATGCGAGCTTCGCGGTCCAGATGACCCAGCACTTTGAGGATCCGCCGGAATTTCGGGTTGGGGCAGTCCTCGGATTTGTCTGTGTAGTCCACTTCCTACATAAATGGAAAATAGAGTAGAAATAAGATTGGTGATGTAATTATCTTATTATTTGGAAGCCTATGTCCAGCAGTGAACGTCTACGGGCTGATCGTGATGATGTAATTCTTTATATGACAGCTTTTTTTTAAATAAGAGTACAGACTCCAAAAAAGACTCTTGGATCTGGACAGTGGAACTGTAATGTGTAGGTACTTTTATACTGAACTCTAAAGAGGTAAAGTTTGTGATGTTGAAAGTAAGTTACTTTGTAGGGACCACATGATTTGTGAGTGCCATAGTTATATTTTTGCCCGGAGACTTTGCAATAGGGCAGAGTAACGTCTGCTGAGAATTATATGTAATGGTATTAAACCTAAAATTCCGGTTGCATTAGAATTAGTTTTCAGTCAATTGACTGATCAATACCTAGATATTTACCGCAATTCCTTTTGTTCCCAATTAATCATATTATTTCGATTAGTCTGTCCGTTGGAAGCCTCCGCATAAGTTCAAGGCTAAAAATGATTCGGCAATGTCATGATCACTAATCCAAAGTTATTTTTATTGAGTTTTTATAACATGTTATTATAACGGTGTTTATGTTGCAGTGTTTTACTTTTGTTTATTTAAGCAAAAAATGACGTAACTTTGATTTATATCTAGTACTCGTATAGCTGCAATTTTGCAGTTACCATGCAACTTAAAATAGGCACCTCTGTATGTAAATGTAATACTGCAGATTATTGTTTTGAACAAAATAAACGTGTTATTTATAAGATTTTCTTGCACTAATAAAGGTAATTTGTGTACTATCATCTTAAATAGTAATTAAAGTAAAAAATATAAGTTATAGCTCCATGTGTATTTATGAAAAAAGTAGGTAGGTACTGCAGAAATGTTATGTGTATAAGTACTTAAATGTTCTTTAACGCTTAAAACTACAAGTAAAAATAGAAACAACGAGAAACTAATAATTAAATTCTCATCCAATTATTTAGTAAGCAATCATTAATCCTTCCATGCATTTTCAACGGGTTCTTACCACGATATTTAATTCATTGACAGACATGATCAGTCTTCTCGTGATCATGACGTTTGCAACAACGTTGTAACATCGAGACAACTCAATGAATTTAATATCGTGGTAAGAACCCGTTGAAAATAATGAAAATGCATGAAAGTATTATAGAAAACCGCGAGTGTCTGAATAAGTTTATAATCATTAATCCCTTCTATCAAATTGAATGTGATAACAAGGTATAGTAAAAAAATGTTCTTAGATAAATAAAAAATTATGTTGTAAAAAGGCAAGTCAGAAATATCTGTGATTTTGCCTAAGTTCCAGACTAAATAAAGCCTAGCAACGTCAACAAGTAAAACACTGATTAATAATATAATATAATCACGATTTTAAACACGTCTCAGTGATTTTCAATAGTCGTCTACTAAACGAATTTCAACAAAGAGTTTTCTAAATTATTGAAATTTAGTCTGAATTGGTCTGAAGCCATTGATTATCGGTTTTCTGTCATTTTCACGAACGATGAGACGAGCGTCATAGACAATATTATAATATTCTTATTTATCTATGGAACACCGTGAAATGTCTGCATTGTTTATGGTTCTTGTATTATATCGTCGTCTTTTGTTTTGTTAACTTGGTTTGAAATTAAAATTGTATTGTTTGTTAAAGATTAGTTTTCCATTTCTAAAGACTGTAAATAAGATATCGTCACATTTTTTTAAACGTGTTCGGTTTTCATTTTGTTACAGTCATACATTTAGTGTTTTTTCTTCATGCAGTTGCTTCACATTCTCGATATAACGTTTAAGATACTGTCTAGATTTTATAGATAGAAGATTATTTGTTATCGAAACAGCTCCCTCGCAATATGAACACCTGGGCGGAAGTCTTTGTAATACAATGAGGATTACGAAATGTTCTGTTTAGGTTTGCTCCTTATAAAGCGCGAATTTCAGAAGTACCCTTGAGCTCACAAGGACAGTGTATGTGACGTGCATTTAAAAGTGCCGGTTTATGTATTGAAGTATGGATTAGATGGCGTGTGTAAAATTGAGATTTTCTTTTATTTGATGCACTTGGTTATAGTGACTCAAGGTGGGAATTATTGTTACCATTAAAAATAGGATCGATGCAATGTATTTTCCCTCCATTTATTCCAATTCAGGCATACTCACACCGCAAAGCCTATCATCATATATGCAAAAGTTCCTTTAGAAACATGAAATTCCATATCTCACATACCTCCCTCCTCACAATCCCGTTGACGATCACCCCCACATAGTCTCCATGTTCATCGACAGCTGCTACTGATACTCCATCATCCAGGGTAGCTGCAGCATAGTCTTCCAGTTCCAGGCACCGCGATTCAGGTGTTTCCAGCAGATTCACTGCGAGGTTCATCGGCTCATCACGGAAAAAGAATCTATGAAAAAATAGGACCAATATGATCGGTGTAGCTAAAATTTACTGTGAATAAAGTTAAGCGGTTCAATTTTATATTGCGATAAAAATATATTAGAGAGAGTTACTAACAAGTAGGTATATTATGCAAATAAAGCCTTGGCGTAGTTTAGTAGGTATGATCAATCATTAAAACGAAAAGAATATATTGCAACTCGATAAACGAGATGGTTATTTTTTGGGAAATCCAAAAAACAAAAGAGTTAATTTTTATATCTGTTTCATATGAAAATTATAGGTAATATTTTCTTTCAAACAAAAGTACCTACGCTAGGTTCAACCACAGCATTCCAAATAGGTACTTATGTTTGAAAATTTCAGTAGAATATTTCTTCTAATTGGGTAGGTACTTGAAACACAAGCCACTTTATGATCTGTAGTACCAATCTAATATATAAAATTGTCGTGTCACGGTGTTCGAACTTGAACTCCTCCGAAACGGCTCGACCGATTTTGATGAAATTTTTTGTGCTTATCCGGTACCTATGAGAATCGGCCAACATCTATTTTTCATCCCCTAAATGTTAGGGATAGTCCACCCCTAATTTTTTTTTTCGGCGCAGACGAAGTTGCGCGAGTCAGCTAGTTAGTCTATAAAATACTTGACTGTTATTCGTTTTTGAGGTTATGTTCTGAAATTCATGTTCTTCTATTATGAATTCTGACTTTAAATTAATACAAATACCTATTGAGCTTGAGTTATTGAGAAAATATGAATCAGGTCAAGCTGGCGAGCAATAATCATTTATTATGGGCGAAACACCTCTCTATTCACATTGTTGTATAATTACTAGGCAATAATATAATTTAATGATTAATATAGATATTAAGGATTATTTCAGTGTGTAGATACCTAATCATAAATTAAACTATGGGTTCAAAGATTTTATTGTATTAAAGATTTTATTGTAACGGTGACCACCTACCATCAGATGGGCCGTAGGCTCGTTTATCTATCTTGCATTAAAAAAAAACACAAACACATCACTGAAATATCTAAAATTTTTGTTTTGTTAATATCAATTACTAACTACAGTTGGTACTTAATTCACGTATCAAAAACAATAATTAGGCATAATTACTACAGTATTAAAGTTAATTTATTATACTTAAGTTTTAATAACTATAATTGTGATTAAATGTAATAACATTCATTTATATTTTACCTAGTTAAATCCACAAGGTATGCTGAGAGGTAAATTATAACTATTACTGCAACTAATAGAGGTACTTTATCATGACGTTGGAAACCTTTGTGTTACAATGTAACCAAGAATGGTTTAAATGTAAATAGTTCAAATACGGTATGCGAATCCGTTTGCTAGTAACTTAGATGGTTAAAGTTAGGTTAAGCTTAGATTAGAATATTACTGAAACTGATTTATTTTATCTAAAACTTGATTACGTTTTTTAGATAAATTATATTTGATTTTTTAATGTGGAAATAGATAAGTAATTTACCTAAGAATAAAGATTAGGTTTATATTTATTAGGTATTATTAATTCATGCAACTATTTTTTGTAAAATATATATTTTTTTCTTCTTCAAAAACTGTACTTTGTTAAAACTCATTTCTTGTAACAGTTATTATCTTGAGTCGAATAGTTTACTGTTCATACAATAAGTTAACCGGCTAGTACCTATTGTTTTGCAATATTATTATTTAATCTAATTGTAGGTATGTAGTATAATGTATTCACTTCGATTAGGTCTATACTTTACGTTATATGAATTCAATAATCAACCTTAAACTACTGGAAATAAAGCCCAATACCTTCGGAGGAATTTCAGGACGAGGTCCCGGTCATTGGATGTCAGCTTCTGTATGGTATAAGCTGGAACAGACATAGTGCGAGGCCGGATGTCCAGGCTCGCCAACTGCGCCGGAAGCTCGTCGGCAAGCTAAAGAAAAAGAGGTTTGTAATAAGATTATAAAATCAAAAAAAAATATTTGCAGCAAATTTTGTGATGGACATTTTGAGTTTGTCTTTTTTCTTTTTTTATTGTCATCAATTGATATGCTAAGGTTACATTTACATTTATTTAAGAACAGCAGGGATTTCAATGAAATTTGGTACATCGTTAAGTTACTTTTAACGTTTGATTTTCTTTACGAAATTTTAAAAATACGTACCATGAAAAGCGGCCATGCCTAGCTGATATTTAGCAGCCACAGGATACATTCCGATTGCTAAGTAGGTATTAGGTATTGTTGAGTACGGAGACTAGTACCCTAGGTATTAAATTTAGATAAACTACACTTCCAATCTTCGATTTATCAGACATTGCATTCCGAATACAAATTTATTACCATAACTATTCTAAACCAGGGTATTATAGGTACAGTAATAAATAGGTATTATATTAGCATTAAAAGGGCTCAATTACATTTCATTCTCAGCCTTGTATCTGGCAGATCGTGTTTCTGCAAGCCAGTAACGCGACACGAGCATTGAAATGCTGACTTAGGTTGATATATAGCTTTTGTGTTATTAGGTATTTTACGTAGGAGTTAATGAAGGAGAATTGAACGTTATCTTGCTGTTGTTAACCAATTTTATTAATGTTATTGGGAATTCAGGAATTTACAAGTTAAACCGTTTTTATAAGACTTTGAATTTACTTTCTGGTTTCCGATTGAGCTACAATTTTGTACGTATAATAATATATGCAAAGCGTAACAATCGAATAATATGATACCATGTAGATGATCTGACGATGGAGTCAGAAGACAGTCATAGGAATTTTCACTTAACTATATAAACAATTTACCTTTTTCTGGTTACAATTTAATGGTAAGTCATATCTCATAATATATTATAAAATAATTTATAATATGTTATAACATAAATTTTTCCAGTTTTATAACTTACCAAATTCTTCATTCCAAATTGACTGAAAAACTTAAAAATTGACGTTGACCGTTTTAATTGTGAAATTATCATACTAAATACAACCATTATCTTGCTTCAAAACAGTACTTTTGCGTCAGTACCATTTTCAGTAAGAATTGATGCAAATCTCAGGTCACGAAAAACATCTGGGACCACGTTTGAACTATAAGCATTTGCATTTAGTACTTTATCGACAAGGCCATCTAGATAAACACATCAGAGAAAGTTATTTTATGCAACTGACTTTAATAGTATAATGTTACCTAAAATGAGTTTGTTTTTAATTTATTAATTAGTGTCTAAGATATCTTTGAATGCAAAATTTGGGAACATTTTTTATATATTCTGTCATCATTAGTTGTAATAGACTTCGATGTTATAATAGAGCAACAATGTATTTTTTTTATAATTTGAAAACCTCGTTCTACGTATTATTTTACACTAATAATTGTAAAATAGAATTTATTAAGGACACATACCTATTTATCTCGACCTAAACGCCCTATACAAATGACATTGCTTTTAGAATAATACAACTCCTTACAATGATCTTATAACCTAGGTCACACGAACAGTGTCCTACGTAGGCCCTTAGACAAATGAATTTACATTTTATATCCGGTTTGGTACTTTGCCTTGGTACATTTGAAACATTTCAAACACGTTGTGGTAAATTCATTTTGTAATATAGTTCTTTGAAACAATGAAAGATTATTTAAATTCAATTACTTATTTTATTGCGTTACAGCTCTTAAATAAATTCAAACTTAGTTTTTTTTCCAACGCTTTCGATACATAACAATGCGTTAGACAAAAAAATTAGGCTATCATTTTCAGTAGTGTTTTCTTGAAAACGTCTTTTTCTTTTCTGACTATGCCTTTTATAGAGATCGTTTATTATAGATTATTAATAATTAAAGTGGCCTTCAAATATGAACGAAAGCTTTCAATTATAACAAAATTATATGCAACTTTATTTAGTCCGAGTTATTAAAGAGACAATGTTGTCGTAGTATTTATGATTATGATATAATTGTTAATTTCATATTTTAAAGCGTTATGTAAATACATAAATTTCGTAATATTATATATATTGGATCGAAGTTCCTTATCGTGCGTTATCGAAAGCGGGCTAGACGGAAATTTTTATGAAAAAGTTGTCACGACACTTTTTTATTTTATATGATTAATGCTAGATGGCGCTGTGATCAAAATATTTTATTTAAGTTATAATAATTAGTTAAAAAAATAAAATTATAACTTAAAAACTTATAACTGAAATAATAAAATTTTATTATGTAATTCCCTCACTAATAAATCGAAAGGAACTTCGTTCCATCCGGGTGTCCCTTGACACCTCTCAAGTTTTTGTTTTAATGCAGATACTTTGTTAGATATTATCGACGTTATTTAAGTTAAAATTCTGTTAAGTTTCTGGTAGGTATATGCTCAGTCGCTCAGAGAGTACCTACAATAACTCAGAAACAAAAACAATTATAAACCATAATAGTCTATATTTATGAGTAAGTTCACATTATATTTCCTTTTACCTACATAAAAGCAGTTTATAAATATCTGTTCATTGATTATGCTAGGAAGAATATTACATAGATCACGAAGTCATCAGACTGTGCTAGGCTTAACTGCAATGAATGTCAAATTACCGGAAGCCTAAAGCTCTAGATATGGTCTTATAATAATTAATCAAAACATATTATGTTTATTTTAACTATCATACATTGTATTTATGATCTTAGTTCAAATATTAGGTATGTGCATGTCAATGAGTTCCTGAGATATAAACAAAAGTGCATGTGTTAAGTGCATCTAGAGTGTTTTTTTTTAGTTGGAGGAAATCACCGGATCCGGGTATGTGGGAATTGAACCGCACTAAAACCTCCAACCGCTCACACTCAGCGTCCGAACCTCGGCTGAGGACAGAACCCAGCACTGGGTTATGAGGGACGGCGTGACGCGTTACGCCCACGGCACTCTTTCCCGTCGCGCCGCCCCCGCATCTAGAGTGTAATTCATTATCCCGTGTCACATAGATAAAGAAAGCATTACAAATGATAAAATTTACTTCGCTTTCGCAATAGCTCGCTGTCTATTCAAGTTAGCTTAATTACATTTTAAGTCTTTATATTGAACTGGCAGGTAAACGATCAAACAACAACCTGATAATGAAGTTTCCTAACATCATGTTTTTGCTGAAATGTTTTAAATTTAATCCTGGATCGAAAAACTATTACAAATGTCACGATTTATCTGTAGGTAAGGTATGTCGTATCGGAAGCTATAAATCGTAATGCACAGGTCACGATTGCAAAAACAACAGGACACCATCCGGAAGCGACCGACCGCACCTTATAAATAGATATAATATTATTTTATACATTTATTGAATGCATTATTACTAGTATCTATTTCCTAGTTGAAGCACGATTGAGGCAGAATGTTAAGACTTTTATTATATTATTTTATGGCGATAATTGAATTCTATAAATGGTGTTAATCGTTGGCACGTACGGAATTGTTTAATGGTTTGTTAATAGATGAAAGGCAATGTTATATTTTTATAGTTGTTTAATATATTGTAAGGTGAAACGGTTTTTATAGAGATATTTATCGGTAATTAAGTCATACGATCAGAGAAAAAACATTTTATATAGGTATATGAAATTAGATAAATTATCACTAGGGCTTGCATATTTTGTGAGAATCATATAAAATTAGAGTTTAATAAAATCAATAATATTACGTAACTAGATTATGCCCGTGAACGTCATTTGCGTGGCCTGTACCAATGAGATTTTTACCCTGCAATTTTTTAATTTTCTTTCGCCGTAAAAACCATCTTTGAACTTCAACGAACATTTAAAAAGGAATTGACCAAATTGGTCCAGGTGTTGTTGAGTTATGCTCTTAACAACACATTTTGCAATTCACTTCCCAATACGATTGAGATAATAGTCGTCGTGGCCGAGTGGTTGAAGCGCTTGCCTTCCGTACGGGAGGTCGCTAGTTCAAAACCGACCGGCTTGTACCTCTAAATCTTAATATGAAAAAAGATTTATGTGCAATTTTTCACAACACCACTGGCTAAAAACGGTGAAGGAAAACATCGTGAGGAAACCTGCATATCGGAAGAGGGTTCTAAAAAAAATCCTTTTAAGATATGTGAAGTCCCCAATCCGCATTAGGCAAGCGTGGTGGACTATGCCTAACCCCTCTTCGGAGGAGACCTGAGCTCAGCAGTGGGCAGTAATGGGTTGTTACAGTACAGTATAGTATATACGATTGAATAATGAAAATCATGAGATTAAAGAACACGGAGTTACAGGGGTACCGATGTATCAAATTCTAACGTTACCTTTTTTAACAGATCCAAAACTATACCACAAGATGCATCACAATCTAAACTGCACATTAATACTGAAATAAGAAGAACTGAATATTGAAAACTGAATATTCTAGGTAGTTCTCTTGAAAACCACATGCACAAAGAATTCATTATGCATAATATGCAGTCGAGAAATATTAATATTTTAAACAATATTCTTGTCACGTATTAGTTTATGTACAGATAAAACTTGGTAATAATAAATGTTAACGGTTCTTTGTTTATTAAAATTTAATACCTGTAAAATTGTAGTTTTGCAGACGTAATTGATTTCGAATGGAATTTAAAATTTTACTTTAACGAACTATTTGTAAACTAAAAGTTAACAAAGTTCGATAATCTTTTAATAATAGATGTAAATATATGAATAGAAAATGAATGAATATGAAAATATTAATCCAAATCTAGTAGTGTTGGTTTTCCTTGAAACTAATTCTTAAGATTTCGTATGTTGATTCATTACTTTGTGTAGGTATTACTTGACTTTTTATATTTTATTGCTTACAGTAGGTTATGGAGATTATCTTGTTTTATGAATAATTTGTAAGTACTAATCGTTAATAGATTAATTATTTATTAATGCTGATTAAACAACAATCTCATGCAATATACATGATTTATCCGTGACTCTATTTAATTGATTATTAGATTAAGATATTCAAATCTGAGTTATTTTATATTTAGTTTTGCCTTTGACTAGCTATTCCGAAGCCATCATCTGCGTCACAAAAATATCCCCAAGTTTAAAAAGACCAGGATAAAATGGAAGATGTAGGTATCTATTACAATAAAACTTCGCAAAGTAAAAAACTTTTTTAAATTGAGTACTTTATATAGTACTATACTATTTAACGAAATTAAAAATTTTAACACGCTAATCTTAAGAACCACTGGGTCGATTTCAGAAATACTTTCAGTTTTAAATCATAAATTTAAATAAAATAAAAATTGGATCAGCATTAAAAAATGTGAGGTGAAATAAAATTACAAAAAAATAAGTAAAACTTCTCGCTTTGTAATTGGGCAAAGCTGCACTGATCAGATAACACAATATAACATTTCATTAAAATTGCGAGAAGCTTTCGCATATTAATTAGTAAATAACAATGAGTGTTGTATTTAATTAACAAAATAGGAAATAATTAAACGTAAGTACAAATACAGAGTTCCTTGTCTATTGTTGAATTTGCGCACAAAAACTTCAATAAGGTTCCAAAGGTACCTACCAAACAGCACTACAAAAAATATGTATGACATATACGATATTTATGGTTCCGTGGTTCTATTTCAGTCGAATTCCATTTAAAAAACCCTTTTTTTTAAATACTTCCCTCCTTAGGTAAGCTCGGTAAACTACGACTGCTCCAAGAAAGAACATAAAATTTTAAATAATTTACATAGATGACCAGTTACTATCTTCCATTTTATGCTAAGTGAAGAATAGTGAGAGGTCAGGGAATAATGAAGTTTGGTTGAAGAAGAACTTAAAGTTAATTATTGCAGATCCAATGTATCAAATAATACTTATTTTAGTTAATTTTGTTTTTTAAGCACAAAATATTATAAAATTGGGTAGGGTCTCTTCTGAAAAATATTTTTTTCATTTCATTCCTTTTACAAATAAATTACTACGGTTTACTCGGAGATTGCGTTTTCTTTAACATATTATAGATATAAAATTACTAAAATTCTAAAATTATAATCATTAGTTTGTATTGTTTAAATACTTGTTTTATTAGATGTATCTATGTCTATGTAGGTATGTAGTGTGTATCTATTGTTAAGGTATTAAATCTATGTTTGTATCAACAATGAAAGCGACAGTAATCTGCGCCTCCTTGGAGCCTTCGTAGCGCCAGACGGTCTCGACTAAAGGACGCCTTCATCCTTACAAAAGTACCTAGATGAAATTTAATCAAGTTTAAGTGTAAAGATCAGGTGAGTATAGACGAGGCAATCAAAAAGTATAAATCAATCAATTTGTATGCGAAATGATTTCGATATCCTCATTAAGAGATAAAAAAGGTTCATATGTGGTGTTCGCTTTCAGATTACAATTTATCTTTAAAGGTATAATCATATTATAGGAAACAATATTTTACAACCTCAATCTTACTATTACAGATTAATCATAAATAAAACAAGATAGTCAAATAGTACAGGCATCAGCGCAGTCCGCAACTTTAACTAGGTTAATAATTTGTAGATAACAATTGTACTTGATAACGAATGCCTATTGATTTTAGTAGGCAGTAGGTACTGTTTAGAATAGTCTGGAAAGATAGTTTTTGTAGATAGTAAGTACAACGGCTATGAAAAGAATTTCCCTTCTCGGTCTTTTTCGGGTGCTATGACTTGTCCTTAAAGTAGATCATAGGTTGTGGCTCCGTAATTTTTTTAGACGCTGGACAGGTCCGTGACCGACGGTAACCACTTACTATTAGATGACCCGTTATTTCGTCTGTCTACTCACTGATAAAATGTTTTAATTAAATGTTTCAACATTAAATAACAATGAAAAATGCGTAATTAAAAAAACGCATAGTCAAAACGCATTGACATTGAAGGAATCCTAACATTGTGTACGGGGAAAGGCGAACATCGAACTCTGGACCTTGGTATTGAACGCGATCAAGGTCCGCTCACTGAGCCGAAGGAAATCTCCACTAAGCAATTACTGAACGCAATTATTGCGGTTAAACTTGTACGTGATAGTTTTATTGTTTTAAATTAAAATAATGATTAAAGATTTGTTCAATTCATGACGCTAACGATTGATCGTTTTACGAGCATTTTTTTAGTAAAATTGTGTTTGTAGTCTGATTCTGACGTAGTGTAAGTAGCTGATGGTCCATAATTTAAGAAATAGTTTTGAAAATATTAAATGTAGACTATTCGTAAAAATTAAAAGCCATATTACTGAATACACTAAAACGTAATTGTATCACATCATTCACATCTTTAAAAGAAGGCAATATTCTCGGGCAGGCTTGTACTGTACTGTAACTAAGTTTGAAATCAATGCATGGTTCGGACAAAGTCAAGCTAATAACAAATTATATAGACTGTTTTTTTTTGTTCTGTTTGTCCCATATAACTTCCAAAACCGTACGGTGACCCATATAACATAAGTATCTCAAAGTGACTTTAGTTTGATCCAAACCTAATTACCAACATTTTTTGTAATAGTATCATTAATTATGATCATAAATAATACTGTTTGTTTACTCTAAATAACTTTATCTAATTATTGTGTGAAACTATGTACTTCCTCTTTTACGGTAGTATTGTTAACGAAGCCATTTAATTTGTATATTATGATAATATTACTTCAATAGTAGTTATTTTGTAATTAATGACATTAGATTCTGTATATTCATTTATTCACTTATTTTTTACATTCTATTTTAAAAATAAATTTACAAAACAATCAAATTTAAAAATACACTATAAAAAAACAGAGAGCCACTGCAGGCGGAGTCTACGACCCAAGCCATCAGTGGTCAGGGCTCAAGAGAAAGGAACCTCCTCACAATACGCGCCGTGTCAAGAACGACCGCCTTCTGAATCAGGCCCTTTACCCAGCCGGGGAGCGAAAACTTACTTCATAGGATCATTTCTATAGTAAGCTCTTACCGAGAACTTCACACTATGTGAACGTACGACGTTAATTAATGACATAATTATTATGAGGATTGTATAAAAACATTTAGTTAATCACGATGTCTGTAAAGTTTCATTGTTATCATTTGTTAAGCTTGGGTGTCTTTAGTAACTGGGGCATAATCTACGGTGCTTGTCTACTACGGGTCTTATCTTATAATCTTCAAAGGATCTTAAAGCTTTATCCAATTATGACGTTTTCTCACGCGCAAATAAGTACCTTAATAATTGTCCTCTTTAATGAACCCCGTAACAACAGTTAACCCATATTTTATACGTTATCTTGATTGTATTAGGGATAGGGATACCCTGCGGTATTGAGATTTTAAGTTATAGATATAGGCATCGGGACTAACAAGAATTCAAAAAGTCAATGGTGATAGTGCCAATTTCAGAAATATTACCTACTGCGAAGAACTCCTTTAAAACTTGTTCATAAGTCCTAAAATAAATCATAATTTAGTTATTGAACAATTTAAAATGCAATGCTTTCCTAGTTGCTAACAATAAATATCTACAGCTTGCCTGATCAAAAGTCCTCGTACGTACCACCTACATTGATTATAAAAACTGCAAATTTTGACATCTGTCTATTCAAATTAAAACCCATATCCTCAAATAAACCCAACTCCTTAACAATGACTGGATAATCCATAAATAAATACCCAAGTTTTTGCGTTGATCAGAATCAGTGATTCTCGATATCCTTAGCGGAACAAATACGACCCGGATCTAGTCGTTTTGTTTCCTAGAATGCAGTCACGTCTGTAATATCTGACTAGAAATATCATGGTTAAAATAGTACCTTTCTACTTATTAGTATTTATGTAGGTGTAAGTTATTTTAGTACTTAAGATTTATTATTTATTTATTAAACTTTATGCACATAAATGGTACAATGACGGACTTAATGCCTAAGGCATTCTCTACCAGTCAACCTAAGGTGGTGTAGAGAAAACTATGGTAGGTGATCAATTAGATTAGTTATAAAAATATTTATAATATATAATATAATAAATAACATTTCCTTAAATTAAGATTTAGTACCTAAAATTTAATTTTCATTTATTGATGTTGATTTTGCAGTCCTTCGATATCGTAGTCCTTTGCTGAAATATAGTAGGTTACTTTTGTTTGATACGTTGATTTTGAAGGTCTTAAGGATAAGGAAGGAGAGGCCTATTGTATAAGCATGCCATTATACACAAACCTGGGGCACTTACACCTATTTTATAGATACCGAATATTTTGTAACTATTTATTATGGTCTACATTAGTACACACATATAGAAATAGGTCACATAATAGAAATTGCAGATTATTATTTCAGTAGTATTTAGTACTTTTACAGATTGAATTATTTGCTTGCACCTCACAGAAGGTTACTAGCATAATTCTTATGCAAATAATTTAATCGGTAGACCAATTAAAGAAATTACACACTGCCCGCGTCAGAACATAGAATAGAAGAGTTGTATCAGTTACTCAAGGTTGTTTGTCCAGGAAAGCGCAATATCGTTCGTGACATACCGTCAACTGTATTAATTAAATCAAACTAATCTACATCGGTACCAGTTATGTTTTAGCATTGTTTATTACTAACTGTTTTATTAACGAGGTGCATATTGTTTGCGTAGATTATTGTTTGTTTTTTTTTCTGCTTCCGCACGCAGATAGGCTGTCTGATGCTAGTCGGCTATTCAATGTGCAATGTTGGGGAACATTGTGATCAAAACAGAAAGAAATTTATTAAAAGTCTTATGTAGACAATTTACTCGATTTACATTGTTGCTATTTGAAAAGTTATCGAAAGAAAAACAAAAAGAGGAACTTGTAGATGAAATGGAGCTCAAAGAAGAATAAAGTGGTTAGATTGAAAGTTTTTCATGTTAAAGTCTAGAAATATCGATAGTTATAATGATACCTTTCCCGATTTTCAATTTAGTTAAATACTTATGGTTGTATCCTTTTCTAATAAAGAACATTTCAGAACAACAGAAACACATCTTAATATGCAAATCACGAGTAGATGATATCAAATGAAAACCTTTGGAATTGGGTCAAGGACAAGGGTTGTAGTTTATTAGAAAACGAGTTTATAGGGACTATGAGCTGTAATTTAACTGATTAATAAACTGATTAATAAGCTACTGATTATTTGACAGTTTTCAAGACGAATATTTAATATCGCGACTGTTTGTGAGAGGTGGTAGGCTATACCTACCTACACAAGAAGCATCATTTTAAAATCTTCCCCTTATATCAGTGCCATAGCAAATCTTGTTTCACCGTCTACTGTTAAGGGCTCCACAACAATGGAAGGGAAGTCAGATTTTATATTTCCTACTCCTTCTATCATCTTCTGATTAACTTTGTTGTAAGACTCAGGACTAGCTTTTTCCCGGTTTCTTGGATTATACTAAGTCGGACGGAGTCATTACGGGAGTAGCCGTTGTGATCCAGGTTACACAGGAGATATAATAGTCTAATTTAAAATCTAATTTAAGAAATCTACATGATACTTTCTATAGTTGGTAAATTACAGTATTGCAGTGATTTATATTTTTACCGCTACCATTATGATCGTTAGCTTACATACAAGTAAAATTCAAATTTAAATAACATTGTGTGAATATGAGCTTGTAATTTTCTACAGCATTTCATATTAATCTATTGTTTTCTTGTATAATAAACATCTTCGCTTAGATTGTGTTCTATTGTTCCTCTGCGATGCAATCGTATGAGCGAATTATGCACTTTTGGCATTGGGAAGATTACGTCTTGGCAATGCAATTTGTATAAAAATAGACCATTACACAGTTGTTAGTGCATATTGGCATCTACATTTAATGACAATTAATACTTTTATGGTGTCTACACTGTCTACAGGTCCGCATTAAGAGGTCTGGAGGCCTCAGGTTAACAAAGGAGTGTCAACTTCCGAGCTTAATAGTGTTTACTAATCAGAAATATTTTGCTTTTCGTTCTCATAATTTAAATTCGATCCTGAATCTGGTTGTTATTTTTGAAAGCCCATTTAAAAACATTTTACATCGGATGCTAAATTTTCTCATCTACCTACATAATATTAAAAAAAACATTGTAGTTCGCACTAGTACCTGCTCACAAAGTACAATAATTACTTTCGATCTGCAAACCTAGTAAAAATCTGAACTTGTTATATACAAAGTATATATATTACATTTTAATTTAATGTTTAGTCTTTTCTGATTAGGGAAATTTTTCTTATTAACGTTTTGAAATAGAAATAAAATAGATATCTAACAGTATACGTGATTCTAGTTCTGTAAATTTATTTTTTATTTTCAAATCAATAATGAATAAGATGACACTGACCCAGATATAAAATGATCTAAGGTTTAAAAACTAAGATGTATCGTCTAATTATGTTGACCGTGGTTATATAATCAGTAACAATAACTGAAATCTTCTTGTTTTGTAATTAACGTGTACAATAACAATGCAATGCCCTTAATGCCATACGTGTTTGTTGAGGAAATAACCTTATATTATAGTAACCTATTGATTAATGTATTGGGGTATGTTTTTTTGAAATAAGAAAAAAAATGAATGGAAAATCCAATTATTTTTCGCTATTAATATGTACCAAATTTCATATCAAAGTTATTTTATTTTTCCGAATTAGATTTTTACGAAATATAAGAGATTTCAGTGATGTCTTAATTCGTGTAATTAAAATAAAATTTAAGTGTAATTTTCAAAATATTGTGTGATTAAGTAACTAAAAACATCCATATACCTATATGAGTAGGTACTTCGTAACATAAAAATATTTTTCATACAAAAAACCACTTACAGTATATTTTTCCACCCTCGCATTTTCGCGCTCGAAATGGCCCTTCTCCTTCAAATTCACCATATTCCTGGCACTTGCAACAGCCATATTGAAAAAAAAGATCTGTCACTTTTCGCGCGTAAATTTTAAGGGTGCGTTCGGCTCTCCCGCGTTCCTTCGTGGGACCGTGTCGAGACTCCGAGATAGAATGCTTGTGAAACATGGCGCTCATTTATATAAAACCAGTACGTTTATTGTTTACACTCGCCCCCGCGCGCTATTCCTTTCATATCGACGCGGGGAAACGTGCAAACAACAAACAACTTAGAACGAACCGTGGTAATGCAAATTTTGTGTTAACTGTCTTCTAAGATTGAGATTTTTTTGTTTTTATTTGACAAGTTCGTGAACCTTTATGGCAATTAATGATATATTGTTTCCCTCTATGATATAGATTTTGAGGAAACTATCTACCCCAAAATTTGGTTTTATTGATAAGTTTTTATAGTTCTTATTAGTTTGCAGAAAGCTTAGCACATTCGAGTCATAACTGTTTTTGGTCATCAGTAATACAAAATGCAACTTTGCTCTTTTTGTCATTGTGTTAACCTACCTATCTACTGATGAAGAATTTTCGTTCGTTATTTAAAAGGGGGTAAAATATTTTGTCCATTGTCAGTTGAGGTTCAAAAGTCAAATGATTGAAGCAACTAATTATGAAAAAGTAGGACCTAGCATTTATCTACTAGTTTCAGAAGTTGAAAACATTTGAGCAATGAAAAAATGGTCATTATCATGCTAAATAGAAAAAATATCAAGATTATTCAAGTATTTCCACCATCATCCACGGAAGCGCATTCGCAAATTACTCGTTAACATTTAAAACCTTGACTTCGGTTGCACATTCTATAACCAGCCACGTCGGGTTTAAAAATAACTTGTAACGTACTCGTTAACTTCGATTAAGATCTATAAAACACTTCAATCGTACTCGACTAACATATTTTAGCTTACAATTGAGATGCAAGTGGAATCAACGGGTATCATCTGATCGTATGTGGCAACCATCGCTCATGGGACTGCATTATCCCAATCAGAGCATTGATAACACTATTGTCATCGTCACTTAAATATTTTACGGATAAACAAAGGTCTCAAAGCTCACTGGCTGATTCTACTAACAGCATTGTCAATTGCCATACGCATCACGTGACGTGGGTATATACCTACACTTTATTTACTACCAGAAGTTGGAGTTGTTGAGAAGAACTTATCAGTTATATGAGATTTAGTTGGTGGAATAAGGTAGCAGTGCTATTTTTAAGGTGATCAGCGATGTTTCTACCGGTGTATGCCACTCCAACATTGACAGTTCTGGATTCTCCACCTACCAACATTCATTAAGTAATTTACGCCGTCTCTTCAACGTTCACAATATTTCAGTAATTATGCTATATGCTATATAGCCGTTTCTATCCGAAACAAAACTTGTAACGCAGTCGAAGTTACGCTCATAATATTATTTTAGGTAAATTTACGTTGCCGTAATTTGTCTTCTCTTCAAAAATGTACTTGATACAAAATCTTAATTAAATGAAACCCATCCGAAACTAGGTCAGGATGCCAATTAATCAATCGCCGTATGAATTAAACTGCTGGCTTCGTTTAAAGGAACCTTTACCTAAAACAAGTCTTAAATGCCCTACCTACTTGTCTTACGAGTACCTATGTGAATGGTCCCTTTTTAAACCGAGAGACATTTCAATAAAAAGCGAGTAAGTGCGAGTTTGTCTTTTTACTTTTTTTAGAGTTCCAAAGCACATCAACAGATGGCGTTACATGCACCAAATAGTACGAACTAAAAGTCTTCGAAAATGATATTGAATTAACATTGCATTGAGTGTGTTTCTTTTTGCAGTATTAATTATTAGGAATATTTTTGTATGTAACATATATGTAATTATTTTCTTTGTTAATGAGAGTTATAAGTACCTAGTGTTATTTGCAACGTTTTGGTCAATCCGCGACAAATAATTTTTACAAAACGTTGCCTTCGCTAAACCTGACATTGGCTGGGCCGCCCACAAAAGCGGTGGCAAACAAGAAAAAAAAAGAAAAGAAAAAAAAAATTGTTAGGAACTATCACTTGCTTTTTTATTTCTTAATTGTTATACGTGTCTACAGTCCACCTGATGGTAAGTCGATGGTAATTAATGGTTACTTATGGGCTTCTAAAAGGTCAGGCGACATAACGCTACGGTGTAAGGTCTAACTCTGGTGTCGCTAAATTACGGCCCACGGGATAACTCCAGGATCGTCATCTTGATGCTTAGTTACAACGCATTCAGTGCAAAGCTAAGATCATTTTCAATTGGTGAAACTTTTTTACGAAAAAGCAATTGAATTATTTTAAGAAATAAATATATTAATCACGCGAATTTTAATTGTTAACCAATTTTAGTCAATAAATATGTGCCCCCTTTTTTTTTTTTAGTTGGAGGAAATCATCAGGAGATGTGGGAGTAGTATGTGGGAGTTGAACCACACTCAAACCTCCAACCGCTCACACTCAGCGTCCGAACCCCGGCTGAGGCCAGAACCCAGCACGGGGTTATGAGGGACGACGCGACGCGTTACGCCATCGGCACTCTTTCCCGTCACGCCGCCCCCGCCATTGTGACCCTACCTAAGGCTTCAAAGTTTGAAGACTAACTTAAAGAAGACAAGAAAAAATATCGTACTAAAATGATCTTTCAGAACGTGAGCTGTTACATATTTATTAGGTAATAACATATCCATAAAATGCATACTAACAAATTTAATTATCATTTATGTACAACGATTTCATTAATAGCTTCAAACATTTTTATGTACGAATATTTTAAAGTAACAGTTAAGGTTATAAATTTATTACTTGCATTTTATCTATGAATTATTATCATTACCCTCTTTTAAATAATGATGTATTAATTCTCGCATATGAAATAAAGTGTTTTCTTTCTTTTAATTGGCTTAAATTACTTCATCGCAATGCAAGTACTGTAAGGTTCTAATAATAAGATGAAAAGATAAAAACTTTTTTGTTCCAGTATTTTTTTAATTTTTATTAATGTTGTCATAACGTACTAATTAATGTTTATATTTGAATTTATAATGAAAGTAGTACATTAAACTGAATTAAATTGTAAGTGTAAACTGTGGATGTGTTATTGGTATTTAAGTTGTAATTATATTTGTGCCCCGGACTCTGAATGTTCTGGTATTGCAGACTCATGATTGACGATAACCTCTTACTGTAAGTTGGGCCATAGCTCCATTTATCTATCTTACAATACACGGGGGCGGCGCGACGGGAAAGAGTGCCGTGGGCGCAACGCGTCGCGCCGTCCCTCATAACCCCGTGCTGGGTTCTGAACTCAGCCGGGGTTCGGACGCTGAGTGTGAGCGGTTGGAGGTTTTAGTGCGGTTCAACTCCCACATACATACGCGGGCGGGGAACCGGTGATTTCCTCCAACTAAAAAAAAATAATCTTACAATACAAAGAAAAAAAAATCTGAATTTTAATCAATAATTCCTTGACTGCATGCTAATTCAGGGAGACATAGGAATCAACTTAATAAAAACACAACTCTTTTCAATAAGTAGTACATAGGTGATATAGATTTAAATTCTATCTCAAGCCGCCGAGAAAGATCACAAATCATGCAGGTTCAATCATGCAACGAGCTAGTGAGTTACCGATCTATTTAACAATTCTTTCAAACTAAGAGAGAATCCGGTAAATAAGTAAAATAAGGATGTCTAGGGCGACAAGTTTACATGCAGGATTAAATACGACACCTAACCCACACTACTGAACTAAACGTCTCAATAATTATAAGTGTATTTTGTTATTAATGTGCTGCTAATTTCTATAATAAAACAAAACAAGGTCGAGTGCATGTCGAGTGATACTCTGAGATAGCGAAAGTGAATCGTAAAATTGTAACAAGTTTGTGTTGTTGTACTTTTTTTGTAAATGAGCGTTTACCTCGAACCTGTCAGAAAAAATAGGTCAAGTTTGAAACTATACGGATTTCAAATATTTTTTTACGTGTCATACATATTATCATATGAACTTACCTGTATATACTGCACCTACTGTTTAAATCTATTAAATGCTGCTAAATTCGGTTGAGCAGGCTGCTAGGAATAATTATCTAGCATCCTTAGGTTATTTTCAGCATCTGCATTACGTTCTAATCATGTGTTTTTGTGGCGCATTTTCAAAATAACGTATTCTACAGACAGAATCTACAGACATCATCTACTTACTTAGACCCGCTCTCTTCCGTTAAACTTACTGTTCGAGACATATTTATGGGTTTACATATTACATATTTACAATTTTTAAATTTAATTCAGCAATTTAAGTAGAATGTTTTGAAATCCCAACCATAAAGTGTGATGTTCGTGAAGTTTATTTTGTTCACATTTATAGGTGATCATTACGTGCTAAAAACAACGAAAATTGCATCCAAACTTCAGCAAAATATGCCATACAAACAATGCCTCCCTAGAAGCTTCTAGAAAACTCGAACGTTCGTTAATTATCGACTATAATTAATCAGTAATAATTCCATTACGGCAACGTCAATAACTTAATTTAAGATTCACTTAAGTTTAGGTCAATGTTTGTTAAGTGGATGATCACGCGATACCTCCTTACTTAGATTTATAACATTTCCTGCCAATTTGAGATATTAATCTATCATTAAATTGTCTAACCAGGCATGATATTGTTTAAGCAGATTAAACGCAATCTTAGGTGTTAATTGCATACTGACAATAGTATTGTTCTAATTAGGTAAAGTCGAGAGGGTTCGTTGCGCTCAATTTTATTATTGAGTTTGGCTTTACGTAGGATGGAAATAAACTTATCTTGTACCTACTTATGGTTTTCACAAATATTTAGTTAATGGTTGAGTACAGTAGTGCATTTACCCAAGGCTAAATAGTTGCATCCTAAGACGGCGAATTTTGGAAGGGGGTTGTGCAAAAGGACATTTATAGTTTCAGGCACGGTTCAGATCGAGTTATATTTGTGTAACTTCTAATCTTCTTTACCAAACAAGAATAAAGATAGGTGCTAAAACAGGGATGAGGAAAAGAGGGAATTCAACGATTTTCTAGACTCGATTCATATTTTTGATATAGAATCACTGATTGTGTTTTAGGTATAGAATTTACCGTTTGTAAAATTGAAATTTAATAGGCTTCAATGAAGTAAAGCATGTGCGAGATATTTTGTGCGATACTGCAACTAAGTACCTATTCAAAAAAATCAAAGATTAGAAAATTACACAATTTCCTTAGAACTGTTTCTCTTGGTCACTTATACGTAATCAATATACTGATCTATTGTAATAAATCAAATCTTTCATAAAAGTGCTTATTAAAAATCTAATAGTACAAATTATGAATTTTATTCTGTACTTTTGCATAAATGTCAGGTAATTGAAGAGGTCCTTATTATTTATCAATTTAATTCCTTATCTGTGATTAGTGTCGTATTTAATTAGATTTTACTAACAATAATACTAATTAAGAGTAAATTTGCCTTTATTGGAGTTTCAGTTTCAAGGATTCGATTTTAATTTGCTTCTTTGTTTAAATAAACAAGTTGAAGATTCTTAAATAATTGTTATTTAAGATAATATATTTATGAATTCGAAATAACAAAGAAAACAAACAAACAGATAAAAAATAATACGGAAAGGTTGTATTTTAATAAATAATTGGTCTTTGAAATTATAATTTATTATTATTTTAGTAAAGGTACCAATGATAACATTAATTTGCCTTCATAGTTTTGAAGTATGTGTGTCAGATTATGTAATCAAATTGAAAACGAATAAGTACGAGTAGTGGTTAAAATTTAAGGGTTCTCAATATTTACAACAATAATGTTTTGAACTAATATTAAAAATCACCGTAAGTAATATGTTTAATTTGTTTTCTATGTGCAGAAATGCACAAAATTATCTACATAACCTACTTTTATGAAATCATTATTGAAGATTGAGATTTTATCTAGATAAAAAACTGTAGACCTACAACTGTAGTAGTTTAATATTTTAATTCTTATTCTCAGTATTTATACTTAGGTATGTATCTTGTTTATGAGAGAATTAATTGTTTATTTTATAGTCTGTCATGTAACGAGTGGTTTACGATTTGATGGACATTAAATACTAATCATTTTGTTTTTCTAAAATTGATTCATTTAGCGTCATAATTATCAAAAAAAGGTTCCATTTTCATATGTTGAGTTTCGAACCCCAAAATTAATGACAATTTATTCATAATTAACTCTTTACTTGCATTATTTTGATAAGATAATAAACAACGGATGCTTATCAGGCAAGCGTATGTTAATCTGGAATAATTTTCATTTTAATGTGCATTACCTCTTTTACTTTACAAAATACTATTTATGTGATGTTGAAAGACTGTATTCTTGGAATGACTTGATACTATGTAAGTATATTCTGCATTTTATGGTGTGTTTCCGACCACCTACCTAGTTCTAGTTAGGTTTATAAGCTTTAAACAGGGTAAAAGTCATGTATTTGTAGGTGATAGATAACGGCCCCTCATTGCCTTACCATTGCAGAGGTTCATGAGCGACGGTATCCGATTACCAATATTTGGGATAAGCTCGGCAATCCGTTAAGCAACTTCGCCTACCACATCCCCAAATTTATGACAAACATCGTAACTGTTCATCGAACCATTAAACGACGGATGGATTAATGGTTGTTAAAGAAGATATAATAATGTCCCACGGGATCTATTACTAATCCCTCCTGTATAGTAAAGGCATGATGCATCCCTAAAGGGACTGACTAAGCATTATACACCTAGTAGACGCAGAGCGCCCTTCCATTAGTCTCATCCCGTCATTCAGTCGGAACGGTCACATTAATTAATTTCTCTTTGTGTCAATTATTATTCAAAGTTAATTGTGTAATTTCTAATAAATCTATTATATATTTTTTTTTTAATTCAAATCGAAGAACCCGGTGTAACCCGTGGAACCCGGTTTTATCGAGATAGAAAATCAGGGTTTAGGTTATTAATTCACACACGTCCACACATATTTTCATAACGTTATTAGGATTGTATTTTTTAAGAGATTATAGAATCCACCAGAAGATTTTAGTCGTGACATATCTTTAGCATTGTCTTATAATGAACCATAACCTTATAATTACTATGTTTAAGTAGGTACGTTTACTAAGAATACATTGAGAGTAAATCTTATTTACCTATATTGCGTACTTATCGAGAATTTATGATAATATTATAACTTCTCATAATCTTACGTTCAACTCTGTGGTTTACCACGAAATGGTTTTAACCGCTTCTTCTAATTAATAGTTTATTAACTGACTTAAGCAACTTCATCTGCATCACATACGAGTTGAAAAGAGATCTTGCCCTCTTTCAAAATTTTGTATTATTGTTTTGCGGCACAGACCAAATTACCGTGTCAACTAGTTAAGTAGTTACATCGAGAAAATTAAATTGAATTTAAGGCACAGAAAATATTATTAAGCAAAAAGCTAAGAAATAACAACGCATTTTCCTCACTTTTATGTTTACCTCCCACAATTTTCTATACACAAAACCTGTTCAAACATGGTTTTCATTTGCATTCGCCTCCCCATCTCCCCTTTTCATTTAGTTCGCTACAAAGCGGTACTCAGTGTTCTGCAAGAGATGCTTCCTCTAACGACCTCGCAGCTTGATGATGTAACATGGAGCTACGAAGTTACCCTAAAAATTATTTTGGAAATATTTTTGAATAGAACTCCATTTTTGATCTTGAATTCAGTAAAGTGATGTTTTTGGATGATTGTAATAAATGTAGTAACAGTATTTATATTGTGTTAAGTGGAAAGTCAAAAAATTTTATTTTGAATAACTTTGAGATTATCGAAGATATAATTAGGTTCATTCGATTTATTCAGCTAAGTACTTACTATAAAAAACGGAAAAAATATTGTTTATTTCCTGTCATTGTTGTGGTTCGTTAATTTCAGAAGCCATTTATTAATGGATTCGTAGACTATAAGTGCATCGAAATTTGCCAACGAGAAAAATAGTTTTTATACCGAACTTTGAATTCAATTCCCAAAAAAAATTATAAAAATTGAATATAATCAAATCTCAAAAACTATCATCTACTTAGTACTTTACAAGTAATTAATGCCAATGGATATGCGATACGTAAACAATGTTATTCGACGAAGCTATTAGGGTTTTACCAAATCACAAGTTCCGTAGGCCGTGATAACACTACGGCCCGCTACGTCAAATTAGCTACGAAAAAATTGGGACATCCATTTTTTAGTCGATCAATGTTTTGTTTGTACGTTTCAATTCAAATGTACGCTTGGCTGAGCGCTGTGAAAACAAACTACACAACCGTATACATACAACATTTTATACAAAAAGTATATGTGTATTTTAAGGCTCTATTCATACACAAGTTAAAATAATATCTATACTGTTGCTTTACTGTTTTGAATATTAAAAAAACACTAATATATGATATACGATAAATCTAATACAAATGCATTCAATCAATAATTTTCGAAATATTATTCATATTTCAAAAATTATGTACATTGTTCGTGAAATAATTCGCGATTGCCTTATCTTGCGTGTCTTTAAATCTATACTAATACTAGCTGACTCGCGCAATTTCGTCTGCGCCGAAAAAAAAAATTAGGGGTGGACTACCCCTAACATTTAGGGGATAAAAAATAGATGTTGGCCGATTCTCATAGGTACCGGATAAGCACAAAAAATTTCATCAAAATCGGTCGAGCCGTTTCGGAGGAGTTCAAGTTCGAACACCGTGACACGAGAATTTTATATATTTAGAAGATTATAAAGCTGCAGAGTTTGTTTGTTTGTTTGTTTGTTTGAACGCGCTAATCTCAGAAACTACTGGTCCGATTTCAAAAATTCTTTCACTGTTAGAATGTCCATTTATCGAGGAAGGTTATAGGCTATACTTTATTTTGAAAAAAATTAGGGATACGTATGAAAATATCGAATTTGTAAGACGAGGTGAAATATCGAAAACCTATTTATGCGTACGCTGCAAAAACTATTGACAATAGCACAAAATGATGTACTACGGGTTTTTAGATATTAGGCAGATCTAAAAAAAAGTCCGCGAGAGCATATGTCTAACTATCATAGTTTAGTCACAACAACCGCTTTTATGTTCAAGGATAAAAAAAAATCGTCCGAAGATTGAAATTACGTTAAAATAGTATTGTTATATTAATCCTTATCCAAATTAAGTATTATATTATGAAGAGTATTAATGTAGAAGTAAATTACTTTTTGTTTTATTCCAATTGGATTTTTCGTTGAGAAGTTATGACGAGTATAAAACGCAAAAAAATATACCCAACGCGAGCCGCGCAAATAACGACATTGCGAGTACTGTTTGAACCCCTTTGTGACGCAGACGAAGTTGCGAGGGTCATCTAGTTGACTTCATAAAACTTAATCACGGCAGATTTTCGTGTCGTAAACACAGACATGATGGAGACATTAATTGGTAGTTAATAAATAATTGAGAAAAATCTAATATTCACCTAATACTTTAACTTTGTAAGTTTAATTTTTAGTACTTAATACCAATAAAATTATTTTAAAAAGCAATGAAATAAAAATTGAAACAAAACTTTAAACATGTCGATATATTGACATTTACGAACTCGGTCAATCAGGAAGTGATCACAATGAAAAGTTATAAGTAGTAACAAGAATGCACGCGGAATATGATCCAAAAAAGGTGATAAACCGTATCTAGATTCTTATGTGAGATGTAGATGCACTCTTTAGTTTCTGTGATGGTAGATACTTACCGTTTATTCTAGATCAGAGATTTAACCAGTTCCCCCATCTTTAGATCTTGAACTCTATAGGTAGGCATTTCTATCTATGATGGACTCTCGTCCACGGTGTTCCCGGAACGCTATGACATGTCCTTCTTGAAACGAGGTTTAAGAAAACTCCTTTTTAGGTGATAAATAACGGCCCCGTTCTGGTATTGCAGAGTTTCATGAGCAACGGTAACCGCTTATCATCAGGTGGCCCGTAAGCTCATTTACCTTTATTGCAATTTAAAAGAATCTAAATTCCTGATATGATTATCTTTGAACCTATATTATGTATACTTTTAACATCATCATCATCATCATTATCAGCCTGTAGATGTCCACTGCTGGACATAGGTCTCCCAAGGATTTCCAATGCGACGGGTTGGTATCGGCCTGCATCCAGCGTGTTCCTGCGACCATAACAAGATCATCCGTCCACCTTGCAGCTGGTCGTCCCACATTGCGCTTGCCTTGAAGCGGGTGCCACTGCAGAACTTTTTACATACTCTGTTGTAATTTGAATTATAAAAGAATTAGACAAGGTAGGTACAGTTTAATCGTTTTGGTATCGCAGTGTAAGAATAGTTAGAGATACGTTTAAAAATATAACATTATATTATCCTCTGGTAAACTAGTTTATCATTTGAAACTATGTAATTAAACCTAAATAGCTATATCACATAATCACATTAAAATCTAGCAATTTTGAAAACTATTACAGGTTTAACCTTAGCACTAATTTTCTTAAAATGTATACTGACATTTAACAAAATAAGACAAGAAAAAAATAAATCATAATAATTAATAAATAATTTATGCATAATAGTTAAAGTTTTAACTGATTAATATTGATTGGTTTCAAAAAAATATTGGTGAAGTTTAACATATTTAACAAATAAATCATCGTAGCTAAAATTTTTAAATGAAAATCGTTCAATTGCTTAGTTTTAATTTCTTATAATTTACTTTATTCATGTTGCAATCTAATTTTCTATGAGTTCATAATGCTGGCAAAAAATGGGTTCATAATAATTATTAAACAGGTAATATAATTATTTTTAATGTTTAAATAAACACAGAATAATACTAATTTCTCATTAAGTTTGCTTCTTTATGTTTTATTGTAATTTTATTATTTGACCCTTAGATAAATCATACCTTGTATATCCATCAAAACAATAGAATAACTTATAAATAAACAAAATTAAATAATTGATTTGATAATAGTCCTGTCAGTAAAATACTTTAAAATAATAATGATTACCTTATTTATCATTATTCTTTAATATTCACGCTATCGGCGAGCGGTCGAAACAATCGATTTAATTGTTTAAATTAACGATTATCTGTATCTGCATAATTAAATCGATACTTTAAACGATTTGAGCTAAATAAATAACTACATTATGCATAATTACTAATAGTTAGTATAAAAACATTTAGCATTGATAATGGTTGTGTAGGTTTTAATAATACATTGTTTCTTTATTACAGGTATTTTTTGAAGTATAGTAACGTTTTTTTTTTTGTATGACAGATAAACTAGCCTACGGCCCACCTGATGGTAAGCAGTCACCGTCGCTCTTGAACCTCTGCAATGCCAGGGCAATGAGGGGCTGTTATCTATCGCCTACCGATACAGGACTTTTCTTATACCTCGTTTAAAAAGGGACATGTCATAGCGTGTTTCTTTAACTAATGTAACACTATAACCTTAATCCAGTCGAACCTCTTTGACAGTTGACTTCTGAAGTCTAAGATGGCAGAGCGATAGAGAATAATTTTGTAGTTTTGACACGATTCCCTTCGAGATTTATTGTATTAAACTTTTGTGGAGTTTATACTAAGTGTTTTTAAATTAGTTTTCTCATTATATAAATAAAGATATCTTAATAAGATAAACGTGTACGTGCGTATTTGTACCATACGTGCAGAAAAATTTCATTTTTTTCCAACCCTTATATCAGATCAGATACAATAAATTTCAAAATTAATTATAATCGGCTTATTTCAAACTGTAAAATAAATATTCGATTCACATCTTGTTACAGAATCTAAAATTCAAATTAAGTGATCAAATTGATATCAGTATTCACTTCACTTTGCAAATTCAGTAATGACCGAACTTGTTTCATGTAAATATTAAATGAGATGTTATAAATAATTTAAATAAGTCTCTATCTTCAATAGTAATTACACTAAATAAATATGGCTAAAAAGCAATATTGTGTCCCCATTTAATTATATCACGCAAAAGAAAATTTCAGAGATCTGTTGCTGAAGAAAATATGTCGATGTGACTTTGGATGTATTTTAATATGATACTTTAACATTATATTATCTTCAAATGAAAGTTAGATTACATTGCAATAGGAATGTATCGGTATCCCCAGTATCTATCCCTATATATCATCTATCTAGTAATATCCCAGGTATATATCTTCGGTATTCCCAGAGCGCTATGACTTGTCCTTCTTCAAACGAGGCTTGAGGAGGGTCCTTAAAGTTAGGTCGTAGCGACCCCTCAGTGTCCCCTGACATTGCAGAGGTTCATGAGCGACGGTAACCACTTACGATCAGGTGGCTCGTTGGCTTGTCTACATGGCAATAAAAAAAAAGACCCATATTGTGTTATGTACAATCCTGTCGTGCTCATCCCATACCAACACACATCGTTGTTCATGCAAGAAATTTTATTAAGTATCTTACGTCTTCTAACGATGAAAAAAATTGTATCATAATTTAATATTCGTTTTGTAAATTAAAATTATTTTAAATCGTTATTAAACTACACGATAGTTTATGCAGTGCAAAATTTAACACGTAAATTTACATATTATGAGTAATAGCGTACGAGATTTATAGCTTCAAATACACTAACAATTTTGAAATGGCCCGAATAATATATTGATTGAGGATTAAACCGGGTCTATTATGTACAGGGCCACACTATTAATAGTTTAGTTTCGCGACACGTGTAAACCAAGGCTTCGAATGCATTTCGTTTTGAAATGCAATTTTGACAGTCTCTCGTTAAGCACCTGCGTCTATTTTTTATTGTTTTTGTTATATATCTGTAATAGAAACTCTATTTTTTTAATTTTATTGTATGTTATATAATAATGTCTTCAATTAATTGTGTTGTACAAATTTGAGAATGTTCTTTTTATTTTGCTTTCAACTTAGTTGACTACAAAATACCTATAAATCGTAAAAAAATATAAAATGAAGAAAAAGATTTTACCTTTTTTTTTCAAGTTGTTCATATTTGGAAACAAGCGTATATTAATTACTATTTTTATTGGCTTTTCTACATTTTACTGCATAACAACAATAACTGCGCATTGCCATTGACACCGGTTCAAAATGTCGAGTTCAAGATCGTGTGCAGTTCAACATTGACATGTCAAAAACGTCTAGACTTTCACAGGAAGTCCATTGTCATCAAATTAAAAAGTTAGGAAACTTGTAAATTTGTGAAGGCTAATTTTAATTTTACTTATTATGGACAAGAAGATAAATAGTGATAATATAAGATTGAGAAGACGACTTATTGAATTATGTATTCAGACTTCAGAGATGATTGACTATAGGATTCTTTGAAAACAGTGTATTCTAACATAATTACTAAACTTATAGGTTATTTTTATTACACTTAATTCAGATTGGTTTATTAAAAATAATTTTATACGTTTCAAAACAGAGGATGAGATATTCAAAGACAACGTTTCAACACCAACAATGAACATTATTATTGTATTTTGTACTCATAAATACTTATGCAAATAAGACCTAGATATTTTTACTACACGTGTATTATGGCCCAATTAAATGATTGTGAATGGCATTGTATGCACTAACTTACAAGTCTAGGTCATCTAAATCAGTTAAACTATCATTAAATTTAACATCAATAAATCATATTTAACGTTTTTTTGAACCAATTAATACACTATAAATTTTAATCTTTAATCGACGCTGTGTTTCCTGTAGATGAATTAATGTTTTTTAATGTTTTTCAAATTCGATTACTAAGTAGTCTCGTGATTAAATCTCCCTGTTGGAAAGTTCCTATAGTAAAGTTTACTTCGTCCCTTCTTTACAATTCGATATTCATTTATTTTCTACATTATATTAAAAAAAAAATTATAAGAAAATAAAATTTAAAAATACAATATAAAAAACAGAGGGCCACTGAAGACTAGGTCTACGACCCAAGCCATCAGTGGTCAGGGCTCAAGAGAGAGGAACTTCCTCACCATAGATCGCCTTCTGAATCAGGCCCTTAACCCAGCCGGGCGACAGCTTCTCAAGATGACGGATTTTACTTCGTGCCTTCTTTATTATTATCATGTAGGCAGACGAGTCATCTAGCAAACTTTGCTCATGGATCTATGTAATGTCAGGGAACACTCCAGGAAACTAGTTTTGTCGGTATAATAAAAAAAAAAAAACCTAATTGTAATGATTAAAATCAATCAACCAATTAAGAAATACAGTCGTTTTTATGTATTTTATATGCGTTTAATTTTATCATAGCAGGACATTTTTTTAGCCAGTGCCATTTTAATAAAATTTAGCAGCTACGTAACACTATCTTTTTTTCTTTAGATAAATCTAAGTATCTAACGCAAATAATAGGCGTGCATAATATTATTATGATAATTGTAATTAATTAACTTATTATTTGATGAATTGTTTCGTTAATTGCTTCAGGCTGTCCGGAGTTGGTACAACGGTTTGTTTGTGACGTGTAAACAAATGTCACATGATTTCCTGATCACAAATATTTGTTATAGTTCATATCCTTGAAAAAAGGTGGGTTTTTGCTGGCTTGTTTGTGTTTCTTTTTGCTATTTTATATAAAAATGTGATTTTGGATTTTGATAGTACCTACCTACTCTAATTGTTGAACAATGAAAGGTTTATCTGGAATAGTCAATTGAATTTCAAAATTTTAATTTCCTTCAACAGATCATACCTGATGTATAGTTTAGAATTTACCTAGGTATAGTTATGGAAAATTGAAAAGTAAGGATACCTACCTATTAGGGGTGTGCGAATATCGTTCGAATCGAATCGAATCGAATATTAAAATTCGATTCGAAATTCGAATCGAATAATTCGAATCTTCGAATTATTCGAAGTTCGACGAATATTCGAAAAATTTCGAATAATTCGAAAAGTTTCGAATATTCGTTGAATTTCGAATAGTATCGAATTTGATTACGACGATGCATCGGAAATAGGACAAGAATTTGTATTTAGTTGATAATATCTTTAATGGGCAAGATGTCTACAAATTAGTCGTCGTCGTCGTAGTCGAATTCGATAAAATTCGAAATTCGCCGAATATTCGAAAAATTTCGAATAATTCGAAAACTTTCGAATATTCGTCGAATTTCGAATAATTCGAAGATTCGAATTATTCGAATCGAATATTCGTATTCGATTCGGAACGAATAATTCGTGAGTTCGAATTATTCGCACACCCCTACTACCTATGCTTCAGTTTAATTTTCCAGAATACCTGTAAGTTCAAACTTCGCGATATTAGAAGCCAAAAATATTTTTAAAAACATCACATTTCAGAACATCAATAACTTTGTAGATTTTTTTTTATTGTTTAATAGTTATACGAGCCTACGGTTCACCCGATGGTAAGCGGTTACCGTCGCTCATGGACCTCTGCAATGCCAGGGAAAAGGGGGCAAAAAGATAAATGAAAACTTAAAACAATGAGCTATGCTAAGTTAACTTTAGTTCAACTAACCTTCTAAGTTAACTTGACCATTAGCTTACACGTGCCGTTATAAGCATCATGTGAATTTTCAAGGGCAGAATTGCAATTTATTTATGCATTATAATTATTTTAATTACTTTTATTTTGTCTGCATAATAAACTTACGCTGGATAAAATTATAACTTACAAGTTTATTCTCATTCTGTGTATTTCCTGGCTATATAGACGTTGTAATGTGAAAAATATAATTTAAAAGTGGTTTTGTATTTTGTGCAGACATGATTGGTTTTTAAAATGAATTTGATTTTTTGCTACAACTCCAAACAACATTGGGGTTTAATACTTTATTTTCATCTCAAATTTTGAATGAAAGTGAATAAATAAATAAATTGAAAAGTGAATAACATCAACGTAAAATAAGGCGAAAATGTCGCCGCGCCGCGCAGTATCTTTGACCGTTTTGTGTTAACAAAATGCATACCAAAAGCAGCTTAACCTTGTATTTTAAATAAACCATGAAAGTTATATCGCGAATTAAGAAATTAATTAAAGGGCAGATTAGAGGAAATCATCTTTCACATGAAGCATTTATTTCATCGCATTCAGCACAATTTATATCTGAACATTTTCAGGCTAGAGTTCTTGAACTACGATAACCACTAAACACGGCATATCGAAATGAGCTATAAGATTATTTAATTACATAGGCAATAATAACGTTTTACTTCCTGTGAATATTATGCTGAAAAATGAAAAACATACAATACTGACATCTTTTTCATAAACTAAAAATACTTTTGGATCTTTACGAAAACGAAAACTTTTTGGCCTATTGTCTTATTTTATTACATGTTAAATTATGTAAAGCTAATTAGCGTTATGAATAAAGCATAGTATTACAACAATATTTGCATATTTAATTAAATATCATTTAACAGGCGTTGTAGAAAAAATCCCAACAATGTGGGACTAGTATTTTTAGTAAAAAATGCATCATGTGTCCGTGTTTGCGTCCGTTACGATTTTATGCAAATTTATCTTCCTATATCAAACGGTACTTAATGAATAATCAATTCAAATATTTACTGTATATTATAGAGGTATTAGATAATTCACCGGCCGACATCATTTTCCTTGTTCAAGTTCTGATTATTTTTTTCCACTAATTTGGTAGTGCTGATAACGAAATTATACCTCATTTTTTCGTATCACATCAGGTTTTTAAAAAAGTTAAGACATTGGCTATTTTTAATTTTTTGATTAAAATAAATTAAATTTTAGATTTTGGCGCTCTTTTCTCAAATCGTGCGATCTCTCGTGAGGAAATATATTAGTTGCAACAACGACACACCCATCCGAAACAGGTTACATGCAAATAAACCTTTACAGTTACTTTGTTTATAAAGTTTTTACTGAAATTAGTGTGTTTATTAAAAAAAAAATCTTACGTTTTACTTTTAGTGTTCAATAAATTTTATATATGATTTGTTGTTGAAAAACTGTTAAACAACAGAATTTCCTCAAGAAAGTGTCATAATAATGCGGATACATTTTGTTATATTTGTGGAAACTTTATGACTTTAAAGCAAAAACAGAAAATCACTGAATTTGTTGAAAATTCGTATAATGCTTATTTTGGCTTTAAAATACAACTAAAACCGTGGACTCCGAATTATCTTATTACATTATCTGATGCAAAAATTAAAGAAGGAGTGTTCGATGGACCGCAAATCAGATCTTTGATGGTTGATGAAAAATTTGATGCCACAATGAATAACATTGAATCAGATGTTCAAAGATGTTGTCAACAATTTTCTAGGAAATAATAAACACCCCGACTATAAAAATAAGGTTGCAAACTTATTAAATAAGTATCAAAAATTGGGGTGTAATATGAGCATAAAACTCCACTTTCTAGATTCCCGTGTGGACTTTTTTCCTGATAATCTTGGTGATTACAGTGAAGAGCAAGGAGAAAGGTTTCACCAGGACATAAAAACTATGGAAACAAGGTACCAAGGTCGATGGAATGTGAATATGATGGCTGATTACTGCTGGTCATTGACACGTGATATTACTGAAGATTCTCACAAAAAAACTACACCCAGACGTAATTTTGTCGCGAAACGTAAAAGATGTCACTCTAAATAGTCCTGTAGCATTGTTTAGACTCAATATTTTCTTTGTAAATGTTCAAATATATGTTTTTGTAATATGATTATTGATTTTTTCTTTAAATTTTGAAAAAAATGCTTTTTCATTCTTTTAAAAAAATCTGATGTGATAGGGCAAATATGTAGGTGTTTTCGTGTTAAAAATAGTATAAATTGGTGATATTTGTGGCCCAAATACAAACAACGTTCAAAAAATTTTCATTTGTCGGCCGGTGATATAATCGACCAAAAATGCATAAACAGTTTAGTTCTATGAAAAAGATTTTATTTGGTTAGGTACATTATGGCTAACGTCCACGGTCAGTTTTAGGAATTTATAGCGTCTAGTACCTACTATTGCTTATAAATGAGCAGGAACGCGAGTACAGATATATATATTACCTGTTGCTAAGTGGTTACTATTACTCATAGTTTAGTCTGAGGCAGCAATGTTTCTGCTGAGAACTTTTATACTTTGTCGGAAAAAGAGTATAATTGTTAATAACGCTCTAGTTTTGTAGATATTACACTTATTCCTCATCATCATCATCAGCCTTTAAACGGTCACTGCTGGACTTGTAAAACTGAACCATTTTGATGCAACTTTATATTAATTTCGTAGATAACCTCCATCTTATTAAACCTGCAGTTTACGAAAGGGGTAATAAATCAAGTTAGGTTTAATCTAACTACGACCGTGAGTTTTGTAATTTAATTAAAATCACATGTTAATAAGCTGTTTTATTACTTTATATCAAGGAGAATTAAAACAGACAAGACAAAAAAATAGTTTTCAAAATATTTATCGTTACAAAATTTACCAAATTTTAATTAAATAAGAGCAATTATAAGACAGCTTAATGGGCACCTGGTGGTTAGTGAGAATCATTTCATTAACCTGCACACTGCAAGATCTATCCCCACTTGCTCTATTCAAGCCTTGATTGAAGAGGAGCACGTAATATTTTAGAGCACATTTGTCACGCAGATTTAAGAGTTTTATTGTCCTAATTAACAAATGAATTCAACGCCTAATATTATTTGAAATTAAAGGTTCTTCTAATTTTACTTCGATCATCTATCGTAGAGCAGAAGGGGCGACGCGACGGTAAATCATATCGTAGTGCGTAACGCCTTAGGACGCCCGCATAATCCCGTGCTGAGTTCTGGCCTCAGTCGGAGTTCGGACGTTGAGTGTGAGCGGTTGGAGGTTTCAGTGCGGTTCAACTTACACAAATCCCACTCGCAAGGTGAATCCGGCGTATCTTTGAAAAATAAGATACAACAAATACCTGTTCGTTTTGTACCATCTATTATAATTTAATTATTTTTTGTTTTTTTTCTGTACAAAGGATCTGTACGAAAATTTGTTACATTATAATAAAGTTATGTATCTTTTCATCATCGACATATACGCTTCCCGTAGTTAAAATTATGTCTATGAATAAAATTTGAATAAAGAACAATAAATCTGATTATAATACTAGGCAATCTAAATTTAAACTTAACTTCAAAGTAACACTAATTAGTCACGGTTTTTTATACACTTCTATTACCAATGAGATTTAAAAACACAATACATAATAAAATATATTAAATTGTAAATTCGTTTGGTTGTTAGGTAGATAATACTCGTAGGTAAAAAAATGTAAACATAATATAGGCCAATATAGGGTGAAAAATTCCTTCAGTTTTTTTCCTATTTAAGTGGCCAACATCATTTTATCTTTGGTACCAACTAAATGATTACCTATATAAATATGACTGCACAAAATGGGAATGAGGTGCTCGTCTCGGACCGTTTTAATTGATACTGTATATTTTGATACAAAAAAGTTTTTGAAGAAAAAAAAAAAAAAAAAAATGTTCGCTGTGTTTCTTGCGCCGGTTCTTCTCAGGGCGGAGGCGTAATTTTAGCGATATATTTATTTTACTGGTGGTTGTATTTTTTTGTTTTGTCTTTGCGTTCAAAATTTGAATGGTGTCCATATCAAATAAATGATTTGACATTGACTCAAAAATCTAAAATCTAGACTATATCTACGCCCAAAGTGTAGATATGTAGGAGTGTTCAATTTATTTTGAATAACCGTTATTATAAAAAGCAACGGCATTGTCATTGTATTGATTGATAACTTGATTATCTAAAATTGCTGTAGTTCGTATACTGTAACTATACGTTCACATTATTATTATGCACGTAAAACATTTTGGTAGCCACTGCAGTTTTGTACACCTGTGTAAAAAGTTCATTCGTTGTGTGTTAATATTTAATTAATGCAGCAAATAACAGGTTATAAGGTCCATTATATGAGAGGTGGCTGTCCGATCGGTCATAATAGTGAGTTTCTTGCTGGTTCTTCTCCGTTTGGTCGCGTTAGCTCCGGGCAACTGTGAGCATTCCCTTCCCATCCTATACTCAGCCGAACTCCTCCTGAGCTCACACCCCATCCTGGTGAAGCTGTAAAGGCCAACAGCGAGTACCTACTCAAATCGGTCATAATACTGTCTTCCGTAAAGGATTTCCAAACTTCGATTCAAGAAGGCCCAGCTATGGTACAAGACAGATATTAATTTATTTTTGAAGTAGTGGTGGCCAAGTGTTTGAATAGTTTGCTTTCTGTACAGAAGATTACGAGTGCAAACTTCTAAATTTTTACTTATGTGCAATTTATTACAACACTACTGGTTAAAAACGGTGAGGAAACCAAAATCAGCATACTAGGAAAGTATTAAAAACCCTTAATTGAGAAATCCGCATAAGGCAAGGGTAGTGTTTAGGCATGCCTGATTTCTCCTCTATTAGACCTGAGCCCAACAGTCGGTACTTACAATACAGTAATAGTTTTAGCAATAATTCTTATCCCTTTTCATCGCGACTGTACATCATTATAAAATAGTATTTCATTTTAACTGATATCTAATAAAGTCCGTGCATTTATTAAGTAAGGATAGCTGTTAAATTATAATGTAAGTCAGGATTGCGATCTATTCCGATCTTGACATTTCGGTTTTTGAGACGTCAATGGCAACTTTTACACGCTGCAGGAAGAATTTAAGTAAAAATAACTGGTTGAGTAATGCAATTTATTTAATTTTAAGACGTTGAAATAAAACAAAATTAATGATTTTTAATTTATGTGAATTGTGAATAAGTTAAAGTATGTGCAGCACATATAATTTAATTGAAAATTTTATAAAATATACCGTTTAATTTTAGTGTTTATAATTTGGATAAGTACAAATTTACTGAAAAAAGCTATGACATTAATCAAAATTTCATGATACTTTTAGAATGTTTGAGTTTATTTCCGATGAATAATGTCATTATTTTATGACACAAAGTATATTTCGAGTACAACAATGTACTCATATCACAGTTCTTTATCACCTACCTAACTAGCCTATATGGGTAATATTGAACTTCGTATATACGTAAGTTTCAAAACTAAAATATAGACACAATTATTAAATATCACAACCATGCAATTAGTTTCCAAACAAAATATTCATACTAGGTTTGTATAATTATAATAGATCTATGATTTTTTGTTTTAATGTTGTTTTAATTGTGCAAAAAATGCGGAAATTATTTACATGCAAGTATAAACCTTTGTTTTATCGGCTAATTAACTGGTTTAGACTTTAGAAATAAATATGAATCGTAATCAATTCTAATGCAAATCACGTTACTACTTGCATGTTGGTACATACATGATATTATCGTGTATTTTGATCTGTGTTTAGATAAAACAAGTTTGAATACAATTATAGTTTTTAGACGTACTTTTGAATCAGGCGCCATCAAGTATAAATTTTGATTTAAAAAAAAAAAAGCTTTTGACCATCGCAATAATTTGCATTGTTATGCAATAATTATTATTAGAATAGGGCAAAGAGTATCCATCTTAATTCGACGGCAGTTATAACTGTATCATTCCTATGCGCATTTATTTTTGATAACAAATTATTTTGAAAGAGATGTTTCACAACTAGTTTACTACAATAACTATTAATAAAATATTATCCTGTGGAAGTTTCTTCATTGTAAACACGATTGAATCATAAGAATTCGTTTAATTCGTGAAGTTCTATTTATAATCTTAGATGTTGATCGACTTGATTCTCAAACTATCCATTAAGTGTGAAATTGATTTAGTTTTTTAATGACGTGCAGTTCTTCGATAGGTATCATTTTAGAAAATCATTCTGTTTATAAAAACTTGAATAGGTACTTATTTTGTTGTATAAAAACAATTCAGGAAGACAAAACGTTTGCTCACCTAATTATGGAGTTCATTTTATTTCTGTAGCAGCTGTCACGTAGAGTACGAACTTGGGAACATAATAATATAGCTGTTGTGTATCTTTGTAGATATAATAGATATATTAATAAGAATTATTACTTAATATGCCAATGTTATAGAAAAGATAATAAATAATAAACTCGTCTCTTTATTAGGTATATCGTGGCATCAGTTAAGAATCAATTCTGTCAGTATAAAATAATTTCTACAAAGATCAATCTGACGAGTGTAGAGTAACATTCTCAAAGTTTACAGACCCTGATCTCCTATATTTTCATATTCATCATATTTTTCCTCCGATAAATTCAGTGTCGGTAATTGTTTTTTTATCTACGAGTATTTTTAATGATTTATTTGTAAGTTTTTGAGCGTTCAAAGGTACATTTTTGTCATAACCTATGTTTTATCATCAAAATCATTACATGGAATATTTACGTTTGCAGTAAGCACATAATTTTGATTTACAAAAGGTAACACGAAGGATAACTGCCGCAACAATACACTAAAATACTTTAGTTTTCTGAAGTCAAAAATAAACAAAAAAAAACTTTTTCCTTTCACTTCCACAAAAAAAAAGACGAAAAAACTTACCTTCCAAATATCTTCCGAAAGCGTTGAGAGCACTTGTTTATCCCACAGGAGCGGCGTGAATGATAACAGGATGGTAGGGTGTCACACGGATGTTCGTAGCCTGGGTTCATTACTAAATTATAGACAATCAACTCAATAATATACGACTGTGATAGGAGTCTATCAAACAAATTGACACCACGCATAGATCACTCATTACTGGTCATTAAGTAATTGTTTTGGTTACGAGAAATGGTATGTTCGAAAGTTAAAGACTTCTCCTATTATTTCTGTTATACCTACATACTCTCTTATTTGTGTCATCTTTCTTAATAGGTAGTATTCATTATCAGACATTCACTGTTGGACATAGGCCGTTGGACAAAGCACACCAATCCAGCTTGTCATTATTTGGACATTTGGTATCTTGACGCTTGGTCGCAGTGTCTAACAATGCAAAGGTCTAGTAGCAGTAGAATTACGATAGTAATTTAATGACAGTAGACTCGTCACACTTGTATCAACTCATAATATTGTAATCTCATCATCCATTTCTTTCTATAAGCAATTAATATGCTGTATGGATTCTCATTAGAACAATGAGGTTCTTGTAATTTAGTTTCTTTAAAGCAAGCATTTTTGTTTTGTGTTGTGCTCTTAACGAGTCTAAACTCTGATAGAACAGTTTGTTATAGCTACAATCTATCACTGGTCAAAACAATGGGCCAAGAAAAAGTAGTTTACCTGATGCAAAGTGGTTACCGTTGTCCATTATTTTCAAGCCAAGCCATAGCGAAGAATATATCGTTTACTGAAGAAGACTAAGAAGGACAAATCATAACAAACAGCATGATTCAATGAAATATCTAATTATCCATGATTACCAATATCTATGTGGGAGTTCGTTAAAATCAGTTCCCAAAATGTAATCAGTCTCAATTGGTTCAAATGAGGGTCAACCTTGATCCTTATTTGAATCTTCAATGGAATTATTTCGGTCGGGCAATTTCCAGTGACAACTAGATGATTTCCTATTTAGATACAGTTCCAGCGGGGCCTCTGATACGATGTAGGTGTTTAAAAACTGGGTTCTTCCTTTCAATTTCAAGTAGCTTAAAGATGATTTTGATAATAAAGAACAAAGGTTACAGAATATTATGGTCCCAAAATGGTGCCATTTTAACGTGCGTGTAGACAGCCTATTTATTATAAATTTGTAAGAGGCGGGGCAAGTCTCAATAAATAATCCGTCGTTAACAAAGGGCGCTTCCTGACGGATTTCCATACAATTAATGTTGCTGCAATTAGATGCTTTGCAAATCGAAATGTGCACACATCTAATCATTCATTAATACAACTACCCTCATATGTGTTTTATCCAGCACTGTTATCTATAACCACTCAACTGGGATCGGCAACCAAATTGGTTTGTTTACTTTTGCCAAGTTTGTGGCAGGAGCCAAAATTTAGCACAGTTCTAAAACTTGTTTTGTTTACATTTTTTAATCGTCTCATATATTACGGAGGATATTTTCGCTGAAAATGCAATACAGCGTCGTTTAGTAATAAAGATTTACAAAAATATAAGGTTTAATCAAAATTAAAAATTATTGGAAAAAATGTTTTTAAAAGGGACTCAAACATGGTATTGATTCCGAACGAAGTCCCCAGTTTCGCTATCTAGCGAATAGTGATGTTCCCAGTTGAGTGGTTAACATTTCTTCATTTCACAGTGACTTCAAAATAAAACAACATAAACATTAAAAACATTTATTTACACACTATACTTCCATTTAGGTACATCACTATGATAAAAATTACATTCTAGTTTATTAGCACAGTTCTTTCCGAAACGACACGGCTTCGGATGATAGAAATGACACACGGGGTTCACACAGTTCGGGTAGAACTTGCACATCCCCGACACGGGAGACGATGCTATGGATTTGTAGTTCGCTGCCGGGATCACGTGGGATGCTGAAACAAAGGAAAATTAGTTAATTTTATGTTAATATTTTTTTACAAACCCGTAATTTGATTCAGACAACTCATAGTCATCTTCAAGAGATAATTCTGAATTTTGTCAATATTTTAAAATTTATTTCAGTCAAAATATCTAAAGGTGATATTTACAAAGCGATGCCGTCACAAATGGCGTTTATTACATTTTTAACTATCGACAAGAATTTCAATTTTGGAGAAAATTACTTTATCAAGTTTAACATACATTCAATATTGTTGATCTATTTAAAAATATCTAATGAAAAATGTTTTCTTACCGACAGATGGCGTTGTCATTGCCAAAGGCGCGCCCGGTAAATGCGAATAAACGCAATTCCGTCGAGTACAACTCGCTGCAAATTTACATCGCGGATGTATGAAGGCGCAGGTCGATCCGTACCTACACATCGGAAACGCTTTGCACCATATTGGCTTGCGTTCTGCTTGAGATACTGTTGAAAAAAAATCAAAAATATAAAGTTTAATTTATCTTAAAATAAAGTATATAGGTAATATAAGTGTCGAGAGAGGAGTTGAAATAGACCAAGATCCTACAGCAAAAATGCTACAAATATCTGTCTAATCTTCTTCGAGCTCAATTTTCGAATTCCATTATGGTGGATAAACTAAGATAAGGCTGCAAGTGTACCATAAATCTCAAAGGTGTAATGTGGATAAATTAAGATCCAGCTGCAAAAATATTATAATAAATATGACATCCAAATATAATTTGGTTCCCAATCTACTTTGTAAAATTACACTGTATCTTCGGGTAGAAAAGCAAATGAAATATAGTCGTGTAGCCCAGGAATGTATTAATATAAATTAAGATATAAATTTTCTTTATGTTTGTTTGTTCTGAACTAAATCTATTTTCTGCTATTGTTGGTATCACTAAATTTTATAGCTAATATTAAATTATATTAAAACAAAAATATACTTACAAGGAGGAACTGTATCATATTTATGTGTATTAGTTGTAGTTACTACGACATGACTATCGCTACTGGTACTCTCTGTCCTTTGTCTTTCTTTTTCACCTTTCTCTTTTTTAGGCACATCAAAGACAATAGGAGATGCTTTTCTTTTCCTAACAGGAGGCGAAACTTCTAAGGTTTCCGTACTTTTCCTTTTTTCTATCTTTTCTTCTTTTATTTCTATTTTTGGAGCATCTTTTGAAACATCAGTAGAGATTTTGGTAATTGAATCCTTATTTTCCGTAGTTTTAGATTCATTTTCTTTTGTGATTTCTTTATCTTTTTCTTTTGTGATGTCAGTTTCTTGTTGTGTTTCCTTTGTTACTGTTTCTAATGGTTTTTCTTTTTCTTCTTCGTTTAAAATACCTTCGTTTAGTAATTTCTTTTTTAGGAAAGAATTTGGATGGTAGCCGTCCATTGTAACTATGAATTGTGTACTTTTGTCTTTGTCTACTGTTGGGTTATGGATATTTCTGAAAAAAATGGTCTTAAATGTATGACACACATAGTTTAAATTCATATTTTTCGTTCTTTACTATATATTCCAAACAAGAAAACAATACGTCGCCTCAGTGCTTGTTTGTTTGGCCAATCTGACATTTTTTACGAAAATGACTTTTTAATGCAGTATTATAAAGAATAAAATTTTCATCCGACTGGTAAAATATATTTTTAAAATATTCAATTCTAAAACAATAAAAATCTCATTTAATTTTTTTTCTCAACACGGCACTTAACGAAAATTCCGTGCTTGTTTGCTGTCTCCTGTAAAATTTGCTCGAGTGCAGATTGGCCAAACAAGCACTGAGGTGACGAATAGTTAATTTTAAGGTCAGCTATCTTAAATTCAATTTTTAATTTAAAAAGGCGTACATCTCATAAATAATAAGTTCTGTTCATATAACTTACAAAGTTTCTATAATAAGTGTATCGTCTTTTTTAGTAGTAAACCTCTCTTCTTGTCGCCTCGAGGGAACATAATCGGTATTAACTATTCTCTTCCTTATAGGAGCTGGTATATACTCTTCTTTTTCTACATCACTTGGTGCTCTGATAAAATACCATTTATTGTACTGCTAAAATAGCTAAAAAACTGTTTTAGACAAACCATAATAAGCATTATGGTAAATATTTAAACATTATCTTAAGTAATAAATAAAAAAAACTTGAGAGGTGTCATGGGACACCCGAATAGAACGAAGTTCCTTTCGATTAAAAGATATCTTATAATTTTTATTTCCTAACGTAACGCGCGATAAGGAACGTGTTTTAAAAGATTTTGATCACAGCGCCATCTAGCGATAATCATCTAAAACAAAAAAGTGTCGTGACAACTTTTCGTAAGATTTTTTTCCGTCTAGCCCCCTTTCACAACGCGCGATAAGGAACTTCGTTCCAAAAATGTATTTAACATTTTAATTCATATATTTACACTTCTTTGGACATTTGGATTGTGATAAAAAAAGAAAAGTGTTATTTTTAAAATGCTTATAATTAAGTTTTCCACTTTAAGGGAGAGCCAATAGAAATTTTCTTAAAATATATGGTATGAAATGAGGCTGTATATTTTTTTCATTATTTCAGCTCCACAAATTGACTCTGCAAGTTGACAGATTTTTATGCAAATTTTTAACAACTACATGCATTGCTAAACAATCTCGTATGACCGGTCTAACTGAACAAAACTACAGCTCCAACGCTATTGATACTTTCCAAGATTATAAATGTATTCTCACCTCGAGCTCTCATCATCATTGCTGTCCATTTCTCCCAGGCTGATGGTGTCAGCGTTCCTATCAGCGTCGTCGGCGTCAGGCTGGGGGCCGGCCGGGACTTGGATCACGATATTCTGAGCGTCCACTCGACGCATCGGCAGTACTAACGCACGCTTCACTTTTTGACCGTCCGTCTCTATTTTTGGGGGTATCTGTGTAATAATGTTAATACAGGGTGATTTTTTTTATTATCATTAGGGTTACATAACGAATATTGAAAATACCGAAAGGGAGGTCACGGCAGTTTTTTTTTAAAAAAAATTTTTAACTAGGTATGTTTCAGATTTTGAAAAAAAAAACTGCTCAAGTATAATTGCAATAATCGAAACTCGATACTAGTAAGAAACAATGTAAAGTCTTTATATCGCTAATCCCGTCTACCGATAGTCTTCTTATAGAGTATGGCAAAAAAAAATACTAACATTGAGTAAGCTCTTATGAGCGTCAGCTACGGCCCGCATCAGTAAACTAGAGGCAGTCGGCGCCACCCGCGGCCTCGGTCGAACTCTCACTACGCTCGTGCAAGACGAACGGACAGGACGATTTTCTAATACTGACACCCTGTATATGGAAAAAAATATGGTTACCAAATAAATTGAAACATTAACTAAAATTAACATATTTTTGGTAAACTATAGAAACGCATTTACACTAATATGTATGTATCACAAATCAATGTTACCATTAATTTACCACTCAACTGGGAACGTCACTATTCGCTAGATAGCGAAACTGGGGACTTCGTTCGGAATTAATACCGTGTTTGAGCCCCTTTTTAAAAACATTTTTATCCAATAATTTTTAGTTTTGAGGTTTAATTAAACCTTATATTTTTGTAAATCTTTATTACTAAACGACGCTGTATTGCATTTCCAGCGAAAATATATCATCTCCGTAAAATATGAGACGATTAAAAAATGTAAACAAAACAAGTTTTAGAACTGTGCTCAATATTGGCTCCTGCCACAGACTTGGCAAAAAAGGGATCGGCAACCAAACCAATTTGGTTGCCGATCCCAGTTGAGTGGTTAATCAAAATCTTTTAACTGCTCTATGCTATAAAATAGAGTACAATCGAAAAAGTATATCTACTAGTAGTAAAACAATTGTTGACATACCTTGAAGTAACTTTCTTAGAACTATTATCAGATTTATCACCATCATCGGATTCAGACTTCCTTTTTTGAGGTTCAGAATGTTCATGGTATTTAATCTTTGTTGGTTTTTGTGGAGGTTCCGGTTCTGGGGTGAACCTGAAAATATAAATATATTCTTACTTGCTAAGTTAAGTTATTTACTTTCACACAAAGTATATTTACTTTAGTGAATTATTTTCAATTTAATAGAAGAATAAGCCACTGGTCTATTTGATGTAACTTTTGGATTGTTGGACAATGGGAGACCTTCATCTAAGGAGTGGGTCATATAAAGTTTGCATTTTCCAGAAGTTCGACTGTCATGTTGGCATGTTGCGCCATCCTGCTGAAACCAAATGTCGTCCATGTCATACTCTTCAACTTTTGGAAACAAAAATTCGTTGAGCATGGCACGGTAACGCTCGCCATTGACCGTAACGGCGGCTCCTTGTTCATTTTCCAATGATGCCGCCGGACCAAAACCCACACCAAACCGTAACTCTTTGTGGATGCATTGGCTTCTCAATGGTGACGTGTGGATTTTCCGACCCCCAGATGCGACAATTTTGCTTATTGACATAGCCTCCGAGGTGAAAATGGGCTTCATCTGAAAAGACGATTTTACGGTAAAAATGCTCATCTTCGGCCAAACGATCTTCTGCTCATTGGGCGAACCGAAAACGTCCCATTTTGTAAATGTCAAACCTTTAACTAAATTATGAACACAAATTGAATGTCATTCTCTAAATAAAGAGTAGTTCAAAATGCAAACTTTACATTGCCCACCCTTTACAATCCAATATAATATATTAAGAGTTCTTTTTAGATGTGGTTTGAAAACAGACATTGGGATTTTTTTTCCCAAGGAAATTGTAGGAGGCAAAAACAGTGTACCGTAAATCATCCTATATTTTAAATAATAATCTTTCAAAAATTACCTTTCTTGACTATCAGACTTTTTCTCAGTTTCCCTTGATTCAGTTTTTTTCGAAACTTCCTTACCAAGACGTTCCCTTGCAGGCCTTTTCGGTAGATTAAGTTCAAATTGTGGTAATAATTCCACTGTTTCTGCACTACGCATCGGGGTCTGTGGCTCTATTGGTTGAGGTTCTACTGGTTTCGGTTCAGTTGGTTTTGGTTCAATTGGTTTCGGTGGAGATATGGGTCGCTGCAATGGTGGGGTTTTTGGTATGGGCTGGGAAACTTTCTAAAATAAAAAAATAATAGTATTTGTTAAAGTATAAGAAATTGTTAATGAAAATAAAAGCAAGATTCTAATGTGTTTCGTCAAATTCTATTGTTATTTTTATTGATACTGTTGGATGCTATAGGATCCAATAAAGAAAAGAGTTATTGTTTGTTAAACTTTATAATTAATTGAAACAATGAAAAAATTATAAAATTATAAAACACTAGCTGACCCGCGCAACTTCGTCTGCGTTACAAAGGGGTTCAAACAGTACTCGCAAGACCGTCGCGTTATTATGTGCCCGTAGTGCACTCACCCACATATTCATTGCGTTTTCTACTCGTGATAACTTATAAACGAAAAGTCCTATTGGAATAAAACAAAAAGTAATTCACTTCTACATTAATATTCTTGATAATATAATACTTAATTTGGATAAGGGTTAATATAACGATACTCATTTAACGTTAAATTCAATCTGGGGACGAAATATTTTTTTTATAAATATAAAAGCAGTTATTGTGACTAAACTATGGTAGTTAGATATATGCTGACTTTTTTGTTTGTCTTACAAATACCTAAAAACCCGTAGTACATCATTTTGTTCTACTATCAATAGTTTTTGCAGCGTACGCATAAATAGGTTTTAAATTATTCACCTTGTATTACATATTCGATATTTTCATACGGATCCCTAATTTTTTTGAAAATAAAATATAGCCTATGTTACTCGGGGACAATGTAGCTTTCCAAAGGTGAAAGAATTTTTGAAATCGGTCCAGTAGTTTCGGAGCCTATTCATTACAAACAAACATACAAACAAACAAACAAACAAATCTTTCCTTTTTATAATATTAGTATAGATAGTATAGATGACTACTCTCCTATATGGCTAGAACAGAAGTGAAATTTGTGATAGAATTGAATTTGAATTTAGTTTTCCATAGAGCAAGACAGAGTCATCGCGAAAACTAAAAAGTTTGAATACAAATAAAATATAAAAAGTTTTGTATGTTTAATATGGATTGAACAGACACCTTTTGCCATTGCTTCTAACCACAAATTTATTTTGGTAGGTTGCAGTGCTGATAAAAAACTACACATAGACAAAAACTACAAAGAATAAAAATACACATAACCTCACCTGAAAGACTTCATCAGCAAAATCGTTCATCAAATCATCAGCTTCCGTCCGTATATTCAAGAAATCTTCATCATCTGACATAGAATCCAACTGCTCGGCCAATTTTTGTTTTAGCCCTTGTATTTTCACTTCAATTGCATTCATCTCTTTAATTTGCTCATCTCTACTTGTTATTGAAGAAGCAGTAGACATTTCTATATCTTTGCTGGAATCAGCACTGGATGAAAGACTGTGTTCAGAAGAAATCGTAGCCGGATCAATTATCGGTAGAATTGGTTTCTTTGTTTCTTTAATGGCAGTTTTCGTTTGCTTATCTTTATCATCTTCTATTAACACTCCATGGTTTTTCAATATCTGACCGGCAAATACATCAGTAATGGATGGTTCTGACTCTTTTTCCATATTCATTAGTAATGGTGGTATATTTGGCCGTATAATATCATGGTGTTTGCTTTTCTTCTTTTTGTGGGCCTTTTTGTCTGCTTTCTTCTGAATGTCTTTCTCTTTTACTTTCTTTTTGGACTTTTTTGAGTCACTCTTCTTGGATTTTTCTTTGGCTTTCTTCTCTTTAGATTTACGGTCTTTAGAGCTGGATCTCTCTTTGCTTTTGGATCGCTCAGCAGCTTTGAAATTAAAATAGATAATAGTGAATGAATGGTGACAAATAGGATTTTTATTTTAAACTTAAATGCTGTTTGATTTGATTTACTCTTGTACACTTGTACTTGTAAAAAAAAATACTTTGTCATGTATATTTAGCTAAAGTCAATAAAATATAGATATAGAGATAAAAACGAAGAAAACATACCAAGCGGTGCAGTAACTGACACTTGCTGCAGCTTCTTCAAGACCTGATGGAGCCAATTGACGAAGAGTTCAGTGTTGTCTCCGAGAAACAACTGAAGGTCCTCCTCCATCTGTCCTCTGGTGCGTTTGTTGGCTACCATCACCATCACATAGTCTGGTAGTTCATCATCTGAAATAAGAATGTATTTTTCTTTTTCTAGTAGCACTTTTTGAATCTGTTAAGTAACTCTCGAGTTAATAAAGTGAATGACTTAAACTTCACACAGCTCAAGTAATTTTCAAGTTTTGGTTGGGAGAAGATACTGTGTCTTAGGATAGATGCATTAGGGCTTTTATGAGCAGACAAGACACAAATATTTTTAGTACAGTTACTCGTATGCTACCTTATTTTAGCAAAGGGAGTTTTTCCCTTTTAGGCATTTAATATTTTAATTATCCTTGTATTCACTGTACAGGAGGTTCAAATACTATATATACTAATATAGAGTTTTACTTTTCCTGTGATTTAGTTCAACTAAGAAAACCTCCAGGGAATCTCGTCACATCTAAAATCAATATCTATATCTATTTTGTGTCATCAACAAAATAACTTCTCAATGAGATTGAACTAAAACTATTCATAAAGCTGATTTTCCACAGTTGAGATGTTTTTTTTGAAATATTGGCAATTCTAGATTTCACAGCCCAGGAATTGGCCAATTTGGATTATGTAAGACACCAAATGCAATTATTGGTAATTTGAAAGGAAATCAGTAGTCACATTGAAAATGTATACTTTTATTTAGTTTGCGTTGATAATAGTTTAGTAAACACCACATGCCTAATATGTTGAGATTGTAAACAAATAAAAACTACTACTTATTTTTTTTCAATTAAGGTTATTGTACTTTAAAGGGTTTACTTACCAACATAACAGCCCAGTTCAGTCAGTTTGGCCTTGATAGCAGACTGAAAATAAGAATAGATTGTAATCAATATTTTTGTACTATTCAATTACCGGCAAGAAAAGAAACAACACGGCATCGATAAAATAGCTTGTGTGTCTCTCAAATCGTTTGATTTAAGTTAAATTTAAGGAAAAGCTACAAAGTACATAAGTATTTATGATTTTAATCACTAATGTTACAGTTAAATACGTTTAAAACGTCTATTTACCCGCATTTTCTGACCAATCTCGCTTCCAACGACATCCATTTTTGCTAAATGTAAAACTAATTTTTAATTGTTAAAAATACACCACAATAGTCACTAAATCACACATTCACGCCGCGAAACTTTAATTGCAATTAGAAATTCACCATGCACATCTAAAAATTGTTTTAATTTACATTTAATTTAAAGGTTTTCTTTTGCATTCTGCAATCTGCATTGATTTTTAACTATGAAGTTTGTCACATTTGACACTATTGAGATGAGTAGTATAGCTGAGCAAGTTTATTGATGAAAAAAAATCGATTTCAATCGATTGTCAACCAATGATTCAAATTATAATGATCGATTTGGAATCCCTTGCATTTCACTACACCATGATCCTCTTTATATAAAGCCAGCCAAATCGATCTTTGAGTAACAACGAAATAGTTGAAAAGAAGCTGCAGTTTTATCGACAATTTGAAAGTGTTCATAAAAAGATCTTAAATCACAAAAACCAAAGAAATATTTTCGTCGCCTCAGTGCTTGTTTGGCCTATCTCCACTCGCCCAAATTTTACAGGAGACGTTTTTTTTGTTTTATTTATTAAATAACGTTTAATTTTTTAATTTGATACTTAATATAAATACACGAGCTACCCACAAATTGATTTATAAAGAAATAATATACAATAGTTTATGATTCTAGCGTATTTTACATGTTTTGTGTGACGATAGGCCAAACGTGCACTAAAAATTTTTCGGATGTTTACTTACAACAAACGTGCACTGAAGATTGACCAAAGGATTGTGATAATTTTCCGTGCTTGTTTGTGCTAAGTGCTAATATTGTTGATACAGGATGTAAGTTTTTAATTAGTATAAGTTTTACTGCCGATTTCGCTTGTTCCGTTATGTATATTATTTTAAAATTTGACCAACTTCTCGATTTTTGATTGATGGGTTTTTTGTGCTTGAAACGTCCTGGTGAGTATTTTGTCTGTAGATGAAGGTCAAGATCTGATGATGGAGCTGGAAGGTGGCAACAGAAACTCTGTCAATAAGCAAGATAACCTCATCGTGTTTAGACTCTAATGAAGCGTCTTGATGAGTTCATTGCATAGACATGAATGTCAAGGTCTGATGATGGAACTGGAAGGTGGCCACAGGAAATCCGTCACTAAGCAAGATAACCTCATCGTGTTTAGGCTCTAATGAAGCGTTCTGGTGAGTACTTTGTCCCTAGATGAATGTCAAGGTCTGATGATGGAGCTGGAAGGTGGTTACAGGAACTCTGTCAATAAGCAAGATAACCTCATCGTGTTTAGGCTCTAATGAAGCGTCTTGATGAGTTCTTTGCATAGACATGAATATCAAGGTCTGATGATGCAGCTGGAAGGTGGCAATAGGAACTCCGTCATTAAGCAAGATAATCTCATCGTGTTTAGGCTCTAATGAAGCGTCTTGATGAGTTCTTTGCATATACATGAATGTCAAGGTCTGATGATGGAGCTGGAAGGTGGCTACAGGAACTCTGTCAATAAGCAAGATAACCTCATCGTGATTAGGCTCTAATGAAGCGTCTTGACGAGTTCTTTGCATATACATGAATGTCAAGGTCTGATGATGGAGCTGGAAGGTGGATACAGGAACTCTGTCAATAAGCAAGATAACCTCATCGTGTTTAGGCTCTAATGAAGCGTCCTGGTGAGTACTTTGTCCCTAGATGAATGTCAAGGTCTGATGATGGAGCTGGAAGGTGGCCTAAACACGATGAGGTTATCTTGCTTATTGACGGAGTTCTTATTGCCACCTTCCAGCTGCATCATCAGACCTTGATATTTATGTCTATGCAAAGAACTCATCAAGACGCTTCATTAGAGCCTAAACACGATGAAGTTATCTTGCTTATTGACGGAGTTCCTGTAACCACCTTCCAGCTCCATCATCAGACCTTGACATTCATCCTCTACGCAAAGATCTAATCAGGACGCTTAATTAGAGCCTGAACACGATGAGGTTATCTTGCTTAATGACGGAGTTCCCATAGCCACCTACCAGCTCCATCATCAGACCTTGACATTCATCCTCTACGCGAAGATCTCATCAGGACGCTTCATTAGAGCCTGAACACGATGAGGTTATCTTGCTTATTGACAGAGTTCCTGTAGCCACCTTCCAGCTCCATCATCAGACCTTGACATTCATGTCTATGCAAAGAACTCATCAAGACGCTTCAGTAGAGCCTAAACACGATGAGGTTATCTTGTTTATTGACGGAGTTTCCGTAGTCACCTTCCAGCTCCATCATCAGATCTTGATTAAGATCAAGGATCCTATACTCAAGATCCAGGATGCAGAATCCAACATCCGGATCCAGGATTCACAGTACAGAACAATTTACAAACAGATTTCGAAAACTCGAATTTTATTTATTTGTATGGAAAACGGGCGTAACTATACTTGTCTTAACCTGACTATTGGTTTAAAGTTTTTAAATAGAACCCCCTGTTTGAAATTCAACTGAGTCAACGGTTAATTAAAAAAAAATACGTATTTCTCTATTTTTAGCGATGTCTGCTCATCTTTGCTTTTATGATTTGTTGAAGAAATACTTTTAAAATGATATTCAATCAAATTTATGAGAAAAAACATAATTTAATAAACTATTTCTCATTTTTTATTGTGATTTCATGCGAATCTCACTTTGTTTCGAACTACTGTGACGTCATACAAAATGGCGGATACGGCGCTACGCCGGCTGTGATTGGTCAATTGAGTTGCGATACAACAAACAAGCACTGAAATTTTTAAAAACTACCGATACAGCAAACAAGCACGGAATTTTCGTTAAGTGCCGTGTTGAGAAAAAAATTAAAATGAGATTTTTATTGCTTTAGAATTGAAAATTTTAAAAAGTTATTTTACCAGTAGGATGGAAATTTAATTCTTTATAATACTGCATTAAAAAGTCATTTTCGTAAAAAATGTCAGATAGGCCAAACAAGCACTGGGGCGACGTTTTGTTAATATTTTATAATATGACCTTGGTGGTTTTGCTGAATAGTTTTTGTGAAGATATTTTTGTTAATTTAAGTTGAATGTTTGTAAAAAAGCGTAGCTGTTATTTTTTGGGTTATTATTTATTTTTTTATTCTTTAAGCACAAATTTGAAAAAAAAATGTACAAAGGCGGACTAATGTCATATTTATTCTCTGCCAGTCGACTTTAGAGTAATTATATTTATCGATATTAGTTTTATATTATGCTACTGTAAGTTTGATTTTAAGATGTCATCTTGATCGATATTAATTAAAATCGATTTTATTTTCTAGTCACATCCCTTTCAAATGACAAGTGACAATTGACAAGAATGACACAAGCTAAAGATTCATAGATAAATTGTTTTATAGATTGAGCTTCCCCTAAGCAGTAAGCTCGAAATCTACAAAGCATTAAACAGGTATTCGAGTATTGATAAGATCTATTCAAAATTTGAAAAAAGTTGCTTTGCTAAAAATAATCCTCAAAATCAAAGTATTTTGGAACATCATCAGTCTCACGTCGTTCATGGCTGGATATTTCGTAAGACGCAGTTGTGTTCTAGGACTTAACAATAATCGGATTATAATAACGTGGAATTAGAGATTAACCGAAGTTATTATCAGAAAATAAACACGCATAGAAATAAGGAATAATTTATTTCGCTAGTAATGTCCAAACTCTCTCATTAAATCTCTCAATAAATCTTAACATCACAAAATGATTATGGCAGAATTCATTTACATTTAAATAGTTCTCCTAGTAAAATTTTATTTCAGAAAATTTATATATCAAATTCATAAATTATACAATATCTTTGGTAAAATGGTTTAATGGGAGACAATAAGGATCACCTTAATCTAACATGAATATAGAATAGGTAAACTTTTATTGGAATGTAGGTACATTTATAATTTCATTTATGTACTACCTTAAACTATCCACATTACACCAGGGTTAGCTGGTAGATAATGCTGTTTAGCATTAAGTTAGCCCATGTACATTTATTCTCGTGTGCAATAAAGAATTTTCTATCTATCTATCTACTTACATATGACAAAAAAAAACAAAAATGTTAAATCCAAAGTATCATAACCATAATTACATCAATACACAATTCGGATTCATTACGTAAAATTGTTTACTTTAAAAAAAGTCCGCAAAAGAAAGTAATATAAATAATAATTATAAAAGGTATTACACGTTTTCTTAATATAGCAATAAAAACCACGTCGAACTAATAATTGTCTCATCACAATTAAATTATTAATTAAATATTACATAATAATATTTCATTTAATATAAAATATTTTGTATTTAATTATTGGAATGTTTGGCTTCCTTAAATAAATAGAATACAACCATTTTGTCTTATTTATTAGCACATAAATTTAGTTTAATAATATTATGATGCGAATTGTAAAAACTAAATTAAATACGGTTTCGGAAGACGATCTAATAAAAAGGAAAACTTATATTAAAGCAAAATGCACATTAAAATACTAAAATAGGCACCTGTTTTTTTGTCAAAAATATACACTTCCTAAATTATATGTACATTAATAATATCTTAGCTAACTTGTCATTCGTTATAGGACGGAATTTATAAGTTAAATTATTTAAAATAATCGATACTAAATCCTAGCATGCTAAATAAATCTTTAAAATATTTGGTCATGTCTAGTCTAATCTTTGGCATGTTCTATGACGAACGACAAGTAGCTAAACTTTCGTCTGCTCCTTCCTCGGTCCGTTTATGACTTGGAACCTTGTGACTTTCGATCCCTTGTCCTTCTTGATGTTCTGTGGGGATCCATAGGTTCTGATCCCGGACGATTCGTCTACCTTCGTCCAGGGGCGGGAATGTCCGAGGCCGGCCGAGGGTCGACTCTCGACTCGCCCAGTGATACTTGGCTGAGCGCCGTTCGTGTGTTGCTGAAGCTGTACCCGTGACGCTCGTTCCATTTCTCTAAAACGAATGAGCGACTAGTTAATTGTTGGGAGTTTATCTATTTTTAAGACTTAGTAAGCTCATCAGACGTACGATGATGCATTGGGGCAGAATGTAATTTTATGGATGTGTTTCCCTTCGACATTTAACGACCTTCTCGAAATTCATAATTATGATAGCCTGAATATTAGGAAACCTATCCGTTTATGAATTAGTGAGTTGGTGCATATTCATATTTTATAAGGTTAGGATTGAGGTTTTTATGAGGCAAATTTATCATGCAACATTCATAGCCTCAACATTACGAAACCTATACTTTCATATTGTGTCAAGATGTGTTAAAAATCATGCAATAATGATAGCTTTAACTTTACGAAATATATAATTTCATGCATCGTTACTCTCAGTTACTCTCACGTTACTCTCAGGTGCCAAGGCTTATCAAAGATCATGCAACAATAGTCTCAAAATTAGAAATCTTCATGCGGCCCAAAGGTTCTCCTAACATCTACTTTTCTTAGCCACAATGTCATTTCCTAGTTTCAGGTGCGGAGACGTGTCAAATATCATGCAATAATGATAGCCTATAGCTACATGCATTAATGATTCTACTAGCATCTACTCTGTCCTAGCCTCCACCACAATGATACCTCAGGTTCTGATATACGATGCGAGTGCTGACGTTCGCTCGGTCTTCCTGATGACGTGCTGGCATGCTGGCGAGGAAGGATACGCACCGCTCGTGAGGCCCGGGAATCGGGACAGGGGACAGCAGAGAGCGGCTGCGTACGCCGCGCGGTACTGAGCGTTCATTATCACGTAGATGATCGGGTTCACGCACGCACTCGCGTATAGGAGGAGGTAGCCTGCTACGTGGAATACTGTGGAGAAAAATGTTATTTAAACAATCTTTTTTAAATGCTTCATAGGTAATCACCAAAGACAGGAATTGGAAATAAAACCTTATGAATTACACTCCGACGCTTGGTAGTAGGGTAGTAGCCCAAGTAGGGCTTGTGAGGGAAAGATTTAATACAAAATCTCAAAAAGTATCGGAACCAAAAACAACAGAACACTTAATAATACGAGGAAAGCTAGTCTCTTTAGGCAGTCCTAAACCTCTCATCTAAACGGTCAGTTATTCTCATTGGACATTCAATAGCCGTTTGTCTTTAGAGACTTTAAACTTAATCATTTTGTTAGTAAACTAAGTTTAATGAAATAAAACAAGGATATAACTTCAAAAAACTTACTTGGATAGCGCACATGAGCATCAGCTACTTTCGCAATAGTTATTGGCAAGTAACAAACAATGAAAGACAGGAATATAGCCAGAACCATCTTAGTGATTCTCCATTCGTTTCTTCTAGCTTTAGTTTCTCTGTTGTCTTTGATCGTCGATCTCTTGTCTATGGTGCTGTTGTTCAACGTCGCTGGGTTGCTGTGCTGAGACCTTTGGTGTTCACGCATTCTTTGTTCTGAACTGTAATATTAAGATTGAATTAGGTAAAAAAATGTCAATTAATTGCGATTACTGTAGTATTAGTAAATTTCCTAACTGAGATTAGACTAATTATATTATGTTAATTAGATGTCCTCTAAAGTTTTACACAACTGTCAGTTAAGTATTCGTAGGTACGTGCTTTTTTCAGAACTCCACCTAAATTGTCAGTCTATTTTAACTCCTTCTAACGATCAAAGGGATTTAGGAATCTGGTTCTTACTCCAGACTCAAAGTATACCTAGTTTTTAAAAATCTGAAAACTCTGCTACATCCTAAAATTATACATACCTGTGTACGACCCAGAATATTCTAGCGTAGCATATAAAGATGAGCATTGCCGGAACTATGAAAGCGATTACAAATAGAGCTGTTTTCGAAGTGCGCCCAAATTCATCGTGTACTATTGAACAAGTTCCCAACTCCGGATCGTAAGCGAATTGACCTGAAAATTTAAAACTAACTTTATATTTTATTGCCTATGCATGTAGAAGTGGAAATGGCCTTTTTGATGTGTTTACCGTTATGTTTCTAGGTATAATCTTATGATAGGTACTATTAAGTCGCCACGTTACTAAAAATCAAGTTAAGAACTCTCCTCAAGTCTCAAAGAGACTTTATGAAAAGTCTTTTGAAATACTAATAAAATGAAGCTTCTAATCTACCTAATGTATTAGAATAAATAAAGGAACTTACCCCAAATCCCTATAAGCGTTGGAATCTGCATTCCATAAGAAAACATCCATGAAAATAATATCATCAGAGCTATATTGTGCTTCCTGTAAACTCGGCCGTACCAACTGTGATGGGCGATCATAATATACCTGTAAAATTTTAAACTTCATGAAGTATGTTGTGTGTAAAATTTGGTACTAATTAATAAAAAATATGCCTGTCTCGTGATATGTCTCGCCTATTACTTTCATCATTGTAATTTCTGTAGTAAGTATATCTAAATCGGACTTCGGATTGTAGGTACTTATCAATTCATCCCGCTGCTGACGCAACGAAAATAAACGAGTTTTTAGGGAAACTTAACAAGGGAATGCTTTACAAAGTACATTGTACAAGGGGAAATACTTTAAAAGGTTAGATACAGTGATTATAATAAGTATTTCTCATCATTCTCAAGGACTCTTCTAAAGTCAAAATTCAGTAATGTATATAAGCCTCCCCCAAGAAATACCACAATGAACAATTCTAAGCTTTCTGTGTATTGCATAGGAGCATAAATAACGCTAACCACTTTTGATCAGCTTGCCCGTAGACACAAATAGAACAACAGTCGTAATTATTAATTCAAGCTCAAAAGTTCACAATTATTTTCAATAAAATGATGTTTAAATAGATGTCTCTTCAAGGTCACATAGTAAGGAAAGTTAAGTAATAAGTCAGTTTCCAAACAAGCTGTTAAAACACCCCATATCACAAAAATGAAAAGAATATCATTATTGCTATTCCCAAGTGTAATTACCTGTTGACAGTTATAAGTGCGATGCTCAGTAAAGAAACTCCGACGTTTCCGTACCGTAAGAACGGTACCAACTTGCAGAGGGCATCCCCATGAGACCACGTTCTCGTCCAGAACCCAGATATGGCGAATGGTAGCACCATGGCGCAGAAAAGGAAGTCAGCGATGCATAAACTGGAATAAATAAGTAATTTTCTAATCTCCATATTTCAAATATTTAAGTGTGTAGGACATCCATAGCAGTAAGGCCTCTCCTACATTGGTACACGGACTCGTCGTAGGCATACCAAATTTGTACGCGTACCACAGAAAAACTAGTTTAATATGTTACTAAAGAAATGAAAGTTATCTATGATACCTAGATAGTTAAAACAATTTAGATCTTTGTATGTAGGTAAGCACTGTGGGAACAAGTCTTAATTAATTAAAATACTGTTAAAGTCCTTAGGGTTAAGTTAAAGTTTGTATTCTCTAAATAAAAACAAGTTTATCAAGAATGAATTTGTAAATACCTGTCAAAAGAAAAACTGGCTTTTTAATGTTTCTTTGGATGTTATGTCTGGAATATTTTTTGTTACGAATAATTCGTTGTTACAAATTTGTATTCAAAGTACCTTTTTAAAGGACTTTAATAAATTTGCACAATATTCATTAAGAGTACGTTATACACACAAAAAAACGTCGACAAAATTTTATCTTTGAAAACTTGCTGAAACATTCTTAATTGAAAGTAAACTTTAATAGCCTATTAATTTGGGATTAAACTTGAAAATTGCTGACTAGACGCCAATTAATTTTCAAAATAAAAGTAAAGAATAAAAACCGTAAATAATAATTCAAAGAGATCATTAAAACTTTTGAATTGAGGAAAAAGAAAAATACTTTTCATAAATACGAAATAAAATACTTCTCGCAAATTAATGCTTTATGAATTCGTTATTTCACGTCTACAGAGATACTTTATTGATTGAGCAATGAACCAAATTGTATTAAAAGAAATAGGTAGGTAGTCGGCACATAGACGACTTGGTTCGATCGAGCAGAAATTAAAAGAATGTCGCGGTGGCCAAGCTACCTTAGACCTTACATTCCTTACATTCAGTTAGAAAGAAATGAGTTCTGATTCTGAGTCACTGTTAAATTTTAATGAACTTTGTACAAATCTATGTTTACTTTAATACAAAATACTTGGCTTGGTGTATCTACCTACATTAAAACTACATTGTTTTATACAGTTTTATTATTGATTCAAATGGTTGAAAATGAGATGTCTAGTGTGTCTAGTCTAGAAGTATATAATAAGATGCCGAATTATTATGCATGCCATCTAATTTTAGTAAAAGTTTCAGAATTTTCTTTTTTTATTATTCAAGAAGAGCTCAAGATAACTCGGCTAATGTTATCACAGATACCAGTTTACGTTTCATTTTATAAAGTGCACTGGGTTTAATAAATTACAAAGTCACACTGCAAATAAATTTGACTACAATTTGAGTTATAACCCTATGTCTACATTATGCAGTTTATTAGCTTCTACTTAAATGTCCAAGCTCATGTTTTCGGAAAAAAAATGAGAAGGACATAATCAAAGATGTATTGTACGGTCCAGACAAAGTTAATGATCCACAAGAATCCGGGTTAATGACGTTTTGACCACAATAAAGAATATGAGGGATGTGAATTTCGGTCAAGTATTCAGCAGACCTTTGTTTTGTGACAAAAGATTTTTTACATGAACCTTCGATCTTGGCGCTCAAGGAAAATGGGATCAAAGCGTGAAAAAAATGTACATGCTGTTAAATTTAAAAAGAATTGTTGTAAAAGCCCTTAGTTTGAATCGCAGGTGACACGAGAGTTTAGAACGTTGTTTTCCTTTTGCTTTATGGTCGACCTGTATTTGGGAGGCTCCATTGTTTTTTTTCCGATCTGTCAAATTCTATGTAGGAGCCAATAAGCACAAAATGACTGAAAAAATGTGCAAATAAACACCGTATATTGTGCTGAAAAACACCTAAAATTTTAATAAATTTAGTACGTTACCTTATTATAAAAGCAGCGGCCACATTTCTCACTTTAGGACACTTTAGTAACGCAACCACGGTCAACAGGTTGCCGAATAAACCGACAAACATTATGATCCCGGTTGCTACAGCTGCAAAAGTCAGGAGACCCGTTGAAAATCTGAAAAGAAATTAAGAATCGTTATTTTCACGTTTATAGAGATAGTGCGATTTTAAAACGCTCAAATAATATAAGTACACTAGCTTGTTGTTTTAAATTGGTATAGTTGGCTGATCCAATTCACTCAAATCAAAAAAGTAACACCAAGAAAACGATCATTCACAATATGAAAAGTTCAAAATCTTCCTAGTACTATACAGATAGGGGCCGGAACCGGGATCTCGCCCGGAATCTGGCCCCTTAAGAGTTTCGGGTCCCCAACGCATGTGAGTGCGAGCGGGGACCCAAGAAGGTGTCGTGTCTCGCTCAGCACGCCCTTGCGTCAGAGCATCCGGAGGATGGCGGACCGCGCTCCCCGACCCACGCTGGTTCTGACCCAGCGGGGTATTCCGTGGGAGGGTGACACGCGGTCCAGCCATCTTGGCGGGCTTCGGATAGCCCGCCGACCGAGAGAGCCGGTGGCCTTATCGCCGGCGGCTGCCGGTTCGGCGTCCGGGGGCGGCGTGACGGAAAAGTGTGCCGAGAGCGTTACGCGTCGCGCCGTCCCACAAAAACCCCGTGCTGGGTTCTGGCCTCAGCCGGGGTTCGGACGCTGAGTGTGAGCGGTTGGAGGTTTTAGTGAGGTTCAACTCCCACATACCCATCATAACAATAAGTTCTTGCACGTGAATACTTATTGTATTGAATATTCAGCATTAGTTTATAAACACCACGATAATGGTAATATTGTTCAACGAAACGATTGTTTGACACTTTTGTACGTGGTCATAATACGTGGTATATTAATTTAGTAATAATTATACAGAAGCCCTCTTGTTTTGCAGTTTATATAAACTGTTTCTATAATGTTCTAGAATCGATTTATATACTTAGGTACTATGACTTATTTGTGGAAATCGTTTGAAAACAGATGCATTAGGTAATTTTAAGCGGTTGCAAGTAAACAACTATTATATTAGTTTGTGCAAGTTTAAATTATTGGAAACAACAAGTTTAAATTATTGAAAATCAAACTTTGTTTAGTGCACAGTTATACCTAACTAATATAATCGTTGTTTAATTGCAATCGGGAAAATACGGTAAAATGGCACCTTTTGCCTCGTGATATTTCGATTTGGAATGCGACGGTCTTCCCATAGCTATGACACGTCTTTCTTTAAACGAGATTTAGGACAAATCCTGTATGTAATAGATAACAACCCCTCATTGCCTTGGCATTGCAGAGCTTCATGAGCGACGGTAACCGCTTACAGGTGGGCCGTAAGCTAGTCCATCTGTTATGCAATAAAAAAATCTTATTTAGGTAGTTTGAAGTATTCTTATTGTTTAACTTTCTAACAAGCCGAATAATCCTCTCAAAAGTAACAGGAATCAACTTTAAATCAAATATTCATTCTGCAACTCACACTTCATTTAAAGCTCGCAGTCTCAAACTCCATTGAGAGTCGTTCAACTAAAATGAAAAGAAAACTAATGAAAGGATTTCCGTAGTTCTTATTGAGGGACGTGAATAGCCGTGATTTTTCAATGGAACGGTTCCGTAGTTTTTTATTCCACTTAAGAGTTGAAATATGAGAAGCTTTTTAGATTTCCGATCCACAAATACTTATTTTTATTACAGAAAAAGGCGAAAACTTGAAAAGAGTCCTAAAAGCTAGCTTCACTATTTCCTTGATATTGTAGTTCAAGAACATGACGTGCCACCTATTTACATTTAGATAAACTCCATGGATCAGGTAGGGTCTATTTATCCACGTATTATAGGGAAAGAGGGTTAGTTTGAAGTTGTGTATGATTAGGCAGACTTTTTATCTTCTGAGGTGACCTGAGTCCAACAGTGGGTAGTAATGGATTGATACAGACAGGTAGACTTTATGGGAATCTGGATTCAATGAAATAAAAATAATTCCACTCAAGTTTGCCATCATATAATATAGCACCGATAGCACGCTTAATTCACTCCAATAGATAGAGATCAATAGAGATTTTTCCATAGTACTCAATTATGAAGACGCGTTCAAAGTTCAAATAAGGAACACATCACAGAATAAACCTCTATCGAGCTTCTCATTTTCATTCTATTTCTTTGTTTCTGACCCGGGGCTTCAAAAGTTAAATTTAATTTCTGTTCGCAGCCAGTTTATTGTCTGAAAATCCAATATAAACAAAAGTCAAGCTGAGTTTTAAAAAGTATTGAACTCACTTCGATAGTTCGCTCTCCATGCTGGTCGTGACACCGTCTGTGAAGTTTATATTGTTGTCGGACATCATTCCGTTCACCTGGAAAGGAAAAAGTTTGTTAATCAAACGGTTTAGTAAATCCAGCATGTTCAATGTTTACGGATTGTTGGAAAAAGCAAAGTAAAACTTGGACCGTGCAGTCGTGATTAAGATAGTGGAAATGCACTGAATTTTAAACAATGTTAAAGACATCTCAACGGAATTTAAAGTAGTTGTAAGAAAAATAAAAAAAAATGTGTATTTCTGAAATTCATCAGTAACTTTTATTATTTAAGTTGCAAATAATAAATAAAAAAGAGTATACTGTACAGTCATACATAAAACAGTAGAGAAACCCGTCTAATTTTAGAGGTTTTCGATGCGATGTCCTAACTATAAACATTTTCTCACCTGCGCCTAAATCTCAAACGTGAACCCTTTGTGACAAAGACGAAGTCGCGCGGGTAGCTAAATGTATAAAACACACAAGTCGACTAATTAACATGACTTGCCTGTCTGCTCAACAATTGTTTGAATTGCTTAAGCGCCAATTTAGGTTATTTAACGCTTCCGAACGCTGTCCGACAAAAGGCAGCGTCTTCATCATTTTACTTTGAATTTGACTTAAAGTTGTAAACTATGGAGTTTCTTCGTTGAATTCAAGTAAGGGTAGCAGACGATTCCGTTTTCAAAGTTCTGACGGAGTTTATGCTACAATTTTGGGTATCATATCTATTCTGTCATGGCTATACCTTAATTTAATATGAATGTTGTTGGTGGATCAATAAATAAGTATTTTTATAAAATGTACCTACCATATACCTAATTGTGGCATCATTACTGAGACCATTTGTGGTGAATATGACGATTAGTGAGTTTTATTTTGTTATCTATTAATAATTTTGTGGTAATTTTAAAATTCGATTTTTATTCAACACATTTCTTTATAGATTGTGAAATCGATAACAGAAAAGAAAAATAATAAAGTTGTTTTCATGAATCATTGTTAAGAAGTAAAAATTAACATCCAAAACGTGGGACACTTACTTATACTGAATTCTTCAATTTAGTTATTCAAAAGCTCAAACAAATACTTGAGTAAAGTTATTCTTTTCAACATAATTTATGAGTTTGTGAAAGTTTCTTCTCTCTCGTTCAATAAATCCCATTTTAAGCATACTTTAGAGACTAATAATTATTATTGAAGTGAACTGGATCTTAAATCGATAAATCTATTTCTAAACTTATAATGTAGGCCTACGCTCTTCAGATGATCACCTGAGGGAGCAATTAAGCAAGGAAAACCTCCTTCAAAGTTGGAACTAAGTTGAAGCACTTGAGGTTAATGTTCCTCTACCTGTAGTACTATTGTTTCTCGAACAGTTTTTATTAGATTACTTTCTGTATCTACTCCTTTATATACGTTAAAACTATATTTTAACAAACCATTCAATTTTCTTCTCGCATGTGTAATGTAATGTAACTGTGTCGTTAATTTAATTAAAGCAATGATGATAATATTTAAAATCATAGTTTGAATATTATAAAATAATCTGTTTCGTCTGTTCTTTTGTAAAAAGAATTTCGTTTACCGATATTCAACTCAATAACTATGACCCCAAGCCTTGTACTATAATACTTCTTAAAGCGTCTACTGGAGCGTTCTTTAACCATATAATTCTGTATTATGTCTGAATCTACATTCTAAGTAGTATTTCGACGAAACTCAATTCCTAAATTCTAAGATGGATAAAAATACACATACTATTCCGTTTTTGGCGAAAGCAAATGATGCTTAGGGAATACGCAATCCCATCGCAATATAGACGATTGACTAAAACCTTGTCTTTGATACGAGTTCATCGTCATTTTCTATGTAGGGGCACGTAAATAGCAGTTTGTTGTTGTTTTTTCTCACTTTTCGAAGGAATCTTCCGTGATTTCCTTACAGCTTAGAATAGATACACTCAATGTTTATTTGGTTCTATTTTGGAAGTCTTTTCTTACGGTTGTGTATTTTAGTGTTCATTTAGGTTCGAACGGTGAATCCTATCTTAAACTGTAAACTATTTAGTTAGTCGACTCATAATGGTAAACATAATTTCTGCATGTTTGAATAGAAGTAATGCTTTCTGGATTCCTCTTTTAGGCATAAATTATAAAATTGGCTGGTAGATTAGATTAGGTTTGGGTAAGTATAACATGTCATACTACATGTATAAGGTTTACACACAAAAGTTCCTATCTAGTATGTGGCGACCAATAATAACGCACGAGATCCTGAATCGCGGTTACGACATTTGCAGAAATCTTCATCATCATCATCATCAGCCTATAGACGTCCACTGCTGGACATAGGCCTCCCCCAAACTTCGCCACATCGACCGGTCCTGCGCCATCTGCATCCAGTGACCTCCCGCAATCTTGACCAGATCGTCGGTCCATCTTGTGGAGGGTCTACCAACATTGCGCCTACCGGTTCGTGGCCGCCACTCCAGAACTTTTCGGCCCCACCGGCCATCCGTTCTTCGCACAATGTGTCCTGCCCATTGCCACTTCAAAGATGCAATTCTTCGGGCTATGTCGGTTACTTTAGTCCTTCTGCGGATCTCCTCATTTCTGATTTGATCACGCAGAGAAACACCCAGCATAGCCCTCTCCATTGCTCTTTGAGTGACTCTGAGTCGTCTAATAAGACCCATCGTGAGCGGCCAAGTCTCTGATCCATAGGTCATCACTGGCAACACACACTGGTCGAAGACTTTTGTCTTGAGACACTGCGGTATTGTGGACGAGAAAACTTTCCGTAGCTTCCCGAACGCTGCCCAGCCGAGTTGGATTCGTCGCTTGATCTCTGCATCGAAGTTGGACTTACCTAATCGGAAGCATATATACGACATTTGAAATCTATTATAGTGGGCTTCGGCCTGACCGGGCATACTCTACCTCGTCCGGTCGGAGATCTCCCTTTGGCCATAAGTCCACTGTACCCACAATTGGTGACCCCGACGTGATATTATTTAAACCTACACTACATTCAAAATTATATCTACAGACAGTTTAAATCCCAACACCAACATTCCCCTCAAGATCCAATTTATAAATCGACTTGTAAATGCTATGGTAGTTTCGAACGTAAACTTTTCCAATTTTCATGAAAATTGTCAATTGGTACAGTCCATTCCGAACCTTATTGAAATGCATAGCATCACATTGAATTCTGTACCGAGATACGAGATAAAAATTACGTGGCTAATCTACTGTCATGCATAGAAATGAGTTTCTAACCACAGCTATCTGCAATGGACAGATATATCAGAAAATGTTTTAATTTGCTTTTTAATACGTTTATTTTTGTTTGAATAATAATGCGTAGGGAAGTATTTTATGATATTTTTAATTTAGCGAGGTAAAACTTGAGGGAATTACATTTTTCGATGTTATGGAGATGTTGTTGTGTGTGTCAGAATTGTTCATAGGTGTGTATGACTTCGCTCAAAAAGTCGTTTACACTATACTTTTTTTTTGGAAATTCGGAGCTGACGATTTGCAATATTTTAAGAAATCTCTCTTTATTTACCTCTACTATTTCATAAAAATTTTTAACTATATTTTCAAGATAGGTGCACGATTAAGTGATTTCTACTTCGAATGAAAAAAATACAAATAGAGATTTAAAATTAGCCATGAATGAGTCGAAACTAGTAGTCAGTGGTCACGATGTGTAGAATCAAGACAGCTGGTGCCAATTTATAAATTGATCACTTTAATTAAAGTCAAGGACTGTCGTAGTAACTCAAGAGTAAGATGACGAAAATGTTACCATAAATTGTGTTTTACTTTTGTGTCTTCAGTTAGAAAAAATAAAAAAAAAATAAAGATACTGAAAAGGTATTTCAATCACAATCCGTTTTGGGAAAATATGATTTACAGTGAATTTAATGAATTAAATACAATGTAATTGAGAATGTAGAATTCTCATGAATGAGTCGCAGTCTTCCTAGATCGGAGGTTACCATGTGTAACTAATAGAATCAAGGCAGCTGGTGTCAATTTATTAATTGATGACGATGACTTTATTTAGAGTCAAGGACTGTTGTAGTTCAAAGGATTAAAATGAAAAATGTTTTTGTTTTTTGTTTTTAAATACAAAGTAGTAGTGGTAAACATTACCAACATAATATTATTTTTGTTTAAATCCTAATAATAATTAACAGAAGCTAATATATAAAACCATTTTCTTTTTAGGGTATTTTTCTGCTTACAAGGCAATTGTTCAAATTAATTCCCAAAATTAGTCATTATATTTTTTGTTATCAATTGAATCAAAAATATTCAATTAACAGTAAACATGCAACGTTCACCACCACTGAAAAATGTATTCAGTTCAGAGCCAGAAATTCATCTATTATCGGACAACACTGACAAACCAAGGCGAGTAAATCCGAAAAAAAAATGCAAACGGCAAATCGGATCCGATGATGAAGAAAACCAATCTCTTTTGTTAAGCTTCAAAGATGAAATCATGACGGTGCTTAGTAAAATTACAAAAGATGTTGAGGAAGTAAAGCTGCAAAATCAAACTATAAAGGAAACTAATCAGGAAATTTCTAAATCTATTGAATTCTTTGCGGCAAAGTACGAAGAAATGCAAAAAGAAATACAAATCTTGAAGAAAGAAAAGCTGGAAAACTATAACTACATCAAAACCTTAGAATCTAAAGTTGAGGATATGCAGAGAAACTTTAAATCGACGTCAATTGAAATCAGAAATATACCTATGGAGAAATCAGAATCTCAGCAAGATTTGGTTAAACTAGTTCTCAAGACTGCAAAAGTACTTAGTGCTGAACTAACAGAACAGGATTTTAAAGACATTTATAGAAATACCTCGAAATCTGGACAAAATTCAATCACTGCAGAATTCACTAGTGTTATGATAAAAAACACTATTATTCAAAAAGCAAAGACGTATAGCAAAAGGAATGGCTGCAAGCTGAACACAACTACTATTGGGCTACGGGGTACAACAACACCAATATTCATATCAGAATCACTAACGGCAAAGAACAAACGCTTATTCTACCTAGCACGGGAATTTGCCAAAGTGCATGACTTCAAGTACTGCTGGACGTCCTTTGGGAAAGTGTATCTGAGAAAAGGCGAAGGAGCTTCTCACATCTTATTGAAGGAGGAGAGTGATATTACGAACTTGAAAAATAAGATTATTTGACTGGAATTTATTAAGGAAATTTGTGTACAATCTAGTGGTTCATACTACATAGTTATAATGTATGTGTATGTGTTTAATAACATTAAGTGTAATTTGTGTTTCAGAGCACAAGATAATTATGTTTATAACTGTATGCTGACCTCTGACTTGACTACTGATTTTTTTGTACTGCGAGTTTTATGGCCACAAAATATAAACCTACAACCCGACAGATTGGTATGTAAAATTTTATTAAAACTCATTGATGATAGTTTTGCCACGATTATACTCAATTTAAATGACAGTAATAGTTGCAATATTAATACTTATAGAAAAATATGTGTAAATAGTGATGTGATATTTAGTGTAATAACGATAACAATGTATTTTCTTGCAAACAATGCGGGTACTCTTCGCCGTGCCCGTGCCATTGTTTTGTGTATAGTTGGGAGACTTTTTGATGAGAAAGCATAATATATTAGAATTTATTTTTAATGGATAAAAGTTATGAACTATTAACAGAAATTGATAACTGCGGAGATATAAATTGTATTAAATGGGATGACCCTACGTTATGTGCCGATTTTTTAAGAAGTAGTACTTATTTACAAGACGATTCTTTTACAATACTGTCTCTAAACATACGTAGTATTCATAGTAATTTTGATAGTTTTTTGGTTTTTCTTGAGAAATTAAATATTGCAATCGATGTCATAGTTTTATCGGAGTGTTGGATTAACAAAGATAGTTATATACCCTCATTGTTAGATTATCAGGCGTTCTCGACACACAAAACTATTAACCAAAATGATGGACTTGTTGTTTTTGTGCGTAATGAGTTTGATTTTTGCGTTGAGGAGATGAACATAGCGGACGGAAACTGCTTGGTAGTAACAATACAAGACTCATTTAGTATAGTTTGTTCGTATAGACCACCTTGTTTTCATAATCCTACAAATTACTTAAATAGCCTAGAATGTGTGTTGAGCACACACACAAAAGAAAATACAATTTTGGTTGGAGATATTAATATTGATATAATGCCGACTTCTAATAACAGAACTTCTTTGAAATATCTTAATATGATGGCTTCTATTGGCATGTTACCTAAAATAAACTGCCCCACTAGAATAAAAACGTGTATCGATCATTTCATGGTTAAATCTACCTTAAACACATGTACTCTGGTCTTTGAACCATTAACGGATCACTCTCCAATTTTACTATGTATGAAAAATGTAAAGATTAACAGAGATGGAGTTATTTGTGAAAATGTTAGTACAAATATTCAGCAAATCGGCAAAGATTTAGAATTCATAAACTGGGCAGAACTATACAAAATAAAAGATATAAACGTGTACGCCGATACTCTTGTCAAAAGCATACATACTATTATTAAAAAAAATACAACTATAACTAAAATAAGTCGGCACAGAAAACCAATAAAACCGTGGATTACTCAAAGTGTTCTTAAATCGATAAGAAAGAGAGATAATTTACATAGACGAATAAAAAAACGTACTAATATGTTCAATGAAGATTTGAAAAAACATTACATTAAATATCGTAATATTTGCAACAGAATAATTAAAAAATTAAAGAAAGAGTACTATAGGAGAGAATTTAACCGGAACAGTGGTAATAACAAAGAAACTTGGAGATTAATTAAAGAGTTGTGTAATTTTAAAATGAAATCTTCTGTCCCCACCGAACTCCTTAAAATATGTCCAGATTCTAACCAATCATTAAATCTAGTAAATAAATATTTTACATCCGTGGGAAGGGAATTGGCTAATTTGACCCTGGCCAAATTAAAAACTAATGCTGATATTCTTGCCAAGTCGGTATTGACCTTGGATACTCCCTGTAATTCATTTATGCTCACTCCGACTGATCCAATTGAAGTTGAAAATATAATTAAGAGCCTTAAAGTGCATAGTGCTCCAGGGTGGGATGGCATTGCCACATCGGTTCTGAACAAGAATGCTACTATTCTTGCTGAACCTATAGTTTATCTTTGCAATTTAAGCTTTCAAAATGGTATATTCCCTACTTGCTTCAAAAGATCTATTGTAATACCTATCCACAAAAATGGAGATAAGAGAATACCTAGTAACTATAGACCGATATCTTTGTTGCCAACCCTATCCAAGATTCTAGAAAAGCTAGTAAATAAACGACTGGTAACTTACCTAGAAAGTAATAATATGTTGGCAAGAAATCAGTATGGGTTCAGGAGTAAACTTTCTACTAATGATGCCATATTGAAGCTTACCTCCCTGGTAACAGAATACTTGGACAAAGGTGAAAAATGTTTGGGAGTATTTTTGGACCTCCAAAAGGCATTCGATACAGTGGCTTTGCCGATTTTGCTTGCGCGACTACAGAACGTTGGTATAAGAGGTTTAGCTCTAGACTGGTTTCGAGATTACCTACATAATAGACAACAGTCTGTAAGAATTAATAATATTCTTAGTGAGACTGGTACTAATGACTATGGTGTCCCTCAGGGATCAACTCTGGGACCTACTTTATTTCTCATTTATGTCAATGACCTCTGTAAGCTAAACTTACCTGGAGTTGATATGATAATGTACGCTGACGACACTGCAATTCTGTTTCATGGTAAATCCTGGAATTATGTTAAGTCTGCCTGTGAAGAGGGCTTAGCAAGAGTAACAGCGTGGTTGGAAGACAGTCTGCTAACGCTAAATGTTAGTAAGACGAAGTACATTTGCTTTCGGATGACAAACGCATCCCAACCACCTAATAATTTCAGTATTAAAATTCACACATATCCATGTAATAGATTTCAGAAACAAGATTGTACCTGCTCTAACTTAATGCAAGTTGACAATATTAGGTATCTTGGAATCAGTATTGATAGTAAGCTCAACTGGGGCGAGCATATTACAGTGACATCGGCCAGGGTCAGGGTGCTTATATATGTTTTTAAAAACATACGTAACATAGTAAATTTTAACATAATGATGCAAACCTATAAATCACTTTGCGAATCTCTTCTCTCTTATTGTATATGTGCATGGGGAGGGGCTAATAAATCGAAATTCATAGAACTAGAGCGTTCCCAGCGCGTTTTACTTAAAATCATGTTGGGACTACCGCGCTTACATTCTACTACAGAATTATACCGCACTACTGGTGTCCTCAGTGTAAGAAAATTATTTGTATACGAAACAATACGAAGATATCACAGATTTGTAATACCACAACTTCCTGTGACTAATAAAAGAACTCAAATTTTACCCCTACCAGTAACTAAACACGAATTCGCAAGAAGAAGTTACAACTTCTTAGCTCCTATAATATATAGTAAAATAGACTTGAAACTGAAAATTAAATGCTATTCTAATACTGAGATAAAGAAGATAATTTTTAATTGGTTAAGTGTTTTTAACTACTTTGAAACTGAAAAATTACTGGAACCATTACCAAAATAGGTTAATTCATTCTATAGGCATAACATAATATTTCCTAAGGTGGCATTACACTCGTACATACGGAATAAAGGTAACATTAAATAAATAATAATTGTAATTAAGGAAGAAAAGGGAAAGTCAAGTCAAAGGTTTTAATTTGTATTTTTATTATTTTACTTTGTTTTTTATTTTTATTATAAGATTTGTCAACCTTATCATAAATTGTACCTACTGTTGTGGGAGAGCACTGGTCTCCATAGCACAGTTAATAACTAGTTTGGAGACCTGGGTTTGCCCTATAATTTTGTTGTGTTTTGTGGTATCAATAAAGATTATTATTATTATTCAAAATCAAACGATTTTATACTCGACCGAGGTCGGAAACTTTTACTGGTCCAGAAACGGGTAGCACCAAGTTTACTGGTTACCAGATAGTCAACTATGTTTTTTATGTATGTATGAATGTATGATATGATTTAGGCTGTAGGGTTATGGAGTGAGAGCATGGTGGGATTAAGAAATCGACGAACTAGGGAGCATGTGTCAAGTATAATTGATTTTTGTAACGGAATGTATGTTGTACTTGGAAGTGTTAGTGTGCTTAGGGCTGAGTTTAATGTTTTAGGTACAATACCAGTAGCTGAGATGATAATAGGGACTATAGTAACGGTGTCCTGGTGCCACATTTGTTTTATTTCATCAGCTAAAGGTATGTACTTTTGTATTTTTTCCGTGTGTTTCTGTTTCAGGTTGTGTGAGTTAGGGACTGCGACATCTATCAGGTAGGTTGTTTTTGTTTCTTTCAGGGTGAGCGTTATATCCGGTCTATTGCTGAGGATCGTGCGGTCTGTTATAATATCTCGGTTCCAGTATAGTTTGGCAGTATTATTTTCCAGGACATTTTTTGGTTTGTATTTGTAGTACGGTGTGTGTGAGTCTACTAATTTATGTTTAAGGGCTAATTGCTGATGTATATGTTTTGCGACATTATCATGCCGGTGTGTGTATTCCTTGTTAGCGAGGACACTACAACCTCCTGTAATATGATCTATGGTTTCAGTAGTTTGATGGCAAAGTCTGCATTTGTCCGTTTCTATTGATTCTTTCAAAATATACTTTGCGTAATTTCGGGTTTTGATGATTTGGTCCTGAATCGCCATCATGAAGCCCTCTGTTTCGGCGAATATATTACCTCTAGTGAGCCATGTACATGATGCAGTCTGGTCTATGTGGTCTTGTTGTAATTGATAGGGATATTTTCCGTGTAGTGCCTTCTTTTTCCATTTCTCAATTTTCATTTCCTCTGTGCATATTTTGTGATTCGGATCAAATTGTGTGTTGTTTAGTTGTAGTGGTGTCCCATGGTTGGTAAGATTTACTATTGCTTGATGTAGTGAACTATTTGTTGCTTTGTTTAAGAAATATGTTCGGAGGTTATGTATTTGAGTGTGGTGCAAATTTTTTATATCAATAAATCCTCTTCCTCCTAATGATCGTTTCAGTGTGAAACGTTGAACTGCTGCATGAATGTGGTGGATATTATATTTATAACAGGCTGTTCTAGTGCTTGTATCAAGTGCGTCGAGCTCTGTGTCTGACCACTTGATAATCCCAAAAGAATATGTTAAGATAGGTATGGCATATGTGTTTATTGCTTTGGTTTTATTTCTAGCGGATAGTTGTGTTTTCAAGATTTTGTGAAGTCTATTTTTATATTTACTTTTAAGTGTGTTTTTTATTTCAGCATGATTAAGTGATGAGCTCTGTTGATACCCGAGATATTTGTATGTTTCTTTATACTCTAGACTGTCTATTTCTCCTTCACGGCTCTTTAGATTATAAGAGTTTGTTTTACTGTGTTGTCCCTTTACAATACTGTTAATTTTACATTTGTCTATCCCGAATGTCATTTTGATATCTGTGCTAAAGTTTTCCGTTAATGTTATGAGGTGATCGAGTTCTTGTCTATTGGATGCATACAGTTTGATATCGTCCATGTATAAAAGGTGCGAGAGTTTGGTGTTATTTGCCCTGTCAATTTTATATCCAAAACCAGAGTCATTTAAAATTCTAGAGAGCGGATTGAGTGCCAAGCAAAACCAAAGTGGGCTGAGAGAGTCACCTTGGAAGATACCACGACTGATTTTTATGAGGGGTGTGTATAACGTATTATGGTTTGTTTTTAAAGTAAGTTTAGTAGCCCAATTGGACATTGCATATTTTAAAAAGTTTATTAGTGGGTCATTTATTTTATATATTTTAAGAATATCCAGAAGCCACGAATGTGGCACGCTGTCGAAAGCTTTTTGATAATCAATATAAGCGTAATACAGATTTCGGTGTCTTTGTTTAACTTGATGATGGATTTCTGAATCAATTACTAGCTGTTCCTTACATCCTCGCGAGCCTCTACTGCAACCTTTTTGTTCTTCCGGTATTATTTTGTTTCTGGTTATGTGTATGTTTAATTTTTCAGAAATTACGGATGTTAATAATTTGTACAGTGTAGGGAGACATGTGATTGGTCTGTAATTTGAGGGATTCTTTGTGTTGGTGTCTTTTGGTTTTAAGTAAGTAATTCCTTGGGTTAAGAACGCGGGTGTATCTTGTGGGTTGTGTAAGATTTGATTGAATGTTTGTGCGATGCGTGTGTGTGTTGCTGTGAAATATTTTAGCCAGTAATTCTGGATTTTATCTGGACCTGGAGCTTTCCAATTGAGAGTTTTCTTTAGAGCTAGAGATATGTCTTCTTTACTTATGTTTATTTGAGGCATCGGATCTATGTTTTCCACTTCATGTTCTTCTATTGTGGCCCACGCAGCGTTAGAGTTGTGTTGTACTGGGTTGGACCAAATATTTTCCCAATAGTGCTGAAGATCTGTTGTGTTAGGAGCGTCAGTGATTTTTATGTCATTGGAGTGAAGGTTTCGATAGAATAACTTTTGATTAGAATTGAAGGTTTTATTGTCAGCTTTTCTTTGATTGCTTACTTTGTAACGACGTAGCCGTTTCGAGTAGGCTTGTAATTTCTGTTTGTATAAGTCTAACTGATCAGTGATTGTATCTCTATTGTTGTTGTTTGGATTAATCTTTTTTTGTTTCTTTTGACTAAGATTTCCGTTTAAGTATTGTGTGTATAATCCTATTTGTTTTCTAAGATTTGTGATTTTGTTTTCAATTCTAGTTTGCCATTGCGGTTTGTTTGTGTTTATTTTGGGTCTGTTGCTATGTGTTGGATTGCAGTGTGATTGTTTCTCTTTGGGATTCAATAGCTCGGAAGCAGTTTTTGCTGCACAATATATAATTTCATGAATTTTTTCAAGCGTGACTGCGAATTCTAAGTTATTCAAGTGATCTTCTATAATTCCATTGATTATTTTTATTATTTTTAATCCGTGTTTATTTATTTGAGGTTTCATTATTATTGGTCGAAGTGTAGGATCAGTGTTAGTGTATTTGATAATCATTTCTGTAAAAGTATTTTTTATTGTTTCTTCATTTATTTTATTCTTATGTAAATATGTTTGTTCTTGTGTTTGTATTTGTGTTTGTGACGGTGCGAATGTAGTAGTTGGGGACAGGATGATGTTGGTATTTTGTGGTGTGATATTCGTGTTAGATGTATTAACAGACTGGGTTATAGTTGCTGTTTGTTCTGTGTCATTTATATTAAAAATTTGCTCAATGTCATTATTTGCATCATGGTTTCCCGTGGAATCTTGAGTGTTGTTTGAAATAAGTGGTAATTGGTTTGTGACAACTCGATTATTCAATGTTTGTTGCACTGACTGTTTTATTTCTTGCCTTTCTGCTGGACAAAGTCTGTTATTCTTGTGTATCACTCTTATTTGATCTGCGAGGCGTTGTTCAGTGAGGTTGTTTAATTCAGGGTATATTTCTAAAAATTTTTTATGCATCTGAGGTCTGTAAGCAGTTGTGTTCGTCTCGCATTGTGTGACGTAGTAGTAGCAACGCAATAGAGCTCTATTTATTTCGTCAGTCCATTTCATGCGTTGCCTACTTTTTCCAGCAAGAGTGGTTGCAGGTTTCATTGCCTGCAAAACACTTCTAACTGGTGAATTGGTGCTGTTCAGTCGTGTTTGTGAGTTTAAATTTACGCTGCTTATTATAGGATCTGTTCCTAGTACGCGCGTAGGGTTAATGCTATCATTGTTGGGCACAGGAGAATTTGCATAGGCATCTTGTGCAACATACGATGACAGAGATGAATGTGGTGATGAATTAGGAGATGAGAATAAACTATATGAAGATGATGATAGAGGTGATGATGGTGATTTTTGAGATGTGGTTTTGGCCGTTACTGGGCCGTTTGCATCAGTGATGCTTTTGAGATTTTTGTTTTTAGATCTAGTATTCATCGTATTCCCACGAGTAGCTAGGGACTAGTGGTCACCCGCGGCAGAGCCCTGCGTTCACCGCGGGAAGGGTAGGGTCAAACGAGATTTCCCCTGGTCTCTCGAGTTCGCATACTAGCGACTAAGTTCTCCCTTAGCCATGCAGCTCTCGGCGTATGCTGTTCCACCTTAGCTTGGAGTAGGAAATGATGGGATAAAATGGACAGGATAGGGTGTATGGGATTTGAAGGATGGAAGTGGATAGTAGGAGGGGGGTAGGGGGAATAAGGAATACTTCTGATCTGGGAGTGGATCAGAAGCAGTGTCTTGCTTTGTCTGGCTCCTCACATCTAACCTTGCCGGCATGAGTGGCTCTACCGCTATAGCTTAGATGATCATTGTAGCACGCAAGCCCCACCACGACGACAACGTGAAGACACATCGGTGGGGTTATTATTATTATTATTATTATTATTATTACCAACATAATATTATTTTTGTTTAAATCCTAATAATAATTAACAGAAGCTAATATATAAAACCATTTTCTTTTTAGGGTATTTTTCTGCTTACAAGGCAATTGTTCAAATTAATTCCCAAAATTAGTCATTATATTTTTTGTTATCATCTCGAAGTTGAGTCAAGTGTGGGTTTGAATAAATTATAACATCCTATTCAGCAGCCACTCAAGTATTCGTGTAGGCGTTAGTCAAGCAATTGTTTGAGATCACGTACTGTCGACTATGAATGATTGTAGGCTTGTATTATTCTAGAGATGCTCGTTATTAATTAGAATTTTGAACGTATTCATGTCATGTTAGTAGGTACAGTAGTGTTTTTGAACTGTTTTTTGGTTAAACCATTATTGATATAATGTTACAATTTATTTTGTACTAGCGGACCCGCGAAACTTCGTCTGCGTCACTTCCAATTAAAAGGTCTATGTTGTTTCTCAGAGTCTAAAGATTTTTAATGCCAAATTTCATCAAAATCGGTTGAGAGGTTTAAGCAGGCAAGAGTAACAGACAGACAGTTACTTTCGCATTTATTATAATGTAAAACGGGCTTTTTTTTCAGTCGGAGCAAATCACCGGATATGTGGGAGTTGAACCGCACTAAAACCTCCAAACACTCAGCGCCCGAACCCCGGCTGAGGCCAGAACCCAGCACTGGGTTGAGAGGGGCGGCGCGACGCGTTACGCGCTCGGCACTCTTTCCCGTCGCGCCGATTAGAAGGGATAGTAGGGATAATCTATCCCATTTTCATGGTAATGGCTGTTTCCAAAATTATAATGATGTTTGGAATTTTAAATATACTAATATAATCTTATAAATGACTGAATAAATTTCACTAAAGTTTGGACACGAGTAGATTTTTATTACCCGGATTATTAGTTAGAAAACTTTTATCTCCGACAAAATTTAAAGGTCTTTTTGAACTGTCAAAATCTAGAATATTATATTCGTGTTTCTGTCAAAATTACCTAGATTTATAGAACACTTTGTCTTGGAATATATTTTTTTACATTTCTACACGGAACAAGGAAAAACATTGAAATAAGTTGTTACAGTCCAGTTCACTCCAAAGAAAACTCGACTTCACAATTAAAAGCTAGCACGAAATTATTATAATTATGAAAACTTCGTAACAAAGAGCTAATTAAAAGTTTCCGACAGCAATCAGAGTCTATTACAGAAAAATTAAAGAAAGAATAAATTATAGCTAGAAAAGGAAAAAGGTAAAATTATTCTAAAAATACTGCGTTAGTACAGAGTTCAGAATTGTTTCACTGACGATGCGAGATGCAATGGCAATTAACTAATTTATGGTCATAAGTGGATGACGTCATTTTAAATTGGGCAGGCACCCACGTTGTCTGATGTTGTTTAGTACGGAGATTAGAGTTGCATTCCGTTATATTATTTTTAAAACAGTCTTAGTGTTATCAGGAAAAAATATTGGTCGTAATAGTGTGCAAAATTAAATATACTATTATTGTTTAAATGTTAGTGGAACTCTATTATTTTTGTAATAGTTATTTAGTGCAAATATTTTCAGTAGTCGGTAGAAGTTTTAGCAAAATGTAAAACTACGATACCGTACTCCGTGTATAGCTCACTGTTATTAATTGTTTCAATTTTATGCAGCTAAGTATCGTGCATAATGTTATTTTTAGAGTAACATAATAATTTTCTACGTAATATTCTCAAGTCTAACACAAATCTTGCTTTGAAACTTCATACAAACTTCTCAACGTTCATAAAACTGCCGTAATTTAACCATAATCGTAGATAATCTCAGTATAATTTCAATGAACGGAAAACTTCGCTACGATGTCCTAAAATATTACTCTTTCTGAAAACTAAATGACGCGAAAAGTCCGTGAATAAAATTAAAATGGCTTCGGAGAGAAGGTCACTCGTTTTTGAACATCCCAATAAATATCTTGTTTCATTACTACTGAGTTCTAAAGAATTTTATGATAAAGATTATTTTGGAAGTTCAAAACTAAATGTCTTCAACTTCTTTAGTTTCAAAAATGAGATGTTTCTAACAGACTACCTAAATTTAGGTCACAATTTATCTGGAAAATCGTAAAATGAGACATCATCTCCGACTGTTTGTTTTCAACATGGTTGGAGTTAGATAGCTATAAAAATAACGACATCTCTTGAAATTGATATTTTATATTATCATATGTTGACTTTACCAAAGAAAAATATTTATCCAATTTTTATATTTTTTTAAGAATATTTAAGTAGTCTAGAATGTATACTATTTGTAGAGTATTCAAAAGTTTACTTGACGTACATGCTATTTACCAACTACAGATATTTCTCGTAGTAAATTCTTTATCTATTTCATTCATAGTTATCTAACATGTTTGTTTACAGGATTCAAGCATTCGCGATAATGACATTGCATTTGAACCAATTTGTCGGTCGTTGACAGCTTCTAACCGACGTACAAAAGATAAATGGGACTTTGTGTTATCGCTCAATTGCGGCCAAACCCCCATTCGAGTGATCGTTTCGATTCAATAGATTTCGTTACAGCCTGTTTGGTGGACCGACCGATTATATCGAAAAGAATTAATCAGAGCATTTATTGCAATCGTTGAATGAAGCTGTACGATTGTGATTTTCTTATTGGTAAGTTTATATTAATTTATTAAAGTTAAAATATTATTTTATTTAAGTTAAAATGTATTTTCAAACTAAGTATCTCTCAGGGACCATTTTTAAGCTTTCTGTGACAATAAATCATTGGCAACTACTGGGCGCAAGATTTCTCAGTAGATCTTTCTGCAATGTTTGGATTTCCTGACAACGTATTCTTGCTGCTGTAATACATTGACTGATTTAACAGGTACAAAAATGCTATTCTAAATAATTAGTTTACTTTACTTGTATTATCAGGAGTAACATAATTTTTAACCTGAATTAAAATTAAAGATTTTGGTGTTGAACTTGTTCATTGTCGTTGTTCATATTATTATTAAATGACATTTTTAGGTCCTTAGAGTCTAAAGTAGTTAAGTGAAATGGAATGAAAGTGGTATTCTGTGTAGACAAGAATTACCATTATCATCATTAGACATTAAGTAAGTAACTTTCATTTTTAAAGTAAAATAATGTTATCATTTAAGATACATTTTTTCAAATGTATTGTTAATTAATTTACAGGATTTTAGCGTAAATCAGTAATCAATTAATACAAAATAACTTATTTTCAAGCAAAATACACAGTACAGAAAAATTTTGCAGTGGTACCTGCCCTAGGCTAGGCCTGTATCGCACGAGACCGTTACGTTTAAATCTTATTACATTGATTGAAAGATATCAGAATACTGTACGGAAGAGTGCTTTATAGTCTTTACTTGATATGAACAAAAATCGTAATTCTTTTGAAGTTCATGTATTTCGTAATTCGAAAAATTCCTGTTCGTAGAATTACTTAAATACAATGTGGGTGTTCATTTCTTATGAATCATATTTTCGTATCAAAATTATTAAGGAAGTACATCTTGTTTGCAAAGAGGATACAAAATTTGTAAGACAGGAATTTTCTTGTGACTAACATTCATCGAATAATGTATAAATAGCTGAGTATTATTAAGGATAATCAATATAATTGTACCAAAACATGCGTATGTCTGTAATTACGGTATTACGTCACTAACGTCTAGCTTCGTGTAATTTAGCATGACGCTAATTTGTTAAAATTATGAACTTAGAGTTGTTAACTTGTTAGCTTTTAGTTATTCAAGATAAAACAATTAATTTCTAAAAAAATGTGCATTTCACTGCACGTAACTTAGGTTAGAATTCTGATCACAATGCTAGTTTAGATTTTAGAACACAGTTTATATTTTATATTTTACCGTTGATTTTCTTAAGATGCTGCATTCTGAATCATGATCGTCATTTGTTATGTTGAATCTACATTTCTAACTTTTGTTTTGTTTTGGTGCTTTAAGTCTTAGGTAGGTACTATACAACAGACCTTGCGAATTACCGTTCTGAGATTGTATTTTCATGCAAAAAGATGAATTAATTTAGCATTTACTTCAATTACCTTGAACCAGACTAAAACCAGCAAAAGTACAGAGACCAAAACACTAATTACAATTGTATAACATGAGAATAATAACCATGACTCAATACATTGAATGACTCATCGTTGACATTTGTTAGCTTTTTGTAACAAAACCAAGCCATGGTTAATCACCGTGACTGTAAAATTTTTGTCTCCAGCCAAACCTTCCGATTATCTTTGCGAGTTTTTATTTGAACCGAAACATTTTTTCTTCCTAGAGGTTTGATGATATTTACAATTTGGCACAATCAAATTACCACAGCGGTGATTTTGTTAGCAGTGATGAAAAGTCGAATGCGGATAGATTCGCAGTTTCCTATGTAGTCAATTTCGAAGTTACTTTACTTAAAACCGCTGCGATCTTCCACGGTTCGCTTCCGAAGATCATTTTTGCGCCGTACCATTCCGATTTGGAATGGACTCCCATCCGCGGTGTTCCCGGAGCGCTATGACATGTCCCTGTTTAAACGAAGTTTAAGAAAAGTCCTGTATCATTCATTGCCCTGGCATTGCAGAGGTTCATGAACGACGGTGACCGCTTACCATCAGGTGGGCCGTAGGCTCGTTTATCTATCAAGGAATAAAAAAAAAAGTAGCAAATGTCACTTTGTATTTAGAACCAATAAAAATATTATACATTAACAACAGCCATCGCTATTTTTACACAATAAAAAACTCGTAAATTCCCTAACATCAGCAAAAGTAACTACAAAACTAATGTAAATACATATATAAATATATATAAATATATGTATTTACATTAGTTTTGTATACATATATACATAGCTTTTAGAGAGAAAAGTTTAAAATGCAAATTAGGGCACTCTGAGGTTGACATTCATACAAATTGTCCCTTGTAATGGTTATGTAAATATCGTACTATTGTCGAAAAGATGCTTATTTGTATGGAAATGCTTTGAGCCTTAAATTCTGTGAATGAATGCGGTTTAACATAATTTCTGGTGTTCTGGTTTGTAAATATTCATATTTTAAATGACATATTTGGTACTATAATTACTTTTTATGATTATTAATAATTAATTTTATGTTTATAAATTACTCTATGTTTATAAGATTTGTTACAACGAAGTGTAATAGTGGAATAAATCTAAAGTAGTCGAAGTTTAGTGCTACAACTGTAAAACAATTTAAGAGCTGATCTAAATTTGTAGTGGAAACTTTTTTTGATCTTTATGGTGAGTCTTTGAAATTGAAAAACTGGAGTAGTTAGAGTTGTCTCTTTTCTACCAGTGTACTTTTTATTTATTGCTATCTCTTTCACAGACTGGCTTCTATCTATCTTATGGTTATGAAAACCGTCAATGGTTTGTCATCAGATAACTGGTGATAATGAATGGTCAAAACGTGTCTTTAGTATGAATCACAAATCTCGGACGTGCAAAGAATGGTGTTGAGTCAGCATCATGATTCAAGGTGTTAGTATTTCAACCTACATTCTTTTGTCCTGGATATACTGTTGCACATCTGCAGTGACTAGGCATAGTTACTTTACTGCAAACTGCTAAGGACATTGTGAATTCATCTTTTGATTGTCCATTTCCATTGATGAATTGATTTTGATAAATATTCTATTTTCCTGGAAGTGATTCTTGCAAAATGATCGTCGATTATTTCAATTGCAATAACAAGAAGTATATTTCCATCCCTTCTTAACTATAATGTTTTGATACGTACGATGATAGTCTTAGTTAACAATTCCATTATTATAAAACGATAACTTTATCTTATATTCCATAAAAGGTAACTTCTTTGTCAAACGGAAGACATACATAGATTAAACACGTAGGTACAGTAAAAATGCTTGGTAGAAAACTTAACAACAGCCCTCTCTCTTCGGCTTCTTGACTGAGCCCTGACTGTTCATATTGTAATTTATAGATAAAATACAGCCTTCGAAATTGAACTTAATCATACAAAAGTGCTTGTACAGTACAAGACTAATAACACTATTGAACATTCATTTGTAGATTTTTGTGTTAAAAATAGTTTAATTTTATTTAAATTTTCCACGTAATCACAAATATTGAAGTTATTAAATCTCAACAAATATTTTCCATTTGAATCAAATCCTTAATCTACTTAATACTTGTAGCAGGTTCGAAAGGCCTGGGTCCGGAAAAGTTTTGTGCAAACGACCCTTGCTGACCACCTATTTGCAATTAACTTTATAATTTGATTATATTTACTCTTTGAGTGTTAGGTCGACAATTATGTTCGAAATAATACAGGGTACTAAGAGAGCTAAACGTGGACTGGTAGTACTTTGATATGAGGGTGAAAAGGCTGAAACAAAATTGTTTGAATGGACCAGTTTCCTGGTGTATCATCACAAGTATCTCCAGTCTTCGTTTTCGAGAGTGTTCTTTTAACAAACAGTATACCTAAACATTAGACGATTATCGAAGATTAAACCATTTTGTCAATGGTGATAATTTTGTATAAATTTCTAATATAAAAATGAATTGCTGTTCGTTAGTCTCGCTAAAACTCGAGAACGACTGAACCGATTTGGCTTATTTTTATCTTGAACTATTTGTAGAAGTCCAGGGAAGGTTTAAACGGTGAGAAAATTCACTTATGTGACGCAGACGAAGTTGCGTGGGCCAGCTAGTTTACATATAATAGTAGTGTAGACATTCTATAGCAGTAATATAAGGTATATATAATATGTTAAATTTGTATTATGGTCATCATGATAATATTATAAGCTGTTAGATTGTTAATGAGCTTTTGATGATTCTACGATTCAATAAGTATTAGAGCCGATTTGAAAGAAATCTAAAGGTCTATTTTTGTCATACTATCTCTTTTGTATACATCGTAGTACGTACTGTCAATACAGAAGGCGATTGTTTTTTTTCAGTAGTGGAAGAACTCCAGTCTTGGACAAACCTTTGATTCGTTCGTTTTTCAAACAAAGCTTTGATGTTTCTTTTGTTTACAGCCTGCACATTCACGGATGTTCTGTTTATTATCATTTACTTTTAAGTTTAATTTTAGGGTTGGATTGTTGTCCAGTTCTTATAAAGCTGTTTGTATCTTTGTAATATTTTTGTTGAAATTGATTTACGTTGTAAATTAATATTATAACAAAAATAAACTCATACTTTTGCTTTGAAGACACAATTTTTTATGTATAATAAAATAAATATGACAGAAATAAATCCTTTTTACGTAAATGAACTTGTTATATATAGAAATCAACTTCGGACTTATGATATTATATTTGTTTTAGTTTTTCGTTCTTTGGATCAAAGCAGTAGCGTAACAATGCTTATTTTGTATATACCTACATATTTTGTGTTTACTGACTTAATATTCCCAATCCGCATTTGGCAAGCGTGGTATAGGCACTGTGCCTACTCCTTTTTCTGAGGTGACCCGAGTCCAGCAGTGGGTGGTAATGGATTATTAAAGTCCAGTACAGTCTTTTTCTTGTTCTATTAAATGAAATGTTTCATTAAAAAATTAAAAAAAATATTTATTGCAAATTTCTACTTCAAGTGATACATTATGTTGTTTAAACCATTTTTTTTAGCACAAAACAAGATAAGAAGATCAAAGGTCTAAAAATTGTAGATTTCCTGTATCTTATCGTATTCTAAATAGATCATGAACAGACACAGTAGCATCTGTTTGGGTAATAAAATCAACACTCAATTTTTATTCGAGTAAGTTTCTTGCAATCTCATAAAAAGTACATTATTTGCGCACTTTTACATTCATATCGATATTTTATGACGATTCATAGAAGAACTTATGGAAAACATGACACACAAACATGTTATTATTGGTTTTCTTGGGATTTTTGTTGAATAACTTGTGTGAAGGTACTTTTTTATGGTAGTATTTTTGAAAGATATTATTTTGTTGACGTCACTTACCTACCCTCTAATGTGAAAAAGATTTATGTGCAATTTGGCTAAAAACGGTGAAGGAAAACATCGTGAGAAAACCTGCATGTCGGAAAAGGGTTCTAAAAATCCTTTGAAGATATGTGAAGTCCCCAATCCGCACTGGGCAAGCGTAGTGGACTATGCCGAATCCTTCTTCTGAGGAGACCTGAGCCCAACAGTGGGCAGTAATGGGTTGGTACAGAACAGAACAGAACTTACCTACCTACTAAAGTTTTTAAAAAATACTATTTTCTTGCTGTGTTATTTGTTTTGTTTTTCATGGATAAAATGGGAATGAGCACATAGTAAAATGGGTCCTCTAGTGTAAAATGGTTGTAAATAGATATGGTCATTTCGAATGTCTAATTCATAGAATTTCGATATTCCTACTAGATAATGACGTCATAATTTTTATCAAAATCCTTATTTACCTTACCCTTTTAAAATAATAATAAAATCATAAATTGCATTAAAGAATACAATCTGTAATTGTAATCTGTAATGTAATTTACCAAAGTCAACGAGATCTGTAATTTTTCGAGTATTTCGAGAATCCGCAATAACCAATGACGTTGCCACATCGTTAATCCCTTCATTTGTAATGCTGATAGCATTCCTTTATATATTAATATTTATCAGCATTACAACAAATAAACAACGAAAATAACATGCAATGAATTTTAAGGATGTATGCAATGTTGAACTCTTATTTTACTTTGATTACACACCAAATACATGTATTTGAATTTAAAGCATAGATTTTTATTTTTATTCAATGAATTGAGATAATATAAAATGCATGCTGTGTTTACATCTAGTAGGTCATTCATATAATCATGCTCGTTATGTTAATTAATTTATTGTAACACCATTGTAATGACCAGTTTTGTAAACCAATAAAAAAACATATATTATTAATACTAAGTAGGTAGGTACATTATCAAAATCTGTAAAATTTTATCAATGAAAATGCAACTTACCAAGTCAACGGATGTACAACAAAGATCGTAATAAGTAGGTCAGTGAAAACAAACAGCGGAATTGAATGGCCACCTTGAGGCAGGTAACTGTAAGTTGAGTCATCTGTATCGAATGATTTCCAAACATTCACATTTTAACGTAATCGATAACAATTCTCGGGGTCATTGCTTAATCGAATTCCGCAAACAATTTTAATAAATACTCGACGTTTTTCTTGAGGATGTAAAATGAAATGTAGTAATTAATTATAATTACGCTTTCTAATCTGTTTAATTTATTTTGCATAAAATATATTTTTTATAATTTGAATAATCAAATAAGAAATTAACGGCACTTAAGGCCTTAAGAAGATGGGAGACTGAAGACGAACCTTTTGAACTGAATCGTATCAAATTCATTGTAAAACAGAAGTCAGTGTGTAAAATAATACTGGTCTAGTTCTTACAATTACGTAAGACAATTGTCAGTGAACAAAGTCTCAATTAAGACCAATTAAAGAATATGGACTACGGATGAAGTACCTATGTTGAGGAGCGCGTCAATGTCCGGTCATTCTTAAATGTTTTTACTATCTGTAGCCTCTGGGCTATTACTAAAATATTATATAGGTACTTTATTCATTTTCAAAATTGTAACATTAACATCATAATCAGTACATTCTACAAAACAGTGGCTTTCGCTATTTGACCTCGCTATCTGCCTTTTAAATTTTTAAAACTGCGTGACGGATTTTAATTCTTATTTTAATAGGTAGAACGATTAAAAGAAAAAGTTTAGTTATTTAATCTATACCTATTACACACAATATTTTGTGATAAACAGACGAAGTTGCGTGGGGCAGTGTCACAATAATGTCTATCCACTCAGGCCTCGGACCTCCTGGTGTTCAAAGGTACAATGAAAAAATTTAATACAATGTTAGTTTTTAAGATACGCCCCAGAATTACAACCCAACATAAGAATTGAGAGGAGCAATTATAAGGGCATTCTACTCGAACTCCGCTACCATTACTTTAGATAACTTCTTTAGATCAAAAAAATATGCATAACCAACGCAACTTCAAAGAAACTGTAGTACAGTAGTTCTAAGTAATATACAGTAACACATTATACAATAGGATTAATACATCGTTTGTTCGTTATCTCATGTGCTATTCATGTCATGTGGTCACTCAATCGGTGTACAAAACCGCACTGTAATTAGTTCAAAGTCGTATATTAACCTCAACATAAATATATCAATAATTTTTCAATAGGATAAAGATCAAGTGAAAACTATAATTTTCTTTTTTATACTGTTGTTAATTAGAAATCACTGGTAGTATTTTTAAGCTAACGGGCCACATGATCGGATAATGCATGTATGTAGGTAGTTGTTATCGCCTATAGACTTTTGTTAAGAGACACAAGAGATCCCTACCAATAGTCCCAACGGCCTACTCTCAAGCACTCTTAATCTGTTTGTTATTTACCATGAAATAAATTCTGAACTGACGTCAAATTTTATTCTCCAAATAAGGTTATAATAAGAATACTAAATTAGTACTACTTAATCTTTTTGTTAATATAAGCTCGATAAAATAAGTAATGTTGATTTGGATATAGATGAATTGCAAACATCAATATTGACCGTAACAAAAACATATTCTAACGTCATTTATATTCACAACATATCAAAGCCCTCGACTTTTTGAATATCCTGTTATGAATGAGGTCCCCTGAGACCTGGGGCATCGACGAGGACATATTCATCAAAAGGTTAACTATGTCATGCAATTTTAATTTGTGCACTGACATGCCCATAGTTTTATGTGAATTTAAATTTTCTTTAGTAACTTTTGTAACTAAATACCAAGTTTAGGCACATCTTGATCTGAACACTGAGTTTAGTTTTATTTCGAAATCATGCTCGATCTAAATTGTTTGACAAAATGCTGAGAAGATTCCAGTTTTAACACTTTACTTGCTTTGGTGAAATTCACCTATTTTGAACTTACAATTGTCAAAGTCATCTATGTATGGTTAAGAATTAAGATATCACTTTTGTTTAATATTCACTTCTTGGCGTTTCTGCTATGACTTGATTTTACTACAAAACTAAGGCAGTAGTTGGCAAATCTAAAATGCAGTAGTCTACAATCAAATACAAAGAAGAATACTCGTAAATCTACTTTAGTTAAATTTATTAAACTTACCGAAATAAAGGGTTTATTAATTTGTAAGCTCCACCCAACCGAAATATAATATTCATCAACAAATTGGCAAAATGTAAATTTCATAAGTACGAATATATAATATCATCGGATCTCATAAACTAAGGCCCTAGGGCTTATCTACGAAGGTTACCAATTGGCCACGTGTTTACCTGTTCGTGGTCTCATGAGAATACTACATCATAATAATATTTATTTGTGGATGAGAACATTTCTAACAATCATATTATTTTATATTAATTAACTTTTATGTCATTATCTATGTAATTACATTGTACTCTCTAACATGCTATAGGATGGCATGTCATTCGATGAGGTCATTTTCATTTGAGGTCAACAAGGTGGATGAAATCTGAGTAAAATTTCAGCATCGATGGCATTACAACTATCTTATGAACAATAAAATATATTAGCCATAGCACTACCTAGTTGGTATTGTGATTTATATTTAAACAGTATTAAAATGAGCATTTGGGGGCAGATGTTGGGTGAAGAAGTCAGCAGATGAGCTAACAACCTAACAATTAGGTATGTGATTATGGTAACCCATCAGCTTTTAGAATTTCTCACGAAGTCGCTACCTAAGGCCTACTCCTCAATTCAAATGTTAAATGAAATGCTCAAAAATCAACTCCTTTAATAATACTATCATAAAACAGTAAGTGACGTCACGAAGCTACTAGGCAGGTAATTTTCGCTAGCGGAGCACGTGCTCAGCTAGTTTAGGGGTCGAATTTCTCTAGAGAATTCAGAGATATCGGGTTGAATTTGGGTTGTGTAAGTCAAATTAATCTTCATCAAAATGATCGGTACACGTGTAGCTTTCATTATAAATTGTTGGATGCCTTTGCACATAAATAAACATTTGGAGGTCGATATTAATTAGTAAGTTTTGGGTGGAATCAGCGAAATAAGCTTCGTTTATAATTATTTTACGTTCTTTGTTTGTTTTTGAATCAATAAATCGCTAAATAAATCCGGTGAAATAAAAAATTAAGTCGTTAATAAATTTTACTACAATGTAAACTTTACAACTTGACTTACAAGTCGAATAAACCTAAATTAACACCACTTATCTAAGGCGGAACTTAAAACCAAATTTGGACGAATTATCCATAGAATATAAAATCGCAATCAGGCATTGAATCGAATGTATAACGGGATACGGCGATGATCGAATGGTGAGGCCGAAGAGCGTGGCGGATACCCATAAATGACGGTGTGATGCATGGGTGTGGTGGAATTGTAGAGCAATGAACTTTGGACTACCAATTACGAATGAGAGGGATTGCCAGCTTCGGAAGTAGATCCAGTATAAAAGACTAGACTAGATTAACTATATTTAGAACAATGCATTCTACATTTTTTTTGCTACGTCGACGTCGTTAATTTTGTATGAAAACGTAACAGATTATATGTAGAGATTTATAGAGATTTAAAGTAAGTTTTTCTATCTGCGTAGGTATGTGTGGAAGTGGTGAAGTGAGTTTTATCATAATATATAAGAGGTGGATCCAGACGGCCAATGCGTACATATTAATGCGGCTATAATGTACGCTCTAATAACTGTATCCTTGTCATAATAAAAATATTTTTTTTTGTTACATTTAACTTAAATCATTCTACATTCGGACTTAAGTGGGAACCTATCTTATTACTACATCTTCGATCTTCTTACTCACTTAATTGCCTACAATTTATTTATAGTGTCCATTCAAACAAGTCAACAATACCCATACCTTTAGTAAAACCTCTATAATTATAATCTTGTCTTTTCCACAATTGACTAAGAGGAATTTTAAATATCTGTAATACAACTACTGACTTGTCCATATTAGTTGATGCGGAAATCATGAGTCATTCTACTATTAGGTAGATAATAATATGTACGTAATTATGCAAATACCGACATACATACATGATAGATTTAAATTTATTTCTACACGATTATAAAAATAACCGCAAACATCGCCCATTAAACCTGTGCCTTTTAACAACATCTAAAAGGAGGTCTCCAATTTGGATATATGTTTTTAAATGCCTATTTTAACAGAAGTAAAACTGTTAATTATAAACACAAGCAACAAACAAAGTGGAGAATAATCTTGAATTCTTAAATCGAATAACGTTGCATAAAACAACTATTTATTTTCCGAATTAACCTAAAACTTTTTACGAATTAAAATAAAATCCCAAAGTCTGGCAACCTGAATAGGATGTGGTAAGATCACAAAAATAGATGAATGTCTAACAGGGTATCCTTCAAAGGAGTGTACGCACAATAGCGTGGAGATTGATCCAAATACCATTGTGTTTTATTCAATTACATTACGTACCAACCGTCGTTCTATCAACTTTCCTCGCGTTTGGTTCCTCTGTGTGTTTGATATATTGTTAATCATGTCTTTGTGTCAAACGATTTAAACAGAGAGGATGTTCTCAAAACTCTCTGTGATTCAAAATGTATAACGATTAGATCAAAGAAAATCAAAGGAAAGAAGAGTTTTTAGTGGATTTAACTCAAGCAATTGTAAACATTCAAAAGTGTAGGTAAGTATTATGGAAGTGAATGCCAATTATAACAACAGAAATCAGACAAAAATATAATTATAGAGGAGGTTAGGTAATTGTAACATCACAACAACAACACCACATCAACAAATATATCACGTATTAGTGAAATATTTGTGAAATCATTATCAAAAGAATATCAACGAATACTGAACTAAACAACTTAATATTTTAAATCACTCACCGCTCATCAAGATAAACAATTAGAATAGTAATATTACGGATATAAAGGGCATGCTAGATATAAAAGGCCAATCCAAAACAGAAAACAATACTAAAACCTTTTCATTGTGGACCCATTAAAATATATATCAATTATATTCCATTGAAAAGGTCTGAGGATCAAATTACGGTATGATTACGGTCGTGGTAACAATGCAGTGATCACTGGACGGTCTGAATGCACACATATCATCAATTAAGCCTAATTGCTATCATTCGGGTAACATATAATTATACGGGCGAGGAAAGGCGCCATTGAAAATGTGCTATCGCTTCAGTGAGATTTTAAGCATGTTTTCAGAGAGAGCTTAGCATTATATTTTCATTTGTTAGTAAAATCAAAATATATGGTGCTATGAATTATTGCCCAAACTCTTGAAGAAATTTCTATGATAAGTGTTGAAATTATAGTTTAAGTAGTTTTTTATTAAATCGAAAAAATAAAGAAAAAAGCAACTTTACCTTGACTTGGTTAATTTTGGTTTTAATTTAAATGAAATTAGAATTAGTAAAATATATTTTTATATTTATTCAAACTTTTCAATTTTCTGTTATCAAATCATAAAATTTAAACTTGAAAATATCAATGGCTAAAGAAAAATTGGTAGCGAAAATTAATGGCTTCGTGCAGCACTAAAACTATATTCTAATTTTGAAACCAAAATGATACGTAACAAAAAAAATAGTACTTACCAATTTTAAAACCATATTTTGAAACACAAAACAACTTCAAAGTTTTACAGAAGAATACGAACACCTAATACAACAAATCGTAATGAACATAAACGAATCAGTTGAATTTAAAGGAGTTCTCCCTCACAAACTAACCCGTACTAAGAATAACACGTCTATATAAAGACTGAAGATATCGACCACACAACGAGACACGACTTAACAGTTTCAAAGTAGAAAACATTATTATGAAAATATATTACTAATCAATAATCATTACTTGTGAGCTTTATTATTCTTTGTGGAGATAGTTTCTGCCACACGCAGTATGCAGGATTCTAGTATTTCACAATTTGAAAATATTTATTTCGATTGGCTAGAATTTAAGTGAATCATTGTACAATTTAATATCGCCAAAATATATAGCTTCAATATGTTTCCGCAACACTGAAAATATTTTTTACTAGCTTAGTCATAATTTATTCTAAAAATTAAAGAGGATCTAAATGTCAATTTTAAAATAGTTTATGGCCTATGTCTTTCATTTGTAAAAAAATGAGTATAAGAAGATGCAATGTATGAAAAATAATAAAAATGCAATACTATTTAAGAACAATCAGTGACATATTTAGATTTAATGATGGCGTTAGACGCTACCAAATATTATAAGTATCAATTAATGAACCGCGAGTACGATAATAAATCTTATTTTGTCGTAATTAGTCACATTATCGAAAGGTCGTGGCCTTGAATATCGTCCTTTATAATTGTTTACAATAAATATAACATGTCAACATATATCACTATTCGTATTTTATTACATCTTTATCATTTAGCAATATTGTTAGAATATAATATTTTATTATTGTAGATATTATCATAGGTGACATGTAACTATCTGTTCTTAGAATTATTGTATGTAATTGATTAGATATTTGTTTTATATTATGCTACTATGTTATGTAAACTACTTTTTAAGAATATGTGGTTTTTGGCTGTAGTATTCATAAAAATATGTATAAATAAATAATGGAATCAATTAACTCATCTAGAACTATGTATGTATACTACAAGTATTCACATATTATGCAGGATTACAATTTTTCTCGACATGGTCGAAACTTTAAAAAAAATGCATTTAACGAAGTTTATACTTTTTTCATTTCTTTACCATCGCCCTTACCTCTTGTCTGCCTTGTCTAGTGTCTACATTCCTAATTGGTGTTGACAAGAATTCATTTTAAGATGTTTAATACACCGATTATGTTGATGATTGTTGTGACAAAAAAATTGTTTTATTCTTATATTGTTTTAATAATTAAGTTTGTGTGTCTGCTGTATAACAATAGAAGATGATACTATATTCATAACACTATCAATTAGCTTTACTGGGTTTTACGATAAAAGCAATTTTATCGATCCTTACCTATTAACATATATAAGAGACTCATATACTTTTCAAACCCAGTGTTTTTAATTAAATGATAAATAAAAACATACCTTAAAATAAGTTGCGAAAATGATCACCAAAAGTTCATTGATATGTTAGCTGATTACAATATGTTTGTCACACATACACATGCTCACTTTACTGAAACACAACTTAATTTCAAATATTCTAATTTTAAAATTTAAATAATATAAAGATACCTTCACACATGACACATGTAGGACTGCGGGTTGAAAGTGAGGTATATTCTATTTCCATTGCTGCATAATGGATTATATCTGAGTTCATTTGCGGGAGTGGCGTGTTTACATTCGATTAGTATTACTAGTGTAATGTGTAAAGGGTTATTCATATGAGCACGACTCTTTTGTTGGTAGCTGATACATTCCATAATTATAATAGAAGTATGTAGAAAAACGGAAGTAAATAACAAGTTGAGTTATGAAACCCATTTTTTTAAAGTTGAAAATATTTAAGAGTAGTTATAGTAATATTTAAGGTGACTATTCTAAGACATTACTTGATATATTGTTGGCAATTATTTAATCTAGAAACGCACTATGACTTAATTTACATAGAAGTAGTTAGTTTTAAAGATAGTTAGTCTACAAACCTCATGGTTGTACACCAGATACTCAGAATACATCTTTCTTCTAAATATTACGTGAAAATTATTTTAGAAATATGTAAGTAGTTATATTTCAGCAATGAGTTGTAACTATGTATGTACTTTATTTTAGTTCATAATTACATTTGTCCTAACAATTAATTTGATTAACTAATTTTGAATTAATTAATGTTGAAATGGGCTAGCTATTTGCCTAATTATTTTTATTTCAATTATTTAGCATTTTATGATAATTAATTTACTTTCTATTAATAATTATTTCAATTTAGGTAATCATAATGAATGCTAATATTGAAAAAATGTTGCATGTTTTGAATTAATCTGCTACTAAGAGTCGATGAAAACCATATGATTAAAATACGTCATTACGAAATTACGAACAAAAAAATATAAACTTAATTTTACATTCGACGAAAGAAAATTGATCTATGTTGACAATACGAACGACACGTTATTATAATAGCTGTAATATGACTATCACAACATTCATAGCATTGCATCGATTTGTAAACATACTCGTTTATGCTGGTCTACGCTAGGGTATACCTTTAGGTTTACCTGCACAGTTGAAATGTACAAGTATACTTCGGCGTATAGGTATTTTACAAAACTGCAAGTATGTTACAGGAATCAACTCAACTATATCTGACAGGTATAACTGTGTACCTATAGTATCTGGTAGGACATCTGTTTCAGAGATTTATTAGCAGTACTAATATCTTAAAATATGACATCACTTTATAACACTTATGTTTCACTGTATTCTTTGTACAAAATTACTACTATTGTTATTTCTATGTGATGTTACAATAAAGCATTTTCTATCTATATATCAGTCAAATCTATATAATCTATTGATTTCATAACATAATTGATTTTCTGTTTTGTTACCTTCGTAGGTAGATATGTAGGTAAGTTGTAATGATTACTGGTGGACTTACCACTGGAGGTGATGGATGTGAATTATATTGACGGAGTCAATTTAGTATAGAAAAAAGATTCGTGGGTAGTACCTCGGATAACGATATTTATTTAGGTATGACTAAATTATGTTTCATAGTCATACTATAGCAAAGCGGAAAACAAGTAAGAAATGCCCAATTTTGGACATATTATTGACAAATAATTTGAAATACGTTTTTTTTTTACTTTATTTGGGGGCTTTGTCAGTTTCTGACTATGTCGCCCCATAATGCCAATAACATTTTTTTCTTAAACTACTTAATTAACAGACTAACTTACACTAAATACGGTTTTGTATGCTGACCATGTCATCATTCAATAAAACAATAATTGCCGCCAATTGTTTCTACCATGGTCATGTAAATTAAGTACTTTTGTCTTAACGCTATTTTAATTCAAACGTCGGACATCCTGTTTGCAGAATATTTAACAAAAAAAACTATAGTTCCTTCCTTTCCAAGATAGAAGTTAAATTTAATTATAGAAACAAGTATTTGCTTAATATTAACTGCAAATATCAGGTAGTCAGCAAAAAAGACGCAAAAAATCTTACCTTCAAACTAAAAATCCGAAAAATTTCTTCGTCTTATATCCCAATGTACAAAAGTTCGTCAATTATTCACAAATATAAACACTAAATCACATTTTCTATTAACAATATTATTCGCGCCAATATTTCTCACGAACTAGCGACACGACCGCGGGCCAACTCACGTACTCAAACACTGACATAACAGAAACCTCGTTCCTCGTACAATGCGCTTACGCACCGTCAATAAACTTGCGGGAAATAAACTATTGTACAAGGGAATCTCGTGTTTATTTACAACTGTATAAAGCTCGGTTTTCTGTGCTGTTTTTAACCACGAGGTAGGTAGGGTGTGACTCATTCATCTGTCACAGCTGGCTTCGTCATTCATAATAATCATTACAACCTGTTCGTGCTACTAGAACGTAACTTTTTAACATTAATTTGCATTATTTATTTTCAAAATTTACTCAATCATATTGTGCACAAACTTAAGGATGACACAGGAAAACGTCCTGAAACGAAAGTGTATTTCTAACTAGATGAAAAAAAGAACATTATTTTTGGTACCTACTTCTATTGGAACTTGAGTTTACGTATTAATATTTGATGTATTTTGTATCAGTTACGGTGCTTAAAGTTCTTTATCAATATCATTATGTTTGCTAAACGTAATCTTAAGTACAGCTGGACAAATTTTCAAACAGATGGCCGATTTAATACATAGATAGTAGTTTATTTATATCGGAAAACAAATCGATACTTACTTAAAGAATTATTTTTAGGCCAAACTGAACCACAAATTGTATAATACACTAAAACAATTATATTATAACCTTTCAATCTATTACTATTCAGTTGACTAGCTTGAGTTTCTATAGAGAAAGCAATCTTAGTCGACTTAATCTGGGATGGAGTCATAATATCAGTAGTATAACTAGTCATAGTTTAGAGTTTAAATTATTGACTGTAATTTGGGTTATTTTACACCTCTTTACTATCTGCATAGATATAATTTATAATCGATTTAGTAATAATTTCTTTAGAACATAAAAAATATAAAATATCACAGGTAATACTTAAAATAAAATCCAAAACAGTTTCCACTGACAAATACTATCTATTAGTCAGCGACAAACTATAGGAAAAAATAAATCAAAAAAATTAAAATAAAATTCAGAAAACAATGCATAAAAATTTAATCATTTAAATTAATATTATTTATGATTAATTTATACAGGATAGCTTCCGGAGACATTATTGAGTATCACGAGTTAAGTAGCATTAGGCAATCACTTAACCCTCTCTCCTATTAAACTATTAAGATCATGCCATTAAGATGAGTGTAGAATTTCGTCAATTTGTCAAAACTTCTCATATTACGGTGTATACAGACGAACTTAGCGAATGAGAAAAGTAATTAAATTTTAAAGGGTAATTAGTGAGTTAAGCGAACCTTAACGACCAACGAGAGTTGCGTGTGAACGTAATATCATTTTAAACGTTTTGAATAACGTGCTAACTGTTCATAATTTTATGTATTTTTGGGTTTTATTTAGCAGACGATTTTATCAAGTAAAAAACCAAAAGACTGCAGTTTCTATATCGAATTCTAAATTTCATGCTAAGAATCCTCTAAAATTCAAAGTCTTATTAGAAAATAGCTTAAAGGCATAAAATATGACTTATAAAAGTAGATACTCAAACACTTTTCTTATTGTAGTTATAAGAAGTTACAGTTGGCATCTTTAGTATCCTTGGTATCCTGCCATTCACAATTTTTTTCAGTTGGATCAAATCACCGGATATGTGGGAGTTGAACCTTACTAAAACCTCCAACCGCTCACACTCAGCGTCCGAACCCCGGCTGACGCCAGAACCCAGGACGGGGTTATGAGGGACGGCGTGACGCGTAACGCTCTCGGCAATCTTTCCCGTTGCGCCGCCGCGTCGGCCGCCAGTGATACGGCCACCGGACGATTCCCAACTAAGTAGCCTTATTTTCTTCTTACTAAAAATAAGGTAAATGGCAACACTACAAAGTAAAAATATAAGCTTCGATAGATAACTGAGTCTTCAACAGCAAATATAATATTATTGTCTAGTACGTAAAATATAGCTGAGTACAAACTAATTTCACTGTTTGTAGACAAGAAGCAAATAGTAAAAATATTGCTCAAATATAAATTAATATAAAATCAACAGAGATGTTTGTCTATGCGACTATTTACACATAGAATATCTTAATAATAAAACTAACATTTAAATTGTTATATTATACACATTTAAACAGTGCTGAAATCACATTATGCTTCGCTTCTCCCTAGATAATAGGTCTTTAACTAAATCTACGATTCTCAGACCACTAGCAGTTATTAAACTCACAACTAAAGTACCTCTATTGTATCTGGGGACACATTTTAATCCTATTTAGAAGCTTCACAATAGATACAATAGTTGTTTTTTTGCAAACAAGATCAGACTATATTGTAGTAAAAAATCTATTGTCAAAGCTATTTATGATAGTAGATTCTTATGAAAAATAAGCTAAGTTAGCAATGACGTGGTAAAAATTAAAACGATCGTATGAAGTAGAGATGTAATAAATATCCTCATTATAATATAGATACTTGTTTTATAATGACTTTGGGAAAATACTGCTGAGAGTGACCTTGATCTTTCGCGAATGTCGGAAATAAATATTGGCATTCGCATCCCTAAAATCGACATTTGTAACATCCTTATTAAGCAGGTTTTTTAATTCTTGAATAATTGAGGTACCTAATCAATTGTAATGGTAACCAACGGTTGCATTATTTTCATTACATCATACTTCTATTACTGAAAACAACTTTATACACTCAGCATAGTTCTTTGATTTCTACATAAAATCACTCCAAGACTAGATAAAGCGTTTAGATATAACACGAGTATCCAATTTATCTTAATATTGAAACTAACTGCTTTTAATTAAAGTTTAAGGTTCAGTAATGCAAACTTACACGATAATTATCTCTGAAGTAAAATATTCTACACCCAGACATATTCCAAAGACGTGAACTTCAAGATCGAACAATTTATTCCAGACATTTCTGACATGTCTGAAAACTTGGTAATTTTTAGTCTAGAAACTTCATTAGCTGGTGAATTTTGAGATTCATGTTCCTTTGTACGATTCGAAGTTAAATGAAAAATCGTTTTAAAGGAAGTTTGATTAATTTCGTTTAAGGAACTTTGCCGCGGGGTTTTGCTGTTGCTAAATATAGAATTCAATTCTGTTTTTGTTTTAAATGCGTGAATTAATGCTGCTAAATTTAACTGTTATTTATATGAGGTGTTTGTGCTAATATTATTTATGCTTGTCATTTTTACTTTCAGTGGAAATGTACAATGGAAGCTGAGACTTTTGATCATCAGGATAATAAATATAAAGATATCTAAAGTTATACCTACCCTTTCAGTACCGTATAAATATACGGATTATCGCATAAAATACACGTTAATACACATAAAGTAAACGTTATTCATACAGGATATAACCCTATTAAAACTATGCAAATAAACAGTTGTAAACCCCGCAATTGTTCACGTTTTATGAACAGAATTACTTACTCTTGACCTTTAATATACAACAAAATTATAGCTGAAAAATGAAAGAGGAAAAATAAAAGTTACCGAATCGTCAAAGCTTGACGCTACAAAAACCAAGTATCTTATCTTCGTCTCTCCACCACAAGAACTTAGTAAACCCTCGTAAATCTCACGGACAGGTAGAGAGTAGAGATGTAACGAATATTCACATTCGCATACGAAAAGAAAGGCCCGAATTTCATGCGAATGTTTTGACAAAATTTCAGTGGATGTTGATTTGATGTAGAGCGAATTCGACGATGCCAAATATAGACCTCTTTCTAAATGATGGATTCAAGACCATGCGTTCCCAAGATAATTTGCGGGGACATTTCAATTATTTAGTAAGGAGAAGCAACTACCCGCTCTCTTTCTAGCAGATCATGTAGGAGTTGAAGTTCAATCTCTTAGGTCGAAAAATCGACATTCCCAACATCCCTACTAAACAGATATAAACTAAAACATACACGAGTAGGCTCCGAAAACAGAACCGTTTAGATACAAACGGGAAACCGATCCAAGCGTGTAGTTTTTATGGTCTATCGACTTGTTCTGTAAGATACAACTGATAATTTATGGGTTTTTATTGGGAACAGAGCTTTGTTTAGAGAATTACACTTAATTACATTTAATATAATACTTATATAGCAATGAAATAAAATATAGTTTGAATTTAATATTTTTAATACATGTTCAATAACCGTTTTAAATTGTTTTGCTGATGTGAGTACTCATGTTTAGTCTGACATGGTTTTAAACAATTACTGTATAGTTTCTTTCTTTCATTTAATGTATGTTTGTGTATTAATAAATAATAAATTACGAAGCTAAAATAGATAGATAGGTATTTGATTGCAGAACTGCATTGGAAAGTGACTACGAGTATAACAACGTAGCTTAAGATTCTGGTCTAACAACCTATATTATAGTTAAATAGGCTTTAAAAGAATGGAAATTGAAATGTATTCTGTTTCAGTTTCACTTTCGATTACAGGAAATTTCAAAACCAAATGAAAGATGGTAAAGTCTCATATTATTCGCGTTCCAACAAATAATAACTTTTGTAGTATTTTCTTTCCTTTATTTTATATTCCTGAATCAAAATAATAAATGCAATAAGTAATAACTTTGCTATATTTGATATTCATACCTCAACGATTATTTATAATTTTGAGGAAAATTCACGAATTGAATAAAAAGATAAGAAACATAAATAAATAAAGGAACATTGTGGAAAGTGACCCCGCGTTTCACTACCACCAATTAGATTTTGCAGCATTTGGCAATAAAATATATCGATAAAAGTGTTTATGATCTAATATGGAAACTCGTTATGTTGTGGATTTTTATGAATCAAATTTTTTGAATACAATATACCTACATCTACAATTAAATAAACTTGGAATGTCTGCTTGTATATTAAAATGATCAATTTGTGATAAACGCATAAAATGTACCCACCAACAAAAAAATATTTTTCTGTTTATTTTTTCCGGCTAACCTTAAACCGCTGAAACCATTTCAACAGGACTATCATTGGCACATAGCTAATAGGAGTGTTCAGTGTAAGTACTATTTTTATAATTAAGTGAATTATAAAAATCTTCTCACCTCACCTCACATTACTTCAACTGGAAGTTGCATGAGCAATTTCTCCTTATGAACGTACAAACAAACTCTTCAGCTTAATATAATATTAGTATAAGAGAGCATAAAATTGACAGTAGCTATTATTTTCTCGTTGTTAGACTTTTTTGTAAGGTCAAATCAAATCAAATCATCTTTTATTGTGCTTTATTTTAAGGTGTAAGGATATTTTTGCAGTAGGTAAGTTGAGTATTGTGCCTATAAAAAGCAAGCATAGTACCTATATTTTTTAATACTTTCATGCATTTTCAACGGGTTCTTACCACGATATTTAATTAATTGAGTTGTCTCGATATTTCAACGTTGTTGCAAATGTCATAATCACGAGAAGACTGGATACTGCAGGTCGATTTAAGAGCAAACAAATCTGTCTACCCTCTTTCTCGTTCGCTTTTGGGTAGTACCACTAGAACTCGAACTCACATCACGTGGTAAGAACCCGTTGAAAATGCATGAAAGTATTATAGAAAACCGCGAGTGTCTGAATAAGTTTATACCTATGTTTTTGTTCTGAAGTATAAAAGCAAAAATAACTTTTTATCTGTATCACCTCAGATAAAATGTATGTACGATTCCATCATAAGATTAACTCCATTGTACCATATTATGGCCCTACATGTACCTACTAGTGCAAATTAAATAAAAGCTTTTAAAAGGTCTCACAATCTCTCATTTCCCAAGTACATGGACGCTAAACACTGACATTATGATATGACAGGATCAAGCCCGGCTTCAACTGTCGACATCCTCATTGCCGATGAGGGGTCCTGAATAAATGGCGTGTAACACTTCAGTTCAAGGTGATGTCAACGGGAGGGGAAGTTATCCGAACGTGAATGAATTATTAAAGCATTAAGAGTACTTACGTTGTTTTGTTGAAGGTGTGGAATAAAATTATACGGAATTTAAAATACATAGTAATTTCGTACTAGCATTTTTTCCTTTATTGTAGAAGAGCATATGGCACACGGGAGAATACCTATTACGTTTGTTTACGAGGTTTTTATCCACATTCCAATTTTTTATACTAAATTTAAGCATATACGATTTTCTAAGTTGCAAAAAAAGGAACACAATTTAATAACAATGGGTCCAGAACTATAAAGCTTAGACACCCACTTATTCAGTTAGTTTTACTCTATAAACCGCCTAGAAACATCACGTTTTCGTTAAACAAATAGAAGCCGTATATTTCTTCAGAAATAACCTTCATACAATACTTAAGCAACAATCGACTTGCTAAAAAGAAGGCGTATTCCTATTTAGTCATGGAACAACGAACTTTGTGTGTAGGTCGTTCATATACATGCAAATTTCGGGTTCGCGGTTACCGAAGCTACCTCTGTGCCTGGAGTCAGGTTACGAAATCGGTAATTGCTTGCTTGATTTAATAAAAACCGATAATTCGTTCGTGTAGATTAACCGTTACATTTGCTGGTTTATCTTCGTTCTTTCTAGATCAATTTTCAGTGATGTTCAGTGCAGGTTATGCTTTTGTATGAATGTGAAGTTAGGTATTCGGGTCATGAAGGATTTTCATTAGAAGAAATGTTTTTTATCAATGTACAACTTATTTTTGCGATAGGCTTATTTTTAAATATTATATTTTTAGTAAAATTCCATAGATAGACGATATCGATTGCCAATCGGTTTTTAATAATGTAATTTAAATTAGTTCTGTTTATATCCATAATAATACCTTTCAAAACACATCCAAAATATGATACGAAAATGATTATCTAGAGAAAAGTTTACTGTACCAACCCATTACTGCCCACTGCTGGGCTCAGGTCTCCTCAGAAGAGGGGTTAGGCATAGTCCACCACGCTTGCCCAGTGCGGATTGGGGACTTCACATATCTTCAAAGGAGTTTTAGAACCCTTTTCCGATATGCAGGTTTCCTCACGATGTTTTCCTTCACCGTTTTTAGCCAGTGGTGTTGTGAAAAATTGCACATAAATCTTTTTCATATTTAGATTTAGAGGTACAAGCCGGCCGGATTTGAACCCGCGACCTCCCGTTCGGAAGGACGCGCTTCGACCACTCGGCCACCACGACTTCTAGAAGAAAAGTTTACGTGTGTTCGTAATTATATATCTACTGAAATACGTCATTTCTTTTGAAAACTCCGTCTATATTCAAATAAATTAATTACGCAATCAATAGCTATAATATTCAATCATAACTGCGACATTTTATTGAGAATGTTCAATTCAATTATTCCAAACCAGCAAACACGCATTAAAATCGACTCTATGCTTCGTAAAAATCAACCTTGTGTTCATTTCAATTGAGGCCATTTCTGTTTGTAAAGCTAAGTCCCACTTAATACCTACTTTACGAAGCGTGATTTCCTTCTCAGATTTTCCAAGAAACTAATATTGCAAATTAATTCCACAGATCTCAACTCGTTTGAGAGTTTTTAATGAAGTCTTATAAATCCTTTCCAATTTGTTTTTGACTTTTAGACTCGGAAGTTGATTTAAAGGAATGATGCTCATCCTTTTAGATGAACCTTACTTTTTTCATTTGATTTTGGTTATTTATTTAATAAGAGGATAAATAAGGTTAAAGGTAGAAATTTCAAAGCATAACCTTACCTTAAACTGTACGGATATTTATTAGAAATCTACAATAGAATTGATGCATTTTATAGCATTGCATTTTAGGATGTGCCTTTGTATTTTACAGCACATTTTTTGGTATAAAATCTTACTGTTATGGGATACTTTATTATTTTATTTTCATGATAATAAAAAAGACAAAACAATTATTAAAACAACTTAACTAGGTAGGTATAATTGGTACATCGCGCTACAAGTCCACTTAGGTAATAACCGGGCCTCATCTTCAGATGGCTCTTATATTATATCATAAATGTCATCTTACTGCAGTGAAATGTGAGACTCTAAAAACTTATCTACTTAAAGGGCACTTAACCACAGGTACCTATATCAATTGTGTTCTAATAATGAAGTTTAAATTGCACTAAACAGTGCTGAACTGACTGTAAAAGTCTTCACAGGAAATGCAACAAGTTGAACTTTGTCTGAAGATACTTAATAAGATTGTTAATAGGCAAAGTTTCAGTGTGATTCAAAGTTTATCACAGTCTTATCTTTAATTGCTTCAGATTTTATGCACGTGTTTTCTGAAAAGGAAATACTACCTACGCTTTGGAGACAAGTTAAAAGTTTAGATATTAGCGGCAGGTAAGTTTAATAAGTTAATTTTAAACTTTGAACCAATTAAAAGTCCTTACTTCTGTTTATTATACGTAAGTTTCCACTTTATCTAAAAATAACCAAGAAATGTACCATTCATCTATGGTACATATTTCATTAAGTAATCTAGTTTCTGTATTGAGTACCCGCTAATATTAGTTAGTAGGTACATTAGATATTCCTGAGATGCTGTAGAATTTTATATAGAGAGCAATACTGAATCTTATTTATCCGTGACTAAAGACGATACTATTTTGACAGTGAAAATTATCTCTACCATTCTACGCTTAGTCAAATTAAATGCTAGCCTTAAGGACTCAACAAGAGGCAAATAAAAAATCAGAATTGACAGACAGCTCCAAAACACTCCAATCGTATTTTTCACGTCAACTTAATTAAACCCGATGAGATGTTTCTGGGAGGCTCAAAAATGGACAAATTACACTTAACCATGCTAACATAAAACTGGGCCGACGACAAGAAAAAATAATTTAGAGGACTCCGTAAATAACGTTTGTCAAATCCTTTTGAGGAAAATTTGCATTACAAGATTTTAGTGCCTCGGATATTATGCGAGAAGGTCGGGGCCACTCGGGGATAACGATTGGATGGGCTTAGCAGCATTTTGAATAATATCGGTGAAACTTTGTTACATTTACGTAAATTTTGAGTTGATTTTTTTCCATGCAGGCAGACTAGCCAACGAGTACCTACGATCGTAAGTAGTTAGTTGTTCATGGACCTCTGCAATGTCAGTTGACCTTTAAGGACTTTATTTAAAAAATCTCGTAAAAGATTTCTCGTAGTATTCTTCCCTCACACAATAATTTAGTACATATTTTTTGCAGATATAATATTTTTTATATTTTACTGTTTTCGTAGACATGCGATAAATGCTTCCTTCTGATAGGATAAATTTTTAAATTTTATTCAGTAATGGTAACTTCACTAAGCGCACAATACGGCTCAGATTATTACATTGTGTTAAAAGGAAAACAAAATTAAAACACACTTAAGTACTTAACACCGACCATGGTTTTAGGTACACTTCTCTCCTAAATTCAAGAACGGCCCTAAAAGCTACACCATTACAACTGAAGATTATGATATTTTTTGTATTTCGTGTTTAAGGAAAACATTTCTTTATTACTTAACCTAAAGTACTGAATTTCCAGATTCTCTAGATAACAGTAAATCTTAACCCCTGTTACCCAAGAAGAGCAATTTGTTTATTTTGCTCAAAATATTTTGTAAGGAGCTTGAATAATTTAAAGTTCGCAGTAGTGTTATGATAAAAGAAGTTTCAGCATGTAAGGAACTATTTGTGAAGGCGAATGATTCCATGTCTTAAATAATTATTTTCAGTGTCCTCTGACATTTCAGAGGTTCATGAGCGACGGTAACTACTTACGATCAGGTGACCCGTTGGCTCGTCTGCCTACATGGCAATAAAAAAAACGTACTTAATTATTAAGCCAGTAAGTACCGCACATCCGGGTAAGTACGCGATCTTAAGGCTTGACTTCTTCGCACTTGTAGAGAATAACTCGTAGAAATAAGCGATGGACTTAGTGGTCGTTTGTAGGCTCGTCAAGATATAAACTCGAGTACTTATTCGCACGTTTGCCACTGTCTTTACAGGATGTATTATTAAAAAAAAAAAAGTAAATAAATGAAATTCCCAAAGATAGGTACAAAAATCACATTACATATTTTTAGATCTCAATTTGAACGTTCATAGGTGTAGTGTCAGAATTCGACACGTCTAAGTTTCTAGGTATTTATTTTCATTTCTTCATTCCCACTCCGTCAAAGGTTGGGATTATTGCTTACGACCCAGTAATTTACTTATGGTTCGAAAAAATTTCGAAGTGTTCAAGAATTTTGTCTTCTAACATCTTCTAGCTATGGTTCAGTTTCGTTTGAACACTGATTTATTTATTGGAGCGTGGGAATTTGATGTAATGTCGTCGGAATTACTTCGTCTGTCAGCTCCCCGCGACTGAGTTCCCGGGTGCTGGTCAAATAAGGTCACCTATTTTTTATGAATTCCTGTATTACATCAACGCGTATCGTAGACACGCAGATCCTGACATCTTCTTTTGGCATAAATAGGATATAAAATATTCAAACACAAACCCAATCGTATCATGTTATCAAATCTTTAGCCAAACGATTGACGTTACCACCGAATAATTGTTATGAAGACTAAATAGGACTGAATAGTTAGGCTAGGTGCCTCAGTTTAAATGTTTGCCATCGTTATTGGATGCACGTCATCGTATAGATTCATTTCATCATTAGTAGATAAGCAAGTCTAATAGTCGTGGTGGCCGAGTGGTTGAAGCGCTTGCCTTCCGTACGGGAGGTCGCGGGTTCAAAACCGGCCGGCTTACCTCTAAATCTTAATATGAAAAAGATTTATGTGCAATTTTTCACAACACCACTGGCTAAAAACGGTGAAGGAAAACATCGTGAGGAAACCTGCATATCGGAAAAGGGTTCTAAAAATTCTTTGAAGATATGTGAAGTCCCCAATCCGCATTAGGCAAGCGTGGTGGACTATGCCTAACCCCTCTTCGGAGGAGACCTGAGCTCAGCAGTGGGCAGTAATGGGTTGTTACAGTACAGTACAGTACAGTACAGAAACCAGTAATTGACACATCGCATCCTAAATTGTGTACCTACTCGACTATCTATTTGGGTATTTGCCCACCTCTTACTCCCACCACTGTAACTCCTGTGTAGCCAGGATCCACAGCGGCGACCATCGTAATAACTCTGAGCAGTGAAGCCCAGGAATCCGAGGGAAAGCTAACGTGTCTTGGGCCCCGCAACGAATTTAATTAATCAAGTTTAACATACATTAAAGCAAGGATACATAAGTAGCTACCATCTGTATAATATCCAGTGTTCATTATTTACTATTTTTGTTATTTCTATGTGGTGCTACAATAAAGAATTTTCTATGTATCTATCTATTCTGCATGTATTATGTACCGCACCTTATTTTGATCAAAATTAAGCAAAGGTTGTCGGCCGTTAACGATTTTCCACGAATACCTATCAGATTGATTACATGACTGTTATGGAGATCGTTTACTTCGAATTTGGGTTGAGCAAGGTTTGGGTATTTCTCATAATATTACGTATCGTCATTCCCTAATTGTGTTTATTGTTGTTTAATATTTACTTTTCAGATTATTTCTGAAAAATATAATTTTATATTAATTTTACACGAGTACTTACCTACTAATATTTAAAACTAAAGAGTCTATTTAACGCGCTAATCTCAAGAACCGCGGCTCTAATTAGAAAAATTATGTCCACGTTAGATAGTCCATATTATAGGTTAGGCAGATACAGACTATATTATATTTAAAAAAATACTCAAGGTGTAACAAATGACCAGAAAAAATATAGTATATTAAAACCAGCATCCCGTGTAGCGCAGACAGATAGTAAAAAACTTCATTAAATTCCACAACGAATACTCAAATTTCTAATAAATAAATGTAATTGAACTGAAACATGAATATTTCGTCGACAGACGGTTCGACGACCTCTGAAAGATTTTTTTAAATTCGAAACCCTGATTTCGAGCCAACACTCAAGTAGGTAATTGATCGCAAATCTCTAATTAGTTTAGGAAACGATTTCTAACGAGTGCTCTTGACAAACGAAGAATTTTTGATTAATTGTCAAGGAATTGTAGACCAAAATTCCTAAAAAAGGGCCTTATTACATACAAGGTTCAAAAAGTTAGGTTATAAAAATAGTTGAATCGGATGTCTATAGTTAACTTAACTAATAAAATATTATTAGAATGAATTTAGTACACCAAATAAAATCTTAACTAAGTATTAACTAACTTTTTATGATACATCATAATTTAAACTATTATTAGTTAATACGTTTTTATAGATAGTAGTATTTTTCTTTGTATTTTTTGCCTGTTGTTTTTGAGTTCTTGCAATTGTTTGAGTTTAATATTATTTTATACCTATTTTTACCAATGCTGTGATCATCTGTAAGTGAAGAAGCACAAAATCTTATTTTTTATATTGTTAATTACTTTTAAGAATGCCATGTGTATTCTTTGTTGATGATCTTTTCTTTAAATAAATAAATTAAATAAAATTATACCACACTTAACTTTGTAGTATTTAATAGCTAGAGATAAAATTGTAATAAAGCCCTTTCTGAACAAATTCTAGGCATTCTCATTTTTGTATAATTATTCCTAACTTAGAAACTGTAACTTAGGAATTATTTATTAAAGTATCACGTAACAAATATCCTTTAGACTCGGGTACCGTTAATTAAATAGTTTAAAGCTTTTAAGTAGCAGAAAGTTTCTGTTGGAACATGTTTTAATAGCAATTTACTGTTCCTGATAATTTATGTACAGCCTAATCAATTTTACTATTTTTATAATTGGGCATAACGTGAGTGTAACCCGTTGCATAAAAATGAATAAAAAAGAAGAACGAAGATTGCCGCGAAAATTAGAATTAATGATAAGAAAATGTAAAAATTGTAAAAATAAAATTTATATGATTTGCAATCTGATTTTAATTAAAACTCAATCAGTATTGTTAGAATCCGCAACATGGTCCTTCGGCCAGGATATGGCATTATAATCAGCTGTAATTAAAAGGATTTTTTCAAGATTGAGAATAAGTATTGAACGAGGCGTTGGAAGTAAAATTTTGAAGAAATTGGCTGTTATTGGATGGTGTATAATCCACATAATATTTAATTAATAACCCAACACTCGGTTCAGGTAGTATTTAAGGCTTGTAATTTGGATTAATGCGGTGAGTGTTATTTGGTCAAAATACACATGTGAGTTTCCCGTAAAAGAAGCCATCATTGTAATTGGATTGCGATATTCATTTGTTTTTATGTAAATTTTATTAATCGTTATTTTTGTGTTTTATTTCTTTTTTAAATTTAATATAATTTCATTGTAAATTAATCATTAATTTTCGATAAAATAAAATATAAAAATAAAAAAATTGTAAAAAGTACATTTAATTAAAAGTTTTGTTTAGTCGTTGTTTTGTGAAGTTTATTGCGCTAATTTCTATTATTTTATTTAGTTAAAGTTATTAGATTCGAATCGTTCTTTAATTTGTTTATTCTGTACCTATCCTATGTAACATAAGCGAGTGTAACTAGGGTGTACTGTGATAATATCGTAATATTTGTGATATTGTACATTTTTCAGGTTGATATCACCCGTTTCCCAGAATGTCGGAAGAAAAGGAGTTGATAAAGAAGCGTGGTAGTTTTAAGAGTCGATTAACCACCTTCATAAAGCACTTGGATTCTTTGTCTGATGAAAAGCTTCAGAATTGTGAGGTCAGGGAGTTACAACTGCGCGTGAGTAGGATAGAGTCGATGTACGAACAGTTCGATGAGGTGCAATCGCGGTTGGAATGCAAAACTGAGGATACTGAGGTACAGTTTAATGAACGCGCTCATTTTGAGTCGATATACTATAAAACTTTAGCAAGAGCGCAATCTATTATAAGCGAGTGCGTGATGCCTAATGAATCTGGTCATAGCAATAACAGTAGTAGAACAAGTAACAATAAACTGGTCAAGTTGCCTACAATTCAATTGCCTAAGTTTAGTGGTTCATATAGCAATTGGCTGGAGTTTCACGATACATTTGTCAGTCTTATTCACTCTAATGGTGACATTGATAATGTGAACAAGTTCCATTACCTGCGAGCGTCCTTAGAAGGTTCAGCAGCAGTCGTTATACAATCAATAGATTTTTCGGCTTCTAATTATGACGTTGCGTGGAAGTGTTTGTGTGAGAGATATGACAACAAGCGACTATTGGTTCAAAATCATATAACTGCGTTATTTAATTTAGAATCCGTTACAAAAGAATCGTCGACTACATTGAAACGGTTTATTGACCAGGTTAATAAAAATCTCCGCGCACTAGAATCTTTAGGTGAACCCGTTAAACACTGGGATACCTTGTTGATCCATATCGTCACACAGAAACTAGATCACAACACATACCGTGAATGGGAACAGTGCAAGGTTCAAGTTACTAAAGAGACTTCAATTACATTTGATGTTTTTATTAAGTTTTTGCGCGACCGCGCTGACTTGGTCGAAACTTTGGAGCTTTCGCGTAATGAAGGAGAAGTGTTAGATAAGTCGCATCCTAAATTGAAAGCTATGATTGCGACAGAAACTAATAGTAATATTTTTGAATCACCGATTAAGTGTACAAGTTGTCCGAAGTGCAACGGTGATCATTGTTTAAGTTTATGTTCACAGTTTCTAGCGATGAGTAACGACGATCGTTATAAAATAATACCTAGTTTTAAAGTCTGTTTTAATTGTTTGGAAAAGGGACATTTTGCTAATAAATGCAGGAAACCTCCATGCGTGGCTTGTAACCGTAAGCACAACACTCTTATTCATGTATCTAGAGCCATCTCTGGTAACAGTTCTTCAGATGTTAGTCGTAAGATGGATGGTAGTGGTTCAGATGATAGTACTAGTGCAAATAGAATGGAGGTACAGCATGATAAGAATATTGCGTTATCGGCTAATGTAGTTAAGTCCCAAAATAGTAAATCGGATGTCTTATTATCAACTGCCTTAGTAAAAGTGTCTGACAGTAATGGACGTGAACACGTTATTCGTGCTGTCCTGGACAGTGGAAGTACGTCCTGTATAATGTCGGACAAGCTATGTAGGAAATTGAATTTAAAAACTAATAAGATTAACGGTACAGTATTTGGTATTAATAATGCATCATCAAAGATAGGTAAAACTTGCAATATTTCTATTAAGTCTTTAAATGATAGTTTTCATGGCAGCCTGAATTGTGTTGTTTTAAAGTCAATAACCGGTAAGTTACCAGGAAGATCAATAAAGTTAACTCATTTACCTATTCCGTCAAGTATTGGTTTAGCAGATCCTACTTTCTATAAATCAGGTCCAGTAGACATTGTAATTGGCGCTGATTTGTTTTGGAATCTGATAGGGCACCAACGAATAAGTCTTGGAAAACGAAAACCTTACCTATTTGAAACCAAGTTAGGTTGGATAGTATGCGGACCTGTGTCTTTTACTGTAAGTAGGAGGAATGATTTGGTAACTGATAATTAGTGTATATATAGTTAAGTAGTAATATTTAAATTAATTTTACAAAGTGTATTATTAATTGAATAATATTTTGTTATTATTTCTGAAAGCGCTTACAGTTTGTGCGTTTTATAATTTGCTGGATGGTTGAATAAATGCAACTAGTTAATAAGTGTTACCTAGGCCGCGGTTGTAAATAGTTAAATGTGTATTAAGTTGTATAGTTATTTTGTGTATGTACCTATTACAACCAAAACCACAGAATGATAGGTAATTTGACCAGCATTCATTATATTTTTTAAGTTTTACTTCAATCTATTGCGTGATACATGGCCACGTCATAATTATTGTGCTCAGATAATGTCACCTCATTGTTGAAACGAACTTTCAACCTTTTTAAGAACCAGTTGTGACTCTTTGACTGAAGCTATGGCTAACGAACAGATAAACTTTCATTTCATCCCTGCATATAGTCCACATTTCGGCGGCCTCTGGGAAACGGGTGTAAAATCAACAAAGTACCATTTAGTCAGAGTGTTGGGAAATTGTAATTTGACGTTTGAAGAATTATACACCACATTGGTTCAGATAGAAGCCATACTCAATTCAAGGCCACTAACACCACTGTCATCGGATCCAGCTGACTTAACTCCTCTGACGCCAGATCATTTTCTGATTGGAAGACCACTTACATCATTACCTCATGCTCAAACTTTGACTGATCGGAGCTTCAGTCATTTTAAACAGGTTTCAGCGTATCGAACAGCTGCGACAACATTTTTGGGCACGCTGGAGTAAGGAGTATATAGCAGAATTACAACAACGAGTTAAATGGCGATCCTGTAAAGACAGCCTTAAGATGGATTCTTTAGTTGTTATCAAGGAAGATAACCTTCCACCCTTAAAATGGAAGTTAGGAAGAGTGGTTGCTACACATCCAGGGCCTGATGGAATTGTACGTGTGGCTGATATAAAAACTTCAAACGGAACGATAAGAAGAGCTTTAAGCAAGATATGCCCATTACCCATTTGTTGATCCGCATTGTTTTGTTGACAGCGAAGCTCTCAACGCGCGGGGGCATGTTGGAACATGTTTTAATAGCAATTTACTGTTCCTGATAATTTATGTACAGCCTAATCAATTTTACTATTTTTATAATTGGGCATAACGTGAGTGTAACCCGTTGCATAAAAATGAATAAAAAAGAAGAACGAAGATTGCCGCGAAAATTAGAATTAATGATAAGAAAATGTAAAAATTGTAAAAATAAAATTTATATGATTTGCAATCTGATTTTAATTAAAACTCAATCAGTATTGTTAGAATCCGCAACAGTTTCTTTATAGTAAAATAGAATATTTAAGTCAGATTTCTCGGAAAATTATCCATAAATTTTAAAAACAACACAAAGAAAATTACCCAACAATTTTACCAATTATTAAGAGGTACTGTAATGATGTTTGTCACGTTGTAGTGGATTTTTTTTGAGTTGAAGGAAATTACCGGAGCTTCACTGGAGTTGAGGTGAAGGTGAAGAGTTGAACCGCACTAAATCCTCCAACCGCTCACACTCAGCATCCGAACCCCGACTGAGGCCAGAACCCAGCACGGGGTTATGAGCGACGGCGCGACGCGTTACGCCCTCGGCACTCTTTCCCGTCGCGCCGCCCTCACGTTGTAGTGGATATATTGTGGATCTTATTAACCGATTTAGAATCTTCTGATATTATCAGTTTACATGGCGCAAACAGAGTGGCGCGGATTAGTTAGTTTTTTTAATTAGCTTTGAAACCGACATGCCTACGTATACACCCACATTTACAAAAATGCACTCCAAAGAGTATGTGTAGGTATTACATACATTATTACAAGCATAATTTTGTTATGTAACCATTCTATGTATTAAAATAAAAACAACTCTTTTGTAACCAATTTTTGCTACAATTATATTATGGTAAATCATTTCTCAATAATCATAACCAATCAGAGTATACAAATTTCCCAAATTGATGTTGATTTGAAATTATTGTGGTTTCAAATTAGGCGCTTATGGTACGTACGGTTATATTAAGAGGATCCGTTCGCCGTAACAATAACCGCTTATTACATACAAAACGATTTGAAATTAATTTCGAAACTCAAATTATTGGAACAATGGGTTATTTGATGAAATTTTCCGGGATATCGGCTATTGTAGATGTTATATTGAGATATATGTATTAATCATTGTGTTGGTGAGCAAATAAGCATTAAACAGGGATATAATCGATTACGGTATTGTTGCTCTGTAAAGTAACTACCATAGTAAAACCAGTTTAACTACGAATTTTTTATACATTGAACTGTATCAACCTATCACTGCCCAAGGCTGGACTCAAATGTCCTCATAAGAGAGATTAGGCATTTCCTCGCGATGTTTTCCTTCACCGTTTTTAGCTAGTGGGGTTGTGAAAAATTCCACGTAAATCTTTTTCTCGTTAAGATTTAGAGGTACAATTTGACCGGTTTTGAACCCGTGACCTCCTATACAAAAGCAAGCATTTCAACAATTCGGCCACCACGACTCCGTTGTCATACATTATTTCATGAAATTTAATTTAAATTGAGATCATATTGATTTTGTTCATTTTACATCTGTAAGTAAATTTATTAGTCTCAACTATAATTCATTTTAGGTGTATTACCTACCTTCTGTGTATTAGGATCAAATTGTTCGATAATTTAGCTAAATATATAATCATTAACCTTGACTTAAAGGATTGAATCGTAACTGAACAGACTAGGAATCAGGACTTCCACTCGCCCCGCGAGTGGGGTATGTGGGTATCGAACCGCACCAAAACCTCCCGCCTCTCGCGCTCGACATCCGATGTGGTAGGGGTAACAGGACGCGTTCGCGATTGTCGCTTACGTATCGCCCCGTCACCCCCACCCCTCTTAGACTGAACAATTTTTAGTCAGGAAGTAACTTTATTTTCATAATAACCTCTTCAACGGTCGTCGACTGTAAATTTTCCAAAGCATTAAATGCAAGGAAATCATCTCACAAGAAAACGGGGTAAGGAAATCTGTTTATACAAGACCTGCTCCGGAAAGTGGATTATAATTTGTAAGTCTATGAATAAATGAATATAGTAATATGGAAAAAATGTTCTGTATTGAGGTCTCGGCGGTATTCAGACTTATTCGGAACTAAAGCTCTCATGTCGAACCCTTGTAATAGTAATATGATTAGTTTATGTCGTATTTTACACTTTGCTTATTCTAATTTAACTGCTGGTGTTGTTAAGTGTGCTAAGATTAAGTCAATAAGGTGCGAAAAACGGATGGCCGATGGGGCCGAAAAGTTCTGGAGTGGCGGTCACGAACCGGTAAACGCAACGTTGGTAGACCCCCACAAGATGGACCGACGATCTGATCAAGATCGCGGGAGGTCGCTGGATGCAGATGGCGCAGGACAGGTTGACGTGGCGAGGTTTGGGAGAAGCCTATGTCCAGCAGTGGACGTCTACAGGCTGATGATGATGATGTGATTGTTTTTCAAATTAGATAACTAATCAAGTTTTCTAACAACTTCAGTTGTCTACGCGGAAATATTTTGATTCCTTAAAGTTAATTGGTACACTTCTATTGGTACAGAGAGTGTTTAAAGTTTGTCTAAATTCTAAAACAAATAAATTCTCGCTTTTCTGGCCCCTTCTCCTTATCACTTACGTAATAATAAAATTTTTAATCGTGTGTATATTTTATTTAACTCGATAATAAAGTATCACGACCATTTTGTGTAAACGACGTAGCCAGCATATAAAACAAGTGCAGTTCCCAATCCGTACGCAACATTCCAAAGATATTCGTTCAGACAGATTTCGTTTCCATAAATTTGTGATCTGAAACAATAAATGCGCTTAATTGAGTAAAATAATAAAATAACAAACCACATTTTGTATGATGAAGTTCAGACGTAGTTCGTATCGGAATTTTGAAAATGATCATTAAAGTTGGCACCTACTTTACACTTCACAGCAGTCATATATAGTGTTCCACTAAAAGTAAGAGATTCCGTTTTAAAATTTAAAATAAGGTTAAGTTTTAAAAATTAAATCACTTTTTACAAATCCCATCAAATTCTTTTTAAATTTTAATAACTCACAAAAAACATGAATATTTTAATTTAAATTAAAGCTTTGATTTTATCAAAACTCAGTAGTGTGAATTATAAAATTTAGGTTGACTAAACATAATCAAGATTAAACTTATTATTTTTTCAACACAAATACAGAGTACTCTATGCTAACGAACGAACTAGTTATGCTTTTTAATATTCTAAAATATTTAAATGTGATTTTACGTAAGTGCTGTAGACCTCACTTTTATTTTCAAGTAGGCATGCAGACAACAGCCTGATCGGAAGAAAGTTACCATCGCTCATATTCATTTTGATTTAAGATCCTCACTTAATTATTATAAGTTTAATTAACTTACTAAATAGCATAAATTAAATATTATTAAACTCTTACATTACAACATAATAAGTTATAGAAATAGCTACAAGCACAGCGAACCACACAGCCCCTTGTATAGCTGCCTCGATCAACCCTCTAATAACATCTTCCAATATCTTGAGAATTAAATTAACGACGTTCTTAATTATAACTATAAAGGCGTCCATTAAATAAACTAGACTTTATTTCATTCTCAGTCCAATGTTACATTAAAATGGTAGAAGTAATATCATCATTTGGAAAATGTTTCAAATCGTTTAGACGCAGATGGTTTTACGATCTTTCATCAAATCTTCACGTCGAAATCTGAAATAATAATATATTTTTTTACTGTGGATTGGGGCAGTGTGATTCTTATAATATAATCCGTAATGTGCCGTACCACCCCGTGCTTGGTGATGGACTCAGCCAGAGATTCGACGCATAGGTTGACAACTTGGATTTAGCGTACCCCAATATGCCCCACTCGAGAGCTTGTTGTTAAAAGTTCTAGAATTTCTTTGACGAATTGAGACGAGCTATTTAAAAAGCAAGAGTTTATCAGATCATATTTAATGAATTTACGAATATTTTGTCCGGTCGTTGTAAGCGATATAATCCAGTCTTTATCGCCTACTTAATGCGCAGCGGTTTGTATTTTCTTCCTAATCATCCGAAATTGAAGAAAAAACCTTTTTAATACCACTAAGATGTTTATATAAATAATTGAAATTGTTTTTCATTACAAAAATTAGCCTACTTTAAGTAATATGCTTTTATTCGTCTGGTTCAAGTGTCTTTTTTCATTCTTGTTAATGAGTTCATTTTATTAGAGTCGTTTTATTCTGCGAGATAATAGCTTAGCCTAAGTGAAAGTAGTTAAGTGTTGCTGTGAAAAAATATTTATAGTCTGGTTTTTAAGACCAAATGAAAAGGACTGATGTCTGATGCTGATGTTAATTGTTAGAAAAAATGTTTAGACTGGTCCACATAATAAAATGTAGGTAATCTATAGGCACCATTGCGGATCTAATCATAGTTATTCTTTTATGAATCAGATGAAATTGTACTAGTTTCAATCTGACTACATATTCCCCAAAGTTGTAATGTTAATGTTAGACTGTTTTTCTCACCTTTTCAGGATTGATCAGAATGACACTCACAGACAACAGAATCAACTAGAACATTGTCTTAAGACCTTCAATCAAAGATTCATTATTCATGTTCAAATCAGACATTTGTATCCGCAGCCAACGAGATGAAAATTGCTACTTGATGACATCAAAACACAAGTTTAAGTTTCATTGCGTAATTATTCAAATGAAACGTTTTGAAACTTCACAATAGGTATAGACTAATGTTTCAAATTTGAATCCTTAAATGCGCCCTTTGCTTCGTAAATGTTGGAATCCTAATTCCCCGAAGTAACTCCGTTAGGTACCTACTCCAAGTTTTATACTTGGAAATTTAGGAGGCATTTGCGCGAAGCCACAAGACGTTACTTTGACATTGTTTCGTATAAATTCATGAGACAAATTTTAAGTGTCATGGAGCTAATTCTTTGTTATTGTAGCCCATTTTGTAATTTAACAAGAAATATAAGAAACAAGAACTATAAGTTTGAACTGTTTTATCGCCCAAGTTTTGAACATTTTATTTTAAGAGGATAAATTCATAAGTTTGGTTTGACATTTTTTTTTTAAGTTTTAAGACTGATCCTTTCTTAGCATGTTTTTATGGCAAAAAAGCATTATTTATTTATAAAGGATCTGTTACCATTTCTTACTTAATTTTCACATTAATTTAATTCTTAAATAAATCTCATTTACAACATACAAAACATCAATTACTTCAATCTCATAGTTCACACAAAGATATTATTATGAAGACAAAACCGATCATAAAATCGTTACCAAGAAATAAACAAGAAACGATCTCGGTAAATGGACCGGTTTCAACACAAAAGGATTAAGAGCAAAACGTTATTGATGACAGCCCTCAGATATTGATGGCTCTTTAATGGCTCGCAAATCGACGTGGGAAGACTTGGTACACAAAACACTTTTAAATATTAGGAATGAAAAGGGAATTGAGGAAAACCTCTCAATTATCGTAGTTTGAGAACACGTGCAAAAGTACTATGATTTAATTTCCCAGAATCTTTATTGATTGGAACGTCGATGTGAAGGACTAAAAGTATTTTTAAGTAATAAGGAAGTGAAATAGGTAGTAGGTATATGTGAGGGTAAAGAATAGACTTTACTATTTATAGAAAAATCTTTGATCTTAGTTGGGGTTATTTGATTTACTTAAGTAGATTAGGTTTTAGTTAGACATGATTACGTTCAGAAATATTTATTTTTTGAAACGTTGTGTTGGGAGTTAAAATGATCAAGATTGAAGTTCATTTAAACTCGGATAGCGTTTATATAACATTTATTTTATCAATTCTACAATACATTTTCAATTTTCTTAGAGTTCATTTTTTCTAAATTTAATTTAAAATTAAATAGTTACTTTCATAAAGTGTTGTAGGTTTAATCCACGATTTATTAAAGAATGATAACTGGGGCGGTGCGACGGGAAAGAGTGCCGTGGGCGTAACGCGTCGCGTCGTCCCTCATAACCCCGTACTGAGCTCTGGCCTCAGCCGGGGTGCGGACGCTGAGTGTGAGCGGTTGGAGGTTATAGTGCGGTTCAACTCCCACATACACCGCCCGCGGGGCGGGCGGGGATCCGGTGCTTTCCTGCAACTAAAAAAAAAAAAGAATGATGACTAAAATAATATGTTTATTTTTAGAAATCGTCGTGTCGTAAACCGGAAAAGAGGTAGTGGATTATTTCAAGAATCTTGGATTTCGATTTGCATTCGATACCGATCCAATAAGGTAATTCTAATCTGTTATTGAACCTGATAAATTTTCTATAAAAGAATTTAAAATAGCCCTTGAATAATTTATTTTTCAATCTATAATAGACTTGTTAATAATATAAAAGATATTAACTAACTAAGAATGCAGACTTATGGAATTATGACCGTATTTTTAGGTAACTGAATTTTAAGACAAAAAAATATTTTTCCTCTTAACAACTTCAGATTTTCTTAAAGGAAGTAAGTTCACTTTGCAGAATTTTTAGAGATATTAAATTCTCCCGTTGATAATAAAAAGTAAAGGAAAAAGCAGTAATTTGACGTTCTTATCTTCGCACTCCGGGCTAACCATTAGGAAATTCAAGAAAGAAAACGAACAAAATGTGTTTATACTCAAGAGAAAGGAAAACAAACATAATGTAATATATAAAATTCTCGTGTCACGGTGTTCGAACTTGAACTCCTCCGAAACGGCTTGACCGATTTTGTTGAAATTTTTTGTGCTTATCCGGTATCTATGAGAATCGGCCAACATCTATTTTTCATCCCCCTAAATGTTAGGGGTAGTCCACCCCTAATTTTTTTTTTATTTTTTCGACGCAGACGAAGTTGCGTGGGGCAGCTAGTATTATATAATTTAAGGGGTTCAAGGTGCTTTGGCTTCCTAGAAAAAACTTTAAGAGTAAGTTATAGGTGAAAAAAAGTTATACATTGTGTTAGGTACCTGATGACAATAAATAATAACAGATACAATTTTATGACATAGCTACTTCAGTTTTTACCTTCGCTTCTTTGTAACGAATTGTCTGTAATATCAGTTCTGAAATTTGAGTCAATCTTTCGAGTCCTTTCTGGACTCCAATAAGTACTTATGGGTTGTTTTTTTTTGAGTTGAAGAAAATCAGGTTATGTGGGAGTTGAACCGCACTAAAACCTCTAACCGCTCACACTCAGCGTCCGAACTCCGGCTAAGGCCAGAACTCAGCACGTGGTTTTGAGGGACGGCGCGACGCGTTACGCCCTCGGCACTCTTTCCCGTTGCGCGTTGGGTACTTATGTGTAACGAAAAGTTTTCTGTAAAAGATTAAAAGTTGATGTGTGTTAAAAGAATCTTATTTTCTTGCATCTAGAACACAAAATGAGATTGTACTTACGCACCTAAATGGAACAGTTTAAATATTCATGGTCCATCGTTTTACCTCTCACACGTACTTGATTTTTTGGAAAGCCTCCAATTTTCCAAGAAAGCTGCGTTCACATTATGTAAATTGCTTTTAAACGTTGGAGAGCATGTGTTTTAGTAGCAAACAATCTGAGATATTATTTTTTTTCTTGTTTAATGCAATTTTTATTGCATTGTATTAGAGTTTATTTTATACAACAATAAAATATCATAGCAACATCTCTAGAATGAATTATTATTACAATGCTGCAGTGTTTTAATTCCGCTTAGATTTTTAATTGGTGTATTATATTTTATTTTTAAGGTTTGGATGAAGACTTAAATAGACTTAAGCTTTTTAAAGACTTTTTTCTCAATGTCAATCTTTTTATAAATCCCTTTATCCCTTATAATGTGTAAAATTTCTTTTAAGATTTCTACCACCTAACTTTCATTTTAAAGAAGAAATTCGGATTTAATTTAGAAAGCGAAATGATCTAAGCTCCGGATCTCACACATGACTTCAAGTTAATGGTGGCTCCGTAAATAATTCATGAAAAGGGGAGAAGGTTAACGATTTTAATTGCTTTATTATGCGAGTTCAGAGTCGAAACCTCAAGAATTTCACAAGCCTGTGAAGACGCTACTGAATCTCTTAGTTCACTTGCTTTAAGACATTCATCTGCACTTGAAATTATAAATTAGATTTAAACATTTCAAATGTAATGTTATTTCAAAAGTATATTATAATAGTCTGTCTGTCTGTACCAACCCATTACTGCCCACTGTTGGGCTCAGGTCTCCTCAGGAGAGGGATTAGGCATAGTCCACCACGCTTGCCTAGTGCGGATTGGGAACTTCACATATCTTCAAAGGATTTTTAGAACCCTTTTCCGATATGCAGGTTTCCTCACGATGTTTTCCTTCACCGTTTATAGTCAGTGGTGTTGTGAAAAATTGCACATAAATCTGTTTGACATTTAGATTTAGAGGTACAAGCCGGCCGGATTTGAACCCGCGACCTCCCGTACGGAAGGAAGCGCTTCGAACACTCGGCCACCACGACTATTATAATAGTGTTGATATCTTACTAATTGGTCAGAAAATTGCTCTTACAATTGATACTGATTGGATGGAATTTTAAGAGATACTTAAATAAAATACGCTGCGATACTTCGTTGACGTTATAATTGTCTACTAAAACTTACAAGATTTAGATGAAGAAGAGAGAAGAGAGGAGGTGATTACTATTCAGAAGAAAGATTGACTTCAGTAAAATGTTCATAGAGTTGGTGGGTTTTTTGAAAGTAAAACTCACAAATATTATGTCAAAATCGATTCTAAAACGTGAAGTCAATATCCCAAGTAGGTATGTTTTAACCTTCGAGTTAAAATACACAGGATATTAAATGTGGACATCTATTCGAAAGATTTCTCTACACGATGTATGTATTAGTCAGGTGTAGATATGCCTACTGCATTACGTAGCACAATTCTGTACTGTTACTGTAACAAACCATTACTGCCCACTACTGGGCTCAGGACTCCTCCAAAGAGGGATTCCAACATAGCAGCACGATTCAATTATTTCTAATTGAGTGAAGTTGGTATCTCATTGTTATTGAACTTCTCATTGTTTTATGTCGTCTTAGTACTGTGCTTTACAATTATTCAGTATTTTCAAAGTCAAGATAATATTATTTAACTTTGAAATTGTTGCATGTCAAATGGTGTTAAAACTTCCTTAAATATCCTTAACTGTATTTGGGCTGCCAAAAGAATTAAATAAAACCTTTGATTGATGGAAACTCTGATAATATTATCCTCTCAGTTTATTAAAGGTTATCAAAGTTCGCGCAAAACAGATATTAAACGAAAAACTTGAGATATTACGTCACATCTAATGAAAAACTTTTCATGACAAGCTACTTGATAATTTTCTTTTTTTTGACTTATTATTTTTAGATCATTTTGACAATATTCTAAATGATGATAGGTGTTTTGAAAACTGCAGGTGTTATTAAAAAGAAAATTAAATTAAAATCATAGTACCTACACCGTTTAAAAATTAAAATCTCGTAAATTACTCACTTATCACGAACAACCCATTTTCTTAACCTTTTCAAGGGTAGCACAATTCTCCGGGGGCGTAGTTAATCATCCCTTATCGTCAGATTTCTCTCCGTTTTCGTCCAGAAGAAATAAGGTAGTAAAATTTTCGACACCTCCCTAATTTACTATCAAGAATAATGATGTTTTTCGTATAAAAAATAGACCCGAAGATTTCCGTAATGGATAAATGGTGTAAGGTCTTAGTTATATTTCATTCAAGATTGATCGAATCAAACGATTGAGTGAATTTCGACCTATAATGCCCCTGTCTAGTCGAATTGACCTTTTCTATCGAAAAAAAATGTAGACGCGTTCAATAAAATATATGAAGGTCTTAACATGGTTCAATTTCGATCCTAAATTGAGTGGATTGTGCAGAAAACTCGATAGTCACAAATGGCGCTTGAATTTCTCAGTTATTTAAAATATTGGTTTTAAGATATCTTTTCGACTGGGACTACGTGTACTAGTATAAGTGACAAAACGCAATTTTACGGAGAGCCATTTGAATTTTCTATACTTTGTAACTTTGCTAGCACTTTTGCTACTTTAGTAGTTTATGTCTCTGAAAATTGTCATTTTAAAATATAATTTTCAGGATAAGAAAGGATAATTTTACCTAATACAAACAAACGGATTTCGTCACTTTGTTGGTTGTACCAGTATTCATTGGACCCGTCGTTTTCGGTAAGTAAGATTTAAATATCGGCGTCTGGGTAAAAATGAATCTCATTTTAATAGCCTGTCTGATTTAATCAATAATTGAATTTGCAGGCTTTTTTTCATTTTAGTTTGTAAATTTATTTGATCTTTTATGGACGTATCGATAGCACAGCATAGCATCTTTTATTACTTATTTGTATTTAGTGAGAGATATTATATCGCTTTATGTGTTTTACATGTTTCATGCACTCTATTTCTAATTTTAGTTGCACGATTTTAGTTTAGTTAGAATGTCTGATTGATTAAACTCAAATCCTTATTTCATATTTCTAAGCTGACTAACACGGGGACGGCGCGACGGGAAAGAGTATCGGCACTGTTTCCCGTCTCGCCGCGTAACGCATCACGTCGTCCCTCAAAACCCCGTGCTGTGTTCTGGCCTCAGCCGGGGTTCGGACGCTGAGTGTGAGCGGTTGGAGGTTTTAGTGCGGTTCAACTGCCACATACCCCATTCGGAGATCCGGCGATTTCCTTCTAATGATAAAAAAAAACAAAATGGCTGACTAACACATCAATATGTGAGTGTAAAAAAAACGTTGATTTTTGATAAATTAACTATCTAAGTAACTTATTCACACAGTTCATTGAAAAACACCATTATACTAGTACCTATACACTTCAAAGCATTTATAATTACGTTTTAAATTACAGTTCCAAGTTACGAAACCTGAGTAAAGTTTGTAATTATACATATTTACTTGGGATCACATCTAAACTAATCCCGGGAGTCGAATTACTGAAAATCCGTAGCGGAAACCTCGAAATCTCACTAAATAATCAAGATTAACAAAAACGGATAGTAAGCTATGAGACTTACCAGGATTTATTTCAAAAAGCTTCTTGTACACCTAATTTATTGATACACGGTGTATATCTGTGAAGAAAAACATAAGGTGCTTATTATAGTACACATAAAGATTTAAAAAGAGCCCTCAGTGTGAAGGTATAGGTGTCAATCTACGTAATTCAAAACACTTTCCTTTATATTTTAACAAAAGTTCTTTGTTTGTATCATAGTTTTCTCACGGTCCTGGCCAGCTAAGAGCACCTTGGGTGGTTGACCCATATTGGCCATATTGTGCCTACTGGTTCGTGGTCGCCACTCCAAAACTTTTCAGAAGTCATTTTAGAAGACCAAGACCAGCAATAAACGTATGATGATGATTCATGGCTTTCAATATTTTTGAACTATACCACAAACCAAACCGTAACTTATTCTGAAACTATACACTCAACTGAAACCAGCGTTAGAAGGTAAATGTTTGATTTATCGCCTGCAAATTCGTGTTTTAATAATGAATTTTGATTCATTAATCGTGGTTCCCTTGTGTGTTTATATAATTAATTATCAAGAATGATTTATTACACTGAAAATTATAAAACGGTACATGAAATGGCCTACTTGTTAGAACTAATCTAGATTTCGGTACCACGGGAATGTAGTTTATGTTTAAGGCAACAATATCTAGATATCACTTGCATTGTTTCTAAGCGTGGTCACTATACTGTCTTTGCCGTTGTTTTTTTTTAATGCTAGAATGTTTCTAGAAACTACTGTCCTTCTATGACCTGTCTACACAATACCTAGTACTAACTTATCGTCCGTAGTTGCTTTTATTCCGCCTTGGCCAGCACTATCGCATCGCTTACTAGATCACTATAAATGTGAAAATTACAAGCAAAGCGTATTTGTTACCTATGTGTAATATTATAACATTAGTACTTGAGACAAAAATATTAGTACCTACACAATTTTAAAAAAGATAACATAACAGAAGGTGATCATCGCCATCATTTTCAGCATAAAGACATCCATTACTGTAAATAGACCACCCTTTATTATTTCCAAAAAGAAGATTAATGAACAAAAAAGAATTTTAATGTAAAGGTATCTACATTGTTCTCTTAAAGAATCCCTTAAGCGCTTTGAAACAGAGTCAGATTCACCCCAAGTGAACGACTTAACATTGGTAATTTTGATTTAAATAATAAATCTAACGTTTCGACTCCTACAAACCGTCTTTATGTAAATAAGCCGTTTTCAACCAACAGACCTGTGAATATTCAAATACAGTAATTCTTTAAATTTGCTAAACCACGGCCCGCAGCTCTATAACTTTTTATTTACGAATATTTACTCAAAGTGTTGTAAATAATATTATACCAAATAATTTTATTGCATTGTAATCTTCGGTTTCATAAGTGAAACGAAGTTTTTAAACATAAGTTTGAATACCGTTAATTAAATGTTACCTTATGATGTGCTATGTTTGCGGGCCGTAACTTTGCCGACAGCTGCTTTAGTTGAAAAGGTGTTCATAATTTACAAACTAAGCCTTGAATATTAATAGCTAATATGTAATATTTTAGTTTTGATACTTATGACTTATATAATACAAAGTTCAAAGTATTCGTATCTGTTCAAATACATAATATGAAAAAATACACTAAAATTACTTTATGACAATCATATATATTTGTATTTTTTTTTAGTTTTTCAAATTTTGAATATTATTAATTTTCTTCTGGGTTCATTTTATAATGCAAGTGTTTCTGCCTTCTCAAATATTTACAATGTTAGTGTTATGCAAGCCTTTTATTGGTATAGATACACTGTAGTTTGTATATTTTATATTCCTTACATGTATATTTGTAACCTTGTGTATCATGTACTGTTGGTTTGAAAAATAAATATATTTTTTCATAACAATATTTCTTACTTACCTGTAGATTTTTTTGTTCTTCTGAATTACATAATACGTTCTATAAATGTAAATTTTAATTGAAATAATTTCCACCGTATTCGTATTGTAAAAATATTTTCGCCAACAGAATTTTAGTTTAATTTTGAAAGGATACATAACAATGCCTATAAAATAGCGTGCCAATAAACGAGTATATTTACAAGAATTACAGTCATTTGTTCAAAAACCATTCGATGCCTCTTTTTTATTAGTTAGAGCAAAAACAAACGTCCGGGAAACCGATTTAATTTGATTTATGGTCTATATTCGATTCATAAAGAGATAATTCAGAAATATTTTCGAACAAAACATTTTTGGGACCTAACCCGATAGCGTGCTTTGAAATAAAAGATTATGCCTTTTGTTTAAGGGCCTGTTTCGGAAATCGTTTTTAATTTATGATCATAATGATGTTTATTTATATTTTTGAACAGGATTCAAAGATAAAATTGTGAATACCGAAATACGAAATTAGGTCACAAATTAAGGATAGACTGTGATTTCTTTTTAGTTTGATGATATAGATATGTGGGAGTTGAACTGCTCTAAAACGTCCAACCGCTCACAATCAACGTTATGTGGGAAGGCACGATGCATTACGTGCTACGGCATGTGATTAAGCTGTATTAGGTTATGTTATGGTACTAAATGGTACCTTATTATAACTATTTTTAAACTGTTTATGACACATCAAACCTTCACATACTGATCTTAGCACTTTTTGCTGTACGAGTAGGTATGGGTATTGTATTCATATTAGCTGTATGCATGACAATGAAAAAGTCCATACGACAGAATTAAAATTATTTATTTATCTATTTTTTTAATTTATAAAATGCTGTACCATTTTGCAATTACCTGTAATTTGTGTCTACAATAACGACTGTTTACTGCTGGATATAACGCTATTTGTAATTAACTAAGCCTAAACCTTAACTTTAAATATATGGCAACCCCGCATAATGAAAACCCAGGTCCCATGAATGTTTTCTAATTGTTGACTAGTTTCAAGTGTGACCAACTTCTGCGTAACCTTAAAACTGGCTTGATTAGTTTCAGAGGCAAAGCGTCCGATTTTAATTGAATTTCTAGTATTCGACAAACATAAGTTGGTTAATGGGATTGACATCGAATTAATTGAATTTGAATTACTGTTATACGGAGGAACTAAATAATAAGAATCGTTTTTTAACCTCGAACTGCGAGAAAAACTATTTATAACAAGAAACCTTTGAAATATACCTAGTTTTTCTTTACTTTATTTTTCGATCAAATTGACTAGAAGAAACTGAAAAGGAGTGTCTTTAGTTGAGAAAAATATTTAAATAAATATCACTGATCATTTTACATGATATTACTTTTCACATCACATCACGAAAACAATAAATTGTTTTTTAATTATTTCAAAATTGTATTTAATTAAAGTTAGTAATTAGAAGAGCAAATAAATGTTCGAGGATAACAATTACTCATGATGAATACCAAAACTTATTCTACATTTAAATTTGTGGTTGAATTTAAATTGATAAATATTTGAATTAATTATTTGAAACTCTTCTTCGTTAATTTTGTACTGAATGACTAATGAACGTAGACCGCTTTTAATTAAATTTGTAAAGCACTTTGTCTGTTAAAGGTATATTGATGAAAGTCCATAAATAGAGCAATGACTAGGTTTAAAAATGATTAATGATAATGATTCGAAATAAAGACGATGCTTAAATTAAATTTACAATTCGTAAAAAATAGGAAAAGCTTGGTAAACTTATAGCGTGCCCGCACACCTAAAACAGTATTGTCAATACTTGTGACAGAAGCAGAGATGGGATTTAGTCATAACAATTTAATTGTAATGTAATAAAAACAATAGCAATAATAGCGTTTGAATAGCATGCTCTAAACACCTTTTAGATATTGAAATTGTGTTATTTGTATATACCTCCTGGTGCTTACGTCAAGTGAGTTTATTTCTATGTATTACGCTAAAAGACATGAAAAAAAGTAGTTTCAGGCAGCATCAAACCTGTAAAAGTATGAAAGAAATTTGAAAATCATTAATTAAAATTAGTATACCACCTGAATAGTAGACTTACAATGATAAAAACATTTTTTTTAATTTTATACGATGTTGGAACTTGATCCTTAAATATAATTAAGTTTTTCAAGTATTATTTATTCTAAAACATGCACATGCTATTTTTGAAAATGGGTTTTTAATTAACACTTTCTTTAACATGCTATTTTTTTGTATCTTTTCCCATCCCTTGATCGAAAGTATTGTCAATACTTTTTAGGTGTGCGGGCTCGCATAAATGACACTCAACAAACTCACTTTACCTATTACCAGTCCTGTCAAAATATCATAGTCAAAACTCTTCATGAAAACAACTTCTGTTCTAAAAGCAGTTAGTTTTAACTCTTATTTAAGAAACTTTACTAGTGGATTGTACATAGAAAGTAAATAATGAAATAAATTTAAACTGCACTGGATGTGCCTATGTAACTTTATAGCTATGTAAGTTTGGAGGAGTGTAGGAGTGGAGCTGATCTCCTAATAGAGTCAGTAGGTAGCCAGTGAACTCCTGCAGGTATACAAGACATCTTGGCAAACAGTACATGTTATCCAGAATCATAAAAGCTTTATTACTATTTTTTTCTCTGTTTTTACTCTCAAACATTGTCTTCAAGCCATGTCACTCAAACACAAGTCACCGTAAACGTTCGTTTTTTCCTCATGTGCGGGGTAACTGACACGACATAAGCTTCCTAATGGCGGCCATCAAGTGATCCACGAACCCATCTCCGTCAATGGGACTCGGGGGACGGTTGTCAAATCCCACGACAATTAATCTTCGTTTGTGAGACAAAAAATAGTGTATTGTGACAAAAGAATTCGATACATATTAATGAATGAGTTTTGGAAGGAGAATGTTTGTTGATGTTTAGGGAAGTTTGTCTTAAGTTGTAGGCAAACTACCGTCACACCACGACTTTTATTTTACTAATGTAAATACGTAATAACATTTTTTTTCGTTGCGTACTTTAAGAGATTTAAGCATACTAGGAGATAGACAATTGGAAGCTGGAAAACTTTATACTATGTAGTGATGTGACCTTCTTTTTTTAAGTAGGTATTTAGGTTCACAAACGCCATAACCAAAACTATTGAAATTGTTAAAAATCCTTTGAATATACTTTTCCATTTTCATTGGATTTGAGTTACGTTATTATTTCATGAAATAATATCGTAAGAAAATAAAACACGATTAATATGTCTAGTTTACCGGACACCGTCACTCGTTATTATTAGAGTTTCGCAAACGTCTCCGACTTCATTCCAAATATTGTTATGTAAAGTAATTTTTAGTTTACCATACCTAATTCTTTTCTTATAAATGCATAGTTTATTATTAATATCATAGTTTTGTTTTTAAGATTTTGTAAAGTAATAGATAGTAAGATAACATATTATACTATCTACTAACATAAAGTCGTAAAATCTTATTTTAGTAAGAAATATGATGAGACTTTACCGACTAGATGAGGTTATTCGCGATGATGTATTACGTTTATTACGACGTAATTTTTCGTGTTATTTCACAACTCATTTCTTTCGTACAATAAGCTCGTTTCGAGTTGTAACTTTAAACGAAGCGTAAACGCTCGTTATGACGTCAATTTGACAAATATTGAAAACAATTGCCTTGTTAGCACCTATAGAAAATTCTGTAGGTAGTCTTTGAATGCAAACAGGGAAAAACTGTTGTGACGAAATTTGTTGTATGTACGCCTTTATCCAGCTATGGACGTCTACAGGTTGGTGATACTGATAGAGAATAAATAAAATAGAATGTTTTAAAATACTTTTAGCTTTTGGTAAATTTCTCTATGGTAGGTATAATTTATCCATCTATTGTAATCTCTACATTTTGAGTGCTAAGAATTAAATGCATGTAAGGTAGGTGATCTAATGTATTATCTATCACAGTATGATTTTCATATTAAATATGCTCCAGGAAAAGATAATGTTGAGGCTGACTGTCTAAGTAGAAATCCGGTGTTAGAACCTTATGAAAATACAGAAGAACAACTTAAAATAGTAAATTTTATTAAATTAAATGACATTGTAGCAGATCAAAACAAAAATGAAGAGCTGCAAATAAATAAACATAAATTAATTCAAAAACACAACGTGTACCTTAAAAAAAGTAAAGATAGAGAAAAGATTATTTTATCGGAAAAGTTTAGCATTAATTTCATAAAAGATGTTCACAACGACCTTTGTCATATTGGAATTGCACAAATGATGAAAACTATCAGTCCATATTATACAGCTAAAAATCTTACAAAAAACATTGTAAAAACATGCAGAACTTGTGAGATCTGCATTAAAAACAAAGTGAGAGGTACTGACAAATTTGGACTAATGTCACATTTGGGTCCAGCCACTAAACCGTTTGAAATTGTTTCTTTGGATACAATAGGAGGATTTGGAGGTACAAGGTCAACAAAAAAATACCTTCATTTATTAGTAGATCACTTCTCAAGATATGCATTTATTTCAACATCAAAAACTCAATGTGCAAATGATTTTTGCAATCTTATAAAGAAAGTAACAGACACAGAAAATGTTCAACTGATTCTTACTGACCAATATCCGGCACTTAATTCAAAAGAATTAAAAGATTTCGTAAAAGACAAGAATATTTCTTTAATATTTACAGCAGTAAACGCTCCTTTCTCAAACGGATTGAATGAAAGGCTAAATCAAACACTTGTAAACAAAATACGATGTAAAATCAATGAAAACAGTAACAAAAAAGCTTGGGCCACAATAGCGCAAGAGTGTGTGAAAAAATATAATAATACTTGTCATTCTGTAACGAGTTTTACTCCTAATTATCTGTTATACGGAACAGATACAAGTATCCTACCAAATGAATTTCAGCCAGAAAGATCAATAAATGATTTGAGTAGAGACAGGAAAATAGCATTTGAAAAATCTTTAAAATCACACAATTACAACAAAGCAGTTTATGATAAAAATAGAAAAGAATTTCAGTTTAATGTTGGAGATCGTGTATATGTAGAAAATGGAAACAAATTAAATAGAAAGAAGCTCGATGAGTTAAGAATTGGACCTTATACAATTATAGAAAAAATCTCTAACTCCATCTATAAAGTTGATACTGGACATAAAAAGATAGAATCCAATCTTTTCCATATCACAAAACTCGTTCCAGCAAATATTATAGAAGATTAATTGTAAAAATCGAAGTTGATATCTAAATTTACAGAAAATAGACATTTTCTTCTTCAAGGGGGGAGATGTGAAGAGGATTATACCCTCTTCAGTCTACGTTAAGTCTATGGACGTCAAGATTTGTCACATTAGAAAATATTTAATATTATTGTATTGTTATTGTAATTTAGAAAATATAAGAAACCGACTTTAAATGTCGTTTCTTCGATTAAAGAACAACGAAGCAACAATTAAAAGTACGTGTTTCATTAAAATATATCTTATATGCATAATTACGAGGAGATGCAAATAAATTGTATAAGGAATTTACTCTCAAAATTAAAGATTATGGCTGGATGTTTAAAAAAAAGGGTACAATTCTGTGGCATTGCTTTTAAGTCAAATTCAATAAAAATATTGACTCTTGTATTGATAAAAGAGTTCCTTTAAGTACTGTCCATAAAATACTTATCATCGGCAAACTATTGTGAAAAAAATCGTGAAAGACTATCCATTCTCGAGGCTTTCATACAATATGAACTTCAACGTGGGACGAAAAATGTCACCGATATAAGAGTAAAACCAATACCTCACGTTACAGACCATTACTTGAGTCAACATTGTCATATATGTCATCTATAAGCTGATGTGCTGCTTTTAGTTCTCGGTATTATTATAAATATAATTTATTTGAAAAAAAACTTTAAATGCAAGCTTTTAAGATCCTGAATATCATGTATCAGTAGAGTCCAAGACTAATAAAATGAGCCCAAACACGAGAGGTTTATCTTATTTAGTACAGGAGTTTCTATGACTACCTTCCGAGCCCATCATCAGATCAGGACCATTTTGTCATATTATTGCATTGTCACGCGATATACGTCTGCTTCCAAAATGTCAGATCAATCAGATAACGGGAAGTTTGTCAAATTTGACTCGCAAGATTCCAACCGAACTTACATAGGTACATTAGTACATAGTTACATATTATTATAGTGCAAGTTAATAAAAAGCTTATAAAAACTGTAAATAAGTAGATTATATACCGAAATAATACATGATATGTGCATATGCGTATAACTTTCGACTTAGGTAAAAGGACTTAAAAAGTTTTCGTATTTAAACGTAAATAATTCGTAGCTAATATCACTTGTATTAATATTGATTTTTTGCCTAATAATTGCGTCAGATTCTGTCATAAATATCGTTCTATTTTCTTCCCCTTCATTAATTGCATTAATCACGCCCTTAATCATTGTAACTCAATAACATCGCATCGCCAGAAATAACGATATTTTTTTCCTTCCTACAAGACAAAATTTCCCTTAAAATATAATATAAATCACGGACGATATCACACTTCAGGTAAACGACCTGTTACCGCTTTTAGAAATAATTTAGTTACATTAATTACTTCTGTGTTGTTTACAACATGAAATTGTTCCGACTTTAATCAATAATGTTCGGTAACAAGAGATCCCGGGTAATCGAGGGTCCGTTACAAAGACACCCACGTCGAAGGCAGACTGTGGACAATGCTCTTCGAAAACGTAAACATCATGTGATAGCTTTTCAGAAATGAAATGTTTACAATCGATTTTACACGATAGGAATGATGTTGTGCGATGTTTCCTTTGTTAATGTATCAAAAAACTATAAAAAAAGGAGCAAAGAAAATTGTAACTGCTTTCTTACGATACGATGACACATTAAATTTGATTATAAATAAATTTTTACTTAGACTAATTAGTTTTATTTACAGACTTGAAATTTTTCATTGTAAGAACGTAGAGATTTTGTTGGTAGTGCAAATATTTTTATAACCAACAGTCAGCATAAATCATTCTGATTAAGTCACAAAATGTTTAAAAACAAATATACAAAACTATGAAACAAAGAAAAATGTTCACTGAAGCTAGATAGAAAACGAGATTAAACTTTCATAAATGTCAGCAAGAAGCCAATAAACGTAGGAAGTAAATTGAGAATCGAGAAAACACATGCAAACGGTATCGGAATATCTACGAAAACAAATTGTAGAGGCAAACAATTGTAAAGGTCGATCGCCTTACAGAAAGGTCCTTGCCTTATAATTCACACAAATGTTTTGATAAAAAATCATAAAGTCGCCCAGAAAATTCATCTCAAAAATTTTTTGGGGCAAAATCGTTTTGTTTTTCTTTGACGTTCAAAGCTTCTTTTATCCCTTCTTATAAAACCTTCGGCTTTAAACTTGTATTGAAAGCTAGCGATTGAGACTTCTTTGCGAAAATATTGCAGTCTGGATGTGGATTACCTTTCTTAGGAAAATAACAAGAGAAATATTCTTAGCGGTAAGTAAAAGCTTTACACTTTTCTGCGAAAGTATTCCTAGAATTGGTTTTCTTTTTTTTAGAATTTAGTATTTACTGCTTGGGCAACAGCAATAATTAGTTACGTTTATATACAATTTTAATAAAAGCAGAATTAATTTTAGCCAATAAAGATAAGAGTAGCAATTAGCATATTAATATCCACACACACTTTAGCATCCGCGTATACCCAACAAGTAGATTTGAACTTGTATATGCAAAACAGTACTGATGACTCAACTCAAGTAAACAGTTAAAACTATCAATGAGAAGGCAAACCTATCAATAGAACCTGTTCGTCTATGGCTGGCGTAATACTATATTTTGTATGCCAGCGAAGTACAATATGAGTGTTTAAAATTCAAAACAAAACGTTACCACCGAAACATGTTGATATAATTGCACTTAATTTGAACTTCACAACAATTTGAAATTCTCCGAACATTCCAACTTTAAATTTTAGAACGTATGGAACAAATTCAATTTCGTTCGAATACACATGCGTGGTTTTCCGTTATTACATCTAACTTTTCATATTACATTTATTGCGTGATTTCGAGAGGAAATACTGCAATATTTTTCGTGACTTGGTTTCTAAAAATGGAAATAGAACACGTTCGAAAAATGTCAGGTAATTTTTTCATGTCAGTCATATATGGGCTTCGACGTCACCAATATATTTTTAGTCGTAAGTTGGTTTGGGTGGGCTGAAATACCTGCTTTTCAATTAAATTAAAATACTATTTATTTTTGTGTGTTTGTTATAAAAGTAGAAGAAGGGAAGTATTAGTGCAATTAAATTAAAGTTGATAAAACATGGTTACATTCAAAGAGGAAAGAATATTTTTCGCATTTAAAATCAAACAAACGGTGACAATCTACAAGCTATAATTTCAAAAATAATCTACTATTACATTTCTGCAGTGCCTTGACCTCAATCAATTTGCAAATAGAAAACTCAAACCACAATAAAAAAATAATTAACTCGAAAATAACGCAATTTAATTTTAAAAATAGCATCGAGGAAGCCTTTAAGGGCTCGTAAAGCAAATTTTCATTCTGGTCAAGAGAGTTCACAACCGCACAGCACTTAAAAACGAGGTTGACGTCTTTCAATGAAACGATTTCAGCTTCAAAATATTTGTAAAGGTCACAACATTATAAATACAGAAGACATATCAAAAGCCATAATATTGTTAAACTTCGCAGGTGCATCTTAATAACAATTACATTTTTATCACAGAAAAAATCAACACATAATAAATACCATATTTGGGACATCATTTAGTTATTCCAATTTAATTTAAGACTACGTTTGAAGTGAAATACTAAGTTCAATTACATGTAACGTCTATATTTTGTGTGCATTGTACATTATACGTTCTCATGGAAAAACTATTTTTTTAGGATTAAGTAAACGGAAAAGTTTCACTTTTGCCACGAGAGATACCAGTGCATGCAGGAGATATACCTACTGCTAATATGCAACTTTGCCCACTTTATACGAAATCATACTAATCCTTCTGTTATGTTTCGTGTTTGTAATCGTAAACCAATACTCTCTCAAGCCTCTTAACAGCCGCGAAGTTTGTTTTGGACCTATGTCGCTCAATTTCTAAAAGCCGACCCGAAATCGGCAAACAAAGAAAGATCGTTGGCCCACTGGCTTAATCTAACCAGGACTTGAAGGGTTTCAGGGCTGAAAAATTGATAGGTTCCTTTATCAGATGAAAATAAAGTCGAATTAACAATTAAGTTATTTTGATTTTGCAGATCTAGGAAAAAGCGAGTTACCAACTGTAACAACAGAGTTGTAAATAATAATAGTAATTCATAACAATAGAGAATTATGAACGTATTTATTTATGTAATTAAAATAAAATATCTTTTTGTTGGTCTTAGAGAAAATGTAAACATTTTCAGAGACAAAAGTCTTTTACAAGTCATTATAGCTGATTAATATTTTCTGGAAAACCATCAAAAAAAACAGGAAATCACCTTGCGACAAACACCAAAACAATATAAATTTCCCTCGTTTTCATGAAATTGTACGAAAATGAGGGAAAACAAAAAACCAATCACAACTTTTCTGATCAAATCATTGTTTAAGAACAGTCTTATCTGTTATTAGGTTTTGCTTTTTGATACCGACCTGCTTACCAATACCAAGAAATTACTCGAGTTTGTTCACAATTCTTATCTGTTTTGAATAATCTGATTTTAATAAGAAAATCCTTTTGCAAAAATTTGCATTTTCTCATTATTTTGCATAATCAGAAAGAATCTTTTCAGTAAAAAAATAGACATGGAGTTAGTGAATATAAAAAATGGATGCAGTTTAAAAGGTTCTATTGCCACGCGGGCAAGCTTGCAAACGGGTCACCAGATCACTAGAGATTATATCGCTAATTGACCTCCGTAATGTTAAGGAACACTGCATTTTAGCTTTTTGCCATATGTAGACTTGTCAAGATATACAAAATCTTGTAAACAAACGTGTTTCTTAGCTGAAATAACTCGTCATATCAGGCGTCATCAAAGTTTTACAAGAAGGAACAGACAGCTAAGTTAATTTAACGCTACACAAATTCAAATTGCTAAACCGTGTAAAAAGCCACGATTGCCTGACTCTGTATGTAGGCTTGAGGAAAACGTAATATAACATGTAGCAACAACTCTAGTACATGTTAGGGTGTCCATATCTTACCTGTTATTCTTGTTGTTTATCTTTAAATTTATTTTTGAGTTGCAATGTTTTATCGCTGCTCACCAAGATGAAGTTTGTTAATTTTTCTTTGAATGCTCTACAATACAATTTTAACTTTCAATAAGTATATTCTGTGATATAATATTCTGTATATTATCTACCTATTTTAATTTACTTTGAAAACTGCCTGAATAATTTATCTTTTAATTTATTATATTAATCTTTCTGAATAACTACAAATTTAAATTACAAAAAAATAATGCTTCGAATTGAACAATGCGATAACTCTGATAAAATAAAGCAAAATTTTAGGAATTCTTCAGAAACTTGTTCTTGAGAACTATTTCGAAAATAAACGGAGAACTAAAATCAGCTTCAAGATAAGATATCCACTCAGAAGTTTGAAATATAGGTCGAGTTATTGTTCGAATACTTCTATTCAAACTAATCAAATGGTTGGATCAAATTCGTTAGAGATTAATAGGATTTACTAACAACATAAATTGAGTTTGAGAAATTTTATTATTACAGTACTTTACGTTATTTTGGTTAATTTTGCTACTTTAGTAGTAAAGTTTTTTTTAAATATAAGAAGTCAAGACAATCTTCAAGAGAGTACTTGCTGACTTTCTACTTAAACACTGGTGAACTCTTCTGTAATATTCTTTTTACTGATTTTTATGTTCAAGTTATTATTTTTTTTCTTTATAATTGTATTTGAACTCTCCTTATAATTACGATGACACTAATTAAGGTCAGTTGGTATCTCCCTCTTTCCCTTTCTATACCAACATAATTCTGTTGTCATTGTAACAAAACCTTGTAGCACAATCTGATACATAATTTTTGTTTTGGTCTAGGCCGACACTCGTATGAAATACAACAGTATTTTAAAGCAAACATAGTTAGGAAAACTACCGGCATCCGGAAAACAAAGGTGCATTATGAATTGTTTCTGTAACTAGTTTGTTGCACCAAACATCGTGTTGCACGAGTGTAAACAAGAGGCGTTGGATATCCAGGTTAAGCGTAAATATTTGGAATTTGTAATATCTTGTGTTAATATCTATATGGGCTTCATTGCATTGCTGTTTGAGATGTTGTCGATGTCCAATATTTAAATACCTACAATATATTACATACTACGCACATACATCCAAAGCACACACACATATACACCGATTATAATATTTTAACACAGATTTAATTAATCATTTTGAAAAAGCCTTACGATTTCCGTTCCATGCTTAATTTTAAATTTTACTAATTCCTTTTTTTCTTAATTTTTTGTTTATTTTTTAACTTGTTTTAATGTATAAATGATATTTAGGTTATTTTTAAAATGTTTAGTTGAAATCATCTCTTTAAGAAAAAAAAAATGTAAACAACTAGTTGTATTAAATAAATTCTTATCTTTAGGCTAGTTATGGTCATAGCATGCCACCTTTGTACTCTTTAATAACTTTTAACTTACTTTACTAATACTAATCATAGATATTTTTTTTCTCATACAACATATATTTTGTTCCTTTTTATATAAATACAAATTTATGGAATCTCTTTTTGGCAACATAATCTTTTCCGAACGGGTGTTTCTGTAACCTCGCTGTACAGGTATTCCTAGTGCGAGGGACAGAGTACCTCAAAGGACAAGCGATTTTGTAAAAAAGCGAAATCACATTCTTGTAACAAGAACTGTAACTTGTATTTTTTTTGAATAAATAAATAAATATAAATAATATATGAGAATTGTGGTTTCCGAAGGAAAATAAATATGTTTCTCAAATCTCCACTTTAATTGAAAGTTGTCAATGTTTTATACTTACATATTCAAAAAAAATATCACTTTCTCTTCTATTAACACTCAACACATCAACTCGCAAACATTTAATACTGAAATTAAGACTTTTTAGCAATTTATTCTTAATCGCATTGGTGATTAAAACTACCACATTTTAAAACACACTGTTTACAGAATCCAAGGCCTCTGAACCCTCTCTTACCTTATAAAATATATTTCTAAAAATGAACGTTTCTTTTTACCGGAAATTGTATGAGGCCTTTGTATCACATGCATTTCCATTATAAAGGTAAGCAGATAGCTTGATATGAAGGTACACCATGTTTTGTACATAAGCTTTTCCATTATTCTCTCAAAGAAACTTTAAGGAAGCGGGTATCAAGGACTTTTTGAAATTGGTAATTTAACCTTTTTGTTAAACCTTTACTTTATTACTTCTAATATATAAAATTGTCGTGTCACGGTGTTCGAACTTGAACTCCTCCGAAACGGCTTGACCGATTTTGATGAAATTTTTTGTGCTTATCCGGTACCTATGAGAATCGGCCAACATCTATTTTTCATCCCCTAAATGTTAGGGGTAGTCCACCCCTAATTTTTTTTTTCGGCGCAGACGAAGTTGCGCGAGTCAGCTAGTATTTTATACTTTTATTACGTATCATTTATTCCGATAATAAATGTACAAAAGAAATAAAAATTTAAAACCACTACTGTTGTTGTTTGGATGGAAAAAAATAATATCTACATTGAAATCAATTCGGTTTAAAACAACTCACTTGATGCATACAGTATCATCTACTTATTGTTGTTCGGATTAGAAATACTAATACTCAGGTTTGTTTACTAACGTTATTGTAAGTTAAAACCCGTAGTAACGTAGATAACCACAAATATTTAAATAAATCCAACTAAAATTCAAAAGCCTTTAATATTTATCTAAGCATTGAGTTTTGTGTGATACACCGGATCGTAAGTGACCACGTAAAAGGCCCGTAACACAAGCAACACTTCCCGAATATTAAACAGCTTACAGTACTACAACTCTTTTGGTATTTGAATGGGTAAAATTTATTGTGTACTATTTGAATTGGTCTATAAACATCGACAATTTTTTAGTGATATTTTAAACAACTACTTTCTTTTTAAAGTGAGGTGGAAGAACATTTTATGGCAGTAGGAAATTCACAGCAATAAACAAAAACAAAATTTCTTTGAGATAAAAAATGGTACACAAAAGAAGGAAAAGTATTAATAGCTAAATATTAAACTTTCCATTACAAATCAGCCGAAACTCAGCATATTGTTGAATATCGGCAAAAAGTAGTTTTATCTGCTCCCTTAAAGGAGAAAACCGTAAACGTAACCGCGTAACTAAGGGGTGGGCCATATAAAGTTTGCATTTTTTCATTTTTCGACTGTCGTGTTGGCTGTGTGGCATGTTGCGCCATCCTGTTGAAACCAAATGTCGTCCATGTCATACTCTTTAACTTTTGGAAACAAAAATTCGTTGAGCATGGCACGGTAATGCTCGCCATTGACCGTAACGGCGGCTGGTCCAATGATGCCGCCGGACCAAAACTTACACCAAACCTAACTCTTTGTGAATGCATTGGCTTCTCAATGGTGACGTGTGTATTTTCCGACCCCCAGATGCGACAAGTTTGCTTATTGACATAGGCCAATCATTTTTGCGGATTTTTTTTCACATTTCTTACAGTTTGGACTGAAGACTCACCACACTTAACTTTTCAATATTTTCCAATTTCGTTCAAGCGTATAGCGTCCCATTTCGTAAATGTCAAACCTTTAACTAAATTATGAACACAAATTAAATGACATTTGAGCTGTCATTCTCTAAATAAACAGTAGTTCAAAATGCAAACGTTAGATCGCCCACCCTATATATTAAGTGAAAATTTAACAAAGTAATGCTAAATTGTATAACCTACCACCATAGCAAATTTCTCATATTACATCATTTTGAAACTCAGCCGCTGTGACGATATAAATAGCAACTAATGAAAAAAGACCAATTTAAGTTTGTAGGTAAAAGGTATTGATTTCCGAGAAGGACGGTAACCTTATAGGTATCCTAAAATAGCCTGGCTCTGACGTATCTGAATTTAAATTAGATCCAATTTGTAAATTGTTTCTCAGTCTAATTAAACTAGTGTCATTGTTAATTTAAACTTTATAATGGGTTTGAACCGAACCAAAATTGACTTTAACTTAATTTCGTTAATTTACATAGAAAACTCGATTGCTAGGGTTAAGCTTTTCTAAAGGTGTTGTTACATATTATTTAATGTAAACAGTTGAACGTGATGCTAACAAAGACGTCTTTGTATCAATATTGGGACTAGAGAGGTACGCTGACTTGTGCTTGAATTGACAGTGTATGGAGAAGGACTGCAAATAATACTGGTACTACCTAAATGTATTTTTAGAGGTCCTTCGAGTATTTACTAAAAATCGTAAATATTATTTTAACAACTTAGTAGTTGAATTGCTCAGTTTCACATTCGAGTAAAAGATACAGAAAAAATAAATATCCACGATTCGTTTCATTCATCAGATCTTTTTGATATGAACCATTTCCCGAGAGCTATGACTTGTTCTTCTTTAAATGATGTTTGGTAAGAGTTCTAGAGAGGCTCTGTGGTGTCCGCAGACATTGCAGGAGTTCATAAGCGACGGTAACTACTTAGCATTAGATGGGCACTAAGCTCGTCTACATACGGTGAAATAAAAATAAATCTTCATGTAAAATAAGTAGGCAATACAGTTAATTTAGAAATAATTTTATTATAACAAAATAAAAAGAGCTATTGACATTAAACTTCAAAATATAAAACAGTACCTACTAATATAAATATATAAAATCTCGGAGAAAACGAACGAACTTAATATGTTGTACATTATGTTATAACAATATTAATGCATACATCAATATCTCAAAAAAAAACAATCAGTATCTGATATGTTCCACAAATCAAAGCAAATTATAATACATCGATTTCCCAGCCAAAATATTCTGGAAAGAAGTTCTGCTTTGAATGACCATAAGCTTTGCGATCATCGTCACTGTCAGTTTGCGAACCTAGTTTCAGCATTTCGTTGTATTCTTTATTTACAATAAAGAACAACACCTTTCCATCATATCTTGCTGGTTGAACGTACCATAAGTGTCTGTCCGTGTCGCTATTTTTAGATCCATAAGCACCATGGTCACCATCTGAGTCTCTAGAGTTACCCAATTTCAGGAAATAATTACGATTAATTGTACGCAGCTTAAAGTATACCATATTGTTAATCCAGACAGGAATAAACTTCCAAGTGATTTTGAATCTAGTTTGGGTGTTAGGGTCTCCGTATGCAATTGTATCTCTATTCAAATCTTCACCGTCTGCGTATTTCAAAGCCATACCATATCTGTAGTTGATTATCTTAGCAAATACTAAATCTTCATGTATTCGTAACTCATAGGGAAAACAATCACGAGCAATGTGCCACGAGGCTGTGGTTGTTACTTTATACGCGTAGTCAAATACTTGAGTGTAGCGATAATCATACAGCCGATTTATGACAGTCCTAACAGAATTGTAGTAGCCACTTCCATGTAACATCCGAGTTATATTTACTGCTCTGTCATACTGCCGATACGCAACCGCATTGAAAAGATCATTTTCATATTCCTCGATTACATCTTCGGATAATTGAATTTTTGTTATGTTCACTTCTTTGTCTTCAGTTCCAGCAATATTGGTGGTATTCTGGGTTCCGTCTGTGTCTATAGCGGTATCACTCGTTTTCTTCTCATCGCCGTTGGCCGTGGTTGCAAGCACACACCACACCAATAAAACCAGTATCCTCATACTCGTAGCTGTAAACTTACAAGTGTTTAATTTAATATAGAATTACTATAACTTAAATTATTACAACTAATAAGTCCTAAATTTAATAACAAGTAAATCGATCAATCATAGTAAATCGTTAGTAATTCAGCATTTACTATTGTTTTCGCCATTTTGATACTACCTAGTATTAGAATGCTTAGTTAATTTATAGGAATTTAATAAAAAATATTATAAAACACTGACCCATGTTCCACAGCAATGTGAAATAAAGACTAAATAATAAAGATTGGTGACAGATACCTCTACATTACATTATATACACAGAGATAACACTATATATATTATCAAATTAAGGTTAACTCTTAACCTCATAATCACTAATCATAAACATTACATTCAAACAGTCATAATGAATATTAACATTATATTACATCATATAATATCCTCAAGAACAATGACAAATCTTTTTAGTCTAAAATATACTGTAACTGTCTGTGGTGTCTTAATTAGAAGAAAATATCGTCACATCACATCTCAAATCTTTTTGTAACAGTGCGAGAATTTTAATTTTGTACATGTTTTGAATGAATGTTATTTGGTAGAATGAATTTTTTCCAAGTACCGTGAAAATTATGGACAGTTAAATTTGACAAAGTTTGTTTAATCACGCAGTCGTTACAGAGAAATGATACACTCAAACCTGAAGTTTCAAAGTAATAATGAATTGTTAATAATAAATAGTTTAAGTTATAGCAATAGACACCAACCAACGAGGCTTGAGGAGGGTCCTTAAAGTTAGGTCGTAGGTAGTGACCCCTCAATGTCCCCTGACATTGCAGAGGTTCATGGTCATCAGGTGGCCCGTTGGCTCGTCTGCCTACATGACAATAAAAAAAAAATCGAAATCACTCCAACTAAGCAATCAATCACTTCTTCACCCAACACGATCGATACATTACATAAAAGTCCAAACGATCCCGATACTCTCTAATAAACCAACAATGATTTATAAAATAGGAAATCATATTTCACCCAGGAAACTACAGGAGCTATTTCGATAAATTTAAACAAAAATCCTCACCCTGGAGGGTCGAGATCTAATTATTTTCCTTTGATAAAATCTACAGGGATTTCTTATCGGAGAAAAGTTCCCTTTCTTTATAACGGGAATGACGACTGGACTACATTTTTTGTGTCAACATCCTCGAGGACAATAAATATTTTATTTATGAATGACGTGAGTTCACCTCAGTTGACCCTTGTGGAGTTTGACACCTTGTACAGATAAAGCTGTATTATAAAGCACTTTGAAATATTCTTTCTATTGTAACCATTCCTTCTCAAGAATTAATCCTTTTGATGTCGTTGAACAAACTGAAAGTAGGTTTGGGTTAAGGCGTTTGACTTGTTCAACTACATGACAAGTAAAGTTAAATTTTCATGGATTAATTTAAAACTAAATTTAATAAAAGCGAGAGTGAAAATGTGTAAGACGTATTATTATTATCTTAGTATTATTAACCCTCGAACCAGCAATAAACCAACTATGATGGACTAGTTAAGATTAGACAAACAATTCGAATTCGAAATTATGTTTACCGTACTAGGTCTAACTATTTTCCCAAAACAGAAATATTTGCCAACGAAGCAATAAAAAAAACTTTACTGTTGGTTTTAAATCGAATCATGAGCATTTCAAATCACATTTTACCATGATACCATTACATATGCATTAAGTTTATCTACATTATCCATTATACTCATTCAAGCTAACTAATTCAAACTCAGCTTGACACGCGTTTTGTATCGTCTGGGGTGTTATAGTATACCCGCAAAGTTTGTAGATACGATCCATCTGTCAACTCGACGTCCCTCGAGTCAACTTAAACTCGTGAACGCATTACGCACACAACCCAACTTTGTGTTTCGAACAATTTGCAAATACAAAATATGGGAATGCTAGTCAAACTATGTCAACGATTGCTCAAAATTCGTTGAATTATGTTCATCAATAAGTTCCCCAGATAGAAAAGCAATTTATTTTATTTATTTCAATCAATCATAGATCATATTAGGTAATTACAAAATTTTATTGAATTAAATTATATTTATTCCGTTAACAATTATTATTAATTAATTAAAATTAAAGAGGGACACATCAGTTGTTTTTTTGTCAGTATATGAATCCTATCACAATGATTCATATACCGACAGTCAAACCTATCTGCGAATACTCTCAGAATGTGTCCAATTATGCTCTTTTTTCTTCACTCAGCTATTCCTAAAACGTACTTATATATCGTTTACTCATTTTTAGAAATAAATTTAATCAACATATACATAATACTGACGTTGGGAGTTTAGAATTGCATCCAGGATATTAACATGAATATTTCGAATTACGAATTATGATATCATGTAGATTACTGAAGTAGATGCTTTAATAACCATGATTAGGTTTCCTTATCAACTGGATGTGTTTGGTAATTGTTTTCAACATGGTATCTCTTACATCTTCTGCTTAATATCTCTTTTTGAAACAATAACAGGCACCGTAAAATATTATCGAAAACATAAGGGAAGCAACAGGATTTAATATTTAAATTTAGGTTTTGCCAGTGAAGTTAAATTATCCACGAAATTAAAATCCCACCCAAAAAAATACTTAAAATGTTATATGTTAAATGTTAACGGTTTTGTTTAGCTGTATGTAGTAATATTATTCCTGAGTCATTTCGTAAGTTACCATCTAATTCCTCAGGCAGTTGCCTGACAAAACAGATAAACATAAACTCGTTAGCTGTAATCTTTCGGCACTCGTATAGTTACATTTGACGTTTATTTAAGAACATTTAGTAAAAACAAATAAACTAACTTCAGAAGTGCTATTTAACATTTTGATTTTTTCACGACTGATAAATAAATAAGTGTACCTACATAGTTAGGTCATTGCAAATTAAATCAGTGTTTCGTGTAATTCTTTTACAGTAGGTTTTTCACGAAGAAAGTCACAAACAAATTCGACTAAAAAATAAAATTAGGAACTAATTTTACGAAGAATAAGTTAGAAACAGTTAAATTACTTTCATGATTATGATACATAGGTATGGTAAATTTGAAACATCAAACATTACATACTTGTTCAAAGATTAACATTTACCTATAAGACTTAACCAAAATTGAAACATATGCCTAACAAAGCATTGCCGAGAAAATTTAAAGTGCTTTGTTGGATAACCTAAAATTATTGTTGACTAATTAGCGCTTGAGTTAAAGTTACTGAGTAATGTAAATTGGCATTAATTCTCTGCCTACACGTTCAGTAAACTAGAAGGCTAATTTTCATAACGTGAGAACTTCAAACGCTCGTTTAAAAAGCTATACTAATTAAGCATTGGTTATTATAAGTTCTCGCTTTATTAGACAATAGATATGTACTCGTGTAGTATGACTCACCTTGTGGTAAGTAGGAAGATGGATGGGTACATTCAATCAAAACAAGCATTACGAATTCATTGCAGTCTTATGTTTTGGTGCGATTATATGAAATTTCATCACATAATTAAATTTATATTAAGTGTACCACGTTCATTGGAACAAAGTTAATCCTAGCTATGAAACATTACCAATTTTTTTTGAGATATACAACCAAAGTGCATTTCTTATACAGGGTGTTAAAATCCGATGAAACAATACTTTCACAGCAAATAGTATACTTGATGTAGAAGCCAGCCACCAAGTATGAGTTTTCTAGGCATAAAATATCATAAGTTATAACTAATTAAAACTACGTGTTAATTAGTGCGTGATCAACCCTACCGTACTGACGTACACCAACAGCTAAAGACTTAAACCGGCTAGTCACCTCCTGTATCATAGAACATTGTAATAATACACAGGACAAAAATCACATTCTAAACAAGATACATGCGCCTGTGTTCGTGATAATAGATATAGCACGCTAAATGTAGGTCAGAATAGGTTTGTCAAAAATAATACAAAATAATAATTTTTCAACTTTGTATGGGAAAATAAAGTGATCATCTTCGTTTCAAAAGTTTGTGTATATGATTTGAAATGTGATATAGATTAAGCCCTCAAAGTATTGTTTCACCGGGCACCAACACCCTGTATAAGTATTTGAATCAGGTGGGCCGTTAGCTCGTCAGCCTACGTGGCAATAAAAAAAAAAAAAAAAATGACTAGTGCCTTAAAATCGAACTTAATTAGAAGATGGCGATAATGATCAGCTTTTAAATGAATATTCTATCCCTAACAAGCAACCTCACTGTGAGTGATGTCGATATGTGATGTGTGCCTTTAACGACAACATAAATAAATAGATACGCGTATTGAATCCTTATCGATCAAAGACAAGTGAGTGACGTCTGAAACGGGCGCTGTCTGTTATTAAACGTGTTTGAAATGCACTATTACTGTCTAGACCGGCTAAATTCAATACAGGAAAGTGTTATCGGATTTACCTTCATCCTAGTTCCTTGGCAATCTTTTTCAATATTAAAAATATATGAAAGGTTTTTTATCTGTAAAACCTTTAATTTTCCTTACATGTACCAATTGAATATGCCATAATAATTAGTATTTATCAACACTATCTGTAGTCTTGTATTATGAACCGAAGATCCAGTACTATTTGCATCAATTTTTTTTTTCAAATATATCTAATATAAATATATAAAATACTCGTGTCACAGTTTTCGTTTCCATACTCCTCCGAAACGGCTTGACCGATTTTGATGATTTTTTTTGTGCATATCCGGTATCTATGAGAATCGGCCAACATCTATTTTTCATCCCCCTAAATGTTAGGCTACCCCTAACATCCACCCCTATTTTTTTTACTATTTTTTTTAACAGACGAAGTTGCGCGTGGCAGCTAGTACCGTATATAGTTCAAGACCTACCTACGAAGCGTCTACCAGTGAACGCAAAAGATGATTGACAATCTTCACCATAATCAACCCGTAGACACCTCGTGTTGGAAAAAACTTCCTCTGAATTTCACTACAACAAACCAATTATTTATTAAGTGAAAATAAAACCAATAACATTCAACAAATTATTAGGTAAATACAATCCACACTTCCATATTGAGCAGCTTAAGTATAATCACAGATTAAGTTCCAATCTTCTTGGTTGACTCTCGATTTAGTCATTAAATCAGATCAAGACGAGAGGCGGGTTTCAATTAATATTGTCTGAAGGCGCGGCGCTAACAACTGGATCAGAAACTTTAATTGGGACACAGCAAAGACAAATATCTCAAGACTTTGGAATTAGTTTATTTCAATATACTCGTATTCTGTGTTCTGTGGTATACTCGGTTTGAATCAGGACAAATTGACTACTTAGCGGTCACGGAGAGACACTTAAAACTTATTTTTAGGCAACTATTTAGTAATATTGTTAGTAGAATTTAATGTATTGAAAAATCATTAGTTCTATCCTAGTAAATATACTTCAAAAGTGATTTAGATAAATAATAATAAATAATTCAGAGAAATTAATGTAACGAAAGACAAAAAAGTACGTAAATTTAATAAAACGATGTGTGAATTACAAAATAAATTAATCTATTCAATTCACTCTACTCATTTATTTTTATTTGAATACCTTCCGTAAGATACGAATTTTACCATCCTGAACAAAAATACGATTATTTTTTAAATGTATTTTTGTCCAAATCACTGCGTCCTACTTTCATTTTTTATTAAATTTTAAGCACCTCCCGTAAAGTGAGAAAAATTGAGCAAGCTCAATAAAATACAAGAATCTCGATATCGAATCACTTTGTATTCAATTTTAATTGAACCGTCCTCTATAATTTGGTAGGATCGGACGCCTTCGCAGTAAGAGCACTTAGCTCATCCCTCAGAGTTGAACGACCCGACGCGGAGGCTGTTTCATAAAAACGAAGGCCGGCCTACCATGTGCTTGTATTTTCAGTCGGACTGAAGAAAAGCGTCAGTCGACGAGTGACCGTTGAGGGTGTAAGACGTGTCGCACACCGCGAACGCCGCGCGTAAATAACATCGACTTCGAGAAAAACTTTCTTAAAATTTAAACTCACTTTTTCTTGTGAAAGTGGATTGAAACGACTGTTTTGTAAAGACAGTGACTTATTTTTAACCGAAAACTGTATTAAAAGTTATATGAACACTTCAAAAATTGTGACTATCTTTAAAATTCACGATAACTATTAAGTTATTCATTGACTATCTGACTCTGTTTCCTGTGAATCGAACGGAAGCCGAACTAAGTTAAGAAATAGAATTCTAGAGGCGAACGACTGCACTAAAAGGTAACTTTTAATTTGTAGTTTAAATCTTCAGCTCAAGTAGTATGGTTCAAATTGCAATACACATTAACATTGAACGGTGTTTTAAGTAGTTGTAGAATATTCTAAATAACTCGCTATATATTCGGTACTATACTGGGATCTACTTTGACTATTTATGCAGTAGGTATAAGTAATATTAATTATCACTAAGAATTTTTTATATCATCTATCTTATTCTACCTGAACTGAAATATTTTGAACTTTAAAATTTCTTTGCTATAAAACAGAATACCTAAATACCAAAATATATTATATAGCTTAAATTTATTGTCTTAAATATTTAATAATTTTATGATCCTATCTTTGATTTAAATTGAAGAAGTCTTAACAAAAAACATAACGCAGTTTTAAACAGTTTCCAACCGAATCTTTACATAACATACACAATACTCTTAAATAAATATACGAGTACGTATTAGTATTAAACATTTCACAACATTATTCTTTATGTACTTTACGCATCAATACTGAAAGGTACGCGTTTGCTTATAAAATTTTAAATTTTTGATTTCACGAGAAACCGTGATGTTTATATGTCGATAGCATTATCGACTATACAAAAAGGTATTTTTTTTAAATCCATACAAAAAAATATAAAATTAAGTCTAAAACACCAATATTGAAGAACTGTATCAGATTAAGACTAATGGTTAATCTTTATTATAATACGTTAGTATACATTTCACTACTATTTTTTTTTTAATGTAAAGCTTTTTTTTGTTTTAAAATTTAAAAAACGCTATTTTGTAACTCTTTGTTTGAAACTATGTTATATTTGATATTTTATGTAGGTACAGTGTTTTTAGGTTCTTTATTTTCTAGACACTATTTTGTTACTATATATAAAATTATACTAAATGAAATGATAGACATAAAGAATAATTAATTTAATTTCCTATATTTGGTTGTCCAACGTTGTCAGATAGCAATGGTTGGCAGATATCAATTGATCTTTTCTCTAAACTGTATCAAGTTATAAACTTATTCAGACACTCGCGGTTTTCTATAATACTTTCATGCATTTTCAACGGGTTCTTACCACGATATTTAATTAATTTCAGTCTTCTCGTGATCACGACGTTTGCAACAATGTTGAAATATCGAGACAACTCAATTAATTAAATATCGTGGTAAGAACCCGTTGAAACTGCATGAATGTACCAAGTTAACTGCGATTTCTATTCCTAATATAAATTTGTAAAGACGGATCTGTTTTAATCTAATCAACAGGATGATTTATTGTCTTTGTTTTATAGCTACAGTTTAACAATACCTACGTGTGATTTAACGGACATTAATATTCATTATATAATTATTCATTTTTTATTCGTTTAGTCGTGGGATGCATAATTGAATTGTTAAGTGCAGTTGTTAAACATTGATGAATTGTAGTAGTTTTTTTGTTAGATACTTCTTTTGTTATATCTCATGCAATTGTCACCATACAGTAACATTTGATTTTGATTTGTTGTTGTAGTTTTTTTTGTAAATTACGCAGATCCACGCAGATTTTACAAAAAATAAAGGCTGGATAAAATTTTCAGATTAGTCGAAACATAAATAAGAATAAATACAAGAAATGTTGTTTTATGATTGTTCATATTTTAAATTGTTATCTTAACCTAAACAATGGATAATTAATACTTAAGGTATAAAAATACACATGTTCTTTAATTATAACATTCAGTTAATAATTCCAGTAAAGAACTGCATATCATCTTTAACCTTTTTGTCCTAACCTATTTTTAGTATCTTTTATTTTTCTTGTGTTTAATAGTAAGATTATAAAAGATTTATACTGAGAGATTAGCTCGAGTTAATACTTACTTTGGCGGTCGAGATAAATATGATTTCTTTCAATGTTAATTAATGTTGATATACCTTGACATAATTTTAAATACAAAAAAATTGCAATTTCCTACACGAGTAGAAAATGTTAGTTATGAAAAATATATCACGAAAAGTTTTCTCTTTCTGTATAATAAGCATTAAATCGTGCCTTGTTTACAATTTCAGGAGACTTTAGGTAAAGGAAAAGTTTACAAATACTTTCTTCAGCATCGAATTCCTTTTATATTGTTATAGCCAAACAAAAACAAAATCAATTCAGTTATAGAAAGTCCTTAAAGGTAAGTCGTAGGCCCTTTAATTTCCATTATAGGTATACTGCAGAGCCTTATGAGCGACGGTAACCACTTACAATCAGGTGGCATAAAATATTTTTATTGATCTGAAATTAGATAACTATTTTATTTATTCGATACTGCGGACACAAAACACTAAGTACTATCTTATATATAAAAATAAGTTGCAAAATGTGTTTAAATATACTTTGAAGCTCAAGGATAGCAAGAAAACTTATTCAGACACTCGCGATTTTCTATAATACTTTCAAGCATTTTCAACGGGTTCTTACCACGATATTTAATTAATTGAGTTGTCTCGATATTTCAACGTTGTTGCAAACGTCATGATCACGAGAAGACTATCGTGGTACGAACCCGTTGAAAATGCATGAAAGTATTATAGCAAGAACAATCTAATAATTGACATTTAATTGAAAATGACGCAGACGAAGTTGCGCGGGTCAGCTAGTATTAATATAATAATGACGTATTATCCGAAAGAACGTAATAGAAATAGAAACTTCACAATACTACGCCATAACTGTGTATTCAAAGTTGTAAACGGATTTTTCCACTAGATGTTGAATATTTTACGTGTCTCTATCGAAATGTATTAATGCAGCGATAAATATTTAATGGTTTTGAAATCATCCATGCCGTATCGAATAAAATATCCATTATTTCTTAAGAATTTGCTTTATAAGTAAACTCGTACTGCGGATTACGTATAGTGTGTCTGTTTTGAGTTCATGTGTGTGGGGTGCAGACTATGTAAATGTTATTTATATAGGAATATACCTAGTATTTTCAAAATATCATAATTGCAATTTAATACTAGCTATATCTTCAAACTACCAGAAAACCCTCAGTTTATTAACTGTCCTGTATTTTATTTCTGAAAGAACCGATTTCTACAATTCAGTTTTTTTAATATACATAATTTCTTGTATGGGTAGGCGATAGATAACGGCCCCTCTTTGCCCTGGCATTGCAGAGGTTCATGAGCGACGGTGACCGCTTACCATCAGGTGGGCCGTAGGCTCGTTTATCTACCGTGCAATAAAAAAAAAATATTCATCTCGTCTGTATATTTCGAAATATTATTTTCAACTTTATATGCTGAATTCTAATAGATATTCTTAAATGCACCAATCGAGCAATCACGTGTTTATCTTTGACTAAATGCATAAATATAAAACGTTGATACGTCATTTATTTGAATTTACGTAGTAAATTCCTACGTCAGTATGTTTGTCTGTCAACTGAATAGTTTTCAAGGTGTGGTGATACCTCGTAAATGTGTTGTACAAATATAATGAACAACTGATATTATAACATTAGACATAAATACTAGAATACTATTACAGCAATGGTAACTGTTACTATAGATTAATTTTACTATTTGTTTCGGAATTTCAAACCTAGAGCAAACGGAGATGAAGAACGGTGCTCCCCGAGTACGACTTGTTCTTCTTTAAATGATGTTTAGAAGACTTTCTACACCATACATCATAGGTGACGGCACTGCAGTTTAAATCACAGGGGTACGGTATCGACTCATGTGAGTGACCGTAAATAGTTGCTGGTGAGCCAAGCAAAGCTCGTTTACCAATGGGGAAATAAAAACATAAAAGTACGCTAATACTGTTTCAAATTGTATCTAATGCCTTCGTTCAGAAAAGCTAACTTAAAATTTTATCAGCATTCATAAACACACTTAATTCTGAAGTATTTAATGCGCTACAGACTATTAACCTCTATAATATTTGAATCTTTCCTCCCACAACTTTTGTGTTTATAATAGTGCTTAAAACACCTAAAACCCGATTCAACTCACTAACTAAAAAGAAAATAATTGTACTTAACCTTTACAAACTAGAAAAAGTAGCAGAACTCTTAAACCAAGTTACAAATAGGCGTGTTATCTTAATACACTAAAAAAATAGTAAAATATTCAAAAAGTTTTGAGTAAAATCACAAAAAGTTCCCCAAGCGATCTTAATTTTTTAAAACTGCTCGGCGGTTAACCCTAGAAAGTATACGACCGAAATGGCATGGTGAAGTTTCACTTAGCCAGCGTTAAAACTTCTAAAAATTAAAACAAAAATGTTTTTGTTTTGCCCTAAATAACTTTACGAACGACCTTTTCGCTGCGGGATAAATAAATACCATTCCAATTTTGAAGTTTAGGTGAAACAAAAACAAGTCGAAAGGTTCAGTCGTAAACGATATTTTTTTTATGAAAACAATAAATTATTTAAGACTAATGATATCTATTGACACTCGATGAACAACGAACATCGTAAAAGTGGCTTTTCATAACAACAGCATCAACAGGAAAAGATGGAAATGATTGCGCCTACGAATATTCAAAAGATCGTGTTTCCTTCCACGGAAATACACATTTCTAATATCTCACATTGCAACGGCTTCAACAACATAAATATCGTCTCGTTATAGATATTTTCGTTTTTTATAGATATTATTACAATTTATAAGACGTTTTATACAATTTCTATTTGGCCAGTCAGGCGGATGAATCCACTTTTTTTTTTTTTGACGGGAGGTAATCGCCGGACTTCCACTCGCCCCGCGAGTGGGGTATGTGGGGGTTGAACCGCACTAAAACCTCCCGCCAATCTCGCTCGACATCCGATGTAATAGGGGTGACAGGACGCGTTCGCGATTGTCGCTCACGTATCGCCCCGTCACCCCCTAGGTGAATCCACTAGTTGAATGTTACAACGTAGTAGTAGTTATAATTACTTTTCATCGTGATGTTTTCAAAAACCCAAAACGTGATTACGATCAGGTGACCCGGTGGCTCGTCTGCCATAAAAAATCTTAGCCGGAAGAGTAGCTTCAAGCTATGATAACACACATGGAAGAACAAAAAGCAAAAATATATATCTAAACTTGATTTATTGAGTTACAGTTTTTCCTTCCGCGAAAGACGATGCTCGTGTTATCCAGAAACTAGTTTTGTAGGACACAACATGGCAAATACGCATTGTTTGCTTCTCGAGGTCTTGGACAAGTGGAATCGCAAGTCGGATCCAATTTCCGGACCGCCCCAGCTTACGTAACATGAAGAGTAAACAAGATTCACGTTGGCTGAGTTATAGACGTCGTTTCAATGATTTGTTATGCTTTTATCAAAAATATCTGAAGAATATTCAATCATACTATATTTGGGAAATCTGCATGGCTTCCGTCTCGGTTTAAGTGAAATGTTTGGTTGGGACAACTCATACAAATGCTTGAAAATAAAAATTTAAATTCGTTTTTACTCCGCTCTAAGGATAGGTAGTAGTTTTATCGTGTCGAGATAATACATCTTAACATCATAGACAGAGAAACATAGAAAAAGTTCATACAGTTTGGATAAATGTTTCTCATAACATCGTACGATCCCTAAGCTAGCCTTATCACCAGGGGGTGACGGGGCGATACGTGAGCGACAATCGCGAACGCGTCCTGTCACCCCTATTTATCGGATGTCGAGCGTGATTGGCGGGAGGTTTTAGTGCGGTTCAACCCCGACATACCCCACTCGCGGGGTGAGTGGAAGTCCGGCGATTTCCTCCCGTCAAAAAAAAAGCCTTATCACCAAGCTCATAGAGAATCTTTCCTATATAAATTTGGTATATTTATCTACAAGAAGAACATTAAGGGACGTTCTATATCTGTCAATAGTCGTTAAATCTTTATCTTGGCAGTAAATCATCACTAGTTTTTATGTGCCTATTATCTGATCGAAGTTTATTACGTTGAAATGTATGGACAAATCATTGAAAATAATATTAATAACCTAACTTCTGATATGAAAACTCGAAGCGGTAATAATTATTATTATTGTCATAGAAGGCAAACCAAAAACCAACCAAATCAAAAACTATTAAAATGTCTATTATTACATTTGCAAGAAGTCATTGAGTCACAGGATTGTAGCACACTTTTTGGTAGAGGCCCATGTCCAGCACCGTCTACGAGCTTTTGTTGTTGATGATAATGATTATTAAATTTTATCTGTTTAAAAATGTATAAAATAAATTAGATACAAACTTAATATTTTCTTTAATTTTATGGTAACCATACTGGATACTAAATTCACACACATAATATACGAGGATTGTCAAGTAAACCTCAGTGGTGAAGAGCAGTGACGCGAGCATCTATTTTCGTGCAATGTATGGTTATGCTATAGTAGGTCTGTACAGCATATATACTATATACTTAATATCTAAAAAGTATATTTGTAAACTATATCTACAGTAGCTATGGGCCGTTAATTATAATAAATATTAAAAAAGTATTACTTGAAGCTTAATTAACAAAATTGAGAGCTCAGTGATCGACATCACCAAAAAGCATACGATACGAAGATGACGAATATCTTGAAATTTTAAGATGCATAAACGTACATCCAATGTAAAGTTAAATTTTGATTTTTGAAACGCTCAATATCATCATTCATCATCAGCCTGTAGACGTCCACTGCTGGACATAGGCCTCCCCCAAACCTCGCCACATCGATCGGTCCTGCGCTGTTCGCATCCAGCCACTTCCCGCGGTCCTGACCAGGTCATCGGTCCACCTTGTGGGAGGTCTGCCTACGCTGCGCCTACCAGTTCGTGGTCGCCACTCTAGAACTTTTCGGCCCCATCGGCCATCAGTTCTGCGCACAATGTGTCCTGCCCATTGCCACTTCAAAGATGCAATTCTTTGGGCTATGTCGGTAACTTTGGTCCTCCTGCGAATCTCCTCATTTCTGATTTGATCACGCAGAGAAACACCCAGCATAGCCCTCTCCATTGCTCTCTGAGCGACTCTGAGTCGTCTTACAAGACCCATTGTAAGCGGCCAAGTCTCGGATCCATAAGTCATCGCTGGCAACACACACTGGTCAAAGACTTTCGTCTTGAGACGAACGCTCAACACTTACTTAATATTTAACTATAATGTTAGTGTAATACGTAACTACCTTCCTCTTATTAACGGTAAAAGTGACAATACTTCACATTGAGCATAGCACTTGAGTACGGACCCTTTTCTCGGCATATTCATCAAGAACCATTACGTACACATATTCAGAGATAATGTTAACATTATCTTTTGTTGTACACACTTCTACGTAGTTAATGAAGACAGAAATAAATAAGGGAACACATTTCATTGTGTTTATCACAATAAGCGTAAGTCAAGATATTGCGGAAGGAAGAAATGTTTCTGGGGTATAACATTGAGAAAGTGTCGCTTTCAACGAAAGGGCTTATATTTGAGCCTGGTTTTCCTAGAAGCGGATGAAAAATATTATAAAATGAATTAAATTTATATTATATTTTTATGAACCAGTGGTTTCACTTTTTAAAAAGCGTTCATTAATGGTATGCAAGGAGCCTCCTTAACTTAATAATGGAAAAAAATAAAAATAATACGCTTCTGAATCCAAAGCAAGTCCAACGTATCCTTTTTCACAACCTCTTAAAATTGGCGCCAATCCCAGAACCCATAGATAAGCTACGCAGTCTATCAGTTCCATAGACAATATATGGGTCGGCTCCGGGTTACTGAATCTTTTCGCTTGACACTCTTAAGAATATATTAAGTTTATCATGCACTCTTTTGGAGTGAGGGGTATATTAGATCACATTTTACTAGGTATCATAATAACAAACATCATCGCAATCCTCCACAGTTCATTTCATGAGCTTTTTAAATGCGTAGTACCTACATATCACGGTGGCGTGCCTTTTCTCTTTCTTTTTCTGACGTGATGGTTTTCCATAACAAATTACGGTATTCGGTACAGTAAAGGATGCGTTCCAACTTGTGTTGAAGTGTCTATAAACAATTTAAAACTGGTTGTTATAGCTTTCCTTTTCGTGACAGTATGCCTTATTATTTTACTTAATAAGATTAGGCAGCATAAAGCATAAATATACCTGTTTAACCTAGATATTAAAATCGCTGTAAATAAAGCCCAACCTAACTCAAGGAACTGGTAAATAAACTGAGTTAGATAATAATATTATAATACGATTCACTAACTTATATGTTTCTCTGCGGTTTGTCTAACTTTTCCGTTTTTATGCCTTCTTGAGGCATGTAGTCATCTTTTGTTCTTTCTATGTACATGTTACAAGTTTCCTACGACATAAAAGTACGGGAAATCATATGTATTCTGCTTCAGGAATGATGTTAATCTATACATATAATAAAATGATAGAAAAGTCAACATTGCAAAATACAGTCTCCCAAGTCAAACAACCGTTGAACATAATGATGGCGCGATTCAGAATCCATACATTTTGTTCTGTAAAAAAGTCAGCTTTGTCCGGGATAAACTCAAAAACTGCTGCACCGATGTACTTCAAATTTGGCAAGAATATTGCTCAGAAGTCGGGTCAACACATAGGCTATATATTATAGTGCTATCATCTCCGAGGAACGGGATATAAATATAATAAATTTCATTAAACAATTTTAGAGCACCGACATCTATCGGCGTTCAAGTCAAATTTCATGTGGAAGCATTTTTTTATTAGTACGAGAGCTAGCAACGTTGGGAAAACAAACATTTCAGTAAAGCCAGCTTTTATTTTTATATATGCTCATACTCTTTCACTTTTATATCAGTTGGCAACTTAATTTTAGGTTTTTAAGTGGTTAAAAAACTTCATTAAAAAAAAATATTCAGAATTATCGTCTGGCACAGAAGAACAACAAAAAAATATCTGGCAATAATAAATTCATGTAGCAAAAGTATAATAAAAATAATTTAAAGAAAAATGTCTTTAAAAAATTTGAAAAATCGGTTTTTTATCCGGACCTTACCACTACCGGCTGGAGGCTACTACTAGACAGTCCGTATCGGTAAATACTCTGTCAAAAACGTTGCTAGCTCTTATACCATAATTTAAATTTGATTGTGTCATTTTTGGCACTGTCAATGGTTATTTTTTTAATTGTCATAGATACAAAGAGTTCTGTTCCTTCTTAAAAAATGTGTCTTTAATTCGTTTCAGAGATTAGCAAGATCTATACATATAAATAAATTTCATTAAGCAATTTTAGAGCAACGACATCTATTGGCCTTCAAGGCGAATTACATATGGAAGTATTTTTTTGTTGATATAAATAATTTAAATTTGATAATGTCATTGTGGGACAATTTTTCCTATTTGCTAACTAGATGGTGTTGGCGTATAAATCTGAATCGCGCTATTATTTCGTACACCAAATGTCAAAACTGAGGTTACCTGCTTTGCTATAAGTCATCGTGTGGTTAGTCAAATTGAACTCTTTAGCTATCATTATATTATTATTTAGTTTGGGAATTTCTTAATTGATTATTATTTAGTTTCCACTTAAAATACTTAAAATGCCTGGATAACGTTCTCATTTATCCCAATGTTCAAACGATACTCGAAGGAAAAAGTTAGCTCGATGTCTAGAAACCGCCGTTGAGAATGAAGCTAGGTTGGCTAATGGCTACTCTTTAAGAACACATTGTGGAAACTCAGTCGATCGAATATCTTGAAGAGCATGATACTCAGTTAAGGAGAGATCACTCTCAGCCTGCTCTTTCACGGTCATCGGAGACTGATGAGCAGCTTGGAGAGCGTAGTACAGCTACTCAGCAGCGTTACCAGGACGTATGTGACGATACTTCTGCTCATGTATCGCAAGACCGGGACAGAATGCAGGAGTTGCAAGAGCATCCGTGGCTAAATAAAGAGGGAAGTGGATTCATGTACAATGTTACGATTAACTACGCCGCACACGCAGATATTAGCAATCTTAGAAGAAGTGTGCGCTCTTTGTCGAGCCCGCAAATGGAAAGGGGAGCCCAATGGAATGTGTTGTGCATCTGGTAAGGTACGCTTGGAGTCTATGCAAGACCCACCAGAACTGTTGAAACTCTTACTAAGCGGCGAACATCCGGGTCCAGCCAATTTTTGAAAAACATTCGAGCCTATAACAGCGCCTTCCAGGTGACTTCTTTTGGTGCAAATCAAATCGTTGAAACAGGGTTCATGCCAACATTCAAGATCCAGGGACAAGTTTACCATCAAATTGGTTCGCTGCTACCTACAGATATTTCAAAATTTTTGCAAATTTATTTTGTGAGTGATTTTGAAGAACAAGCAAACCTACGAAGTAGATCCATCCCCAATTTAGACGTGCTCAAGAATTCTCCGATATCCTTCTAAGTCTTAGTGAAGGTACTCTACCAGAAGAGAGAGGTGGACAAGTGGTGCTTCCAATGTCTCTCGGTAGAGTTGTATCCAGCTTAGAAGAACTCATTCGCTGTGTGTACAACGACATCAGTCGTATGTCACACCAGCAGAATTCTTGGGTGTGTGAGCGAGCCATTTTGACACCCTAAAATGATCAGGCTGCAGCAATTAACGAATTCTCTCAGAAATTGAGGGAAATGAACTGTCGTCGAGCAAGATGATGCTACACATTATCCTGTAGAATTTTTGAACTCTCTGTCAGCAAGTGGTTTTCCAGCGCATACTGTCAAGCTGAAGGTCAGTGTCCCGATTCTGCTTCTTCGGAACCTATCTCTTCCGAAGTTGTGTAACGGGACCCGTCTTAAAGTCATCTCGCTCCACAAACACACAATTGAGGCGGAAATTCTTACGGGTTCTGGCGTCGGCGACGCAGTATTTATATCACTCATTCCTCTCATACCATGAGGTATGTTCCTAAACTTTCCGTTCCAGTTCAAGCGCGTACAGTTCCCTGTGAGTGTTTGCTTCGCGATGACTATCAATAAGTCGCTGGGGCAGACACTGGGGACAGCGGGTGTCGACCTCACGACGGGCTGCTTCTCACACGGGCACCGGCACGTCGCTTGCTTCCGCGTCACCGGTCCGGACTCTCTTTATATTTTGACTGCGGAGAGCCAAAACACTATTGTGATTCATTGAGAAGTTCTATAAGCATGTTTTTTTACGCTATCTTCTAACCTTATCTTATATTTGTCTTAATTGGATTATTTTCTACATCTGCTTTAGACACAACTTTTGCCTTAATTCAGCAAAATCACCTTAAAGTCATATTCGAAGCGGGTCGAAATTAGCACTTTTTGCACTTCAATTTTACAAAAAAACAGTCTTATTCTGTTACTCTGTTTAGTGTAGATATGAAAGGTAAAGAAGAAAACCAGTAAATTATTGTTAGTTTAAAAGATACAATTGTTGGTATATTATTATGGTGTAGGACATAGCATTCACGCAGACGACGTCGCGGGCAATAGCTAGTGTATAATAAATGCATAATATAGTAGAGAAACACTGATAAATTTAAAGGTTTCTAATGTGATGTCGTAAATAAGCACGTTTTTTGCGCTTATATTGCAAACGCTGGCTGAACCCTACGAGATAGACCAAAATAATGTACTACAGTATTGTTCACCTTAAAAAGTTCAACAAAAAAGTCCGCGATGGTATATGTCTATCTCTTAGGGATAACCCAGCATAACCATTTTTATTCTTTACTAAAAAATGGTTATTTACGAAGTGATTTTAAACAATACAGCATTAATCCTTATCCAATTAAGTACCTTAAATAAATTGTGCATTTATTATAGATCAATATGCTTTTTACAGCATGTAATTTAAGTGAATATTACCGAAGATACTACAAATTTAAAATGCAGGGTCGTAGTTGTTTGCGCCGGGCGGCGCGTGCCTATATAGGCTACAGTTTTTGAACCCCTTTGTAACGCAGACGAAGTTGCGCGGGTCATCTAGTAAGGAATAAATTTCTTTAAACACTCGCGTTTATTTACATCACTTACACTATTACTAAACGGGTTCTTACCACGATTATTTTTAATTGAGCGGTCCCGATATTTCAGCACTGTTTCAAGCGCCACGATCACGGGAAGACTGATTAACTGCGGGTAGATCATTTAAGAGCAGACAAATCTGTCTACCCTCTTCCTCGTTCGTTTGCCGGTACCACTGGAACTCGAACTCACATTTCGACATACCACACTGACAGTATCGGCTGGCGGTGATCATGAGATATAAGGAATATTTACCATCAAATGTGTCATCTCCTGTGTTTCTCAAGCAATTTAGCTTGTCCTTCTTTAAGATATTATGTTTAAGAAAGACAAGCAGAGGACGAAAGGTAGCGGACTCCATATCCTGCCATCTCAGAGTGGCAATATCTACTTGTCATCAGACGACCATAGTAGTATTTATCACGCAAGGTAAATTTAAGGTAGTAAGCAAGCTTATTGTTAAGTATCATAGTATTATGATAGTGTTTTATGATTAATTGTTTAAGGATGATCTTAATTTTAGAACTACTTCTGATACGAAAAGTAAACTGAAAACATTGAAAAGAAAAATGTGTATCACTGTATCAAAGCTTGCTTTTATTCAGCTTTTATATAATAAAAGGAACCAATTCCAAAACAAAATAATAACCAAATAAAAATTAACTTAGCAAGTTTTCGGACGATAAGGAAAACTACTAAATAAATTATAATAATAAGTCGTAACAATGAATCTATGGGGATAATCTGTTTTTATTACAAAACAAAAAGTCCTCTTTTTCTTCAGCGAAATATTTATTGTATTTACCATTATAATAGATACATTATTTGTATTTCAAGAAAAAATAGCTATTTAAGCTATAAAAATAATAAGCCGTTAGTTTTTTGATTCACTATTCGTATTAATGCTTGTTTTTTTGTAACAAAACAACACTAATGCGAAAAAAATAAACAAGGACTATAGACAAGGATAAAATTATTTCAGTCTGCGTGATCTTTATAAGGATAACTAAATTGAAACTATCAAGTTCGTCTCGGAAGTGTCACAGAGGCTTTCCTTTGAGAAATGAGACTAGTTCTGGTCTTAAATCGAAAACCAATACCGGTTTCTGCTGAAGTGGAAAGGTAATAGCAAGATTATCTTTTTCATACGACATTAGCATTTTTTTGTCAGATTAAGGATCAGCGTTGTGGTACACGTGTCTACTAGAGATATTGCTATTTTATTCGACCTAAGAAAAAGCTTAGTTAAAGTGTCCTACATTTTTTTGCTAAATTCTCCTGCATATCTTTACTAATCGGCGATTTTGTTTGAAATAATGAACCTTAAGATATTGTCTTAAAGGTCCTTTTCGATGGTTTTCTTAGACTTTGAATACTCATAATCTTTTTTCTTTCTGCTAATGAATAAAACTGAATCATGTTTTTTTAAAATGGTCGTTGAAGTTCAAACATGTTTTCTACGGCAAGAAAAATTCGAATAATTGACATTTAATTGGAAGTGACGTAGACGAAGTTACGCGGGTCAGTAATAAATAGAATTCATTGTTGGGCACCAGTCTTTTTGTCATTAAAAATCTTTTAACTCCACATTTATTTTACTGCATTTGTGGTACATTCTTCTGAATAAGAAGCCATAAATGTAAAATCTTTATAGTGTACAAGAACACTTAATCTAGGCGTCTAGACAATAATGGCTCTTTAAAATTGCATCCAATCGTAGATTTCAACCCTAACGTAAACTTTAATGTTATTTCACGAGCAGGGGGTAAAGTTTATAGTACTATAGGTTATTACATTTAATGGATATTTGAATGAAATAGTTTTTTAAACTTGCTATCAAATTCAACAATATATTTAAAACTACAACAATATAATAATGTGTTATAACTTAAAAACATGTAGCCTGCGATTAAATTAGTAATTATATTATTAAATAACTAAAACGCTTTTTATGATTGAATTTTTATTTTTTTTAAACTCAATGGATCACGGAATTTCGTGAGCGTAATCTTACCTTACCGCATAAACTGTACCTCTTCCCTTACTTTCTTGAATATTTCAAAACTAAAATTAGCGAAATTGGTTTAACCGTTCTAGAGAAACTAACGAACAGCAATTCATTTTATGTAAGAAGATATAAATCACACTACCACTAAAGTTTCTGTACTCTCTGATCTCAATGATGGTTTAAAGGTAAACCAGCATAGCCTACCTTCGCTTGTCTGAAAAAATGTTCAGGAAAATTTCCACCTTAGAATATGTTTAAAACATTAGTTTTTTTAGACCGAATATAACTATAATCTGACTAATATTTGAACATCAAAGGTGCTATGTTTGTACAAGTGTTCACCTCGTAAAACTAGCGTTATATAAAAACTATATTTAATTTTAAAACTCATTTATAGTGAGTATAAACATGATCTAAATAACATTACGTTTTACGGTTATTACTTTGTTTTATCTAGAATGTTCAAATAAGGATCCAATGAATTCAGAAGTAGTTTCAGATTAAATAGTTTCGTCATTTGCAAATATGCTGAAAAGGTTTTTTGGAATTGCAATTTTGTAGAATACTGTATATATTCTACTGTAGTTTTGAGTAATGGTCCACTCTAGTGCCCTTTATCAATTTAGGATTGGAATTAATCCCTCATCCCAACGTTGACTTTGAAATTTGATACTACAAAAGGTATCTAAGTTGAAAGGTGAAAGCTGTGGTCATTTTTTTTGCATGTCAACTCTTTTTTTTATATGTGGGCTTTATTACTGGATCATAAGTAGATATCCATAGTAAACAAAATAGTAGCATGGCACTTAACGTTAAACTTGAACTATACTTTATTTTAAATATGAAGAGTACATCAAATCGTCAGAGTTAAGTTAATCTCACAATTCAACACGGTTCAACTAAATATACATACATAAATGTGTAACTTTCGTGTAGTCGTCAATAAGATAACCATAATTGAATTTACAACGATTCAAAAACGGTAAAATCTTAAACCGTGACCATTACTTATACATAAATCCCTAACATTCAAAATATGTAATTCTGAGTATTCCTACAAAAAGGAGGAAAAAAATATATGTTGTTTTATTATGAAAGTAAACAGATTTCTCAAGGATTTCAAAACATTATGCAGGATCGTGACGATGCTTCGTGTGAACAAATTTCATAATATAAATACATAATATGATGACGATTATAACTAGAAATTGAAAATCATATGATAGAGTTAAACTACGTAATAAATAGTATACTTATAGCTCTGCAATGATAACATCATACATAATATATCCACTCAACTGGGAACGTCACTATTCGCTAGATGGCGAAACTGGGTACTTCGTTCGGAATCAATACCGTGTTTGAGCGTCTTTTAAAAACATTTGTTTCCAATAATTTTTAATTTTGATTTTTAATTAAACGTTATATTTTGTAAATATTTATTACTAAACGACGCTGTATTACATTTTCAGCGAAAATATGTCATCTCCGTGAAATATGAGACGATTAAAAAATGTAAACAAAACAAGTTTTTGAACTGTGCTCAATTTTGGCTCCTGCCACAGACTTGGCAAAAGTAAACAAACCAATTTGGTTGCCGATCCCAGTTGAGTGGATATCTTACAATTGAAAACATCTTTGAATTTATTAGATTATCACATACTTATATACTCAATTTACTACGTAGTTATTTATTATGTGTATACTAAATTCAATAAACTTCATTGAACTTTTACACACGACTCTTACAAATGGAAAACATCATCGTGTTCAAATTGATAATAATATTAAAAGTCAAGTTTCAACGTAAAATATATCAAGAATCAATGTATAAATCTAACAACTCTTTCGAATAATATTAAGGTTTATCGAAAATACAGGAATATTAAACAATCAACAAGTAAGTATAGTAGATTTTTTTTAAATAAGTTCTAGATCTTGAAAAAATAACGAGTGTCCCAAAGAGTTACTTATCTACCTACTGCTTACTGAAAAAGAACTAAACTAAAAAATAATTTATTAAAAAAAAAATGTTTTACTCTTTCAGCTAACTGAGATTTAATAAAATTATAAAAGCAATTATTATGAAAAATAAATGCTATCGAGCTCAATTAAAAATAATAAGATACTTTTAAAACTGACAACAAAGACGGTATTGCCATGAAAAGCAAATAAAGTTATAATAAAGTGCTTTTTCATTTAAATGCTAGGCAACAAAGAATGAAGTAGCCAAAAATATTTTACTTAATTCCTATGATAATGGTTTCTATATGCAAAATAATAAACTAACAAACAAAGGCCGTTATTGTCTACATTTTTTTACTTAGCTATCAAGCTTTACTTAGTAGTTCGTGTATTAAAATAAGATCTTTATTAAGATGTTTTTTTTTGATTAAATTTCATTGATCAGTACCTACAGTAGGTATACCTAAGTGAAAGAATATTTTCAACTTTCCATGGAAATTCGTTAATAAGATAAAAACGTACTTAAAAAATGTCATCATCGTTATGACAGGTAATAATGGAAAAAAATCTTTTTGATGTTGATGACGCCTTTGAACCATCTTTGAACGACAAAATATAAATTGAGGGGTGGTACTGGTATCTTTGAAACTTATGATTCTGCGTCATCTGTGACTGACAGTTTCGTTGGCTCGGGGCGAAGAACCGAGGAAGGATTAACACCCCCAGTGTAGACAGGATCGACCTATATCAACAACTGAATTTGATGTAAATTAGTTTAATAATAAAACTTTCAGTCTCTGTGTTTTGATATGTCCTGTGATTTGAATACGAAGTTTATCTTAGTACGTAAGAACAACACTAAATTTTCGTAATATGAATAGAACTGAAGGTAATTATGGGCCATGTATTTCATTATGCGATAAAACAATGCCCGAAAGTCCACTTAACAGTACTTATACAGTATAATAATATAATGTAATAATTACAAAAAAGTATTTGAAAAATTCAAAAAAAAATAAAAAAGAAATAAATCGCAATAAAATATAATGTCCTGCGTTTGTCATATCGATAGAATAATTTTAGCTACTCATTTTAATAGTATTCCTATTAAACTATCCCATTAATACTTTACTAATGGGATCGTTTTCAAATTATAATACGCAACCAACAACTAGTAAATAAGTTCAGTATAACTAACTCAATTCATTCAGTATACCAGTTATTACAAACAAAAAGTACAAGTATACACGCAACCCAGTTATCCAACAAACTCTTAATTAATTTCTATAACCTGAATGATCTCATCGGATCCAGATGACCCAATTATGAAACACCAAAGTTGAAGAAAAACTTCAGTGATTAAGTTATCAGATGGATGTTACTGGGGATGTTTCTGAAGCTTAATCATACAACTTTACTCAGTTACGAGATTAATAATTATGTCTTATTAATGTAACTGAGGCAACTTTTCTTTACTTAATATTATACGGATAATCGTTGTTCCATTCCTCGTTCGGTTGTTGTGTAATTATCATAAATCCATTCTTTAAATCAATAAAATTTCTTCAATTCTCTCGATAACAAGTGAGCCAACCATCAAGTAGACCGTAAGGGACGGAGCGACGGGAAAGAGTGCCGAGCGCGTAACGCGTCGCGCCGTCCCTCCAAACCCCGTGCCGGGTTCTGGCCTCAGCCGGGGTTTGGACGCTGAGTGTGAGCGGTTGGAGGTTTTAGTGCGGTTCAACTCCCACATACCCCGCCCGCGGCCGGGGATCCGGTGATTTCCTCAAACTGAAAAAAAAAAAAAAGTGCGTAACGCGTCGCACGTACCTCATAACGGATTCGGACGCTGAATGGGAATCCGGAGATTTCATCCAACTCAAAAAAAAGGAGACCGTAAACTAGTTTATCGGCGTTGCAACAAAAAAAAACAATAGGTAAAGCTTTGATGGCGCTTTCTAAACAGTTCAAAAATTATATAACAATGTCTTGAAAAATATTTTGTGTCGTACGGTCCTTGTATTATTGTCCTTTTATAAAATTCGTGTTTCTGCAAAAAAATTTACCCAAAGCTATTTGAAATAGTAAATGATAATTTCAATTGAAACCAAATAACTGCGAAGATAATCTTTCCCTAATCAAAATAAATTATTATTTTCAATTGAAATGTAGACTAATTTCCTATAAATTAGAAATAGTAATTAATATTCGTAAACAATCGGTATTTATTGGAATTCTCTAAACTATAAAACATCAATTTCAATTTCCAGTAAAGTAATAGAAACTTTTTGTTACGAATTTCAATTTGTAGAATATCAAACTTTGTATTAATTACTGTTTATTTTCATTGGTTGCTTCATTATTCCTGATTGAGAGTTTCTATTTTTTCTAAAGTTTAACGTTTTTTGATAGGTAATATAAGAGTAGTATTGAATATGATTTCATATAACTATGAAATGACACTAGGAGTGAATTTGCCTCCGAAAATGACGAAGAACGATGAACCAGCGATTTTGAGTATAAAAAAGTCACCTTATTTATGTGTATCGCATGTATATTATTTTTAAAATAAATTACATAATGGCCACTAATTAAACAAAATAAAAAGACATCCAAAACTCATGACTTCACTCAGCTCAATGGTATTTTCATGAAGATAACTCATAAAAGTTAGAAACACCACGAAGTTATTATAAACAACATACACGGTTGTAAGGTTCACATTATAATAATCTGTTTGTTACACGGAAACTGCGCCTTTTGTGTTAATTCATACACGATACGGTACTTAATTTCCTACATAATTACAATTTTGTTAGGTACGAGAGTTTTTGTAGTAATTAGGTAAGTAGGTATCTAATCGTTATAAGCACGGGGGCGGCGCGACGGTAAAGAGTGCCAAGAGCGTAACGTGTCGCGTCGTTCCTTAAAACCCCGTGCTGCGTTCTGGCCTCAGTCGGAGTTCGGACGCTGAGTATTAGCGGTTGGAGGTTTTAGTGCGGTTCAACTCCCACATACCGGGATCCAGTGATTCCTCCAACTGAAAAAAAAATCGTTATAGGCAATCCTTTGAGATAACTTGCATGGTTAAACATTTCGAAATGATTTTAAGAGTACGCTAATACCAATAAAAATATTTCTATTCATATGTTCATAATAATCTAAATTTATAGTGTTCCCTAACATTGCAGAGGTCCATGAGCGACGTTATCAGAAAGACCATGATCTAACGAAATCAGAGACAGAACCACTTACGATCAGGTTATCTGCCCACGTGGCAGAAAATCTGCGTCAGTATCCGGGATCAACATCTTACAGTAATTAATATTTTATATGTATAACTGTATAGAGGAAACTGATACAGAATTATAATCAACGAATCGAATTATTATAATTATACCGATATATTGGCGATATTAATTACGTCAAGCTACAACGTAATTAGTCGATATAGTGAGAGAATCGTAGCTAAATAATTGCAATGTTTTTGTAAGGAACAGAAATCGAAAATCAGTATGTATTTGTGTTCTTTTGTTCTTACACTAGGGGCGGCGCGGCGGGAAAGAGTGCCGTGGGCGTAACGCGTCGCGCCGTCCCTCATAACCCCGCGCGGGGTTTTGGCCTCAGCCGGGGTTCGGACGCTGAGTGTGAGTGGTTGGAGGTTTTAGTGCGGTTCAACTCCCACATACCCCGGTCCGGTGATATCCTCCAACTAAAAAAAATAAAAATGCTTACACTATATGGTGAGAAAAAGTTTAACGTTTTAAACATGGAAAGTGTTCATTAAACCTTCGACTTTTCTTTCTGGTAAGGACGGATTATTACAAACTCAACACGAAAACAGAAGTAAGAAGAATCCCTAAAGAACTATTCTCAAACATACAATTATTCTTAAATTAAATCGAAGGTTAGGGAAGATATCATAAACAACACAAAGAACTAAGCACGTAGAATACAGAATTCATTACACAAACAAATCAATAAAAAATTACATTTGCATTTCCATCATTCCTTCTAATCGCACCCCTCCAGTTTCAGAACTTGTACGTAACTGCCAAGTTCATTCAAATCGTCATAATGAGAAAACAACAAACAGTCCTCTCCATTCGGCTGTGTATTTATAAACATTTCGTCTGGAATAGATATAATAACGTTGAACTATGTACTATAAAATTAAGTTCCGTTCATTACGAGCCCTGCAAATAGACCATGGCAATAACAAGTCACAGCGTCGACTATGAGGTTAAATTCTATGAAATTCAGCTCACATTCTTGACGAAATACTCATTGTTATCGGTATTAATTACAGCAGTAGGTAAGATAAAAATAAACGTCACGTAAACAAAATCCGAGTAGGTAAAGACTGTCTACTTTTAAAAGTAATGAAGAAAGTTTTTGAAAGATATGTTGTGAAGACAAAAAGGTTTTCATTTATCCAAAAAAACGAAATATGTTATATAAGTGCGGCGATGTGCCAGATCCAAATCGCTTATAATAAGTATACGCTTACCCACATTATCTTTTGTTAAACAATAAACAAGTCTGTTATCAAGTTAAAGGGGTTAAATAACACAAAATTAACTGCCACTTGTTATCGTACGAAACTTGTTAAGTTCCGTAGATACTTAACGGAACATACAAGTGACATTTCTTTGTATTTTCCGGTGACATATACATATTTTCTCTTACCGCTGTAAGCATATTATTATGTAGGTATTATCTTAATGTTCGGCGTTTTAGGTCACTCTAGAATCACCTGAACAAAAAATCAACCCCTTTTTTTCGTTCCATTACAACACGCGAAACATTTAAGAGTAAACGTTTCTAATTTATATTTCGAACAAAAAAATACTATAAAACTAGGTCACTTTAGTAAAAGCAATGCAGTTCGCAGAATGATGCTAAATGCCAACATTTCCTGTAGCATTTCATGACGTAATTTTACTGCATCTACTTCCAGCAATAGACCTACTTACCCGAGAATTGGGGATTTAACTCCAACGGTCCCAGTTTCAGTGGAATTGTCGATTCGGGTAAATAATGCGTCCGTTTGTAAATAGGAACAATAAATTTATCTGTTTTGAAATGGACAGTATTGAACGAGGCACGGTTCAGCTTGTTTATGTGTCTCGGTCAATAAGAAATTATGATTTCGTTTGCTTTATGAATTTGAAATGAACGTATTTATACAGTGCGCTTTTCAATACTATTCTAATTTTGATGTTATAGTATTTATATCTTGTGGCCTGCTAATTTAATAAATATGAGTACAAGAGTACATAAATCAGTCAGTCTGCTTATTATAATATCATAAATGTTACATTACCAAAAGTAACTAAAGAATTCACATTAAACTACGTCTTCACATTACGTATGTTGGTCATTAGTAACATACAAAAAGTAAGTCACAAAAAGTCTGTAACATATCTATGTTACAGACTTTTTGTGACTTACTTTTTAGGTAGATTTCTACCGAACATGGCTGAAGACGGCTTCTCTGACAAAAAAATACACAGAATACTCTAATAGACGAATACTCATAATATTCCTTTTTATGATTACTCCAACATTGACATCTTTTTACTATCCGTCTTTTTACGACGCCGACGACGACCTAAGAACAAAGTTGTGAACGAAAACATGTACAGATCCTGATTGGGTTTTTCGCTTATGTCATTCGAGAAACTTTCCTCTCGAGACAGATTTATTCGGTGTCCGAAACTTGGAGTTTTTATGACTAATGATTCTTTTATTGTCCTCGTTTGAATTGTACGTTTACTGTTGTTATGGAAAATATGCCGTGATTATTGGATTTATTTTTTTGGATATTATTCGATGTATTTAGATTTTATTCTAGACGTTGTTGGATGTAATGAGTATTCAAAAGAGTGTGTCGATACTGGTTACCAATGGAGTAAATGACAGTAATTATTGTTTATGGAAAGGATACAAGTTGCTTTAGTTGATATCTACACTTTTTGGGATATAGAAAAAATATAAAGAGTGATTTCAAATAATTGTATTTAAGTATTTTTTATTGCCGCACAAGTATATGAAGAAACGATAAATCTATGTATTGAATTATGTAATACGATGCAGAATTATTTTTCGAGCTACAGCTGCCGACATTTTTTTTTTTTAATATATAATCCAGAATGTCTCTGGGTTCATTTAACCCAAAGCCTTCCAATATAAATCCAATCGGTATTCAAAACAAGTCAAGCAAGCAGACATAATAAAATATTCACATCTCGTCTCTTCACTACTTTATGAGCTCGTAAATAAACTCAATTTAAAACTAATATTTTATTAGTCCTATAATTGAATTTTAATATGATTGCAATATCATAAAACGTGCATTATCGTTTATATTGAACTATTATTTTATATCTAGGGATACGGTTCATGAATACCTGCTGTTGTCATAATTTAGAATAATAAATTACGAGAACATAAAGTTATTTTAATTATATTGAACACGAAACAGTATTTATTCAAAAATATATTTAACTAATAGTCTTTAAATGTTTGTCATGTCATTTAAATTTCTAAATTTAAAATAGATAGTGTAATGCGCAGGCTGATCAGAAATTTTATCATTATCACTTTAGGCTACTTCTTACATTCTTGGCATTTCCATTTCTCCGTTCTAAATCGTAATCACTAACATTAAACACATCGCCAAAGTACCATATCCCGTTATATTCTCAATTTTTATCATCTTAGCAAAAATAAATTTATTTATATAAAAAATATATTTATATAAAAATGTCATAACCATTTCAAGCCACGTAAACCTTACGTAATTCCGATAGGGTTGAGATCGTCGCTTCTAAAGTATCACAACTTGTTCCACGGTTACCTGAGCAACCACAGAGCGATGAGAAATAAAATAATTTCCTGAACATCAGAAACTTCTAGACGATTCAATTTTCTCCTTTGTGTAAATCTCGATTCTCGCTGAGACGCGCATAAAACGAAATAGTATTTTCGCGCGAAGTTATTTGCCTTCTGATAATATTTTTGTTCAATAACCCCTATAGTCTGATACGAGATTTTCTTTGGATTTTCTTTTGAACCTCGAGCAACATTTATCCAGCGTTTATTGTGCATGATGTACGTAGAATTGAACGTTTTTCTTGGTCGGTAAATGTGGGATTGGTTCTGTTCGTTTTTCTTTGGTCACGCACGTTTTCTTGCTCAATTTTGTCTGAATTGCCACGTAACCTGGAAAAATGGTTCGTAATTCAGTCGATTAGGAGAAAATTAAAAAAGTACAGTAAGATATATTGTTGGACATAAAGGAATCACTTGCACGAATGATTTTCTAATGTTAATCTTGGGAATTCTAGGTGATAATAGGTTTATTCTTATGGATAATATTTTATCGTCATAATGACTCACCCGAAATAAGACACCTAGTATTTATATTATTTTAAGGTCTGATTTTAAACTTCGTTCAAAGAAAGATAAATCACAAATACTTCCCTAGCAACAAATATACCAAGAACATCCAACGAATCGCTACAAATTCAATTGAAATGATCCCTTAATTTCTAATAACAATAAACGTAATCGAGTAATGAAAGGACCTGACCCAGGATGGCCAGGATAGCGTCAATTTGCCTCGAACAAATGTCCCGTGAAAGCTCAGGAACATTTTAGTTACGGAAGAAAGGCTCGTGGTCGTCGCTACAGGCAATTGACGGAAGTTTGAATAGGTTTGGAATCCTAAACGACTCCTGTTACAAAGTTAGACGATATTATTGAATAACTGGTTATTGTAAGCATACATTGTTACGGATCATTTCAAACAATGACATTTGAGTGATAATGATGTTTAGTTGAGATGGTAATGTTCAGGCCGTTCTGACAATTATTGAGTAAGGAGACAATTTAAATATGAGATTAAGGCTATAGACTGCTGGATATAGGCCTCCTCCAAACTTCTCCACAACGACCGGTCTTGCAAAAAAATCCTTAAGAAATATCATCACCACTATTTTTGAATACTACAAACATAAAATACTCTTTCTCGATTCTATGTTATATTGCACATATTAATTTAAATTTAAATAACACCAACAGTATATTGAAACATCGTGGAGGGTAGTACTTTAGCTATTTGTATCGCAGGACGACGAAGAATGCAAAATGAGAAACACAATTCCTTTGAGACATTCACAAACGTTTCAGCGAAGTGTTCTTGTAAATGTCTTCGAAGTGTTTATAAATATAATTTATATATTCAACATGGTATTTACACTTTCAAACTGTAGATAAATCATAATGAAGTAATATAAATGACTAGGTGACCCGCGCAACTTCGTCTGCGTCACAGAGGGATACAACATAGCCTATAGCCTTTCTCGATAAATGGGGTTTCCAACAGTGAAAGAATTTTTTAAATCGGACCAGTAGTTCCTGAGATTAGCGCGTTCAAACAAACAAACTCTTCAGCTTTATAATATTAGTATAGATTGCTAAAATATGTTTTTTAAAAGGAAATTTTAAGATAACTTAGAGTTATTAAAAATATTGCATTAAGAAGTTTCTTATAAAAATATCTGAGACATAACTTTCAGTTTAGTCAAGTAGTTCCTTTTTCCATACTGTATAACAAAATATTTTGCAAACTCTCTGCTCTACTAAAGCTTATTTTAAAAATAACTTTCAAAACTTCTTGGAACTATGAACAAAGAAAATAGTACATTGAGTTAAAGTTTTTTTTTTTTTCAGGTTTCTTGTTAGACGTTCGGAATTCAATTCTTTCTCACCAGCGGTAAGTCTACTAACAAATCCCTAAATACAAGATCATATAGATCTTAAATTAAGCCTTTGATTCTACCAGAGAATTAATTTCAGTAATATGATTTCAATAATTGAAATTGTAATATAAAAATACGGTAAACTAAACCACCTTTTTTGTATCGTGTGTTTAAATTAAAAAAAATACATACCTAAACCGCAAATGTACAAAAAACTTAGTAATTAAAAAGTAAATTAAAATAAAGCACCATTGAAACACAGTATTGTTTATAATAACTTGAATGTGATCTTTAAAAATAACATCATCTTAAGCAGATGCCCAGTCCAATAAAAAAACCACTAAAAAGGTTTACAACAACCATCGAATAAAACATGTGTTTAAATGTTCTGTGGCCACAATTAAAGCAACTTCGGTATTAAACGTGTGTTGCGCGATCTCACACGGAGCTTAACCGATAAGTAATAAAAAGAACAAAAATAAAATCCGGAGAGAGCAATAGAAACAAACAAAACGTAAAACAGTCGTGTGTACTTCGTATGGTGTAGTTAATAAAGCTATAATATTAAGTAGCTCATATTTTACGATAAGCAGATATAAATAATAAGTGGGGTTCGTGTCTTTTCCTTTCATCTTTGATAACAAAATTAAAAAGCTTAGTAATATAATTGTTATTACTTTTGTCGTAGTGCGGTGTTCTCTTTTTAAATGTTTTAGTTTGTCTGGTCACGACCTCCTTTGTTTTAAAAATACTTTTTTAAATTTTACATTATAGAGTTTCTGGAATTAAAGATGTAGTTTGAATCAAGCGAAAATTAGGTAGATTGAGATAAAACGTACTGTACCTACGACCTCCTCTGTAACGACCTCCTTTGTATTAAAAATACTTTTTTAAATATTACATAATAGAGTTTCTGGAATTAAAGATGTAGTTTGAATCAAGCGAAAATTAGATAGATTGAGATAAAACATAATTTAACGTAATTAATAACTTTTACTGTCTTGCGTCCCAACTAAAATTCTATACTAAAATGGATACAAGAAGACTAAACATGGACTATTACTACCACATGGAAAAAACCATGTATGTGAAAGTATCCTAAAATCTAAAATTAATTATATTCTCATCTAGCTCTTATTTAAATTTACCCTTCGCATTTTGAACCAACTGCAATCAAATTATGTTATTATTTAAATCACGCATAAAAACAAAAAGAGATAAACGCCCTGAAACACTCAAACAGCTAGACGAGGATTTTTACCACCAAATTTAGCACTCGAAGCACTAAGTTGGTTCCATTAATCCCTTTAAGTATCATTTAAACCAATTGCGACAGTTACCACAATTAATTTACTACGGCTTAACACGATTGTCTTATCTATTACCTATTTAAAAACCAGAGACTACGCTTCGTCACGAACTTTTCAAATAAAATAAAAGTAATGAAGGTAACCTATTTACTAGAGGGACAGTTATCAGTCTAGTCGAGTAGTGGCCCAATTATGAACAACCTTGACACGGCAATACTTTAAAATGAGGACGAAAGGGCACACATATACGCAAAATAACAATTCAATAAACTATCAAAATAATGAGGATCGCACATATCGCAAGGGAGTATTCATGTTGAAAATATATTGTTATGATGTTGTAGAAATATTGTTTTTTTATAGAAATAAAAGTTTCATAAAAATTGTACTCACATGTTGCGATGATTATTTCTAGAATTCAAATGAATAGAAACAAATATTTTTTTAATGATACATGCTACAGTCTTGGTAAGTACACGACGGTCTTCCAGGCAGAAACATATGCAATATATGCCTGCGCAGCTGTGAACATGGGCCTCATAAATAAGGACATCCACATTCTCAGCGACAGCCAAGCAGCCCTGAAGGCACTGATGAATTACAGGGTCGAATCAGGACTGATAAGAGATTGTATCCGCACTCTTAACCGGCTGGGAAGACGCAATAAGGTTAGATTAACATGGGTACCTGGCCATGTAGGTATCGAAGGTAATGAGAAGGCTGACGAACTAGCAAGAAGGGGGTCTGAAGAAGACCCCATAGGACCCGAACCCTTCACTGGATTATCAATGAGGACAATAGGGTCAGCATTGAGGGAATACTCAGATAACATATCCACAATTGAATGGAGATGCGATCCAATGCGTGTATAAGTCCTTGGCGCCAAAAAGAATTGCAGAATTAATGCAATCACTTTTTGAAGCCGAGGAATAAAGGAAGGGGTCGTGATACAAAAGATCCGATTGGGTCGAAGTGTCAGGTGATTACAGGCACCACCCCAACAACCAAGATAGATAGAATGATACATGAATTTTATTTCCGATAATCTTAACTGTATATCACGTTAACTGCGAAACAAGGCTTAAAACGCCCTGTACACGTCCCGACGTTCCTGCGGCAAGGAAAAATGTGAACTTCTCGTTCGTGCGGGAGGCATAACTTCCATCTGGTTCAGTACAGGAAAGAGATAACTATATATCTGAGATGTGCTATTGATTCCTAGGTCTATGGTGTACCTATTTTAATACCGGGTTTTTTAGATCTCGTGCCGCACTGAACAAATAAAATTCTAACACAGTGCGGAACGAGGTTTCAAACACCTCGTACCTCCGCGCACCTCGTACCGCACTGTACGCTAGCTTCACGCGGTTAGTGTTGTGCAACGCATGCCAGGCTGCGAACGTGACGAAGAAAGACTGCTGCCAATTATATCGAAACATTGCCGAAGAAAGTTAATTACAATGCACATCATCTCGAAAAAGGATCAAAGAAAAGGAGATGTGTAGGATGTTATGAAAAATTGACAAAATCGTGAGGCTGACAAAAAAGTGAAGAAAATTCTCACAGAATGCACTATTTGCAAAAAATATTATTGCTTGACGTGTTTTAATGAAAAAAATCCATAAACTTGACAAATAAGTATAATTAAATAAAATCGATATTTGTTTTCCCATCACTAAATATTAAGAAAATCTGCTATTTTTCAGTGCGGTACGAGGTACATCAGATCCCACATTTTATTTTACCTATAGAATCTAAACTAAATAATCTATCCACGGGCGGCGGCAGATATAGGTTAATCCACTCAATGTTGTATAAAATCGCGACAAAAGCCGTACAATTTGTCATATTTGGCGACAAAAAAAGGATTTTCGTCTTTTAAGGGCGGTGGGGTTTAATAAGCCTCGTGCCGCCATAACGTCTGGTTTAGGACAAGGTTTAAAACGCCTCGTAACGCAGTAATGGAAAGTATTGATAAATCTGTACCGCAGGGAACGTGATATTATAAACAGTATTTACTGGATTTTGCTAAAAGTTAATTTTAGTAATTTAGCCAGGCAAAATTTCATGTGATAATGTAATTTCAGTAATGATACACGATTGAACTGTTCCAGCAAAGTTGTATCACCTCACGCAATGTTTGCCTAATTATGAACACGAAACTAGCTTCAAAATACACTACATTATAATTAAGCCGTTTTCTGCTAAGAGCCTTTAGTAATTTCTTCATCAAAATTGACTCATTAATTTTCCATTTAAATTACACATAATTGACTTACAGTGATTTCGCGTTCATGTCAAACAGTGAAACTAATTTACAAAGTTTTTTATTATGACTCTACTTTGATTCTTGAATATTTTTACTTAAAAATTACACGTAAAATAAAATCACATAATATAATAGCTTTTAAATTATATATTCCACATTAATGGATAAATGTGGTTTAAAGCCATTTTCAGGATATTGTATGCCTAATTTGAATTAAGTAACAATTTGAGCTACCCAATGATATAAAATTAGTTCAGACGGCTGACGGCCTTGGTTCCAAATTTTACATTAATTGAATAAATTAAGGACTCGATTCTTTCGTCGTAGACATCAATTAAAAAATGCAAATTTTGTGACCGGCAGTTTCATCAGTTCCTACTCATAATAGATAAGTCGTAATTGCGACGTTTGACAGACTTTACAAACAGAAGACTACGTAGTTCTATTAGAAACCGCTTACTAATTGTGTAATAGTACTATTATCGTATATGCTTATAATTATAAATGATAACATATGCACATAGATCAGTTTTATATTGACTCTCCAAATCAACTAACCAACAAAGGCAAATTGTCAAGAAGACTCCAAACTCTAGACTTCATATTTTCCTATCTCAATATTCTTGAAACGCCCTTTACAATAACTCTCCAAATATATGCCCTAAGAGGACGAACAGCTTAATTCTAACGTCTAAGAATTAATTAATGAAAATGATGCAATATTTTCTAATTATAAAGCTTACAAATATAGAAATATAAAACCAAATCCTTAATGAAAAACTACACATTAATATCATCTACCATTCTTAATAGAGGACACGAGAAAAAATTCCCAATATGTTTGGAGGAGTTAATATCGCACCGTCGAGACACGCTTGTGCTGAAATGGCATCTCGTGAAAAACCATTGGAATTTAATAACGAATGCCCTCATTTATCGTATTAAGGAGAAATTCTTGCATTTTAACAGTCATCATACGTTATTACATTATTAATTTAGACAGAGACATTATTAATGCACATCACAGAAGTAAATTTAGTGCAGTTTTGTGTCTATAATTTTTAACACATCACAGTATTTTGTTTTAAAGATCGGTGTGTCAATCTTAAACTAAGATTGCAAAAAACGTATATCGACCGCTGAATTACCATCTCATTATGCCAAAAATGTCGCCTATCCAACTTGTATACTTGGTAATAGTTGGTAAATATGATTTGTCTTGGAACCAGTAATGTCTTTAAGAGACTAAATTTTTGCTACAAGTGTGTCTATTTTCAATTACGACATCAATTATTTACACAATTATAGCTGCATTCATACATAAATTAAAACCAAACTAACACACTAATTGCAATACACAACCATCTTATAGAAGCACGTGTCTACAGTCATAGAAGACCTCATTAACACACACAAAATATTATACAACCAATTTAATGTGTGAAACGGGTGTTTTAATAATCACGTACCCCATTAGGAGTGTTAATGTGGCAGGATTGTCCAGTATATGTAGGCCACGTGTTCGGTATTCAAATATGTGTTTGAAAAGATCTAATTAAGTTGGTTTTATGGCGTTATAGTGCGAGTTCTGTAACGACGATTAGAACATGTGTGATAGACGAGCCATTTACAATGGTCTTATTGTTTTTATGTGAAGAAGACAGAGCTATTTTTAATTGGTAGTTTAGGATGTTTGAGGATAGTATTGTTTAAAGCGGTAGTGTAGAATTGTAAGAAAATTATGGAACTTTGAAATCAAGCTTCATTTGTAATTACTTAGTCGTGTGCGTTAAGTCATTAGATAGGAACGAATAACGAAGGATCTCTGCAAACATGCAATAATATTGGGAATATTCAAGATATTGATAATAATAGACACTTCATGGGTACTAAGTAGTCCACTTCCAGCTAATGTAATAAATTATAATCATAAAAACAAATTAATAGCTGATTAGAAGCTAAATAGCATCCATTTACTTTAACCACTTCGATTAAATCATCATCTAAATAATCCTCCAGACTTTAAAAATTTTGAACTTTATTTAAAGATATTCTATTTATATTTACTCTAAGGATTTTCTCAGAAACCACAGGAAGTTCATCCATTTCAAAAGATCAAAACAGAGACATCACGTTACATCTATGAAGTTTCATCATTTATTCGTCACGTAATAATTTTCGTTACGGAACTAATACAGTTTATTGTTTTCCCGAAAACGAATGATGTCGTAATATACGAAGGAAAACTGCGGTTCCTACAGTGACGGAATGATAAAAATACGTTTATAGTTTCCTTACATCGTGTATTTTCAATAATGCGCTTGCAAGATCGATGTTTTGAAATCGAATGTTTTGAGTTGGGTCTGTATGTCAAACATGTTTGTGATATAATCTATGATGTATAGGCCATGTTGGTGTAATGTTTGGCAAACATAATTAATTTCTGGCGGTACGTGTTAAGCGCGATTTGTTTTGTATGTTTTGGACAAATATGACGTTGTATGCATAAGAGTAGCTTCATTCGAGTTTTGATGATAAATATACATGCTCAATATTGCCCCAATACCTTCACTTAAAATTATAGGTTGTTTTTTTTTAAATCTCAGTTTCCATTTAAAAGTACCTATGCCATAAACACGTGCCACCAGTGTGTCAAAAACTCGGACTGTACATAGAAAATCCACGTTTCATTATGAGTACGTAAGAGCCTGTAAATTCTACTTAGGCACTCAAACAATTATTTAAATATTTCAAATTAATAGGCACAAGTTATAAGTACTCATAGCAATTTAATGTCGCTTAAGCTTTTAAAGACAGCGCGTGGAAGTCTCGAAACAAAAGCGATTAAACTTTTTTGTAAACTTTACATAAAACGAAGCCCACCCTTAATGTGCCAAAATATAACGTAAATTTGAACGTAAAGAGTCAACTCGGTGAAAACGCTTTATCATGGTATTAACGTGACGAAAACATAAGTATTAAGTAGGTACCTACTCCACAAAGTTTTTATGAGGAAGTCTCCTTTGTTATGACATGTGACCTACATTCATCGTTGATCGATATCAGCTGTGATATAGTCCCAGACACGTTTGGAGTTATTTGGGATTTTAATATATATTGGGTTCAGTTCAGAAACACAATGAAAATTCCTTGGTTCACAATAACAGTTTATTCATTTTCCAAAAACAGTATAACCATCCTCCAAAATCAGTACAATTATCCTCCAAAACTCAGTCACAATTACTCTCAACTCTGTTCACTTTGAAATCACGTCGACTACTGTATTCAAACGACAGCTTACACGCCTTTTATACTTTCTTGAGAAATAAATCAGATGGCGCCACTAGTATTTCCGTTCGCATAAAATAAAATTAAAAGAATCTAACAACACTCTTATAAAATGATTCATCACAACCGGAAGTCCTTCCTTTAAATCGACGTAATACCCGCTTCTACAAACAATTAAATGGAATTAGAGAAAAGTCACCTAACAGCTCGGCCATCCTGTAACTAAGCGAGTCCTCGCGCTTGTTTAACTCTCCGTAAATCCGATCAATTGCAACCATTACTAAAAGATGAGAAAAAAAAAATAAATAAAAGGAGACCAAAACAACCAACTAAAAATCAAGCAACGTAGAATTCAAGTGTCCACACAAAAAGCCATGGTTGAATTTTACTCCTCGACACTAGCCTCGTAGCACCATAGCTGAAAGCCATAAAAAACGTTACGTGCCCAAAAGCCTCCTTCATTCCACTCCTGTCTTCAGCCGTTTCTTCATTATAATATCCCTGTTATTTAGTATTCCCACCATCGAAAAGGCCTACCTCTTTTCCTCTTCTGTCCGGTGTATCAGTTCATATAGTTTGTTTCATTTATTGAATCATCTGATAGTATGTCAGTCCACCCCTTCAAATTTCTTTACCGTTATAGCATTCTGCAAGCCTGATAACATTTTTGATGTTTAATTTGATGAGGTCTTGAGTTTGACATTCAGATGGGAGAATTGGAAGGATACAGCCTTCGAAGACTTCTCATTTTCACGTTTTTGTTCTTCACTATATCTTGAGATTCCAGTTTCTCTTCCTAGCGTTGCCAACTCACGTATTCCTACTTCTTTTCTCGCAAAATCCATTAGGGAGATGACCTGTCCGAAATTAACAGTATCCGATTTCATTAAATAAATTATTTCCTCTATTCTGTCCATTTGTGTCCTTCTGTTCATTGCCTTGTTTTATCAGTATCACATTCCCACTTTTCGACTTTTCCTATTTAAATCCTCCGAATTTGTTCAGCTCTACTAATCACACTTTAATGATGGGTCCAAGTGAAGTGGTCCCTCTATCACATCCACATGCTCCAGCCCTGACACGGCCGCACTCCAAGCGAACGAAACTTCGCACCTCCGGGAAACAATACCTATCCTTCTATCTTGAATAGGTCACAACGTCTCTTACAACACAAGATCCTCACCATCGTGCCTCACTTCGAGAATCTACCAGATAACTCCTTTGAGCAAAAACCCACCAAATACAAATACAATACTCGCATAAACTTCAAAAAAAACGTAAGGCCTTGATCAATAACAAAATTTCCCAGTTATCCTAATAGTCCGAGCTTCCGCACCTGCCGATTGGGCAGTTACAATCCGACGTCATCAATGGCCACAACAGCTCTATCAATGGGTCTCCGACTAAAACAAGATACCAGCTGTAATCAGAGAGGGACTAGAGAAGTTGTGTTACAGACGTACACCAGCCAGGCCTTCTACTTGCATACGTCGCATTTTGCTCCAGGATCATATAGAGCCAAGAACGATACGCCAACAATCATTCGTCCACAAAAAGCATTAATCTGACTCTCATCTTCTCACTATCCAATATTTCCTGCAACATACTCTCATCAGTTCACAATCCACATCCGACACTATAAGGGGTTCAGATCCTCCGTCTCAGTCACCATCCGATAGGCTTTTGTAAATTCTCGACCTTGCAAATCACATGAAACAATCCCTACACAACAGCATATCTGGAGCTAGAAGCGCTCGATGTTGTCGATCACTACAGTTGTTGCTCTGGTCAACCGCGTTTTCATGGAAGTCAACTCTACAACAACCCAAAATGGTATCCTTTCCAACATTAATTTCCAATCGTATATTCTCTAGGACAATACTCCCTTCTACTTCAGACACAAACTCTGCAAGCGTTTACACATGTCGTTTGAACATTCGATTCATCTGGAATTCCAGCGACAATTATATCCGGACCTTCTGTTAAAAGTATTGACTCAAAACATAGGAGTGAATAACACTGCCATCAACAATGCACATTCCTGCAACACCGGCATAAACAGCACCAATAAAGCAGGCAAATTGTTATCGTCCCCCATCAAGACTCATAAAAATAATAGACTTCTTCTTAACACAACGTTCGTCTTTCGCGTCTTTTGTCCATCTTCTTTATCTGTCATCCCTTTCACTCTGAGCTTCGTCCAAAAACATCTTTCACAACATTGTTCGTTCAGAAACTACCATTCTCACACAAATCCAGCCAGTTCCGTCCGACCCTTTAATCAAGGAGAACTTTGACTGAACATCAACGTTGACATGCTGTAGGTAAGCATTTATTTGGATTTCTAGGACTCTTGCAGGGCAGAAAGCCTTTCCAACCTTCCCTTGCTACCAGATATGTCCAGAGTGATCCAGACCCAAACTCCCTTGATTGGTAACGCGCATTGGTCAGAAACAGTCCTTATCTAGTAATTCAAAAGGCGATCGCTCCCTCGCAATCGAAACACCTATTACCGCCACTGTATCAACCTCAGAAGCACCAGGTAGGTTCCAATGAATAGTTGTCTGCGTAATGATCTGTCACTTGTATCTCACGACTCCCCGAATTGCCCTACTTTGATGGTTCCGCAAGTTCTTCTTCGCTAAATTACGCCACCTACGCACTAATGGCTCTATGATCCACCCCGTGAAGTAAACAAGACACATCCTGCTAACCTGAGATTTTATAGCGAAATAGTAGATTAGTCATCGTGTATAATGCTCTAATGATTCTTCAAACTCAACTATTTTGCTCAACAATCTGTGTGAAGTCCGGCGTAACTCTCACGACAAGGAGAGGGTTCCATCAACTTTCGCTTCTATCCCTCCCAGACATGTTCCATAATGAATCAAATCTATTCTCCCCCTTTTTTTTCTTCCTTTATTCAGTCGGTCTCTTTGTTTAGTTGAAACTGAATAGTTTTATCTTTTGCCATAAAACGATGTAAGGCAGAATTAATATCATTTGGCTTACTTGTCCATATTCCTCGTGGTGACTGCCGCTCCGCCGTTCTGTTCAATCATTTAAGAACCCTGATAACGTTTCCGAATGTTACCCCTTATCTGTCTCTTTGTGCCATTATTCATCGAAATCCTGGAGACAGTCTCCGCGTCTTCCTTTGTATTTCCTAGTTTTGTTTATCTACTCCAATATCAGATATGCCTGATCATTCGGCCTTGTTCCTTCCCGCAACCTATCAATCTGGTCCAGCTCCAATCCAGCTCCAGGTCCCATCCAGCTCCAGGTCCAATCCAGCTCTAGGTCCAATCCAGCTCCAGGTCCAGTCCAGCTCCAGGTCCAATCCAGCTCCAGGTCCAGTCCAGCTCCAGGTCCAATCCAGCTCCAGGTCCAATCCAGCTCCAGGTCCAATCCAGCTCCAGGTCCAATCCAGCTCCAGGTCCAATCCAGCTTCAATGCAGGCCCAGTCCAATACAGGCCCAGTCCAATACCAATCCAGGTCCAGTCCAATCCAGGTCCAGTCCAATCCCGGTCCAGTCCAATCCCGGTCCAGTCCAATCCCGGTCCAGTCCAATCCAGGTCCAGTCCAATCTCAATACCAATCCAGGTCCAGTCCAATCTCAATACCAATCCAGGTCCAGTCCAATCTCAATACCAATCCAGGTCCAGTCCAATCTCAATACCAATCCAGGTCCAGTCCAATACTAATCCAGCCCCAGTGCAATCCAGTCCAGCCCCAATTCAAGGCAGTGCAGTCCAGTCCAGCCCCAATTCAAGGCAGCGCAGTCTAGTCCAGCCCCAATTCAAGGTAGCGCAGTCCAGTCCAGCCCCAATTCAAGGTAGCGCAGTCCAGTCCAGCCCCAATTCAAGGTAGCGCAGTCCAGTCCAGCCCCAATTCAAGGTAGCGCAGTCCAGTCCAGCCCCAATTCAAGGCAGCGCAGTCCAGTCCAGTATCAATCCAGCATCAACCTAGTCAGTACCAATCCAATTTAGCATCAACCTAGTCAGTACCAATCCAATTCAGCATCAACCTAGTCAGTACCAATCCAATTCAGCATGAAAATGAAAATGAAAATGAAAATATTTTTATTTGGCTTAAAACATTTGGTTCATACAGAGTATCGGCTGTGCCTGAACTAAGCTGTTAGGCCTGTGTTTCAGATCACAGCGCTCCTCTTCCGAGGGTTACAATACTTGTTGTCTTAAGTTAACAAACAAAAATAAAAAAGAAAAATAAAAACTTAAGATAAAAAAGAATGATAAAAAAGATGTTAGCTGTACCCCTTTTGTGTATAATGAAAGTGTGTGAGTGTATGTAGGGGTGTGTGTAATGTGAAACCAGTTACAAGAGATCTTCAACTTCATTGTAATCTAACTTAATTAACCATTCAAACGTTAATTTTTTGCATTCACTTTTATTTAGTTTAAATATATTTAAAAGTTGATTGACATGGTTGTATAATGAAGGACCCAAAAAATAAAAGTAATTATGAACATATTTATAGGTACAAACTGGTATTGGGCAAACACTTTAAGCACGCCTTCTACTAATATGTTCAGGGTAGTAGTGAATTTTACAATGTTGCTTTAATATCGTATGGAGAACAAACAATTTTCTTACACTTAAGATTTTTGTTTCTGAATAGAGCATACTAGTAGGATAATATTTTGGTTTAAAGGTACAAATTTTCAAGATAGCTCTCTGGGCCCTTTCTACTTGTAAAAGGTATGTCTTAGGGGCACCGCCCCAGACGGTGATACAGTATACGATAATTGATTGACATAGTGATTCATAGACGCGCTTCATAAGCTGGAAATTCGCAATGTGTCTTAATTTAAAGAATATAAAATTTAATTTCCTGATTCTTTTTGCCATTAGAGTTAAATGTTCTTTAAAGTTTAAATTGTTGTCTAATAATATGCCCAAGTATTTAACGGTTTTTGTCCGCACAAGGAAGGGACAACTGCAATTAGAGGTATTTGATAAATTGCAATAATGAGCTCTAATTTGTTTGTCATGTGACGGCTGGGAGTTGTTTCTCATAGAAAAAGTAACAAGTTGGGTTTTGGACGCATTTAGAGTTAGGTAATTATTATTGAGCCAGTCAATCACCAAGTCAAAGCCGTTTTGTGCGGCTTGAAAAGTTTCATCCCAAGACCTTCCCGAAAATAATAGAACAGTATCATCTGCATATGATACAATCTTACACTGAAGGAGATTCAACATTAACAAATCATTGATGTATATTAAAAATAAGACCGGGCCCAACACACTTCCCTGCGGAACGCCGTAACTTATTAATTCCTCGTCACTGGAGAAGTCTCCGATTTTTACCGTTTGATATCTATTTGAAAGATATTGTCTAAACAAATTTAGTTGCAAACCTCTTATCCCCAATCCATCTAGTTTGTCCATCAGAAGAGGCACTGAAACCGTATCAAATGCTTTGGCCAGATCCAAGAATATTCCCATCGATTTGAGTCCCTTGACAGTATTACGGATTACGAAATCAGTTACCTCTTCAACTGCGTCATCAGTGGATCTATCAGACCTAAAGCCAAACTGACAATCTGACAAAAGTTTGTTACTTTCAAAATAACGAATAAGCCTAGAGTTAATTAAGCGTTCCAATAATTTAGAAACTGATGACAGCAAAGAAATTGGTCTATAGTTCTGCACACAGAGCTTGTCGCCGGATTTATGGATTGGAATGACATGAGATTTCTTTAAACAATTTGGAAATAAACCATATTTAAAACATAAATTAAAAATAGCTGTTAAAGGTGGCACTATATACTTTGCATTTTTTTTAAGAATAGTATTAGAAATTCCATCGCATCCAGTAGCACATTTGGACTTTAATCTACTTATCATACTTTCAACCTCTTTCTCGTCTGTGTCTAGTAATACAAAAGAATTAACAGCATTGGTCAGCAAGGAGTATGATGTAGTTGAACCCGTTCTCGCGTGCCTATTTTGTGTTATAGCGTCTGCCAAATTTTTACCAACATTTGTGAAATATCTATTTATTTCGTTTAATTTATCTCTTGTAACTGGGTTTCCGAACAATTCATAATTAAGTTTCTTAGCCCTGGCAGTATGTGTTATATTTTTTATAGTATCCCATAACTTTCTGTTATTTTTCAGCGATTTATCTAATTCATTTTTATCATATTCACGTTTAAGTTTTTTTAATAATTTATTGCAATGATTTCTATAACGACTATACGTCATTCTAAGAATACAGTTTTCAGGGGATCTTTTCAGTTTCTTATTCATACGATCTCGATTACGAATACATCTCAATAATCCCGGGGTTATCCACGGTTTTATAATTTTCCTCTTTGATGGAACCTTAACGATACAAGTGTTAGCTTCTATAGCAGCCTGAATAGATTTAATGAAGTAGTTCATAGCAAAGTTAGGATCTATTGTTGTATAAATTAAATTAAAATCAATATTAGTAATGTCGGTTTCAAGTTTTTTGTGATTAATAGTAGTTTTAAAATTCGCAGTAACATGGTACTTTACCGGCTCCCGTAAAGCTAAAATAACAGTGGAATGATCAGTTAATGTTGACGAAGCAACTAAAGTAACAGCAGAGTGAGTCGATTTAAGAATTACATGATCTAAGCAGGTCTTATTTAATCTTGTAGGTAATTCGTGAGCCGGTAATAGACCATAACTAGCACACATATTTAGATACATTTCTGATTTAGTGTCTCCACACTTGCGTGTGATATCAATATTGATATCTCCCACTACTGCTACTGTTCTATAACTAGATAGCCTAGACAAGAGCAAGCTTAATGAATTCACAAACGGTTCGACATTCTTGTGCGAAGGTGATCTATATAAACTTATTATAACAATATCATTAATCGTTAAGACCAATCCGTTACAATCCGAGAGGTTCGGTTCCTCAATTGATACGTTTACTATGTTAGATTTTACATAAACAACAACACCATCATTTTGTAACAAATTGTTCTCAGTTGAAAAATGTACATAACCGGGTATCGTCGGCACATTGGAGTTACCGGATAACCAACACTCTGTGAAAACAATAATGTCGATAACTACATCAAGTCTCTTATTTAATACTAAAAAACCATCAAAGTTACATGAAATGCTTCTAATATTCTGAATCAATATCACGAATTTGTTACTTCGATTATCAATAAGTTCTTTAACATTTTCTACTTCACAGCATAATGTCTCAGACACTGTAATATTATCTAAATCCGTTAAGATAGCACTATCCATTCAAAATAGAGGGTAAGAAACAAAAGTCGTAGCAACATACCAAGAACACAAACCTGCGCGGTTTGGCATGCGAACTAATAATCGAAAACACCGAATAAACACTACCGATTGCTAAACAAAACTGAACTGTATGTGTAGTGTTAATATTTTTGTGTGTAATAATACTATTGACTATAAATAATAAAATTAAGTTTAAGTTTACAAAGGCGTTATAAATGTATTTTTTAAGTAGTTTACATATAAGAAGGCAAACATAAGCGCAATACAGAAGACACAAGTAATACATTATTACTTCAGGTTTAGTTATTAAAAACAATAGTCATTTAGTAGTATTATTTTGCTGCAAATCACCTTCGTTTTCAATTTTTAATTGCGGTAAACCTTCCTTCTTCCTCAGGTATACCCTGCCATACGATGTCCAACAAAATTGATATCCGTGGGTTTTAGCAAAGTCCCGGGCCAAAAAATATAATCTTTTTCCTTTTGGAGTTAGGTTTTCCGAAACAAATACCGGCTTAGAGGGACCTGCAATTTTCAAAAGTGAAGTATTCAGTTTACTGCCACCTTGCTTATTAAATTTCTTTAGTTGTTTTAAAATATTTTCCTTCTTCATAATAGTCGTAAATTCAACCAGTATAGGCTTCTCAGCACCAGTCTTTGCAAAACCGCGGTAGACATCTTTTATTTCTTTATCGCTAATTTGCACACCCAATACTTCACCCAGTTGTTGTACTGATTGAACAAGGAGCTCCTTCGTTTCTGCCTGGCTTCGAGGAATATTACGTATTTCCAGCTTTGCAGCACAAGATCTGTTCTCTAGGTTTTCCAGTTTCATTTCCATAGTTTTAATATAAATCGAATTATCATCATCAACCTAGTCAGTACCAATCCAATTCAGCATCAACCTAGTCAGTACCAATCCAATTCAGCATCAACCTAGTCAGTACCAATCCAATTCAGCATCAACCTAGTCAGTACCAATCCAATTCAGCATCAACCTAGTCAGTACCAATCCAATTCAGCGTCAACCTAGTCAGTACCAATCCAATTCAGCGTCAACCTAGTCAGTACCAATCCAATTCAGCGTCAACCTAGTCAGTACCAATCCAATTCAGCATCAACCTAGTCAGTACCAATCCAATTCAGCATCAACCTAGTCAGTACTAATCCAATTCAGCATCAACCTAGTCAGTACTAATCCAAGTCCAGCATCAATCAAGTCCAGCATCAACCCAAGTCCAGCATCAACCCAAGTCCAGCATCAACCCAAGTCCAGCATCAACCCAAGTCCAGCATCAACCCAAGTCCAGCATCAACCCAAGTCCAGCATCAACCCAAGTCCAGCATCAACCCAAGTCCAGCATCAACCCAAGTCCAGCATCAACCCAAGTCCAGCATCAACCCAAGTCCAGCATCAACCCAAGTCCAGCATCAACCCAAGTCCAGCATCAACCCAAGTCCAGCATCAACCCAAGTCCAGCATCAACCCAAGTCCAGCATCAACCCAAGTCCAGCATCAACCCAAGTCCAGCATCAACCCAAGTCCAGCATCAACCCAAGTCCAGCATCAACCCAAGTCCAGCATCAACCCAAGTCCAGCATCAACCCAAGTCCAGCATCAACCCAAGTCCAGCATCAACCCAAGTCCAGCATCAACCCAAGTCCAGCATCAACCCAAGTCCAGCATCAACCCAAGTCCAGCATCAACCCAAGTCCAGCATCAACCCAAGTCCAGCATCAACCCAAGTCCAGCATCAACCCAAGTCCAGCATCAACCCAAGTCCAGCATCAACCCAAGTCCAGCATCAACCCAAGTCCAGCATCAACCCAAGTCCAGCATCAACCCAAGTCCAGCATCAACCCAAGTCCAGCATCAACCCAAGTCCAGCATCAACCCAAGTCCAGCATCAACCCAAGTCCAGCATCAACCCAAGTCCAGCATCAACCCAAGTCCAGCATCAACCCAAGTCCAGCATCAACCCAAGTCCAGCATCAACCCAAGTCCAGCATCAACCCAAGTCCAGCATCAACCCAAGTCCAGCATCAACCCAAGTCCTGCATCAACCCAAGTCCTGCATCAACCCAAGTCCTGCATCAACCTAGCCCTGCATCAACCTAGCCCTGCATCAACCTAGCCCTGCATCGACCTAGCCCTGCATCGACCTAGCCCTGCATCGACCTAGCCCTGCATCAACCTAGTCCTGCATCAACCTAGTCCTGCATCAACCTAGTCCATCCAAGTCCCAGCCATGGTCACTCGACTCTTTACCTCGAGCCTTCCCGCAACCATGACATATCAATCCAATCCAGTCCAGCCATAGTTACTCGACTCTTTACCTCGAGCCTTCCCGCAACCATGACATATCAATCCAATCCAATCCAGCCATAGTTACTCGACTCTTTACCTCGAGCCTTCCCGCAACCATGACATATCAATCCAATCCAATCCAGTCCAATCCAATCCAATCCAATCCAGCCATAGTTACTCGACTCTGTACCACGAGCCGTCCGCAACCATGATATATCAATCCAATCCAGTCCAGTCCAGTCCAGCCATAGTTACTCGATGTTACGTGAAAAAGAGAAAAAAAAGAGACTTTAATGTAACGGAATTCAACTAAGTAGTATTCAAACCAGAGTGTGGGGAAATGAAAATAAAATAGAGAAAAAAAAAAATGGATCCTCTCATACATAATGAGCGTCCATTTGAAACTCATTTTTTTTGTAAGCTGAGCTCAGTATCATCCATAATGAATACTTTAAAAAAGATGTAATATCAGTGACTTACGGTTTTCTGTGGGCGCAGTACAAGAAAAAGTGGTACCTTTTTCCGTCGATCCCGCTTCTGAACTATTGGGTTCAGTTCAGAAACACAATGAAAATTCCTTGGTTCACAATAACAGTTTATTCATTTTCCAAAAACAGTATAACCATCCTCCAAAATCAGTACAATTATCCTCCAAAACTCAGTCACAATTACTCTCAACTCTGTTCACTTTGAAATCACGTCGACTACTGTATTCAAACGACAGCTTACACGCCTTTTATACTTTCTTGAGAAATAAATCAGATGGCGCCACTAGTATTTCCGTTCGCATAAAATAAAATTAAAAGAATCTAACAACACTCTTATAAAATGATTCATCACAACCGGAAGTCCTTCCTTTAAATCGACGTAATACCCGCTTCTACAAACAATTAAATGGAATTAGAGAAAAGTCACCTAACATATAGATGTGATAAAATTGACGTTGAATTTTTGTAAATCAAAATCTCTCAATTTAATGTTTACAATTTCAAATAGATTTCGAATGTCGTTTTTAGTTAGAAATCTGTAAACGACAGTAGCTGACATACAATAGAATAAACGTGGGTGAAAACTAATGAGCTGTCTGCATGAAAATTGTGTACAATATTCTTCTAAAATTTTACAATAATCAACTTTAGGGATTGATTGATTTAAATACCTTCAATATTTCAAAATAAGGTTATATTACTAAAATGAAGACAATGAAGTATTAACGTAAGTAAAACAAATTTTACTACAAATCAATAACTAAAGTGTGACTTTCAAAGTAAAACTGCAATCAAAACAACCCCTCGGAAGGTGAGACTTCAAAGACACCACATTAATTAAATACAAATTGTCACTACAAATTGAAGTTTCTGGAATCATACATTTTCCTTGAGAAAGTTAATTAACTAACATTTCACAAACCATTATGGAAACAATCTAATTAATTAGAACTACAGAGGGGAAATAATTTCACTACAACACGAAATAGAAATCTTTTTAGGACTGTAGTTTTGTTTTCTATAATAAAAGTAAATTATGTGAACACTGGGTAGTTGCATCACAAACTTTCGGAAAAAAATTAAAATACTTGACGTATTCAGTTACAGTATGTAGGATCCAATTAAGGTACAGTTACACATGCTAGTTAATAGCACGAAAGCATGCTACTTTTGAGCAATTGCTACTTAGTGGTACGTGTGTCGAAACATTGCTAATAACGAGCATGCTAGTTTCGAGTTAGCTCAAAAATCGACGATTGTGCGATTTTTGAGCATGTTACCTGCAGCGCGGGTGGAAGGGGGCCTGCTTAAAGCATGTGTGAACAGGTTTGGTTATTGAGCATGCTAGTATCGATCAGTCCTCAATCTTTCTTCCTCGTTTTTCCTTTATATCTGAGAAAAGTGTTTGGACGCATTGCAACGCCACCAAAACAATAATTCTATTCAACACCATACGAATGGTTATTTGATTGTCCATGGTTTTGTTTGAACTGAGAGAGAACACGCTATAAAATGCCATGTATACCGGTTTTGCTTTGAGCATGCTCTTTAAGGAGCATACTTAAAACTAGCATGCTTATATCTATCAAATGTAGACAAATGCAGAGCACGCTCGAAACTAGTATGCTAATGAGCATACTAAAAAGCATGCTACTAACTAGCATGTGCAACTACCTACATCAACCGTTCATCCACTAATTATACCAAGCAAGCCATTACAATGTAGCAATTATACCTTCAAATCGAAAATCGATTTCATGTCATAGAACTACTTACTAGATCAAAGAGACAACTAGTACGAGGTTCGTCAAATATTACTTACTTGTTTTTTTGATTTTTTTTTTGTAATACTACAACTAACTACACATCCTATTAAAAAACTTAAAGCTAGGATGATTGTAATTAGCTAAATATTAAATCAAAAGGTTACACGAGGGAGGTATTATGAAGTTGCCATCTAGATGGAAACAGATTATCGAACAACACGGCGCATATTTGAACTAAATCCGATCTCTGTAACACTTTTTATAAAGCATTGAATAAAGAGCAAAAAAGCGGAAGGGATATATTTGACAACCTATAATAGGTTCGTGCGCTTCGTACATAAAATACTTAGGTATGTTGGTCTTACCACACAACTTAGCATAATAATTGTTTGGTTAACCTAAATACAAGAAGTCACGGTGATTATTTAGTGGTTTATATCAATCATATTAATAGTTCTACAGGGAAATTCAAAGCAAATAAATGCTTCATAAAAACGGAAGCTCATACATATACCTACAGGTTGATAACACTCCTTGACACCGCTAATTAAATTTTACAATTATGTATTCAAATCACGGAACGACATATTTCGTGGCTCATTCAACTTGCAATTAACCCTATTCTATATTAATTAATTAATGTAATATTTACCTTCTATAGCTCGTTAGTCGTTCCTGGAACTTGTATTGCAAATGTCAAAACATTTAAAATGTTAATTTTATCTGCACACAGATAGGTAAATTGAATGAAGCAACTAAGAAAATTGGACAAGAAAAAAGTTTTGTAAAAATGTAACTTAACTTGTTATCTACTAGTAAATCCTAAAAATATTATAAAGGCGAAAGTTTGTATGTATGGATGTATGTATGTATGGATGTATGTTTGTTACTCTTTCACGTAAAAACTACTGAATGGATTTGAATGAAACTTTACCACAATATAGCTTATACATCAGAATAACACATAGGCTACAATTTTTGAATCCCTTTGTAACGCAGACGAAGTTGCGCGGGTCACCTAGTTATAATATATTTTGATCATATATACCTAACATGACGTATTCTTTCTATTTGTTCTGAGTTTGAAAGTTTTGGACAATACAATTTTTTAATTTTTATTAGTTTAGGATTTAGTTAACGGTTCTACTTTTTATTTAATACTGAGAATGGTATTCTCTTCGCAATGTACAAAAGATATCCTTTTCATTCCATATTCAACATAAACGGAGCCCAATTGAAATCGTTTACAGGTTTAATGGAACATTTCGAGACCGCGGAAGTGATCCGTGTGTACACAAACTGTGTAACATATACCTAATTACACAACTCACGGGCTTGACGTCATCCACGTACTGCCCACGAAATGCATAACTTAAACAAGCTTGTTTTCTATTCTTGCTTCTGCTTGCGTTTCTACGCTTTGTTTTATTCCGAATATCCTGGTGTTTTAGAATAATGACATGAGGTGTTAGGTAAAATTATGAAAAGATCAATGTGGTAGGATAAGGTTAGATAGTGTACGACTAAGTAGACGATTTTCTACTACCTTAATATTCTTAGTAGCAAATAAAATAACTATCCAAGTGATCCTTAACTTTCAACAAGTCTAAGGCATCGACTTTTAATTAACACAATTTGGAGTTATGATTCTTTAGAATATATCAGTGAAATAAAACTTAATTTAGTTAATATTAATAATTGTAGATTTTCTTGGGCGCTTCTTATGACTGAATGTAAGAACTAAAATGGAGCCTTTAGGTGACTATCTCACACTATAATACATAGGTATTGTAGCTAATTTACAATTGAGCTTAAACAATAATTTATTACGTATAAATTAAGCCTCCATCCTATAAAATGTCTTATTCAATTAAGTGCCTGTTTACCCATATATGTTTGTATGAAAACAATAAAGATCATACGCCTCTTTTAGACCTAATATAACTCGCTCAAATATTTACTTTGAAACAATTTGATGTTCATGTTTCCTGTTTACTTTTCTCCTTTCGCCTAGATTATTTTATATAATAATATAGATCTGAAATTAATTTCTAGAATAGAGGAAACAATGAAGGGCTAATAAAATCTACGTATTCTATATACGTAAGATGTACTTTTAGCCTTCTATAATATTATACTCAAAGTAATAAGGTTTATCATATCCACTATAAGACCTATTTCAACTTCACAGTCCACGGGGGAAAATTCGCTTGGCAAGTGTACTGTAATTCAGAAGAACACTCCTACCGCTCCCTTGGGTATCCCTTGATTCATTAGCAGTCTTTTACGGCGCTCGCGGGAAGAGCCAGGAAATTGTTAGTACAATCAATAATGTTACGTAACCTTACTTGTGGTTTTTTGTGAAGCTATGTATGTAGTATGGTTAGTACTTAAAACAAAACCTCATTTTTCTGTCACCATCTTTTCTGTCCATTTTTCTGTTTGTAATATACCCACTTAATCGTTGTAATTTTAGATTAATGTTTTTATTAAGAGAATTCAGTGATATCTGTCGTGAAAAATCAAAAAGTTAGGTAATGAAAAACAATATAAAATGTATTTGAAATAAACGTAAATTTTAAATTGAAAATACGGCATTGCTTCCGCTATAACGCTCCTTTATTTTTCGGGAAATCTAAATGCGACACACATAAACGAAAGGCAGATAACAAATCCCTGTAATCATTCTACCTTTACCTTGTTAAGGACCTTGTAAAAAACCTTATTTCCTGTAAACCATTTTTACAAATCCTGATTTCGAGCGCCGATCGTTTTCCACGACGATCTAATACATTTCCAACTAAAGTTAATGTTACAGAAAAGGATTCTCACGTGCACATTACCTCTGAAAACGCCATTTACTGAAAGGTATCCTTTTAATAAATAGAAAAACAATAATATTTCATTCACGCGACATTTCGTCGCATTCTCCAGAAAGGTAGCTTTATAGATTCCGTTGTTTCTATGTCTTTATGGCACATTTATCAGGCCCTTTGTCAAGAAAACATCGTGATCGCTTCCCCTTGAGGTGGGGAATCTTACGAGCTGGGAAATAACGAGAGCGAAGTGATAGAATATAGGGGATGATCTTCATTTATTTTACTATCTTGATACTTTTCATTTATTTGTTTAGGTTATATTATGACTGTTTGCTGTTTGAGATAATATTTGTTGTGAATAGTGATGGATATTAGGTTTTATTTGTATCGTGCAATAGTGGTATGTAGGTTTTACTTAAACTACTCACTTTTGGAATGAGTTTCAACTGGGATTTTACCTAAATTAGAAACTATAACAATGTCAACAAAAGTTCAAACAAAGAGAAAACCAATGTAATTTCTATCCTAAAACCCAAACTAAGCGGTAGGAGACTATCTACTATCCTAGGTCGTTTTCTAATTCATTACAACGGAATATAACAAAACTGAAGTAGGTACATAACTTGTAAAAAACATAAGAAGCCGAAAACTTTACTGCTTAGTAAAATAAGCCATAAAGTAAATTACAAAGACAAGACATTTTATTGGACAAACAAAAGACGCAACAAAACAATGAATTAAGGACGAACATAAAAAACTTAATACAATTTTATTTTCACTAATGGATAACTTGTCTATCCGTCTTATATCCCTTCCATTAGATCGCAAACTCGATTACGTTGTTTCTGTCATCAATAAAAGAAACAGATGAACAGTTTTATAACGGCAAAATTAAATTTACCGTTGAGATGTACACGGAACAGAAAGAATTAAACATCACTTAAATAAATTGCCTTATAATTTGTGGAGAAAACCGACATTCATTGTGGAAGAAATTTTCTTTGTGTTGAACAACCTTGACGCGTGTTAAAGAGCGTTCTACAATGAAGTATTTAAATACCGAGAATTGTTTTGAAATTTTAAATGAAAAAGTTAAGAAGTACGGTAAAAATAAGGAAAAAAGAATATATTATTCATAATCGTCTTAAAGGCACTTAAAACTATAGTTAAATTGTGTTCTTAAATTGGACTCATAATAATATTTGGCTCCCTCTCTAAGGAATGATTTAAATACCTAGGTAATAAAAACTTTGAGCTAGATTCTGAAAGGCAGAAATTTTGTAAATAAAGTTTCATTTTAACCTTTGAATCTTGAACCTAGACTGATTAAATGTAATTACTTAATTAATTACTATTTGTACTATTTTAATTCTAAACCTTCTTGTTTACTAAAAATGTTAAGTCCAAATATCTAAAACAAAAAAAATAGTTCACGTATGCTTCGTTAAGGTTCACCGAACACCGGTCATATCTATAAGAACCACTTGTGAGGAAAAATTGGCACCAAACAAAAGAAGACCTCTCTTGACCCTCATTTTTCACCTTATTGTGAAGGAATCGTAACGTAGACACAAATCATTGATGTATTGTTTGAAGATTCGGATGAAACTCATGTTAAAGTATACCTTCGTGAAAATCCGACATTATTTGTTAGTGGGTGGTGACATTTACTTTAGGATATCTATTGTCTATAGTTTTCACTAACTGAAGCATGATATCATTTGGAAGAAAATTGAGAAGTAAAATACGTAATCAGAAATATGTGTTTATCCCATTCTAAAGAAATGTGTACCTAGTATAAAAAATATAACATAAAAATATGTACATAAGTATTATATGTGTGTGTTTTTTATAATATCACCCATGTCATTTTTGTAGTTACTATTCGTAAAGTTTAAAGCATAAATATGTCGTAATAGAAAAAGAATAATGTAAATTTAGTCACAATTTTTTTAAATATTTTCAGTATTGATCAATCAAATCATATATCGATAGGACCTACTACTAAAATAAAAATATGGTAATAACATAACCTCATATCAATGTTTTATGAAGTATTAAATAGTACATACGGAACGTACCGGGAAAAATTCACTTCAACAATACCCCTAAGAGCAATTTGTTTAAAAAATATACGAAAATGATGGAGAGGTCATAAAACGAGCATTATAAGCGGAGTCTCGGAAATTGAGCAAGTATTCGTACAATTTCTTAATGGTCCTACAAATAATGGCATCGAACGGGTCGAGACTTCAGCATGTTATTCAACTGATCGGGTTTTAAATCGTCATATATTTTTGTTGACTGTACGAGTAAAAAGTATTTTATATTGAGCGTATTTCAGAAGATTACGTACGTTTAGTTAAATTCTCTCAATTGGGAAAGCATGGTAAACTATGCCTGATGAAATGACCTGAGCCCAGCAGTGGGCAGTAATGGGTACAATAGTTAAGTCTTAGTTCTAAATCTATCTATAAAAAGATGAAATTATAAAATAGCTAATGGCTACTATGCGTTGAAAACTATCTGACTTCTAATCAGTCAAGCCAGTGTTCATGACGAATCAATTCAATAATTCATCTGCATTCTAAATTATTATACCTCTTACATTTTCTTTTGTCTTCATATTAAAACTGTTTATTTGTCTGCATTCAATAATGTCTGTTATTTAGTGACAAAAAACTTATCATAAAATAACTTCAGAACCAGAGAGAAAAAGTCTTGAAGAAGCGAAAAACATCTAATTTATTTTAAGTGACACGCGATATCTACATTGTTATAAAAATAAACATTTTTATTTAAAAGTTTAAGAGAAAACGGATGTCTAATTATACGATGTCCTAGATGATGTGCCCTAGATATCTAGTTGTCTCGAGCTCGCTATATTTCATCTTGTATTCACAACTTTATCGTCGACAGTCTTTTGTTTACGTAATCTTAAAGATATAGCCCCTTTAAAGCATTTTCAAAGGGGAACTAGTTTATAATTTAGTTTTATATGTGATATAAACGATGGTAAATATTATGATTTGATATTATTTGTAGATTTAAACATCATAATGTTATTCAAGAAACTTTTGACAAAAATATATTGTATTATCATGTTACATAGTTGTTCTATCTGGAATCACGAAAGTTTTTACTATTGCAGACACATACCTATAATGCAAAAAAATCCTTTGATTCAAATATCTCGTAATATACAACAACTCCTAATAATATCGTACAACATTGTCACCAAAACTAACTCAAATTCCATCATCTTTAATATCCACATTTATATTTTTTTAACCTCTTTTTTGAACTTATCTCATAGACAAATGTTTGTACCTTATTACTAAAAGCAGAATATTTTTCCCGCGTCAAAAGACATTACAATCTAAAAGCTCATATGTATGTAACATAAGGTGATTCAAGTTACCGTTTACAGTTCCAACTAGGATTGTTAACATAATATTATGTTGTTTTCCTTTGGTATGAAGGAAGAAATTACTTTTATAGACCTTTTTTACTATATTTGAATAATAAGTACCTGTATAATGTACTGTTATTTGATGCAAGTATTTTGTGATGAAAATGTGATTGGAACCGAGAAAAAGTTTTGGAACGTTTCTTGTTGGTCAGATATAAGGTTATTGGTTAATTGTGAAATTAAATATTTGGAAAATTATATAATTTCGAAGTTTTTCTAAACGATAAGATATGATGTAGTTTTGTTATTTTACTTATTAAAGATTGGGTAACATTTGAAAATTCTATTTAGATTACGTTATGTTTACAAAATGATAACTTTTGCCATGATCACATCCATAATTTTAAGTTGTATAATTTAAAAAATGTATGCAAAACGTTTCAAAAAGAATCTCTCTAATTTTTGCCTTACATTTAACAGAAGATATGAGATACTATGTACTATACATTTTAGTATACATTACTAATAAATATTGCCTCAACAAAAACAAAGGAAAAGAGAGTATATATATTACCATACACCATAGTGTATGGTAAATTATACTCTTTGTAGTTAGTTTGATTATGATCAACAGCAAATTAATCATCAAGATAAACCACCAAAGAGAAGAACCTCCTCTTTTTCGATTTTGGTTAGAAAATATGCTGCCTCATCTACGTTAATCAAGAAAAAATGGGCTACGCGGGAAGCATATGCTCGACTTCTGCGAGTCCACCATCTCGCAGAAGCAGGCGGCGGGGCGTGTGAGAGAAAGCTCTTCTCTCTACGCAGAAACCCGCCGCCGTCGAGCAGGGGGTCGGGACCGGGGTCTGGCCCGGATTCTGGCCCCCTAAGAGTTTCGGGTCCCCAACGCATGCGAGTGCGAGCGGGGACCCAAGAAGGTGCCGTGTCTCGCTCAACACGCCCTTACGTCAGAGCAACCGGGGGATGGTAGACCGCGTACTCCCCGACCCACGCTGGTTCTGACCCAGCGGGGTATTCCGTGGGAGGGTGACACGCGGTCCCATCTTGGCGGGCTTCGGAAAGCCCGCCGACCGAGAGAGCCGGTGGCCGTATTCGCCGGCGGCTACCGGTTCGGCGTCCGGGGACGGAGCGACGGGAAAGAGTGCCGATGGCGTAACGCGTCGCGCCGTCCCTCATAACCCCGTGCTGGGTTCTGGCCTCAGCCGGGGTTCGGACGCTGAGTGTGAGCGGTTGGAGGTTTTAGTGAGGTTCAACTCCCACATACCCCGGGGATCCGGTGATTTCCTCCAACTAAAAAAAAAAAAAAAAAAAAAACGCGGGAAGCATACATATAAGCAAATAAAAAATAAGTGCGGAAAATGTGCTCACTTAAGACAAATTGTTTGTTTGTTATTTACCTAAGAATACTTTCGTTTTCTGACGGAATTATAAATGTTTGCTAAGATCTTGTCAAAACACAAACAAAATTATTTATTTTATTTATTTATTAATGTTATATACACATAAGAAAGATTCAAACGGAAACAACTTAATTGGAGTTCTTCTTCCCAATAAATCTTTACACGTTCCCTGAGTTTTTTTTAAGTTACGTTATTTTAAACTAATGCTCTGTATGAACGATAGTATGTATATTAAAATTTAATGATTGTATGTATAATAAAAAGCCTTGGGCAATTATGAGTTCGTGAAATTGCCGCGGCAATAACCATTGTCGAGTGTCAATTAAATTGACCAAGATTATTTTCTGCTTTCTGAAATATTACAGAAACCTATAAAAATTCACCATAATAATACCTTACTGAAGTACTTTTTATCTATACTATTTTTTATATTTTATATTATTTATTAATATTATAAAGCTGAAGAGTTTGTTTGTTTGTTTGAACGCGCTAATCTCAGGGACCACTGCACTGGTCCAATTTGAATAATTATTTCAGTGATGGATAGTCCATTTGTCGAGGAACGCTATAGGCTATATTTTATCCCTTTGTGGCGCAGACGAAGTTGCGCAGGTCAACTAGTCTTATGATAATAATTGTCAATTTTTTCATTGAACAACCTATAAAATGTCTTGTCTATACCTTGAAAACATAAACTACAGATTATACATTATTTTTGTTTTAGCAATGCAAAAAAGTAGTACTTTTCGATTATTCTGTTATTTTTATAAAAATCGTAATATTTATTTCATATCAATTGATGGAGTTCCTCTTAATTAAGGTTAATTTTCAATTCAAAAGAAACTTATTTTAGAAAAGAATGAATAAAACGGCGTGTTTTTCTTCATCTCTCTCCTTAATTTTCCTTATTGCCAATTTGCAGTCTCGTTATAGGAAGCGGTTCCTTAAATATATAATTTAAAATATTAGGCAGTTTTCCTCAATTATGTTTATTTTTTGATGAACTTCATAATTTACTTGACAAAATTATCATTATAATTTTGGTCTAAAATAGTAACAGATAATATTTGATAAAATGAAGTAATAAGTATTTATTATGTTCTTAATTACCACTTTAGTATCACATAAAACCCTCCTTCCATCTTCAAAAATGCCAATACAAATTCCTAAGTGTAACTTATGGTCGTACAACTCTTCGACCCAAAATTCGGAAATTTGTCAAAGTAAAGATAGAAAACAGCAATGAATATATTCCTGTTTTCTTTCGATTTTCCTTTGACGGCCTTAACAACATTTACCCTTCTGGAAATTGCTAACATTTGCCCATTTTCGTGCTCCACGTAAGATCAGATAATGGCATTTTAAAACCCCATAAAGGTCGAGATTGAGGTTATAGATGACATAAAAGGAAGGGTCAGATAATAAAAAATGTATTTGGCCCATTATAACAAACCATTCGTCATCTACTTACTGCACCATCTAGTGCTTTTTATTAATATTTTTTCATGTTTTTCTGGTTTTCTTGTCGAATAGAATTTTCATTTATCAGTCTTATAAAAACGAGACGCTACTGATTTCCATGAGTATGCTCAAAATTTGAATATTTTTTAATTTTAAAGTAAGTACCTAAACGAAAGACGAAGACTACAAACTACAAGTATGTTAGTTCTAAACCGTTATGCACTTACTTTTATCTGACATTTTATTCGGCTTTATTACATTTTTTGTTTTTTTTTTATTGCCATGTAGGCAGACGAGCCAACGGGCAACCTGATCGTAAGTGGTTACCGTCGCTCATGAACCTCTGCAATGTCAGGGGACATTGAGGGGACATTCGCTACCTACGACCTAACTTTAAGGACACTCCTCAAGCCTCGTTTGAAGATGGACAAGTCATAGCATTGCATACAACACCCATACAACAACCCTAAATTGCTCTGGCTCGCAAAAAGGTTTCAAACAATTTTGAACACGACATAGCATATCCTATTTTTAAAGACCTAAGTTCTTAATACCAAATAATATTACGATTAAATTGTGGGTTTCGCCGAGGAAAGGTTTGCAACACTGAAATAAACGGAAGCCAATTTGTTTTAAATAATTGACCCAATTCGAGGTGTAAAATCGTAATCCCTGTAGGGCTGTTTGCTCAAAAGATTTTAAATTGGGACGGATACTTGGCATAAATTGGCATCGCTTGTTAGTTCAATGCTTAGAGCGTAAATAACAAGATAAATGACGGAACAAGAACAATCTAACAAGTCCTTCAGGGTAGTACGCTGATATAGTGAATACAGGTACAAAAACAGAACTAGGTACTTCGCTAATTTTAAATTTTCAGTAATCTAAATAATACCTACTGAAGATTATACTATACCAAACCTTTACTACTCACTGCTGCTTCAAGTCTACTAAAGAGATCCGCCATGCTCACCGACGATCGACTTCTGCGAGTCCACCATCTCGCAGAAGCAGGTGGCGGGGGCTGCGAGAGAGAGGCTTTACGCCGCTCTCAACTTGCCAACCCGCCGCCGTCGAGCGGGGGGCCGGGACCGGGATCTCGCCCGGATTCTGGCCCCCTAAGAGTTTCGGGTCCCCAACGCATGTGAGTGCGAGCGGGGACCCAAGAAGGTGCCGTGTCTCGCTCAACACGCCCTTAGCGTTAGAGCATCCGGGGGATGGTAGACCGCGCTCCCCGACCCACGCTGGTTCTGACCCAGCGGGGTATTCCGTGGGAGGGTGACACGCGGTCCCATCTTGGCGGGCTTCGGAGGGCCCGCCGACCGAGAGAGCCGGTGGCCGTATTCGCCGGTGGCTACCGGTTCGGCGTCCGGGGACGGAGCGACGGGAAAGCATGCCGATGGCGTAACGCGTCGCGCCGTCCCTCCAAACCCCGTGCTGGGTTCTGGCCTCAGCCGGGGTTCGGACGCTGAGTGTGAGCGGTTGGAGGTTTTAGTGAGGTTCAACTCCAACATACCCCGCCCGCGGGGCGGGCGGGGATCCGGTGATTTCCTCCAACTAAAAAAAAAAAAAAAAAAATGCTCACCGACGAGTTAGAAAATATGCTATAGATTAAAAAGTTTTTACTAAAGCGTTCTCTAATAATATACCTACTGTGTTTTAAGCCAGTAGATACTGACATAAACTAGTTATATAGAAAGGTATATGTTGAAGTGGAGACTGATAGATTTGAATCTTCTGCACAGAAAACAAATGTTCTCTTAAACTACCATGATTGAGTAACTCACACGTCTTACCAACAGCGGCATAAGCTCATTTATCTCTGATGCAAAAAATAAAACGTACAACAAAAAATGACCTTTACGTTGTTATTCACTATTAATCCTCCTGGTACATATGCCCTAAAGGCTTATCTAACATAACACTAATAAGGTAAACAAAATATTTAGCAGAACACACAACACAAATTATGAATTTTAAGCGGTTTGTTTATCTTAGATGTTTGCTTTGAAAGCGGCATTTTGGTGTAATTTCACTATGAAATTATGTAATGGCCTTGTTTGGTCATAATTAGTTTTAATCGTTAATTTCCTTAGGATTCATATTTTAAATTGAAAATTATCCTAATTTATTATTGGTAATTTGTTCATAGTTATTGTTTAACGTAGGGAAATAATAGGAACTTTTCAGCTTCTGATATTTTTTTTTGATAAAAATAATATTTTATTACCTACTTTTATAATTGACATAAAATAAGCTCGACTGAGAATTTACTTTTAATTGTTGATTACGAACATACGAATTTCAAACACAATATGATATTATTATCTTCAAAGGGTTATTTTTAATTTCCTGTGACGACGCTCCATCACTCTTAACTAGTGCTATTATTGTAAACTGAATACTTGTGAATACCAAATCTATATTGTTTAGAATATACCAACAGAAATTCAAGCTTGCGAATCCGAGTTGTCGACCTCAAACACCACTTTAATCATAAAATTAATTTGTCTTAAAGGAAGCAATACAATAAAAGAACTGAAAATAAATTTCCATTAAGAAAAGATACTAGATTAGTTTAAACATCCATAAATAAGTCCAGTCAGTTAATTAACTAAAGATCAAGTTTCAACAACGCTAGTATTTCTCGTGTAATGAGTTTAGCTGGAATGAATTCAATATACTTATTTTTTATCAAAAGAACCATAACAATCTCGTAACTAGAGTAGGTACATATTTGCTGTTTACGTTTATTAGAATTCATTATTCTTTTATTAAGTTTTTGGCGTGTTTTATGTTAACATTGCTCATTATTAATATTAAATCAAAGTTAAGTAATATTTTGCAGAGACTTATTAATATTTTTAAAGCTTTTGCCCAATAACATCATAAAAAGCACCAACAGTTTAAATAAAAAAAACTATGTGTTATGTTAATCAGGCTCGAACAAACATGAAAAATTAGGTGTTCATTTTCAATACACACAAAAACACTCAATATCTGCAGCTAATGCTTTACAAATTGTTGTTGTCAACAACTTTCACATTTTGTATAGACTCGTATATTCTAAGTAGGTATTTATGTAAAGCCTATTCGATTGAATAATACTTCATTCGACAGCGAAGTTCTCCGCGGGGAAATCTCTTGAAGTAAGTAAAAGCACAAACGATTTGTTCATCCACTGATTTATTACAATCAACTCCATTTGTTTCACTTCAACAGATTTAAATGGCTATATCGAAACTTGGAATATCAATTAATTTGAAAGCCAAAAGTCTTTGGACAAAAATTTTCAGAGCAGTGTTTTGTAATTAGAATAATTGAAAATGGAGTAGAATTCTGAATTAGTGTCAACATAAGTTTATTTGTTTTTAAATTTAAGTTGAAATTTCAGATAAATGTAAGTAGGCATCTACTTTTGTTTATTTTGAGACATCAACCTCAAGGCATGCATCTACATGCACGAGAATAGGTATATATAGTCGTAGTTAGGTAACCCTGACTAGGAATTTCCAACCTACACTAAGAAAAAACATGTAAGAATCGATTTTGAATCCTACTAATATAATCTAAAAAATTCAAACCACTTTTTTATTAGTAGAGCTATCGATCACTACTCACGTGAAAAGCTAGATAATGGAATTTTCCTATGGTACTTAATGTTAAATGAAATAAATATCTAAGTGTACATAGAATACAAACTCAGCAGTCTATTCGCATCGCATAAATAATGTATTGTGTTATAAAAATTGCTAAAAGCATGTCGGATTTTAACATTCTTGTAGAAAACTAGCTTCTCTATGTAGCTCAACTCGTTAATAATGTGGAACTTCGATTACACGAACAAAAGAAACGAACTTTTTTCTGGTTTTCTAAGAGCCTTACTATTTCTTCCTGTTACCCTATTTCTTAGAAGTACTTTTACATACTGTTATAGCTGTGTTTTTTTCTGTAGGTATTCAAATCAGATGAAATAGTTTGTCCTAGACGACCATTTTTTACTCCAGGCTTATGAAAGTTCAGTTATATTTGATAACTAAAATCTTGAGAAATATAAGATACTACCCTTTGAAAAAAAATATTACATACTTTTTCTAAGACCAAGTACTTTGTGAAATACAACAGCGAGTTTCGTATAATCTGTAATTGGTTTCATATGCATACATTTCAGAATAAGCATATTTTGCTGAAGACAATCGCCATATTTAGATTTCTGTAATAAACGCAAACAAAATTCGAATACGAATTGCTTTTAATTTGCATATATTTTCTTTATTAAGACTCTGGATCTGGTTAAGCTTTAAAGTATTATATTATACCAAATGACATAATATTTTACAAAGTTGGTGCTATTTTAATAAAATTGCAATACATTTTGCTGCTTTGCGCAATTGCTTATTTAAACATCTTAATAAGATTTGAGTAGATAATTAATTAATAAAAAAATAAAAGTGAATCATTCAAATAGTATATAAATAAAAATGTGACACTTTATGACAAAAAGCTAAAATAAATAGCTAATATCCAACTATGGAATGAGCTCCCCTTTTCGGTATTCCCAGAGCGCTATGACTTGTCCTTCTTCAAACGAGGCTTGAAGAGGGGCCTTAAAGTTAGGTCGTAGGTAGCGACCCCTCAGTGTCCCCTGACATTGCAGAGGTTCATGAGCGACGGTAACCACTTACGATCAGGTGGCCCGTTGGCTCGTCTGCCTACAAAGCAATAAAAAAAAATAACATATTCTTTAACATGTTTTGTTTACAAAAACACTACGAATAATATTGTCATTACTTTTCACTATAATTTACCTACAACATATTATGATGTTATGAAATACAAATATACCTACAAAGCAAAAAAAAAAGATTTTTCTTCTTAATTAAACATTACAAAAAGAACATCAAAAAGAAAACAAGTCTTATTGTACCAAAAATATTTCAACATCTTAATATCATACGCCTACAACTTTTTTGCTTCAATTAAGTTAGTCCACGAACATTTTTGTTTGGTTTCGAAAAAATAGGCCAAAGATCCATCATTCATTCGAGATACGAAGACCCAAATCAAATGTACTCACATATGAGATTCATTTACGAAAAACTTTCACCAAAGCTATTTCTTGATCTTTTCGGATCAATTTTGGCTTGTAGGTTAAAATAATAGATTGACTTCTGAATAAATTGTTGGTAAATATCAAACGATGTGTAGAATTCAAATTTGTTGTTTACAAGGATAGATCTAGGTTTGACAAAGTATTTGAATGCGTGTGAATATAAATAAAACAATGAAGGGTTTTTATGCACGGGTGAATAAAATGACTGTATGTATGAGTGAAATAGTTGAGGTGGCTAATGATAATAATAATATTGTGAGGAGGTTCCTCACTCTTGAGCCCTGACCATTGATGGCTTGGGTCGTAGACCCCGTCTCCAGTGGCCTTCAATTTTATATATTGTATTTTTTAATTGATTTTTTTGTAAATGTTTTTTTTAAATATAATGTAAAAAATAAGCAAATAAATGAATACTGAGATAATAATATAAAGTTGATTTCAAAAGTACATTCGAAATATATGTTCAAAAAATTTTTACACTTTTAAATCGTTTGTAAAAAAAAACACCGCTGTTTTTTTTCCTAACCAAAAAAAAACTATTTTGAAAAAACAAACCAAGAACAATCGTCAGTAGAGATGTTCTAACAGGTGGGTAATTTGCAATTTTGTGAAATAAGGAAAATATTTTGTAAAATTAAACAAATAAAGTTTTCCTTATTACAGAAGGTACATTATTTTCCTTTGTTACAGGTTTGGTACGAGTTTTTGTCGTTGCATATTGTCAGCGCACGCGTCAAAAGTTTCATGGTTGCTCCTTACAGAGTTTGAAGGTAAGACAATTTACTAAGTAAACATTTGTTTAAACTTACAGAAATGTAGGTGCATTTTTTTAAAAGTTGTGACTAATTTCTAACTTAGAAAATAAAATGAATTTCGAATATAGTGGGTAACAGTAGTCATTTAACATCAGTTGAAATGTCGTTTACAAAGCATAACGGTATGGAAAACAACATTTTCTTTCGAAAGGATATCCTTATATACGATTATTTTAAAAATTTGAAATGTAAATAGCTTAGCCGAGATTATTATAGTGTAACTCATAAGGTTCAAAAACTTCAGTTCAATAACACCTTAATGATCTTATTAGGTACTCGACAAATTCAAATAATTTATTTAGTCCTGTGCAGAATATTTGGTTGTTTTAGTAAAAGGAAAACCTTGTTAAATGTGTAGTATTCGCAATCGAATACTGTAAGTACCTATTCAAACTTTCATGATTATGTAATGGTTGTTTCAGTGGTTAGAATTGATTTTTATAAGTTAGTTTCTTCGAAGACGTTTCGTCACAAATTAAGTTTCAGTTTAGAAAACTTTTTTTCTTAACATTAATTTTAAGTCTCAGTCAAGCTCTCTCTTGAAAATCTGCTAAAATAAAAAATAAGAAACTTAATGTGTTTTAAATTCAACATAACAGTTAACTCGAAAATACTACCATCATTTTCGACGATTTATATTTTAACTGCACTCAACATGTTACAATAAGCCGTTAGATTACTAATAAGTGGATATCAACAATATGTTCGACAGATGATATTAAATGAAAACAAAAGACTGTCTCGCTTTGAAACATGTGCAGTACTGGGTCGACGCCGACGCATCAGCGCGTATTGTTTACATAACTTTCAGCGTACTTGCTTTAAACAAATGCGAGTGTAAATTAATTACATAGATTTTACAAGTTTTTATTTGAAACTTTTGACACAGAAAAAGATTTCACACGACTCACAAAGATTCTTTGGAACTACAGTACTGCAGAGAAGGATTTAAAAATATGTACGTACAACTTTAAGAGTAAGTCAATATTTCCTAAGCGTCTTCCACCAAATAACAAGATCTCAGAATATTTGGTTTCTCTAATTTCTTTCAAATACTCAACCATTTAATCAACTTGATTTGATAAACGGTAACGGTACGGATACGGTAAACAACCAGTCTGAAGTGAAGACTTCATGCCACTTCATGGATTTTTAGGTGTCTGTATTATCTAATTGCAGATACTTATCATTCAATTCAAAATACATAAATGATTCACGATCCTTCTCATCCTTTTAGCTAATACTTACATAATTTTAGTGTCTCTTCGAAATACAACAACTACATACCTAGCATTGTTGTCAATTACGTAAGGCAGCTCCTAAAATGACCGCAAATTTCGTCTAAGACAACTGCCATCTGTCTCAACTGTACCAGAACGTTTGTGAAACATGTTCGCTTCGCGTCGCTCTCAATTAGGTACCTAGGGAAATTAGGGTTGTCAGCCAGACTCGTGAGAACCGACTGACATCATAATTAATGGTATTATGGTAAATAACTGACGTCCACGTGTTGTTTGCAAAACTTATGTTTCGTCTTGTAAACACTGTTTCGTTGTCCATTTGTCCAAGATTTTTGCTTTGTAAGCAGGTAATGTTGGTTTAGAGTTTAGATTATAATTTTGAATGGTTTAATTATTGAAATAAGGAAGTTTTCTGAGTTAATTTTACGTCTAACACTGAATAGGTAACCCAGCTTTCACTAAACATTTCATGTAGTTGTAGTAGGTACTCTTACATAAGTTTGTGTTCTACGTATATTTTTTTTGAAGTACCTAAAACAAAGGAGATTTCAATTCAATCCATTTGGTTAATGTTACGTTTTTGCATTACGTTTGATTTTTAACAAAATTCAACAATTGTTTCTTCCCCATAACTAAGTATAGTAATATAAAGAAATATATTTTCTGTCCGATGAATGAGTATCTTTATTATACGACATTTTTATTAAATTGTACCTTAAAAAATGTGCGCCAACCCTTTACAAACACTGTCAAAATACAACACTATGGCAATCACTCAATCCAAAACTGAGGAAAGAAAGATTATTATGATACCCTAAATAGTATTTTATGAAGTTCCGTTCAAACTACTATTTCACAGTAAATTCGTCTGTATTAATAGCCGTTTTATTAGCTATTAAGCTGGTAACCCTATAACAGGGAAGTCGTGTGTGTTGGCGCCAAGCCAGCAAACCGTCCGCCGTACTAACATGACAGATTTGAGAAGATAGATTACGTGATATGAATGTTCTATACCTCTTGTTAAATAACACAAATGATATACCCTCCTTGATTTCGATGCTCTTGTTTTGCGCAAATGATTTGTTACGGCCGTAATAGAACTAATAAATCATGTTGGAGCTAATCATATCTAAGAACGCTTATTTAACTCAATGTCTGATATGTAAATGTTAGTGTTTTTAGGAAAAAGATTTATTTATATCTGTAGATTTAATACTTATAAAGGAAATAGGTCGTCACTGTGTCTCCTTTATACTCGTAGCTTTTAAGCGACAAGTGATTTCTAAGACGGTGTTCATGATATTAATACAGGACATTCAATTTATTAGAATACCATACTAACATTTTATATAAATTTATGTTTTTAATAGCTAATACATCGATATTTAGAAAGTTGTCAACATCTAAATTGTAATATACCATAGGTATTTAGTTTCACTAAATTCATAAATAGCATACTATTAAGTAAATTTTATATTTTATAAGAAAAATCCTAGTCTCCTTCAATATTCGCCAACTAATGTTTATTCTGTACTTATCCGTGTATAATGTGTTATGTATGGGATGCCTTCGATAAAAGTAAAAAAAACTTTTGCTTGACCCAACAACGCAAAGGGCAAAGGTCTTGGCCGAATATTTGGATGGAAAAAAATATTAAAAGATGTGCTATCGGCACGACAATAGATGATTAATGATCACATTCATGAGGCGAATATTAAAAAACAATTTTATACTTCGGCAATTTTACCAGCTGCCTGTCACTTCGATTTTAGTTAAAAGACTGGCTCATTATATATTTTTTGATAAATAAATCTTACAATGTTTATTTACAGCATGTGTTGACCTACATATATAATTTAGTCTCAGTGAATAAAATTTTTAATTTTCGTAGTCGTGGTGGCCGAGTGGTCGAAGCGCTTCCTTCCGAACGGGAGGTCGCGGGTTCAAATCCGGCCGGCTTGTACCTCTAAATCTAAAATGTGAAAAAGATTTATGTGCAATTTTTCACAACACCACTGGCTAAAAACGGTGAAAGAAAACATCGTGAGGAAACCTGCATATCGGAGAAGGATTCTAAAAATCCTTTGAAGATATGTGAAGTCCCCAATCCGCACTGGGCCAGCGTGGTGGACTATGCCTAATCCCTCTTCTGAGGAGACCTGGGCCCAACAGTGGGCAGTAATGGGTTGGTACAGGAATAAAATTAAAAGTATAATTTTAACATTGCAACTCGGAGAAAACATCACAATTTTCGAATCCTTTTGGATCCCTTTTATATTTTACTGTCCCGTAACATACTAAGCTGACCTTTTCTTATCTGATGTATATACCCCATTAAATTGAAACTCCATGTGTCACGTGATTTATGTTCAGGGCTATTATTTCCAAAGTGCACTGTTCCATAACAAAAGCTAATGGCGATTTTTTTACTAGAAGTAAGTTCTATATAAACTACAACTAAATAAAAGTAAATAATACCGACATAGAAACTTCAAAAGCGTTTAATTATTCTAAATCTTTAAAGACTAATAAGTAAGGTCTCTAGAATAAGAAAATGTCTTGATGATAATTTACTTCACATTTTATAGTGAACATTAAATCAAAATAATTACTTTCTAAAGAATCAGTTATTGAAGCACGAGTATAAATTGCACGATCCAGCACTTCATACTGCATATTTTAGTGTATTTAATACGACTATTTTATCGATAAAATCCAGAGAAAATCGTATATTTAATCTTTCTGTAATAGAATTTATCAAATAAAATTTAACGTGAAGGTATAAAATAGCTGTGTGCAGAATTTAAAACAGAACTGTGTAATAGTGTAACAAATAAGGGTTCACGGACTAAATGAACTGTTGTCCGTTCGTGTATGACTTATCTACAATAATAAACTTTGGCAATTTGGGTAAAAAGGGTTGGATTTATAACTCGGACTGTGAAAATAAATATCGTGCTACTTCAATATTAATATCGAGATTTTAAATCGTACGAATTTGAAAAGCGTTTTTGCGTGGATATTTTCAAATATCTATTTGTTTTTTTTTTTGATAAACAAGCCTACGACCCACCTGATCGTAAGCGGTCACCGTCGCTCAACCTCTGCAATGCCAGGGCAAAGGGGGGTCGTTATCTATCACCTACCCATACAGGACTTTTCTTAAACCTCGTTTAAAGAGGGACATGTCACAGCGCTCCATGTCATGGACATGTCATGGTTATTTAAGAGAATGTCCTATGTGAATATTATATATTGTGTGCATTATTTATTAACATGAAATTTGCTATAGTTTATTTCTTTAATCAAGCGAAGGAGGTTTGGAATAAAGTAAGCTAAATTATTTTAAACAAAGTTCGGGCAATGAGCGTTTCTTTACAAATCTTTCTCAGATTAATCTTGACATTTAAAATAATTTTACCCATTACATTAACCAGCATTTGTAAAATATTTTTGTAAGCAGCAATTAGTTTAAAAAAATAATTTAATTTTTGAAATTATTTAAAACAATAAGACAGTTTTCTATGAATGGACAAGGCCTCGGTGGCAACGACCGACCCAGATAAACTAATATTACACAAGTTACACGTCAATATAAACGTACTAACTATAGAATGTACGGGAATAACTCTTAGCTGCTGACTTACAAACAACAGATCATCCGCAGTTCGTTTTTTCTTACTTGTCTATTTTATGTTGTCGTTTTTCTTCTCTTGGATTCATGTATTTTTATATTATAATGAGGCATTAGAAATTGTCTAAAGCTAAATAATACCTACACATTTGTTACGTAAAATAAAGAAAGAAAGAAACAAAATGACATGAACTGAAAGCTTGTAATTGTTAACATTACGTGACACCTACTCACTGAAAATAATGTAAGAAAATTAAACTGTAAGCAATTTTGTATTTTTTTTAATTTGATGTACGTGAAAGAAAATGTTAACAATATCTAAAAAAATACTGCATTTTAAATAAATTATTTCTCAAGCTGTTTGGAATTAAAAGTCAGTTGTAAATTAAAATTAAAAAATATTTTGGTAAAATATGGATACTTATTTCTGATGTCAGCTCGTGGTATTTTTGTATTATGTGTATGGGTATTTTTGGATTATGTGTGTGGGTTTAATATACCCTTAATTGCAAAATAATGGCCTTCAAATGAGTTAAACTGAAAGATCGTAATTATTCGTTGTTATTTACTGAACCTCGCAACCTTGCCGACGTCGCATAAAGAAGAGAGCGTAAACAAACGACGCCATTGTTGCACAACTGTAATGTTTTACGCAGTACACGCAAGGGAAGTTATCAAATGGAATATTTACACTACATTTGTGACCCTATATATATTTACCTATATACATATATTGATTGAAGTCGTGGTGGCTGAGTGGTCGAAGCGCTTCCTTCCGAACGGGAGGGTTCAAATCCGGCCGGCTTGTACCTCTAAATTTAAATGATTTATGTTCAATTTTTCACAACACCACTGGCTAAAAACGGTGAAGGAAAACATCGTGAGGAAATCTTCATGTCGGAGAAGGGTTCTAAAAATCCTTTGAAGATATGTGAAGTCCCCAATCCGTACTGGGCAAGCGTGGTGGACTTATGCCTAATCCCTCTTCTGAGGAGACCTGAGCCCAACAGTGGGCAGTAATGGGTTGGTACAGAGACAGAGATATACATATATTTACCCTTATGATGTTCCACTGCAATTGACTTTTACATGTAATTGTTTTTTACATGGTTGGAATCAAATTTTTTTCTGTGTCGAATGGTCTCATTCGTAGCTCTAGGACGAAAACAAAATTATACAACGTCAAATTTTATATTATGCACGTTCAATTGATCTCGTTAAAGTGTTTATAAAATTAGAATTAATAAAAATCATTTAGAGTTTAGTATCGACGTAGTGTATTAGATCCTACATACTTGCGGATTAGTAAAAAAATACTTAATTTACAATATTAATTTAGCGCTTTGATCATAATATAAAAGGCACTGCATAACCTAAAGAAAGATCTAATAACGTACTCCATCCATAGATATTTATTTTCCTATCCCTCGAGGAACATCACGAACTCTTAATAAAATTCCGTCAAATCCCGTAAACCTTCAACAAAACAACGTTTACTTCATTTACATAAAATAAAGAAAATTTCCATTAAATAAGGGCACAAATACGAGTAGAAGTTTTTATTTGATTATGTGAATGTTTGAAAATTCGAGAAACTCTACGGCACCATTAACTTATTTCGTAAGTAAATTTCGCTAAGAATGTGGCAGTAACTTTTCGACGTATTAAAATACTTTGGCTTCTAGTGTTCACAGATTTGGAACTTCGTATAATGTATCTTAATTCTACTTTAAATTAGGTTTAAAATTGTTTATGATACGTTAAGGACAGTAAGTACCAATAGGTACGTGGGCCTTAACTATTATAACTACGAATGCATAGTTGTAAGTAGAGTCAAATAAGAAAATAACTGTAATCCTGAAAATTTCTGCAATTTGATAATTCGAAAAATATTATTAATAATTTTTAACTAATCACCTTTCGTAAAGAAGGTTTAAATACATTAATGACATGTGTAACCTCTTTGCTCTGAAACTGACCTCTTTAATCTAATGTAATCTATGGCAACTGACAGTCGTGACCATCGCGATTAAGAAAGAAAAAACAAATGAGCATCAATGGACGCAAATAAATTCGAAAATTTTTAATAAGCTCATATTTAACTGTTCGTCGCCTCAGTGCTTGTTTGGCCTATCTGCACTCGAGCAAATTTTACAGGAGACAGCAAACAAGCACGGAATTTTCTTTAAGTGCCGTGTTGAGAAAAAAATTGAAATGAGATTTTTATTGTTTTAGAATTGAATTTTTATAAAAAAAAATTACCAGTCGGATGGAAATTTTATTCTTTATAATACTGCATTAAAAAGTAATTTTCGTAAAAAATGTCAGATAGGCCAAACAAGCACTGAGGCGACGTGTTGTAATTTAAATATTGAATATTTTGCCAGAGTTGTGCGAAACAGTATTGTCTCTAATACTACGGACTACTATACGGAGTCTAAAATACTTTTATAAGCATAAAAGAAGAGGAAACGGTTCACTCGTCTCACTACGGAATCAAGTAGGTAGGTATTGCAATTTAATCTACAAAATTATAATGAAAACCTTGTCTAAATATAGTATTTTATAGTATTCAAATAACTCTGGCCATAATACCTTTTATTATAATATTATTCATACTTTCCCTTTAACTCAATAATTTGTCTTGCATGGCAGTGGTTTCATAATGTGACAAAGTGTCCAATACTCGTAGCACTTAACAGATTTGTCTTGAAGTATACCTATAGTATCCAGGTTGTCCATTGACATAGGCCTCCTCCAGTTTTCGCCATTTCTCTCTATCCTGGGCATGTCTTCGCCAGAGGTGGGGTAGGTCATCCTCCCATCTTTTAAGTTGTCGTCCTCTGCGTCTCTTACCATCTCTTGGATACCATTCTGTGATGTCTTTGGTCCATTTTTTAACTTTGGATCGTATCAAATGTCCTGTCCATCTCCATTTAAGGCGCTTGACTCTGCGCAGTACATCTTCTAAATTTGTCAAGTTTCTGATTACATCCAGTTTCCATCTATCTCTTAGTCTTAAACTTAGCATGCTTCTCTCCATGCTGTGCTGACATACTTTCAATCTGTCACAGGTCTTTTTTGAGAAGGTCCAAGTTTCACAACCGTATGTCAGCACTGGGAGGATACAGCTGTTGAATACTTTTCTTTTGGAACTTTTTGGTGTTGCGGAGTTTTTAAAGATTTCCTTTAGAGCCCAATACCGAGCCCAGCCTTTGTTTATTCTGCGGTCTATTTCTTTTTCCATTTGTTGTTTTGGTGAAATTATTTGACTAAGATAGAGGTATTCGTCAACATATTCAATTTCCTGGTTGTTAATGTAAACGGGATTCTTGATACTGTTTGTCATTATCTTAGTTTTCGTAATGTTCATTGTAAGACCAGCTTTCTCACTCTCCATTACTAGTTGTTGTAGCATTATTTCTAGAGTGCTTACATCTTACTGGAGGAGGCCTATGTCAATGGACAACCTGGCTGAGTACAACAAAAATATACACAGATATTGTAATCACTATTTAATTGATAAGTCAGAGAATAAAGGCTAATTTTATTTTTATTTTATTTTATTTTATACCTATAGTATAGTATAAGTATACCTAAAGTTTCAAATCAAAATCTCGACACTGCGACAAATTAAGGTAAAGAAAAAGTCAATCGATGCTATCCGCCTATTTTTATTACGAACTCATAAAGTTAATGTGTTAACCCGTTCACCCGGTGGACCCGTTATGGATTTACGTCTGGATTATCGCTCTCCGACGTCTATTTTTCATTAGAGATATTTATTACTGTCAGAATAATAAAGTATTACGAGTAATACTGAAACGACCTATTGGTGGCGTTGATGATTTAACCGAAATATTTTGGACACGCGTAATGGTTTATTCCGTTTATTTTGAGCAGGAGAATCATATTAAGGTACTATTTAGTTTGACCAAATGTTACAGCCAGAGTTTTTTTTAAAATTCAAGGTTAGGTCAGGTATAGGTAAAGGTCAAGTATATTAGAAAATAACAGGTTGCTTTCCTTCCCCTACTAATTCGGTAGATCATACTAATTGAGAGATATACCTTAATTATATCCACAATGTATTGATTATATTGCATCAGTCAGGTAATCACCTAAGCCAAAGCAATACCTAAATAATTTATTTGGAATTCTTAATCTAAAAAACAAAAGCTTTTATGACTAAAGAATAAATAAGATAAATGTAGGCAAACAGTTATCGAGTTAATTAAATGTTCGTTTGTTCCGGATCTGCTTTAGAAAGCACCGCGCTAATTAACGGGTTCAAATAGATATATTTTGAGTCCTAAATTAATACACAATGTTAATTTTAATTTACAAACGTTATTGGTAAATTACTTCGAGAATCAAAAGCAGCGGCTCTGTAACTTCTCTATCAATTCAAGTGAGAGATAGTTTATCTAAGTAAGTAGAGTAAGTATATTTCAAGTTGATACAAATAACTAAAAGAACATTCGTTAAAAGTAACTGCGAAATATTTGCAAGAAACGTGGTGTTTTTCTATCGCTATTGATGTTTTGTGATGTTTAGATTTTTTTTTTTGTTGCCTTGTAAGCGGACGAGCTAACGGGTCACCTGATCGTAAGCGGTTACCGTTGCTCATGGACCTCTGCAATGTCAGCGGACACTGCGGGGCCGCTACCTACGGCCTACCTTTTAAGGACTTTCTTTAAGCCTCGTTTGAAGAAGGACAAATCATAGTGCTCGGGAAACACCGAAGAGGGGAGCTCATTCCACAGCCGGATGGTGCGTGGCAGAAAAGAATTTTTGAAACGGACCGTGGATGACCGCAGTGGTTCCAAATAGTAAGGATGAACTCCACCTCGACGACGGGTGGTGCGATGATAAAACGGAGATGTTGGAATCATCTCGAATAATTGTTCGGAGCACTCCCCGTGGAACAAGCGGTATAAAATGCAAAGAGAACAATAATACTCAAAGAACTTCGATTAGATCAAAAAAAACTCATCAAAATTATCATAATCGCTCTTTTTATAACCGCAAAACATTCCCGTGAATAGCAGTAAAATTCTTTGATACCGTTATGATGTACTAAATTTTTTCAGTACACATCGTGCTAATGAAAGCGTGATAACATTAATTAGGGCCTCGCATTAGCGGAGTTCCCGAAAATGGCCGCGCGTAAGGGCATGTTGAAATATCACGCCCACACTGCGGCGTACTTTGGAATGTATGCAAACTAATTATGAACTATAATAAACGCACATTAGTTGTTCAAGAAATGTAGTAAGTAAAAAGTTTGTGTTTTTCGGATATGTGTAGTTTTTCCGAACTCTTAGCAATATGTGCCAAATAACTTTTTGTTTTGTAATCTTATAATGTGTTTAAGTATCTATTTGAATCTGTAATAAAACATACCATAAATTAGTTCGGATATGCATTTCACATAACGCTTATTAATTTCATACTTTTCATATCTTTTACCTGCATATTTAACGGATCGAATCAAGATTTTTTAGTTATTTGAGTGGTGGAATATCTTTTATCGAGTATGGATTTTTTCATAAATACATTTAAACCATTTCCTTCGCACATAAACAAACATTTATGTAAAAATAAACCAAACAGCAATCCTCTTAAAGTATACAGACAAATATAGTTACGACCCCGGCGCTCTTCAAATATTGAATGTAAGTGAAACCCGCAGAGTAAATAACATGTTGCAATTAATTTAGCTTAGTTGCCTTTAGAAAGCCGGAAATGTGGCAATTAGTTTGTCGCATTAATATTACATGACTCGTACGCGGAGTCTGTGTCTTAATTTAACTAAATTAAACTTAGAACATCTTGTATCTGTAATCTGTGTATTAAATCAAATTTGTAGAAATAAACTTTGGAAATTAATACATTTATATTGAGACACAAATTATTGCAAAACACACAGTAGGTACTAAGTTAGTAGAGTTCCGGAATGGGTTTTCAAAACAAGAATACCTACTTTAAGTAATATTCCTACAAAAATATGCCTAATTGTCTACCTATTTCTGATTATTTTCACCTTGACCGCTCACCAAAAATTTTCGTGGCACACAATTTATTAATAAACTCAGAGAAGATTCCGGCAAGTCAAGGCCAGTGTCCATCACTTGACTACAATAACAAGTGATTAAGTCGTCAAACATTTAACTAGGTTCAAGTTTGACCTTAATCCGAGTTTTCACGTTACGTGCCCCTCAAAATTAGTAAAATCGAGGGCGCAACCTTGCTCCAAAAATGTCTTTATGGAACCTTTTTGACCGAAACGTTGACGGAATGTGTCACGCCTGTTATCCCACGCGAGACAGATCACAGGCGACGATCCCTTCGATACAAAATCCAATCAGAAAGATTACGAGATATCCTCAAAAAATATAGCTTGTTTGATCTATCGAATTGGCGTTTTACCATTTTGCTGATATTTTGCATTTTGTGGAAATACAATAGGAAAATGATAGATATCTTCATATTATTCGTTCTTCATGCATAATAAATCTGTATATCTACGAGTGAATTGTAGACTCAGATTGTATGCAAAAAACATTGTAATATTTCATATAAACTGGCAGAACCATTAAAAAACCGTTTTCAGTAAAAGCGCAGTCATTTCAGCTTTTTCAAAGGACCATAAAAATAATATCTCTTTAAACGATATTTTTAAAGTCTCAAAACCACTCGTATGAAAAGTTTACGTTTTTATTACAGTCTTAATGATGTAATCGTGACCACTCAAGCGCCGCGGCTAAGGCGGCTCGCGAAATCTCGAGTGCTCGAATAAATCAGTAGAATACTACACCCTCGCAGATTTTCACGCAATAACAAGTTCCCCACCGACCCTAAAATCACAGAAAACTTACTGAACAGAAGGTAAATTAGCTACAAAGTATGATTAATAAACGCTAACATGAGCTTTCAAAGATATGAGATTGATATATGGACACTGTGTGAGTGTGAATATCCTGGTCAAGATCGCGGGAGGTCACTGGATGCGCAGGACCGACCGCAGGAGGCGAAGTTCGGGGGAGACCTATGTCCAGCAGTGGACGTCTATAGGCTGATGATGGCTGCGATTATCAGTACTGTTGTTACTAAAAGTGTTCGTATCAGTGTGAGTACATTGCTTTACTTTTAATAGTTCGCTCATGTCAGGGGAATACTTCACTTCGTACGATAAACTATTACGGATTCAGAATAGTTTGTGATAGGTAAGTAATTATTTAAACTACTTGCACTTCTGTGTATTAGTATTCTGTGTTACGCCGGTACAACGTAACTTTGATTCATATCGAGCACTGTAATCGTTGAGTGCTGACATCTACAGTGTTTGTACTCCTCGAGATTTATTACTTTGATCTCTTGATGGCATAGAGTGATAACTTAGAATACAGGAAAATCACACTTTACTGAACATCACAGAAATCAATGCTTAATAATCAGTAACAGTGATCAAACGATATTATTTGCAATAAAATTACTATCTTAATTATTGCTTCTTTTAGCTTTATCTATAAACGTCATAGAATAGAGATTCTTCTGTCTGAGAATTAGAATGAAACGAATAAAAATCAGGGTATACTGGAGTTTACGTAATTTTGCCTTTGTGTTTAGTTTGAAGAACTTTGAGTCAGAATAGTTATAGTTTAGAATATATTATAGACTAAGTTACGATGTTTATGAGACGTAGGTATTTAAAATATGATGCCTGGTATTTTACCTTGAGTATAATAATACGATAGAAAATTTGGATAATACAAAAAAGTCGTCATATTTTTTAATACTGACCAAATCAATAATAACCATGATGATAAAACAATTCGGTAAGCTATAACACCACTATTATCCACATACACCATTTGGTAGACAATACACTTACACATGTCAATCTAATAACACCTCGCCGTTTTTGACACGATGGTTAGTTTAATACGAGTAAAGAGAGAATAACCGAATCCCTCAGTCTCGGTACCCGGAATTGATTGTCCATAATACTAATTAATCTTCGGCAAACCAAGGTGAACAAACTTACGTGGAACTAGCACTTAGATAAAGATCCTCTTCATTTAGATTTATTGCCTTTCAGGGTATGTACATTAATCAGTAGCTGACATCTTATTTTATCCCAAATTTATGGTAAAGGTAGGTTGTGACACATTTCTGTTTTCTTAGATTTCCAATAGAGGAGAAGAAATATAAGTTTCGCTAATTACATAGATGTAGGTATAATTTGTGAATTGAGTAGCTTTGCAGATGATTGTAGCGGCTTTCAGTTTTACCAACTTGACGGGGTAGATTGATTTCTCGGTGACTTTGAATGTCCTCTACTCCCAATGGGAACGTGACTTTTGTTCATTATACCTCTTTCGCTCTTCATGTTGCTTTGTGATTTTTTTTCTTGTAAATGATGTATGTTTTAAGCATGTTTTTCACCCTTTGATTTTGATATCTCGAATCATTTACCTACAAATTCGAAATATCCTGAAGCAGCTTTTCTTAACGATAAAATGTAGCAACGAAACTGTTCGGAAATAATCGGTACTCTGTTTTAGTTAATGTAATAACGAGCGAAGAAGTTGGAATTGTTTGTGGTAGTACAACACGGAAGTTAGCCGCAGTGATCGATTGTTGATTTGCTGGCAAACAATGGAATTGGATCTAGAAACGAATTTACGATTCGACTTCGAAACTAGGACTCGGTAAATTGAAAACATTATCTACGAAGAAGGTATTTTTTTAAAATAATAATAAGTATTTCGTTATATCGTATTCATTCGTAGTTACATACACTATTTACATAGAATAACAATTACACAAGTTACACTTAAGCTCCTATTTATGGAGCCAAATTAAATTATCAGTGTAATTTATTTGTTTCCATTAAAGTGGCGTTCTCTATTCCACTCCCGCTCTGTAATTAATTTACGGATTTTTTCCTGTATCTTAATACTCAATTATTCATTATCAACCCAAACAATACGATATAAAACTCATATTCATACATCTATAATTTTAAACCTAGCTACTGCAATCAAAAAGTTTATTCCAAAAAACAAAATAATTAAGATATCATAAATTTGTTTGTCAAAGCCAAACAAGATTTTGTTTTCGCGAAAGTAAATAATTTAGTAACTTTCATTGAGACCTCCGCTAAATTGAGGCTCAGGAGCAAAATCTTATTTAGGGCATGAACTTTGCGAAGTTACTGCGTGAAAATTTCATTTCAATCAACAATTTAAGCCTTTGAGTTGGTAATGTCTTATCTCATTAAATAAAATGCCAGTTAAACAGTGTAAATATTGTAATGAAAAGTCTATTTATAAATAAACTATAATTAAACATTAATTTATTCAGAAATAGGACACAGTCTGCTTTATTAGTACAACAGAAATTTACCTATATTATTTCAAATTGTTTGTCGACAGTACAAAGTTATTTCGCGTAAAATAATAATTAAGTTACCTCAGAGAATACAATAGTTGTTCTCAATATAACTTTAAATTGTTTGGTAAAATTATGTATGCCAGCATGATACGAAATAATCTTCAAATTTGTACTAGTTAATCTCGGTGATAGTTCTTGGTAATATAACATATTTATTAAGTTTCATGATTGAGTATAAGTTTAATAATAACGCTTTATAAAACATTATATTCACTGAAAAATATCCGGCATTTTCAATAAAGTCATCCTTGTACAAAAAAAGGAGAGAATTTCACATGAATTGTGCAAAATTGCTCATGTGTTACAGAATGTTGGTGCAGAACGAAATTGAAAAATGTTCTACGCAGCAATTGTTGAAACAAATCGTATTTTATGTCGAGACATTTCTTGCAGTATATTTGTACGAGTGAAGTAAAATTTATTAACTGTTGAGTTTACATAATATATTAGATTGTGACAATATTCATTTACTTTGCATTTAAATTTCGTAGAACGAAAATCGATACTATTTATGCTAATTCTGAGCTATTGTAATGAACTTACTAAACCACCTGCATTTTCTCAAACATTGATTCCACGTGACTAATTTGAGTAACATTTAACTACAAGACCAACTCGTTCGAAAAGAAAAACAAACCTCTACTTATTTATTTTGTACAAAAAACTATTTTCAAGCGGTTGAGTTTCTTTAAATCCTAGACGTCTAGGTAAATCAGATATAAAATGTTCAAAGAAGTAAACCAGACGAAGAGGGTAATTTGAATCCAAACATTCAGTTCAAACTTCGTTAGTTCTCAACGACGTCGTTTCTTATTTACCGAGAACCCAGACAGGTGATTAAGACTAAAAATGTGGGAAGGAAATATTTAAAGCCATCTTAATAGATACAAGAACTTTTTCGAAGCTGTTTGAGAACTTTTATCAATAATATTGAATGATTTTTGAAATTATGTCGTTTCATATTCATTGTGGAAGATTTTAAAACTGATTAACTTGTAAGAGAGTATTGAAGTTCATTGATCTATTTGTATTAATTAAATCATTAATTTCAAATTAGATGTGAACATAGGTTTGAATATTAACTTTCAGAATCTAAAAACAACTGCACTGTGAACCAAAAATTTGCCTCTGTTTTGAGAAAAACTAGCGAAATTCACTCAGTGGGCATGCATTTTTTCATAGTTTTTCAATATATAATTCCATGTAAGGTTTTAAAAGTATTTACAGCAATGCTCTTCGTAATACATATAATGTGCAAAACTGTACATTATTTTTTTTGTAGTCACATACAACTCTAGTAGTTATAAAAGCCTCATTCGTAAAGACAAGAATATAAATTAAACAAATTAGAAAATCTAATTAATAATGGAAGTCAGAATCCTTGAAATTTGACGCCTATTGAAATCTCAGAGCAACAGTTCGTAGACAGGTCATTGAACGTCTTAATCATAAAATCGAACGGCAGCCGTCTATGCTATAGGCGATATTAAATTACATAGCAAATTGCAAAGGTACATAAATTTCACCCCACAACAGATCACATAGAAAGTCTAAGTTGCGTTGGAACTTTTACCCAACTAAAGTTTTTAAGACTATACTGCAGTAGGTAGGTACCTGTTATAACAGTGGATAGAGTTTTCTTGTCTTTATTTTTCTCTATCCTCCGCTGATTTAAGTAGCATTTAAAATGTTTTTTTTATTTGAGATTTTTGGAACGAAGTTCCTTATCGGGCGCTATCGGAAATTCTTATGAAAAAGTTGTCACGACACTTTTTTTGTTTTAGATGATTATCGCTAGATGTCGCTGTGATTAAAATCTTTTAATACAATTCCTTATTTTGTTTTATATGATTAATGCTAAATGTCGCTGTGATCAAAATATTTTATTTTAGTTATAATAAAAAAATAAAATTTTATTACAATTCCCTCACGAATTAATCGAAAGGAACTTCGTTCCACCCGGGTGTCCCTTAACACCTCTCAAGTTTTTAAACGGTTTTATTTATTTTTCTTTTATGTTTTACCAAACAAACCAGCGCTTATTCGACACATACAAGATTCACATGTTAATAAACATTTTAGTTAATTCTTGTTTTATAACATTTAAGTGTATTGTTGTTGAATTTACCAAACATTCTTCAAACGAGGCTTGAAGAAAGTGTTTAAAGGTAGCCCGTAGATAGCTTCCCCGCAGTATCTCTTGACAATGCATGAGCAACGATAACCGTTTGCGATTAGTTACCCGATAGCTCGTCTGCCTACGAGGCAATAAAAAAAAGAAAAAATCAACATTGACATTTTATACTACTAAAATTTATTGTTTCCTTCTATTGAATCTTAATGATCAATTATGTCTGCACGCTTAATTTACATAACATGCTAAGTTGACTCAAATAACAGATCGTAATAACACAAAAGGGTAAACATCGTGCACAGATTCTATAAACTTTGGCTGTGTTTGACTTTAGGTTGAACTGAAACGAGATATCCGACAGAGTCGAAAACAAACTTTTAACAAAACAATCAAGAGCTTTGCAAAGAGAAACGTATTAATTACAGACGTGATAAATTTTACCATTAAAATCTTAATTCTATTAATTCGAAACAGTTAAAAGTCAATTCTAAACTTAATAATTTAAAACGAATTGCAATATGTTTTTTTTTCAGTCAATCTAGTCAATAAGTTTCAGTCATGTCATTATAATCTTGTTATCTGCTTTTGTCTATTTGACTTTCTATTTACGCATTATGTAAGTGTGATGGAGTTAACTCCAGCCCGCCAATGTAGACACTCCAGTCCAGTAGTGGACAATAAAGGGTTGATATCAATGCTTAATCTTAAATACTCTATCTAAAGATTCAAATTCGGATATCTGCAAAATAATGTTTTACTAGTAGATTTTTTTAAATATCCACTCTCCACATGGCCACATGTAACCTAGAAAGTGTCCGCGTCCACGATAATAACGTAATTCTATATCATTACCATAAATTTCTAGCAAATGGAAGGAAACTGTATCACAATGGAAAACTACATACAGGATGTTGATACAAAGGGACGCATTACTTACGTATATTGAGAATAGCCCAGCGGGAAACCAACAGATATGTAGCCAGAAATAAAAGCTGTATCTACACAGAATCAAATGTTAAGTTTAGAAGCAATTTTGTAAGTTTTTTTCTACATAAAATAGGTTTTCTTGATATTGTTTGGGGTAGCTGAATTAAATTCAATAAATTTTGAGTTTATTTTCGGATGCAAAGGAAAACTTGTTAGTCTCAAAGTTAATTTAAAATAGCACTATGTTGCTTTTTGTTTTGTAGAACTAATTAGTTCTCATTAAAGAGGAAGAGTAATTTATTTAGTCATACTTTAGATCTTCAAAGAGGTTCTATCAACTCTGCCTTATTATTTTTTGAATTTCAGGAATTTGTAAATACTATTTTAGAGTTTTTGAAATACTGGAAATAATTTGAAATATTCCATCCGAATAAACTTAAACCTAAATATAAAAATTAACTCAAATTCAGCACTGGCCTATTCCAATGGAAGATGTTAAAATCAACATACCTACAAGTATTGTCACTCAACTTCTCATGTTATTCTAATGTATTATTGTAATACCACTAAGGAAATTTGGAAAAAGACGAAAATGTAGAATTTGTTTAGCTATGAACATTAAGAGAACTAAACTTTCTGCTATTATTACATTACATAAGCATTACATAAGATTACACAGCTATACGAAACTACCGATATTAATATATTACTATATTTGTTTCAATTAAAACTAAACTAACTCTGAACAACCAAAATAATATGATACTTACTTCTTGCTATATGTTAAATCCAAATCGTAAATTTGGTTACATCTCTTCAAATAAAAAGTGAATAACAAAACTTTTCTAAAAGCCAAATTTATATTCAAAATTTACACAATATCTAAGATAAAGCTATAACAAACGTTCAGTAAAAATTCTTTAGGCAGCACTTCTGAACAAAATAACAAATAAAAAATAAGAAACATGAATAAGTTAAATAGTACCCATAAATTTGCCTTCAACAACAAATGTCAGGAATGTTCTTTTCAAAACTTTATCCCGTTCTTAGCCGGCAGATCATAATTGAAAATCTAGGCAAACAAGAAATAATAGGGTAAAGTTGAATGGAAAGTTGCGATGGCTGTCGGGGTTTCATGTTTACTAATAAATCAACGTCTACCATACTTGCAGACTCGAGAAATCTGATGCTGAAGAATTTATGAGTTTTCTGTATTAAGTTGTTTGAAAATGTGTATTTTTTGCTAAGACTGGGGAACGTGAAGAGTTAAGCTATCCAATCCAATCCTTAAAATTGTTAGAGTGCTGAAAGTCGAATTGACTGTACATTTGACTAGTATTTTTTTAACCCTTAAATGCATGGTTTTTTATTGCGGCCTGTTTTTCCTGGTAGGTATTTACGTACATATAACATAAAATATAATGAAAGAAATCTGGTATAAAAAATGGTATAATAATTTATTTTTTGACACTCTCAATATATTTACTATCTATGGTCGTCAAAGTGCGTTCGGAAACACATACCACACGACTTCAATAAAATAACGTGAAACGTGGTATGTATACATTTGGCAACAAGATGCATTTAAGGGATAAATGTGATCTCGTTAAGTAGTCGCTTAAATAAAAGTTCTTCATAGCTGGTAAATAAGTATTATATACGTATTCAACATGTTTTTATACACGAGAGATACTAGATAAAATTGAACCGTAACTACCCATTATTATAGTTTATTCGAACAAAAACTCTAGTCTAAAGTTTGGACAAGTCTGGCAGTGATGAATTGATAAGTTTGCTACACTCGATTTTTCACTGTACAAAACTTTTATGTACATAAAAACTTATGTTGGGTTTTGTTAGTTTTTTTTTTGGAATCAGCTTTTTGTGAAAAGTGCACAAAAGAGGTTTGTAATTTATTTATACGATCGTTAAGCGCAGTCCATACAAAGCAGATAACACCTTTAAAATACACTTTAATAGTAGGTACTTTTGTTGCAGCTACAGTTTGCAAACATTAAACAGCCAGCATACATGTTTTTGCATTTTTATGTCATTTACTACACTATTTTTTTTGAATGTGACTCTTTAGTACAACACATAAATTCAGCATACATGTTTATTTAAACTGTAGTAAACCTGTACTGAGAACCTTTAGCAATGAAATACAAAATTTACTCAACATTTTCATGAAAAGGGTAAAACATTTCGCGGAAGTCAATTAAAAAAGTTTGACCAAAATCCAACATCCATTAGCATCTTGTTTGCGACCCAAAAAACGGCACAGGGGGCAAATCAAAAAAGATTTTTTTTCAAGAATTGAGAGCTACCGTGACGCACACACTGTCCCAAAATTACCATTTCAAACGGTCTGTCGTCTAATCATGAGCTGGTAATGTTAACCCCTATATAGACCAAAGAAAGACATGTTTTTCGCCACCGCCCACAGTGCCAAATAAACCTATCGACGAATTAATGAATAATGTATATTTGTAGAGGTCTTGTTTAAGGAACGTGATTGAAAATCTTATTAGTTGCTACAACCTCGTTTGGACGTAACCGATCGTTGTTAATCATTTGGTGAAACATTTGAAGATGTAAAAATTAAATATTTGTTCGGATTAGTAAACAAGGGTTGTTGAACAACGGCTTCTTCATTTGACTGAATACTTCTGGATGTATTGTATATAGTTATTGAAAAGTTGTGATTTGCTATAATATTAAGTGAACTATAGTCGTTCTCTTTTAAATACATCAGTAGGTACTTCCATTTGCATTCTTGTCACCATGTTTAATGCAATACAGTCAACCAGTTCTCTCGTAGACTCCGATAACTGTACCAACACCTTAATATAGTTGCCAATATCTATCCCATCGATTGCATTGGTGTATTATCGATTATTGTAAAATTATCAACCGTCGTTTCTAAAGATATACACTGATTATTTATTACACATACAACTTCTCACTTTTCACCATTCTTATACAATTTTCCGATAAACATTATATTATATCGGAAACACAACTTTTCTCGCATCAAATTAAGAAGCTTTTAAGATACATCTCAGATTGTATTCTTAAAGTTTACGGCGTAGTTGGTGACTTATTTTATGGATGGCTTTAAACTTTTATGTAGTTGTGTTTATGACTACTATACTCAGTGAAATGGCTTTTAATAACATTAGACTCGGATCGACTTTACCGTTTCCCATACTCCTGTATTATTGCGGTAGTTGATTTCTGTACTACATTAGTAATATTACATATGATTACTTTATTAAGAGATAAATTTAAAATTAAATTTCTTTATCGAGTCAAAGATAGAAAAGTGATGGAAATTAATATACAGAAAGAGAGAAAAGTAAGGGACAATCCGGACAATATAATAATAGTACCTACACATTGCAACAACATTAAATGCTAACTTATCACCTCTCTTTAACGATTAGTAAGTTTAATTAATTTCTCTTTCGTATATATTCCGTTGATGGTGGGGATGTGTCATGAATGTACAAAACTTATTTGCAACTTTGTTTAAGGAAAAACTTCGCTTCGAACAAGCTTCGAGCACCTGCTGAGAACATCAAATATTTTTCAAGAATATCGATAAAAAAATTCCCTATAAATTACCTATTTTTCTGAAATAAACTAGATATTAATTTACAATCAGAGTTCGTCGTAACCGCAGAGGTCAAACTTCTAAGAAAAGTAATAAAAAATGTTAACCCTGACCGAAGTATCTTTGTTTTCTAAAACTAGTTACATAAACCCATTACCCCATTTCTTCCGAGCCATTTATTGAACGACGTAATACAACCGCGAACCAGGTTATTCAGAAAAACCGTGAAATATGACGTACATTATTGAAACGAACGATGCCAACAAATCCGACAAACGAGCTCATCTTTTATAACCTAATAAAGCAGACATTCGAATAGTAAACAATATTTCATTAACAACGCGAACTCTCGACCCGAAAGCTGTATATAGGCCATTGGACGTCTCCATAAGAGGAGTCTTAAATCTGCCCTGATTTAGGCTATAAAAATGGGGTGGAAGCGAAAATTACGTGTCCATATGGCGTGAGGCTATATGTGTCACGTTAATTTTCATGGCTGTGTCTTGTCACGTGTTATTTTGTTTCGGTTTTCTAGGAAGTTAGCCAGATGTTCTGAATGCTTTATATGTGTATTTTATTTCCATAAAGAGAAAGATCGGAATTAAGTATAAGCAACAATGATGTTCAGAAATGTTGTTCAATTTGAAATGGAAGAAGATGAAAGATAATTTAGAAATGATTGATAGACATGATGTGAAAGTTTATTGTTATGCATATGACGTATACCAACATGCATGCAAAAATGGGAGAACAGAACATAATATTGTGTTAATACCTACCGTTGAAACAAACAGTGGAATTGACACCAGGTACATAATACATTGAATGGTCCTTTTTTAAATCAATTTAACATAAGTACCTGACTCAAAGTTCAGGTTCTACCTTATCTTGCAAACTGGCTGTTAAGATTTTTTGGGAGGATTCCACGTTAACATCTAAAGGCTGATATGCACATTAAGTGCCATTGACACGGAAACTGTAAAACTCGGTCCTGAATACAAACGGGGTGTGTTTAACAGCAAACAGAGCACAATTTACAGCTTGATTCATAAACCTCCGTGAATGGAACGGCAAGTCACCTAATTCTTTAGCCATTAAGAAATCACATCACCTCATTTCGCGCTCGTTCCGCCTACATCAAAACCATAAAGTTTATAAGGCGCTTGCGAGAGAAACAAAGCGCTATAATGTTTGTTCGCATTCAGGCTCTACTTAACACCCGATGTTGGGAGATTTTTGTTGCTCTTAATTGGGACATCAGTCCATCTTCCGATTACCGTTCTCCCCTACTCGATTTACGCCACATTTATTCACTTACACTGACATTAATTCTTCGAATTCGGGTTCTGTTTGTAGGAATAAAAATTACTTTTGGTACATTAAGAGATTCGTTTCTGTTTCTTATCTTTTCCGGTAATGGTTATGAGAAAATACAACAAAGGAAGCTATCATATTGTCAACAAATTAAAGTCAATATTGGTTTTGGGAGCAGTAATGGACATCGTTTAGGCAGTGTTAAAGTAACATTGAAATTTTTACGTTGTTTATTTAGAAAGAGTAAATATTTCAGTTATAATCAAGAACATTAAACCAGATATAGGCAGTATTCATGAAAATTCTTACAAGTCTGAAAAAAATATTACGATCGTAGAAGTTGTCTGTGGGAGCCTGTTTTTCTCTAACAAAATATTATTCAGTAAATTTATTACATCTTTTGCTTCCTGCTTCATTTCAGCCTCTTTTAATATATCTTTCATAAAAAACGAATGAATGAACTCATTTTATCATAGTCAAAGGTAAGCTTCTTTGAACATAAAATACAAAATTGCGCTTATACATAAAGGTCGACAGACATTCAGATAATATTATTGTTAATCTTACTACATTTCTTTTCTTTTGAAATTATCTTTTGGTTAAATGTTTAAATTAATGTTAAGGACACTGTTATTCAACTAGGTATAGGGTTTTCTATTACCTCGATGCTATTTTTACATAATATCACTTTTATACAATTCCCTAAAAATTGAAAAATATTTAATTTCCTTAACATAATATTAATCAAGACCAAGTATAAGCAATTTAAAATTACATAACCAATACCAACGGTTACGCCATCGATTCTGACTTTGAAAAATTAGGTAATGCGATAAAATTATCAGTGGGGTGATGCTACCGAGGCATCATCCGACTGATAAACTTATCAATTTTGTTTACAACATTTTGACCTTTTACCCGATAGTAAAAAATAGAGCAGCAAAATAATTACTAGTATAGAATAGCATATATCAATAGGAATGCTACATATAGATCCTTTGCAAGTTACATCGTTGTGTATGTTTCTTAAGCAATTGAATGCATCGTAAAGAATTAATGTAGGACATAAAATTTATAGCATTTTATATAATAGCTTTTTCTGTTTCTTAACAAAAATAGTAGGTAACACTAACATCAATAATGAATACGCTCTTTTCGCGTTACAATTGTTATACTAATGTTTCCACGAAAGAAATGTAACGAACAAAATTGATAACTGCATTAGCTGAAATATAAACTGATAAATAAGAAAATATTGATGTGACTAATGGGTTGGTACAGATGTGACTATGGAATCCAATGTCCAAATAGACAGATACAATAGTATATTTGTCTCATATCTCAAAACGAGTAGCCAGGTAATAATTTATGTAGGCCGTCTCGAAATAGATAAGATTTTTCTTATCATTGATTTACTTCGTATTTTTATGAACGTAAAAGCAAGTATTTTCCCATTGTTTTTATCGATAGCAATTCTATAGAGATAGATCTAGTATTATATAGCCAAGGTAAATAAATAGTTAACTCGCGGTAAGCAAAAAACTGTATTTAAGTATAGAGATTCTATTGTCTTATCATCGATCTACTCCGATTTTTGAATAGAGGTAAAATTGGTGATTTATTTAGATTGTTATCATTTTACCTATTTCAGAATAAAATAACTGTCATATTGAAAATTCTATATTTTTTACTTACGAGCTTACGGCTCATCTGATGATAAATAGCTAACTTCGTCCAATGTTAGAAATACTCAAAAGATTTGAGTTATAGATTTTACTAATTTTTTCAAAACAACATCAAACACGTACTTGAAAAGAAATGCAACGTGTCCGTTTCGAAATCACTTAAAATACTTTTCCGTATCGGTTCACATACATACCCTTTGACGTCGACGAACGAGGGTTGACATATTTCAGGTTTGACGCGGGTGACGATTTGAATAGCGCGCGTGGGCTGGATTACAGGTCAACCTGGCCCTTAACCGTATACTACAGTTCCACCGCAAATTCGTGCAATCATTCACAGTATACGCTCCGTGACGTAAATAGTATATTTAATCTGAATCCTGAAGAGATAACTGTTTGTTCTACTGTTCATTTTACAAAATACTCCAAAAAGTACTGTTTTAATAGGATATTTAAAAGCTAAACCCTACCAGCTCTGCTGTTTGCTAGGTCAACCAGAAGATAAGCTCTTAATGAATATTCTAGATATTATTTTTAATGATAACATTATGTGAACTGTGGTTGACATTTAGCCGTTATTATACATGATTCTGTAGTATTTAAATTTTATATAACGATGTTTGCCAGTGTAAAGATGTCAAGGAAAAATACATGATTATGGATTTTCCATACTTCGTCCATACGCAGGATTGTGTTACGTAATAAATAAATAGTTTCAGTGTGTCACGCAATGCACTGAATTAATATTTATTTAATTGAAAAGTTATTATTGTATTTAATTAAGTTCAATAAAATTTTACAAGTCCACCAGAAAATAAAATTAATTTACGTACAATTTGGAATACTTGATTTTTACCGTTTAAATGATAATCAAACAAAAAACTACCCAATGCATGGATGTCAATTTTTTTCCGTTTATAATTTCAATACAAAATTGTTAAGTCTGTTATCGTGAGTTGATTATAAAAATATCGACCAGTTCCTGAATCTGAACAATACAATTCAAAATAGGATATAGTTAGGCTATAAATATTAATTTATACTAAGTTAAATAATATCTTCGCCTCCATAGTTCTAAACTAATAAACTTAACATCTTCGGTCTTCGGTCTTGTTGACAGGCGTAGGTCTATTTAGTTTCTAAACACTAAGTTAGCGTACATACTTTGCACAGACTTAGCATTTTAGTTAAAATAATAAGTAGAATAATAAATAAACGAAAAATTAATTTCTGTACCTTTAGGTTTTTAGCAATCATTTACGAATTAAATAATAGTTAGAGAAAGATAGGGATCTCAAATATTCTTCTATTTTGTGTCAGACAAAAAAAGTTTTGGTGGTCAAATTCAATTGATAAATTAACATGGATCAAAAGTAAAACCGATTACAAACTCCCATAAATTTCACACTAGTTAATTTCAATTAATCAATTACCAAAGTTATGCTTAGAAATCAAAATTATCCGTTACCAGGATCAGAACTGTCGAAAACAAGTCAGCCACGTTCCCGATCAATTACTCAACGTCGGGTATCCGCCGAGGGATGCCGGATTACAATCTAACAGCGGTTACATACCCTCGCTCCAACATTTTCCATTTATCTTCTCTAACTTAAAATAGTTTAACCATAAAATCCGAAGCAAATAGTTGTGTTTAACGTGAAATGATTTAGAGGAAATCATTTGCTTTATAGTAAATTAAAGGTAAATGTAAATTGAGACACCAAAAAGGATTGGAGTTAATTAGTTATTTCATAATTAACTTTGTTTCTTTTTCTAACGAGGTTTAAAACGAGTTCTTAAATAAAACGTTTGGAGGCGAAGATCTGTAAGCTACGGTATAACAAAATCCGTTCATAGGACTAAGTGCCTATAGCATGGGCCCCTGGCGTGTTGTACATCCAAAGCAAAAGAAACACCACCATAGATTTGCTTTAACATAAATTATCTCAAAATAAAAAGTATATTTTTTATCCAAAAAGTTCATAAACTACGGTGTGTTATCCTAGACGTTTTTATTTGCAAATCATTGTCGTTATCTTTACAATATTTTTTACAAAAGGATTAGCATGTCATTCTTAAGTAAAGTGTCATTGAAACTGGATTCAAACTACATATGTCCTTTATTTTAAAGGTAACATTTATAGCCGCAATAGTAGTTTCTTTAATTTATTACGAGAAAAACCAAGATTTCTTGATTGCTAGGTAAAGTTTATCTACGTTCTGACTTCCTGTGCTGGATGTATCTAAGCTAAGGATTTGATAAACATAACTATTACAAAACGATTGTTTTCTATCTAAAGAGTTAATTGTATTTTAATGCTAATTACAAATAAATAAAATATATCAAAATGACGACAGCAAACGTACGACTATGGTTATCATATCATACTCTTTAAAATGCATAAACAAATACATATGATACGTACATTAGTAATAACAAATCTATTTTATCTCGACAGATACGGGACCAGTAGAAGCGACTGCGGCGACTGCACGATAATGGCCGCACTTCCTGAGCAGCTGTGACCCGATAACCTCACTCATCAAAAATGCCTTATCAGTCGACTATTCCCAGTGTCTCTCTGACTGAACCAATGGAGCTCTTTGAAGTCTATCAGTCGTGGACGAAACCCGTGCGAGTACCCACCTAATCGTGCTAGCGCTCTCACCGGCCCACCGATTTCTCTATGGGATGATGAGTGTTTGGTGCAAACTAAAATGGGTGATCTATTCCCGAGTATACCAAAGAGTACTTTCGCGAGTGTTATCAACGGAGGGAATTACAGTGGGGGAAGGATTCTGGGACTGGATGAGTACAGTTCTGACGCGGCGCTGGCTGAAGTAGAACTCTTCAAGGACTACCCAGAAGCTTTGTTGAGGTTCGCGTCAGCATGTTGCGTCTTGTTCATGCTGGTCGGCATTCCGGGAAACCTCATAACTATCATCGCTCTCGCACGATGCAAAAAGGTGAGTAATATTATGACTAAACGAAAATAGGTATTAGGCTGTATAATTTTTGTGTGTCACCTTTTCTCTATATTTTCGCTAAACAGTAAGTACTTGAAAAGTTTGAGTCATCAACATATTGTTTTTTAAGTTAGAATCGCAATAATATTGTAGGATTTTGTTTGTATGCTAATGATTAGCAGTGTCTTTTTTACAGATAGTAGTAGTTAACTGTTCCGTACAAATTCTTTACTAGCTTTATATCATAACCTTTTAAAATCTAAACAAAATAAATGAATAAAAGTTAGTTATAATAACATAACGTTCCCCTGTTTAATATAACTGTAGATAGTACTCATTAAACGTGAGATAAAATCTGTATGGTCAGTAATGGGCGAGGACAGCGATAACATCATACAGTACAAATCTCTTTACAAATATTATTAAAACTTTGCAGACGTTATCTCAAGAGTATCGTTCTGTTGGACAGGTAAACAGTTGAGATAAGAGAAACGTTTCAAACTTATATTTATTTTTATTGTACACTTCTAATATGAAAATAAGATTATAACGGTAAAACTGAAACTAGGTAGTTTAGTTTAGAAATTCAGAACCCATTTGGCTCATTTTAAAACATTTGTGTCATCACTTTGGGATCAGGTGGAATCAAAGAATTAACGAAAATTAATGTAACAAATTTTCCCAACATTTTTTTTTAAATAAAATATCTTAGTTCGTTAATATTGATGAAACAATACCATGCAAGTTGCAACCTAACGCATAGCAAGCGTAGTTCCTTCTTGAAACAAGCGTAGAGAATATGCAATCGAATTATAAATTATCATTTTCGTTTATCAGTATTCACAGATTAACTGCAATTAACAGTTGTTGACATTTCCAGGTGCGAAACGCGACAGCAGTATTTATTATGAATCTGTCCTGCTCCGATCTTCTATTCTGTTGCTTCAACCTGCCTCTCGCTGCCTCCACCTTCTGGAGGCGGTCATGGGCCCACGGGAAGACTCTATGCAGGATGTTTCCTCTTGCACGATACGCTCTGGTGGCTGTATCACTGTTCACGGTGCTGGCTATCACCATCAATAGATACGTCATGATCTCACATCCGAGGCTGTATCCTAAGTATGTATTACCGCTTTCTATATTTTGTAGTAAGAAGTTAATATCCATTAATTAAAAGAGTGAGACATCAGGAGGAATAAAAACAAGAATTATTTGTTTTTCTCCTGGAACCTCTAGAAAGTAGAAACATATTATGGAAATAAATAATTTTCATTTCCAAAAAATGTGCACTGATTAAAAAAAAAAAAACATATAAAATAAATGACTATGATATAGTAACCATATCGGAAAGCAGTTATTTTAACTTCAATTTAACTTATTCTATTGGGGTCTAGTTTAATTTATTATTGGCAATGGAACTGAGTGTTTTCTGTTATTTTTCAAAAACGTCATGATTATTATCTGTATGTTAGTTAGTAGGACTGTTTTATTTTTTCCTGTATTCTAAACCTACGTTAATATTACTGTGTGAATCATAATAGCAACATTTAATAATGATATTTAATTTAAAAAAATAAGGCAGCATTCGGTTGCGACGAGGCGTGACGTCACAACCTGTACAGATAAATAATTTATGTTTTATGCTGTCATAAATTACATGAGAAATGCGTAACAAAACTGATACATGTCCGTTGAACATACATATATTGAAGTTCGATGTATAGTTTAACTGAGATATTGACCTCAACTTGGGTGGCAAACACACACTTGACTGTTTTTGGGCTTCAATTCTTATTTACCTTCTCGTTCGTCTTATCCCTATCAACTTTTATTTTAAAGGTAAAAGTAAATTTGCGTAGATTTTGTAAAAGATTAAGATTATTTAGTGTTATTTTGCAAAGATGTCATAGATTATGTTTTTCTTTAACAGGTTGTACCGAAGAAAGTATCTGGCAATAATGGTGGCCAGTACCTGGGCCTTCTCTTTCGGAGCACTAATAGCGACGTGGCTGGAGAAATGGGGTCGTTTTGGCCTCGACCCTTCAATCGGCTCATGTTCCATTCTCCCTGATCGAAACAACAGATCTCCTAAGGAATTCCTATTCGTTGGCGCGTTCATGCTGCCTTGCTTGGCCATCGTGATATGCTATGCGAGAATATTCTGCATTGTACGCGATGCAGCTAGGAAGTCTAGAGCGCCTGCTCGTCGCACCAGACCGGGCTTAGAAGACTCTGCTGTCGGATCAGCGTCGACAGCATTGGAACGTTCTCCCGGACCAGAAAATGGAATCTCACACAACAACCACATTTCAGCTCCTAAGAGAGCACTACTTGCCCCACCTGCATTACACTGTCCGCCCACACCGGGTCCAGAACGATCCTCCTCTTCAGGAGTAGACACTTTAGATGGTCACGATGAAGAATGTGCTCTTGATGCTAAGCCTCGAACACCGAGCGGAAGCGAGACTTCCAGACGCTTAAAACAAGCTGCATCAGCCCTCAAAAAGTCCCCCGCCTCGGTCCGCCCACCTCGATTAACAACTAAAGACCGAAAACTCCTCAAAATGATAATGGCGATCATGCTCTCGTTTTGGGTGTGCTATCTCCCCATAACATTAACGAAGATATTCCGCGAGTTCACGTCTCACCCGGCCGCGAACATAGCCGGTTACATCCTGATATACCTGACGACGTGCATCAATCCTATAATATACGTGGTGATGTCGAGCGAGTACAGGCAGGCGTACAAGAACCTGTTGATGTGTCGTCGGTGGGCGTGACGGTCACCCGGCGACGGCGCATCCGAGAAGCGCCCGCCGTGACTACCTCTCACTTGCTGGACCACTTCAAAAGGATCCACAAACAATAAACACTTCACGTTTCCTGTGAAAAACTAAACCCTAATTTGTGTATGTATAAGTGACTTAATAAGGGATATTCCGTGCAAATATCGTGTACTTACTAATCGTGAACCGTCCGTGATTGTGGTAAATTGTGAGCAAACAATGATATACCCGTAACTTTATCAAGAACGGATCTAATGAATGCTTCATTCGAACTGTCCGTGATAAAACCGTCGGTGGAGTTTCGGAGCGGTGAACGAGTCAAAAGTTTGCCGTACATGTCATGTTTTATCTAACTCGGGTGAACCCGTGACGCACTGAATCATCAGGAAAAACATAACGAAAACAGTAATCCACAGTATTCTGACAAAATATATTCATTTGTAACAGAATGTTTGTCTGTTGACGACGTATATGTGCAATTTGGTATCAAAATGAATTCAACAAACGTTACTGAAAACTTGAGTGCATTGGTGAAGGGATTGGAAGAATATGTGTCTGATGATGAATTAGCTAAAGTGGAATTGTTCAAGTCTTATCCCCCGGGATTGTTGTGGTTTGCGTACATAAGCTCCGTGTTTTTCATGATAGTTGGTATTCCTGGGAATCTGTTGACCATCGCAGCTCTACTACGGTATAAGAAGGTGAGAACTTTGTTCATTTATTCTAGATTTAATGCAAAACTAGCAGATACTGTAATCTGTTTGTCTGGATATTATGCAATCATAAACTAAATATTTACAAATGCATATTATAAGTCTTCAAAAGAGCGTAGATTACTATTCTGTGTCCATTTTGAGTACAGAGTTTAAGGCTAGTATACGAATTAATTTTATACTTTGCAGTAGGTTCTTACCAACTAACATTACTTATAATAGGTTTTTTTATATCTAAGTTATGTAGCTGAGTAGCAGTCCCATGTTAGTGTTGATAGCGGTTCCGTGATATCCTTGGACATTACATTGGTCTATGAACGCTGGTAACCACTTACTATCAAACGGAGTCTCTTTTACAGATTTAATTTATTAATCTGTTCTAAGAGTCTAACATCTCGAGTCTCACATACAGTACTCCTGATTACGGACGGATTACCATTCTAGTTTTATCTCTATATCTACTGTCAATACCATCATTATAAAGGTCAATGGTAACTGTTAGGCATGATATATTAGGTATGGTATTATTTCATTGTAGTATGTAGGAATTTGGCAACAACTTAACAAAAGTCCCTCTAAAGAAAGCCGGCTGTAGTTTGTAGTTTTTGAGAAGACTTTCTTGTCTTAAAACCTTAAAGCCTTCGGAAACATGAAGGTTTTTAGATGATAATAATATTTTCTCTCATCCCAAAAGTAATAGTAGTATTATAATATAGTTACTGGCACGTTTTTAAGGTTAAAATTTTTAGTCAAATGGAATTTACTTAAGCATTTATTTCTTATTAAAATGAATGACGCACAAAACTGACATAAATGTTATGGCTTTAATATACGTAAACAAAGATTTCTTACAAATCATATGGAAGTTCAAAGTCTAACTTTAATAAAACATTGTTATTATTTTACAAATTCATATGTATTGTAATCTAGGATCAAACATATTGAAATTGCTTCAAAATTATTAGTTGACGTAAACACAATACTTCGTAACTTTACAGTGATTCACATATTCGATGACATTGTGTTTTGGTATCTTTGTTGAATTAAATATTTTATGAAATAAATTTTTTCACTTCGAATTCTATTACTTAAAGTTTGTTTGCAATAACATAAAAAGTTAATATTATCATTAAGTTTTTGGGATTATTAACCTACCCTCTTCGTTCCTATACGCTTTATCATGTAAATAGTAGAAAAAAGACAATCTGTACTTATATTTTATACACAAGTTAAAGTAATATTGATATACCTAATACTCTTAACTAAGTTCATCTAAAAGTATCGCAAAGTAAGAAGGGTTCTCCACGGAAAAAACCTTTCGAAGGCATACTTTTCAAGCTTCAGGTTGGAAGTATTCATGAATTAGAACTCGGTTATATGCAAAACATTAAAAATATGTATTATCCGGTGATTAAAATTGTTCTACCGATCAGTGACACTACTGCCTTACGTCCAAGGTTCAAATTTTTATTAAAATTTAGTTTTACTTTTGTTAATGTCTATCTCTGCTGTCTATAACAAAAGCACGAAAATATAACCATCCACAATGTTTATTCTGTATGTTGATGTTCAATCTTTCCACTTGAATGTCTTGAATTGTATAGACTCAACAAAGCCATAACATCGCCTCTCCTTGAGATGTTACTGGGTAGTTTAGAATACGCTGAAGTGAGTAGAAGGTGGTACTGAGGCGATGTTGAATTGACATATAGATTGCATCTCCACCAAATATCTTATACCAATTACAAATATTACTAACAGTTCGGGGCAAAACTATGTTGAAACCCTACTAACTTATTAATATAGGATTTAGGATTGATTTGGACTTTCGTCATATTAATACACTAGTCTTACCTAAACAATTTTACCTCCAGGTCCACAATGCAACAGCAGCTTTCATCATCAATTTATCGCTTTCGGATCTACTATTCAGCTGCTTCGTACTACCGTTAGCTACTTCAACATTCTTGTCAAGGAACTGGGTTCACGGGAAGACTCTTTGCCGATTGATGCCGATGGCGAAATACTCCTTAGTGGCTGTCTCCTTGTTCACTGTTCTATCTATTACCTTAAATAGATACATAATGGTATCACATCCACAACTTTATGCGAAGTGAGTTGATTTTTAAATTGTTCAATATTAGTCAAAGGTCTTTATAACTCAATTATATTAAAGTCCAAAAAAACAAGTATTAGTCTAACATGCTAAATACAAGACTTTTCTCATTTAAAAATAATATATTACCAACGTCTAAACCAGCCATTTAATATAATAAAAATATAATATATATCTCTACTTAATTTTTTCCAATTCCATTACACATTTCGCCATTTATTAGTATTATCAAATCTTGATTCAGTAATCGACATCCATACATTACTATACTATGCTATACTATATAATATACATTATTTATTTATCTACAGGTTATACAAGAAGACTTACATTTGTCTAATGATTATAATAGTTTGGCTGATACCAATACTATTCCTAACGCCAACCTACTTCGAAGTCTGGGGAAGATTTAGTCTCGATCAGATCACTGGATCTTGTACTATAGTGTACGACGAATACGGATACTCGCCGAAGAAGTTCCTATTCGTTGCTGCTTTTGCGTTCCCGAGTGTTGCCATAATCGTCTGTTATGCCAGAATATGGTGGATTGTGAGAAAAACTGCTAGGAAATCTCGCAGTGTGCCGTACAGGAGACCAGTATCAGATGTGGAAGTTACTATTCAACCAAATTGCCCTCAGAATAAGTCAAACCACGAATTACACAGGACTATGTCGACTCAAATCCCTAAGAGTAACGCTCCACTACTGCCTCTATGCTTTTTGAATCCCGGAGCAGAATTATCTTCGTCTGTTGAGATTACGACTCCATTGGAACTGGAGAACCCACCTAAACGCCAAAGGACATTGAAATCAGAATCCATAAGCAACTTCAGAAAGAGTTTCATGTGTACCTTCAGACGAAACGCTCCAAAAACTCGTCTACCCACAAAAAAGGATAAAAAACTTCTCACTATGATCGTGGCCATAATGGTGTCCTTCTTTGTTTGCCATCTACCAATAACATTAACAAAAACAATTTTCGAAAGTTTCACCTCACACCCTGTACCAAATATTATAGGATACGTATTGATATATATGACTACATGTGTTAATCCTATTATTTATGTAGTTATGTCTGTTGAGTATAGACAAGCGTATAAAAACCTGCTTGTCTGTAGGTGAGTCATTAGTATACAGAAAGTTCTCGAATACTACTTAAGTGCTCAATGCATTTCTGATGCCTGAGTAAATGATATTTCCTAAAGAGATTTAATCCTAAGCTTGTAAATATTTAAAGTAGGTGTATTTTAAGTGTGTTGTGTTGTCACTATTCGATCAGTGCCAACCTTAATTTAGGTAATCTCCTATAACTAGAAAATTGAGAGCTGCTTTTTTGACACCACTCGCCTAAAAAACGATTGAAAAAGATCCCGACGAGAAAATTTCAATTAAGTAATTAGGATCTGAAAGTGTCTTCTAATTGCATTTCTTATCTATTATTTATTTATATAAATATAAAATCTTTCAGCAAATTAAGCATGTTAATTTTTACAAAAAATGATTTTGGTCAGATTTGGTCTGAAAAAAAGTCGCAATCATCGAAAAATGAAACAGAAAATCAATCAATCAAGATTTGAAATCCTTTATCTAAATAGTGCACAGTGAAATAATGAAATAATATTTTATTATGTTCACTATTTAAGGAAAGAATAGACTTTGACTGGAGATATTTTATATAGGTTAATAATTCCCATTCGACATGTATTAGTATTATGAGGAAAAACATCGCACGTCACAAATTGTGGTAAAACAATTAACATTGTATTTGCGATTTAATATAAAAATTGTTTCGAGATTCATTTCTTATGAATTGTAAATGTAAGTAGTCGGATTTCTATAAACTTTGGCATGGTACTTAAGGCGTTACAAGAAACGTGAATTGTACCTTTAAATACACAGTAACCTTAATTTTTTGGAAACAATATTTTTTGAGTTCGTCTTTACAAACAGTACTTTAGTTATTGACAAAATGATTATAATTGGGACATGAAAAAACTTAGCAAAAACTTAAGAGGTTTTAAAACCAAATTTATCGATCGACTATTTCAATTGTCTTAATGATCATCTTCTAAATTTTATTTAAATTAACAATACTGAGATTAGACGAATACGATTCTTAAGTCATTGTAATTGATTGAGTAATAAATAACTATGGCCTTCGTTAAGCTTCTACAAACCAATAAATGAGATCATCTACTACGAAGTTACTTCAGTATTTCTATAAAATCAGAGTTTCTTTGTAAATGAAGACTCGAATTGTTTAAATGTACGCGGGTACAATATCAACGTGTGATATTATAGTATGTATAGTGTCAAAGACATGTGGATGTTTGAAACGGTAAACGAAAAAGGTGCTGCTATGAAAAACGGAATGAATGAATGATATTTAAATTTGAAATAATTAAAAGTAAAGTATTTTTAAGTGTTGTAAAACAGTTAATAGTTGTAATTTTAAATTGAATATTGGTATCGTAATTGGTAGAGTGCTGTTCTTAATTGTTGTATACGACAACCAATTTGTAAATAATGATATTATAAAGATCGAAATGAATATAAAATCATTCCAAATTAATATTTGAATGTATTGTAAATTAACATAATAACAAGTTAGGGATAAGTAAATATTGATAAAATTTTCCCTAGTAATACATTTTGGTGTAAAATGAGATATTTAATTGAGACTAAAATCTGCCAGGTAACGATTGAAATACAAAATATACGATGATATTGCAATGTAACCAAAAATGTAAAAAAAAACGTGTATTTCCAAAGATTGTATAATAACGTTAATTCTATAGTTTTATAAGACGTATGCATATTAAATAAGTCATTTTTATATTGTATTTAAGGAAAATTGTTTCCATGTAGTCATTATAATATAAACTGTATAATATTGTTCGTGATAAGTGATGTAATTTTATATGACACAAGTAATCTATAAATGTATAGTTAAGTAACTAAAGGCGTAATCTGTCAAGAAATTATAAGTAATATATAAACTATATTATTTATTTTACGGCTATCTTTTCTTGGTTTGTCTGTCATCATGTTTATTTGCAACGAGATACTTAATTTACGATAGATTAAAAAGAGCCTCAGCCTCATCATCCTCGATATAGTAAGAGGGAGTTAATTATTCCAAAATTTCTAATTAATATTACTTATCCAACCGCATTACATTATATAAATATTCCAAATTTAAAATTATAATGGCACCTACACAAAATCCCTAAAATTCACACCTTCCCTTAGCTAATGTGTCATCCTTTATCAAAACTTATTTAATATACGTTCATTACAAACTCATTAGAAAGTTTAATATATTAATGCGATTTCGTTGTGTATGACAAGGGTTTTGTGTTCGGATTAATTTTATTTGGAAACCAAAGTCAATGGCATTTGAAAGCAATCATAACTTTTGGTTAAGGTTCTTTACATATTAAAATGAGTTGCATACTCAATCATAATATTGAGTTTGAAAACAAGGAAAATTGGGATTATCAACATATTGTTTACACCGCATAATGTTATTGCGTATCTCTCTTTTGCATTTATAGTAATCTTAACTTGTGAGAAAGAGACAGTATTTCAAACAATTTAACCTCTAATTAGAAGAAGGGAATATACACCACCTTTTTACTTAATTAGTTTTTATACTTTTTGGATATATTCCCTTCTTTCAACTAGTGATCCAACTCAAAGTTTTCAATATGTGTATTTGTTTAGACCCTGGTCCCTTGATTATTGTGTTCTCAAAAACTGTTTTTCGAGATATAGATATGTAAATGAAAACGTATGTTTTTTCGAACCTAAGATCACACTTTGTGTGCACCATATTTTATATTATATCTATAAGTGTAGTAGGTACCAAAGAAACTAGACGGGGCCAGACCATCCCAAAGCTGCTGTACTTACCAAAGATTTAATTGTAAGAAATAAATCATTTTGAACTCGATCTGTTGTTTTCATTACTCTTATTTTTCGTGCTCACTAACAAAATACTTGTTAGTGTACCTAACATTAAATAATGTAATGTAGTTTACTGTGCCCAGTTTTACTTAAGTTAGGTATTCCGATGTTCTTCAAATGGGTTTTTATGTCTGACACTGAAATAGAAAACTCAAATTAGAATAAGCATTAAAATAGTACATTGTGAAGCATTCCTCTCGAAACTTTACCTATCCTAAAAATTCCCCTACGCTAGTGGGAACTAGAGACAAAAGCTAAAAAGCTAATTTCAGAAAACAAAGAAAAGATAATAAAAGCAGTCATATAAAAATTTAAAGGAACCTAACTATATTCTAAGAATAAACACGTGGGCAAACAGCAGATTCCAGTACACGCGCATAAAATAAAATACATTGAGGTCCAGATTCATTTCACCCTTCAATCATACTTTTGTTATGTTAACAGCATGTCTTTCAGAAAATATGTGCTCCGATTTTCACGTCCAATCGACCTTTAATATACTGTCATAGAAGAGTAAATAAATAATAATGGGATGGTTGAACCAAAGAAAGGATGAATTGAGTGAAGGACGATATGACGATTTTCAAGCCTCTCGGTTTGTGAAAAGGACTCGTGGGTCAGGCGATCATCGACATTTGAGAAAAACCTTACGCCTCACATTTACGATGTTAGATTATTTTATCAAGGCTTTTACGATTGCATTTGGCCGTAAATAAATAAGTGGCCATCAAAATTATTGAAGGGATACAATTTATTACGTGAGATTTGTTTTTTTTTAAATATCTGCAATAAATTTATAAATGTTCAGACGTAACTTTCTAATATAATAGAGAACAGTAATCGCTAAGACTCTTGCTTAAAAGTCCAACCACAATGGAACAATTACTTAAGTATACTTGTACACTTGGTAAGAAAGATAATCGGAGAAAAAATTCTAACCTTAGTAAGTTATTATAGGATAGAAGTAAATAATAAATTACTGCCCACTGTTGGGCTCAGGTTTCCTCAATGGATTGAGGAATGTGGATTGGGGACTTCACATATCTTCAAAGGATTTTTAGAACCCTTTTCCGACATGCAGGTTTCCTCACGATGTTTTCTTTCATCGTTTTTAGCCAGTGGTGTTGTGAAAAATTGCACATAAATCTTTTTCACATTTAGATTTAGAGGTCAAGCCAGCCGGATTTGAACCCGAGACCTCCCGTTCGGAAGGACGCGCTTCGACCACTCGGTCACCACGAATAATATACTAACAATATTAAGGAAATATTAAACAAAACACACTATTTAAGTGTGTAACCGTTGGGATCTAAATTTCATCAGTAATGGACCGCCTGGAGTGTTCGCCATGTTTTATTCAACACGTACTTCTGGCTTAGCACACTCAAATAGAATTATATAAAGTCGGGTAAAAAGAAACGAGGCAAACAATATCCGATATTGTCTCGAAACATGTTGTAGATCACGTACGTAGGCCGTACCACATAATACTGTTGCTTAGTTGCTTTTATGAACAGAAAATATGGCACAATACCACCAAGGACAATGAATGTAATTCGAATATTCAGTATTTTAGTTGTAGACAGTAGATACCATAGGAACGTTATGATGTTCCAGTTATTTTCGTAAATGAGTTAGCAAAAAAAACAGTGCTAGGTACTTGAGTTTTCTCTATTTTTAAAGTACTAAGCAATCAAGGAGTAGGTAGTTTAACCAAGCATGATTTTTTTTTTATTGCAAGGTAGATAAACGAGCATACGGCCCACCTGATGGTAAGCGGTCACCGTCGCTCATGAACCTCTGCAATGCCAGGGCAAAGAGGGGCAGTTATCTAAATACACCAGACCATTTTATTTAATTCAAAAACAAATACTTAGTTAATAATAATAAAAGTACTTACAAATACTAATCTTGAAACAAGACTAGATTACCAAAATCCAAAACTGAAGATTATTTTCTTCTTGCCCTCAATTTCATAAAGAAAACATTTTATTTCTTGTGACAACATCCACGTATTGTGTGTACAGACGCATGAAATTGACAGGCTTACCACAGTAGATACGAGTATACATTGGATAATCGTCTTCTAGACTACCTATAAATAAGCGAGTGCCTACAAAGTTTTATTAGGTTTCTAGTTGTTCAGAAAATGTTTGACGTAGACAGAAATAATGTTGATTATTTTCTTATTGTACTTTATATCTGAAATAAGTTGAAATTTCATTCGGTTAAGGGTACTTGCTGTACCAACTGTTATAATAATATGTCTGTGACGTTGATTATGAGAAATAAATTTATTCTTAAACTTAGAAAATCACAATAGTAACTTGATATTTCTATTGGCTCTATGTGTCTTCTTACCTTAGAAGAAGTATAGATATATTAAAATAGCTAACATTTATACAGTTTTCAGAAAAAATATAATTTATAACACATGACATCAACACAGCAAAAAAATATATCATGTTTAGCTCGAACGGCATAGATAACCTGATTTAACACCAATATTTTAGGGATTTAATTTCGTTAAGATCTATAAAGGTGACTTGATTAAATCATTCATCCGCGCTTTCATAAGTAATAAAGTCGAATTAATATCTTATATCCCTCAAAGTAAAATGTAAATTTTGTACTAAATGAACGTGTTCTACGAAAGCGTCAGTCGCGACAGTCTCGGTACAGATTAATAAACTACAGAGATGTAAAGGTAATATATTTACATTATAATATTATTATAAATAGATACTTAATCCATGTGTATCCATCCTTTTGCTGTCCAAAGGTACCTATGGTACCTGTATACCGTACACACACCAAATGTTAATGATACAAATATTATAAGAAAATACTGTAAACCTTTTACTGAATAATTATTATTAATTAATTAAATTAAAAAATATTTTATTCTTGCATTCATGACATTTCTGAAATGCTTGATACACGTTTCCCCATTTTCTAAAATCGTTTAAATCCATATTTTGGAATTTCGTGATTAAAAGGTATGTGCGACTTTGCACGAGCAATTTGTGTTATGTTTTCTTTCTGTAAGATTATTCTGTGGTCTCGAAATTGAATTTACAGTAATTCCCTCAAAAATTAATATCTCCCACAATAATTTTGTAATTCATATTTTGAAATGTCTCTCGAATTTAAAGTGTTCGTTCAGTTGAAGATGATAACGAATTCGTTTCATTAGGCATAATTAATGTTTCGAGATCATTCATATTCAAAATTTAATTTCGACGTTTTAGGAACGATTTAGATTAAAGAATAGTAATCAAAGTTGTTGGAAATCTTTTGGAAATTCCGAGATCCCAAGATTTACAATTTCAGGTAAGACAATAATTAAATGATACTTAGCAAAACCTAAACATTTTTGAGTGCTCGATAAAAATTAATTTAAGGTAAAATTCAAAGGCTTTGAATAAAATTATTTAATTAACTTAATATAATTTTTTAAAAAACACATTTAACAAAGTACTGATTAAAACAATATGCATGTATCAAAGCACTGAGAAACAAAGTGTTTGAATGCTTCGTACAATAATAAAATTAAAAAAAAAAATTAAAGAATACACGGATTTCTAAAATTAAATTCAAAATATTTACTGACCGATTTTCCATAATATTAACTTCTTTGTTGTTTATTATACACTTATCTAAGAAAGATTCAAGAGTATAAAGTATAATATTTTAACTAGATAATGTTCCAGCGTCAAACTTTTCACTTTAAAGTTTAAATCTTGTAAAAATCCACTGTTTAAATTTTATAAACAAAACTTGTTAAACACCAACTGATGTTACATCGAAACGAATTTTATATCTCGAAGTTCCGCTTCAGTATAGGAAGTTTTATAGAGTTTAAAACTACTGCTTTCAAAGCGGAGGTTGTTCAAATCAATCACTAGTTTTAAACAGGGACAAAAATTGTCTATTACATACACAACTATGGTGTAAGAGGTACATAGTTTTATCGATGGCTATGAGCTTTAATCACTTACATTTTTAATTTTAACACAGTAAATTTTCTCTAAAAATACAATCTCTGAATGATCAGTGGTTTCAATGCGCATTTTCTCAAACAATAGGATTTACTAAAAAGGTTTTACCCAAAAAGATCGCAGTTAGAATTCAAGATCAAGGAAATTAATTCAACAGAGTGAAACATTCTCGGTTAAATATTTACAACGAAAAATTCCAATTTTATCGTCTTAGAATAATGAAATTTGAAAAACAAGACGAAGCGGTCTGTTTTTCTGGAGCTTTACGTGGAAATCTCAAACTCACCATGGAATATGGTAATACGCTCCAGTTTTTCTTTAGAAGAAATTTATAAACACGTTTATTCTGATTCGTTTCGCTTCATGATTCTAATGGCTTTGTTATACAAAACAAGTTGTATTTATGCCTTTGTTCTACAAATTTAGCTAAATAACTTATTTAGTTCAGCGTCAGTGACTATATTCCGTACTCCTAATGCATGAGCCTACAGGAAACGATAAACACTATAATGCATTCATATTTAGCTAAAAGAAGCTTTAAAGATGCAAATAATTTGTTTTGTATCGAAATAATTAAGTAACACAATATTCAAACGATGTTATGAACATCTCATTTATCAAAACTCGTAACCCTAAACTCATTTTTCACAAATAATAGCCGGAGATCGGATATAATCTGTGAGGATCACGCAAATCCCGAGTTATTGTGAAGGAAGGCTGCCTAGTGGAAAAATAATTCAAAATATAAATTTACTAACTTTTTTATATAATCTTACAAAGGTTTTATTCTATTGTTCAAGGTATTTTTGAAGATATTCTGTAAAATATATTATTAGAAAAAATACGCAAACTCGCAGTCCTGTCCTGTCCTGTACCAACCCATTACTGCCCACTGTTGGGCTCAGGTCTCCTCAGAAGAGGGATTAGGCATAGCTTATAGCACGCTTGCCTAGTGCAGTTGATCCTTAAAATGTCAAAAGATACGAAACATGTTTTTATTATAATTTAATTAAGATGTATAACATGGTTAAAAGTGACAACAGAGTGCTCTATATAATTCATGTTATATAAGTCGCGGAGAACTTTTTCACATGCTGAGTTCTATAATATACATCGAACTGTTTCCTCGAGTAAAGTGTTATAATATTAGTAACACACATCCAATTAAAATGAAGTCCCTTAATCCTGGGAGAGTTGCAATATTTGGCAACCTCGTTAAGGGTAGAATGGGTAGGATGCCCATCAAAACCTGCACGTCACGTCGGGTTCATCGCTTCGGAACAACAATTTATCAAAGTCTCGTATATCAGACCAACAGCTTAATTACCCGAATAGCGAGATAGAAATAAATGAGCAATCGGGATGCTGTATACACGAGATGAATTTCAACGTGTTAAACATTAATTTAAAGTGCTGCTCAATTTCACTTTCGCTAAAACTAATTAGGGAAGGTCTGGTTTCGTCAGTTTGAGGGCGAGCTTTGAACATCGGCCTTGTAATATTCAAATTATCCGTTTATACGTCGGGCATGGACCACAGCGTTTTGTTGACATGTAAGAGATTTACTATCTTCTCATTTATTACGTAAATGAATATATTACGACAGATATTATTATACAGTTTTCCATGTTTCCATATTATTATGTATTCCTCGATATTCCCTGAGCGCTATGACTTGTCCTTCCTTGAACGAGGCTTGAGAAGGGTCCTTAAAGTTGGGTCGTAGGTAGCGACCCCTCATTGTCCCCTGACATTGCAGAGGTTCATGAGCGACGGTAACCACTTACTATCAGGTGGGCCGTAGGCTCGTCTGCCTACATGGCAAAAAAAAAATGTACACAGAGATTAATTTTTTGAAGTAGACTTTGCGGTATAGCGCTAAGGCTCCCTTACCCTACGAATATTAATTCCCTAACATTTTTTCAATACCTGTTAATTTTGTTGATATGATGTGAGGGCAATTTTAATCTACAAAGTTATTTTTTTTCTTCACCATTTATGTAACATTGAACAGAGTAAAATGGCCATAATACGTTATTTTTAGGTGATAGGTATGTGGAATCGCGAACTTTTTCTTAGTTCATATAAATATCCAAACTATGACATACAACAAAACTATAAAAAAAAGTACAAAATCTAACGAAATATATCTAGTCTACATGATATTTTTCTGAAATAATTTTCTTTCAAGTAAAATTCATTCAACTAAAGCACATATTGTTTTTATAATCTCAATATATTTTGATAGTTATAGTTATAGAGATGAATTTATTTAAAATTCCAGACGAGTACGACATTAGATTATTTTCAAAAAAATTGTATTCCATAAACTGTCCTATTATTTTCGCGTGAATTGCCCTCGTTTCATTTTCATTATAATTTCCATTTTATATGTATGAAAAGTAATCGTCGGGAATGATATTTAAATAATAAGCTTGTTTAATGATATTTTAACGCAGAATTATGTTTTAATGAACTTAAATGAGCTTATAATGTGCGGATCGAGACTGTGCTCTTTATTATACGTTTTTTTTTAAATATTTTTGATTCAATGACGCTGATGATAAAGTGAAATGAGTTTTAAATAAAAAAAACTTATAAACAAAAACATTTAAATAAAATTCAAAGATGAACAGTGTTTATCCATTGAACTGGGAACGTCACTATTCTCTAGATAGCGAAACTGGGGACTTTGTTCGGAATCAATTCCGTGTTTGAGCCCCTTTTTAAAAACATTTTTTCCAATAATTTTTAATTTTAATTAAACCTTATCTTTTTTAAATCTTTATTATTAAACGACTCTGTATTGCATTTTCAGCGAAAATATATCATCTCCGTAAAATATGACACGATTAAAAATGTAAACAAAACTAGTTTTAGAACTGTGCTCAATTTTGGCTCCTGCCACAGACTTTGTAAAAGGAAACAATCCAATTTGAAAGAAAGAAAAGAAAGAAGAAAGAAAATAACTTTATTAAGAACTACAACTACAATTTGGTTGCCGATCCCAGTTGAGTGGCTATCTGAAGGAAGAATATCTAGAAAACATTGAAAGTTTGTTTATCTAACAAATGAAGCAACAAAACTTATAACATAAAATTATACGTAAAAATTTAAAAAATAAATAAATAATTAATAGTTAAATTATATTGTAATTATATTATATGTACCTATTATACGTAAAATTTTAAAGATTAAGTTCAATAATAATTGCCCTCAAAGAATTTGTTTATTGTTAAGTGATTTAAAAAATATATTTATAGGCTATATATACAACATTTTTAAACATAGGCCTACTAACTTATTCAAACACTGGCGGTTTTCTATGATACTTTCATGCATTTCTAACGGGTTCTTAACACTCAATTAATTAAATATCGTGTTAAGAACCCGTTCAAAATGTATGAAAGTATTATGGGCCTACGACTACTTTCGATTGCTTGAAACTTATGATTTTTGGATTGGACAAATCTATAGAATTTTATTCAATTACACACCTATCAATGTACACTGTTATTAACATAGCTATCACAAGTAACCTGAAAAGTTTTGGACACTAGTAGGCATTACAGTAATAAGAAGTATTAAGTATTTATCAAGTTCTTCAAGCTCTATCGAAACGAGAAATAAATTGTTAAAACGTTTCTCTCAATTATTATTCAGGCTGTTTAACGACGACGTCCTAAAACGTTTAGCCGAGTTTTATTCTATATTTGAAAATAAATTTAGTACGCCCATATCATTTTCATTTTCAGATTTTGTTTGTAATCAATCTCAGCTAGACGAATACACTTTGGCTCTTCAAATTTTATTTTAAAATAAAACGTCTTTTTCTCGTTTCGTTTTTTATTGAAAAGTCTTCCAGATTGATTTCGGTGCTTCCCAGAATTCAATCATATTTTATAAATATTCATGAACTCTTTGAACGTGTCCAAGATTTTTTCAATTATTACTAATTCCAACGTTTATAAGCAGAGGCACCACTAGCTGTACAGTTTTATTCAATTTTATTCCCGACTAGCTGCTGCCTGCGACGTCGTCTGCGTGAACTCTACACAGCATCTAATATTATACCTTTTTAACGGCAGTAATTCGAATTTTACTCGCCGTAAAAACAATCATAGAACCAACAAACATTTAAAAAGAATTACCCATATTGGTCCAATACTAAGCGTTGTTGAGTTAGCAACGCATTTTGCGACTCATTTTATATTATAGAAGATAAATACATTCTACTACAAATTATGAATCCAAAAATATACTTACTCAATATTTTCTAAACATTGTTGTTACAAAACTCTGTCTATTTGCAACACTGAATTTAATATTGCCATGAGGAGAGTAATGATGATGGTGTTCGTTCGCACCCTGCGGATAAACACGAGATGAACATTAGTCACAATCATGAGATCACTTACTCTAACACCGTCAAAGACAAAAAACGATTACTTTCTATATCGAGTTGTATAATTTCCGTATAAGTCACATTTTGAAAGAATACATGTGTTTGTGTGTTTTAGAAGTTCTGTTGTATTTATTTCATCCTTCATTGATATAACCATGTATGAAACCATGCATCCTATTGTCCCTGATCGTAACCATTCAACAACAAGTGAGCCATCCGCTCGTTCGCATGTTAGAGAAATAAAAAATACTCCTCTTCGATTTTTTTATATATGTGTGAGTGAGAACTAGGTCGTTCAAATCACTAATAAAATGTACTGACTTTAAACTATCAATCAAAAAAATATTCAAAGATTGCGTAGAATTCTACCGACATTACTTAAAAAAAAAGAAAAAATACTGCACCATTTATTTTTTAATTATATTTAAAGTACAGTACAGTCGTATAATATTAAAATGCTCAACTTCCGTTATACTTTTCATTAGAATGTCCCAAACATTTCGAGCCACAATTTGAGGGAAAAGTCGCCCAGTAAGGGCTTTCATAGCTGTAATAAATGATGAAATTAAATACACGATCCATTACGAAGGGACTTTGACCCTTCAGAAGTTCCTGCATTTTATATCGCAGTAACTTATTAAATACTTATAAAATTTTAGGACTCAGTGCAATAAAAATTGAGGTGGATGAACAATTTTCCGTGTTACTTTTACAAAGACCCAACCGCATAGGAACCAAGACACACTTGCGGTGTATCTTTAATATTATAATGATGCAAAAGTATATCATTGTGAGAAAAACCCGATCCAAAAAGGCATTATAGCAATAACACATTATTACAATATTCTATTTTTTTGTCGCACAGCTTTATGCATTGAATAAAGGTCATGGATGGCCGACAACATTCTCTACTAAGGATTTATTTATTTGGATAATAGTGTCAATTTTACTTTATTTAATATAAAACACGATATGATGTAGGAAATCGCTTAATTTTTAAGATCCATGATAAGATAACATAATTTATTGGTACTTAAACTCCGATCAAGCTCGCTATAATGTTTTTAGGCGCATAACCGATAAAGATTATCATATTCATGTGCATTTTTTCCGAAAATAATGCCCGATTCGTGTTACATACTTCCAAAACATTTTTTTTGTTATTCTCCTTCTTTAACATATTATCAGAAATTCATAGTGATAAAAACCACATACAATCAAGTATGTTAGTCTTCCTGACATAAAACAAGTTTTGAGCAAAGGTCCGTATAGTAGACGATAGTATACGATAAGTCACGACTCTTCAATACCCTGGAATTGCAGCTTCGATGAGCGATGGATGACGGTAATTACTTGACATGCTATAACTGCAATCAAATTTAATCATAAAGGTAAACACTTTATTTTGTGCTATAAAAAGTGCTAGTTATGAAAAGATTAATGACTAAATAAACAAAATCAAATTTAATTATTACACGTAATTCTAAAAATGCAAGAATTATTAACTTTGTTTTTTATTCTGAAACTTCATTCTCAAACAAACTGCCTGAAACGTTATTTATGATATACTCGTAATAAGTCAAAACGCAGCACAAAGGCACACTTCCTAGAAAGAATAATCAAAACCAACTCGAGCATATAACAGTACACTATTCAAAAGACTTCGCTTGCAATAGAGAAATTCACATATTAATATAAGCGACACCAATTATTTAAATTACCTATGAATCACACAAACGGAATTGTAAGGCGAGTTATATAGAAATAGTCCTCATTGGGGACTTACCGTTTATTCCGTTTATTCAAATTATAATTTCTTTCAATTTCTATAGGTGTAAACTATTAAAAAAAAAAAAAAAAAATATTTAGTTACTGAACTTGGAGTGTGCATCTACCTTTTTTAAATTATGCTAATGTGATTTAAAATAGTACAGAAGTTGAAAAGAGATTTGAATATTGATTATTGTTGGTCTTAAGAGCAATTCGATTAGCAACAATATTAACAGATAGAAAGTACGACGTGTACCAACAGTAATTTCAACATACAATATCGATATTGAATCCGTCATTCCCAATCATTGCCAAAATAAGTTTTATTCGATTTTCCTTTTACGTTATTTAAAGGCATATTGTTGGTGAGCTCTATTGTTGTCCACAAATTTAATTCTCATAAACACGAGAGACACAAACAAGCATTAAGTGTGATTATGACCAGGCCTGCTTTTCCATGATCAAATTAATTATTCTCGCGTCACGAACGGAAATTACGTTTTGTGATACAATTTCAATATGAAAATGTTCGCGAAAAATACGACAATACTAAATGAAGATTTGTCAGCATATTTCTGTTAGATTTTGAAAGAAATATTCGCTAAACAGCTCGAGAAATCGTAATTTATTTTGTTATTGAGAGACGGGACTGTTGAAGTTATGTTTCAATTATTAGATTTAATTTGTATTTTCGTAAAGATCTCAAAGACGAATAATTTCGAAGTAGGTATGTTTTAATTACTTTGCGCACATAATTGTACTTGTATTTTAAGAAAATTTCCATTTCACTGATTTCAAAAGTGTGATCGTAAGCAAGCCAAATCTTTAATCTACGGGTTTTGAGATCTATAAATCGTTTCACCAAACTGAATCATCGAAACGGAACGCACGAATTCCGACAGAAACACACCGAAATACTCGTTAGTGCTGAAGTTCCAACACTCCACACATATTCTACGCGAAAAGTATTGAATCCTATATTTTTCAGAGTTCCACTAATGAAAAATGTGATCAAAGACATCAAAGACACAGAAAAAAAAAATCATGTGAGAAAATCTTATTCAAATGTTACCGATATATGGAACCGCATCAATTCCACATTGAGACCGATAACGAAACGGGTCGCCGGTGTTCAGTCGAGATGTGCAGAGTTGAGAAGGGGTTCGATATATTACAACAGCAATAATTATGAAATGTTACTGTTATATTTTTCTTTCACATATTAAAACGTCTCAGATTCAACATGGTCGCTAATGGACCTTTACAAGACTAGGTAACGTAATAAACCTTTTAACTTTTTATTGCCATAGCAGACAAGACATCAGATCGTGGTTACCGTCGCGCCTGGACCTTTGCAACGTCAGGAGATACTGCAGGGAGTACGACTTACCTTTAAGAACTTTCTATAACCCTCGTTTGACGAAGAACAAGTCATAAATAGAAAATTACTTAAAGATCACTTCGTAGAATCAGATGGTTTGTTTCTGCTCTATCAAATCCGTAGTACTTTTTGTAACCCAAAATCAAACAAAAAAGAAAAATTTGTTTCGAACATACGTTTATACGAGTATACAGAACCAATATGGCGACCGCTACTCTTCGAACTTGTCGTCTCTTATTCGGTTTCTCCTCACGTAAAGGTCGCAGGATCAAATTTCCCAGTAATAAATGTGGGTATTCATTCATACTAAATACAGAGGGTGGACCAATTGCGGCCGCCAGACTATTTGTTTCTCTCACACGACGGAGTATAAAATGAAAAATAACCAAAACCAAATCCGAATAAAAAATATCTCTTATTTTTTCAGATGTTGCCTACCATGCTTACTAATAAGGAAGAGTTTTTCGACAAAAGAGAACTAAATAAAATAGGAATTTATAAAGTATGGTTAAATCTTGAGGAACTTTCAAATAAATCCATTGAAATCAGTTCACTATGACAAAATACCTCTAAATTCTGAGTAAAAAATACCTACAGAATAATTATCAAATTAAAGTTATACTTCTTTTTGATTAATGATTGTTTTGTGGGCACGTGATCCTATGAAGCGCGTGATTTTAATAAGTAGCTGTATTAGTACCTAATGTTGGCTAAACCATAAAAGGGACGAATCACTGGATGCAGTTTCACAAAGCCAGGGTTTTGTCATCTGAACGCTGTTACATACCAAGAATGATTAAGGAAGCTATTGAAATTTCGAGGAATAGCACTTTTAATCGGGTTGACGGCTTCAAACTATCCTGTATGTGGAAACCAGTGTTAGACGAAAATAAAGTCAAAAAATCTAGTTTTGAGACGGCAGCCGATACTGTCAGTGTGGTATGTCGAAATGTGAGTTCGAGTTCCAGTGGTACCGGCAAACGAACGAGAAAGAGGGTAGACAGATTTGTCTGCTCTGAAATGACCTACCCGCAGTTCTTCAGTCTTCCCGTGATCATGGCGCTTGAAACAGTGCTGAAATATCGGGACCTCTCAATTAAAAATAATCGTGGTAAGAACCCGTTTAGTAATAATGTAAGTGATAAAGAAATTTAAACCATAACTTTTAATTTCACAAAACAAATATTGAATTTAACACAAAATTTAGATCCGTTATATGAATAAACTATTCAAAGCTCTTCCACAAAACTAAATTCATATATTTTAGAACAATAGCACTAAATCTAAAAAGGATTCTAGAATAGTAAATTAAACAGTCCCCATTTGTACAATTTAATATTCATTTCAGTTCGCGCAATAAACTAACGTAGAATTCAATTAATATCAATTTGTTTCAACGAAACACACCCTAATTTATTTTGTTCAAACTTTCTGATCTTTGGTGTGATTTAGGTCTGTAATTTGTGGCTCGTTTGTTTTAGTACTGTTACAGGAACAATACCAATACTTACTGTACTACTCTTTGGTGAATTCACCATAGTTATATACGTTTGGTACGTTGTACTTGTAAATTAAACTGGTTTTCTTATTTTTGATTTGAGACCTGACGACGCTTATGATCAGTCTTTTTTTTTATTGTGTGATAGATAAACGAGCCTACGGCCCACCTGATGGTAAGCGGTCACCGTCGCTCATGAACCTCTGCAATGCCAGGGCAATGAGGGGCTATTATCTATCGCCTACCGATACAGGACTTTTCTTAAACCTTGTTTAAAGAGGGACATGTCATAGCGCTCCGGGAACACCGCGGATGGGAGTCCATTCCAAATCGGAATGGTAATCTATTAAATATTACTATTTTGTCTAATATATATAACATTGAAGTTGAAATCGTTATAGATCGATTTGTAAACAATATATTTAATACGAACGAAATGACAAATCGACATGGACGTGCATAAATCTGTCTACTTTACAGAGTTTCCTAGAATTGAACTCGTAATTCAATCCTACCTTAAGAATACAATGAAATAACAAACATCTATTACCCAGTTTGAAACGCTTCCAAATACACAATGGATAACTTACACTAAACGGCTACTTGTACGCCCGGCAGCGAAGAGTAGGTAACTCAATATAAGAAGAGCATTAAATCAGTACAAGTTGCCGGAATAATCCCCGGGGGGCCGTTTAGTGGGTAACTCGTTGATTTAGCCGGCCGAACTGGCCAGATAACTTGCCATTGCTCTTTATGGCCCTTGACGTAAGCTCTTGAAGGCTTTTAGGCGCTCTAAAACTGTCCCGATCACATTTAGGGCTTATTATATGGGATAATGTGTATCGCGATGTCCTTTTTTCATAACTATAAAATGTGAGGATCATAGAATACTTTTCATTTCATACTAATAATTTATACAGGCTCGTTTAAAAACTATTTTAAAAAGCATTTTATTCCGTAGCTATGAAATGAATTTTAGAAAAACATTACCATTGTAAGTTGCTAACTGCATTTCATAATTTCACAACTTCTTGCTTGCTGTGGACGAACCGTTCATTACCTACTTGAAATTCTTAGACGTTTAGTTTAATGTAATTATAAAACAATCATTATGCCTTTTTGGTCTCTTTTAGTTTTTCATTTTGATTGCTAATCGTTTTTTGACTTGAATTATTTTAATCTTGCTACATAAGTCGACATGACTTATCGTCTGTTCAAAACGTACATATGTAATGGCTTAATCTGTTATGAAAGTCGTTATGAACGAGCGCACCAAGTCTCAAAACTCTATAGGAAACTTCGACCCTCGAGAACGTGACGGTTCGACCTCTCGATAAAATTAAACAATCAATTTACGCTCGAATGGTTAATTAGGCAATACGATAATAGGCTTCCAAAACTTGAGACTTATAATCTGTACAGTTTGCAAGCAAATATTGAAATAATGGAGTCCTCGTAAGAAGATTTCTCGCGAAATGTATTTTTATTTAGGCCTTTGTGTTTTAAAAATAGACTCTGTATTAATTTTAACGCTGTATAATGCTAAATGTCACCGATTCAATATTGAACACTGCTTTAGTAGTAGTAAAATTGATGTTTAGAAAATAATTTATTAAATTAAATTCATAATATTATTATTACTACTACTGTATTACATATTGTTTACTACTACTTACAAAAAAATCATGTCAAATAATCAACAATAATATTCTTCGTGAACATGAACATATTTTCTTTCCAACTTTTCCTCATGACAATATAATTCACTACAATCACAGATCTATACATAGAAAAGGAAAGACAAAATATAATACATAAAATAGCTTCCCCATTATCGCAGAATTCGTATCTGGGCCGGTTGAATCAAATAAAAAGTATTTTTGAAAGCAATAACAATACTTCATCGTTATGGATAATGGTTGCTTTGGACATTGTTAAGTCTTTGGAGTATAAAAATGTAATACATTTGCTTCTAAGGCGCCAGAGGGGCATTGTACCTTGAATAGCCCGTAACCGAAGCGATGTATTGAAAAAGTTTTCAAGTAGTGGCAAATTATTTAAGAGTAAAAACCATATCAACTGAAAATATATTTGACTGTTAGTTCGTCTATTCTGAGGCTACTTGTACTTTTAAATATTGTAAACAACAATAATTGTAAAATTCATATCACAAAAGTCTCTATTACACGAAACTAGCCGAAATTCGACAAAAACGTGAACGGTAACAAATTTATATTATATCGTCGCTAGTTGCTACTTTTAAGTTACTTTTATTGAAAACCATATATCACCTATCTATACGACTAATTCATGTTCACTAATCATTTAGATATGTGGTTGTGGTATATATTTATTGTTTAAGCCTTTATAATGTTTGATAGATACGCTAAGTATTTCTTATGCTAAAAAAACATCTTATCCAAAGCGAAGTAAATGATAGATGTTCAAAGTCTCTTAGGACATTCTCTTCAAGTTAGTAATATTCTATTTTCTTTGAATACAGAAAAGAAATGTGAGCTTAAGAAGAAAAACTACATCGCAATTTTTTCCTTGTGATTTTCCACGCCCTTTTCTTTAATGTTCGAGAATTAAACAGTATGTCGACAAAGCAATTCTTAAAGGTTTGATTCTTTGAAAAAGGTTTTGCATCGGAAACTTTAACAAAATAACTTGCAAGCGTACCTACTCTGAACTTGAATGTTTATTTTTGGAACTTTAAGATTTATCAGGACCCTTTGAAAACAAATTTCATTTCTGAAACCCACATTTCGCCCACAGTGACCCAAAATACATTAAGAACGACCACATAAAGAATAAAATTTAAAGCAATATCGCAAATACAATGTCATTAACGAATAAATCCGAACAAAACGATGGAAAGATTTTTCTGAAAACTTTTTTAATAAAACGTATTCTGCCTTTTTAGGCACAGTGACGTAGGAAAAGGGAAAATTATAGCGAAAATTGAAACAGTGGAAGCTAAACAATATGAACTAATAATTCTTAAGGGACCGTTTATTAGAGTCATTGTACCATTTTCGTTATTTTATCATAGCATCTGCGGTACCTATAGCAGCGTTGGAATCCCTCCTATTTACAACAGACAGTACAGTACAGATAGGAAGATGTATCTATCTTACCTCGTATCATTCCGCTTATATTGAATTTTAAACAAAGCGATAATGACCACTAGCGATATAATTTATCAAATGGCCTGTGGACGTTATTGTCAAACAATAAAAATTGGGCTAATTATAATCACTTTAAATTATCGCCTATTTCGACTACTTCTTACTGATTTTCAATATTTTATTAAGTATGTATATTGGATATTACTGAGAAAACTTCAGCTTCGACGCGGTTAGTAAATCTAATATGTTCTTACGGACATTGTTCAATGTTCTTGGAAATACATATTTGATTTTATTGGCTTCTGTTCAGCTAAAATGTCTCGGACGTATTGCTTTGTACGCAATATTCATGTTTGCCGTTATTAATTTCCATTGAATCCAAAATATATTGTATGTAGAATGTATTACTAGTGTTTCTATGACTGTTCTAGGACGAATTTCTTACCATCTATTTATATTAGTTACAACTTTTTTGTTTTCTTTTCCGAGTATAGTTTCAGTCCCACACGTAAGTAAAAACTAAACATGCTGAAAATCCACACACATTACTCAACGGTTTTAAATAACGTTTATACGCTGGGGCCAATATAATTATAAAACGTCGGGCCAATAGCTATTATTCCTTAAATTAACACTATGATACCATAACGGCTATTTTAGGTACTTTTTCATTAAACGATGCTTTATACCTAACTGTATTGAGTATTGACATACATTATTGACATGTATTCTTCAGAGCTTTAAATCTAATCCAACACAATACTATAGGTGTTATTGTGTCTAAACTATTAAGGTGCATTATTTAAAATATCATTTAATTTTAAAATACACATTTGCGTAAAATAATTACTACTATTAAGATCTATAAATAAAATGTGGAATAACATTAACGTCAGCCTATTTGTACATATTACACAACAATCCACAGGAATGGGGTTTAGTAAAGCAGAATTAGGTTGCAGCCCTCGCTACCCCTTCCCGTTCCGCTCTGAATCTCTCAGTATTTATGTGGATCTTTCGGCAAACCGATAATCAATTAATCCTGGAGAGAATTAACGTCACAGTGATAGATTACCCAAAATAAAAGCTGAAAATACGCCTACACTTTTATTATGTGTATCATAATCGCTTTAGAAATTTGGGCTTTCTGGCAATGGAAATTCATTGTTGCTTTTAACGCCCACACTTTAGGATTCAATCTTAAGATTGAAATAACTATTGTGCTACATCATTTAACAAATAATTTGAATTGGTAAAATCATTGAGACATAAATCCGAGATCTGGTGAAAATACGATTACAAATGAAATTGTCTGATATTAAACACGTGACGCTCTGAGGCTTGAAAAAGCGTAAAATCTTCGCGTAGAATGTGATTTTAATAAAAAACGAAGTGATCCCCCTACGTGTTACCAACGACACTGTTCCCAGTCTTGCATGAAAGTAATCCATTTCACCGCGCACATTTCGGGCACACACATACGTCAGCCTTCAAATCGTGTGTGAGGATTTAAAACAGCCAAGTATAAAAACAAAGTAAAAACGAGTTCTGTTTAGAAAACCGTATTTATTTTGTATATCTTGTTACATTATTTCTGGTGTTTTGCAGATTTCGTATCTCTCGGAGCTATTATTGTTAGTCTCATTGTTTTCAAAGAGAATCATTATAGATTTCATTGTTTATATAGCATTGATGAAAATGAAATAAATGAAAAATGATAACCAAAACATTACTTCAAAGTTATAATTTCTATGTTTGAGATTATTTTAACTATGACATCCAATGGAATCCCTATATAAATTAGATTTTCGTTTAAATCAAACAGAACTCGCGTTGTATATTAAGGATTGTGAGATATCACAGACTCGTATAATTAAGACCACACTAGGATTTTCCTAATTAGATGAAACACAGATAAAACAACATTTACGAGGGAGGACTGATCCCAGACTGAAGCCATTCCCTTATTTACGTTTTATTAGTTAACAGAATTTATACGAGAATTTTATAACTTAAGGATAAGAATAAAACATACTTTAGAAAATATTTCGATACCTTTGAACGTTAATTATAATGGATAGCGATTTGAATCTTAGAACTTTTAAATAACGAAGTATGAATTATAGCATACAGGAATGCTTTAAAGATTACGACTGACGATGGATACTTTAAATCAGATGAACTTTTTGTAGCATGTCAACATGAAAAAAATCACCGGAATAAAATAAGATAAAACAAACAAACGTATGTTTGTTCAATATGTTATGGAAACTAGGAGGATTGCACATTATACTATGCAAACGAAGAGATTGTCTACCAATTTTATTTCGAATAATATCGAAGGCAGGATCCTCACGTTCCGCTCGCTCCTACGGTAAACAATACTGAAATAGATATCCACAATATAATGTTGCTTGATATGAAGATTCACTGCATGTACCTAATTGTAGTTTTGTTCAATGTTTTGACTTACCTCTGTGATAATAAATGGTGAGTTCTTGGATTATGTAATTGGTTTGATTTATAGATTGTCTGTCATCTTGCAGCTTAGATGATGACTATATTTGAATAGTACCTATTACCTATTCAGATGCTTACTCAGCTGACTCAGCGATCCAAAGTGAGTGTTTACGCCCGATAAAAGGTTTGACCTATTCCTCTTTGCTTATTTCTACACCATAGATTATCATTATTTAATATTTTACCCAAAATTACAACTTTTGTCCCATACTTTACTAAACAGAAAGTAAAAGAATACAAAACCTAAATACGAGTGTAAACACATTTGTACCGGTACCTCTGAGAGTTAACACGCTGGAAATGAATACTACAGCCAATAAAAATAACAAATAAGTTCTTTTTGCTCAGATCTTCCTTTAAATCATTCCTCAACTCGTAATAGAGCCGTATTGAATAAAAATAACATTTCTAAGAAAATAAATAAATGTTTTGTTTTCAATTTCCTCTCCGTTCATTTCTTCAAAGAACTTTAATAAAAATAGATAAATAGGTAACAGTTATTTGAGATGATGCATTGTGTCGTTTCTGCAAAGAAAGTAAATAGCTTTGTGAGAGTTGAAAAATGATCGTTCCGTGACGTAGATCCCGGCTTTCATAGAAAAATCCGTAAATGAAAAGATTCAAAGGTCATTTGAGAGAATAAAGTACCTACAATATGTCTAGGTAGATTGTGTTTTAACATAAAGTTGTTAGCGGATGTACACATGCCAACCTTTATGTATTTTTTATAGTAGGAAAGCTTCAAAAAATCAGGAATATTACAAGTAGACTATCTCACTTGAAAAACCCCATGCTTAGACTCTAAAATCTCAGATTATTAACATAGAAACCCCTCTTTTCGTAAACGATGTAAAAGAAGTTCCTATTACACAGAATTGGTAAACATATTGTAAAAAAACTCAAAATGCTCAAAATTTAATGCTGACTAAATGAAAATGATACAGGCCGTATTATGAGTTTACCGTAACATTTTATGAAAATATTAATAAGATTCACTCCGCAAATTAGATATTAATTTCGCAAACAAATACTAATAATGAAGCGGTTCACTGACATTGCGAGTAAATAGAATCCTTCGAGTAAACAATTGTGTGTGCATAGTATCTTTTTATTTACTCCTCTTGGAATATTTTTTTTCAGGATCATATATCTGTAGGTACTAGGTACAATATATTTTAGTTTCTGCTATGTAAAGAACTAATTATACCTATTCTAACGTTTTAGTCAGCAATTTGTTGAATAAGTGTTAAAAGAATATTCAGGTACATTTTAGTTGTTAAAATTTAATATCACAGGAGTAGTCTCGAGTGCCCTAACTTTGTTCTCAGTCGGATGTATAATATAATGTTGTCTAAAAACATTGGCTATCAATGGTCAATAGGCATTATGTTCAATATTACGTGAAACAAGACCTTCAGAAATTAATGTTGAATGTAGATCATTATCAAAAAAAACATTAACACGGGATTCATATAAGGAACTATCTAGTTCAGATTAGACTACAATGGGCATAGGTTTTCATTTCCTCCGTAATAAATAATTGTTATCAGGTTGTTTACCGCTGTCAGGACCTATAGTTTGTCAGTTCCCTAGCTTGTTCCAGGACGGATGAGGCTCCGGAAACATTCCTATCGGCTTCGCAGTTAAATAGGCCCCAGCTCGCCGGGAACTCCGCTCTCGGCTAGGAATTTGTATAACAACCTCCATTGTGTTTAAAGTTACGGATTACTGTGTTCATGGGTGACATAAACCGCGTTTAATTACAACAATGTATGACATTGTTGTGTTCGGTACATTTTCCAAATAAACTTGGAAGTTGGAATGACTGAAGATTTTATGTTCTCAAAGGGAAGTTTTCATATTATTGTACGGCTTCATACAAAGACTGTGATAGTTGTTTATAAAGGGACTTGAAAGTTTCATTATTGTAGTCAGTAGAAATAAGACAGTAGATATGTACTGTGCAATGCTATGACGTAAAATAAATTCATAAATAAAAACTGTCACATTGCTCCTAATATTGCAGATACAAAAATGATTTATGTATTTTGCATGGTATCTGAGACCAAAATAAAACAGAAAAATTTATGAGCTTAGTATAATATGCTCCTTACGTACGATACAATTAAGTTGAAATCAATTAACTTGTTTAAATTTGATACTCAACATAAAAAACTTAATTAGCAATGCTGAAGTAATGAAAACCCTGTATTTCATGAGTCATAAAACTTTGGTACTTTATTAATCAACTCGTCCAGATCCGAAATTACTTTTTAAACGGTATTCTTGCTAAATCTGGTGTGGTTAAAGCTGCTTCTACTAAATTAACATTTAAAATTTTCATGGCTACCATAAAAAGACAAGTCAGTAGAGGAGTAAAATAAGGCATTAAATGAAAAAAAAGAATTATATTTTGTTAAGTCCTTAGAATTTTCGAAATGTTTTAACGATTTTCTTAAACGTTCTAAGATAGCATTATTAAGGGCAAAGGAGAAATAAAAGGTATACAATTATTTCGTCCGGCTCTTTGATGATCGCATTTGCTAACTTGTAAAGTAATAAAGTCCAAATATTATATTATGCTACTGTAGTTAAAGAAGAACTCAGCCTACCTGATGATAAATAGTCACCATCGCTCAGGTCTAGGTCCTTACCATCATACCAAACAAAACCCTACTTAATTTATCTCGACATAAGGATTTCATAATAATTTAAAATCACCCAATGAATTCGACAATTTGTAATTAATATCTACCCAACCGAACCATTATCTCCCGAATAACTTTACACCTTTACATTGTAACAAAAGATAGTTTCAAGCGATAGATAGTATTACATGGAATTGATAATGATATTGTAAAGTGGACTATTGCTCATCCAAAACTAAGGTAGGTATTATTCGTGTTGGCTTGTGTTGTAGTTTATTGAACCGTAAGTGTAGATACTGCTGTCATTTATGTAAGACCTGACAGTTAACGGACGACGAGGGCATAACTTTTTTTTGTTCTATTGTTTAATGGGGCATCTACATATTAGATCACCAACATCCGTCTACAAATTGGTCGGCCGTCACCGTCATTTGTTTTTACGTGCGTTGGAGATCCAATATGTACACGTACCATATAATAATGATCCTTATTCATTTACGTGCTGTTTTTCTTTGTAAATTGTGTTTTCGTCACAAATATGCAATGTCTATGCCCTTCATGGTTGCAAAAATTAAATGTACGTACCTACTTGTTCGATGTGTAAAGTCTCTTAACACGCGGTAAGGAAAGATATGTACCTATAGTAGGCAATAGGTGTGTTACCGTTAACCATAAAGGCCGTTTGCAGAAATCCATGACGATAAGCACTTACTATCATATGGCCTATTAAAAATTCAGTACCTCTAAAAGTACATGATCGAAGAAAGTGACGTTTAAAATTATGTTAAAATCTATATAACTATAGAAAAACAAAAAAATTGGTTGCTGGAAAGTCGGTATACAGGCGAAAGTTTTACGTGACAACGACTCGGGCATGGTTAGCCCGCCTAAGAGCGAGAGAGAAAGACATAAAAAGTGAAAGGCACGCGTGCCTAAAATATATAATCTAAAATATTTATTACAACTTTAATACACCAGAGACAAACATATCAAAACGTGAAATCCGTATGAAATGATCACGTGGAATACCGTATTTTTCTTAGGTATTTTTCCTGTAACATCAACCTGTCAATAATGGATGTTTTCCGCGTCTCAATTTTCCCTAACCTATAAAAAGATTGCTTTTAAATATTGTCCTCTGCACTATACTTTCATATGTCTTCGAGATATGAGTGATTCAATTTGATCAGAGTGAACATTTATTTGTAAGATTTAGTCACTACTAATACTTTGCAGACTGAATTTGATTACTAAAACTGAAACTGACTCAAATCATTATGGAGAACTTAATCATCATCAGCCAGTACACGCTCCCTGCTGGACATAAGCCTCGCTCAATTTTCGCGACAATGACAAGTCCAGTATTTGAATACAGTGACTTCCCGCAGCTTAGATCAAATAGTTTGTCCACCTTAAGAGTTTGAATATAGACACTGGGTAAATCTAATTAATTTGAACAAGATTTTATTTTAAGCAGTCTTCGTTAATTGAATGTAATAAAACAATTAATGTCGATAAAAGAGCTGAAACTAAGTTACACAACAAATTTACCACTTTCTTATCTTTAAAAGCTTTTTACAAACAGTTTACTAAGAATAACAATCTATTTACCGTACCATTATAATTCTTTCTGTAAAAGTAAATACACTTCCAAGTCGGAAACGTCAGACGCTGTCCTCTTCAAAAAGCTTCACATATATATTTAGCTAAGAACGCCACAATTTGCTTTGACAGCCCTTCGATTCTGTTTGCTTCCGTTTGTTAAGAGCTGTTTCCTGTTTACCTTCCCATTTACCCTTCCTTCGATCTTTACGGCGAGCCTATAAAATTACCTCTTCCTAAACCAGCCTACCATTAAATTGAACACTCAAACGTACAACGTATCTCATAAAATAAATAACATTGATTTTTACGACTACCTTATAGTTTACAAATTAGTTTTCCGTGGGGAATGACTGTAGGTTCTGTGCGCATATGTACGAGGTCGATCGGCATGCATTGATAGCGCAGAATGTGTGTAAAATCGATTACGTAAAATGTAAGTGAAGTCTTCAGAGCATAATGATATTCTACCTATACATATCTATGTATGCGTGTTACCTTACACCTCTTGATGCGTGAACGTAGTACTTACTGCAGTATTGGCTCGTCATCAATGTTGCTTTTTACTCATTTGCATCAACGGCATTAGTATACAAAAATGAATATCTTAAGTTTCTAATTGTATGGTAAGATTTTTTTAGTAATTTACAACAATTGAATAAAAATAAGTCGATCCGAGTAGAAACTATAGCTACACATTGCAGGATACTTCAGCATTGCCAGCTTTATTGCATAAATAATTAGGTACCCATAGTATGCACATACACATGAATTCTTTCTTTAAGAAATTAGCAAAGTCATCGTACAAGCACATGGCAACTTGTCTTATTTGTCACGTGATCCATGTATAAAACTTTTGTTTCAATGCGTAGGTGGACAGGATGTTCCACCCACGTAGTGTTAAGTGCTTATCGGATAATAGAGATATAATACGATTGAAAGCCTTGCCAAGTGTTTAAATAGACTGAAATGGACGAGATATTCCCTTAGTCATCCAGCTCGAACAATGAGATCTTGAACAATAATTATAAATAAGAAAAATACTTAAGATTGTCCAAAAAAGTTCGTACTCTCTTATGTTGATTAAGATTCGAACAGCATTCGAATGCAGAGGTCCATGAGCGACGGTAACTGCTTACGATCAGGTGGGCCGTTAGCTCGTCTGCCTGCGTGGTAATAAAATAAAAAGCATTTTTTATCAATTTAAAGGTCTTTTAGAATGCAAAGCATTCTTGCCTCGCCTGCATTAGTTCCTGTTAAAACTGAATAACGCTTATACGCTCGTACGCGAACTCTGGTAATAACATTAAATTCCTAAGTGAGTCTAGATAGGAATTCTGAAATTGAAATTCACTAAATGGTACTTAATTTTTATGAGCCAAGTGTAGACCATTAACCATAATACAATATGCATTTGAACTCTATGGTTCTAACAAATTACGCTGAATATCTATGCTCTAAATTTTATGCTCTTTGAAATCAGACATTGAAACCTTTGAAATGTCTTTGAATATGGTTTAATTTATCAATAGTTACAAGAAAAATAATAAATTTCGGACTAAAAATAATAGAGCACACAATATAAAAGAACATTTATCCTTAAATACACAATGACCTGGGTGTTCAGAATGCAATTTGACCTACCTAAAGGGCAATGTAAGAAATTAAACCGTTTTTAAAGTTCGTTTATTCCTTTCTTCTTCTGGAATTTAGTACAGAGAGGTTCCCGAAAGGATTTTGCTATATTATTGTCCATATCACCCATCCAATTATTAGCAAATTTGCATTTTACTCATTTATTTTCAGTAAGGTACGTAGAAAAATGGCCACTTATGAAATCAAACGAAATGGCGTTCCTCTTAACACTATACCTAGTATTGGTTTTGAAACTAGGTCCAATGATCATGGGCCATCGTAACCCAATGAAGATGAGAACATCTTTTTCTTTTTACAACGTTTTTAGAATAGCCAATTTATCTACATTAGCGATTCAGGTGAGTGTAATAAACATAAAACTTCGAATTATTAATTTTTATGCTATAAAATCATTAGCATAATTTCTGAAATAAATACTAAGAGATCACTTCAATAAAATTCGAAACAAAGGATCAATAATAATAAGAGGTAACAATTGGTTTCAGTTCCTACGCTTCGTTCAAATACGTGGACTATTTCCTACAAATTGCGAAAGTGACGACAATGTTTCATACGTATGTATTGTAGATAATAAAGGATAGTACCTACGTCTTCGACGTCCGGCGTCTAGGGATGACTTAGTGTGATACCCCGCCTAACCCTGTACTGGGATTTAACCTCAGCCTTTAGCTCAGCCCCTCAAGTTCGGACGCTGTGTGTAAGCGGTCCGGCCCTCCCTGATTTTCCCTCTACTCAAAGAATTTCCCTCTACTCAAAGAATTTCCCTCTACTCAAAGAATCACTCAAGTTTTTAAGTCACCATCTCAATGCTAGCACGGAGTACTACAAAACCCTTCTCGTTATGTATAATATTTTATACAGAACACTGTAAGGGACTCGAAAAAAAAATTAAACAAGGTAAAACAGAAAACGGCATAAAACATTTCGATACGACTATATACCGATTGATTGATCATATTATTACCTGAAATACAATACCTTTCATCTCTCTATTTCGCATTATTCGTGTACATTACATTTTTTCTGAGATATAAATAAAATTCATTGGGACAGGTTGAAGCATTGTTTGTATTTAAGCAAAAAAATCCACAAGATTAAATGCCACTTTACTTTTTTGCAGACAATATCAGTTTTATACTGGAAGTATATGATCACAAAAACACTGGATCTTTTCGATACATTTTTCTTCGTAATCCGCAAAAGATACGACAAGATAACTTTCTTGCATGTTTATCATCGGCTTTTTATGGTTATGATAACTTGGTTGTGTTTGAAATACGATCCCTCCAGCCGCTGGGCGTTTATGACGGTCCTCGACTGCATCGTACACACTTTAATGTATTTGTACCGTTGTTTGGCGTCTCTTGGATTGGAGTATAAAAAAAACTTGTGGAAAAAATATTTCTGTTTTATGCAGTTGGTAAGTTTTATTACTTTTAATACGATTTTCGTTTTCTTAAGAATTGGTACGTGCTTGTTTAACTTTACCTTTATTATGTACGAAAGAAAAAATAAAACTACATTTAAACATAAAGAGCATATTATTATACTACTAGATTACCTACTACAATTAATAAATTAATTTGCATAACAATGAAAGTTCTAGTGTTAAAGTTTCCATATCATGAAATATAACGATCACTTCAGCGGCCATGTTAATTTTAACTGTTCTGTTTCATTACAAAACTTTAGAAACAATTAAGCGCTTTACGGCAATTCCATGTTGATAATTTCATAAAATACAGTAATTTCATGGAACTTGAACATTTTATCAAATCATTAATTTTATGATCTGACCACGACATCGGTATACACAGCTACAAAATGTTGAAATTTCGTTGCGTTAAAACGCTGTTTAAATAATGTACCGACGAGCACGTACGTTACATTAATTATCGTATTATTAAGTATACATTATTATACACATGAAATTGGAGTCGTATACGGTATTTTATTATGAAATATGAAGGCTGGTGTTGTTTGTCTCGAATAATGAGCGAACGAGAAGTTTATCGTTAAATACGGGTATAATTGATAGTATACATTTATTATTGTTGAAACTTCGACCTCGCGTCTAAAATGGATGGCTGACATAAGTTTTGCGATCACATGGCTTCGGTTTCAATTTAAAGCCAGGCTACAGCCGTCGTCGGGTTACATCATTTACATCTGTCTAGGTTAGGTAATTAACAACGCGTTAACTAGCAATTAACATTTTTATCTATGTAGAACTGTGATTTAAAATATTGAAGTTCTGATAAGTGTAACTCTGCTATGCATGCATGTATGAAACCATCATGAAACCTCCAAGGATGTCAAAAATACTGAGAGTAATTTTAATTATTTATTAATTCCTTTTCCTTTCCAGGTACAACTAGTGCTGGCTCTGACTTATATTTCGATCCTGCCATTTATAACTGACTGTCCATTGCACACTAGTACCTACTTGATAAGTCTTGCGTATACCACTCTCTTAGTAATCCTCTTCGCAGATTTTTATATTAAGAACTCAATTAAAACCCTATGTCTGCAGTAAAAGAGAATAGAGTGGGCTATTTATACCTGTGTTTTATTTTCAACTTAAATAAGTACTGAACTTAGGAATATCAATAACCTTGTGACTAACTCCTTATTATTATAATGTAATTTTTTCTTACCTACATACATACCAGCTAATTTTATAAACTTTGTTATTACTGCGTTATGTTATCATACGACTACGTGATCTCCACATTGGCACACTATACTAAATACAACTTATTAAACAATTTGAAAAAAAAATGTTAACAAAAACTAGATTTCCAGTCAAAGATAAGAATAAGTAGATATACATGAATAAAGTATTAGAATGATCCTAAATCATTCCCTAGTCCGAAGACTCATCAATTATTTGACGAAAGTTTCCTTGTGTCCTCATCCGAATCACATAACACGATACTCGTTCCTACATTTGATTCGGCATTACAAAGTTGCGAGTCCTTCAATCAAGAATTCACTTGTAAGGGTTCAAAAATTCCGAGGGATATCAACCCTTGAACATACTTTCTTTCACACTACAATAATAATTTTTCTTCCACAAATGTGATTGGATGGTGTCGTATAACATGAAAGAGATATTTATAACTGTAGATTAGAATACGTAGATCAAAGGTAGTATCTATGAAATGATAGGCAATATCAAAGACATTAAATATAACTTTGTACTTAATTCTATGAATTCACAAATTTGACTGGATGGTGTCGCATTACATGAAAGAGATACTTTTATATCTCTAGATTGGAATACGTAGATCAAAGGTAGTACGTAGTGTAAGTCATTGATTCAAATCAAAGATATTAAATATAATTTTGTACCTACCTAATCCTATGAATCCCATTAAATATACCCCTGAAAATAAATTAATATTACACTCAATAAACATTTAAAATTGTTTAGAATGTACAATTGTATCATATTGTAATTTTAACGAAATTTGGAAAATGAAAATTGTGAAATGCAAGTCCCTTTATGTATTTTCTTATGGTAATTTCAATATTGAGACTGAATGCGGGAATCCTCCCAGGGGCTACGGATGAAGTCGTGGAAAATGTAAAATATTCTTACATCGAGAGGGATTGCCTGCTTCTGTGTTTTTTCATAATTTTGGGGAAAATTTCGTTTTCGAAAATTGTTGTTATAATCATTAAGGGAAAATTATATTACAATAAATTGTAAAGCACAATTTAAAACCAGCATAAAACAATAGAATGCTAATTAATTTGGAATATACCAAAGAAATAATTATTTTAATTTATAATACAGGCCTTCCAATCATGAGTATCTACTAGTTGTCGGCTCTCATGTCTCGGCTCTCATGAGGAGACTATGGTGGCCTCATACTTTGTTTGAAAAATTAATATTTTTTTCAAGTTAATTCATAGATACAACATGAACAGTTTTACAAAAATTGCACCTCCATAAGTTTGTTTCGTTACCGAAATAGCTATGGGATTCAATAGATTATAATAAGTATCATATTGATTGTTTATGATGAAATAAGAGAATTTGTGAATCTTCACCTGGCAACCATGATATTAAGAGGTATCTCGTGTATTGAAAGGGTCGGTAACAAAGACTTGGTACTCTTCGGCTTAGAATTTAATTCTGTAGTGTACTTCGGATCTCGGGGGATTTTTATCAAAGCTGTTTTAGGATTAGGTACATGTTAATATTCCCTGGAATTGGTAGCGTCTGGGTTTGGCTTATCACGGAATATTTCGTAGTGATATTATTCTTCGACGCTTAGGGTACTTATAGACCCTTTTAACTCCCAAAGTTGAGATCAAACTCCAGATCAGGTTAGTTCAAAGTTAATTAAATTTAAGCTTTTAAATCATTTTACAAGATTCTTGATACTACTAACACGGAGCCATTTTATGCATAAACTATTACAATTAAATTTGCCTACACTATACTGATGCAAACTTCCTGATAACTGTAACTATTAAGTACATAGAGGTATTTTAATTCAGATTAGTATTTTAAAACAATAATAAAATCTTAAATAAGAATAATTTATTGTCCAGAAAAGTGTTACAAAATTTTAAAGTTACATTAGTCCCCGCACTAGGACAGACCTGTATAGCGGGAGACCTGCACGAAATGGTGACAAGACTCAAGAATGAGACATAAAAACCAATGCTGCCGAAACAACAGCGTAACAATGATAATATTATGTCGTAAGTAATAAGTAGAAGACGTTAAATACACCTAAGTCGAACGAGGGCATTACATTGAGATAGTCCCCCCCAACGACTGGAATAAGAGCCCTAAATCTTAGAACAATTGCTACAGGATACACCCAAATATAAGATACGATATAGTAATAAATAGTTTGGCAACCAGACCTACAGAGACGATAAATAAACAATGCGAGGTAAGTTGTGCGTGAAACTAGAACAATTACAGGCAAAAGTCGGCCGTCTCAAGATTTACGAGAGTGGATTGGCAACTAATACCTAAGCTCTAATATGTTTCGAGAGTTTCATATTTATAAGCCTTTAATTGTATTGTTTTGGAGGAAGCAATAAACATTTTTCAGTGAGTTGACCCTAAATTTTAAATAAATAGTTTTCTCGAAAGTCTCTAACTTAAGATGTAAGCTTAAAATATATTTAGCACAGATGGAATATTATCAATTGGTTTTCTGATAATTGAATATTGGTAGGTAGTAATTGGCAAGGAAAAATAACAAAAGAAGATCTACGTTAATGTTTTATGGACCAAAATTTTATAAAGATAAAAACAAATGCTTTCTTATTAACCGTTTATCATTTGTCTTTTTTTCAGAGACGACTTCTAACGGGATAAAGACACTATCTAATTACGCTTTAATTCAATTATTGGAATTAGGTGACTTACACAGTACAAAACACGAGCCACACGTCGTATGATGGATCTGACATCACGTTTGTCTGTCCCGACACTATCAGGGCGATCGTCGATCATTCCACGAAGCTAGGACGGCAATATGTCTCACAATAAATATGAGAAAACTTTCCCACTTTCTCCTTTGTTGTTGAAGGGAACGAACCGTGAATAGAATCTTTGACTCATCACAGCTTCACAGGTGAAGGTTTTTGACGATTACGTGTAATGTTTTACACTCGACTGCTTGGAAAGAAAGGGATGTAGGTACAAGTGTTTGACTACTTATTGTTTAACAAATACAATTATGAATAAAAAGTTATCGTTCTAAGTTACGAGTTCCAACGTTAGGAATAGAAGCTCACTATAGCGTATTTTACTTATGTAAAAAAGAATGGTATGCATGTGTGAAGTATGAGGTCACAATAATTACTTAGAAAAATAAATACTGCATTCATATGCCATAAGTTAACGAATAAATAGTATAATTTTACCTAAGATTGAGTTTATGCCAAACATGTACGAAAGAAGTTGAAAACAGAAGAGACCCATCCTAAAGTTGGATAATTTTTTTTTTTTTCCAAACTAACTGCTGACCTTTCTCCCAATTACCATCAATATCTTTCAGCAAGCCCCAAGTTTATGGCGTTATTCGTGAGTAGCCATTCACAAAAACGCAACGGCGAAGGCTGATAACTTGTTTTTACGATTATAGCGTTTTGTATTTACGCGAGAAAACGCCACGAACAACGGGAAAAAACACCGTCGACGAAGCGAAGAACTTTCTTAATACGTAACATAAAAAGATATATTTTCTGCAATAATATTATGTATCATTGCAGCTCCAACCGCCATTTTATTCTTCACGAAAAATGTAGGTTACTTTTTTCTTTTGGTTTAGTTTTACGATGTTTTAAAATTTTATAATCAAAAATTGTATCCGGCCTGTCTTATTTGAATTCTGTGCAGTCAAATCTTTGTTTTAATCAAAACATTATCTTACGTGTTAATTGAAGCACGTATTCGAGATATAATTAACAGGACCCTCGAGATGATCAAACGATATTATTCCGAACCCAAGTGTTTGATCAAATCGTTTGATGTCCATCCCAAAGTTTATTGGAGTTCACGGATACCCGCATCAAACACAACAAAAAAATATTTTTATTATTTTCGAAAACAATTGGTCAAACCACTGCTAGCAGGACTTTTGATGAAATTAAACAGTAGTCTCATTACATTTATTACATTGTTTAAAATGTTTCAATGTTTCTGTCTAATGAAATTTATTTCCCATCGGCATTTTATTTTACTCTTTTACTACTATTTTATATCTTTTGTACTCCTTCTATTGTCTTCTAATTAAATTCGCTTCGGGCCAATGATAGGTTATCTTTCCTTCGAGTTTCTGGGCTTCACTGCTCAGAGTTTGGTAAGGTACCTATTTTGTTATTTAATTCCAAAAGTAGGTTTTATTTTGTATATATTTTATTGTACCTCATAAAATGATTGTGACTAATGCCGACTTAGCTTAGTTTTTGACGGATTTATCTAAGTTTCAATGTAAGTAACTTAAATAACTCTATTTTTAGGCGTACATGTAAAAAAACAGTGTCCGAAACAGACTCGTTTATACAGGGTGTTGTTGCCCGGTGAAACAATACTTTAAGGGCTTAATCTATATCACATTTCAAATCATATACACATACTTTTGAAACTGAGATAGTTACTTTATTTTCCCATACAAAGTTGAAAAAATATTTTTTTGTATTATTTTTGACAACCCTACTGTGACCTACATTTAGCGTACTATATCTATATGCTATTTTCACGCACACAGGCGCATCCGATCGCAATTTTAGAGTTCTGTACTATAATAATCACCTACTAATAGAAAATTTATACTAGTTTTGATTAGTTATAACTTATGATATATTATGCCTAGAAAACCCAAAGTTGGTGGATGGCTTCTACATCAAGTATACTATTTGCTGTGAAAATATTGTTTCATCGGATTATAACACCCTGTATAACATCAGAAAACGTTTTCATGTGAAAGATGCTCTCAAAAACATTTCTAAAGAATTCAATCATCGAACATGTTTTGTACGAGACAGTATTCGTTTTATTATAATAAACCGTATCTATTTCTGCTTCTTAGTTTGAAACGTTTACTCCTACGCTTCTTTGTAAGGTAAGAATAGAACGACAAACAGTTGAAGTTGTTATTGTTGTTAAAATAGACTAATTAACGTATAAGGTTGGGTAGTTACTTTAATTAGGTATACAAGTCTGCATTGAATGAGTAGTAGACTAGCATACAGAACTCATAATGACGTAATATTTTCATACTGATCAATATCAGTAGGTAACTGTAAAATAGGACATTAATAACGTCATGAAAAATTATCATGATTCCCCCCGAGGTAGAGTTCTCAATAGAGATTTTATAACTGTCTTTTATAGTTAGTGTAACCACAAAAATAAGGATAAGGTGACATTTATATTTAGATATTCTGGATAATATCTTCTGCAGAGGTCCAAGAACGACGTAACCACTTACGATAGTATACGAGTTACCGAGCTGCTCGTATACTTGTCTATGCAGCAGAGAAAATAATCTTAAGACTAAAAAATGTTGACGAGCTCTTTCCTTAATCCATTACTGAAACCCTCTTGAACTTGATAGATAGACAATCTGCGCCTTAAAGAACTTTACTTTAATAATCCATAAACTTCAAAACGATTGTACACTCACGATGTTTAGAAGTAATTTAAAACAAATATTAAATCACTTCGGGTTATTACCCCGATTATTTTAAGTGATGTAGATAACCGCGAGTGTTTAAATAAATTTATTAAATATTAAATCTTTAAATAAATGGTTCAAACAATTAAAACTACATGAAATAGGACGCGCCTACCGTAGGGAAAATCATCTTTATAGATTTCCACGTAAATGCTTAATATATAAACTTTGTTTCTTATAGCTTCATAGGTTTTTGTAGGGTATAAAAATAAATTTATTTAGTAGAGACTGTACTGTGACAAACTATCTGATAGCAAGTTATTACCGTAATTTAAAGGCATCATGATTCACGACAGTTCATGACATCGCTTTGAGACTTTAAAACATAAAGTTAGAGTTAAATCATTTATTTCAAAGTAAATGAGGACACCACATACATTTTGAACATCAAGACAAAAAAACATTACCACCAGTTCGCTAAAGTTGAACGCAACGCAAGAAACTCGGCGGGCATGTCCTTTTTTTATTGTTTGTTGTCGTCCGGAACGAGCACCTCACTTCCATATTGTGTAAAAGTAAATGCATACCTACTAAAAAAAATATATTCTAAAGAATATTAAAAGAAGTATTGGAAGAATTACAAAAAACTTTCAAGAAAAGAATGTCCTACGAACTTCTCTAAAGAACCTCTTATTTATACGTTTGAAATTCTTGCTTACCCGGTTAGAGGAAAAACACTTTAGTTAATTGTTCAAAAACATTTATCTTCAATGTTGTCGTGAAAATAAATAAGATTAAACTACATACTTGATTTTATTTTTTGCGACACTGAAAAGTAACGGAAAGAAAATATTTAATTGTATTACATGGGTATCATTCTCTTGTTATACATACGTAGTAGGCATGCAGAAAATATGTTACTCTTCGTAAGTGAGCAACGGGAAAAAGTGCCGAGCGCGTAACGCGTCGCGCCGTCCCTCCAAACCCCGTGCTGGGTTCTGGCCCTAGCTGGGGTTCGGGAGCGACGGGAAAGAGTGCCGATGGCGTAACGCGTCGCGCCGTCCCTCATAACCCCGTGCTGGGTTCTGGCCTCAGCCGGGGTTCGGACGCTGAGTGTGAGCGGTTGGAGGTTTTAGTACGGTTCAACTCCCACATACCCCGCCCGCTCCGCGGTGATTTCCTCCAACTGAAAAAAAAAACTCTTCGTCATTTACGAATACTATATGATTTGTTTATATTATCACAAAACGCACCTTTTTGAATTGTTACCGCTTTAAAATTATCTAAATACATTTCGCGATAAAACGGCAATCTTGAACAAGACTTTTTTCGTAGCAATTACGTAGACCGTCTACGCAGTCATTTATATTGATATTGTATGTTATCAATTTGTAAAATTGTTATTATATGAATGTGTGTCAATATATTGTAACCTAATTAAACATAAGCGAGACGAAAGAATTTGTATTAACTATTAAGGCTACTTTATTAACAAATAGGATACATTTGGACCCGGTAGCTAGACGTGCTGAAATCAAGAAGAACGACAGAGATCAGCTGGAATCTGGATTTAATTTAACATTGAATATCAAAATATCTTTAAGATAATTGTAAGCACTTTTTCTTTACAGCACAGTAATGGTTCAGTGTGCTTTATCTGTGTATTAGTGAAAAATATTATGTTTATTGGCGGTCTTGCTTTGAGGGAGCTGTAATCATCAATTCCATTTCTCCGCATAGGCACCTAGATTCATTTGTTTCAGGTGCCAAACACTGGATGGTTGCCAGGAATTTATTGTGATTGTTAATGTTGTGGGTGGAAGTAGCACTTAACGCTAGAGAATCTAACAGTGATTATAGTCTAGCCATTAATCAGTGGATGTGGGTGTTCCTCCTTTGAACTTGTTATATTAGTATCGGTCATTAATTATCCTTAGGTAGATATTTGAGTACCCTGCTAATGGTTTTCTAGGTGATTTTTGATTGCCATATCTCACAGCCGTCGGCGAAGGCTAATCTTGTTATTATGATGTATATCGAATGTGAAATCGATTTTAAGGTTGTATTTCTAAAGGTAGGTAATGACAAACGTTAGATAGACGACATTCATTTATTTCAAAAGATTAAAAACATCACATTTAATACAATAAGTATGACTAGACTCACAATATGGATTCACAAAAAAATCCTACGACATCGATTGAAATTCATTTCGTAAGTTCATAATTTTCAAGTTCATAGTCTTAAAGTACTTGAAACTTATAATAATATCTACTGGAACAACAATTAAATGCTTTTAGAACTTACATAGCTATCATTGAGCCTTAATCATTATTAACACCAACTGTTATTGCAATAGTCTTAAACCATTATAATTGAATTCAATTTAGACACTAAACATTTAAGCTATAGGTAATGCACTACTATGACTAGAATATATTCAAAGCAAACTATTAGCCTCAAAAAATCTAGATTTTTCACAATCAAATAATTTAAATCCCCTTCTGTTCTTTTTAGTAATCATAAACCAAAATAATAAAATGAAACTAGAACTTAACTAACAGAATGACAATGATATAGAACAATTTATGCCATAAATCCGTAGTGACGTTTTTCGGTCAGCTAGATTATAAAGGACAGGAAACAAAATTGCAAATTTCACTGGTGTAAGCCAGATTAATGCGGGTTGGGATTACCCAGCCGTTGACTTGTAAAAAATGCCATTCTTTTTTTGTCACTTTTTGGACCTAGTTAGTTTCCTATCTTTTTTGTGCGTATTTTTTCGACTTCGGATAAAGCTGAGGCGACGCATGTCAGAGTGATTTATTTCGTTTAAAGTCTGTAAGCTGACGACGTTGTACTTAAGTCCAGAAGTGAAAGCACATTTGGAATGTAAATTAAATGTAAACATGTTCTATGTGTATTTAAACCTGTTATTGCCGTTTAGGCAGCCGAACCAACGGGCCATCAGAAATTGTGTATCCATAAATTTCTGGGTATCAAGTGATCACCATCGATCGATACTACCATTGGCACAGAGGTTCCCGTTTTAGTAACGTTTTAACAAAAATCACAACATTATTTGAAGTACGTTTTGTATTTTTGCCAACCCTAATTTGGAGATACTAAATTAACAGCGTGCATTAACGTACTTTCCTTTGAGAACGTTTGGAAATGCTACAATTTTTCATTTAATACGAATTTCCGCGAATCCGTTCTTTGAATTGAAACAAATTTTAATGAAAGTAATTTAACGATGGAGCAACGTAGAAAGGTATCTTTAATTAATGAATGAATAGGTACTTAAAAGGTTTTATTATTTGCTTCTAGTGAATTGATCCCCGTTTCCGTGATCACAAAACGAAAGAGTAACGAAGGAATTAATTACATTTTTAACTTAGAGTTTAATAAAAAGCATATTTACTTTACGAAACTACATTTTCAAGTAGTAATTAGCTTCATTGTAGATATTTCAAATAAGTTTTTAAAATTGAAATGCCCACACATTACATTGCTCTGAAACAAACTGTTTTTGTTTTCGATTGGAGCCGGCCATTCGAAACTGATTGTACTAGGACGAACGCGTATAGGCCAATCGTCATAAAACATTTTAATAAAGATTTACGGACGACAAAGGTCTCGGCGAAGCAATAAAAGTGAGCCGCTTCGCAACCATTCCGTGAGTACCGTCAGCAAATAAAAATATTGATTAGGTAACTTGTCATCTTTAATACGGTCTGCAGAACTAACACTTATTACTTAGTACCTAGTATTTTGAGAACTATATAAGATGTTTCTCTTACTAGTTACAATGACGTCATACCGTAATACCCCTATATACAGGGTGGATCTGTAACAATCGTCTTTGGACAATCTGACGTGGGGTGAATGACATGTTGAAATAAAACTTAAAACCACTTTTATTTTAGGAATTGGATAAAAAAAATTTTCATCATAGTATGGAAGTCCACAACGATAGTTGTACGTTTTTTATACAATGTCAGAAAAAAAGTTCAAACCGATCCAAAAATAAATGGTGCTATCTTGTATTGCGACAGGTCATTCACCCCACGTCAGATTGTCCAAAGTTACAGATCCACCCTGTACATTGTTCATGGAATAGTATAGTACGTATTCACCGAACTGCTAGATATTATTTCCAATATTCAAAGCATTCTTGTTGCTACTAAAATCATCAGTGACTTTATTTTTTTACTTAAGTCTTGCACTTATAACTAGAATTACTAAACATCACTACACTACAAAATGTCTACTAATACACGAGAAAAAGTATATTTGGCAATCAGAGAAATACTGTATAGATCCACTACGTATCAAATCAGCCATATTTTAAATGCAATCTAAATTCTACAGTACATAAAAGTTTATAAATACCTAGTGTAGATTTCTACAGTAAAATACAACTACACTCGGGTGCAATGAAATCGCACATCTGAACATTTTTTTAAAAATATCATTTATTTCTTTTTATTTAAAAAAAATACATATATTTTTTAACATAAGGTTAAAGGATAGTTCAATACCTATTCAATGATACCACATAAGACATGATAAGTTTACCTACCTGCTGAAACAAAACGAAAACAGCAAACTCCAAAAATTGCTCTCTCAACTCACTGCAGTTTGCAAGACCAACTGCAGGTATAAAAAGGCATGTTTTGTATAAAACGTCATCAATTGCAAGCCAACGCTTAATCTTATAAGACCTCTAGTGACTCCAATTGCATTTGTCTGAAAAAAATGGATACTACCCCGGAAAAAGCCGCTCAAGTCGTCGCTCTAATTGAAGCTGGCCAGAACCAGAGTGCTGTAGCTCGACAACTGAATATCAGTTGGTCGTGGGTACCAGCGCTATCGGGAGACTGGTAGCTTTGAAAAGCAACGAGGATCTGGTCGAGCAAGAGCTACAACACAGCACGACAACAGATTTTTTGTAACGATAGCGTTGCGAAATCGTCGTTTGACTGCCGTTGAACTTGCACAGCGGCTACAATATGTGTGTGAAGTGGTAGTCAGCAGGTGGACAGTCAGAAGGAGGCTTGCCGAAGGTGGTTTGACTGCAAATAGGCCAGCAAATGGCCCTAAATTAACGCCAGCTCACCGCCGAGCTCGTTTTCGATTTGCACAAGAACACGTCAACTGGACAGCCGACCATTGGAAAGCAGTCATGTTCTCAGATGAGTCCAGAATATGTCTTCATTATAATGATGGACGTGGAAGGGTCTACAGAAGGCGATCACAGCGATTTTCCCAATGTTGCATCACAGAACGTGTAGCATGCGGCGGTGGTTCGTGTATGTTCTGGGGAGGTATCTCACTCGAACGAAAAACAGAGCTTGTTTTCATCGTTGGGGCCAATATTAGGCGACAAACAAGAGGTCTAACATCTCAACGATACATAGAGGAAGTTCTACAAGAACATGTCGTACCATTTGGCAGTTTAATTGAAAGTAACTTCCTTTTTATGCAAGAACTCATACCGCTGCGATACTGAGACAATACTTACAAGAAGTAAATGTACCCGTGATGGAGTGGCCAGCTCGGAGCCCGGACCTTAATCCGATTGAACACTTGTGGGACGAATTGAAAAGAAAAATTAGAGGTCGAAATAGTGCTCCAGTTAATCTCCAGGAGCTACAAAATACGCTCAAAGAGGAATGGGACGCCATGCCACAAGACTTTATCAGAAACTTGATGGAGTCGATGAGGAATCGGTGTGAAGCTGTGATTCGGGCAAGAGGGGGCAATGCTTGTTACTGATAAATGATTTTTCAGTATTTTTTGTTTTTTTTTTATTAATCCCCAAATTTTAAACGGTTTAGTTGTGTAATCATTTTGTAATAAAGATTAAATTGTTGTTAGATTTTATTTTCCTCAAGAAAGTAACCTTGTCTCCACTTATATGGTATCATTGAATAGGTATTGAACTAACCTTTAGCCCTGTGTTAAAAAATATATGTATTTTTTAAATTTAAAAGAAGTAAATAATATTTTTCAAAAAATGTACAGATGTGCGATTTCATTGCACCCGAGTGTATTTATACTACAACTAGTATTAAATACGCTTCATATAATCGTGTACAACAAACTATGTATATAAATTTTATAAGTTCATTGGAACAATTTCATAAACCCGTAACAATAAACAACCATGCTTATCTCAAACTTATGAAGGAACTTGAGAACACGTTCAAAACTAGGATCTTAACTCAGATATTGTCTTTGTTTATGAGAAGTCACAAAATTACATCTGAATCACGAAATCGCCTATACAGGGTGGATCTGTAGCTGATTTGGGACGAAATACCTGTCGAAATACAACTTAGAACCACTTTTATTTTTTGGAATCGGTTAAACTTTTTTTTCAATGTCAAGTCCGCAACCAACGTCGTACATACACCATATAACGAAAGACAAAAGTTTAACGTAGAAGTTTTCAAACATAAAAGTGATTGTATGTTGTATTTCTTTTCTACAGGTCGTTCGCCTCACTTCACCTGTCCAAAGTTACAGATTCACCCGGCATATTTATAGACTCATAAAACATATGGGCACTCTATTGTGTATGACTCGAATGTGTGCAACAAGTCATTTAACTTTTTTTTAAATTGGTAAGCGCATGGTTTTATACATTTTCAACCCGTTATCGCCGATTACTGCGAAAAGGACTCTCTTCTAGTACACATCGTGGTCTATTACCACTTGCACCCAATTATGCTGTTGTGGTACGAGTATAATTAATATGCTCTTAACTGACATTACTGTGACTATCACTTTTTGATTATAAGGAATGTGTTAAAAATTATATCGATCTGTATACCGATAGAGCCAGATTTTCGGTATCTTTATTAATTTCTGAAATAGAAGCTGTTTGCTTGCTGAAGCTGCTTGTACACTCAAAACGTTTTTGTCATTTAAAACATTATAGTCATATGCGACAATATGACCGGCGATACTAACGTCCACGACTCAGTGAGCCGGTTTACGTCGAACACTTATTTTTCTTACAAGTAAAATAATTACACAGTTTAGATCTAAAATACATCCCAAAACATTTTTGTTCCAACCTCGTTATTACAGTTAAAAAAACGTACCCTTCAATCCGAAACTTTTGGGGCAGCAATAAGAAATTTGACTTTTAGAAACCTCTTTAAGATATTGTATTTAGTATTTATTAGGTAGTGTTAAGTAACACCAATATAATCGGTCAAAACAGAAACGGTCTACATCGTGACAGAGCGATATTTTGGCGTTAAGCTATACCGCCTATTTGTGATTGTCAAGTACAGTTACTGTCGATCAAAAAGATAACTTTTTTTGGATTTGTGTAAACACCTGATCGTAAGTGTACATGTATCGAATACATTCAACGCTGAATGCGACGGTAATTACGCCGTTCTGTTAGACAAAGTCTTAAATGTAAGGCTCTAGATGACTTGGCACTCTAAGATCTCATTCTGTTACAATCACTAACTTCTATGGTTATTGACCGATCGACAGAAAGAGCAACGAAACCGAACGTTAGAGGTGAATGCCAAAGATCGCCATCAACTGACACAAATATCACAGTATCGAGACAACTCAATTAATTAAATATCGTGGTAAGAACCCGTTCAAAATGCATGAAAGTATCACAATATCTATTTCAAACAACTGTTTTATTCGATTTTCTTATTGCTGCCGCTAACAAGAGGTCTATTATTTAGACTCAAGTTTCCAATCTTACAAACACAACCAGTCCCTTTATAACTTTTAGCCACCATGATCTAAGTCTTTGTTACGATAATTTGAACAACATTTAACTACACATACATTGACTTACCTCTAACATACATTACTATCTTACTACACAAACACTGGTATTGGAATAAGATAATTATTGAGTTTATTTTTAAAAGTGAGATTCACAATGCATCTACATGATATACATATCCTTCTATTAAGCAAAAATTTTATTGATTTTAAACACATCCTGAAATTACTTACAGGTTCATTTTAAAGAAAATGTAGATAATGATCTAAATTATGACCAAAACATTATTAGTGTCTTACTTTTATTCACAGTGATGTACAGTTTGATCTGGAACTTCTCCAATCCACCAAAACGTAAGACAATTTTCTTTTTGACTAGAATATCTCATATCATACTGGTTATTGGAGTCGTCAGAGCTAGAATCTTCAGGTCCGTTATCCGTTTTGTCACTTGAAGTAGAAGCCTTTACGGAATCCATGAAATGGTATTGCCCAGTTCCAGTCGCAAGTATTGGTCTGCATGGATGAATGGATACGCTATTGCAGCAGTCCTTGTGTAACGGAAACTAAAAAAAGAAAGACATTTTGAAATTCAATCGTATGGACAAAGATATTGAAAGTTAAGATAAGTTGGCTTATTATAATATTATATGAGAATTTTGCTGTCAAAATTTACAAATTTGAAATCTTAACAAGTTGAGCTAATGTATGCAATTTTCGAAAACTGAATATATAAAAATATTTGACTGTGAGTAATGGGTGTATTATTTATAAAATGTATTCATAGGCAAATAACAAGCTAAATACTTTATCAAAATACCTTATAAGCAAGGTCATTATCCATCATTGGATCAATACTAGAATGCCAGTCAATGCGATCTTTCGACCACACTTTGACAACCCCATCAGTACCACCCGTCACTAAATATCTTCCACAGCTGGATACATCAAAGTAAATCCTTTGGTTTGTGTTCACAGCTCTATTCAGAACATTCAATGGTTTCCTGTAGTAACGGATATCCCATATGAGCAGTCGATGATCTTTTCTAGCACCAGAAACTAGCAGTGTAGTATTTGGTACAAATTTCAAGTGTGTTACTCCACCTGAAAGACAAAAATAAATAAAATTTTAAATAGGTTAATTGCATAAGAATTATTAAATAAATTAATTAAATAAGTAAACAAGTGGTGTACACATAATTTTCTTTATACAATACTAAACTACAGTAGTTGAATGACATTTTTTTTCCTTTTTCAGTTCAGTAAACATTGCAGTACAATTTACCTGCATGACCAAACATGGCTCCAACTTTATTGAAACTAGCATCAGAGTCTTTGTACAAAGTTATAATTGTATTCCACGAGCCAACTGCAATGTAGTTATCCTGTGTGGCAAAGCATGAAGCAGAACTCGGAATCTTTTTCTCTGTGAACTCTCGTCCTGGCCTAAAAACAAGAAAATAAAAAAAAATCATGGTAAATAAAAAAAAAGATCATTTCTGTTCATTGCAATCATTAAAACAAATTTAAAGTGTTCACCTTTCAACATCAAAAATCCTCAGGTGCTTCTTATATCCTCCAATGATCTTCCTTCCATCAGATGTAAAGATTACAGACAGTGCTGGCTCCATCTCATCTACAGCATTGAAACCTCTGTATGAGCATCGGAGTGAACCATCAAAGGCATCCCACATTTGAATGGGAGAATTCTGTTTGGTAGTCAACCAGCTGAAAATAAATTTAAAAATGTTAATTTAAAATAGTGATTGATTAGTGCTTTAAAACCTTGCTTGTGAAGTCTACAACACACAATGGTAGTATAGTAGAATTTACCAACATAGAATAAACCTTTAATTTTGAAAATTAAATACCTATTTATTCATTAATTCAAAAAATTCTTACCAACAAGTCGGAGGGTTGTCGCTGCTCATAAATGGATACCAACAAAAATCATAGACAGCACCAGCTTCCTTTACGTGTATAATCGGTTCCAATATGTCTACAACACGATTGCTGGTAACCGACCCGTGGTATAATTCCCTAGGAAGCTCTGTTACATGAACTCCATCGTTGTTAACAATACTCAAGCAACAAGTTCCATCGGGAGACCACTTAGCACCACGCAAGTAAGTCTGCATTTTCTGATTTTCGTTGTTTTCCTTTGAGGAGGAAGAAGTGGAGAGTTCAACAAAGGTTTTACTGGTAAATAGTGGACAATGAGGAACACTTTGGGTGTTAACTATTTCTGTACCATTGATCGAAATTACAGATTCAGTTGTGTATGAAGTATACTCGAATGTTCTCTGCGTCTCCATTGGCGTTTCCATTGGCGTTTCCATTGGCGCTTCCATTGGCGCTTCCATGTTCAATTGAAACAATTATAATTGATCATATAAAATCGTAAAGTTTGTATTTTTAAGAGGTATCAAATATTTCAAAAAGTGAAACACATATGACCGACGACAGTGTGCCGGCGAGCTGCTTATCTGCAGGCCTATTCGCTAATTTTGACAGGTCGAGTGGTCATCAAACTTTAGTTAGCAACTGAAAGTAGTTGTCAACTGAAATTACTATTAAATTGGTATTGCGTATCATATGAAGTTATTATCCACCACCAGTGGCTATCAGTTTTTTTCGATAAACCACTTTACATCTCTATTTTTTTAACAAATTTATCCGACTAACATAAAAGTACCTGACAACCTATTGAGCCAGTTGATATTTTTTGTAATTTTTTATTTGGTATCTTATTTAGGGTTCCGAATCTCGAGATACTTGAAATTAATACATTTGGCGCCACATTTAAGATGGTTTTAATCGGTATGTTAACCACTCAACTGGGAACGGCTACCAAATTGGTTTGTTTACTTTTGCCAAGTCTGTGGCAGGTACCAAAATTGACCACGACGTCACTGAACTTGAAGTTGTTTTGTTTACATTTTAATTTTGTCTGATTTAATGAAAATATTGTATATTTTTTGCTAAAATTTTAATAATGTGTAGTTAAAACATCAAAGAGTTTAAAATAATAGCATTGTGACGTTTTTGACAATTGTACGAGTAATTAGAACTATCAAAATTCAGTTCATTCAGCTGAACTGCAGTTCGTTGAACAGGCGACGCGCGCGAAAATTAAAACTTATCAAATGTATAGTTAAAATTAAAAGTTAAGGAAAACATTCTTGTGAAATATGAACGGGTAAGTAATAAACAATTTTTACTCAAAAAATATATAATTCTTTGCGTTTTTACCAGAAAATGTAATAAAAACAGACATGCTTTGGAATTAATTTTATCATCATCTTAATTTTTATTGCCATTCGCAGTATTTATTTTCTCTGTTCCTAATAATAAATGTATTATAGAAAAATAAATTGCTTATGTCTCAATTTGCAGGAAATATAATGTATTCACATTATAATTGGGCATGAAAATTCGAGGGAGTGCTTGATTGCAACGATAGCATAATATGGATATGGCTTGCATGAAATTTTGTTTTCTTGAAATTTTTTTAATTGTGTTTTTATAATAAGACTGTTACATTTTGTATGTGTATTTCGCATGTTTTCATTTAAATAAATGAAGTTATTTAGTCTTTGATGATTTTCATACTTTTATTTTCCTTTATGTGTTCCTATATTATCTGTATGAATATGTGTTTCCTATACTAGATTTGCCCTCTATTTGTTTTAATTCATGCAAATGGGTTTAAAAACTCTATTAGTCAACTGAGTGATGCAATGTGAATATGTACGTATTATTATAATAATCATTGTAATATTCATTCAAGGGATCTATAAAATATATTTTGTAGTTTATTTACGGTTGTTAATGAGTAACTAGCTGGCCCACACAACTTTGTCTGCGTCACATAAGGAAATTTTCTCACCGTTTAAACCTTCCCTGGACTTCTACGAATATTTCAAGATTAAAATAAGCCAAATCGGTTCAGTCGTTCTCGAGTTTTAGCGAGACTAACGAACAGCAATTCATTTTTATATATGAGTAATAGTTTATTTAGATTTTGCACATTTATTCCTTATTTTATGCTTAAAAGTGGAACAAGACGACGTTGTGGCAGAGGTGTTCGAGCATTAAGTGGTCGGGGGCGCGGTGGCCCTGTACGAGAGCGTTTTGGACCCAGTACTATAGCAGAGTTGGTGTTTTAGTATAATTAGGCTTTTAACTTTTGTTTGGTTTTAATATTAGTTTCTTTTTAATTGTAGTGTAGTAATTTTTTTCCGAATTTACATTAAATAGTCGGAAGTAAATCGCACATTATGTATTTTAGGCTACGAATTACTAACATTAGTGAATTACCCGAAGGCCGACGTCTTGAAAATCCATTTGCTTATCACACACACTTTACAAATAATAATAATTAACTGCAAGTAACATTTTCCCGTAAAAACAAAAGTTATATTTCATGTAAAAAAAATAAGATGTAAGCTAAACACAACGGAATCTTAATATATTTAGCATCGCGATGACGTGATGTGAAAAAACCTAACTAGACTTGTGCAACACTCTCAAAAACACATAGTGGATACTTTTAGAAGCTCTCGTCTACTACAATATCTGTTGCTGATGTAATTTTGCCTTATCTTATTTATTTACAGAGAGATATTAAATTCTTCATTATTTAAACTTTATTCACGTAAATGGCACAATGACGGACTTAATACCTAAGGCTCTACCTGTCAACCGAAGGTGGTGTAGAAATGACCGTGATATGTGTTCAATTTTGTTTCTGTGATACATTTTAACATAACATTTTAAATAAAAAAAAAAGACATGCCCGCTGAGTTTCTTGCGCCGGTTCGTCTCAGGACGGAGGCGTAATTTTAGCGAACTGGTGGTAGAACTTTGATTTTATTTTTGACATTCAAAATGTATGTGTGTCCACATACATCTACTTTGAAATAAATGATTTGACTTTGATAATAAAATATGCGTTATCTTATATTTAAAAATTTTGCTGTTCGTCAGTCTCGTTTCGGTATATTCGTGGACGTTCAGGGAAGGCTTATAAAGGTGAAGAAAGTCACGATAACAATCTTATTTGCTGTCTTGTGTGATGCGGACCCTGGTGTAAAGCTAATTGTAGGTTTTTTGAAAATGCTTGGTGAATATAATATCAGTTCTTTTAATATTTAATTTTGTAAGTTATTTTCTAAAGTCATTTATATTTTCATTTTACAATAATAAAAATTGTGAAAAAAAGGTGTATCCATGTTATGTTAGCCATGCTTAGGTAGCCATATTGTTTATACTTCATTCATTCAGTTTCACTCGTTTCAGAATCTAACGTACTTTTTAAACGTTAATTATTTTATGAACCGTTTGTCTACTATAGCTTCTTTTTGTGTTTGTTTTATTGTTTGTGAAATTGGTGAACTTGTTAGTTTGTTTTTCTAACAAATAAGGAAGAATTTATCATGTGAATCCAAAGATTTGGACGACGAATTTCCTCTCTTTTGAAGTGTTCAGTTTATTGCTCGTTTTATTAAAAGTGAACAAATATAAAAATCAAAACTGTGCATGCCATTTCTATGTGAGCTACAAATTAAATATTAGTTGCTAATTAGAACTAATTCTCTTCTGTGTTCTCTTAATCGGTGTTTATAATGATGGCATTGAAACAGTTTTTTTGTTAGTGCCTCGAAAGTTGACAATATTTTGTAGAACTTTTTGAGAGTTATAGTGGTTAAAAGGTTTGTTTTTCTACCGTTTTACAGAACAATAATGTATAATTAATTGAATAAAAGAATAAAGTTATTGAAATATTGTTTTATTTATAAATAAACGATTTTTTTTTCAACAGATGTAATGAATATGAAGAGATACTGATTCCCATTTAGAATTAATGCTTATATAACAAATAAAACACCGCAAATCTCATCTTTTTGAAAAGCTTATTTATTAGCAATTTTAAAAATATAAGGTTTATGTACACTTCTTTAAAAAATTTGATAGTAATATTCATTTCTATACAACATAGTCAAACACGTTCGTAGTTTCTGAAAAGTTGCCAGGCATGCGTCACAGTTCTGTCATCTAGCGAAATTTGACGGTCCCAGTTGAGTGGTTAAGTGCGGTTCCCACATACTTGAAAATAGTGCATTTGGCGCGACATTTCATTTGGTATTTTAAGTGCGGTTCCCACATATTTTCAAGTAATAATGCTTTTGGCACGATATTTATTCAAAACTACTAAGTTTTGAAATAACTAAAACATGTTTCGTGCCTTGTGTGTAATCGTGATATAAAATATGAAATGTAAGTACTAAAAACTCTTAAACTTATTAAATAACTTAAACTTTCAAACTGTTATATTTTATGCAGCGCAACAATGTAATATGTAGATCTTTCCATCATAATCCTATGAACGTATGTTTAAATAGAATTAATTTTGAATCAATTCACAATAGATTCGTTTTAATTAATTAAGAATTTTTTGAAAGAGTTTTATCTTAGTAGTAATTAATCTACCTGTGTACTACTACTACTAATTAATATTAGTGAATTTTAATACATAATTAATATATACTGTTTTAGTGTCCAACTTAATTATTATTCTGTTTTATGGCCATTGTAAATATTTTTTATTTCTATTTAGATGCCTGCACATCAAAAAGTGTCACAAAGACAATTAGAGTTGTTGCTGAGTTTAGCGGAAACAAATCCATCCATAGGATTGGGTAGCTTTCCCAGTGGGTCTCAATCCAACCAAGCTCTCCGACGACTGTGGGAGTCATCAGCTTTGGATTTAAATGCAGTGGCGGATGGAGTAACAAAAACTCCAGAACAATGGCGCCGAGTAAGTTCTAATTTTATATTAAAACATATATTTAACTAAAATTCTAAAATATACTTAGCTTTATAGAGTATTATTTTCAATAATATCCAATAAAACATGATGTAATAAACAGCAAATTTTCTATATCCTGTACAAGATATTATTTTTATTATATAAGATTAAATAAAATATATAAAATATTCTATTTAAAATAAGAATATTAGAAAGAGAGTGCTTGAAAATAGGATTATTTTTTGATCTAATGTCCATGTCATGTTTCTCTGCCAAATATGGTCAGTATTTTTTGTTCCTTGTACCTTTTCCTTTTAGAAGGATGAACAAAAAAGTGCTTGAATGCTAGCATTTTATTGATTTACGCATGCTATTTTATAAGCATCCTTGAAATCAACTAAATATGTTTTAATTTCACAGTACTGGATAGAAATAAAAGTCAGAATAAAATCCAAAGCTGCTGATTCCCGGAGGAAAGCATTGGGAACAGGTGGGAAGCGGTGGGAATATCAAGGCATTGTTATTCTGTGTTTTCTAATTTTTCACAATTTACTGGTGATTTATGTTTTATTTGTCAATATATTGATATTCGGTTTCATATTGTTTTATTTATTTGTTGCTACCACAAACCTGCATCAATGATAAGCTAAATATAGTAAAATTTATTTGAGAATTTGGTAGCTCTGAAAAGAGCTTTTGAAAGGCATGAAACATGCTCAAGAGATTGCACACATCTTCATTTTCTAGTTCCTAGCACTCCATAGCCTAGAAACTACTACGGGAATTATCTTCGACATTTGAATGATCTGTATTTTGAAGAAAATCATGCTCATCTTCGATGACAATTTCAGGCATTGGGATATTCTGTGTGTTGGCAACATTGTGTAAAACTGCACAAGCATTCACTATTTTCCCAGCTGTTACAGGACCATAATGTAACACTCTGTGTATCAACAAACATCGCCAACATGCCTTTAGAACTCCTATGCAGCGTTCCACTGTGTTTCGCACTTTACAGTGAAGTTCTGTGTAAAAGGCTTCTGGGGTCCCGGTTGTTGTGCCTAAGATGGGTGTCATCATCCATGGGCGCTGTGCATAACCAGAATCACCTAAAAAAGAAAATAATATTTAGTATTGACTATTTTTGAAATAATATCTCACATCATACAATTTACTAATTAATGACATACCTAAGAGCCAACAATGTTCACCATTTCTTTCCAGCCCTTCCAAAAATGTTTTGATGCAACATTGGTTCCATACATACGAGTCATGTGACGCACCTCCGAATGATGCATCAACATGTATGATATTTAAATTAACATCACATATCTGCAATAAATCAGGTTTTGCATATTGTATTACAATAAAAAATGTGTTTAATTAAAACATTCAAAGAATGGTAATTTTTCCTATTGAAATAAGTTTCCTCATGTACTTTTGGTCGGATTAATGCTACATGAGTACCATCAATACAGCCAATTATACCTGGGAAACCAAATTTTTCCATAAATCTGTAATAGAAAATGTACTTAATGGAATGTGTTTACATCTATTTAAAATATTAATCAAATCTTTTAAATATAATATAATCTTGTTTATTATGTTCCACTCACCCTCTCATGATACATTCCCGTTCCCTATGTGTTGAGGGAAATTTAATATATTTTAGAAGTACAGCTTCGTTGTTCAATGCTGCAGTTACCTCCCGTAAGCACTTGCTGAACGTCGGCTGTGACATGTTAAATAAACAGGAAGCGCCTACGTTACGCTGGTACGAACCATTAGCATAGAAGTTCAAAGCTGCTAAAATCTGAAAAAAAAGATGGTATTTAATATCTTCTGCTTAAACAATATACGTACAATAAACAATAGGTAACAACACTTACTTTCAATTCGTTTGAAACAGCAGTTCTTCGCCTGGAAACTGGCATGTGAGGACAGAGATCCTCTAATATTTGCTGAAACCCTGCTTTGGAAAGGCGAAAATGTGCTATAAATTCTGATTCAGGTAAATCGAGTGGATTACTTGAATCGCGTAGACGGCGTCTCTCAACACGTAAAACAGACTTTACTCTTTGCTCCTCAGCTTGAGCCATTAAAATCGGTCGCGACATTTTAATGAATTATCTTAACTTGCAGAGCTTCGATACAAAAATAAACAAACACTCGAGTCTCGACTGAAAACAACACAATCGAAAATTGAAACAAAAAATGAAACAAAAAAGAAAACACTCCAAAAATGTAAACTTATACAAATCTTTAAATTTCTTAAAACATAATATTAAATTTAAACCGGTCGTATAATAGTGAGGATCACTAAATTGTTGAAATCAACTAGTATTTAGTAGTTGCTTTCGCGAAACTTTTGACATTTCGAGTTAACAACGATTTTATAGCCACTTTGCTTACGCAATACCAAATTATTAAATATCGATACAAATTTTAAGGTCGATAGCCACCCGGTGCGTATCAACGTTCATAGCCACCAGTGACGTCACCGCAGTTGCGAACTGAAGATAGACAATACGAATTGTGCAGTTTGACAGTTATTTGATAGCAACTTGGCTCAGTGGTTATCAATTTCAGTTGCCAACTGAGATACGCAATAGGCCTGCTGATCTGTGCTGCTTATCACTATTCACTGCCTATTGACATTTGACATTTCATTACAGTTGTTGACTGGCTTTTCATTTCATTCATAGATACATAAAACCATTATCCTTTTATTATTAAACCATCTTAATTTATGTCGATCAAGATCAAGACAGCCATTGAAAGAAATAGCAATCATCTGAAATTACTTGTACGTCAATAAGTTGAAAAGTACGCCATTTAGTCATGTCGATACTTCGATCATCGATGTGCAATAAACAAATTTATTTAAAGAAATTCAGCTGCAAAAACTACTTCTTAGTCAGTTTTAATGATGTAGTTTATTTCTTTACTGATATATTGTTAGAAATTATAAAATCTAACAAATTAACCCATGAAACGTTCTGTCAACTGTCTAGTTTGTTTATTTGACAGTTGTCAGCTGTCCAATCAAATACATGCGAAATTCGATTAATTTTCCCATTCATTTTCCTTTTCAGTGATAAATCTGGGTTATCAGAGTATTGTTGTGATTAATTCGTGTCCTAATTTATCTCATGTGCTTGTGAATACCCAAGTAATAAGTAGTTCCTGACTGATTGCAATTTATATAAAAATGTTTACTCTTGATGTAGAACAAAACATACACGTTTAGTTTGCGAATGATGTGAATTGAATTCGGCTCAGGGAATATTTTGTAATTATTTTTTTTAACCAAAATCTTAAATCACTGTTTCGTTCCGTAACCACACTTGTGCCAGATGTTTATATTGAAGTCTTTGCAGATAAGATTTAAATTTATTAGACGCGGCATCCGGTGTGTGTCCAATACTCGTAAAATAATGGAATTCTCCGATCCACCTGCCAGTGCTTCATACTGCTGTACCGAAAGTAACGATGGAATCCCACCATCGTATGCTATGTACGAAGCACTTAAAGATTCGTGTCAGAATAACGCAACATTTTTTAAGCCTGACGATACAGAAAACGGGCAGCGCTTATATCAAGGATTTATGACGTTAAGTGACCATATAGACACAGTCTGGCCCCTTGTGGATCATGTAAGAAAAGTAAGTGCATACCCTAAACATACTTAGAAATCTATGGTTCAAATACACAGTAAATACCATAAAAACTTATGTACAGATTACATATAATCTAAATATTATAATGACCTATTTGAATAAACATGAAATTCTGGTAATTCTGGCCTTGACCTTGACTATATCATCCTAATTAGAGATTGATGGAATTCTTTATTTTGTGCTAATGTACTTCCTCAATGATAAAATTCATTATGATTGAATGGTATGCTTTATTAAGTATGTTGCAGTCATTAAAATTATGTTAACAATGTCACTGCCATGCAACTCATATCTAGTTCTTGTTATTAATGGCTTAAGGACTTTTATCATGTGCAATCAAATGAATAAAGGAATATAATTTTAAAATACCACATGAATTAAATATTTTACTTAAGTGCTATTAATTAATATTTATTTGTAACAAATGAGTTATATCTCATAGTCAACAGGCTACATGAAAGTTAAGTTACTTCTTGAAGGGCATTATTAACACCTTATTTTGAAGTTATACACATTATTCTTACACAGTTGGTATTTTTAGTAAACTGGAAATATTAAACTAGTACTGAGCATAAAAACTTGTTTTCAATTTGAAATGAAATGTTTTATATTCTTTAAAACTCATATTACCCAATTATTTTAATATCAAAATCTAATATCCTCTATCAATTAAAACATCTTAATACTCATTTTGTCTTATTTAATGAACAAACTATAAAATATTTATGAAATTGCTTTGTTCTAGGTAGCACCCCAATATGATTTTGATACAAAATCTCCTGGGAATGGATATCGTAGTTTTGTTTCAGTGGTAGACTCCTGTGTATTATACAGTCTTAAGTTAAGTCGCCAAGTCAGTACAGGACGAGAAGCCCTGCTTTTCAGAAAAGGACACTTTGTCAAGTAAGTTTATACTATCTTAGAATCAATAAGTTAAATTAATTGAATTTATTTGCCACTATGTCGTGTATATTGGGCTAGGAATTTAACTTACTAAATATCATCAAGAATAAATATCATATAATCTGAATGAAATTAACATAAAAATGTTATTCACAACTTGAAGTTATAAAATATCAGACATATGTTCAAGGATATTAATTTTAACATATTATTCAGTAACATAACAGAAATCAATGTATCAAAGTCCTAGTTCATAAAGTATTATGTATGTATGTTAATCCCATTAGTGTAATTAATGTTGACAGGACAAATCAATAGAGGGCACATTTTTCTTACTAATTGCCTTCAAAGACACATAAGTTAAGATCCCCAATAAAAGAATAAAGGTCTGACAACACAAAACGTTAATTCAAATTTTCAGGGAAATAGAATCATGCGGTCAACTTTTAGCATCTCTGGGTACTTGTTTACATCATCTACAAACATTGCTCAGTTGGGCACCTCCGGGTGAACTATTCCCGACTGATCAACACACACCCGAGGAACTATTTTCTCAAGCGGATACAATCAATCAGTATTGTTTCTATGGACGATGCCTTGGATTTCAAGTAAGGTTATAATGTTTTTTATTGTTTTTCCTTTATGGCCAGCTTAATAGGATGTAACTATTGTCTTTGGACATCAGCAATATCTAAGAAGGTACATGTTATAATTACATCATAATACATGAAGGATGCGTTTTAAACTGTGTTGTAATAAAATTTTAATGACATTTTTACTACTTCTTTAGTGCATTTTATTGTTTTCTTATAGCTGTTTTAATGAAGCTAAAACCAATTACTGAATAATTATAATACCCAACAGTTTTAATGCATAGAGAGAAAAATGTTTTATTGTTTACTATCTGACCCGCGCAACCTCGTCTGGGTCACAAAGGGGTTTAAACAGCACTCGCGATGTCGTAATATTTTTTGTAGCAGACAGCGTTTTATACTCGTGATAATTTCTCAACAAAATGTCGATGTCCGACTGGAATAAAACAAAAATAATTTTACTTCTACATTAATACCCTTCATAATTTATAATAATAATAATTTAATGCTTACTTTAGATAAGGATTAATAGCACGATTCTCAATTCACGTCGTTTTAATCTTCAGACGATATAATAATTTTCATGAACTTAAAAGCGGTTATTGTGACTGCACTATGATAGTTAGATATGTGCTTTCGCGGACTTTTTTCAGATCTTACTAAGACCTACAAACCCTAGTACATCATTTTGTGCTATTGTCAATAGTTTTTTCAGCGTACGCATAAATATTTTCGATTTTCCACCTTGTGTACAAATTCGATATTTTCATACTAATACCAATTAAAAAAAAAATACCTATAAAATATCCTTAGGAATTACTCTATCTTGTAAAAAAAAACCGCAGTAAAATCTGTTGCGTAGTTTTAAAGATCTAAGCATACGTAGGGACAGACAACGGATATCGACTTTGTTTTATAATATGTATTGATGATGATTCCAAATGTTTCATCTCAATTATATTTTCCATTCATATATTTTCTTGGTAGCTGTTAATTCTCACAATTAAACTTCATATAAAATGGAAAAAATAATATAAATTTAAATACTATTAGAAATAAAAGCAAAACTGCTTATAAAATTTAACGTATTCACTAGGATTACTTACAGGTACACGTGATGACACGTGTCCTTAATTATATACGACTTATAAAAATTCATATCCGTTTTGAACCGATAAAATTTAAAAATGTCGTAAAGGCATCTTTTGACTTCAAACCTCGTATTTGTTAGATAATTAAGATACTACAACGCGAATAATCAGTTTAACACTATTGTTAGAACTGGTGTCACCCAAATATCTTAATTGAATTTTTAAATAAACTATACATCAGAAATAATAGGTTAACAGTTTTTAAATAAAGACAAATTACTGAGCAGTAGGAAAGAAGAAGCTTTACCTTATGCAAAACAATGTTCGTGTATTCATCACGAACAAAATGCAATAGTTTTGTAATTAAAATGCCTTCGAACGCTTCCAGTTTATACCTTCGATGCGCGGAATACTAAAAGGCATATCTATATGTATGGCCGGTTTCTCCGAGGCCTACTACTGTCATGGTAACGTGATAAGCTCTGTGTGGACCGGAGGCCAGTACCTGATCAACCCTGAGATGAGAGCTAGACGCATCGTGAATATATCTCAGTCGGCGAGCATAGAGTTTTGCAAGGCGTTTTGGTTCCTAGCTGAAAGCGGTATGCTAATAAGTTTAAGTTTTAATAAATTAAGTTTTATAATATGTATGAATTCAAAATGTGGGTACAATTTAAAATTATTATTGTCTCAACGATAACAATAGCATGTATTTCTAGAATAAATCCTGAGAAAAATTTAAAATAAAGAATTCACATTGAAATTATCTACCATCTAATCGACCTTCATTTTATTTATAGAAATAATGAAAAGAGTGCCAAGTTTAATGTCTTCGACAGTAGCCGTTAATAAAATAATAACGATACCACCAGAACCACTGACAGTAACCACGATCGAAAATAAGGAACTTACAGTACTGTCACCCACAGTACATATAGGTCTACAAGGACTTAACATCAGGCTTATTAGTGTTAACAAGAGAGCTGGAATGGTAAGTGATAATGTTGATAAAAGATTAAATTATGATCAATATAGATTACAGAAAGTAATATTTTTAGTTTAAATAGAGAAACCTTTGATTGGGCTGAGGAACTTCAAACATGTACAGATTTTCAACTGTTACTCAAATGCTGACAAATAATCCGTAAAAAATAAATATAATAAACAACATTCACACATCACCTGAAAGTAAAATGAATGTGTAATCTCAGCAAATCACATTTTTTTCTTTGAACATAAAAATAATTACAAAACAAGCCATTTTCAACAAACTTTTTTCACCAGTCAGGAGAGAGTTCATCATCGCTACCGCCATCAGACGGTGTACTTTTCCACTGTCATGGCGGCGGGTTCGTGGCACAAAGTTCCAAATCGCACGAGACCTACCTTAGAGACTGGGCCGCCAAACTCAACATGCCAATAATGTCCATAGACTACAGTTTGGCACCGCAAGCGCCCTTCCCCAGGGCTTTGGAAGAGGTTTACTACGCTTATTGTTGGTTGTTGAATAACTTCAAGACTGTGGGAACGACTGGTGAGTACATTTTACAAGCTTTATATTAACTTACATGTAACTATAAGTTCGGAATCTTGCAAGCTAATTTTGACCAACTTCCCGATTTCCGATTGAGCTGACATTTTGCACGCAGATGTATATCGCGTGACAATGCAATAATATGACAAAATGGCGCTGATTTGATGATGGTTTCGGAAGGTGGTCATAAGAACTTGTGTGCTTAACAAGATAGACCCGTCGTGTTTAGGCTCGTTTTAATTGTATTCACGATATCCAGGATCTTAAAAACATTGTATTTGAAAAGTTATTTTAAATAAATTATTGTCTGCTCAGTCAGCTCTTCGTTGGTTCGTTTCATCTCACTTCCTTATTTTATTTACCCGTAAAAAACAAACAATTTCAGTCTGGAGTCAAACGCCGAAAGCGATACTTTAGTAATGAAATCACATATTTTGTTAAAATTATTTTGCATTATCATTACACCTTTACAAATTTTAAATAGTCCGTCTCAAAGTTTTTGAAATGATCTATGCATTGTCAATTTTCATGCTATTGTCAATATCATAAGTCCTTTGGCTATTAATAGATTTAATCTCCTGCGACTTTCTATCCTGTTTGATGATTTCATTAAACACAGAATGTTTATAGTGTCGTTAATAGTTTTAGCAAAACTCGTGTTCTTTCTATGTGTTATTTCTTTCGTTTTAAACATAATATCCAGATGTCAAAATTATTATTACTGTAATTTATTTTATAATCGAATAAAAACATTTAAACTTTGTACCTACCATACCAACGTCACGAGAAAAAATATTTAAGTCGTCGTGACGACCATAGGTATACTTGCAATTAAGTTATTTTTCAGTCAATTTATTAAGTCAATTAAAATTAATAACTCTCTGACAAACATCCTGTTGTGGTTAACTTATTTAATTATTATTTTAAAGTTAAGCCAATTATAACTTATACATAATCCCTACTAATATTATAAATGCGAAAGTAACTCTGTCTGTCAGCAGACATGTTACGCTTTCCCGCTTAAACCTCTCAACCGATTTTGATGAAATTTGGCACAGATAATCTTTAAACTCTGAGAAATGACATATGCTACCTTTTATTATGAAAAAGGATAAAGAAAAATAAACAGGCTATAAACTGAGTGAACTCTGCTGATGACGTCACGGGCAGCAGCTAGTCTGTAATAAAACTAAGGAGGGCTTAAATAACAATAACATTATTTATCCTTATTGTGACATTTTATCCTTTTTTAATAACAAGGAAAATAGTATTGAGTTAGCAAGTAGTAACTATTACAATAAATCTAAACTTAGTTAGATAAAACAGTGTATGCATCGGAATTTCTTTGTAAATAAAACACTTGTGTATAACATTTAATTTCTTATTTGTCTAGGTAAAAGAATAGTGTTTGCCGGAGATTCGGCCGGTGCTAACTTAGTGGCCGCCTGCACAGTTAAAATATTATCTACCGGACTACGGAAACCTGACGGGATGTTCCTGGCGTACGCTCCGCTCAACGTCAGCTTTGTACCCAGTCCCGCCAGGATGCTGTGTCTAATGGATCCCATACTGCCTTTCGGATTCATGATGAGGTGTTTGAAAGGTGATTTAAAGTAAAAAATAACGAAACGATTTTTCGTTAAAAATGCTCATCTTCGGCCAAACTATCTTCTGCCTTTCGTAAATGTCAAACCTTTAACTAAATTATGAACACAAATTGAATGACATTTGAGCTGTCATTCTCTAAATAAACAGTAGTTCAAAATGCAAACGTTAGATTGGCCCACCCTATACAATGATAAAATAATATAACATGCTAGGAATATCACTTAGACATAACATTTATAATGATTTGAAAAGTGTAGTCTTATTCTGATTGACTTTCTAAATTCTATATTTAGCTACATAAGTAATTCTGAGCCTCTTCTAAAATAATACAATTTTAAGTCTTACTTTACCAGGTTTCACTGTATTAATATTTGGATAAAAAATTTTGTGGTAGAAATAATTTTTTTTTATTGCCATGTAGGCAGACGAGCCAACGGGCCACCTGATCGTAAGTGGTTACCGTCGCTCATGAACCTCTGCAATGTCAGGGTGCACTGAGGGGTCGCTACCTACGACCTAACTTTAAGGACCCTCCTCAAGCCTCGTTTGAAGAAGGACAAGTCATAGCGATATCAATATATATCATAGTCTATATAGTCAATATCTGTAAAAAGCTAAAATTGGCATTATTAAGATGACTTCAAATTCAGGTGAAAAAGTAAATTCTTTATTTTAGCCTACGCCAGTCCGAATTCCATCGGTAAAAGTCAAGATGACAAACAGAACGGTCAGAGTACTGCACCCAATACTGGTACTCCGGTCGAAAGCAACGGTTTCTTGAAAGTCAGTCCGTCACAGGGTATGTATAAAATTAACTTATAATATTTAAAGGGTTTTTAAAGAATCTTCTAACCTAAATAATAATATTGTGTTTCTATATTTCCAAACATCCTCGTCGCCAATATTGTGTTTTGGATTGTAATAATACCACGATTACTTTTGATTTTATATTTTGTTTTATTTTACGTTTCATAACACACGTTTTTCTAACTACGAGTGATCACACCATAGATAACTTACTTGCTACAGATACAATATATTTGTGCTCTTCCTTAATGTTGCCAGTACTTATTATCAAATACACAACAAATAATACCAAATATTATCAGTATTTTTATAAATTAAGAATAAAAATATACAAGTTGATTTAATTTTAGCTTGTTTGCCATCGATGACGTAGATACCATATAACACGATTCCTAACAGATTCCTTTTGCTGATAATTTTTAATGATAAAACTTAACATCTTACAGCATTATACTTACGCGAAGGAGGATTATTCAGTCACAAAAACAGTTTTTCATTTATCGACTTCTCTTTTTGAAACATTTCTGTTGTCACGTTTGATAATTTGTGTAACTTTGTTTAACAGAAGGCATAAGCGAAGGTCCTTCATCATTCGAAGAGGTTTCACCGTCAGACCTGGCCGAGTTGCAGGCTCACAAGTCTGGTAGTGAACGGAGGAAATCCTCCGATACTACGATCAGTGCTGCTTCCTTACAAAGCGAACATACCATGACTGGTGAGATAATACATACATTACAATTAACAAGACAATATTTTGAAATTTTCAAACGCAAAAAGAAGGGATTTAATTTCATTTCATAGTAATGGATGGAGTTGTAAGCTGATTGATTGACTGTTTTTTGTTACGTTTTACACAAAAAAGATGAACAAAAAAAAAATTCAATTATTTACAGTAACTTTAATTAAGTAATTTAAGAAAAATGTGAATGTTTTTTACTTAATTTAATAAAAACTGTTTTTACAGGTACAACCCCACCAGAAGATAAATCTCAGAAATACGTCTCAGATTTCTTAGAACGTTACGTTCTTGATAGCGACACTGATTCCGAAGGAAGGAAATTACAGAAAACTAATACTGATCTATCACAAAAGTAAGTAAACTTTGGAGTGTGAAAACATTCGTATTTTTTACCAAAAAGGTCAGGTAATATTTAATTGAAGTATAATTTAATTGATGATAATCTTAATTGGATATCTCGAAATTAATATAAAAAAGTAGGATAATTAGTAAAGTGGCTGTTTATTAACTTGTAATGAACATCGACTACTTATAATAAATTCTAATAAAATTCAAAATATCAAAAAAAAAAAGAAAATAATTTATGATCTCGATAAACATTTTACAGAGAAGTGGAATCGGAAAACTCCAGTACACTTGTAGGCCCAAAACCGACCGAAACTACAGAACAAGAGGACCCTGAAAATAAAATAAAAATTAAAACTAGGTAAAATCAATTGAATTTTAAACAAATCATCACAATTTCTTATCACTTCGCACATCCTTACTTAATATTATGTAGTAACCTATTACTGCCAATTGTTGACTCCGACTTGATAATATTTTTGTGCATTAAAAATTGAAACCAAAAAATAATCAAAATCTTTGACTCGACAGTAAAAACAATCTTCCTGTTTTAATCAAAAAAAAACTTTAAAGTCGTGACTAAATCATAAAGTTTGACGAAATAATTACTACTACATAAAAACCACATTTGAAAATATTACATACACACTGTACTATAAGTAAAACTGAAATCTTTCAGGATAAGCGAAGCAGCCACCGGGTTCATGGGAGCGATGCAGTCGAGACTTGCATACATTACCGGATCCAGTGCTATAGTCAGACCTTCACAGGAAGAGTACGTTTTAGTATATTATGTAGCTAAAAATTATTTAAGTTGTACCTTACCTTATAAAATCTAGTAATGCGTACATTTTTTTCGGATCAGAACAAAGTGTGCACAACTTAGGTAGTTTTTCTCTTATATATGTTAGTAGCGAAAGGTATATAAACTAAGATTCCTAACGAATTCCTAGAGGCCGTCTACGTATTATTTGAAAATAAATAAAATTAATATTACCTTATTAAATTTTGACTACTGGTATAGTTTAAGGCAAAAAATTGTATATAATTTCACTTATGACTATCACGATTGTAATATCATATTGTAAGACTAAAATAATATATTGTTTTATTTCAGTTTGGCAGTACGAACGAATTTAGACGCTTTGATAGCGCGCAGTCCCTCCGAAGAGTTCATATTCTCAGTGCCTCGGGATCCATACTTATCACCATATTGGGCTGATGATGAACTACTCAAAATGTTCCCGCCTGTCAGAATATTGGTGAGTTCCCTTTAAAAAGTATTCTCAATACTAATGTCACAAAGGCACTGACCAGTATTTTTAAAACATTTAAACTCCAAGTTGTTTCTAAAGGAAGCCGAGAATATCCGAGTTGTATAAAACATTCGCCCTAAAGTTGTATAAAATCATAAAAATGGTGTTATTTTTTCAGACAGTACATTTAGATCCATGCTTGGACGATTGTGTGATGTTCGCTAAGAAACTGAAGAGGCTCGGAAACAGCGTCGGTATTGAAGTTTTAGAAGGCTTACCTCATGGATTCCTAAATTTCTCTTTGGTATGTTCTTTTATTCATTCGTCTTTTTTACCTCATCCCAAATTTTTTTCCCAATAATACGTCATATATGCAAATCCTAAGCTTATCAAAATGTGTGCATTTACAGAATCATAAAAACTTGTGTTACTTTTTAAAATCATAGAAACCAGATAAAACTCTTTAGAGTGTAAAGTTTAACAAAATTCATTTTTCTGAGGTACCTCGTAAATGAATCTGAGTTAAGTCACCCTAAATTGCTCTACGATTATTTGACTTTTTTCATTAATTACAGATGGTAAAAGAAGCGAATGAAGGCTCAAAACTGTGCGTCGAGCGAATGAAGCAGCTTTTCGATTTGGATGCGGCGCCGGTCAGCGATGACCAATTATGAATGTGTGGCCTCTGCTGCGTTAACACGTAGTGCAACGTAGTACATGTAATTATATTCAATTGAGCCACGAAATAAATTAGCGTAGAGATATTCTCGAATATAAAACAAATGCCAGCGAATGGCGAATACTTTATACAACCTGATTCCAACCGATTTCCTTTTGGAATTGGGTATGGTAAAACAAACACTTCTATTGCTCATAAGTAGCTGTTATCCTAAAGTGTGTTTGGTTCATAGTATTCGAGAAACTCTAATCGTGTATGTTAGAGATTATCTGAGTTCAATCGACAATCGATATTAAATTGTTATCGATTCTAAATAACCAAAAGATACCAAAAACCTTAGGATATCTTGATACCAAAGGATTATTTCTGTTTTAATTAATAATATTCTTCATGTGCTCAGATTTAGACAAAAACTAAGTAAAACGGAAACGATGCAAATATTCTACAATACAAAGAATTCACTGTTTTAGGAGTAACATTTTCTTTACAAATACAATGTTTTCCTATTATGCAGTTGACTTAGTAAAATACATTCACCACTAGTATCCACAAAAATAGCGTTAGTCTTCTCTTTTATTGTCTATGGTTAAAGGCAACCGGTGACTGGGGAAACAGCCTGCCCTTACAGGCTATAAAATATGTATAGTAGGCCTTATAGTACCTATGAATATAAAAAAATATATTTACTAGTAGATGTAAATCGTTGCAAGACTTCAATATTCGTATTACGAGTTAGTTGAAGCCAAATTAAGTAGATAGTGTTAGTAAATGTTGAAACTAGAAGAATTAGGTTCTTATCTATATATTAATGTAGCTTTATGTTGTCTGTTTTATTTGATAAAAATAGTGAATTTCTAGTACAAATACCATTTTATTGATACAAGTATTCTTACAGAACTGATGCTTGCTAATATACTTTGCCTATTTCATTAGTAAATAAACCAATGACTTTTAATTCCATTAATAAAACGAATATTTATAATTAATAAAATATTATACTTAATAAATTATTGTAGTATAATCTTGCTGTAAGATCTGTCCATTTTCTTCGACCAATTGAAAATTAGTAAAAATATAATCAAATGTTCTTATTACTAAAATGATAATATTATATTGAAAATCATGTTAAAAGAGTTATTAAGTATCGTGTCTATTACATTTTATGATATACAATGTAGATTCAGTATTAGTGGTTTGGAGAAAATACATCAAATTGCAATAATATTATTTTGAACAAGGTGATATGTGTAATTTATATTTTTAATAATCATGTACCTGAAGTTAACTTGGAATTGCTTTAAATGTTGTAAAACAATAAGTAAGTTTAATATATTCGATTTCGAATAGGTTAGAACTGTGTACTTAATTTCGTTCGAAATCTTTGACTTATTAAAAAAACTTTCTTTAAATTTTCGCAGATCGTTCAAATTATTTATATGTACCTACTTTTTAATTTTAATTAGTTACTGTGTTTAATAAACCAAATGTGATTATTTATTCAAAAAAAGTCTTGTTATTTAAACTTTATTTATTTATTAAATAATTGACCGTTATTTGAAGCTTACTTGACTGAGAGAGGCACTTCCTTATTTCCGGTTCCGTTTCCTGTATTTTTCCTATTGGTCCATCTATTTAGCCCCCACCAGGCAGCCCGGAGATGTTCGGAGGGGCGTAGGAGGGGCGAGTCGTAATCAGACTTGCCTCGAGCTAAGCTAATCATTGGCGTCAAAATTTCCGTACCGTAAGTACACTTGGAGTTCCAACTCCCTTGTTGGAACGGTGTAAGTCCTATTGGAATATTCCTATTCTTATAATAATTTGTAATAGTGTTTTCTTCTGTCCATCGGTAAGTGATATTTTTATTCTACTATATCGCAATAATATTCTAACGGGTTATCCGTTCGTGATATTTTGTTCAATTATTTCCTTATTGCAGGAAGTTGTTAAAAATGTTGGCTATTCTCAGGTTAACTTTATTTTTATTTTTAGTGATTTTTGACGATTAACAGATTCGTCATAAGTATTTTATCTAATAATAATCAGAAAACAGCTGGTAAAATTTCTAGAATTTTACCTACCCTACAGTTGAACTTACTAATTCTTACCAAAGGATTATTATACGTCTAGTTCGAAGTATAAACTGACCACCTGAGGACTTCGTTAAGCAGTGATGTGCATAGATGTTGAGAAATGTTAGTAAATTGTTCATTAATATTCATTATGTATAATAATTCGAATTCGACTTTTGTCGGTATTTCTTATTGCTATTTCAGAAGTCAAGGTTTTAGTTGAAGCAAGCCTGCATACCATTGTCAGGCCCAGAAGTATTTACATACAGTTACAGTGTAACAAAGGTTTTGGTAACCATGTATTACATAAAATGAAGGTGGAAGAAAATGGTGTGTCAAAGGATTTTCTTTTACAAACTGAACCCTCGCAGGGTTTCAGAGTTTTTAATATAGTTGGGCAAGTCATGCGTACTGTCAAGCCTCCGCAAGGCGTTAAGATGGTCTAACTATTAATACGAATCCTACGCAAGGGTTCTCGATCGGCATTATGAAGCGACTCACCGTGGTTATTGGATATAGTCAGCTTTCCGGCTATGAAGAGTCTACGCAGCGCTTTTCTCATCAGGATGGCCTCTCTATAAATACGGATGTCATGGCCTATCGAACATTATGATTAGTGATTGCCTGCGTAAGCAATCACTTACGAACGAAACCCTCGTCGGGGTTATCGGTTATTTGTTAATAAGACACTTGAAGCCTCCGCAAGGCCCGTCGATTTCGGAACATCAATGCGAGGCCGGCATAAGCTCTGCCAATGGATCGCATGCAGAACGAAACCCTCGCCGGGTTATCGTTTATAAAATATGTTGGCAGGTTTCTTTCTAGCAATATCAAGCCTCCGCCGGGCTCCTCGATCTGGATTGACTGCTTTACCTTTAATGTGAGGTCGAAGAGAGGTTCTTCGATGAGTCACACACAGAAAGAAAGCTTTGTCGACGTTATCATAGTATCAAACCTGGGCGGCTGAAGGTCCTAGCTATGATCATCGAAATAAGACGTTCGTAGAACATTTATGTAATCATCTTGTGCCAGGTGCGCTACTGTGCGTGCTCAATAATGGGCACACAAGGATCGACAAGGCTTTTGCTCTAGCAAGGTCTGTCCCTCATCACCATGAAAAGCCGATGCGAGATGTGCTTTATAAGTGGCAAGTATGTGATACAAGGCTTGGCCCTCTAATCAGACTTCTATTACCCATAAAAACCTTTCATCTTTGTTAAGGTTGGTATTAATGTGGAGGATGTCGAAAGAAAAGGGTTTGAATTTGTATCGTTTATATTATTGTGAACAATCAAAAATACTAAGCATCATGTATAAATTGCTTTAATTTCTTCGTGGACGACGAAATATACGATACGACTGCCGTCGATTTCATCTGGAAGGTAGAGTGCAGGTGAGGACTGCATCCACTGCCAGCTTCGTTTTTTGTGTCACGCCCGACTATATTCCACAAGTCTGCTGTCCTTGATAAAGGAAGGCGTCTATCATCATGCTGCACAAATGCCCGAAAGTATGCGCTGCAGATGCACAGAATTCTTGATTCTATGCTATATGTTCACCGAGATCACATATAAGTAGCGGATTGCTGAGATTGCACTGCTCAGGATTATTGTTCATGAAATGTAAAAATAAGGAGACTGAAAGGATTACAAGTGACTCGGCTAGAGCTGTGGTAGACTTTTCCAATTCGCGCGTTCTGGCATCTAGTGGCTCGTGTATATGCATGCCAATGGGTAGCCTTGGCTTACAAGTCTAACTGAAACCAGTTAAGATGTTACCGCATGGCGTCCGTTACAGGGCCCCCTTGGGGAAGTCAGAGTGCAGCATTAATTCCATGGAGTGCAGTGGGTCTGATCGCTATTCGCTGTGCGCATTATTAGTGCTAAGATAATGCACATTTAGCGTTGTAAGTCTTCAGGCTTGAGGAGGTGATGGACCACGGGCGATAATAGCCCTTCTGTGCATCCATCGCAAGACATTGAATGATAACACAGTAAGTGTCGCTGTCATTAGTCTATTTAGTCACTGAACAATCATTACACTAAAGCTAATGATTAGTTACACTTCACTTACAATTTTAGTGTAAACATTAATACCTGAAGACACTTGTCTAAGGACATACTAAAGCTAACGGGATTATCATCCCCTTACTAAATGTGTTTCAGTGTTGGATTTCAGATGTAAATAATTCAGACTCCATGTCTCCTTATGTAATAAAGTCTTTCGCTTATGTACGCAACCTATTGCTCATTACTACACAACTCAAAGGTAGAAATCATTCTATCAATTTAAGTGACTGCATATTTTAGCAGGTTAATTAAGTAATTTAAAGTTTGTCTTTTTATGGGCTCGAATTACAATACAAAACTTTTTATTGGAATATCACAGTTATGTACTTAGTTATGTTACAAAAACTTAAATAGAAGGTATCAAAGGGCGGCCTTATTGGCGCAAAGCGATCTCTTTCAGACAACCTTGCATGCGAAGAAAGAAAGTAATAGAAGATGAGCTATTCTATTGGTGCAGTTAGGCAATCTATGAATTGTACTTAACAACTTCAATAGATCTCAGAATTGTGAATTTTTGTACTGGATAAATTCATAATTTGTACTGCAAGGTTGAACAGTGCTTTATAATTATTATTTCTAAATAATTATTTTATTCATGAAAAAGAGTAAAGAAGACTTGATGGCTAATGCATCCACCAAATTATGATGTTTATTAATTTATCACATCAAGCATATTTTCATTAACGTTAAAAATAATTAATTTCATTTCAGTTCATTCCGCTGATAAATTTATGAGTAGTGCAAACTATCTCATAGTTTTTAGTACACCTAATGAGGGTACATGCATCTAAAAAAAAAAAAAAAAAAAACAGTGCAAGGGTAGATAATCAAATTGACTCAGTATTATTGTTATTCTCAAATTTTTGTTGCTTACAACAGTAATATCTACTCACAAGCTGCCATAGCTGTTCAGACAAGGCATGATCCAATTTGTTATATTCTTGTGGTAGTTTGTGACAAGTTTGCCTTTATCTATATAATATTTGATGAACGTAGTAGTATTTCATTATTCATTGCTTGAAAATGGAAACATCAAAGAATTTCCAGTATCAAGTAACAGAAACTGAAGAGTATTGCTTTGTTTCATCTTTATTCTTTACAGGAAACGGGTGTGATCTGGCCTAATAAGGATCTGGATTAAGAAGAGTTAATATCAATATGATTTGTATGAGTAATCTTGGTTCCTGTAATTCAAAAGCGATATTGTGGAGTACAGTAAAATCTCAATTCTTAGATCTTACCCTGCAGAAGGAATTGCCTATTCGATGAAGTATTACTTGAATAAGTAATTATTTGGCTTATAAGAATATTATCATTATAGCTACCTCAAAAAATCAGTGCATTTTTAGTTGACTGATTAGAACCTGATATAGTGACATGGAAGCAGAAGGATGCTTTGATGAAGTGACAGTGAGCACAGGTAATGGAGATCGGTTGTTTAATCAATTACGACTTACAACAGCACCTCATTAAACCACAATTAGCTTTACAAATGAAATTTGAATGATCACGTTCTGTAATTTTCGGTTTTTCAAAAAGAAATGTCATCATGTCATTGTTGCCGAAATTCCTACTATAATTTGTTCGTAACTGGAGTGCATAGGCTTGAAGGTTAAACTGCCTTTTCTTTATTGCATTTCTTTAGAGAGTGCTTTATTACTTAAGAGAGAGCTTTTATGAAAAAATTAATCAGCAAACTATGTTTACAGATACTTAAGTCTATAACAAGGGCGTGTAGTGTATTTTGGGACTTGAAGATGGAGGTTTAAAGTTCCTAATACTAAAACATTTAGCTTGTGTTAACAGGATAATGATATTGTCTTAATTGAATTGTCAAGATACTGAAGTCCTGTAAGAGCTACAGCTCTCTGTACTCACAGACAATACATATGTGTGTATGCTTTATTTGAAAAAAGCTAGTCTTGTTGTTGAATATACCGACGGAAGTGGACGGAATATCAAAATGAATGTAACTTCTGTGCCTTGTTACTGAACAAGTTTAAGATTCATAATTATATTAAAATACTGTAATTGTTGTAATTAGGTTTGAGTATGTATATTCTGCTGGTGTAACTTTATATAAATACGAATACAGGCTTTGTTCAAGCAAATTTATCAAACCAATAATAGTTCAGACCACTCCAGGCTCTTTTTAGTTGGGCCAAGATTATATTGTAGGACTAGTGGGCCCGCGCAACTTCGTCTGCGTGACATAAGTAAAGTTTCTCATCGTTTAAACCTTCCCTGAACTTCCACGAATATTTTACGACTAAAATTAGCCGTATCGGCTCAGTCGTTCTCGAGTTTTAGCGAGACTAACGAACAGCAATTCATTTTTATCTATATATAGATTAAACTAATCAGTGTACACATACCTATCTAATGGTTTTTAATCAAATCAATGCTTTTCAGCAAATTTAATCTTTAACTTTCGGGATTCCCTACGAAATGTTAAATGGCGTCATCACATTGGCGTCTAGCCCACCAGGCGATAACAAACACGTCTCTCAGTCAAGTAAGCTTCAAATAACGGTCAATTATTTAATAGCGGTGTTTTACCTGGAATAAAACACACATTAAATACTTACCTTATTTGAAGCTTACGCTTTTCAGCACTGCCTGGTGTCATACCATACATACCAAAAGTTAATTTTGACTCAATGATTAGCTTAGCTCGAGGCAAGTCTGATTACGACTCGCCCCTCCTACGCCCCTCCGAACATCTCCGGGCTGCCTGGTGGGGGCTAAATAGATGGACCAATAGGAAAAATACAGGAAACGGAACCGGAAATAAGGAAGTGCCTCTCTCAGTCAAGTAAGCTTCAAATAAGGTAAGTATTTAATGTGTGTTTTATTCCAGGTAAAACACCGCTATTACAAACTTTTATGACGTAAATTTTTTATACTGCATATACAGTGTGTATTTTAAATCAGTGTCATCGCGAAAATACAAAACATTAGATGGAATTTATTGGCACTATTTTGTGATATAAAAACACAACAAATAAACTAAACATGAAGAATAATGAGGAGGATTGAAGTGAATTGAGGATATTCTACACAACACTAACACATTATACGGTTTTCCTACTTCATTTCTTGAAAATAGTAAGTTACAACGAATTTTATTTTGAGACTATAGTGCAAATTTTTTTAAGAGTATTCTATCATACATATTTTCAATGTAATTTCGGTTTTATGGTGTACAATGCACATAGTTGCAATTTTAGTTTAGTTGAATAATCAAGTATTTTTTAATGTACAAAAACTTAACAAAATAATGAAATACCTAAATAAATTATTACTAGAGTTACCATTATTAGTATTGCATGAATGTTAATTACCTACCTGCATACCTAAATTCCCAAATATTTAATCCATTCAGAATGTGAGCCCCATGTTTTATAATTGGTTAATCCAATGCAACTATTTAAATTAGTTGAATTTACAAATATAAAAAGTATTTAACATGTTACTGAAACTACACTAACGTCTGTGTTAGCGAATTGATGTTTGTAGAACTCTTAATAACGGCAATTAGTCTTATCACTAATATTGTATTGTCTAAATAAAATGTTGAAATTTATTGTATTAAATATTTTTATAGTGTGTGATGCAATAATGTATAAAGATTTTAAAAGCATCAATGTAAAGGATGCAAATGAAATCTCGATATTAAAACACGAAATTCGAAAACGAAGTATTAACTACATGGGTCATTCCATGTCAAATCGACAAATAGTTGGACGCGACCCCCACCGATTCGGATGATTTTTGGTGGAGAGTTTTGTCTCATTATAAAACGAAGTTCTGCCAAAGGAAAAAAAAATTAAAAATTTTTCCTAAGAGATATTCAATATCAAAAATTTCATTGTTTTTCCGATTTTATGAGTTTAGTTGTTTAATATTTCAGAGACTACTGAGTATTAAAAAAAAAACTCTGGTTAATTTTTAGAGGATACTTAGAGATATGAGAAAAAAATTTTTTTGAAAAAAAATTTTGAAACTGATCAAAATTAAAAAATTTTGAATTTTTCAAAATCGTGAAAAGTACCCATCGCGGGAAAATTTTGGCCTGAAATTTTTTTATATTATACTTATAACATATCTAAAGATATTCTGAAATTTTTAGAGGGGTGTTATTTTTCGTTTCATAGATATGAATTTTTGAATTTAAAAAAAAAAAAATTTTGTTTTCACATCCCATTAACATAAAAAAAATATTTTAGACCTCAAATTTTAGTAATCATGTAGTAGAATAATGATATTTAACAAAAAAAAAATAGAAAAATAGAATTTTTTTTTTTTTTTTTTTTCAAAATTCAAAAATTCATATCTATGAAACGAAAAATAACACCCCTCTAAAAATTTCAGAATATCTTTAGATATGTTATAAGTATAATATAAAAAAATTTCAGGCCAAAATTTTCCCGCGATGGGTACATTTCACGATTTTGAAAAATTCAAAATTTTTTAATTTTGACCAGTTTCAAAATTTTTTTTCAAAAAAATTTTTTTCTCATACCTCTAAGTATCCTCTAAAAATATACCAGAGTTTTTTTTTTAATACTCAGTAGTCTCTGAAATATTAAACAACTAAACTCATAAAATCGGAAAAACAATGAAATTTTTGATATTGAATATCTCTTAGGAAAAATTTTTAAATTTTTTTTCCTTTGGCAGAACTTCGTTTTATAATGAGACAAAACTCTCCACCAAAAATCATCCGAATCGGTGGGGGTCGCGTCCAACTATTTGTCGATTTGACATGGAATGACCCACATAATATAAATAGCTTGCATAATATAATAGTTTTTCTGATGCATAATCGATTTGAACGTTTTAGTATCGAGATAGTAATCGACATGATGTCGAGTTAAAGAACGACTAGTCACGATAAATAAAATGTATTGTAATTATGTTTTTATGTTACGTCAATAAATTATTAATATTAATATGTGGACTTTTATTCATAGCGAAGCAATTAGAAATAAATTGTTTAATGTAGGAAATAACAATGGAGTTATCAATAGTAAATAAAATGTACAGGTCATTATTTAAAATTGTTTATTAGTCTAGTAGGTATGTACTGCCTGAATCGAAAGTCTTACATTATAAAAGGTTTAAAATATAATGTTTTGGTAACAGTTTGAGATTACTTACAGAAACCAAATATAAAAAAGTTTAAACTCAAATACTGACGGTTGGGTATTTTTCATAAAATAAGTTTATATTTTTAACATAATTTACAAAACAAGTAAATAAATCTTTAACAGCAGCAGTAAAACAAACCAGTGTCTTTTCAATAAACACATATTTTGAAATTCGAGCTTGATAATATTCAAGTTACATAAAAAGTTTTGAGAAAGCCTTTGATTACTGGCCAGTTATTTAAAAACTTAATTACAGAGGAAATTAGAAAATGTTTTACTATTCAAATCACTTCTCACAACTGTTTAGATGGATTGGAACCATAATATTGATGCCATAAAGGTTCTCTAGTAAAGTTTTCTAACAATGCAAAAGTTTGTATGATTTAAAGTTACATAATATCTACATTCTTTTTCATTTTCATACATACTGCATTTTACTGTATAGATATTACAACTTCCCAAAACTTTTTCGTATTACTCATACATACTAAAATTTAAAAATATATACCAAAAACAAAACACTACTGATATTTATGAGACAATGAAAATACTAGAGCTAAATTTATTAAGCCCAAACACTACATTGGGCAACTGGATAACGTTACTGCAATTATAATATTAATAAATGACACAAATCTACTGTTTTAATCTAAAATGGATTAACTATATTATTTTTGAATTAATGATGCAAAATAATAGTTAAAGCTCTATATTTTCATCTACGATTCATCTCTGATTATTGATTGTGGATACAAAAGTAGTTTTCAATTTTCTTCACTTAAATCTTAAATAGATTAGGACCAATGGAGCCTCACTATTGTATGGAATTTTCTCGCTAATTACTTCAGAAATTACCATGACATTTGAGCGAACAGTGCATCTAAAGTCAGTTTGATTTTATGTGAAATTTATGTTCATATATTAAAATAATTTTGTAAATGTCTACAATTTTACTACTACTATTATTTACATTATGAAAAATGTGATTTACAATTTTAATCATTGTAAATTACACACAATATTTCACTTTCCTCAACTTTCATTATTTTTTTATGAAATTTAATATTGAAAAGTTGTTTGGTTTATTATGGAACATTTTCAATTAGTAATTTCATTTTCAATAGTGACTCAAAATTTGTAGTACACTATTTTTTTGTACATTTTTATCAGAAATAATGATGTAATTTTGGTCATTACTTTGTGGTTTCTAGTTTGGAATATACCATTATTTAAATAGGCCAAATGTACACTTTGAGATAAGAATTTTAAATAAATAACTTGTTATCAGCACATATCAATGCTTCTAGTATAGTGAGAATTATTTTGGAAACATTTTAGATTTTAACTTTCTCTGTAATCTTTCAAAAATGGACTATGCTTGAATATTCATTATTTATGGTTTAGTCTATGAAAGTAGTAAAATGTCTACACCCTAATATTAGGCCTACTAGTTCCATGATAATTGTAGCAATTGACAGTTTTACTTGTTACAGAAAACTTCCAAAATGAGAGATTTGGCACCCCGGTTTTTTGGTTACTGAACATCAAAGAAAATCATTGATAAAACTTAAAATTAGTAATTAGTTTTTAACTGCTATAATTACAATTCTAATCATGACTGTTATTAAACATTATCACTAGCTCAGGTCCGAATTTACAAATAAAACATGATGTTGTTCTGTTGTGTTGTGTCGTGGCCGTTAGTCTTTGCATGCTGTACTGATCCATTCACCATCTGAGTACCAGGAACTCTGATAGTCTTCTGTAGCACATGAGCATCCGACGGTTCTATCCTCTTGTAGTAATGTTCTTTTGTTTCAACTATTTCAAAGCCAAATTTCTTGTAAAAATCTATTGCGCCTTCGTTATTCACTTGTACATGCCTGAAAATAGATTGGTGCTGTAGTAATTTCAGTGTACAGATACAAGTATAAAATAACAATGTGAAATATTCAAATTGTTTGGAGAATTTAATTATACACTACGGTAGATGCATTGAGATTATTAAAAGTAGCAATTAAAATTAATAACCTTAACTTTATTATCTAAAAACATGCAGACTGGAATAATAGAAACATTACATCTAAATAACGTGATAATACAAGGATATACTTACAAAAAAATACTGTCAAAATTGCCATCCTGTTTCACATAGTTGAGCACATGTTTAACCATCATTGAACCAATACCAAGTCTTCGGTAGGGGTACAAGCATCCCAGGGTCATGATATAGAGTCGTCGTGAGTTCTCTGATGTGTCTATTCTGCAGCATACCGCTCCAACTACTATGTCATTGTAATAGGCTAATTTCGCGAGCTCGCCTGCCTCCAAAACGTCTTTGTAAAATTTATCATTATATGACACTGGAAATACGACTGTGTTCAGCTTCTTCAACTGCTTTATATTATGCGGCGTCACGTCCCCGAGTTCTATTTTAGCTCTGTAAAGGGAATGTGCTGGTTGAAAGAAAGAAATAATGTTGTTGTGGAACTGAGTTAAATATCAAAGTTATGTGATGAATAAACGTATTTGAAGGTCTCGTTATGTAACTTTATATACTCACCTAGTCATTTTAAGAACTAATCTAAGAATATACACTAAAACACTAAAATTTATCACTAATCTACAAACTCTACAACACTCAGGAGGCACGGGTTCACTCCCGCCATCTATACGCAAATTATGCCATTTCCATTTCTGCCATGTTTAATGTTGCCATTCAGACGAAATAACTGGAAATCATGAACTTGTCTATAAAAATCGCAAAATTTATCACATTGATGGAAGAAGGACAAGGAAGTTTCAAAATTGAAACAGAAATAACTAGACTATTTTTTCTGAGTATGCCCCTCTACTTAATCTTGATATCAATCTTGGTTCTAAATCTTCATTACGTTTTGAAGAATGTGTATAGACGGCGTGAAAAGTTTTTAAGGATGCCGCAGACAGACGCAACCAGTATCAATGTGGTATCAAAAGTACTGTGCCAGTTTAGTAACCACTGTAGTAAATCCGATCACGACTAAAAATTGCATAAAATGTCGTAAATTGTGGCAACGCTAAAGGTCTGGCAACTCATGATATTTTTTTACTTTTTGCAATGACATGGCCATTGCTTCTTAAATGAAATTATAAAAATTATTTTTTCAAATTTACATTTATTCACAATTCAATGAATATTAATAACAATTTTTCTGATCGAATAAATGAAGTACATAATAAAAAAATCGAATAAGAATATTTGCAAACCATGAACGAACATTAAGAATATTTAAGATACGGAGACATTTGCCTAATATTAAAAAAAAACCAGAGTCAAAAAAGCGCAAAAATTCAAATTCTTCGTCAAAATTGTCACGACATTCTATTGTTTCCAAACTTTACTAAATTTTCACTTTCCAGATTTGTGAAAAATAAAACAATTTCTGAATATAAAAATGTTGCATTATCAACTCCGCTGTGCCAAACAATACGGAAAGTCCTATTTAACTACGCGATTTTTAAGCAGGAGTTCAAATTTAAGTCAAAGTGCTATTCCACAAGCCGTATCAAAAGATGACTTGAAACCGCAGACTTCTGTCAATGATGCATTACCTTCGAAAATAAGGGCCTCAACTGAAATTTTCTCAAGTACCAGGGTAATTCCAGTGATGTTGACCAACAAGGATTCCGTAGTGCTGCCTTTTGACGAAGTCCCTGGTCCAAAATCTTTGAAGTATTTATCGACTTTGCGCCATTATCTGTCCGATATTGGCACTCAAATAACAGCAGGAATACTTACTCTTAGTTTAGACATAGGTCAGTAAAATATATATTGCTTGTTAATTTACCGTTACGCAGGTCAAACTTTTTTTTTTTTTTTTTTTCAGTTGGAGGAAATCACCGGATCCCCGTATGTGGGAGTTAAACCTCACTAAAACCTCCAACCGCTCGCTTTCAGCGTCCGAACCCCGGCTGAGGCCAGAACCCAGCACGGGGTTTGGAGGGACGGCGCGACGCGTTACGCCATCGGCATGCTTTCCCGTCGCTCCGTCCCCGGACGCCGAACCGGTAGCCGCTTGCGAATACGGCCACCGGCTCTCTCGGTCGGCGGGCTCTCCGAAGCCCGCCAAGATGGGACCGCGTGTCACCCTCCCGCGGAATACCCCGCTGGGTCAGAACCAGCGTGGGTCGGGGAGCGCGGTCTACCATCCCCCGGATGCTCTAGCGCTAAGGGCGTGTTGAGCGAGACACGGCACCTTCTTGGGTCCCCGCTCGCACTCGCATGCGTTGGGGACTCGAAACTCTTAGGGGGCCAGAATCCGGGCGAGATCCCGGTCCCGGCCCCCTGCTCGACGGCGGCGGGTTGGCAGGTCGAGAGCGGCGTACAGCCTCTCTCTCTCAGCCCCCGCCACCTGCTTCTGCGAGATGGTGGACTCGCAGAAGTCGAGCATCGCCTTCCAAGACTCGTCGCTCTCGAGCATCGACGCCGCGACGCCCGGGAGCGACAAGTCCGGAACTATTTGTTGGACCAGGACACAACGCTGCCCCTCCCATGCGGGGCAGCGCGCGAGCGTATGCTCCGCCGTGTCCTGGTCACATCCCACGCAATGGTGGCACCTCGCCGTCGGCTCGGCCTTGATCCGGTGCAGATACCGACCGAAGCACCCGTGCCCGGTCAGCATCTGCACCATCCAAAAGGTGAGGCGTCCTTCGCCACGACCCACCTAATCATCTAGGATCGGGCGTATCGCCTCGACGGTCAGTAAACTACATAGTTTTGCGCAAAGAATTTTCTATTTGTTACCTGCCAATCTACCTAATCCAATCTCGTATGTAATAACTAATTATCTGAAGAAAAAAAAAATAGCGTACAATACATTGTCTTAGGTTCATCATCATTGAACTTGGCACCCATTTAGATCTCACTTCTTTTGTCGTTGAAGTCAATTATGATAATACCTATTGAACTTGGCTCTTATTTCAAATTTATGTTTTTGATTGGATTTCATTACTTTTTGTAGTCAAGTACACATCCTCGTAACGCCGTGAGTCCTATTAAAAGGACAAATTCAAAACTAAAAGTTGACTTTATAAATATAAAAAAATGAATGAGTTACTGTATTTTCCTACTATACAAAAGAATACCTAAATAAAAAAATGTCAATTTTTAAGTAATTAAATTCTATTATAAACGCTTAACATAAGTAGGTACAGGCACTAATTAGGTATTTATATTAAGCGGTCATGATAGAGTCTATTTTATTTTTAATTACAATTTCTTATTGTTTCCTTTCTATTCAGCTAATAACCTATCTGCATACCAAATTTTAACTCTCTAGGTCATCGGGATCTGGGTTAGAATTTTGATCTATAGGTCAGTCAGTCAGTCAGTCAGTCAATGATAAAAATTAGGATGTTTGGACATTAATAACTAAATAACCGTTTGAGCTTATAAAATTTAGAACACTTATGTCACACATCTCGCAAGTCTCAATATATGAGCCAAAGTTGATATGTTTATGTGAAATAGTTTTTGATTTAAGAGGGGGTCAAAAGTCGCTCCAAATTGTTCGGGTAATATTACACACGGTGCTTGCTGCTCGCCAGTTCTCTCTCTTGAACTTGGTTTGACACGCTACCGCGTGTCTAGATGCTAAATATTTAATTTGTTAATCGACATTCTAGGAACTATCATAAACACCAAAAAGCCGTTGAAAAATTTTTCGACATTGTTCGATGAGTACGGTCCTGTAGTACGATTTGTAAGTCCAGTCGGTAATGACATTGTCCTGATCAACCATCCGGATCACATACAGAAAGTGTTTACCTTAGAAGGCGACTACCCTGTCAGATCGACACTGGATTCCTTGGAGAAATACCGCGTCGAACATAGAAATCACGTCTATGGAGGACTTTATACACTGTAATATGGAATTATTGTTTCTTATAGATTTTGATTTAATTTGTTGAAGTTCGTAGTTAATTACTTAATCACTCCTATATTCACCTTCTGGCAACTGTCAAGTGGCCTTATTATCCTTCCGTAAAGAGAGTATTACTCAGTAGCGAATATTTCCTCATGCTGAAAAACCTAATTGCCAGTTAATTCAAGTAATCTTGTAGAATATTTACAAAACAGAAAAAAGTATTTGTGGAATAATTTACTGTAAGTTTTTAATAGATTTATGTTTAATAAAGTAAAATACTTTTCCTTAATAAGAAATGGGGAGGAATGGAGCCGTCATCGATCTATAATTGCCACTCCTTTACACAATGCGGTCACTTATCATATCCACGGAATTGACGAAATATGCGAAAACTTCGCTCAAAAAGTTTACAACATGAGGACTTATCAGGACGAAGTGCCACAAGATTTGTACAAGGAGTTACATAAGTGGGCTTTTGACTCTTTAGGTAAGATTAAATTCTTCGGTTGTGGTCACGAAGCGAAAGCGAAGCTGGTGGTTGCAACGGCGCCGTAACAAGCCATTAACGATTACAAAAAAATACTAACAAAAAATTATATTAATCTATTTCTAATTCTCCAAAAAATACGGGAAGGATCTAATTCAGTTCGAAGCCGCGATCTGATAAAATCACTAAAGACTACATTATTTAAAACATCTATTTCTTCAAGGTCTGGTACTATTTTCAAAGAAATTCACAATGTTGAATACGGATCTCGTGTACAGTCAATGCGACATGTCCTGGATGTACTATAGCTTGGAGAAAGCTACCGAAGCTCTCATCAAATGCGAGTCTGGTTTGCACTGGTGGAAAATATTCTCTACTCCTTCGTGGCATAACTTAGTGAAATACTGCGATAGCTTGGACAGGTATGAAACGAATTAGGTTTAAAACGCAATTATGGCAACATAATTTTAAAACAAAATATTACGTATTCTTTTTTTCAGTCTAATCGGAAAATACGTTTTGGAAGCAGAACAAACAATTTCTTTGAAACCTCAAGAAGAAGAGCAACGTTGTAAGTACCTCACAAACTATTTACGGTTACAACGGTTTTAAAAATTGTGCCTTCATTTTGGCATTTTGCTAAATTAGGTTGAATCATCAGGATTTCTTTAATAGATAGCAGTATGATCCACGATTCCTTTCAGCATTACGTTATTGCCATCTAGATTATGTAGGTACTCTGCGACTAGGCCCTATTTTGCGAATGACTAAATTTTGATTAAAAATATTATTTCGCAGCCGACACTAATCCTGCTCTAATCTACTCAATGTTGGTCGGACATGAGAAGATGAATCCTGAAGATGTAGCAACAGTTATCATGGACATGCTGCTCATTGGAGTTAATACGGTAATTCAGGGATATAAATCGCAAATCTAGATCTAAGGGAAACTCAAAAAAATACTTCCGGAAACTTGAAACTGGTTATTGTTTTTGGCACCATAGAAGTGTTCAGATTAAAATGTATTAATCAGTATCGAGGATCAGATATTTTTAAAACTATTTCATTGGTCGATAGGTTTTCGGTTCGAGAATGCAATTGTATGCTTTTTGAGTTGATTTCCTTTAGATCTAGATGCGCGAAATGTTCTCTTATCAAAAATGATTTAGTTACAAATGAATTAAATTTCTTTGTTACTAGCATATTTTAAATGTTTTTATCTTCAACTTTCGTAGGACAAAGCTTGAGATGGTTGGTTTCAGATTACTTCATCTACATCCTTCCTGTTATATTATTTGGCGAAATACCAAAGGGTCCAAAAGTTACTCTACAAGGAAATCGAAGAGAAATTTCCCGATCAGAAAATAGACGATTTATCTCAAATACGAGAACGGACTCCTTATCTTCAGGCGTGTATCAAAGAGACACTAAGGTTAATAATTTGAAATTGTTGGATTTTGTCAATTAATTTACACAAGCGTGACGTCATAGTTCTAAAAACATTTTAAAATCAATTTGGTTGTAGAATTTTTTAGCTTGATTTTTAATTAAACTTATTTGAATGTGTTTGAGAAGTGAAATTGATTAACTTTTACAGACTAGTTCCACCGATCCCAGTGCTGACAAGAATATTGCCGAAAAATGTAACACTGGATAAATACAAGTAGGTAAACTTGGACAGTCATCTCTTACTCATTTTGATCATTTTCTTTAACTAAATTACTTTTGCAGCATTCCAAGAGGAACTCTCATAATAATGTCAACTCAAGATGCATCGTTAAAGGAACGTAACTACGATGATGCAAAAGATTTCTATCCAGAAAGATGGTTAAAGAACGACCCTAGTGATTACCACATGTTTGCGTCTGTGCCATTTGGATATGGCCCCAGAAAGTGCCTCGGTCAAAACGTAGCTGAAAATATGATGTCTCTTTTGGCTATAAAGGTTCTTAGTTAATATTTTCTAGCGACCGTATGAGTAGTCAGATTCAGGTGGCCCGCAACGCAACGTATTGGCGTCTGGTTCCGAATTTCATTTAGACGGTGGCGACGGAATTAGTGGACATAAATTTCTTCAAAAATTGTTATGATGCATTTTGGGTCGACCCGCCCATAACGTTTGCGTTGCTACATATACCTATTTAAGGCTATTGCTGATTCATATTTGTTCCAATTTGAAAAATATCAAGTATGTCAGCATTAAAAATAGGCAAAAAATTTTGTACTTTACTAATAGCTTTTCTTTTACTTTTAGCTTCTTCAGAAGTATAAACTGGATTATCACTACGGTGATGTAAAACCAACAAAAAGCTTCATTGTAAAACCTCACAAAGCATTGAAAATAAGATTCATTGATAGAATTTAGCTTTTAGTTTAACTTATTATAAAGGAGAAAATGTTGGGTTTTAATAAAAAGTTAATTTAAAATGAGCATTTCTTATTTTAAAACAATTTTATAATAAAGACCTTAATAAGAATACAATTTTTGTAACACAATTTATTAAATCTTGAATATGAATAGTTAAGGGAGTAATACCCATATAGACTACAGGCCCATGAAGAAAAATTATGGGTCATTTGAACCACCAGATGACCTATCTAAAACGAAATTCTCAAATTGATTTTGTACGGCATCTGTATCATACTATTTAAATACTGCTTCTAATCCATTATTCCTCAACGCCATAAAAAAATCATGTGACAAGGGGAAAAAACGATGGTTGCAATCCCCTGAATGCTCACCTGCACTCAGTTGGACAGCTTACAAGTGACGGCATAGTACTGTATCTTATTATTTTATGCTAGAATTTCGTTTTAGATAGGTCACCTGGTGGTTCAAATGACCCATAATTTTTCTTCATGGGCCTGTAGTCTAATAACATTAAAAATTACTTAAATACTAATAGTTATTCATGCAAAAAACTTACAAGTAAATACTTATGATATTGTGTATGGTCTTCTGTTACTAAAGGTTTCATTGCCTAAAGGTGCCAACAATATAATTATGGCAACATTATTATTTATATTATAATAAAAATAACAAACAATTCATGAGTATATGTTACAACTAATAACTACCACTTAGAAATATCTAATTTATAAACTTAACAAACAATAAATTGTGGTTTATCTTTGTCTTTTTGAAAAAATGTTCAAGTACTTCCCTCTGGTCATTTCCTTTGCCTCTTCAAGTCCTAACTGGTATGCTAAATCATGAAGTTTCTTTACCTCCATAATGAGACCGCTAGTTGTCAAAGCACCAAGTTCTGAAAAAAAAATCATGTTATTAATACATTGACATTGTGAGATACGTATTTAAGTATGTAGTCTTCTTTGTAAAGTATGATTAAAGTTAAAATTTTCCATCAACACTTAAATACAAGAAAAGTTACATTTTATACAATTCTACCTAAAGTTGATAAGAAAAGTGAAAGGATTTTTATAAACTGACTTACTGAATACCTAAAGATTTTATTTTCAAATAAGAACACAAATGTAATGCATGCAAAATTCTTATTCATAGTTATTTTTTAATAAATATGTATTAACTCACGTTGCATGTAGCTGTAGTCTTGTTTCGTAAGGCCCTCGTTCCATGAAGGTTCTTCTTTACCGGGTAGTGGAGCGAACTCCGATACTCCTGGAACTGTCAAAGAATCATTGGAACATTGAGATTCTTCCTCGGAAGAAACGTTACTTGTACTTTTCTGCTCCATTTTCAGTAAAATGTTCAAAATTGTCCGTTTCTAACCGAAAAATGTTGTTCCAATAACAACATTAGGAAAAGAATGACAACATCACGGATCAAATCTAATAGCGCCATTTTTGAAAAAAATAATCTTTGTTGGTAAACAACTAAGATTTTAGAAAAACTGATATTAACTTTAAAACTTACTTTGTTCAGGCCATAGTTCCGGTGAAGCTCTATCGAGTTTTTCTGAGCTGAAAAGACTCTCCTCCAAGGATGTTAGAGGAGTATCATCTGACGAAGCTTGATCTGAAAGAAATAACCACTGTAAATTATAGCTATACCTTCGAACATTTTTATTAAACATATTTATGCCACCTATACTATAAAAGAAAAGAGTGACAACGTTATTCTGAAGAAATAACACTTGAGAATAAAACACATAATACCATCTTCAACAGGATTTTGTTTCGCGGCCATTTTCAGAAATTTATTTTCTTTTGATTTTGACAAATCTGTCACTTTGTCGACTTTGCGCAACCTTTTTATCAGTCCAGAGAAGCAAAGGTAAGATGTGCTGTTACGCCAATTAAAAATTAAAAGCTTTTTTCTTGAGCGATAAATTGTTCTATTTTACACAGAATTACGTACCTATATATATATGTATGGTCTGTGATTACGTACCAAAAGTTACACAAACTTACAAAATTAAGAATTACTCCGTTTAGTCCATTCTTGTTTAAAAGTTGGCCATGAAAACTGGACAGTCAGGGTATGTTATAGATTATAGCAAACAAACCGCAAAAAGCATCGAGCAAGGGAACAACTTGATACAGTGGCAATACTAAAAGTTCTTTTCTTCCGGTTGTCAAGACAAGGCAAGGTGTGTGATTTCGCTTGTCCACATGGTTTTTCATTAATTTTCGTGTTGTTTTAATAATTTAAATTAATTTAAAGTGTCTAACTGGACAAGGTGAAGTGCAAATAAAATCTGTTTCAATATTTAAGATCAAATCAAATTTCAATGTGCATCCACGCAGATAGCAAGCGAAGCTGGGTTTTGTGTCATAGAAATTGTTTTTGTGGAATTAATATTAGCTATTCATAAATAAAGTGTAATTCTATTCGACTTGATTACAATTAATTCTTAAGATTGTATAAAAAATCCACTATCATTCATTTGTATGTTTGATCTATTATCCTAACCTCACTTTTTTGACGTCTTGTTGGTGAACACCGAACTTGTGCGTGTCCTGTTGTTTTTTAAATATTACAAGAAAGTGCGCGCAAGAAGGCCTTTCCCTAGAATAATATCACATTATTTTCATTGGATATTTACAGATGCGTTCCGTAACAGTGAAGGATGTCGAACAAGACAAAATTGTCAAAACTGTAGCTGCCCATTTGAAAAAGTAAGTTATTTTTCTATATGCATATACTACAAAGTTAGAGAAACAATAATTGTTGGAAATCTAAATTTCCTTAAGAAATTTTCCACATAAATTACTGTATTGGAATTTTTTTTTCAGTATAATTTTTATAATAATTTGGTATTTCATATTTTTCAGAACGGGCAAAGTTAAGGTTCCAGATCATATGGACCTTGTAAAGACTGCTCGTTTCAAGGAGCTGGCTCCCTACGACCCCGACTGGTTCTATGTTAGATGTGCAGCCATTCTCCGTCACATTTACATCCGTTCTCCCGTTGGAGTCAAAACAGTCACTAAAATCTTTGGTGGACGTAAACGCAATGGAGTAACACCCTCACATTTCTGCAGGTAAAACTTTTAGTAAATCATTTCAAGTATGAAAACTTTAAAATTGAAATTTATTTGAAAAATAAAATTAAATCTGTAGAATAATATAGTATATCTTTATAGCTTCATCAATAATTACTTTATCTGTAGCTGATGTTGTTTGCATTTTTAAGAAATGTATTTTATAGTGACATTGGGCACCATTAATATTATTACTTATATTTTGTTATTTGTGGATTTTACTATATTGTGCACTACACTCAGTGTGTGCCTAGGACTAATAAAATTGTGTGTCAGGTATAAAAACATATTGTCACTGGAAGGATAAATTACTATATTATTATTGTAATAAAAATTAAAAAAATATTAAAAAATACTAAAATATCATTATAATACCTGCAACATTCATTTAGATATTATTTCCTTTACTTCTCATTTTATTGTACATTTTTGGTCGTTTTAAATATAAACGTTTAAATTAATTAACTCATCTTTGCTAATGCAACCTTTAGTCTTTTACCTTCCCAGTGATTAAATACATCTTTGAGCTAGCTAACTACTGTACACAGAATCATTGCAGTTTTTTAAAAGTAATATTGTAATCAAAACCTTTGAAATTTTAACACTAGGATTTAACTTATAATAGTTAATGTGTATGTTTTTGGACTGAATTGTTGATCTATAATCTGGGAAATAATAGTTTAATTACTGACACTAATGTGTGGATGTCAAAAAATTATATTCATACTCCAATAAACTAAACCAATTATGGTTGCGTCTTAGTTGAGTGTATTACATTTCAGATATATGTTCTGTAAATTTTTATTATTAATTTGTTAATCATAACCAGTAAATAGTATTATTTAGTATGAAGTTTGCACATACTGTTTAATTGTTTCACAAAACTGCTTTTCCAGTTTTATGGATAGTATACCAAACAATAATGTGGATTTTTTGTTTTAGATCTTCAGGCAGTATTGCGCGTAAAGCTCTCCAGTCCCTGGAAGCTTTGAAGCTTGTTGAGAAGGTCCAAGATGGTGGCCGCATCCTGACTACACAAGGCAGACGGGACCTCGACAGAATCGCTGCTCAAGTCCGTCTAAAGGCCAAGCAGCAGGCTAAGCAACAAGTCATTGTTCTTTAATTTTATGCTAATAAAAGATAAAATTTAGATTGTTGTTTTATTATACATAGTTTTTAATAATACAAGTTTTTAAATTGACTGTGATAAGGAAACGTACAAATTTTTTGGGGTTCCGTTGTTAAAATTAGGTACGTGAACCATACCGTGCGTCAGTTTTTCTCCAAAACAACACTACAAAGCGAAGACTTGTACGAGTACGTGAATTTTTACGGAGAGAAAAAGGTGGAACAAGATTTCGATATTTTATTACATAGGTTTTTGAAATAATGCCGGTTTTTCACTACAATGTTGTTTCACATTTCTATTTAAGGATCGTGTGCGAAATATTCTAAAGTAATTTTTTTTTCAAAACGACAACCTTTGTATTTTGATTGCTTGTTTGAACAATTGTACTTGAACTTTTCTGAGACCGAGTACAAGAATTGTTTGTCATAGAAAAAAGTTAAAATTTAGTTTCATTCATACGGTAGCTACGGAACCCTATATTGCATGTGTTGCTACACGCACTTGACTTATAATAAATAAATAAATAACAGTTTACTTTTGTACTTTTCAAAATCAACAAGAACTCTTAAGTATTTATAATAATTTGATTTTTTATTTATTTCTAGAAAATTTATATTTCTTAGGTTTTTTTTTTTTAATATTTAATAGATTTAATGGCCTGGTAACAAGACCTTTAAGCCAATATTTCTCAGGAATATCGTTATGTAAAGCTTGCAATTATGTACTAGGGATGGCGGGATTGCGATTCGGAATATCGGTTTAGGAGAATCGATCGAGACGATCAGAATTTAGGAGATCGGCATTAAATCAAACACAATTATTATAGTCAAAATGTTTCAATTGTACTTTGTTAAACAAAAAATCCTCAATATGTTTGCTTCGAAACAAGACCTTTTTACAAGCTTTATATTAATTTTCACTGGATGTAACTATACAATATGTAACAAAAACCCTGTAAGTCCCTAACACTTCGGGGACGGAGCGACGGGAAAGAGTGCCGAGCACGTAACGCGCCGCGCCGTCCCTCCAAACCCCGTGCTGGGTTCTGGCCTCAGCCGGGGTTCGAACGCTGAGTATGAGCGGTTGGAGGTTTTAGTGCGGTTCAACTCCCACATACCCTACCTGAGCGGGTGATCCGGTGACTTTCTCCAACTGAAAAAAAAAGATCGAGCCTGTCTCGTGGAGATCTTACTGTATATTCATTAACTTTTTTTTTTTTTTTTTTTTTTAGTTGGAGGAAATCATCGGATCCCCGCCCGCGGAGCGAATGTGGGTATGTGGGAGTTGAACCGCACTAAAACCTCCAACCGCTCACACTCAGCGTCCGAACCCCGGCTGAGGCCAGAACCCAGCACGGGATTATGAGGGACGGCGCGACGCGTTACGCCATGGGCACTCTTTCCCGTCGCTCCGTCCCCGGACGCCGAACCGGTAGCCGCCGGCGAATAGGGCCACCGGCTCTCTCGGTCGGCGGGCTTTCCGAAGCCCGCCAAGATGGGACCGCGTGTCACCCTCCCACGGAATACCCCGCTGGGTCAGAACCAGCGTGGGTCGGGGAGTACGCGGTCTACCATCCCCCGGTTGCTCTGACGTAAGGGCGTGTTGAGCGAGACACGGCACCTTCTTGGGTCCCCGCTCGCACTCGCATGCGTTGGGGACCCGAAACTCTTAGGGGGCCAGAATCCGGGCCAGACCCCGGTCCCGACCCCCTGCTCGACGGCGGCGGGTTTCTGCGTAGAGAGAAGAGCTTTCTCTCACACGCCCCGCCGCCTGCTTCTGCGAGATGGTGGACTCGCAGAAGTCGAGCATCGCCTTCCAGGACTCGTCGCTCTCGAGCATCGACGCCACGACGCCCGGGAGCGACAAGTCCGGTCCTATTTGCATGACCAGGACACAACGCTGCCGCTCCCAGCCGCGGGGCACAGCGCGAGCGTATGCTCTGGTGTGTCCTGGTCACACTCTACACAGTGATGGCACCTCGTCGTCGGCTCCACCTGAATCCGGTGCAGATACCGACCGAAACACCCGTGCCCGGTCAGCATCTGCACCATCCAAAAGGTGAGGCGTCCCTTGCCACGACCCACCCAATCCTTTAGGACGGGGCGGATCGCCTCGACGGTCCGTAGACCCCAGGTGGGGTTGGCCAGCCGTCTCTCCCACCTGTATATTCATTATCAGTCAAATTAACCGTTTGTATCGATACTATTACACCAAAAAATCGATAAAGTTAGTGTTCGGGAAATACCTTACGAAGAGCTGTCAATTGTCAAGGTAATATCACCTGTCATTATTGACAGCAATGATGCACTGATCTCGGCTCCCTCATATCACCACCAACTTCAAATCAGTTTTGTTACAACTGCGTCTTTGTTTGGGTGTATTTGCAATGAATTAACAAAAATGTTGTTAGCGTTTAATCGGGTGTTTATCGTTCTAATTGTATATTTAATATCGTGCGCGTCTTGCGGTGATCGGTATGATAAATCGGAAAGGTCCTTGTATGTGTCTGAAGATGTTCCGACTTCGGGTAGACGGATGACTGTGATCAATAAAGTTAGCGAAAATGAAAGTAGCGGGTCGTACCGAAGAAAACGTGGAGCTACTACAATACAGCCACCCGTACAAGGAAACGTTAGTACACGGGTAAGTGATGACTTCCTTTTTAAATCTCGTTCGAGTTCCCCTTATTTCTATAATACATTGTCTCCTGCGTTTTCTATATTTTTATCGCTGTGACGTATTGTTTTCAGTTCTCAACCGGTACCTGAAGGTCAATTTCTTGTTGATATGTTTTGTTGTCATCATATTTTTGCAAGTGATAATTACTGTATTTCATGACTTGCGTTTACTAAAGTTGAATAGGATTAACCTACTTAAGTGTATTAATATAAACTGTTTTGCGTATAACTTTCGTTTTGCTGTTTTCTTAGAGGTTTTATAATTTATGGTCTGTTTGGCTCTTGCATATTATTCAAGTGGTTAATTTTCTTCAGATAACACATCTTAATGATAGTCACCAGCAACTCATGGTCCATTGGGTCGGAGAAGGTTCCAATGTAATCATATGTCTTGCCAGAGACTCCTTACCCAGGAATAAAGGTGCTGGTACACCATCTGCCCTCTTCATCTCCTATGATTATGGAAAGACATTCCTCAATAAAACAGATAGTTTCAAACTTGGTGATGCTCCAGGCAGTGGTTATGCACAGTTGGATAAATTCTTCAATCACCCCAAGTATCCTGAATTTGTAAGTATAAATACAAAATAATCAATATTCTTTTTATGACTAAACTAACTTTGTATCTATTTAGTAATGGATTAAGGTCATAATATGTTGATAAAAAATATTTACAATATTGCTTTGTATCAACTATTGAAGTGCTAGTTTCAAGTAAATAAGGTTTTCAAGAAAACAATAGAACATTTACGAAACAACTATGAGTGTGTATGACTCATACTGTTAAACAAACCAATGTTATTTAAATTATGTATTTTGATTCTGCACTTATATGGTAATAACTAGGAACTGTAATAAAAATAATGATTAAAAGGGTAATACAGCTTAAACATCATTTTCTGTATTTATACAGACTACTTTACAAATAGGTTAAACATACTATTTCAATTGTTTTTTAGACATTCAATTGTTTCTGCCCAATTATATGAGGAATTGTATTGGTCACACAACAGAATTATTTTGTGCAAAAATATTATTTACTTTTGCCTAAATCATAAATGCTGTAAAAGTGGGTGGCATTATTTGACAAATAGTGCAATACAACATGTTATCAATAGTAATAAAAGTAAATTATTTATTAATTGATTAAATAAAATAAAACAAGTAATCTATGCCTAGTTAGTGAGTAATGAGGTATAACATTCCTAATTATCAATAATACTGTGATAAGAGTTTGATTTGTTACGATTGTAAATTAAACAATTGTTGTTGCATAGCAGTTTATAGACTACTTTGTTTGTTAGTCTATTTAGCATGTTATCTGTAGTTAATGTTATAAAGTCAATATATAATATATTTGTTTAAACATTTTAATCTCCAAAGCTGTTTGATGTTCTTGAAAATGTCTATTGAATTTTGATGAAGAGTTTTTAAAAGTATCACATTTTGGAATTCATGGTATTCTTTTAGTAAATTTTTAATATTTACTAGACAAGCTCATGATAATGATGTTAATTGCAATTTAAAATTATAACAATAATAAATCACTTCATCTATTAAAAAAAAACGAAATAATTAAATGAATTTTTACTCAACAGTGTGTATTTGTGGATTCAACAAACAAGAAGTTATTTTACACCAGTGACAATGGAAGGAATATTCACAGATCAGACTTGTCTTTCTCTCCTAGTGAACTGGCTTTTGATGAAGAATTCCCAGATAAATATGTTATTTCGGATAAAGTTGATAGCATCAGAAATGTGAGTAACACTAAATTATAATAAGTTTGTTCTTAAGGGACTTAGTTCTAATGTATATAATGTTCCTAATAAGTATGTAGATTATTAGTACCTTCATTATATACTTTAGTACCTTTTCTAATAAGAAAGAAATTCTCCTCTGTTTTATATTAATGTCACAGAGTCTCTCACAGTCATTAGCTTATTTAAAATAGCTTGACCTTCCAAGAAATTTCTTTGAAATGTGACATTGAATTCTATTCCAAAAATGCCACTTTAATGTTAGATCTTTATTATCGGAATGTAATTGAATGCATGTCCAATATAACATAAGAAATATAATACTAAGCTAAAGATATAATTTAAAAATATTATTTTACCTGAACTACTCAAAAAACATTACTTTATTTTTATTGCGATGTGCCTACAAGCGCACAGTTATTTTATATCACTATCTTATTATTCATGATATAAAACGTAACCATTAGTATTAATGTCATAATTATGAACTAGAATTTTAAAAGTGTTTCGTTTTTCAGCTTTATCTTACGTTAGATGGAGGGAAAACATTCAAAATGATTCAAAGTTTTGTAAAAACCTTTGTATGGACATCTGGTCCAGGGTTTTCGAAAGTGTTTTACGTTGAAAGATGGAAGCCAGAAGGCACAAGTACCGTTTTCAGTGCAAAGGATCCTACTGATTTAATAAATGCTGAAGTCATATTTGAAGATACAAAAGATTTCCAGGTCAAAGGAGATTTTATGTTTGCCACGAAGCAGTCCAAAGAGGTAAGGATGTTAGAGATAATCGTTGTTTTATTTAGTAATCTAATGATTTAATTTTATATGTGGCCATAGAATTATTACATCTGGAATCAACATCATGAACAACAGAATGAAGCCAATTTAAAGTGCACCGATCGCGCGTAACTACACGATATTCTGGCGTTAGTGTACCGATGACACTCAATTCGTTTAACACACTAATAAAATATTACACACACATAAGTTCTTTAAAATTTCACTTTGTTATTTATGATGTTGATTCAAAACATCGTGTTGTTACGCGCGATCGGTGCACTTTAAATTGGCTTCATTCTGTTCATGATGTTGATTCCAGAGGTAATAATTCTATGTATGTGGCGTAATAAAATCCACAATTATTATTTAGTTCGGAAAATTTTTAACTTTTTAGTATCATTGCATTTGTTCTTCAACTGCATTTCTCCCCTTTTACAGATTTTTATTTTTAAACATAAATTCGTCATCGCACTTGTCTGCCAAGGGATTGATCAGTGTTTTAGGTTTCAAATATATTGTCTTTGTTCAGTCATTATCAGTCATTACTCCTTTCTTCTGAAAGTGATATTATTGTAAACAATATTATCGATTTGACCTTGTTTTTCTTGTCTCATAGAAACTTATCGCGATAAAGGATCGTCAAGGATTCCTTTGTGTTTGTGTACAAAGGTCACTTCAAATTAATAACGAATATTATTGTTCTAATTAATAATGAAAGTTAAAATTAACAGTTTTATTGTTTGATCGAGAGACGTAATTTGTGACTTCTTTTATCTTCTCTTTATTTATCTTGATTTAAGAAATATGAATCAAATACCTATATTTATATAAATAAATTTAATAGTCAATGAATAATTGATTTAATTCAGCACACTCAGCAATGATTCTACACAGTTAATAAGATTACGTTCCATAACAAGAAATGCAAATCGATTCCAATAATATAACGTTGAGCACGTTCTATCGATATTTTCCTTATAGAACCGGCCTTAGTTTTTCAATTGTTACCTAAAATATTTTTATCTTGGTTTATCCTCATACAGTCTTCGCCATAGCTTACTGCAGTATTTTCAAAGTTAACAATATCAATCTCTGAGTAATGTCCGCTCCGTATCGCGGAAGTTGCTTGTTGAGTGTGAACGAGGTAATTTGACGTGCTTGCCCCCCGTCCGAGCATTGCTCAATTGCCTAAACCAATTTGACTCGCACTTAATTTAATAAACGTATCATGTATTTTGAGATTCATATTTACAATGCAGGCAGTTTAAACGTTACCCTAGTACTTGTAATGTGGATTGTATCTACGCCATTCTACGATAATTACTCGTCGCCTCAGTGCTTGTTTGGCCAATCTGCACTCGAGCAAATTTTACAGGAGACAGCAAACAAGCACGGAATTTTCGTTAAGTGCCGTGTTGAGAAAAAAAACTGAAATGAGATTTTTATTGTTTTAGAATTGATTATTTTAAAAAAATATTTTACCAGTCGGATGGAAATTTAATTCTTTATTTAAAAGTCATTTTCGTAAAAAATGTCAGATTGGCCAAACAAGCACTGAAGCGACGTACGGCGTTTTTTCTAATTTACTTCGAAAATAAGTGTTAAGCTGTCGTTAAATTTCTGAATTTCAATACTGACTCACTTCGTCATAAGGCGTGTCGTCATTTCTTAATATTAAAATGTACAAATAATTTTCTACGTTGATAACGACATTAACTGTTTAATATTCAGCTATAAATTTAGAGTTTAGCCAAAAATAAAAGCACTGATGATATTATATTGCGAAATAGTTTCAGAGGTAAAAATAAATATTCGAACTGCATTGGATATATTATGTGCATTACATAAGTTTAAACCACATGTTCCTATTCGTGAATTAACATATCGTTTGCAAAATACACATTAGATTCGACTGACATAATTTCGTTTTGCAATTTGGTGAAAGTTGTTTCGCGTGAACGTGAATCGATTCAAGAATACAACCCATAGATATGTATAAAGTATATTCTATGAGTAAAGTCAAGTTATAAAATGAATACTGTGTATGTCCACAGATATAAATAGCTGGACTATCTTCATCATGACATTATGAGACGCATTGTTCATTAATGAAATAAGATATTATAATTGTAGCAACAGTTCAAGTACCTACAACGAACAGAAGTTACAGTTCAAACTTCATAATTAATTCTCAGTATCGTTTATTATGTATTGTTACAGTGATGACTAATAGCACTTTAGTGAATAATACACTTACGGCAATGTTTTATAAAATAAATAGATATGATAATATAAACTTAATCTGTATAGTGTTTCAAGAGCACTCTTTCTTTTTTATTGTAGGTGTACATGTGTTGTTTAAAATAACTTATTTTATATTTTGAACGAATTTGGATACATTTTAGCAATTATTGATACATCCCAAGGATGTAAAATTACGTTACCATTAATAATAAAACAATACTCACGTAAAGTTTGGTCATTATAGTAGGTTTTTCTGGGTCTAAACCTGAAAATAATTTCAGCCTCTCCTGCCTTCTATTTAGCAAAAATCAACCATTACAGAAACTTACAAAAAAAAATCAGGAGTTACAGTGGTGGGAGTGAGAGGTGGGCCAAAAAAAAAACTTACAAAATAATCTAGTTTGTATGTAATCATTATTCGTTTTCGCGACCAAGTACCCCCTTCCTCCTTTGGTAGGTAGACCTATAAAGTATGTATAATGACTGGGAAGATTCAGTTGATTTATTAGTCAAAAACCTTGACTGATAAATCTTGTTTTAACATTCGCATTCCCAAAGAATAAGACGAAAATAATCGATATTCGCAACAACCCCAATTACATACATCATCGAATATTCAAAGTAGGTGTAATTATTTCGAAGAATCCTATCGCTTATGTAGCAAAAATTATATCGACGGTATTCATAGAAGCGGTATGCATAGAAGTAGGTCGGAGCGGTTATGGAAGCAACAAGATTAAATAAATATATTGTTGCATTCTTTAAGTACTGACATACGTAATATCCTGAGCCTAGCCCTGAATTACGGACCTGGATTTTACTGGACCAAAAAAATTGGGTTACATAAAGAAACTGCGTCATTAACTAGCAAACATCATAAAAAAATGTTTTTTGTTAAATAATTGAAAAACAATAGAATTAAGAATTCATATTTAAAATTTCAGTTATGAATTTTATACTATAGTAAATTTCACAGGCCAACGACACTTAATATGAAAATTAAACTGTTCAGTTTATCCACCTTGAATAAAAACACGCGTGTTCGGTACATTCACAGCTCTAGCAAAATATTATTATTAGCATTTAGCGACTTGTGTCATTTACATTTTGTATTAAGTTGTTTGATGATTCAGAATTATTTTATGGTGTGATTCATGCATGTTTCTTTTTGTTAATGTATCTCATATTATTATTTTTTTCATATAATAATTAAAAACTTTGAGCTCGTAATAACATGATGTATCATAGTTGTTTATTCACTAATGACTGGAAATGTATCTAATGTGTAACTAGGCAAATAGGACTTTGAATCTATTGTATTTTTGTACAATTCAAATATTGTCCTACATGTAGTTTCGAAATTATTGAAATGTTCTTACCAGGTTTCGTTCAGTTATTTAGTAAAATTAATGTGTAATGTATTTTGTTGACCTTGGATAACATAGAATCAACGTTATAAAATGTTTATTCAACAATTATCCTCTTGTTTTCAAAATAACATGGGTAGGGACGCTAAATTTCTACAACAATTTTCAATAGGGATAAAATAACATTATTCCAAAGTATTCGGCTATACTTTGTATCGATAATCGAGATGCCTCAATTATAATAAATTATTCATTTATATCTTTAATATCAATGTTTTTATGCATAATAATAAAGCTATGTTTTGATAATACTAAAATTTGTTTGACAGAAAAACACATTGCACCTGTACATTTCACACCAAAGAGGACTTTTTTACAAAGCCGAATTCGAAACCGAATTGAATTTAAGAAAATTCCATATCGCAGACGTAACCGACTCGCGTATATTTGTCTCTGTCATGCACACAGACACCTTGGCAAATCTATACGTTTCAGAGATCGGTAGGAATTTTACCCAATATAATTTCGTTTTGAGCATGGAACAGATTTTGTGCTATTTCCCCGAAGGAAACTGGAAGGACAGCTGGCTTGAGTAAGTAGAAATATAAATTAGGTTAAGTCTCCTATCGATTTTGTTTATCAACAAGTTTAAATAAATAAGGAAAATTACATAAACAGTGGCGTGCATGCATATTTAAGTCAGGGTATGCAGAAATATAAATCTGAGTAATTTTCCACATATTTATGTCCTATAATCAATTTAATTTAAATTTTACGCTAAAGGTTTTTTGTTATAATTTTTTAAGCAAATTTGAAATGCTAGGGTATGCAGTGCGTATTTGCTTGTATGAACTACACGCCGCTGTACATAAATGAACAATGTGTATAATTAAATGAATATTTTTGTTAAGATAATATTATAAGCGAGCTGTCGAAAAGTCTTCCCTAAAACCCAATCAAAACCATTTATCATTTATTTATAGGGACGTAACAGAAGAACCTTTTACGGATCTGTACCGTGTTGAAGGTCTCAAAGGCATATACATTGCGTCGAAAGTCGATTCCAAAGCCCCTGTCGCAAACGTTGGTCCAGAACATCTAGTATCACTAATAACTTTCGACCACGGCGTCACGTGGTCTCCTATTAAGCCTCCAACTGAAGACGAAAATGGTAAGTACGATTTATTTTTATTTTCTAGATCGTGTTTTGTTTCTTGTCCCTTTATAGGTGCTAGAAATAGATTATGTAAAGATAACTAGTACGTTTTAATTTTGATGACGAAAGACTTTGTTTAATCACATGCTTTTGTCTCTCGGATTAAATAAGCAAGACTTATACTAGTAGAATTGACATCAAATCAAATCTCAGCGAATTACAGAAATATACTAAACAGATAACTATTAGTGCGTTCATTACTAAGCCTTTTTCTATAGATATAATTCGACCCTTTAGTTTGATGCTGATGTTCATCGGCCATTACCAAAACAGACTTGAAAAAAAAATCTTTGTAATATTATATTTAAAATCATTTTAGTTCGTATCATTTATTATTTTAACAATCATACGTTTCGTAACATATAATTTAATAATCAATATAATGTTATCGACCGAGCATTCAACTCTCAGGAAATTTAATTAATTAATGTTTATAGTACTTCATATTATTCAAATATTATGGTGTATATAGAAATGTACAGTAGGTAGAACCATTTTAACTTTTAATTTAGTCATAACAAATGGATTAAAAAAAACAATTCCCAAAAGGATTAGGTTATCAAGTTAACTGTATTTTTTATGTATGTTAACGGAGGCTAACTTTAATTTGGATCGACCGATTTGGGTGATTCTTTTGTCCATATGATAAATGATGGTCGTCGTGGAATCCTTTTTTTTTTTAAATTTGAACATGTACTTTTGAAACTATTAAAAAGTAGTTTTTTAAGAACATTCACGATTTGCTTTCTGTATTTGCGTATATTTTTTCTCTGGTTAAACCGATATCGATCATTATTCTTTTTTTTTAAACGCAGATTGGTACTTTGGACGCAGTCTGATAATAAAGGTGTTTTTGGGCTATTTTTCTAATAGAAGTCTGTCGTTTTCGTTTTGTACAAAATAATACTAAAATGCGGTAATATTAATTATAGATTGTTTGTTATATATCAGAGTAAAGTTCAATAACTTCGACATTGTCTGTGTGATAATAGGAAGTGCAACTTTGTATGAATTCAGTTCATTGATAAACAATCTGTTCCGATAATTGAAATCTTAATTGGAATTATTATGTCACAATAATCGTTTATAAAATAAGGTATTTATTTTTATTGTCGGATGCTAATAAGCCGACGGAAACGTTAGATAATATCACTTTACACACTATAATATAAATACAATTCCATACAATTGTTGTATATTATCATGCGTATTATTATTTGTTTCCTAGAAGTATTTTTATTATTTTTTATTTATTTGTTACTGACAGGAAAACCGCTAAACTGCCACGTTGAGAACTCTTGCAGTCTACACCTATGTCAGAAGTTCAGTCAACTATATCCAGTAACAAGGTAAGAGTTAAAATTTGGCTATATCCAAATATGTTGGGATTCCAGGTTTTTTTGCTTAAAATATTCAAGCATGTTTTTTGTTGTATTTAGTTAAATCTAAGGTAAATATTAGGCGTTAATAATAGATTATTGGGTATTAGATGTTGCATTTGAAAGTTAAAACCTATAAAAAATAGTTGTTAACTTTCACTAATCTCGAAATTAATACGCTTTTCTAGATGGGACTTTATTACTTTAAAATATCTACAATAAATAAAAGTATAACAATTATGTTATTTGTTATATTTTGATTCATGCGTGAGGCTGTTAAATTCCAATTCATTAGACATGACGTAATTTAGAGCAGCGGGGGTGTATAATGAATGCAAGAGGGTTGTAGAGAATTGCACTGAAGATTAAATAACCAAGCATAGGGTTTGAGCTTGATAACGCACTTTATAGACACTAATTTAGAATATTTTATGTCTCAGAATTACTTCTCTAGGACCAACCACTGCCCAAATTGAATTCTCATTAGTAAAGGAATTACGGAAATAGGTTCAGTAGAACTAAAGATAACTCAACGTCAGAAACATTACGATATTACCTCCTTATAATAGTAGTATAGATTATATAAAATAAACAAAAGAAAAAATATTTATTTTCCCTGTATAAAGCTGTTAGCTTTCAAGTTTTATTGAACATGACGTAATTTAGAGCAGCGGGGGTGTTTAATGGATGCAAGAGGGTTGAGGATAGTTGCATTGATAATAAAATAGCAAGGACAGAGTTGCTCGATAACGCACTTTATAGACAAAGGAAATATAAAATCTTGTAGCTTATGTCATAGTTTATTTTCTGAAACTTTATTTTTATGTAAGCTATGGACCTATTTACTGTCGATAATTTAACTTGCAAAAACAACGAAATCATTACAATCCATTCTAATTTAAGAACCTTGTAAAGTTTTAACCTTGTTTGGTTTTATGTAAATAAAAATATTTTCAAGATTTTATACAATGTAAATTATTTGCAGCCCGCCCGGAAATGTTATAAACAACGATATGAGGTAAAATATGTGAAAAGATCTTGTAGTAGTTTGTTTTCTTTGTGAATAATGATTTTTTTTGCTGGTTTATTTTGTTGAGATTTGTGTGTTTGTGTTTTTAGATGATAACATTGTCATGTAGTTATTAAATAATTTATTGAGCATACTTTCTATTTTTAGTAGCATAGAAATATTACCTATCATTTTTCACACATAAACCTGTTTTGTATATATTTGATTAGTTACCTTATTATGGCGTGCCGAACTACTGGCAATTTAGTTGTGGTACATGTTCCAATATGATGATAAATGAGAACAAAATCTTACAAAGTTTTTTTCTTTTTCTCACGATCATACGAAGCCTATGAATATCGCTTTTGAATAACCTATTATTTCCTCACGAAATGTAGACAACCATTTTAATTTTTACGAAGGATATCACGGGATTGGGAGCAGTTATATAACACATTTATTTACTAATATTTTATTACTAACACATTCTCTACGGATATATCGTCAAAAGATTGAATATCAATTTATTGCTTTGTAAATAAATGTTGTTTGTGAAATTATGTAAAATTTTTACAATATTAATTGTCAGTATTATATTGTAGATCTGCAAGTATAATGAGTTCGAAATCAGCACCTGGCATTATTATGGCGACGGGTGTCATGGGCAAATCTTTAAAGGGTATCCCAGGAGTGTACCTCAGTAGGGACGCTGGACTTACTTGGAAGAGAATCTTAAAAGACTACTACTTTTTCAACTACGGAGACCACGGAGGAGTTTTAGTTGTGGTCAAATATTTCAAGTCACGAGGCGAAACTCGACGGATACTGTATTCTACGAACGAAGGAATCGAATGGAACTCTTATCAGTGAGTCATTGCTCCGCTTTATAATAATATATAATAGTTACGTAATATTCATGACATTAACATTCATTTTGCTTTAGGTTCAATGCCGATGATCTCCGAATATACGGACTCATGACTGAACCCGGTGAAAATACAACAACGTTCACTATGTTCGGTTCTGCTAACGATCAGCATCAATGGATCATTATTACTTTGGATCTGAGGAACACTTTTGCTCGTAACTGTACTGATGACGACTACAAGTTTTGGTCACCATCACCTCCGAACTCGACTGTATCGTGCGTTCTTGGCGCGAGGAATATATTCCAAAGACGCCTTCCGCACACAAACTGTTACAACGGAATCGATTACCAAAGACCGGTCAAAAAAGAAATATGCGAATGTAGCCGCAGAGACTTTGAATGCGATTTCGGTTTTATGTTATCTGGCGAGGAATGTATTCAGAACAAATCCGTGAAGTTTGATCCCTATGCCGTCCCAGTGTATTGCCGTCCAGGTCAATATTACAAACGCACGAAAGGATATAAAAAAGTAGGTGGTGATGTATGTGTCATCAGAGGATACTCTCCTTACGCCCCCGACATGATACCTTGTCCTCTCGAAGAACCGGTAGAGTTCATGTTAGTCGCACTACGGGACAAAATCGCACGTATTGACTTGTCTGACAATTCGACTATCTACCCTGTTGAAGGACAAAATAATATCGTTGCCATAGAATTTGACATAAAGAACAACTGCATTTACTGGGCAGATATTGAGCTGGATAAGATCAGTAGACAATGTTTCAACAACGGCACGACTAAAGAAGTTGTAGTTGGCACAGATTTGGCAAGTATCGAAGGAATGGCTTTGGATTGGATTTCAAATGTTCTGTTCTTCGTGGATGGTTCGAGAAAGAAGATTGAAGCTGTTCGTACGGACTTGACGAACGAAGGAAGAATGAGAGTTACAATTCTGGATAGCAAAGTGTTGACGAAGCCTAGAGGTATAACAGTGCACCCCAGAGCTGGATATTTGTTCTGGACTGACTGGGACAAACAATCTCCTTCAGTATCTAGATCACATCTTGACGGTACAAATGTTAAGAAACTGTTCGGTAAACCGATAGTGCAATGGCCCAACGGCTTGACGATCGATCACATGTCGGAGAGGATTTATTGGGTTGATGCGATGGAAGATTATATCGCAAGCTCAGACCTTAACGGAAGATATTTCCGAAGGATTTTATGGGACTACAACAAGGTTATACACCCATTCGCTGTAGCTGTTTTAAAAGACAAGATGTATTGGGACGATTGGAAAGCCAAATCCATATTCATAGCCGACAAAGATACGGGAGCCAACGTCATTACAATCAGCAGTCCGTTCTCAGGGTTAATGGATTTGAAGGTGTTTGCTCATTTCGTGCAGCACGGTACTAATGCTTGTTCGTTCAAGAACACGACCTGCGATGCGTTGTGTCTCGGAGCACCTGGGAATACCTACAGTTGTCTGTGCCCCGATGGGTTTAGGAACGTTAATGGAACGTGTGTGTGTCCTAATAATACCAAGCCTTCGGCCAACATGACTTGTCCAGTTCAATCAGGCGCTACTTGTGCTCCAGTGAGTATTATACCAACACAGTACATAATAAAAACGTATTTTTAAGAAATTGAAACTGATATAAATCCTGCCCAAATTCTTGTGTTTTTGGTAGTTAAAATACATTTACGACGATGACGTAGTTTTTATAGATAGGGCCGTAAGTGCGTTATCGTGACTTAAGTAAATGTTTAATTTATATGCATACAAATACTTCAGTATACAAACTTTTTGTGTTTACCAGTTTTAATTTAAACTCTCTGTTTTTCTCAATTGATTTTAGTGTTATCATAAATCATTTATTTTTAGGATCAATTCAGTTGCAAGCACACTAATAAATGTATACCGATGTCGTGGCGGTGCGATGCCAACAACGATTGTGGAGATCTCTCAGACGAGATGGGATGTCAATGTGTACCGCCGCTGATCCCGTGTGATTCTAGCAAATGTTACATGCCTCACTGGAAGTGTGACGGAGAGATCGACTGTCCCGACATGAGTGATGAGAAAGGTAGCAATTGAATACACACTTACTAGAAATTAAAAATACTAATATTTATCATTATGTATTAATTTTACTTCGTAATGGTCGTCTATCTCGGGTCATTGACCCCATTTTAGCTAATGTAAAATAGTCAAAAAAATGTCAAATAACTTTCCTCTTTTCCAGATTGCGCTAACCACCAATGCAATGGCAGTCAGTTTAGATGCGGCAATGGTCATTGTATTGAGAAACGTTGGGTTTGCGATGGCGATAACGATTGTCAAGATGGTTCTGATGAACGCAACTGTACTGTAAGTCTTTTTGTTAGTTACCACAATACCATTTGATCGTCTATTTCAGTCACTCATCGTAAGATTCAAATACAATAGCTAATCTATGTTGTAGTATTGTTCTTTACCGTAGGTTAAAATTAAATTATTTAAGAAATTGATTTGAGATTTTGAGTACAGACTTTCTTTCACCTTTTTTTTATTGCCATGTAGGCAGACGAGCCAACGGACCTGATCGTAAGTGGTTACCGTCGCTCATGAAACTGTAATGTCAGGGTGCACTGAGGGGTCGCTACCTACGACCTAACTTTAAGGACCCTCCTCAAGCCTCGTTTGAAGAAGGACAAGTCATAGTGATCAGAGAATACCGAAGAGAGTCACCTCTCGTTCTATTATATTAGAATGACCTTGATCAGTATCAATAATGTGTTCTTTTACAACAGACTCACGTCCGCCATTCTGAGATAACATCGTGTTCCAACAACGACTTCTCGTGCGGCAACGATTCTGGTACCTGCCTGCCCAACTCGTGGGTGTGTGACGGCGAGCGCGACTGTCCCGACGGCGCTGATGAAGACCCGGACCGCTGCAAGGACTCCACCTGTGCGCCCAACATGTTCCGGTGTCCCAGCGGGAAGTGTATCTTCAAGTCTTGGGTATGTCCTGTTCTACCATCCTACCATCTTACCATCCAGCGGGAAGGCGATCTCCTATGATGTTTGCTCTGTTCGTTAACTTAAATGTCTAACGACGGAGCATTTGTAATGAACTATATCTTATACAGGGTGTCCTAGAACTATGTCACATGAATAGAACATACCTTAAATATTATAGATAATAATATGAATGAGGGAATGTTTTTCTGAAAAGAAATATTATTTAATATTTTTTATAAGTAAGATTAGAATACTTCATTACTTGCATGAGCTTCTGACATGATTCTGTTGGATTCAGTGCGTATCCGTAACATTAGGGATTACATCCAATTAACATTAGCATTTTAATCACGAACCGTTTTGAAATTCTCGACATCTCATTTGAAACTGTTTATTACAGGTTTGCGACGGCGAAAACGACTGTACCGACGTAGAAAAATCTGACGAACAGAACTGCACTAACACCGGACGTTCTAAACTCCTCCCCGATCCGGTCATAGACAAACCAAACTTCCCATCAAACGTGACCTGCCTCAACTGGATGTTGAAATGTGATAATGGAAACTGTATCCCGGACTGGTGGAGATGTGATGGAGTTAATGACTGCGGCGACGATTCGGATGAGATTGGATGCGGTCTTATTGTGCCAGAGAGGAAACCTGATATTTCAGTTCGGGTACCTCCTAAATGCGCTAAGAATTACTTCACTTGTTCCACTGGTTAGTAAATAATTTTTTTTTTACTTGATTGTAAAATGTTCAGGACGCTCGGATAGGTTCAAATAGGCATCTCTGTTAAAGCTCTACATACACCCTACCTCACTTACCCTATACACTTAAAACATACGCATTAAAAAAGAGAAATATTTGTGCTTCAATTATTATTTTAGCGTCTTGCAGATTATGTTTAAAGAAGTTCGATCTCGTTAATATTTATTGGAAAAACGATTTTATTTATTACACCTTGTTATTTTATTATAGACGTGTGCATCCCCCTATCGTGGGTGTGCGACGGCATGGAGGACTGCGCGGGCGGCACGGACGAGGCGGGCTGCGAGCGACACGCCGCCACCCCCGCGCCCCCCGCCCCCGCCGCGCCCTGCGCCCCCGACCACACGCCCTGCGCCGACGGACGGACCTGCGTCACTGACGCGCAGCTCTGCGATGGAGTCGCGCAGTGCCCTGATGGAAGCGATGAGCTGCATTGTCCTACTAAGATTGTACGTAAAATGTCACTTGAACTTTGTGTTTGGAGTGTTTGAATGAATGAATCAATGATGAACGAACGAAAGAAGGTTCCAAGACGTCCATCGCCGTCTGCGTTGACGGACGGAAGTGCGTCCCACCAAAATTGGACGTATCTCCTCTGTATGTAATTGGGACGGAACTAAAAGTGATTTTTTTTACCTTTTGCCTAGTAGTGCCATCTCTATGCTACATTTGACATCTATAGACGGCGAAGCAGTGTTTCTAGTACTTATTGTAGTAGCTATAAGATGGGTTAGCGAAGTGCTCCGATGGAATCGATGAGTTGCATTATTTTGCCAAAATGTTATGTATAGTGTTAATTGAATTTGTATAGTGTTTTGTATTTGGAGAATATAAATACACTTTATCGAATTCTGTTTGTCTGATTACATTTCTATACTTTATTATTTATAGTAATACTATATTAGCATTCAAAAATAAGCCTTATTCAGTAATATTAATAGAGACTAATTTGTTCAGGATCCGTCGCAGCCGTCGGAGTGTCCCCCGGGCTACATCCAGTGCGACCACAGCCGGTGCGTGGCGCAGGCCTCCATATGTAACGGGAGAGAAGACTGCTACGACGGAACCGACGAACAGAACTGTTTCAGTAAAGATAATAGAGCTTATCAGGTGAGGTTAAATAAAACTGATTTTTTTTTAGTTTTTTACAATATACTTTCTTATGACATCAAAGAATCGAGAAACAAAGCATAAGTTTTTGAATTTCCACTTCATCGTGAACTTTTTAGTAACTAATTTTAATTAGTAACGACAGTGTTGAATTGTAGCACTATTTTCACCAAATGTCGTATTATGGCAGATAAAATTGGTAATGTTTTTAGCAAGCATAAACTATGACATTACGTTCCTAAATGTGATGTAAATGTTTAATGCTAACATAATATAAGTGCAAAATATTAAAAAGGATTTATTTGCACAATAATACCTACTTATGTTTTATTCTTAAAACATTCAAAATAAGTATTTTAAAAGATGTTTATGATTTTTTTCAAGTTCCTAAGTATCGGAGTGGATCAATCTTCAATAAATTCAACTAGTTTCCTCGTGTCATGTTGGATGCCACAACAGAAATCCGTTATCTACAATTTCTTACCTTCGATATCTAAAGTGAGCGACGGGAAATGGACAAATATGTCCTGGACCAATGACAGCGTTTACAGGTATGTTGGAAAATAAGATAAAGACATGACAAAATTAAATATTAGTTTAGCTTTTTTTAGTAGGAGATCCATACTATTTTTTATTGGTAATTGCATTATGTAGATGGGTGGTAGTTTGTATACAGGGTGTTCGATAAATCGACAGCAAAACTGGCTATGAGCGATACCCTAAATCATACTATAAAAATACTGAAAAGAACTTGTTTTAGGTACTTTAAGAATTATAGGCATCTAATCATTTCTAAAAATGAAACGATTTATGAGCTATAATTTTAGTTTTTTTAATTGTTTACGATGTTCGAAGTGGACCGATGACCTGGTCAGGACCGCGGGAGGTAGCTGGATCCAGACAGCGCAGGACCGATCGATGTGGCGAGGGCGGGGGGAGGCCCATGTCCTGCAGTGGACGTCTATAGGCTGATGATGATGTTCGAAGTTACTGTAAACGGAGGTGTATTCCAATGATTGTTAAATGTATTTATTTTATTTCTTACAGATTTACTAATTTGAATCCATTCACGAACTACAACATAACGTTCTACATACGCGACAGTAAATTGAACAAGACTCATGCATCAAACAAATACGTGAACACCACTACTGCTGAAGGAAGTAAGTATAAAATGAGCATAAAAAATATTGTTATTTAGGTTTAAAATATTATACTGTATTGGTATCAATATTAGACAAAACATAACTTTATTTCTAGGCCCGCAAGTGTTTTTCCCTTTATACCTCCTATACACAGGGTGGTATTTTAAAGTGGTTCATAGAAAAGTAGTATATATATGCAAAAGTTACTGGAAAAAAAATCCATACTAAAAAAAAGAACTGTATTCAAAGATTTTTTTAAATACATTGGTGTCTGGGCTGCATAATTAAAACAATATAATACCAAAAAAAAACTGTTCCATCATAATATTATTAATAAAAATCAATGAGCGAAGATAAAAATATAACTATGAACTATGGAGTAACCATTAGCCTTAACCAACACTAAAAAATTTAATTCAAAGTATAATTTTAAAACCATTTATTTTCAGTTCCATCCCCACCTCTCAAAGTGACAGTGCGTCAAAACATCGGAAGTCGCGTCGAAGTACTGTGGGACCGACCGGAAACGCCCAACGGTGTTATTAAATTCTACAAACTGTATTATTCACCCCCCACTCCGCCTATAGTTAAACTGATACCGGCGAACGATACGAAAACGCAGTCTGTCATTTTCAAAGGATACTTCATGCCGAATACTAATTATTCGTTTTATGTAAGTATTTTTTTTGTGTGGTGAAGAGATAATACTTTTATGTATTAAGCAATCGTTCAAAAATAACAAATGACGTTCAATTCAATGTGTATTTTATTATTTTGGGATTGTATATTGCTTAGTCTCAAATTCATTGGAACATCAAGCTATACAGATTACAGACTAATTTATTACTATTACTAACTAAACGATCTAAGAACCAGTTTCTAGTTATTTTACCTTACTCGCCTTTTAACCCAAAAAAAGAACTTTTATTAATTCGTTTTCAATTAAATGGTAATCTTAATTTCCTATCAAAAAAGTCTTAAAATAATTTTTTATTTAGGTGAAATCACTAAACAACCTATACACATCGAACGCATCCGAGATTGAATACCTAATGTTCGATGACGGCGGCGACGTGGACGACCTCGCCAACGTCAGCATGGCGCGGCTCAACGCGAGCTCCGTGTATTTAGAGTGGCACAAAATCAGAGGCGTCGAGGGGTATCTGATACAAGTCAATCTGCCCATGGAATACGCTAAACGTGAACCTATTAAGATACAAACTAATAATGTTACTAGTAAGTATTTGTTGATTGAAACAAAAAAAAAATGGATATTATAATAAAGAAAACCTCAAATATAATAAAAGTTGAATTTTGAGAGTACAAATATATGACGTCATATTAGACTAACTCAATGCTATTATCATGCGTACAGAAAATAATTATTAACATTTCTTAATAGCAATCATATTAATCCTCAACACCAAGCTATATAAATGCAGTTAAAAGCTTTAAAATACAACATACAAGATTTTAAAAACCACCAATTAGAATATAAGTTTATATCTCCAAATATTTTTTCAGTAACCGACCTACCTCCAGGCGTGATTCTCTACATCGATATAATAGCGTACAAAGCGGATATATACGGCGAACCATTCACTCTACCGTTAAAAACCGAAGGCGATCCGGACGAAACACTCAATTTAACCGCCATGTTGTTAAAGGAAAAACGAACTTCGGTACAGTTGTCATGGAGTCCACCTTCCAGTGACAGATATAAGGACAAAGAATTAACTTATGAAGTGCATTACACTAACTTTATAAGGAGGTTGAATCCGGGTGATATGTCCAATGGTAAGAATTGAAATTGTGATTTTGTTACGATTATTGTCATATTTAAGTTTGACAGTTTGTTTAAAGTGTATTAGTATTTTGTGTACTTTAGAAATGTGATCTATAGATAACTATTGGTTAGTGTTAGATCGAAGTTGCTTAGTTGTTTTAATATGTTTTGAAAATTACCCTATAATAAAAATAAAGCGCGCAATATTGGTTTAACAAATGATATAAGTAGAAAGAAAGTCCATTTACTTATAATTTTTTTGTTATGTTTAGACACAAGAATCATTACAAAGAACACAAGTGTTGAAATAGGAAACCTACACGAATGTGAAAGTTACTTCTTTACTGTTGGAATACTTGGAGGACCGTTGGCCAAATTTGTTGAAATCGTCACCAGAGAAAACGCTAAGTAAGTTTTTTATTGTAACATGTCCAAAAAAATCATTTAACTGTATATTTTAATGATAATTCAGTACTTTAGTCTGTATCCATTATTGTTCATAACTATTAGGTGTAAAATATCGCACTTGACCAATGTCGGTGTCGATTTTATGTTGTCATGCAATTTTTTCCTTGACTGTCTCTGAATCTTTATAAAATCTAATCAGTATTTTTCTAAATGAAAGTAACTGATTAGACACCACAATTTCTTCATTATTATATTTTTTTTGTCAGAGCTCCGGTTAAAAAATTGTCTGCCGAATATGATGACAAAAACGACGAGTTGAAGATCACTTGGGACGCTAACTGCGATGCATTGAGGAATCCAGTTACGTACTTGGTAAGGAAATTACAACGCTATACAAAATATTCTAACTGTAGCTATACAAAGTTTTACTCTTCTCAAATGTCAACTCAATTTGCTGTTCATGTACCAAATCAGAATGAAAAATCATAAGAAAAGTTTCATTAGACTAAGTTACAATGACTAATAGTTGGTTTATTCGAATCGGAACCTTATCTTACTTGACTCTAAGATCCAATTGCTTTATCAAGTTAACATTATTTTTCAGTTGGAGATAACAGAAGAGACCAAAGATACAGTTAGTCGATATGAACTAGTTCCGTCCACCACTCCCGTACTACAACACGTGATACGCGGAGTACCGGTCGGTGCCAGATACAACATTTGTGTTAAGGTGAGAGATCAAAAAAAAAATGAGAAAGAATTACTATTTTAAAGGTTTACAGGCTACTTTATAAGAGAATACAAAACCTAACATATTTTTTAAATGAAGGAAGAAGCATGTGGTAAATTTGTGAGTTGTAAATAAAGTAACATTGTTCAAAAACTATTCATGATAATAGCATTTTTAAAGGCTAACCTCATTTATTATAATGGACATATTTACTAACATTGGAAATTCAAGCATAATTTATCTGTATGTTGTATTATTTTTTGTAATTTAAATTAATTATAACAATTCTTCAAAAATTCAATCTTCATATTATCATAAATTAAATGTCTGTGTTCTCAGGCGGACGTGGACGGTGCGGCGGAATCTTGCACGCGATGTCGCAGCGCCGCGCCTCCCTCCCCGCTCGGCGTGTCCGCCTTCCTCGCGCCTTCCGGACACCTGTTCGTGTCCTGGACCGACACGAATGAACACGAACAGCACAAGTAAATATAAACACTGTGTACTTAGTTAAACTCTTAATCCCTAGGCCATAAATAAGAGCTCATAAAAAATACACATATGGTGTGAAGTCTTTAGAAAGGTTTTGAATATGTAATTGCAGTATATAGATAGTTCGTCATATAGATAATTCGTCCTTTCTGCAAAATCTAAGAATAAGCAAGTTGAGTGACATATGACGTAGAACAGACAGCCGTTAGGACACGAAGGTTCTGGAGCTGCGCACACGTCAAGGCAAGCGCAGTGTGGGACGGCCAGCTACAAGTTGGACAGACGATCTTGTTAAGGTCTCAGGAACACGCCGGATGCAGGCCGGTACCAACCGTGAGCTTTGGAGATCTGGAGAAAGCTTGTGCAGCAATTACATACGTTGATGATGATGTTTGTATCATCCTATCATAAATTGCAGACTTTTCCTAACATTAAAAATTCCCCTTTCTATAATTTCATTTAACTCCACATTAGCGACCACTCAGTTTAATAAACTAATAATTGCTACATTCAAACAACACAGCACAAATAGCTCATGTTATTATTCCCTTCCAGCCACAAATACGAAGTGATAGTATCCAAGTCTGAGATACCCGCGGACATGGTGCACCCGTCGGACGACATGAGCACGATGTCGGTGGAGTCCTCGCCGCTGTGGATGTCGGCGCCGCGCGGCTCCGGCACGCTGTACGTGGGCGTGCGACTCGTCACCAGCGACGGCTACTACAGCGATCTGGGCGAAGTACCCACGTTACAGATGGAAGGTACTTACTGTTTCTGTCTTTTTTTTCGAGATTGGGCGAAGTGAAGGAACGCTTTGCACGTCAACGCTCACGTCTCGCCCCGTCACCCCGTCCTACTGTCTAATCTAACTTAGACAGCTTGCACAGATGCTTTCTCAAAAATATTTAAAACAGGCCATCTAATACTGTATTGTCTACTAAAGGTGGCGAGGAGCCTCAAACAGGCACGGCATTAGGCGCAGTGTCGTGGGGCATCGGCGCCGCTCTGGCCGTGGGTCTGATCCTGGGCGGAGCGCTGTTACACGTCGTCATACGGAACAGACGTCTGTCGCGCTCGTTCCTGCGGTTTACTGCGCATGCGCCGCACGCTCCGCACACTACCAGATACGACAGCCGACGCGGACACGCCACTATTACTGATCACGGTATGTGTATACAGGGTGTACGACTATGAGACTTGAATGGACTTTAAATATTCGGGATAGGACAGGAAACATCATTTAATTTTGGATTTTAATTAATACTCCATTCAAATATTTTTGGTTATTCTGAAAATGGAACTAACGAAATTAACACCCTGTATTTTTATGACGCCAATGTAAAGAAAGCTTAATGACGAAAAATAATTTCTAAAAAATATAGTATCTCTTAAAGAAAAGGTGTTAATAGATGATCACTCCTGAAAACATGAAAAGCAATCTGTTCCTAAAATCTTTAGTGGGCTGATGCGACGCGGGCCCCGGTTAAGAGTGCACAATACAAAATGGACCCCAAAGCACCAATCTCTCATTTTTGTATATGGTAGCAACAAAAATGAAATCTAGAAAAAATCTTATTTTGTTTTCAATTATCATTCTTCACAAGCGTTATAATTTTAGTTGAATTCGCACACACATTACAAATCCCAAACTGTTTAATTATGGTCATACTTTAATAAAGTGTTCAAAACAACCAAATACTTAAATATATGTAATTTATAAAATACACATTGTTTTCAGATGACGATGACGTTCCACCAATCCAAGGTTTCTCAGACGACGAGCCCCTCGTCATCGCATGACGCGCTGAAACAAACCGACTCATACAAACGTGATCTAATTACAAATAAATATATTGTAAAATGGCGACGAAAAACATCGCGAACTCATTTTTAAAAGCTTAAAAGTCGCTGTGTATTTGTAATTTAAATGTTAGACAAATTGACGTGTAACTAAATGTACTGTGTGATATTAAGCCGATTGTAAGATCTAAAACGTATAAAATATATTTGATTTAGAGAAAGAAATTCATGAAATTAATGTCTTATGTTAGCTCTTTTTATGTTCTGAAATAGTTTAATTCAACTTATGAAACGTTTTTGTTAAGTCAATATTAATAATTGTATTACAAAGCAACAAGTATTATTAAGTTGTAACAATACATTATTAAGATAGAAATAGCGGTGACACATTTGAAGTCAAATCCCATGTGTCGTAGTACGAAACATTTAAAGACTTTTTATTTTTATTAGCTCAAGTTTATATCTCTATAGAAATAAGAGACCGAAACGATTTTGATTTTATAATGTGATGTTTAATAGTAATTTTGTTTTAAACAAATTTCTGCCTCATTTTACTGTTCAAAGTTTAACCAGTGAAAGGTGGCGTAACAAGTGAGATACGATATTTTATAATTAGAACTGTTATTCTAAATTCAAAGGCGATAAATTATAATGATGCTAAGTTAAGAATGCCACATTTCTACGGTTTATGCCAACAATTGAACAGTTATTTTAAATGCGTGATATAGTTCATTAATTTAGTTATCATTTGTGTTTTAATTTTATAATGTGACGCCAAAGAACGTAACAAATAATTTATATTCGCGTTCGAATGGTTATGTTTTAATTTCATGTAGGATCTCGACATTCCCAATGTATTAATATAAGATTATTTTTTTTATATTATTAGTTCCTAGAGACATTGCCGCGTCGTCTTATTTGCCCAGAGAGGGGATAGTTTCGTTTTCTTTTGTTAAATTTTATAGTGATATCGTTGTGGATTAACTCGTAATATATGCATCTAAATGTGAAATAAAATATATGATGAAAATATCAGTTGTTTTATTTGACTTTAAGATCAACTTTTATTACCCACATTTATTTATAATACATTTGTAAACCAAGGTCAATATAGCAGAAGAAAACTATTTTTATTTTTGATTTCTATCATAAATGATAGTAAATGTCCTGTTTCCAGACCTAACATTAAATCACTTGCATATTATAAATATCTGTGATAATAACAGATAACGTAATTACTAGAAACTCACTCAATGTTTAATCCTCATGTATAAAACTGCCTGCTTGTAATCCCCATGTTCGCGCAGGTAGCAACACTAGAGAATTGCGATGAGTCGATATAATAACACCTGCTAACGATTGTCGACCATCTTTAGTGCAGATTAACGGTCCGCCTTTACCAGACTGAAATAAAAGTACTGGTTTAGTTTTCATCTTAAGATGTTAAATGATTACTATAGTTTTGTCATATAGGGTTATAGGGGTTTGCTAATACGGGAGAAATATAATTGGGTTCTCGCAAAAGGCAAAATCAAAAGACTAGGGCAGTGACTTAATCGTCATGCTGTTTCTTGTAATGGCATTCAAGATGATTTCTCTGGAATGCTTATGAGTTTCGATGCTAAGTAGTAGCTACGGTGGCTATTGAATCATTGCAAAGCCCAGATCACTGCAAACGCTATCTACCAAAGTAATTTATCGTAAAACTTATTTTTAAAATAGGTAGGTATTACTTTCTAAGAGTAACGTTAAGTAAAGTAAAGTTTAATAATTAATTAAGGTAAACGTACCACTACACTGCGAGACTGCACTTTTCCACAAAATGCTGTACTTGGCATCTCTTGTTCGGAGGAATCTTGCAAATCGTCACAATCGTTGATCGTTACTCTTTGCCACTTTGACCTTGACCTTACTGCTGTGAGATAATTACTGTATCAGTTACAAAGACAATGAAATAACTATTTAATAAACTTATAGTATGTAAATAAATTTATAATCATCATAGTAAGATCTATTGCTTTCATCCACTCTCTGTAACATTTGTAAGAAACATTATATTATCTTGTTAAATGAATGCAATGTAAAGCTAATATAAAATCAGACTTACTTGTTATCACCTACATTGTGTATAACGAGCTTACGGTCCACCTGACTTTGGGTATTGTCGCTTTTGGTCATCTTATATGATAATACGATGAGTTGTTAATGTTGTTATATATTTTTTAGAATTTCAATAATTGGTAAAATATTAGTACTGTCTAGTCTAACTTATTCTCTAGTTAGTGTCAAATATGCATACCTTGATCAAGACCATTCCATCCAAAGACCATGCAATCTTCCTCTGAATTCATGTCACTGAGACAAGCTGGTTGGATGTTTACGCCTAGCTTTAATGGTTGAGTCCAAGTCTATAAAATACGTTATCAATATTAGACGATTTCATGCATAATGTTAATTCAAGGTAATTCGATTGTAATTGTTTCTACGAGTTATCGTGGAAAACAAAATGTAATTTAACTTTAGATTAAATTATTATAAAAACGTAAAAAAATACAAATCCGATTTATTGTTAAACTAGCGGGTTCTGTATTAGTTTTACTTACCAGTTCAATTCGCTTTTCTTTTCAATGCCTTCATGATTGATAAGGAAAATAATAGCAATACTTACTAGAATCGAAAGATTATTATCCAAATTATCATCTAAGTAGTCTTTATTGATATGTATAGTAGGTACACGAGTTCTAGAGCGTGACCTCTGGTTCAAATCCCATATGCCAGCGATAAGCGTTACTTCACCCGGGGTTTTCCTACATACCAGAAAATTACGCGTAAATAGTCTGTTTTTGAGATTTTATTGAAGAAAATTGGGTAGGATACTAGCTTGACATAATGCATGGGACCTTTGGGAATCGTCACGATTATTTTCAGGGTGGCGCATTGCATCTACAGGTATGCTATTATTATGTCTAAGTTTATAGCACATATGTAGACAGATAGGTTCCCTTTCAAAGTCAACGTTTCAAAGCATATTGGATTGGGTAAGTCTCCTGATAGAAATTAAAAAATATTTTTATATTTTGATACAAATAATGTGTAAGCACTTACTCATAAACACAGTCTGCTGTTGTCATTGCAGCCTTGGGATGAATAATTGTGGCGTAACAAAGTATTTTATGTTGCTGATTTGTTGGTACTACTAGTGCAAGCCACGGATGTGACCGATATTGAGTATCGCCACTTTGTTTTGTTGCTAAAACCACAGTTTGGGCTGGTCAATGAAAAAATCATAATAATTTTCTTACAAGACAAAAAACCTTTTGGCAGACACAATATTCTAGGTACCTAAAAAGTTCTAGGCAATAATCGCCCACATTTGCCAAATTAATAAGTGGTTTATGAAATTAAGGTAAGTACCAACTTCTATGTCTTATTTTACACTAAAGTTTACCTGGAAAATTCGTTCGTATCATTCTTGCCCCACAGTCTTCGAACAACTGCAAACCGTCATATTCTTCACTGGACTCAGGAATGGGTTTTGTCAATACACTTTCTTCGCTTTCATCATTTGAATTTAATGGAAATTTTGTTTTATGTCGAACTACGTTTAATAACTTAAAATTATCAAAAACATGGAAATCCGGGTTTGATTGAAAAGTGACTATTTGTTTTTCTGGATCGTATTTTTCGGTTGTTCTTGTAGTGGATTTTGGTGGTTTGGTCTGTAGTTTTACTTTTCTTTTGTTAGAATCTGAAATATTTTACTTGAAAATTATTTCACCCTAATACTAAAATGAAAATACCGTTTGAATATTTTTTTTAACTGAACTAAAAATTCAGTACTCACCAAACCTAGGATTTAAAGTTGAGTATCCAATAGAAATTCCAGAATCTTCATAATCGCTATCATCATAATCATATTCTGCGTCATAAGAGGGTCTCGATCCGTGATCAGAATAAAGACCTGTTAGTCCCGGTCGTGGAAGCTCATCAACATAATCATTTGGTTTAAAGTTGCATTTATTTTTATTTGGTGTTTGTGGTTTATGAAAGTTATGGTTTTTGACATTCCAGTAAGGATCTTCGTCGTAGTCTTGTGTTACTATTCTAATGTGAGTGAAATCTGGTTTGGGTGTTTGAGTAGTGAATCGTCTCTTTAATAGCACCGTTCTTTGTTTTTGAGCAGGGCTTGCATCATCATCTGTTGATCGTTTGAACCTATAATTATAATTACTGTCATCTGGGAAGGAAAAAGTGGTGTCTCTCCTTTTTGCATTGGCATCAAATGGTGGTTTAATTTTGTTTGTTGAGTGTTCTACGATACGGTCGTTATTCATAAAACTTGATGTAGATCTGCGTCTATTATCTTCGAATTCAAGTTTTGAATGGGTTTTATTATTATTCTGGATAACTGCTTCATTCTCTATAAAAGCATTCAAATAATTAGATTCATGTTTATTTAAAAATTCATTCATAAAACTTTATCATCTTAGAACTTACTTTTGGTTTGAGATGGAAATACAAAAGGTGCGTTATACATTTTTTCATATGTCTCTGACTTCAACTGAACATTACTGAATGATTTTTCAGTTGGCGGTGAGACCATTTGTTTATTGGTACGAGACACTACTTTACGTTGAGCAGTGTTATCTTCACTCTCCAGTAATATACAACACACTAATTCGGGATCTGGGGGACCTTTTGACATACTCCTGCATTTAAATAATAATTTATTATGTTAACTATTGTAACAAGCTTTACAATCAACGAAATAATAATATGCAATGACTTACTTGCCAAATTGTATTCCATAAACGAAGCCTCTTCGTTGTTTGCATTCGTGTTCCTTGATATACGTGCATATGCTTTTAGAATTTGCCTGAGTATCAGATTTCTCATTGATATAGTCATTAATAATTGGTTTTACTGTTGTGCTAGGTTTTTCTGTGGTTATTTTAGGATACTTGACTAGAGTACTAATCGGAAAGAAAACTACTTTTCCTTCATCAGTTTTATTTTCTGCAGACAAATTCTTGTTGGACACTTTTACTTTATCACTTTCTTTCGTACTCTTTCCACTATAACTTTCTGTTTGTAAAGGTAATATGCAACAAATTATTTGTTGATCATTCGCTATTGGGTTTCTACTATAATAAAGAGAGTCCAAATCAATTTAATTTGTTAGAAACATGGATTATTTATTTAAATAAGCAATCAAAGACTTAACCTATAAACAAACTTACATTGAATGTTGATTGATAGTGCCCCTTAGATTTAAACATTTTGAATTTGTAATAAATGTACAATTTTTCATATTGTGGGTATTTGGTATCGTGGTGGTTTCTATCGTTTTAAATACCGAGTGGTTATTGGTACTAGTTGTATCTGATTCTATCTTATTTTTTTCGGGTTCTACCTGTTCTAAATCATCGGTATTTACGCCATATTTTGAAATGAGACTGTCTATTTTGGGCTCTTTCATTAAGGAAACCTCAAGTTTTTTACTTTTGTTAATTTCAAGTGTTGACTTGTTTAATTTCTGTTTGTCATCGTCTGTTTCTATTATATTTACTGAAAGAGGGTTGTTGTAGCTATCGATGTAACTTTTATCTGGAAACCTGAACGGAATCGCAGTCGTTCGTACTTTTTCATGGTTTTTTGATTTATTAGGACTTTTTTCTGTAATGACTTCTTCGTCAATTGGTTTATCAGACTTTGGAAATGTTTTTGTATCGTTTGCATTTTGTTGGCTTTTATTATTTATTGTAAAACTGAATTTTGTAATATAGTTATCAATATTAAGATTGGATAAGATAGAATCCGTTTTATTTATTAACACTGTTTCTCTATGCTTTTGCCCTTCCAAATTTGAGTCATTTTTTATAACGCCAAACTTTGAAATGTAGTCATTAACATTGAACAAATCTAGGTTGAAATTTTTAGGTGGTTTAGTAATGTTTTCTTGGCTGGTTGCTGTTGGTCTTGTAGTAGTACCTGGGATAATTTTTTCCTCGTTTTGTCTGTGAATACTAGGATCTGTAGTATTTTCCACTTCACCAAATATCGAGACATAGTCTAGATCGTTGGTAAAAGCTGGTTTAATGTTACTAACGTCGTTTACAGCTTTTGGTGGCTTGCTTTCTTGTACTGGCAGAGTAGGCAAATTAGTATTTAGAGTATCTTTTCCATAATTTTTTCCAAGTAAATTAGAATTAGTGGTATTCTTGACTACACCAAACTTTGAAATGTAGTCATCAACATTGGATAAGAATGATACATTTTCATTAAATTCTCGCGATTTAGTAATACTTTTTGGTGGTTCAGTGTTGTTCTCTGTTATATGTACAGTACTTTTACTGGTATTTTCAATTACGTTCAAATTTGGTAGTACGATGCAACAGACAAGCTGTCGATTGCTGGTATCATACTTAGGATATCTGTAAATATGTAGCTTTATTTTAATAATATGCCTTATCAGTCATCTTGTGTTAATTTATAATTCATGAAATAATACATTTATTTCAATTGCTAGATTATGGATTTGTGATTCCAAATTAAATTAATCTAATCTTGTGAACATTTTTTTTTGTAATTGAACATTAATAAAATCATAGCTTACTCACCTTTTTGATATCACATAATTAATCAACCCGTTGTACGAATGGCATTTTTCTTCAGTTAAATATTTGCATATACTTTGTATTTGTGCATCTAAGTTTAAATTTGTTTTTTGATCAGTATTTTTTGGATCTGAGACATCATGTGAAATGACTTTGTCTACTGTATTATACGTTGTGATCTTCAAAGATTCAGTAGTAGTTTCAGGTATGACCTTAGTAGGTATCGTTGTACTTGGAACTATGACAGGCTTTGGTATTAAAGTACAACAAATTAAATTTGGATCATACGGACCGTTCCGATTTCTATGAAAGGCAAGAAAAAAAATATAATTTTCTAGTATAATCGTATAGGACTGGAAAGCTTCAAAGGTAACGAATTTATTCTTCGAAAATTGTTAGATATATTGAGTCTAGAATAGAATTAGAGTCAATCAATGTATATTTTTTACAAAATACTATTATATATTCTTTATCTTTAATATTGTATGCTTACCTTCCTCCATTCAAATTATACACTATTCCTCTTCTTCTTCCACATTCAGTTTCCGTGATGTAAGTGCAAAGATCGTCTATTTCCGTGTTTTCTTGTTTCTGATCACCGGTCACAAAATTTATGTAGTCATCGAAGGACGCAAAAGGAGCTCTTGTTTCGGGAGAAGGTATCGAAGGTGTAATTTGTTTCACTGTAGTAGTTTCTTCATATCTCTGGGTTGGGATATATTCTCTTACATTTTTTGATCCAAGTGTGTTCCCCCAATTGCCACCATTCATTCTTTCGTTTGCGAAAAAACGTCTTTCATCTCTTCTAGGTCCAGGGTATATGAAATTGTTGGTAGGTCTCGGTTGATAGTCTGGGTAAGTGTTTCTTTCACCTGGATATTGATTATAATCATAGTTTGGTTGTGGATTCATAAATCCCACATTTTTACGTCTATCTCGAAATCTATTGTATTGGTCAAATTCGCTATCTCTAAACGTAATTTTAACACTATCATCCGTTTCGTAGGATGGTAAATCTTCGATACGCGGCGGCGGGATAAACTTGTTGTAGTATTGAGAAACTTTATTATTCATCCACCAAAATTGTCCGTTCATTTGTCCGTGTACATATTTCGTAATACAAAAAACCACCACTATTTTTACGAGCATTGTGCGTGCTTGGTGCGTGTCCACTTTGTTGATAATGCAGGATGCACTGCTCACAATTACCGTGTATTTTGCAGCGAGACTTGCCTATTATTTCGCAATGGTTGTCATCATTAATTTACCAATAAATTTCACACGCGTCTACCACTGTATCGAACTGAGTACTGAATAACAAATAGTTTGTTTATCATTAAAATACTGATATAAATATAATTCTTAGTATGACGATTATGAGTTAATTATTATTTAATGTAGGTCAGAAATCGATATTCGCAATAACACAAAAGAGGAAAATATGATCGATAACTATCTATTAACTATTATAAGCACTTAAATTGACCTATTGCACATTGAACTAAGTTCACAATACAAATGTTAGTAAAACAAATTCCCAATTTCCTTCAATTTACCTCATAGAATACTTTGACCGTGATCGGTGATTAATTTATTACCTTCTAGTAGGTACATACTAATTCGTAAGAGAGGTGACACATGGACAGCGACCTTTTTAATGCTTGATGATAATTCGCTCTATTTTTATTTAAAATAGTAGGTATTCTTAATCAACTCCAGTATCAAGTTACTAAAGAGACTGAGGACTAAAACTGAACTGAGAAGGCTTAAGAGGCGTAGCTATACCTAACTGACAAACCGGAAAATAAAGATTATTGATAAAATAGGAAAAGAAAAACAAGAAAAATTTATAATGAAACAGACAAAATGACGCGGCGTAGCTAGTTTATCTCTAAAAGTTAACTAGAAACTTGTTGCAACACTTAAATTGATTTCGATTGAAACTCTCAAGTTGGTGAGAATCTGATAACTTAGATACTTTGTGCTTAACGGAAATGGTTCGAAGTTTTCCTAAAATTATTGTGAGTTTCATTTAGTGGAGTATTAGGTTAAAAACTTTAATTTATTTGACAAGATTAGTTTATTATAGAATTAACTCAAGAATCCTGTGGACCAAAATAAAACTACCCAAGTTAGTATTTACGACATAGTAGATAATTAATTAGTAAAAATTGTTATTGTTAGATGACGTCTGAAGTCGTGGTGTCCGAGTGGTCGAGGGTATAAAATCCGGCCGGCTTGTACCTCTAAATCTAGATGTGAAAAAGATTTATGTGCAATTTTTCACAACACCACTGGCTAAAAACGGTGAAGGAAAACATCGTGAGGAAACCTGCATGTCGGAAAAGGGTTCTAAAAGTCCTTTGAGGATATGTGAAGTCCCCGATCCGCACTAGGCAAGCGTGGTGGACTATGCCTAATCCCTCTTCTGAGGAGACCTGAGCCCAACAGTGGGCAGTAATGGGTCGGTACAGGTACAGGTTATTGTTAGATTATCCTTCTTTTAAGTTAGTTTAATATCTCAAATAGAAAAAAAAAGTAATATGCGGATTGAGATTCAAATTATCTAACTGATGTTATAATAATTTTGGGATAAAGAGTGCTTTTCCAGGATGTCATAGATTTTAATACCAAAACGAAAATAAAACCACGATTCACTTTAACGTTTAATATACCTAGTCACATTAAAATTCACAACGACCGCTGCAGAGCTACATAAAATATATTTCTGTGTCACTGCTTGCGTTTTTACTTCGACTGTTAAAAGATATAATAATTCCTACTTAAATATTTAAGAAAATTTAAATGTTTTTCTATTAATAATATAATTTTAATATTCTTATATTAAATACTCAAAGCTTAGATGATAAAACGTGTATTTTTGTAACGGAAAACCTCGAAGGTACGCTGCCTAATGCAACATTCCTGAAACTACATTCCTTCCCGCATTCTGTGGTGCCCTCGGGACCTACTTACCATAAGTTGTGATACAGGGGACGGTGCGGAACTATTCCTAATTAAACCAACTAAAATATATTTATTGGATATCCCTTTTATATTGAGCTTTATGCGTTTGTTAGAAAAAACATAAACGGTTTTCCTAAAAAAAATTAGTTTATTTGTAGATTATTTTTCAGATTAACTGCTCGACGAAAAGAAATTATCGATACCATAATCTGGATGAAGTTATTTTTAGCTCTAGGCGATCTATTAAACTATTCTAATCAAATATCTAATAGTTTATGTATTAATCAATTATATCCACAGGGTTACTTTCAAACAGCAATACTCATATTCTCGGAAAACTAATTTTACAGTACCGTTTCAAAGGTACTCGAACCTTTTTAAGACCTCGATCAAATATACCTAAATAGACAAACAATTAGACCATGAAAAGGGCACAATAAGAAAATCCCGTTTTTTCGTATAGCGTGTCATTTCAAAGTCGGTTACAAAATTCGACGTCGGATTGTTCTTTGCAATGAATGTGTTACCTATTAATACAATTTCCACTAGTGAATTTATTTAAGTATTCATTTTATATTTCAAAAGATTTATTCTAAAGCCACAAAAGTTCCAAACTGTGTATCTTATTATATTCGATCGAAGGCTACACCCAAACGTTAATAATTCCATGTATAAAATTATTTCACGTAACGAGTTATGGAAGCCGGTCACGCATCGAGAAGACAGAATTGAAGACAAGCGAAGCCTTCTCCACCAACTTTTATCCGAGATATTCCTCAGAGACTTTCTGATCTAACTTTCCAGGATTTCATATAAAATTTTTCGTATTGTACGTGTTTTATTCATGTTTCAGTTTTTGAATATAATATTTTGGTATGCTATGGTGAAGAAAGTCGATTCTTTCGTCATGTTGAAAATATCTGCAAATATCGATCCTATGGAGATGGACAAAATCAATGAAGGTACCTCCTACTATTTAAAATATCTCTCTCGATGTACAAAGAATTTTTAGTTCAAAAATAAGATAAAGTTATAAAAATAATAAGAATGCTCTGTCGTTAGTAAAATTATCTATAGAGGTCAGTGACGACTCTGTCCTCTCTGTAATCAGTGTTCAGCAGACATTATAAATCAATTATAAATTATTAATATTACGTAATCATTTTTAGAACATATTCGCATGATATTTGAGTTAATTTTTAGTTGACTTAGTTGACATCTCATTTAGGTATTGTTTTAATTATACTTATCTTACACATATTTTCACTTAAAACCTTGTATCTAGGGTATGACTTCTAAATATTTTGCAATAAAGATGAACATCACAAAATAAGATTCATGTTCATCCTTCAACCAAACAAGTGGTCGAGGTTTAACATTTGTACAAAGTAAATAATATTAAGAAACAATCACGTCATGAAAGTTTTGAATTTCTTATTTTTCCGTGCAAAACCAGACAACACGGGATGAAACCATTAGGAGGATCGCTAATGGTTTTATAGAACGTACTGCTGATAGATTCGCGGAACAAAAAGGGAACAAAGTGAAGCTCAGTCCATTCGGATGTGTTCAACCGGCGCGGATTACTCCGCTGCTGGGGAATTTTTCACTTTAAACACGTCGCATTTGGTACTAAACGTTTTGAAAATAGATCAAATAGTTTTGGGACAAGAACACGATTATTGTCACTTTCTCTTTTCAAACCAAACTTGTATAAAAGGTTGACAAAAACGAACGTATGCAAGGTCCTATATGCTCTAAACGCTTTACCAAAAGGCTTTTATTTTAAGAATCAGTGTAAAAGGTCTAGTGATTAGACTCGCCTTATTATCGGTTAGGTACAGATAAATATACAAAAAAGAATAACTTGTTATACACAATTGCATATTCCTTGTTAAATATGTTGTTAAATTCCTACGTTAAATTGCTTACAAGTAGCGTCTAGAGTCGTTTATTACACGGATCTTGTAGCATCCAGCGCAAATTTCCGTGCATTCAAACGTTTTTGCCGTACCTATTATTGGCATCCTAAATAGTAGAACAGCTCACCGCATAGGTCCAATAAATTTAAGAAAATGTCCGTGGTGCTTTTCTCAATTCTGGCGTAATGCATCTTTCAATGTTATTTTATTGCGAGAAGGGAAGTCAAAACTCATTTTGCTACTCCTTCTATCATTTTCTGATTAAATTCGTTGCGAGGTCCAAGACAAGTTAGCTTTCCCTCGGGTTTTCCTGGGCTTCTCTGCTCAGAGTCATTACGATGGTCGCCGCTGTGGATCCTGGTTACACAGGAGTTACAGTGGTGGGAGTGAGAGGTGGGCCAATACCCGATATTCCTTGTTAAAACAAGTAACTTTATATTGATATCAGGTACCATATTCATATCTAGCTTAACGTTTTTATTTCTTAGCATTGAAAGTAAAAAAATATCGCCCACATGTGCTACATCAACGCTACGAATATTGCTAAGTAATATTACGTCCTAAAAGCCATAGATAGCGGTCCGAAGTGTCTCTTTGACATTGCACTTTCTATTAGGTGGTCCTTTAGCTTGCCTACCTGTCAATAAAAAAAGATGTCGATTTCGAAAATTGTTCTACATCATAAGCAGATACCTTACCAAGAGTCCACAGGATAGTACGCCTCGCTATCATATACATATGTAGGTAATATAGATAGGTGTATAGTCCAGAGATTATGTAAACGGGGAGCCAGGAGCGTCGGTTAGTGGCTGCTTAATGCGATGTACCACGGTTTGTTTACTTGCGGACAGGTTGAACCAACTGTGACTTGATTAAGGATTTGTGTTGTGAAATGTTGGATTACAGATTAAAGGTGTATATAGATTACTTTAATGATTTTTAGTTTTAAGTAAAATTAGATATTTTCGCACATTTTATTATGTGTAGCACAATTTTTTTATTTTTTTTATGCTAAGTTTTTTTTTAGTATTATAAGGATTATAATAAGTTACAGCTAAAAAACACAGAAAGTATGTAGTGTAATACTTACATCACCTTATAAAGGAAAAACCGACATAATGTTATTATTATTGTACTATAATGACATCATCTTGTACAAATCAAAGCATATTAAATGTTATTGGCGTTTATAAATAGGGATTCCCACGGTTTTCCAAGAAGTCTTTATTAAAACAAATCTCTTTATTAAAAGCAATCCAAATTGGAAGAGCGAAATAAATTAATACCCATTATAACGCTTTCCCGGAAACTCGTGTTTGTTTGGAAATAGGAAGATTATTTTCCGGCTTCACGAAATAAGTTCAATTAATAAAGCAATTTGTAAAGGCATTGTTCTTTAAATAAAGTCCGAGAATTAAGAATATTAAATTTAATTTATTCGATGTTATTTTGATGTCTGATATTTAAATAATGGTTTTGAAGTATAATTAAAATTTATCCTGGACGATTTTAGTAAGGAATTTGTTTATTTTTAGCTGTATAATATCTGAAGATAGTGCGACGAGTAGCAGAGTAGGACGACGAAAGTCCGACTAGTGACTAATTTATGATAATAACTAACTGTGATCATTTGCAACGTCGATGTTACATGTCTAAGACGTCTAAAACTTTACAACCTGAGTTTAATATAATATTTTAGTGATAACAAATAAATTTTTCATTAAAATCATGAGACAGGAAAGAACATTTGCCCCAAATATCCCATATTTTATTTGGAATACCAAAGTTTATCGCTAATGCCGACTTCAATATCGAGTAAAGCCCCGGATTTCCTTATTCCGGTATCTGTGAAAATTTATAGAGTGTGAAAATTCAGTCTCTGTGGATCGCCGTGAAATGACAAACGACGAACGTGACCGGCCTACGGAGTTATTGCTGAAAGATTAGCATTTATTTATATTAATGTACTGACTGCTTGATGTGATTTTTAATTATATTTTGTATTTATTGACGATGGGATTCCAAAGAGAGTTGTGTTAATGTGTTTAATAATGTTTATGGTGTTTTAAAAATAATTTAATCGATGAAGTAGAAATCGAGAGGAAATGGTCCGCTATTCTGCATCTCTATGGCAAAACTTCGTGCTGTGGCCCAGTCAAGTTAATCTTGGCGGCGCGGTGGTTCTAGTGTAGTTTCATTTCCAAGCAATTATAACCTTCACTCAAAATAACCTGTTAGTATTTTTTAGGACACAAATAAAAATAGCAATAGAAGAAGCGAATTGGTTGCATGTACCTACACTATTACTGCAACGGGTAACAAATAAGACTAAATATGATAATATGAACTACAGAAGCCTTCTTTATTACACAATCTGCTACATTCAAGCTAGCTTTAACCTACTCTTTAATGGCTGACGGTCCTGAATTGCAGTCCTTTTACTTTGAAGACGTTTCCCTCATAAATTCTATTACGGTCAAAACTTGTAGTAGAGAAGACTAGTGTTCACGTAACGAGTGGGCATCATTGAGAGCCATAAAAGGGTCTAAGGGTATCCCGGTTCCTACGTCCCGCGGGATCATTATTTATGGGCACCGAACATAGTACTTTGTCCCAAGATGTCCCGCCTAAAATATGGACTCCGCCCTCGTCTACAGAAGAATAATGAGTGACCCGAATGTGTGTTTTTGACAAACGTAATAAACTGCCTTTTGATATTTTGTGTAAATATGTAGGTTAGTAAAGTAAATGTCGGAATTGGGTTCCGTGTCTGTTCTGAACGTAAGTAGCTGTCGCAGGGTTAAGGTCGTGCGTTTGTCCATGTGATTATATTAGGTTTATTGAAGCATTTCATTGCGACTTTTTTGTCATACGTGCTTTTGATTTTGTTTTGTTAATAGTTATTTCTTGCTATTCTCTCACTTGTTGATTTCTTTAACTGCTATCGGTAGGAAATATATTGTATAATATCAACCTGGTAAAGAAAACAGGAAGCTGAAAATAAGAATGCTAATTTATTATTCAACTTAACTAATTCATCATATTCCTCTTGAGAAACAATCTTTTACAGTACAGCAAAGTCACAAAAGTATAAAGAAAATGAAAATATTCGCTGAAAATGAGAAGTTACGTTAAAACAATTTATATTCGGATGAATTTCCATGGAAATTAGGTTATTATTCCCTCGGCTGTGTGATCTACAGTAAAATGTAAAATAACATCGGTTGCCCGTCCACGATTCATAGGACCCTTAACAAAATTGTTTATAGCTTAAAAGTAGCTTTATCTTGATCGAGTTGCAACATTGTTGTATGTATGTGTATTTACGGTGTGCTCGTGGTAATAAAACTACATTTTACATAGTGATATATGACAATGTTGCTGGTCAGTGAAATTCAGTGGTTTTGCAATAGGTTTCAACTCGATTGTGTTTTGTTTATTGCATATTTGTATCCTGGTAAATATATGGTAGATTTTTGTATTATAGTATAAATTATTACATAACTCTAAAAGCAAAAAAGAAGAACAATATTGTTAATATTCAATATAGGGCTTTTGAGATATTATAACAGTTCCACGAACTCTAGCCCCGTTTAATATTTAACTTGTAATAGTGTATTTAACAGGGAATGATTAATTAGCATTAACAGCCCCGAGGTACCGTCGGCAGTGAACTGAATTATCAGTAATACAACCTCTAATTAACCCAGTCCAGTTTGGAAGGCTCACTTTGATCTGTATGTCCGTAATAACAAAGAAAGCCAATTAACTATTGTGCTATCCATTACATTACAAAGGCCTTTGTTACAAATTATTCAATCGAAACACTAGTATTACAGTGTGTTTGTGGTGGTATGTGAGTCGGTTATCCAACATCTTTGAGACATCAATTTCAGGTAGATTTTAAGTACCAATCATTGGCTTTGGTTCACTACGTCAATACGTTATGAACCAAACGTAACTTAGTCAGTTGACACAAACAAAGAAAACACTAAATAATACTTATGCGAAATTAGTAATTACCACTAAACTATTTAACCCTTAAATTGACAATGTTTTTTTTAAACAACATACTAAACATCACCGATAAAATTAACCTTCTTTTAATTTTTTTGTCAATTTTGACAACTAGTTCTTATTTCTAAACGAATTTTGTACTTTTAATAGTAAATTCATATCTAGTTTTTTTTACTCATTTTTCCTAGACACTAATACATGTCCATTACACAAATATATTTTTAAAACGTGAAACAAAAATTGTCAATTTAAGGGTTAAGAACATTAACAGATGATTTAGGTACAAATTATGAAAAATAACATGGCCTAACCTTACTTACACAGGTTTGTACGAGCGACTGCTTATGAAGCTTGCCTACTTATCAGTTTGTTTACAGACGCGAAAAAGCATTCGTTAAATGAAGTCATTCACAATTTAAGTACAGTTTGTTAATCTTTAGATTTGTATCAAAGAAATTGAAATATTAAGATTTGATAAACGACTAATACAATTTTAACCCTCTAAGTATACTTAATTACTTAGTCAAAGATCTTGATTTAGCATGATCAAAGAACTGAACGCATCACTACATTTGATTAGTAGTTTAAATAGATAATGAAGGAGCCCTTCGTAAGAAACAGTTTTAATATAAAATCAAACTTTTATTATTTTTGGTGTATATCAAATTTCTTTAAACACTCGCGGTTATCTACATCACTAACACTATTACTAAACGGGTTATTACCACGATTATTTTTAATTGAGAGGTTTAATGTCGAAATGTGACTTCGAGTTCCAGTGGTACCGGCAAACGAACGAGAAAGAGGGTAGACAGATTTGTCTGCTCTTAAATGACCTACCCGCAGTTCCTCAGTCTTCCCGTAATCATGGCGCTTGAAACAGTGCTGAAATATCGGGACCTAACAATTAAAAATAATCGTGGTAAGAACCCGTTTAGTAATAGTGTAAGTGATGTATATCAAATTCTTTGTATGCAGAAAAATGTAAGGTAAGTTATCTTTGATGATGTTGATATCTTAACTATACTTTATTGTTTGCAGCATTAGAAATGACTTCAGTAGTTATTGAGAACAATTAGTTATTTAAATATAATTTTAAAATGCAACTTCAAAAACAACCCAACGTCTTGAAAATTGAAGCTTGAGGCTTTAAAATTAAGAGGAAACTAATGGTTCAACTATTTTTAATCAATTAAGGAACCAATAAACTTCTACGAGTTCTATTTAAATAAATCTAAGATAATTTGCAATCCAATAGCTGAATTTGCATTCATTGAAAAGTCGAATACAGTTCCAGAGTTACGCCTGAAATTCAGTTACAACTGAATCATTCGGTTAATGCTTCAGGCACGTATTGCAGATTTTTAGGTCCAGGTTTTGGATTCTATTTGGACAGTATCTAATTTTCTACAGAAAAAGGTGAGAGAATACAGATAGTGTTTTCCTTTGGGGGATTAATTTCTCATCAAGCTACTAAAAATAAAATAAAATCGATTAACCTCTAATCAATACTTTCTTCAACACAATAACGATGACATGATGTATTTTAGAATACCATTTACAAATACAAACTGCAGCTCCTATAAAAGCAAATTTTGATGCCAACCTTTACTAATACTTTACTATTAGAAAATAGTGATAACCTTAAAATTTTCATTAATTTACAACATCCAGCTTAAGTTCTCATTACGGTTCTGTAGTGAGCAATCAACGGAAGGCTGCGTCTAAGACCTCAGACCGCGTGTGTAGACGACAGAATATCTCGTCTTCAATGCTCTACTCGTCTGGAAGCAATTAGTGAAGACACAGTCTCACTCCCATACACTCGTAGTTCAACTCAACGTCTTAGTACAAGTAATTAATAGTTGAATGAGGAATAAGATTTGTTTAGCTTTGATTTTTTAGACTTGATAATTTCCTTTTAGCATTTCAGCATTATTTTAGAAAACCTTATCATGTATTTAAAGTTGTTCTATTAGTGAATTTATTTCCGAAATCCATAAATTAATTATAGTGTGGGTTAAAATTTTCCTGTGAAAATATATAAGGTTATAAGAAATATTTAAAAGTAGATTGTTGTTCGGAGAACACCAAAAGATTAAAGAAAGTTAAAAATAAGTATTCTCTGGAAGCTTTTACTCATAATAATCTAATGTAACGGCTGATCTTATTTAGACTTGATTTTTTGACGTAGGTAAGAGAATTTTGTATTGTTTTTTATTTAGATTTTTTTAGTGATTATTTTTTAAATTACCTAATATAAAAGGAGTTGTAATTTGCATCGATTTTTTTATATTAGAAGTGTCAAGGCGTTAATTTTAGTTTCAATTTTCGTCGAGATTACGAACAGAGTTTTCTAATTTAAGTTTTACGTCATGAGATTATGAGATAATTGCTTCTCGAGGTTCTTGAAGAAAATCTTGTTGAAAACTTATATTTTTGTCATATTACATTCTTGGTATAAGCATAGTTGCGCTCTACGATTATAAGATTATGTGAACTTCCAATATCAGTAATGAAAATACGTAAAGACTTTAGAAAATTAACTTTAGAAACATAAAATTGAATGAAACTATCAATAATGAAAGTTCTTTGCAAGTCTGATATCGATAAAAACACTAATCATTTCGCTATAGAATAAGTGCTATTATTAGTAGACATCTTCACAGCGCACAGTCTTCATTTTTGTATTATAATAGGATACATAAATCTTTGTTTGTTTAAACATGAGTGTAAATATAGAATCTGACAGAATGAAGCAAAGGTTTTCAATCACCTTTTTTTACAAAGTTAAGATTTTTTTTACAAATTAATTTATAAGAACGAGTTCTTGAAATTAAGAAAATAAACAGCTTCTTTGTTTTGTCAAATATTTTGCCTAAAGCTCATTTAACTCACAATATGTACACATCATTAAGCAATACGATAACATATTTCATATTGCAAACAAAAGGAAATGAGTCTCGCAACGTACGTCCAGCGGTTGAGGTTTGGTTCTATACCAACGACATTCCCACCCTGGAGGGGCATCTCCGTTGGTGGGAGGAGGATGTGAAACTGGCCCTCTTCGCAGACGACTCGGCCTATTTTGCATCCTCCAGAAGTGTTAAACTTGCCATCTCCAGGATGCAGAGGCTCCTGGATGTTCTGCCTCCATGGTTGGACCGGTGGAGAGTCTCGGTCAACGCGGGTAAGACCCAGGCCCTACTCTGCGGTCCGACCCGCATCAGAGTCGTCCCCCGTCTCAGTCTTCGTGGTGTGGATGTTGAGTTTAGACCCACTGTTCGGTATCTCGGGTGCGAGATAGACCGTTCGCTTCGCGCGAAGCCCCAGGTTGATCATGCGATTGGCCTGGCTCGCGCGGCGCGGTTTGTCTTGCGACCGATTCTCGCGTCCGCGTTGCCGATCAGAACTAAGCTCACTATCTACAAGACTTATATCCGTCCACGTATTACGTACGCTGCTGAGGCTTGGTATCACCTCGCACCGCCGTCCCAGCGGAAAAGGTTGCTGGCCCAGCAGAATCTCTCCCTCCGAGTCATCGTCGGAGCAGGCCGTTACGTCCGTAATGACGTAATTGCCCGGGACCTTGAGGTGGAGTCGCTCGAGGAGTTCATCGTCCGGCTCGCCCGTAACATGTACGAGCGGGCCGACCGAGGACCCCACGAGCATCTCCGCAATATAGCTCCCTTGCACGCCAGGCCGCCTGAAGGTGCGGCGTTGCCAAGGGAGCTGCTGGGTCCCCCGAGATTCCTCGGAGTTAACTATCCTACGGCGTAACAGCGTGGTAGGATATAGGCGATCCCCTCTACGTGACTGAGATATTGTATCGTCCGTCCCGACTGTTATCTGCCCTAAGATGGAGCCCTCGGGGGCTGCCATCACCCTCCCGACAGGGAGGTGCGACCCCGCTCCCCTTACGGGAGCTGTTCCCCCTTTTGGGGACCCCCCACGTATCAGTGGGGGTCTTTTTCTTTTTCTTTTAATTTTAGTTTTTTCAAAGCCCCCTTATGGGGCTTTTATTCCCCCCTCAGGGGTATGGGTCGCCCAAGCCTGGCTTGGGGACCTCTTCTTTGAGGTCTGGGGTCGCGGGGCCGAGTCACGGACTCGTCCGGGACTCCGCCCCGCGTCTCCGGGTCCCACTCCCCTTCAGGGAGTTGAATATTGATGCCATCTCTCCTACCAGAGGATGGCTAATTTCTATTTCAAACCCTTTTCGTCCCCTTACGGGACCCAAATCCCCCTTCAGGGGATGGGACTCCAAACTGGAGGTCCCTCAGTACTGCGGACTCTTGTCCGCGGTCCCGTTTCCCCTTCAGGGAGCGGCCGACCTCAGCGCGGGCCCTTTCCTCTCCACGTTTCGTGGTGTTGTCGTGGGAGGGAGGGGCCGGCGGGGGCTGGACGGGGCCTCAAACCTTTTATTTACTTTATTTTCCATTTTGTTTTACTTTGCTTTGTTTTGTTTCTCTTTTCTGTTTTAAATCCATGTTTATTTTGTTTATTTTGCTTTAATCTTTTAATTTTCTATAGTTTTTGTATAGTTCATATTCATTTAGCTTTGTAATCATAAAATTTAATTTATTGTATTAGTTTTAGATTCTGTTATTTTTAGTTTGTTACAGTTTTCAATAGTTTAGGTTAATTGTAAATAACTATTTGTAATTAAAGGGTTATCCCACCCCCCAAAAGGGAAAAACAAAAACGTTTTAGTTTTGTTTGGAACCAAATTGTTGGTAAATCGGTCAATCATTATGTTGTTTCTTCACCTCTTCATAAGAAGACCGCCCAGAATGGGCTGGATTTCGGCCGGAGCTGGCGGAGTCTCAACGAGAAGCCAATCCACCAGATGAACCAGACCATGGGAACACCCCAGAAAGGGGAAAACTCAACGCCACACCACTACCTTCACCTCCGCCCAGAGTGGCGGAGAGAATGAGCCCGGGCAGCGGGGTTGCCCCAAGGCCCGTCCGTGTCCCCCTTCGGGGGACACGAAGACCCCCATGGCTGTTGAGGTTTGGGAATCGAAATGACGTCATTATCGTACGATACATGAAACATTCGATGTTACGAACAATTTCAATTAAATATTGTGAAAAAAAGAAATATTTATTTAATGTGGCTCCAGTATTTCGCTAGGACTTCACTGTCATTATGATTAACATGCTGTAACAGATCAGTAAGTGCACTGTTAGACAAAGTTTTCCTCTGAGATTCTTTGTTTACCTATTCTATAGGATTTTTATCAACGTTATACTTGGCATGTTGGCAATAATACTATAGGTAGCTAGTTATAGTTTGTCATATTTTGCCAATATAAAATCTGATTACGCATTGTTGTTAACATCCATTATTAAAATGTCAAATAAATTTTATACCGTTCAAATGTTACAAAAATACCATATCATATGCAGATCCCCTATAGCTGTAAGAGACAGCCAGAATCAAAACAGAATGTTTATATTACAAAAAGGCTTTAATCCCTCCCTCACCGGCGTGTACGGTGTTTTGTTTATGCATAAGCATTTAGCATATTAACGTGTGCCTATGGGACTGGGCCACGTACGCCCGATTTGCAGATAAACCATTATGTTTATGAATTTCACCAAAATTAACATATAAATTACCGTCAGCATGGATTTAGTCGTTGTACTACAGAATTGTAGTTAAAAATGAATGCAGTTTTATAAAACTTATGTAATATAATCTATGCTTAATATTATGGTCAGTCTGTACAAACCATCTTTCTTACTTTCGCTACATCTTATCCCATTTAGATGTGGTCGGCGCAATATGTCTTTTCTAAAATATAAAACTTCATTGTAGTGATAAAAAATCGTGTACGAAATTAGTAACTACTACCATCACGATTTTACTAGCATTGGTTAGCATTGCCTCATTCTGTGATAAGTTACGTATTTAGGTAGTAAATAGAATACTTGTTAAAACTAACTTATTTTTTATTATTTACTTATTATGTGTTTAATATCACCCGTCCATATTTTTGAAACCTGTCGGATTAGGAAGGCATAGACAGCAATATTCGAACATCGTTTGAAAAAGATCACAAAATACGAGAAAACAGAACTCACATAATACCTGTAAAAATTACTGAAACATTACCTACTAGTATATCTATTAAACAGTAGTAACCCTTACACGTTTGGGTAACATATACGACTTGTTGAATCCCAAATAACTTGGTAGGTAAACAATATTCAGAGCATCCGTATAATGGGTAAAGTTGTACCATACTGTCTTTCGGGCTGCGGTTTAAGCCTACATTGTGTGAAGTTATGTGACCGCTATAATAATTGGAAATAGTTATGTTGTTAACAGAATTTAACTAAGTCCGTGGCGTAAACGAGTTGTTTGTTTATGATGTAGATTCTATAAATTTAGACTTCGTTTGGTCTCTTCAAATGTTCTACAGAAGAAAATGCAAGACTTCAAACAAAATAACAGAAAATCTATATTGACACAAAAATGCGCATTATTAGATTACAAAATATTAAAGATTACTCAGTACTAGTCATAATAGTAACCTGTAAATTACTAAACATAGATAATATCACTAAATAGTATGCCTACAGTCAGATATCTCTAATTTCTTATGCTTCCTTCAACTGAACTAAGTTCTATTAACAGCCACTTTTCGACCTGCCATCTTGAGTCAGATTCACGATGGTCAGCAGTCAGGCGTAGTAGACTAGTATATATAGCATTACTGATACGAGCATCTAAACAAGAAAAAAAAACATTTTTTCATATCTGTAACAAACGATTCTTGACCCAAAAAGATTTAAAACCTAACCAGAACATAAATACGTAAGAGAGACTCGTTTATTTCATTATTGAAACGTATTCCGGTACGTGTGGACGTGGCGTTGTTCCAGCGAGTTTTTCATTTAATTTCCTATGTAATGACGTCATAAATTACGTACAACGTTATCTTTTTCCCACTTTTGAAATTAAACCCGCCTTTAAAAGCCGGTGCGACTTGAATTTTTTATATATGGTCGTAAGAATTATTAAATAGGTTTTACGATTTTCTGTCTACTGTTCGTGAGAGCTGGTTTAATTTAAAAGGTGATTTGGTTTGCATGTAATGATTCTGTGGTAAAGTGAGTTAGATAACAACTTGGCCTCTTATGGCATAACTTTTTTATTTAGAAGATTTGATGAGATGTAGAAGATTTTTTTTTTCCTAGTATACGTAATTTTATAACGCACACTATTATAATTACAATCTAGTCTAATTCAGACTAATAAGGAATTTTGTTTTAACCTAAATTACTATATGATTTTATGCTAAGAATGTCTCCATTGGCACTTTTCTTATTGTCTCTATTATTAAGGCGTAGACACAATGTTCATGTGGTCTTTATTATTACACTTCACTGATTTTATACACTAATTGTATTATTAAGTACACTACACTAACTCGAACGGTTTCGTTCTTTTGAATCTTCTTTTAATATCTGTGATGTCAAGAAGCTGTATTGCTTCTACGTTGACATGATGGTGAAGCCTCCGTTCGTGGGCTTCTGCGCTTTGGTTTGTATGTAATGATTCTGTGGTAAAGTGAGTTAGATAAAAACTTGGCCTCTTATGGCATAACTTTGTTATGTAGAAGATGTGTTCTTGTGAAGTACATTATACCTACTATTTATTATCAAATAGTTTTTAGATAATTGAAATGCACTTCGAAATACTAATTATGATCATTTTCACAACCGTTTAAACATATTATAATGGTTTTAGAAGAAAATATGTACGTCTTAATTAGCTACAGTCGATCCTTGTTTGTCGTCTAAGTAAAAGTAATATAAGTAAAGTAAGTTCCAATAATAAATATAAGTTTAGTAACCATGACGGTGCTCTCCCCACCCAATTATGTCTCCCACGGCGTTGGTCACCCTTCAGTTGAGATGAAATTACATCTGATAGTAACTTGTGTCCCTTATCTCTACGTGATTTCCGAAAATATATATTTATTTTTATTCAAGATGCTGCTGTCGTTGTCTTGTTCTAATGTATAAACCAATATATATTTTCGTAATAACATGTAAGTATTGTCTTAAGTAGGTACGTGTGTTGCATGGTTTTATTAAATAAACTACGCTTTTTATCTTATGAGTGTGTGTTTAAGTTTATGCCGTATATATCATACTCAAAATATCGTTTGAAAAGTACCTACTACAAACAATTTTTTTTTTAATAATTTTAACTTGTTCATAAAAAATTACAACCCAAAAACGAAAATGGTCTGGAACCTCTAAAAACCTATAAAATAAATAAGTAGTAAGGAACATTACACAGTTTTAGTAGCTAAACTACCCAGACTTTATAGTTACTAAAAGAATTTGTTCTTCGCTGTTCTCGGGCAATAAAATAAAAAACTTGCAATTTATCAAACATTTGCACTGCTGTAAAACTGTCGTATTTGTCCATAAAATAAATTCAACAGTTGCCCCTCGATAATAACTCAATACAAACTGAGATACAATCGAAAGTATACAGGAATGTAATCAGGCACTGCGCTGTGGGAGGTATATACAATGAGTGTTGAAAAATACCACATTTTGGAATGGAAATTATGACGTGAGCCTATCTATCATTTGAATCTAAGCCTGTTCCATATAGTAGTGAGTTTTTTAAGGGAAATAAGATGAAAATTTAATAATAATAATTCTAGTATCAACTATTAAATCTGCCTCATCAAATTATTTTAATATATAACACCGATGATGAAATGTTACGAGTAAGATGTATTTTGGAAAGAGTTTATTTCAGTTGTCTTTTTTATTATTAACTTTAAATAGTATTTTTCGCGATAGAAGCATAAAGTCCGTCTCTGTACAAATTCCGATTGTACGTCGTATTTCATTTTAAGGGAAAAAATATTTTACTATTTCTTCCGGCGAGATGAACGCACAAAGAAAACTGTGGGACCGTGAAATTGTTTAACGTATCTGATATGGTTTTTATGACTGTTGCTAAAACTGTATTTGGTTAATGGTACTATTTATTTTCTTGGAAAAACTGAATGGGAACATTTTCTTTATGATTTTCGCGAGGGATATTTAAATTCTTATTGGATATTAAGAATCCGTTTGGATCATTTTGTTTTTTTAAAGTTTAATGAAGATTGCAAATAGCACTTATATGTTATGTGTATGCAACAAGTTAAGGAGTAACAGATTACGTCAGTAAAGTTAGAAGAAGGATAATGATCATTTTACGAAAATAACCTATATCTTATGTTGAAACAAGCGATAGATTTAGGCGCGATGATTACTGCTTTCCTGTGAAAGGGTATAAAAGTTGAAGAAAGTTAGGATAGACTTTGTATAGGACGATAATATTATAATATGAAAAGTGGCATCAATTTGACAAAGTTTTTAAGAAAGACAAATTTTTAGAAAATACACATTACGATTTTTTTCAATCATAAATCCTTTTTATAAAATCCATACATCTGTACATTCCAGGTACCGAAAATGTTTGATCGATAGGGGATAGAATGTAAGAAAAATCACCGACAAGGGTCGAGCTGTGTGAATGGGCCGTGTCACATTTATCAAAGACGAACATTATGTATTATAAACCAGCTTACTTTACATAAATTTACTTTTGTCGCAACTAGTAAAATAGTAAATAATATAGATCATTTAAGATCTGTTTGTTTAGAAGCACCTACTTATTTTGCGTATATAAGTATGAACTGAAGTTCAAGTAAAATTGAGGTTTCAAGTTTGTAGGCATCTATGTTAATTTGTGTAATACTAAGAAATGTTAGAATACACCAAAAATAGCCGCCGCGTCATAAAATCTTAGTAAGTAAATAATATTTCATTTTTCTTATTCATGAGCAGCATATTTTCTGTATAAGACTAGTCCATTAAAATACTCCTAATAGCCACAAACGGAGTAAACCTGACACTCACAAACTCAAATATGAAAAGAATATTGCATTTTAAAAGTGTTCATAATACTTAAATATTTACAGGAAAAACAATTTCGCTGGTAATTGGCGTCCACGAAAAGCAGTCTCCCGAGTAAATTGAATTCGAAGGAGAGCACTCGAGAACGACGGCTAAAGAACAAACAAGAACCGTGTACCCGAACTAGTTTGTGCAGCGGATTCTTAAGGATTTACTTTCCTTAATACCTTTTAAATTTCATCGTTGTTTGTAGTTGCTGAAAAACATTTCGTGTGGTGGCTGAGCTTGTTGTTTGTTCAAAAAGAAAAAACAAAATTGTGTGGATTTTTGTGATGTCACAATGTTTTTGCAAAAAAAAAACGGTTGTTCATTAATTTTCGTAATGAAATATTTATTATTTATTTATTTATTTTTAAACATAGTGACTACAAGGACCCACATTACAATACATAAAGGTGTTAGTAAGTCTTAATCTAAGTGTTAGTGACAACATAATAGAACGTGGTCTAAGCAATATATCATACCACGCTTCCATTCGCCTCACCAAATAAGCCATCACCATCTAGTTATGAGCTTTCCTCGTCAGTATTTCCCGATTGCCAAAGACATGAACTTCTGAGCGTCCTACTAGTGCCTATAAGATATGAGATAACCCGTCAGCACGTCCACATGCGTAGCAAAATCAATGTTTAGTATTTCATTTTACTATATCCAAGTATGTAGTAACCCGTATTGTTAACCCGAAACATGATATACATCGATTTTCGGCTTTCATTACAAAGCCTCGTCCGTAATTACGCACACACTCAATAAAAATAGGAAGCGTTCATTAGTGGGAATGCTTCATTCGCAGTAAACTAGCGGTTGATTTAATTTTAATCTTCTCTCTAATTATAGGGAAATTGTTTGTCGAATCGATACAGAGCGTGCTCTAATTCGCAGCGGGGGTGGATCGCGTCACGTTTTTAATGTCCATTAAACGCCCCTGCAGTTTTAAGTACGCTCAGCTTATCTTTATTAAGAAATATTTTTGTTTTTGCTCTTCCATTACTTTAAGTACTTTGTTATGATCTAATTTTGATGAAGATTTGAAAGTGTTCCTTGTTGCTGGGTACAATGTTTGAACGTTCTCTGATATCGAAGATTTATTTTTATGAGTGTCTTGTTCATTTTCTCAGAGCTAGGTACTGAAAATTGTACTAGCATTGAATTCAAAATAAGCTTGCGTCTTTTGATCTTGCCTTACAAATCTATACATTTATATCGCATTATTGTATAGTCTGCTTCCTTTTGTTGATAGAGAAGCATTTTCTCAACAATTTCTTGGATGGAATTTCCATTGTGCCTGATGGCGGCGTGTCTGAAGACAATGGGCAAGTGAAGGCGTGCGGTAAAAGCTGTCATGAATTGTTTCAGTACAATTCATGCATTAGACGAGGTACTGGTCTTGTCAGTTTCAGCGTAAGAAATAAACTCTCTGCTCCCGTCTTGATACTGCAAGAAATAATATAATGCTACTAGCTGACTCGCGCAACTTCGTCTGCGCCGAAAAAAAAAATTAGGGGTGGACTACCCCTAACATTTAGGGGATGAAAAATAGATGTTGGCCGATTCTCATAGGTGCCGGATAAGCACAAAAAATTTCATCAAAATCGGTCGAGCCGTTTCGGAGGAGTTCAAGTTCGAACACCGTGACACGAGAATTTTATATATTAGACTAGCTGCCCAGCGCAACTTCGTCTGCGCCAATCTCAATTCAATGTCAACTATTCGATTTTTTTCTCGCTGTAAATACCATCCTTGAACTTCATCGAGAATTTAAAAAAACAACAATTTCTAAAATAAATATAGCCTAAGTTACTCCTTATAACATAAACTATCAGTCATTGAAAGTCAGCCCGTCCGAATCGGTCTAGCCATTCCAGAGATTAGCCAGGCAGACAGTGGCCACCTTCCAGCTCCATCATCAGACCTTGACATTCATCGTCTACGCAAAGAACTCATAAAGACGCTTCATTAGAGTCTAAACGCGATGAGGTTATCTTGCTTATTGACAGAGTTCCCATAGCCATCTTCCAGCTCCATCATCAGACCTTGACATTCATCCTCTACGCAAAGATCTAATCAGGACGCTTCATTAGAGCCTGAACACGATGAGGTTATCTTGCTTAATGACGGAGTTCCCATAGCCACCTACCAGCTCCATCATCAGACCTTGACATTAATCGTCTACACAAAGATCTCATCAGGACGCTTCATTAGAGCCTAAACACGATGAGGTTATCTTGCTTAATGATGGAGTTCCCATAGCCACCTTCCAGCTCCATAATCAGACCTTGACATTCATCCTCTACGCAAAGATCTCATCAGGACGCTTCATTAGAGCCTGAACACGATGAGGTTATCTTGCTTAATGATGGAGTTCCCATAGCCACCTTCCAGCTCCATCATCAGACCTTGACATCCATGCTCTACACAAAGATCTCATCAGGACGCTTCATTAGAGTCTAAACGCGATGAGGTTATCTTGCTTATTGACAGAGTTCCCATAGCCATCTTCCAGCTCCATCATCAGACCTTGACATTCATCTTCTACGCAAAGATCTAATCAGGACGCTTCATTAGAGCCTGAACACGATGAGGTTATCTTGCTTAATGACGGAGTTCCCATAGCCACCTTCCAGCTCCATCATCAGACCTTGACATTCATCCTCTACGCAAAGATCTCATCAGGACGCTTCATTAGAGCCTGAACACGATGAGGTTATCTTGGTTAATGACGGAGTTCCCATAGCCACCTTCCAGCTCCATTATCAGACCTTGACATTCATCCTCTACGCAAAGATCTCATCAGGACGCTTCATTAGAGCCTGAACACGATGAGGTTATCTTGGTTAATGACGGAGTTCCCATAGCCACCTTCCAGCTCCATCATCAGACCTTGACATTCATCCTCTACACAAAGATCTCATCAGGACGCTTCATTAGAGCCTAAACATGATTGGCTGGGTCGATTTGGATGGGACTTTCAATGGCCGAGCTTATGTAATAAAGACTAACTTTTTTTTTTTTTTTCAGTTGTAGGAAATCACCCGATATGTGGGAGTTGAACCGCACTAAAACCTCCAACCGCTCACACTCATCGTCCAAACCCCGGCTGAGGCCAGAACCCAGCACGGGGTTTGTAGGGACGGTGCGACGCGCTACGCGCTCGGCACTCTTTCCAGTCGAAATACGAATTACTCAATATCACTGATTCCGCCGTCCACTTTAGTCAGAGCTCCAGTTGCGACGATTCACCATATAAATTGGAGATCTCTTTATGTTGGCCACGAAAACGTAATACCCATCGACGTTATTTCACTTATAACTTTTTTAATACTGAACCGATTTTGATAAAACAACGACTAAATGTTAAGTGAGACTTGCCATAATACATTACAAAAAACCCCAACTAAATTGGTTCAGCCGGTTCGGAGATTAGCGTGCACAAAGATACAGACAAACAGACAAACAGACAAACAGACAAACAGATAAACAGACAAACAGACAAAAAAAAATCTAATTGCATTTTTGGCATCAGAATCGATAACCAAACACCCCCTGCTAGTTTTTTTTTGATATTTTCAATGTACAGAATTGACCTCTCTACGATTTTATTATAAGTATAGATTATACTGTGAGATACTGATGATTCGATCGTCAAATACCCGTAAAAATCTGTCTTTGACCTATGTTTACAGTCAAAATAGTAAATACTTTCTTATATTAAATGTATAGTCCAAAATCGTATTGAATTATTTAAGATGTCACGAGGTGGTCTTAAAACAAGCGCTCGTTAGAAAAGTTTTCCATGTTTCTAGACATCCGCAAAAAGCAAAACTTTAATCTACTCGTCCAGTACCGGTAATATAATATTAGCATTTTTATAAATGTAATATTTTATTATATTAGTATTGTAGTAATTTCGATAAATAATGTTTTAACCGAGACAAAACGCACCATTCGAATTTATTGAAATTAATTATCATATCTCTACAGATTTTCATTTCCGAGACTCAAAAACTTAAAACTTCCACAGTTTTATAGTACCATAAATCCAAAATACTACTTAATTACGTCTTGCTCGTTATGACTTCCGTGAAAAACTTTCAGTTTTCCTCACGGATATTCCATTGTGGTGGGCGCGGTGACTACGCGTAATGGAGGGTGAATGGTGACGGCTGCCATCAACGGTCTCTACATCGCTGCGGGCCACAACCCAGATTTTAAACGTAAATTGGGTTTATGATTTGTATAAAAAATCGAGATAGAGAAATGTGATATTATGTGTTTTATGAAATATGGAGTGTACGAATGTAAATAACGTCTATTTAAAACAAGTGGAATAGTCTAATTCGAAATGACTGTATTTCTACGTCCGTAAAATTCATTCTGCAAACAAACCTGCCGGTTTTTCTTTTTGCCACTAGCACAATGAATACAACATACATTATTACTAAAATATCGATATTCTACATTATTGAGAGAACAATATACAATACAAAGAAACGGAAAATAAGATACAATTGAATTGGAAGCCCAAATAATTCCTTGAAAACCGAGAAGAAGGTACATTTGTTTACGGTGAATAATGAGTTCTAGAGGGCAGGGAATCGAATACAAAACTATTTTAACTCAATGTTTATTTACGTTTTCATGAATAATGTATATTTTCTCAAGAGTTACAGGAGAATAAGGAAATAAAATAGCACTTGTGTGTTTTATACGGAAATAAAGTTCAATTGTTGGTGGTAGAGAGCGTTAACACTTCAAATAGAGTATCTTAGTTTTGCTGTCATGTATTTGTGTACTTTAAGTAAATAATATGAAATAATTCTAGTTCGCTAACGTTGGACTTCGTCAAATAAATTCGATAGATTTTAAGCCTTCTAATATGGAGGTTGTCTTACGATGATGTTTTTCATCATTGTTTTAAAATGTACTCAAATTTTAGAAATTAATACTTTTATAGTCCTTTCAGAATTAGTTACATTATTATCCACACAAAAGAAAGACGTCTATAAATAATCAATAAGAAAACTAAAGATTATTTTCCTTCTGTACGTAGGTAACTGTTATGCAGAACAGTTTGTCGATCAAGCTTTAAAGCGACTGAAACTAGGTAAATGGCCATAAATTTAAGTGCCGTTCTAATGTGCAGGAAGTCTAAACATGACATAAAATAAAGTGGATATTAAGTTAAACGAAGCGGGTCACTGAGCCATGCGACGCTCAAACTACATCGTTAAATCCGCATGTTATGTATAGTGCATACAGAAATCTAAAACAAGTTAGTTGAGTTAAGAAAATAACACGACGAATATTATTTATTTATTTGGTACACCAACAGTAAACATATATACACAATTAAACTTATTATAACTTGTCGTCGAGGTGATGGGGCGATACAACGCGTCCCGTCACCCTGCACAATCCCATGCTGGGTTCTGTCCTCGGCTTAGGTTCGAACGCTGAGTGGCAATGGCAGAAGGTTTTAGTGTGGTTCGACTCCCATGTACCCCAACTACAAAAGACGTGTTTTTTTGCATCAATGAACTTGTTATGATTTAGGAACCATTTATAGTATTTTCTCAACTTTAAAAATAAAACTAACATTAAAATGAGCATTGTTCACATTTATAGAATAACAGCAATAAGGTATCATTGTACAAAATCGAAATATTTTGTAATAGAAAGCTTCTTTGTTTAACTATGATACCATAAAGCAAACTGTAATGGTAGTTTAAACTACATTGTTTATGGTTCGTTCAGTTTAATCGCTTACCTCGAGATAGTTTATAGTCGGTGTATCGTGCAGGATTATATGCTTCTGAGCTCTTACTGACTAGAAGAGACGTACTATAAGAAGGGCTTAGAATACCTACTAAACATGGTAGTTATTTTAACTATTACGCAACTTCGTTTATGTGTACTGAAAAATCCTGTGCAATGAAAAAACAAAATGAATTATTAAGAATTACTGAAAATATCATAAAAAGAAGACAAGTCGATCAGAGATTATCGTGACAAATAAATAAATAGACAGTTGGTTTGGTATGCGTATAGTGTTGTATACCTACATAATTCATATGCATTTAGTAAAAAGTGGTTATTTGAATATTACCAACCAACACTTGTTTTTTTTTTGTAAAGATATCTCAAATGTGCTTAGTAACTTGACGTTACATTAGTCTTAAATCCGTGCTATGTATCAGAAGATGGATAAAGTTCTGGAAATTAAAATTCTGCGAATTTATTGACAGAGAGCGGTTCAAATCATGTTTGAAATTAATTCTGAGGTAGGTAGCGATATCGCGAGGCTCCTGGTATTTTATGGTCCGCAAATAACTACACCTGCTTTCGTTACGCCTACGATGAATTCAGGTGGGTTTAATTTCTAAGAATAAAAACAACGGATATCATGATTGTTTTTCTTGGTATTAGCAAGATTACTATTTTCTATTAATACATCCATCAATATTAAATCATTATAAGGTTTTCTAAAAATCAGCTTGGTTTCAGAAATTTCAAAAGGTTAACGCTGCGTGGTTGCCTTTTCTGAAGTAAGTTCTGATCAATGAAACAATTGCCTCAATTTCTACGTCGTAGTCACGTAGCTTCGTAGCCTCACCGCACCGTAGCAATGTTTTCATTCATTTATATAAAATTAAACTTTCAGTACTCCTTGCCAACTAAAAACAGATTAAAGTAATTGAAAATATTTTATGTGGAAATCGATTTTATGTGTTTTCAGTTAGGTACTTATACAAGTTTAAAGTAAATAAGTTTGATTAGATTAGGGCGTCGTTCTTTTTTTTAATGCCAATTTTATCTCTCTGTTGCGTAAGACAAACTACTATTATTCAGGGGAGAAATTAAGGAAAAAAGTTTACGTCAAGTAAAATGAAACGAGGCTATATAGATTAGTTAAATAAAACTCTCTTTCGCCTTATTCGAAAACAGAACAAGAATTTCTACAATATTAACAACTCAATTAATTTATCCTATCAAAAACAACATTTGTTGGGTTCATATTAATGAAAATGTCTGCGGAAATAATGGTCGTATCTGTAATAAACGGTATAATTGAGCCAAAATTCAGTCGCGCCGTGAGCAAACGACGTTGATCACGATTATTAAGCGGGAAGTGACACAGCAGCGGCCATTACAGATCCTCTCTCACACCGAATTATTAAATTGTTGCAAATATTATAATACAGTTTAATCTCATACTTTGTTTATTGCGAATTTACTTTTATTGGCTCTTTTGTGGAAGGTATTTGTATGGTTATTGGATTATATTATTATGTCAATTTAGGATCAATTTCATAGAACTGTGAGGTTTTGTGAATGATTTTGTTTATTTTTATATAAATTAATTAGGTTTTAAAACCTTACCTAAAGCAAGTCAGTAAATGTGAAAAAATAATATTACCATATTTATTTTTATTTCTAGGTTTTCTTTCTTACAAAAAATAAATAAATTAGAACGTATTTTTATTACGTATTTTTTTTCTTAAATTTGAACTTAGTGATGTGTAAAGAACGGTGTAAGGCACAGTTTTGGGTATAAACAAGTTATTAAATAGGACACCACGGGGCGTTGCGCCTCTCGTCATTATGAGATGGCGATGCCGACGCCGCGCCGCCGCGACGCCTGTTACCGAGTGCACGTCTGCGAAACATGGGTTCATTGTGCTATGGTACTTTACTCTTACATGTACTTATCTTATACCTTGGGGTTCAGAAAGATTGGTAAGTCTTGGAGAAGCATATGTAGAAGGTGATTATAAAATCCCGAACTTAGTGTTTTAAGTTACGTCGATTTAAGTAATTTGATGTTTTTTGAATGAGTTTATTCTAGTTTTGTTTAATCAGTGTATCAGTTAAACGGAAATAAACTTGAGAGGTGTCAAGGGACACCCGGATGGAACGAAGTTCCTTTCGATTAATTAGTGAGGGAATTGTAATACAATTTTATTTTTTTAAGCTATAATAATTAGTTAGTTTAAAACGTCTGTCTCTCTCTCTCTTAGAAACTAACTAATTATTATAACTTAAATAAAATATTTTGTTTACAGCGCCATCTAGCATTAATCATATAAAACAAAAAAAGTGTCGTGACAACTTTTTCATAAGAATTTCCGTCTAGCCCCCTTTCGATAACGCGCGATAAGGAACTTCGTTCCAATAAAGTTTTAAGTGTATGTAATAATAAATCATTTGTAACAAATACTTCTCTCTTATTTCAGCAACCACTTAGAGTTAGAAGGGATAGTCTCTGGTAAATCTGTACAGGCCAAATATTCTGTGATCCTTTTTTATTAGGTAATTTGAATTATTTGGGAATATCTTTTAAAATTTAACTTTGTAAAAATTTAAATTTTACTTAAGCTCATTTTTATTCGTGTCTTAAATTGAATAATGTTCAATCTGCTGACCAGTATCTTAGATGTTATCTGATTGTCAAATCTATAGGCAACGATTAAATTAATGCAAGCAAAATAGTTTTACGATACGATGTGTTCTTGATTTCATTTATCCTTTGATGCTCTCATTTTAAGCTTTACAAATTACCTTACTGTTCTGTAATCATCCCGAATATTTCATAGTAACTATAAAATTAATTTTCCATCAATATATTATCGTAGCGTATTTTTCGTGTTAGTGTGAAAACCGTGCTGTTGTATGGTTGCTAACTAAAGATGTCACACCTCGGATCCAGGCGTTCATCAACTGCCTTCGTCAGATTCTCGGTATCTACTGGCCCGAAAAAATCTCAAACCACAGCCTATGGGATAGATGCAGGGAATCTGCGATCGAATACAAGATCAAACGTCGTAAATGAACATAAATTGGCCACACGCTTAGCAGAGACGCTAATCACATACCAAAGCAAGCTCTGGATTGCACACCTCAGGGTTCCACAAAGCGTGGCCGCCGAGGGCAAACGTGGCGGCGCTCGGCGGCGTCGCGGTCGATCTTAAAACAGTTTGGTTCTCATTGGCAGAGTTAAAGAACGTAGCTCAACTCAGGTCAAAGTGGAGAAGCACTGTTGAGGCCCTCTGCTCCACCTTGGGGACATAGGACATGAAGAAGAAGATGTTATCGTATCACCATCATGTCTTCAAATAAGTAAAAAGAATTTGAGTTCCAAAACTATGAATTTACACCAAAGTTTGACTTCAGAATCCTAAAAAGGATTAAATATAAACAGAAATTATGAAGTAATGTTTGTAATTAGTAGTCCCTTAATTTCATATCTTATAATTCAATTTATCAGTTTGAATTAAAACCATCGGTTAAAAATAAGCACAGAGAATTAGATCCTAGACCTTGATCCAGATTGATAAAAATGCATTAGACTAACTACATCGATTTTATCATATTTTAATTATACTATATATTGATTTGTTGAACTAGTTTGTAGTCAGCTCATTTGACTCGAAATACTGTCAGAGAGTGCAACTGTTTTATCAAAAATGTGCGATAATAATATTATAGTTCCTAGAAATTTATCTACTACATTTTTAAATGATTACTACAACTTAATGGATGCAATGGCCATTCTTGCTGCAAAAATAGCATATTTCAACTTCGAATGGCGTTACATAACACTTGTGTTATTCAGTAGTATTCACGGTAATGGTGTGAATTTGTTCATTAAAAATTACGGCAATACAGTTTCATTAAATACTGGACAATATCAACTAAAATATAGAAGCCAGATACCACAATTCGTAATTTTCTGTGAAGATATTTCAGAAGTTTCTGATGCAATTAACATGCTTGTTAAACATGATTACAACTATGGCGGCAAATTTGTAATAATTTGTACCCATGATGATGACAAATGTGATGAAGAACAAGTATTCAATCTTTTGGCAAAATCCATGATCGTTAACGTAGTTTATTTGAAGCCATCAAGTGTAAACCATGGAGACCCTTTAGTATTCTCGTATAGAATAGTTCGCCCTGAAAAATGTTTTAACAACAAACCTGAAACTTTGAGTTTAACAATGAATTGTATGAATAACAATTGCTTTAAAAACTTGTTTCCAGAAAAGCTATTAAATTTTTATGGTTGTCCTTTATTCATGGCATCTTTTCCACAACCTCCTTTCATGTATTTTGGGAATGACACAAAACAAATATCGGGAAAAGATGGAAATATAGCCAAAATTATTGGAGATATGTTGAATGCGACTCTAGATATCAAGATTCCTAAAGAACTTGAATGGGGCGAATATAAAAATAATAATTGGACGGGATGCCTAGGGGAAGTGTATAATCGAAGAGTCTTTCTGGCTATGTGCAACGCTCCATTAACTTCATACCTGTATAGTAATTTTCAAGTATCATACCCTTACTATTTTATGCAAGTTGTTTGGGTGGCGAAGAAACCACCGCTATTCCCTTCTTGGCCGAAATTGTTGCACCCTCTAAGCCTGACCATTAGATTAATACTATTAGCCATATTTCTTTGTATAATATTGTTTAATATACTTGGAAAATCGCGTTTGATTCGTAAATTCAGACGAGTTTTTAATATAAAACCACCTAAACGTAATTATTTATTTTACGCATGGCTTTTGTTTATCGGACTACCGTTAGAGAAATTGCCTTCAAGAAGATCACTTCAATGCATAATTTTGAGTTGGATCTGGTTTACCTTTATTATTAGATCTGCATATCAAGTTACTCTTATTTCCAGCTTAAAAAGCAAAAAATTCAATTTTAATTTGTTTACTTCTCAAGACATATTAAAGTATCCGTTCGGCGGTATATCATCCTTAAGAGAATATTTCGTTGAAGAAAAACCTTTCTATGATAATTGGACTACAGTGGAAATGGTAGATGTGAACAATGTTTTGGATGATATCATTGAAGAGAAGACTGATTTTGTGCTAGCACTGAGCACCGATACAATTAGGTACCATGTGTCTACACATAATGGATCAAAAATGATACAGATATTAAACCAATACATTGTAAACAGTCCGATTGTGTTGTACTTTAGAAAGTATTCACCAATGACAAAGCCGATTAATAAAATTTTAAATGAAGCTATTGAGCGTGGATTTGTTCAATATTCTTATCAGTCAAACCTGAGAAAAGAGAAACATTATGTGCTATTGCAGTTATTATATAATTTGGAGCCCCTGAGACTGAATGATTTCGTTGGTTGTTTTCTAATATTACTTACAGGGTGGGCTCTTGCGACGCTGTATTTTGCGCTTGAAATTGTGTGTTGCAAACTTGATACTCAGAGTTTAGAAACTCATGAAACTTGAATAAAAATATCACAGAATAATATTATAATCAAATAGTGAGAGTTTTGCTTGTATTATAATATCTATCTATCTATCTTGGTTGTTGGGGTGGTGCCTGTAATCACCTGACACTTCGACCCAATCGGATCTTTTGTATCACGACCCCTTCCTTTATTCCTCGGCTTCAAAAAGTGATTGCATTAATTCTGCAATTCTTTTTGGCGCCAAGGACTTATACACGCATTGGTCCGGGTATCCTTCACCCAATGCGTTCATTCTTACCCTTGCCAGGCCGTCGCATGCACATAATATGTGATGCATTGATTCTGTGTCTTCTTCACAGAATCTGCAGACTGGGCTTGTAGCCAACTTTAACCTACATAGGTGCTCCCTGGTGGCAAAATGCCCCGTTAGGGCACCCATAAGGTGTCTCAGTTTACTTTTACTAAGCCCAGATGCCTTATGTGAATTGGTTTTGCTTATGAACTCTTTCGAGTGTCTCAAGCCTGGTAGGGATCTCCATTCTATTGTGGATATGTTATCTGAGTATTCCCTCAATGCTGACCCTATTGTCCTCATTGATAATCCAGTGAAGGGTTCGGGTCCTATGGGGTCTTCTTCAGACCCCCTTCTTGCTAGTTCGTCAGCCTTCTCATTACCTTCGATACCTACATGGCCAGGTACCCATGTTAGTCTAACCTTATTGCGTCTTCCCAGCCGGTTAAGAGTGCGGATACAATCTCTTATCAGTCCTGATTCGACCCTGTAATTCATCAGTGCCTTCAGGGCTGCTTGGCTGTCGCTGAGAATGTGGATGTCCTTATTTGTGAGGCCCATGTTCACAGCTGCGCAGGCATATATTGCATATGTTTCTGCCTGGAAGACCGTCGTGTACTTACCAAGACTGTAGTGTAAACTATGCTCTTTGGAAAATACACCTGCACCTGTTCCCGATTCCATCTTGGATCCATCGGTGTAAAATAACAGGCCATCTTTAATGGATTCTATGAATCCATCTTGCCATTCCTGTCTGCTTGGTATGTGCAGACGGAAATTCCTGTCGAATATGTGTATGGGAGTTATCTTGTCGCAGATCATGTCGAGTATTCTGTCAAGGTTCCCATCACTTTCCCATGTCGTGTGTCTAGTTGTTGGTTGTTTATCATTCCATTGGCTGTTGATTTTCAGCCTTTGAAGTGCCTTCCTAGCCATCACCTGTACCTCTATGTGAAGAGGCGTTAGACCTAAGACGCGCTCCATCGCAGCTGTTGGAGTAGTCTTGAAGGCCCCTGTAATAGCCATGCATGCGAGCCTCTGCACTTTTCGCAGACCTTGAATGCATGTCTCTAGTTTTGCTCTAGGCCACCACACGATGCTGCCGTATGTGATCATCGGTTTAATCATCGTACTATATATCCATTGTAGGACCTTTGGTTTTAGGCCCCAGGTCTTTCCATAAGTGCTTCTACACATGTTGAAGACCTTTACGGCTCTGTTGATTATCTTTCCTGTGTGCGATCCCCAGGTAAGTTTTTTATCTAGGGTTACTCCAAGATATTTTACCTCCTCTGAGACCGCCAATACGGTTCCGAACATACTTAAAGGTTTAAGATCTGTTAGGTTCCTCTTTCTCGTAAATATTATTACTGTTGTTTTCTTTGGATTGACAGAGAGTTGGTTGTAGTTACACCATTTCTCTACAACTTGTAGAGCTCCTTGCATGAGCTCCGATACAGTGTTAGCAAATTTGCCTGACACCATGATCGCCACATCATCGGCGTATCCTATGGTATGGTATGGTCCACCGCTGAGTTCCTTCAGAAGTGAGTCCACCACTAGGCACCACAGGAGCGGAGAAATAACTCCACCCTGTGGACACCCTTTAGTGGTGAGTGCTCTTATCCCTTCGCTCAGCAGGCTGGAGGTGACCATTCTTCCTTTGAGCATGTTCCCTATCCATTTACGAAGGGTTTTATTAATCCCATGCTCCTGAGCTGCTGCATCTATGGATTTGAAGGTGGTGCGATCAAATGCACCTTCAATGTCAATAAATGTTGCTAGGCATAGTTCCTTCTGATCCAGTGCAGTTTCAGCCTTTGTTACCACATGATGCAGCGCCGTTTCAGTTGATTTGCCTTGCTGGTAGGCGCACTGAAACCTGTGAAGAGGGAACTTCTTAAGTGGTCCCTCTCTAATGTATCTATCGATCATCTTCTCCAGACCCTTGAGGATGAAGGACGATAGACTTATTGGTCTGTATGATTTTACCTGTTCGTAATCATCTTTTCCTGGTTTTGGAATGAAGATTACCTTAACCTGTCTCCATGCATGCGGTGTGTAACCGAAGGCGATGCAGGCCCTATATATTTTGCATAGATGCGGGTTGAGGATAGTGGTACCCTCCTGTAACATGATAGGATAGATCTCATCTGGCCCTGGTGTCTTAAACGATCCGAAGCTGTTTAGTGCCCATTTGACCTTATTTGGATCCACTATCTTTTTCGCCGTGTCCCAATCATATTTTGTTGTTTGTAGTTTTGCTTCACTACAAGTGATGGGATCATCAGCAACTTTTCCGATATTATTATCCATAATACAGTCAGGGAAGTGGGTTCTGAACATGACGTTTAGAGTTTCTTTCCCGGATTCTGTTAATTTACCCCTTTCATCTCTTACTACTGTTAGAGGATTGGCCTTTATCGCAGCTATTGCCTTCGTTAGTCTCATACTCTCAGGGAGAGTTTCGATACTTTCGCAGTGTTGCCTCCATGACCTTCGTTTAGTCTTCCGAAGGACTGTGTTAAACTTCGTCAGACTGTTTGTATATGGTCCAAAGTCCTTAGTTTTCTTTGCCCTATTGAAAGCTTTCCTGGTTTCCTTCCGCAGGCTGGCTAGCTCTGTGGTCCACCAGGGAACTTTCTTTTCGGACCTCACCTTTATGGGACAATTTTGTGTCCAAGCCTTGTTGATTGCATATGCAATCCTATCTGCTTCGAACTCTATATCAAGTACAGAGTTCAGTTTGCATTTTGGGTCACCGAGTTCCCTTTTTAGGTCGCTTTTGAAGGCGGCCCAATTGGTGTTCCTTGGATTCCTTTTGCAAGTGTTTTTAACTTTGTGTATAGTGTCATAATTGAAACAAATATACCTGTGATCTGATAGTGTGATCTCCTCAGAGGTGATCCAATCCTTGATCCTTTTGCTCGCATCATTCGACGCTAGCGTGATGTCAATGACCTCTCTTCTTCTAGCAGTGACGAAGGTCGGTCTATTGCCTTTGTTGATAATCTGTAAAGAAGAACTTACCACATATTCTAGAAGTTGTTCTCCCCTTTTATTGGTGTTTGAGCTACCCCACACTGTATGGTGGGCATTAGCGTCGCACCCTATAACAATTTCTGTTCTGTTTTTCATACCTATGTTGACCAGGTCTTGCAATATTGGAGATACCGGGTCCTTCTCCTCGTACGGTAGGTAGGCAGAGGCCATTATGATGGTTTTCCGGCCGCTCCCCTCCTCTAAGTGGACCTTCACTGCCGTGAGGTCCCTGAAACATAAAGCAGAAACAGGGATGGCATCGATGCCATTCCTTACAAATATGCATGTTCTTGCTTTATCCGTAGAGCTGTCATAGTGGATGATACCATTGCAGCTCCCTAGTCCTCTAATTACATTTTTATAAACATAAGGTTCTTGAATTAGAGCTATGTCAAACTTATCTTTTTGCAGCTCACGAGCCAGAAGGGCCGTGGCAGCCTTATTGTGTTGTAGATTTATCTGTACACACCTTAATACCATTGTGGCTGCTGCTATCGAGGTGACAGAGGCGGTTCAGAATAATCCGAATCGCCCCTGCACGGGTGGTCCTCTAGGTACAGCGCATCCAATCCTATGGCCTCTCCTTCCGTGTCCGAGCTCATGGGTATGTTTTCGTCCTCCATGAGCTCCTTCTCTAACGCTATGAGAGCGTCCTCTTCAGTGTTGGTAGGTACTTCCTCTCTTGGTTCTTTACGCGCCACCGTATTCGGTTGCGCCTTTGAGTCGACCGCAGCGTCAACTTTGATGTCTGTCGCCATCGGTTCCTTCTCTTCCATCAGTTTGAAGACACTGTAGTCCGTACCAGCGTGCAGCTTGTACTGTGCCTTCTTAATAAACTCAGCAGAGTCCTTGTCCATCATGATGATGTACCTGGTGTAGGTTTCATCAGTCTGGGCTGCTACAATCTTCCAGCACTCGGTGTTCAGTTCTGGGTTCACCATTTGCAGCAGCTGCAAGGCCTCGCTTCCGTCTACGTCGATAATGGTGCGTGTTCTCCATGCCATCTTGATTGGCTTCGGAAGATCACACGCTTCCACTACCTTTAGGGTGGATCCCTCCGCGGTCTTACCGTTGAGAAACTCCAGCCATCTTGCAGCCTCGTCATCAGGACAGATAATGTGCAGGGCACCGGTAACGAAGCTGCCTACGTTCACTACTGGCTTACGGGGTTTCTTGCCTTCGGCAAGCATCTGCTTGAAGATCATGCCGTGCACAACCTTCGCCCCCTTGGCCGATAGTGACTCCTTCGGATGTTCCTCAGCAACTACTGCCATTCTCCTTCCCGCTAGTGCCTCCTTGTAAGAGCCTAGTCTAGGCATCTTTGCGGTGCTAGTGGAAGGGACGGTGTCGTCGCTGACTTGATCCCTGATGCGCTTTTGAGGGCCCTCCACTTTCGTGTCGTCCTCTCCTTTCTGACGACGGAGCTTAGCCCTTCTCTTCCTCTCTGCTCCCGTCATCTTTCTAGCCATTTTTCTGGCCAATGCTGCAGCGGTCAGTGTTCGGGTGCCGCTACCGGTCGTCAAGGGTGGCCTCGTCGTCCCGGTCTCAGTCGCCGTTGCATCACCGCTGTCAGCTTTAGCACCCAACGGGTGCACCTTCGGGTTGGCAGACGTGGTTGCCCGCGAGTCGCCTAGCGTCTGGACTCCTTTCGGAGGCCCAGTTAGCCTAGCATCACCGCTTGCTTCCTTCGTTCTACCTTCCCTAGAGGTGTGGGGTAGAGTGGTGAGTGTGCTGCCAGTAAGCAGAGCCCTCTTGCGAGGATCTGTTTTCCGACTTGCACTCCCCTCCATTCGTTCCCCGACTCCCCGTTGGGTAACTCGAGTGAACTGGGGTAGTACTAACCGGTCGCTGCTAGTATCCTGAGTTCCTTGCGGAAGCCCAGAAGACCGAGCTGGCTCACCAGTCGCTCTTTCCCCTCGACCTGTTTTCTTGCCTTGCGACAAGACTTTGTCCTCTCCTTTTGCAAGAAGAGCAATTTTTTTGGGCGTTTGTATTATTGGTTTGTCCATGCTTGACTTTTATTAACAATTCACCCGTTCGGCTCCCCACCCTCCACCGAGCCCTCAATATGGGGATGCTTTAAAGCACCAGGGCTACCGAACAAGGTATAGCCCCCCCATGCAGAAAACCTGAGCAACTAAGGACCACCTCCTCCCAGAGGACCCCACCTTTGAGATTCAGCAGCCCCGTTGTCAGGCCCCCTGCACAAGGAGACTCGCCTGGTGGCCGTCTGACCGGACACCGCAGCCGATTGATCGGAACTGGCTACATTCCGACCGCCCGTTTGAAGGGAAATCCAGTCCGAAGCAGTGTGTTGCATAGGGTGACATCAACCGCCGGCCACCGTCTGCTCAACTGCCAGGATTCCTTCATCCCCCGGTACGGGTCACCGCGCACGGCACAAACACGCAGGTGGTCGTAACCCCCCCCCCCTTCAACATCATTATTTGTGTTGAAGGGGCCGTAATAACACGACCACAAAGATATCACAGCTGAATTTAGATGGGAATGATAAGGAAAGGAAAGGTGGGAAATTCAATGGGACGACGACTAGTTGTTTCAGTTACGTTCATTTCTGAGGGAATTGAACCAATAACGGGCGGCAACCTCGAGAAGGAAGGTGCGTGCCCCGAGCGAGAGCGCCGTACACAGGGGGCTGCACCAGAGTGGTACATTGTGTACTCTGTACACGTGTGTGTTCAAATTTAACCTGCGCACGGCGCTGTCGCTCGACGCATACACCAACAACTAGTCTTGTTATAGAGGTGTTATCGTGACTGTTGCACTTCCCCTATAACCATTCGCCGATACCTCCGTCGGACCGACAGTAGGTAACAGGCCAGTGTCCATCCTAACTTCTTTCCGTATAATTTAGGATGCACCCTGCCCCGCCCCAAAATGTATTATAATAAGTAAAAGTATAATATTAGTTTTGATAAACACTACGTTTCTTTATATTATTCAGGATGGATCTGAAACTTTGGACCTGCTGAAGTAAGTTGAACTTTTTACTGACAATGTATGGTATGCATATCGTTGCGGAAAATCTATACTAATATTATAAAGCTGCAGAGTTTGTTCGTTTGTTATTTTAAACGCGCTAATCTCAGGAACTACTGGTCCGATTTGAACAATTTTTTCACTGTTGGAAAGTCCATTTATCGAGGAAGGCTATATAGGTTATGTTGTATCCCTCTGTGTGATTCCAGAAATAAAAGTGGTGGTAAGTTGTATATCGACTAGTTATCCACCCCAATTCAGCTTGTCCAAAGTTACAGATCAATGTTATTTTAATAAGTACCTAAATTAATAATAGATATTATACTGTGTTTGCATTTTTTTTGTAACTTACACTGTGCCTTCGTTTATAATTTAGAAATAAATATTTTGAGTGGAAACTGTATTTTTATTAATTTTCTCAAAATAATATTTGGAACACGATGGAATGACGATCTGGAAAAAAAAAAACCTGCAGTAAGATTTCAAAACACATTACAAAACACATAATATAAATGTATATATATGATGTAATATAAACAGTATCGTATGAGTACAAGTTGCACTTTTACAATAACAAAAATTCACAAACTGTCTACGTCACTGTATTCTGATGCAAGTGAATTTCGGTTTTACTGTGTAGTTGCACTTATGAGACAATTCTCATACACAGTTTACCAATACTTAAATAAATCATTCTGGATCAGAGTCGAGCTTGGTCTAAAACTGTCTAAATAAAACCGTATTTCTAAAAGAAGGTGTTTATCAGTAGTCAAAACTAATATAGGTATATACTTCGCGATATTTTTGCGAAATGTCCGATTGGAATAGAAACAAAAAGCTTTTTTCTTTTATACAAGTTTTATATATTCTTTGGACCAAAACATTCGCAGATTTCATGTTGAGTCAACATCCGATGAGTCACTGCAATGGAGCCAGTGATTCAGCCAGTGGCATTTCACTCATATCTTTAGCTACGTATTGGTTTATATATAACATTATTGTCACATTTAAAGGTCTCGTTCGCGGATTATTTTTAATATTGTTATGAAGCAAAAGGCACGTTTTGTCAATAAGGGAATTTCCCTTCACGATTGCTTTCTTCCCGTCAATATATTGAGTAAACAGGGGGAAAGTGGAGCATCGTATGAATTTTGTGTAAAATATCCACGTGTTTTTCGTGTTTGTTTGTTAAATATTTGAGTTTTGGGATGTGCGAGTTTTCCTTGAGACGGAAGCTACAGAAATATGTTTGTGACAAATATTGTTGAAGTTCAATGTAACAGGTCTGTGATTGATTTATGTTGTACGTTATGTAAACGGGATGTATTTTGATTTATCTTGTTTCGTAAATACAATAATTATTTCAGTACGTTTATTGAGTTTCTCTTAAATCAAGATCAAATTCTATATGAAGATGTGTTGACAATATCAACATATGAGATGCGTGTAGTCGAATTTTTATGAGAAATATCAAACTCATAGAACCACATTTCCTAAAACAGTATTGCCTAACAACCTATTGATACTCACAGGTCTCCTCGGTAAGAGTAGTTATCAGGCATATTCCATCTCGCGCTGCTGTCTAAAAAAAACTCCAATTTGCAAGTTTCTTAACGATGTTTTTTGCCGGTGTTGTGAAGTGTGAGTGAATTAAATATTTTTACAAATTTAAGATGTACAGGTATAAATCAGCCATCACGATTTTTATAACTACACTACATGAAGTTACGGCACTTTTGAAAATCAGTTGAGATTTCTCATGAACTCTCGTATAATTTTAATAGTCGTAACATCACGGTACCTGACGCGGTCGGCACCTGGTTCAAGCCCGGCTTAGCCCGGCCGCGTGATGTATAGCACCATTTGTTATAATTTGAGGGGAACATTATTACCAAAATGCAGACAGTAAGTTTATTTGCGAAGTATAATATTTTTTAAAGCCTTGGTCATACACATTTATGTATTGGTATTTCCAGTGTTCAGCGCATAAATTATTTCAGTAGGTATGGTATTATAACTCTTATACATTATTTATTTTTAGGTGTGACATATAAACAACAGAAAAAGTTTTATAAAAATATTGGGTACCTACTATTATAATAAATCCATATCAGCATAAAAGACGTGAAATTTAAATTATTTACAAATAAGTAAGATTCTTTGATTGATAGTTAAAAATATACTAAAACACAAATTAAGTTTTATTTCATTTGTTTTTTAATATTATTGGTATCTGCGAACTTTTTCAAAGTAAAAATAAATCTTATTGAACCTTTTGCGTCCTAGGTATTCTGTGTACTGATTTTAAGCTACTATCGCGACCTGTGCGAATTTATAACATTTTTCTTTGCTCGAAAAATCCTCCGTTTCCTTTAATAGTTCTACACCTACTTTTCTGCATTATTTTGTAAGAAAAGAGAAGTTTCAAAATAAGTCACAATTTATTGGAAATAGTAACTTTAGTATTTTCGATTGAAATATATTTTTCATCACAAATAGTGAACACACCACAGTGGTAAACGCGACATTTAAATATTGTTTGAATATTGAATTGGAATCTGCTATCTACGACCTGCTCTCTCCTTAAGCCTCGTTTGTAGACGGACAAGTCATAGTGCTTAGGTAATAGCGACAGAAAACATAAATGATGCCCTACTAAAATATTAACCTCAATAATTTAAGCATATTCGCAAAAGCCACAAGACACGGGTGCATCAAGAAAGATTTTAAGTCCGCATTTAAGAATGAAATCTTATGAAAACTTTTCAACTTGGAAAATGTCAAAGTGAATTCATGAAAGTTTAATTTTAAAGTTCTGACAGATTTTTCGTCTTTTAGTAGAGTAGTTTTTACTGTAATAGTTGTGGTAATTGAATAGGAAAACTTTATACTGAGAACGATTAAAGTGAATATAGTTACTTAGAAAAATCAACAAAGTGATTGGAAATATCCCTTATTTGTCTCCCTCCGTTGTATTTGTAGTAGTAGTTTCTGTGAATTAAAATTTTCGTAGTGGAACTATATATACCTACTTGATATGGCCATAGATAATGCTTACTGAAATTATACAAATACTAGCTTTTGCCCGCGACTTCGTTCGCGTGGACTTCAGGTTCGTCCCGTCTAGTCGTATAGCCTATGTGTTATTCTGATGTATATTGTGGTGAAGTTTCATTCAAATCCATTCAGTAGTTTTTACGTGAAAGAGTAACAAACATCCATACATCCATACTTACAAACTTTCGCCTTTATAATAGTAGTAGGATTCAATTAAAGCACCAGACATTCCCACACTTGCTTTAGCTGCTAAATAACATTCATTTTGCAAAGCTTATCTCAATGTGGAATGCCGTTTCAAACCGTGAATACGAAACTCGATAGAGCAAAACGAGGAAGCATTGGTAAATGTTAGAGCGAAAAGTTTCGTTAATTTGAGCGAAACTGTAATGGGTTTCGTGAAATAAATCCACATTTGCCGACGATAGTTACGTTAATTCGCGTTAGTCAAACTATTCTAGAAGCTATTTTCGTTGGGGGATTTATTTATTAGGTACTGGCTTTACTTAGGCATTCGGTTGGAAGGTAGATGCGTAGGAAGAAAGTAAACTGAAAGTAAACGCTCTCCTACAGATCTAAAAGCTTGGCATTTTACATTACAAAGTTCTTTATAAATTTTAAAAAATATTGTACAGATCGTTTATAGTCTATTATTACCAAAATGTGAAAATATGGTTTAGATCAATATAATCTAAAGTAAAATAAACAACCAGGCAAAAAATCCACTTTTCTAGTTAAATCCTCAAAATATGAATAATAACGTATAAGAGAAACACAGAACATACAAAAAATGCTGACCCCTCGAAAGTTCGCCGCGTGACGTCCAAATAATGTCCTCAAAAAGATATTTCATTCCGAACTGGACCTCTCAAGCGGAGTTAGAAGCAATATACGGTAACCAAAATTGGCCTCTTCCGTTGGTAACGTTTTTGTCGGGGAGAAAAGTCTGAAATGTGATTTCCGGGACATTAGGCCAGACCTTGTCGCAGTATTGAGTGCCGACAAAAAGTCTACACAGATTTTCACTTTGGAAACTAACATGATGAAGTATTTTAGTCGACAAAGGGTGCATGAAGAAAATGTTGTTTTAGTAAATCACATTTATTTTTATTTGTCTTTATTTCGATTTATGAGTGGGTATGTTAGATGTTTGAGAGAAATTAGTTGGTAATATTAGTTTTAAAAGAAAGATGGTGGTTTTCAAATTGATGACTATAACGTGTGCTATGTTGGCTTTACCTATTTATGGATATGAAAAAGAATTTCAGTGAAAATATTTAGTTTTATGTGATAGGTAAACTTACGTGTGTAAAATATTACGTTACCCGTCAAATCCAACAAAACAAAATAAAAATATGTTCATAACAAGGAAGACACATCTAAACATCATAAACGACGGCTTATTCAAAGGAAATTCGTTTCTTTCCGCACAAGAAATAAGCGGAATGCGTAAATATCATATGTACATAAGGCGCCCCCTGGCGTCACGGCGCGGTATCGCATTTTCCAACTCATAAAACTAAGTGGATTTGGCGACGTTTCAATAAGTTTACTAAGAATCTCGGTATTGCGGAGGTGTTGTAATATACAACTGACACTTGCTTTTTCATTTATTAGGATGTATTATGTTGGCGTGATCAAGGTGTTGTTTTGGATGCTTTTCTTACTTAAAAAGATTAGTCTTAGTGGAATACTTCTTCTTTCGCACGGAAAGCTTAGGAAAATTATTTTGCTGTCCCAAATCGCCACTATTGTAAAAATAATAGGTATCTAATATCTATCTCACCAAAATAAATAAAAAACCTTTTAGCAGTAGGTAATCATTGGATAGACAAAATATGTGTGCATTTAACAGACCAGACTAGATCTTATTTTACGAAAAATAGTCGACTACGCATAAATAATACTTTAAGAATTTAGTTGCTCCTATGAAGGTTATTTTCACTGATTTTCTGCAATTTCTCTAAATTATACATGAGTTTTCAAAATCTAATGGCATGCCCGAACGATATTATAATATCCACACACTCGATATCAAAGTAATAATAATCTCATGACAAAAGAATTATAAGGGAGCATGATGTCACTCCAAGTTTATGATATTACTGACAATACCCGCCATGTGTATTTGCATTTTTATTAAAAACGTGACTTTTTTACGATTCTACCCTCTGGATTATAATTTATTACAGTTTTATTTCTTGAAAAAGAACCTAAATATCGTTTTGTTTGTCTAAATTAAAAGTGATTTTTGTTGCTTAGTTTTAGTTTGAAAATACAGGCTATTTTTAAACGACGACCTTCCAAACATCGACAAAATGAAACGAACGTCGTCTGTGTCCAGTGAGTTCCTGCGACCCTGCCCAGGTCGTCGGTCCACCTTGTGGGAGGTCTGCCCACGCTTCGTCTATCGATTCGTGACTGCTTATCTAAGCTATGACCTTTTTCTAAGAGTTAAGTTAAATAAAAAGTTATTAATATAATATCTGATTTACTCAGACTTTATTCATAGTCAGAAAAAGGAAAAAACAAAGCATAGGCATCTGTTCAGTAACAGATTGTAATTAACATAGAATTTAAGTAATTATGGATTTGGAAGCCATTATAAGATTCAAAGACTCAATTATAGCACATTATACACAGTCGAACACATCTCGGTTTCAGTCAAAGCGTCAATTATCATGGCCGCTGATCGTCCTCCCGACGCATCCAATATAAGTTAGCGCTGAGTCCAGTGTAGCTTGCCTTCTGCATATTCATGAGAACAGAACTTGCCGGTCGGTATCTGGAACTTGGCTGACTAATCACTTTACATGACCGTACCAATCTTGGGAATCGTTGGCGATTACTGTTCTATGTATTTTGTTGATTAAATTAGTTTTATGATGCATGCATGAGAGCAGTTTTTTTCCGAAAGTTGTTAATTTAGAATTTAATAATTACAAAATTGGTATGCGGCCCTCATACACTATGCATTAAAATTGGTTAGTTAATGTTACTATTCAAAACAAGACAGAAAAAATGGTAAGTTCACTGGCAAGTACCTATAGCGTTAGCTAAATACGAAGCTTAAGAATCGCATTGACAATCTCTTCACACGACAGCATTTCTTCAGTTTCAATATATTTTACAAATATTATACTTACGTATTTAATTTTTATAGTTGATTCATTAACCAAAACTAAAAGTATGAAGTTATTTATTACGGTGCATGAATAATCTATTCTATCACTTCACTATAATTACTAATCTATAGTTTAGTCTATCTATATCTTTTCAACAAATTTATAATATGACTAGCTGCTGCCCGCGACGTCGTCTGCGTGAACCCTATGACCCGTTTTTTTCAATTCTTCCTGGCAACTATTCGATTTTTTCTCGCCGGAAAAAACCATCCTTGAAATTCAACGAACATTTTAAAAAAATATTTGGGCAAATTGGTCCAGGTGTTGTTGAGTTATGCGCTTACCGACACATTTTGCGATTAATTTTATATATAAGACTAGCTGCCCCACGCAACTTCGTCTGCGCCAATCTCAATTAAATGTCAACTATTCGATTTTTTTCTCACTGTAAATACCATCCTTGAACTTCATCGAGAATTAAAAAAAAACAACAATTTCTAAAATTATTATAGCCTAAGTTACTCCTTATAACATAAACTATCAGTCATTGAAAGTCAGCCCGTCCGAATCGGTCTAGCCATTCCAGAGATTAGCCAGACAGACAGTGGCCACATTCTAGCTCCATCATCAGACCTTGACATTCATCCTCTACGCAAAGAACTCATAAAGACGCTTTATTAGAGTCTAAACGCGATGAGGTTATCTTGCTTATTGACAGAGTTCACATAGCCATCTTAGAGCTCCATCATCAGACCTTAACATTCATCCTCTACGCAAAGATCTCATCAGGACGCTTCATTAGAGCATGAACACGATGAGGTTATCTTGCTCAATGACGGAGTTCCCATAGCCACCTACCAGCTCCATCATCAGACCTTGACATTCATCCTCTACGCAAAGATCTCATCAGGACGCTTCATTAGAGCCTGAACACGATGAGGTTATCTTGCTTAATGACGGAGTTCCCATAGCCACCTACCAGCTCCATCATCAGACCTTGACATTCATCCTCTACGCAGAGATCTCATCAGGACGCTTCATTAGAGCCTGAACACGATGAGGTTATCTTGCTTAATGACGGAGTTCCCATAGCCACCTTCCAGCTCCATCATCAGACCTTGACATTCATCGTCTACGCAAAGATCTCATCAGGACGCTTCATTAGAGCCTGAACACGATGAGGTTATCTTACTTAATGACGGAGTTCCCATAGCCACCTACCAGCTCCATCATCAGACCTTGACATTCATCCTCTACGCAAAGATCTCATCAGGACGCTTCATTAGAGCCTGAACACGATGAGGTTATCTTGCTTAATGATGGAGTTCCCATAGCCACCTTCCAGCTCCATCATCAGACCTTGACATCCATGCTCTACGCAAAGAACTCATCAAGACGCTTCATTAGAGCCTAAACACGATGAGGTTATCTTTCTTAATGACGGAGTTCCCATAGCCACCTTCCAGCTCCATCATCAGACCTTGACATTCATCCTCTATGCAAAGAACTCATCAAAACGCTTCATTAGAGCCTAAACACGATGAGGTTATCTTGCTTAGTGACGGAGTTCCCATAGCCACCTTCCAGTTCCATCATCAGACCTTGAAATCCATGCTCTACGCAAAGAACTCATCAAGACGCTTCATTAGAGCCTAAACACGATGAGGTTATCTTTCTTAATGACGGAGTTCCCATAGCCACCTTCCAGCTCCATCATCAGACCTTGACATTCATCCTCTATGCAAAGAACTCATCAAAACGCTTCATTAGAGCCTAAACACGATGAGGTTATCTTTCTTAATGACGGAGTTCCCATAGCCACCTTCCAGCTCCATCATAAGACCTTGACATTCATCCTCTACACAAAGATCTCATCAGGACGCTTCAGTAGAGCCTAAACATGATTGGCTGGGTCGATTTGGATGAGACTTTCAATGGCCGAGCTTATGTAATAAAGACTAACTTTTTTTTTCCAGTTGTAGAAAATCACCGGATATGTGGGAGTTGAACCGCACTAAAACCTCCAACCGCTCACACTCATCGTCCAAACCCCGGCTGAGGCCAGAACCCAGCACGGGGTTTGTAGGGACGGCGCGACGCGTTACGCGCTCGGCACTCTTTCCAGTCGAAATACGAATTACTCAATATGACTGGTTCCGCCGGCCACTTTAGTCAGAGCTCCAGTTGCGACGATTCACCATATAAATTGGAGATCTCTTAATGTTGGCCCCTCCGAACGTAATACCCATCGACGTTATTTCGCTTATAACTTTTTAAATACTGAACCGATTTTGATAAAACAACGACTAAATGTTAAGTGAGACTTGCCATAATACATTACAAAAAACCCCAACTAAATTGGTTCAGCCGGTTCGGAGATTAGCGTGCACAAAGATACAGACAAACAGACAAACAGACAAACAGATAAACAGACAAACAGACAAACAGACAAAAAAAAATCTAATTGCATTTTTGGCATCAGAATCGATAACCAAACACCCCCTGCTAGTTTTTTTTTTGATATTTTCAATGTACAGAATTGACCTCTCTACGATTTTATTATAAGTATAGATTTATTAAGATGTTTCACTATTCTATCACTAACACAAGTCTTTGTGCAAGCTCAACGCAATCTCTGTATCTTCCGGTCGACGGGAGCAAAGCTAATCTACCTTAGATCGTGGTTAATCGCCGTCAGAGATTGGACCACGAGTCGATGTCAGTCTGACATCTGTTTGTACGTTGAATATTTCATGAGGTTCCGGTCACGGCGGGTTTACGCCTTCCGACCGGAGCAGAGCTGAAGTGTATACGGGTCATGTTCTACTACTCATTTAATAATGGAATACATCGCGCTAAACCGTTACATTTTCTTGTTTTCATTTCAGTTAACCTTAAACAGAGAATTGGGAATATTATTAGTTATAATCGAAAAGTATCGAGCGACTTAGCAATGTATTGTGGATAGTTTGTAAGCAATACTTAATTTGAATAGTTACACTTATTTTCCATGAAGTAGTTTACAGCCTCGTGTGCACAATTAGTAACTAAAGAAATATAACCATTTCCCATTTACATAAAGCATAGTAAATTCTAAATTTCATATCTAAGTCCACTGACAAAACGTTTATTATAAAATCTGAAAATTCTTTAAAATAATTCGAAAGTACCTACTCGTGCCGCCCCGACAATGTGCAATTGCAGAAAAGGGGAAGTGCACACATTTGTATCCATTATTGTCGTCAAATTAAATCTGCATGCTGACTGCCCTCGACCCCACTCTTTGCTAATGGATTGCACTAAACTCAAATTGATGCTGCCAATTGACGTGCCACTGCTTAATGCTCATGGATTTTCCAGAGTTACGTTTTTCTATTCTTGGAAGGATATTTTTTTGTTATGTAATTTGTTTCTGAAAGTGTATAATTATTAATTTTTGACGTTTATGTATGTAAATGAAATTAAATATGCAATGCTTTATTAAATCATTAGGTTAATGAATTGTCAATAATTAATCTATACATAATTATTAATCAAATAATATTTATAGCGAGGTCTTTGATTCTTTTACTTTGTAGCTAGTAAGAGTATCCAGTCATTTTTTTTTTTATTTTTTTTTCAGTTGGAGGAAATCACCGGATCCCCGCCCGCCGGGCGGGGTATGTGGGAGTTGAACCTCGCTAAAACCTCCAACCGCTCACACTCAGCGTCCGAACCCCGGCTGAGGTCAGAACCCAGCACGGGGTTTTGTGGGACGGCGCGACGCGTAACGCTCTCGGCACACTTTTCCGTCACGCCGTCCCCGGACGCCGAACCGGCAGCCGCCGGCGATACGGCCACCGGCTCTCTCGGTCGGCGGGCTATCCGAAGCCCGCCAAGATGGCTGGACCGCGTGTCACCCTCCCACGGAATACCCCGCTGGGAGTATCCAGTCATTGTTGAATTTTATTCTTCATGATATTCAAGTTTAAATATTCACCAAAACCAACATACAAACCAATATTTTATCTTAATTTATCGTATGTTTTAGCAGCACAAATCCAGGTCGATACAAATTTATAATAAAAGGTTCTTTAATCCTTTTTTCGATTCACACCCACGATTCGTCGCTGAGACGATTACGTTGAATATTCCATAAGCACTCTACGCTTTCAATAAGATTTGTGAGTAAAACATTATCCGTTTTAAAATATATAATATTATTTTACGAAAGCATGAAAAAGATGAAATATTATGTTATTGTACTTAACCAGTCTTACTACTGCACTATAACAAATTAGCAAAAATATAAAAAAATATGTCTACGAAGATCGATGTAGGTACATTTATGGCGAAAACAATATCGAATTATCAAACAAGTTACTTTTGAAATTTTAAATGAATATAAGTTACAGGTATTAAGGGTGGCAAAAGACACTACATAGTACATTGTCACATCATGATCTTATCTTATGGCATCAGCCTACAGACGTCCACTGGACATAGGCTTCCCTCAAACCTCGCCACATCGACCGGTCCTGCGCTGTCCGCATCCAGCGACCTCCCGCGATCCTGATCAGGTTGTCGGTCCACCTTGTACGAGGTCTACCTACGATGCCTGCCTACCACTTCTTGGTCGCCACTCTAGAACTTTTCGACCCCATCTGCCATCATTTCTTGGCACAATGTGTCCTGCCCATTGCCACTTTTTCGCCATTCTTTGGGCTATGTCTCAGTGATCATTAAAGGATAAAACCTTGAACGTATTACGTTTTATATCGAAATAAATACAATATTATAATAATGAGATTTACGATATTCGTATATTTCACGGTACGATTATCACAATAATTCTGTTTTTTTCCGGTATCGAATACGTCGCTACATCGATGCTAGGGTGTCAATTCAGTTTTTTAGACATAATATTATACATTCTAATTTTATTATAGAATGATTTGTTTTTGAGTGAAATCGTCTAGCTTATTTTAATACTGAAAAAAGAGTAATTCTTGGAAACCATTGTTATCTTTCAACAAGGACCTGAATATTTTAGTGTTTTATCATAAAAGTACCAAATAATAATCAGGATATTTACTTGTGTCATAAGTTTAAAATATATTACTCTTAAAATTTCACTACATTTCAAGTGATTTGAGATTTAAGTCTTATAAAACTCAATCGTAAAATATTTCATAATAATTTTAATATGGTAACCCTATAATTCTACGGGGTGTACTATTTTATACGGACGCAAGGCGTGGTAGCCCTATTGTGATTATATCGAATAGTTATTATGGTTCTCGTTTATGTCAAAAGCTGTGTCATGACGTTTGACAGCTCTTTAGTGTTCGATTTAACTTTTGTGTTCATCGGGGTCGTCTATTGCGTGCCGAAAATATTAACTTTATAATTTATTTTGCTTTTTATCAATTATTACTAGTTGCATTACTAGAAAACCGCGCAGTTCCTTGGACGCAATAGTGCCTTACCTGCTTACGAATCAGTCTTAGGTTCTAAAAAAGAATTAGGAAGGGTAGTGTTGTTCAGTTTATTAAGAGAATCAGAGAGTTATTAGAGACTTGTATGTTTGTATAGTGGATTTAAATGTTCATTAAAATTCATAAATAAAATTTACAATTTTGTGAAAACGCAAATTCCATTTCAGAAAGTTCTAATTTAATTGACAAAAAATCCAACAGCATTCGTTAAAATTTCCCCAAAATCGTCGGGCACCAATTTCGCGAAACGATAAACTTGGACATTCGAAGTTATACGAAAAAAAAGAAACAGATTAAAAGCTTTGAAAAGCCCGCAGGCGTTACAGAGATAGCACTGTGCTTTTTATTAAATATAAAGCCGATGTGACAACACCACGTGCTTCTGTCGACGGCTGTCAAATGTTTGACAAGCGAATGACAAGGGGGCCGACGTGACGTAAGCGGTGAAACGTCATTGCTTTGTCGGATTTGTATGCATGAGAAAGAGCGTCGCGGCGGTGTCCGCTTGAAATAAAGGGGCGACTAGATAAATGACAATGTTTTGACTCCGGACCGTCATTGATTTTGGGATTAAAATTGGATTGTTTCTGTTTTAACAATGTAGGGAAGTTTTGATTCACGGTTCGGAAGCGAATGGTGTCATATTTTAATTAAAAAGAGTTCTGCGTAACACGCTACGGCTGGTAAAACAGATGTCTATTAATTTGATAACAAAATTAGATATCGGAAGAAGTAATTAAAAAAATACCCAATCCATGAAATAACAATTGAGCTTAACCTAAACAAGGTACTTTAGTATCTCTTTTGAAACTTTAAGAACTTCACAAAAGATGAAACGTCGATAACTTAAATGCAGATTCATTTAATCATAACTAAGAATTATTGTACTCCCACACAACGGTTCCATGATAATGGTATAATGACAAAGCTAGACGCGTCCATCAGTGCGTTCACGTGTATTTAACCCCGCTCCATTTCTCTACTAGTTTATACTCAGTCCGATCGTCCATGTTAGACAACCCTACATATTTCCAATGATTTGTCAGTGGCTCTCAACATTTTTATTGATTCATCGTAGATAATAAAGTAGGTATATGTTCAGATTTTATGAGTATTTTTGTTATTATAGTCTGTGTGTCCACCAATTATGAAATCATGAAATTGTGTATAAATTTTTGTTTTACATTATTAGATATTTTCAAACAATTAAATATGTGTATTAAAAATACTTCACTGATGGATCGAAATAATAACTATAGGCTATATCAAATTTGTGGTTGCGGCCATAAACTTTGATCACAAAACATTTAGAAACATAAATCTATGATCGTGATATCGAGGAACCTTCAAAATTTCTTTTAAATAAATGGCCTACCAAAGAACCTTCAAAATTTATTTTAAACAAATGTAGGTAACTCTAAAAGCGTAATAAAACATGCGTAGTACCATTGTAGTTTCTAGGTTATACTTAGGTGTTCTATTTTAAATCGACAATGACCTAGTTCCCCAACCCCTGCAAGTCTGCTGTTAAACCTCGCGTGACTTTTCACTGCGTAATAAAAGGTTTGATCAAATTGCTTTTCACGTAATTGAAACCTACAAACAGTCAACTGAGAATTAATTGAATTGATTACTGTTTTATGACTAGTTATTATTTGTAGAATATGGCGTGATGACTGCCTATGTTTGTTTCTGTAAATTGGCAATGCTTATGAATAGTGAATTCTTGTATTGGATATAATCGATTACAGTAAAGGAAAGAGTAAATAAAATCAAGATTAGTACTTAACTCAGATATTCTGTAAAAATACAGCAAGAAAAGCTAATGAGTTAATCTAATGTGAATAAAAATCTAACCTGTAGTATTAATTGAGTCTCATAAAAAATACGTGTTAGGTGTTAAACAATAACATTACGACCTATTTCTGCATTCAGCTATATTATTTGTCTACAAATTACTGTCTTACTGAGCAACTTTGTTATTTATCATTGTTAAGCGCCTCGTAAAATATTAAGAGCAATTTGAAACGGCTGAGTGCTATGCAATGGTTATTGATGTTTTTTTTACTAGAGTTTTAAGTTTTTGTGATAATATTATCGATTTGTAAAAAGAAAACTAATGATCGTTAGTTAAATTCGTAAAGATTCCGATTCTTTTTTATGTTCGAAAATTGAAGTTTAATATAAATTATTAAAATTAGATCTACCAAATATCTTGACCGAAGTAATTTTGATTTGGGTGTGTTTGACTTCAATGTTATTTGTAGATCAATCTCACTCATATAAATTTGAAATAGAACCCATAAATCAATTTGAATAACAAACAGATATTCTTGGAACAATGTTACATTAGCGCTGTGTTTGAATATCTAATATCTTCTACAAGCAGCGCTCCGCAATTACCGTGTCAAAATGTTTGCTAAGTGAATATCAAACGGAGGTTTGTTTCGCTAAATTGGAAACTTTTATCATGTTTAATTAATAGATTTTTTCTATAGCGTTATTAGGTGCATATAGAAGTAGTGGACTATTGCTGAATTGTTTGCTGCTGAAAGAGCTTTTGCGTATTTGGATTTTATTTCTTACTTTATGTTTAAAGACCACTGCCACTTTATTTCATGATTTCATTTGAAATAGTTTTCTGCTCTCAATATATTTGCCAATGATATCACATATTGATATCAAAATTTAAGCATAGACAATAGATATTTAATATTTATCTATCTATCAATCATAAGAAATTTTCTTATCTCAAATGTACCTATAGCTACCTAACTACATACCTACATCTAATAATCATAGAGGCTATATTGCTGATTACAAAGGCTTTTCAGTACAACCTCAGCGAACATCGTGTTATTTGCGCCTAATCCCAGTAATCTATATTTATTTGTGTCTCGTCACGATAGTAATTTGAATAATTTACGCAACGTGGCGTCCCGCGAGGCGGTCGCATTTCAGCCAGTTTCAGCGATGTCACGAACAAATGAAATGTGAATAATGGTGTGCGAAACGCATTACCAATTGAATATCGATGTATGCCGCATCAGGACTGATCCAACTGTGAATTACATTTACATTTGGTTTGCAAATGAGAAAAGTGCATTTACTAAAATTAATAATATCATAAGAAGGTATTTCAAAAGTCCAGGAATCAAGGAAGTAAGCCTTGGACCAAGAATACATAATTTTTTTTTTTTTATTTTTTTTATTGCCTTGTAGGCAGACGAGCTAACGGGCCACCTGATCGTAAGCGGTTACCGTTGCTCATGGACCTCTGCAATGTCAGCGGACACTGCGAGGCCGCTACCTACGGCCTACCTTTTAAGGACTTTCTTTAAGCCTCGTTTGAAGAAGGACAAGTCAAGTAATAAAGAATTTCAGCGTACTAAAAAGTGTCTTGTTGATACGTTTCCCTTTGTTACTGGGTTGCAGGTATGTCTTCTATACAAGGAATAAGTCTCATAGAATAGCACTAATAGAGCATTCACATAATATACTTGTATATTTTTTTTTATTATAACTTGTATAAAATAAGCTCCTTTATTTTACGCTATCTTTCCATAGTTTATAGATGACATGATTGATTGATGATTTCTAGTATGAATAAAAAACACTGTGTAGGTATACTGTAGTAGTAGGTACCTAACCTACTTGACAGAAATTAAAAAAGTATTTTCAATTTTAAACTTGAAATAACCACTTTCATACCACAGTTAGCCGGTAGAAATAGTTCACGTATTCCACTGCAAACAAAATCACGACATTGTCAGGCAAGTTTATGGCTTGAGTTCCCTCAACTGGATCCAGATTTGTTGCAACACTTTATTGTATACTTCGTATTGTGTCCAATCAAGTTGGAGTTATTCGCGATTCGAGGTAACAAAGTCGTAAACAAAATTAAAGTTAAATCGACTTCTAGTGACATTGTAGTTCCTTTACAATGTCACTAGAAACAAATACGAAAAAAAAACTCTTTTCCAAGAGTCATACGAGTTAACGGTCTGATCGTAAATGCTCATTTATCCATTCATTCATTCATTTATTCATGCATTGCTCATTTAAAATGAACTAGGACAAGTTAAGGATGCTCACTCCATAGCTTACTCACTCCATTTTTTTAATAAAGATCACCAGATTCTCATTTCATGTTTTGTCTTTCTTAAAGCTTAAGCTTTAGGAAATCAAGGAAAAGGCATTAAAAAGTACACAGTGATGTCTAAAAGTTAATAATCTTCGTACAAATTCTTCTTTTTTCTTATTATTCTTCAATTCTTTGAAAAGTTTATTATTAATGTTTCATGAATGTAAATATGACATTCTACTGAATAACAAGATTCGACTCGTCCGTCTACGAGACAAATACTCAACATGGTAATGAGACTATTAAGAGAAGATTTGTTCAATTAACCTAGGAAACGAGACACAGGCTGATAATTGTAGACTATGTACATTCTAAGCAAAGTCGATGCCCTCCAGACAAAGAATAACAAACTGAGAGCGGGGGAAGCGGGCTATAAATCAAGAGAACGTCATAAATACCGACTCCCTTCTTAGGGTAGAAGTGTCGCATTTTCCAATTCATAACGTAGCCTTCTAATGTAGTCTTGTGAATGCGGTGTACGCTGTCGTCGATATTTGTCGCGTAGGGATGTGTTTAGGACGAAAGTGCGATGTTCGAATAATTCGGGTGCTATTTTTTAATATTTTTTTTACAAATATACCAACCAAAAGATCCGTACCGTAGTAAGAAAAACCATTCCAATTAAACCCGAACGGTTCATCGATCGTTAAGAAAAATATTACAAAATGTCACTTAGTAATAAAAGTAGTAAGATCTCATGAATCTATTCTTTAAACGTTATTCTATAACAGGAGATTTAAAAAAACCTTTATGAACGCGATTTGATACCAAACAAAATGATAGCAGTTGATACACGGAACCGTTGTTGTTCATATTGTTGTACACAACAAACTGTTATTGAAACAGTTTCAGCATTTTCAGCAATGCTTTATTAAGCTGGCTATTTTCCAAAGAACAATGCGTTTGAAGGATATCAAAGGTATCAATGAAAATTAATTTCGTCGCTGACAATCGAATCCAATATCGATATGGAACCATCCCTAGGGGCGCGTATTCGTCTGTGGAATACCAGGGATTCCCGATTTTGCTCAATTAAGTTTAGAAGTCGTATATTCTAATAACTTATATTAAGCTTGATGGGATTTCTCTTTTTGGTCGGATTGCTCGGGGGATCGCCTATCTGTTTAAGAGTTGTTGTTTTACAGGGATTTAAATGATATTGTACGTCGTCCCTCTCATCTTTGGAATATTAGTATTTGATTTATGTGTGTTTTGATATTTGAATGCGAAGATGGGTATAAGGACTTGAATTTAGTCCTTGAGTCTTTTGTAATAAAATTGGTTTTGCTTTAGATGCAAGTCAACTAATAGTATAAATTTCCATACCTAATAGAATTTGTCTAACAACACCTAAAAAAAATTGAATTCATTTTGTTATATTTAATGTACTGTTATTTAATTATAATAATATTACTCAGAAATCACGAACAAATAAAGTAGAATCATGAAAATCATACAAAAAGTTACTGTTCTCATCGAGTTGATGACAGTCTGTTATAATGTTATATCCAAAAATCATACATATCATAACCTGACCCTTAACACAAATTTCTTCTATTCTATATTTTTTCCTAGTTTACCGTCGTTATCCCTTCTCGTTATAATTCACGTTTCACACCGTCCCAACTCCCATCAAACCTTTAATTTCATGGATGATCGGCACATCATTTTGCTATATTTAGAAGTTTGCTACATTCGCGTCTCACCTTAACGATATAGGTTCATGGAGTCACTGGTCTGACACTAATCCGTGAGGACGCGAGGGGCCAACCCTTAACGTCGACCAAAATGTTTTGATTGCTTTAGAGCGATATACATAATCGTTATGTTTCTTTTGCATTTGGTATAGATTTTAGTTGGTGTTGGTTTTGTGTGAAATCTTTTAGAACATCTTCTTTGATGATTAAGTTATGACGACTGATTTTTGTTATTATGTGAATTATCTTTAAAACAATATGGAAATTCGTGCAGTTTATCGCTGATCTAACATTACTTTTGATCGAAGTAGTTACTTTGATTCTCCGATTTTTTTTTTTGCTTTGTAGGCAGATGAGCTAACAGGCCACCTGATCGTAAATCTGTTACCGTCGCTTATGAACCTCTGCTATGTCAGAGAACACTGCGGAACCGCTACCAACGTAAAGTTGGTCTTCTTGAAAAATTACTCTCATTCATCCATTGTTAATTACATAGAAATAAAGTCTAAGATGAAATGAAATGAAATTTTCAACATTGATGATGTACTCATTCTTGTTGACGTCAAAAGTTAAAAGATAAAAGCTACCACCAGTTCGGACACAAAAAATAATAATTATAGCCACCGTCCTGAGAAGAACTGGCAAGAAAATCAGCGGGCATGTTTTTTTTGTAATTTTATGAACATTTTTTAAAATGTATTTTAACAATATCATACATAATATAAAATATACAGATAGTAAAATCGTTAAATAAATTATTTCACATTTGTGCGGTTTAAACACGAAACTGCATCTGTCACAGCGGGCAACCATTTAATTCAGTTCAATTAAATCATCATCGGTCTGGTGCATGGTGAAAACCCCATCGAGCTAGCCAATATAGAATTTTATTTGTTTTGTTAAAGAGACCGCTTAATAACTCAATATGGGGAGTATTTTAATTCTATTTGCCCAGTCAAAACAAGGGCTTGTTCACTTCCCCTTTCAATTATTTTTCCGAATAGACATGGAGTATGCAGTACCTGTGGGATTTTAATCATTCACGAAAAATGATCGTTGAGTTTTCCTATTCGTTTGTTATTCTCTAAAAATGTTGATTGGTCTGTGTGCTTGGAAATTTCTATTATTTTTTTTAATTGCTTGTTATTTTGAGACCAGTTGATTTGGTATGTTGGGACTCATTTGTTATAGTGCTTTCATTTAAGTAAAAATTTTAGTGTCGCAACAGTATTGCAATATGGAAAAATATACAAAAAAGTAGTAACATTTATTTTATGTACGAATGACATAGGAAACACAAAGTATAAAAAATAAAGTGTATTCCGCGCTTTCATCTATTCCTTTGATTAAAAAAACTGTAATAAAAATCCACACTCTAATGAAAAATTCCAATCAAATTTCAATTCCATACGCTAACGTACCAATAGCATAAATGAAAGGGGCCGGTGATGTCGTTTTTACTCTATTTCGATTGTCGCCAAATCGAAAACCGTCGGTCGCAGCGCCGTAATATGACAAAGTAAAATTTCGCAATACCCTCCCGTTTCCCGATGTGGGCAACTCAATAAGTTCCAATCGAAATGAAAATTGTTTTGGGCCAGTTCGGTCGGGCCGTGATCCTTGGTTATCGGCATTCGGATATGTGTAAAGTTGTTTTAAACCGGTACAATTATGCTTTGTTTCCTGTTCAGATTGACTTTGTTTTAAAGTTGAATATTGTAAATTGTTTAGTCTTTTTAAATTTGGGTTCATGTCATTTTTCAATCAAATTGTACATCGTTACAAAAATCCCTATTTTTTAATACTGATTTACTTAATTTCGAAAAATCTCATAACCTACTTTGTCACCAAGTGCATAGAACGACTCCGTACTGTCATTTTTGAAATTCGAAAGTTCTTAACACTAATTTTGTTCTTTACACGTATTCGGTATTCTCCACATATTTTTTCAAGATCAATCCTAGATTCCACTTTGAACCTATCCTGTGACATTTTCATACCTACTTGAAGTATTGGCAACTAGCATTGTTTCATCAGTTCGACTTGATATTGTTTAGACGCTCTGAGTGAGCGATAACGATAAAAATGAATAATTAGTTAACTGAATATACCTCGATAAGATTCGACTGACAATACCTACAATGTACTAGTTTCGGTCTAGTTTGTCTAGGCTATGTTCTAGCCTGTGACAGCTTCAGACTAGTGGTAATTACTTGTAGTTGTTAATGGGTTGTGTGAACTAGTGTGTCAAACGGTCAGATGTACCGGTTCATCCGTCAACTGGAACGCCTTACTGTTTGACGACAGATATAGTCATGACCGTGCTTTTTGTTTACACGTAATAAGCTTACCACTAGAATAGCAGAATAAATCTTATTTAAAAATATTGATGATACCCTAAGCTGTGTTATAATAATACCTATTATTTGAAAATATCACCCTAGATTGTATACTTTGTTTTGTACGACAATTCCCCGTTTAACTTGGTAAGTCTATATTCATACGATTATTTTTCTGCCTGAAATCACTTATGTATGAAATGTAAGTAAGTAGAAATAATTCATAACCATGCATATGATTCCATAGATAATATGTTAATTGTAATGGTACATTTATAACTAATACATATACTATTATAGTTTTCATACCTGAGACACTTTTGGTTAATTGTTAAATCATTGTTAGAATATTTTATACATAAAGTTTGCTCACAGTAACTGAGGAATTTCATAATGAATTCAAACTACAGCCTATAGAATTTATAGACACTCTCGAAGTTCATTATTGACTCGTGATTAAGACGTTAAATTGACTGATGTTTCTGAACTTATATTAATTGAATACCAATAATTATAAGATTAGATTAACAATAATTTTATATTGGTATTGATATAGCTTTTGATATTGGCATATTTATTATTGAACTAAGATTCAAGGAAAGTTATTGATAACATAGGTATTATACCTATGTCAGTGCTATGATCGGATTGAATTTTTTCACAAAAATTGATAGCCGGGGATCCGTGGAACTCTTTTGCACTTGGTTAATTCAATGTATTTTTGTTGAGTAGTGTCGTTTCTATGAGAAGCCTATGATAATCAAAATAATAATGAATATTATCGTTATAAATAGTCTTGAAATAATTATAAAATTCAACACTTAAGTAACATTGGTAAGAGTTATTTATAACAATCGTTATAATTACTATCATTGCGCGGTTTCATTACAATTTAACTTTCGCTTTCTTTTCATTATTAAACAATTTTCTAAATGATAATAACGCAAAAGGTAATTTATGAAGCTATAAATAATATTTACGCAACATAATAATTAAAGGTTTTATTTTACAATTTGTATTTTGTGTTCAAAATTTTGCTTTATATTACTATTACAACAGATATTTGAATATTATATTGTTAGTACTGTGTTTAGATACGATACTATGGTGTCCATCTTATTGTCTACGAAGGAAAAATCTGAGTGTTTCTAGGACTCATTAAAATATAATTTTAAGGTAGAAATTGTAGGGAGGTTAACAAATATCAAATACGAAAGAGGATTTTGTAAGTAGGTACTACCGGTTGGTCTACTTGATGGTAAGGGGTTACCGTCGTTCATTACTAATATTTTAATTTCTGCCACTACTTTTTATTTAGAATTAGTAAATAGCCATAATAATAACAATTGCCCTAAAACCATCGGAGTTGCAGGACATAACGAAGCCACTACCTAACGCCTGCTAGGATAAGCTTTGTTAATTTAAGTGACTCATAGTATTATTATGAATGGGTGGAAATAGTAAATAAGGGTTAGTTTCAATAAAATTAATGAAAAGGTTGATGACCTAATAAAGTCCACTCGGCCAATCTAGATCCTTGCACAGAACCTCGCGGCGCCACTTGAATGTTGTCCGTGACGCTCTGAGCGCGCCTTAGTTCCGCGTTCTGCCACTGCACTAGCGCGTCGCTCTCATCGCCTCAATCAGTACTGCTTAGAGCTCGCAGGGGACGGACGTACGCCGGTTGAGTATCGAGTACCTATCCTCACGCGAAACAAGTTTCTGGTTTCATCCAAGCAGGTTTTATTCTCAAAAGCTGCATAACTAAACTACCATCACAATGGACTTAAATAGTTATCTTAAAAGTACTTTTTAAGATAATTTCGCAATTTTTCTGACTGTATTTGTGCAATTTGTGATTTCATTTTTATCTTGATTGGAAAATATTTCACGGTATACGAATATTAGTGACTTTAAACGTTTTAACAGACGCTAAGTTTAAAAAGTTTAATATTTTTGTTGTTTTGTTTTATTCGAATTCGAATAACGCGTTGAAAAGAGACAAAATGAGGCTCAAATCAGTTGGAGCGACAGGTGCGACGGTTTTTGTGGTTATGTTGGCCACTATAACAGGTAAGTTTTGATAAAACTTTTAAAGTAATATTACAACTTGAATCTTACTTATTCTGTACTTTGGTCATTTATAAATATTGCATATAATTATTTACTTTTTAGTTACTCAGCTTTCATTCGTTATTCTATGTGTTTTGCTTGAAAATGTTTGTTTTTCTGCAAAAGGTTGACAGACACTTTTTTGCATGTTGGCAGCACATTTGTTGTCAGGTGTGATTCATTGAAATAAAATATGTATAAGGTTATGTTTTGATTAGATTACAAGCTGTTTACTACGGCATAATTTCTACACATGCTCGTTTCAGATTATTGACTTATCTCAAAACGATTTTAATTTTTACAAGACAAAGAACAATTCTTATACAAATGTTGGATTCAGAATGTGAATAGTCGGTGAGAATTTTCTCATTAACATTAGAAAACTACTAAGACTTTACGGCAAGTGACCGCGTCTTGAAGGCCTAGTTGTGCAAAAACCGTTTTTGTCCGTTACACCAGACAGGTGGGATAACGCGGAAACTCGCTTTCCTGGAACAATCGAACGCATTCGCTTGGCGCATTCGTGCGATGATTTTCTCATCGAACGGAATCGACCACGCGGATTTCTCATTCAGATAAAATACATCTATCTGTATCAAAATTGTCTGATTAGATAAGTATGTGTATTAATCTGTGCAAAAATGTGGTTACTCTTTGGATGATTATTATAAATGACGGTAGTCATCAATATGTATGAGCCAATGATAGGTTAATTAAAAAGAATACTCGTCTTCGTAAATGCTACAGAAATAGTTTATGAACTCCTAGAATTATTTACAATTCTTATCCATGAATAAGATGTAGTACACTCATTTGTGTTCGAAATATTTTTCGTTCAATATTAAGTATCTTTAATAAATAAATCTATATTATTATTGTTTAATCTTTTAATTGTTTATTAGTCCCAAGTCTTACAAAACTACCAACGAAAAATATTTTGAACCTATTCAAATCAAACTGTAGCTGTAATGATTGCATGGGTATTTTTTATATATTTAGTTTCATTTATGGAAGCACCAATAGAATGCAGTACTCTATAATATAATGTTGTAGGTACTTTATAAAAAAATCCCACGATTTGTATTAAAATTCAGCAAAACGACGTAATATTTTTTTGTCTTTATTCTTTCTTTGTCTAAATCATTTCCCGTTGCTCGGAATTTTGAAGAAACGAAATTATCTTTGGAATAAATTCAACACCATTGTTAACTTCTTGATTATCTTCAGTCTATGAAAAGTCAAACAGTATCAGTCTAAATTTCGCGCTTGGGTTTAATGAAATTCCTGACCGTAGCAGTGCAAATAGCCTCGGGAATTCCTAGAAGATTTTAATCTAACTTGAATAATGTTCAATCGGCTGCTGGATTGGAACACGTTCGCAATTTGAGAAGAAAGTTGTGAAACGCTTAATTCAATTGGAAGATAAACGAATGCTCCTACATATTCATTATCTATCGTATCTCTATAGGGTTGAAAATATTGAAAGTTGTAGATTACTAGAACATTACGATTTTCAATTTGCTAGCAACGTCCTTCCTTGATCAAGAGGTGTTAAATTTAAAAACAATTTTGATTAACTCTAGCATCGAATTTTAAAATTTGCAAATTAATTTGTAATTCTAGAAATAGAATACTTTGTGTAGGTAATTTGGGAAAATGTATCTTGAACATGTTCGAAGTTACATGCAAGTGAAATACGTTTCTATCTTCGTGAGAAGTTTGACATACAATTTAGGATTACAAGTTTGGGTTACTCTCCGTTCATAATAGATTCCAAGGCCGTTATTATTTGTCATTATGTCTGCTACACATGACAATAACCTTTATCGCCCACACAACGGCGACTACTTAAACTATAACGTCTTTATCTAAGCATAGTAAGACACAATTTACACAAATTCGAAGCATCTGCCGTGTCATTACCCCCAGTCATTTGTGCCTGTTAACGCAGCGAGACCGTTGTAATAGCATGTTGACGCCACTTTCCACGTTCAAGACCATTCTGATTACGAACCCCAATGAGGAACAGAGATATCATGCGATTCCTGATTCTTATCTACAGGTATTGTTTGGCAAGTCCAGCATACGAAAGAGATAGTTAGCTAAATAGTTTAATTAACATCTCGGAGTGTTGTTCTTTCTAAACGTTTGAGGTTGGGTGAAAAAAGTATATTGAAACTTGGAAGAGCACTTCTTGTATAAATAATGTTTACTTTGCAGATTGCTCCCTCGTGTGATTTAAGTCAAAGTGCAGTATAAAGTAAGCTGCAAGATCTCCGACTTATAAGACTTAAGTGCTTTCAGATATTTCCTGGACGAAAATAGAGAATCCAGATTTAATGTATTATGATTATGCATCAGTAAAAGCAGATATTTGCAATCTTAATGGTTTGGTTGAACTTTGTTGATGTAAGCTTGTTTCCATTTACGATTACTGCTGATTTCAGAAGATCAACACGTTTTAATTTATACCCGACGTGTTGTCTAAGAATAACTTTGAATTATTTAATATCATTTTCATTATAAGTATCACGATGAGTCATATACAACGTAATTAAATTATAAATGGCATTTTCCTGAAACTGGCGATTTTGTTAAAACTTTTAATAATAATAGAAGCAAAGATATAGCTTCAAGAGTTGCAAAGAAAACCAAAAATCAATTTCCTTTAATCTCAGATAAGCAACTTGGCTGAGAAAGAAAAATGTTTAAAAGAACCAATAAATCCTGGTCTCGATAAAGTCGTATAAACAACTACACTCAGCATTGTTAAGAGTCGTAAGAAAGTTACTTATCTGAACTTTAACTGTAAGACAAGACTTTGTGGGTCAGGATGAATCACATGTGAACTCTTTTGAAGTAACACATGAAAATGTCTTTACGCTACGTGACATCTTAGCATCTAAAGTAGGACGTAAGGCTTGGTAATATGACTACGATAGCTGTCGTGATTAGGCACCTGACTCTACTTTGTTGAGATTGATCTAGGGAATGTTCTCTTTGAGATTTCATAAAAGGTTTTACCTTTGACGGATAAAATTGAGACGATAAGATATTTTTGAAGTTTCAGTATAATTGCCCACTTTGATTACAGACTTTTTAAAATTATTTTCGGAGTCAGTGCTATTCCATTCGTTAGATTAATAAATAATTAGTAAAATGAAGTCTGGAGGTTCGTGTGAGTTTGGTTAAAACTACTTTTTTTTGTTAATGTTTTAAGATTATCGCCACTAAGATAACTACTGAAACACTATTAAGATTTTGTTCAGTTTTATTTTGAAATTAGTTTATCTCAGTATTATAGTGAAAGGTCTAAGCCGTTAGGTGCATTAACAGCAGCTAATGACACATCATAATGTCCATGACCCGTGGTTAAACGATTGTTTAAAACGAGTTTGCGTTGAGCAAAAACAGTTCTGATTCCCACAACCACGCAATAACAGCTTACTTTACTTGAGATCATGAACCTTAATCTCTTTGTTACACCTAACTAATACGGGTAAAATCGATGATAATCACTTCAATTATTAAAATGATAAAATTGAAACAAAATTGGAATTGATCTGCTAACATCAATTAAGTAAAGGCAAGTAGGAGTTCAATAGAATTTTAGAAGAACTTTAAGTGAAATAAGTAATAATTATGAATCATTGTATCTTAGCAGTCTACTAAGATATTCATAAACCTTTTATTATAGCAACAGTTCTAAGTTGTTTGACTATAGCAATTTCAAAACTTTTCAATTCAGATTTACTTAATGATACCAACCTATTCAAAACTTATTTCATTTTCGATAAGAAAAAAGATTAAGCATTACCGGATACATCTAAAGATTTCCCCACTGACAATGGCAATATAAATGCATATACCGATAAAGTAAACAATGGTCTAACCTCGTGTATTGAGTTGGTGTTCATAGCGTAACTGGGCTATGTCATCAACAGACAGATAAACTGGTTATCTTATCTCAGAGTCGTAAAGGTAGTTCGATATCAAATACGTAATAGAACGTAGTTTACGATGTGACACACGAAGCGTGCTCTCATTCACTGACGAAATAAAGTAACGTATAAAGTTCGAGTGAAGTCTGAAGAAGATGTTTAACTAGAACTAATTTGAATGAGAAGTTGTTCTATTCTACTAAAGATTATTTATAATAGAAAAAAAATGGAAGTAGAAACCAAAATAACTAAACACCAAAGTAATCATCGAAAATAACAGAAAAATGTAGAATAGAAAATTATTTGTAAAAAAGAAGCCTAATTCAACATAGTAAACAAGGAGAATTCTCTGAGTATTGGCGTTTATAAAGCGAAAAATAAGGTACGTTAAGTCATAAATGTACCCTCTTAAAGCATCTAAAATTATTTAACGACGATAGAAGGGAAAGGTAAACTCTCAATTAAGGGAAATGCAACTTAAGATAGCTTTAATAAATGCAAAACAAGAATCGTGATTCACGCTAAACACAGCCTTGGATTGACACAGGAAACGAGTTTCCATTTTCACGGACGAATTAAATTCGCTTTCAAGTCGCGTGCTATTGAATACTGATCAGACCGGTAGGACTATAGACCGGTCTCAAAGGGAGACAACCATTTACCAGTCTTTATCATGTACTGAGGAAATGGGCTATGTATGAGCAGGACAAAATTCAGGGCTTAAGTTTTAATTTTCTGGTTTAGTTGTTGGTTACTTTCATACCTTCATGATCAAAGAATCTGGGGAAAGAAAGTTTATAGTTAGTCGCAGATCAGAAAAACATTTTTTGTGACTGTTCTTACAACATACTACCTAGAAAGTTTAGAAAAAATAATATTGAAGAGCGAAAAACCTCAAAGGAATTTCTTTTTGGTTTATATTTTATAAAAGGTACCGTTATTATAATAATCACGTAACACGCAAGTAATAAGACTTATAACAGTAAAAATTAAGTAGAAATTCGTTTCGAATTCAGAACTCTAATTTCTAAATCAAAAATATCACAATCACGACTCTCGAAGTAAAAAGTTCCGTTTTTTGTTCTGCCTTCTTGTCAACATAACTAATTCGTCTCACTTATGTAACGCGGCCGAAATAACTTTGCTCTATATAACTTAACTATCAAGCGCAAGAAACGCTTTCCAAATTATCCGTGTAATAAAAATTGAGATTTTCTGTTATTTTCATGGTGAATTAGATATTAGCGACGTCACCGGTGGAGTATGACGGAATTGTTTCGGTGTCATAAGTTTTAATATCCATTTATTACTAGGTTGCTCAAATAATTGCAACTGTGTCCATATCCAATAGCTTAATTTGCCAATTGATCAAGATTTTCGCCTTTGTGTGAAGAAAGAGAAATTCATATTAAAAGGAATGCCACCCTAACCAAACATTGGTAGTCTTAAGAATAAAGAAGCTCTCTACTGCCTGATATGAATATTTTTTCAATAAAGTATACAATCTGTCTATCTACACGTGCAAGCTTTGTACCGTGATCTAATATTTCATTATTATAATTATTCTGTTCCCGGCTAGATAACAGTGCATTTGACCATGCACTCGTTATTAATTTAGTTTGAAATAATATAAATTATATAGCTGTTGTGACATACAATATTATTACAATAACATACACACAAGAGATATATTATGTTTATTGACGTCCAATGATAAATGTCACGGCTATGCTAATATATCATAAAAATAATGAGTATAATATAAGGTCAACTTTATCAGATGTTCTATTTTGGAAATTGTATTATGAGAAACATTAATTTTGTGTTGCATTTTTCATTATGTTTTATTTACCAGTAAAATATATTAAAATAAAAGAAATACACCTTTATAAGCTAATATCAAACTGACTTGACATCGAACTCTAAATTCGAGATACAAACATCAGGGTTACTGACCGCCACACCAATAATACGCTTCATCTCACATTCATAGACATTTTTAAGAGAATTGTGGAGCCAGTTGAACTAACACCCTCAGTCTCAACGCTCTCAATCATAAATATGTCAAATGCATTTTGTGTTATGACTTGACTAAATTGATTAAAACGAGCAGCACGAGGCTATGAAAACAACGCACTACTATATCATGATAATTGAATTGATGAAAAATGTTCTCTAGATGAGCGCTATATTAAAGAGACAGCGGTTATTTATAGTACTAATAAAAAAGAACTTTAACTATGGAATTAATTCTTAGTACTCTAATCATGAAATTATTTACAAACTATTATTAGTTTTTAAGAGTGTCATAATCAACCAAACAGATAAACTCAATAGTAAAACCACAATTACAATACAGTAAGTTAAAGCAATCTCCATTTCTCATCAATACAGAGCGTATTAACCCTAACATAACCTTTCTCACAATACACGTTTTCACACAAGAAAAGATTCCAAAACCTGTGGATAAGGGAAACAACATCATTGATGTACATTTAGCTGTTAAGGTTGTCTCTGCCCTCAATTTTGTTTTATTTTCATCGTTTATAAAAATAAACAGCTAAATTTAGTATCTTCTTTGGCGTAAAAATCATGTCAACTCTCAATTTTCTTATTATAGTTTCAAACTGTGACTGAAAAAAGATTGTTTATCTTAGTTATCGTCGATATCGTCTATATTTTTCTTTAAACCTTCTCTTTTTTGTAAATAAATAGAACAAAATTATCATTAAGTCAGTGTAGTGATCGCTTTTAATATTAACGTGTTTGTCGGAGTAAAGTTTCACACTAATCTGATTATGAACACAAATGTTGTTTTATGGTTACTTTTGTAATGTAGTTAATTTTTAATACATTTTGTTTTCATTTTACTTTTGCTATGCATGAATATACACTTTACTTTGAAACTACGCACAGCCATTGGGACAGTCGTCTAGTTTCATTGGGCATACGGGTTAGTATTGCTCAACAGTTGTGAAACAGGCTTTTAACATAATTACCTATGTTTCCCACAGAATGTACCCACACGGTGTAAAATACTTGGTATTCTTGCCCGTGACTAAAAAGTGGTACGCACACATAATGGCAGCAACCTCGTCAAGGTCCGCTGTCCGATGTTCGACACAGTCTGTTTGGCACGCAGTGACCAAGCCGCAACCCGTTGTCTTTCATGTTGCAAAACTACGACAAATATTGCCTCAAATACGCTAAGCGCTTTCAAATAAGTTTAAAATAAACATCATTTTGTTGTGAGATAGATTTACGCAAACAATTTATTAAATAAGAAGGTTGCTGGTTGTTGAAGCTTGCTTCATGCAAGCCATGGCGAACCTTAAGAGTGATATTTCTTGTGTAGTGAGCAATGAAACATGTATTAGAGTCTTGGATATTTTCAGAATATAAATTAAATAAAAATAAGTATTATTGCTTTAAATGAAAGAAAAATAAAACTACAACTGCGTAATTTTCTTATAATCCATATTTTTTTCCATATAATCCAATTCTTTCACAATATCTGACATTACTGAATCAATGAACTTAAGACCGAGTGCTGATTGCTAGTAGAGATTCCTTTGTGATACTGAATATAATGAGAATCTATTATGTATATATAACGTCAAAACTCGTTTATAAACTCCTGGAAACAAGCTCGCTCCAAATTACCAGTCCAATCAAGGTGCATCGACTTACGAAATCGAGTTTCAATCTCATTCCTTAATGGATTAATCCCAAACTCGCAATATCGGCAGTTAATCATTGGATCAGATTTCATACCTATGTGTGTATAGTTGATGCTGTAGTAAGTGATTCCGCACATGTTATGAACTTGTAAGGTAGTTTGCAGAGAGGGAAGCTATTAAACTACGTACTGTGAGATCTTGAACGTATGTCTGAGATGTAAACAAGATTTGGTTTCAGAACATGATAAGTGTTTCTTGGTTTTGTTTACATATCTGTTGAAACCTCTCGGGATTATCCTATCTGATAAATCTAGTTAAGGTGGGAATATAACTGGTAATAATTTGGTTAAGTTTAAAATCGTCGAGACACGAAACGAGAGGTCATATTTTCATAAATAGGTAAGTAAAGTTATGATATTTTCGTCTCAACGTTTATCGTAGAGATTAGCAAAACAGAACAAAGAGCTGTTCTATGAAACTACTGGCGCAGAAGTTGTTGAAGTGAATGTGTTCATCCAATTGGATATGCTTTATTTTATTCCTTCCTCGACCTAATAACACATATTTTTCATCGTTTATCAACTTACCTTGACTAATTTATAATTCAGAATGTCTCATCTATTTTTTTTCCTTTCTCGATCACGACCAGTCCGTCTTAGTAATATTTAATGTGAAGACTATTGGAAACAGAAGGTCGAGCCCTTAACATTTATCGTAAAAAATAAATGAAGTAGTAAAAATAAATACTAGAGATCAAAAGTGATCTTAAGAAATTACCTATAAATTAATCTGTGAATTTGAATTTCATTATAATCAACAAACCATGCATCAAGTGAAAAGCAATAGCTGGCATTGTTTTTCCCTTGCCGAGCAACAATTTCATTCTTGTGGCACTCTCACACTATTGTTTGCTTCCATATAATTGTACTTTGTTAACTATCCCATGCTTCCGACTTGTTTACTCTAGCATAGCAGTTTTTATTTTTGTTACCCGTTATTCAACCACAATGTTTGTTTGTGTGTTTTTAATGTCTGCTTTCTCGTTTAATTGTTAGTTTTTGTATAAACTTATGTTTCTAGAAAAACAAGTTATGTTATGATTGTTCGTTTAAATGGGAAACCCTAGGGAATTAAGAGGGGGCCTCCGTCGCTAGCGTCCGTGGGATTACCACCTCCTAGGAGACTGACCCCACACGTGGCCCCCGGGTGGTGCTAAATTAGTGACGGGTGAGCAACCGCGAGACTGGGCGTGATCGCATTGATGCGATCATCCCCTCAGTCTCGCGGAGAGTGATGGACGAAGAGTCCATCACTGGGGTCCGCACAGGGGTTGGCGTTCAGGCCCCTGTGTCGGGAAATATTACTGACGCAGAACTGGAGCAGGCATCTTCTGATGACTGCTCCAGGGAATCCAAGGGGAGACTCCGGCGCAAGCGGAAATCCGCAGCGCGCCGGAGCTCAGAGACGGGCGATTCCTCGTCGGCCTCCGACGACGAGACGTCGCGGGGGGCGAGACACGCCCGGCGAGTGGCCGCCAAGGGCACCGCCAATAACACCGGATTGACAAGGGGAGGGCAGCCCAAGGTAACTGCTGTTGCCACGGCTATGCCCGCCCCAAAAACGAGGACCGTCGTCTCGCCGGCGCGGTCGGCGACGTCGTTCGCCTCGGCTCGGACGACAGACGGGGAGCTCTCGGAGAGCCCCGTCGTCGTCCTCACGGAGAGCCCCGCCGCCGTCCTCGAGGGCCTGAGGAGACGTGCTGCCACTGCCTCGTGCAGATATAGCACGAAAGGCAACAAGGTTGCATCGCGGGAGTGGCGCGAGGTGGCGGCCGAGACCGGCAGGATTATGCCTGCTATCTCGGCGGCCATCAGCCGGGACGCGGAGCTGCAGACGAAACTGCAGAGGTCGACGTCTGAGGTGGCGCGCCTTAAGGAAAGGCTGGCGGTTCTCGAGGCGGAGAAGCCGTCGCCGCCGGCTCCGCGGGTCAGGGTGCGGCAGACCGCCGAATCTCAGGCTGAGATGGCTGCCCGCATCCGGAAGGAGCTTGCGGCGGAGTTCGGCAATCAGATTGCCGAACTCAGAGCCGAACTCGCGGCTCCACGCGGTGCTGCGGCGGCGGCGACGACGACGCCGCGTCCAGTCCTTCCGGGTCCAACACCGGCCGGTGCGACCCGGAAGAAGAAAAAGAATGGGGGTGCTGGTGCCGGGTCTGGCGCACCACCCCCACAGCCTCGCCCACTTCCTCCGCCCCCGTCCAATATGGATGAGGGCTGGACCGAAGTGGTAAAGCGGGGCGCCAAGAGGGCCAAAGTGACGGCCGTTCCGGCCCAATCAACACAGGCCGAGACAGGGGTGGCGACTGGGGTGACCTCCCAGTCGAGAGGCGCGCCAACTGCTGCCCTCAAAACGAAGGCGCCTCCGGCGATGGCGGCTGCTCCCCAGCAGGGTCGAGCACCCGCCGCCGCCAAGAAGAAGGGCAAGAAGGCCGGGAAGAAGCCGCGCGCGCCGCGGCAGGCTGCAGTGGTGGTTACGCTGCTGCCTGCCGGCCAGGCGAAGGGGTTGACGTACCCCGACGTCATGGCAAAGGCGCGTGCGGCCGTCAACCTGGCGGAAATCGGGGCGGAGGATGGCCTCCGCATCCGGCACACGGCCAACGGGGCCCGACTGCTGGAGTGTCCCGGCGGCGCCGACAGTGGCAACGTCGCGGACCGTCTGGCGTCGGGTCTCCGGGTAGTGTGGCCGGAGGAAGAGGTAAAGGTGCACAGGCCGGTCAAAATGGCCGAGTTGCGGGTGACCGGCCTGGACGACTGCACCACCAGGGAGGAGGTGGCGGCCGCCATTGCCGCCCAGGGCAAATGCGCCCCAGAGAACATAGCCATCGGCGAGCTTCGCCGCGGCTATACTGGGGCCAGCTCCGTTTGGGTGCGGTGCCCTGTCGACACCGCCAACTCCCTGGCCACCCCTCCGCCCGGAAGGCCGGCGGGAGACCCGGGAAGGCTGCGCGTGGGCTGGGTAGCAGCCCACGTGCGGCTGCTGGAGCCACGCGCCTGGCGATGCCTCAAGTGCTTCGGCACGGGGCATAGCGTCGCCAGGTGCACCAGCACGGTGGACCGCAGCGGTCTATGCTTCCGCTGCGGTCAAAATGGACATAAAGCGGCCGCGTGCTCGGCCGTGCCGCACTGCGCGCTGTGCGCGGCGGCCGGGCGCAGGGCCGATCACCGGGCGGGTGGGAAAGCTTGCTCCCCGTCCGGTGTAAACACCGAGCGAAACAGGCGCCGCAAGTCTAAGCGGCGCCAAAAGAAGAGATCGGCCGGGGGAGTACCGGCCGACATTTCAGACCCCGCCGTGGCGACCAGTGCGCCCGTTGGCGGGGGCGATAGAGGAGGGGAGGGAGCGATGGATGTGGTCCAACCGTAATGGACTGCACCCGTCGCTTCCTCCAAGGAAATTTGAACCACTCCGCCAGGGCTCAGGACATGCTGGCCCAGAGCATGGCGGAGTGGTCCATCGACGTGGCGGTGGTCGCTGAGCCGTACTTTGTTCCCCCGGCAGATGATTGCTGGTTTGGGGACGAGTGCGGCTCGGTGGCCATACACGTAAGAAGAGCCGCGGCGATCCCGCCCTTGGTAATGGTGGCCAGGGGACCAGGGTTCGTCGCGGCGCGGATGGAAGATACCGTCGTGATCGGGGTGTACTTCTCTCCAAATCGACCTATTCTCGAGTTCCAACAGTTCCTGGACGGGCTCTGAGCGATCACTCAACGCTCCGCTCCCCGTCCTGTGATACTGGCGGGGGACCTCAATGCGAAATCTGTCGCTTGGGGCTGCCCCCGCACGGAACATCGGGGTAGGCGATTGGAGGAGTGGGCGGTCGCGGCCGGACTCTGTGTCATAAACAGAGGGTCGGTCGCGACTTGCGTGCGGTGGCAGGGCGAGTCCATCGTGGACGTCACGTTCGCGAGCCCTGCCATCGCACAACGCATCCGCGGTTGGGAGGTGTTGGTGGGGGCGGAGACCTTGTCGGATCATCGGTACATCCGGTTTGATCTCTCCGCCCCCGCGGCAACCGCGGTCGCCCGCGGAACTGCATCCCGGTCATTCCCCAGGTGGGCATTGAAGCTCCTGGACAAGGAGCGCTTGATGGAAGCCTCTACGGTGGCGGCGTGGACGCCTATGCGTCCACATCCAGTGGATGTGGAGGTCGAGGCGCAATGGCTCCGGGACACGATGCATCGCATTAGTGATGCTTCGATGCCCCGGGTCGGCCCTCGGCCTCCCAGGAAGTCGGCGTACTGGTGGTCGCCCGAGATAGCGCAGCTTCGTGCTGTATGCGTCCGGGCGAGGCGCCGGTGCGCCCGACATCGCCGCCGTATCCTCGCGCGTCGCGACGATCCCGTCGCGTTCGCGGAGGAGGAGGCCCGGCTGTATGGCGAATACGCGGAGGCGAGGGACGCCATGCGGCTGGCCATCAAGCAGGCCAAGGAGAGGAACATGGAGGCTCTATTGGGGGCGCTCGACGAGGACCCTTGGGGGCGCCCGTACAAAACGGTGCGCGGGAAGCTGCGCCCGTGGGCGCCTCCCATGACCGAGCGTCTCCCACCTCAGCAGCTGCGGGACATCGTCTCGACGCTGTTCCCGCAGGAGCAGGACGGATTCATTCCGCCTGCTATGGGTGACCCGCCGGATCACACCGGCGGTGAAGCCACTGCTGAGGTGCCTCACATTACGAGGGATGAGCTCCATGTGGCCGTGGTCAGAATGAGTGCGAGAGACACGGCCCCCGGCCCGGACGGCATCCACGGCCGGGTCCTGGCCTTGGCCATCAATGCCCTAGGGGACCGACTCCTGAGGCTGTTTAACTCATGCCTGGAGTCGGGACGGTTTCCCTCGCTCTGGAGGACGGGCAGACTAGTCCTCTTGCGGAAAGAGGGGCGCCCGGCGGACTCAGCCGCCGGTTACCGTCCCATCGTGCTGCTGGACGAGGTGGGCAAACTGCTGGAACGCGTTCTGGCTGCCCGCATCGTTCAGCACCTGGTCGGGGTTGGACCCGATCTGTCGGCGGAGCAGTACGGCTTCCGGGAGGGTCGTTCGACCGTAGATGCAATTCTGCGTGTCCGGGCCCTCTCGGAGGAGGCCGTCTCCCAGGGTGGGGTGGCTTTGGCGGTGTCGCTTGACATCGCCAACGCCTTTAACACTCTGCCCTGGTCCGTGATTGGGGGGGCACTGGAGAGGCACGGAGTGCCCCTCTATCTCCGCCGACTGATCGGCTCCTACCTGGAGGCCAGGTCGGTCGTATGTACCGGGTACGGTGGGACCTTGCACCGGTTCCAGGTCGTGCGCGGTGTTCCACAGGGGTCCGTTCTTGGACCCCTCCTGTGGAATATCGGGTACGACTGGGTGCTGAGGGGCGCCCTCCTCCCGGGCCTTAGCGTAATCTGTTACGCGGACGACACGTTGGTCGTGGCCCGGGGGGATAACTACAGAGAGTCTGCCCGTCTTGCCACAGCGGGGGTGGCACTCGTCGTCGGCAAGATAAGGAGGTTGGGCCTCGACGTGGCGCTGCACAAGTCCCAGGCCCTGTGTTTTTGCAGGGGCAGGATAGCGCCACCGGTCGACGCCCACATCATGGTTGGAGGCGTCCGGATCGAGGTCGGGGTGCATCTTAAGTACCTCGGCCTCGTGTTGGACGGCCGTTGGACCTTCCGACAGCATTTCGAGGACCTGGTTCCCCGACTGGTAAGGACGGCCGGCCACCTTGGTCGGCTGCTCCCGAACGTCGGGGGACGCGGTGCGCCGCCTCTACGCGGGGGTAGTGCGCTCGATGGCCCTGTACGGTGCGCCCGTTTGGGCCGAGCCTCGTATCCGTGCATTTTATGCCGGGTACCTGCGCCGGCCACAGCGCATCGTAGCCATCAGGGCCATCCGCGGATACCGCACCGTCGCGTTTGAGGCGGCGTGTGTTCTGGCGGGGACGCCGCCCTGGGAACTGGAGGCGGAGGCGCTCGCCGACGATTATCGTTGGCGATGCGACCTTCGCTCCCGGGGCGTGGTGCGTCCTCTGCCGGAAGCGGTCCGAGATCGGAAGGTTCAATCTCGGCGGTCCGTTATGGAGTCGTGGGAGAGACGACTCGCCAACCCCACTTGGGGTCTACGGACCGTCGAGGCGATCCGCCCCGTCCTCAGGGATTGGGTGGGTCGTGGCAAGGGACGCCTCACCTATTGGATGGTGCAGATGCTGACCGGGCACGGGTGCTTCGGGAGGTATCTGCACCGGATCCAGGTAGAGCCGACGGCGAGATGCCATCACTGTGTGAGTTGCGACCAGGACACGCCAGAGCATACGCTCGCGCTCTGCCCCGCATGGGAGCGGCAGCGTTGTGTCCTGGTCGGGAAAATAGGACCGGACTTGTCGCTCCCGAGCGTCGCGGCGTCGATGCTCGAGAGCGACGAGTCCTGGAAGGCGATGCTCGACTTCTGCGAGTCCACCATCTCGCAGAAGAGGGTGGCGGGGGGTGCGAGGGAGCGATTGTACGCTTCCCTCCGCCCAGCGACAGCAACCCGCCGCCGTCGAGCAGGGGGCCGGAACCGGGATCTCGCCCGGAATCTGGCCCCCTAAGAGTTTCGGGTCCCCAACGCATGTGAGTGCGAGCGGGGACCCAAGAAGGCGTCGTGTCTCGCTCAGCACGCGCCTTAAGCAAGAGCGACCGGGGGATGGTAGACCGCGCTCCCCGACCCACGCTGGTTCTGACCCAGCGGGGTATTCCGTGGGAGGGTGGCACGCGGTCCCATCTTGGCGGGCTTCGGAAAGCCCGCCGACCGAGAGAGCCGGTGGCCGTATTCGCCGGCGGCTACCGGTTCGGCGTCCGGGGACGGAGCGACGGGAAAGTGTGCCGATGGCGTAACGCGTCGCACCGTCCCTCCAAACCCCGTGCTGGGTTCTGGCCTCAGCCGGAGTTCGGACGCTGAGTGTGAGCGGTTGGAGGTTTTAGTGCGGTTCAACTCCCACATTCGCCCGCGGGGCGGGCGGGGATCCGGTGATTTCCTCCAACTAAAAAAAAAAAAAAAAGGGAATTAAGAAATAATTCCTTCCTAATCATACTAATATTTTATGTATCAATCCATAAATTTGAGCAATGTTCTTACATTTCCAGTTCTGGAATAAATTTCGGTTTCACCTTTAACTCAACTAAAGTGCTTACTTCAAGCGTTTTAAGGCACTTGTTTATCTGAAACCATAACGTTGTAATGATTCATTGATGTTCTGGCTATTTCGGATCATAAGTGGACTGATAAACCGAGCTACTGCAACTGAAGTATCAATTGACTAAGAACATTAACTGGAGAAGGAAGTGAGTGCGTTTGTTTTGATCGCTTTTCAGCCGACAAATTCGAGTATTCTATTATCATTATTTTATTCTTATTCTAAATTTCTTATTTTAATTACTCTATCACCAACCAAACATTACCAAAAAATAATTAATGACAATTATATCAGAGTCAGTCAGTGTGGACACGTGCCTGAGATTATAGTTCTCACTTATCACCTCTTAAGCAAAGTGATTTTTTTTCAATCCAAGTTTATAACTGAAAAATAAAAATATAAATAAAACAAATGGCTTCATTTCACGAACACGATAATGAAACTAACATAAAAAGTAACTTTAAGGTAATCTAAAATGAAATCAAAGCAACGTTCCTCACGCTCTCATCCTATCAACATAAAAGGAAATTAAAACTACGCTTCTTTAAGTATACTATACGCAAAATGTCTTGGTGCAAAAAATAAGCTCTATAAAAAGATCTGATATTAACCACGCTACATAAGGCCCTAAAGGTTTTCTAGACGGATGCTCATCGGGCAAAAAGGTTCAGGGCTCTAAGGAGTTTTTTACGTGTATCCAATACGTGAAATACTTTCATGTTCGATGTTTACATATGCTACAGCTGCGTAATCAGAAAATCTGGGCTATTGATGTATTCTGAAGGATTTATTCGAGTAAAAATATTGTTAATATTCATTATTGTTGAATTCAGCAAAACAAGATAAAATATGGACTGCAAATATATATGGTAAAACAGTTTGGCCAAATATTACTGAAAAATAATTAAAATAATATGAGACGAAATCCGAAACGTCAGTGCCAGTGCCGAGAGAAAAGCGCACAATTACCACCTACGCTAGACTCGTCGCGATCGTCGAGTGAGCACACGACGAGACCAAGAACACCCGACGACGAGACTCCCGCTGCGCCAACAACAACTGCGCGGCGGGGACGCCCACCGGCTCGCTTGGGACCAGCGGATCGAAATGGTCCGTCTACGGCCCCCGCTACCAGTGGTGCAGTGCGCCCACGCATGAGATGGACACAAGAAATCAATAAAAATGTCATGCGGGCGTACTACAGGGCTACGGAGGGGGGAACTAACCTCACTGCGTATCGCTCAAGAATGGTGCCTCTGTTTCAGGTCTTGTGCCCAGCTGTCGACGTCACGGTGCAACGATTAGCGGATCAGGTGCGGGCCATTCAGCGACTAAAGTTGTTGGATGAGTCTCTACTTGACCGATTGCGCAACGAAGCACTGCCTGCTCCTCCTGAACCACAACCAACACATGTGGTAAATGTCACCGTCACCCAACCTACACCACCAGCGGAGGAACTTCAGGTGCAGGCATGTGCAAATATCCAGGATGATGAGCGTTTGAGGAGCGCTCTGGAGGACGCTATGCAAGAGTTTAGGTTTGTCCCGCCATGCTCGCGGCCACGTTTACCGCGGTTGCCCATGTGTAAACGCAATGTTTCGCTAGTATTGGCCCTGGACTGCATATTAAAACCTTACTTTGAGTCAACTGTAGACCTTGTTGACACCCACTCGGTTCTGTACTGCGGTGCGGTTGCTGTCTGTCGTGTGGCAGGAGTAAAATTTCCAAACCCGAACCAGACATACCGCCGACATGATGGTAAGCCGCAGTGGCAGTGCAGAATCGAGAAGCGCATAGATGCAGCCAGGACCCTTATAGCGAAGCTTATTTGCTTCCAGGCAGGCAACACGCGCCCGCGCGTAATGCGATTCGTCGACCGAGCCTTCGCTGACTCTGGAAGACTCTATTCAAGCGGTACCGCTTGAATAGAGTCTTCCAGAGTAATCAGAGGAGTGTCTATAGAAATTGGGAGGCTTCTCGAGGAAGAGTTACCGATGGACACCCACCAGTTGATGAGGATGTGATGACCTCATTTTGGAAAAATATCTGGTCGGTGCCCATCGGTCACTCCGAGGGGGAGTGGACTGAGACGGTCGGGCGCGCGTGTGAGTCTATCAGAGACATGAACATCGTAGCGATCACGCCGATTGACGTAGCTTGTGCGGTGCGTTCGGCCCCGAACTGGAAAAGTCCGGGACCGGATGGGCTGCACAGCTACTGGCTGAAATGGATACGCAACTCGCACGGGCGCATGGCTGCTCAGTTTCAACAAGCCCTTGAGTCGGGAACCCTCCCAGATTTCATGACATCAGGAGTCACTCATCTGATATACAAATCTGGCAATACCTCGGACCCTAAAAACTATAGACCAATAACTTGCTTACCCACCATCTATAAGCTACTTACATCCATTCTGAGAAACAAAATTCAAATACATATCTCGGCAAATGACATAATGTCACCTTCTCAAAATGGGTGTAAGATAGGGTCCCGGGGTACAAAGGATTTGCTCCTCATTGACATGACTATTACGCAACAAGTTCGGCGAAGCAAAAAGGGTGTCCATATGGCTTGGATTGACTATAAGAAAGCGTACGATTCGGTGCCCCATTCATGGCTAATGAGAGTTTTAGAGCTTTATAAAATACATCCCACTCTACGCTCCTTTCTTAGCTCATGCATGGGTCAGTGGTCTACGTTTCTTCGTCAACCAGGACATATTGGATCTCCGGCCTCCCCGAGCTTGATAAGGATAAGGCGGGGTATCTTCCAGGGTGACAGTCTGAGTCCTTTGTGGTTTTGTCTGGCGCTTAATCCTCTAAGCACGTTGCTTGGAGATTCAACGCTAGGCTACCGACTCAAGAGAGGGGGTGAGCCCATTTCACATCTCTTGTACATGGATGATCTCAAATTATTTGCTTCTAAAAAATCTGACCTAATATCTTTACTCAAAATAACCGACAATTTTAGTAAAGCTATTGGAATGGAATTCGGAGTAGATAAGTGTGCGGTCATAGATATACAGAGAGGTAAAATTGTAAACTCGGAGAGTTTGCAACTTAGCCAATGTGAGGTGCTCAGATCTCTTTCTGAGTCGGAAACCTACAAATACCTTGGAATGTTCGAAGCTTTGAGTATAGTCGATGCAGATATGAAACAATCGGTGAAGGATCGTTTCTTCGGCCGCTTGGTAAAGGTTTTGAAAAGCCTCTTATCTGGCGGAAACAAGATCCGAGCCTTCAATGGTTGGGTCATGCCTGTACTGACGTACTCCTTTGGCATTCTAAAGTGGACGCAATCAGAACTAGATGCCCTGGATAGAAAAGTTCGGCGACTGCTGACGGCATACAGGATGCACCACCCACGTTCATCTGTTATGAGGTTGTATATTCCTCGGAAGTGTGGGGGTCGTGGCATGTTAAATGTCAAGGACCTACACAACCGAGAGGTAAACAACCTTCGGGAATATTTCCTTAAGGTAAGCGTGGGTATGTACCGTAATGTAGCAGCAGTTGATAAGGGACTCACTCCGCTGTCCTTAGCGAACGAGAATTGGCGGACGCTAAAGGTAATGAGTGTGGCAGAACGCACGGACGTATGGAAGAGCAAGGAACTACACGGACGGTTCCACCGGGCCCTTATGAGCCCCGATGTAGATCAATTAGCCTCCGTATCTTGGCTACGATACAGTAACCTCTTCGGAGAGACTGAAGGCTTTGTCTTTGCAATTATGGATGAAGTTATCATGACAAACAACTACCGTAAATATATTCTAAAGGATGGGACGGTCGACATTTGTCGGGCATGTCACCGTCCGGGAGAGTCTATTAGACATATCGTTTCCGGTTGTTCTCGTCTTGCTAACGGCGAGTACTTGCACAGGCATAACCAGGTAGCTAAGATTATCCACCAACAACTTGCTCTGAAATACGACCTTGTTGAAGCCGCTGTACCTTATTACCAGTATTGGCCTCAGCCGGTTCTCGATAACGGTCATGTAACGCTCTACTGGGACCGATCTATTATCACTGACAGGACTATTGTTGCCAATAAGCCTGACATAGTGATAATAGATCGGGATGCGCATCGGGCGGTGTTGATCGATGTCACCATTCCACATGACGAGAACCTTGTGAAGGCAGAAAAAGAAAAACTGCTAAAATATTTGGAGCTGGCCCACGAGGTGACCGACATGTGGCGTGTTGAATCGACCATCATTGTTCCGATCGTTGTATCTGTGCACGGTCTAATAGCGAAAAGCTTCGACCGTCATCTAGAGAAGCTTTCGCTCCCCGGCTGGGTAAAGGGCCTGATTCAGAAGGCGGTCGTTCTTGACACGGCACGTATTGTGAGGAGGTTCCTCTCTCTTGAGCCCTGACCACTGATGGCTTGGGTCGTAGACCCCGTCTCCAGTGGCCCTCTGTTTTTTATATTGTATTTTTAAATTGATTTTTTTTGTGATTGTTTTTTTAAAAATATAATGTAAAAAATGAGTAAATAAATGAATACAAATTGTTAATATCAGTAATCACCTAGACCTTTTTCTACTGACAATAAATGGACCTATTGGAGGTTAAAGATGAGTCAAAATAAGAGTAAACCTAACAAAACTGGTTGATATAAATTATATTGCATCGGTCAAAACTTCGATGTAAGTAAAACGGTGGATTTACTAAATAATTACCTGGTTAATCTCGACATCAGCATCACACTAGTCTTAAACTAACGACTATCACTTTATCTGGTTCAAGGTACTTTGGAAAGGAGCCAACTGATAAGCACCCTATGCTTAATGCGCGGTTAATGACCCTTGCAGTTTAACATTATGTACCGGTCCCGCTCAATGGACAAGTTTTGGCACTTGACTTGGCGAACTGCACAAGTTGCAGAGTAAAATTTAATGGTATATGAAGGAAATGACTAAGAATTTCGTGTAATTTATCTTTAATCCCGAAGCGCTGACATATCAATTTTAAAACCAAGATTAAAAAGAAGATTGCATTGTAATGTATTTCGTATTGTTGAGATCTTGTGCCCAAATAAAATTGTAATGTTTGTTTAGTTAATTTGGTATAAATTATTTAAAGATTGTTTTTCTGTTCCCTTAAATTACACCCTCATAACTCTGTCAAGTTTTGGACAAGTATTGAAGAATTTATATGCTATAAGACAGCTTGGATATAACGTTGAAGTTCCATAAATATTAATGAAACCTCACTTGTCTTTATGTTTTATTAAAATTAATGTCTTCAATTGCTTGGAAAATAAATCGTGCGAGACGCCCTTTGCAATTAAATTAGACGTCGTTGTATGACAAAAAGTAATAGTCATTTTGCTAGCGTTGTTCTTTCTTTTTTATGTTTTCTTATTGTATTTGATGCGGGAGAAAAAATAATTATTATGTACCTTATCAGGTTCATTTTGAGACTTAGCTTCAGTTTTCTTGATTCAAACATTCACATGCGCTTTCTTTTATTCCACTGAATCATGTGTTTTTGTTGAAAACTTATTTATACCAACTTTTCCCATTCAAAATAACTGCTTTAGTAAAAAATCATAACTGTAAAAATGGTCATGGTAATAAAGTAAGTACTGGAAAATTGAATCCTAAATAAATATTCAGCTATGAGTAGGATTCGCAATTGCCAATGAAAAGCCAACAAAGAGACTAAAAGGCCTTTTGTAATATAATAGCCGAATCAAATTTGGAAAATTAATATTCTTCCATTTTTATTAATTGTGCAAAACTAACGAGACATAATAAAATTGTCAGAACACAAAAGAATAGTAATAGGTTTTTGAAATATACAAATATGGAAATTTACCAGAATCTTTCAATTTATATAAGTGAGTCAATTAACGTAAATGAGCCTGAGAATTCAAAAAGTATTTTTGCACTGATAACATAACAATATTATTCACAAGACAAGGGTCTAATATTTTTTAAGATAGTTTATAGAAACTATATAGAGCGAAGCAAATCGCAAATCTTACGGTGTGTTCAGTTTAACTTATCCGGCTCGAAGGATCAAGATTTGTATGATCTCGGTACTACTGTGTTTGTTATATTATTGTTATAATAGATAATTTAAGTTACAGTATACATCTCAGAGTTAAAAGTATTTTTTCAATCTTAAAAAATGAAACGTGAAAATACGGAGCAAAATTCGCTAAATTTCATGTAGTAAATATCATTCTAAAATCCCTGAGTTTTAAAAAGTTTTAAGTACCAGCATAATTTCATTAATTCAACTCTTTTCGGTTCTAATTAAGTTACTCTCACACAGGAGCTATAAAACCACGTTTCCCCATTAGTACTAATAAAACTTTATATGTTTTTAAGTAAAACAGAAACGTGTTTAATGTGTCATCATGTGTCGTTGTTTACGATGTGTTTCAACGGGCCCCTGTAATTACACATATCCTTGAGTACGTGGGGAAGAAAGTTTAATGGTGAGAAGTTTCGTATAGTTATACGAGTACAAAATTATATCTGGATTTTTATAAAACTAATGATTTTTGGTATACTTTACGTGAATACGTGACGATTCTCTTATCTCTGATCTATATTCAATTAGATTAGAACTACTAGATTAATGTTTTTTACTATTGGCTGACAGGTCATCAAGGTTACCTTCTTAATAGTATCTATGTAGTAATGGTGGCACTACTTGACTTTACAAAGTTAGCTAAACCCTAGAGAAATGTCTTACACAATGACTTATATCCCAGAAATACGAGTTAGAATTAGCATAAGTCAAACGTTCAAACCCGGATCGTTATGTAATTTACAAAGAAGCTATTACTAAAGTTAGTTATTATTTATGTAATACGGAGGTTGCGGTCATGCTACAGTAAAAAATCTCGAGAGACGATAAAAAGTGCCCGGTAATGTTAATGACAAAGCACAATTGGGTTAAGCTATTTTGTAGTAACAATCAATTTCATGCAGGATCTACCACAACTTTTAAACTGTTCTTTGGTTAGTTAAATTGAGTTCTAAAACGTAACTAATCGTTCATCAGAGATACAATAAGAGACGAGATTGTTTGACAACAAAAACTGCTAGAAAAGGAATTCAGATATCTATTAAGTAAATGTTGATATAATTAATGGAAAGAATATCATAACCTTTTATCGAACTTTGTAAATAAGTTAGTTTACTTTATAAATGTGTTCGATAATCGTAACCGATAGTAACTTTCGTATTTACCCCTGCTGTGGATATAGAAAATAACTCCAGTTACGAAATGCATGAGTCACAACATAAAGTAATCCTTCACACATTAGTTTTGTGATTCATCAGTTAATAAGTGCCGTTGGGTTTGGGCAACATATATTGACACTAACGAGTAACGCATCCGGCCGGGAAACTGATGCGGATGACATATCACGTTGCTTTCGTATAAACAAAGGGGACAAACAATTAGGGTTTCAAACTTCGTCCAGAGGAAGTGAAATGTTCATTAAACGGGCTCGTGTGTTAAGGGCTATACAGCTGCGTTGACCACTTTATGATTGCGGTTATCTATTTAAATCACCCTTGCTGAGAGTCTCGTGAGGAAATGAGTTATTTTGCTGTGCTTGATATTTATCTTTGATAGAGAACAATGAAATTCGTAGAGGAATACGGATTCTCACATTAAGCAAAGAAACAACTGTTAGACAACGGGCTACAAAACAAATACTTGATGGACATATTAATGTCCATAAGGGTTACTATCAAGATGGCCTGTTCTTCTCAAGGTCTAGACGATATTGGTCGTTATCGACCGTGATTGGTTTCTTAGACGTTAGAGTTCAGGTGATAGATGATGTTATTATTATTTAAATCATGAATATCATGCTCACAAGTCTAACCCTGTTGCCTAGCGCGCAATGTATTCTATGAATATTCTAATACAATGAAATTTTAGGCAACGTCCCAATCCAAGAGAGAATTTTAGATGCAAGGTGGTCCCAAAACACTGATCGGATCCTTGCCCCAAATTAATACTATATCAGAACATCAACAGGTCATAAAATCTGTATTAAGAAAAAGGAAGAGAATGGTCATCTCGTGACATATGGAGTTGCTCTCATTTAACCGCAAATCATCATAAAATTTTCAACGACTTTACATTGTTAAGGCAAAGCTGTATCCATTCGCTTTGGTATATCGTGGATTACAAATTAACGCAGACGTTTTGTTAATTGTCACAATTAGAAGTGCGACACGACCGCATTCCTCGACCTAGCATTGTCATCTAAACCCAGTCGTTTTATTGTTTCAAACTACAGTGGATTGTCACTTGTTATCCAGAGCATAAATTATTTTGTTGGTCGTCTTTTGTTTCTCGTTGAAATTGGGTCCGTCGCTAATCCGGTGCTCTGTCATGAATTTTTTTAATGACGCTCCTATTATTCTCTTTCACGCCATTTATCGGGTTGACGTGAAACATGATAGCTTCATTATTATTTTTGTCAGATTGCCTCGTTCAGTTAGTTTTTGTTTTAGCAATCTAGTGTAGTCCGCTTTCCATTAAAATGCCATCAGTGTTGAGATGTAGATTAAGCTTTATTTTATTGTCTTTTATACTTTAAAAATATGGTTATAAATAACGTTCTTGTTCAAGTAGTTCAAAACTGTTAAGTCTTATATTAGTCTAAAACTATTTCACTTTCACGAGTTTATATATTGTTAGAAAGGTATTTTACTACCTGCTTCCAAGTTGTTGGCGCGTCCTTGACTTTTATAAAGAACATTCTCAAGATTCGTAACATAAGGACTGGGAGTTATTAAATCGTTTGTGATAGCATATGGGGTGAACACTAAACAGGTTTTATGTTTTTTTTGATAAATTGCTAAGCGGCGTAAAAGGATTCAATTTTATTATGAATTAAATCGATTGTTACAAGAAAAATATACATCTAGTTAAAAATATAAAGTCAACATAAAAATGATTTGGATAGAAGAGAATATAGTCCATGGATCCACAACACTCTTATTTGCTTACAAGACCCTCTATTTTCACTTATAGCAAATAAAACCAAATTACATTGTAAGGGTATTGATTTTGAAAATCTAAACAATCAGTCAATCAGTACATGCATTCCTCAACTTAAATTGACTTCAAAACAAACAATCGAGGAACAGAGGCTCATTTTAAAAACAGGTCGCCGACAATAGACCAGTTTTACGCCTAATCTCGCTCACAGCTTCCCGATGCCAAATTATACCACAAAGAAAAAAAACAAAAGAGGCCATAAACAATAGTGCGCGTGACGTACAGGCCGTCTCGGGACCATAGCCTTTGTTGTTACCCCATAACACTTACCGATGCCAACGCCCTTCGAGCACCGTGCTTTTATTTTCGAAGAAATGAATTATGTGCATCAAATTTTGACTGGTCTTTGTTTCGTGGGTGATTGTATAAGAATGTGCTGACTGGTTCTTGTTTGGGTTTCATAATATCTAATTAATAATTATTCTTAAATGAGTTTCTTTTTTTAAAGTTTTTGTGACTTACTGCCAACTAATAGAGTTTCCATAAAACAGCTTTGAATGTATCTTAACATTTTATAATGAAAATTGATAAGCCAATAATAATTCACGGGATGGTATTCATAAATACCTACTACTGATTTACGCTGCAAGCCTTTAGAGAATATTGCACTGAACTGAGCCACTTTAAAGATCCCACTGAAGCGATTATAATATCCCTTTTAGAAAGTATTAATAAATCATTAACGGCATCGTGTGCGTCAAGGGTAACGTCTTAACGATCGAATTTCAAGAGGATCTTGAGTGTAAACGTAACCAGAGCCTCCGCGATGCGTGGTCTCAAAACGCAAATCTCATTAAAGAATGACTTGATTGTATCTTCTCTTGCGTGTAATTCTTTGCACGGTTAATTAAATTTAACACAGTTAACTCATTCAGTCGACTTGCATTGTGCACATTAAAACATACACATCCACCACATACATTGTGGACTATGAAACGTAGAACACTTAACCCGGGGCGGTTCTATTTTAAGCGCAGGTATCTCACAGGACCAGACAATCTCGACCACCTCGCCTCTGCGTTAAGCTTAATAAAATTAAACCCGCTATGAAATTCCTTGTGTAAATCTTGCCACAATTTTGAAATAAATTCAGCTCTAAGCCGCCGAAATGAACGTAAAATTATGAAATTTTCAACGAGCTCTGCTGTAATTCGAAATGTACGCAATGTCGATAAACACGAATTCATCCAGCGCAGAAATGTCACTTGACGTGAACGAAAGAAGCGGGCGCACAAAAAATCGAATCGTTCTCGAATAAAGGAATGTCGCGAAGGATTTGTTGTGAAGGAATTCGAGTTCGGGAGGGTGATCACACACGTCTTTAAAATTTCCGATAGTTTGAACGAAATGCGGAACCACACGAACGCATGGCTTGCTTATTGCTTATCCCTGTCATGGTCATCGCGGTGCAAGTTTTTGAACGGGCGAGTTACCTTATACGTCTGCGAAATTACACCATGATTGCACAAGTCCTGTAGTAAGTGCATAGCCTGAGAAAGTATTTTCTTATGAAGGTTTTATTAGGTCCTAGGTATTACTAATAATTTTAAGTACTATGACTATAGTCAGACCACAGTTACTTAGTATAATAATAATATTAAATTTAGAATAGAACAAATCATGTTATTTAGATGACGACAAAATAATGCGTTTGTCTACTGTCGATCGACGTAAAACAAAAACACAAATGTCGTTTAATTGTTTACAAATAATAAATGAGAGAATATTGTTTTTACTAAATTAAATTCAAAATCAAAACTTATTGTGATTTTCATTGTATGATTCGAGTACATTAATGATTCAAATGCGCCTTTTGAATGGGGTGGACGAGCGCATGGCTGGCTGTGGTCCAAAGTGGTTCGTTTTTTATCGCCCCGGGCCGACCCACTGCTGCAGCCAACCCGGTCAAGTGCTACCGATCATTTTTTGTGCGTCTGCACTCCAAAATTGAGCTTTGAAATGGAGATGTAATGTGTATTTTAAGAGTCGTCTTCTGAATCAGCCGAGATGAAATTCGAAATTTGAAAGTAGTGTTGTAACAAAAAAAAGGTGGAATTGGACGAAACCCATTTTACGTATATATGGTAAGTAGGTATGGGAAAAATAGTCCACTCAATAATATTTTTATTCTTTGGTTGTGTTGTACAATTTTGTTGTGAACACTAAAATGTTTTACTAAACGAAACGTGGAAATGAACTCGTTGACTTCGACTTTCGACTTTAACGATGTTGTAAAATTCTCTCGCTGTACACCGGTAACCGTTGAACATCAATTATTTATTGCCGTTTGAGTACTAACCAAGAATCTTTATAAACAAATGGACTGGATTAAACGTTGGGAAGCCACAGCATCTGTTGTGTGAAGTATGAAGCTAAAATGATTAAAAACTTGTACAATGACAAATGAGCTATAAAGATATAGTTTGTTACTAACTTAACTTTTGTTAAGTAACAATATGCCCTCAGGAATGCTTCGGTTATAACAAAACTTCTACTTACCTACATTAGTTTATCTTTTCAAACCCCACTTCGAATTTGTCAGGTTTCTCACTTGGCAAAGAGAACTTTGAAATACTAGTCTCAGAAGACTTCAAAAGAAGCAAAAGCAGTTTATATTTCAGTTTTGTTCTAACATTAATTTTAAACTTAAATATACTTTTCTAAGTTAAATCCACGTCGACCTTAATTCGCTGTAATAATCAATTTCTGTGCGGTCTGAATTGACGAAATATAATAAATCCTTTAAGAGCCAAATCATTAATTTTGAAGGCGTTAACAAGATCCAAGTTATTTTACTGTATCAGCGTTTTGCTTTATGACGCCGGTTTATTCCAATAAATTTTAAGATGGAGCTCACAAAACTCGGGTAATGCCTACAAATTTATGTTAGTTTTAATAAACGCGAAAACTCTGTAATATTTTATTAGGGTATAGATAATTTTAAGAACGCCTTTATGGTGTAAGTTCCGTAAATGTGTTTTTTTATTAGTTCCTGCTGGAAGTTCAGCGTGGTCAGCTGTTTTTAAGTGTCTAAGATAAACTAAATTTGCATTATGTATGCTTTTCTTGCAAATCTTGTTTGATGGTAAGAATAAGGTCTTGCTCTGTAGTTAAAATATTAATTTGGTAGTAATTCTGCATATTATTGTTTTGATGAGAAGGAAGTTCAGTCTTAATAAACCAAATTTAAAAATACACAGTGACCAATTTACAGAGCAAACATTCAATTTCTTTGAATTAATCAATTAAAAACGAAGTAATATTAATTAAAATTTAACTACATTATGATTTATAGGGGCGATGTGCATTCAAATTGTCTATTTTAAGAACTGTACAATCAATTGTTTAAGCCACCCACTGTGGTTATAAATTAGTGCAATTAACAGCGTACAGTGGGCAACTCAAGTCCTGTCTTTGTTGTATTTTTATTGTGTAGTAACTGCCGATCCCTACTTTGCATGGGTGTACTAATGAAGAAAATTAGATTTTTGCTTCCCTTTACAGTACAGTACAGTTTTTGAATACCTTCTGTCTCGATAATTTTTCATAGGACTTAGGTAGATAAACATAAAAGTTTCTATATAATCTCTTTTGAAAGTTACTACCTGGATTCTAATTCAGGAAGTAAGTAACCGGCTTACACTGTCAATAAATAGCCAACCTAAGCTGCCAAGAGGGAGTAATCGGGACCCACTTTATCAACCTGTAAAACTGTTGCCATAAATTGTTTTTAGTTGCCTATAATATTTTGTAAATTTCTCCTTCGAGGAAAGCATATAGTAACAGTGATTTTAAGTACGTTAAAGAGAAATGTTTTGTGTTTATTTTCATGTCAGATGCAGTTCCATTCATTAGCCCAAACATCACAATAATATTACCCCTATGATATATGAGGGTTTTTCATTGGCCTTTTGAAGAAAACGACCTAATGACGTTTTACTTAATGGCGTGATGATGTCAAAAACAATGCTACGTTTGAACAACATCTACACGTTTTGAATTCTCGATTCAAAGTCAACATTCTTATATTTATTTCATTAGCAAACAATTTTAACATGTTCATATTGTAATTGTTGTTTAGAATCACATTCATGTCGAGGCATCCCACCAAATTGTATGGTTTGGTAAGAAATACGATAACATTGAGGCTTTCTTTGTTCTCTTAATTAATGTTAGCAGTAATTACGTTTTCACAGAGGTTCTCAATTTTGTTACGTTACTTTATCGTTCGGTTTCTCACTGTTAGCTGAAAGATCGGCTAATTTAATATTTCATTCTAAATTATATTTGGTTTTCTATTTTGGGTAATATTTTCGTTACGAATGTAGCTTTTATTATTGCTGAGGTTTATTTTGATATGTCATGAATGTGAGGTTTGCTTTACATGATAAATATCATGTTTCATAATTAATTTTTCTTCCTTTAGATATGTTATAAAGAAAAACGTGGGAGGAAGACTATTCACCCTTCTTCATAATATTTTATGAATGTCACCATTTTGTGAAGTTTAGAATAATAATAATATATTATGTTTTGTTTCAGGTATGTCACGGTGATATAATAAAATCATGAAGTCTGTACAACAATAAAATTGTAACATCAAACATGGTTTGTACTTAACACATTTTTAGGTTTTCGCACATTAGTCTATTAAAAACATCTGGTCACCAGATTCAGACTATTTTTATTTCATACTCCCACGTCTGTACCTTTAAAATATTATTTCTAAACACTGATGGCCCATTAACAAAACTAATTACGTCAGTGTAACTATAGTTGTATGTAGTTACTAGTAATTTGTCAGACAATATATTTTAGTAACACGGGAGTTCTAAATTCCTAGTAACTCTAATGCTTAGTAGATGAAATAGAAAATCAACTAGTACAGTGCACATTATCTAACCATGGCTAAGGGGACTTAAATCCAGTGTGGGATTGTTAGTTTTATCATAGTTCCCAGTACAGTACAGTTAAAATCGTTCATTACAGTTTTAATATTGTTAATACCCACAAGATGACTTCGCTAGTAATAACAATTTGTTTTCGCACATTTCATAGGTGAGCAAGTTACACTTAGCAAGATATTAAGAATCATTTATCACTTGTCACCTCATAAAATATTAAATATAAGACCTAAGTATCCTCCATTTGCTAAGCTCTAATCTTCTTTAGTACTTATAATATTCATGATAAAGTTTTAAGAGCACGAGATACTTTTGCGGAATTAGTTTACGCTTTTAAAATAATAACGTCATACTGTTATAATCCCAGCTTTTCTTATTAAAAGTTGAAGTGCGATCTGCAAGTTATCTTGTTAAAAAGAAAGAAGAAATTAAACAAGCTTTCTTTTGGAAGTGTTTAGGAAACTTATTAAAATGAAAATGTGATTTTTTTCGTTCATTCTGCGTAATGACAACAGACTGATAATTTGGTCGAGAGTTTCTAATAAATTATCAATTAGGTTTTTTTTCAAAGATTTAGATCTTTGATATTCCTTTATACAATGAACCGGTGAAGGTTAATACGTGAAACAATCCTGTATACTGGAGAAAGATTTAAAATCACTGTCTTCAACTCGCAGTGGGAACTATGCTCGATCCCTCTTCTGAAGAGACCTAAGCCCAGCAGTTTGAAGTAAAAGTTGATATAGTACAGTCAAGCACAGTACAGATTACTCAATGAAAATTTGTATTTTTTATTCCATAAATTTTACTTCATCATAATAAAGCTTTATTTTAAGACATTATTATTAATACCTACGGAAATGATGATCAGACAACCACAGTGGGTGGCGGGTTTCCTATAAACCCAAGGATGTTTTGTCAAGCCCAAATTGTCTTTGTTTGACCATTAAGAAGTTTTAAATAACCGTATCCGTGGTGAATTGGTCAGTTCCGGTTTTACAGGCATTTGATTGAAAGGGAAATGTTGATGACTCACTATTCAAGATTAGACTCGATATCTTATTTTAAATGAAGATGTTATGATAACGTAGATAACGTTATATACTTAACGATAAACTGTATGTGTATGATTTGAATGTTATTTTTAGGATTGATGATATATCCTATTTAGTAGAATCTCAATACTAAATCAATGACAGTAACTAACAAAAAAGGCAGCATTAAAATTTTATAAACCTTTACTTTTTTTCCTCTTTATTTTTTTTTAAAGAAGAGGAGAAACCTTTACTTTGCGGAAAAAATAGATAGGTAGATATTTTTTAAACCAATACCTGTGTAATACATAAGCCGAAAGATACCTTAAAAAGGCGTTGTTGGTGACATCGTCAGCTGATACTGGATAGCACAACTTTACAAATGGATTTTATTTGAATCGAAGGAAAAGCCCAAAACATTGAAAACGACTTTTTCAAGGTTATTATTAATCATAAATGAAATACGAAATAAAATACCTACAGTGACGGATATTATTTTTTTAAACACATTCACACATACGATGTCTATAAGCAAAACTATTCACACAATAATAAAATAGATTTCTTTACTAACTCGTCTATTTGTACAGTTATAAAAATGTCATAAAGATCTCGTCTGCGGACTACCCGCATCTCAAACAATCGTTAAAGAGTACTATCAAATGAATCATATTAACTTTAATCATTACTCAGAACAACTTGATTAGAGTTCGTCAACTTTAATTAGTGGACAAGTACTTCTAGACTGGAATTAATTATACAGTACTTTGTTCTAAACTTGTATTAAGAAACATGATGGCTGACTAGCTACCAAATGATTGTACATAAATTATACTATGACTATTCTGGTTCAACTGATTACTGTAGTCACTAGTCATTTGTTATTGTGGAGTAGTCATTTGCTACTAGTAGACATAATACCTAGTATGAATATGATGAGATCCAACCTATAGTTTGACATACTTTTTAATACACCACATATTTGTAACTGTTTCAGTAGGCATTTGTTGACCTATCGTGTTGGAAGATCTTTCTCTAAAAAGCGTATTGATATTTCCTAAAAGTAAGGATGTGAAGACATAATATTCTTTCGCATACAAGAAACATAAAGCAGTTTGTTAATATTCCATTCGGATATGACCTAAGTACTAATACAATGCAGTCACCACTCACCGCCCACCACGAAGTAAAAGTACCAGCTGTAACAAATCATAGGGAAGTCTTCAATTATTCTATGAAAATACTTCGAATGAAAACCCCAATGAAGTCGAGCGAGTTATTATCGAGTGCGTCTACAACTTTCGCATTCTTTGAATCTCCTGGGAACTGATGTTTGTGTAATAGTATAAGAAAGGGAAATAAAAACAGGTAATAATTGCTGCTCCCACGATGAGAATGAATACTCCTTTTTGTAGGTTACTTTAGCGATCGATAAATAGTAATTAAAGTAAGTGTACAAATTTAAATAACTGTATATTTACTAAAATGGTTTTGGAACGAAGTTCCTTATCGCGCGTTATCGAAAGGGGGCTAAGCGGAAAAAAATCTTACGAAAAGTTGTCACGACACTTTGTTTGTTTTAGATGATTATCGCTAGATGGCGCTGTGATCAAAATCTTGCAAAAAACGTTCCTTATTTTTGTTTTAGATGATTATCGCTAGATGGCACTGTGATCAAAATCTTTTAAAACACGTTCCTTATCGCAAAAAAAAAGATATCTTTTAATCGAAAGGAATTTCGTTCTATTCGGGTGTCCCATGACACCTCTCAAGTTTTTTTGATTAATTCGAGTAACACCATACTTAATAGAATTTTGGTAAATTTAATGAAATTCGACTGAAAATAAGTTCCCACGATAATTTTCGTGAATTAGGGCGCGAATTGGCATCGCTTTTATCCTTGTAAAACAAGACACCGGAAATCCTGCGGGGCTCTGCTGGTGCGTGTAAGTTCAATGTTTTGCGTGGAACATGTCATTGAGTAGATGTTTCATGTACACAACAATAAGAGTAGCGTGTGTGGTTTCTTGTCTGACATTTTCTTCCCTTCCAAGTCAAGTTTTGTTAAAAAATTTACAATGTTAAGAAAACTTCTAGGTCCAGAAGATTTAATTCATTTGAGGCAGTGGTTAATAAGAATCCATTTGCTCTGAAATATTAAAAAAAGAAAATATTTGTGCTAATGCTGTCGTCGTTTCTTATTCAAATGAGAGATTTGAAAATAATCTTCATTATTCTCCAGCACAAGAAAATCATACATAACTGCTATTTAGAATAACTGGACCAAACAATACATATCTCAATATCGGTGGCTAATGTATGATAGAATTTCTAACAATAGAAGTCATCTGCCGAGGTCTGAGAACAAAGGCAACTCGAGATCGAGGCAATCTTTGTCGGGTTAATATGTCGGATGTACCCATTTCATTGTACCTGTTGTGGTCTCGAAGGTAGGATTATATGACCACTGATTTAAAGAGTAATCATGCCCTTGAAGTATCGGGTATTATTTGAAAAGGTCATTCATATTATTCTATTTTTTCTGTATTCTTTCGATTCTGTAGGTACTAATTATAATAGTAGTTTAAAGTAAATACCATCTATTCTGATGATACTTTTTACAAAAAATTATCACTTAAAAACAACTGGCATTAAGTAAACAGTAGATCCATTTCCTAACCAAATTTTCAAAAGTGAGAAGCAATGGATTTACATTCAGTTTATACTAAAAATAAGTCATTAAAAACATCCATGCGAGTAACGAAAACTTTATACGGTAAAATTTCCACTATAAATTTTAAAACCATATTACTTATGTACACAGTTTCAATTCGCATAAATGCATAATTCATTTTTCGCTGTGCTAACCCTGGATGTTAAATTACTTAAACATTTTAATATTCACGATTTCACTGTATTTTCATCATATGTTTGGCAAACGGAAATTGGATCAAAAATGCTGGTTGTAGTTTTAAGTGTTATGTGAATTAGACAAAAATAATATACTTATTTAGTTCTTATATATTTCGATTCTGGTACCTACTTTAATTTTGTTAGTAAAACAACTTACAGCAATACCTTTTTATCATCATGATCGGTTTGCAGACGTTTATGCTTTCTGTGGACCGTATATTATCGTCAAATGTAATAATTCTAACGTACGTAAGGTATAAATAAAAAATATAAAATGCAGGAAACATTTCGTGACACGTCGAGGATAAATGTCCCTTATTTTCCGCGTTCGTAAAACAATACTTCGTTATACCATTCACAAAAAATAAATTACGTTACCAACTTCAAAAAGTATGAATAAAATATCCAAGTTTATTTCTGTGCCAATAGAACGTATATTTTAAAGTTTCCTTTGGAACAGAGCTCGGTCCATTGCAGACAATTGTCCGAGTAGAAATTCATGAAACGTGGACAACGGTTATTGTCGCCCGCACCTCTGATATAAGACGATCATAACTTGCAGGTCGGTTATTATGAACTCCGCGAGAAACTTCTCATATCTACAGCTCGCTATTTTAGAATTTAATGAATAAGAAAACAATTCTAGTATTATTCTTAACTTTGCAGGTGTTTATAACTTCTAGTTAGCTATTTGCTTGTAACAAAATGTCAAAATTAAATATATTGAAATTTTGTCGAACTAAATTTATATCCATACAAATTCCAATATCTAGATCAAAATAAAATCGGAATGCGTTCTAGAATTTCGATTTTGCTTTCAGAGGTTATCGAAATAGACTTGTTGTCAATTACAATTTCATTTAAATATCCGAAATTGATTTACCTATTACTACCACGGGTGACTGGATGAGATTAAAACGTGAAAGTATTTCATTAGACAATGTTATTGAAAACTTAAGGAAAAAGTTTTGAAATTCTGTGAACACGACAAAGATAATCGTTGACCCAGTATTATGCTCATCAAATTCAAATTAACCAAAAAAAGAACATTTCGTTTTACATTACGAATCAGAAGGCGAAGGTCGGCCATTTCTCAATGAGAACAGGTTACATGCAGTCACGTCTACCAACTATATTGAATGTCAAGGCGAACTGATCGAGATTCTATCTGTCGGATCGTGAATAAGCCCCACAGAATTCTTCGGCTCAGCATTCAGTGGTTGAAATGCAAGGAATTTTTATCTGAAGCACCACCCGCCATGAATTATGTACGTGATGATACATAGCGAGATATTGCAGTCTTATTGCCGGTCAATGACCAACTCCAATTAAGTTACGGAATAATGTGATCTATTCAGTTGGTGTGAAGGTCGCGGGTTATTGCCATCTATTCGCTATTATTTAGATTGTTCCGCGCTACAATGGTTTCGAAAGTGAAAAGCTTTAATTTTTATTCCGTGAGGTATTCGCGCGTGTCAATCCCAAACCCTCAGTTCAACAGTTGGACCGTTCGCGTTGATGGTACAGTTCATTTATAACATCAGTTTTAAACGCGATTGGTGGTGATATTGAGCTCTTTCATTCGGTTCTTTCATATGATTGCTGTAATAATATTACACCTTTGTGCATAATTTAATTACCAATATAATAGACAAGAAGTATTCAACAGAATTCAGCGACTAATAGTTAGGATTACTTGAATCATAAAAAATCGAAATACAGTTTTATCATCTTTCAATAATAATGACAATGAACTAAAATATTCATACCAACAATTTTTCTTTTCTCTGTGTAAACCTGCTTAAAACTTAACGGTAACCATTACGATGATTTCACTACCTATCAGTCGTTGCATTTTATCGGATTCAGATTGCACAGTTGTCTTAATCCAATTGAGTCATGTGTTACACCTTCACGCCATCATTCACGTAATCGGGTCATCATTCTTTTGGGATTACTGTTTCTACGCACAGAAATGCCAAAGAAAGCATTTTTTTTCAGCAACCTTGTTGACAATACTGGATTCGATTTGGTTATTTCTACAATTTCACTCATTTTGTTTTGTTTTCACTCCATTGGTTTGTCGGATTCGAGAGTTTCTGTTATTCTGCTTTATGACTCACCGAGCTGCAGGTTGACAAGAAAACTTTAATCTGAGATTTGATCCCGTTAGGTTTTCAGTTCGCTGTGTAATTTGATCTTTGTTTTATTTTCGAATAATATAATTGAAATAAAAGTTTTTAGCCGTTCATTTTTAGTTTGCTGAAAATTTGCCTGATTTCTAAAACTGAAGTTTTATAACTTGATAATTGATTATATTAGAAGTTGTCGCTATACAACTTTTAACTACGGAAGTCCTTGGGTTGTCGTTACTAAATGATCCTGATACAATAAATTCGACGAAACTAATTTCATATCCTCGAACTCTTAAGCTTTGTTTGCTTGCTTCATAACATACGTGTCCCGGAAACGTTAGCTGTATCTCAAAAAGGGACAAAAGGTACCGGGATCGGGTTAACGTACCCCTTATCACGAAGAACAGTCGGCCTTCTGGCCGCTCTCGCGAAACTAAACCTCGAGAGTGACAAATTGCTTTCACATCGGCTTTCTTCGGCCACGTTTTTGTTCGACGAGAATTTTTCCGCTGAAATTCCAGTCGAGTGATAAATGTTGGGATGGGACAGTTGCTTTGCTTTGTACAATTCGATGCAGGGGTCTAAGCCTGTTGATTTTATCATTATGTTACAGCCTTTTGTTATGTTAATACTTTAAATCGAACCTCATTTATAAATCGAGTTTGTTTCTTCTTAGTTTCTCCGTATCAGCGATGACTTTTTATTAATTGAAGTCGAATCTATTTTGAGACATATTTGTAGAAAAAAAATCAATGTCATGTATAAAGAGTCTGTATTTGAAGTAATATACATAATTAACGTAGGTATCTACCACGAATGAGTATTTGAATTAAGAGTTAATTAATACCAAGAACATGGTACCTATTTTCAATGAGTAGAAGTGGGAAAAAGAGCGATCGTATTTAATACTTATCGCATTTTCATGCCCTATATTCAAGAAATAATGTATTTATTACATACTCAAGGCAGAACGTTAGCAAACATTTCGTGGTACCGTATTTGGATAATATTTATGAGTTCGGAGAAACATTTAGTATACGAACGATGGTTGTAGTAAAAGTTTTATTGGTTTGCATTAGAATGGGCTCGTTTTACGATTTGATGCAGATTGCTTTGCTAGAGGTCACGTATGATATAATAAAATTCGTTACCGACATAAAACCTGTTATTATGATACGATTCTTGGTAAATTATGATTTTATCAAGAGATTTTTTGTTCGTAACGGTGAGAATATCGAAAGGTATTGATCGGTTTTTTCTATAGCCATGGTAATTTTAACTACTGGAATTACAGAGAATCGAGGACATAGTAACTTAATCGTCTATAATAGTAGTGAGCATTAATTTAACTTTCATAAAGAAAACTGGTACTAGGTGGAAGTAATTAGCCATTACAACTACTTTCTACGACATTGACAATTCAGAAAAAAGGCGAGGAAAGCTCTGAATCTATGCAAAGTAACATTGAATTACACAGCAACATCAAAATACAATTAGAACGCGAAGATCGCCTGCAGCAATTTCCACCCTTCTTTCGTCCCCTTGATCTTCCAATTCACTTTACCGTCTCATGTTTTGCAAATCCACATAAACACTCTCTAACCTTTCAACATATCGTCAATCCATTATATCCCCGATACAAGTACTGACCACATCATTAATTTCCTGCAATATCGCGCCCTCAAAAAGCTTCGGCTGCGATATTTCAGCGCGAACTATTTATATTTCTCGGAGTAACAATGGCGTGGGCCATAAATAAGAGACCCCCACCCCTGGGGATGCCTTGGTGCCTTTCAAACGTTCCCTTTCTTATTTTGATGCGGTCTAATGTTTCGGGCTTCTCTGTGTATCACTAGCAAAGGGAGTTTATAAATCATTACCTGTTAGCACCTCATAGCAATCGATTGCTTGGGGCGTTTTAACTCCGTTTGTTAGTGTACATTACGCGAATGAATATTAATGATCGACTAATAGGAAGATTAGTCTGCTAAGTGCCACTTCATATTTAAACAATACATTCTTGATTGTAGGAGATGTCCTTGGAGTAACATAGTTGAGAAACTGGAAATTAACAATCATTAGTTATGAGTTTGTCTTTTATGAATGCATGAATCAGCGCTAAACTTGTTTTTAATAATATTTAATTCATATGCAATTTAAATATTAAAATTTGTGATAACTTTTGTATAGCATAAATGAATCTCTTAGTCTTATGATTCCAACGGGACTAATTTTAGTTCATTAAAGTACAACTCAGTGACAAACAAGACTAAATTAGTAACAAACTTTACTCACATTTGTATGACGAACAACCCGACTGGCGGTTTATACTGACCAACTTTGCAGTGGATATTATGTCTAACATTAAAATTATAAATGCTCTTTCAGTTTACTATGACGAAAATCTGTATTTTTTATCGCATTTGCTTTACTTAAAAACTACTTTTGTAGATGTACTATTACTCAGAGAAATAATAAATAGGTGCAAGTATTGTATTCGTATTAAATTGTATGAGTCTGTTATACGCTCTATGCATGTATGTACGTATGAGTGTGTTGTACTCTATATACACATTGGAATACACACTAATTGGTATATTCAATTTTAAGAGTTAGTTTCGTCATTAAACATGTTGTATTAGTGTAATCTGTATTGCTTTTTCCGTTCATTTTTAACTGGAACAATTTAAGCACTTCCGCTTGTTCCAAATACTAACTGTATAAATTAAACTTTGTTTTATTCTCTCTTAATGAACGCTTTGAGTTTCGCTTAAAGTTTACAGGCGGTAATACCTACATTATGTCGGATTGTCTGCGCGAATGCTCGGACCGTTTAGTTTATTCGCAACAAAGTTGAACTATGGTTCACGGCTATTATCTCGCTAATAGTAACATGTTTTCTATTTGTGTATTGTATTGTGGTTTTAAAGTAATTTAGTTGATAAAAATAGGATTTCGTAAGAATGCCACTATGTTGAAAATGTTTTGTGGTATGTCTATGTCTAATTCAACATACGTTTACTGAATATTCACGTTAGTGGTAATCTATCTTTTGAACGAATAGACCCGCCGCTAATTTAGTAAATAATACAAAATTTAGAAATTCTAATTCTCTCCTACAACTAAAGTTTTGTGAGTACATTTAATGTAAGGTTGAACACGAAATCTGTGAAACCGCTAACTTCGTCGTCTCACTTCGAACCATGAATCATTACTTTGAACAAAATTAACTTATAATTAGTCAAGTGAAACAACGGTTAATTGAGAAACGGGAGCTAAACTTTCTCCATGATTTATATTTAAAGATGCCGTCCTAATTTCTTTCTGTATCGATTTACGGAAACACAGTCTTGTTTCTTTGAAACATAGCAAAACGTTTCTTTTAAAGAAACAAAAAAAAGAAACAAAGTTAAACGGAATAAGAAGTTTATGTCGAGATTAAAGTAAACGAAAGATAAGTTTGATATGATGAAAGGCAAAGATATGACGGTACATAACAGAGTAAAACATTCACTTTTACTTGAAAGATTCAGATGATTATAGATAGATAAATACCAAATACGGCTCAAAAAAGCCAATTAACGGTCCTCACTGATAAGTAAAAGTTTCACTTATAACAAAGTTATGTGCGGTAAACTTAACACAACTAGAAAAACAAACATTTTTGGTGATCTAAAACTAATGACTAAATATGACTAACGTGACAAAGTAAAGTAGTAGCTAAAAAAATATAAAAACCTACATTGACATAAATAGCGGGTTGCCTGCAAGGTTGAAAGATTCTGGGATACTGTGGGTGCATCGATGAAGAACGAAGTCTGCGGACACGATAGAATAACTGATGGGTTACTGAAATCATAACACTAGTTTACAATATTAAACTTTTTGTCTGTTGCCGCGAATTCTGTGGTTGATATCGTTCACTCATCACTTATTTTTGTCAAATCTAGCCTCAAAATTTTATGAGCAGCTCGAGTTACTTTGTTTTCGATTTTTATCATTTAGGCATATATAATAATCGATAACAGGCATATATTACTGTGTTAAAATTAGTTTCTCTAGTTTTTGCGTCATGAGTAGTTCAAGGAGACGTTGTTTAAACAATCTAAATCATTTTTGCTATATATGCGGAGAATATGTGTTTAACAAAAGTAGAAAAGTTATATCAGAGTTGTTGAAAAATACCTATTTTGAGTATTTTGGGATGCTCTTGGATAAAAATGAGAAGTCTTGGGCTCCCAATTGTGTTTGTAAATCGTGTCTAGAATATTTAAGATTATGGAAAAGTGGTAAAAGAAGTGCCTTTAAATTTGGAACACCGACTATTTGGCGAGAACCACGAAATCATCTCATAGACTAATATTTTTGTAGCGTAAACATAAACGGTTTAAACACTAAAAATCGAGCTAAATGGCAATACCCAAGTACTAGTTATGTTCAACGTATCTTCTGTATCGCTTTCGTATCTGTTATGCAGAATTTTCTCGGAAATCAGAAATCTGAAAATTATGTTGAATTTGTAGAAGACCTTCTGCTACAATTAAGAAATATGGGATGCAATATGAGTATAAAACTCCACTTTCTTCATAGTCACCTGGACAGGTTTCCGGAAAATTTAGGAGATATGAGTGAAGAGCAGGGAGAGCGTATGCATCAAGACTTACGCGTCATGGAAGTGCTCTATCAGGGTTTCTGGGATACAAATATGATGTCTGACTATTGTTGGTCTCTAATACGTCATTTTCCAAAGTCGACACATCGGAGAAGAGCTCTTAACGAAGTTTTTTAGAACTCAATGATTAAATTTTTTTTAAATAAAGTTTTTCGTATTAAATACATGTTTTTTTCTGTTTAATACCCACATAGCTAAAACTCAGAAACTAGAGCTGATAAAAATATTCTAATTATATTTTTGAAAATAGCATATTATATGTAGTCAGCAACAGCTAAAATTTCTTCGGCAACAAATGTACTGTAAACTAGTGTATTAGGACAGAACTTAATTAATGAAATAAATAATTAAATATTCACAATAATTTAATTTTAAATAAACTATGATCTGATTGTTCACAATGATACACGAACCAAACAGTAACGGAATGAACACGTCACTACGTTAATGCGTTTGGGAATGACAGCTGTGAATTGGTTATGCGGCGGGTTATGCTAATTAGACCGTTATTATAATAATATTGTTGCACGAAACGATTCATTATGGTAAAAATATTTACGTTTATTTTGACCGTATACATAAAATTTTATTTTATTATAGCAGCATTATGCTTTTCGAACTATCTTTCCGGATGTCACTCTTTTTGTATTTTTGCTGCGTTATTTCTATTTCGGTATCTTACAGGTCGAATAGCTTTATCAAAACTATTCTAAATGATGATTCTTGGATCTTTTGATGAATCCCCAAATAAAATAATTGAAGTAAACTAAACGGTCTATAGGATTTGCAGTTGAAGATATTTGTTAAACTTATACTGATATTAGATACAGTACAAACGGAAGTTACCAACGGAAAAGCTCATATTTTATACACACTCCAATAAACTACACATCGCAAGCACAACTTAAGTGATTTCACACAAGTACTGAATTTAGTGGCAAAATTACAGCCAACTTGGAACGTTGGTTCGAAAGCTGTAGCAGCCGATAACGGTTACCTGACTGCAATTTATTGGCAAAATCCGAGTTCTCATTCAAACTTCAAATATATACGATTTGTATTTGCCAAATAGTACTGCGAATTCTACGCTGAGTTTGCAGTATTTTACCTAATTTGTTTTTATCAGATCGTTTTTGGGTTCTCATTTATCATGTGCATGAATTTAGTCGAATCATAGTCTTCATTTGATTATAGCTTTCGATATTAAATAACCTATCAGTTTAATGAACGGTAGTCGCATCTACCATAAAGTACAGTAAAGTCAATTCTTCAATTGACACCATAATAAACGGTTCTGGAAATAGCGTCAATCATCGTATTTCCTATGCGGTACTTACGATTCTGAATATTTTAATGGCAGGACTAGTTTGAAATGACACTTGTCGTGTTTTAAATATCATACGCTTCCAATTATTGGCCGGGAACTCGGACACCCTGTGTCAATTCTCTGTCATTAGCTTCGTTTATGCCGCTTTCGAATTGCCATATTTAAGTAAATGGCTCGTTTCCAATTAACGTTTTGCTTTCTTCGTTTTAGTTTCTACTTTGTGTTTCTCTGTTTTACATTATTCAAAATTTTTTACAGTGAATTTACTCTTTATTACTTATTTTCAGTGTATTGTAAAGTTTTGTTAAAAGTCTCTTGTTTGTACAGTATTTTTAAATAATAGGAAAATTCCTTGACTTAATGTAAATTTGAAATACCTACTTGTAAATGAAATTCATCGTCTGGTTTTTGAAGTAAAAATGGTTGAACAAAAAAGGGTCTTGCATGTTCAAGTGGGCCACTCGAGAATTGAGTAACGGTTTTTGGCAACTTTTAAAACAGTCGTGCGACATATGGTTGTAATTTTGTGGACGGTATAAATTTCAAGCATGTGTGCTATTGAAACCGATTACAAGTGGCATTACTTTAGAGCTGCCATAGACTCTTATGTTCCTTGTAATTGTAAAACATTTTCTTCGTTTAATGGTTAATGATATAATTTAAAAGGATTATAATCCTATTGCAAACTAGAATATTTGTTCTACTAATGTATTTTATATGCACCAATAATTTCTCATTAAAATAGTTTCGTATCTGTTATAATAATATGTTCAGTTCCAATGAATAGCGAGCAAAGTTTCCGCTCACGGGATTCAACTCAACTGTTTGTAAATAAATAGCCGGTGTATCCGACCTGTGTTTGCGCAATTAGCGCTCCCCTGCAAATCCAGTCTCGGTATCACTATTGCTACATCAGGACACGTCAAATCAACTTACGCGGAACGTTAGTTCATTTCCGTTGGGTATATTACTTATGCTTTCTTACTCAGTTTGCGCAAAACTTATTGTTGGTGAAATATTAAAATATTTAACTAATTTGTATTTTACTACATTTGTAAATTGCTCTATTGTTAACTTCAACTTTGAATTCCTTCAACGTTTTAACATGGAACCATATATCACCAGGCGTGGTAATGAATGAAATATATGAAGGCGAAACTCGTACAGTTTATCGTAAATCATTCACGCACTTAGTTGTTGAAACAGGTACGTCCATCGAAGTCCGGTAACAATAAGCCCTTAATCCTCATTCGAGGGAACTTGACACGTCGGAATAGAATCACGAAGGTTTTATTCAGAATTCGCTTCGATTAGGCACGTTTTTGCCCGTTCCCGTGACCCGTGGTCCCAATGTTTGTTATTGTAACAAATGCCCAAACAGAGTTTGTTTTGGCTGTTGAGAACAAAGACCTTTAGATTTTTTCTCGACGTGTGGAACTTTAGTTTCGCTTGAAGTTTTTATGGCGTCAGCACTTGCCAGCTGATCGTTTGTTACACAACTCTTTGCATTTATGCGCCCTTTTACGACTTTTACTTCCAAATGTGAGATATATATTTATTCCTCTAACGTGCATGTAGTAGATTTGAATGCAAATGTTCGATTTTACGGTATTTTTAGACATTATGCCTCTGTTACTTGCTGTTTTCATGTTTATTGTTATCGTTTGGGTTTTATAGGTTAGGGCTTTAGGCTATCAATGTTTATCGATAAATGTTATTCAGTAGGTATAAGTTAATTTACATAGTTCAGAAACCTAGTAGGCGTTTCTACAAGATAAACAAGAGATACATTTCATAGTAATTAATGCTAATTTCAAAGATTAATTATTATCAGATGCTCTAATAAAGTACTGTATACCTAAATAACTAGATCAACAAAAATGTCAACCTCAGTCTGTTTTTAGCGTAATGTTCAGTATAATATAATGTAGACAAAAAGGCGAGATTGACAGAATTACACCTTACGTGCCCGAATAATAATTCTATATTGATAGTTTTTATTTTGAAAATTACATCTTTGCAAAATGTAAGTAAAAATTTTCAAGTTTAATGTTAAAATGGTTCTACAAAACCATTTAAAAATACATAATTCTTCTCTTAATTATCTTAAGTGGCGCCATGTAGTACAAGAAATTAAGCTGAAAATAGCAACCACGACGCTGCAGCTAGAATATTTGTACTTATAAAATAAACAGTAGAATTTATGCGAACGTTGCGGTTTTACGCTGATTAGCATAATTGTTTGCAGAGCGCCATCATTTTGTATTAAACTTCGGGAGACAGAAACTGCATGCTGCGTTTAAACGAGTTAGTATTTTAATAGGGGTGCTTAGAGATAAAATATGTACCTATATGAGGTGGATGTAATAGAATCAACTTATTGTAAATGACCATAAAAGATGTGCTTGAACCAGAAGATCTAATAGATAGTGTTGATAATGTGAAAAAATCAAAAAAGCAACATTATTTTTTCTAATGAAATTTTAGTTTAAAACTTCAAAGACTAGCTTCTATACGATTAAAATCAATGGAAAATAAAATATTATGGACAGTAGCGTTGTGAATTGAACCTGCGGCGGAAGCAAGTGACAATCACCACAAGCGAAATTCTCGTACATTTCAAAAGACAAACTTTATCAAGTTCCCCTGTAAACTCAGTGAAAAACTTTGTGTTGACATCCGCGTAAAAAAGGAACACTATTGCATTACGCCGTATTGAGTAAGAAAGAAACTTCCAACATATTTACTATAAAAGTAAATTTCTTTCTACTCCATCAATAACGCAAACAAAAACAAGATGAACAACTTTAGGGAAGGTTTCGGTGATTGAATGCGTCATTCCTTCAGTCCCTTGTGTTGTTCGAAGTTTTGATTTATGCGCATTTTGATCAAACTGTACCGGTACACGATTTCGTTGAATCTTATCTTTACTTTAAGCAACTGCCCGAGCTTAATACTTCAAAAGTTTATAATTATTTGGTGGAGTAACTTAAGTTTATTTAAAAAAAATAATTAGTAAAAACGTTATGGTCATAACAAATAGACCGAGGTCTGTGTTTCCCGAGCGCTATGAAATGTCCCTCTTTAAGCGAGGTTTAAGGAAGTATGTGATGGGTAACGACTCTTCAATGTCCTGCAGTTTCATATCGTAACAATTGTAGAAGTTTAACAACATAGATAGGTAAAGATTATCATTGAAAATTTTACAATTAAAAAGTACAGTTAATATTTCGGTTCACATACGTTTTATAGTTGCATTAAAAAGTCATTTTGCTCATCATGAACACGAATTCGATCTCAATTTTGTGAAAATTGTAAATTAAACTTCAATTTAACGGATGGAAATATTGAAGCCGCTTTATTTCAGAGTAAATAATCTGCTTGTGGATTCCTTTTGTTACGATATTAATTAGTTTATTGGCAAGGGGAATGTTGCGGATAATATTATAATTGCTTGTCAAAGTATTTTTGGGATAAAATATTGACTTTATTTTGGTAGTTTGGATGTAAATATTTTTTTTTACTAGAGTTTAAGATTCAAGAATTCTAACATTTTTAAAAGTACGAGTCATACTTTGATCAGCTTTGTCAGTGGTGTTAGCTGGTTCCTGTATTATTCTAATCAGTTTCTTCATACTGTGAGTGGTTGATTTCAGTTTATATTTTAGACATACCATGATTGCAGGGCTATGCTGCAATAAAAAAAAAAAAACACAATGAAAGTAATTCAATCAATGTAAACAACTATTGGGTCGGCTATCACTAAATCAGTGAATGTTTCTATTATAAATACTCATAGCTGTAACCAAAATGTCAGATAATTTCAAAGGCAGATTAGCCTTTCACCAAAATTAAAACACACTTTCCCTTTAAAAATCAATTTGCGATCAGCGGGGCTCTTCTAGACAATGAAAATAGAACTTCTGAATGCGAACGCGAAAGCTTTCCTCAGTCTTCCATCTAGATAAGTGAATTTATTGAACTTAGAAAGTTAAGTCTTTTGTTTTGGTAAAGATTGATAAAGATTCAAGACCGCTTTGTTTTGTTACTGAAGGAAACGTAATTAACTGGCTGATTGTTAAGGTTAATGAAAGAACGTGTAATTAGATTGTTAGTTTATAGTTGTGGCGACCGTTTCCCGCTATTAACTGTAATAAATGTATATTATGTTTGCTTAACAAAGAAACCTAAATTCTATTCAAATAACAAATAAATGAAAGCTAAGAAAAACTATTTTTAAATTTCGAGTTGGCGATTGAGTAGTTTTTTCTATCCCCTAAATCTTACACCGAAAAAGTTCGATGCTATTTTCACATTATATTTTTGTAATATACTGTAACTTCATAAACAAGCGAGTAATGTTGTATTTTGTAGCATATTTTACGTAAACGAAATAAAATTGATAATTTATTCAATAAACTACATACAGGTGTTTTTGCAAAATGTGCACGTCCATACCTCGCTGTGTTAGCAGTACTTTTATATATGTCGTACGTGAATTGTGTTACAATAGTGATTCACAAAAGCCAGGTCTATTGAGACGGGTGAATTGCATCTCCAAGATTCGAATGCATTTAGAGTTTCCGCGCGATCGCCTGTCGGAGCTACGCGACGGTTCATTTACCAATAGACTTCGTTATTCAATCAGACAATTGCATTGCTTTCTATTTTTTCTTGTTATTTAAGACTTGTAAAACATTTTCATTGCTTTCGACATTTTGAAATATTGTTAAAACTTCTTCTCTCTTGTATTTATCTGATGGTGAGACCACTAAATTATTACAATACCTATCCAAATTCAAATTATTTGTAATTTTTACTACAGGTCACTAATGATATGATTTTGAACTTGAACAGTAGGGATAACTAATATCCATGAGTATTTAAGTAATTTGTACAAATGCGAAATGCCAAACATCTGAAAGTTAGACGTTTCCTAAAAAGCAAACAAAAGCCAAATACATTAGTTTAATTCTAGTCTTCTTAGCGTTATCTTGCGTGATAAAATTTTCGCATCTGTACCTAATTTGAAAGTGTACGAAAGATTTAATTAAATATTTAGTTTACCGCTAAGCTGGTAGGTTAACGTTCTCGTAATTGTCGGTGGTTTTCTAGAGAAACGCATACGGAACCAAAGCGAAACCTTATAATTTACTCGATTGCAACATTAAACATTATTAAGGGATAGTTATCAATAATGATACCTATACATTTGATAATTTTATATTGCATCGGAGAAATTTCATAGATTTGTTTGTAAAGCAAATAATGTAAGTAAACTACTGTTCGACTTCAACCTACTTATATTGGAATAGGTATGCTATCATTAAGAGGATCAGCATCGTCTTGGTATTCCAAATACCAACTTCAATTTCGATGACGTTACCTTCATTCACCTCACTAATGTCCACTACGGATCATAATTTACAAAAGAAATAGAACATTCTCGATTTCAAACGCTAGATAAAAAACTGTAACAGTACAATCTTCATGGGTGGCGTGGTGCGATCGACTTCACCATAACAGGCTTTCCTGTATCTCTTCCCCTTGCGACACACGCAGAATTTTGATGGACCCCTCCTGACGAATACATAACAAATTATGGAGCTTCGTGACAGATGTTGACAAGTTTGTGGTGAATTTACAAAAAGCTGAACATTGATGACGTTTGAAATGATGTCCGTGACAAATTAATGTCCTTGAGATATGTATCTTTAAATGAGTTTTGGTGGCTTTTTAATAAGTCGATTTTAATCTTGCAATATGTTGTTGCATATGTTTAGATTGTATTTCAAACTTTTATGAAAAGGTGTTTACTTATTTAATAATAAATAATTTTCGTTACCTACTGATGATTGAGATTGCACTCTTATTTTTTTTGTACGACGATCAGGTTGCCCCTTAGCTCGTTTGCCTACAAGATGATAAAAAAATCTTATTTTTATATTTGATTGTAAATTAGTTACACCCTATATGTAAATTACATACATTGAAACTAAATTTCTTTAAACACTCGCGGTTATCTACATCACTTACATTATTACTAAACGGGTTCTTACCACGATTATTTTTAATTGAGAGGTCCCGATATTTCAGCACTGATTCAACGGGGGCGGCGTGACGGAAAAGTGTGCCGAGAGCGTTACGCGTCGCGCCGTCCCACAAAACCCCGTGCTGGGTTCTGGCCTCAGCCGGGGTTCGGACGCTGAGTGTGAGCGGTTGGAGGTTTTAGTGAGGTACAACTCCCACATACCCCGCCCGCGGGGCGGGCGGGGATCCGGTGATTTCCTCCAACTGAAAAAAAAAGCACTGATTCAAGCGCCATGATCACGGGAAGACTGAAGAACTGCGGGTAGGTCATTTAAGAGCAGACAAATCTGTCTACCCTCTTTCTCGTTCGTTTGCCGGTACCATTGGAACTCGAACTCACATTTCGACATACCACACTGACAGTATCGGCTGCCGTCTCAAAACTAGATTTTTTGACTTTATTTTCGTCTAACACTGGATTCCACATACAGGATAGTTTGAAGCCGTACATTGTAACTATTCTATTACGTACAGTGACATAAATTAGCAAACATCTTTGTTGAAGAATATCGTACCTAAAACACTTACCGGTCACCAGCTTCACAAATAAATTATTTACGGCTTTAAACTGGAAACGTTTAAATAATACAAACAACGACAAATTGAATTGTAAACTCAAACAAATTTAATTTAACTTAAGACCAAATTCCGAGATCTAATGTCTTAATTATTTTGTGGCGTGCAAGCTGCGGGTGGTCTCGATGCCACTATTAAGATAATTTCGACTATTTTTTGTCATGAGTTGTCATTTGTTTTGGTCCAACTTTTACTGTAAATATAGTGTCCAGCTTTTAATAAGTGTATAATTTTGACATCATGGATAATTGTGGCACGGTCAGTTTTAAATCTTAAGGGTTTTATTTTATCCACGTTTGTATGTGGGAATTTGACATCTATTGTTGCTTTTTCTGTATGCTACAAAGTAAAAACAGTTGGCGTTATTTGTAATAATATCTATATCATATAGGTAGCAGGAGATGATATTAGCTTATTTAGTGCCAGAATAATATTGGTTAGTGAACTCTAAACAATAGGAAACCTGAAACAATACGTACTAGAAAACAATAAGCGTAGCTTCGACAATTCAATATGTGGGCAACTAATCAAAAACGGTAAAGTTCTAGTCAATAGTGAACCTGAATAGAGCTTTCGCAAACATTTGATAGGTCGATGAATTTCCTAAAGCTTTTCGTGATGACATCAATAAATCTTCAATGTTTACCTTAATAAACATGAAGCCATCAATATACGGGCAGTGACCTCTAAGTATTGGGCATCATAGCTGAAACCCTTCGGCAGGGTCACACCGATCTATATGCAAATGCTACAACTCGCTTATTATATTTTCCCTCACTGGAAACAGTCGCGAAAACAGAAGATGCTCCATCAAAATTTATTGAAGCCCCTTTTGTGTATATACAGCTTTATAATATATTATACGGGAGTCGGAACTTTATGAAAAACATGTTTTCGGGGGTTAAACCAATTTGCGTTAAATTGATTGATATTGGCGGAGCACATTATTTCGGATCAGTCGTTTGTATAAATTACAATTTACCTGTAATACAGACGTTGGTTATGAAATTTTGTTTGTCTGCTTCATTTCAATGAAGTTGCGTGTATACTGGAAATGAAATGAAAACACGCTTTATAGTTTTTCATCTCTGTTATTCGGGTTGTAGAAAGCTTACTGAAGTAGAAAACAATATCTATTAATCCGATCTTCAACTTTTTCATTTAACTTCATGTATGTGTTACATCTTCTTCAAAAAGGAATCTAAATGTTTAGAACGAGCACTCAAAATCAGACTATGTAATGTTGACGCTTGTACTGTGTCCTGTAGCGTCTAGTAAGTAGTACAATTAAGTTAATCACCCTTTGTCTCTTTATACATCAAAAAAACATATAAGCTTCAAAAAGTACTACATAGTATACTCGCAAACAAAAATAAACCTGCTAGATTCGACGTGGTCAGTCATTACGCAGAAACAAAAAACTGTCAAATTAATTAAAGTGACATAATTAAAACAAATTAACCATTACAAATTAACGATTTCACGGTTCGTTTATTGCGAATGTGATTGCGGGTACCGAAGTTGTATTTTATTCGGATATTTCCAATGGAGCGTATTATTGGTTGTTATGAAACATGACCTTACGGTTTTACCATACACGTATAAAAGTAGATATTTTCAATTTAAAACACAATATTGAAAACCATAAAAAATGGAATGGTTAGTCAGGTTACGCAATTTAAGATACAATTGATCGATTACTTCGTTTTGGTACGCAAAGTGCTTAATGGTTATAAAAAATATCAGAATCAGAGTTGGCAGTAACAATATTATTTATTTTAACCTGTATTATACAAAAGCATGTTCCTAATAGTAACTGCTAACTAAAAGAGCAGTTTAATTTGCGAAATTCACATCGACAAAACTTGTTAGGCTATTCGCTTCATTAAAAGTGATTGATTTTAGTCTTTCAACTTGTACAGGATATGTTAGCTAATTGCTTTGAAAGAAATAAATGTGTAGTATTAGTGAAGAAGACATATTAATATTAGCATAGTAAAGTTGCTTTACTATATTATTATAATTTTATAGGTGTACCAACGGGACGTCAATATCGTCTAATTGTTTATAAACACTGCTCTCATATTAAAATCGCTACCAAAACCTCTTACAAGAAACAAAGAATCATTAAATTGAAATTTAATACTTTAGAAAGCACAATAATACGTAACAGAACTCTCAGAAATCGGGAAAACAATATTACGATCAATACGAGTACATGGTAATTACACAAGTTATTGTTCAATAGTCGAGAACAACAAAAAACCGACCGCAAAATTTTGAATGGGCATCGACGGCAATCAAAATCGGTGAAAGCCAAATTACTATGAATAGGACAAAAGCTATTATGGAACCGTCTATTTTTATATAGCCACGAGAAAGCGAGCTGCCTTAACGAATTTATACAACCCCGCGGATTAAATTCGCTCCAAAAGGGGAAGTAGGAAATAAACAAAAAAGATAATCTTAGTATACGAGTATTGGTTATTAGGTGTTGACCTTTTAACACTGTAATTGTATACTTTAGTCACAAGGTGATTATATTTTGAAATACATATTCAAAAAATGAGATTCTTGTTTAATATTCAGGTACAAACTAGATACAAGCACGTAGGGTTCCAAATACATCTAGTTTATCATCAAAGAGGTTATATAATGTACAAATCAAAACAAGCTACATCTAACCAAAGGAAAAATAACACAAATGTTAACTCATAAGCATTAGTTTACTTCTTACAAATATTCATAACTAAAGTGAATAAACAATATCCGGCAATCAGTAATAATTTCGATTAAGTCGATACATAATCCGTAATATCAAAATTGTCGGAACATTCAAGGGACTGTAATAAACGTATCCAAAATTATTCGAATGGAAAATCGAATTTTGTTACCTGTACTGCTATTTGCCGAATAAGAAGGTTCGCTTGATTAATCTGACTTCTTTTGATTAAATATTCGAAATATCAGTACACCCCATTTCGATTCTTTTGGGAATCGATTTTAGGATGATATTGTGATGCGAATCGTTTCGTATTTCCTTTCATTCTGCCCTGTTTTGTTTGGAATTGTAAGAGTATTCAGCGCCTACGCCTTAATTTGAAGGTTCGTCATTGTTGGTTCTGTAGAGATGTACCTATTCATAATTAATGGTGTATTTACGATGTTTGTAAAAGTAAAGTAAAAGTAAAAAGTGCTTTATTTTCAGAAAACTTTGTTACAAAATATTATTGAGTCCTCCCAGTAAGTAATAATAATACTTGTGGTGGGAATGACTCGCTTCTTCCCTGTTGAACAACAACATCTTACAAACTAACAAACTAAGCACAATTTAAATAAAAGAAAACAATATTAAAGGGAAAAGTAACTTATTGGCTATAATGTGTGTTTTAGTTATGTGTGTGTGTGTGTGTGTGGTGTATGAGTGTATGTGTTGTGTAGGTGTGAATGTTGGTGTTGTGTGAGTGTGTGTCGTGAGTGAGTTCAACTTCCGTTGTTCAATATACTTAACATAGTATAAATATATTTGATCTATTTATGTGTCTAATAGTACAAGTATATATTTTATAATATAATATTTATGTATAGTGTAAAATGGTCTATACTAATGTAGTATTTTATAAAGTTAATCTTTCTAAGATATGTTCAGCATCTTCATAGTTTAAAGTTTTTAACCATTTGAGGAGACTATTTTTACAATTAAACACGTTCATAGGGTATATCTTTAGTATTTTATTAATCTTATTGTAAATATTGGCAGACTGATATCTATACTGTCTTTTAGCAAAGACTGTTCGTACAATTGTAACTTGGGCAACAGTATCTTTTCTTCTTCTCTTTTGTAGGTCGTGTTTGTAATCGATTGATTTGTGATATTTTAAGATTGCATTCAAAATGTACAGCTTCCTTACAGACAGAAGTCCGCAATTTTTAAAAAGCGTGTCTGTTGGGTATCTACGGGGCTTAGAATACATCACCTTTAAGAGAGCTCGTTGTGCTCTTTCGACCGCCAGCAGACTAGTCTTCGTGGCACCCCCCCAAACTGGGATACAATAGGTTATAACTGATTGAACCAACGAAACATAAGTAATATTTATTAATTCCTTAGTCATAATATGTCTTAGTGTTTTAAATATCCACATAAATTTTCTAATTCTAGCCGTCGTGAGTTCAATATGGGACTGCCAGCTTAGTCTTTGGTCGATCATTATTCCCAGATACTTGACGGAAGTCATTTTTTGTAAAGGTATGCAATTACAGTTCCCGAAGTCTGGTTTTGAACATTGATGTATCCTTATTTTAAAATCTGTGTTTGGTTGGGAATTGATGTAGGGTGCGAAACATACATAATTGGTTTTTTTAATATTAAGAGTAAGGAGGTTATCATTCAACCATGTCGATATTACACTTAAACCCTCCTCGACTCTTGCCTGCACTTCCTCCCATGTTTTCCCGGAAAACGCAATAGCAGTATCATCTGCATAGGAAAATATTATATATAGTTTGTTACTTTTTAGTCTTATTATTGTAATGTAATGTAATGCTGATATTAAAGTGCTTCGTTAATGTTTAAAATCCCAAAATCACTGCTAATTGAATATAAGATTAATGCCACAGACTTGTCGAGGATCCTAAATAAACCTCTGGGTTTGTTTACGCTAAAATCGCGGTTTTCAGAACATAGACTTCGTAATTTTAGAATCAAACACCCCCTCTACAATCTACACGAGTCGAGTGTGTACATCCCTCTCGCCCCAAGCTTATCTAAATCATCTGAAATAAATCAGTTGGAAAATTGAAATTCACGATAGTACCGGAGCTTGGTGCTATGACGTCTACAAGATGTCTGAGCTGATTGATATTGTGGAGCTTTTTTATTGCAAGGTAGATAAACAAGGTAGATATAGTTAGTGGTTACCGTTGATGAGGCTTGTAGAAATCACACGTCATTTGTTTTTGTAAAGCCTAAAGTCATGTTCTGGGATACATTTTTTAGGTCATTTAAATATTTAAGTAAAGTATAGTAAGTGAAAAAATAATAAGCGAGTATGATAAATATTTTTATTGCATTATTTGGTGTTTAAATAATTTAGATGTAATTTAATTTTAGTGAGTTTTAGGTCATGTCCTATTTCTCAATTTTCATGCTTATTAAAATTTTATTACCTCAATTCGAATTCTAGAGTAACAAGTTGCGTAAAGTAAATCTAATTAACGCATTCTTATTTTGTGAAAAATTTCTAGCTCCTAAATACCGAGATAGTAAGTGGATACGTTCACATTGGCTAACCTAATTTGCGATTCCTGATTAAAATTTTCGGTTGGCCACTGAATTTGTAATCAAGACCATCTACCACTTTTATTTGTGCTGATTGGATTTAACTTAAATTTACTTTACTATTGCTAATGCAATTTGAGTTTGAATATGGATTAGTATTTATTTAATGGCGCTATAACTAAAAATTTAAGTATAAAATATAAGTGTGCATGTACGGGTATGTATATTATTATAACTTATTCCAAACCTTGCGTGCACATAAACATCTTGTTAACATACGAACTAATTATGAACAACATGAACCCACGCAATATTTCAAATAATATATTATTATGTTTACGTAAAGAAGATATAGTATTGCTGATATAGGATCATACCGGAAAATTCGATACACACTGATACACAGTACAAAATAAGAGTTATCCCGAGTATACATTTATCAAAGGCAAAATGGTTTTCTGACTGAAAAGGAAACGAAATGATAAATCATGTATATGAGGCCAACGTAACACTTATTTTTATTTACGCTTTGAATTTTTCATCGTATTGTGAGCAAGATTTATCTTAGCAGAATTCTCAGTGAATAAGATCATACTATCGGGAGATAAATTTGACTTTGACTGCTGTATCATAATGCTCCTATATACATTACAAGCACATTCTTAAAACTAAATTGTATTTGATTTTAATATGCATTCTAAATTAGTTCCCACGAACAACACACTATCGAAAATAATCTACCATAATGTCAAATTAATTTAAAATTCACAACAAAAACTACAGCTCTATCACATGCTCATATCGATTCCTATCAAGTAATCGATTTCTTATCGATAAAATCGCGTTTCAACTGCAATGCCTACCAGCAAAAATATCGCGTAACTCGATAGAAAAGCATTCGGTAGTGCTGTTCTTTAGATCGAATTAAGATAAACTTCCGTCCTCACGCAGTGTAAGTAATTGGACAGCCGTACGTGGGGTCGGCTTATCGACGGACATCAATCGCAATAAAACTCTGCAAATCGTCGTACGGATGAAGCAAGTTTAGACGTTCGATCTCTATCGCTATTCTATTGGAGAGGAAGTTTCTGCAATGTTTTTTATCTTATGCACTTGTTTAGGTAATAGATCCGCGCGTGGATTGGATAATATTTAAAACTGAAATATGGTGGTGATGAGTGAAAGTACTATAACTTCATTTTCTTCCATTTTCGTTATGTTCTAAAGTATATAACAACTAATGAACTTATTATTATTTTCAGGTAAATACAAAGTCAGCAACGAAGCCTTGTCTGTCATCATCTGGTAAACATACTATTTTACAAGTTTATCTCAAACTTCTTAGATGAAACATTAATGTAATTTTGATATTAATATGATTCAAGAGATATTTTAAAACAAACATGTCCGAAACTTTTTGAATAAAACTCATTATAAAGGTAATGTGATCGTTAACCGGAAATTTTGCCCTTCACTTTTACGGCTTGATCCTTATTTTCTGCCGAAATTGAATCTCTTCATTGTTTAAATGATATTTCATTTGAATATTCCGACAAGGGAAATTAATATGATACGAGACTTGTCCAAAAGCCAACAACTATTTGATACTTTTTGCTAATTACAAACGTACAAATAATTAAAGTGAAGTATTATTATGTAGTTTATATTTTGGTATATTTCATAACAGAAATAAGTATTGATCGATTTCTAATCTTATACGCAAAGTCAACACACTGCCGATTAATCTTCCGTTAACCTAATTTTGATTCATTTACTTAACTTTGAAGCGGATCAAACAAAGCTTGATTTAGTAGATTTTATGAGTAAAAAAAATAAACTATGAAAAATATAAAACATAAAATAACGATTGTTGTAGAAATTATGTAAAACATTCTTATTGGAACCATTTTCATCGAGTTCGGAGATTTTTTTCTCATTTAGGGCATAAAAGTGTGAGAAAAATTTTATTCAAAATCCATGTACTTCGAAACGAAGTTATTGAGGAAGTTGTTAATTTAATGCAAAATTCCTTTGACGACGTTCCCAAGTACAGTAAAAAACTACGTGACCAAAATTGTTGATAAGCGTCAGGTACTTATAGAACCTTATAAATGATTTATAAGAATCTTTAATCAGATGTAACACTTAATAATCAATTACGCATCCAAATGTTTTATTTTTAAAATAATGTGTCCATTTACAACCTAACTTGTCTGTCATGGCATTTAAAAATAAAAATACTAACCTTAAATATTCGATACAAAATTATAACCACACAAAAATAATTTTCGTAAAATAACCACTAAAGTCATAGGCAGTTTTCGTCCAATGCCAAACTCCAACGTTCTATTTTTGAACAAAGCACGTTCTATTTTTGTTTTTTTTCTTCCAATTACGACATCGACACACAAAAGGTTTGTTGATGAGAAGTCGTAAACATATTTGTGTCATAAATGAAATATTCAAATGCTTGTTACAAATTACCGAAGCATGGTTTTGAGGTCGACGATAAAATTATTAAACGAATCTATTCATTTTCAAATAAAGAACAAGTTGAGATTGTGTTACGATATTTTTGTGAAGAAAACCTTTTTTGTTTTTCTGTTTATCTTTTTGTTGTAGATTTCGTATTCCCTAGATAATGGAACCAGACTAGAAATTCGTGTAATACATAAATTAGATTTGAACCCAACTTATTCTAGTAAAAAGTAAATACTACTACTTATATTTAGATAAATTGAAATAATAATATATCATAGAAATGTATAAATATCCTTTTTTTAATAAAGTTTTAAAAATCTGCAATATTATTGCTCATCATGATTTTCTTAGATTATTTCATATCAGGTTTCGAAACCTACACATGACTTTGAATATTAAGTGCCGAAACGACATGTAATTAAAAACAAGCGACATACGATCAAATGTTTAATTAATTTTTATTGTTTTTCATTAACTAACACATGTTAGAGCGACCATTGTACTCTTTTAAAGGCGGTTGCGTAATAACAGCAGATGTAAGATTTCATAACAAGGGATTATGTTCGCGTAGGGCTGAGGTTTGCTCAGTTCTTTTATGAGAATAAGAGCTTAGTAGACATGGACAATTTATTTCTTGTTAACACATGGCTAGTATGTTTACTATCTATAATATTTGTTCAGGTATAGGGTGAACTAAATTTCACCTAGAAGCTCACCTTAACTTGTGTCCTGCGTATAACCTCGTGCTGGGTTTAATTTAAACCCTCAGTCGGTTTCGGATTTTAAGTGTGTGTTAGGACGTCTTAGTGCGGTTCACCTTCCACCTGCGGGGCCGGTAATATATTACTACACAAAAAAATAATAACATAACATAACATAACTGACAGCCGACTTTGTATTTGGGCATTTTATCAAAAATGATATTAAGAATTTCTATGCAGTACCATTTTTATTTAAAAATGTCCTTCCTTATTACAACCCTAATCAAGTGTCGGGAACTACAGAAAGAGCGTGTGTAAAGATTTGTATTAAAACTGTTACATAATGCCTAAGTATTTAATAATATTAAGAATGTGTGTTTGCTGACTATACATACGGTAATAGGCTTTTGACACGTAAGCCAAGTTATAATGAGTGTTAGTAGTTTGTACTTTCGAGGTCGGTAGTGTTCGCAGTCTATTCATTATTTAGCTTTGTTTATTTTTGTAAGCACTACTGGATCCTTAGTGTTTTTGTTTCAGAAAATCGCTCAATATTAGGACTTTTGGAACAGAAGTAGTTTTTTCGTTCGTATAACTAAATCAGGATCAACGAGGCTAAGCAATATTACCCTGATTTAAGACGACTCGATAATTAGACTAATTGAAATCAGCTGAATGTAAATAGCGCAAAAGTAATCGTTGTGGAAAAGTTTGAACCAGTAAGGATTGTATTGATAATGATAATGAATCTAAGAAACTGAATGTGTTCAGATGATGAGCGATAGATGAGTCATTTAATTTCCTGGACTCTGGACTTTTAGGCACCAATACTGAAACTCCCGGTCACCAGGCCATCCATAGTAAAGGAATTGTGATTTATTTTATATGAGTCATAAATATCCCAATGCATGTTTATTGCCAGTAGCACTTAGGAACATTAGTCATTTTATTTTTCCCTATTTAATAGATATACTGGAATATACAATAAATATACTGAAAGATTTTCTTCTCAACAAGTTATAGGCACAAAAATCGTCAAGATTTATTCTTTGCCATATAAAAACAGGATTAAATGTAAAAATATGATATATAAGTACACAAGATAGTTTGTTATTCACTTTTAATAATCTAAACTAAATAAATACTTTATTACTTTGAAATCGTCCAATAATTTCGCTAGTACATTAATAATGTAGAATTTGGTGTAAGCTCACAAGGGCGTATGAAATTAATAAAGTACGACGTTTGACCTTGGCAGAGTTCATATCTCGCATCGATCACGACTAAATACTCCGAAGGCTTTCGTCGAATATTCGTTTTTCCTGTGTACGCGTGACAAATAGTTGGTGACGTAATAAGCCGTACTTTCACATTGTACCGAAGAAATATTGCTTTTACGAACGAATGCTCACCAGATGATTATGGAGCTGTCATCGCTTTAAGAGCACTTTGCTGACGAATATATAGGATTGTATGAGACGTTCTTTAGTACTTTTGGTGTTGAATAGTTTTATTAATAGGATTTTTTTTTGAGGTTAGGTTTTGAGGTGATATTATTATACAAATGCAATTTAACGTATATGTTGAATATGTTCAATATAGTTTAATTTATAGGTCTCTCTTATGGGTATATCATGACCCAAGTAATCAGAGGAAAAATACAGTAATTGCGCATAATTAAATTTTCTGGCATAGTTTAGGGACAAAGAAAACGACAGTCATACTTTCAAAGATGACTCAAGCGGAGGTATCTCCGTCTCAATTAGCCCTCACTGCATAAACAAGTTAATAACAAACTCATAACTTTTATGAAGCAGCTCCTCTAAATAACTAAGTATGACTATGTGTGCTGGAATGTGGTATTAAGCGACAGGGGGCGAGTCTACTCCACGGGGATTCTTACTTATTCGGGGTTATGGAACTCTCCGCTGCGAACTGATGCACTCAGCGATCATATATTTTATTTTATTACTTAACGCACAGAAAGCTATGAGGTAAATTTGGGTTAGGTGCTAGTAAATCTAATTAACAACGTTGTAGATCGATAAAAATTTTCGTCACGTTTATTTTATGTTTTAATTAAGTTGTACTATTATTTTACTTTATAGGGTAGTAAATAATCGTCATAATGTTGTATGTAAATTAAGTAATATACAAAGACATGATCTTACTATGAGGTAGGTTACAACCAAGTTTTTATCTTACATCCTTTCATCATTATTGAATCAACCAGTATCCTGGCTTTCTTTTCATAATTTGTATACTAAATAGAAAGCACGACGCCATCATATAAAAAACAATTTACTAGGAATATCAGTATTCTCCCTATATTATGCTCACCATAAAGCAAGTGTTCCATTTAAAAAAACAAGAGCATCTAAGTGACGCCACCAGCAAAATGTATGCAAAGTCCTATAAGTCACGAAAGTGGTTGATTCTGGCAATACACAACCAAGTGTAGTGCGATGACATGTCCCGGGGTTGCCAAACAAACCAACCCCAATAGAAAACAAATTGACATTTCAATAGGACGCACCCGCAGGCCTATTTGCAATTCTAAGAAGTACTCCTCAATAACATGCCGTATGGAAATAAGTATTGAAAAGAATCTGATTTCTTGTATAGATTTTGAGTATTTGGGGCACGGATATATTCCGGGTAAGAGCGTATATTCGTCAAGCACGCGAACCATCCATCATATTTTCTTTGTATTCGGCGGGTCTTCAATTTTTAATGAATTCGGAATAAGGTTCAGTGCTCAGTAATAGGCATATTTTATGGGAGTTGAAAAGTCAATGGCCGTATAATAACGAAGAACCTTTTTGTTTTTTGTCCTAATTGGGGTTTGAAATCCCTTGCCCTTTAACACACGAGGTTAAATCTATACGATTTTAAATTGTCAAAAAATCTAAGGCCTCTCTAGTTGTGAACAAAAAAACTCGTAATCAATAAACTGCGGTTTTGACAGAGTGGGCTTCGGGAATTTACAGGGGTGTTCTTTTTTATTATCGAACAAAAAGTATTGTGTACACGAGTGGATCTGCGGTGATCGCATCCGGGTGTATCCGGCCGTATCCGGTTTTTATTAGAACGGATATCGAGTGGCTTCCCAAGGCTTTTGTATTGAAACGGAATATCGTACGGGCCTACCATTGTGCGAACGATGTCGCCTACTATTATTAAAATGCCTTTTTCGAACGTGACTAAGCCGGGATATCGTGGTTTTGACATATTCTCTGTTCTATTTCAATATGTTATAACCAGATTATTAGTCTTGTTTCGGCTTGTTGCCTTTTATTTTCCGCATGGCGATTAGAAATATCGTTGGTTTTTTTACACGTCCACTCGCATTTACATTTTAAAACACAACTATACATAGCTGATGAATCTCTGTAATGTAAAGAACTACGAGGACCTACGTGTGGCGCATTGTTGATTGCTATGTTCGTACGTGAACTCTATTTTCTAAGCCACAAAGCACAGCAAAATATAAAATTAGCATTATTTTATCAATTTATATAAAAACAAGTCTATTCTATCAATCAAGTATTCGTATGTAATCATTGAATCGTTTAACGGGGACACGACTAGTCCCGCCATTGAAATTCAGATTAACGCATTAAGATTCAACGTCCACAGGAGGGAGCTAAAATGTTTTTGTTGTTCATTCTTTAACATGAATTAATGATTCATTTCTTTGTTGCTTCATTAATCGACAGAAAAATCTTTGTCTTTTGTCTGAATGAACTAATGGATTTGAGAGGAAGTTTGAATTAATTTTGTTTGTAAACTAACGAGGTATCGACATGTTTGCACGCATTTGTGAATACTGGTATTACTGATCGTGGTAGAAGCACTGCAATTATACCGAACTGAATTTGCAGTTTTGTATCTCGGTATATGATATGCAAGCGTACAGCCACTTACGATCGGGTGGCAATAAAAAAGATACGATAACGAGGCCCGTGGAATACCTACATCATCGTTTTATCTTAATAACATTATATTAAAGAAACGAAATTCCATACCAATCTTATTTTCGGCTTTCTGATAGTGAATCAACACTAATAAAGTAGAGATACAGCTATCCAATAACATTCAGAAGTTATTGCCAATATTCACGATATACATTTATAATCAGTTTCCTATTGAATTGAGATCAATTCAAAATTGGATTGATGTAAAGTCGATGAACTTTTGATTTCAATAGTGTTTACAATTTACATTGAGAATAGCTTTACGCACGCTCCTATTTCGATTTTATTGTAACAATCCCGTGCGATTTATTCTTAGAGAAATAAATGTAGGTTATTTTTTGATCGGCCTTTCTTCCTTTTTTTATTATCAGAACATATAATATACGTGGATTATAATTATATTGAATACTGAATATTATATCAATATTTTTAGCTGTCATTCGTACGAGTACTTTAAGCTCGTTACTCGTTTTTATTGAACATTTTGTGATAAAAGCACGGATAACCATTTTTTTAATATATGACGCAAGTTAAAATGATTGCTGTCAAATCTGACTATCACTATTTATTCTCGAGAAATCTACGTCATACTACCAAGGACATAGGCATATTATCAATTATGTCTACGAGGACAATTGCTATTGAATAATATTATAACCAAGATGCGATGTGACTTGAATTATTAAATATCTTCAGTTTTTAAATACGATTTGAAATAGATAGGTACTCAAAAATTACGTTGAAATCCTTAATGATTTCAAAAGATATTTAATAGGCCACATTCTCAAAGACATAAACCTGCTATTGTGGACGAGCCCATAAAATAATCAGATCGTCAAACAACATAAATAGATATGCAGTAGCAGCGAAGGAACGAAGTAGTTAAACTCATTTCGCCAACGTGTGAACTCCTAAACATGTAGAAAAACAAACAAAACTCGCATCTGTTCAACAAGTAGATAATAAAAAAGGGTTTATACGTGAAGTACGTTATAAAATTTATTATACACGCATTGTATTTCGGCCGAATATTACGATAGCCTTAGTATGAGTTAAGAAGTTTTCGTATACTTTCGGTACTGCGTTTTATTATAAAAAAAAATATTTATTTGAAGACAATTTAGACAATGATATTTTTTGTACTTTACTACTATCGCTAACTTGTAACCCTAGTTTTTTTCCATTACTTCATTTAATATGGATTTGAGAAGGAAATTGTCAACAGTAGAAAATAAAAAAAAGACTATCGATTTAAACCCAATAGTAGCAGTATGTACTTGTTGTAAAAATTTCAGTTACTTTATTATACTAAATAATAATAGGTTAACTTTAGAATATCACATCAAGTGTATTTTTACAAACTTTATATTAACTTGCACTGGATGTAACTTTGTAAATGTGTACTAATGTATCTATGTAAGTTCGGTTGGAATTTTGCGAGCTAAACTTGATAAACTTTCCGTTGTCTGATTGAGCTGACATTTTACACGTAGATGTATATCGCGTGACAATGCAATAATATGACAAAATGACGCTGATCTGATGATGGATTCGGAAGGTGGACATAGGAAGTCCTTCAGGAAACAAAATAAACTCATCGTGTTTAGGCTTATTTTATTCGTCTTGGCTAGCACTCTACTACATGATATTCAGGTTCTTAAAAATTTGTCTTAAAGTTTTCTTTAAAATAAATTATTATCAGATCGACTGTCAGTCAAATCGGTTGCAAATACGAATTGTTTAGAGAAACGGCTTTTGTTTACATTCGCATGCTCTTGTCTATTTGTATTGCCTTTTTGTTTATATGGATATTTGCTGACGAATAAAGATTGATATGTTTGTTTGTTCCTGTTAATATGATGTGCCTATTTACGTTACTATACTTTCAGAAGTTAGAAACAGACTAATTTCTGAGTAACAGAAATAACGTTATAAGAACTTCGTTATCTTAAATCTTTAAAAAATCTTATCTATATTTTCTCTCAACCTTGAAATTTGCGCAAAAAACTTGTAAGTCTCGTAGGTCCTATCTATCACTCTCCAAGGTTTTTAAGGTACTTTATTACAAAAAAGTTACAATAATATTTCGACTTTTACTTCGTAATCTTTTCATAAGCTACTCACTAAATATTATAATAAAACTAGCTGACTCGCGCAACTTCGTCTGCGCCGAAAAAAAAATTAGGGGTGGACTACCCCTAACATTTAGGGGATGAAAAATAGATGTTGGCCGATTCTCATAGGTACCGGATAAGCACAAAAAATTTCATCAAAATCGGTCGAGCCGTTTCGGAGGAGTTCAGGTTCGAACACCGTGACACGACAATTTTATTATAATAAAATTATAAGTTTTAATTGGTTTAACACATTATTTCTTTGGACTATACTATCTTGTAGCAACTCATTACACTGCGGGGACTCAGAAGATTTTTTTATATCTGTGGCAAAGAAAACTGATAGAAAATTTAGCTAGTATTCGTAAACGCAACTACTGTAAACGATTAATCATATGCCATGCAAAACAACGGTACAGTACAACTTCAAAAGACGGATAAAAATCAAACGATCGATTTGTAAATCCAATCTGAATTGTAATTATTCTGTAAACCGGATTCATAACAGCTCAGATCAATCAGTTCCTATTAAACTAAATCTAATTAATTAATCTCCATTATTTATAAGATGTATCAGTTATTTTTTGCAACAGGTTCTACTTGCGATCTGTTCCCACGATAAATTTAACTATACAATAATTTCTCAGCATGTTGTTTGCAATATTTTTTGGTATTTTCTATTTCTTTAAACCCTTTCAGTGCATATTATGAACTTATGTGCGTGTGTGAAACTAGAAAAATAGCTTTGTATTTTGGAGTATGTAATCTTTAAATCAAACGAAAACTATCACATTGGGAAGTATAAACGTTAAGACGACAATTACGTTCTATACTTTACGTAATACAGCCATTCTCACGATATCTGAACACGATCTTCACTTTCACGAACTAATCAAAACTGTAACGAAAATTTGGTTAGATAATTATTTATAGTCACGCTTGTGTGGCGTGTGTTATTGTTTTAAATAAGCTTAAAGAACTAATGATTATCGTGGTTGCTGTAATAGTCTTTTAGCGAAAGTAAACTTTAGTTGCTTTTGATATCTGCATGTCTATAGTAGGTACATTTTCTTCTGTCTTATTATGCGTGTTCTTAACTTATGTATGTATTGTTCTGTTTTTCTTGGTTTGAATAGTGTTATGATTGTTTTTATCACTACCTGGAAACTATTTTTCCACAATTATTTAATTATATAGCCGTCATCTTTAGAAGTAGCTATTCATTCGACATACTATTTACAAATTCATTCTTATAACCAAGACGCAAGAAACCAAGATGACTTGACGTAAATGGAATGTGTTTCATTCGATTTCGTCACGTATCATTTAGTAACAAACTCCCTTTAATGTTTCCCGAGAGCTATAACTCTTCTTCGAATATAGATACACTGGTATGATATACTGAATAAATAAGATTGGTATGTTTAGTAACTAATGAAATATGCGAATGTAATGGAGCTATCAATGCTCTGCCATCTGTATGGGTTTGGATTATACGTGTATTTGTATTTAAAAAATATATTTTTAAACGACATTAATTCAATTTCAATAAGGCAAAATCGATGTTCTCACATAACTCGTAGATAAAGTTTAGCGTTGCAAAATAAAATTCGATGATTTTTTAGTATTATATGTCATCATTAATTTTTGTATTTAGTTTCATTGAAAATTATTATATAAAACGAATACAAACACGATGCTTAACAAATTTACTATGTTTATTTTTACCTTCATTCGATAATTATCACTCTTTCCATTGTCTATATTACCATCAAAGAAGTGTAAATAATAACTATTGTAACACGTTTGTGTAATTTCGCGATTCTCACGACATCTTTACACGATCATCACTTTCACATGCTGAATCAATCAAAATCACGACTTTCCATGTCAGTCGTTCTATCATCAGATTAATGAAGTAAGGTTGGGGTCAGTTATAATGGATTCACTAAGTGGAAGTCTTAAGTCATTGGGATCATCAATTTTAATTTGATTAGCACTTCGTGTCGAATTACGATGTGTATTTGGAGAAGGGCTAATTTTGATATTGATGTTGTTAAATATACCCAGGTACTCTTCCAGTCCAGTCCTACATATACTGTTTTAGGTACTGAAACAACAAAATTCATTGTAAAATGTAGGGGATACCAATAACTGATCAGCACTTTTTAATATCCCTATAGATTGCCTGTAAAATGTGCATTAATGTTGGCTTTCAATTTCTGTACTTTTCTCCAAAATAAATTGTAATGATTTGTTAAACACTACAGTAAAATAATATAAAACACATGCTATTTTTCATATTTTATTCTTAGGTAGTATCCGTTTCTCGACAACAATTTCAAAAGTTATAATCCTTGTAACATGTAACTACATTGTTCGAATGTTCTCGAAGCACCAATGTGGGTAGATACTTGTCGACTAACTGCATCGTTATGAACATGACCAAGTGCTAGTAAATTCTACAATTTTGTGTAAAATATTAATAATGTATTGTTTTATGTAAAAGTTCCTTAAGATTCTAAAATAATTTTTATAGTTGACAATAAATTTACGGTCTTGTGCTTAAGTAGTTGTCATCAAACAGTAGTTTTTATGTTTATGCTTTTAATATTTATCGTCCTAGTCTCTAATCTTTATTAGTATTGTGACTTCAACTGTTTGCGAAATATTTCGTTTTATATCACGGTAAAAAGGTAATATAAACTTTTCTTTATTCGAGTATTAAAAGTCACAGAACAAAGCTAGTTCTTTCATCAAACATACACTGCATGTCAACTGCATATCGTTATCCTAATGGGAGGAAGTTTCAATTACTTCGAAACACACATTACATGAATCATATGCACTTTGTTTACGATGACCAGTTCTCATCAATCATAATCATTTAAATTAACACCGAATTTATTTTGATCAATTCCTGTTTGATTTGCAACGGTGTAAATGAATTCTCTTTGCCGAAAATTGATGTTTTATATCTCTGGAGAGTTTCTTTGTGTTTTCGTGTGTGGTCTATGGGGAATACCGTGAAGAATTATTGAGTTGACACCGCCATCTTTTTCCGTGCGTATCAAAGGAGAATCTTTTTATTGTGAACACATGTCTGGAAAAACATACATGTTTTTTGACCACTCATGACATTTTATCCTTGTCTGACACGAAATTTCTTATTGGGTATAATACGTTGATATTAGGATGTGTAGAAAACTTCCTCACAATAGAGATTCATATTTATTTTCTAGTTAAATATAAGAAGTACCTAAGTGTATGCACAAACACATACTTCCATATTCATTTTAGAACAGAACGATTTTTTTTTCCATTTACCGTCTGACCAGGTCAATTTTAGTTCAAAAAAGCCAAAAAATGTTAACTTAAACAAATAATAGTCGAGGAGCTATGAAAATCATAATTATTAGCCATAAACGTTATTTTACGTTTATAGTTTAAGAGTGATCACTGTTTAGTTTAATGATCATGATACTTATTTTTTATTACAGCTATTATTTCTTTATTAATACCTATTAGATCTATTAACCGGGCCTCACACGTTACTGGTAACCTACAACAGAATTATATTTCGTTTCGACAGGTACAGTTAACTATCTAGTAGTAAGTGATGGACTGCATTCACGGATTATTACATCAGAAAGTTCGCAAATGTTTTTAGCATTAGTTAAATAATGCACAATAATATTATTTAGTTGTCTTAATAATCGAACCAAATTCATACAAGCTGATCTAATCTATTTTTAGTTCGCTGATTGTAATCTGGAAGTTTATAGTACGGACGATGGATCTGAGACTAAGTCATGCGGTTTTGTTTTATTTTATTACGTCCTTGGCTCGCAGATAGAACAAAATTAAATATAAATAAAATAAAGTATCGTGTTTTTGTGCTTAACAAAGCTGTTAGATTGAAGCGAGGTAGAGAGTCTAATGATGATTTCGCTAATTAATGGGAGTTATAACTGACCTCATGGCTATTAAAACATATTTTACAAACAAAATTTTGTAAATGTCGAGTTCTCAAACCAATTAATTTTAACTATCCTTTACTTGTTTATTTTAGTGCTATTGTTTTCTGTGCAATCACATTTTATTTTATAGATGTAATAACTGTTCACATATTTATTAAGGGGGAGTTTTGTTGTATAATTTCGCAGAAAGCCTATTCGGTTGCAACCGTTACGCTATTATTCGGAATGAGTCATTGATTACAATAAACGAGGAACAGAAGTTTTGAAAGCAATGCAAAGCAATGAATTTAGATCCAGTGTTCAGTGTCACACGTGTGATGAGATTATCAGTTAATCTTTAGGAAGACGATCAATAAATCGACAATTAAATTATTTTTTAAGTTAAAATTAAAGAAAATGCAATAGGTAAATTAAAAATGCTTATGCCGTAGAGACGATTTCATGTGAACTCACTCAATAGAGTGAGAGTATGATTAGTTTATTAACTACATAATATCATATTTAAAAAACCGCTGATAGGCTTTGCTTTCGTAAGTTAAGGACTTTTACAAACTTTTTTTTCTAAATTCAAATTTATTTTGTATGATGTAAATAAAAATAGAAATTAAATGAAGATTTAAGCGTATGATATAAATATATTAATGAATAGAATTATATAGCTTTCTCGTCCATTAAATAAAAAGGTCTACCGAGCGAGCCTTCTGTTTCAAATTGTTATTGCCGCATCTAGAGGGGAAGAGAACACTAAAACGCATTCAATTTATTGTTACTCCTAACAAGAAATACTCTTTTAATATTTATACACAAATTCGTTCAGTTCATTTAAAACGATATTCACTTTTATCACGTCTTTTACTTTTTCGAGTAACGTAAATAAAGAATGAACGCTTTGTAAATTATTTATTGAAATTAAAACGTGTTTATATCCGGTTAGTTTTCATAAAAAAAAATGAAAATATAGGTACTTTGCTCATTTTTAATTGTATGTATGAAAGATAATTATAATAAAAATAAAAATGACGTTGAATGTCTTTGCCTAAATATAATATGTACTGTACGACAAAGTATAACAAAGTTACGACCTACTACTATAATAATTTTATTTCAAATGAGTAAAAAGAAAATGGATTACTTTCGATCGTTTCCATTTCATTAATACGTTGCGTTTTGTTTGGGGGATGAAGAAGTGACTGATGGCACCCATTGAACGTCATCCACGAGATTACGTTTTTGTATTTTTTATAAGCTGGTCATATTTCAATGTTTTACTTCTTTTATTATTTGAATTATTACTTTTTTTTCGTTTTAGACAGTGTTTTATTTTAACTTTTGTGCTCTGAAGTTATTTGTTTAATAAAGAACTGCAGCAAAACGTTGAAACTGTAACCTAATATTTATTTTTGTTTCTAAAACTCATCAATTAGCTCTATTTTATGATCATGCGAATAGCTGAAAAAAATTGAACTTATCGACTATGATCTAAAACCGCATTACAAATATTGAACTTAATTACTTTCATTACACAACTATTATTAAACCGAATCGCGAAGTCGTATCTCGTGTTATTGTATATTTTTATATCTCGGTCTATAAATCTTAAAGCATTTTATCTCATTTAATATTTTATTTTTTGCCTTTAGAAACGTCAGAATTATAATTACCACAGCGGATCGAGAAGACATTTTCTAATCCCGGATCAGACCTCGGGATCCGACACCAATCTTAACGAAGTTCATCTCATGTCATTAAAAGATTGAAAGATTACTCGTTCAATTCCTCGGGGGTAAAAATCGCGCGACTGAATTTATCTCATTAGTTAAATGGTGCGTTGAGTTTACCAAGATGTCGGGAAAATTATGTTTCTTCCACCATTTTGGAGCGCTTTTATGATAAAAATGTATTAAAAAAGGATAATTGAGAGATTAGTTGGCTGATAATATTGTTAATGCTTCGGGTATTTAAATGAGGTGCTCGAGATTGGAAAGACTCATCAGTATACCCGTGGTGATAAAAATTATTGGAAGGCCCATGTCTAGCAACGGATGTCTATGATTTGGTAACAATTGCCACTAATTCATATACCACTGAAGTTCAATTCTGCTTGCTCAAGATTCGCTTTCCTCGTGTGAGCTATTAGTAATCACCATGCTCTTGCAGCATTCTCTCTAATAATTTTATACACCAATCTATCCTTATACTGCGATTAAGTAATACAGTTCCATCTCCAAGTCTCCTATGTAAGTTTCTGTCAAACATTTTACGAGATGAGTGTACGATAGAATGCATCACCAAGGGGCGGCTTATTGGAAAAGTTTTAACTGGATTACGTTTGATTACGCGACGAATCTCCGGATCTGTCGACGCGGTTTATCGCTTACTAACTTGTTACGTACTAATTTAAGAGTTTTCGTACTTTTTTGATTGTATTTCTCGCGTCGGTGACGTTTGAGTTATGGATATTTATGTAAGGTAGAATTTTCTTTATGGGACGAGTTTATAAATTTTGTATGTATGGGGTAGATGCATAATGGGTTGACAAACGTTTTTTTTTATTTATTTATAAACTTGACTTTGTTTTATCTTATACTGTCCCCCATCTTGTAAATTTGACTTTAGTATATTGTACTACAAAGAAACCACTGGCACCTAAATCAAAAGTACTGTGTACAAAAGGGTACCTACTGGTATAATTTCAATACCATAATACAACATTGAATGGATCAATAGGAATAACAATAAAGAAAATACCGAACTCTAATACCGGGATAAAATATCCGAAAGTCAAACAGATGACGTATGAGAAAACATTTTCAAAGTTCAAGAAAACGGAAAAATTGTTTTAAAATCCCCGTAGGAAAAGGAATGCATTTGAAATCCATACTCCATCTTGCAGTAAGTCTAGCACTGGCAAACATCGCTACTCCAAATAACAATAAATGTAAAAGTCTCTAAGTTCTCCGTTCGTTTCTACGATTTTAAGAGTTTAAGTAAGAAGAGAAAGCGATTCAGTATTTTTTTTTTTGTAAAAGATATGCAGAGTTCCACGATTACTATTGTGAAAATGTGTTTTAATATATCTATTAATGAAAATACCTTCTCAGCAATGCTACTATTTCATTTATATGATAACTCATTATTTTGAATAGAAAAACTATGTTTTCATATTATTGTTCTATTTTCCCTTTGAAGTTTTCGGTTATTTATTTATTTATTAAAAGGAAAACCAACAGCTGGTAAAAATACAATAATTGCTGAATTAAAAACTAAAAGCTATGATTGTGGTAATATGTATTTTTTTATTTCGCATACCGGACAATGCGTTTTATGCTGTTTTATAGTGCAACTACCAACTGAAGGTCTTCAAGTTTATCTAATCGCTTTCTCCTACAATTTGCACCGTTTCTAAGAGCACCTCTACAAAAGGAAAGCAAACATTCTGTACGTTCACACCGCATTACTGCAGTCCCACGGTTTTGGCTTGTTCGTAGGTTTGCCCGCGGTTCACGTGTACCTGCGACTTTTACTCCATAAAAGTTTACATAAAAGGAAAGTTTATAAGCCGATCAGGATTTTGTGTACTGTTCGAATGAACAATATGGAATGTTCTGGACAAAGTTTATTGTAAGCTTAATATCATTCAACTTTGTCTTATCAAAAATTTTGCAACAAAACATAAGTTCAAATGAAAGAAAGTGTCTACTTAAATAAGAAAAAATAAAATGTAATTTAAGTATAACCGCTTAACTTTTTGAACTTGAAAGATTAAGCCTTAATAAAGATTATAAAAAGCCAGTTCTCTTCATAATAGGAAAATGCTTACAGCTTTTACAACGTGTTTAAATAAAAATGTGGTTTTATTTACTCTCCATAATGATTCTTAATTAAGAACAGTTAATATTTATGAAAAGGGTTAATGTTTGAAACAGCACTTTGATTCTCGTTTGAGGTTTTACTCTCTGCAGTACATTGTAGGTTTGTCCGTTGTAACTTGACATAACATAGGTCTTTGAGCACGAACTGAAACTGGGCCATTGTGAAAAGAGTTTTTATATTCGGTGAGTTGTTTCTCAGGCTTGAAACCAAATTTCATATGATTTAAATTCGTTTTAGGGCGTAATGTACCTATAGGGTAACATACAGAGTTTTTCGCATTTACAATATGAGTACGGAATAATATAAATTCTGTAAAACAATTGAAATGAAATACAAATAATGAATCAGATGAAGGTCGTTCGTATTTAGTTTCTTCATTTGTGTTAAGTAAGATGATATTGAATGTGGTTTGTCAACGCAATAGTCAAGTTTATTGTTATGCCTATAAAAGGAATTGCAAATTATCAACTCCCTGACGAAAAAAGTTTTTATGAATTGTATAGATACATTTCGACCTCTTCGTATTTTGTTCTGCATAAATACTTCAAATTTGTCGTCTATATTTGAGTAGTTTTTCAATTTATTGTGCTTCTGTGATTGGGCAGGTTCGTGAGTAATATTGTGAACTGACCATTAGTTGACGCGTTTAGTACTTTTTTTTTATTTTTTTTTATTGCGTGATAGATAAACGAGCCTACGGCCCAACTAATGGTGAGCGGTCAACGTCGCTCATGAACCTCTGCAATGCCAGGGCAATGAGGGGCTGTTATCTATCGCCTACCGATACAGGACTTTTCTTAAACCTCGTTTAAAGAGGGACATGTCATAGCGCTCCGGGAACACCGCGGATGGGAGTCCATTCCAAATCGGAATGGTACTGTCTATCATTCAAAAAAATCATAACAGTCTTTACACTTTCGTCTAAAAAAAGTAGCTGCAGATTACGCTTATTTATTGTACAACTATAACGATAATTCAAACAGTATAAGCAACCAGATAAAGGAGTCTTGTGTTTTATGCTGCTAAATAATAGGGGTAGCATCTTGTATTATCTCGGGGGACCATATTTTTTCTAGAAAACATAACACAGGTGCAGAAGATATCCGTTAATGGTGTATTTTGTTACCGTCTTTCGTCTCTTTTACTCGCGCTATATTTTTTATCTGTCCTTTTCCGTTCTCGGGCCCTTACAAATTAAACCTTACCTTTAACCTTAAAAATTTTTGTGTTACTCTTTTCTTTTTAGTAGAAGACTTACAAGTGCCTGATTGGATTAAGAACCCTTTGATCGCGGTCGAAATACTTGAGTTACATGCGGTAATCGATCGCTGAAGGTACAAAAACTTTATTGTATTAGAAGTAGCTTATCAAGCACTTTATTTTGAGTGCAATGAACTTAGCAATAATTCTTTGAATAGTTATGAATGTTCGTTCATTAAGTTTTGGTTCTAAAGTACCTACTTGAAACTTTGGAAACGGATTCAGCTAAATCGGTATAAGTTATTTTATTAGAATTATGTTCTATGGTAAAATAACCACAGTTGATGAAGAAAATAGAATGAAGCGATAAATAAAACTTTCACGTGAAGAAAAAAACATATTTTTCTTGTGTTTAATTTTGTACCTGTATGATCAAACTGTTTTCATTTCTTTTTAATCTTCTTTTTCTATAGTTTTGTTATAAATTTACAATACCGTCTTCGTTTAATTCGTGAATGCTATGCTCACCTATTATTAGTATATTTACACTGTTATTTGAATTATTGAATGTTTTAACTGTAATTGATGTCTGTAATTATACTGTCGATTGGCTTCATATATTAAATTAATAAAATAAATAATGTACTACATTACTATTTTATAAAAAGGTTTTATCAACTCCAATTTCCTAACTAGGTTAAAATTTATATCCATGGTGTGTCCGAGTTTAACGATTAATTTAAATGAAAACAACAGCAAAGTTCAGTCACGTAGAACAACGTTATCTTTACCGTTGTCGTCGGAAGAGCCGCCAATTTTTTTTGTTTTAATTCGGCCTCGGGAATAGCACCGAGATAATGCTCGGTATGGCTTAATTAACTTTATTAGAATTTGTTTGGTGGATCGTGTTTTTTTGTATAGCTTTTTTTATTTGATGATTGTGAAACTGAAGGACTACGATGGCTTTTTCAAAAACAACAAGAAATTTTGTGTCTGCAGTGAATGTTTTGAAAAATTAAAATATTTTTTGTGAGTATAACTAGACTATTGTGGCAGTAAAACCAAAGTCACTTAATGCTAAAGTACTATTCCTTCTTAAAATATACATATAATCTAAAAACTAAACGTAGCTTAAAAATAGTCTAGATATAGTTAATTTCTTTTTATTGCAAGATAGATAGACGAGCCTACGACCCACCCGATGGTAAGCGGTCACCGTCGCTCATGAACCTCTGCAATGCCAATAAATAAATATGCCATAAATAAAAATAGACATTAGACAGGAACTGTGATAACATAATTTATAACAATAGGTATATTTTAATATACCTTTAAAAATGTAAATTAAGCTCCTAAATGCTCTTATTGAGAGAGCGTATTAAAAATCCAAAAAGTCTTATTATCAGATGAAAGTCAATAACGTTGAAAATTGAATGGAATCATAAAAATCCCCGGAGACATTATTAATCCATACCTACATTTTCTTATTTAATTTCACGGAAGGAATTAATATTTTAATATTATGAATTTATTCTCGATGAAAAGAAATCTACATACTGTTTATTTTCTTTGGTTTCTTCCATGATTTCGTTAACTTTTCCGAAGATGATGTTCAAAATATTGTTTTAAGTTTGATTCTCAGATTTACCAAAGTTATACCACTCCATTTCAGGAATTGTTTCTATCCTTTGCTGCTTAGTATGAATTTATATTCGAGAATCATCTTGTCAATCCATGGCGCGTGTGTCTCCAAAGCTGGATCTAAAATTCCTTTATAGTTCACCACTCTGAGCACTCAAGTGGTCATTTTCACCTCCTTTGAAAAGTCTTCATTGCATATCGTCGGTATAGTGATTATTAATCCTTATTGTAACAACGAGTAGTTGGTTGATTGATTTCCCCATATTTTTTCACTCATTTCAGCATTCCTGAGTATCTGAAGCTTGTTAAGCAAGTCAACATTTTCAATAGCGAAATACTACGACTATCCATCTATCACTATAAAATATTTTATAATTGTGTTATAGGAGTTCATCAACTTATTCATAATTCCAATAAATCCTAATACCTCAATTATAGTTCTAAATTAAACATCTCCTCAAACAGTCGCAATAAGCCTCCTGATTTAATATAGGGATGTAAGGGCTGACCAATGTTTGCATTAGATCCACCAAACGTCTCACATTACTCAGTGCTCTGACCGTAGCGGAAAGCGTTTGTAACCCTTGAGAACCCTATTTGCGGCCGTCATTACGAATTCTAGTCGAGTTTTGGACAGGCCCAGCTTTAAGAATGTTCGCGGAATTGCCCTGGGCTTCCTCTTGTTGTGGACGATTGAGCGAGCTTAATTGTTGGTTTTAAGTTGTTCTCTATTACGGACTACTAATAGGTTTGCTTTACTAATGATCAAATCGTTCTATGTTTGGATTTCACACAAAATATCGAATGGAAAGTTTTTTTATGCCCTCTTCCTCAAATATATAACGACTCTTATATATAACGGTGACGTCAATACATTGCATATTTATGAATATAAATATTATATTTATACATATTTACTTATTAATTCCCCTCTTCGGATGAGACATGAGCCCGACAGTGGGCAGTAATGGGTTGTTACAGTACAGTACTTATTAATTTAAGAACAAAAAGCAGCGGGCAAGTCCCATTCAATAAAACTTAAATTATTATTTTTGCTTTCCCATCATACTCATGACATAAACAAGCTAGATAACGACTAACTTCATCTTCCTGTTAAGGTATTGCCTTTCCAAAGTATTATTCTAAATATTAAGGTTTCCTGGAAACACGAAGAGTTAGAAAATTATACAGAATTTCGAGGTTTCGAGGTTATTAACCAATAATTTAACGATCTACGGAACAACAGCTAAAATTTCCACGAACCGGATAAATTCTTAGGTTATGAAACATAAACTTCATTAATTAAGTGAAGTTTTCGCTTCAAATTAATTAGACATAATTTGCAATGAGATATTGATTACATCAACTTTTATCTTTTACGAAGAAATACCTTTTCTTGTTCTCTAAAATAATTATAATTTTCGTTCTTATAAAGATGATTCTTAATGATTTTAACTTGTTCTAATTTAATGTCATTTTAGTTAAGTGCCTACTATGTGCACATGATAATATGAAGTAAAGATTGAGGAAGACTTTATTAATAGTATATAATGTCCTATATATAAATGATTAAATATATTTGTACCTATGTTTGTTATCTCTTCTTTCTCTTGACATAGCTTGCTTCTAAAAACTGCAGTAACATTAATCAGATAGATATTTTAAAAACTAGATAAGGAAATTAAACACAATTAACTAATTATTTACTTTTTGTTTCAGGTACTAATTTTGCTCCATATTCGATCAAAATAGATATTAACAATAAGAAGACTTGTAAGTTACATCGTTTTAAACGTACGTAAAGTATGGACAACATAGCACTATTCATATGCAGTTTCAAACTATTTATGAGCATTTTTAACCGCCATGAATGGCATCCGAAAACCAGCAACATTTTATATGGTACATTTCGTTGGAACATTTTAACCGTGGACAAAAAAAAATCACAACGAATACGTTCGTTTGGGGACAGATTTTATTTTAGAAATTGATAGTCGAGCTTCATTCGAGCCGAGAATAAACCTTTTGTCGAAGCCATTTCCCTGTGTCTGTTTTGCATTGTTTAAAAATTTATACAGTTATCTGGACAGGTTGAAATAGTTGGTTTTCAGTGGCGTTCCTTTGATAGCAATTAATCTGGATTAGTGGTGCATTGTGTCAACCCCCGTGAAATTTCATTGTTTGGGCTGGAATAGGTTGTTCGAAAATTTATATTGCTTTTGGACTATAATATATTTCGTTAGTAGTTATTTAAAAGAGATATTTACATGTTTAGTAAAGTTACACATTATTTTTTTTTTTTTATATTTCATAATACTAGCAATTCGGGTGGTAGCAATGTTTAAATATTAAGAATTTAGGTATTTTATTTTTCTAAATACATTGTTGGTACAGTAAAAAAATCACCTCATGAAAAAATCTAGTACCTACAAGAATAATTAATTTATTACATACCATTGTAAAATTATCCTTGGTACTTTGTTGTCCATATAAACAAAGTGAAATCACTCCAACAAATCTCTCAACTGCCAAAAACAAACAAACAATCGTACAGTGACACAAACAGTACTCACATCTGTCGTCAATAATAATTCAAAGAAAAACAAAAGGACATGTGAACCATTCTTGAGGGCGGAAGCGGTGGACAAAAAACTACTCAGATTACAGATTCAGATGTACATCGGATGTATGGGACACCTGTTTCATGTTGTAAAACGAAAGTATATGTAAAATCAAAGATAAATCTCTAGTATTACTTTCATGCATTATAAACGGGTTCTAAAAACGATATTTAATTAATAGAGAGGGTGAGTTCGATATTAGTGTAATATAGAAAACCGCGAGTGTTTGATTAAGTTTATAAATAAATATTAGTAGAGGAGGCTTTCATAGGCACTATTTTTACATTATTAAATAGTAATTGGAAGTCAAATACTAACAAAATACCTACAAAGTAATACAAACGTGGTCCATAACAGTGGCGCGAGGAATAATAATACTAACGCCATCTATTGGAATAAAAATGGTCTGTGTTGCGGGTAATATGAGTAATTGAGGCTAATTTCACTGAAAAACAATCACATGAAATTAAACGCAGTCGCCTTGTCTTTGTTAAATGTCAAAAATGAAATACTCTAAAAATCATGTACCTAATCTAAAAAACAAAAAGAACTCGAACTTAAAAATTATGCCATAAGCGAACCAGACTAACAAACATTTTAAATTATAAATTAAAGTCTAAACAGTCGATTACCAAAGCGCACAGTCATTAAACGAGAATTTTCATAATTATCGATAACGCAGCAAACAATCGATTCAACGAATGATTTGCAATCGAATCGACAATCAACGAACGAAATGAGTTTTATCTTCGGTAAATTAAACGAGAATCTGATTAATTAACGGGTTAAGCTAACTAGGCGTTAAATAAACTGTGCGAATAATCGATTAAGGGAAAATTGTTGCTTAAAATAGCAAATTATTATAATTTTGTAGCTGTTCAAATTGTTTCGGGGTTTTAGTCTGTATTCATGAGATATTATAATATATCATAATATATCATATCATAAAAGTCGTGGTGGCCGAGTGGTCGAAGCACGTCCTTCCGAGCGGGAGGTCGCGGGTTCAAATCCGGCTTGCACCTCTAAATCTAAATGTGAAAAAAATATATGTGCAATTTTTCACAACACCACTGGCTAATAACGGTGAAGGAAAACATCGTGAGGAAACCTGCATGTCGGAAAAGGGTTATAAACTCCTTTGAAGATATGTGAAGTCCCCAATCCGCACTGGGCAAGCGTGGTGGACTATGCCTAATCCCTCTTCTGAGGAGACCTGAGCCCAACAGTGGGCAGTAATGGGTTGGTACAGGACAGGAATTCATGAGATATTAATGCTCTTAATTTTTAAGATTAATGAGATGGTTTCAATGAGTTTCTGCTTGCTTCAATAGGTTATCGTCAACTACATAATCAAAGCCTATTTGTAAAATTTCTTCCTCCTCACTTCTGTTATTTTTTCTCCTTTAAGATATGATTAAATTTTGCGATACGATAATATTTTTGAATTATAGTTACGACGAGCTTTCATTATGTAACTAGTGATAAACTAGAACCGTTTAATAAATGGCTCACGGAGAGGTGACTCTAATCTTCAGTTAATTAATTAAAGTGCCTCCCGTAGTGATTATGTTCCTGTGTTAGCTCACCTTCGTACAATATTCAGCTTGTTATAATATTCTCTTTGGTATATTATTTAGACATTCTTTTTAGAAGTGTTTTTGTTTTTTTTAACTGTTATAATTGAACAATCAAACTAAAAATAAGTAAAATTTTAAAAAGGGACTTATTAGTTATTAAATAAAAAAAATACAAAGGTCATTCTTTACCATGATGAATCATACAAAATCTATAAGATTTACAAGATACCTACTTCAGCTGAGGTCAAAGTTTTTAAAGCTGTTTCATAAACTCATACAAGTGTAATAACACATGTCAATATTATGTTATAATGCTATTAAAAGCAAAAAAAATCGGAGTATACAACCCATTGAATATCGATTCCAAGAAATCCAACTCATCAGTGCCAACACTAATCTTTCTTTACACTACTAATTACTAACCGTACTGACAAGCTAGTGGCTTTAATCTCCAACAGTGAATCACAGTAGTCACCCTTCACGGATCTCAGGTGCACACACGACTCGTCTAATCCATCTTGTCAGATCACAGGACCACCCCACGGATCATGTTTTAAACCTTATATCTTACGGACGCCAATGGATTATAGGGGGCTAATATGGACGGCTTGTCACCTTGTAGCAAAATGTTGCGGGTTTTAATTGGGAAAATTAATACTATTGTGGTATTGATATGGCTTGGTGGCCCGTTGGCTCGTCTGCCTACATGACAATTAAAAAAAAAGATTAGAAATATTGCTTTTGGAAAATAATTTTGTGGTTCGAGAGTTGTTTAAGAGTCAGTTGGTAGAAGCCTTTGAATGTCCCTTAGTTCCTCTACATTACCATGACCAAAGTAGATGATCAAAGATATCAGTAGTCAAACTCCAATGCCGCGGGAGCTACTGACCGCTAAGTCTACAATTTCTTACTTAAACACACAAAAATTGAGAACAATACATTTGTATGATTTATGTAATAGATACTATTGAATGATTTAGTTACAACCGTAAAGATGTGTAGTTACGTGGTTTGTTCTTCGGTTACGTTAACTGGGTCGAGGTTCTGAAGTACTTTTGTAATATGGTTGTCAGTGTTAATGATTCCAACTGTTTTCCAATTAAAACAAGAAACGTTACTTGGTAAATGTATTTTAGAATTTGTTTTTCTTGAACTATTTGACTTAATACAAATGCCATTGGCCGCGTCCACACAGACCGAGGCGGCTCGCGAGGCTGGAAATCTAGCAATTAATGAATATGGCAATTTTTAACTGGTAACACAATGTCCTGATCCACAGTGACAATTCGACCTGTTCGATGAAACAAAATGTAGGCGAGGAGTCTGTGTGGACGCGGCCATTCAGATTTATAGGAAATCTGTCGAATTTTATTTTATTGAATTTTGTAGTAATTAACTATGTAATTGTATTTTATTTCAATCTAATCAAAGTAATTACAAAGAAAACGGAAACGTTTAAGATTGCCTTTTACGTTTACCTACAGTTGTGCACATCTTGATAGGTTCAGAAAAAAAACTATATTTAGGTATTTTATTTTCCAGCGCTTCATCAAAAGATACTGGTTTTTAATCAAACTGTCGTAAAATCGATTAGGACACTTTCAATGACAATATTAAACTCACATGTCCTAGTTTGGAACGAAAGCAATATCGTGAGAATGTTCCTCATATTGAAGAATTTTTCAATGTGTCCTCATACGTTAAGCTGTTTCCATTATAGTGATATGAGTATCAAAAGTTATATCCACACATAGTATACAAAATTACCAATTCAAATTCTAGTATGAAGGGTATTTTTTTTACAATTTTTGGTAATATCAAAGGAGCACAATACGGTGTAATTTTTTTTAAATCTAATCGATGATTGGGAAACATCAGTGCTATAAATAAATGTATCGCAAGAGATCAATCATAATCACTCATTGTGTAAAACAAAGTCGCTTTCGCTATATGTCTTTCCAGTAAGTATGTACTATGCTTATTTCTTTAAAACTACGCTATGGATTTTAATGGATAGATTGAATCGAGTGCGGAAGGTTTATGTTTTAACAAAGATAAAGATAAATTTATTGATTTTCTGTCGTAAATGAGCACATAAGAATCAATTAGTGTAAGTTTTTACAGATATATAATTACACATGTCAAAGAGACGTTATCATAACATCAGAATGTTATCCACATGTCTGCAAGCGTGCGGAACAATGAGTTTCTTGGCTTGAGTCCTGGTAAAGTTGGAGTCAGTCGGGGCGCCAGTCGAGACGGCTCGTTACTTCCCAGTCTGAGCATACGTGATACGAATGCACGCACGTCATTGCATGTATGTTTTATCTGTATGTTAAAGATGGATGTACTTGTTTGTGTTTGAGACTGGTAAAGTTTTAGGGTTAGCTTGTCCTTTCCAAATTTTAAAAAAATGTAGGTTTTAAATTTTTACGGCATTTGTTTCAAATGTAATTTTGAAAGTCTCAAATTTCTCAATAGATTATTTTGATTGATTAGTCACTAATGTATTAAAAAAACGAAAAAACAGATACGGAATGATTGGTAACCCCACAAAAAGCACCGAATACATAAAGCAATTAACAAAACAAAGAATTTTTTTAACAATCTCTATTTAATCAAAATGGAATAAATCGGCAGCATTTAAAAATAGAAGACCCTGATTTAAAAACCAATAAAGTAAGCTCTCGAAGGTTGCGATTTTATAAATTAAAATAAAGGGGCTGAGCTCGGATTAACCTTATTAGAATTCATTCGATGCCCTCTGATCTTACTAATAAAAACCTTTTGTATTGCTTTGAGTCGATACGATTCCTAATAGCACTCACCTACAATAATAGCATTGTAAGAATACTTTTAATGCATTAAAAGGAAAGGAAAAAGGAAATAATGATGTCCAATCATTACATTAAAAAGTTAGGTAATTCTTTAATATAAAATTTTAGCAGTAAAGAATCTTTTCACATTATTTTCTTTATATACATGACTTTAAAGTACTATGTTATTAGGATTGAGATTTTCAGACTTAATGCATATGGAGTACAATTTTCAATAGTTTCATCACACCAAGGTTCATGCAACATTAGAAACAAGAAAATAAAAATTTATAAACATCCCAAAAAATATTCTGTGTTTACTACTCTTCCTTTTACTTAGGTAATGTAAAAACAATGCGAATAAACATGTATCAGCATTTAATTTTGCTATTAGATAAATAAAGTTTGCGTACCATGAACGCATTGTTTTTAAAAGCTTCCAAATCACTGTGGGGTCCAATTATCTTGCATGACTATCACATCGGCGGATGATAGCAATTTGCAAGCGTAAAATTCTAATGACCATCTTTATGAACTATCGGATTCACTTCCTGCCTTCACTTGTGGGAAATAACTTACGTTAATCTTCACAGATAATTTGGTTCAAGGAAGTAGAATAGTAAACAAATGGGTACATATTATTATGTAGAACTAGATACAAACACGAGGAAAAGTTAATTGAGCCGAAATTAGGTGGAGGCGCAGTGAATTTCTTGATGATAATGAGTTTCATAAAAAACATTTTGTTTAGTACCTAGACATTATCATAACAATATAAAAAGCTATCAGAAGAAAATTAAGCATTAGTATAGTATAGAGAATACATAATGTAGAAATTTAAAAATTTCATAATGTTTCAATAACAAGTTTTAAATAATTAAATATCCAATATACAATTTAATCTCACTCGATTAATTCCAACTCAATAACTGCCTATAATTTACAATCTCCGAAACATCAATAATGCGCTTTTAATCTTAATAAATTGAAGCACATAAATGAAGTAAATCGTTCTTCAAAAATAATTTTCCAATTACGAACAATATCGGCTTAAAATTTAATCCGCATCTGTTCTCCGATACGGGAAGGGCTGCCTCATCATGTTTTTGTTGTAGGAATACGAATTACGGAATTAAGAACGATTTGTGAATAACTTAAGTGATTTTATTGTTTAATGATCTTAGTAGTATTAGTTGAGTACAAGGATACAGTGAGTGTGGTGTGTCGTGATGTGAGTTCGAGTTCCAGTGGTACCACCCAAAAGCGAACGAGAAAGAGGGTAGACAGATTTGTTTGCTCTTAAATCGACCCGCAATATCGCGTCTTCTCGTGATCATGACGTTTGCAACTACGTTGAAATATCGAGACAACTCAATTAATTAAATATCGCGGTAAGAACCCGTTGAAAATGCATGAAGGTAGTATAGAAAACCGCGAGTGTATGAATAAGTTTATTATGAAGATTATCTTTAATCACTCTAAATTTAATCTTAGTTCCAAATATTTTGTATATCTAAGCACAAAATGTAATAAGTAAAACATGCCTAAGTACGCAAGTAATATTTCAACAGACGAATATGTTTCCACACACGTGAAGAGACAAGCAGATGCGAGCTGTCGGCGAAATGTAAGCAAAATAAACACGAACAGGTTTAATCCTTACAATTTACACCATCCGCGTACAAGCAAAGAAATTTACTGGTTACAAATGATTGGATTTGAATTGCTTTTACATTTGCAAATAAATATCGACTTAACGAGTTGTTAACATAATTTGAAACAACATCAAGTTATTATAACAATTGGCATTGGATATAAAATAGTAAGTTTCATACAGTTTCAAAATATTAATGAGTGTCACAATATTTTTAATAGTCACATCGAAAGTAAACTAAAAATAACCTACAGTAGTAAACAGGGCTCCTAAATGTTACATACAACACATTATTTCCCTTCGATCTCGTTAGCGCATATAAAACTTACAACCTGCATTTTTGACCAAATAGGTCTGTCATAACAACGACTTCCCCTTGATAAGTTCAACCCAACTATATATTGTTGACCCCTTTTCAGTATAACATTCGAGGTATCAAAGTTCTTCTATATTTGGTCGAGTCATGGCTGCATTTGACGAGAGCCGCAAGCGACACCTTGGAAAATTGGACTGGAAATATAATTGGGAAATTATAAGGGTGCCTTTTAATACCCTCGAGTGGGATGCCCCTAGGAAATTGTATTTTGTTACGCACTGCACCGCAGTGTGCCAGACAGTTCCGGGTTTCGATATTCAAGTTTATTTCGTGTTTGTCGTTTACAAATAGGATTTCAGTAGTAAAGGATATAATTCAAAGCCACATGCCATTTGTCGGGGCTCGGACGCTCACAGTCAGCGTCCGAGCTCCGGCTGAGGCCAGAACCTAGCACGGGATTATGAGGGACGGCGCGACGCGTTACGCATTCGGCACTCTTTCCCGTTGCGCCGAGATCCGTTTCGTTAATGTAGCTATTATGTATGTACTTAATAGTAGAGTGTAGACTAGTTTCAGAAAAGGTTCAAAACCAACATTTTGAAATCAACAAAAATCTCAATACCTTAAATTACTCATTTGAAGAATTATAATATGTAAACTTTTACATTACAAGTATACAAAAATGTACCTCAATCACATTTACCACACAGTAAAATTTCCCTTAATACCAAGATGTTTAACATCTTCAAGTTTAAAAAGAAACCAATTCACAACTAAAGCAAAATCTAACACTATTAACAGATTAAAGGTTATCTGGAGAATCATCTAAAGTAGGGCTCTTATCGAATAGTCCCTCAAATAGTTGTTTTAGCAAACACAACTTCGTAATGGACGGGCTCTCAATAGAATTTTATGAAATGATCAAACATTTTCATGAATAATGTTTATCTACTCTAGTGTGTACGAAATGGATAAAAAATACTATTATAAGTGTGTGAGATGCATGGAACGTATGTTTATGTTTAAGAATGTATAGTCTTGTATGTATGTGTAGTAATTATAGACTTCAGTAAGTCATGCACTTGATCCACAGTTAATACAATACAAATACAAATACAAAATAGTTTATTCACAGAAATTTTACAAACAACTGATACATCTTTGACAATGGTCCCCGCACTAGGTCAGACCTGTATCGCGGGAGACCGTAATAAAAAATATAATTATAAAGCATATTCGTCATGGTTAATGTTATATTTGTGAGCCTCTAATTTGTATTGTGACTTGTTGGTCAGTGACTCTGACTAGTGAGCACCAAATGTCGGGTTTCATCTGTTTTAAAAAGAGTAAACATTTCGTATTTTTAAAGCTGATTCAATTTAGAGTTTATAAGACAAAGAACCAATTACATATGTTACATATTACCAGTCACAAAGTACGATAGTTAATAGGTTTCTTTTTGACAACAATTTTCTTACAAAAATACACCCGAACATAATAACACTCTTCAATATACAATTACCGAAAGTTTGAAATTTCCACATTACCGCATGAGTTACAATTTCCCTTTTACTCGAGTTTCCACAGTCACATATGTTACGAGTTCCCTAATTATCTGCTTCAAAATAAATGGTTTCAAGTACAACAGTGCTTTGTGGGTATGTCTTTGTATGTCATTTTCCATTCTATTTATATTTTAATGAACATTTACAATTATTCTGGTATTTCAGACCAAATATAAAAAAATTGAACTGTTACTACGAAACGTACGTACTTTTTCGAAAATTGTTTGAACATGCACCTTTTACCGAAAGAAAATAAGGATATTAAAGTTTTTATTTGATTTTTATCCTTGGCAGTTTGACTAAAATTATTTAATAACTAGGTGACCCGCGCAACTTCGTCTGCGTCACAGAGGGATATAACATAGCCTATAGCCTTCCTCGATAAATGGACTTTCCAGCAGTGAAAGAATTTTTCAAATCGGACTAGTAGATCCTGAGATTAGCGCGTTCAAACAAAGAAACAAACAAACTCTTCAGCTTTATAATATTAGTATAGATTGTAACAGTTTCTCAATTAGTAGATAATACTACATAGCCTAAAGTATCATAATATATCTTATGACAATCATACAGGAACCTTGACAGTGCAGTTCCGAAACCACTTAAAATTGGACTTCATCTGCGGAAATAATAAAAAATTCACTCATATCACAAGTAACCTATTCAAATCATTTTAGTATACAAATATGGGCAATAAACACCGCCAAAACACTAAATTTTGCAAGCGTCAAGTGGGAACTGTTAATTAAATTTTGTTTATGCGACAAATCCTCAACGCTTCGCTGAGGCAGATTCCAAATATAATTATTCGAGATGTTTTGTAAGAGCATTGTCTCACGAGGCTCAAAATCAGCCGACTGTCAACATTGGAATAATAAATTTAAGGTTCGCCACAATTCACAGTTCTGAACGTAATCCGTAATAGTCATGCAAGATTCCGTGTATGAGTCCTGTGTATTATTTTTGACTTAATTAACTTTATGTTTCGCAGTCATTTGTTTTTTTAACTTAGTAATAAAGAATGATAATTAGTCACACAAATACTGAAATATAAACAACATAAAACTACATACAAAATCTTGGAGGAAATCATTGTAAAAAAACTAAACTTGTAACTTGCAAAGTAGTGAATCTATTAAAATCAACTATTATTAACTTTTGAAATCCAATTGTTCTTTTTATTTTACAGAAATATTCAAAGTTGTTTATTTTATCATCACTTGTCATATGTTATAATTTCTCCGAATCGCACGTACTTGTATAAAGACACGTAACATTTGTTCATTGTATACGTAGAACAAACAATGCGTGATCGACGACGCCGCTGTCAGCTTAAAAACCACCGGCTTCTTACGAACACATTTACTTGGGGATTAGGAGCTAAATATTTGAGAAAGAAGCTCGTAAAGTAGCAGTCTTAGAAGTAGTTGAAAGTGTTTGTATTATTGTTCAATAGACAAAAACAAGTCCTCAGAATACTTTAAGAAACTTAACTGCTCAGTCTATGAGGGATACCTAAATTGAAAAATGTTTAACCAAAATATATGATAAAATTTAGCTTAGAATTCTACAGCACAACAAAGTTATAAATGGTTTTAATTACAAACGCGTCGACAGGTCACTGCGAACTAGAGGGTGTGGTGCAATCTAACGTAAATTGGACAAAGTATTCGTATAGACATTTAATAAATTTAGAAATTTTATTTAATGATTTCTTACATCTAATATATAAAATTCTCGTGTCACAGTTTTCGTTGCCATACTCCTCCGAAACGGCTTGACTGATTTTGATGAAATCTTTTCTGCTTATCCGGTGTCTATGAGAATCGGCCAACATCTATTTTTCGACCCCTACATTTTTTTTATTTTTCGACGCAGACGAAATAGCGCGGGGCAGCTAGTTTAATGTAAAAATTTTTGATCAGCGACTTTGTCAAAATTACACCTTAAAAAGTAATTTGAGCTTCACGCACGCCTGTAATAATTTGAGCTTCACGCACGCCTGTAATATTTTTTTCAGTAGAGTGACCAAAGTTTATTTACGGAATAAAGTTTGACGTTCTTCGATAGTAACTCAGAAAATAAAGTTTTTCGAGAAAACCTCTCCTTTAATCAAAGTTAGAGTGATGCTGAAGTTTAAGCATCTCAGGTTATTTTGGATTACTCTAAAAGTTTGTAGTCAAGTTTGTAGTCAAGCGACCGTTGTTCGAGATTTCCGATGGAGTCACGGCGGATGGCTTATTGGAAAACATGGAGGGTGTCTCGTGATAATTAATCTGGCCAGACGGATGGCGGGGTGTGAGCCGTGGAATACAAATTGTGTTGACGCATCCCTCTTTCCATTCCAAAGCTACGAAAACAGAAAACCAGGAATTTAAAAATTAACTCTTTGAAAAAATCTGCAATACTTTTTAGACTAGCTTGTATACGTGTACAAAGCAAACATAATTAAGCACCAACTGGAAAACATAGTTGAAATGCCTTGAATTTCTTGAATTTCAGTCTACAAAGTTTTACAAAAAGCAAATGCAGCTTTGCACTCAGAACGATTTGCCCTTTGAGACGGTCCGATTACATTTCCAGTCCAGTTTTACTTACCTATGTTTTGCTGTACTCAAACATTCCGACTACAGTTGGGCTACTTACTTGTGATTGGCTATCATTGGCTATCAAAATGAAATCCTTTGACTAGACTGTACTAAACTTCAAGCTATTTGCAGTTTGAAAAAGCTTGTATTAGTTTTACAAATTTCAAAGATATGTAAAAATAAACAGAGATTTGCTAACATCGCGCGAGAGTTAAAACAACGGGTCAAATAAATGAGAAACTGCTTGGTATCGTATGGGATAAGATGAAATTTTCAAGCAATTTCGTGTCGACAGCTTGTAGCAAGAATGTTTGAACCGCCCAAGATGAGAATTTTGAATAAAAGAGCTCATCTTCCGTAATCTTGGCTGTGGCCGCCTTTGCACAGCGCTCTGCGATATTATGAAACTATTTTTGGAAAATATACGGTAATATAAAAACGTTAAATATATGGAAAACGTCTTCTAAATTATAAGAATATAAGATAAAGAAATATAAGAGAAATGTAAAAAATAATAATGTAACTAGCAAAACATTATTTTCTTTCTGGTTCCTATTCTGAAGTCAATCATTTATAGTAGAATAGCTATTATGACAATAGTAAACGAGTATCTCAAAGCCAAACAGTTAATAGTACGATACGGTCACAAATCAGACATTGAATGACTTGAATAGCTACTAAACCGGTCGATCCGGTTTCGACAGACTACGATACGATGGCATGATATCTAAGCATCTTCAATTGAGCGTAAACGATGCGTAGGTGACGAAAACTTGGTCACTGTTATTTGGTATTGCGTCATTTTAAACAAATTAGATAATCTTCCTGCATGACATTGAGCTGAACGAAATACCTAAAAATAGGACAGTCGCGACAGAAAATTACACAAACATACCTTATTTAAACATGACGGTTTAATCTAAGTTGATTCCATGACAAATTACCGAGAAAGTTGAGAAATACATAAACGATCCCGCCGCATCGTGATACCGCAACCTTTCAAATGAAAAGTATTCAAAACTTTCCAAGTCAATTAAAGACGAGATGAAAAGTTCGGAAGCAAAAGCTATAAACAAACGCAGGGTGAAATGACGGTTTGTTTGCGGGCTATAAAATGAGTAGGTTTAGAGGGAGCTATCGCAGTAGGCTCAGTAATTAATGGTCTGCAAGTTGGTAGGGGAAAATTGGATCAATTTGCGAGCCATTCTTCGGCTTAAATGCAGGATTGATTAACATTGATTGGAAAATAGAAGAACACAGATCTTGGGTTAAGTAATAGCAAACTTCGCCTAACTACAACAATTCAAATAGTTGCTTTGAAGCCAAGTTTATATTGCCCCTGGGACACCGTAAATATCCTTCGCAATAAAGGACTACAAAATGTACCCCATAAAAATTCAACGAATTCAGCACATATTGAGTGGTCTCAAAGTTTTAAGTATGGGAAGCGAGGCAAAGGCGGTTACATCCGACCCTCGTATTTAGCTATTGTTTTAAGTGGGATACACTTCGTTACGCCCCTGCATTTATCTGAATTTTTGAGATCGTTCGTACTTTTTTTTCGTAAAAACCCCCTTACGCTAAACTGATAATGATGGCGTTCGCTTGGAGAGAATTCGAATGTTCTGCAGAGTTTTGCGGGGTCTAACAACGATGAAAATTTATTGTAACGACTTTAACGCCTTTCCTTTAGTAAAAGGGATCTTTAATAGCCTATCTTAAGAACTATAACACCTGGGTCAACAGGTCTTTAAGGGCCGTCTAAATCTAACAGTATCAGTACGATTTATTGAAAACCTTTGAAGTCAAATATTTTCACACATCAGGCACAGCCACAGGGCTATTCTGTGGCAGACATTTCCCCTTTCTCAACCCAAACAATCCGCAAGAGTAATTTATCTCATTTCCTCCAATTATGGCCTTTTCAGTGAACTTGGAGTCACATGTCAAATGGGGTGAACTTGACTGTCTGAATGAGAATACATATTTTATGTGGTTGTGGCGCGCAAATAATCGAGTTATAGATAGATGTTCATTTGCAACCGTAATTGGCTGTCGTGTCTATTTATTGTGTCGTGAAGCAAATAGAAGATAAGAAATATTACCTATAATTAGTTGGTGATTATGAGATATGGTGTAGATTTGTTACAATCGCATTTCATTAGGTATATGATATAATATATTTGTCGCATAAGATATTTATGATAGATCTTTTTAAATTATTCTGGACATTCGTTTTATCTCGATTTTGAAGTATAGTTTAATAATTAGTTTCGATCTAGCATCAAAAACACTAAGTCGTTTAATATAAAACAGTTTATTCTATAACACTATTTCAAAGTTCGAACCATTTTTATATCTTTCTTTTCCTATTTGTGTTCAGCGTTAATTCGAAGGAATTAGAGATTTTCTCCTTTGCTGCCCGTCAGCCCATTTATATTTGTTTCAAGTTTGCAGACGTTCCCTCGGGCGTTTCATACATAAAGAGGGGAAGGTAAGCTTAATTAGGAAATAATGTCTAAGCGATTAATCACAATACCCCTACGAGTGTATGCAGAAAGTCTTTTGTTTCAAATCGTATCCCTAAATTGGGCTTGGAGCTGATTTCCAATGGAACGTGAGCGAGGGACGTCTCCGGTAGACCCGAAACTGTTACGGTTCGTTTCACACCGACGTATTACAGTTTCCCGTTTTAAAAGTCAAAGGTGAAGCTGATTTAGAACGGATGTTGCCTTTGTATTACATAAAACAGCCACGAAACTTGTAAAGAACTTGTAGTCGATGAAAACCTACACAGTTTCGAATTACAGTGTAATTTTAGCAATCTATTCAGTTTAACTACAATGGAAGAATAAAGACGAGTAAGTAATTAATAGCTATTGATGGCAATCGTTAACAAGTTCGTATCGGCATCGAAACTGGCTGTTATGTATTAAACGAAGATAATTGGTAATACAAAACCGAGCGGGGTACCAACTTCGTTATGAAGCGTACAAATTCTCCGCAAACCCTTTAATCCACCACCGGCGCCGTTTATTTCACTTGTCCCCTCGTTGGCGCATTTTGTCCCGTTTCCCCTGCACTTGATGAAATTTCGCCGATGCCTCCAAGGTACCGACTGTTTGTTAAATTCATGGTAAGCTTTTGATGCGGTGCCGTACAACATAATACTTTGCAGGTGTAGTCTTCTTTTGAGAAATTGCGCTCAAGGGAGTAAGGGGTAATACTTCTATGTTAATTTCAATATCCGAGTAACGTTGTTATGGTACGTAAAATATTCATATGAGTAGATAAGTTGAAGGGGATTGAGTGTGACGGTGAAATATTGACTATGTAAATGTCGTTTGAAATGGGTGCTTAACAAAATGTGTTTTGATAGCAAATGTATGATCTTTTGTTTGTTGACCTTTTACTTATTTTAGAAAATAAATTATTTTTTCACATTTTGTGATATTACAAGTGAGACATGAAATTTATTGCTTGTATTCATACTTATGTATAGTACTATTGAAAAGAATTTTACCAACTTAAATATAATTACACGAAAGCTACGAATTACAATAGGTATGGGTGTTTCTTATCAGTATTGTCAGTGCAAGAAAGTAAGCACCTTAATATTCTTAATATTACAACAATAACAATGGGTATATAAAATTATAGGTACTCGTGGTGCCAGTGGGCTTCATTACATGCTTGTAACGTAGACACGCTTCGTCGTGATCACGACACTGATTATAAAATACACAGCGCTTTCGCAATTTTAATTTAAAGACAGGCACTATATTCTATCTATCTATCTATCTTTAACACTGAGAACGAAAGTTATACGTACAGTAATACTACCACTGTTTTTGTACCATCATTTGTCTTTTTTAAGTGATTTTTAGAGGAGCTTCTTATTACTAAGTCAGATAACACCTCACCTTAATCATGGATGTAGGTATTTGTAGCTTATATGAACACTAAAACTTACATAATAGAGAAACCTGAATCAGTATAGTCGTGACTACGGGCTATAAATCGCCTTCGTTGTCTTGGCATGAAAATAAACGTTTATCGACTTTTCGTAACTAAATTACAAAATGAACGGTAAAATATTCAGAGCTTGGTTGTGGGATAAAATGAGCTCCCTCAACCAATTTACAAGGAGGTCCCAACACTAGTATATTATACAGAAATATGTGTTGGTAATCTAAAGGGAATATTCTCATTGTTATCTCGGACGAGGAAACCTCTGTTTACTAAGAAATAAGCTGTAAAAAAGAATTGTAAAGTAGGTGTACTGTTTCTTTTTTGGGACACTTTTAAGTGGATTTAATATTCATGCTGTTTACACGAAAAAATAAAAGTTTTCCGTTTGGTTAGAAAATCTTTTTCATAATCTCAAGTCCCTCAATGTCAAATAAGATAATCTTTTGAGTAAAAGTCTAAAATTAGTTACGCGTAGGCTCGACTTTTCTTCTTTCATAGATATTAAAAGAGGTTGTTATTATACTAAAGATGGAAATTTACTGTAGAAAATGCTTTAAAAGCCAATACATTTGTGGTATATTGGGTACATCGAGTTTATTAGGTCAGTCTCAAAGGCTAAAATTATTCGTTTATACACTTATTCATTCTCGTCCTTTATCGTCGTCGTCCTTGATAAGTTGGCCATACGAATTCTTAAAGAATATTTCATCCACTCTTGATTAGTGCATATAACAAAAAAAACAAATCTTTATCCTTTAACACAAAAATCCCGCAGAATCAGTGATTCACCAAACGTACTCGTATTTACAGCAATAAAAATAAAGTTTTCGATCTTCCCATAAATAAAATGCCAAAAATCTAAAACCAGTTTCCTTCGCAGTTTCTTCAAGACTGTCCCTTATAAAATGCATGGAGCGCATTTTGTAAAGAAAAGTCGAGGATAAGCGAAGGGTGGCTGCGACGCGGGCTGCATAACTAAAAACTTGCTGAAAAAATTCTATGCGCCTACAGCATACAAAGAACATCTTCAGAGCATCGTATTTATGAGACGTTATTTAAGCGTTTAAATAAAATGTAGTTTTTATGAGTTTTGTGTAGGGCGCATTTGTACTGGGGAGTATCTCATATTTTTTGCGAGAAGGCCATATATTTATATCCTATTCTTATTATTATCTGATAAATATTCTTGCGGTAGGTGTCTTACATTGTCATGGAATAATGTACAAAGAAAAACGTTAAAGTTAAAGTAAAAGATCGAAGTTGTTTTAAAAACTTTTACAAACATAATTGTTAGTAACAACCTCTATAATACGGTTGAACGCAGCTCAGTAAATAAATTACCCAAAACAAAATATTAAGAACATTAATTAAAACGTCGTACGTGATACTGGAAGCCGAATTTGAAACATAAAGTTTTAATTAATTTGAATTTTACCGAAGCGTATAAGAGCCGGAGTTTCGCATACCTATCTCTGTTTAATATCGAAAGTTCGGAAACATTGTTCAAAAATTACATGCGGGCTTAGTAGCGTGTTCTCGACATAATCGTAAACCAATGAATACATGATGTGTAAATATACTTACTCTTCTTAGACGTTCACTCTTGCCACGCCATATTCTGCAGTTTGAATCATTTTGATAACATTTAACAGTAACTGTACTGGATTCGGTAGTTTTCCTGATAAGGTTCAGTGTGTTGGTGATTGACCACGAGATTTCTTTCCTTCCATACGTCTCTGGACGACAAGCCTTTCCATCGAATTCTCGTTTCTGGAAATTTACTTTATTAACATAGTAATATTATGATAATACTCCTTAATACATCGAAGATGGAGGCTGATCAGGAATAATTAAAAAAAATTAAGTCTTCATAATTCTTAACCGTTAATTATGGTGAAAACTGCTGTAGCTAAAGAACAAGCGAATTAACAATAAAGCTGAACTAATAAAACATTATATTGTAATTTTATTGCATTTCTTATACAAATATGAAATGGTTATGAAGTTGTGGTGGCCGAGTAGTTGAAGCGCTTGCCTTCCGTGCGGGTTCGAACCGGCCGCCTTGCACTTCGTTTTAAAATGTATTTTATAAATTCGTGTTAAACAAGAAGAAGTAAGTGAACAAGTAATTATTCACTTTCGTAATTTTATAAGTGCGTACTTATGACAGCACTTAACAGTGAATTCGGAATACAAAAATAATAAGAAGAAAATTGTTCCTCAAATTACTTTAACACATTTTTAATGTGCGTGTTATTAAGTTGTTAAATAAATAGCTTTTTGTTTCTCGTCAGTGAATTATTCATGATGTTTCGAACTTTCCATAAATTTTCATATCCTTACTGGAATTAAAAGTCGTTCTCGAAAAGAAGTTGGAAAGTATTAGAATATTTCTACTTAGAGTTGGAAAAAACCTGTGAGAATTTCTGCGATTTCAATTTATTACCTATTGAATGCGGTGATGTGGAAAAAATATATTTCACACAAGATGTTCACAAGCCTAACAATATAGATGAAGTCTACATGTTTTATAGTATGTGGGGAATTATAATATTTATGTAGGTATCCTCTATTAAGTGAGTGATGTGATCATTAAAAAAACACAGTATTGTGTACAAACTTTCGTTTACCTGTCTACTCAAATTTTTTTAAATGCATATAAAACCGATGCATCTTGGAGTTTACTTGTTATTTTAAGATCTAAATTTTCTCCAAATAATTTATAATAGAAGGTATACTAAATGTTAACTTTAATTTATGCAGGAATAAGTAAAAACTTTGAATTTATTTTACTTACAATAAAGTATATTCAAAACTTTAGATAAGTGTTCCGTCATTGCAGAACAAATTAAACAAAATTTAATACAAGCTTTAAAGCTTTATTTAATGTAGATACAGTCAAAGGCGTGTGATGTCTTCGTAATGGAGTACGTCACGTGTCTCCGAATAAATTGCGGTACACTTAATGAAAGACTTGGGGTCTTTGCAGTCTTGTCTTCATTTTTGGGGTAGAGTGAAAAGGCCAAATTATCAATTTGCTGCTCAATAATTTACTTGGCTTCATACCAATCAAATTTCTTTGAAATATCAAAACCTGTCTTACTAACAAGTAATGTAAGTTTATTCTTTGCAATTTGCATTTATGAGTTTTTCCGCTTTGAATTTTTAGCAGCAATTAATATTTAATAATGATTATCTTCTTATATATAAAAATGAATTGCTGTTCGTTAGTCTCGCTAAAACTCGAGAACGACTGAACCGATTTCGCTTATTTTAATCTTGAAATATTAGTAGAAGTCCAGGGAAGGTTTAAACGGTGAGAAAATTTCCTTATATGACGCAGACGAAGTTGTGTGGGCCAGCTAGTCATAAATAATAATTAAAAAGTAAACAAGTTAGTTATTAATATTCTGTCTGTAATGTCTCAATTTATTTAATAATAGTATAACTTAATTGTATTATATCTTGTCAACAGGATGCCTAGGTCAGAATTTGAGGATACTCCCGGTGCAGAAAGAGCAGACAGTCGCCGTGGGCAAGTCTGTCGTGTTAACTTGTCAAGCCGATGCACCCGACCCGGCGCTCGTCACACAACCACAATGGCGAGACCCGAAAGGACAAATCATTATGGAAGCTGCGTGAGTATATTTGGTTGAAATTTTAGAGCAATTTAGTAATAAATGACATGCATTTGGTGTGGTATTTATTAATATAGTGGTTCTGAATAGCACCAAAGTTTAATATAGCGTTAAGAAACTTTGTAATACCTAGTTACTACATTTTCCTTTAAGTTGTTACAAATAATTGGGGATATTTCAGTGCTGGAACACGACCGGAAATATACACAGAGGCGATGGCTGCTAAACAACTTCAGCTGTTGTATATTTCTTCCATTACCCCTGCAATGGCTGGAAACTACTCCTGCGAAGCTACTTACACTAATATTCCTCTTAGGGCAAGCGTTATTTTGGACACATTTGGTAAGTACTAGTCAATGTGTGTGCTTCAAGTTCCAGTTATTTTTGACATGGAGAGCATTATTGTACAAAATATTTTTCTTTTAGTTGCCATCACATGGACTAATGCGAACGAAAATCAATATGCGACGAAAGGCAAAGATTTCAAAGTAATGTGTGAAGTCACCGCTGAGCCCGCACCATCAGTTGATTGGTTCAAAGAAGGAAGTCTCGTAAGTTACATAAAATTGTATTATGTATATAGTTTGTTTAAATAAAAACTTGACTAATTTTAATAAAACTCAACAGATTATGACCGGGGACAGATATGTAATTCATGCAAACGGCTTAATGATCAAAAATGTGCAAGAGAGCGATGACGGTACGTACACATGCCGAGCTGTTGTCATGCAAACTGGTGAACTTGCCGAAAGGAACATCAGGCTTGAGGTAATTTATAAACATTTTTAAATAACACAAAGAAGTAGGAAGAACAGAAAATTATAATAAAATGTATGTTACAGGTTTACACTGCACCAGAAATGGAAGAAAGGGAGACTACAGTCCGGATTAAAGAAGGAGAATCAGCTGCCATTACATGCAAAGCAAGAGGCAAACCGCCACCAACTTACACATGGATTAAGGCTTCGACACGCGAGGTATAATACAATTTGTTCTAAAATACATATACTTTAAAAATTTTTTGTGAATTGCAAGTGAGTCTAATTGAAATATATTTATTTCAGAACTTAGCTACCACATCACGATTCAACGTGAACGAAAACACTGGACTTCTAACTTTCGATCGAGTTGAAGCAGGGGACTACGGTAAATATATCTGCAGTGCGGTAAACAAAGCCGGCCAAAACGAAACCGAACTGGAAGTCGAAGTACTTGTAAAACCGAGGATTTTCGAACTTTATAACACAACTGCTCCCGAGAAACAGGAAGGCAGATTGGAATGTAAAGCGACTGGACGACCGGCACCTCGTATTAGTTTCCGGAAATTGAGCAATACCGAGCGTTTTGTGAATGGACCCAATGATGGCGGAAGGTGAGTACAAAAGGACCTACAATAGGCAAACTATCCAATCATTTTCCTTTTATTAAATTACGCATGTTTATTTTTAGGATAACTATTGAGACAGCCAGTCATCAAACCGGAGATCAAATGGAAACCAGTGCAGTGATCACTATTTCGAATCTGAACAGAACTGATGATGGCCTATATGAATGCATTTCTGAAAACGATGGTAAAATTAAATTATTAATAAATTTTTTGAAAATGGAAATGTTCATACAGTATATATTAATATTAATTGAAAAGCAACATTTACTTATCATTTTGACATTTTTTTAGCTGGAGAAGCTCGGAGAAACGGCCATTTAGCAGTTCAGTTCCGACCAACATTTGAACGTATGCCTACTGCACCAATTTGGAGTTGGAATGGGCAACCCGTGAACTTGACTTGCATTGCTGAAAGTATTCCTAACGCCACAATCAAGTGGAGGTATGTATCACTATGTTTTTTAATCTTCATAGATATTTCTCCAGACATTAATTAATAATTTCTACTTATTTTGTTTAGGTTCCGAGACGCCGAACTGATAGAATCACCACACGTCAGAATTTATGGGTCTGGTCCTATAAGTTACGTTACAATCACTCCGCTTGATCGCATGCTTTATGGTATTTACAAGTGTATCGCCACCAACACTTTGGGAGAAGCTGAGCACATTATTCAGTTTAGAGAAGCTTTCCCTCCTAATCCTGTCGTACAAGTAAGTACACTAAACCTTAAAACTAAAGGAAATGTTCTAGAAGGTACAACAGCTTCAATCAATAAACTTCCTTTTCAGGCAAAACAAGACACAATCACAGCTACATCAGTATCATTTACCATTGTCGGTCCAGCTGAAGACATGGGTCCACCAATTATGGCTTACGTAGCACAATTCAAGGAAAATGCCAACTTCGACTGGAACTTATCGCAGAACCGCACCTGGTCTGTCAATTCCCCGTACATTGTTGAAAATTTGAGGCCAATGTTTTCCTATGACTTTAGATTCGCTGCAGTCAATCAAGTCGGCATTGGAAGCTGGGGAGCTCCTATCACAGTAATCATGCCAAGAAGGTAATATTGATTACAATTCTAATGTAATATCTTAGTTTTTAATGGATTGACTTTAAAATTCTTAATTACCCCAGGTCACCACCAGAACAGCCAAAATGGAGAGAGAATATAAGCTCTGAATCACTCATTCATGGAAACTACGCGGACAGATACGAACTGAAATGGAAAATTCCCGCTCACAATGGCGAACCCATTGACATGTATGAAATCCGCTACTGCCCAGTAAGTTGATTTTCCAGCTAATTGGAGTGGACTTAGTTTCTCGAGACCCAATCTTTAACGATGTAACTTTTGCAGGTCTTGAAAATAAGCGGCGAATGGCGCGTGTCGTCTGAAAACGATTGTGTCTCTGAAGAACTTAAGTCGTTTGACGCCATTACATATGAAGTTCGAGGATTACACCCGGACACTCGTTACCGCATTCATCTGCGGGCTCATAACCAGCTCGGGTTCTCACTGCCAGCTCAACTGTACGTCCAAACCGCTCTCGGTGAGTACAATAAAGAAAGTAATGAGGTGCCGTTACGGGCGGGATTCTACGACGTCTACACGCAGTCTCAGCCTCTAAACCCGTCCTCAGCTACAACCGCCAAATGTGTTCGTTTCCTCGTCGCATCCCTAGTTTTGTGTTTGTTTTTGTGAATCCAGTGAACGAGTTTTAGTGCTTCGGTGCGCTTCCTGACAGTTGACTTTGAATTTTGTGTATCTTATAATAATGATCATATTCGCAATGCTAATTTATAATTTGCTTTCATGAATAATGTTTTAAGACAGGTGTGCTGTTAACCAGTTTCATCATTAACAAATCATTGTTTTATATTATTTGATCAATTTTCTGTTTATAACTTTTATTTAATAATTTTTGTTAATATAAGATCTTGCCAATTAACTATGTAGTTTTTACAAAATTAAGTACAAATACTACACGATACAGAAGTATACTATGTACAACATTTTTGACTTTAGTTAAGTAGTAAGATCTTCGTTTTAGTTTTAAGATTATTACAAATTTAGTTTTAAATTTATTTTTAATCATGAATGCACGATTAGTTTTAATTTATTATGTATAGTAATTTTTTTGATTATCCAATTCATCAATCACCCAAAAAAATCACTTTTAATTTCGCTTTTTGTGAATCTCATTTTAAATCATTCTATTTAGTAAGGACAAAAATGGTTACTATAATAGTAAATGTTTTCTAGGTAACCCAAATGGATGTCCCAGCTATTTGAGATGGGCAAACACTAAACTGGACATAATAGCTACAGTTTTTATACTATTCGTAGTTTGAATTAATATATAAATTCTTTCTAAAGTTACAGTCCAAAGATGACTTGTTGTTTAGGTAATATAATAATTGTGATAATCTAATTTGTTGGAGTGTAAATACTTAACAGTATAAATTAAAATATAAAATTATCGAATGTCTTTGGGCTCCATATCTGATGTGCCAATTTTCCATTGGAGATTATAGATTTAAACTTAGATAAATATGGCTATAAAATTTTGACACTGCCAAGTATCATATTAAAATTTTCTTGCAATATCTTCGTAATGCCAAAAATTAAGGCTTACTATATCTAATATAGACTAATATCTAAGATTAAACGTTTGTGTACGAATTTTTTGATGACTATTTTGTCCTTTTGGTATAAGCATCGTAATGTAAGTTGTTCCAGGGGTGATATCATCTGAGAGATTGATAAATATTGAGATATTGGATGATTAAAAGTGGTTAATTATTATCTTTAACTGCGGAGTGTGTGATTATGATGTTTGCGAAAAAAGACCAATGTGAAACATAATAAATGTTTGAAAAACAATGTGCTTCTCTTTTTTCAGTTCATAAGTTAAATGGTTAACTGTATTTCTTCCAAATTCGAAATTTTTAAATCGTGTTTAGTGATCCCAATTTGTCTTAAATCTGGAGCTTTAACTATTAACTCGAATAATGATGTAACATACTATTAATAGACTAATGAATTAAAGATATTAAAAAGAAAGCTGTCAAGATGCTTATCAAGAAACCAATCCATTTACCAATCCCTAACTGACTGTTTGTCGAGTGTGTTTGTGTCGCCCTCACGAATATTGGGTAAATATCTTTTTACATTAATATGAAACCCTTAATATAGTTCATAGTGTAATGCTACATAGTTTTCTTTGGAATGTACTAATTTTACCTTGTGCATGACCTTTAATACACCCTTTGATGATGTTTCACGTTCTTCCACGAGCTTGATCGATGCATTGGTGATTAACTATGTGTTATATCGACGGTCAATCAACACCATCTACGTCACATCCTTTTTCAATTTAGTAACCATTGTTTACGATATAAGATTCCTTAATATTTATTATGCATGTAATAGCGAAAAATAGATAAGTCATTTCGATTTTCGATTTCAGGGTGTTTCCGGAGTAGATTGATTTAAAAATTGTTACTTATGCTTTAAATCTCATTTGATTTTTTTTCTAAAATATATTATTATAAGTATTCTATCACAGGTTTCGACTGGTACTATCCCGACAAATAGTGTTTAGTAACGATTTTGTATTTTCTTTAATTCCCAAATAGATCTTGCTATCGCTTTAGAGAAAGAGATCTATTGTTATGGGGTTTGAAAATTTATTTAGCAATATTGAAATTTGGAATGTTTGCATCTTGACAACTTTACTTTTCTTAATTTATCATATTATTAGGATATAGATTTAAACGTCATGTTCATCGCTGGTCATCTTTATTTCATTCAAACCCCATCTCATATTAGTAAACAGCTTTATGTCTGTGAAAACACATTTAATATTGTTCCTATAATTCATTAGCTAATGGTGATTGGGTGCACGTTTCATTCGACAGCACTCCCTGTTTCATTATATTGATTGTAACAGATATATTGGATTTTAGGTGATGTCAATACATATAAATTGTTAACCAATATATTTGTTGCAATAATATTCATTAACCCAACATCTTCAGCTTTCACATTTTGCATAAAACTAACATAAAAAACAGACGAGTTTAACCCATTTGTGATTCCATTAAATTATGTGTGAAAACATGGGTTACGCAGATCGCAAAAAATATTATCCTTAATGTTACTAGTGCAATTTATCTCTACAGGTGTTGAACGATCAGGATTTGCTCAATCGCAACTCCTATCGAGTGGTGCTATAATAGGACTATCCTTAGCTGGAGTGATCATTTGTCTTCTCATCGTGGATCTCCTACTATTCTGCTTCAGAAGACAGGGGGTTATTGCAACGCTGTGCGGAAAGCGTGCTAAGAAACATAATGACGAAGAAGCGAAACTAGGAAGGTAAGCTTCACTGCTAATTTTAAAACTTGTGACTAAATTCATAATTATTGTCCGTTTACTATTTATATATTCGTTGTGACCGTTAAAATCATTTAATTGCACATCATCGACATCACAACTACAGTCCTTTTCCCCATCTATATCTTCATTTCGATCTTTTTTAATTCGTTTAACCTTTGTCCTTGTTCCGCTGTGTATTTCAACTGTGCCTTTGTTAACGAGTCGTGAGTCCCCGGTGTTCCTTGTTCCCTGTAAGTGTTAGTGTCGATGAGAGATGTTTCTGCCCGCTAGTCTGTACGGTTGGCGCTTCCCGCTCCCTTATTGCAGCACGAAGCCGCGCGCGCCGCCGTCCCCCGCGCCTCTCCCGCCGCCAGTCAAGCTCGTGTCGACCCCGACGTAAGGCACCATACATTGCCGTAACAAACTTTGAGATTGCCTGCATGCTTTGTTTGTGCGGACGCTGTGGTTTGGCCCTTGTGAGGAGACACGTATAAATTCTGTTCTAAACTGATGTAACGGAGTATGTATGAAAAGACTTTTCGCTGGGGCTGAGCGGATTGTATATACGAAATAAGCTTGGCAATGTGCCTGTATAGCGATGTATAATATGAGATGAGATCCATGCTTGGAGTGGTGTGGTCAAAGTAGTTCGAGACTATTTCGTAGAATATCATATTTATTAATCTGTAGGATGTTTTTGTATCGTAAACGTATATTCGATGAGCGGGTGCCTCGTTAAGAAGATTTGGTACATTTCAGATGAGCTAAGTTCGTTGGAACATCTCTTTCGACAACTTTTCATTCATGTATTTCTTGATCCATGTTTTCATAAACATTGCCATAATCATAAGAATAATTTACTTAATACATAAACCAGTTATTCTCCTATTTAGTATAATAATAAATATATTATTATGCACAATCCACTAATTTGAATATATGTTTTCTTTCCTCACGCTGCCCCTTGCGACCACATGTTTAGCTATATACCGACCACGCCAGTGTAAGATTCAGTCACATTTTTATTAAATTTGTGTATTTTTGAATGCCGTTTTTGCAGTATGAAAACGCTTACTTAAAATATATTCAATGCTTTTGTCCTATGTATATCGCTCATCAATCTGTACATATCAACATAACCTCATTATTTGAAAATTTTAGCTAAAGTGACAAATTACATTAAATTGTCTTGAAATTTTGATGCATGGTTTTATTCCAAGTGTTTATTTTCGAAATAGGTCACTTTAGCTTAAATACTCATCATTTTAGTAATAGTGTAAATAGATGCTGTAAATATGTCTAGTGTTGGAAGTAAATTTGTTATAGTGTAAATTGATGCTGTAAATATAAAAAAATAATAACACATTTGTAGGATTGACTCTAACATGCTATATTTTTAACAGGGATGAGAAAGAACCTTTGAAAGATACAGATGATGCGATGAAACGAAACTCTTCAGTGGAATTCGACGGCCATAGGGTATATGCAACAAGTGGAGGACCAATAATCGGCAAGAACTCAGCGGTATAAAGAAAAGTAATCTCATTTTCTAATTAATTAAAGTTATATATTTCACGAGTATAAATGCTTGGGTATTTGTGATGTGCGCGACCAGTATTTTTTACTGCCAAATGTGAATTTTAATATCAGTTCTAGGGACTATTGGGGTTGTTAATGCAAAATTGGCTCGATAATCGATAAACATGAATGACCGTTGATCTTAACCAAGAGGTGAGAAGTGCAGATGCGATTTAAGAAAGAGTGTGAGGGTGTTTTAATGGAAATTCAAAGTCCAAATATTATTACTGATATTATTGTAAACGTATATCAACAGTTTTATAATATATCTTATTAATATAGTCAGATAATTTAATAGACTATTTTATTTGATCTGAAAAACTATTTTTCGATTGCAATATTAATATTGTATATTATTAAATTTTACACACATGTAATGATTTCTTGCACTTTTCCATTGGATTTTTTAAACTTATTATAAAAAAATAATATAATTGCGAATTTCTTCTAAGTAATGCTAAAGTTTTGTTTCTACAAAGGTACAAAATGTGCCTTCTATACAAAAATAAATTGATATTTTTTTGGGTAGAATGGTTGAAAATATATTATTACGATCAAATTTTTTATCTTGACTTTTAACAAGTGTGAGTAAAGTATTATTCATAGCGACGGGTTCCGGGCTAATTGTATTAACCGACATTTTTTAAACTTGTTCCCAAACCCAGCTCAAATGACGCAGAAAAATTGTCTGATTCCAAATATGTATAAAAGTTTATATCGCTCCAGAGTTTCGCTTAATACAATTGGAACGGGTCTGGAACCCGTCGATATATACTCTACAATAGCTTAGGAAGAACAAAAACAAACATATAAAACGACCGTATATTAAGAATAAGAATTATTGTATATAGCTTTATATTATAACATCACTTTTTATACTTAAAAAAACAGCTTTATAATATTAGTATGGCAACGATATATTTTGTTAATTTTGCACTGAAAGATTATGAATAACAAATCAAATATTATTACGACATATTCTCAGACTCAGATAATAAGTTAAAGTATTATAATATATTATACATTCGGAGCTGAATTATACTTCAGATTTTAATGAATATTATACTAATTTTAAGTTATTGTCTCTCTCTATTTTAACATCAAATATTCATTTTTATACTTAGAATAGATAAATATAAGTTATTATTGTAAATATTTAGGGATGTAAATATAAAATATAATTAAAATCCTCATTAGAATCCACATTTAAAGGTTTTTAAGTCATGTATCCGTTATGTACTTACAGAAAACTTAATTTTTAACATTATTTCATTAATTAAGTGTTATTTAAAATTATGTTTAATTTAAGAAACGATTCCTCAAATGTATTTTAAATGTTGCTTTAGGTTACGAATTTTACTTATATTTTGTACTTAAGATAAAACAGTCAACAGAAAAAAAAACATTACAATATTAATAATATAATTTGTATAGACACAGAATTACCATTCTAAATACTACTTAAAAATATATAGTACTAAATAAAATGAAAAGGATATACGCAACATAGGTCCTTTTAAATTAAATTAGTCACTTCAAAAAAGTCATATTTTACATCATTTCATCACAAAAATATAAAAAAATTATATCTGAGATTATAATCAATTTTATCAATCGAAAAATGTATTCGATTTATTAATATAATCATTATAAATGTAAGCTTAAATGCTATTTTGTACTTGAAGTAAAATAATCAAGTTTTTCAATGTTGCCAGTGCAATAGGGAATTGAAAATTAGTTTCAATATTAATCGAAAATATTTTGTGAACTTAAAAATAATTAATTTTGAATTATTTTTAATTTATGACCAAATAAAAGATTTTTTACTGGCTGAAATGAATGTTGAAAGATTGACTTTTACGGGCTCGTATAAAGTCGTAAAATTATAAAATGAGATGACGAAACTAAATTTGATTATATGTTGAAATTTGGAAAAATTTGTATTCAATCACAAGATATAGAAAACCTCAGTTTTGCGATTCAGAAATATAGTCAGTTAAGGCAATGTATAAATTACTTTGCAGTAAATAACACTTAAAAATAAATCAAAACGATATTAATTATAGAACATGTTAATTGATACAATTAAAAATTAACAAAAAGAACCTTCTTAATTTAAATAAAAAAAATGGTATCTTTTCCTAGTGTTTCTTAAAAGTCGAACTACTTTTAAACTTCATCAACTCCTATGATTTAATTTTTAAAAGTGAGTTAATTATATTCATGGAGAAAATTGTGTTTGTGAATCGAAAGTCATGTGATTTCGATAAAATTGTAATGGTAGCTATTTTACGGCTTTTGTTGTAATGCTTAAATGTAAGGTCTGCAAGCTTGTACGACAAATGTTGATTATAACAATGATCTTGATGCATTTTTATAAAAATAAATGTATTAAAAATTATGACTTTTATTTTATTTATCTTATTGTCATGTAGGCAGATATGCTAATGGGCTAGTTTATGCATGGACTTCAGTAATGTTAGAAGACATTTTGGGACCTTTAGGTAACCTTACTTATAAATTAAGCATAGTTGACATGAGATTCTTGAGATATAAAAAAATAACAAATTGAAAATCATCATCATTAACCACACTCGGGACATAGGCCTCTCCCAAAATACGCCACTGAGTCCGATATTCTGCTCGTCTCATCCAGTTGTTGCCAATTTTCTTAGGTCGTCGCTCCATCTAGCAGAAGAAATTAAAAATACGACTCACAAAAAGCTATAAAATATAATCTAAATAAAATATGAAACTAATTGAAATTGACACAAAGCGTATTAATCCTTGTCAGAGCTACAACTATAATATTGTACGCTTTTTAATCGTTCTCTTGTTACAATGTAATCTTTTACGAGGGGTTGTAACAGACGCGACCCGCAGTTTTATTAACAATAGCGCAAATGTTGGCCAACAACACTTACAAACTTATTACCCATAGTGTTGTACTATATTGTCATAAATGATACAAAATATTATGTAATTTTTACTGCTTGATACGGGCGTATTAGTTTTTTTTTACAATTTCCATTTTCCATAGCAATTTTTATGTATTTACATCTCTACATCAACTGGTTTGGTATTCAGCGTTCTGTGTAGACCTATAAATAGGTATATTATATGACTTGTATCAATATTTTAACAAATTAAAATTAAAAAATACATCCAGAATTTATATTAGAACTTTTTATACCTTCCTAGTTTAAAGGGGACAAGTTAGCACTTGGTGGCGGAAAGTGTGCATCATTGCTAGACTACGAACGAAGTGTTAATGAAGCATTTTTATTTTTAACAATATTTACATTTAACCTTGGCATTAAATAATGACGTAGTTTGGCGACACACCTTTATTACCCTCACACTGACTCATGCCAAATAAATGATCACGCAAAAAAAGCATAAGTAATTTTAACACGATATTAAAAACGTAATATTCTCCTTCCTTCGAAATTGTAGTCCGAAATAGAATAATTCCTGTAAAAGCCACTTTCTCAGCCAATAACCGCAGCCAGGCACTTAGGTGCTTTCTAAAGGAAATGAAGTTACTTTTCTCGATCAGGAGGATAAAATCAATTATTCTATTATTGCAATTTATCTAGACAGTAGTTCCACTGTAAAGGTAAAAGTATTTTTAATTTTATTTGAAAAGAAACTATAGTTTCACAATACGAGTTACTTAATTATGCTTTCTAAAGGAAATGAAGTTACTTTTCTCGATCAGGAGGATACAATCAATTATCCTATTATTGCAATTTATCAAGACAGTAGTTCCACTATAAAGGTAAAAGTATTTTTAATTCTATTTGAAAAGAAACTACAGTTTCACAATACGAGTTACTTAATTATTTTTATTAGTTCAGTTAATAAATGAAATAATGATAGAATACACAATGACATACAATTTCTTTGTAAAAATCTTTACAAGCACAAGACATGTGATTATGACTATCTTCGCGTACGAACCTCAGCTTTATCAGAAACACTTACCTACCACACAGCTACTAACAATATACCTACCATTAAACAAAATGAACTGTATTGTCGAAATACTTTTCATCGATATTTAGTTTCACTATTAGTTAATGCGTTACGGTTCTATGGGGCAGTCAATCTCTGTGGTTTAATACATTTCCAAATTTCGGACGCAACAATGACACACCCCAGTTTATTATAATTTATGTTTCGAGCTTTTAACATGAGGGTAGCAAACGTGCCTTATCTTGGAGGATATTCTTTCAACGGATATAAAGTTTAGATTATCTTAGGTATAAGAGCGTTTTCGCGTAGTGGTTTTCATAACGTGTTCATCTAAGTCGATTCTTTACATAATTCCAAGTAAATGAAAGTATTTATAGAGAAAATAGAATAGTTTTGGTTTTGTGACAGTTGTGCGCTGGGATTATTACTTTGACTTTCTTCCCGTAAAGTAAATAGGGTATGTATTTTAAAGATCCTTTGAGTCCGAAAAGGGAAGCAGTAATAACAAAACCTACAAGATTCCCTACTTATTTACTACAGCTAAATCAGTTGACAGTTATAACAAAGAAATAGTTTTCTTCATCATCAACAAGATATCTACAAAGAAAAGAGATACCCAAGATAACATTCGTATCTCATAACTCATGGTCGCCCGAGTTCTTATTAGTTATCGGACGTAACAATTAGGGTTGAACGCGTGCTGGCTTACGTGCGGTCCATACAACAAGTTCCCTTTTAAATAATTACCACGGTAGCAGATGATACGGATTAGTCTTCGCACGCCTGCGGGTCTGTGCCCACCCTTACGAAACTGTAGCGAGATATGGCGAGCCATTGACAATAGTATCTGAGTCACGACAGCCCTAATTATTTGTTGATAATGATACTGTTTTTTAATGAGGGTTCGGGATTGGGATTCATTTGGATTAAAACGTGATATAATTGTGCCATTTCAAGCGTAGAGCTTTAGATCTGTTTTTTTGATTTTCGATATTATTGTGTGCTTTTAGACGTTGTTACGAAAGAAGAATCGTGTTTTTATACACGAGGATTTTAGTAATAAAAACCAATACGAATGAAACTATTAAAACGAAAGAAATACAAGTTAAATAATGTAATTTCTGATAATAAAACGGTGGGCCATAGTATCGTTTATGTGCGTCAAGTTAATAACTACATAAACTAAGTACCTAATAGCATTATTAAATTGTATATAACTTAAACTATTTAGATAATAATAATTAATACATCAGAGAATATCAACTTCTCAAATTCAAACATCAGCAACTAGACATGATAGATCATACCGAAACTACGCAATAATTACTTTAAGCTATAATCAGAGCCACCAAAGGCTTGATACGGCGACACCTAACGTGATTATACACCGAATTGGCAGGAGGAAGCTATCTATAATCACTTTAGCTCGCATACGTGCATCAGAGAATATACATCAGGAGAAATTACAGCAACGATAGGTACGATGATTCTATCTTCAAGTATTCCCATTACTACAACATAAATCTAATGCTGCATTTATGTATCGGCTTGCCAACGTCCAACACACGTAAATAACAAATGACGATAACGGCCGATCAACACGTAGGTAAACATTTGACAGTTGGCCTACTAGTAGTAGTAATATGACTACAACACTAGTCCGTTAACTTCTTTTACCTCCCAATACTAACTTCCAAAAAAATATAGGTCAGTGAGAAAAACTTTTTTGTAAAGAACTTACGCCAAAATGCACAATCAGAAACTTACAATTTTCCTACAGTAGATTTGGGAAGGAGGCCAGTATTTTTGACTACAACATCAGTACGTTCATAGAGCTACATTTACCATCACTCTATTCTTCACAATTAATTCTTCTGATATATATGCTCTAAGGTACGTGCTCTATCAATTTACAACGGTTATTGACATACGATGCGGTGTTATTCATCAAACTGTCAAACTAATATAAGGGGACTTAGGTACGTAAAGATATGTGTATCTTATATGTGTCAAGATGATGGAGCTTTTGTATAAGTGTTAGAAAAAATAAAGTACTTATCTTAAGTTTACTGGCATCAGAATGTGTTATGGTACTTTGTTGTTGACATCGGTAATTATAAAATATAGATGCATTGAATTTGGAAAGATTCACTTAATAATATCATATTGGAACGAAGTTCCTTATCGCGCGTTGTGATAGGGGGCTAGACGGAAAAAATTCTTACGAAAAGTTGTCACGACACTTTTTTTGTTTTAGATGATTATCGCTAGATGGCACTGTGATCAAAATCTTTTAAAACACGTTCCTTATCGCGCGTAAAAAAAATAGGAAAAAAAAATTATAAGATATCTTTTAATCGAAAGGAACTTCGTTCCATCCGGGTGTCCCTTGACACCTCTCAAGTTTTTCATTTTTTTAGTATTTAAGAACATGATAAAATGCTTTCTCGACCATATTATTGCTAATTAATACCTATACGAAATTCAAATATTGTAAATTTCGTAAAATACTGATAATTTCGACAATGTATCTATTCCACAGGTCACACACAGTAGGTATTTAGTTAACATCAACGAATACAAACGACCGAAACTGAACTTTTGAATTGTATTTCTAAGCTGACGTAAAACAATGGAAATTCTTATTCAAATACCTATTTGTACTTATATCACCTTGCTGAAAATACAAAGGAGTTTTCACTTTCATTTCAGTATAAAAATAATGGATATTGAGATAAAGCGTTCTAAAAATTGGTCCCGTTTGTTAAAAGCTAGGGTTTCGGGCATTTTGCCCATTACCACATGAACCGTAAATTATTCTGATATGGTTGAAATATCAAGTAAAAACCACATCAATGGTGAAAATATAAAAAATACTTGATGAAAATATACATTTTTCATCAAAAATAGAAGATCGTTAAGTAAATAGTAGGTATAAAGTTAATTTAAACTCGGATCCGAATATTGAAATGAGGCTAAGACGTGCATAACCTTTTCATTCAAAATTCCAAAAACAATAACAGTTAAGTCTTAATGTTGTTGTGTTGTTAAAATAGTTCTTTTGAATGTCAAGTAAAAATTGGGACTCTTGCCAAGGAGCAAGGTAACTATGGTTTTCTTGGTAAAGATTATTTTAGATGCAAGATAAATTAGCAATCAAGTAAAGGACGGTGTTCAGGGACATTTCACGGAGTCCCCACTGAGGATTTTATTGACAGTGAGTGGTGGATCAATACCCGAAACCTTGCTGATCATTTGTTTATATTGTTCTACTTTCTTTGTTTACTACTTACAATAAACTTAATGAGTTAATCGATGGACCTATTTAATTTTATGATTAAGCAGTAATAAGAACGACCCATTTTTGGAAATTTATAATATTTTATATAAAAAATTTGTCATTATGTTTAAGATAATCGAAAAGGTGGTTCATCTTGATGATTACCAGGATTGCATCAGCTTAGTAATATTATCTAGAATGTTCAAATTGTTTGTTCGTTAAGTAAAATATCACAAGGCAACGCACCATTAAACATTTATTTCTTACACTAGATGACCCGCGAAACTTCGTCTGCGTCACAGAGGAATACAACATAGCCTATAGCCTACCTCGATAAATGGACTTTCCAACAAGCATTTTTCAAATCGGACCAGTAGTTCCTGAGATTAGCGCGTTCAAACAAACAAACAAACTCTGCAGCTTTATAATATTAGATAATTAAGTATAGATTACTAAAAAAACAATCAGAAGAACCTTTTTCAAAAAACAGGCAAACCCTCCCAGTTGATGACGTCATTCCAGTATGTTGCACTCATCACTCACAATTGATTAAACTTTTTCCGCACTGTTGAGTTACTCTCGATATTTGGGCATGGGGTCCAGACCCCGTCTGTCCATTGTCTAGACGAAAACTAATAAAACTTCGACGACAATACATAATTCAAATTCAGAACGTAAACTGTCGGCCATTTTAAGTGACTCCGGAGAGTTTATTTTTTGTTTTGTGAGTTTTGGCATGAATATAGAGCATTGTTCTGTGATTTAGTATTTACAGAAGGTGAGTAGACTGCTGAACTTAAATGTTTAAATATTTATTTTAAAGAATACAAACATGAACAGTCGATTGAAGAAAGTATTAAAATAAAGTCTATGAAAGTAGAAATTTCTGGACAAGTAACTGCAAACTTAATCCAACGAATATTAGATAAGAAATGACATCAATATCTTCTGAATACAATCAACACAGTACTTACTGATAATATAGCAAGCCCTCTAATAACCATTCCAGGAGTGGACTGATGGTCACGACAAATGAAGAAGGGCATGTCATAATAGACGGAATAGAAATGCCTACTGCCAACATTAGGTAAAATGTGTTTTATTAAATTAAATCCATGTTTGAAGCTGCACTAAATAAAGAAAAAAATACAGCCCAAAAATAAATAATCAATTTGAAAATTAAAACATAATACCCACAGCCTTTTAGTACACAATATTAAATGAACAAAAAATGGCCCTCGTAAAAGGGTCAGTGCGCACACCGCATAATATTTTATTAGTGTAATCATGTTCCATGTTTGCTCAGTCCAACCCAGCCGTGTTCCACAAACAGAGGGCGAAGGATTATGACGTTATTCTAATTGACACTGTTTCCCAAAACCTAACGACTGCCCCCTTGTTTCGTGATGTTGCATTCTGATTAGAAATATCCAGCTTAAGTGCTTTGATGCTGATGTAAACTAGGATTACGTAATTGAGTTATTGAGACTTTGCGAACCTTAATTTTGAAACACACAGTTTCTGAAACGAATTAAAATATATCAAGTGATCTTGATAAATTTGTTAAGAAAATAAATAATTCCTTCAATACATGTTGTGAAAATGATCATCAATACATAGTATAAAACAAAGTCGCTTTCGCTGTATGTCTGTATGTATGCTTAGATCTTTAAAACTACGCAACGGATTTTGATGCGGTTTTTTTTAATAGATAGAGTGATTCTTAAGGAAGGTTTGTATCTATACATATAATAAAATGATAGAAAAGTCAACATTGCAAAATACAGTCTCCCAAGTCAAACAACCGTTGAACATAATGATGGCGCGATTCAGAATCCATACATTTTGTTCTGTAAAAAAGTCAGCTTTGTCCGGGATAAACTCAAAAACTGCTGCACCGATGTACTTCAAATTTGGCAAGAATATTGCTCAGAAGTCGGGTCAACACATAGGCTATATATTATAGTGCTATCATCTCCGAGGAACGGGATATAAATATAATAAATTTCATTAAACAATTTTAGAGCACCGACATCTATCGGCGTTCAAGTCAAATTTCATGTGGAAGCATTTTTTTATTAGTACGAGAGCTAGCAACGTTGGGAAAACAAACATTTCAGTAAAGCCAGCTTTTATTTTTATATATGCTCATACTCTTTCACTTTTATATCAGTTGGCAACTTAATTTTAGGTTTTTAAGTGGTTAAAAAACTTCATTAAAAAAAAATATTCAGAATTATCGTCTGGCACAGAAGAACAACAAAAAAATATCTGGCAATAATAAATTCATGTAGCAAAAGTATAATAAAAATAATTTAAAGAAAAATGTCTTTAAAAAATTTGAAAAATCGGTTTTTTATCCGGACCTTACCACTACCGGCTGGAGGCTACTACTAGACAGTCCGTATCGGTAAATACTCTGTCAAAAACGTTGCTAGCTCTTATACCATAATTTAAATTTGATTGTGTCATTTTTGGCACTGTCAATGGTTATTTTTTTAATTGTCATAGATACAAAGAGTTCTGTTCCTTCTTAAAAAATGTGTCTTTAATTCGTTTCAGAGATTAGCAAGATCTATACATATAAATAAATTTCATTAAGCAATTTTAGAGCAACGACATCTATTGGCCTTCAAGGCGAATTACATATGGAAGTATTTTTTTGTTGATATAAATAATTTAAATTTGATAATGTCATTGTGGGACAATTTTTCCTATTTGCTAACTAGATGGTGTTGGCGTATAAATCTGAATCGCGCTATTATTTCGTACACCAAATGTCAAAACTGAGGTTACCTGCTTTGCTATAAGTTATCGTGTGGTTAGTCAAATTGAACTCTTTAGCTATCATTATATTATTATTTAGTTTGGGAATTTCTTAATTGATTATTATTTAGTTTCCACTTAAAATACTTAAAATGCCTGGATAACGTTCTCATTTATCCCAATGTTCAAACGATACTCGAAGGAAAAAGTTAGCTCGATGTCTAGAAACCGCCGTTGAGAATGAAGCTAGGTTGGCTAATGGCTACTCTTTAAGAACACATTGTGGAAACTCAGTCGATCGAATATCTTGAAGAGCATGATACTCAGTTAAGGAGAGATCACTCTCAGCCTGCTCTTTCACGGTCATCGGAGACTGATGAGCAGCTTGGAGAGCGTAGTACAGCTACTCAGCAGCGTTACCAGGACGTATGTGACGATACTTCTGCTCATGTATCGCAAGACCGGGACAGAATGCAGGAGTTGCAAGAGCATCCGTGGCTAAATAAAGAGGGAAGTGGATTCATGTACAATGTTACGATTAACTACGCCGCACACGCAGATATTAGCAATCTTAGAAGAAGTGTGCGCTCTTTGTCGAGCCCGCAAATGGAAAGGGGAGCCCAATGGAATGTGTTGTGCATCTGGTAAGGTACGCTTGGAGTCTATGCAAGACCCACCAGAACTGTTGAAACTCTTACTAAGCGGCGAACATCCGGGTCCAGCCAATTTTTGAAAAACATTCGAGCCTATAACAGCGCCTTCCAGGTGACTTCTTTTGGTGCAAATCAAATCGTTGAAACAGGGTTCATGCCAACATTCAAGATCCAGGGACAAGTTTACCATCAAATTGGTTCGCTGCTACCTACAGATATTTCAAAATTTTTGCAAATTTATTTTGTGAGTGATTTTGAAGAACAAGCAAACCTACGAAGTAGATCCATCCCCAATTTAGACGTGCTCAAGAATTCTCCGATATCCTTCTAAGTCTTAGTGAAGGTACTCTACCAGAAGAGAGAGGTGGACAAGTGGTGCTTCCAATGTCTCTCGGTAGAGTTGTATCCAGCTTAGAAGAACTCATTCGCTGTGTGTACAACGACATCAGTCGTATGTCACACCAGCAGAATTCTTGGGTGTGTGAGCGAGCCATTTTGACACCCTAAAATGATCAGGCTGCAGCAATTAACGAATTCTCTCAGAAATTGAGGGAAATGAACTGTCGTCGAGCAAGATGATGCTACACATTATCCTGTAGAATTTTTGAACTCTCTGTCAGCAAGTGGTTTTCCAGCGCATACTGTCAAGCTGAAGGTCAGTGTCCCGATTCTGCTTCTTCGGAACCTATCTCTTCCGAAGTTGTGTAACGGGACCCGTCTTAAAGTCATCTCGCTCCACAAACACACAATTGAGGCGGAAATTCTTACGGGTTCTGGCGTCGGCGACGCAGTATTTATATCACTCATTCCTCTCATACCATGAGGTATGTTCCTAAACTTTCCGTTCCAGTTCAAGCGCGTACAGTTCCCTGTGAGTGTTTGCTTCGCGATGACTATCAATAAGTCGCTGGGGCAGACACTGGGGACAGCGGGTGTCGACCTCACGACGGGCTGCTTCTCACACGGGCACCGGCACGTCGCTTGCTTCCGCGTCACCGGTCCGGACTCTCTTTATATTTTGACTGCGGAGAGCCAAAACACTATTGTGATTCATTGAGAAGTTCTATAAGCATGTTTTTTTACGCTATCTTCTAACCTTATCTTATATTTGTCTTAATTGGATTATTTTCTACATCTGCTTTAGACACAACTTTTGCCTTAATTCAGCAAAATCACCTTAAAGTCATATTCGAAGCGGGTCGAAATTAGCACTTTTTGCACTTCAATTTTACAAAAAAACAGTCTTATTCTGTTACTCTGTTTAGTGTAGATATGAAAGGTAAAGAAGAAAACCAGTAAATTATTGTTAGTTTAAAAGATACAATTGTTGGTATATTATTATGGTGTAGGACATAGCATTCACGCAGACGACGTCGCGGGCAATAGCTAGTGTATAATAAATGCATAATATAGTAGAGAAACACTGATAAATTTAAAGGTTTCTAATGTGATGTCGTAAATAAGCACGTTTTTTGCGCTTATATTGCAAACGCTGGCTGAACCCTACGAGATAGACCAAAATAATGTACTACAGTATTGTTCACCTTAAAAAGTTCAACAAAAAAGTCCGCGATGGTATATGTCTATCTCTTAGGGATAACCCAGCATAACCATTTTTATTCTTTACTAAAAAATGGTTATTTACGAAGTGATTTTAAACAATACAGCATTAATCCTTATCCAATTAAGTACCTTAAATAAATTGTGCATTTATTATAGATCAATATGCTTTTTACAGCATGTAATTTAAGTGAATATTACCGAAGATACTACAAATTTAAAATGCAGGGTCGTAGTTGTTTGCGCCGGGCGGCGCGTGCCTATATAGGCTACAGTTTTTGAACCCCTTTGTAACGCAGACGAAGTTGCGCGGGTCATCTAGTATTTCTAATATACAAGTAAAGAAAGCATTTACTACAAATATTTGATTTTCTTCTAATATACTTTTGAGACTCAAACCTCTAATATTTTCCTGATATTTGCATGGAACGAACCGCTCTAGTCTAGACAAACACTTAAAGTAAGTAATATAACTAAGTGCTGCAGCCGCAAACATGTTTTCATGGGATAAAAAGCAATGTTTTGGTCGAATGAGGAAATTTTACCACTCTCATATTATGGTGATTCAGCACCATTACTACAATGACGATGAATATTCGGCACTCTAAGCCCACAATGATCTTACAGTGGAAGAGTTTATGTTTGTTTTTGAATCTTTATTATATATTTTTCTTAAATTCAGAAATTATATTGATCTTCGATATACAACAGTTCAATTTTGAAAAATTAAAGACCGAAACATATTCTTAATCGTAGATACAAGTTGAAATTACAAAACTATCACTACACGATACCGTGAACAACAAAGAAAGGGAAATCGCCGTAACCATTTATCAGGATCGTGATTCGTGACCCACCGGAGCAGATGGTCAAGCAATAGACCGAGCTACGAACACTGGATAATACCAAACTATTGGCCGTTAACAGATGTTGTTTGAAGTAGTTCGATAAATTGGCGGCCAACTTTGTTTGGACGAGTTACATTTGTGTTAGGTTTTGGTTATTCGAACATTATTGGTTATCGTAATGGGTATGTTTATGTACTTAAAATAAGTTTTTTATATAGATAAATAGTCAAGATATAAATCGAACTGGGAATACAGAGTAATACCAAACTATTGGCCATTAATTGCAAGTGTCGTTTGAAAGTTCGATATCTTGGCACCCAACTTTGATCGAGTTGGTTCATTTGTGTTAGGTTTTATTTATTCTTACTTTCTATTTATTATTCTATCTATTTATCATTGCCTATAGTAATGGATGTTTATGTTTAATTGGAATCAGTGTTTGAAAAATTTTAGTGTTTGATGAAAGCAGTAAATGGTAATTACTAATTATGAATCCGTAAACTGCCTTTTTTGTCGGTGAATTTCATCATGTGTAAGTAGGTGTGCAAGTTTGTGTGTATACGTGTGACAATTTCGTACACTCGAGTTTTGACAAAATACGTTTCTCATTTTTTAAATTAAATCGTAAATTTAATTGAAAAAAAGTTAACAATACCTTTTTATCGTATCGACAAAACAAAATGTAACATTACAAAACGTTTTGACATGTCAAAGTCTGAAGTCACAACACAGCGATGGTTGTAAACGGGACAATTGAACCAGTACAATTTGTATCATGCCAAAGCCATATCTATCCGTTACGGTTGGCACCCCTGAATACCCTTTGACACGGTAATTCACAAACAATAGGATTTGGTATCGTATCTTTGTGGTTAACATTGATGTAAAATTTCACAGATATTTTGAAAGTGGGGTTCTGACGGGGATGTATGTGATAGGTGCCGCTTTGTCCGTATTAATTGTGATCCCTTTTAAAATTCAAAATTATTTCGAATGGCAATATTACCTTTGAAAATACCTACTCTTAATTACCCACTGCTCAAACTTTAACTCACTTTTTCACTGCTCCAAATAGCTGCAGACATTATCATTATCATCATTTTCAGCCCGTTTTGGCCAACTGTTCAGCATAAGCATCTGATACAACACTCATCACGGTCGCAGTACGTTAGCTCCAGAAAATTCCATAGAAGTACTTATTGCAGAATCATACAGTCTAATTTTAATAGTTTTGTATTTTTAATATTCGTAATAGTAAGATCTAAGAGTGATTTTAAATATACTAAAGCTAGGAGTAATTGAATTCTAGATCGTTGCGAGAGGTTTATTATAATGAATAGAACCAATTAAATCCTGAGATCAAAGCCTAGGACTGTCATAATAAGACCGGATCTATGAAAATGACAGGTCTGATTCTATTGACGTCTTTCGATCCGAGCTTAAGTACGCTGCCGCTTCGTATCTATTTAAAAAGCCAGAAACGTACTAATTCGCAATTACCTACTTTTTAATTCTAAAGTTTTTATACTAACGTAGTATATATTTATTTCAAGCTGACCCATGTAATATCGTCTACACGGGAAGTCCCGTGAAAATCAGTTCAGTCGTTTAAAGATAAGACATACAGGTAAAAATGTTGTCAATAGATGGCGCTACTCATATTTCTGGTTTGCATTACAGTAATGTGATACGGTCGTACGACCGCTCTGAATGACTTTATATTTGAAGTCAACAATTTTATTTCTTTCTATAGATTTTTGAAGACAACAAATGCTCGTTTAGCTCCTGATTTACTAAAATCACCTTTGAGGATAAGCAGGCGAAATCTAAGGAATATTAAAGCAGGTAACGTTTTCCTACAAAAACCCTCTCGTTCCCAAAAGCGACTCGTAAAAACGATCCCATGTTTTGGGCTAAAAGTGAAAATAAAAAGGAAAGCGTATACAGGAATCCCATGAGACGTAGTTCGATGGGGTCACGTAGAAAAACTTTCCGGTATTTAGCTGAAGGTTACTTTGTGAGAATTCAACGTGAAATACAATCAATAATGTGTGTCAAAGCGGCACTTCTTTGGCTTATTTCTTGTTGAAGATAGTAGGTACACCCTATTAGAATCATATTAATATTATTACGGTCTTTTTAGCAGTTGCTTTAATTTAAAGATCAGTAAGATATACCTTTTACCCGGTATACAATTTAACACAATGCAATATATGGAATTTTTTTATTAAGTAGGTCCCTACTTGACTACTTGAAAAGTGTATAATGTCTTTACTGTATAGTTATATCCCAGGCAATGTTGCGGTCTAAGCTGACACTGACGCTCCTTTCTCCACACGAACGAATAAAAAACTGCGTATTTCTTTTACCACTGCTTCATAAACATGTCAGAAATAAAACAATAAAATGGGACACGCAACATCATACTCGTAATATGTAAAACATATAACGATAACATACTAACACCCCTTTATTTGGCGCGTTATAAAGTTTTATGATACAGCATTTACTTACATGTTGACCCTAACAAGGACTAGGGGTACAAAAGTTTATAATTTAATTATAACACCCCTAGGAACTGTTCTTAGAGTGCGGAACGACTGAAGAAATTGTCGAAGTTTCCAGCATTTGTTTTTGTCTCACATGTAAGTATGCCTTTAGAATATAAGTTCTAGAACCTTCGTGGAAAACTTGAGCCTTGTGTTATAATATTTCATGTATGATATTTGAGTATTATTTGGGCCTAGATATTATAATGGATAAGTAAATAATCTAATTTACTAAATAATTCTTGTACTCTTTAATCAAATTTTATTTGTAACCAACCCATTACTGCCCACTGTTGGGCATAGGTCTCCTCAGAAGAGGGATTAGGCTTAGTCCACCACGCTTGCCCAGTGCTGATTGGGGACTTCACATATCTTCAAAGAATTTTTAGAACCCTTTTCCGACATGCCGGTTTCCTCACGATGTTTTCCTTCACCGTTTTTAGCCAGTGGTGTTGTGAAAAATTGCACATAAATCTTTTTCACATTTAGATTTAGAGGTACAAGCCGGCCGGATGTGAACCCGCGACCTCCCGTTCGGAAGGTCGCGCTTCGACAACTCGGCCACCACGACTAAATTTTATTTGATATAATATTATTAAGAAAATATAGGTATTATTCTCTTTAAATACTCAACACAATAGCGTTATTTAGTCAATGTTAAATCTATGATTTTATTTCAAACCATAAGCCGCATTCATTTTACAATTAATTTATTTCTGAGTACCCTTCATGTCGTAGTTAAGGGTATAAACGTCATAGGTTAGGAGTATTGGACAAGTGTTGTTGGGTGGTTCGAAATGGTTCTATGCACTTTCGACGCGGTCCCACAGCTGGGCTTGGAAGGGTGACAGCGAATTTATATTAGGTGTGCAAGTACTTTTATTGTAAATTTGTTGGATGTGTAAAGGGTTTGTGATTGCACAAAATTAAAATTTTCTTTTTATATTCATTATAATTTTGTTAAACTACTTATATGTACTAATTAAAACACACATATGTAAAGTTAAAAAATTAGGCATTAGTTATTTAAAATATTTAATTATTATATTACCTATCTTAATAATAATATTGTGATGAATGAAAGATTCGGCAACTTATTCAGATGACAAAATATTATGCAAATTTTAAGTAATGTGATACAGAAGTGTATAAATACACCGCCTGAAGACAAGATGCATTAAAATACACGGCATTGCAATTATTACAGTGTGTTGCTTGAGCGCCTAATGGAAAATTTGTGTTATAGAAGTGCAAACCGAATTGCTCTTAGAAATTATTCAGGCGTTCGTGAAGATGTCATTCGTGCTTCTGGATGTAATTTTAAAGGTTCCTACAGCGCAAGGAACACACACACACACAGGTAGAGTAACAATATTAAATAATTTCTAAGGAAATTATTTTTTATTGTATTAACCTATAAGGAATTGAGATACTTACCTACTTAGGTTTTAAATACTTCCTAAGTTAAAAATTCTAAGCGAAGTTGCTACTCGTCGCTTCATCATCATTATCATCATTTTGGTATTGAAAGGTTCATTAATTATAAAAAATGACGTTTCTTGCATAACTCAAAAAGTTAAGTTATTCTCAATTAAGAATACAATATTTGAAATAGCACTGACGTGAAAGAACAAAAGTTATTTAGACGCGCTTATTACAAGTTCCCGTACGTAATATTTAATTTTATGGTGTGGAAAAAACGGCTCGGCACTTAGGGTTCCGTCCGGGACTACGATTTGATTTGTTACATGTCTGATATTATTATCTTCGCACTGAAATACTTACATAATATATGATACTGGTTTCATTTTAGGAAAAAACAAAGCGTTAATATTGGAAAGCTTTAAATCTAACCACTAAATTGTAATTTATTAAGACTTTATCAACCAATACTACGAATATCTAATATATATTATAAAGGCGAAAGTTTGTATGTATGGATGTTTGTTACTCTTTCACGTAAAAACTACTGAATGGATTTGAATGAAACTTTACCACAATATAGCTTATACATCAGAATAACACATAGGCTACAATTTTTGAGGTTTCTAATGTGAGGGACGGGACGAACCTGAAGTCCACGCGAACGAAGTCGCGGGCATAAGCTAGTATGTAATATATACCTCAGTATGCCAGAATTGGAGTAAGTAACAATGGAGATTTCTATGAAGAGAGGTATTTTTTTTTATTTATAATCTAGCCCATCTATTGAAGAATCCAAGCACAATCAAAACAAAGATTAAGAATAATTTTCCAAATAAATTGACGAAGCCACATTGTAATACACCCCTAGCTGTTAAAAATATTCCCTCTTTCTCTGTAACGCTTTGTGCATCGCACCGCTTTTATTAACATTATTTATGGCCATTTTTCTTCGCAAAGATTATCTTAAGCGTTCTTTTCTACTTTGTAATGTTTACTGAATTAACGTGAACTTTATGCTCCGAGAAAATGTCTATTAGCGTGAATTTTGTTTTGATGTTTGAGCGATGTTGAGATAATATGTTTTATTTATTAATTTCATGAATAGACGTGAATTAAACGAGGTTCCATAATATTATGATCGGTGTCTACTATCACTTCTTCATTATTGTGCTAAGTTTCGATCACTTTGGAGAAATTACATTTATTATACCTATTATTCTGCGCAAAGTCTCGACCCAATTACAAAGTTCAACAATCTTTCAAACTCCAACAGATTTGGCCCACAATAACAATTCTATTACGCAGTGCAAATACAAATTTTGTAATAATACTAATGAGGGAACCGTCACGCGTGTGTAAAGCAAACTTCGGTCGAGGTTAATACGGAAATGACCGGCTCGACTTTCGACCCTCCGACCCGGCAACTCACCCCGTATTGTCAATTAATTTATAACGCAAGCTGACGGATTTCAGATGTATTAGGATTAAATTCATTAACTACAGTAATGATTCGAACGGAATTTGTTAACTTGGATTTAGATTGTGACACTATTGGTTTCAAAATGTTGAAAATTTAAAGATTCTATTCAAGTTGGAGTGGATTTTGACCAACTTTTCGGTTTCCGATTGAGCTGAAATTTTAGATGTAAATATAAATCACGTGACAATGGACTAATAGTGTTGATATAATAAAGGAGTCGGAAAGTAGCCATAAGAACTTACTTTACTCTTGTGTTAGGGCTCTTTTACTTGCTTGACTAGTTACTTTACTGCTAGGTATGCTGTATATACTATATGAGCTACAAATAAAATAAATTGTACACACTATACAAATGCAAGTGAAGTATATGATTAAGAAAAACAAATACTAATTTAAGTAATGTTAGACATAAAAGAAGCGCACTAAACCAACTCCTAAGTAATAAACAGTAACTTGTATGCTCGTACATTAACGGAGGTGAGAGTAGCTATCTGCGGCAGTTCAGAAGTTTATTATGCATGTAGTATGTCACAGTTAACCCGAAAGTTTTCGGTCAGAAACTTAGGAAATACGAGTAGTTCGTTCAACGTTAATGGATCCTGTTCAACACAGACAGTTTACACTTCCTTTATGCAGCTTTAATAAGATTAATCGTATTTGTATACAAACGTTGAAGTGTAAGTTTGATGATCTGATGGTTTATCAACTCCATGACGAACACATAGAACAATATCGACTGCAGTTAAAACTGTTATACTAAGTGACGGATCCGATTATGTGATAGGACGACTATTCGATTCTTGAAGAAAAAAGCACCTACCTAATTAGCTAAACATTTACTGTTTTCCACAGAAACCAAACAGCACTATTACCAACAAAAATTCCTTTAATCTACGTCGTTATAAATCCCTACTAATATTATAAATGCGAAAGTAACTCTGTCTGTCTGTCTGTTACGCTTTCTCGTTTAAACCTCTCAACAGATTTTGATGAAATTTGGCACAAATAATATCAAGATTGTTGAGAAAGAACATAGGCTGCCTTTTAATTGAAAGTGACGCAGACAAAGTTGCGCGGGCTAGCTAGTGTTAAAATAAAATCCACATTATTTCATTGTATATTCCAAGTACCTACTTGTATCAAAATAATAGTTATTCAGGTAAAATCAACAATGTATCAAAGAAGTCCCTGGTCAGTTCCCGTACCTTTAAATCCTGTGGGACTTCGGGTTTTACGTCTCGTTTTATGTCACAAATAGATCCTTCTCCGTTTTGTTGCAAATAAGAGGATTTCAGTCTTTATAGAATGGTTTTAATAAATATAAATGGATTTTACTTTACGACTTTATTTAGGAACGGACATGAGAGACCTTACCGTAGATCGTACATTGATGTTTTGGTTAGTTGAAGATACTAAATATTGAATGTCATTGAAAATGGAACGTGATACTAAATCGATTGATTTTTTTTCTCAACATTGTTTCTAGATTTTATTTATTTCATACACCAAATTGGATATAGATGATTATTATTATTATACATAGAACTCTAAGTACGCACATCATAGTAACTGTAGTAATTGTATTCTGAATAAATTTCCTTAAACACTCGCGGTTATCTACATCACTTACACTATTACTGAACGGGTTCTTACCACGATGACCTACCTACCCGCAGTTCTTCAGTCTTCTCGTGATCATGGCGCTTGAAACAGTGCTGAAATATCGGGACCTCTCAATTAAAAATAATCGTGGTAAGAACCCGTTCAGTAATAGTGTAAGTGATGTATTCTGAATAGATTTAGAAAATATAATAATCTTAAATATGGTTCAGTACCTATTTGGTTATTTACTATTATTTTTATTACAAAAATGAAAACTACCGACTTTAATTTCTTAAGCATAGCACAAAAACGTATATGAGATAATGTCCAAAGTGTCTGCTTTCTAACAAATAAACAATCACCGAAATCGGTTCATATAGAAAATAAATACACGCAAAAACACACAGTAAACCGTGTAATTCCTTTTTGGAAGTCGGTCAAAAAAAGAGCAAATAGCTACTTCCTGTCATCAGTTTAGAATAATAAATGATGCGCTGTGACATTTCTCATTAGATCACCCCATGAAAGTTGGATTTTTCCATTAAGACTTCAGTGGGTGCATCCCTAGCAAAGTTTATGTTTAGTGAAGTGGATGATCCGTATAATTAGATGAATAATACCTAATTAAAAATGTTTTAGATTTTTAAGGATTGCATTATGTTGCGATTAATATTAGAGAAAAGAAACAAAAAAGGCTGATCACGATAATTAAAGGTAAAACAAAAGAAAATACTATAGATACTATTTTATTTCACAACCTTCCTGAAAATCTTTATTTTCGTTTTCAGACCATCGGTAATTACCTGCCCTTTGGAGTCGGCAATAAAACCGCAATGGTCAGATAAGGCCCCACAAGTTTTAGTTGTACTCCGTGTAATAAAGACGCAACTGCAGGGTTAACGAACCCGCCCCATCGGGACACCTGCTGATGTTATTGACAACCCTGGTTTTTGTTTTCCACTCGGTGAGGGCTGCGAAAATTATTTTCTGCGCAATTTGCGGGTTTGTTACTGGAGGGGTTAAGGTATTTTTGAATTAGCGCAAAACTGCGAGCTACTATTTAAATAGTCTTATTCGATTATCTTTGAGTAGAGCTGCAGAATGGTTTGGTAATTTTTGCATGTTTTTGGACCTGCGGTGAGTAAAACTTTATTACAAAATTGTTGTTCAAATTGTTCAAAGTTATTACAGTATCAATTAAATTTGCCATGTGTGCCATTTTTTTTTGCTTGATACAATTTTGTTTCAGCAATTTTTAGTTTTTTTTGTTGTACTTATAACATATAAGGACATAAATTTTAATCTTAAATTTATCTGATTTCAAGGGATTACAGACGCCCTCTTGAACTGAAGGAAAAATATAAAAATATTTCTGTTTTTCCCAAAACTCAACTGTAAAGAAAATTAAGTAAATCTGTCTTTATCTCCCATTTAGGGTAGTGCACTCTCTTATTTTTATATTATACTTCAATTTTATTTTATGTTGATCCCTGAATCCCAAAAATGGCCGTTGCGGGAACAGTAAAACCCGTAGCTTAGAAACGCAGTAACTACTATTTGTTTAAGAAAACGAAAACAGGATGATAGTTTTCGAAAGGAATTACAACTTATGTACTTGTTTGTAGTATTTACGCGTAAAAAAAATTGTTCTAAAGCATCTAAAAATAAAAGTTGTAAACACAAAAATAAACCAACACAGGTAAGGTTAAAACAATGTGCTTTTTATAATTAAATTACAGAATCATTATAAAATAAAAAATCTATAGTAATATTATAAGGCTGCAGAGTTTGTTTGTGTGTTTGAACGCACTAATCTCAGAAACTACCGGTCCAATTTCAAAAATTCTTTCACTGTTGGAATGTCCTTTTATTGAGGAAAGTTATAGGCTTATAATAAGGGATCCGGAAAATATCGAATTTGTAAGACAAGGTGTAATATCGAAAACCTATTTATGCGTACGCACAAAAACTATTGAAAATAGAACAAAATGATGTACTAAGGATTTTTAGTTCTTAGTAAGACTAACAAAAAAGTTCGCAAGAGCATATATCTAACTATAATAGTTTAGTCACAACAACTGCTTTTATGTATAAAAAAATTAATTCGTCTGAAGAATGAATTTAACGTCATATTAATTTAATTAGTTTTTTTATATTAAGCCTTATCCAAATAAAGTATTCTGTTATTAAGAGTATTAATTTAAAAGTAAATTACTTTTTGTTTTATTCTAATCGGACCTTTCGTTGCGAAGTTATCACGAGTATAAAACATAATGAATACTGCCCGAGCCGCGCAAATAATATTGCAACAGCATTAAGAGTAGGTATTGTTTGAACTCCTTTGTGACGTAGACGAAATTGCGAGGGTCATCTAGTATAATTAAACTCAAATGTTTAATAGAATTAATTTTTAAGAGAATCATATCTACGTATGAAATTACTCTCCATTACTCTGCCATCTTAATCTTCAAAAGTTAACCGTCAAAGAGCGAGATGCGTTCAGATTATAGTATTACATAACTCTCGGAAAATCTATCCATGACACATTTAAGAGCATTGAAATGTAATCTAGTTTGAAAATCATAACCAAAATTTCCATCTTTATCAGTAGTAGGGGTCAAAAACCACATCATGTTTTACTAACTTGGCTTTAGAGCATAAAGAATTCATGGCAAAGGGAATTTTTGAGGTGAGACACTTGTACACTGTACGTTTGTCTTACAAAAGGGTGACATAGTCGTATTTTATTCGCTTTATACATATAAAATGTGGAATAAAAATCCACAGAATGTTTGTTGAAACGTGAGCTATTTTTTCTTTTTGCTTTGATATTTTGATAGTAAATTGGATGTTTTTGGGGATTGTGGAGGTTGAAAGAAGTAAAAATGTAGTAGGATAAATACTGTAGGTAAGAAATGAAAAAAAATGCACCAAGCTTTTATGAAAATAACTGTAAGTTTACTATAGATAACCAAGGTTGCTTTCAAAACATATTGTAAAATTTATTTTAAATGTAGCAACTAAATATTTCACTCATTAATCACATTGCTTTTTAAGACGAAAGCAACTTGAAAACATGCAAGTTGTAAAGTGATTTGCAAAAATAATATCGGAAGTCGCGTGTGTATCGACGCGTAAAATCGGAAATGGCGAACCCCCTTGCATCGCTTGTACTAAATCATATCCACTATAAAACTGGAGAGAAAACGTTAAAAATGTACATAAAAAGATTTTTATTGTTTCAGTAATACACGTAAAATATATTTCACGTTAAAAGTACTAAAATATGTTTAGGACTGTTTAAGTTTTTGGAGAGATTTTTCAAACAACAAATTTAGTTTTATCTATTTGGACCGCGCAACTTCGTCTGCGTCACAAAAAAAAATCCGGGTATTTTCTCACCGTTTACCTAACCTTTCCCTGGACTACGGCAAACATTTTAAAACCAAAATCAGCTCAACCGCTCAAGCCGTTATCGAGTTTTAATCAGACTAACGAACAACAATTCATTTTTATTACATAGATAGATATAGAAATCAACTACCGTCCCTTTTTTGAGGTTATTTTTCTAAATAATCTAACATTGTTATTATTTTAGTTTTGAGTAAGAAGTCCTTTAATTAATACACATACAAATCTTAAAAGCCAATAACATGATTTTATGATATTTTTCTAAGAACTCCAAAACAAATACAACTCAGAAACAAACTTTAATTACAGTCTTTGGCGACCACAAATAAATACCAGACGACGTCATGCATAAAGTTTTCCATCCAAAGGCTTTTAATCCGTCTCGCTGTTTCCTGGAAAAGTTTTTCTCCAACCCCATAACAGATATTTCCGCGAACAATCTCGAATCTATTTCCCCATTACCATAGCAAACTTATTGTACAGAAGTCAAACTATTGTAAGAACCACACTTTGAGTACTATACAAACAATAAATAAATTTTGTCACTAAGAACATTAAATGTTACATAATCTACTTAACACTATTTACTACTAAAGCATTTTTCAAAGACACTAGCACTAATGAGCAGAAAATGATTTACATGATTTTTAGTGGCCAGTCCTATTTGTGATCTTCCTCTTTTTACGCATGCTTACAAACCATAATGCGTTTTAGCATGTCATTGTTAGTAATAAGCATTTGTGTACCTATTAGTAAGTACCTTAGCAATCTTAGCGCTCAAAATGCGGAAACAAACAAAGCGGATCGAACTTCCTTTTTTTTTTAGCCAATGGAACATATCTTTGGTCTATACAATGTCGAGAGATCTCTTATCTTAAGAACTCTCTTCAAGCCTCATTTAAAGAAGGACAAGTCGTAGTATTAGGAAAACACCCAGGAGAATATGTGACAGTCGGATGGTGCTAGGCAAAAATTAAGTCCTGAAACGAACCGTGGATGACCGTGGCGATTCCATATTATTATTATGGCTTAGTTTCACTTCTGTATCATACATTTTCTGTGATGCCTGTCGCAGGATGACTCATCCGGGATGACTACAGGGCAATGACTCATAGACCATCTCAACGAGCTATCTCATGAATGGCGTAATAAGAAAATTGGTTGTTACTACAAAAAATTGCCGGTTTCGTGTTACTTTCAATTACTGATGAGGTCGAGAGTCATGACATTGCTCTTTTTAGATGAATAGAGGTTAAAGTAAAATCACTACTAATGTTATGACTAAACAAATTTGAAATGTTTGGAGAAGTATAACGCTGATGCAATATCGAAAACTACCAGAGAAGAAGTGCGTACTGCGTAGTAATTTCGTTATTAAATGTACTTTTAAATATTTCATTTTGACGTGACAACGTCTTATAAATTGGTTTGCCGGGTGACACTTCAAGAAACTGCGTTACGCTCCGCTCACGTTATGCGCTCACAATGAGAGCGAGTGAGAGGAACGCGTGCCTTTCACTTTTTATGTCTGTCTCTCTCGCTCTTAGGCGGGCTAACCATGCCCGAGTCGTTGTAACGTAAAACTTTCACCCGTATACCGACTTTACAGGCAACTTTAAACTCAAATTATCTATTTTAAGCCACATTATTTATTAAAAATACATTCCTATTACAGTACAAAATGCACAAAACAATTCTACCAAAGCAAAGATGTTATTAAGAAAAGTCACAAAGGCAATAAACGTCTGTAAATTTAATTACAAAATGAGCGAATCCACCGAGAAAATACTTCAAGTGAAGTAGATCCTAGCATCCGTTCTTTCCTTTAATTTATGACCGATCCGTTTGTACTAATTAATTTCGTCTCTTATCTAATACGCTTAATAGGAGTTAGCGAGTTTGTTCGCTAATTCATCTTAAAATATAACTGCTTTTGATTTCCTGTTGTTTGCCGATTTTCGTACAAAGTTAAAGGCTAGGAAAGTTAATACTAAAAGTACAATTGTTGTTTTAATTGTGTTTAATTGTTAGTTGTTTTGTTCTTTTAGAAATAGGAGAATTACAATTAAGTACCATTTCCTTTGAAAAAAATAATTGCCGTGTCATGGTTAATATAATAATGTAGCGATACACTGTTTAGTTGAAATTAAAAAAATATTAATTATCACAACTTTATTATTATGCTCATACCTCCTTGGATCACTAAAAAAAGTATTTCTTCTTCTTCTTTTGTTTATGGCTTTCGTTGAACAACGATTCGCCAATGTCAAGTACGTACACAGTTTTGCTGATAGCACCAAAAATTTGTTTGGTGTGTCTACAAAATAAGAATATTTGTATCAATGACCATCCATTGAAAAATAACCACTATTTCATTATTATTTCATCCAACTTTAGTGTGGATTTTAGCTATATCAAAAAATTATAAGTATTATAAAAACATAATTCCCATACGGTGTTACAACTTCAACCCACAAGGATCGACCAGCTCAGCATACAGATACAGTTTTAAAGCTGTAGCGATTAGCTGATTTTCAGCTGGACCCGTTGAAATCAGCACAAGAGCTACATTAAGGTCCAGATTAAACTTAATATTTTTAAGGAAAATTAAGTTAAACTGTGATAATATTCTTTATCCACGTTCTATAATAACATAACAGATAAACTCGCACTTATTTACGACCGCCGTACTAACCAGCTGGTCTTATAGGAATTCATCTTTTTCAAAGGAAAGGATACTGGCTGTCGCAGTGAAATATCCCCACATTTACCGCATGATGTGGGTCGACGTTGTAATAACACCGTATGTCTTGGGAATATTGTAAATCGACTGAATTATGTTCTTGTAATACTTGTAACTTAACTTAGTTTTTGATCGTGTCCTTTATGAAATATCGTAGTACTTTTATGTGGTAAATTTAGGTTATGCAAATTGGCCTTTTTGCTGTAGCCGAAGTCAGAATGAAATATTTTAGATTATGTGGTATAAATGGAATGTCATTGGTGAAATTCTTGAAATACTATTGTTAGTGCTAGAGTGATGTATGTGCATATTTTAAAGTTGTGATTATTATTATTTTTCTCAATTAGGCAAATCATATGCAAATTGCATAAAGATTCATCATTATTTTTATGCGCTGACTTCACGTTCCATAGTGAAATCATAGCAAAGATCTTATTACGAATGCAGTCTGATGTCTTCATTAATAGTTTCCTTATTAAGTGTTTTTAACATTGACCGTGTGTATAGAACACCTCATCAAGGCATAATAACTTCATTACGTGCAACGACAGAACCTTAGAAATTCTTTGTTGATATTTCGACGAGCAGACTTTAGTGGCAATTTTTTAATAAAATATAATTACTGTAATGCATTATCAACGGGTTCTTTTACCACGATTTCAACGTTGTTGCAAACGTCATGATCACGAGAAGACTCCTATCGAATCACTCCATTAATTAAATATCGTGGTAAGAACCCGTTGATAGTGCATGAAAGTAATGTAGAAAACTGCGAGTTTTTGAAAAACTTTATAAAATTTGTATTACAACAAATAACAACGATTACTAACATTACTGTGTAAGCATCTATGATAACAAGCGGGCTTTTCTACATTCAGATCAATTAGATACTTTATTGGACTAGAAATAGTTTTGTTGGCTAAGTTAACACAGTGCCTACTACTTATTATTTTTTTGATTGTAGGGTACTTCACTTTATGGCGTTGTATTATCAAGTATGAAGTTACTACATTACATAATTTCAGAAAATAAAACAGTACTTCACTGTATAAAGTATAATTGTTACCCTACAACAAAGAAAAAATAAACCATAACAACATTTACAAAGGAAAGCAACAACTTAACATTACACAGAGGTAATGCCGGTATTAGCGCACTTACCAAGCCACTTTATCGTCGACAGTGCTCTGAGCGTTGAGTTACGCCGCACTACAGTCCGAGTCCAACGTCACCTCAAAGAAAACAGTTCTTTAGGACTTTTGTACACTGACAAAAGCTTCGTCTTTTAGATTTATAGATAACGAATTGTTAAAGGTTTTATATGAGAAAATTGACCGCAGTTTAGAAAGAATGGTTGTATACCTAAACATTACTAGAATAAAGAGTAATTTACATAACAGTATAGCCTTCTTATTACTTCCACCTCTACAATAGATACCTAAGGTTTTATTGTTTAGAAAGTATAGAGACACATGACACAGAAGATATATGCTAATCGTGTTTGCAACTCGAGCTAAATAATGTCTATTTATAGTTTATACTTACTGTTTTACAACTGGAATATAAAAGAAATAATCACAAAAGTGCTCGCTATATATTATAATAAATCCTCAAAATATCTCTATTCCATCTGTAAAGTTTTTCTTATAAAACATTTCTTTTATTTAAGCGGGAACGAAGCACTACTCAAAAGCCGCACGGCGCTCGTAAACAGTTAGTTTTCAGTTGAAACTAGCTAAACTGGCTGCGGTTTCAGCATATTTACACAACTCAGCTCTGTGTAATGCGGCGCACATTCAAAGCAAACGGTAAACCTGTTTTAGGATTTAGTTAGCCTTTACATAAGTTTTGTGTTGTGAATTATTTAATTACATATACCACAATGTTAGGCTGTTTGAGAGTTAGGTATATCTCCAGTGATTGATGATTCAGTTGTGGTCCCCATTTTTACAACTGTAGACCCCGTGCTAGTGTCACAGACGTAAACTTACAATTGGTTACTATATTAGGGTCTTTTGCAGACATTCCGTACTACCATTACAGAATATACACTATGCACCTAGCACCACTTATCGACACGAAGTTTCAAGTAATATCAAACGAGGGCGGGAGCGATTGTCAAACGTTTCAGAATCTTGCCGAGCATCAACGGTAACTATCAAAGTATTTTATTTAATTAAATAATATTCATATTTATTTTTGTAGACTTCGGATACCAATTCAATATGTGACATTGAAAACACTTAGGTAAGCAAAAACACTTTTGCTAAAAAATATATTTTAAACTTATTTTCTTTTAATTTAAAGGAACAAAATGATAAAGATATAGCTTTCAAAGCAAGATGGCTTACATCTTCTTGAGAGGCGAGCTGCGTTTCAGTACAACCAGATTATCTGTATTCAGAGCATGTAAAAGGGGGACAGGCAACATGAGCGTTTCATTACGGCTTCCCTAAAAACAGGCACGTGGCCTATTTCTAAAAATGTATATAAATTGTTTAAAAATGTAGAATGCGTAGAATTATCTATTTGCAAATGCAGGATGTCGATTTCTATTTATTTCTTTTTTTTTGTGAATTAAGACTAATTGCGACCTTTTCTCGATTTTTGTGTAAATATTATAAATAGAACTGTACTATATTTAAGTTTACAAAAAATATTTAAATATCCCCGTATAATAAAATGCCCAGGCCCATGACATAGATAGATAGATAGAATAATCTTTAGTGACCAACTGTAATCACCTATACATACGTCAGGCTGCAGGCTCGTTTATCCATAATGCGATAAAAAAAGAAAAAAAAACAATAGTTATTGAATTCTGAATCCGGTCCTGTATGTCAATCTCGAATTAAGGTCCGTCAGTGCATTCGTGCAAACTCCCAAAAATGGATATTTTTTGCTTCGTGTACATATTGTTTTCTGAATCAGCGTCTATCGTCGATTCACTTCTGCTAGAATGACTGTAATAGTAAACGTGATATTTTTTTATTATATTGTTTTCTAATCTAGTATATGTTTGAAAATTTAGGGATGAATTTTCTCCTGATATTTTTGTACATCGTGATGTTTTAGATTTGACATGTTAAGGAGAGTTAAGTAAGGAGGTTATTTGAAAATAAAACTATATAAAGAAGAATCATACTCGGTGCTCATACTCCGAAAGGTTACTAAACGTCAAACTTTATTTTTTACTTGAATTGATCAACGATTTATCTCAATGATGTTCTGATATATCAGTCGGTAAATGACACTTGGTTATGCTTGATCGGACCGTGATGAATCAAACTCAAAGTCCCATCTTAGACGTGTCTCTATAGTAAATGTATCATAACGGAAACATTCCACTCTAAATCTTTGCGGCTTAAGTATAAACCTTCGTGGTGCAAACAAACGCCGTGTATTTAGTATTCGTTCTCCTCCGTTTTTGTCGGGATTCGACGAGCTTAACTCGTTATGCGTCACACGTATACAGTTTTATTGGAATTAAGTGCAGAACCCTTTACTTTAGTCGACGTTTCGACGCTTTCCCGCAGATTATTCTTGATGCAAAATAAATTTGTTTTCATTTTATCTTTTCTAATACTAAATTGTTCACCAACAGTAGAAAATGTAGTCCTACTTATTTGATTATAAACCTACTTCAATGAGAAATGATTTTTAGTCATTCGAATTTCACTTTCTTATTGAAATACTTTATAACTGCGACAGTCCTTCAGATGATCATTTTATTTATGAATTTCAAGCCCAACTTTTTTTACATCGATTTGATTTTCAGAGCCAAATTTTCCTCGTAACATTTTTAATTAATAGCAAATTATTATAATAATAGCGTATGATTATTTAATAGCAAAATAAGGTTATTGAATTATAAGAACGATTTTCCATAAAATATACGATATAGGTGAAAGCAACTCGAGTACGTACTATGTAGGGTGGTTACGGCGCTCATAAAATTGTACTCGTAAACTATTGTGCGTTTTTATGATTCATCTCGAATGTTCGGTGAAGCCCTCGTATGTGAGGTACACTCGCGTGCGAAAACGCATGTCGTAAATTTTATATTGTTTTCGAATTACTCGCGTCACGACACGTTTTGGTGTTACAGAAATTGTTATGTGACTGTGTTGTGTGGAGCAGCAATTTCGGTTTTTGCTGAAAAAATGTGTCTTGGTTGAAGACTGAGTGATTTTTATTGTCACTGCGTACGAAAAGATAACATGTGTGATAAAAACGTTATGCCAACGAAAATCAAATAAGAATAAATTTTCTTGGCAGTATTCTTCTTTTGTTCCTCTTGTATGAGATTTTTAGATTAGAATTGGTAGTTTCCTAAAATAAGTACAATCAATTAACTAAGAACCGTCAGTGACCGTTCGACCTCCTTTGCGAACGCTTGTCACTGAGACTTACGCGAAAAAGTGCATGCGCATCATTAAATCGCATTGCATATATTGTGTAGTGCTATATATTAAGTTTAATGAACTATAATGTGGCGACCTAGATAATGACGTTCCGAACGTGACTAACATTGTTAAGGCGAATACACACGTATAGCTTTAATAATGGCGTCAGGTTCACCCGGGAAGGATCAGCAGATCAAGTTGAAAACCGATCTCGAGCACGAGCTATACAGCTACTACAGAGCTGAAAGAGAAGAGAGAAAAAAACTAGAAACTCTAGTAGGCGATTTAAAATGCCAAATAGAGATTCTGCAAGAACAATTGCAATGCTTGGCAAAGAGCCAACCCCCACCAACTGCTACAGAATCAAATACAATGGATTACCACACTGACGAGGAAGAACTTGCAAAGGAAACAGAGTGGATCCGGACGAAGTCTCGGAAGAAAAGAAAACTAAACACTTCACCCTCCCAAGACGTACAAACAGAGCGACATACTGAGCACTCCATTCAAAAAAGCAAGGAAAAAATAAAAAAATCTCCATTACCACCACCAATAATAGTGGACGAAGTAATGGAATATCAAACATTCTACGATCTGTTAACAGATACCCAGTCAGCTGATACATTCACTACTAAAATGCTCAGCGGTAACTCTTTAAAGATAAATGCAAGTACTGAGGACTCGTATAGGTCTATAACGGAGTTATTGAATAACAAGCAGTGTTCCTGGCACTCATATGAGAACAAACAGCACAGGCCGATTAGAGTCATGGCAAAAAAATTACACTTTTCGTGTAAACCAGAGAGAATTCTTGAAGATCTAAAAAATAAAGGTCTAAAAATAACTGAAGCAGTCAATAAGCTAAGCAGGAGAAGAAAAGAGCCTTTAAATATGTTTATGCTCACATTTTCTAATGATGAAGATGTAAATAAAATATATAAAATAAATACTATATTGGGCTGTAAAGTTGAAATACAGGCAATTAAAACCAATAGGTTAGTTCCCCAGTGCAAGAGATGTCAAGCATATGGACATACACAAAAGTTCTGTTCCAAAGAACCTAGGTGTGTAAAATGCACTGGGAAACACTTAACGAGTGATTGTAAAAAATCTAAAGAAGAAAAACCCAAATGTGTCCACTGTGGCGATAACCACCCTGCAAACTATCGAGGGTGTCTTGTTGCCAAAGAAATACAAATGCTACGCAACAAAAGTAGAACAAGGAGTGCTAAGCCAGGAGAACCAGCGAGATCGACGAATCAAGAATCAGAAACTCATAATAAAAAAAGTGCAATTAAATCTAGTTCAAATAAAGCTAGCTACACCAAAACCACAAAAAATACATTAACTTATGCCCAGGTAACGAGCAGAAATAATTCAAATATTATTAAAAACGTCGATAGCACTGATAAGAAGTTAAACGATATCTTAAAACTTATGCTATCGTTTGACGAACGTCTCCAAAAAATCGAAAGTAGCACTAAAATGTCTACTATTGCCAAGCCACAAAAATGAATAACATAGTTAAAATAATGGTATGGAATTCAAACGGATTACTAAAGCATAAAAATGAACTGCAAGTTATCCTAGACATGGAAAAAGTGGATGTGTGTCTTATATCTGAAACACATTTTACTAAACAATGTCACATTAAATTTAAGGGCTACAAAATTTATCACGCACTACATCCGGATAATACATCAAGAGGAGGAAGTGCTGTCATCATCAAGGAACAAATAGATCACCATGAGTACTATACTTACGAAGAAAAAGAGATACAAGCTGTGTCGATCAGTTTGAGAACAAAAAGACAAGTAGTTGTGGTTTCGTCTATTTACAGTCCACCCAGATATAACATAAAAAAAGATCAGTACATGAATTTCTTACGATGCCTTGGTAATCGATTTATACTTGGAGGAGATTTCAACGCCAAGCACACATATTGGGGCTCAAGGCTATCAACAACTAAGGGCAAAGAACTTATGAGTGCTATTAAAGAAATGTGATACTACATCAACGGGAACTCCAACATATTGGCCTACCGATCCAAATAAAATACCTGACCTTATAGATTTTTTTATTGTCAAGAATATATCTACAAATTATCTAAAAACGTACCAGAGTTATGATATGAACTCTGACCACTCTGCAATATTTTTAGAAGTTAATGACAAAATTATACTTAAAGAAAAACCTCCTGCTTTGGTTAATAAGCAAACTGATTGGGAAGGCTTTAGAACAGACTTAGACCGCAATATAAACTTGAGAACTCCACTCAAGACAACTGAGCAATTAAATAGCGAATTGGAAAATTTTATAAAACTTATACAACAATCACTCTGGAAACACACACCTGTAGCCAATAAAGGAACTAGAGGAAATGTCTATCCTAGAGAAATCAAGATATTAATTGAGCAAAAAAGGAAACAACGCAAAATGTGGCATTATACTAGATGTCCAGAAGATAAAAGAATTCTCAACAATTTAGCAAAAAAAATCAACAGGAAAATACACTATATAACGACGAACTATATATATATAACGACGAACTCACTGAAAATTATCTTGAAAAATTAACAGGTAACCGTTGTACAGACTACTCTTTATGGAAAGCTACAAAAAGTATAAATAAAAACAACTTTACAATTCCTCCTATCAGAGAAAGCAGCAATAATAAATGGGCAATTAATAATGAACAAAAAGCGAAGCGGTTTGCAGAATACCTTGAATCTATTTTCCAACCTGATGAAAATGGAACAGGTGAACGGACTCCCCTTCAAACGAATTCTCACCATTTATGTGACGATATCATGCTTGTTACACCTAAAGAGGTTGAAAAGGAAATAAAAATCAGTATACGCCCGAAAAAAGCACCGGGTTATGATCTGATATCAGGTGAAGTTCTACACAAATTTCCTAGAAAAGGTATTGTGCAATTGACAACATTAATCAATGCAGCGTTTCGATTACATTGCGTACCAGACCTATGGAAAGTTGCAGAGGTAATCATGATTGCTAAGCCGGGAAAACCGCCTCATGAAGCATCATCATATAGACCTATCTCTCTCTTGCCCGTTATGTCCAAACTTTTCGAGAAACTACTACTAAAAAGGTTAAAACCTATTATAGAGAGGGCTGAATTAGTACCTAATCATCAGTTTGGTTTCCGAGAAAAACACTCAACGATAGATCAAATACATCGCATTACAAGCATCATCGAAAATACCCTAGAAGAAAAAAAAGTATGTTCTACTATTTTTCTTGATGTGGCGCAAGCGTTTGATAAAGTATGGCATGCAGGCCTCGTGTTCAAACTCAGAAAAACATTACCAAAAAGGTATGCAGACATACTTCAATCATACATCTCAAACAGAATGTTTAGAATAAGGCAGGAAGATGCATACTCAGAATTAAAAGTAATAAAAGCTGGAGTACCTCAGGGGAGTGTATTAGGTCCGGTCCTGTACCTCATATACACTGCTGATATTCCAAATCTAAAAAACTGTACTATTGCTACATTTGCTGATGATACAGCAATAATGGCAGTAGATAATACGCACACGCAGGCTATTGCAAAATTGCAAAGTGCAGTTGATCATATATACAACTGGACACAAAAATGGAACATCAAATTAAATGAATCCAAATCGATTCATATAAATTTTACTAATAAACAGCACGAACAGCATGACGTATTCCTTAATGGTAAAATTATACCATATGCGAATACGGCGAAATATCTTGGCATGACGCTGGACACGAAATTGCGCTGGAAAGCCCATGTTAAGAAAAAAAGAGAGGAACTAGAACTCCGATACCAAAAACTGCGTTGGCTACTCGGAAGACAATCTAAACTGTCAATTCACAACAAAATACTAGTTTATAAACAAGTCCTGATGCCTATTTGGACTTATGGCGCGACACTATGGGGTTGCACCAAACAGAGTAATATTGCCATTCTGCAAAGATTCCAAAACAAAGTACTGAGAGAAGCAGTAGGGGCTCCCTGGTACATCCGAAACAGTGACCTCCACCGGGACCTACACATGGAGGTTGTTACTAGCATCATAAGGAATAGCGCAGAAGCCCACGAACGGCGGCTTCACCATCATGTCAACGTAGAAGCTATACAGCTTCTTGACATCACAGATATTAAAAGAAGACTCAAAAGAACGAAACCGTTCGAATTAGTGTAGTGTACTTAATAATACAATTAGTGTATAAAATCAGTGAAGTGTAATAACAAAGACCACATGAACATTGTGTCTACACCTTAATAATAGAGACAATAAGAAAAGTGCCAATGGACACATTCTTAGCATAAAATCATATAGTAATTTAGGTTAAAACAAAATTGCTTATTAGTCTGAATTAGACTAGATTGTAATTATAATAGTGTGCGTTATAAAATTACGTATACTAGGAAAACAAAAAAAAAAAAAAAAAATTTACTAAGAAAGTTTTTATTGATAATAAATAAAGTGTTATCTATAACGATTTAAAGACACTATGAGGAGAGGGTACTTAATGACCAAGGACCGGGAGATAGCTTACAGTGGTCTAAACCTTAGTGGGATCTAATTATTTGAAAAGAAATTTCGATTGCTATAGTATTTTATCGGTGAACATAATAGCCTTGATTTCCGCCACGTAATTTCTTGCAAGGCATGATACTCACGCGGGTTTGACTGATTCTATGGAAACGGAAATAAGTAGGTTGCCATTAGTGTTTGCAGAACCATGTAAATACAACCATAAACTCAATAATTAAATAATTATCATTAACATATAGATAGTAAATATAATAAAATAAAAACTTGAGAGGTGTCAAGGGACACCCGGATGGAACGAAGTTCCTTTCGATTAATTAGTGAGGGAATTGTTATAAAATTTTATTTTTTATTTAATAACTTAAATAAAATATTTTGATCACAGCGCCATCTAGCATTAATCATATAAAACAAAATAAGGAATTTAATTATAAAATATTTTAAGCACAGCGCCATCTAGCATTAACATCAAAAACAAAATAAGGAATTGTTTTATAAAATATTTTAAGAACAGCGCCATCTAGCGATAATCATCTAAAACAAAAAAGTGTCGTGCCAACTTTTTCATAAGAATTTCTATCTAGCCCCCTTTCGATAACGCGCGATAAGGAACTTCGTTCCAATTAATTATCAACAAACGGACGTGATGGTACAAAAGTAATTTGCACAGGTTTCTAAGTAAATTTGGTCATCGCACCCAATCTGTGAAGGGCTCAAGGGATGGACATCCCTGTCGTGAGTTATCGAAATCTCAGCGCACTGTCCGTGAATCATTGTTATTGACAAACTAAATGGCGTTGTGTTTTCGTGTTATTGTTACTGAAAATTAAAAGTAAATAGTTATTGTTTATGTAAAACAGTCTTTTCTAATTTAAGTTAGACATTGTTAATCAATTATTATCGAAATTATTATATTTTACTAACAATTTTAACGTATTATTTAAAATGCCAATAACAAATCTTGATAAAAACTACGTGTGCTTAAAATAGCTCCAAAATTACCTACAATTCCGTTTTTGAAAAAAACATTAATGTGATCCCACGCTGACCATCACCTTTGATTATATGGAAAAATAATCATACACTAAGAATTTTTTATAAGGATAAAAGTGAAAAAAATACGGTCAACTTGATAACCTTCCTCTTTTTGAGCAGTCAGGCTTAAAATATGCATACACTTAAAATAACAAGTACTTAGGTTTAGTAGAGCGTTCTATAATAATTTGAAAAGGGTAGGGTACAAATAATACACGTTCAGCTTATTGAACATATTTCACACATAAAATATAAAGGTCAAATCATGACAGACACGTCCGTACGTAAGGGTCATGCTGAAGTCCAAACTGAATGCTATATCAAAGCTATACTAACTAATGAACGTATTTTGGAAGAATACAGGGTGAAATTTAAGAGATGGTAATATCAAAGAGTATCGGTAAAGTTTCATTGGTGCATATCAACTGGTTTGAAAATGGGCATGCACTAATGCATCAGATTACAGATAGTACTTACCTACTGTTTTAGTTTGCTCGAGATCACTCAGCTTCAATATAATCCACCATATTTTCACTTTTACTCTGTAGTGTGGTTAAATAAAGATGATATTTAAATCTCATTACAATAAGAATATCTCGATATTTTAAAAAATAATTTATATTTTAGTTAAAATAAAAACATTACTTCGTCATACTTTATGTCTAAAGTCCAACAACTAATATGCTTACGAACGTTTACCTAAATTTAGACACGTAAAGTTTTCCTTAGCCTAAAACTAGTGATATCTCCATATTCACTTATTTGCTCATTTTTTACATTATATTAAAAAAAAACCAATCACAAGAAAATAAATTTCAAAATACAATATAAAAAAAAAACAGAGGGCCACTGGAGACGGGGTCTACGACCCTAGCCATCAGTGGTCAGGGCTCAAGAGAGAGGAACCTCCTCACAATACGTGCCGTGTCAAGAACGACCGCCTTCTGAATCAGGCCCTTTACCCAGCCGGAGAGCGAAATAATTTTATAATATTCCCATTCTACTCGTAGACATTTCCTTACATAAAATCTCTGACAATAGGACTGAACCTTTACTAGATTTCCTCTTCGATCCTCAATATTCATTCACTTCAGTAGACGCGTGCCGAACATGTGCCAATTGTATGTAATTTGACGTTTACGATAGTTAACTCTATTGCGAATGGAAGCCTTAAGGACCAGTGTTGTCTATTGTACTGGTTCCAAATACAACATTGTACAGATGTTAGAAATATTATTGGGTATGTGATTGTGTTGTGGTTTTCATCGGTATGGTGTATCTATTATATGAGATGAGGTTATGTAGTAATATCTTTTTTTTGTAATTGTTCACCTTTGATCTTAGAGGTTTGCTATGAAGGACAAAATAAAATGTTTTTATATTGTAATAAAAGAATTGATATTAGGTACCTTGTGTACTAAAAATTATTGAAATTTGATAATTTTATTTCGCTACTCAAACAGTTGGGACTAGTAAGCAAAGTTAGGAAATAACAATCATCATCATCATCATCAGCCTAAAGACGTCCACTGCTGGACATAGGCCTCCCCCAAACCTCGCCACATCGACCGGTCCTACGCCGTCTGCATCCAGTGACCTCCCGCGATCTTGACCAGATCGTCAGTCCATCTTGTGGGGGGTCTACCAACGTTGCGCTTACCGGTTCGTGGCCGCCACTCCAGAACTTTTCGGCCCCATCGGCCATCTGTTCAAGAAATCGGAAATAACAATGCTTAGTGTAAACTACGCCGTACTATGCTCAAGAACTAGCAACAGTTGACCACTTAATGTCCGATGTCCTATCTAGAAATTCCAGATATTAAAATAGTTATAAATATAGATTTATAACTGATCAGCGAGAAGGTTAATGTTACTGGGATGAGTTTTATTAGTAGTGAGTTTAGCATTATTATATTGTTTGAAGTGCTTGTACCCAATGGTATTGATCTCACGTGCAACAATTTCTAGTAAAAATATTACGAAGCTGACCGCTCTCATGACTCATACGTGTAACATCTCGTACAGGTGATTATGTAAATAAGTAACACAACACAATGGGAATGACCAACGAAATGTATGCGAAACTGACGTAAAAAATGAGTATGAATGCAAACGAAACCAAAGTTGTTGAGATATTTGCATTTATGTAGATTTTACAAAATTTCGTAATGGCGGTTCATAACGGAAATCCTCTGGGAGGTCTCGTTGCAAAACTTCGTATTGCACTCAATGAGAACAGATGTGTTTTTTGTTATCTAAAGTAGAACTCGTCTAATATGATAATGAAGGTTTGATTTTGCTTTTAGGACCGTCGCACTATTTCACTAGAGTGAAATATGTGCATTTATAACTTTTAGTGTTCTTATCTTTTATATAAATTCCATTGAAAGAACAAGTTAGTTTCGTTGAAATGATTATTTATGTGATTTGAAACTCATTTCAAACTTGTCTAGGTCCTAACCGCTACCTTAATTACCTAACTAATGCTTCTGTAATCTGTGTTATCGCAATGTATTTTGCATTTCTGAAAACTTTAAACGCAGTACAGAAGCAATTTATAATTTACGCTCGATGCAAAAATATTTAAACCTCTATCTCACTACATCAAACCTACAAGGATTTGTCTTATTAAATTTCCTAACCCCACGGCTGCTGGCCGACGATTCCACCATGTCAATTAATCGGAAAGCCGACCGCCGTAACAAAAGGGAAACACGCCTCAGACGACATTTCATTAAATTGAACTACGGTCTGTTATTTCGTCGGCTCGATGAGTCCATTTTACGATTCGGGAGTGTTAAATTTACTCGTGTCGATGTACGGGTTAAAAACTGACAAAGCAGTATTCGACAGGCGTTTTTGCATCCGAAAATAATATTTCAATTTTTCACCAATAAATTGCTGGATTACGGTTTCGGTAAAAATAGTCTAAAAGTCGGTGGTGCTTTTGTTTTTATTTTCAGTACTAAAAATAACAATTTCGAATATGCCAATATTTTTTATTCAGGTTTTCACAATAGTCGATGGAATAAGTTGGTAACAATATTTTCTGATATTTTTCAGATACAATTCTAACAAATATATGACTGAAAACAAATATAAGAACATACATATGTATATAGTAGAAATAAACAATTGAAATAGTCCTGGTTTTAGCAAATTGAAAACGACGAAAATTTTCATATTCACCAGAGTGTACATCATTGATCTTTTATTACTTTTGTACTAGGGGAAATAAAATCACAACTTCGGAAAGAAATGAACTGCGAACCAAAAGGGTTACCGCGGACGAGACTCGAATAGATAATACACATTCTCTATGTTGATTTGTTAAGTCGTTACTCGCATACCAATCGCCCGTGGGGTTAAAATTAAATTGTTCTTTAAAGGACATTGAATTAAGAGAGTTTGTTATCTTTACGAGTTACGTTGCCTGAGGCTTTTTGTTTTGAACTTTTAATATAGTTAAGGAGGTTTTATGAAGTAGACCGATAAGTTAGAATGATACTGTATTCTGTTAATTGTGGTCAGGAAACTATAGAATATATATTATAGTATAGTCAAGTTAGATCTATCTGCTGCACAAATCATGGCAGTAAATACTAAATAGCTTTTTAAAGTTCCGTGTGGTGAACTAACTGATTGAAAAAATATATTTGTTTTGTTTCAACGCCATTCAACTTTTAAAAAGTTATAAAGTAAAAATTATTAAGTTAAAGTTTGTTGCCATATAAGGCAGATCACTTGAATATCGATCAGGCATTACTCTTATGAAGTGCGTACCATTACACATACTCTAAGTGCATTGATCTATAATTTCTCAAATACAATTCCAGCATTATTAGTATTTGTGCCAAGGTACAGACAGTGTATTTGCAATTACTCGAGCGGGGGTTGTGTTAGGGTCGATCTCGTCTCCCGGGCGGCCACAATCACGAAATGCTTTTATTTTTTCACTCGTACGCCACGTTTATTGCCTCATCAGTACGTTTGTGGACAGGGGACTGCAGTTTACCTAACACGCTAACGAAAATTTGGTATGTTTTGGTTGAAATGAATGTAGCTCTTTGGCACGTTAAAGTGTGACTTAAATTAAGGGGTTTTGTGTTGGAATTTATTTTTATTATTTTTTGTGTGGTAGATGAGTAACTTGGTTATGTTCATTTATGTTGATTGCAGAATATGTTGTTAAATTTGAGGGTCATGTTATAATGAGCTTGAATGTAGTATGTAAATTATAATACAATGAATTTCCTTGTTAAGTTTAAGATTGCTTTATAATATTTATTCATTTAACTTTCATAAATTATTAATATATGCATTATGTTTCACAATACTTTTGTTATATAATTAAGATAATTTAATAGATAAATTAACTAGATGTAAAAAAATCTATTGCCACTTCAAAGTCGCAAATCTTCGAACTGTTTTATATAGACTTACATTACAAATGACATCTCGTAACTTTGGACACAAAATACATCTAAAAAACAAAACAATAACAAGTATGGAAGAAATCAAATGTACCAGATACACAAATTACCGAAAAAGGCGTCACAAAGGAATAAATTGATTGAAGACTTTTAAGTGAAACGGGGATCATTAATCAAGGAAGCCATATTATTGAGAACACAAACGGAGCAGCAAGAAATCAGTACGTAAGCCAGTTCTTTTCATCATTTTGAAGGTTCTTTTGTCTTTTTGTGCCCCGTATAATGATTGCAAGAAATTTCATGAAGCTTTAGAATAATTCGTTCAATAAATCACAGTTTTTGTACGAGTATGCCTAGTATTTTTTGAAGCAAATTGTCTATAAAAGTTATTTTCTTTTAGTAAAATTAGTTTGTAATGAACTCAGAACAAAATTTATGATCAAACTTTAGAAAAAATGCGCTTTTTTTCACAAGACTTTCAAAAATATTTCTAACAACTATAAAATCTGAATTCTTTTGAGTTTCTCTACGAACATAACCTATAAATTTGCCAATAGAGACATTAGATTCACCATTTTTCAGGAGCAAAGGTGTTGAGATGCGTCATGTGACGCGACAGGACGGCGCGACGTCTCGACGCCTCCGTCGCTTAGCAACCTCCCAACCTCCATGGGTTGCTGACCCCCTGGTACGTGCTGAATAATACATGGTGTTTATTATAGAGTTTTACATCGATTATTTGGTGTTTTATATATCCAATCAGCAAGGAACAAACCAAAATTGGGCGAATCACCCAAACATCGTGTTTTTGACTCATTTATTTGGCGCTTATTTTTTTAAGTTCTTAAGAACGAGAGTATATTATCATGTTCAAAAACATAAGGCTTCGATTTATAATAACATTTTCTAGATATCCTGAAGTCACTGTTTAAATTCGACAATATTTCGATATGGTTTCCGGGACTAGCTAATCTATGAAAAATTCGCCCAATTAGCGTTTGTCTAGTGCTGCTATGTATGGGTGACATTTAAGAGCCACAGATGAGTAGGTATCAAATATTATAAGATTAGTTTTGAAAATGTTGAAAACGAATCTAGTGAAAATGCTTAAGACAATGGTACTACATTCGTTATTTGAATACTAATGCTATCATTCTTCAACATTTTTTTAATTTAAGCAAGCACCCAATGTAACCCGTTACTGAACAGTGCCTATTTTTTTATTTTATTTTAGGTACTCAAGATTATGTCTCATCATCCTATGATAAGTGCTTACCGTAATTCATGGACTTCTAGAATGTAAGAAAACAATGTATGGTCGCAACTTACAACTTAATATAATTAACATCATGCTTTAGTAATAATAAATTTCTTTAATTTACCATAACTCAGTTAAATCTACCGCTATAATGCTAAATCTTATTACCCAACCATTCATTAAAACACAATACAACTGACAACAATTCAGAAACGGATCGAGCAAGACATCTCGTCACAAACTTAATTCTTAACAAAACGGAAATTATTAGAACAATTCAAAAACATGACACAAATTCAATTAAAAACAAAACGTTTGTACGAAACTCGTTTAAACTTCGAACTTTACTTCGATCCCATTCAATTATCTAACATCAAAGATTAAGTAAATATATTAAAACTAATAGATAGGACACTTAGAAATAAACTTATAATGAATTTTAAAAGTATTGCTCTAATAGAAAAAATCGTTGCACAAATTGTATTCTGCACTCTATACTTTTAAAGTAAAAGTATTCAAAAAAAGGACTGAATTTAATGTTAGAGAGTTGGAGAAAGGTAATATCAAGACAAGCGAAGTACCTTTATAAAAAAAATGTTGCTAGTCTTTAAGTTTACTTGGCATACCTACATTTTAATCAATTTAACAAAATTTACGATTTACTAACACAACACAATACATAACAATTGAAATGCTCCCTCTGTTTTTTAAACCCTTCGTCGAAACCGATTCTGTAACTTGTGAAACATAACGGCCGAGTTAAAATTTGCGAATTGCTAACCCTTTTAATACCTGGCCACGTGTCGTGACCCTAATAGACAACAAAGAGATTAATGACACAGGATTATAAGGGAACGACTGGAAGTTTAGAGAATACGCGACATGTGTTTAATTAGTACCTGGTCAGCGACGGAGGGGTTAAATAAGTTTAATGCTGATTTCGGTTCGGATGGTTTCCAATATTGGTGGTACATTTTAAAGGTAACACGTGTAGAATATTTTAAAGGTAACTGCGTAAAACGAGCAAGAACATATAGGTGCTATAAAAGAAGAATATGATTATTGTGCTAAGTAAATTATTGAGAAGTTTCAAATGCTTCTTAGAATTAAATACTCTATATTAAGACCTATGCCTTTATGTAAATTTAGAGCGAGGACTTACTTCTTAGTAATAACAGAAGTAGAAGGAACTAAAGTAAAATGGCAGTTTCACTACTTCCATTTAGTTTATTAAGCTTTACGTAGCAATGAAAAAACGTTTCAATTATTTTAAATTCTTCCGTTTTGCAGAGTCTGTAACAAATGTTCGTTCATGTTCTGAACAAATAATCGCACAATCGATTTCAATTAATGTAGAATCGCTTAATAATCGTTTTCGATTAAATACGCAATGTCAATAACTCGATGGGTATCACTCGATTACGATGACGATGTGCTCAATTAGGAATAATAAATCATTGCGGACTTTGTAAATAATGTGAAACACAGCTTACAGGGGCATTTAGTTGAAAATCGTTTGCTATGATCGTTTTATAGACTGATTTTTGTATTGTGTGGCTATGTTGTCATGTATGCTTGGTGTATTGTGAATGTAGTACGTTGTTGTGCACATGTATTACCTAGACCTTTTTCATCGGAGTCTTGCAGACTATGCGCAATAGAACTTCATGAGCGACAGTAACTACTTACGTTCAGGTAGGTTGTAAAATCGTCTACCTATGGAGCATTTAAATAAATAAATAATGTTAGTTTTGTTACGTATCATTCGATGTCAGTTTTTTAAGAAAGTTAGTGTACGATGATACCTACCACTTATAAACACTGTCAAAGTTTTGAAACTGAGAACATAAACACATATTACACACATAATATATGACGCGGTGATAACAAGGGAAACCAACCTATCCACCGTGCGGGTAGTTGGAATTGGAGACTTGCTATAAATACAGGCGTTGGCCGCTCTTGATGTAAAAGTAAGAAACTGTTAAAACTCGTTATTTTGAAGTTCTAATTCAAAAGTATTGATCATCAAGAGTTCAAGTGGACATTCTGACGTCATTCTTGACAAAACCAAACGAGGATCGACTATTTACAACGTCATTACACCTCAACACACTATTTACGCCATATAATGACATAAAAATGACCTACAAAATATTAAAAGTCCAGATTTGCAAAATTCGAACAGACAACCACAACATGATTTCTACTGTTAAATTCCAAAAGAAAACCAGACATTTTCGGGTCACGTATCACAAAATAAAGTAAATGTACTGAAATAAAAATATACGTAAATACAGGTTTACTGCGTCCCTTTGATCTTCCAGAACTCAAAGGATACATAATCTACTTACTACGATTGAGTGGGCCCGACGTTGTCAATGAAGATATGTGTAAAGAAATCTCAAGTCATTCTCCATTCCGATACGTTTGAATAGAGCATAGATTAAGGACAATATGAGAGGATAAAATGTGACATTTCCTTGTAATTTGCAAAATGATATCCTAAAAATACTTTTACTTTTGAAACAATCTTGTTTCAAGTAACGACTTTAAAACACTATGGAATGATCTGCTCTCCTTACTATGTTCTAAGCGCTATGCAGCATAAAACAAGGCTTGAAGAGATCCTTTAAAATGAACCTATTCAGTAGTATTATATCAGAGGACATAGCGGTGTCCTCTGATATAATAGAGATCCATAGAGGACGATAGCCACTTAGGTATTTAATTTGCGTTGAACCCAAAATAAAAATCTGCTCTTTAAAATATAAAAGATCTTTAAGTAACGAGCCTCTTCTCATTCTGAGAGTCTTTCAATGATTAAACAATTACTGTGATGCCTTTTTTTTTTTTTTTTTTTTCAGTTGGAGGAAATCACCGGATCCCCGCCCGCCCCGCGGGCGGCGTATGTGGGAGTTGAACCGCACTAAAACCTCCAACCGCTCACACTCCGCGTCCGAACCCCGGCTGAGGCCAGAACCCAGCACGGGGTTTGGAGGGACGGCGCGACGCGTTACGCCATCGGCATGCTTTCCCGTCGCTCCGTCCCCGGACGCCGAACCGGTAGCCGCCGGCGAATACGGCCACCGGCTCTCTCGGTCGGCGGGCTTTCCGAAGCCCGCCAAGATGGGACCGCGTGTCACCCTCCCACGGAATACCCCGCTGGGTCAGAACCAGCGTGGGTCGGGGAGTACGCGGTCTACCATCCCCCGGATGCTCTTACGCTAAGGGCGTGCTGAGCGAGACACGGCACCTTCTTGGGTCCCCGCTCGCACTCACATGCGTTGGGGACCCGAAACTCTTAGGGGGCCAGAATCCGGGCGAGATCCCGGTTCCGGCCCCCTGCTCGACGGCGGCGGGTTGGCAAGTCGAGAGCGGCGTACAGCCTCTCTCTCTCAGCCCCCGCCATCTGCTTCTGCGAGATGGTGGCCTCGCAGAAGTCGAGCATCGCCTTCCAAGACTCGTCGCTCTCGAGCATCGACGCCGCGACGCCCGGGAGCGACAAGTCCGGACCTATTTGTTGGACCAGGACACAACGCTGCCCCTCCCATGCGGGGCAGCGCGCGAGCGTATGCTCTATCGGATCTATGCGGATCGCCTCGACGGTCCGTAGACCCCAGGTGGGGTTAGCGAGACGTCGCTTCCACGCTTCCATTACGGACTGCCGAGATTGGACCTTCCGATCGCGAACCGCTTCCCGCAGGGGACGCACCATGCCCCGGGCGCGGAGGTCGCATCGCCAGCGATAGTCGCCAGCGAGCGCCTCCGCCTCCAGCTCCCAGGGCGGCGTCCCCGCCAGCACGCACGCCGCCTCAAAGGCGACGGTGCGGTAACCGCGGATGGCCCTAACAGCAACGATGCGCTGTGGCCGACGCAGGAATCGGGCGATGTTTAATCGCACCCGTGCGTCGGCCCAGACGGGCGCACCGTAAAGGGCCATCGATCGCACCACCCCCGCATAGAGGAGGCGCACGGCGCGGCTGGGCCCCCCGACATTCGGGAGCAACCGACCAAGTTGGCCGGCCGTCCTTATCAATCGGGGGACCAGGTTCGCGAAATGGGCCTGGAAGGTCCAACGGCTATCCAACACGAGGCCGAGGTACTTCAACTGCACCCCGACCTCAATCTGGACGCCTCCAACCATTATTTGGGCGTCGACTGGCGGCACCGCCCCGGCCCCGTAGAACCACAGGGCCTGGGATTTGTGCAGCGCCACGTCGAGGCCCAACCTCTTTATTTTGCCGACGACGAGGGCCACCCCCGCTGTGGCAAGACGGGCAGACTCCCGGAAGTCATCCCCCCGGGCCACGACCAAAGTGTCGTCCGCGTAGCAGATGACGCTAAGGCCCGGGAGGAGGGCGCCCCTCAGCACCCAGTCGTACCCGATATTCCACAGTAGGGGTCCAAGAACAGACCCCTGTGGAACACCGCGCACGACCTGGAACCGGTGCAAGGTCCCACCGTACCCGGTACACATGACCGATCTGGCCTCCAGGTAGGAGCCGATCAGTCGGCGGAGATAGAGGGGCACTCCATGCCTCTCCAGTGCCCCCCCAATCACGGACCAGGGCAGGGTATTAAAGGCATTGGCGATGTCGAGCGACACCGCCAAGGCCACCCCACCCTGGGAGACGGCGTCCTCCGAGAGGGCCCGGACACGTAGAATTGCATCTACGGTCGAACGACCCTCCCGGAAGCCGTACTGCTCCGCCGACAGATCGGGTCCAACCCCGACCAGGTGCTGAACGATGCGGGCGGCCAGAACGCGTTCCAGCAATTTGCCCACCTCGTCCAGCAGCACGATGGGACGGTAACCGGCGGCTGAGTCCGCCGGGCGCCCCTCTTTCCGCAAGAGGACCAGCCCGCCCGTCCTCCAGAGCGAGGGAAACCGTCCCGACTCCAGGCATGAATTGAACAGCCTCAGGAGTCGGTCCCCTAGGGCATTGATGGCCAAGGCCAGGACCCGGCCGTGAATGCCGTCCGGGCCGGGGGCCGTGTCCTTCGCACTCATCCGTGCCACGGCCACATGGAGCTCATCTCTGGTGATATGAGGCACCTCAGCAGTGGCTTCACCGCCGGTGTAAAGATCCGGCGGCTCACCCATAGCAGGCGGAGTAAATCCGGCCTGCTCCTGCGGGAACAGCGTCGAGACGATGTCCCGCAGCTGCTGAGGCTGGAGACGCTCGGTCATGGGAGGCGCCCACGGGCGCACCTTACCGCGCACCGATTTATACGGGCGCCCCCACGGATCGTCATCGAGCGTCCCCAAGAGAGTCTCCATGTACCCTTCCTTGGCCAGCTTGATGGCCAGCCGCATAGCACTCCTCGCTTCCGCGTACTCGCCATGCAGCCGGTCCTCCTCCTCCGCGAACGCGACGGGATCGTCGCGACGCGCGAGGATGCGGCGGCGATGTCGAGCGCACCGGCGCCTCGCCCGGACGCATACAGCACGAAGCTGCGCTATCTCGGGCGACCACCAGTACGCCGACTTGCTCGGAGGCCGAGGGCCGACCCGAGGCATCGAAGCATCGCTAATGCGATGCATCGTGTCCCGGAGCCATAGCGCCTCGACCTCCACATCCACAGGGTGTGGACGCATGGGCGTCCACGCCGCCACAGTTGAGGCTTCCATCAAGCGCTCCTTGTCCAGGAGCTTCAATGCCCACCTGGGGAATGACCGAGGTGCAGTTCCCTGGGCGACCGCGGTTGGCGCGGAGGCGGACAGATCAAACCGGATGTACCGGTGATCTGATAGAGATTCCGCCTCCACCAGCACTTCCCAACCGCGGATGCGTTGTGCGATGGCAGAGCTCGCGAACGTCACGTCCACGATGGACTCGCCCTGCCATCGCACGCAAGTCGCGACCGATCCTCTGTTCATAAGACAGAGCCCGGCCGCGACCGCTCACTCTTCCAACAGCCTACCCCGAGCGTCTGAGCGGGGGGAACCCAAAGCGACAGATTTCGCGTTGAGGTCCCCCGCAAGTATCACTGGACGGGGGGCGGAGCGCTGAGTAATCGCCCCGATCCCGTCCAGGAACTGCTCAAACTCGTGAGTAGGCCGACTTGGAGAGAAGTACACCCCGATCACGACGGTATCTTCCATCTTTACCGCAACGAACCCGGGTCCCCTGGCCACCATTTCCAGGGGTGGGATCGCTGCGGCTCTCCTGATGTGTATGGCCGCCAAGCCGCACTCATCCCCGAACCAGTAGTCGTCCGCTGGGGGGACATAATACGGCTCGGCGACCACAGCCACGTCAATGGACCACTCCGCCATGCTCTGGACTAACATGTCCTGAGCCCTGACGGAGTGGTTCAGATTACCTTGGAGGAAGCGACGGGTGCAGTCCATTAAGGTTGGACCACATCCATCGCTCCCTCCCCTCATACGCCGCCCCCGCCATCGGGCGCACTAGTCGCCACGGCGGGGTCCGAACCGCCGGCCGGTACTCCCCCGGCCGACTTCCTCTGTTGGCGCCGCTTGGCTTTGCGGCGCCTATTCCGTTCTGTGTTAACACCAGACGGGGAGCAAGCTTTGCCCCCCGCCCGGTGATCAGCCTTGCGCCCGGCCGCCGCGCACAGCGCGCAGTGCGGCGCGGCCGAGCACGCGGCCGCCTTATGTCCGGTTTGACCGCAGCGGAAGCATAAACCGCTGCGGTCCACGGTGCTGGTGCACCTGGCGACACTATGCCCCGTGCCGAAGCACTTGAGGCATCGCCAGGCGCGTGACTCCAGTAGTCGCACGTGGGCTGCGACCCAGCCCACGCGCAACCTGCCTGGATCCCCAGCTGGCCTTCCCGGCGGAGGGGCGGCCAGGGAGTTGGCGGTCTCCAGCGGGCACCGCACCCAAACCGAGCTGGCCCCGGTGTAGCCTCGGCGAAGTTCGCCTACGGCCACATTCTCCGGGGCGCATTTGCCCTGGGCAGCGATGGCCGCCACCACCTCCTCCCTGGTGGTGCAATCGTCCAGGCCGGCGGGACACTGTCAGCACCGGCGGGACACTCCAGCAATCGGGCCCCATTGGCCATGTGCCGGATATGGAGGCCGTCCTCCGCCCCTATCTCCGCCAGGTCGACGGCAGCACGCGCCTTCGCCATGACGTCGGGGTACGTCAGCCCCTTCGCCTGGCCAGCCGGCAGCAGTGTGACTACCACTGCTGCCCGCCTCGGCGCGCGCTGCTTCTTCTTCGACTTCTTCGTCTTCTTCTGCTGTTTGCCGGCGGCGGGCGCTCGACCCTGTTGGGGAGCAGCCGCAACCGCCGGGGTCCCGTTCTTGTTTTGAGCAGCGGACGGCACTCTACCCGGTTGGGGAGTAGCCTTATCCGCTGCCCTTGTCTCGGCTGGTGATTGGGCCGGAGCGACCCTGGCCCGTTTGGCGCCCCGCTTCACCACCTCGGTCCAGCCCTCATCCATATTGGATGGGGCTGGAGGAAGCGGGCGGGGCTGTGGGGGTGGTGTGGCAGTTTTAGCACCGCCGCCCCCGTTCTTCTTTTTGTTTTTATTCCGGGTCGGACCGGCCGGTCCCGTACCCGGATGTACGTCCGGTGAGGCGAGAGCTACGGGACGCGGCGCAGGTGTTGTTGCACCGCGTAGGGCTGTAAGTTCAGCCCTGAGTTCGGCAATCTGCTTGCCGAACTCCGCCGTTAGCTCTCGCCTGATGCGGGCAGCCATTTCGTCCGGGGACTCAATGGTCTCCCGCACTCTGGCTCGCGGCGACGCAAGTCGCGGCCCGCGTGCCTCCTTCTGCCGAGGACGCCACTCGTCGTCGTCGCCGTCTGTCGTCTTGGTTCGCGGCGCCGCCGCGTCGCTCGTCCGAGCAGCTGGCGACGCTCCGCCAGGTTTCGGCTTAGGCTTAGGCCCCTGAGCCTCAAGGGCCGTCAGCCTTTCCCTGAGGAGGGTCACCTCGGCCTTCGCTGTCTCCAGCTGCGTTTGTAGCACAGCGTCCCGGCTGATGGCCGCAGAGATGGCCGGCATAATTCGACCAGTCTCCTCGGCCAGCCGTCGCCACGCCTTTGCGTAGGTCAGGTTACCGCCACTGTGGTAGCGGTACGTGGCCGAGCTGGCCCGTCGTCTTAATGACTCTAGGACGACGACGGGGCTCTCGTAGAGCTCCTCATCAGTCGTCGTCCGAGTCGAGGCGACGCGAGAAGGACCTATTGGTTTCTTGCGCCTCGGCGCGGGCATCGCCGCTGCATCCTTCGCCCGTGTCCTTTTGGTGGTGGCGTCCCCGACAGCCACCCGCCGAGTGAGACTCGCCGCTCGCGATGACTCGTCGTCGACGTCGGAGGCCGCTGAGGACTCCCCCGTCTCCGAGCTTCGGCGCGCCGCGGACTTCCGCTTGCGCCCGAATCTTTCGACGGAATCCTGGAATCGGGAGCAGTCATCGCTCGCGACGGTACTCGCGACCGATGCCCGCCCCGACCTTACGCCAGTAGCAATCTCCGACACAGGGGCCTGGTCGCCTACCCCTGTGCGGGCTTCGGAGGTGGACTCCACGTCCATGACCTAGCTCGAAGTTGAGGGGAGCAGTCGCATCAGTGCGACTACTCCCAGGCGCTCAACTCCGCAGCTACCCACACGTCACTGCCTTGGCACCGCCCAGGGACTACGTGTGGGGTGGGCTTTCACGCATGAAAGTGGTATCACCCACGGACGCCAGTGACGCGAGTCCCCTACTGTGATGCCTAATAATGTTTCGTTCTGCAATCTCTCATGCTCTTTTTTTCAAACTTTATCAGTTCAAAGGCTTAGAATTCAGATATTTCATAGAAACGTTAACGTAACCTTAAATTAACCGAAACGGAGTCGAAACAGACACTGAATGCCAATCCGAAAGACTAATTACACCGTTATCATGTCGTATCATCTGTTTAGACAACAATAAATCTTGTCCGGCACCAACTATTTATCTTCGGAGCGAACATTAACTGGGATTTGTGTTATATTGATTACCGATTTCCATGGTCTAAGATCGGACGTCGTGATAAGATTGTACAAAAGTATTTGTCATTTTGATGAAAGTTTTTCTACACCTTCGTTATTTTAGGTCAGTGAGTACATAAGGTCAGGTCAGCTGGCAGTTAGAAACATACTAGATCCAAGCATAACTAAGAATATTATTATTTGCTTATCAAGTAGAGGTCAGAATAATTCAAAGTTATTCTATAAATAATGGTAAATTGTTTATTTGTCTTCTACATTTTAATGTAGAATGCTCACCAGTTTTTGTTTATTTTAAAAGTTAATATCTTAGTTCCTATTTTAACTCTGTATCTCAATTAGGATATCATAAAGTCATTAGCTGTTTTCTAAAATAAACAAAAATTGTTTAAAATAAACTTCGTAACTTCATTTGCGACAGACTAGAGTTCAGGGAACAGTAATTAATTAGTTTAACTTAAAGCAAAGAAAAGTTTTATTTATCACTGCCTCCAGCATTTTCCAATTTATTAAAACACTGTAAGATAAAATTAGTCTTACTTTCCAAAGTTTATCTTAAGTACTTAAACTTGGATTTGTTTCTAGACACTAATTTTGGATGGTAGTATGTAAATTGGTTACTTACACTATTACTAAACGGGTTCTTACCACGATTATTTTTAATTGAGAGGTCCCGATATTTCAGTGGTACCGGCAAACGAACGAGAAAGAGGGTTGACATCATCGTCTGCCTACAAGGCAATAAAAAAAAAAGACAGATTTGTCTGCTCTTAAATGACCTACCCGCAGTTCCTCAGTCTTCCCGTGATCATGGCGCTTGAAACAGTGCTGAAATACCGGGACCTCTCAATTAAAAATAATCGTGGTAAGAACCCGTTTAGTAATAGTGTAAGTGATGTAGATAACCGCGAGTGTTTAAAGAAATTTATAAATTGGTTACTTGTTTAATCGCCTTAAAATGCTAAAGTGAATCTTTTCAAATCATAACTTCGAATTTACCTATTCGGTATTTTCCGATACGCTTATGATTCGAGATAAACATTTTGTATTTGTTAGTTTTCAGGTCCGAGCCAAAACATTACAAATAAGAAAATACTGTTATAATGGACCATGATATAGTTATTATAGTATATATTTAATGTACTATTAACCACCAATACTACCACTAGGACATGCTAAGAATGTTTCTTCAGTAGTATAATCAACCGTAATAGTACGTTTTTCTAAAATGGATCAGGGAAGAAGGGTTTTTCATTTTTACGAACGTTTTCTCTATGTAATAACATGAAAATAAGAATATATTTCAATACTCATATATTATTATATTATTAAAACAGGCAATATTCAAGTCATGTACAATTGTAATGGTATTCTCATTTCACTTCGTATTGTTTACGGAAATCGTAAAAATGTAAACATAAATAAAATGTATTGTGTTCTAGAAAGGAAGACCTTTCTTTTCATGTCGAAAATTAATAATTGAATGTTTGTGAATAGAAATAATGATATGTCGTTGTTATAAAGCCACACGTTTTGAAGCATTACCTATAAATGGAATTATTTTGTTTCGAATTTCTTCGTAAGGTTTTTTATTCTTTGTAGCAAGTAGAAAAGTGACAAAAAAAGATACATACTTTAATTTTTGATTTCTCTCTGTTGTCCTTTTGATGACAATTAATTTGTTTTATTCTGTAACTGTTTTTAATCTTTTTGTTTTAATTTTTATTAACACCAAATTTATAATGAATAATCAACTTACCCAAATAAACTTTTCAATACTTAATTCGAAATACCCAAAGACAATGCATGTGTTGCCGAAAACCTCTATTGATTACCGATTTACTCAGAAGTTCCCCAGTTATGGAGGCGGCAATAACTGTGGACCAGCTGTGACTTCCCCTCTTTGAGGTTTAAGTAGATCTAGCGGCATAAGTTTTACTTGTCGGTAAAATAACCACACGTGAATGAATTTAGGAGCATTCGACCACTATAGCTTAACGATTATAGCAGTTTCTGCATTGGATACTCGTTTATTGTGAATCACTCTATGTATTGGAAAAAACCACATCAAAATTCGTTGCGTAGTTTTAAAGATTTAAGCGCACATAGGGATACAGGGACAGAAAAGGCAACTTTGTTTTATACTATGTAGTGATTTTGTATTATTCTATTAATTTATTATTTAAAAAAACGATAAACGAGTCTTCGGTCTGTCTGGTTGTAGGTGATTACCGTCGATCAGCCTCTGTAATACAAAGACATTGGAATTGCCGTTACACATTATGTACTACAATATATAACCTCAACATATTTAAAAATAAATAGATAAAGTACATCTACCACAAATTTCGTCCAATTATTTATTTTATTAAATAAATACTTTAACGAAATTGGTGGTAAATTAAACGGACGTGCTGTGTCTGCGTGAAACTCCCGCGGTTTAATCAAAAACGAGTTGTTAAAGTTACTTTTAATTATTATTCTGAATTAAACAAAGAATACTTAGAAAAAAAAATACAAATTGCTACACACAAAATTTCATTATTAATTGCTATTGATATTAATTAGTTAACTATCTTCTTATTTCTATGTAGAAGAAAAACTACTTACGGATACACGATGTCATGAACCTTCAAAATATCCTGCCTTCAAAATAAGAAAAATAGTTTTTTTTGTAAGAGAAGACATAACAAATATGACAAGTTAACATAGTAAATCCACGCCATGTTTATAATTCTATCAGCTTGTCTTTCCCATAACAATAAGCCACTCACATCAAACAAAAATAATTATCAAATCGCGTTCATCAAAAATTGAGGCATCAAAAGCGAAAACAAAGATTGATTGATACATTGTAAAGGCAAAAATGTTATTTCCCTACCGCGAGAAGGGGCACGTGACACAAAATAACTTTTAGATTAAAAGCCAACGGTCACGAGTGAGGCTTGTCCCCTGGGCATTGAAGTTAGCTTGTACCAATGCATTACCCAAAATCAATTTTGGTTTACATAAAGTCAATTTACAATGGTGGTTCATTTAATCTGCAGAGAAAAATGCTGAAATCTTTGACGGTTTTGTGTTTCTGGTAATATATAATTTAACTGTAGCTATAATGCATATTAGATGATATTTTATGTGAACATGTATGGTGGCACAATTTGGTTAGATCAGGTGTTATCAAACTACGGCCCGTGGGCCAAGACCGGATGGATGGCAACATCCAAAGACTTTTTTATTTTGCGAGAAAAAGGACGATGTAGAAAATTGATTTAATTTAAATTTTCAAAACAAAAATAAAGAATTTTGATTTACTCTAAATGGGGCAAACAGTTTCCATTTAACATAGAAGAGTCTAAAATGTACGTTCATAACAAAATTTCCCAGACATCTATGAACTATCAGACTATCATGAATTTATTCAAGAGAAAAATACAGTTCTGTTGGCCCTTGGAACATACTGAAGTATGTCATAGTGGCCCTAAGACCGAGAGGTTTGAATATCCCTCGGTTAGATCATTGAGTTATTGAATTTAATTTAGTACACTGAATTTAAATGTGCTATGATGACTCACTTATAATGTAATAATGGTATAAAAAAGCTATTAAACATAATCTAAACTCCGAGAACGCCATAAAGTTGACTATAAAATGCAGGTGCAAGCTTCTTGGTAAGGCTAAATAATATAAGCTTCGTGGGAGATGTTAATAGTTCCGCAACACCCAAATAAGTCATCAATAAGACGTTGATTTTCCCGTATTTTTTTTTTTGTTTCATTAGTGTACCTACTAAAGCATTTTAAAATCAGCACTTATATCTTTGAATTTCACTTCTTTTGATCTACATTGAAAAGTTGGACTTCTACTAAAAAAAAAACAAACACCAAGGGTTAGTCTTTAGACCAACCCCCAACAACAATTCGTTATAGTGTTTTTCTTAGGTCCTGACAAACTTCAGTTAATCATAGGTACTTGAAGTTATGTAACGATTTTATTGTGACTAAGATTTTGTAAAATTGAAAAGATATAAGTATGTAGTTTTCTGTATTCACAACATCAAGACCATTTGTAAGATACACAAATACAAGCAGTAATGTTAAACCATCGTGTACACAGTATCAGGCCTCGCCTAAAGGTAAAACGTAAATCCGATTTCAGCAGGATATCGAAAATATTCTGCGAACCGCGAGCCCGAGGGACTTACATTATACCAAATAAATATTGCAAAAGTTTAAAATATTTTCATTTTCAGCAAAATATTTTACTTTTCAATTGTCGTGTTCTTTGTTTGCTATTTAATGAACTTAATTAATTAATAAATAGATCAATAATAATGTTTATAGGTAACTTAATCAGCTTCAACTTCCAAGAAGATAAAATATCCCCGTAAAAAAAAATAAGGATTATAGAAAAACCGCCTACATTTTTCATTCAGTAAAGACATCATCGTAATTTCACAAACTTTTTAATTGGTCTCAAAATAATTTAAACGAGATATAACGAGAAAAAGGTATGGCTACTTTGAACATATTAAAACGTGCAACTCTGAAGGTCTTGGAGAGGTCAATGATTAAATTAAATCCTACAGCCAGTTACGGTTGTTAAATATTTGTACAATGGTCACTTTGAAGAAGGTTTGTGTAAATTGGAGATCGTATAATTTGAAGAGTTTTACTTTTGTAATTTTATGGCTTATATAAACTTTGAATTTATGGAACGGGAAAAAGAGTCTTTGTTTAAATCATTTTGGTTGTTAAAATAATTGAACCTTTTTGTGACGGCTTGCAATGTCCTTCCTTCTAAAAAAAGGTTTGAAATGGGTTTTGAAATACACTCCTTAGCAATTACTCGTATATTTACTGTGAAGTGATTTACTTAACTTAACTTACTTAACATAACTTTTTTACTATGGTATAACATACACACTGTACAGTACATCTTGTAACTTGGTCTCATTTATCAGGTAACTGTATATTACGTATAAGTTTTTCGACAAAACCGTTTCAAGTTTAAGTGCTTGCATGTTTATAGTCGAGGAAGTAGTTGCGCTTTTAAGAGAAGTTTACAACAGCTGTGTGAAAGCCATCATCTCCCTAATATTTCAGAGCGATGCGCTTTGTAAAGTGACGTGTTACAGCTTTAGTGTACTGCAACTTCATACTTAAGGTATGTGTGGAATATAAGATGCTTTGACTTTGGGAAGTTAGCTGATGTTGAATTTTTGAAATCAGGTAATATGGAGAGTAGAGTGTAGAAGTTAAGTTAGGTAGCACTAATATATTTTTTTGCAATTTTCGATTTAAGTAAATCAATTTGAGTTGTTTCAAATTCCATGGATTTTACAGTGTATAAGATATCTTTGAAATCTTTTTAAACTAAGTTAAAAAGAAAATGCCGTTTCGTTCATAACATTTTCGTTTTACTTAACTTCTTCGAAAATAAAAACTATGCTGTCGAATCCGACCAAAAGGTAATCTTTCAGCCTAAAACTTTCTCCGTAAAACCCTGAACATTTGCTATTGTCTCCGATTAGCGCCCAAATAACGTTTAAGGAAGGATGTCAAATACATTAGTTTCACTAATAGGAAAGGACGAGACCGTTTAAAATTTAATTAGGGAAAGAAACATCCTGAGTGAATCGCCATCTTGAGTGGAAGTTACGGAAAAGGTTCTCAAGAAAGTACAAGATTGGATTGGTAAATTTAATTGTGCTCCAATTTCTTGGTGAAAGTTGGAGGTACTGAAGATAGCCTTTGTGACTTTGATTGTGAGACGGTAAAGTGAGTTTTTGAATTTCCATAGTCAAAAGTTACAAGACCAAAGTATGCTTGGTTGCTACAAATAAATAAAATTTGTTATTAAGTTTATGTATGTTTCAAGCAAGCCTTTATTTCATTTCTATTTAAAACAAAGACCGGAATCGGAATACCAGTGTTGACCTTTTACTATGCTGATTAATTGCTTCATTTTTATATTGTTATTTTATCATAATGTGTGTGATGTAAATATTAAATGTTTTGGAACGAAGTTCCTTATCGCGCCTTATCGAAAGAGGGGTTAGACGGAAAAAAATCTTACGAAAAGTTGTCACGACACTTTTGATTTAGATGATTATCGCTAGATGGCACTGTGATCAAAATCTTTTAAAACACGTTCCTTAATTTTGTTTCAGATGATTATCGCTAGATGGCACTGTGATCAAAATCTTTTAAAACACGTTCCTTATCGCGCGTTACGTTAGGGAAAAAAAAACATAAGATATCTTTTAATCGAAAGGAACTTCGTTCTATTCGGGTGTCCCATGACACCTCTCAAGTTTTTTTTCTTTGTAGTTTACTGGAAATCCATTTATTGTATGTCGCTTATTATTTGACTTGATTGAACTAAACTGTAAACTAGTATTTCTAAAGTGATAATATTATACCATCTGCCGATAATAGTGTGTATCATGTTTGGTGCAGAGATTCTTGTTTTTGGTATTTTCTTCGTCGGAAATCACATGTGCATGTAGAAACAAACTCGACGGTTTGGAATGCGGAAATCGTCAAAAGCTGTCAACCCGTTTTCTGGAATTGTAATGTAGAACTGAAATAACACACGCTAACCAACAAGTACGGAATAATTTGGATTGTAATTGAATTGAGGTTATGAATAATAGATTATGAAATGTTGGGACAGTTTTTTTCTTACGTAGAGTACTAATGGTATAGAAATTAAATAATGGGTATCAGTAACATGAATTTTATACATTTATCCCGATTTTTTTATCAAACCTTAAAAATATTGTTAAACGCTTTTTCATAAATCGGCACATGTTATGAATAGTCAGAAGACAGCCAAAAAGGAACATAAATAATCTGTTTATTTTGCGATTCCAATACAAATCGTTTCCCCCATATTGTTTCCAAGTTTACACGTGCTGGCGACAGAAAAACACACATGTGTATCTAAATGCCATAGGAACGTGGTGAATGTTCGGTGGTGCTCCGAGCTGTTTGCCCACAATTACGGAGGTAGACGAAAGCCGTCCTCGGTAAAATTGTTTTCCTGTCGAAAAGGTTCGAGCAATAAGGGCCGAAGTTATAGGCTTTTACCTTTTACTGGGAAACGTTACAGGATTGCTTTAGTTTTAATAGGATTATTTTGGAATAAAGGATTAGGAATAATCTTGTTTTATAATTGAATTCTGTGATGATTTCCACTGTATGATCAATTTAAATATTCTTGTTTGGAATTATAGATAAACTTTAGATTGTGATTATAAGCAATTAAAATTAAAGTATACCTACTATAAATATCATTGAAGGCATTTGGAGCTTCATGGCGGACAGTGGTTTCGATCTTTGAGTGAAAAAAAATCTAACGCTGCCAGTGATAGAGGAGTAAAGAACGAATCAATTAAAACATAATTCGAACATAAAGCGTGCCAACATAAATTCGAATAAGCATCAAAAAAGTATTTACATAAAGAGGTTTAAATAAAAAATATTTAAACTATTTCTAGATAATAGCGCTATCGTCGACAGAACCTTTGTTCTTAAAATAAAGTGAAATATTAATTATCGATTCTGTCGCCTACAATAATCACACCTATTTTATAGAAACTACAAAATGTATAAATTCGTCGTGTCACTTGGTTCTAGCTAGCTTAACAAGAGGTACTTACATACTTATCAGTATGCTACTGTGATTGTTACACATTAAAGAAAATTTATGAATAGGTGTTTCAAAATTTCCGTATAAACAATCAAAACATACAAAATTCTCAACAATCTTTAAATTCAACTCAATCAACATCTTTAAATAAAAAGCAAACATCTGCTAAATAGAATGTTGTTTATTTTACAAAATCTGCCTCGCCTTTAAGATTTCCTTTATCGTTTGATAGGTATTAATCCATCAAACCGGCCGTTTCAAACAGATGATTAAGCAACGTAGCTACTTTTGTTCAACCCTTTGTGTTATCTGAAAACGTTATCCCCTTGTTAATGCTGCTCTTTCGGTGTTGAGATGCGATTTGTTTAAGTGCAAAATACAGGGGTGCATTTGAGAGTTTTCTATTTATTAACTACATTTGGTTGCAGGTGCGAAATGTGCAAAAAAACTTAAAAAAATGTTGTTTTTTGTGCAAAACGTATGCTTATTTAAACGTAGAAATTGAAACTTGAAACATGCAAGCGAGATACCTACATGTTGATTGATGAAGCAACCTCCTTCCTATACCTACATAAATATAAAATCTCTTCTTCTCTTCTCAAAAAGCTTAGGAACGTTATATTTTAGTTGTAGCTCTATTAATTATTTTTTCCATGAATAATGACCTCATGTTTTGTTAAAAACATTTGAGACTTTAAAATGGCTTATTAAATAGTTTTTAAATTTAAATGTATATTTCTAATTTGCCCCTGGCCAACATCGCATTTCTTGGTTATAAGTAACGATCCCCTAGGAGCTTTCAAAAAGGGTGTCTGTAATGCAAAATAAAGAAAAAAACTCCTTTTTTCTAACATTACTTTCAAATTAATGACGAAGGGGATGATGATGCCCAAACCTCAAATTGTGGAGGTGAACCTTTAAATAATTAACTATTTACTTAAAACGCATTAAAAAGCGATATCGAAAAAATACTGTTCTCTTCTTATCCAAAAAAATCTCATTTCCCTACACTTCTTCTTCATAGTATAAATTTAAAGAAAAGAAGAGAAAAAAGTATTATTACTTAACTATATTCTTCTCTATTTTTTTAATTTTTAAACTTGAATTAAAAACGTTTTTTAGTGCATCAAATAAAAAAAAAATCTGAATTCAGAAAAAATTCGAAATATTTACAAAATAAAACATTCCGAACTGTCAACACCAACGCTAAAAAACAGCAAGTTATTATACTGAGTAAATAACACAGCGAACATTAAACTATATCTATAGAAATCTATAAACGTATTTGGCTCAAGCTCGAGTTATTCCAATATCATATGAAGTAATATTATGCTATTAAATGACATTCCGTCCTGAATGTAACAAATACCTCTAAAAATAAGCGTGATGTTTATCCGTTTATACTTCAATAATACGTTCCATTTTCAGAGCTCAGTGTCAGTAAAGAGGCAAGTTAACATTGGACGTGTGAGGCCGCGTACGCTTCGCTCGAACGAAAAAAAAATTGAAGTTTGAATATCGAACGCATTTGAATAAAAAGGCGGGAAAGAGAATGTGTCATTGATTTTTTTTCTTGTGTTGTGGTGTTTAGTATTTTTTCTAAAATGGTGCCGAGTATTTTAATTTCTGTGATTGTCACGGTGTTTATTGGTTTGGAAGGTAAGATCATTAATTTGTTTTATAGTTTTGTTAGAGAAATAGTTATTAAATATAATAGTAAATTCAAGTTCTATTTCGGACATTGAAAATACCTTGTTCGTATGTCCAGTGTGATATTATATTATTGTAATTACCTAACTATAAAAGTATTTGTTTTTACAAAATGTTGTTTCAATTTACGTTTCTTTCATTAGTTTGTTTTTTTCTATTTTCACTTGTCTTGTTCGTTTTTACCTATATCGAATATATGTTAAAACGTATAAAATAAAAGGTTAATTTAAGAGTCTGCCTACATGGCAATAAAAAAAAAAATCATGGTATGAACAACAATATCTCGTTTCTCATATCCTAGTATGAGCACTAATCGACAACTCATAAGTGGCTATTGTTTACGTCGTAATATTAGGCTCCTAAATACGGCGTCCGATTAAAAAAATATTTGAACTTATCTGAATCTTTAAAAGATAAACTTTTTGAGATACTTGTAACATCGCTATACGTTATACCGGTTCTCATAAATATTATATTCCATTGAATACCAATAATATAGCGTCAAAATATCTGAATTGACTAATGTACGACCTACTAGAGATAAGTGTCTCCATCATCACGAATATTCTTGTCTATTAAGTACTATCTATTCAATATTCTTGTATTTTAAGAAAATAACCTGTAGTGCATTATAATGTAAGATTACATTTCTGTTTGATGCAATGTTCTTTTGTTAACATTACTCTCAATAATGCTACGTTGCCCGGAAGACGTCGTTTTAAATGATAAAGCTATTGTAATACTATGTAGGCACTTGTAGTATTGCTTAATCTTCAGTTAGGTATGTCTTGTCCATATTAGATAAATGACTAAATATTTCCCCTTGTTACCGTTAGACACTTACTTTTCCATTTTTTTTTATATTTAGGTACAATATGAACCAAATTATTAAAATGAATATAACGTAAATTATGTATTAGAATCTCTTAAAAATATTTGTTGGTTGACGGAATAGATTAATAAAAAAAATCGGATTACAATTTTACGTAAACTATACATAAGAAATACCAGTATATCTTGTAAGGTTTATTCATTGTAAGGCTATAAGAATTAAATAAGGACCTCGACTTCTGTAATTACAAGATGATCAAATTAAATACAATGATTATAATAACCACAAATGAACACAAGTCGATTGCAGCATCTTGCGGTAATCCGAGACGCCTCCTGTTCTAACCAAGGCTGTTGTCATAAAGGTTAAAACATTTTGTACTAAGTATCCAATTGAATCTTATTCATAATAATTTAAAATTAATCATGATGGACACTCGAAAAATGTACAATGATTTCCATTTGTTGTAGTTGGAATTTTAACGTGGGTTGATCCCTTATAATGCTTTTATAATAATGTTGTAAAGTTAAAGTAGGTAAACATCACTGTCTTGTGTTTTTCAAAGCTTAATAAGATTTCGAGCTTGTAGTTTTCTAACTGAAAGAAAAAACTATAGGTAATGTTGAATTATTATTAAAAAAAAACAGGGAAAAGTGAAATTACTAAGTATCAGTATGCATTTCTAAAGAGTACTTTAATGATTCCCATATCCATAAGAATAATATTTCCTTAAGCTTCTAATAGAACAGGTCTACCTAGGAAGGATAGTAATTTACTTACTTTATTACTAGGGTCATGGACAGTACACTGACTTTAATAATATTGAGAGAGCAAATTGTACAACTTGTCCTATAGACTAATAGCAGTACATGAACCGGTACAAAAACGATTACATCACGTGTGTTTAATTTGTTTGTTTACTATGGAACCAATTTACATGAACGATAATGTGTATGAACTGTGGTTAAAAAAAATTAAGTAGGTACGAAAAAAAGTAAGTCGAACAAATTTAACTACAATCGTTGGCGCTACACTTTTATCAAAATAAATATAAAATAATAACAATAGAGAGGGAATAAAAACTTCGATAACATCTATAGCGAAACTAAATATAAAAAATATCTACTGTTTACTATGCAGGTTCTTACTTGTTGTTTAAATTAACTTTATAAAGTAGAGGGAATTATTGTCCTAAATAGGTAACTATGTCATTTGAAATTAATTTGTGTTTAGAACCTGTAAGATTATATCTTTCGCCATCTTATAACAAACTTGTACAGTACTGAATATTGGGCAAAAACTATTAGGTTTAAAATATTTTCCTTTGAAGAAATTGATCAAAGAATGTGCAATGAAAAATCCTTTTAAACATTGCAAACAATTCGAAAATAAAATTTGTTGAACTCGATTTAAAATTTGTCGTACTAACTGAGCTTCGTTCGGTCCGCTTCAACTAGTTTAGTGTCAAGTGTCCGAATCGGTAAAGCAATGTCCTGAATTGTTCGATGGTTTATTTTTATTGTTTGATTTAGAAAGGAATATTTCGTTAAAGTTACCTGTCGTAGACATTTTTGTATCCCCAGTAACAATATCTTCAGTTAAGATACATATGTATATGTTCTGTTACTATCGGGTTGAAATCTTGAATTAAAATTAAGAATAATAAAAGATTTGCGCCAATCCCGTAAATATTTTGCAGCATTTTATTCATATACATATATATGTTAAATATGTAATAAATTAATAATGTTTTTCATTTTCTGAACCGGAATTTCAATGCGATATTCTAGTACCTACCGTACTGTACAGAAATCGACAGATCCAATCAGCGTTTTCCATTTCGAGACCCGTTTCCCGAAGCGAGCAACGTTTGAGAACTATTTTCATATATTTAAACGCTATCTCTTTTGGAGCTGACAGATTTTATCTGTTTTAAATTGACTATTTTAAAACGATAAACTGTTGTTGTTCACTTTGAATTTTAGGAGACACACAACCAGCTCTTTCCTAATTATTGAAATATTGATGCTGTGGCTAAACCCATACCTACCTATAAAACTTTATATTACACTCCTGAAAAGGTTTTATAAATTATCAGAACCGGAATAATACACTCTACCCCAAAATACTAATTAAAGTGTACACAAAATGTCCCACTTATAACTACCATGACACGAATGATGCGCGCACATAATTTTAGGAATTGGTAACATCACGGACGTTAACAAGCTCAACTAGTTGTTGACCGAACGCATCAAATTGTCGTTTAATGCATGCCTGTAACATTATTCTGTTGATGTTCAATGGGTGTATTAGTAACGCTTACTTAAGAACGAGTTAAGGACAATGAATATTCAATACAATCCTTGGTTGAAATGTTGTCGTGTCTTTATATATTAGTAAATAATCTGACACATGTAATTTGTTACTGGATACAAATAATAATATTGTTAAGGTTATCAAAGTTGTATTAAAGAGAACTAAAGTAATGTTTGTTCATAAAAAAGTTCATCGGCTATTTAAATTTACTATTAATTTATCAGACAATTACATATGTACTCTCTCTGTATACACATACTAGAAACAAAAATAGTAAAATACTTGAAACAAAAGCACTGAGAAAATTAAAAAGCAGGTTCACAAATGTAGCTGATAGTATTTCATAGTACATTCGGTACATATGTCACATTACAAAAAGTATTTTACTGTCAACAAGAGTGTCTTTGGCAAAGGAAAATTCTAAGTAGATACCATTGTTGGAATGCTTACAAGAGATCGTTATTCATAGATAAGAATGGTGTCTTACATGGTAATTCGTTACCATTTTGTCAACGTTGTATTATGATTATAATTAATGGTAGATTTGAATACGTACACATGGTTAAACATATTGTAAATGTGAAGTAAATGACCTGGCATTTTCCTTTCATGTCCTTAGCTAAACAAAGAGTTTGATTTTCAAATTGTACGATTGAGAGTAAACTATATGGTGTAGTGTGTTTGTATTTGAGTGGCTGGTGCAATATTATCTAACTATTATACCAATTGAGACCATTTTTGAACATGGTGCCGAACTAGGGTGCCTTTAACTGCTGCTCAAAAACATCTATGCACGTACTTACGTACGTAAAGTTACATCTTTTTTCTCTGTGTCAAAAAGCATAACAGTAATGTCATTAACACGTTCATCGCCATGCCGGGTCAAGATTGTATGTAATAGTGTATGCGATGAAAGTGTTAATATATTTTGCAATTGTGTAAATATTTTGTATAAATCTTGATAAATTATTTCGTCCTTGGAAAACATCAACGTCTCTTTAACTAAAAAGTTCAAAACCTCGAAACGCTGATTTACCCTTATTAAACTTGAGTCGTTTACCGAGTTCATTCAATTGAATAATAAGACAGGAACATTTCCGACTAAGATTATACTTAAAAGAATATACAAGTGTCGTTGCAAGACTTCTGAAGAGGAAACACTCTTAATTACGTATATTGCTCTTAAAAGTAGAATTGTATCCACATTAATAGTTATAAGTCTTTCCAACAAAATATTTCAACTATAGGTGTGTGTACTTATACAGAAAAATAAAAAGTCTTCAATTAAGAAATCAGGGGCTTTAAAAGTTCAAGGAATAATAACTTTTAAAAGTAAAACTATATTTAATTAAAATAAGTAATAAATAAATGTCTCTTTGCTTCGAGAGAAATGCGAAAATAAACACATGATGAATGATTGTTATTATATCTCATATTATCTCTCTCTCCTCGGTCAGAAAAAAACATGATAAAAATCAACAAATAATATTTTGTGCTACAATTGCCTACAATTTTGATCCTCGACGGTTTTATATAAGTGCCAAAAGGTATCTTAATGTACCTAAAAATCTTTTTGAGATATTTTTTAACCAGGAAATGGTTACGACAATTAATTCTTAATCTTACCATCATACAAGTTACATCATTCGTAATACCCACAACTATATACCCATGCCTAGTGGGATGTCTTCCTCCGTTCATTAATTAAAATCTAAACATAATTCTGCCAAATTAGTTCTAAAATCATAATGTGTGAGATCATCGTTATTATTCGGATAAGCACTCAAAATATAATAAGCTTAATGGCAACCAAGGTACCACGCCCTAATTAGCGAGGATTTTGTAGAAAGATATTTATAGGTGATTTATGACGATACTACAACGAAATTCTGTAAGGGCAATATTAGCTATTCTATTTACTATTAATTAAACTCGTTTATGTTTGAGTCGGGAAATAATGTAGCTTTTTTGATCATTAAAAAGAATAAGAAATAAGCGAAGTATTGTAAATAAACTTCACTCTGAGTATACACGGTAGCAGATTTCATTACTAAGTAGCAAGCAATGTCAAAAATCATTAATTATTTTATACGTATTAGTGACATAAGTAGTTAATTATAATAGGAATTCCAATCATCGTACTGAAGGATTAACTAAACTATGTCAAATGAACCGACGATCGATTCCTATTACCCATTCTATTTAGTGTAAATTGAAGTACTCTCAAAGCGTCATATAATAGTATGACGTGTTCGTTATTTTCGGTTATTTAGATTGACACCGATTAACAGCAGCCTTTGTTCAATTTCATAACGATGCGTCCGTGAATTATTTGTTCATAAAAATTGCTCCAATTTTTTGTGTTATCGTGCGACCAGCAGACACCGTATGCATATGGTGGTGTCTTTAGACATCCTCTTTTAACTTGTTATTATACACGTGAGCAACGCAAACTATTACTATGGAATGATTTTGACTTACATCATGGTAATTTTAATAAAGCACTTGGTAATGGAGTTTAAAAAACTCTTCCATCTTTTTATAAGACATTATAAAGTTTTATACTAAGTACTTATTATACTAAAATAATGTTGTAAATCAAAATAACATTAACTTACTTCTACATTGATACTTCATTTGATAATAACCTATACAAAATTATATAAAGCTAGCAGAAAACGGAATTGAATTGTATCAACCAGCAATGATAGGAACCTAAACACTAACCAGTCTCAGAGCTTATTGTTCTCTGTATCTTCACGTAGCAGCGTGGCCTGAATCTGACAGTTTAGCAGATTTATAGTTTTATTTTAACATAGAATTCCTTTATCCTGTTCTATTTATTTCAATGATGTTTTATGTTTGAGTTATTTATTTATGTGTGTGTTATTTCTAGATTAGATTATACCTACTTAAAATATATAGAACTACTGGTTCGATACTTTGAAATAGTCGATAATTGCACATTTCAGATTGTTTTCCAAATAAACTAAATATATAAAAAAAAAAATATGGCTATCTATATTGTAAGCGGACTTAGGTCACACATTAGGTTTTTTCTACTACTTCTACAAAAAAATATAAATGATTATACTTGAATAAGTCTTCGTAAAAACTTGATCATTTGAAAGTGAATCCGTTGAAAGTCTCTCTATTTTGTTTTATTCTGGTTCAAATACAAATCGATAATGTTAATATAGTCACAAAGTTCAGTAAATTATTTTCATAATACTGTAATCTTTAGTGTTTTCTCTCAATGGATTACATAACATATTTTCATGAGCGATGACCGTACCAAACTAATAGACTTTAATTGGACAAGTGATGTTATCGCCTTTAGCAATATTAAGGCGGTAGCAATATAATGTATCATCTTGATTCAAGAGTTACATAAAGACGAAAATAATTTATAGTTTCGTTTATAAAGTATTTGTCTAGGAATAGATTGGAATAGAAGATTTGTTACTCTATAATTACAATATAACATACGATACAGTAAGTAGATATATTACAGTAGGTATAATAATGTTACATAATGTTGAGAAAAGCATTGAATATAATTATTAAATTATTTTATTTTCACTGATATATGGCAAAATAATCAATAAAAGTAAAATATACTATAGTCACTACATATATACATTAACACACTATACATAGCTATAAAGAAAAATAATCCGTAATGTGTATTTTCTTTTCTATTTCAAAATAATAGATTTGGATAGCGATAGGGATGTTTTCGAAGTGCTAATTCCTCCACTTGGGAGAAATAACATTAAATCTCAAGGGTCGGTCGGCGCTCATGCTTTTTTCTTAACGAACGTTGTTTAGGGGAGAAAATTCTATGGCGGATTGTAGTTTTACAAAATCTGTTAAACTGATTAAAAGATGGTTAATTTAACTAATGGTATTTTGTGATAGAAATCAAGACTGAGTTGTTAATTGCAGAGTAGGTAGCACAAGTCTATAATGAATTTGATTTCATTTTAAAAACAGCTTTTGATCATCTTGAAATCTATATCTTTTGATTTAACAATATCAATTACCTCCTACGCCTAACACAAAACGAAAATTATATTAAATCTACATATTAACAAACATTCTTTCTAAACCTCGTTCTCCTTACAACAAGTTGGATAAAAAAATTACGTCTATAAAATTAAATCGTTGGTGACACAACACACAAAACTGTAACAATCCCCTAAGTGTCCCTAATTAGTACGGCCTCGCATTCCGCTACAGAACACAACAGCGCCATGCCGGTCAGTTCTTTTATATTAATTTGCCGAAAGATTTGGTGGGAACTGTTAATAGTTGGGACGATTTTTGAGTGTCATCACTGGTGACTGAATGCTTGGTTTTATTTTTAATTTTATCGCTTTGTAAGGTCTGTCATTGAACATGTGATATTGGAATCTTGCATTGAATAGTACTAAAAATGTGTATTTTTGCTACGTCTTGTTTCCTACATAATTATGAAATCAATACAATGTTATTCAAATATTGAACTGAATTCAAAGAATTATAAATTCTTGGTAATCGGCAGATAAAGTCATAATGTACTCGGATAGAGCTCATAAAACGGATAGAGTGCTTACGTATTAGATCTCATGTTATAAATAAACAATATTTAGAATAATTATATTCATCTTCAAACGATGTTTATCCAACTCACATTATTTCCGTTTTATCAGTAGGTTACCGTTATTGATAGTAACAAAATAAATAAAAATGTTCTTATTTTTGTGCTATTTTACCTTCTCCATTTAATATCATAACTATTGCATGACTACGCTACTTACATTTTTAATAAATTTTATGTTGTTTGATCTTTTTATTTGATCTGACGTAATGTTTTAGTCGTCCTTGGTAAAATTATATGCAATGTATACAAAGTTATGAGGACATAATATATTAGGTCGAAATTTCAGTGGCTTTGCATACGATGTGTGCGTGATGAGAAATTCCAGAAATATTTTCGAAAAATATTATAGTCATCGACACTCGTAGATATTGGTAGTAATGTAATGTTGTAGTCTACTTTAAGCCTTTTTCAAAGGTTAGGCAAACAATAATTGTGATTTTTGAATACTAAGATTCAAAGTCAACTTCGACCCAAACCTAGGTTATGTAAACCCAGATATTATGACTGGAATGTGAACCTAAGAATATTTAATGTTTTTTTCAGTACTGAGATAATCTCTAAACTTATTCAAACACTCGCGGTTTTCTATGATACTCTAGTTTACCAAATATAAAGAGCATGTAGAAATTAAAATCGCAGTAAGTGTAGTATGTATCTAGTTTGACTACATAATATTATATCCGTGTGGCCAAATATTTGCAGTTATGAGACACAATTGAAGTGTGGCGGTGACCTGCCAAATTTCCAGTTGAGGCCCCAATTGAATAAATGAGAAACAATTTGCAATCACTTCGAAAATTTCGAATTTGTGACTGTGTATCGGGCATACAATCAAATATTTTGGACAATCATTAGAAATATATTTTGTTTTATAAAAAAAATATATATTTTGAAGCGAGTTTGACTCTACATAGTAGTTTTTATAAATCACATTGTTTTTTGTAGGTTGTCTCGCGTGCTTCCGGAACGATGAATACAAAAGTACCGTCGTTGCAACCGGTAGTTCATTTTACCAAGAATGTCATTGCTCTGAACCGGGGTACAGCGTCGCAAATCTAACTTGGGTTAACACCAACAACCAGATCATCGTAGGCAAGTATGTTATTTATTTCTTCAATATAATTAATTTATTACATTCTCATACTCGTTATTAAAAATATTGAATACTATTATATTATCTGTTTAAAATTCAAGTTAAATTGTTAATTCAAGTTGATGTAGGGAACTATTGAATATGTTGTCTATTCGAAAATGGTAGCAACTTTTGAAAAATACATAAATATATATTTTTTAAAATAGTACCTACTTAGTACTATTGGTGATAAACTGAAAAATTTTAAATTATAAATGTTTGAAATTTCTACTCTTTCTATTTGCACGACGAAAAATTTTATAATTACTAAAAACTTTTGTTTCAACAAGCCTAGATTCAAGGATTTATCTCGAAAAACAAAGCGACAGTCTCAACATTCACATTCCAAAAATGAGCAAATCAATGGCTGGAGCTTACAAATGCAGGACCACTTTCCAAGGCCAAGAATATGTTCAGATACACACAATCGAAGTTTACGGTATTTATAGTCTATAAAATCTGGCCTACATTTTGATGTAAACAATAGATTAACATGTGGCGCTCATTTCAGATCCTTTGTATTTTTTTAATGCTGATGAACTTCAATTTGTAAAAGAAGCACATGACTCTCAAATAACTTGCGAAGCACGGAGCGAATTTCCAATATTGATAACGTGGCATAAAATCGAAGAAAATTCTTTATTTGAAGTAAGTGTAAATTTTCATCATTTAGTAGATGATAAAGAAAAATATAAAAATGAATTTGTGTTACAGATTAAAAACCAAAATGATAAATATTTAATAACACCCGTTGGACTTATTGTAAAAAATGTTACAAAGGAAGATGGTGGTACATACAGATGTACAGCAATTGTTTTGTCAACTGGAGAAGAAGTTGACAGATTCATAAAAGTTCAGGTAAACTAAAATAAACCTTATAAACGTGAAAATAAAAGTGTATTTTGATGACAACTTAACAGTACAATATTACAAAATATTTAGAATACAGTTTGTTATTTTATTAAATTATACACAGGTATTAACTTTACCAACAATAGAAGACGTTATTGCAATTCCTGGCACAACGGTATCAATAGGAGATAAACTTTCTATTGAATGTATAGCTGAAAGTTCTCCTGATCCTTTAGTATATGAATGGACAAAACTTAATACGACGGTACGTTATATTTCATTTATATAAAATATGTTTTATTAGGTACTATGAAGTATGAGTATTTACTGGTTAACTGTTATATTTGGTCAGTATATTGTTTTACTTTTTTTTCTTTAGTTTAGATCTTTTCATGAATCAAAGTTTAAATTTAATATCATACTAATTTTTCAGGATCCAAATGATAATATGAATCAAACTTGGGAACAAATATCCAATACATTAATATTTGAAAGTGTAAAAGCCGGTGACGAAGGATATTATCAATGCAATGCCATTAGTTTAGCCGGTAATACAACCAGTGGAGTACAAATTGAGGTAACATTTAATAATAGAAAATCCAATGAATTCCAAATATGTTTTAAAATATTAGACCAAATCCTAATAGAGTGTATATTAAATAAATATATTAATTTTCAGGTTCAAGCACCAGCAGAAATAATCAAATTTGATAATATAACGGCCGAAGCAGGGACAACGGTTAAAATAGATTGTGAAGTTTTTGGAATACCTGAACCTAACGTTACTATAACGAAAAAAACAGATGGGTTTGTAATATGTATTATTTTGAGAAACCATTTCTTTCTTAAAAATATTAACATTCATTCCCGGGATTCCCCTCATAAAATGATTATAATAATTTTCTTAATATAATAAAGATTATCTGTGATGTAATTTTTAGGGAAGAAATCATAGAAATACCAATGGGCTGGACATTTAAAGTAGAACGTTATCATAAAGGATCTTACTACTGCAACGCCGCTAATGAAGGCAAGTGAATTACAGTACATAAACTTTTATTTATTTACCAAAATGATATCAATATCATAATCAACAAAAAAATCTTAGTTTCTCATATTTCTATTAATGGATTATGTTCTATGATTAAAATTATGTTTTTTTTTCAATTTATTTACAGTTTCTAATGATACGAAAGAAATGTATTTTAAGGTTCTACACAAGCCTTACTTCGAGAAAAATATTGAGAATATTTGGGGATGGAATGGTAAAACCATCAATATGAATTGTTCTCACGAAAGCGAACCGAAATCAGAAATAAAATGGACGTAAGTATGTTAATGAAATTGAAGATATCAAAAACATTTTAATACATTCGACAGATTTAGTGATTCTTGATAATGTTCTTTGAAAGAATTTTTAAAAATTTTGAAACCAAGAAATTAAAAAAAATTAACACATAAGTTAAAAATACCAATAAACCTATCAAAAATTTCAGATTTCCCAACAACGTAATACTAACAACGGAACAAATAGAAGCAAACATAAAACTACTTGAGATACTAAATTATAGCGATGAAGATGTTCCCGTAAATATTGACAATAGCTTTGCTTATGGAGTTTACGAATGTTTTGCTAAAAACGAGTACGGTGAAGCTGTTAAAATGATTGAAGTTAAAGAAGGTTTTGTACCTTCGCTTATATACAATGTAAGGAACTTGTGAAATGCATCTTTGATAATTTTTCATTACTGTAGTTAAAGATAGTATAGATTTAATGACTGCCTGATGTTGCTATTTTAATTACATAGATGGGATTAGTACGAAATAGAAAAGTATAATGGGGATATTTTTGTATAGATTTAGCTTTTGCATTTAAAAAAATAAACTCTCAAATCTTCAGATTGAATATTACGCTCTATAATAACTTAATTATTGTTTATTTAAACAAAGAAAATCTTGAGTATTTATTTATCAATTATCATCGTTAATTTTGTGTATGATCTAGTATTACTTTAGGAACGTTGAAACACTTATGCTCTTTTTTTATAATTCAAAAGTATGTTTAGCATGATTTTCTGGTAAACAAAGACACCTTGATAATCAATATATACTTCTATATTCCTGAATTTTAGGCCACACTTATCCAACAAGCCGCAACATCAGTAACATTCTCTATAGAAGGACTATTATATCCATTCCTTGGGCCTGATGTTATTGGTTTTACTGCAGAATATGATGAGGCAGATAACTATAATATAACTCATATACATTTAAATAGAACTTGGGCACTAGACAGACCTTTAAAGTTGGAAAAATTAAGACCCAATACCACTTATTATATAAAATTTGCTGCTATCAATGAAGTTGGTGTTGGATCTTGGTGTGATCTACTGATGTTCGAAACTCTGGAAAAGTAAGTACAACATCTTAATCTGTAAACTAACTAATAAATTGAGTAAAATTTTCTGGAAGCACTAAAATATATCGATAATATATATTAAGGTATACTTGGAACCTTTAAAATTAGTGTCAAAAATAGCATTTTATTTATGTTTTCTGGCTTTTAAACCACTATCTTAAATAAATGTTGTACTTGACTATGGTTTATGTAAGTGGAGTTAAACATCTAAATTAATGAAGTCATTGAAAATTTCATCGACATTGATCTAAATAGTTAATAAATATAGAAGTGTAATAGTACTTTTAAAATACTTCTCTGATCTGCTAAAATTATTTCATAAAATTTCATTGAATTTTAAAACATACAAAACAATATAAATTTCAAAAATCAATAAAAAACAGAAATATATGAAACAAAATATCAATATAGATCAGTGCCCGAGCCTCCGGTACTCGATACGGATTACATCGAGCTGGAGAGCTCGGACAACGTACTGAAATGGAAGGCGCCTGCAGACAATGGAGACACAATAGACTATTACGCAGTAAGATATTGCCCGGTAAGTAACAACTTGCGAAGGATATAATATAATTCTAGTTAGATGTTAGGAGCAATATACAGGGTGGATCTGTAACTTTGAACCAGCTGAAGTGGGACATCAACAAATCATTTTTTTAGATTATTTTATCAATATCATAATGGTGTATGCATTACCATGCAACCATTAAGGTACCATTGAGGGCCACAAAGGGGTTCTTAGTCTAGTCTAGTCATATACTTCAATTATAAATTATATCTATAGGTATTGCCTGGTAAGTAAAGTCTTATAATAATATGTTACTTAGTAAAGGATCTTAAATGTTGAAACTTTGAATCTATAGTTTATTTTCTTATTGGTATGTAGATATGGAATAAGTAGGTAGGTATATTTTCTACAAAAAATTGACATTGTAATTTCCTTTTAAAAATTTCATGGTTTGCTTTTGTGTAAAAATTATCAGTATGTAAAATTGTGAGTATGGGTGCAATTGAATGAAATAAAATGAAATGTCGTAGTAAATAGGTGTTCACTTAGATTTTTTAAAGAATAATTTTGTAGCTATTTTTTTTCTTTAAATAATTATGTAAATGACCACAACGAAAGTTCAAAGATGAAAAATTTAAAAAGACATTGCTTTTTATCTTGTTCAGAATACAAACTTTTTCTTACAAAAGTATTGTTGGAACTTTGCAAGAAAGTAGGAGTACATTAATATTTCATCATTTGTGCAATGAACGAGTCCTGTTGTTCGTTGAATTTCTATTTTACTTTACAGAACCAATTTGCATTTCATTAGGGCTTCCACAATTATTTGCGTCTCCTTGTTGCTCGATTTGCTTTCCTTTTAACGGAGATAATTGAGCGTTTTTCTGTTTCAACAATTCTAACGTAATTTATGATTCTATTGCAGTATATTTGCATCAATAAAACAGGCTCAAAGAGCATTTATATTATTGAAATTGGAGTTAAATAGCTGATAACAGAGCATTTTTATATTTACAATTCAGGGCACAACAATATACTAGGTACATTACGTTACAATGATGATTGCAACCCGAAAAAAAAGTGAATACTTCATAAATTTTTGAAGGCCTAATATAGCATTCCTATTTCTAGTCTGTTACCTAAAGTGTGAAATGAGCTATGAGAAATCAACACTTTAGATGTTATTTATTTTGTATGTGGGTCATTCCATGTCAAATCGACAAATAGTTGGACGCGACCCCCACCGATTCGGATGATTTTTGGTGGAGAGTTTTGTCTCATTATAAAACGAAGTTCTGCCAAAGGAAAAAAAAATTAAAAATTTTTCCTAAGAGATATTCAATATCAAAAATTTCATTGTTTTTCCGGTTTTATGAGTTTAGTTATTTAATATTTCAGAGACTACTGAGTATTAAAAAAAAACTCTGGTATATTTTCAGAGGATACTTAGAGGTAAGAGAAAAATTTTTTTTTGAAAAAAAATTTTGAAAATTACCATAATTAAAAAATTTTGAATTTTTCAAAATCGTGAAAAGTACCCATCGCGGGAAATTTTTGGCCTGAAAATTTTTTATATTATACTCATAACATATCTAAAGATATTCTGAAATTTTTAGAGGGGTGTTATTTTTCTTTTCATAGATATGAATTTTTGAATTTTGACAAAATATTTTTTTCTATTTTTATATTTTTTTTTTTGTTAAATATCATTATTCTACTACATGATTACTAAAATTTGAGGTCTAAAATATTTTTTTTTATGTTAATGGGATGTGAAAGCAAAAATATTTCAAAATTGTATTACATGTAATTATCTGTTTATTTTTTTTAATTTTTTTTTTCCTTTGGCAGAACTTCGTTTTATAATGAGACAAGACTCTCCACCAAAAATCATCCGAATCGGTGGGGGTCGCGTCCAACTATTTGTCGATTTGACATGGAATGACCAATGTACATTATATAATATCTATGTACCTACTGAAATTGTAAAATATTTATACTAAAGCGGATTGACTTTCTAGTATCACGGCCCAATTTATTTTGGAAATTTCAGTTGGATGACGATGTAGAAGAAAAACTGTGTAAAGAAGAAGTAACTAAAGATAACACTGAATTAGACTTGAGCAAGTTAGAACTCAACACCACTTATGTAGTTGAAATTATAGCACACAACTCTCTTGGGAACTCTACACCAGCTAATGTTACTTTAATAACTGCAGGTTTGTAAAGTATAGAGATAACTTTAAGGAATATAGTAACTTTTGGAAATAACTTTTTAAGTTCTTTCCTTAAATTTTGCGCTCTTTTGAAGATATATCAGTACATTTTGACCTGTAACTTTTAATGCTATTCAAAAAATGTGCCAGCATTTTTTCGACTTTTTATTTTATTTTGGACGTGATCATCAATTTTTTTATTTGTTGCTACAAATTTTAGGTCTTTCATTTTATTTTCAGCGTTATCTTCAAACCAGTCTCAAGGATTATTATCAGCAGGAGTTATTATAGGTATTGCTGTAGTAGTAGTGATAATATGTATAGTTTTATTAGACGTAATACTTTGTGTTTGGAGAAAACAGGGTATCATTGCGACGTGTTGCACTAAGAAAAATAAGGATGAAAATTTTAAATCACGGTAAGATTTTTTTTATTTTTTTGTACAAATTCATATATTTGTGTATACTGATTGTAATAATTTCAAAATTATGGCGTTTCATATTTTATTCAACTTTTTGGTTATGGTGTTTGAACAACAATGATCGACAAAATGTATTTGTATTATATTCGTATTTAGATTTATTTTAAACAGTATGTACCCGTTATAATATTATATATCAATAGATATTAGCAATAGAGTAGAGAATAATAATAATATAAACCAAGTAGTTAGTTAATAATATTATATATTTTGTTATACAAACGTTACAATTTAATGAAGTTTTTCTACATCCTTATTACTAAAGTACCTGCACAATGACTTACAATATTTTTAATATAATATTATATTATAGGCATATTATAAATACACCGTAGTTTTATCACCTTTATGCGATATTATAATATTGAACAGTTTGTTTTTTTTATGAGTTAACCATAACATATATTTTTTTTGTGATTCTGAGAATCTTAAATATTTCTCTGTATTCGTTATTTCTTTTCTCATTTCTGTTTTTGTAAAACCAAACACGTATTCGCTTTCTCACTCTAAACGTTATTAGAACATTCTCTACGTAGCTTTACCACGAGCTCTTTAATCCATACTAAAGTACTTACTTGTGTAATTTAATAAAGACTAGAATATATTGTAGTAAGTGGATGAAAAGTAGATTTTTTCTTAGTAGGTATTATAGAGCTATTATAATTTAACTTGAAAAATTATCAAGAACTTATACTGGGTGGATCTGTAACTTTGGACAATCTGACCTGGGGTGAATGACCTGTCGAAATACAACATAGCACCATTTTTATTTTTTGATTCGGACCTTTTTTTCTGACATTGTATGGAAAACATACGACTATCGTAGCGGACTTCCATACTATGATGAATTATTTTTTTACCCAGTTTCTAAAATAAAAGTGGTTCTAAGTTTTATTTCAACAGGTCATACACCCCACGTCAGATTGTCCAAAGTTACAGATCCACCCTGTATATCGATTGTCACTAAAAATTTTCATTACTACCAAGCGTGACCTAACTTTTAAAATAAGGTATATAACTAAATCAATTTAAATTTTTAATTTATTTATTTCAATGATGCACTTCGAATAATGTTTTTATTAGATTTTTTCACGTGCATGCTCTGAATTCTTCCTCTAAATGCATTGAAAATATCGTATACTACAATTCTACGAGGATCTAGAATTTTATGGCTTTGCATACACGATCAGCTTTTAGGATGCAATACTATAAAACTTAGAAATTTTCTTTATTCTTGTTTGTTTTTTATCAGTTTTAGTTGTAATAAAATAGTCTGTTCGTACTATTTAAGTCGATTTGAAATTCTTGTTTACATTCGGCGCTATTCCACTAACTAGGCTCCCATTTTATTAATAAGTTTTCAATTCACTACCTAATAAATAAATAAAACTAATAACCCATCCATACATAAATTTTATTAAACTAACAGAACATCACTAACTTTGAGAACCAATTTTTGAACTCAACTTTCGAACACAACGTTCTTTGAATGTCAGTTGTCATACGTCACGATGACATGTGTCATATTATGAAGTCGACGTTGATTTACAGCGACGAAAAAGGTCTATTGAGAGACAACGGGGATTTAGAGGACAAGACACAGAACAAAGGTCACAAGGAATACGAGTACAATAAAACCACTGGGATTATAACTGGGAAGCATTCTTCAGTATAGTTATTTATTAAAGAGAGACTTAATTTTAAATTCATATTTTTTTTGGTTTCCAATGAAAATATAATCATGTTTAACTCCACGACTAAATGATGAATTGCAACGTACGGCTCTCTGACTCATAATAATAAAAGTGCATTAATAGTAAGTGATAGAATATCTAACAAGTAATGCATGTTGGATATAAGCGATTGTAGCTATAATATTATAATAATATCGTTCACTACAGTGTAAAACATAGTAAATCATGAAATAAATAACCTCATACTAAATATTTTCAGTAGTTACAATGTATAGTGCATATATATTATTAAATGTTGTTTAGATTTTTAAGAGAGGCCCTCTGATACCAGATTATTAAGTTATGAGTAATTTGTAAAAAGTGATAGAAATCAAATACTGCGTCTGAAAATAAAACTATCGTAGCCATATAACATAAATTTGCTATAAAACATACGCATGATATTATTTCTACATTTTTATCGAAAACGACATTCTAATAGAATAAGTTTGAATATAATAAACATGAACAAGTCATTAACACTAAGCTTGAATATAAAGTTAACTGTATTATTGTATCATTTAATTTGTGTAAAAATTAGTAATATAAATTTAGTATTTTACCCATAGTTGTAATTTAATAAATCGTCTAGTGTTAATTAACAAGGAAGTTCTCATTCTAGGGTGTTTCAAAATTTTAAAAGTTTTTTTAATGTTTTTGAATAAAAACAAATATTCTTAAAATTGTATTACCAAATTCGAAATAATTTAACAATTTAATATTTTGTTTCTTCTATCTTAAAAATAAAGTTACTGTTCGTCAGAATAACTACGAAGAAGCTCACAGATTCATATTGATAAAATTTGTTACTTTATTTTGAAACACCTTCATATTAGTTTTATTCTTAATTAGTACTTTAGTTATATTAATATTTATTCACACATAATATACCAGATCTACTTTAAACAGCTGCTGTTGTTAACAGTTACTTTAGAGTAATTTGTATGGGAATCTAATATTTATCACCAATTATTTTCCCATGAATTTTTATTCAAAGTAACATTTGAAGTTGAAATCGAACTAGGCCTAAACATTTTCCGGTTTTACTCGTTATGTTAATGTGATTTACTTCTGATTTTGATTCCCATATTTCAATATGTCTCAAACCACCATCTCCTTCGCTTTATTCCACTTAATGGGATTGTCATAATATATTTTTTTTTCCATAAATTTCTACTTTGTAAACACTACAAGCTTCCATATTATACAGCAAACCATATTTTCCTAGACTATTTATAGGTATCATTATACCTACTTCCATATCTAAAAATCTCTTGAAAAGTATGGTATGGAAAATAGCGTCAACCAAACAATGATTGCCAATAATTCCACATCATTAATTTAACTGAAGTTGCTTATCAACTCGTGCCATTTGTTCACAAGCTCTTTTATTATAAAGCCATTAAGATTGTAAGCATGATCGATGAGGTAGCTTACAATACGGTTCAAAATTACTTTGGGAAAATATTGAATCACTACTTTGAAAATTGTTGAGAAATTGAATGTTTAGTTTATAGGTATACTCAGTAAATTTCTTAAAACACTCGCGGTTATCTACACCACTTACACTATTACTAAACGGGTTCTTACCACGATTATTTTTAATTGAGAAAGAGAAGAGAATTTTTTCTCGTGAGAATGAGGGTAGACAGATTTTTTCTGCTCTTAAATGACCTACCCGCAATTCCTCAGTCTTCCCGTGATCATGGCGCTTGAAACAGTGCTGAAATACCGGGACCGCTCAATTAAAAGGAATCGTGGTAAGAACCCGTTTAGTATTAGTGTAAGTGATACTCAGTAAAATTGATATAACATAGTGAAATTCCATTATTAAGTTAAGTTTTAGTGTAAATATATTTTTATGCGTATTTTTGGATAGTGATATATTAAAGCTATTTAATAGTTTATTTACTAAGTTTAGTTTGTGCTCTATTTTTCGTATGAAGTAGAATGTAGTTGTTTCTTATTCATTACGAATCATGCTTTATACATTTATCTACCTGATTTTAATTATTAAAAGTTGATAATAATATTGTACCTAATCAGTTTCACTTTTTTTTTGTATAAAATAAATTTAAAAATTGTATAACTATTAACAATTACAAATTAATTTTATCGAATGTTTCAAACATATTATGAAGTTGTTAACGCTTTTACCAAAGAAACATTTTCTATAGTTTATTGAAGTTGTAATAAATTTGTCTAAAATAAAAATTTGTTTTATTTTTACTTGTAAGTTGAGAACATTGGCCTAACAGAATATATATCCTAGTCCACATTCATAATAATAGTACATCGTTGCAAGCGTTGAGTTCATAAGTTTATGAAAGCTTATGAACTCTATGCAAGTCCGTTAGTGCAATAAACCACAGTGTTTTAGTTGAATAATGCAGGAATGTTATAAATTCTATTCGAAACCTAAAGCGCACCTGTTATTGAAAATTAATACTTTAAAGCAGACGAATCTGTAATGAGGTGATGCAAGTCAAAGGAGAAAAACAAAATAAGATTCAAAAACGCGGTTTTCTATAATGCATTTTCAACGGGTTCTTACCACGATATATCTTCAGATCCGGCTTCGGCCAGTGCTAAAAACAACAGTCACTAAGGGTTCGTGCTCAGAGAGTCTTGTAGAAAAAGTCAGTGTGGTGTGTCGTGATGTTGAGTTCGAGTTCCAGTGGTACTACCCAAAAGCGAACGAGAAAGAGGGTAGACAGATTTGTTTGCTCTTAAATCGACCCGCAGTATCCAGTCTTCTCGTGATCATGACGTTTGCAACAACGTTGAAATATCGAGAGAACTCAATTAATTAAATATCGTGGTAAAAACCCGTTGAAAATGCATGAAAGAACTAAAATCTTGATGAAAATTATATTTTTTTAACTTTATTTGGCTTTTTTTGCAATGTAGGCAGGCGACCTAGCGAGTTTCCTGATCATAAGTGTTTACCATCGCTCATGGATCTCTGCAGTGCCAGACGACACTGCGAGGACGACACCTTTGGAGACTCTTGAAGTTAATCGTACTTGGAGTTATGTATTTTAAGGTATACGCGTGGAAGTTACAATTAATTATGTACAAATTCTTTAGTGGTTAAAAACGTCTTCAGACGTCCACTGAATAAAGCCATAAAAAAATATTTAAGTAGCTCACCACCAGAAAAATAAAAGTGATGTAAAACAGAAATCAAAGATTTTCATAATTTATTACATTGGTAGGTTTATCTACAAAAGAAGATAAACAACAAATAACAATTGCCTTTAACTTGGACTCTACCCCAAACACCTGCACGACTGATATTAAACGTTTGAAGTGCAGAGCAGACGCGCGAGGTATTGATAATTTGTGATATTTTATGATACAATTTCCCTTTCTCGAAAATCAGTCTTAATCCATACGACTTAAGGCTACATTTTGTATGCAAGTGTTAACGATTCTTGTTATTTCTTCGATTTCATACGAAAACATTTTTGAAGAGTTGGTGTTATCGGAAACATCTTAAAAATATTTATGATTAAAATCAATTTTGGTATTCTTTTGATTCCCGTGTTTAGCAATGATTATTTTGAAACAGCACCTCTCTAACAGGACAATTAATACCTTTTTCATAAAAGGCTATCCATAATAAATAAAATGAATTATAACTCTCATTTATAAGGTTAATATTTTCTACCTACGTAAAGTACAGCACTTTACATCATAGTTTACCTGGTCTCTATAAATTAACTGAAAAAACTCATGTCAACTACAAAAGTATACCTTAATATTTATTTAATTTTTGAATCATTACCATTACCTACGAGTTTACACGCAAAATTGTAACTAGCATCAGTGAAACAAAGCAATAACATCTCATCATACTTTACGTCTCTCATTCAGTACCAGTCTACATTAACTAAGGTCTACCCCTGTCCATGCAACTGCCACTTTCCCACACACAACTGGCTATTCTGGCCGAATTTATAGGCTTTCTAACAAAATGGTGGCCACCAGGTGTCAATAATAGCTTTCACAGGTAGCAATAAAACACACTGCAAAATTTCACTGCAGACTGCGATCATTATCTTGATATTTCACGTTAAATCTCTCTCTATTAAAAATACTTATGTGTTTAATTCTTCACTATAATTTATAAGCTGGGTTCGGTCGACTTGAGGACTGTAATAAGATCAGCTATGGAATTTGTGTCAAAGGTTTTAGTCAGCAAATATACATGGCAGGGCAAGGTCGGGTAACCTTGCCCTGCCATGTCGGGTTTTTTAAGGTGCTTTTTTGTACTAAGTTCGATGCGACCTGTACAAATATTATCAACCTTAATAATGGTTTAAATTACACAAAATAATAACGAATGAGTGATCAGTGAAAATGCTGATTTATCATCTCAAAATCGTATTTAAATAAACGATAATATTTATTAACATGAAACGTTGAAAATGCTGCCAATTTATTGCTGAATACTCAATTAAATATCCTAACAAAGCAACACGAGATTCATTCGAATGAATTCAGCAAAACATGAAAATTAAATACCGGTTATTCCATAATCAAATAGTTTTGCAACGGAAACAATGTTTCGTGGAAAATCTCATCATTGTTCTGAATATTAAATTAAATGTTTCACTATCAGGCTTTCAGAATGTATTATGCACAAAATGCGTTTGATGTTTAACTTTAATGCAATATGTTTGGCGGAAAATAATTACGTTATGGGTTGGTTTAAAGTTTGTTATTTTAATATTACTGTGAACCTTATAAAGAAACTCAGTGTCGCGCATCGAGCAATGGAAAGGGCTATGCTAAGAACCCAAGTAACTGACATAGCCCAAAGAATAAGCAAGTTGAAGTGGCAGTGGGCGGGCCACATGGCACGTAGAACCGATGGCCGTTGGAGCACGAAGGTTCTGGAGTGGCGCTCACGTCAAGGCAAGCGCAGTGTGGGACGACCAGCTGCAAGGTGGACGGATGATCTTGTTAAGATCACAGGAACACGCCGGATGCAGGCGGCTACCAACCGGTCACATTGCAAATTCTTGGGGGAGGCCTTTGTCCAGCAGTGGACGCCTACAGGCTGATCATGATGATGATGATGATGATGATTTTAATATTTTATTATAAAGTTAAGTGGTATTACAACTTGACGTTAAGTTTGTATGGTATTCGATAATCAGTACAGATTTTAGAATCATTGATTTAATGTTAAATAATATAGGGTCACAAAGTCGATTATAGAATTTAATTATTTTACGTAATGGATAGGTAATGCGCTTACGAACTGTAGTGAGTAGTGGCTACCGCTTTAATGGTTTTCTGAAATAATAATAGCCGAGCAATGTAAGGTACGATACACAATACAATGAAGCTACAATGCACTTTATTACTTGTTGATTTTTAAAATTTCCAACAATTTTATAAATAAAATCTAAGTTAAATACTAGGACATTCTTTCAAATATACCTCGCTTCGAAGAGCACAAAGTTATTGCAGTGTCAAAGAAATAAAACCGCGAAGATTTTTTCGCTTTTCCTACTGCCTCCGGTTTCCCCGAGTAGCTGTATTTTTTTCATTTTCCGTCGCATTTTTTCGAAGAAACTCTTATTACGTCGTTTGATTTGAATTCACAAAATATTAGCTTTTGAAAGAAACGGGAAATTATTTAATCTCGTCAACATTTGAACTGTCTATTACAAAAGTAATTAGAGACTGGGTTTATTTAATGCTTTATTCTTTTTTAGTAAATGCGTAATCGTTTTTTGTCGTAGAAGAGTATGAATACCTACCTAAGTGTTTACAGTCTTAGCAGAATTGCCATTTTTTTAAGTTAATAAAAAATCACTACGCTCTAATCTATTTAATCATATCTTGGATGAAATATCCATATTTTACGATCTGTAATTTGTATATTACCAAATAAGAAGCCATAGCAGAAATCATAACACAAGTTTAACTTCTTCAGTAAGCAATGTTCAATCGAACTGAATGAATCGAGTTAAACATTCTAGACGCGATTAGTAGTTTCGAAGTCTGGAGTTTCCACTGATTTACAGTTTATAGAGCTTGCTAGAGTTCTGTGGAATTGATTGTAACGGTAGGTAGATTATATTAAACTGTTTGCTTTATACCTGGTTGTGTTTAACCAAAATGTTATGGAGACTCTATACCTTTTCCTACAAAATTCAACACTAGAATTGGTGTACTTTAACATGTACAATAATCGTCTCGTACATACCACTACCAGAGCTTTTAGGAGTTGATATGAACAATTCAAAATTCCAACAACTAAATGTTCTCATTTACATGGTTACTATATAAATAGATAATGTCTAACACGTTGTATGAAGACCGATTAATTATTCTAGCTCACTACACAGACAGGTTTCAGAAACAAACGTAAAAGTTTATTTAGACTAGCGTTTCTAACTTGTACAAGGGATGAGCCATGTCACTAACTTTATGCGAGCTCGAAGCACAACTTCGCTTCACTGGAGTTTGTTTTAAATTTGATTTACATTGCACTCAATGTTTTACAACAGAACATTTTACTGAAATCCCTACTAATATTGTAGATAAATGTGCTATTTTGTTAGTATCGTAATGGATTTTTGGAATAGTGGAAGGAGAAGTACAACGAGAGTGATGTTGAATGTCTTTGGTTTTTCTAAGCTGTATTGTATCAATACTATTACATAAGACACTGTCCATCCATTGACGGGCTCAAGTATATTCAATTAAGCTATAGCACTACTCTTGACTATTTTAACCCTTTCAGGACCATAAGATGGCTGACACTAAACATGCGAATACTACACAATATTTAAGTTATTCTGTAAAGTAAGAGATATCACTAGAAAAACATAGTAGGGTGTACAAATTTCCTATAAATTTCATATGTAACATTTTAACACAACGTACCTACATAAACGTAACGTTTGACATTCATTAAAAAAATATGTTATTCAATAATAGTAACGATTTTTGTAGAAGGGAAATATATTTCCCTTGGACGTGAAAGGGTTAATCCATGTCTAGTGTGCAGATTTTCACCCGATAATTTATTTAACTGCTATATTTTATATGAAAAATACCTGAAACAAAATAACTATTGGAACATTGCAAGTGAGGCCAATATCCGTACAACGTGACTGGCAATATCCGCTTGCTATGATCTTAGCTTTATTCCTTTTCAAAAATCTGAGAAATTGTTCTTGAAATTTTATTTCGAGAGTTTATAAAATAGGTATTTTAATATATTTTAAAGAATCATCTCATACTAAAAAAGCATCAAATGTTACTTTTCAGATACCTAGACTAAAATAAACCTACGCAGACGACCAATGAGAAATTAACCATACATTTATCGCTTCCAAATATTCATGTGTTTTTAGATTCTAAGTCATACAAATAAAACTGGTAGGTAAGTTTACGAAAATTGGGTAATCTTTTCGTAAACTTTAAAGATAAGATAATATTTATTTAAAAAACTTACGATCAGGTGGCCCGTAGGCTCCTCTACATACATGGCAATAAAAAAATAAGAAGTATTGTTAGTTATTGCAATTGATTAAAATGGATTAAAAATATTTTCATTTGAAATCTTTCGAAGATCCTGACGGTAGGTACCGTAAAAAAAATACAAAGAGAAAAAGAAAAAACAGAAATGTTCCTTGTACATGCAATAAAAAATTCTGAAACTGAACTGCAAAACGTAATTTATTAGGGAATGTATTACGTCAGACTGCAGGATACGTCCAAATCACGTATTGCACATTAGTCGAGCCTCGCGCCAGCTCACTAATGGCCTGAAACCGTACGTGCTCGATCATATATCCTCAACATCTTATTAATTCCTACAATGTTAGCGGATTATTCGATTTCAATTGGAATTCGCTTGAGTTGTAAAATAAAAACTTTTCAATTTGGAATCCGGTAATGTAAAACGTGTTTTATAATTCTGGGAAAACGTAGTACTGTTTTGTTTGGTAAATTAAAGTAGATTGCTATTTGCTACAATTTTTTTTTTGTATCATAGATTAAACATTTTACATACCTACCTGTTTAGTTTAATTAATATTTTACAGACTCCAAAAGCTTTATCTTTATCAATTCAGAGTTATCTTAAGCCATCGTTTTCCAACCTACATACCGAAATTAATTAGTTAGGTATGTACGTAAAAATCTGAATATGATTTTAGCGGGTACCGTAGTCACAAAAACAGTAAAAACTTGAATTAAAATATATTACTTTCGAATGAAAAGTAGACGTCTCCAAAACGGACACCGTTTACAGAATAGGAATTTTTATCGCTCTCCTAATAAAGTATGTGACGAAATAATATTTATTTAAATTACGGCGCCCCCGAGTCCCAACCCTTATCCTGACTGAATATTTCATGGGCCTACATAGAGAGTTGTAAAGTGTGTTTTATTTCGATCACATCCCAGTTTCACTGTCGTAAAGTTCATGTTTTGTCTTGAATTTTAAAATCGCTTTGTTGTTGTTTGGTTTTAAATGATACTACTTTAAAATTGGAGTGGAGATATGGCAACTAGTTTAGTTGTTTATGCAATAGAAAAATGACTTAAGGACTTACCTTTTAATCCTGAGTTCATTATGGTGCACCGTTCTACAAATATCACCATACTAGCTGACCCGCGCAACTTCGTCTGCGTTACAAAGGGGTTCAAACAGTACTCGCAATGCCGTCGACTTATTATTTGCGCTGCCCGCAGTGCCTCACATATTCATTGCGTTTTATACTCGTGATAACTTCTAAACGAAAAGTCCGATTGGAATAAAACAAAAAGTAATTTACTTCTACATTAATACTCTTGATAATATAATACTTAATTTGGATAAGGGTTAATACAACGATACTCATTTAACGTTAAATTCAATCTCGGAACGAAATATTAAATTTTAAAAACATAAAAGTGGTTATTGTGACTAAACTATGATAGTTAGACATATGCTGTCGCGGACTTTTTTTTTTGTCTTACTAACACCTAAAAACCCGTAGTACATCATTTTGTTCTACTGTCAATAGTTTTTGCAGCGTACGCATAAATAGGTTTTCGATTTTTCACCTTTTGTTACATATTCGATATTTTCATGCGGATCCCTATTTTTTTTGAAAACAAAATATAGCCTATAACCTTCCTCGATAAATGCACTTTCCAACAGTGAAAGAATTTTTGAAATCGGTCCAGTAGATCCTGAGATTAGCGCGTTCAAACAAACAAACAAACAAACAAACAAACTCTTCAGCTTTATAATATTAGTATAGATAAAAACACATGTCCACTGAAATTACACGGCAATTTTCACACAATACACTAATCAAAAATACCCACTATAAATTCTGAACTTAGTGAGAGGAATCAAATAAATATATCACTAGCCTATTTTCTTTTTGAAACAAAACATTTTAGTAATGCTATTAACGTCAATCATCAAATATAGAGTCCTTTACTCAAAATATCAGAATTTCCCGAGGGCACAACAATTTTTCAACAGCTCAAACTGCGGTACGAAACTACCCGCTTTTAGTTCATTGATTGATTACGACCACATGTATCGTGACAAGCCCTCGCTGTGTCGACTTGAGATTGGATTAAGCTCAGAAAATTGATCAACAAAATTGGCTTCTTGTGGTAAAAGCGGGAATATTATCGAAGCTAAATTTGAGATGCAGTTAAGTTTTGCCTATGTATTTTTTATGTTTTTTTTTTATTTTTTTATTGCAAGGTAGATAAACGAGCATACGGCCCACCTGATGGTAAGCGGTCACCGTCGCTCATGAACCTCTGCAATGCCAGGGCAAAGAGAGGCCATTATCTACCGCTGTATGTTTGTTAAAAAATTGTTAGTAACATGCGAGAATCTTTTATCTTGGTAAATTTTGAAATTGGTAATTGGTCGGTTCTTTTACCTCTACATAATTTAAGTTAGGTAGAAGATCATTAAAAAACTTTCATGCATTTTGAACGGGTTCTTAACACGATATTTAATTAATTGAGTTGTCTCGATATTTCAACGTTGTTGCAAACGTCATGATCACGAGAAAACTGGATACAACTCAATATCGAGACAACTCAATTACTGAAATATCGTGGTAAGAACCCGTTCAAAATACATGAAAGTATCATAGAAAACCGCGAGTGTTTGAATAAGTTAATAAAAAACTTGCTACACAATTTCCTAATTCTAGTTTTTACTGTTCTCACAAATTCGATTGCCATGAATTTACCGCACCACATTCAAAACCTTTAAATTGAGTTTAATTACTCATTCATTAGAGCTGCGTAATTTCAATCGAAATGCCCAAGAGACACCAATTAGAGCCGCAATTACCTCTCAAAATAGCAACTAACGAATGAATTGTGTTATTTGCGGAACAAGAGATATGATTAGGGAGCCGCATCCGAATCCGAGTCCCTTCGTGTGCCGTGCATACGAAATGCATTGGACCGTATCATCGAATATCAATATTGAGTGGGCTCACGAATATTGCTGGGGTAAGTGGCATCAGATTTGTACGGATTCACGGCTTAACACCGAGGGGTGATGTAAAATACATACTTACCTATAGCCATAGTGGTGGGACTACTGCCTGTTTTCTAAGTTATTTAGTAATATTCTTTGGTTTATAATGTAATAGTTCAGTGGAAGTAGTTCTGCTGTTAGCATTGAGTCGTTAATCGATCTTCAAAATTGAAAAGTCCTTACATAATCTATAACGATTGTTGCTTCAGATCATAGATATTTACATCAGGTATTTAAAATAAACATTATAGGTATTTGATGGCATTAACAAAAATATATTTCAGAAAGTAACTTCAATTTTATTCAGAGACAGCCTACTGTGTATTTTCTCCCTAAGACCAGTGGCTTAGATCCGCAAGTTGCGTAAAATCTAAACAGGAAAATTATGATCGGAGAGCACTAATGATACAAGCTCCTCATCATTAATTCACACGTAATTTTCTATTACTCCAAAACTGACAAGTTGTGAATTTTGTAGTAAATTATGTCCATAAAGTAAGACTTAAATAAGTTACATTGAAAGTTGCATTTGTCATTTTACTGAGTGGAATTAATAATCGTACTTTAGTAATGCTTAGGTTTATGTACTTCCTAATAATGATTATGAACAACCGTAGTAAAATGGATGTTAGTTTAGTATAATTTACATCAAGTAAAGAGGAATTTTATTTTTATTTTATTTAAAGAGGAATTTTACTACGACGTTCAATGAACGAAATATACTTAGGTACCTATACCGCAAAGAATATCCAATTTTTATAGGAGTCAATCATAAACATTATGAAAAGTATGGGGGAAAATTAGGTTCATTGTATTTTAATATATTTTAAAACTAGTTATAAAACGTAGTACATTTAGATTGTAGCATAAAATAGCTAAACTAAACGTGCAACAACATAAAAATATGTACCTAATAGAATGAGAACCAGTATACCCAAGAGAAATTCGCTGGAGTTCACTCCAGACTCCAGGTATCTAGTTACTTCACAGCGAAAACTTAACTTAATTGTTTAAAATTTAACCTAATCCACTACAAAAAGTAGCATGGACGATGGGTATCATTATCAATCTACTGGAAATGAGATTCAAAGGTAAAATATTAGGGTTTGTAGAATGAGGACTAACCACAATTAATTTTCATCACTAGAATTTCTTAGGACATTACGTAGACTTAAGATATAACGTAGCAAACTTATATCATGTCTTGTTCAACAAGTAACTACGAACCGAGTTAGATAGCAGAGCTATCATCGCTCTCTGCTTGTTTCACTTATGTTTCTAACCTAACGTTTGTCCTATTACAACTTCACTGGAGTTAATTTAGCGGGCAAGAACTTTCAGACAACATTCATCTAGTCTATCTAGAAAATGTAATTGCAAATTCTTGGGTTACTCGTCTAGAAAATGAAGTTTTAGGCTGAATTAAATAAGTGAATATTTTTTACGGGAATTCGTTTTTAACTTTAAACGCATTAGTAGGTACTTTCAACCACTCTTGTACAGGGTAATTTCCTAGTGAGGGTACATATTGAAGGTCATGGTAGATGATGGTTATATACGACCAGTAAGAATATTATTACCAAAGAATTTGGCTTAATGCCTTAGTAATCACAACTTAAAAATATCTAAAATTCTTGCAAAATGATGGTTTTTCGACAGCTGATGGGTGTGGCGGAGGTGTGGGGTGCGCGAGATCACTACAGGTCATTAGTCAACACTCTTTAAGCCGAAATTGTTTATGTTTGAGGTAGTTTTGTCGAACTTAGAATTAAAAAAAAAAAAATTTTTTTTTCGTAATTTTACTTATTTTTGGTAATATTCCGTTTTAGAACAGAGTACTCATCACCCTCCTGCAATATGTACCTTCTTTAAAAAATCACCCTGTATAACGATATATTTGAACCTTTGTAGCATGAATCACACATAGAAGTTTTGTATTTCAATCAATTTCTGTGACGCAGAATAAACTTAAGCATTGCTGCAAAGTTAAGCACGCATTCACAGATCAGTGATCACTTAAGTACGCTTCCACCATATTGGAGAAGTTTCGAGCGCACATCTATATTTTCTTGGAAAATTCGCGCAGTTTTCGTGAACTTGGGTAATTTTATACATCTTTGAAGAGTTAGGCGCAAAACGTAAATGATTTCAGTTAACTTATATGGTATTTTTATGTAGAAAGTTTTGGATAAAAATTTTTGGGTTCGTCGTAATTTAATGCCTTATAATAGATATAACCGTTTTTTTTTTGTTGGATGAAATCGCTGGATCCGGAGTTGAACCTTACTAAAACTCAGCGTCCGAACCCCGGCTGACGCCAGAACCCAGCACGGGGTTATGCGGGGTGGCGCGACGCGTTACGCACTGCGGCACACTTTCCCGTCGCGACACCCCTAATGGGCAATTGCTCTGAGTGAGTCTGATCCTTCTAAAAACGCACATCGTGAACGGTTAAATCTCTGAATGGTATTATGTTATCACTAGCAACACATTCTGATCGAGGACTTTCGGCTAAAGACACTGCAGCATTGACGATGAGAAAACATTCCAACCTACAGGAATACTGCCAAGCCGAGTTGAATTTTGACGATTAATGGAAATAAAGTCAAGATAGTTACTTAGGATTTTAGAGTACTGTACCAACCCATTACTGCCCACTGTTGGGCTCAGGTTTGCACAAAAATTGCACATAAATCTTTTTCACATTTAGATTTAGAGGTCGAGGCTGGTTTTGAACCCGCGACCTCCCGTTCGGAAGGAAGCGCTTCCACCACTCTGCCACCACAACTTCACCTACACACTATACTTATAAGATTCAATGAGTGTCATAATTAAAACAAATTCAATTTTGAAGAGTTTATTTTTCGTTTATCCAATGTTTACAAATACTTTTTTCGTCTAAATCTAAATATTATTTAATATTTATTGCTTCTGTAGTAACTTCTGATACTATATCAGCTCACTCTTTAGTAAAATGAATATTTATAAAACGCAGTTAATATAATATAAAAAAAAAAATATCCGGTTATAATTTACCACAAATGTGGGCGAGAAATAAGTTTAATATTAGTAAAGTAAATAAGTTCAAATAAATAAAAGATATCAAACTAAATTTAAATTGTGATGATTTGTTTTAATTTTTTTCTATATTAATATACTCACACAACATAATAAAATATAAATTTTAGATTTTCAGTTATTAATTATCTGGTAGATATGTTTAAAGTTACAAAACTTAAACTTATAGTCACTAGTAACGACATCTGTTGGCAGTTTGCTAAAACTAATAATGTCGAGTAAGATTCATTTGGGGTATTTTTTTTTATTCAACTTTAGAATTATTATTTAAGCTAGGTAACAATTATTTGATCGTGCTTTATGTTAATATTGTGATTATTTTTAATATTTTAATATGTTAAATAGTTTTATATAAATCTGTTGATATATTTAAACGGTACTAAATAACAATTATACTATATTCGTATAATTTGAGAACATACACAAAGCCTTTTTTTCTATAAATCAAACATCAAATTAGTTTTAAGACATTGCATACCAATAATATTAAAATTACACAAATCAAATATAAATTCCCTAAAAAGAAAATTACAATAGTTTTGTTCAATTTTGTACAAGTAATTTGATTTATTTATAGTATTACAATTTTAGTATATAAATGCGAGAGCCAATAATTTTTATTACAAAATCTATAAAATGCCAAATTTGGCTTAAAACTTAAAGTATTGCTTCGAATTTTATAATTTACGTTAATATATTATATTTTTTCTATACATACTATATACATAATATAAGTACAATTATCTTATACTAAAAGGAATCAAGTTAGACCGAAAATGGTTTGTTTGAGCATTAGGATATAGTATGAACTACAATATTATGCAGAGTAAAATTATCTAATTAGAATTAATACTTAAAAACTAGGACTCAATTTTGATAGCCAAAAATTTTACTATATTATTTTAAAGTTTTTTTATTAATATACTTTACTTTGATAAACCAAAACTGAACATGTTCTTACAGAAGAAAGATTTGAAAATTGGTAATTTTATCATTCAACAAACAAAATTTTTTTATTACAAAATAGGGCAGTTTATAAATAAATAATATCGAAAAAGATTCCACGACTTTGCGATAGATTAACAATTAAGATTGATTTTGAAGGAATTTGTGTATTAAATGGGAAGTAGATCATAATCTGCCGTATAAGATAACAAATAAAAATTTTATTGAACAAATAAAAGTGGTAAAAAGGAATTTGAAATTAACTGTGAAATTAATTTTCAAATAATCTTTGTCTTTCTGAAAAACATGTCCAGTATAAATAATAACTTTTATTTCTTATAAGTACAATACTATAGGCACTACTATAATAATAATATAGAATTACCATTAAACTGGCACTAATTAGAGAATTACATTTTTATAATTTTGTCAAAAATCTATTTTAGCAAAAATGCGTAAATTTTGTTCAATGCCAGCTTATCTCACTGGTTACAAAACTTGCTTAATTGTTCATTTTAAATATAAGAAAATCAAAATAAACAAGAAAGCCAAGATCAAATTTCATATTAATCTAATAAAGATTAAATATCTACAAACATTAATTTTAGGTTGGTTGATTGTCTTTTTTTTAATAAAATGTTTAAATTTAGTTGAAATTCATTTAGTAGTACAGTTCGGTACTTTTCATCAATACTGTCTTTTAAAAAAAAATCACGAATAATCCATAAAAATGACAAATGATAGCGCAAAGGAACTTTATGTTTACACAATGTATCAAAAACTATTTTTATCTCAAAAACAATCAACTAACCTCAATGTACCGATAAGAAACTTTAAGAATCTACTTATTTATAGCTACAAATATGTATAAAAGAACATACTGTGTACAGGGTGGAATTTTTTTATACTTTTTTAGAGAAAATACTCGAAATGTGAAAATAGCAAATTTCACTCGGTTGAAAGGAAAAATCCTATAAACTTATTCAGACACTCGCGGTTTTCTATAATACTTTCATGCATTTTCAACGGGTTCTTACCATGATATTTAATTAATTGAGTTGTCTCGATATTTCAACGTTGTTGCTGTTAAGGATTAGTTTTGATACACTTTTATGTTTTAAATACATAATATACTGTTAATTTACATTGTCGTCAATAGATGTCAATACTTGTATTCCTGAATCGCGCCACTGAAATGAGTTCCGATCGATTGACTTGGAATGACACAATCTACAATAAACGTCTTCGCTTGAAGGTGCGTTTTATTTCAAACCCCTTCGTGAATCGATAATTGTTCGGGAACTCAACATTGCAAACGTCATGATCACGAGAAGACTGAATACTGCGGGTCGATTTAAGAGCAAACAAATCTGTCTACCCTCGCACTTGTTCGCTTTTGGGTATTACCACTGGAACTATCGTGGTAAGAACCCGTTGAAAATGCATGAAAGTAAAAATCCTATACTTTATAATTCCTATACAAAATAGCGTTCAAATATTTTTAATTGTTGTATCCAATTTTAGCAGGTTTGGTAACAAGGTATGAGAGTTTTCAAAAATCTTTGAATACATTGTTTCTTATCAAAATCAAAGTTATCTTTCCTTTCAGTGAAATTTGGCGTTTCATTATTAGATTATTTTCCCTGTAAGTACCATAAAAAAATCCACTCTATATTTAATTATAATCAAGATATACAACAAAGCCATTATAATAATCTCATCAGAATCTCATAGCAATACAACAATCGCTCTATCTTAATCTTATATCTACATATCAAATTATCTTAACACATTTTATATTTTAATACTGAAAACAGTGGAATATATAATTAAAATCTAGATAATCTGTTTGTTCGAAATTTGAGTAGTTAATTTTGTATTATAAAGGGTGATATATATTGGGATTTCGTTGAATGCATTTTAGAGTATTACGTTTTGTTCGACTTAAAATTAGGTAACTAAATGTTATTACGAGTTTGTTCAGGTATCGTTTTTTTTTCAATACACCCTTATCAAATTAGATTTATAATTAAGTTCTTGTTTTTTTTTACATTATTAATGTTATTTATGGATTAAAATTACAGTTCTAAGTTACTTTCAAAAAATACCATTATTGAATCAAAAAAAAATTCTCAATTTAAAAGGCGAAACCTAACATTTTTTAGATAATAATTTTACAAATCTGTTTTGTAGTAAATATAAACTGCATTAAAAATGATTAACTGAAAATAACAATTGAATATTATCTAATAGTAGTAAATTAATCAAAATTAAAAGGATTACAGTGTATTACAGATAACAGTAATTTCACATCTGATAGTGGGCTGATAAAAATTATGATCTAAAATCTGTCGGCTTGTTAATAGTATCACTAACTAAATGAACTTCCAACTTTACGATACAATCACTATTTTGTGACACATTTTTAACACAATTTCTGAAAGAGAATGTATCTTTTATTTTATATCTGTGGAACACACTTAAGCATTTTTTTCTTTTTTTATGAGTAATAAAGAGGATGTTATAAACAAAAAGAATTTAATGAAGTAAATTTGTTTTTTACTAACGGTGATTAAAGATGTTGAGAAAAAACGCTGATATATTTTATTCTGTATTTTAGATTAAGACTAGCGTATCGTGATTTAATAATAACTTTATATTCTTACTTAACCTTCACCTGCTTTATACTTTTATAGTAAACTGTATATTTGCTCTAAGTTTATTTTACTTGTTATGAGAAAATATTAAATTTGAGACAAAATATAATATGTTCTGTAAAATGTTATGAATAAGGAGAATTCTCAAGACACAATTATTTACATTTAAGACAATACAACATAAGTTATTTATGAATGTACAAACATAATAAAATATGTCGCGATGTATGTTTATTTATAAACATTGCAAAAAGGTATCAAAAGATATAACTAATGTTATTATAGAAAAAAAATGTTCTAAATCTTTGTAAGAAGCGAACGAAAAAAAATTCTATAAAAGTAAAAAGTATTTAAAAAATAAAAGTAAATCAAAGAACTACACTAGCGATAGACTTCCGAATTATTTTATATCTAAATATAGTTAAGACAAATTTTGCTAATACATTTTGGGGTTTCGGAGAATAGCCTATAAGATTTGGCATGATAAATTCTTGTGAAATAAAATCCTATGAAAAAATTGTTCAAGGTAGAAATCGTAGCTAAAGTATATGATATCACATTTATTTGATATTGAAATACATGAGTAAAAGTGATATTTTTACTCGTAAAACTCAATAGCATCACATGGCATTGAGACAAGCTAAAACTGTATTAGAAATATAAGTTCAAAAACTTATCTCATGTCCGAAAATATTTTCAAAGTTCAGTACAATTTTATTTAATTTTCGAAACACCACCTAACAGCCTTGGGAGCGACGTATCGCTAACCCCACCTGGGGTCTGCGGATCGTCGAGGCGATCCGCCCTGTCCTAAGGGATTGGGTGGGTCGTGGCGAAGGACGCCTCACCTTTTGGGCGGTGCAGATGCTGACCGGGCACGGATGTTTCGGTTGGTATCTGTACCGGATTCAGGTGGAGCCGACGACGAGGTGCCATCACTGCGTAGGATGTGACCGGGACACACCAGAGCATACGCTCGCTGTCTGCCCCGCATGGGAGGAGCAGCGGTGTGTCCTGGTCCAACAAATAGGACCGGACTTGTCGCTCCCGGGCGTCGTGGCGTCGATGCTCGAGAGCGACGAGTCCTGGAAGGCGATGCTCGAATTCTGCGAGTCCACCATCTCGCAGAAGAGGGTGGCGGGAAGTACGAGGGAGAGAATTTATTCTTCTCTCCGCCCCGCAACAACCCGCCGCCGCCGAGCAGGGGGCCGGAACCGGGATCTCGCCCGGAATCTGGCCCCTTAAGAGTTTCGGGTCCCCAACGCATGTGAGTGCGAGCGGGGACCCAAGAAGGTGTCGTGTCTCGCTCAGCACGCCCTTGCGTCAGAGCATCCGGGGGATGGCGGACCGCGCTCCCCGACCCACGCTGGTTCTGACCCAGCGGGGTATTCCGTGGGAGGGTGACACGCGGTCCAGCCATCTTGGCGGGCTTCGGATAGCCCGCCGACCGAGAGAGCCGGTGGCCGTATCGCCGGCGGCTGCCGGTTCGGCGTCCGGGGGCGGCGCGACGGAAAAGTGTGCCGAGAGCGTTACGCGTCGCGCCGTCCCACAAAACCCCGTGCTGGGTTCTGGCCTCAGCCGGGGTTCGGACGCTGAGTGTGAGCGGTTGGAGGTTTTAGTGCGGCTCAACTCCCACATACCCCGCCCGCGGGGCGGGCGGGGATCCGGTGATTTCCTCCAACTGAAAAAAAAAAAAACCTAACAGCCTTTGAAACATTTAGATATTTTCGTATAGCAAATACGTTACTAACAAGATAACTGCACAAATATTATTAAGAAAATGGTATTCAATATTGATTACGTATCGCGAAACTATTTAAATAGTCTTAATTATTACGTAGAAATTATCCACTTATTTACTATTCCATTCAATTGATTTTTAGTTTTTATTGATATTTTGAGTAAGAAAAATGCACTTAGACTTGCGTGTTCCTTAAACAGAGAAAAAATATCCAATTTGGAATTCAACTTTGAAATTAATACGACTCCATTCAGTATACTCTTAATCGTTCATGATTTAACTTTGATTCGATTATTCGCAAAAATCGATATACCTAACCTTCCATATTTTCCATTTAGATTTTTGTCGTTATTTTTCAGGCATACTGACACTTTCATCTTAACGTTAATAATGGAAACATTCCCAGGTCACAACATATAAAACTATTATTGGGAAAACCTAGAAAGAGTCTTATTAACACAGTATTAATATTCAAAATTCTATACTTATACTTCTATATGATCGTCCGGTACGGGTGGATGTTTCAGTTTCTTGACGTTCAATATTGAAGGGCGCTGCGTCCTCGTGTGCCAAACGTAAACTTTCGTGCACGACTCAGCCAATGGCTCCATTTCTTCTTTAGTAGTAAAATATTGTAATATTACACTTTCCTGTAATTAGATATTAATAAGATTAAATTGGATTACAATGCTTTTAAATTCATAATTAAATTTTACATTACAAAATTAGTATCGGTCTTGAAGCTACTTCAAAAGTATTTACACGAAAGCTAATGAAATCAAATAAAAATATCAATGTTAAAATACTTATAATAGTTTAAAAACCTGGTTTAAACTTATTATCATTTTTAATTTAATATTCTTCATGGTCATGGTTTATAATTTACAAATGTAAAATTTAATATTTTGATTTATTTTACTTACTGTTCGTAAATAGAAGTTATACAATGTGATTTGATAGAGAGGGTACATATTGCAGGAGGGTGATGAGTACTCTGTTCTAATACGGAATATTACAAAAAATTGGTAAAATTACATTGTTTTTTTTTTTAATCTAAATTCGACAATACTATCTCAAACATAAACAATTTCGTCTAAAAGAGTGTTGACTAACGACCTCTAGTGATCTCACGCACCCCACACCTCCGCCACACCCATCAGCTGTCGAAAAACCATCATTTTGCAAAAATTTTAGATATTTTTAAGTTGCGATTACTAAGGCATTAAACCATATTCTTTGGTAATAATATTTTTACTGGTCGTATATAACCATCAGCTACCATGACCTTCAATATGTACCCTCACTAGGAAATCACCCTGTATTGTTACTAAATGACCAAGAATAACTAAAATAAATTAGGTGATTGTCGTAGGCAAAGTATCCAAGGCTTCCTTATTAGGTAAATACATACTTTCGGGTTCAATTATTCAATTTGAATGCGGAAAACAACATGAATCCACATTGAGTATAATCAGACGGTTTAATTATAACAAAACGAATACTATTGAAACAGTACAAATCTAATAACACGATATTAATTTTGTTTTGTTTGCTGAAATGTTGAGATATTTTAAAGTTCAATTTAAAGCAAACTATAGCAAAATGTACCAAAAACTCGTTTGAACAAGTGGAAGCTTGTGATAACAAAAACTTTGGAGAGAAAAATGTGTACCTATTATACATGTTTCAAATATCATAAAATAAGAAGGGAAAAACAGTGTACAAACCTGAAATCCAGACTGAACTTTCCTCGAGAACTTCGCATCTGGATATTCCAAGAAAAGTGTCGAATTGATCGCGAATCCAGCCATATCAATAGGGAATGGTCTGAACGGTTTCCAGACCGCGTTGAAACCGCTGATCTTCCCGTTCGTGACCAGTGGCATTTCCACTCTCATGCCGCCAACAATACCGACAGGCCATGCACCCACCCTGTTTATCTTTCGCATCTATTGAAAAACGTTTCAATATATATTACAATGGTAAAATGTGTTGGTCTAATGGACTTTACACACTAGTTTTTAGAATTTGGAAGTTGGGGCTGGAAGTTAAGCTTGCTGTAAGGTTACATCAAATATTATCAACATCATCATAGTCTCATTATATTTTCCTTTCTAGCATCACCCCACGTGGTTAGAATTAACAGTTTATCCCTACTGTATTATGAAATCATCGCGGTCATACACGGTACTTAAATTTCAGGAATGAATTCCTCTTCTCGGTGTTTCTCGAACGCTAAGACTGAACCTTCTGGAACAATAAATAGTAGGCCTTGGGTAGAGGCACCGAATTGTCTCTTGATATTACAAAGGTCTATCAGCGACAGTAACCACTTACGATTTGGTGGCTAGGTAGAAAGTAAATATGTATTACCTTAACTTAGTCATTTTGACATTTTAGAGGAAATGACGGTAATTCCGTTAGTAGTTACTCAGACACTGACAAAAGAAAATCTTTTTTCTGTAATTTTCTGAAAGCTTAAATTTTACTATTGATTCTTAATAACATTCATTCATGTAAAGAACTTTATTGTGATAGGCGGAACTAGTCTTAAAAGAAGATAAAGTCATGATAAAAGTTACATAAAAGTACATGCGTGGGAAGCAATATACGCAGCAAGTGATATCAAACACACATTATTTTCTACTTCCTTGTACAGTTCATTGATAAAATATGTAAAATATTACTATGATGATTTATTTACAAATATATCTTTATTGTCATACTACAATCAATTTTGGAATGGACCCATCTTTGCTGCTGTTAAATGTTGACTTCTCTTTAAACGATATTTAAAGAAGAGTTCTGTATTGTAGGCCATAGGGATCGCCTTCGAAATGTCCTTTAATTGGAGAGTTATGACCACAAACCATCAGATGAACAGTACAATCGTATATCCGTCACAACATAACTATGTAAAAAGAAAGTCTCATACAAATAGCTCTGATGTACGCACACATAGGCAGGTATCACACACGTCTCACCAACACGACATTCCAAAAAAATGTCAACGGTAATCTTTTTTCTGTATAGTAAAGGCGATCAACAAAATAAACAAACTGTCATATCTATTTTTAATCGTCGCTTTCTATAAATAACAAAATAATTTAGTAGTTTCAATTAAAGGGATCAATTTAAGATTAGATGTCGTCGAACTCTCCGACCTAATTAAGTAATTTGTTAACAATATAGTAACGAGTAATGAACGTTTTTTTCTTATCAAATCAACAGTTCAGTAGATTATTGAACAGCGGCTTTTTAGAGCTTATCATTTCCCAGTTAACATTACACGTGTTGGTTTAAAATAACATTTGATATAATTACTTAATGTTGTACTTCTGGTAGCCGTTTATTATTAAAATAACAATCATGATTTTGATTTAGTCAAAAACTCCGAAGGCCTACAGTTCTCCAGACATAAAAAAAACAGTTCACACGAATTATATTATTAGACATCAGTCTTTGACTTTATTTTCGTGCATTCTTTCTCAAAATAACCTTTATCAATTGAATGCCCAACAACCTTATATACATACAGGACGATTCTTTAATAATGGTAAACAAAATTGAAGGGGGGGGGGGGGGGCAAAATTTACACAATGCTAATAAAAACATCCGCCATTGAGCCCTTATAGTTGGAGATAGGTTTTTGCAAACACTAAACATTGCAGAGAGTTAGTTTGAAATAGGTCAAACATGATCGATAGTTTTGAGATAGGTGAAAAGCACCCAGTGTTTTATAGGTATCTCTACAGACTACAGTTAGTTTACCGTACAGTTCGCCTACTTTTAGGTAAATAAAAGTATATTCGTCTAAGCACATAAGAACAGACCTAATAGATAGTAATCTTGCAAAAGAGTTGCTATCACAAATGCAAAGAGAAAACTTCAACATATCATTGGAAAACCATTACAGTCGCTGAGACAGCATTCAATGTTTTCACGGGTTTTCCCATCACTAAATAACTCCGAGAAAAACCCATTTTATAAACAATAAATATTTGTAAAGAATAAATCTTAAAGTACAACAATGATTTCAGGTATCAAGTAGAATAATTATTGTTATAAAAGTCGTGTATAAACAAACAAAGATAATACAAACTTCCTGTTACTGTTATGACGCGTTCTGTTTTGGGATCGAAGATAATTGATTATTATAACATCATCACACAAATTAAAACAAGGCATGTATCTCATAATGTTTTGAATATTTTTAATATGAGTTGTCATTGTACGTATATTACGCTTATAAGTCCAAAACGAACTTTTGATGTAAAATGTTTTAGTCCTCTTATTGTCATGGGGTTTCTAAATATTGGATCACCATCTTCTAATGCACACAAGTGATAACTGGTAGGCCAACTTTCAAATGGTGTTTCACATACTATCAATTTGAAAAGACCATAATTTCAATGCCAAAATAATTTCATATCTAATTTTTGGTCGGCCGTCACATTCATTTGTTTTTACGTGTTGGTCGCTGGTGATCAAATATGTAGGTATACCTATGATCAGGTAATTAATAACCATTTTATTTATAGACGTCAATGGGAACATTATTAGACTACTAAAGATTTTATATAGAATCGACTTCCTAGCGGTTGACCCATATGATTCATGTAGGAGAATTAAGAATTTACGTGTTAAGCTAATTCGATTATGTACGCGAAAAGCGAACTATAGCTATTTTAACAAGATTAAAATAAGTGTTGGATGATCTTTCATAGTTTTTTTCTAGACCATTTTTTCTAGATAATTTCATCTGATAATTCCTATCCTCTGTATACTGGGTCCTACTCAGGCCTTAGGCCTTTTTAAATAGGTTTTTAGAAGAGTTCTACATGGTAGGTTATAAGTGGTATTTCTACAGACATTGCATGATGGCAATCACTTAGCATCAGGTAACGGTAAGTTAGGTTAGCAATGCAATAAAATACTTGTCAATTTCTTTAACATACCTCATCGAAAACTTTCAATGAATATGTGTTATCATCATCCATGAAATACACAACTCCTTTTTTATCTTCAATCTTGTTTAGATGATCTCTCAACCAGTCCAAGGCAGCATTCCTTTGTTCAACTCCGCTGGCCTGCAAAATTCAATGACATTCAGTAAATAAATTTTTATTTATTAGTTGAGGTATTACAAATTACACAGAGATTATAAAATCAATGATTAAAGAATGTTATCAACCAATACATATTATCATAATTTATATAAAATTTGGCAATCCAAACAACTAAAAAACATAAAAAGTAATTGTCTTAAGAAGTTTAATGAATAATAATAACAAAAGATGTTAACCTCTACTCAATTAGTTAATGATGCAGTAACATAAAACAATTCCAATAGCTGAGAAAAGTTTTCTTTTCTATAGTAGTATCCATTTAAAACCCCTAACAGAAGAATAAAAAGGGTGTAACATGCAAAAAGAAATCAATTACAACTTGTTATTTCATTATTAGAATTATCTATAAAAATAACACATCAAAATTATGAAGTTATAAACACACTTAAGTTATAGCAAAACTCAATTTTAGTTTAGAATGAAAAATAGGACCTTGGCATGTTTCTTTTATTATAAAGAAACCTTTTTAATAATGTTAATGAAGTGGAATTTCACCCATGATTAAATACAGATTGATCTACACCAATATATATGTGAATTAAGAGTTTGTTAAAGAAAAAACGTTTCAATTAATTTTTACATACACAATACCAAGTTGTGTTGTATATGTCCGTTTTAAATATGCAAATATTGATATCCATTACCTGCAAAATATTATTTTATAAGGTTCAAAAATTCTTTGCTATATTAAATCTGATTGTAATAATAATATAATCAAGTATTGATACATTTATTTTATTTTTAGTATTGGTTGAAGGTAGTGGCCCGCGTTCCTTGACACTCTGGAGGTGCTTGAGCAACGGTAACCACCCACAATCATATGGCCTTATTAGTTTGATTGCCTACATGACATTCAAAAAAATTAAAATATAATATTTTAGAATATAATAATAATTTAATATTTTAGAAATACACATTTATACAATTATTAGCCAAATAAAATTGTAGTTTTCAAAAATTACTTGTAACTTATGAAGAAATATTATGATTTTTTAACATAAATGAAAGAACCGGAACCTAAAGAATTTTAGGTGAGTGTATTAGATTGCAGTAATTATGAATGTTCTATTGTAGACGTCCAGGAAATTTAAAAAGAACCAGTAAGTCAGTAGTACTGGTTTAGAATGTACTGAATACTACTTTCATCGGGATAAAGCCTTTTACAGCAAATCATTATCATAAAGTCAATGAGATTATCAACTCATTGATAAATTATAGAACTAAATTAAGCGTAGAAATAATATTCTAAAAATAGCGATGTAGGTTAGCAAAAAACTTCAAACACAGCTATTTACCACCTTACCAAATGTTACATTGGATTATCTCTAATTATTTGCAGGTTTATCCTACATTTAATTTTTTTCAGGATTTTAACTTTAATCACAATTATTTCAATACATCAAATTGAGTTTTTTGTTTTGAACTTTTATGTAGAAAGTTTTTGATAAGCTACATCCAAATATGTATAAATCTGCATTTAAAAATTGTACTTACAGTTGAGTGCTTCGCTTTGAGAGTTTTTACATTTAGATGAGTGTACTTCAATCCAGACTCCTTTAATAAATTTTCAACTAATTTGCTTTTATTTTCAGCATCTTCGATTACAATCCAATGAAAATTCTTGACAAGCATTAGTGTTTGTGACAACCTGAACAAAGAGTTTTTCTATGTAATACTAAGGCTTCCTCAAAACTGATAAATGATGGTGAAGGAAATCATTATAAAGAAACTTGAATTTTGATTTAAATACCATTCAAAGATAAGGCACTACACTGCATTAGGCAAGCCTGGTGAAGTATGAATGTTCCCTCTAAGGTTAAAACTGGACCTAGTGGTGGATAGCAATAGGCTGATACAGAATAAAAACACTGAAATTTGCCTTTGTTTATCAAATTAAAAATAATGTAAAATTTGTAACTTTCTTTCAGTGTTAGATCATTCAACTTAATTAATACTTCGAAGGAACATTTAATATTTCTATAGGCTTTTAAAAGTATTCTTTTTTATAAATACACTTTCAAATCTTTTTCTGCTTGTATTTAGCAAGCCAACGGGTTGCAAATATTTCGCAATTGTCTTTAAAGTTCGTTAATTGATGTTCATTGCCAAATGTATTAGACAAAACATATAATATATAATCAAGGGCGAAAAGATCACGATGAGGAAGACTTACCTAGTGAGATCAGCTTTCTGAGCTAATCTTGAGTACGTCGGTGTGATGCCGTAAATTGTCGGCAAATATATTGAGGTTTCTTGGCTAAACTGACATTGAAATGCCGGTTTGCTGTTAAATATGAACAATAACACGAAAATTAACATCCCGAACACAACGTATTGCTTCTTAATGTTTACAAAAGGCATTTTATTGTCGAAATTCGAACAATAACTGAATTATTGACTACAATGCCCTTGCTATCAGACAAAATGCAGTAAATGTGGTCTCATTATTAATTTAAAATGCATTACTTTAATTTATATTTTTTAAATTTGAATAAAAATTTAGTCAATATCGCGTAAACCACAACGTCAGCGACCGCACGTCAATAACATCGAATGACAACTGTTGAGTGTTGACTTTTGACAAATGACAATAGCGTTTAGTTGACAGTGACAATGTTTTTGTTATGGAGCGTTGACGATAAATATTTATACATCCTATTTATGTGAATCTTTGCTTTACTAAATAACAGGCTGAGCGACGCAACTTTGTCTGTGTATATGTTACCGGAAAATAGACGAAATGTCACTTCTTAAGTTCCGTTAAGTTTTTACAAAACTTTACAAGTTTCGTAAGCTATTGCAAAATCGAGAAGAAGCATTTAGTGTATTAGAAGTTTACCCAGTTGTTAAAATAGGCACTTACCATGCCTTCAACTGCACTCAAATGGTTTATCCAATGACATAATTCGTATTGGGTAAACAATTTGAATGCAGTTTTATTTTTTATCAAAAATGATATCGTTATGAAACTAATTATTATTGCTGTTCGTTAGTCTCGCTAAAACTCGTACGGTTGAACAGATTTAGTTAATTTTAGGATCGAAATATTCGTGGAAGTCCAGGAAAAGTTTAAAAGGTGAATAATAATCATAAAAAAGATCGGGTTGAACACGAAGCTACGCGGGTCAGCTAGTTTAGTATTTTTTCAGTAGGAGAATGGTGGTTTTCTCCTACCACCAAACCCCGCCCTCAACCAATCAAACTCTTTATAACAAATATCCATATTTTTTATTTTAATTTTCACTGCTTCACAAATACAACAAACTTTTTTATTTTATTTCACATGTTTAATAGAGTAAAATACATGTAGGCACATGTAAGTGTCTGAAAGTATTAGAAAAATAAATACTAAAAATAGAAGAAAAGTTATTTATGAAGATTAAATGATACACTGTAATAAAAAGTAAATTATGAGATAAAAGTGATAAAATAAAAAGTTTAAGAATGTTAAGCGCATAGTTTATTAGAAAATATTTACAATTTCTTAGTTTCTAATCAAGTAGATAATTACCAAAATCATTTCATTTCAGGACACTTCATCTGAGTTTCACACTTAATAATAATATGATATGTCTACAACTTTGAGATGATATGGTTATCTATAATAATATAGGTATTGCATATAGGTATATTGTCAAAAGTAGAAAATATCCAATTAAAATCGTGCACAAATAGAGTATTATTCCGTATTACTTTCATGCCTTGAGTGGTCTCGATACTTCAATGTCATTGTAAACGTTGAAAGTGGGTAAACAATCGTCGTGGTTTTTCTGCTAGTAATTTTTGTAAAAAGTAGGTAATCCAACATACTAAATTAAAAAATATTTATACAAATTGTACATCTTGGTATTCCACTCTATATTTCTATATGATTGTCCGGTATCAGATTATTCACGTTCGATATTGAAGGTTTCTCCGTCCTTGTGTGCCAAACATAAACTTTCGTGCACAAGTCGGCCAATGGTTCCATTTTATTTTTCGTAGTAAAATGTTGCAATATTACGCTTTCCTGTAATACGTAATGATAGAGTTAATATATCATCGACCTTTCACCGAACCTTCACCTTCGTGATAAAAAAGAAGCATCAATTAATATTCACATATACAGCTCAAATGAATGAATCTATCAAAAACCCTTCCTAAATCTTGTTGAGTTGAAAAACATGCCCAAAAAATACGCCTATCGTGAAATGAAAATTAGGTATCTAATCTCTTATGTGCTACGGTGTTTAAGACCACCTTACCTTTACGAATGCGTATCTATTTATGCCACAGATAGATATAACAGAAAAATGAATAAATAAATAAATAAAGATTTTTTTAATAAATCATCAGATCATAACTGTGGAAGTGTACTGTACTGGATCTATTGTAGCAGCAGTAATCATATTTAATTAACATCACAATATCACCCTACATAATCCATGAGATTAATTTATTAATCTCATAGTGGTCTGCATAATGTCTGCGTTAAAAATTAATGGCATTAGTAACAATAAATTCATTTACATAGCAGTGAAACATACGCGCAGTACCTAATGCACGCATAGTATTATATTTCATATCTGTACCTACTGCTCCTATTTTATTTTTTTCTGTTTTTTGATGAAGCATTTCAGAATGGAAAAGAATATTGAGATAAATACTTATTATAACGAGTACCTACCTATTACTAGGTACCTATTAAATATATTTCAAATGAAAGAAAAAACCAGTGTTCTAACCTGATATCCTTCTTCAACATGTCTAGAGAACTTCGCATTTGGATATTTCAAGAGAAGTGTCGAATTTATAGCAAACCCAGCCATATCAATAGGGAATGGTCTGTACGGTTTATAGACCGCGTTGAAGCCGCTGATCTTCCCGTTCGTGACAAGCGGCATTTCCACTCTCATACCGCCAACAATACCGACAGGCCATGCACCCACCCTGTTTATCTTTCGCATCTGTGGAAAAAAAAAATCGTGAATAAAATGATACACTGTGTTATCGACTTTTCACATGAGTAAGGCGATTTTATTTGGAAATGACGCTTGCAGAGAATCCTAAAGAATTGACGAGTAAGCATTGCCGAATTTTTCTTCAGACATTATCAAATCAAATGTAGCTCCGTAGCTGGTGGTATACCGGATGTAAATACAAAATTATAATATTAAAATCTCGGAGGGCATGGTTATTAATTGATCGGGCAATATTAAGTATCGATTAATTAGGAAACAGTTAGGAAAATACGAAAAACGTATTTAAGTTTAAAAATTTAATAAGTACATTTAATTATAAATAACTCGAAGGATTTCATTTATAGTAGGTTATCATTAAAATAACCAACAACTATTATTCATAAAATTTTATTGTTAACTGTAAATTAATATTAATGGCGTCATTGCGGTTAGCCTATGATGATTCATATATAGTAAGGAAAATTGTAACTAATGTCAAGAGCAGGGTTGGATTCAGGCCTTCCAAAAAAGTACTAGTAAAGTACTAGCAGGATGGTATAAAATGAAAAAGTATATTTACTAATTCTCTAAAATTATACTAAGTTGGACGTTTTGTGTTTCAACTCCCCTTCATTAATTTTATAAGCTTCTACAGCTCTGCATACTAGTCGGCCCTAATGCAGTTACATAACTCTAAAATATCTGGCACATTTTTTTTTACATACCTCATCGAAAACTTTCAATGAATATGTGTTGTCATCATCCATGAAATACACAACTCCTTTTTTATCTTTAATCCTGTTTAGATGTTTCCGCAACCAGTCTAATGCAGCATTTCTTTGTTCAACTCCTTTAGCCTATAAGATTCGATTTCATTATAAGTATTTTTTATATTCTTATACTTACCTATTTGTTCATATATTTGCTTTTTTTCTTTATTTCAATGCAATGATAGTCGTACGTACACTATAAGATATTAAACAAAATTTAACCGATTTAAAAAATACAAATAAAATAATATTATGAAATAAAATTACTTACAGTCAAATGCTTTGTTTTATCAGTTTTTACGTTTAGATGAGTGTACTTCAATCCAGACTCCTTCAATAAATTTTTGACTAATTTCGTTTTCGTTTTAGAATCTTCGACTACTATCCAATGAAAATTCTTTACGAGCATTAGTGTTTGTGACAACCTGGGAAAAGAGTTTTCCGTTAACACGAAGGCCACTGTACTGAATTAAAAAAAAAAAAAGATTTTTAGTGCGTGTTGGACCATGCGCAGTAGCTGTAGCTGCACAAATTGACATATTTTAAGAAAGAACCAAAAACATTTAACTCAATTTTCTTAATAATATACTTTATGTACTAATTCGTCAAATATGTTCGTAAATCGGACGTTGGTACCTAAATTTCAAAACTAACACAGCTATTTTAACTGCTATTATTTTCCTTATAGCTCACAATTACACTTTTAATACGATTTTTTCAAATTTCAGAGCCAACATTTTAGACTTTAATGGGAGGCACACAAACATATCTACAACCTAATAAAATATCACAATAAAATAAAAAATATCGAAAACTAACGCGGAGAAAAACATGTATTCATTTTCGTTTTACCTAAGTACTAGAGGAACTATATAGAAATATTATACAGTATTTTTGGAAAAATACGTTATGTTCTTACAGTTTCTGCTTACTATTGCTACAAGTTGTCGAGAAAAAACTCGAACTGATGGATGCACGAACGAATCAGTATGTAGAAACTATCAGGGTTCCAAGATATAATAACTACAGTACCCTACATTATGAAAAAAATCATGGTAAAGTATAAGTAAAAATAAATTATAATGTAATTACATAATCAAGGGCGGAAAAAACACGACGAGGAACTTACCTAGTGAGGTCAGCTTTCTGAACCAATCTTGCGTATGTCGGTGTGATTCCGTAAATTGTGGGTAAATATGTTGACTCCTGGCTCAACTGATGTCGAAATGCCAGTGTACTGTTAAATAAGCACAAAAGCACAAAAATTAACATCGCGAACACGATGTGTTGCCGTTCAATTAAAAATGACTGGGACCAACAAAGGCCTTCGTTAAAGTGACAAATAGCCATAAGCGCACTGGTTATAAGGTAAATTTTAGTAGTGTGACCACATTTATTACAAATATTGACTATATTTGAAAATACCATACATTTATAATTGCAAGTTAAATCATAGCACAAATCGCATGCAGAACTCTTTCGTGATTCTGACAGTAAATACTTCTGTGAATTGCAACCCAATTTGATTCCTTTCCATTTAATTATACAGTGCATAATTTACCAAAAATCTGCTTGAAGTGCGATTCATCACAATCACCACTCGTTCATGGAGTGTCTGATACCAACAATTTTTCAAATAAATTAAATACGATGAAATAATGTAAAATTAACTACATGGCCACAAACATACCTACTATTGGTAGCAAACTGAATAATAAATGTGCCAAAAATTCATACATGCTTTATACACGTACACACAAATACTCGTAATGACGATGATTCAGACGCCTATTCCTCGAGTTTTGATTATTTTAAACAATAATCAAGTCTTGTTGCTCTGTTTTTGCCAAATATCTTTAAAGAAATTTACAATACCTAAATTTTCAATCCTTAATTAATACTTTTCATGTTTTAATTACTATTACAATTTAATTGAAATTAACATAATATTTAATATGAGTTCATGTATTTTATTTCTCGAGCGGTATATTGTCAGTATTAATGAGCTGGTAATACTGATAATATACCACCATTTTCCGCATTTGGTTAATTCCAAAGCTAATAATATGTAATTAAACAATAATAGTTGTACAGGTTTTCCCGCAATGCCCGATAACAAACAAAACGATGACGGACATACATACTTAACTTATTAGGTGATATCTATAATTAACTATTTTAAAAAAATGTTCTTATATTAAAGTCTCATTTTTGAAAAACGCGTAAAAGCACTGTAAAAAACCTAATGCTGCCAGTGAGAGAGAAGTTAAGAACGAATCGTAAAATAAAACTAAAAAAATAAAAGTTGTGAATAAATGTACAAAACGTCTGTATTCGGCAATGGAATGTTCGAAATTCAAATAAGCGCGCGAACATCTATTCTCTATTACAATTAAAAAAGGATTTACATAAAAGAGGTTTAAATAACAATTATTTAAACAATCTATAGATGGCGCTATCTTCGAATCAACTTTGTTCTTTACTAGAATTAAATAAAATATCAATTATTGATTCTGTCGCCTACAAGCACATATAATTGATTATATATGTGTACGAAGTCGTGATGGCCGAGTGGTAGAAGTGCTTGCCTTTCGTGCGAGAGATCGCGGGTTCAAATCCTGCCAGCTTGTAGCTCTAAATTTTAAGGTAAAAAATTTAAATATGCAATTTTTCACAACACTCGTTTTACATGATGAAAGAAAATGTCGTGAGGAGAACTGCATATTGGAATTTAATTTCATACTTTTCACTGCTACAGGATTACTTAAAGCATTAAGCCGGTAATTCGTCATTAGACTCTTGCTAGCCAGCTTGTTACTGGTTCTTTTATTTATTGAAAAGAACAATATCATGCACACTTATTGCTTCTTCAAATTATTTTTAGATTATTCTTTACACAAGACCAGTCGAGTGGTCATTATAATTCATCTTCTTGCGTTTACTGTTTTTAGTTTTGAGGGTTAGTCGAATATATCCCGAAAATGCGGCGGATTTTTCATACCTTCTGATCTGAAGCATTAATTTTAAACCTTCAACTATGGTTTCTCGCTATCTTATTCAAGGCGGCATAGTTAAAATCTACAGTGAGAAAGAGTTACAGCTTTGAAACTTTGCTGCAATATTCAAGAGCTCGTAGTCACACTATGCTAATGTATGTATGTCATTATGTATTTAAAAATTATTTCACAAACAAGTCCTGTACCAACACATTACTGCCCACTGTTGGGCTCAGGTCTCCTCAGAAGAGGGATTAGGCATAGTCCAGCACGCTTGCCCAGTGCGGATTGGGGACTTCACATATCTTCAAAGGATTTTTAGAACCCTTTTCCGACATGCAGGTTTCCTTACGATGTTTTCCTTCACCGTTTTTAGCCAGTGGTGTTTTGAAAAATTGCACATAAATCTTTTTCGCATTTAGATTTAGAGGTACAAGCCAGCTGGATTTGAACCCGCGACCTCCCGTTCGGAAGGACGCGCTTCGACTACTCGGCCACCACCACACAAACAAGTGCGTAATGTCTTTAGAAACTTTTGTAAAACCAATTTAGATTCATATTTAGTACAAAATTTGCAATATTTACTAAAATTCTTGAATTTTTAAACACATCCATCAATCCCGGGATTACTCGTTCTCAATCCCGAAATCCCGGGATCGCAAAAGTACCCCGGGATTGGATTCCCTAGTCTTAAAGCATGATTCACACCACACCGACCGTTATCGGACCGTTCATACTTTGTACCTGTCCGCAACACTGCTTAATTCATAATGTTTTCATTAACAATGATATGTAGATTTAGTTTACCAATACCAAGACAAGTTAGACAAACTGTATAATATCAAAACTTTTTTTTTTTCTTATTGTTATGTAGGCAGACGTGCCAATGGCCCATCTGATAGGAAGTGGTTACCGTCGCTCATGAACCTCTGCAATGTCAGGGGACACTGATGGGTCGCTACCTACGACCTAACTTTAAGGACCCTCCTCAAGCTTCGTTTGAAGAAGGACAAGTCAAAATACAAAGAAAAAGGAAATTCTACCTCTTATTATTTTATTCCCCAGTCCAGATTAACATAGTTCAGTTCATAGTTCTAATTAGGCCGTTGTACTGCAGTGACCTTCTTTTTGGTCATCGTTTTAATTAACCCAGTAAATATAAGTAGATACATACACTCATTTATAAGAAATTAAAATGCGATGGAAAACGGTCAAAATTTTTTGCCGCTAAGTAGAATGTGCGTAGCAACCAAGAGTCTACGCTGCTACGAACAACCGTAGAGTACACTTCCTGCTTAAATTTCCGTAATAATATGTATTATAGAAAAAATATTATTTACTTTTTACAATAAGTTTATTGTTCGTAAGTTCAGATTACAAATTACCGCGAACCGATAACTAATGATTACAAACTAAACTGTTATTCAATTATGAACAGCGAAACAAATTTAATTTTCAATATTAGTGTAACAAAACCCTCACATTCACCAACAGACTCGTAACAACGTAATTAACTCGGCACTTGTATAATTAAACAAGCTAAATTAATACAAAATTATTTGCTAGAACACAACGCGAACTATGCGTGAAATTAGGAGTAAGAACACTAAATAAATATGTACCCGACCTCAGTTTAAAGTTTCGGAATGCTCCTGAAGTTGACCCTTTGTGAGGTGGTTTAAAACAGGCACATTATACAAAGAGCTGCATCATACAAAAGAGTGTGCCGACGCGATTTGAATGCGAGTACTAAAGTAGTTAGTTTGCGTCCACTGAGTCGAGTCGTTGTAAAAGCGATATAGATAGGACAGGGACAAGCTGGCTGGGGCCGTCCCGGGCTCACCTGTGCGCCAGACCCATAGGCGCGTCACGGGTGCACACAGTGTCATCCACGCACACTACACACGCACACCCACACAGAGGGATGCTCCATGAAGGCTACAGCTCGAGGTTTCACACAGGCGCAGAGGATAGAGCGTGCGCCTCCGCTCCGGAGTAGGGACACTGGCGGGCGAGCTTTCCCGCCGAGAGGACCTCTCGCAAAGGTCCGCATCGCCCGCCACCGCAAACCACTTGTTGAATACACTTTCCCAAACGCTTCAGTTCGTTCAAGTTCCGTCGCGCGTAATCTGAACTCCGCTAAGGGGATATTTTTCTATTTATTTTAACTTCTCTCAACCTGTGATGCCTACAATTCGCTTCCACTCTGCCTTGTTATATTTTAATTATTCTATAACTTTAGTCTTCCTCGCAGCGGTCAGATTAGGAAAGTCTTCTCGCGGTTAACGTTGCATCAAAGTATAACTTGTTATAACTTTATAAATGTTTAGAACTGTTGTTGAATACTCATATCTGTGTTATCTGTTGACTACTGCTAAATTATATATTTAAAATCAATTTCTAAAATAAATATTTATCGTCGCGGTAAATCATGATGTAAGAAGCGCTCCTGAAGGAGGTAAGTTTAGTTGTAAATTATATTTTTACGTACTATTTCTTATTATTCTATTTCGTATTTTTTTTCTTCATTTATTAATACTACTACTATTGTTTAATAGTAACAAAGCTCTATTAAACAATAGTATATTGAATTTCATAGTCATTCTTTCTTAATAAATCTGAAAATAAAAGATACAAAATTGCATCAGGTAAGGAACTAAATAAAATATCTATCAAATTGCTATAACTTGTAGTTTAGTTTAATTAAAAAAAAGGTCTTCAATCTACACTACAGGTAAGTGAAAATGGAACTGTAGTAAATTACCTATTATGAATATCTACCATATTTTACAATTTTGATCTTGTTGTACTCAGCACGACCTTCTCCGGGGATTAACCTACGTCTAAATCAAAAGACATTACCATATGTTTCAGAGATTAGACAAAAAAAGGTTTGGTCCATTACTCTTATTATTCTGCAGAATGTTATACATCGAGAGGTCATAATCTACAATTATCAAGAGTAGTTTAGTCTAACATAACTTTTCCATGTATACAACGACACAACCAACGAGCTTAAGCTCTTCGAAGCTTAGGAAATCAAACATCGCACTATTCAAACACTTTCCTCATATGAATTAAAAGTATTAATTAACTTAATTGAAGATTTTGATTTGATTGAAGTCATTAGAATGGGATCATTAATATCTTCCGAGCCATAATTGGATGTCTTTCTTTAAACAACGTTTCAGAAGATTTCTGTTTGGGAGGTAGTTGGAAGTGGCTCGACTACATTGACATTTTGGTAGAATGGTCCCCGTTTTGTCATTGGAGAAGCTCACGGGCGATGGTAAACAATTACCATCAGGAGAGTCGAAGGTTTGTTAATCTGTTTTGGAAAAATAAATTCTGACGTTCATGCACCATAGTCTCCAGTGACCATCAGGTCGTCTTAGGCCCACCTAAGGCTAGGAAACGCGCATAACTACATATTATATTATAAATTATTGGGAAAAAAATATTACTTTCTCAATTTATTTTATTACGACATCCTTAAGAATAATAATTGATAAAAATGAAGAGGTTTTTCGGGTATGAGTATGAAACTATATGAAGTTTGAACGGTATCATTTTATAGGATTAGATGTGTGGATGAAATAAACACTATTTTACGATATAATAATATACCAGAGGTAATAACTGGAGCTCTCTTAACAACTCGAAATGGATCCCACTAAAACCGTAATATAATCGATCGTCTAAGATTGGACGGCCGATCATTTTTTCTTAACAGACGGATCTTATTTTCACCGTGGATTGGTTGTTAATGTAATTTAGTTTCCACTTTTATGATTAAACATCGATATTAGTGCGTAATATTAAAATTAAGTAGGTATATTATTTTCTTGCATTTTCAACGGGTTCTTACCACGATATTTAATTAATTGATACAGTCTTGATTGAGTGATTGATTGAGTCTTGTAGATACAGTGAGTGTGGTGTGTCATGACGTGAGTTCGAGTTCCAGTGGTACTGCCCAAAAGCGAGAAAGAGGGTATACAGATTTGTTTGCTCTTAAATCGCCCCGCAGTATCCAGTCTTATCGTGATCATGACGTTTGCAACAACGTTGAAATATCGAGACAACTCAATTAATTAAATATCGTGGTAAGAACCCGTTGAAAATGCATGAAAGTATTATAGAAAACCGCGAGTGTCTGAATAAGGTATATTATTATTCGATCTTCAAATTTTCAGGTGGACCACTACATCAAGCTATTAAACTCTCGTTTGAATCTCCAAAAATAATTACGTACCACTCTCGCATTATAAACGAGCGCATATTGTTTGGCTCTCGTGAAAATTAATTTTAAAAAGGTTCTGGTATTATGTTCATACGTAAATTAATCGCTTCATTTCAACGTTGATTGATTATTATGTGACGTGATGTATAGAAACATCGGCCAAATTAACATTCCGTTTATAACATACTCGATGATCGGCGCAACTTCGTCTGCGTCACAAAATGGACTATGCAATACTGAAAGAATTATTAAAATAGAACCAGCCTCCTGAGTGTGTATTCTAACATACTAATCCTTCAGCTTTATATCTTAGTATAGATTGAAACAGTTCTACAATGTATGCACTTATGTATTTGAAGAATAAATAATATTATACAGGGTGGAACTTTCAAAGGGCATGATTTCACGCACGCAGGTTCGATTCAGGATCAACACCTCAATAATTTAAAGCAATTTGTTATTAGCATTGTCCTCTTGGGCTTAGCATCTAAGTACCAACTAACTTAACTTAAATTTCGACTGATTAAGTAAGGTTGTTAAGCTCTAAACTTAAAACAGTAAACAAATTTTGATGAATTTTGTTACAAAGACAAAAGACACCCTAGAGACTTATTTTATGAAGAATCCTCAATTTTAAAAGCCACTGAGAAATATAACATAAAAACTAATGAATAACTAAAGATCTTTTGAAGTCGGCCCAAAGTAGAAATTTTAATTAAGCAGAATCCGTACACTGATGAGTTTTGTTCTCTATTTTCTTTAACTTTCTGATTTGTGGACCGAAGTAATATTTTCTATTGTTTTAATATTAAGTCCGACGAAAAGGAGGCCTTAAAAATCTTTCTCAGAAAAATCGGCCATAAAACCAGCGAGTAATAACCGGTTCATTTTTTCGGCTTCTCTTTCAAAGATTCTTTTCCTAAGATGCCTTTTTTCAATTATAATTTGACATCGGAAGTAATTTTCGAAGAGCTTTAGGGAAAGCGATTACAAGTTTAAACACGGATTGATGTAAAACAAATCCTCGACTTTTATTTGGGGTCTTTTCAACTTTTTTTATTTCTTTAATGAAAAACAAATTCCCTTTTGAATTGTCATTAGTAATAGAAACCAATGAATTATTGAGATTCCTCCAAGAAGGAACCTTATTGAGTAACTGCTAGTTTTGTACAATAAAATTATGAAATGTGTTAATTAACTCCGAAAATCTATGAGTTATGAAATGTAGATTTTCTCAGAACGACTATAACTTTAAAACTATTTCTTGTTACAAATGATCTGTTTGTGAACACTGAAGCCCATAAAGAATTCAATGTGAGACCATCTATTTTGATGATAGTCATCCGAGTAGCTATATATCAACAAGACAAGTGTCAGTCTGTATACTCTAGACAGTGAAGAATATAGTTAAGTAGGTACTTGTGGGTACCTTTACCTACACCTGGTACCAATGGCGACAAAACGACCCCAGCAAGGTAGAAAATATTTGTGGAAAATATAATATATTTCTTCACATTGTCATTTTGTTAAGTCGAGCGATGTGAGATCTTCTCTTCACAATAGATAAGTAGGTACACCTTTAATAGTACCACCTGTTTCTTGATTTTCTCACCTTCACTATAAATGTGTTATCATTTTAACATGTACTTTAAAAAAATACAAGATATAGAATCGTTTTAGTTAACATTTTTTTGTGAACCATTTCATTACATTCGAAGTGGGTGAATAGAATACTATAGAAAATGCGTAAGTCTCATGTGTTCAGACTATCAAAGATTTGAAGAGTGTACAAAAATACTTCAGAGATTTAGTAGCGACATTACCTCGAAATAGCAATCTTCAAGTTTTCAAGATTGAAGTGAGATCGAAATTATTTAAGTAGAGGAGTAGGCGCCCTTTCTTTCACAATAACACGTGGGGTGTTATTGTTGAATAATAGCAATACAAACATTAATCTTATTTTAAGATTTCAGGGCGAAAAATAACACTTCGCGTGGGCACAAATTTAATAATACCAACAAGTTTTGACGGGAATTTCAATATGCAATAAACAAACAACCCACGTTTTGTTTTAAATGGATATAGATGTGTTAAGGGTATTGACCTCATGTATCAAACTGGAAGGTAGAGACAATTTTAAATGAAATAAATTTTATTTTAACACTGAAGGTTTTATTATTCAAACCGAAGTATTTTTTACCAAATCTGTGGGTAGCTTAGCTATTGTTTTATGAAAGGTATAAAAGCACACAGACTACTTAAAAACAAGAGAGTATTATCGCTCATGAACCTCTCTGATGCGCCAAGGAAAAGCATTAAACGAATATGAATTTAAGCCTACCCAAAATACGAACGATTCTAACTACAACAAAGAAAAACATCATAACAATAAATATAGATCTAATTGTTTATCGTAGTTCTTTAAAACAACACTTATTTCTCAAGTCTCTGTGGTAATAAAAAGATCAGCAAATTCCCAACACGTTTCGAAGGAAGACACAAAATTAAATAAAAGTCGAACTCGTACTCTGAATCTGGAAGACCGCAAAAAAATAACAATCCCTAAAGTATTCCATTAAACATTTGCCTCAAGTTTTATACGCAACCCTTTTACTTAAGTACCGAAGTTTAAGCTCCAATATTCAAGGCTTTTTATTAGATTCGAATGAAATATCATTTTCAGATTGAATGGGGCAGCGGTTGAATTTTGGTCTGTTTGATTATCAGTTTGCAGTCATTTTCATTGGAAAAAACTATCTTTTTTTTTATTGCCATGTAGGCAGACGAGCCAACGGCCCACCTGATAAGAAGTGGTTACCGTCGCTCATGAACCTCTGCAATGTCAGGGGACACTGAGGGGTCGTTACCTACGACCTAACTTTAAGGACCCTCCTCAAGCCTCGTTTGAAGAAGGACAAGTCATAGCGCTCAGGGAGGAGGGTCTCTTACTTTTACAAAAAAAATAATGGAATAGCTCATGTTGTAGACGCAATGCAATGTTTGACTATTTTTGATAGAAAAGAAGCTTCTTTTATGAATTTACAAAACCAATACGATGATAGAGTAGCATAACATAAAGTAGCATAACAAAAGCAAGTCATTTTTAAAATTCTATTTCACAAATTTCCTGATATTACAATCGTATTTGCTTCGCACTATACGTTTTGCTTCACTGCATAAGCATGTAAAATAGCAGACTATTATATATAGCAAAGACAATAAATCCAGAACAACATCGAAAACACGAACATAATCAATCTCAATTTGGAAAAAATGTTTTCCTCGTCCATAAAATATAAGTCCATGGCTTTCAGTGATCGTGTATACGGCAGGATCATTAATTCTGATTAGATATTCAATGATGCGTCCAGTTTGTGTATGAAATGAGCGAACCCTGTGCTTACTCACGATTCCAATTTCATGGTTGTTTATTGGTCAGCTGTTCACCAAGAGATTGTAAAGGGTTTTCACCTGCTTCTTATTACCAAGAATACGCGATTTTGTTTCATTTTCTGCACTAATGGTGGAATTGGTTATTTACAGCTGTTGAACTTTCACATGAATTCTCAAATATACATTTTATCGAATTTAATAAGTAAAATGCAGAACCCGTTCCGTCCGAAAAATACTTCATCCTTTTCCGATTCTTGGTAAATCAACTTCTAAACTGCCCTAGAAGAACATACTTTGATTGGATGAAATTGATACGCTGAAAAAGATATTCAGAGTCAAGGTTAATGTACACATAAAGACACCAATTTTCCTAATGAAGCACGGTGCTCTATCTACATATACATAACAAAAATACTACGTTCACACTAGTCAAAATTGTCCTCGTGTAACGTAACAAGTTGTCCCAAAATATCAAACGATTCCGCTGTAATTGCGGTACGAAATTAAGTTCATATCTAGTTCCATTTTAAGACAATTTTCTAACCGAGAGCTCTGTGTAAATCCCTTGAAATTACAGTTAAATGTCTTGCCAAGTTAATCTGATCGGAGCCACAACGTTTTACGTTTTGACTGCTTCTGTAAAATGAAAATGTATTAATGAATTAAAATGTTGACTGAAAAAGATCGTTGGATGATTATTTGAAACGATTTTATGTTTCTGTTTGAATGTTGTTTATTTCACGACAATCTAAACGTTAAATCTAACAGAGATGTCAAGTTAGATAAATTTGCAGAATTTCTAAAATATGAAATATTTTCACAGAATTTTATATGCTTTGATTGCTTTGAGGATGGATTACTTCAAACACTAGCCAAAATAGTAAGGAATCACAATTTTTTTTTTCTATATTATATTGATCAACCTTTATTGATAAGCATGAGATATAATTAAAGATCTCTTCCAAAACAAAACACTATTCAGCTTTATATTATTCTCCTACTTAAATACTTACCACCTCATTTATATTCTGTATGTAATTTATTTACACGTACTAAATACCTAATTTACAATTCAGATAAATCATTTTCCATGAATATTGTTGTAGAGATTCCGGCCCAACAAAGCCGGGGATCATTTCTATTGCTTATTTATCCGAAGTTTTGAACAAATAGAGCAGAGATAGTCTAGGGATATAGGAATTAGGTGTTGTTCTTTAATATTTTTTGTTTAAATTTGGAACATTTTTTTTTAAGTTTTCAGTTACCCCTTTTTTCGGTGTTTCCTGAGGTCAAGAGTCCTTAAAAGTTAGCTATAATTAGCGGTGTTCCCTGACAATTCGGGGTTCCATGAGCAACGAGCATGGGCTGGTCTTCCTACAAGGCAATAAAAAAACTTCAATAGTACGTACATAATCGCAATTAACAAAGAATTTAAAAGTTTTGTTTACTGATATTTTGATAAAATAGTTTAGGGATTGTCCTCCTATAATTTAATATTATATAACACCGTAACTTGATATAATTTTTCAAGAGCCTTTTTCTAAATGGAAGTTAATTTTAGGTCCAAAAATTAAGTCTAAATTATGGTTGGTACAAATTATCATAAACGAATTATCGTCGCCTTCTAAAGAAAAATTAATGAAATGTCAATTAAGTTGAAGTAGAATTATGGAAATTCAGGTTGAAAATACAGCCATTATAAAGTTACATCATACTATGTAACTTTATACTTTTTGAGAACTTTAAAAAACGTAATAGAACAACGTTACATATGGATTTATATTTTTTAAACATACAATTGAACTTATTAGATATATTATATACAGAAATTAGTTTTTAAATAACACTTATTCCAATGTTGCATTTGAATTGCAAACTGGGAAAACTAAAATTTACACTAGTTGTATTACATTCACAACCTTTGCAATGAATACCAACTAAATGTAGTGAAATTCAAAGAGCTTTTCGTACTTTTAATTACATAGTTTAATTTTGAATAATTTATATCATTATCCATAGATGCTACATATATATTGTCTGTTTCTCGTTTCTCATTTAAGCTAGCCTTCAATTTTTAGGTAGGCATTTTTGTTTCACTATACCTTAGACAGCTTTAAACGATGTTAAATAACTTTAGAAGTGTCTCCTCTTTTGGCTACTGCACCAAATTTTGTATGTTGGACCCCCATAGACACCATACGTTAATATACTATGAGCCTGGTACCGTAATCTAATTTTCAAATTAGTTGGGTACCCAGAGTTTAATCAGTCTACAGTTTGCACTCCTCAACTATTCACAGTACAGAGTGTGACAGTGTTAAAATCAAATGTCTCTGTGATATTTGAATATAGGAATACTTGACATCCGTGTCGCCAGAAGTGAAACTCGAGAATTCAGTTGAGAATGCGACTACTCGAAGATGTTATAAGCGAGTGTTGTACAGTTAGGTAAATAGTTTTCCAGAATACACTCAAGTGTGTTGTATTATTCACAACTGACAACGCGTTTTGATCTAGGTAAAAGTGTTTCATAATTTTCGAATTGTTTTATAGTTTTTTTTTTGCCATGTAGGCAGACGAGCCAACGTACTTGATAAGTTTATCAAATATCTATTAATTTGATTACGTTCATCATATCATGCTGTAGTCAAGAGCAATTCAATAGTTTTGAATGGTAAAATTTTCTACATCGTATCATTCAAGTATTATTTCCGAAATCATTTTCTTTACAAAGCATTTCCTTAAGGAAATAGGTATTGTCAGCAAAAATCCGTGCTAATAAACAGAGCACAGCGCTTTTCAGCTATTCAATGTTTAGGAAAAAATCGTACACTTTTTCATAACCTTCGACGTTCCTCGAAGGGTATTATCTATTCCGTATGCGGCCCAAAAGCATTTTATTTTCTTTGTATCAAACAAACCTTGAAGAGAATTATTTAGTACGAGTTTTGTGCTTGTATCAGCTGAAACCAACCATGTAAAAGTTCTTATTCTTACAATATGAATTCATAGACCTCTACAATTTCGCGTAGGTAGGTATTTTGAGAACCCTTTTTAGCTTACTCTAGTGTACGATTACGTGAGCCAATTTCAGTACAATGCTAACAAGGGAGGGACTCAAACGCGTTATCACTGGCTTACAATTGAATAATAATAGTCGTCCTTTTTTGTCAAGAAAAAATCTTTGTGTATTTTTAAATTATGTCTGTTATAAATAAATCTTGGAAAGGTATTCTTTTTTATATTGTGCCCCGTAGGTAAACGAGCATACAGATTACGGAAAAAGTATAATATTGACATATGAGTTTACAAAAACTGGAAAGGTGTATGTAGTTGCTATATCCTTGCATTGTCAATTTGTAGGATATTGTTAGAGTTACTTTTATTATCAGTTTCCATCCATGCTTAAGACATACCCAGATCAAAGTCACTAAATGTAATGATTAAAACTATCTTTGTAACGTGAAATGTTTAATGAGGGTGTGGCACTGTTTCCCCTTATTACAGGCTATACCTACTGTAGCCTATCTAGGAGAACAGTAAAACAACCGTAATTTGTAATATGCACCTCGTGTTTCAAATAAATAAATTATTATGATTATGATGAATGTTATTTAATACCTATAAATGCCTACATAATTAAATTAAAATAATTTACGACGATAAAAGTGCTAGAGTAGAAATACAAATATTTGTATCTATCTTTGATGCAAGTTGTGCAGCAAATAATTAAATTTGTTTGTTTTATTTTTAATAAACTAGTATTACAAACAATTGTTATTGATATATTGGGATTATATACTCGAATTTCAATAACAATACATTGTACAATAAAATGATTTATACAAGTGAAAACGAATTGTTAAATGGAAAAAATGCAAACATTGCAAATGGTAACAACGATAGCATTTATTGAAAGTATTTCCATCGAATAATTTACAATGAAACAATCAAGATTATTTGAAACACATGCGCCGAACAAATTCAGTTTGAATTTAATTACCGAGCCCCGTATGTGCCAGTGGTATCCGTTATGGAATTTTATTAGCAACGTACTGGCAATTCTGAATATGGAAAAACGAACATTATTTGCATTGCTTTGGATTTCATGATGTACATTTGGATCTTTGGCTCAATACCAACCCGTTCAAGATGCATGAAAATATCATTTTTCGTTTAACTATATTTTTTGTTTAAATAGGCATTCTAAACGAACAGTAAGCATGTTGGTAGGTGCAGGTAAAAAATCACACAGATTATAATAAGATAGATAGACTAGGCTAGACCTGTTCAATGCAAGGGTATAGCTAAAACAAGTAAAAGAAAGTTATGGTCTCAGTATTTTTGCACCAACTTTCTTCTTGTCGCTTGAATATTGATACTTATCGTATGTTATTTCTAAAAAATAATACTTTATTGGTTTTTATGAGACATAAAACCAGTATAAGTTTTATCACCCATTCCTACCGGTGACAAATTGATGTTATGTAGTTTAAGACTATTACATTCTAGAAACTACGATTGTCTTGTAGGGTCAGGCATTCAGGTTAGAATAGCAATCCCGACTACATAAATCATTCAAGATTAAAATAAATGATCGAAAAGTAGGTTCTATTAACATTTGTTATACTTAATGTGATATATTTACCAAGTAAGCAAAACTAACGGAGAGGAGTAATCGATGCTGGATATCGACAATACTGAAAAGACGATATAGACTACGCTTTTGTTTATGGCGAGTTGAATCTCGTATCTTTGCTAAGTGAGTATTATGACCATGACCACGATTGTTTGACCATGAAATAAATAATGTTTTGCTAGTCCTGGCAAATCAACTGTCAGCCAGTGAAAGTCACACGAAAATTGATCTAGAGTTTTACCTGGAACAAATAGAGAGACAACAAACTGACACAAAAGGTTTTCAATAGTATATATCAATATCTTTCTGAACATATTAAGTCCACCGAATTGTATTTATATATATGCCTATGCTATAGAAGTCACATAAATATACTTTTAATACGAATAAAGTAGCAAGCAAGAGCTGACGTAATAAAACAATTTTCACCGTTTTCATAGCAATAATTAAATACATTAATCTCTGAGAGCCCTTTGTGCTCCTATTTCTATATACATAAGAAGTATTGCGGTGAGCCTTTATTCTATTAATTAATCTGGGAGTGTACTAACGAACTTTGATGTTAAAGGTCAAATATTTTTTGATGTTACGCTTATTAAATAACCTTTCGCAGCTATTTAGTTAAACAGATTGCGGAAGATTACGGACTTAAGTATTTTTTTGTATTTGATTTCACTGTAATTTTTCTGTGTTAATTATATATTTAACGGGGTATTTAAACTTAAAAATTCAAGTTTATTTTTAATCTCGTAACATTTTGTTGCTTATGTATGATTAATTAAGATTTAGACTAACTAACCGTCCATCTAAAAGCATAATGTAATACATAATAATACATATAACGAAAAACTAAACTAAAACTTTACCAATATTTTTTGAAACCCAAGAGATAGAATGGTCTTCGTGGCTCCACGGTGAGCTCACCAGGTGACAAATTGGCTTTTATGCATTTCCTAATGCCAAATAGCATGAGGAATTCTTGTCATACACGAAAAAAATATTAGTCACTTTTACTCTCTCCACCAGGCTGTAAGTTTTTCAGTGACATTCGTTCATACACCTCAACAATGTTTGTGCATTACTCAGCACAGGACTTCTAGTGAACCTTGTTAGAAGAGCCGAGAGGGACATGTCACCATTAAATTCTGCGACACATATTATTTTTCCATTACGCTGTAGAGATTAACCATGCTCCGTTGCTTCGGACAACACAAACCGGCCTAAATTTTAATACCAAGCTATTATTATAATTAAACATGAAAATAGATTTTCACGTGTCAAGCTCGAGGGTTGTCAATATTTCTCTTACGGATCATCCGAGAACCCTTCTTTTGTATCAAAAAATATAATCTGTGCATGAAAAAAGGTCATACTAACGTTCCACATTTGGAGTCACGCCCTACTGGACACATTACGAATATTATGTGTGACGGAAGGCTGAATAAGAAAATAAATTATGAAGGCCACTGTACACAATGCGAAGTGTTTTTCTTTGTTGAAGTTCGCGGTTTTCGTTTATGGAGTTTATGTAAGTTTTTTTTGTAATCTATGGTACTTCCCATTACTGTAATTCTACCAAGTTTCTCTTTCTGCAATAATAAGCCTGAACCCAAACTACCACCCGTGTTAAATAAAATATTAAAACCAATTGTATCCTCAGGCTCAAATTCGAATAAAAGCAAACCAATTAAACGCGAAGCTTTAATCATTTTTTTTCAATTTCTTTGTCAACAAAAAATCTTTTTTAGTTCATCAACAAAAACGAAAGAAAACTCCGAAAACGTAGAATTAATAACGAATACAATTGTGACCGCAAAAAGGTAAACAATTATCGTCGTACGGGTCCCAAACGTTTCTTTCATGGGAGTTTGGCAATCAGGCTCTCTCCGTCAGGATTCCAAATCTTTCCCGAGCTAATTTTCTCCTCGTAAGAAATCCGAACATTTCCTTCTATTTATACAAACGCAGAATAACAACGTACTGGATTCACCTATCATTAATATAACTTATGCTAGATTTGAAAAGGGGCAGCCCGCTGTCAACGTTTTATTAATTAACATAAAAGTTATTTGTAATGGTTAACTTGAATGTAAAGGATGGCTTCAAGCGTTTTCTGTTTGCTAACTTTTGTAGGCTAGTGCGTGGGTATAATTACGGGTCAGTAGAAATTTACCTGTTTGAGGGAGGCAGGTATGGATATTCATTTTAGGTTTACAAAATTAGGATAAATGTTCTGAGCCTGATTATATTAATTATATACACCTGGAGTTATCTATATCTTTAATTTTCAATAATTAGTTTTCATTAGTGTTTATGACACCTTTATTGTAATTAATAATTAATTTTAAAGAAAACTTTAAATACAAGCTTTTAAGATCCTTAATATCATATAACAGTAGAGTGCTAGCCAAGACAAGTAAAATGAGCCCAAACACGACAGGTCTATCTTATTTAGTACATGAGTTCCTATAACCACCTTCCGAATCCATCATCAGATCAGCGCCATTTTGCATTGTCACGAGATATACATCTGCGTGCAAAATGTCACCTCAATCATACAACGGGAAGTTTTTCAAATATAACTCGCGAGATTCCACCCGAACTTACATAGGTACATCAGTACATAGTTACATAGCTATATCCAGTGGAAATTAATAAAAAGCTTGTAAAAAGGCTTTCATAAGACGTCAGGAATGAATTGCACATTTGTATAAAACAGTTTTCATGAAAAACAATAAAGGAAACAAATGTCTTCGTTAAATATGCGTAATACAATGGAGATATTATTAATAGGCGATTTTAACACCTAATTACATTAATTACATTTCATTTTTAATTGAAAAAAGGTTTTAGCTATAAGATTCACTATAAGTCATATCTATGGTACAAACATCTGTGTTCACGTACTTCTTTCGCTTCACGAATTTAATAAGCCGTATAGAGTTAAGGGTAATATTACCGTTTACCTGTTTGTAAGGAAGCAGGTTTTTCCGCGAAATTTAAGAGCTCTGCAATGTACGAAAACGAATTGATGTTTATTTTAAACAATGCGCTTCACCTTTTGTGTTGTGTTGATTTGTTTTTTACGGCTTGTTGAATTGGATGCGTGGGTTCAATTGAAAATTGGGATAGGATTGGATTATTATTTGCAATGACGTATCTATACGTAGGCGTAAACATATGCATACATTTCAATTTCACTTTGCACTGTACCTAACTGAATACTGATTTTCAGTAAGTATTTTTTTTTACTTGCTATTTCTACTAACATATTTTTGCCAAATAAATTTATTTTATTAATGTTAAGATTTTCTAATAAGTACATTTTGAGAAGTAAATTAAAATATTTTTAAGAACTTATTAATATTTAGACATAGTCTTACAATAATTTTAGTACACAAACATAGTAAAAACAATGTCATAAATTCAACGATAATCTGATGTAATCTTGTATCCCCAGAGATCTGTTTCTTTCGTTATCTTACTCTGAATAAGACGAAGGGGTTGGAAGCTGAAACATGACTAGACGCAGATGTGATATTCATGCAACTTGATGAAGAAATATGGGAAGGAAAAGCAATTTCTAGTGAAAAAATATGGTGCAAACAACACAGTAAATAATTCAAGTTGAGATAAAGTAATACTTTCAAATAAAAGAGGTTTCTTAAAATCAGTATTTGTTTCATTATTATCTACATAATGTAAATAATAACGAAACATTCAAATGAACTACAAAAGAAACCTATCGATTTCCATATTATAATATTCAGAATCCCTAAATATGATTACATTATTTCTGACTTTGAAATCATCGTATTGTTCGAGAATGTTCTCAGGAAATCGATGGCTCATCTTTCTGACATACTGAACTATACGTATATCAGAATATAACGAATACGTTTCATAAAATAATCCAATAATGTAACGTTATAAGGCTCACCTACTTCCATATTTCCGCACAATATAAAATGTACATATTGTTTGCGAGTTCTGTCTATAAAATATAAAGGAGTCGAGTTACGTTGAGGTACTTTATTTTATCTAATAATATTGTTTTATCCCAAGTTTTTTTAGTTAAACACCAAAAGAAAGTACGTTTTAATTTCTGTTACCTAGGCTTCAAGATTTTATTGCCTAATATAGCTTCAAATAATTATACTTCAAATAAATTCTATTTGACTGGCATTTATATGCACCTAGCATGAGTAAAACCTGTAATATACCAATTGACCAACAACCCATAGTTAACAAGTACGCTGCCGTGTACATCGGCTTATAAATATTTATAACTGACCATTCAGAATAGATATGACATTTGATTTTGAGATCTCCTAATCAATTTCTTTAAACACTCGCGGTTATCTACATCACTGACACTATTACTAAACAGTTCGAGTTCCAGTGGTACCGGCAAACGAACGAGAAAGAGGGTAGACAGATTTGTCTGCTCTTAAATAACCTACCCGCAGTTCCTCAGTCTTCCCGTGATCATGGCGCTTGAAACAGTGCTGAAATATCGGGACCGCTCAATTAAGAATAATCGTGGTAAGAACCCGTTTAGTAATAGTGTAAGTGATCTCCTAATCATTTTCAAACCAAGAAATTTAAATGTTTGGTTAAAACAATATTTAACTACCTACTATTTAATATCACGAAACAATTATATTATCCTTAACAATAACAAATTGCAGTCTTACACTATAGAAAATACCGTTCCAAGATAAGATCATACTTAAACGAATACATACTGTATATTATTATTGAACAGCATTCCTAAATAACCAATAAATAGAGAGTGATTGAAACAATACTCCTAAGTTAGACGTTAGAAACAACAGCAGATACTCTCAACTGTACCTCGAGTTTGTTTGATGTATTGATTACTGTTTGCCAAGTTTCTGACGTTTTCCAGGGGAAATGAAAAGGTACTTCAATCACTCGGTAAAATCGGTACAACTACCAAATAAATTGATTAAACGACTTTTGTAAATAGAAGTTAATGAAGTAAGAAAATAATACATAGTTATCTTTCTCTTTTGCATGATGATGGACTCCCCAATGCCCTGGGCTTGTAGACACTCGCAACGAGCGCAATGAGCGACGGTACCCACTTATAAACAAGTAGACAGTAAATTCATTGGTGTGTCTTGTATATAAAAATACCAAAAATTCTAATGGAATTTATTAAACAAAATTGTAGAGTAATAAATTCCTATTAGTTGTAATTACAAACTAAAGTTAAATTAGCAAATAAAAGGTATATTTATATAAATTTCTAACTTAATTTTAGGGTTAATAAACAAAGAATGCAAAATCTAATCATGTCAAAGGAAGGTAGAAAATCCTTCATTAAGGCGACAAAGTGAAAATTCTCCGCGTGTTTCCGTTTAAATTAATATTAGTAGACTTGGTGTTCTTGCATTTCAAATTCTAATTTAACTTATTTATTGATCAACTCTACCTGTCAAAGTTAAACTTCGTATGAAGCATCTTCGTGTAGTTCGACAAGGCGTATAATAAAGTATTTATTACTTAGAATATTCAAGTTCTTGGTAGGGTCATGGGTACGGGGGTGACGGGGCAATACGTGAGCGACAATCGCGAACCTGTCCTGTCACCCCTACCAGCCTCGTGCCGGGTTCTGTCCCGGCCGGGGATCGGACGTTGAGCGTGAGCGGCGGGAAGTTTTAGTGCGGTACAACCCCCACATACCCCACTCGCAGGGCGAGTGGAAGTCCGGCGATTTCCTCCCGTCCAATAAAAAAAAAAAATGGGTCATGGGTAATGGTTACCACGACTTTGTTTAGATTAGTTCCTTGACAATTGATTTTTATGAAAATAAATAATTTAAAATGTTTCTTCTTTAACTACAAGCCTTGTCATACTGCACGATCACGTACGTTATACAAACTCCATATACTTGTAGTTATAACTTCCTTGTAACTTTGTTTATATGTAATCTGATTTGAGAATTTCCAAGTTATTACTTTTCGAACACGTAATGCTTTCGCGAAGTATACTTTGCCTTGATAACATCAATTGCGTATTGTAATGAGATTTTAATCGTAGGTAATATTATATTCGTGATTTAAGTTGGAATAATATGAATATAAGAGTATCCTTTAGTTATTTATCCATATTTGGTTAAACTATGTCCTTCTTACTTCGTGCTCCATCCACTTCATTTTGGAACATAAGTTTAGCATGTAACTCTACATATACGAAACCAATTACAGTTTTTTACGAGAGGCAGGCCTTCTTATTCTTTATTATATATTATGCTATATTTATCCTAGAATTAAAAACTTGTGGCATTAAAAATGAAGTCGTGGTGGCCGAGTGGTCGAAGCGCGGCCTTCCGAACGGGAGGTCGCGGGTTCAAATCCGGCTTATACCTCTAAATCTAAATGTGAAAAAGATTTATGTGCAATTTTTCACAACACCACTGGCTAAAAACGGTGAAGGAAAACATCGTGAGGAAACCTGCATGTCGGGGGTTCTAAAAATCCTTCGAAGATATGTGAAATCCCCAATCCGCACTTGGCAAGCGTGGTGGATTATGCCTTATCCGTCTTCTGAGGAGGCCTGAGCCCAACAGTGGGCAGTAATGGGTTGGTACAGGTACAGGTACAGGCATAAAAAATAAGAATTAATAAAGAGAGATAACATATTGCACCAACCCCATTTGAATAATAAAGAGCAAAAGAAAAAGAAGAGAATTAATATATTATAATATTTGCTTCACGGAAAAACTTGTTTCCCAACAGTGTCACTTCACATATCAATAAAATGAATACTACAAAATTTAAAAAAAATACAAAATTAACGCAACGCAAAGTGAGATGTCTTGTTTCGTTTTTCCGGCGTCGTTCGAAAACAAAAGAATATATTTTTCATCCATTTTCCCGTGCCTCCGCGAGATCCTATCATGTCTGTCGTTAATCAAATCCAGTTTTTGGACTGAGATCGACTGTGACTTGTGTAACTTTACTTTTACACTGATATTAATTTAATATTTTGGTCAGGACTTAAAAAAAATGACACTTATGTTTATGTTTATTTTATTTCCTAAATAATATACGACTCTCTATTATTAAGAGAATTACTTTTATAAATTCACTTTATTTTCTACCATAAAATTAGAACGCAAAATGAACTAACATTAATTTTGTGTCTCTACTAAACTAAAAAAATCTGTAAAATAAATAACTAAGAATGACTACGCAAGAAAATTAATTACAATTAAGCAAAAATATTTCGGTGCTGTCAGCATTCTCCTAGATTTCAACACTAAAATTTTCGCAATGCTTAAATAAGTAGGTCCGTTAATAACCAAGTAACATAAGTTATCATTACAGAGAGCTCAGGGACTAACAAATTTTACTTTGGCCCAGTAATTTGTCTACTTCTCGAGGTTTGTTCTGCGGCGCTCTGATTAAATACTGCTATCTGTCATTATGATTCCATTCCACTAATGTTTAATGTTTATATTTATGGGGCTTCATTGAAATGATTAAGCAGTTTCGTTCAAACTTATAGTAAGCTGTAGATGGTAATCCGGGGACCTGATCAATGACATCAATGAAGAACTCCTTAAATCAGATAGGCCGTAAGCACATCTTACTATGAGAGAATGAATTATCAAAATTGTTATCGACTCCGAAAATAATAATCATTTTTCCAATTAATATTACTTATGTATAAATCCATTATATATTATCCTTATATAAAGAAACTTAGCAATCAACTTCGATAAAAGAATCCCTGGGCGTTCAGCAAATAAGTGAAAGTGCAAATCGTGGTGTGGCCAGATTCAATCATACATTGCGGGCCATTAGTGGAATAGCAGCAGTGAACACACGACGTCTCCGTGACCGAAATAACAATACTACTCCCTACACTAAGCGACCGCTATGAGACATAGAATATTTATAATTCAGAGGAAACATTGAGAATATAATTTTATTGCTTGCTAAGTTAAGCCTAGATTTCAAGATGGTTTAATAAATTCCTTAGAGATCACTTTACTGTTAGCTTTAACTACTTCTGCGATTTAGATTTGATGTTCATGTTAGTAACTAAGGTATCTAACTACTTACGAACTAGTTAATTGATATGTAAATTAAGGCTGAAATACGAAGTACAAAAAAAATGTTTCACGATTTCTGTCATTTTCACCATCGAGTATGATCGATTACCAAATAAAATGATACAAATGCTAAAGTTTACTATGGTAGAGTTACTCTTAAACTCATTATATTAAAATCACAGTTTAATATTTTACAAGTAAGAAGAGAATAATAATGCAGTCCCTCTAAATTCACTGGTTACGTTACTCTGTACCTGTAAACAGAAACCCGAGCCTGCTTCTCTAAATTGCCGTGTTATAATAAATGTAGTTTTACGCCCTCGACGCTTCAGCAAGATCATTATACTCGTGTAAGACTGAAGCCTTGCCAACATGAGTGCTTGTAATTTCACTAAATTTTGACGCATATCACGTTACGCTGGAGATGATTATACATGTGGAATTAGGCCGTGAGATATGTTTTCTATTAGGCTTATAATAATTCCTTGGATCTTGTGCGAGTTGAATTATGGTTTTGGGAATTCAGAGGAATTTTGTAATATAGGCAGGTTTGTTTTAGTGTAGTTAGTTTTTCTTTCGTATTTGTAGATACCGTATTTGGTTGTTTGACAAATATAGTTATAACGCGTATTTAACCCCAAAAAAATTTGAATTATGAAACTTTCTCCTAAACAAATTAAAATTTCAGTTTTATAAGTAATATTTAACAATAATAATGTGATGAGGAGAGAAGAGGACCGTTACAAAGCAAATGTGGAATTTGAGGTGTATGGATGTAAGAGGAGAAGAAGGCATAAAAGAGATGGTTGGATTGTGTTAATAAGATATGAAAATTTGCGGCGTAACAGAGGACTTATGTCAGAATAGGAATGAACGGAGAGTGAAAACATATTGCGCCGACCCCATTTGAATGGGATAAGGAAAGAAGAAGAATATTTATCAAAAGCTATCATACATTGTAAATTAATTTCAGTTTTATTGCATAAATAGAAATTATAATATCTTATAACTTCACGACACTGAAACATTGAAAACATTCAAAAGTACTTATCTTGGTCCAGGTTGACCTCATTTTACATTCAAATAAGTTACTGTACTCAATTATACACAAATTTCCATGGACCCATTTACCTTCATATTTTTTTCATAAGACAAATGTTTCGCTGTTAGTCTACATCCATTAGCTGAATTTTATATTGACGTTGAAACAACGCTACATCGTAATTGAAACCAGATCCGCCATTCCCATTATTCGGAAATTGCTGATAGCAAAAAAGACTGTCAAAATTCATCGCTCAATGAAAATTAATGAACAAATATTTGCATCTGTATTTATATTTACAGAGAATAAGAATTTAAGAAGATTATCTTTGATTTTAAATAGTACAAAAGTATAATTTCATGTTATCCGTGTAAGATAACCCATCTATGAAAAAAGAAACGGAACGACAACAAAAATTATTGCAAAAAAAACAAATAATACAAAATACAAATACAAAATAATTTATTTTCAAACAAAATACACAGTACAGAAAAAATATAGCAGTGGTCCCCGCACTAGGCTAGGCCTGTATTGTAGGAGACCGTTACGTTATTAACAAAAAAATAACATCTTCCTTCGTATGCTAGAAAATTATATATAACCAGCAAGGATCTTATAATACGACCTATAAATATACACAAAAATGTTCGTTTATTCATTGTACATTAATGCATGCAATAGCAGACGAAAAGCGCTCCCGGGACTACACTTAATTAATGTGTGTTTGAGCTTTCGACTGCTAAGTTGTTCGGGATATCGTAGTCTCATTGGGGAGCTGTGAGAAATTAGCTGCATAATACAACAGAAGTAATTAACACGATGCAAATTAAATTAGCATTAAATAACGCAGTATTTTCGTACTAGATAATATTTTTTTGTTTATTTATTGATGTCACTTAGATGTATTTTGAAAGGTTAATCTTGATGACTATTCATTGCTACTGTAATGAAATAAAATAAGTTTAGTAGGTAAAACATTATGAAATACTTGAAAATAAAGTTTTTTATGATAAAACAAATAAGAACAGAATAAAGCAGTAAATTTTTTGGAACTCCTAAAATGTACACAATCTAAAATTCCCGTGGGTCAAAACTAACGCGACAACTTTAACTTTTTATGTATCTTTGCTCTTACTATAGTATTCCTGTGCTGTACTGTACTGTAACAACCCATTACTGCCCCCACTTCTGAGCTCAGGTCTCGTCCGAAGAGGGGTTAGGCATAGTTGCTACAACCACGCTTGCCTAATGCGGATTGGGGACTTCACATATCTTCAAAGGATTTTTAGAATCCTTTTCCGACATGCAGGTTTCCTCACGATGTTTTCCTTCACCGTTTTTAGCCAGTGGTGGTTGTGAAAAATTGCACATAAATCTTTTTCATATTAAGATTTAGAGATACAAGCCGGCCGGTTTTGAACCCGCGACCTCCCGTACGGAAGGCAAGCCATTCAACCACTCGGCCACTGCGACTGATTCGTACTGAAACCTATTAGCTAATGTTATTCTATCGTGGAACTACTCATCAAAGTAATATCTTTACCTATTTTTACTACAAAAACTCAAAAGCAAGTAATATCTAAAGAAACTTGGATAATGAATTCAAAACACTAGGTAATTACATACGCAAACGTAGAATTCATAAACCTTAGAACCAAGTATCAAGAGGGTTTATTATGATATTAGTACGTACAAAGCGAGCACGTAATGTCACGAAAATTGTCTTCGTCTACGTGACTACGATACACCAATTTGATTCAGATGTGATCTGATTAAGTCAGATCTTGTTTGTGTTCATTACAATTCGTTTAGTCTATTTGTTAGTTGAAGCCGGTTTTGATATCAATAAAAAAGGATTTTTTTGGAAAGGTATAAGTCACTAAATAGTTTAAAAATTAACTAGATAGAAGATGTAAAAGATAGCATTATTAATTAAAATCACAAAACTCGTTCTCTACTTGTCATTGATCTCGAAATATAATAAAGAGATAAGTACTACTAGTTATTCTATAAAATCAATATTTCAAACGTCTATAGACTTAGTACTTATCTTGCAAAGTTCACCAAAATGAGCTCACAATTCACAAAGTTTTCATAAGCCTTACATTTACAGCATATTAAATTTCGTTACCACCAACTTAAACGTTACAAAATATTACGATTTCAGAATAAACCTAGCCTACTTAGTTTGGTTTGTTATGAAAACCTTGAATAGGCCACGTCTTAGAATTTCAACGAAGTGCTTTCCTTTGTAATCCGGTTCTTGAATTGAAGCAACATACGTGTAACTCATAACTTATGTTCACAAATGGGCCTATAATTTGACACATTAAATTTTATATTAAGATCCATTACTTAGTGTTACTCGTAATATATACATTTGAATAAAATATGAAATTCAGTAGCTATTGTTAAACCTTACATAGAATAATATCTTGATCCTATTCTTAGTAGAATTTCCATCTCTGGCGCACATTGAAAATTCTATACAAAAGTCAAGTTAACATAATGTAGACACTTCTTAATCTACATACTCTTTAGCATGAAAGAAGATAATTTTCTTTAAGTATTTTGTCAATCCCGAAAATCCCGGGATTGGACAATTTCGATCCCGAAATTTTCGGGATTGAAAAAGGTCCGGGATTGGATTCCCTAGATACATTCCATATTTTAACATACCATTGATTTGAAATATTTTATTGAATACCCATACCTACAGGTAAAATGACTGTACGTTATTCTGCTTCTATAAATTATTAGGATATAGGATATTTCTCGGACGCTCCAAAACTTCCTGTTATATAATAAACTAGCCCGTGATGGCTTCCGGTCATACACGTGACCCTCTATTCATAATAAAATAAGCACCTCATTTTTATTGATAACTTGGGTTTTCATGGAAAAATCGACACAGTAATGGTTTTGAGTCGGAACTTACGGATAAAATGTACGGAAAAAAATCATTTGTTTGACAGAAACGAAATTTATTTAGTAACATATAATAATATTTATATTAAAAATATGTCAATTAAGTTTTACTTCCATTAATATTTAATTTAAAATTTATTAGCTATTAGACTCCCCATTAGACATTAGATTAAGTATAGCGTTCAGTATAGTATAGCGTTCTTAATTCTATTCATTATTAACAGATGTTTAAATCCCGACTAAAAAAGCAGTTGCGTTAAACTGCAAAGAAGATAAAGGAAGCAAGTTAAGCCTTTTTGTTTAAGCAACGAGTCTATTTGTTTAAAGGGTACAGTTTATCGACTTAAAAGTATCTTTTCGGCAAGTAAAGCTAACTAAGCCCATTCGGTTCGTTTCCCCGGGCGTGTATTTGACGAACTGAACCAATTATTAAACTTCAGTTGGACATCGACCACCGTATTTGTTCAGTCCAGTAATCAAGGGAGTTGTGAACTAATATAAAATTATTGAATCGCAACCTGAGGCACTCGTTGCGCAGTTTGTTGATACCAAGACAAAGTTTACAAAGTCCGGTCCCTCTTCCATATTATTCTGACTGGGCCAGCTGATATGATCTGACGGAGTTGTGGTCCCTCAATATTTAATGTTTTAAGTGCTTTTCCGTGTACGTACTTGTTGAGCTGTTCAGAGTTTCTGAAGGACTAATTTAGTTGATAGTTGATTTTGTAGTAATACGCTTACAATATGACAATCAGCATAGTCTTGACAACGAATATTGTGATTGATATAGGTAAATGGGATGATTGAAGGACAAAAGTTTGTTTCGGTTCTTATCAAACTCCAACATGTTGGTTTAAATGTATTATGGAGAGGACAAGTTCCTTGTCGTATATTCTAAGTCAATGTTGTGTTTATATTAGCTAAATTTCCGGGTACAACGTCATTCAGAATATTTGAGGTAAAATTAAAGATATGCCTACTTAGGTAAGTTCGGTTTTTTATGTTCGTTTATGGCTTTAGAATGGTGCTACAATACAAAAAATAAAAATCAATACAAAAATTCCAGTTGTATTCACAACTTTTTAAAAAACTCTTCTATCCTTACCAAACATGTTGCAGGCGCCTTGATTATGAAAAAATTAAATACTGCAAGTAGGTAAATTATTCAAGAACTAATGCTCATTGTATAAAAATCGTCGTAACGACCCGTATAATGTTTGTGACAGTATAAATAGCTTCAAGTATTCAAATAAATGACAATATTATTATATTATGTCAATCAAATTACCCAGAAACAGCAAAATTAAACCCATTGTTACAACCGTGTAACCTCGAAGTTTATATCCGGCCTCACCACACATCAGATCATTAGAGTAATTATGTAAAATGTATACAATAAACCAATCAATTAGTGAAGATAAAGTCTTACTCATTACAAATGGAATAACGGGAAGAATTCTCTAAGGACCGGCTTTGTTACTGCGGCGCTGCTCGAGGCTTCAGTTGATTTGTAAAAATGTTTCAAAACAAAAATATGTATTTTCCTTTACTTGTTATACGATACATAATAATATTGTTTGGATTTCGTAGGCACACAAGGTTTTCAAGTGGATACAGAGATATACTTTGAGATGTGTGGATTACTTATAGTTCTATATAGCAGCATATCCTTTTGTTTTAAAACATACATTTTAGCCAATTTACACTGTCGCCGATGCTAATGATTTTTTACCTATTAATGTACCTAATAATTTGAAGTCCTACTAATGTATCAGTATCATCGACATCAATTGAGATTGAATCCTAAAAATAAATTCAGATACACCTATGCTAGGAAGAAAGTACTAAAGTATGTGGGAGTTGAACCGCACTAAAAACTCCAACCGCTCACACTCAGCGTCCGAACCCCGGCTGAGGCCAGAACCCAGCACGGGGTTTAGAGGGACGCCGCGACGCGTTACGCCCTCTTTCCCGTCGCGCCGCCCCCTCCGGACGCCGAACCGGCAGCCGCTGGCGATACGGCCACCGGCTCTCTCGGTCGGCGAGGAAGAAAGTACTTGAGACTCAATATATTCAGCTTTTCCTATGTTTGGTCACAGAAACAAAATACGACTAGGATAATATGATTAATTATTTTGTGGTTCAGCATCACAAAAGTCGTATGCTATTTGTAGATCGATGCGCCAATATTCAGCTAAGTTACGTAATATGTAGGTATCTATCATCTCAAAGATTGCGATTGTTGAAGATATAATGTTCAATATTTGTCCTGATATTCATTCAGCAACATAAATTTTAACTTTGACTGCGTTCGGACCATCCGCGAACACGTATCAGCCCGATATAAATGATTTATCGCGGATAAAAAAATCCTTATGTATGATTCCCGCACATTTGTTATCGTGTTAATTTTACATTCATAGTTTTTTTTACAAAGTATGCATATTACATACGATTAATTACAATGCTGTTTGAAAATGCTTTAATAAATTGCAATTAATGGCGTGTAAAGATTACGTTAGTACCACCGACAGAGTGACTATTTTTCTTACATTATTTTAAATAATAAAGTTCAGTCTAAATAGCTTCAATTTATAAGTCGGAGAGATTTTATAAGTCGGAGTAGGTACAAGTAAATCCTTGATTAAAAGTTCTTAAAAAAAAAAACAACGACCATTCTAACACAACGTCACATTGTATAATATCTACGACTAATGACAAAATTGGATAGGTAAAACAATAATTTAATTTGAATAAACAGGTGTATCCCAACCCTATCAAGGATCGAGACATGCCCTTCAGGAGTGTTAAAATAGATCGCTATTCAATTTCCTGTACCATGTAATACGGAGGGTAGAAAACTACGTAACCCATCGTGTTCGGTTCTACCCGCAGTGGATTTACAATTTGAGGAGGTAACATAACCATTAGTTTCATCTTAAAACCATCCAGTTCTGTTTTTTCGTAACATTTTTTCTGGTTTTGTAGTTCACTCTTTTTGAGAAGTTATATAGGAGAATTTTACGCCCACTCCAGAATGATTACTTCTTCTCCATTATTCGAAAGAATAATTTTAGCGAATTTTGGTGAAAAGAAACATTCATTCATTTTTGAAAAGAAACAACTGCATACATAAAAATCATTATCAACATACCACAATCTAATGCCCACAAACCTACTACATTTGCCTACCAAAACAATAAAAAACAAAAAAGTTACATTTTCATAGAGAGATACTAAGTGAACAAGTAATCAAAATACCCACAAAGGTGAAGCCTCACATCATTACATTACGCTACGGGCGAGTTCATCCAAAGATATTACAATAAAAATTCTTCCCAACCCTGCATTCAGCAGAAAAACGACAGTCCCGTCACAGCTCACGGTTTCATTTAGTTGATGTATATTGATCCCAGATGGACCTTTTGTATTCAAGCGGTACCTTTAACGAAATGAAATGAAGTTATTACTTGTTCTGAGTTCGTTTATTTTTAGATTTCAAATTAAGATAAGACCTGAGATTTGTGAATACTTGTGCAAACATAGATACAAGGAACCACCCTCCATCCTACAACACTGTAGTGGCCTTTGAACAGTCTGTATCGAAATCGAGTGTCAACGGTCCTTAGAGATTTCTACCCTATAAACAAGGTTCCTTAATCTGAGCCCTATTATAGGTACTTCAACATCAATTCTCCAACAACTAAGTAACCTGAGAATAATTTCGTCTAAATAACAATGAAATACAAGTGTTATCCTAAATTGAAGTAATCTTTATCCGCAGTAAATGGCTTGAAATATTTACTCGATAACTTTTTTGACATTATTATAAAAATACAAGCACAAATAAGGATGCTAAACGTAGCGCGAAGCTAATTTATTTACTGGTGCCAAACTACGCTTCATAAAATGTTACGTTGTCGCCGTAAAATCAGGTAAAATCGACTTTTCGTGTCAGTTTTATTTTATAGCTCGCAACTGGATTGAACGTACCTGCATACGTATATTGAAATATTTTATTGCTTCCATTAAGTAACTCTTATTTTAACATCCTACATTTTTCGGTCACAAAAACGTAGGGATTTTCTTTTTCATTATTTGTGTAGGATACAAGACTAATTAAAGTTGTATCTTTACTTTATGACGTAGATGTTAATTACTTAGTAGTAATTTATGTGATTATTGTATAACAGATGTATAGTACAATACAGTTCCAAGAGTTTTGAACATAACTTGAACACATTGATTAATCTTTTAAATAATTTAATTTCAGAATTTTACTTTTTTGCATTTAGCGTTTGAAATAATGAATGTTTGAATGAACATCATAATATTGCTAGCATTTACAACAGCATCGATAATATTTAGTTTTGAAAAATGAGACCACGCATTATCAATTCAATTAATATTATAATAATATTGAAATATCTTATTCAAAATTATAATTAAACAACAAACACATGCATAAAGAACAAGTCAAACATTAAACAAAGCGTTAAAACTGAAATATTAATTAGTTTCGCTCAGAAACACAGACCTTTGTGCTTGGATTCCACATAACTACGTGATATGTTACATTCCTTTGTAAGTCATTCGTAAACATTTCGCTTTTGTACTTCTAAATAGTTTTAGTAGAAAAAAACTTTAGCGTCCTACAATCTTGTTTCGTGTAATGGAATTGCTACGAAGAAGATTCAATTTATTATTTCAATGTAATTCTGATTTTGTATTTAAATCGCATTTATTTTTCCTACTTTTAAACAATGTACTATATTAGACGTGTACCTAATGGACTCTGCTTTTGTAATTATTAAACTTTCTGAATGATCATTGCAACCACATGGGTTGATATCGAATTGAATCGATAATGATCTTGTAAGTTGATGGTGACATAGACAATATGAGATATCAGCGCGAATCAATAATGTTTCACTAAAATCTGGTATTCAGTTTGATTGTATAGTTCGAAGCAAATTGCTTTTTGGTAGCAAAACTAAGTTGCTAAATAGTGAATAAGTAATGTTGGAAATTAAAATAGTCTAAATCTTACCACTCCATATTAAACTAATGTTTAATAATGAGTGTTCAGGCCTCTCCACATTAGTGGATCTCTCCACTGAATGACACTAACTACACATATGTATATTTTGCATATTTATTAGAAATGTTTATTTCTTACCTCACTTTCATGTTCAAAATACTTTGCTAAATACTAAGGAAATGCGACTTTACAACAATTACAAGTACAAATTGCACTGTAAGAAGATTTAACAAAGAAACCGCAAAACTATTTTAGTTGCACGAGAACTACAATTGTTGGAGCAGTCCGCTTTTCTGCAACATCAAGCGGAACCAAACGTAAGAGGATTTATTCAGTAAATTAAATTGTAATACCTTGTTACAGTCAGCAAGACAAGTAATGTGGGGAAGATCAATCGAATAAACTGGTTCAACTTGAGTTCACTTGTCGATGTGGACTTAATGATATTGCGGATTAATTTGATGAAATAGATTTTTGTTTATGTTGATTACCTTTTTAAATGATGGATGGTTTCTTTTTAATTATTTATCTGTGTTTGGGAAAAACAAAACAATGTATTAGACTTGCGTGTAGGTGTATTGATAAAAAAGTTGATATCGTTAAAATGCCAACAGGGTATAAGCCAGAAATAAAATTGATTGTCCCCGTTATTTAAGGACCCGTATAATACAATAATATTATACTGGTTGAAATGAAATGTTTTCCATCCGAGTTTAGTCACCACTTATATATTCAAACATTCAACAATACATGTATTTCCTCAATTTTGTCTTGTAATGTTGCCCATTATCTCGTAAAAGCCATTTTCCACCAACTCGGTTGTTATTCAGCAGCTTCGTTCCCATAAGTATAATTTAAATAAATCATACCTACAAACAAGTAAGTAGAGGTGAAGACATCCAGAATTATTTTTCCCTGAGCTCAACAAGTCTTCACAGCGCTGTTTTAAGACAGTTTATTCCGAGATTAATTTTTGAGTGCTCTCTCATTTCACCTGTGTTAACGGCGCCGTGACGTCATTTCAGAAATTTTTACACTCGCAAAAGCTCACAGAGATGCGTAAGTGAACGTAAAGTTGGGATTACAATATAATGTGTCATACAAGAATAATGATAAATTTTAGTAGTTGAGGCTTCATTTTCCCTGTATTCATGGTTCGTTTAGGTAATTCAGAAGTTAGGTTATCAGACCGTGAAAGACCATTGACGGATAAATGATTTTCAAGGCTATAGGTTAGATGTTTTTCATGGAATTAAATTATATTTGTAGTTTGTAATTAGAAATAGAGGTAGTACCTGAGGCAATCCTCAACAACAACGTTGAAATATCGAGGTCACTCAATTAATTGAATATCGTAGTAAGAACCCCCTTCAAAATCCATGAAAGTATTATAGAAACTAAATAAGTTTAGAATAATGTACCTTTAATTTTCCTTATCGCTTGTGTATGTACTAAATATCTTCATATAGGTATTTATAACCTTCTGGTCAATATTGCTATATCGATATTGAACAACTCATTAGACCAGCCTGCGTAATTATTGATCTGAAGCCAATTAGAATAATGGAATATTCAGCTAATTGCATTTGATTCACGTGATTGCTATTTAATTGTAATTTTCTAATTAATTATATCTAGTGTTAATAACCTAAATATTTATTAAGTGGGTTTTGAAAATTAAAGTCACAATAAAATCCTAAAACTCTAGCTAGTATGAGACTTGTCCTTCTTTAGACGAGACTTGAAGAGACGGCCACGCAGTATCCTCCATCCATGCCCGTGAGTCACTTACGATCAGGTGATCCTTCAGCTGCTTCCATGTCAAAAAATACCCATCATTGTTTCTTTTGTCAAGTCGAAAAATTGTTACGCCTCTATGTAACGTTGAATTAGTGTTTTCTCTATGTTTTTTTATTTGATTTATCCTATATGTAACACATACATAAAGTAGAAATAAATTAATATTACATCGTTAATTGAAACCATACGAAACGCATTTTCCTTATTAATATAATTAAAAGACTAAGTTTAAAATCAAAACCGGTACCACGAGCTCATACACGTAGTTTAATTCAATTTTCTTGAACCATTTCACAAAAGGCGTGTGTGTATGTAGCCTAAGGGTCCTTAGGTGTGTTTCCATGGTTGGTTTGCTAATATTATTTAGCTCATACAAAGGGTCCCGTACCAGGTAAAGTTTTGGTTTCTTTTGATGTGAACTCGGAATACAAATGTAACAAATAAATATTTACTAAAGGAATTTCGTTCTAAGTGCTAATTAAAGTATAAGTCTTCGTTTTTCAAGTTATGTTTTGATATTATGATTTAAAATATAAGTGTTATCTTTCTTTGAACAAAGTACTGTTATTTTTTTGCTAGGTAGTGGCTATAACATGGCTTTGCAGAAGGTCTGGGAAAGAACCCCGGTAATTTTTCAGTTAACATCACATAGAGATGAGGGTAACTGAGGTTTCATGATCTCTGGGCATTTTTTGTTCCATGAAAAAATGATTTAAATTATAGGCTAAAAAATCATTATTCAATCCAATCTCATACTGTTATAAAAACTTTGCTTGCTTGCTAGCAAAAATTGCTTGATAGCAATCACTCTAAGTTAAGTCTAAGTAAGTATGGATATTTTCATTTTTTTTTTCTTTTTATTTATTTATTTTATTTATTTATTCGGGTAGACCAACAGCAGACATAAAAGACTTACATATATGAATTACATAATAGCTGTTCTTATATGAATGCCTATTATAGGTATACACGACATTTTGCTTTAACAAAATTGTGTACAGCAACATTTTGAGACGATGGAACGTTTTAAATGTTTGAAATCATTTAAAAGCATTGATGTTAATGCTACACTGCCCCAACAAATGAAATATTATTTTTGATATTCTCAAACAATGCAGAAATTATCGAAACAAGAATTTGAAATGTTTCATTCAACCGACATGTTTTCAATTTAAATGTTAAATAGCAAACTGAATTATGTCGAAACTTCACTGAAATAAGGTATGAAATTGTATGACAACTTATTCAATTATTTATTGAGGTATGAAACATTTCTATAATACATTTCCGTGAGCGCCTGCTCTTTCATTTAATTAGTGGTTTCGTTGCACTCGAAACGGTGTATTCGAAACGCTTCTAATAATAGAAATGTCGACAGGGAATGTTGTGCATATTATCTGAATAACTATTCTGTTGGAATCGGTTGAAAATTTACTTAATACGATAAATAGGGAAAACGACGAAATGTTTGTAAGACTTCGGATTTATATTTGAGTGTATCAAGTACAAGTGATCATTGCATTATTGAGTACCTAACTGAAAATGGGCTTCATCTGAAAAGACGATTTTTCGGTATAAATGCTCATCTTCGGCCAAACGATCTTCTGCTCATTGGGCGAACCGAAAACGTCCCATTTCGTAAATGTCAAACCTATAACTAAATTATGAACACAAATTGAATGACATTTGAGCTGTCACTCTCTAAATAAACAGTAGTTCAAAATGCAAACGTTAGATTAACCCACCCTATACAGTGCGCATAGTAACATTCCAATAATTGCCAAGTTCTGGACTTAGACACGGGCTACGATGTCTAAAATAGGTTTTTAAGGCATTTTTGTGCGCTTACATTGCAAATGCTGTCGGAACCTTCCATTGGTGATTCTGACGAAGTTGCATAGCCTATGTAGTATTTAATAACAAAACAAAATTATCAATAGATACCTACTTCGCTTGTGAATATAGCAACTCGAAAGCAATACATTTTTACATAATTAGATTTATTAATTATGCTGATCTCTCTCCAAGAACAACTTGAACTTCCATCAAAGTTGAAAACATACATAAGTAATATAATATAATTTCTTCTGTAACTTATAACAACTGACATATGAATCTGGAGATGTAATTTGAAAAGTTATCGGCTTCTTCGAATTAATTGTGATTGTTCGAAGATTTTCTGTACTTAACATTTATTGTATTTTAATCGTTAATACTTGATAAGTTGATGCTTATCATGAGGTGGACTGTAACGTCGTTTGTCTCTTGCGATAAAAAAATCTTGTTATACACCTTCTTCAAATGATTTTTAAGAAACAATATTTACCTACATAAAAATATGTAGAAAAGTTTTGTTGATATTATTGATGATATCAACGTGTGATGATAAAAAAATATCACCAACGTTCTATATTAGAATCCTGAACAAAAGATATGGTTACTTTATTACTTTATTCTACTTATTTTCTATTATATTTTGTTTCATATTTTCTTCCTTATAACAGTGTGCCGAATCAGGCGTCGTGTTTGCGTTAGTGAGAAATCCGGTGAGATCCGGCATAAAATGGATTTACTTGATTGCCTACAATTTTATCTTACTTTATTGCGTTTAGAGCTTACTCTTCGCTTTGGTGGTTTCAACGCCATTTTTATTATTTAGTTGGCACGTGTCGGGAGTAGTTTGGTTGAATGAAGGATGAAAAATGTTCTGATAATAAATATTACTTACTTAGCTAACATGATCTTTTTAAATTTAAAATATTAAAACTCGTCTTTTATAGCAACAAACAGTTACACAAGCATAGACGCGTACATGTGTTCGGCACAATATTATACAAATTGGCGCGTATGAACTGCAACAAGACACAGACTACAGTATCATCGTCATCACCCTGAAGCCTCCGCCAATGATTTCCAATGCAACCAGTTAGTAGCAGCTTGCATTTTGTGTGTTTCTGCAACCTTAATAATATCATCCGATGTCTACTTTGTACTACCTCACTACAGTTTATATACCTACAATACAATTTTCCTACCGTCATGTAACGACAGAAAGACATAAATATCTGAAATAAATCTTCATTCGTACACATAACCAAGGTATATACACATTCATTACGCTATCGAAACGTATAAATCCCCTAACTCATGTATCTCATATATTGTAATTTGTTTCGTAAACTGCTTTACCGTATAGTTTTCGGGATTAGTTTATCGGAAAAATACAGAAACAAACGAGCTGTAACAAAAAGCCGACTCATTGTTTGTATAACCGACCCTTTACCGGCAATATACATACGTTATCGGTAAGTTGTCTTTATAAGTAGCCTGTATATAAGCTGTGTTCAACTACTGAAAATTAGGATACATTTTTCCGACAAAATCAATAGTCATAAATTAGTTACTTTTTGTAAAAATAATTATTTCACGAATCACTTGGTTACTTTACTGGTAGATCAGTTATTTTTGTCTATACAGGGTGATTTCCTAGTGAGGGTACATATTGAAGGTCATGGTAGCTGATGGTTATATACGACCAGTAAAAATATTATTACCAAAGAATATGGCTTAATGCCTTAGTAATCGCAACTTAAAAATATCTAAAATTCTTGCAAAATGATGGTTTTTCGACAGCTGATGGGTGTGGCGGAGGTGTGGGGTGCGCGAGATCACTAGAGGTCGTTAGTCAACACTCTTTTAGCCGAAATTGTTTATGTTTGAGATAGTTTTGTCGAATTTAGATTTAAAAAAAAAACATTTTTTTTGTAATTTTACCTAATTTTTGTAATATTCCGTTTTAGAACAGAGTACTCATCACCCTCCTGCAATATGTACCTTCTTTAAAAAATCACCCTGTATGTGTGTGATGACAGTGTATCCAACACTACGAGGCTGCTAGCTACGACTTACCTCAGAACTTTCTTTAAGATTCGTTTGAAGAAGGACATTTCTAAATCTGAGATTCAATTAACAACATAAAATCAGATAAAGCATTCTATACTGAGTGCATCTACCATATACGCCTTCCATAGGTCACTTAGAAGGCCTACCTAACTCATAACAAAAGTTATTTTCTCCTTGTTTCACCCATAACTCACGTCGGCAGGAAAAGAAAATGTATTTACGCCATTATCGTAAATATTTACGGTCCCTAATAGTGTGACGAAGGCTTAGAATGGCTTACGTGGTTTGCACTCTAAAAATTGTATCGATTTATTCATTTATTTTATGATCTTCGGTTTATTAAGTTGTAAAACAGGTGAATTGATATTGAGTGGTATGTGACATTCCAAGTCTAAGTGGGCTGAATGTTCGAACGACTATCATTGCGAACTTTACTACTAGGTATATGATTTTAAAAAAAGAAGTTCAAACGATTTCAAAATCAAAAGTGGTTCCTAAATACCAGTTCTTGGGGGCGGCGCGACGGGAAAGAGTGCCGAGCGCGTAACCCGTCGCGCCGTCGTTCCAAACCCAGTGCTGGGTTCTGGCCTCAGCCGGAGTTCGGACGCTGAGTGTGAGCGGTTGGAGGTTTTAGTGCGGTTCAACTCCCACATAGGGATCCGGTGATATCCTCAAAATTAAAAAAAAAAAAACATACCAGTTCTTATCGAAACCAAAGCCGTACCTACTTAAGATTACGGTTACCAAATTCTTTCTAATTATTAGAATTTAGAGTAGTTACCTACTCCCATTGAAGTATTATACTAGAAAAGGTAACATTATTAGCTGTTTTATTTATTACAGATTGAAAGTATCATATGACCCTTAATAACCATATCCTTCAAAGTACATTTTGTGACCTTTACTAGAAACTTGATTAGCTTACCAATCATAAATCAAACGGCTGACTATTATTGAGTCGAAAATTCAGTTGAAACCCGGTCGTTAGTTTCAAAGCGGACTGTAGAGATTACGCCATGTAGCTGTAAGGTAAATTAGTGGTACATGTGTCGTGATTCGTGACACAGAATAATAACTATGGAAAAGTTTAAGTTATGAATGTACTAGTTTTTTTGGAACGAAGTTCCTTATCGCGCGTTGTCGAAATGGGGCTAGACGGAAAAAAATCCTACGAAAAGTTGTCACGACACTTTTTTTTGTTTTAGATGATTATCACTAGATGGCGCTGTGGTCAAAATCTTTTAAAACACGTTCCTTATTTTTACACGCGTTACGTAAAAAAAAAAATATAAGATATCTTTTAATCGAAAGGAACTTCGTTCTATTCGGGTGTCCCATGACACCTCTCAAGTTTGTTTTATTGTATTCGTAGGTAAACGAGCGATCCTGATGAGAAGCGGTTACCATAGATATAGACATTCTTTATTTTTGATGAAAAAAAAGAAACATACAAAGATAAAAAAAATAATAATACACAAAAAAATAAGAGACAATTGCGAGTAATTTCTCTTTCACCACAAATCAGCTGCCATTGCCCGTTGCTTCACAATTTTATAGGACAACGAAGACGCTACTTATCCCTTCCTTCCTATTAAGTCCTCATTTACACAGAGATTTTTTGTTACATGTATCAATGTTCTTCTTCGGCTTTTTTTTTCTATCGTGAGCCATTATAAACCGTAGATAGAAGTTGTTAAGCATTTTTTTTTTATTGCCTTGTAGGCATACGAGCTAACGGGTCATCTGATCGTAAGCGGTTACCGTTGCTCATGAACCTCTGCAATGTCAGCGGACACTGCGGGGCCGCTACCTACGGTCTACCTTTTAAGGACTTTCTTTAAGCCTCGTTTGAAGAAGGACAAGTCATAGCGCTCGGGAAACACCGAAGAGGGGAGCTCATTCCACACCCGGATGGTGCGTGGCAGAATAGAATTTTTGAAACGGACCGTGGACGACAGCGGTTTTTCCAAATAGTAAGGATGAACTCCACCTCGACGACGGATAGATTACGACGGATATGTCGCATAGATTCCGAAGTGTATATTGTATATCTTCATAAAGTATTTTGATATCTATGAGAGTTATACATGTAAGCACAATTGTATTCAGAATAACTTCTGGACGTTTAAAACATGGTATTCTGTGCCCGTGATCTAATAGGGTGAGCATCCGATTTGTTCCCCAATAAACTTTAATTAAATAGTACTAGCTACCTCAAACTGGCTGGTAATAGGTAACAAAAGGATTGTTTTAATTATTAAGGGTTACGGAACTTATAGGATACATTCTAAAATTGTTTGTGTGTGCATATTATTACTTTACTTTTTCGAAGTTAGATAGTTGCTACAAGCATGATTAAAATTTGATTGTGGTCTTAACTACTTTTGATTGCTTTGACCTATATTATTAGTTTTGTTCAATTAAAAGGCGCCGTGTAGGAAATCAAAGGCTGCCAGTGCAAAGAAAACTTCAGAACAAGAAATTTAATAAAAACAATAAAAACTTAAGAGCAAAAAATATGAGGCAATCTGAATTTTACAATGTTCACCAATTCGAAATTTAAAAAAAGCGCCGCAACATAAATCTTACATTTTAAAAGTACTTTACAAAAGAGGTTTTAATCAATTTTAATAAAACTATTTATAGGTGGTGCTTTAGTCGCTAGTACCTTTGCCTTTATAATGTTTGTTAACATTCAGTCGCCTACACGTTGTATGAACTCACACGAAGAACTCTGTTCTATTTAAGCATACTTTTAGCTACGTATGTTTTCCCTCATAATATTGGCGGTCACTTACTTCCACTCCACGAAGTATGATCGCTTTAATTTATGATCACATTTAAGCGTTAAGTACATACTTTAAAAGCTTTATTTAACTTACGTGGGATGGTACAATTTTACAAACTTCCCTACATCTGATTAAGATGAAATTTTGTACCCATGTGTAATAACTATGCAGTAATATATCATAATGGAGCTGATCTGATGAGAGCATAAAGAAGTAGTCAGGAAGTATTGTACTAAACAAGATAGATTGTGTTTGAGCTCGTTGTCTTGTCTAAGACCTCGCTTGTAAATGCTATCCAAGCTCTTAAGAGTTTTGAAAAGGCTTCGAACTTTTTGTTTTATTCAACAACCAAGTTAAGAAACACGCATCACGTAGAAACGTTCGTTAAATTGTGAAACAAAACGACGTGCCATTAACAACGTCAAAACAAAGTTAATCCATCGCTTATCGTGAGCCAGAATGGATGCAATTTGTATGACAAATCTGTCCACGTAGCAATGAGTTATAATGTGCTTATATAATTTTTAACCGCAAAAATAAAATTACAGGATTAGATTCTTCTTTTTTGATTTATATTTAAAATTAACTTATATTTTTGCAAACATTAAGTAACTTAACTTTGAAGGAAAGGTAATTAAAATGCTTTTAGTAATATCTTGATCAAAACTATTATTTACTTTAATCTCCTTGTACATTGTATTTTCATTTAAATCTTATATTTAAAGTATATTCTCAATATAATATTTTTACAGTTCATCTATCTAATACTTTCCAAATATCCCTTCACCGCATCAAACTAAACAACCTCAAACACAATAATATCAATAATCTGAGACTGTTTGAGTATCGTGAAAATGTGGGTGTTGAAACGATCTTCCCGTTCTTAAAGGCTGTTTAAAGACTGTCTTACATAAAAACGTTTACTCGCTATGTAAACAGACAAAATACGCGCCGCAAAATCTCGTCCCACAAAATTTAACCGGAAAATCAATAGGACACCGCTTTGAGTTACTAAGCAAGTTTGTTCCGGCAAATACGATGTTGACTTTTAATTTAGTTCTAAGTTCGATCTAGGATTGGATGCAGATCTCACTGATTGCTGTGTGAGTTGGATTTTAAATCTGCAATTAAGATATATATTTTGTAATCTCTTATTTGAAATGGTTCATCGGTCCATCATCATCGACAGGGTGGTCGAAGTTCCAAATTTCGTCATAGCGACCGTGCCAGAGATGTTGGCTACTAGTTACTTTTCGTGACTCTTACCAGACTATGGCAGTCTTCCCACTTTCAGTTCAAATATATCATAAACTAAAGATTTTTTGAATTAAATCTCCTATTAAAATCTTATTCCAAACAGGAAGCTTATCTTAAAAAATATATAAATTATTATTTTTTAATTATTAATATTCATATGAGCAATACCACATTTATATTAGCTGATCTCTGTCACTCTGATCTGTCTAGACCTGCATCAGAAGTACCATGTCATTCAACATGAGGTTGGGCTGAAAATTACTGTCAATGACCAAATATAACTCCTAAAAAAATATTGTACTTAAATTGTTTTATAAGGTGTCTTCATCATCATCATCATCATCAGCCTGTAGACGTCCACTGCTGGACATAGGCCTCCCCCAAACCTCGCCACAAACCTCGCCAAGGTGTCTTAAATATTCTCAATAAACAAAATTCAAGCTGTAAACAGTATTCTAATTATAAACGTAAAACATAATAACTCCAAGCTCAATGTTGATATTCACATTTGAAATGTTTTCCGTCATCGCCGTGGGTAATCGAAGTACGGGTAAGCATCGTGCCTTCGATAACGCAATCACCAACATTCATTTACATGCAAATTTCCAGCCGGCTGCCCTCAATATTTCGCCCTTTAAAATCTAATACAACAGCTTTCTACATCGAAATTACTTCGTACAATGTTTTGTCATCGTTTTTTAAGTACAAGCGAGATTCGCCATGACTATTAAAATATTGTGCTCTGTGGATTGGTAAAAGATAGATCTTTTTTTGCTTAAATGGCTCGAGTCCCTTCTTTTACGAATTACTCTACCAATCATAAAAACATAGATATTAGTGACTTTATTGGTGATTATCAAATTGTATAGTTAATTTTCAGTAAACTATGTATTTAGAACAATAATATTACTTAAAAACACAAACATATCTCATTAAATAATTAAAAAGCGTAATTGAGAAAACAAATATTGAAATAAATAAAAATATATTACATTATTGCCTCATAATCTTTCACAAAAACATGAAAATTCGCAAACCGTTTCGCGGTGTTAAATCAGAATCCTTTCATAAACTCCCAACAGGCGGGATCTCAACAATTATTCAGTGAATTTCACACTGAGATTACAAAACAATCGCTATTGGGAAAAGGGTTCATTTTTATGGAAATTTTTACTCAGTTTACACGGTCTTCAGTTTTCATTAAATTATTTACTTAAGTCTTTATTTGTTCGTTTTTGACGGCCAAACGGGACTGTTAGCTGACTTTATTAATTAATTCCAGAATAAACAGTAAAACGTGGAATTTAATTACATTTATGACGACTTCAATTTATATAGATATTGTGTGATACCCACTCATTTTTTGTTACGGTCTGAAAATAAAAGTATACAATTTCAGAGTGAAAAAAATAATTATATTTGTATAGACTAAACAACCGACGTAATATCGTTTTCATATTATTTTATTACAACAAAACCAGTTCCGATTTGTTCATTTTTATATCTTTGGTTAGTTTATATGTTAATAATAAAATCAATACTTGTTGGTAATATGAAATGGTTTAAGATTAAACTAGATTAGGTAAGGTATTCAAATAAATGTAGATCATTTAATTTTAGCCAAAAAGTAACTAACAATTTAAAAAATATATATAACTTTAAATCTACAAGACAAATACAAATTTACGTAGCCGTTATTATCGCGTTGGTACTAAAAAATACTCTCATTTACATCAATAAAAACACAAGACAATACTAAGATACAAAACTTGTACAAAAGCAAGAACTGTTCTTCTCGTTACCCAAACACTTGTCCCTTAAAAGGTTGGAGGTACTTCACTCAACAACTCAAGTGAACTGCTGAAATGTGGCAACGTTGGATTATACTTGAAAATGTTGTATAAATAGAACTCGAATTCATATCAGTCTTAAAATATTCCAATTAGATACAAATTTTAATAAAATAACTTATATTCACAAATTTCTCTAAAACTAATTGTAACATTTTGATAAAACTTAGTTCGATCAAAAAGGTAATAACCGCTAGTTTCTACCATGCCACGACGTGAAAATTCTACACTTTATAAAATTACTGCGCTGCGATAAAAACCGTAATCAAATAAATAATCTATTTCCAATTTCCTAAAAGAACAATAAATCAAACAAAACAAAGAAAATTTTCACGTCTCTCGTGATTTTTTCCGGTTACATACATTGCTCGGTCATGATTGTCGCCCCTCATCTTGTAAAGATAAACGAGGACCATAAAAGTAGGTTGGAAGGATGGCAGGGTCGGCTGATCTAAGTTTTATGGCAACGATTATCGCACGTTTCATTAGATTCCATCCTTTATAGACAGGGAGCTAAGGTTGAAAATCGCTTTCATATGCTGTCTCGTAAATTATGGTTGAACTGTTATAAATTACAGCGATATTTAGTACTACGTGGTTTAGTTCAATGAACTGTGGTTCATTATTTTAAGATGTGCTTAACACAAAAGTCACATTCGATAATAAATCTTACTCTTCGAATTCTCTATAAGCACCGACTGAAACTGAATTTGCAATCTTCTACCGTATTTTCAGAGGTCTATTACATGTTCTTCATTGAACGAGAGAGAGAAACCCTTTGTGGCGAGCATCTGAACATCCTGGTGGCTTTACAAATTAGACCCCAATAAAAAAGGAATCAGCATCTAATTTAAAAGTGTTTTGTATCCATGCATTTACAAAAATACGTTGTTTTATTTTTATTGCCATGTATGCAGATGAGCTAACGGGCCAACTGATCTGATATAAGAATATATTCCGTAGAAACATTGAGATTAAAGTATAGTATAAAAGTGATATTAAATGCTTAGAACCGTATAACACAGAATATAAAGCTCAGTGACTTAGTTTGTAGATCAGATCAAATATCCTTTCTGCAGTATGCAGGCTATGTGGAATCCCGCAAGCAAACACGGGTATTATTGGGTATCTGTTGCTTCTTTGTACCCGGATTATCGAGATAGCTCGACGTGATTCGGCTTTTCATTGCAAAAGTGTATTTGTTTCTCTCGTATGTTTTTTTTTTGCTGCGAATTGGGGAGTTGTTTGCTCTGTACTGGGGAAGTTGCACTGGTAAAATATTGGTATTTGAAAACAACTCACAATTTCATGTTTTTATATAAAGTATTATAAATCGCAGTCTACAACCACTCATTAAAAATTATAACTAAGTATATTTTATTTATTTATTTATTTCCTTAAATAAATAAAATAAAATAAATAAAAACTCTTTAAGTCTATACAGATGCCATCGTATAGTTTCACAACTAATAAAACGTAGTGACTAACTCCACAACAAACCTCTATAATGAAAAACTCAACAAATCCCACAGAATTTAAGAACGTGCAACAGAGCTATAAATTATTATTAGTCTTTAGATCCAGTCTAGTAACAATAATGCAGACAATGTTCTACGTCTCGATCGTCTCGGATTTCCCGAACATTTATAGTCGTAAGGGAGCAGTCACAGAAAGAAGACTAGATGTATTATCAAAACGAAACATGGCGGAGTCGTGATCAAGACGTGTTTCCACAACATTTTTTGACAAATAAACTACTAAATCCGTGCGTAACTTATTCACGAGAACAGACTTTGTTAACTTCATGACAGCGAAAGCTAAGTACCCAAACAAGAAATACCTATCTATCTGTCAAAAGACAGTACACAAACATACTTGAGTGTGTTCAATAGAAGTACTTAATATATTTATCGTACCTACTCTTCATAAATCGATCCATAAGTCGAACATAGTGGACTTATAATCCTCGTTCTTCGCTTCGTCTTTTATTGTGTTATATTTTTCGAAGTTTTTATATCGAAACTTGATATAGAATAGAGACGCATCTTTCCTCTTACATTTTGATCTCGTCTTGTATGTAAGACCGCTTCCTAAACTGGCATTGTTCGAGAGAAGCAATCTGTTGCTTCCCCTAGCGTCTGCGTTATTAGGGATGTTTCACATTTAATTTGCTGCCGAGACGTTGTGGATTCCATATACCCGATGTTTGTTTTAGTGGAATGCTTATTGAATTGTTTTCCGTACGATGTAATAAATGTAGCTTTGTTGAGAGCGAATAAACATGTGGCTTTCGATCTGCGTTTATTTGGTCAGTATTTTTGGTCTATTGTATTAATAATAGTAGTTTATTGTGTTTAGGAAATATTTGTGTGTATGAGTATGCAAAATTTTAACATCATAGAAATTAATCTATTGATGAGCTTGTGATGAAGTGAAGTTGTAGTAAACTGAAACTTGTATTTTTTTTCATTATTTCTTTATTAAATTCGTCTGTTTAAACTGTTTTTCAGGAAACTTACAAACATTTATGAAACTGATTACTCTGTGCTACTTTCAATAAATTCTATTATTTTAATTTAAACAATTCCAAAATATACATATTTAGATTTTACCAAAAAATTACCAGAAATGAAACCAAAACAGAAATCAAAACTAATAACTCACGATTACAAAACTAGATGATTCCGTGTTCCTCGCGATATTACATTATTGTTAATTAATTAATAGGATCAAATAACTCGGCCCTCCCTCTGTTTATTACTCCGTTCATGAAATTAATCAATCTCTCCGCCTGAAATAACTATTGTATCAAATTTCGATTGAAACTAGAACAATGAAAAAGTCAGCTCAACTCTTTAACAATTGGTAATACGATAATATTAATAATTCAAAGTAAAAGATTCGAAGTGTTTGCCTTTCGAAGAAAATTACGATTTAAATTACTGTTTAAAATATTTACTATTTCTCGAAAATTCGACCGAACTTCTTATGGTCAGCCAGGATCACATTTTTTGCTTAGTAACATTAAAATAATTATAATTATTATGAGGCAGATTGTCGAAATCACCAATTTTCTCCTAAATACAAACGGTAGATAGAGAATTAGAGTAGCTTTTATGTTGCGTAAAGGCCTACTACATAGTATATTGCAATTTCATAATAATATCCATTTTATGTTTTAAAAAAAACGTGTTCGACAGTAAAATCCTTACACACATAATATGAAATATTGACAATAAAATTAAGTGTGGGCCATACAGTTCAAGTTCTTATCTACGTGCAATGCCAATTTCTATAATCAGCAAAAAGCATTAAATTTTATATCTCCGATATTACCTTGTCTTCGTTTTTCTTTTAAAAGTAGATAAAAGAAAAACCTTCACTGAGTTATTCTTGGAAATCTTAACAAATGGAAAGCATTGAGAATCAGTTCAGTGATAATGTCTTAGTAACATTTTTCTAGACCGGATTTTATTTATTTGCAATAAAGTAGCATTTTCTTTGAAAGATATATATTGAGAAATGGGTGAAGGACTTATTGGTTTTCTACGTACACTTGGGACTTTTAACTGGATTAACCGATTTAATTAGTTTTTTCATTCGCATTAAAGTATCTTATCAGAAATGCACCATGGTAGTGCTTCTTCTTCTTCTTCTTTTTTTCCCATAGACCTCGTTCACCAAGATTGGGGACGATTCGCCAATATCAAGTGAGTCAAATACACGGATTCATAGGTACTAAGCCAAAATATTGTTCGGTTTCCAGTTTCAGCAGTAGTAGAATATACACTGTTTATCATGTTATTAAATACAATGAAGCTTAATAGTACATATTGTAAATGTATAAAACGCGATGGAAACTACATTGAATAAAATGAGTAGATAAGATATGATATTTAAAAGCGAAAAGAAAGAGAAATATAAGGAAAAAAAATACAAAAATAATGAAAATTTTCAATAAATTTTGTAAGTTTATTTATAAAGGGGGTGTTGCACAGAGCTAAGAGACTTGGTAGTGCTTTTAGGCTTTGTATGAAAAATATCAAGTTGCAACCATCTGCGGAAAAAAGTTATTAATGCTTAAGGGGGTCTTCCTATGTGATCGGTTGAAAAAAACGATTTTTTTTTTTTTTCATAAATTGCTCCCTTAAGTCCGTATGATAATTTCGGAATAAATTTGCACCAACTTACACGTGTCATTGAATACATACATAATGTAATAGTCATTGTCCGAGTTATATATTGACGACTGCTCTGATAATAAACTTCCCTCTTTACGAGTACAATATAAGTTTAATGATCCCCATAACAATGTTATTCTGAAATATTCAGGAGAACGTTCTCAAGAATAATGTGTTTTATTTTTAAGAGAGTAATTATTTCATTAATAATTCTAGTAATAGGTAGTTTGTTTTTTTTCACTGCCCAACGCTCTTATGCTACCAAATTACTCCTGTCAATTTAGTTTTAAATGGACCTTTTCTTCCATACGATTATGTCAAGAATTTTGTTAAATTACTTTTTTTTTCAAATTAAATGTCATTAAATGAAAATACAAGATTAAGATATAAAGATCCTGTGCTGATATTTTTCTTCAACTGATAGGATTAAAAAATGAAGATACATCATATGAAGCTTTTATGTACTTCATCCAAACTACTTCAATGATCTAAAGATTGTAACAAATGCAAATCGACTAAAATTGTACGTGCCCAAAATATCGTGCCACATTATTTGACCTGTCCACAGCAGTCTATTCAATTATCTACAACACAACCGAGCGAGATTACAGCGATGTAGTAATTGCTGTTCCATTGTGTTCACTTTGTACATTAAGGATGATTGTTTCATCGAGTTTTAAAAGTAATCAGATTTCCCGTGCTTTTCACATTATATTTTGCGATTTTTGGTATATTTTAAGTTTTACATTTGCAGGATTTTCAGCAATGTAGCCTCCTCTTCGTGTTAAAAGTTCGTAGTGATGCGAGGCATACGATAATGCTTCCCCAATTCGATCTTACGCTTTATTTAATTCCACGTCAATCAGATTTTTTTCATCGTTACACTATAATATTTATATTGGATGGTCAGTCTTTAAAGCGGTTACTGTTGCTGTTGGACAATGACTCAACTGTGCCAAGTAAATGGTAAAATTGTCAATAACTTTTCCAATGAAAGGTGCAGCGCTCAGTTCATTCGTTAAGAAGCCATATAAACTTCTTAAAATGCACCATTAAAACTTCGGTAACATGATTTACGACTGAAGGAAATACAATCTTTATCTTCATTTATTTCGTATGAAATTTTAATAAACGTCGTGTTGCTTCGTTTCGCTTCGTAAAAATAAAAATGTTTCATCATCTCAACAAAACACTCCCAACATTTTATTCTAAGTAAGAAAACACAATTTTCTAACAGTTACGGGCTTGCAAAAATTCACATGAATGACTACTCGTTGAAGTGCGGGAGCAGTTTTATTCCTAGTTAGCAATATTTCTTCCACCTACTGAGCGATTGAAGAAGTTGAATGATTACGGACATTATTCAAGGTCTTAGGCGGTAAGTGAGCTCAGCTGGATCTTGATATGTGTTCACGAATTTGCAAGGCATAGGCAATATTTTATTGTTCGGTTACTGAATTTATAGTTCTTTTATTCATGGTTTTATGTTAGTAAAATATTCAGATTTGTGTATATTTTAGTCAAATTGATAGTGCTTGTGGCGTGTTTTATTCAGCAGTGTTTTTTTCGCAAATAAATGCACAATTCCTTTTTTTTTACCAGGACTTTGGATTTTACATGATGGTGAACAGTTAGGACAAACGTTTGTAACTTCGTTACATCTATTTTCTTTGAAAAAACAATAAAATACCAATATCAGATTTATTACTAATACCTACTATTAGTTATTTCATAAACTTTAACCATTTTTCCTGCCATATTCCAATCTCAACTCTACCTGCCAACTTTTGAAACGCGGAACCAAAAACAGCTCATTTTCTATTTCGGTACTATTTTGTTAAAAGGAAAATCAGCGGTCTATTTTACACAAGTCCTTCTAAATACCTTCTCGTAGTTTCAACTGACCTATATGCATGAGTCTAAATGGCGCTCATTAGCATACGCTCTCCAAGGGATACTTAATTGAAAACTGCCTCTAATTTTGGCTAACTCTGTGAATATGTCACCATTTGGAGAGGTTATAATTTACGTTGAATTATTTTCCATTGAATTTAGTAGGACTAGCAACCTGGTCGGGATTCCAAAAGGACACTGGATGCACAAACTGATGATAAAAATTTCATGAAAATATATGGAAATAAGATTACTTAAAAAATAATAATAATAAGTTTCTTAATGTCAATAACAACTTAGATATATTACACTGAAGAAACTTGTGATATTTTTTTTTTTAATTACACTTAGGTAAGTTAGTTTAAAACACAATCTTAATTCATCCCATGTATTTCAAAATCAATCTGAGTTGAAAATAGCCTTACAGTTAGGTCCTAAAATCTAATTGTCGCAGTGATTGTCCTATCGGAAACAACAGCCCTTCGGACCGGAAAGCAATCTAGGTTTGTGGTTTTACATGTTGACACACATTTGTCATACTATACCTACATATGATTGTCAATATTAAAACATAATAACAGGTTAATTGGTTTATTTTTTCTCTAGTGTAGTTATTTACCTATATTATACTTGCCAAATGAAAGTTGAGAGCTTCAAACACCTTCTAAGAACTTTGATACTTGAAAATATGCTAGTTTTCGTACGATATTTTTCTTCAGCGTTAAATTTGTAGTCTTTAATATTGCTTCCATGTATCTTACTATATTTCTCTTTCCTTGAAGGTCAAAAGATTATAGACTGACATTTTCTGGGGTAGAAATTCTTGTTGCTAAATTTTCAGAAGAAAAATACGGAATAAAACGCAGTTTATTTTTAACTAGCTGCCCTGCGCAACTTCGTCTGCGCCAATCTCAATTAAATGTCAACTATTTGATTTTTTTCTCGCGTAAATACCATCCTTGAACTTCATCGAGAATTTAAAAAAAACAACAATTTCTAAAATTAATATAGCCTAAGTTACTCCTTATAACATAAACTATCAGTCATTGAAAGTCAGCCCGTCCGAATCGGTCTAGCTATTCCAGAGATTAGCCAGACAGACAGTGGCCACCTTCCAGCTCCATCATCAGACCTTGACATTCATCCTCTACGCAAAGAACTAATCAGGACGCTTCAGTAGAGCCTGAACACGATGAGATTATCTTGCTTAATGACGGAGTTCCCATAGCCACCTACCAGATCCATTATCAGACCTTGACATTCATCCTCTACGCAAAGATCTCATCAGGACGCTTCATTAGAGCCTGAACACGATGAGGTTATCTTGCTTAATGACGGAGTTCCCATAGCCACCTACCAGCTCCATCATCAGACCTTGACATTCATCCTCTACGCAAAGATCTCGTCAGGACGCTTCATTAGAGAATGAACACGATGAGGTTATCTTGCTTAATGACGGAGTTCCCATAGCCACCTACCAGCTCCATCATCAGACCTTGAAATTCATCCTCTACGCAAAGATCTCGTCAGGACGCTTCATTAGAGCCTGAACACGATGAGGTTATCTTGCTTAATGACGGAGTTCCCATAGCCACCTACCAGCTCCATCATCAGACCTTGACATTCATCCTCTACGCAAAGATCTCGTCAGGACGCTTCATTAGAGCCTGAATACGATGAGGTTATCTTGCTTAATGACGGAGTTCCCATAGCCACCTACCAGCTCCATCATCAGACCTTGACATTCATCCTCTACGCAAAGATCTCGTTAGGACGCTTCATTAGAGCCTGAACACGATGAGGTTATCTTGCTTAATGACGGAGTTCCCATAGCCACCTTCCAGCTCCATCATCAGACCTTGACATTCATCCTTTACGCAAAGAACTAATCAGGACGCTTCATTAGAGCCTGAACACGATGAGGTTATCTTGCGTAATGACGGAGTTCCCATAGCCACCTTCCAGCTCCATCATCAGACCTTGACATTCATCCTCTACACAAAGATCTCATCAGGACGCTTCAGTAGAGCCTAAACATGATTGGCTGGGTCGATTTGGATGGGACTTTCAATGGCCGAGCTTATGTAATAAAGACTAACTTTTTTTTTTCAGTTGTAGGAAATCACTGGATATGTGGGAGTTGAACCGCACTAAAACCTCCAACCGCTCACACTCATCGTCCAAACCCCGGCTGAGGCCAGAACCCAGCACGGGGTTCGTAGGGACGGCGCGACGCGTTACGCGCTCGGCACTCTTTCCAGTCGAAATACGAATTACTCAATATGACTGGTTCCGCCGGCCACTTTAGTCAGAGCTCCAGTTGCGACGATTCACCATATAAATCGGAGATCTCTTTATGTTGGCCAAGTAAACGTAATACCCATCGACGTTATTTCGCTTATAACTTTTTTAATACTGAACCGATTTTGATAAAACAACGACTAAATGTTAAGTGAGACTTGCCATAAGACATTACAAAAAACCCAACTAAATTGGTTCAGCCGGTTCGGAGATTAGCGTGCACAAAGATACAGACAAACAGACAAACAGATAAACAGACAAAAAAAATTGTAATTGCATTTTTGGCATCAGAATCGACAACCAAACACCCCCTGCTAGTTTTTTTTTGATATTTTCAATGTACAGAATTGACCTCTCTACGATTTTATTATAAGTATAGATTTTACTTAATGGTTTTTTGTATTTTTTCCTACATCTATCCTGTGTTTTTATTATTTAAAAACGAGTAACACTAGGTAAAATTATTTTATAGGCCTTGGTATAAATAGCTTATACATATTACTGTACTGTAACAATCCATTACTACCTATTACTGGGCTTAGGTCTCCTCAGAAGAGGGATTAGGCATAGTTCACCACGCTTGCCCAATGCGGTTTGGGGACTTCACGTATCGTCATAGAAATTTTAGGACACTTCTCCGATTTGCAGGTTTCCTCACGATGTATTCTTTCATCGTTTTTAGCCAGTGGTGTTGTGAAAAATTGCACATAAATCTTTTTCACATTAACATATATTATTATAGGTAGGAGCCGGCCGGTTTTGAACCCGCGATCTCCCGTACGGAATACGAGCGCTTCGACTACTTGGCCATCATGACTTTGTCATGTTACATGCTATCTCGATGAAATATAGTTAGAACAATTTAATAAGAACGTATACAGCGAGCTCTAGGATTAAAATTTATTTTTACTTTTGCAACGCTCGAGCGCTTGGAGCCTTCACTTCACTATCGGTTTTTCTTTGAAGCGTAAGGTACCGGATATTTTTATATACATATTATAGAAAAGATGTTCAATCTTTTCTATTTTTACTTAGTAACGAGCACTGCAACCTTCTACGTTCTGCATATAGATTTATAACCTTGCAAATAATAAATCTACATTCATCGCAGTTTTATAAGAAGCCATCATTATCTTTTCATGATGTTATTTGCTACATCATTTCATTTGTTTCCTAGCCTTAATTTTCCTGTTCTTTACAACAGCTATTCTACATCTTGTCACATTTTTGAAGCCTTTCTGATAATCAACAATATCAATAAATAAAAGACGCTTCAAAATTAATACCCATTCAAAATGATTGCGACCATAGAATCTACCGTAATAGTGTTTCTATACGGGGAAATCCACTCAAAGCAAAATCCATCAGGTACTAAAATAAGACTGAATAGCTCCGGGTCCGTCTATTCATACACGGTACCCACAATTTTGAAGCGTAAGTACTGACATTGGTTCCCCTAGCTCGTAAATTTCACTCCAATTCATCAATGGACGTCTAACTTTGAACAAAACTTTACGAACCTTGTTTAGGTATGTGAAATTACGTACATTTTGTTTGGAATATTGTTCGGTTTCATCATTATACCCACATTAGTACGTAGTATGTACGAAGATGGAGGAGATCCAAGTTGAAATAGAAATGAGTCGATACAATATGGTAGTAACACGGTATTACTGTAGTCTCTATAATCGCTTAAGCTCCATGAATCTCTTATCCATATTATCAAGACCTTTTCTTCTATTATTTCAAGAGAATATGGAGATGAAAAATGACGGTAAAATAACGCAACGGGTGTGAAAGTTTTCGATAAAATGCGACGTCGGGGATAGTAAAACTTAGAAAGGAATAACTTTTAATAACACGTGAGGTAAGACGTGTAATGTTTTGGAAGGAAAAGTTATAAAAAACAAGAAAAGTTGACATCTTTTACGGGGTTGGGTAGATAAAAATGCAGATGTTTGTATAGATAATTTTTATAGTTTTGGTTTTGATATAATAACTTTCGACGATCGCCGATCGCTTATATTTTTTAAGATCATTTAAAAAGAAGAAAGAAATGAATGTTAGAAAGAAATCATAATAAATACAGAAATATCAAACGAGGAAAGTTTTTTATAGCAAACTCATTGACGTATCAATGTATATACACATTTATTGATATTTTCAAGTCTCATCCAATCTCTCTGCGTTTCTATTGATTGCGAAAAAACGCGATTTCATATTTACCGACTTTTTTTCTAGCCTCTTGTCAGCAATCAGCAAACGAAAAAGAGATTACGAGGCCTTTTGAAGGCTCGACGTTTGATGACATTTACCGGAGTGCGCCCCATGAATTAAATGTAGTCGGCAGTGCTGGAGTCATGCCACAAAGACGAAATTTTAAGATTTCTTTCTATACGAACAAAGACGCCAAGACGATAATGAACAGAAATGAATTTTCGAGGTACGAAATTAGAATGACGAAGTTGAGGTTTGAAATAGATGCAAATAATTTTAAGGTATCAACATTATGAAAGGCCAGTCAATATCATAATTACTCCACTGCGAAGAAAAAATCAAATTCTTAGTTAAATATTGTTACAAATTTGAATTTCCTACTTATAATTTTTATTACTTCATCGTAGTTAGAGTGAAAAACGGACACTCAAAGTTCTCAAGTTTTATTTATAATATAGCTCAGCACCTTCGAGATCGATTTAATAATGAAGCCCTGGAAACCATTAGACAATCTGAAGCCATCATCAAAAGCCAACAGTAATCCCTGTACAGCCTACGTCAATATTCTGAGACAATAGCTGAGGGCTTCATTCAGGGTTACTGTTTCAAGTTAATCAGCTTTGTCTTTGTGAGATAATTAATCTTTTTTCGTAGCTTCGAGATTCACCTTTTTATTGCGAACAAATTGTATTATTGTTGGAAAGTTAATGAACAGTCAAATGTTATTAAATCCTTGTTTTTTTGGGTAATTATTTTTATAAAATACTGTTGTGTTTAAATAATTTGACACTTTTTCTTCTTTTTTATTTACTACCTGAATAGTTTTAGTTTGTAAGTAGGTAGACGTGGTGGACTATGCTTGTTTCTTCCATAGGCGACATCCGATCCGAGCTCGCGAGTTGATAATGAGGAATTATATTTTTAATTACACCACATTGTCAACCCGTAAACATATACGCATAGTCAAGATTACCTGCAACTACTAAAGACACAGAAAACCACTTGAAGCTATACTAAAATGTACCACAATTCCAAAAATTTAAATAAACAATTACTCATCCAACAAAAACATTATCTTAAAAGGCAACTTATCACATCGGAGCAGAAAACTTCTGTGAACATTCAGGCTTCGTTCACCGTTAATTAAAACAGCATCCCCGTAACGTAGTGCTATTGTGTACCTTGGAAACCGAAGAGTAAAAGCTTTTATTTGAGTTTCACGGACGCGAAAACGGATCTTGGAATCGTTTTGTTTGATGTTTGTTTTTGGTTTATTATTTAGTGGAGTAAATATTAAAATGAGCTGGTTTTGACTGTAATAATGTCGCTTTTTGTCAGCGTCATGAACATTTATGAGGTTGAACTAGGTTTGGAGTACACCAACCACTATACCAATTTAGATTGAGTTAGTTTTTTTATTGTCTTATAAGCGGACGAGCTTCAGCGTCGTTTAAAGAAGGACAAGTAGAGCTCGGGAAATACCGAGGGTTAGGTTAAGGTAGTTGTAAGTTTTCATTAGTAGTTAAGGTTGGTATAAATAAGCTTTTGACTTAATTTCATTTGTTCGAAATTCAAGAAAAGTTCTCTATATGCAAGTACTCCAAAAGATCATGATTAGCATACAGTACTACTAACATACAAAAAAGCTGGTAGAAAAATGAGTATCAAGAGCAACAAGATTCTAAGCAAAAAAACGGTGAAGAGGAGAGTCTGCCACTCTCTGTGACCCTAAAATTCTTACGATACTCGACCACAACACGTCAGTCTTAATTACGAAAGCTCATCCAATTTGTGAAATATTTAATTTACAGAAAATTCAATTACCTTCAATAGCTTTTAATATTGAATGTAAATTTTGTTTGGGCTTAAATTACCTTCACTAATTATGTTGCTATTGATATTAAATTACTACAATAACAAAAGTTTCGTTAAATTTATTATGACCTTTATTTTATTGCCTGTAATACTGAAAGCTATTTCAATGAAGCCTGTGTATTAAAGCATATGAACCTCCTTGTTTTTAAGTATATGAATAAATGTATTCTGCATTACCAAAATACAATTGAAAACCTCCTTCTAATTTGATGTCGATTAGAAATAAGACAGTAAACTGCCGAGCTATAAATTAAATCGTGTTCACTAAGAAGCCACTAGTTGCTCCTCGTTTTTGTAACAGAGTCGGAACGTGGTACGGTTCATCCCCTACAGCAAACATTACAGTGTGTACAGAGTAGCGACGCGTCTTACAATAACATTCACGGACTGAAATTTAGTGGGAACGATGTACTGTATATTTTTAGACTGTGTTTCTAAGTATTTATGTGATTAGTTTAGATGTGATATGGTAGAAAGCCGGTTATTTTTAGCTACATCATAATAAGCTGAGCATCTTGAAATACTGTGAAAATAATAACAGTATTGAGTAAAAGAAATCCCTTTGAACTAAAATTACTAAATTATGTACAAGGTAGAGTACTTGTTTACAATTCATATTCACCATCATTTAATACATTTATCTGTCTGTCTGTTACGCTTTCCCACCAAAACCACTCAACCGATTTTAATGGAATTTGGCACAGACAATCTTAGAATCTGAGAAAAAACATAGGCTACCTTTTAATTGAAAGTGACGCAGGCGAAGTTGCGCAGGCCCGCTAGTACTAAATATAATCCACAAGTACAACACGAAGTCAATAAGATGAAGCTAGACTTTTTAATATATCATTATTTTTCTATAAAACTGTGTCCAAAATACTAAGGTACCTAAAATATCCTTGGATTCGCGTCCATTAGCCCTTCACGGATAACTTAAGTAAACACACGCCCTAATTGCTTTTAGGCACATTAATGTTACGTTAACATTTAAATTAGTAAATGTGTTTCATAAATAGACATATTACATGTGACATTGCGGTCGTAATTAAAAGAAACGTGAGAAAGTGCAATGTTATAACCTAGTCAAAAGTTTACAGGATCTTCTTCGTAAAAACGTAAATCTAATAGAATCTTTTCTCTGTCCGTCACGTTTTCCCGGAAATTGAAATTTTCGCCAAGCTACCTACATTAGTGGCTAAAATAACTAATTTTATTAGCCACCGCATAATACTCTGAAGTAACAATTAGCAATTAGTTGCTAAAAATAAGGGTAGCGGCTTCATGTACCGCTTTGATTTTGACTATGACTTTGAATATTACTCGGGTTTCGAAATAAATAAAAATGCGAAATTTGTTGAAAGCCAAGTTGGCGCGTCTAATTCTCGGTCAGTAGTGTTACAATTTCTTAGGATAGTGGGGTTGGGGATCAGTAGTTCAATTGCGACTGCACACGTTCCCTGCGTCACAAAACGTCACACGATGTCATACGCAGAAATCTTGCTTCAGAGAAGTGCGTTTTGCAGGAACTGACATTTTGAGCATAGGATGCGATTTAAAATAGCGTATGCGTGAACAGTAAGAAATACTCTAAATTGACTGAGATGAAATGAAAGTTACATATGAGATAAAGCATGGATTTTCCATGGATATAATATCCTTCTGTCACCTATGCGCCTCAACCATATCAAGACCAGACTTCAATCAGACTCAATGTTTCATCACTTAAATAAAACAAAGAAACAACAAACGTATAACCTGGTTCTTGTCAAAGTCAGTATCAAAATATATGTACATTTCAGAAGGTAAATAAATTACACCTTTGTGTTAATATTCCTTATTGTCATCGCGAGTTTATATGATATTTGTGAGGATACGAGTTTTTTCGTCAATTATATTGTTTCACGCGTGTAAGAATTTGGAGACAATGTGTCGTGTTTATCAAAAGGAATCGTATTGTATAAAATATTGTTTTGAAATGTTTTTGTTTGGGAAAATGTTTGTTTTGTAGTATGCTTCAGTATTATTAAACAGTGTTTAGAATTTTGTTTTAGTTAACAATATTTTGATACATTTTACGTCTAAAATTACGGAATTGAATCGAAATTGGCGTTTCAATTGCTCTTGTAATGGATATATTATATTACAGTAAAGAAGATGAAAATATATAAAAATAATGAATGTCGACGTACAAAAAACATCGAATAACACAAATCGACACATGAAAAATGAACCCTTTTGTCAAAGAACAATCACAATAATAGAACTGCCATGTACAGAACGTCTCAGAACTTTCCAGAAATCTTTCAAAAGACCTTCGATACTAAGTGACCAGTTCGCATTGCGGGTATTATAAAGGATCTCAGTGGGTTGCCAATAGTTATCATGATGTATTTTCAATAAATAAATACAGACTTTTCACGTACTTTTCTTGTTCGAGTTCTAGTAACAAAAACTAACAATAAAATCCTTGTTCTTTTATATATCAAAAACGATGTTTTATAAATATCATTTTATAATTGTATAGGTACCACATTTGCCAACATTACTACAACACTAATTTAATGACACTAAGTATTATGAAGGAAATAAATTAATTGTTCAATAATCCACTTCATTTTTAACATCCATTAAAGCCTACCCTTTCAAAATCGTTTCCATATAGTTATAACAACACCGAGGAAAGGGTTGGCACAATATACGTATACCTTCGTAGATGAAAGGGTGTCTGCAGGAAGGGTCATTAACAGCACTCATTCATGCGGTAGGGCCTTTAACCCAGTTTGGATTTTGAAAAATCGGATCGACACAGATAATAATATACTATACAGAAATAAAACTTACGTATAAAGAGTTTACATAAATCAAAGTGCAGACTGTCTGTATTTCTCTGGGAATAGGTATGGCTTTGGCTATCCTCATTAGCGGCTTATAGTTGTTTTATAGGACACTCTGTATACCAAATTTTGACACAACTGTTGCTACTTCCACTAAAGTACCTAAATTTGACTTTTAATTTTATAAAATTTATACAAACGGTTTATTCTTTCTCGGAATTCGTTTGACACGATTTGGTATCTCATGTCCGGGTTGCAGAATATAGTGGAAGCTGATCTTAAGATTTACTTCTGTGTAGTAATTGTTTTGTATCATAACCTTTAAATTACTTTTTGATGTACGTGACAAAAATGAGAAAGGATTGCTGATGTGACCACAAGTGAAGAGCAGATGACACGTTCGGTTAATGGTTAGGACCTTCATGCATTACAATGTGAATGCCGCTATCAGTGTTGTGTAAAACAATAATACAATGCAATTTTTTAAGGTATAATAGTATACATAATAAACAATGTCTCAAATAAGGAACAGAAAGAAGTATTTCGTTTTTACTTAGTTACCGAAATAATCCAAAAATTACGTACAACCTATCTTCTATAAGTCAGGAAATTTAGAAAATCGATTACCAATGGACGGTGGCTGACATCTTCTTGAATGAGTCCAAGCACTGCCGAGTTTTATTAAGGACATGCTCCTGCTGACCAATTTAGGACAGATTGCATAGCAGATTGCGTACAATTCCTGACACAGTCCAAATCTAGAACTCTCGAAACCTGCCCACTTTAAGGTGAACTGTGACGTCGTTAGCATTATTCTGTTAAAAAGTAACGTTAAACTTTATGTGATGCAATTAAGCCTGAGCAAAAAGTAACCAGCAAGAGCGAAATAAACACTCAAAGCGAAAATTTTATTAGCTGTTTACATCAAATTAAGATCCGACCGCCGTTTATTTTACGCTGAAGACTCCCTTAGTGCGACTATACCAGTATTTATCTTCGTCGTTTCGTTCGAAGTTCAAATTGTTTGTGAAACGAACACTCTGAAGTTCGGAATTAGTGGCGCACAAATATTATCTATGGACCCTGTTTGAGGTACGTGATCCACTCGCGAGAAACTGCTTTGGCAAAACACACCAGCGGCAAAACCAACCTAATTTTCAACTTAATGTTTATGTGTGAGTGCCTTTGAAAACGTGATGATGTCTGAGCCGTATTTGAGCGACAAATAAGTTCTTTGGTACAAATTCAATTTCTTTCCGAGAAACGTTGCTACATCAACAAGATTGGCTTGTAAAAATTCGATAGAAAAGATGGTACTTTCTAAAACGAATTACGCATCATATAAAATATTTTTATTTGTAAACTATTCGATTGTTTGAATCTAGTTATAGAAAGTACGTCTCTTGATGATATCATACTTGATTTACGTAGAAGCAAACATAATCATACATGAGCTCAACTGATCACAGGTTACTCATAGATCTTACGAGAAACATTGTATGCCACTACAGTCTACTCTGGGACTAGAGACTCGCTGAAAAGGACAAGTCACAATTCTCGAGAATCTCGCGTTTTTTCGATCTTTCAGTATACCTTTTATATTCACGACGTCATTCAAATAAAGATAAATAGACAAGCACGATCTTGATAAAACATTCGTTTGAAATGCGAATGGTATCTGCAGAACGATCCATAGCCGGGACCTTTACAAATCGTCATTCATAAGGTTAAGAATAAACCTATAGAAGTGGACCCAAAATAATATTTCCGCCGTAACCCGATTCGGATTTCAATTAATTTATTTGGTAGAGATTCGTTTCGAAAGGCTTTCAATTTGACGGTAAAATACATTCCAGTCTGTTAAGATGAAGGATAAGAAATTTACAATAAAAGGATTGAATTTACAAAACGTTTTTCATGCTAAATCAACAATTTTATGTTTTATGGTTTATTTAGTAGAATGAAATTGATTTAAGCTTAATTATGTATAAAAACTTTTATTTTTATTTTATTTACATGTAAGTAACTATGCAAGTTTAAAAAAAAAACACTCTACTACAAGGATCTTTAAATTTTATGTTTATTTCGTTATAGAATATAATTGGTATTTATCTATACTATTCGTTTTGTGCACCAAACCTTAAAAACTTCATTCGAAATCAAGATAATTAAGTTCTTTTGTAATGGGCTATAAAAGTCACCAGTTCAGGTGATGACCCATAAATCAATGCATACAGTAACCAGTATCAGAAAAACCTTACATTTCCTTTCCTAAACGGTTTTGAAATCTTAGCTCAGTTTGTGGAGGGTCAGATGTAACTAGACTATTATTTGCAGTTCTACAGAATTACCACTTAATTAAATTTCCTTGTAATTAATGACCACGGTTTATAATTGATATTTATAGGTTCATTAATTATGCCTGAAATGCCGTAATTTTTTTTCAAAATGAGGCGTTTTTTTTTAAGATAATAAAATAAATTTTAACATGTTGGTGCCCTTTATAAATAAATAAATATTATTTAAAGAGTTAAATGCAACAGCCTTTAACACACACAGCATAATATAGTTCATTGCAGAGGTTCATGAGCGACGGTAACCACTTCCTATCAGGTGGGTCGTTGGCTCAGCTGCCTACATGGCAATAAAAAAAAATAGTAATTTTTTTGAAACTGTAATTTGAATCTAAGGTTCCCATAATATACTACAATGACCCAAGGATCACTACTTTCGTCTTGAGAACGTTTCTAAAGTCAAATAGTTCGTGACAAAGAGGCCAAGCAAAAGTTTCCATTCAAAACGTTCTTTGCATGACTAATTTCCGATAGAACGTTAAAACTTCTCCTCCACCTTAATTATAAAAATAATTATCTTATTGAACATAATTTAATATTATTTTATATGTACCAACCCATTACTGCCCACTGTTGGGCTCAGGTCTCCTCAGAAGAGGGATTATTTTATAAAGGTTTCTTTATAATTTTTCGCTCCATTGTTTCTTACACGTGTTTATCGTTTACACTTGAGATACTTCCTCGTACATTGAACGGTGACAGACCTTGTACTTGGGAACACAAATATATTGTTTTTCCTTAAAATCTAATTAATGGTCGACAGTACGTAATTAATTATACTTATCGTCTCAACTGTCAACCACTCATTATTATAAATGCTTTTCATTTATGTTGATTCAGTTTTCGAAAAAGTCCATGACGAAAAATTCTTATTTGGTCGTCCAATATTAGTATAGCCTTCTAAACCATACAGGCATAATTGTTAACCTATGCTTACTAAGTGAACCACAAAGTCATAAAGTGTATGTTTAAAACACTGTGTGCCTAATTGTGTTCTGTTTTCTTTAATACCTAGTATTCAAATACCATTAAGCAACTTTTAACAGACCGATTGCTGATAGTATTTTATTTAAATTAAAAACTAAAATAAAAAACTTGAGAGATGTCAAGGTACACCCGGATGGAACGAAGTTCCTATCGATTAATTAGTGAGGGAATTGTAATAAAATTTTATTTTTTAAGTTCATATTATTATAACTTAAATAAAATATTTTGATTACAGCGCCATCTAGCATTAATCATATAAAACATAAAAAGTGTCGTGACAACTTTTTCAAAAGAATTTCCGTCTAGCCCCCTTTCGATAACTCGCGATAAGGAACTTCGTTCCAAAAATAAAATATCAACCAGCACCCGACCTATTTTGTCACATTCAGTACTTATTAATTTATACGCCTCTACGGTTCAATATTAAGTTAAAACCGCAGTTTCGAGTATCCGACGATAATTGTTGAAGCATGTAGGTCGGTATTAGAATAGTTCGCTATAAGTTCATGTCTGTGGTTTCCACGGTCCCGTCCGATTCCCGTATATCTGATCAATATTACGTACTAATCCTTAGGAATTTCACCATAACTAGTTCACCCGGTGATTCAAATAGATTAATTATATTTAATAACTAGATGACCCCCGCAACTTCGTCTGCGTCACATAGGGGTTCAAACAGTACTCGCAATGTTGTTATTTGCGCGGATCGCGTTGGGTATATTTTTTGCGTTTTATGCTCGTCATAACTTCTTAACGAAAAGTCCGATTGGAATAAAACAAAAAGTATTTTACTTCTAAATTAATAATCTTGATAACATAATACTTAATTTGGATAAGGATTAATATAACGATACTATTTTAATATAATTTAAATCTTCGGACGATTATTATTTTTTCGTGAACATAAAAGCGGTTATTGTGACTAAATTATTATGGTTAGGTATATGCTCTCGCGGACTTTTTTTTAGATCTTCCTATGACCTAAAAACCCGTAGTACATCATTTTGTTCTATTGTCAATAGTTTTTGCAGCGTACGCATAAATAGGTTTTCGATTATTCGCCTTGTGTTACATATTCGATATTTTCATACGGATCACTATTTTTTTTTCAAAATAATATATACTCTTCCTCGATAAATGGACTTTCCAACAGTGAAAGAATTTTGGAAATCGGATCAGTAGTTCCTGAGATTAGCGCGTTCAAACAAACAAACAGGCAAACAAAACTCTGCAGCTTTATAATATTAGTATAGATTTGTATCAAATCTACGGTAAAGTGCTACTGTCTGATGACTGATTTGGTATTTTAAAATCGTATAATGTTCTGAATCTTACGTTCTGTTTAATGTTTAGTTTAAAAGCGATTTAAACTCTAGTTAAATTATTAACGTTGATATAAAAAATTCGGTTGTTTAAAATCAAAATTATGAAGAAATAATCTACTGTTTTGTATAATACCAAGATGTTTTAGGCTTTTTCTAATTAAAATAAAATGTCACGTCTTTTATGCAGAGTTTTCTATTCAAGACAGTTGCTAAGTAACAGTAATAACAAGTCATAGAGAATTGAACCGAACATGCCACCCACCAAAAGGACTTTACGTCCTTTTAAAGAATGTGCAATCACTTAAAGGCAGCTTTGCGATAGCTGGCCGACTCTTCGGGTACTATTATCATTGAAAAAAAAAACATATACAAATCTTAAAACAATAAACAAACACACACACATTTGGTAAATAGAAATAGGAAAAATTTTATATATAAACTTCTCACGTTGTTCTTCTTCCTTGGTAAGTTTTCTTTTTGAGTCTAATTCGATTTCCCATAGTGTTCTCAAAAAACCTTCTGCTATTACTAACTGATGTATAACTGTGACAATCTGGTTGTGAACCCTTGTTTATCACACCGAAAATAATCCAGCCAAGGGTAGTTTTGTGAGCACATGGTGACCCTGGCGGACCTTTAATGAACTGGTTTTGTATAATACCTGTGTAAACATCCACTCCCAGAATTAAATCGATGCTCCCTGGTTTGTGGTACTCTGGATCAGCTAACACAAGTCCGTTCAAATGAGACCAGTTGCTTGTTTTCAATGTATGTGATGGTAATTTAGATGTGAACTGTTGAGACATGACAAAAGTGTTGATCTGCAAAGAATCAGGTTCATTCCGAGACTTAATATTAATTTGTATTAATTGTTTAATATCTTGTGTTGTCGATCCTACGCCGACCACTGTGCCTTTGACAGGATACCGCTTAGCCTTGAGTAGTTGTGCCGCTCGTTCGCTTATGAAGCTCGCCTGTGAGCCTTGATCGATCAACGCGCGGATTGTTATAATCTCCTTGTCTTCACTTTCTACTTGTACTGAAGCTGTGGCTAGTAATGAGGTACCTTGGTTAGTTATTACGTGTGAGGTCACCATTGTTATGTCCTCCTCTTCTCCTTCTTCTCTCTCATCTTCCTCTTCACTTGTACATAAAGTCACTTCGAGTTGTTGTTGAGCTGCTTCCTGTTTGGTGCTCGAAGTGCCGTTGTTCGTTGTTTCATGAAGGAGAGAATGGTGACGTCTTCTGCATAAGCGACATGATGTTGGAATACGACAATACCTTACAGAGTGTCCAGATGAAAGGCAGTTGAAGCATAAGTTGTTGGATTTTATGAAATCATTTCTTTCGGTAGGTGTGCATTTACTAAATGCCTTGCAATGGCTGAGTGAGTGATTGGCTAAACATTTCTTGCATACCTTTTCATTTGTAGTTGCCATGTGGAATACATTTTCTTGATAAGCTGGTTTAATCTTCACTGATTCGGTAAGCTCCAACGTACGAAAATGATTCTCCAAAAATTTACAAAGCATTTCAAGTGAAGGTAAACTTTCGATGTTGTTGCAGTTGTTGCTTACATGTTCTTCCCAGTCTTTATGCGTCTCGCTGTCCAATTTTTGTACCAACACAAATATCAAGATAGGATCCCAATTCTCGGTATTTACTGCCATGTTGTTCAGATGGTGTAAACATTCAAAAGAAGTGTCCACTAAGTTTTTGATATAACTCGAATTACTATTTGTTATCTTCTTTTGCGAGAAGAGCCTCTTCATGATGGAATTGACCATTATTCGTTTGTTACCGAATCTAATTTTTAATATATCCCACGCTTTTTCGTAGTTGCTCTCTGTTACCTGTATATGTTTCAAGATAGTTGCCGCTTCTCCCGTGACACTGGTTTTCAAATAATAAAGTTTTTGTACATTACTGAGAGTTCTGTTGGTGTGCACGAGTGCATTGAAAAGGTCATGAAACGACATCCACTCTTCATACTGACCACTAAACATAGGAATTTGTATCTTCGGTAACACAACTTGCACTTCAGGATCATTATGAGGAACTTCTTCTGATCCCAAAAGATCCAAAAGGTGAGATTTTAGGTCAATGTACAATTCTTCATGTTCGTAAAACTCATCATTTGATAGATAATGACAATCTTCAGTTTTCGGTTTACAACGAATAATGTCATCGTAAGCTTGTAAATACTTTTGCCAATATTCATCAATACATTTTACTCTTGTGTTTATATAATTCTTCGTTAATCTTGCTTTTGGACATTTTTTGATATTTATTTGCGTATGTTTCAATGTTTTTGCTATTTGTTCTAAAATGTTTAAAGACTCACTATAACTCGCCATTGCTATGAAATCTCAAAATATGCTGTTCTTGTATTGTCACTCCTCAATTGCTTGGTATCCGGCTCGAATTTGGACCAATATGTTTTGTATAATACCAAGATGTTTTAGGCTTTTTCTAATTAAAATAAAACTTCACGTCTTTTATGCAGAGTTTTCTATTCAAGACAGTTGCTAAGTAACAGTAATAACAAGTCATAGAGAATTGAACCGAACATCTACAATCTTAGTAATTTAAAATAGTAGCAGCCATAATCATTCTAGAATTTCCCGTTTTCCATTAAATCGATTTGTAACAACGCTCCTCAGTCTCATACAGGAACCTCGTTATAAACAACAAAGCCATCATAGTTAGCCCCCTAATTTCTGTTAAGCTCCGGGATCAATCCTATCTGGCGGTAAGATTCGGCCAAATGAATCTTGTACTTTCGCTTTGAAGTCCTTTAGGGAAGGATATTGCTACAAATCTGTTTGTGATGGGATAGGATATGATCTTGCGAATATAAAAGATGTCTAATATGAAAATAACAATAATGAAAATTTCAATTAATGTATTAACAAAATGACCGCAGGTTGTTTTTAAACGTTAATTTCACAAGAAAATAAGTTTAAACGTGTTTAGAGGTTACATTAATAGTATAAAAATAAAAAACTTAGAGGTGTCAAGGGACACCCGGATGGAACGAAGTTCCTTTCGATTAATTAGTGAGGGAATTATAATAAAATGTTATTTTTTTAAGTTATAATAATTAGTTAGTTTAAAACGTCTGTCTCTTAAATATTTTTTTTATCACAGCGCCATCTAGCATTAATCATATAAAACAAAATAAGGAATTGTTTTATAAAATATTTTGATCACAGCGACATCTAGTATTAATCATATAAAACAGAACAAGGTATTGTTTTAAAAGATGTTAATCACAGCGCCATCTAGCAATAATCATCTAAAACAAAAAAAGTGTCGTGACAACTTTTTCATAAGAATTTCCGTCTAGCCCTCTTTCGATAACGCGCGATAAGGAACTTCGTTCCAATATAAAAATACACAACATGGAAAAGTAAAATGCACTACATACCTATTTCGATAATTAAGAGTGTAAAGAAGTGCATTACGATCCATTATGATCTTAACTAATCTGGTGTTAACAATTTATGATGGTGTAAATGGAATTCTAATGCGATTTTTCCTCTAGTATTGGGGAATTGTAGACACTGTTTCAATAATTTCTACTTAAAAAAAAGGATAATGGGTACCTTTTCCCTATAATTACATGAGTTTTTCATTGCATAACTGATCTCTTAAGTATTGCTTTTTGTTTAACTTTAAAAACAAAAAGAAAGGGAAACGGTCAGAAGCAACGGCCGTAGCTGATTAAAATCTTTTCCGCGGTATGCTCACAATACATACAGAATAAAACCAAGAGAAGCCCATAACGAACTCCCATTGTGATGTTTTAGGAACAAACAGGGTACGGCCATAAATGTATTTCGCAACAAAAAGGAATGACCGCTAAAAGATCAATGGAAGTTTGTCGAACGATATTGAATTTTCTCCTAAAAGGCTACTAACAATGGTTTTGATGTGGGTCTGAATGGACCTTCGACTGGAGTGCTCTGGAACCACGAATAGGTCTCGAGGTTGATTGGATTTTTCATAAATTTCTGTTATAACCCACCCAGAGTATGAATTATGAGTAACGGGCGCAATAAATTGGTATAGAATGTGTGCTATAAAATTATGGGTTCTTTTGAATAAAGCATTGAACTTTGAAGAATTGATAGTGAAGCTTTCGTTATTAGTTTATTACTGTTTTATCATGTACCGAAGTCGTGGTGGCCGAGTGGTAGAAGCGCTTCCTTCCGAACGGGAGGTCGCGGGATCAAATCCGGCCGGCTTGTACCTCTAAATCTAAATGTCAAAAAGAATTATGTGCAATTTTTCACAACACCACTGGCTAAAAACGGTGAAGAAAAACATCGTGAGGAAACCTGCATGTCGGAAAAGGATTCTAAAAATCCTTTAAAGATATGTGAAGTCCCCAATCCGCACTGGGCAAGCGTGGTGGACTATGCCTAATCCCTCTTCTGAGGAGACCTGAGCCCAACAGTGGGCAGTAATGGGTTGGTACAGTATGTTCTTGTTAATTCGCCTGTTAAATGTATTAGTAGATCTCCACGAGACAGGCTTGACCTAGTGTGGAGATCTAATGGATAATTGTATTTTACACTGTAAATTTTTGGCTGAATAAATATTTTTAATCTTTAATCTTTAATCTTTAATATAGACTTTAGTCAAAACCTAATTCTAAATCAAAGCAACATGTTTTTAACTAAAAGGTACATTGAAATATTTCGATTTCGAGTCGTCGAAGACATACCCAGTAAAAATTGTTTATTAATTTAAAATCTAATAAAAATATTCTCTTTTTTCAGAAATGCTCTCACCATCGTATACTATGAAGAATTGGTAAGTACCAACTACACATTTAATCTAATAATAAATAATTTGCTATCAAAAATAACGTATAACAACTATAAATTTAATAAAAAGGTTCTATCAAATAAGCTACTTCAAATACTACATAGAAATTTGAATCCATTTAGGTAACAAGATAAAATAAAGAACAACACGAAATTCTCGTAAATATTAAATAAAAGATCCAAATTAATTTCCCATCTCCGACTCCTTAAGACATTAATTACATAACGTTCATAAGCTCGTTACAAATGAAAAAGAATTTGCACATCAGACGAAATTTAATTAATTACAGATTGATATTATCTGCTTAAAGATGTTCAGAGTAATAAGTAATGAGAATAGATCATTTGTTGTCTTAAAGCTGAATACTATCTAGAACGTTAAATGAGTTATTTAATTATAATAGTCAGGATTATGTGATCTATCTTTTAAAAACTCTCGTCATTTAAAGATTAACTTTATATTTCTTAAATAACGTTGAGAAAAGTGTGGAAAAAGCAAACCGTAGACAATGACAATAAAAATTATTTATTAAAACTTGAACAGAATGTGTTATCCAAACATATCCTTAAAAGCAAAACTTCATAAAACGACAGATTTAATTTTCAAAATAAAAACAATACAATGACATTAAGTAAGCGTCGAAGTGGAAATTCTCTTACCCAAAAAGCGGTCTACATAATCTCATTTTTTTGTGAAAGAATGTTTAAAAAAACATCGACTTTTCAAGTTCCTGAATATTTATTGCCCCGACGAGCTTTGAATCTGATAATAAGCCTTTAATGTACAATTCTGACGTCAGGTGTTGTACAACGATCAATAGGCTATTTAAGGTAACTGTTGAAATGGAAGCTCATTGCTCTACATCTCTATAGCATTGGCACTGGGCGTTTCTTTTGTATTCTATAACTAGGTGACCCACGCAACTTTGTCTGCGCCATAAAGGAAAGACAGCATTGACCAAATTTTTGGGTCATTTTATTCCACTTTAGGTTACATTATTGGATATTAATTGGGGTTCTATTCAACACTGTAGTAATTTCTCAAATCGTATCAGTCATTTAAAACTCGCAGTCATTTAAAATACTGACGCGACTATATCTCAATTGTAATGCATAATAATCAGTGAATCCTACTCTTGTGACCAAAATACGACAGTATATTTATTAGAGGGCGATCGTCCAAATAAACTTAGAAGATAAACCACCAAAACCTGCCAAATAAACAAACAAACGGTATTTATTTTGATACAATTATTTTTACTGTCCACAATTTAAACGAGGTTTAAGAAAAGTATGGGTAGGTGATAGATAACTATGTCTATTACTTTTTAAATACATGCAGAAACGAAAAATTATAAAAAATGTGGTCAGGATTACAATTTAGCGTCTACTACACAACGTCACCTTAAAACGTTTCTCTAAGTCAGCCATCGAAAAATTGAAAGTTAACGTGAGTAAATATTTTATTCATGGCCCGAAACGGCTGCAAATCGGGCCACTCCCTCGAAATTGATGTTCGTGATCGAGTGAAAATTATTTATTTAGGTTTAATAGATTTTCAGAGAAGTGAACTTCGATGATGAAATTCGAATTTTGATGTAACTTTTTGACTTTTTACTCATTTTTGTGTTTATAAAGCTTTTGAGAGATTTACTCCCACGTTTTCTGTATAAAAATAAGTGTATTTTGTTTATTTAAAAGAATTTTGGTTTAAAATGATCGTCACAGCATAATTTATAGCTACTTTATATTGTAATGTATGTATGATTCTCTGTCTAGTTAGCCAAGATGGCGAAGCCAAATTCGAAAACTTATGAAACCAATTATGAAAGTGATACCTATAGCTAAAATTTTCTACCTTAGACTTAACCCTTAAGATTATAAAAAGTAACGATTCTTTAATACTTACAAAAATAATATCCTATTCTACTCTACAAGATTTTCAGAAGTCACATAAAAGAATATTATACTTAATGTTTATTACGTTGTCTTGTTATAGCGACAAACAGGAGACCAATTATGATCTCCGTTCTTGGTGAAAGACGATCCCTTGTTTACGTAAAACACAATAAACTTCATAAGGAGTACAATGTTAGTAAAATACACTTAAACTTATTCAGACACTCGCGGTTTTCTATAATACTGTCATGCTTTTTCAACGGGTTCTTACCACGATATTTAATTAATTGAGTTGACAACAGTCACTAAGGGTTCGTGCTCAGAGAGTTGTAGATTCAGTGAGTGTGGTGTGTCGTGATGTGATTTCGAGTTCCAGTGGTACTACCCAAAAGCGAACGAGAAAGAGGGTAGACAGATTTGTTTGCTCTTAAATCGACCCGCAGTATCCAGTGTTCTCGTGACCTTGACGTTTGCAACAACGTCGAAATATCGAGACAACTCAATTAATTAAATATCGTGGTAAGAACCCGTTGAAAATGCATGAAAGTAATAATACACTTAAGTGAAAAAGGTTCAGTTTTTAAGGCATCAATTATTTGTAGAAAAAAGGCAAATTGTATTGTATACCAAACCTTCTACCCAAAAAGGCACAATGTGTGATTTGATGAACAGTTTAGCAACAGATGCCTACGTGTTATGATGATCATTAAAGTTAGTATTTGTAATTAAATCTTTTGTACATTAATCCCTAAAAATTACTAAAAGTTCTTTTAAAATAGAAGACTATAATAGAAGATCAAAATATTTCTGCAAAATTCTTATTTAAAATTGTGTTGTACCATCTGTGTTTGAGATAATGACTGTAGTGCAATTTCAAAATAATGAGCCCGAGGTTTTTAAGGAGACGTCTTTAAAAGAAGAAATGCAATTTGTCGTTAAACCTTTTACTGCTACTTTACAGAAACTTCTATTAACTTTGTTTTCTTTTACTAGATTAAGCTGTTTAACAAAGACATTTTATAAGCTTAAGTAGAAAAATGGTTTTGTAGACAGATCGTGTTTGCAATTTTTAAATATTTAATATTTTAGTTTTTCAGTATGAAGTTTTTTTAGTAGTATTTTATACCTAACTAATAATTTAGTATGCATTAAAAATTTATGTGTTTTTACTTCTCAGTCTCAATTCTCGACATCTGAGAAATTTGGGAGGGCATTCACAATTGTGACTATAAAATATAATTATTGTAAAGAATAGAAGTATTTCGAGAAAATTGAAAAATGGCTAGAATAATATTTTCTTACTGATTCAGCGAAAAGGACAATTACACGGAACGTTGTTTAAAGTAAAGAAAACATTTTGGATATTCGATCATGTTTTCAAACAGAAAAGTTGGTTGAAGGCCTTCGGTTACAATATCAGCCTCGGGCAGGGTATCTTTATGCTTTAGACATCGAGGATCAATATCCACCCTAAATATCCTAATCCGAAACAAATATTTAACCTAAAACAGTTTTTTGTATATAATTTTGTAGGTTTAATATGTTAGGCAAGTTATTTCTCCTTTAGGCATAAAAGGGTACCAGGAATTGTCTTTTATCGAAGCGAAAAAAATCGGTTTGTACATTGGTGTTATCAATAAATCACTTAAACTATTACTAAACGGGTTCTTTCCACGATTATTTTTATTTGAGAGGTCCCAATATTTCAGCACTGTTTCAAGCGCCATGATCACGGGAAGACTGAACTGGCTGGTAAGAACCCGTTTAGTAATAGTTTAAGTAATGTAGATAACCGCGAGTAAAGAAATTTATTATCAATAAATATTATATCATACGTATTTTATTAAAAATATTTAAATTGTTGCATAATGAGACTCATCAAATACTTTAATTAAAAAGAAGAATATAAACCTCACTCTTCGCTCGATGTTCAATGTAGTGAAATCCAGAATTCCTATATAAATTTCGACATTTCACTCAAACTGTATCAAACACCCGAACACATACGGGTTATAACTGGTTTATCTCTTCGGATCGTATTAGCTTATCGACGGATCACGAGCTTTGGGTGAATGTGATATTCAAAAATTTTACAGGAATTCCAGAGATATTCGTGATATAATATTGCTGTCATCCCCAATATCAGTAGTTATATTATAGTATTTTTTCTTAGAGTTATTATTTTAGTTTGTAAATGCATTTAGTATTAAGTATCATCGTGATAAGCTGCAAAGAATGACTTTTCTTCTTTTAATACCATAAAAACAAAATACGTATGATCCACGCTGTCCACGCAACTCTATCAGAGGTCCGGTTCGTGATAGTAACGTTTAATTTGTTTTATATGACGCAATCTATTTAACACCATGCATTTTTCGTGTCTGCATCGGGCTGAACATAGTAAAGTGCGTATTATTATTATTAGATTACTCACATACCTAAACAAAAACGCCATACGTCATGTCAATAATAGGCAACTAAATCAATCACATAATAACGATCCAATATTCCACTCAAAAAATATATGATCAAAACAAGCTGTTCACGCTTCGGCATCGTTTGAGCTCTGTTGGCATCCGGAGAGTTATTACGGGATAACATTATTTGCGATCCGACCGGAGGGTCAATTATTTGAGGGATTCAACTTCAAATATATTTACTGAATATTTGCTTGATACTAAGGTATCGATGCATAGGATATACCAAATTGATATACATAGAAATTCAGGGAGCACTACCTGAAAATACGTATGTGGTATAAAAGTCCCCTTGTGGATTTTTAAATAGGTACTACAATAAATATCAAATAAGTCAAATCTAGATTACATGAATTTTAAATTCACCTCCGTTCTGAGATAAACTAACTATAACAATATCGTTAAAAGCCTTCCTGTTCCACTGTATATAAGATGACACAAGAACATCGATTTAACCAAATCCATAATAGCAATCCGATCCGACCAGACCAAACTTAAGTATTGTTTCCAAATCTCAACACGATTCTCCCATTCAACCGTTTATTATTCCTCATCATAATTGTCTGCTGTTAAATTCCATAAACTTCAAGTCAAATTGATTGACGTCGACGACTCAGCGCTGTTTTGCAGTAAGCCATAATCCGCTCCCCGTTATATTAAAGCGAGATTGTGTTTGTAAAATCAAACAGAGTTACAGAAAGTTGGAATTGGAAAATTTCCGATGTAATCTAGTTATCTAGGGACTCAGGCTCGACGCTATATTCCTACAGTGTATTATATGAACCAGGGTACTAGGTCAAGGCGGTAGGTCTAAGCGAATTATCGGAAACTAATGCACTTCCTCTGAGGTTGGTGCGGCGTGCAAGGCTGAGTGTCTATTTATAGGGACCTCATCTTAGAAATTTGTATTACTTTTAAAGGTCTTTAGTTTGTTTTGATCTTCTTGCAATCACTACTAGTTTCTTTTACTCTTTTTAATACTTATTAAAATTTGACGAATAATCCGCATCATAGAAAGTTTTATTTCCATTTTGTTACACAACCTTCTCTAGAAAAAAATAAATTGGTTCATTCTTTGAAAATGCAAAACGTTCAAATAGTATTCAAAATTTCAGTCACAAACAGTTTCAGTACAATGCCCATTAAAATTGCATAAAATAGTCTATTCTATTTGTATGTAGATTTTGTTTCGCATGTCCTTGCTCAGAAACAGATTACATTGACAAAATATTTGCTTATTTACCCAAAGCTATTGTAAAAATTGTATACTGATCCTCCCGTCTACCGTCAGCAGTATACGCGTGAAGTAAACGTGAAAAATGTAATTTTTATAATATTTGAGAGAAGTGTTTCGTTGCAAATCCCTCCTTAAGAGATTTACGAGGCATTTCCACCGAATTGGAAACCATTTCCAGAAAAGGCCCGCGGATCATTTTTCAATAATCGTCGGATTTCTTCGCTCCAGGTGTTCACAGTGTACGTGCGTTTTGAATGCGAAACTAAACCAAATAAATCGATATATAAATCAAAACTTGGAAGTATCTTTTTGTCAAAACAGGATACCTTATTCTTACTTTTCAGATGAGACGTAACAAAGAGAATTGTTGCAGTGTTTGATGCACGGATTCGATGTAAAATACTTCAGCCCATTCACTGTACTTTCCCTACTTGTGTAGTGAAAATATTGCAGTTTTCAGTGCACTATTGATCGATTTAATTGTACTTAGTAAGTTTAGTACTTACTAGTTACTTTATTTAAAAAAAAAAACAACATAAAGTTTGCAAACTCATAATTCTCTAACATCTATTTACATTAATTAAGAATTATCCATGAAATATAAATACCAAGCAAACATTTTTAATTAAGAATCCAGTTATGTTTGGAAACAAACTCGTTACGCTTTGAGTTAGTAGAACACGGAATCCTTTTCGACATTTCAAATATTTTTCGTCGCTGCACTTCGGACCGTTTACTACGGGGGAGAGGGAATGGCGATGTAAAGCAAAATGCTTGTGAAGTTTTACTATCTACGCTTTTGTGGACATGAGTATATTGAGTTACTGAAGCGAAATGAAATATTTAAAAGCTTGTAGCAGAACTGAGTTTAGAGGAATATTCGTGGTCTGTTTATTTAAAAGCTTTTGGTTGCATTGGATGTAACTATGTAAGTTCGGGTGGAATGTTTAATTTGAAATAAATTCCGGTATCTGATTGAGTTTTTTTTTGAGTTGAAATTTTGCACGTCGGTGTATTTCGCGTGAGTTTGTGTAATATTAAATTATTTTGCAAATATAAATCGTGGAAAATAGACAGCGGAATTCTTGTCGAAGGTAAGCTAATATTTTAATACCTAGTTATAAAATTAAACACCATCATACGAAAATAAACATTTTATTCTAATTAAGTTTAAGAAAGGTTCGTACTAAAATTGATTATGGTTTTTGTACAAAAAACTTGAATGGCATGACGCAATCGCAGATGTACTTAAACAATTCTCTTTAAACGACAACCTCCATTAGCCGTAAGAAAACTAATACTGGCTAATGTTTTTCTCAATTATCAACAGATACAGACGAGTAACAATGACGTCTAATGTTTAGCAATTATCCTGAAACAGCGTCATCAACTAATCCTGAGAGAGATCTATGGCGCCTACACCCTTCGAGATTGTTGGCGCCTATGTGATGTAGCTTTCTTTTGTTTTTTACTTCTTGAGTGCCTAGTTTATTTTGCAAAGACAGATTAGGCTGCCTACGACTACGACATACCTAATAGATAGTACTATTATTTACCTAAACCATATGAACTGATTGAATAAATTAATGATGAATGAAGAAACCTTTTTTAATTTTGCTAGAAAAATACGGTTCCAATCCCTTTGAATATCTTTGAAAGTAAGTCAAATCAAATCAAATCAAAATTCTTTATTCAAGTAGGCTATAACAAGCACTTTTGAACGTCAATATATCTCAATTTAACAATTCCATTTTCATTACATAAAAAATAGTGAAATGTAAGATACATGAATAAAAAATCAAAACAAAAATCATCATAATAATAAAATGATACTACAATTATTGCTTAACAAATAGTGTTAAGCAATATAGTACCATAGTCAAATTAGAATTAATTAACAATAATAAAAACAATAAAATAATAAAAATAAATATTGATACTAAGATGTCTCTACCGCACTAAAAGTTATATCTATTATCATTAAAGGTATCACTTTTAATATTATCAGCACCGAACTCACACACAATAATACAATTGTATCAAATCAGCGTAGTTACAGGTGATGCTTATGAAAAAAGGTTCCACAGAAAAACAGTCCTGAAAGGGCAGAACCCTCCGTAACGTAAAAGAAAATGACAAGTACTTCCGACCTGATATCGGGCCAACGTAACCTAAGTGCACTCTCAATGAGAAATGTTGGATAATTTCACCTCCTCAGTTACTCTTGTAACTCATTTTTGATTCCGAGAAATTGAATTGATATGGAAGGAAACTTTTTAGTATTTAAAGTAACAGTTAGTTTATAAAATTGGAACATTTTTAACAAGTAATAAGATGGAATTAAGATGGAATCCCACAAGATGGACCGACGATCTGGTCAAGATCGCGAGAGGTCACTGGATGCAGATGGCGCAGGACCGGTCGATGTGGCGAGGTTTGGGGGAGGCCTATGTCCAGCAGTGGACGTCTATAGGCTGATGATGATGATGATGGAATTGTGTATGTAATGATCGGTAACAGCACAATTCTTAACAAAGCAGATGAAAACGGAATTTGATTTGAAACAGCAACACTATTACAGCATGCAGCACTTTGCATTTCACAATAAAAATTAACGCCTAAAATCAAAATACTACATTAAAACGAAGTTTAATATAAAAGTTATTAATAGATAAAGGCAAATGTTTAAGAAGGAATTCCTCTTAAAAGAAAAGTTTCTATCAAACTTTAACTTCCTGAAAAATGTACTGAACCCTTAATATAAATGTTTGAAGGCTCAGCCGCGAGGGTTGGCCGGGATGCCGTCCTCGCATTATTTACGGTGGGTAATTTGCTGTGGTCCTAATATCCCATTAGTTTATAGCCAAATACCGCATCTATTAATGATGCGTATAGAAATTAGGATGGCTTTCAATCAAACATTTTTAACGTGATTTCGTAAACTTGTTAACGTAATGGTCTATAGAATGTTTCGTAGTTTGGGTTCGAATTTTTGATAGAAAAAGCACTTGCTCGATCCAGTTTATTTTTTTTTTTTTTTTTTTTTTTGTTTTCCTAGTATACGTAATTCTATAACGCACACTATTATAATTACAATCTAGTCTAATTCAGACTAATAAGCAATTTTGTTTTAACCTAAATTACTATATGATTTTATGCTAAGAATGTGTCCATTGGCACTTTTCTTATTGTCTCTATTATTAAGGTGTAGACACAATGTTCATGTGGTCTTTATTATTACACTTCACTGATTTTATACACTAATTGTATTATTAAGTACACTACACTAATTCGAACGGTTTCGTTCTTTTGAGTCTTCTTTTAATGTCTGTGATGTCAAGAAGCTGTATTGCTTCTACGTTGACATGATGGTGAAGCCTCCGTTCATGGGCTTCTGCGCAATTCCTTATGATGCTAGTAACAACCTCCATTTGTAGGTCCCGGTGGAGGTCACTGTTTCGGGTGTACCAGGGAGCCCCTACTGCTTCTCTCAGTACTTTGTTTTGGAATCTTTGCAGAATAGCAATATTACTCTGTTTGGTGCAACCCCATAGTGTCGCGCCATAAGTCCAAATAGGCATCAGGACTTGTTTGTAAACTAGTATTTTGTTGTGAATTGACAGTTTAGATTGTCTTCCGAGTAGCCAACGCAGTTTTTGGTATCGGAGTTCTAGTTCCTCTCTTTTTTTCTTAACATGGGCTTTCCAGCGCAATTTCGTGTCCAGCGTCATGCCAATATATTTCGCCGTATTCGCATATGGTATAATTTTACCATTAAGGAATACGTCATGCTGTTCGTGCTGTTTATTAGTAAAATTTATATGAATCGATTTGGATTCATTTAATTTGATGTTCCATTTTTTTGTCCAGTTGTATATTTGATCAACTGCACTTTGCAATTTTGTAATAGCCTGCGTGTGCGTATTATCTACTGCCATTATTGCTGTATCGTCAGCAAATGTAGCAATAGTACAGTTTTTTAGATTTGGAATATCAGCAGTGTATATGAGGTACAGGACCGGACCTAATACACTCCCCTGAGGTACTCCAGCTTTTATTACTTTTAATTCTGAGTATGCATCTTCCTGCCTTATTCTAAACATTCTGTTTGAGATGTATGATTGAAGTATGTCTGCATACCTTTTTGGTAATGTTTTTCTGAGTTTGAACACGAGGCCTGCATGCCATACTTTGTCAAACGCTTGCGCCACATCAAGAAAAATAGTAGAACATACTTTTTTTTCTTCTAGGGTATTCTCGATGATGCTTGTAATGCGATGTATTTGATCTATCGTTGAGTGTTTTTCTCGGAAACCAAACTGATGATTAGGTACTAATTCAGCCCTCTCTATGACAGGTTTTAACCTTTTTAGTAGTAGTTTCTCGAAAAGTTTGGACATAACGGGCAAGAGAGAGATAGGTCTATATGATGATGCTTCATGAGGCGGTTTTCCCGGCTTAGCAATCATGATTACCTCTGCAACTTTCCATAGGTCTGGTACGCAATGTAATCGAAACGCTGCATTGATTAATGTTGTCAATTTCACAATACCTTTTCTAGGAAATTTGTGTAGAATTTCACCTGTTATCAGATCATAACCCGGTGCTTTTTTCGGGCGTATACTGATTTTTATTTCCTTTTCAACCTCTTTAGGTGTAACAAGCATGATATCGTCACATAAATGGTGAGAATTCGTTTGAGGGAGAGTCCGTTCACCTGTTCCATTTTCATCAGGTTGGAAAATAGATTCAAGGTATTCTGCAAACCGCTTCGCTTTTTGTTCATTATTAATTGCCCATTTATTATTGCTGCTTTCTCTGATCGGAGGAATTGTAAAGTTGTTTTTATTTATACTTTTTGTAGCTTTCCATAAAGCGTAGTCTGTACAACGGTTACCTGTTAATTTTTCAAGATAATTTTCAGTGAGTTCGTCGTTATAGTGTTGTATTTTTCTGTTAATTTTTTTTGCCAAATTGTTGAGAATTCTTTTATCTTCTGGACATCTAGTATAATGCCACACTTTGCGTTGTTTCCTTTTTTGCTCAATTAATATCTTGATTTCTCTAGGATAGACATTTCCTCTAGTTCCTTTATTGGCTACAGGTGTGTGTTTCCAGAGTGATTGTTGTATAAGTTTTATAAAATTTTCCAATTCGCTATTTAATTGCTCAGTTGTCTTGAGTGGAGTTCTCAAGTTTATATTGCGGTCTAAGTCTGTTCTAAAGCCTTCCCAATCAGTTTGCTTGTTAACCAAAGCAGGAGGTTTTTCTTTTAGTATAATTTTGTCATTAACTTCTAAAAATATTGCAGAGTGGTCAGAGTTCATATCATAACTCTGGTACGTTTTTACATAATTTGTAGATATATTCTTGACAATAAAAAAATCTATAAGGTCAGGTATTTTATTTGGATCGGTTGGCCAATATGTTGGAGTTCCCGTTGATGTAGTATCACATTTCATTTCTTTAATAGCACTCATAAGTTCTTTGCCCTTAGTTGTTGATAGCCTTGAGCCCCAATATGTGTGCTTGGCGTTGAAGTCCCCTCCAAGTATAAATCGATTACCAAGGCATCGTAAGAAATTCATATACTGATCTTTTTTTATGTTATATCTGGGTGGACTGTAGATAGACGAAACCACCACCACTTGTCTTTTTGTTCTCAGACTGATCGCCACAGCTTGTATCTCTTTTTCTTCGTAAGTATAGTACTCATGGTGATCTATTTGTTCCTTGATGATGACAGCACTTCCTCCTCTTGATGTATTATCCGGATGTAGTGCGTGATAAATTTTGTAGCCCTTAAATTTAATGTGACATTGTTTAGTAAAATGTGTTTCAGATATAAGACACACATCCACTTTTTCCATGTCTAGGATAACTTGCAGTTCATTTTTATGCTTTAGTAATCCATTTGAATTCCATACCATTATTTTAATTATGTTATTCATTTTTGTGGCTTGGCAATAGTAGATATTTTGGTGCTACTTTCGATTTTTTGGAGACGTTCGTCAAACGATAGCATAAGTTTTAAGATATCGTTTAACTTCTTATCAGTACTATCGACATTTTTGATAATATTTGAATTATTTCTGCTCGTTACCTGGGCATAAGATAATGTATTTTTTGTGGTTTTGGTGTAACTAGCTTTATTTGAACTAGATTTAATTGCACTTTTTTTATTATGTGTTTCTGATTCTTGATTCGTCGATCTCGCTGGTTCTCCTGGCTTAGCATTTCTTGTTCTACTTTTGTTGCGTAGCATTTGTATTTCTTTGGCAACGAGACACCCTCGATAGTTTGCAGGGTGGTTATCGCCACAGTGGACACATTTAGGTTTTTCTCCTTTAGATTTTTTGCAATCACTCGTTAGGTGTTTTCCAGTGCATTTTACACACCTAGGTTCTTTGGAACAGAACTTTTGTGTATGTCCATATGCTTGACATCTCTTGCACTGGGGAACTAACCTATTAGTTTTAATTGCCTGTATTTCAACTTTACAGCCCAAAATTGTATTTATTTTGTAAATTTTATTTACATCTTCATCATTAGAAAATGTGAGCATAAACATATTTAAAGGTTCTTTTCTTCTCCAGCTTAGCTTATTGATTGCTTCAGTTATTTTTAGCCCTTTATTTTGTAGATCTTCAACAATTCTTTCTGGTTTACAAGAAAAGTGTAGTTTTTTTGCCATGACTCTAATGGGTCTGTGCTGTTTGTTTTCATATGAGTGCCAGGAACACTGCTTATTATTCAATAACTCCGTTATTGATCTATACGAGTCCTCAGTGCTTGTATTTATCTTCAAAGAGTTACCGCTGAGCATTTTGGTTGTAAATGTATCAGCCGACTGGGTAGCTGTTAACAGGTCGTATAATTTTTGATATTCCATTACTTCGTCCACTATTATTGGTGGTGGTAATGGAGATTTTTTTATTTTTTCCTTCTTTTTTTCTTGAGTAGAGTGCTCAGTATGTCGCTCCGATTTTACATCTTGGGAGGGTGAAGTGTTCAGTTTTCTTTTCTTCCGAGACTTCGTCCGGATCCACTCTGTTTCTTTTGCGAGTTCTTCCTCGTCAGTGTGGTAATCCATTGAATTTGATTCTGTAGCAGTTGGTGCAGGTTGGCTCTTTGCCAAGCATTGCAACTGTTCTTGCAGAATCTCTATTTGGCATTTTAAATCGCCTACTAGAGTTTCTAGTTTTTTTTTCTCTCTTCTCTTTCAGCTCTGTAGTAGCTGTATAGTTCGTGCTCGAGATCGGTTTTTAACTTGATCTGCTGATCCTTCCCGGGTGAGCCTGACGCCATTATTAGAGCTATACGTGTGTATTCGCCTTAACAATGTTAGTCACGTTCGGAACGTCATTATCTAGGTCGCCACATTATAGTTCATTAAACTTAATGTATAGCACTACACAACTTGTGCAATGCGATATAATGATGCGCATGCACTTTTTCGCGTAAGTCTCAGTGACAAGCGTTCGCAAAGGAGGTCGAACGATCACTGATCCAGTTTATTGATATGTCTTATTCGGTAAGCCGACTGAGTATGTTCAAGGAAGTTACAAACCGAGTTGTAATAAGTTGGCGTGGTTTGGACATGTGATAAAGCGAGATGAGGATCACATTACTAGGCGAATGTTGAATTCGAAAGTTGATATAAGAGGAAAATATGGATGGTGTCAAGATTGATGAAAATTTGCGACGCGTCAGGTGACTTGTGCTACAATAGCACCAACCGAATTTGCAATTGAGGAGAAGATTATTATGTGCCATTGCTTTGTTTATAAATGTGTGTTAGACTATATACACGTGATCTTAATTTTCATCTTCACTTAATCTTTTTTAATCACCACACCAAATAACATTACAATTTGATAAAAAAAACCGAATTCCGCTTTCAACATAATGTATTACAAAATACGTATGCGTAGGTGATACATTATACACAGATTAGGTTCTTTTATAAAAACGCGTGGACAGCTCGTGTCTGTATAATATACATGAGATTTCTTCGGATATTCTCAACCCGCGCATTTACATATTAAGGCTCGCCACGAGGGACCGTCGGAATTTCAGAATATAATTTAGGGCGGTCAGTGCCTCGGATAGTTTGTTGTGGTTCTATTACGATAATAATTCATTGCTTGAAACCACTATTGTTTGACTGGGGCCTGCAAGTCTCAAGAAGAGGGGCAGGTTGTTATAAGTTTGTAAGCACCTCCTTCACCTCCTAGTGTTTTCAGGCATTCTTGTTTGATAAAATTGGTGACGATATTTTTTTTAGAGAGTCTAGGTTTGTTTACCATATAAGTACGACAACAGACAGACATGGAGCGATAGAGTAACGTCCATTGACTCATTATCGCTTAACTTTTATTTCATTTTCTGGTTATTATCAGGCTTGCGTCAAACTCGACTCTTACTACTTCACTGGTATTGTTACCATAAGCTTGTTAGTTACTGTCTGTCATGAACCTTTAGCAAGCAGATATAACGCGAGACCTTTACATATTTATACTTACTACAAGCATTTGACAAACGACGTACTAGAAAGAGAAGCTTTACTGTGGTCCAAAGAGTGTAAATAGTGTGTTTGTGTGGTAATAGACTGTTATTAGTAAACCTCTGAACGAGACCGAACTACTGGCTAAAACTTAAGTTATATAGAAGCTATCAACTATAACGTATGTTAATGAAATAGTCACTATTCAGTTAAGTTAATACAAGATTAACTTTTATGTTGAAAGCTATAATACTGTGGGTTCGGGAATGATAGTGATTTTAAGCGGGAAACGGTCGAAACGCTCGCTTAACAGCTTAAATAGCACCGTTTTTTGTGCGTTAAATGTTATAGGTTGTAAGAAGAGATAGTAATAGTAATATTTTAATTTATTATTTATTAATATTGTTTTTTAATCAGTTAATTTTGTTAATGCAAAAACACGCCCGTTTTTATTTTGTTATCTCATTCAATAACGTTTCATAGTCATTAAACTCAACACAACTCAAACTCCATACAATGTGTTAGATTATTCGCAAGTAGCTGAAAAAAGAACTTAAAAAGAAAAAAATCTGCTACAGTTAAATCCTGAAGACGTCATTCAGGATTTAAACGAACTAATTTACGCAAATGGTTTGTTACATTTACAAATTAACTCAAGTGAAGATTAAAAACATCTCATTTTCTTTATCTAACTGTACGAAAGTAACTACACCTATAATGATAATAAGAATCTATGAACTTTTAAATAAATAATTTCTTTAATGAAAAATAAATATAAGATACACTGAAAAAACTAAATACTTCAAAATTCACTCTGAAAATAGAATTTAACTAAACGAATGAATAATGTTAAAGCTTATTACTTGTAATTGAGTTTGCTTTCAATTCTCTTTGAAACAAACTACATCAAAGAGATCGAGCTATTTGATATCGTAATAATATCATTCATTTTAATATTTTATGTTTAATAAGAGTAACATTACATACCCACAGATTACACTTTGATTTAAAATTTAACCATTTTTTCTTTCAGAATGTTATCACTTTAAACTTCAATTTTACTTTGGAACAATGGCTTTTCTTCTGTTGATCTCTGTTATGTGTTTGATTCTAATTACTATAATTTAATACTCACAAAAAAATACTATGAGTATGTAGAAATGATTACTACCAATCAAATGTATTGAATACCCAGTCGTGAATCAAACAAGAGTCAATCAGGTACTGTAGTCGAGGCTTTAAGTCGATTAAAATCTTACGAGCTTTATGTTATTGACTGCTATGTGGATGGTAGAGAGGTTATTTCGACCTGTCATAATATGTTATATGATAAAATAACGTAACATACAAAAACATAGATAATTTTTTTAAAAACTATTTTTCCAGTTACATAACCATCGTAAAAATCAATTTATACGTAATCATATTGTAAACTTGAAACATTACATAACGCGAAAGAAACCAAGTATCTACTCATTACAAATACCAAGAATAAAAGCCTCTTCTGAGCCTAATTTTCATATCAATTTAAGAGTCACTTCACTGTACTATTCTGTGAATACGATCTTCAAAGAATTATTTATATTTGATGTATAAACTATTCGAAGTAGACAATAATTAATGATTCTTGTTCCTTTAAAAGTTATGATTTTCAGTGATATTAATGTTAAAGCATTCGTTTTTAACTAGAAATTATTTTCCTTCTAGTATTTTTCTCTTCTTAAAACATCTTTGATACATTGATAATTTGAAAAGAGCTACAGTAACACTTTGGTACTGAAAAACACTGACTATAAACCCTTCTTTTAAATATAGTGTATATAGGTAGGTTTATGTGGAAATGGGTAAAATCGTATTAAGAAGTTTACAATACGTACAATAACTTCAATTTGAACAACTTAAACATTCTTTACAATGTTATTTTGAGAGAACCTTCAAGAAGCTTATATTTTCTGTAATTTTGAACAAAACATCAAAACTTTATTATTATAGAAACACATTCAAATAAAGTATCATGTCATAAAAAGAGATCGCTCCTGGCTAACAACGAGACAATGTCCCCAGAAATACAGGTCGTATTTCTTAAAGATTGTTACTAAAGTCTTGTAATATCAACGCAACAAGTCCCACCGATCCGTTTTCAAGGTTGCATGAACAATATAAAGTAGGTCAGCTGGCGGTGGAGCCGAGGCTTTGCTCAGTAATTTCTGGATCACACGCTACACGGAGCGGATCTCAATTTATTAATACTTTCATATTTTTTAATTTTATGTGACTTTTGTATTTTATAACTGCATTTTTATTTATTAAAGAATTTCTTGGAAATTGCTGGATTTTTACGTCAATTAAAATTGGTTTCTATGTATAGGTGCCAACTTAAGTCCTTAGTTATTTCAGTTTATATTGTCCGATACATAAAATTTTGATACTTTAGGTGGTCTAGGTATTTTATAACCCAGTCAATAATGTTTCGTATTATAAAAATACAAACAAGCAATATTACGTGAAATTTACATGAGATCGAAATTAAGATACACGAATGTGTTTGAAAATGTATGAGTCCATTCTGCCTAAAATATTTTTTTACTAAAGTAATACTTATAAGTGCAAGATTTTGCTGAATTGTATATCATTATTCAAAATAATTTGAAACAAATAGATAATCCACAAATCACACAACTAACTTCTTCTTCAAAAGATCTGCAGTGGAAATATGTGTAAGTCTCAAAACTATCAAGAATTTTTATTTAGAAGACGTAAAGTACCTACACAAGGAGTTAAAATCGTAAATAATGATTTTATATACACATATACTGGTACCATAAAACTAAGAGTTCAAAGTTTAATAGAATTCAAGAGTAAATGAAGCTAACTTTTATAGTTGTTCAAGAACATAAATAGCTAAACTATTAAGTGTTTTGATGTGCAGCGTTCCTGAACGAACACGAGTTACATCACACGTGTCGACACGTTCAAGCTGAAATAAAAACTTTAAACTTGAATTATTACCTCTTACTCGTAAAACGGGTTCATCGAAATAAAATTGCACTAAAGAATGAAATAGGAGAATGAAACTGAATTTTTCGATCTTAAATGTTTAGATATTAAAAAGTCAATTGTTCAAATACTTATAAATGTCTGATGTAGACAACATTCTCAAAGTAGAGTAGAATCGTATTATTCTTGCAGTAAGAGTAAAATAGTAATAAAATGACAGTTGAATCTACTAATCCAAACTCACTCCAAAGTAGTGATCTTAAAAAGTTTCATTTCTAAATAAGCTACAATTTTAATTACAAAATCCTATTAGCTTAAAATATTTCCGGCTTACAACGCCATGTTTCCGAAATCGTTTGTTGCCTTTGATGTGTGCGTTCCCGTACATACAGCGTGCGTGGTTCTCATGTACGATACGGATCGTTGTTTTAAACTTGAAGCACCGTGAAATCGCCAGCGACGGGTCACTGCGCTCTTTGCACACATTATCCTGTACACAAGCCTAGTCGGGTGTGACCTAGATTATAAGTTTAATTGAAACTTAAATATCGAGAAGATTTTAAAACTATTTGAGCTGCTATTTTCTAAAGACTTGTCAAAAACCTTAATATACAAAATACGTAAATATTTGGAAAATGCAAGAGTCTTCTTCATTAATTTTGGTCATGATAATAATATGCTTCTCGCTATAATCTTTCTGTCAATTACTTTTTTTCTGTGTTGCTACACCTCAAAATACAAAACAAGTACAAGCTTAGCGTTAAGTATCAATTAGTATAAAGTACCTACTCTTGTTTCACACATTTTGCAAATTAGATAATCTAAATCTTATTTCATTTTCTATATAATGCCTAATAAATGAGATTCCTTACAAAAGAACGTAGGAATTGCAAAGCTTGGCGTAAAATTAACAATTATGTTCAATTGTCTCAAATATTTAAATCTAATGGAAGCTATGATAAATGTTTAGACATTTCTAATGTCCTAAATATTTGCTGTCAAATATTCCGATAATTCTATTCATGCTATTCACAAATAAGTGCTTCAAGTTTACTCCGAACTGAGGTAAGTTTTAATGGTCTATTGACGACCCAGAATGTCAAGTTGGCCGAACAAGTGACTTGAATAATATGATTTTGGGACAGTCTTATAAGTATTAGTTTTACTTCAACTTATTATATTGTGGGAGTTATGATTATTATCTTTATGAGAAAATTTTATAGAGTTAGCTATTATAGATAGTTCTAACTCTTTGCCCTTTTAGAGAGTAAGTACTAGATATCTAAATAATTGTGGATGGTAGAGTGGAATGAGTATCATTAATCTATCACAAATGAAACCGTAAAATGTACTCGTAAATGTGAAAATGTCAAGCAAATGGAAAAAATTGTGAAATTATGTAATTTCTATTAATAAGGGTTAGTTTACAATTATGTGTGTTTCGGACATACCTACTATTAGAAAGATCCGCTTAGAGTCAGTGAACAAGATACTCAAAATATAGGAAATTAACTGTTACAATAATATCATCAATACTTTTTTTGCTAAATTCATTCATTTTGTAAAATAATTGGTAAATATTGATTCTCTAATTTACACAACTAAAACTAATAACTAACAACTATGCAGAACCAGTAAGTTTATCTTTATTTTCTATCTTTATCGTTTAATAGTTTGTGAACTCTTTGATAAACTCGACAGGCAAATGAAACAATATATCAAATAATAAAATGGTAAAGTTATATCAACAGAAACGAAATTGAAAACGCATATAAAATAAAAGTACTATCAGAAGAATAAACATTCTTAATAAACCTATCATTCTGTTTTCGCGACTTCAAACGGACTCTGTTTCTGGCTTGCTATCTTCAAAGAGGTTGAGATAAAAAACTTTTTTGTGTTTTCCTCTTGTGTGACACGGGGCCTGTTCAAACGTTTTGTACGATTTCACGAGATCCACCCGTATTCTGTCAGCGCAAGCAAAAGAATTATGATATTAGATTTTATTATTTTTAGAGCCCAGACTCGACGTTCTGTGTTGATAAATTACTAAAGTGGTTGAATTTATTAAGTTTCGTGCACGTAATGATACAACTTGCAGAAAAGGAAATGATAATTTTATTTTAAAATAAAATACTATTAATATTAAATACTTTTCTTCTTCTTCTAGGTCATACCTGACGACTGTTGTGACTACAATTCACCGACATGTTTTATTCAATTTTATAAGTTTTAACTTTATCTTTAATCGACAATTCTCGATTAAATCAATTTCGTTAGTAAAGCTTGATTCTAAGAAAAATAAAATGTTATTAATTTTCCAGTGGTATATAAAGTTAATTAGGTACATTTATTTGCGCTTCGTTTCTGATTCCTTGTAACGTCGGGGTAAAAATATCAGCTTTATTTTTAAAAAGAGAGCAAACCTTCGTCGAACAATGGATGTGACATTTCCAACTGAACTACAAACTCGAATTTGTTTAGTTTTGTGTTCCAGTTTCGGTTTTTCTATCTATTCCGCAAATAAAAATCGGATTAGTCAGTTTCGTTTTTTACTACTCCGGTCAAAAACATTCATTCGTATAGAGTATTAATATTTTTAATAGAGAATGATCAGTTAAATCAAACAAGAAATCTAAATACGATTTAAAAGTATCGTAAGGGCCATTCACATGGGATCGATTCAAGTGGAAAACCACAAACACGCCAATTACCGCTGAATTCAATACAGATTTTCACCGATCAATCATACCGGTTTCAGTGCGCTTATAATGACTGAAGTAATCCTAGAACTACAGTATGTGCATTCAGCCGCACTACCAACTAATTAATCTGAGTGATACAGTACAGCGAGCCAAAGCCATCACAAAGGTAATGGTCATTCATTTGATAAGCCATATTCAATGTATCGAACGTATTGATCGGGTCCATTGAAGGTTCTTGAATGCGAAGTGAAATTAATAGAGCTGAACACACCTCATTGTCGAGAAGGAGGGTTTCTATCACGTTGTTATAATTGAAGAATGTTCGATCGACAGTCATTTGTTATTTCCGTGCGTTCCATTTCCTAGACTTTCTTGATTGGAAGTGGATCTTCAGTCTATAAATCATAGAATCTTTAGGTATACGTGTGTCGCAATTTTGGTCAGTTCTAAGTAAAATTACATATTTTATCATCGTTTGCAGGAAATCTTAGTCAATTAACTTTGAAGTTAACATTTCATTTTCTCATACAATTCCGTGTTAAACCCCCACAAATTTTCTTGAAAATATAAGATACATCTATCAAGTATCACTAGAAGAAGAAGTCCGTGATTTGGCTACATCAGATGGCATCTACTAGGTACTACGATTGTCAAACAACTCGCATCTTTTTTCGCAACTGTTCAAAAATATGCGAATCCGAATAATCGTTACATCCCTAGTACCTCCAACATTTAATACCTTAAGCGTGAATAACTCCAACCGGTAATGTAGCCGATGAAATTTTGAAATAGCTTTAACGGACCGACGTTGCATTTACAAGAGTTCCATTTCTGCCTTTTGAGTTCGCTCAAGACGTTTGAGTGAGAGTGCCCATTCAGAATATATCCTGACGGTAGATTTTCCGTGAAATAGATGTGATTTATTAAACGCTTTTACAAATGCTTCAAGTTTTAAAAAAGGAAGTATATTTTTTAGTTTTCTTTGATCATTCTACGTCGCCACTGGGCTAATATTAAATCTATTAAAATGTTTAATTATTTACTAAGGTATATTCTGCTTTGTCAATAAAAAATGATATGAGCAACAGATATTACGTAACCTTACGAAAACTAGAGCTACAACTTGTCCTTCTTTCGACATTTGGCAGCCTTAGAGTTCTCTGATAATGCAGTAGTCCATAATTGACGGTAATTAATCACTTACAGTGAGATCTTACACATTACTCCTTACAAGACAAAAAACCTTTCACAGTGCAATGATGTCAAAATTAACTACTTCAGCATATTACTCCATCCATTGTACAATTAAACCTAAACCATATTAGTTAGTGTAGATGAACATGTTATATGTAAGTATATACGAACATTTGGTCTAGTTAATGATATCAACCACTTGTCAAGCTGTGGTTAGGGATTTAAATAATGCTTTGTATATTGCAGACAGATTGCGGTCGGATATATAACAACCACCGGGTGTATATTTTTTTGTAACTTTGAGTTAATACTACTTTTGTGAAAGTATGCACCTCTATTTTACATTCCACTCGGGCCAAGAGATAGTTATTATCACGAATTAAAAACAAAAATTTAGAAAAACTGTTTGATTTCCATCGATAATATATTTTTTTTCTAATCTATTATGTTCAGAACACAACCTGTTACATTGTCTTTTATAGGTACGTAAATTTACCTATAAGAACAATATCACAAGAATACAAAATACTTAGACTGTCTTGTGATTTTCGTATCATTTATCAAAATAATCATTAATCAAAGCTAGTTTAATAATTTCTAAAAACTTCCTCTGCTTCGAAATAAACAGCATCGCAGATTATTGAGAAGTATTTAGAACAGTTATAAATCATTTCGAACATTTATCTTTAATAATCTTCAAAGAAATGTTTTTCGTTAATTGAGTCTCAGTGCTGGATGTGTAGACCCGTCTTTGTTATTGTTCTATTATATATTTCTGGTTGTATTTTTTTTTAATTGCCATGTAGGCAGACGAGCCAACGGGCCACCTAATAGTAAGTGGTTACCGTCGCTCATGAACCTCTGCAATGTCAGGGGACATTGAGGGTTCGCTACCTATGACCTAACTTTAAGGACCCTTCTCAAGCCTCGTTTGAAGAAGGACAAGACAAGTTGTATTTCGTGAAAACTGTTCCGAAAAATAGTTAAACGGTAATCAATAAAACTGTTTAATGATTTCGTTGAATTTGATACGAGGACTACTTAAGTCCTTTCAATTAATATCATACCTCTAAAATTAAATATTGTGTGCCTTTAGTTCGACCTAAACTTATATCAAGTGCGTTTACGTACTAAATGTAAAAAGTCTCAAAATTCGAAGTTAACATTAAATTTCAGTAATCACTTTTTGCCGTTTTATACGATCTATCCTTAAGCTCTCTCTTTTTCCCCCTTAAGTGCCATTAACATGGTTGGTACTAACAAAATTTAATTTCGCAAGTACATCATTTTTTTTTTATTTTACCTAAATAATCACAATAATCTTACGAAATCGATAGGTCGCAAAAATAAGTGGAAAAAATAGTGATTATTACAAAAGCAGGTCTATAGATACGAACTTGCGGCTCAGGTGGCTAAAACAAATTGGCTACTGAGTGAAAGTCATATACCTCGACATTTGAAATATACGGTGTGTTGATTTACAACACTGTTTAATATTCAAGTACTTCCACAGTTGTTCTACTCTCCTGGTACTTAATGTTTCCTCGTGAAAAGGTAAAAGGGTTTAGTTTAAAACTTTTATTTATTTTAGGGTTAAAAACTCTATGAAAATAATGCCAGTATATTATGTGGTATAATTTAATATTATACTCCTGAGCAATCTATTGTAACCTACGTTCTTAAATCCATAAATGTAAATGAGATGGGCTTGAAGGCTCATAGGAAACTTTTTTAAATATTTTTCAACAAATGTAACATGTATCTGCTATGCTTCAAGGGAAACCTCGTACACATATATTCTATACAATACACATCACTAGTTAATTAGTATTTTGGAAATTAATGAACTTCGTAATTAATTATAATTATAAACCAACGTATTAGTGATGAAATCTTCAACAAAATTTACAAATACAATACAGCAAATTTTCAATATTATTATATTGTAACAATAGTAAAATATGCTGACAGTAACTTATCTAATCGAAGCATTTGACTGAAAGCTATCATACCAGATATACCAATATCCAATAAGCCTAGGAAACTCGACAAATGCCTTTGAATGTGGTTTAAGTGCTTCAAAATGGTCTGAGCTTAATACCTGTCTATTAGTGGTTCAATTCAAAGTCAATACCTATAGTAATCTTAGTTTCAATGAGCCTGCAAATCTTTATGTCTATCTATTTAATAAGAGTTCAGTATAGCAGGCGAAAATCAATGGTATTTCAATGCATTGCAGAGGTTCAGTAGACATGGTTACCACTTACTGTAAGGTGGAGTTATAGTAAGTGTAGCGCAATAGGCTCGTTTAAAAAAAGGGAGAGGTCTATTCACATTCTGAGGTCCCCAACTTTTATACCGTAACTAATGAGAAGAAGCCCAGGTCCACTGTAGTTACACCTTAAAAAATTACAGCACGAAAATTACTATGATATTAATAAACATTGATTTTAAGACGACATTAAAAACAGTTTACCTTAATAAAGCTACAGAGAAAGAAAGAAAAAAATCTGCAATTGACTGTTAATATAGTTTCCATTTTGAATTAGATCTCCAGTTTAATTAAACTCCGTACATCCGTTCGATGTCGTCGAAACATGTTTTTCGCTTCAAAGATATTTTTCATCAAACACATTAATTGGAAAGATGGAAATATTTTGCAGGATTTACGATTTTATGTTTAAAATATAGGTAAGTCAATATAAATTGTAGCATTGGTAGTTTTTATTAAAACAAAACTATTTATAAGCACCGTGAAGACCTATGGTGGATTAGTAATTTATCATTGATTTATTGGTAACTTATCAAGCCCTTTTATATAATTTTTATAAGAAAAGTTTAAAAGAAAAATATTTTGTAATCCGTTGTTTTGTAGCGGCCACCATCTTGACCGCTAGTTCAATTTTAATCTAACATAACTAAGAACGCCCGATTAATTCACCTGTTAAACAAAAAAACAACTTAAAATCTATTTATCCATGTGATAGTTATGATGACATACATCTTACAAACATATGGAAACATCAAAATTTAAATTTGACGAAATTTTCTACGAAAATCGGATGATTTTTACTTGGAATTCTAGCTAAAAACGATTTCAATTTACTTTTGCACAGAAATAGCTCAGGCCTAAAAGACGGATCAAAGCTAATCTTATCGAATAGAAAATCGAATTCCAAAAATAAAGCAATTACAACATAAACGTAATATGTTAGTTACCCTACGTTTAAGACGACTCGATTATTCCAACAAAAAATAAACATTAGAAACATTTTTTGAAAAATCCTTATATTTATAACAATATATTTCATATCCTACTAGTTACGATAGAAAAAGTCGAAGTGTATCGCTTTACTGTATGAATAAAATTACAACAAGGAAACATTTATTCCATTTAAAATAACAGTAACCGAATATTGTATAGACTTAATAATTAGAGTTCAAATATATCCTGTAATTCAAAACCTACATAAATAATTATTTTCATATACCGTTCCGAATGAATTTTACAAATGAAATTAATTTAACCATATAGCACAAACACAATGAATACAGAATGATGCAAGTTGGCAGTATAATAATAAAATATTCCCGGTACGTAGCCGTAAATATTTGTACAAAATGCTCGTAAAATTAATGTCAAAACGTTTCCCCAGAGTGCTTTAAATTTATGCCGAATAATTATTGCCATTCTTTATTCCGTAGTACGTAAACCACGGCGGATATTGTCCTTTCACTCGAGTCTTTTAAATTTAATGGGGCTTTTTCATTTACTCTGTTATTTATTTTACAGTAAAGCCTAATGAACAGTAGTCGTGATTGTACTGTTGATTGAAGATCATTTAGAAGGACATTGATGATCTTAGCTCAGAAAAAACAATAACAATTTCCGAACTCTCCTAAGTTTTACGTGATATAGAGCTAAAGTTATGGTGCTTTTCTAGGATTTATTTATACCAACGAAGGCACTTACTGGCTATGAAAATCGCGGAACACTAAAGGATAATAACAACTTCCGTCAATAGTCAAAGAGCTTCTAATTGAATCAAAAATGTCAAGTAGGCAAAGATGCTTTCACTTATAATATCTACCTCATCGATCCCTGCCTATACTTCCGCTTACTCCATCAATTTGCATTATAACATCATCTTTTCCACTTATATGAAAGACACGCATAATCACGTAACCCAACTTTGTACCTCATAAATGTCCGCATCAGGAGACAATATTTCATGTAGTTTTTTCGCTCAAAAATTGTCATGTCGCGTGAGATTAATCGTTTAATAATGACGTAGGTTAAACTCGTTTTAAGCCCTAGAATTTAAAATTGAGCGTGTGTTGTTGTATTGGAATACTTTCGTACTTTTAGTTTATACTTTAGTTGGAATTATAATAGCATAATATTTACACATTAGAAGCGAAAAGCAATTCATCTTGTGTGAAAATTTGTTTAACATTAACGTTTACACTTCACAAAAGTAATTTACAAGTGATGGCTGTCATTCCTAGTAATAATGTAACCTCTTTCTAACGAACGAAGAATTTGAATAAAAGCAATACAGAAATAAGTCAGTATTATACAAAGAAACGACTTCATAATGGCATTTTTAACAGATTCATATTTCACAGAATTTTCATCAGACACAAAACCAACAATATTATATACCTGCTTACATAATATTTTTATCACAATTCAAATAACAATATTGATACCAACCGTTATTAGGTTTCAGTAACATTACAATGTTATTGGTAGGAAAGTTTTCTTATAAAACGAGAGAAGCCAATACAATTCTGATTATTTTCGGCCAAGAAATGATCTCAGCTACGTGTACATCGATCAAGTTGTCGTCTACAGAACTTATTTAAACGTTATCAAGAAGAAATTGATTTGAGTTCACCTAGATACAGAACGAAAGTATGGTATCTAAAATTAATCCAAAATTTAATAGATTTTAATTTATTGTATCTTGATATTGTTGAAACAAGATTTCTAATTAACTTTAGATTATAAAAGTGAAGGAATCATTAGTTCTGTTGTATAATAAAACAAAGATAGTGTTTTGAATTAGAAATATTGGATAACAAGAAATATTTTAAAAAGAAAAGCTTCGAACACTTAAACCGGAGTATCTATGTGAAACTGTATAAAAATATATCTTCATACATTACACAGATGAGGTTTTTTCGAGTCAGTATCCACTCAACAAAATTGAAAATACATTCCAATTTACTATGACGAATGTGGAATGGAAGTAAAAGATAGAGGAGAAGGTACAATAACGTTCATTAACGTCTTTATTATTACATCATCATACCTCCGTCTCTTGTCTACCATGATCTTCAGTCTTTCAATTTTATACGAGACTCTTTATTATTTTTATAATAAATTTAACAGCAGTAAACACTCACTTAATATGTATACCAACATAATTATTTTGATGAACAGCCCCACGGTTCACATTTAAGTTATCGATTCCCCCGTTACACATTAGCTGGATGGGTGGGTTTCTCTCGAAGCATTCACGGCCTACTCAACTTTACACGAGCACACAAATACGTATACTATACGATACTTACACGATTAGAACATTCAAATGTGACATGATTATGTGAATGAACATAATGTATGAGGAATTTAGGTCGTCGGAAACGTAAATGGGACAGTTAGTCGGTTCTAGTTTGAAGGACTATGTACCATGATATCTGGAACACTGTGTATAAATTAGGACTGACTATTTTTACCAAAATGTATATGAATAAACATGCTGTTCAAAAAAGGAACCCCTGACGGCTGTTTTTACTGAAAAAAATAGTAACACAATAGAGAATCGTAGTTGGTTTCATGGAATTATTACGGTGACACCTTTTCTTATGCATAAATTACAGGGATTGATCGTAGTTTCTGGAATCGCAAATAAAATTTAACAAGATTCAATTTCCAAAGCAAAGTGTTTCCTAAACCTTTAGGTACTTACTACGATTGTAAAAAAAAACTTATTTCATGATTTTTAACATAGTATATTTCGAAAAGACCTTTACGAGAGATATATACAATATTAATATAGAGCTTCTTAATTGAATTTTGTCTCATGTGTAATGAAATTCGTTTGAAGTCTGAATAATTACTAACATATCAACAGAGTCGACTGAGTGTCACATAGTTTATCTCAGATGGTAATTAAACTGGGTGTCATGAATGGCACTGAATTCTAGTTAATTATAATTTTGAAACATGTGTTTTATTTGGGGTCAAAGTTCTAATGTAATGTGTGATTATGTGTGGTTGTTTCAGAGATAATTTTTTGTACCTTTTTTGCTATAGGACATATAATGTTTGTATGTTTTGTAGACACTATTTCGGAACTATTAATAAGACAAATAATACCATGAAGTGCCACGTTTTGGTGATAATTTTTACTGTAAATATCGTCGAACAAAAAACTATCAATCTCACCAGGTAAGAGGCATGTTCAAATGTAAAGAAGTAAACCGAGTTTTATACTAATCTCAGAACAAATCTGAACTGTTGCATGCTCTACAAAAATTATGATAAATTGCTATAAAACCTCTACATGACTGCAACGATGGAAAAAAAACAAACAAAAAAGGAGAACGCATTAATCCAATAAAATATGACAAAAACTTTGTTATTCACACGATACATTATGCTTAGGAAACTTTCCACATTATATTATTTTCTCTTGAATTTGTTTCGTCCAAAAAGGGTCTTCGTTGACACATCGTTCTGTCGACTTTTTTTTTCTATATTCATGTGAAGTTCACCTTCAATGGAACTTAAGACGACCTCGCCCTAACAAGACGAAGTTCGGTTGAGGATCGTCGGAATGTTTCGCGATAATTGTACGGAGGTTCAAGTTTGCTTAAAGTGGAACCCTAATTGGCATTGACGCGCTTAATTTAATATGTTTAATTACGCGTAAACTTGATGTGTTATGTTCTTAGTTAGTGTACGTTTATTTCGATACAGTGAATTTAGTTTGGTTTGTAATCTTCTTGTCATGGAAGAGTTAAATGAGAAAATCAAAAAGTTTAATTAGAGATACGATTGTTTTCACTACATCAAATGCAATCTCATAATTGATTTTGTAGAAAATTCGGGACAAACCACTACTGCGGATGATAGCTATAATTGATCTGTGAATTATTTTAGATTGACCTCCATTCGTCCATCTCAATGTTGTTCCCATATTTATAGATATTTCACCCGTATCAGAACCATAATAACAAATCCAGCTAGTGAAACATATTGCATTTTTGAACAATTTACTGAATAAAACCTTAAAAGGTACGGTAAGCTCATAAGAAACTGATTTGAAAATAGAGCTCATAGACAATAAGAACCATTTCAATAATAAATTAGTTATCATCAAATTGCGACACTGAGTGCCGATACTTTGGTATTTCAAAAAATGATTAACACGTGACACTATCTCAAGTACCTATATTGCTATAAAATTGTCTTAATAATACTAAGAGATTTAGAAATAAAAAAAATCCTGTTCTGAAAAATTGCACATAAATGTTTTTCATATTAAGATTTAGAGGTACAAGCCGGCCGGTTTTGAACCTGCGACCTTCCGTACGGAAGGCAAGCGCTTCAATCACTCGACCACCACGACTCCTCTACTATAACTAAGTTAAGTAACTAAAATTATCTACCAATTAAGGCACTTGATTTTCAACTTTTAAAATAGAATAGGTAGTGTATATTCAAAATAAAAGAAATCATAAGAAAATTACTTACAAAAATTTCAGAGAAATGAAGAAAAAACACTTAAAACGTTTTACCGCAAGACGTTTCATATTTCAATTTGTATAACAATCAACGGCTTGTACCCTTTAAAAGGTTTCAATTAGTAGAATCAGCAGAAAACGATTCAATTAAAAGAAACTTGAATAATATGAATGCTAAGTGGATATTATTGTAGAGCACTTGGAAACATTTGTTATAACAAAAGACTTTAGTGTTTTATGAATTGCACTAATTAAAGTAGAAAACTTAATTGTTTTCATAATACTATTGTTATAAAATAAACGGATTACGGAATTTGTTAAACTATTCACTCAAGTAGTATTACAATTTTTTTTAACAAAAAACGTCTAGTCACATAACTAGTTCTAATTTGTAATACTATATTCTTAAATAGCCTGGCTCATGTTGACATACCCACTGGACAATAAATGATAAGTTGTCATCAAAATTATCAATAACAGTGCAATATGTTAACTCAGGTCAATAGCAGGATCAATAGCAAAAGAGTTTAAAAAGCGTTTCATTTAGCTGAAAACGAACTTACTTCATCTATTTAAAATTCTCCTACATCATATCATCACATCACTTCCCCAAATTATATCTAAAATAAAATACTTGTTCCTTTCGAAAAGCATATGATTTCATAATACGCCACTCTCAAGCAATATCCAAGGACTCGTAGCTGTCATTCTTCTTGAGATACATAATGTAACATACGAGAAAGTCACATTAGAAGCCCGGAAAACGCGAAAAGCATTAAAATTCAAATAAATTAAGGGCAAACTCATAACTTATTGATTTAATTCACGTTGAGAGCTCTAAAAATACATGTTAAAAGGTTTTATTTCCGGCAACAGAGTTCGCAGGAAATTGGAAAGCCTATTTCAATTGTTCAGACGACGAAGCGAGGTGTCACCGAGCGCCGGATGCGACTTCACCGCACTGTTCTAATTTTGTAACAGAATGAGTAGCGACACTATTTGGATACTGCGGATTTTCAGCTATGCAAGTTGATGTTATTAGCGGAAAAAATTGTTGTTATAAGTATGCATCTGTATGTATGCAACAATATTTATCAAACTATATTAAAATAAACTATCAATACCTACTAAGAGTGCGCGCTTCATTACTTGGATCTATTGGACGGTAACTGCATTCATAAACTGGAGCATTAAGCTTATTGCCAAATAATCAACGACCAATCTTCATGACTAAAGATCTAGAATAAAATATAGTTACTATGTCAACAATTTTAATTTGCAAAAGCATATTAAGCCACAAGAGAAACACTCACAGTACTTCTCGTAAACATAAAACAATCACATAGTTAAAACAGAACATTATAACCTCATATTGTCTGAAAGTCAAGTTAAAAGCACACATATTAATTAACCACAAGTCTGAAACATACTGAGGTAAAACCGCTTATTATGAACGAACGATAAATTTCTTATGTTCTGACTACGCTCGTTATTGTATTCATATTTCCTGACTATCATAATTTGTGATGAACACTACTTAACTAGAAAGCTTTTTATTTAATAGTTTGTAGCTCGTGTAGTATGTTCTTTACATTAATACTTACAATGAGGAAATTATAATGAGATTCTAACTTCATAGCAAACAGTATAATTGAAAACCTTGATGCTAATATTATTATGACCTCAATTTTCATTTAAAAAATTCTGCAAACATTTCTAATTTCCAAGATCCTTGAAGCTGTTCATCTGTCGTATCTCTCCACTTATGCTTGATTGCTCTCTCGGAAATAAAACTCATAAACGTAATTATAATTTGACAAAAAGAAGTGACGAGAAGTTAGAAAAGTTGATTTGAAACGGGACTTCGTTTGAGAACTCGCACAAAATTTCCTACAAACAAATTAAGCGAAAAATGGCTGTGTATTATTTTTTTCGATACAACGTAGATAGGACATGACAAAGGACGATGGTGTAATCTTGAGAAGGTCTTATAATTTGTCCTCGGGCGGTCTACAATTAGCGCAGAGTTACCAGTCTACTTTGTTAGTCAACACCTTCTGAAGAAGCGCCGGGACGATTCGCTTCAAGGAGGCGACCCGGGCAACTTGACCGAGTCTCGAAACTTCAAATCAGTTTTCAAGGCAAACTTGTATATTCTTTGAAAAAGTAATTACGCTTCTGAGGTATTTGTGCGTACTCTTGAAATTAACTTTGCTTGGAAATTATAAAGACGATACCTGACCGTGTTTGCGTCAAAGGTTTCTGATACGATGTGGCTTCTTCAATTCCTATTTCGATGTTTACTGGCGTGTGAAATTTCACTTTAAAATCGTGCGATTTGTATTTCGATATTGATTTGTCGACCTGACCTGCAACGTTCGGGATGTGATGTATATTGTATAGGTTTATATTTTATTTAAAGTGCTCTGAACGTACTATTATTAGAGGCTGCACGGTTACATGTATTGATTGAGACTCGGTCGCTCGGCCTATTTTGCATAGGTCAAGGAATTAAGCATTGTTTATCTTATACTTTTAAAGCCTTAAATATATTTATTAATTTTGATTGTGTTTTAAATTAAAATACACCAAATTATATATTTATTTTAAGACCTACTTTATGTTCTGCTTGTTTTCTGTTTGTTACATTGGAAACACAAATAAAATCATCGTACGCCCAAAAAAACCGAAACCGAACTTGAGTTATGTTACTTACTGATTCCAGGAACTTAAAATTACACAAGAACACCAGTTAGGGTATTATTACAGAGTGATTAAATTATTATCTAATCGAATTTAATTTTATTAATACTAACTAGCTTTTGCCCGCGACTTCGTTCGCGTGGACTTCAGGTTCGTCCCGTCTAGCCCGTCTAGTTCGCGACATCTATAATATAGTACTATTATACCGCAAAAAATGTGTTTTTTTACGACCTCACATTAGAAACCTCAAAAATTGTAGCCTATGTGTTATTCTGATGTACCTATAAGCTATATTGTGGTAAAGTTTCATTCAAATCCATTCAGCAGTTTTTACGTGAAAGAGTAACAAACATCCATACATCCATACTTACAAACTTTCGCCTTTATAATATATATTAGATAAGTGAATGAGTAAATTTAATATAATTCTCGACTAAACTTCCCTACTTAAGGCATTTGGCTTAAGTTTTCATTGTTGAATTTCAGAAAATAGACGCTTTGAGAAAATTGTTTCTAGAAATTTTAACCTGTTACCTTTCCTTCGGGTTCCGTAAACAAATAAATACTTTGTTTCTTTGTTTCAGATACCGCTCGAGATAATACGCTTATACAAAGAAAACGGTGATATTTTTTGAAGAAAATGTAAGTATAATTTATGAGTTTCAAATCAATGTGTGCTCGAATATTGATTTAATGTAGAACGGCTTTAAATGTATGACGTATAGTTAAATATCCCCAAACAAATAAAAATAATAAATTACAAAGACATACACACACACACACACATACACATTCCTATTCATACCTACCTACTTACTTATGAGTAGTAATAGACCAATATCTCATAGCACCTATCGAAGTGAACAATGTATGGAATATTGTTTAATGTGTGCTATGGAGAGCGTTTTAAAATGACATCAATATCAGCTAAATCATGCTCTCTATGAACTTAATATCACAAACAGAAACATATCACTCAAATTACCATTTTGACTCTAAGCTCGTACTTATAACTACGGATAATTCGGTAAAATACCAGTTCGGTGAAACTAGTTACATTTTTCATAACTAATAAATATAATTTACATGAAAGAAAATAGAAAAGAATATCATACATTTTTTTTTATGAGTAAGCCGAAATAAAACCAGGAGCGCAAACTAATAATATTTTTCTACGTTAAGAAATATTAAACAACCAATATTCTTTTAATACATTTCATAATAACTGTTACATTTAGTTTAACGATAGTGTTTACATTAAGTAGCGTAATCAATGAAATTGCTTCAACAAGAGAATCATTAAACGCACGCGATACTGAAATAATAATCTACCTTTTTTGTACTTAAAAATAACTATTAATATATTAGTTCTAATAAAATAGGATATTAATCTAAACGATAGCTACTAGGTATTAAATTTAAGGAGATAGGTAGAAACGGAATTCCAATTTTTACCTTTGAAACATTATACCGTACTTAGAAGAATTAAGGAAACCGTACACAAAATATGTACTTTAACATTATCGGGAGACATTATGAGGTTGGTACTTCTTAATCAAACCAATCTTTTGAAGATGGACAAGTTGATGCTCGAAGAACACGTTATTCCTAGAAAAGAAAATATTATCACACATAACATTACTAAAGCGTAAAATGCCATATGGGATAGTCCCAGGTATATCTTTCAATCTTGTTAGATATCCACCAAAGAGTGTCCCACAGCTGAGCTAATAAAAGCAGAGTGAGACAAAGTTCAGTAAAATCAGAAAATGACCTAAAAGCAACTCATTATCGACCAAAAGTCATTAAGGTTTAGTTAACATAAATTTAAATAAAGTGGTATTTAGTGCAAAAGCGTTTCAGAAACCGCCCCGCTGATGCTGTTTGGATAAAACAAAAACTACACTCGAGTTTACAAACGTTATTTGATAGCTTAATTAAGTGGTTGCCAGAACTAAACTGAAAGTGAATTTTGTAATTGTTTTGAAATACTCAAACTAAATTTAATAATGGTCGGGCTCGCTGTTCTGTTGCGAACTAATAACTAGTTTAAATGATCCGATGATCTAAATAATTTTAATACAGTTTCGTTTGGAATATAAGGCTTGTTTTTTTTAATTTCGAGAGTGGCAACGGCCTACCTTGTGCTAAGTTACCTTCGCTTATGAAATTTTGCGATGACTTAGAGTGTCTTAGAGCATTAGCTCAAAGTGAAGATGAAAACGATGAGAATGGAATCACATGATAGTCATAGTAAGACGTTTTACTTATTAAGACATGTGGGCTATAAATATTTGGATTTCACACAAAATAACAAAATTATGGATTTTACTATACTGGGAAATAATATGATTTCGACCTCATGCGTTATGTTAATAAAACTATAATACTGAAACACTATGATTTTATTTTATATTATATTATAACCATTACACAAGAGTATCATGACCCTTTAATAAGATTTAAAATTCTTTTAAATAAGTTTAGTGTCCGCCTTTTATATTCATTCAGATTAGATAATTATGTTAATTCCAGTCATTGGTTCCACCCTTCGTTAAAACAAGAGACTTAAAAGAAACTCTCATTTAAAAGTCTTTTTCTTTAACGACGTTAGATTATGTTATCCGATTACTTTTCTAAGAAATCGAAACAAACCTAAAGGAGTTTTTTAGTGTATTTAGTTAAAATAATAATACTGAACAATATCAACATATTACTGACTTTTGAAAAGACCGAAATGGAGAGCAACTTATTCATATATTTTGAACACAGGTACAGTGTTATGTTTTTGTCTTCACTACTTTCTAATAGTCGTGGTGGCCGAGTGGTTGAAGCGCTTGCCTTCCGTACGGGACGTCACGGGTTCAAAACCGGCCGGCTTGTACCTCTAAATCTTAATATGAAAATGATTTATGTGCAATTTTTCACAACACCACTGGCTAAAAACGGTGAAGGAAAATATCGTGAGGAAACCTAAAAAGAAAAGGGTTCTAAAAATCCTTTCAAGATATGTGAAGTCCCCAATCTGCATTAGGCAAGCGTGGTGGACTATGCCTAACCCCTCTTCGGAGGAGACCTGAGCTCAGCAGTGGGCAGTAGTGGGTTGTTATAGTACTTTTTCCTAACTGTGTTATGATTCTAACTCTTAAAAGCTCTCTCTAAAAGTTTATACCCTAATACTGTAGACATATAAGTTAACATCAAATGAACTTGTGCATCATGCAATATAAAACTTAACTCAAATAATATTATAACAAGCAAATGTAATTATTGCATCATTTATTTCCCAAAATATTTCCTTTTTATTTCCCGACTTAAAAGCAATTAGGGTTTTCAAATAATCAATTACTGGACAAACCGCTACAATATATCTCACATTCGTTACCCATTGTTTCCCAATAAAATCAATGTAATATTTCAAGTGTCATTAATTAAAAACGAAACGGGTAAAAAGGTTGTTTGGAATCATTGTTGCACAAACTCATATTGTTACAATCAACAGTCTGATTTAATGTTGGTACTTTAATCTTATTTTTTTGTATATTTTTTTATTCGCTCATGGACCTCTACATTGTCAGGATAAATTTAGAGGAGGTACCTACGAACCTATCTTTAGTTGCTCTATATTTTTCAAATCTTGAAGATTATTATTCTAAGATTTAGATATTTATAATAATGCAAGTAAATTATTCGTTTAATTCAGATTCAGTTATTAAGTTAGTGTAGACAATATTCAAAAGTCGTGGTGGCCGAGTGGTCGAAGCGCTTCCTTCCGAACGGGAGGTTGCGGATTTAAATCCGGCTGGCTTGTACCTCTAAATCTAAATGTGAAAAATATTTATGTGTAATTTTTCACAACACCACTGGCTAAAAATGGTGAAGGGTAACATCGTGAGGAAACCTGCATGTCGGAAAAGGGTTCTAAAAATCCTTTGAAGATATGTGAAGTCCCCAATCCGCACTGGGCAAGAGTGGTGGACTATGCTTAATCCCTCTAAAAACAGACAACATTCAGTGTAGAAAAGTTGGAAAGAAAACGAGTACTCTACGTATGTCGTACTCTACACCTAAAGTTTTATTTACATAACTTAACTCGCCTAATAGGTCTTTGAAGATTGTTCCTTTTTTGGTCTAGTCAACAGATTCAAAGACTAACATAACTAGGTACACCATTTCGTTGACCTTTTCCGGATCTAGTATTGTCTTGATACGATAGTTATTTTTTTTAGTATTATTATTTAATCCTACCTAACCCTAGTCCTTTAACTAACGAGGCTTATATTCGCCCAAAATATCAATTTACGATATCGAAAATTTACTTCGGTTAGAACTAAAACCAAAATTGGAAACCTGAAACTATAGTAGGACTAACAAGCAAGTTTTAACAAGGACTATCGACTGACGAACTGAGCCCACCCTTCAATAACTATCGAACGAATATTAAAATAATAATATAAAGGTAGCAAAGTTTAATTAACTTTCCGAATTTCGGTACAAATTATGTTATGCCAACTTGTTTGCGTTCATTAAAATACATTTTCGAAACATTTCGGTCATTAGTACTTAGTTAATCAATTTCTGTATCAACCAACGGCCGACAAACTTTGTTGACAATACTGTAGCAACAGTATTAATAAACATACTTTAATGAATAACTCTCTAATGTATATTATAATAATAATGAATGTACTTATTCAGACACTCGTGGTTGTCTATAATACTTTCATGCATTTTGAACGGGTTCTTACCACGATATTTAATTAATTGAGTTGTTTCGATTTTTCAACGTTGTTGCAAACGTCATGATCACGAGAAGACTGGATATTGCGGGTCGATTTAAGAGCAAACAAATATGTCTACCCTCTTTCTCGTTCGCTAATTAATTAAATATCGTGGTAAGAACCCGTTGAAAATGCATGAAAATAATGAATGTATTCTTTTGTAATCTCAATATAATATTCATAGCATCATCAACAAACGAAAAGAATTCCATGCCATTTGAAATAATAACTGACAGTCTTCCTTGCCGGCAGACTATCTGAAAACTGTATACCTAATGATACATTGCATATAGATACGAGTAGTAATTTCGATACGTTTGTCTAAAACTTTATTTGTCAACTATGAACACGAGAATACACTGCAGCGGAACTTCGATACAAAATCTCAAAGATATTATATAAACTCCATTTCAGTATAACAAAGACATGCGTTATTCACTTTATGTTCAAACTAATAACGAGATTTAAAACGAACTCACCAAGTAAGTATACAAGCCTTTAAGCAACATTATTTTCTTGAAAATTTGAATAGAATTGAAGCTATATTCACGATGCCAACGTTCCAGTTGATTTAATTTTAATGTGAATTCATAAATTAATATAATCCTCTGAAACAAACAATGCGTGGAAAACAATGGTTGTAAGTAAGCTATGTTCATTCGAAGGATTAAGCTTTGAGTAAAATGAAGTATAGTTCCGTAAAATTTAATGCCCAGTACTATTTTAAGAATTAAAATAAAATAATACTTATTTTTATAAAAAAAAAAACTAAAATTAACATTAATACTTTTTCAATTAATCTATCTTTAACAATAGAGCTGAACCATCAAAGTTTATTGTTGGACTAGTTAGTCTACAAGCCCAAAGTTTTCCCATTGCTATACGTACTAGAAGTTATTCATAAGATAGAAATAGTGTTATTGATGTACAAAGATAGTTTAATAATAATGGCGACCGCTCCTCATTAATACATAATGAACTTTATAACGTATCGCATTAATAGAGCTCGAAGGACAGTGACGGGTTTTAGATTCAATATTAAACAAGAAGAAAAAGATAAGTTTTTTTGGCATCCTGATATCTAATAACATCAAATTCATATATGTACTTACTTAAGTTATGAAAAACCGCATGAAGAAGACCGCAAATGAAAATAAATCTACATTTTTTTCTTACTTAAATGTAAACAGTATACAATTTCCAGTACGCAATTTTCCACTTTTCCGGTCCAGTTTTGGGACTTCCTGTTTCTTGAAATGGACTTAGTAAATTAAATTGTTTTTATTTTTAGTAATTGTCAGCAGTAATAGGAAGGTGATATTCTGTGAAGTGTAATTGAATGCGGGTATCGAAGCAGGAAGCCCGTGGGGCACGCGCGGAATTCATTTAAAACTTTACCTACCCCCATCAATCAAAAACCAATCTAAATTGAACAACATTTTCGTTTGTTTAAGGGATATTTTGCGAGAAAAATAAAGGATTTATCTTCGTTGGCAGTTTTAGGTAACGTTTTGTTTAACAAACAATGATACAATGAATAATCTGTGCCGAAACTTAAGAATGGGAAATTAAATAATGTACAAAAGTTTTTCAAGTGCTCGTGACTTTCATTTAAAAAGTTTGTGACTTAATAATTCAGAGTTTAAATTAGGAGATCACTTAAAATTAATTACTTTTTGTTTTAATTTCAATCAGGAGTTTTGGGAAATTTGAAGTAAGAGTTTCCAGAAGACTTTGGTTTGATCGAAATTGGAGTAAAGGCATCGTTTGCGGTCCCCTACCGTCGTTAAGAATGCGTTACACAGTGTAGTTATAGTAATATGTAACTTGCTAAAAAGTAATTTACAAAAATACATATTTTCTTCAAAACTTAGAAATGAAATTTCACTTTCCATCCATTTTAAAGAACAGATATAAAATTTAAATAAACTTCAAATATCCAAACTTCGTGTGCAAAAGCATAAAAAAATTGCTACAAAATTTGCTCTAAATTTCCATTCTGTCATTTTCGTTGTAAAATTGCACAGAGATTGTACACAAAGGACACGTGAAATCCGATTACATTATGAATACCTGTGCAAAAGTAAATTCGAGTCAAAGTACGTAATTGGTAACGTTGCATAGAATTTCAGTGAATACCCTCATTTTCCATGAAATTGAATGAATATGCTGCGCTCAGAGAGCTTATATCCATTGTGCAATACAAAGCAACAATTTTGGTCTCTCTCATTTAGACTTAGGAAATTAATTTCATATATTAAATTATTAGTTCAACATATTAATAATAACAATTCAATCATTTGGACAATAATGTTAACATTTTTAGCTCCAGTTTTTGTTCTTCTAAATATACCTACTATATTACAAACATTTAATGAGACTACGTAATTCATATAATTTACTCACAGTATATATAATTAAGTTTTAGATTTAATATAAAATTATGTACTTCTGGTAAATGCTGTGCATACCATTAATTGATATATCATACATCATAGATTTAACTTAAATGTATTTTACTCTAATAGGATTAAGTGTATGTAAATTGTTGGTGTGACTTACAAAAATAAAAAATAAGATATTTTGTGCTTTTGATGCACTACGTTCAGTAAAATCTTTCAATAATTTACCTAAATATAATTCTTAATGATTTTAAGGTAATGTAGTATGGTTGAAAATTAAAGATGTCATAAAGCATTATGACTTCATTAGTTTACTACGAACGTAAATAATTACCAACAATTAATAATCACCAGTTATCATCAAGAACGTAAATTTTCTCTGTTTTTTCCCTGCGAGTTTTCCTTCTTAAACTGAGATTTTAAAAAGTTCCAAAATCAGTACATTTAAACGATATAAGTTAGTGGTGTAAAGATATAGATGAATTTAAAATAAGAATATAAATTTTCATATTTAACTCATTTAGATTTTGTTTAACGACATATTTAAATTACTTAGTACTCGTATAATTTACTAAAGATATTATCATCCACGCCATCTAGCATAAGATACTGAAAACTGAAAACAGTTCTTGCAAAAGAGTCTTCGCTTGAGTGCTGCCATCTACAAATAGAACGATGAACTAAGTGAAAGCCTTCAAGGGTTTTCCTTCAGAGTTTTTCTTATTTGTCGTTGAGTAGCGCTGTATTTTATAAACTTGAAACTTTTAGCAACTGCTTCGTATGAGTATAATTGAAATGATAAGTAATATCTAAATAAATGAATATGAATACTATTTTGCAGGAAATAATTTTACTGCGCTCCTGGTATTATTAATTACTTGTTAATAATGTACATGCATTTAACAATTGAGTATAAATTAGTTAAGTACCTTTTCTATTTGAACATAATGCAACACACTTTCAACATTACAAACTAAAACACAACTACACTTTAATAACCTGTATTTGACATTATAATATGAAAAACAAAAAAAAACATGGAAACTTTAAAATCTAACTCTCATTTTTATACCTGGATTAACTATGATGCATATATATACATATATATTTTGTTCAACATTTTTTAAAGTATGAGCTATTTTTGCATGTTAAGTGTAAGCTGTGTATGGATAAACGTGTAAATTACGTGTGTAATTTAATATTTTTTGTAACTAAATTTATTAACCAGTAAGAGAAGGAGTTTCAGAAAAAAATTGCTGTAACTATTGTTGTTGCTCTTTGTCCTGCTTTTAGAACCTTCAATATTGTTCACTTAAGATCCGCAAACGAATCGTTCAATAAATTTGATTTCTTTTTTTGAATAAAGTGCAGTGTTTTACTTCAATGACATTAACTCTATGAAAGAAAACAAAATATTCCACACCTTAAAAAGTATTATAACATGATGGAATTCCAATGCTTTTATTAGTCGCTAACCCTATACCTATTTGTTTCAGATGTACAAAGTGTTTGATGTGATATTCTGTATGGAACGTAACCTCAGTTAGCGCCCCGACCCCAATGAGCCGGTTTTCACCATGCCTCAATCCCCTTCACCTCGTCTGCGCCACTACAGGTCCCCTAAATACTCCAAGCATGAAAATAGAACCTTGCATGACGAAACTGAGCTTGGGTACCTTATGCATGATGCTTTCGATATATCTAGACTTTAATATAGTTTTGATTATCGAATATTTTAAGACACAAAAAGGTTCAAATTGTATCACGGTTTTATCACAAAGCAAATGATTTTCAAGTAAGAATCATTGATCATATAGTATCAACATATTTCACAGCACAGGGTAGCAACAAACCACATGTCTTGTAGCATTGAAGATAAATTAGTACAGTATTTCTTAACAAGCACACTGATACAACACAAAATAGAATTCAACTATGCACACAAATCATTAGGTAATTGATCAACACACTCAGCTTTCATACGAAACTGTTGGTAAGTAGGCCTTAAAATTCACGATAACACCTTTGTATTTGAGTAGGTTTGTAATCAATAAATAATATCACAGAAACACCGTGATACAAGCTTATCATCATTTCCATATTGTTCACCCAACACAAGTAACCAGATAACAGGTCCGCGTTTAAGCATTTCAAACTGAATGATCACGCAATTTCCACTCCAGCAAATATAATAGAATCTCTCTGATAGTACGTCCTTAGCCCTACGGAGGGTAACCGTTCATCTGAATACCGAAGAGATACGGTTTATCACGACTGACACAATAACATCCCTCAAATCAAATATCGTCGTTTAACAAATACCGTGGTCTTCGGTAACAAATTGATCAGATATTTTGTAGTCAAAAACAGTTGATCTTAATTTAAATTCTATAATTATAGCTTCAATAGTCAAAACTCATTTATTTGTAAAAATATAAAACATTGATTTTAATTTATTCAACATAACTTTAGTGTATCAACTTCGATTGTTTTGAAATATTATGTGAAATTAAACTAAAATAATTGAAAGCATTCTAATATTATCATTCCCAAAATACATTGTCAATTATAGATAAAAGCGGCGTGCGTTTCCCAGAGGAATGGTGCACCTATCGCCAATTGTTTGTTGATAATACTTGTCGACAGGCATAGGAGTGGTTATTACTTAATATCGGTAGTTCAGTTTTATCAGGCCGTTGATGCGAGCACAAGGGCGCGATATGAGGCTTCACGCTTGTTCGCTTCGTGTGTCTAGTAAGCCGCGGATCACCGTCTATATGTGTCGAAATACAAAGTTTTACAAAAACAAAGCGTATGTAACAAAATCACACTTCATCTTCATTGCAAATTTAAAATTAATTAAGATATTATATTAATATTAGTTTATCTTTCGACAGGACAATGACTGCAATATGTTTCGTTTGCAACCTCCCAATATTGTCCCATCAAGTGGGACTAGTGTGGGCTGGAGGCAACGGTTGGGACGAGTTGACCCGATCCACACTGGAAGAGTCGACATTGCGGCAAAGACTTGGCAGCAGAAGAGACTCGGCGGCGCAGGTATCCTGCCTGTCGCCGCCAGAGCCCGATGTCTCCGATCAATCCAGAGGTAACAATTTTTAATATATTCGATTTGTTTTTTTTATGTAGGTTTATTTATATGAAGGTGATATTCTTATAAGATCAATGTGCGTGGATAAAAACGAGAAATTTTAATACTCCTAGATTAAAAACTATTAAAATTTACTATACACTAAAAAATAAATAACTTAAATAATTGAGTACTCATATATTTTTTCCCGAAGGAGGACCTCGCCGTCGTCGTTCCTCTCTGGCCCAACTAACAGACCTTCTCCGAGAATGGGGAAGTGGAGGTGCTCCAAGAAGGCAGCGGGCTCCTCTCTCCAGACGAGAGACCCTAGCTGATTTAGCTCGATCCCTGCCATGGACAAGATCCGAACCACCGCCAAGACGACGTCGTGATTCATCAGCCGATTCTGGAATTAAGTCTATGGCGTCTAAACGTCGTGATTCAAAATCCGCACAGCCAGATTTTCGAGCTGACTTCCCAAACTATTGGGATAGGAAAGATTCCACCCAAATCATTATACCTACAAAAGACAAACGCATGAAGCGTCGAAGTTCTGAAGAAAAAGAACGCAGAGACTCTGTAGACGGGCCGCGTCATAGACGAGACTCCGTGGTAGCACAGCCACCTCGTATTGTGACAACACAAAGAAAACGGCGTAGCTCGCCGCCTCCACCAGCAGCACCGTCTTTCGTTGACGCATCATCAGATCCTGGTCCATCAACTCTGTTGCCTTCTGTCACTGTGGTAACTGTCCATGAGCCGAGCCGATCCGATGGAGAATGTCAGCCTATGACTATGCCGAGAATAATAACATCAGCTGTGACACCGTCGCCGACGTCACCAACAATACCGACGACAAGCACAACACAATCTGTTCAAACATCTCAAGCCACACAATCTGCGCAAACCAACCAAGCAACTACACCGGTTGGAAAGCCTCCTCCAAACTTAGGAAGTCGTCGAGATTCTACGACTCAATGCGGTCGAGCGAGGCGCGATTCTCGGGCAGCTGCAAGCCCTGAGCGCCGATTAGGAAGACTTCAAAGACAAGCTACTGTATTCGATGATCCAAATGGTCCCCCTGGAGCTAGGCGCAGAGATTCAGGGCCATCCTTAGGTCCTGATGATGAAGGGAGAGTTAGAAGAGATTCTCTTAGCCCCGATTCTGCAGCACGTCCAAGACGTGAGCGTTCACAGCTAAGTCCAGACAGAGCAGGTGGTGGTGAACTGAGTCCATCAGCGGCCCGTCGTAGAAGCAGATTACGACGACAAGCTTCATGCGCAAGGATGGGTCGCGCCAGGAGCCCTGAGTCGAGTTCTTGCTCCAGCAGAGATCCAAGCCCCTGTGCTCGTCCTCCAGAACGTACAGAACGCTCCATGATACGGAGGCAGTCGACAACTGAAGAAATATTGATTGCTCGCGGCTTTCGACGACAATCTACAACAGAAGAAATGATAAGATGCCGTAACTTCAGAAGGCAAAGTTCTCAAAGTGATGACGCGTGTATGCGAGCGCGTGGTCGACGTGACTCGTCTACGCAAATACTGGATGGAACTATTGGAACTATGACGGTTGAAACCACCAGCACATTTTTCGATTCTAGCACACAGACAGGTTAGTTATCTTTTTTTTAGCATAAAAGGTGGGTAATAAGTATAGTTTTTCTAGTAACTAATAAATCTTAATGCTGTGTAATTTATTAAGTAACAAAAGTACGAAGACCCAACTTAATCGGAAAATTAGTGTTTTAGTACCTATCACAATATTTTTTATGCAGTTTATATAATAACGTAATTAAAAATAGTAAATAGTATGTGTCGTTAAATCATTGTATTATAACCACTTTAAAATACGTTATGGACATTTTAAATTATTGAAGAAAATAACATTCCCTATTTAATGTTAATTTCATTACATAAAGTTAAAGCTATTTTTCGCTGGAGTCTTAAATTATAAAATGTCATCAAATAAAATTGAACACTAGTTCAAAAGTTGCATACGAAATTTAAAACGAATTCAAACTCGGAGGGGTGGCGCGCAAGTTTCACTCGAACACAAACTGAACAGCTTTTCCGTTACGTGAAGCAAATTACAACGGTAAACTCACTTGGAATACGAGCACTACTCACTAACAGAGCCTCCGCCACGTGCTCGACCCCCGCCCATTTCCACCAGCCAATCGATTCACCGGTAACTCTTGCATCTCTCTCTACGAGCTGTTTTGTCGACGGGTTGTGAAGCGAGAGGGTGCCGTGAAAGAGAGGCATGCACAGTAGCGCCACAGTGGACTCCTGACGTAGCTGTCACTTCCGAATAATACAAGGAACGGCGCGATCGCGCGGAGCATGTTGAGATGAGATGAACGCGAACTCCCGGCGCAGGCTCGCCCGCCCGCGCCTTCTCATCTGTTGCGATCACTGCCATGTTTACTAGAACGAAAGTGACGTGCCGCACACAACTGATAACCTCAACAACAATACATTTCATAGCCTAAAACGTGATAAATATATTACTAAAAATCAACCGTTCAACGTACTTATTACAACGAATAATAGTTTTTGTAGAACAAATTTATTCTTGATAAAATTTATGATTTTTCTGTTTGTTTTCACGAGAGTTTCAATGCGAAAATATTTACAATTTTAATATAGTATATTTAAAAGTGTCGTGCAGATATTATTTATTTTTTGCGTGTATTTACTCGGGAATCGAAATAGTTGAGTTCGAGTGATGTTCAAAGAACTTTGTAAACTTTTGAACTGAGAACCTGCAAGTGAATAAACGATAACACCAATTAATTTTAAGTGAAATATATTTAATATTTGCTAATATATTTCAAATCTTAGTTAATACGCTTTAACGAACTATTAGATTAGTATTTATCGAAAATTATATAAATATAACCAGTGTTCGATTTTCCCAAAATAAAAATGGTAAGTTTAACTTAAAACTTTTATCTTTCGTTTTTCAATTAAATTATTTGAACAGAGTCATAATTTGATGATATTATAAAAATATATTGCACTTCACTCACTAACACGACACCTTGTACATTCGTGTCTTACTGAAACAGACAAGCAGCCCATCTGAAGGTAAACGATCACTCGCCCCTGCCATAACCAACACCGCGTGCAAAATTGACCGTGAGTTCCTTTCAAAATTATTTAAATGCTTGCTTTTCTTATCAATGAATATTTAATTCTAATTTTGACCCGTAGCTTCGTAGCCCTCGTAGCCACCGTCGTAGCGATCTACGAGGTACAATTCTCGCTACGCTACGAGTGCTTCAAGAGTTTTCTCGTTCAAAGTTTTCATTCACCTCAATTATGTAAAATCACTAGAATAAATCAAATTGCGTTCTATTTGCTAAATTGGTTTACTTTTATCTATCAATTTAATTGGAATGATTTAGTTACTGCAATCAAGGATTTTGAGAATCCTCGATTACAATTTTTAACTAACGCGGTTATGCTTAAAAATTAATGTAAATACTTTACATACTGGTACACAAAAACATGATAACAACCTCCTGTTTAATACTTTTTAAATTGCTTTGATTTAGTTTAATAGCATGAGCGTTTTAATATATTTTTAATAGTAGTAATGTATTCCATATAATTTTATTATGTTTGTGCATTTTACAACTTTTAAAATATTCACATATTATAAATTAACTACTAGTACCTGCTTTACCTGTTCTAAACTAAACTAAATAGTTTTACCAAAAAAAAAAAAAAAAAACGATCGATCGTCAAATTCATGTTTAACCATCTCAAAAGCATTGTCTAATATATAGTCTAATATTAATTTATTAAAGGAGTGAGCAATAAAACTGAATTGTAAAAACATTCACAAATCACATTATAAAGAAGACGTGTATGGTAATTGCTATTAATTATTGTTGTAACAATATTCCTATGTATAAAATTACCTTACAATTCTCCTATATATATCTAGAAACAGCTGTGATTTTATGGCAGAGCCCCAGAATATCTCATTCTGGGGTACATTATAATATAAAAGAATAGCAAGAATACAAATTATTATATTATCAATAAAAAATATTTTTAAAAGACCTCTTAATCGAATGACGATAAATGACAATCTCTCAGTAAACAGGTATACTAGGTCTATTGTAATTACTTAATATAAAGTCAATTATCAGCTCACCTGCCTTATAAGGTTATAAACACAAACACCTTTTTTGAAACTTGTTCTATAACAAAAATACTTTATGGAAGTACGCCGTAAATTGTCGAATTCCCAACAGTACATTTTGAAGTGAGGCAATCAAAATTTATCAAGGTACCGTGTCATTTGCTCGTCGCTTAATTTAATTAATATTTGATTTACAAGGAACTGGGTTACTTTGTTACGAAGTCTCATAAAATAAATTTTAAAAGGTTTACGGTTTATTGCGCTGTTTTTAGTGATTTACGTACGTTCGTTACGTTGCAGCTATAATTTCTTAATTAGAATGCGTGTCATTGATTTAAAGCTTATTTAATACAAGGTACTTAATACTTTAAGTATCGTATGCTTATTACATCGAAATTTATAGGCTCCAATTTGCTCCTGCAAATGTGACGTATTGCCTTATTCAATTATTGAGGTTTATATTTTTCTCACTCAAAAGTGATATTGGCTGGTAATTATGTCAGTGAATTAATGAGTATAGTAGCTCTAGCATTAAACATGTTGTTGAGATTTCAGATGTATGAAAAATAAATTTACCAAAAACCTTTTTTTTTTCAATTTAAATAAGTTATCATACTTAATTAAACTATAACACAAAAAAACTACTACTGTTTTGATATCAACTAGCAAAATAAACTCAACTCAATAAACACAATCTTCAAGAACAAACAAAGTAACCATTTATCAGTAGACTATACCTTCAAAAGCTATAAAAAACAAAGGTAATATCGTCATTCATTATCCATTTTATTAACAATAACTTGCATATACAACGATAAACCGAGTGAATATTGAAACGGTATGGCTCCCATAGCTCGTTACAACATCATCCTTGATTATAACTTTGCTATAAAAACCGAATGTTTTATTAACGATCCTCTTTACTGTTTCAACGCTATATTAATTACGGCCTGTTTTCAATCAACTTCATTAATATTTCAATATCATTTCCAAATAATTTAGTTTCATTTGGTACTTCAAAAGAGCTTGTTTGTATCACGAAACGATGAAATGTGTTGTGGAATATATTACATTTTTATGAACGGTTGTTAGGAATATAAAACAAATTGAATATAATAGTATATTTTGAAAAAATTTAGAAGCCGAGAAGTTTTTGGACTTGTTTCTCATGCCCGCTAAGTTTCTTGCCACTTCTTCTCGACAGTGGCTATTTATTTTTTCCGAACTGGTGGTAGCCTTTTGATAACAACAAGCATGATAATTTATATTAACGTTAAGAATAAATAATTTCATTACTTACAATCGCAATAATATAACTTTAAAATATTTTAAACAGTAATTTCACCTGTTTTTAATGATAATCAAACAGAAAGAGCTTTTAAATTAATATTTTAGTCAACCATTATAAATATACAGACAGTTTACAATGTGAAAGTCGAATTCAATATTGACTTTGAGTACGAAACCAAAATTTTCAACTTTTATTATTTTAACCCGAGGCGTTTCGAAATGTTTAACGAAGAAACATTAAACAATGATGGGCAAGTAATTCAACATTTCTATTGGAAGACCTCAAGTAATTTCTACATCAAATCAATAAGTTTTGATGAAAAAAATATTAATTTATTTGTTTAGGTATGTAGGACATGGACAGCAATTATTACTCTAATAAAAAATAACATAATCCATAATTTCTCATGTTATCATTGTAAATCAAGTTATTCCAGTTGTTTTTTATAAAATTTTATGTTTTTATTAAAAATATGTTTGGATTACATTGTCATTTTAACATTTTTACCGAGTTATGCGGTCAATTTATAATGAAGACTTAAAATTTTAAGCCTCTGCTCTTGGCAACTTTCCGAGTCGCACTACTTTGCCCTTTGGCACAACGCCAAGGCCACTTTCACTTTTTACAAACGATTTCGCGATTCTGGCACTATATTTTCAAATGTGAATCTTATTTAGCATACATGATCTCGTAATTTTATATTGAATTGATTTAAACGATAGTCGTACTTGTGAGTTATTGACTCGTGTTTGTAATTTTTAACCGACATAAAATAAATAAGGTTACTAAACTCGACTACCTGTAAACTCAGCTAATTATATTTTCATGAAAAGCGTCAAGATACCGTAACTCGCTACTCAGGACATTTTTGAAACCTTGTTTGAAGAGGGATATCTCATGTTCAGGAAATACTAAGGGGCTCATCCCAAAGCACTTCAAGTTACACATGTACCACAAAAATAATACGATAATATAAGAATATTTCTTCGGTCTTGTCTACTCATCTTTGACAGGACTATAAAACTAGTTAGTAATAAATTTATTTAAACACTCGCGGTTATCTACATCACACTGTTACTAAACGGGTTCTTACCACGATTATTTTCAACGAACGAGAAAGAGGGTAGACAGATTTGTCTGCTCTTTAATGACCTACCCGCAGTTCCTCAGTCTTCCCGTGATCATGGCGCCTAAAACAGTGCCGAAATATCGGGATCGCTCAATTGAAAATAATCGCGGTAAGAACCCGTTTAGTAATAGTGTAAGTAGTTAGTAATAGTTTGAGGCAGTATAGTAATTGAAAAATAATTCATTTTAAAGTCTAATTTTAAAATGTTGCATGTGTTATGTATATTTAGCAAAGTGAATCGTGTACTTTTAATTTAACCTTGTAATAAAAGCAAACCCTTATTACATCTGCAGGTTAAATTAAGCACCTATATTATTACACTGAGATACGAAACTTTTAAGTACTTCCCCGGTTTCTGCGAAAGAACTTCGGTTATTAGACGCCGTTAAATGTTTATTGAGAATAATAAAGAAGCTCTTACAGCCTCGTAATAAAAGTAGTTATAAATCAATTCGTTCGACAATAGGCTCGATGTACTACGATAAACTTTATTGTAGTAACTTTTGGTATAATACTTTCAAATAATCACACACTCAAAAATAAATATCTATTGTAGAAGTATAAGTAAACCAAGTCTTGACAATTAGTTTCTCTTGCATATAATTTATTTTTTTACGAATTATTCAACTCACAAGGTGTGCAAAAATTCTTCAGTTTTTTACATAGCATAGTGTTGTCCCATGGGGAATATCCTAAAGAACTTTTTGATATGATTCCATTTTATCATCATACTAAAATGTCGTCGGGTGGAGTTCATTTTATCTGGAATCGTCTGAGTCTACATTCATCTCGTATGATGGTTGGTTCGGGAGAACATTTTTTTATGTTCCTTTTTTGGTGTGGGATGAGTTACATAATATTACACATTACATTTATGTATCTACAAAAACAATTACTAAAAATAAATATTACTAAAATTCTCATTGAAATCCACATCTTAAAGAATTTTAAAATTGAAAAAAAAAAATAATGTTTTATTTTTGGTTTCAATTATAAATGTTAATGAAAAAGTATTAAATAAAGTTGTGTCTTCGTACAACTGTAGCAGTTTATATTAAGTACAACTGTAGAAAAATGTAGATAAAAAATTCTAAATATTCTATTAGACGCTGGTTCCATGTAAAAAAATATACTACCTGGTTATATCCAGTCCAAAACACATTGTGGTGTAGCCAATTTGTTTCAGTTGCTTTTACTATTTTTACTGGGTTTACCGTTTATCTAACAAGTGCAAATATTTCAGAGCCATCTCCACTATACGACAACAATCACTACCACGAGGAATGTCTTCGATGCAACTCCTGTGGACTGAATCTCACTGGACCAAACCAGGTTTGTGATATTTCAATTCAGAGATTTAACCCTTTCACGAACAAGGGAAATATTTTTCCCTTCTACAAAAATCGTTACTATTATTTAATAATATATTTTTTAATGAATGTCAAACGTTACGTTTATGTACGTTGTGTTAAAATATTTCATATGAAATTTATAGGAAATTTATACACCCTACTATGTTTTTCTAGTGATATCTCTTACTTAACAGAATAACTTAAATATTGTGTAGTATTCGCATGTTTAGTGTCAGCCATCTTATGGTCCTGAAAGGGTTAATATAATTACGAACAAACCGATAATGAAGATAAGTTTGCAAAAGAAACACAAAAATTCGTTTGGCTTTGCCTTTAAATAACACACATAACATACATAAAATAATATAGGTAAAATTTTTGAACAGGATAAAATATTTTGTCAATTTGTAGCTATTTTTCTCTTGATCTACTGGACTCAGTACGAAACAAGAGATCAGATTATGTTTTCAAAGAGCTTGACGAAAAGCTCTTTCATAGGATTAAGAAAAGTTAAATCATAAATAACGAGCAACTCGTGTGTTTTCTTTATATTACATCTAATCATCACTGTTACATTCAGTCATATGGGACAGAAAAAATAATAAAAAATCTACACATATTCTATCAGCTTTATAACCTAGAATATAATAAGAATTACGCTCACTCGGTTAGCATAAATACGTTACATTATGATTTACCAATTTCACGGAAGATCAAACGCGATTGCCTCAAAAACGTCTCGCTTGTTAAATTTTATCATTTTTACAAACACCTTTCATTAGTCTCGCAAAAATATTTAGGAATTCGGGCGCGTGATATGAAAGTGTTCAGGAAATGTTTCCCTTTATTTGTCATGCTGAGTGCGTTTTCTAATTCATTAATGGATGAAATTTTATTGCGCTCTATAACTGAAGCGTCAATAAAATGGCCTCCAGCGGAAAATGCTCTTTGTGCCGTGTGTCATCGTGCGCTTTGAACTCTGCTAACATATGCGATAGTTTAGTGTCAATGTTTGTTTAAACTTCATCATTGAAAATTAATTGAAATGGAATACATTAGTTTATACAATTCAATTTTCGTATAGATTACCTACTTTAAGTTCCGTGATGGGTATGTACATGTTATACATATCACTACAATTCAAAAATCGCTCAAAATATTGACACGAAACGTCATCGCGAAATTTTCATGACGAAGCCTCAAAAAAATTGAACAATGAAACTGCCTACTGCAAGTACTCACCATGACATGAATACGGCAAAAACTATTTCACAAAACATTTCATATTCGTAATTCAAATATTCGAAAATACTTGGAATTTTCAGAATTCATTGTCACGACCGGTCCAGTGTAAAACGAAATAAAAACAAACCAGTTTTTCTCTCAAAGGTTTTTCGTCCAAAGAGGGTGAATGCAAACAGACACTGCCGCTGCACGTTTATTAACTTTGACATTTGGTATGCGCAGTTATTGTTCGTTTTTTGCTTTTGTATTATACGGTTATTCCGAAGCAAGCAGATTATTCGAAATATTTCTTACACGATTCTCGGAGTTCAAAACATGTTCGTTGTATTTCTCGTACATATTCAGCATTCCTTATTATTTTAATACAATGTGCTACAAATATAACAAATGAGTAATGTTTTGGTTATCTTATGTTTCATTTAGTAGAATAAAATAGTAGGTTATCGACCCTAAGTCAAGATTTAACTTAGGGTCGATAATAAGTAACATGTTCTGTTTAAAAAACAATCTACTGAAAATTATGAAAAAATCCCGTGAGTAGGTATATAAAACATATATAAACTAGTATATTATATTTTCGTTTATTTCGTTCAGATCTATTCACTCAATATTCTGTACCGACCGGATATTAAATACTTCGTTCAATGTCAGCGTTTGGTTCCGGAAAAATTACAGAACAAATACTAAAGATAGAAAATTGCTCTTTACTTAAATTTTTGATCATTACTTTTCATGTCCTACTTTACATTCTTGTACTCTTGTAACTGCATCATATACCGACCGATACCGTCTTTGCAGAAAGAGAGAACGAGTAGGTATGTTATTTTAAATATATCTGATAATTATTAGAAAGTTGAAATGACACGAATTATAATTATTTTATGTAAACAGTGTATGCCTTTCAAGTTTTATAATTGTGACATTTGGTGACTCATGAACTATTCCGACAATTAAACCTTTTCGGTTTTTACATTATGATAGGTATTTGTCAAAGGTTCTCTTTTCAATTTTACCATGTATCAAAATCAAGGTATGAGAAAACAATACGATACGTCCTTCACATACACGAACAAAACAAAGTCCAATCGGCAACAATACCGGCGGGCATTGATTGAAATTAATCAAAGCTAAATCGCAGAGGAAACCCGTCGCAAACTTATTACAGAACTCAAAGCGAATCAATCAAGCCAACGTAACTAAATAATTACAATGCGAACTTATAATTTCAAACTATTTTGTAATGAGAAAGTTGATCAAAGTATAATGTTGTTAGTTTTTAACAACTTTGTAAAAGTTAACGATAACTTATCAAAAGTGACTGCTAATGTTTCTTAAGTTCGTCATTTCCTTCTTATCACCAGTGCACTTATCTCCGTCGCAGTTATGAAGTTATCAATTCATATCATTCATTTTAATTCGGCATTAACATTAGTATATTATTTAAAACATTATGTTACAAAATATGCATACTATTTAAAATAATAAAATTCGCTTTCCGGCTGGGTAAAGGGCTTGATTCAGAAGGCGGTCGTTCTTGACACGGCACGTATTGTGAGGAGGTTTCTCTCTCTTGAGCCCTGACCATTGATGGTTTGGGTCGTAGACCCCGTCTCCAGTGGCCCTCAGTTTTTTTATTTGTATTTTTAAATTTATTTTTTTGTAAATGTTTTTTTTTAAATATAATCTTAAAAAATAAATAAATAAGGGGATAGTAAAATAAAACCATTAAGTCTATACTATTCATTAAACGGTAAAGCATATCTATTTTTCAAATTATTACTTTTTTTTTTTTTTTTTGGACGGGAGGAAATCGCCGGACTTCCACTCGCCCCGCGAGTGGGGTATGTGGGTGTCGAACCGCACCAAAACCTCCCGCCTCTCACGCTCGACATCCGATGTGGTAGGGGTGACAGGACGCGTTCGCGATTGTCGCTTACGTATCGCCCCGTCACCCCCGGACGTCGAACCGGCAGCCGTCGGTGAGAACGACCACCGGCTCACTCGGTGGACGGGCCAATTAAGGCCCGCCAAGATGGGGCCGTGTGGTGTAGGGTCTCCCTCGGCCCAGGCCGGCCCAGGGCTAGCCCGGGTCGGGGAGCACGGCTTGCCATCCCCCGTACAGATAGCACGGAGGGTGCGCGCTGAAGCCTAGCGCGGCACCCCTCGGGTCCGATGTTGGTGGACCCGGTAGTCTTAGGGGGCCAGGTCCCGGGACAACTCCCGAGGTCGGCCCCGCTCGACGTCGGCGGCGACGGGGTTGGTCGGGGAGGGAAGAGCTCTCCCTCTCCCGCCCCGCCGCCTCCTTCTGCGAGATGGTGGACTCGCAGAAGTCGAGCATAGCTTTCCAGGACTCGTCGTCGTCGAGCATCGATGCCACGACGCCCGGCAACGACAAGTCCTGCCCTACTTGTGCGACCAGGACACGGCGCTGCTCCTCCCATGCGGGGCAGACAGCGAGCGTATGCTCTGCCGTGTCCAGGTCGCTTGTGCAATGATGGCACCTCGTCGTCGGCTCGACCTGTATCCGGTGCAGGTACTTCCCGAAGCAACCATGCCCGGTCAGCACCTGCACCAGACGAAAGGTGAGACGTCCCTCGCCACGACTCACCCAGTCCCTCAGGACAGGGCGAATCGCCTCGACGGTCCTTAGACCCCAGCTGGGGTTGGCCAAGCGCCTTGACCAAGCCTCCAGCACGGACCGCCGAGATTGGGCCTTCCGGTCCCGTACCGCGGCTCTGATGGGACGCACCACACCCAGAGCACGGAGGTCGCAGCGCCAACGATAGTCGTCGGCGAGCGCCTCCGCCTCCAGGTCCCAAGGTGGCGTCCCAGCCAGCACGCACGCCGCCTCAAAGGAGACGGTGCGGTATCCGCGGATGACCCTGATAGCTACGACGCGCTGCGGCCGGTACAGGAGCCGGACAACAGTTGCTGTCCGGTTTCCCGGCGGCGCACGACACGGTTTGGTCCCCCGAGATTCGGAAGCAGCCGGCTCAGAGCGCCGGCCGTCCTCATCAGTCGGGGGACGAGCTCCTTAAAGTGGGCCCGGAAGGTCCAACGGCTGTCCAGTATGAGGCCGAGGTACTTCAATCGCACCCCGACCTCTATTGGGACGCCTCCAACCACGATTTGGGCCCCTGCAGGTGGCGTCACCCCAGCCCTGTGGAACCACAGGGCCTGGGACTTATTGAGCGCCACCGCGAGGCCCAATCTCCTAATACGACCGACGACGAGGGCCACCCCCGCTGTGGCGAGATGGGTAGCCTCTCTGAAGTCTTGACCCCGGGCCATGACGAGCGTGTCGTCAGCGTAACAAATCACGCTCAGGCCCGGGGTCAGGGCGCCTCTCAGCACCCAGTCGTACCCGACATTCCAAAGGAGAGGTCCGAGGACCGACCCCTGAGGAACCCCGCATACGACCGGAAACCGGTAAACGGTCCCATCGTGCCCGGTGCATACTACCGACCTGGCCTCCAAGTAGGAGCCGACCAGCCGGCGGAGGTAGGGGGGAACTCCATGTCTCTCGAGTGCCCCCCCTATCACGGACCAGGGCAAGGTGTTAAATGCGTTGGCGATGTCAAGCGACACCGCCAAGGCCACCCCGCCGTGATACGGCTTCATTTGAGAGGGCCCGCACGCGAAGGATCGCGTCCATGGTTGAGCGGCCCTCTCTGAAGCCGTACTGCTCCGCCGACAGGTCGGGTCCCACCCCGACCAGGTGCTGGACGATGCGGGCAGCCAGAATGCGTTCCAGCAATTTGCCCACCTCGTCCAGCAGCACGATAGGACGGTAACCGGCGGCTGTATCCGCCGGGCGCCCCTCCTTCCGAAGAAGGACGAGTCTACCCTCTCGCCACAGCGAGGGAAACCGTCCCGACTCGAGGCAAGAATCGTAAAGCCTCAAGAGTCGGTCCCCTAGGGCATTGAGGGCCAAGGCCAGGACCCGGCCATGGATGCCATCCGGGCCGGGTGCCGTGTCTTTAGCACTCATCCTGACTACGGCCACACGAAGCTCCTCCCCGGTGATGTGGGGAACCTCAGCAGGGGCCTCGCCGCCGGTATCCTCCAGCGGCTCACCCATAGCAGGGGGGATAAATCCCTCCTGCTCCTGCGGGAACAATGTCGTGACAATGTCCCGCAGCTGCTGAGGCGGTAGACGCTCGGTTATGGGGGGCGCCCATGGGCGCACCTTGCCGCGCACCATCTTGTATGGGCGCCCCCAAGGGTCGTCATCGAGCGTCTCCAAAAGGCGCTCCGTGTGCTGCTCCTTGGCCATCTTGATGGCCAGCCGCATGGCTCCCCTCGCCTCCTTGTACAAGCCATGCAGCCGGGCCTCCTCCTCCGCGAATGCAACGGGGTCGTTGCTACGCGGAAGGCGGCGACGGCGGTGCCGAGCGCACTGGCGCCTCGCCCGGACGCATACAGTTCTCAACTGCGCTATCTCGGGCGACCACCAGTACGTCGACCTCGTGGGAGACCAAGGGCCGACCCGGGGCATCGAAGCGTCGCTAATGCGACGCATCGCGTCCCGGAGCCAGAGCGCCTCGGCCTCCACGTCTACTGGGTGTGGACGCATGGGCGTCCACGCCGCCACCGTAGAGGCTTCCATCAAGAGCTCCTTGTTCAGGAGCTTCAATGCCCATCTGGGGAATGACCGGGTCGTACTCCCGCGGGCGTCCGCAGCCGGCGTGGGGACGGAAAGATCAAACCGAATGTAGCGGTGATCTGATAACGATTCCGCCCCCACCAACACTCTCCAGCCGCGGATGCGATCCGCGATGGCAGAGCTCGCGAACGTAACGTCCACGATGGACTCGCCCTGCCATCGCACGCAAGTCGCGACCGAGCCCCTGTTAAGTAAACAGAGGCCAGTCGCGACCGCCCACTCCTCCAGCAGCCTACCGCGAATTGTAGAGCGGGGGGAGTCCCAAGCGACGGATTTCGCATTGAGGTCCCCCGCGAGTATCACTGGACGGGGGGCGAGGCGGTGAGTAATCGCCTCGAGCCCGTCCAGGAACTGCTCAAACTCGACGGTAGGCCGGCTCGGAGAGAAGTACGCCCCGATCACGACGGTATCCATAACCGACACCGCGACGAACCCAGAACCCTTGGCCACCATTACCAAGGGCGGGATCGCCGCGGCCCTCCTGATATGTATGGCCGCCAAGCCGCAATCGTCCCCGAACCAACAATCGTCGGCTGGGGGAACGAAGTACGGCTCGGCGACCACGGCAACGTCAATTGACCACTCCGCCATGCTCTGGAGCAACATGTCCTGAGCCCTGGCGGAGTGGTTCAAGTTACCTTGGAGGAGGCGAAGGGTGCGGTCCATTAAGATCGAACCACCTCCATCGCCTCCTCCCTTCCTCCATCGCCCCCGCTATCGGGCGTCTGTGACGCCACAGCGGGGGCCGAAACGCCGGCCGGTGCTCCTCCGGCCGACTTCTTCTTCAGGCGCCGCTTCTGCTTGCGGCGCCTGTTGCGCTCCGTGTTGGAGCCGGACGGGGAGCAAGCCTTGCCCCCCGCCCGGTGATCAGCCTTGCGCCCGGCCGCCGCGCACAAAGCGCAGTGCGGTGCGGCCGAGCACATGGCCGCCTTGTGTCCCGGTTGACCGCAGCGGAAACAGAGTTCCCTGCGGTCAACCGTACTCGTGCACCTGGCGATGCTGTGTCCGGTGCCGAAGCACCGGAGGCACCGCCAGGCGCGCGACTCTAGCAGGCGCACGTGGGCCGCTATCCAGCCCACGCGCAACCTGCCAGGGTGTCCAGCCGGTCGTCGCGGCGGGGGAGTGGCCAAGGAGGTGGCCGTCTCCACGGGGCATCGCGCCCACGCAGATCTGGCCCCGGAGTAGCCGGGGCGAAGCTCGCCCACGACTACGTTCTCCGGGGCACATTTCCCCTGGGCAGCGATAGCCGCTGCCACCTCCTCTTTTGTGGCGCAATCGTCCAGGCCGGTAATTCTAATCTCCGCCATCTTTACCGGCCTGTGGACGCGCACCACCTCTTCCGGCCAGACCGCCCGGAGACCCGCCATCAGGAGGTCCGCGATGCCGGAACTATCGGCACCGGGACACTCCAGCAGACGAGCCCCGTTGGCGGTCGTCCGGAAGCGGAGGCCCTCCCCCGCTCCTATCTCGCCCAAGTCGATGGCCGCGCGCGCCTGGGCCATGACATTAGGGTAGGTCATACCCTTTTCCTCGCCGGCTGGCAGCAGTGTTACCACCACTGCCGCCGACTTCGGCGCGCGCGGGCCCTTCTTCTTGGGCTTCTTCTTCTTTTTGGCGGCCGGTGCTCGACCCTCCCGGGGAGCAGCCACGGCCGCCGCAGTCGCAGTCCGGTTGGTGGGGGTGGCGGGCGCTCTACCCCTCTGGGGAGCTTCCGCCACCGCCCGCGTCGCAGTCCGGTTGGTGGGGGTGGCAGGCGCTCGACCCCTCTGGGGAGCCTCTGCCACCGCCCGCGTCTTCGTCTGTGGGGGGGCTGTAACCCCTCCAGGTGGTGAGGCCTCCGCCGCCACCGGAGGGGCCGACACCCTGGCCCTTTTATTGCCCCGCCGCACTACCTCAGTCCAGGCGTCGTCCATATTGGACGGCGCTGGCGGCAGCGGACGGGGCTTCGGTGCTGGGGCAACCGCCGCGCCAGCACCGCGTCCCTTCTTTGGGGCCGGAGTTGGCCCTGCGGGGGGCCGACGAGCCGACCGCCGAGTGGTGGGACCAGACGGGGTGGTGGAGGGTGGCGCCGCGTCTGCAACTGCAGGTGCAGCCGCAGCCGACGCAGCGCCACGCAGGGCAGCGACTTCTGCCCTGAGTTCGGCAATCTCCTTGCCGAACTCCTCCATCAGTTCCCGCCTGATGCGCCCCTCCAGCTCGGTCGCCTCCCGGATCTCCGCCCTCGAGCGGGGCGAAGGGTGGCTCCTGGGCCCTGCCGCCTCCTCGGGAGAGGGCAAGGCTGGCTGCTTGTCACTCATTGGAGCGGTTGGGGACCGATGCGCTGCCGCATCCCCCGGGCTAGGGCCTGGTGTGGGCGTGCGCCGCTCCCTACGGAACGAGCGCGATGGCCCCTTCCGCTCCAACGCCGCCAGCCTCACTTTGAGGGCGGCGGTCTCCTCCGTTTGCCGAGCGTTCTCTTTACGAGACCGCTCGGCCTCCGCTTCCAGCGCCGATGCTCGGCTGATGGCTGCCGAGAACACCGGCACCAGTTTGCGGGCATCGGAGGCGATCGCTCGCAACCTCTGCCCTTCCTCCCTGGCCCCTTTCCCCGAGGCCCGGCTGGACGCATAAAGCGCCCTGCGCCCCAGGCTCTCGAGGACGGCCGTATGCTCGTCGAGCTCCTTCCGAGCCGGCCGAGGCAAGGAGTCTTGGCCGGGCCCGGCGCCGCCACTCTTGGCGGCCAGCCTCCCTGAGCGTCTCGTCCTCTGCGGCCCCACACCGCGAGAGGACGAGCCGCCCCCTGAGGTCCTCCGCGCAGCGGACTTCCGCTTGCGGAGGACTCTCCCCGCCTGTTGCTCTCCGGAGTCGACATCACTGGGGGTGGTACTCCATGTCGGCTCCGGTCCCGCATCTATAGGCTCTTCTTCCTCCGAGCCCATCTCGTCCGCCCAAGAGAACGAAACGATTTGGGCCCGGGCATCGGTGTCATTGCCACTCGCAGGCCCGGCTACCTGCGAGTGCCTTCCAGTGTCTACTTCCATCGTAGGGGCCTGGTTGCCTACCCCTACGTGGGCATCGGTGGGCGTCTTCACACCCGCGGGCCCGGATACCCGCGGGCGCCGGGTGCCTGGGGCCGGATCGTCCGGCAAGGCATTCTCTTTTTGGGACTTTTCCATATTACGATTTAATTTTGGGTGATTACTCACACCACTTACCCAAGGTGGTGCGGTCGCTTTTTCTGGGGGGGATTTAGTCCCCCAAGGCTCGCGATAGCCCGGGTGCAGGTTACCCGCCGCCTGCTGTTCGGCGTCCTCCTCCGGTGGCCCACTAGCCACCCTCCTCGTCCCCGAGGGCACCGCTTGCTTAACAAGCGGTGTGGGGAGAGGAGCTCCGTGTGGTCCTCTTAGTCGCGGCACCCTCTTGCCAGTTCAACACCTTGCGGTGTGCGAGGGTGCACGCTCCAGCCCACCGCCACGACAAGGCGGGACCACCGGGTGGGTCAAATTATTACTTAGCAGTTTTTACACTTCATACGATTACGCGAGAGAGTTTTTGGAAGCCCACCAAAAATCCATCCAGTCTTATAATTATTTCATCACATCGCGTCGGTCCGTGTTTACCCTACTCAATGTTTCGGTACAAAGAGTAGCAGTTTATTTGATTGACAGCTCGATAATGTACCGTCTGCACGATACAAGTTACGTTTCCGGTCGACGGACCCTACCACGGAACAACGTGTAACAATTTTTGCCAGTGGCTACTGTTACTTCACCAGCTGGCTCAGGGTAAAGAAGAATGAGACTGCTCAGGGAATGGGTTTATAAAATAACACACTTAGCAACAGGCCATAGACATATATTCAAGAATACACACACAAGTTATAAAATTAGATTAACATAAAGAGTTAAATTAAGGTATTAATATATTAAAATACGCTTATAATAGGGAACTGGCTTCATAAAATTAAATGGTGAGATGGTCATAGGTTACATAATAAAAAAATGATACGTAACTTAATAGGTACGATCAGGATGGTGTGATCCCGAGACAATTCACATCTTATCATCCATTCCAGGACGTCCACGTACGCTCCATGGAAGGCAATTCACAAATACAACATGTCTCGTATAGTGTGAGACCTAGGGGTGGAACCCTAAAATAAAATTATGACATGGTTGTACATCTCACATATTTGAATACACACTTTAAATATACTGCCAGTTAAATATATAATAAAACAATAACTCACCGAAGGATCCACGGGCACACTGAATTTACCAACCCATCACGGGTGTATACTGAAGACTATTTAACCATTTTAAAAATTATCTCGGAATGAGAAATTAATGTGTGCGCTCGGATTTTATACCTTCGGAGACAAAAGAATGCAACATACATCTATAACTACGTACCGGTTTAGTGAGGAGACACGGAACCTAGTGAAGCAGAAAGGGGTCGATAATCGATATCGATAAAGTTTGTGTATTTAATTAAAATATATAAAAAAATATGTTACACAACCCCTTTCGCTATATAAAAAAAAAAAAATTTAATTCGTTAAATTATTATTTTTTTTGTGCTTATTATAAGTTACAAACTTAAGAATAATACAGGAAAACTTTAAATCTAAGTCATTTCAACTTAGGTATACAAAACAAAATAACTAACTTACGTCATATAAGTTATACAAAAAAAAAAACAGTAGGTTAAAGTTAAATTTAAAATTAAAAAAAATGAACAATATAAATTACACTAATTATAACAATGCAACATCCTACACAATAAATTACCACCAAGATTTCGAAACCGAAATCTCAGCCCGCACCGAAGATAACTTCGGGACAAAGAAATGGCATGTGGAGTGTTGTTGTAGGGTGAATAGTCTAATAAAATACGTAAATAAATTTGACTAAATAAATAGACAAATGTATATTGAAAATTATCAGCTTACAAACCACTCGGTTATTAAAACCGTATTCCTGATAATTTTCAAAAATAAAAAATAAATAATGTAGTGTGTTAATAATAAATACAAATAAAGTAATGATACATACACTACATTTTATAAAAAAAATACGTGTCTTGAAAAGAACACAATAAACAAAAAATTACAACTGATGGTCAATGCAAATGACTCATCAGGCTGCATAATAAGTAACCGATTTTCAAATCGGTGGGTTCGTGTAACCCAAGAACAAGGTAAACAATTACGTGTCTAAATATAGAACACGAAATAAAAAGTTAAATGAATTTAAGTTAATAAAAAAATTTTAAAAAATTATGTTTCAAAAAAATTCAAGTGTCTATTTTAAAGATCACATGTAAAAGTTAAATTTAATCTGACGGTCTTTATTAGGACTCGATCAGTTTGCAATGGGACTAAGTTAAAAGTATTCTATTTATCTACACTGAAGCTATCGGCATGTGTCTATAAAATAGTAGACACATATAACTGTAGATGCACCAGCCCGTGGAATCTTGTGCTTACGTCAACGACGCATAAAATCGATTGTGACTATTCAAAAGATCACAAATCTAAATAGGTCATTAGCGTGCCTCATAAGAGGAACACAAAAAAAAATACATCTGATGGATCACATCAGAATGCCTATAAAACTAATGACCTAAAAAAGCACAAGTCAACGGATGCGCCTTATAGAAAAAGGAACGCACATAATACATCTGCCGGTCATTCAACGACACAAAGCAGAATGTATATGCAACTACAAATTACAAAAACCTCAAACCTAAACAGCGAGATATAACAATAGATACGAGTTAAAGTTAATACATAAACGTATTACATAAATAAAATAAACAGATACATACATCTAGGATACATATTGTGTGATGATTATATAATGTGAAATGATCGTGTACATCTTTCATCCTTCACTTTCGCTTATTTCATCCTTCACCTTAAAACTTCTTTCATTCTTCCCATACATAGATACCATAGTACTTTCATTCTTCCACTTTCACATACTTTCAAAATTATGCACACAAACATTTCATTCATCAGATTTTAGGATTCCTAGACGCAAAAGTTATCCGAATATATCCCATGCAAAACAAAAAAATATTACGCACACTAAATAACAAACACTTAATAAAAAATGTGTGCGAATATTAATTAAATATTTGACCTTCATCGAGTTCGATGTTAAGTTGCTTTAAAGCGGACACTACGAGTGGTATTTGAGGAATATCTACCCTCGCTAATTGATATCCACTCGTACGATATGACGTCGCGTAACAACTTAGCGAACGAAACATCGAACCGAGTAATATAATAACGTGGTCATTATATAACAATAATGCAGTTGGAAAAATTGAAATGATTTAAAATACTGCATTATTAAAAGAAATACAAATTGAAGTTAATTAATAAATTGGATTGATATATCATTGTGCTTTAAAATGTAAAAAATAAAAATAAGTTAATAAAAAAAAAACACAACGATATTCAATCCTTTGACGAATGACATTATAAAAAAATTAAAAAGTCTAATTTCGTCAAATAAAAATAACACCATCCTATTACGTTATGTAACCGGTATAAAAGAATGGGGTTACTTTCACAAAACGCATAGGAATATATTCAGATAACTGAAATCCTAAAATACGTTCCACGAAAGACCCATACATACTTTTGTGGAGTATTTGATAAAATACGACCATACTCCAGTCCCTCTGCCATCGCCGATGTAGACCACGACGTCGACTTCTCAATCCCGATGGCAATCTTCATCACATCGTCAGATGTATAGGGTTCAGAGTTTGGGCTATATGCCACAAAAAATACGAAGTCACTGAAAACACCCAAATACATATTAATAAATAATTTAAATAAATTGCACTGAGATGTAGATGAAGATAAAAAATACATTAAAAAAACAATTAAATTATAATGCGCGTTTGAACAATACTGCCGTGTTGCTAAGCGAACATGACCTTCACAAGGGCATGTCATATTCTCGAGCCCCACGTTGGGCGCCATTTTGTAACAATTTTTGCCAGTGGCTACTGTTACTTCACCAGCTGGCTCAGGGTAAAGAAGAATGAGACTGCTCAGGGAATGGGTTTATAAAATAACACACTTAGCAACAGGCCATAGACATATATTCAAGAATACACACACAAGTTATAAAATTAGATTAACATAAAGAGTTAAATTAAGGTATTAATATATTAAAATACGCTTATAATAGGGAACTGGCTTCATAAAATTAAATGGTGAGATGGTCATAGGTTACATAATAAAAAAATGATACGTAACTTAATAGGTACGATCAGGATGGTGTGATCCCGAGACAATTCACATCTTATCATCCATTCCAGGACGTCCACGTACGCTCCATGGAAGGCAATTCACAAATACAACATGTCTCGTATAGTGTGAGACCTAGGGGTGGAACCCTAAAATAAAATTATGACATGGTTGTACATCTCACATATTTGAATACACACTTTAAATATACTGCCAGTTAAATATATAATAAAACAATAACTCACCGAAGGATCCACGGGCACACTGAATTTACCAACCCATCACGGGTGTATACTGAAGACTATTTAACCATTTTAAAAATTATCTCGGAATGAGAAATTAATGTGTGCGCTCGGATTTTATACCTTCGGAGACAAAAGAATGCAACATACATCTATAACTACGTACCGGTTTAGTGAGGAGACACGGAACCTAGTGAAGCAGAAAGGGGTCGATAATCGATATCGATAAAGTTTGTGTATTTAATTAAAATATATAAAAAAATATGTTACAAACGTTAGTTCTTTAAACTTGCCGAAAATGTAGTTTTACGGACGAAGAATTTTATGACAAACCAGGGTGTCGGTATACCATGCCTCACTTATAATGTGCAATATATTGAAGTTGTTCTCTGTCTCTCTCGAAAATGATATAATCATACATTATGATAAAAGTAAAATGAGATGAAATTTATAGGTTATCACCGGTTATTTCTTATCAAATAGAATGAATGATGCTATACCAATGTAGACTGATGTTATCAGAAAACGTCAAGTACACGCTGATGTCAATAGAGTTGCCACCTGCCTAGCCAGCAAAAGACTGCGTCATGAAAGCCAAGGCTAAAGAGAATAAAGTAATTAATTTCTCAACTGATTAACCCTTTATTTCTTAATTAAAAACTATAGTAAGAGACACAGAACCGAACGGTGCGGTCAACCGGCCGAGCAGAAGGGCAACGTGATTTTATGATGGATGACTTTATTTTCCCCTTCATAGTTAACGTAATTATAGGGACTAATTTTATTTCAAAGTAACTTGGAGGCTTGACAAAATTAAAATTAAAGCAAAACCCCTTCTTTGATAGCCAAAATATTTTTACAAAGTAATTAAAGTTTAAGGAAATTTAAAGGAGTCATAGATTCAAAGTTGCATTATTGACACAATTAATAACTTATTTAAACTTAAAATAATCAGGATGACTAATTTTTGGACTATGTGACAAATCAAACATGAGATAAAATAAAAATTTACTATAATTTGAGTTAGTTTTCCTCTGCAGTTTATATGAAATGTTCGATCAATGGCTTACTTCTAAAATAAGAGTGATAAATAATTTCAGCAATTGTATGCGACATCAAAGCGAAACATGTTAATTTAACGTGGAATATGTAAAAATAAACGCGATTGATGTTTGTCGCAACGCTGCCCAATATCAATATTTATTCAGTACAGAGCTTTATTGGGAATTTTATTCAGAATCAATGCTAACGGCTACAAAAGCGAGCCTGAGTAAACAGGCGCCTTTCAGTACCAATATGCATGTGGGCTTGCATATGTGTGCCTTTTGGATAGTTTTATTGTGTGTAAACATGTTTATTTTCATGTTTGCTTTCAATTTGTTACTTTGAACATGTTATAGGAAAATATTATTTTAAATTGGTTTGGTTTTGTACAAAAAGGGCTGTCGAATGTAGAATGCATTCTTAGTCAAGTAGATATGATCTTTTAATGCCTTTAATCGTACACGATAGGCCTGATGCATCTGAAATCTACAGGGTGATTTGTTAGACAGGGTACATATTGCAGGAGGGTGATGAGTACTCTGTTCTAATACGGAATATTACAAAAAATAAGTAAAATTACATTTTTTTTTTTTTTAAATCTAAATTCGACAAAACTACCTCAAACATAAGCAATTTCGGCTTAAAGAGTGTTGACTAATGACTTATAGTGATCTCGCGCACCCCACACCTCCGCCACACCCATCAGCTGTCGAAAAACCATCATTTTGCAAGAATTTTAGGTATTTCTAAGTTGCGATTACTAAGGCATTAAGCCATATTTTTTGGTAATAATATTTTTACTGGTCGTATATAACCATCAGCTACCATGACCTTCAATATGTACCCTCACTAGGAAATCACCCTGCATAAGCACTTTTTCGTTGTGTACTTTAAATTTTTACATTTTTAAAACAATATTTCACTGGCTAAAACATTATTTTTTAGTACAAAATAATCTTATAAAACTATACTTTCATAAAATCATCGAACAAAGTAATCCAAGTAATCTTCGATCTCAACGAAATTTGTCTCCCGAAATTAGGCTCTTTCAAATTTTATAGATCGTAACAGAAATTTATCAGTAGCTTTGACGGAAAATCTGTTTATAAAGCCCTCAGTTGAACGTAGATTTAATCTATCAAAATGAAGTGGAGCTGAGTCGGTACTCAGGGCGACGAGCGGAGTGCTCTCAACACCTCAGCTCTATTGCACTGATGAATGCTATAATGACGTGGCTTAAGTTTTCAAGTTAATTTTGCAGTGTATTAATAATGCTCTAGCTTTAAATAAAATTATGTAAAATCATATAGCTGGATCTTTCTAAGCATATACTTTCAGCACAGTAACTGGGTTTCAGTACTCAGTCATTACGGTGGTCGTCAAAGTGGATCCTGGATGCACAGGAGAAGTTACAGTGATGGGAGTAAGAGTCGGGCAAATACCCAAAAGTACAGTAACAAAAATATAGACATTAAGAAATTGTTAAAGTCCCAAAACACTAATGCTGCTCAACTAATTGACAGGGTTATAGTGAAGTTTAAGAGTGACCGCGCATTTTGTTAACAGGGTCGCGGTCGATTTGTTCGATAGTTTTATAATGTGTAAATACTCTAGCAGCATCCACACTAAAATTTAATGAACATCCTGAAGGCTTTTATCCCAAAACAATAAGGTTCCAAAATATTTAAGGAGAGTAACAAGTAAATGTTATTTCCTCAATTTTATTTCCAACTACCTAAAACAGTGGACATTGATGAACGGAGTTACTAACTGAGCTAACTTTTTTAATCACAGTTATCAATTCTTTCGTTGGTAGTTCCCGAGGGAGCTCTTTGGAAATACCTTATTACTATCGGAGCATCTCGAGAACGAATAAATCAAGATCCACCGACCGTACCTAACTTATCAACATTTCATTACAACAATTTGAATCAAAGACGATGAAAAGAAAATTGAATGGAAATAAGTAGGTTATTAAGTTTAACACTTTTCTGCTTATTACACAAAATACTACATATAACAGTGTAGGAATTGGGTACTGTAAAGTAAAATATCAAGTTTTTTTTATTTTTTTTATTGCGTGATAGATAAACGAGCCTACAGGTGGGCACCTGATGGTAAGCGGTCACCGTCGCTCATGGACCTCTGCAATGCCAGGGCTATGAGGGGCTGTTATCTATCGCCTACCGATACAGGATTTTTAACCTCCTTTAAAGAGGGACATGTCATAGCGCTCCGGTAATACCTATATAGTAATTATAGTTTTACATATTATTTAATTCATGGAACACTAAGTCTGTAAAATAATAATTGCAATTATGATATACTATGTCGAACTTATTATTCATACGAGTACAGATATAGAGCGGGTAAAATAACTTATATTTATCAATTGAAAGTTGATAAAGCTAAGTTAGCTCTGCTAGATTACCTTCGGACGGATGAATATGAGAAACTACTACTAAAAATGTGTCGAATAAAGTTTTCTTTCTTTTCTTTCTTTACTATTTTAATTATTTGGACAACGAACTTAAAAAAAAATAGTAATGGCAGCAATCAATTAAATTTGTAACATAAAATAATATGCTAATTAATCACTCGTATGAAAAAATGTGTACCTAATTGCGTTTTATCGACACGATTTCACAAATTATTACGTTCCGTTGAACATGCCAAATATAATTGAATGTGCAATTTCGAAAAGGGCACATATCTGAATTTTTAAATTTTCTAGGAAATGAAAAAAACTAATTATTTTGTAAATAAATCAAATATTTAGCAAAAATGTTTTTGGGTTCCATTTTAGGGCATATTATCTCTCGAAAGTTACAGAAATATTTCGATGTTGACGTTATTATATATGTATATTTCGATAAACAAAATTTATGACATGTGCCCTTTTCGAAATTTACCACGTTGAGTACTCATAAGTTACAGAAAAAAACCATATAAATTTGGCGAAACTTGTATTTTAGTAATTTAAATTAAATATAATAATGAAACAACAGCAATAATTTTGTCTTTTGTTTAAAAATCCTCTTCTGGAAGCTCTCGTTCATGTGTAGTTGGCCATTGCACTATATTTTTACCTTTGCAATATCTGCAATTTTCAAATGATTTATTGGTACTTTGCCATTGTAAGCTCGATCAGCTTGACTTGGTAACTTACTGCAAGTACCTTTTACTTTAGAAGGAACGAAAATTTCCTGAGAGATGTTGTTGTCTATATAATTTCTTGCGATAACTTCACCAGGTTTGTGGAGATATGCCTTTTTCGAACATAATAGGTGCATACAAGTATTTAGAACGCCATGACATGAAAAAAGTGTTTCACAAAATATTCAGATATGTGCCCTTTTCGAAATTGCACATTCAATTAAAAACAAACAGTACCAATTATTTCAATATTTGTATTAAACATAAAGTTAATGGTAATAAAACAACATTACCTTCATCCATGCTGCTTTGTAACTTTTATTTCCTTGTTAAATTGAATCCTTAATAACCGTAACCGTTTGTCTATCTAATAGCTTTCTTTTGAAATATGCCAATCGCTACAGACATTGGATCTCTTCTTGCGGTGATGAATTTGTCCAAAATTTTAATATTAAAGCTTACATTTTCATAAAATACTTAGTCTATTATTTCATTGTCTCCATAAAATAAATTACAACACAAGACGATCTAGGATCTCCAAATATACTCGTACAAGATTGAATCAAACATTCACCCAAACCTCATTATTAAGAAGCTTGACAAAAAGGATTTTGTCAGACCGCGTACAAACCAGAGCACATTAGAACGTATTTTACAAAAAGTACATTTACCGCAAACCTCTGTCGAATGAAAAACAGGAATACGACCGACAAAGCTTATTTTGGGGGCTCTCTAACCACTAAAAGTACGTATACAGAATAGGTTCACATTACCCACGTTGATTTACCCGTTCCTATTATACCTTTAGGAAATTGTTTTTTGGAACAAAATCGAGCTTCAATAGCACACATTTACTGGCTCGTGAAAATATCTCACATTTACACTTATGGCGCGACAATAAGATTGAGAGGATGTCTATTCACTCAGCTTATTATGATACGTGTTTGTTTATAAAACCTTCCACTTACACTTAAAAGCTCAGAAGGGCTTTTATGTTTAAGTGGAAGGACTATCCATGCTTATGGCGTAAAAGATGATTTGAGTGAGTAAAGATGATTTGAATGAAACGGATGGTCTTCAAAACTTAAACCATTTACTTCTTCGAAATAACTTTACAGTTGAATATTCTTTTACAAACAATATTCTAATTAACGTTAATCAGTTTAAAATAATTAAAGATTGAGGCGACAGATAGCGATTCGTCGACAGAGTGGTGCGCCGGTGACCGCTCTCAAATAAGTGACTTTTTAAGATGGTCGCCCCGCTACCACAGACTCGACGCTCCGCTAGAGTGATCATAACAACTGTCACTCTTGTCAAAGTCATTTTTCATACGTGCCGACAAACTTATCTCTTTCGTATAGATAACCCATATATCCATCTTTCTCTTTTTCAAAACTATTAAAATAAAATATTAAGTCTGAAAAACTAAACTTCAGATTGACTCCAAAGTTCCATATACATTCATAGTCGTAAGAAAATGGCAGTTCAATTGGAAGCTGGGAATTTGGTCAAATTTAAATTGCAATTCCACCCGAACTTACATAGTTAACATACATTAATTAAAACATACATGGACATCCAGTCCAAACAAGTTAAACACAAGCTGTTAATTAAGTTTATTCAACGATTGTAAATCTCAAGTCCATTGTTAGATAGAATCCAATTGACAAGCCACCTTTTAGTAGGATCTAGAACATCTAGAGATCATCTATAATCAAAAAAAATCTGTTTGACTACAGTAGAATAGATTTTACAACTACAACGTTTCTCAAGTTGTGCATTGTGAATTTTCTCACACTCACTTTCTCTAATTTCATCATTTTCATTTTATTCGATCCCTTGCCCACACCATTTTTGAAAAACATCACATCATCTATACGTCAAATAACAGCGTTCAAGTCTTATATTTTCTTAAATATTTTCTTAAAAACAATCCCAATTACCGTAATTACTCGCAAAGTTAAGTAACATAAGTATTATTCCTATTATAAAATTCATTCTAACAAATGAAGTTTTCCGTGCAAAGTTGAGGAACAAACTTTTAATTTGCGAATCAGTACTGTACAAAGGTAATGAAGAAACTTCCCAGCAAACGTGAAAGTAATAATCATGATAAGATTCAGACCGATCTCGGTAACTCAATTAAACATAATAAACAACCTAGTAAAGTCTTTGTAAAATAAACTAATAAAATGTAGACGACTGAAAAAATTCTTTTGATAGGAATAAAAATAATTACATTCCTCGAAATACAGCTGTTTTAAACTTATTCAGACACTCGCGGCTTTCTATAATATTTTCATGCATTTTTAACAACTCAATTAATTAAATATCGTGGTAAGAACCCGTTAAAAATGCATGAAAATATTACAGCTGTTTTAACGAACTGTTGTTTGAAAAGCGGAATTAATCTATTTCTCTCATTACACGAGAGATATAATGATGCGGATTTTTATAAAACTTGATTGCTTTTATACAAAATAATAGGAGCCTAAAATTATGTAATATATGTAATTTCAAAGCACTGGGGAACTGTCTGTCTGGTGTGACTTAAACACACACTATACAGGAATGGCATATGAGGCTTCCCCAAACCTTGCCAATATCACCAGTCCTGCGCTATTTGCATTCAGTGACTTCCTAACCAGTTTGTCAGTCTAGATTGTAGGTCTGTCCACGTTACGTCTACTTTTATGTTTCATTTACACAATTACTAAACCAAAACCATTTTTTTAATTAAATGAGCAATTTCGATATTTCAACACTGTTGCAAGCTTTTTGAAGGGAACGAATGTTTAAAGAAATCTTACTTAATGTTTAAAATTTAAATAAACTTTTATGTTTATTAATATGTATTTATTTGTGCACAGAAGCGCGCCCGTCGCTTTAAAAACCATATCCTGTGCGACCTGCACTTCGCTGACGTAGCGCTGATGGAGTGCAGCGATTTTATGCAGCAACTTCGCAGCTTCAAACCACAGTCACTGGGCTGCGCCGTGGCCAGGCGCAAGTCTTCAACTACCCTCATATTCCCGCTGCCACCGCAGGCTTGTTCAGGTACGTTATTATTATACTTATCTAATTAGAAACCAATACCTCGTATTTTTCTTTTTGTTAATAATGGCTAAATTTTTTTTTATCAAAATGTAATAAGTTTAATTGCGAGCTGTGATGTACTGGACTAAACCGTTGTCTTTAAAATATACTTATTGGAAGAATTGTCAAGTCACTTATTTAACCATAAAAAATCAAATTAAAAGTCGATGTATTCATTCAGAATGAAACAGAGACTATGAATATTAATGATAATTAATGATATCTATGTAGGCACTTATAAATCGTAATTTTCAAAATTATAATACTTATAAATCGATGGATAAAGGTCAACACACGACATTCAATACTAATTCAAGTAGAATGAATGTCTGAAAATACGTCGTATAAAAACAGATCTTCTTTTATATCTCTCCAAAAATATGTATAGGAAATTGATCGCCAATTACTATTCGGGAAAGCGAACCTTTCAATATACAAGGGCCACAGGGCGGGATCATTCAAGCCTTAATATAAAATGACCATAGAATTCTCAATCAATACGGAAAAAAGGACCAAAAGTGAAAGGTGGGACGAGGCATTCACACAGTCTTTGACACAGTTGTAAAATTTTCAAACTAACTCTTATAAGAATTAAGACAACCTTAACACAAACAAGCTCATATCATCACACTCAGTTTGATCAGTTTTGTCGTTAGTAACAGGACAAAAGATAGTGACCACTTATTACGGGGTGAACTTAGATCATTCGCTCATTCACTTCCACAAATAATAAAAACTATGCTTACGCTGTAGAATATTACTATGCCAGTAAATATAATAAAAACTATGCTTACGCTGTAACTATGCCAGTAAATAATACAATAGGAATACTCGAGAGAAAAAAGTTGAATTTATTATATTAGAAATAAATTAGAAATAGAATACTAGCCTCAAGGCATAGAGGGATAGAGCTATGATAGATATATTGACTATAATTACTTATCGAATAGCTAAAATTCTGATGTATCGAAAAAAAAAATAAAGGAAGAAATAATGTACAAAATTATTAAAAAAATATTTATTTATTTATTGCTTCATGCACAAGTGTGTACACAGGCGGCCTTAATGCCGTAGGCATTCTCTGCCAGTCTACCTTTGGGTAATGGAGAGATATCAAAAGTGTGGTAGGCAATAAAATATAATAATTTTAGAAAGAAAAATAAATAATTAGGCAATACATTCAATTTATTTTGCACACCTACAAAATACTTTGCATAAAGCACCTATTAATAATAATTAGAAAATGAGTTCTGTAGATAAACACACCGAAATGTCGATCATGCAGTTTGCGTACCATATTTACCCATTAAAACATACAGAAACCTTGTACTTAAGTTTTGACTACTCAGCTCAACACGATACTAAGTTAATCTGCGTTGTTTTGATTCTCGAATGCTACTATTCAAATTATGATAAGTCGTCATACGAATGAAACGGACAAAATATTTTTAAAATTATTTTTAACTAAGAATAAATTGTTAAATTTCTCCAACCACCTCTCAGTGAATAAGAATCGACTGCCTAAAACCTTCTGTAGATCATCAAACTGTGTCCGAACAAAGGTTCCGGCTAAAGAGGCTAAACAATGAGACCTTAGTAACACCGCATTACCAAGTCCCCTTTCCAATTTTCAGGAATAATTAGCAAAATTAAACGCGGCGTCCATTCGCTACTCGCTTTTAATGTTCGTAAACTCGCAAAACGGTGTAATTGCGTTCAGTTATACTCTCATTCAAATGAAGATTCCGCTTCAAAGTTTCTAAAATTAGTGCTAAGTTAACAAATTTAACGCTGTATCGCCACTTAGATATTACGGATTTGCTTTTATAATAAAGAAGAGCTGAATTCGAGGCCGTGGACTATTTAATTTCATTTACAAAAAAGTTTGCGAACAATCCAGACGACTTCGTGTTTTTGGTAGAGATCTGTTTGATATCATAGATTTACGATATTAGGGCTTATTTTAGATAGTCACGTAAATCCACAAATATGTAAAACTTGCCAAGCTACATTTAATTTAGCAGTGTTGGAAAGAAGACTAGTGTTTATTACTGCCACAAAATCCCAAGAAAACTCGATTGCAATGTGATTTAATGAACACAATAAAACAATTTACCTCATTGGTTAACACATACGTAAGCAAAACCGGTTATGCATTCACAGTATTGTATGCGCAAACTATTAAAAGCTCAGATTTCCCTTATTCAGTGCGGAGAGGGTTGTGGGCGGCCCTCGTCAATGCTACCCGATGGGTCGGATGACCGCCGCCTAGTCAATAACTGTCGGCATGAAATGGAGAATGCATGTTACCTGACTACCCTTTATAGAAGGCCTCTGTTATATTCCGTCATAACATTTACATAAACCGTTCTTCGTGATAACAATTTAATGTCCAGCCGTTTTCATAACTATATTGTGACATAATTATTAGGGCATGCTTACACGGATTTGGCCGGGTAATGGTGGTTTAAGTGTAAACTAACCGTTTCGCAGTCATGATCCATTTGCCTTTATTTATGTTTGTAAATTAACAATTTAATATTAAGTTTTAAGGAGAGAATGAAGTAGCATGGTTTTCTAATATCCACCTGATATCTAAGACAAAGTTGCTCAAAGAAAATGCTTAAAAAAATCATCACTCAAATAAACTCAGTTCGTTGTTACCGAACATAGAGTAGAGTATAACTTTTCCAGAATTCCTTTAAAGGGTTAAAAACATTTATGCTCTTCCCTTCATTAAATAACAATAAATCTGAGGCTATATTATTTTACATCATTACGGTTCAAGAGTCGAAGAAAAGTTGGTATTTTATGCAAATGAATACATTTCTAAAGGCTCTCTGAATGGAACACTTTTTCTCGAGTCACTACCGCCGCGAAAATGCCATTTCCTTTGTCACACGAATAGGCCAATCTTGTAGATATTAAACATTTTCACGGTTTATTTTTAGCGTGGGATGATATTATATTTTTATTTGTGTTTAACATCAAAGTATTCTTGATAAAACGTGATGAAATCATTAATGAATACTAACTTTTAAAAAGAAATTGTGATGCAACCATCTTCTTCTAAGAATAATAGTTTTTTTATTTAATTTAATTTCACGTCTTTCTATTGTATGTATTAAGATTTTTTTGTTTAGTAATATTAAAATACGATTTGTGTCCATAACAAACACAACTAAAGCACGGTATCTTCTCCTCCTATACGTTTTTAAAACAACTTTCACAAATATTCAATGATCGATGATCAGCTCGTCTAAAATTCATAAATCGTATAAATAACATTTCTTCAAAACCCCATGAAAGATTTCGCCGCAATACATAAAAATAAATATTTATTGTGTATCGTGGCCGTCCATCAGCACCGAGGGATTTGTTTGAATGATTTGACAATGGCGTACCCGTTTTCACGGACGACGAAATGAAATGCAAGGAAACTCAATTTCCTTGATGCCGGTCCGTTCAGATCAAAATTTCCGAAACCGCAGAAAGGTAGAAACTTTCTTAATAATATACTCGGTTTCCGAGGGAAGGGCCGGCGTAAACAAAAGCCTGTGAAATATTTAAGCCTCGTTATGTACGCTCTGACTGCTTTAACAAATGTTAAATTAGAGATCTTGTGGAACTTTTCAGCGTAGACATCACTGCTGAACGTTTTTGAAACTAAATCTAATGTCTATTATTGTAATTTTATATTTCATGCTGTACATTATCATAATATTGTTATCCGTATCACGAAAGGTTTGAGTAAAAACAATACAATTTTGTCAATTCTGACTTGAAAAATACGCTAGTTAAGCGACTGCCATTTATTCTCATGAGTATTGCAAAATAGCAAATAAACGATACCCTATTGCTATAAAACTATGTACCTACGTACATCCTAAGGTTGCAAGAAATAATCACATTCGCATTCGCGGATATTCGCATCTTTCTCAATATTTATCATTCTAATTCGCTATTGTGTTGACAAAAGTTGCGTAGAGCCAAACTAATGACCTCCTTATTATGCCCTTTCAAATGAGCCAAAACCCAATGGTCTAGATATTTCTTCCATTCTCAAAAAAAAAAGTTCGGGGACTGGAAAGTAGAAGGGGTAATTCCCTAGTTGTTCTAGAAGTATGGGACATGCCTATCGAAAGCCCTGAACTTCTTGTATAAAGGGCCAACATTCGCATTCGTATTCGCGAATGGCCAAATACGTACATTCGCAACATCCCTAGTACGTAGGTACCTACGTTGACCCGTCTAGCAAACGTAGAAACCAGGGCAAAGACCCTTTAATATTCATTCATTTATCCTTTGGTCCTGAATCCTAATCAGTTTAACTTACATCTTTATCCAACGCAATATCTTAAATTACAATATTTTTTCCTACTTTCTGTTAATGTACTTACTAATCGTCTTAGTTGTAATATATAAAAAAAACTTGAGAGGTGTCAAGGGACACCCGGATAACGAAGTTCCTTTCGATTAATTAGTGAGAGAATTGTAATAAAATATTATTTTTTAATATAAAATATTTTGTATAAAAATATTTAAATAAAATATTTTGATCACAGCGCCATCTAGCATTAATCATATAAAACAAAATCAGGAATTGTTTTATAAAATATTTTGATCACAGCGCCATCTAGCATTAATCATATGAAACAAAATAAGGAATTGTTTTAAAAGATTTTAATCACAGCGCCATCTAGCGATAATCATCTAAAACAAAAAAGTGTCGTGACAACTTTTTCATAAGAATTTCCGTCTAGCCCCCTTTCGATAACGCGCGATAAGGAACTTCGTTTCAAAAATTAATTCTTAATCTCAATAACACCGAAAATATGTCTATGGATAAAGGAAAATCGTCTAGCTACGAGGTATTAAAAAAATTGCAGATTTTACTCTAAAAACTCTATACTTAAGACATCCAAATTAAGTCGCAGGCAAAAAAAAAGTTTTAAAAATGTGAGCACAAACTTATTAAAAAGGTTTATATGTATAAAGATAAACAAAGGTGCATATTAATATTTTATTAAGACAGTTAGTAACCAAAGAATGGCCTCCAGGTACTCTGAGCTAAGTCCTCGTGACAAATGATCACAGATAACTCACTGTCTCAACTTTTGCGAAACTTTTCGAATACACCAAGAAATGAGATCGTAAATATTCCATTAGTTCGATCTAGAAGTAACGGTAATTGACACGTCTTGGCTGAGACTAAATCTAACTTAATCTGATCACACTGTAGGCATACTTAGGCACAATTTATTTTTAATTACTTTTTATTCGTGAAAAGGCATTCGTTGTAGATTCTCGAATAATGTGTCCGGAACACTGCATTTAAATTTTGTATAATAAGAAATTTAAAATAAAATGTTTTATTAATTATATTATTTCACTTAATTACAATAATCAGAATTAGAATGAAAACTTTGATATATTATAGTGTCCTATAGTATATGTCTAAATATTAAAATCTACACAGAAAAACACAATAATATTTATATTATTTTTTTAAATGATAAAATAATTTAAGAATGTATATTAAACAGATGAAATAGATAATATGAATTGAAATAAAATATATGGAAAGAAAACACAATACATTATTATTGTGCTGACCTCATCTAAACGGGATAAAAGGGATAAGGTTATCTAATAGAAGAATAAGGATGTGAAGGGTGTATCTGGTATAGTAGAAGTCAATAAGAGTACCTACTACCAGACGAATAGTACAATTTTGTTAATTTATTTTTGACTATAAATGCAGAATTTAAATCTACTTAATATCAATAAGAGCTTTAATCAAACTTAAGTTTTGCAACAGTCAAGTACGATAGTAAACTAATGCGCAATATCCTATACTAACTAGGAGACTATCCGATGAAAAAAACAATAGTTATAACCCACACTCGCAATAATCCATGTAAATTCATTCAACAGAACACAAATACGTGAACATCGTAAACATGGGGTATTTTATTGACAGGTGTGACCTGCATAAGGCAACCGAATTCCCATTAAAGGTAGGTATATCGGTCACGCGACACAACTGCCAATGAACACATAGGAAAGTTCCGGCTGACAGCCCCGAATTGTGTTTGCGCCGACCCATTCTAATATATTTGCAAACTTCAGACCCACAACTTGTGTCAGCTGAGTTACAACGGAATCCGACACGAAACGTTTTTGCTTAATCGAAAACTTACGTAGTGAATAGGGTTTTTATTTTGTGTTTAATTTGTAGTATATTTTTGATTTGGTAACGTGTTCATCTACAATTAGTTTCAGGAATTAGGTGTACCAGTTCATACTTTATTTAAAGTTTTTTTTTCTTAGTATTTCCAGCAACTAATTAAAGTAGTTAGTAAGTTAATAAGAAATGAAATTAAGAGAATATATCAAGTTTTCTCCGTGGTCTATTATGATTATTTATCATAAAAAAACGTATTAGAATCAAGTGCATAGTTATGATTATGCAGATTCATTTTTATGATAGGAACAAAAATGGGTTATCAGTATTTTGTTATAATTTGCACCAGAATTATTTACTTTATTTTTTCAACTAAGATAAGCCAGATTTAAAATATAAAAGTCAAACCAATCATACTCTACATAAAGTGCTGAAAATTCATATCTCCATTCACTCTATATTTGAACAACTATTTGATCCAGGCCATGTAAATTAAAACGAAAAAGTAAACAAAACGAATCCTACTATCCTCGGTTCGTCCGAAAACAAACATGAAGGTATTAATTAAACGTTCGCACGGTGATAGAGCACGTTGTTTGTAAAAACCTGCCTGCACGGACTGAGAGATTAGTGAACGCCCACATTTATAAAGGTCGCCAGTCATTGAACGTATGGTCGGCTGTGTTGACTAAATTCATTTTATTTGGAGTGTTTGCTTTTTTAATTATTAAGTTTTTTTCAAAAGTCAGATCAGACTTTTTGTATCATATTATGCAAGAGCTGATATTATATTGTCTTTTTACGATGCAAAAATAAATCACTTCCAAATAATTGTGATTCAAAATACAATACCCATACCGTTTAAAACAGGAAAGTAAATAAGTAAAGTTCCTGTAATAGTTAAAACAGAACGATCAACATCTCTAAAATTGCGTACAATTATTTTTTCCTGAAACGTAGTCTCGTATTAACGTTCGTGACAGAGGTTAGCTTGTACAAATCGTCATCTAATGAAATGAAACATCTTTCACTCTTTACGCGACTCATTTGTTCAACAATTTTACTACAGTTTATTTAGGAAAATTTTGATTCAAGTAGTTTATATTAGTAAATTTCTTTAAACACTCGCGGTTATCTACATCACTTACACTATTACTAAACGGGTTCTTTCCACGATTATTTTCAATTGAGCGATCCCGATATTTCGGCACTGTTTGAAGCGCCATGATCACGGGAAAACTGAAGAAGACTGTCATTTAAGAGCAGACAAATCTGTCTACCCTCTTTCTCGTTCGTTTGCCGGTACCACTGGAACTGAAAATAATCGTGGAAAGAACCCGTTTAGTAATAGTGTAAGTGAGTTTATATTAGTGTTTGTAGAATGTAGCGTATTTTTGTGAATAACCAGCAACTCCTTTAAGTTTTGACTCCAAACTGTTATTATATTAGTGATACCGAAAAAAGCCAGTACAAATTTGTTTCGTTAAGAGTAAATCTTAACAAAAAAGTTAAATTCACCCTTGTTTATCAAAATTTATGTTAATTCGGTCTCAACGTCGCGTCGGTCCTGCGACTTTTGTTGGGTCTTCATTGTACCTGCGGGTTTATAATTCATATTAAAACTCCTTAATTGTAAATTGTGGTTATTTATCTAACCTCAAAGTCAAGTAGGTCAGCTTTTGTGAGTTTTAAAATTTTATGAATGCACTTTAGATGACTTTTTTTTTTAATTGCCATGTAGGCAGACGAACCAACGGGCCACCTGATCGTAAGTGGTTACCGTCGCTCATGAACCTCTGTAATATCAGGGAACATTGAGGGGTGACTACCTACGACCTAACTTTAAGGACCCTCCTCAAGCCTCGTTTGAGTTTGTCTTGATATCAATAAGAGATGTAGACTGAATTCAATAACACCTACTTTGTTTCATCTTTTATTATTATACGTATGTATGAAATGTATTATATGAAATGTTTTTGTCACATTTGCTTATATTTTATCTCTATTAAAATGATGAATGAAATAAAAATGTTCTTTTTAAATATTATTTATTTTATTACAATTAGAATGTAAAGTGTTATTGTGTTAAGACTTAATTAGAAGATCAACGAACGCAACACAGAGAATAGATATGATTAAAATAACGATACGGTTTTAGGAATTCAAGTAAAACTTTAAAGTTATCTTAATCTTATTTATATCTCATGAGTGTCTACTGCGGAACCCTCTCCAGCATCAAGAATGAAGATCTATAGTGAGATGCGGTTCACTCTAAGTATGAACGCCAAGCGTATGTTCGAAAAGCTTGGTGTTCTACCTTACAGTGAACTGAGCTCACTTTTGCAACGGAAAGAAGACTTATGAAGATTTAGAAGAAGTTTCAAATTCATTATTTATTTAATTAAGTAGGCTTTGAAGAAGCACTAACAATAAATTATTTTATAAAATTCCGTGTAAAGTTAACATGATTACATTATTACACAATTACAAAATTATTTTAAGATAAATAAAGTCTGTAGTTATATTTTAAGGTAATACAGTGAAACCTGGTTAAGTGAGACATCAAGGGACCTGCAATGTCGTTTCACTTATAGAGGTATTCCACTTACCCAGTGTCTCAGATATACAGGTATAAATAAATATCTGTCTCATTTACAGAGGGTTCCATTAATAGAGGTAAGAATACAGGTTATACAGGTGCAGGATATTCTGATAAACGTACACGTTTTAGTTTTCCTTGTCCTTCAGAACATTGTGATTCAATTTTATGTTTACTCTGAATTATTCTACAAAGAGTAGATTTTGGCACATTAAATTCGGCACAAACTTCTTCGCGTGTCTTCCCACTTCATAAACGGATATTAACTTCAGTTTTTCACGTAATGATAACGATTGTAGCTTTCGTTTTGACATTTTTCAAATAAACATCTGTATGATAGTAAAGCGAAACTAAAACTGAAGGTAATTGAAGCTTAAATTAAATTTGTACTTACGTACTTGGAATTACGTGTGGAATTTGTGGGTAGAATAAGAATGAGTAAACAAACAATGTTATCTCAGTTACAGAGGTTTATGCATATAAAATTTACTCGCTGTCTCAGTTATAGAGGTAACTATCGAAAGAAAAAATCCCAGTTATAGAGGTTTACCTCGTCCCACTAACAGAGGTAATTCAGTGCCAAAGTGTTGGGACCTCAGCATGAGTTCCAGTTATGGAGGTTTCTCACTTATCCAGGTCCCACTTAACCAAGTTTCACTGTATAATGATGGTTGTGACAGTGTAAGAGGTACCTAATCTTTGAATTTGCTTAATTGATTTCGAAAATTATTTTAGTAACAGACGTGTCGTAGGCTATGCAATAATTCTAAAATTAAAGTGAAGGAAATGCACAAACAAAGTTTAACTAGTATTTTATATGCAATGTAGAAAATACCATTCACAGGTTTCACTGTATTAATTATATTATCAAAGAAAACCTATTCATTACCAAAAGGACACATGCATCTCTACAAGTGTTTGATAAAAACATTTAATAGAATTTTCTATCGTCCCCAAAGGTCTTCGGGTGTCCGCATAAAATATTCAATAAAGATCTACGCTGAAAGTAGAATATTTAGCTGACGGGATAAAGATGTGGAAGTTCGGAGACCGTGCGGTACGATTTAAGACATTTACATACATAAGGAAAAACAGCATTAACCTTCTTTGATATTCAATTCATTTTTACACGTTCGATTTAGTTTTAAATTGAAAAAACACATGTGGTTTATTGGTACACACTTTTGTATCTTTTGAACTCGTCTTAGCAGTTTTAGCTTTGGTTGGTAATTTTGTTGTTATAGACGTTTGTTCGTGATAGACGAAAAATACATGAAAAAAACCTCCGTTGTAGAAGGACAGATTATTGAAATCTACTTATACATAAGAGTTTTTAATCAGTTTCATACGTAAATAAAAACAACAGCTTGAAACAAAAGCAGAGCAGCAATGATCCTCTACATTAGTTTACACTCAAAGTAGAATGTCTCCTAAATAAAATCTTTTTTTTAAATAATTTATGTACAACAACCAGTAATACTATGCCTAGGAACAGATTTCCAGGCGGATTTAAGTGAGGAAATATTAATAAAAAGGAAGGACCGTCGCGTTGTTTATACAAAATTCATGACACATTCCTGAGGCCGCGCTTTTCGCATGAAAAGTTTATCGAAAAAGACCTACCTGTGTTTATTTTGGTCCGAGCTTGAAACATGCAACAACATGTTCTGAGATTAATCCTATAAAATAAAGCATTCAAAGTCAGTTTTGTCAGTTAAAAAAAATATATTACTGTAAGAATACACATTTTATATTTCAAATTGTATTATCTTATACTACGGACAAAAAATCACAATGCTAAAGATAATTATCATTTCGCTAAATATAAAGCTAAATTCGTTAAAGTTTTCTAAAATTAACCTAGACAATAATCCAGTAAAAGAATCCCTTTATTTTTGTATGAGTTAACATTTTCAATTAGAGCTTCCTAAAAATCCGGACAAACTCTGGACGGGTTATTTGTCCGGAACCCGTTCGATCCGTCCTAATCCTCCTTGATAATGTCCACAAAAAGGTTTTCGAGAAGGCTCCCCTTAGGCTCTTTCGTTAGCTCAGATTTTCCTGTGGAACCCCTATAATTACCTCGGCTACTGTTTCCAAATCTTTTCTGATCACATGAAAAGCACGTACCGTCTCGTTACAGAGAATAGTTACCGAATACGTTTTGTATTCGTTATATTTACTTGTTTTTATTTTAAAATGATTTCTTCTCTTGTCTTGTTTAAGACTACGGTTTTATTAAATGTGGTACATTGACCTCACACAACTTCAATACATCTTCAGTTACATTGAACATTGATTTTACATTATAATTAAATTTATAGAAAAGAAAAATCCATAAACCTTTCCATAAATTTAATTAATTCTTATTTCATAAATTAAATACTATTGTGTTTTGTAATAAGTAATTAGAAACGTAGTTTTAAAACAGCATATTTCTAAAATACTAAGTGGATCTACTGTCTATATTCCTTTGATTACATCTCAAAATATATTTCGTCTTATTCCAAGCATACGTTAACAGGCTATATAACGGGCGTCTCGTTTATCTGATAGTTAAAACGACATTTAATAATTAAAAAACCATAGACTAAAACAAAACTTAAAACATTGCAGCATAAACTAACCAGTGCGGTTGTTACAGATGAGATCTGCGAGGAGTACCCTCACAGCCTGTCACCGACGCCGGGCTACTGGATCGAGTGCTCGCGACAGAAAATAACGAGCGATACTATTTGGGACGAGTCCGAATCTGAACACGACAGCGGCCCTGATCGCGAAAACGCTGAAGGTAAGCTCGAAATATAATCTAAACTAAGAATAACTTCACAAAACAACTGACAATCACTTTGGAACTATATTATAACAGATTTTCAAAGTTAAACTAGTGAACACTTTATGCAAAGCGTCATCAAGATTTTGGCAACAGGAATACCTATATCGTAAAATTGAACTAATGGAAATTTAACAGTTTCATTTAATTGTATCTTCTCGCCTGAATTTGCAGGGAAAATAAAATAATGTAGTATCTGATTTTAAAAAACTAACAGGTCGGATTCTCAGACTGTGTATTCGGTATAACCTGAACAGGGCTTATAAAATCAGCCATTACCATAAGTAAAGCTTGCTCAGAACGCCCGTATTTTGTGAACGCATAATAAACGCTCACAAGATCAAAAAGAGTCGAGTTAGAAAATGTTTTTCAACAAGCAATGTGGTTCCGGGAAATCTTGGTTAATTTAACTCCAGTATGTCGATAAATTCTCTTTTTTAACGTGCACGCAAAGCGTACACAGCGAACATTTACGTACATAAAATCCACAAAGATGCCTTTGACAACGCACGCAAATCTTATTAACTTCGCTTTAAGTGCCAGAGTTTGAGAGTTATATTTTTTATTGTCTTTATACGAGTAGATTCACGAAGTTTCACTCCATTTTGTCGTTAAAATATTTGTTTTAATTTTCTCTAAGATGAGTTTATGTTGTGACTTTTAATCAATACATAGTATAAAACAAAGTTGCTTTCGCTGTATGTCTGTATGTATGCTTAGATCTTTAAAACTACGCAACGGATTTAATGCGGTTTTTTTTAATAGATAGAGTGATTCTTAAGGAAGGTTTGTATGTATAATAAATGCATAATATAGTAGAGAAACACTGATAAATTTAAAGGTTTCTAATGTGATGTCGTAAATTAGCACGTTTTTCTGCGCTTATATTGCAAACGCTGGCTGAACCCTACGAGATAGACCAAAATAATGTACTACAGTATTGTTCATCTTAAAAAGTTCAACAAAAAAGTCCGCGGTGGTATATGTCTATCTCTTAGGGATAACCCAGCATAACCATTTTTATTCTTTACTAAAAAATGGTTATTTACGAAGTGATTTTAAACAATACAGCATTAATCCTTATCCAATTAAGTACCTTAAATAAATTGTGCATTTATTATAGATCAATATGCTTTTTACAGCATGTAATTTAAGTGAATATTACCGAAGATATTACAAATTTAAAATGCAGGGTCGTAGTTGTTTGCGCCGGGCGGCGCGTGCCTATATAGGCTACAATTTTTGAACCCCTTTGTAACGCAGACGAAGTGGCGCGGGTCATCTAGTATTTTTATAAAATGTATTTTATCTCAACTTTGTAAAATATTTGTACAAGTACATATTTTTAATGAATTTAGTTAACATTTAAAAGTTTTTCATCTACTAAATGAGTTAAAAATTATTAATCAAACGTTTTATGGGTGTAGCTCACAAATTGTAGCACCTGAAGAACTACAGGTTCAACACAGCTGTATATAACACACTTGCGCCACTTAGGGAGGCAGTTCTTACTAAATTTTAATTTTATAACCTGTGACAATCACAAATAACGTAGCTTCTTATTAATATAGTTATTTTTGTAATCGGTTCAATATATCTAAAGATTACCACTAAAAAGTCACAAACATCATGACATCACCTTTATTATAATTTTGGTATAGATTTTTGCGACCATACGATATAACGTAAACGGAAAGTAGGTTTCTCATTAATTATTCAAAGTCATCATCATATTAACCGCGAGATGTCCCCCGCTGTGCAATAGATTGGAAGCGGTCTATATACAGGGTGTTCCTGTTATATTAATTAACTCATCAGTCCACCTCATTTGTGGTTGCCTTTTGTGGTAATTAATGTATGAGTAATTATATTATGATTACAAAAGGAAAGATTTTAGTATGATGTTAGTGTGATTGTTTTTTTTTTGTTTGAGATATTGTTTTCGTTTTATTGTTATAAATTGATATAATGGCACAAACCAAAAAAATGTTGAAATTAAACATCGCGAAATTTTTATTTTTTTGTAATTTTTATAATTTACTTTTTAAAGCAAAAATACAAGCTATCACGTATCGCTACGACCTCAAAATACAAATAGTTTGAACACGTAAGTCGCATAACTTATTATTTGTAACGATTCGTACCTAGACGGCAAATACGTGTACTGGGTACTAGAAAGGCGAAAAATCATGTGTTTTATAAAATATTCCTTCGAAACAATATTGTATTGATATGCAGTATTAATATAATATTTTATAAACTTTTCTAAATATTTTAACATCGTTTTTTTTTATCAAAATACTATTATTAAAGCTGCACAGTAACTTTTTCTCGGCATATGAAAAAGCTATGTCAGGCAATCAAAACAATGTTTTATTTGTGTTAAAAAATTAAGTGAATCCTTTCATTCGTTTATGCGTGATTGAGTCACAAACATCTGCATATATACCTTCAAATTGTATAGCTAATATATTAGATCCAAAAGAATCAAGAGTAGAACCAACATAATTAATTTAAGGTACCTTTAGATATTTTTACTTACATACCTATCGAAAAAATCTTTCAAGAAAAATTTCACATCTAAAAATGAGTAATTTTAAAATTATTCATCGAAACAGATAAAAACATCAGTTGTAGTTATATGTTATGGTGTTATGGTGCGCTAAATTGATAAATATACAATCAAATCAAATTTTAATAAAAACAAAATGATTACAATAAAAGACACTTTGTAACTAATTTCCCAAAAATTTCCAGTCGATCACGCGGGGTACACCAATCACGCCGAAACAGATCGGATTCGATGAGATTACTCATTTTCTTTGGCAGATGAGGCTTCATTTGATTATAATGAGAGGGAAATTTCATTAGTCCGTTACATTTTCTTTAAGACTTTGTGACTGAAGATTTTTCTGTTATTTAAATATTAATTAAGAATGCTGTAACTGTTCTGTAACAGATGCTTTTATGAAATACTTCAGTTTTTAAAAATATATACAGATACTTTGTTTCATGCCTTTGCAATCATAAAATTATACCAGAAAAAAAATCGAAAACCATATAATAAAATTATTATTAGAAAATGCATTAATGGTATCATCTCTTCTTAAAATAATAACCATGTTATTCAGATGAGTCCCGTTCTATTTAAAATGGGTAAAAAAAACAGTAAATTATGCAGGGTATCGAACAAGAAACAAATGCAAATCGAATTATGCTACAAAGACCCAATCTCAAAAAAAACATTCGAGAACCTATCAAAAGTTTTGTACACAAGCTCACGGCCCTAAAGTTAGCGTCTCAGATAACACGAATGAGAATTGAAGGGGGATTATTCTCCCCCTGTCACATTAACCGCGAGTCGAGATGAAAATTAAATTTTCCCCTCCTTTTTCGTACTTCAGTACACCTTATACAATATGTAAGGTCCTTTGCCGGCCCGACGTGAGCACTTAAATTTTAATTCCAAGGAGTCTTTAATTAATTGAAGGATTATAATTGGGGATACAATGGTCAGAATTGATTGGTATTTAAAATGTTAGGATCGAGTTTATTGTGTGAATGAGGAATAAACTACCAAACTTCAACTGCCTACATCGAAAAACTTATGGCCCGAGAGCTAGCTAGTTTTGAGTAGTTATTCGAGGCAAGCTGAACGGACCCCTGAATTTTTAAAATGTTTGTTAATTCTTTTACTCAAAATATATAAATAAATTTCTTTCGACTGAAATTACATCGTTAGCACATTAAAACTTTTATCCCAAATCATATAACAGTCGACGCACCAAACATCACAAAAACGATTCACATGCACAAATAGAACCTATTGAGTTATAAAACAATTCGATTCCCCAATTCTTCTTGTCATGTATTTTTATTCGTACGTATGATGACGCTACAATCTGTAAAAGCCCTGTCGAGTACAAAGGTACGAAACAGGGAACAAAAGCCTGTGACACAATATACTCGCATGCCTTTTGCATTTTATTCCCCTTTTTTGTTTCCTCTATACATTCTTTTCAATATTATCTGTGTTTGTAATCATGGCCGTTCTCTATCTGCGAGTTTTCTTTCAAAGAGTTGGTTGTTTTTATTTGTTTTGCAATTAAATATACGTAGAAATCTATATAGTAGAAATTTATAGACTTATTATAGTTCATAGTACATGTGTTATTCATATTTTCAAAAACTTACTTATAATATTATTATTACTAAGAGCAGTTTTGTCGCTGAAAGCTATCTTTTCCAGACAATATATTTCACCTATAATCTACTTTTTACCTACTACCTATATTAGGTATAGTACATATTTGAAAGAAATGTTATTTTACAATAATGTACCATGTAGCTAGATCGATTTAACTTAAGAAATATTTTAATACCTTGACACCTAGTTGTCTCTTACAATTTAAATTGTTTTTTATTGCCAAACTAGACTAAGAGAAGCTGTTTCTTTAATTATATGAGCGATATAATGCTTTAAATTAGTGTTTCTATATATTTTAATAAAAAAGCAAAATTTAAGTAGAAACATATTTAGCAATAAATGTTCACGGAATAAAAATGTTATTTCGCTTAAGTGCGATGTTCGAGTTCACTTTCAGCCTTCATAAAAACTTACTTATCCGATAAAACTGATAAAGAACGAACGTTGTCGTATAAAATGATGGATCACTATTCCCAAATCTCAAACCTACTTTCTTCAACTTAATTCAACTTTACTACACTATTAGCATGAAAAATGGATAAGTTTTTCTATTTAGTCTTCTATTTTGTATTCAATCATAATCAGCTAATTAAATACATAAAAATATTAAAAAAAAACCTACATATAATCAATTCTCCCTCATTCATAAGTTCTACCTGCCTATACTTTACCTTCGTGTTGCTGAATTTCACTAGGGCGGAAAGGGTCGAGATGAAATAAATTAGAATGTAAAAGATTGTGTTTTGTGACCGCAATGCTGGGTACTGTGTTACACGGGGCTCAGTCAGCTAAACTGAAATCCAACAGAAAAGTTGTGTTTTTTATAAAAATTCGCATCCAACTCCGTTGAGTTATGCAAGAGATAATTTAATGTAAAAATAATGCCAGTATAGAGTAAATCCAGATTATTTAAATTAAAGTGACCTATGGATCTCTGTGTTTAATGGTATCCTATAAGAAATTCCTAAACAAACCAAGAAAGGTGGTTTTATTTTTAGTTTATATTTTTAAGTATAGCTTTATAAACAATCGCTAAAATGCAAATCATCTTTTTCACTGAAGATTCAATATAAACAACAAAGACCTATAAATCAAAATCCTCTACTAGTAAATTAAACTAATAATAAACTGAATTAACAATCAATGTTAAGAAAATAATGGAAAACATTTTGTAAAATCTCTGTCTACTAAAACAAATGCTTAGGAATGGTAATTATTGGTTATCACGAAACTTCACGATTGACCAATTTCATTGTATCGCGTCTTGCCTGTAAACAGTAGGACTTTGATTATTTTATTAATTTTGATAGTTAATTTTTAAACTATCTGTTGTATTTATTATATTACCGTATTTATACAATAGTCCCCTATGTTCTTTCCAAGCTTAGAAACGAACAGATCAAGGGAACCTCGAACAGAGTTGGCAGTGACCTAACAGCTTTTTTATTTTGATGATGATAATATTGTTTTTTGGTCCGTTACGGTATAACATACAACCACAAAAGTATTACTCCATATAGTTACATAAGACTACCTAAATCATTACTAAATTCAAGTACAAATTTTTAACTACCTTTATTTGATTCAAATGTAGAAACTTTTAAATAAAATCTTCAATATAACAAAATGCAAAGAGGATTTCATATCTCAAAAGACTTTTAGAGGCATCGTTACGAAACTGCTAACTTCAAAAGCAAAACTAGAACTGCATAAGCTCGATAAACGTCGTTCAATATCGTGTTTTAAATATTCAGAGCTGCTCGTAAGGAACTGCACACAAGATATATGTACCACATAATGAGTGTAGCGTGGAGACGAAACTCGAAGACGGCAAACTTTACAGCACATTGGTTATGCAAAGCGGATTATTTTGAGTACACGAGAGCGAGATGCCGTTTCGCTGGTTGACTTGTTACTTCACCGGCCTTTTCAGTGACTTCGGATATAAACTTAACCAGCGATTCGTGGGAGCAAACTCGAATGTCGTTGATGGCTTACAAACTTGTTTCCACGTCAATTACGAAGTTCTGTGAATGCACTTTGCCTTTGATGTGCTTTGCTAAGTATTGGTAATAATATTACGGATTGAGATTTCTACTCTTATTTGAAGTATTCTAATTAATTATAACATTAATTAAGAACTTCTTGATCAAAGCCTGGAAGCAAGATGAAAGCTCAACGAAAAACTTATCAGGATTACTCTTTTATAAATAGCACAGTAGAATTAATATTAAGATATACAACCTTACAGGAAAGATTTTAAAGTTAGTGCAAATCCTGAAAATCCTGAATGCTGAAACTGAAACGTTGGTAGCAGCTTAGATTTATATAAATACAATAAAATGCTCACGGATGAGTGAGAAAAACAACAGAAAAACGTAAAATATTAAAGAATATTACATCACGTGCCATCCCCAAGCACACTCACACGACTCACCAAAAATAAATCCGCCAGACCCATTATTTTTCCGCCTTTACACACAATTGATTTAATCCACTTCTGCACTTCAGAAGCCAGCCGTCTCCAGGCAATAACGACTGTTTGTCCATTATTCCAGTTAAAAAGTTTGCTCGGACGGGTCAGTCTGAGCAAACGGAGGCCGCGACCATCGGCTATGTCTCATTCAACACACGTTTTCAATTTATCGGGTCGCCTCATATTGTCTGTAGCAGGCCCTCGGCGCCCGCCGTCTCGTCTCCTTCGACAAGCCTATTCAAAAGTCATCTCGTGTGATAACAATACCATGGCACAGTAACCTAGCTACTTCCATCACTTCTGAACTACGTAATCTATACATCATGGGCGCCAGTCTACAAAATAAAGGGTGATTTTTCGAGCGTGGAGAAGTAAGTTTGGTCAAGTTGTCTACAATGCTGTAAAAAGACAGCTATTTAAACATCAAACACATTAACTCTAGTTCTTCTATGTGTATGTTATTTTTGACCCGTATTCCAGACTATACTTTTAAACACTCCCACGAAAACATTTAAAACGTAATCATAAACTCTCCGAAAGCCATATAAAATAATAAACAAAGTGCGTAATTAAAGTAACCCGAGTAATATATATGTGTATCAGTAAAGTCTTACAAAGTCTTAGTTGGAACCTTTTAATAACACAGGAGTCCAATAACACGAAGTATCACGAACTCATCTTATAAGTTTCAGAGCAATTTACCGCTTTTGTTTCTCTCTCGAGTAAATAATATTTAATTACATGTTTCGCTTGCATTATATACTGCTCGTGCTATGTATTGATCCTTAGTTTGAGCTTAGCTTTCGCGTCGTGTTGTTCTTGAACATTGGATTATGTAGTATTTTTTTTGTGTTATCACTTAAGTATGTATGTTCATAATCAAAATTATAAAATCATTGTTAAATTATACGTCTGTATGTCTTTAAGTCTAATTTCAACGTCATCTGCAATATTTTTCGTTATCTGTGTGAAGCTTAGGGCGGTGGTAAATTACGGCGCACCTAGTGGTATCAACAATACTTCAGGAAAATCAGGCGTGTACCTTTTTATTTCTCAATGTTTGAAAGTAGCGGCATTCTAAAAAGTATAAAATTCCATTAAAATACTTTCAAATTAGATGATTTTGAATGAACCAGATAAGCCTTTCACTTTGCATTTACGCTAAAGAGTAAAGACGTACAAAAGATTCGCAATTAACATTTAATTAAGTTTCTTTGAGTGCCCGCACGGCCATATTACCTGGAGTTTAATTACAGGTAGTCTTCACTACAACAGTCTTCTAGTCTTAAATAAACTGAAGCTCCTTTAAGCGTTTATTCACGCTGCGACAGTCTGTGTCAGAGGGATAACGAGACTTATTTTCTTGTATTAGTATATAAAACTATTGAAATGATGTTATTATTTATTTTTGTTGATTTGGGAACTAACAATACTTGACTTGGCATCTGTATCTATTACAAAGTATGAAGTAGGTACCTCTAATAAATATTCATCTATACTAATATAATATTATAATTCTGATGAGTTAATTTGTTCATTTGACCGTACTAATCTCAATAACAAAATAATATTATCAAACTAGAGATCGAAATCTCACTGCACTATCAAATGTCCAACATACTCCCAATATACACATGTTTCTCACAAAGGATTGGATATCATGCATTGTTCTGCTGCAGGCACAGAATCTAATAGATATCAGGTGTGTGTCAGTTTCAGTAATTTGTAACAAAGGATTACCTGGATCGCTACTCCAATCGCCGTAATAGAATATTGTATTTGAAATATACATTATATTGGACCACTATACTTGTATAATATCTGAGAAATGTAAGCAGATAGTAAATCAAGAGGCATATGTCTATTCACTGAAACAAAAGCAACATTAGACTCCATAACTTTTATTGGAGTTAGAAAGGTACTAGAAATAAAATGGCGATAATCACCACGGTTAAAACTCTAGAGACGCGAGTGAGACAACTGACAGATGATCCGCGGATTATCCACGGACGGATCCGTGATACTTTTAGGCACCCACAGATTTTTTCGCGGACCGGCAAATATGTAGTAGGCAAATATGTATGTGTAGTGTAGAGAGAAATCCGACAGATCCGTCCGCGGATCCGTCGAACTGATCCCTCGGATTTGCCCGCGGATCGATCCGCACGTGTAAATGGGCCAAATAGGTTTCTCTTGTAGAACTAATTTGAATTTAGTTCAAAGGTTACGTAGTTAATCTGTGCCTTGGTGAATAGAATGTTGATGCTTTAAAATCACAATTTCTCTGATTTATACTAAATAAATCTTAAAACATATTTGTAAACTGCAAAGCACTATCAGCTCGTACCACTACCAGACAAAGGTGTGCATCAAACTTAAAAAGTTTCAGTTTAATTAAATATGTTTCAAATATAATAATTTACTTTTGAAACACGTTATTGGATTGACAAATATTGATCCAACTTAAACGAATGTACTAGTTTCAAATTGAATTAATTATTTACATAGAGAACTCATTTGAATACTTACAAGATAGTTTTGAAGTAGGTCAAGTTTATTTAATCCACTTTGATGTTTCGTATTTGTTAATAATAATTATTTCGATAATTACGGCACTTATCAAATCTAAACTCCAATAGAAAAGTGAAAACGTTAAGTAATTTTATTTTTGAATATTTCATACCTACATTTTATAATATCATGCCGGACGTAGCCCATGAGAATAAAAAATAATAATAATATCATGTCCATAGGTGGTGATGGATGATTAAAAGTAATAAACGTAATCGCATTAAAATCATTTTACATTACTTATTTCGTACAAAAAAAAAACGAATTTAACTATGATCAAAAGTCAATTAAATGAATCGTATCCTATATTTAAAGTACGAGTATGCTAAATAGCCCATCAATCCCATTTTTCTTATCTAAAAACAATCTCTTATTACCAAAACCAACGCCCTTTCCATCGTTGATCTGCATTCTGAAATGTAGGAAAGCCATCGATCACTCCCGTGGAAGGTACGAGATTCTTTCACATTAGGTTATTTGATGTATTGTTGCACACTCGCGCGGACAAACCGTGATAGATAGGTATTGAATTCTTTTTTTGTTATTCCTCGGTTTTTCTATCTCTCGACTATTTGTATCGCGATTTATGTTTCACTTAGCTAAAAGATTACTGGTTTTCGTAATCTTAGCTACTTTTAGATAACTTTGTCAGATATGGGTCAGGTCATGTAAAGAAATGTTGTATCGTTTCCATCCGAGTACCTACTACATACATACACATAAATAGGTGTAGTCAAATAGTCGAAAGTCTTTATTTGACATAGAAGTCGATATCGAATGCTATCAAGTGCTATGTAAACTAGAATACGTAAATACTTCAGGACAGAAATAGTGTATGACATCTGAGTATTTGGATCTATAACCTTATACTACAAGTTTCGAACTTCGAACTTCGAACTTTTTACTTAGACTTCGATGTATTTACCTACCTGGAGTTTTATTCTAAAGTATTAAAAACTTATTTTTTTCTCAACAACCGTGCAGAAATATATAATTTATGAAGAGATAGTTAATTACCACTTCCCCATTGTTTTAATCCTAAAATTTTAACATCTTTTTCTCCAATCCAGAGTGTATTAAAAAACTTAAAAAAAAAAATTTCATCTTATCGATAGTTTTTTTTCACTCGAATCGAGTTCCTGTCATAAATAAGCTATTATCGTATATACCAACTTGCCAAAGAAATTTATTTCACACCATTCAATCTACTTCGCACGTTAAGTACCACGTACACTGCACCCTCCAACGTTCCTCGCTATAAATAAAAACAGATTTAAATATTAGCACAACGTTTGAGAAGTTACATAAAATCCATCATAAACCGCGTGTAATCACACACGTGCAAACTCTTACCTAAATCCACACATTCATATAATAATTCACCACAATCTGACTTCATCCGACTTCGTCTTAATATACTTACAATTGCCACGTGTACAAACGCCGACAAATCAGAGTCAAATCAGACCGCCATTTGTATGTAGTAAAGTTTATGTAACATAGCGTTGATTGCTGACTTTAACTTGTGTAATGTGTTAGGATATTTTAGCGCTGCTGTGATAAAATTAGAAATTTATGTTATGTACAAGTAATAATACGGATTTGTATCCATAAATAACTTACATTGCGCGTTGTGTATTTGAGCTAAGTTTTGTTTAATTTTGTCTTAATTAAACATAAATACCTTCTTTAGATAATGTTTAAGAAGAAAAGTGCTGCAAGCGGTTTAGCAGGATGTACGTAACTACCCTTGAATACCCTGAAATTGAAGAGGAATATGAACAAAAAATCAAAAGAAACATTTACTTGATAAAATCAAGATAAAAAAATAGACGATACAAACTAGAAGTAACAAAGCAAATAGTACAGCATTTACCTAACTTCAGTTCACTACTACCTGTATTAAGAAGAACATTAAATAATACCTGTGCACCACAAGCACAGACAGCTAACTTACTCAGTTATAACGTAAAAAATATTCTCATCATGACTGTACGAGAAATATCGCAATTCGCAACACTTGATTTCAGAAACAATTTTAGTCTTATAGTAAATTTCCTTATAGTCTAAACTACTCTAAACCTTCAATATAATAAAAGTGAAGCATAAAACTTTGTCAGTACGAAACAAGTTCCACTATATTAGTTCGTAGAAGATACGACTCACACGCTCTTGGACGATATTGCCTCCTTGGGAAAAATATCATTTTTCATAATTTATTCTGACAGTGTCTGCCTCCGCAGGCGGGTCCAGCCTCCAGCACTCGGAAAAGTTATAAACGTTGTTGACATTGTCAAATTATATGAATATTTACGTCTACGTGATTTTTATTGATTAAAATTAACGCACAATATCTTTTAAGATGGAATGGTAATGCTTAATTTCAATAATATTGTGTGAAGATATGCTTTACATTATGCAACCACAAGTTTTTAGTTTCAAGAAGTCCTAGTTTTTATATTTATTCATTAATTTTGTCTCGAGTATCACATCACTCAAGTGAAGTGCTAAGGTATGTGTACGTACAACGATATGTGACTTTGTAAAGTACAGTCCCCAATTCATTCAGGTGTAAAAGACAGCTGCAAAGAGATAATCCCGGTATACTCACGAGCCGAGAGGGGCCGAAGCCGGCTGACTAACTGAGGATTAAAACGGAAATGTGACTCGATGATTAGGAATGAAATAATGGAAATGGATTTTAAGCCCTCACTCGGGTATTGCTGAAAAAGCTTTAAAATTGTTATAATAACTCTCATTGAAAAGGTTGTTGTACTCGTATAAATATTTTAGTTTGTAACTCGTATAAATATGTTACTTTGTATTCTTTTCAAATTGAATTTACTATTTATGTAAGTGAAAGATAAGTTATTGGATATTATAAAGATAGATCACTTTCCTAGTCTTAGAAGTTTTTTATTATCAAGCACTTCGTATCATTAAGTAGATAGGAGTTACACACAATAATAGAAAACAATAATGTGTTTAGACAATATTTCTACAGAAATTTAAATAAAAATCTTTAAAATCTTAAAAATTACACATTTCAACAATATTATATGCCCTACTATCAAATTTATAACATTTATTAGGTAAAATGGCGTAAAATTTCAATTTCTCAATGGTCATCACGAATAAATCCGTCATGCTTATTTTGCGTTAAAATGGCACCACGGATCAAACTGTCGGATTCGTCTCACGGATCGGTCCGCGATCCGACCCTACGTGTGCGATTGGTCCGTGTGGATTGTCCAATTCTCTGTTAATGGCTCACAAATTACGAATCAAAAAATTATAATTTTGAATAATCTTTGTTTTAGATTACGAAATGGTCTTTTCAGTAAATATAATGTCGGTGCGAAAAATGAATTGAATCGAACATTGAGTGATTGCAAACAGATATAGGTACTAGACATTACTTTATGAAATTACAATTTCCGATAACTTAATGATAAGACTACGTGGTCCCAGTCTAGGGGAATGAAGATATCTTATATGGTATAAGGTTACCAATCGTAGGATGTGACATTCAAACCTCGAGTGTATGACATATTTAATAAGGACTTTCAAATAATTTCCTTTGTTTAGACAAACACGCGTTTTCCTTAGCGTAAACACAATTCTATTTGGCTGTGTAATAACTTGGTATGTGAACAGGTGTGTTTGAATAAAGCCAATAAAACAGGGTTTACGTTGCTTTTACTAGGAATCTGCTGGTAGCGATTAAATCGAGGCTCTCCGATACGGTTATTACAGAAGTTGTTTTATGATGAGTAAGTTATAAATTAACATGTTCAGAGTATGATTTCTTTGATTGATATCTTTAACAGCATTTAATGTCTTGGTTTTATATGGAAGGGAGGAAATAGTTCTTGGAACAAGGAAAACTAAATTTATATTACGTTTTACTTACAAATCCCAATAACTAGGATATTATATTTATTTTATTTATAGTACGATTTTTCTGTTTTAGTTTTATAAAATATCCTGTAAAAAATATTAAAATTTTAATATAGTGTTTTCGGGAGAACTTATTTTTCTTTTTACAAATTTCATATTATTAATTCCCATATTCAACAAGGTACAGAACAACATAGAAATGTAAAAGTATAATAGAATATTCTTTCAAAAGATTTTAAACAAATTTAAGTTGCAAATATTTTATAAATATTTTCTAGCAAAAAATACACAAAGAACCTGAAAACGTTGCATGAAATTCATCGCGTTGTACGAAATCTTATTAGAAGTCTCTTCGCTTTTGAATAAGCTTATTAAAGCGAACGCATGAAAATCCTTCACATCCCCATACATCGTAGACACGAATAATAAATAGAAAGCACCGTAAATCCATTAGGTGTATATAAATTGTTTGCATGGGATCATGTTTCATAGCAATCCGGCGCGCCTTGCAGACATACATTCGCATACAATATGTAAACAATAGACACATTCTAAGACTGGTTTATTGTGTTTTGAGTAATTCATCTCATTCTGTATTTATATAATGGAATCATAAAAGTAGACTCTATAATTTAAGTCACATCCATTGTAACCAACACAGCTCATTTACCTCTTATTTAATTTCAAATTATTTATCGATCAGATTTGAATGAGATTTGTTTCGGTTTTATTTGATAGAATTTTCACATTTTAACATTATTTTTACTCTAGGTCGAAATGTTAAAAAACAGACCAACCGAAAATATTTCATTCAAAAAGTGTACAATATATTTCACGAAAAGTAATGCGATTTCAGTAATTTGGACATGTGTAGTGACGCGCAGTTGACATGTTAAGCTTGAGGCTTTGGGTTGTGACGACGCCCGATATGAACCGAGGTGATAACGACATCGGCTCAGCGCCTACAGAAACCTTCACCACGTCTGCTAATAATTGTCATCATTGTTTAACATGGATTTAATTGTCTGCTAACTATACCGTACACAATAAAGTAATAGTGAAACCAATTAAATTAAAAAACATTTGTTTTTATAACATGATAGAAAAACTTACTGCCAAACAAAATAATAAGCATTTAACGTCGCTTGTGAATCTCGGCAATCCCGAAGTATATCTTTGTTTATCCTACTTTATCGTACAGAACTTTTTTATAAGAGCCAACCCAACGCCGTATGGTGCGATGGGAAAAGTAAAATGAGGGATTCATCTTGGGGCATCCCTATGGAACATACGGACATCCAAAGTCTCTCCGTACTCTCAATGTTTCCAGAAGATCTATGAACTCACGTTTGCCAATGATTCTAATAGTCCTCTCGTAAATTGAGTCAAATGGAAGCAGCTGGTAATTGGGAATGCTCGCCCAAACATGAGTGCAATACTCTAAGTAAGGCCAGACCTGAGATTTGTAGAGCGTCAGCCGCTGCACCGGTGTGAAGTGCCATTTCGCTTTGTTGAGAACATCCAGCATTCTAGAAACTAATGTTGCTTCAAATATTATAAATGCAGTAATGTTTAAAAATAGAACCCTTCATAACAGCTAAAATGTTCAAGTTTCTGAGGTTTTTGACTGCCCGAATACGCTCATCTAAATGTTTCTTTATTCTTTGTCAATATCATAGAATATCATCCACCCTACATAGTTTGATTCAGAAACAATATTAAACTTAACAGTCAGAGAATGATCAGTAAATTAAATTAATTAAATTTTGGTAGTAACTCAGACATCCGTTGATTGCTAAAGCAATAGCCGCGGAGTTTTGAAACCACAAACCTGTTTCCTCTTCAATAACTGAACTCACTAAACTAAATTCCGTTTCTCATCAAGCGTATTAAGCTCGGAAAAGTTACAATTGATTTATAAATTCAATTCGTGTTCTATTATATTGAGTTACAAATGAAAAAAGACGAAATTTTTTTATGAAACCAAGGCCAGATTAGTTATTGTTATTGACTATATATTTATTTACACTTATTTTTTACATTATATTTTTAAAAAAATTAACAAAGGAAATAAATTTAAAAATACAATATAAAAAACAGAGACCCACTGAAGACGAGGTCTACGACCCAAGCCATCAGTGGTCAGGGCTCAAGAGAGAGGAACCTCCTCACAATACGCGCCGTGTCAAGAACGACCGCCTTCTGAATCAAGCCCTTTACCCAGCCGGGGAGCGAAAGCTTCTCTAGATGTCGGTCGAAGCTTTTCGCTATTAGACCGTGCACAGATACAACGATCGGAACAATGATGGTCGATTCAACACGCCACATGTCGGTCACCTCGTGGGCCAGGTCCAAATATTTTAGCAGTTTTTCTTTTTCTGCCTTCACAAGGTTCTCGTCATGTGGAATGGTGACATCGATCAGCACCGCCCGATGCGCATCCCGATCTATTATCACTATGTCAGGCTTATTGGCAGCAATAGTCCTGTCAGTGATAATAGATCGGTCCCAGTAGAGAGTTATATGACCATTATCGAGAACCGGCTGAGGCCAATACTGGTAATAAGGTACGGCGGCTTCAACAAGGTCGTATTTCAGAGCAAGTTGCTGATGAATGATCTTAGCTACTTGGTTATGCCTGTGCAAGTACTCGCCGTTAGCAAGACGGGAACAACCGGAAACGATATGTCTAATAGACTCTCCCGGACGGTGACATGCCCGACAAATGTCGACCGTCCCATCCTTTAGAATATATTTACGGTAGTTGTTCGTCATGATAACTTCGTCCATAATTGCTAAGACAAAACCTTCAGTCTCTCCGAAGAGGTTACTGTATCGTAGCCAGGCCACGGAGGCTAACTGATCTACATCGGGACCCGTAAGGGCCCGGTAGAATCGACCGTGTAGTTCCTTGCTCTTCCATACGTCCGTGCGATCCGCCACACTCATCACCTTCGGCGCTCGCCAATTCCCGTTCGCTAAGGATAGCGGAGTGAGTCCTTTATCGACTGCTGCTACATCACGGTACATACCCACATTCACCTTTAGGAAATATTCCCGAAGGTTGTATATCTCTCGGTTGTGCAGATCCTTGGCATTTAACATGCCACGACCCCCACACTTCCGAGGTATATACAGCCTCATAACAGATGAGCGTGGATGGTGCATCCTGTATGCCGTCAGCAGTCGCCGAACTTTTCTATCCAGGGCATCCAGTTCTGATTGCGTCCACTTTAGAATGCCAAAGGAGTACGTCAGTACAGGCATGACCCAACCATTGAAGGCTCGGATTTTGTTTCCGCCAGACAAGAGGCTTTTCAAAACCTTTATCAGGCGGCCGAAGAACCGATCCCTCATCGATTGTTTCATATCTGCATCGACGATACTCAAAGCTTCGAACATTCCAAGGTATTTGTAGGTTTCCGACTCAGACAGAGATCTAAGCACCTCACTCTGGCTAAGTTGCAAACTCTCCGAGTTTACAACTTTACCTCTCTGTATATCTATGACCGCACATTTATCTACTCCAAACTCCATTCCAATAGCTTTACTAAAATTGTCGGTTATTTTGAGTAAAGATATTAAGTCTGGTTTTTTAGTAGCAAATAATTTGAGATCATCCATGTACAAGAGATGTGAAATGGGCTCACCCCCTCTCTTGAGTCGGTAGCCTAGCGTTGAATCTCCAAGTAATGTACTTAGAGGATTAAGCGCCAGACAGAACCACAAAGGACTCAGACTGTCACCCTGGAAGATACCCCGCTTTATCCTTATCAAGCTCGGGGAGGCCGGAGAGCCAACATGTCCTGGTTGACGAAGAAACGTAGACCACTGACCCATGCATGAACTAAGAAAGGAGCGTAGCGTGGAATGTACTTTATAAAGCTCTAAAACTCTCATTAGCCATGAATGGGGCACCGAATCGTACGCTTTCTTATAGTCTATCCAAGCCATGTGTACTCCCTTTCTGCCTCGACGAACTTGTTGCGTAATGGCCATGTCTATGAGGAGCAAATCCTTAGTACCTCGGGATCCTACCTTACATCCATTCTGAGAAGGTGACATTATGTCATTTGCCGAAATATGTATTTGAATTTTGTTTCTCAGGATGGATGTAAGTAGCTTATAGATGGTTGGTAAGCATGTTATTGGTCTATAGTTTTTAGGGTCCGAGGTATTGCCAGATTTGTATATCAGGTGAGTGACTCCCGATGTCATGAAATCTGGGAGGGTTCCCGACTCAAGGGCTTGTTGAAACTGAGCAGCCATACGCCCGTGCGAGTTGCGTATCCATTTCAGCCAGTAGCTGTGCAGCCCATCCGGTCCTGGACTTTTCCAGTTCGAGGCCGAACGTACCGCACAAGCTACGTCAATCGGCGTGATTGTAATGGAGTCCATATCTTTAATAGACTCGCACGCGCGCCCGACCGTCTCAGTCCACTCCCCCTCGGAGTGACCGATGGGCACCGACCAGATATTTTTCCAAAATGAGGTCATCACATCCTCATCAACTGGTGGGTGTCCATCGGTAACTCTTCCTCGAGAAGCCTCCCAGTCTCTGTAGACACTCTTCTGATTACTCTGGAAGACTCTATTCAAGCGGTACCGCTCCGATCTTATTCGATACCTACGAATACGGTTCGCCCATGCGCAAACCTTCTGCTTCCAGTAGTCAACACGCTCGACGACACGAGCCAGGTAGTCGTTCCTGCTGACACCGGTGTCAGCGAAGGCTCGGTCAACGAATCGCATTACGCGCGGGCGCGTGTTGCCTGCCTGGAAACAAATAAGCTTCGCTATAAGGGTCCTGGCTGCATCTATGCGCCTCTCGATTCTGCACTGCCATTGCGGCTTACCATCATGTCGGCGGTACGTCTGGTTAGGGTTCGGGAATTTTACCCCAGCCACGCGACAGACAGCAACCGCACCGCAGTACAGAACCGAGTGGGTGTCGATAAGGTCTTCAGTCGACTCAAAGTAAGGTTTTAAGATGCAGTCCAGGGCTAATACCAGCGAGACATTACGCTTACACATGGGCAGCCTCGGTAAACGTGGCCGCGAGCATGGATGAACAAACCTAAACTCTTGAATAGAGTCCTCCAGAGCGCTCCTCAAACGCTCATCGTCCTGGATACTTGCACATGCCTGCACCTGAAGCTCCTCCGCTGGTGGTATAGGTTGGGTGACGGTGACATTTACCACATGTGTTGGTTGTGGTTCAGAAGGAGCAGGCAGTGCTTCATTGCGCAATCGGTCAAGTACAGTCTCATCCAGTAACTTTAGTCGCTGAATGGCCCGCACCTGATCCGAGAGTCGTTGCACTGTGACGTCCACAGCTGGGCAAAGAACCTGAAACATAGACAGCAACCTTGAACGGTACGCAGTGAGGTTAGTTCCTCCCTCCGTAGCCCTGTAGTACGCCCGCATGACATTTTTATTTAACTCTGGGGTCCATCTCATGCGTTGGCGCACTGCACCACTGGTAGCGGGGGCCGTAGACGAGCCATGTTGACGCGTTGACCCCAAGCCGACCGGTGGGCGGCCCCGGCGCGCAGATCTTGTTGTCCGGGGTTCGTGGTCGCTCGGTGTTTCGAGGCTCGTCGGGGAGTTACTGCCTTCCCCTAACGACCGCGACGAATCTTCTCTGGATGGTGATTGTGCGCAGGCTAAGGCAACACGCCGGCATTCTCTTATGACGTTTCTTCTCATATTTGTGTTTCTTTGTAATTTTTGTCATTTTCACAAAGGGGCTGATATACTTAGGTTGAATTTTTCCCTGACTTTTATTTCAGTAGTTTTCTACAGGATTGTATCGTTTTATCGTCTGATTATTAAATATTTTATAATTTATTTACATTTATTTATTTTGAAACATTTTTTGACGTCTTGACACGGCGGTTGCCATAGTAAATTATTGTTATTATTATTGTTTTCTTCTAGGTCGGAATATCTATTTTGCACCATCTTTCAAATGTTTTACTGAATGTCTTCTTTGCTGCAATTTCTAACCAACAAATTTTCCATTTAAATACCTATTATTAAGATCCATATCGTAAAATATATTTAAATCCTAAAATACACCAACAATAGGGGAACAAAAGCCATGACTACGTACATTATTGCTACAATATCACATCACCTGTCGCCTCACAAGAACGTATCAAATAATCCAATTGTCGCAGCTCCGTCGGTTTTGAATTAATAATGAGAATTTCCTTACAGCCTCGAAGAAAATAATAAAAGTTCTCACAGAAATATTGTTTCGACGAATTATGTATCTCGCACACATTATTTTCTCGTGTTCCTATTCGCCCGGTAGCCGTTCCTTTGCTTATTCAAAAAGGTAAATGTGTGAAACACGAAACTGCTTTTATCAAGTGTGAGATGCTGAAATAAAATATTCATCGAAATTGCACTCCGTATCGAAATACGAACGCAATTTTAGTTTACTGTGTGTGTTGATGCTCAATATGTACGTAGCTAGGTATTCACTATATGTATGTACAACATACAATGGGTATATTTATTGCTTTAGTGTACATACTACTACTATACAGGATGTTACAAACGCCAAATGTTGGTTAATTCCCATTTGATTAGTTAACAGAGAATACCAGCAGTACCTTCAGGCTTCCTTTATAAAATACCAATATTATGATGAATTTCAATTATTTATTTTATGAGAATTTGAGAACACTCATAGGTTTTTAATCGATTCGTATTACCCTTCACTTGGCGTATGACTTTCCACAATCACATGGGTCAAGTGTTAATTAACCACACGTAACGGGGCGTAACGGGTTTAATGATGAAATCTTGTCTTTTAATATAATAAATAAACCAAACTAAATGCTGGCTAAAAAGGGAAAAAAATAGGAAACTGTAACTATTGATTTATATTATTATTTAATACTTTACCTACCTAATAATAGCTTATATTCCTATATTTTATTTTAAACAATCGTGATATAATATTAAAGTTTTAATAACACTAGATTTTCTAGGCGAAGATAGAGAAAATTCCCTGGACGTAAACAGAGTAACATCGAAAAGTTTCAGTCTCTTCTTAACTCTATTTTTTTTATTGCTAGGCAGTAAGTGTATACCGTAGTGGATACCTACTACATGATGATGATGCTAACATAGATGCTTGGTTCGCAGATCGACATGGCAGGTCTGGTTCTTTGGATGAAGCAGCCGAAGACAGCAGTAATGGAGGCAGCACGCCCAAAAAGAAAACTGTCATTGAAGAACAGTGGGAGAGATCTGGCGGATTCGAACTCACATCAGTTGAACAAGAGACATACGAAAAGTACTTCTATGGCACAGAACATTGGAACTATTTTACAAATGACGAAGATCTGGGACCCGTCATACTTTCTATCAAGCAGGAGACGCTCAACTCCAGAGATCAATTCAGGTAAGCTTTTTTTCACGTTTCTAAATTTATAAAAACCAACCCAATACAGACAACGTAACATTGAATTCTAGAAAATGTAGTAATTTTTGTGAAGCAGCGTAACTAGGAAACCTTTTAATGAGTTTTAAAAATGTGCAACATATTCATGACGTCGTATCGTTTTCATATTATTTTTTTTCCATAAAGTTATTTTTACTCCATAAAACCTCACTTATACCTCCACACCTACTACTAATTTATGATCTAACAAATTTTCATTTAGTTACGTTACGTTACGTTATTGGATCTAATTGGAATACATCAACGTAGACAACCATTGAACCCAATATTGAATTTCTAGTTACCTATTCAGGGCTGTATCATCGACTAATAAACTAAATCCTGTCACCTGTCTGCCGAGACAGCTGGCAATGGAATTTAATCAAGCAAAACATTATTAAGCTGACGATATTGCATCTAGGTTCAAGTAAAATATGAAATTCCAAACCGAATAACTCGTCGGATGCTCAAGTCCCGTGCTAACTTAATATGGAGAGTTATTTTATTCTAGAAAAAGAATTTAAAGGCATTCATAACGGTCGGTAGCTTCAAGTATTTTAATTTGCATTCATATGTACCGGCTTTCCAGCGTGAAATGTAGTCAGAAAATGCATTTGAGATGTGAACCTTATGTCTTAAAAAGAATGAAAATTTTAAAGTTGTGAAAAATGAAACTGCCTCTATTATTTGAAGCTTTTTTGGAATGACGCTCTGGTATTTTAAGCTTCATGATTTTGTATTGAGCATTACCCATATGCGTATAAAGTGGAAGCCTGTGGAGCAATGCCATGTCCGAATTTCAAATGCCTATGAAAGATGCTGACGGCGCGGCGCCTATCTACACACAAAATAAATCAAACAAACTTTTTTCTTTAAAATATACAATCGCAAATAAACGTACTAACTGATTTAATAACTGTCTAATTAAGCAAACAAACCAAGACCGAGTCAAAGCCATCAGATGTCAGTCGCTTTACAAGTAACAAAATTAAAATTAACGACACTTTCGACGTCCGCGTATAATTGGTACCACGGTGTTATCTCTTCGCGGGGTGCATTTTAATTAAAAATGGCAAGCTATTGTAAAACGGAATGGGGCCTTTGTGAACCGTTAGTAGGCTCTATAATTAACCGGCCAGTTACGGGCTTTTGCGACCTCGTTTAGTTTACCTTCGCGACCCTATCGTAAACTAAGAATAGTATTAGCATAATGTAGATTGTACTATTAGCGTTGCTTGGAACAACAAATTGTTATCAGTGATGCTTTTGTAATGTTGATTTAAATTCTGATGAAATGGTGTTACTTAATGAAATCTTACTTATTATGAAATTTAAAGATACTTTTATAGGACTTTCGACAAAAACATGAGTATGCTATTTTATTTAGATTTCATGGTACTTATCAATAAAAATATTAATTCTATTTATTTATATTCTACTAGCTGCCCCGCGCAACTTCGTCTTCGTCGAAAAAATAAAAATAATATTTAGGGGTAGCCTACCCTTAACATTTAGGGGGATGAAAAATAGATGTTGGCCGATTCTCATAGATACCGGATAAGCTCAAAAAATTTCATCAAAATCGGTCAAGCTGTTTCGGAGGAGTATGGCAACGAAAACTGTGACACGAAAATTTTATATATTAGAAGATTATACTTATTGTCAAATCTCAACATTAAAATCATCGTTGTAATCATTTTCTTTTTCTTGTAATATCAAAGAAGTAATCTGCCTTTTTCTTTTATAATATCTCCATTTCTTTTATATTGTGTAATTTTCTTAATAAAGAAAAAGTAGAAACGATAGACAGAGATTTTCGATTCATTGATCTAATGAATTTACTGTTCCGCATCATGGAAACAATCGCTGTATAACATTATTAACCCTTCACTTCCTTATACAGGGTGATTTTTTAGAGAGGATACATATTGCAGGAGGGTGATGAGTACTCTGTTCTAATACGGAATATTACAAAAAATAGGTAAAATAACAATATTTTGTTTTTTTTTTAAATCTAAATTCGACAAAACTACCTCAAACATAAAAAAATTCGGCTAAAAAAGTGTTGACTAATGACTTCTAGTGATCTCGTGCACCCCACACCTCCGCCACACCCAACAGCTGTCGAAAAACCATCATTTTGCAAGAATTTTAGATATTTTTAAGTTGCGATTACTAAGGCATTAAGCCACATTCTTTGGTAATAATATTTTTACTGGTCGTATATGACCATCAGCTACCATGACCTTCAATATGTACCCTCACTAGGAAATCACCCTGTAAACTTACTCCTATCAATAAACATGAATCTATATTCATAATTATTTCATAATCTACTGTGGTTTGCCTTCCTTGCCTATTACGACAAATATAATAGACTTAGGTATTAAAATACCTAAAAAATTCCTACCAGGATACTTTGTGGAGTTCCAAAAAGAGCTATTTTAATCAAGAAACATTGTAGATGAAAGCACTCCGTAACTTGCGCAAACAAAGTGATTTAGAACTAGGCAACTACTTTATGCATGAAACGAACACAACAATAAAACGAGAAAATACTAAGTTAGATATTCAAAGTTTCTCGTTTCAAGGATACCTTGTTATTCGTAAAGTAAACTTCGCCAATAAAATTTGTTATTTTAAACTAAATTCAGAGCGTGAATTTCGCAAAGGCAACACTTCAAAAATGCGAGAAAAGCATTTTCGTGAACAAATATTTCTGTAGCAAGCAACCTCTCGAACAAAGCAATTTCTACAAAGATTTATAATCACATTCTTAACTTTGAAATATGAGGGCGGTTCCATAATTTTAAATAATATTAGGGACAGACCGAGACCTCATTATTCAGTCCGAACTCTTAGGTATTAACCGACATTCTTCATAATATCTACGTTTACCATATTTTTCTTTATTATCTTTTCTTTTATCTGACGTAAAACAGATCATTGAACTCATAATGGTCTCATCATAGTTTCAGAGTTCAGCCACTGAATAATTATACTACGTTCCTACTAAAACTAGTTACCTAACGTTACAAATACAAAATTGTTTTATCTTCATTTGCGTAATAGGTATGCATAGACAAATACCTACTTGCTTCGTAAACACCAAAGTTTATTTAGTTGGAAATTCAGTTTTAGTTGGTTTCCTTGTATTTAATTCAAGTCATTGTTAGCAAGCCTTCTTTTCCAAAACTGATACATATTATTGATACAGAATAATTCAGATTGTAACAAATTAGGCAACGATCGAATAGAAAGGTCGGGTAAGCAATAAAACAATATAGATTACATTTTAATTGGTTTGCGACCGAGTATTGCATTAGTAAAGATCGTATTTTATTTTTTCAATGACAATGTCGCGTGTCTCAAAGCTATTTGGTCAGTCCTCGGTGGGACCTTCGAATGTGGGGTACATCTAAAATGTAACAGAATGACCAGTAAGTACGTACCTATTGTATATCTGAAAGGCATGGTGCTCTCATCTCGGGGCTATTTATTCAATTTTAATGAACTTTAGCATTAGTCTAAAGGCTAAGGCTTTTATATTGGTTTTCATAGATGGCTCCTATCATTTTTTGACTGAGATCAACTTCAACGTCATTTACACTTCTTGAGATTTAGACACGATTTCCACAAATTTTCTCATAATGTAAGATATAAAAGAATACATTCAAGGTTAATATTTAAAACCATACTAATTTAACAAGTAAACCTAATAAAACAACAAAAGATTGTAAGATTATAACTAAATTCTCACTAATCTTAGCGTAGATCTTCATTAAGTGCGGTTAGGACTCGGCTGCGGTACCCTTTAGTCTACGTTTCGTTAGCGTCAACCTCACAAAATCATATTATACTACAATATAGATTACCTGTCCCTTTGAGCGGGAATTCACAACTAAGAATTTCAATTTATCTTCATTTAAATAAGTACTTCGCAATGTCTGTAACACATGTTCATTTCTGTGATCGTTCTCATTCCAGTAATTAGGCTGTGACATTCACTCGTTGTGAATCGGTGAATGATGTAAGGAATCATTTACCTTTAACTAATTAACATTACCATTATTCACTTTTGTATCCGTCACATTGATTATTTACATGAAACACTTGATAAAAGCAAGGTTTTCTTAGAAATTTCACACTACTTTTATTGAATAAATTTGTTTGAAGCATACAAGAGTACACAGAAAACAAAAAGGAGTCACTTTTATTTATCTATACTATCTATACTAATATTATAAAGCTGCAGAGTTTGTTTGTTTGTTTGTTTGTTTGAACGCGCTAATCTCAGAAACTACAGGTCCGATTTCAAAAATTCTTTCTCTGTTGGAATGTCCATTTATCGAGCAAGGTTATAGGCTATATTTTATTTTGAAAAAAAATAGGGATCCGTATGAAAATATCGAATTTGTAAGACGATGTGAACTATCGAAAACCTATTTATGCGTACGCTGCAAAAACTATTGACAATAGGACAAAATTATGTACTACGGGTTTTTAGGTGTTAGTAAGATCTACAAAAAAGTCCGCGAGATCATATACCTAACTATCATAGTTTAGTCACAATAACCACTTTTATGTTTATAAAAATAAAAAAATTGTCCGAAAAATTTATTTAACGTTACATGAGTATCGTTATATTAACCCTTATCCAAATTAAGTATTATATTATCAAGAGTATTAATGTAGAAGTAAATTACTTTTTGTTTTATTCCAATCGGACTTTTTGTTTAGAAGTTATCACGAGTATAAAACGCAATGAATATGCCGCGCAAATAATAATGCGACGGCATTACGAGTACTGTTTGAACCCCTTTGTAACGCAGACGAAATTGCGCGGGTCAGCTAGTAGTATTATGTAATGCAAATCTATGTTTAAATGTATCTATTAAAAAGTTTTACCATTTTCTTAATAATCGTAGAACAAGTGTTCTTTATTCAAAATGTATTTCGTTAGCATCATAATAATCTGAATTAATGAAGGGATAAACACGATCAGTACTGTGTAATTAAATTATAGGTCGTTTCTCTACATCCTGTTATTAAGATTCAATAATGAAATTATCGGGAAACCTTGTACGAGAGTGTGCGTAACCCTTTATCAACGAATAAACGTAATTACTTTGGAAGTAGGGAATATAGTAAATTAAATTGCTATCGGGAAGGTCCATCTGTATAAAGATTAGATAGAAACATCCACGGCTAGCTTTCAACTTTGCTCAAAGTTAGAGTAGTTTCGTTTAGTTTTTGCTGGCTCTAAATTATGTCCAGTTGTTTCTTTATTTTTAGAATAAGCATTATTATTGATTGCAAGCTTGAATTTTCGTGCTTGTTGAGTATTCAGTAATTAGATACTTTTTTCTAAAGTTTATTATTTTCAAAAAAATATTTTTATTTCAAAGTAGGTATAAAAGTAATATGGATCGATATTTTACTTTCCATCGAATATAGCAGTCCCTAGCGTATAACGGAGCTCGTGATTCTCGTAAATTCGGCTTATAAACAATATACATCAGAACACTGTGTACAGTTGCAGTGATATTTGAAAAGTGTTTTTAATTTATTTTAAAATTAATCACTTTTTATAACTTTTTAGATATATTTCACACTGCAATTTGTCTACAACCTAGGTGGTGAAAGAATCATAGAATCTTTGCTAATGTCATACCATTCATACATTATGATGAGATACACATCACTATATAATTACGAATAGGTATAACCCAGACTTAATAGGTTATAAATAGGTTGAGTAATAAATGAAGAGACCAAAACTCTAATAAAATTAATTCTGTATCTACTTAGCTAATTCTGGTAAATGAACAGCCGCTCGGACTACAAAACCCTAACAGATTACAACGTCGTATAAAATCAAGACGCGCTTCAAAAATATCCCCTTTTTACATGGAAACCGTCGTAGAGATGTACCGCGGACGGTTGTCGTAAATTCCAGCATTTTCATTATTTGCCGTTATAGGAAAACTGAGGCCGAGAAAACCGGAGAATTTAATTAAAAATACTGAACAATCAATCTTTAGGCCGGGTTTCACTAAATTTCAATTAGATAGACTCGTTTTTTTAAATGACAACCAAGATTGTTTAATTAACTTTTATTGTGCAAATTGTTTAGTTAAAAGTTATTCAGTAGCTGCTATACTCGTAGTTTGTTATTGTTAATCTTCTATCAACCATTTCGATCTTATTACTAAAGACAATCGCTAGGCTATAAGAAACCTGTTGGAAGATGGTACAGAAATTAAATTAAGTTCGCAAATACACTAGGCAGTTGGTTACTCAAGCACCGCATAATAACACAAAAAAAATCACCCTTGGACAAATAAGTGTAGGTATATCTACTCGATATTATCCTTCATAGGTACTCGTCTATATTATGGGATATATGGGATAAGATCCATTGTCCTTGACTATATCTGCTGCAATTTACATTTTGTGAGTTGGCCTACGTAATAGTGAGCTGATTAATGTAAACAAACCAACCAGTAATCAACTGATTATCGTCAATTTAGAGTTTTAAATACACGCTAGGGCTGATCATAAACATTTAAGAGTTAAGCTCAAGGTTAAATCGAATTGTTTTATGTGTATAATTTCTTGTTACAAAAATACGCAGTTTCAGTAAACGTTAAAGTCCTATAGAAAACAGACGCTGTCAGCAATAACGCTTAAAGACACTCGTAACGTTAACTTTATTAGCATGAAACACAACCGTGAGGCGATACGAAACCACAGCGCGAAACTAACTTAATGTTCATTTCTCGTTTAATTCCCACAACTCCATTATCTGAAGTCAACAGCATCAACTGAAGCAGCAATAATTGTTTGTTTTACCCGCGCGAGGCTCTTTCATCTGTGATAGCGTTCATTTTAAAACGTTTTCCGGATTTTTCATTAAGTCTGTTTTGGTAGGTGTGAAAATAATCAAGGTAAACGTGATTTTTACTGACTTTTAAAAACAGGGGTTGTTCAATTCGTTTATTTTTATGAGTGTAGGCTTTAGGTGGATTTTAAGCATCCATTTAATTTGAAAGCCACCAAGCTTTTCATATTTTATTACGATGCTACTTTTTTTTTTAAACAAGATTTTTTCAGCAGCTTATAACTTATTCTTCATTAAAGAAGTCACTAATTCATTTCTTATAATAAATATAACTTGTTTCAAATGAGCTGGAAAACGTATTTTGAGTGATAATTTAATTTAGTAAACGATTCAAGGATCCATCTGAAGTCGAAAGATTAACCAAACTCAGAGACAATAAAACTAATGAATACGACTTTAGGTGCTGGAAAACGAGGTTATAATCTTTTTAATTGTTTCACTAAGATTGTAATAGTTTCAGTTATTCTACAATGATTTTGGATCTTGAATTTTTTATAAATTAACTTGACATTTATGTGTAAAGATAAAACTGGCAAAACATACACGTAGTAGAAAATTTAATTTAACATATTTTATAATAGTGTTTAAACAATTAGTATTATAACCTTTTTTCACTTGATAATTTTAACACCTCAGCTAAAGAGTAAAAAGCTTATTGATTCCGCAGTTTATTTATTTAAATTTTACTATCTAATGATTTGTTATTTACATACCTAGTTCATACGGATCAATCTTATTGATTCTTGCCATACCTCATGAATTTCTAAACATCTTGTTACCCATGTATATCGGCTGAGGAGTATGTCGCACATTAAAAAAGAACAAGAAGGTAAAAAGCGGTACATACTACATACATCGCCATGCCTAATATTGATTTTTATTGGTGATGATAACAATACCCCCATTCCCTGGCATTTCAGAGGCTCATGAAAAACGTTAACTACCTACCATGAGGTGGGTCGGTACGCTTATTTAGCAGTCATATAAAAATCATAATTAATTCGTTACTTCTGTCTAGGATCCTAGTCCGAGCTATCAGCTACACAGTGCACGGTCTGATCCCCGCCTCCTGTGTATTCGCTGACCGATACAACCGGGAAGAAGTTGTTCGATCTCTCGGCAAAGAAGTCAATATTAATCCGCCTTTAATGCTGGGACAGCTACCTGACACTCCTGAGGAACTGCTGAAACTTGATCAGGTAAGACAGATAACATTAAATATATATATTAGTCATTTAATCATTTTCAAAATACTAATGACAATAAATAAATTTCCTTCCATTGGTGAAAGGTCAGAATGTAGTCATTCTGTAGAAAAATGTTACTCAAGTTTCGTTAAAAAAGTTGAAATTAAGAAGTTAATTATGCATGTTACTTAAAGTATCTGCCTGAATGAATAAAAACATTTTGTTATCTCTTTAAAAACTCTTACCTAGATCACCCCGTCGCACCATTCGGAATACCTATAGCTAGATAAAAGTATAATTAAATAATGAACAAAACGGATCAGCTTAGTCTTTAAATAAAACACAGCTACAACTACGATTAATTTACAAAAAACTTTAAACGGCCAAAGTAGCTCAGGTTTTAAAGATAAAATGATGTTTTTATTAGATACTGAATAAATCAGACCACAATAAGGAAACTTCGCTCGTGTTCTTCATTGTTGAAATGAAAAGCAACGATTTTCAGAACTCCGTAATTTGGACAACCCTTTAAGAAAAACATTATAATAGATACATGGAAGAGGCTTAATTTAAAACCTTTCAAGCATTTTATAATGCATGATCAATCCCGGAGGCATTAGATCGAAATTTTGTATCGAAGTCTTAAAAGCAAAAACGAAGAGTAACTGCGAACAGTCTTATCTCATTTAGCATTCAGCCGGGAGCGAACTCCGAAGCGCAAGTAAATTAGCAGTAAAACCTTTTCTCGTCGCACCGATTGTTTTTTCAGTTCCCAATTACGAATAAGCGTTGCCTCCGCTTACTGGTCTGAAACATTGATGAGGCCGTTAGTCGCGGGCAGGTGCTCGCTTTCGCCCCACGGGGACTGACTTCGCCAATCATGGAATATCGTATTGTTTTGGCAATATGACCTACAGATGAAAAATTAATGTTTGGAGAGCGAATAAACTTTACTCTTACAACTGTAAGAATTTTACTTAGGTGCTCAAGTTTTGACCAAAGTTCAATTTCAAATTGATAATATTTTATTCAACATGTTGCTACGGACATAGTCGAGATTCCAGAGTAGGTGTTCACTAAACCTGGTGGTGATTAACCACTAACCAAACCTAGGCCGTCTGATCATTTTCCTCCTAAAGGATAATAAATCTTTTAAAATACCAAAGAATAATTACTTACCTAACTTTCGTGAGCAACTGAAAAAATCTCCGCTCATTTATTTCAATTTCTGCAACGTGATTCACAATCCCTGTAATACGGTCAGACCCTGAGTCAGAAGTCCCCGCGACGCCACCCCTTCGCTTAAGACTAATCACGGTAATGGACTAATGACAAGTTAGATCGCAAACTACTCTGCGACTCGTGTATAAACTTACCTCTCTCACCTTGTACCGTGATTTTCTATTAAAATATTAAGCATTGGAGCATCTAACGCAAAGGAAGTTTTGAGACTCTCTAGACAGTTTAGTAAATTCAATTTAGAGTGACGAATCTACAACATCGTAATTGTTTTCAAATATAATAATATACATAGACTAATAATAATATAGACTTCGGCCCCGAACTGGAAAAGTCCGGGACCGGATGGGCTGCACAGCTACTGGCTGAAATGGATACGCAACTCGCACGGGCGCATGGCTGCTCAGTTTCAACAAGCCCTTGAGTCGGGAACCCTCCCAGATTTCATGACATCAGGAGTCACTCATCTGATATACAAATCTGGCAATACCTCGGACCCAAAAAACTATAGACCAATAACATGCTTACCCACCATCTATAAGCTACTTACATCCATTCTGAGAAACAAAATTCAAATACATATCTCGGCAAACGACATAATGTCACCTTCTCAGAATGGGTGTAAGATAGGGTCTCGGGGTACAAAGGATTTGCTCCTCATTGACATGGCTATTACGCAACAAGTTCGTCGAGGCAAAAAGGGTGTCCATATGGCTTGGATTGACTATAGGAAAGCGTATGATTCGGTGCCCCATTCATGGCTAATGAGAGTTTTAGAGCTGTATAAAATACATCCCACTCTACGCTCCTTTCTTAGCTCATGCATGGGTCAGTGGTCTACGTTTCTTCGTCAACCAGGACATATTGGATCCCCGGCCTCCCCGAGCTTGATAAGGATAAGGCGGGGTATCTTCCAGGGTGACAGTCTGAGTCCTTTGTGGTTCTGTCTGGCGCTTAATCCTCTAAGCACGTTGCTTGGAGATTCAACGCTAGGCTACCGACTCAAGAGAGAGGGGTGAGCCCATTTCACATCTCTTGTACATGGATGATCTCAAATTATTTGCTTCTAAAAAATCTGACCTAATAACTTTACTCAAAATAACCGACAATTTTAGTAAAGCTATTGGAATGGAATTCGGAGTAGATAAGTGTGCGGTCATAGATATACAGAGAGGAAAAATTGTAAACTCTGAGAGTTTGCAACTTAGCCAAAGTGAGGTGCTCAGATCTCTTTCTGAGTCGGAAACTTACAAATACCTTGGAATGTTCGAAGCTTTGAGTATAGTCGATGCAGATTGAAACAATCGGTGAGGGATCGTTTCTTCGGCCGCTTGGTAAAGGTTTTGAAAAGCCTCTTATCTGGCGGAAACAAGATCCGAGCCTTCAATGGTTGGGTCATGCCTGTACTGACGTACTCCTTTGGCATTCTAAAGTGGACGCAATCGGAACTAGATGCCCTGGATAGAAAAGTTCGGCGACTGCTGACGGCATACAGGATGCACCACCCACGTTCATCTGTTATGAGGTTGTATATTCCTCGGAAGTGTGGGGGTCGTGGCATGTTAAATGTCAAGGACCTACACAACCGAGAGGTAAACAACCTTCGGGAATATTTCCTTAAGGTAAGCGTGGGTATGTACCGTAATGTAGCAGCAGTTGATAAGGGACTCACTCCGCTGTCCTTAGCGAACGAGAATTGGCGGACGCTAAAGGTAATGAGTGTGACGGATCGCACGGACGTATGGAAGAGCAAGGAACTACACGGACGGTTCTACCGGGCCCTTATGAGCCCCGATGTAGATCAGTTAGCCTCTGTATCTTGGCTACGGTACAGTAACCTCTTCGGAGAGACTGAAGGTTTTGTCTTTGCAATTATGGACGAAGTTATCATGACGAACAATTACCGTAAATATATTCTAAAGGATGGGACGGTCGACATTTGTCGGGCATGTCACCGTCCGGGAGAGTCTATTAGACATATCGTTTCCGGTTGTTCTCGTCTTGCTAACGGCGAGTACTTGCACAGGCATAACCAGGTAGCTAAGATTATCCACCAACAACTTGCTCTGAAATACGACCTTGTTGAAGCCGCTGTACCTTATTACCAGTATTGGCCACAGCCGGTTCTCGATAATGGTCATGTAACGCTCTACTGGGACCGATCTATTATCACTGACAGGACTATTGTTGCCAATAAACCTGACATAGTGATAATAGATCGGGACGCGCATCGGGCAGTGCTGATCGATGTCACCATTCCGCATGACGAGAACCTTGTGAAGGCAGAAAAAGAAAAACAGCTAAAATATTTGGACCTGGCCCACGAGGTGACCGACATGTGGCGTGTTGAATCGACCATCATTGTTCCGATCGTTGTATCTGTGCACGGTCTAATAGCGAAAAGCTTCGACCGTCATCTTGAGAAGCTTTCGCTCCCCAGCTGGGTAAAGGGCTTGATTCAGAAGGCGGTCGTTCTTGACACGACACGTATTGTGAGGAGGTTCCTCTCTTTTGAGCCCTGACCACTGATGGCTTGGGTCGTAGACCTCGTCTTCAGTGGGCCTCTGTTTTTTATATTGTATTTTTAAATTTTATTCCTTTGTTATTTTTTTTAAAAATATAATGTAAAAAATAAGTGTAAATAAATGAATACAGATATAGACTTAAGTAACAGTATTAAAAAAAGTTAAATCAGTTCTTTTTTACGTTTACCTTTATGTCATTCATTCTGGGCCCAGGTGGCTAGTGACAGAACATACTGGAAAGAGTTGGAGGAGGCCTATGCCAAAAGGCAGACCGAGATTCGAGACATAATTTAAGGAATTTCTTTTACTTTATATGTTTTTAATTTGCACAATTTCGGAAATGAAGGTTATTTTATTTTATTTATGTCATGAACACAAGGAAACCTTGGACACAGAAAAACACCGAAACCTCGAAAACGTTTGTGAACAATGTGGTAATCAAAAACTCGCCAAACCGCAGTAGACGGACTCCTAACCTGAAACATGAACTAATGTATTGTTATATAAAAATATAAATCACTTACTTTTATTATTAATTTTTAATTTCAAATAAGCCAACATTTCCACCACTGTTGTAAATGTATTCTACAAAAAGTGAAACAAGAAACGTCTGAGATTCAGACGTGAACAATTCAGTTTCCCGCGTTGGAGAGCCACGCCGGTTCGATCCAGTGAACTGCCAATTTTCATTAGGCACTGTCAGAGGTACGCTTACAAGTCGGAACTTTGTTGAACGGCCCGTCCCACGCAATCCTTTGCATATCGAATTCACTAAAACGTCGGATTTCATGAATATAACAGCGCCGGCTCACGTATGCGAAGTAATCCGTGGAAATGGAATGTATGTTGATATTGTATCAACGTTAATGCCGTGCAAACGAAGTTTTTAAAAAGAACAACAATAACAGTTTTGAATAATTTCGTTAGGTATTCCTAATAGATCGCTCTGATACTCTACTTCACTTGAAACAAAGTCAATCCGTTAAAGATAATTTTTACATTTATTTCATCGTTGCCTAGCTATAGTTACCAAATCCATGTGGCTTTTCCAACTCGTTTTTAATAACAAAGAGCTTCATACTTAACATAACTCCACTATTTATTATAATACTTAATAATATTTTCGTTAAAGTCGCTGAACTGGCTTCCACACACATAGTATAAAATTATAATATTGTTGTTTCTATTTAATAATAAAACTACACTAAAAAACATTTTATCAAGTTCACAAAACCACATTAAACACAAAAAAATATATTTTATGAGACACTTTAACGATACAAAGGGAGTAGATATCAACAATAGATGTTTTAGGTACAAAGCAAGCCTATTTATTCTTAATCAAGAACAGACACATGCCAATAAAACAAACAATACGTTCCCAGGATTGATCTAGGTCTCGCATCCCCCGAGATCTGTGGCCATTCAGGACAATTCCATTTATAAATATCTGTAAATGAAAGTGCTTTTGATACATTTTCCCTGTTCACCTCAAACGTCGTGTGACTGTAAACCTGTACTCCGCTAACACAGTTTGACGTGTATGATAAAAAAATACCCGACTATTTCCAGTTTGTTCAATATTCTTAGAGGAGAGAGCCCGTCTACTAATGTTATTGACGGCTTTCCAGGGCGAACGACTTACAGTTCCCTTTTACTACACTTTAGGCACGACTTTTTTCTTTGTCCGTGAATTTTGTTGTGTCGCGTCGAAAGTTTTCCGCTTGTTCTTGTGATGCGTCAAAAGTTCAACATGTCGTGAATGTTGTAATTGAAATCGTTCAGATAACACAGAGTGAATTGAATATCAAAATTCTAACTCAGCACATGACTATTTTTTAAATTTAATATTTGTATGCTTGTGCACTAAGTTTCGACAATTATTAAAAGATCGATTTCAGAAGATTTACCAAAAAAAAGTTTAAGTCATTACAATTTTGGTTGCATACGCCTAGGTAGGTAGGTATTCAATTGGGTATTTGAATTTTTTTTTAATAATAAATAGCAAGATCATTTAAAAATTAGTTATACCACATTTTTTTGTTTGTGCACTATATTTCAAAAGATAGTAATATTAGAATAAAATTCAAATTTTTGAATTCAGTACCGAAAATACACCGACAGATCCCAAGCGTGTGTGACCTCATAATGTTAGTTTTCACTCTTCACTTGTCATTAGTATTTATACCAAATTCAAAGTTCGAACCTCAGCTTCCTTTAAAACTATAATATCATTAAAAATAGGTACAAGACATAAAAGCCTAAACCTTGAATCATAATATTATTATACTAAATGTATTTAAACGACGTTTAAATACTAAGTATTATGAACGTTACAAAATAAGTATTTTCAGGTGGAGCCCAACACACGAATTTATTCATTGCTCCTCCGGCACCTTATCTCGGACCTCTCTTTCCTAAATAGTTAATGACGTAATAAAAGGGGAGTTTCTTTTTTTATAATTGCCCCTCGCAGCCGTTATAAAAGCTCCATAAACACTCGCTCTCCATTTGAGCGCAGGTGTAAAATTCACATTTGAAATAAGAGTTTCAATTTCACTCCGATTCGAATTTTTGATGCTCTGTTTAGGGATACTTATTTCTCTGCATTTTTATGGTTTGTTGAGATTCACATTTTGAACAATTATTGTTTAAATTGAAACATACATTAAAATATAATACAAGGTTTCTCTCTAGTAGGTATATCATAAGTTTTACCTTTTGTCTAATGTTTTACCTTCTCAAATTATTATTACATTTGAGAGAGTTTATTTCCGTACTTAATATGTCACATATTAAAAATAAATAACTCCTACGAACAACGTTTGAGAACAAAGCAATCTTACTTATAAAGTGAGGAAAGTAAAGTATGCCTGGGTCGAGTCAGTATATATCCTGACATACATACAACACTTTATGTCTCCTTTATTAGGTTGTAGGAAGGCAGTAACAAGATTCTCATCAGACAAAATGTCCGTTAAGCCCTTATTTTTTTCACAATATGCTACGAGTGTATAAACATTCGAGTGTTAAAAGCTTAACGTAGAAATATAAATAGGTTTTAGGTATCTCTTATAGCGGAAAGAGATATCCCTTTATAAATTACTTGAGTATCTAATTAGTAGATACCGTTGAATTAAAATGAACAACTGACTCTAGATATCATCATTTATTGTCACTTTTTACAATATACAATAATGAATATGATTACAATAATGTGTGAACGCGAGCGTACGCTTTGCTGATTACGGAACGACTGGGGAGTCGCGCCACGCACTGCATTTATATATTGCTGCTTGTATAAAAAAGTGCATTGCGTCCCTACAGTACACCCTTCCTAAAATTTTGGTTATACAATGCAAAATTTTTCACAAAACAAAATAAAATAAAATAAAACTAAGTAATGTTAAAACTTTTGTAAGCGGCTGTACCGTATTAGGGTAGGTACTTGAGATATACTTCGAATGCGCTTTATCGTTAAGCAACAGTCGAAGTTTTTTACTCGCTACTCTTAAATCAATCATTTTTTACTTGAAATCATTTCATCTTAAATCGTTTTAAACTTGAGATACAACGAACACTCGAATTGTTGACTCGGTGTTTTCTCACACTTATAACAAAGTACTTATAACAAATCATTGCTTTTTGTGATGAAATATTACGAGAACTGTAACTTATTCCACTTAGATTTTTAAATATTACTTTTGTTAAGTGCTTCTCACTGCCATAAATCAATGATACGAATCAAAGTATATTGAATCTTTTACACATAACATTAATGATTCAAATTTTGTTAAAACATATTACAATTTTCACTTCATAAATATGTCACTATTTCATACAAAGTTGAAACTAGTAATCATTTCTAAGTCAATTAAGATGGTTTATCCCTTTACTTAATTACTTCAAAGATTCATAAAATATTATCGCATATACATATTTTGATTATTTCCAATAAGAGTGTGACAAATTATTAAAAACACAAAAATACTTTAATGACAAACAATTAAAATAAACATACTAAAAATAATACAAAAGGCAATACAGGAATGCAAATATCGCTGTCACGTCGCCCCTTAATCGCAAGACGTGAAATTTGGCATCAAGTTATATATTCACACGTTACAAGTTATGGAGAATGAAGTAGAATATTGGACCGCGACTTGACTTGTCCATCGTTTCTACAGCTCTCCTCGACTTCTTCTCGAAATAATATCTCTCGACCAAGTATGTCTCCCACCATAAAATGTGGCGATCTCGACGGCATTTCCTCTGGGTATGCTTTTCTCCCGAAAATCCTTGGGTGCTCTCCCACGTGTCATCTCTTCCGGATCAATGGTAGTGGCTGGTTTTGCTCGTTATACCATCCGGTGTTCCGATGATTACAATGCTCGAGTTGCGACGTTTCCCTTGGTCTTCGCTTGTCGATTACTATGACTGAATCTCGTTACTTGTCCTCCAATACAGCTTTGCTCTTGCTCCTGTGCCATATCTGTTCTTAACTGTCATTTATATTTTATATACTTCTTTCTAATATCCGATTTGTTTTAAATCTTGTTGCTTTTACCTGCAGTCGATGTAAGTACCTTGCAGGGAGTCGTCCGTTCAGCAGCTTGCGTATTTAACCTACACTATTCTTCATAATTTCACAGCTCCATGTATATTTCAATCTGATTACTTGTGTGTTCTCCTCTTCCCGTCTTGTGTGCTTGAATCGCCAATGCCAGTGAAATAAGTCCCAGTGAGTCGGAACTGTACTGCTGACGCACGGGCTCCAGTGAGTCGGACATGCTGTCGTGCGGGGCCGATGCTACTGATGACCAGGAGAAATACGCTCTGCTTTGCTGACCGGTCCTTGTAGTCAGTGTGCCCAATGTCAAGCCGATGAGGGTTCGACCAGGCCGCGCTGCGTTGCGGCTAGTGGACGAAGTACCCGAAGACGTTCAAGCTGGCTGGCGTGGTGCGGGTGTGAGGATCTTGAAGGAGACGTATTCTTGTCGGGGGTCACCACTTTAGGTATCTCTTATAGCGGAAAGAGATATCCCTTTATAAATTACTTGAGTATCTAATTAGTAGATACCGTTGAATTAAAATGAACAACTGACTCTAGATATCATCATTTATTGTCACTTTTTACAATATACAATAATGAATATGATTACAATAATGTGTGAACGCGAGCGTACGCTTTGCTGATTACGGAACGACTGGGGAGTCGCGCCACGCACTGCACTTATATATTGCTGCTTGTATAAAAAAGTGCATTGCGTCCGTACAAGGTGAAAAGCCCGTCAGATCTGAGTCTGCTACATCACATCATCAGTACAGTATACGGACATTTGGCTATTTGTCTCTCAGTCTCTTCATTTGGCTTGAATCATTAAATTATAATCTACAATTGTTACTTCCAGAAGAAATCTACAGTAAAAGGCGATTTATTTCAACTTAAAACTGTTTCTTAGAGCTTACAGTAATAGTACTCGTACAATATTTTATTGTGACTCAGAAATTTCAGGATTTTGATAAAACGCATAAAATATGTATCTATATCAAACTCCATTTTATAGCTTAAACCATTTGCGAATTTATATTACTAGAAGTAGGAAACTTCTAGTGCCATACATTGTGGTAATACGTTGTAATGCGTCTTACATTTGCAATATCCCTTAACGACACTTTTGCTCGTTTGTTTTTGTAAGGGGCTGGGGTGAATACATTGTAAGATTTTTATATCTTATGTTAAGATTTATGATCCACTGGAGATAATAAACTAAACTTGGTACTTCCTTTTGATTTTAATAGACCAACAACAAGTACCTAATATTAAAATACGATAGCCGTTCTCTTCAATTTATCAAACTTTAAAATTCCAAAATTAAAAATACCGACCTAGTAAAAGGTAGGTATAGATATGCATCTATAACGACTCAGTCCGTAGAGTATGTCAAGTCACGTATGTTTTCCACTGAAGCTCTCAGTAACACAAACAACTTAAGTAATTATCATGAAACTGAGATGGCTAGAATAATAAAACAGTTTACGACTTCAGAAATACGATGGTCCATAACAAGAATAGTAATAACACTGCTCTATAAAAATGTCTTCATGTTTACATCTTGTTTACTAAATAGTTTTCAATAAACAATGCTTCATGAATCAGTCAAACTTTAGGCAGGCATTCCTGCAACTGGACTTTTGACAACTTTGTTCTGACGCCTAAATCAGGGTGATTTCGGTGAACCTCATGATTCATCTTGTATGCAGATTAAAGTACCTACCTACGGATCGGTCACGATAAATAAGGAACTTTCAACCTCATAAGTCATTTATTTGGTTTTCAAGCCATATCCTGCAGTTAACCCCTTAAATTACTAATTTCCTTTCTTTAAATATATTTTTATACCAGATGCAAACTATCAAACTATACCTACTTATCTTATTAAATTTAACAATAACTCATGTAGTCCGTCTTCAATCAAAAATCAAAGGTGATTACGAATTTAAAACAAATTAGACAGACCTCATCTATTTTGAAATAGGTACAATAATGTTGAAACAGAGTACAATATCATGTTTATCCACTATTCAGTTATGTTTCTGACACGTTGTCAATAAAAGGACTTTATATCGACACAATTGTCTGATGAAACAATCACAAAACGAGCAATTAAATTATTAAACATTCAACAACATGGCAACCGTAATTCGAGTATTCAAAATGTATAATTTTGGTACCCTCGTCAACAAAGTTGAGTTTGAAATACAATCAGCAAGAAATCCTCATTTTATTTAGGTCACGGAGTACCGACTCGTAATCTGTTCGACGAAAATTTGAGATAACTTATTATGCTTTGCATTTTTTATTTGTTCCTTGTAACATAAATCTTCGGACAGGTGTCGGTGTGCTTACCTTAATTCAATTTGAATTCACAAACGTTTATATTAAACTTTGCGCTGGAAAAATGACTGCGACATAATTGATTGTTTTCTCAATAAATTTTAAGTATTGAAACAAATGATTTAGTGTTTTTGAGACTGTGTTAGATTACGAAATAAATATTCTTTGAAATGTTACTTATAGAATATTTGTCTTTAACTGAACGATGCCACATTTTAGAAGTAGAGACTACCCACTACTTTTCTAAACTTTATTTAGATTCTGAAGGTACAGAAGTAATAAACGGTTAATTGTTAATTTATTTCGACCACGGTCGGTAAAATATATTGGCAACATGATAAAACTTTTTCCATTAACGGAATTCATCAAGAAATTACACATTTTCGAGGATCAGAAGCCATAAACAAAAGCCGAAATGGGGAAATAATGAGAGTAGTCCCCAAAGCCCTGAGCCTGGCTTATATAAGATCGAACGGTACGCGGACAGATCAAAGACGCCACCAAGTAATAGATTGCTTCCTCATTGACACAATTGACTAATAAGGGGAAAGAAGACAGATTTCGGAAAAAATAATTATTGTTTACCGCCCTTATACTGTGCGGTCTTAATCAACAAGTGATTGAAATTTCATTTAGACATTGATTGTTTTTTTTAAGTTAATATACCTATTATTTTTTTCGATTCTTCACATTCTCGCCATGAGAATGAAAGTAATATACATACATTATAGGTTCTTAAAACAGAACTTTTCTCTCCTACTCCTCGTTTATGATAGAGTTATACTGTTTACAGGTGTTCATAAAATCTGAATTGAAAGTAGGAGTTATCTACGTCAAAGAAAACCAATGTACGGAAGAGGAAATATTAGACAACAACGAAAATTCTCCTATGTTCGAAGAATTCCTGCAAGTAATGGGAGAGAAAGTTCGACTCAAAGGTAAATATTGTCAACCTTCTGGTTAGGTACACTTCCCCTCATTAAGTCCGTGTAACTTAATATTTATTGTTTAAATCTTTAGGTTTCGACAAATACAAAGGAGGTCTCGACACAGTTCACGACCTGACCGGTTTGTATTCGGTATACACTAATTGGAGAAGCATCGAGATCATGTTCCACGTGTCCACTCTTCTACCGTACGAGAGACATGACCCACAGAAGCTGCAGAGGAAACGTCATATAGGCAACGATATCGTTTGTGTTGTATTCCTTGAAGCAGACAACACTAGCTTTTCGCCAGCGTGTATTAAGAGCCATTTCTTGCACACATTTATTTTAGGTGAGTGTTACCTTAATTAACAGACTATTTTAATTTCATTGAGTAAAATGTTCCGAGGAGTTCCGTTGTTTGTAGATTCGCGTATTCAAGCAATCATCGCGTCGCGTTGTCTTCCAGAGTTGTTTTTCACTTTCAATTTATTTAAAAATTTAAATGCATCTTTGGGGAGAACATGAATAAGATTTTATATTTCAGTGCGAGTATCAGCCAAAATAAAACGGCGACCGACAAGATACGAGGTGTCGGTAGTAACACGAGATGAGGTTGGCGCATACAAACCATACCTCTGGGAGCAAAGTGTCTTTGACAAAGGTCCCATGTTCAGGTAAATTCTAACTATTTCTCGTATAACTTCATGTTCTCTAAGTAGGAGACTATGTGCAACTTGCAATTAGTTTAATAAGGTAAACTTTCAAGGGAGTGTTTGAACTCTAGACAAGTTTTAATTAATTATGAAATTGCATTAAAGTTATGGCAAACAACACTGTTTGCTGCCAAATTATACATAATAATATAATATTTTTAAAAGGAATGTTATTAAAAGCTATACGTCGAAAAAAATAATTCAAATCTTATTATCTAAAGTTTTCAATAAATGAGACTTATTAATATCAAACTAACTCTAGGGAGTGGTTACTAACCAAAATCGTGAATGGCGAAAGAGCATCTTATTCGGCGCCGAAATTCGCGAGAATGCAAGAGAGAACCCGCAGTCAGATGTTAGAAGATATTGTGGCTAATCTGCAAAATCACGCTGAAACAGGACAAATACCAAAACCTTATCGAAGAGGTAAGAAATTTGTTGTATTTATGAAACACTTAAGTCACAGCTATTCTTTTTTTTCTTGTTCTTGTAATACATTAATCTTCTTATATTTTCTGTAATTTTATATTTTAATAGTATGTACCTACAGTGATAAAAGAAGTGGGAGGAATTAGGCCAAAGAAACTTTAAACGAACTGTGTAAGGAATGATAGATCCGAAAATTTATGGTGTGACAGTTGGGAATGCAAGAATAGAAACGTATGGAAGAAGAAAAACATATCGTTGGCCCGAATTGTATAGGATTACACAATTTTAAACGATAATAGCATTTTTAAAAATGTGATAGATATTTTTACATTAGTAATCATAACATTGAAGAAACATTTCGTGAGGAAACTTAAACATTGAAGAAGACTTAAAACCTTTGAGGATAACTGAAGTCCCAAACCCGTATTAGGCAAATTAAGCTGACTTATATCTGCTTAAAAGAATCCCGATCAATATAGTAAAGTAGTTTCAATGTTTTTCGTTATATTTCAGGTTCTTGGCGACCTATAGGGCACATGAGACCTTCATCACCACTTCTAGATTCCGTGAGAGACCAATTCGAAGACTACGATCAACTAGCCAGAGATTTCACTAGAGTATTTCTAAACAATGAACTGAACATAGCAACCAACGCACAACTGTTTGATGTAGTTTTCCTTGTGGGACAGTCGAAACAGAAAACTAAATTTATTGGAGTACGCGCTATTCTTGGCGTGAGAAGCAGGTCAGAATTTTGCTGAATTGGTCTATTTTAAGTTTCAGAGTATTTTCATCCTAGGTTTGTTCTTCCTAATGAGAAGGTTTAAGTACAAGATGTTTAACAATGTAAACCAACGTTTATTTCGACTACCCATCGACACCATTGAAAGGTGTATTGTGCAATGTGGACAGTGCAGTAAAAAAATATAAACCGAAATATACTAATTAAGTATCCATGATGCTAAATTCAATTCTGGTTCTTCTATTTTACAGTCTCCCACTTTGCCAGTAGAGAAGTTAGAATGAATATTTGTTACTCCTTTTACCATATTATGATTAAATTCCTTGGGCCCCAAGTCAAGTTAGCTGTCTCAATTCTGGCTCTTTTGTTTTACTGTGTCCCGCTTTGCTAGTTTGAAATAATATTTCTTACTTCTTCTGATTATTACGGGCCGAAGTCAAGTTCGGTTTCCTTCGTGTTCCTGTGCTTCACTGCTCAGAGTCATTACGGTGGTCGCCGCTGTGAACCCCACATACAGATGAGTTACAGTGTTAAGAGTAGGCTGTGGGCAAAATCTGGAAAAAAAGACATCAGAATTAAATGGTACCTGGCATATTAGTTTTCTTTCTATCTACAGTAATAGGTACATATAAAACTTTGCTATAAGACGATTTGTATCTGAATCCACAGAGTATTCCAAGAGATGCTATACGGTATCCAGACCGGGTTCGGTTCCCCGCAAGTTCCAGTCGCGGAGTTGTTAGCACGGCCGGCGCCCACCTTGCTCTCGCCGACGCCCGCCAGGCAGAAGAGCAGCAACTTCCTGCAAGTACCTGACATAGAGTCACCCAGGTATGTTAACAAAAATAATTGAAATTGAATAACCTGTATGATATTAACTCCAATATTGTAACGCCTAGTAATTATGCTTTATAAAATTTAATGTCTTGCACCTAAAAGTGAAAATGCAAGTCGATATCAGAATAACACTTGTTTACCGGGTTTATCAAGTGGTGTCACTGTTTTAGCGTGGCACTACCTTTCATCTGAAATCTCGTTTTTTAGATTAACGAGTGCCTAAAATAAATAACTTTTAGAAAAGACTTCATCAGCATTTTTGCGTTGCGTTTTATCTTGAGAACGGACGGTCGTAAACTCATCGTGTTTGGGCTCATTTGAAAGAGCATGAGATTTGCACAAATTGGCATGTTTTGTGAATCTTCCCTATTACGTATGTACATATCTATGTATAATTATTTCAGGCCTAAGAGCGTGCCTAGTTCTCCGATGGTGAAGCGCGCGTTCTCCCGCCTTGGAACCATCACGGCGGGCTGGGGACGGTCCATTAGGAAACAACATTCGCAACTCAATACCGACGATAAGAAGAAATGGGCCAGCTCTCAGGATTGCTCTAGTAATATTATTATTTTAAAGTAGCGATTTTAGAGGCATAATTTAGAGACTGGAGACACCCATTATGAAGCATCTTTCTGTTTTCTGAGATTAATGATTAAACATATAGTTCTATTATTTAATTACTGTTTTGATTTACATAAAAACTTTCGTTTTACGTTATCAGTTTGAAAAAAAAATCATTTTTTTTTAAATACCACTCAAAAGATTGGAAAGGAGTGCTTCATCCAGCAGATCCAAAACGTAGAACTTTTTAATCCATCATGTTTCTACTGTTCAAATGTTAAATTTAAACATTGTTTTTCTTCCTTTTTAGATAAAGAAGGCAAAGACAAGGATAAAGACAAGAACGCAGCGCTGGCGGTACCCAGGCTGTCAGTGTGCGCGGATGCACAGAAAGTCGATCGAGCTAAACTAGCGCAAACTGAGGTAATACATTTATTTCTCATTGTTATTCAATATTAGTACATAAAGATTTATTATATTTATTAAACTACAATTTTTGAAGGACGTCAAATATAAATTAAGTTTAAGTACCACATTCGAAGTTAAAATCTTTTGACCTTTTTATACCTCGTAATCGGATGTAACCAATCTATAGCATTAAAATTCATAGGATTATCATGAAAAATACAAGGGAATCCGATAGGAATATAGTTGTCAGCGCCATAAATTTTTCTTTTTATTTCAGTTCTCCATAATAGAATTCGATCCGGACACGTTCCGCATTCTACTCGACTACCTCCACACGGGGAGCTGTCCTCTCACCTGCGCGTCCATTCCGGGCCTTATTTGTGCGGCCGAACATTACGATCTTCCTGAACTGTTGCAGGCTTGCTTCCATCACGCCAAGCAGTTCTTAAGAATAGAAGTGGTTAGTGTGCAATTTAATTAACGATGTATGGGTTGCTGTTGTTCTTAAGGCTCTGTGAATCCAGGACATAGCTAATAATATATTTTTTAAATCTTGATTTGCTGACCTTGATGTGAAATGACTCATCCTTTTGGGTAATGATTAAATTCTCCTTAATATAATATATCTATGCTAATGAAACCTTAATTATATTTTCAGGTTTGTACAATGCTAATATCATTGGAAAACTACTATTGGCGATACACCTCAGCGTCTGAGTTAGTAAACATGATTCTGGCCTTCATCGAGCAGCGAGCGTACGCCCTGTTCCAAACATCAGAGTTCCTCAACCTCTCGGAATCGATGGTGCAAATGATCATGTGCCGGAACCTCGAAGTGCCCGAAGTCAGAAAATTCGAGGCAATGCTCAGTTGGGCGAAAAACAAGATCAAAGCCAAATCCGCCAACAAGACTGACGCCAAGAATGAATTTAAATGTATCATGGAGCGACTGGCTCGAGATTTGAAGTTGTACAGGATTTCGCCTCAGGAGCTGATCAAGGTAGTGCTACCGTCGAAGGCCATCAAGAACGAGCAGATCCTCGAGACTCTGATGTACCAGGCCAACTCCGGGATGTACCGCATCCAGGATAGCTACATTGAGGCGTGCCAGCAACGTCTGCAGAAACAAGACTCGAGGTTCTCAGAGTTTGAAAGTTTCGACTACGGCATTTAACTTGGAGCTGTGAGCGGTGGCGTGACGGAGCGGCGGGATCTATATACTACGGGCCCTTGGTCGTAGCGAATCCCGGTTTAAGGATAGTCGCGACATAGTCTCCAAATTGATGGAGACTAGTAGAAAATTTGCGAAGAATTGTGATTTGAAACCTAGTGAAACGAAAATTGACACTGTTAAGAGACAAGCGTATACCAGACACTAAGATTGAGTCTGCGAAAGAAGAAAATAATTCTAACAACTTTACTCTGATTGGTTTCTGTCTTTTGAAGGTTTCACTCTTAGTTTGCACGTATTTGCAACCAATGACAGGGCATCCGCATTAAAGAATGTTTCCAACTGATATAATAACGCCACCGGCTGTGAGGTACATCAGTGTATTAGGTAGAATCGAGTGATCGGGTCTCGGGTATGTTGAAGCCTTGTAAAGTATTATTGTTATAGATGTACTCAACTGTAGTTACGAGAATCAAATGTACACTTCTCGTATACGTATTCCTTGTTATTCATTGATACCTATATTTTTTACATCTAGACGTGTTCAGTATAATCATCTCTATTTTTGGTACAGATATGCATCGTTCAGCCAAAATTATGTGTAATCTATGTATGTAATTAAATGTTGTGCGTGTTGATGTATTGATAAAAATATGTGTCCCTCTCTGTGATCCGCCGTAGGTATATTTCCTTACTAATGAATTAGTAATGTTTAATCTATGACATATTCTGAGTTTACTTTAGTAAAATGTAGACTACATTTCTTTCAAAACTTTGGTTTGTTCGTTTTAGATATACAAATATAAAATCTCTGTGTATTTTTGTCCTCTTGCACAAACGAAATATATCGATTAACTCTTTTTTGGACTGGAAGCAATATCTTGAACGACCGATATCTTATCGTCACTTATCAATCCTTGCAGTCCATATTTATGTGTGAACCGTGAAACAAGCTAATGAGAGAAAAACGTGTAAGTACTTTTTAAATATTGTAACCAAACTATTGTTAAGAATATTAATTCATTGCCGAAAAGCCGAGCCTGTTTAATTAAATAATAAGTTAAACTACTATGAAATTGATAACACAAAGCTGCCTATAAATTCCGAATCTCGATATAATTTTTAACAAACTTCTTTAAGAATGCATTTTGCGTTTTGCACAAGATGATTATTATACACATTTGTATGCTTGATGTTATATGCTCTAAGAAGTATCGATGATGTACGCTAGAATCTATTTTAGATTGGTCTTCAAATAAACTTATTTTTTTATTTATATTCACGGAAAATTCGGGCTTATCTTTTGCCACCTCTTCGCAATTTTTACAGTGAAAAGAATCTACTTTAATTGCCATATATCGCGTTATGATAAAATGATTACTTTTTATATTAATCAGAAAGGCCTCTGACATCAGCCTGGTGGATATGAAAATATTTTTTTTTTTAATATTTCTTCAATAGTTAAACGAATGGAAATATTTGAGTTGATGATTAAGATAGATAACCAATTTCGAGGAACCATTTCAAACCATATTTCATCAAATTATATGTATCTTGCACATTTAGTTGTAAATTTTTACAACTTCAAAAGGTACGGGGCTTTTGTTTATGTGAAAAACAGCTATAGGTACGTTATAATATAATTAGATATTTATCCAAAACTCGATTACACGAAAATTGAGATTTTAGCGTATATCAACGGTATTTCATAAAGTTTATTTGTGCAGTCTGTTTTTAGGATAAGTTGAAACCTAACTTATGATGTTGGACGTACAGACTGCATAGCTATAGATTATAATACGTGAGTAGAATCTTCGTCTCGATCTCTATTTAGATAAGAAGATAAATTTATGTTAAAATATAAAAATATTTAAAACATTGTTATAGTTAAATTTTCTGAACCAAATGTTTTAGATTGTAAAGAAATGAGTATTTATTCGTGTCTGCCCAAATAAAGATCTGTTTCACTAAAATTAACACTATACAATTTATATTATGGACTCCGTCACCGAAAATTTCAATTACATGTTCACTGAGTAGTTTCAATAGTAATCCAAGAAAAAGTTATTTTAAATCTTCTATTATAATCAAACCGGTTGTGAAACAGGTCTTTTATCTTACGTGCATCACGTAGAGGTGTTGAAAACAATATGGAAGCCTAAAATTATAACATTTCTAACACTCCGATGATAAACAAAAACGTTGAATCGTAAGTAATATTTTATACTTTTTAAACTATACAAATATATAATGTTATATTTAAAACATTTTATCTCGTGAAGTGTTTCGTTCAACGTTTTTTGCTCAAAGCTTCGAAATTCTATGCTGTTAAATAAATGTTATAGTCGTACTCAAGTGTTTAATATTTAAATGATCTAAGAAAATCTACGAAAAAGTTCGGTTATCAGAAAGTTGAATGTTGTTGCTTGAATCAAACTAAAAACTATTCGCTAGTAGCATTTCAATTTGACCTAAGACGATATTTTATCGTGGTTAGGTAGACTTTTTGTTTTATAAATATACTAAACATACAGGGTGTCCTAAAACTAAGCAACATGAACGGGAACTACGTTATATATTAGAGATAGGATGTTTTGCTGAAAGGAAACATCATGTTATTTTTGATGTTTAATAATACTGCATTCACAGATTTTTCGTAAATTGCTTTGTTTCTCTGAAAATCGAGCTAACAAAATCGCCAAAAATCAACACTCTGTATTTTTATGATGCCAATCGAAAGAACAGTTAACTACGAATATTTTTCTGTGAATGCAGTATTATTAAACTTCAGAAATAAAATTATGTTTCCTTTGAGCAAAACATCCTTTCTCTAATATTTAAGGTACTTCCCGTTCATGACGCATAGTTTTGGGACACCCTGTATACCTACTCAGCTTATTACAAATACTGAAAATACGTTTTCAATTGATTAGATGTTAAAAATTACTGTTTTTACGCTGAAACATGCTCTATTCCCCATATTGTAGAGCCATCTTTACCTATCACTGGCTAAATATAAATAATTTAAAATTACGTTTTACTAAATATTATCGCAGAATAAAAACAAAATTACGTTATGTTCTGAGTACGACTGGTTAAAATTATATTTCATATTATACTTCTAGGTTGACATATATAATACTCATTATGTATGTTTATTAGGTTTAATTTGTAGTGACACCAAAATTATATTATGCAGATGTGAAATTATAATGTTCAAAATATGTTTTCTATTCCAAAATTTTTAACCTTCCTGTGATCGTGTGTGTTGCTATAAGTACGTTAATATGTGGAATCTTTAAATATATTATATATCTAAATATAACTGTTATTTTGCATGAGCAAATATCCAAAGAGAAAATTTATGTGGTCAATAAATTTTTTTGTGTATTGATGTTGAAATCATTACCTTTCATCTTACCTTTTTTACTATCCTGATTGATTTTACGATCTCTTTCCTGAAGTTTTATTCATGTTGTTTCATTCGGCTAATATAGTACTTCGTTTATCTTAACTGAATCAAAAACTCCTTAGAAAATAAAACCTAAATACAACTATCTAACAATTCTAAATATTAGCAAAAGGAAAAGCGCTGGTTAGTAAAAAATTCATTAATTTAATGGCTAGTATCACCATTTAGCCCTAACATTCCTCATGCTCCTCTACTATTTTAAAAGCCTAGGTATATGAAAAGGCCACTTGCAGATACATACTACATAAGAACAAAATTAATTATCTATACCTACTATTCGTGAATGCAATCAGCTGAGATTCTCGTAAATTATTATTTCTTAAATCGTCTAACGTGATCCGACAAAAATATCCTAAAGTAGATATTCCACTTCGCGCCATCGCGTGAATTGTGAATGACAAGTTCGACGCGTTCCTTTTCAAGCCACAACGTTACTGCCATATTTTTGACAGTTGACATTTGAAACGAATCGAACGTAAAACGGAACGCGTCGACGAAGTTCATCGCGCGGCCGCTAGTAGCGCTTGTGCGCCAGTCTTCTTGCAGCGGGCGTGCGACCGGCTGCCTGTTGCAGTGCGCGGTACGGACCAACACACGCGAGTTCGCGGTCATAGACTCGAACGAACATCGAATCGACGGTCAGTGCGGTGACCATGATGATGGACAACGGGGTGATAACAAATAACTATGACGGGTTGTACCCGGACGGGTACATGGAACAAGAGGAGGAATGGGAGCGCGAGGGTCTCCTAGACCCGGCTTGGGAGAAACAACAAAAAAAGGTTAGTCCTCCTCGCAATTCTGCCCGGGGACCAGTAATAATAAACTTTAACATACACCGATTTTTATAACGCAGTACCTACCAATGTATATGCTGTAAAATTTGTCAGGAACGTATTATCTCGTTCGTGAGTCATGTTTGTGTACTGTTTAAATAAAAAAACAGTTTATTGGAATCGGAAAAGAAGTGCGATTTCGGAAAAATACTTGCGAATTAAAAATTAAGTTGACCTATTAAAATATATTTAATGACAGTAAAATCTATTTTTAAACTATCAGCTGACACAAACTAAAATCTCAAAATAAATATAAAATTTAAGATTGGAGTATAAACTGCATTAAATAAATTAAATGAAGAAACGAGGGTACGCGCGCGATTTTTTGAATTTCGGACCTAGTATTACACATTTCCCGCCGCTAGTTGAAAGTAGATCGCGGCCGTGGACACTATTAAAAGATTTCATGAAGCTTTTCGTGCGAGCGAGATAGACGCACGCCACATCCCACGGGAGGGAGCGGGTCAGAGCGAGAGGAGTCGAATTTCCGTTAGTCATGTCCTAAAATGGGTCCAGCGCAGGCGCCGCTGAAAGCGCGGGCGTCCGTCTTTGCGTCACCCTGAAACCCGCATTTCAGGAAATTGGTCTGCTAATGAGATATGTGTGTGAATGCAAGTTGCAAAGTTACCAGTCGCTCAGTAGTCCGCAGCTCCGTGACGAATGCTCTGACGCACCTGTGGAATGTCATTAACGACTTACGACATCACTATCCTCTCAGCATACTACTCAAGATTTTTTTTATTTGGCAATGCACTCAATAAATTTAATTGCACTTTAAAATGTCACAACAGTAATTAACAATTTATCACATTCTTCTTATTGTCTGTATTATCCGCAATTTCATGAATTCGGAGCATACAAATATAGTTTGATTATAATGAATTAACGAAAATCTACACTACTTATGAACTTTCTGGTTAAAAATATTGTTGAGAGGGTACATCAGACCTGAGAGATACTAACTCTTTAAAACTACAAAATGTAGAATCAAAAATTGAATCTAGTTTCGGTTCTTCAAAGCAAACATTTACCTCATCAATGTATTTTGATGCTAAGCATTCTTGATTCGATTTATTTACGTCTGGATTTTTGCGCCCGCTGGTACAGCCTACGCAGACGCGATAAATCGATAGATGTTTTTGAAGATGTATGTTTAAGATTAGGCACAATGAACGGTAAGGCTCACGAAGGCCCCGCAGGATATAAACAAAGAGGCTGCGACACGGAGCATTGGCCGTGCATGCATGGCGGGTCAATGTCGCGGCCGAACGATTCGAGATGCGTCTCCACGGAAAAGCCGCCGGACCAGTCACACTCACACTCAAATATACAAGAATCATCTGCAAGCAGGTCACTAGACCACATCACTCCTCTTTCAGTGAAATTTATATTGCTCGATTAAAATCGACAGTTAATTAAATTATATAACCAAAAGATTAAAACGCTACAACTTTTCCCATATTAATTTTACTCTTGCATTCATTCTTTAACGAGCAATCTCACAAATTAGTATTTTAATTTGTCAATACTAGAGAATCGTGTTACGCTAGAAATCGGGCGTGAAAGTGTGGAAGATCTCACAAAACTGGTTATAAAATCGTAAAACTTCTAATACCCTATAGCGGTATTCATAAAATTTTGCTTGGGAATTATTTTATTCAATGTTTGGTTATTATTGACGTAGTCATTAAATTCAAATAGCGATATCAAAACGAGCACAAGGTGGATTTAAATCAATGGAATACATGTTTTATTAATGAAGTAAAAATATGAGAACAACTGAATCCATTTGAAAAAATAGAACTTATAAAAATTAATAAAATATTGTCAATAGGAAGGTTTTTATCATATAGAAAACTCTATAACACTAGGTTGGAAATACGTTAAAAAGTAAAAACATTGTTAACTCTATCACCTTGGCATACCTTTCGAGCAACTCCTAAACGAGGTCACTGACTACCGATAAGCCAGTGGAGCGAATACTGTCCCCAATGTAAATGTAGATCCTTCAATGTTCTCGTCTCGTTTAAACAATTCATGATAACACCAGTTATACTTTTACCTTAATATTTAATGACTTGGTAGTTAATTGTTGGCATTCGGAGATATGTAAATTATGCGGCGGTTATTTCGGCGTCATAATTTAAGTTGACATTATGATATCAATTACACAAGCTTTGTATTTTGACATATCTATTTTTTCCTTGTCGTTGTTAGTTCTTTCTTGGCACTTGGTCAAAAAGCTGCAGCTGCTGTCGCGAGATATGAAGAAATCCATTATAAATTACAGTAAAAGTTTTCTATGCAGGGTTCAACGACTTGTAAAAGTAATAAAAGCACGAGCACGGTGTCAAATGTTCACTAAAACCCGCCTACACGTGAAACCTTCCTCCGATAGCTTCCTTTAACCTTTGTCTCGGCGATACGGCTTTAACAAAGATACTATCATATTTCTTAGAAATCCTTTTATACATTCATAAACTTTAAAAATCAATCTGTACTTAAGTCAAAAACAATTTATATTTAAATATGATAAGTTAGTTTCTAATATTCTCTAAAAATAAATAAATAGAATATAACATTAAAATTTAATTGTATTATTAAATCATTCTTATCTATCTTATTCAAATTAATCTTAGTAGTAGCCGGTACCAGTCGTACCTTTAATTTAACTTTTACTTTTAACGCTCTCTTATCCGAATATTTTATATCGTACGGTACTGTGAATATTGTATTTATATTTTCTGATATAATGAGGATCGTATTTATATTTAAATATCAATATTATGAGGAAAATAGTGCTAGAAGAAATAGTAACGACATGGTTAAGAATACAATGTCTCCACTGAAGAGGATGGAGGCGTAAGGAAATAAAAAAATGGAATATAAAAATCAACAACAGTAATATGAGTAAACCAAAAATGGTTTCATGATATCAAAATTGTCTATTCCAAAAGAATACACAAAAGAACAAACAAAACAGATAATGAGAACGAAATTGTCATAGAAATTTACTTGATCCTCAAGTTAACAATATGCAAACTTCGTATACTCGTATCATAGCACTGAATTGAATGTTTTAATGAAAAGCAGTTACGTCAACACCAGAATAGTCGTATCAGAAACCAAACCATATGAAATGAACCAAGCGGAACAAAAGTAAACGACCTTGAATATTGAACTACGACACGATAACGGTAGCAAAGAGTAAATTTACATTCACTTAATGCCCGGAGAAATGTAACTTTCTAAGGTTTATCGCGACTCCGACAAAATACCAAAAACCTGCCGGTGAAGATTCAGAGAGCAAATTAAAATTAGACTTTTATTTCAATAGAGAAAATAAACATATTAGAGAAAGCTAATAATTTAAGTAGTTCAAGATTTTTAATATATTCCTAGAAATTTTCAATATTATATTAAGTTGAATCGTCGAGCCTTTCGTATATCGTATTTGTCGACTGCACACAACATAATATGTAATGACTCAAGTGTAATTATGACCTGTGAATCATTAATTGATTACTTATAAATATTATTAGATTTACCTTGTATTCCGTTGTTGTCGCTTTTCGTAAATTGTGGATACAATGAAAAACTGGATAAAATCAGTTAAATTAATCAATACATAGTATAAAACAAAGTCGCTTTCGCTGTATGTCCGTATGTATGCTTAGATCTTTAAAACTACGCAACGGATTTTGATGCGGTTTTTTTAATAGATAGAGTGATTCTTAAGGAAGGTTTGTATGTATAATAAATGCATAATATAGTAGAGAAACACTGATAAATTTAAAGGTTTCTAATGTGATGTCGTAAATAAGCACGTTTTTTTGCGCTTATATTGCAAACGCTGGCTGAACCCTACGAGATAGACCAAAATAATGTACTACAGTATTGTTCACCTTAAAAAATTCAACAAAAAAGTCCGCGATGGTATATGTCTATCTCTTAGGGATAACCCAGCATAACCATTTTTATTCTTTACTAAAAAATGGTTATTTACGAAGTGATTTTAAACAATACAGCATTAATCCTTATCCAATTAAGTACCTTAAATAAATTGTGCATTTATTATAGATCAATATGCTTTTTACAGCATGTAATTTAAGTGAATATTACCGAAGATATTACAAATTTAAAATGCAGGGTCGTAGTTGTTTGCGTCGGGCGGCGCGTGCCTAAATAGGCTACAATTTTTGAACCCCTTTGTAATGCAGACGAAGTTGCGCGGGTCATCTAGTTTAATATAATAGATACTTATGAGCATCAATTGTTATTATTACCTATATGCAATGAAATAAGAAATTTTGAAAACTATACTATATTATACATTCAGCATACATTCGATGTGAGTCGCTGCTCAAAAAGTCGAATTTAAAAACGAAAATGACTTTCGTTATCTGTAAAAACTATACAATATTACACATAATATATAATGGGAAATGTCAATAAATTCATGAAGACTGACTCACGACAAAGTGAAAGTTACTTGTTTTCATAATGTCAACAAGAAAATTACACATAGGTTTCTGTTAAAACCACAAAAACGTTTACCATGTCGGCGTCGTGCGGTAGGACTTGGTGCTCCTTAAACTTCAATAATATCATCTTAAGTGAACCGGTTCTAAATCTGACAATTCCACTAAGAGGTGGTCGCATTAAAATTATAGGCCCTTACACAGTCCCATTATTTATTGGTATTATGCTTTCTTTTCATTCATCTTTGTTTACATTTATAATTGTTAATAACGAGTCAGCAGTGTGGTCACCTTCTGGTATCATTTCCCAGTTTTAAGTGGTCAAATACGAATCGTTTATCGTATATCGTTTTACTATTTGAACGTATATTACACAAATCGATAAGTATTGCGTCGTGTCTTGCCCCGTGCTTTGTCGTGTTTCAAAACATTGTGGTTGAGATAAGTAGGCGTCAAGTCCGCCCACTGCACCCAGGTGCTCAAACCCGACTCGTAATGACCCAAGTTCCATTTGAATCGGGCCCTGTCATTGCATTGTTTACAAAATTTACTATGTACGACAGCTGTTAGTTTTTATACGATAGTTTATACTGATTGTACAGGTTTATTGTAGACTGCAATATACTTTATTAGTTTCGATAATGCAACAAATGTGACTCGAGTAAATTCGAAATAGTTTTAATACCTTACCCACTATAAAATTCTTCCTTCTTAAGTGTTGACTAAAAACATTTTCTATTTACACTTCATAATTTATCAAAAGTAAAACATGTTTTGTTTACCTACTTTTGAAAAATTGGATGAGCGTCCTTCTTCTACTGCCAGATTTAATAAATAAAAAGGGTTTTAAAAACATTTTTCTGAACAAATCTTCATTTTCATTAAAAGTTTTTTCTTGAATATACGTAGCATGCTCTAATGTACAATACAGATTATTACTTTTAGCAAAACTAAATGATTCAGTGTTATCGCTATCGATAGCCTATGCTAGTTGAGTATATCCAATTGTAGGTTTCTCAATTTTTAAATTAAGCGGTACTTCTTGTTCAGATATTTCATCTACACTTTCGATATCCGGAGGATGGCGGACCGCGCTCCCCGACCCACGCTGGTTCTGACCCAGCGGGGTATTCCGTGGGAGGGTGACACGCGGTCCAGCCATCTTGGCGGGCTTCGGATAGCCCGCCGACCGAGAGAGCCGGTGGCCGTATTCGCCGGCGGCTACCGGTTCGGCGTCCGGGGACGGAGCGACGGAAAAGTGTGCCGAGAGCGTTACGCGTCGCGCCGTCCCTCAAAACCCCGTGCTGGGTTCTGGCCTCAGCCGGGGTTCGGACGCTGAGTGTGAGCGGTTGGAGGTTTTAGTGCGGTTCAACTCCCACATACTCCCACTCCCGCCCCGCGGGCGGGGATCCGGTGATTTCCTCCAACTGAAAAAAAAAAAAAAAAAAAAAAAACACTTTCGATATCAATTCTACTAACTAATTACAGCTCATCGCTCGATCAAACAACGTAATCTTTTATTTATATTATTATAAATTTAACTTTCTACTATACTATTCTAAAATTATATTAACAGAGTGGACACCAAATGTGAAGGAGTATACTAACAATCAGTCGATTAAGGGAACGGAATTACGACAACGTTTAGTTTTTAATAATATTATTTTAATTGACATAATAAAAAAAGATTTATAAATAACGCAATAGACCTAGCATGACTTACTAGTAGTTAGTATTTACTTATTAATAATAACATAAAGCGAATTTTTTTAAGCCATGCTTTCATAATAATACAGGTATGATCGATTTCAAATTCCTCTTAAAATAGTTGACGTATGTAGCAGAGCTTCTATTCCCAGTGGCGTGTTATTGCGAATTACGGAAATAGTTTGTTTATGTAAGTTCCGTCATTCTGGAGTGATGAAATTTTAAACATGTTTATCAGAGTGACAGACAGGTCCGAGGCCTGTGTTGCGATGATGCCGGACAGCAGACGATCGTGCCAGCGATATCTATTTTCGCCACTGGTCACGCGCCCACGCGAAATGCTTCCACTCACATACTATTATAATTAGAAAATGATATTTAAATATATTTTTGACGTATATAAACTTTACGTACCTACGTCACATTTATGGAAATGCTCGAATAAAGAAATTAAAATGTTTTAGAAACGTATACGGATATAAGTTTGACGATAGTAGATCAAATTTGCACCCGATCATACCATTGTTATTAATGTAATTCTAATCACAAAAACGCTTAAATGAAAACTTCTGATTGCGATGTAATCGTTTAAAAAAGGAAACAGTGAAATATACCAAAATAACATTATTAGTGGTTTAGATAAATTCGTCACATCCGTCGCTGTTCCTACAACTAATTAGTGTTAACTTGTTCAAAGAACCCGTAACTCACGAGCCGATGATGATAATAATAAGTTTTTTCTACTTGTAATTAAATAATAGTATTACACTGTGTGGTGCGGTCCAATTAATTATTCTGAAGGTCTTAGATAGCACTAGTAGTTACTAGTAGACGGGCACAACTACTAGCAAGAATAGCTGTAAGACTCATTCCTTGAATAAACTTACCAAAAAAAAAACTAATTAATAATTTCATTATTTATCTAGGTATAATAAACCACTTAAGAAATGTTTTAATTTTTAAAATTAAGCATTTTCTAGTTCCACTCTAGTAGGTGTGATACTTAAATGTACACAAAATGCATTTTATGTACACACCCGATTATCTCTTTTGATAAACCAACAGCTGTCAGCGAATTATTGGGCATTGCTTTCAATTGTATCGATTTGAAGGCCCCTTATTTGAAAGATCTATTGTTAACGAGACACAATGATAGAGTAAATAAAAGCATTTTTAACATCCTTGCTCTAATAACTAGTAAACCAAACAAATATAGAATAATAATAAAGTATTACTAAATGAGAGCAATTAGTCTCTTTAAATAAAAACTGAAACAAATAACAAAAAAAACTGTGTAGGAAGGTTCCGGAAATGTTGGCGCGTCAACAAGTGATCAGCCTTTCAACAATGTCAAAGATTAACGGTAGTTGATAGTGGAGACCGACGCTGATACAGTTCGTCGCGGATGATACGGCTTTTGTTTTATTAGTTACCTATTTTAATGTAGAATACGAATTTCGGTTAATTGATGAGGCCTCTGAAAAGTTTCTTATCTCTATTAAGTCAACAAATGAGAACATGTAACATTACATTTAGTCTTATAAAGAAGTAATATATTTAGAATTCAAATTAAATTGAATAGATGCCACATGAATGCTATATTATCATATTTCTCATTAGAATACTTTTCTTGGAATCAATAAAACTACTGTGACTCAGATTTACGTGTTAAGTCCCAACTTGGCTCTCGTTGTGACCGAGTACAATCCGTTCATTGTACATGTATCCCTATTGTAGATATGTAATTTAATAAAGGACGTCCTTCATCCAGGATGCACACGTCATAAGAATCCCCTCTATAAACTAATTGAAAACAAGTTTATACTACTTTGTAGTTCATACGTGTGAAGAGCAAAATACGATTACGTTTTATCAACGCACTTCTTATCTATTTATCTTTATTAATCAATGTAAGACTCTCTTTTATTGTATAATAATCCTCGGTTCGGATTTATTATATTCTTACGTAAACCGCTTCAAGAACATGGTCATCATTTGACTTCGAAACTTGTCAGTAGATTTACTAGGAAATATTGTGACAATGTATTGAAATTCTTATCATTGATTGGTTCCATGGCCGATAAGATAATTATATCGTCGACACTCGCGGGGAGCAATCAGGTTTTGGCACCGTACCATTTTATACAAACTCAATTCAATTTACGTATACGATTTGCGAGTTCAAAAAAATGCAGATTTATTCAGATAAGCTTTTGAGTTTTTTCGTAGAGCATGACTTGAAAATACTGGAGATCGAACTTCAAAAGAACGTTTTGATAAAGCAACTTATTTCTAGTAAAAAAAAATCGATCAATAGTATTCTCAAATCATCGTTCGCTTGTAATGTATTCTTGTGACCTGTATTTTGCATTGTATTTGAAAGAAGACTTTCTATAAATAACGTTAGGGGACTGCCAAATGTTCAGATAACAGATAAAGTGGGCGTACCAGTTTGGCTAATGATGTTAGTTTATTACAAGGAATGTGTTAATTATTATCATGTTACTATAATGTCAAAGAGAGTGGAACTCAACGTTAACTGTATAAGTTACATGGACAGTTAATTTTATTTATTTGGCACCAAGGTTTTAAACTATTATATACTTATGTATATATAATAACTTTTTGTAATTGCTATCTCCGAGGAGAAAATGAAACATGGAAAGAAAAACTACCTATAGTTTAGACTAGTTTATCGATCAAATTTCGTTTTTATTCACGATATCTGTGCTCATAAAGTTGTAATAATTGTATGGTTTTCAAAGTCGCATAATCTGTACTAAAATTAATTTAATAGAAGCGGTTACGATCACAATATCGACAAGATAGAAATAGATCGTTACCGAAAGCTGATATCAATCGCATTTTTGTTGAAATGATGTATATCTATTGAGGTACTTTAAAATTTAAAAAAACATGTTATCGCGTTTCATCTGCAAAATACAAAAAGTATCCTACGTAAAATATCTACGCCTGGATATATTCTAAACGAGAGTGGTCTAAAAACGCGTGCGTCCGACACAACAGTCGACCTCATTGTTATGTCTGTGTGAATGGCTGACCGAATGCTTTGTTTGACTCAAATAACATGTCACAAATCGAAGCCTCAGGCGCATGCATAGACTTTTACTGCACCAATTTCAATATGCAACAAGGACAACGGCTAATTCTTGATGTATATCCGTATCATTTGAAGTTTTGTTTAGAAAGTCTAAATATCAAACGCATTTTTTTTTCGTAACTTATCCACAACAAAAAAATCCAAAGCTCTAATCTATTTTCAGTTCGGTGCCTTTTCTCAACAGAACCCAACATCACCCAACATCCGTTAAACAAAATACTGAAATTCAAAACGTATACACCGATACCACACATTTTACGAGCTTCGTAAATCTACGTAATTAGTTATATGTGCCATTACCGAAAAAACAATATAAATATTTGATCAGCCGGCTGTGTCCTCAATATTTGCGTTAGCGTGAATGTGATAATGTACTGAAGTAGCATGTTCCATGTTATCAAACGAAAATTGTAATTCAACATGAACAACCAGTAAATCGAACGAGGAAAAGTTTATTGATACACCTATGTATGACATCATTTGTATCGTTGTGTGACAATATACCATTACAAAAATATTGCCTACATGAATTTAAATTTAGAGCAACGCATATAACTCTGCGATTGAAGCTACGTCAAAACAAACGCTAAAACGCTAAACTTATATTTAGCGTAAACATCCTAGACGGGAATCTGGCCGGTAACACGTGATCACGGGTCGATAGAGCGAGTCTGGGCTGCGATAAAGTACCCACATTCTAGCTCCAGTCTCCACCTTGATTCGTAACAGTCGCTATGCAAATTGAACAAGGAGAAAATACAAACAATAGACGCTGAATGCATTCATTTGAATCCTTAGGGTCGATGACTTGACACAATGCTTTGAGTCAAGACCTATTTTGTTCTTAACGATCACGACAAAAATGAACATGGTTGAATATACGTTATTAAAGTCATTTATGGTTATATTTTGTTGGCTTTTGAAGCTTCTATTTCACGGATGTTGTGACTTGTAACTTGAAACATTACCGTCGGTGTTGTGTTTCCGTCACTTTCTTTTAGTACGGTGACTATTGTTACTGTGGTTTCTAGTAACTAGTCCGTTCCAGGCCTAGTTGGCATTGACTAGAATTTGCATAATCAAAGTACCCTTAACAGGACTAACTAACAAAATAAAATTCTTCTCTTTTCACACTAAATTAGTCATGTTTTGCATTCAGCAAGAAAAACTAATTGAGATTTGACAAAATAAACATTTTATGTACAAAAGAATAACAATCATACCGATAAACGCATTTTACACGCCTTTTAAGATTAACTATTTAAATAATGGAAAATAATGTACCATTCTTATCTATGACACAGCACACAGAAACCGACAATTAAAGTTCATATACCGACATTGGTACCGAATTTACATACCTAGAAAACGTAATTTATCATAAATTATCTAGACGTGAAATTTAAAAAGTCACAACTAATAAAATGGGATTCAAAATAATTTACCGATGAGATATAAAAATACGAACAATATATTTAATTTCAAATGTCGAGATGCAGAAAACAACATTCTAATAATTTACACAACTTATGTGAACGAATAAAATACGTGCAAAAATATTTCGCATTAACAATCAGTGTTGAGCTCCCAAAAAAATCCAAGCATTCCCGTGTTGCCAGATCGAAGGAATGTGTTGTAAATCAATCAAAATAACCGTCTGACAATCCAACAGAACGTTAGGTTTGTATTTTCAGAACTATGTGTAAGCCACGAGGAAGTTATACTTTGTAATCTGCAATCTCCGCTTTGAAACCGTTTACGTCAACATCTGGGTCAGATGGTATATCGAATGTGATCTACTGCTTTGCTGATCCGGTTAATTGTCGTGTATAGTTCAAGCTATTATTAAAACGGATGCGAGTGACTAATAGTATACATCAATGTACGAAATTAGATTAATAGTGATGTATGTCTAGCGGTACCGTTTAGTCTGCTGAAGTAACAATAAGAAATATTTAAAGAGTTTCTCTAATAGATCACTCATATTTAAACTACACAATTTTACGTGTAGAGGTGTTTAATGAAAAATGTACAGTTTCACACTTCAGTTAAGCAGATTTAACAATTTTTAAAGAATAAGTGAAAAATGTAACATTTCATTTCACTTGATAACCCTTCCTTTCCTAAGGCATAATGACATAAAATGGTTTATTGATGTCTATAGTAAATTATAATATCGAAATGCTAAAACAAATTCCAAAACCATTGTTTGATAAATAATTCTGACCAATGCCTGAGTTACGTCAGTATTTACATAGGGAAGTATACAGAAAGAATGAGACGTTGGGCTTGCGAAATACGTGACTTTACACGTTTGGTATTTATAGTTAAACCATGGTGCATGAGTAACTAGGTTTATTATTGTTGATATTTTTAAAACGTTGCAGTGATGAAAACGATTTTGTGGCTGTTCGATATTTAAACAGGGCTTTAAATTTTGGTATTTAGGGCAATAGGTTTTCATTATACTATGACTCATTTATCACCCATCACATCTCACGTATCACATTTTGACCATTAAAAAAAAGGAATTGGGAAAAATATATTTTTTTCTGTTTTTCTTCCACATTAATTTCTAACCACAACATACCTTAACAATCGTTTTCTAATTTCAAAATACTTTTATTATGTTGCATTGCGGTTTCGGACACAGCATTCCGTATTGTGTAAGAAACAAAAACGCAACGTCCAATTTCATTTAGAAATATCTTTCTAAATTTTACAGTTTAGACGTAATCTATAGAAACATTACCTTGAGAGTTGAGGAGATGGAAATATTCTTAACTCCGGATTTTCACGCCCACGCCCCGTACGTACGAAGTTACGCTTCAACCGAATCGTTATATTTAATTTTGTACTCTATCTGTTCCTATGGCAATTATAAAACTCTCGATCGTCATCATTTAATATTAGAAGAACACGCTTCTTTATTACATGACTCGTTGGCATTTTAATTTATATTTCCATTAAAAACATAAAGTACTATACGAAAGAAACTGAAGATAGAACCAAATGAGATAATCGTGAGGAAACTAGTTACCACTACTATTATGGATGCAGTAGGCTTCGGTGTAAGATTAAAACCTACAACTTAGTATGTGAATCCACAGTTCAAAATCAATAAGTCTTTATATAACTGACCAGAGTATTTTTCGTTTGCAGGTACTCGAACCGTGTCAAACAATTACCGGGTGTTTGGACATTTTCGCCAATTTGATTCTTCACAGATCATGTGAGTTGTTTAAATTGTCAGTTTAGCACCGTTTCGCGAATGTGCTAGTTTCGTAAACTCGGATATAAATATTCTATGCAACATATATGAGCAAACATTTTTTCAATGATACGACTTTGTGGGTCGTTGATCTCTACGTGCTAGGTATATAGTTTATCAAGATAATAAAATAATAATATATATTTTACTAGAGATTCAGTTATGAGCGTACGGCGTAAAGTATAAAGAACACGTCCCGTTATGTATAAAAATATATTTTCTTTGAAATAAAATTGTATTGTCCTTGAATTTAATTAAGCAATTTATTTTGTTTACATGAGAGGAGTATTTAGCATTCTGCAAAATTTATAAATAATTTTATTATGAGCACTGCCTTTCGGATAAAATTACCGAATTATATAAATTATTATAATGAAAGTCACGGAAATATTGACTAGCTTAAAATTATAATACTCTTGACTAGTTACGTTTCTGTATAAATTAAGAATGCCCATTTATTTAACACAAATGTTTTGTTGATTGTTTACGGCCAAACTATGCTATTAAACGGTTTACACAGTTATTGTATATCGAAATGATAGTGGGTGTTTTGGCATCCGTCCTGAATTAACAAACCTCGCAGGTGTGTATGATGTGGTTCCCCTACGTATAACCCAAATAAACCTTTATGTTAGGTGAAGGGTTATGCAAAACAGATGCCAATAAGAACGTTTTCTTTTAATTGCTAGAAAGCTGTTAGTTCAGTTTCAATTACTTTGTTTTTATGGCTACCTATAGCCATTATCATTACATCTAGAAGAAGTACTACCACAGGCAAAACTAAGTAATGTTACATAAAACATAATAATATTCTTAAATGTTTTATGTAACATTGATTACTTCGTACATTTCCTCAGTTACTTAGACGAAGTGTAATAGGGTCTATCCGAATGAAGTTCTGTGAAACTAGGGAACTAGCGGCATTTCAAAGAAGACTCAATCATCTATTAAATAAAATTATGTATATTGGATACGTGAGTCTACTAAGAGGATCTTTTACAACTACAGAGTATTAAAAACTTCACCGTATATTTGTATGTAAATTCCCTAATTAAAACGACTTAATTAATTGTTTCTCATTTGAGTCAATAATACGCCAATCCCCTTTGTTTACATTCACCAGCATGTTTGAACTAAACGGGTTTGGCATTGAGCAATATTAACTTATGAATGACAAACCATCCTTGAAATGAATTTTAATATTTGTACTAAAATTAAATGTTTTTTCAATGATGAATCATACTCGTATGTAACGTCGTAAAAGAATGCGTGGAATGAAAATTAATTGCTGAATTCGTAAAGTCAATAACCAAAATCGAATGATTACGACATTCTCTTGCACGTATGTGTTTGTAAAATATGTTGTATATTATTTTCTGTAGTGTTCTACTGTACAGTTCATGTATGTAAGTGTACTTACCTTTTGTTTCATGAAGACTTAACTCCACCAAAGATTACGATGTTGATAGAAACACCTATTCACAATCACATGTAACTTTTTTATTTACCTTACATTCTACTCCAATATCCATGTATAAAACAAATTTAAACAAATTTCACTGTCACATAATTATTCGATTATTGTAAAATTACATGCAATAAACAGTGAAGTCGTTATTTACAACACATAACCTATTTAAAATTCAATAATTTATGAGGTTAGCGATAAAAACGTACCGAAGATTCAAAAAGAGACCTCTGAAGCATTAAGAGATCAAACTGATTTATATGAATTCCTTTAACAACAGTATTTTTTGTACAATAATAAGAGTCATGCATTAATCGTCGGTCAACAAGAGTCGCCCACTGAAGAACTATGAATGTCATCATCAATCAAAGCAATCACCGATTGTATTGTCATTGGACGTTTCTGAAGAACAATGCGAGTCCTTTTACGTTGCTCCATCCAGTTTATTAAGATGAATTTATTTTTGTGCTATGAATGAGATACAAGTTGACTTGTTTGTTTTTTAACTTTTGCTTTTTATTATACCAGTAATACTTGTTTCTTTCTAGCAATATCTCACCTACTTCAACGTAATTTACACTTTAGGATATTACTGAATTGAAACCTCATAGAAATATAATTAGCTGGCATATACATTCACACCCAATATTACAAATAAACACCAAGTATACTAGTTTGACTATAACAAACATATTCTACGTGTAGGTGAAGAAGGCTATAAAAGGGCATTGTGGTTATAACAAGGGATCACAAAATCCAAAGTAAAACCACAGAACGAATATTCCGTATACCTCATCCGTTATATTACAGTAAAGTAGGTAACACTGACTCACCACGAGATGGCCACAACCGAAATAGAATTTCCGCTAAGAAAGGAATTTGCGATACGAGAGCCAAATGTGTTGTTACGTATAGGTTTAACTTTAGTTTAGGCAGCTGAATTGAATTCTAAATAATTTAACAAGCAATATAATCACAATATGAATTCTTGATTTGATTAAGATACTTTCCGGTTTCATTTCATAGCCGGTTCCAATATTATTATAGTTTTAACCGCAGGTTTGGATTAATAAATTAACACTGCAATAATAAAACGATATTAAATGCGATCGTAAATTCAAGAACCTTCATTTCTAATCTTACGTGTTACGTGAAATCTATAATTTGGTAGCTAACCTTTATTATATCGTACCTACTCCCTGACTAAATACGTAAATGTTTCACAAGTTCAAGTTCCGTGGACCCAATAAATATAAAATGACCAAAGCAGTACCTTCAAGGATTGTAAAGTGAACATCCCGACCCTGTAGATAGTTTTAATTCCAACAATCTTGCGCAACCAGTTATTCAACAACAAACTAAATAATTTGTAAGTCGACGTTGATTAAAATCGCTAACTCGTTTTTATCCCTTCGAGTTTTCTATAAATAATACATCAAACGTTTCTCTCTTAAATATTCATTGAACATACTATGAGCTTAATCATAATCGATTTGAAAAAAATAAGTAGTAATTAATTCATAACAACATTTTAAAACTGGTGCTTAAAAACTAACATCTCATTTTGTCGTACGAGTTTTGCTTTCATTACAAAAATAAACCACCAGATCCGGTACAGTTGCTGATTATTAATTATTGTACGTTATCGAAATAAATATTAACAACAACAGCTTTAGCAGCATATAATTTTATACATTGATATACATTATATTACGTTTTAATGAAATTTTTTATTAAGTTCAAGACACCCAGAAAAAACAGTTTTGTTAAAAATCGAGTGCAAAATAATATTTACCAACACATACTTTAAGAATTAATGATTAAACTCTTTGGTCTACGTCTTACACATTTGCATAATTTTTAATCGTAATCAAACACTAATTCAGTTTTTGTTATAGGTAGTATTATCTAATCTAAACCTATTGTGCTTTGTTATTGAATCAGCTATCTTTATTTATAAACAAACACGTGAGTCTGTGTCATAACAGGTAATTGGACCTTCACAAGTCTCCTGCCAAATTTTGATCATTTTCATCTGGCAATAAACGTGTCGTAAAATGCATTTTGGCATTGAATATGCATATTTCATAAATCATAAGTAGTGGACATGACCGTAATTCACTAGAGACAAATAGAGGACGTGGCAATTTATTATTATAAAATGAATGATATATGAATAAACAGGTAATACAGATGAAAATAGTGAATTTTAACTAAGTTTCAAAGATGGTTAAAATATTTGGAGTATACTTCACTTCACTGCATCTTCAATATAAGTACCTATGATACGTTCGCAAGATGTTCCAATATGAATGATCGCAGTAAGATGATTGGCACTAAACGTTTTCAATGAGCTCAATAACATCGGACTGCAACCCGTTCCGAGCTCTTCTAACAAACATGTTCTATTTTATTATGGAAATTAACTATTTACGTCTTAAAACTACTTTACATTTGAATATTTAAATACAAAATATAGTACACGAAACACCTCGATTATTTTTTATGAATTTGACTTAACTAGAGATTACCTAAAGTATTTATTAAACACGTATTTCACATTATAAGTACAGTTACTGCACAATAAAGATATCCACTATTAAGCCATGTACACTTAATAATTGTTAATTTAGTTCTTGCAACTTTGGTTTCCAAGACTCTTACATTGCAATATTATATCCAGTTTCTTAGTACCTATAACCTTAAAATCGATGTGCGAACTTTCACAGGCACATTCAAAAAGATAATCCTGCCTAAGCATTGTTAGCAAAACCGCTCTCAAGGCTAGTTTCAGAGCTTTCAAAACCTTGGCTAGCATTTAATAAACTACGACTTTCCAAGGGGAACAGTTGAGAGTATTATCTTCGTGCGAATGGAGACGAGATAACTATAGAGCCGCAATCCTTCCGAAATACCCAGCGCAGTCGACACCTGCGCACTTTATTTTAGATACATACTGACCGTGATGGCAACCGCAAGGTGATTCTAGATTATTTTCATATTCTGGGTCAAGACGTGTGTTTTGTCTCAGGGACGATGCTAAGAATTCTCGTGGGTAAGAGACTGCGCACTAAATATTTATGAGACATCTATTATGTCACTTATTCATTCTGAAATACGGTGTGGATTTGAATTTTGATCAGGTTGACTTGCTATCAGGTTTTAGTGGCGCATTAAGTTGGATAAAATACTTTTTGGTATTTTTACATACATTATAATCCACAATTAATTATATCTCCAAATTATCCCTTTAGTCATTAGTTTGTAGTAGGTCAAATGGTATTATTATCACGATCCTTTGCCAAGACGAGTTCCAAAGATGATTCATTGGACACGATCTCAGAATGTAGTTTGGTCACTTTATGTTCCGCGGTAATCACATCTTGTACAACTCACCTTCTACTTGATTACCTATAACCTAGAACTGTACATTTAAAGCTTTTTTCATTGACACTACCGTTGACTAATGCCGACTTTGATATAAGTTAGATGTCGTATTGAGAATGCTGCTTGGAATATTTTTTGCGAATGCCTGTCATAACATTCTCCGTTTATGCCTACGCAGTCTGTGAAACTTATAACAATGGCATATTTAATACTAATTAGACATACGATTAACGGTTGTAACATCTTCATAAAACCGAGGGAAAATATAGTACAATGTTGAAATAGATTACGCAATTTCATCATTGGCGTGACTCTTTGACTTAATTGTCACCATCTAGACTTGGATAGAACACGATCACGAAGACTATTGAATGGATTAAATCCTACTTACAGCGGCCTTGACGTCACTTAACCGATCGTGTTTACAGCAGGGAGCGCCATTCTCAAAGTATTCAATACATTATAAACTTCGCCACAGTCAATAAGCCTCGCCTATTACAGACCATTGAAACGGTTCTTTTTATGACAATATTATTGGTTGATCTCGTTAACACTACAAACGTGACTATTTTTATGATGTTTTTATCTTGATAGCAAAAAAGTCGGTAAAAAATTAACAAACAGACATGCCGTAATTGTAAACGGCCTGAATATGTCCGCGAAATGAGAATCGTGATCTGACTAATAAAATAAATATTTGTGGTTGTTCTCGATGCGATTAGATGTGGATTAAGCAAGATTTTATCGCATAATCTTCAATCATGCATAATAATGCAAGCAGACGTTGGATGTGAATGTAAAGGTCAGATAGACCAACATCTCAGTATCATTTATGGCACACAAATTATATTTTTTAACTTTCTTTGACCGATACCGTCTGTAGTTGCATTTCTTTTGCTAGCTAAACTGACAACTAATTCTAATTTAATTTTCTTCGAGTGGTAAAATGATAATATCATCTAATTTCACAAATAGTTTTACAAAGGAGTTGAATAGAAGAATGTTGTATCTAAATAATGAAGTATTATTTATCAATAGATATCTAAACAGGCATCTAAAATTCCAAAGTTACCCTGATAAAGCCATTGAATAATAAATTGAAAAGAAACTCATACATTAACAATCATTTCAAATAGCAAAATTTTGCAAACCGACCGACCGTGCGACCACGTCGGCGTAGGTACCTACAAGTATTTAAGCGAATTTGGGAGGAAGGGTCGCACCCCTATCTGTACACCCCTGTCTAACGCGACTGCAGTATCGATTAACATCACATCTGCAGCTGATATTTCCCTTAGTACATCGATTTATACCATCGCAGATTTATTAGCTGTGAACTTTAAACATTCGTGATCAGTTGAAACGTTTTCGTAATAAAAAAATTCGATAATTTCCAATTGATAATTCCATTAACAAACAAATCACCAAACTGGTGATAGGTAAGTGGTTAACAATCAATAAATCTCAGCAATGTGAGAAGACGTAACAAGACAATATTTTACACATGTTATAAAATGTACTCCAAACTAATTTAGATTCTTTGTTTTACAGACTTTCACAGCATGGTGCAACAGTCACCTCAGGAAAGCCGGCACTGGCATCGAGAACATCGAAGACGACTTCCGCAATGGTTTGAAGCTCATGTTATTGCTGGAAGTCATCTCCGGCGAAACCCTTCCCAAGCCCGACCGCGGCAAAATGCGTTTCCACAAAATCGCCAACGTCAACAAGGCACTTGACTTCATCGCCTCTAAAGGTATTAAAATAAAAATTTAAATCTTAAAGCATTTTTTTTTACTTAAATGTGGAATTTTATATTCAAACTAGCTGCTGCCCGCGACGTCGTCTGCGTGAACCCTATGACCAGTTTTTTTTTCATTTTTCCCGGCAACTATTCGATTTTTTCTCGACGTAAAAACCATCCTTGAACTTCAACGAACATTTTAAAAAAAGATGTGGCCAAATTGGTCCTGGCGTTGAGTTATGCGCTTACCAACACATTTTGCGATTCATTTTTATATTATAGATTAATGACAATTAAATAGAATAATTCAAGTACTTCAAGTACCTCAATTGTATTATGTTCTCTTTTATGTATTTTAAACCAACTCGGTTATTTAATTCCACAATATTTACATTATTTTCCCTGATTTGTTATATTTTACCGCCATACATCAGTCATGCTGACCTCACTATGTGACTTTTCACTCCTTATTTGGCATTGTCGATAACCCGCAAACGTATTATTAAATATAAATTATAGTTAATTAGATAATTGATTGCTTGTCATAATTGATTTAATACTCTCCGATGTTATTAATATTATCGGCATCAACGAGCTATTAAGTAGTTGCTGTTAGTGTATTGAAAAAACAAATATATATCGTTCGCTCTCCCTCGTTTTGATGTACTGGCTTATTAACTCGAAAACTCCAGTAAAGCTGAATATTACAAAACATGCATCGTAATTCACGATATCAAAGGCCCATGTCACAACGTCTATTAATATTTTACGATGCACCGTAATACGGAAGCTTCTGTTACTGTTACCGACTTACTGCCCTTATAAGCCGCTACATCACCTCATAGATCAGATAACTGTAATTTTAAACAAGCTCCCTTATAGAAACCATATAATATGGGACAGGTGCGCGCGGCTTCGATGATAACATCAATGATGGCACCAATATGTGGATGACTGTGCGTTTTTTCGATGGAAACTTTACATTTTTCGTAAGAAGATACTTTAAAAATAACCAATCTATATCCACAATATGAATTGATTTGTTAAATTGACTGAAATTAGTTAAAGTTCTCAAAAAACTCAACTGGGTATCTCCTGTTTATCGCATCACGAATAATAATAATTATGATAATGACGATGACTTTATTAAAATTATTCTTGTAGGTGTGAAGTTAGTATCAATTGGTGCCGAAGAAATCGTCGATGGTAACCTCAAGATGACACTGGGTATGATTTGGACCATCATTCTCCGCTTCGCTATCCAAGACATCTCAGTTGAAGAAATGACCGCAAAGGTACTTTTTTCTAGCTAAATTGTTATAGACCACAATAATTCACGAGAAAATGATAGCAACTGAAAGCGTAAACGCGACTTTAGAGATTTTTTATGTCCAGAAATGGTATATTGTGTTCAGGAGCCAATGTAATATAGCGAGGCAATTTAATAATCGAATTTTCGTTTCTAGGAAGGTCTATTGCTCTGGTGTCAACGTAAGACAGCACCATACAAGAATGTCAATGTCCAGAACTTCCACCTGTCGTTCAAGGACGGTTTGGCCTTCTGTGCCCTGATCCACAGACACAGGCCCGACCTCATCGACTACAGCAAACTCTCCAAGGACAATCCACTGGAGAACTTGAACACCGCTTTCGATGTCGCCGAGAAGTACCTCGACATCCCCCGGATGTTAGACCCTGACGGTAAGACCTGACATTGAATCAAAATGAGAAAAATTTTACGGATTTTAATGACGAATATAAATTTAATGTGAAGGTAAAAAATGAATTATACGTATTGCAGACCTAATAAACACGCCCAAGCCGGACGAGCGCGCCATTATGACCTATGTGTCGTGTTACTACCACGCCTTCCAAGGCGCGCAACAGGTATAAACCGTCTGTGTGCAGTACTGCCGCAAACTACCGCGTTTTGTACTCGGACCCCTAACGCTAGGCCTTTGTGTGTAAACTTATAGCATGAAGAGTGTAGATGTTATCTATAGGTATATTGAAGCTTAGATCGCCTCTTCAGGAGAGCCTATCTCGAAGTTTATCTCTTCTTCGTAAATTCATTTCAAACGCAAAAAAGTGAAAGCATCGGCATATTTTACATAGTATATGTAAGTTTAATATGTATACGTTAATAATCTATCGATATTTTGAAATATTCCACCAAATCTATAGGTATTTTATGTCTAAAATAACGTTAGAATTAGCTTTATGTTGTTAACATTCTCATTATATTTATCTGTATTGGTAATAAATGCAGTATAGAATGCTTGTGTGTTCAATAATATAATCAGTAACATAATTATATTCTTTGTTCAAAATATAGCAGGGCTGTTCCCACAGTTTCGTCTTTGTCTTTTGGCAATCTTAGAAATGTAATATTTTTTCAAGATGAACTAATGAGTTCCATCAAATCTTAAACATCTAAGACATTAAGAATACCGAATACTCTATTTGATAACACAAGCATTCATTCGAATACAAGTCCATCGCATGTGAACTAACAACATGTCGCTTGCGTGCCGCTTATCAGATCTGCAGAACACGGCGATGCCGGACGAGAGAGCCGTCATGACTTACGTCTCCTCGTACTACCATTGCTTCTCTGGGGCACAAAAGGTTTGTTCAATTCATTCAAATTGAAACAATACTTCTAAATACTAGAAATATTCAAAGTATCAATGTAAGGAACATTGTGTCATTGGAAGTTACAAAACTTTTCAAAAACTTCCTGATGTAGATATGATATCTTAAAATTAACTAACGATAGTGTGCATATTAATTAAACGAAAAATAAATTAACGATCATGCATAAATAGCTAATGGTATTTTGTTTTTTGATGTGATAATGCTAACGTTTGATATATTAGTACTATTAACAAAGACATTATTCCAGCTTGGCCTTCACTCAACCCTGCATTATCTTCTATATTACAGGCTGAAACGGCCGCGAACCGTATTTGCAAAGTTCTCAAAGTCAACCAGGAGAACGAACGCCTCATGGAAGAGTACGAACGTCTTGCCAGTGACGTAAGTAACTTTAGAATGCTTCAATAATTCCATAAAATTCCAAGTCAAACTCATTGCCATTTTATTTTAGCTTTTGGACTGGATCCGTCGCACCATGCCCTGGCTGAACAGCCGCCAAACCGACAACTCACTTGCTGGTTGTCAAAAAAAACTGGAAGACTACCGTACTTACAGGTACTGTATCTTCCAAACTTATTAATATTCTCTCAAGAAAATCAATTAAATAATCATTATAATAATATTATTTATTCAGGCGTAAACACAAGCCACCACGTGTAGAACAGAAGGCCAAATTGGAGACCAACTTCAACACCCTCCAAACCAAGCTTAGGTTGAGCAACCGCCCTGCATACATGCCCACCGAAGGAAAAATGGTTTCTGTAAGTATTATCATCCTACGTTTGTAGGAAATTCAGTACAAAGCTCAAACCTGTATGATAGTATAACCCGCATATTAACTACAATTTCAAATCATGTGAGTTTTACACAAAACTGCATTTTATTTTTCACCAACATCCGTTGAAGGTTCTTTAAAGCAGAGTAAAAACCGGGTTTATTGAATATTTTTTCAGGACATCGCTCAAGCCTGGAAAGGTTTGGAGATCGCCGAGAAGGCATTCGAAGAATGGCTTCTCAGTGAAATGATGCGTCTTGAGCGTCTCGAATATCTCGCTCAGAAGTTCAAGCACAAGGCCGACATCCACGAAGACTGGACCAGAGGTAAAATAGATGAATAATACAAATATTAACACCAAAGTAATACACATACCTAGTAGCCCATTTTAAACTAAAAATATAGAGGATAGAGTCATAAATGGGGGAACTGTAATAAATTAATCACGTATGTGTCACTTGCAATGTATAAAATAATTTAAATTGACAACACAATAATTATCTGAATAAAATTATTCACTGTTCGAATTACAACTTTATAAAATAAATTAGTCATTGGAAAAATAAATGAATAATATAAACAAGTATCACTCGATTAACAGTCATTAAAATGTAACTATTTGCATCGTAGGCAAGGAGGAGATGCTCCAGTCTCAAGACTTCCGTCAATGTAAACTGAACGACATCAAGGCTCTGAAGAAGAAGCACGAGGCCTTCGAGTCAGACCTGGCCGCGCACCAGGACCGCGTCGAGCAAATCGCTGCCATCGCCCAGGAACTCAAGTATGTGGATATTCTTGTTTTCGAGCTTGTAATGATATATTCGAAATGTTTTTCGTTTATGTAGACTAGACTTTAGAGGAGTGATTTACTCACAAGCAACTTCTAAATCATCTAGTGTTTTGTAGGTTGATAAGCGTACCTAAATTTCAACACTAATTAAAGATATCTCGCCACTAGAAATATAATATTGTGCTTTCTAAAGTTCTTTAAAAAACATAAAATTGTTCATTTATCATCGTAACGCACATTTAACTTTGACTCCAGCTTTTGCAAATATTTGCATCTTAATGGCTTGAAGTTTATAAAAATGATTGTCTCGGTTAGCACCCTGGAGTACCACGAGGTGGCGAGCGTGAACGCGCGTTGCCAGCGGATCTGCTCGCAGTGGGACCGCCTCGGCGCGCTCACCCAGCGCCGCCGACACGCGCTCGACGACGCCGAGAGGGTGCTCGAGCAGATCGACCTGCTGCACCTCGAGTTCGCTAAACGCGCCGCGCCATTCAACAACTGGTACGTAACCAGTCTGACTATTGTGCAATGAGGTTCTGAAGAGAAACCCTGTAATAGCCTTAACAATAAAGGTGTAACAAACGCTATTTTATAAAGTAAAGCCTACTATGTAGATCACGTCTTATGTTGATGTTCCATCTTCGCAGGTATCTTATGCAATCAAAACAACATCGTAATATCGTCACAACTGTTGAATGTTAAGAAGGTACTAACCAAATATAAATATATTGGATTGGATTGGCAGGTTGGATGGAACCCGCGAGGACCTTGTGGACATGTTCATCGTGCACACCATTGAAGAAATCTCAGGGCTTATGGATGCCCACGCTCGCTTTAAGGCCACCCTCGGTGAAGCTGACAAAGAGTACCAGGTAAATTATACGAAAATGTCATAAATCCACTATCTTGTTATGAACAGAGTATATCAGATCTAATTTAAATAAATATTCCAGGCTATCGTCAACTTGGTACACCAAGTCGAATCTATTGTCAAGCAACACCAAATCCCCGGCGGTTTGGAGAACCCCTACACAACTCTCACAGCTCACGTAAGTTCTATTCTTCAACACTACTTTCCTGTATAAGTGCATTTACCAAAAGCAAAGTGAAATCAGACAGCATTTTCAAAACATAAACAAAACAGAGAAAGTGGTTCAAATTAAACCTAATACAAGTTGTATTGTCCTTGTAGGAATTGAACCGCAAGTGGTCCGACGTGCGACAGTTGGTCCCGCAGCGTGACGCGACGCTCGCCGCCGAGCTCCGCAAACAGCAGAACAACGAGAACCTGCGCAGACAGTTCGCTGAGAAGGCCAACGCTGTTGGACCTTGGATCGAAAGGCAAATGGACGCCGTCACAGCCATCGGAATGGGTCTGCAGGTAATAACTACAACTGAAATTATAATTGTCGTTTCTCCTAACACTATCAATCGTGATTATTAAAATAATAAAAATTCAAACATATACCTAATCACTCCGGTCCAAACTTCATATATTTTTGATAATTCCCAGGGATCTCTGGAAGACCAGCTCCGCAGGCTCAAGGAGTACGAGGCTGGAGTGTACGCGTACAAACCACACATCGAGGAACTCGAACGTATCCACCAGGCTGTTCAGGAGGGCATGATCTTCGAAAACAGGTAAATCATTTTCAGACAAGCAAAAAATCTTACCGAGGTTGAAATGCCTTTTGTTTTCCAATCCTCAAAGTTATGGCGACTAACTATTGTGGTAATATATTTTTAAAGATATTCACAATACACAATGGAGACTCTCCGCGTCGGATGGGAACAGCTCCTGACCTCGATCAACCGCACTATCAACGAGGTCGAGAACCAGATCCTCACTCGCGACTCGAAGGGCATCACACAGGAACAGCTCACAGAGTTCCGCGCCTCATTCAACCACTTCGACAAGAACCGCACAGGTATACACTTATGCATATTCCAACTGCTGGGAGTAATGGATTTACTCAGATATTGATCATGTAATCTTGTTATTTTATATAACCTTTTTTATTGGCGCAATAATTATCATCTCCTATTTTAAGTCTTTTAAATTACATCAATAAAAATATTAATTGATTTTATGCTGGTATGGTTTCATATTTCTTTCCTTTTTGACGTGTACCTACCTACCATTTAATTCACACTTTATGTACTTTTCTTGCAGGCCGTTTGTTGCCAGAGGAGTTAAAATCGTGCTTAGTATCTCTAGGCTACAGCATCGGCAAAGACAGACAAGGCGAACTCGACTTCCAACGTATTCTTGCTGTCGTCGATCCCAACAACACCGGTAAGAATCCAAGCTATTACCAACGCAAACTGATTTATACTTCATTGCATTTGCTGATATATCTTTTTTTTTTCAGGATACGTATCATTCGACTCGTTCTTAGACTTCATGACAAGGGAATCAACAGACACCGATACCGCCGAACAGGTCATTGACAGCTTCAGGATCTTAGCTGGTGACAAGGTATATTAAATTTTATACGAAAATATTTATCAAAGTTCTCAAAGAATAACAAACAAATCACAAATTATCTTTTTTTCCCATCTGTGATTACAAAATGAAATTAATAATACCGTCAAGTTTTGGAGGAGTCTTTGTATAATCCAATTTTGATCACTTACAATATAATATCAAAATACCCTCAAAAATCTTAACAACATCTACATTCTTCCTATCAGCACACATACGAAACCTCAAATTCCTGTTCTAAACAATGTCTTTCTATTCAGCCGTACATAACCGCGGAGGAGCTCCGTCGCGAGTTGCCCCCGGACCAGGCGGAGTACTGCGTGGCGCGCATGCCGCCTTACCGCGGCCCAGGAGCGCCGCCCGGCTCCCTCGACTACATGGCCTTCTCCACCGCGCTCTACGGCGAGACCGATCTTTAAGGTTGTAACCATACTCACAAGTGAGCTAGTAATGGTATTTAATATCAGGGTATTGTCAAGGCAATTTTGCAAAACTATTAAGTAACTTGTGACTTTCAACAGAACAATTTGATTGTATTCTTTACCCAGAAGGGTCATATTATGATCTAATTTTAATCTAATATTCATTAGAAAAATTATTAAATTTTTATTGATATAAACAGACTACTTGTCAGAAATATTTGCTAATTAATTTGCTTACTGCAGATGCAGGTAGAAGGAGTCACATCAAGGATATCATCTCAACGCTGTGTCATCAGTCAAAGGCATAAAATGAGAAGACCTTAGTCACGTCGTCATTCAAATATTAACAAGGCCAGAGAAGCGACAGTGGCGTAAAAACAAATAAAAAAATCTTTTACTTGCATTGATCTATCCTATTCACGCCCTAAATATCATGGTCAATGCAGAGCAAAACATTTTTTTGTTCCTCAAAAATAAATATTTAGCCCAGTTCTAAAATATTATGTGCAATGTTCAAACCAAAAATGCCATTCATTTTCGTTCAGTAACTTTTCCCAATAATTTAATCTTTGGCTCAAATCGGAGAAATCATTTATATTGTTTACATCTCTCTATTTATATTGTAGAATTAGATATTTTTTAACTTTTATATGAAATTCTCAGGAAGTCACAAAATTATTTGTAAGATAAAATGGTGCTAATGTTAGGCTTGACTAATGTGTGACACCAAATTAAGACTCATTCGCATTGTGAGAATGTTTTTGTTATTTTATTTTAAGTTTATTTATAAAAGTTTCATTTTTATAACAACCATTAAAAATGTATGAACTAAATTCATTTATAAATGCAGGGAAGTGTCACACAAATTATTTTTATCATAGATTGCCATAGCTTGCCTGCATCTATTTATTTATCTTTTTTTAAATATATTTATTGTCGTTTGTGAGAGTATTTTGGAATGAGTACTCGTAAATAAATGATCTGCCATATTTTTGTCTTTTAATAATGACTGCATTGTTAATCCAGCCAATTATATTACAAGGAGTATGGTACTTAGTTTAAGTAAAATTGATTATGTGCCCAAAAAGTATACTAACTCGAATGTACAGCTAATTTAATAAAAAGCTCTTAAACTTGAATTACTTTATTTTATAACAATTACCTATAACTAAGCAATAATTACAATAATTATATAACATGAAGAAAGAAAAGATGAATTGTGCTATTTTAAATATAATTAATTCATACTCAATTTTTATCATGTCAGAGATTTCACAAATGCTTTAAACTTAATATTTTCTTTTACAACCCAACATCAAACAGACCACCATATAAAATACAAGTTGAAAACTACAATAAAACATGTACCTGAAATCATAAAATGATTAACTTTTCTTTTCCTCTTGTTTTGCCTCTTCAGCAGTTAAGAGTGCACTTTTGATGCCAACTTTCTTCAATTCTTCAATAAGCTCACCAGATTGGTGCATCTGTAGCATTATGTCACAGCCGCCAACAAACTCACCATTGATAAACACTTGCGGGATTGTTGGCCAATTCGAGTAATCCTTTATACCTGAGAAAAAAATAAAATGACCATTAAAATACAACTAAAAAGAAAATAAGTGGTAAATTTAAATGTTTCAGAAGGTTCCGTTTTTTCTTCTTGTTTCATTTATTTTATTAAAAAAAGTGTTTTACTTTAAAAATGGTTCTCATGACAATGCATTACCCACAATGCTTGATCATTAAGAATTCCTAATGGATAAATAGCACAACAATTAATTTGAACAGGGGTTTAATTCTTTACAAATGAAATAGTGAAACTCCCAATGAGTTTCACAATCTCAAGTCTAGACTAGACCCTGAGTCACTACAGCTACTTTTCTCAAGATTCAACACAACAGAATTTTATATTAAGCCCAACTCTATCTCAAAATCAGAAACCTGGTAATTTTGAGTAAATGAACTTATGACTGAACATATTTTGCTCCTAAATTACTTTAAGAAGTAAGTTAAGAAGTACTTTGTCATGAAATTCAGTCATTTTACGTAACCGGTTCTTCCTACACTGTAAATAGGTTAGGATGTAGGCTCACCTTGTCTAAGATTTTCATCACTCAATACATCGTGACTGTCGTAAGGTACTGCGTGCATTCTCATAATCTGCACCACAGCATTACTGAAACCGCATCTAGGAGCATCGGGGACACCTTTCATGAACACTACAACTTTGTTATTCTTTACAATCTTGTCAATTTTGTCGTTTATCCCAACTTCAGCAAAACCACGGCAGGATATCTTCAATGTTGTGTTGAATGCTTGAAAACTTCTTCTGACTAGGGTGTTCATTGTAAGATATTTGTTTTTGTTGAACGTTTTTGTCGAAGTTTACGATTTTAAAAAGAAAGTTGAATAATAGAATGAATTATCCTCAAAATATAAAATTTACCTATTTTTCAATATTGTCAAATATGTCAATGTCAGCAAACCAATAACGCAGGCAAAGGAATAAAGTCCATAGTATGGACTTCATACATTATTTTATTTTGCAATTTCCATTAAGACTGTTTATACGTAAAACAATCAAATTAAAAAATCGAGATAAATTATTGAGAGTTCTTAATGTTGAACAAAAATGTTAAAAATTTTACTCTTAAAAGGTTCTCAAAAGAAAACAAGGCTTTTAGATCGTGGATACTTTGACATTTGACAATAAACATTAAGTGTCAAATGAGAAACTGACACTTCGGTTTCCAAATACCAGGCCAAGCTTTCCAGCACCTTTCCAGTTTTCTTTCGTGTATTTTGATTCTATGTATTTGTCATCTTTCTAATTCATCTAACTTATTCCAAACCAAATCAAAGAAAACATGGAGAACGCTGAAGAAATATATCATTATTTAGAAGAATTTTCGAAGCGCAAACCTAAAACGATTCCGCAAGAGTTAAACGAATATTTAGCCTATGTAGCACGGACCGGTGATCCAGTATACCAATGGCCACTGGTTAAAAGTTTATTCAAAGAAAAGCTACTAAGTGTTATAACAGATTTTCACGAAGCAACACCAGGTATAGACATTCCTCCATATCCTAACGTGGATCCTTTCAATTATGACACAATGAAGAACAGTTTAATCGAACGGTTAGATTCATTTACATCGGCTCCATTTACTGTACAGAGGATTTGCGAATTACTAACATACCCTCGTAAGCAGTACCACCGCGTCGATAAGTTTATGAGAGCTATTGAAAAGAATATTTTAGTTGTGAGCACCAGAGAGCCAGGAATGCAACGTCATCCTGAACCAGAGAATGGTGAGAATGCAGAACCTCTTGTAAACGGTTCAGACAACTCAGACTACAATGTCGATGTTGAGATGGACGAAATATCCTGGAAAGAAAACACAGAGCAAAAGAATTCAGAACCTCAACCTGGGTCATCTGATGCACTCATTTCTGTTGACGATGACACTAAGAAATCTGAAGAAGACTCTGCAATGGAAGTACAAGTTAAAAATACAACACAAGAGGAATCTAGCACACCTCCTGACATAAATGTAGTGGCTAGTGTCTCGGAACCAAATATTAAAGAAGAAACTACTGAGGTGAAAGCTGAAGTTGTTGTGGAGCAAAAAATGGAAATTACTACAACACCTGCAGTTGAGGATAAACCGGAGTCAAATACTGAAAGCCAAAGTACTCCTAATGTAACTTTAATCATACCAGAAATCAAAGTAGACGATGCAGAAATGACTGAACAAAAACTCAATGAGCAAGCCATGGCTTCCAAGGAAGAAACTGAAGAATGCTCAACACAGCCTGAAAACAAAACTGAACCAGAATCACCACCCATAACATCTGCAGATGAGAGCAGTTCAGATTCCAAAGATGAACCTATCACTAAACACCTATCAGAAGTGTTAACATCTAGTGAAGAAAGCTCATCTTCAAGTGACAACACTGATGGCAATAGTAATTCTCCCAAACCAGAACCTCAGATTGACATACAAGAAGACTCAAGCCAATCTGATGCCAACAAAGAAGACTCACAGGAACTTAATCAGGAAACTGTTCCAGCTACAGAAGAAAAAGAAACTGCTAAAGTTTCAATGGAATCTGATAACTATTCTATTTCTGATGTTAACTCAGAATTACCGCAACCTAAAGAAGCTAGTCCGAGTCAAGAACCAGAGGCAGAGAAACAAGATGTGATAACAAATGAGCCTGAGGTGATACCTGAAAAAATATCTGAAGACACTGTGGCATTGGAAACAAAAGAAGAATCTTAATTGTAACTTGAGTATTTGAAATTGTGACTGTTAGTTTGTAAGTAGCTAATATAAACTGTGTAAGTTTCTTTGTATTTTATAATAAAGATTAAACAATGATATTTAAATTGAATTTTTATTTGGAAACCTAGATTTCGGCATTGCTAAAGGTGGACTGTGTGATTCTGGAAACAGCTTTCTGAAAATTTTGTCTCGAGCAATATTGAAAGCAAACAACAGCTAGAGCTAAAGCCTGAGATACACAAATCATCATCATCATCAGTCTATAGACATCCACTGCTGGACAAAGGCCTCCCTCAAACTTCGCCACAACAGCCGGTCCTACCCTATTTGCATCCAGTCATACGATACGATACCTGATAAACAAATAACATAGGGAAATTGGTTTATAAGGTCTGCTATGCAACAATATTTGTGTATGGATATTTTGCGTTTTTAATTATCCCAGGTTCTAATGGAAAATAGTACACTAATACAGTTTCTGTTTAATATAATGATAATTTGGTGTGATAATAAATCAAAATTAAAACCAGATTAACAAAATACTTTATTTATTTACAACAACTAACAATTGTCTTATTAATAACAGTCCTATTCATACTATTAATTTATTAATTAAATATCACAAACTATCACGCTTCACTATTTACAAGACTACAATGTACACTAATGTTTTGATTTTCCTCCTAGCACTTTAAGTTCGTTCCTCATGATTTTTCCGGCCGCATTCCTGGGAATAGCATCCATGAAAACTACTCCTCCTTCAAGATGCTTGTATTTCGTGAGTTTTTGTGCGACGGTGTCGTAAACATCTTTTTCTGTCAGTTTGTGGTTTGCCTTGAGAACTACGAACGCTTTGGGTAATTCTCCGGCGAGAGGATCCGGTACTCCAACGACTGCCACGTCAGCGATTTCTGGTCGCTCCAATATCACGTTTTCTAGTTCTGTTGGTGACACCTGCGAATAATTATATGATTACATACTGAATATGTAGTTTGATACTATTATATTGTATGTAGTAAATGTTTGAGATAGAAAAGCATTAAGAGACTTAGACATTCGGACAGGGGGCGTCGGGACGGTAAAGAATGTCGTAGCGCGTAACGCGTCGGTCCGCCTCGCGTAACCTTGTACTAGATTCGGACGCAGAGTGTGAGCGATTGTAGATGTTAGTGCGGTTCAACTCAAAAAAGTAATTCAGAGAAATCATGGCGGCAGCTTATTGACAAGACTTCTGTAATATCAACCTCAATAAAGCAACGATACAATCACTGCTTAGTAAGTATTCCCGAGATTACACATTCTCGAAGCACAGGAACAGTCATTTTAAATTGAATGGTTGGCTTCAACCACTTTACCCCGAAAGATTATCAGATTACTAAACTCAATGAAACTTTAGTGATGGAGCTTACCTGGTTTCCTTTAACTTTAATGAGTTCTTTTGTTCTATCGACAATGAAGAAGTAATTGTCTTCGTCATAATACGCGACATCTCCGGTGTGAAGCCAGCCCTCGCTGTCCACGGTCTCTCGCGTCGCCGCCTCGTTGTTCCAATAACCTTTCATTACCTAGGAACATAAACAAAAACAACTTTCTACATTCAAGTAAGGACTAAGTTCAATAGGTTCCGTACCAAAATACTGGTATCTAGTAATCTAAATTTTATGTTAGGGTGATATTCGTTTCTAGAAGATAAAAACTTGAGGGGTGTCATGGGAACCCGAATAGAACGAAGTTCCTTTCGATTAAAAGATATCTTTTTTTTTTTCCTAACGTAACGCGCGATGAGGAACGTGTTTTAAAAGATTTTGATCACAGCTCCATCTAGCGATAATCATCTAAAACAAAAAAGTGTCGTGACAACTTTTCGTAAGATTTTTTTCCGTCTAGCCCCCTTACACAACGCGCGATAAGGAACTTCGTTTCAAAAATAGAATATAGCGAAACTGCCTTGTTCTTCAAAAAAAATTGGTAATTAGTTTTAATGATGGAAGGACGACTTCGGTATAACATCCTGAAAATTCTATTTGACCAATCTTAAAATAAATTACCTGTGGTCCTCTCAACCAGAGTTCTCCAGATTTGTGAGCTCCTAAAGTTTGTCCGTCGGTTAACGATACGATTTTAGCTTGAGTGCTCGGAACTAATTGACCGACCGAACCTACTTTCCCGTAAGGATAGTCGTAAGGTGTCAATAGCGTCACGGGAGAACTTTCTGTCATACCGTATCCTGAAAACGGAAATTACCAGTCCTTACTAAAGGAATTTCTATTCCTTAGCCTATTGTCAGTTATATATATTTTTTATTACCAAGCCAGACAATTTTTTTCATGGTAATTTTCACTAAAGATCATCTGTTTTATCGTCAATTAATTTACTACTGTTTCGAAAAACAAATTTTAGATTTTTTTCCAGCATATTCATTTAAACTGAACTATTTAAACAAGACCAAATCTGCTTACCTTGTAATAGTCGTATATCATCTTTAGTCTTTTCACACTTGAGCAGGAATTTCTCCATCATGGCGTCGGTGGTAGGCGCCGCTCCCACCATTATAACCTTGATGGATTGTAGGTGGCTCTTTTTGACGAACGGATGAGTTGCAAGGAAGGCCAGTAACGAAGGTACTACGAATAATGTCGTAGGCTGGTACTCTACTAGGCATTTAATGTAATCATCAGGCGTGAATCTGTGGAAAACATACCTCTCTTAAAACTACTGAATTGACAGAAATTTAATAAACATCCGAGACTTTTTTATAAAGTTAAAGAACTTCGATTTGAAGTGGGATACTATCATTGAGTTTTCCACAAAGATTGAAATAATTTGGTTTGCTTTTAGGCGGAGGATGGGTTCGTTGATTGTAATTAAACTTTCAAATATAGAAGAATCATGATCATTATTGTACTGGAGATTCTGAACGGAAAAGAATACAAATATTATTGTTAGTAAAACTAATACTAAAACGTTGAATCGGAAACGATACTTACTTAGGCATAGTCACAATATGATATCCCAAACTAAGATTGTGATTCAAGATACCATTGAAACCGTAAATATGGAAGAACGGGGGAACAGTGAGTACCACTTCGTCTGATCCTGAAAATGAACATGAAAAATAAATAATCGCAAATTTTATCGTGGTAGTACCTAATACCTTACAAGTTTTTCTTGACAGCTTTATCCTTTTAACGGCCTATGACCATAAATCTCTAATAATTTAAACAATATTTTTTGTCAGATATATTGTTACACTTACACTGAATGTTTGAATCCTTTTGTTTATTAAAACGATAGTAAAACCAACGATCTTAAAAGCATGTTGACACACATTTTTTAAAGCGACATCTAGTTTCCTAAACCCGTGCCATATAGGTTCAACCAACCTACCTTTTGCAGCTCCTTCCTTCATCATTTCCGGGCACTTGATTTGCTTCAAGTTACAAACGAGGTTCTTGTGGGTTAGCATTACACCTTTAGGCATGCCAGTAGTACCGCTAGAATAGGGGATCAAGCACACATCGTCGCAATTCAAAGTTGGAAGATCAGCTTTGTGATCCGCCATCAAAAACGACCTTAAGCCGTGGATACCTGGAAATTTTATGATACAGTATTATATCTAATGTTATAAATACGTTCCTAAGCACTATTTGAGTTGAATTCATTGCACAAAATTACGGTCGACAATACGATCGGAGGCAGTGACAAATCAGAGAAACTGCGAATGCAGATTCAAATTCAGATAACAATCAGTCGTTTAGACTATTTTGACTATAAATTAAAACTGCAGATTATAGCAGAGTCCAGGTCAATTGCTTTGAGTTAAATGTAATGCATTTTTTATATTGGCATGCAGACAGACGAGCTAACGAAACACCTAATCGTAAGTAAATGATTACCGTCACCCATGGACATCTACAATATCAGGGAGTACTACAAGCCTAGTTTAATAATTTGATTAACAAATTAATAACTGATTTTACTCATAAATATTGCGAAGTATTTATTTGAGAAAGGTTGAATAACAATAATGCCATGCACACACTTTTACAAACTGTGTTTCCAATTTGTCTAATTATGTATCTACCATTAACCGAGGTGAAACTAGAACAATTATGTAATTATCGAAAATGCTAACAATGTAGTCAATGTTAGAGCTCATTAAAATTCAATTGCAGATAGACCAGTTAGTATTCATAATTCCCGTTCCTTTCAATACCTATAAGTGAACTAGTTGTCATAAAAAGTTCGTCAATAAGAATATTCGAAAAGCAATTAGGCTACTTTTGCTTCTGTTTTAGCATTTTTAGGTATTAATGTGATTCACATTTAGCCTGCTATTTGTTATCACGCCCTTATTTTATATTTTTCTATGAATACCGTTCGGTACTAACAGCTTTCTAAACTTCAAAAAGTTTAACTAACAAGGTTCAGTCTTCACAGTCAAGTAAACGAAGAAATATAAGCTTAATGAAATTTCTTACCTTTAGCTTTGTCATCTTCACCACCGACCCAAATAGTTCCTTTATAATCCTTCAGCGACTTGCTAACTTCTATAGCCACAGGCATGAACATCTCAATAGTAGCTATAGCTTTCACATTACAATCGTTGAACTGTCTTTGTATTTCCACTGCAACAGAAATAATCGTTTTAGTATCCACAGATTTTTACAGTTGTATCTACTTTTCAATGTAAGTTTTAATTAAAGTTTGCACGTATTGTAAAAAAAGTGACAGTAGAAATATGGTAGATATTAAAGGAGTTGTCACACTCTAGCCGACGCCGCCAGCTATCGAGCGACAATAGTTTTGCATGAATTTTGGATTTGTGATCTTTGTAGGAATATTCCTGATATGATATACTGGATTACCAACATCAGCTTTGTATCGTATTGTTCATTTCATTCCGCAAAATTCCGACCGAAGTGTAATACATAGAAAAAATTGACGTACCTAACTTGCATAGGTATGCTACAGATACAGACTACAAAGTCCATGGAGTAAATTGATATGAACTTTAACTTGAGCACAAAGTTTACATTTACATTGAAGAAGAGCAATTAAATCAATGAGAGTTGCGCTGTGTTCATGGCCTAATTCACTATGAACATTGTACAGTCGTTGCATAGGGCATGTACCTACACCAATCTGCATTGTTAATTGATAGGATATTTACGTCATTCTAAATTGTACTGAAATATTATAATACAGCTGTTTAAAAAATATATTAAACATTTTAATGTTGTAGACAAGTTGAGAGGCCAGCACGATTCTTTAAATCAAGATAGTAGATGTGATGTAGATACAAAATGAAGCACTAAAAGTGCAATATCAGTGCAGTTTATAAGTATCGTACAACTGCATCAACATTCGGATTTAAGTTTATCGATTCATTCTTGATGGGCTATAGTAGGTACAGCGGATTTATTTCAATTATGCACACATAAAAGTTATCAGGGTGAAGAGAATTATTTTGGGAATTTCTACTATAAATAGACTTCCAAGGCTGAGTGTAAGTACTTCAAATTGAAGAGATTTGACTAGAGTAACACAGAGACATATTTCCGCTTTTGGTTCGAAATATCTTCTATCAACGATAAGAGCCAGAACTAGCGGAAAAGGATACCTGCTTTAGAACAAAACCTTGAACGATAGAATCAGACAAGACCAATATTCTTCTTTATACCGACAAAAGCAATTAAATACGACAGGTTTTTTACCTATATTTCATTGAACTTTTAAATTCATAGAGAGCATTTTGTTATCTCAAATCGTCACTATATTCTGTCTAACATCTTACAGTAAATTTTCATACGCATCGTTATAACTTACGTAATGCAAGGTAAGCCTTGTTTGGTGGCTAATGTAATTAATCTACTAATCAAGTGTTTACTTTTCTTATCAGTAATTAGCAATCTCGTGTTTCTCCACGCGGTGATAACAATTAATGAATAGCAATCGGCAACAAAATAATACTACATGAACTTCTTATCTAAAATATTCATTATTAAATAGATAATTACGTCTGGCGTAAATCTTTCATTCATCTTATTGTTACAGTGTAAATTAATAAGATATTCAATTGAAAATTACAGATAAAATTTCGAAATACAAACGTGTATGTACATTACAGAAACAACATTTTAGTATAAAACAAATATCTACACAAATTCTTTCTTAGTATTCTGTTACAATAATATCCAATTAGTTTAATAACGGCAAGTATCAATTTTAAACAATGTCTTTGTCTCCAATATTCTTTTCCAATGACTATAGGATACCATTGCAAAATAATTAAATTCAGATTTCGTTACTATTAGCTTAACTTATTTATATGTGTTTGAAGTTATTATTTAGTAAAAGCATATTTTGCCTTTTTTTGTCCTAGTAAGATAACTGAGATATTTTCGCACTATACAATATTTAGACCTTGAACGTAGATGCATCATTCGCAATGTTTACCTATTAATTTAACATTGCGATACAATACACAAAAACATTGCTTATTATATTAGCTATCGAAAAGTTAGTAATCTATAACACTGGTTATATTTGGGACAAAAACTATATATATTATTTTTTCATAATCAAAAGATAAAGGGCCTACTGGGAAGAGTAAGAAGTAGTTACCGTTGCCCATGGATCTCCGCAATGCCAAACAAAGCTAAACCTTTATCTACGTCCGTCAAGTACTCTTCTGAAACCTCGTCTATAATGCGATAGTGATAATGGTAAATTTACATGGTTACCAGGAAAAAAGTTGTAAAGAAATTAAACAGTTCCTAATAGAAAAAGTTATAAGTATATCTGGGTGTACCTAAGTATCTACAGTTGTAAAGGTAAACTCACCTGCAGTATACAACGGATTGGCAAACGTCACAACAAGTCCTGCCTTCATAGCGCCATGGATGAGGACAACGAATTCTGGAATGTTCGGCAGGATCAGGCCTATCTTTTCACCGGGCTTCATCTTCAGGTGACCGACGAGTCCATTCGCACAACGTTCGACCATCATCCGCATCATACCGAAGTCGTAAGAACGACCCGACGAGCCACATGTCTGCAAGGGGTATTTAATATTTGAAGAATTTGTAAATGTTATTATAATTTGTATGTGAATGATGAACTTAGTTTGTACAATGCTTACCAAAATCGTCTGAATTTGATTTATGAACGTAATTTTTAATGGACTCCGTGTTCTTAAAGTTAGACTTCATTAGAACATTAAGGATCTTAAATGCTACATGGTTCTATAACTAATTCTTTGATAAAACAAGTTTAACAATTACAAATTTTGAAAAAAAAAAACATATCTTTTTCAGTTCTATTATCGTATCTTATATTCTATGGCGGTCAATACACTCATTTTATATTTACGTTAGAGCAACCGGCGGCCTTTATTTATTAAAAACTCCGTTCAAAGTTCAGTCTGTTATTGGAATAACATAGAAACTGGTGCAAGATGAAGTATTTTGGCACGAGATGCCGTCTCCTCTGTTGCAATGTTTTAATCGTTTCGTTTTGTGAACGGTCCGGTAGCCGGCCCTTACATTGTAAGCTACCCAACTTATTCAAATCCTAAAAGCCAAAATATTACTGCATGTAGCATGCATTGAAACTCTATGAATGAAATTAGTAACCTTTATTGTGAACTGGAAACTATTCCTTGATTTTGTTTTGTTTCGTATTATAAGTGAGACCTAACCATTTCTTATTATACAAGATTTAGTATACTTCGGTCTTCATAGCGCCACCATATACTAGATATTGTTTAATATATTTATTATAGTGATGTATAATCACTGTTGCTAAGCCTGTTATTACAAAACTCGTTATAGTAAATTTTAGCTACATTTTAAAATCATATTATTATTTTACTGGTTGACAAAAAAATATGCTTTCTTTAATAAATGATGACGCAGAGAAAGTCGATGTCTGCAAATTCAGTAGTTTCATATTGCATTTTTTGATAAATAAGCTTCTTGTAAATAGTACAATGAATTTAATGTAAAATTTGCTGAAATAATAGAAGAATAATAGAATATTAAATTTGCAAGATTAATTATCTACCTAATATTATAACCTATTAGGGAATAGATAGTAAAAAACCTAAGTAATATCATTATTAGGTCTTCTTCTGCTCCAATGAATTTGAGATTCGTAGTTACGTCAACCTTACAATTTTAGTAATGATGTTGCTTTATATTTCTAATGAGATATTTAATGTAATCATTTCTCATCTTATTCTAAGGAAATTTATGTTTTGGGCATTAAGTGCAAATTCCTATAAATAATAATTTTAATGAATATTAAGAGTGTTAAAATATGACGATTTAATTCCTATATGAATAGTCATATCTTATTCTAGAAGGTTTTAGTGCCCTCTTTAATTGATTGCAAAAGTTAATGCCAATATCGCTGCATTTATTTCCCCATTTTCAGCGTTGCATACTCGATGCCAAGCATCTGCCATGTAGCCTCAACCTTCAAACAAATACTATTTATACCGTATAGTATTCTTACATCCGTATACGTTACAGAACAACGAACTTTGTACTCTGGATGATTGTGCCTGCACTATTTAATGATGTCTAATTGATATGCTTCCGATTTATTGATATTTTCTATATTGAGGTTGCTGCCTCCTTAAACTACGATATACCTACACAAGAATGAACATATGCAGTAGTCCACATACAAAGTAAATAACATAATTTATAATGCAACTATAGGTGACTAATTCAGAATTGTAACGCTGTAGTCAGTAGTTCCGTTTACACGCAAGAAATTGTTTTGAATGGTCTAATACTGCAAAATCTGGGCTTTTATGGATAGCCTTAGGGGTCGCAGTCTTAGAGTAAACACAATCAGGTGATCAGTGGTTTATTATATCAATCTTAAATTAAACCTTGAAACATACGGAACGATGGTACCTACATAAATTCTAACAATTATTACGTTCCTCTATGTTTTTTCAAACTGCCGTAAAAGGGCAGAGAAGTTAGCACTTCGTTCTTACTTAATTTGCCCTTATCTACAATGGTTATGTTATAATTTAATGAAAATTCCAGAGGTAGGTACTATTAATTTTATAAGAGAAGTAACATAAAAAATACTAAATAGCTAGATTACATACATAAATCCACACTCTTTGTTTTGTGTTAACCATGTATTTGAACACCTGAACTTATACACCTAATAAAGCAACACGTTCAATACGAGACATTAACTATAACTCCAGACTTCAGGACTTAGTCGGAATAAGTTATTTTGGTATTCAGGATATTATTAAGTTCACTATTGTTATGTAGACAGGTCGGAATGTTCTTGAGTGAATTAAATTTGAGTACCTAATAATATCGATAGGATTGTGATAAATTACAATAAATTAATTAATAAATATTCTTAACATTTTACGACAATTTTCGCAACTACCCTCAGACTGAGGGTCAAGAAAATAATGATGGAGGATTTTTTTTCAAGATTGCAGTACTTAACTAACGCTACAAAAACTCGAAAAAACTTACCACAGATTGTTTATCTGCCCATGATTCCACTTCAGCGAAAACATGGTCTGTCAGCGTCTCAGTCCCAATCTGAATTTCACCCCACGGCGAGTTCATACATTTGGCATCCGGCGCATTTCCTGTGGCATAGTCCCTCTTCAAAACATCTTGAGGTATCATACGATTTTTCGTTTTTTTCACATTTTTCGTGCAATTCAAAATTTGGCGCGCGAAATTCCCGCGTAATACTTTGAGATGGGTCGTCATGTCGAATGTTAACACGCGCACCGCCGGAGCACAAATGTGCGGACGCGATTCTGTGCGAGTTTGGCGAGGTTCACACACCCGCCCAGGGCAAGGTCCATCTACATATTATTTATACTGTTTATTATGATTGTGACGTAGTGACAACAAACACGTAACGTGTTACGAATTATCGTAATTGAACACACGGCACGAGTCACGAAAGTCTTCAGTTTCAGATGAAAACTTCTGTTAAAATCATAACGGTTGAAGAATATGTAATAAGTACTATATATCTTGGCCGTCTTTATCAGTTTAAAAACTACGTTTAAACATGATTCTAAATATTTTTTAAGCAATTATCAAAGTCCCATTTATTAAGAATTAAGTATAATTTAATTACAATTAAAATGTAATTTGGAATAATAATTAATTAATTAATGCATTCAATTTTATTTGAAACATTGATTTATGTATATTGCATTTTAAAAAGTAACAACGTTTTCTTGATGTGTAAATAGACGACGCTCTATTTATAAAACCTTTAAAAATTTATACAGAGAAAACACAAATTTTGTAAACAATAACCGTTTATTTATTACTTAAATTTATCCAATACCCGTTGTCACGCAATAATTATACAATATAATAATTTAATAAAATAACAATAAATTCAACAGTTAAATAATAAACAGTACTCAAACAACATTGTAAAATATGAACAACATATTTATTGAAGTTTATTGAATTTGTTCGAATTTATCATGAATTATTCTTCCACAATAACAGTTTGGTCCACATGGAACTAAAAATATACGCACAAAGCTACGCCAAAAATATAATATAGTATTTCAAAACATTACTATAAATAAAGGCACGGTTAAACCGAGAAGACATCATAGCCAAATTCACGAACTACTATTAAAATCTATCAAGTACGTAATTTTGATTCTTAAAGCGAAAATGTGATGAACACTTTTGATAAATTTTGATATTTTTTTAAGTTTTCTGTAAATCCTTTTTCTCTCTTGTTTTCGCAGCAAACGTTTGGTGGGTTACCAATTCTCTGAAGAAACCATCTTGTTTAGCCACCAACTCGGCATAAGGCCCGTTTTCCACTATAACCCCATTTTCTAATACTGCAACTTCGTCAGCAGACTGTATCGTACTCAATCTGTGTGCTATAGTGAGCACCGTTCTATCTTTACTAATTTCTTTAAGGGCTTTATCTACTAAATATTCCGAATACGTATCCAACGCTGAGGTAGCTTCGTCGAGTATCAAGATTTTCGGATTCTGAAAGAATACTTTGCGATTAGAGTGTCTTACTTAATATAAAAGAAAATTTAATTTAAAATGGTGCAGTTATAAAAACAATAAACACTCTCAGCGCGCGATCCGATGAAACAAAATATTTAATCCATTATGTTCATTTTAATGACCCTTTGCTCTAATTTGATAATAATAGAATAGTTTGTTTTGCATAGTTACTAGAAACTATTAATGAAACTACATTTAGTTTAAATATACCGTGTAAATTATTTCGCACAAAGTTATTGAAAGTCGATTGATTATTAGGCCTAAAAGTCTGGTTTGTATTTAATTTAATGTTTTTCATTAGATATTACTCTACTTCCCGTGTTGAAGTATTTTGCATCACTTAGTAAAGAAAAGTCTCTAAAAATCACAATTAAGTAAATTTTATTTAGATGACGGACCTTTATTGAAAGTAGATCGAAATAATAGGTACATATTTCATTATATATGTAATATTTGCGATTGTGAAATAGTAAATTAAAACATAACACGAGACAAGTGGACCATAATATTATAATTTTAAATCGTTATGCTGCAAAACCGGATTTATATTATTAACTCTGTAGAAATTACTTTTAAATTGATTTCAGGCGATGCCAATTGAAAGAACAAATACAAATAATCTTAAACACCGTAAATGGTGGAAAATAAGGTACTTAAAATCCTGAATCACAATTTTCACCTTGTTCCTTTTCTGTAAGACACTATGTTAGCAAAAATTCGCTAAATTTGGACATTCGCGAATGCAAATGCGAATATTCAATTTTGACATTGCGAATGTGGACCTTTCGAACAAAAACTTCAAGGTTTTTTACTGACGACTTGTCTGCTGTATCTTCAAAAAGTCATTATAATTTATAGGTACCTATATTTTACCTATACTAGGTCTAATTGGAAGGTAGAGGGTACTTGCCTCCCCAACCAGATAAATGGAAGCCCCGCAAATTATCTTGTAAATGAAAGATCGTAGACATATCGAGTTTGGGCTCATTTTTAAGATCAGTTAAAGGTCTTTATTTTGACTCTGTCAGATTCCTTCTACATTCACACAACATCCTCCTAACTTTTGTTGAAATATTCGCTTTTTTTTCGAATGCAAATATTCGTTACATCCCTAATAGGTTTGAGCATTATTTTTTTATTTATTTATTTGGTATTACTTATGCGTGTTTGTCTGTGTGAGAGCGTGTTTTTTACCTTGACAATGGCACGTGCGATGGCCACCCGTTGTTTCTGTCCGCCGCTGAGTTGAGTACCGCCAGCCCCCACCTGTCGGTCCCAGCCCTGAGGGGACGTCCCCACTAGTTCGTGCAGATGAGCGGTGCGGGCTGCGGCCATCCACGCCGGAATACCCTTGCAGACCATATCACTTATTGTTAATCCCATAAGTTTTATTTCGTTACATTTTAATGTGTAAACCCCCGTACCCGTTTCATGAATAATATTATCACTTGTTACATACCTTTTCGTTTTGTTCGTCTTCGTTTTCGTCTAAAGCACCATATAAAATATTTTCTTTAACAGTCCCACCAAACAACACAGGTTCCTAAAAATAACCCGGGATTAAAACAATGTCTAATAAATAATACAGAAATCTTAGTTCAGAAGTGATCATACCTGACTAACATAACCAATAAGACTCCTCAACCACATAGGATCCAGTTTCCTTATATCAACTCCGTCGAGAAGTATTCTGCCCTTTTCAGGGTCGTAAAGCCTTAATATTAGTGATGCTATAGTACTTTTACCGCAACCAGACCTGCCTACAAGCGCAACGGACTTCCCCGGCCTCAAATGTAGGTCCAATCCCTTTATAAGGGGGTTATTGTTGTAGGAAAAGTGGACTTTTTCTAAAACTATTTCGCCGGTTGGTTTCTCTTTTGGTCTTAGACCACCTGAAAATATTTTTTGATGTTATATTATAAGTTTAGGTATACGATCATATATACGTTCACATTTTGCGTGCGTTAACGCAAGTTTACGTATAAAAACGATTAAATTAAATAAGAAGTTAAATTCCCTTTATAACAAACCTGTCACAGGTATACTCGGTTCTCTGTCAATGATCTCCCAAAGCCTACTGGCAGCACCCATGCCCTTATTGAGTTCTGTGTAGAAACTGCTAAGACCTCCAATACTGATGCCTACATATGCAGCATACAGTAAAAACGACGTTAAATTTCCTACTGTAAGCTGTTCCGTCGCTACCATTCCTCCTCCATAGTATAAAACTAAAATTATTATTGTGTTACCAGCAAGGCCTGTCTGCAAATAAAGTGAGAAAATATTTTTTTATTTTAACTTGGTCACCCGAGGGAAAATATTTAGCAGAAAAATTACAGATTTATGAGATTGGGATAAACAAAATTTACTAATCCAAACGTTTGATACCTTACATACCAAAATTTGACTACAATGTTTTTTTTTCATGTACGAATACTTAATTACTTTCTAAACAAATTTTATTGGAACGAAGTTCCTTATCGCGCGTTATCAGACAGAAAAAATCTTACGAAAAGTTGTCACGACACTTTTTTTGTTGCAGATGATTATCGCTAAATGGCGCTGTGATCAAAATCTTTTAAAACACGTTCCTTATCGCGCGTTACGTTAGGAAAAAAAATATAAGATAACTTCGTTCTATTCGGGTGTCCCATGACACCTCTCAAGTTTTTTATTTGAATAATACATATTAAGTTTTTGACACTTACCAATCCATAGAAACTTCCGACAGCTAATGATTCCTTGTATGCTAATTGTAATAAATTCTCGATTCTCTGTGCATATGATTTACATTCATCATGTTCTTTACTAAATGCTTTTACAGTCTTTATGTTTGAAATTTTCTCTTCTGCAAGCTAAATTATGATTTGTAAAAATGAAAGATTATTAAACAATAGAGGTGTGCGAATATCGTTCGAATCGAATCGAATAATTCAAATCTTCGAATTATTCGAAATTCGACGAATATTCGAAAAAAATCGAATCGATACGATTCAGAACGAATAATTCGTGAGTTCGAATTATTCGCACACCCCTTAAACAATAAATTATTCATGAAAGGTGAAAAATAAAATGCAAAAAAAAATTAAAGGTGTTATCAAGATCATTAAGCCATAAGGAAATTAAATATAAAAATATAGCCTTGAATATTCATAAATATTAATTAATCAACATGTTACAGATGTAATGCATATTAATTAAAAATACTAAATGAAAAGTGAAAATCATCATTTGATATTAAGATAAATTAAAAATAATATGTTTTGGTAGCATACTTCACTTGTTTCTGCAAGCGAATCTTGCAACTGTCTTGTGATGCCTCGTACAAAACGTCCATATATCACAGCCAACATTGAAACAGGAGGTACAACACATAAACCAATTAGTGCCAGTGATGGGGACATGTAGAACTGAAAAAAAAAACAAAAATAAAGTACTTATATTTCCCTTTTCATTTAACGGAAGATAGTATTCTATGCAATTTTTACTATTATTTTATTTCTAAATATTTACCATCATTCCAGTTCCAGCTCCCACCATAAACAATGATCTGAGACCATCACTGACATTTTGGCTGAGGTTACGACCCACAAGTTGTGTGTCTGCTGACAGTCTGTTAACTAGTTCTCCCGTTGATGTTTTCCCAAACCAAGCTGCTTCTTGCTTTAAAATTGAACCATACACTTGTTTACGCAGGGCTTGTGTCATTCTTTGACCTGTAATATTGTTTTGTAAAATATATCATTTCTATTTAAAAGACAATTTTTTTTATTTGTCATTCAGTAAATAATTCATTAATATATAATACAGTCTTTTTCTTTTCACATTTGAATTACATGAGTATGAAATTTTTTTTTAACCTCATCAATAACAATAATCTAAATATACAAAGTTAATATGAAAAAGAAAGTCTAGCTTGGAATAATCCTTTAAACAATAATTTACACTTATTACCAGATATAGACATCAAATAAACTCTTCCAAAATTACACAGGCCTCCTATCAAGAATACTCCGCACAGCATCAAACATAATGCATCAAGTTTTTCTCTGGCAGCTGCTAGGTCACTTGTACTGTTGTATATAATGTCAAGAACCTTTCCAAGGGAAAATGGTACGGCCATCGTGACACTTGATGACACAATGAGAAAACCGATAGCACCTAAAACAATTTAAATTATCAAAATAATATGTTTAGCAATGTTTAAGTGATTAATACTATAAATTGTACAATTGAATCTCAATGTAGGCAGTGCAATCCACATCAAGCATCCTGATGGCTTATAGATTTTTTGTGTTAGTTAAAAAAATAAAATGTTCATCATTTTTCTGTGTGGAGCAGTACTTTTTTAAGCACACATATATTATACATATAATTTTATCATCATCGAGATAATTTTATTGATAGTAAAAGTAACACAATGCACTCCAAATGACTGATAATAATTTGTTACTCAAGTCTAATGCATGTTACCGAGTTCACAAAGTATTAAATTCTACAAGAAATAATATTTTAATGGTATTTGATAGAGTAATAATACATTTTACACTTCACTTATTGCATATTGAATCTTTATCACTAAGTTTGATGTTAATAATGGCAAAATCTTAGTAAATGAAATGAATCTATCACTAGATTGCATAGTATTGACAATTTTCTATTTTTAAATTATACTTACCAGTTAAGGTCCATTTTTCTGGCTCAGCCAGTCCAAATAAACGCTTCAGTTCGGATGGTTTTAATTTTACATTAATTTTTTTACCACTTTCTAGTGTTGTTTTACTTTTCAAATCTTCGATGTGTTCATTGTTTTTTTGTGCATCTACCTGGCTAGTGTAATACCTTAATTTATAATGAAACCAATTTCTATTGAGGAAAGTTCTATCACAACTTTGTGTTCTTGGTTTGTAACTATAAAATCTGACACTGCATTGATGACATAAATACTTTTTGTAAGTCACTTTGTGCAATAGATTTGTATGCCTACTATACACTTTTAATTCTAAATTTCTAAGAAGCTGTAATAACATTTTTAATTTGGACAATATATATCTGATAAATGAAATAAAAATTTTCAAAACATCATTAATTTCTCCGTTTTGACTGCAAACTGTTCGTGACAACTTGATGAATGACAATTGTGACATCTGGCAACTAAAATCAGTTTGACATTACCAGAGAATGCTCTCCACAAACCATGACCAGTTTTTTTTTCCAAATCCAAATATGAGCAAATTTTTCATTGTATGCAAATTTCATAGAAATTATTTTGTTGATGATTTATTTGTCAGAAAATGTAAATAAACGGCGTAATTTAAAGAAAATACTTCGCAAGAACGACGAAATTGTTATATAAAAATGGTAATACTACAAAAAAAATGATTTTTTTTGGAAAGTCTAATAACGTCACTAGAGAAAATAAAATTATTAAGCTTTATTAAGTCTTACGTTAGTGTACTAGGTGTGTTTTTTAGTTGGAGGAAATGTTTGGATTATGGGAAATACGTAGGGATATGTGGGAGTTGAACGGCACTAAAACGTTTCATCGCTCACCGTCAGTCTTCGGATTCTGGCTGAGGTCAGAATCCAACATGGGGTTATGTGAGGCGGCACGACGCGTTATGCACTACGACATTCTTTGCCGTCGCTATACCCCTACTATTTTTTTTTGGGTTCGTAATGTATCGTTAAGTAACTTCATGGTAGGTGAAATAAAGAATGATGATCGTAAATGTTTCTAATAACTTAGTAGTTGACGTACCCGATGTTTTGTGATAACCACGCCATTGTCTTTCATATATTTATATTTTCAGGAACAACAAGATAAGTACTATATGCGTCTTCGTCTGATGACTGGCTAAATATGGTTCGCGAGTCAAGTTTGTAGATTCATGAGTAGATCAGGGGTCTCCAAACTCTTCCTACCCACCATTACCATCTATAAATAAATACCTAAAAGGCACACCATCAGATTGAAACTCATTTTCGTTGTTTTAATATTTTAATTGAACAAATAGATCGACAGCAAAAAAATTCAACAACACAAATTGATACATCAATTAAAAATACATACAGTACTCACTAATAGGGATCTTTACACATTTAGACCTATTAAGCTACCACTGGGTTTACCTATCAGTATTGTTTAACTTTAAATATTCCATCTTATATATTTTCCCAATCCATTTATTAACTATAAATGCAATTAATTCGGTGACATTCTAACGAGATTTAAGTAAGCGATTCTACTTACATAGATTTATTAGATAACTAGCTGCCCCGCGCAACTTCGTCTGCGTCGAAAAAATAAAATAAAAATTTAGGGGTGGACTACACCTAAGATTTAGGGGGATGAAAAATAGATATTGGCCAATTCTCATAGTTACCGGATAAGCACAAAAAAAAATATCAAAATCGGTTAAGCCGTTTCGGGAATTTTATATACCCTAGATTGTAGTCAGAAATTAGACAAAACTAGTATTGTACATTTTCATTAATATTTTGAACATTTCTGGTAACATTTTACGACATTGCCATTAATAATACAAAACAACAACTACATATTTCACAACTAACATCAATAAGTTACATTATCGTTTAAATGCTAACAATAAAACTTGTAAATACACGAGAGACTAAAATATTACATTATTGTCTCTATATCAACGACCCCATGCACATAATATTTGTGTTTCATAGAAAAGTACAATTACCCAAATAAAACAAAGTGTCAGTTCAAAGTCTATTAAATAAATCTATCCTATAATTAATATTATAAAGCTGAAGAGTTTGTTTGTTTGTTTGAACGCGCCAATCTCTGGAACTACTAGTCCGATTTAAAAATTATTTCACTGTTGGAAAGTCCATTTATCGAGGAAGGTTATAGGCTATATTTTATTTTGAAAAAAAAATTAGGGATCCGTATAAAAATATCGAATTTGTAAGACAAGGTGTAATATCGAAAACCTATTTATGCGTACGCTGCAAAAGCTATTGACAATAGAACGAAATGATGTACTACGGGTTTTTAGGTCTTAGTAAGACTCACAAAAAGTCCGCGAGTATACTAGTTTAGTTACAACAACTGCTTTTATGTTCAAAAAAAAATTAATTCGTCCGAAGAATGAATTTAACGTTAAATTACTATTGTTATATTAATCCTTATCCAAATAAAGTATTATGTCATCAAGAGTATTAATTTAAGAGTATATTACTTTTTGTTTTATTCTAATCGGACTTTTCGTTGAGAAGTTATCACGAGTATAAAACATAATTAATACTCCCCGGGCTGCGCAAATAATATCGCACCAGCATTAAGAGTACTGTTTGAACCCCTTTGTGACGCAGACGAAGTTGCGAGGGTCATCTAGTATTTATAGAATTACAATCTTTAATGATAGTGATGAATGAAAATTTTTTTATTATAAAGAGATTTTCTTTTTAACATTATGTCGGAAATAGGCAGATATTAGAATATTGTATTGAATGTGCTAATACTTGATTTGCATGAAACGGTTTGTTTATCTGCTTATACAGGATGATGATTTAATTGGGAGAATTGAGTTTACCATTAATTCTCATCCAAAACGCATATTTATATGTTGTAATTTTCTGATTCAAAATATTAGTAGAATGTAGAATCTAGGGTTAGATTCTCCCGTTCATTGATTTGACTAATTAAATCAGCACCCTGTATTTTCAAGTGGTTGAAAAATTGAAACGAAATTCAAAATGGCACATAACTTAGACAGATTGCATAAAAAGTTTTTTCATAGAATATAGAAAGAGAAAACAATTTACTTTAGAAATATACAGTAAAATATTTAATTTACTTAGTCAAAAAGGAACATAGAAATTACATAACACATAAGTATTGAAAATATGTACATAAATTAATTGTGTTTTCAATATAAATATACTCTTTGCCAGCTAAAACATAAAAAAATTTAAATACATTGCCCATTTAATAATCTTGCAAAACTGGCAGTACTCATAATTTAATTACAAAATGTATTTAAAATTATTTATTAAAACATCACATTTAATACATTACTAGTACGATATAAATTAAAATACTTTTACTCTAACGACACTACACCACATGTCATGGTTACATAAATATAATTTGTATATTTTGCGTAAATCTATTGCGTATAATATACTTTATAGTACAATGTTTTGGACCGCCAAAGGCTGTATGTGTTATCGAATTTAAGTAAATATACTCCTTCACCGGGATATGTATGTGAACCAGCGTATACCTTAAAAAAAATGATTTATTTTGATGAAAGGTTTTAGAAATATGCAGCTCTATACAGAAATTTCGTAACGAATTTAGATAAGACAATAGATAATTTCTTATCATACTTTAAGCGGGGGGAAAAACTTTTGGTTTCCACTTTAGATTAACTGTCATTTAGCATTGGTAAAAGCTTAATAACCTAAAAAATATTATTATGTAAAGTTCTGCAATCCAACTAATGATGGACAAAAATGCACCCTAAGTCCAGCAGAGAAAAAAATGTTAAGATTAAATGAAATATGAATACAAACCTCTGTATGACAATCGCGTCTAAATATTGGCACGACGAGACTAACGGGCGGCCTCACCGCACTCACCACCCGTCTGTCGCTGCCCAGCTCAGGATCGGAATTTGAATCTTGAACTGTTAACTCTGGAAATATAAAATGTTATAATAAATAGTTTCTTTTGTGACTTTGTTATACATGAATATGCAAATGTTCATTGGCAGTACAATGAATACTTGAACAAACGTGAAGTATAATATTATTTAATGATTAATTTGGTCCGAAAATAGAACGACACAAAAAAAAAGTTTTTATGAGTGAAAGCACGCTACTAGACTTAGATAAACATAATATAATTCTTGGAAATTAGAAACCTTTGAACAATTTAAAAAAGTACATTCGTACCTTCTTCGCCATAAACTTCTTCCTCAACTTCGTCTTCTTCATCGCTCTCTGACACGTGAACCGTCACTTCCGATGTCGGAGACTTGCTCCACTCGAAATATAGACCGAAACCTAGAATACACAACCATTAACCCAACATTATAAACTTAATCATTTAAATAGTTCAGTATTTTCGTTACAGGTCTAATTCTGTCAATTTATATTTAAAGTTAAATTATAAATTATAGTTAAGGTCAGTGTTTAAATAAACATTGCTTGACTGATAGTACAGATATAATTTATGTGATATAAAATGTAAAAAAAGCTTCAAATAAGACTCTTTAAATTTGATGAACACCCTGTATTTAATGTGTTTAAGTTTTAATGTATAAATTAACGAATTTTTCATAGCTCTGTCGAAATTATTTAATGTAACTTACCAATGTCATACTTGTCTGTAGCAAATTCCCAACATAGACACCTCGCTCGATGGTGAGTAGGTACTCTTACGGTAACCGTCTCACCATGACCAACAGTCAACATGCCTCCACTTGATCGAGCGGATTCTTTGAACGGTTCAATTTCATCTCGGGTCCACATACGGGCGTCTTCTACGGCCGGCAAACCATCTGTTTGTAAATGATTGTATGATTTAAAATTTTAAAACTAAATAAGAAAATTAAGGTTAATTTTGTTATCAAGCAGTTAACAGATACTAGACAATACAATCCCAAAATGGAAGCAATTAGTAGTACTCAAAAATTTAGAGAGATTAATAAATATATATCTCAATAGAAACAAAAAAATACAATAAGAATTTGGTCTCACCATCCTCAGATTCTTCTTCTTCATAAGTTTCTGTGTCAGTTGGTTCAGTTTTTTCTACAGTTTGCATTGATCTATAAAATAGTAAAAAAAATAAAAATACTATTTTTCGAGGATTTGTTGTTCCTGTCGTTTATCAAACTGCATTCATAGTAGTTTTAAAATTGGTATTGAATATTTAAAACTCAAAGGAGTTTTAAGCACATTGAAACATATGATAAGTGACTGAAAATAACAGTTGGTGTGCTATTAAATAATAACATTAGTAATTAAACACATCAGACAGTACAGAAAGAGAAGCTTGTAGCCAGAAAACAACAAATTTAAGATCTAAAACCAGGTAGGTTTTGATACATTTTGATATTGCTCTGCTTTTATCTATTCAATATGGTGTTTACCAGCAAATCATTCATAGTGCCAAGAAGTGTTATGTGAATGCAATAAAAAAACATTTGTTAATTATTAAAGATTTTATCATTGAAAGTACATTAAGTTTTAAAGTAATAAATTCAATAAATATCCATATAGATTATAGTGAGACTTTTAATGTGGAGCAATTCAAGTAACAGCTAGAAAAACCTGTTATTATCTTTTCTTAGCCTTTAATTAAGTATGTTCAATAGTTACCTACTTTGAATAGTTAAAAAGAATAGTTGTTCTATACACAGATACCTCATACATTTTTAATAGTGATAAGGAAATGACTTACTTATTATCTACTACAGCGATAACATCTGTTTCATTCAAATTGCAATCTTTTATGGTTTCTTCTTTCTTGACCTTTTCAGGGGTAGTTTCACTATTCTCATTTAATATAGTGGAATTGGCTAATCTTTGGTCAACAGCCAACTGCTGTATATATTGTTGATAGTGCTGGTCCTGAAGTTGTCTTATTAGTATAGCTTGCTGATCAAAATTACCGGGAAACTGTTGTTGTGCATATTGCAAGAACTGATCATAAGTTTGGGCATTTAAAGCATCCTTTATCCTTTGCCTAAAAATATAACAACAGTATTAGATTCTAATAATTTTTGTATTCAATGTACATTAAATTTACCAGTGTCATTTATTTTATTTAAAGTGTGTGTCTAATAAAAATATTTTCTTTTCTATTCAATGAAAAATAATTGAATCTATAAAGAGACCTTGAGTGAAACCAACTGAAGAATAATGATGAAGGTCTTTTAATACAAAACTGATTAACATAAGAATTAAAAATTGAAATTAAGTTTATACTTACACTTGTTGTTCTTCTGATAATTTATTACTCTGTTGTTTCTGTTTTTCTAACATAACTCTGTTTTGAAGTTCTACACGGGCTCTCTCCTCTTCTTCTTTTTTTAACCTTTGAAATTATTATATTTTCTCATAACAGAATATTATATTAACTGTTCTTAATTAGTAACCATTGATGTACTTTTTGTATGTATATATGTTAAATTTAATTAATTTCTAACACAACAACATGTATACTTAGCATGAAACATATTTTCAAATTAACATTAATGTTTTACAAAATGATACAAGCAACTCAATGTCTTTTTTATAACTTACTCTTTTCTCAGTTTTTCCTCCTTATCCTTTTGTATAGCTTCTAAATATGGCTTGAACAAAGGACAAAGTCTGCAAACAATGAAATGAATCAAACTTAGTTAGGTAGTGTGTATGTTTTTATATTTATAATATATTTTATTTTTATAACAAAGCTTTTATACTTTGTGTAATTTTTGACATACTTTACTCTTCTTTCATGATTCATGAGGACAATAAAATACATACATTACTTTCAACTTTTTAGGACTTAAAACCATAGTACAGACTGATAATAATATCAGTTTAAAGTACCATAATGTTATTATCTCTATCCACTTCAGAATTATCAGCACAAACTTATATTTTTGAATGTTTGAACCACTAAAAGTATGCAATGTAGCTGTATGCTATAACATTTTGCGATAATAATTGTTAATACTCTGTTTCAACTTGTTTAACTTAACAATTATCTCATTTTTTACTTGCAGATTAAGATTGTAAAAATTAAAACACATAAAAAGCAGTGTGATTATATTTTTTTACATTTTGAGAAATTAAGTATTCTAATAAGTGGTAAAAGTATGGTAATTGAAATAGTTCAAATACAAGTCAAGGTAACATTAGTTCATTATATTATCTTTACAATGTAAATTTCTAGAACTAAAAACAACAAACTGCACTTTGCTGATAGTCAAACACAAACTATAGATAAGAATAGTACCACTGTATAAAAACAAGGCAATTTTAACAACTAAAAGAAAACACTGATTTCTGATTTATTTATTTTTTAATGGTTCTTGTCTTCCTAGTTTTGTTATTTTTTCAAATTATAGAGCTGATTTTTTATTATTTAATGATAAAGGAAGCTTAAAAATATACTGCAAAACATAGTGACTTCCTCAAGACATTGCAAATATTTAAAATACAAAATTTGATTGATTAAAATTGTTCCTACTACAAAAAAGCATTGTTTTCTTACCTGTCTAAAGCATGTACAAATCCGGCCATGGCTTGTATTTGAGATATTTGACCGAGCGCCTGCCAAGCTGCACGCCTATCTCGTCCTATCACATCCAAGACTCCTAGAGGAGGCAAAGAATCCGGATCAAAAGGACCGTGAGCAGTTTGCTGTGTGTATGCCACTAATTTGAGTCTGTCTTCATAACTGAGGTGTATGGCTTTTCCTTCTTTTTCTAAAACAACACAGGGTTTAATATCGAAAATTACACAAAGTCATCGTTGAAACAGCGAATAATATAGGTTCGTTACCTTTATAGAAAGAGACTCCATGTTTATATACTTCTTTTAAAGGCATACCCCATTTTCGTTCTTCGCTCTCAACGATACCTTGATCAGTTTCTAGTAATACTTTTTCTGGATTTACTTTTAAATTGGTATCGGTTTTATTAGCCATTTTCTCTGTTTTTTTTACTGCAAAAATCGAATTCTACCAAATCAGCAATCAGCGGATCGGCGGATTTTGTGGTTTGACACATAGGTTTCACATTTGACATTGATAGTTGTAGTTATTTTACTTTGACAGCTTGTTTCTATTTTTATATCGTGGTAGTGACTACGGTACTAAAGTTTTAAGTTTAAGAAAAACTGATCTTTCATTATGTAAAAATTTTACTGATTACGTGATAGCCGGTCTCATATATATATGTATGGTCTGTGATAGCCGGTCACTTTAAATTCTGAAAGTTCATCCATGTGCAAAGATTGTTAATTTTTTTTAGTATGTAATAAATAAATCTACATTTTTGTAATGGATGCTACCGCTTATGTAAATGAAAAAAAATCTTTGACAAATGACATCATGATTTTTTGACATTTTGTAAAATTGTCGAATAAAGCTTAGCTTACACAAAATCATGAATCATCTAAAAAATATTATTTTTTCTTTACCAAATTTCTGGTGGTGGTGAAAAATCATTTTTCTGTGAATCAAATATTGAGATAAATTCAATTTAACTGCTGCTTCCACTCAATTTTTTGCATTAAATCTTCTGATTCTTCTATTTCGTGTGGTTAAGAGTTAAGAATTAAGATTTTTTTTTTTTTAAATACAAATAAATTATTAAGGACTGTGTAATCCTTGCTTAAAAAAATTTAAGTACCAAAGTAAAATACAAACACGTTGATTAAAATCAATCGTTGAATATTCTAAGATTAAAATACTCAATAGGATTGTAAAAGAAAAATAGTGTGAAAAATAGCTCTCACAGATAGCACTGGAAGATCAGCAGTTAACAATATTTAAAGTTTATATTTTCAAGAAAAGTGTTGTGTAAATTTTCGCAATATAATAAAAGTCCTCTAAACTGCAACTCCACACACAGCTGCATACATTGTAAAAAATAAAAATCAATTAATTTCCGTTGTTGACTGATTAATTAAAACATCGATAATGATCCTAGCATACACAGTTCATCCGCAATGTCATATAAATCGTAACGAAGCGATTGAAAAAATAAACTAAAAAAGTGAAATTAAAAACGTGTTATTGTTTTGCGCATCGGAATCATGGAAGTCAATCCTCTGAACATATTTTTCGTGAAATCTGACAGCAAGGGTGATAGACTGCTGTTTAGATACCCATATACAATAGAACATAAAGGTGAGAATAAAGAAAAGAGATATGGCAGGCACAATCCTTATGCAATTACCTCTACAGAGGACCTACTGCAGAATTCACAATCTCAAACATCGAATATTTGCAAAGGTGAGCTCACAGATATAGTAACATCACCAGAAAAACCATTAGAATGTAGAAGTACTATTGTGGCTTTTTATTTGCACTCTTCCATCACTTTTTCATATTTCTTAGTAACTCATGACAGTAATGTATACTACTTTATCATGTCCTGATTTTGTATCAACTTATAAGTAGGTCTTATTGTGTTTACAAGTTTGTTTATGTACCTACGTAGCTCTCAAACATACATATTTGTAATATTATACTGATAAAGATGTATAAAGTTCATTCATTATTTTTTAACAAATTATTTTTCTGATAAAGTACAACTGTACTATAACAACAAGTATTGAACATTCTAATTAGTGTGACTAATATACAATTAATCAATTGTAAGTCATTCCTTCAGCCACATTTCATTAAACAGTCTAACTTTTCAAATACACCTTTGCACTTATTATGTTGAGCTGATTAATGTGTTTCAATAACTTTCTGACACCTGCCTCTGTACATATTAATTTGCTTATGGGATTGTGTAAATAGTAATTTTTTTTTATTTAATTTACTTTTAGTTTATTTTTGTGTTTACCTAAATTACTTGTTACATAGTTCCAAACTTTCTACACATGGGTAAGTAAAATAACAATATAACTAACAAAATAATTGCTTTTAAAATTCTGATTTTATAAAATGCTAATTATTTTATATGAATTGTGTAAATTTGTTAATTGCTTTTGCTGTAAAATGAAACAAAAGACATTCATTATCTTCAAAATAGTCAAATAAGAGTTCTACTAATCATGTACATATTTGTTCACTGATCTTAAAAACTATATAGTATATTTATGTAGAGGAAATACACTAATAACTAAACTACAAAATTTAGGAATTTCCAGAATATAAAATACTGATAAATAGTAATAAATTTTCTGTTTTTCCAGGGCAATGTTATTATTGGTTAAGGAAATGGGATAATACATATAATAATAAATATTATTAAACTAATGTTCTTTTAACAGGTCAACTAAGTGGTTTTACAGATGAGATGCTTTCAACCTTATTTGCTGTAAAAGCAGAGTTATGCAACAAAAAGTTTGAGCTGAAAGTTAATGACGTAAGGTTTGTCGGTCATCCTACGTTGTTACCGTACAGAACAAACAAAGATGATACTGCTGCTATGATTCTCATAAATATAGTATTTGCATTACAAGCCTCTGCAAGTCATTCAATAGGTAATACAATAAAATTTTGCTTAATTTGAAATTTTATAATACCATAAATTATAATGATTATTTGGAACTTTTTTTAATATTCTTTAACATAAATAATTATTGTGGATTATGACTATTGACAAAAAATATAGTGAGTAATGTGAGTATATTAGTCTATTCACTATTCAATAACAGTAAGTAATTTTGTTCCTTTAATTAAATATCCAAAAATTGCTATAAAGTGTCTAAATTGTTACAATATTGCATTTCAGTTAAATGTTACTATGATTTGAGTAAAAGACTCGGTAAAGCATTGAGGCATGAAGAAAAACGATGTTCGTATTTAACAGAAGAAATGAAAACCATGGTAAAAAGTTTGACATAAACAATTTTAAATTTAACTATTAAGTTGCTGCAATGAGTGTTATAACTTTCTTTATAAGACAAATTTATTTTATTGTAGATGCTGAAATTTCTAAAATCCATTTTATTTTATAAAAGTATCATAAAATACACCTATATAGAAGGATGAATCATTCATCCAAGCTAATTTCAAACATATTTGGTCTATTCCACCGATTTTTTAAAAATTAAAATGAATTGTTGTACTGTTATAGCTAGCAGCTCATGATGAAGTAAATGAGAGGAATGACGGTGAAATAAACGGTGACAATGAAGAGGAAGAAGAGAATCTACGACATTCTGTCAGCTCCACAACTTACAGTGCAGAGAACGGCATTGAAGGAGGTCCGATGTCTGCGTACCACTTAATATTACAAAGAAGTTCACTTGCTAGGTCTATGAAGTCTGTCTTTGAAGAATTAAGTAGTACAGGTATGTATTGAAATTAAAAATTACTGAGTGCACCTAAAGCAGGTGCTGATTTAGAGATATAATATTATAATGGCTGATGTTAACAGTGGCGTGCAGTCCATAGAAGCAAATAAGCATTGCATACCCTAACTTGTCCCAGAGTAGAAAAGAACAAACAAAATTAAATGTTGTATATATTTAATCATTATGCACATCTCTTTTCTATAACTTTCATGTGTTAAGCGATAAACTTTAATACAATATCTTGTATGATGTACATTTGTAAACATTAATTCAAATTTACATTTCTGCACTCTGACTAAAATGTACATGCACTCCACTGCTGAGGTAACTCGTAAGTGAAGAATGAAGCATTCATTCACTCCCAAAGAATATTTACAAGTAACACTAACAGCCTCTTATCAGTTGAAATGTTAATTCTGTTATAATTTTCTTAGTACTTAATTTATAATTATTCATTCATTCATAAAAAGACCTATGACTCTTATTATTATTGATAAAAATTGTTAGAACTGTTGATAATATTTATCACTGTACTTGTAGTAAACAAATTGTAATATCTATCTTTATCAGTGCAGTGACGTGTGAAGATAATATTATGTTAGTGCTTGAACTGTACAATTTTAAAAAGTATGACTATCACAAAAAAAAAATTGAAAGGTAAAATATTAGTCATTGAATCCTTAAATAGCACATCATCAGCCTATAGACGTCCACTGCTGGACACAGACCTCCCCCAAACTTCGCCACAAACGGCCGGTTCTGCGCTATCTGCATCCAGTGACCTCCCGCGATCTTGACCAGGTCGTCGGTCCATCTTGTGGGAGGTCTACCAACATTGCGCTTACTGGTTCGTGGCTACCACTCCAGAACTTTTCTTCAAGGCCCACCGCAATTAGCACATTAAATTATATTTTCAGGCATTGTTCAAGTACGCGTAAACAAATGGGTGCTCCTTTCGTTCTGTTTGCCGCACAAAGCTCATCAAATACACAATAGAGGGTTAATCATTGAACCGGAAACAATAGATAAATGTTTACAAAAGTTAAGGCCGTACCATGGAATGTTACTATTCGTAAGTTTTGCTTCACCTTTATGTAATTCAGTATCGAATTTCCGTTAAGATTGTGCTATTTACAATACTAATTAATTTTGTTTATCGGTGTACTATATATGCTAAAATTGTAGAAAATAAGTATTTTCTTTAGAAAAGTAACTTATTCAAGCAGTTTGTTTAAATCTATTCTTCAGATATATTATGTAGTTATTTCGCATTACATTATTGTTATGTTATTTTTTTAAGGTAAATCCCAACGATTTATTAGCCTCGATACCGCTGGACGGAAGCTCTGCATTATTACGATTAATCAAGTTGTATAGTCCTTTGAAAAGCCTACAAACACTGGCCATAGAAGCTGATCTGACATTCAAACAGGTAATATAGTATAAATAACTAGTTATAGAGGTGTTCAATTAGCTGAAGAGTGAGCACATGTATACCACATGACTTAGATTTTAATAGTAAAATATAGACATTGTTATTGTATTGTTAATTTACTACAATGTTTTACATACGAATTTTTAACCATTTGTCAGTGGCGCATCTGTCGTGTAGCTAATATTTTATAAGGAAATGTGAAATAATAGTGTACTTTAAAATTAAACCTTCTTGAAATGTTTCAGGTCTCTCAATTAACTGGCCACTTGGTTTATTGGGGTAAAGCAACAGTGATCTATCCTCTGTGTGAAGGGAATGTGTATGTGGTAGCTCCTGGAGCTAATATACACATACACTCGCCTTTAGTTGATGAATTCGCTAAGGAATTCCCTGGTCTTTGTTTATTGCAGGTAGGTGGAAGAAAACATGCATTTATTCACACTAATGTATAAGTTATTGAATAACAAAAACAAGAAAATAATGTTGTTTTTAAAACATCGAAATTTCTTCGATTTTTCAGTTTTGAAATCGAATTTAAGGACATTTGTTTGCAATAGTGGCGTGCAGTCCATAGAAGTTAATACGCACTGCATACAATAATCTTTCTAATTGTTTTATAAAAACACAATAAAAATATCATTATCATTACTATTATTTGTGTGTCTTGAGCGTGTAAGTGTAATAAAATTTATTGTAGGATGTAAATTAAGCTTTATTTACTTTTTTGCATACCTTGTCCAAAATATACATGCACGCCACTGGTTTGCATAACTTCTTCACAACACGACCGTACAATACAGCTGTATAAATCAATAACATTCCTCAGATGCTAAGCGAGTTCTCTCTCCCGGCTCCGCTGTGGTACATATCGCGCGCGGGCGGCGGCGGGTGCGGCGGCTCGGCTCGCCTGGCGCGCTGCGTGGCGTGGCTGCTGCAGCGACGACTGTTACTGCAGCTGCACACCTACGTGCAGTTCAACTCGCCGCACTGGGGACGAGATGCCGGTAAATAACAAATAATGTACTGTAGTTAAAAGTGGCGTAGCGTTTATAGAACTCGATTCATATCGGTCGGGTCAAAGAGTTACAATTGTATTTTGTTGAATTGGTCATTGGACATTATTGTTTGAAAAACCATTGTCGACAATTTATTTTTAAAACGACGAACCTCTAAGTATTTGCACATAAAAAAGAAGTTAAATAACTAATATTTCTGATTTAAATTCCAGATGGCAAAGAATACTACTGCGAGAAACACGACATATACAACAGATCGTGCAGCGTCTCATTCTCATCGTTAAATCAAATGCAACTCAACGTTCCCGAACCGGTCGAGCCTAGAGACAACACAGTGTTCCCAGATTCGGACGAAGACTATCCCACAGAAAACAATCTCAACCAAACAGATTTCTCGCACACCAGACCAATAATCATTGATTCAGATAGAAAAAAACACGAAAAATATCACGAAACGGACTCTGCGCATCATTCATTCGACGATGGAATAGACGTTGTAGATGGAATTAAAACGAACGGTTGTGATTACGAAAATACGATAGATAAACAAAAGAAGCAGGGTAACTCTGTAGATAGCGGTATATCTAATAACATAAACGGTACGGCTGGGAATAGTATAGAAGTGAATGGAAATGATGCTAGTCAAGCGGAACTGTCAAATGAAACTGATGGAAAATCTAAAGGTTTACCCTCGAGATTATCAGATTTATCGTTGAAAGATAATGATAATGATAATGCAACAATTAATACTAGTAGTGATGAAGATCGATTCGAAAGCGACCAAGATGTGTCTCCGCGAACGAAAACGAATGGTCTCATTAATGGAACAGAAAAGAAGAATGGCGTATCTTTGAATTTGAAACTTCAAAGTGAAATGAGGTAAGTTAAGTTGTATTAAAGGGACTGCGTCGTAGAAAAAGGAATATAAATTAAATATACATTAATATTATAAAGGGGAAAGATTTGTATTTTTGTATGTAATCAATAAACCCAAAAAGTACTGGACCGATTTTAATAATTCTTTCACGGTTCGAAAGCTACATTATACACTAGTAACAATAGGCTATATTTGATTTTCAAAATATACAATCTATGTGACGCAAACGAAGTTGCGCGAGTCATCTAGTTGCTTCTATGTTTGATTTACTGCAGCGCACCTATCGCTTTTTGAACGACCACTTGTTTTTTTAAAGTGATAATAACAATGGTTACAGTTTCCAACCGCCTACGGTTTGGGGTGGATCAGCTAGTTGTGACGTCACGGACGCGTGTCGCGCCCCCGCCGAGCCCGAGTCCACGGAGTCGCTGCTCCATACATTCACGGCGGAAGAACGAGCCGTACTGTCGCATATACCCGCCTCGAATAACACCGACGATTTGTTACTGCTCGCTCAGTTACATAAAAAAGGTAAGATGACATGTCATAGATTCACTCAAGTAATATGTAAGTCACTGTTTAAAAAAATACATCAACGGCGAAGGCCCTGTAGAACACGATTCCCATCGGATACCATTTTGACTTAATTATAGGTTACTAGCGGACCCGCGTTACTAGCGCGTTTGCGTCACTCTCAATTAAAAGGCCTATGTTCTTTCTCATGGTATAAAGATTGCCTGTGCCAAATTTCATCAAAATCGGTTGAGAGGTTTAAGCGGGAAAGGGTAGCAGACAGATCTTTCTCATTTATAATATTAGTAGGGATAAACTTTATTGACTTCAATGAAAGTGATTATAAAACAAAAAACTATTTTTTCTAGGATATTTCCGCGGCGAACAACATCTCGAAGAGATCATGTTTATGGAGAACGTCAGTCGGTCACAACTAATGCAGCTACTCGATAAATTTAAAGATGTACTCATTACGTTTGAAACGGAAGACCCAGCTGTCGCTATGCTCTATCCATACCAATAAACAATATTTTAGATTTTAATAAAAAAATATTTATTTGCCAACATGAACATGATCTGTTAATTTATGTTTAAAATTATTTATTAATGTATTTCATAACATAAAATATAAACTCTAAATCTAATAAGTAACTCTAATAAGTCAAATTCACAATGTCGAGTTCTGATTTTTTCAGGTTACTAATGTGATAGTGAATGTGAACTTATGATCAGCTACTTTTTTAAATAATCTTCATTGTCTATGCTATTCCAAAATATATTTTTGTTTTATCTGCTGGTTAGATAATAGTTAGAACAAGATATTGCTAAATTGTGACAACATTTAGAGAATTTAATGTGATTATTGAGTATTTGTCTACTTGAAATTGTCTCAAACATATCCGTTGATTTGGATTTATTTATTGTCATTCAGTATGCTAAGTAGGTCAAAAATATATTTTAAATTAATGTTAAGTTATTTATTTTATAATTTTAAACTTCGAAATTCTGTGTAGTATGCATAATTTATTAAGATAATCCTTGAATATACCATATTGCTATGTTTTCTTTCAATTTAGTTTACAATACATCAAATTAGCAGTTCCTAATATAATATAAAATGTATAAGTTAATTTATGTTCTTGATTTTAATTTAAACACAGGTAAAAGCTAAGCTAAATATACAAGTAGTATAATATTTTGAATTTTTTCTAGTAGGTATTTATCGAAATAATTATTGTGTAGCTGTTATCAAAGAAGACTTATATTGTGAATGAGTATTGTTTTGCAAATTGATTATTAGCAAAACACTAGTTTCATTGTGTTAAAACAACTCAATTATATTATCAAAGTGTATAACAAAAATATAATTGTGGTTTAACTAAACATCATAAAAAATCTAGTTTTTACATTTAATTTTTATATCTACAAAAAATACATTAATTCGAATCGAGAATCGAGTGATCCGTATAAATTTGGTTTAATAAATTGCGCTCATGCTTTACGTATGTACTTATTTATCTTTAAAAAATGCTGTTTTTTAGTTATTGAATAAACTGCTAAGTAATTTCACAATGCTTTTATTTTATAAATGTTTTTAGGATTGGGATGTTTCATAAAAAGTTAATTTAAAAAAGATTAGGGACAATGAAACCGAAATTTTAAAAAGGGACATCAATTTAATGAATTAAAATGATTTCAAAAGTGCATTGTTGGTCAGCAAACGCTAGCGGTTAGAAGAAAGAGAAATAGAGGTTCTGCTTAGTAAACCAGTCTAAATTGTAATTGATCTATAAGAACGAGGAGTGATTCTACAGATTTGGAATCTATGAACTTGACGTCAAGCTGTCAAAAATATGTCAAAGTCATTATCAAGGTACGTCAAATTCATGTCAAATTTTGCAAATTGCGAGTCGACGATTGTTGTGAAAGTTTTGTTATTGTTTCTCTTTAAAAATTGTATGGAATTTGTGTGAAAAATGAAAAACTTTCCAGTTTTTGTGTTTCCTGTATCTTTAGAATTTTATTTAAACGCTAGACATACACACAAACAGTTGCTAACTGTTTACAATCCTTATGATTTCTCAGTTAATTTTAAAGGTGTGCTATTTTTCAATTAAGTCCGAATCTTTTATGTGGTCATTAGCATAAATAACGTGGTATTTATTATTTCAGTATTGTGCACCTCTCCAAACAAGTTTACTGTGATTGACCCAGAAGGAGTGATCGCTCCACAAAGTTGTATTGATATTGTCGTTCGTTACACACAACCATCTGTTTCACATTGCGACACAATAGAAAAATTAAGGATAACTATGTTTGACAGAAATACCCAGCAGGTATGTAATAATAAGAATGTGAAGTATATTTTTGTAACATTCGGTCTAAATAAAACAGAGAATAGACTATAATTCATAAAATTCTGAAAACCCCAATAATTATTAAATGCTATTATTTATATATGCTTATAATACAAAGAAAAAATAATTAACTTTTAGGCTCTGGGTAAACGAGATATTCCCACAAAACTTATTGAAGGTGAACCAACACACACAAACCAAGAAAGTTTTGGTGAAAATTTTCATCCAATAGCATCAAGGGCTGCTCCAATCAGACCTGCGGAGGATCACACCAGACCCTCATGCAATCACACAACACATCACAGGTTTGTAACTTTTGTATTAATTCATTAGATAAATAATATTGATGAAAAATTTATTCATAGTTTACAGATTTTTAAAAATACACTTTTATTACAGGGAACACCAACCAACAAATATGGTAGCGGTAGCAGTAAGTATATGTTGCATTGCTGCGTTGTTACTGCCTACACAACCAGAACAGGTAGTCAAGTCACAGTGGCCTGAATGGTTGCATATCGGTGCTAATCTTAAGCTGGTATTCTCATTTGTACTTGGTCTAGTCAGTATGCTTGTCTTGAGACCTTAATTTAGTGATACATGGACTTATGAAGAATTACCTTTGCATTAAAATGGTGAAATTAAATGTGGTAAATTGTATGTAACATAATTTTAGGTAAGTATTAGACTACTTACACAACTTTCTTGTAATATAGACAATTTGATTGTATTTTTTGTTAAGGCAACAATATTGTTTGTACTTTGTACTGTGACCATTATGTTTGCTAAGCTTTTACTGAAAGTACTTATTGTACAATCGTAATTTACATTTATTTGCATTTTTTTAAGTAATGTAATCATTCAAACAGCTTATGTATTTGATGTACATATTAAATTTAATTTGCAGGGTAAAATATAATAATAGACAAATTTTCTGTAAATATTTTATTATTACTACACTGTATAAGTTTAAGCTAATTTTTAACTATCTAATTTACTATTAAAATTGAGTGTTGTTTTATTGTGTTTTGGTTAAGGTGCATATTTTAATTTGAATTGGACGCGGTGCTAACAATGTTTTAAAATTGAGTGGTGTGGATAAAAATGTTTATAATATGAAATTGACAACTTGTTGCAGCTATTCTACTCTAATGTGAATAAAAGATGAAAATATTTCATTTTCATTATACTATTAAAATAACATCACTTGTAATGCAGCACAATTTTTAGTTTGTAATTTTTTTCTGTGATTTGGGACCATTAGCTGTGAGTTAATATTGATGCCAAATAAATTTATAAAACAACAATGTATTTTTATTGACCTTTGATCAATTTTTATTAGATACACAACTATAGTGGACAGTAGACTAATGGCACCAACTAAACACTATGGAAATAAATAATTGGTCATCTGTTGAAATCATTAGCTCTGTGACCATGTATGTGGTGTAATATTAGCAATTCTTTTTGAAATACAATTCTAAAGTGCTAATTATGAAGGGTTTATGCCAGGGTTGACTGGTAGAGAATGCCTTAGGCATTAAGTAGTCCGCCATTGTACCATTTATGTGCATAAAGTTTAATAAATAAATAAATAATTATGGATTCTCAATCACTTAAGATATAAATTGTTTTAAAACTGAAGTTTAAGACGTTTTTAAAAATGTTTGGGGACACTATTTTGTACTGTTTTGTTTGGTGCATCTAGTAATATCAGATTGATTGCAGTTACTAAACGATATTGACTAACATAGGACAAACATACATTGATATGCATTCCTCTCTTCATAACTTATAATATAAATTTATTTTACAGTTATATTATGACTAGACATATTTTTTAGTCTCTAGTTAATTATTGTCTTAAAGTGATAAAGCTTTTTAATATTCTATAGAATTGACAATGTTAAAGAACAACTGTTTATTTAGTTAATAATAAATTTGAATTAATATTTTATTAACTAAATTCAGTTCATTTTTAGAAGTATCTTCTTATTAATTTAAAAATATATGTAAATATTTTTGTACTGTAAACACAACCATTGCATTTTGATGAACAAAAAATAGTATTCTAGAAACAATATCTTACTAAGTAATTCAGTCTATAAGAAATAATACATCAATTTACATAACACTTAAGTAAAACATGAAAAAAATAACAAACTCTCATTTGACAAGATATTAGGAACATAACATTTTCTTAAATTTCAATATTAACAACTTAGATTAACGTTGATATTAATTTTAAGAGATATCTTAAGATATAAGAAGAAATATTTAATTGAGATACCATTGTTTCGTAAAGCTATACCTTGTGCGATATGATTAAAAGATATGTTTTACAAATCCACCATGATATGTGTAAATAATGGATGTAATACTGTAGCCACTTCAATGTAGTGCAGAGAACTTAAACCATCTGCTGCCATTCTCTTTTCTGCAAAGTTTAACAGATGTTTTCTTTTCATCCTGTAACATATTTTGATTTATGTAGAATATTAGTTTTAACTTCAGAAATAGTATTATGATAGTAGTCAAATATTATATTCATAACTAAGCAATGCAAAGTCCTTAATATCAAGCTTTATAATAGTAAATAAATATACCCTTTTCTTTGTGTAGCATGGCTAAACATATGGTATTGACTGATATCCGGTTCAAATCTGCAAATGTTAAGATTGTGTGCCTTGAGACGATTATACATGTCATCATCCTCAGCTCCCCAGCCAAAGTATTCATTACTCATTCCATTGATCATTTTGAATTGACTAGTTGTTATTGATATGGCTCCACCAAAAAGAGTCAAATATGGAAGTACAAATCTAAAAAGAAAATTCATCTCAAAATTGTTACTTTCATCTGTATGTAACTCATCCTAATATTATTGTCTAAACATTTTATACTTCTCAGCTTTCAATTAAAACATACCTAAATTTGTTAATGCTGGAAGACATATGTCTGGGTTGCTTTGTACATGCATAAAGATTGGACGGTTTCAATGGCAGTAAATCTACATCATGAAGCACTATGCAAGGAAAGCCTGCATTTATGGCTGCCACAGCTCCAATGTTCATCAATTTAGCTCTATTAAATGGACGAGTATCAACTTGTTCCACTATAAATATTCTATAGTGGATCCGCTGGCGACGGAAGAATGTGTGCATATACACAAGAAATCCTCGAAGTTGTTCTGCTCTGTCACTGTAATTAACAGATTTATGTTAAACGAAATTTCACATACAAAATTATTGAAGGTATGTTTCTCACCGATAAGGTACAATGATGGCAGTGCTAAATTTAGGTCGACAATCTTGAGGAATAAATTCACCGCCTTCTCTAATGCCATGTCCTTCTATTAAATCTCCTTCTACCAAACTTGGAGATAATACAGTTTGGTCATTTATAATGTCGAAATATTCGCAATTAGTAAATGAAGTGCTACTAAAGTTCCCGCTAACTTCTTCGTAGAGATTTGTGAGAACATCATCTCTTTTTATGCATTCATATGAACTTTTACCATATAAATCAGGATGAGAGAATATAATAAATATGATTAAAGTTATACTGCAGTAAATTAATTTCCTTTTAAGAGGACAGCGCATATTTACATGGAAAAATTAAAGTAAATTAAATAATATTTAGCAACATTGTTTTGTTTGGTTTTGTTTTTTTTTTTTTTTATTTAGTTATGGCCCCAATCGCGCGTGGCTTTGACCGCGCACTGATTCCGCCAATGTCGAGTGTTAAAGAGACACGTTGTTAAATAAAGACAAGAATTGACCGGTTGAATGAAATAATTAGAAAGGATCCAGAAGAAAATCCATATAAGATTCTTGCTGATGCACTAAAAAGCAATCCTCTTTATTCATATACTTTCCCCTCAATAACTACTACTACTATTCTTAATCAACTGTACCTAAAACAAATACAATACTTACAAACACAGATCATAAATACAAGATTGTCATATATACAAGAAAATAATCTAAAAAAGAAGAAAAATAAATATATTATAATCTAATATTATATTTTAATATGTAATTAAGTATATATTTCATAGTGTTAAAGGAAGTCATTGTCAAAATATAATTAAAATTAAAGGGACGAGGAATTTTTGAGGGAAGAATGTCATACAAAGAAGTAGAATATTTTGAACAGTTAAAAAAAATATGATTTGTCGTACCTTCGTCCAAGCCACATTCGCACAAAGAGGTATCTCTAATGTGGAGTTTGTTCAGAAAAATCGGAGTACAAGCATGACCTAGACGGAGCCGACATAACACAGATATTGGGAGTTTAGGAAAAGATTTAAATTTGAAGAACCAAGGTCGTTTGGGTATTTTATGTTGAATGAGCTTATAATGACGGCCTTTGATCAAAGAGGAACGGTCCCATAGTGTTTGCCAGTCAGAGGTTAGATTATTCGAAGCTATATGTAAGATATCAGGTGCATAATTTACAAGTCTGAGAGAACCAGATTGGACAGCCTCTTTCGCCCAGAGATCGGCTTGCTCATTACCACGAATTCCACTATGTCCCGGGATCCAAGTTAGAATTACTTCTATATCTTGCAGAGCACATTCATACAAAATGTTTCTTATCTTCAGAATGACAGGGTGAAGAGACTTAGCTTTGAAAGGGTTAGAAGAGATGGATTGCAGGGTACTTTTAGAGTCAGTAAAGATAATTGATTTATTTAATTTGTGAGACAGAATATAGGATAAGGCTTCCAGAATAGCTAAGGCTTCTCCTGTAAATACTGATGACTCTTGAGGAGATGAGAAATTTAATAAAACTCGAAATTTAGGGATCCATACTGCACTACCCACCAGTCCCACATCAGAAGTCTTCGAGGCATCTGTATAAATTGGTAGCCAGGAGTTCCAGTTATCTCTAAGTCGTTCCGAAAACGTGTGATCAGCAATGGGATCATTCTTTACGATTCCGAAGTCTATGATAATGTCAGGTTCAAATATTAAAGCATCATAAGGGATTTCAAATAATGGAAGAGAAGTACATTCTAATATTGGATGTGATATAGAGGAAAGTTTTCTAAAGCTAACTACTATCCGAGGAGTGTCTTTATGAGACCAATATCTGTAAGAAGGGTCGGAAGTCATGTCAGCCAAATTCTGAAGACGAGGTATTAGCGGGTGGTTAACATACTGATTAATTTTAAAAATAAATCTATCAGACAAATATTGACGTCGAAGATGTAAAGGGGGGTCTACTGCTTCAATTTGCATGGCATTCTTGGGTGAAGATTGCATAGCACCTAAGATTAGCCTTAGGCCCTTTGCTTGAATTTTATCTAACAAATTTAAGCCCGACTTGTTGCAAGGTTCGAGAAGAAAGGAAGCATAGTCTAGATGACTCCGAACAATAGCATTGTAAAGCAATTTTAGACACAAGGGATGCGAGCCCCACCAAACGCCTGAGAGGGACCGAAGGACATTTATTCCTTGCTCACATTTTTTAACAACGTGATTTATGTGGGGGATTCCTGTCATTTTGGAGTCTAAAAAGACTTCAAGAAATTTAAAGTCATCGACAATGGGAATCATTTCATCGTTGTGAGATATAATGCAATTGGGAATGGTCCTTCGTCGTGTAAAAATTACAGCATTACTTTTTGGAATAGACAGGGATAGGCCATGTTCCACCAGCCACTCATTTAAATAATAAAGAGCTGAATTCAAATGGCGAGTTATGTCTGGGACTGATTTTCCCGATAAATATAGGCATAAATCATCCGCGTATTGAAGAATGTTACAAATACCAAAAACACTTAATTCTAAATCATATGTATAAATATTATATAGGATAGGACTTAACACAGAGCCTTGTGGTAGACCTTGCCATACAGATCTAGGAGATAAGCACTGGCTAGAAGATCGGATCTTAATTAGTCTGTCCATCATCAAATTCATAACGCAGTGAACTAACTTCGCAGGAAGATTCAACTGAAGCATCTTCTGCTTGAGTACCGGAAGTAGCACACTATCGTATGCAGCAGCTATATCTAAAAAAACTCCGATAAGGTATTCGTTCCTAGCCAGCGCAGATCTGATATCGGATATCAATATACTCAGACTGTCTGTTGTACCTCGACATCTACGAAATCCAAACTGAGTATTGGCAAGCACATTCTTACTTTCTATTACCCATTCCAGTCTGTTTTTTAAGAGGTGTTCAAAAATTTTGCATAGAGTGGAAGAAAGTGCAATAGGCCTGTAGGATGAAGCAGAAGAAGGATCTTTTCCAGGTTTTAAAAGAGGAATGACTATTTGGCACTTCCAAGAACTTGGTATTTCGCCTGTGAAAAGGATTTGATTAACGATATCCAGATAATAGTTTTCTCCGATTAACCCCAAATGAGACATAAATGAATATGGGATACCATCCTCTCCAGGACAGGAATCTTTAAGGCCTCGTATCGCGCAGTGAAGTTCTGATAGGGAGAAAGGTTGCCCAAACCTATCATTCTGTGTATCGTCATAAAAGTTTAAGGATGGGAAACAATCAAAATTAGGAACTGAAGCGGGAGAAATTTTACTAGCGAAATCATTGAGCCAATGCGAAGGATCATTTGTGGATAGAGATGGACCGGTATAAGAGCCACGGAATTTTTGTATGTTTTTCCAGACTGTTTTTAAAGGGGCTCTTGGTGATATACTTTCGCAATAATTTTTCCAACCATTCTTCTTTTTCTTTGCAAGGATCCTTTTAGTACGAGCGGCAATGTGTTTGTAATTAATAAAGTTTTCAGTGGTCCTTGATGCATTGTATTTCTTTTCTGCGTCCTTGCGAAGGTTGACCATGGTTGAACATTCAGTGTCCCACCACGGCGGGGAAGAGGTCCCTTCACAATCCCTACCCTTCATTGGGATGCACGTTTGAGCTGCAGATTCCAAAGCCTTAATGAATATGTTGTATTTTTGCTCAACATTAACTACTGGAAAGTTAGGAGGGGAAGAAAGATAACATGATACTTCAGTTGAAAATTTAGTCCAATCTGCGAGTTCTGTTTTATACTTTCGAAGAGGAGGGGGTTTTTGGGAAAGAATGACCGAGTTAGGCTTGGAAATTATTATTGGATAGTGATCACTACCGTAAGAGTGCGTTAGAACTGACCATGAGCATAGTGAAAAGAGATTGGGAGAACATAATGATAAGTCAACTGCAGACCGAGGGTTTTGAGAGGGCAGTACACGTCTTGTAGGTGATCCATCATTTAAGAGGCAAATGTTTAATTGTTCTATAATATCCATCAGTTGAACTCCAAATGCGTCACAAGATTGGGATCCCCAAGCGGTGTGATGCGAGTTGAAGTCCCCAAGTATCAGAACTGGAGAGGAAAAGGAATAAAGGATAGAATATAATTCAGGGATCAGTGCGAGAGTGGGATGAGGTATATAAATAGATACAAAAGTTATATTCATGGATCTGACAGCAACTATATTGAATGTGGGGTTGTGAGGAGGAATATTAACAGCCGTATATACAATGGATCTCTTAATTAACAAACAGCAACCTCCATAACCATCGTCCCTGTCATCCCTGAGGCATGCAAAGCCCGGAATCCGAAAATGGGATTCCGGTCTTAACCATGTCTCCGAGATAGCAGCAACGGTTACTGAGTATCTGTTTAAAAGAGATATTAAGTCACTCTTTTTATGTCGAATGCTTTTACAATTCCATTGAAGGATCTGACAGGTTCCTATCGCCATTGTTGTCGCTGGGGCTTTTAGTAAGAGTTTGCGGTGGTAAGATATTGTACAGCTCTGATAGCTGTGAAGCAACGTTGGGCGGTAATGCATCATTAAATTTTGATATAATATCGATAACGAAGGCTAAAGCCGTTTCAATTAAATTGTCATTTTTAGTAAGGTTATTTTCCAATGCACAACCATTGTGTGTCATTGAAATAGGAGTGTCAACAATAGATAAATGAGCAGCTCTATCGTAACCACCAGTAATAGCAGTTCTTGGACGATGTGGAAGGTAAACAGTTTTTCTATAGGATTTTGAGGTAGGTGATTGAGATGGTCGTAATGATTGATTTATTGACTCAGTGATTGGTGAAGTGTAATTGAGTGTGGAGTTCTTACTCGCAACGTCACTGTAAGAACGTCTTACCGATGGAATGCGAGCAGATGCCTCTAAATATGATATATTCTCTTGAGACATGATTACCTTGATGTTTCGCTGGCGCGCTAGCTCAGGACAACAATTGTCAATAGCCAGATGGTTGCCTGAACACAAGAGACAGGTAGCATTTTTTTTTGGAATTTCACATGTTTCGCCTTCATGAGGTTGGGCACAAGCGTAACATCTTGGTTTTGATCTACATTGGGATTTAATATGACCGAACCGGCAGCACTTATGACATTGGATAGTGGGTAGTTGATATGTCTCCACAACGAGAGAGGTGTGAAAAGAATATACTTTTTTTGGTAAAATTTGTCCCGTAAACGTTAGCACCACGGACTGAGTAGGTACCCAGACTGTAGTACCATCCGAGTCTATTTTCCTATTTAACCTGCGAGCTTTCAAGACTATACCACAGTTCTCTGGTAGAACTAAAGATTCTACAAATTCATCCAAAGTCCACTCAACCGGAACACCACGAACAATGCCCATACGAGTAACATTATAGGTAGGAATAATTGCCTTGAAATCATTGTCTGAAAGAAAACTACTTTTAACGAAACAGTTGGCATCAAAACCTGACTTAAACTCCACTGCAACGCGATTCCGACCAACTCCCTTCACTCCGTCCATGACAAGATTTTTCACATCATGACGATCCAGAAAGTGACCAAACTTAATAGGCCTCATAGTGGCACCCGTGGTGGTATCTGATTCTATACGAGAAACATGGACGATGTACGGTCCGTTATCGAACTGACCATATTCGCGGGTTTCAGATAAACTAGGATGGGTATAAATGGTTTGTTGAGAATAAGAGGAGTCTATGTTTCTTTGTCGTTTGTCTTGGTTGGAAACGAACATTGGTTTTTCAATAGGGAGTTTATGTTTGCGAGACTGAGAGGGCAAAGACCCATCAGGAGGATCAGGTGGTTTAGTAGTGTTATCCATTGGCATTATATGAAAAAGATACTTTGACTAAAAATCAAGACCAAAAAAAAAAAACAAAAAAAAAAAAAAAAAATGGAGGGAAATTTGAAAATAAAATTATACCAATTTAAATACTAACAAAACTTAATAATAACTAATATTATTACTTACATATATATCACACAACAACACTAATTAACTAAACAACAGTAAAAAGCATATTTCAAAAGAGAAATCGAAATTATAAACAATATTTCATTTAAATTCTAAGATGAACGTGTGTCAGTCGCACAGTTGACAGCAGAATCCCCGATTGTTTGGTTTTGATTTTTTTAGTTTTGTTTTTGACATTACATATGCAGCTGTTTTTGTCAGATGTCAGAGAAGGATAGGGTGTTATACCCATAGTTGTACCCAGCCCAGTTGTCTTTTAGTAAGTGCTCAAATGGCTTATTACATCAACATGAGTCATGAAGTAATTTATTACGTATATAAGAACGTAATGTATTAGGTCCAAAACTAAATTGGAGTTAATATGCGTTAATACGCAGACTAGAAAATAGGGAGGTTCTTTAATAACAAGTGGACCGGAAAATTACAGAAGTGCCTAATCCCTACTGATAACTAATATTATAAATGCGAAAGTAACTCAGTCTGTCGGTCTATTATGCTTCTCCGCTTAAAACTCTCAATCGATTTTGATGAAATTTGGCACAGACAATCAGATCCTGAGAAAGAATAAGCTACCTTTTAATTGGAAGTGACGCAGACGTTGTTGCGCGGGCCCGCTAATCAATGACATTTTTAAGGACATTGAATATTTTTGACTATGTTTCGGTAATATTGTGTGTTAACTAGAATAACACGAAGCAAAAAGCCATCGGTCACATAATCACTTCACGCCGGGCGACACGACGGTAAAGAATACCGTGGTGCGTATTGCGAAATGCCTCGTCCCCCCTGCATAACTTGGTACTGAGTTCTGGCCTCGGGCCGGAACGCCGAGTGTGAGCGGTTGAAGGTGTTAGTGCGGTTCAACTCCCAAATATTTCATCCAACTAAAAAAAAAGTACTTCTCATTCAAGTCTTTTAATACTGGGACACGCTGTATTATTATGATTCATAGTACTACTGTACCTAAATTAATATGTAATCGATGGAAAAATGTTCACTAATATTTAAAGATTAACACCAATTAATACACATCACTAGAATTTTTATTTTCTACTATTATTTTGAAGGTAGTAAGAAAAAAATAGTGGTAAACAGATCTACGACTATCTTGCTTTTTCATAATTTTATATTTTATCTTACACAAGATTTTGTTGTAATATATCAAAATGTTGAAAATATAGATACTAGTGAACCTCTTTATATGAATACGGTTATAATTCCAACAGATCATGGCATTAGTGACTGACGAAAAAATATTTAACGTCATTGGAACAAACGAAATCATTGATGACGAAAATGATCTTAGCAAGTCCATTGAAGTGATGCGAAAAAGTACTCGTCACGAGACAATCAATGCATCGTGGGATAACAGCAGCTATGGGATACGGCAAGAAAAATGTAAAGAGAACGACCAGACGCCACCGTTTGTAAGCATCATGATAACTGACGAAGCAAGTTCCACCTCTGGTAACTTGACGGATACTTCAACTCAAACTGAACCTTATGTGACTTTACCATACAGCGGTAATATAGATGATTTATCTTTCACCAAAGATTTCAATATTTCTAATGACGATGTACAACAAACTTTGGCGAGCAAACGTTACAGACGAAACTCCAGTGAAGGAGATGAGACAGAGTCAAGACCGTGGAAAATGACAAAGTGTACAGAGTCTTGTACATCGAGTTCATCCGATTTAACTGATCCTAAAATTTCTGTTTGCCAATCTGTTTCATCGTGTCAGCTGTCCAGCACATCCGATGTTTCATTTAAATCAATTAACAGTATTCATTCCTTTAAAGTACGAAAAAGACGATTAAAGTCTGAAACGAGCTTATTCAGAAACGTTATTCAGCGATCAAAGAGGCCCATGAACTTTTCCAGAGCTAACGATTCTCAAAATAGTTCACCAGGTAATCATCATTTTTCGGCTCGTTTATTTATAATAATATTTATCATATACATTACGCGTTACCATCACACCTGATGAGAAGTGGTTACCGAGTCGTCGTTGGTTCTGATAAATGTCAGAACGTCGAAAAGCTGCAGCCGAACTAAGCCTAAAAGAACCCGACAAACCTGTTTAATAAACTAAGCATTACGATTATAGTCTACTTTTGTGGTATTTTCTTGAAGATATGGATAGACATTCTGAAATGATTCTTATAGTTACTAGAGTTGGTTGGTTAACTAGTAACTTATTAGAATTTTGCATAAAAATATCGGGCTCTTTTTGTGAAATCGGATAAAAGCATTGCGGTTATAAAACTGTTGAATTTGCTTATGTAAAATCAATTGAATCTGTAAATGTGACAATAATAATATTATGTATATGTGATTGAAATAAGATTTACGTAATTCTCTTAAATAAATAAAATTGTATATATTCCGCTCCTCGGCCTTTGACTTTTTGTGATAACGACCTTCATACTTGTTTATTTATTGGGAAGACAATATAATTAGTACACGATATAAAAAACACCGCGTTATAAAATGTATCTAGAGATAAGTTTTTACTTATTATTATAAACATCTTGGGTAATGGTCGACTGTATGACTGTGGACGAAATTAGTGTTGACATCATGCTTGTGATTTCAACTCGCAATACAAGTTTGAAACTTTAACGGACGAGACCTGAGTCAATTACGTAAATAATCTTCTTGTATTGAGCGTGTTTAAGCTTAGTTAGGACGTGATATAAGGAGACTGAATTAGAGTAACTACTGTGTGATAATTGTTAGATTGGATAATTAATTTAAAATGAGTAAAAATGATGATTGTGTAAAATTAGAAGTGGAAATAGATTGTTCACTAGATTCAGTTCTGTTAAATGAGATGGAATGGTTCACATTATCAGGTGGAACACCGCGGAAGGAGAGGAACATCCGTCGAGGGGTCAAGACCAAAACATGGAAGATCGTTGACCTTTGCACTTGGATTGGCAAAAAGGTTAGTGATTCGCAAACTGTTACTTCACAATTAAGTGACTGAAATATTAATTTTAAAGGTTTACAGTTTAATTTCCCTAAACATTATCTACATCACTTATACAAACATTAAACTGGTTTTTTAAACCAAGATTTTTATGATATCATCGGAGTTGCTACCCAAAGGCCTTGTTTAATTTCAAATCCACTTCAGGGTTTTCAGTCGTTGACCGGCCTTTACAATGAAGTCCAACGTGCGCCTATACAACAAAAACAAAGTGCCGACAAGACTACTGAAGAAATGAAAGAGCTCAGGAAATTTGTTGAAGAAGTGGATTCGAAACAAGCGCGACTTGCACTAGAAAATGAAACGCTTAAAGAGGGAATGATGAGAATGATGACAAAAATTGAAGAACTAGAGAAGAAACTTCGGTAAGACTGTTATGAAAAACCAAAAGATATACGGACATACATCATGTGTGTAGGTAATAGGTATCTACAACAAGAGAATGAATGTTGTGAGATAGGTCTAAAAGATTAGAAAAAACAGCAGGGTAATTCAGTCCAATCTATTCAGGTTATCAAAATTTATGTGACAGAGATACCTTACCTTACAGAGTTACCTCTATAATATTAATAAACAGATATATTGCAATGCTTGTGTTCCGGTGACGAAATCAAAGAACCTACGTGTTATTTTGAACCCCTTGACGGTTACTTCGAGCAATTATTTGTAGAACCATTTACACATTGCTTTTTTAAATTAAATGCCCATTTCATTTTGTACATTTATACTTGCAGAGATAAACAACCCGCCCCGCATGGTCCACCACCGCCTCCGCCCCCACCGCCACCGCCTCCACCACCCCCGCCGCTTCAAACTTCATCAAAGCTACCAGTGAGATCACACACTTTACCCAGGTGTGGATCAGCACCTCCAAGGATCACAGGCCCTCGTTTGACTATAACGCCTCAAGATATAGCTAATGTGAAGTTACGGAAAACTAAGGTAAATTAGAAGTGGGATTTTAGAAGTTTCATCATAGTTAAACTATGGCTACAAATTCAAAACTTAGCAGCTAATATCTCTTTCAGGATAATCCAGTTCGAGCTAAACCTAAAGATAATTCACACCCGCTAGTCACTCAACAAATGTTGCAAACTACGCGAGCAAAACTAGGAAGAGCGAGGCCGGTTGCGGCATCAACTCCAAAACAACAGCTCTCAGACCTGGAAAAGTAAGAAATACGGATTTTTTCTTATCGTCTAACACTGGGGATGGCTGACTCGTTTCACAGTTTCCTTTTGTAAATGCTTTTAGAGGTCAAATCATCTAAGTTTCTGGATCAACATTAGCCGCTAACTACTATAATAATATGTATACGTAGTTCAAATTCAATGTTTTCACTTGCGTCTATTAATTTTCAGATGTCTACTGCAAGAAACGACAGTCACTTCACTTTATAGAGGACGTGTACTTCGCAGTAACTTTCGAAGTACTGAAGAGCTTCGTGTGCGTCCATATCCTGCGGCCAGGTGTCCCCGATCTCCCCGCGAACAAAGATCTCCACGGTCGAATTCAATACCACGCGGGAAAGAATTGGATCGCGGCGATGATTTCAGCTGTGATAAATTAGATGTGAGGCTACAAATTGTACCACAACTCAAATTTACAAATGGCTGTCGTGTAAATAAATAATATGTGAAAATTAATACAAAAAATATCAAATCTGTGACATAATGCTGCTGGATTTGGGTCATTTAACCTTAAAAGAAGCTTGAAATGAACTAAGTCGATCCAAATATTCCAATCATAGAGTTCCTTATTTTCAGTCAGTAATAATTATTAGCTATTTATTGACATTAATTTGACTTTAAAAAATGGCATTTAAGATCCTGAGTATATCTAGTCACATTTTTGCATGCAAATAAAATTTGAAAATAACTCTGACATCGTTAATAATTTTAGAGTAAGCTGATATTCTCAGAAAAGTATACCTAATATTGTGTTGATTTAATAAAGACACAATATAAACAACAATAACGTAAAGCATATTTTCTATATTGACTGCTGTAACTATGTATTTATTTTAACTTCCTTGAGCTAGGAGTGTTTGTTTCAAGCCTTCTTTCAGTGATCGACAGATAACATAATTATTTATTTATTATATACTTTTGTATCTCTACGTAGCATTTTTTAGTTTAGTCTGCATATTAATGCATGCAAACACACTGTACGAATATATTTTATCATTGAATAAAAAAATAAAGCCAATTATATTACAACAGTTTTTTTTTATTCTGGGAAGTGGTTTTCAACATTGCACACATACAAACACATATTATAAAAATTGAAACCTGACCTACGCCGCTGATGCGACCTCGATCCGCGATCGCGGCCGCCATGCAGCAAAGACCAATAGTAGTAGTAGTAGTTAACAGATAATCAGACTCCCGATCCAGACGCTATTTATTTATTCTTTATGCACAAAAATACAGTATAGTACAAAGGAAGCATCCGTGTCCGGTCAGCATCTGCACCATCCAAAAGGTGAGGCGTCCTTCGCCACGACTTACCCAATCCTCTAGGACGGGGCGGATCGCCTCGACGGTCCAGTAGACCCCAAGCGGGGTTAGCGAGTCGTCGCTTCCATGCTTCCATCACGGACTGCCGAGATTGGACCTTCCAATCGCGGACCGCTTCCTGCGGAGAACGCACCACGCCACGGGCGCGGAGCGCCTCCGCCTCTAGCTCCCAGGGCGGCGTCCCAACCAGCCCACACGCCGCCTCAAAAGCGACGGTGCGGTTCCCGCGGCGAAGTAGGTTGCTTAACAAGTTTTTGAATAAAACTGTATACAGTTATTGACTAATTTTTTGACTGTTTTACAATTTGTTTAATTATTCCATCTTTTTTTTAACGTTTTTACCATAAATTCATACACGAAACTAAGAACTCTCAATTATATTCTAAAAAATGTAACAAAAATGAGGAAGCTACTTATAATTAATAACATAGTGTTGAGTTTGTAGGGACGCCATTGCATACAAGGACTTTTTTATGCAAGCAGCAATATATAAGTGCAGTGCGTAGCGCGATTCCCCAGTCGTTCCGTAATCAGCAAAGCGTACACTCGCGTTCACACATTATTGTAATCATATTCATTATTGTATATTGTAAACAGTGTCAATAAATAATGATAACTAGAGTCAGTTGTTCATTTTAATTAAATGGTATCTACCAAATAGATACTCAAGTAATTTATAAAGGGATATCTCTTTCCGTTATAAGTGATACCCCAAAGTGGTGACCTCCGACAAGAACACGACTCCTTCAAGATCATCACACCCCGCATCGCGCCAGCCAGCTTCAGCCTGTTTGGGTACTTCGTCCACTAGCCGCAACGCAGCGCGGCCTGGTCGAACCCTCATCGGTTTGACATTGGGCACACTGACTACAAGGACCGGTCAGCAAAGCAGAGCACATCTCTCCTGGTCAGCACGTAGCATCGGCCCCGCACGGCAGCATGTCCGAATCATTGGAGCTCGTGCGTCAGCAGTACAGTTCCGACTCACTGGGACTTCTTTTACTGGCATTGGCGATTCAAGCACACAAGACGGGGAAGTGGAGAACACACAAGTAATTAGTTAATATGAAATATACGTGGAGTTGTAAAATTTCAAAGAATAGTGTAGGTTAAATACGCAAGCTACTGAACGGACGACTCCCTGCAAGGTATTCACATCGACTGCAGGTAAAAGCAACAAGATTTAAAACAATTGGATATTAGAAAAAAGTATACAAGATATATAAGACAGTTAAGGGCGTAATATGGCACAGGAACTAGAGCAACGCTGTATTGGAGGACAAGTAACGAGATTCAGTCATAGTAATCGACAAGCGAAGACCAAGGGAAACGTCGTAACTCCAGCATTGTAATTATCGGAACACCGGATGGTATAACGAGCAAAACTAGCCACTACCATTGATCCGGAAGAGATGACACGTGGGAGAGCACCCAAGGATTTTCGGGAGAAAAGCATACCCAGAGGAAATGCCGTTGAGATCGCCACATTTTATGGTGGGAGACATACTTGGTCGAGATATATTATGTCGAGAAGAAGTCGAGGAGAACTGTAGAAACGATGGACAAGTCAAGTCGTGGTCCAATATTCTATTTCATTCTCCGTAACTTATAACGTGTGAATATATAACTTGATGCCAAATTTCACGTCTTGCTATTAAGAGGCGACGTGATAGCGATATTTGCATTCCTGTATTGCCTTTTGTATTATTTGTAGTTTGTTTATTTTAACGTTTTGTCATTAAAGTATTTTTGTGTTTTTAATAATTTGTCACACTCTTATTGGAAATAATCAAACTATGTATATGCTATAGTATTTTATGAGTCTTTAAAGTAATTAAGTAAAGGGACAAAACCATCTTAATTAACTTAGAAATGATGACTAGTTTCAACTTTGTATGAAATAGTGACATGTTTATGAAGTGAAAATTGTAATATGTTTTAACAAAATTTGAATCAGTAATGTTATGTGTAAAAGATTCAATATATTTTGATTCGTATCATTGATTTATGGCAATGAGAACTACTTAACGAAAGTTATATTTAAAAATGTAAGTGGAATAAGTTATAGTTCTCGTAATATTTCATCACAAAAAGCAATGATTTGTTATAAGTACTTTGTTATAAGTGTGAGAAAACACCGAGTCAACAATTCGAGTGTTCGTTGTATCTCAAGTTTTAAACGATTTAAGATGAAATGATTTTGAAGTAAAAAATGATTGATTTATGAGTAGCGAGTAAAAAACTTCGACTGTTGCTTAACGATAAAGCGCATTCGAAGTATATCTCAAGTACCTACCCTAATACGGTACAGCCGCTTACAAAAGTTTTAACAGTACTTAGTTTTATTTTATTTTATTTTGTTTTTCGTGAAAAATTTTGCATTGTATAACCAAAATTTTAGGAAGGGTGTACTGTAGGGACGCCATTGCATACAAGGACTTTTTTATGCAAGCAGCAATATATAAGTGCAGTGCGTAGCGCGATTCCCCAGTCGTTCCGTAATCAGCAAAGCGTACACTCGCGTTCACACATTATTGTAATCATATTCATTATTGTATATTGTAAACAGTGTCAATAAATAATGATAACTAGAGTCAGTTGTTCATTTTAATTAAATGGTATCTACCAAATAGATACTCAAGTAATTTATAAAGGGATATCTCTTTCCGCTACAAGAGATACCCTAAAAGTTTTATCTTCATCAGTAGTTAAGCCAAGAGTGTTTTAAATTTATAATGCTTCACCATTGATACGCTATACAATTGTTCGTAGACCCCTATTAGACCAAGAGTTAGTGGCAAATTTTGGGTAGGTATTTGAAGCAAGCTGAAAACTTGGTCCATGTACCCCATGTACCAGTGTTCTTCTGATATCCCCCAACTCGGAACTGTATACCTGGCTGTTGTACCAACCTACCCAAAATTTTCCACTGGCCCTCAGGCTCAGGCCATATTTTTTGTCACGACAACGTGGATCCCGGGGAGTCTTCCATGGATAACTTTGCAACACAAGTGGAAATTATTGTGACAAAAATCGATTTTCATCGATAGATTCAACAGAGTTCCAGCCAAAACAATTAGGTATTATCAATTTTCAAAAACCGTACACCACTAGCTAATAGCACCTGTATACGCTGGGCCAGCGCTGGCCCATCAGCTGGCCCAGCGTAGTGGGCCATCGTATAGAGGGCGTAGTGGCTGGCGGCGGAATGGCAGCAGTGTCGGTTTTTCGTACACACATCAAAGGTAGTGGGCCAGCGATGGCGGTATGCGTCTACACGTCGGCCAGCCTGCTTATTTATTGAGTTACTTAGTCCTATAAAGTCCTGTTACGATGAATAGTTAACATCCACCATCATCCTCTACACTATTTTCTTTTTTTACCGACTTCCAAAAAGGAGGAGGAACTCAATTCGTCAGATTTTTCTTTTTTTTATGTTTGTTCCTAGATAATTTCAGTTTGGGTGGACCGATTTGAATGATTCTGAGGTCAAATGAAAGGTGATAGTTGAATTTAGGTCCCATACTTTTTTTATAAAGATCAAACAAGTACTTTTGGACCTATGTTTAAAAATGTGTATTTTACGGACAAAATTTCTTAATTTGCTCTGCGTTTTTAAGTGTATTTCTTTTTATATGAACCGATTTCGATGATTCTTTTTTGTTGGAAAGCAGACATTTTGAACATTGTCCTATAAATTTGATAAAGATCTGACTGGTAGTTTTTTTTGCTATACTTGAGAAGTGGAAGTAGGTCGTTTTCCATTTTTGTAATAATAATAACTATTTTTCCACACATTAAGAAAATAATTCTACGTGCTAAATAGATATAAAGCTACTGCTGCTTCGACGTCCATTCTGTTCAACGATAAGATCATAACTGAACATCACCAGCGTGTAGATGCTTTGCAGCCATCGCATGGCCAAGGCCATTGGGCTGGGCCAGCGCTGGCCGAGCGTGTAGAGTGTAGAGGAGCTATAACAGATGAGTTCAGAATAGTTCAGATGACAGGTCGCCCAGCTGGTTTTTTTCTGTATAAATTGAATAAAATTAAACAATAATTTCATTGTAAATCGTTAACGGTGATATTTTTGATATTATAAATATTTAAAATCTTAACAACTAGTAAAGTTTTAAAAATGTACAGTGCACCAGTTTGTTCAGACAAAACTAAACAGTTGAAAATGCGAAATCATTAGAACAGAATCAATAATTTTCACTGCTTTTTATATTAAACACACTTCATAAGTCCATCTAGTGTTTATGATAATGTAAATTGGATTGGGTTATTTTCTAGTGACAAAAATTGAAACTGAATCGGTTGTAACTTCGAAATCTTATCAGCCTTTCATAAAATAGTAATTAATTGTAAGAGATGGATTTTAGTTCTCATAATCCTGTTACATCTAACCCATTAAACCTAGCAGCTAGGAATAACGACGTTGCCCTAGTAAAGCAACTATTAAAAAAATTTAACCCTAACATTTGTGACAACAGAGGATGGACTTGCCTACATGAAGCAGCTTTTCATGACTGCTTCGAAAGTATAGAAGTGATATTGAAGCATCCTGCATGCCGACCGCTGGTTGAAACTCATGAAGGACACACAGCCCTGTACTTAGCATGTCGCAATCAAGCAACTCCTGAAACTGTCAAATACCTGCTGGAAAATGTGAAAGATATTGCAAACTATGGCAGTACAGAGTCTGTGACACCGTTGCATGTTGCTAGTAGTCAAGGCAACCTTGAATTAATGCAGCTGCTTTTGGATTATGGAGCATACATTGATGTACAAGATTTTGATGGTGATACACCATTGCATGATGCTGTGTTAGAAATGAAATATGAAGCAGCAGCATTACTGTTACATGCAGGTGCAAATCCTGAAATAACTAATGAGCCCGGTGGATTCACACCATTCCATTTAGCATGCTACAAAGGCTGTTTTGAAACTATGAAAGCTGTGTTTCCTTTTGTTACTGATATTAATCAAGTCACAGAATCTGGTCAAAGTGCACTTATGATAGCACTTTGTGGAGGTAATGATGAGATAATAGATTTCTTGTTGGAAAATGGAGCAGACCCTCACATACGAGATTCTAATGGTGATTTAGCTCTAGATATTGCATTAACAGATGGTTATGAAGCACAGTATGCTAAATTATTTCTACTCACAGACAAGGATCAAATTAGTTACAACAGTGTTCAGAGAGCTTGCAAGCCTCACTATTGTAAGATGGAAATATTGGAAACTTTATTGACTAGTGATATTGGTCCAGAATACTTTGATTTTCTTGAGATGTTTCATGTGTTATTGGAACAGATAGGTGAAATGACACCCTATTACCGTACTAATGCTCCTCTCAACTCATTTTTGAACATAGCTGAATACATCTACAATATATCAAAAGACAAGTTTTTTGAGTTCTTCCATCTGTTTTTAGTACGAGGAGTGTCTGTAAATGCTACAGACATTTCTGAGTGTCCACCTCTAGTCTATATACATTTTTGCCTACATGTAAAATGCTTTAGTGATGTAAGTATTCTATTTCTCTGAATTGATAAAAAAATCCCCACCACTGCATTACAAGGAATTTGAAGCTTTAGTTTTCCAAAAAAAATTGATGACATATTTAATAAATTATTATATTTATTAAAAATACATAACATTTCATCCAAGTACTTTTTCAGGCCTTTGAGATAATGTTAGAGCACGGCTGTAATGTTGATTACTGCAGTGTACCAGAATGCTTGGACGAAGATAAATGTGTGCCCGATGCGTTTATTGCTTCGTTGACTGCTGATCCTGTAACATTACCATATATGATACCGTATAGTTTGCACGTTGAACCTGATGGAATACTATTATTTGCTGAAGAAAACGGTATTGCCGGAAGAATCAGCTCTAAAGTAAGTAACACAAATAATTGCTCAATAGCCAGTCCAAAAGTTTGTTGGTACATAAAATACATACTGAATTTGTTGAGGTTCACTGCACATTAATTCTTTGTCTGCTATAGAAAAAAATTATATATGAAATGATATTGTAAGAGCTATAATCATACATATTAATAATTAGGTTATTTCAGGTGCAAAAAAAATTAGTTAAAATGGCAGGTTACGATTCCAAGGCAAGAGCTGAAACTCTAATATTTTACGTGGCACCTCTGAAGCACTTAAGTAGATGCAGAATTCGCAAATCAATAAGAAATAAAAAAGGAGGAGTAAAATCAACCAAAGAATTTCTCCAAATCATAGAGATTATGCCTTTACCAAGAGTTTTGAAAGACTATTTAAGATATTATGATTAAAGAAAAAATATTTGCAAATTTTAATGGCAATCGAAACTAGTGATAATAATCTGTTATGTTGCTTCCCTTGTTTGATACAAATGTTAAATTAAAAACCAATATGCTTTAAAATTATTTATTATAAACTGTAATTGTATATATGCCTAGTGATATTAGTTTTAAGCAATAAAATACTGTACATAAATAACGATTTTAAACAGTCTTAAATAAATACTTGATAAGCACAAATAATACAAAATTACATTAATATGTAATAATAAATATATGTACAACAGTCTATATTATGTATTAGGTCCTTTTTATTGGTTATGCACACATACATGACAAATGAAAAGTTTTATAATACACACACATGACAATAGAAAGACCCTAATACTACAAAGTATTATCTTGCATTAGCTTTCCATAATCAGGTCATATCAAACATTGAACTTGAGACTTTCATTAAAATTAGACCCATTAGACATGAACTCTTCGATTTCGCTGACCCTGAAACAAAATGTAAATGTTCACAATCTATATTAAAAATTACTTTTATTTCTTAGATCTCCAGCCAGCAGGCTTGACCTAGTATATGTGGTTAATTTTAAGTTACATTGTAAACTTGGACTGAATAAATCTTTAAACCTTTCTTTCTGTTTATTATATTAATGATATTTTCAAATGTCGATTTAAAATGTGAAAGTTTCTTAAAGCCTATAAAAAACATATTATAATTTATAATAATATATGCTGAATGTCAAAGTACTCACGTGCGAGGTACAAAAGTAAAATTTTCGACTCCTTGCTCAGTTATAAGAACATCATCTTCTATTCTGACTCCACCAAAACCAATAAAGTTTTCTATTCTGTGCCAGTTGAAGAAACGAGATTGTTGTGGGTTGTTCTTAGCAGAATCCAGTAACTAATGAAAAAATGAAAAACAATAAATAACAAGGAAGAACAATCTTGTTCCAATTGTTTGAATAATAATTGTCGATGTTCGTACGTAGGCGTAATTGTTTTTACTTTTTTTTTAATGTTACAATTTCAAACTAATATACAGGGTGATATTTTTATTATTGACATAGAATCATCTCTATGAAAGCAATCGTCTGAGAAGATGTTAGTTTGTTTTAATTAAATAAAACCTTTAAATTGATTATTCGATTCGGGATCACACAATCGTTTAGTAACTGCTCCTAATAATATTCCTGTAAGTATAAAAACAATACACACTCTCGGTATAAAATAGCATCCCGGTTCGACAGTTAGAACCATGCCCGCCAACAGTTTCCGTGCAGTACGCAGCTTGGCGAGCGGGCCCGCCATGCGCGGCGGACAGTCGGGCAGGTACCCGCCCACGTCGTGCACGTCCAGACCCAGCAGGTGGCCCAGACCGTGCGGCTGGAGGATGCCGTTAATGCCATTCTGAAATGTTTTAACAAGCTTTATAACTTGCACTGGATGTAACTATGAAGATCGGGTGGAATCTTGCAAGCTTGCTTGCTTAATTTGACAAACTTCCCGGTGTCCGATTGAGCTGACATTTTGCACGCAGATGTATATCGCGTGACAATGCAATAATATGACAAAATGGCGCTAATCTGATGATGGATTCGGAAGGTGGTCATAGGAACTCCTGTACTAAATAAGATAGACCTGTCGTGTTTGGGCTCATTTTAATTGTCTTGGCTAGCACTCTACTAATACATGATATTCATCAAGAGCTTAAAAGCTTGTATTTAAAGTTTTCTTTAAAATAAATAATTCAACTCTAATGGTTCAACTACATTAGTGAGATTCGGCGAATATAATGGCTAAATAAAAGCATTGAAAGAATTTCACTCGGCAGTGTTAATGGCTAAGTTTTCGAAGTCAAAATCAGTCTTTCTAAAAACGGTTACTGTCGATTATGGACTTGAATTTAATAGGTGGTGATGTCAAAAAATATTTTTATATCTTTTCTATAATATTACCTGTATCATTTCTTCAATGTCACCTTGAAGCAGCCCTCCTCGTTTGAGATGGCCGAGCATAGCGCGGTTGGCTGTGAGGTGCATCTCGTGCCATAACACACCGGGCTTGGCTTCTCTGTCAATTTATATCATGTTCTCATCATATCATAAATAATTAATTAATAGAACATTATTTGACGATGGATAACTTTGTCATATACAGATTTACGTTCTGAGTTACTAGCTAGAGGCGCTTTAAAAAATCTTAATAGATCTGACATTGCAGAGGTTCATGAGCGACGGTAACCACTTACTATCAGGTGGGCCGTTAGCTCGTCTGCCTACATGGCAATAAAAAAAAAAGAAAAAAAAGATAGATCCAATTTTAAAATAGTAATAGCTACCTTATAACTGCATCTCTTGCAAAGAGTACAGCTTCGTAGATTAGTTTTTGGTCTTCAGTAAACTTGCCGTTGGCTGGAAACGAACAGGTTATGTCCGCGGCGTATCCAGCGTAATTTCCACCCATATCGAATAAACTGCAAAAATATTTAATTTTATTCGGCTGTAGTAGAAAAGTCTAAAAATAGGTAATAGAAATTTCATGTGTTTTCTTAAAAGTACAATTGATTTAAGCTCTTGATTTTATCACTTACACTATTACTAAACGGCTCTTCATTTTATAAGGGCAACTGTATATTTATTACGTAAATGGATATACTATTTGGTGGCGAGGTATGTGGGAGTTGAACCGCACTAAAACTTCCAACCGCTCACACTCAGTGTCCGAACCCAGCAAAAGTTATACGGGACGGCACGACGCGTTACGCACTACGGCATTATTTACCGTAGCCACGCCCCCAAAAGCCAATATGCGCGTTACACACTAATTACCTCCTTATAATCTTGGTTGCCTTAGTAAATGCATGTTATTCATATAGTCTTACCACATATCGCCTTCGTCTATTTTCTTGCAGTTAGGCGTGCCGGCGTGACCGTAGTGCAAAGTAGCCGCGTTATGTCCCGAACCGCATATGCAAGTGTAAGAGACATGCCTACATCCACCGACGCGGTAACAGTGGTCTAAGAATATCGACTCGCATTGGTATTCCATGCGACCCGGTTTGGCGTATAACATTACCTGGAAAATATTTCAATTATGGGTGTTTAAAATCGTTTTGTTTTATTCGAGCGATAGTGCTTGAGTGAGATCTATACACAGTGTGGTGGTCAATAGGAAACACTTATCATCAGTCGTACAAATTCAAATTTAACAACAAATAACGGTTATAACAATGCAAAACAGAAAGCGTCTGTTTGAAGGGTGGGAAAAACTAGGATGCTGGTTGATTTCAGTGTGAGAAGTACAAGAAATTTTAGCCTTCTGATTCAGCCTCAACTGGAGAGCGAAAGAATATTAGACCGCGTATAGACACAAAGATCGGAACAATGATGGTTGATCCAACACGCCACATGGCCTGTTGCCTCGTGGGCTTATTGTAATCCAAATATTTAAAAAGGTTTTCTTTTTCTGATTTCACTTCAGGTATGCTGACATCGATTAGCAGCATCCTGATCTATTATAACGATTACATAAGTATTATTAAAACAGTTATTATTACATACTTGTTTGTGTGCGTCGGATGATACTTTGCATACATATCGCATAACGGCAATTTCCTCTGGCGTTTTGATAACACGCCTGTAACCAATATAATTAACATTAGATTGCATTCTGATTACTGATGTTAAACACTCATTGTTTGGTTAAATTATTGTTTCTTTAACTTTATATCTTGTTTTTTAATTTACTTTAAATTGGATTTGAGCCAAATGTTTGTTAGTTGTTTCGTTGCAATTTTTTTAAGGTGTTCTGAGTGTATGTAAACAAAAACACTATTTTTCCAACAAACGATTTACGTAAATAAGTGATGCAGCAATTATACAGGGTGTTATAATCCGATGAAACAATATTTTCACAGCAAATAGTATACTTGATGTAGAAGCCATCCACCAACTTTGGGTTTTCTAGGCATAATATATCATAAGTTATAACTAATCAAAACTAAGTGTCAATTCGTGCAGGATCAACCCTACTGTACTGACCTACACCAACAGCTAAAGCCTTAAGCCGGCTAGTCACCTCCTGTATCATAGAACATTGTAATAATACACGGGACAAAAATCAAATTCTAAACAGGATACATTTTTTTTTGCAAGGAAAGCATACTAGTCTTCACCCACCTGATGATACGTGTTTATCTTACTACCGCCCAAAGTTTATTGTTTTTTTTTCTACGTTATAACAAAATATCGGCATGATCATATTATTTAATTAAAAAAAATAACTATTCGGTATAATATTGCTAGGGGCATAAAGACAAATCTACAAACTTTTGTTGAAATGTACAATGATTTATTTTAAAGGTATTCAATTCAACAGAACTCGTTATTTTGGAGAAGACATCACAATTCCAACTAATTAAAACAAGAAATTAGTTTTTAAATTGTATGAGCACTTCTGAAATTACGATAATTTATTAATAATAATACATATTTTTTTTGAATACTTCCGACACATCTGTATGTGTTTATTCTATGCTAGTCCACGTGGACTGAGTCGGTTGCGTCAAACGAAATTTCGGCTTTCACAAAAGACAATATAATACGAAGCGCTCTCATTCTATTGGAACGGTCTTAGTTTTGTAAAATGCCGATTTTCTATGATTGGTTGATTAGAAAATGGTATCCGCCCATAAATAAATAAATATCTGCAAACAAATTTGAAAGTGGTTCCGTCGTATTTTTTTGTTTTATTTTTTGAAATTGGAATGAGTGAAATTAAAATAAATCATTCGATGATATTATGGGGTTCGAATAACGCTCGACGAAAAAATTGAGCGAATATCACCCACCCTAAAATTTTTACAACAAAATAAAGTACTTTACACCAAAACATGTACCTACAGTACCTATTAGATTTTCATATGTAAGATGTGAATACAATTGTCAGTTAATAATATGATTCGTTAGCCACGCGAATTCATTTTCTATTAGTAGATTATTAGAGTACGGAACTCTAAAATTGCACCTTATGAAGTTTGCAGTACAAATTAAAACTAAAACTCAAAAATCAGTCAGTAAACTCTTGCATTTCGTCCAAAGTAGTTTATGATAATAATATTCCTGCCCTGTAATTTTCAATTCAAAAAATATGTCATCACCATACTTGAATGCCGAGTATTACGACACGCTTTTAAGTGTTGGAGCTGCAGATGGAAGCTACCACGGCGGACGCGAACTTTACCGACAACGATACGTCGTCGGTAGACCGCCTTCCGAACAACGAAGACTTCCTTCTTATACGTGTTTTCGGAACTGTGTAGTGCTAAAATGTGCTTTACAAACCTATCTGTGTAGTGCTAAAATGTGCTTTACAAACCTATCTGTGTAGTGCTAAAATTCGTTTCATAAGTGACAGTGTAACAATAAACTTTCCATAACGTTTGTTTGACCATTCATAATTTCTTCATCAACTGACTGAAATTGGGGGCCTCTGAATAAATGGCATAAACTATCATTATGAGTACTGAAAATTTAAACGCGAACATCGAAACAATCGACGGACTTAATATCTCGATAATACGGTACATACTTTTACATAAATCTGTAGGTTAAATGTTAGTAGGCAATCTACTTTTTTGTAAAATTTTAATAAATTCTTATAATTTCTGTTTCTGTTTTATTTTCCACTTACTATGAATCGATAGGTAGGTAAGATTTAAAATTAAAGTACTGAAAGTTGGTACGGTGTGGTAGTTTTCACGATATGTTAGGTTATGCAAACACGGTTTCTGAGTTCGATGACCTTGAGTGTCACTTGTAAATATTGAGCTACGATCGGATGCGCTTGTGTGCTCACGCACACGCACAACACGCTAAATGTAGGTCAGGGTAGGGTTGTCAAAAATAATACAAAATAATAATTTTTTAACTTTGTATGGGAAAATAAAGTGATCGTCTCCGTTTCAAAAGTATGTGTATATGATTTGAAATGTGAAATAGATTAAGCCCTTAAAGTATTGTTTCATCGGATTATAACACCCTGTATAGCATTTTTTGTTATACAGTATAAAAAACAAAATTATTTACTACCATACAAAATTTATGAACAACAAATAAACTTAACTAAAGATGTAAATGTGGTGATAGGTAAGAATCCCAGTCTTGACATTGCAGACCCATGATAATCACTTACGATCTGGTGGTCTGTATGTGCGTTTAAATAATATTAGACATTATTATTCTAAGTATTAGACAATAAAATATGTGTTGAAACGAAGTTCCTTATTTTATTAACACAGTACATAACCAATATAAATAAATAAGTTATCATATATGTTTTTTCATTGGTCTTGGTGGTATGAGATAGCGATGTACTTACAGTTCTGCAATAACCGGGAATAGGGTTTTGTTGTCCACTTTGAATCTGCAACATAAGAATATAAACAGTAGAGGTGAGTTCGAGAAATTCTTATACACATAATAGAAGCCAGTAGTAACTACAAATGTTAGATATCTACCATATAAACTAAAATTTCCATTTGGAAACCTATTTATTTGCATTAATTTCCATTACACAATTGTTTATACTACTAACTACTAACTTAAAAGCAATAGATAGCTTTTAAGTTATAAAAAGTTAATTGCTATGGTATCTCCCACTACTATTTTTTAAAATTTATTCTAGAGAAAAAAAAACTACTTTTGAAAATAGTTTTTTTTCACTTTTTATATAATTTAGTACTGCTTACAGTCAAAACGATTTTGGTAATTGAAATCAACAAATAAAAAATTAAAAAAAAACAAGTAACATACTCATCAATTCCTTCAAAAACAGCCTCTTGAGCAGTCAGTCCACTGTCTGTGTTTGGGCCATGCTATAAAGTGCACATTTTAATTAAGAATTAGCAAAAGATGTTTTAAAGAACTACAGACTACTACTACTTGTAGTTAGAAATCAATAAAAACTCACCAATGTCAATAATGTTTCAGGTTTCAAACTTTTCAATACATCTTTTATCTGTAATGTGAATTGTTACATTTATTAATAGGTATAATTTTGTTTTAAGTCAAATTATCATATACATACAAAATGCGATACAAAATATACAGATTTTTAATACTGAGTAAAATGTACAAGACCCTTAAATTAATGAAAGACTTTAAAAAATGTAATACTCTACTAATAAAATCAATTCTCACCTCATCAACATAATGGACTTCATCAACAGCATAAATGTTTCTAAAGTCATGACAAGCATGGAGTTTTCCCATCCAGATTTCATACTCTTCAGGCAACCTGGGCACAAAGAGGTAAGACTTGCCAGTGGTAATATCCAGGGCAAAATAACAACCTGGTTCCCTTACCCCGCATGCCCAGGTAAAATAGGCTTCCTGGAAGATAAATAAAGAATGAAATGAATGTATAATATAATGAGAATAATTATTTCAAAAATTAAGTTACATGGATTACTAAAACACTTGTTGTATTTATTATTATATTTGTCAGAAGTATACATTGTTTAAAGAGTTTTTAATAAATTATCTAGTGTGAATAGATATTTATAGATAAAATAAAAATGTCACCAACATCACAACACACAAGAGAAATATTAAATGAATGTTACTAATCAAGCAAACAGCTTCAAAGGATTGTAATCATTGCGTATTAAGATAAACATAATTTATAGTACTGGATTACCTGTCTGAAAACATGTTGTACATCAGTATCATAGTGATGAATGTCTTCTCCTCCTTGCAAAACAACTACTTGTCCGCTTTTAAGTTTCTCTGCCAATCGTCGTCGATTGGTGGCGAACAAAGACAATGGGACTTCAAGAGTACCAGGACCCATGGACCACGTAGCAGCCATTTTCGAAGATATTACGTTCGGACTGTGCAAGGCACTTGATACAATGGCCGGCGCTTTTATCATCGAATGATATGAAAACGAATTAATGTAAGGCAGTGCTGTAGTGGGGATACAAAACTGATTACATATTAAGTATTGATATGACCTATAATATCTTAAGTTTTGAAATAAATACCGTCTTCTTATCACATTAGTAATCTTGAGCATTTAGATAACTTTTCAATTGGATCGTTACTGATTAAGAATAGTTGAAAATTTCATTTATTTTGATGTTTGTTATAAAAAAATCATCAACAGTTTCTATTTACCTAATCAGCTGAGTGGAAGGCGTGTTTTGATTTAATACTTAATAGACAGGAGATGTCACACTATTGTCAATTTGACAATGACTTTTACTGTTTTTTTTTCTTTTTTTTTTTTTTTTTTCTTTTTTGTAAATATTTTAGAGTTTGATGTTATTAGAATGGATAACAGTGGCTAAGATGTACACAACTTTAGGATTGGGAAAAGTTAAAAGATAGTTCATATTAAGAGGAAGTGGTAAGTTACATTTGGCTACTAAAAGGTAAAGTGGTTGGCAAGCTATATTAAGGGCACATTCTTGAAAAATATAGTCTAAGGTACCTACAGATTTTCCACATTCACATATAGGTGATAGTTTAATATTTAGTTTATAGAGAAACTGTGGAGAGCAGTAGTGACTCAGTCGAAGACGAACAAGTACACTAGTAGCAAGTTTCTTGATTTTTTTAAATCTGTAAAACCACGGTTTCAAAGAAATGAAGGGATACATGACTTTTACTGTTATATGTATGGTTCTGCAACCAACTGTGTTCCCACTACTTCTAACTAAAATTAAGTTATTTTCAATGTTAAATTAACTAATCACAATAACAATTTCTTTTGTTTCAAAAACCCATAGCGTTGGGATAATATTTCAGTATTTACTAGGTCCAACGTTAAATTTGCGAATTACAGGTTTGTAAGGAGATTAAAGAGGAATCAAAAGTATTTCGCAAGGCAAAAGTAATCCATACTAACAATAACATTATTTACTGGATTTTATCACGCAAATTCTTGTTTTCGTTATTCTAACTTTGAATGATACCCAAAAATGGGTCAGACACCCTAATTTTTAAAATTACAGATTGAACATTGCCTATAGATTATACACAGTTTGAATTTGGATACCACTGCCTATTGCCTATCGACGGGTTCTACGTGCCGGTGCATCGGAACTTGTCGAAACAACACGTTGCTCCGGTGCTGGCAATAGTGTTAATCGGAGATTTAAACTGAGGGTGGTGCGAATCTCGGTTTTTACGCTCCCATCGCGACTAGTGTGCGTGCCCTGTCCCTGCTGCTGCCCGGGACCGCCGACTTCGACGATTCCGGACAGCGAAGCAAGGGAGCCGGCGTCACAGGTGAGTGGAGACACTATTTATTCTTATTTAAGTGCATTTACGGGTGGTTAGTCTCCACCCTGTTGTAGCTAAGTCCCTGTTTTATTGTTCCATGATAAAATTAGGGACTCAAGCGCCAATTTGAGAGTTGCCTGACTGTGTCAATCCCCTTTACCCCCCCCCCCCTGCAGGGGGGGTGAGGTTAGCCCAAGACCCGCACCTGTGCTTCCAGGAGGTTCGAGCCCGCCTCTAGTTGATAATTTATTTTATTTTATTTACTAGGCTTAAGTTAGTATAGGGAACCTCATGGGACCTAACTAACAGTAAGTGGTAGCCGTAGTCATGCCCGGGGGGGACTCACCCCCCCTTGTTAGCACCCCCGGCCCGTCCCGCGGTGGACGCAAATCGAAGAGGGTAGTTGTTCAACGCGGCCTTTTCACAAACCAGTTACGGGAAGTGGTTCCCGTTGCTCAACCGGGTCGGCCGGACCCGGTAGTCAATCCCTCCGCTCCTCGGGCAGGGCCCTCCTCTGAGGGCCAGGGGGCTCAGTGCATCGGATCGGGAGAAACTGAGTTTTCTCTGCCGACCAATGCACCAATGCCAGCCAGGCCTCAGAGGAGGGCCAGGTCCGGCTCGGATCCGGTCCCGGAGGACAAACGTCCTCGCGTAGGCCCCTCCTCAATTACCCTCGAGATAGAGAGGGAGTTGAAGGAGATTTTCGGGGGCTCCGACAGCGAGTACGCGTCGGATGCCTCCGCATCGTCATCATCATCGAGGGGGCGGGGCCCCGCGCAGCCCTGCGTGCCGTCCCACCCCTCGCCCACACCGGATATGACTTCCGGAGGCAGGCCAGTGCCCGCGGCGCGTAAGCTCCGCACGTCGCCTGCCTCCCCCACGCCTCCTCCCTTCTCGCCGATTTCCGGCGGGGCGCCGGCACCATTGTGGGCGTCGGCCGCGGGCCAACAGGGAGGGAGGGGGTTCCTCGACTCAACGCGGTACGCGGAGATCGGTGGAGGCCCCACGGGGTATGCGGACGCGGCTAGACAGCCTGCGTCCCCACGTCCGTCTTCATTGGCGGCTCCACCGGCTCCGCAACCGCAACCGCAACCCTTGCGGCGCGCTGCCGGAACTGCGGCGACAGCGCCAGCCGCCAACACAGGCCTCCCTGGCTCAAACAGAGCCAACAGGGGGATCTCGACCTCCGTCGACATCCCCCGATAGAAGTGCAGTCGCTCCCCGACTGGCCGCGGCACTTCGCAGCCCTAAGAGAGCGACTGGGGTTCGCTCCAAATGGCAGAGCCACCCCGGCCGGTGGATTTAAGTTCCACCCGGCCTCTGTCCGGGAGTTCCGCGTGATCCAGGCATACCTGGTGGAGGCCTCCAGGGGGACCGCGATTTCTTGGAATTGCTGGTCTCTCCCTGAGGATATCCCCACCAAGGTAGCCATCCGCGGGCTCCCGGGCAACACTGATCCCGCTGTAATTACCGAGGCTCTAAAGGAGCTCGGTTTCCCGGCGCGGTACGCCAGAGTGGTCCTGGCGAAGAGGGGTCGACCTTCCAGCGTGTTCTACGTTGAGCTCGACCACCTCTCCAGGGAGGAACTCGCCCGAATATACAGCGTAGAGGAGCTCCTCTTCCTGCCGGGGGTGGTAGTCGAAGCTTGGAGGCCCAAGAAAGGACCTGCGCAGTGCCACCGCTGCCAGGCCTTTGGGCACTCCAGCGTGAACTGCCACCGTGCGGTCCGCTGCGTGCGATGTGCCGGTGAGCACATCGTGGCGGACTGCCCGAGGCCTCGGGATGCCGCACCGACCTGCGCCAACTGTGGCAAAGGCCACGCCGCCAACGACCGGCGCTGCCCGGTCTTCGTGCGGAGGGCGCGGGCCACCGGTGCGGTTATCCCACCACGCTTACCTGAGCCGCCGCGCTCCGGGGACCCCCGTCTGAGGCCACAGCCTCAACCACAGCCCCAACCGCGGCAATCCCGCCCGCAACCCACACCCCGGGCAATACCGGGTACTTCCGCCCCCGGGCAACAGCCCGAGGGTACGCAAAAGAGATGGAAGGGCAAGGGGAAGGGAAAGTCTTCCCGACCCGCCCCCCCACCACCGACTCAGACTCCTTCGGTCCCTGCGAACCCACAGGCGACCTCGCTCATGGCGGAAGCAAATGCTCCCCGTGAGCAAAGGCCGCCAAGACCCAGACCCCGCGAGAGGGTGACGGCCGTTGCCACTTCGGTGACGCTTCCTCTGTCTTCCTCGGCTCCTGCCACCCAGGAGGCGGCGTCAACGAGGAAGAAGAAGAAGAAGAAAAAAAAAAAGAAACCGAAGGGCAGCAAACCTGCGGCGGTGGGTACTCGGGATGCTCTGGAGCAGCCCGTGGCCGCTACATCACCGGCCCCTTTGCCTCCTCGGCCATCACGTGCCGGAGAGAGGCCTGTGTTGGAGGCTGTAGCCCCTCCACAGACACTCCAACACGAACCCATGGAGGTAGGGTTCGAGCAGACTCCGACGGGGGCTCCGTCGGCTGCCGCTGCGGCTGCGTCAGCAGCGCGACGGAGGGATAGCCCCAGGGCATCCCTTCTCCGCCGCAATGCTGCTGGAGTTGTGGGAGAGAGTGTCGGAGGCGATCCGCGAATTTATTCGCGCGATCTCCTCCCTCATAGCCCCCCTCGGGGGACTAGTATCGGGAGTCAGCCCTTTTGTCCAGCAGCATGGATAGGGAAGAGCTGCGGGCCATTTATTGGAACCCCGGGGGGATCATCTCTCACAGGATGGACCTCATCCGTTTAGCCCAGGAGTACAGACCGCATGTCTTGCTCCTGGGAGAAACCAAACTTAGACCGACTACGAGGTTTGTAGTGCCTAACTACATCGTGTACCGAAGGGACGAACTGACCCCTGATGGGATCCCGTTCAGGGGAACGGCGGCTCTCGTCAGGCGGGACGTTGTGCACGATGAGTTAGAGCTACTGAGCTTCACCGACACCAGAACGGTGGGAGTGAGAGTACAGGTACTGGGGGTCGAACTGCGGATTTATGCCGCGTATCGTCCCCCGGGCTACATCCTCGAGCCGGCAGACATTAGACGGGTCCTGGACTATGACCGTCAACCGACGCTGATTCTGGGAGACCTCAACGCGAAACATACCGCGTGGGGCTCTCGGAGTATATCGGCGGCGGGGAGGCGGTTGAGCGATGATGCCGATAAGGGGGACTACTGTGTGGTCGGCCCCGATGAACCAACGCACATCCCGGGTTCGGCGAGATATCGTCCGGACGTACTGGATGTGTGCGTTCATAAGGGGTTGCGGTGCCCGATTAACATCGAGGTACTGTACGACATGGGTACCGCTCACTTGCCGATCTTGGTCACGGCGGGTTTGGGGATCACTCGTGTCGCGGCCCCCCCTTTGAGGCCCAGGGTCGACTGGGACGCGTTTCAGTCCTCGCTAGTCGACCAATCACCGTTCCAAGATCTGTCTACCCCCGATGACGTCGACGAGGCGGCCGTCCGCCTCACTGATTTCATCAGGGGAGCCATAGACCAAGCGACGACCATGGTGCCCAGCAGCGGGCCCAGGTGCAAACTCCCGGCGTCGATTGAGACGCTAATACGTCACAAACGACGTCTGCGGAAGCTCTGGGCGACCACCAGGTGTCCCAGGATCAAGCGCGAGCTTAATGCGTTGGAGGAGGAGGTGAAGACCAAGGTCCGTGCCTTCCGGGGCGAGTCCTGGGAAGAGTACGTGAGGGAGGCTGGTGATGACCGCACCATGACCTCCCTCCACAGGATCTGTCGTCGCCTCTCCTCCAAGCCTAGCCCTGTTTACCCACTTGTGGATGAACAGGGCAGAAGGTGCTTTACGCCGCAGGCTCGCGCCGAAGTCCTGGCTGGCTCGCTGGAAAGGCAGTTCACTCCGAACGCCTCGGTCCCGGAGATGGCTCACTTCCACCGTGTCTTGGAAGAGGGGGTTACCAAATCCCTAGACCCTCGTCTCCCGATGCCACCGCTTGAGGAGGATCAACTGATCACCCCCAGGGAGGTGTATCAGGCGATCAAGACCCTCAAGCGCCGTAAGGCTCCCGGGGACGATGGTATCCCTCCCATGGCACTACAATCTATCCCTTCCAACGTTCTGGCAAACTTGTCAGAACTCTTCAATTCCATTCTCCGCACGGGTCACTACCCGCGGACCTGGAAAATGGGCAAGATCATCGTCTTGCCCAAGCCCGGCAAAGACAGGCGTCAGGCCTCTAGCTACAGGCCCATCACCCTGCTCTCGCACGTCGGCAAGTTGTTTGAGCGGTTACTCCTGAGGAGGATATCTCCGCATATCCACCTCAGACCGGAGCAATTCGGTTTTAGAGCTGACCACTCGACGACTTTACAGCTAGTCCGTGTCTTGCATCATCTTGCGGACCAACGCAACTCCGACCGGTACACGGTCGCAGTCTTTCTCGACATCGAGAAGGCCTTCGACCGGGTATGGCACGGGGGGTTGGTCAGCAAGTTGCAATCCACCGGCCTACCTCAAGCCTACTGGCGACTGCTGGGGTCGTGGCTGGAGGGGAGATCCTTCTTTGTCGCGGTCGAGGGGTGCAAGTCGTCTGTGCGCCCCATTTCGGCCGGGGTCCCACAGGGTAGTGTCCTGTCCCCGATCCTATACGCCCTCTATACCAATGACATTCCCACCCTGGAGGGGCATCTCCGCTGGTGGGAGGAGGATGCGAAACTGGCCCTCTTCGCAGACGACTCGGCCTATTTTACATCCTCCAGAAGTGTTAAACTCGCCGTCTCCAGGATGCAGAGGCTCCTGGATGTTCTGCCTGAGTGGTTGGACCGGTGGAGAGTCTCGGTCAATGCGGGTAAGACCCAGGCTCTACTCTGCGGTCCGACCCGCATCAGAGTCGTCCCCCGTCTCAGTCTTCGTGGTGTGGATGTTGAGTTTAAATCCAGCGTTCGGTATCTCGGATGCGAGATAGACCGTTCGCTCCGCATGAAGCCACAGGTCGATCGAGCGATTGACCTGGCTCGTGCGGCGCGATTCGTCCTGCGACCGGTCCTCGCGTCCGCGCTGCCGATCAGGACTAAGCTCACTATCTACAAGACTTATATCCGTCCACGTATTACGTACGCTGCTGAGGCCTGGTATCACCTCATACTGCCGTCCCAGCGGAAAAGGTTGCAGGCCCAGCAGAACATTTCCCTCCGAGTCATCGTCGGAGCAGGCCGTTACGTGCGTAACGACGTAATCGCCCGGGACCTTGAGATGGAGTCGCTCGAGGAGTTCATCGTCCGGCTCGCCCGTAACATGTACGAGCGGGCCGACCGAGGACCCCACGAGCACCTCCACAACATAGCTCCCTTACACGCCCGGCCGCCCGAAGGCGCGGCGTTGCCTAGGGAGCTACTGGGTCCCCCGAGATTCCTCGGAGTTAACTATCCTACGGCGTAACAGCGTGGTAGGATATAGGCGATCCCCTCTACGGGACTGAGATCACTGTATCGTCCGTCCCGCACGTTTCTCTGCCCCATGATGGAGCCCACGGGGGCTACCATCACCCTCCCGATAGGGAGGTGCGACCCCGCTCCCTTTCTGGGAGCTGTTCCCCCTTATGGGGACCCCCCACATTTCAGTGGGGACATCACTTTTAATTTTTTTTTTTTTTTTTCATAAGCCCCCTTAAGGGGCTTTAAATTCCCCCTTCAGGGGATTGGGTCGCCTAAGCTAGGCTTGGGGACCTCTTCATTGAGGTTTAGGGTTGCGGGATGAAATCCTGGACCTGTCCGGGGTTCCGTCCCGCATCCCCGGGTCCCGCTCCCCATCTGGGAGTTTTGAAATTCCATTGGAGCTTTAAATCACCCCGCCTAGCGGCGGAGTAACTAGTCTACCCCACTTTGCTCCCCTTCCGGGAACTCAGTCCCCCTTCAGGGGATGGGACCCCCAATCGGGGGCCCCCTAGTTACCGTGGGCATTAGCCTATGGTCCCGTTTCCCTTTTGGGAACGGCCGGCACAATCGCGGGCCCTTCTCTTCCCACGTTTCGTGGTGTTGTCGTGGGAGGGAGGGGCCGGCTGGGGCTGGACGGGGCCTCCCGCCCTTTCTTTTGCATTTTTGTTTTCCTTTATTTTTCTTTTCTATTTTACTTTGTTTTTGTTTTTGATTTTAGATTTTCTTATTTTATATAGTTTGTTTCTAGTGCACTCTCATTTTGTCTTGTTTTGTTCTGTTTTGGTTTTATTTTTGTATTAATTTCACATTTTTATAGTTTATATAGTTTATAACGTTTAGTTTTAATTCAATTGTACAAATCTGTAAATAAAGGGTTCTCCCACCCCCTCTAAAAGGGATAAACAAATAAGCGGGCAAGAAGACTGCCCAGAATGGGCATGGATTCGGCCGGAGCTGGTCTCCCATCACCAACAGCTCAAACCCGTCTAAATGACCAGACCATGGGCAAACCCCAAGAAGGGGATAAACAATGCCACATATTCATCTTCACCTCCGCCTAGAATGGCGGAGAGATTATGCCCGGGCAGAGGGGTGCCCCCAAGGCCCGTCCGTGTCCCCCTTCGGGGGACTCGAAGACCCCCATGGCTGGCTGGGGTTCTACGTGTAGTGGTACAACCAACAAAATTACGAAAATACTTTTTGCATAAATAGTCATAAAATTTACTTTTTTATATTTAAATTCCAATTATTTCAGAGAAAACCTACTAAATTTGTTTATGTCTTAGCAAAGTAATGACAAAGTGTAGAACTTTCAAATGGCTCTCCTGTAAAATTGCACTAGTTTAAAAGTATAAACATGAGTATAAATGACAAAACGTAAGTATACGTAGGACCCGTCGCAATTACGATTGAGATCCGAATGAGGATTACTTTAATCTTAGTTTCGAAAATCTATAGACGATTCCTTTGACATGTATATCTTTTTAATGCTGCGTTTACTTATTGGCTCAATGTTCAAATTCACGTCGAAGGGGTTCATTACTTTTGAAAGATTGTATCTGTTACTGTCTTTTAAGTTTTAATCACTATTCAAGCGCAATTATTCATACATAAATCAAATTTATCCGTTTCGTATTTTTTACGTGCCCGCTAACTTTGACGTCAAGTTGGCACGTATTGACTATCGAATATCTTTTAAAGTACAGTAGCACTATTTGTGTGGTATCGGTCAATATTTAGCACTATTTAGCTAGAATCTTTCGACATCTTCAAAAACTTTAAATTCAATTGTATGCCTGCCAACTTGACGCACGCTGACAAAGATAGACTAAGACTGCCACCATGATGATGGGCGGCACAGCTAGTATTAAGATTTAAGAATTGAACATCAAAATAATAATATTATAAATAACACGAGTCAATAGTAATATAAACTAGATAAAAGAAATTAATATATAAATATTTTTTTCGCTGGAATTTTTACATGACTTTAGATTAATAGCACGATTTATTAATGTTTACCTATTTATAGTACCTATCCAATGTTTGCTTATTTAGAAAAGTGAAAATGTAAAGAAGTAAAACACCAATATTCATGTTATTTCACTTTAATCGAAGAAAAATAGCTCTAACAAGGACAAAATTTTAGAACACAATTCTTCTTCAAACGTTTGTACAAGCTTACTGCTAAATGAGAATGCTATTCAAAAGAATTATTTCTTCGAAATTCATTCAACCATCAATTTATTTAATACTATTCCTTATCTAAATCACAAGATCGACGATAAAATTAAACTACCTTAAATCACAAAATGCACTAAAACATGCACATTTGCAATTATATTTTTATACCGTATCAAATTGGTACAATTATTTTATATTATAATAGTAATATTATGATGTAAAAAAGCATTATTTAGGAATTTCATAAATTATTATACGCTACAAAATTTGTCTAAATTACATTCCTTCTGCGACATCAAAAGTATGTAACTAGTTTTAGAAATCGCATTGTATGAGTATGTATTTACGACAAAACAAAGATTTTTCCTTAAAATTATATGCGAGGAAGTAGGTAACAGTAAACAAGTAACTGTTGTCGATACAAGTGTTTGTAATATAAAAGTACTGTTATCTCTACAATCACTTTTGAAAGTTCCGTCAATGAATCACTTTAGTATAATAATATGACTAAGACTTAACGAGAATACTTTATACAAAATTTGGTACCTACTTACTTGTTTGTTTTACTAGAAAAAAACACGAAACAAACTACTGAATCTACATAATGTTAATGAGAATTCCTGTTTTAAAATAAATTGAAGGTCATCGGAAAATTATAATAGGTGTCTAATAACTAACTAAATAATTACCTGCTTAATTAAGGTAAACGATGAACCACCAACTTAAAGTTTAATTGGAATCCTACTAATTAAGTGGTTCATAATAAAATTAAAAACGTAAACAATAGTTAAAGCTCTGGATTATCAATACACGAATTTTATTTTATCGCTACTAGAAATTATTGTTACAATCTAAAACAATACTTTAGTGCAATTATAAAAACAAGTATTTCATGTACTAAAACTTTATATTAAAGGCTAGTTACGTCATTCAGTACTTTGATCATGATCTGTTAAGGTCAATATAAACGAAGAATAAATATTATGATTGTAGAGTACGTGCGGCCATTTTAGTTCGTTCTCGTGACTCGTGTCGTCGCGAGAGACACGTCACAGATAGCTATCCTTTTCTCACACGCTCTCCGCATATAGCACCATTGTAACCCGACACGTTTCATACACACAAGCGATTTCACAACATGTTCCACACTTTCACAGATAGAATGTTTTGTTTATAAATTAAGAATCGACCGATATTTCATGACACGGTTGTTTCTTTTCTTGTAACCTACGAACAGCTTCAGCAACAAGGGCACGTTGTTCCAATAATCTTTCCACAAGATCAACTGGTTCCTGCTTTCTAATATAATACGGTGCTGCTCGAGCTCTAGCTTGCAGGTGAAGCTTTTGTTTCAGGCCAAGGGTGAGTTCCTCGATTGCAGGTAATCTACTTGATGGCAATTGCCTTCTGTCTTGATCAGTGTTTTGACGATTTTCACAGCTGGATTTCTCTCTCAGCATAGTGGTAAAAGTCTTTAAAATTAAAGTTGTTACACAGGACTTGAAGTCTCACCGGTAATGTGGGCGGCGCGTTACGTTTGCGAATACCGAATGAATGAGCGAGTGAGGCAGCCCAAGCCAGTCCGACCGACATGAGTATAGGAAAGACAGGTCTAAGCGGGGGAAAGGGAAGGGCGGGGTAGTGACGTATACAGATGCGCAGTCGTGCCGGACTGTATACAAACAATACGACGGACGTAAATAAACACAACACACTATGACGTTAACTATACCTTTGTGTGTGTGAAATCCAGACAGTAGACATTGGGGTTGACTTACCTGCGTTACATACAATTAATTTCTAAAAAATAGCAACAACAATAAAAGCAACAGAAAACCTTGATTTCAAACAACGCTATGTTTTCGACCAGTAAGTTGGATGTAGGTAACGATGCGTGGACAACATTATAAATTTAATGATGTAGTAAATAAAACGTAGATTAACCTTACTTAAGAATAAAATTTTGTTCATGAGTATCAATGAATTAAGAATTTATTTCAATACATAGTTAATTATAAAATTATGTTATTTTATTTTAAAACTATCGAATTAAAATCCTAGTCACTGTCTTCATTTTAGAGATCTTGAAAAGTTTATCTTAAAATATCTTAATCTGTAATTTGGTATCTGTATACCCTAATAACAAAAAATAAACGAAGTAAATATGCAAGTCAATAATAATATTAAAATAAATGTTTTGGACGTAGGTATGTAGTAAATGAACGACGCTAAATTTGGTTTGTCAGTTTCGTTGAACCAAAACCGGGCATTGCCCCGAGTTTTTTTCCACATTATTTAGAAGAAGTACTTCAATAGTTTCGATTGTAAACATGAAAACGACAACACAATTTTTGGACTGTATGTAGTATGTACATCAGATAATATAAATTGTGAAAATGGAGTTGCCTTAACAGCTCTTTAAATTTGTTCGTGTATATTGACCTTGAAAAGATAAAATACTCAATTTGGTGTCTGTGATAAACTTGATTAATAAGATAAAAACATAAAGTTTGATATTTATTTATATTTCCTACATATTCACGCTATACATATATCAAAACAAAAAACAAACACGTGGTTAAATAAACCCACGTGGTAATAAAATAGTAATTCAGATAGCGTCTATATTACTCATAGTACTTGCGAATGGCGAGTTTTAAGAATTTGTTTATAAATGTCGTTTGAAATAAGTCAATGACTTCTAATTCGTGGAAATGTTTGAAGACAGTGTAGTGTTTTGAATTACGCTTCAATTTTAAAAACGTTTGTTTGATTTGTGCTCGTAAAGATCATATTTTACAATTGAGATGAGACAGTTATTTTTAATTTCATTTAAGTATTATTGGCCATAAAAAATACATATTATAACAACATCGAGTAGAATATAATTATTTGAAACATGTTTCAAAGAACTTGATATGTGTATATAATATTTTATTAGTATGCTAAACGAACTGAGTTTCATCGATACCCTCTAATGTTAGTCACATGCGATTGGCATACTTTCATTTGGCTTCATTCTGTTGTTCATCACAATACCTAAGAAAGCATGTGAAGGTGAATGGTAATTCCAAATATTCAATTAATAAAATAGAAGTCTGTAATGATATAATTATTTTAAGAACCACTACTATTATTATGAAGTTTAAATTTATTGAATTTGTCGACTTAATATTTGTTATTAAATACTAGTAATACACACTGACAATATGGAAAATACGGAGTTAACTTCCGTATTTTAGAAAATGGAAAAACTTGAATAAAATTGATGCAAATATTGAATGATTTATTGAACGAATAGACTCAAAATACAGAATTTCTTTATTCTAAGAGCCAACAGATTAAATATTGCATAGAGAAACATCTTACAACAATACTAATAGGCAATAGGCAAGCGCAAGCCTTTTTCGTTATTTACAAATTTTATGCAAATTTTATGAGTGATGTTGAATGTCTTTGAGTATAAATATTTATAAATCACGGTGTATTACTTTAATTATCTTCATAAGCATTGATAAAAATAATATTATCATTTCTATACTCATTTATTATCTTATTTTTAACATTATATTAAAAAAAAGAATATACAAGAAAAACAAAATCCAAAAAATGTCAATCATTCTTATGATGATAGACAGTACCAGTAACTAAGATGTACAATAATTTTAATATTCAATCTAAATATTGTTTAAGTAATACATTTTAACAATATTGGATTAAGACACAACGTGAATGAGAATTATGAGAAAAATATTAGAAACAAGAAAATAAATTTTTGTTGTAATAACCTTTTTTTATGATTTTATGTTATTATGTGTACTTACCAACTAGTCAGGTAATTAGGTTGGGTATGCATCTTGAGCTTTACGGCATTAAACCCACTGAGATTCGTACTACTAACTCCATCTAGCATGCATAACGTGAATTCTTGTAAAAACAAAAGTGAACGATAGGTGGTGCTATTTTTAATTTATTTTCATTTAAGATGTAATAGTTAATTAGTGAAAATAAGTTTCAACATTTTCTCGAATTTGTCTGAGACAAATCAAATTTATTCAATTTAGCACCCTGTGAGGGTTCACTTGCACTTAATTATAATTGGTATCATAGATATATCGAAGTAAATAGCTCAAGTATCATAAAGATACAGCTCAAGTGCCTCTTAACTTCATGTTTTATTATAAAAGTTGGTATATGTAGATGTAGATAGATGTAGTTCTTTGATTTTGAATCATTGTTACGTTTGACAAGTATATCCTTAACCGTTACATTTAAATAAGAGTCTTGAGAAGGACGTGTTTACCTACATTGCAGAATTCAGAGGTCCCTGAACTCTGGTAATCACTTAGGTCCATTGGCTTGTCTATTTGCTGAGCATTAATCAAAATTTCTTACGTTACCATTTTTATTTAAACTAGAATCAAACAACGCTAGCGAACAGGTATTGAATGTTTAGGTGTTACCTCATATACATTTCCCAGTAAAGGGATGGGCATCGAGTTATATGATCGATATTCATTTAATTTTAACTCAGGTATTTTTAAAACTACGTCTTATCAGTGAGCAATGATATTAAATAAACAGTTATCGTTTTCGTGGTACTCCGTAAAAAAAATATTTGACATAAAAACGGTGGTTCCCGGTGTACCTTGGAATATGTAGGTACCTATTTTTTATTATCTAGGAATGTAGACTATTAGTCAGTTTTGCTAAATGTTGAAGTATTATATGTGTCAACATTGCATTTTGATATATTTATGAAAGATGAGGAATATTTGAAATGTAAATTTAGAGTCTACATCACTGGTAGATATTTTTATTTTTTAGTTTTTTTTATTGCGTGATAGATAAACGAGCCTACGGCCCACCTGATGGTAAGCGGTCACCGTCGCTCATGAACCTCTGCAATGCCAGGGCAATGAGGGGGCTATAGTAGGTAAAGTTAAAACTATGCGTTATATAAAGACAAAATACATAATCTGAAATCATTGTCAAACCAAATCCCGTTATCAGCAATATGACTATCAACAAATGTATCTACATAATAATATCTATAATCTTATAAGAGAAGATTGCTTGACTCAGTTCGAAGGCCATCGAGAACGGAACGACACAACACTAGCACGGTTGCGCAGTCATCAGAAATGTCGAAAGAAAGTGAACGCCAGTCTCAACAGGGCACGGTTTGGCTAAAACACTTCAAGCCAGTATTCCGTAGTAGTCGCCAGTAAATACACACGGATCGGACGCATTAGCTGTGCGGTTACAAAACTCACGCACTACTTGTGTAATATGAGTAAAAAGTAAATTAAAATGGATTTATTACGCGAGGGTGGTGGTCCTACTAAAGTAGTGGCGGCAAGACACATAAGTCCGGACAAACCCTTCCCTGATCCTCATGGTGCTGTTAACAGAACTGTTCTTTGCTACAGCTACAGCCTTCAACCGGATTTTGAATCCTATTATTTGGGTATGAACACTATTATTTTTTAATTACTACGAAAATCATTTTATTTAAATGTGTTAACTAATATTAGGAAATAAAGTTAAAAATTAACTAAGTATTGGGTTAAATTTTCGGTATTAAATTGAGAGATTTTTTTTAAATAATCATAGACCGAAGAAGAAGAAGAAATTAAAACATTTTGGACAAAATATTAAACCGACCCACTTCTAATTAGTTTTAAAAACGTATAATTTTGGATATAATTTTATTTTGCGTTTATGTGGCAAATCCTAGAAACGGATTAGTGTTTATTGTATTTATGTATAGTTTCAGCATTGATGAATTAATTTTGGATAGGTACTTTTTTGTTTCCTAACATCGATGGACAAACAACATAAAATTAATGTCTCTTGTCGTTGTGCGTAGAAATCTGTTTCATTTTTCCTCTAGGTCCTTGTTAACTAGCAACAAGTGCTTGTAGGCAACGAAGACTTATTTCCTATTTTTATTTCCGAAATTATTTTGAACTGATGCTCTCTATAATCATATTTTATTGTGCCGTAAAAAAGCGTTTTTGGTAATGTCGTAAGAACCTGTTTACCTTTGATTCGCAACCTTCGTTGTCGGTTAAACCCTCAATCTATGCAACAAACTTCTTGATTCAACTTCAAATTAAAATCGTTGGGCCACGGTACAGCTGATGTTTTATTAATTTTATTTGAAAATCTTCAAGATATTTTTGATTAGCTATGAAACACATATCTTTCGTCGTTACCGAAAACACCTTAGTTATAGGAGGTCGAGATAACAAAAATTCGAAATAAGGAAATAATATAAAACAATATAATACAAGAAACGAGCGCTATGACTTGTTCTTCTTCAAACGAGGCTTGTAGAAAGTCCTTAAAGGTAGGCCGTAGGTAGAGGCCCCGCAGTGTCTCCTAACAATGCAGAGGTTCATGAGCGAGGGTAACCGCTTACGATCAGGTGGACCGTTAGCTCGTCTGCCTACCACGCAAAAAAATATACATGGAGTCAATGATAATTATAATAATACGATGTATCTAGGAGACTGCCTACGACTAGGCTAAATACAAGGAAGTTTAATATGTAATATTGTAAGATTCAATACTGTTGGTATATTAGATTTCCCCCCTAAGTGTGATTAATAAGACTGCCTTATCTCATTGATGTCTATGGCCTAAAAATGCAATTATACTATTAGTAGTGATGTTCATTGTTCAATGCAAATACATTTCTAAGTTACGATTACGCATGAAAATATGTACGCATGTGTAACGTTGAATTATTAAGATACTTTTCTTTTGAGTCCATCTTCCTTGTTTATTGATACTATTTGAAACGATAGGCTGGTGTGTAATACAGATACCTATTACGCATAGGGATTTTATAATTTATTAAATTAAATATATTTACCTTCATGAATCATTTATATTTTACTAAATGTAACAAATAAGGATAATGCGTATGTTTTCTGAGTTGAACGAATAATGTACCATTACAGGAAACAACAATAGTTAAGTACTTATAAATAAGATTATACGCTTCGAATTTAAAAAAACTGTACAAGTCTATGTAACATGCATATGATTTAGGTACCTATGTCGGAAAAGTTTCGGTGCATTTTCCTTAATGTCATAATAAACACGAGAAAAAACATTTGGCTTGAATATAAATCATTTCAGAAGATGAAAACTGCCATAATCATTCAGGGGGTAATAATATTTAACATTGCTTCTATTAACCAATATATCGAGGCAGGAAAGCGTAAAGCTGTAATCCGGAAGGTATGATCTTTACACCAGAGCATTAAAACTGTTGTAGGTAATTTTAGAAAAAAAAATCATAACTCGTGAACGGTTGTACCTACAAGTTTGGTGTTTTGAGCAAAGTTGTGCAGTTCGGAAAGTTCTTGTAGTATTTTAAATAATATTTAAATACGAACAAAGATCGAGCTAATTCGTCTGCGTCGTATATGAGACTTCCAAAATTCGTCTTCTAAGTAGTTTACCGGTCTTAAAATAAATAATTTAAAATAGCCTTCAAATGGTCTCAAATTATTAAGAATATATATAATCCATAGTATTCCATAGGTATGTAGGTTATCCATCAGCAATCAGACAATAACATGTAAATTCATAATATTGAAATTACTCCCATGTCACACTTAGTTAGATTATTACTCAGAATTTTATAGTTATTTCATGTAAAACAGTAACGACATAGCCGTAATTAAACATTGTCTAGTTTTATAACTCTACCTAGAAGCTTGCTATTTTTACAAATAACTACATACTTATTAGGACATATAAGCAGGCAACTAGGTACTTACTAGATACCATATTCATGAATGTACTGTGGTTGTAAGTTGTTACCATCACAATCGTGTCTTAAATCTCAAGCCTTGTGTTTAATTACCCTCGAACTTAAGAAATACACGTTTATTTTCGCTATGTGTTTTCTCACTAACTCTCATTACTTATTATTTACTTATGTAATAAGTTATGTTGTTCAAAAGTAGAATAAGATATGTAGTAGCTTCCTATTGTGTCGTTCTTTTTTGGCCAACAGTACTTAAGTAAGTTACGATTTTTATCATGACTCTAATCAGATGGGTACCTAAGGCCCGAATACTCGTACGCATCTTAAGTCTGATACTTTACTCACAGCTACTTAAAGTTCAGAAATCTTACAATTTCAATGGTATACACAAACGTAAATTAAGAGATTTAACTTTTTCACATTCCATTTTACGTAAGCGTGTTCAAAATAAATGTAATACTTTATGTGAAAATGTGTTTAAACATACAAAAACTATAACAAAATATTATTTAATTAAGAAATAGTATATATTTTGTACACCTCCAATGTTTATTATTAAATACTTGATTAAAAAAGGTTATCTCATGGTTTCAATGTAAAGTTAAATGATGCGTGAAATGTATCTCACCTCTGACTTGAAAGCGATTTTAAATCTTCTACTTATCCGTATACTCAAACGCTTCTTAATTTTACCAAGCTCTCAAACAGTTGTCAAACGCTAAAATTTTTGAGTAAGGTCGTGAGGTTCATTATCTATGAGATTAGTAGTTTGGTATTTATTTGAGTAGTTAATATCGCCTATAACTATGAATTTTTAAAACGGAAAGTTTAATATTCAGTGTCAAATGAACATGGCATTTATTAAGTGGTCGTTGATAATGCTGAATTTCATCCATCCATTATGCAGACAGCCGATGCGTTGCGTTGCGGTGCGCTTAATTGTGCGCACAGCTGTATACTTTCTTGCTTTTAAAAAAAAATCACATGTCAATATTGAAGTAGTTGTTGAGATCCATTTTACGTAATATTACGTGCAACATAAAATATTAATTCAGTCATTGTGTAGTATTATATATAGTCATCATTTTGAATAAAACATTGAAAAGAAGTTTATTTCGTAAATGGATGCATTTTCTTTAATTTTTGATATATTTGAAGCGTGATTTTTATGTTTAATAATCATGTTTATTTAAATTAGTCTTGCGTAAAACTGAACACACCAACTCACTGGACTTTAGCTGACACCATACTGAAATATCTAATTTTTGTTTGTCAATACCAGTTAAGTTGTTAAAGCTAAACAGCTGTCAGCAAAATAACCTTTGTTTATTTGGTGCCATATGTAATTCATGGCAAACAACAAGAAAAGGAAAATAATAAGGAAGTTTTATTGAATAAAAAGGTAAGTATATACATATAAGTAATAAACTTTTAAGTAATAAACTAATAAATTTGTAACAATAATTAATAGAACAGGAACTGAGTGAATAATAGATACCTGAATATAATCAATATTATGGAAACTAAGTCAAAAATGATAGTAAAAAGCTGATAAATGTATTGTAATTGAGCACTTGATTTCAACAATAGTGGTGAACTTTCCACATTTTCAAACGCATTACCTGCTAAAATCACTAATATGAAAACAAAAAATGTTAATTTAGATTAAAATTAATGTAGGTAATTGTGGATCATATAATAATAATAATAATTGTTTTTTCAGATAATCATTGTGTTGATGGATCATTGGAGAATCTGATACAAATAATAGTGGCAAGCCGTTCCCATCACATACATTATATAATTTCATAATTATAATTTTGTTTTGATGATTATAATTATTATTAATAATAATTATTGTGCTAAATAATTTATTTGTGAACATTTTGTGACTGAATTTTATCATAAGTTGATATGAAAAAGCACAAATGTAACTAATTTGTGTCAACAATTAATTTAAAATAAATAATATTAATATTATTTGTTAAGTAAATAATGTTAGTTGTAATCTAAATAATATGATTTATTTAAAAATTGTACACAGAACAAGTTTTAGAACTGTGGATGCCGATCCCGGTTGAGTGGTTAAAATTGAAACCAAAGTAAAAATTTTGATTTAAAGTTGAAATTACATTATGTGTTTATTAATATAGAATGTAATCATTGTGTTAAAATCTGTGAGTGTAAATTAAAGCATTATATTTTAATGAAAAATTAAAGTTTGTATTTTAAAAGTTCAAATTGTTGGTTTTTAATATGTATGCATGTTAGAAATAAATAATGATAATACAGTCGAACCTCCATATCTCAAACCTTAACTTTTGGTAATTTAAAAACCTCTACAACTTCAAAAAATAATATGTTCCCGTCCCATCAGAGCCCTAACATAGACCCTTGATAAGTTAAACCTCTATAATTTGAAATATTTTGTGTTTCCCTTGGACTTTAACTTATCGATGTTAGACTGTATTAGGATTAAATAACTTTAAAAATATAGTGTTGTTATCATTTGTGAAGACCTAATTTTAAAGGTATGATTGCTCATCTGCAATTATTATAGTAATAAAGCAAACAAAATAATTTGTTGACAACAATTTATTAAGGAGAAAAATGAGAATCAATGATCATTGATCGAATATTAAATCCCGTTGTACAGGGGAGAGCTCCTCTTGATGTAAGGTTTCTTCATCCCATACATTGTTTTGTATGAGTGTAACGTTGCAGATACTACAGGGTCTCCAGAATAACCATGTTCTCAATGTCACCACGATCAGGTTGTGCACAAAGGGTTGAGTCATTGAATACAGTGCTAACACGAACAAAGCCTGGCCATCTGGTAACTATATTACTAATCCTCAAGGTAGCATCACATTATGTGAAAAATATGTCTTTCAGTTGCAATACATGTCAGCTTGGGAACCTCCTAAAATTAAAATTAAAATGTTAATTATTAAATTTTTTCCTTCAGTGTTGTTATAAATTGCATATTGTTGATTGTTTAAGCATTTACCAATTATGATTTTGACAAAGACTACCATTTTAATAATAAAAAAGTACAGAATTAAAAGTTTATTGTTTCTCAATCAAAGCATAATACTATCTAGATATTTAAAATATTATCATTATATTTTATGAAAATATGTGTTTTTAAATAATGATTAAGATTACAGAAGTTTAAGATAAAAGTACACAACAGAATGAACAGTACATACCAGGAGAATTTATTTTAATATGTGTGCAGTCTAATGCTCCCAGAACTCTTGGAAATCCAGCAATTGCATAAAATTCGTTGGCCACAGTTCGATGCTCTTCACTTGTTGGCATATTAATATATCTGCTTTTCAAACTTGCCAATTTTTTAGTCACCCTGTGGACTACATGGTGTACAGTGGGTTGTTTCACATGGAATATATCACCAATTACTTTTTGGTAACTTCCAGTGGCGTAGAAGCGTAGAGTAATCAAAATTTGGTCAATTGATTCTATTGCTCTATTTCGTTTAGTCGCAGGTTTTATAGATTGACCAATTACTGAGTCAAGATACTGCACAGTTTCTTTTGATAGCCGAAAACGAGATCCAAATTCGGCGTTGTTATATTTTTGAAACAAATACCACTATCGTAAAATGTCAACAATAGGGGTGTGCGAATATCGTTCGAATATTAATATTCGATTCAAAATTCGACGAATATTCGAAAAATGTCGAATAATTCGATAAGTTTCGAATATTCCGAAATTTCGAATAGTATTGAATTTGAATACGATAATGCATCGTGACCAGAGAACGTAAGTTTTTACAATCACACAAACAAAAAATACAAAATCTGACGTCTAGCCCATTCAAGATATTATCTACGAAATACAAATTCTTGTCCGATGCATTATCGTAGTCACATTCGATACTATTCGAAATTTTTCGAATATTCGTCGAATTTCGAATAATTCGTAAGTTCGAATTATTCGCACACCCCTACTACGAATCTAATACTAATATTCGATTCGAAACGAATAATTCGTATGTTCGAATTATTCGCACACTCCAACAGTCAACAAGCCAATGTCAGTATTACCATTAAGTATGCGAACAGCGACATTGGCGGAATCAGTGCGCAGTAATATCCACGCGCGACTGAGGCCATAAAAAAAAAAAAAAAAAATTACGTAGGTCGTCATTATAAAAGCGTCTTCAAAATCATGTTTGAGTATACCATTTTGATAGTTAAGAACTTGTTAAGGACTGTACGACGAGTCAAATATTTGAGATGCGTACGAGTATTCGGGCCTAGATCTCTTGTTGATTCGATTAAGTCTTAAGCACGGATTAATAATATATTCATTATGAGCCTAGACAATGAAACGTGACTAACACTTTACTTAACAATCAAGTTTTTAGTGTAAGTATTACGAATGGAAGTATTACATTTCTATATATTGCGGAAAGATTTTTCAAGCTCTAGTAAACATTACTAGTAGTTGCATACGAAAACGATCGCTTCCAATAGCTTTATTATTCAAATTTCTGTGCTATTTGCAAGAAATCGACATTAATGTACCTAACTTTACTCGTAGCGTTCAGAGTCAACATGAATTAAAAAAGCAGTGAATTAAAGAAGTTTTAGTGGGAATAGGCGCATTGTAAAGTTATTGTTCGAAAATCTCCATCAAGTAACGGAATTATAGTGAAATTTTAAATAAAACGATCAACTTTAAAAACAAAGTTTTTAATTATTATATAATATGTTCTTATAACTACAAAGATTCACCTGATCCAGGTACGATTTAATTATCTATTCTAGTTCGGTCCAATTCAAGTTAATTTGAGAAATCAACGTGGTTTGAAGTGCCAGCTGACGGATTTGAAGAAGTTTTGTAATATCGTCTGCTTGGTGATTTGTCTGAAGAAGGTATAAAATATACAGTTGGTGCTTTGCTTTCCGTTGGAGATGGACTTTTACTTCTTATTGGTTCATTTATTTTTACGGAACTATGATTTAAGTTGCCAAGTGCAGCTTCAAACAAAATATCGTTAACTGCTTTTTCGGCTAATAGTTTTTGGATAGGTGCTAGTTTTCGCAGTTTAGATGCCCATAGTCTGGCTAAGTGATATTCCTCTTGGTTTTCAGAATCATCATGATCGCTCAATTCTAAAAATGTCCGTTCCTTAGAAGTATTTTGATCAGTGCGACGTCGTTTCTTGTTTCTAATTTCTATTGAAGTTGGCATTTCCAGTGGATCCAACTGTGATGTTATGTACATTAATTTGTTATCTTCTGCATCAGTGTTTTCCGAGTCTCTCTGTCGAAAAATGACAAATGTTAAAGTGTGTATAATGCTTAAAGGTTATTTTAGTGTAGACTGTAGGTGCACTATGCATGTTAAATAAATAAATGATACTTTCAGTGTACGACATTCAGTAGGTACGTATATGGTACAACTTCTAGTACGTGTTGTAGTAGAAGTTGTGTTTCCATATACGGGGTGGATCTGTAACTTTGGACAATCTGACGTGGGGTGAATGTCCTGTCGAAATACAACTTAGCACCATTTTTATTTTTTGGATCGGTTAAACTTTTTTTCTGACATTGTATGGAAAAAGAATAACTATCGTTGCGGACTTCCATACTATGAAGAATTTTTTTTTATCCAATTCATAAAATAAAAGTGTTATTTCAACAGGTCATTCACCCCACGGCCCACGTCAGATTGTCCAAAGTTACAGATCCACACTGTATATTGTATAGAGTATTATTATTCTAAGTTGTATAGAATGGTTATACTGTGGCGTGATTCAGTAGTCCGCACCCTCTGTACGATGCCACAGAGAGATGCCAATTTACCCGCCAGACCGTCTTATTCGCGGAGGCGCGGCGCATCGGCGTTGCGGGAAGTGCGAAAGTTTGTAAAAATTTTGTTACAATAATATGGATTAACATAATATACGTTTATAATACGTTTTTATTATTATAAGTTTTTTTTTATCACGGTAGAAAAATTCGGTTTAAAGTTTTAATTTTTGATAACATTGACGTTTTGTAGTTGTATCTATCTATCTCTCTCTGCTACTGGTTCACCGTTCAAACTTTTTTTAGACGTGGTAGACGATCAACGACGCAGTATTCGGCAGAAACGCGTGTGTCGTGAAATGAGACGTTTTTAGAGTTGATTTTAAAATATTTTGGATAGAAGATTTTTTTTCTTACCCTCTGTTTTTCCTTTATTTGATCTTCTAGAAAATCAAGCTCTTTGTAGTACCATAAAGTCGGTACATAGGGGCTATCCGTATCAGAAAGCTTAGACTTTTTGACTTTGTTAAATTCGCGTTTAAAACCTGTACGTAAAATGTTAATTTTTTTTTTAACTTCTTCCTTCGTAATGTCATGGCGATACAACTTGAGTAAATTAGTCATTTTTTTCATTGCTTCCTTTCTCTTGTTTTTGTCCGTATATTCTTTTGAAGTTGTTTTCCATAGCATCGTCATTTTACGATAAATAGATATCAAATGTAACGTAAATTCTTTGTCCGTCATGTAACCGTTTCTTTTATCAATATTATTGTCCATATTGTCGTCACTGTGCATAGCGTCCTCCATGATAGCAAAGAAACGACTGAGATCGTATTTGACAAACATGGAATACGGCCGCGCTGCGCAGTACGCGTTCGAACTTGTTTGACAAACAACGTCGTCAACCAAGATTATCAGGGCCACGCTAGGGGCCACGCGGCGAACACGTATTTTTGACCGACTTCAAACAAAGAGGAGAGTTTACATGCAAATTATAGTACTATTATTTCATACTACTAAACTCCGTCCCGGGCTACAATATAAAATTGAAAAAAAGTTTTCCCGATTTCAAAAATAAAAGTGGTTCTAAGTTGTATTTCGACAGGTAACCCCACTTAAACTAGCACAAAATTACAGATCCACCTTGTTTTGTACAGTTGTGTCAAACACTCAAGTTTGACCGCAAACGGTCAAGTAAGCTGACCAACACTTAGAATTTGACAGCAAGTTTGATCCATTACGAACGTAGTGGGAGTTCTGACGAAGCGCGATTTGTAATAAGATTTATTTTTGTAGAGTATTTATTTTGTGACAACTTAGGTAATGAAATAACCACTCAACGGGAAACTTTGAATATTGTCGTTTTATGTATATGTCAGATAATTTCATCTATAGTGGCATTTGACAACTCAGTTAAACAGACAGAGTAGTTAGATGAATTCCAGTGTTACCCACTCAAGGTATTAAGACCTAAATTAATAAAAATTATATGTTTACTTTTAGGGATGTTAAAGATATTTTCGTGCTCTACCGGCTTTTTGTGTAATGTTAAATTTTACAATATTGGTTATTTCTATACTATTAAAGTTATTGTAGACAATCAACAAATCTTAAAATATCCAGGATAAAAAAAATAATGAAAATCATTTATGTTTTAAATATAATATGAGAAAAATATCGAGAATATTGACATACCCGCGAGCAATTTCAAAAATCGTAATGTAATTTTATTTCGCGTAATATTTTATAATTTTATTTTATTTGTGTAACGCAAACGAAATTGCAAGGGTTCTCTAGTTTCATAATAAAACAGTATTGTAAAAACAGATTAGAACTACTGACGAAATGAATAAACAAGGTAATACTAAACCTTCAGCTGTTCTTCGGCTTGATCATCATGTTTTGATAAAAAAAGTAGTTTATGGTATGTCCAATTTGTCGGTACATAGATGCCATCGGTTCCATCGCCTGCGTATGCTGTATATTTAGATTCCATGACCTTTCTAACTTCCTTCCTAAAATTCGTCCGTAGAGAATTTAACTTTTTCTTCACATCTGCTCTTGTGCTTCCTGGCTTGATTTTGTTATAAATTACAAGTAACTGGTCAAGTGCCATATTCTTTTTTATTTTGTTACGATATGCATCTATAGATGTATCCCAAAGTTCTGGTAATGATTCCCATAGTTCAATAAACTCAGATAAATGTTGCTTTTCAGGAACAATGTCTAATTTACTTTCATTATCGTATTCCATTTTAACAAACGTACGCTCTCCTTGGATGTTCATCGTAAACTAAAATATTTCGAAGTGGGAGCGAGGGGCGAGCGGGCCCCGCGCGCACACACACTCGCGCAATAATATTGACAATACCGTACGAGACTCTGCAGCGGTATTGATCACTCACACAGATGACTCGCCCACACGCAATAGTATTGCCAATAGTCATAAATTATGTGAATAGTACTCGGGCGTCTTCACGTCATTTAAATATTGACAATTTTATATTGAACAAAAACCTATTATCAATAATAAAAAGTATTTACTATTCTTATAAGTTTCGAATTAAGTTTCATTAATGTTTATAAATACGCGTCTTTTAATAACATAAGTAGGTATACCTAATTATTGTCTCGGCTGTATTTACCATTCGAAAATTGAAAATTATGTGAATGCTCTGAATTCTAAAATTAACATACATACTAAATACGTGGAATTTTAGCAAAATGCAAGTTTCAGTGTAAATAAATTATGAGTTTTTGTAGTTTATATTAAGTATGTTGAGGATGTTCCGTTGTTTCGTGATCAACTGCTTTAGATTGCGTTGATCGAGCACGCTTTGTATGTTACTAGAGTTCTGTAGTTTTTCTGTGATTTTACGTTCCATAAGTACACAATGTCAAAAGGTTAATTAGTAGCTGAGATGAATCATTCCTTGTTATTTAATTCTTAGATCACGATTATAATTATAACACCTTTTTCTAGTTTCAAAATTCTGGTTCATGAATACGAATTGCAAAAGATAATTTAAGAAAATTGTATTTTATGCGTATGAAAATCAATGAACGAAACTGTAGTTCTATATGCACTCTTCATCACCCTTGTAATAGAGTTCCTACTTTATACGAATCACTCTAATACGATACACCTTAATAAAAACAATCAAACTTAGTACTTTGAGAGGTCATCGTTAATTATTATTTATTTTTAAAATATTTTTAGTATAGGCGTGTACCAACATTTCTGCGGTTGGAAAATGGTTTGTAGTAGCAAAATAAACATTCATAAAATAACAACATATAGGTATGTTTTAGCGTGTGTTTTAGCTAATAGCTATTGTATTAATTTACATTTGTTTCAGCGTTAAATCCATACATCTGGGTGGTTTGGTCATGTGGGCTTGCAGCGTTGATTGCGACATGTGTGTTATTCTTCGTGACGATGCGCACTGCCTGGCGACACTGGAGCCAGACCCTGACTAATGTGATTGTGGTTTTGGCTCTCTATCCTGTAAGTAATTATAATCTATTTATATTTGTCTTACTGTCTAATCGTAGATCCTGCTAAGTGTCTGCAGCAGGTTGAATAATTGAAATATGCCAATTTATAGAAATCTACTTTTAATAACTATGTCATTACAGACTGCTTTATTATTCCTTAATGGTAAATGATTATATTGGATCAGATTATATTTTTTTATATTTCGCCAATTTGGTCATCTGTATTCGCTATTTTACATAACACAGCCGTCATCTTAAGTTACGTAAGCTGCTAAAGATGCTTTTGTAACAAAGTAAGTGTAGTGTGTGATGACTTTAGAGCTTAGACTTGATATAGAGTTTGTTAAAATAATGTATTATAATTTTATCTAAATAATATTCATGCGGAACTGCCAGAAATGAAAACATAATAAACGAGTTTAAAAACCCAGTAAAGCATATATTAGTTCATTCATAAACTTTCAAATAAATATAGGTATCCCACGGTTGACGGTGTTGTTTCCAATTCGGTCAAGAACACGTCCACGACCAGCATTAATCAACTTATTACGTAATGCGTAGGTTTTACTACTGGACTAGATGATAAAATTTGTAAATCTTCTATAATATAAAAATGAATCGCAAAATGTGTTGGTAAGCGCATAACTCAACAACGCCTGGACCAATTTGACCAAATCTTTTTTTAAAATGTTCGTTGAAGTTCAAGGATGGTTTTTACGTCGAGAAAAAACCGAATAGTTGCCGGGAAAAATGAAAAAAAACGGGTCATAGGGTTCACGCAGACGACGTCGCGGGCAGAAGCTACTTTTTAAATATATTTAATCCTTACTCATTAGATAAATGCGTTATAGTCGGAAAGTTTGATATTGTAGGTATTTTTTTTAAATACTTGATTTGATAATTCCAGACAATTCACAAGAATTATAGTTAATTCTTAACTATATATTTTAATTTCTTATTACACGTTACATTTTTAATTTCAGATAATTGCTTTATCGGCATTCTTAGCTATAGTAATGCCTAGAGGTCGTATTTTGGCCGAGGCTATAGCTCAAGAGACTGTGATGATAGCCATGTACCATCTATTTAGCGTAATAGTTGCAGAATGTGGAGGTGCTGAGCAACTCATTAGGTTAGTTAAATAATTCCATAAAATATAATTCTTCACTTTAAGACTTTTATCGCAAGTGCGCTTTATCAAAATATTGCTGATATAATGTTATATAATGTTGATGATAGATATGATGATCTAAGATTAAATAAATACGAGACATAACGACCAAGAGCTGCCTATAGCAATTTATATACTAAATATATTTAATGTACCTTTATGTATTACAGACGAGCTTCTGGAGCGAGACTTGAGACCAGAGTTTTGCCATGTTGCTGTTGGCCATGCTGTGTAATACCGAGACCAAAATTACAAAAGTAAGTGTGTATTTTACCTACCTGTAGGCACATACTTCAAAATAAGCTATCTTCTTCAATTATAATTAAAACGCTATGAATTATTGTGCCAGAGAAAATATATGGGTATTATTCATTTTATTGTCAAAGTAGACATTTCCCAAAAGAGGTTTGCAGTAAGTACCTATCGTTCTTTTCTATATATAGGGTTCTTTCTTTAAATCGGTTCTGATTACCTAGAAATTACCCCTACAAAAACACAAACTCACAAACTTTAGCACTTTGTATTATTAATATAGTATAGATTAATATCTTTCCTTAACTATGCCGTTGATGGGATTTTAATTGTGACGCATTTTTGCCTAGCTCCGTCCACAAGTTCTCCATTTGTCAAATGTGTTTTGAAAATATAATTAACCTAGCAGATATTATTGCAATTGACTAAAAGCACATTAATTAAACTGTTTCAAAATGATACCTTTTAGGTAATTGAATAATGCGTGTTCTTCAGAATTCTATTTACTCGACAAAATTGTAACGACTTAATCTGCCGATGACTTATCATTTTGAAAGCGTTTAATTTAATTATGGAGTGTGCTACGATTATTTACATGTCAAGTTAATATTCAAAGAGAGTGTGTTTATGACCTTTTTATGAAATCGTTCTTTGATAGATAATATAATACGTTTTAATACGTTAGCTTTAGTTGGCTTTGACTGGGATCTAAACTGCGTTTCAGGCATTTCACAATCATATTTCATTTGACATACCTAACCCCATTTCCGGAAATACTTTTACTTCAAAGAAAAGGATTTATAACTTATATATTAAGACTATTAGTATACTTTCTATATGAAGGATCACTGAGCCTTACAATGATATGGTTTGATACTCTTTATCAACTATTTATTTCTTTACAGGAAAAGCTTACTATTTATGAGATATTTGGTGATGCAAATGCCTATAGTTCAAGCTCTTATCTACCTTATTTTACTTGCTCTATGGGCTGAAGATATGGTAAGTAACTTAGAGTAATTCTATTTTTAGTATGTTCTGTTCGTTATATTATTGTTACTTTGGGATAGGCCGACATGGCTCGATTTTAGCATTGTAACCGACCTCGTCAGATATGGTATATGTAGAGAATACTCACTGGATTCAGTCTGTCGTTATAAGTTCGTTTGTGTGCACAACTTCAAACCTGTAAATAACAAACCAATATTTCCTGTTCCAGATATTATACCATCAGAACTTTATATATTTCCAACCTTTCGTCATAATATCCATTTTGAGCGGTATATGGGGAATGATGATGTGCGTCCGTATGGCTGAGCAGGCCGGTCACAGAGTCAGAAGGAGGTTCTTGGCTGTACAACTGGCTCTCATCATTGTGAAACTTCAGTGCGGGTTTGCGAAATTCCTACCAGAAGTTGTTACTATACCTTGCGTGTCTAGTTTAAATCCATCGGTGTTCATTAACAGTGAGTATATTCATATGAGCTATATTATATATGCCTATAGGTACTATATTGTTAAGTGTCTCTACGGTCGAAGTCGAAAACAAATATATACCTATAGTTTTTCGTTCCTTTATGTTTGAATTCAAATTCAAAAATTTCAATAAGTTTGTTATTTCTTATTTTTGCAGTGATACAAAATACAATCATGTTACTGGAGATGCTGTTATTATCGATATGGGCTTGGCGGTTGTACCGGGTCCCGCCTGGGAAAGACCTGGACAGACCACAAGTAGTTGTCGCTGTATTGGACGATAGTACTAAAACTGTCGATCCTAAAGCTGCCAGGAATGGCCTGGAGAACAAGTCATTCAATGAACGATTCGAATAATACATTGAACATGATATTACACATCACAGCTTTAAGTTGAAAATCTGAGATAGATTTAAATTTTAAATTAATGAGGCTATTTTTAATTTTATGTAGTTATATCGGAAGTCGAGATTTTAATACTGACTCTAAATTGTAATTGCTGAACAAGTGGTAAACAAAGTGATTGGTTCAAGTGATATTTATTTTGTAAGTAACATAAATCAGTGATAATAAATAAAAGACATTCTGTAAAATTTCTTAACTTTTTATTTCACAACGTCAAAGTACCTAATATTCTATAATAGTACGAGATAAAATAACATTATAACATAATTAAATACTAAATAATAATAAGTATGTTCGTATAAACCTTTCATTAAAATTTTAAATATAATTTATTCTGTTTCACCGCTGACATCGTCTTCGATACTTTTATCCTCATTTTCTTCTGAGGGTGTTCCAGCTCTAGAGCTTTCCGATCCATAAATATTATGTAACTCTTCTAATTTGTAATGTATTTTGACTCCCTTCGATGTAGTCTTGTTAACTTTAGTCACTAAAGATTTTGTTTGTTCTTCTAGTCTTTTTAAACGGAGATCACGGGCTGCGAATCGGGCTTCATGATCGTTCTGAGTTGAAGTTGAGGGTTCAGTTTTTTGAGTATCATTTGCCTCTTTAGTTATATTCTCAGTATCTTCGTCGGAATCGCTGTGTTTTTCATCAAGATAGTCTGACTTCTTTATTATCGTTGAACTTCCCGTTTCAAATTGTGTTAGGCTTTCGTCTTTTTGTGAGAGTCTTTCATTTTGGGTTTGAACATTTTCTAAAGCAGTCTTTAAATCAGTCTCCGATAGATCAGACTCCTTACTTTCTGTATTATGAGTTATACTTGTTTTGTTGGGGATTATTGTTTCAGTTAACACTGCCGGTTGATCATACTCTTGGTTTAAGTTTTCCTTAGTTTCTACAAAAGACTGGGAACATGTTGTTTCGATCAATTTGTCGTCTATCTGAGTATTACTAGTTGTTGGTCGATTTAAGAGGTGGTCTAAAGTACTATTTAATTCGTCACCCAATTTTACAGTAGCTTGTGTTTTCTTTAATAACGACGCGCTTGATTTTTCTAACTGTTCAAGTTTTTCATCTTTTTTAGCAAGCCGTTCATTCTGTTCCCTAATACTCCTTAAAATTTCACCCGGATCGATTGAAACCGTAGTCAAAGTTGACTCGCTACCGGAATTTTGACCATTGTTGTACTCAGTAGTGCTGGATTCGATTGCTGACTCTTCAATACGTGAGTCATCATGAGCTATATCGCATAATTCATCTTCGGTCTCTTCACATGTCTTATCGCTTCGTTGAACTGCTTCACTTCTACTAGTTTCAGAAACAACACCGTGATTATCATCAACATCGTGAGTATCCAATGGAAGATCAGCAACATCTATTAAATCACTGACAGGATCTTCTCTTTCGGCTGGTAAATTGACAGTACTAGAGTCTAAAATATTATCAAAAGATTTTTTATTTTTTTTCTTGCATCTCATTAAAGGTTCAGTAATATATTCACTTTCGTCGTTTGATTCAGACGACTCATCAGAAGGGCGCTCATCGCTATAACCACTCTCAGCAGAATTATTCAATGGAGAATTCGATTTTGTTTTTCTACTAGAAAATTCAGCTCTAAGCTTCCGCCAATCTCTTTCGGACTGTGTGTTCTTTTCCCGTGCCTGTTCCCATTTCTCGCGGCAGTACTCTAATTCTTCTTTTAGCTCATTCAATAGTTTACGCTTCTGTTGTAATTCGTATTTAAGTATTTTTTCGTGAGTGTGTAACTGGTGATGATGTTTACGTAATCTACTCACAACATGCCACGTTTTACTCAGTTCAGTTGTAACAAGACATAGTCTTTTCTCTTGTTCTTGTAATCGTGTTTCTAAATGTGAATTTAATTGCTTCATTCGATTTACTTCTTTTACTAAACCTAACTTTTCCAGTATCAGGTCCTGGAAAAAGAATATTTTTTAGTAATTTCAGTTTTATTTTTAAGAAAATTCGTGTAAAACTGTGTACTGTACCTATATTATTGCAAAATTCCACAAAAAAATTGGCAAAGTTCCAATTCTCATTGAAACTATGAATTTTTATGTTTTAAGAACTGGTCATGAACAATTTTATTTACAGACAGTATCGTGACCGTGACTCATGTTTAATTGCAATAATGATATGTGACTAACAATATTTACCTTTAATCTGATGTAGGTCTGACTAACGCTTGGCACTAGCACGGATCCTGATTTTGTCTCAACTGACTTATAGCACGTTGTGACTTTTTCAGTATTATCCGGCTCTGCTACAGTTTGATGACTTAAAAGCTCCATTAAAACTTTCCAGACTTTCGGAAGATTTTCTACAATTTCTTCCGGTGTTGTATTTTGATTACTACTGTGAGTTTCTGAAAATGAAAATAGATTTTAAGTACCCAACTGCAACACGCATATTGCATGACAAAAGTAAAAGTTCTGGGTAGTTAATAAAAAATACCTGGTTCGTGTTCTTTATGATTCCGCTTAGAAGATTCACATTCTTCATTTGAACTGGTATCAGTGTTATTTTCCTCAATATCATCAACTTGACTCACTAATTCCAACAAAAGCTTTGGTAGAGCTGTGGATAATTCCGATCCATTTTCTTTTTCTGCCATATGTGTTAAAATACCGTGATTTTCTTCGAGTCTGTGAACGAGTTTATCTAAATCTTGTTTGGACTTATAACCCAGTAGCACTTGCGAGAAAAGCTGAAAATACGTAAACAGTTGTGTTATTCTACTACATAACTCGCAAATAAATTGACAATGAATGTTCTTGTTGATATTAACCTTATTTATAACGGCCATTTCAGCTTTGAGTTCATTCTTTTCGTCTTGGCATGATGAAATCTGGTTATTTTTGTTTTCAATAATATCATGTAATTTGTTCACTTTTATTTCTAGGTCGTCTACTTTAGCTTTCAACTCGTTCGATCTGAAGAAAAACATTAAATACAATAGAATATCATAAATACGAAACATAGATATCATTGATCTTGTGTTTGGTAAATAATGTAGGTATCTAGGGTAGATGATGATTTTAGAAAGCAAAACCGAAATAAACGGAGATACTGACTTTGCAAAGCATCGCTATTAAACAAACCATATAATATAACAAATTTACAAAAGTATATTTAAATACAAGTATATAAAAGTTATTATAATGTAGGTACGGAAATTGGATTCAAATTCAAAGAAAGTGTCGTTGTGATTGACCAAAATACATTACTTGTTTATTTCAGCTTGATGTAATCGTTTTTGTTCTTCTAAATCTCGAACTAAGCCTTGTCGTGTAACTTCAGCCAATCGTGCTCGTTCTTCATAGAGACCACGCAAAGTTCGTATGTTCTGCAGTTGTTTCTCATACTCTTGTCTAAGATCTGCAGATAAAAGATTTGTTTCTCGATCTGCAAGTGTCCTTTCTATCTCCTTGAGTTTGTTTTTCAACTGTAATAAATATTTGGTCTCTATTAGTAGGTAGGTAGTAGTTACCTACTATGCAAGTGTGTTAACTGCATATTCATTGTTTCGATAAAACAACACCAAAACAATTTTATTGTTACCTTCGTTTAAGGTATTATTTTAAACATTTAATTACTGAGTTTTGGCTTAGGTTCAGTATGTTTATTGCCAAAATGAACAATACGTCTTGAGCGAACTGAATGCGGAGTCTGACCCGACACATGTAGGTAGGTACATCCAGGTCGTTGCCTTAGAGTAAACAGTTTATGTTATAGGTACAATATTGAACAAAGCATATGATGGGACATTTTTAAAACATAACAATTTTGTAAACTGTAGCAGGAGCCGGAAGTAGAGTGCGTTCTTACTTCACCACTCTCGCCTAGAGAGGGCTTATAGAGGGTTGATAACATTACAAAACTTCAAAGAGCTTTAAGACTCTTCAAATATTGAGGTCAATAATAATGATAGTTTGACAAATTAAGATTTCAAGAATCAGCTGGATTCGAATTAACAAATATCACTTCCATGTTTCGCAGGTAAACTTAAGGCAAAGATTCTTTGTTCGACATAAACATAGCCGCCTATTACTGTATTTTTTTTAAATTCAAAAATCTATGGAAAATTACACACTATTACACAACAAACACTCACCCCATTAAGCTGGTCTTCACGGAGATTAATCATTGTTTTGCTGACGGTAACCACTTCTTTTAAAGCACTTATCTGTTTCATTGACTCTCTGTTTTGCGCGTGAAGATCTGCTATGTCAGAATTAGCATTCTGAAGAGCACAGTTGGAATCTGCTAAGTCTTGTCTTAATTTATGATTTGAAGACTTCAACTTTTCAAACTCATCTCTTAGTTGCACAACTGCTGTGCTTAGTTCACTAGATTCATGGCTATGGCACAGGTCTTCAGGAATCGTGATGTTATTTCTTATAAGCAGTTCTCGCAACTGCTTGTTAGACTCACATAATTCAATTTTAGACACCCTTTCGTCATGTAAAGATTTTTCTAACTCTTCTTTTTCATGTCTGTGTCGAGTTAATATTTCTCTTCTCTGCTCTCTCTTTATGTTCAATTGTTTTTTGAATTCATTCATTTCATCCTCTTTAGATTTTGCTCGGGCCTCTTCATCTAACTGGTCTTGCTGCTCAGTATCCTTGTCCTCCATGGTAGATACCAAGAGTTCAGTGTCGTTGATTGTTTCACTTTCACTTGTGACGTTCTCAGCGTCGCGTCTTCCCGGCGGAGTACTACTGAATGCGATTCCCATTTTGGAATACTTTATAAACAAAATTCACTTACATCCGCGCGGAATTAAAGTGAGGATGCACGTTTTTAAAATAGGTACTGAGAAATACGTTTTTGATAAACACAAAGGATTGCCGACTGTCGGATCATGCGAATGTTCGATGAAGCTACTGTGTCCCGAAATAGAAACCTCGTCAGCTCCAGACGTGCGCGCGCGCATATTTACTGTAACATGTTCTATGTCGGTTCCGAAACGTACCTGCTTTTCCGACGATACACTGTCAATATATTATTTTTATCTTCCATAATTTATTTTAACGCAAGATTTCGTTATAAGAATAACAGAATTAAAATTTACTCAGAAGTTGATGCGAGTTCCGTAAATTGTTTGCGCAGAGACGTGATAATATTATGTATGTTATAATATAGGTATATTGTTTCCTTAATCAACTTTTTTAGTCTATTCTTGCTTATATGTTGATGCTCCGATTAAGGAGACAAAATTGGTTTCGAGTTCAATGAGGATAATACTGTTCCCTTGATTCTGGAGCATTATACTTAAGTACCTAGTTAAAGTGAATTTTAAGAAAATACAAAGAAACTATATAAAAAATATTATGACCTATTTCTTATTATTTGAATTGTTTATAAATCAATTCTAAAAACCAAGGATGTACCTATAAGTAAAAACACAATTAAATGGAGTAATAGATGAAACGATGCGAAAAGTTAGGTTGCGATGAGTTAGATTAATTGTTAGATCTCTTTCAAACATAAACCACACACTGATCAGTTTTTAATCGCTGATCGCTGGTCTGTAGGTTTCTAAATCATCCATTAAATCCATAACGAAAAATTTTACGTCTGTTTGTGGCATCGTGTTACAGATTTGTTGCTGATCGTGACTCCCGAAGAGACGTGGCAAAGGTAGTTGTACTAAATTTTTGCCAACTACATTGTTTTCATTAAGATTGAAGTTTCTTATGTAATAGCGTAATGTAAAGTTTTAATCACAAGTTACTTTATGATTATCGAAAAACTTAAGCTTAAACAGTTTGACTGTTAATAGAACGCAAGCCAGCTACTTTTTTGGTCAGTCATTTCCTCTCTCACGAAACCCTGTGAAAATGGTTAAGGGCATTTTATAGTATCTTTCCATGTTGGTCAGCTGCTCTGAAGTGTGGGCTTTTAGAAGTTAAAGCCTCGCAAAGTTAAAAAAAAAAATGAGACTTCCTCCCTCATAAAACCTAGGTGATCATAGTGAGAGCAATGTAATCAGAAGTCAAATCGTCAACTGATCGTATCCGCTAGCGAAACCATTCAACTGGTACCTTGAAAGAGTTAATGCAGGAATAACTAGTATCTTTTAAATACGTCAACTGCTGACCTTTGCACTGGAATATATCCACCTGATTATTTTCATGATTACTAGGATATAAGATGATATTAGGTATTTATATTTTGAGATGAGAAAGTACCAAAAAAAGTATTGTTAAAACTCTGGAGGCTATAACTCCTAAAAGCCCACACAGCAAAGCAGCTGACCAACATGGAAAATTATAATAAAATGCCCATAACCATTGCCACTTGATTTTACATGTAGGGTATTTGTCATGGAAACCACATATTTAGGTATGGTCTGTGATAAAAACCTAATCGTAGCTCGCGGTTGTTAATGTTAGTGCATGCACTATGCTACATTAGTAGCCCCAAAACCCGACAAAAAACGACGACGAACTTGGCAATGTATAAGTTATACTGAATAGAAGACTTTTGAGATATCGTTTTTTTTTTATTTGGTAATTTTTAATTTGCAGTTTAAAGTAACATTGTGAAGTGCATGTAAATTAGAAATTTTATAATGTATGATTACGATAAACAAAAAAAACATACTAATTTTGATTTTTTGTGCTGACAACCCCGTTCCTAAAACGTCATTCGGCCACATCAATTTTCTTCTCTCTAGGGATGGGCAAATGGGGAAAAAATATCGATATATATCGTATCGATATTTTTAAAATATATCGATAATAATTGACTAAAAAATATCGATATGTTGATATATCGATATTTTCTGCGCAATAAGCAATTATCTATAAAAAATTGCCAAAATATTCGAAATTTTAAAGTAAATACACATCTGGCTGTTTTGACATCAGTTTTATTATTAAAAAATAAGTACATAAAGCCAAGAAAAAATCAACATCATCAACAATTCAACACAACAAAAATTACATTATTCAAACCAGTATTTGTCTGATATTGACATCAAGAGCACTCTTTGCTTGATGTGCTCGCCTGTTAATCTGCTCCTATCATTCGGCACAGCCAAATTCACCATTGAAGCTACTCTTTCAGATGACACTGAAGAAGCTTGGCAAATCAAATATTTTAGGGCGATATCCGAGAGAACTGGCGTGAAGTGTCGACAATTTACCCAGAACTTGATTGGATCAGATTTTCTTTCTAAAAGTGGTTGGTCCAAATACTGCTTCAGTTCATTAGGGACACAGCCACTGCTTGGAACCTCTGACGTAGCTATGTTCAGATTTAATAATTTCTCATGTCTGAACCAGATAGAGGACCCACTAGCTTGTTCTGATGCTGCTTGATCAGGATTTTTATCCGGAGAACGTTGTCCTCTACGCCGATGTTCTGCTCGAATCTCAGCACTGATTTTGGATACAGCATTTGACACGACAACTGGCGAGGTAAAGTGGATACGCTTGAACCGAGGATCCAAAATAGTAGCTACTGAGAGAAAAGAACTTCGTTCTAAAGGAGCCAGTTTGTCTTCAACTTTTTTGAGTAAAGCCTTTTTTACAATCAATCCTAAAGAGGTCGATGGAGTCGCTTGATCTGTTACTTGGGTAACTAAAGTTGTAAGAGGAATGGCTAAGCTTGACGTTACATAATTCGCACCACTTATTTCCTCAGTAGCTTCTTTGAAAGGGCTAAGAAGAGCAATAAAATCCCGTATTACATTAAGTTGCGACGATGGAACCATATCTGGTGTATTCTTGTTCGTTTGGCTTTTTGTGGCTAAAATTTTAGCTACTAGTGCAGACAGTTTAACGAATCTCTCTAGCATATCGAAGCAAGAATTCCATCTAGTGCTGACAGCTTGTATCAATGTCAACACCTCACCTTCTTTTTTTCCACATGATTCTTGTTCAGCTCGTAATTGATCCATAGCGTTGACTGACTGCTTAAAGAACGTCACAATGGTTTTGACATGATCGGTAAGTGCTGAAAATTCTTTAATTTCTTTCAGTACTCCATCAACTACAAGGTTTAAGATGTGAGCCATACAAGGAATCCGATGATTATCACCTAAAAACAGTCGTACCGCTGACACTATATTTGCGCCGCCATCAGTGGTAATAGATACAATTTTATTTTTGTCAATTTCAAACTCTTCACATATTTCTTTCCAACATTCTTGGATGTACTGTCCTGTATGACCCTAAAATAAGTATATTTGTACACTGTATAAAATCTAATAATTGCAAATCAAAATAATTTAGAGGTGGGGTTAAAAATTATAAAGTACATCAAATATATACCTGAGAAAGTTTCTGGGCGCATAGGTTCAAACTCTGAAGGACAGACGATCCGTTTACGATGTCAATAAAGTGAACCGTCAATACTAAGAAACTTCTGGTAGAATTAGTAATTGTAAGTATGTCACTTGTGAAACATAAAAAAGATATCTCTTTCAATGTTTTTATTATAACCTCCTTTGTAGTATTGTATCTGTTTTGTACTAAGTGAGTTACCTGAAAGTAAAAAGTATCAGTTATTTCACTGCGATTAAATATTAAAAATATAAAATTTTCTTTAAAAGTAATTTAAAGACAACCTTTTTTCTTGAAGGCAGTTTATAGAGAGGGCAAACTGTGCGAATAAATTTTTGTAGTCCCTTTTTTTCTACACACGACATTGGCAAATTGTCCTTGCATATCATATAAATTAATGCCTGTGTAATTTCACAATGCTTTTGTCCACCTTCTGAAATATATAAATCATCTCAAGTAATATAATTGATATTTACTTAGAAAAAAAAAAAATAGTTTGAAAACACAAATATAAATAAAGTCACGTCTAAACTATCGATATATTTGCAAATTGATTGAGGAACATCACTAAAATATTTTGAATCACTCTAATTTGTTTATCGGAATGTATGAATGTATTATCAAAATTAAGATATTTTTTTTTTTTAAACCGTGGCACTAACTTACCTTCAAAGCTTGAACTTTTCTCAAAACAGTTTGCTAATGTAGGTTGCTTAAGTTGCATTTCTTGCTTTCTTTTTTTTGCGGCTTCATTGAAGAATTGGATTTTTGGAGAATGTCCAGAATTTTCTCTAATCTCTTGTATTCGGGAATCGTCATTAGATGCATTCTTCGTATTTGGAGTACTTGATCTTGGTAAAGTAACCTGACAATAGTCAACAGAACAAAAATAATTTCATAACCTATTAATATTATATATAATTTGACTAATTATTGCAATTTTAGTTTGGATCTTTTGAGACTTACATCAACACTGGTGTCATCATCATCAAAGTTTGCCGATGCAACATCTATAGTCTCATTGCTAGACTTTTCGGTTTTCGATGAATTTTGTATGTTTACCACTTGCAAATAAGCATAATGGTGCTTCGTTTTCAAATGTGTTGCCAAATTTGTAGTGTTTCCACAAGTTTTGTACGTTTTACCGCACAAGTTGCAAGAAACAGGTTCGTTGTTCCGTTTTTTGGTAAAGAAGTTCCACACAGCAGACATAATAACGTTTTATCATAAATAACAAAAAATAACAATGAGCTACGCTGAACTGAGCTTACTCGCCAGTCGGCCGCCACAGTCAAGTACCAACACTCCAACACACGCAGTCAGTGATACCAACCAAACCAAACCAACATTTTTTTTTTTTTTTTTTTTTTTTTTTGGGATAGGAGGAATCGCTGTTGGCCCTCAGGCCTTTACAGCTTCGCCAGGATGGAGGTGCGAGCTCAGAAGGGGCTCAGCTGAGAAAGGGTAGGAAGGGACTGCTAAAAGTCGCCACAAGGCAACTTGTTAGCACATAATGATTCTACCACTGGATTCGGAACGCGACCCAACTGAGAAGAACCAGCAAGAAACTCAGCGGGCGTGCAAATAATGAAAAGCAGTACACCAGAAAATAATTTATTAAATAACAAACTAAAACGAACTTGCAGGAAACGGGTGATGATGATGACGCTTCATGGGGCACGTAGAACTCTGCGTCGAGCTCGACGATGACGAGTGAGGAATCCGGGGCGCCGTCTCGGTCTGTCAGCATTAGGGCTGTCAGCGAGCAGCGTCGTCAGCGCGTCGGGAGGGTCCGTGAGGACGTGTCGCGGGCGTCGGCGTTTCGCCTTACGGGCGTGGGCGGGGTCGGGCGCGTAGTTCGCGGCGGCTACGATGAGAGGATTACTATGATCCTCCGCGGTCTTGAAGTATCGCTCGGAAGCTTGCTTCAAGAACTTAGAGACGGGGACGAGGTCGAAATCGTCATGAAGGTCGACGTTCCGCATATACCACGGAGCACCGACGGCCTTTCGCAGAAACCGATTCTGCAGAACCTGGAAGGACTTTAGGTGGGAACGCGCCGCATGAGCGAACGCTGGACTTGCATAAGTCATGATGGGTCTGACGCAAGTTTTGTAAAGAGTCAACTTATTACGAAGTGACAATTTACTACGCTTGCAGATCATGGGGTTGAGTCTACCGAGGATGAAAGCGGCGCGATCGCGCACGGCTTTGATGTGCTGACGGAAGGTCATGGCACGATCGAAGATGACACCTAAGTATTTGACCTGACGGGCCCAGGGAATGGGGCGACCGTAGAGAGTGACTGGGGGAGTTTCATTCCTCCGGAGAGTACGACTGCGGGACTCTGCAGTCGGGAGACGCCTCGAGGATCTTTCGAAGAGCACAGCTGTACTCTTCGCAGGGTTCACTTCGATGCGCCACTTCCGAAACCAATGAACCAAACCAACAAGCAGTGTCATTGTCATATATATATGAACAAAATAGACAAGCAGGTCATAGACTATAGAGTGTAATTTTTATTTGCGTTTGAATTAAATTTAAAAAATCAGATTGGTCAAAGACATGATGTGACGCATGAGCAGACAGCAGAGCTCTAAAAAATATATCGATTTTGATACCTAAAAATAAATATCGAAAGTTGATAAATCGCGGGAAAAAATATCGCTGATTTATATCGATATTTTTCTGAAAAAATATCGATATTTTGATATATCGATATTTATTGCCCAAGCCTACTTCTCTCAGAAAAGATTGGGAAAATCCACTTTCTTTTTTATATTTTCCAAACGCAGAGTCAAATAATTTCAGTGTATTTATGTATTAATTTGTCCTGTGACTAATTCTATCCGCAGGAAGTCACCAAAACGCGTTGACAAATAAGTAAAGTAAATATTTCACGTTGTGTGTTAGGCAAAGATTGATTTTATTTTATTTTAAATCAGTGGCTTTTTGATAACAATAGCTTAATTCACTTTAAGTGTGACGCAGTTCCACAAATTGGAAATGCCATAATGTGAAATCAGTTTTAAAAGGCTTTTTGAGCAATGGATGAGAGTAATAAGAACTCCCCTTGTAAGGTAAAAATTTAGCGATGTTTTGTTACTATTACTCTTTTCGATCTTAGGCCTGTATTTCTTCTACTTATGGCATAGACAGTAGAGTGCATTTATAACTGTTGAAAATATGATTCAACTTCTAATTCATTTTATTACTCAATTAAACAATATGTGAATTTTCCTTAAGTTGTACTTTTACTTTCCTACAGTTTATTTGGCTATAGGGGGAACTTTTGAAATTGCAGTTCCATATTTTTAGTGCTCTTTATATTATGTAGTTTGTCATTGTTTTAATTGTTAATTTTGGAGCATAATATGACTAACCACATGCACTGCTTCTCTTATTTGGTTTGCTGTTTTCTGTGTTAGTTGAGATAGCACTGTTTATGTTAGTTGATAATTTCACTTTGCACTATATTGTAAGGAGTGCAATGACGGAGGGGGGTTGCAGCTGCATGCGGAAGTGGAACATCTTCGTCAGCACCTTTCAGAGCGGGATGCACACATTGTAGCACTTGAAGGGGAGTTCATCAAGTGCACCACCAGAGCTAATAATTTTGAAGAACAACTTAACATTTGGAGAGAAAAATATGAAAGGTATTTTATGAATAGCTTTTGATATTTATTCGTTTTTTTGGGTTTTCAAGTTCTAATGTTCAATAAGGGTGAATTAAACAATTAAAATTATCACAAAAGTTCTAAGATACATTCTTTCCAATGTTAATAAGAACATTCTGAGTTTAATAATGAAGAAACACTCAAATAATACACACAATACTTGACAAATCTAATTACTTAAACAAAAACAGTATGGATTCTCAACCTAAATTCATATATTTTGATCTACAGATTGTATGATTCGCACAAAAGAGTACAAAAATTGAATCAAGTTTTAGAGGACAAGTTACTGCAGATGGTGGATAAAATGAAGGGTGAAAAAAGTCAACTGACCAAAGACATTGCTACATTGTCTGTGAGATTAGCCGAGTCGAAGCATAATTACAGCATGCTTCAAAAAGAAAATGTAGGTATTCATTTTAACTCTTTTGTTTTTTGGCAAATTCATTTGTACATTTCATTAAATATGTTTAAGTTTACATCATATAATTCACATTTTCATTGATTTCTTAAGTATTCTTTTGTTTTATTTTGACATGGAATCTAAACTAAAACTATGCTGTTTATAAATTGTTAATGTGCAGAAATTAGTAAGATCTAATTTATTGGTTAATATTTAATTTTGTTAATTTGCAGGAAAGGTACAAGAATGATATGAATCTAGCTATCCAGTTGTTGCAGTGTAAACCAGATAATTTTGTATCACATAAATTGGATAATGTAAGTATTGCTACTATTTTAGATATGGACACAGTTGTAGTAAAAACAGTGTGGAATAATAGATTTTACTTTGGGATTTTTAACCTGAGACAGTAAATATTTTCACAGACTTTGATAAAGTTAACTAAGTCTATGAATAGGCTAGTTCATGTTATAAAAACATTCACATTTAAAAAAAAAACCATACATTTTGTATCCTATTATTTAGATTAATCTTTTTTATTTTGATTACAGTTGCCTGTAGATACTCAAGCAAGAGTCTCGCAATATGTCATGTCGAAAACACATAAACCATCAAGCTCAACACAATCAAAGAATGGTAATGAAATTGACACGTTTGATGCCAGTGAGTACGAATTCAATATTTCTGCATCACTGATGACTAAAATCTTGGAAGACAGTATCCAAGATACAGTTACAAAACATTGTGATACTTGCACATGCAATAAAACTAAAAACAAACCATTCTGTTACAATGATAGTCATTACACGGTTTCAACGCAAACTGCTCTAAGTGGTGACATGGCCAAATCCTGTTTGAATTGTAACGGGGATATTAAATCTTTACATTCCAATTTGAGCATTAAAAGCACTTCCTCTATTCCATATAAAGTAATTAATGAGGAAACTTCAAACCATAATCTTATTCCTCCCTTATATGTGCTCCCTCAGAGCTCTGATATTTACAAACATGAACCCTTAGTAATTGACAAAAATCGTGGTAACAGTATTGCCAGCGACAAAGTCAAAGTAGATGATAAAAGTTTGGTCAGTGCTACAGAAATTGTTGCTCAAAAAGAAGTTTCGATTTACATTGATGACGTAAAAGCCAAGAAAAATAATGAAATGCATATGGAGCCTGCTGTACATCACAAACTTTGTGATCGTACAAAATCAGTATCCAGCAAGAAAAGCAGCATTCACAGTGCAGGCCACGATGATATGCAGGCTATAAAAGATTGTGTTGCAATGAAAGTTGATATTCCATCTAAAAACGAGTATAAATCTTTGGATAATGCCAATATCAGGAAGAATTCGCACAGTTCAATGGGTGCTGTGAGCAGAACTTCTTCAGTCGCTAAATCTACTGTAAGCGCCCATAAATCAAACACACAAGTGGGACCAGGTCCTAGATTCTGTCACTTACGCATGCAGGCTGGTTCGAAAAATATACTGCTTGATAACGTGGAACCCGATGTTCCACCTATACTTTACACTCGTCAAAGCAAGTGTACTGAAAATTCCTTATTTAAAGATCTTCATGATGATGCAGACAACTTTATCGATTTAAACAAAAACAATCCCAAAGAAATGAATGCTCAAAAGAATGATAACTTAGTTGTAGAAACGACTCTTATTGATGTCCACGTTGATAACAACAACAAAGAAAGCGTTGTTACCAAAAATACAACTATCAATCCCATTTTGTTGAATGTTTCATCTTCTCCACTACAACCAATGAAAACTCATAACTTTTCGAACACGTCGGAGAATAACAATAACAGATCTCAAAGTAGTCAACAAAATGTTGCAGAAATCGATAACTTGCTCAATGATTTCAATATCGATGTTAACAGTACTCAGAACAATAACCACGAAATGAATGACAATGACAAAACTCAGGAAGCTTTTACTCCTACAGATAGTCATGACGTCAAGATATTTAATTTCGATCGATATGAACAAACAAAGCTATCTAATCAATTCAATAAACCAGTACGGAAAATTGATATGTCGCAACTTCATTCACTGGAGAATACAAAAATATCCAAAGATTTACCGCCTCAGGGTGAATCACCCAAGATTGAAAAGAGAGCAGACGTCAAAAAGGCAGTTCTTCCACCTATTGTTAATGTGTACCCAAACCTGACACAGACACATTTAAAAGTCAACGAGACTAGGAACGCTTTTACTAATGAACACAGCACAAGCTCACTGTCCAGTGATGACAGCGCGGCTCTTCTACAAAAACAACAATTGCTAAGAGTAGCAGAATGGGTCGAAAAGAATTTAGAACAACATAACAATTTCAATGATCCTTTGGAAGAAGATGTTGCTTCTAATCAAACTGGGAAAAGAGAAACTAAACTCAGTAGGCTCACTGAAACCTTAAACGAACTGGCCTTGAACATGCCACATCCAGTCAGTAAATATTCGAAGGCTTTTCTCAGAGAATCTCAAAACACACTGATTCATAATAAACGAGAAAACTACGAAAAAGTTAACAAGCAAGCACAAAACACGATGATAGTGAGCAACATTGTCAAAGAGACAATATTCCCTGTAGAAAGTGGAGGTCCTACCACTGAAATATGCAAAGACAAAACCAAAACTAACGTAGACGAATATGCCAAAGAATTAAAACGCAGCTTCAAAAAGGAAGTGAATAATGATATCTCACCGGAGGATTTAGCGAGGATGGAGTACAATGTGAAGAAGTTTTTGTTGAGCGGCCCGCACTGGGCCAACCCAACCATGGACGGTAGGAGCCGGCGCACAAGTAGCAAAACTGAGACTGATGTATAATTCCACCGTAGTTAGAAGCTATAGTATTACATTCCATATTATTTGCCGCTAAGCCAATAAACTTATCCTTATCAAAACAAAAAATACTTTGGATTTTATGGATTCCTAAAATTCTGCAATAAATATAAACGGATTTATTGATACTAGTCTTTGCTGTGGTTTAATTTGTAAGTGTTTGTTCAATTGTACGTGCTATTTATTACGGTAGTATTAAGATGATTTTGATGTATCATGATTTAGGGATAGATAGTATGTTTGATGTATAGGAAATCAGATAAAGTTGACATAGTAAAGCACAAATATGCGGAGCTTAAGAATCAAATACTTGAATATTAGCATTTAGCAAATGAATTGAAGTGTTGAAAGGCTGCTATAAGCTCTCTTTACTAGTGAGCCATATTTAGAGAATTGATAATTTGAATTATTAACACCATATGAATTGAAAAGTCAAAAACGCATATTGGGATTGATATTATAGCATTTTATCTCGGCAATATGATTTTATATTTCATTTATAGAGTTAATTGTTCGTATTAAGGATCTTTTTCACACGTGAAACGAATTGGAATTGGATTGTTGAAAAGAGGAGTGTGTCTTTTATAGAATGTAATAATTTTGAAAAGGAAAAATTGGCGAAAAAGATCCTTTATTTTATTGTGTAGTTTGTGTTGTGATTTCGATAATTGTATTCGTCAAAGCTTTTGTGAATACAAGTGTGTGTTTTAAGTTGTTATATGTTTATGCAATATTGGTTTATTGTAATTGAATTATAATTATTTTGTTAAAAAAAAAGTTGTCGCAAAAGTTAGTTCATTGTTTTTAGATTCAATATGACAAAATTCAATAAAACTATAATGGATTTTTAGAAATTATTTCCGCCTATATTTTATTATGCCGTTTTCCAGTTTAAAATTATTATCATCATTACATAAGATTTTAAAATATTAGAAGTATTATTTCAATTTGTGAATCCGACTTTATTCTGTTAACGTATGTTATTTTTGCTAAAATAAATGTATCTTCCGTATTTCTAAATGAATTCTATAAAATTGTATTTATTAATTTACGATATTTTTTTGTTTTATTAGTGGAAAGATTTAAATGAGTTTTTAAATTTATATTCAAAATATAACGATTTATTTGTATTGTGATTGTTTTTTGACTGAAATGCATTTAACTACCATCTTTTTATAATTTCCAGAAATAATTCCAAATGTAACATTTAAGTATTATATTTTTGTATTGTCTTGTGAGATATTCTATGATATAGAAACGTCGTGTGCTTGTATATTATTGAAAAATATATTGAAATTAATGCACAAAATATGTAAAAATTTTAAACACTGAAATAAAATAATTTGTAAGCGCTTTTGGGTAAATACACGTGAACGCAAAACCGGCCACTCGCGTAGCTTGAGCAATGTTTTGATGTAATTGTAATTTATTAAATATTTGTGACGATAAGCCATCTTTTATTCTTTCCTCTACCTACCTTTTAAATACAGAATATCCTTGAATTGGCACACAATTTATCAGTACCTACCTGTCTTTCTACATAGTAGGTTGTGTTAGATTCTTTGTTTAGAAGTTAACATAGGATATATCTCCAAAACCATAATCCGTTGAAAATCTATTGCTAGACAATGCCCTAATATATTTTATGACAATAGTAATGTTATAAATCACGATAATTTTAAGTGATTTCCAATGAACAACCGTCAGTTGTCTTGGTACAATATCGTTATTAGAAGTATGTACCTGTAGTTTGTAAGAGCGTGCTCACCCCGCGTGAAATAGCTTATCGTAACAAGGAGGAAGGGCTTATCGTGGATCGGAACGACAGTGATGACCTTCGCATTTCCAAAATCCACTACCAAGTCCATTGTGTGGGCGGCCTTGTACCGGCCATTGTTCACGGTGTCTTCAAAACATGAAATTTCACCTTGAATGATTAACATTCTTAATTGTTTTATTTTTATCTTGCACGCGTACACAAAAAGCTTATGTAACTGCGACCCAGTTGCTGGATTGACGCATATATTTTTGCGATCGAATATAAATAGTTGAGGGAAACTGTTTCGAGACTATAAAGTTTGAATTAGATGTGTTGCGTCGTACGTTCCTCAAAATATTTTTATAACCTTCAGAAACAGATAAGTTTCACATTGAACTTGATTAATGACTACCGCAATATCCAAGTCGTCAATCAAAATTACCGATCAATAGTTCTTACAGACGAGCAGGTGGCTCTCCCCTTTCTCAATTCAATCGTGATAGAAAAACGTTGACTGAATTTACTTCCGAGAATCAATCGGATCGAAATGTCTTACCCTTCATAACAAATTGTTGAAGAAAGCGCGTAATTCGTTGCTTTGTTAGGAGTCAGTTGAGTATAGCTTTAATGTTTCACAACGAGCAAGGAATTTCACGGATTCTGATACAATTTTAATTGAACTTTTAATGAATAGCCAAATGATTTCACTAGTTGACTGAATATTTTTTTAGTGTTTGTTATTGAAATTCTGGATTTTATTACGAAATATTAATAAACAATAGCTGTAATAAGTAGATTCTATTTCTTCAATTTTATGACTGATTCTTTAAAAGAGCTTTGAACAAAGCTTAACAGAATGGTAACGGAAAACTCTTTTGCCCATTTGTAAAAGGTAAAAGCAATCTTGTTGCAACTATTAAAATATAAAACGGATTTACCATTGTCATGTTTGCACCTAATATCTACTATTGTGCTAAACGTACCAGAACCTAGTATAAAGTAACTGTAGTACACTAGGGCAATATAAATTCTTATGCGAAGAAAATTTTAGTACACGTAATTAGTTTTCATGCAAATCGAGCTGTGACGGTGTTTAGGTCTGCAACGGTAGCGAACCGTTAATCAGACGCTGCTGCATTCAATCATTTAATGTTGCATGAAGAAATCGATCGAGAGAGCACGTTACGATGCTGTAATGGATATTACTAGCTCTAAAATGTAAGGGTATTTTGCACGACCAATAAAAATATTGCAAATGTTATATGTCGTAACAAATTCACCTTTCTTTGAACTTGATTACATTCACATTTTATGGTTGTCCTCGTTTGCGCGAAGACGTTTCGTTGTGTGCCGTAATAATCGATTTAGCTTATAGGCCAAGTACTTTATGTGTGTCCTTATTGTGTGAGCGTAACACGAATTCTTTACTATTTTTATTATTTTGCGTACAATCACGCACGCACAACAGTAATGTAGTATAATTCAAACTTTCATATTTTCGGTTATAGTTGTTTTTATATTAACGTTTAAAAAGTTCTAAGAGGAATATTCGCTTTCTCTACTTGTAAATTGGGCACTAATATGGCTGGAGAAGAGATGACGAGTGTGTTTTAAGTTTACTAGGCACAAAAAAATCCGTTATCTTATATTTTATAAGGCAAATAGATAATGTACGATTTCAGCAACGTCCAAGAGGTAATTTATTCTGTTGGACATTCAAAATATAGTTATCTCTACTTGCCTTTCTTTACCTACTACCTCTGTAGAAATCTGGGAGGCTTTAGTATATTGTAATTGGAACTAAAGTATTATTAAGTCGAATTTGTATGTCTCTTAGCAAATCGGCCTTTTATAATAACCCGAATGTCACAGAAAATAAACGACTCCATTTAGAATTAGGTATACCGTTGCAAACTAAGTAACTGTTTTGATAATAAAAAATGTCAATAGCTCACTACGCATATAGCAGTAAGGTTTCTTTCTCAGGCGTGCTCCTAACTTAAGCACTTAGATGAAATTTACGGTGAGCTTGGTTAACGTTCCAATGTGCCAAATTAACCGTTTACCGCCGCTTAAAATACTATTAAAACCATAATGCGTTAACAATAATGCCGAAAGTAATTACTGCCATTGAAACGTGGCGTTTTCGACAGCGAGTAGGCATTTTCTTTGTCCTAAATACTTTGTCATTTTTCTATGAATGCCTCCGATCTAGAGCGGTTCGGATAATTCGTAAACCGCAAATAGGTATGATAGAAATAACAGTACGAAGGAACAATACAATGCAATAATGGTATATCTGGCTTTAACGTCACGAACTACGAACTTATTATTGAAACGAAGCTCTTTGCTTCCATGCAAAAGAAAAAAAATATTTTGTCTTTAATTAAATTGTCATCTGCAATGATGTCATATTTATAGCGAAAGTATATTTTCAAATTAAGATATTTTTTACATGTTTTAGTTACTTTCTTGTAACAGTTTTTAGGCTAAATTATTGTATTAGAAACTTTCAATTTCGAGGCGAATAAGCCAGTATTTTTCAATTCAAATTGTGGAGTGATTTACAGATTAGAATTTTAAAGTAAGTCCTAAGACTGCCCTTTAGGGTCTTTGTTTATTTAAATAGTACCTGAATGTATTACGTATTTTTGCCTTGCCAATGATCTTATATATATCGGCATGGTACCATAAACATAACTAACTCATTGGTGGACACAGGTGCAACTCTACCTGACGTAGAACTTCTTAGAAAGATTACTTATAATAAAGCGAAAACATAACCTAAAAACTCTACCCTAATTCTCGATTTCTCCACAAGTGCACCACAAAACTGATTCAATTACTTCACTGGGCGAAGGGACGTCTCATCTCTGTCCAGAGCCGACACAATGCAACGCTATGCACGCTCAACTAACAAGAAATCTGAGTACGAGGTTTAAAGATTCGTTTAGGAGTTCAATAGATGCTACCTGTGATTGGAGGAGACAGTGCGGTTGTCTAAGAACCAGTGAAAAATTGAAATTCATTTTGGATTCGTTTCCCGCGCCCCCTCCTCCAACGCCCACTCAAGTGCAAAATACTGGGGTAAATATCTTCACACATTCTATGATAAAAATATAAGTTATTTAAGAACTAGATTAAGTAAATGTAAATTTACGTGAAATTATAAATTGATTCCACTGACTAAAAACAATGAAAGAAAACATTGTGAGGAAAGTGGACACTTGCATATTGGAGAAGGATTTAAATAAAACCCTTCGAAAATGTGAAGTCCCCAACTCGTATCGCATGTACATGCTTAATCTTTTTATTCAGAAGACTCGAGCCCAGCAATTAAGTAGTAATGGGTTGTTTGTTACAGTATAGTACATTTAATTGAAAGCTATATTTCTTGTTATGGCTATGGGAACATATTGGATGTAGGCTATTGCGAACTTGTCTCATTAAAAATCATTACGGGAGACCTACATCTAGTACTGGATGTCAAGTGACTCAGAGTGATGAGGGCTATGTCAGATTTTAATTAGTATATTACGTTGTAAAAATAAGAAGGCTTTATTAATATAATTATTTCAGTTTGATAACACGTGCATTTCGGCTTATTGCACTCAACTGCATCCACCGATGCAACAAACTCCACTTTTCGCAGTTAAACCAGATATGGAAAAAGATAATTTAGAAAAGAAAGTAAGTCTTTTAAAACTAATATTTAGTAATTTTTCAATATGTATTATATTATAAGTTTTAGCTTCTTCTTTTGTTCCTATTCTGTACAAAAGACAGATATATATTTTTTAATTGGACTTAAATAGCCGACGTCACTTAAATTGTACTTTGTTTTATTGAAAATAATGGCATCGGCGTTTAAACTTTACTGATCTTTCTAGTTCGTGACACTAGGTTCGGTCGGGTCGTGCCACTGTCTATCTCAAATCTAGATACCATTTCCTTGACGAATCGCCTGTCTTTTCATGAAACGAGGGAATTTTAATGGGTGTAATTGAGTTCCTACTAAGATAACAGAACAACTTCATAAGTTATTTGTTTTGTGACTATGTCGTTCAAGTTTCGCGACGGGAAAGTATGCCGCATTGCGTAACGCGTCGCGCCACCCCGCATAGCCCTGTGCTGGGTTCTGGCCTCAGCCGGGGTTCGGACGCTGAGTGTGAGCGGTTGGAGGTTTTAGTGAGGTTCAACTTCCACATACGGCGATTTCCTCCATAAAAAACAAAAAAAAAGTTCTTTCAAGTTAAATGTAGTGTCGATGTTGTTTACAGTGAGTCGATGTCATCAGTGAAAATTCTGAGATATATTCTTAAACATTTATGCAAATTAAAACATCCAACGCTGTCTGAAACTTCTTGCTTTCTGAGAATATTAGATTCGTCAGCTCAGTTCACACATCAAATACCTTTCTGCCATATTCCTCCAGTTACCTGGTTAATCAAGATAAAAATACTCAGTTTATTACAAATTCACATAAAAGGACTATTTTTACGAGTAAAGTCCTTTCGTCCATTTCCTCTAGAATTTTTATGAGGCGTTCCATGATTATCATATTACCTTGGATGCAGTGATAAGAATACATAAACGTGCCGATTCGCCGGCGTAGGAGTTAAACGGTGCGGTAATGGTCGCTCGTGGATCTCGATACGATCGGTGGATCGTGAGGTCGGACCTGCACTGTCCCAGTCCTGTTCCCAGGTTACCATTAATCTTGTTTTTATGACGTAATGTATGTTTATGATCGTTGAAGTTTTGTTAATGTGCTACACTGTGGAGTGGTCTACCAAATGTGTTTGGTCGGTTTCCGTGGACGACATCACTTCATCTTTTTGTTTTTCCTAATCCTTACAGGATACAGGTTTTTTTATTTATGTGTTTTAAGAAACTCACAATAAATTGTCTTCTCTTAACCAGTAGGTTTAATTGCAGACTTAAGAGAGAGACTTTGGTTTGGAGAAGAGTATTTGGTATTTAAACGGTTTTATTTATCTTTTAAATCTTATAGTAGGTACCAGGCATAAAACTAGAGTAAATAAATCGATTACAGATAGTTTAATTATATTTTAATACTTTAGAAGGGTTTCACCTTGTTATGATTTTCAATACTTTCCGTTGTTATTCATAATAATATTAATTAATGTATTCGGAAGAACTTGACGCAATCTAACAAGGAATTCATGTAGGAAGGAAACTACAATTACCTACTTTTAGTTTGTGTTTATTTTGTTAAAATAAAAACCTTAACGCCCGTGATTGGGGTTTCGGGCGCGTTTTATACTTGTTAATGTTTAAATGAACGTAATTAGTTTAAAGATTATTATCTCTCTAGGTTAAAACATTGTTATTTAAATGTGAATTATCTACTAAATTTACTCGATTTTCGACTGAAAGGAATGAAAGTTTGTATTTTCTGAAATAGATTCGAATGGGAATTTGAAAGTTTTGGTATTTTATTGATTATTATTGATATTTGATTTTGCTACTAATGGCTATTTCAAGTACTGACCGATTCAATGAAAAAAGAAAAATGATCATTATGCATAGGACATGAAGATTTCACTTTCTTAAAAATAAAATTAGGACTTCTGACGTAATTAGGTATTAAGAGGTAGCTTGACGCAATTATAAAATGAGCAGGACGTGGGCTTCACTAACATCTAAAAAATTAAAATCACTGTGACCAATTTAACTACAGTAGGTACAAAGTAGTCAAAATATAAGCGCGAAGACTTGACTTGAAATACATTTTTTGAGTTCTGATTCCTGTTTCAGCCGATGTCAGAAAAGTCTTGGCGATTGATGTCAGAACTGGTGCAAATTCTACAGTTGTCTGTGACGGCTACAGCTCTGGCTTTTTACTATCTTATTTATTGTTACATGCAACTTATTTACTATACTTTGAGAAGCGCACTGTACTTCCATAATGCTGATGGGTAATATTTATTTTAATTTAAAGTTTAAGTTTGGTTTTACACGCAGTTGCAGATGGTATGGTCAAGGTTAAAATAATAAAAAATACTGAGAAACAAGAATTAAATATGTTTGATTTGTTCCTTATGATGAAGTAAACTTCGGCTTCCAATTGTTTTGATGGCAATGCCATTTTAAACCCATATTCTTTAACTTACTATGATTCAAAAATAAATTGAATTTTGGGAGAAGAAATGTTGGGCCTTCATTTCATAACTTAAAAATGGGCCATACAATTTATAGAAATATACTAAGAATACATTTTCATAAATTTTCAGAGCGATGAAAATAACAATAGCCGTTGTGACTTTTACGTCACTCCTAGTTGGTTTCAACTTGATCATCAGAATGGAGAGGCTGGTTGGAATATTATGAAGTATCCATCGGAAATGTTCAGTGAAATTCCAAATTATAGCAAAATGAGTGCTGACAGACATCAGCATTGTTAGTAGCGGATCTCTAAATTATAGAAAACTACCTGAAATAAGTAAAAAGGATCTGTTTGTGTCTAGGTCTTAAGAAATTTCGCGGTCTAACATACCGTTAAGAGTCGTCGATGACAATGAGTATAAAATGAAAAGACCTTATTTGATAAATGTTTTGTATTTTTGAATAAAACTTTTATATATTTTATTTTGTTCCTTTATTTTAATGCACTAATGCATTACCCTTAGCATCTCTACGATGAATTAATTTTCAAGGAGTATGTGGATAAGCTCTCGTAATTTTCCCAATTTATTAGAATTACTTATGATATCATACCTACATTTCGTACCTATTTATACATATTTTAGCAAACGTTCCACTCTGAAACAAAATAGATACAAATAAACCATTTAATTCCTTAGAATATACTGTACTAACGACGAGTTTGACTGGACAGTAACTCCTAAATTAGTTTGAAATAAAAAATGGAATTGTCATTAAAGTTTAGTAGATGCTTACTGAAGCACAACTGTAAAACAAAAGCTACATTGTTTCTGGGATTAAATAAGTATTAATTGGCCCCCTGGGAGCTTGGCATTGAAAGTTCGACAACACGAGTCAAGTAGTCAATGACTATTTGAAATAATTGGAAATAATCTTTCAGTTTGTTTAAAACCTAGTGATTTGAAATCCTAATTGGTAAAGATTTATGTAGGTACCTACAGTTTATCTCAGTCACTATTAAGATAGCTGAAGAAAATCTATAGGTACTTTAATGTTATAAAGTTGAAGAGTTTGTTTGAACGCGCTAATCTCAGGAACTGCTGGGCCGATTTGAAAAATTCTTTCACTGTTGGAAAGTCCATTTATCGAGGAAGGCTACAGGCTATCCCTGTGACGCAGACGAAGTTGCGCGGGTCATCTAGTCATAAATAGGAATTCTTCGTATTGGATAAGTATTCTAAGGCGACTTCTCTAATTTGCATTACACTGGTGGACTGCTGAATTCCCCTACTAAGTAGACTCGAGCCCACTAGTGGGCAGTGATGATTTGGTAAAGTACAGTAGCTTTATTTTACGAATTGCATGATAAAGGTTTCTTTATGTTAAATGAAAATTGAAAGGAGTCTGCAGCTGCATTTGATGATTTGTTTGTGATTGATCATATCACCAATCACTTCTACTTCGTCTTCTTCTTACTTTTCTTTGTTCTTTGGCAGGCTTTCATGATGGAAAAGACTGTAAAGCTTACATTTCGTATCGTTCGCAAGTTGTTAGTAACAACCAACCTTCATCATCAAATCCAATAACATGAATTAAAGAAATTGTATAACTTATGTCAAGTTAATCCATAATCTGTACTGTACTGTACTGTACAGTCCATAATCAATAATTAACAAATAAACCGCTCACTCGATTGTGAGAAGTTAGTATTTTTAGTGTACGCCTGTACCCCGTTTATTGTTTCACTTCAGCATCCTATGCTGTGATTGTGACCGCTGCTGTTAACCTTTCTTCGCTTGGAGGGTTCTATGCCAGCCTCCGACCAGTCGACCACCACTCGTCTGTCGGTTCTTGAGAAAGACGCGCGCGTTCTCAACCGACAACAACGGACGATGCACGGTACATCGTGTTCGATATTAAAATAAAATTAATTTGAATAAATTGTGCAGTGTTGAACTAAAATTTTAGTGTAGTAGAAGTGTTGCCTTCAAAATGGTGCTTACGTCGAGGTGAGAGATTTAGATATAATTAATCATAACAAATGGACAATTATAATATTTTTATTTCTTTATGAATGGGTTTACTGTTGTTTTTATTAACTATTTTTGTTGCGTTCCTAAAGTTTGTTTTAAATAAATTTATTTAAGATCCTGGATATTACCTATGTAGCAATAGAGTGCTAGAAGTAAAACGAGCGCAAAGACGACGAGCCTATCTTGTTTAGTATTAGAGTTCCTGTTTCGAATCCATCGTCAGATCAGCTCCATAATATAATCATATCATTAGGTACATTGTCACGCGATATTTATCTGCGGGCAAAATGTCAGCTTAACCGGAAGTTGGGAAATTTGTCAAATTTAACTCGCAAGATTCCACCTGAACTGAAACATATTTGTGTACATACATACTTAGTTACATCCAGTGCAAGTGAATAAGTAGCTTTAGCTAGTAATAAAGAATATCTTCTTTCCTATAAAATATTGGATATATTGTTTGCTCGGCTTGGGCGGTCCACTGCTCCTGCCACTGATTCTTATTTGAATCGCATTCAACACAATCAAAACATTGGAATTGTATTTCAATTTTTTTTAAATTTACGAGTAGATGATATGTAGATAGGAATGGAATGGAATGTAGACAGGTAGATAGGATAGGATAGGAGGCTAGATGCCTCTACTATTCATTACCTAGTTTTTTTAACATTTTGAATAATAATTTTAAATATACAACCACTTTATGTCAAAAATACTCCCACGCTTTAACTTACAGGTTTAAAATCGGCCGTCACTATACACGAATTTTAACAATATAATCAATATAAATAAATTCGCTACGCAACAAGAAAATTATGTTTGTACTAGTTCTGTGACCCCGCTACGGTTGAACGGGATAAAAGGCATGCCTTATCCGCATCTATGCTTCTCAAGTTTGCAGCTGTCGCGGACCTAAATACTCGATTAAATAAAGGTGTAATATTTTTTTTTCAATTGTCGATTAACGGTCTCTTTATGTTCATTCATCTTGTTATGTTGAATGTTTGGACTAGGATAACGTTTTTCAGTAATAAAGGACATGGTTTTTTTTGGGTTGATACTATTTGATACACATTAATACAACTATTGCGTTCTATAGACACCTTATTCAAAATATCAAATTTTAATACTATAAAGGACGAGGCCAGCTGGTTTGAATCAAAATGTAGTAAATTAGTTTATGTTTATCAGAAACTGTTCATTGTTATAAGATGGTCTCTTCCAGGGATTCTCAACTCGACTTTATAGCATCTTACTGCTTTAGGAACACGCAAACTCTATAGCATTTTTATTTGTAGTAATTAATTGCTTTGTAGACTCGTACACTTTTAACGAAAATTTGAATACGTGACGAAATTTTGTTACCTACTAAAGAATATTTTGGAAAATTTGAAGCTGTAAATTTCAGTAATGAGTTTCAGTTCGAATGTTAAATAACTGGTGTAGATAAGTGATGAAAATTCCTTAAACCGAAGGAAGCTTTAAAGGCTTTACTGTAATCACTTGTTAGTTGTTACTGTTCTTATCGACGAATAAGTAACCAGACAATCTACAATAAAAAAATATAGTCTCGCCAGTGACATTTTTTTAAAAAGGAAACTAATTTCCACTAATTATCTTATTTAAAAGTGATCTTATATCAATAATGAAATGCAAATACAACCAAGGGTTCAACTGGTAAACCACTTACAACTACTCGTTTCCGTAAAACTGTCAAAAATTTCGGTTGACAATGCTCTCGGGTTCACAGTTCAAACACATACATTTATGCCATTTGTCACGTTAAGCCGAGATGTGAGGTGCAAACAGCCCGCGATGTCACACGAGCCGTGGCGTGAGTGCTAACGGTGCGTTCCGGCGTACGACCGCGCCTGCTTTAATTTCACCCTTAGTGGTGATCGGCCGTGGGACGTACAGAGATGTCGTGCTCTGGGATTGATGTAATTATAGGGTGTTGTGCGTGGGCTCGTCGACAATTGGTGATAAGGATGAAGGAAAGAGTAAAATCGAAATCTTGACTGGCTTTGATATCCAAATTTTATTTGTAAAAATATTCCAGCATTGCCTACAGTTAACGCAACAATCAATAGTTTAATAACATTACGAGAAAGCATGCCTATTCGAGTATGACAGTAGAGAGTAGGTAGTAAGTAGAGATAAAGTCAGTAACTCCTCTCCTCGAGGAAATCCAAGTCTAGCAGAAGGGCAGATGTTTCTGAAATGGTATAGGTCACCACAGAGCGTGAACTTGTTAACAATCGATAAATTCTAAAACACTTTACAGTTTTCTTTGTCACGGAGTCGTTCGTGACCGTAAAGTGTTTTAAATTGTGTCTACAAAACGTGAGCATTTTGGAAAATCATAAATTTCGTATATTTATATTTTAACAATTTTAACCCACAGTCGACACTATCTTTTCGATTACTATGATTGTAGAGGCGGCTTGAGAAAAATACGAATTTTAGTGTGGGCATAAAATTACATATTGGATTTAATAAACTCGAAATTGAAAATAATATTTATTTTTTGTAGCTAATTAAGAACATTATAATTAATTATATTAAAATTGTAAATAAATTTTGATTTAATTTATAACACGTTTGTTTACGTTGTGGAAGAAGTTTTAATGATTTATTTTAGTTGGTGTCGGAAATTATTTGAGGTCGAGCGTAGTTCCGAAGTTATATGATTTTCTTACGGTCATTAGCTTACTTATGAACTCTTTCCATCATACATTCAAGTACATGTAATTGAGTAAAATTAGCTTATCGTTTTTTTCAAAATTTTCCTCACTTAGAAAGTAGCAAATATTGCTACTACTCGAAATTACAAAGATGAATGCCAATTCTGGAATGCTTAAATAATCTACATCTGAAGTCTCCATCATCGGACAAGCATGACGAAAAATTCTTTGCTCCTTCAATACTAGAAGGTGAAATTTTTCAATGAAATCCATTACATGTAATAATTGATTCAAAAGGCTCAATTGAGTACAATATTGGCTTCATATCTATACACATATAGTCTGGCTGAGTGAATCTACACGCAAAGTGAAACAGAAACAGCGATTCACGGTCGCGAACAAGAAACACAATTAGCTAATCTATTCAGTTGCGGTCATTGTTGAAATTAATTTAATTACGCAACGTAATCTCTGTAAACATTGCATAATAACAGACAAGGTTTTGGGCGTCGTTTCCGTTCTGCAGTTCCGTAATAAATTACCTATGAAATGTATTTTATTATTAAATGTTTAGAAGGGGTTCACAATTTCAACTGTTTTTGGACGTAGTAATCATTACTTTTAACTTTAAATAATGACTTATCCCTCTTTATGTGTTGTTCAAGAAAAGTTCTGTATAGAAGGCAATGGGTAACGGTAACCCCCAATGGTAACCACTTACCATCAGGTTGGCCCTAGGCTCGTTTATTTGTCATATACAATAAAAAATAATTTTAATTCAAATGAAACAAAGAAGTCAGCATCCACCGCATTGAAAAGACATCAACGGGAGCACCTACGTTCTTCAATCTTGTGATTTGTATTTTTATTTAATACCTTAATCCAAGTCCAATAATGCAAGTTAGCTTTTCTAGTAGTTAGTCTTTTACAAATATAATAAGACAAAATTGCCAAGTTTTGTTTGAATTGAGAGAAACGAAGTAAAAAAGAGGACTGTGTTTTCAATTACTGAAGCTTATTTATAATAATCACTGTAAGGTCAAAAAACCTAATGGTTTCAAATTAGATTTTGATCAAAACTATTTTTATTATTATCTTGTTTGTGTGTGTAGACCACAGATGCTTGTTTCGGGTAGCATTTTGTAAATTTGTGCGTGTTCTCGTGGAACTAACGGTTGTGTGACATTACATGAAACACCACTATTTAACTACAACGACTTGAGTAGCGAGACGTTGCCGAAAAATACACACACTAATAGATAGCTAAGTTTACAGTTTTGGGGCAGGATTTATTCTTTCATTTATTGTTTGATATGTTTAAAACATATCCTTAATGTGATTGGAATTAAGGACTAGTTGGTGTCTTTCGTTTTTCAATAAAATTATTTGCCGTCGAGTAAACTAAACGTTAGCAATTTTAATACTAGTAGTAACAATAATAATGAATAATAATTTATTTATTTCTCTTCACACAGTAACCATTGTTATACAAAAAATATTAAACCTTACAGTTTGTGAAGAGCTGGTGTCTGTGAAAGGAAAACCTGTGTTACAGATCAACAGGTCCCCACCCCTGTTTACAAAGACAATGAAAACTGTAAATAACAAATAGCACTTAAAATTATGTATGTATGTATGTAGTGCATCTAAACTAAGATAATCGTGATGGTACTTGCGAAACAGAGTGTCAATGAAGATAGATATTTTTTGAAGTTTGTTTATGTTTTGCATGTATTTAAGAATGAAAAAAATATTTAAAACTAAATGTATGACGTGTATGCTATTTGTTAAGTCTTTACAAAAGTACTTGCAACATTCAAAATGAAAACAGTACACACCACAACACAGTGACATAATTTTTAAGAACTCGTCAACTAGACTTAAACTTACTTTCTGATGTTTATCTTCGTCTTAAGTGGGCATGAAGTTGTTATAAAAATTCTATCTAATCTATTCTAATGTTGCTTTTTTAAGTTCAGAGAACAAGTGTTGTCTTGCAGGGAATCTGGTCTACTAAATCACCTGTTATCATAGAGTTATTTTTGAAACCTCGACTTTAATCTTTATCACTTTAAATTCCATGCTTTTTTTTTTTTTAGTTGGATGAAATCACCGGATCCCTGCCCGCCCCGGGTGGGGTATGTGGGAGTTGAACCGCACTAAAACCTCCAACCGCTCACACTCAGCGTCCGAACCCCGGCTGAGGCCAGAACCCAGCACGTGGTTATGAGGGACGACGCGACGCGTTACGCCATCGGCACTCTTTCCCGTCGCGCTAAATTCCATGCTTAGAAATAATAAAAACTTCCTTTACACGAATAAAACACACACAATTCCTGATTTGTTAGTAAAAAATACGATGATATGATTTCCGAAATTTTAACTTAGTTTAGGATTTAAGATTCTTCATTATTTAATTTTTTTCACTAAGAAGTCGTGTGGTAGCATCTAAATGTATTTCAAAACCAACCACATTTTGGTTGAGAGTTTTTATTTTTTTTTAACGCTAACCTCGTTTCGGTTTTCAATGATATTTTTTTGAATTTAAGGTGAAAGTTTCTATTGTGTTCAGGCAAATTTTGGCAAAAACAGGAAAGATGTTGCAATAAAACTAAATGATAATTCGTTCGTGATTTGATAACAAAGCATTTAGCCAATAAGTTGTAGTTTTATCTGCTTATTGAAGTCTTAAAAGAAAAGCAGTTTTCATAAATCACGTTTATCTATTGACAAATGAGAAGTCAATAGATCGTCTGTTTCAATTTGGTCAATAAATGACCGTCGGCGCCAAAATTATAAACAGATCGCGTTCCTCGAAACCGAGATAACGGAATCGATGTTTCGGGGTATCGATCACGATTGATATCGATTATAACTGAGTTAACGACGGATCCGGTATGATCTGGTACTGATTAATAGCGTTTACTATCACGAAACCGTCAACTATGGACTTGCGATTACGAAATCTTATGTAAATTCTTTTTCAACTACTATTTTTCTTCAATTTTCGTCAATAGATTTCTTTAATTTATATTTAATTTATCTAATCTTGTATATTTTTTATGTAGTTTCTAAATACACTTATAAGTTGGATAGGTATTCGAAGTTCGAAAAAAAAATTTTAATTAATCGAGTTAATGAAGTTTCCGAATACGGGCATACGCAAAAGTTTTGGGTTATGAAATTAGTTCAAAAATAATTATTCTGAAACATTTACATCAAAATATGCACTAGTAGATTCTCAGTATCTTGAAGATATTTTGACAGAACTTTATGCTTACCAAAGCGTAATTATAGTTATGCTCCGATGAAAAAATGTTTGATGATGGATAATGTTTCCGTCTCGTAATTTCGCTGGTTGATTGGATAAAGGTTTGCAGGGGTTACGGTCCGTCGGCGGCCTCAGAAAGGTCACTGACAGTGAACTATATTGACCGATGGATGTGACCAACCACGGAAACCACAGCGGACCAATAATGATGTCTAATCTAGTCCCTCGTCTTGCTCCTCCCACTTCCTGGCCCTTTGCGATAAGTTAATGTATTTTTTTCATTGTTAGTTGAGTTCAAGTAAAATTTATTAGAAAACTCGGTACCCTTGCAATTATTATAGCTGTTGTGCTACCTATAAATAAAACAACATGTTTGCTTTATTTATTTCGCACTTAAATACTGTAAAATATAGATCTCTTGGGTTATCCAATATTCTAGTCTTGCAGACCTCGTATCGTTCGATAAATTTGTATCCTTGTAGGTGCAAAAATGCTCATTCACAAATTTCTGGAACGTTTTAGAGAAGTACTAATTTGATCATGTTACAAAAATTCACACAATCAAAAAATATAAACCCCAGCTTTTTAATAAAAATGTAAAGAAGTTCCCTAATACACAATACCGTAATACAAAGCGTAGCTTCGTTAAACTATTTCTGTGGAACAATCAATCCCAAATCACAATACGATACTTAAAACTGGAATTTTATTAATAAAACCGTACGTTTATCCGTAGATAACGCAACAATATTATAGTTTGTGTGCGGTGAACAGTAATTGATATAGTTATTGCATCCCTCGGCTCGAACTCGTGGCCTGTCATTAGCAAGCCGTGTCTTTTTACCAAGGAGCCGTACAAAACAATGGCACAGAACGTTGCATTACGATGCTCGGTTTTAGACACGTTTAGTTTCAATTTGTTTGCTGATATTATTTTAAAACAATCATTAGAATGTATCACGATTCGATTTGGTTACGTACAGAACATGTTATTGAAGAAATTTCTTTATTTAATCGACTATTATTGTAGGCCTCGCGTATGGATCAATCATCTCTATTTTACTTTTTATTAATTTAATCAATTTTTCTTTGTTACAGGTTGTTATTTGTTTGTTGCGTTCTTTCGATACTTGAAGTGAGTATGCTCTTTTATATTAACTCTATTAGGTATAGTTTTGTATTTTTATTTGATTTGTGAATCAGTTTTATGCAATTTGAGTTCTAATTTGATTTTTGCAGTACCATATTCAAAAACATGCTTGTCAGTCAGTTGTATTCATTCGTAGCAAAGCGGAGTAAGCTACGGATAGAATAGAACCTCTTTATTGAACACCACAAAAACATACGAAAGAAATTACATAAAAAAAGAAAATATGTTTCTTATGTATTTTTCTTAACATTATCACATTTTCCATAGCGAGCATGCTCAGTACCGCAACTGGATACGTCAGTAGAATCTGATTCTTCTCAAGACCTGGCTGAGTCTACGTCGGGTTCTGCATCATCAGAGTTACACGAGGGTTCGGGAGATGATCCACCTGACCCTATACCTACTGCTGTTGGAAAGGTATGGATATGTGACACTTATTAAAGAACAAGGATTGAAATAGTAGAAAAAATATTATTCCTAAAAACACACAAAAAAACGGTTAAGCATCTTTTTTACAATACATTACATAGGCAATTGGATATGGTCATAATTACTGTAATCTCTACAGATAAAAATAATTAGCTAAGTAACTATTGGATGTGTCTTTAATAGAGCGTTATTCTTTCAGAATGAAACGAGAGAAGCTCTGAAATCAGATGGAAGTGAACAAGATCCGGTAAGTGATGTTTTTTCACACATTATTATGCTTTAAAGTACTTGATTTTCTTTAAAGCATTGTTTATAATTCTTATCGCGTTGGCTAGAAACTTACAGTTTTAATGCCTTCCTAGATATTCAGATTTCATAAAAGTCCATGATCAACGATTACCGTAAATAATGGGCAGAATGATTGGAAGATTTTTATAAAATTAAAAACTTAACTGTGCTCTATTTTAAATAAAAAAATTGTCATAAAAGATTGGGTTGTGCTAATGGAACATTATTGGTAAGAGTATTCTACTTTTCTTCGCACGACCTTGTGTCAGCCTCTGATATTAGTAGGCCACGAAATTTTCCTCGTCATAAAGCAAGATAAGTGCTTTAATGTCGTGGACTCTCGCTTTTATTGAAACACCATAAGTAGGCAACGGAAACACCACGTACTGCACAATTTAATATTGTTATTGTAACATTTTCTTGGCGTAGTAATTTCTATGCAACACTATGCCTTATCTGGGGCAAAGTGAAGTAGGAATAAAAATGTAGAGCCTTATAAGTAGGTATAATTATGAACTCATTTGATTATATTCGCAGCGTACGTACGTACCTACTATAACCATCCTATATATGTTGTACCACCATCCTACGGATTAGTAACTTAAGACATTTTACCAGGTTGTCACCGTTGAGTCGATGGTGATTGGCGTTTAATTCCAAAAATATACCGAATTTGGGAGTAAAATTAAGATTTTTAAAGTAGCTGAACTATCCTGACAAATGTTTTTATTCTGTTTTAAATTATTTTATCAGTTTAGTTAATTTGCTTGTAAAGTAAAATTTGGCTCGGCTAAGTAGCAAGATTGAAGAGTTCAACGCGATTATAGGCATTATATTTAGTCTCGGGGTGAAAGGTTTCCAACAAAAGATTCACATTTTTTAGCACAACTGTATTTGCAGTGCTTACCTATTCAATGAAATCGAAGAGATTTGTCACAGTTTATCTTTCTCTGTCGGTAGCAGTAGTTTACTTTTCATGATGGTTTTACGGTCAATTTGCTATGAGGTTTTTTGGTGATATATCATTAGCGATTCAATTTTCAAGTAGTGAAAGTGTAAACAATGGTTCTTGGAAATAAATAATTCTTTCTACTTTTAAAAGCTCTATTTATTTCAATGAAAATGTTAATTTAAGAACCTATCTATTTGAACATATTTCTATTTGTGAATAACGCTAGAAACTCTAAAATCTATACAGACTTACAATTTCTTCAATCTCGTAAAGCCATAGTTTGTAAAATAATGAATTTACTGCTCAATAACAGTGAATGAAAAAAAAGTTGCATGAAAGAGTACCTATGTCAAATGAGTTATGAGTACATGATCATTGTCCATATTGTTCTGTTTGTTCACGGACGAGCACACACGCCCTCACTGTAAGGTGCTGTGGTATTGCTAAACCACCGCGCTGCCCTGCTACTGAATGGAGGAGGTCAAGATTGCCCTACATTTTGCAATGTTCGTACTTACCTTCAATGTTACTTTGATTCTCTATCTTCATGTTTGTTATTAAATAGGTATCACTGCACGTAGGCACTGTTAAGAATCGTGCACATTTAGGAGAGACGCAATGCTTCCTGATTTTTTTGTATGGTAATCAGGTTGCTGCTCACCTAAGTGTGTACTGGTTAAAACTGTATATATATGAAAAAACAATTTGTACAGAAGGATAAAAATATTACTAAAGGACAACATCAAATGTCATCGTAAGTTCGCATCGAAGACAGAAGACGATCGTGAGAATTGCCCAGGTGGCTGTCAAGTTCATTGTCAAAGCATTTCAACAATGCGGTGATGTGTAGATTGATATCATCTCTGACCTGTCATCGTCGGCGTGTGATGAAATAGCTGTTGTTTAGCTCACTTGTACGTGTACCATGAATTGTGTGGCCTAAATGTCTGCGCGAACCCTTACTTTTCTTAATAAATTATAGTTGTTTGTTTTGTTTAATGTTGGGGTATGTTCTGCTGTTTTACGGTGCTTTTTTACACAAGACAATTAAATGCTCAGCTGGCATATACACCGCAATAATTTGTAAAGCTTCTTGACACACTTCTAAGTATGAAATAAAAACTGCTGTTAGGATTAATTTGGAAATCTCCACTGATCCGCTTCTTCGTAACTGGAAACTAAAGGAGGTAATTACAAAAATAACAACGCCGGTGAACTCGATCTTTCGCACGACATTTTGTAGTGACAATAATTATTTCCAAAATGTTCGTCGCGGTTCATTCGTCACGCCATCAAGAGGTCATTATTTTACAGTGTCAGTAGGAAAGTGAGAACTTTAATACACAGAAACGCTTCATTTAAACATGTAATTGCGTTCTCGATAATTTAAATTCCATCATTTAACTAACATTACAAGCTCTAATGACAATAGTTCGCGGGGAGAGTTAAAAGCTGAATCAGCATTATTATCTCGCTTGTTCCGCGGACCGTGACATACCGCGATGCATTCTTAACAGTTTTATTAGTTTTTTTTTTCTATCGAAATCAATTTGTGGAAGTGTTGTGGCGACAGTAGTCCACTAGCCTAATTTTATAATGCGTAGAGCGGCGCGGCGGCGGCGGCGGGCGGCGGCGTGTGAACCGCCCTGACATACTTAGGTACCACTGCCATTAATTGTGCAAAACTTTCGGGGGTCGTGACTGTGAAATGGTGCATTACCAGTCGCCGTAATTCGGCTGTTTACATTTCACCAACTAGATTATAGTTGCAATTCTAAGAAATACTTTCAAATATAACAGTTGATTCGGTAGATACTTTAATAAAATTTAGCTTTGATAATTAGCGGAGGTGATGTGTAATGGAAGCAGTCATAAACCATGGATGCCGGAACGTGGTAGTTATGCGGTTAGATATCTCAGGGCCATCAGTTGCCCAATCTCCGTACTTTGATGTTGCTTCGTAAACACTTAGATGTTCATCAGTCTCGACGGATCCTGTTTAATAACACCGTCTTTGTTAGACTAATTAAGATAATTGACGAGTATTTTAAGGACAATCTGGACTATCTACTTAAAATTTTATTCTAATTTATTCTTACCTTGTAATACGCCATTCGCAGCAAAAATACGTATTACAATAATGTAAATAGGTAGTGTATATTTATAGATATATTGAATGATCAGTTACAGACTAAATTACTAGTCTGTAAAATAAAGTACATTACCATCAGAGAGTTAATGACAAGCGTAGCAACATTTCCACTTCTTCAAAGTATACCTACTACTTTGCTTCTACAGTAAAAACTGGTAATACCTATAGGAAATAATATTGTGTTCGTTTTAGGTCGATTTATAGGCAACGGTAACCGTTTATGAATTCATCAAGCTCAGTTAATTTGTTACTGAGCGAAGAAAATCAGTTTCTTACAAGTCTTTAGCTATTATTAGATATACGAACTGATATTTAGCTTCTAATACTTTTTTCTCATTGTCGAAGGTGGTGTTCTTGTCGGAGAAAAATAGTTACATCCCAGTGAGCATTAAGCCCCGATCTCCTTCTGCCGATGTAGGCTGGAGGGAACCACCAGCATGGGAACGGGAATACAGAAGACACCGTACGAATGGGAGTCGAGTTCAATGTGAGTAGTAAATTTTTACTGTTCCTTTACGATAGTTCCAATGAACATCCATTGCCATGCCATGTAGAAATCAGCCACTCACAAAGAGAAGGTATCAATCAAAAGGTAAAATTAAAGTTTTCTTTCTCAGATATCGAAGCTGAATGTCAAGATGATTTCATGAAAATTCGAGTTGGTTTCAATGGATCCTTTAACGGATTGGTATATTCTGCGGGTGAGTTATAGTTTCTACATTTTTCCAAACATTATCTTTCGGCGCATGCTGTCTATCTATGCACGAACTACAATCGTATTCTCTATTGCCACGCTAGCCGCATCGTATATAAATTTTCTATTACACGGCGACCACCGTTAAATGAAGCGGTCCCAACATCGGTTTCGCTCATGGTCACGAGAGACACCCCATGGACCAAACAGAATGTCTTCTTGGAGATCATCGGTACCGTCCACGGCCATGAAAGTTTCACGTTTTCGCTTTAATGGCTTGAACAAGAATAAGTCATAGTGCCTAGTGTAGAAATTATAGTATCTAGTAGTACTGTATTAGTACTACTATTTAATAAGATAGCTTCCTCATTGACATGATAGGTAAACGAGCCGACGATCACTCGGTTACTATCGGTCATAGATTAATGTAAGAGAGGTTGGCGTTATTTTTAATTTATAGAACTCTTATTAAACCTTGTTTAAAGAGGGACAACTCAGTGTCATGAACTGTTTATGTCCTAGTTCTTGTTAAATTATCAGTTTATATCAGCACACTTCTGCGATATACGTGCAGCTAGCGAACTACGTAGGTCGATTTCGCTTCCCATGCTAATCGTCTTACAATCTTTGCAACATAGAGAACAATTAGACTTCTAACCAGATAGGTGTCATAATGTTATTATTGTTGTCTTGTCTCACACGTACTATAGTGTTCATCTATCAGATATGATAATTTTTTAATCTTTTTTTTTTAATAACTTATGCATTCAATTGCATATCTTTTGAAAATTAGCGTACCTAAACAGTTTTTAACGCCATATAGACCGAAATATCGTGCTAAGTAGTTACCGTAGCTCATGGATCTGTAACATATCAGGGAACACTACGGGCCGTTAGCAGACTGATCTACTCTTGAAGATCGAAAATCTTCAATGTTTTTTAAATTATATTTTAATTTAAAATACCAAATATTTAAATCGTTTCAATTGAAACATGAAAGCGGAATATTAAATACATTTATTTATTCTAGGGTACTCTTATGATACGGATTGTATGTATGTGAATGGAACCGGTCGAGATTACTACGAGTTTTATATTCAGCTGAACAGATGTGGAACTCTTGGTAGGAACAGCCAACACGATGACTCAAGGAAACATCCCACTGTGAGTATAGTTCACAATTATTTAATTTATAATAATAATAAATTTTTCGCCTTAAACTTTTCATTTAAATATTTCTATCGTTTTTTGCACTCCTTGGCGTTTTCAAATTTCTTCAAATTTTGCTGCCTGGAGTTTTCTTTGATAAGAAATTTAGATTGCGTCTTTCACACCTACAAGAGATTAGCTCTAGTATAACCAGTTTTGAAGACGTGCACGAAAATTCACTTAGCTTACTACAAGCTAACAATTTTTCGCTCTTTGCAGAAAAACTTGATGTGGAATACTATAACGGTGCAGTACAACCCTCTGATTGAGGAGGAGTTAGACGAACATTTCAAGGTGACCTGCGAGTATGGATACGATTTCTGGAAAACTGTTACTTTTCCCTTTCTTGATGTAGAGTGAGTATTAGATTTAGCTTGTTAGCATTTTTTGTATACCTGTAAAATTTTTATTTTGATGGTTTCTTTTTTTAATTTATGCATACTAAAATTGATGGCATCTATGATTTACGGTAACCGCTTACCATTAGATGGGATATTTTAAAAAAATTATAATGTATTTAATGTTTTATATACTTAGTTGACGTTAATAAATAAGTATTTAATTAGGATACTTGTAATAGACTTAAACTTAGTTTTTTTATTTAATTTTTTAGAATTTAGTATTTCTAGTATTCGTAATTGGTAACGTTTACGTGTAACTACAACTACAAATCGAAATAGCTCGTCCTACATTCCCAGTCTATTTTGTATAACAAAAAGTAAACTATCTATTACAGAGTGAAAGAACAATATAACTTTTCGTTTTGTTTTTTCGAATCGGAAACAATAGAATTGATGCGTTCAAAAAGTTGTCGCTACAAAACTGATGCGACAATCGCGCGATTGTTGCGCACGTCTGGTTGTGATTCCGTTTATCGATACAAAATAAAAGATTTTTTTAAAATTCTTTAGAGTTTTAATTAATGAATTAGATACAAAAATAGAATAATTCTTTTAAAAGCGGAGATTTAACTATCAGTTTTTCGATATTAGAAAATTAATTTGTGTTGAGAATTATCTAAGTCTGGGTGTAAATTTGAATTTAATTAAAACACGCTACCTTCTTTCTCTACTTTTTTAATTTTTAGTTTTTGAAATTTGGTTGTTAAGAATTACGAAAAGGTCCTACAGTTGATATTATTAACAACAAATACCTACTTTTTAAAACTAATCTTTATTACAAAAAATGTTTTGTATCCAGGGTAGCGACAGGAAATCCGGTAGTGTTTACATTACAACCGCCCGAGTGTTACATGGAGATAAGATCGGGGTACGGAGCGAGCGGCGCGCGGGTCGCCGGCCCCGTGCATGTCGGGGACCCGCTCACACTACTCATCTATATGAGGAGCTCGTATGGTGAGGACTTTTAGTATAGATGATGTTTAGTACTATAGGAGTGCTATTAAGTTAGTGTTACACGTAGGTTAGATAAGCGCAAGTTAAGGGCCCAAATAAGCTTCATCAGCAAGCTTGGCGCCAACGAATACGAACTAAAGTCAGTGTCGGTCACTTAATTAATTAAGTCATTCATTGGTTCCTGGGCAGTCATAGCGGTGGAACTTGGATACACAGGAGTTACAGAGGTGGGAGTAATGCAATACACATAGACACACATATATATGTGTAGTTACATAGTAATATGTATAGCATTTAATGTATGGCAAAATTAGGTAATGGCAGATCTTTGGTTAATATTATAATATACAGAGCGAATACAGAATGAGAAAATAGTGTTTCAATACAGTCTGAAACTGCATACGGCCGATCGTCTCCCCAATAATAAAGATCCTTTACATATTATGGACTACGAATAAAATTGGATGGTAATACAGTAACGTGGGTGCAAATCAGCATTCATATCTGTATCTTTGTTTGTCTGATTTATTAGGTTATTATATAACAGAAAAATATTGAGTGGGAAAGAAAGTTAACTTTCGGAGTACCTACGTACGAAAAATTGTTGATCTTCAAAAATAGGCAAAAATAGTACACCCAAGTCAAAAAGAACAGAAAATCTTGGCAGATACGTGCCTTTGTAGGTTTTTCAACTGTATAGTGAAATAGAATTCGATTTAACAATTTATAATAACAATTAAATACCGTAACATCAAGGGCGTAATGCTTAGTAACGGTAGTTGGCGTGTTTCATTGCAATGAGACTTCCCGAAATATTTCGATTTGATTTCGATCAAGTTCATTGATCTTCCTTTTAACGTAAAAATTGGAAGCAATGCCGTTCGTCCATAAACTGTGTCAGTGAATTTCGTTCTATTATGCTTTTAAAACGTTATGGAATTCTTCGATAGTGGCGCGGATATGATTGTTATACGACTGAATTGGTTGTAGCGTTAAGAGTATCAAAATTGAACGTTAAATTTTCCTGTTAGTTATTTACTATTTTAAACGTTCTGTTTACAGATGCTTAATATCAGGCTATCAAATAATCTGAATTTTTGTTTCAGACGGTTTCGACATCGTGGTCAATGATTGTTATGCGCACAATGGCGGAGGGAAACGGATTAAACTCATAGACGAATATGGGTAAGTTTTTGTATAACTTTTTATTGGAAGTATCGTCAAGGATCCATCTTCTTTTGAATAACAAATCATAGTGCTCTTTTACGCTGCAATGTCTTTACTGATTTTTTAGTCTTTTGTTGTAAACATGTGTCCTATTCTTCTGTCGTCAGAACAGTCTGACGGGTACCGAATCTAAAGTATAAGTCGGTATTCATGCGAATACTACAAATTTAATAAACAAATTGTTGACTACCTACAGAATTATATCGTCTATCAATACCAAGGTAAATTAGATGTTTTTAAACAGAAATATTAAAATACCTCCTCACATTTTCCAGGTGCCCAGTAGACGACAAACTAATATCTCGCTTCCGCGGATCCTGGTCAGAGACAGGAGTTTTCGAGACGCAAGTGTACGCCTACATGAAGACGTTCAGGTTCACCGGCTCACAGACCCTGTACATAGAGTGTGATGTCAGGATGTGTCATGGAAGGTGTCCGGTAAGTTATTAACAGTCAAACAGTCGAGCTATCTATTAGGGATGTAAGGAATATTCGCATTCGGAAAAGACAAATACAATACAAAGTAGTTTATAACCAGAATTTTACAAACAACTGATACATCTTTGACAATGGTCAAGACATGCGAATGTTTTGATTAACTTGTCCTTTTTCAAACGAGGCTTGAGGAGGGTCCTTAAAGTTAGGTCGTAGGTAGCGACCCCTCAGTGTCCCCTAACATTGCAGAGGTTCATGAGCGACGGTAACCACTTCCTATCAGATGGGCCGTTGGCTCGTCTGCCTACATGGCAATAAAAAAAAAAAAGTGAGTGGATTTAGGAAGCTAAAATAAGGGCTTCTTCGTGACCTTTCAAATGAGCTTATACTCGATGCGTCTACGACCATCCGTTCTCATAGTAATTATGAAGACGATTTCATTTGCCTGGTGGAGATGTGTAAAACCTCGTTCGAAAACCAATATTCGGAAAATTGCTGCCCGAGATGGCAGTTTTACAGATTAAAAAACATTAAATGATGAAATGAATAATACTAGAACTTCAGGTTTTAATTTGTATAGTTCAAGAAATAGGTCACCTTTAATTAAAATTTTTGGAAACATTTTAAGATGATAAAGTCAAGTTTTGTTAGTTTTAGGTTTATTGTTAGACCACCATAAAACCGGTAATATCTACTCTTTATTACATTATTCATGTCCATTTTCAGTCGCAGCCCTGTCACTGGCGAAACATGAAGAGTGTAAAGCGTCGTTCAGTCGACGACAAACAAGTAGGAACCATCACTCCACCGAGACTCTCCGATAACATCTCGCTATTCCAGTCGCTGAGAGTCTTACAGGAAGGAGAAGAGGACTCTGAGACTTTGCCGAGGACTGGTGAGTAGAAATAGATACAATACATCTTTATATACATAGCTACTGTAACATGCGCGTCGGTAAAGAGTGCCGTGGTGTGTAACGCATCGTACCGTCCCGCATAACCCAATGCTGGTTTCAGTCTGGGTTCGGACGTTGAGTGTGAGCGGTTGGATGTTTGGAGTGCGGTTAAACTCGTACAACTCGTACAACGTAATTTGAATTTGAAATCAATTGAACACGTAGTGGTAATCCTTATCTTAGAATACTTTCATCATAATCAGTAATCACTGACCATCAATAACTCACCATATAATAAGTAGGGTGCCCAAACCAATTAAGAGCAAAGTCTAATTAATGACAACTTCAAAATTGTAGTCAAACGAGACTATTTTTTTATTTCCAGTGTTAATAAATAGATAGAACAATTCTTCAGCTTTATAATAATATCACTTTCGACTGTTATTACATTCATTATAATAATGAAAAATTTATTAAAAAAGCATTTACCAAAAACTGTTCCAAATTTCAATTTCTACATACAAAATGTACGAAAGTTGCTAATAACTGGGCCCGGGGTCACTTTTCAAAGAAACATGAATTTCTCTTTAACAATGATATTTTTTTACAAAATATTTATAGAATCAGATACTCGATTAAACACCGATCCTACACATGTAATGATTATGAACTAAATGCTTGTAATTAATAAAGAAAAACTAAGTTGAAAACGGAAATCGCACTATATGACGAGCATCTAGGTTGGTCATCCTATAGCAATTTGCATAAACCCTACCTACCAATGTTTTTTTCCATTTACTCAGGTTCTCCTGAAGGCCAAACATGCATGAAAACATCAGCATTTTCCGCCATCATCGTATCATGTGGAGTTATAATAGCTGCCCTCTGCGGCGCGGTGCTCGTCGCCGCTAAGGGCTGGCGGAGAGAGAACACGACCCCACATCACGCGTACGTACCTCACAAGGGACGGATCAAATAACTACTTTGACGCTATTGTTTTAAGATTAGAAATTAAAAATTACAAAGGAATCAATTTTTTTGTCACCGAATAGGTCGTGTCTTGGCAGGCGATTTGAATAAATATTGTTGAACTCTGTTAAAGCACAGAATGTTTACATCCTAATCTGAAATGTTTCGTATAAATATGTTTGATTGTCGTGCATATCAGGATACATTTCTGCTGTAGATAGTGTTCGAAATACTCAATTCTTTTAAAATTTTAACATCTTATTTTTAAGTTTCTCTGCAATATTACGCTTTGAAATGACTGTTAAGTAGGTACGTACGTTTTATAACTTAATATGTTTCCTTTTTGTTCTTTGAAATAAATATTCATAATAGTAGTAAGAGTACAGCAATGCTCATAATAGAGAGTATGCAGATGTCTGGAATAACTATTTATTATTTACTATTGTTGTCATTTGTATTTAAAGTTTTAAAAATCGAACTCTTAAAATTTTAGATTCATTCTATTTGGATTAATGTTAAAGTACAAATTAAAATAATATTGTCGTAATATTATGTTTCGGAGTTAATCTGTTACTACCAAAATACAACTTTTTAAACAAAAAAAAACATTTTTTGTGTTCAATATTCAGTTTTTCAACTGAAAACAGGGAAATGTTCTTTGTAGATTTATTTTGAGGGAAAACTTCAACTTTTATATTATCTAAAACATTTCTGATTTTATGTAGCACGCACACATTGCGGACTGCAACGCTATCATATTATCCACTCAAGTGGGATCGGCAACAAAATTGGTTTGTTTACATTTGCCAAGTCTGTGGCAGGAGCCAAAATTGAGCACAGTTCTGAAACATGTTTTGTTTACATTTTTGAATTGTCTCATATTGTACGAATATAACATATTTTCGGTGCAAAGATTTACAAAAATATAAGTTGTAGTTAAAAATCCAAATTAAAATATATTGGAAAAAAATGTTTTTAAAAAGAGGCTCAAACACGGTAGTGATTCCGAACGAAGTCCTCAGTTTCGCCAACTAGCAACGTAATAGTGACGTTCCCAGTTGAGTGGGTATTTATAGAACTATTCATCACGTGTGCACGCCCCATCCCCATGACAGTTGACATTAGGAAGTGTCAAAAGCCACAACCGTTAATTTTAGAAAAAAAAATCACTGTACTTTGATGTTTAACTGATTGCCTTTTTAAATGAATGATAGTTTATAATGTATTGTTTTAAGTTAAGTTTTAATTTAAATTACATGACAAATCGTGAGGACTTATATTTTTTTCAGCGAAATAAAATATGCCTCCTTCATTTGTCTGAAGTATTTATGAATCGATGATAATATTTATCAATGTTGTGATAAAAATAAGTATTAAGCATAATTTAATTTATTTCTAATATTTAAATAGTTAATACTAGGGGTGTGCGAATAATTCGAACTCACGAATTATTCGTTCCGAATCGAATACGAATATTCGAAATTCGCCGAATATTCGAAAAATTTCGAATAATTCGAAAAGTTTCGAATATTCGTCGAATTTCGAATAGTATCGAATTCGACTACGAATAGTCGATTCGAACGATATTCGCACACCCCTAGTTAATACTCAAAATAGGTATACAAATAGACTCTTAGAATAATTGCAAGTAATTGTAAGAATTTTTGTAAATATAGTTAAGGTTTTTAATAATTTTATAAACTAGCAATAAAATGATGGAATTAATTCTGTGTTTTTATCAAGAGTATAAAATAAAAGGCATTTGTACAACACAATAAAATTTTATTTATGAAAAAAATTGCACTCCGACTTATAGGTAGGTAAATAGGTAAGTACAAAAACAAAGTAAAAACACACTTAACACAATAATAATAAGGATCATTTCAGCAATGTGATGCTATTATTTATTTGTACTAATAATATTTCTGGTAGATGTGAACCTTTTAAAGGTATTGGGCCTAAGCTTATAGTATCTAAAATATATTTTGCAACCTCATTGCTAAATAGATGAGTATAAAAGTAACAGACTTATTGAGTAAAATAAAAATAATTCGTTGCGATAATCACTGAAAACTTAAAAAAAATAGGTTATAAATAAAATTATTGAAATACTGTCATGATTTGTTTGAGTTTGAGAGAAAACGTGGTCTTCAATCAATTTTACTATTTAAACAATATGTTATAGGGGTGTGCGAATAATTCGAACTCACGAATTATTCGTTCCGAATCGAATACGAATATTAATTGAAGAATTATTCGAAATTCAACGAATATTCGATTCGAAATTCGTCGAATATTCGAAAATTTTCGAATAGTTCGAAAGGTTACGAATAGTTCGAAAAGTTTCGAACAATTCAAAATCAAACAGTATCTTCGTTCTTTTTTTTTCATTTTCATGCAAGGGGTTACATTCATGTTATGCCCAATTATAAAAATAGTAAAATTGACTAGGCTGTACATAAATTATCAGGAACAGTAAATTGCTATTAAAACATGCTCCAACACTTGTGCTATTTCCGTAGTCAAATTCGATACTATTCGAAATTCGACGAATATTCGAATCGAATATTCGTTGAAAATCGAATATTGATATTCGATTCGATTCGATTCGAACGATATTCGCACACCCCTAATATGTTAGTTATACAAATTTACAAATATTATTTTTATAAGTAAAATTAATATCCTGGTGTATTCCGCTTTGTTCTATACAATATGGATAATTTCATTAATACAAAACTTAAAATTTTATAAATATAATATTTTTATATATTATAACAAAACCTTGACTACGTAAATCTAATAGTCTCATACTACATAGAGATTTAAATACTATTTTATATGTGACCACGTTTTCGTAAATTCGCTATAAGTACATAATATAAAGTACCTATTCATTGTTTGTCGTCGGTGGGTAGATTTCGTATAGTTTCCTCCAGGTACGTCATAGTAGCTTCCAGTATATGTACTTCGCATTTCTTTAATAACTTCACATTCGAACTGTAAAAAAATTTATTGTTAGCTTTTAAAGTATGGAATACAGTCTCTGTTGAAGAACAATATTTGTCTTGAATAGTTTTAAATTGTAATTCATAATGTCAAAGAAGTTTTTTTATTTTAGTCTTGATTTCACATTGTATATTTTTGAATAACATTATTTTAAATCTCCAAAACTTTATCAAAATTTCTGTGCACGCCATTAATGAGATAAATGGCATATGAGTTATTGTTACTTTTTCAATGCTAATTATAATAAAATGTTTTTAGTTGGCTTAGACCTGTCCTTCTTCAAACGAGGTTTGAAAAAAGGCCTTATAGGTAGGTCGTAAGTAGAGTTCCCTGACATAGCAGAGGTCCATGAGAAACGGTATTCGCTTACGATCAGGTGGTTCGTTAGCTCGTAATAAAGAATTATCCAAAGTAGCTATCCCAAAATCGAATACAGCGTAGAAAGTAACAAAAAAATACAAAAATATTAGGTTTAATTAAAAATTGAATTTCAAATTGTTTGGAAAAGAAACATTTTTAAAAGATAGTCAAACAAGCTAATGATTCTGAACGAACTCCGGGGAAGCGAGCCCAGTTTCGCCATCTATCGAAAATTGAAGTACCCAGTTGAGTCGATAACATAACTTACATCTTAATATTCTCAGGCTGTATGTCCTTAGTTTCCTTGTTGTACGAAGCGAGTATAAGTCTACACCTCGTCAGTAGGTATGTGTAGGCTCGTGTGTCGATGTGTGCGCCGACGAGTGCGGCGCTCTCCTTGTCGGCGGAGACCAGCTCGCTCGGTAAACTGTGACTCGACCACTTGTTTAGCTCCTCTGAAAATATTGTGATTATGATTGGTTGATATGATGAATGACGTGGAGAACAAAGGGAAGGGCAAAATCGGTCCAGTTGGTTCAGATACTACAGACTACCGAAATAGGCAAGACGATAGCATCCAAGATTCGAAAATTTAATGATATTGTAGAAAAATACATACATAATTTAAAAAAATAATTTGGGTTACTTAAAAACTTGAGATTAATAAGATTTCTAATAAATTAAAATACTACAATCGGCCATTTTGACTAAAACGCCAACAACATCAGATGATGTCACTAATAATATGTAAACAATATGAAATTGACGTTCTCTATTGGTTGCGCCATGACACTTTTGCGTTTGTTTACATTAGTGTGACGTCAAACGCGACGCCATGACATTACGGGCTTTTTTCGAGTATATTTGAAATGAAATTCAAAATCTAGTTAAACTGCATTACCGAAATACCTATAGGTGTTTTCGTAATTAGTAAACCTGTACCCACACAATATGGAAGATGGCGGCTTTCAAAATCTTTCGTCAAGCCTAATATGAATTCATCTAGGATTTCAAATAAAGTTTTAATTTCTCTATATACCTTCATTCATATTAAAGATCCTTATGAACGCCAGTAACTCAGCCCCGATAGGGTTGTCCCTCTTGAACAAGTAGTAATGTGTGACGCCGCTGAGTCCCAGCTTCGATAGTAGCGACATCTTGATCTCTCTGTGAGGATCGCCCGAACTAATACCGAGGGTCAACGGTAGACTGTCGTGTTGGTTATCTGGGTAGACAAATCTGAAAAAAAATACATTAAATACAATACATACCTAAATAATTTTATCTCTATGTTTAACATTAAAATATTAACACGGTATTTTCGCTTCTAGTGTATCAAAACAATTGACTATGATAAAGTAATTTATGAAGTGTTGGAAATTGTTTTTACTTTTTTAGTTTAATTTTAATATTTGTTTCACCGTGAAATGCGGAAAGAAGGAGTACTTAACCAAAACACTAGTCATAGCGTGCCCGCACACCTAAAAAAGTATTGACAATACTTTCGATCGAGGGATGGGAAAAGAAGTGTTAATTAAAAACCCATTTTCAAAAATAGCATGTGCATGTTTTAGGATAAATAATACTTGAAAAACTTAATAATATTTTATGATCGAGTTCCAAAATCGTATAATGTTAAAAATATGAATTTTATCATCGTAAGTCTACTACTATTCAGGTGGTATTTTAATTTTTAATATATGGAATTAATTAATTCAAATTTCTTTTATACTTTTACAGGTTTGATGCTGCCTGAAACTACTTTTTTCATGTCTTTTAGCGTAATACATAGAAATAAACTCACTTGACGTAAGCACAAGGTATATACAAATAACACAATTTCAATATCTAAAAGATGTTTAGAGCATGCTACTCAAACGCTATTATTGCTATTTTTTTATAACATTACAATTAAATTGTTATGACTTTTAAATCCCATCTCTGCTTCTGTCACAAGTATTGACAATACTGTTTTAGGTGTGCGGGCACGCATAGGATTCATTTTTACAATATGGCGGCGCAAGCGACTAAAATTTGGAAAGCGAATTTTAAAATCAAAACTTATTATACTTATTATACTTTTGTTCTGTTTCTATCACAAATAAAGAAATGTCTATGTCTATGTCTATTCTTCTCTACTTCCAATACTAATTAATTATAACTTGATTTATCAATCATCTCGGCTATGTATCAACAATTTCGTCACAATTACGATCATTTACCCCAAAAGCTTCATTTTTCAAGTAATTGTGCAATTAAATATTAATACAACATGCGTTCTTACACCATTTGTTGGATAACAATGTTACATGATTCTCGTGTCGTTACGAGTAAACCATAAGAAATAAAAACACTATTTATTATGTTACATTACGCATTTCCTTTAAATTAGTATAAATTATATGTTGTAATGAAGGCATTATGAGTTGTTTTAGAAATTAAAGTGTATATATTTTATGTACTGTTTTGTTATAACAATGTTCAGAATAGATCCTTGAAAAGTTATTCTATACTAATATTATAAAAACCCAAAAAGGTAATGTCATCTTTGTTATGTTGTAATCTATGGATTTACTGAATCGATTTCGTTATTTTTTACTTTCGTTACTTAGATGCGTAATTTTTAGTGCCACAGGCTACAATTAAAATTAGGTAAAAACAGCTTTCATTTGTGTCAGACGTAAAGTTGCGCGGTTCGGCTGTTTAAAAGTATATATCATGAGGTAATAAATACTAATTGTTTTAATGAATTTAGATCATTAGGATCATCATAAAATAATTATATTTTCAACAACACTAAATCAAAAGCTGTTCTAATTTTTTTTGGCCAATAGATCGTTAAGCTTACGGCCCATCATAATGTTAAGTGGTCGTCGCTCTACGACTGCTGCAATGTCAGAGATTACCTATTTTCCTTATATAACCCCCGTATATGCTTCTTTCGCACACTTTGTTTTTAAATCAATGAACTAAGTTCTATTTTACGAGTAATATTGGTCTTTTGAGCAAATCCTAGTGATATTTATAGCAAAAAAATATGTGTAAGGTTTTTCTTTCTGCTGTACAATTTCCGCTATAAATAAGTTATTCTATGTATCTTTTCATAAGAGTTACTAAATTACCCATTATGCAGGAACAGGTCGGCGTTCGGTCGAGCTCCGTAGAATATGAAGATTTGTTCGTTCGTTTTGAAATCGCGCAGAGCGTAACATTCACCTCTGTTTAATTCGTTGTTGTAATCCGTTTTTATCTGTAAAATTAAAAACACGTATTATTATAAATTACATTTTTTTGATACAATAATTAATGTTCTTTGTTTGAATGATGAAATCATTGATGCGATTTCATGAAATATTTGATTACTTTTATGGTGTTTGTAATGTTTTATGGGGTAACTTTTTGATTAGAATTGTTGTACTAAGTCTATATTTCAACTAATTTCACTTTTACTACATCGCTTGTTCTAACTACTTTAGTAATTTTGAAGTTTTTTGTGGAGCATTAAAGTTTTATGGCATTTCACAACTATTTTTACTACTAATCACTAAATGTTAATTGTCATAATCTATTGTCAATTGTTATAGAACCTGGCCACCCCAACTACTAATTGAAAAATGACCGTTACTTATATTAAAACTGCGAAAGTAACTCTGTCTGTTTGTTACGCTTTCCCGTTCAAACCTCTCAACCGATTTTGATGAAATTTGGCGCAGACAATCTTTAGACCCTGAGAAAGAACTTTTAATTGAAAGTGACGCAGACGAAGTTGCACGGTCCATTAGTATTGTATAAAGATAACAAACAACTTTGTTTACTGATATTAGTATTTACCTCTCCGTGTTCGTGGTTACACATGTCCCAGAGCGGTATGAAAGCGGTGACGTCTGTATCGGAAAGTCTTATGTTGTTCTGCCTTGTCATCACCGTCGACACTGCCCATCTGCGAACAACGTTCCAACTCATTATTTGATCGATTATTTCGTAGATCGTGTGTCTGTCATTCAAAGAAATTATTAAAAAGGCACATTTACTTCAAACATTGATTCAGTGGCGAAGAGTATAGTTTTTAATGAATATCAAATTCGTAAGTTTTTTTAAGGATGTTCTTAGTGCTTTACTACTACTTAAGTACGTAATTGAAGAGTATTCAAAGGGAAGCCGATAGGAATGGGCTTGTATAAACACTTCGCCACTGCATTGATTAACATATTTTTTTGCTCTTAGTTCTCTACGGGATCTGCTCATTCCATTTCTAGATGACTTTGGGCCTTCTGATACTTAAGAGTATTACTTATTTGGGTTTGACTGATATCTCTAGGCGTAAAGGATAGAGGTCTACAAACTGTTGATGTGTATGTTAAAATTTTCCTTCTAAGGGCATATTTCATTAGCATAGAATATAATGGAGAAAAATTAAAAAATAATACGGTAGACCACCTTAAGTTAACGCAGCAAAAATTAAGTGAAACAGCAGACTTACAAATACGTAAATCAGAAGCGTAACGAAGAATCGACAAGAATTTAATTTATAGATCGAACAGAATGCACATTTCATTAACAATCATCGAGACTTCTTTCATTTAAACGGAAGTGTTTGATAAAAAAGCAAGGCAAATATGCGAGCGGGCAATGCCACAATAAATCTTCATTGAACAATCTATTATTATGCGCGTTCTTAATCATGTTGCATTGTAAGTAAAGTGTTGTAGAGCACGCTTTTCTCTTGTACACACTTCATCCGTCATTATATGTTATAATCATAAAACATTATATATAATAGTGTTATAATTTGCACTAGTTATTGATTTATAATGTAAGTTAAGCATAAGCTTTAGTATAATGCCTTTGTATGTGTTACAAAAAACTAATCTGTTTGATATACAGCTGCTGTTACTGCTGCTTCGTTTTTTTATTTATTTATCACAAACTAAGGTATAAGTCTGCGATGTTTTATCGTTTCTTGAGGAAATAGTATTTGTAATTTAGAAGATCAATTAGATTTATAATTTTCGCTGTTATGAACATATTTCTAAGTGAGTTACTTTGAGTTCATTCGTCATTTTATTTTGTATACCTACTAACGCTAAGCCTATAGGAAGTTATCAAGTGAAATTCGCAAGTGGTAGATAGCAAGGGGCTTTTTTTTTTTTTTTTTTTTTTCAGTTGGAGGAAATCACCGGATCGGGGTATGTGGGAGTTGAACCTCACTAAAACCTCCAACCGCTCGCTTTCAGCGTCCGAACCCCGGCTGAGGCCAGAACCCAGCACGGGGTTTGGAGGGACGGTGCGACGCGTTACGCGCTTGGCATTCTTTCCCGTCGCTCCGTCCCCGGACGCCGAACCGGTGGCCGCCGGCGAATACGGCCACCGGCTCTCTCGGTCGGCGGGCTTTCCGAAGCCCGCCAAGATGGGACCGCGTGTCACCCTCCCGCGGAATACCCCGCTGGGTCAGAACCAGCGTGGGTCGGGGAGCGCGGTCTACCATCCCCCGGTAGCTCTTACGCTAAGGGCGTGCTGAGCGAGACACGACACCTTCTTGGGCCCCCGCTCGCACTCACATGCGTTGGGGGCCCGAAACTCTTAGGGGGCCAGATTCCGGGCGAGATCCCGGTTCCGGCCCCCTGCTCGACGGCGGCGGGTTGGTAGGTTGAGAGCAGAGTATAACCTCTCCCTCTCGACCCCCGCCGCCTGCTTCTGCGAGATGGTGGCCTCGCAGAAGTCGAGCATCGCCTTCCAGGACTCGTCGCTCTCGAGCATCGACGCCGCGACGCCCGGGAGCGACAAGTCCGGACCTATTTGTTGGACCAGGACACAACGCTGCTCCTCCCATGCGGGGCAGCGTGCGAGCGTATGCTCCGGCGTGTCCTGGTCACATCTCACGCAATGGTGGCACCTCGCCGTCGGCTCGGCCTGGATTCGGTGCAGATACCGACCGAAACACCCGTGCCCGGTCAGCATCTGCACCGCCCAAAAGGTGAGGCGTCCTACGCCACGACCCACCCAATCCTCTAGGACGGGGCGGATCGCCTCGACGGCCCGTAGACCCCAGGTGGGGTTAGCGAGACGTCGCTTCCACGCTACCATTACGGACCGTCGAGATTGGACCTTCCGATCGCGGACCGCTTCCCGCAAGGGACGCACCACGCCCCGGGAGCGGAGGTCGCATCGCCAGCGATAATCGCCAGCAAGCGCTTGCGCCTCCAGCTCCCAGGGCGGCGTCCCCGCCAGCACACACGCCGCCTCAAAAGCGACGGTGCGGTACTCGCGGATGGCCCTAATTGCTACGATGCGCTGTGGCCGACGCAGGTATCGGGCGATAGTCACCCGAACGCGTAGGTCGGCCCAGACGGGCGCACCGTATAGGGCCATCGATCGCACCACCCCCGCGTAATAGCAAGGGGCTAGGGAGCTTATCACACTCAGAAAGGATTCAGAAAAGATTCTTAGATTAATGGATTAATGGTAAAATTTTAGAATATTTTGGCCAAATGTATATAAATTTTGTTCCTAGGTAAAATAAAATAATAATAATATAGTTGCAGTTAGAAGTTATGTGTATTCATTAGAATCAAGGGCGTTTCAAATTACCCTATAAACAAGTCTCACAATGTTTTCAAAGTTAATTCGTAATTCACTTTTACTTTTGCGTAATTATGTTTTTCACTTTTACTACAATTGCTATTGTTTTCTGCGATGGTTTTTTACAAAGTTTACGCCATTATATAGATAATTGGATAAATAGTATTCACAATTGTTTTGTACAATTAAAGTTTAATTAATTAAATTGTTTGACAATAAAAGTTGCGTTACGCGCAAGTTGTCTTTATTTGTCCACAATTTTTTAATGACTTAAAATGTTTATTGCATAATATTGGATTATACACGAAGTTTGTATTATTTCATTTCACGTTTCTTCTTGCTTATTTTATAATATACTTACTATTATATTTTGTATTTTATACGCAACATCCGAAGTATCGTGCCTAACAATCTATGGTATATAATATTATAAAGCTGCAGAGTTTGTTTGTTTGAACGCGCTAATCTCAGGAAGTACTGGTCCGATATCAAAAATTATTTCACTGTTGGAAAGTCAATTTATCGGTTATATTTTCAAAAAAAAAATTAGGGATCCGTATGAAAATATCGAATTTGTAACACAAAATGAAAAAAAAAAAAAAAAAAAAAATGATGTAGGTACTACGGGTTTTTAGGTCTTAGTAAGACAAACAAAAAGTCCGCGACAGTATATATCTAACTATCATAGTTTAGTCATAATAACCGCTTTAATGTTTATAAAAATAATATTTCGTTCCGAGATTGAATTTAACATTAAATGAGTATCGTTATATAAACCCTTATCCAAATGTAGTATTATATTATCAAGAGTATTAATGTAGAAGAAAATTACTTTTTGTTTTATTCCAATCGGACTTTTCGTTTAGAAATTATCACGAGTATATGTAAAACGCAATGAATATGTGGGTGCACTTCAGGCCGCGCAAACAATAACGCGACGGCATTGCGAGTACTGTTTGAACCCCTTTGTAACGCAGACGAAGTTGCGCGGGTCAGCTAGTTATAATATAAAAGAACCACAGCTATAAATACCGGTTGCCCCTAGGTTGGTATAAACTTCATACAACTTTTGAATAAAAAAAAATACAAGGAGAAAATTAAATAAACAACCTATTTTATAATGACGACGATCCTGCAAATTCTCTAATGATTTGTTTTACTCAAAACAACGAATATAAATATTTTGTTAACAAGGAGGACGTGTTTCCCGCAGATCGTCAACTACGGACGTGCCTACATGCTTTCACGATTTACTATATTTGTTAAATAGACATAGTTTACAAACATTTCACCGGTTACTAGCATAGCTGTGTGAGCTAGGGAAAACGAGTATTTGAAACTATGCTGATGATCAAGAGAATTTTTAGTGTCGGTAAAACTTTGTCCTTTCTTCAGACATGAGGGGTTTTCTACTTGTAACGTTTATTTAACCAATGTGACTGATTTGTAGTGACGACCAGTTTATTTTGAAATCTTGTTGTCAACCTCGTTATTGTTTGTTTGACTCTATATTTGCTTACTTGTGGTTTGAAGTCAGTTTTATACATAACTGTTTATGTATTGTGTATACTAGATGTTTACATCAAAAGCCATATTAATTTAATCTGTTATTATGTAAAAACTAGTTGACCGTTAGAAATAGATACATAATTAAATAAAAACATTTAAATCCTTCTTAGATAATATAAAGATAAGAACTAACTTTTTGTTACATAAACCTTTAGGTTGTGATCAGAAGGTGCACCGCAAAAACGGATTGCGGTTTCCTAATTATGGGAAACGCACGACAAATACGGAAGGCATTACAGAATATTACAATAATAAGGAGTTTGTATAATCGACTTTCGAAACTTATATTTTGTCCAAAAAGTTTTATTACCTCTTTAAGATTTGCGTACATAATGAGAGAGTGTGAATTGCGTGGTCAGTGATGATCGATACCGATCGCGAAATGATCTTATTATGTAACTACTCATGTTATTATATTAACAAAAAAAAATTAAGACTTTCTGCTTCGTATACTTAAGTAATATATTGCTCTTTAAAATAAATCTTATATTATGAATGTATTTTTTTGTTTAAATTTATCTGTAGATAAAGTAATGAAAATTAATGAACATTTAACAAGTTATATAAATTTTATGAAGGTGCTAAGAATCACACTAGTTTTTATTTCTTTTCAAAGAGGAGAAAAGCAAAGGTATCTAAATACATTTAGACATCATTCGAAAAAGGAGTTAAGTAGTATAAATTTGGTCTTCTATTATGATTATGGAAAGTTATTTTTGTAAAATTATCTATCAACTACCAAATAAGTAGAGTACCCACAAAATGCATTATTCAATCATTGAATTTAATTAAGTACGATGCACGTATGATATCATTACGTGTTTAAGATGACAGATAAAAGTGAGAGTTCATGAGAGAACCGAGATGTAACAATAAATTGAATAAAACGTACAAACGAGGTGGGACCAAACGTTTTACATACCCCATTGTGTTAACTGAGACGATTCAAAGACTAGCTTTAGAATGTAACAATAACGATTAATTACAGTTTTTGTCGTCAATTACATTTAAAGAAATAGTCAGGTGAAAAAGATAACATATCATTCGATTGAAATCTATTTCAATGATAACTTCCTGCGTTTTCTCTCCTTTTTTCCATTGAGTGGATTGCCGAGTACACTTGAGTATTGATGTTAATAAATATTATACGTGACAGTCGTTTTTTTGTTAATATTTTTAATGGCCGAAATTAAATTTTGACATTATAATTGAAATGAAAGGTAAGTAATAATTAAATATGGGATAATTTAACTGCAACCTTTCAGAAGACTAAGGAAATGGTAGCATTTATTTGAGGAAAGTGATGCAACTCAAATAACTAGCAACAATAGTATGTTATGGAATGATGTAGTTTGTTAAACAAACAATATTCGAACATGACTATCCTTATACGTACTGCTAGTACTAATACTCCACGAACCGATAGTACTGCATTTGGTAAACAGCTGTCTAATAAAATAACACATACGTTCCATACGCAGTTACGCAATGTATCTTACAAAATGCGTTAGAAAACATCTCCGAAGAAGCAAACGAGCAAGCAGGCGTGAAAATGTGAATTCATTATCCGTCATCATGATAATAAAAAGAGAAGATTTCAAAAGTACACGTACTGCAACACTTACTGTTTGCATAAAGAAATACATTAGTCATTTAATTGCACAAGATGACGGAATAAGTATACTGGTATTTTAAAATTTTGGACGATATCTATAGACGTTATAATGTACGTAATTTTTGACATGGTGATATACATAAACCTCCTAGTAGATTATTAGACTAGACGTTTTGGACACTAAACATAACATTACAGTTTTAAAAATTATCTATTCTTAAACAGTTCAAATTAATCATATTATAACGCCGAAATTATATTCCATTCATTTTATTTGCTTTGCTTTTTTACTCTGAATTTTGAAAAAATGAGTGCTTCATTTTGTTTTCAAATTACTGACAAACGGGAATACAATTCTGATCGAAAGCGGTTATTTTTGTACAAATTTAATTCAAACGAAGATGGACAAAAGCGCAGGAAACAAACGGAGCTCTTCAATTTATTCTAAAGCGAGAATATCAAATATCTTATATATAAAAATGAATTGCTGTTCGTTAGTCTCGCTAAAACTCGAGAACGACTGAACCGATTTGGCTTATTTTAATCTTGAAATATTCGTAGAAGTCCAGGGAAAGTTTAAACGGTGAGAAAATTTCCTTATGTGACGCAGACGAAGTTGTGTGGGCCAGCTAGTAATATGATAAAAATCATCTAAACAAGTCGAAATATTTAAACTACACATAAGGCATCAGACACAAAAAGTCAAAAGTCACGATTATGTAGGTTAGTTATCCAACGTCACGAGCCTCGTCAATGTCTATTTAGATAATAATTACTGTTATTATTAAAATCAATCAATATTACGTTAAATTGTCCGTCAATTGTTATAAGTGTTTTACTGTACTCCATGTTTTAACACGGAAATATCAATATCTTCGGCATTATGTAATATTATTGTTCATAAATTCAGAAGTTTAATATGTATATTACACTTTTGTAATTAATAATAACCAGTTATATGGAGACGATTGTGTAAAACAGGAAGTGGTTATTTAATGTAATTGTTCGTGTCAAAAAGTATCACGATTTATTCTTAATTAAATTTAACATTAATTAATGATATAAACTTGATTTAATTTAACTACAATGTACCTAAAGTCTTTTTTAAATATATTTTTATTTAATATATGTTTGTAATTAATATTTTCAATTGCAATTTTCATGCGATAAATCACAAGTTAAACTTATATTAAGAAAACTGGAACGAAACACACATAAATAAAATTGATACTAGGTTTTTCATAATAATTGACAAATACAACACTTCTTGTTAAACCCTCAGCAAAAACTTCTTAATACGATATTTCAGTTCATCAACAAGGCAGTGTCGATTAACATTAAACTAAGTAGGAAGTACGAGACAGTTTTCTTTGTTTTATAAACCTTATTAAATGATAATTCGTGCATGTAACTACGACATTCCTTGTCGGAGGCGACGCGGCTCGCAAACGCATTCCGTTTCACATGATATAGAGATATACCATAGTTTTATGTGTGAAGACGATAAAAAAATATGGAATGAGCAGTTCGCTGTGCATATGATTAGTAGCAATGAGATTTAAGCTCGCGTTTGTGTGAATATTGGATACGAATTGAGAGGAAGGACAAAATTTCAATAACTGTTCTATTTGGTATTTCGAATCTCTTATAATCGAATCACTCCAATTTTATTAATTATGCAGTAGAAAAAATAAGACCAATATTAAATTGAATTTAGCTATATCCACTCCAATCTTCACCTAATTGGTTTTAAAATCGAATTGAAATAATATGCAACATCAATAAACTGATGCTTATGAAATTTATGCTAAAGAGTTTTGTAAAATCTGTATCAATGATTTTGTCATATTTTTTCTGAATAAATTAACATTTAGATGTCGTGTGCAATTACATGATTTATTATCAAAATATTTTCATGTGTGAATAGAAACGCGTTTCTAAATGGTAAAAAAGTTGATCTTTCAAGAGAATAAATAATGCAAGATGCCCATAAAATAGCGGATGTACGCTTCAATGCAACTTGCGTTTCGAGAGATATGAATATTGGCCTTAATTATAACATAAACACACGTAAATGAGCCGTTCGATGCGCAAAAAAATCAAAATAAAGGTGCTTCATTATTTAGTCGGCGTGTCGCATGCGATTTTGCTTGGCCACTCGAAAGCGCAAAGTCGCGACGGACTAACGTGTACACTGTGATCGCTACTTTCACAATAAAAAGTCGAAGAAAAAAAGCGGGAAATACATTTTGAGGATTCAAATTACGAACGTGCGTCGATGCGTTTACAAATATGATTTGAAAACAATCGAACGTCTGGTTGTTTGAATCGATTATTCGAAAAAAAGAAACAAACTTTTCGCCGAGGACTGGCTGGCTTTACTATTTTCATTTTCTTTTTCTAACTTTAACTCTTCAAAACAGTGACTTGTGTTTTCCGTTCTGAAATTTCGGAATATCAAAGAAATTGACCGAACGTTACGTGACTGATTTAATTTAAAGTTTTAGTGCAGTGCGTTAATTTGTTTTTTTTTCTCATCTGAACGTGTAGTGAAGACGCGTTGTAATTACAGAAGCGTTTTCTTTATTATAATATGGGTATTATATGGAGATCAATTATGCCGTTGTTGAGCACGCTGGCTGCTTTGGTGATCATTGTGCATTCTGCTGAGGAAGATATGGAGTATCGTCAAGATTTACGACCGAGAGTTTTGGACACCGGAGAACAAATTTATAATCAGGTAATAAATTATATTCTTCTTAATTTGAAACATTTACAAAATACTATTATTATTATTTTTTCTATAAATACTCTTCTACTCTCAATATCTACCTTATCTACTTACTCTACATACCTGTTTCAAAATTCAGGTTCAAGATAGTTTTTAATTCCTATTTTTAGGACTATTTTACGGCTCTGAAAAGATTACCAGAATGGTCACCGCAGAAATACATAGTTATATTATCTAAATGAGCTATTTGAACGGTTTGTCTATGAAAATTGTTTTAGATCAAGTTGTAGGTAGTAAAATTTATAAGCCCTAAATCTAATCGAAATTCTGAATTGAGTAACTTATGTGTACGCAGGTACATTTTATGAAGATAACATACAAATGAACTAGACATAATTCAAATTTCACTTAGGATGAAAAGTTTCATTTCCTTTATTTGAAAACAACATTCCATTTAATATGAAAGACCTAGTGCTTACAAAAACAAGTTAGAATTGGTACTTAACGGACTCAGTCAGGTTTAGAAACTAGTCTGCCTTCAACTAGAAATTATGGGAGGTTCTCGTTGTAAGTAGAGCATACTGCAGGTGCACTATACGTGCTAATTAGAAAATCGACACAGATCAAAAATCAGCAAACCGCACCTCAACTGGTCGGAACGGAAAGCAGCAAAATAATTATTTGTAACTGGGTCTGATTTGCAATTATAAAAAAACAAGATTGTACCCTAATTCTTACATAATTTGAATGAACACATTAAAAATGCTAATGTTCATTTCCGACTTTAAGTCAGGTGGTTTAATTTTGTGGTCTTTTGTCCGAGACATATTGTCGGAAGCATAGTTCTTACTATGATTATATAAGCGATTGAATTCAATCTGTTGTGCTCCATTTCATGAATAATAATACAACTAAACAATTTAGACTTTACTGTTACTATATTTAGGTTCAAGTTGTTTCAAACGGATGTGGTGCCTAATTTTGATTTACTTGAAGATTGATTTTGAAAAGTGGATGGAGTAGACTCATAGTTTCTCACATTATAATTTTTTGGTAATGGTACCTACTTTTTGTTGTAACAATTTAACTAGAAAAGAGATGATGTCTATCTACCTATTATTAGCGGTGAAAATAACTAAAATTTAAGTGTACCTACCGTTATAGTTCAATATCATTTTTTTTACTTGTTTTAAATATTATAAAATATTTTCAGTTTGAAAAATTTGGGTCAATTATTAAATCATCAATTGTGAATTGGATTTTACCCATTACGATTTTACTTCATTACGTTCAAAACATCGATCATATTTTGTCGAAATATTAAATTATTATCTTATTATTTTGCATATCAATTCGCGATACTTTCATTTCGTTAATTTCAAAAGCAGCATAATTGATGACGTAACTGGCGTTCTTCATTGACCAAGTTTTCATTATCTTTGATGGAGAAGTGAAATTACATCGGGGTTCAATGTCTGGTGTTTTAATGTAAATTATATCGGCGTGTTAGACACGCGTCCGATGCGCTGTTGTATTAAAAATAAATCGTACAATAACAACTTTAATTCTACCGGTAGAAAATTAATGCAAGTTTCACTGAATTCCTTTAAATGACAGTTTAATTTGGTTGGTATTTGTCACTTTTGATAAAGAAACCAAAATCTAAAGGCCTAATTATACATTTTTAAAAGAAATTCTATAAATGTATAAGTAAGATTTAAAGAAACTATGTAAGCAAAGAAAAGAATATAGATTTTTTTCATCCTTTTGGAAGTGAACGACGAAATAGCCCAATGTAGATGGTAGATAACGGCCCCTCTTTGCCCTGGCATTGCAGAGGTTCATGAGCGACAGTGACCGCTTACCATCAGGTGGGCCGTATGCTCGTTTATCTACTTTGCAATAAAAAAAAAAATGTGAATACTCTTAAAATACTCACGTATTGTTTACATCGATACAATTAAAAATAATTCTAATTTCCATAGATCTCATAATAATAGATTTTTAACACAATATTTTTGTATGATATGACTTTTATACAAGATACGTTATGAGTTCGCGTGGTTACGCAAAAATGTAAAACATAATAGACATAAAAATAGTCAAAATAACTAAATTAAAAAGTATTTCCGGAAACATTTAAAAGTATAATAGTGATCTATGCTTTGTTGGTATTCATATTAAATTACATTTATATCATATCAGTAATATTTATTAACAGATGGTTATTAATTCGGATGCATATTAAAATGTTAATAGTTGTTTCGCATACAATTTGCATACGAACGAGTTGGATTCAGAAGCAATCATTTTTTTAACATAACGTCTCATATTATGTGCGTCAATCAGAAGTCGAAATGTATCGTCTTATAGAAAAAAAATGTATAGGTACATGATTAAAAACTACATTTACGAATGGTTTTATAATTAAGATGGATTTTTTTGTAAATTACAAAATTGGCAAAATATAGTTTGGCATAAGGCAATGGAGGCAAGGCATGAGGATCAAGATTGAATTAAACCTAAATTATCACGGTTGCGATTTTCTAAACTTTCTCCAAAATCGATTAAGGATTTCCCTTACTAAACTCTATAAAACCACAATCGAATTACGCATTATCGATACAATAACGTCTCAATATCTATTAGCGTGTCAATGTAATACACGATTTACCGTAATTCAAGTTCGAAGGAACCGGTTGGCACTTTCAACTTTTCTCTTCGGTAATACGTTACTGAGATTTGTACTGTATGCTGTAATGGCTTTCATCTTCAATACGTATGATATAATACTGTTTGAGAGTCAATATCGATAGTCTTTGAATGAACTTTCTGTCTTAGTCTTTTGTGTTAAATTATAAATATGAAAATAAGTACAATGTAGTCATCTTTAAACAATTAACCTGTCGTTTGATGGACCGTAGACAGTAGCTATTTAGCGTTACACAATTTAATTAATTTATTTAATTTACACTTCCTGTATCTAAGGCACAAACTACAATTTGATTTTGATAATTATTCTACTTCATCGGATTTATGGGGCAGTGAGTTTTATATGATGGGTGTTGAGTAGTGATCAGCAATATTGGTTGCAAAAAAGCAAGACCTTAAAAAAATTTTAATCGTGTAAAATTCGTAAAAAGTCGTTGAGTGCGAACGATTACCAATAGTTTAAATATTATGAATTTTAAACACATCGTTAATTATTAACATTATGGTTAAAGAATCTATTAATTTCAAATCTCTAGTTTCGAATTAAACAATCAATAACTAAAACTCTTAAGTACCTAATTGTGATATTTTTCATATTTAGAAAAATTGCTATTTATAACTTTTTATTTCACATAACAGAATACATTATTTTTAAATGTCAATTCATTTGGAATGCATTCTTAATGACTGATGTTTATAATTCCCACATACCATTCGCATGAAATCTTTTTTGAGCGATCCATTGTGTTGAGCAGAAAGTGTCGTCTTCACGTTACGTAATTCATAATCAACATAATTCAAGACTAGCAATAAAAGACTGACGGCACGCATACAATAAAAGTACCTATGCAATTTTTAAGTTGTGTTAAAAAAAACCACACATTCGCAAACTTGAACGATTGTTTTTTTACTTTTAACTGTAATTTTATTATGATCACCGACTTTTATCTATTACATTTAATAAATAAAGCTTTTTTTAATAAGATACTGTACAGTCGCTCTCAGCACATCAATTCTCATTAGTAATGTCTTCAGACTATATGCACAAGTCATCATATTTTTTACATTATGTTACAGCCATGGAGAGTCGTCGAATCAGAACCAACTGTATTAAAATCAACGCAAAGTCATACATGGAACGATGATTTACAAGATGATATACCTAGACGTCGAAGGCCAAGGCGCAAACGTAAACGACGTCCTACATCTCCAGACGAGAGGTACGTATTTCCCGAAGAGCCATCTAGGCCATACTTTGATTTAGATCAATCATCTTATACCACAACAGAAGAACCAAAAAGAAGACGAAAAAAACTAGAACCCAATGAGTGGGAAGGAGAGATAACTGAACGTAGACCGATGAAAAGAAGAGGTATGAGGCGAAGAAGACCAACGTCGAACAATTGGCCTGAAATAAACGAATACAATGCAAATCCACCGGAAGAAACACCTGTCGAAGTGGTTATTGATAACAACGATTCGACACCAGACCAAATAAAAGAAAATAAACAACGAAATCGTTTTGTGACGAAAAACAAAAGCGAAGCCAATGATGACCACTTTGTACTCGAAACAGGCAACGAAGAATTTATCCCACAAATACAGGAAGTAAGAAATACAAGAGTTGATAAAACAGCAAACATAGATACAGTATCAAATGCAGAAGATAAACCTTCATCAGAACTTTCATATGAAGTGGCGCCGAAAGTATCGAGTAGGCTCGATGGAAAGTTGAATAAAGAGAGATCAAGCAATGAATCACATGGTAATGATAAAGTTCAAGTAGGTATTATTTTTTCTTAATCTTTTCAAACACTTTTATTTATTCTTTCTTTTTTTATGATCTCTTATTTTTTTACAGGATAACTACGTAGATCCGATGACAATAAAGAATATTTTAAAACGTTCTAATGGAACTAGTTTGAGCGAAGTTTTGCAACAACATAATCTGACTTTGCTGGATCTACTTCACGGGAATGAAAAAGCAATAGCTATATTAAAATCTGAAAGTTCATCTGAAACACAACTAGACGTACAGTCGGAAAAGAAAAATGAAAAAACAGAAGATCAAGATTTAATAACAAATATTCCAGAGAATAATGGTAAAGAAGATGGTAATATACAAGAAGCCGTGCGAGAAACAACTGAGTTCGTAACAGAAGTTAGTGTAACAACCACGGAATTAAATCAAGAAGACCAAGAAACAAAACTAAAAATGACTACAGAACTGCCGACAACGACAACTACTCAAAAAGTTGTGTCGATGCGCAGGTTTACACCTTTAGTACGTAGAAAATTACGGATGAGGCCGATGCTCAATACAACAGTCACAGCTAAAACTCCAGTTAATAAAAATTTACTAACGTTGAATGCACGAAAATATGCTAATCAAAGAAGAAATTTCACAAAAATGAATGAATGGAAAAATATATTTCCTACTCAGGTACATGTTACAACTGAGCGTACGAATGAGAAAGACATTCAAAGTACAACTACAACTGCTACAACAGAGGAAATGACTACGCAACAAGTACTTGATAATGAGACCACAAAATCTTCGAATAGTATTGTAGCTCAAACAGAGATGAGTATACCTTTGAATACATTATTTAATAATCAAATAGGATCTGATAATATGATTCGAGTGACTGAAGCTCCAACAATAACACCGTCTTATAGATATTCAGTAAATGCATCTTTAGCTCGTCGACAAGCGTTAAATAACAGGTTAAAGAAAAAAAGACTACGTCAAAAAAGCACCACAACTGAACCACCTGAAGGTGAATTTTTAAAACATCTATTTTCTATGGACAGTGTTTCAACTCCTCCAGAAATTGTAACTAAAGCACAAACAATCACAACCGATAATAACGACTTGGACTTGGAATTAGCAGATTTTATAACGGCACGAAGTACTAGAGTATCAAGTTATACACTGCCACCTTCGAAGTTTTTAACTACAACTGAATTACCTGAAACTACGGAACCTTTTACGGAAGAAACGGCCAAAATAGAAATCGAAGAAATTTTGAACGACACCTCAAGTAAGCTCCAGTTTTCTTTATTTAGTTTTTTTTGTTTTAAGCGTGATTATTGTGTTTTTTGATTAATTACATTTTTATTAATATTTTCAGCAAGTCAACGTTTATCGAAAATACTTATGGAAAGAAATATGTCCTTCGATGAATTATTGGCTCACAGAGAAAGAGGTTCAAGTCATGTCCATTTAGCGGATATTTTCCATAATGCTTCCAAAGAACCTAATCCACCTGAACCATTTTTGTCTAAATCTCTTATAGAACCGATCTCCAAAGAAACCTATCCTTTGAGAGCAATATTAGAAGCAAATTCACATGAAGTAACCGTAAAATCGACTACAGTTGAACCAAGTTTGGCATCAAATCACATAAATGTTCCTATTGCTTTGGATTTCGGCAACAACGTCAATGAACATGCTGAAAACATGGGTATTATGTCACTGTTCCAAAATTTATCAAACACCGATTTGACAATTAAAAAAGACTTTGAATTCAAACAAAACTTTGAAGGAAAACCATATGAATCAAACATTTTAGATTTAAATGTTACACAGTCCAATGATACTGTTGGTTCAACACGAGAAGGCCGGACGTTTGGTGAAAGTAAAGAAGACGATGTAGTAAGCTGGAATCAAATATTTACTTTGATGAAAAAGAGTTACGAAAATCAAACGGGTAATATGGATCCTTTACAAGAAGGTGAATATGAGTTTGAATGTCGGTAAGTCACATTGTAAGTATAGTATTAATGATGCATAATTATTATGTTCCAGAATCACCGGCGCAATCTGTTTTGAAACCAGTTTTGGAGGAAGACGTCGATGGCGATGGGTTAATTGTACTAGAAGATTTACAACAACTACGAGAACTTGACAATAATATTTCACCAGACTATAATGAATTTAGTCCTTATGGCCGAAAGAAGGATCCGCGTGGTGGCCACGAAACTCTACCGAGTCAAACAAAGTCTGTGACAGTTGCTACAGCTAGTATTGCGGGATTAGCAGTAGTACTGTTTCTATTGACTTATGCTGTTTTTAAATGGAAGCATCAAAAGTGTATGAGTCATGGAACATCTACTATTTGCGATCAAAGGATACCCACACCTGTGTTTGAAAGTCGAAAAAGTCAAAGGCACTCAAGCAGTACACGTAGTATCAGTCCAATGTTATCAGCAAATATTTACACACTAAACACAATGGATTCTAGGAATGGGCAGGAATCTCCAGAATACATGTGGGATTCACTAAGGAAGCCTTTTCAATAGGACGACATTAAATTTTAATCTATAATTATTTTTATTGTTGTTGAATTTAAGACTAGTGACCTGAGTTAAAGTATAAGTGAAATGTACTTTTAGACTCAAATGTAGTTCTTGAGCCTATTTTCAGTATTAAATGGTTAGTTTATTTATGTCATTTGTTTTAGTTTTTATTAATAAACATTTATTGTTTTTTAAAATCTGCTGGCCAGTTAAGTAGGAAAATAAAATCCCAGTCGAATTACTGGTGTTCAGAATAATTTTATCAAAGATGAATGAACTATAGCAGTTTTATAAATATGAAAAAAATTGGCAATGAGACATTATTATAGTGGCATTTAGTTTGTCATTGTATGCTATTTCAGTCCGAACTAAAGAATGTTTTGATTGTAAAAAAATACAAAGCACTCACCTTTACCTTTGTAAAATTCCAAAAATAAGTTAATACATCCAAAAGTACATAAAAGATTAAAATAATACGCATCATGCTTGATGATGCACAAAAAAGCCTCTAATTACTTATTGAAATAAAATACTCACCTATAACTGTCAAAAGTAAATATCTCCTGAAGTGTCTTCAGTACTGGTATATCAAGTGAATGAATCTTTTTGTAAAAGTATGCATACTGTCTGGCAATACTCCTGTACAGTTTCAGTGATGATTCAAATACTGGTGAAGGCTGTAACAATAACATTTTGATTGATATAAGACAACATTATAAATTTTAGTTGATAACTGAGCTAGGTCTTAAAGGGCAGTTTTCAATGCATAATCATAATCATGAAAATGATAAGTCATTAAAGTTTCAATAACTACTAACTATTATCCATAGAATTATTACATCTGGAATCAACATCATGAACAACAGAATGAAGCCAATTTAAAGTGCATCGATAGCGCGTAACAACACAATATTTTTAATCAACATCATAAATAACAAAATGAAATTTTAAAGAACTTAGGTATATGTAATATTTTATTAGTGTGTTAAACAAATTGAGTGTCATCGGTACACTAACGCCAGAATATCGTGTAGTTACGCGTGATCGGTGCACCTTAAATTGGCTTCATTCTGTTGTTCATGATGTTGATTCCAGATGTAATAATTCTATACTATTATCAAGACATTCTTAAACACACAAATTTCAAATATATTAATTTTAGACTTACATCAGGGTCTCAAAATGGTTGCAAAACTTAGCTATCCAATAAATTAATAAATTTATTGTTTCATACAATACCATTACTGAATGATTCTTTAATATAAAGGAGAGATCAGAATCTAAACATAAACATTCTGCCAGAAAAAAAATTCAGTGTTTTTCCATACCTTTAGAAGCTCAAGTTCTTCTGATGTGAAGTATAAGATTGTAGCATATTTATCAGGCAAAACATCTATATAAGGCTTCCAGAACGATTCTGAAAAATACATTTCATAAAACCTATTTATTATCCATACATCATTCATGTAATTATTGATAGAAATATCCTTAGGCAGTCAAAGTAAGTTGGTATATAAAATTAAATGAAATATAACATTTGCTTGAGGTAAAAAATCCAATGATTAATGACATGATACTTGAACAAAGTTTACAAGAAATTATGATTCATAATTATTCATTGCAACTATTAATCATACTTTAATGTCAGCTAATGAACATTGTCTGTATTCAATGATAATTGAATTTTTAATACTAAATGCTTGAGAAAATCACAAGCAATGATATAATAGCAATTAAATTAATTGTATTCATAAAGTAACTCTGATAGATGGATCATATTTCATCCAAACTTTACTATTAAATTCTAGAAAATTTAAAATATATTTTTAGTATGTTTTCTATGTTATTTTAAAAGCTTTATGAGCTAAAGCTATAAATAAACACAAGCAACTAAATAAGCAGTTCAGCAGGAAACTGCCTTAGTATTTGGTATCTGCTTACTACTGATAATTTTTGGATTAACGTGAAATTAAAAGTCTTGTTTACCTGGTTTATTATTTTCCAATAATAAAAACAAAGCGAGTGTAATATTTGGCATGTTCTGTAGAAGAGGATCAACAGCTATGAACTGTGATAGTTCAGATTCTTTGGCATCTTGTTCTGTTATCATCACTTTTGATGGAACAGTTAAAACTAGCGCTCCCTCTTTGAAATCTTTTGTTGCCTTCAAACCAAGTTCATATCCTTTGAATTCAGCTATATCAACACCTGGAAATAGAAGTATTACCGTTTAATATAGTTAATTTACAATGCTCAGATGGTTCGTACTGAAACTCATACATAAGATAGATTTTTAAGGACAGATTTACTTAGTCCCATGAAAGTTGAAAAGATTTAAAAAAATATATATTTTTCACTACTAATATCTAATTATACTTATTACTGGTGAAAGGGCATGAGTTTCAAGGTTTTTTTTAATTAAGAAACTTTCACATGTTCTAGTTTTAGAGTGAGAAGCTACAATTGCTAATAACTTGACTACAATTTCTAGATGAACTGAGCTTAATGGTGAACTGTATGAAAGACTTCTTTTTAATTTATTGAAGGGATTGCACCGGTTGTCACAAGATGTCTTGTAAAGTGAGAACAAACACAATTATAATATTTTAATAGTGCAAGTCAGCCAGAAAACAATTTTATCATTGACTTACCATCAAATTGAACTTCATTTTCCCGCAGCCACTGCAAATACTTGTCGATATGTGTTTGTCGCAGAGTTCTGGAGCTTTTCAATTGTGCCCCTTCGATGTTGGTTATTTCATTGATTAGTTTCTCAATTTCTAAATGATGCTCCCAACTTTTGCTTACGTTACCGGAAGTTTGAAATACACTTGTGATTCTTAAAACTCTATCCACGAGAAAGGACAATTCTTTTCGTTTCTGTAGGATTAATTTATTATTTTCCTTTCCACTGGTTTTCTTTGGGTTCTGTTTAGATTGTGATTTGCGTCCCATTGTTTCTATCTAACTAACAGAACTTTAAGAGCAAACTACTTAGTCATATGTAGGAAATTTGAAACGTGGATAAATTTAATAAATAGCTAAAAATAAAAGTTTTGAAATCACTTTCATTTGGAAAGTGTCGAATTTACAGAAGTTTAGAGGTTGACGAATGAAATATTTGCATTTTTTTGTCAAATGTCATTTCTGTCTTCCAAATTCAACTGTCAATGTCAAAAAATAAAAATCGAATCGAATCAAAAGCATGGATAGTATGAGTATTCAGCCAGATGGCCCAGAACTGTGAGATTTTTGTTTGGAGATTACCTTGGAACTAAATAAAAATAATATGCAATTAATTAAGAAATTCGGATAATTGTTACCGGCGCTGTTGCTGTTGTCGATGTTTTCTATACAATGTATTATCAACATCATCAGCCTATAGACGTCCATTGCTGGACATAGGCCTCCCCCAAAACTCGCAACAACGATCAATGTATACTTACTTATTAGTATACAGGGTGTCCCAAAACTATGCGACATGAACGGGAAGTACCTTAAATATTAGAGATAGGATATTTTGCTGAAACGAAACATCATTTTATTTTTGATGTTTAATAATACTGCATTCACAGATTTTTCGTAAATTGCTTGGTTTATCTGAAAATTGAGCTAACAAAATCGGCAAAAATCAACACCCTGTATTTTTATGATGCCAATCGAAAGAACAGTTAATTAAAAATAATCTTTGCTAACACAGTGTCTTAAACAAAAAGAACAAGGTGAAAATCATTATTCAAGATTTTAAGAACATTAATTTCCGTTATTCAATGTGCTCTTTTAACAATAACTTATGCTATAATCATTCCGAGAAGAGCTTTAAATGTTTACTAATAAAATATTACTTAAAAACCCTATTTGAAGTGTCTTATTTTTGTAGAAAGCCCTAAAATAGACTAATTTCAATGGTGAACTTCTTTGCAACTTGTTTTTTTTTGTTTGCAACTTTGCTATGATTACCGCCTGTTAATAAATGAAACCGTGATGACACTTGAAGACCACAGAAGGCACTCTGATTTACTCAGAAAGGATCTATAGGTGGCCGGATCGAAGTTGGCTAGTTTACGTATTTTCATTTGTAACAATTTACATGCTGTCTATCACAACACCATCGACTAAAACAGAACATTGCGAAACAAGGATGGTTATTACACCAAACGAAGGGTAGTCTGGGTCTGAGGTACCTAGCCTGAAACACTACTGGTTGTAGCGCTTTTCTGAGACGCATTGCACATACAGTGTGAAAAACGTTCCCTTCAAATTGTTTTAAGAATTTTTAACATCCCGATGATGGTGAAATATTGGTGACCATGTAGATTGTCATATTTAATCATAAAATGCATTAAACTTTGTTATAATCCTGTCTAGTTGTGACGTTGAAAAACTTACGAAATAAATCCATACGGACTGTAGGGAAATATTATAATATGTTTTAGTTTTTATTTGATGAAAAATTACCACATATTCTTCACATACGTTCTTCTTCAATGTCATACCAAGTCGGACATTGGAAATGAAACTCTGGCAATGACAGTGGTGCAGCGTACACTTGGCAGCGACGCAGTCGATTCTCCGAAAAGTTATTTGAAACCGCCCTAGTTTACAAAAGAAATAATAGGGATTTAAATTAATTACATTTATTTACTTTACATAAACTCGAGGTTAGACTCGAACAGTTATATTTACAGGAAAATATTATGCTGCCAGTATTTTTAATATTGATTGAAATATCTTTGTATTTTTGTGTTGGGCTTTGTACCTAAGGTAGGTACAATTTAAAAAAAGTTTTAAAAGTCTTGATCAAACTTCCTATTATACGTACCTAATATTCGTAATGCTATCGAATAATTCTACAATTATTATGTAGTGTAGGTATAAATAATATAGGTATTTCAATCGAGTTCAAGTTCCTAACGAAGATGTTTTTCGTAGAGTTAACTTAATACGAAGTTGAGTGATATCTATACATACTTATGGGTATGTATTATACATAATGGGTAATCTAAGAAGTTGAAAATAACTTTAGATAAACTCTGTAATTAGTGAATTTCTGGTGCCTACCCGTAATAGCCAAGCTGGAATAGAGATGCATTAACAGGCTCAAACTTTTTCTTGGAAAAAAATTGTACAGCTCTTCATTCTCCGTTCTCAAACATCTAGCTACCACCATTGATAAACTATTCATTTCCAAATAAATTAATGGTTTTTATCACTACACTACTTAGATTAGTTGAAACGATTTGTCAAGTTAAATTGATTGCACCAAAACATTCCCAGGTCGAAAGAACCATTAAGTATTTTACGATCTGTAGCAACGTGATTTACCTTGACTTATTCATTTTTTATTACGAATTCGATACTTGTATCAATTCAGTCCAATATTAATTAATCATTCAACGATTTTATGGACTTATAATTTCAATAATGCTACACCCATATAAACATGAACTTGATAAATGATCAAGTTAATCTTAAGTTCTACTTATTTTCTGTAAGTTTTAGGATAGAGTATTGAAATAAACGACGATTTTTCTGCTCAAAATTATTGCATGTTATGTATTGTTATGCTTAACATAAGGTAAAATATTGTATTTATTATTGCTTGTATTTCATTGTGCATGGATTCGCTCCTGATGTGGTTCTCGCGTGGAATCGGCAGGGTCCAGCTGAAAATCAGCGCTGCAGCTGTCAAGGCTGTAGCTTCGTGCTGAGCTGGTCGCCCTTTCAGATGCACCCTCGCACATAACCTTCTTATTTCATTCTTTGTTTTTAAATTTATTTTTGTATTACTTTTATATTTTTGTTTGATCTTTAGTTTTAATCTATTTTTAGTACCTAATATATTGTTCCTGTTATGTGTAAGTTGTGTTTCTGAATAAACGTATTTTCTTTCTTTCTTCTTTTCTATATAAGGTACAAAATAACTCTTTTGCTGGAGTAGTATTTGATTCTAACAAAATGAGCATGAATTCCATATACTACTTTTGATAATACGATTTCGTTTGGGAGCATAGAGCCGGTTACCCGTTTACCGGCAAATGTAACTAATAAAATAAAACAAATAAGAGTATCAAAGAAGTCACATTAACAATTCATGCATTACCATTGTAAATAAGTGTATTTTAGAAGTAAAGACTGATTTCGTACACTCCCAGGTCTCGCAGTTTTGGGCGGGACGCAAAGCATGTCAAATTATACGCTGCGGTGCGGCCCGCCCTTTGCGTTGACCTTTAGCTGATTTCATCCTTAGAACTCATACATAATTAAATTTTGTAAATTAATAGCTTACTGTAACTAAATTCATAATACGCGTTCACATGCTAATCCTAACCGAAATTATGTAATAAAATATGGAAATAAGTTAAAAATTAAGCAATAGGTATTAATGTAGATTTCCTTTAAAGTAGTTTAGTAAATAATCGCAATAAGTATTCTTGTCATTCAATGAAGAATTTCCTGATCCTGATTCTTGTCATTCAATGAAGAATTTCCATGATGGACAATGCTAATCTTCAGGCGGTCCATGACTTTTCTTTCTCTCTCCCTCTTAAACATTTTGTAAAAATAACGCTTCATTAAAATTTGTGAAACGTAAATTATAATGAATTCTGTAAATTTTTTCAGAATTAATTAATTAAATTTAACAATTTAAAAATTACGAACAGTAGAATTACCAAAATTTTCATTTTTGCTGTAACTGAAAAACATCTTAGTGACGAAAAGAATCAAAATTTTTTTTTTTCCCAAAATAGGATAAATTTGCTTTTGAGAGCTTTTTTGTATAAACAAGACGTAATAAAAATTATGTAAGCATTATGTTACAATTATGACGCATTGCAACGAAGGATTATTCTAAACGATAATAGTTTGATTAGTTAAGTATCTTGTAACATATTAGTCATACTTATTTGCCTACATCCTAGTTTTTTAGAGCAAAAAATAAAGAATAGACATACATAAACATCATTGAAATACTTACCTAATTATGTCATGTTAACTAGTCATGTTTTATAAAAACATACACAATAATATAATAAATTACTATTTTCATAATGGGTACTCATCTCTGTAAAACGTCTTGCTGAAATTGTATGTAAGTACCTAATTTGTAGGAATTGTACTGTATTTTAACCTCATTATTGCGCAATGTCAAAGAGTTTTTAAATCTCTTCAAATTTAAAATATTATGCAATTGGTATTTTTAAGGTAGGTATATGACTTGGTCCTTACTTGTCAGCATGATGTTGTTTTAGAACACCATAGGTGATGATGCTAAATCTCTCTACAATCTTGAAATTTATCGTTGCTTCGCGTGAAGAAATCCATGCATTCAGACCCAAGGAAGCGAAGAATTCAAATGCTAACTATCAAATAAAATATTTTATAGCGCTAAAGCACTCTCTACAAATATAACGGAAAGCGATTGACGAATAACTTGTAAACTAATTAGCTAAATCGAGTGGCACACGACATCGAAATGTCAGTTGAATTCCAAAGAGACACACCTTTCATTGGACCTGTGCTGATTGTTATGTTCTTTACCTACACTTTAGCACGATATTCATTTTAAACGGTACCTAATAGTCTCTTGACGATAAATTAATGTAACTAAGTATATAAATTTAATTTAGGTCTTAACAAAAAATTCAAATGTGGTAGAAGTAATTTTTTTTATGAAAAATTGAATGTCTACTCTTCTGTTCCAAAGTTTTAGGGTGCTGAAACGCTTAAGATGGGCAATTTTTGAAATTTTCATAAGTTAAACTGGGTTGATAATTAAGACTAAAGAATTGCAGATTTCAGTTAATTTTCCTAAAGAAATAGTTTCGGAAAAAGCTTTAACTTTATTTAACTTTGGTAAAACTATTTACAAGGAAACTGGCACAGGCTAGAAGTTTCTCCAACTTGTTTAACGTCTACACGTCCTAACATTTGACTTGATATCGAATTCTATTATAGGCTATGAGCTCACCAAGCGTGGAATACATTATAGACTCGTGAACTTTATTCAAAAGCTTTACCGGTAAAGTGCGTCAAAGTGTTTAATTCGCGCAATTTAATGTTTTCAATTAGGCGCAATATTCACTTTATCGGCCATGTTATCTAAGCAAATTGACTTTCAGCTATTTGTTTGTTCACTCGGTTATATACGCTAATGACTTTTAGACAGTTTAAATATTTAATGCATTGGATTAGCGCTAAAGTAAGATAAAATGCTTCCGTTAAATAATTTTATGTAGATTATATTTGGAAATTTTGACAGTGCTGTTGTATTAGTATCCTAGTACAAATCAAGAATAAGAAAACTATATAAATTAAAGAATAAAACAAAAATATTTCGTACTAAAATATATCCTTAAACACTAGTTATATACTCGCACGCTAATTGAATGCACCAACACGCATACGGAAAGTAAAGAAAAGCTTATTAACTAACAAGAGTTTACCGAATTAAAACTAGTCAATCCACATAGATCCTAAATATAATGAAAAACCATTTCAACATCTATTTTATACAAGACTACTTGACTCAAATCATTTTAAGTCAGTAGTGCAGTAAGTTTTCAGAACGGTCCATGAGATGCGTAATCGTTCTTATATAAGTCACCAGTGACAGTGACATCACACCTGTGACGTTTAGCACGAATGTGTGACGATCTGTCTGCGGTTATAATCAAGTGATGCGTAATTATTATTGTGTCGATGTCGAGTTTCGATTGTTTTTAAGAATATCGGAAAATTCCACAGTCACGGTAATTTTGTGATTTAATTTCAATTATACGGATAACAGACACTTATGATTTTGATTGTTAGAGTGAATTTAATTGTTTCATTTCAATAATGAAATTAAAATTTATAAGGAAAGTCGAAGTACCAAGCACCAAATCGAGTTCATTTAGAACAACTTTGAATCTACTTTAAAAATGTAATTAGAATCTACTCTACTAGTCTATGCGTCTCCTGTTAGTTTGTTCACATAGGTTATTCTAGTGTCTAACTATATTTAAAAAGACCTTGGCTTCTAAATCTTAAGATCACGTCGTGCTCCGGAAAAATGACTAAGTGTGGATTATGTAAATAAATCAATTTGGTTAAGATGCATTCAGGAACTAAACATCAGTACAGTCACAAGTAAAATGTTATTCTAGATAACTTTAATTACTTGCGAAGCAATTGTTGACATTTCTCGTCGTCACTATTAATTTGACACCACTACTCACAATTCGCACGTGTCGATAGATTTCCCGGATCCCATCTCTACTAATATGTGTAAGTATCGCCGAATCAATTACGAATGATTACATCACCGAAGGATTGAGTCACGGTCACGACCTGTTCGGTGCTTAGTCCTTCTCTCGTGTGGGTTGGGTTGATTTTAGTCATCACATGATGTCGAGCAACTCACTACTGACCGCAGCATTCTAAGCAATCATTTTGTTAACAGCTTCTGACGTTTACGATGATAAATAATTCGCACTCTATTGTAATGCACTGGATGCACTGAACTCAATTTGTCTGCTACATCTGTAACAGTCACAGTTGTTAAATTACGTTTGCTGCTTGAATTGTAATTTAAAAATGGAATAATTATCGTTTTTCATCTACTTACATCCATGGTAAAAATAGATATCTTCTGTAATGAATCGGCCTTGTTTGACGTAAGTAAAGTTAGGTGCTTTAAAGAGTGAAGAATTCATAGAGTCAGCTGCAGCTCCAGTATATCTAGTAATATCGGAATAATTTATAAAATGTCAAAGGAATTCCTTTTAAGAAAGTGTATTTAGTAGTGGGTAATAAGATATACCTACTTCTTTTAGAAAATTAAATTATGTTGGCATTTTAAAGTTCATTTAGGTATAGACTTTATACAGTTCATATTAACGTCTTTTAATTTTAAACTTGTAGAAATTTAAGCTACTACCTATTTACTAAAATTACATCGAAAGTTCTTATAGCGGCTATTACCCGTTTCAAATATTAAGATATCGTGACGGCTTTAGATTGCGAGTTCAACCTTAATGACCACTTACCCGAACGTTGAAACTATAAGGATATGAAGGGACTAAATAATAAGAAAATACCAAGAATACATATTACTCATGTTTCATCTACAAATGTTAGTAAAAGACAGCTTCTCTGATCGTTCCGAGAATTTTTAAAATCTTTGAAACACTACATTTTTAAGAATATTGCTTCTTGTTGAATCATTTGCATCTTACTAAGTTATTTAGAGAATAATGAGTTAAAAATTATGGAAAAATAATTTCTGGTTTAAAGACAATTTCTCTAAAATAACTTTACATTGGTAGTTCACTTATAAGATAAACTTAAAACTATCTAAAATTAGGTTTAAAGTTACAATTTGAATAATAGAAAATCATTGGTTTAAGCATAGTTTCAGTGGTTGTCAGTGAAACTAATTCTAGATAAACTAGTATAAAATCAAGTCGCACTCGAAGAAAAATCTTGCCGCTCAGAAAAAAAAAATCAGGATCTTTATAGTAAAAAAACTTACTGTTATATAGTTTGCATTTATTTATGATAAAAGCACAAATACTAAAACTCATTGAGTACCTAGATCCCTAGAACTATCAGAATTATCCGCTTACCATATCTGTGATATTAGCATCGGAATCTGAATTATATGACCAGAATTATATTCGATTTCTTGACTCCTGAGCTTAGTTCTCGAGTTATCAACATTTGCAGGCAAATTGCCATTTATCTACCTTGTTCATTGATATTCCAAGCAATGTTAATTTCGAAGGACATTGAATTATTTCTCTTACTCGACTTTCGATAAGGACGTACAATGAACCTTTACAATCAATTGTTTCAAGTGCATGTTTAAAAATATGTCACATTAAAATACAAAGCATGTTTATGTTGCATTTAAATTACAAAATACATTACATCTTTTTGGTAGGTACAAAAGTTTTATTGATTAGTATGTACATAGTTACGTATGGAAGGGATAATTGAAGTAAAAAATAGTAGTTATTAGAAGTACATAGTAAACATAAGTGAACACACACAACACGTATGTAATGTTATTTAATATTAATCTAATCTCATTATTTATTGTGAACACACAATACCTTGCTTACACAAAAATATAAAAATCGTAAAACAAAGTCTTTTTAAATTAGAAAGATCAATATTGGAAGATCGTAACTATGTTCATTGAAAATGAACAAAAATGTTTTAAATTGTACAATATATTCTAAAGGACGAAAAAGTAACAGAGTGGCTACCTAGAGACAGGAAGAGAAAGAAAGGTAGACAAAGAAAAAGGTGGAGAGACATTTTTACAGAAAGAAACGGACCCCATTGCAGCATTGGATGCAAACAGCGACAAACCGAAAACTGTGGAATAAATTGGGGGAGGCCTACGCCGAAGAGGCGACTTCTACCAAATAAACTAACATTAATTTTATAATTTTTTTTTTTTTTGTTATTTTAGTTTCTATATCGATACTTTGTTTATATATTTACAAAAAAAAAACTAAAATGGTAGCAGAATAAAGGGCTTTTTTATTTTTATTTTATTCTAAAGAGTAAGGGAAATTCAGGTATTCTTTGATATTAACAAGCTAGAGATGGCCCTAAAATTACACTGAACGATGAGTTGAATTCTCGTAATATTTGCTTATAAATTGCTTAAGATTTTAAACTTAAGAATTCTAAGATCGATTTTAAATACCAAACTAGAGTCATCTACCCTCATAAACGTTAAAAAGACTCATATTTACCAAAGTATCGACATTTAAACTTGACATTGTGTGTTTTCCTATTTTGTCACGTATTCGGATTGTATTCGTTGCTTTGTTTATTTTAACAATTTACATATAAATATTTGTGATGGTGGCTTCCGGATTATGACACTGATATTTGTAAAAACAATTAAATTTTTAGATATGTTAATATTTTTATGCAGGTAATAATATAATCATGATACAATCCGTATAACAATCTATAAGATATTGGTTTTTGCTGTCATTAATTCGTAATTTTTACTAAAGTACATAATTAAATATTGTTGTATATGTTGTTGTATGTTTTGTCCGTATTAAGTCAGGTTTCTTTATAAGACAACGAAGTTAAGGCAACGAAGTATGAGATAGTGCCAAAAGTAATATAAATAAGAATAAATGTAGTGGATAGACTTTTCGGCATGGGATAAGGTACAGATAAGGCATAAGAATTACTTGCAAATGTGCATTAACTAAGTATACCTACCGAATGTTATGTTAATGTTATGCGATAACGGATAAATTACCGTCTATTATTACAACTCATGCTCTGACTAGGTACTTTGTAAAGCACCTTGTTATAAAGTTTAATAAAAATAAAGGTACTACATACATATTCTATTTAAACATTAAAAAGTAAATGTAGATAAATATGAACAAAGTTCAGCAACATATTTTAATGAACAAAAAATAGACACGGATTACGGACGTCGTTCACACAAGAAGAATCATTTTACAATTTTACGGAGGTTTTGTAATATTTAAATAGCTTTTAGGATTAACTTCAATGCTTTTAACATGTACTTTAATCCTGTTCATGTGTATGCAAGCCGCCTAATGTGTCGTCTTTTCATTCGTTTAAATGCCAAGGTCCTTCAACTAAAAACAAAGATTACAAGGTAAGTGACTGAAAGTAACTATTTATTTCATATTTATTTGAAGTAAAACTATGTCCGTATTGGAGATATTTAAAATTTCCGTCGGAGCTTTTTAGCTCTTCGTCCAGCGAAGATTGCAATGTTGTGAACAGATTTTTTTTAGCTATATTGGAGTATTCCATATATTAAAGTTACAAAGTCTGAAAGCCGTAATTAGAAATTAATAAAATCGGCATAAATTGATTTACTATATAGTAATTAACAATAGAAAAACAATTTTAAACTGAGACACAATGATGATACTGCAAGAGTAGGTAGAAATAGTTTTTCTCTGGGTTGGTGTTTCACATTTATAAAGGACATAAATCATGAATCATTTATAAATAATAAGTATGTATGCGTGGGCAAGATGTATAGGTAATAAGTATATTATAGAAATACTTAACTACGAGTAAGATGATACGATGACATTTTTCTTTACAGACCATAATAATATATGTAATCCAATTATAATACATTATAATAATGGGCCCAGTGGTAATTGCATTTAATTGAGCTTAACGCATTAAATTGAATTGCTATGGTAATATTCTTTGATTGTAAATGTACTGTCTCATTCCTGGTTAAGTATCATCATGGCAATGAAGAAAACTAAACATGGCAATAAATGCCTACATAAAGTTCAAATGTTAAATTGTAGCGGTAAAGTATAAAGGTATTTTATTTTTAGATATACAATATCTACTTAGGTATTTTATAGCATAGTCGAGTGAAGTTTACTTTGAAGATAATGTATTGGTAACTATTGCATTAAAAGTATTTGTAAATACTGTTGTTATTCATTGTAGCGTGCTTTACGATTTCTAATTAACTATAGTTCTAATAATTTAATATCAGTTCAATAAGTTTACCTGATATAAGTAATTTTAAATGTAAGATTGCCACTTAAGAAATATTAAAAATCTAAATATTTTCACAACAACATGAACACAATTAAAAAACATGGTATTCGGCATCTATAATAGCAGTTCACCGTGACAATCGTTTCAACACACACAATAGCCAATCAACAAAAAAAAAACAAAATATTAGCATTTATAATCGATATTTGATACTTTATGAACGATTTAAAAGAATCGGTAGTGTCGTAACGATTGACTAATTGATTATATGTTTACTATTACTTAAAAAATAATTCGACGGTACAAAATCATTAATCAAACACACAATAAGCCTTGGCTAATAGATGAAGAATTAACACCTTTTGACTGCGAAGGCAATCATGAATTTGATACCGTGAACGGATTCTCTCACATATTTTTGTGATTAATCTTGTCACGATGTGTAATTTAACTTGATTTTTTAGTACTTAATTGATGGTTTCCTACTTTTATTGCCTGATACTAGTTTTTTATTGCCTTGAGGACACAAGCTAACGGCTAACTGATCGTAAGCGGTTACCGTCGCACGTAGAGCTCGGTAATCAATTAAATCTTAACAGATGACAAGTGACTAATGGGTTTATTCTTTAATAAATAAGTATCAAGATGTTTACTTTATTATCTATTAGAATTGTAAACGAGGATATTTTTAGGACTACGACTCCAACGTCTAGATAGTCGAAGACCCTCCATCTTGTTTTAAGGACTGCACTAAATTATAGTTATCCGTGAAATTAATTTATAATCTTTACATATAGCCGGTATAGCATAGTATAGTACTTTGAATTTAAACATTAAAACAACTTTGTATGATCAAGAACTTTATTACTAAGTATAACGATAACCCGACCTCCATTGCTGTTAAATAAATAAATGGTCTTAAAGATAATAATGAATCGATTCTAGTAATTGATAATAAAGTATATTTTATCACTGGACGTATCAATACGATTAGTGATAATGTTGTAAAGGTACTTTATACGTAACGAAAAATATTAAAAGAAAAGTTAAATACTTTTATGAATACATGTTTAAGTTAAGGAAAATACTTTGTATGTGATAGACGTGATAAGTATTAGAAGACCCCGTGGACTTTATCTGTTAGGAATAATGAGTTTCAAACGCAAAAACACGTTGCTGAAATATTCTTATTTTGAATTTCATTTGTTTCTCGCTAGAGTTCCTTGTTTACTTTAGTATTTTGAAACCACGTGTAATGTGGTACTTTTCAACCATATTTTTTATGTTATAGATCTCAATATTAATAAATTCCAGTCACTACTTCAATATTATCGTCATTAACAGTTAATTACAGCATCGCCCTAAACTGAAAACCTGATTGAATCATTAATATCTCTCAGACTATGGCGTGTCGTTATTCAGAGATGGCAGCTCCTAATTTATATTTTGAAGCCCAAAAATAATTTTAATGTTTACCGATTATCGATGGTGTCACATATGTTTTTAGGCCAGGAGCTGGTGATGTTTTAGAAACGTTAGTTTGTATTCTATATAAATTAATTCTTCTTTTAGATGTTATCTTTCCATTACAAATTCATAAAAAAACGTTATAGTTACTAAATTCCGATACGAGTGACTGAGATTAGGTGGTGGTATAAAATTTATAGGTATAGACATTATATGTCAACGTTATAAATTTTATGTAGGTTAATTATAGTTTTGTGTAAAATTTTGCTAATAAATTACAACTCCCATAAGTACGTCTATGATAAAATTCTGACATAATGATGCATATGATCGAACTATCAGAGGACTAATGACAGCTACGACAGATGCATACCTAATCATTAAAATATACTCAAAGAATCTCATCACAAATAATTAAAAACAAAAACACTAAAAATTTGAAAAAAAAATATTGACGTGATTAATTACATAACATCAACATTCTCACATCATTGCTACCTCTTACACAATTGAGTAATTCTTTCAGTGAAAAATCTCAGGCGTCGTTTATTAACGATAGTTTCATTCTCCCTCCGCTAGATTTACAGCTTAGAACAAAGAACATCAATTCTATTAGTGACATGTGAACTATGGGGACACGCTGGTGTTTCTTTGTGGAGCCACTCAAATGTGGCGTGAAAGGTTAACATGGATATACTTGAAAATAGAAATGAAATTTCTTGATTTTTGGGTTCTATAATATTGTTTGAAAAACAAATATATTGTAAACTAGTAGATTTTCTTAATTCATAATCAAAAAAACCTTTTTTATTGCCATGTAGGCAGATGAGTCAACGGGCCACCTGATCGTAAGTGGTTACCATCGCTCATACTTATGTTTCATGTTTATATACAAAATTTCACCACTGCAATGTCAGGGGATACTGAAGGGTCGCTACCTACGACCTAACTTTAAGGACCCTCCTTAAGCCACGTTTGAAGAAGGTCAAGTTGTAACGCTCCGAGAATATCGAAGTCCATTCCATACCCGGTCCTTAAAAAAAGGATGTATTAACTATGTAAGAGATCTTTTTTCGAAGTGTAAACACTTTTTACGATTATACCAGGAAATAAAATATTATAATCTAATTAGTCATATAGGAATAAATACTTCACTTTTGATGTATAGTCACGAGACTTGATAACATTAAAATGCACTTAATAATCTCGTCCTGTTTTATAGTTTTCTGTTTGCCTACAAATAGCAAACAAAATACTTTATATTATCATTTTATGTTAAGGTTACCTTGATATTTATTTGTACCTACCAAGGATTATTATATTTATTCTTAATCAAAATTAAAAAAAAAAACAATATTTGTAGTTAACTAGTTGACCGCCGTAACTTTATCTGTCAACGTCCATCGACATCAATCCATTCATTCCAGGGATTTCCCTTTATTTTGGGTTCATTTAAAGGCCGTTTCGTACTCGATATTAACTGGTTTTCATAGAACTAAAGAAAGAAATAGATTGATTACCCATTTGTGTTGAATGCATTCCAGAAAGAAGTACAAAACTTAATATTTATTTTTCGTAAAACTTTAAAAATAATTTGTCCCGATAATTCTTATTTGCTATTGTACTTTTTATTGCATAATAGATAAACAAGTCTACGGTCCACCTGATAGTTAGTGATAACCATTGCTCATACTCGTGTATAATGTTTCGTGTTTATATACAAAATTTTTCATTAAATTCTCAGGTGATATGTAGGTAAACAGGATAGTAAAATCAAGGCAACAAAATAGTAATTAGCAACAATAACAGATGACCTGTAATGATAACATTGTGAACAACATGAAACATAGCGTACTAAGGGCAATTTTGTATTGACTTCATTAAAGGTAAACAATAACATCATTAATTATTTGTCAAGTAAATTAATAAATGAAGCAAGTTGTACAACATACATGAAATTGCAAATAAATTGCTTTGTATTCGCAATATCGAATTTTATAGCTTTATATTTATGTCGATTCGACGAATAAAGTGTTATCTAACAAACCTAACAGGCTTGCTTTTATTATATGTCATAATTTAAATTATAATAGGGGTTATAAGTCGTAAATGCATCAGGTTTGCAAGGAAATTAACATAGCTGAAGTACTTCAGTCTGCAGCTAGTATATCAGTGTCATTTTAGATCCATAAAATAAACCTATATTTATTACATTCACTTTCAATTTATTTCACTTCACATATTTATTTTTGGGTAACTTAAAAGTGTGATCTCGTTTTACAGATTTGACTAAATCAATAAAAAGAAATAAAATAATTAATAACAGAATATTGTACTGCCAGTGATTAACTTAAAAACTAACTCTATGATTTTTCAACTATAAAAATCTTTATAAACATATCCACGGTATTCCTAACGTAACATCGCGTACAAAAGGCGTTGCGGTAAATAAATTGTGAATGTATGCGATCTCTTTGTCCCGTCAATATGTCAAGTGTGTGTCTCCTCACTTCTGTTTCATGCTGACATAATACCATCCTTTGAATAAATTCTTGTCGAATTGTTCCTTTTGCATTCCATCCTTTGTAGTTGCATTGTTTCGGGGTCGATAATTCAACCACGGTAGTCTAACTAGCTAACAAAACTTATGTAGTGTAATGATCGCTGTACATTTAGTACGGTAGGCAGGTAGAAATTGCTTGCACAAGTTTAGAAAAATTTGCAAAATTAAATGTAAATATTTGTCAATTTCAATAAAATAAAATGTGAGTAACTAAAGTCTAGCACTAATCGACTAGGCTTGTAAAAACTGTAGTTAGGATTAAGTCAAGACGTTATCTTACTGCGTCTGACATTTCCGCGGTCACAGAACAAATGTTTGAATACCCAAACCAAAGCGCAATACACTTATGAAGGCCACTAAAGTTTATTGTGGCTTAGAGGAGCTATAGATGATTCTAATATGTAGGTAGCAGTTTTTCTAAGAATTACGACTGAACTGACATTTCATGGTTACTTTTATTACTTTTATTACTGCGCATAATATAACGCCATTGCGTTTGTCACATGTTTCACAGAAAAAGGATTAATGAGGATAGTTAATTATTAGCGACATTAAATGTATTTGGTCCAGGTCACTATTGAAGGTAAAAAAACCATTTGCTTTACCAGCTTGTCCCAAAAGTAGAAATAAATTTGTCTGGTTAAAGTATGCTTAATTAACGATTTTAATTGGTATTTTTAATAAACCTTTCAGTAATTAGCAGTAATTAATAATTTTAATTTGAGAATCTTTTTAAGATCTTCTGACAGAAAGAGCGTGGGATTTTATTATTGTTTTATGTCTATGCATGTTAGGTATCGTCCATTTATATTATTCTAATTAGTTGCCAGCATTTATTGACGAGTAGGATGCGTATTGATCATCGATTGAAGTACTTCTGTGATCAATTAGTGTTTTTATTATAGTTAGATTATATTAGACCAGCTTACGGTCTACCAGATAGTAAGATACTACCATTATACTTCTGGAAAGTAGATACAATTTATGATACCTAACGACAATAAAATGCGTAATATTGCTTTACAAAGGTGTATCAAATGGTGATCATAATGTCAGTTACATCATTATGACGATTGTTTTAAATACAAATAAAAATACTTAAATCCAAGTTTGTCTCGAGACTCGAAATAGACGAGTAAGATTACTTACTGATAATTTTTGACGGAAGTGTCGTTCCGATAAGTGCATTAAATCCATTAGCCTCTGATTATTCAGTTACAAATTATTTTGCCATTTGAAATTGATTGCGCAGTGAATTGAACAATAATGACCATCGCAAGTTTTCGACGGTATTTTTTATGAGTTTGTGTTTTATAATAATAATGTTATTTACTACTGTTGGATTGGTATTAAATTTGAAAATCAATTTTGTTGGAGGGTATTTATTAAGTGTATCTCTTTAAACGAGGTTTAAGAAAAGACCATTGCAGAGGCATTTAAACTTACGATAATATTAAAAATAGGTCGACGAGCATACTGCCCGACTGATAGTTTAAAAAAGTATATAGAAGGTCAGGATCAAGTCAACAAGTAAGCCAACACGAAATATATGTTCTTATATGAAATTGAGAAAGTTTTCGGAAATTTTAAAGTATTTCCCAATAAATTGAATTTGTTTAAACAAAAAACAACGCCTACATAGTAGTTTTTTATAGTAACCTCAATTAAGAACACCATAATTAACCTGCTATTTGTACATCACCTTAAATTACGATGATTATATTGTAGATTCATCGTTGATTGGAGATCTACAAAAACACAATGTGAAAACCGGAATCAATTTGTTTTTAATGAAAAAGAGCTTTTTTTGCATAATTGTGACGTAGTATGTTTGTCTTAAATGACATGCCAAACTATATACATCATATAATATTGCGAAGTAATCTTAGAAAATAATATGGTGCGGTTATTTTAATTCAAATTCAATCTTCTTTGATAAAAACTAATAAATTGTGAAGTTTTCTATTTTTAACTTTACTTATTCAAATACTTTATAGTCTTGCAGTTTACTTAACTTTTAATACTTGTAACTCTTATTATCAGGTTTTTTGTAGATATTCATTAGGAAGACATAAGTTAAATATGTATAAATAATATGTAAATACGCTCGCTTGCCAAATTAGTACACTTTTGAAAAAAGGAAAAAGCTTTGTCGCAGTTGGGCGGGTCACACGTTCTTGATTTTCTCAATATCTTTAAAAATATAGTCACCTGTAATTCGATGTTTTCTGAGTCAGTGGTACAGTGACTTTGTGTAAATAGCCTAATAACAACATTGTATTTTAAGCTCTCAAACAAATCGGAGGACACGCGGCTCTCACGTTTCTGTTATTATATTTCTTGCCAAATTTTCGTCGTGAACTTCAGAATTTAGTTTATGAAATAATTTGTTATATTAATTACAATCATAACAATTAAAAATAACTTTTATGTTTTGTTTGTATTTTAGTTGTTAAATTTTAGTGTTTTATCAAAAAACATTTAAGCGTGTAAAGTAAATGTGAAACTAAACATCTAAGTAAATATTTTTAAATTTTTATGTTACAGTTGTTAAGACCTAGAAATGAAACTAGGTACTTACGCTTAACTTACAATAGAACTCCTTAGATTAGACTCAAATAAATTTGATACGTACATTTCAATAGGCTGTTATTTGTGTAATTATTTTATGGAAAACAATAAATGGGAATTAAAAAAAAAACATACTTGTAAGAAAGGTGGACCGTAGGCTCGTTTATCTATTTCGCAATAAAAAAAAATGACATACTTGTAAGACTGAACAAAAGTACGCTGGTAACTAAGAATAATTTTATTAATTTTACAGTGAGTTTGTTTTTATTTCGTTTTTTATTCCGGTATCAGTAGGTTCTTAGAAGGATTTTCTTCTGGGTAATTTCAGATATGGTTTTTATTTTACTAGTCTACGAATCCTGCGTAGCTATAATTTTACATTACCTTGTACCATGAAGAAAAAATAATCAGTGGAATTTTAATATTTTTTCTTTTATTGTACCTTACCAAGCAAGAAAATTACAAGTGTGCCAAAATAGTATGGAACGTAGTGTATTGGGTATCCGAAGAAGGGACAAGGTCAGATTGACTAAAATTAAAACTAAAATCAAATTTCAAAATGTGGAAACAGTATGAAGATGACTTAAATAGGCAAGGAATAGGCAAGATTGGATATCCTTTGAGGAGACCTTTGTCGAGAGACAAGCTGTAATTTAGTTATTATACCGTGATGACATTACATATATTATAAAGTGGTAGATTTTAATAAAATCTTATATTAACAACAAATAACAAAACTACTTGATGCTTAATTCGCTCGATCTTCAATCTCTAAACAACTTGTTATCACGCGAAACATTAGTGAACAATGTAAGAAAATGATGATAAATTCAACTGACTCTACCGGCAACAAAACCATTTCAAGGTCATCTATCTGCCACGCGGAGCCATACTACTTTTTACATATAGAGCAATGTAGAGTCGCTCTACCAGTCGCACATTGAAATATTATATTCGGATTTCGATATGGGATTAAAAAAAAAATACAACACTCTATCATTTACAATGTAGAGTCAAGATAATAATAATCTTTAATTAATTCACTTGCACACAGCAACTGTAATCTATTCAATCCATTCGTTACACTCTTACATAACTTATACCGATGTATTTAATGTAATCAATGTCATAGAATTATCAACTTTAATGATAGCACGTAGAGACGATTTCACTTTGTAACAATCGTTCGGATATTGAATAAACGTTATGGTCAACTCCTAAATTTTATTCATGGGCAAAGCGCCATTTCTACTTTTATGTCGAGCCTGATTAGATGAGCCATAAATAAAATAACGTATTTTAAATATTATAAAAATTGTGACGACTTTGCGACTTAAATAGAAGATAATATCTGGTCTAAAACTGGAATGACCATCTAGAACAGTCTGTTATTTTGTATTTTGTCTCTATGTAGAGTCTCACTTAAAGATAAAATGTAGGGGTAAATATTAATAAATAACAATAATTATAACTGTTTTATTTGCGAAGGATTTAATGAAAATGTTTCCCATTAATGATTTTATTGATTATTATGCGCGCCAAACTCTATGTTGTTGTCAGTACATCCACAGAACTGTCTATTTAACTGTGTGGTCATTAAATCGTTGCTCTAATTGCACTAACGACACGATTACAACGAACTCTCCATCTGTTAAGATTTCATATCAGCTAAGTTTTATCAAAAAGTTTCAGTTAATCGCGAATTGAAACCTCGCGGTAGCCAATCTATCAATGAGGCTCAACCGATCGCGGTTCGTTATGACGTGATAAAGCTCGAACGCTATTGGCTGCCGGTGACGTGATATTTCTATTTACAGCGCAGGTCCGAGTGTGCGCAGAGAAGTTTTCGTGTATGTGTGCGTGTGATACGTGCGGTGTCGTCGTGTGCGTGTGTTGTCGAGGCGCGCACTCTGTTTACAGCGCGGCGGTGTGGCCGGCAAGCGCACGCATTCGATTCGCTTTATATCGCGCTTTACCGATTTTCCGAGCTGCATCAGTATCTCTGGTGTTTTCCTCACAGCTTGACAGTCTTAACCAGTGATATACGTGCTGAGAACAGTTGCCGGCATAAAATAACGTGCGCCCATAAACAGTTTAAGCGCGACTCGTTAAAATTCGGTGTTTTCGACGGATGCGATGAATAAATTTTGCAAATCGAGTTTGTGTGTCGAAAAGGTTCGTGAGAGCAATGTTTTGATCAGCCGGCTCGAAGTGGAAGTGCCGGGTAGTGTGGATGCGAAACTGTTCGCGACGATCCTGATTTGTGTTAAATTAAGGTATTTTCGGGAGTTTTCGGACCGGGTTTTGCACCAGTTGGCGACCTGGACCGCGACATCGCAGGAGATCCACCGGCCCGCACTCTGCACGTGTTAAGGTATAACCCGTTTGCTTGACCTTGGCTTACTCGCTGTCTTCTAACGCATATTGCTTGAATAATTGGTTAAACTTAAACCCATAATCATTAACACAATTATCGAGTACCATGAAAATTTATTCCGTTACGATTTTCTTCTCACATGACCACTAAATGATATAATACGTGCATGTTTACATTGTGAATTAAAGTCACACATGTTTCTTGTGGTCCTTCTAAAATGTTATTATTAAGTTTTTTATTACATAACGTCGATTTAGAAATCAAATATTAAATATTGTAATCAAAAATTTCTATTTTGGTACATTGTACTTAAGTTTTTACAAACAATATTATGTAAAGACACGAAGCTGATAACGGTCTGCGACATTCCATACATTTTGAGATATAAAACGCTAGATCTAGGCATTCTGAATATTTGCACACGATTTCAAAGACACGTTTGAAACCAGATCTTAAAAATATAATTTAAGTTTCACACAATAAAGATGTAAATTATTTTTAATTTTTATTGTTGTTACGACGTTTTTATACATATTTTATTAATAAATGTGTTCATCGCACACAGTTATTTACATATTTATGTTTTATTATTCTTTTCCGAACCGCAACTACGGACTTTTGGTTCGTCTACTTCGATTTAAAATTTTAAACCTATTTCAAAATACATATAGTACCTATTTACGAAACAATGTTATTTAAAATATTTTTTTTTATTTAACTCAGAGCTAAGATAAAATGTTTTAAATACACATTAACATTAAAATGTCAAAATGTTTGTATTTCGTATCTAATCAAGATCTTTATGCGTCTTTATAACCGGCCACTCATATAATCGTGGGCACCTACCATATCGGTCATCAGTAATGCGAGCAGTTAACACGAACCAATCCCTAAGGTCCTTTAAAAGAACATATTATCAAATTATACTATTGGATATACATACTGAATACCTAAATATAAATGCCATCAAGACGAGAACCTGTTTTAAAATAAATTGGTAAAAATTCTCCAATCTATTATTATTGTTTGTTGTTTTTTTTTATTATAAGCAGACAACCTGGTAATCGTACTGACCAATGTTATCATATAATATTGTCTGCTTCGTAAAGAGACTTGCGATATCTAGTCCTGACATTATATGACAATTCGACGAATTTATGTGTATGAAATTAAGATGATTTTATAAATATACGAAAATTATTACGTACCAGAGCTCATGTTTAGGACACTTTTCTGAAACTACTTAAAAGTTATTTGTACAACTTTTTTTACTAGTAAAATCGATTACTATGGATTTAATATGCTAAATGTAATGTTTTCATTTATTTTCCTTCAACGGGTCGTATTACACGAAAATACTTGTCTTAAATTTAACATAATTACAGATTAGGTAATAATGAACTTAGATAATGAAACCCAACAATGGGTTCACGTTATGGGGTCATGTTATGATGCTTTAAAATTGCGGACGAGTGCCGTCAGAAAAATAAATGATAAAACAACATAGCCTATTTAATATACAATCGTTAACAATACAATAAATATCAAATGATTGTTGTACGTGTATTGTTTTGAATGTATTGTATAGGTAGGAAAACGACATCTAATAAACTTTGGAATCATAGTTTGTTGGCTATCATGTTTCATATGTGACAATAGAGAACCAATAAGTTTGACGTGTTATAAGTATTTGTAGCTATAAGTAACAACAATACAAAATGGTTAAATATCTTCATTTAAATCTGTCTTTAGGAATTATTAGATAACGGCCTCTGGTCGTTTGCTGGATAATAGCCTCCTACGCTTCATCTTATCTTTGCAAACTCAATAGGCTTTACTAAAATCGAGGTTAAGTTGAACAATTTGCAAGAACTACCGTAAAATGATTATACAGTTAAAAAAAATAACAAATTTATTTATTTCACAGTTTCGCAAAACTATAAAACTAAAGTCTGAACTTCTTTTGCGACAGCTTGAAATGAATTTTGATTATTTCTTGTAACTCCTCTATTTCAGGAAAATTTGCTGGGAGGACACAATTTACATTTACAATGGAATAAATTGATTAAATAATTTAATATATATTTTTTTCCTGCATCAGAATATAAATAATGCGGTAAATTCGGTATCCTTATTTAATTTAAGCTTTACATATTTATCAAAAATATTAAATTAAAAGGGAAATAGTTCATACGCAAAATATCTTAACCTAAACGAGAGTAACTTTTATTGCTTACTTTTAACCTTGTATATTAAGTCAAATAATATTATCTAGCATATTACCAACTCTATCAGTTACTATTTAGTATTTTTTTTTATATTCATAACAAGAAACCCGATGAATGCTCCAAGAAGAATTTATTTTCTTTAATTTACTTGGGAAACAACAAATGAATGTATAAAACTAATAAGAATATTTTTGTAGCTAGATATAACGTTAATTCGACATGGAAACTAACCTTATTTGAATTTGTTAACAATAAATACCACGTTTGAATACGAAGTAATATTAACTAGACAGGATAGCAACTAATAGTCATATTATTACCGTATACTCGTACTATGTGCATTTACCCTTTAATATATTCTTGTTTTGTTGAAATTATTATTGTAACATATTACGAGTAATACATTTTTAAACGATAGTCACTTTAAAGTGAAAATCGTTTTAAATGATTTTTATATCAGAAAATATAAGCGTGAACAAACATGTGTTTTGCCCTAACTTCAAAACCATCGTGGCAATGACTGGTGCTTTGAATAATTAAGAATGAATTAAAGTAATTAACAGTCATCAATTGCGAAAAATGTTCTACGAAAATTTAATGATATTTTACCACCATAATGTCCTTTTTTAAACGTAGTTTAATTTTTATTGAATCAATATCTACCGAACCGGATGCACTCATGATGTGTGTTAAGTCTTTATACTGCTCATATGTGTAAGTTTTTTTTTATATATTGTCCTAAAGTTTTTAATAATTTGAATGCATATTCTGGCGTTAATAACATGACAACTAAGGTTCGGTCTAAGAGCACAAAAGAATTACATATGGCACCGTCGCTAATTAAGCTAATTTACACATGTTGAATTAATAAGCACATATGTAAATTATATATGTATGCGGCATTTTATGATGATTTATGTTTTTGATGTTTCGGAATTAGTTATGTCCGTATATTTTTGTTAAAACGTACTATGAATCTCCTGTTATTTCCTAGTTCATGTATGTTTTGTTATTATGATGGAGTTGTTTCGATCCATTGAACTAGATATCAGTATAAATTTCACTCTTTGTTAAAAACATATTTTGAAGTTGCATTGTAAAATTAGCAGACGGATTATATTGTTAGTGATGTATGTGTTTTCTAAATCTTTATATTACTTGTGTTAAGTTTTTTATTTAAAAATGAAACAGAAACAAGGATAATTCATTTTCAATGCACATAATTCATAACTTCAATTCGTTGTGCAATAAAATCGCGTATGTACTTGGCGTTGTAAGAGCTAACGATGTTTACAAAAGTTGTGTATGCATACTTTGTATATAATATTACAAAACTGGTCACTTGTGAATGGGCGACCGCCTACACTACAACAAGCGTTTTTTATACCGGCCCGCGGCCAACGAAAATAATCGTTTTAACAGTGCACAGGGCACCAAGTCATGGCGGAGGCCGTTTATAAAAAAACAGCTGGTTTTATTATCCTTGTAAAATTCCCTTAATTAAAGATTGTTGACCTATACATAAATAAATCAAGGACAAAGCAACATCCGTAAATAACAGTTGTAATTTTAAAAGATATTTCTAAGTAGTCTCAGTCACTTGTTGAATACGATATTGTACTTAACGTTGCGAGCACACATCCGTGATAAGAAACTTCAAGTAGCGAGCACACATCGACTCGGCCTCCACACATTCGACTCGATGTTAATTAGTACGTTTGTTTTAACACTTCAACATTCGCATACATACACACACACACCAATGCATAAACCTTCTAATATTTAACTGCTGCTGATTGAAAAATACATAAACAAATTGGTTAAATTTAGGACTCGAAAATTTGATATCGCACAAACTTAGACAAGCGTGCGTGGGTGCGTTTACATATTTCATCTATCTCTAGCTTAATTTAGGCGACTAGGAAACGTAGCGTTGCAGTGCACGAGTGTACCTTCACACATACATATCTGGTAGGTGTTAGCGTGTCGTGAGAACAAAATACTCTAACTTTTGTTAGGTACTTAATTTTTTATTGTAACGCCAGCTAATCACTTCCTACAGTACAAAAGGGCGGATGTCATGCGTTTAGAGAATTAATAAATTAATGCATTTGTGTAACACACATTTACGGTTCGGTTGTTTTAATTTGTACCGTCCTTGACAAAAGGTCAATATGGCAGATATATTAGGGACTCTATTGTGATGTAATAATGACACAAATTGTTTACATTATGTGTATTCGTTAATTTTCAAGTGCTCGTCGATCACTTGGAGTATTATTGAGAGGATGAACGTAAACACGTTGATTGAGATAAGAATTGATTACTACTTACGAACATCATGAGGTTATCATATATTTCGATAATGTGCATTTTTATCGTACTTGCTGCTTTATTATCCACGTCAAGAACTCTTTGTTATGTTATGAAGGACAAATTCATGGTTCTGAAATTATTGTATATAATTGGCACTTGTAAATAATTATTATAATTAAGTAATTCAATATGTTATAATACAAAGTTAATTAATTTCAATGTGTGTGTGTTGTATCGGAACTCAAAAACTTTGAATGTATCTTTTAAATTATTACTTAGGTCTTACCTTGTATTGTAAAAAAATGCTTGTTAGATCTAGAGATACGATAAACTATACTTTAATATTACCATGTTCAATTTCAAATTGTCATGGCAAAGCTTCTTCCTATAGTTTTAAGTACCAGACAAGCATTTTAACCTCCATCACTTTAATTGTTATTGTTCGTATGATATTGACAGGTTGATTTTTTGTAGAAAAATCTATCAGTTACGCTTTAACGTTGAAGCAATAATAGAGATCCCACCGACACGCCCACTTAAGGTTGGTCAAGGCTGTATAAATCTATAGAACACAAAATCATTTAAAAACACATATAATTTTTTATGTGTAGGTTAACTTATATGATGGCTAATTAATTATATACGATAGGAAATAAAATGATCATTCGTGACAACTCGTTTATAATAATCGTGATAAAATTAATCTTTTGTGACTATTTATAATAGGCACATCGATTAAAATTCAATTATTTTTAAATAATCAGAAGAATTAATCATATTGATTGGTTCTGATTCAGAATAAAGACATCGAAATATGTCTAAAATTAATTAAAAATTAACTGGATTTATGCTTCTTGTGTGCAAAATTAGTTATTAGCTATTATTTCGTAACTTATATTAAAAACTATTAACGTCATATTATGATCAACGACCTGCAATTCCTCATACATTCATAAATCTTATAAAAGATTTTATATATTTTTTTATTTTAAGTATTTTAAATATCTTGTGATACTGGATTAGTTTCCTGGTCTGCTCCTGTTTCCTCTGTTCGCTATCCTATTGTTTTGCCCTTAAATATTCTTGTAGTGTGCACACAATCTCGCAATGATTCAAATACCAAAAAACAATTGGTCTTATCATTAATAGATAGAAATAACAAGTGGAACATATTAATCGGAAGCACCCGATATCAGCTGATGACAAGCTTGTCATGTGTTCTGGAAAGTTCCTGTCCGACATTAATTTATCGAAAAGCTTAACTAATAGCCAGTGTTGCAATATCGCACGAGACGTAAACGGACGCTCGGATAAGATTGTTTGCGCCGAGCACATATTTGAGAGCTCACAAACGGGTCATGTGAAGACAGTGCGAGCGGCCATTCGCAAATGCGAAATTTTTCCGAGATAAAAATAATCTTTTAGGGCTTAATAGCGATCAGACGATAAGATACGGACCACGTTTAACTTTTATGGAAAGTCGAGTTGTAATAACTTGAGTTTATAGACTTTTAAAATTGTACAATAATTGTGTTTATACAGAGTTGAACTGTTGCTCAATAAAATCAAAATTACTCTCGATAGCTGACGGATTATTTCGAAATTGGGTCGAACAACTTTTAAATTGAGGTCGCACTGTTTATTTAATAGATCATGCGAAATATGTGAAATTTTTGTGTCGTATTATGACAGCTACGAAGTTTATGTGTAAACACGAAGCCTATATTTCTGATGTTCATCATTATCAAATAGAAACCGTGACTATCTGCATTATTATCTAGTAAAAAAACTTTCAGAATTTAAAAATAAAAATTAGTAGAGTAATAGTGAGACAACAACGAGACGGATCTATTTATTTCACAGTTTATGTTTATATTATATCTTTTTGACACATTCATTTTAAAGCAAACACCGTGGGATGAGTTATTCTATCACTGACCTATTCTTTATACGTTCGCATCGTTCATTATTAGATGTGATTTTCCGAGACGAGTCGTCTGTAATCAGGTCACAGGTCGCGGCAAGAATGCGCGCCACTCGGACGCCTCAAACGTCCTGCAATCCATTAGGTTTGCGTGCTCTTTAGACGTCAATTCCTAGGTTATATCTGTCTGTTCTAGTTGATTCAACTGTCTTAATTCCGTAAAACGAAATCAAGGTTGCTATAAAGCAAATTACAAAAGGTATTTTACGAGTTTACTATGTTATTTTTGCGCTGTGACCCCGTCGTCTAATTTGCTTCGCGCTAAATCATGTTATACGAGCTATTTCATCGGAGTCCAAGGCCGGGAGGTTGTGAATGAGTGCATCTCGTGCTGTCGAGAACGCAACTGGGTCGATCGATAACGCACTCTTAATTGCGATAAAAACTTCTTTGTACCAGGCCATTAATTCTGTAATTATCGCTCCGTCGGATGATCAAAGGAACCGCGCGTCGACTCTACAAATTTGTACAGTCTATAAGAATAACGCTAACGAAGTGAAATTGTTTGCTTGTATATTTTGGTCTCATCATAATTTTGATAGCAGTTTGCACGCACATTTTGATTATATCCCGATTATAATACGAATGCTAAAGTGATTTTAATTTTTCAAGTACCTACTACTTGTTGCCGTCTCAAAATCAAATATTAAATTTAAAAAAAGCGATTGTAATGACCCCATGAATATGAATACTCCATGTTTCTGTTCAATTTATATTCAAAAGGTTGGTACAATTAACGATATAACATTTTCTACTATAAAGCGAAAATCTATCTACAACACAGAGTACTTAGTCTGTCCTATGAACTATAAATTAGTCATGTTGATTATTAGAAAGTGATGATAAGACGCTCCTTACAATGACCGTGAGGTCGGTCCGATATCAGCACTCGGTCGAAGCAATAACAATTTGTCGGTGATCCAAACAAAACGAGATAACTTACATGCTGCTAACGAAACTGAACTTGTATGACCTTAAGAGAAATCATATTTATAATTGTCATTTGTTTTGAAAAACTGTAGACCACGATGTGTACGAACTACTCAGCAGGATGTAATTAGTTCATTTTCGAAATCAAGTGTAAAGAGTTTATTAGCTTTGTAAAAGTATTGGTGCAACAGGTTAGTGTCTTTGTCAGAGGTTTTTAATATTATGCGAACATATTTTTGGTATGGATTTCAAGATATATTATACCGTTTAAATAAGTATAATTACAATTTATTTTCATCGATTTTTTTAACAAATAAAACTGACACGAGCAAACAAGATTGACGGCCGCTACGAAATCATCTCGATTGCCTGTTAAGGTCATAATTCATGTTTTTCTAAAACACCGAAAGGCACATATATTAGGAATTATAATATGATTGCCGTCCTCAACCTATTGCACAGGTGTGGCCAATCACGTTTGGTTCTTACTAATAATATTATTTAAAAAACCTGACATCCATTTGATATATTTGACGTGCGTTTAGTTTCAGTCGTAGCTAATTCATATGAAGGTTTTTGCGTACACGAATACAGCCTGTTTGAAAGTTAGGTCTTGTTATAGGCGAAGGTTCAACGTGGGTTTCCTAATTTTGATTTTTGTATTAGTTTGATATCGATTGAGCATATGTATTTTGTTTTGTAATATCGGTCTCGATAAAGTTGGAAAACTTTGAGACGGACTTTCTTTCTTTCGCTTCACCTTATCTCATTTAGGTGGGGTCGGTGCAATATGTCTTCTCTCTCCACTCCTTTCTATCAGACCACCTTTTCTTCGGCCTTCCCCTTCTCTTACATCCATCCACTTTTAAATTCATCATTCATAAATAAAATACTACTAGTTATTCTCATGGTACATTCTTATCATACATATGTAATGTATAAAATGATTCGAAGTAAATGCTATTTTGTGGTCTGATATGTATGTATTATGTGTACCTACATCATATTCAGTAGTAGATTAGTTGTATATTTTAGTTTACGAGATAAAAAAAAGAAAGATACAAATTGTCTTATTTCTAAAAGACCTTAACACAAATAGTGTTAATAGTATATAATTAAATTAATGGTAAACGGATATATTTTTATCACTTACTTAATATGCTTATTTGATTATAGCCCATTTGTTTTGGAAACCTATTAAATTGAAAATTAATAAGGTATGTTGTTTTTTTTTGTGATTAATTGATTTATTTTGAAGGAAAACTTGTAAATAGTTGTGGTTGTCATCTTGGATTCCTGCAACACGTAAATCACAACGTTTACTGGTATATTGACTGAATTAACTGCTAAATTTATTTCTTAGTGTTTGGATACTAGAATGCTAAAATGTAATGGAATATAATGTAAATTAATTTACGAATGCTACAAACATAATGGCTAAAATTTAATTTAAACAAAAATTATTAGACACTACATTTTTCAAATTATCTAGTAATTGTGTTTTAATGTACAATATTATCAACATGAATATTGTGTGTCTGTTAAATTAAATTTTGACATTAACTGGGTTGAGTTATGACCACAGACGCGCCTATTTTATTACCAGCACCATCTCGTGGGAGTGACCAATGAATTAGAACAAATAAGCACGCTATTTTTTAGTTCTTTGTTATATTTAGGGATAGTTTGAGAATCTGTCCGAAAATATGGGGCCATCGATATAATTAACGAGCAAAAAGCGACATATTTTCAGGAAGTATTTATTGTTTTATGGGCATCGTTTTTAGATTTATAAAAGTTAGGAAAGTCACGAAAAGTATTTAATTTGTTAATTAAAAATACATCGTCGTCAAAGTTCATGGCATCGATAAAATTATTTTTATTAAATAGAAGTCTATGATAGCTACAAATTATCATGGTAAAACTGTATCAATGGAGCTGATTGTATGAATGTATCAATTTAAATGGGTTCCATTCATAGCGCATGTGATCAAAACATTCTTTATTCATTAAATCTTCGTCTTCATCGAATGTTCCATTAACTGATATCGTTTTTTGATAACCTAACAGTTTCTATTACTTACAAACACGGAAAGCTATTAACGATTTATATTGGTTCCGATTTATCTGAAATCTAGTTTTAAATATAAAATAGTTTTTTTATTTAAAGCTAAAAATATTGTTTCTTGGTTATAAATTACTTATTTCAGAAGTGGCTTGGATTTAACATGTAATATAAGTATAGACACTTTATCGTAGAAATTTAAAATAGCTATAATTGATAACAAAATACTGTGGTCAGGGAAGGAATAAAAATATTGTAAAAATGGAGAAAAGTTATTGTTATGTGACGGAAACGAAATTACTCGAATCTTGTAACAGATAAATCTCTAGGTTGAAATATTTTTCGTGTGTAAATAATATTTATTTTTAACTTTCATATTGTTGTTAGGTAACAACGCGTATCAAATAATATATGAAGGAAAATGCTGGGCTGTTTATACATCATATTTTTTCAATGCTATATTTTGTGTTATATTGTTTTATCATTTATTTATGGAATGTACACTTTATTCATTATTTGTAGTATTGTGTAGTAATAAAATACTAACTGTAGATTAAAATAAAATATTTTTATATGAGAGATAACTAATATAAGCAGTCATTTATAATTATAATTTATAGAATATTAACTGCCTGAAGCCGTAGCTTGTACTTGTACCTACTAGGTGCACATCTCGTTCTGTAAAAACCTTTGCTAAAAAATCAGCAATTTGAAATACAGTAAATCGTATTGACTAGTTTCATATAAAAGGTGGTCTTATAGCTTGAATCCCATTTTTACTCATCTATCTATATTTCTATTCATTCGATACATTACCTGCCTTCCTTTTTTTTCATGAATCTCGAACCAAAAATGATGCCTTTAACCTTCGTTATTGCTTATTACACAAAAACCTATAATGTCCAAAATAAAAATCGTCTGTTTACAAACGCGACGGGAAACTAGCTGTTGTATTAATACAAGAATAACGCAGCCTTGAGCTATTATTTAATTTAATGTGTACAACGGGTGTGAACAGTTAGCGTTTCGCATGACACGAAATTCGCTCAGTTCACGTGAACTTACAAATTATACAATGTTCTGTTTTATGAGTGCAGAATCTTGTAGCACTAAGAACTAGATTGAAAACAATTATTATTGTGTGAAAAAAACCTGGATTTTATTAGTATTTTCTAAAAAGTGTAAATAGTTAAGTAAGTCCTTAAGTTTTGGTTTTGAAATGTAGGTTTTAAGCAGGTATAAACTTATTCAGACACTCGCGGTTTTCTATAATACTTTCATGCATTTTAAACGGGTTATTACCACGATATTTAATTAATTGAGTTGTCTCGATATTTCAATGTTGTTGCAAACGTCATGATCACGAGAAAACTGGATACTGCGGGTCGATTTAAGAGCAAACAAATATTTCTACCCTCTTTCTCGTTCGCTTTTGGGTAGTACCACTAGAACTTTTAAGCAGGTATATTTAAATCGAAACTTATCCACCGTTACAACCGTAGGCTCGTTTGTCTTGCAATAAAGTTTTGTTTTAATAGTAGGTATCACAAAAGTCACCCACTAAAGACTAAAATTTATTCTAGTAGGCTGTGATTTGGATGTTTATAGGTAGAATAAATTACACGTTTATCTTCTCTTAATTTATGATAAGAACCATATTGTTGGTAGTTTGTGTATCATAAAATTAAGTCAATTGTCTATTTTCACATTATATTTAATTGATCCTGGAAAAGCTATTAACCTCAGATGTTGGCTGTGACTTTCTGGCTTTCCACAGCGTAGGTAAAGCGCCAGTTGGCTTAAGGCCAGGGGTTAACAAAATAATGCTGTTTAAAAATTACTTTTTTTTCTCATAACAAAGCATAACGTAATTGGCGTTTATAAACAGTAAATTTATTGGTTATGCCATTCTATGCGTTTTGTTTTTTTTGTATTTTATAATGTATGCTAACGATATTCAATGTACTTAACATACAGAATATTACGAAGGTTGTTGAAAAAAATGATAAGTATACCTAATATTATTATCTATTCCCGTTATTGGAATATTTATCGTTTAGTTCGCGTGGTTACTAATTAATTAAGTAGTTACTAATTAAAATAGCAATATGAAATTTATTCAAATGAATTAAAATAAAATCGAGTTCTATTGTTTCTTGTATTAGGTAACAATATACGGCCCACTCGATACTAAGTAATTCCTATGTTTTAGTAACTCGCTTCAAGTAGCAAAGCAATGCCATTCCCCACATATTCTGAGATTAATCTTACTTCTATACACGACAACTCTGATTATGTTTGAACTGCTGCCATAATTCAAAACGATATGATTCGAAAATAAATCGTAAATAAGAATAATTCCACACGTTAAACTTGGAAACGGCTTATTAACAGTTCAATAGTCATAAACCGCCGGTTTGTTTGGGTGGTCTAGTTTCTGGATCGATGCCAGTAAGTTAAGGTGCGAATGAAGTAACACCGTTTGGTTTAAATCTTCCGAGGTAACGATATTCGGGAATGACGCCGAAGATAATTGAATATGTCATAGAGATTTATGTACGTCGCTCTTCTCTGGCTATAAATCAGGATTATGATAAATATGACACACAAAAATGTTTGTGATATATGATGGTGGAACTGTAGGAAGTGTATTTCATATTAGTGAAATATATACGAAGATAAATGCGAAGTTCCCGTGTGTTAGGAGCCAGCATTTTCTGCTCTGGCAATGTTAGATTTGGATGATGACAGAATTTTTCGGCGGGAATGTAAATGTTGATTATTTTGCTTTTTTACAATTGTGTAAAGTTACTAGTTTGTATTAAACATTTCACACATATTATTATGAATTATGAAATAGGCCATGGATTTTCATTGCTAGTCACAGAGCTTTTCGAAAGATCTATCTTAAGTTTTCGTTCACTCGCTATTTTTAGATTCTGGAGACCAATGTGTCAGGTCGAGGTTACGCGGCGTCTATTTAAGTTGATAGATAAAAAAACTCAAGTTGATTATGGATCTTAAAGTAATCGTCCCTGAAAAACATTAGGTAATAAAAAATAAGGATGTTGATGGATCTATTCAAAATACAAACAAACGCACGATTTAGTTACGTGATCGAGATGACAATACGCTAAAGATTTGGAAACCTTGATAGGGACATCAGAATAGAACGGTGCGTCAACTTGGCAAGCTAAAATCTGAATCGATTTTGTGAATTAACATGACGATTATGTTACTTGCAATTCTAAAAATAAATGATTCTAAATTTCAAAATCGAATGAAAACATTCTCGAAATTTGCCTTCTCTGTGCAACTATTATAACTAAATCCATAGAAATATTAAACACATTTACAGTTTTTTTACCTTTAGGTACATTACAATTTTTTATCTGTTTTTTAAGTTTCTCCATAGCTCCGTTATTGGGAAACGCTTACTCAACACTACATCTGTTATTCAGCCACCGTAGTTTTTCCGCACGTTCCATTATTCATAAAACTATCTGATAAAATAATATGAAGTAGCGCTCAGACATATAAATTGGTGTTCAAATGTATAGAAATTTAATATTATATTTATATTGTAAATGTGTGTTGATAGTACAGAGACAAATGACGGATGTTTTACCTACATCCTGTTAGTCTCGGGCTCTTTGCCAAGAGAAGTGGGTCAATATCTGGATAATTATTACGTGATTCTTATAGATCGATGCGTTTATTGTTTTCATGTGATATTTAGTATTATTGATCAACTGGATCTGAGTTTTTATGATTAGAGATGTTTTTTTGCAATGTTTTTACTCGCTCTAATGGGCTAATATTGTGTTACATATTTTTGTTGTAAAAGAAATGATGGTAAATTACTTAGGCCTAATTTATTTTTATAAAAGTAATGCACCAATGACGATCGTCGAGTTTTTGTACAGTAGGTCAGTTTCGGTACGCTTGGGGTACCTACTAGTAGATACTGAGTAGAACGAGTTACTTAAAAGGATTGAATTTACGACCTCATAAACAGGAGCTCATACATTTAAATGTGTGAGATTGCCACCATGGTATGCATTTTATATGCAAATCGACATCACTGGAAATCCACACAACCACTCATTGAACATTTTCAAGGCTATTTTTTAACACAAACCCATTAAAAGAAGCGTAACTTCTGTTTTCCTTTGAAAACATAAAATCACACGGGCGACGTGCCAAACACGAAAACTACGAATAAATATTAAATATCGCAGCTAATGTGACTTATTTTTAATTTATTTCTGGATTGAATTATAATCGCGCTGATAGGTTATGATTTATAGTTTTTGCGTGATATTGTATGAACAGCTTAATTCCGGCAGTTAGGTATGTTGTATTCTGAGGTATGTAGTATAATAACATGCTGAAATATTTGTGGTAATGTTGTACTATTTAAGAGTATAATAAATAAAAAAATAGAACATATTAGAATCAGAAGTGTGTGACGTCGGTTGATTCGAAAGTGAGGTGCAACTCAAAGTGTTTCTTATGAAAACCTAATTCAATCATTATTGTATATTGTCTGCCACGAAGCTACTGTACTGTATTGTAACAACCCATTACTGCCCACTGCTGAGCTCAGGTCTCCTCCGAAGAGGGGTTAGGCATAGTCCACCACGCTTGCCTAATACGGATTGGGGACTTCACATATCTTCAAAGGATTTTTAGAACCCTTTTCCGATATGCAGGTTTCCTCACGATGTTTTCCTTCACCGTTTTTAGCTAGTGGTGTTGTGAAAAATTGCACATAAATCTTTTTCACATTTAGATTTAGAGGTACAAGCCGGCCGGTTTTGAACCCGCGACCTCCCGTACGGAAGGCAAGCGCTTCAACCACTCGGCTCGCAGGAATGTGAATATTACACTATTCTATCACCGGTTAGTAGGGCGATCTGTGGAAAAGTACAAAATATATTTTTTGACTCGTTTTTAAATAACAATTTTACAGTTTGAATCACCAACTAAATACCACATTAAGATAAGCCAGTGCTAAGGGGAATGCCCTGACTACTCATCAAATAAGTACAGTGCTGTCAGCATCACGTGTGCATGCACGGTATGTGACCATATGTAGTTCGAATGCATTGTTTATGTTTCTACGATTCTCAAATTACAAATGAGTGTTTGTGATTGCCGACTGGCAGTTATATTACAGCTTCCATCTATAATAAATTCGCAGTAACTGTGTGAATGTGATCGATATTAAAATCGTATAAATTCGTGATTAACGAAATAAATAAACACTTCGTTTTTCAAACTTTTTAAGTTGTAACAATTAGTTTCATTGTACGATAGATATAAATGTAAATGGAATCGACTTCAAAACAAAGTTGGTCTTCAAGCGACTTCTTCGAACACGCTCTTTGTTGCAAAATAAAGTGAACTGTATAAAACTTTGATTTATTATTAATAAATTTGTACTTATAGTATTAAATACATACTATAAGACTAAAGACTGTATTTCTATAGTTAAAATTTTGAGCTATTGAAATACTTGTAATGCAATTCATCAAATGCAAAACAGATTCGTTTCAAATGTCTAAGAATAAGCGCTCTGTCGTCGCGAAACACGTTAATCAAAACATGTAGACACACCTTCGAGACGTAAGGAATGCGCCGAATCAACATTGCAAATGGTTCCGTATAAAATACTCGTTAACAGAACCGTGACCGAGGATACATGAAGCGGCATTTCTTTGTAATTAGTGGTCATCAATTAGCCATTATACTTGCATGCACGATTGCTTATTGATTACGGTTCGCAAGGTCGCCTTTTAGTCTGCTACAATGAAACTATGAGATTTTATTATAATACAGCGCATAGTCAAGGCAAACGTACTCGTTACAAAACGTTTGAGTACAATTTTACACGCGGAAAATGCTGGTTACTGAAACAGCATGATCGTAATATCAAGTTCTGTTTGTATGGGGAAAATAAGCCGAATTTTGCTATTTTGTCGCTCAACATACTTCAAATATAGCACTAAATTGTTATAATTAAATTTGATTTAAGGTGTTATTTTTAAGTGTATTTAATTAGATACACTTAAGCGACACTAAAAGTCACATTATTAAACATTAGGTAGGTACATGAAGTGAAAATTGGTTAAATAGGTAAACAGGTAAATCGGTTGTAAATTTGAAATAAAATTCAAGTGCATATGTAGTGATAAACTTTGAGGAATGTAACAAAATAAACATTACAGTTTTTATCAAAACATTCCTTTCAGTTTCATCATCTGTCGATACTCAAGACTGCTGTTTAGACACGTATAAATTCACATATGTTTGTTTTCATTCTATTCTTTATTCAAACCTTTTGTTATATTCTATTGTCTATGATTCGTCTCGGAGTGTATCTAAAACATGTCTTTTGTGTTTTGTCCCTTAGCTCGTGTGTGATCTTCGAATTGCTCATTGTTTCGAAAATGTATTTGAGCTTCTTGAAATTTTTGAAGGGCAATACCTACATATACTGCGTTTTTAATGATAGATAATATGTTGAGATAAGATTAAAGCATAACGTAACATAACGTTACATTCGTGCATAGAAATACGTTGGGCGAACCAAACATTTATTTAAGCGCCATTTTATAGTCTTTATTTTAATAAACTAATTATTATTTATTTATCGAAATAGAAATAAAGAAAGTAGATTTATTCAGCACTTAATAGCTTACACACATTAAGAATATGAAATCTAGTGCTATATTTAAAAATCAAAGTAAAAATTAAAAACTATATGCTAAAAAATATAAAGAAAAAAATAAAGCAAAACAGTGATAATAATAAATGAAACTAAAACAGATGGATTAAGTGTAAATAGGTATAATTCAAGTGTATAAAATGTATGTAGACAATTTACGACTGAAGTCGTAAACAGTAGGTTGAAGTGTAAAGGTTTACGAAGTGTACATAATCAAGTTTCTAACTAACAATGATTATAAATTTCTTAATTCAGAAAACACGTATATAAATAATGTATTTTTCCAGTGCTCAAGCATTGAACGAATTACGCAAATTTATAACAGGCTTGTAGAATAACAGGATGGTATAAAATATATCCAATATAACCATCAAGACGCGGTAAATATATGTAAGATCATAAAATCATACTCATAAAGATAATTAGAATTTTAAAATTGTGTTTTGAAATAGCTTGTTTTAAAATTTTATACGTATGCATTTTACAGCGATTCAACTTACTTTTAGATGTTTCGTAAAATATCAATAAATTGTAAATGAACTTACTTCGGTGATAAATAAGTTAGATAAACATAAGGCGAAATCTCTTTTTCTATTTATATCTTTTTAAAGCAAGATTATTTGCTGTCCCGATAAAAGAATCATTCCCTTAATAAAGGCGAATTTAAAACATCAGTAATTGAAATAATATAATTTTCCAAACATTGCGAATTCCGGTAATAATTCAAAACGATGCAACAAACTCAGTATTTCGCAACATTCACACATCGAACCATCCTCATTTGCGCGTTACACTAAAAAACGCTAAACGTTTGTTTGCAATATAATTCTAGCCTGGATACAGGTTACAAAACGTGAAAAATTAGACCGAAAATTAGCATTCTTATCAGGTACGTAGTGAAATGCAACAACCTTTTGTAATCCGCCAATCGGCAGTCTAGTCTGATTAGACTCCGCCTACATGCCCTGACTACGACGCGCCTAGGCCGCACACAGTAAACCTGTCAAGCCTTGTACATTACATAAACACCTGAATGGTTTTTGTTCATATAATTAAGAATTTAAAGTCAACGTATAACTTTTGAAGCTTAGAATATCGACCATGAGGCAATTCAAATGCTTTAAGTAAACATGTTGTACTCAAGTATGTCACAACTTAAGATGGTTATCAAAAGATAAATTGATGTGCATTTAATTATGGTTTTAAAGTAACTGTGTCGTGATTGATTTAAAAAATATTTTCCTCAAGATATTTTTCTATAATTGCTGCAATCCAAACGGATTTCCGGATCGCTTAGTGGTGATTAGTAGTGATTTGTTTGAAACGGAAAAGTTTTTTAAATGTTAGATATTTTTTAAATACAGGAGACACAACTGCACAGAAATCTGTCTGTGTTAGTAATTTTTTCAAGTGTCATATGAACTCACGATGTGCGTAAACAAACGCCTCCTTTGCAAGGTAATGTCAAGGATAAGTGCACAAAAAACAATGATCCTTTAAATAGATGATTAATGTGATTATTGATCCGCCCACGAATAATTTGCAGCAAAACTTAATATTTACTACACAATCAGTTAACTCAGTACCACACGTGTAAATAAATACGCTTCAAGTAACATCTATTAAGTCAAAAACTACTACAGACTCTCAGTCTTACACCGACACTCGAACAAAAAACAACGCTGAGTTAAAAGTGCGTCGTGGAAATTCTCACGTGTGTCACTGGCTTTTTATCACACACTTTATTACGAAAGCACCTGTAAGGCCCGCATGAATGAATACCAGTATGTTACGAAATGTTTATACGGTATGAAACGGACTTAAGGACTTAATTCAATTAAGATAATCTGAAGGTCGAGATATTGTAAGCGCAATTTTAAAAGCACTCAAGTTTTCCTTAAATATGAGTTTAATTATAGATTAAGTAAGTAATCTTAATTAAGGTAATGAGTCGGAAACAAATTTTATAAAGAAAGTTCTACTTATTTTAGTTAGGTACAACAATGATTAAGACCAGTAGGTACTCGTACCTACAGATTTTAATAACAGATCATCCTTATATACGGTTATTTCACCTTAAGCCAATATTACACAACATAAACAAAGTATATTGCTGTGTAAGCAATAAAATAATGATCTTAAGAGAATGTTGATTCATCGAATTACGAAAACAACATTCACTTACATTAAACTTCTCATTCATAATTTCATACCTTCATTGGGCAGTTCATTGTAATTACTACAATTACAATAATCACGAAGTTTTTAAGGAATTATCAGTATTCTTTCGGAATAAACCAAATTGCAATCTTCAGAGTCGAGAAGCATAGGTGCTCTCTAGTTTGAGATATTTATAGCTTTAAGAAAGTTGACTTTTTATCAATAAAAATAAACAAAAATTCGGACTTTCCTTTTTCTGTTTTCACGTTCAGAAAAACCAATTGAGTTATGATGAATAATATATACGCCAACTGGGATTTCCTAGTGATATTTGCTTTGGAGTCTACTTTGTTCAAAATCTTAATTGGATTCTTCGAATTCTAATTTAGTTTAAGGAAGGCTTCGTTATCTTAGTATCAATTAATTAATGTCTGAATCAACATGTATTTTTCACTAGTCGTGAGCAATATATTAAGATTCCCATTAATCAGTATACATGCAAGGTGACTTGGTATCGACCTTGGTTTTTTTTGTTAAATATATTATGGAATAAATAAGAAAACTCGGAATAAAAACATTATGTCGAGGTGTTATAAACATCGTATTCAATTAATTATTATAGAGCTCACATTAAAAGCTAAATAAAATATATCGATTAATTTAATTTGGAAGGTGATTTACATAGAATCAAATTTTGATGTGTTTTCATTTTCTAATGTTTGGCGTTTTCTTACCCGATTACTAGTTATAGTGATAGTAAAGAATAGTCTATATTTTAACGTTATAAACTTCGACGCCAAAAAACTTTAAGACTTTGTACCTAATACCTACTCCTAGAGAATAACAATTAAATCCACAATATTATCTACATCTACGCAGTAGTCTTTAATTACTATTCAATCATCCATATTAGTAACCTTACCCACCCATTACCAACCTTAATACACTCCATTCATACAATACCATACATTGTTCATTCTCAAGCACGTGACTGTAACTTAACATCACTCTTAACCTATTTAATTTGACTGCTATGTGGCCTACATCCCGTAGAACATGGATGTGTGGGCTGTCGTTAATGGATTTCCATTACGGCGAATAAATATTACGGATTTACGAGTACTTCATCAAAATCAGATTATGAAATGTTTTACTTCAGCACTATATAATATGTTATAGACTTGTGGTGATAAAATTTATGGTTTAGTTTAAAATGATTTTATTTGTGTGTCTGTTTTGAAGTCGCACTTAAACTCTATCAAATAATTATTTTTATTTTTAAGCTTCTTCGGATTTTTTTTTTCGTAAACTGGGTAAACTGGTAACTGGTACAGTTATAGCAGCAATATTAGTTTTGAAATAAGGACTAAGAGTTTCAGAAACTGGGTTTATTGGCACACAAGAAGAAGGAGTTTAGTGCTTATCTAAAGTGTCTGAAACTCCAACGTTGTTCTCAACCTTGAACCAAGAGGTCGAAGTCGCACATAAATTAAACACACAAAAAAATCTTATCTCAAGTTTTTACACGTGTACCGAAAATAAACATTAATTTTTCACAGATTTTATGATAAATCTAATACAAACACAACGTTTTCCGTTCAAAGGAAACTGTTTGATTATTTTGGATGTTCATTGATTTCTTTATTTATATCTTTAAAACTTCAAATAAAGATTGGGATCGGTTTCCACGCGGCCGCGATACGATCGAATTAAACAAACAATGTTATGTTTTATAGCCGAAGTTTCTGTAATAGCGAGAAAAAATAAATATATTTTATCTTCTAACGATTGTTACTGGTGTTTGGATACGCTAGTTTTTTTTCAAATAATTGAATATGTTTTATTAAGGAGCCATACTATTTAATCTGACAATGAAAGAACTATATTTCTAAAATTTTAAATAAAAAATTAGTTTAGCTCAAATCAACGAAAATCTCTTAAAGATTATGAGATCTACTAAGACAAACAACTCATAGTAATTCTCACAATAACTTAACAATAATCATTTCAAAAATAAAATATTCTCACAACAAGCATTAATTAACGTTTAATAAGCACTTAAGGTGAGTATTTAACTCGCTAAAAAGCCATAATATAGGAAGTTAATGTTCATTTACTAAACTCATTTGCACCTTCATAGTCTCGCTACGTTTGTATGTTTTGGATGAATAGACGTGCGAAAAATTAAGGTAAGGTTCCCAATATAGGGGACGGCGTGACGGAAAAGTGTGCCGAGAGCGTTACGCGTCGCGCCGTCCCACAAAACCCCGTGCTGGGTTCTGACCTCAGCCGGGGTTCGGACGCTGAGTGTGAGCGGTTGGAGGTTTTAGTGAGGTTCAACTCCCACATACTGAAAAAAAAAAAAAAAAGGTTCCCAATATAATATCAACATAGGTATTATTATTCAGAATAGTTTTCATGTGGGTACCTACAGTGGACTTATGGCCAAAGGGAGATCTCCGACCGGGCGAGGTAGTGTATGCCCGGTCAGGCCGAAGCCCACTGTAGTAGATTTCAGATGTCGTATATATGCGAAGATTTTTGCAAATGTTGTAACCGTGATTTAGCATCAGAATCTCGCGCGCTATTATTGGTCGCCACATTTATATTTAAATAGTCATTAATTAACGAACAACATATTAACTGTAGATATTATTTTTCACCACCGTCTTCTTCTATTAATTGTTTTCTTTCTTTGTATTAGTTGCCTTGACATTTAATTTTTGACATTCAAAATGTATGTGTGTCCACATCTACTTTGAAATAAATGATTTGACTTTGACTTTGCCTGGAAAAGACCGTTTTAAGCGATAAGGCCGCCCATTTAATTGTAATTGTGGTGTTTCAATAATGTAAAATGTTTTTTGTATTGTATTACCTATATCGTTTTAAATTGCCATTTTGATAAAAAAAATACATAAGATGTTAAAACTTTTATAGTTTTCCTTGCAAAAAATATAAACCTAAAAATATATCACGGAATTGATAACAGAGTACCACATATTTACATGACAACAATGAAATGTAATTCACTTTGCCTCTAAGAGGAATTATATGCGAAACTTAATACCATAACGTATATAGTGAGCTATAAATCTTTATGGGCCCCATGTCGAGGCCCGGCGTGTAGGGTGCCTGCAGACATCGTTAAACATAAGTACTACGTTCCACTGAAAGATTACCAATAGACGCTTTTATAGATCTAAGTATTTATATTTATAACCTTATTCAGACACTCGCGGTTTTCTATATTACTTTCATGCATTTTAAGCGGGTTTTTACCACGATATTTAATTAATTGAGTTGTCTCGATATTTCAACGTTGTTGCAAACGTCATGATCACGAGAAGACTGGATACTACCCGAAAGCGAACGAGAAAGAGGGTAGACAGATTTGTTTGCTCTTAAATCGACCCGCAGTATCCAGTAATTATCGTGGTAAGAACCCGCTTAAAATGCATGAAAGTATTATTTATATTTATTTGGAGTATAGAATTCTAGAACTATATGGAACCTATAAATGCTTTACAATAGATATAGATGAAAGAAAATAAAAAGAAAAGATTCAAAAAAGAAAATGTGGGTTCCCAAACCCGCAATATTAAAAAACTATGTCGATTTGATGATGAAGCAATGAGTAGATTTCGTATTTTGTTTAAAAATCTGTGTCATTACACGAATTGAGCACACATCTTTATCCTAGAAAATGTTATTGCTTATTTCATGTTTATAAATAATATAACAGTACCTTACGAGTATGTGTTCTGTATTTTAATTAAAAGTTTTTGCTTGTAAAAGAAGCAAAAACATTTTACTTAATTAAAATTGAACTTTAATCGTGAAGTATTTTACATTTAAATTGGTATTAATCAAAAATATAGTGGAAAAGAACTAAAAATTAATTACAAAATTAATTGGTTGAACATTTAGATTTTTGTTATCATTTGTTTTGTAGAGGATTTAATTAGAGAAGTCATTAGTTGCAATCTTATCCGAGAGCAGGAAAATGTTCCTTAGCAACATTGTTTAACAAGGTTACTTTGTTAGTAATTTTACATATTTTATTAATTATAATGTACCATTTTATTTTGTGAGGTAAAGTAGGTATATATTTTTTTGAACAATTACTAATCATTATGCTTCATGACGAATATAGATTGAAGAATACAGAGTACTACACTTAGCTGAAGTACCTATTTCCCAAGGAACCGGTTTCAAGGAATTGTCCGTTTACAAAATAAAATGAATTCAAAATAACCTAATTGCTTGCTAAACACGTAATAAACATTACAACAATACCTCGTCAAATACCAATAGTTCCTAAAATTAGTCAGTCTATATTTAGTTTTATCGCTTTGCGTACAGCTTTAACCTAATTCAATACAAAGTGCCGACGTGTACTGTCGCGCTCGTAAAGCTTAGCCTTAATCAGTCTGCAATTACTGTGTCTTAGTCGAGGTCAGCCTGGAAATATCCTACTTTGTATACACATTTTAGATAAACTGTTGAGCGAAGAGTAATATTAAAGAGACATCTTTGAATTGCAATGTTTATGTTGTGACGTGGTTACATATGTATATTATAATTTACGAGGAAATTGACGTTATTTAAAATAATTTATAGAATTTACTTGAGTAGTTATTTGACTTTGTATTAGTAGTATTATTGGTGTCTAAAGGTCATTGATGGCGAATAGAATGATGCTGTTTAGGTAGATGGTTATCGTTACTTCTAAGCTCTTGCAATATCAAGAAAGATTGTGGTACCTACAAAGAGATTAACATAATATAATAAGAGTTATGTTGAATGTCTTTGGGTACCTAGTATCTACGACGTAGCTTAAAGAAGTCTTCTCAAACCTCATTTAAAGAAGGACAAGTCATTGGCACTATAACCTAAACAAATTATCAACAACGAATCACTTGACAGTATCTAAAAGTTGGCACTGATACGTGACTGCAACAGTTTTCTTTGAACCGCATAGAAATGTCTTTCGATATCTATTCTGCGAAATATGTGATAGGTATTGATGTGTTTAATCAACTCGTTCGAGATCTTTAAACAGCTAACAGCTTGTGTAGTTATCTAGTTGCTTTTATATTATTTAAGCTGGAAAGTTTTAATGGTTTGCATTTTTAAAATAATAGGATTGAGAAACAAAATCTATTGCATTGGTTGGCACATGTTGGTTTTGTGTACATTTAAACGCATAATATTTACTACTATTAATTATACTAAAAACTAATTATTGCATATCACATGTGAATACCGAGATCTTGTTATTTTTTGTAAAACTTAAAGTAACGGTACCAGTTTTATACCAAAACTTTGTTACCAAAGTTAGGTATCGTAAATGTTAAATTAAGCCATAAAATGCACTGACTCCTCACCGTGGGTGTATAACTGTACTACTGCTTTTTCCTTCTCAAAGTTTTCATTTGTCGTATTGAGGCAAACGTGTCCGTGTCCGTAGCACAAATAATTCGTTCAGGTACAGAAGTTTCAGATTTTTTTATTAAAAAAAAAGTACTCAAAGATTTGAGCCAATATAAATGGTTTGTGTCAAAACTCAAGTACAAACAAGAATATCGGAGACAATAAAACATGTATTGCGTATCGCATCATGCCGTCCCGCATAACCCCGCGTTGGGTTTTGGCCTTAGCTAGGGGTCATCAGACGTAAGTTGACCAGCGATTTCCTCCTAATAAAAACAACAATCATAGTATTACTACTATACACAAAAATAATAAAAATAGTTATGTGTATAATAAAATTCGCGTTTATCAGTATGCAAATGACTAAATAAACTACTTGATTTCATTTCTCCTACTCAAAAAAACTTAAGTAAAACTTCTGTGTAGTATAAAAATGTCCGTAGCAATAAAATCCGCGTTTATCTGTGTGCGAATGACATTGGCTTGTTGGGCACGTACGGGTGTGGGCTGCATAGATTAGGATGTCTATTATATAGGTCACAGTTTAGTGCTTCTACGTGAATATCTGCCATGTTCTGGTACTTCAATTTGCTAATACACATGCACGGAATTGGAAATAAACGTTGGTTAAACGATGTTCTTATATTACATTTGAGAGAACCAAATAGGTAATGTAAATTGTCTTTTTTACGAGTCAATAGTAGTCGACACTTGTAGACATAGTTTAAATCAACATAATTCGTAAGATAAATTTTCCTTATTCGTTGTATATCTTTATTATCAAAATTATAACAAACAAATAACTATTTACAATGTAGGTATTATTAAAATACATTTTATCCACAATCCAACCGCAGTTCGAGAATCACGAATAATACAAAACAATACGTTTATGTATTAATATTATTATAAATTAACAATACAGACGATAAGCGACCTAAAATAAACTTTTGAGGGAAAACCCTCAAATTGTTATTTCAGTGGTTAAATCCATTTCATGGCAGTTGAAACTACTACAATAAGTTTTATAGAAAAAGTAGACATATATTAAAATCAATTCTCTCTCAAACGGGTATTTCGATACCTTGTCAAATAATGATATGTTAATTTTAGTTATTTGTGTGTTTACATCAATTAACTCCGTATCTTCGTATAAATAACTGTTATTTCATTAACGAAAGAAAGGCATAAATAAAACAATTCTAGAAATGGAATTAAATTGAATCTGTATTAGGTCCATGACCAGTAATTAAGTCTTTGTGGTCAAGGTACGTGGAACCGGTTTCACACCCACAAAATTCTTAGCAGACATTAGAATTCGCGAAATTTCTAAAAGTTTTATTGTATTTATATAGAGAAGAACAATTTTGAAGACCAAAATGGATATAATTGCGGTAATGCACTAAAAAGGAAAAATCGGTTTCAAAATTTTACTTCATTAAATTTTTAAACATTTCGCTGTAAACACTGACTAACTCTGATTGAGTCAGTGAACTTTATTAAGGAGTAAGAAAGTAGCGAAAATCGTCAATCCAACTGCACTATCTCTATTAGGTATTCCTTTGGTTCGAGCGAAGTTTGCACAGCAGTTAGGAATGCTTGGTAGTCATAATAATAATGTACGAATCAGGGCACTTTAACAAGTTCAAGCGTAATTTTTAGAGTTTATTTAGTTCACCAAAATTCTGCGTACATAAAGTGGCCCATTTCAGATTGAAGCCAGCAACTAAAAATCTTTATTTAATGAACTATTAGCCAGTTTATATTAATAAACACTGATATCACTATTCTTTTGCTATTTTTGTATATTTACTAGTTTTGTGGTTACTTAACCTGACCTTTGTGTAAAATGTATTTACTGGTAACAGTTTTATAATTAGAATATCTGAACGTTGTTTTTAAGAAACCAAACATTTTTTTTTTAACACTGTGTCACACATACGCACACACATATTATTTTATACGCGACAAAGAGAGACTTTATACACGGGACTTTGTTTATACATAAACTTTGCAAAGTATGACTCAATTGTTATTGAAGGGTCGAGCTTTCTACAATTTATTTATCTTGGCATGTCTACCTTTTACATACAAAAGAGTCATCACCGTTATCTGATTTTACCGGATATTGTCGCATTAATATTGACAGATATGAATATGTAAATTATAATTTAGGTTTATAATATTAAGACTAGGTTAAGTATAAATAAGATCAAGTTCTGAGTAATACTTATAACGTATTATCGATAGGATGTGATAATTATCAATATCGAAAAAATTGCATAATAAATGCTCAGTAAAAACAAAGGTCTTTTCACATTTATATGTAAATATAAACTTAAGCAAATATAAAAACTAATTATAAAATTTTAAATACATTATTTATTGGGCTGTCTAAAAGCGATTAAATATTATTTGATGATGTTTGCACATAATTGATTTGAGTTTATGTAGGTAATATGTGTGTAGTATGTTCTCATATTATTATATGGATGCCTACACAATTAAAGAGTCTACGAATAAATTGCAACTCTTTTGTGATCTCGCTTAAGCTGAAATAAAACCACACAATGAATTTTTCATTACGTTTATTTTTGTATTTATTTTCCAATTACAATAAAATGTATTCATTATGTCAATCACCAACATGAAATGCATAAAAATACCCATTTTATCTTGATTTCAAAGATAAAATTCATGTTTAATATCAACTTTCCTACTCTCAGAGCAATGTAAACAAGTTTCTAAATATGTTTATCCATATGGAGATGCATATTGGTAACGGAGCGGACATGTATGGTCCCAGAATGTGGGCCGGGGTTCCGTAGAGGTCGTCATTTTGTCGAGTTTATTGCACCCTGAAGAATTACAAAAGGAAGTCGAAATCGAAATTTAAACTAAAATATATATGTTCTGTCTGAACGCTTATAGCTGTGTAGTATGTTAGACATGTGAATAGAAATATAATTAAATGTGGAATTCAAGTGAAAATCTTTAAACGAAGAAGCTACCTCAGAGTTACCCTTGTCGATGACATTATTAATACTTTTTTAGTATAGACTTTTCTTGGCGAATCAATTTTCATTTTCAATTTTTTTTTCACACTATAATTGTGAGTTATTTTACATTACTAGATGTTTTGAGGTAAAATAAAATATTAGAAAACTTCAACAATAATTTGATACATTGTTTGTTTCCTTTTTTCCGTTTGTTTCCAAAATAAATGTGGAAAATCCACAGGAAAATGTTCAAGTTAAGTTTGTTATTTGAATTTGGTTTTATTAACTACAAGTTATTCGAATTATTCATATTATTAATATCGAGAAATGTGCAGGTTCAAAACATAATTAATTGTAAACAAGAATAGGTGTTTTCATGTTTTGAATGCATCATTTTCCGTTTAAGTTGGTTTTTGGCTGGCATTACCAGAAGAATTGGGAAGTTGTTTGATGTAATTTCCAATCTTAGTTCCATTGAACTACTACCGTCTTATTCATCAAACTAACATTACTAATTAACTCTTTTTGAGTTGATTTAATGAAAGGTCTGGAGAGAGAAAATGTAGTCGACTCCATTTAAATGGTATAAGGTAAAATGAAAAAAGAAACGGGTATGAAAAATAGATGATGGGTTATTCTCAAATACACCGTATTTATACACAGTTTTCTACAAATTTGTACAGGTATTTTAATATGAGATTAAATCCAGAACTAAAATAAAACTATCAAGTGAAAAATTATAGCTGCCGATCTAGGATGACAATATGAAGTGCTATTCTATTCAGCCAGTTCTATTTGTAATTAGCTTTGTTACTATCCAGGTGTTTCGTTTTATAGGTTTCCTGTCGTAAAACAGACGAGGTCGCACACATCACATAGTGCGACTTGTGATGAATATACATGCAGTTTTCCGTATGCAATATAAAATAAATCGAAGTAACGTATAGAATAACATATATTATGTGAGAATAATAGACATTTAATTAAATGTTTTTGTACAATATATATAGACTGAAATAAGCCTCATTTGATGCCCTTTTCGTCTGTTTTCCTATATCGATTTCTTCCGTGTTGTCTTTTCATTAGCACTCACTGATGTATGGCTCTTTATTATTTTATCTCGTCGTTTCGGATCTCTTCAATTTGTTTTCATTACATTACTTTCGTTATATGTGAAACAAAGTACCCATCTTTCACAATTCTTAATAGACTTCTAAACTTTTACCATCCCTTAAAATAAGTTTTTCCTGATCTTGAGTAAATTACTTCGATGTTGTGTTCAACCCAGCATTAAGTAAAAACCGTTACTTCAATAAAAAAATATAAGAAGGTCTTCTATCTTCTTACATAAATGATAATAATATATAAAAATCAAAATATACCTACCTACCACAGAAAAATATAAAGATACCATTCTCATAATTTATGAATACTTTTCATAAACAAATAATTGATGGTAAATGGTTATTGAGACGAATTGGTAACTATTACTTCAGTACAAGATCCGGTCGTGCTATTAAAGAAAAATCTTGATGCACGATACATCACGAGATGAGTCAATCCAGCCTAGAAAATGGTGAATACGAATATATAAATATGAAATCAACTATTTATATCCGTGTGGTATATATTTGTATGTATTTAAAGTTAATTATACATCTATTTGTTCTTTGATGATTTTTTTTGCTATATAACTACCCCAGTTTAGTTTTCTAAGATTTATTACAAATATTCAAATCTACTAACTACTACTCAGATTTTTTTCAAGTATATATTTTACCAAATGCAAATCAATTCTCGACAAATTATATTCATATAACAGCTGGAGATAAATCATGCATGATAATTCAACTATTGGTACTTAAAAGATAATAATAATAATATGTCCGTGTCTTGAAATAACTAGCTATGACAATTACTCTTGTAACATTGTATTTAAATCCATAGATTTATGATGACTCTGTTATATTGTAGTAAATAATTAAAATATCGAAGGTCCCGGATAACAATGTATATGCTAATCTCTGCGAATTACTTTGAATACCATTCTATGGCCCATGAATAAAATTACAATTGAAATATTATAACTTGAGCAAACATTCTATACTGACTGTTTCATGATAATTTTACAATAGTTATTAACTAAGTAGATTCTCTATAATTTTACTAATACAATTTACATTTGTTTTGTAATTAATTCGTTACCTACAATACATGTTTTCGTAGGAATATGTAAAGTAAATATTACTTATATATAACTTAAGGCATTCTTTAACTTTTTTATAAATCAATAAACAACCTAAATATTAAACTACGCTTTAAAAAACCATGAAATTTAATCTCCTAAATTGAATTTGATTCAATCGATTGTTCAAAAGCCATCGATTGAATAACGTATTCTATCTATTAAGGATGAAGATCAAGGTGTCTGTTTTATTTCATAGTACAGTATTAAGATTATAAATATAAAACATTTGAAATAAGAGCATTCTTGAATCTTTTATAATAAGTATAATAATGGTAAAACATTTATTTACGTTCCTTTAATATTTTCTTATATATACAAGTATATTTATAATATTTTTCGTGTATTTGGTAAGATCTATAAACTATGAATTTTTGTGGGAATGTCTTTTCTTATACAACATTAATTGCTTCTTTGATGAGTTAGTAAAATAAGTATCGTGTGCATAGAATATTATTTACGAAGACTTGCAAGTCGTAAACTTTATGAATAGTATTTAATTGTTCTTACAAAATATATTAGTATCATGCGAAAACATTAGGTATAATAAATTATTGTCGTTTTATAACTTTAAACGTAATAAAACATATGTTGTTACAACACGCCCTAATAGATATACTGATGTAATATATTTTAATATTTTAAATAGGACTATGTTTCTTTATTTTTCGTAATAAAATGTTGTTAAGATCACTTAGGTCTATAGTGTAACCAGCTAATTAAGTTTAAAGTCAATGTTCGTTAGCCAGATAAAAGATCTCTTTAGTTATTTTTTTGCGTAGGTACTAGCGTTCAACCTTGGTAAATCTTACTTTGAGATAGGCCTTGCTAGACTGTTGTCGAGGTCTGGAACCGAACAATCCTCCGAAACTACAAGTCATCTTTGAAAAAACAACAAGACCTAAATGATCTACAATCTCGATCTCGTAACAATGCGTCACTAGATTCGAAATTAATTTATATTCCAAGATTAAAAAACGACTACCGCTAATCTAACTCATAGACAAGCGATAAAAACTTAATAGAAAATGAATCGAATAAATCCACGATATCTGTAGCATGTGGGCGTCAAATGGTCCAAATGTTTGAATTGCAAATTCGCTGTCTACGCGGCAGACGAAAATTGAGTGTTCGTACTCAACGAACAATACCTCGCCAAACTTCCTTTGTTCCTTTTAGGTACGTGTACGAGTATAAGCAAATATAATGTGGCGCCGATATATTGAGGGCAAAGCTTAGTGCCCCAGATCGGACATTTCATGATTAATATAGGCGAAAGTTTGCCGCTACACGTGTTTGCCTAATTTAACATAAGTTGTTGATCATTACATGTGTAATAATTGATAAAGAACATCGTAATGAGAATTTTATTGAGAAGCATAAAGTAACGAAAGTTTGTAGGTATATTTAAACAATTGCATAAACAAGAAATAACATTCAAAATCAAATATTTTATGATTCAATTTAATTAATATTACATAATACTTTGATTAGTTTATACTAAGACGATCATAAAAGACGTGCAGAAACTTAGCTCTGGAAAAAACGTGTGAACAAATGAACAATTGAATGTATGTCTGCTACATTAAGAATGATAAAATTATCTACTTTTCAATGCAAACACGATTATGAAATCGTGATCAATTCTGTAGCTCAAGAACGGTCGAATTATCTGATGGCGAACTAGCGCCTATTGCTTTATTTATGACTTGTTATAACAAGTGACTTTACAAATTTATTTAGAATTACAAAGTTTACCTATTTTTTTTGATTGATTGTGGTTCCAAGATCATTAAAATACAAGTAATTGATTCACAAGGTTTTGTAATTACTTTCATCTTTCAACGTATTGTAAAATCAAGTACTTAATTGTCAATTTACAGTTTCATTCAAGGTTTCATGTCTCGCCCGCGTTGTACTTAACTTTTATATTAAGATTATGTAAGACAAGAAAACCATTCATTCATAAACTGCTTAAGTTATGCTGGCAGTTTTCCATATTTAATTCTTGTGTAATGTTGTGTCATAAGCGTTCAAGGTTTAAACCATATCGAGCTTTTATGTAAACAATATTAACATTTACAATTGTGTATCGCTACTTGCTTTTATTACTTTGATTAATAATATCAAACACGTTGTTGTAGGCAGCATTGTGAGTCTACGATTGAAATACAATTGTTTTATTTATTCGTTTTAAAACCTTCTAAAATATTCAATTAAAACATCTACAAATTTATAATTTGACATAAACTTTTCTCCCAGCGACACTACAGTGAAGGCATTTCTTTTTTTAATTAACCGCAGCATATTCTTTGATGCGGTGATAGCTTTGTTTGTGTGAGTGAACACACCCACCGAGACGCACCGAATTTACGAACGATAGTTTTTGCCCGCTGTCGAGTGTCAAGGACGCACGCTTCTGTTGCTAACGCCACGGGCGAGCACGAACCAAACGTGTTCGTGAGACGAAATTTTAAAAAAGACTTTTGAAAAAAGTATTAAGCGGCCAGTTCAATTTTGTTCGCAAAAAGCATTACAATGAATTTGGAACGTTTTTTGTCTACAATGTGCCATTTGGATGTTTCGGAACCGGTCGTGTAGCGAAATTAATCCTTTACTGAAGTTTACTGCGATCTATTTTCGTATTGATAGTTAAAATGGATTTTGAATGATGTTTTATTGCCTAAATTCTAAATGTATACAATGAATTAATTTCTATATTTAATTACTTATTTATTGAAACAAGAGGTAAACATAACATTTATCAAATAATTTAAGTTTCTATTTGTAGCTTAGTATGCTTTTATAGTAAGTATGTTAAGCATTAAATCAATATATTACAATCATATTATTATAACGTGTTTGCTTTGAAAAACAATAGATTTAATATAATTACAATAATTTTATTACGAAATATGCTAATTATGAAATACATTCAACAAATACGCAAAAATAAAATAAATGTACAAAATACATAATTAAATATCCTAAAACCGGACGTAATAATTAACAAAAAAAAATACAATTAGCATGCTGGTTTGATTGAACGGAACGAATTTAAAAGCATTTGGAACATTTTTTTAATATTTTTTCTTAATTAAACCTCCCAATTAAAGGTTTCTCGAGGCACGATTTTGTTGAAATCAACTTAGAAATGATATTATTTATTTAGCATAAATAACTCTGTGGTCACGACTTCAATAATATAATCGTATTAAATTTGACATTGCTTCAGGAAAGGACGAGTTAAATTGGATACGCCTTTTCCATTATTCATTGATCAAAATACAATTCAATTGAAAGGAGTTTTTACTTACTCAAATCTAATTAAGCGGGTTTTACCATGATTTACAAGTCAAATAAAATTAAGAAGACAACTTTTCTGAAAATCAAAATTAGGTAGGTCTGTTAATAAAGTGCGAGCAACTTGACGTATTCATTATATTAGGCAACAAACAATTACATAGAGATGACTCTATGCTTAATATTAAAAAAAACTACAGCATGTGCAATTTTTTGTTTATTTTTAAAGGTCATTAACAAGTTGGACGGTCCAAAAAAAACTTCAAACAAAAAGCCTAAAAATAATTATCTACATGACAAATTCGGTGTTGTGGACCGTTGTGGCAGTTTAATTAATGATGTTTGGGCTCAGATAGAGCTTGACAATGTCCGACTAATCTGCGGGCTTAGCACAATGAAGGTTCCACTGTGAGTCACGAACGTTGAGGAATTAATTTAATGGAACTTACCACTCCAAATCTTCTGAATGAAAAGTATTTTATGAAATCAAGTTTAGTTTGTTCAAATGTTTTGAAAATAAAAGTATTTATTACTATACTGTGTTATTTTCATGTAACGTTCAGGAAATGAAACTGAAAATTGATTGAAATAATACTTTCCAGAAAACAAGAAAAAACAGGATAAACGGCTTTTTTTATCTACTCTTTCTACCAGTGAGTTGCTTTACTTTTTTATTTTGTTTATACAGATGGCTTGTCCACAGAATTGAACGTTCATACAAATAAAATTTACTAAGCGTGACAATACGATGGTCAAACAAATTTACTAAAACCAAATTCAAATTTGTTGCTTCCGTTCGTAAATAAATGTCGGTTGCATTGTTTTTTTAATTCCGAACATGGCGGTGCTAAAAATTACGTCCTTCTCTGTTGAATAACAATGAGAGTATTGTATGTACATTGTTCCTGAATATTTCGTACACGTTATATTAATCTGTCACAATTTTTGTACATTATAATTTTATAGATTGCTTCCTTGGTCTCGTCATTGAATGGACTATTAATCATTTTGTTTCCGCGTTTCGGTATCTCGGCGTTAGATCGTGTTGCATTTTGTAACTATTATGTTTAGCATGAAGTTAATTTTAGTAATTGAATTTTATTTGCAATTTTAGTTTTATGATAGAACGGATCAAAATCTACAGCTATGTGATGGAGGCTATTTTTTAGAATATCTATGTGTGTATCAAGTAACAATTGATATTTTTTTGTTATAAGTACATAATAATATGTTTCTGAATTAACAAGATACTGAACTTAATTTTAAGAAGGTTTTAGACCAGAAAACTAATTTGACTTAACTTGAACGATAGTCTTTTGTTTATATTAGAGTAATCATACCCATAACTTTATCCCAATTGTCGAAAAGCTGCACCTCCTATTAAATTTAAAGCAATGCCAAACAGAATACGATAATCATGAACAAATTTACTTAGAAAAACGCTATTAACTAGAAACATAAAACATTATTACGCAGCGGGTGCGGTCGAAACTAGGTCACCCATTTCACAACAACCCAACTGCAAAAAGTCGTAACTACCCATCTTTTATTGCTTTGTATACTCCTTTAATACTGTGTCACTTGACCCCTACACTTGCACCCATCTTTATATTCCATCCTTTTCACTCCTACATCATTCTAAGTTTGCGAAAAAGAGAACGACGATAGAGCTTCCGAGAAAGCATCTCGATCATAACTTTGTGAATTTTAAATTTCCTTTGTGAAGGAATGTAGAGCGTAGGTTTCTACCGTACATAATAAGTATTTTGTAACATTGTTATGTTCGATGCAACACTGTCATTAATAAACAAACGTAGGTATGTCTATTTGCATTACTTAAGGTCAATGTGGAAAAGTTATGCAAAACTTTAAACTTGGTAGGTACGTAAAAGATTTTTTTACGTCAAAAGTCGTGTTTCAGAAGCGTAGGTGTATTGTAATTATAAAATTGATGTTTTGAACATTTTTGGAATATAAAATAAAGTATTTCGTATTATGTATCTCAATTTAGGAACACCTAAGGCGAATCCCACGCAAGGCACAGCGGATACATTAGTATATTTCTTTTCTCGTTTTGGACGACGTGCGGACATCCTACTACCTACCTAAAGGACGTTATTAAACAAGAAAGAACCAGTTCTTTTAAATATTTAAAATTAATTTTGTTTAAAAATAACTCAATCCCCTAAATTCATCACATAGTAGTAGTACTATCAAAAATAATAAATTTTCTTTCTACATCATTATTACAACTTACTTAGATGTATGTAAGGTCAAACTTGTATTAACATCATTATAAAACATTGTAATTTATTAAAAAGAAATAAACGACAAGCAAAAAAACTAATTAAATTATTTTAATGAAGTTGAAATTAATTGAGTAAAAAATCAAGCATGCATTTACATGTTGCTGCATAATTCGTTTCTGCATAATTTTGTCCAAACTTGTTTTGTGTATTCACTATACCTATATGGCATTCGATGGCTATTCAAACCCACGTGTATTATAACAATATTCCATTGAGACACATGCTTGACATCTTTGAAAGACATTTCCCACGACAGTATACTTACTTTAGGTAGGTTGGTAGGAGGAAATTGGAGATTAAAAAACTCGTCATATTGCAAGATTACTTTTTAATTTTCAAATTAACTACTGCAGATTGAGTAGGTACACTTTTCAAATATTCGTGTGAAAAGATCGAGTTAAACAAGAAAAAGATGCCACGAAGATGTATGATAAAAGAATCGCGCCCCTACATCAACTTATCATATAAATGTATGAAAGCGTCATAATGTTTTAGAAAAAGGGGTAGAAGATGGAATGTCCCTCGAAATAACACCCTAACACAAATTATTATTCACTCGTTCTATAATATTTTTAATTTCACTAATTAAATAAATATTCGAAGACGTCAATAGCTCTCACGATTTACTGTTTATTTTATCACTTTCGCCATCACCTCTTATTGATGTTTATGAAGACTGAGAGTGGTTGTTAACAAGGTGCAGCATGTTTGCACACATGTGGTTCGTTTGTTAGTCAAATAACAGTCGACTACCGATGTGTTTGGGATTTAACATTGCGTAAAATACTTTACAATATTTCACATATGCGGCCAGATGGTGAATTAGGCGCGGTGTAGTTGAAAGAATGGGCTGTTTTTGAAGGAGAAAACTTTGTGGATCTCTGTATTGAGGAAAATAAAATCATTTTTTGATTTCTGAAACAAGTTACATGAATTTGGAAGATGTGTGACTAAGATAATTGATGAAGAACATAATTTCAAATGTTTTTGATCTTAATTACCGATGTATCCAGAAATGCTGTGATGATCGTCACACATACTTCGATAATTCTTAAATTTAATTGCATTCCCTCATTAAATTAGTAATAATTATCCAGCAAAGACTTCCAGGTATACGTATCAGTCAAATAACGTCATAAACAAAATATTCGAGAACAATATAGTCAATATATATTGCGGTTTTTCCTCACGTTTGTCGGTTATTTTCCCAATTTAACGTATAAAACTAGCAAGAGCACGATGTCCTTGCCTGTTCATTTCTGACAAATATTTATTACTTTGTGGTACATTTTCCTCGGGTTTCGCGACTAGAATAAGTAAGCCCGCAGTATCTAGGTTACACAGACTCTGTGTAACCTAATAATCTTTATTGTGTTTACGTGCGACAGATATGAGATATGCTTGTTGATAGAGGCCAGGTCAAGGCGCATACCAGCTTTCGACTCCGCCCGTTTAAACGGATTTCACACTAAGCTCCTGTATTCAAATGTAATTTGAGCAAGGAACTTAATCTTTCATCAAAAGTCAAGGATTGAGATTATTGGATTAGTTAAATGTGAATTGATTGAAACACGAAATATAAAAATATTGTAGCTATTGCCTTCTATTAGGATCAGCTATTTTTACGATACTTACGGTGGTTTCATCAACAAGCATCGGCCATCGCATGATTTAAGAGTTTAGTGGATTGTATCCAGAACATCTTTTCCGTGGTTCTATCGGTACAAGTACGTAAAATGCGAAGTGAGCATCATCACTATAATTGTACCAGATTGTCTTTACCACCACAGTAGTGGTACTCTTCATTCGACTATCTTTTAAATGTCGCAGATTACTAGGTCAGATGACTACCACCGACCTAATTATGTTTCACGCTAATCTCCAACGTTGTCTAGTATCTACATCTATGTACGTTAATTGGCTGATCCACTGTCCTTGCATTCTGTCGAGTTAATCCTCGACCACACCGCACCCGTGCACGAACCGCGAACAATAGGCTTGTTACACGGAAGAGCGTCGAAATTGCGCCGTAAAAAAAGCGCGTAGTTTAAATTTTATGGCTAACATTCAATTGGGACCGTAAAAGCGTTTTATTGAAGTCGCATCCTGGCTGAGAGGCCTCGATTTCTCAATGGACGTAATTAGTTTTTCGTTTGCGTAAAGAACAGTAAAAGCACGATATAAATTGGTACTGATTCACAACTTCACACTATTAAACCATGTACTTATTATTAGTTATCGTTGTCTACATAAGTACTTTTATGCACATTCCAGAAAGTTTTATAAAACTTGTGAGTAAAGTACCTACTTGCCTTAATCTGATTCATATTTTGCAAAACATTAACCTCTTTTCTCTTTTGTTACAGATTAAATAAGAAAAGTTACCCGTGAAGACCAGAGGAGACTTTAAGTGCCATCATACCCAGTTTACCAGACAGTGATATAGTGATAGTGTTTACTCGTGATATATAGACTTAAGGTGTTACCTTCATTTTTGTTTTAAAGTTACCAAAAAACAACAAAACTGGCTCCTTACAAGGATATAATGAACTCGTCGAGCATGAGCTCCACTATCCCGACTATTAAATGTGAGGATACATCGCCATCGCCAGCTGCGTTAGGGTCGGACGGTGAGAGTGGAACGTACAATTTGAGTGTAAATTTGAACCTGAGTGCTGCTATGATCAACATGTTGACCGCGGAGGGAAGTAACACTACGCTTCGTACGCCGGAGATCGTCAACGATGTCATTACTATGACAAACCCTTTAGACCAGTACAACTATGAAAAGAATTCCAGTTTTAAGGTACTTAGCTTTTTTTATACTTACGTATTTACTTAAAGTTTCAATTAGCTCTGTTAATAATTCAATTTATCAGTTACCTACATGAACCTTATGGCACACTAAGTTTGCTGTTTGCTTAGATGCGCTTAGAAGTAAGGTCTTACTGTTACTCTGTAAAAAAATACAAGGTTACAAACTTTATTATTCATGTTATCAGATAACGAAGCCCTAACTCTGGCACTGATTAAAATCAGTAGATTTATTACCAAGCGATTGATTTAGACGACAGATATGTAATCAATCACTATTGCAAATTGTTCAATAGATTCTCATTGTTGATTCCTAGAACCGAGTAAGTAATCGCAATGCAACGCATCCTTCCCGCGCTTAGGTCACATCCAACCTCGTCTAGAATGTAAATAAGCGTTAGCAAGTATTTTGAGCTGTTGCCAACATTGAAGCCACGTAACCTGACCACGTGATACACTCCCCCATAATAAACATTGGATAATACTTTGGCTGTCATCATTTCAAACTTCAAGAATCAAGACTGTGCACACGAGATATCACTGTCACGGTCGTGTTCTTTCTAATCTTATTTGCTTAATCATACTCATTTAAATATGTTTTTTACTGCCTATTGTAAAGTTTTAAATAATATTACCGAATATCTATTGACGGGTTCAGATCGCCAGATTGAGAACAGGCATCTAGCTTAGTTCACTACACTTGCCAAAAATGGGGCTCAAATCTCACAAAAGTACTCTCTGAAAGTTGAAGCTTTCTTTTACTGTGTAGTGTGTATTGTATTTTAAGAGTATCTGTAAGTGTACACAGATCTTAAAAAAAATGATAAGTTAAATTCATGCTTAGATACTTATCAAATTTGCAAAAGTTCTTAATTTATGTTTGCTCTTGAGCTCTTCAGCAATCCCTCAACATGGAATTGGCGTGATTAAATTCGGTGTATTAGATGGATAATCAGCATGAGGTCATGCACCTATTGCAGTCGATTTACACGAGAGAGAGCTAGACTCGTCGGCGCCGCAACACTTGATATCTGGTTATCTATATTTAGTAACAACACTATCTGTCTTATCGACGGCTGATGAGCAAAGTCAGGGCTACCGAATGTGCGTTTGTACGCCTACATAAAACGTTAATGTGGTAGTTATTACCTTTGAATTTAGATTTTCTGAGAATTAATTTATGCGTTGTTCAGCTTTCTCTCGAAACATCTCTCATATTTCTCACATATTCTATACCGTTCATTTTTGATTTGTATTTTGATGTCGTTGAAATTTTATTTAGTTTTATGTTATCCTAGCTTATAACGCTGACATAAAATAATCGGTTTAAGATACCTACATAATTTAAAAGCATTTTATGATAGTTCACTTAATTTGAAATACAGCATTTCTTTATCACCAAAGAGTGAAGCTGTTTCGAAATGACACAAGAAAACAATTCTTGGTAGTAATATGAGGGTCCTATCGAGTTCCGTATGTAAGTATGTTTTAACATCAAAAAGTTTTACTTTTAATATTTAGGTATTTACTGATAGTAATCGTTTAGTTGTGTGGTCAACCCTAAGAAGCGCAACCATGATTAAATCCAGTTTTCTCGGGAAGACGCCAAGGCTGAGTTTAGGTGTTAGATCACTTCTGACATGTTTAGTACGAACCCGAATTTTTAGCAGAACTAATTTATGATAAAAAAAAATTTTAATTTATTTATTTATAAGGCTGAGCGTGCACACCGAACGAATTGTATACAAACTTGTCGAAATAAACAGTGAATAAAATATTTCCACAAATTAAATTGTTAATAAGTATTTTGTGTAAATTACTGTATCTCCTAATACACCATACTAAGACATTACATTATTGAAAGCGTTAAATAGCTCGGTAGGTTTCATTATAATTATAGAATTATAGCTTAGTTTTGTTAATTAGGCGCTCGACCTAAATATTTTTATCATAAAATAGTCCCTTCACCATTTTTTATTGCAGGTTTATAACTGTAACGGAAGTCCGCGTACCCACTGTTGATTTTAATTTTGATATCACAAATACACAATAGAGATAGGATCAATAATTTACTGGTGTTGTGTCAACGCCTATACAAACACTTAAAACATCAGGAATAAACACCAACAAAGTAAGGCACCTATATATTATTATAATGTCTTAGAATGCCTATTTCGCGATAATATACGTCATGTAATGTCTCCTGACATTGCAGAGGTCCATGAGCGACGGTAACTATTTACGATCAGGTGACCTGTTAGCTCGTCTCCAAAGTCATTATATTACAAAGTCCTAACGTCTTTTAGCACAATAAAATATAATACACAAAAACTCTTTAAAATTGTCACCATATTGTTCATGTTGTTTTCCTATGTTTTAGTTCCATGCGTTTATACAAAAACCTTTGAATGCGGTATAATTCAGAGCGGAAAGAAAACAATGGGTCATGTACGACTAATTGTATAATTGTGCTATAAATTAGAAAAGGCGAGCGCGACTAGCAATCACCGGACTGTTACGGGAAGTTCACTACGACATTGTTTGTTTAAGTATGTTTTCCGAACTGAAATGTTATTTGAGTTAGGATTAAAATGTTTTAATAGTTATCTAGTTCGTTTAACATAACAATAAAATGCTTAGATATTTGTGAAAATTGAGTATGAACTGTGATATTATTTTTAATAATCTCGATCGATAGAATTCAATGGGCGCTGAAAAAAAACTATAACTGTCTTTCAAAACTATGTTAGTATTTATAAAGGGTTTAATATAATTAGTTCCAGACCTCGGTATATCTCGTATGACAAGTCCCCCTTCAAATAATGATTAAAAGAGTCCTCAATGTTATGTGATATGTTAAAAATGTAGAGGCCCATTAAGAGTGGAGACCATCAAATGAAAATCGATTATCAGCTAAGGAAAATTTAACAAAATATGATTAAATCCAGCCAAAAATAAAGGTCCGATTTTTTAACGTACAATGTTGTGCTAATGTGTTAGAAAACCGACATGTAATACCGGTCATTGTAGTAATATTATGTAATAGATGTAGGCGAGCGCGAACTCATTTCCCTGTGTCGTTCCAGAACGGAAGCGGAAATGACTCCAACTCTTCGATGTCTAATTCGTCGGCCACATCGCCAGCTTCGAGCAATCCGCCCAGCATACAGAAGGTAAATCATTTATTATTAATCTATACTAATACATATTATAATCTTTGGATCTATTAAACCGATTTCAGATTCTGTAACTAATTGAAGCTATCTTAAAATTCTTCTAAAATTAAAATTAGTTAAATACTACCTGTCTTTGTGGTACAGAGGCAGTTCAGCTAATCTTTTGTCTAATTTAAGGCTAGGCTAAGAAGCTACTAGTCTAGCAAATGACTAGCACCGTTCTTACGTTCATATGGACCGAAATTTCGTCGCGCGTAGTTATTTTACTTTAATCGATTTGATGCCCAACACCCTGCATGTAAGGCTTAAACTTCAACATGAGAATATTATTATCACACTTTCTTTTCATGTTTATCTAGTAGTGTTTGTTGCGCACGATGGGTGTAGAATAAAAAACTAATTTGTTGCTTTTTAAAAAAAGTTTAAGGTTTGGAACGACGACCAGTGGCCAGTATTCTCCTTGACGTTGTAAGAGCCACAATTGCTTCATATTAGCTGGTCGGTAAATAATATGGACCATAAGTCCATAACAATACAAAAATACAAAATAATGCAGGAAATCAATCATTTCATCATCACGTCCTCTTAAAGCGATTTAGAATAACTAGAGGTCAAATTACAAAAAAGACCCACATGCACAAAAAAACATCCGAAGTTCTATTAGTGTTTTTCGTAATCCACTCTCCTGGTACATTGTTCAGAAACTAACAATAGGTGTTTTGGCTAAAAAAACATAGACAACGCTTAAAACTGTAAGGTGTTAGACAAAAAAACTACTCATGGCCATTTTGAATATCGCTTCTATGTTATGGCGGATGCCTAATTTAATTATCTCTATTCAAAACGCCTGAGAAACATTGAGAATAGAACGCGTGAATTCGATCATTTATATCGTGTTTTGTTTTTTTTTCATTTGTACTACAGAAAACAATGCGATGCCAGAGTGTTTAAGAGACGAACGTACTTCAGCTTCATCATCACTGCTTCTTTACAATTCTTCTAGAAAACTGCATTTAATTGCAAGTAAAGTTTCGTTTATGCTATTTAGCATAACAATAAGCACTTCCGTACAATTTGTGGGTTAAAACTCGCAAATCTTCGTAAATGATTAGCGTAATTTCGCGGATCAACAGTTGGCAAGCCGCATGCAATCAAAACACATTATCAACGTGCAAAGCTGTCTAATGAGTAGGCTTCTTTGGCCTCGCATTCAATTAGCACTATTAGCGTTCCGGCTATTCAATACAACGAATAGTTTTTTCTGTATTAGTAATCTTGGCATCGGATTCGAACACCTAATTTTATGCAGTACATTCTGTACAACAAAGTTTTCGATAGATGCAAATGTTTTCGTTGTTCTAGTAGACAGAGGTTATAGTTTAACAATTGATAAATGGAATAGTCGTCGTCAACTATAGTTGAAGAATTATGAGGTGATACGGTGTTGTCAACAACAACTAAGATAACCGAGAAAAGTTAATAAAACTGAGTAGGTTAAGTAGGTTTTAAATAGAAACCTTACTAAAAACTTACATATTCCTAAATTTTGTAAAAATTTCGTTGATTTTCGTTCATTACACGGAACAATAGCTTCAGAAATGTAGTCGACGCATCATGTTAGTCTTAGGAAATGTATGTAATTACAAATCGTAAAATATAATTACATGCAATAAAAAACGATGCATTCTATATATCGAGGAAGATGCCGTATTCACTTTACAATAGTATAGGAAGATCGTATAAAAACTAATCTACGATTGTAATTGCAAAGTTATTTTATTGTAATGGTGTCTATATTTTCCCACATATTTCATTCGAAGATTGTAGACAGCATAATAGTGTTTTAATGCAATTATTTACTGAAATTGCATGACAATACCTACTTAAGATTTTTACGATTATCTAGCAGACGTTTTTCAATAAAAAATATTTTAAACGTATTTTAATATGACAAACATTTTTTTTAATCTTCTCTTAGTGTTCTGCAACTTATATTATCTAGTTATGGCTATTATTGTAGCTTCAATATTTGTAATGTCTCTTAATAATCTTGCTGAGAACGTGTTTGCTTCGTAGCAGGTTGACAGAATTTATTTTATGCCCATTTTAATACAAGATCGCTGTTTACTCTTAATGAAGTTTTATTACCATCGTTAACAATTTATTGATTGCTTATTTTATTTGTTTACCTAAGTGCATTTTGTGAATTGAATTGCATTTAGGCATGTGTTTTTTAATGAAAATTTTAAAACTGTTTGCAAATGTATGTTTTGAGAGTTTTTGATTTAACCAAATAAAGAAAGTAGATTGGTCTAAGCTTCTACTTTTTTTTTTTTTTTTTTTTTTTAGTTGGAGGAAATCACCGGATCCCCGCCCGCCCCGCGGGCGCGGTATGTGGGAGTTGAACCGCACTAAAACCTCCAACCGCTCACACTCAGCGTCCGAATCCCGGCTGAGGCCAGAACCCAGCACGGGGTTTGGAGGGACGGCGCGACGCGTTACGCCATCGGCATTCTTTCCCGTCGCTCCGTCCCCGGACGCCGAACCGGTAGCCGCCGGCGAATACGGTCACCGGCTCTCTCGGCTAAGCTTCTACTTAGTGGAAAATAGGACAAATAAATACTTATTGCTTGATTGTCCGTATCATACTGGTATTGATTAAACAATGTGATTACTTTTCATCAAACGTTACTTTTAAAATAAAAGTTTTAATCAGCGTGCAAAAATAAATTGATTCAAAAGTAAACACACATTGTCGTGCCGGTAATATAGTTATATGTTTTGATGTAATACTTGCATGGAAGTACATCTTCTGAACGACCTTGATGAAATCATCGCATCGAGGTGAAGTGACCGTGAATCACTGTATTAAAAAATACACGCACGACCCACACATATTAATTCACTAGGATCTAATTGCGAAGTTTATAGAACGCAATCGGGATGTTATCTAATGCCTTGTCTCGCTTACTCGTTAGCATTTTCCAATGCGTGGGAAGAAGATAGCTATATTTAACTTTATCATAGCGAAACGGTTATAGTCGAAAGATTTATTGATTGCACCGCCTTAAAACCTATGATTATGGCTAAAAGATGAGAGATAAGAATCTCTAGACTGTTATTATTCAGTTGAGGCTCGTATTAAGCACATCCGTGACTTTAGTATCATTAAATGGAGTTAAGAAGATTACGATAATAATTGTTTAGCATAATACCCACTTAAGCAAGATTTTAGAGAATACGTAATAGCATTTAAGCTATTAAATAAAACTATATTAAAAAAAACGTAAATCATATTTATAAACTGCATTAAGACATTTGTTACGGCAAACCATTTTGTAGTTAATGTTATATTGGCTTATAATACCATGGTTGTGGTTGCCACTATTCATTAAAGACAAACTGACACATGAGTGCAAGAATTTTTTTATATGTTACAGTATGAATTTAATCAAAGTACCTATTTTCGTTACTTTCCTAGAAACTCGAGACTCCTAGAGACTCGAAACTCGGAGGATGATACAACTATTCACTTTACCTTACCATACCTTATGAGATTTATTGGAAAATAACATTTCAAATTCTTTTTTTTTCAGACGTGTTCGGAACTCATAAAAGCTGGTTTGAAGTTATCCATCGAATCGAAAAGGAAAATGTCCGGGAGCGATACAGACATCAGCGTAAAACGTATGAAGAAGGAAGAAAGCGATGAAGACTACGACAGCAGTCACACGCAACAAGCCAAAAACGATGGGGTAAGCATCTACTTTATAACTACGCCCATAAGGTTCAAATTTGCAGTGTCTTAGTCTTGAATCCCTGGCGAAGGCTCTATTGTAAGCAGCAACCCTTGGTTACAGAACAGCAGGATCGATAGCCACCAAGAACTGTGTGATCTACTAGACTCAATGTATACGGGAAAGGTAGGAATGATTCGTGATGTGATCGGACGTCATTTGTTTTATAGATTTAAGAAGACTTATTGGAATCGAACGTCTGTTTATTTTATTGTTTAGTATTAATGCTTTTCAGCTATCTTTTAAAGGGTATTTTTATCTTATAAACTTTTTACAGAAATTAGATATAATAATTTCCTTTTTTTGGTTTAGGTATGTTCTTGTAGAGTAAAGTTTACAGGTTTTTTTTTGTTGGAAAAGCAGTCATTTTAGGTAGGTACTACTAGGTATTTACTAAAACGAAGTATTTTTTAATTTACTCATAATTTCACGGCCAAAACTAACCAGCGTTGACGCTGTAAAGAAATTCTTTAAAATATTCACTCTCTTTTAAATCCGTGAACAATACCAGTGACCAAAAAAGTTGGAAATGTCACTTGCCTACTCAACCAAACCGGTCTGTACGTTCAAGAAAATTAAAATCATTGAACAAACACACCTCGTACCCATTACAGCGGATTGTGCTGCCAGTCACACTACACATAAATCAATCATAATCAATAGGCATATTGTCAACTGGCGTTTTTAGACCATCGTAAACGAAGTAACAAATCTGCTTTTAAAATTGGATTCCATAAAAGGATTTGATCTTAATCTTCGTTGCCTTGATACATTAATCTGAGCTATAAAATATTGTCATTCTGGTGTAGCTCTTTAAAGTAGATTATACCTGTAGAGATTAATTTATTTAATACTTTATCTATTACATTTAATAGCGTGGCCACAAAACTACTTAGTGATATAAGTTCGAGAAATATATTCATCGTGGACAACCGAGAGCTACTAAGCGATAGTATTGCATTTGCAAATTATAAATGTGCATAATAGATAAACTCTTGTTTCTCTCTCTTTGATGGTAACCGACCCTCAAAGATCTTTTGTAAGTTAGTTCTATGTCTACCTAACTCTGGGTAGAGCATAGCTGTTACCGACTGTAATCTTTCTAAACTACATTTGATGATGGACAATCAGGACTGATAGACTTTTATCTAATTACCTCATAGAGTATTAAAAATACCAACATTATACTTTTCTGAGATGATTCTGCAAAAAGCAATATTCCTCTTATATTTACAATTAATTCTCTTATCTAATAGCGAAGTGGAACTAGTTAACCGCAGAATTCTACTTCATTGAAGCTGTTCTATGACTATGATTGACTAGAAGTCACGTTCGCATGTGTCACGTGATAAATTTATTCAATAGTTTTATCACAGAACAACTTATACAAAAGTAAAGCCTTTCTATGTAGGCAGGTACATAATACACTCTTGACGGGTACCATTGGTAATATTTGCAGTAGGGCTTCGACTTGTAATTCAGTTATTAAGTATCTACTTTTCTGAAAAAAATTGCAGCAGCTTCTCTACTCGTTGAAAACCAATTGGTATGGTACCTACCGTGTAGGTATGTGAGTTCGTAAAAGTTATTTGTTTGAAGATTTATTTCTGTAAAATTATTCTATGGTTGATTCTATCTTTATATGCACGTGAACAAAACGTTTCTTACATTACGTTTTGTTGTTTATTAGTTACACATTACGATCGAACACGACAATAAAGAAACGCCCACTTATTTAATTCTTTATACCTACTTAGTACAGAATAGATTACAAATGTGATAATTCATAGATTGTTCAAAATCTCATGTTTTATGCAATTAATTTCTTTGAATGAGATCTAAATATAAATCAAAAATATATCAACCTCTATTATCACTGCTGTTTGTATTACTAAAAATGTTATGCCTTAAAATTCTGTGGAAACCTATTGGTATCTGCTAGCTTATATTTCTCAATTCCAGGGATTCCTAGAGTTGTCAATATATTTTGTGACACATTCCGAACAGGATACAAAGTAGAACTTATTTAAACTAAAACTATATGCACGAATGGTGGGTGCTATTTGCATTTGTAATTCAACGGTTCAATTGAAGTTTTACGATTTTACGAAGAAGGCATTGCAATGCAACCGCGGCAGTCACGATACTTCCTGAATTTGAAAGGCTTTGGCATTGAGAAATTATATGCACATCGAATAGGTGTTAGGTTATATGACTACAGGTTGGAATAGGTTACTGGATTTTTTGAGTGTGTTCATTGGTTGGTTTTATAACAAAATGTTGTTTTAAAAAGAACAATATCTGAAGACCAACTTAGCTAGACTTATTTATAAATTGCTTTGCATTTTCAACTTACTAAAATTTATGTCATAATCAAATATTTCATTAGATCTATTCCCTAATTTTACAGGCAAAAAGCGCTATCACTTGTTCTTATTATTCCAAACTTCTTCATAGTAATTTTATAGGTAACTAATTAATTTCTTCTTTCGTAGCTTACACCAGAAGACGAAGAAAGGAGACGGCGAAGAAGGGAACGAAACAAAATCGCAGCAACAAAGTGCAGAATGAAGAAACGCGAGAGAACCGTCAACCTTGTCACAGAGAGCGAAGTCCTCGAAAACCAGAATATTGATCTCAAAGCACAATTGAAGGTAAATTAACTCTTTATACTTTTGATTTTAGACCTTTTAATGTGAACTATCTCTATTTCGCTTATTAATTTTAATTGCAGAAGTAGGTTTCTAAACCACATTATCTTCCTCGAAAATTGTCCATCAACCAAATAAACAGCTAGATGTACCTACCTTAATAATCCTACATTTAGTTAATGAAAAATTTACTAACTAGAAACTTGTACTCATTATTTGTTCAGTAGCAGGTATTTATACTGTACACGAACTATTCCCTCGCCTGATTTACGTTCGGTTGTAACCAGCGCTTCTGGATTAAGTAATATTTAGAATTTTCCCGAATCGGCAACGATGAAAAGAATTATTAACTCAGGTCATTTAGATAGAACGTTTAAGTGCACATTTTATCAGCTGTGACGCTGGCAGCTGATAACTGAGAAACCAAGCTACTACTCATTAGTGTTAATTGTGCGGTCCGATAAGAACCAGCACTTGATAAAATGCCAAGTAAAACTGACTATAAATATTGTTTTAGGATTTGGAAGTTCAAAAGCGACAGTTGATTGATATGCTGTCGTTACACGCTGCGTCCTGTGTGAAGAACAACACAGCTGCGAGGCAATCTCCCACAATTCAGTACAACATGATCCGTTCGTACGATTCTCCATCAACATTCCCCTCTTCATTCGAAGCACACTCCCCGTACATTCGACCAGAGTCTGCAAATATCCTCGCTTCTAGTTACACCTGCGCTACACCTATAGGCGACTCATCAGTCGATACTATATCATCGCTGGACTCCATCTACCCAACACAGCAGTTGATCGATCAAGAATACAACAGGCCGGACAGTGTGCTCAGTCTTACGCCTACCTCGGATCCCAACTATGTGACCACAGACGGGTTCTTGCCTAAAGCAACCAACCTCCTCATTCCTATCGACGCGGAACCTGAGTACTACGATCCTGAGGTGAATTACAACTTGGCGAACCAGCAGTGCCATACATACCCCGGGTCGGTGCCAGACTCGCAAAACAAACTCAACAACAGCCTTAACGACGGGTGTCTTGTTTAGTTCACGCATCCTCATCACAACTCATTTTGTCGGGTCCAAAATTTTTTTCGACACGTATACGTATAATTTAAGCTTTGGATATAAAATTCGGAATAGAGTATCACCGTTTAAATGGAATTTGCATTATTATTATTTTGTATACCAGTGGAATCCAATGTGATCATCAGGCAAGTGACTTGCCTTTCTCCGGTCTCTGTCTGTCGCCAAAAAGTATTTTATATTCTTCAGACAGTTCATAATTAAAACGTTTGTCTTTAAACCAGTTGTCTCATAAATAACAAAACAATAAATGTTAAATGGGCGGAGAATTTATTTCGAAACGAATATGTATGTCTACTGTGTAGAACAACAGCGTAGAATTAGTGTGGTACCTGTTAAATATACTGAGTTTTTATTGTAAAAAATGAGATATTTCAATATAAAGGTGCTTCAAATTACACAAAAATATTGGAATGAGATTCAATTTATTGTTAAAAGCGTTGTGAGTTGTCACATTTTATTTTATTTTGTAACATTCAGATGAAACTGTAAAACAGTGTTTAGGTAGGTATGTATCCATTAAAATATTATATTTAGACGTTAAAACCTAACAAATACCATGTTCGTTTTAATTTGTTTAAAGTTCTATAATTTTGCTTTGATTCGTTTTAAATGTTTTATTTTTGAAAGATCTGATTATTTTTGTATGGTGCAATTTAAGCGTACGAGTTGATGTGTTTTATTCATATAAAAGTTTACTGCCTTTAAATATTAGGCTTACATAATGTAGTTCTAGTCTAAGAAATTACACCCAAAATTAAAATATATACTTAACATCACATAATTGTAGATATATTTAGTACAAAAAGCATCATAATTACCTCCAGTTAAGATTCCAAATCGTAAAGATTTTGTTACAGATTCAAATTATATTATTCCAGAATATAAACTCGTTATTATATTATTATGTAAGATAGTTTATAGATTAAGGTGCTTTAACTCAGGATAAATCGTGATATAATAATTGTTCTAAGCATTAAAATGTTGATTACTAATTTATAAAGACGATATCCATTTATTTTTAAGGTTCCATATTACTAAACACCATAATAAATTGTTATATTTGTAAGTGTTAATGTGCAAATGAAATTAACGACTGAATTAAATGGCATTTCAAAAATATATTGGAATTTTCGCGCATCTGATGTACACAGCCGAATTATTCAACAAATATTGTAAATCTATTTTGTATTAAAATATAAAGTACGTCCTGTTACATAGTTTTAAAAATATAAATGTATAATTGTTTATGGATGTTAAAACGCATTTTTTGCGCTTTTGTATGTCGTCTTCCTTAACATACAAATGAAAATATCAATGCAAAATTGGTCAACTCTGGAACACTAAATACCCAAGGAAGAGTTTCTCCAAAACCTATAATCGCGAAATAAATCGTAAGTTAAGTAAACACAACTATTAGACGTAAAATAGCACTTTGCTTCGACTTGTAAAGTAATACCTTCTCATTTTGCAATCATTAAACGTATCCCGAGTTTAACTTTTTAGTGCAATGTTCGAATTTCTTCATGATTTCATGAGAGTAAATCGGTCACCTACGTGAGTGATGTTGAAGTAGTTAATACCTACTTCAACTTTCTTAGCACAAAATGTTTTTGACGTGACAACGTCTTATAAATTGGTTTGCCGGGTGACACTTCAAGAAACTGCGTTACGCTCCGCTCACGTTATGCGCTCACAATGAGAGCGAGTGAGAGGCACGCGTGCCTTTCACTTTTTATGTCTGTCTCTCTCGCTCTTAGGCAGGCTAACCATGCCCGAGTCGTTGTCACGTAAACTTTCGCCCGTATACCGACTTTACAGGCAACCAATTTTTTTATTTAAATGTATTTTCCAAGATATTTTCCATGTTAGGCCGATTTTGCATTGATGCCAAATGTAAAAATGCCAGTTAAAAATAATTCAGGATTCGATCCCTGATAAGTGCCTTTGCAACCAGTGATCCTAGTCCATGCGGCCTTACTATCGTAGCGTACGGTCAGTCGCGTTAGCATTTATTTTTGTATTGTTGTCTTGTTGTGATAAAAAGTTACATTATTTATTAAAAAACAAAGCACAATAACTTTGTTATTTCTTGTGCAACAAGATTACTGAGTCTCCAACGTTTTAAAATGGACTAGCACATAACATGACTGTTTATTGTGAAATTTTCAGTAATGACATAATAATATATTAAGATTAATCTTGTTCTTGAATATAATTTGAAATAACTCAAACTAAAATATTGATATCAATGCTTCCGTTTTGTTATGTACGTCCATTCTGTTAAACTTGTAAAGGCCCAATGTGTCTATGTTAACGGAAATTTCTAGTAGTTAGTAGCTTCTGTAGTGTGATTGTACCATCGTAGTAATCTTACGTTTAAGATTAACTTTATAGAAGGTATAGTTTCGGAATATGAAAGTTTTGTTTAAAATTTTATTATTGTGTCACTTTTGTTCAAAATTTTTAACGAACATTGACCAAAAGTGACGTTCTCACACGCTGGATAATTTTCGTACATAACATTTTTGGTTTTTAGTATAAGCTTTAGTATGTCTAACGATTGTTATTTATAGTTAAGATATTACATTCTATATTTATAATCTTCAATTTTTAATAAGTTAAGCCTTTTATTACTACGCTGTACTAACTACGCTTCAATTTTTTTAAATGATTACGAAATTTTTTGAAATTTTATGTCACAAAGTGATTCATGTATTATTCGGCTGTCTGTTATCGTATAAACATTAAAATTTATTATAAAATTGTCGAAATTTAGTTTTCGTAAGTGTTGTAAACATTATTTGTACCTGCTTCTTGAATACTTACCTACTTATATGAATATTTTGACAGTCAAAGCAAAATTATTGTGCTTATATATCGAGAATAAATCATATTATTCCATATTAAATATGTTTGATTTGTGAATCCCTTACACACAAATATCCTGAATAACATTGGCAAGTAAACGTAGAAGAAGATTGCCAGATTGAAAGTAGACTCACAAAAAAGTATTATAATTCAAAAAAACTAACGTAGTTCCATGATAATATCTAATCTTATATATCTATCTAAACTAAGGTTATAAGTAAAATAAATTTCATTTAATTTCAAGACTTCAATAAAATCAAAAACATATTCAGATTTGGGTCTCTTTATTAGACAGATAAGTTACAGAGCAATACAATCATTTTCTCTAATCATGTAATTTTAAAATTCAGACGACTGAAGTCTTCACCTAAAAATAAAATACGCAAATTAATCTCATTGTAAACATATAAATATTTAAGCTTCATAAAGTGTGAGGAAGCGACCGGATTAGCGTGTCATGATAAAGAGGCCGCAAGTGCAATAGTGACCTTGTACAATGTGTCACTTTAGCACGATTACACCATTATTGCATTTAAGAACCGCAAGTTATGATGCCAATTATTGTTAGTTATTAGTATTACTATTAATAGTTTTATTTAGTAGCATAGATCAGCAAAAAACTTATTATGTAAAAAGCTGGTCAGATTCCGTAAGACTTAATGAAAATTGTGGGATGAGAAAATTCGTAAAAATTCTCGCCATAGACCTAGTTCTTTTTAGACCATTTCACACGTTAATATTTTTGATTTGAAAATAAATACGATAATTTTTCATAGGTAAAGATTACCAAAAACTAATTTGTTAGCCACGTTTAAAATGAAAAGTCACTTTTTCTCTATTGCGCTTAAACATGATAAGAACTTCAAGGGCGAAAAGAGAAGTTTAGAATTGCAAAATATATCGATTTAACGCTCATTTGAATATGTAAATTCAAATGCAATTTAGAAATCACATAAATCTTACACGCAATGAAGTAACGTGACATTTAATTCTTTTATTTAATTTAATTTTCATTTAATTTCTGGCATTGCAGAGGTTCATGAGCGACGGTGACTAGTTACCATCAGGTGGGCCGTAAGCTCGTTTATCTATCTTGCAAAAAAAAACTTGAGAGGTGTCAAGGGACACCCGGGAACGAAGTCCCTTTCGATTAATTAGTGAGGGAATTGTAATAAAATTTTATTTTTTTAAGTTATAATAAAATATTTTGATCACAGCGCCATCTAGCATTAATCATATATTTTAAAACAAAATAAGGAATTGTTTTAAAAGATTTTAATCACAGCGCCATCTAGCGATAATCATCTAAAACAAAAAAAAGTGTCGTGACAACTTTTTCATAAGAATTTCCGTCTAGCCCCCTTTCGATAACGCGCGATAAGGAACTTCGTTCCAAAAATGTTTTTTTTTTATTTTATTCTAATTTATTTCATTCACATTGACAACACAGTTCAACAAATCTGGATTAGTTTTAATAATATTATTTCAGTTTTAGTAAAATAAGTATCCGAAACTTTAGGAGCATTTAAAATTATCATGTGCTGTTCTGTCAAATATTTTGTTGTTCATTCAATTTGGGAATCTACATTCGTTAATTCAAATCAAATCTCGAATTGATTTTTCTATAAATACGTACAACTTCGTTTGACAAAACATAACTTATTTTATACACAAAGCGATGACATTATTCTAAATGAGTACCTAACCACTCAACTGGGATCGGCAAACAAATTGGTTTGTTTACTTTTGCCAAGTCTGTGGCAGGAGCCAAAATTGAGCATAGTTCTAAAACTTCTTTCGTTTACATTTTTTAATCGTCTCATATTTTACGGAGATGATATATTTTCGCTGAAAATGCAATACAGCGTCGTTTAGTAATAAAGATATACAAAAATATAAGGTTTAATTAAAAATCAAAATTAACAAATATCGGAAAAAAATGTTTTTAAAAAGGGGCTCAAACACGGTATTGATTCCGAACGAAGTCCCCAGTTTCGCCATCTAGCTAATAGTGACGTTCCCAGTTGAGTGTTTAAAATAATACCTACAGTAATGAGCAAAGCTTTAAAACAACTGCAACCCAAAAGCGATGAACTAAAAACATGCAAAAACGTCAGTATGTGTTGTGACATGATGATTTGTTATATTAAAATTAATATAATAATTAGATACAAAATGAACGGATTGCGTACTTTTCGAAGCCTGAGTTAGATAGCTCGCGTCTCCATTATTATCACTTCAAACACTGCGACAAAAAGAAAAAATAACGTCAAAAATGAAATTATAAACTATATTTTTATGTATAAAATATTATAAGATAAAATTATAAAATATAAACATCGTTGAATGTAATCATTTATAACTTTATATACATAACTTTTATATCAACGAGTAAGTATAAAATGAGAGTAAAATATATAACAGTATTGCTAAAAACAAATAATAATACGCATTACAAAATATAAGGTATTGTTTCCGTGTAGTGTATTATAACAAAAAAAATCTTAAAAATAAAATTAAACACTACTTTCGCAGAAATAAAAACAACATTTAAATAAATCAATAATAAAAAAATATACTTTCAAGTAACAAAAGTATAAAATCAAAGTAATACAATAAATTTACACACGTTCACACTTTAATCCTACCTATAGAAAAAATACTAATAAAAAATATTTCTTACCATTTCGCTCGTTTAGACCAATCTTTAGGAGTCCAGTGTAAACATTTGGGATCGATTCTCAGCATACGTTTTTCCATTGCTTTTTCATGTTGCTGAAGGGTTTCCTAGTCGTATATGCAAAATATCAAATCACGGAGAAAGCGTTACTTTTATGATAACATTGTGCTTTTCGGAATAACATTTGAAATAAACTTATTCAGACATTCGCGGTTTTCTATAATACTTTCATGGATTTTCAACGGGTTCTTATCCAATCACTGGATACAATTACATAATCCTTAGGTACTATCTTCTGAACGTCGTTACGTACCAAGAATTGTAAGAAGCTATCGAGATTTCAAGACATAGTACTTTTAACAGGGGTGACGGCTTCAGATTATCGAGTATGTGGAATCCAGTGCTAAACACAACAGTCACTCGCGGGTTCATGCTCAGAGAGTCTTGTAGATACAGTGAGTGTGGTGTGTCGTGATGTGAGTTCGAGTTCCAGTGGTACTACCCAAAAGCGAACGAGTGCGAGGGTAGACAGATTTGTTTGCTCTTAAATCGATCCGCTGTATCCAGTCTTCTCGTGATCATGACGTTTGCAACAACAACGAAATATCGAGGCAACTCAATTAATTAAATATCGTGGTAAGAACCCGTTGAAAATGCATGAAAATATTTGAAATGGTATGATTGAGTATAATTTTAATTTAGAAAAAAAAAAGAATTTTACAGTTAATTTGTCAGTATAAGAAACCTTTATCGGTTGATACTTACAAAATAAACAAAAAAGTTTAATTTTAGTATCAAGGATTAGATTGTATGGAATTTGTCATTTAAATAACTTTATACGATAAAGAGTTTATTTTTCTTGTGTTTATCAAGTTTTCAAAGCGACATAAAGTAATTTACTCAATGATGTTCTATTGTTTTTTTTAGTAGCATAAAATAAACAGCACAGCTAACCTGATTTACTGATATAATGTATTGTCCCTTGTAGTAATTAATTAGATTTAGATTCTGCAGTGTGCTGATCACGTCTTCTTTCTTAATACTAGTCAGTTCGCAGATTTCACTGAAAAAAAAGTGATTTAAAACAAATTAAATACAATAGCGGTGTTGTACATCTTTTAATTTAAAGTCGTGGTGGCCGACTGGTCGAAGCGCTTCCTTCCGAACGGGGGGTCGCGAGTTCTAATCCAGCCGGCTTGTACCTCTAAATCTAAATGTGAAAAAGATTTATGTGCAATTTTTCACAACACCACTGACTAAAAACGGTGAAGAAAAACATCGTGAGGAAACCTGCATGTCGGAAAAGGGTTCTAAAAATCCTTTGATCCCCAATCCGCACTGGGCAAGCGTGGTGGACTATGCCTAATCCCTCTTCTGAGGAGACCTGAGCCCAACAGTGGGCAATAATGGGTTGGTACAGTACAGTACATCTTTTAATTTACAAATAATAATTTAAAACTGATTTCTAATTTTCACATAAATATTACGAAAAGCAAAACAGATTTCGGTGACGATCCTGTCATCATCAGGCAAAATATATTTTAAAAAATCTTGTAGAAAAACATAGTACTCTTTTAGGTCAATAGGCCAGTCAGTTAGTTATTCAATCATACTTACTTGATGGTTATAACTGGTTTTTCGTTATCTCCAATAGGTTTGATGTGCAATAATATATCGAGTATTGTTTGAGCCCAGTAACTTCTGTATGACAACAGTCCCAAATCTGACAATGGTTTTTCCGGAGAACCCGTTTTTCCTTCAAATTTTGATAATTCGTAACCTGAAAAATTTAAAGTGAATATAATTTAACTGAAATTATTATTATTTTTTTAATTATTAAGCAAATTTAAGGTATCTAGAGTTTTAAGGTAAGAGGAAAAAATGTATGAAGTTTTAAAATAATTTTCTATTACTTTCAATTAGATTAGATATTTTTCTAATAATAATACTGTACTAACTAGGTATTTATTAATATACTTACTAAATTCTATAAGTAATTTTCCATATCCCTTCCTTTGATACGGAGGTAGTGTCAATATACACGCTACATTGTAGTCTTCTGTACTTTCCTTTTCCTTTGAAAAATATCCTACTATGTGAAAACCTAAAAAAAGGGATTTTTAAGTCACCAATGACACATATGGAAATGAAAATTAAGAAATTTAACTTTCATGAAATGAAAAAAAAAAAAAAAAATTAATACAAGTTTTTAAGATCCTGGATATTGTTTAGTATTAGAGTGGTAGCTAATACAAGTTAAAAAAGAACTTGTTCCTATAGCCACCTTCCGAATCCATCATCAGATCAGCGCCATTGTGTCATATTATTGCATTGTCACGCGTTATCTAGTTAAAAATATTAACTTTCACCTACCTCTGGAATCGAATTCTGTCATAACGTAAAATAAAAACGGATCCGTGTCATAATAAAGTGTTTTGTGATCGAGAAATAATTTAGCTAACAGACACAAGTTCTGCGCGTAACATTTGTTCTTGCGACCGTCGATCTCGAAGAACGATATGCTTCCTTTGCGATATATCTCGTTTCCAGGCGGGTGTTTTAGTTTGCATTTTATCTGGAAATAAGGATTAGATTCGTTAATATCTAATAAAAGATGTTTTTTTTTTACCAAAAATAGTTTTTTCATGCAGACTAACATTTGCATGTAATTAACATAGAATTATTACATCTGGAATCAACAGAATGAAGCCAATTTAAAGTGCACCGATCGCGCGTAACTACACGATATTCTGGCGTTAGTGTACCGATGACACTCAATTCATTTAATACACTAATAAAATATTACATACACATAAGTTCTTTAAAATTACACTTTGTTATTTATGATGTTGATTCAAAATATCGTGTTGTTACGCGCGATCGGTGGACTTTAAATTGGCTTCATTTTGGTGTTCATAATGTTGATTCCAGATGTAATGGTAATTAATAAGAAAAAAACAAATATGGGCAATGTTGTGCCTGCATGTGCAAAAGGTAAGGAAATTATATTTTGAAAAATAGTCATTGTAACAATGATCAATCGTGATACCCATGTTGCATATTGGTAACCTTAAGTTAAATATTTTACTTACAAGGTGTCTTTCAAGGCACTTTTTACTTTTTCTATACTTCAAACAAAATTCACAGATGTATATGCAGGGAAGATTCACCATTTCCTGAAAAATTGAATAATATGTCATGAATATTAATTAAAAGATAAGTTGTAGGAAGATTGTACTACTGGTTCTGATAACTAAAGCTATATTTTTTAAATTTGTTTCGAGATACCGTGGATGTAGGTCTAACAGTGGAAATCTATGGGTTGGTGATAATGATTGCAATCCTTGTATTTGATGAATATTAATGGACCTATGCTATTGTAGGTATAGTGTACATACAGTATTATAATAATAGTTATTCTCACCTGCGGATAAGGTGCAAAGTACCACGGTCGTATCCTATTCCGTCCCAGTTCAATCATTTCAATGTTCTTCATTCTCGTCACCAAGTCATCGTGTCCGTGTGCTACCAGGCTGCCGGATTGTCGCGGGCGGGCGGTGGGCGTGGCTGTGCCGCTGGCCGTCGCTTCTATTTCCTCTTGAGATGGCTCGGAATGTAGACTCACCTTTATAATGAGGAAAAGACTTCGAATGAACTCACAGTTAACTCGGAAATTTAGAATAAAGATAAATCTTAGCGAAGCAATTTTAAAAATAATTTACATAAATGCATTAATATCTCAATTTACAGTAACTGCAGTTGTTAAGGACATTACGTCAAGAGGCTTTCAAAAAGTAATTTTAAGATCGGGCGATTTGTAGGATAGCTACAGTGTAGCCAGATTAACAAGTGAATACTGCAAATTAAGAAAATTACAAAGTGAATATCAGGGCTTTCTGTTTTTTTAATATAAAATTTCTCAACATAAATTCTTGCCAACTTACATCATTGTCCAAGGATGGAGGTTTCCGTTTTCTGTTCATCTTTTTCTGTAAAGCGGCTGCCAGTACTGCCCCTCCATTGACAAGTGATGATGATTCATTAACCAGTGTAGGACTGGCTGGCCGGGACACCAGCTGTCTCGGTTCAATTGCAGCTGTGTAGAAAATTATGTGTTAACAGGTAATATACATGTTGAAGAAATTATTTATTTTTGTGTAAAAAAACACTTCTATAATGTGATAGTGTATTTCTGGTGGGCATTCGTTGGTCTTAAAGGTATAAAAAATGAAAATCGTCTGACCAAAATTATAATTCTAGAGCTTATAATAATTCAAATTAATTTACAAATAAAAACAAACAAAATGTGGCTGCCACAAAGCTGCACTTTCGTGTTAGGATTTTTATCAATAAAAAAATTATACAGAAAAGCATTTTAAATATTATATTATTATAGTGATTACACATATTTTTAAATATTTTACCAAAAGAGAATTGAACAACAAGTAAAACAATAATTATTATTTTAAAAAATAAATTAATGTGACACTTTTGAAAACTATTTACAGTAATTTTAAACAAACTAAAAGTAACAAAACATTATATAAAGCATCCACATGGTAATAATATTACTGTACAAAATTCGCATAAGACAAGTGTGAATTAATAGAAGCCGTTATTGCTACCAGCAGGATTCTAAAGAGGTCTACTACTTCTGAACCAAATAGTGTTAAATATTGATTTTTTCTAAGATCTCAAAAACAGGACAAAAGCATCAACAAATATTCTGAAAGAAAAACAACACAAAATAAAGTATCACTGTACGTTACCAAGTGCATTTTTTTGTGCCGAACCATTGAGTACATTGCTATAATGGGCCTTTTCGTGTTTGGGTTGGATCAGGTGATTTGTAATAGGTCTAGCGATACTAGACTTCTGATTCTCATTGCAGACTGTGTCATCTGCAGAAAAAGTTTTGATTTTTATTGCCAATTGTATTTGCATGTTTTTTTTTAAGCAACAACACAAACTAATCTACACTTGGCACATATAAAAAAATAAAAAAAAAACAAAATTTTAAAGTAACATTCCAATACAACATCAACTACAGCTGAAATTATAATAAAAGTAACAACAGATTATCTGGAAAATTAAAATAAAGGATAAAATCATGCAAGTTACCCAAATCCCGTTTTGTTACCTGCCAAAGTGAACTTTAAAGTATTAATTATTAACAACTTCTCTGTTCTTTAACACTTTCTCTGCTAATGTGGTCAGTGTTGACCGACACAGCTTTGAGAGGAAACTACATTTTTTTTCTAGGAAATTAACATGTTCAAAGAAAATACAAAGAATATGATATTTCCCTGGACAGAAAAGTTGTTAAATAAAATAACCGTACCACAAAAAAGCACTATTGACAAAGACACATACTAATAAAACTAGGCATGACGCCACCTCCTGATCCAATGTGAGTTTTCTTCGGAGTGGTAGTCCCACCTGTGGTCGAACCATCTCGACGAGGGAACTGTACCTTCCGTGTGTCCAGCCATGATTCTCCCACCCATTCGTCAAGACGTTTGTTGACTGCAAACATTTAGATTAACTTTATTTAATAATATTAAGTAGCTAATAGTACAAACTTCCCAAATGAAATGTAAGTGTGACTTATGAGTATCTTAGTAAACTTACATCTAAACAAAATTTAAAGTTTCTTAGTGTATTCTAAAATCTTAAAAAATTAAGTGTATTGACTGTCTATTTAAGAATACTTTAATTTTCATACACTAATAATTAACTATTATTTTAATTGCAAATACAAACAGAGAACAGTGTTCCTTGCATGGTATTTATGGTGACAGTTACATACTCAAATTATTTACTCACAGTCAACATAATGCACGTAATATCCTCTTTGGCCTTGTACTTCTTTAATACTTATTATTTCAGCTAGTGGCCAGTCGTCCCCGCCTTGCATACGAACAGGAAGACGGCATCCCTCAACAAGCGATGACTATTTACAAAAAAATGTTAAAAATTAATAACACCAAATCATTTCAAAAATATATTTCTAGGATGAAGAATTTACCGTAGAATCACAAAATGTAGTCAAATCATCATCATTTTCGTTCATTTTCTGTTTAAAATTATTTTTATGCAGATAAAAACAACACTCCGTTTGTGTAGCTTTGCTGTCAACTGTCAAATTTGTTAGGTGTCAACGTCAAGTTCCGTTGTTTTTTTTTATAATTGGTCAAAAGCAATATACGTCGTACAGCTTATTTCTAACCTATGACTTTAAATTGTTTTTTGTCACTATTAATTTTCATTTTCAATATAAATACAAAATAAATTAATTTCGACTGAGAGTAGGTCACTAAACGAAATTAATCGATTTTATTCATTTAATAAATATTTCGAAATTAAGCGACATAGATAGAGACTCACACAAACACACATGCCATCGTTTTTTTAAACGGTTTTATTTAGCTCACCCCGTTTGTTTTTTTCTTGCGTCAAATTTAGTAATTCAAATTTCACCCTCTTCCTTTCAACCGATTAAGCTGAAATTTTGTATACACTTTGGATTTTGGTGGCAATACAATTATGTTTATTAATTATCATAATAAACTCAAAATGGCGGCCGCTACAAAATGGCGGATAACGTAGGTTTTCGTCGTTGCGCCTGCCAAATCCCATATGTGTTTTTTTTTGATTTTTCGTTTTTTAAAAAACGTGATCTCCGATTTTTTTCTCCATGTACTGGTAAAATCCTTTTTTTCAAATTCCATCGGGAACCATTTTGCCAAATACCTTAAGTATTTTAACCGTTTAGAAAATGCCGGTATGTGGCAAAATGCACATACGGGATTTGTGTTTTGCCGTCTATCGCTCGCAACTGTCCGACTCGTGAGGGTGTTGTGGTGAAAATAATCGTATAAAAATAGTTTAACTGTGTTTTAATTTGAGAAAAGCGGCAAGTACATCCTGAGTTAACTTGATATTTTGTTGTTTGACATAATACCATTGATTATTTATCAATAACTTGTAAAGAAGATAAACTTTTTTTATTATGTATATACATTATTATAGTCCAACGAATTGTTTCTACTCACGTATAATATCAAATATTTATTGATTTAAATCTACAATATTTATTTGATATCAACTGAAACATGATAAAAATGAAAATAGTTTATAAAACCTTTATAATTTAAAATTACATTACATTACCTACAATCATTAAGTTACCAAATCCTGTATGTGACACATACAGGATTTGGTAATGTAACACTTTGTATGTATCACTCTGTATGGGACACATACAGGATTTTTTGACCCATTTCAAACCAGTTATGTGCACTTTTTCACTAAAAAAAATTCTAGCTCTTTATATGACTATTGTTTATGGCTACTTTTGCATTTTTTAAATGTATTACATAAATAGCTACAAAATTGCATCATTAATTATTAAAAAAAAAACCATTTTAAATTAATTAACATGTTTTTTGTTGTTTTCCAAAACCTTGCAAAAACTACATATGGAACTTGGCAGGCGCAACGACGTTTTATCAATCCCATCAATATGGGTATCAAATGAAAGGGCTCAACAATCAAAATACAATGTACTATAAAAAATTAAATCCAAGATGGCGGCCGCTACAAAACGGCGGATAACGTAGGTTTTATCAATCCCATCAATATGGGTATCAAATGAAAGGGCTCAACAATCAAAATACAATGTACTATAAAAAATTAAATCCAAGATGGCGGCCGCTACCAAATGGCTGATAACAATTTTTTATCAAACTAAAAACTTGATAATAAAAATAGGTAAAAACTTTTTAAGTTAAACGGTTTTATGTTAGACATACATTGCAATGTTTAAGATAAATGTACTAAAAACCAAAAAATAATAAAAATAGATACAGTCGTGGGAATTATAAAACCGTTGGGCACATCAATTTTCTACAATCGTTGTTGTCTTAATTATAATGTAACATTACAAAACAAACATTTTAATCAACGATTGTAGACAATTGACGTGCCCAACGGTTTTATAATTCCCACGACTGTATCTATTTTTATTATTTTTTGGTTTTTAGTACATTTATCTTAAACATTGCAATGTATGTCTAACATAAAACCGTTTAACTTAAAAAGTTTTTTACCTATTTTTATGTAAGGCTACTATCCCCTACAAATTCCATTCAGGAAGTAGTAGAACTTTAGTTTCAATTAATTACACTCAAAAGTACTTGTTTAACATGAATCGGCGAAGTTACTTAATGTAATCAGTAATAAAAGTGGTTCTTAGTTTTATTTCAACAGGACATCCACCCCACGTCAGATTGTCCAAAGTTACAGATCCACGCTGTATGTGAGAGTCTCCCTGACATGGGTAGCTCATAACGCAACGGCCGTCTGGATTTGCCTCACTTTTTGTGTAGGTAGCGGCCCCGCAATGTTTTCTGGCAATGCAGAGGTCCATGAGCGACGGTAACCGCTTACGATCGGGTGGGCCGTTGGCTCGTCTGCCTACGTGGCAATTAAAAAAAACACTTAAGCAGGCCTAAACGAAAAGTCAGAAAGACTTTTATTTCGAAAGTAAGCAATGAAAAGAAAAACCTCGATAGGTATAATACTATTAAATAAAACATTTTAATACAGTGTTAGACCTAAGAAAATAAAATGCAATTTGAAAAATGCAACTCCTAACAGCATACTAATGCAGTACTATAACGAAAATAAGTAATTTCAAACAAATAGGCTTATTTAGGTGCCAATTGTTTAGGTGGCTTATTAGGTACAATAAAAATGACCATTACATTGCTGAAATATTTATTATTATTTTCAGTTCTCATATCTCAAAAGTTAAATTATATTTTCAGTAGGCAGGAAGTAACTATCTACTATACCTCCCTATCTGTGTAAACAATGTAGACATGTGAACTATAACGTCTTTTAATTGAAATCCGTTCAATGTATGAGAATTCGGTTTAAGTTAACAAGATTCAGCAGACGTTCCATTTTCGGATATGCCGTCATATTTCGATGACGGGTATTCAGAAGGCCTCGGGCTACGTTCGTGTTGTGCCCGTTGTCCGGGAGCTAACCAATCAGACCTCATTGTTTGCAAGACATATAGGTAGTCTATCGGTCTAGTATGTGAATCTAAACAGTGCTAACGTGCGGGTTTATTCACTCAATAGGTTTCAGTACTTTTTTTGTTTTTGTTTTTTATTTATTGTAATAAATTAACTATATCTTCATCTAGGGGGCCCCCCGTTGCTGACGTCCGTGGGCTCGACCACCTTCTCTGAAGGCTGACCCCGCACGTGGTCCCCGGGTGGTGCCAAAGCAGCAACGGGAGAGCGGCCGTGAGGTTGGGTGCCTGGGAGTAATCGCACTGGTGCGATTGCTCCCCCCAACCTTGTGGTGTGATGGACGTTGAGTCCATCACCGAAGCCCGCACAGGGGTAGGCGACCAGGCCCCTGTGTCGGAGAATGCCACTGGCGGAGGTTCAGGGTGGGCATCGTGCGCGAGTGTCGTCGCGAGCGATGCCTGCTCTGAAAACCAAAGTGGGAAAGTCCGGCGCAAGCGGAAGACCGCAGCGCGCCGGACCTCGAAAAGTAGTGGGCCTTCGTCCGCCTCCTCGGAAGAGGAGATGACACGAGGACCCACGAAGCGAGGTTCCCACAGCACCGGAGGGACAAAGGGAGGGCCGCGGGAGAACCCCGCCTTACCCCTTGCCTCGACCCAAACGACCGACGGGGAGCTCTCAGAGAGCCCCGTCGCCGTTCTCGAGGCCATAAAACGACGGGCCACTAACGCCACGTATAGATACAACACCGTGCGCCCGACCTACGCGCTGGCGTGGCGACGAGTGGCCAAAGAGACCGACAGGATCATGCCTGCCGTCGCGGCGGCCATCAGTCGCGACGCAGCTCTCCAAACCGAGCTGGAGAGGTCGAGGGCCGAGGTGGCTCTCCTCAGGGAGAGGCTGACGACCCTCGAGGCTCAGAGGCCTGAACCTGTCGTGGCGGCGGGCGGTTCGCGGAGGGCGCGGCCCCCGCCACCGCCTGCACAGCCGGACGGCGACAGGGCGACGCGGGCCAAAAAAAAGTCGCAGACCAGCGACGAGTTGCTGCCCCCGCGGCGACTTGCGTCACCACGGGCCAGAGCGCAACAGGCGGAAACCCGGGAGGAGCTGGTCGCTTGCATCAGGCGGGAGTTGGCGGAGGAGTTCGGAAAACAAATTGCCGAACTCAAGGGGATTGTGGCGGCGCTGAGTGGTGCTGCCCCATCCGCGCCGCCTCCTCCTCCCGCTGCTCCTGCCTCCCCGGCTAAACCCCCGGGTCGGGGTACGGCTCCGACCCGGAAAAACAAGAAGAGTGGCGGCGGGACACCGGCTCCGGTGCCAGCGCCTCAGCCCCGCCCGCTTCCTCCGCCCCCATCCAATATGGATGAGGGATGGACGGAAGTGGTTAAGCGGGGCGCAAAGAGGGCTAGGGTTGTGGCCACTCCGACCCCTACAACACCGAACGAGACGAGGGCAGCGGCCAAGACGACTCCTCAGCTGGGGAGAACGCCGACCGCTGCCCAAAACACGAACGTGACTCCGGCGGCCGTGGTTGCTCCCCAACAGAGTCGAGCACCCGCCGCCGGAAAGAAGAAGAAAAAGAAGAGCCAGAAGGCCAAGAAGAAGCCGCGCGCGCCGCGGCAGGCTGCGGTGGTTGTCACCCTACTGCCTGCCGGCCAGGTGAAGGGGTTGACATACCCCGACGTCATGGCCGAGGCGCGTGCGGCCGTGGACCTCAGAGAGATCGGGGCGGAGGATGGCCTCCGCATCCGGCATACGGCCAATGGGGCCCGACTGCTGGAGTGTCCCGGCGCTGACAGTGACAGCGTCGCGGACCGTCTGGTGTCGGGTCTGCGGGTCGTATGGCCGGAGGAGGAGGTCAAGGTGCACAGGCCGGTCAAGATGGCTGAACTGCGTGTGACCGGCCTGGATGACTGCACCACCAGGGAGGAGGTGGTGGCGGCCATCGCCACCCAGGGCAAGTGCGCCCCGGAAAATGTAACCGTAGGCGAGCTTCGCCAAGGTTACACCGGGGCCAGCTCAGTGTGGGTACGGTGCCCGGTCGGGGCCGCCAACTCCCTGGCCACTCCTCCGCCCGGAAGGCCGGCTGGGGACCCTGGCAGGCTGCGCGTGGGCTGGGTTGCAGCCCACGTGCGGCTGCTGGAGTCACGCGCCTGGCGATGCCTCAAGTGTTTCGGCACGGGGCACAGCGTCGCCAGGTGCACCAGCACAGTAGACCGCAGCGGATTGTGCTTCCGCTGCGGTCAAACCGGACACAAAGCGGCCGTGTGCTCGGCCGCGCCGCACTGCGCGTTGTGCGCCGCGGCCGGACGCAGGGATGATCACCGGGCGGGGGGCAAGGCTTGCTCCCCATCCGGTGGTAACACCGAACGAAACAGGCGCCGCAAGATGAAGCGGCGCCAACAGAAGAAGTCGGCCGGGGGAGTACCGGCCGACGTTTCAGACCCCGCCGTGGCGCCTAGTGCGCCCGATGGCGGGGGCGATAGAGGAAGGGAGGGAGCGATGGATGTGGTTCAACAGTAATGGACTACACCCGTCGCTTCCTCCAAGGTAATTTGAACCGCTCCGTCAGGGCTCAGGACATGTTAGTCCAGAGCATGGCGGAGTGGTCCATCGACGTGGCGGTGGTCGCCGAGCCGTATTTTGTCCCCCCAGCGGACGACTGCTGGTTCGGGGATGAGTGCGGCTTGGCGGCCATTCACATCAGGAGGACCGCGGCGATCCCCCCCCTGGAAATGGTGGCCAGGGGACCCGGGTTCGTCGCGGTGAAGATAGAAGATGCCGTCGTGATCGGGGTGTACTTCTCTCCAAATCGGCCTACTCGCGAGTTTGAGCAGTTCCTGGACGGGATCGGAGCGATCACTCAGCGCTCCGCCCCCCGTCCAGTGATACTTGCGGGGGACCTCAACGCGAAATCTGTCGCTTGGGGTTCCCCCCGCTCGGACGCTCGGGGTAGGCTGTTGGAAGAGTGGGCGGTCGCGGCCGGACTCTGTATAATGAACAGAGGGTCGGTCGCGACTTGCGTGCGGTGGCAGGGCGAGTCCATCGTGGACGTAACGTTCGCGAGCTCTGCCATCGCACAGCGCATCCGCGGTTGGGAAGTGCTGGTGGAGGCGGAATCTCTATCAGATCACCGGTACATCCGGTTTGATCTGTCCGCCTCCACGCCAACCGCGGTCGCCCAGGGAACTGCACCTCGGTCATTCCCCAGGTGGGCATTGAAGCTCCTGGACAAGGAGCGCTTGATGGAAGCCTCCACTGTGGCGGCGTGGACGCCCATGCGTCCACACCCTGTGGATGTGGAGGTCGAGGCGCTATGGCTCCGGGACACGATGCATCGCATTAGCGATGCTTCGATGCCTCGGGTCGGCCCTCGGCCTCCGAGCAAGTCGGCGTACTGGTGGTCGCCCGAGATAGCGCAGCTTCGTGCTGTATGCGTCCGGGCGAGGCGCCGGTTCGCCCGACATCGCCGCCGCATCCTCGCGCGTCGCGACGATCCCGTCGCGTTCGCGGAGGAGGAGGACCGGCTGTATGGCGAGTACGCGGAAGCGAGGAGCGCCATGCGGCTGGCCATCAAGCAGGCCAAGGAGAGGAACATGGAGGCTCTCGTGGGGACGCTCGATGGGGACCCGTGGGGGCGCCCGTACAAGTTGGTGCGTGGAAAGTTGCGTCCGTGGGCGCCTCCCCTGACCGAGCGTCTCCCGCCTCAGCAGCTGCGGGACATCGTCTCGACGCTGTTCCCGCAGGAGCAGGCCGGATTTACGCCGCCTGCTATGGGTGAGCCGCCGGATAACACCGGCGGTGAAGCCACTGCTGAGGTGCCTCATATCACCAAAGATGAGCTCCATGTGGCCGTGACACGGATGAGTGTGAAGGACACGGCCCCCGGCCCGGACGGCATCCACGGCCGGGTCCTGGCCTTGGCCATCAATGCCCTAGGGGACCGACTCCTAAGGCTTTTCAATTCCTGCCTGGAGTCGGGACGGTTTCCTTCGCTCTGGAGGACGGGCAGACTGGTCCTCTTGCGGAAAGAGGGGCGCCCGGCGGACTCAGCCGCCGGTTACCGTCCCATCGTGCTGCTGGACGAGGTGGGCAAATTGCTGGAACGCGTTCTGGCCGCCCGCATCGTCCAGCACCTGGTCGGGGTTGGACCCGATCTGTCGGCGGAGCAGTACGGCTTCCGGGAAGGTCGTTCGACCGTAGACGCAATTCTACGTGTCCGGGCCCTCTCGGAGGAGGCCGTCTCCCAGGGTGGGGTGGCCTTGGCGGTGTCGCTCGACATCGCCAATGCCTTTAACACCCTGCCCTGGTCCGTGATTGGGGGGGCACTGGAGAGGCACGGAGTGCCCCTCTATCTCCGCCGGCTGATCGGCTCCTACCTGGAGGCCAGGTCGGTCATGTGTACCGGGTACGGTGGGACCTTGCACCGGTTCCAGGTCGTGCGCGGTGTTCCACAGGGGTCCGTTCTTAGACCTCTGCTGTGGAATATCGGGTACGACTGGGTGCTGAGGGGCGCCCTCCCCCCGGGCCTTAGCGTTATCTGCTACGCGGACGACACTTTGGTCGTGGCCCGGGGGGATGACTTCCGGGAGTCTGCCCGTCTTGCCACAGCGGGGGTGGCCCTCGTCGTCGGCAAAATAAGGAGGTTGGGCCTCAACGTGGCGCTGCACAAATCCCAGGCCCTGTGGTTCCACGGGGCTAGGGCTGTGCCGCCGGTCGACGCCCAAATAATGGTTGGAGGCGTCCAGATTGAGGTCGGGGTGCAGCTGAAGTACCTCGGCCTCGTGTTGGATAGCCGTTGGACCTTCCAGACCCATTTCGCGAACCTGGTCCCCCGACTGATGAGGACGGCCGGCCAACTCGGTCGGTTGCTCCCGAATGTCGGGGGGCCCAGCCACGCAGTGCGCCGCCTCTATGCGGGGGTGGTGCGATCGATGGCCCTATACGGTGCGCCCGTCTGGGCCGACGCACGTGTGCGAAAATATATCGCCCGATTCCTGCGTCGGCCACAGCGCATCGTAGCTATTAGGGCCATCCGCGGGTACCGCACCGTCGCTTTTGAGGCGGCGTGCGTGCTGGCGGGGACGCCGCCCTGGGAGCTGAAGGCGGAGGCGCTCGCTAGCGATTATCGCTGGCGATGTGACCTCCGCGCCCGGGGCGTGGTGCGTCCCCTGCGGGAAGCTGTTCGCGATAGGAAGGTCCAATCTCGGCGGTCCGTGACGGAAGCGTGGATGAGACGTCTCGCTAACCCCACATGGGGTCTACGGACCGTCGAGGCGATCCGCCCGATCCTGGATGATTGGGTGGGTCGTGGCGCAGGACGCCTCACCTTCTGGATGGTGCAGATGCTGACCGGGCACGGGTGCTTCGGTCGGTATCTGCACCGGATCAAGGCCGAGCCGACGGCGAGGTGCCACCATTGCGTGGGATGTGACCAGGACACGCCGGAGCATACGCTCGCGCGCTGCCCCGCATGGGAGAGGCAGCGCTGTGTCCTGGTCCAACAAATAGGTCCGGACTTGTCGCTCCCGGGCGTCGCGGCGTCGATGCTCGAGAGCGACGAGTCCTGGAAGGCGATGCTCGACTTCTGCGAGTCCACCATCTCGCAGAAGCAGGTGGCGGGGGCTGAGAGAGAGAGGCTATATGCCACTCTCAACTTACCAACCCGCCGCCGTCGAGCAGGGGGCCGGAACCGGGATCTCGCCCGGACTCTGGCCCCCTAAGAGTTTCGGGTCCCCAACGCATGTGAGTGCGAGCGGGGACCCAAGAAGGTGCCGTGTCTCGCTCAGCACGCCCTTAGCGTAAGAGCATCCGGGGGATGGCGGACCGCGCTCCCCGACCCACGCTGGTTCTGACCCAGCGGGGTATTCCGTGGGAGGGTGACACGCGGTCCAGCCATCTTGGCGGGCTTCGGATAGCCCGCCGACCGAGAGAGCCGGTGGCCGTATCGCCGGCGGCTGCCGGTTCGGCGTCCGGGGACGGCGTGACGGAAAAGTGTGCCGAGAGCGTTACGCGTCGCGCCGTCCCACAAAACCCCGTGCTGGGTTCTGACCTCAGCCGGGGTTCGGACGCTGAGTGTGAGCGGTTGGAGGTTTTAGTGAGGTTCAACTACCACATACCCCGCCCGCGGGGCGGGCGGGGATCCGGTGATTTCCTCCAACTGAAAAAAAAAAAAAAAAAATATCTTCATCTAATCAAATTATTAATGTGCTTGAATATTTATGTTTAGTTAATTAAATATCCTAATCTAATAAACGTAAATAAATCTAGGAATCCAATAAATAATAATTCTAATTAACATTTTATTACCAAACAATCAATCACTTTCAAACGGCTTCCTTTCTAGCAGATAAGTAGGCACACGTAGATAATGCTTATTTAATTTAGTTTCAATATAAAAAAATACAAAATAATCAAGCCTAAAACGAGAACCAATACCGTTTTCATACAATTCGTCGATTTATATAATGGAATAGCTATTGTGATTGAATTTGCGGGACATTGACAACATAATAGAATATCAAAGGATATCCAGATTAGTGCTGTACAATTTGGCCGTTTAAACCGGCCACAAAGTTTAACCAGGTTAATTAGTTCAGCAGCCAGCTAATTTTTTGAAATTAACCGGTTAAATTAAATTAACCGGTTAAATTAACTGACTGGCTAACCGGTTAATTTGCAAAAGATTCTTAACATTGAATAAATCATTTATTTTTATTTTAATTTTTAAAACTTTAATTTTATTTTTATTTTTAAATTTATTTTTATTCATATTTTCAATTTATTTTTAAAAAAAATTCAAAATAAAATAAAATTTTTATTTTTATTTTTATTTTTTTTTTTATGTTTAAATTTATTTTTTATTTTTAAATTAAAATTTTAATAATAAAATAAAAATTTTATTTTATTTTGATTTTTTTTTTATTTTTATTTTTTATTTTTAAATTAAAATTTTAAACTTTAAAATTTTAAATTAAAATTTAAATTTTATTTAACATTTTTTAAAATTTAAATTTAAATTAATAATAAAAAAAAATAAATAAAAATAAATTTAAAAATAAAAAAAAAATTAAAAAAAAAAAAATAATAAATTTAAAAATAAAAATAAATTTAAAAATAAAAATAAATTTTAAATATGAATAAATTTAAAAATAAAAATAAATTTAAAAATATAAATACATTGAAAAATAAAAATAAATTTAAAAATAAAAATAAAATTAAAGTTTTAAAAATTAAAATAAAAATAAATGATTTATTCAATGTTAAGAATCTTTTGCAAATTAACCGGTTAGCCAGTCAGTTAATTTAACCGGTTAATTTAATTTAACCGGTTAATTTCAAAAAATTAGCTGGCTGCTGAACTAATTAACCTGGTTAAACTTTGTGGCCGGTTTAAACGGCCAAATTGTACAGCACTAATCCAGATAATACGATATAATGGTTATTTTTCTAATGTTAGGTATTAATTTCTCTAACAAATAAAGTGCTCAGAATAAGTAGAGTGAGGTATTCATGCATTCTTGGTTGTAGCAAAACTCTGAAAGAATTTTGTGACCTTTTAGTATACCTACATAATAATGTAGACTTCGTTTAATTAAAGATTTAATTGTCGTGTAATTGAAGATAATAATTTATAAGTACCTAGTGAAAATTTTGATTTTACGTGCCTTACTGGCTCATCTTGCAAGACTTCTTCAACATGTAAATGTGTATGTCTGCTATTCCTTATTTATTTTATTTAACTTAATTTTACAACTGAAGTTTAACCGCTGTAACTGAACTAGGCTGTAAGGCCTGTGTTTCAGCTCACAGCGCTCCTCGTCCATAGTATACAGTTATAATTGTTCTAAGCCAACAAACAGAAATAGATCAAAAACATCAAAACAATTCCTAAACTTATTGATTATTTATTTTACGAAAGGTGTAGGACCTTCAGCTTTAATTAATAATAGCCATTGGAATACATAGTTCTTAATCAATAAAATACATTTATTCTATTTTAATCTAGAAATTCTTTGTTTTAGTACCTACCTTTACAAGGAACGTCAAAAGAAAATAACAAGCAAACTCGAGGGTAAAATTTAGTTAAGCAACACTAATATTCCATTTTATCATCATTATCAACAATCTACTATTCCATAATCACAAGATTGATTATGATTAAATACAATAAATCATTTAAATCAAAGACATGGATTAGAAATCTTGCAAATATTAACGAGTAAATATAAGAAGCAAAGGGTTTTTGAGTTTCCTGTCTCACTCGCTCTTATTCGAACATTTTGTTATTTTCTCTTCAATTTTCCATTACGGGTAAGGCACACCGAATGTTAGTGACGTTTAATAAACTTCCACAACGGATTATTAAGTTTGAGGATATACGTTTTTGAGTGTTTCCCCTATGTTTGAATGTTGTTATAACTGCAGAATATTCGTATGTACTTAGATGATATTGTTATATAATATAGGACAGGATCAAATAAGGTTTATTTATAGGAATTTGTTGTATTCTGTGTGCTTAATAAATTTATCTTTTCTTATCTTTTGTGTTTTTCAGACTTAGAGTAAGATAGATCAGCTAAGTTTCAAAATGGATAGGTACCTTTTCTAACACCGAACATCTCACGCTAGACACTACAAACTATAGCTGATATAAAATCTGGCACGTGACATTACAAAATAAATAAACTATTTAACTAACGTACTCGCATGCTAATTAAGAGATAAGATTACAAATCGTGTTCCGGGAGAAATTAAAATTAATTATTAATACTAATTTTGAATGGATTAAGATATCTACAACATTTGACGAGCTTTCTTGGATTAAGCATTACAACTGTTGTGTTTCTTCACCACAGGTGATAAAGCAATAACATTATGTGATTTCTTTTTAGTTCCAAAGTATTGATGACAGAGGACAAGTTACATTAGCGGATTTGCTTCCTTATCATGAACTGTACCTAGTGTACCTATCTGAGTTTGGCACTTAACACCATTAAATAATAATGCTCCCAGAGTCTATAAATATTTGAATAGTCCAATGGTGACATGTACATACTGATCCGAAATCCTGTACCAACGTAGTGGAGATAGTTGTGTTCGAAACAGAACAGGCGGAGTCTTGAGACCAAACTGATGCCATAGTCGACTAATTGTTATTAAACAATATGTCACATACTAAGGTAGGTAGTCAATAGATATCTCTGAGAGTAACTAACATCCGAATTAATTACTTTTTAGATATTAAAAAAAAATGAGTTACAGAAAAACTCGATTCTCCAAATAGCTGCATAAACCTATGCTAAACAGCTAACACAAAATATCTTAAATTGATTTCACCCGTAAGAGTGAGGTATGGTGAAATAATAAGATTACAGCGCCTCAACGCTTCCACAAACGCTTTTCTTTCACTTAGTCGATTTTAAGTGAAGATAAAGTTGGCATTAATTGGCGAACAGAGCTCGGCGCGGCAATTAGCACGCTAATTAAATTTATACTGCGTTATGACTAATTTATACGAAAACAAAATGCTCTCGACTCTAATGGGCTGGTCACATAGTAAAATGATTATTTTTTACATTTAAATAGTAGTTAGTAGGTACTCAAGAAAATTTGCAGTTGAGGATGAATATCTACAAGATGGATGGCTTAAAAGTATTAACTGTGAAGTGTTGGCAAATGATTTCGACTTTGTTGTTACTTAGTACGTGAACAAAGCTTCTTTAGATCTTGATTACAACATCTAAGTTCCATTAAATGTTTAATGTTCTTACAAATAGAGCACATTTTCTCAAAGACTTAGAGTACTTCACACTATGATTAAAACTATTCAACGTGAGATGAGTAGATGAGACATACATATTCCATCAACATTTATCAATCCCGCCAAAGCTCACCTGAAAATGTTACCTAGAATGGGTGTAGGTTTTTACCCTCTAAACCTGATATCAGATTTAAACGTAGAATTGTCTCTCGATTGCGCTATCTACGTGATAATAAGTGTAGAATATATTTTTTTGATTTTAGAAATTCACGTGCAGTTACAGTGCAGATTAAATAAATTGGAAGTTGTAGTTGCTGGTATATGACGTCATCGTTGATCTTAATTGGCGTCGGTGTTCGATGGCGTCAATCCGTGAGCTGTTGGTAGATTTGACGGCGCAACCAGGCTGACGATTAAACGAGGGTTTTGTTTACGTGTTCCCGCCGTGAGAAATGCACGCAATTTGCATTTTGATATTCGTCTGTAGATTTTTTTACTGGGTAATTATTTTGCGTTTGCTGCGTACTGCGTAGAAGGTATTTGATGTAGGGGTTTTTTACGCATATTAAATTGATCAACAATTATAGGTACTACCTGCATATGACTACAAATAATATATTGGTATTATGTAGCTACCTAAATATTGAAGAAAAAGTAATAGTGCCAAAACTTTTCTAGTACCTAATCCTTACCACTGCTCAAAAAGTCGACAATGTAACTAGATACCTATATTATGAATGGTAAATTATATTATCTTTAATATCGGAAAAACCACTGTTCTTGTATTAAAATGTCTTCTCTTATCGTTTTATACAGATTCCTTAATACCCTCTGATAACAGGGATAGGATTTAGTAGGTAACGCAGGTTAAAAGCTGAACGGATTTAGGTACTAATGGATAATATAAGAATCTTATTATCGAATTTATTTATCACTCCGTAACAATATAAAGGTCTTCTGAACAATTAAAAAATTATTGCCTAACAATGAAGTTAGCGGTGATTGTGTTAGCTTTTATTAGTGTTTCTTATGCCAGGATCTTGGATCATGAAGCTTTTCTTGAAGATATAACCTCTTTTGGATACCATGATAAGGTCGGCGTTCCGCTGGCTAAAGAAATCTATGAGGCTGAGACGGCTCTGAGCAATGATCCTACGAGAATCGTTGGTGGTTCTCCTTCACAGCAAGGACAGTTCCCGTACCAAGTAAGATCTTTAGAAAAATATTAAGAAATATCGTCTTTCATTTTACTTATTTTATAGTACAATGAGAAATAAATTTAGTTAAAATATTAAATGTAGGTTTAAGGATAGATTTTCTTCTTGTATTTTAATAACGTAGGTAGGTACACTTTTAATTAAAAAATTAACTCTGCAATTATCAGAATTTTTTTGAACTTTTAAGAGTTCATTTTTTTTATAACATCACAGCCCAAGGATCTCGCTTAATTGTCTGTAACTATAAAAAATAAAGAATGAAAATTTTAATACAAAAGATTTGATTAACAGGCTGGACTGATCATAACCCTGCCAACTGGAACCGGTGTCTGCGGTGGTTCTCTCCTCAATACAAATAGAGTCCTGACCGCTGCCCACTGCTGGTACGATGGAAGAAACCAAGCCTCTCAGCTCACGGTCGTTCTTGGTTCCGTCTTGTTATTCAGTGGAGGCATCAGGATTGCCACCAATCGCGTTATCATGCACGAAGGCTGGAGACCTGGTCTCTCTGTGAATGATATTGCTATGATACAGTTGCCACAGTCTGTGTCTTTTTCGAGTAAGTACAAAATCATTAAACAATTGTACCGTAGAGAATTGCTAAAATAAGGCTAAAATAAATGTTAATAATCGAACTTTGAACAACTGATTACAATAGGTATATGAACCTGGTGAAATTGCAACTAACAATATCTCTACCTCGTACTTTTGAACTTAACTATAGCTAAAAGAGCCTAACCTTTGCTTTTGATAGGGTAGAGTGTCTTTTAAACTTTCAGGCAATAATCATTGAGACTAGTAAACAACCTGTTTAAGTAACTTTCAGGCAATTATTACCATGAAAAAATATGTGTACGAGTATAATTTTAATAATAACTTTGTATAAACAAAACTCTCAGATGTTCATAATTGTTAAAATTATGGAAACAAGCACAGGCTTGCGTTGCCAGCAACTAGATTACATGAAATAAGTGCCTAATGCTTTCCAGGGCTTGTCTGTAAAGCTTTATAACAAAATCCCAGTGGCCGTTCAAACATTGCCTATAGATAGGTTTAAGAGAGTTATTAAAGAACGGCTATGCAGTGAAGCATATTATAAACTGAATGATTATATAAATGACTGCACAAAATGGGAATGAGGTGCTCGTCCCGGGCCGTTTCAATTGAAAGGTATAGTTGGGGGCAAGAATAAATGCACTTCGACTTTTAAAAAGAGAGCAGTTAATAGCTTCGGATTTACAGAGCGCATTCTCCGTGGCACACAGCTTTGTGGCATTCATTATCAGCTGTTGTTCTAATTCAATTGAACATATAATATAATGTACAGTTGTTAAAAATCTAAATATTTTTGCATAATTTCCTAAAACTCGATGTGCATTTATTGTTGCCCCCAACTAAACATTTGTTAAAAACAAAAACAATATAAAAAAAAAAAAAAAAAAGACATGTCCGCTGAGTTTCTTGCGCCGGTTCTTCTCAGCGAACTGGTGGTAGAACTATGTTATTTTATTTTTGACATTCAAAATGTACGTGTGTCCTACGGTGTGTTCACATTAACTTTTAAATAAATGATTTGACTTTGACTGTTTAAATTTTTATAGGTACCGTTGCTCCTGTATCTTTACCAACGGGTCCTGAATTGGAAGAAACTTTTGCTGAAGATATCGCCATTGCTTCAGGTTTTGGAGTGACTGCTGACGGTTAGTATACCTACCACTTTTTTATTCTTAAAAATTCTTAACCATTTGAAGCATTATCAAAACTGAGGAAAAACATTCAAAATAAAGTCAGGTATTATAAATACAAAATACAATACAGTCAAAGACACTGAACTTTGACCCAAAAGCTTTAGTGAGTTTAAAGCAAAAACCACTTCAATAATTTGATGAATTAAAAAAAACTTTTTCAAAGAAGTATGATTCCAATTATAACAATAATTTAAGTGTGACAAAACAATAATTAATGGAATTACCTAGATGATTTCTTTTTAAATTGTTACGATTTTTGTATATTTTATCTATCTTGTTTTTTCTAGATGGGGCTATCACAATAAATCAGTTTTTAAGCCACGTCGAAGTTCAAATAGTGCGTCATGCAATCTGTTGGCGTGCCTTCCCTCTCATTATTCTTCCTTCTCACATGTGCATTAGTGGAGAGAACGGCAGAAGCACATGTAGAGGTGACTCTGGAGGACCTCTTGTTGTAACACGAAACGACAGGCGAATCTTGGTATGTATGTTTGTTTTAGTGGTGTGATTCTCTGGAATTTTGGATCTTGGAATACTTTTTCAATGTGCAGGTTTTCATCCGATGTTTTTCTTAACGGTTTTTAGTCAGTGGTGTAGCGATTACCATTAATTACCATTACTAGTATTTGTAGATAAAACGTATAGACATTACATGCAAGCGACGTGGACAAGTTAACTTTAGTTTAGGTCCTTAAAATCAAACGATAAAATTTGGTTTAGCATGATAGCGAACACACAATGTCTTGCAAAAGGAAGACCGCACTCCCGGATCCACGCTGGTTCTGACCTAGCGGGGTATTCCGTGGGAGGGTGACACGCGGTCCCATCTTGGCGGGCGTCGGAAAGCCAGCCGACCGAGAGAGCTGGTGGCCGTATCGCCGGCGGCTGCCGGTTCAGCGACCGGGGGTGGCGCGACGGGAAAGAGTGACGAGTGCGTAATGCGTCGCGCCGTCCCTCGTAACCCCGTGCTGGGTTCTGGGCTCAGCCGGGGTTCAGACGCTGAGTGTAAGGTTTTAGTGCGGTACAACTCCCACATACCCGCGGGGCTGGTAGATTCCGGCGATTTCCTCCAACTCAAAAAAAAAGTCTTTGCTATAAGTAATATTCACAAATCACTTATGTCGCTGCATTTTCGTGCAAGTGAATTTCGCTTTTACGGTTGATATGCAATCATTAGGCTGATAAATAACGTACGTACATAATCACGCAATATTTTTCGTAGGTCGGCGTTACCTCGTTTGGTTCAAGAGCGGGATGCGAAGCCGGAATCCCAGCTGTATTTGCTAGAGTGACATCTTTCATGGACTTTATCAACAGAAACTTGTAACCTTTTTAATAATAAAGTGATTTTATATATATTATTGAGTGTTATTCCAAATTTTATTTAGTTGACCATTCCCACCCTAATTATTGCCTTTCTTCATCAGTTCATAGTGTTTGATAAAACTTATTCTTAACTCTTTATTGAATTTATATTTGAATTTAAAACAAGCTTTATTATAAGAGAAGGATCTGTGTTTTTGCCTTAGCACTACGTATATATTATGTAGTGGTATTGGTTCGTAAAAGTATGTATAGATGTAGTCAGTAATGATGACAGAAACTACACACATTGAAGAAATACCTAGTTTGTGCGAGGAAGCCTATATATATGAAAACTTACTGATAAACTACTTAGAGACGTTTGAGATACGGACCTTTTAAACTCTTTTGATCGTACGGCGTAGTTGGTGTGTACATCGTCTAGTTAATAAGTTGAATTCGTATTTTTTTTATATTGGATAGTTCACCATAAAATGGATTACAAGTACTAAAACAATCTACTTTGGCTTTAAAATTAAGCTTATCACCTACATGTACACATACATGTTTGACGTACTTAAAGTATGCAGATAATTAGCAGATTATTCGACTAAAGATACAATATTTTATTTATAAATATATCTTTTAATCACTTGAACCAGAGATACTCAATTGTAATAAAAGGAGTCACATACAGAAACGTGACTTAGTTGTTTTGGAAGGACTAACAATGAAATTGACGGTTGTAGCTCTTCTGGCTTTTGCCGCCCTCGCTTATGGAAGGAACTTGGACTTGGAGTTCATCCAAGAAGAATACACCGCCTACGGATACTTAGAGAAGATTGGTATTCCTTTGGCTGAAGAAATCCGTCAACGTGAAGAGCAAACTTCAAGAATCGCTGGAGGTTCCCCATCAGAACTCGGACAAATCCCATACCAGGTATTTTTATAATGTTTACAGTAAACATACTAAGCTGTTACCGTAACTAATTGTCTAACACTAGAACTTAACTATTTCCTTTCCCGAATATTAAGCTTCCTACTACGAGTATATGGAACCACGGCGGTCATCCACGGTTCGTTTCAGGAACACTTTCCACGCACCATCCGGTTTTGGAATGAACTTCCCTCTTCGGTATTCCCAGATCCTTCTTCAAACGAGGCTTGAGTAGGGTCCTTAAAGTTAGGTCGTAGGTAGTATAACCCTCAGTATCCCCTGACATTGCCGAGGTTCACGAACGACGGTAACCACTTACGATCAGGTAGTCTGTTGGCTCGTCTGCCTAAAAAAATGTATACAGGAATAAGATTTATGTATGGTATTTGGTGTTCGCAACAATAAAATATTTTTCACAGTGTAGGTTGTGACAGTTAATAGTCGTATTGTATTTGGTAAACTCCAATGAAAAATGTTGCGTAAACGGGATCTGTGGAACCTCGATATCACGACAAATTGTTCATATTTTTTTTGTACTTTACCTATCAGCCTGCAAGAGTATTAATTTTCTGTGCAGTAGATGTTCCTAACAATTAGGTAATATTGCTTTCAGACTGGTGTCTTAATTACTCTCCCACAAGGTACAGCTGTCTGCGGAGGTTCTGTCCTCACTGTCAACAGAGTTTTAACCGCTGCTCACTGCTGGTTCGATGGCAGAAACCAAGCCTCCCAATTTTTGATCGTGCTTGGCTCGACTACACTCTTCAGCGGCGGTGTCAGGATCCCAACATCTCAAGTTGCTATGCACGCAAACTGGGAGCCTTCCCTAATTCGTAACGATATTGCTGTTGTCTCCCTTCCTGAGCCAGTTACCTTCTCCAGTAAGTTATTTACATACGGCCAAAATTGTGAAACACAAATTTATTATTTAATTGTTTGTAGGTAAAATATCTACTTACCTTCTTTATTTTTACTATGTTAATAAGCACATACAAGAGATTTATCCCTTACGCATTAGAGCCCTGAGTCAACTAGCTGTCAATAACTTACAAACCATCCTGGTAGATTTTATATATAAGTTTTATCACAGTATATCATTACTTAATAATACAAGGTAATTATACAAATAAAAATAATAAGTAACATTTAGTTTGATCCCAAAACATCCATAACACAACGTTGTTTTATTTATTTCAGGTAGCATCGGTCCCGTCACTCTGCCGTCTGGAGTCCTACTAAATGATAATTTTGCCGGCAGTGAAGCTATTGCCTCTGGATTTGGTTTGACATCTGATGGTAAGACATCACTTCATTTTAATTTATTTTTTCACACTTTCCTAGCTTTTAATAAATTATGTTCTCTATATCTAATTTATTAATTACATGTTAGTGTAATTTCACGTTTTTAAAATACTTATTTATTTTTAGGTGGAAGCATCACCACCGGCCAGTACTTAAGCCACGTCGACGTTGACATCATCACCAACTTGCGTTGCACCTTTAGACTACCTATCATCCAATCCTCAAACATTTGCATCAGCGGTGCTAACGGCAGAAGCGTTTGCAGAGGTGACTCTGGTGGACCTCTTGTTGTCATTAGGAACAACACTCCCATCTTGGTAAGTTTCCGATAGCTTAAAGTTAGTAAAGATAAGAGATAGATTAAAGTTCAATTTTGGAATAGGCTAGCTAAAATTGGCAACTGTAGCGTGGGTGTGTAAGCTACAAGCTGCTTGCCTAGCTCTCTCATGACTTTTCAAAAACTATTGATGACGACAGCGCGACAGGCTACGATGAGAATTGGGAAAGGACTACGTCTAGCAGTGGACATAATATATGAGCTAACGATGTAAATAATTAATTGTAACTCATAGTTGCACCAGTAATTTAATATTATTTTTATTTCAACAGGTCGGTGTAACATCATTTGGTTCAGCACGCGGTTGTCAAATCGGTTCTCCAGCTGCCTTCGCAAGAGTGACCTCCTTCATCAGCTTTATCAACACTCACTTGTAAAACTGAAACTAAATTATACAAAATAAACAATAAAACGGACTAATTAATTGGTGTTTTCTTCAAAACAATTGTGGATGTCCTTAGTTTGTCAGTCTGTTGGTTTTCAGATAGAATCAGAACATAAGTGTACACTTCTTTCTTGAAGAAATTTGTTGACGTAAAAGTCTCAAGCGTTTCATTGCTGCGTTGATAATCAAGATTTTGAGTAGCTACTGATACAGCACTGATACAGCACTTAACTAAATTCTTATACAATATGCAGATGTTCTCGAGGTGTTTTCCTGCACCGACTTTGCTTAGTTACATAAAGCTTCTAGGATGTATGTTCGGGTGGAATCTTGCAAGCTACATTTGACAAACTTCCCGGCTTCCGATTGAGCTGACATTTTGCACGCAGATGTATATATATGGCGTTGAGCTGATGATGGATTCGGAAGGTGGTCATAGGAACTCTTGTACCAAATAAGATAAACCTGTCGTGTTTGGGCTCATTTTACTAGTCTTGGCACTTTACTCTACTGGTACGTGATATTCAGAATCTTAAATGCTTGTATTTAAAGTTTTCTTTAAAAAAAAAAATATTCGGTTCGTACCCAATACCTTCTGAACAGAAGGCAAGTACTTTAACGACTCGCCCATCACGACTTTTTGCAATTTTACGATTTGAGTTGTTTTCATTTTTTGTGACTCACTAGCTCGGGTTTTGGTCATGCATGAAAAGTCGTGATAATAAAGGAGTCAGGTCGCTTTTTGTGGCTTTATCTTTGAAGTGTTAAAATATATAAACGGTCTTTTAACATAAAATTAATAGCTAGAAATAGCGAAAGAGGACATAGTGAGTAAAAATGAATGGAGTATTCTTCTTTTATTTTGCTTGACCTTATCCCATTTAGATGGGGTCGGCGCAATATGTCTTCTCTCTCCACTCCTTTCTATCATTACATACATCAGTATTCAAAAGGGGGTAATAAGGATCTACAATTATAATACACAGTATACAGTTTTTGAGTAAGACGATATTACCGGACTTCCACCTGCCCCGCAGGTAGTAGTAGTATTTGTGGGAGTCGAATCGCACTAAAACTTGTTACCGAACACACTCAGCATCCTAACGTCGGCTGTGGTCTGAACCCAGCCCTGGGTTGTGTGGGATGAAGTCACACGTTTTTTTTTTGGACGGGAGGAAATCGCCGGACTTCCACTCGCCCCGCGAGGGGGGTATGTGGGAGTTGAACCGCACCAAAACCTCCCGCCGCTCACGATCGACATCCGATCCCCGGCCGGGGACAGAGCTCGGCACGAGGCTGGTAGGGGTGACAGTACGCGTTCGCGTTTGTCGCTCACATATCGCCCCGTCACCCCATGGAGTCACACGTAACACATTAAAACTTAAAGTACGATTATGAATTACAAGCTTTATATTAACTTGCACTGGGTGCATCTATGTATGTAACTATGTAAGTTTGGGTGGAATCTTTCAAGCTAAATTTGACAAACTTCCCGGTTTCCGATTAAGCTGATATTTTGCACGCAGATGTATATCGCGACAAGCGATACTATGACATAAAGACGCTGATCTGATGAAGGTTTCGGAAAGTGGTCATAGAAACTCCTGTACTGTATAAGATAGACCTATCGTATTTGGGCTCATTTTACTTGTCTTGGCTAGCACTCTACTGATACATGATATTCAGGATCTTAAAAGATTGTATTTAAAGTTTTCTTTAAAATAAATTATTTATTTAAAGAACTTTGCTTCAATGACAGTAGTACTTGTCATTTTACTGACTGGAATTAATAATCGTAATTTAGATACGTATCGCTTTGTCAGCCCTGAATTGATTAGAAGGGTATTAAAATTTTTAACATTTACCCTGCCATCGATTCTCCTCTGATGATGTGCATTAAATTAAATAAATAATAAATAAATAAAATAAAAAATCATTTATTGCCTGAATGTACTATGCTATGATTAAAGGGTAAGGATAAATATGATAAAATGCACAGTACACGGAGTTGCTAGCTTTTTACTTAAGCCCTTGAAATCGAAAGGATAAAACCAAAATATGTAACGTCAGGTGCGATATCCTTTGAGACATCATAATAATATTATGTCTATTAAAAAAATATAGTTGTCTATATATTTGACCATTATAAAGTATTTTATTCAGTCTTATATAAACTCATTTATGGGTGATAAGCAATCACCATAAATGTTTTTTTGTTCACAATGACGTAAAATATCCAGATAATTAGCAGATTACTAAAGATTATTGGATTTTAATTATATCATTTTAATCACTTGAACTAAAGATACAACATAGTAATATAAGGAGTATTAAACAGAATCGTGACTTAGTTGTTTTGGAAGGACTAACAATGAAATTGACGGTTGTAGCTCTTTTGGCTTTTGCCACCTTCGCTTATGGAAGAAACTTAGACTTGGAGTTCATCCAAGACGAATACACCGCCTACGGATACTTAGAAAAGATTGGCCTACCTTTGGCTGAAGAAATCCGTAAACATGAAGAACAATCTTCAAGAATCGTTGGAGGGTCCCCATCACTACTCGGACAGTTCCCATACCAGGTATAAATTGGAATCAGTCAAAATGCAACCTGTATCTGTATCTGTAACAACCCATGGCTGCCTACTGCTGGATTCAGGTCTCCTCCAAAGAGGGGTTAGGCATAGTCCACCACGCGTGTCCAATGCGGATTGGGGACTTCTCATATCTTCGAAGGATTTTTAGAATCTTTTTCCGATATGCAGATTTCCTCACGATGTTTTTAGCCAGTAGTGTGAAAAATTGCACATAAATCTTTTCACGTTAAGATTTAGAGATACAAGCCGGTTTTTAACTCGTGAAGTCCCGTACGGAAAGCAAGCGCTTCAACCACTCGGCCACCACGACTTCTTCCATAAGCAGAACAGTCTTTCATTTGCAAGAATTCTTACAAATGCAACCTGTAGATATAAGGTATAGTAATACCTAAGCAGGTCACAAAAAGACATCATTAGTGGTATCCATTGAGAAATTACTTGACATGTATAAATTGATGTACAGGCTTATTCTTATGATTTTAGAGCACTTTTTTGTACACTACGAATGTTTAAAACAACTACATAATTGCTTTCAGGCCGGTGTTTTGATCACTTTCCCACAAGGTACTGCCGTTTGTGGAGGATCTGTACTCAATCCCACGAGAGTTTTAACTGCTGCTCACTGCTGGTTCGATGGTAGAAACCAAGCAACTGGGCTTACGATTGTGCTTGGCTCTATCACGATCTTCACCGGCGGTTTCAGAGTTCCCACTAATCAAATTGCTATGCACGAAAACTGGGAGCCTTCCCTTATTCGTAATGACATTGCTGTTGTCTACCTTCCTGAGCCAGCTCCTTTCTCAAGTAAGTTTGAAAGTTTAACTTTAATTTAAACTTTAAGTTTAACTTTAGATCTTACTGCAATAAAAATAAAGACTATAAGAAATACGAGAAAATAATTATCAAAAATACTGAAATGAACCAGGAGAGCATTTAAAAATGTAATTTGGATCCTGTAGTAGCAGTACATACGACATTGAAGACTGTTCTATTTATTTCAGGCAACATTGGTCCCGTCACTCTGCCATCTGGTGCTCTTGTTAATGACGATTTTGCCGGCAGTGCAGCTATCGCATCTGGATTTGGTTTGACATCTGATGGTAAGAAAATGATTTAGTTTATTACAGTATTCTTTTTATTATAATAAACTTTAAAATTAAATAAAAATAATAATTGTTTATTTTTAGGCGGTAGCATCAGCGCCGGTCAGTTCTTGAGCCACGTCGAAGTTGATATTATCACCAACTTACGGTGCCGCCTTAGTTTCCCTCTTGTAGTTCAACCCTCGAACGTCTGCATTAGCGGTGCCAACGGCAGAAGCACTTGCAGAGGTGACTCTGGTGGTCCCCTTGTCGTCATCAGGAATAACACTCCTATTTTGGTAAGTTTTCAGTCCCAAAACAACGACAGTAATAACCTTGGTAAGCCTCTCACAAGTAGGATTTATGACCTTGTTTTTTTGTTTTGATATATTTCAAATACACCGAATACACGTCAACATTTTTAATTAACAGTTAACCTCTCAAGACACGTACGTTAATTGATATTTTAGTTTTAGGCTGTGTGATTAAATTTTTAATATTATTTATTTTTTCAATAGGTCGGAGTAACTTCATTCGGTTCAGGACGTGGTTGTCAAATCGGTTCTCCAGCTGCTTTCGCTAGAGTGACCTCCTTCCTCGGCTTCATCAACAACCACTTGTAAAAAGTGCAACATCAATAAAAAACTATTGAAATAAACTGAAAAATAAAACTTTATAAATAATTTGATTTTTATTCAAATCTTTCGTTCACAATAAATAACCCAAATCTGCAGAAAATAATTGAATACAAAATATTCGTTATAAGTCGAATTCCTCCTTCTACTTTTAAAAGTTGAAAATTGATATTTAAATTAGGAAATAGTATTATACTATACCAATTTACAAGTAATTCTTTTCTTTAAGAGCGGTCCCGATATTTCAGCACTGTTTCAAGCGCCATTATCACGGGAAGACTTCCCTACTTAAAAATAATCGTGGTAGGAACCCGTTTAGTAATAGTGTAAGTAAAGTAATTCTTTTCCCATGCCTATTTTATAATGAAAAAGATTTTTACGATTTTTACTCAATAATTTTAAACATTTTAAAGTCCGATGTGCGAGATAATTTTCTAGTGGGTTAAATTTTCTGGGTACTTTACTCCGGAAACGGTTAACTTTGTTCATAGGACTACTAAGATGAAAAAGAGAATGATTGGTTGCACATCTTCATCGTATTGCTGTAATTGAGATGTAGATAAAAATTAAGACGACTAAGATTTGTTGCGCAGGCCTAAATTGTGTGGGTTATTAGTTCAGGTTAGTTTTCGTAATTAATTAATCACACGGATGCTCAAATATTAATTAGCATAAAATTATAATACTAACAAAAATTCGAATCTTATTATGTTTTTTTGTAATTCTACGTATTTTGTAAAACATTTTATCTTAGCCGCTTGGTTTTGTTTGAAAGTTCACTAAATAAATTATAAATACGATTTTCACGTTTTTGTTACTTGGAACGTTAATGGCTCAAGTTACTATTACTTACATAATATGTTATTGTGAGTGTGTTGGTTTTCTGAATAGGATGGGTGCTAACAACAAGCTCACACCGTGCTGGATTCCGAGACACTGTGTTTTGGAAGGTAACAAATTAGCCGAAGGGTTGTCTAGAAAGGGTACTGGGTTTACCTTTCCTCGGCCCTGTGCTTCCAAAATGTCATTTCATCAAAGTTGAGATCCTGGGAGATAGAACAGAGCATGCTCCGCTGGCATAATTTCCCTGGATAGAAATCATATTGCCAAAGCCCTCATGGGGAGACGATGCTCAATTTACTCGGTATGCTCTCTCTTTAGGATGCAATCTCCCAAAGGATTCTCATCAAGACCTTAACTGGACACTGCAAGTTGAACAGGCACATGTGGCATCCCTCTTCACCTGCTCTGCGATTGTCCTCCCGTCAATAGCACTAGGTCTTGTATTCTCGGGGTCACATTCTGTTCCCTGAAGATATATTACAAACCTACTTAAGCCTTGGGTCAGATTTCTAATATAGAGGGATGGTTACAATAGATCCGCAAAGGTCACAGTGACCTAATGGGTAGCTGTCGTCCATCCCCCGAACCCCCCTTTAATTATTGAATACATACTTTTTTATTACCTGCTCACATTAATCTTAATTGCACTGCTAAAGAGAGTTTTGAAATGAGTAAATTCTTCTCAGCAGTTTCTTTGATAAATCACCAACAATTGGACCTTGATATCTTATAATAATAATCTTTATCTCTGACACAAAGGGGGCCTCTTATTTAGTGGAAAGATCAAACAAATATCTATCGATCTATCGAAAATCTTTGGTATTTATTTTCTGGACCCCTTGCTGCTTTTTTGTCATTTTTTCTTTAACTGTCGTTGAGGAAATGAATTTTTCCACAGGTACGGTTATTATCGTTTTTTGTTCAAAGTCATATCTAGAAAGTTAAAAGGGGTTAAAAATAATATTTTCAGTGCAAACCGCCACTCAAAATACTTAATATAATTATTCTGAAATATTATAGCTAAAGATAACGACATGCTTTCTCGACTTTTTAACTCGGCTTTTCTACAGTAGACCCCGTTTGTTAATTTATTAATTGCAACTCTTTACTGATCTTGACAAAAGATCAAATAGTTTTGTTCTTTGCAATTTGTTATTGCTTATTAAACCTAATTATAAATAAATTAAAATAATTATAAAGTAAAATTACAAGCATTGATTTTTATAAAAACTAGTAGAAATAGATATTGTTTACAAATGTAATTTAAAAATAGTATAAATTATTTATTTGCTTAGATCATTGAAACATTTTTAACCTTTCAGCTTTCTTGAACAGAATAATTAGATGAACTTTGTTTGTGGAGAATTTAACTAATAGGCGATAAAAATGAATTAAAACCTTGAAGAATTTGTTCTGAAAATTTCATATAAATATTTTTTCAGAACATTTTTAATTGAACTTCCAGAACAATTAATAGGATATTTAAAAAAACAGTAGTTTTCACCCTAATAATTATTTTGTCTATCTAATAAACTTTGGGACGGATTCTAAATAAAATTACCCGGTCTATTGTACACGCTATAGTAACTTCTTACATGTTCACTGTATTTTTTTTAACAAAAAATCACTTCTACTAAGTTAAGAAATACAGTTTAGGTCACTCGTACAGTTAAACTCTCCGATGACTAAAACTGAAGACTGAAGTGCAGCGATGTTTTATAGTGTGTCTCGGAGAAGTTCTGAAGAGATTGTGTCTTTGGGGTACCTTATCACCGAAAAAAATGTTATTGTTTTCCGTAATAACGTAAAATACGCAGATAAATTAACAGATTATTTGTTAAGGATTAACGATACTCAACTGTATCATCTTAATCACTGGAAAAACCAACTTAGACAAAATGTAATATAAGCGGAATTCTAAAAAAATCTGATTTAGTCGTTTGAGAAGGACCAACAATGAAATTAGCTGTTGTAACTATTTTGGCTTTTGCCACCCTTGCTTATGGAAGGAATTTGGACTTGGATCTGTTCCAAGAATCACACACGGCTTTTGGATACTTAGAAGATATTGGTATTCCTTTAGCTGAAGAAATTCGTCAAGCTGAAGAGAAAACTTCAAGAATTGTTGGAGGTTCTCCCTCACGACTCGGCCAGTTCCCTTACCAGGTAAACTAAACCAGAGCAAAAAAATCATTTAAGATTTTTAAACATGATTATTGATATAGCTTCTCGGAGTTGAAAAATAATTTTCCATATCGAATAGCTTTTATTTCCCTACTTCTTTATACTTACAAATTGTTTAACAAAAATTATATAGTTAACATTATAACTATTGAATGCTTACATATAGATTGCTTTTAGGCAGGTGTCATAATTACATTACCACAAGGAACGGCCGTTTGCGGAGGATCATTACTTAGCAACAACAGAGTGTTGACCGCTGCTCACTGCTGGTTCGACGGTAGAAATCAAGCCTCCCAGTTCACGATTGTGCTTGGATCGATCACGCTCTTCACTGGTGGAGTCAGAATCCCTACTTCTCAAATTGTCATGCACGAAAATTGGGAACCTTCCCTTGTCCGCAATGACGTTGCTATAGTCTACTTACCTCAGGCAGTTACATTCTCAGGTAAGGTTGAAACATAAACAGAAACCTATAAATAAAAATTTAAATTATCATTTAATTTAATATCACATGTGTCCATGATACATGTGTGAACGTGGAATTTTAAAGTAGATGGATGTAAGAGGAGAGGAAGGCCTAAGAAGAGATGGTTGGATTGTGTGAAAGAAGAAATGAAAATTCGCAGCGTGACAGAGGATTTATGCCAGATTAGGAATAAATGGAGAGATGAAACATTTATCCATGTTTTATCTCTCCATTTATTCGTCGAACCATATAAGGTTAAAAAAAGAATTTATTTAAACGCTCTAATAGTAATATAAAATAAAATTAAACAATTTCAGAAACCATTTCACCCGTCACATTGCCCTCTGGAGCTTTATTGAATGATAACTTCGCTGGTAGTGCAGCTATCGCATCTGGGTTTGGTTTGACTTCTGATGGTAAGCTATTTTTCCTTCAATACGGTAGATATATAATATATTTATAAATAATTGAGGAAATTAAAATTTGTATCTTATTATAAATTAAAATATTAGCATCCCTTATCAGTTTTTCTAGTGTTAAGAGATTGCAGTTTAAGAGAAGATCGTTAAAAAAAATTTCAGAAGGAGGTATCAGTACAGGCCAGTACCTTAGTCACGTCGATGTTGACATCATCACTAACTTACGGTGCCGCCTCAGCTTCCCTCTTGTAGTTCAACCCTCTAACATCTGCATCAGCGGCGCCAATGGCAGAAGCACTTGCAGAGGTGACTCTGGTGGTCCTCTTGTCGTCATCAGGAACAACACTCCCATTTTGGTAAGTTTTATGGATGTTAAACTTATAATTAAATTTTATAGCTCAGATATATTTTTTCTTTCTTTCCCAAAATGCTGTAATTTACCCAGTTTAATTTAATTATGCATTTATGTCAGTATCGTCTTAACGCTGTTTAATACATGTATGTTAATGTTTTTCTGTGTTTTACAGTATTTTTATAATAAAGTTCTGATTTGAACAGGTCGGTGTAACATCATTTGGTGCTAGACGTGGCTGTGAAATCGGTTCTCCAGCTGCTTTCGCTAGAGTGACCTCCTTCATTGGCTTCATCAACAGCCACTTGTAAACTAAGAACTCAAATAAAACTTGGAAAAAGTGAAAATACATCGGATAAATACATTAAATAAATGTGTGTCTTAATTTGTTAAACTTATTGATTTTCTTTCATTTCAGTATAATTTAAGATATTTAAGTATACGATAATATACTTAAATTATGAAAATCAAACATACTCAAAATCAATGTAATTAGCTAATCCGCTTAGTATTGATAAAATTATACAACATACTAGGTGATAGTAGATATTATTCAAAATCTTCAAATACATGATTCATTGGTGCATGTTTTCTACATAAGTTCTATATTTTATTTCACAATCCTATTTTATTTGTTGATGGTAAAACTCCAAAACACACTAAATTAAGTCACAGAAAAAAGAAAAAATGGTTGTTAACAGATTATTTAATTATATAATCGAGTAAGATTAAATTAATGATATGAAAAGCGTGATTTATTATTGTTATCATAATAGCATCTTGATTTAAATAACATTATCTTGTTTTAGCCAAATTACCTACAGTTATTAGATGGCATAATACCTACTAAGTATTTAGTCTACTATTTATAAAATCAGAACAAATAATTATTTGTATATTGAAGGCACCTAATTGACATCATCATAGTAAAATGACATCGTAATGTGACGTAGTATCAAGATGTTATGTTATGTTAAATACAGTATATCCCTACTGATTATACCTAATATCGCAAAACACCGGATTTCATACCGTACCAACCCATTACTGCCCACTGTTGGGCTCAGGTCTCCTCAGAAGAGGGATTAGGCATAGTCCACCACGCTTGCCCAGTGCGGATTGGGGACTTCACATATCTTCAAAGGATTTTTAGAACCCTTTTCCGACATGCAGGTTTCCTCACGATGTTTTCCTTCACCGTTTGCAGCCAGTGGTGTTTTGTGAAAAATTGCACATCAATCTTTTCACATTTAGATTTAGAGGTACAAGCCGGCCGGATTTGAACCCGCGACCTCCCGTACGGAAAGACGCGCTTCGACCACTCGGCCACCACGACTGATTTCACAACGGATTTCATACGTTGCCTGAAAAATAATTTTAGGCTCTGTTAATGACAGTGCTAGGTAGTCTATTCTTTTAATCAAACATTTCATATTGTTCCTTTAGTTTAAGTAACTATTTCTTAAAATTTTACAATTATAGTTAACCATACCTACATTACGAAGATATTAAGGTTAGGATAGATAGGATTAAGTTTTAAAATTCGAAACGATGTAATTGTACCTAATCAAGCGATTTATCGAACTTAGTAATCCGTCTGTCCTATCTTTTCACACTTGTCAAGGTAAGATTATATCTCACAAATTAATTATATTATTGAATAACTATTGATGTTAATAATATATACATCTCGCGAAAAAAATGAAAAATTTTCCAATCACAATTCATCTTTATTACATGATGGTTTTGAAATTTAGACTACAGTGCTTTACGGTCAAAGATAGTAAAGTTGTGGAAAAAACAGACTTATGAATATTTGTTTCTAGATGCAATTGGACTCACGTATAACTATCTTCTCTTATATATAAAAATGAATTGCTGTTCGTTAGTCTCGCTAAAACTCGAGAACTACTGAACCGATTTAGCTTATTTTAATCTTGAAATATTCGTAGAAGTCCAGGGAAGGTTTAAACGGGGAGAAAATTTACTTATGTGACACAGACGAAGTTGTGTGGGTCGGCTAGTTATGAATAAATTTATGGACATTGTTATATTTTAATATATTTTTATGTCACAAAATAGTTAAAGTTAATGGTTACTATCGCTCATAGGTTTATGATAATGTTATTGTTAGTGCGAAGTATTGGTCGATAAATTATTGTTTAGATTTCCATCTTGTTCAAAATTTTGGTACCAATGAATATTTTGATAAAGCTTGACTTGTGCTTTGCAGGATGTTATTGTTGTGATAAAGAAATAATAATGAATAAGCAAAGATTTATAGGTACACATACACACAATACCTATAACATGGTATTTTGTGTCTAAGCCATAACTGCAAAAAATCGTTATCTAAACATTAAAGACAGAATGTGTTATCTAATGTGTTTGGTCTTTGCAGCGGGAACATGTTAGAAAAATTAAAAATAATAATGATTTCAGTTTTAATTATTTATTTATTTAATATAATTAGAGGTTTCGGTTGAAGAAGTCGAGGAATGATGTCACTCTTGCGTATACAGAGGGCATGTTGACTGTGCAACCTAGACCGGATCCGAAAGATGTGATACCGATCTGAAAAGCAAAGATTATGGTTATAGAAACGATTTGGGAAAGTTTAAAATCGAGTTACTACCATAGAAACTAAGTAGGTTCATTTTCCGGTACAGTTTCTATTTAAGACACTTTTTCAGATATGGGTACTAGCTATTGGAATCATTTACCATATTTGATTTGAAAGTCCAGAACTGAAAGTTCTTGTCATGTAATCTTGACTGCTTACTAGTTCCCTCAATGTGAATCTGACAAATAATTTGCTAGCGGTATCTGTCAGTTGGTAGCAGAATGGTAGCAATTTTTGTTTGTTAGACGAAATCGAAGGGCATTGTAGGTCTAACCTAAAAATGAATTGACTGTTCCCACAGCGAGTAAAAAGGAACATGACACCGTAATATGGCAACCCAAAGTAGACATACTGGACAACATTTCTTATCTACAAAGCTAAACGAGAATAACTTACCAAGATAGGACGGCCATTTCTGTTGGTAACAAGAGGACCACCGGAGTCACCACGGCAAGTGCCAACACCGCCAACACCACTGGTGCACAAGTTCGATGGCTGCAAGTGCAAGGGGAAGGCCCAAGAGCATACACCGTTGGTGATCACGTTGAGGTTCACGTGACTGAGGTATTGAGAAGTAGTAATGGAGCCAGCTGTGAAGAAAATATTAAATTTTGATTTCTAATGTTTATTTTAAATACCAAATCTAGAGAAGGAGAGAACAGTAACACGGGAGAATACACATAAATCATAAATAATCATAAATGTAGACCTGATACAATTGTAAATGAGAGAAAATAAATATCTATTTTTTCGATATGTAATGTAACGATCTAAGAATGACTATAAAATAATAACACTACCAGTATATGATACCACGTATTTTTCAAAATTATAATTGGTAAAACTTACTAGAACTAGTCAAACCAAAGCCGGATGCAATGGCGGACACTCCAACGAAGTCTTCTTCCAATTCCCGTCCTTCAGGCAGGGAAACAATGTTGATTGCGGCTAAAATTATATAACATTTTTTTTTAGTTTTTGGAAAATATTCAATACATAAACTATTCTATGGGAAGAAGCGCAAAATAAGGAATGGATAGTAACAATAGTTACTACTATTGTTTTTCTCAAATGGTATAAATTGATACTGATGTAAAACAAAATGATTTCAAGGCAATACTTTTTTGGGTTTGTGTTGACCAAGAAAATAATATATAATCAACAAAAACTACCTGATAAAGTAACGGGAGTGGGCAAGTAGATGACAGCAACGTCGTTACGGGCAAGTTGGGGGATCCAGTTAGGGTGCATCACAACCACGCTGGTGTCAACTCTAGTGCCACCAGTGAACAGAGTCACGGAACCAAGGACGACGGTGATACGCCAACCGCGGTTAGTACCATCGAACCAGCAGTGGGCAGCTGTGAGAAGTCTGTCTGGAGTCACTAGTGTAGCTCCACAGACACCAGTCAGAGGTTGTTCACCAATAATAGCGATGAGGAGACCAGCCTGAAATCGAAATTTAAAAAGACATTGAGAGATTTTTTTATATTGGAAGGGTTGAATTTAGCCGTTTATTATAATAGAATTAAAATGATGTTTAATGATCAAAATAGAACAGTCAGTACGTAAAACTGTAATGACAGCATGGGGGCACCACATATTTGAATTTTTATTGTCATTAACATAAATAGTGCGGACAGTCTATGTATGATTTATTAAATGGTGTCTCCACCACGTTGATGCTCCATAAATGCAATTTAAATATGTAAAAATAAAAAGTTTACTTAAACGCAGAATCAGTTGGATATTAAATAATAATGGATGGTTTAAAAACAATAATATGAAAAATTGATCTCACCTGGTAAGGGTATTGCCCAACAGCAGCGGGAACACCTCCTACAATCCTGGAGCCGCTCAACGCTGATTCTTCAGCCTTGCGGATTCTTTCTGCTTCTGGGACACCATATTTGGTGAGGTACCCAAACACGGGGTTTTCATCAGGTACCGCAAAGGCACTGACGTATCCAACTAGAAGCAGGAGGCTCGCAAGGAAAGTCTTCATTGTGACTGGGTACCGGGGAATGATAATGTACCACTTTTATACCTAAGTGTTGCACGGTAATGATAAAGGCTATTTAAGATTATTTTCGTAATTAGTGTAGCTTATTGATCTTTATCATTAACATCACGTAAATTAATATTCAATTAATTAGATTTATATCTTAGAGGATATACAACAGGAGACGATCAAAATTATTTATAAGCATGCATTTAAGAACATGCTCAAATTTATTTATAAGTACAGCAAATGAATGGTGTTTTTCATGGTTTTATATCGATGTCCTATCTAATAGATAAGTAGCCGCCGAAAATTACAAGTAAAATGTAAAATTAAATAAAAATAAAATGTGAATTTAACAGATAACTTTCCAAATTTATTTGATTTATATCTGATATGAATATTATACGCGTTTTTGGATAAACCTAAGTACCTACTTGTAGAGTGCAACGATAAAAATGTAATTATTAAGTCATAGGTGAGATAAAGTTTTTTAAAGTGCGTTGCAATGTATAAATTACGATACGATGAATTTAAGTAACTACTTAAATTGAAGGAAAAAACACTCCTAAATTCGATCTTAAGCCACAATTTATATTTGAAAGAAAAGTAAAATCAAGATTATACACTAAAAAAATAAAGAAAATCCAATTTGCCATTAATTACCAAATTAAGTTGTTTTACTGTTTATTATATCTTAAAGAACAAAATCATTTCAAATGTTCATTGAAAAAGTCGATATAAGATGTAGTTCTTGAGTACACAGAAGGAAGTCCAGATTCACAGCCAAGAGCCGAGCCGAATGATGCGATGCCAATCTATAAACATAATTGAGAAAATTCAACATACGGATAATGAACGTAAAGTAACACTGACGAAACAATTTTTTGTTGTAAGTTTCACAAAAGTTAACAAAACTATAAAGTAGTTAAATTCAATCTGAGGTTTTAATGATTAACAGCATAATATTATTTGTAATCACAACTTCATTTCATTAGTATCATTACGATCTCAAGCTGTCAAGATCTCAACTGCTGGATAAAATCTCCAATGAAACTTCATTTAAGTGGTAAGTTGTATTGTAAACTTATTAAAAAAGTATTCCAATCTTACAAGAATTGGTTCGTTGTTTCTGATAACGATAAGAGGACCACCGGAATCTCCACCGCACACGCCAACATTTCCGAAACCATTAGTACAAAGGTTGGACTTCTGTAGTATGATCGGGAAGACCAACGAGCATATTCGGTTAGAAATCACGGTTAATCGTACGTGGTTTAAGGATTGAGTTGACTTTATTTCTCCATCTGAAAAGCAAAAGACGTGAACATTACAATACATTTTATTTGTAGATATTGTATTAGAAACTCAACTAGTACGAAGTATAATTCAACATTGGTCATCATTTCTCGAGTTTGCTCTATAATGTTCAAGTAATTAGATAAGTATGTAAGTTGAGTCAGTTTACAATAAAGAAGCATCAAAATTTACCATCACTCGTTGCTCCAAATCCAATAGCAATCGTAGATTCACCGCTAAAATTTTCGGTCAAGGTTTCACCAGATGGTAAAGCAATCGGTGCAATGAGGTCTGTAAAATCATAGCAATACTTGTAAAAAAATATTCTACTGTTTCAATTGTAGGAACATGTATCGATAGATCTTCTGACGGTTGCATGTCGCCAGCTTTACACTATATAGAAATCAAATGAGATCGCTTTCTATAATACAAGAATTTTCTTTAAGTCTTAGGTACCATCGGGAAACATTGATTGCTTAACCGAAATCAGAAGTATAATTGTTTTATTCCGAAGCATGGTTACCAATACAGTAATTGAAGACACTTACTTGAAAACTCAACATCATTGGGCAGATATACAACAGCAACATCATTCCTAACTAAATCAGGATTCCACTCTGGATGGGTGACAACAGCACTGGAAGTGATTCTTGTACCGCCAGAGAACAATAAGTCGGAACCAAGAACGACTGTGAACCGCCAAGCTTGGTTCTCACCATCGCTCCAGCAGTGAGCTGCTGTAACTACCTTAGATGAGCTAATGAGGGAGCCACCACAAACACTTACACCTTCAAATCCAATGACGTCACCGACTATACCAGTCTGAAATCAGTTAACATGATACTTATCGCGTGTTAGAACTTGTTTTAAAAATAGAATAGGTATAGATAATTTTATCAATGAAAATCTGGAGATTATAAGTCTTCGTAATTATTGTAATTAGATATGGGTTAAAATATACAAACGTTAAATGGATACTGTTCAGCAACAGCCGGTACGCCTCCAATGATTCTTGAATTTAAAATAGCCTCTTCTTTCTGTATTTGTTCGGCTAAGGGAATCCCAATTTTAGCATGATAATCATAAGCACTATTTTCACATGTCTCACTACATTTTATTATACAAACTAAGTTTGTTAGTGTAAGAACTAAAAAGAACTTCATGACTTTAATAAAACAGTTTTACTGTAAGTTGTTCTACTTTAAAATGTGCTATCCAAATAAGATAAACTAGAGATATTGTGAAGAGGAGATCGCTATCTCGATTTTGATAACAATGTATTTTTCAATAGATATAATCTGAAGTATGATTCATCTAAAATAGAGAACTACAAAGTTGACAAATTTTAACACACTCAAGAAACAGTCTAGATTTAAATGCAGTACAATTTTTATGCCATGTAAATTAAATTACTGCTTGTTAGGTACTAATATTTAACATTATTATAGGTACTAATATCTAAATAGTAAAATCGTCATCGGTTATTCAAGAGACATGACATGAATTTACGAAAAGTCGGCATTAACTAGCATTAAAACTAATTTGTAATCAATCAAAAGTTATTATTTCGTGGTAGTGTGCACAATGCACATGACGTGTTTTTATTATTTACGAGACGAAAGATCACAATACCCAAATAACAATCTTCGAGTTTTGACAGACAGTTACAAAGAAAAGTACACGGTTGTTATGTTTGTGTTTCGTAGTTCGGTTTACCCGTCGTATAAACAATTTCAGTCTCAACCTCGCACAGGGGACTGTCACTCAAGCATTCTCGCGGAACAAGCCAATGATATTAACCAACCATTTGCTAAAGACCCCTCGGTACTTGCACCCCTTTAATCACCGTCCACGAAAATTGGAGTACTGCGAAGAGTTCAACATAAATTGGACTGTCTGGTTTGTCTAAAGTCAAACTCTTTAGTTATGCTGACATTGTATTCAGATTCAATTCGGTTTATGCACGTGTCAGATGAATTATCTTTCGTTTTTAGGGAGCTTGATCCATCCATTTGTATTTTAAACAAACAGTTTAGTGAAATTACGGTTTTGTTGTTATTGTGAGTGATGCAGAATCATGCAAAAGTAGTTCAATGTTTGGGAATAAAGCATACCATGGATAGGAACAATATATGGTTCTATTTTGTTTTTAATTTTACAATTTAATTCCAATAGAAATTATCTTTAATATATTTATGCATCTTGTTTGGAAAGATCTGGGAAAACGAACGAATCTGTCGAATTTCGATTCGATTACTCGTGGCAGTCGTGGTGAACTCGAAATGTCGTGAGTGGCGGGAACCTCAAACATTAATCGAATTTCGGTCTTCGTCGGCCAAACGATCAAGTGTGCGTTAGTTCACATTACGAGACCACTTGGAATTCTCGATACTGACTCTCGAGTGCTCGATATACGATATCGAGATGACTGCCTCGATGTCAAGGAGTCTTGGATGCAATCCTATCCGCAGTTAGGTGGACTGCAAAGCACTTCATTGTCAGTGCATATCGTGGTCGGTTTCGTCCAAACAAACGGAATTTACACTGAATGCTATCTATACATTTACGATAAGACGCATGTATGCTTAGCTACACGTATTTTGTAATCTAAATTTAAGATTGTATCAATGTCATAATTATTTAAGACTGTTAGTATAGTCACACCAAAATGCAAAATTACGTAGCACTTTACCAGGCTCAATGTTAAAGCGTTTTAATATGGCATATAAACGAATATTCTCCACTTTGGAAATAAGTTGTAAAATGAAAAACAAATCTTTCAATAGTTGGAATACTAATTGAAAACTCTAAACCAAATTACGGTCTCTGAGTAAGATTACCCGCAAGTTAAATTTAGAAGGGAGTATTTGAACGCGTGATGTCGATGTCGCCCCGAAGATTAACCATAGCGGTAATCCGGGGTTTAACTATTATTTACACGTAACTCGCCAATCGATCTGTATGATTGACAGCGAGGGTAGGGGCGTCGACAACTATCCTGCAGTAGTGCTGGTCTAGACAGCCGTTTACGCCCTTACAGCCTTGATGGGAAAATACTGCTGTGCTTCAACGCAATTTGATCTCGTGATCTGTCCATTGTTGAGAAATTGATTTGAAATTGATGTGTTGAGAGATGTATGTTTATTAATTTGAATATTATCTTGGTATATCTAGCTAGTGTTTTAATATCATTGAAGAATTTGTTTATCAGAAAAGTAAAACACACTACAGCAAAATACACTTTCTAAGTAATTTTTATGTTTAAAATATGAGTTTGAGGTTCCGAGAGTACCTAGTCTTAGAAACAGTTGAAAAGTCTTAGCCACATCTTACAATTTTTAGTTTGAGATATTAAGAATACTCTCAATTAACATATAAATAAACTACAGTTCTAAAAACTATCATTAACAATTCGCTACTCTCGCTACAGCAATTAACATAATGATTTTCGACTAAAAACGTCCGAAACACATTGAAAAATTGATATAATTAAACGGGAAGTGTTCACAACGTGACAGCGGCGGGACGTTAATGCCACAGGACTAAATAACGTTAGAGCACCCTTGTTACACCAATTACGCCGGGCCCGGTTAAAATGTCTGCCCGTTTTAAAGTTTTCATCCGGATTTAGCAACGCACGACAGTTTAAACCATCAATCAGGCTGGCACTCGCGTTTTGTTGCTGTGAATTTTTATTGGTGTAAATATAATGAGCTTGTTGTGTTTTATTCAATTGACTTTGTTGATACTGGTTACAAAAGTTAGGGTAACTGCACAGGTAAACTGAGTAGGTATAGCGTTTATGTTAAAAAATTGTGTATTTATGGCATACCATTAATTCAACTTAACCTGATTTGTAGAACTGTTCAAGTAAACCGGGAGGTATACCCGCTTATTAGACTGACTACCTTATTTTATGTCTATGTTAAATTTACAGAAAGTCTATTGTTATTAGTTTTAGGTATTGAGCGAAATATTGAAATGTTCATCAATTGTTTTCGGCTCCTTTTATTTTTTTTTAAATATAATATTGCCTATCATATCATGGCCTTCTTTAATAACTGGACTATCGAAAACTGAAAGAATTTTCCAAATCTGACCAGCGGTTCCTTAAATCCGCGTCAAACTAACAAACTCTTTTCTTTTTTTTCAGTATAGAAAATTAAAATAAAAACGATATGCATCACGTTTATATTGTTTGTGTAAAATTTTATCGTTCATTTTCCATAATCCGTACGATATTTTCGGCGTCATTGTTTACGTCACAACACTATAATGCCAAATTGACGTCGCTTCGCTGTGTAAATACTTTAAATTGGCAGAGGATAAATGAGCCAATCAACTTGTGCATTATTTTAGCAGTGTTTAAACGTTTCAGCGAAATGAATACTAATTTGGATTTTGTAACACGTTTAAAAAGGTTCATTTAATTATTCAGTAAATTAATCAGCTTTGCTTTGAGTACCAACAGTAACATTGGTACTCAAAGCCTTTATGAAAAAGGGGATTTTTATTATTGACATTTTACTTTTACCATTATAAGGATGGACCGGTATGATGATCTGTTTGTTGAAAATCCTATTTCCAGTTTTAAGCATATACTTTTAGAAAATCTGCTAAATTTGACTGAGTCAGACTAATTCACTGGCTGGATGATCTGCGTTCCGTACGTCCTTGCGATTTATTTAATCTCGAAGAACTTTATTTTACTTGATGGTATGAAACTCACAGTTCAGATTCACGTCATGAATTAAGGGCCAACACAAGATTTAGCATTTAAGAAAAAAATTTAAATCGCATACACAGATCTACCAAGCACAAAATTCAAGATGAAACAAAGCAAAACAATTGTACTATTTTGACCACACTTCTGAAACTGCGGTCCGGAATCATCCATCCGAAACGCCAACTTCTGAGGGGGCAGTACGGCAGCCGAATTAAATAGTTCCCCCCAAAACTAGGTTGACGTAAACAATTTGGCCGACTTAGATGGACGGTGGGCGGACCGTGGTCACCGAATATTGCACTAGTTTAGAAACGTTAGTTCACTTGGTCACTATCTTCGTAACTTCGTTCAATTACGTTAGTTCGACTTGACGGGAGGCCTTTAGCAACTTTGATGTGTTAAATGGGGCTAAAAGTATGTTTCCTAATGAGTACAAAATTGTGGTTTGAAAATGTTTCGTTGTATTTAATTGTATTTCCTTCTGTGCGGCGTTTTAGTTCAATATTTTTTTGCACAAAAAGTAAAGAAATTCATAATAGTTTATATTGGCGCTAGGCACTTAGGCAGCACAATGCATCGACCATCTTAATCCGACTCTTGTATGTAGAGTAATAGAGTTGAAATCCGTTCAGAATACCTCACTTTGACCATGAGAATGACCAATGACCTATGACATAAGAATATTTTGACTTTCTTATGTCTAAACTGTATCTAATAAAACAAAAAATACAAGCGATAAGTGAAACACATTATATAATAAAGTAATTGAAAAAGATTGTGAATATTTCTAAAATCAAATAGTATTTTTCAATAGATGCATTACTAAATAAAGCAAATTTAAAATGAAAACCAAATAGACCCTCACATTTACGAATTAAATTTAAAGTGCTTCAATAATAGATTAAAGAGTACACGACAAAAGAATTTTCGTTATTTAAGTCTCAATTATCGAAAGACTTTGATAATAAGCCGCTTCTTATAAGAAAGGATGCGGCCGTCTAATCCCCTGGCTATTCTTCCCGCAGATCAAAAGTCCCAGGAGAATAATGCTCTTATGGACAGACTATTATAGCTCGAACACAGTGTAGATACTGCAGTATGTTATTTCTTGTCAAATGGAAAACTAAGATTCTGGAAAGATTTCTTTCTAAGTTAAGAGTACCTAAAAATAAAATTAAAGTTTTATGTAAAAAAATACATAAATTATTAATGTGTTCATCAGTAAACTAAATGAAAAATCATTCATCGCATATATTCTACCTTGTCTTGACCCAATGGGTGTTCCACGAGGAGGTATGTACATAATCATCATTCATTAATTTCATCATTTTCAATATCTCATACGAGTACTTAAAGTGAATAAAATTCAATTTTTTATTTTTAATTAACATGCACTGATGCATTGATCTGTATTAAATCATGTTGTTGAACAACTAAAACTTGTTCTACACTGTGGCAGCTGGTTGTCCGAACCATTAGCGAAGTTAAACCCGAGGTTTGTCGACTTACCCGCGTAAATCACTCTTGGGAAAATATGGAATAAGTAGCTATAAGTAATAAATAATGTATCGTATTGCTATAAATCTGAAAAGCGATTGGTACTTACCAACTTTGTGTTCGAACCATCCAACTTTGTATTAACTTAGTTTCTTTGCTGTTCTTCTTAATTACATTTCAAGGTACTTGACGTATGTTCGATATTGGAAAGTAGTGTTTTGGATAAGCCCTTAATCGTTATAGTGTAATTATTATAGTTTATTACTGTACCACTACGAATTTCATTATTATTTTGTGTGTATTGTTAAAATATTGTATTCAATTATAGTTTAGTATTTTTTTTTTATATATGCTGATCATCTTACTTGCTTTCTAAAGTTTATTTTGATTTTTCGTGTATTTATTATTTAATTTTGTTATCATACACTTTTTTTATAATAAGTTTTGAAGAACACATTCATATGAATGTTTTATTTAGAAGGGTTCAGTAATTATATAATAAAACAAGTGAACATCATAACCCTCTTATCATTCCCTTTATGTGAAATGTCATTGAAGTCAATATCCAAAACTACGTGCTTTATTCTATGTGTTGTAGATCATTGTTCTCGAAGGGGTTCTCTTGCGCCATTTTCATGAGGTTCCATTACTTTTATGAGGTAATTAGGTTGGGACTCATAAAAGTTTAGATCCCCAACCTTTGGTCTCTACCCTTTCTCTAATCTGGCCGCAAGAGACAACACTTTGCTCTCCGTCCATCACGAGAGCTAATTAATGATGATTAATAACTTTTGTTGATCTACTGACAAGGGTTCGAGGGGTAACGAAAAATTATAAGAAAAGTTTGGGCGATGACTGTTATAGAGTGTTTTGCGAATTTAGGAAAAATAAGTTATTTCCAAATTCGTTGAAGTAGTGCTCTGTAAAATTATATTTTAAAGGTTAATTAACATTTATTAGTTATTACCCTAGATCTAGGTTGCATTTTTTTTTTATTGCCATGTAGGCAGACGAGCCAACGGGCCACCTGATCGTAAGTGGTTACCGTCGCTCATAAACCTCTGCAATGTCAGGGGACATTGAGGGGTCATATACTATAAATGTTGAAAAGTTGTGTCTATTTTTAATTAAGAAGATAGTCCGTAACAGACATAATACAAATAATCTGTGTGAAGTAGTGCTTTTTAGTAAACATTGTTTTTTCTTACTTTGTTTTTTCTTACTTCAAACTCTGGTTTGCAAACACAATGTTATTCATCATTTAATTTTTTTTGTGTCTCACATATTGTTAGAAGAATTTATGTTACTGAAATTGTTTCGACTTCATAAAATTCACATTGCCGCCTATTTGTGTACTTTGAATGTGGAATTCAAATTTCAAACAAGGGCAACATTTCTATTGTTCTATGCGCAGGTATCAAGAAAAAAAAACGCCTGACGATGACATACACATTTTGTCTTCGGCCATTACGCGAAAGATTCTAGCATCATACGGAGCACTAATTCGAATATAATCTTTACGTGCACTATTCATTTAATTAACCTTATCAAGATCATCATACGACGTTGTAAAACCATCGACCAGTGTGTTGGTTTGTGTCGCGGTCACCACGAGTGGAGCCAGGAGCTGTCATCGTAACCCATCCAGGTACGTGCGCATTATATGTTACGGATTTGGATTTTCATAGGAACGTACATTGAATTAGCGACGATAGTCATTTTATTTTATTTCACAATAATTGATTCTCGACCCTGTGTTCGGGAACGGGTTTTGATACACTCTTTCTCCCACACAGAAATACTTTATATATATAATTGTATTAAAAGATTAATCAAATAAATTCTCCAAATAAATTACCAGCAAACATTAAAGAAGCAGACAAAAGAAATTGCATCAGCAGTTTTAGTTCAACTCAAGGGGCCTACAAATCGATACATGTTGTTATTCCACAACGAGGTAGTTTCGCATGACTGGGTATACCCGAAACACCACTTAGTCTGGTATAATTTTCAATGAGTAATGACTGCAGTGGACTGACTGACCTAGGTCAATATTGCTTGGAGGAGCTCCCGACGCTTATAAATCTGTTGAGTCGTTGTTGAATTATTTTTTTTTAGTTATGTTTTCAGTTAGTTTTATTTAAAAATCAGGACTGTTGGAAAGATATAGGAATAGATATTTTTTGTCCAATTCCAATTTTTGGAATGAGGTTTTTGAAACACAAGTGTGTAAGTTGTTTTTGTCACTAATGTGATGAAATTGATTCATTAGTAAAATTGAGAAATTATACCAATATTTATTTAGTACTACGTTATAAAAAATATATCTCTCAATAATTACTGATTGGCTATTTAGTTGGCTATATTTATTTAAGCATCACTCAAGAAATCATTTATTTGTGAACTATCTCAGCATTATAAATGGTTTACAGTTTTTAACTGTAGCTTCATTGTTAAACTTTGACTTCGCTGTCGCCCGGAACACTCAGTCAGAGACAGACGTGTTGCTCACCTGCTGTAGAAAAAATTATTGACATTAATATAATTGGTCGACCAGTCGATTCGGTTCCTCTCGTTTCTTCACGAACAACTGTTACGGAAGTCTCCTCCTCGTGGGCGTTCAGAGCGAGATAGAAGGACAGCGACCCCGCCTCAACCTGACGTCACTGCAGTCGCTGAGTATTACTGGCCAACCCCGCTCAACCACTTGTGAAGAAACTGAATTGCGGATCAACGAAAGACCGCACGGGGCGTTTCCGGCGCTGGCGCATATATTGGAAAGCAGTAGCTGAAACTGTACTCACCTTATCATTTTTATACTTACCTACCTAACACACTAAACACTTTTTTATTATTACTTATTCAGTTAACCACCTATCACATTCTATCCATTGAATTATAATTAATTCTTATATTATATTTTTTCTAATTAATAGTATACTAGTAATTTACCAAAACTGCTGCCAGATCCCCCCCTTTTTTATATAAAGTATAACATAATATATGTATAAAATAAAATAACAGCAACACGACTTTTAAAAGTAATTTTAAAATTTTACACACCTTCCTTCAGACCATTCTGACTAACTGTAAAATAATATTTATATAACAACATTGTCTCACTAAAGTCTCAGCGGAGTTAAAAAGACCCGACGGACACAACCTACACAGACTTGACTAGTCGTGCAAGCACGCACGCACAAACAAACGTACATTCATAGCTTCAATTAAGTATATCATACACTGACGTCTGCACGCATACGCACACGCACAGCTCATTCAAACACACACACATATAAACGAGCGCCTACACACTCACGCTCACAGACATACACACTCACACGCACACACTTACAATAACGTGCAGGTACATACTCAAAACTTCGACGATTACGACACCATCGTGGTTGCTGTAAACCAGCTGCCGTTGAAGCCATCACACAGAGAAACTGGAAAAACTCGAAAAAACGACTACGCATTCAACGTATAAAATCAAGACGAGGGCCCTTTACACCCGTTTTTTTTTTTGATACTTACAAAAACCACATATTGACGCATCCTCCCCCAACGAAATGTTCTCTTTTCACTCCCCACCGAAAGGGAAGCCATCGCGAGGACCCTCGGAGAAGGAAAAGACACCAGAATCGAGTCAGTTATTAGACAGGGCTATAAATGTGAAGAGGCTTAGCTCTGAATGGGAAGCAGATAGGAAAGAGGATAGACGTAAAACTCGAACACTTCCAGTAGTACCGACAGCTGAGGAACATCAGGAAAAAATTCAGAATGAGGACTGGAAGGAGGAAGCGAACGCATGCATTAAAAAGGCAAAAGCCCTTCTGGCTAAGCCCGAGGCGAAGACCATCAAGACAGAAATTAAGACAGGAGTCATTGGACATCTAGATAAGCTATTTGAACTGATCAAAAGAGCATCGAAAGAAAAAGAGAACGATAGTGTTAAGGAGCAAGAAAGAGATGAAGAAGCCAAACAAGATAGACTTAAACAGGAACAACTTAGGCACCTTCTAGAAAAACAAGCTAAACTCATTGAAGAGAACACGGAGAAAATGAAGGAACTGAAAGAAACTTTAGACACGAAGGTAAAAGAAGGTCTATCCTACGCTGCAGTAGCAAAAGGAAGACGACAAGAGAAAACTGCACTACACTCGGTTCTCGTTGCTTCAAATGATGAAACCAAAACAGGAGAAGAGGTATTGGATAAAGTTCGGAAAATTCTAAATACAAAAGAAGGAAACTACTCCGTGGACAAAGTGAGAAAAGCTAAAGAGGGGAAAATCATTATTGGATGCAAAACCCAAGAAGATAGACAGAAGATAAAGGACAAAATAGAAAACACAGAAAACCATCTACATGTCAGGATTTTGGAAAACAAAGATCCTCTGATTGCTTTGCAAGGCGTATTACAATGTAATACGGATGACGAAATAATGCAAGGACTCCGAAACCAAAATAAAAATATCTTCGACGGAATCCCCGAAACCGAAAATAGAACAGAAATAATCTATAGACGAAAACACCATAACCCTCACTTAGCTACAGTCATAATGAAGACGTCGCCGAAACTGTGGAAGAGACTCACGGATACGGAAATGGTGCGGATAGATATGAAACGGGTAAGGGCAGTAGACCATTCTCCGCTCATACAATGTTCTGCGTGCCTAGGATATGGGCATACTAAAACAAGGTGTGAAACAAGACAGGAAGTGTGCAGTCACTGTGGAGGCACGCACTTAAAAACAAAATGTGAGCTGTATCAGAGAGGTGACCCAGCCTGCTGCGTGAATTGTGTTAAATCAAAGCATATCAACACTGAGCATAATGCTTTTAGCGAAAATTGCCCTGTTCGCAGAAAATGGGACGCTTTAGCAAGAGCAAAGGTGGCGTATTGCTAAGGGCACTCACAGCGATAATGGAATAACAAAAACAGGTTTTTTAAAAATTGCACAAATAAACCTCCAGCGGAAACAGATTGCAACGGATGAGCTCATGACACAAGCAGCTAAGGAAGAAATAGGCGTAGCTCTTTTACAGGAACCATACGTGGGGAATATAAAAAGAGTTAGAGACTATGGAAGAGTCAGAATTTACCAATCCACTAACGAGGACGAAGGAACGGTAAAGGCCGCCATAGCAGTCTACGATCGAAACATAGAAATACATCAATATCCCGGTCTAACCACAAATAATATCACCGTAGTGGGTATTCAAATGAAATCTTGGAGAATCGTGCTTGTGTCGGTTTATTTCGAGCCTGACCGACTTATCGAACCATATTTAGAAAACCTGAGAGAAATAAAAAAGAAAATCGGCAACACAAAAATAATAATCGGCGGGGACGTTAATGCAAAAAGTATCTGGTGGGGGGAGTAAGGGAAGATGGAAGAGGTAAACTCGTAAATGGAGCACTTGCTGAGATGAATATGCATCTATTAAACGAGGGAGACGTACCAACATTCAATGTCATTAGGGGAGAAAAGCTGTTTACCAGCTTCATTGATATTACGGCCTGTTCAGAAAATATCATAGAACTAATTCGAGACTGGAAGGTAGAAGATTATATTAGCTCAGATCACGGGATTATTACATTTAAAATAAAGGCCGATAAACAGGTTGACAAAAATATAAAAACGACAACACGATTATATAATACTAGGAAAGCGGACTGGGATAGACTCTGCGTTAAAGTAAACCAATTAAAGAAAGAAAATAATATAAATAAGGAAAATATCACTCAAATAGAAACAAAAGAAGTGTTAGAACAAAATATTCGAATATACAACGAAATAATAATACAAGCAGCTAAAGAAACAATTCCCGTGAGAAAAGAAAAAAGAGACTTCAACTTACCTTGGTGGACCACAAGACTTGATGAGATGAGAAAAGGAGTAGCCACGAGAAAACGTAGAATTCGTTGCGCAGCACCAGCCCGCAGAAAAAAGGTCGTAGAAGAATACTTAAAGGCGAAGGAGAATTATGAAATGGAAGTAAAAACAGCCAAGACCGAGAGTTGGAAAGAATTTTGTAATAAGCAGGATGGAGAATCAATGTGGGACGGTATCTACAGAGTGATCAGGTGTACTTCTAAAAGAACTGGAGACGTACCATTGAAAAGGGACGGAAATGACTTAAGCCCAGAAGAGTCTGCAAAATATCTTGCAGAGACTTTCTATGCCGAAGATGCTGAAAGGGATGACTCCAAAGAACACAAACTCACGCGAGAAAGAGCGTCAAAAGTAAATGAGCTGAGCCATGCTGAAACTCATGACCCACCATTTACTAAATTGGAGCTCATGGCGTCACTTAAAACCTTCAACCCCAGAAAGGCTCCCGGAGGCGATGGACTCACATCCGACATATGCGAGAAAGTCATAGTGCAAGACCCTGAATTGTATCTGGCAATGGTAAACAGAGGTCTTAATCTAGGATGTTTTCCTGAGGTATGGAAGCAGGCAGTAGTCATAATACTAAAAAAGCCAAATAAAAACGACTACTCTTCACCGAAGTCGTACAGGCCAATAGGGCTGTTACCAGTCATGGGTAAAATATTTGAAAAGATGGTGGTAAACAGGCTGAAATGGCATCTACAGCCAAAATTGAGTCAAAGCCAATATGGATTCACGCCCCAGAGGAGTACCGAGGACTCCCTCTATGACATGATGAACCACATACGATCAAAATTACAAGAAAAGAAGCTAGTTGTAATGATTTCGTTAGACATAGAGGGAGCCTTCGATTCAGCGTGGTGGCCTGCTATTAGAGTCCGATTGGCTGACGAAAATTGCCCCGTAAATATCAGAAGGCTTCTTGACGACTACCTGGACAACAGGAATGTGTGTGTAAGATATGCAGGGAAAGAATGTTGTAGAAAAACGGAAAAGGGTTGCGTACAAGGGTCCGTGGGGGGACCGATATTGTGGAACCTTCTGCTAGATCCACTGCTGAAGGGACTGGAGGGCAGGAGTGGCCATGTTCAAGCGTTTGCTGATGACGTGGTCCTCTTGTTCGATGGACACGAAGCAGCGGCGATACAAAGAGAAGCAAACGAGACATTGCAATATATCTATACATGGGGAATAAAAAATAAACTTCGCTTCGCACCGCATAAAACTCTTGCTATGGTCATAACAAAAAAGAGGATATATGATGACCCCATTTTGGAAATGGGTGGCACACATATTAAATTGGTAGATGAGATTAAAATCCTTGGCCTTACAGTGGATAAAAAGTTAACCTTCAATGCACATCTAAAGAATACCACTACAAAGGTTATAAAAATTTACAATCAGTTAGCCAGAGCAGCAAGAATTAGTTGGGGGCTCCACTCCGATGTTATTCGCGCAATATACACCGCAGTGGTGGAGCCCATAATACTTTATGCAGCAAGTGCCTGGGAACCTGCCAGCCAGAAAAAGACGGTGCAAAGAAAACTAGGGTCACTACAAAGAGGTTTTGCACTAAAAATCTGCAGGGCGTACCGCACGGTGTCTCTTCATTCTGCACTACTAATAGCAGGAATCCTACCACTAGACCTAAGAATCAAAGAAGCTACCGTAATGTATAAAATACGAAAAGGAATAACCATGGCAGAACTAGTTGACATAGACATAGAAAAAAGGGACACTTATTGGAAACTAGGTCACCCAGCGTTGCAAACAGAAATCAAATATGACCGGTTGCTAGACAAAGAACAAATAGAAGAAGCAATAAAGAAAAACAACGTACAATACTACACAGATGGCAGCAAGACTGGAAATCAGGTTGGTGCAGCATACAGCAAGTGGGAAGCTGGACACGAGACGACATCAAAGAAGATAAAGATGTCGCCGTACTGTACAGTGTACCAGGCTGAACTGCTAGCAATTTTGAGAGTTACGGAAAATATTCTCGCGGAACCTGAGGTTTCCGCGAGTATTTTTAGTGACTCCAAATCCTCACTAGACACCATTTCCAATAAACTTAACATTAATCATCCCCTCGGCAACCAGATCAAAGAAAACATCGGAGAAGCAGGAAAGCAAGGAAAGGTAATAACCTTGTACTGGGTGAAAGCACACGTGGGAACCGAGGGGAATGAACGGGCCGACCAACTGGCAAAGGAAGCTGCCCTAAAGAGGACCAGACCCGATTACGATAAATGCCCTCCGTCTTATGTGAAAAAATGGATTCGTAAAGAATCTATCAATGAATGGGACAAAAGATATAGAGCAGGAACGACGGCTAGCGGAACAAAATTGTTTTTTCCATGTGCTATAGATGCATATAAGGTGATTAAAAAACTAAAACCAGAAGCAGTTCTGACACAGATACTAACTGGACATGGAGGTATAAAGGCATATTTAAAACGATTTAAACGCAAAGAAGACGCGTCATGCATATGTGATGAAGCTAAAGAAGAAACCATCCAACATCTACTAACTGATTGTCCAGGTTTTGGTTACTACAGAGATGAAGCTGAAAACAAGATAAATAATAACATAACAATACAAAAACTACCTGAGTTGATACAGAATCAAGATACCAGAGGAGGACTTATAGACTTTTGCATTAAAATACTCAAAATAGTCATAAACCGAAATAAGTAAGATATATTAGAATAAGATATAATAATAAAAAAGTAGCAATTAAGAGTCAGGAAATAGAATGATTAAAATATTGTATTTGTTTATTGTATTATTAATATCACAAAATTTTAAATAATATTAGTAAATAGGTAGTGCACACAGAAATTACTGTAAAGGAAGGAAGAGGAGATGTAACATCGTAGATATAAGTTTTAATAAATAAATCATGTGTATAATCATTTTACCCGAGATTTGGTTAGATAGGCTGGAGTCCTACCAGCAAGTCAGTGAAATTGAGAGAAGGATAAATGTGAAGTATGCGGCATGAAAGGATTGAACACGAGCGAGAACTGGTATGAAAGGTGAATAGCAAATTAAAAATTAAATAGTTAAATAAGGGCCCCGATAATGTTGGGGGTTAGGTAGGAAAAAAAAAAAAAAAAAAAAAAAAAAAAAAAAAAAAAAAAAAAAAACTTTGACTTCTTTGATTTTATTAATTATATTTGATCCATTACTGAACCATAACAGTTGACTCCACTGCTCTTGTCCGGGATATCCTGCAGGGTCCGTCCGAGATCAGTCACGCTTATCTCCTATTGTAAACACGACTCGATGACGCGTCAGATCTGACAATATACCGAGGGAATTTCATAAGGGGACGTCCCACTCATTTCGTAACGTTGATTGAAACGTTAAGAAAAGGAAATGAAGCAACGGTTTTGATGTACATGAGACGGTTTGTTGCTGAGAGTGATGACACGAAACATTATAGTAATAGTAAGACTGTCACTGGCCATTGGTGGAGTATAAATTGTAAGGTTTATCACAACTTTCTGTAGATATCATGGTGTGCTAAAAGAAGCCTTGTGAGAAAGTCGTTTATGAATCCATCTATATTACTAACATTTATACTAGTTATGCTTACAATTACTAAATACATAATTAGCCATATTCTATAATTATATTCATTAAACTTCAAAGAAATATCTGCAGCAAAATATCTCATAATTTTAGTAAACAATCTTGTTCTAAAAGTTTCTCAGCAATGAGATCCTTTTCGGTGCAAACACGATCTTCCTGCGGATAGAAATAAAATAATCCGACGTCTTAAATGCAAGTGTATAAAGGAAAGTTAATGTACAGAGGTGTAGTAGAAAGCCCTGCTCTTGTCGGTTCTAGTCTCTTTTACCTAATCTCTAGCGTTTTATTGGGCGTGGTACAAGTCACAAGAATTAACTAAAGTTCAACAATTAGCATAGAATTATTACGTTTGGAATCAACATCATGAACAGCAGAATGAAGCCAATTTAAAGTGTACCGTTCGCGCGTAACAACACTATATTTTGAATCGACATCTTATATACATATTAATAACAAAGTGTAATTTTAAAGAACTTATGTGTATGTAATATTTTATTAGTGTGTTAAACGAATTGAGTGTCATCGGTACACTAACGCCAGAATATCGTGTAGTTACGCGCGATCGCTGCACTTTAAATTGGCTTCATTCTGTTGTTCATGATATTGATTCCAGATGAAATAATTCTATGACAAGCAGTGTGTTATTCATTCATTGATGGAAATGCTTCAGTGAAAAAGGTGGTAGGTGTATAATATTTCGCTGAGCGTTCCATTTTCTGAAAAGATTTTATAGGAACGTGGTTTTAAAGACAAAAATCTATTTTATGCAACGCAGTTAGAGGTAAATTTTTTGGAGATAAAAATATACTTAATTCCTAATATAAAATAAAATTATATGTTCAATTTTCTGAAAAATATTAAGTAAAAGCACGATTGTTTTCACATAAAGAAATTTATTTACACCTACAAGACTGTTGGATCTATTTATACATTCTCGTTCAAGTTGTACGTGACCAAAAAAAATTGAGATTGTTTTTGTAGTTACATAGATTACTCGACACATTGAAAAATAAATGCATACTTTTTAAAATGCTGTTCTCTCGCCTTTTCTTTTCAAATTGTACCATCCACCACAGTAATGCACTACACAGCACTCACACACTGCGATTGTTCTTTTCTGGCGAGGAATTAGCAAACATTGCGAAATGCTTTTTAATACCACGTTCACTGTTTCCAACAAAACAAATTATGTTTGGAGGCTTTTAGACTTTATCATTGTTTATTTTGCTGTGAATTTTCATAACAATAGATGCTGTACCTAATGACATTTGATAATATTTTAGTAGATGTATTATAAATTATACTGAGTTTTAGTAATAAATAAATGTAAATCCTAATCTTACACATAATTTTTTTTATAAATAAATTTATAATATTATTTTCTGTATCTTTCATTTCTTAAGATTTAATTCAATGTTGAACATTTATAAAGATTACTTAAATGGAATGTTAAAGCTGGAAATAGGCATTTTATTATTCACTTTGTAAACTAATATCTATTCTGTAGATACATGCCGGAATTCACAATCTTCTAATCCAATTTAAAATGAATAAATCCAACCTTATCCAAGGTTGTTATCCTCATTAATAGATACCTCATGTAATTATTATTGATTGTGTTAGTTAAATAATAATTTCTTAATTTGTAGATAGAGACCTTCTTTATCTAGTTTTTGCATATCAAATAATGTTTCAATCAATGTAAGCAAAGTAACACTATTACTATTTTAGTCATCGAAATCAGTTCATCTTGAAAATTAAAATACTCGAAATGGATACTTTAGTTTTTAAATAAAATCAAGTCCAAACAAATATTTTATATTAGTATACTAAATACATTGTTTGTTAAAGTATGCACCATTATCTGCTATCATTTAAGTTTACAAAAATATTGAATACTCAAATAAAAATTTAATATTATTGTGTATTAGTAGTAACTATAGAGATATTAACTATAGAGTTAATGTACCTAAACGTACCTATACATAACCTTATTTACAAAATTAAACCCCAGTGCTTTACTGGCCGTCTCACTTCAACTCGCTAGTCACGTACACTTGGGCATTGAAGCTCCTGGACAAGGAGCGCTTGGTAGAAGCCTCCACTGTGGCGGCGTGGACGCCTATGCGTCCACACCCAGTGGACGTGGAGGTCGAGGCGCTATGGCTCCGGGACACGATGCATCGCATTAGCGATGCTTCGATGCCCCGGGTCGGCCCTCGGCCTCCTAACAGGTCGGCGTACTGGTGGTCGCCCGAGATAGCGCAGCTCCGTGCTGTATGCGTCCGGGCGAGACGCCGGTGCGCCAGACATCGCCGCCGCATCCTCGCGCGCCGTGACGATCCCGTCGCGTTCGCGGAGGAGGAGGCCCGGCTGTATGGCGAGTACGCTGAAGCGAGGAGCGCCATGCAGCTGGCCATCAAGCAGGCCAAGGAGAGGTACATGGAGTCACTCTTGGAGACGCTCGACGATGATCCGTGGGGGCGCCCGTATAAAGCGGTGCGTGGCAAGCTGCGCCCGTGGGCGCCTCCCCTGACTGAGCGTCTCCCACCTCAGCAGCTGCGGGACATCGTTTCGACGTTGTTCCCGCAGGAGCAGGACGGATTTATTCCGCCTGCTATGGGTGAACCGCCGGATCGCACCGGCGGTGAAGCCACTGCTGAGGTGCCTCACATCACGAAGGATGAGCTCCATGAGGCCGTGGTCAAAATGAGTAGAAAAGACACGGCACCCGGCCCGGACGGCATCCACGGCCGGGTCCTAGCCTTGGCCCTCAATGCCCTAGGGGACCGACTCCTGAGGCTGTACAACTCATGCCTGGAGTCGGGACGGTTTCCCTCGCTTTGGAGGACGGGCAGACTGGTCCTCCTACGTAAGGAGGGGCGCCCGGCGGACTCAGCCGCCGGTTACCGTCCCATCGTGCTGCTGGACGAGGTGGGCAAATTGCTGGAACGTGTTCTGGCTGCTCGCATCGTTCAGCACCTGGTCGGGGTTGGACCCGATCTGTCGGCGGAGCAGTACGGCTTCCGGGAGGGTCGTTCGACCGTAGATGCGATTCTGCGCGTCCGGACCCTCTCGGAGGAGGCCGTCTCCCAGGGTGGGGTGGCCTTGGCGGTGTCGCTCGACATCGCCAACGCCTTTAACACCCTGCCCTGGTCCGTGATTGGAGGGGCACTGGAGAGGCACGGAGTGCCCCTCTATCTCCGCCGGCTGATCGGCTCCTACCTGGAGGCCAGGTCGGTCGAATGTACCGGGTACGGTGGGACCTTGCACCGGTTCCAGGTCGTGCGCGGTGTTCCACAGGGGTCCGTTCTTGGACCCCTGCTCTGGAATATCGGGTACGACTGGGTGCTGAGGGGCGCCCTCCTCCCGGGCCTTAGCGTAATTTGTTACGCGGACGACACATTGGTCATGGCCCGGGGGGATGACTACGGAGAGTCTGCCCGTCTTGCCACAGCGGGGGTGGCCCTCGTCGTCGGCAGAATAAGGAGGTTGGGCCTCGACGTGGCGCTACACAAATCCCAGGCCCTGTGGTTTCGCAGGGCCAGGGTGGCGCCACCGGTCGACGCCCACATCATGGTAGGAGGCGTCCGAATCGGGGTCGGGGTGCAGCTTAAGTACCTCGGCCTCGTGCTGGACAGCCGTTGGACCTTCCGAACCCACTTCGAGCAGCTGGTCCCTCGACTTGTGAGGACGGCCGGCCATCTTGGTCGGTTGCTTCCGAACATCGGGGGACCCAGCCACGCAGTGCGCCGCCTCTACGCGGGGGTAGTGCGCTCGATGGCCCTGTACGGTGCGCCCGTTTGGGCCGAGCCTCGTACTCGGGCAACTTTTGCCCGATACTTGCGCCGGCCACAGCGCATCGTAGCCATCAGGGTCATCCGCGGGTACCGCACCGTCGCGTTTGAGGCGGCGTGCGTGCTGGCGGGGACGCCGCCCTGGGAGCTGGAGGCAGAGGCGCTCGCTGACGATTATCGTTGGCGATGCGACCTCCGGGCTCGGGGCGTAGTGCGTCCCCTGCGGGAAGCTGTTCGGGATCGGAAGGCCCAATCTCGGCGGTCCGTAATGGAGTCGTGGGAGCGACGCATCGCTAACCCCACTTGGGGTCTGCGGACCGTCGAGGCGATCCGCCCCGTCCTAAAGGATTGGGTGGGTCGTGGCGAAGGACGCCTCACCTTTTGGGCGGTGCAGATGCTGACCGGGCACGGGTGCTTCGGGCGGTATCTGCACCGCATTCAGGTGGAGCCGACGACGAGGTGCCATCACTGTATAGGATGTGACCAGGACACACCGGAGCATACGCTCGCTGTCTGCCCCGCATGGGAGCAGCAGCGGTGTGTCCTGGTCCGACAAATAGGACCGGACTTGTCGCTCCCGGGCGTCGTGGCGTCGATGCTCGAGAGTGGCGAGTCCTGGAAGGCGATGCTCGACTTCTGCGAGTCCACCATCTCGCAGAAGAGGGTGGCGGGGAGTGCGAGGGAGAGAATTTATTCTTCTCTCCGCCCCGCAACAACCCGCCGCCGTCGAGCAAGGGGCCGGAACCGGGATCTCGCCCGGAATCTGGCCCCTTAAGAGTTTCGGGTCCCCAACGCATGTGAGTGCGAGCGGGGACCCAAGAAGGTGTCGTGTCTCGCTCAGCACGCCCTTGCGTCAGAGCATCCGGAGGATGGCGGACCGCGCTCCCCGACCCACGCTGGTTCTGACCCAGCGGGGTATTCCGTGGGAGGGTGACATGCGGTCCAGCCATCTTGGCGGGCTTCGGATAGCCCGCCGACCGAGAGAGCCGGTGGCCGTATCGCCGGCGGCTGCCGGTTCGGCGTCCGGGGGCGGCGTGACGGAAAAGTGTGCCGAGAGCGTTACGCGTCGCGCCGTCCCACAAAACCCCGTGCTGGGTTCTGGCCTCAGCCGGGGTTCGGACGCTGAGTGTGAGCGGTTGGAGGTTTTAGTGAGGTTCAACTCCCACATACCCCGCCCGCGGGGCGGGCGGGGATCCGGTGATTTCCTCCAACTGAAAAAAAAAAAAAAAAAAAAAAAAAAAAAAAGTCACGTACACTAATGAATGAAATGAAATGAAATGAAATGAAATGAAATGAAATGAAATGAAATGAAATGAAATGAAATGAAATGAAATGAAATGAAATGAAATGAAATGAAATGAAATGAAATGAAATGAAATGAAATGAAATGAAATGAAATGAAATGAAATGAAATGAAATGAAATGAAATGAAATGAAATGAAATGAAATGAAATGAAATGAAATGAAATGAAATGAAATGAAATGAAATGAAATGAAATGAAATGAAATGAAATGAAATGAAATGAAATGAAATGAAATGAAATGAAATGAAATGAAATGAAATGAAATGAAATGAAATGAAATGAAATGAAATGAAATGAAATGAAATGAAATGAAATGAAATGAAATGAAATGAAATGAAATGAAATGAAATGAAATGAAATGAAATGAAATGAAATGAAATGAAATGAAATGAAATGAAATGAAATGAAATGAAATGAAATGAAATGAAATGAAATGAAATGAAATGAAATGAAATGAAATGAAATGAAATGAAATGAAATGAAATGAAATGAAATGAAATGAAATGAAATGAAATGAAATGAAATGAAATGAAATGAAATGAAATGAAATGAAATGAAATGAAATGAAATGAAATGAAATGAAATGAAATGAAATGAAATGAAATGAAATGAAATGAAATGAAATGAAATGAAATGAAATGAAATGAAATGAAATGAAATGAAATGAAATGAAATGAAATGAAATGAAATGAAATGAAATGAAATGAAATGAAATGAAATGAAATGAAATGAAATGAAATGAAATGAAATGAAATGAAATGAAATGAAATGAAATGAAATGAAATGAAATGAAATGAAATGAAATGAAATGAAATGAAATGAAATGAAATGAAATGAAATGAAATGAAATGAAATGAAATGAAATGAAATGAAATGAAATGAAATGAAATGAAATGAAATGAAATGAAATGAAATGAAATGAAATGAAATGAAATGAAATGAAATGAAATGAAATGAAATGAAATGAAATGAAATGAAATGAAATGAAATGAAATGAAATGAAATGAAATGAAATGAAATGAAATGAAATGAAATGAAATGAAATGAAATGAAATGAAATGAAATGAAATGAAATGAAATGAAATGAAATGAAATGAAATGAAATGAAATGAAATGAAATGAAATGAAATGAAATGAAATGAAATGAAATGAAATGAAATGAAATGAAATGAAATGAAATGAAATGAAATGAAATGAAATGAAATGAAATGAAATGAAATGAAATGAAATGAAATGAAATGAAATGAAATGAAATGAAATGAAATGAAATGAAATGAAATGAAATGAAATGAAATGAAATGAAATGAAATGAAATGAAATGAAATGAAATGAAATGAAATGAAATGAAATGAAATGAAATGAAATGAAATGAAATGAAATGAAATGAAATGAAATGAAATGAAATGAAATGAAATGAAATGAAATGAAATGAAATGAAATGAAATGAAATGAAATGAAATGAAATGAAATGAAATGAAATGAAATGAAATGAAATGAAATGAAATGAAATGAAATGAAATGAAATGAAATGAAATGAAATGAAATGAAATGAAATGAAATGAAATGAAATGAAATGAAATGAAATGAAATGAAATGAAATGAAATGAAATGAAATGAAATGAAATGAAATGAAATGAAATGAAATGAAATGAAATGAAATGAAATGAAATGAAATGAAATGAAATGAAATGAAATGAAATGAAATGAAATGAAATGAAATGAAATGAAATGAAATGAAATGAAATGAAATGAAATGAAATGAAATGAAATGAAATGAAATGAAATGAAATGAAATGAAATGAAATGAAATGAAATGAAATGAAATGAAATGAAATGAAATGAAATGAAATGAAATGAAATGAAATGAAATGAAATGAAATGAAATGAAATGAAATGAAATGAAATGAAATGAAATGAAATGAAATGAAATGAAATGAAATGAAATGAAATGAAATGAAATGAAATGAAATGAAATGAAATGAAATGAAATGAAATGAAATGAAATGAAATGAAATGAAATGAAATGAAATGAAATGAAATGAAATGAAATGAAATGAAATGAAATGAAATGAAATGAAATGAAATGAAATGAAATGAAATGAAATGAAATGAAATGAAATGAAATGAAATGAAATGAAATGAAATGAAATGAAATGAAATGAAATGAAATGAAATGAAATGAAATGAAATGAAATGAAATGAAATGAAATGAAATGAAATGAAATGAAATGAAATGAAATGAAATGAAATGAAATGAAATGAAATGAAATGAAATGAAATGAAATGAAATGAAATGAAATGAAATGAAATGAAATGAAATGAAATGAAATGAAATGAAATGAAATGAAATGAAATGAAATGAAATTATTTATTCTCAACGTTAATGAAATTTTCATGCTTGTTGATGTCAAAAGGCTACCACCAGTTCGGAAAAAGAAATAGCCACTGTCCTGAGAAGAACTGGCAAGAAACTCAGCGGGCATGTCTTTTTTTGTATTATTTTTCTGTTTTTTTTTTTTATCTTTTCAACTCAATATTACAATTTTTTATTACAATTTTTGTTACAATGTTGACCTAAAACGAAAGCTTCATTCCCACTTAGTGCAGTCATCTAGAAAATCACTAATTGTATAATAAGCTTTACTGCACAAACGATTTTTCACAACTTTTTTAAATGTATGCGTATTTAGGCTTTGAACGTTAAGTGGAATCTTGTTGTAAAGGCATATCGACAAACTCACAAATGATTTATTGATTTTGCGTAACCGAGTTGCTGGTAAAGCAAGCTTGTGTTTGTTCCGGGTATTAAAGTTGTGCAAGTCTGAAACTTTGGGGAAATCATCAATATTTTTCCTTACAAACATTACGTTCTCTAAAATGTATTGGGATGCAAACGTTAGAATATTTATTTCTTTAAACTTGTCCCTCAAGGATTCTCTTGGGTGCATATTATAGATTGCTCGAATGGCTCTTTTCTGTAGAACAAAAATCATTTGAACGTCGGCAGCATTACCCCGTAATAAAATACCATAGGACATTACACTATGAAAATAACTAAAATAAACTAAACGAGCTGTATTTTCATTTGTATATAATCTTATTTTTTAACCGCGTATGCTGCTGAGCTAAGCCTACTAGCCAACTTACATATGTGAGGGCCCCACTGTAATTTGGAATCTACTGTTATACCAAGAAAAACTGTAGACTCAACAAGCTCCAATGCCTCCCCACTCACCATAACATTACTTTCGACTTGTTTTACATTTGGCAACGTGAATTTAATACATTTAGTTTTCTTACTGTTCAACAAAAGATTATTGACGCTAAACCAGTTCAGTATGCGGGAGATAGCATTATTCACGTCGTCATAGTCATTCATCTGACGTTTGATTTTGAAAAGTAAAGATGTATCATCAGCAAATAATACTATCTCATGCCGGCATTCCACAAAACTAGGTAAGTCGTTTATATAAACAAGAAACAAGAAAGGACCCAGAATAGATCCCTGAGGGACTCCCATTTTCAAAGGTACGCCAGAAGACCGCTTTCCTTTAACATCAACTTTCTGTATTCTCCCGGATAAATATGAACCAATAAGAGCCAACGAAGAATCCCTAATTCCATAATGGCGTAGTTTCCTTAATAATGAGTCGTGATCAACGCAATCAAAAGCCTTAGATAAATCGCAAAAGACTCCAAGAGCATCATGCGACTCTTCCCAAGCCTCAAAAATATGTCTTATTAAATTTGTACCTGCGTCTATAGTCGAACGTCCCCTAGTAAAACCGTGTTGTTTACTGTGTAGAAGGTTATTTAAATTGAAATGATTAAGTAGCTGTTCTAAGATCACTTTTTCAAAAATTTTACTAAACGAAGGTAGCACTGAAATTGGTCTAAAGTTGGAGGGATCCGAGGTGCTACCGGATTTAAATAATGGTATCACTTTACTATATTTCATTAGATCAGGAAACACACCCAATTTTATACAGTCATTAAATATTGTTGCAAGGTATGGTGCAATTACATCAATAATAGGTTTTATTACTTTGACCGATATTCCCCAAAGATCAGGAGTTTTTTTAACATTAATTTGTTTAAAATTTCTCATTATGTCCATAGCACTAATATTTGTAAATTGAAAACTAACACTACATTTATTAACATGTTCTTTTAATAACGATTCAGCAATAGTGGGAGAAGAAATAAGAGACTTTGTAGTGGAAACTGGAATATCTGCAAAATAATTTTCAAATATATTAGCAATTTCTTGTTGCGTGTTTATTATTTTATCATTAATTTTTAACGCAAATTTAGTATCATCGTTCCTTACATTTCCTGTTTCCCGATTAATTATATTCCAAGTCATTTTAATTTTGTCTGATGCATTGTTAATCAGATTAGATAAATGTAGCGACTTAGCCATAGCACAAACTTTTCTAAAAATTTTTGAATAATTACGAACATATTTTTTAAAAGATTCACTACTATTATATGCTTTTTCAGAATAAAGATCATATAATTTTTGTCTACTTCTATGAATTCCAACAGTCGCCCATTCATTAAAAGAACTTTTACCTTTTAAGTTAATCATTTTTGGTTTAAAAACAACACTAAATTCTTCGTTAATCATATTAAAGAAATTTTTATAGAAAACGTCTGGATTTTTATTGTAATTTAAATATGACATTTTCTTAACAATGTTAATTCTAAAACTTTCCATGCGACCCTCGCTGATTGGAACAAACTTAAGATTTTTTATGTCATCAGTATCTGAACATGATTTAGTTGTAAAAGATAGATACTGTCCACTGTGATCTGAAGTCAGCTGATTAATTACATTATAATTTCGTATTTTTTTAAAATTTGTGAAGATATTATCTATACAAGTTGCTGTTGATTCAGTAACTCGTGTTGGCTCAAGAAATAAATTTGTAAGGTTATATGACTTTAACAATGTTGTGAACCTAATGGTGGTATTAGTATTTTCTAAAAGGTTAATGTTGAAGTCACCACAAATGCAAATACTCTTACTAGTTGCAGAGAGTTTTACTAGAATATTTTCCATTATATTTTCAAAGTTATCGTAATGTGAATTAGGAGGTCGATATGCAGTTACTAAAATGAAGCTATCGAATTCAACCGAGGCCACTTCAATGGTTCGTTCTTCAGAGAGATCGACAATATCGGAGCGTTCTTTACATTTGATATCCTCACTAACAATAATAAATGACCCGCCACGAATTGCTTTCTCCCTGCAGAAAGAACTTACAACCTTATAACTATCAAAATTAAATAACAGTTCATATTTTCGAAACCAATGTTCAGTTACACATAGAATATTAATTTTATTGTGCTTTAAAAACAAATCAATTTCAAGGTCTTTGCCCTTCATACCCTGTATGTTTTGATGAACCAAATTTATTACATTAGTTTTACATGAAGAATTGTTGGTAGTTGGGCTGTGTCTAGTATCATTTATTATGATGCCAGAGCTTAACTCTTTTGTCTTTAAATGAAGTTTAAATTTGTTGAGTCAGATTTCAACTTGTCAATAACATTAACTTTTCCCTGCTCAATAGAAGCAGGCTGTGGGTGAATTAATTTTAAAGAAGAACTATTAGTACTAATAGTAACTTGGTCATTAATATTATATGCTACCAAAGTAGCTAAATGTCGCTGTGTAAATTTGGATACATACATGGTATCTTGTGTCAATTTAAATCTATTAACAAATTTAGCAATGTCTATTAATAAGATTCCGCTACAATTATGTGTAGCATTGTACATGAACATATTTATGTTAAAAATACACTGATTATGTGCTTTGTCTAGGTTACTACAGTATGGGAATGTACATAAAATAATTTTACATTTTTTCTCCGATTGCAAATCAACCAGAAATCGAATACTGTAGTCCAATGATTTTTTGCTAACATTGGCATGACTACCTACCATTATTACAATTGTAGTTAGAGCGTCACAATGAATTGACTTCAATTTAGCAACTATATTACAGAAGGGCATACCTGGGTAACACATATTAACAACCTTTTGTTTAAGGCTCATTGCTAACATTGGACCAAAACTAACACCTATCTTATCGGATAATACTACAGTCTTTCTACACGTCGGAGTATCGGTGACAACCGGCACCACTTCCTGTCGCGTCAGAGGCGAGCACGGTTCCTCCTCTGCTGCGATGTGGTGCGCAGGCGATGCAGGGTGGAGACACGCAACCGGTACCTGCGCGGTAGGCGGACGCGCCGCGGCGTCGTAGGGCGCCGACGCAGGTGTAGGGGAGGCGCGGCGACGGCGACGGCGAGTACGACGGGAACGACTTGCTGCGGGACGTGCTTCATCAGTCGTGTGTGGCACACATCCCGAGTGGTCAGAATCGATCGGGGTGGTGTGGTTTTTCGTCATGTTAGATTCATCATCGACTTGCACTGTGTAGGTGATATCAGTGCAGTCGACCTCTGTAGTTCCGGTGATGCTGGTCCTCATCGTCTCCAGCCTCGTGGTGTTGTTGTCAATCAGCTGATCCATTTCTAAGCCCAAATCATGTATTTGCATAATTGATAAATTGAACTCATGCAATTCGGCAGTTAACTTGTCAATGTCAGCTTTGTCTTTGTCCCAATCTCGCTTGTTCTCTTTAATTTCTTGCTCTAACAATTTTATCTTGTTTTCTAAATTGATTTTATTTTGTTTCAGCTTAATAACATGTTTATTTTTCTTATGTGAGTGTTTAGTCTTCGTTATAATTTTGTTTATTTTAAGGATCGACTTTCTGCTAGCTTGACCTTGATCTTTTTTTTTTTGCACAAATTTTATCAGCATTGGTGTGTAATGCATCCAGGTCCATGTTTTCTAATTCCTCATACAAACTTCTGGTCCTCGTGACAGTTGGCTCAGTAAGTTGCTGTGCTTGTCCTGCTTGCAGTCTTTGCATGTCATTATGGGCATCAGCAAGTTGATGTTCCAGTTGAGATATTTTTTGTAGTGCTTTTTCGTACTGACTACTGAACTCATCGTAGTGTTCCAGTATGTGTTGCAACTTGTCTCTCTCCTCTCGGACACCTTCAAGTTGCTCGTCAAGTTCAGTCAGGGTACTTTTCAATGTTAAATAACGATTGTTAACATTTTCAATTTCGAGCTCGCTTTCGTCACGTTCTTGGAGAAGCATTTCATTCAACTCTCTGCTGGCTCTGAGGTCCTCCATTGTAGTCCTCAATTTGAGCTCCAGCTCCTGAACGTGCGTCTGACGTGTGGTCACTGGCATGTTTATGTTTTGTGAGCTGAAACACAAAGAAGAATGATAATCCACAGTACAGAAAATAATTTTACAGAGGAAAATAAGCTTCAGATTTATAAAAAAAAGTAATTTTCACTTTTAATTTAGTAGAAATAGAGAACAAAAAAGAATATAATTTTATTGAAAAAAATATAAAAAATTAAAAATTTACTTAATGATTAAAAAAATTTATCAATACCAACTTCAAAAAAAAAAACTAAATAGATACTACATAGATACCTACTCATATTGTATGTATTCATGAACCCACATAAACAGATGCAGGATCCACCATGTCAGTACAACGGAATGCCGTGCGGCTGAACATCGCTCACCAACCACAAATGTGACCAGACACCTGTCCAGAACGTACGGCTGCAACCACAAACGCGTGGAGAAACTTTGGTTCGTCTAAGATTGTCTTGCTGTTACATTGAATAAGCCACATTCAATGAAGGCATTTCAGTTTCACTTACAAAATACAATCTTCTGAGCATTTATAAAAATGTTAAGATTTTCTCCAATCTAATATCTAATATATATTATAATGGCGACAGTTTGTAAGTATGGATGTATGGATGTTTGTTACTCTTTCACGTAAAAACTACTGAATGGATTTGAATGAAACTTTACCACAATATAGCTTATATATCAGAATAACACATGGGTTACAATTTTTGAACCCCTTTGTAACGCAGACGAAGTTGCGAGGGTCATCTAGTATATTATAAAGGCGAAAGTTTGTAAGTATGGATGTATGGATGTTTGTTACTCTTTCACGTAAAAACTACTGAATGGATTTGAATGAAACTTTACCACAATATAGCTTATACATCAGAATAACATATAGGCTACAATTTTTGAGGTTTCTAATGTGACGTCGCGAACTAGACGGGCTAGACGGGACGAACCTGAAGTCCACGCGAACGAAGTCGCGGGCAAAAGCTAGTATATTATAATTGATGGACATATGTAGGTAGTAGTTTGTTTGATTCTTATTAATGTTTTCATGGAAACCAAACCAAGAGATTTTGACCAAAAGATTTTATTTTCTACTAGCTGACTCGCGCAACTTCGTCTGCGCCGAAAAAAAAAATTAGGGGTGGACTACCCCTAACATTTAGGGGATGAAAAATAGATGTTGGCCGATTCTCATAGGTACCGGATAAGCACAAAAAATTTCATCAAAATCGGTCGAGCCGTTTCGGAGGAGTTCAAGTTCGAACACCGTGACACGACAATTTTATATATTAGACTAGCTGGCCCACACAACTTCGTCTGCGTCACATAAGGATATTTTCTCACCGTTTAAACCTTCCCTGGACTTCTACGAATATTTCAAGACTAAAATAAGCCAAATCGGCTCAGTCGTTCTCGAGTTTTAGCGAGACTAACGAACAGCAATTCATTTTTAAGATTTACATTCGATATCAGTTTTGGACCTAACGTTTTTTTAGTTCCTACCGGTATAGAAATTTTGCCGCTTGCGTAAGAATACCTTTTTAAAGTTGTACCAGTTTTACGTTAGTGGATATAAAACGAATTTAAATTTAATTTTCTGGCGAATTACCGACTTACAAACATCAAACGAACCTTATAAGTTTGGAATTCAAATTACTTATTCTAATAAGCATTATACTTTCAATGACAGAGTATATTCGTTAATTGAATAAGTGGTAACTAAAGATTTAAATCTGAATCACAAACCCTTCAACTAATTTCCTTCATAAATCTTATTACATCAGCTACGTATATTCAAGTTTCACGGTTCAGACTGTGGCCCGGTAATGTATAGGACGGGACGTTAGCCTCCAGTCGACTGAAACCACTATTGCACGTAGATTGGGATATTGTGCAGCGTTTACACATTAAGGACATAGCTCCGACGTCTAAGTTTATTTACAACTTCGTGGTGCATTGATTTGTTGTTGGAATTTGTGATCGTAAGTTTAATTACTTCAAAAAGAAACTTTGAAACAGTTGTACTCTGCGTAACTTTATCTAATATGAGATTGATTGTAAGAATACTTTTATTCTTTGATCTAAAATAAATGTTCTAAAAGTATTGTTGTTCAAGTAAGAAAGTCTTTGTATTGTCTTTGACAGTAAAAGTTTGTAGGTTAAGGTGACTGCTTATTACGGGTATAGGTCGTCGCAGAAAACATTACAAAACTTATTTTAGGTATCTTTAGCCATTTTGAGATACCTTTTCAATAAAAATGACTTCAACACCAATGTTAATAAGAAACGGAAAATAATAAATGTTATTACTAAACGTGGTTCACGTTTCGTATTACGGCTGTAACACGGCTCGAAAGAAAATTAGCGTAATGCAGGTAGGAGGAAAACAAAAAAGTATCGTAATAACACGGAAGTTTTAGTACAAGGCAGCCCCGTCGTCGCGGACTGGGGATACCGGGGATTACCACTTGTTTACGACTTAACATCTAAAACGTATTTTTTTAATAAATCTACTCTTAAACATAAGCCTGTTTTAATTTTGATCAATTCTGATCAATCGATAGATAACAGCCCCTCATTGCCCTGGCATTGCAGAGGTTAATGAGCGATCAGGTGGGCCGTAGGCTCGTTTATCTATCACGCAATAAAAAAAAAAATTATGTCGTCCACATAATATACACACACACTTGTAACTGTCCTCTAAAGAACTATCAAAATTATAGTTTTAAAGTTAGTTTAAAAGATATTAAAAGCAAAAGTACAACTACATATGTAATATATTAGCGAAGCCTAGAGTTATTTTGTAGCAGCTTAATTATTTAACTTGGTGTCCTATACAAGGGTTGTCCTATCAAAATATTAACCTATTAAATAGAAAACTCACTTATTTTTAAGAGAAGTGAAGAACAAGGGATTTTTTTAAATTTCAATTATAAAGTATTTCTTAGGAAATGAAACCACACAAACATCTTTGCATCGTTCCCTCTTTCATTTTGATAACTGTATTTTAAAGCATTAAATAAATTACTGAATCAATTATTAGTACAATAATATTTTGTTAAAAAATGGCCGTATTTTCAACTTCCTCATGATTCTCAAACTAAACCATATTCTATAATTCGTGGCACAACAGTAGTATGGGCACCATTAACGAGTAGCTACGATGCGTGACTTTGTGTGTGATACGGCCCGTGACTGCTTTACCCCGTTCTCCCCTTCGCCCTAAACGCGGACACGTGTGCGAATTAATCCCCACTCCTTGCCTATAAATCATTGACCGAGACGGAAACGGACTGACTGTTGTTTTCGTTTTACTTGTATCAAACAATTTAATTGAATTTTCATTGGTGTACAAAAATGCATTAATGTTGTAATGTTTGAAAAATAATATGAACTCTTATTTTTTTTAATTTAAATTCGACGAATTAAATCTATAATTTTAGTAGTTTAAATTAGCTCTGATTATTTGATACAAAACTACGTTAATAGGAATATGTTATTGGAATTCAACTTCTTAGACATAACAAAAGCAAGTGAAGTTATTAAGTTCGCAAATAGTTGTATAAACCTACTTTACCAAACGTTCCTATTACGATAAAATTACGGAATGAATATAAAAAAGGTATTAAGTAATTTAACAAAAATATATAATTGTTTATTGAAATATCAATAACGTTCTTTCGTAATAAATAAATATACTTCGACTGTTTACTTACAATTTCTCGTTAACTACGAAAACCAAATTAATATTCACAGTACACCTTTATTTTAATAATATCGTAAATTCTTATTACGACTACATCCGAATTCACTTTCTGCGGCGCCATTATTTCCATTATTCGGCGCTGTGGTCGTGTAAAAACATATTTTACAGTCTCCATATCCTTCATTACTGTGATTTAAGTACGGGCCAAACACATGTCGGTGTAGGCAACAATATGTGCTTATAAAATTTGCATACCTTCATTCGCACTCTTCCTCAACCATTACCTTTCCATTTGGTAAATAATTTAGGAGCCCTCTAGGACTACGGCCAAATATTAAAAGTGATGGGTCCCCGAGGTTTAATGTTAGACTCCCCTCGTATTAAATTTTCTGTCACGCGAAATTCCCAAATGCATACGCCAGATATTTTTTGCACATGTTCATGTTGGTTTCTTTTGTTCCCGGTTCGATACAGAATGTCGTAGATTCTGATGCCGCCTATATTGATATAGTATTAACATTTCAAAACAAAATACAATGTGACTCCTGCGAGAGTGTAAGTTACAATTGTCGTATTGAGTGCGAAAGCATTGCACTTTTTTGTTACGGAAAATAAAATATGATCCTTCTGATATCGGTGGTTAAAATATCGATAAAGTTTTGTTCAGCAATAGCACAATTTAAACATATTTTTGAGAAGGGCTTTACTTCAATAATTTAAATTTTAGTATAGATAAGAAAACATATCTGTATAGTTGATATCTACTGTTGCTATTAATTTTTCGGAAGCTTAAACAAAACCAAAGACTGCCTATAATACTATATAATTTTCCCTCGGTATAAAATATCTAAGTCCGAATCTCTATAATACTAAAACAAAACAAAAATCTAAAATGCATTAACATAAAAACGAGATTCATCATGACAGAGGCAGAAAAAGTCATATGGCATAATTTCATATTCATATTGGATAGGTACATCACTAAACAAGTTCCGTGCAGGGTTGAATAATCGAGCTCATTGTGTATGCATCAAATTTGCAGAACAAAACTAATCTAAAGCTCTAGAGCAATAAAAATGTCCCACTTGCTCGAGTTTAAAAATAGATGCCAACAAGGTGTAATCTCCGCGATTCTTATTATAAAATTTTGCATCTTAAATATTTAACATTTTTCAACGAAGCCTCGCTTTGGAGGGTAACGTTGCTATTACGTCAGACAAAGTAGCCCGAGAACGGAGGAAATCCTTGTATTCCTTAGGAATAGTCTAATTTGATGACTTGCTTTTATGTGATACAATTTTGTTTTAGTATGCTTTTTTTGAAGTTTTTGCTTTACTATTTTAAAAGGAGTATTTTACATACGTAAATTTTGTGTCATTATGCGTAAATAAACGTAAAAAAATACTTTTTTGTTTCTTTCATAGTGTGATAAAATTGAAGAAATAAATACATCCTGTGTAGCCTATGGCGCTATATTTATTTTATAATACTACTTTAGTACACTTGTTATAATTTTAGGACTCGTTTATATGCCTATCTACAGTCTACATGGTTCTTAGATAGCTGAAAATGATTAATTGATGTCAATATTTTGAGGAAAACTAACCTAAATAATGAAGACAAAGCTATTCTTTAATAAATCTTCAATATTTCGTCGATTTTGATCTCACAATGAAATTGACATCGTCGTCTTGAATATAATAAATCTCGGTAACAATGAGCGTTGATTTATCAAAATTAAATCTCTTTGTAAACAGCAGTAATCAAATTTATCGTTCATTTTAATCTTCCGTTCATTCCACGAGGAGACTCGTCGATTCAAATCGTCAGTGTTTACATTGTATATGACGCAATTACGGTAATGAAAATTATATTACCATTTTCTAATATCGATATCGACTCGGAAACAAACAGATTTAATGTAATTTTTTACCTGTTTCGCGATCGTCGTGAAGACGTTCGAAACATCCCCTTAACCGAACAAATATGCCCTGACATCCCTCGTCGTAGGGTAAAACATTGTTTGTTCTTCGTATTTTTATAAAGCTACGCAATAAAACGTTTGCATTTTACATTTTTTGGGGGCCCATAAATAAAAGAGCTCACGTAAAATTGCATTTTAAGCATTTCTAAACTCGACCGTCACCTTTGGTCGAGAGGCGCCTGTGGGCTGCGGAGGGACATTAAACTTTCTGAATAACGACGGGACTGCACGTATTGCGATATTGTAAAATCGGAAATTTATTGCGCATTATAAAATAGCCAACGTAGGTCGAGAGGCAATTCCATACAGACGAACATTCCGCTCGTTTTAATAACAATATTTGCCGACTATTTGAATCTGTACATAAACAGACAATAAATTAACTAAACAGATTACTGTCGCCCATGTCCTGCCTACGGCGTCCGAAGGTACCGTTAGGGTACAACTGAAATTAAATTACGTGTCGACAAAATGAGTTACGCCCTTTTCTGTAGATTAACAAACAAAAACTGATGGTATGAGGGTCAGAGTGACATTAATGTTGTTAGAGGCAAATGACTCTATTCTTCGCGAATGTGTCGCCGGCGCGTTGTTCTCTCACAATGCTACAATTTAAGCCGCTCATTGTTCTTGTTCATTCCGATCTCGATTTAGTTTTGCGCTTTTATCGTAGTCCATTTGGATCGTGGGACGTGATGGCTAGTCCATTCATACTTCACTAAAACGATTTTTATAGGTACTTATTGTAAAATAAAGTGTGTGTTGACAATTCGAAAATCTATATAGGAACTAACTTGGTTTTTGTTTTGAATGGATTGATATTGTTAAAGTGAAACATGAAAAATTTACACAGTAATAAATTGACTTGTTATTTCACACAAAAAAGACTACACAGATACCGCTGATCTCCCAATTGCTGACCACAAATAAAATTTCGAAGGGTGGAATACCCCAAACCACGGCTCCACAACCAATTAATTAAAAAAATCGCCGTGGCCAACCGAATCTGTGCGGAAGGGCATCATTGTTATGTAAATTTGTGCAAACTTCGCGAGCAGACGTAGGCATGACTAATTGTTAATACAGCTAATGCGCTTACGAGGACGGGACACCGCACATACCGCCTAGATGTAACAACGGATTACTCGTACGCTGACCTAGCCACATCTTCGCTCTCTGTAGAGTGGTCGACCGAAAGGGCTTATACTACTGGGGTGTGATATAACCCTTAATATTTGTTTATTGACAAAAGAATTAAAGATGGTTTTCAATTTTTGTTTTAACAGCTTAGATTTTTTCATTGCTAGATTCACTAGCGATGGCAGTAGATTTTTTTTTTCTCAGGCGAAATGAAACTGTCTTCGTTGTGTTTTTTAATTAATTGTAGAAACCAAAATATTGTAGCGTTTACTTGTAACTTTCTTTGTAATGGTGGACAAATCAGGCTTCTTAATATGACAACTTTATTCGTTATTTAAGTCCGTTGAAATAAATAGCCATAAAATGAAAAAAGTTTAATAACATAAAATTGAACATTTCAATTTTCCATTCGATCAAATATTTTAGTTTCAAATAAAATACCATTCCAAGGAATTGATATGCGACCGTAGTTAATTAATAAATGGAGACGAAATCCGCAGTGCACGCGTCACAAACCCCCGTGAAATACCAAATAACATGCTCCACTGGCGCATTTGTAACTTAATTCCAAATGCATTCTTGTTCCCTTTTAAAAATATTAAAATCCACGGATTCTTTTTAATATTATTCTCTATTTTGACCATAAATTATATTTTGTTGAAATATAGGTAATTAAACTAATGTACGTGTTCGTTTTTTCAAATGAAGTAATGTCCTTTGAACAGGTCGACTTGATTTATGCATGTAAATCACTTCATTAGTGAGTTAGTGACTGTGATATAAGGGCGTAAAATTTCTAATAGATTAGCATTTTTATGCGCCTGTTAATGGCCTGACCTACCTCAATTTTCACTCCAAGTTCTAAATTTTACATGAACAATAAAATGATTATTTTACAATATTTTGAACTCTAATTTTAAGTACCTACTTGTAAAAATATATTGAATTTGAACAGTGGAAAACATATAACTTAACAGATCGAATAGCATTCTTTATGCGGGAAGTATATATATACGCGTATAACACTGGTAATAAAACACGATTCTGATACTTGTAGTTAATTGTATTAGCATTCTTAGCTGTTTGGTTTTTATTGTCTCGTAAGTAGACGAGCATACGGTCCACCTGTATGTAAGAAACTAATGTCGCTTATGGACTTCTACAATGTCAGACACTGCAGCGTCACCACTTGATTCGGATTCTTCTCGAATAAAACAACCTAACAAAAGTATTTTCAAACAATGTGTTACATTAAATTTACATTTACCCGTTTTGATACGTTCAATTCAACCCCTCGTCTGTTTATGGTGCAATCTGCAATTTAATCTCGGAGTCGTTTCCGAGACAAACTGTATCCAACTTGTCAACCCTGAGTATTCGTTTACGATGCACACGCGAAGGATATACAGCGGTTTACTGTTTTACTGAGATTGCTATTAGCTGCTAAAATATGTATTAAAAGTATCTAATATGTTTTTAGAATGTAGTCGATAGTCTCAGTATGTTTATGAAAATTTTAACGTCATGCTCAGTTTATTATAGAACTTCATTTATGAATCTTGTATCGTATAAAATACACATTCCGCCTTTGTGATGCAAGCATATTGAAAGAATGTGGTAGTAGCTACTGATAATCGCCAATATTCCAAAATATAAATTAGCTCTACCTTACCTTACCTAACAATGCCTTAGTCATAGAGCAACGTTATCCTTAAAAATATATTATCAGAACTACGTTCCCGCGACAAATACGCATTACCGATTCATAGGAAATAACATGTAACAATAGTAATCAGCCGTTTGCTTATGAAAGAAAAATCACATTTCGAAGGCAGGCTAGGCGGTGCCAAGCACAGATTTCGTCGGCAATGTATCGTGAAATTAGTTTAGTGGCACTATATAATTACGCGCCCTCACTTTTTATAGTCCCTCGGTCGTTGAAGGGTGCTGCCCCCGACTTGTTATGACGAAAATGTCAACCCGGCATGGGACTTGATGAATCGACACTATTTTAAGCATTTTATCCTCTCGTTTTGATACTTTTATTACGGACAAACAACTTCCTTAACATGCCTTTTTTATTTTATTGACTGGGCAGCGATGGTTTGCTTCTTTTATGTTTTTTGTTTAGGCATTTTGTCGTTAATTTTTTGTTGAAGATTTGTTAACTTTTAGTCTTAATTTTAATATATCTGGGATTCTCAAAGGTAATTTATAGTAAACTTTAAACCATCTCCAACTATTATCTTTATTATTTATAACAATATGAAATAAAATTTAACACAAATTTATGCAATTTTAAAACCGGTTATTCATGTTTACCTAGTCTGAGTTTCTCTCAAATAAACACAGAAATGAAGACCATATTAGTTCACTAGGGTTCAATAATAAAACACAAACTGAAAGGTACATTTCATAGATTTATTATATAAAATCTTAACGCTACATTCGAAATTAACTTATTATAATAACATGTGAAATTTACAGAACTATTTTAATATAGATAATAGTTATTAGTTATAATTATTGCGCAAGATCTTCCCAAGAGAGTAGGAAATCGTTAATACTATACTTAAGTACTTTTATAAACTAATACACGATAAACGACAAAGCTCAGATATTCCTTATCATTTTAAAATCATTAAAAATTATATATTTACATAATGATATGAAAGTGTCTGAGAAAATATATCTATGCGAAATGAAATTTTAACGAAGCACCTATTCGACTATATTTTAGTACTGCTGTATGAAATAGATTAATGATTACATACATCTAAATTGAATATAAGAAATCTAATAGAATAGAGTAAGGTAAACGATGTTTCTTAATTAGTTTCTGTTTGTGGCTTTGTCCTTAATTAAATAAACATAGAGAGACACATTGTATTATTTTCGATTTTTGATAACTCCAGATAATATTATTATATTTTTCTTTTAAACATTCTTAAGTGTATTATAGTATATTCACAATTATTTAATTTTCGATGCCATATTTTTTATCAAGACTGCACATAACTTGTGCTTAATGAGATAATTACTACTAATGATGACATAATATTATAAATTTAAAACACTACAAAAAATATTATGCTTACTTTTTCTTAATGAAATTTTAAAACCGTTTGTGTAAATATTTGATTTCTTCCAGGTATTTTTATGATATGAACTCGAAATATTAAGGTACAAATGATACGTGTTGATCGCTGTGCTTAAACAAATAATATTACAATAAATAAATCAATTACACATTTATATTGAATACTGTTTTAAAATGGTAAAACTCAAGCGAATGAATAATCCGCCGGATTTAAAATTACAATACCTATATTAATAACTTCGATGATGACTACAATTTCATTTAACCACGATACACCCAATAGTTAGACCCTTGGATCATAAACTTGGCTATCTTTACTACCTAAAGGGATCGCCTCATTCCATTTATTACCACAATCATGGCGTGTCTAAGATATATTAAAAATAAAAGCATTAATACTACGAATACATGAGCGAGTCTTAAATACGTCCGCGACAAATACTTATTAAATATACTAGTTTCTTATTATATCACAGGCTTAAATTATACATTACGATTAGGGACGTGCATTCTATACTTATAAAGTTGAACCGAAATTAGGTAACTATTTACACAAATGGGGGAAAAATAATGAGGAGAGAACTCCCACAACCCTCGGAGATTTCAAATTACGAACGCGGTACTAACGCGCGACGATACGTATCAATACTTGGATCGCTAATGTACTACGTTTAAATACTCTTGATACTTTATTGATAAATAATGGCCGACTTGAAAGTGAAACTTCTTAAGAGTTCTGTGTCATTTCTTTGTATAAAAGAGAGAGTGGTGGGGATTTTGTTGTTTTGTTTTGTAAAATAAATATTATTTCAAAACTAGTGATATTGATTTTAATGATTAGTGTTACTTTACTAAGTAAATTTACTGTCTATTTACTTCTTAAGAAATTCCACCTACAATTTTAAGTTTATTCATAAAACTGCACTAATCCAACATTAAATTAATAAATGCAAATATAAATAATTTTCTACATCGATTATAAAAACTAAGTAGCTTTAAAAATAAAACTAACAATTTCTCTATCCTTATTCAACAAACGAAGCGTACTTACAATACGAAAATTTCGATTTATTATACACATTTTCAAAAAACGAAGCAACTCACAACGCTTGTTCAAATTCAAAATGTCCAATACAATTTTGAGAGTCTAATCACCTTCTCATGTTCCAACATTAAAGGTACTATGTGTTACTTGGAACTATCACTGGTACTCGGACCTGTCACTAGTACTTGGAACTATCACTAGTACTTGGAACTGTCACTAGTACTCCGATCTGTCACTAGTACTTGGATCTGTCACTAGTCCTTAGAACGGTCACTAGTACTTGGAACTGTCACTAGTAAATTATCACTACACTTCGATTCACTTCACATCACTAGTTTTAGAATTATTTGTATTGTTCAGGAGAATATATTGAAGTAATTAAGGCCGACCATTAGATACGGTATCGGTATAACTGTTATGTAATAGTAAACGGATTGAAACATGAGATAGGCGATGCTCAGGAGCTATCACACTATCTCGTTAGGATGCGTGTTCTGATTCGAATCATTCTGCCGGGCGCATTGCTGAAAAAAAAAGAAAATAAAAAATATTATTTTTAGTGTTTATTTTTTTATTATTCCATATGATGATGAAAATAAAGAGAAATAAAAAGTATTAATTGTCGCTTAAGAGAAAATTCAAATGTTATGGTAGAGAATATATAATGTGATTAAATTGCGTAATAAAATTACAAGGATTTGAGAGAATTTTATTTTGTATATTCATTATGTTTTGATATTACGAAAATGTTTACAAAAGCTCGAAATATACTTATTGTTTTTATCTCACAATACATTATTACCCTTTAATCTTGGAAAAAGTTACGAGTACACCCTACACATATTATTCGGTTCAAGAATTCCATATATTACCTCTTGTTTTCGTTCCCACGTTTTCATAGCATTTTTGTACTTTTCGAACTCGTGACACCAATTTGAATATATCTTTTGATATTCATTGCTTTTCTCCGGCGGCGAACACCTGTAAGGAAAAAAGGATATTTATATAAAAGTTACACACGGAAATTGTTTAACCTTTCCATAACAATATTGTTAACTTGTAAATGTTACGTAAAATGAAATTTATTTATGAAACTGAAATTTTTGTAACTAAATATATGAGTATAATAATGTCAAGGACATGAATATGGTAATGTTTCTATTATAATTTTACGTGTGAGAATTCGTATTTCAACTAAGACTACTTTTGATCCAGTGTTCCAATTTCTAAATATGAATACTCACTTATAGGTTTTTTAAAAATAGTAAATTACAACCGTAATATTTTTAAATTAGTCGGATGAACATAACAATCAAAATATAATCAATTTTTGATCACAATAAATGTACATTTCTCACCTATGAGTATCGACAGTGATGTTGTAAGAGCAAAGTAAGGAGCCTCCGAGCCAACAGTCATATCTTCCAGCGTCGGCTTCATTCACGGCTATGATCAATAGTCCATGTTCCGATGTCTCTATATATTTCTCTGGTTTACTGCAAATAAAAGTAGATGCTTACAAGGACTATACAACTTTATGAAACTAAAAACTTAAGTCTTAATAAAAAATATTCATATATACAGGGTGATTTCCTAGTGAGGGTACATATTGAAGGTCATGGTAGCTGATGGTTATATACGACCAGTAAAATTAGTAATCGCAACTTAAAAATATCTAAAATTCTTGCAAAATGATGGTTTTTGGACAGCTGATGGGTGTGGCGGAGGTGTGGGGTGCGCGAGATCACTAAAGGTCATTAGTCAACACTTTTTTAGCCGAAATTGTTTATGTTTGAGGTAGTTTTGTCGAATTTAGATTTAAAAAAAAAAAAATGTAATTTTACCTATTTTTTGTAATATTCCGTATTAGAACAGAGTACTCATCACCCTCCAGCAATATGTACCCTCTCTAACAAATCACCCTGTATATACATATCAGTTATTACCTACATGTTGTCAGTTCCTGAGAAGTAAATTGTGTCAAGTAAGTACTAGCATCTAAGATAAGATTCAGCCTAGTTCGAATACTAGGGTCTATTAATCTTTGTTATTTTAGGCTTACTGCCAGTGTACTTGATAATATTATTTTGTTTGCTTGCAATAAAAATAACAAATTATAGCTTGTAAAACGAAAGTATCAAAATATTGCGCCCTCACTATAATTATATATTCTAATATCTTCGATGTACTGCAACTAAGATCTAGTAATTTCGAAATTGATAATCGCAGAATAATAAAGCTATGGGCGACAGTAGAAGATCTCGTAAATAACTTAACTTGTCAAACATAACGATAAGATAGAATTTTAAAGTATCAACATGAAGCAGTTTCACTTTAATATTATTTGAGCTGTTCCCAATTAAGTTACTTGTTTTGTCGTTTTTGCATTATTTTACGATTAAATATTATGATTGCGGCAAACAAATGTTTGATAAATATCGTTGTTCATTTTGTATTTTTTTAATGAGATTTTTTATGTTTTGATATTTATGACATTGTATTCTGGGATTACGTACATGCTCTCTGTATATTTTGTTTTCATCACAAATAAAAGATGTCTGTCTCTAGAGACGAAATTATTTATAGGTAATAGATATTTCAATTTAATTAAAAATAGGTATGGAATTAATTATTTGTTATTATTTAAAAACGATATACGAATTTATTTATGCTATACAATAATTTTAGTTCAGTTACATCTTTAACACAATTTCAATATTTTTTTAAACTCTCAGACGAACGTACCACTTCGAACTGAAATTCCATTTGAAAACACCCAAAGAGAAACAAATGCCGTAAACATAGAGCCAATACCAAAGTTTCCCCTTGCATTTTAATTGTGAACGCGGAAGTGCGATAAGAACAGAAGATTTGGGAGCCCTTTAATTAATGTTGTTGCATGCGTGCTTCGTTCGAACACAAAAAAAACATACTACAGAAGTCAGGATGCCTACAATACTTGTTTGATCAATGCACAAACTTATTCAATACAAAATTTGTTACGATTAAATGCAGTTTGTCTTTCTTCTATTGGCTAAACAAACTTGAAGTCCTCAACCCATATCAATAATATGGGAGGTCTTAATCACTGACTAAGGAGACATGAGAAGTAGTGGGCAGTAAATTAGTCGAGTGCAGTATCCACTCAAGTAGGTTTCATTGAAAGATAAATCAGTATACAGAGTGGAAATGTCCCGTCCAGAGAAAATGCCCCAAATATTAGTTTTGGCGAACATTTATTAAATACAAAACGTTCCTTAATTTTAAACATATTCAGACACTCGCGGTTTTCTATAATACTGTCATGCATTTTCAACGGTAGATTATCGAGTATGTGGAATCCAGTGCTAAACACAACAGAGAGTCTTGTAGATACAGCGAGTGTGGTGTGTTGTGATGTGAGTTCGAGTTCCAGTTGTACTACCCAAAAGCGAACGAGAACGTAGACAGATTTGTTTGCTCTTAAATTGACCCGCAGTATCCAGTCTTCTTGTGATCATGACGTTTGCAACAACGTTGAAATATCGAGACAACTCAATTAATTAAATATCGTGGTAAGAACCCGTTGAAAATGCACTAAAGTATTCCTTAATTTTGTAAAAGAAATACAACAAACTGCATTTAAAGTTTTTTGACAATGCTCATACTCCACCCAGGAATCGAACCTATAACCATCTCAAAATTCCAACCTGTATACGAATGGCAGTACAGTTAATGAAATAATGTTATCGTGAAAAATTACAAATGCAGTGCTTAAAAATCTTGACTTCTGTACAGAATTAGGGTTGTGTTGTTCGACTGTTTTCTGAGTTACTTCAACAATTAAATGAGTATTTATCTTCGCTTTTGTAAGTCTAAATTACTGTGCAGGTGCTTTCGTTGTAATTAAATTGTGGGCGTTTTAAGCGACCATTAAACACTTTTTGTTTTCGGGCTCATTAGCTGCGTCGGGTTAAGAGGATATGACTGTTTCGGTTGTAAATTATTAACCTTTTCAACCCTATAATTTAAAATAATATCTCGGAAGTTTGTGAGTGTAATGTGCTGTAGTATTACTGAGTGGAATAACTCTTCGTTTATCGCGTTTTGCTCATGTTTTTTTTCGTTTATTTGATTGATAAAGTGCGTTTTTGCTTAGTTAATGTTAGGAAGTTTTAATTTTAGTTAGCTCAAAGTTAGTGTAGCTGTTTAAGTTTCAGGTTAATCGCAATTTTGCTGACTTTTGATAAACTTAAAGGAGGAGATAAATTAAAATCTCAAAAAGGTTTTACTTAACTTTTGCTTATTTATAACTTACTAAGTCGGTTAACATTTACTTAAAGCCTACGGACCGTAGCATAACAGTTCGTAGCGTAGCCTTTACGTAGCGCAATGCTACGATACTAGTAAGTCTACAATGAGCTCACTTGTCTCGCTGTCATACCTGCGTAATTTTTGATTTTACACTTTTATTTCTCTAGTACCTAACGATGGGAGTTATATATCCACTCAACTGGGATCGGCAACCAAATTTTTTTGTTTACTTTTGCCAAGTCTGTGGCAGGAGCCAAAACTGAGCACAGTTCTAAAACTTGTTTTGTTTACATTTTTTAATCTTCTCTTATTTTTCGGAGATGATATATTTTCGCTGAAAATGCAATACAGCGTCGTTTAGTAAAAAGATTTACGAAAATATAAGATTTAATTAAAAATCAAAATTAACAAATATCGGAAAAATATGTTTTTAAAAAGGGGCTCAAACACGGTATTTATTCCGAACGAAGTCCCCAGTTTCGCCATCTAGCGAATAGTGACGTTCCCAGTTGAGTGGTTATATATAAAAAAAATGTTAGAATTTCAATTAAGAATTAAGAAAAAAATCCTGACTTAAACTCCATTAAAAAACTTACTTGAAAGTAATCGGATGTCTTCCCTTCTCCCGTGAATAGTGGTACCACGTGACCGCCCTCGGTTGCAGTACTTCAGGCATCTTGACGAAGCTTCCCAAATGCAGGCTCTGTCCCCACGTCGCGGACACCGCCTTACGAGATATCGACGAATCACAGATATCAGCTGTTTCGTTTGCTACGTCTTGGATTAACCTGTTGGAAGGATAATTTATGTAATTTATATAAAGCTAGAATTAGAGATTGTAGTTGTGTTGAAGGTGAAACAAAAACTGAGCGTCCTTGCTTTATTTGTAGCCGAAACAAACTTATAAATTGGAAATACTAAAATCAATATTTATTGAAGTTTATCTTTCCTCAACTCTGCTATACTTTATGTAATTACACTAAACTTAGAACCTCGTCTGTGGCTGTTATATGCTACTTCTGTTGTCTTTTTTAAATTTCCATTTCAAAGAGAATTTTCTGTTAGTTTATTTAACGATTAGTGATAACCATTACTATTATACCGGGACACAGGTGAGTAATGGAAGACGGTCCTGAGCACACTAAACTTTATTTACTACACTATGTCAAGGCCACAGAGTATGTACTACAAGCACAGATTATGTATAACGTTTATGCATATACAACAATTACTTTTGACTTAAACAAAACTATCGCCACTCTTACAGGATTCTTTTTAAACGAGATACAGCTATTTAATGTAGATGTTCCACATAATGGACCGACGATCTGGTCAGGATCGCGGAACGTTGTGACGAGGTTTAGGCGAAGCCTCAGCAGTGGAAGTCTACAGGCTGATGATGATAATGACGATGATTATACCTATCTGGAAATATCTTAAAAATGAATAACACTTACCCAGGGATATACTCGCGACATACACTGGCTTCTCTATCCCACCCGCAGTAAGGATCCCGAGCGCATCTAACGCACGCGTCATAGCGCCGCGCGCACAACGCTAGACGTAACTGTAATACGCGCTTGTCTGACGCCGCGTACAATGAACCGTGGAGTCTTGATATCGCCATAGCCTAGACAGATAAAAGGTAAATTAGGTTTATAATAGTGCGATTTCAGGATAAAGATATTAGTGGAAGTTAGAATAAAATCTTTTCACTTTAAGTCGCTGTAAATCGAATATATTTATATGAAATACATAATATAAAAACTTACTTGTATCGGTTCTCCAGGAGTGACATCGAAAATATCTAAAAGAGCCGACTGACTGTCACCATTTCTGGTCCACTGCACGATTTTGTGAATTTTTCCTTCATCTGTAACAAATAATGATTTTAACATTGAATTCGAGCAATGACTATGTCTTTTCCTTTCAAGTTTAATTTCATTAAATTATAATAATGAATATAATATAGTAACAATATTTTTAGTGCAAATTTTTCAAACGTAGTTGTTACTAATATAATATAATACACAAGATAATCTATTCGTCAGTAAATTCGGAGGAGAATTAACCACTTAGAGTTCATTAAATATTTATTAGATCATTAGACATGTTATAACTAGCATATCGGTGTAGTGGAATTCCGATAGTTCATCGTATACCGTGTTCAATTAGGAACATCTTGGATGTTAATTTCTATTTAGGTTATGTTTCCAGCTACATTACTAAACATAATTACATCTAAGTTCCTTATCTTATAATGTAGAGCATGTTATATTGTTAAATCATAAAACAGTCTCTTCTTCTGCGGTAAGAAGTTTAAATAAAAAAAACAAGGAACTATCGAAGAAGAACAATAAAAAGTGACTACTTTTTGCGTAACTAGATAAAGAATAAAAGTAAAACATAACAGTAAAAACCATAGATAGCTGAACATTGAAAATAGCAAATAAAATAGGAACTGTCTACTTAAAATACTGAAAAGGGACAATTTTGAAATCACAGAGCACGATCAACGTAAACGAACACTATCGAAACGTGATCGTTTCAAAGCCTAAGGTCACACGTAGGGGGCTCCTTACAACGCCACCGAATTAATATTCGGGCCACGGATCTTAATAGCTAATTGGATTAGGCATGTACCGAAATTACCAAACCGAGTTACTATGAATGCCGAACGTGTCGCAGAATGTCGCAGCCTACTATTATTGTGTTTGCTAAGTTATGGCTGAACTATAAATCAGTAATTATATTATTCCCCTCGTTATTGACTGGAAGTGTATTGATTATGCGAACGAGCACGTGCGGCTTGTAAGCTATCGATACGTCGCTAGTAATATTGTTCATACGTTAACAATCACAGAAAGGTCAAGGGAAATGGATTTTTATATGAAAGTAAGGGGCAGTCTATACCTTTGAAATCTAAATTAAGAATTATCATTAACAATGGTTTACATCTACTTAATAAGAATTTTTAGATTTACTTGAAGAGATTAATTTTACTGTTTTAATAAAAAATATGTAAATTAGACTTTCTAAACATCATAATCTTTCTAAATAGGGGTTGTTCGTTAGAAGCCCCGATCCCAGCTGATCACAAATTGCTTAGATGAGAATTTCGGTTCTTGCCTATGTATTAAGGATTATTAAAATTAGGATACACAGTACCAACTAAAGGAGGATCCCATTTCTCTTGTATCCGAAGAGCTTACCCTTAATCAGTGTATAAGTACATGCTTTATTTGAATAAATTTCCTCAAAACCTGAATTCCAAATGCAATGCTTTATTAGCAAGTCGAAACTCTTTAGTAAATGTCTGGAGTACCTATTCTTGTTGAATATGTGAATAAATATATACGTATCTTATGAGTATTAAATTACTTATGTATGAATATAACAGATTTAAAAAAATTACTCATTTTACTTTCGCAGTGGATCTATATTCACATGGATATATTTTATCAATAAAGTTATATGCGCTACATATATCACTGGCTACACATCTGAACGTCACTTGACAGCACATGGATGCGAGATAAGGGGTCCGTGATTGACAGAATCAAGGCGGCAATAATTAGTTTCCCTGATCGCACGATGCGATCGGAAAGGTTAATTATTTAGTATTTGTCTGTTACTCGTATGTGTAAAATTTACTCTAGCTTTGTTTTCAAATACTTCAAGAAACCTGTAATTGTACTTACGTTATAAAAACTTATCTGTATCGAAAAAGTAGTTGTTCATTACTTTTCTGCTAGTGAACCATTGTAGAACCAAAAAAAAACGTTGCTTTATGTATCTATAGTAATACGCATTAAGTACAATTTGGTTTGGTTGAACAAACAGTCCCTTAAATTTACTAAGTTGCATAAATGAACTGCTTACTCGTTTTTTCAAAATCTTTTTCATCAAATCCAACAATAGTTCAAGATAGATTCAATAGACGCATACAAAATCCACGTGCTTTGAATTTTAAACGTTTGATACGATAATAGAGTACATGAGAAAGCATTCAATCCCGCTTCAGGGGTAAGAAGACCCCAAACTGAAGCCTGTTTACCGGAGAGCTGTTACATGTTTTAAGCTTTAAGACGTGACACGCCGTAATGTGTCGCGGTGGTAATAACCTGATGACATATCTACATGAGAGCATTTGTGCGGGACATTCAGAGTTTATGGGAAAGGGTGCGTTACTTGATATTACGAATACATAAACAAGGGACTATTCATAAAGTTGATACTTACGTCACACGCTAGGCGTAAAAAACGTTGATGTGTTGCATTGTGTGATAACGGGGAAAATAAATATACCAATTTTTGTGATATTTTAAATTATAGAAGACAAGAAACCGAAGATATAGTACCGATCTCACAAGAATGGGAAAGTAGAATGAAAAAAATATTCATTCAACCTGACAAAAAAAATAAGTTTTTCCCATAATGTTTTAAGGTTAAAGTTAACATTAGAGCTTGCGTTTGAGTTTAATAATAAAAAGATACATTGACATTATTATCAGTTCAAAAATTGTTTCATGAATATATGTACCTAGTTGACTTACATATTTTGTTTTCATATTTGTACTTAGTCTCATGTGTAAACGCAAAGTGTGGTACAATATTTCGAACGCTTCTTTGTGAGAAGTATGACAGTTTTGATGACGTCTATCAAGCTTTGAACGAGTGCCATAACTTTCGAGGGCGGTAAAGTGAAGAGTTTGTTACTCAAACACGAGACTTTCAAAAAGCTTTTCGACTTATTGTTTGAATATTTCAAGAAATATAAATACAATGTTTTGGGACTGATTTGTTTTTTATATCTAAAAGATATTAAATATTGAATGAATGATCAATAGAACTTTTAGACCAGAGGTGGAGAGATTGAGTGATTTGTAAGATCTACACTCACTTATTGCACACTTATTAACAAAAATAACACTTATCATAATATATGATTAAGAGCATTCGAATGAAAGTAATTGAACAATAATAACATCAGCTTACCACAAAAATATTAGAGAAAGATAATAACTTAAGTAAATTATGTATTAATTGCAAATAATAACAACCCAAGTAATGAACGAAATAATCTCTCGTGGACAGACAAATTATGATCGTTAATAAATAATACGCTCACAATATAGTAAAATGAATCGGAATAAATCGATAATGAATGTTAATTGACGTATCTACGACCTCTAATTCGTGGTTGTGGTGTATAAATAAATTCACTAGTGCTGATTAATTCGGGTCACGATCAAAACGGTCGAAATAATTAAACAAACCGAAGCAAAACGTGCGCGAGACTCCCGACGGACTTTAACTAAACAATAACGTATTTCATAAACTAATTATTGGAAATGCTAGACGTAGTTTAGAAACTAAAGCTCAGATTCTTTTCGTATGAATGAAGGAAGTTATTCGATCTTATTTTGTATCTTTTAAAATTTATCCTCAATTCATTCATTAATAGTTATTTTCTTTATTTTCGGCTAAGAATGAAGAAGGAGATAAACTAATTCAGCATATATAAAATATATTATTTCATAGATTACCCTTATTTAATATATATTTTCTTTTTTGTTAAAACTTTACTTTTTATTTTTTTAGTCTACATACTCCGACAGTACATAGGTAATTTTTTACACTATTACGATAACAAATACTACATAACTTAAAGAGGTAAAAGTATCTATTTCTCAAACTAATTTAATAAAATACCGCAGGTTTTCTTTACTACCAGAACTCTTCGTAATCAACATAAAAAACTGCGGTCTGGGAAGGAATAATCGTACAATCCAATAGAGATTTCGCTTCGACAGGCTTAAGTGAAAACTTTTTTGCGATCCCCGAACAATATAAGTTTTATTCCTCAAAGTGGTATAAATTTCCAAACACAAAGTAGCTCTAACATCTTTATTGCTTTTCATAAAAAGCCTGGATTAAATGTATTGATTTGTTGGCCGGGGGTTGTTATTGAATTTCCTGAACAACAATACTCAAAGTTTCGTAAAGGAAAAGGTTATTTACTTGAAATTTTCTCATTAATTTTTCTTGATAATTTCGTGGTTGGAACTTTATTGTTTGTAGGATTAAGTACACTTCTATTGCTAATACTAATTTGTTTACAATTTCTTTCCTGATCACAAAATAAAATTGTAATCAATAAACATAGCTTATTTTTTCTGTAGCTGTAATTATACTAAACAAGTTCACAGTGATATGACTATTGCTGTACTGTGTGTGCTGTTTGTGGCGATCGAGCGAGGTAACTTAGCATAGCTAGGTGCTTCATCGATTGTAAGTAGTTAGTTAAAATATAGTAGAAGTAGTATAGGAAGTTGATCAAAAAATATTTCAACCAATCCGTTCTTTGTTTCATACGTGAATAAAAACAACACATTAAGTATATTATAAAATTTGCGATGCTGTTTTAAAATGTTTCCCGATGTGCTTTTATTATGTATTGCAATATGTATTTTATAGAGGTTATAAATCGGAAACGTGAATTTTAACGTTTTCGTACGGGCTGAGTGACTTTTACGGGATTCGTTGCTACAATTTTTATGAGACCATCAAAAAATTGGACCTCTCAGTCACTTGGCTACCTTATTTGCGTTTTTAAATGCAGTTTTTACCGTTTCGAGTTGGATAAACGTGGAAAATGAATTCAAAAATTATGCTCTAGAATTATGCCAATGTGGAGTATTTTAATGATTTATCAATATGTTAGAATACGCGTCCTATAAATCATTTACAAATATAAAAGTAAAAATCCATAGACAGCCAATTAAGTAGCTAATATTTACAAACGAAAAACACGTTACCTATTTCTTGACTTATTCCAATTATTGATAGTACGAGTATAAATATATCAAGCTATACATTTTTGAGTGACAACCGAACAAACAAAACTAGCATCACTTAATAGCACCCTAATGAGTGTGTAAACAAAAACGACCATTTATAAAATCGATGTATCAGTTTCAAATTGACATCGTTGTAACTATGATCGTAATAGGTTTGAAACAAAGGAAAAGTTATAGTTTTCTTTTACCAGGAGTCTCTCTCATTGTCCTACTATTGGACCATTGTATCACTTGTATCATTAGTGCCTTAATGATCACTCATTAAACAATACATTTTACAATAGAAAACTGCATTCTCAAACATCTATTTTTAAAAGAGTTAGAATATTCATGAAGAGAAAGAGATAAACAAGATCGTTTATTTTAAAAGCCTGTAAAACACTATACGCTTCAACCCAGTAATAGAATTCAATAAATAAAAGTGTCTATACAAGTACACGATGTGGCTGTTACGGACGATTATTCCAATCACGTCGGGAAGGTGTATTTTTAAAAAGGCTTTCACGGTGGCCGATATTAGGGATGCCGCGACCGCTCCACCTACCGAAACTTTCTCGTTCGTGTACCTTTTGATATTCAATATACTGCGGGCCCTAAGCAATCCTTTGATGAGATGTTTTATGCAAAAAACGTTGGGCGACGTTACTGGGGCGAGAATAACCGTTCAAAAGTGAACACATTAGTATTCTCAATCTCGTCCGGAACCACGGCCTCCCCCCAGTTTTGGGGGAATAAAAAAATCAATGTTTATTCCCGATGAACGCGATTTGAATGCTAATTATCAGCAGGTATAACTAATTGCTTTGTGTTTGTGTGAAGGTGCAATCGTTTTATAAATTGCTCTCGAGAGTCGCACGACGAATTCGGATTGAAAATTCCCCTCGTCCATGTTTTTCGTGATGGAATAATTAATGAATTTTTAATTTCAATTGACGGTTTACTCGTTCGAAATACGAAAAACATTGGTGGGCATAAAAAAATCAAAAATAAAGGATTTCTTTGAAGCGAAATAAACGGTCGTAGCTAAATCAAAATACTGTGCAGTTTAAGTTTGTACGAAGCAAGGCGTCGGAAACTATAAATTACTTCGGAAATACTGTTCTGGCATATCGGATCGCAGTTTGCCAATAAATATTGTTCATTTTCGTCCTGTGGGCAATGCACGTCGATGAAGCACCTAGCTATGCTAAGTTACCTCGCTCGATCGCCACAAACAACACACACATCGGCATTACTCCCCAACTGCGTCCATATAAGCCCTGCATACCGTACGTTACCTCAACTACCTTAACATATCATCCAACGACCGCATTTCATGTTTATGGCAAAACTTGGACTTCATGCACTTAGGCAAATGACTTTCCGATACTTATAACAGCGATATTCGGTGCGTACCGCTACATTTTGTATTAGGTAAAGTTGTAAGTTATTGCCAACATTATTTTCTATAGCAGGATAAGCGCAAAGTATTTCGATAAAGCATGTTTGATTTATAGGTAACCCATTTTACTATTTAAATTACGAACATTGCTTTTACTCACTTTACCAAACTGAAATGTAATTTCTAAACTCCATAACTCTATAATGATGCATGGAAACTGAATTTTCAAAACATCAAAGAGCCACGTTTTGCGACTCTGAGCTTATATAATTACGCCATCAAATTGGTATGGTGAATCCGAGCCGGATCGGCTGAGCCTTCTGTGAATTTTAAATCGTTTTTAATAGTACCGTACTGCATGTGGCCGTTTCATATCAAAGCTGACCCTTACCCTGAAATTTGATTCCCCACAACGTTTAGCATTTGCATCACAAAACGAAAATAAAAAATACAAATATTTCGTGAGCTTGTTTCTTTTGTATTCTGGAACAAACGCGTCGTAATTACGTTTCAAGATCTTTGTAAACAGAGGCTGTGTTCGTGCGATACGTTAACATTAATATGTTCGTTTGTTTAGAAGGCGCCGCTAAAGAGTGGCGGCGTCGACGACTAACTCGGCGAATTTAATTAACTTCGTTAACTTCTAAATACTCTTAAAGTCTTTGATACCTCCGTTCCCTTTCATTGACAAACACGATCTGGAGCGTGCACACGACAGTCTGCGTCAAAGTTTTATCAACATCCACTAAGCATTCTGAACTTATGTAGCAACAGTGATTTAGGCGTGATAAAATAAATGGAATGGGGCGAAGTATGGGCCCGCATTGCGGGAGCATCATACACTCATTTCTCATTGTCTACTAACACCTCGAGCGGCGCTACAACTTTCTGCCGTTGCAGTTTAATGCATATTATAACGTGGTAAGTACTTAAAATGGAGTAAGCGCGAGGCAATATCGCCACAGTAGACGCCGGCGTACACCGCTCTCTTTATTGAAAGAGTAAACTGTCCTTTTTCACGGACCGCCTCGAGCTCTTTGTGACAGAATTTTGTGCAACTTATTTTGTGTTCGAGTTTAAAATACTGAACTAGTTTTGCGGACACTTTAACTGCGGTAATTTGTATAAGTTTATCATTTTGTTTCGCGTACGATTGTTGGATTTAATTGAAATATTTTATTACGTTTCACTTTGAGTTGTACAATTAAACTTGGATGTCGGCGTAATGGAAGCTCCCGCCCTGGCCTAAGAACGCTCGAACAAAGTTATATTGCGTAGATTAAGTTAGAGTAATAATTAAGGTACGTGAATATGGTATTGCGGAGGAAACGTCAAAGGTAACGTTTAAACAATTTAATATTCCACACACAAGCATTTCAAACGCCAACTCAAACGTAGCTTCTCCTTTCGTAAAAGTTGTTCCGTAAACGAACACCCCCCTTCGTTAGATATCTACGTGAGTTTAATCCACTAGGCAGGGCGGATCTGTCGGGAACGATTCTTGTAGAAAATTGGTGAAAATTACAAAACACTGGTGAAAATTACTGCTTCGATGCGTTCAGATGAAACTGCGGTGTTAATAATGTGGTAAGAATGTGACAAAACCCTGTTTTTCATTGTAATGTAAACAGATACGATATAATAGTATATTTAAATAGAAATTTCAAATTATTTCATAATATATGTATGATATTCATAATATTGCACATACAAAATATGACTTTGTAAACATCACTGTTCCAATCGTTGTATCTGTGTGCACAGGATTGATTGCAAAAAATTCCGATCATCACGTTGCGAACATTTCATTCTTCAGCTAGAGTAAGAATTTGATTTAGAAAGCAGTCGTTTATTAATAGATATTATTTTTAGATATTTAGTAAAAGACTGGAAAATTGCTTAAAATAAATTAGTATAGCAATCATGGGTCTCTATCTTATTTACATAAGGATGTGTACAAATGACTAACTGACTAGACCCTGTACTTTTTTGTAAAAAATATTCACGACAGGTTCGAATTGTCTAAGTATCTTTTCAGTAACAATAAATGTCATGGCATTTTATCGAAATAAACTATCCAGCGTCAATATTTTGACTATCGATACAGATTTTCGGGATTAACGAAAGCTTTTCAGTCAGTAAAATTGTTAAAAACACCCTATCGCGCTACGAACAATAAAAGTATAATAGGTTTTTCATGTTTTGAACTAAATCCCATGTTTCATAGTGCATGGACGGTGGATCATACGGTTGCCAACCGATAGCCCTATGTTAGCCCTATATTTGGTCGTCAGACCTAGGGCTTTTAGGGGTTTAGGGCTCTATCAATTTTAGTCGTGGTTTAAGTTATTTAGAAACATTAAGACATTAAGGCGTGCGAAAAAGTGTTATTTTAATACTAGACTAGTTATAGGTATATGGACTAGAAAAGGCACGGTACTTGTTCAAGCAAGGCTTAAGACAATTCATATATCACCGCAGGAGGCGGTAGTAACAACCTAGTAACCTGTTACCTTACGTGGGTCGGATGCTCTTTTGCCAAAGAGCACTAAAAGTGTTCATCAGCTATGAATTTAGAAGGTGGATTTTTAAATCTCTTGCAATTAGGGCTCTCAAAATTCCTAGATTTCCGTGTATGAGTTGGCAACACCGATGGACGGTGTTATGCGGAGTCGCGTCACGCCGTAGACGAATTATGGCCTTTGTGCCACTTTCACTCGACTTTTTAATTTCCCAGTGGGAAGGCATTTTTTAATTCGCGAACCTTTTACGAAATTTTATGTCTCTCGTGTCCGTTTAATGATTGTTTCGAGGGACGTTTCGCGCATCAGAATTTGTGATTTTAATATAGATTTTTATTTATTTTTGAGTGTAAAATTTATTGAAATACAGTTTTTTTACAATACATAACCCTCAATTGCAAATGTTAATTAATTAAGAATGTTTAGATAACGTTATTTCTATTATAACTTTTATTTTCAGATCTCAAGAATTTAAAAAAAATAAATCACTTTAACTTTTAAAGGATGCCTCAAATAGTGCTCAAAATGCTTATAAAAAATAACTTTAACAAACTAACAAACTATAAAATTATTTATTTATAATAGCAATTTCAGACAAAGACTCACTTGCTACTTTTATTAACAAAGCTGTTGTTTTTCGTTCGCAATAAATTTGGAAAGTAGACTCGTAAACTATGAACTTTACTTTTACAACAGACGACGTGCAAATAAAATTTTTAGTGTTTATTTTTAGAGTTTTTCTTTTATTATAAGATCAACAGCTTGTTAAATAAATGTTAGAAGAAAGTTATTTTCTTTAGGCCATTTTTTAATGTCAAAAATGAATAGCAGATGTATTTGAGATTTCAAGAAAATCTATAATATTCAAGTGTATGAAGGTTTTAAAATATATTATAAAGATCAAAGTAAGATGTCATATTTTACTTATTCTAAAAGCGTTGAACTTTTACTAAAATATCCTTTCAGGGTAGCTTTATGAGGTAAATGTCGTTTTAATTCAACTTAAGTTAATTAATAAAATTTTTGACTTTTTTATATTAAAAAAGACTAGTATAAAATACCAAAATAAATGCAAACAAATTAATATCTTCAATTTTAAGGCATGTTATTCAAAGACAATACTGTAATGTTTAATGTATTTTGTGATATTCAGCAAATTGTAAGGCAAAAAAACTTTGAACATCAATGCAAAATATAAAAAGTAAGTCATATTTTCATACTAATATATCACTTACTTGTCCCGGCGTAATACACGGTGTAGTCCAGCTGATGTCCCAGCATGTCCACCTTCACTCTATCCACCACTAGTCTCGTGAAGAACAAGTCTCTTTTGTAGTAGATTGGCTTCTCATGTTCATGGGAAACTGCGCTGTCCATCAGTGGGTGAGATCTGTTGGAAAATGTAGGTGTTGATTACCAAAAACAGTTTTATAAAAATACTAGCTGCCCCGCTTTTTTTTTTTTCGTCTGCGTCGAAAAAATGTTAGGGGTGGACTACCCCTAACATTTAGGGGGATGAAAAATAGATGTTGGCCGATTCTCATAGATACCGGATAAGCACAAAAAATTTCATCAAAATCGGTCAAGCCGTTTCGGAGGAGTATGGCAACGAAAACTGTGACACGAGAATTTTATAAATTAGATAGATTTTATAATTTAAGTTCTCGAAAACTTCAACTATTGTTAGTTAAGTAGAAATGTATTTTTATTGTAATGCATAATTTTTCAACATTGTAACAATATAACAATTCTATGATACATGCATTTAATTTTCGTCGTTTTTACAACTCTTATAAAATTCTCACTAAAATTTAAATATTATTTTGACAACAGTCATACCCAATTGTATAGCGATTATTTCCATTCAAAATTTCCACTATATACGAAGATTTTGAAAATATGTAAGTAACATAAATATCCTGACGAGTTTCGCGATAGCCAGAACAAAGAGTGTCACACAAAACATGCACCTTTATTGTGAGATCACAACAATATCGTTTCCACGTTAAAGGTTTTCTATTACGGAAATGATGTCACATAACAAAGGCTAAAACACGTCCACAATGTACAGATAACACGAGGCAAACATTACAATACGACTTCGCCTCACAGTTGACAACAAAATACCTCATTCATTTAATTAAAATCTGCTCTCTCGTTATGAATAAAAATGTTATACTATTTTCAGCAGACAGGTGGAGTGTTAAAATCTCAACGTTTCCACATGAGGATCATGGAAAAGCGGGAAAAAAAATAATTGAACGCTCTCGGGGCGAGAGTCGGATAATTAACAGGACGTGTCGCCAGATAAAAGTGGCTGTGGATTTCAATGAATCCTGGAATCGCTCGAGACCTCGTCACCAGCAGACGCTTGTTTCCACGTTTTTTAAGTGACGATTTTCTACTTTGTTTACGTCCGCGCCGGTTACAATAACGGAGTTTTGTCCCTTTTTACGTATCCGGCTCTAGAGTTGAAAATAAATTAATTCGGAGCCGCCGTTTGTTTTTTTAAAGGAGAATGTAAAACAATAGGTTGTAATTTCTGTGTCTGGATGTTAGCAAACGACAGACGATGAGATAGCTCTTTGCTAATTTGTTTGAAGTTTGTTTTATTGTTTTCGACATAGACCTTACAAAGTTTTCATAACGAGTGCTCTCATGATTTCTTTGATAGAAAATTGTATTAATTTATATTTTGGATGTTTCAGAGCATTCTTGTATAGTTTGTTTCTGTTTTTCATTCTTTGATCAAATTATATTGAAAACGAAGTTATTTACTTCTAAAATTTCTACTTTCACTCTACACTGAAACTTTATCAATTCTAGTTCCTAAATTACATTTTACTAATATAATATTACTTACCTAATAAAGTTCAGGACAGTATCAGGTAAAGACGCAGTATCATTCACACAAGTTCCCGGCCTTGGCTCTGGGACTTTGCTGGTGATGACCGGGAGCCAAGCAGAGCTTGATGAGGCTTGCTCTTTGAATTTCCCTTCAAAAGCCTTTTGTATATCACCGATAGTGAACGTACAAATAGCGGACCCCATCAGGCCGGTGGAAGCTGTCGTGAATACTCCGTAGAATTTGCTGTCGTCTCCCGGTATTTTGTAGATGCTCTCTGTTTAGGAAATTAAAATATTGGAGAAGTTATTGATACACAATAAGATTAAAATAAACTCTTCGGTAAACCAATATGACTAGTCTTCAAACGACGTTCAAAAAGCTCTTTATCGTGGTAAGTAGCTTATTTTTATTCAAGAATTACTTATATTCTGAGTAAAACCTAAGCGGTATTAACTATTTTTTATCACTACACACTGTGATGGTAATATTTTTAGTTTGTTTGTGTAATAAAAAGTAGACGTTCAATTCTTTTTTTGTATCAGTTGTTATTATAGTACTCAAATAAACGTTGACAGAAAGAGTTATTTTATGCTTTGATTTCGATTTTCTCATTAACTTCATACAGTAAAATCTAACAAAAAAACCTTTTACAGGCAATCATGATAACCGCTACCCAAAAACCGTTTGAATACACGAACAGACTTTTCCAAAAGCAAATAAATCGTTCGCCTAACGGACATGTAAATAACTCGAAGCAAATAGCGAACACTCGAACACCTATTAGATTCTCATGAGTTATGCAGTGCAGATAGTGAGGGTGCGTGAAAAACCGTGCTTCGGTCCAACGACCACTTTAATATTGTATGAGAGTCTGAACTAGACTTCAACCACCTGAATTTCCTAGCACTGAGTACGTAGACACGTGATGTTGTGAACGTAAATATTGGGATAGAAGTTTATGTGAATCTGAATTTGGAAATGAGTGTGAGAATATCGATTGTCTATTTAACATAATATTAGATTTAGTACACTTCATTTATTTTATTACAAAGGCTAGAAGTAGCATGGTCCATATTGCTAAGCATTTCTTTGTGACGCAGACGAAATTGCACGCTTGTATTTTATAGTTTTAAAATTAAATCTGTTAAGAACTACACATGAACCCCCTGAATTTCGTAGCAGTAGGTACGTGACGTACACGGGATTAAAAATATTGTGATGTAAGTTTAGAAGTAAATTTGTTCGCTCACATTAAGATTTATTTCTATTTTGATTACACAGAAATATCTATTGTATTAGAATATGATATACATTGATGTTTACGTAGGCCAGACGAAGCGTAGGATGTTACTTCATTGTATTTTAGAGCTGAAAAGTCGTAATAAGAATACCCAGACAACTGGAAACGCTTGAGTAGTACTTAATAGTTTAAACTGAACTGTTTAATATTGTATGAGAGTCTGCCGAGGACTAGACATCAACCACCTGAATTTTCTAGCGGTACTTGGACACGAGATGTTTGCGGACATAAATATTGTGATAGAAGTTTATGTGAATCTGAATTTTGAAGTGAGTTCGTTCACTTTATTTAGTTTTATGAAATAGGGTCTATTTGAATTTTATTTTGTTTATACATGCGATATAATCAAACAAGTATATTTAACAATACTGCTTTATCATAATGAAATTAGATCTAGCAGTTTAGTTTTCTGTTACATTAGGTACGGCCTAATTGAAAATTATGTGACCAGACATTTTTGAACCTAGTTTAAAGGCCTATCGACCCGAAGACTTTAGGCCTATTACAAAGATAAAAAAAAATTCGATGACCAGCCAAATCATCTTTGAAAATTCAACATTATATTATTATTATCATACATAATAATAATATCATGTTCTTCTTGTAAATTCTTTTTTATGTATAATGTAAAAAATAAAATAACAATTGAATATAGATGTAGTATATGTTTATGTAAAGTAACCTATTTAAAATCCACATGCACAATAAAAACAAATACTCACGTATCTCGTTGAAATAAAACGGGAATTCTCCTGGTATACTGCAGTTGAGTCTGGCCTTCAAGTACGTAGCCCAGTTTTGGCTCAAAATGTTCTTGCCTCCCGTGTCCCTCTTACAAACCCTCGCTACTCTCGAGTATACAGCTTTACCGCAGTTAATGTACTCTACGGCCGTTTCTCGGTAAAAGAATAGAACGTACTCGCCGACGTCAAATGATCCGACGAAATTTGGTTCTAGAACAAAAGTTTTATTGAGTGCCAAAGAACTTCTTTGTGATGAATAGTTACTAGATATTTGAAATAGTTACTATCAGTAATGATACCAATCAGCTCACTTAATGTATAATTCAGTACACTCTTGATCAACAAGGACATTGATTTAATTTTAATCACTTTAAGTTTACTTAAATCAATAAAATGGTACACTTTATAAAGACAATTGAACAAAATGTTTTATAACTAACATTTTATACAAGTTCTAGGGTTAGTAAGTAACTACCATATTTTATACCAATTACAATTATATTTAATTTTGAATAAAGACTAACATTAAAACTAACGCGTGAAAATTACAATAAAACCTACAATTTACCGAATGCTTAATTAAGTAGGTTAATATCACCAACCTTACCGTTCCCACAATCATAGTTAATACGGCTATATCAAATTGCTGTTATTTTATATGATGTGCAATAAATATTAAATGAAGCCGTTGGTGACCATTGTAATATTATTATGTCGGATGGTCGCATTAATAAGTACTTATTTGTTGGCGACATAATGAAATTGCCACGTGTTAGGGATTATGGATAACGTACGCTGAACGCATGCCCGATGTCTTAATAACTTATAAAATACACTGAATAAGTTCAATAAAGTATTGGAAAATTTAAATTATTGGCGCAATAAATTTAACGCGATCGTAATTAATAGTTTCGATAAGATAATGAATGGATACGTTGTACGTGGAATTATTTGACATTTACTAGAGGTAAAGAGGTAAAGGTTAATTAAAATAAGTATTATTATAGCTTTTGTATGATGTTTATTTTCGAATTAATTGTGATTGGAAATTACGATTGTATTAATAACACAATTATTTATTTTATTGTAGTAATAATTTTCCAGTTTGATGCTAATATGCTTCAATATTATTTGGAGGTACTAAATTGATAAGAAAAGTCTCAACTATTATGATGATAAATTACTTTTTGAATACAAAATTGTAAAAACTATAATTCAAAACAACAGCACTAAACACTCATCGTTTAACTTAAGTAATTAAAAAACAAATAATTTATGTTGCAACAATTATTTTTAACTATAACTAGTACTATAAAAATAAAGAATATAAATGTCATTTGCATGCAATCATAATGCACTCAAGTAAATTAAAATTTCAGTTTTAATTATATTTTTATTTCGAGTCCCGCATGAAAGTAATTTTGTTACATTGTAATATTGTAATCCAATTAGGTCGACAACGGGTCATCCCTGTTTCGTTCGAAATCTAATTTGCCTTCGAAAAACCAAATGAGTTTCAATTGTTTTTGTGGTTCTTGCCAAATAAACTTGTCTTGCTTTTTGAAATTAGATTGGTTTACGAATTATATTGTTCATTGGACGAGTTTATTTTAAATCAAATTGGGCGTACGTACTTATGTAGGACAAACAACAAAGTCATTATAACGATTGATTAGAAAATGTACGTCATGTTTTACTTGTTTTTTATAATAATTTTAACTACATGTTTTTTGTTTAAGTGGTTCGTTATTTATTTTTAAAACATTCATTATAATGATTCGTGTGATTGTGAATGGAGCTTTTTAAGTTCATAACAACTAACTTAAATTTTATGTAATATTTTTAAGTTTTCAGCAATGATACTTACTAAAACACTATAACACTACCTATATAACTATAATGAACGAATAACTATTTTAAGTATTACTGCAGTACATTTCAAGTGACAATAGTATCAAATCAGTAAATGTTATTTTTTAAATCAAATAAAGCACATATCGGAGAAATCATTGAAATGTAAAATCGTACTGTTTATCGCAAACACGGCAATTCCACGCGAATTGAATAAGCGCCTATAATTGTTACATTTGTACTAATGATTACGGTCCGGGCGGTGCGATGCTCACTGATTGTCCGATGCAATGAACGGATTAATAGCAATATTGATCACGTTACAATGAGCTTGATTACACACATTGACGGTCAGTTGAATTCGAATCCAAACGTTTATTGTTATGTTTCAATTTTATAACGTGGGAAGTTAATTTATCAGGGGTTCAAGGGGTTTGTAATACGATCTTCAATGGATTGAATATATTATTTTCTATTCAAGTATAGTTCAATTCAAATAAGTAAGTAGTAAGCTTCAGTGGGCGATATAAAAGAGCTTTACAATTTCATAAACTGTATCAATAGTAGATTTCTGGAAACATTTACCGCGGCCATAACACATTACAAACACAAAACAAAACTTTATACTCACTGTCAAGCCACTTCGAATCGTATTTGAGTGTTCTCTTGAACGAAAACTCCTGTCGTCCCGTCGTCAAGTTATGCAAATCCGTTCTGAAGATCACCGTATCGGCTTTGGTGAATTCCGCGTTGGTACCCGAGTATAGTGCGGGCAAGTTGCCAGGGTTGCCCTTCTCCACCCACAAGGCGGTAGAGTTGTCCGCCGGATCGTATGGGCATTTCGCGACGCCCATCCCTATTCCGGGCACGTACTCGTAACGAGGCAGGTGCGTCAAGTTTGACTGCAACAAAACAATGACAGTGAACTCACATGACAACGTTTCTTATTGTTTGTTTACGTCTTCTATTTGGATGTGAGTCCCCTTTAGTTAAGGTCTGATTGAATTGGTAAACTTATACTTTACAAGTGAGCGATGCTAAGGAATGATTTGAAATACTGTGAAAGGGGCTTCGAAGATATAATAATGCGAAAAAGCTAGAGAGAGTGAATGATGTGAAGATTTATCCATTTAAAAATATTTTTTTCATATTATTATGATCATTGGTGTTGTACAGTTGGTTTATATTTTAAATGTAGACAGAGTCTCAATGTGTACGATAATAATAAATCGAAGTTTTTTCTTACTGAGATATTGCTTAATTATAAATTCGTGGTTAGTGCGAACTACTAAAATTTTAGTTCGAAATTTCATGTTATTATTTCGGACAGTTAATCTAAACGTAACCGCAGTCTATCAGTCAAATAACCACAGTATTCATTTAATGTGTGGTTCCTAGTTAATATCCTCTTATACCATCTAATGCGAAATTCCGATATACATAATGTTACAAATAGCACGAATTAATTTCTGGAGGGTGCATAAATATCACATGTGGGAGTTTCGGACGTAAACTCTTCGATTTCAAAGACCATTTATCAAAACTTTTTTTTGTAAAAATATAAAACGCTACGACTAAATTTATGCGTTTCAAAGTCAGTTACAGCAAACTGCCCACCCAGTCCAACCCCCCAACTCAAAAACACATCTGCTATTAATTTCTCTAAAAATTTATGTTCGTTTCACGTTGAACGCCATTTATTAACTGAAACTTATTATTTTGAGGCGTTTCGCTTTTTTTTCGACGTCGTCCGGAGAATTCGTCTATTAGTATAATGCGATGGGTAGCGGTACGGTTTTCGAAATTATCATAAAATTACTAAATGTAGCATAAATGTGGGGTGGGCAGCGTCGCTCGTCGTGGTGGATTGAGACTTTATGTAAATTTTAACGACGCTGCGACCATCGGTGGCACCTGTGACCCGCCTCTCCCCTCAAGCGGCACCTGTCGAAAACCTATGTCGTTTTTATTTCAATAAGCTACGGATTAAATTAGGCATGAGGAGGTACCCGCGCCTTACCCTTGGGATTTCGCCACTTCTTGTTTCTTAGAATAACTTAAGGACCCGACGTTGATATTAAAAAATATAAAGTATCTCGGTAATATTGAAACGCTCGTAGGAAACTGTCAATAAATTAATTAAAATCTGTTACAGGTAAAATGGAAAGTTGTTTCAATAAACACCTTTTAGTCTTTGATCCCGATGGACCTTCGTCAGAGGAGACTTAACGGAAATTGCTTAAAGAGCCATCAACAAGGAAATTTAAATTAGTGCGTACTAATTGTTAAGGGGCGAAATATTTCATTAGCAATCAAAGCCAAACTTAAAATGAAGGTTAAAAATAAAAAGTACACTAATTAATAATTAAAACAAAGAATACAAAAATGAGTAATCTTATGTATTATATTTTGTTTATAAGAATGAGGTTTGGATTTTTTCCTTCTTATTGTAGATTTTGACCAAACTTTTCAGATCACAAGGGCCATAAAACAAATTTCTATTGATTTAGGTACATCAAAACAAAACACACTCGACAATTTACACACACAAGTACGAAATCTATAGAGGAATCCCCTGCAATCTCAACAAACATTGTAACGACACATTTTCAATGTTGTTTATTCGATTTACAAGCGTTGGAGCCAAAATACATTATTTTTCTCGGGGCTCTGTTCCTAAGTCCAGAATAAACAAGTAAATGGAGTGAACGGAAGAGCTCCCGGCCCTTCCCTTCGAATAAGAAAGTTTGTCTTCGGACCCGCAACCGTCCCTCATTAGGCCTCCGCTTTTGTTTGTTTGCCAAATTAGCATCTAGAAAGCTTTTCATTGACAGAATGAATGTCCGTTCCGTTGACGTAATGATGTGATTCCGAAGTTCTCTTGTTGTGAGATTTCAGCTTTCAAAGCGTGTTCGAACTTTAAGTTGATAAATAATTCTAAAAGAATTTTCTGATATTTATATTTCGTATTATTAAGTTAAGAATTGAATTGAAATAAATAGATTTTGACAAACCAAATTTTCTTTGAAGCATGTAAAATTTTATTCACGTACCTAAATCAATTTACCTTTTGATGATTATTAAAATTTTAGCTTTATAAAAAATATAAGTTATTTTACACATTTCAATTGGATTGCAAGAGCATTTGAGAAATTGGCAAAATAAATATTAAGTATACCTACGTAGTTGAATTATAAATTTTTAAAATGCTTCTTTTTGAAAGTGAAAATATGACGAAATCTTTACGATTAAATTTGGGAGGATATTCAACCTCTATCTACTCGGCTTTAAGTCTGAATCATTAGTCTGGAAGTAAACAGAAACACTATAAAAAGTTGTGTACGTAACAGTGTTGAGAAACATACCCGAAGTTATATTGTTATGTTGATATAGCTAAAGTTTTACAAGCCCCTAAACTTTACATTTGGTTGTAAAATAAAACGTAAGAGCACCGTGCACCTGCACACGCAACTCCTATGACATACTACAATGGTTTCCCAATACATTGTGCATAGCTGTTTTACATACGTAATATCAACGGCCCAAGTTTCGAGACATTCCCAAGTTTTGCACTCACTTCGAATATTTGATAAGAGTATTCGTCGTAGAAGATTTGAAGTGAAATTCTATTTGAATATGTTGTTTGTGTGTGTTTATTGAATTTTCTCTGATCTATTGTGTATTTTTAAAAGTTTAATGTTTTTGTTATGGTAAAGAAAATAAATTTATGAAACACACAACGCGAAAATAGTGTAGCGATTTGATAGTAGGTACCTATACGTTACTTTCGATGGATTTTGAAGTGAAATAAATATTCAACTTTCAACTGATCCGTGTTTCTTATGTAGGACAGAATAAAGTATTTAATGCAAACATAATATTATGTAAGTAGATGTAGTAATATACAAATCAGCATAAAAAATACGTCAGAAAAAGCCCTTAATCGTAAGTCACATCGTATGAAAATAAAATACGCAATCTCAAACGTAGTTAATCAAAGTTACAAACTTTACGTTGTATTTAATTAACTTCGAAGCAACCTCATATGCCTAACAGTGTTATAAACAGTCATATGTATTTTAATGGAGTGTCACCAAACTAAACTAAACTTTCACAATGAATTCTTAGTTACATTGTAAGTAATAAGTTACGACGTATATTAGGAAACTTGTCTTTGTCACTGTGTATCGCATAGGACTAACTTTCAAACGCACAAGGGATCTCAAATTGTACGAGATAGTGGAGGGGTTGGTAAAGTTTTGACAACCACGTCACTATCAGTTAATAACCTGTGGGGATGATCTGAATTAGAAACTACGTAGATATTTACTTTGTATTCAAGTAGTTCGAGGTTGTGGCGTGTGATGAATATAGTTTGGAAATTATTGAATCTGATGTACTCTTGAATCGTTAATGGATTGACATTTCAAGTGATTTAGGTATCTCACACGTGTTAGGCCTAAAATAATAATATTATATTGTTATTCGAATAGAACCAATTAGTGGGTAATTTTAAGAAAACTCGTTAATGATGGATAAAATATACGCGTATCGATATAAATACGGGAGCGGTGACAGTTTTTGGCATTATAAAAAGGGAAGGAACGATTTTTAAAATTCAATGAAAATTTAAGATTGGGCTGCCAACGCTTGTTGTTTTTATATGTACTCTTAAAAGCAGATAAGAGACTAATTATTCTTCATCACATATTTTAGTGAAACTAGTTCTATTAAATGAACATACGAAATTTATTTAATACTAATACAAAATTCGAAAACTAATCTTACACTAATAAAAAATTGGAAAACTAATATCATAGTAATGAATAATAATGTAGTAATGCTCGTATTAATATTAACAGATCTTCATAACATACAAAATGAAACGTCTGTAAGTTTCGTAAATAAATCTACGAAAGCCAACCATCATATGCAAAGTTTACTTTCGACTATTTCTTGTACACAAACCGGGAACATTCATAAAGTTAGTGTACCCGACTACGTTGAGTAAGTTTGAAGAGAGACGTATCACTTGCATGCACAGAGCTCATTTCGTATGCCTTAAATAGAAATAAGCGTGTGAAGTTCATAATATATATATATATATTTCTGAGGTAATTTTAGGTCACTTCTGTATGAGTTTTCTCAAGTTTTTGCAGACCTGAATTAGTTGTATTCAAGTAATTTTGAGCGTAATTTTTGAGGTTAGATGATTTTAAATGTAGTTCAAATATCGTGTAGATTTATTTATATTTCGTACATTTGCACATGCCCTTCTAATCATTAATTACATAGCATTTGTTGCATTTGATTTTAAAATTAATTAATAATTACATGATATCAAACTTAACGCAATTCAATAATTATAGTTTATTTTTGCAAAGAAACGATTTAGTGAACTTCAAGGTTTACATTATATCTAAGAAAGCAATCAATGTACAAACAAACCATCATTACCTATTTGTAATTTTCAAAAACATTAAATTATTTCCTATGTTAGGCTCAGTTGCGATATGAATTTTTGAAATTGCAATTTCTAAAGTATGGATAACAATAGGGAATAACGATCGTAAACTCTTTGGAACATTGGCTACTAATTCCGAATGGAATAGCCGTTGCACCTGTGTGCTGACTAGCAGTTTGTACTGAAATATTGCTACAGGTTTCAGATGTACAAATCGTTTGGAATTACAATGGATATTATTGAAAATGTAAGCTGAGTTGGAGTTAAAACTTTGTACGTTTTTAGATTATGTTAGAAATTGATTTCAACAAGTAATAATTGGGAATAAAGATGACTTTAAGAAAATTTAAATTTCATGGATATAAGAAAATGTTATCTTTTGTGCTAAGGATTAATTTTATGTACACTTCTTTTATTACTTGTGTAAGAACTAATTAGGAATAATAACGGCAATTCAGTATTTCGATGTTACTTCATAAATATATTTTCAGTTTTTAGATTCTTCAAATTAAATATTTCAAATAGGTATACATAATACACATGTAAATACAGAAACAAGTGTAATTATACATTGTTAAACTTTTGTAGAACTTTACTTTATTGATTGTTTCGATCTAGTTCTAAAACTTTAAAGGTCACGTGTAATCGTGGAATAATATTCGTCATTATAATGATGTCTTCGGTACTTCTTACAGAAAGTAATTTTTCTGCTTCTTGAATTGCTCAATTTATTCGCCTAATTTGTTTATTATAATTTTAAATAGCAAAATTATTCAAATAAGGATTTTTACACTTATAACATAATATAAACACTCTAAAACGCGCCACAACATTATTAAAAAAACATAGGTACCATCACCGACACAACTAAAACGCATTCAGTATAAAATTTTACGATACGGACATTGTCGGTATATTCATGCACAAAAATGGTTATGCGGCGTCCGTGTACTCATATGCGAGAGCTGCACTGCATAGATTATAAAGTGATTTTCCGAAGTGCACTCCACAATACAAAGTGAGATAAATTCGTGGTTGTTCACGGGTTAACTATCCTGTGTGTGATGAAAATGAAACTATATTGCGTACTTTTCACTACAACCTCGTTTCGAATTTTGGTTAAATCAATTTTTCGATTCGATGAAACGTTATTGGTTATTTGGTTAAATACTTTATTTTTGTTAAGTGAAACGTAGCAGAAATAAATAAGCGTACTAATTGATGGTATCCTTAAAAAAGGTAAATAGCGAAAATTTAAGGACCCTGTAGGTAAATAAAACGGTTGAGTTACGAAAGGAAATATTTGCCTGAAGGGATCAAAGCCAAACAACTTTTGAGATCAATGTGAACTTCCCGTTGACTACTTCTGAAGGTAGGGAACTGAAATAATGTGTACAAAATCCTTTCAAAATATTTTGAATTATTTTTTTAAGTGAAAATTAGCAACAAAATTTCAGTAGAAAAAAAATGAAGATACATAATATAATGTCATTACCCTTCTAACGAGGTTTAACTTTTAAGATTATTGGTAGTGATTATCGCTTTATGAAATTTACTGTCCTACACTTATACCTAATTCATCTATAGTTATACAATTTGATAATAGCCTTATGCTAAACTATATTACTTCAGCCATAAAATATTTGAAATGAATAATTAATTACTTTACATGTTAACACAATATACGTCAATGATTTAATTAAAACCAAACGACAAGCTATACTCATATAATATTTGATAATCTGATTTTTAAAATATATAGCCAATTGTACTTACGTAGACTTTACGTAAAAGCTAAGTCCATTATTCAACATAACAATGAATTGTCTCGCAACAAAAACAAAAATTGTTAAAAGAACGAAACGAGAGAATGAAAAGCAGGTGCCGTTTGTTACCTGTCCCTACAGTACAGCGATTCGTACCTAATAGCAGATTTAGAACGCATCGCGTCTGTCTTGTTCGAATAAAAATGCTTAAAGCCGTTGTTATTGATTGTGCTCGTTTAAATTGGGAATGCTAAATCGATTTTTCGTCACGGACGCTAAATGAACTGGAAAACGTGTCGTGTTTTCCGAGAGTTATTATTTTAAACAATTTGATTGATACACAGGATGAAGGCTTTCGGAGAATTTCTCTAGCGATTATAACGCAAAATTTCATGTATCAAATATATATATATATATATATATTTTAATGTTTCTAGTAATTCAAGGACGCCTTCACTTGTGATAGATTTTCTAATTTATGTAGCTAACTATTAAACAAACTTGAGTACCATCGAATATTAATCTTTATTTTACATTCAGTTAACATCTGATATTCATTCCATCTTAAATAAATACCAATATACTCGACTTTACAATAAAATGTCGGGACACCAATCATCAGAATCGATTGTACAAATAGAAACACGCGCGTCATTTGTTTCCTATTGGAGTTCAATCGCGAGCAGCCATTTATAACGGAATAGATATAAATTGGCGGTTGCAACAAATATGGATCGTTTAGTTTTGCACGGGCTCGATGCGCCCACCGCATGTATCGCCCTATCAATTCCGTACATGTGATTTCACTCAATCTTTGAAACTGACGGGGTCTAACTACCACACAGAAAAAAATCACAGCGAAGTAAAGGGAGGATGATTTTTTTTCGTATGTTTCATCTTTTTGAATCGTAACAACCTTTCCGTAGAATCAAAAATGTATATTTGAAAAAAAGTTACATAAAATTTTATTATATAGGTTTTTGAAAACGAAAGTCACCTCAAGTTAATTAGTATTTTGCTTCACGTAAGCCCACCATTGTATTTCATTAAAAAATATTATATGCCCAGTGATTACTATGATTGGCAGGCTAATCTATGTCCTCGGTCTGTTTATTTTAAGTCCTTCCCCATGCCAACAAAAACAATAGACACTCGTTTAATAAATGAATATAACGCATCGATTAATCCTCAACAACACAGAGCTTTCGCATTCATTTTGTTTGATAAAATTTGCATTTAAGCTCCAATTATCAAAACAGTCTGCGCAAATGCGATACAAAAGTTAATTAAATCAATTCAGGAAGGGAATTAAGATGGTTCAGCAGTCATTCGCGTTAAAACATCGAACTATCTATGTTTTGTCAGTGATCTGTGTGAAAGACGAGTTCCCGTGTATCAACACGACTGCGTCCCCTACGCGTAAGTATGAATGATATATTTTCAATTTTTGCCTTCCTATTAGTTTGAATTTCCCGAGTTATTTCGGGATTTATCTTTGTAGCCGACAATTTGGAACGAATGGGGGAGCGATCGTGTATATGTTTTACAAGTAGGTATAAATAGTTGTTAAAGAATAACGTGTTATAGTACCTATTACTATGAAATTTACTGTTCAAATTTATAGCAGAATGGAACCTCTGTTATTACTATTATTATAATTTAGAAAACACATAGGTCGCGAATAGCAATTTCTAATCATTTTTATCTCCAATAAACTCGTCCTATGCATACTTTAAACAGGAAATTTGAAAAAAATTCTATATAAAACTCTGTTAGGGCCCCGATAAAATGTGTGAAGGGTCAAAACGACCGTCGATATATCATAAAATTACATGAAAGTCAAGAGAACCAAGAGTGAGAGGTGTACGGGGTCACGAAATTTATTGCGGTCTGTTTTAGATTTCCATTTTCGCAAAATTCATATTACGAAAAGCTTTAATATTATATCAAAAATATAGGCAATCGTGTTTTATTTCTAGACGAATGTGAATCATCTGGAAATAGTGATCACAAAGTGTAGGGAAGGCGAAATTTTAAAGCTCATATTTTCAGGTTTTCACACACAATCGATAAAGAAGTACTGAAGGAGCTCGAGAAAATTCTGACGGCGGCGACGAGAGAAATCTTCACTCGTCTTACTGAATCGTTCGGGTGCACCGCCCGTGAAATTCGTCTCGGTTCCTGTTAGAAAACTACTGGTTTTATGAGCCCAGTTGAATGTAGATGCATCTTTAACGACGTCAGCATTTACGCCTTATATTAAATTCTGAGGTACATAGCAGTATTTACTGGTATTTCTCAACAGCCACATGATAAATTACTTCGTAAATAAGTTTCGGGATCAATTACTAGGTATTTATAAAGTCTCCGTTTCGTTTAAACCATCAAAACTTGTAATCAAAATTTTGTATGAAATGCAGTAGAACACCACGTAAAAAGCCAATAAATAAAATAATGACAATTTCACCATTTTTTTACTTAATAATCTCCATTTCTAATACTTAATTTAGTAAAAAATAATAACGAAATACAAAAATATGATCTAACTAAATAGTTCCTCTTACAAGTAGTTAGAAACATAAAATAGATGACCTGAATCACTCCCCTTCGGAAGCCGATCAAAAATTACCACTCAAGTACTATTTAATTTTAAATATCTCTCGATAGTACATTGTAATGGGACCTGTTGTAGATCTGTTGCATTGTTGGCCGGACTCCAAGTCACATGTAGGGATCAGTTGAAGCAGTCTTTAGATAATAGCCGCTTTTAGTCACATGTGCCTGGACCGAGATAGCCTAGTTACACGATAAGATCTCTGTGAGAGCTTTATTGGGACGATATGAGAATTTAATTTGGCAGTGTTCGAACATTCTAAGTTTTAAATGAAAGATTTCGTGGTTATAATTGACACTAAATTAGTTATTTTAATTTGAGATATCGGATATAAGACTCATAATAAAATACTAGAAAGTAATATAAAAATGTTGTTATGCTTGTGACCTAATCGTTATTTCAATAATGGGCTCGCCCACTATACTCCAAACTGAAATATGTAATATAAAATTATATTGGGTTGGATTGTTCAAAGATGATGGCGCGTACTTACCACTTGTTTCCACTACTATACTATTTCATCATCATCATCATGACGCATTTAAAGCAATAGAATTATAGCTTACGGCCCACCTGATGGTGAGCGGTTCTCTTACACCTCTGCAATGCCAGGACAACGCTCTCATTATCTATCAACTGACAACTACTTATGTATACAAGACTTTTCATAAACCTCGTTAAAAGGGGACAATTTTACATAGTTCTCCGAGAACACCGTGGAATATTATTAAAATGTACTTACATATAAAACCCAGTCCTTAGGGCTGTGAGCGTTGGTACCGCAGACGTACAGTCGTGATCCGTCGCCCATCGGCTGAATCACGCGAATGTGGTTGCGGCAGTCGAAGTGCTAAAACAACAATAAACTTTTAAATATCTTGAGTGTGGAATTACTACTAAAAATAATGCTAGAAAAAGACAAAGAACACATAATAATTACAAAATATTGAAATCGTATTTTCATTCTTCTAATTTCAGACTCGCGTTATATTCAAAACAACATAATTAAAAACAATAATTTTGGAGATTATTCTCATATTCTCTCTTATATTGTCCTCCACATTTATTTAATAAAAATAAAACTGCTGAAATTATTCAGAATTTATAGACTGACAGATTAAACAAATAGTTTTTATTCATTAAATTTGACATTTGATATTTGTTTTATTTTGAGTGTATATATTTTTAACTTATTTTAGTTCGTTGGCAATTACTACATTATTTACATTAATAACTAGATTAAATATAATGACCGTTAAATTAATCAGCGTCAATCATTCCTAAAAGTAAATTCGAAATTGTTTTATCCAAACATAAAGTGTTAATGGTTAATTAACTGTTGTTATTATCCTGTCACCTACAGGAACAATGATTGACTTACTACCTGATAATAAATTGGAAATTGTTTAATATTATAATCTTTGCTTGTTACTACTAAGTTACCTTAGTAGTACACAAACATGAGTAAATTTTATTCATTAAATTTGACATTTGATTTTTGTTTTTTTTTACAAGATATATTTTGAGTGTATACTTTTTTAACTTATTTTAGTTCGTTGGCAATTACTACATTATTTACATTAATAACTAGATTAAATATAATGACCGTTAAATTAATCAGCGGCAATCATTCCTAAAAGTAAATTCGAAATTGTTTTATCCAAACATAAAGTGTTAATGGTTAATTAACTGTTGTTATTATCCTGTCACCTACAGGAACAATGATTGACTTACTACCTGATAATAAATTGGAAATTGTTTAATATTATAATCTTTGCTTGTTACTACTAAGTAGTACACAAACATGAGTAAATTTTAAAAGTTTTCAGTTAAGAGAGAAGTATCTAGAAATAATTTAACCAGATTCGTATTGTATGAAAACACAATTAATTACCAAAGTGGTATCGAAATAATCGGATGTGACAAAATTAATCAAGAGAAAATTTTATTAATCACTTAAATGCTCTCAGTGTGCATTATGTATTCAGATGTGTATCGAGGAAGGACAACTGAAATTGTATTCAATTGTATTATTTGCAAGACTTGTAGATTTATCGAAATTCGAAAATAAGTTTTATTCGAACCGCTGTTTTCTAATTAAAGAAATATGCATATTTAAAAGGTATATTTTCTAATTCGTAACTGAAAAAATTTCAAGTCAGGTAACGTAATGGAATTCACCTGATTCGTAAGAACAAATGTACTGTAGCAGTTATGTGAAATTATAAGTAACTAATTTTAAAAGAAAAGTTTGAAAACCTGTCACTGACAATTTTTCTATGAAAATCTGACATTTGAAACTCAGTTATGATCCTACATTACTTTATAAGTTATAAGAGATAGACCTAAGCGGCCCAAGCGATGCTTTGCGACCCGGAATAATTTCAACAAGCTCGATTATATGATACTGGGTTTTAGCACATTATGTGACAGAGGAAGGATAGTCTGTCTGACCACTCGGGGCAGAATTCATTGGAATAATAGTAATATGTGGATGCACACTGATGTGTACGAGTGTTCGTACGTTGTGATTATGCAAATTTGCGTACGGCATAAATATTAAACGGGCATTAATATTCCGAATGACAGAAATATGCATTGCTCGCTTTACTGGGTACGGCACTGTAGGTCCAATGCAGTTCATTAAAGTTTCATTTGAAAAATTGGACATTTTATACTATTAAATGTTGTTTGTTTTGTTAAATCTGATGCTATTAAATATCTTAACCTTGTTGTACAAATATACATCAGTGTCCAAGGTAGGTATTATCCAACAGGAAATCAACATTGTTGCTGCAATAACTGTTTTAACTATCGTTTTCGAAAATAAATGATAAAACTTATTAAAGTGTGTTGGTAATAAAGACTATTTATAATTCCAGTTACTATAAAATTTAACAATACAGTAAACAGAACCCTTGAAATTTCATAACAAACGTAGTACAGCGTAGTTCCTTTCAAGTGCACATTATGTTATATTATGTATAACTTCGCGAGTAACATCTAAGTATAGAATTATTAAATATTCAGTCAACAGTCTGTGTGAGACAAGCCTCCAAGCTCAGATCAAAATAGAAATAGTTCTCAACAATACAGAACAGTTCCAAATTCAGTTACAGATTTAACGCAGAATATTTCAACTAATTTGTTTGCAATCAACCTGAATCACATAAATACTATAATGTAATATAAATAAGGTTTACCCTTTATGAGATTGTTTTCTTTTCTTAGCCTTCGTATTTAATAGAAAAAAGTTAATAGCCAAAGAACCTTGAAGTCCGTTCATGTGAACATACTAACAGGCACGTGCAAGCAAACAATTAGCCAAGTGCTTTGTTTCCTAATAAAAAGTTTTCTTCTTGTTTCCCGTGGCCCATGCCCGCTGAGGTAACTTCGCGAGATTGTTCTAAAGTAATTAACGGATTAATATACTCTTAAAGCTGAGCTGTCGTACTGACGCGAACGGAAAACTGTTTTGCACTCAGAAACAATCAGAATTAAGCAGAACAATCGGGCTCACGTCTAAGTTTCTTTTAACGGCACTTAGCCGGCAGCTCTCGCATAACTTCACGGGGAACTAATGCCTTCGATTGGACCATTTCGTTAATTATTCGCCACTTTGTACGTAAGTAGATTTACGGCCGGCTCTCGCGTTTTTATGCCTTGAGTACTGTTTTCCTTTTTTACAATGGTTTTTATTACGAATTTAAAAGCGACGATTTGCATTCGTAATGCACCTTGTTTTACTGCTTGTTCCATAAAAAATTCAAAGAGGGCGTTTAACAATTCCCATTTAATTCTGTTAGCAAAATGCATTTTAAAGTTCAAAGTACTTATTACAAAGGAAAATTAAAATAGGTTTGCTCGAATTTGCGATTTTATAAATCTGGCAAAATCCTGATTTTCCACAAAAGGAATTTCCTTAACAGCGCTATCGAGAGTGAGGAACTTAAAACAACAAGCGGAGTGTCGGGCCGGTGGCCGACTTACGGAATTTGCCGATGGCATTTTTCCAGCCTTTTTCGTGTAACGACACTGTGTTTAGAGAAAAGAAAACTCGCCGACAGCGAGAAACTTTGATTATAGCTTTCATGAGTGGCCGTTCTACCCACGATCGAGGTGATAGACTGGGTATATTTCTTTTTTTATAGCCCTCTTTGATACTAATAAAACAAATTTACTTTTTTCTCTATGGGCAGAGTTGGAGTGGGTCGCATGTGGTCAGTAACGGTTCTTTCTACGCAATTGCAAAAGTTTGACCTTTTATTTGTAGGGTTTATACGGGTTGCTTGTTGGGTACTGGAACTACCGGGTTTTGGCGTAAACTTATCGACTTAATGGTTCACTTCTTGCTCCTCGCACCTTTTCGGCACATGTGAAGTTTTACTGCTCACTCGGAGTTTATACATTTCACATTAGATATTCCGTTCCTTCTTGCCAGTTTATGACTTTCTTATTAGATATAAACGCGTTTACTGAGTCGACAAAGATATATAAATGAATACCGAGGCAACGTTTGTTACATCATAATGCAAAGTCAACGGTTTTATTACGCACATTCACATACGGAATGTTAAAAGAAAAACGACGTGTAATAAAAATCCAGAAAATTATATTGAGATGCCAACGAAACAGAAAAATAAAGGGATTCACTCGAGTGTAGCGTAACATTTCGAGTAGAGTGGAACATTATCGAATTAGGCGATGACGTATCGAGGCAACCCGCGATAATCGTCGTCCTCAGTCTTTGGGACAACCTCCGGACGCCAAGAAATAAAACAAATATTGCTTTTACGTTCAGATTGTAAATCAAAATTAACGGCCTTAATATAGCGTAGCAAAGCGTGGCTGTAAGCCCCCCGCTATGAAATATGCTTGCCGCCCGCCGCTCACATTTAAAAATGGGATTAACCCTTGATGGAAATAGTGCTAGTTGAGAATAATTTTCCAACATTGTAAGAATAGAGGAGTTTCGTAAAAATTAAAACTAAACTAAGATATTTACGGTAGGTATGCTTACCTCTGATTTTCCTTTAGATACACATTGTGCTACGTTGCTTGGCTCCAGATTTATTGAATCTCTCTATAACAGACAAAAAACAAATATTAAATTAAGAATGAAAAATATTCCTTACAGATATCATTTCGACTTTACTTACTTCGCAGTGCGACGCGCTGATATTATTCATATTCAACCGATATAACCGATCCCTGTAACAAAAACTTTGGTTAGGAAAATATAAAGTTTGAAAACTGTTTAACTTAACCTATTTGAATGGAAATCGTGAGTCGAACCGACTGCGGACAAAAAGGGATACTTTACAAAGTTGAAGCCGCCATAACATTTATAGAAGAATCGTTTTATTGCTGAAAATGTGGTGGGTTATTTCCCGGACAGAATTAGCTGGCTTCGTGACACACACGATTGACCTATATCACCTCTTTTTATTGAATCACCAACGTGATTTGACCTTTTCGGATCTATCAAAGCTTTGTGCTTCAGACGGACGAGAGATTGAAACTATCACGATCGAAGGATCTTAGGATACTGGTTAATAGTAGTCGGGTATAGGAGGTAAAACTGATACAACGCCGTTCGTACTCGTAAAATTGTCATTCGTTTTGTATCGAACCAATTGGTTTTTGTTTTTGGTACTAGTATTTTACGATTGATTTCGTTGGGAAACTAAACCTTGTTTGGAAGGATGACGGGAAATTGAACTCAGAAATGTCTCTTTATTGTTTATTTATGTTATATTGTGCCTCTTCAAACGAGACTTAATAAAAGAAAAGGAGAGGAGTTCCTCCGAAGTGGATTTGTACCTTAGGCATTGTTGTGGTAAACAATTACTTTCGGATGAATGGTCAGCTTTTTTTCCTCAAACTTTATATCAGACATAATTAAAAAAATATGTAGAGTGAGGAATACTTACATAGCTCCCACATAAAGTGCGTCTCTTTTCGAGTCAACGAAGAAAGTCCTGTAGTACAGGGAGCCGCAAGAAAATTCTCGAACATGATCTGTAAAGAAGCAAACTACCGTTAGTTTCAATAAATATAATCGTCAATAAATTAACGTTCAATTACACTTTGATAAAATTTAAAAATTAAACGACCAAAGGGTTTATGTATTCATGAATTCATTTGCAAATAATCTATCGCCGACAATTTTAAATAAAAAACGGAACGGAACATTAAATAAAATTTCAATAAAAATACATCTTCCGAACCATTCCGAACGCGTTAATAAAGAGCAAAGTTTAGTGAAGCATCGAGATGCGACTGCTCACGTGGAAGTATTTTCATGATGTTCAACTGTAGAGTATTTTAACGTCAGTCTTCGGAATACATTTTTCACGACGCCAGACATCACTGTCTGCTTTCGCGTGTTAGTTTGATCCGTAGACGTGAATGGAAATATCTAGTAGTACTGTTTGAATTTCGAATGACTTATACGGCTGAATATTTTATTATAATGTACGGACTGAAACGTACCGTTTTAGAATAGTTTCTTTTTAAACTATGACTGTAGGTTTCTACGTGTATATATGGATTAGTACATGATGGATTGGTACCTAGAAAATAAATGTATTTAGAATTGGAAGGAAAAGGTAAAACGTATTAAAGATTTTATTTGGATTGAAGTAAGTTAGGTATAAGTGGCCAGAAGTCTGAAAAATACTTGGTAGTTCGCATAGTTCGATAATGTATTCTTTGAAAAAATTCTCACTGACGTCAATACAAACTCACAAAACTAACCATTGTTTGTAAAATCCTCCGTAAAGGTAGATCATAATTTTCATACATTGTTATCTGAAAATTGGCACGATCGAAATAGAGTTTGAATAGGTAAACGTGCTTGGAGACAGGGAATAGGCAGGTATTCCATTTTCAAATTAGGTAATACTTGAATACAACATCGCCTTGGGATATTTGCAATGTTGTAAGACGAAATAGTCGTACAATGTAAGATTTTGTTACTTTACTTTTATGTACAATGCTGATGCTATTACATTCCAAATTTATCTTGAAATTTGTTAAATTACTAAGCTATATTCATCGTAAGTTTTTGTTATAATTTTAAGACTTTTTTTAAAATTTGTTTTGGTACATATCTTTTGAGACTCCGGTATTTATATTCAAACCATGGTAATAATTTATACCGTTGAGTGATAGGCACGCGGGATTGGTACTATTTACTATTAGCACCTATTATTACTTACTATTTTTTGCGTATTCAGTTGCTCAAAATCAGTTACATGTCATAAATCGAAAAGCCGTCAAGAATATAGTAAAGCGGGTTAGGCTAAAATGTTTCTCCAATTTCAGTGTAACTTATATCTCGAATTTCAGGGTGCATTCTATAAACATTATGTACACAACATGACATGACACGTACCATCATAATACGGGTAAATATGGTGAATACAAATATGAAGGAAATAAGCAAGATACATAACAGTAAAGATGGTATTAACTGCGACTGAGCCCTGAATACACATTGAGGTATTATTTTTATAGGACAAGACAGACCGACGCGAGAACGTGTTGTTCACGATGTAATTTCCGAGAGTAATACTTCCTACCATAATATTATTGTACATAAATAATATGTAAAATGTCTTTTTTGTCTCAAGAGAACTTTTTAGATCAAAGAATTCACTTGCCAAATAAAAATAGGTATGAAAATCGATTTACTCAGAAATTTATAGGCAAAGCATCATGTCAAATCACGCGGGATTGACAACCAAAAGTAATGTATGTTTATTTTACACAGCCTAAATACCTTTCAAAAGTGAGTCAAAAATAACGACACTGCAATACATCATTAGCTGTTAAACATGACCGGATGTTAACACGAAAAATATAACCTCGAAGTAAGTGGTCAAAAATATAATTGCTAGTAAAATTGCGACTTGACGTAAGTAGTAAGCGAAACCATAATTAGTAAGGGCCGTGCTCTATCAAGATCCGAATTAGCTGGCACGCGACTCGTTGTGGTGGTAACACGGTAAAATAACTGTATCTGATGGTAATATCCTCTTGTTCCCCGATTATTATTTATTTAAATGCTTTTATATTACGTTGAAGTTGTTGAAAATTAAGTCGCTGCGATTACTTCCTGGTAAGGCTGTTTACTATAATATTTTATGGATGTAAATTGTTTCGTGTATACTTAAGGTATACGATCTACGATCAGCGTGTGTCATTTCATTTGGCTATAAGCATTCTTGCGAGAGCTTTTAAGGGTGAATTAAATTCATACAGACCTATCAATCGTTCTTGATGTATTATAATCAAAGTAACACGCCATATCTCATAAAGTGTGCCAAATTGATTTATAAGTATTGTTATTAACAAATTGCCTTTTGCAACGTAAGTTAGCAGAGCAAGCAAGTTAAAAACAAAAACAATTCCAGCTATTTCGCATCAAAATAATTTTCTGTTTCCCATTTCTCTGTTTCGTTTTTATTACAGTACGGCATTACAGCTAACTAGCTGTTTCCAAACTAGAAAAAGAAACTTTCGCTATTTTTTGTGGTGAACTCGACTTTTCAGTAATTGTTTTATCGCATGAGGCTCGATGAACTAGGCAGCTCGGTGTAAGGTCAGTCCCTCACAGCAGGAGTTACAGGGAACTTATAATTATATTAGGCCAACGTTCGTTAAGGAGATGGTATCGTGAACATTTTGGTCAAGGATAGTTTGGTGGTTAGGAAAATAACCTTTAATTACGATTATGTTACGTATAAAAAAAAAATGTTTGCTATCAAATTAAATGTGTGGCAAAGACAAAAGATAAGTAACAGGTTCACTATTAACATGATATTGTGGAGATTCATGAGTATATCAATACGTTTAAAATATACTATGAATATTTCTGGCAAATCCGCTTTTAACCAATTATAACACTATTTCAATATTGCCGATTCTAATTACAACAATACCCTATACCATAATTGCCATAATTCCAGCAAAATTGAGACAATAACTAACATCAAATTGCCACAGTCGACAAGTACCGTTCCGTTTGATGGATTACAGAGCGATTACCACGCCAGGGAATCCGCGTGTTTTTCATTTGGCAATTGTACCGATATCAAAACATCGTTATACACAGCACCGATTAGATTAACGGCACACAATTGGCTTACATGAAAACTTTGCTCCATTAGCTTTATCCGTATTCCGTGGATTGTATTAATTCGGTCGACGTTTCGTGACGTTATCGCTCCTTGTCTTTACAAACGTTAACTCGAAATTAAATATTTTGAATGTAAATTTTGTGATATTTAATCAAACACTGTAAATAAGTTGGTCACGCAGCCTATACGGTCGAAATAAATAAACACGATAAAATATTTTCATTGTTGGAATTGTCAACAATTCTAAGTTTCTGTGCTTGTTGTTTCTTATTTTTTTGTTAAATTTGTAAGCTAATTATTTTAATAGTGATATAGATAATTTTGTTCTTTTTGGATATATGCACACCATTAATTTCAAACGAATCCTTGTAGGCTTCTAATAAGTTAATTATTTACTATCAGCTGTCACATGACTATAAAAAAATGTAAATGTAAACAACGGTAACCACTTCCTATCATCCTATCGTTGGCTCGTCTGTCTACATGGCTATAAAAAAAAAACATAATAATATATTTATTTAAGGAAACAACAGTACATTTTTCATTTAACCTCATTCATTTTTCAGAAACCTCTTTCATTTAACAACATTACGAAATACACAAGGAAAACACTAAATTGCCGTCTTAGAAGCTCACGTCAACACATTCAGCGCTTCCGCGGAGTAAATTAACTAGCTTATGATATTTCAGTCACGAACCCCGTGAATACTCCTTTACTGTCGAACTGAGTTAAGAGAGTTAATCGAGACACGTGTTCAGATAACGTACAGTTACCGTACAAGTTCGTAAGATTCGATTCTATGATTTAACCGAAGTTGTGTTGCTTAGTTATTAGCGATTGCGCGAACATTAATATGGTTATTATAATTTGATCAGAGCATGTTTGTGTTGTTTATGTTTGGTATAAGGAAACTGAGTAAATCTAATACAGAATTGTCTTAAAAATATGTTGTATTTTGATGGAGTAGATTACATTTAAATTACTATTTATTAATGTAGGTAAAAATCCTTTGACGATATGTGAAGTCCCCAATCCGAATGGGCAAGCGTGGTGGACTATGCCTAATCCCTCTTCTGAGAAGACCTGAGCCCAACAGTGGGCAGTAATGAGTTGGTATAGAATATAGGTAAAATTTATTTTTGTTGATTTTGTTTTAACCTCCAACACAACATTCTTTAATTATAATGATAATGTAGAAACATAACAAAGTTTAACTTTGCAACGTTAAACCGAGAAACTAATTTTATAAAATGTAGATACAAACGATTCAAAGCTTTTTAATTTTAAATACGTTATTAAAGTTAAAATGCACTTAAAATATTAATAACTGTTATTAAGGCGCGGCTAGATGAAGTTGAGGGGTCGATGCCATCCGCTGACGATTAAAAGAGTGCCGTAAACTCCATAATATCTATGTGCAACGATCCTCACAAAGTATTAAGGTTGAGAGGTTCTGTTTTAGAACGACCTCTTTGTAATTTTATCTTTATCTTAATACTACAACATTTATTTCATAGATGTATTTTGAGTTAATAATTTATTTTCTTTTGTTTCTCTTTGACCGATTTCAATGAAAGTCATTGATTAGAATCCTAAAAGTATGAAGAGATATGTGCTTATCTTGCAACCAATCCCATTGAAAATAATAAATCTAAAAGTGGTAGTTGGTAAGTACTCATTTCTGTGTGTTCATTTACAATTAAATCGACAAAAACATTTTTCAAAAAAAACCTTGTCATAAATTTCTTTAAACATCACTTACACAAACATTCAGGATAGCTTATTTAATAAATATCGTAAGAACCTGTTTAATGTTTGTCTCAAATCTTGTCACTTCCATAAAGTATATTATCCAGCCATAGAAAGCGTAAATTAATTTTAAACTACACATAATATTCCCACCATTTACTCAAGTTGCTCAGCGGCTGACAGATTACTGAAATTCCAACTCCCGGTGCTTATTAACCTCTCTTCGCTTGATTAAGTGATTCTCACCCGTGTGGCAGACGCCATTTACGCAATCCTTTACTAATGCTCCCGGGATTTACACACACTGTATAATATTACAAGTAATTCAACTGGTAATCGAAAATTTAAGGAGTCAGATTTCTTCGTCTTAACATCCTTAACTGAGCTTTGAGAGAAGCTTAGATTTTAATGTCGAAAATTTTGAGACAAAAATAACAGAGTTCGATTTGCACGAGTAATAAAAAACTCAAACTGTCATTGTAATCCTTTTACCATTCGTCTTCTGAGACACGGAAAGGCTCTTCCGATGGCGCGGACTAATTCCGAATGCACCTCCAATCGTAAAAGCAGTCGTAAAGAAGCGAATCTCCCCTCGAACCGATGCACGAGAATCAGGGGAAAAATTGTTGATTTCTTATTGGCTTCCGCCCAGGCCAGATTGAAAATTCGCCATAAAGACATTGGGACACGCCTGGCAGGATTAAAGGGGGAAACTAATAAAGAAAACTTGTGCGACACCGTATTTTTACCAAACGCGCACCTAAAACTCTTTAGCTTTTATTAGGTTCAGATTGGAAACTCGCTTTGCGGTACTAAAACGCTTTTTCTTAAAACTACCATAAACCGAAACTAGTTTGTTTTATAGCTCTCTCCAGACTTCATTAACTTTTTCAATTTGAGAAAATTTAATAACTCGTCTAAAATAAAAATATGGTTTCGTCCACACTCGAGTTTGAAATTGAAATGTAGGATTTTAGATGTAGACTTTAAGAGAGTAGAGGTATATTAAAACAATTTCATTATAGACGAAAACGACAAGTGTGAAAAAATTCGACACGACATTGTAGTGATAAAATAGATTTTAGTGATATGATAAAAAACTTGAAAGAAAGAAATGTGTTTTTTTTAACATGTTTATTAAATTGATAACAATCTTAAAGTCCATAACATAAAAAATAATTTTATCGCTGGACTACCTATAACGATTAAACTAAGTTATGAAATTCGTAAAGATTGTGAAAATATTTATAAATAATAATATGTAACATATTTTTCTTCAAACATATTATTTTTTTGTTATTTAAGGTGACGCATAAATGATAATTATAATCATACAATAGGTTTCTAATTGGTTTATGTACTATAAGGTCATATCACCTTGACTCATCGTTCAGCGAAATATTAATGAGTCAAATATTACTAATATTAAAACCCTGTGTAAACATTTTCTACTTGACATCCCCCTCAGTAACGCAATGCAACTTTCATCTATACCTTATTTCCCTCTAATGCCACATTCGTGTCTTAATAACGAATCGTATCATGTTACGTTCCATTGTTTGATCCTTGATCTCCCGAGATTGCAGATTTCTGCTTCCCTAATGGCGCCGAGTGCAATGGAATATCGAAACACTACATCGACGGCTTCGGTTCGACTGCGCATCATTTAAAACAATCATTGAATTATTGAAGAGGAACTATATTGGATTTTTAATGCCGTGCAATTCTGAATTCAATCGAAAAAGTAATACACCATTATGAAGTCAAATGAGATATTTATTTTTATTGCACTCAATGGAGATTGCTTGTTTAAAGCAAACGTGAATGGAATGGCTGAAATTAAACGAATTTTTAGTCTGCAATTTTATTAAATAAGGATATTTGTCGGGAATAAGAAATATAGGGATTCCGCAAGAACGAGTGTATCCCATTACTCATCCCGGGAGTCTGTCCCGGCGTCAGGCCACTTATTGACATCACCGGTGTTCTCTATAGACATTTCCGATATTACCGTTTGTTTGTCTTGCACCTGTCATATTGCCCAGCTACCCCGCACTTTGGTAGTGACATTTTTGTTCTTATTGCTCTTTTCCGGGCGAATCGAAATGTGCCCGGATACCGCGATTGGTTTCGTTTTGTCGTCTGAATGATATGGGTTCTTTTTCGAACGTGTCTGCATGAAGTAGTTTATTTGATTTTTCATAACTTTTATTACGTTTCAGTTTTCGATGTGATTGAAACGCAAAATAAAATGGTTGTTATTGGATGCTGTGCTTTTAGTGTATGTATTTTAAGTTAAAGTGACCTACTACGAACACGAATTACGACTTAAAGGTATTTAAAACACATAGGTCCATATAAATAAAAGTTATACGTCGATACGCAAATACATCTATATTTTATTCACATCTTTCCAAAATAAACACTACAAAAATAAGTATTATTTGTGTCAATCTACGTTTCTTCCGCAAGTCAAAGTTATCTTCCAAGCATGAAAAACAAAACCAAGGGGTTCGGTGGAGTTTTATCGGAAAATAAATATTTTAATGTGAACCGACAGCCCATACGAAGGTCTCAGGTAAATCTCTGCACCTTTTCTAAGCGGTAGATACGGGCACGTAAGAAATGTTCGGGTCCATACACCGCGTGGAATCCTATTGCAATTTATGCTCATTGAACTGGAAAAAGTATATGGGGAGGCTAAGGTCGGTGTCGATTCTTTTATTGCCACCCGAAATCAATAACAAGCGTGACGCAGCAAATGTTTTCGATAGTATTTTGTACAATAGAACTCATGAAACCCGCTAATACTGGTATTAGAAGTTAAGCTCCAAATCTTGATATTTATCGAAGAAAAACTATAATATGAAAGCCAGATGGAAACGTAAAAGTATATTCACAGTAATGCTTTGGTAAGTACCATAAAACACATTAGGTAATTTTTCCAATTTGTTTTACTTACTATACTTACCATAACGTTTTAAGCGATTAATGAGAGGAGATCGTATCAAAAATATTATGGAATTGAAAATATGTAGTTTATAGAAGATTTAATACTAGAGCCTACTCTACTGCTATGCCTACATTAAAGTTAAGTGAAAGTAACACATCCGAATCTTTTGACTACTAAATTGTATTTACAATTTATGTATATAAAAAGGCTTTTATTTAGGTAATTTATTGTCATTTAAAAATGAAGTACATCAATTCTATACAAAAATGTCCCCCGAGTTGAAATTCAATCAACACCACGAGTCTATATGAACAATTATTCTGAATACATTATAGAGGCATCAACCCGGTTCGATGCCGTGCAATAAGTCACCATCTCCTCTTGGGAGTATCCGCAATCAGCCACTCCTGCAGGGGCGTAATTGAAAATTGAAATTTGTTTAGGACTGCTTCTGACTTCTAATTTGATTCGGTGAGGTCGGGAATCGGGAAGCAATAACAATAAATAGAGGTAAGCGAAACGACAACCCGTGTTAAGCATTCTGTCTAAACACGCCTCACATTGTCATGGATTAATTTCGTAAAGAGCATCGAGCGATCTTAGAAGGAAACGACACATTATTTCTGGGATATATTCGCAGACTCATTCCTTAAATTGGCTTCTTAGTAGCCATTCCATAAAATCAATTGCTGTCCGGTTTCCCTTCTTGTACATTGTCTAATCGTCTTTACGATATGTGTTGGTCCTTCTTTATTGCAGTTTTATATACCTAATCTATTTAGGTTTGGATGGCCACATTCCTTTTTATCCTATTAAACAATTTGAACTCTTTTTATTATTGCCACGACGACTTTAGCCTGATATTGGAACTTTGGCTAACCTAAAATACACCTTATTTTGATATTTGCTACTATTTTGTGATTTTTCTTCTCACGAATATGTGATCATACATCCTCCCTACACCTCGGGAGTCATACTTCTTGACGGCGGTTTCCCATGGAGCGTATAACTTGGAATATAATGCATTTCAGACGTGGCGAGGCAATAAACTGCATACCCGCTACGTCGTAAATTTATACATGTTACAAAGGTATTTTTTGTAACGATATTGCTATGTATTAAGTAAATATTATTATCATTATAGAAAATAGACACTTCAACTTTTTTGGTGCAGCTTAATAAATTGGCGCGTGCCCACGTTGTATTATCTACCTAAGTAAGCTAATATCGTCATCATGTTCGTGCGCATCAATGGAAACAAAAGCATGTACACGTGAACACCCTATATTGGAAATATCGAAGAAATTTAGTCGATACAACAGATAGATACCATTATTAGCAAGGGGATTCTTAGTTCCCCTGCCCCCTCAGCTATCACTCACCTATCCGTATCAGAGATTCAGGGTGGCTTGAACCCCCATGCGACTAATCACAGAGGATGTGGTACAGACGCTCTATGCATATTTATTAACAACGAATTCTCACTGTTCGATACGAAACGAACGTGGATGTTTTTCATTTGCTCCGTTATTTATTTAGCTGAAGGTACACGTACGAGAGGGCTTAATGTTTGATGAGTTCAGATTCACCTCCTTAATTTCTGCGCGTCTGTTTCAATCCAGAGGTAAGTTCGATCACGTTTCGTAGTTGTTTTTCACTCGAGCTAAGTGAATTAAATTCTTATCGTCTGATTGACATGAATCATTCAGTCAATCCGTTTCAGTAAATAGAATCTATTCCAGAAAGTAGATATGTATGTTTGCTCCTGAGTTATGTTCGGGTTGGTATGATGGATATTACACGTGAATTATAGTGAATTCCAGAAAATGTTTACATTTGAACGTCGTAGAAACTCAAGATTTTATTACTGTACACATATTTTAACATAATTATTATTCTATTTTCGCAATGTGTAAGAAAGAATAATTTATTTTGTGTTATTATACTTTTTACTGTCGTGTCTCTTCACGAGGAATAAAGCATTTCTAAACATTAACTTAAGTACCTTCCCAGTCATTTACGTGTGCACCGTATGCCATTAACTTTGGAAAGTGTAAATAAATACTTTCAGTTGTGTGCAGAATTAAATTCCTGACGAATGTTAATGTTTAACCGGGGAATTCTTGTACGGTTTAATGGGGGAGGTCGCGTTAATTAAATGGGTTCGGGTTCATTTTCATAAAATTATTTGATCTTGGGCCAAAGAGGCCAATTTAGCGCAATTCGTTCGCAACAACCCGACTTATATTTTAATTTTTGTTCATTTCGACCGCGGTCGTATTGTTCCTTGAGCAACCATCATAACCACGGCTTTATTACTGTCTGTCTGCCTCCACTTTTCACTCGCGCCTTTCAGCGAATTGAGTGAAGTGCGGTTCTGTGTTAGGGTAAGAAATGTCTCTTCAAATGTTATTTAAGCTACAAAAAGTTCCTCTGACGGGATGTGACATACGAAGGTAAGTAAGTGAAAGCCTACTATTTTTCAGTAATCTCGTAAAGACTTCTTAAAAATCTTTTAGATGCTTAAATGTATTTAATACAATACAAGCCGAATCCAAAGAATGTTATATTTCTCAAAGAATAAGTTTGAATTTCAAAAATCAAATTATAGTTAATATCCGTATTAAAATAACAGAGAGTAATATACATGTAGGTACATTTATCTACATGATACATAAACTAAAAGGGTCTTTCTGTTTTAATATACACGAGTGGCTCTGTTTACACGCCTAAACCAAATGTTTAAGATTTATAATATTGGAGTGCATACGACAGCTTGCATAATTTAATTATTCACTCACACCCTTGATTAAAATTTTGCAATAACGCATTAGTAAGACGCCTAAGGGCGTAGGGCAAGGAAATTAAACGTTCCATAATAATTTTGCTCCATGCCAGTATCATGATTAAAATCTTACAATTAATTAGAAAAAGTTTGCTTTAAGTATTGGGGTGTCTGCTTTTAATGGTAGTTACGTCAAGATCAATATAAGAAATAATATTTTATAAATAACGGAGTAAAACAAATTTAATTAAAATACCTACGTAATTTTTATTACTGTTTTAAAAAAGCCTTCCCGAAGCTCAAGATAATAATAATGACGTCAGCATAAAGATACACATAGTAAAATGTGTCTACATTTTAGATTTATTTTGTAATTCTAAACAACTCTATTTATTTGTATTATATGTTATTGCATTGTGTTCTTTTCAATATGGAAATATTTTTAATACCAGTAGGAGTATATAAAAAACCATGATATCAGGAATGCATTTTTCTGTACACAGTTTTACGTAGCCCTGACGGTCGAAGCTTTTCGCTATTAGACCGTGCACAGATACAACGATCGGAACAATGATAGTCGATTCAACACGCCACATGTCGGTCACCTCGTGGGCCAAGTCCAAATATTTTAGCGAATACAGATGACGTCAGCATAAAGATACACATAGTAAAATGTGTCTACATTTTAGATTTATTTTGTAATTCTAAACAACTCTATTTATTTGTATTATATGTTATTGCATTGTGTTCTTTTCAATATGGAAATATTTTTAATACCAGTAGGAGTATATAAAAAACCATGATATCAGGAATGCATTTTTCTGTACACAGTTTTACGTAGCCCTGCAGACAGTATCCCTCAATATCGACTTCTCTTGCAAATAAAACAATGGACCTCCGAGCCTTGTTTGTAGACGTGTGCCTAAAATACTTAGACAAGGGGGCGGAACGAACGATTCTAATTCCGTAGAGCAACTGTTAAAGTTGAAGATATTTTAGCACTAACTCTAAAAGTTAGAATGAGCACATCGCAGACTTTCGTTTCGGTTCAGCGTACCGTGGCTGTAATGGTTCTAGCACAGAAGAAATTACAGAATTAAAGATTATGTATTTTTAACTGGGGTGAGTCTGGTGAAGCTATTACTGATCTCTTTTTAAACCAGCTTCAAGAATAGTTCTGTGTAGTAGACGATAGTTAACAGATCTTTAATACTCTTGCATTGAAGGATCAATCAGCGACCATTACCATTTACCAACGAGTCGGTCAAAAGTTTGTGTTAGATACACTTGCAATAAAAATACTATCGTTTACAAGTGTAAGTGTACAATACAAGTGTACTGGGGTCAACGTGATATTTAATTTTAGTTATTCAGAAATGTGTGTTACCTGCATCCACATTCTCTTGAAACACTTAGTATTTTGTGTCGATGAGATAAGTATGAGTTCGTCAGTGATTTGTGTAAAGCTTTATTTCTGTATAATTATTCTGTGGTGCAGGCTTCATTCAGAAACTTCGCCGCCGATAATTACCGAAGTGTGAACGGGTGTCGATCCTATGATTCACTGTAGTTGTGGGAACTCTCAATTTAACAATTATCAGTCTAAATGCGTATAGATCGTCTTTAATTCCATTGACGATTCTCACTGTAGTAGATAGGTACTCGTAGATAATTGCAGTGGTAGTAGTAGTGCAAACTTACATGTTGCTTAAATTATGGAAATACTATACAATGTTTGAAGTTATATAGATTGGCGGCAACATTAGTGCTCAACAGAGTTCAGACAAATCCTATAAGGTCAATAATCCAATGTTAGTAGTTTAGGTTAAACTCGAAAACAAAGAAGGTTTCAATTTTTCAAAAAGTGATTATTTTTTTAAAAGTCATAATAACGATATCAATAATTATAATTCATAAAGTATCTAATAAATTGCAATGACTGCACAATGACATAAAAAAGTTTTCTTTTTCAAAAACTAACCACTCCCAAATTCGATCAAGGTAAACACCAACAAATATAACAAAATAAAAATCGTCAAAACAATAGACGTTTAAGTTAAAACGAAAACCAAACAATCGGTAAAGAGGATGGCAGTAACTTTCCTTACCGGGAACGTTCTCTAGCCATCTGAATTATATATACGCCCTCCGCGTAACCGTCACTCTTGTGATTTTGAGACAATCTGATTCTGTGTTTTCCCCGTTTTGGCCTTTGAATGTTTTATAAGTTCACTCCTGTGGATTTCGGTTGCGCCTAATGGTCTTGCGGCTGGCTAGTTTTCTTGGAAATAATTGGAAGGGCTTATGCAGGACATTGATTAGGTGCGTTCGTTTATAGTTGGAATTAAGTTTTAGTTTGTTAAAATTGTATTGTCGTTTGAAAAAGTTTGTATTTCAGTTCTACTCTATGGTTTATAACGAGTATTTTGAGAATTAGATTTCACTAGTCGCTGGTATAACTACTGCATCGAAGAGTTTATTTAGTTACGTTACGATGAGACGCAAACGTTTTCGCAAAAGGTGTATCAATTGTATATTAATATTAGCTTTTATACTAAACTGAACAGTTACAAACTATCTCTTCACTATTGTTTAATCTAAATAGCATTTTAATACCTATAACAAACAATTTTTGAGTATATTAACTCCCCAGACCATACAATTCTAATCAATTAAGCACAACACAGATGGCGTTCAAATCCCAAATTAGAACAATATCACGCTCTATTATTTTAAGTACAGCAAATTTCTGTCATAAAGGGAGTTTAATTACGGTCCCAAAATCGAATGTGTACCGTCCTATAACGTTTCCCATGAGTCGTGGACATTTATTGGCGGAGCAAGCGCGGATAAAACAATAAAGAATGGTTAACGGCATTTTAATGTGAACAAGAACGGCGCTGGACAATGGCCGGCGATTGGGGTCCGGCTGGACGGTGGTCAGTGTGAACTAACCACGGGATGCAGCAGTGACGAGATCGAGAATATCGATAAAATATTATTGTGTTGTTAATAAAAATAATTAAAAAAAACAACATACAATATATCCATATAATAGATCAATATTAAACACGTAATGAAAGGAATATAAAAACTGTATAATCAATAAATAAATTGCAGTTTGAAATATTACATTTCAAACTGCATTACATTTCATTTTTCCGGATCTCAAGTCTGAAAGCGAATACCTCATGGCGAATTAATGGTTGCGACTGTACATTTTGTTGTTCTCCAATTTATGTTACATTAATCTCACAGAAAAATATTGATTGTTGAATAAACAAAATTTGCAGATAATAATGTGAAAATCAAACATCGATAAAAATCACTGATCGTGTCACATCACTACGTAACTGTAGGTAAGTAATAAACGTACCCGCATAAACCTTTGAATTGCTGACCACGGCATCGAACTGCGCCCTTTGTCTGTGTCCGACCACAAATTGTTTAAGAAATAAAATATAATCTAATTTACCGTTCTACGTTTATAGGAAATGTTTTACGAGAGCCGCTGACTCGAGTGTATTGTTTGCTTTCTATACTTTAGCTTTTATTGTTTTCCCCTTGATTCGGTAAAGGTTGTAAATTTCCATGGCATAAAACGTAATTTCGATAATTTTACGACGAACACACACTTGAGGTAAGTCGTAGGTAATTTTATTGATCGTAAAACGAGATTGAGCACCGTATTTCGTTTATCGATTCGACTCTGAAAGGATATTAGAATTGTAATCTAAAATAGCTAATAAAGCATAATATATTAGTAATGAAATAAAAAGGGTCTTAAGAATTCATTATTGATAAATTGGATAGCCATTTTATTGTTGAAGATGTTTCAAAGCTAAACTATTGATATTCGTCCTCTTAAGAAACTTTTTATTAGTACCTACTTACTTATTTTTTTGTTTGAAGTCGTACTAACAATTATTCTTTATTTATATATTAAATATGGCAATAAAATATCTACCAGACACCAACCAGGACTCTCTAATTTCTTACTTCAATAATCACATCAAAAAATATTACGTGTCTACCAACATTCATTTTCAGATTAATGTCCATTCCATTCTCTTTGCACCACACCACTCAGCCGACAGTGAAATTAAGAACATATTCACTATAATACAGTTACCGTGAATGCAGTACTTGGGGAGCACACTCCAGCAAACACAAAAATGGCCCAAAGCAAGCTGCAAAATGTCCCCGAAAATGCATTAGACGCATTAGAAACACCATTAGGGTCGTGGCCGATGACAATTAGGGTGGATCCACGGTCTTAAGGGGAATTAACAGGGCATATCCAGTTTGCAGTGGTTTTCGTATCATTGCATCGAGATTTTAATGTTATACGACATTAGTTTGATGGTTCAGAGAAAATACGGTAAAAGAAATGTGAGGACCGCGCTCCCCGACCCACGCTGGTTCTGGCCCAGCGAGGTATTCCGTGGGAGGGTGACACGCGGTCCAGCCATCTTGGCGGGCTTCGGATAGCCCGCCGACCGAGAGAGCCGGTGGCCGTATCGCCGGCGGCTGCCGGTTCGGCGTCCGGGGACGGCGTGACGGAAAAGTGTGCCGAGAGCGTTACGCGTCGCGCCGTCCCACAAAACCCCGTGCTGGGTTCTGGCCTCAGCCGGGGTTCGGACGCTGAGTGTGAGCAGTTGGAGGTTTTAGTGAGGTTCAACTCCTACATACCCCGCCCGCGGGGCGGGCGGGGATCCGGTGATTTCCTCCAACTGAAAAAATAAAAAAGAAATGTGATCCTGACTATGTCAGTTCCGGAACGGATTACCTTATGTTGTTTTTAACTTATAACATTCAATCCGTTTTTGTTTAATCTCTCAGATTTGTTGAATAAAATTATTTTTTTGGTAGAATTAAATAATACACTAAATGTAATAATTAACAAAATATATTATTCCATTTCAAATCGCAAGTCGCAGTCTATGCAAATTGATATTAAGAATATAATCTAAGAATCCTTTAAGATTCATGTTCATGATCAGTAGTTGAATGAAAAAAGTAAAAAAAGAAAATATGTTTCACGCTAAAATTGCAATATCTTTATAAGTTTATCTAAAATCCAACGAAAAATCTCTGATAAACATGTAAAACACAAGCTGTAAAAAGGCAACAAAATAAGATATCAAGGTACAAACGACGATAAAAGGCGCCAAAAATTTCTCCGAACACGACACCACCGAAGACTTTTACAATATGCATAACTTGTTGAGAGAGTAATCAAAAGGCGATATAAAGAGAAGAGGAAGACACGGCGAAAGGCTAAAAATGTAAACCCTCTCTTAGATTTCTTCACGACCCGCGACCCTCGGGCGAAACTTGCCGTAAGATGGGAAAAATTACTCGGTCCCAGGAAACTTTTTTCGATTTGAATTATGATTCCTTATTTCATGCTTCGCCCTTAAAAGAATTGTTAAACATTGGCTCGACTTTGTCTTTTGTCGTGATACGAATATTAATGCGCAAAATGGACACTTCACAAACTTTGATATTTGAAAATTAATTTTAAACTTTTCAATATTTTAGAATAAAGATTTGTTTTGGTTTTTCTGAGTATTATTTTAATTAAATCAGTACAATTTTTGATACAGTTAACTGTTCAATATTCAAGAAGTTTTGGAAATTTGTTTTAAAAGGGTTAAAGGATTAGATTAGGGAAAAGCTTTGAATCTCAACTTCGTCAAGAGTTTCTTGAAATAACTTTTGTGAAGTTCAAAAGTCAATAAAATTTGCTACTTATGTTTGAAGGCGCCCTCCTCCCGGGCCTTAGCGTTATCTGCTACGCGGACGACACTTTGGTCGTGGCCCGGGGGGATGACTTCCGGGAGTCTGCCCGTCTTGCCACAGCGGGGGTGGCCCTCGTCGTCGGCAAAATAAGGAGACTGGGCCTCGACGTGGCGCTGCACAAATCCCAGGCCCTGTGGTTCCACGGGGCTAGGGCAGCGCCACCAATCGACGCCCAGATAATGGTTGGAGGCGTCCAGATTGAGGTCGGGGTGCAGCTGAAGTACCTCGGCCTCGTGTTGGATAGCCGTTGGACCTTCCAGGCCCACTTCGCGAACCTGGTCCCCCGATTGATGAGGACGGCCGGCCAACTCGGTCGGTTGCTCCCGAATGTCGGGGGGCCCAGCCACGCAGTGCGCCGCCTCTATGCGGGGGTGGTGCGATCGATGGCCCTATACGGTGCGCCCGTCTGGGCCGACGCACGGGTGCGAAGACATGTCGCCCGATTCCTGCGTCGGCCACAGCGCATCGTAGCTATTAGGGCCATCCGCGGGTACCGCACCGTCGCTTTTGAGGCGGCATGCGTGCTGGCGGGGACGCCGCCTTGGGAGTTGGAGGCGGAGGCGCTCGCTGGCGACTATCGCTGGCGATGTGACCTCCGCGCCCGGGGCGTGGTGCGTCCCCTGCGGGAAGCTGTTCGCGATAGGAAGGTCCAATCTCGGCGGTCCGTGACGGAAGCGTGGAAGCGACGTCTCGCTAACCCCACATGGGGTCTACGGACCGTCGAGGCGATCCGCCCGATCTTAGATGATTGGGTGGGTCGTGGCGAAGGACGCCTCACCTTTTGGATGGTGCAGATGCTGACCGGGCACGGGTGCTTCGGTCGGTATCTGCACCGGATCAAGGCCGAGCCGACGGCGAGGTGCCATCATTGCGTGGGATGCGACCAGGACACGCCGGAGCATACGCTCGCGCGCTGCCCCGCATGGGAGAGGCAGCGCTGTGTCCTGGTCCAACAAATAGGTCCAGACTTGTCGCTCCCGGGTGTCGCGGCGTCGATGCTCGAGAGCGACGAGTCTTGGAAGGCGATGCTCGACTTCTGCGAGTCCACCATCTCGCAGAAGCAGGTGGCGGGGGCTGCGAGAGAGAGGCTATACGCCGCTCTCAACTTGCCAACCCGCCGCCGTCGAGCAGGGGGTCGGGACCGGGATCTCGCCCGTATTCTGGCCCCCTAAGAGTTTCGGGTCCCCAACGCATGCGAGTGCGAGCGGGGACCCAAGAAGGTGTCGTGTCTCGCTCAACACGCCCTTGCGTCAGAGCATCCGGGGGATGGCGGACCGCGCTCCCCGACCCACGCTGGTTCTGACCCAGCGGGGTATTCCGTGGGAGGGTGACACGCGGTCCAGCCATCTTGGCGGGCTTCGGATAGCCCGTCGACCGAGAGAGCCGGTGGCCGTATTCGCCGGCGGCTACCGGTTCGGCGTCCGGGGACGGAGCGACGGGAAAGTGTGCCGATGGCGTAACGCGTCGCGCCGTCCCTCGAAACCCCGTGCTGGGTTCTGGCCTCAGCCGGGGTTCGGACGCTGAGTGTGAGCGGTTGGAGGTGCGGTTCAACTCCCACATACCCCGCCCGCGGGGCGGGCGGGGATCCGGTGATTTCCTCCAACTGAAAAAAAAAAACTTATGTTTGAAGATTCTCATCACAATTAAGCAGCATTAGCGCCGATAAACGTGCCCTCCTTAACTTGATAATCTAATTATTTTCAGATTATAACTCTAATTACATAAATAATTCACTTCAATGTCGGCTTCTAGACACTAACCGATAGACGATTTTATGACTTTTTGTTAGGCATTGCATACGCAATTAAAATGCATTTTAAACATCGTTTCTTTCATCTTTTGTTAATAATATTCTTGAGAGTTATTATTTCTTTTAACTTGTGTAGGTTAACTGTTGTAATAAATAATCCTTTGTTATAGATTACTACTGCTACTATAGGTATAGCCATAGTGTGAAATCAATAATGATGGTGCGAAATTTACACCCTGACATTAAATTACACTTTGATTCGTTTCTGAAAATATATGATAATTATTTCAAATGCACAAATAAAATATGTAAATTAGAAATTATTAGAGAAAAAATACGCAACTACGAAGAACTTAACACACAATAGTGGAAATAGCACAAAGGAGAATCTCCCTTAGGCGCGAGTTCTCAGTCTCACGGAGAAAATATGTAAACTTTTAAATTGTATTTGCATTTCATACAAGCTAGGAAATATTGACTTCGTGCCGGTAGACCGCCACAAAGACTCAACTTATATCTATAGGGGTAATTTCAATAGGGTTGCTTAGATGTGTAGATTGGTAACTGAACGTAACCGTTTGAAAAGTGTTTTTTTTAAATCGAAACTGTAATGATTGATTGTCCTAATGTTGATTTTTTAAGATATTATTATAATACTTATCTTTTTTAATATGCGACAAGTAATGAGCTTGAAAGAGATCAAACATGAAGTTGATAAGTAAATTGTTTTGAACATATGTTTTGTTTTATACAAAATGTTTGTTGTTATGTTTTGTATCAAACACAAACTAACATAAAATGAAACTGAAGATTCACCACTTTTTAGTTAGTCAAAAAATTATCATACTTTCAACTTCATCAACACGCCCTCAAAGTTATGTAAAATAGCTTAATAAGCTTATTTTAGAGACAATCCTAATGCACGTTCACGCTTTCAACATGTTACCGGTTTGGATATCTTCACTTCATTATTATTACCATAACGCTTTGCGTCTCGCCTCGCCTAATCGAATTTGCACACAAAATGAGAAAATGCTCTTTGTTTTACGTGAAACTTCATTCTAATTATGGTGTTGTTTAAATTAAATAACATCAGAATTCGCTTATTTATATACTGTCTCTGTTACAGTATAACACATAGCCATAGTAATATTATTATAAATGAAATTATAAATTGATTTGAATGAATTTCACTATTTTTAAGTTGAATTTAAAATATTATAGGTTGAATTTAAAATAGTAGTTTAAGCACCACACACAAAAAAAAAACAATAAAAAATTTAAAAACTTTTCATGTTGACGTTTACGACTAAATATTTTTCTTAATTTAAAATTTTATAGCTTTTAACTGTTTCAGAAATATACGTGTGCCCTTTCGTTTTGCCCTTTCGATGACCATAAACGTCAAGGAAGAATAAACGACTTGGAAGTGACCCTAATGCTGTTCTGAGTTCTTAGTCCGTTCGCCCTCGTTGTCCAAGACCACCCCTGTCAAAGGCCAGCCTGCAGCCCCCGGGGAAATTATTGTCGGGATTTAAAGGGCATTGAAAATATAAAAAACAGTGTACTTATAATAGGTTTGCACTCGAAATAAGTTTTATCTGGTATTGTTCACGTGACTGACACTGACTGCTGCATTGTTGGGAGTTTTGACGGATTCATCAAACAAAACCAGACGCAGGGTATGAGCTATTTACATTTAGTTTTTTAAATAAAAAGGTATGAAGTGAATCCTTAATAAGTTATGAGCAGAGGCCTCGCAAATCGCAATATCCCCAACACTCTATCTTCAATATCACCAAGTCCATAAGCGACGGTAACCACTCACGATCAGTTAGCGCGTTAGCTGATTTGGATAGATACGTCACAATAAAAAAGACTAATAAGTAAAAACCAGTGAAGACTGTGAAATCCGCTTCGAATCACATCATCTTTAAAAATACGCTGTATGAATACTTCAATAAAAATTAGGAGTAAATTCTGAATCTCCTGGCAAACATTTACTAAAGCTTTCATTAGACCCTCAATTTAAAAGTAAAAGCGTCGCTGTTTACTTTTTCAACTTATGAAAAAATGGCGACACAGCTGCATGCACTCAGTTTCGGATAATTCGATTCACCCTGCGACGTGAAAATGTTTTTCGACAGCTTAATACTTCACTGAGAATATTATTTACTCCGACAAGATAAGTTTGTCAAACACGATCAAACGAAACGCCCTCTCCCGAACTCAAAATCAGCATCGGCGTACGAAAAGAAAAGTTTTCTTAAATCATTGTCACTACCAATAAAATAAGCGAAATTAAATAAACAACCCCGCCGAGATAAAAGGTCTAGACGAGTAAGACCGCATTTTTGATGGTGTCGTATTTTTTTAAAGTTAGGGGAAAGTTGACACTTAGACGAATTTAACCTTCCATTGTATTAATTATTCAGGGCGGGCCTCCGCTTCAAGGTGTGCTAGAGGGAGGGTAAGGTAATTTGTTTTGGAAAAGTGTAGAGGAAAGAATTTAAGGGAAGTTGCATCAAGTCTCGCCGTCCGACAATAGCCGGGCGGGAGGAAAGTTTAATAAAATTGTTTTGGAATGCAGCGCGGAACGAGATAAGTTCCGTCGAGTGATTGTTGGATCTTCATAAACTACGATCTACAACGCTTTAAACTTTATACTTTGTTTCGACAAATTCAACATTACTACGAGAACTTTAAAGTATTTTTTTTTTAGTAATTATAGTGGCTTAGCTAGTATTGCTTTTAATTAATAATTCTCCAAAATAAAAACTAAACATGATAGTTTCCAGAACAATCTACAATACTCGAAGACTATCAATATGGATACAAAAGAATATTTGTACAAACTCATTTGTAGATACGATGGGGAGGCTTACGGTCCCGCCCGGAATACTTTAACTTTTCAATTGTAACTTTTGATGGGTTTTCGAACGTAATAATAATCGCTATATTCCGGCGATGCTATGGGGTGCACGATTCAACGAATGCTCTACAAAAGAATGCCAATTTTTATGCAGAAAATTGAGTTACGTTTCGAGTATATTACACACCTCAGCCCCAAGCTGCATGTTGTATTTGATGTGAATAAATTTGATACAACTTTTTGAGATGAAGAATGATTTGATTTTCATACGTTTAGGTCAATGTGTTTGATACGTTCTTTGTTGAATTGAGTGGAAATATTTATAGATGTAAAGTGTTTTATGATTTTTATTCTTCATACTATCTTCACTTTCTACTTGATTTATTGTTTTGGTTTATCTAGTCATTTTAAAACGTGAATGTTAACTTAAGTAAGATCAAGAGCCATAAAATCTACCTTGTTCTTAGAATCATTTCTTTATCGAGTTAATATTTCATAATAAGTAAAATAAATCTTATCATAATAATATTATAAAGGCGAAAGTTTGTATGTATGGATGTATGGATGTATGTTTGTTACTCTTTCACGTAAAAACTACTAAATGGATTTGAATGAAACTTTACCACAATATATATCAGAATAACACATAGGCTACAATTTTTGAACCCCTTTGTAACGCAGACGAAGTTGCGCGGGTCACCTAGTAACACAATATATTACCTATTTATACTCGAGAAAGCAACATGACGAACGCGAATGAAAATCAATAGACATTACCATATATTTTAAGACGTAGACAAGGTAATATTCAATTCTCCAGCTCATACATTTCATGGTAGATAAAACTCATGAATCAAGTGTACATATGGTAAAGCGAAGGAAGGTTCGCTGAAAAAATCTACTTGGAAGGCGAGACGCGAGTCGAATTTCCTGTCTGATATGAATCTTCCCTACTCGTTTTAAGGTGATGTATTTTCCTATTTCTACCCTCAAACATAATAGATTTGTTTACGTCCCACGCGACGGCGATTAGACGAAAGCGAATCTATACGATTTAAAAAATAAACAGTATGGTTGCTAAATCAATATACACTGCTACTACTAGACTACTAGACTTGTGCAAATGTACGGTTTCTTACAATAAAATACTGCAACAATATTTTTTCAGCTGCTTTTTATTTCTTAATGATATAAGTATATCATTTTGTCGGTAATTAGTTTTATATTTTATTGTAAATGTCGTTGATTATCTTTATATTATTATACTGAAACAACTGTTACTTAGCTATGTTTGTACTTAATAGGTATATTCTTTTTATTTAGTTGTGTTTATTAAAAAACAAATTTATCGTAAATTTTCGACGACACAGTATTTTTCTATTCGTTCTGTGTTTTTGTCTGCATTCTTTTACTTGGAATAAGAGACAACATTAGTTATTTAGGTAGGTGCTTGTTTTTTTTAATGATATAAAGTTGCACAGTGTCCAATCTACGATTAAGCTCATGGTTGGTGTTCTGGCACTTTGGTATTTGTAAAAAATGGGATGCCCTGAGATACTGCGAGGTGCGACTCTGTTATACACCATTTACTACTAAATTACTATCGTAAACTCTTTATTAGAGCTTGTTTCTATCACTCTAGACAATAGTCTAGCGTAATAAAATCATTGTATGTTTAATGTTTTTAATTAACAATAACTACATAAGATATATCTTTCGATAGTATAGCATAGCGCATGTGGAACTTGTCGGTACTGTTCCTTAGACGTCACCCACTTACTTTGTAGGGACCCTTGCTTAAATTGATTTTCAATTTGTTTGAAATGTGGTCCGCGGTGCAGCCGGGGATAAGAAGGCGACATAACGGAAAATTTGAATCAACGCTTTTCTGCGTGAAACACTAAAGAACTTTTTAAAATAATTTGTTAACTTGCCTTATTTATGGACGTATTTTTGATTTTATCTTTAAATATATTTTTTTTTAGTTTTAGTAGTTTTAGAATATGAATACTACGAAATATTTTAATAATAACATAGGGTAAGGTTGTGAAAAAGTGATATCTTTGAGTACGGTAACGGCCCATCGACGAACAACTCATATTTTTGGAAAATTCATAATATTAGCTAATACTAAAGTTATCCTAATTACTCGCGACTTAAATATGTACAATCTAAAACAAAACATTATTTTCATATAGATTTTAATAAAATGTCCTTCTAAAAATAAAAGCGAATAGCTTAATAATTTAAGACGGAAGCTTCTCAAATATTAATCACAGATCTCCCCCACGAGACAATAATAAATTTCTATTAACTTCTTGAGATGTTACTTTCATTTTATTGTCAAGTGATAGGGATTAATTCCACTGACTTATAACTGTCATATATCTGAGTGTCCCCTTAAAGGGGGTCTGATATAAGCTTGAAGAATATGTAGGAACTCGTTTTAAATTCAGAAACAAAGCAGCGATGTAATAATTTGCGAAAAGAATAATGAAATAACTTTGTCATTTTATTCAATTCAAATAAATGAAACGTAATCTATGTGTTCTTCTCTCTCTACTTCCCCTCTGTTTCTTTAAATTACAGACAAAAAGAGTCCTTAAAGTTTTTTGTAGAAGTACATGAGAAGCAATTACTACTTCTAAATACAATCATAAGATACAAAAAAAATCACAAGTGCTCGAACTTACGAAAGTACCAATACAACAATAGCAACAAATTGATTGTAAAATAAACACAACAATTTATCGTAATTTTAAACAATAATATTAAGAAATGATAAAACCAATATTCTCTATGTAGTCGGAAAGCTAGGATTGATTAGTTTGAAATGATATTTGATGTTCTCGATGGAAATAGGGGAATACTGATAAATTACAAACGAGGGTCAAGGTTGATGTCTTCGACTATTGTCGTCCAAAGAATGTATTTGTACTACTGCTTTGAACTATCCTGATGTTTACTTAGGATTTAGTATAATAAAATTACTTAATAAAACCAGTACAAGATTATTCGGACTAAATCCCTGTAACACTTACGATCAATGTAACACTTTTCATAAAGCATTGAATAAAGAGCAAAAAAGCGGAAGGGAGATATTTGACAACCTTTATATTTTAGGATTGGTTCGAAATCCATAAAAAAGCACAATTTTGGTAAATTTCACTGCGACATAAGGTAAAATTACTGAAAAGACTTAATATTTATTTTCTTGCGAAATTGTTATTTTTACGATGTTGAGAAATAATGTAAAAATCAGTGTCAATAATTAATGAGCTAAGTTGTTATAAAACTATATAAAATTACTATTACCATACCTCCTTATCATGTGCATGAGAATCACAAAGTCAATGTATAATGCAATGAATCAACTTTAATAAAGGTATTTCAAAGATTTCAGGTTAACAGTAAGACATTAAATATAATAATATCTATTTCAATGTTTCTTATCTTATTTATTAACTACGGTTGCTGTGGTTTCATTGTTCCCTTTCCTTATAACTCTCTTTGCTTCTTGTAATTTAACATTTTATTTAAGAAGTTTGTACCATCTTCTTTGTCGTTCGTCGAGACGTCTTTATGAGAATCTCATTATGAAACTAAGCTAAGGAAACCCTTACCTTGTCCTGATTTGCGCAGTAACAATTTTTGCTTCAATTTACTCAGTCGTTCGCAAACAATTTTAATTGGATTTTTATACCTTCGTCTACTTTAAATGGAGAAATTAAGATTTTGAGAATTGCTTATAACATCTGTCTTCCTTTCATAAAGTGAAAATTTCTCTTGTTTTAATAGGCATAATATCACAAAAACCTTTGCATGTTTGCATGCAGCAGATTTTAAATCCAGTGCTGGATTCGTATCTTTAATAGAAACTCTTTCTTTTACTTGGAGCGACTTCTTTTTTCAAAGACTTTAATAAAAAAAGCTTGAACATTGTCATTAATATCTTAGCCGATTACCGAAACGAGAGATGTTTACTTTAATTTTCGTTGGCGCCCTCTCATATCGTTTACAGCCATTATATCCGACGTTTTGCAGATGCACCGTTATTATATTCCCTTAAAAATTATCGTCACAATATCCTATTTCACGTAATCACCGAGTAGTCATGGTGACTTTTGTAATGTAGGTTGAAGGAGCCATCAGAAGGTGTCATTACAGAGCGTCTCGTATATTACGTCATTATTTGAGCAACACGCTCTCGCTTACAACTCTGACAATCTGAGATGTTGCTAATGGAAAGTACATGAGGGTTTTGATAAATTCGAGCTCGTTTTTCCCCTTGCGAGCTTAAAAAGCTCGGATTTCGAGTGTCGCGTATGATGGCGCACGAAACAGGGATTGAGTGGAAATGAGCCGTTCTGATAAGGAAGTCTTTGTTGACAAGCCGTGAAACGTTCCGTGAGATAATCAAATGAAAACATATCAGTCGAACAGAAACGCACTGAACTCTACGCTTCCAAATAGGTAATTAAATACACAGGCAAATAGATAAAAATAACTAATTTGATTTAATTGGAAGAATAATAGACTTAAATAAAATATTAAAATCTGCATAAAAAGCAATCATAAAATAAGGAAAACCTTTCGCTACTAAAAATTGTAAATTCATACTTAGAAAGCAAATATCTAACCAAAAATAAACCAAATAGATACGACGCAAGTTTTTCAATTATTCGGTTTTGAAACTGCAAATACACAAACACGAGTCAATGATTCTGTTTACCTTGCGGCGGTTCCGAACGGTCCATTCGCTGCAACATTTGGTGCAAGAGCCCCATGTATTCCTCGGGGCATTTCCTCCCCACTCATTATCCCCTATAGTTATTACTGTCATTTTTCAACTCGTTATTTACTCTGAGAAGAACTGATAGCGAGACATTTGCTCGAAACACCGATTCAAGATCAGGGGCGAAGGATTTTCGAGGATTTCCTTTGGCTTATAAGAAAATTGAAATCGTCTTTAAAGAACGTTTCGTTCCCTCCCCTGTGTTTATTCAGCAGGCTTTAGTTTTTATAACTTTGAGCGAGGTAGTTATTATTATTATAAATGAGGGTGCAGTGCCATTACGAAGCAATTTGTGTTCTATTTTTAAATGATTTTCTAAGAAGCTAACTTTGGCAAATCACTTTGCTATTTTAACTTAGAATTTTTAATGGATGGTGTTGTTTAATGACTCTTAAAAATACTCGTACAAGCAAAAATTATTCAAGCCAATTCTTTAGTAATTAGAATTTCATTTACATATTTTTTGCACATTATCAATATCCACCCACATTGTAATATTTTGACTTCACAGACAAACAGTACCTAATCGATACGAATCATATTCACCAATTTATACATCAATTTTCAATAAACTCTGACTAATCTTTAGAGTTATTAATTTGACTACGGAAGGATGATATAATTTACAATAAAATGAACGCCTCGATTAGAAAGCAATTAATTTCAGTTAAAATTGTACAAGGTAAAATCATTTAATTTGAAAACTCAATCCAATTTTTCCACCAAAATGATGACAAATTTACGTCAGAGGTTAGATTTCAGTGCACATTAATTATCCTTAAAAGCCTATCAACTTTACCGCTGACGTCGCTTTGTTCAGCATCAATTTTCTTTGACAATGATCAACGATGAAATGAGTACGTAGCGATCAATTTCCAAACTTTAATAAAAGATTCAAACTTTAAAGAGTTTTTCAATTGGTTTACGTACTCCAATATTCACGCTGTATAACGTTTACAAATTGAAAGCCGCGGTTAATTTAAATTATTACAGAAAATTGGAATTCAGAACACGTAAAACTGCAGCAACAACTAATAAATTCATGATTTCGTGACAGCAACTGCTGGAAAATTGTATGGGTCTAGACGCCGAGACATCAATAACTAACGAATACTAGGTAACAACGCCTTATTAACTCACCCTAAAGCAATATGATGGGGCGAACATTTATAAAGGTCATTCATAATAGATCAGTGGCCACATAGGATTACTTTTCTAAATAATTTACTAGTTCTTTTGTGGAGTTTTGAATGATTGACAGCCGAGCGTTCCCAAGTGACCGAGGCGCAGGGCTCCCGAAAATTAAAGTGCGAGACCAAATGGCGATCACACGAAATTCGATCACATTTGTAATTGGAAAGCGATAAATAATAATGTTATATTGATTGTTTGTGTTACTCTCATATATAGGCAATTTTAAAATTTGGATAAATATATGTATTATTGTTTTTCACATAACCTAGACGATATTGTATGTGGTAAGTACTTTTATTGTAATGTTTCGAATTTCATAAATTTAACAACTGTACAATTATAAAATGTGTAGTCTATTTTAATATGGTATTAGTTGTGATTTCTTTTGCATAAATTTACTTTAACAATTCATAAATATTGAATCGAGGTTATTGAGGTTACAGCTCGTGGGTAATCCACATTACATGACATGTTAAATTAGTTACATGTACCCTTACAGCTAAACAAGCCGCTGAAATTAGTATAGTGTACACGGCAATTAATTACCTAGAATCCTAGCGCAATGTCGATGAGTTAGCCTGAACATAATTATACATTATATAGCGTTTACCCCACCTGCGACTTCCAAGAGTAGTTGTTAGCTAGTTACGTAGTGGCTCTAAATTGAACACCTGAACGGCTTTCTACGGCTCAACTTGGTAGGTTCCACAACCCTCGATATATTAATCAACATTTAATTCCATATTGCCGGCCAGTGAGTGTAGGCGGCACTTGTACGATCGTCCAGGGACTCCTACGAAATGAACCGACAGCATTAGTTCGTCTAAACTCGACCGTCGTTGTGAAATATGCAAATGAGGAGACAACGCAGTTGACGAATTTTAATGGATATTTAACTGTTAATTATAAAGTTTCAAATTTACTTAACTTTCAACGAATTAGTGCAATTCTGGAATTTAGTAGTATTTTGCTAATAACGTGCAAGCTTCTAGTGTTCCATTAAGAAGTATTAAAGTCTTATTGAATCAGTGTAAATAGAAAAATCACTGAATTTATGTCTTGTAATAGAAGAATTAACAAAACAATATTTTTGTTGACAAACGATATTTATACACTAAATATAACTTGTAAATTGTTTACTAACCTAAGTAAAAAGCCATGTTATTTTTCTATTGCTCTGAATAAAAATGAAACAGTGTCAAATAGAATCCATTTTTAGATTAATCGATTGAAATGGTGTTCGAGGTTGTAACTGATACATCGATTCACAGTGATTTATAGCATTGATCTGAAAGTAATAAACGATGAATTCAAAATTCATTTTACTTTTTTGTATGTCTCATTACGAAACATAGAAAAGCTGTAAATGTTTATAGAATTTTGCAGATTTAATGATGTCGAAAATTCCTTCAAATTAATTGGAATCTAAATTCGACTAAAATATAATTAGAGCAACGAAAATTTTAATAGGATTAACTGTAAATATTTTTTGTGTAGAGAAGAGCTTAGCGGAGGGCCAGAGGACAAGCTTCGAAGATTTAAATTTATGAGATATGTAAATAGACCACGCTGTGTTGAAAAATTGCTTCAGCACAATTTGGGTTAATTGAATTTTTGTTCGTTAAACTCAATGTGAAGCACACCTCCGCTTAATTACCGGCGAGGGTTTGTTAATTTATAACGTCCGACGGACTTAGAGCCAGAGTCCGGATAGCTGGATAACATCGAAACTCCCTTAAGATTAATTTGGAGAGTAGCTCCTGAACTTTAACTCGTTTGCCTCTGACCGAATTCCCAGTCGGCCGCCCTTGAGAGTCGAAATTAAATTTAACGAAATAAAATTCATTTTATTCGGGTATCAGTAGACAGCTAAGTTGGATATTTCGATGAAAGTGTTAATGGAAATCAATTAAGCGAGGTTCAAAATTAAAGTTCAATTACGTAAACTGAGACTTTAATATGAGTAAGTAAATATAAACGCAAGATCGTGATTTAATACCAGTTCGTTTATTTAAGATGATCTGATTTATTTAATATAACTTAGGCTAAAATTTAATTTAACTCGGAGTCGAATGACTTATAGTCTCATTTTATAAAATAATTGAGTTTGGAAAAATTGTTGAAGTATTTAGTTTTATTTTTGTTATGCTTGCTCTAATACTCTAACATATCTTTGTCATATTTGTAACGAATCATTCTATTACAATACTTTACAGAAAAAAAATAAGTAATTACCGCTCTTCTTTCCAAATGCAACCTACAGTTTAAAAAATCTTCCAAATCATTATTTTATTTAATTAAAGCAGTATCAAAAACCTCTAATTACAGATAAACTTTAAACATGAAACTACTAAAGTTTACAATGAGACGCCATTTTGCGACAGTCTTAGAAACCTTACAAAATTTCGGGAACGTATTTAGGGGGTAGACGAATCCTTATACGTGCGAACAAATACCCAATACCGAGTACACGTCTCAGAAAGAATTAACACGTGTCAGACATATTGTGTGGATTAATAATGTAATTCAAACAGCGAGGATTTAATTAAGAACGAGGATTATTTCGGAGGCGTTTGGGTATTGAAAAGTATACTCTGTGTAGGTTGGTCGTAGACTCTATATCGAATGGTATTAATCAATCATGATGAGATTAGCAGTAAATCTATGTTATTATTTGGGTAGTGTTTTTTAGTTAATTTGAGAAGCCAATCTCATTTCTATGATGTAGGTAAAAGTTAATTAAAAATTCAACAACTCTTTTTTTCTTTTTTTAACTACTGAAGGGTAATTTTAGTTCACAGAACCAGATTAGAATTAGATCCCGAAATAGATTCATATTCCAATAGGAACTCATTAAGTCGAGCAGACAACTGTGGCGGTGGCGTCGCGTTGAGTTACAAACTTGAGTGTCAATCCAGGGAGCGCTCTCGAGTGTCACAGCCGCGGTAAGAGGGAAATTAAAAATTGAAAAACTCGCCGCCATGATGGCAGTGGCGTTAATGGCTGTACATAATAAATAAAGCGGGCCGCTCGTAGGCTTATGTGCCAGTCGAGTGGAGGGTGTGGCCCGGTCCCGCGAATAGGCTCTCTGAGCGACATCTGAGACGACCGAGCCCTTTGGAGTGCGGATCACTCGACTCGGCCTGTTTCATATTGCCCTGCCCGTACAGAAGAGCTGCTGCTCTTTGATTACGAGAAAAAGCCGTTTTGACGCACAGAAAACTCTTATGTGATAAAAAGCTTCTAGAATTTCAAACGTCAATGGACAGAACCGGGAATGTGGGTCGCCGTTTGAAACAGCCGCGCTTGAGATGAGGGTTACAGATTTACTTGGGTCACGGTCATTCCCAGCCAGTATTCATTCATTTCGAAAACAGTACGTTTCCATTCTTTTCATATTTATTTTAACTGTGAACTTAAAAGACGTTTTAAGTAACGTTTAGTATTTTTCGCTGTAGTTTGAGGTACCTATAAATTCATGATATTCCCAGGAACTTTAGTGTTTTAACTACAGTTCAATATTCTACAGTAATAATTTACAAAAAAGCGCACAATCATCATATTGGACGTAAAAATAATAAATTCCTAACCATTCATTATTATTTAGTAATCGTTTTGATTTTTTTATTTTGCGTTTTGATTATCATGCTCACGCTAAAACAATCACTTTACCCCTTTTACGCAGCCATCTTGTTTATTCTTGTTTCGCGCGTCAGGATGACGTCTGACAAGCCGCCATTTTGAAAAAAACTTGAGTGCGGCTTCCTTCCGCATCGGTGGGCCGTCATGAGAACTATCGCGGCGACTCCCCCCTCGTTTACATACATCGGATTCATTGTTTTAGTAGCACCCTGTACATATGCGACAAACCTTTGTTGTTTACCGACACACGTCGAATTCGACCAGGGGTAAGTAACATTAATAATGGCCGCAAAATAAAAATCCTTGAGTCCGCTCCCGTTTGAGTTGTTTTACTAACTTTGATTTATAGAATGAGGAATATTTATGAGTTAGAAGACTTGTTAAGAGCCGCCCAAAAGAGGTACTTTCAAAGTTAAGACCTTTAGATAATTATGAGTTTTTCGACTTGTTCTCCGAAAGCTTTTAAAGTACAGACAAGAGAATTAGCATTTTGAAAATACTATTGCAAACAAAACATCAATAGCTCTCATTAGTGCGGGGCTAAAAACGCGACGAGACATAATTTAGTGAAGTATGTATTTTTGTGTTACAAGCCTTTAGAAGCGGTTCTGTGAGAGTCGTCATCACTTCCACTTAGTGCCTCACCCTCACTTCACGGGACTCCCTCACGTTTTAATTGTTGCCTCTGAAAGGTGGGAGGATCTAAGCTCTCAACTCTTTTATATTTGAAGCGTAAATAGGATGTGTTTAGCACATTGTTAGACGTTAGGTACATGTATTATTTTAAATAGGGAGCCATTTTTGTTGTAAGTACCTAGGCACTGGCCACATAATAATTTTCGTCTGCAAAGTTTTAAACAAGAAATAAATAAATTATATTAACAATACAAGCGTATTTCATTTTTCTACTTCATTGTAACACAAAATTATACTTATTTTTTTTGTTACTCAATCAGTAAATATAATTTACTTCCAAAATATCAATAACATTGCATACAAAAACAAATCGCATTTTGATTTATCGAGTCCCTATTTTATAGCAAGAAGGTCAAGTAAATCGTAATTACGATTGCCAAACGAATAACAGTGTGTAGCAAAACATGCCTCCGGGTACAAAAACATGGGGTAACATTGCGGAAACACCCGAAATCAGAACAAGATTTAGTGACAAAATACAATGTTTATGGAATAAGTATTTATCGTACAACTGTTCAGAACCACTGCATTTTATTAAATTTGTTTCATAGGGATAAAATAAATTTATTTTTTGTTTTGTATGTTGTTATTTATAATTTGAACATAGAACCTGAAGAAGTGTAAAATAAAAAAAATGACCACGAGTTATTAGATAATGATGTTGGGTACACACGTAGTATAAAATAAGATTACCTAATGGCACATAATATCGTTGTATGTACCTAATAAAACATCTATCATTCCAGTATCAACAGTACCAAAAAAATACAAATCGCCACTAAAAATTATTAAATACGTAAATAATAATGTTTAAACAGAAAGCTGCATAAAAACTGACTCCATCAAGTATTCTATTAAAATTTCAATAAAAACGAAGTTGGCACAGATATGTAGGTACAAGTTGAGGAAAGTAAGAAGTCGAGCGGCAATGGACATAAATCAAAAGTCGGAAATGAGTGCACTCAACCAGCGGACAGCAGTGCTCGACCTCTGCTGGAAATCCAACGAGGACGATTGTTTTATACACTGAACAAAATAATGTTCGAGACAGACATTTCATAAGTCAGAACGGCGAGTATAGAAATCCCAAAGATTTAACAAAAAAATGTTCATTTCAAATTGTTAGGACTAATTTAGATTAAAACTATGACGATACACTAGAAATGGTAAAAAGTTCTGCTTTTTCAAAAACAAATAAATATTTAGCAAGTAACAATGTAAGTTTTAAATTAATTTAAAAAATCAACTGTAATATTTTACTTTAACCTATAAAACAAAATTACACTCATTTTCTAAAATTACACCTCGTAAGTATCGGTCAACGTGAAAGTCAAGTCATCCAAGTAGGTCAGAGTTAAAGTGTCGATACTTAACCTTTTCTGTTTCGGTCGACACCTGTAGTGGTTAATCAAAGGCTGAGTATCGCCAAATAAGACGTGAGGCACAATCACGTACTCTCAATACAGGTTTATTTGTCCCGATCCTTCAAGAAACACGTACAACGGATGTCAACATCGAAGGCAAACAGTTGCACAAAACCGGGGACACTGAAAATACACAATATTTTGACAAGTCACACGTTTAGTTTGTGTGTGCTGTAATCAGAGTGGTAAACTTTGTCAATGGATTTTAAGCACATCGTTATTCAATATTACCATTTTCATTAGGTAGTTCATAGTTCTCCAAAATCAGGAAATTTGATGTTTTCCATGTAGTATCTGTGTGCTTAAAAAACAATTATGTAGTGACTTTTTTACTGAGTGTTTTATTTTATATTTGTTGAATCTTAATTATTTAACCTTCTTTACTGGATTGATAAGGGTATAACGGTTTTTATTATGTAGGCATGTAAGTTTAGCGCAATTATATTTTAAGTTTACATTATTATTTAACCTCTATTGGTGAGGACTTATAATTGCCCCTGTAATTTTCAATTATTGTAAGTTTCTTTGCATTCTTTGTACTACTATTGTTGATTAGGCTGTAAGTTTTCCATGAATAAATAAATAATAGCTCCGAATTTCATTTGTATTTTGACTGAATTCAGTTGCTCAAACAGTAAAATAGAAATAAATAAAGTGCAAGCAAACCTATAGTAAGGATACATATGCAACAAAATCCAGGGAGTCGGCAACTGCAAACAAAAAAGGTTGACGACCACTGCACCCGCAAAAGTTTTAGTTCAAAGTTAACTCTCCGAACCATAAATAAACCTTTGGTTTAGTCGGGATCCACGCCGATTGCAAATGCGGTGCTGCGGTGGAAGTGCAAAGTCGCATAAATTACAATTTCGAACGGTAACGAAGAGAAAAACAATCGGAAAGTAGCACTTAACAGCTTGACAAATCGCCGGTCTGCAATGACAGTTTCTAGGAACGGAATTTAGGTAAGGCTTGTGCGACCGCAAGCCTCGTCGTCTGCGGTGCCATCGCCGCAAACGTTAATGCGTTTGCTTGTGACAAACTGCTATAGAATCGGTATTCGTGGGCAATTTGTCATGGTCTCTGTAAATAGTTCTGTTTCTTTGTTCTACGTTTGTGTAAATTGACGAATCGATTTTATCTTAAGGTATAATATAATTATGACTTTTAAATTAAATTGACGACAAATGACAATAATCGACAAATATAATGATAAATTAGTCACGATCGGTGCGATCAACTTTTAATAGATGTTATTAAAGCCAGACTTTAAATACAACCAAAATACTACCTAATATAACAACTAGTTGTAACGAAATTATCAAATCTATTTTTAACTCATCACCAAAGAGAAACAAACATTACGCAATTTTTCTCGTAAACCGGTTGATAGTTCGACATTATCTGCCAGAATCAACCCCCGTAGTTACGACGCGGCCTAGTCGTTCATCTCGTTAAGGGGCAGTTCATTTGCTTCACGCCTCATACCCACAAATAAATCAGCTACCCGAACTCGTTCAGCTTCTCCGAACCACCATAAAACAACATCTTAGAAGTTAGTTACTGCGGTAAGCCTTAAGAATTATTGACGATGTGGGAACATTAAGTCTTATCCTAAAAGTCATTAACAACAAATGTAATTTTAAACTTCGTTTGTTAGTTACAGTTTGTATTAATGAGGATGATAGAGGTTATTTATGTTTTTTTGAGATTCTTACAATTTAAATACGTTTAAACAAAAATGCAATTTCCCGAAACATCTGTTGTTGAAGTATCATAGCTTTTGAACATTATCGATAATTAAACAAATAATAAATCATATTCTTACGTAGAGCAAGTTGTGATAAATTGCTTTTAGGTTTTTATACATCGAAAAAAAAAAAGATTTAAATAGGTACTAAATAGGATAAGGCTGCTAAATCTTTTTTAGTCCAAATTTTACCAATTCTCTGTTTTTAAAAATGCAATAATTATTTTACCTATTTGTTTATTAATAAAAACTCTAACAGACAAATAAATATTATTTAACTTGTTAATTTAAATTCATAACACTAACAATGTGCTTACACTATGTTTGTTACAGATTATAGAAGACCCGAGCACAGTGGTAGGAGTGTGAGCTCTTTCGCACACTACTCGGCCACAAGTTCAAAACTTCTTTGTTGCTCTTTAGGATCATTACATACTGGCTGAAATAACTATTAAATCTAAAGTCCACTCGGTTTTATGTACTCTTAAGATTCTAACAAAATCGAGTTCTGTTTGAGCATGTTGTTTGTTTTCTGCTTTTGTAGTTGTTGTTGTGAAAAAAAATTAAACCGTTTTGTCAAGCCATCTAAATAAGACACTGGTTAAGCTTAATTATTTCAAGTACTAGAAACTTATTTGAATACTGCTAGTATGAGTATTTTTCGATTCCTCTGCCAAAATAGTTTCCAATCCTCTTTTAAATGTTATAGGTTTATTTATTAGCTTTTTTACTTAAGTGTAATAAAAAAATCAACTTTTATACAATTTCGTAGCTAAAGAAGTAATTTATTCGTTATTATTTAGACTATATTTTTAACAAGAAATTAATTTTCCCACTCTTAGGACATTACTATTAAGGAATATATAAAAAGGTTGCAGAAATGACGTAATAATAATTTGTATAATGTTTTTTTTTTAAATATAATGTTCAAAAATAAGCAAATAAATTAATATGAAAATTTTTATAATATGTCTATTTACTTAAAATTAGATTTAGAATACTTTCAGACGTGTGAAACAAGCCTTGCTTTGTTTGGGTTTGAATGCAAACTCGTTGTTCAGGATGTCGAATCTGCACGGAGTTCACACTATACTGAGTTTCTAAAGGGAAAACATTTTGTCACTTCCCAGTAAAATTTGCCGGAAACAACTCTCTTTCAACAAAGGGGACTCGTAACTAAACTTCACAAACAAAATCATTCCAAAATTGAAACAAAAAGAACGGAAAAATATTATTCAAAAATCTACAGCGCACATAGCACCTGAGTATCAAAAATATTGTACTTTTCCAAATTATTCAATTAAGTCCGCCAACAAACTTCGGGACAGCTCTCGAACATTTTAATTGATACATAATTTATAAATTCCGGCCGACGGCGAGACTTAGCGTAAACAAAATTTACAATACAACGCCTGGATTACAGGCAATTAAAACTTTTGTACACCTAATAACGTCCATATATCACGATGAATTCGCAACGAACATCTGTGCCCCAACGTGCGGTCGTAATAAGCCTTAGTACTTGCTTGCTTAAAACTGTGGAACTTGGTCTGCTGCAATATATTGTTAGTGGTTAAAACCTTAGTGCATAAAATTTACAATTTTTACAGTAATATTTCGCTCCTGTATAAGCTTTTACGATATGGTCTGGTGGGGAATCAAGTAAAAGTATCTTATGGTAACAGGTATTCCTTGTAAGATTTATGACCCGGAGAGAATCCTATTTTTCTATAACCATAAACTAAAAAATATGAATTAAAGAAAAGTATCTGCATTTTCTGAGGAATTTGCATATGTTAAATAGTGTTATTATAATACCCGCATTAGTTGCAAATCGCTTTTAAGAAGCAACTTTACCAAGAAACACCAAAGTCACCCGCATAAAAATGTTTTGTTTATCCTAATTGCTCAAAGTGGCTGCTTAACGCAACTTCTGCCAAGTCATTGTTTTCGACGTGCTCGCCTGGTAATACGAATATTTTCGGGTACAACCCCTCAAGAGAATTCGTGACTTTCAGAATTACGGCTGGTGGCAACAAGCTGACGGATACACCCGTATTTGTTATTGGCCAGCTACATTACTGGGTTCCGAGCACCAGAAGGACGGCGACAGTGACATTTTAATATTCTATTTCAAATACCCAATACAGTCTTTGCGACAAGTCTTTGTTGTGAAACTCTCAATTTTAATACAATGACTGATTAAAATTTAACCCAAATCAAACATTTGATTTTAGAAATGGCAAACTTCGTTCAATTAATAAAATTTCTTGCTCAAAGCTGTTGTCGATCTGTAGGTACACGAAGTCTCAGAAACAATCACTCAAATAGGTCGATCGTATTGAATATTAATCGCCGTTTTCGCCGACGAATGAAAATAACCTGGAAGGCGAACGACTGGTTGAGGGAATAAATTTGTAATGCAAACCCAGATATTCTATTCTCGTGTAACCGATAAATACGCGTTTAAACGTTATGAATACGGCACAAAAGCGAGAATACGTTTGTGTTTTTATTTTCCGATTTGTGCATAACGAAGTGTTCCAGATTGGAGTGAAATAATCCAGTTCCAAACGATTTAACACTGAGCCAATAAGACCTAGGTATTCCGCAATTTATTAGCGTTGCAAATTTGAAGTAAGCTTCCCCTTGTATGAAATATAGCCGTGGCCGCAACAGCCTTCCTGCCGCCGACGTCATAGTTCATTCGCAACGAGTATTACACCCCTATTTTAGCTCTAATTAAAAAGCCATCAAAGAGTTTTAAGTCATTAATCATGAAACTGTTAGCCGTGAATGCCGACTTCCCTCAGAGTCCGAGCGGCGGAAAAAGGAGGATTAGGATATTAACAAAATATCTAAAATATTCAGGGTTAGTGGACTGGTAAGCCGCTTGTGAAAATACCGTTCAGATTTTGTGGGTTTAACAGGAATGAATCTTAAGTTGTTTCGAGCGGTTTAAAGGATTGAGAACCCTTCTTTTCGGCATTACAACCAAAACACCAGCTATATTTGAAGCTCCTAATTGTCTAGACGGAGACTGGGTTATTTTCATTTAATTTCAATGAAATGAACAATTTGACTGATTCATTTCGAAACATGCATTTAACTGTTCATATTATTGAATCTATTCAAAAACGAAATATTCAATCGAAAGATATAGTTTCAGAATTCTATATATAAGTATTTTCAAATTTAATTATTATACATTTCTGCCTTTAAAAAGTAATGCCACAAATAATTCGATTTTATAATATTATACAAATAATTTCAGATCAATTCTCAAATCTGCAGTATGAATGGACCATAAAGGGAACGGATTTTCGATAAATCAACAGAAATCACGTCACGTTAAAATTCAAACGGTATTAAATCGAAAAGGTTTTCAATTACTGAATCGGTAGGTGAACTAGACGCGTGTTTTGGACACGGCCTCAAATGACAAGTGCGCTGGAAGAGCGTGCGAACACGAACATATGGGACGAATCGAGAGCCGTTCTAGTACCACTCGACAACTGATTCCGAATCACCTATCAATTTTCATTACTTCGACAACCAAACAATGATCCCTCTGCGTCTAAATCTGGTAATTTGTAGTGTGGGATCATCAATAGATCATGAATATGAGAAGTGTTTATGAACTAGCAAAGGGAGACCGCAAACTTTTTGAGTACTACCTGAAACGTTCTAAATCTACTTTTAACTGTAGAGGTTTTTTTGTTTATTTTGAGTTGGAGGAAATCACCCGGTGTGGCATGTGGGAGTTGAACCGCACTAAAACCTCCAACCGCTCATACTCAGCGTCCGAACCCTGGCTGAGGCCAGAACCCAGCACGGGGTTTTGAGGGACGACGCGACGCGTTACGCTCTAGGCACTCTTTCCCTTCGCGCCGCCCCAACTGTAGAGGTTTAATGTAAGAAATAGAATTGTTAAATTTAGAATTGTTCAATACATTGTAATGTTCATATTTGAAAATACTTTATCAAAGCACTAAAACTAACAATGTTCGTGGTTCGTGCATCAAACATATGGCAGAGTTATTACCCGATTTTTATGGACAAACATTATAAATACGCAACAAAGGCAATCCAATAGTATCGTTTGCCTTTAGTAGCGTGATCCCAAGCCAATTTACGTTAGTTTGGGGGAACAAAGTAAAAAAGAATAACAATAAAGTAATATAATTTGGGAGTTGAGGCCGACGTCGTTACGTATTTGTATCGTAGGGGCTATATTAATTTAATGAAGAAGCAGGATTCGCCGCCATTATTCGATAGAGACATGACTTTGACAATTAAGCTAATCGAATGAGAATGGTTTCTAATATTACTTTAAAGCTTTGATCCCTTTTGTACGTTCGTTCATGGTTTTTGTTTGTGTTTTTTGTCAATGCTATAATTGCATGATTTGTGAGTTTTTGTTCTCAGCTTCAAGTTTTAAGGTAGACGAAACTGAGCATCAAGAGTCAATTTGCTTCATCAACTTCTCAGTTAGAAGGATATGGCCTAGTTAGGCAAGTTCTATTTAAACAAAGGTGTTTCATATTTTAGGTGCTATGAAACAACTTTATGGTTCGGCTAAAATTATGGCCTCTTCACAACAGTGTAGTAAAATAATAAAACATATTATATTTATCCCACACATCTACATACGTTGAAAATAAAATGTGATTGTAAATAAATGCATGAATGCATACAATTACTGATAAATGGTTTCCACCGCTCATAAACTCTGCAATACATAAAATGTATAAGACCTTGTACACTATGTCTTCATTGTAATTGTAAAAAACCTACCAGTGAGAGAGAAGTTAAGAAGGAATCATAAAATAAAACTAAGAAAATAAAATTGTTGTGAAAAAATGTACAAAACGTCTGTATTCGGCAATGGAATGTTCTAAATTCAAATAAGCGCGCCAACATCTATTCTCTATTATAATTCAAAAAGTATTTACACAAAAGAGCTTTAAATAACAAATATTTAAACTATTAGATGGCGCTATCGTCGACTCAAGTTTGTTCTTTACTAGAATATAATAAAATATGAATTATTGATTCTGTCGCCTACAGTAATGTTGTATGTAATGTTTTTAAATTCATAAAAAACAATGTTTATCATTTGAAAGGTAAATTAACGGGGTCAAGACGTCGCGTCCTTGATCAGAGAATCAAATCTAAGTAAACACAAGAAGAGTCTCGATTGAAACAACGCGACCCCCCGGGGCGAAACACCTGATAAAGGCACTTGATAATTAATTTTCGAACAAACCCCCAAGTATTGTTACCTGATTTAACAAGAACGATGATTGGGGTACACTTGCTTGTTCTTGTTTAGTTTTAATAACGGCGATTCTTCGAAGAATTCGATTTCGAAAATTCGCACAAAACTTTAAATATAATTTCTTGTTGTTACCCTAATTTAACAGAATGGAAGAAACAAGTATTAAATAACTAAAAATGTAAAAATATGTTATTATTATGAATTCGGTGTCTAATGCACAAACATTGTAACCATGATACTTCATTTTCATTTTCATGTGCTGTCTGCATTTCAATGTGTTTTGTTGTGACATTTTTTTATGTTACTGTATTTTCATTAGAGTGTAATAAAGTACTATCATTAATATATTTATTTTACTAAAAATTCAAATAATAACGTGATTAATTGAACGACTGTCTAAAGTCGAATCAAAATCGATTTTAAATTAACTGAATTAGGGTTCGAAATCTTGTCGACGTCAAACGTCAATACACCGTAAACTCCACCAGAGTTACGATACAATTCCGAATACTAAAATCGTTAATCGTAAACTTTCCTTTTACAATGTAATTAGGGAAATTGGTGTCGTTAATTTATAGGGCTCCCTTTAATAGCTACGGTATCGACGAATTTGAATCGGTAATCCAGCGGTTTGTTTTATGGCATCGATATCGAACGATCTGTATCGATAATCGTAAACGCAAGGATAATGCAGTACAAATCGATGTTTAATTCGAAATAAATGAAAGCGATTCGGGTAAGTGATTTCCTGCGCTTTATCAGGGGATCTTTATCATTTAAAAATGTCATAAGCCTTGATTGATATGGATGGTTAATTTATTAAAGTGATTTGAAGTAGCCTAGGTTTTATATACATCTGTTTTTTTTATAGCTAAAGAACAAAAATAAAATTATATCTGTTAACATAAGATAGTAATCAATATCTATTTTAACAACCTTTAATTTTTAATGCTGTTTTTATATCAAGTTACTTAAAGTATCCTTCCAGCTATTGTGAGCTAGTCTGAACAAGCTCTTTTCAACCCTCGAATTAAAAAATCGAAGACGTCGAACAATCGCCCATTCCGTTCAGTTTTTCTTATTCTTCAATGTTTTGATTGGAAGTGTCAATAGAGGGCGCGAAATCCGACAGTGTTAAGTTACCGGATAAAACAAACTAAAGGCGTAATGGTTAAGTGCGAAAACAAAACGAACACGACCACGGATCGAATTACCTTTGACGAAAGCGGATTGCAGTCGTATAAAGGAACGAATGTATGTACCGTGTGATAACGGAGCCCCTTTGTCACGTTTTTTGTCGTGAAATATGGGCTCGTACTCACAACGCAAAGGAATAAGCATTTTTAGAGTACCTTTATGATATCTTAGATATTATGATCATTGAATGTGTAACTGTGATTTTTATTTTCAGTTAATACCCAATATGTATTGAGTTAAGCTCGCCTTTTGTGAACATTTTTTTTTAATATTACTTATTTTTCTGTCGTGTAAAATAAAGTATTAAATAAATAAATAAATGTATTGATGTATACCCAATATTGGGTGGAATAAAATGTTATGAGATTTATTTCAAATTATTTTCTCAATCAAGCTAAAAGATTACGCCTAGACTTATATTTTTTAATTTACGAACTAATTGTAAAAATGTAACGTTATTCCTTTTTAAAGTTTAAGCTCAGCTGAATTTTATTGTATTTTTCTTTACAAACAACAAGACGTCTATCAGAGTTATTTACTAGTGCTACTATTTATTTACTACACAAGTCTCCAAATGATACTAATACTACGAAATCGAATTAAATAATTCAAAAGCATTGCATACTATAAACCAACATAAACATTACATACATAATTAAGTGACGTGAGAATGAAAAATCCTACAAAAACAAGTTTTCCTATTGAAACAGAGAAATAGAAACCTTAAAAACATTATGGCGGACAGCAAACCTTAATTAAGACTAGGCACCTTTGCAGAGGAAACTAATTAAACTTATTCCATTATTCGCGCAAACGAAATTTTAAACAGATTGTCGTGAAAAAGCTTTCTACAAGACAGATTTATTATTATAAAGTTAAAACCTTTTGGCAGGATACTTTCAATCTCAGGATTCAATGGGGCTTCAGTGTAAAATTTATGGCTATTTTACGTCTATAGGAACGAATTTACATTTTGTCGAGAATCTTCATACTTTTTAGAGTTCTGAAAATGTATACCCACATCGATGGCCTATACAAAAATATTTATCATATTTAGTGCCAAGACAAAAATAGTTCTTATGTATGAAATAATAAAACCTTTGATCATAGATATTTATTTATTTATAATATACCTACCGATATTGTACCTACTGCAGATTTAATACCACAAAAAGAATAATCGATAAACGTTTCATCTAAAGACTCCTTTACGAAAGTGTTACCGAAAACAAAAGGAACGTAGATTAAGAGACCAACTTGTGCCGCTTAAATCCGAGTATGCTTTCCACAAAGGCCGAATATTTTCCAGTCGGCAAGAATTCGGTAGCACCAACAATGGTTAAAGCAGACGTCAGTGCAGATGAGTGTTTTACGACTGGTATTCTTGGATTCTCATCTCTCTCTCGCAATTGTTTTAAAGTGAACAAAGCGAATCGTAATATAGTTAATGTGGTTGCAACCAAGGTCCCGCGGGCGCACGATGAAATAGGCGCTACAAATTTTATACCCATTTTGTTGTGTATCTTCATTTTATTTAGTTTTTAAAACTCTTCATTCATAGCTGATGAGATCTCGAGGCCTTTAATGTTTATACTTTACTATGAGCATTTGGAATTCATACCTTGATATTAATTAATCCATTTTTAGAATATACTGGCAGTTTTTGCATTTACACATACGCATTTCAATGTTTTACTACTTAACATGTTCACACTGACAGCTCACTGAAAGTTAAGTGGAAAACCGTGCCTATAGACATGAATCGATGTCTCAAGTGCAACGATATGATCCTGCTCAGATAGAATTTTGTATAGGTACTGTTTAAACCAAAATGCGCAGAATTAATCACTAAATTAAATAATTACATTAATTTACTGGCGAACATATCATGTAAATCGGATTTATCGATGAAATTACGCCTAAAGCTTTTGTTATAATTACGTTGAAAACAAGATTATTGTTTAAAATATATTGTGTTTTCCAATAATTACTTAGTGAAATTATTAATAATATAACATGTTCGTAGTACGAAATAAACGTTAGTCGTTATGATTATTTTCATTCAGAGATAACATTGCCATATTTAACAAGATATTATTATTTCGATTGAAATATTATTTTACTTTCATTATCAATATATTTTTTCTCATTGACCTATAGAATAAATCCTATGTTTTTTATTTCGCTCTCCATTATAATAATCTATGCAAATCGCAGATCACTAATAATTGTTATTTCACAATTCTCCAAACCCAAACCCTTTATTATGAATAGGTAAAAGTAACGTTATTCACGTATATGTTTCCGAATCCGAAACATCGTTTGACGAAGGTAAGCTTTCTTGAAATGTCCTCAACCCTTTGTCTCGGGAGAGTACAATGGACAATCGCAAGCGATGGTTTGAAGAAGCGACATGGGACACCCCGGACTACGTGACTAAATTTCTAGTGACTGTTGTGTTTACACCTATACGAATTACGTCATTGTGGTTGAAAGCGGAGTTGGGTTTCGGAACTCGAAATTAAACTTCTATTTTTCGTCGAAAGGTTGTCGTATTTTTAAATTTCTAAAAGATAAAGCTAAATTTAATTATGCCTGTGGCAATTTGTACGGCTCAGTTATACCTGATATTATCTAATATATATTATAAAGGCGAAAGTTTGTAAGTATGGATGTATGGATGTTTGTTACTCTTTCACGTAAAAACTACTGAATGGATTTGAATGAAACTTTACCACAATATAGCTTATACATTAGAATAACACATAGGCTACAATTTTTGAACCCCTTTGTAACGCAGACGAAGTTGCGAGGGTCATCTAGTTATTATATATAAGCATTCATAATTTATGGTTGCGTGAGATAATATTCAATATGTTTATTTTTATCTAAATCACCGCACTTTCATTGTTTTTTCAAAGAAATTACAACTTACAAACAATTAACTATTTATCACAAAATTACATCGCGAGACTGAATTATTAGTCTAAAATACAGTTCTAGACTTTTTAACAACTTTTGGTCAATGAGTCAGCGGTCAAAGCCAGCACTCAAGCCTTCAGACCCCGTCTCCCCGAATGCGACACGGCAGTCGGCCTCACTCACTTATTGTGTTTCTTTTTACCTTTTTCACTTTGTACGGTCGAGTACGTTTTGTCTTTCAGCTCAGCTTGTAGGTTTTTTGTTTGTTCTACGCTAGCTTGGACATTTCCTCTTCCAAACTTCTGTTATATTATTCCATTTCAAGGTTGGTTTCAAATGCAGTTTCGTTACCTTAATGTATTTAAGATTTGATTGTTTGATTGATTTATTTTTAGTATTGTAATATTTACATCAAATTTTATCAATCATCATCTTTTGCGGTTAAATCAAGAATGCTATTGAAACTAGATACGACTAAGGACCTTTATTAAATCGAACCGAGAAGAAGGGCCATGTCATAGCGCTTTCCTTTTCCGATAGTACATTTGAATCAAATTACGATTGAATCTAAGAGAGCCCTAATCCGATTCGATGGGCGTAATGGAAAACGATTTGGATTTCGCACGGGGCGTTTGGTTCACAGCTAACGTCGTGAAAAGTGTCAATCACGGATGTTTTCGAATAGCAAAACCGATTATCGGGCGTATTAAGTCGTTTATTGTTATCGACAGCGGCCTCCGGTCCAGCCGACCGTGAAGCAGATTAGGGACATCATAATATGCCCATATTTTGGCGTCAGCTGCACGCATCGCCTGCATTTTTTGTCGGATTTCCCATAAAATTACGACATACAAAGTCCCTTCTTCGAATAACACTTGAATACTTGCTCGAAGGAACTTATTTGCAAAAAATCAATGCAGGCCACAGTGCATTCTAGAAATAACGGTAACGACGTAACGTGCATGTTGATTGTGTCCTGTAATTCCGTGTAGAAACTAGCAATTGTCAAATTATAAATGCAACATGTACGATGAACCGCAAAAGCATTTACCTCGAGAAACTAACATTAGCGGCGGTATATAATTATGGTTAGTAATGAAATTAGTAGCGGTACTAATTACAAGGGTGAAACCTTGAATGATGGGTCGGGTTCTGTTAAAAGGGATGAATAAGTTTCGAACAGTTCTTTGGTAGTAAACTGGAGTATGAACAAACGGCGATCCCACTCTGTCATTAGCAAGGCCAATGTTTTACTAAAGTTGTCCAAGCGTTGTGTACATTACTGAATAGCTGTTTGATGAAAGGTCTGCTTGCTGAATAAGCCCTAAAATAAATATCAACCGTACAGTTTTAAGTGAAATTTCGTGTTTGTACTTAAACGGCCGATTTCAACTTCTGAATAATTTTATCTGATTTGGTTGTTCAAACAAGGGATATGGAAAAATAAAAATCTTCATCTAAATTTATTTGATTCAATTGATAATACATTTGGTATTATAAATTTTATTACTAACAGTACCTAATAACCTATAAGTCGTGGTAGACGAGTGGTCGAAGCGCTTCCTTCCGTACGGGAGGTTGTACCTCTAAATCTAAATGTGAAACAGATTTATGTGCAATTTTTCACAACACCACTGACTATAAACGGTGAAGGAAAACATCGTGAGGAAACCTGCATATCGGAAAAGGGTTCTAAAAAACTATTGAACATATGTGAAGTCCCCAATCCACACTGGGCAAGCGTGGTGGACCATGCCTCTCCTGGAGAGACCTGAGCCCAACAGTGGGCAGTAATGGATTGGTACAGTACCTAATGTATGTAGTTATATTAAGATAAAATTTAATTCATTATGTTCAATTTCTACAATAACACACAATTACAGAAATGAATGAGTGAAGTTAAATTTGTATTCTGTTTCTATTTTACTATTAAAGTATAAAGTCGTATTTGCCCTTTTAAGTTCACTTTTTCAAACAAAGATTGAAAAAAGGTTAATATTAAATCAACATCATAAGAAAGTTCAACGAAAAGGTTTCAATTGCATTGGAACAGTTATCTACCCTTCCAATCTTATTAGATTGCTGCGTGACAAAGTAGGTAGGATAGTGGTTCCAATCCATTCTAATTTAAGGCAGACTTGGCATCTTTAATTAAAGATCAGTATTTTTGTATTTTTACCATACATTAATTAACATTTGATATTATATTTTTAACAATTTTGATCGGTTTTGTTATTTGAATTTTCTCAAAAATGTGCCACTGTTATTCATACTTCACTCTTTTGTTCATGGAGTTCTGTTACTTGTATACGCGATTAGGATTATATTATTATCATGTATATGTTAATATTTATATTATATAGACCGATACCTATCTTTTAACTACAGTACTAATAGTATACCATTTGCAATCTCTTATTACGGTCTCCCGCGATACAGGTCTGACCTAGTGCGGGGACCATTGTTAAAGATGTATCAGTTGTCTGTAAAATTTTGTTAATAAACTATTTTGTATTTTTTTTTTCTAGTAACTTTTCTCAAACTTCGGGATATTTTTGACTATCTTGTACCTACTAAGGACGCATCTTGCATTACGTTACCAATTTCCATTAGTTATAATTTTTTTATAGGGTGACAATGTTAACGGATATACACAATGACTGTATATTATTAAGCTATAATTTAATTTTATAAAAATTGAGTTACTTTATTAAATATTTCAATTATATTTAATGAGAGTATATTATGTAGAACTCTTCACCCTAAAAGTCGTTAAACAGAAAACAGGCGAAATACGTGTATTAACTACAACTGTATTAAAATCTTCACTCTCAACGCATTGTAGGGAGGGCAATGAAACAAAAGGTACTAGCTTTCTCACTTTCACTTATAGAAATTAATATCTCTGTCTCAACCGACACCATGTACCCTTGAAAGCGTCTCAGGTTTGAATGTGTTTGTGACACTCGCATTACACATTCATGTCTTTGTGTGTTTATTTGTTAACGTGTTACAACTCATGATTTGAGATTATCATGACTTACTTGACGCTGTGATTACCATAACCTGCACCTTTTTATGTTAAATTTTTTGTTGTGATTAATTTTTGATTAAGGAATAATACATAGGTACATTCATGAATCTGACATAGGTAATTACCTACATAAATTAATTTAGGTTTAGAATGGATGTGTTTACATTTGCTGTCTTTAGTTGAACAGTTTCCATTATAGAATTGGAAAACAATAAATTAATCTATGTTTAGTTAATCATTTTAAAGCTTAAGCTATAAAAACTATACCTACAGGTATTAATGAAAAAAAATCTTATCTACAAAGAAGAAAATAAAACAACCCATTCCATTTTGTATGTCACGTTGGACTCTGCATACAAAATGATTTTGAATAAAAACTTGTAAACACACCTTACCACTACATAACGTATAAAATTTCTCGCCTCTTAATAATTTCTATCATTAAATTAATACTAAGTTCATAATATAATTCAAAAGCTATCTTACCTCGCTTGTGTCGCATATGATATTTGTTTTTAGGAACACTCCCGGAACAACACGGCTGTTCGTAGTAAAAGTTATATGAACTTTCCACTACGGATGTTTGTTGTACAGTCTGGGATTGAACCTGGAACCCAAGTCCAACGACCACAAACACCAACCACCGAACAACGCCCAACACACCGATAGTCCGTAAAACTTGAAACATTGTCACTTGAGTCACTAAACAGTTATTTATGCAAATTCAATTGACACTGAGCATAACGATCCTGAAATAAAAATATAAAAATAAGATTGTGATTTCAATGGAATTCAGTATTCAACTCCGAGCGTTATTTGTAGAACCATTTTTAGTTCGTAGCAAAAGTAAAGTTTCTGAGAAATTGAATAATAAATATGGTAGCGTCTACTTTAGAGCTAGTTTAGGCCTAAAGTCTGAATTGAAAAACGCGACGGCGCGCTTCGCTAATCGGAATATGAGACGGCAATTTTATTTCACTTTTGTATGCGCAAATGCTTTAATACTATTTCAACAGTATATTTGTTTAATTTGACTCCCTTAAAAATATATTTCTCTAATTACAAAATTTATTCATTCATAAACGAGTAGGTAACACTGGCATTAAACATAACCACAAGTAATAAAAACAAATGCTATCTCAAGTTGATTTATGGATACAGGAGTTGCAGAAAAAACCGACAAACGCTAACAAAGCAAATTTAGCAGCAAACGTCACATCGGAATTGTACTCCCAGAATAGAAATATAATGACACCAATAAAACGAAATTATGGGGACGTAAAAAACGGTGACACATACGCCTATTCAACAACAAAAAATGAAAATTTTCCTTGTTGAGTTTACATTAAAAATACCATGTTGCGGGGTTAGATAATGGCAGCAAAGACCATTAACCCACCCGATGCCGTTAAGCACACCTCGTGTAATGAAAACCGTTTGCTCGTATGCTGGGTCACCCTTTACCAATTTTTTTTTTAATTGTTTCAAGTATCATGAAATCTAAAAGTATCCTAAACAACGCAATTCGTTTAAAAATTAAGTCCAAAATATTCTAAATTCAAACTTGAAATTCGATTTTCTAATCAAATTTTACTTTCAAAGCTTTCGTAAATCTCATTATTCTAGCGTACTTTATGGTTCTTTAATACTGTATCCAAGTTAATATATCTAGTTATCAGCGTCGATCTACCGCGAGTCTTGAGTACCCCTCGGAGGCGATTACCCTGGATATCAATGAATAAGTAAATAAACGTCTTCTACTAAATTAAACTCCGATCTCTAGGTCCGTGCCTTCGTCATGTGTCCGCTATCATTTGGTGAATGCGGTCAGGGATCGCCCCTTGGAAGAGTCCACAGATGAATTAAATAGATAGGACTGTCAAAAAAGGGATTACTACTGACTTGGAAGGGAAAGGTAAAATATTTGAAATGCGGCAGATAAATATTATTCCTTTATATTGTATGCCTTAGCAATGCCATGTATCTCTATAAATATAAATAAAAGTACACATTGCATTATGTTATAACATTACTAACATGATATGCTATATATTCTATGTATTTGTACTGTTTTGTACAGAAACAGCTCGGTTACCTACCTCAATAACGTGAAACGTTACTCAGCTTATGATTTAAAATAAAAATATATTCAAATATCATAAAATTAAACACCAAATTCAGATTGTTGTACGATTAACTAAAAACAAAAATATTATAAACTGCTTATGAAAACTTTTTAATATGTAAAATTAATAGTAAAGTAGGTAACATCCCTCAAAATATTGCAGTACATTTTATCAGTATCATTTAAACTTTTTTAATATGTACTCATGCAGAAGTTCTCAGTGACATGAGGTTGTAAGCTTAGTGGGTTGCCAAAAGTAGGGAAGGGGTTTCAAATTTTATTTCAAATGATTAATGATCTCGGTTAAGCGCTTGAGCGATTTTTGTTCATTGACAGTTATATTCTTCGGAATAAATATTTAAAATCCCCTTTGAGTATAAACGATTTAAACTGTACAGTGAAGTGTGTTTTTATCCTTTAAGATACCAGAAGATTTGATTGAAAGAGATGAAAAATGATGGTTGTAATCATTGGGATTGATGTTGAATAAGTAGTCACGTTAATATTGTGAAACATTCTCACGTATACATATTACAGACCGGTACTGCCCTCTCAAAAAACTGGTCATAGCCTCCTCAATACAATCTTCACAATAAAACGAACCGGTTCCGTAATGATGTCTTCATTATGAGTTGATTCATTGCTCGGACATTTCCTCTGTAGACGCCCGATTTTATCGTTCAACTTAATACTTTACATCGCAATATTTCCTTTATTTATAAGAAAGAATTCTAAGAACGTCACGTTCCAAGAAAAATTATATTTGATACACATTTCGAGCCGAAGACGCTTAACGGATGAGATTCGAGATTTCTGGCAATATTAATTTCAACGCGGGCTTTAAACGGGTTTTAATCTTCCTTAATATCTTTCGATCTCGTTTCGCGATACAATTACACCGTTACTGCTGCCTATTGCACGACAGTCTGTTCATTATGAACGAAGAATGTTAAGAAATTTCATCCCGCAACCCATTGAAGCAACCCTCCCAATTGTACGAAGGTGTTCCAATTGAATGGTAGGTGGAATGGGGGTACGATTATAATGAAATTTCGACACGATAAAGACCAGTGAGCCTCGTAACACAATACTTGATGTTTCCTCCTCGACCCGTATCCATGTCACGTCATTAAAACGCGTAAAAATATCTGCCGAACCATCTTAACTAAGTAAATTAAGGCACACTGTTGAATCGATGTTTTTGTAATTGTTAGGTTTAAGTTACTAGTTTTAATTGTTTGTTAACGGTAAGGGTCTGGGGTCAAAGGCTACATTTACGAAATTAAATGCAAATTTGAATGAATATATTTTTGAGGTTTAACGTTCTCTTAAAATTTAAACAGAAATTAGTTCTATAACTAATTTGACTTAATAGTTGTTCGGCTTGACTGCGGTTTCTAGAAGGCCATTATCAAATCCCAGTTGTGTTTTTATAATACATTGTATTAAGAATTTAGACATCATACTAAATATTATGTACCTATGTTTAAAAAAAAATTGGACTCGTTTAACGTTCGTATTCGATAAAATACTAATCTATAGTATTTAATTAAGCTACTTTTTTCCAACATCACGACCATGTCTAATAGACATAAGTATTCTATAAAGCAAATTAACCTTGTAGTATTATGAATTCCAAAACAATCCAGGGATTCATTCTTCAACACTACAACGGACATATTCACAATTTATCTAGGTTTCAGTAGAACACCCTTTATAATATTTGCTGAAGGCTAAAGTGTTTTTTGTGAGCAAAAACTCTATTCTGATTCATAGTACACGCACTGCGGATGGATAATATTAAACATGATTCAGGCGTTCATTTGATGTAAGTTCTGAACATGGCATACTAAGTGTGATAATGCTTGGTAACTATTATGAATAACAATATAATATTGCTTTTATTAATATCGGTTGTAATCGTATGCCACCCTCTTAGAATTCATCGTCGGCATCAACACTCTCTAAATGACCAATGTTGGATAAATATGTCCTTAGTACGTTTAATATAAACCTCCCTCGACTACATCGAATAGTCTTTTGGATATCGAGAATAGAAATAATATTTTGCAAAGAATCACCCAGACCCGGCTGAGTGTGTTCTTAGTTCTTCCGCTTTGACATATTATAATGTAGTAATGACTATGACCTGTAATTTGTAGTAGTATAATAAATACTTTTATCTTCTTACTTCACTGCTCTAAATTCTGAAACTTTTAATATGAGATTTTTTTGAAAGCCAAGCCATACTTATTAATCGTTTGAATTTAATGAAGTAATCTATGAAAACGAAACAACTGGTCGAACGAGATAGAACACAGTCTCGGAAATTCGCTTTGAATTATTAATACAATGCTGTTATAGGTAAGCTTCTTAGGAACCGTGCTGAATAAACATTCGGCAATCGATATTATTGAAAATGATTATTAAAACATTTATAGGTAAATAATTGTATCTGATTTACCATAATTTAGTTAACTGTGGGGAAGCTCTTGTTTGATTTAAGCTCGGTTTTTGTGTTTTTAAAGTCTCCCTAATTTTTTTTCGTGTAAAATAAAATATTCAATAAGACAAATAAGATAAAATCGAAGTTATAGTTATTTGAGAATTTAAGGCTGAATTTTTATTCCAATATTTATATTCAAAGCGGCACGAATCGACGTGTGGAAAATCTCAGCAGAAAAAGCGGAGTTAATAAGCATCACCATTTTATGAAATGAGTTTAGAATGAGCTCCTTTTCTAGATGTTTTTCAAATATGGTTTGAAAAGCATTTTTTAAGATAGGTATTTCCATTTTCATGACCATAGATAACGGAGTTTTTGCTTATTTTTTTTCCATTTTTATTTAGGTGTAATTTTTTAAAAGCCCTAATGCGTTCATGTAAGACAGTTTCAACACTTCTACTTCATTAAAAAGTCAAAACATCCATCGCATCACTTAACTTCTGATGCTTGTTATACAAAAAGAATTGTCTACCATATCAAATATTTTGATTGTAGACTGTACCCAAAATGGGTTCGAGAACTACAAATATTAATTTATTCAATTAACCAAGACGGATTACGGAGACGAGATTATACGAGGGCCAACACGATAAGTTATTAATACTCTTCGGTTACATAAACCTCAAGTCTAATTAGTTTCTGTAGCAAAATATCAATTAAGTGGTACCTTGGCTGTTGGAAATACGACGCTGAAAACTTATGCAATAGATGAAGATTAATAATTTGCATGGATTGTTAGAAAAGTTTTTTATTGAATATATAAAAAAAAGAATTTATGAGCGTGAAGATAAAGTAAAAATTTCATTTTAATCCTTCATAATGATGGTAGTCTATGATTAATAGTTATTTTAGAACTACAAAAATGATTAAAATTCATATTTTCTCTTGCTAACATTGTTCCAAGATCTTGTTCAGAGTTAAAGTACTTTGGTACATTTCGAACATAACTAAAGTTATTGCAAGGGGAGAAATAGTTTCAATAACGGAATATCTCTCGTGGCCACTAAAGGGAGGCTCCGAGTCACTGCATTCGGACCACGTACGGATACACGTAAACGTCTGCTTCCACTATTATTGATACAAATAGAGATATCAATTGTTTCGGACAAGATACAACTGCCTGGCAATGATAGTAATTCCGGACGGGGTGTAAGGGACCTTTATAGTCGTTTTGATATCTGGGGGCAAAGTTGGTGTTATGGAATGAGATTTTTACGGAGTTTGGGACGGTCGTGATGGTGTTGACCTTTTTGATTACGTTAAAGTCCCATGCTAGAGGTATCGGATCGATTAGATTGTCGAGTTGCTCGAAATAAACTTAATCAAATAAATGAAATGCTTTCGACTTTTTTTAGGTGATTACTTCTTTTTTTGTGTTGGTGAGTAATTTAATTGTAATCAAGTGTAGTGTCTCATGTGTAGAAAGCTTTTACAGATATACATAAGGGTCACCTAGATTTAAAATAACAAAAGTAAACAATATATCCTATAGCCTTCCTCGATAAATGAACTTTTAAAAATTTTATTTTTTTATAAATCGAACCGGTAGTTTCGAAGCCTATTCGAGTCAAACAAACAATGAAACCTTTCCTCTTTATAATATTAGTATAGATAAAATTAAAAAGCGTGAAAATATTTTAAGCTCCTGTTTCAATCTTCATTATCCAGAATACATAATCTGCTCATATTTTCCTTAATATCAAAGTATCTTATAAATGTTAGAACATTAAAAGCTGCTTTACTTCCTTATATTGATGTTTTCAACACAAATAAAGCGTGTCTTCATCTATACTTTTAGGCTGATACATTATGTACTTACTCATTGCATTGTTTGGAAGTTTGGACGGTGTAATGAATATGAAATATGTTTGTGTCCCCTAAATTAAGGGATTATTTAACAAACTAAAAAATATATTTCATTTATAATAATTTATTAGGATAATTTCGCTTAAATTGTTGTTAAAATAAATTTTATCATTATTGTACAAATACAATCATTATATATATTTATTTGATTTTCCATTTTTTTAATAATCATAATTGACATTTAATAAGGTTTGAATGGGTTAGGTTAAGATACATAAAAATGAACACAAAATTTTCACAACACCACTGGCTAAAAACGGTGAAGGAAAACATCGTGAGGAAACCTGCATATCGGAAAAGGGTTCTAAAAATCCTTTGAAGATATGTGAAATCCCCAATCCGCATTAGGCAAGCGTGGTGGACTATGCCTAACCCCTCTTTGGAGGAGACCTGAGCTCAGTAGTGGGCAGTAATGGGTTGTTACAGTACAGTACAGTACATAAAAATGATATAAGTTGATTACCCCTCGGGTAATAAGTACAGGAGGAAGAATTTATTCAGTTTTCAGTCAGTTAGAATTTGGTAACGAGAATTTAGATATTTTATACAACATAATTATATTAAAATGTGAAAACAAGATTATCAAGTTTACGATATTTGCCTTTTCATTGTTAAAATTTACGATCTCTCAACATTTATTACCCCGGTCAAAAACAGCAGTTTTCTGTCTAATACAGCATGTTTTATAGTCCACGCGGTAGTTAATTCTTGACAACCATTATTGTATACGTTAAAGAAATTATTGAAATCGGATAATAAAATTCATGATCGGACCCAAATATGTCCCCTGAATCTAGTAGGTATTGAATTAACGTAGTCCTATAGTTACTTGACTAGTGACTTATTTGATTATTAAAAAGAAACTCTCAAATATAAGAATATGAGCATGGATTGCTAATTAATATTTTATTGTAATAAACATCGGTTTCTTTAAAAATAACGTTAAAATTGATAGAAGCATTGATTTCGAAAGTGTAGAAAAACGGCATTTATGCAAATTTGAATGTAAAATAACGACTATACATAACAAGATTACATACTGATTTTTATCACTGCACAAAAATAACCTACAATTTTTCTAGTCATTTGCGGAAATTAAAATACAATTACTGTCATATTAATATTTCTGTTTACCAAACATTTCCTATACACATTCGTGTTCTGTCTATTTATATTGTGAGGTTGTTGAACCCGTCTAAACGGACTCTAAGATGAGACGATGAAGTTGTTGAATGCATAAAAAGTGTGACAGCCTGACTCATTTCGAATTCATAAATAAAAATGCTTACATTGTATTCTTCTTTTGAACTTTATTACATTGAATCAATTTAAACAAATACTTGATTCTTGATATTTTCTACATATTCCGATTGAGCGGGTAGGTTAAAGTGCACTTTCGATGTGTTTACAAAATTGGTGAACAGGTCATTTTTTTTGTGATCATTATTACTAACTGTTTGACACTTTTTTTAAATTTTGAACTTCTTAAGATAACTTATAACGCTGGAGTTGAAACTGATGCACAATGGCCTACACGGGAATACGTGAACCAACCTCCTGTGTAGTCCGTTGAACCAAACACGTTTCACAGAAAAAAATATTAAACAACACAAATAATCGTTCAGAATCTATCACTTTATTATGATACAATCATATAACTAATCCACAAATGTTTATAATTCGTATTTCGGTTAAAACGAAATAACAAGTTTTGGTAGTCGTCGAGTAACGAAGAAGTTAGTCACGAGATCCCTACACGCGTCCGTCGAGCGTGCCGGCCGGCGCACAACTAGCACTCTGGTCTCAGTCGGCTCATTCCGGACAAAACTTTTTAAGTCATGGAGATGGCAAAGCTATGTCGCGCCTCTACAACTCACGCACACAATCACGTCCAACACCCTATGCACAAACACGAAAGCGAGCTTCCAAGTTCACTAAATAAACGAACACCAACACAAACGTACACCAACATCGTCTATCCCCTGTTCATGAGACGCTAAAGCGAGAGGTGTATATCAACAATCCGTTTGAGGCAACGAGTGGGAGCGAGACGGGAATATCGCAACAGATGTATATCATTTTACGCAGGTAAGTATCGAAAATGTTGGTGAGTACGAATGAGATGGTGAATAAATTCAGCTTATCGAAAGCCGGCTGAGTGGGAGAGGGACAAAAACTGATCGAGTCACCCACTGTGCATTCCTTCCTGATACCGGCGCGCCGTCGTACCTTTCGATCGTTCAAGTGGCAGATGAAGCTTTCAGGGTTGTCGTCTTCCACTTTAAAAACGACCGTTGGTCAACCGTAATCCGAATGATTTATTTAAAATAGTAAAGTGTATATTCTACATAAAAGTACTAATAAACATAGCTGCACTATTCATAATTTTGTATCAACAGACAATGTTAGTGAGTTAGTACAAATAGTTACATTACAAAAATAGCGATTATTATTTTATACCAGCAAGAAGAAAAATAAATTTATTTCTCGAGATAATTAAAGTATTAAAATTGCTAAAAAATTACTACATAAAGTCTAGGAATTAAATTAGGTACCAAAAATATTTTGAAGGACATTTTGATTTCTGATTAATAGCAATATCAAGAATATAAAATGAATATACAATAATAAGTATTCTTGATTAATTTATCTTTACCATTTTTTTTTAAACAAAATTACAACAATTTTTAATAAATATGATGAGGTTTAATACGTGCAATAATTAATTATAATAACAATTTTATTTTTAATAATAATTATTAAAAAAAGTACGTTTAAGGCAGCCCTACGTCAAGATGTCACAAAGTAGCAGGTAGCGGTGCTAGTACTAACGTGTGTCGCTAAATTTAGGGTATTTTTTGCATGTTTCGTCTCGGAATATTTTCTTTTTGTCGCGTCTACGATGAAGACATCTGCCTTTAAAATTGTTTGCTGTCGTACAGTCTGCAGAGTTAAAGTAGAAAAATATCAGTTGCTACATTCAATGTTTGTAATATTGGATTTTGGAGTTTAAGATTTGTTTTATTGGTACAAAATTTCTAGAAGTAGAGAAAATTTTATTAGCTAAATAAATAATCACAGCATCAAATTCATGCAGAAAGCCTTCCTAGTTGTAAAAGTCGATTAATGGCTTCTGCTTATTAGTAGTGTTAGTATACATAAAAATTGTGGTGAACTTTTATATCTGTATTGATATAAATTGACTGACAATTCAGAAACGTCTGGCTATTATTTATTCATATTGTATTTTATTGCATAGATAAATTCACATTTCATCTTACAAATACCGATATTAGTACAAAAAGCACTCGCTTAATTTTATTTCTGAGTATGGGAGCGTATCATTGTATACCTAATACTTAGTCTGAGAGAATAATAGTGAGAAAAAAAAATTGAGTAACTTAAACTACCCATAAACAAGTAGAATAACAAATACCGTTCCCTACCAATGTTTTGGTAATACGATCTCAACCTAAAAAAGCTCCGAGAGCCGTGGCGTGTACCGGAGAGCGTCAAGCGAAACACTTCTGCGAAACCGGAGCTCCACTGCGTCCGACCTGACGCTAATACGCACGGACATCGGATCACAATATACCATTCGTTCCCATGTAGCGAACACACAAATTAGTGTAGTATTATGTTTACGCCCTTTATTTTTTATACCTTTATCAAACTTCACACGTTATGACGGGCGGACGCGGTTTTCGAACGCGTAAAATCCCGGATTTGGCGATGTTTGAGAATCCTTCGTCGGTTTTATGCCGTTATTTGGATCGACGTGGCGATCACTTGAAAAAAACGTACAGGGCGTTATGTGTTTCTGGCAGTTTGACACGGGTTTAGCATACTTCATTAACTTTTTGATTTTTGAAAACATAATTTTCTGATTTAATTTCATTTTTAGATAATCCGTGTTCTAGGAAAATCAGATTTTTACCATATCAATGGTTTCCACTTCCCTTGTAGTTTGGAAAATCTTCAGACACACAGCTACTAACAGTAATTCACTACCATGATTTATGAACTCTAAACATTTGAAATGATCCTGTTTTTACTTTGTAATTAAACGAAATGCAAATCCCCTCAAAGCATACAACAAAGAATTTAACTCCGCTCAGCTACATATTCAGCTTAATTCTACGAACATAAAGTTGACGAAACTACGACAAGAAACTTTCAACTCACTTTCCGACGTTGCTGGAAAACAAAAACAGTGGTGGAACTGAAACCACTAGTCTGAACAAGTGGCTTACTTCAACAAACAGCTCAGAACTGTATTAAAGCTTTAGCAGCAAATGTCACGGAACTGCTGTTTGCATTGGCATCAAAACAGCAATTAGACTCGATTAAACAACGATAGTTGTAGAAGCTGTGAAATTTAGACCTTTGCTTTTGATATTACGTCGATCCGGGAATTAAGGTGAAGAAAAAAGTAAAAGCAAATTAAATTATTGTTATCAACTTATTCAGACACTCGCGGTTTTCTATAATACTTTCATGCATTTTTAACGGGTTCTTACCACAATATTTAATTAATTATATTAATATTTAATTATTCTGAACGTCGTTACGTACCAAGGATGGCTAAGGAAGCTATCGAGATTTCAAGACATAGCACTTTTAACAGGGGTGACGGCTTCAGATTATCGAGTATGTGGAATCCAGTGCTAAACACAACAGTCACTAAGGATTCATGCTCAGAGAGTCTTGTAGATACAGTGAGTGTGGTGTGTCGAGAAGTGAGTTCGAGTTCCAGTGGTACGACCCAAAAGCGAACGAGAAAGAGGATAGACAGATTTGTTTGCTCTTAAATCGACCCGCAGTATCCAGTCTTCTCTTGATCATGACGTTTGCAACAACGTTGAAATATCGAGACAACTCAATTAATTAAATATCGTGGTAAGAACCCGTTAAAAATACATGAAAGTATTATTATCAAGTTGTTTGAATTCTACGACCTTATTGACTTTGAATAAAATAAATGCAACTAGATAATATTGCGGAGGTTACACAATTATTTTGACATTTAAGATACAACCCAGACTTTAGAAATGGAGTGAAAAGAGGACCGGTGGCTCCATAAGCGCGAAATAATGACAACGCATTGTAGCTTCCTAGGATCAAGTAAGGCGCTTTTATTTATTTCTGCGAAGGAGCCCGACAATACCATACTACGGCCGTCTACGGCTTTGCTGTCAGCGATACAATAAGCTGTTCTTAGGTTATTTTATAGGAGAAGCCAAGAAAGACGTCCGATAGATGTCATAACGTTACCTGCTTTAAACCTGATAAAAGAATATGGTAGTTACTTCGTATCTAAGCCAGTCTAGTCTTTTGTAAGGAACGGGTATTGTATTCGAAACTCTAGTATTAAATATTGCGTCTCCGTTATCTAAAACGACAAGCAAAACTTGAACTTATATTAATACGAAAGCAGTAACTATTAGATAATAATTCGAGAATTGTGAGGTGAATGTTCAACGATGCGAAGTTTTAGGTATAAATTGCGACTAGGAACCGCTTGAATGGCAGACAACGGACTGTCCAAAAAGGTAAAATACACTGCGAAGCGTCGGCCATTCCGAATATAATAGCAGCAATAACAAAAGTGAGTCTGGCTAACCATTGATTTGGGTTTTATGTTAGACGAGTACAAAACAAGAGCGCTTTTATGTTGTGTCCGCAAAAGTCTGGTCAGTGCATGTCACTTAAAATTCTCGCCGGGTGCAATGCAAAGCTCTCGAGTATTATTGCAGTCGACGCGTGAATATTAAGTGTATTTGCCATTGTTCTGACGCATTTATCAGTTTTTCAAAATCCGCAGTGGATTTTCACTGTGATTTTCATGGCGAATCCAAATAGATTTCAGGAAAAATCATGGTTAGTTGCTTTCATATCATTATTACAATAAGGCATTAAATGTTATACGAGTACGAGTATGTACAATATTATAATCATGAGTAATTGTAAATAATTAAAATGTCTCTTTGTTGTTGTTTTAATCTAAAAGTATTTCTTAATAGTTTCTTCATTGTAGTACGCAAGCTCCGAAACTATTCCAAGCAGTTGTCGAATAACTTAAAGCAAGCACCTGGCTCGTTCGTGTTTCCAATTTAATAAATGTCCAAACGGTGGCATACCGATGGTGGGCCGTGAGCGTGAGTCTACCGTGAGCTGACGTTAACTTGACATAAGGCTGACACGCCACACAGCACTAAACATGACGTAGCTACCAACTTGACATTTTATCGACTAAGCAATTGAAATATGATATTGAAATCTATTCTGAAGATTTATGGGCTAAGAGAACTTGTAAAATGTGACTGTACAAGAAAAATTGAGCTGTTAAATTCGTTGGAAATTCATGACATCCAGTTTTATAGTTTTCACAATGAAGATGTAGTGTTTCAAAATTTAAACTCCCGTAGTCGTGTTTAAAAATCATGATATTTAAATTTTAAAATGTCCGTGACTTTCTGACCCAATAAACAAGTTTCGTGTACTGCAGATCAATATATATTTTGAGAAGCCAACGGTTTGAATTCTGACACATAATTACGATCAATTTTCAATGTTTTAAGACTATAATATTCAATATGAATAAATTATGTTAACATACTCTACTGTTTTAATCCAACCTTCAAATATTATTAGTAGGATTATAATAAATCTATACAGGATTTATAATAAATCTACATATACTACAACAAAACAATAACTGAAAATGAAAGGTAAAATTATTCAAAAACACGATGACTTTTGCCACACTCTCGGGATGGACATTGAGAAAGATAATAACGTACATATAACCTGTTTCAAAACTCATAGATCGACCACCAATTCTACAGTTCTATTAAAGCCTAAAATCTAGTTCGTATACTATTAGCATTAACCCAGATTACATGATTCTTAGAACGAAGAATCAAAGTAAGAGGTAACAAATCGAGTCACTTGTTATGTGTAGATAATCAATCAAATGTCGGTGTTATTGTTGTGATTTGTTGCGGCATGGGGCCGGAGCAATCGTACTGGCCTGCGATACTCATTACTTTGATTAGCTCGTCCGGGCCACGTGGGCTGATTGTGTGAACGTTCGCCTTTGATTGATTCCTCCTGACACAGTTTCTTGGACATATATTTAATGGATTGTTGTGTTAAGGTTGTTACAAGAATTCTTATAGATAGTTTTATTATTAATACTTTAATTAATACTGGTAATACTACACAAATTCTATTTTGAGTAGTTTTATAAAATAGCATAGAATATTTAGTCACCACCATTTGACATGTCCATTTTAAATAACTTTTCGCGTTTTCAAATTGTAATTTACACCTACTTTGATGTTGCAATAGATTTCAAATGCTATACATGCCTCCAGTTCCTACAACTCGATCATAGAATTCCAAATCCCAAACAAAACCAATAATTTTAGCATCAACTTTAACTGCAAACGCAAATGTTTACCAAAACAGGGTTCCATTTCAATGTCAATGTGAAGTAAAAGCTAAAACGGCATTCCCGACGTACGAGGGACGGAGAATTGACAAAAACTTGCGAATAAAAGGAAGGTCGCGGACTAGCCCCGTACGGACCGTCTGAATGACGATGTCATGTTTATTTGCGTTGAAAAGCACTTTCTTGCGTAGGCACTGAATCTCCCTCGTTCAAAGTATGTGACTTTGAAGAGGAGTCGTGAATCTTTAAGACGGGATGATTCGGTAAATAGTTTTAAAGAAACGATGTTTACTCGTGACTTGTGATTTTAATAGAAGTTTTCGTATTGTGTTGATGGAAATTATTTTCGTTGAAAGACTTCTATTTTGTGTCTATTTTTACTTGAATTCATTATTCACCGTTGGTATAATAAGATTTAAGGAGCCTTAAAAAACTTTTACTTCAATAGAGATTTTTTTTTTCTAGCGAACAACAGAACTACAAATTATGAAAAGTATTAAAGTACAAAAATGCTAATCATTGTTTAACAGTTTTATTGTGATTTGATTTATAATCATTTTTAAAAGAAATTATCATAAGATTTCAGTATTAATTTTTAACAAAACCTTAATTGAGTGATAAACGCTTTACTTCTTAATTTTTGTCTTTTGAACGTAAAATACAGAATAAAATGAGACTGTAAAACTCTAACGAGACATAACAACTGCCACGTTGCACGAAGCCTTTTATTATTGAAAATCAATTCGGGCCGGAGCTGAAAATCATTCTATTAAAAAAACCTTTACCTTTAAATTAGTACCGTCCGATACTGCGTACGTGATCCGATTGTATAATTACATTTTTCCTCTCGTACTTCACGTTTCAGATGCGTATCGTATCGATTGGGGAGCCTTACTAAATCGAAGTCGGGCCACAACTCACCGGTCGGACCATCAAACTGCAGAAAAGGACAAAACAAAATGTATAAAGGAAATTGCTTCCACAAATCCACTCGTATCTCGGACAATAAATGTGAAACGGCTCGACCGCCCTAATAGCAATGAAATCACGAAACCAAAACTGTCTCTCATGTAGGATACATTCGGGGAGGTCGCCGACTTCACAACCCTACATACTATTTTTACAATAAAACCTCAAATAAACTTACCTGGCATCGAACATTTTAGATAAAATAAAAATGTTGTTCTTATCAACAGTAATCATACGAGTACCTATCCTGTTGTATCGATAGTAATGTTAAACCTTCAAAATAAAAAATCAGTGTTAGTTTTGAATTTTGAAGCATTTGAATAACGCTATCATAGTTTAACACCTGATAATGTAAATTGAAAAACACACACATTTTTTGTTAACGAATCAAAAAGTTGTTAAACCTGTAAATTACTACTACGAAGTAGTGGTGGGGCAGGTACTATAGATGGTATATACTTTAAATATCATCATCATCATCAGCCTATAGACGTCCACCAATATTCACTTACCATAAAGTAATCTGCAATGTTGACTGCCTTTTAAAAAAATTCAAATCTTGCAACAAAGAATAATAAATTTATCAGAAGTGTCTAAGTATCCAAATAAATAAATTTACATTGGATGTTTATTTGCTTAGAATAAACAAGCATTGAATAAGCAATTGTCATTATAATAATAAACTCGCAAACAACATTCTAAACATAAATTCTATTATGTAAATGTGCCTTTAAAATAAAATATTCTAAATTTACTTGGTACGAGTCTCGCACGGCTTAACAGAGATCTTAGAACTTTATTATTAGATTGAGACTTCTTCAAATACATAATAAATGTGTTCTTTATTTGTTTTGTGATGCTCTTACAAAAATACACTTTAGATTAAGACCGTTTATATTAGTTTCTATGTAAAAGTTTTTAATTATAGAAATATTTTTGTACTCGTCTGACATTACATGAAACATTGCCCTAAACTTGTGAAATGGATATCATCAATTAATTAATGTATTTTATTTATTTACAGTTTTCTTAATAACAATTACTTTAACTAAACTTGTTACGGGTTTGAGCTTGGATATGTAAAACCCGAGTCATCATGTAGTTGCCATTATAAATCACAGGAACAAAACAGTTACCCAATAATATACTCTGAATTTTTATAGTTTCAGTTGATCCATGAGCTGAGAAAAGAATCGATTCCAAATGTTATAGTGATTCAAAAACTTTCGTGTTTAAGTGTGTTGTCTGTTCTTGTATATTCTATGACCAGTGGCGATTGAGTGGACGCAGGTACTGGCTCGGAAAATATCTTGATACATCGCCAATTTCGTTGTGGTCTATCGAGATTTAAGTTTGTTACCTACTTTTAGTTTATTTTATTTGGCGCACTAAATTGGGTAAAATATTAAATGATTCTTTTAGGTCTGCTTTTATGCATTTGCACTTTCAAAAGAGTAAAATACAAATTTCAAAAACAAATATGCATTGTGGGTTAGACAACACATACCATCAATGATTTTAAAAACGAAAAAAAATCAGCTTAAATGTGCCTTATCAATAATAATTATGCAATACACTTATGCAGGTTTAATTGCAGATTTTCCAATTGACATTAGAATCGATTCCATCCTTGACATAAGGGTCGGGGGATGCGACGGCACTGAAAGGGTTGACGTGATTAAGATCTGTGATAGGGGTCTGTTTTATATTTAGTAACAGGTACCCGTGTCCTTTACTGTGATGGATTTTTTATAAGTCAGCTCACAGCTCTGTTGATTGGTTACTGGAACTTGAAAAGAACGTAAAACGTAAGCTTAGAGTGACTTAATTGGATTTCGATATTTCAATATTTTACAGTACAAAAATATAAGGTTAGGTTAGGTAGTTAGCAAGTTGATTTTTTTTTGAAAATAGTTGTAGAAGTTTTATAGAAATAGTTGCTACAGCTTAAAAAGACAGTCCACATTAAAAATGTAAAAAATGTTTAATATGAGACATATATCAAGTACCTTTATGTACACATGTGTAGTGATAAAATATGTTTAAAAATCAAACTCACACTATAAAGTTGACGTATACATACACTTGTGTGAAAATGAAACTGTAGGTACTAAAAATCTAAGCGTGTAACAAATATTTTAGCCCTAAATACTTGTAGTGAATGAACACATTATAATATTGAAGAAAATTGCCTGTCAGACACATAGCTCTGTGGTCTTAGTAGAGAAAAGGTTAACCTATTATTGAAAAAAAGTGTTTTCTCATTGTTCACTTAATTGCTGTTTACTTTTTTGCACGTAATAATGTTATAGGTTAGTTTCGAAGCATAAAGTTTTTTATGTTTTTTCTTGTATTTTTAATTTCAAATTTGTTTTTCGACCTCTTTGTTAGCATTGTTACTTTATTTGATCATTCCGAATTTAAATAATAATTTCATCTCTAACTACCAAAGTCGTCACCTAAATCATAATAACATTAAATGTCGCCAACTTCGACGTAGCTCAACTCGTAATACAACGAAATGATCTTTTAAGACTTCGCGAGTGTAAATTATCATTCTGTTCCAAATTATAATTAATCTGTGAAGTGAGAAATGATATCCTAATACAAAAAGCTGACAGTGGTTTTGTTGGACGGGCGAAGTGTCAAAGTTAAATTGAATATTAGAGGGAATGATCTCGGCGTCAGACGAACTTCCCCGGCCGTACTGAGTAGTTAATCCAATGCCACAATTCGCTTCAACTTATTCAGGAACAATTGACTTTTGGTATTGCTTATTCATTGAAATGTATGGAAATAAAACATTGGCATATAAAGTTTGTGCACAGTATTGTTTTGTTTATTTTATTTATATAACATTACATCAACAGTACCTCTAAATCTTAATAATAATATGAAAAACATTTATGTGCAATTTTTCACAACAACACTAGCTAAAAACGGTGAAGGAAAACATCGTGAGGAAACCTGCATGTCGGAAAAGGGTTCTAAAAATCCTTTGAAGATATGTGAAGTCCCCAATCCCGCTCTTCGGAGGAGACCTGAGCTCAGCAGTGGGCAGTAATGGGTTGTTACAGTACAGTACAGTACAGTACAGTACATCAACAGAATATTCTGTTATATACACAGGCTGAAATCAAACTTACAACAATTACAGTAACATGGAAATTAGGTGTCAAAGTAGTTAATTATACGCCTTTGTTATTAAAACTACATTAAAAGCCTAATCCTTATTAACATTAATTTAATAGTAATCTGAATTCTTTATTAGAAAACATTCACTTGATACTCTTTTCTAGAAAAATAATAGTCTACAGGTAAAATTTTGTATCAATTGTACAACTCCTCAAAAGAACGAAACCGTTCGAGTTAGTGCAGTGTGCTTAATAATACAATTAGTGTATAAAATCAGTGAAGTGTAATATTAAAGACCACATGAACATTGTGTCTACACCTTAATAATAGAGACAATAACAAAAGTGTCAATGGACACATTCTTAGCATAAACTCATATAGTAATTTAGGTTAAAACAAAATTGCTTATTAGTCTGAATTAGACTAGATTGTAATTATAATAGTGTGCATCATAGAATTACGTATATTAGGAAAACAAAAAAAAAATTGTACAAAACCAAAACAAGATATAATAAAACTATAGATACCATAGAATGTAAAAGCTTGATTAGGTACCAAAAAACTCCGAAAAAGCAAAAGCTAATTTATTTACTAAAGATATGGAATAGCGCCAATAGCGGTAATACATGAACATAAATTATAGATATCTGCCGAGGACTGTCTAATCACTCACTAAAATAGATCAGGAGCTCAGATAAAACCTGATGCCTAAGAAACGAAAAAGGTAATTAGGTTAAGCTGACTAAGAAATCTAGTGAGACCCTATTAACTAATTAATGTAAACGAGGGTAGAAGATTTCTCAAATTCATGAACTTTTAGCTTTTAGCCTATGAGATATGAGATTTTTAGAGTAGTACATGTCCTTGAAGGCTGTGATAGAAACATGTACACTGTTTTTATAAGTTTTTTTATTTTCTCGATTAGTATGAATCAATTTTATTTACATAAATAATACAAAGAGAGAATCTTTAGGATAATAGTTATAAAATTGAATGGGGTAGATGCTTTGTTTGATCTTCAGACTACATTATCTTTTATAAGTTCACTCATGACAGTCATGATGCAATCCTAGGTTATCTAGGATGTAGTCGCGTGGTAGACATTTCTATTTAATTAACGCCCGTATTAAAATAACAAAAAGTTAACAACTAAATCCCTATATAGTCTTACATACACATCTAAGACTAACCAACAAGTGATGAAGAAAAATAACTGAAATACGTATAGGTTAGTTTATAAAAGATATTATTTAATAAATGTTGAGCCATCATATTGTGGATTAAATAATCGGCGTACGATTCGGCAGGCAGACCACGTCCAATTAGGGACGAGGCCCCAAGGGAGCTCCGGGTATCATGATATCTTAGAAGACCAAAGCAATGTTAGCTTGACCTCTGTTTAGATGTTATTTTAGAAAGAAATAATTTCACATGTATAGGTTTTTGTATGTTTTTCATATTTACGATTTTTGTAGAATTTTTTTCACAAATAAAATTGGTTCAGTCCCTCCAAAGAGGTTTTCTCGTAAAGTTTTGTTTTAGTACATTTTGTAGTGAAACTACGTGTGTTAAAATTTATTATATACTGTAAAACCCATATCTAAATATTTCTCTACCTAGATAGCTTATTCGTAATAATTCCTAGATTCCAGAGCCTTCAAAACTTTGAATGCCTCATTAATAAACATTGTTTAGCCTAGGACTTAGTAACTGTACCTTTTCAATATCGATCAACCACAGTTTCAATTTAGAACTGAGTGGAAACTTACCTTAGGTAACAAGTAGGACATCTATTGTTTTCTAAAACGTGTTGCGATCGTTAGAAGTAAGTTAGAAGTAGAGTTTGTATATTTGACTCAGATTGAATTACTCACTTTTTAACTCTCAATAATCAAACATAAACTTGTAGATAATAACATAGTAAAATATTTTAACGCATTCTCAATGCACTAATAAAAACGGGACGCATTTTTTATTTCAACAAATACGAGGTGAAAAACTTTATTAAAAATGTAGAATTTACGCAGGTGCTTAACTTTATTTTTTATAGGGGTGCCTCACCTAATTTAGAAAAATAATGAATACATGAATGCAATTCCAGGAGAAACAAGAAAAGAACCTTTATTTCCGGCTTAGCAGTAAACCCTACAAAGTAATGTCAGAGTAAAAGAAGGTAACAAGGATTTTGAGCTGAAACAAGATTCCAAGTGACAATATTGCTCCTGGAAATTTCTGGAAGACTTCTTAAGTTCGTTCGCTTCTAGTATTACTTTTGGATAAAACCAGTGGAGTTTTAAATCGTATTACAGTTTAGCTGTAAGATTATGGGGATGTTTATAAAATTGCAAAATAAAATTACTTATATTGTGAAAAAAAAAAAATATAGTCAATAGACATATAAGAAAATAATAAATTTTCAGTTAAGGATTTTTTGTGGGCTTAAATTAGCTTAGATAACTTCAATCAATAGTTGGAAAAGTTTTACTTTTTAAAATTATCATACTTCTATATCAAACAAAATTACATCCAAACGGAATGAATAAAATATATGATTTATTAAATTAACTTGTATCTTTTGTTCGAAGAAAGAATCATTTGGAATAATTAAAAAAATACGGTTTTAGAATGATAATTTAATAAAAAAAAAACAATTAGTAATTTATGTATTTTTTTTATTATCTTATCTTACTCGAATCAGAAATTCTAAGCCAAGTTATACAATAGCCTCGGAGACCAATATCAGAGTAAAGTCATCTATACAAATGACTGATAATATACATTGCAAATCGCATAACCATCAAAGCGGGTAAAACCGTCAACAGCCCTTCTCGTTGCAAAACTCATTACAGAACGCCAAATAAGAGTCGTAAAGTAACCTTTCTTCGGAGCTCATTAAGCTATGCCAAATGATATTTTATCTTACCTAGGGTCGTTTACATGGGGGCCTCACTGTAAACACGGCCGGAATTTAATCTCTGTCCTGCTTTATCTCCAAGCCAATGAGAAGAAAACTTTATTTTGTGCGTAAACAAGGGTAATCGGCTCCTTTTTCCGCACAGACGGTTGCGTCTCGAATGATATTGAAAGGTCGCTTGGTGGCGTCCAGAATATGTTAACAGTACGGACTAAGAATAGCCCCCCTTTGAACGAGGGACGTTGGTAAATCGAATAAATCTCGCAATGTGGAGTCAGACCACGTAAATAAACGCGAAACTAAATACGACCAAAATAAATTGTTAAGAATACCTAAGAATATAGAGGGGTACCACTAGCGTAACACAACAACAAAGTATTTAGTTTTACATTCGATTATGATTTTTAAATTCAAAGAAAGATACTTTGTAATGATATTTGGCAAACGAGTATATACCTACTATCCAAATTATAAACACCTCTATCAAATAAGAATCAGACCAAAGCATCATATTTATCATGTAAGTCTGTAATACAAACATAATATTATGTGATCTTTTTTGCGCTCACTTAAAGATGCTCAATTTAGAATTCATTATTTTACAGATCCAAGAATCTTCATTTTTGATGAAGAGTTGATTATATTCAACGGCACCTGTACAAGTACTTTATAGTTACTTTAGTCAGTTTTTTAAACTTAATAAATTGTACAATATGGATTCAAATACCTAAATCTCAATCTCCATCACTCATGGGCTTCTAAAATACCCAGAATCATCAGTCGCCTACTACAGAGTGCTCTAATGATTAAAAATTTGAATATTATTATCTCAGATCAAATATGATACAACTTTTACTTAGAAATTTTCATATAAATGTAAATTACTTAAGTAGCTCCGATTTTAGTGATAAAATTCGTTTCATATTCCATACATAATGTACTGCAGTATCTTATTACATAAACACAAGATCATAACGATATCAAAATCATCCGAACCGTAATTCATAAGTCTTCAGAAACAACATGATAATATTACATGATAGTATAAGGAAAATATCGCGTTTCAGAAATCGTACATATTACTGTTTATGGGAATCATCTGAATAAATTTATTACCAGTACTGTTTTCATATTCATATAATATTCTATTAAAATAAGTATGTTTCATTACTCCAGTTGTAATTACCTTATCGAAAAAAAATGCTAAAGATTTGTGTCTAAATTCTATAAATTGAGATTAGTCATGTAGTAGTCTCGGTATAATTACTTTAGTGTTGATCTTAAAAGGTATAAATTGATGTGATATAAAGGCAGCTTAATATTATTAAAAGTTAAAACTCAAAAAAAACGATTCTATTACGATACCTATAACAGTGAAATAAAAATTTATGAGAGATACTGAAGTGTAATAATTCTAATTATTCTATCTTTCGTTTAATTTAGTCTTTATCTGGGTAGTTTCTTTTACCGAAACTATTGATTCAATTCATTGTATTAGGTACTATTATTTTCCTTTTATCTCATATTCAGTCATTACCACCTGCCACAACTTGCGCTCACAAAAAACCTTTTACACAAATGTTTGGCCAACATTTCGTGATATTCGACCTTAATTAGGACGTATATACAACAATACCGCGAGAAAATCCGCTGTGTGACAGACAATAAAAGTAACTCGTCACATCACATTACTATACAGAAATAAAGTAGAAATATAGCTTTTCTTTTAATTAGTTTTAATTTTTTTTTTGGATACACGATGTTTCTCAGACACTTGGTAGGTACTCGCTCCCACGTTTATTTAAAGCAAAACAATGCAGAGGTCCATGAGCGTTACCGTCAGGTGGTCTGTTACCTTGTCTATCTGCATGGCAATAAATACAGTTGGAACTTCGTGTTGTTATAAGTGTGAGATCATCAAAGCGATTTACGTATATGAAATTTTCTTTCTGTTCAGTTGTTCTGTAAACTCGTGTTAAGGACGTTAATCACAGCGCCCTGTGTCTTCCGCCGGGACTTTTTTCCTTGACATTTTGCCCTTCATTTCCTACGAAACATTACTGTATCCGGCTAAAAGTAAAGTCTTGTTTATCAGAAGATGACGTTCCTCCTTAGATAAAAAACTTCTTTCTCCTTAATTTGCAATGCAGTTTAGCTCCGTTGTAGCGAGCCAAAGGGTTTTTAATTTTCTTGGCGCTTTAATGAGGCTACTGCTGTTTATACGCTCTTGTAAAAGGATATCGCTTTTTTGTTGCCTTAGATCTAAAGAGATGAAATTTTCATAATTAACACTTTAAACATTTTTCGCTTGGTATTTTTTATTGGTTGAGTTTAGCAAGAATAGTAAAAACTAAACTAAAATCTGTATTTCGAAGTCATTTATTTAATGAATTCTTAAATAAAATTAAAATCACAAAAAAATGTTGCTCTTTTTTCATCAATTGAGTGCGTAACTGCAATTTGGTTTGTGTAAAAGTGTCGTCAATCGGGCGTGGAGTTCGCGTCATTTGTTTTAGTGTCACAAATCGTTCCCCCGAAACTCGGGGCAGACCCTCGCAAACAAAAACAGAGTGTTTTTAAACAACAAAATATCTAGTTTTATTTGCTAATACGACCGAGGGACTCGCTATGTTCATGTAGAGGTTGAGAGTTTAAGTTTAAAAGATAAACAATTTTTGCAAGGTAGTGCCGTACTAAGGAGAAGTTTGAAAGCTACTTTTTCTTTTATTTCTTTTATCCATGATTTTACAGACCAGTGTTTTGCAGGTCATAATCTTTTTTATTTTTTTTTTTTTGTTGACGGGAGGAAATCGCCGGACTTCCACTCGCCTCGCGAGTGGGGTATGTGGGGGTTGAACCGCACCAAAACCTCCCGCCAATCGCGCTCGGCATCCGATGGACTAGGGGTGACAGGACGCGTTCGCGATCGACGCTTACGTATCGCCCCGTCACCCCCGGACGCCGAACCGGCAGCCGTCGCGAACGGCGACCACCGGCTCACTCGGTAGACGAACCTTGCAGTCCGCCGAGATGGGGCCGTGTGGTGAAGGGTCTCCCTCGGCCCAGACCGGCCCAGGGCCAGCTCGGGTCGGGGAGCACGGCTTGCCATCCCCCGGTTAGATGGCACGGAGGGTGCGCGCTGACGCCTAGCGCAGCACCCCTCGGGTCCGGTGTTAGTGGACCCGGTACACTTAGGGGGCCAGATCCCGGGACACATCCCGGGGCCGGCCCCCCGCTCGACCTCGAAGAGCTCTCCCTCACCCGCCCCGCCGCCTCCTTCTGCGAGATGGTGGACTCGCAGAAGTCGAGCATCGCCTTCCAGGACTCGTCGCTGTCGAGCATCGATGCCACGACGCCCGGCAGCGACAAGTCCCGTCCTACTTGTGCGACCAGGACACGGCGCTGCTCCTCCCATGCGGGGCAGACAGCGAGCGTATGCTCTGCCGTGTCCAGGTCGCTCGTGCAATGATGGCACCTCGTCGTCGGCTCAACCTGTATCCGATGCAGGTACTTCCCGAAGCAACCATGCCCGGTCAGCACCTGCACCAGACGGAAGGTGAGACGTCCCTCGCCGCGACTCACCCAGTCCTTGAGGACGGGGCGAATCGCCTCGACGGTCCTTAGGCCCCAGTCGGGGTTGGCCAAGCGCCTTGACCAGGCCTCCAACACGGACCGCCGAGATTGGGCCTTCCGGTCCCCAACCGCAGCTCTGAGGGGACGCACAACGCCCCGAGCGCGGAGGTCGCAACGCCAACGGTAATCGTCGGCGAGCGCCTCCGCCTCCAGCTCCCAGGGCGGCGTCCCCGCCAGTGCACACGCCGCCTCAAAGGAGACGGTGCGGTATCCGCGGATGGCCCTGATAGCTACGACGCGCTGCGGCCGGCGCAGGCGCCGGACAACGGTTGTTGCGCTCAATGCGCCGGCTGTCCTCATCAATCGGGGGACGAGTTCCATGAAGTGGGTCCGGAAGGTCCAACGGCTGTCCAGTATGAGGCCGAGGTACTTCAGTCGCACCCCGACCTCTATTGGGACGCCTCCAACTACGATCTGGGCCCCTGCAGGTGGCGTCACCCCAGCCCTGTGGAACCACAGGGCCTGGGATTTATTGAGCGCCACCGCGAGGCCCAATCTTCTAATACGGCCGACGACGAGGGCCACCCCCGCTGTGGCGAGACGGGTAGCCTCCCTGAAGTCTTGCCCCCGGGCCATGACCAACGTGTCATCAGCGTAACAAATTACGCTCAGGCCCGGGAGCAGGGCGCCTCTCAGCACCCAGTCGTACCCGACATTCCAAAGGAGAGGTCCGAGGACCGACCCCTGAGGAACCCCGCATACGACCGGAAACCGGTAAACGGTCCCATCGTGCCCGGTGCATACTACCGACCTGGCCTCCAAGTAGGAGCCGACCAGCCGGCGGAGGTAGGGGGGAACTCCATGCCTCTCGAGTGCTCCCCCTATCACGGACCAGGGCAAGGTGTTGAATGCATTGGCGATGTCGAGCGACACCGCCAAAGCCACCCCGCCCTGTGATACGGCTTCATTTGAGAGGGTCCGCACGCGAAGGATCGCGTCCACGGTTGAGCGGCCCTCTCTGAAGCCGTACTGCTCCGCCGACAGGTCGGGTCCCACCCCGACCAGGTGCTGGACGATGCGGGCAGCCAGAATGCGTTCCAGCAATTTGCCCACCTCGTCCAGCAGCACGATAGGACGGTAACCCAGGTCATAATCTAGTTAAATTAGGTATACCTACTTAAATATTACCAGTACTGTCCAATTGCATATAATGTTTTATTACCTTGTAAACAAATTAGCTTGCTTGCACCCATTCATAAGTGATTACCGCCGCCCATGGCCCTGTGCAATGTAAAGAGACACTGCGGGTTCGCTCCGATTACGACTCACCAAGTTTTTGTACGTTTCTGAGACTTGAATATTTTAATCATTTAGAATTCGTATAATATTTAATCGATTTTTAATATAAAGCATGTATTCACATTTGTATAAAATATTCACGTAAAAGCTGTACAACAATAAATCTATGTTTGAAATTTATATTTCTTATTTATACAACTCTGCAGAACGTTTTAATAATATCTAAATTGCAAAGCCAGTTTTCTTGGAAAGTTTTTAGTCAGCCAAGCCTAAAAATTGATATTTGGATTTTTGATATTAAGCAAATGAAAATCTTCATTTGACGAGATCACAATTTACTAAAACTATTTGTATAGTTTTAAAAGTAGTAGCTAAATTGTGATATGATTTAATACTGTCCTCGTAACAGTATAGCATAGTATATTCATTATAATATATTCTAAAACTGCAACATTGTAACTCAAACTATTTGGCTGATGTTTGACTTTGTAATTTTATTGTACACCAACCAAATTAGTTTCAGTATGAGTACAAAATTGCACAAATCAAGGGGCGACACGTTCCTTACTCAATATTAACTTAAAACAATGTAACGACAGATATAAGTATAGAAACAGAACAGTGGTAATTAAACCTAACTGTTAAACTCAGTCGTCGTAAACCCGGACAGAATCTCTGTTAGATTCACGGTTTTATGTTTCGAGAACAACGGAGAATAATTTAATAATCCTGAGTAATGATAAACGGAAAGTATACTCGATTTCCTTTGCTTTAAAAGGCTAGTAATGAAATCAGAGCCAATACCATTGCTTTAATTAAAGGCGATGTCGGGAACAAAAGGTTTTGAAAGTCGCAAGAGTTCGCATTGTAAATACAATAATCTTCTTAATGGAACCTTTAGTTTTACTTCACGTAGTACAATACTTATTTATTTAAATTAAATCGAGTTAATGGAAATATATTTCCTCTTTTTAAATTAGAGTAATGCAATAAATATTACATAACTGGAACTGTATTAAAATTGCATCTATCAATGACTGTATTAAAACTAGTGGGTATTGTATCATCATTTGCTATAAATTTCAGTTGTATTCAAAATAAAATAAAAAAACATTAATACAGATATTTTAAATTCATTTTATATCATCCTGTATAACAATTGGGGGTAAAACGTCCGGTGTATGAGTCGTGCCCATTCGTCGTCGGCAGGTTACCATCCATACTTTTAATTGGCAGTCGTAGATCTGCCGGCGAGCACCAGACATGTTGACGTGTGGCCCAAGTGCAGTATAACCATAAATATTACTGATAAATTCGCACCAGAAACACAGTGACATAGTTACTGTAAGTACAGTATCTACGCAATAGTTTTGGCGATCAGGTGATTTTACCTATACATACCTATAAATTAAATGACTCGAGCAAGCTTTAGAGAATAGTGTTTTCTCGAAGAGCAAGTAGTCGCTTAGCGACCGCCATTTCATATTCGGTGTCGCATTATTCTTTGTGTCGAATGATTTTCTCATAGTAATGTGATAGTCCTATTAAAATATGTATTATTTTATTTAGTTTTCAAGTTCTTAGTAAGTATCAAAAGTTTTATTTTTAGATACAATATTTTAAAACGCTTTGTTAGGAATAATATTAAATCTCAATGTTTGATATAAGAACCAAGCCTTTATATTTTAAATCAGAAAAGGGTCTATTCATTTATATTTTTGATACAAGTCTAAATAACTCACTATATTATTAAATTCGATTGTCAATGATTCTGAAACACAATTCGATTTTCGTTTAGAAACTGATTTAAGAAATAAATGCGTAGATCTTGGGCCGAACTATACGTGGTTGTCTGTTCGAAATTGAGCGTACATAATTCGATCTATAACAATTCGTGTGACTGCTTCATAAACAATGTATCGAATGTAACAGACATAATCGAATACGATTCTGTTTCGATATGTTTTAGTCTTTTTTTACAGAGTATTCAGTTTTTTATGATTGAAAAATGTATTTTAAATATAAAAATTGGATTAAGATATCAAAATTTAATATTTATCCTTTAGACATCTCACGATTTTACAACAATAATAAAAAATGTTATTGAAGAACATTAAATTCGTTTCTTCTCGAGTAGGTATATATGTATCGAATAATAATAATAGAGGTTCATGAGCGACGGTGACCGCTTACCATCAGGTTGGCCATAGGCTCGTTTATCTATAACGCAATAAAAAAAAATAGTATTATCTTCTGATAAGACTACAGAATACTTGGATATCGATTGTCAGTGATCGATTTTCGAACCATGGAACCCAAAATGTAAACTTGCAGATCAATATACCTATATATAAAATTCTAAGACTATAAAAATAGTCTTATAAAGTGAGGAATTTACTGCCTCAAAAGAAACAAAGATTCCAAATTTAAAAATCGTTAATTTAAACTCTTTTCACTTAAATCGCAACGTGCAAACGATCGCTATTTCCATCAATTACCTGAAGCGTTGCAAAAATGCGTCTTCGTGCTTTATATGCCGACTGTGAACTCTTAATTGTACTTTTAGTTCGTGACTTGCATTTCAATCGTTTTATAGGCTCGTAACGTTTGCATCATTACAGTTTGTCGACTGCTGTTGTATTTCAGCAGAAATAATTTAAATTTTCAACCATTTTACCTCACGATTGCTTTATTATGCGAATTTCAAAAAACTTTAACAGTCCAAACTCGCTGAAAATAAGAATGCATAGTTTAAAATCTGTCATTCGCATAAACGAAATAATGAACTCCTTCAAGTTTTAATTATTGCCGTGATTCACTGTCGGCGAAACCCAACAAAACCATGAACAATTCCGAATCCATTCAATTATTCAAACTTTTTAATTAATATTAATAGGAGCTCTCACTTTCTAAAGAAAGAATACCGAAGGCACAGGATAAAAACTCCTCCGAGATCCGCGTTACCCACAGCTGTGGACTGTAAATTAATTCGAAAACAATAAAGCGTCGGGCCAAGTCCGAAAATAGACAACGAAGAGCGAATAAAAATTAATTCGAAATGGTTATTAGAGTCCGCGAACAAAAGTAGGCTTGTTTAAGGTAGTGTGAGTGAGCAAGTCAGCAATAAACGTCACGACAAGAGAGATAGGAAATTAAAGAAAACTAAAGCGAAGTCGGCCGTGCGCACATCTGGGGGAGAAGTTTGGGAGGCCCGGCCAGATCCTCGCTTGTATAGGCTTCTTAATATTGAATTAAGAGTTGGAGAGATTTTTAACATTCATGGGGCAGCTCCTATGGTATAATTAATCCGATTACAGTATTGCTTAAAATCCACCAGTGTTTTACTATAATTAGAACCACCGCTTTGTTTTCCGAAATCATTTGGAAGGCAATAAAATTTTCAGTCTTCTAAGTGCCATCCATTCGTTATTTCGACGGGTCGTGACGACGTTATAAGTAGCAGTCGTATTCGACAGTTTCTTCATCTAATACCTTGTTTTATTAAATACCTTTCTTTCTTTTCCGTGCTTAAATCGAACAGATCAGAATAAACGTAATCACTAACCTTTAGGCAGTGGTTCTATGACGACTTTGACAGCTTCAACGATTGCGAACCCAGTAAGAATCCACAGCAGCGCCATACCGCCCCTTAAAGAACGAGAGATCTCATCCATTTTGCTAAATGTCCAACTTTTCTTTCCACATTATGTCACTGTAACAAAACAAAATAATTTATTTAAAAAAAAATGTTACCAACTAGGCTGTTCTTAGTAACTGTACAATATATGACAAAATAAGATACATATAGAATATATAAAATTGCTATTGTAGAGATACAAAATCGAAAAGAAAATCGAATTTCGGGAAATACAGGATCGCGACGAAGCATTATCGCTTCAAAAGTATCAGACGTAGTTCAACGTTATATTGACACGATTCAATCTAACTCACAAATCCGATCCCTCAACTTGTGAAGCGAGTTCGTCTAATACCTACGTTTCTGCATTTATGAATAATAACTGGAAAAAGTTAAATAAATCCGACTCGATCTGAATATTGTAGATTTGGAAAGGTATACCGCAAAGGAAACGTAAGTTCGTAAGCTCAGTGTTTGTTCTTTATCAGAAAGTTTTTAGGGATTACGATACCTAGGCTGAATTGATGTCTCGGATTTCAAGGTATGTCTAGACTTATTGGAATCTTAAAAGAAAACAAGTTTGGAAGACGTAGGTATAGTTGAAGATTACTGAAGTTCTAACTACTTTTCTATTTTTTTAAATTCATGTAGCATTCTTATTTTATTACTAAAAGTTTTTGAATTGTCTCGGTTCAGACCGTACCCAAACAATGAGTACCAATGTTGAGAATATCTTAGAATCTAGTCCTTTTTATTTAAATCATACTTTCGTTAGTCACTTAAACAAAAAAAAAAGTCTTATGAGACTAAAAACGATAACCATCCGAATTAACTTGTAAAATTCCAACCTCAAAACAATTCATTATTTCACAATATGTATCTTGAAGTAATTGTTTTGTAGTCAATTCTACCTTTAAACTACTACGAAGCACTAATAATAAATGAGTGTTTGTACTGTTGACTTTGCAAAGGTAAGCTACAGTAATTACAACGTGGGCCATTAGCCCCTGACGTAGTTGGAAACTTGTGTGGAATCTAACTCGATTTTTAATAATGTAGATCATTGTATTTGGACTATAGATTCTATAGCGTAGATTACATTTTAGTAGAGTTAAAGAACAACGAAATTAAAAGTAAACATTTCGGTATAAATGCTGAATTTTAGCGTTAATTATTTCTAACTCTGAAACAAAAATTTGTCGAAAGTTATAGAAGAATTTAGCCGTACTTTTATTAGCATGTGAAGTATTTGTGACACTGGAGCCGTACTTACTTCCCAAACACGTGCATTAAATTGTTAGCTTCCTGTACCAACCCACTACTGCCCACTGTTGGGCTCAGGTCTTGTCAGAAGAGGGATTCGGCATAGTCCACCACGCTTGCCCAGTGCGGATTGGGGACTTCACATATCTTCAAAGGATTTATAGAACCCTTTTCCGACATGCAGGTTTCCTCACGATATTTTCCTTCACCGTTTTTAGCCAGTGGTGTTGTGAAAAATTGCACATAAATCTTTTTCATATTTAGATTTAGAGGTACAAGCTGGCCGGATTTGAACCCGCGACCTCCCGTTCGGAAGGACGCGCTTCGACCACTCGGCCACCACGACTATTTAGCGCTTATATTATTTGCGCTATTATATTATAGCGTTAGCTTCTGGTGTAACTAAATTAAATACTGATCTAGACTACCTAATCGAAAGAAATACAAGGAACAATAAAATTAATCGATAATGAATAAGAACTATACGGTCTATATGACACATAACAACTATCAATGACTGACATTAAAGATCTAAACATAAAACTTGAATAAACCAACATTTTAATTTCAAAGCTGATTAATTCTTAGACGGGTTTCATTAAGGCGCTTCAGTATTCATCAGTCACACATAGAGGTGCGAGGATCTGTACAAGGCGACATTCTAATTACGGTGATAGGCGTGGCCGTCGGGCGACACCTGATTAAGGCATCAAAGATCTACCAGGAGCCGACGAGTAATTATTGGGCTTTATGTATCAGGGTTTTAAATTTTCTTAGTAGACACTGAAAAATAAGATACATAAGTACATAATGTGCATATAAAGATTTACGTGTTATTTAAGTGTAGGTATCAGTTTTTGTGTTAGTGTAATAGGTATAGTGTAAATTCTAAATTTAATTAGAACATTTCCCTAATCTCAGTTTTATTGTTATGTAGCAAATTATAAACTTCATTCGTTAATGAATTCTAACTAAACCTAATCAAAAAGTGTAGTAACTGAAAAAATAATGTACTTACTACACTTTACATAGTGGCTTTTACATGGAGGTTGTTCACCTGCATCCAATCAAGGGTTGAACGTAGAATTGACATCTCATTAAGAATCGGGGACAGTGTTTCAACTGATTTAAACCAATCTATTTTAGGTTTAATGAGCTCAGAAGCCTAATAAAATAATGTAGGTCGTTAACTTTATTGAGAATGTTATTGAGAATCGTAAGTGGAAAAAATAATTATTCATAATAATCTAAAATAATTTATCAAATTATTCCCCCAATTTTAGTGGTGTTTATGGGCATTATTTTGAGGATATTATTGTCAGAAATCGCTTACTATACATCGACCTCTGGAATTATTACTATTTGAAACAATGTATTTAAAAAGAATGTATTAAGTTTATCTGAAATTCAATCTTGATAGGTTTTAATTCTCAATGTTACGATTACTCCTGTGTACTGGTAGATACTGCTTCACTAGGACCAGTGGTCAAATATAGCAAACTCACCGGATGTACCGAAGTATCCACATTTTGTTTCAACAATGCGTCTAAGGACTTCTTTTTTCAAGACAGACAAGTGAGCCTGTAACTGATGGCAAACGGTTATTGTCACTCATTATCTATATCCTAGTTATTACAGGACTTTTTATACCTCGACCAAATCAACATCAATAGTTACACATACTTCACTTGTTGTTCTTAACATTACAAGAGAAAGTATTGAACTTAATAATAACGCCATGAAAAATATTTCTCAAACAACAGTAAAAATAAACCTTACAAATTGAACAATAACTATTCAAAAGAACATAAAACTCCACGGGAACTAACTACGCCTGCATTTATTTTCTACTTTGGAACAACGAAATTAGTGAAGTTTCTATGAATGGGGCGTGAAAAATATGTAATTACACCCTCGGCGGGTCATTTACTGCAGTTACCACGGCTCTTGGCTTCACTGAATGTTTGAGAAACAGTTTTCGTTCTGACGACAAAATTATTGCATTTTTATATTTAGTTTTTGTTTCTAGATAGTTTTAGTTCTGTATTTTGTGTTGGTAAATTTTTAATAAACAACATCGTCATAAACAGTTATTGTCCTATTATCTATCATTGCGATAGTCCATGAGTAAATATTTTTCATCAGGTGACCATTTGCGTGATTCGTTTTAATGAAAATCAAAAAAGCAAGCATTATATTATCGAAAATATAATGAAAACAATCACCTTTTGGTCGGTATTTTTTTCATCTATGATAAAACAGTTACATTAATAAAAGAAGTTATAGGTATACCTTTTTTATTTTATGCAATACTTTTGGAACACCTTTTTACAAAACATTTCTTCTTCTCTATCTTAAACCTCCTCTAATTTGCATTTTGTTCATCTCTAGACATCTCAATAAAACCAACTCGAAATCCCAAATCGTTCTTTAACAAACCATTAAACAAAAACTCGTTGATTAATTCGCAAATAATCAAAAGTTTACGATCATTAAATGCAAGACCATCGTCTTTGTCGGCGTCCATTGTCGACATAAAGTGAAGCTCTGAAACTCCGTCCCTCGAAGAATATTCGAACTCTTACAGGCAGCTACTCGGCTCGAAACAAAAGAATATTTTCTAGCTTATTATCAAAATTATAGACGGTGTAAGACAATACCGAGACTCGGCTATGTCTTATTTTAATTGCGTCGTCTTGGGAGCTGGATTGTGTTTTATTGCAGAACAACGTTGTCAATGCTTTGTTGTTACTATCGGGATTATGAAACGACTTGGAATTCTTTAAGAAGAAAGCGGTCTTAGTGTTTAGTCATAAAAACGTTCATGATAAGGTGAGGAAAATTAAAAAGGGAACGTTAATTTAAAAGTGGATGAGTTCGCACTTGATGTTGTTTTATGAGAAGTGAAAGTGAATTGATAAAAAGGTGGAAATTTTGGCAGAAATCTAAGTTAATAGTAAAGCTTTGTTTGAACGATGTTTTACAGCTAATTTCAACGCTATATTCTTCTAATAACAAAAGATGCTTCTACAAGTTTTATTGAAATTGTTCTCTTAAAAAACTGACAATATTGTTTGAGTGGCTGTGTTAGATTTATTACGTTAGTATAACCTAATTCAATTTTCTTTAAGTACTTAGAAAACAATACTGGTTATTGCAAGGTCTTTGTTGCCCAGACCAGCCTCACAGGCTTTACACAAAAGGCGTCAGTTCCAGGTGCATTTTCCGACTTAGCTTTTACCTATATAGCCTTTGTGAATAACCGTAAAGCTAATTGTACAATAGAAGAATCTCTGTCGCTTTTGTATCGAAATAATATCTTATTTATGCAAATAATGCAAGACTAGTTGACTTTAAATACATTCATATTCTTAGTTAAGTCATAATATTTTATGATCGTGTCACACAGCAGTAACGCGATGCTGAAATATAACTAACACAAACTGTGTACAATTCTTATACATTTGTTTTATTTCAAGTAATATCTAAAGCGGTTGCACTGATCTTTACAAAAACTTTCACTTTCCCACATTACTAATAACTAAAATGTAGTAAATAGTAACTTAACAGCTACCTACAGCTACCATGCTGACGGCTCATAGGAGACACGAGTCTCGAATACGTCGAACACTCGGGATACTAGAGCCTTTTAACTACTCTACAGGTGACGCGGTCAATGATATTGAGATTAAAATGATAGCACGAAAACTTTGAAAAGTAGTCTTTTTGCAATCGCCAGTAAGAATTCTTATGATTTGGACAGATATAAGCGCAAAACAGGACTCGTGTGGTTATGCAGCAAATATACAATAGCAGTGTATTTATAAAACAAGTTTTGTATATTCAGATAATTTATAAGCTTCTCTTTACACTATAATATTGTCCTGTTTGCTTTCAATTTAAGTTTGAACCCTATTTAGACCGTGAAACGACATAACTTTGTGAATTAATTTCCGCAAAATAAATTGTGTTGGCAAACTATTTTCGTTGCGACAGAATCAGTTTGCATCTTCGTAAAACTCTGTTGAAACTGCCAACTAGATACAGTCAACATACCAGCAGCCATTCTGCCAGATAACTGCTTGCCAGACACAAAGGAAATGCCAGATAAAATGCCAGAACGGTATAAAACAAAGCGGAGCACAGAGCATTTATATTTTTGCATTTTAATTTGCCGCTGTCACCTAGTTTCAACTCTCGAATGGTTTTTGTTTCCGATTTTCAATTAAGGGGACGAGAATAAAAATTGATATTTTCCAAGCACAGGCTCGATAATTATTTTTTAAAAGTCCATCGGTTGTTCTCTTTTATCTGATGGCAATTGTTTAATTGTTAAATATTTTTTAGCAATATAAATCAAATAAAATAATAGGAATTTTATTTTTAGAACAGTCGTGCGAGGAGAGAATAAAAGTAACAGTAAGCGATATGTGTTGGAAATTTTAAAATTTCTCATTTTCTAAGTAAGCATGTAGAACTATTATCTACGCCACCACTAATCCAGATAAATTGACATTGTTGAAAACATTTTAACATAAAATTTTATGCACACGCTAAAGTTTCAGACTAACGTGAAAACACGCATGGATTTATAGTACGTACGTAGAAAATAAGCAGCAAATTTTCGCACCCTTCCTTTTAATGGTCTGGTTACGAAATACAGACGGCATAAAAAATTCAACAGCTACATTCGAATGTCGTAAAATTTTAAATGTTCAACTCTATGTTGTTATCGGATGAGATTGTCTATGTGAAAATAGTAGAAAATTTAGGTACTCAAAACTATACGGAGGTTAAGGGCTATATCATAAAATGTGACTATTATTTAAATTCATGATTCTGAATATATTTTATAATATTAAAAATGCATTGAAGGTGAATGTATTGATCGAAATAGAAATTTAATAGCTGTCGTAGTAGTGAAGACATTTTTGGTGAAGGTAGATAGTGGCTTTACAAAACAAAAGTCGTATCAAAATACAAAATATCTTTATTTTATTGATATAACGACGATCAAAGTTAATAAAAGCTTATTTCCATGAAATATATTATTATCTTCACAAAATAAGATAAGACAATAAGGAAGAGGATAGCAATAACGGATAATAAGGGCTAAGCCTTCTCATCCATTTAAAAACAAACTCAATATTTATGCGCACACAATATTATTAAAACGTATACAATTAAGACTATCTCCTGATAACCACTTACTGTCGTCGTCTGAATACTTGGCAATAAAAGAATGAATACTGGGTGGATCTGTAACTTTTGAAGTGGGCTGAATGACTTGTCAACTTAGAACCACTTCTATTTTTGGAATCGGTTAAACTTTTTTTCTAAAGTTGTTGAAAGAAAATGTTTAAACGATTTCAAAAATAAAAATAATTCCAAGTGTTTACAGATCATTCATCCCACTTCAACTGGTGACGCGCTGCATATAGAATCAAAAATAACGTAGTTTTCGACTAAAGAACAATTTCGTAATAAGAAAAGTAGTACATACCCAAGAAATAAATCCAAGTTGTTTACGCGAACAAGGCACACTTATCCTGTACTGCGGGCCATCAATATAAAATCCAATCAGGTGCGGTAAACATTTTTTTCCAACGGTACGATCTAATTTCGCGGGGCTTCGCGCCTCTCCACAATATCCACAAAGTAGTGAAAGTGGCTCGAAGTGCTCACACCGGCAGACAACACGGGCTTCCTATTGTTGTCTTTGATTTAGCCACCGCAGTGCGCGTGTTACCCTGTATTATGCTGTCATCGGTAATGAGCACTACAACTTGTAGAAGAATGGTATTGACAATTATAGTAGAAATAGAGAATCATACATGATTCCAAATAATAATTTGAATTAATTTCATAAGTTCATAAGGTGTTGCTGTATTTTTTTTTACTCAGTATGTGGCCAAACTAACGGTTCACCTCGTTTTTCAGTAGTCACCTCTCATGGACCCCTGTACTCTCAGGAATACTGGGATCATACCACCTACTGTCTAGCATTAAAGGCTGACTTCTGATTTTTTGATCTTGTTTATGTATTCTAAAATATAACCACCTACGACTGTGATTATAAAATTGTTTTTAACAAGTTTACTTCTCAGAAAATTATTTAAGTGGGTGGGAAGAATTTTTCACGAACAATCGGTAATAAGGATTTCTATTTCTTGTTGTTATTGAAATAAATGAACCAGTTCAGTTAGGTAAAGATTTTTTTCAAAGCCACTGGGATTTTTCTCTTTAGCTGATTTAAATCCTAAACACGAAGAACTAAGTTCTTTCTTGTTTAAGCTCAAGTGTTGAACACTATTCTGAACACATTATTTGTAAGACTAGATTATCCATTTTCAACTAGGTTTACACAATAACAATTTTATTAATTTATCATAGAAATTTATTAACATTGTTTTTAACCACTTTTCATATGCCAACTAACTATTATGGACTTAAAAAAACTGGAGTTTGCAAGTTATTACATGTATTACAGTAGACACCTGTAAAGCCTTACTAAGTCAGGAAACATTACAATTCTCAAGATCCAAGACATCCAATTTGCGAATAATAGTCCCTGTCTTCAATAAAATCTGTCAAATCATTATTCGTGATATTAAACGAAAAAAACTCTGGGACATTTTCATTTCATCGCGCCGTTCATATCAACTTAGAGAGCAACCTAAATATGCACGCAATTTTCATCCATTCCATTCCTAATGACTTTCACTGACACGGCGCAAAACCCCTCATTTTACACTTTGACGCGTTCACTTACGCCTAGTCCTGTCGCGATGACATTTTCCAATGGAAGCGAAAATAAATCCACTTCACAATCACGACCTTTTGTCACCCGGAATAAGGTTTATTTTTAAATGAAGACGCAGTCGAAGCGGGGTGACTTTTGTCTATTCTGGGTCTTCGAGGATAAAGTATAATTCGTCGGAAAAATAATACGGCTCAACTGATTCAAATAAGTTATCAAAATAGAACCTTATTGCTTTGGTTTTAGCATTGAAAAAATGATGTGTTGTCTGTTGTGTTGAGTTGAAGGATCACGAACGTTTCCGCTTTTGGATCGTTTTGTCTTTCGGTAATATGAAACTGAGTTCGCACCTCGAAACAAAAGGTTCGCGTTTTTTCACACTTTATGAAAATGTTCTTTGTGCTAACGTCAAACAACGCTCGTGTGAAGTAACGTGTGTTTTTTATCTAATTAAAACCTTACTCGCAAGTGCTGTTAGGGACGAGTAATTATTATTTCTTGTTAATAATTGCAATTGTTTGTCTTGCGCTTATTGGATTTAGTGACGTCTTGGACTTATAATTTTTATTAATCTCAACCTCAAATCAATCAAATTGCAATTCATTAAACAGAGTTTCAAGTTTCAAGGTTCTTAAATGTACCTTTAAAATAAATCAATTGGGACAATTGTTACCAACAAAATTTACTATCAAATAACCAAACTAGTTCAAGTAGGCAAATAGTTCATCTCACAAGAACAAAGTTAATACAGCAAAACCTTAAAACATTCACGTAATCCAGTAGAACTTGTCAGATAATGAAGTTAGCCTCGCATACTTCATAACGACCGATATTCCCCGTGAGGCTATCGCATACCTCAAATACTCAGACCAGCTATGAAATATGAGGCTATTGGAAACGTGCGACAAACTTTTACTCTAGTATTTTACAGTTTACATTGTATTAGAATTCTCAACAGTATTTCTGAAGTATACTTTGATTCAGTTATTTTTCAATTTCGTTCATTACAATTAGTTTGCAGTAAAATTTTATTATCTTCATAATAATCTAAAACTAAAAAAATATAGAGTTCCAGTGGTACTGGCAAACGAACGAGAAAGCGGGTAGACGGATTTGTCTGTTCTTAAATGACCTACCCGCAGTTCCTCAGTCTTCCCGTGATCATGGCGCTTGAAACAGTGCTGAAATATCGGGACCGCTCAATTAAAAATAATCGTGGTAAGAACCCGTTGAGTAATGGTGTAAGTGATGTAAATAACCGCGAGAAAAATATATGTGTTTTTTTCGTTTTCAGGATCCTGTATCTAGTAGCTTGATACTTTCTTGCAACATACGATTCCAATTACAACTATATATTTTTGGCACATAGTATTTTTTCTTAATAATCAATAGCTACACGTTACCTTGAGCTTTGAATGCAAATAAAAAAAAAGAAAATTCATATTTCGAACAAAGTGATGCCCCAATTCCATAGTCGTTTATTGTTAGGGTAACCAGCGTCGCCCGCGGCGTTGTCTGCCATATGGGAGACATTCCCCGGTTCCCGGATCCTCTTAGTTGTTCTACATGCTTTCACACTTTTGGCCGTCCACAACAACGGGGAAAAAGTCGGGTGATGCGAAAACTTTGCGAATAACAGACGTATTTGGGTCTCAACAAAATATTTTGTGTAAATCCTCCTTCGAAGTGGACTGTAGTCTGAGGATATAAAATTCAAATTACCCGTTGGCTCGTCTGCCTACATGGCAATAAAAAAAAAACAAATAATGTTTTTTTAAGTAATCTTGGAGTTTTGGGGTTACTTCAGGTTACTCAAAAAAGGTTTTCCCTTGGTTTGAAAACACCAATTGTTACAAGAATTTATACCTAAAACGCAAATACTTCAATGAGTTTGTCCAAATCGATTTAAAATTATTATAAATTTGTCATTAGCTTATAACTTAAATCACGAAATCTAATAAAAACACGTATGCGTGATATCATTACCTACGAGAAAAATATTTAGGCTACGCTCTTGAGAAATCAAATATACTACGATGTGCACACACTGTGAAATAAGATTTTTGTTTCAAAAATGCTGCGTTATAACTCACTGAGAACATATCATTATTCATCTATATTAACTTATAAGAAGTTATAAATGATTTTTGTATTTAAATTTCGATAATTTGCATAGTATTGTGATGTTATTATTAAGTAGTTCGATGAAAAATGTAGGTAAAATTAAATTTCTGAGTTTTAAGCTATATCTAAAATACTAAAGTCAAATGAAAGTATTACTTAAACTAGATGGTTTAGTTACTAATGACGTTAATATAAATAATAATATTTAAATAACAACACCAAAAGAAGAAGTAGATAGTATTTCGAATTTTATCGTTTACGAACTGTACAACACATCTTGAAGTCAGATTTATTTATTTGGATTACTACCAAAGCCTTAGTTTCCATGTGAAAACAGCCTCGAATAGAATAATAGGATTCGGCTCGAGAATTCGAGTAATCCCATTAATCATCTTTGAAATTCAATACATTGACACGTTGCCCTGCGTATCGGGACTCAGGCCGGCCATTATGTGCATTCCATACATTTTATTATGTTTCAGTTTCTATAGCTAGCGCTGGAGGGACGAGAAATATTTCGAATATCACTTAGGTATTCGATTCGAATATGCAGATGGACAATTGGAATGCCTTCGCCCATCCCTATTTATCCCGAACGTTTGTTAGCGTTCCTAATTCAAACTTTGGTGAATTATTCGTAGTGACCAGAGTAATTACATTAACTTCAACCCTTTGAGTAATTGAAGGGGCGTGGCTTGATTCGGTGAAGATTTGAGTACTTTGCGGAAAATTATTATGGAAATTAAAGTAATCAAATTATCATAAAAGTCGTTGTAGAGGATCGTTAAAATTAATTTTATTTCATAAATGATTTAGTATTTTTTTCGAAAGTTTAACACATATCTAGATTATAAATATCAAACCGTGTAAAAATGTTTTTTTTGCTTCATATGGCCCACCAAATGGTAGGTAGCTCGTGGACTCCTAAATTTTCACAGGACAAGACTTCTGTACGGTCGGCCTTAGGTGTTGTACCTAAGGCCGACCGTACAGAAGTCTTCTCAAACATAGTTTAAAGAACGAAATCTGCATATTAGATACCTGAAAAGTTATCATGGCAGAACGTCTTTTATAAACCCTCCCGAAGTATTTTCTTTACTAGTAACTTAAATAAGACAATCGAAACCACTTTAGAATAAAACACTGATTTTCTTTATCTTCGCTGTAAATTGCAGCCGGAAAAGTCAGTCTGATTTAATATTGTAATGCAGCGTTCAAAGGAAACACTGAGGGGTCTAATACTGCGATTGCTTTATAGATTTAAGCGGGACGTTTTTAAGGCGACGAAACGTGACCTGCGTTTAAGATTGTACGATACCAGAGGACGAGAGTTTTCTAAGTTTTCTTTTTACATAAAAGCGAATTCACTTATTTGAGTTACCGCCAAGTAATAAATTCAGGGGGGAGTTGTAATAAAATGAGACGACAATGAACGTTGCCTTCCGTTTTCTGATAAATTGACTTGAGAGATAACAATGGTTTACTGATTAAGTAAGAGGAATCGTTACGCTGATAAGATTTAATATTTTTGGGTTTTCAAGAACTTTATGCTTTATTATAATCATTCTTTATCGTATTTTCAAAAAGTGAATTTTATAGAACCTAATGTCTATTTAAAAAAGTTAATTATAAAATGTTTTTTTCTTTAATTACTGCCACTTTGACCGACGAGCTAACAAGGTACCTATTTGCTAACATCTCTCATGAATCTCTGTAATGTCAGGGTACCCTGCAGGGTCGCTACCTAAAAGAACAACACAAGTTAAATATTAGTCTAAATCGCTTCTAATTTTCAAATAATTTATTTTCATTGGAATCTTCTCAGTCTACTCTGATGGAGTATTGTGTAAAAAGTGTAGATTAAAATTTAATTAAAACCCATCTCTATTTCCCTATTTCTATTTCAGAGTATTTAATCAGCCATGTTATTTAAAACGAGATAGGTTCTTCCGATGTCCGTTGATCCGAGTTGAATCAGGCGCTAATCTTTGTTTGATTTCAATTAACGCCCGACCGGCACTGCGATGTCGTTCCTATTTTTTTTGTATTGAGTTGAAACATAATATACTTATAGCTCGATAGAAAAACCTTGCTGATTTGGTGTCGATGTGCGAGACTAGGATTTTTGTAAATTTTAGGTTTTTTGAATGGACAAACTGTTGTAGATCAATAAGTTGTTAGATCAATATTAGACAACAAGTCTGCCTTTACTTTCGGTTTTTGAATTTGTGACTTGACAGTAATTTATTTTGTAATAAATAAATAAATAAAATAAATAAGATTACACTACTAACAACAATAAGCAAGTCAAAAAGTACTGCACAATACGGAAGAGAGAACCCAAACAAAGCGTAGTCTTAATTGCTATAATGTAAACAGATCCTTCATCCATCAGTTGTCGAAACGAATCAGCAGAATGCATTGCTCGTGTTTGTTCATCTAGGTAAATACGGATTATGTTTACTGAAGAAAATTCTCAAATTGAGCAATATTTGGCTGGGGATAGAGTATTTTAAAATAATAAAAAATGTAGATTTTGGAACGAAGTTCCTTATCGCGCGTTATCGAAAAGGGGCTAGACGGAAATTCTTATGAAAAAGTTATCACGACACTTTTTTGTTTTAGATGATTATCGCTAGATGGCGCTGTGATTAAAATCTTTTAAAACAATTCCTTATTTTGTTTTATATGATTAATGCTAGATGGCGCTGTGATCAAAATATTTTATTTAAGTTATAATAGTTAGTTTAAAACGTCTGTCTCTCTCTTTCTGTAAGAGAGAGAGAACTTAAAAAAATAAAATTTCTCTCACTAATTAATCGAAAGGAACTTCGTATACTATACTATAAAAACGTGATGATGATTTCGAACCAATAAGCATTTCTTTTGTTAGTTTATTTTGTTACCGGAATTATTATTTAAATTTATAAGAAGTTAACATGAGTATAACAGTCGTTAAAGCGTATTATTTTGAAGTACTTCACGACTGGTATATAATGAAATAAATTCACACCATACAGCAGTGTATTTTAAAAACTTTTGTGGTAATCATAAACTTAGCAACAGAAAGTACCAAACATTTGGTTGCTCAGACGGCATCGAATCAACACCGGCGTGGTAGCTCATTAGCTTTATATCGTTCGAAAGATCGGACTTCCAAACGATCCATTCCCAAGTTTTCTTATTAGAACTTAACCTATTAAGAGTAGGTACAACTCTACGAAAGGTCGAACGAATCAAAACATTCACAGATTTTAACGAAAGCGTTACTCACTAGTTATATTTTTCCGAAAACCGAAAACGACTGACTTCCAATTCTTGAAAATAGCACGAAAACTAGTTGTCCAGTTTTTCTCAATTTTAAATGAGATATTTTCAGAGGTATTTGTTTTAGAATGTAGCGAACCAGATGACTGGCTGGTAAACGTCTACATAAAATCTGGCACGCAGACGTTTGAATTTCGAATGGGTTTTGCCTGACGCGTCGAAATTTACGTTTGACAATTTTCTTCTGGAAAACATTTTAATTTTCATTTTTATAATTATTTCATGTAAAAGTTAATAAACATGATTCGATATTTAATATATGTGGTTTATTTCATGTTACCTTACCCACATATAATTGGTGACCCTAGACTATTGTGAATACGAACAATGAACAAAAGTGACTGTGCAAATTTGTGAACATTTTTTTTTTCTATGTATCGAAGTGTTGTTTAAGTGCTTTACAAACGTTTCTTTGTCGATAAAATGACGGACTCAAACAAATCTAACGAATTCATCTCACCAATAGCAGTAAATAGTGTCAGTGTTAAAGTTCCACCGTTCTGGCCTACCGAACCATCATTGTGGTTTGCCCAGTTGGAAGGACAATTTTGTTTGGCCAACATCACAGCGGACTCTACGAAGTATAACTATGTTGTTGCAAACTTAGATTATAAATACATTACACAAATTAAAGACATTGTAGAAAATCCGCCAGTAAGTGATAAATATACAAAAGTTAAGAATGAGATAATTGTACGATTTTCTCCGTCGTATGAACAACGAGTTCGTCAGTTAATGAGTCGTGAAGACATCGGCGACCGTAAGCCATCGGTTTACCTTGGACATCTGCAACAACTTGCCGGTCCGAACGTTCCCGACGACTTGGTACGTTCCATTTGGTTGAACCGTCTTCCGTCGAATATTCAACTTATAATCGCCTCACAAACAACACATTCTTTGAATGATCTCGCAAAACTCGCAGATACACTTAACGCACATCCAGACCCAACAGCGGATTTAATGATAGTAGCCGATGCCTCAGATGTAGCTATAGGAGCTGTACTACAACAGAAAGTTAATGGACACTGTCAGCCTTTGGCATTCTTTTCTAAAAAATTAAATCAAGCCCAACGCAAGTACAGTCCTTTTGATCGAGAACTTCTAGCTATTTACGAAGCAGTTAAACATTTTCGTTTTATGGTAGAGCTTAAACCCTTCACGATTTGGACCGATCACAAGCCCATCATCGCTGCGTTTCGTAAAGCTTCTGAAACATGTTCACCACGACAATATCGCTATCTTAACTTTGTATCCCAGTTTACGACTGACGTTCGTCATATTTCTGGGTACGAAAATTTAGTGGCCGATACACTATCACGAATTGAAGCTATCACTAGTTCAGTGGACTTGAATAAACTCGCAATTTCTCAAGATGCTGATATTCAATTACAAAAATTACTAGATAGTAACACTTCTTTGGACCTTCAGAAAATCAACGTTTCTGACTCCACAGATTTAAAACTATACTGCGACGTTTCTGGCCCATCACCTCGCTTGTACCTGACTCCTGAATTTCGTAAAATAGCTTTCGATTCGATTCACGGACTTAGTCACCCTGGTGCGAAACCTACCATTCGATTATTAACTGAAAGATATATTTGGCCTAGTATACGCAAGGATTGCAGAGAATGGACAAAAGCCTGCATCTCCTGCCAAAAGTCTAAAATTAGCAGACATACGCATTCTCCGATTCAAAATTTTTCACTTCCATCTTCTCGCTTCAAACATGTCCATATTGATCTTATCGGACCACTAGCTATTTCTCACGGCTATCGATATTGTCTAACTGCTGTAGATCGTTTTACACGTTGGCCTGAAGTCGTTCCGATTGAGGATATTAAAGCCGAAACAGTTGCCTACGCTTTTATGACCAGTTGGATATCACGTTTTGGATGCCCACGTCAAATCACAACAGATAGAGGCAGACAATTTGAATCACATTTATTTAAAGAACTGGCGAAGTTGACTGGATCCAACCACCTTACAACTACCGCTTATCATCCACAATCGAATGGTTTAGTAGAACGATTTCATCGACAGTTAAAATCTGCTATCATGTGTCACGACAATGAAGATTGGTATGAAGTTCTTCCACTTGTACTGCTGGGAATACGCAGTGCCTGGAAAGAAGATCTATCTTCCAGTTCCGCGGAGTTAGTGTACGGCCAATGTCTGAATTTGCCCGGTGATCTTTTCATGCCAAGTACTAGTGAAATTATTGATTACAGTGATTTCTTATCACGCATCAGAAATCATATAAGAATCCTTAAACCAACACCTGTTCTTCGCCACGGCATGGGTAAATCATTTGTTCATAAGGATTTAAATACTGCGACAGCTGTGTTTCTTAGAAAAGATTTCGTACGAAAACCGCTTCAACCGCCTTATTCTGGTCCTTATAAAGTCATTGAACGTTCAGAAAAAACTTTTAAGATCGATATTGAAGGAAAAATGGTTACAGTTTCAGTGGATCGACTTAAACCGGCGTATATTCTTCAAGAGGATCTTGATCAAACAACATCTCAAGACTGTGATACGAGCCCGTCTGAGTTTGCGTCTACTGTTCAGCCAGATATTAGAACACGTTTTGGCAGACGAGTACACTTCCCTCGTGCACTACATTCTTTTATTACGACCTAAAGGTCTTCGAGGGGCTGATGTAGCGAACCAGATGACTGGCTGGTAAACGTCTACATAAAATCTGGCACGCAGACGTTTGAATTTCGAATGGGTTTTGCCTGACGCGTCGAAATTTACGTTTGACAATTTTCTTCTGGAAAACATTTTAATTTTCATTTTTATAATTATTTCATGTAAAAGTTAATAAACATGATTCGATATTTAATATATGTGGTTTATTTCATGTTACCTTACCCACAAGAAAAATATATCGGTATCGGTTTATCTAGGAAAGAATTAATAATAATATACGTAAGTGCGCACGTGTCATGAAATGTTGATGCATGTCTTGTTGATCTTGATAAATAGGATCCAACGACGAACATTACCTTTCATATGACAAAAAAAATCGAATGGTTCAATTTGAATTTTTTACAGAAACTAATGTTATCTGAAGACAAACAAAAAAATTAAAAAATCAACTTGAAAATCTCCCTCTTACAGAAATCGGTCAAAAATTTGTAAAAGCTCAAATAATATTTGAGTGAAAGTCGTAATAAAATTTAAGTAAAATTTATTTTAGAGGGACCTTCTCGCAGCTATAAACGAGCTCTTAAATTTTGTGGACCGTGAAATAGAACAGAGGCGTCAAAATGATCACTCATTAATATAAAAAAATCTCGGAGTTTATTGTTAAATTAAATATCGTGACTTTTAATTTGGAATCTGTTTTCAGTCGCTTTTATCTTAAACTAATCTTAGATCGTGAAACTGGAGGAAAATTTTACTCATTGAATAAAATTAGTGAAAATGCTTTTACATTCTTTTTATATAGAAATATGAATCTAACTACCAAAAAAGACTAGAGCCAAATTAAATTAAGAAACCTAAATAAATATTGTTCTGAAACAGAGTAGTAAATAGTAGTTGTTAGCATTTCATTGATTACATATGCATTCAAATTCAAGATATAAGATAAAAAACGAACTACCAGCAACGGAGTGTATAATATGTGCATGTGTAGTGGTTCGGTAACCACTTATAATTAAATAAGTCACAAACTCCTTTGACTACCAAAAAAACAAATTAAAGCCAAATAATTTGTTCGAGAATGTACAAATTATCATAAAGGTACGTAAATGTTTTCGATGTAAATAAAAGTATACTGATTTCAAATATTACGGCCTCACAAAAACCATTCAACCGGCAATATTAAATGTTGAAACAACCGTAAGAGAGATATAATAGTGAACATCAATCGAATTTTCCGCTTTGCGGTGTCTAGACCGTTAATTAAAATTAAATATTGAATAGGGGCCGTTGAAACGACACGTCTAAAAGGTTATTTTTATCTCTGTCTCTGTTTAAATGAAAAATAACTATTTATGAAAAAGTTTAGTTCAATAAAATATTTTTAATTGATTGCAGACGGATTTCCTTATCTCTCAGAAAACTCCAAAAACCTACTTTTGGAGACAAATTACTTACACAGTTCTTACCAATATGGCAACGTCACAAATTGCAAATTTCATCCCTTGCAATAGTATAAAAGTTCTCTAAAATTGATCCAATATCAATGGTGTTAACTTAATTAATTTAGTAGTCCTCAGCTGTTTATTATCGTATTGTAAATATTCGTTTCATTTTTAAAGAAAAACATCAAACACGAATCTCTTGAAGTACATCAAAATCCAGATAATAATCATAATCTACGCGAACATTGGCACATGCATTAATGCGAATGGGGGAGGCCAAAGTTCAGCGAACATATTAAATCGTTAAGTGTTTTGATAAACACAGACACAGGGGTTTAGCGATGATGCGATTCAGCTGGGAATTTGGTAAATCATCGACGATGGGGAAGCACGTTCAGTGAATCGAAGCGGTAGGTATGCTTATCTCTGCCCATGAAATGTGAATCACATTTGAATACGAATCTAAAAACGAGACGTTATTACTTGGAGTACCTATTGTAGTGTCTGCTTTGAGGAGTTGAATTAGATTGAGGGATTGTTCAAATGAGGTGATTATTTATTTTGATGCAATCTGATTTATTTATACAGAAACGAAGTCCGAGCCTATAAAAATGCAACAATTTTTTTTATGTATAAAATGCGAGCTTATCAAATTATGAGTATTAATACAAATTCATGATTTTACTCTCTCTCCCTTCCTTACTTATCTATTTTAACATGACAATGTGAGTATAGATTTTTGCTAACTCACTATCACTACTTTTTTGAAAAGAAAATACATCGAGGGCTTAGTGGGATAACACGATAAAAGAGTATATCTCCAGTTATCGGTCTAACTTGCTTATTTTTCTATTTTATTTTGAATGTTATATTTCGTTAATCAGCTTTTTAGTAGGCTGAGAAAATGGTAAGAAACAAATATTAACATTTTAACTAAAAAGAAAAGTAGATCGTGAATAAAGTGGCACAAACCTATTTGCAAGAACTGAAATAGGTCAACAAAAAATATTCAATCGCAATATTCATGACTCCTCGATTGTGTACACGATTTGAATGCAAATTGAAGGAATCTCATTTGAGCTGAAAATTATTGAAGTTGTTTCGCAAACAACGCTGCTCCGTGTAATTTAATTAAATGTATGAAAGCTGATAAACGTAACGAGAGGATTAGATAAAATAACATAGCCTGAATAAATTCGATATTCTAATGATTAATAAAATTGTTCTTGTAATAGAGAAAGTCCCGAACGTACGGCGAATGCTTCCAAATTAGCCATCAGTAGAAGCGGCGACAATGAGCTCTGGGCTTATCTGGCGGATTTAGATGAACTGAACCCTTGGCGACTGTACAAAATAATAGCCGGCTCGATAGCGTCATTGTTTGAGCATGAAATTAAAATTGAACGGGGTTCACACGTGCGCACCGCCGAGATAAGGGGTTGTCCCGCGTTCGTACCATCGATTCGTAACTCGCGATGTTTGTCCGACTACGTTGATTTACTTAAGGGGTTTGCTCTTTTCTTTATTTGATCGCTAACAAGTGCTCGTACGCTTTTGTTGTACGGTATATCAAAGTAGTATTGTGTTTGTTCTGTCCGGTTTATCCTGATATCATTTATTTTATTTATAATAATATCGTGAAATTGGTCTTAGATTAACAGATCATTTTCTTTGTTTTATAACGTAATTTCAACTGTCAAACACTCCCTTTCAATTTTACACGTGTGAACGGGAATCTTGCATATGGCTTTTTGATAAAAAATACGATGTGCATTTAGAGAGACATAGAGTTCTTTGAAATATGACATTTGCTGTAGACCATGTTAGTTATTTACCAATTAATATCCGCTGTAGTTCGATCAGATCAATTTAATTTATCAATGTAGCTGATGTACGTGTGTTTAGTGCTCTCCGGCTGGTCCCTGTCCGTATGTTCAGACTGTATTTGTGCTACCCTTTCGTTATGACGTAGCAGAGATATCATTAATTTGATTACGAAATCGAGTACTGTGTTTGTAGATTGCTAAATAAGATTGGACTTTAGGCTTTTTACGTTGAATAATATGGTTTGAGCAAATATGTTTGTTTTACTTTAATTAAAACTTAATTAAAGATTTAGGTTAGTTGTTTCATTATAATTCAGAAGTTTGTGTCTTTTAGCCAATTTGTTGGATGTGAATGTTTTTTTTTTAAACTCACACTTATTATTCTTATTGCTATTTTTTCATTTGAAGTTGTTTCGACTTATTACTTACTTAAAATTTTATTATAATAATTTACAGTAGGTACTTGACTATTTTTAGTAAATAGACTGGCAGACTTAATATAAGTAACTATTAAAGTTAAATGGACATCTCATTATAATTACTCTAAAAAAAATCTAAACCAATTTGTCTATTTATCAAGAACCGTTGTAGTATTTAGGACTATTGTTCACTAATCTTTATGCAAAATCAGTAACAACAGGATCACAACATTGCAACATCTGTGTGTACACTACACGATGAGATGGGATTAAAATTACTGCAAACAGTTGTTTGATTTACAAACGAAGCTGTGTTTGAAATCTTTCAAGTGAAATTAAAATTACCAACTTGGTGTTTCTGTTTGGTTAATTTATTATGTAAATTATATTAATTTTCTAAATTTAAATTATTAATTAATTTATTAGTTACGTACTCAGATTGATTTAGACTACGGTTAATGACGTGTTGATTGTTTCAGTTTTATGTGCAAATATTAGAGTGTTATACTTTGTAATTCAAATTATAGACATTATAAGCTGTGTGTACTAAAATATATTTTTATGAACCAGAAGTGGTTTAATTTTATAAAAATATCCAATAGTAAATCCCACCCAGTCAATTATCGACACATATTTTTTCATAATTTCTTCTTGCACTTACACTTGAGTTTAATTGTCTTTTTATTTTTCGTCAAGTTGATCTTATTTCTAGAATAATATATTTTGCTAAGCAATAAATTATAACCTAAGAATTGATAAATTACTCCTAAGAAATTTAAGTTGAAACTACTAAATTTGAGTCACACCAAATAAATGTGGCATCAGCTTAATGAAAGTGTTTATTTTCAAACTAATAGGTACGAGGCACGAAACCTAATAAGATTGCTTTTCAAACATATTCCCCTAATTGTAAAGAACGGTTTATCTGATAACATCTGTTTAAAATAGAAACTTCTAAACTATTTTCATAAAATAGCTCTTTTAATTGGTTACTGGTGAGAGAACTAATTTGGTTTTTGTATTTTGAGAGAGTAGATAACAAAAACAACTAATGATTTTAGAAGTAATTTTAGTCGAGACGTTGTAAACTAAATGTAAGACTGAAGAAACAGCAAAAAAGTGCTTGTTTTTTATAGCCTTGTAGGCAGATATTAATGGTTTATAATATTCCCAAGACTTTAGTTCCATTTAAAAGTCCTAAACTCTTATGTGATGTAAGGTGATGGATAACGGCACTCCAGTGCTCTGACATTGCATTGGCTCATGAGCGACAGTAATTACTTATTATAATTAGCATTATTCTTTAATACTTAGTGACCTAGTGTCGTAATAACTTGTATTGTAAATAGAATTGGAATTACAGAAAATATAAATAAAGACATTGATATCAAATATCGTAATTTATATTAACAAATGCAATTTCCATCAGGCTATTTCCATTATTACGTGTTAACTCCAAAAAAGTTAAATAAACTTGGTACACGTACAAGGTTTGCATGTGAAACCGCCATAAACCCAGAAGCCGTTTTGTTATACCACCCATTTCTGGAATTATATTAAAACAAAACAAAATAAATAATGCAGGAGCTGTAGGATGAACGAGAATTTTATTTGAACCGTAAGTAATAAGAATTCGAAGGAAAAGGAAGTCTTTAGAAACTGTTTATTTATGTGAAAATGTGAATTTATGTGAAGCATAATTATAATATATTAAACATAATAGCACAAGTCATAACTAATGTTTACAACCCACGTTTTCGAAATTCGAATGAATTTTCTTTACAATGAGTAACCATTGCATTGTTTTAAAAATTGTAATTCCGTGTGGTAACTGGGACTGTTACAAAATAAATTTAAAGTTTCAGTAGCTTTAAAATTTACTCGAAGTTTAATAAAGTATTTCAAAATAAATCAAGACTCTGAAATCATTTTCATATTTCAAATTTTTAGATTGTAATATTTTTCAAAACATTGTGACCATAAGTGATTTTTTATTTTTCAAAGTACCTAGCTCAACTTCAACCCGGGCCAGCCTAAAGATGTTCGAGATACGAAACTGTATAATGAAAACCATCTTTTATTTTTGCTTATATTCCTCAAACAGAAGTATTCCCAAACACCTTTGAATATGCTATTTTATTATTAGAACTTGCCTACATATTACAACATTAGTAACAGCCATCGATGCATACAGAAATAAATATTTTACTATTTTAGTTCGGGACACAACTCCAGTATCGTAGGCTATCATTATCGGCACGCTATGTACTATTTCACGCATACGACCGATTTATCAACGGGAAATTTATATTCTGTTAATCGTCGTTAAACCGCTCGATGGGGTGCAAACGGATGTTTTCATAGCGTTCAAATATTCGCTGTTTGAATGGTGGTAATTATTGCTTTTCTTTTTAAAATAAGCTTGAGTATTTGCGGAAGGCTGTATAGAATATTCATATGATTTTTCTGTTGGATCAGGTTCAGTTCTGTTGTTCTCAAAATGGATTGATGGTGATCTTTTCGATGAGAATCACCATCTTTTATGAAGATTTCCGTCACTAAGCAGGTCGTGGGACGTTATATAAAAACAAATATTAAAATAAATAACAGTTGAAATCTCTTCCTTAAAACTCAATTATCTGCGTTTGTTGGTTGTTAATTGTTTGTTTTTACTATTATGACTAAAAGTAAACAACTATGATTTAGAAAACTGAGGATCAAAGAACGCATAACATGAAGCAGAGTTCACTTCGATTTTTTTTTAATTCAGATTGACAAAGAAATCCAACCAGTTGCTTTAGATTATTCCTTCTTTTATTTTAAACCAACAACGACCACATTTTTCATTCTAAATCAATGCAGTCTACTTTTCCTTCGATTCCTTCCATAATTTTGAATTATTATCATGTCTATAAAACTGTGCACACACGATGGCGTATCCATAAGTCAGTCACGAAGGTAGGATAAGCTTCGAGTAAATCATCGAACGATGAATACTAGGTGTGCGAGCCCCGATGATAACGGTTAAATATGGCTGGCCCATATTGTGTGTACTTACCACGACCCGAGTGCTAAAAACTGATTTATATGTGCCACTGCCTTAATGGAAAAATGGTCAGGATTTACAGTAATTTAATTCATTAGTGATTTGTAGTTTCCTGTTCCTTTTTGTTGTGTAAATTTGTTGATGCAGATATAGGGGTTTGCGTTAAAAATCGATTAATTATTAATGATATCAACGTGGTATTTATAATTTGGCTATTTTAACATTTAAAGTCCTAGTTGTAATAACTTTATAGTAACCTACGCAGAGAAGTTATGTAGAAGTCTATTTATAAACACTCATTATAAGTTCAGTAGAAAATTTTCTGAAAAACGTATATATAAACATCTAAACATATCAAACATTGTTATCGTGAAACGAGCATAAAATGATACCAATACAGAAGTGAATCTTCGTGACATCTTCATTAAAAATTGGCAAATTTTGTATTAATCTATTTCTTCTTCTTTCATTGGTTAAGGTCATAAAAAATCTCGATTTGTTCGTGTAAAAATTAAAGTTTAAAAATGATTATTCGGCCAAATTTACACTGTAATATAAAATTAAGCATTAGATCTCCTCATTAGATCAAGCTTGTCTCGTGGAGATCGTAGTAATACATACGAGAAATCTTTCTGCATAGAGGATTTATTTTGCACCACAACCACATTATCCTGCAACACAAGGGCTATGCTTTTGTGCTATGACAAGTCAACTGTCAAAATTTAATCTACATACAAACGCTGTGGAGCCGAGAATGCATCGAACCATTCCTACACAGTATCATCACAGAAAACGTTCTACTCAGAAGTCAATTTATGATACCTCAGTGTTCCGTTCTAAAATTTACAGTAGGTACCATAGTAAACGCTTGGTAGCATAGCGAAGTCAAAGAAAGTAAGTTGAAAAGTAGAAGCTTGTAGATCTCCATCTTTATTCGTAAAAGATATCACAACTGTACCGTACTGTATCAACAGATTACTGCCCATCAGGTCTCCTCAATATCAAGCATAGTAACACGTAACTAGTACGGTCAGTTGGGATCATAGAAACTGAGTGAATCTGTGAACTGAGTTCAGCTCTAAGTAGGAGTGGATTGTTACAGTACAATAGGTACTTACAGTTCTAACACTCTAATAAATATTTTAAACCGTTTTGGTATATTATAATTAGTGATGTTCCGGATATCCGTATCCGTATTCGCGGATATCCGAGGTAAAAAAGAAATCCGTATCCGTATCTGTGTCCGTTAAATTTCGAGCGGATATTTTACGGATCTTTTCAGGTGATTAGGTAGAATTAAAAAACTAATAAATTCCATTCAGACTATTTTTATTTAATTAAATCGAATATTTGGCACCTTTATATTGCAAACATTGAGATAGATAGATCTTTATAATGAGAGAGCAAGTTAACATCACTATTATGATAATGAAATGACTAAAATATAAGTAATTTTTTCTTATATAATTTTAATGAGATCAATATTATATGAAGCTTTAACGTCATTTTATGACAATGAAAAAACTGAAATTGAAATCTACTTTTTCATACAATTACGGGAATATTATAGCAAGCTATACAGGGTGATTTGTTTGAGAGGGTACATATTGCAGGAGGGTGATGAGTACTCTATTCTAATACGGAATATTATAAAAAATAGGTAAAATTACAAAATATATATATATATTTTTTTAACATAATTTTGACAAAACTACCTCAAACATAAACAATTTCGGCTTAAAGAGTGTTGACTAATGACCTCTAATGATCTCGCGCACCCCACACCTCCGCCACGCCTATCAGCTGTCGAAAAACCATCATTTTGCAAGAATTTTAGATATTTTTAAGTTGCGATTACTAAGGCATTAAGCCATATTCTTTGGTAATAATATTTTTACTGGTCGTATATAACCATCAGCTACCATGACCTTCAATATGTACCCTCACTAGGAAATCACCCTGTATATAACATCATGGTCACTTTTATGTCAATGAAAAAAGAAACTAAAACGTAAACCTCTTTTTTTATAATTATGAATCAATACAGTAGAAAGCGAGCGCTGACACTAATCGAATAAGAAAATAAAGATCCGTATCCGTATTCGTATCCGCGGATCTTGACACTAAATATCCGTGTTCAGATCCGTATCCGCGGATATACATTTTTAGAGATCCGGCACATCACTAATTATAATATAATATGTCTTTGTATATCAATGAAACCAGTTTCTGTTTATTTACTTCAAGTAAATCTTTATACAAAGTGTTCACTTTGTATAAAGATTTACTTTTGTATGTGAGTGTTCTACCTACAGTATGATTTTGTACGTGAGATTTGTTTTATTTTGGGACGGGACGCCGACCCCACGTCGATAATGGAAAACGCTATGCTTTAAAAAAAATATGTGTGCGATTAGGCTTTTCACGCCTTTCCTTTTAAGGGTTTTTTGTTTGCGTATTTGCATTTTTTGCGATTTCTATCCGACATTCCGACAAAGGGTCATTTTTTTCCCTATTTTTCTCACATGGTAATGCATTTACGATTATTTTTAAAAAAAAAAACAGCTTTTTTAATAAACTGAAATTTATGTTCGATTTCCAAATTGTGCTGCGTTTTTCTTCAGTCATCTTTAAGCGCATATACAACCACCATCAAAACAAAACTACAATCCACTAAACTAATTGAACTCGCAGTGATGACGAGAGCAAGCTACGCAAAAACTAGAGCTGCACTCGATGATTCTGATGATGCGGTCGCTCAGGTCATTATCATTATCGTACCGTTCGTATTTCATTAATCACGTCGGTATTCCTTCCCCTATCACCCCTAGTTCCAAGTACCTGGACGCACTCGTGCATTCACCCTTCCCTTATCAGTTTGATACGAGTCGCGAACAGAGCGGAACTGAGATTGTATTTGAACTGGAATGATTTGTGAAATCCAAGGACGTGATCGTTTGTTTCTGAAATTATTTTCTCTCTGTTGGATAATGTTACGGTAGAACGAAAGAGTGGATAAGACAAGACATGTTTTGTCTTAAAGAAAATAAATATATGGAGAGTTATATTTATTTTCTTATCTTTTGACAAAAACACAATAATCACAATTCGTTTTCACTCAATTCGTCAGCACGTTTCGGATTCGTTTTTTGATTCTAAGTTTAAAATATAAACAATATCCGCAGTCAAAACCTTTTATGTTGCATACAAATGCATCCCTGTTTTATTTGATGTCTATTCCACTAATGCGTTACACAACATTCATCACATACGCATAATAGCTTTCATTCGATTCGAGATGAGCTCAGTTATTAAATCAGTCGGATAAACATGAGACACCTGCGTTACAGAAGAATTATACTGTGCAGAAGTGTTACTTTTGAATGAACCATAATTTTGATAGGAAAATAGGAAGAAAAAAAAATACCTTCTAAGTATATAATCAGTAAAAATACAAACTAAATGAAACTATTTATAATCGAAACAACCATGTGAACATGGTTTGTCCAGTTGTATAATGGAGACAACTAGAAACATGTTAAAGGACGTTCTTAGAAGTGATCGTTAAATGTAATTGACTTAAATAGTTTTAACTGAGATGTAATAAATTATTCCTCAACAAAAAAACAATGCATTATAGTCAGCAAATCCGATCTTATCATTAAATTTTTTGGCACATTTTTTTCTTAAAAAGTTTGACACTCATTTGAAAAGATTTTGTTTTTCGAAACGAAAGCATAGGTGTGACTTCCGAAGGGTAAAATTTGTGTAAAGATTCCTTTCTGTATCATATTTTGTTGTGTCTACGTTCCTGATACATTTGCATACACACACATAAACTGTGATGTCGTTTGCATAATTATAATGAAACAGGAAAATGTGTTCATCATTTCATTCCAAAAGTGCATTAATGCCCTTGTGTTTTCCATTCGGTGTTTTTTCTGTAGAAATTAATGCGAATTTTTCGTAATATTAAGTAATATTCTCTATCTCGTATTATGAACTTTGAATCTACTTTCAGAAACAGATGTGTTTAGTACAAAAGTGTTTTTGTAATATTTTATGATATTATGTTTGTAGCATATCTTAAACTTAAGAAAAACACTTGTACTAAATCGTTCATTAATGAATTCTCCACACATTTGGTTTTTTTATTTTTATTACATTATATCAAAGTTTTGGTTTCCGTTATTGTCAAGTCCAACAGACCATTAACAAGACGCAATCAGCGTTAGTCGCACGCTGGTATTATAAATGTGTAAATCACAGTAATGTAATGACGATATCAGATTGGTTCGACTCAATTACGCCGTCTCAAGCTATTACCAGTTTGATATACGGGCAGATTACGTGTTGTCGCGGCCCACATAGCGATTACCAGCCAGTCTTTGTAGGATAACTAGGCATTATGTGTTACGATGAGCCTAGGTTTATATTGGCAATATACAAGACTAATTTATGAACGTCTAAAAATAACCATGTTTAACATAAATAAACTCGTTTATTATCATGTAAACTTACGATCCTATGTTGTTAAAAATGGTCATTGGATTAGGAGCGATGTCAGGAGACACTGTAGGGGCTCTCTACAAAGTATTTGTTAAGACGATATCTTTTAGGTACATGAAATTTGGTCCTATTTCCTAAATGAGCTCCACAATTGTACTAGTAGTATCAGTAGTTGCATAATTGATGTCAATCAATGGTTCAGTTTGACCACTCACTGTCACTGCATTTAATAGATAAACCTATTGGAGTCAACGTCATGTATTGATAGCTCTTCATGTCTATATGCTGAAGTGATTAGGTAGATTGTATTTAGACGTCCTACACATGATATGTGTAATAATAGGTGTGTATAGGAGTAGCTTAATTGGACAAGTATGATACGTGTACGTTATGTACATCAGTATCTGCAGTCTGCAGATGTGCACTGTTGAACATAGTTCTCTTCTAAGGGACAGTTAACTATCCCTATGTATGTTTTTCAGCAAATTATCAAGTTCTACGTGAAATTATGTATATTCAGATCTTGCAGAATTAATTAGCTACAGTGTCGATACGTCGGTCTGTGCGAGAATGTGCATAGAAGCTTTTTTAAAGATAAAAACAATACTCAATATTTATATATATTCAGGTCCAAGTCTACTAACAGTACTGCCTCTTTCTCTTTCGTTTGCTGATACCACTGGACTGGAGAACCGGTAGAAAGATTTGTCTGCTCTAAAATGACCTACCTGCAGTAGGTACTCAGTCTTCCCGTCATCATGGCACTTGAAAGTACTGATACTGGGATCGCTTATTTAATAAAAATCCTGGCAAGAACCCGTTTAGTGAATGTGTAAGTGATGTAGATAATCAGGAGTGTTTAAAGAAATTTATTATTTTTTTTACGACTGTACGTTGTATGTACGTTGTTTCAAAGCGATATCAATTTCATGGTGCGCTGTGTTTATACTACATTCTCAATTATTAACGATACTGGGTTCGGGACTCATAGAATCAAAGGTTATTTTCACCGTCCCATTCATATCCACATTATCGGATAAGGCTATGTCGGTGTTTTCACCACGAGTCACGTTAATACAGGCGCGGTGTCCGATACCATCTTTCAGTGGGGTGTATTTATGACGTATGATAGGGCTGTCAACTGCTAAATATAAATATAAAATGTGCACAAGCTGAAAGATTATTTAAATATAAAAAAATCTTGAAATATTACTTTTTTTTTAATAGAGCAACTAAAAAAATAATTTGAAAGCAAAAAAATAAACTTAATCTAGTGAGTTTGAATTTCTCAGAATTATTTATTGATCTATGTTAATTTTATGTTCAAAGCGTTGAATTTCAAATACGAATCAAATAAAATTCAGTATACCTAAGAAACTAGGTCTAGAATATTCTTCTATATTTACCAAGATAGTAGAATAATAGTACCAAATTTATTATTACAATTGTGAAATTTATGCCGAGTGATTTTTTCACTGTGACCTAAAACAAAACCAAAGCTACACTGTAAAAAACAATTTTAATCAACAATTACTCAAATTTGACAAAATTTTAAGTTCAAGGTTATGAGAACAATAATAACGGCCGTCTCTCATTCAGATGACTGCTAGAAACAAAATGAAATCTTAGGCCATAAAAATTAAATGTCACCTACAATTATGGCTAGTCGTAAAATTATTCTCACGCTCTTCAAACAGCCGTGTAAACATTAAAAGGCAGAGTTTGGTAGAACTTTGATAAAAACTATAAAAATGTTTACTGTAGTTATTTAATTTATTGGCTCGTAAAAGTTTTTGACACTAAATTATTTTTAGTGTCTAAAGATTTAATTAGTTTCAAAACAATGAACATTACAAAAGTTTTTATCATAAATTAGGTATTTTTATCGGCTATAAGAGAAATGTAATTACAATGTTTTTTCTTAATTTATTTCTTAGGGTTAACAACGACAACAAAAATTAAAAAAATAAGATATTATAATAATGTCATCCGCACAGTTAATAATAGGTTCACCATTTTATAAGGACAAAAAAAATACAATTCAGATTTTTATATTTACAAACTAAAATATTTAATTATTATACTGACATTTTTATATTATATTAAGTGTGACAACCCTACAGTGGTAACGCATTCAAGGGAAATCGATACCATGAATTACCGAGCCCCATGAATATTTGAATGGTTTTTGTGCTGTCTGTACTTTTGTCGCGTCAAACCATCGGCCTAATTGAAATAGTTTTGTCTATCATTTTGTATGGGATTTTATTATTTATAGAAAACTTACATCTACGAAGTACAAAACTATGATGAATCATAGATCTGTGGGGGAGTTATAATAATAGTTTGGGATGACTTATTAAAACTAATATCATATTTTATATCCAATTGTAAATTGTACGTGTGTTACTTTTTTTTAAGGTAAGCATGTTACGGATATGTTCGAGTCGAATCACACTAGAACCTCCACCCGCATATACTCAGTGTCAGAACCCAGCACGCGGTTTTGCGAGACTGCACGACGCGTTACGCACTACGCCATTATTTATCGTCGCTCCACCCTCGTGTGGGGAACGGACAGATTTAAACGAGAACATGATATTAGTAAGACAAAATAATAATATTTACAAAAGGATATAATCTATTACGACAGAAAACTGTTAACTATTTTCTATTATAAACAATTAAACTCTATCGTCGGTACAATATTTCAGCGAAAATTCATTTTGAATTTAAAGTGTTTTTTTAGGTAAATTTTGATATAAAACTTCAAACAATTAAGCTGAATTTTTGCAGCTATGATGCCAGGGATCGGTATTTTTTAATAACCACGCGTTTAACATATTTTTACGGTTTTTCGCAAACAAAAGGAGCTGCGTTTACGGACGCAGTAGTAAATTACGAAACAATTCGAATGGAAAATGAAATGCCTCCTTCCGAGCCATTAAACAATTTGAATTTAACACTCGTCCCTTCATTTTCGTATTACCGCAGAAATTGAGCGATTCTACGCACAAGCCCTGGGAACTAACACAGCAAAATTTGGAATAATATTTCATTGGAAAAAATATGTAGGAGTTGGTATGGTATGGTAAAGGAATTTACTTTATTGAAAAGTATTTTAGCGAAAAGTTGCTTTGCTCTCTTTTTTGTAAGACTTTACTTAAAAGTGTGTCCACTAGTTTGAAGTTGTGTTTACTGTGTTTGCCAAAAAAAGCTACACGTTTCATTTTTGACAACAAGTTTGTTTCGATATATCAAAAGTTTTTTGTAGTCTATTACTTATTGCAAAATCATAATGATATAATATGAGTGCTATCTATATAAAGTCTTGAGACATTCTAAAGATTCTGCACAAAGACACAATAAAGACGTTCGTTATTCAAAATACATTATTATAACTGTTCCATTCTCATTGGCGATAATATTATAATCTTTTTACAAAACCATTTCAAAAATTCTTTATCATTGTATTTATTTCATACTCGACTCAATAATTGAGCTCAAACGTTCGAAATTCAATATAAAATCAAGAGTTAACATCTGCGATGAGTGTATTCAAGCGTAAAAGATTTCTCGCATTATGTCGTTCATTTCTTTTGCTTTTCAGTGAATTCGAAGAAGTCTCTAGAACGGTATTGGCTCACATCGCGCAGCTCCATTCCTCAACATACGTATTTAATTTGTTCTGTGTTGATTCATTCCGCTTCGATAACTTCATTTCTCTTTGATCCAAACGTTCGGTAAACGTTTTCAGCCTTTTTCCACAGCGTGAATTTTCGATTGGAGACTTATTTATTAAACGCGCCCCTAAATTTTCTTTGAAAGTTTTTGAGTTGGTAATATTGTAAGTTATTGGATATATTCGGAGATTAAATTGTTATTTCTGTTATAACGGCTGGTCGGAGGTAAGAGTTGTAATTTTATTTTTTGTGTTAGTATAATTCGTTTTTACTTGAGTGATTACTAAAACTAAAACAAATAGAGATCAAAGTAACATTGATTAAAATAAGTAAGCTTACAGAACTTTAAAAGTTTTTTAGTTTTCGAGGTAATTATTTTAGCGTAGCGATTTAGCGAAACTATCTACCTAATCATGGATACCTATATGATAAAAAAGGCATTCCCTGGAGCTTAGAACAGAATAACCAAATTACGCCAAAACCAAATTAAACATATAAAAATTTAAAATATTCAAACGTCGATTTTCTCACAAAACTGGAATCCAGCACACAAGTCTGAGAAGGGGTGTTTAAGATTGAGTTTCGTGTTTTTTAATCAAACACATCGCAATCCGTCAATGGCACCGACTAAAACAAAGCGATAAATTAAGGCAGGAACAGGGAGCCGAACGTTCGCTCGTATTGAAAGATTTACTTCCGCTGTTTAATTGCAATAACGGCTAGGCACGTTGGTATCGTATTTTTCTTTTTACACTCCGCCTCTTATTGCCTTTGGGCCGTTAATAAATTTATGATGCCCGACAAAGTTCAGCCCACCTTTGCCGTGAGTTGAAATCTGGTAGGAAACAAATAAAATGTCGAGTCTCAGGTGCGTTGTTGAGTCGCCGAGTCCGCCGTCTAGTGGGATTAGCTCTTGACTCGCGGTTAAATGGCTAGACCGGTCATAAAAGTTTCTTAATGCTCTTAGTTTGGGCAGCTTCCTAGCCAAATTTTGCGGATAAGTTTCGCCGACCGCTGGTTTAACTAATGTTAGGTTCTCAATCTATTTTCGTAGCTGTTTATTTTACTAAATGAATACTCTACTCCTACAAACAAAAAGTAACTTAATCACACCTAACAACATCAAAAATCACTGAAAGGCTCTAGGTTACCGGAAAACAAAATACTATCTACGAACCCTGTCTACTAATCTGTACCTACTAAAACATAAAATAACAAACCAGTTTTAAACTTATATGAAGTCAAGAACTCCTTACCCAAATTCAGAAGTAATACAAAACAATAAGTATAAACATAAGAATATCTACATTCTACAATTTGTATCGAGAAATTCAATTACATTTTACGTACAATAAACAAACTGAATTTCGGAAACTCACATTAGCGCCCGGCTCCTTTAAAACCTCCGATGTAATCTGGAACAAGGAACAAACACGCCTAAATAACAATAAAATTGTAATAAAAACTTTGAACACGCAACCGAAATTGTGGAAAATTGACCAAATTATTATTTACGGTTTGAAATTAAAACAAGGCATTACAGAAAATTGCTTTTTCCCCTCTTTAACAAACTATGGATTACTTCGGAATATACAATAAGTTTAAATTTACAAGTTTACCGCAACTCACAATTTTCAATTGCGTAAATATGGAAGATAGCTATTTGGACTCTATAGAAAAAAATCACATTTAATCGACTAAAACTATGAGTAATATTAGAAATCATTTCATTAGGTTTGGTATCGTTAAAACGAATCACGACTATTTAAGAAATTTCAAAAGTTTTAATGGAACTGTTTAGTATCATAGTTTACCAAAAACATTGACTTTTTAATCGGCAGTTAACATTCAAATTTCTAATTATCTGTATTGTTTACATTTGATTTGATTTGATTTACATACCATTATTATTTTCACAATAGCATGAAACTAACCTTTCAATCCGACAAAGCAGAAAACTTCAATTTGCAAATCAACTGCTAATTGCTGGAAAGAAAGATCTTTCAATAACATCGTTTTAGTTGCATTGTATATAACGAAATCGAAATAAATTGATAAATTCCAATACAAATAGCAAATTCACCACAAAACCACACCATTGTTTGGAAGCCCGCATGAAAACACCGCACAGTATTTCATCTTTTCATACCTAAAAATTTATTCTCATTTCGAAACCACATCAAAAGGCAAAAAGTTGTTTCGACCGCTATCATAGTTATTTTGTTTGTAAATTACATTTTATAGCATTTGTCTATTTTATTGAATCACAAAGAAACCACAAGAGTGTGGATATTAGGATTAAATACCTATATTAGTTTAGGCAAATGTGGAAGTTTCAAATGTTTGAAGGGTTTTTTGAGTTATCTCAAAGTTACTGAGCTCATTCTAGTGGAGACTTCTGTTAGTTTTCAAGGATTTTAAAATCCTATTTTAATATTTAAATGCGATTTTCTCACGTAATTTTCCCTGACTGTTTTTAACCTGTGATGTGATGTTACATTTTTTTTCATTTTCGTATTTAGATGTATAAGCCAGCTGTTTCGAAACCGACATTCCCAGAATGAGAGACAATCGTTACAAACACTCGGCCGCCACAACTTTTTCGTAATCCAATAGTCTTTAAAATCTACAAGTTTCCGATTATGGTTCATCGAAAATTCATTACTGGACTGGAAGATAAGGTAAATTGATTTGTGTGTTGAATTTTGATGTCCATAAATATGAATTCAGAATCGACTGAATTTTGTTGAATAGTAATTTCTAGAAAATATCGTTGTTTATTAAAGTCCATTAAACGCAAATTTGTATTCGCATAAGTTTCATATTTCCATTCGACTTGGTCCACCGTGTCAAAATTACCTCATTCGTCGTTATAAGGGTTTCAAATTAACATTTTGTAAATTTTGTTACGGCATTTATTCACGGAACCCTCATGTAGGAAAGTTGGGTAGAACGGATGTCCGCAACTTTGCAAATGTTGAAATAATGGACGTAGGTCCCTCGTACGGTGCGGTGGTAGGAAAAGTTTTTATTTATATAGCAGGTACGGTCTTAAATGTGGCTTACTAATATCTAGTGCTAGAAGAAGGTTTTACCTTAGTAAATTTAGTGTAAAAGGTTTATGAGACATAATAGTTTTGGCAATATTTAACCTACATACTGAAGATCAGTGTTTAGTAGAAACTTCATGTTATTATTATTATTTTCCAATATACTGTAAAAAAATGTATTTTATAAATTATTTGCAAATAAAAACCTGCGCGTAGTGTCCTACTTAAGTAGTAGTATCCTTCTTACGTATTGGTAAAACCAGCATTCATTCCACTTTTCTGTTAAAACTGCGCTTGCGCAACAATATGATATAATGGTCTAATATTTTATTAATAAAAAGTCTTTAGAATATTATTTTGATTTTCTAACAAATATCAAGAGATCATATGTAATATGAAAATCGAGTGATGAAATAAAAATCGGAATAAAATTAAAGATAAATTTTACTAAATCATTGGCACTCATTACAAGTAACAATATCTGTTACAGTAGATGTTAATATTCTGGTTAAGGTACTCAAAAAATTCACCCCGATCAAAACAAAACAAGGAAGCAAATATTCCACGTGCTTAATTGTTAAAAGGAAAACATAAGCACTGTCACAATTTATTTGTAATCTACGAAAGATTCGCAAACTCCCACATATCTGTAAAGAGATTGTACGAAATATGAAAGAACGCCGAGAATGCTGAACACTCGTTAACTGAGTTGTCCCATGTCGCATCCTGGACGTGGCCAAACAAAATGTAATTTTCCCCCCGAAGGCCCTCTTACGTGACCCGAGAAAGATATAACGCCTTTATTAAATTATTTCAGCTTTTATAAGTAACTGTTGCTGACGTTTCTGGTAAAAATAACGATTCAAAGGCTAAAAAGATTATGTCGTGGAGGCTAACAATTTAGCTAATGTGTAATGGGTAGCCGTGTGTGGGCGACGCCCGAGATTTAAAAGCTCTTTCACCTTGAGTTTGGAGTGTCCATTAATTTGGGAGCAAAACGTTGCAAATTTAATAAAGTAAATTTTTGTTGGTACCCGCGCCCTAATGGCTTGAATTATCCTTACGTTATATTAAAAATTTCTCCTAAAACGTTTTTGATATTTCCACGCTTCCGTTTATCAAGTTAAAATGTCAAATTAGTCGTACAGAACCTTATTACAGGTAGACAGAATTATAATATTGAATTTTATTTTTTTAACAATAAGGTTCTAATTAGAAGTAGGTAATTGTGCACGGAAGGTGATCTGACGGGTCTTACCGAAACCACCAGTCTAACTGGTGATTCTAAAAATTATAATCGTTTGTTTATTCTAAGGATAAGCGATTATGTGATTGTTAATTGTTTTGCATGTGTAATAAAGAAAATAGAAAACAATATAGCAAATGTAGCGTCTAATATATTCGTACATCTCTTGATATTTTAAATATTTTTATTTAGATGTGTAGTAGCTTGGATATTTTATTACTATTTTGATTACAAAGTCTATTTTTAAATTTATTTTTTATGTATTTATTGTATACTTTTTATTGAAAAACAAAAACATTCCATTAACTTTCGTAGTCAAAGATGAAAAAAAAATCTTTACAACATCCAATTGAAAAACTTCTTTAAAGGAGCCATAACTTAACAATTTCATAAGTTGATAAGTTGGCGGAAACACACGAAACGTCTTATCACAGTTCCGTTGTTATGAAATAAATGTCGTCCGATTTTATTTATGCCCGGAAGAGGGCGCGATACTAGATTGCGCATCCGATTGTGACGCCCCAATGAAACGGATACTTTACACAGAACTCCATTATCATTTAGCGACGATTTGTTTTGATTACTTCTCGATTTTATTGGACTCGTTCGATTTTCGATGGATCGAAGAATATCGATATTGAATTTAAGCTGATCTTCTCTTGAAAATCTACCGTCAGAAAAGAAATAAAAACGATTGCATTCGTAAATTCATCTTAATTTATAACATTTTATGTGTGAAAAAAAAATATCAAAATCGGTCAACCCAAAAGTGTGTTAATTTGTACATAATACACATAAAAAGAATGTTCTTTTTCCGAATTGTATTACTTTTCCTTAATAAAAAAGTAAGACATTTTTACTAAATGATTTATTTCTAAGAACATTTTTTGAAAAGGAAACTAGGTATTTAACAAAGTTTTCAGGATAAATTTCCTATTCTACCTAAATTTCATAATTAAGTTATCGAAGATTACAAAAGCAAAACTGCCTTAAACATTTAATCTGAAACTTTAACTTCTCAACTTACAACGTCTTACAGATTTCTTAAGCTATTGAACACTCAAGTCTTACAAAAGATAGATAACTTGACTAAGTAAAATAACTCCAGGTTTAACTTATACTTAGTCTTCTTTGTAACTTTATTAATAACTTAATGACTTGTATGAGGATTATGCAGTTATTTAGAAGTTAATTTTCATAGATAAGTTTATTGTGACATCATGTTATCATGATATTATTTAACTGGTTTTTTTAGGTTTTAAAATTCCTGCTTTTGGTAAATAAAACTGTAATTCTATTGGCCCTTTATATTTTTATAATAGAAGCGGTAGTTTAAATATCATAGTAGGTAAAAATATCTCGTGATTAGATTAATTACCCTTATATTTCATAACCTTAATAATAAAATCTCAATTACTTTAAAGTATTATAAATATCAATTTTAAATTACTATTTATTGTCCTCCAATTTTACTATCACGTCCGACTTAATTAACAATAAATAAATTTTCCAATTAAACGAAAACCTACAAATATTTAAGGGATTATATTAATAAAGAAACACACCATTGTCATCGTCACGGATTATCCTGGAATTAATTAAACTCGTTCCTTTTAAGCCTTAACGTAATTTTCATCAACGTAATTTGCCAACAATCCAGCCAGGGAATCTCTAAAAGGTTCAGAATATCTTTAAACGGTCTCGTGCTTGGCCCGGCCTGTTCCTCGATGCCGTTTCTACAATCAGAGCTTATGCATAAATTTGAATTTTCAATTAAGAATACTTTGAAGAAAATTTTATTAGACATAAAGTGAAACCTTTGGTCTCTCGAGACGAAATGCGTATTCAGGCACACAGTTTGGGTTGAGTTGCTCTGTTACTTTTAGGATTGTGTAATATCTACTTTGTCGCTGAGCCTTCTGAACCTCTTTAGTTGCGAACAAATTTTACTTCGTTAAAATTTACTTTTAGTTAAGTTATTTTTGTTGTAGTGTTGAACAAAATAATATTTTGCATCTTTTTTTTCTAATTTGTAATATTTCGAATACAATAAAACCTTACGATAATATATCTTTTAACTAGATATGCAAATATTGTGTTTAAATTTTCATGTAACTTGCATAAAAACATCGTTGGTTTTTCATTTAATTAAAAGTAGTATTATCCAATGACGACTCTATGGAATGTTGTGTTTGTGCGAACGGCTGCACCCTAAAACGTCTGAAAGCCGTTTACGAGATATCTTAAATGAGTTTCGTTATCTTCTGCGAAAGAAAATGGAATTAATAGTTAACACAGATCGCTGCAGACGCTAAATGCTCACTTTCGTACTTAACTGGTGCATTCTAGTTTTTTATACGTTTATTTTCCTTTAATTTTTATACTGTTTTTTAGTAGTAACTTCAGCTATGTAAAGTGTAATTATTAGAATAAATATTTCAAAATTAAAGTAAATGATTTATTTTAAGTATAATCCGATGCGTGGTACCTATACCAGCTGAAAAGTCGTTTATGTAGTTTTTTTTCTTAAATTTCAGTATTTCTTTTCTTTCGTCTTATCCCATTTAAATAGGGTTGATGCAATGTGATTCGAGCGTTTTCCACAAATTATGTACTTACGTACAACTACTACTGAAAATTATAGATTTAAAATTTTCAATTCTAATCATAATGTTGTGATATAATTGTATGAACTGCACTAATATGCAGTAATAGCTGTAATTCTTAAGAAAAAACTAAGATAATCATTTCTAATTGTGGTTTTAACCAACATAAAGTAAATTGTCCAGCCAGGTTCAAGAAAAACAAAGACCACGAATAATAAATGCAAATAAGACCTCTGCCAAATTCAAAACATCGTAAAACGTCGCGACAGCCATCTTAAAACGAGGAGACGAGAATTGTTGTTAGAGAAACGCAGAGACATCATGGCAACCGCAACGGTCATGCAAAATTCAGGCGTCTCCGGTCAGTCAGAGGGAGAGAGTCTTGTACTGACTTTATGCAAAATGACCTAAGTCCATAAACCGGGCATAAAGGGCCTTCCCACAAAGAATGCAAAGTGAGCCGTGCCGTAAACTCTGCTAACCTCTCTGCGGTGTCCTTACGATAGATTTATATTCATGACACTATCTCCAACGCGTAAAATTTCGGGCGATGGCGATCCAGAAGCAGGCATATGTAATTTTGTTTGAATAAGTAAAGAAGGGTAAGGACAAAGGCTATTTGATCTCTCCTGTCTCCGCACGAGTAAGAATAAATAAAATGGCCCGCGGACTGGTTTATGTGATATTTTATAAATGGATTTGAGAGGATAGTGCGTTATGGGATTATTGATTCCCTTTAGACGATGCCTGAAGTACGCAGGCACATTACCTTGGTCTCTGGAGATAATCTAATATATCCCGTACCCGTTGAGTGCTACCCACATTTGAGTACAAAGATGTTTTGTTTCATAATTTTAACTAAACTTTTTACTATGAGGTGGTAAATGTCGTTTTGTCGTTTTTATCTAGTGACTAGTTATTACGTTTGTGTTTGATTCCTCTTTTAAATTAAGTTTTTTGACATATGAATTTTATTTTCTATAATTCAGAAATATCTTTTGGCATAATGAACCAATAGTGAATCAATAAAAGTGCACTGAAGACAATACTGTTTTCATCAACTGATAAAAACAGTATTACCCTTCCTTAATTTTATTTTATCACTTTACTAAACTATTTACTGAACCTAAAAAAAGGAAATTCGTTTACCGTGCGAATAAATGTTAAAGCAATCCCGTCCATTTTACGAGAGGTTAACGGCGCCGTGTTTTATTGCGGGAAGCGCAGTCTTCAACTGAACCAACAAGCAGTTAATCATTCAATGTCAACGGGTGCTCAACGTTTACAGCCAAGCCGTCTGAAAGAAACGAAAACAATACCGTAAACGCTTAGACAAGATTTAATTCTTACGTTGTTCTCGTAAATATTTATTTTCGAGATATGCTTAAGAATTCACAATGGCTCCGGCTTGTGACAGCTACTCCGAAACACACAGGATACGAGAAAATAAATAAAAAATGCACACGCAAAGCACTTGAAGTAAAACCTTGCGTTAACAACTGAAAGCCTCTTTATCTTTGTTGTTTTGTGCTTATTTTACGTGTCATTCGTGAATACTGCTTTTCTTTTATAGATATAGAAAATGTGGAGAAAATGTTTTATTTTAGAAATAGAAATATCGTAGTTGCAACGTAGTTGTAGATATTGTAGATGTATTGAGTAGAGTTGTTCAGGTTAACAAAAATAACACTTTTAAACTTTAAAGAAGAAACTTATTATTTTTCAAAAAACATCTAAAATAATTTCAGTCAAAATGAAATTATTATTAATTGCCTTTAGAAAAAATATAATTCCACAATTATTAGAATAATAAAAAAATCATCAAACTTAAAAATCCTATTCCACGAGGAATTTAATTACGGATGCACCCCTTATCGTTTTACGACACCTCTTCAAGAGTAAATGTAACAAAAAACTACATTCTCCCCTTTTACGACAAATTTTAAGAGTTCATAGCGAACAGAGAAGGAAAATTGGGTACTAAAATAAAAACAGTGCAAACATACTTAAAAGGACCTATTAGGGACTTCGTAATTCACAAAAATTCCGGAAAACTCATAAAAACTTATGTTGTAAAAGTGTTGGGTTAACTATTTTATGATCATTACCGCTTTTCTTAATGTTTTTTACTTTTTTCCAATCGTATTGTGGGTACAGTGGACTTATGACCAAAGAGAGATCTCTGACCGGGCGAGGTAGTGTATGCCCGGTCAGGCCGAAGCCCGCTGTAGTAGATTTCAGATGTCGTATATATGTATGCGAAGATTTTTGCAAATGTTGTAACCGCGATTCAGGATCTCACGCGCTATTATTGGTCGCCACACGTATTATTATCTTTAGACCATGAAATTAAATTGAATTCTCAAGTTTAATGAAGATATTACTAAGCAGTTTTTACGTGATTGAATTACGTGGTTGAACTTACTGAAACCTATGAGGTATAACACAAAAAAAATCTTCAATATTTAATCAAACCAAAAACATCTTGATTCAAAGTAGTTTTCTTCGTCCAAATAAACACGGATGAAGGCACATTTATAGTGTCATTGTATCAAAGATACTTTGATTTACCATTTACTTACTTTTTATAAATATAAGAACTAAATAGAATAATTTAATTATCGTTTAACAATAATCCCGCAACCGCAGGATTAAAACTTTATTATACTCAACAATGGAAATGAGAGGCAACCACAATCAACGCGCTGCAGATGAAATCTTCGTAGAATCGGTTAATTATTATTTTAAATTGAACTTAGATGTATTTTAAAATTAAAAATATATGAATCATGTAGGTATAGAAAATACTTTGGATGAAAGAAATCGCCCAGTTTCTGACCAAATCTTGAGCACACTGTAGTAAAGTTTTATTGTTGATTTCAATTGTAATTCTTTTAATTGTCATGTAGGCACACGACCCAACATATTACCTATGTTTCATAGAGAACAGTAAAAGTATTTGATTTTTTTTTTGAAAATGTGAAAATTGACACTGCTTAAAACATTAGACGAAACTACACCATCAATCTAAAAACATAGGTATGTAATTAATATCATGTCAGAAACACCATTACAACTCGCGAGTACACTTTATAAACAAACACAATTATGGTACATGACACTCTAATTACTGAAACCGAAACAAGTTGAATTTACGTCACGTTTCTCGCGAAATATACATACGCTTACATATTGTACGCAATTTCATAAAGGTTGACGACATACGTGATCGTAAGTGGGAAAGCTCCATAATTAGAGTAAAAGCGGTCCACAGATCTGCGGCGGCGTGTAGGCACCTCAAAGAACACTTACAATAGGTAATGTACTTAACGCGTACCGTCTAGTATCGTCATTACTTTGAGGCGTCAGTACGAACAGAGAAAGACGTGGAGTCTCTTCTTGTTTTGACGTTAGTTAAATTTACTTACTCAGGATGTTTTGTGTTGTTCTTGACTAATTTTAATCCTCATGGAATGTGGGAGTTTAACTGGAATTAGTTCTATAGTTATTTGGTGTTACATGATATAGCTCATATAAAAATTAAAATTTACTAAAAAGAATTGAATAAATTGGAAACATAAATTACGTTATTGTGACATTACAATTTTTCGACATTGTGATATGTTTAAATAAAAAAAGTTTTTAAATAATGTTACTGAAAAACAATTCTTCTTTTCAAAACATTTACAAATCGCAACACAGTTACTCAAAACTTGTAAAAATAAAAGCAGCAATATCGACTCCGCGCCACGAGAAAACGTTCTCACCCCAACAAGATAAAGTACATTTAGATAAATGGAAGAGAATAGGAACCTTCACCGTTTGGGCACTCCGGACTAAACGACAGTCTTAATTTTCCCAAAGTAATAATTAAGAGTGAAGGCTCGTGGGGTTCGCGAAGTACATCCGAGAAAACTGGCGTTAAATTTTTAAACAAGCTTTAAGTACAAAGTCCGATACGTTCAAAGTTAATTATATTAATAAATAAAAGAGTCTCGCTTAGAACTGAGCTGTTTTATTCATTATGCAGACGTTTTAACTCTTGACCTGAAGGGACGACGGTAAAGATGAAGAGTTTACGGACGTTTTCATTATTCTCTTGTATATTTTAAGTCGTTTTATAATAATTTTATGTTTTACTATAAAAGGCTTGAGACATATTAAATTATTTTTTTTTTAAGTTTGTTTTAAGTTTCATAATATAAATATAATATAAGCTATCTTAAAAATATTTAAAAAATGGAAATGTTAATTTGACTTCCATGAAGGAAAGAAAGAAAAAGCATTTTGATCATAATATAGGATAGAATTTCAAGTGCAGCACAAACTTTAATACATTTAACGTATATGGATTATATTATACTGTTTAATATTATAATGTGCATGACTGTATGCATAACTGATATATTACATTTCAAATCATTAACTCTCCAACAAGAACTTCTTTAATAGATACTTAGCAACAATATTTCAAAAGCTGTCATTAAAGTGTAAAGTAAGGGTCCTACAGTTCAGGTGAAATAAATGGCTCATCAGTTATTCTTTCCTAGAGATTACTAATTCATTAGCATTGTAAAACTTCAGCGATCAACTGTAAAATGTTCACGATCGTTTCTAATTACTTTTGTAATATTTAAAACGTGTTTTAACGGAATATATAAACGATGTTGTTGTATATTTGCACAATGTAGTCAACTTTTTTGACCTCTCACTCCCACCACTGTAACTCCTGTGTAGCCAGGATCCACAGCGGCGACCATGTAATGACTCTGAGTAGTGAAGTCCAAGAACTAGCTTGTATTGGACGCTGCAACGAATTTAATCAGAAGATGATATAATAGATAGATGATATGACAATACACCTAGTTCAATGATATTTAAATGACATCAGTCCTACATCATATGAATGAATTCATACGAGAATAATCAAATGCAATATTTGACCAAATAAACAAATGAACCACGAATTGCTAACTGGTTTGTGAGAGTTTATGCAGGTATTTAAATCGTTGAAATTAATTTACCTGACACGGATTTATAATGCAGCACTAATGACACGATTATTGTTCAAGTTTAAATTAACATGAAACAATTGAAACTGTTCAGCTTTAGTTTACTAAATGATGATATTAATAACCATATGAAATAAACAAAATTTAATGTACTGATTTTGATTTGTAATTATCAGTGTTTAAGATTATAAAACAATTTACTGAAAGAACAGTATTTCTGTAAAATTATCCATGTTTATAACACTGTTTTTTTCTTTTCCTGGTTATTTTACAATCAATTAATATAGCATAATCATTTCCATTAGTTATATCAATTGATCAAGCTTTTCTTAGTTTAGTTCAAATTAGGACCCTATGAAAAGAAGTTATCTTACAACCCGAAATGCTATCAACGTAAATAAAAAAAAACAATACCATATTTTCATTACCAGTTCGGTAGGAACAATACAGCCATGACAAATCCATTCGATCAACGAACCGAATCAAACAAGCGTCGCGTGTAGCAAAATACTTCCAATAAAGATCGACCCAATACAGTTCGATCCGAATGTATTAATCTAGAGTTAATGTACTGTTCCTTGCCTGAACTTGCTTATATTTATGACCCAGCTTTGTCTACGTCAGTCGGCCGTTTCGTCTGCGCTGTTAAACGTGTTGTTGCGAATGACCGCGACCTTTTCTAATGGCCTCGTTTTTGGTTAAGTTCTATGGAGATTCGAGTGTAAATTTGACTGTGGGGATAAGGGTCTCTAATTTGTCTAGAACATGAATAAGGCATTCGGAGCTCGAAGGTTTAATGCCATTGATTATGTTGATTGTATTTGGTAATTTTCAACGATGGAATCGATTGCTTTCAATGAACTACATATACGGAACCCGCATCCAACCGTCTACGAGTTGATGATGATGATGATGCGATACAAGGCTTGTTTTTAAATAAAAAATAAAAAAATATATTAAAGTTATTGTTTACTAATGTTTACCATTTGATTACAGCAACTATTTCAGAAAAACGCATCTGATAGTTTCAAAGATAATAAATCACTATTACCATGTTTTGTCATAATCTTATCTTTAATGAAAAATTTTGGTATAACATATTATGCGTGTGTTCCTATGTATACAATACAATAGCCTTTATTATTCCTTAATACAATAATTACAAAATTCATTACAATACATTCAATTCAATATAATAAAATTTAAAAATTCATATTTAAAATTAGATTAAATTACAATAATTCTTGATTGACTGAATTGAATTAAATTACATTTCAAAATTCAATTATTTTAAATTAAGGACCTCTCATCGAGTAAAGGCCTCCTCCATTTTTCTCCATAATTTTCTATCCCTCGCTTTTTGCATCCAGTTTATATCTGCTGTTTTCAAAATCTCACCCAGCCATTTCTCTTGTGGTCTTCCTCTAGATCTTTTATTGTGCGGTCCATCCCATGTTACTATTTGCTTGATCCACTTGTTATCGTCCATACGAGCAATGTGTCCAGCCCACCGCCATTTCAGTTTCTTACAGTGATGTAGAGCATCGATGACTTTTGTAGATTCTCTTATTTCGGTGTTTCTTTTCCTTTCTTTTCTTTTAATATTTAATATACTTCTTTCCATTGACCTTTGGCATACTTGTATTTTATTTTTAGTGTAGTTATTATATATCCAAGTTTGACAGCCGTACGATAGACAAGGTAATATACATGAATCTAGCACTTTCTTCTTAAGATATATTGGTAGTTTTGATTTCAGAACTTCTTTACTACACCAAAATTTATTCCATGAAACTGTAGTTCTTCTATCTATTTCCTCAATATAACGAGTTTTTTTTTAATGATACTTTCTGACCTAAATATACATATTCTTCTACATATTCAAGTGGTTCATCATTTATGTTGATAGGTTTATTTATGTTGCTGTTTGTCATGACTTTAGTTTTTGTTAAGTTAAGTTCTAATCCAATTTTACAGCTCACAATATTTAGTTCATTTATCATTATTTCTAGCTGTGATGCTGTTTCAGAAAATAGTATTATATCATCAGCAAATCTGAGGTTGCTAAGAAATTTTCCTTTGATGTTTAAGCCTTTAGATTTCCAGTTCAGTTGTTTCATTATAAACTCTAAGACGGTTATAAATATTTTTGGAGAGATAGGGTCTCCTTGTCTGACGCCTCTACCAATTTTGATCTCGCCTCCCTTTGTCTCCATTTTTACTCTACTTGTACTTTTACTGTAGATGTCTTGTAGAAGTTCTATTACTTCGTCTGGTACATTACAATCGTGTAGAGCATTCCACATGCTTTCATGAGAGATTGAGTCGAAGGCTTTTGCATAATCGATAAAAGCCAAATATAGTGGCGTTTTTCGTTCTTGATATTTTTCTATGATCAAATCTATTGTGTGAATATGTTCTGTAGTAGAGAAATTTGATCTGAAACCAGCTTGTTCTGGTGGTTGGTATGTTTCTGTATATTCCGCAAGACGATCATCAAGACAAGATGCAAATAACTTATATATGGTTGGCTGTAGGCTGATGGGTCGATAATTGGCTAAATCAGCAGGATCTCCTTTTTTATACAATAAAATAATATCTGACTCAGCCCATTCTTTAGGTATTCTTCTGCAGTCTAGAACCTTGTTAAAGAGATTTGTTAATATTGGTGCTAGAACTAGTCTACCTGATTTAATAGCCTCGTTAGGAATACTATCTGGTCCCATGCACTTTTCAGAGTTTAATTTCTCTATTTTTTTCATGATTTCTTGTGTAGTGAATCTTTGTAGCATGTTAGAGTTGGTATGTGATATTACTTGTACCTGAGAGTTTTCTTGTTTTTTATAAAGATTTTTGTAAAATAAAGTGGCTGATTCTATTATTCTTGATCTGGACAATGACTTCGTATTAGTTGATTTATCTGTGATACATGGGATCCACTGTTTCATTTTATTAAGAGCTTTATATCCTTTCTTCAAACTTCCTGACGATTGAAGGTGTTCCTCTATAATTTTTATTCTATGTTCTTTTATTTTCAGTCTGATAATTTTATAAATGTCCTTGTATAGTTCTGTTCGTTCTTTCTTTTCTTCTTTTGTTAGGTATTTCTTTTTCGTTAAATAGTTTCTTCTAGCAATTAATAGTTTTATATCTTCTGTTATCAGATTATGGTTCGTGGTTTTTTCTGTCTTGATTGAGTTGAGGCTTGTATGTATTAGGTTCTTAATTTTTTCGTACATAAGCTCTATGTCTTCATTTTCTTTTATCGTTATCTTTTCGATTTCAGATTTAAGTGTGCTTTTGAATTGTTCCTGTTCTTTTTGTGTTTTTAATTTAGTAGCTTTGTGTTGATACTTTGACCTACTTTTAATTTCCCTTGATATGATAAAAGTACACCTTAAGAATCGGTGATCGCTGGGAAAAGAAAAATTGTTGATAATTTCCATGTTAGTGATTTTTTCTTTTCTGTTTGTTAGAATATAGTCTATTTGACTTTTAGATTTCTTTGGAGATATCCATGTCCAAAGATTTTTTATTTTCTTTTTAAATAAGCTGTTTACGATGTATAAATTCTTTTCCCAGCAAAATTCTAGAAGTATTTTACCTCTCTTATCTCTTTTACCATAGCAGAAGTTACCCAATATTCTTTCTTCACCAGGTCTACACTGTCCTACTCGAGCGTTGAAGTCGCCCAGCACTAGTAGACTTTTGTGACATTGTTTAAGTGTTTGTCCAAGCAGGTTGTAGAACGATTTAATTTCATTTTCATTTGCGTTAGAAGTAGGAGCATGCACTTGAACCAAAGACATTGATGCATCTTCGAATTTAAGGTTTAACATACATATCCGTTCCGATATACATGTAAAACTCTCTATGTTATTCTTATACTTTTTTTTTCACAAGAAAACCGACACCATATTGGCCTTTTGTTTTGCCGTAGTAGCAGAATATGTGTTCATCATCTTCTATTATATTATATTCGCTTCTTCTTATTTCTGCTAGTCCGATTATATCATATTTAATATTTGATATTGCTTCTTTAAATTCCAATAGGCGTTCGTCTGATAAAAGAGATCTCGAATTGTAGCTACATATGTATAGTGGTTGGAGTGGAGGGTTGTGGTCTTTGACCCCCGCGGTGACCGGCCGTGGTGGGGGAATTTTACGAGGAGAGGTCGCTTTCTGTTATTTCTTATTTTTGTTGGTGTGCAGTGAGTATGTTTCAATGTTGCTAATGTCGCCGGCAGTAGATGTTGCATGGGGAAGAGGCTGGATAGCTCCTGGATACGTGTTTGAACATTGGCTTTTAACAATATAATTTTGTATATTATTAGTGTAGTTTTTCATCAATGCCTTCTTCTTGTTGCTTTTTGCTGGATTTGAATATTTATCCTTCGTGTTCCTGTCTGTATTTTCAGCTGACTCGGGAGATTCTGACAAGTTTCGTTTATTAGAATTTGGTTTAGGTTCCCTTTGATGCAGTTCATTTTGGTTGCCATGGTGTGGGAGTACTATTAGTTTGTTGTACTTTATAAATGCAATTTTTCCTTTGTTTCTTTCCTGTAACATTTGAACAGTTAGTTTTTTACGCTCTTCCATTATTTCACGTGGGAAATCTTCCTTAATGCGGTATGGAGAATCTTTCAACTTTTTTTTGTTTTTTAATATTTCTATTTTTTTGCTTAATGTTGTTAAAGTTATTAGTACTGGTCTGGTTTTAGATTCTTGTTTTTTGCCTATACGCCTCATTTCCTCGATATCTTCTGTACTGAATTTTATGTTCATGTATTCATTGATAATTTGTAATATGGTTTCTTGTAAGTCACTGTATTGTTTAATATTTTCATTCACATCATAAAACACCAAATGTGTTCCTATGTATATAGACCAAGATAGTATCACACTTTTCTTTAAATTGAAAAACTCATTTACTATAAACTATGCGCATATTCATATTAAGTATTTCAATGAACACGTATGTTTGCTCGTAGCTTAATTACAGTCAAAAGTAAACAATAATTTGAATACGATTTTTAATTAACATGTTTGCTCCCTCTTTAAATAATTCAAAAAAATAACAATTTGATTATAATTAAGTCTATTGGTATCCATAACAACCCCCATCAGAATCACGTGTGCGTGACTAATGAAGGAAGAAAGCAACCCTATACTAATGCTCGTTGCCTTAGATACCAAATTAACCGTTTTACTTTATTTGAATGGATTTCCAATGCAGTAAATTCTTTGAGGTTTTTCTTTTATTATGGACTCCAGAAAGATTTTACTTAAATAATGTATTTAATTTTCGGGTATTTGCCCACCTCTCACTCCCACCACTGTAACTCCTGTGTAGCCAGGATCCACAGCGGCGACCATCGTAATGACTCTGAGCAGTGAAGCACAGGAACCCGAGGGAAAGCTTACTTGTCTTGGGCCCCGCAACGAATTTAATCAGAAGATAATAGAAAGAGTAGGAAAACATGAGTTTCGACTTCCCTTCTCGCAAAGCGGGAGACAATAAAATAAGATTGAAAAAGCATTACGCCAGAATTGAGAAAAGCACCACGGACATTGATTTTGATTAAATTGATTGGACCTATGCGGTGAGCTGTTGTACTACTTTGGATGCCAATAGTAGTTAAATAATGTATGTATTTATAAGCTATTCTCAACAAACAACCATGTTTTGATGTATACGGTGCACTTTGTACAGTATATTAATTATCGACAGTTTCCGACAGAAATACTAAAGAAACAAAGTAATCTGTATGTATTTAATTTACAGATGTTTGTTATCGTGGGCTTAGCTAAGCTGTGTTATATTATACTAGATGACCCTCGCAACTTCGTCTGCGTCACAAAGGGGCTCAAACAGTACTCTTAATGCTGTTGTGATATTATTTGCGCGGCCCGGGGAGTATTCATTATGTTTTATACTCGTGATAACTTCTCAATGAAAAGTCCGATTAGAATAAAACATTACGTAATTTACTTTTAAATTAATACTCTTGATAACATAATACTTTATTTGTATATAAGGATTAATATAACAATACTAATTTAACTTTAAATTCATTCTTCGGACGAGTTTGTTTTTTTGAACATAAAAGCAGTTGTTGTGACTAAAGTATTATAGTTAGATATATGCTTTTGCGGACTTTTTGTAAGTCTTACTAAGACCTAAAAACCCGTCGTACATCATTTTGTTCTATTGTCAATAATTTTTGCAGCGTACGCATAAATAGGTTTTCGATATTACACCTTGTCTTACAATTTCGATATTTTCAAACGGATTCCTATATTTTTTTTTCAAAATAAAATATAGCCTTTAACCTTCCTCGATAAATGGATATTCCAACAGTGAAAGAATTTTTGAAATCGGACCGGTAGTTTCTTAGATTAGCGCGTTCAAACAAACAAACTCTTCAGCTTTATAATATTAGGTATAGATACAAAATTTCCGTTATTCCGTTTCCGTTATTTGAAGTGTCAACATCACGTAACTTTGCTCCGGTGGAAATCACGTATAAAAATAGTTAAAAGTAAAATTCAGCACAGTGCTCCCGTGGAAAATATAAAATTGGTGTCTTAGCCGAAGTTTATTGAGTAGAAATACATATAGTTATCGGAATTTTGCCAGAAAAGATAAGTGAAATATTTCTTTTATTAATATTCCACCAACTATTTGAGGGTAGAATAAAAAAAAAAACCATTACTACTAAGACCAATCTGTCAAGTCTGTCATTGTCAGCCGTTGACGATTGCGATAGTGTTACCAACACAAAATATGTATTTCTACCAAGATCCTACTGTTGCGTTCCATTACACGCATTATATTAATATATAATTGCATTCCATTTATAATTAGAAAAAATGGAAAAACAATTTGAATTGTTTCTCGAAAAAAATAAGATTGAAATGCAAAAGCAAACCGAATCACTAACAGAATCTCTTACTAAAAATATTATGGATCGAATGGATGAAAAATTAACACCTATTGTCGAAGAAAATGAAAAGTTAAAACAAAAAATTAGCAATCTAGAAAATGAGATAGAATATTTGAAACGAGAAAAGAAAAGTAATAATTTAGTTATTTTTGGAATGCAAGAAGGTGAACAATCATCGTTGGAACTATTTCATAATATTAAACAACAACTGAAAAACGATTTAAATATAAATATAGCAGAAAGTGAAATAAACCAGATATATCGTATGGGAAAGAACAGTGTTAAAAATAAGCCAAGACCTGTGCTTTGTTCATTTACAAACAAGTGGAAAAAAGACGAAATTATAAAAAACAAAAAAAGGTTAAATAACATCTATGTGTCTGAAGATTTTACAAAGGAAGTTTTAGAAAAAAGGAAGACTTTACTACCACAGCTTTTTGAAGAAAGGAAAAAGGGAAACATTGCTTTTTTCAAACAAGATAAATTAATAGTAAAGGAACCTAATACGGAAAAAAGAAAAAGAGAAGCATCAAGTTCACCACTTTCATCTTCTACAACGCAACCAAAAAAACAACAGATGGTCAACTGTATAAAAACTAAGAGGATTAATGCATTTGATGCAATGAGACCTAGATCAAACTCCTTCACTAATCTATATAAATAAAAATTAATTCTTATTTTTTCTAAATATATTAACAAAACAACGAAATAGCAATTAACAACAACAAGGAAACGGAAAGAACAAACTAACAAAGATGAACAGAATAAAATAAAAACACAATCTCCCCCAAGCCGACTGGTCATCGTGGGGGAAGAAGACCAAAACCCTCCAATTACCGAAAACGAACGCCACAAATATGTGTTTGTCAAAGTTTAAAATAAAAAAATAGAAAAAAAAAACAGAAACACATATAGTAAAAAAACAGAACACCTCATACTTTTTTGCCATTCAATTGGAGGAGGCCTTTGCCAAATGGCAAACAGATCTACGAAAAAATGATAAACTTAATTTTAATTGTATTTTTAAAATAGTTTTATGTTTTACGTAAGTTTTAAGTTTAGTTTTTAAGTTGAAATGTTATTACTTTAAGTAGATCTGAATAAAGGCTATATTCATTCATTCATAGATACAAAATTATTGTAGGAAATCAAAGGCTACCAGTGCAATGAAGAACATAAAAACAATCATTTAATGAAAATAAAACTTAAGAGGAAGAAAAATATGACGCAATCACAACTAATTTATTAAAAAACACTTCGCGATTTGAAAAAGCGCGCCAACATTCCTTCTTAATTTTAAAAAGAATATGAAGGTTTCGGGGCGAGCGCTTAGTAGACCGAGCGTGTAGCTCGTGAAGAGAAGTTCTCGGAAAACATATAGTATAGATAGTATAGATGAAAGGCAAAGGTATGTTAAATGGCAATTCATTAAATATCATTATCAGAAATTATTGTACAGTCTATTGTAAGTTTGTTCTAATTTGGAGTATAACCCCATAACCCAGTCTTATCACATGTTTCAAAATCAATATTAACTACCCAAGCACAATCGACTAAAACTAGAACAAAATCAGTCTCAGCGTCTGATTCAAAACTCACACAAACTTTGTCCCATGTTTGCACCATTCCAGTTCGCTAACTTTAACCCCAAAGCGGCATACGTTTCCATAACATCTAGGAAAGCTTTTATCTTTTTGTAAAGCCGTTGATAATGATGCTTGCAACTACATCCGCCACACTTTCATTAAGTTTTCTAGTCGACAAACGTTGTATTAAATTCTCGACCCCTACTACACAGGATAATTAACGATACAAAAGTAAAATTTACGTATGTGTCACCCTTTCTGATACTAGGGTCAACAAATCTGTGTTTTTACTTCAAATATGAAGTTTCTGAAGCGTTCGACACTCGTTTTCACACAGATTTGAAACAGATTTTGCAGAGGTGCTGACGACCCTTTGGTGTTACATGTTCACTGCCGCTCATAGACTTCTGCACTGACAATTACACCGCGAGATTGCGACTTATCGCCTATTTTATTTCGTTTCTCTGAGATCTTGTACAAGTATGATTTTTTTCATCAATGCTGGCCGATGGGGTTTTTTTTTTTTTTTTTTTTTTTTTTTTTTCAGTTGGAGGAAATCACCGGATCCCCGCCCGCCCCGCGGGCGGGGTATGTGGGAGTTGAACCTCACTAAAACCTCCAACCGCTCACACTCAGCGTCCGAACCCCAGGTGAGGCCAGAACCCAGCACGGGGTTTGGAGGGACGGGGCGACGCGTTACGCCATCGGCATGCTTTCCCGTCGCTCCGTCCCCGGACGCCGAACCGGTAGCCGCCGGCGAATACGGCCACCGGCTCTCTCGGTCGGCGGGCTTTCCGAAGCCCGCCAAGATGGGACCGCGTGTCACCCTCCCGCGGAATACCCCGCTGGGTCAGAACCAGCGTGGGTCGGGGAGCGCGGTCTACCATCCCCCGGATGCTCTAGCGCTAAGGGCGTGTTGAGCGAGACACGGCACCTTCTTGGGTCCCCGCTCGCACTCGCATGCGTTGGGGACCCGAAACTCTTAGGGGGCCAGAATCCGGGCGAGATCCCGGTCCCGGCCCCCTGCTCGACGGCGGCGGGTTGGCAAGTTGAGAGCGGCGTAAAGCCTCTCTCTCGCAGCCCCCGCCACCTGCTTCTGCGAGATGGTGGACTCGCAGAAGTCGAGCATCGCCTTCCAGGACTCGTCGCTCTCGAGCATCGACGCCGCGACGCCCGGGAGCGACAAGTCCGGGCCTATTTGTTGGACCAGGACACAGCGCTGCCTCTCCCATGCGGGGCAGCGCGCGAGCGTATGCTCCGGCGTGTCCTGGTCACATCCCACGCAATGGTGGCACCTCGCCGTCGGCTCGGCCTTGATCCGGTGCAGATACCGACCGAAGCACCCGTGCCCGGTCAGCATCTGCACCATCCAGAAGGTGAGGCGTCCTGCGCCACGACCCACCCAATCATCTAGGATCGGGCGGATCGCCTCGACGGTGGCCGATGGGGTAAAAAAGATCTGATGAAAAGCGATTTGAAAGAAGTTTGATTTCTGCATATTTATTATGTGCTACTAGTGACAAGGGCGGAGTAGACACAGCTTTGCGGGCTATAGAACGAGACGAACCTCACGAGTCCCGCACTTGATCCTATTTATCATGCGCGGGACTTATTAAAGCGACCAACACGCGTGCTCCTTTACAGTGAAACTTTAAAACGGACGAGGAAAACTTGGGAGTCGAATTTTAAACTTGGTCTTTTTTAGTAAGAAATAACAGTTTAAGGAGTTTAATTTATTGCTTTTTTATTTATTATATTACAAAATGGGGCTCGGATTTATACTGTAAATTTTAATTGTTTCGTCATTTTTTAATTTTAATTTATGAATAAAATATTTTAATACTAAGAGTTTTTTCTGAGTGATGTAAAAACCGATTACTCCATCGCTGGGATTAGGTCTTCTCAAAAGAGGGATAAATCTACAATCTTAAACAATAAAACTTACAATTCAATTGTAAAAAATTCATTAATTTAAGTAGTAATAATTTAAGAAATAAAAACATGAACTAATCACAAAAACGATCAAAGTGTCTCAACAGCACTTAAGTACATCAACCTGAAGCAGTATTAAATTTTAATATAGTTGCAGATTAAGCAAACAATGGTTTCGACTCAATGCCCTCCAACATCCAACAGATTGCTATTGCTATTCATATGTAGATTGCAACAAAAAATCCAATAAACAAGACAGAGTTCCCCTCCATCATTATTGAAAAGAATGTTAACAGTGCACCAGGCTTATCCAGGGGTCGTTTTACCAAAAGAGTTAGACTAACGAATGGCCACCCCATATACCAGGACTCTCGTTACGCTTGACACTTCAATTCGGCTTAAATTCAGTTACGTATTCAAATTCTCCAATAGTGTTTGTGGATCTGGGTTCGAGTTATTTAGAACAGAGGTTCAGAGGATTTGTTCTTCTAACAATTCAGAGATCGCTGATAACGGTGGAGCTAATCTGATTAAAAATAATTTAAATCAAACACAATATAAAAAATACTTTTTGTTTTGTTTGTATTAAGTTTCAACAATGTTGCGATGTTTAGAACTGATGGACACTTCAACTTAGTAGCAGTAAACCTATACACAAAGTAGGAAGACCACAGGATTCCACCGTAAATTTACCACAGAATTGAGACATAAAAGTAGTGCATATTGTGTCTCTTAAAATTAAAACTAAAGTCACTAACTATCTAACTCAATTTAAAACTAAACCCAACCATGCCAATGCAACATTTTTAAGTTAATAAAACTTGATCAAAAATCTTTCCAATAATGAATTATCTTTTAAAACTAAGTCACCAAAACCTTTTTTATAAATATTTGAATAAATTCTTAATCTTGTATTGAAAACGTTGTGTGTCTAGTCATATGTAGGTTTAGAGAAACTTCGTATTTGGCATCTAAAGCCTAATTCCAGTTGTTGAAATCCTAAGTTTAAATATATTTAAGATGTTTCAAATACTTAAAACATAAACAGCAATAACTTTACTCATAAATGAGCTACAAACATACAACTATAATCAAATCCTTCAGGCACGCCAAGCATTCGCATATTAGCCCATAGCGGACTACCATTTTTCCGCTTCCATGCCGCTTAGCACAACTTCAGAGAGGTGGATTCATATTGCCGCAGTGGATGCGTTTGTTTTGTTCAAATTTATTTTATCAAGTAAATGCTGCCTTCCGCTCAGTGGTCCGGAGCTAATGTGCAGTAAAACGGGTAAACTGCGCCCTCTCTGCACCTGCAGGAACCGCGATGACTAATGAGTGAAGTTGTTCGCGTAATTATTTCACTACCCGAACATGGTTTAGTAAACATTTTAATTATGTGCACTGGAGTATGAAAGTTCCTAATTTGCGAGGGATTTAAAATAAACGAACATTTTAAACGCAGTTCGAATGAGCCAGCGTATTGGAAGCTATCGTCAGATTTGTGTAATGTTTCTGTTACCGTTTAGACGTATTGTTGTTAGTTAATATGGCTATAATATAACAATAAAAGTATTTTAAAATAATTTATATGATATTTGGTTTTCCATTTTACTATTTTAAAAGAATAGATTATAAAACTTTAAAATGTCATAACTAATTCGCAACTTTAAAATGTTCTTCTATAAATTTGCTCAACTTACAATTTATTTACGGTAAGATGCTCCTAAAGATAAGATCTAAACTTAAAATTAAAGTTTATTAACCAATTACAGTTCAACTAATTTTCAACATCAATACACTTTAGAGGATTAGATATTTTAATTTTGTTTCTTTAAAGTAATATATAATTGAGTAATATATAATATAATTGAGTCTAGATAACTTTGAAGTTCATTCAGGTTCAAATTATTTTCTTGATTCATTATGAGAACTCGATAATAACGCTTTGATTAAGAATACCGAGAACAATTTTTCATTTTTATAAATTATTTTTTTGAAGGTCTCGTTCTTTGAAAAAGGTGCATAAAAAACATTTTTATTATAAACGCAAAATCACGCAGCATTCATCAGATATTTCGTAGAATATCGAGAATAATTTGTTTTTATTAATGTCGCATCCAAAATGACATGGTAATGAATCGTCAGTTCAATCGGAGAGGTTCAATAACAATTTTTCATCCACGACACACTAATTAAGTGCGTTTCGTAAATATTCTCACAAACGAAATAATTCTCAAGCTAATTTGGGTGCTATTTGGTGCGGGTTAGTGATCAAATTTGAATAATAATGATTGGGGTTATGGCAGACGAAAGCGACATCCTTAGTAACAAGTGTAAAATATTTTCCCCAATCGTTGTACCTGGTGCCCCCTAGGGATATTTCAAGGGTGAATAAGCTCGCATAATGGCAAAGGGTACAATATTTTAAATTTCAATCGCTGCAAGCGGTCCGACTCTCCCCGGGGTTCCGAAGAACAAAGATTTTACTCGGTGACTTTTACTAAGTGTTATAATAACTTGTCATATTGGAAATTACTGGGTGACACCTAATGCAGAAGAAAATGTATAGAGAAAAAACATTTGTGTAGAGTTTAATGTCATCCATACAAAATAAACAGACACACCAAATATAACAACCATACATAGTAAAATTTATGGAATTTAGCTTTTATGCAGTATATAATATTAGTCCTTTTTGAAATATATCTTACCACTAGCTGACTCGCGCAACTTCGTCTGCGTTACAAAGGGGTTCAAACAGTACTCGTTATGTCGTCGCGATATTATTTTAGCCGCCCGCTGTGGGTGTATTAATAAAATTGCGTTTTATACTCGTGATAACTTCTAAACGAAAAGTCCGATTGGAATAAAACAAAAAGTAATCTACTTCTACATTAATACTCTTAATAATATAATACTTAATTTGGATAAGGGTTAATATAACGATACTCATTTAACGTTAAATTAATTTTTCGGACATGTTTTTTATTTTTATAAACATAAAAGCGGTTATTGTGACTAAACTATGATAGTTAGATATATGCTGTCGCGGACTTTTTTGTTTGTCTTCAAAAGACCTAAAAACCCGTAGTACATCATTTTGTTCCATTGTCAATAGTTTTTGCAGCGTACGCATAAATAGGTTTTGATTTTTCACCTTTTGTTACATATTCGATATTTTCATGCGGATCCCTAATTTTTTTGAAAATAAAATATAGCCTATAACCTTCCTCGATAAATGGACTTTCCAACAGTGAAAGAATTTTTGAAATCGGACCGGTAGTTTCTGACATTAGCGCGTTCAAACAAACAAACAAACAAACAAACTCTTCAGCTTTATAATATTAGTATAGATAAATCTTGAGACATAAATCTCAAAGCTGGCAGTGGCAAAATAATAAAATTATACGCCTTTACTGTACAAACAAATAACAAAGGAATCTTTGACCCAACACAATTTACTGCTAAGATCAAGCATTCAGATCATACTCGAAATAAATATCTCGGACCTTTTATGTCATACCTAAAACGGTTCTTAATAAATATTAACTTTGACAAACGTGCAGCGATCCATTGATGTTTCGTCTCCATTCCAACTCCCCTCCGAATAATTTTTCTCGAGATTAATTTACCGAATCGTTATCAGCGCCTTACGATTGCCGACGAATTTGTTACACTAGAGTTCACCTTTTCAGTCAAATTGGAAAATTTTATGCGACGCTCCGATAAAGCACCTATAATCATTATTATAACTCATAAATTTGATTGAAATTCGGTCACATTATGAGAGAAGCTTATCGCGTGGCTGCAGTCGACTTGAAAAATACCTCTCCGAGATCCGACGACGGTTCTCTTCCGATCGATTTGCGTTTAGTATTACAATAAAGGTGTTTAATGTTGAAATTTGCATACCGAGTTTGTTAATGTTTAATGAAACGTAAATTTCAGGGAACTAGGCTCTCGAGTGGTTTTTCGCTTAGAAAATTATTCATTATTTAAATGTCAACGTAGATAAATATTGAAGCTTGTATTACCTTCAAAAATTATATAAAAGAAAAGTAAAAATATAACCTAAAAGATCATCTTACTTAAATAACAATGAAAAAGCAAACCACATTGGACAAATAAATTTATCATTTCTATTTTGGACTGTATACAGTTTTAAAAACTTAAAAAGAAAGAAAGAGGTGAAGTTCATCCCTACTATATGGAACCACCGCGGTCATCCACGGTCCGTTTCAGGAACACTTTTTTGCCACGCACCATCCGGCTATGGAATAAGCTCCCGTCTTCGGTATTCCCAGAGCGTTATGACTTGTTCTTCTTCAAACGAGACTTCAGGAGGGTCCTTAAAGTTAGGTCGTAGGTAGCGACCCCTCAATGTCCCCTGACATTGCAGAGGTTCATGAGCGACGGTAACCACTTGCGATCAGATGGCCCGTTGGCTCGTCTGCCTGGCATGACAATAAAAAAATGAATAAATAAGAAAATACATTTATTCGTGCTACAATCTTACATAAAAAAACGTTTCAATTTTAGAAAAAAAAACAACAATTTCCATAGAAGGTACAATAATATAAAACATAACAAAAGAAAAATAAAAAATGACAAAAAAAATCTACGGATGATTCGTATCTGTGCAAGAGTGCAAGAATGGCAATGAAATGGTGACCAGCTCAGCATAATGCCGCAGCTCGAGGAACTACGGCGCTGATTTTCAGCTTAGAACGAAGTGAAAAAAAAATACAAAATGACAGAACATATTTCGTATAACATTAATACGCAAAATTACGACAAATGTATACCTATTTGGGGATGGAACAGTGCTCAAAGCGAACTAATTATCAAAGCTGTGGGCAAAATGACTTATGGAGGGTGAATTTTAAATCTCTTTCATTTCAAAAGCACACTAGATTTCATCAAAATGTATTTGAATGCAAATGCCATATTGATTTGAATCTCATTTGTTTAAGCAAACATTTTTACACTCTTGTTAATTAATTCTTTGAAGTATTGAACATTTCAAATTTGGTTTATTTTTGTTTTTTGGGAAAGTCAGGCGTCATGTTTAGGAACCTCTTATTCCTATCGACATATCTGGATGAATTTAAACTTATATTTTTCCCCACATTTATAATTCGATAACTTAAAAAAAAAAAATTGTTTCGTACAAAGCAGTGTACATGGGCTTGGGTACTCCAGGCATCGGTTACAATTATAAACAAAAAAGTGTTAACAAAAAGAAAGTGTCAAAACAGTATGGCGTTGAAGTGGCAAATAGCTTATGCTAAGAGCAAGAACTACATTAAAGACTATATAATGCACATTATGTTAAAATATTTAAAAAAAGATAATGCTCATAATAATAATACAAAAAAATACATGCCCGCTGAGTTTCTTGCCAGTTCTTCTCAGGACGGTGGCTATAATAATTATTTTTTGTGTCCGAACTGGTGGTAGCTTTTAAATTTTGATGTCAACAAGAATGAGCATATCATCAATGTTGAAAATAAAGTATTTCATTTCATTTCACAATAACTGTTAAAAAAACAATCTAAGTAAATTTTGAAGAGATAGGAATATAAGTTTTACTATTTATAGTAAATATAAGATAATATATAATTTGTTAATTATTATAAAACAATAGCCGCTCAAAATATCCGCTACGACAACAAAAGCTTAATGACTAAGTAAATAAATATAACAACAAAGGCAATTTACGAAAGTTTAAATAATTCAAATCTTTTTTTCATAAATCTTTTTTTTTAAACAAAACAATTGAAAACTACTCACAACATTGAAAATAAAACGACGCGACGAAACTAGATAGGTGTTAGTAACACAATATCATTAGAACGAGTCGAGACACGGACACCGCTCCAGCAAATATACAAATAAACAAAATAAATCGCATTTAACGTAACAAAACATTCGTGATTCCCTCGGGAAGATCTCGTTAGAGTCTTAATGAATCTATTGAGGCCTCGTCGAGCGAAGCCGGACGCGAAAGAAAGGCTAGAGGGTGAGCTAAAGTTGCGCTAATAACTTGCGTTAGACCCCGTCTTCCACAGAAAATTATATTAACAGTGTTGCGACTTCAATCAAAAGAGTCAAAAATTAAATTAAATTTTGCATCAGCACGGATCTTTTTATGAGACACTCTTTTGTGTTTTAAAGAGGTTTGTTGAATTGTAGAGATAAATACTTCATTAAATTTTCTTTTAGAATTATCTTTAAAAAATCTTACTGATGTCGTTAATTGTAACTTATTAAAATTTTCAGTTATTAATTACTATAGTTTCAGTTTTAATAAATGTAATAGATATAAGATAATAAGTAAATAATAATAGTAATTTCTATTTGTTTGTACTTTCGCTCCCCGGCTGGGTAAAGGGCCTGATTCGGAAGGCGGTCGTTCTTGACACGGCGCGTATTGTGAGGAGGTTCCTCTCTCTTGAGCCCTGACCACTGATGGCTTGGGTCGTAGACCTCGTCTTCAGTGGCCCTCTGTTTTTTATATTATATTTTAATTTAATTGTTTGTAATTTTTTTTAAAGTAAAAAATAAGTGAAAATAAATGATCATAGAGATAATTTGTAAAATATGATGAATTTAAAAAGAAATATACCTAATAGTTTCAGAATTACTTAAAAAATTAACTAAAAATACTTGTGAGCACATAATTTTCTAAAATAATAAAAAAAAATACAAATTCATTATACAAAAGAATTAAACATAACATTTATTACAAAAATAAGAGCACTCAATAATTAAATAAACCAAGCGCTTTCTTTGATTACATTCTTGATTATATGAAATGTTGAAGTAGTGCATCTCATATAATTAAATTATTATGTACTTACACTTTACTTGTGTAAGTTAGTGTTGCGGTGCTAGATACAAAACTGCAGACTTGGAGTCATTGAACTGTAACTAAAGCCTAATACCATTTAGTTTCGCTTGAGCTCTCTCAAGCAAGACATCTGAAATTGTACGTAGAGAGTTGAGGCAGAATTATTTGAAAGAAAGCACTCTAACAGTACATGTCAATTAGATACACAAAAGCTGTAATTTTATTTTATGATACTTTTATACATATTTTGAATCATAGTTTTAATGTACTTTCATTTATTCAATTTATTTTATTACTATTTGTCTGATCTTTTATAGTATAAAATATTATTTAACCTTTCTCGAAAAAGTGCCTAGATTCTCCGAATCGACGTAACTTAAATTCACCCTTTACAAAAATTTAACAACTTTGAAAATGTTTATCAAAAAAACAATTTTTAAACATTTATAGTTGAATTATTATTTTTTTTGACAAATTAGGAATAGTATGTGACAGAAAATTTTAAGATAATTTAAGACTCAAAGAAGAGAATACGTTATAGCTCTTTTAAAGAATCACTAGGATAGCGTTAACACAAGGTAATTTGTTACAGTGATTCAACAAGAAATTACATTACTATCCACAAAGACTAGTAAATCCAGTATCACATAAAATAACAGTGTAAAATATTTTCTTATGAACACTCCACGTTATAATCTTATTAGAGTGCGAATTATATTTAGGTTGGGCTCGGTGTCGCGCAGTGTCGGTGCCTCGCGTAAACTAATTGCATTTAGAGCGATAGAGCGCTCTCAGAGACGGAGCAAGCGACGCTAATGGACGGTATTAATTAATACTGGCGTCTCGTCAAATTTCAACTTAAACGTAATATCTATCGTCGGATATTGAGGTTAATGTCGAAGAAACCTTTTAATAATCTGCCGGAATGAGTTTGATTTTTGGGCATAAAGTTTTAAGGACTGTGAATCATAGTGAAATTGTTGAAAAATTTATATAGGAAAAAAGACACATAATTTGATAAAGACACGAATTATGTAAAAAATGTATGGAAACCAAATTGTTAGAAGAATACGCTGAAGTGGACACACTGCCAGTCTGTTTTCCAAAGCTACGCCGCGCCGGTGTCGAACACACTGCTACGTCCTACGATGCATAGGGCGTATTAGTGTATTAGCAGCCTTAATCAGTTTTATCTTCATAAATTCAATAATTCACACTACATGAACCTAGAGCATTCTGCGATTATGCAGCTTTGTCATACGCCTATTTATATGCAGTAATATTAATAGTATTAAGGGGGATGCTGGTCTAGAATTTTGAAAAAACCGAATTGTGATTGTGAATTGTATTTGTATATTAAAACCTAAATAATAAAACCTATTTCGCAGATTTTCGATTGATCTTTTTGTTGAGTCACAAAAATAACAGAAATTATGCCCATTTTTTGACGCTCTAGACCAGCGTCCCCCCTTAAGTCCTGTATAAGTAGGTGTAAGATAACGGCCCCTCGTTGCTATGGCATTGCAGAGGTTCATGAGCGACGACAACCGCTTACCATCGTGTGGACTTACGGCCATTTATCGAACATTTATCTGTAATTAAAAAAAAAAACTTGTGAGGTGACATGGGACACCCGAATAGAACGAAGTTCCTTTCGATTAAATTATATTTTTTATATTTTTTTATTCCTAACGTAACGCGCGATAAGGAACGTGTTTTAAAAGATTTTGATCACAGCGCCATCTAGCGATAATCATCTAAAACAAATAAGGAACGTGTTTTAAAAGATTTTGGTCACAGTGCCATCTAGCGATAATCGCCTAAAACAAAAAAAGTGTCGTGACAATTTTCGTAAGATTTTTTCCGTCTAGCCCCCTTTCGATAACGCGCGATAAAGAACTTCGTTCCAACTGGTAATTTTGGTATTATTTAAGACAAGTATTTTATATAACTAACAAGCAAGTTTCGGTAAACACCAGTAGGGGGCACCCTTTGTTGAGTAAAATTCCACAGTGCACATATTATAAATATTAATCCCATTCAATAAAATCACCTCAGACATGCATTTACATTTTATTACTTTTCGAAACATTTTATTAAAATGTACTGCAATGATTAATATTCTTTAATACAACCTTCGTTGCGGTGGCAGATGGTGCATAAAGTCGAAATGTTAAAAGTTTGTGAACAACGACGAGGGTGGGTGAGGAAATAGAATGAAAATATTAAACTAAACAATATTGTATGTAAATAACAGTGTGATATTTAAATCGATGGTTAAATGTTAGGTAATTGATTTTCTATAAATCTGTTAAAGACAGCAGAAGAAGGAGCGGGAAGATTTCAAGTGGAATATTTTATGTGAAATATGCTACTTCAATAGCGTTATGAAGCTACAAAGAGCTCTTTTCAAAGACATTCAACATCGAATTAAACTTGTAACCAAAATCCCTCTCTTGACTTTAAGATGGCAAAACAAAAGGATTAACACTTAAAAACATAATAAAATCCGGGACAGCAATATCGGTGTAAAACCCCCCGTTATAATTACAGTAAGTACATAATTAAATGTTTGCGTGAACTTAAATTTTACTACCAACTTAAACTTTGAAGTTTGAGCCCGAAGTACGTACTTGTGAAAATTCAGCTCATCGCAGTTCTCGCTAAGAAACGTCTCAGTCGGCAATACGAAGCAGCTGTCGGCAACCCTTGATAATTGTTCAAAGTAATTATTTCAAACATTTAATTGCGTGTTCTGAGCTGTGTTTTTGTTCAATAAAACTTGGAAGTGTTGTTATTTTTAAATAAAACGAAAATGTATTACGTCTCGTTCAGTAACGTTGGAGGCATTTTGATCAGACTGGGTCCATGTTACAAATTTCATTTTGCTATGCTATATTTAATTGTAAACCGTTTTGGACTTTATTGGCTCTCGAAATCAAATCTAAGTAGTACTGTCTTCGTATCACTGTGAGATTTCCTCTCGCATGCAAACTAAACAAACAGTCAATTTGAATTTTCTTCACAATCAATCTACATAGTACTTATTTTACCATCTCCGTTAAACACCTATAATAAATAAAAAAGAAATACGTATAAAATACACTTGGTATAAAAATAGAACAACACAGTTCCGACTTCTGGTAAGACGTGGATTTAACGATGGATCATACGTCTATTTGCCGAAAAATCTGCAAAGGAATCGCTCACAAAGATTCCTTCTTCAAACGGAGAGGCTCTGCACTTAGGGAAAATATTTGAATCCGGTCATCGGGAAAGTTGCTCGAGATCAAGACTTCGAGTTCGACTGATGCACCTGAGTACTACAAAGGTTCTATGTTTGAGTTAAGGATTATTTTTATTATATTATGCTTTGATGTACGTTGTTTCCATGTGAATTATTTTTTAAAAGTTATAACCTACTTTGTAAAGACGACAGTTATGAGATACCTAATGATGATTATGTTAAAACAACAATTGTGTGATTAATTGTATTAGATAGAATATGGAAAAAAAATCAAATTGTTAACATTATTTTTCTAATCCAAAACTGAAAATCAACATACGCTTTAGGTATGATAAACTGCAACTCCTATCCTAGCGAATACAGTCTTGTACAAAAACAACTAATTAATTTAAAGTTGCATTATAGAAATTGTAGGCATCACAAGTATTTAAATTGTATTCAGAAGAAGTATGTTATTATAGGACAGTTTGATAATTCGTTGAGTATATCATAGTTAAAACTACATAATCATGATAATACTTAATTCTTCAATAGCAGTATTTATCTAATATATATTATAAAGGCGAAAGTTTGTATGTATGGATGTATGTTTGTTACTCTTTCACGTAAAAACTACTGAATGGATTTGAATGAAACTTTACCACAATATAGCTTATAGATCAGAATAACACATAGGCTACAATTTTTGAACCCCTTTGTAACGCAGACGAAGTTCCGCGGGTCACCTAGTTTTTAAATAAAGAAATGGGTCTGGTCTACACTACACCGACATTTTCTTCTGATTTAAAATTACGTGAAAAGTCATAAAGAACTAATCAAAAAATAAAATCTCAGCATAAACAACTTAATTAAAAACATAAACTGCAAAATATTGCTCACTATTTATATTTCAAAACTCGCGACGGCACTATTTAGAGTAGTTTGCCAAAGTTGAACGTATGTCGAAGTCACTGACGCCATTATTGATGCAGTACACTCGACAGTTTTCTACGTACAACTTCGGTAATTGTACGATAAACTTCACCAGTTTCGGGACACCGATTAAGTGTAATTTTGGCTTTAAATATTGACGCGTAAATGGTTCATTTTTGGCTTCTAGTTTTGGAACTGGGAAGTAATTTTGAAATTAATGTGTACTAGTTTTATATTGTTTGTAAATGGTTGTAAGAGGTGAAAGTTTGTTGTTAAGTTTATAACGTTTAGTGTTAGTTAGAGTGTAGGCAGATTCTATACGTGCGTACTAATGAACTTACTTTACCTGTCAAGCGGGCAAGGTACAGATGCCTAGCAAGAACGTGTGAATTTTTGATTGTACTATCTACCCTAATAGTTATATTTTACTTTTTTTTTTATCCCATATCCATTTATTAGCTTATTTTTTACATTATATTTTTAAAAAAACATTTACATAAATAAATTTAAAAATACAATATTTTACTTAATTATTCTCCATATTCATTTATTTGCTCATTTTTTACATTATATCTTAAAAAAAACAATCACAAGAAAATAAATTTAAAAATACAATATAAAAAAAGCAGAGGGCCACTGGAGACGGGGTCTACGACCCAAGCCATCAGTGGTCAGGGCTCAAGAGAGAGGAACCTCCTCACAATACGTGCCGTGTCAAGAACGACCGCCTTCTGAATCAGGCCCTTTACCCAGCCGGGGAGCGAAAGCTTCTCTAGATGACAGTCGAAGCTTTTACTTAATTATTATTGTTAAGGTTTTACAAGTAACGCTTTAAACACTTAAACTTATTGTTAAAACAAAATTATTTTAAAACTGAGCTCTAAACTCTATGAATTCCAAATGTAAGTGTAAAGTCAAAGGCATTCCCGATACTGCTTCCTTATGCAAACAGTTAATAATGCCAACTTCAGATGAGTCCCGCCCGGGTTCACTTCCAAGAATTTAATATCGTTTCAAATTGGCAAAATAATAAACAGGGATGTCAGATGCAGGAAATGCAATCACGACGTTTATGGGGTTGTAATTAAATATTAAATTCATTGCGTTCTATGACGATTGATAATAGGGTCACAGATAGGCTGATGTGTTGACATTCCTTTGTCCATTAGCACTTTAGAAAATAAACGTTATTATTGCAGCTGTTTTTGTGATAACTTTTCCATTTCAGGTACTTTAGGTAATAATCAAGTAATAGGTACTTAGTAGTACGTAATTGAGATCATTTCTTAAACTATTCCGATGTATTTTCGAAAATATATTACAGTAAATATTGTAATCGAAGTTTTATAAAATCATTTTTGCGACGTTTTTCGAAGTTTATTAACAACAATAAAAATAACATATAAGTGATGTGATAAAAGTGTAAAGGTAAAGTGTTCACTCTACAGAGTATACTCGTCGACTAAAAACAGTGTTACAAAGTAAAAACATTACAAAGTTATTTAGCTCCTCATAAAGCTAGACTCTCAATGCCACTCGTCGGCTCTCGTAGTTTTTCCTTGTGAAAGCTACGAAAATTATATGGAAAAATGACTGCGATTCGACTGCGAACTTCAGACTTTACCAACTTAAACCCTTTGACTTTAGGTTAAAAGACAAGCCTTTTTCCTTTTGTCATTCTCTTGCTATGAAAAACCTCTGTAAATAACTTAATAAGTTTACGACTTTTGATTCTTAAGCTTCTGATTTCAAAGCTAGTTCTTTTGATGATAAGTACACAATTGTTTCGAGTAATCCTGAATTTGAGTACTTTAATGAGCGATTTTGAAGTTTGAACCAGTAAAACTAATTATGAATTTATTACTGCGTTATTTTACACGCACACAGAACTTAATACAGTTTTACTCGAGAATTCATTTTCTAAAAGTGCATAATAGGATCACTGTAACACAACTTACATGGCATCTTGAAAAGTTAATAATTGTTCTTTAAGTCAAGTTTTGCACGTTGCGTTGTGTTTCCTGTACCTGTACCTGTACCAACCCATTACTGCCCACTGTTGGGCTCAGGTCTCCTCAGAAGAGGGATTAGCCATAGTCCACCACGCTTGCCCAGTGCGGATTGGGGACTTCACATATCTTCAAAGGATTTTTAGAATCCTTTTCCGACATGCAGGTTTCCTCACGATGTTTTCCTTCACCGTTTTTAGCCAGTGGTGTTGTGAAAAATTGCACATAAATCTTTTTCACATTTAAATTTAGAAGTACAAGCCGGCCGGATTTGAACCCGCGACCTCCCGTTCGGAAGGACGCGCTTCGACCACTCGGCCACCACGACTATTGTCTTGCGTTGTGTTTAAATGTTCTGTATATCCTATTTATTATATTTTATCTACCTACTACAGACTACTAGAAAATAAAATGATAATAATATTATAAAGTTCGTTCTAAAATACAACGGATAAAACTACTTCAGCGAAATGCATGTGAACAAACGGATTCAAGCAAAGGAACATCTTTCTTTGAAAGCCAATAACAATATAAGTTTAACAAACTGCAACATAAGGGTAGTTTAAAATCGATAAAGCCTTTTCCACACCATTGATTCGCACATACGAGCACAGTGTGCATGGGCCGGATTCTATTATGTTGCGAAAACCCGTCTCGACATCTTATGCAAAATTTCAGGAAAATTGTTTTATGTGAACGACTTTATTAAGAATGCTTGAAACTTTACATTTAGTTTTATTGATTTATATAATTTTGCTACGTGCCTTCGTGCACAGGTAAATAAAAACAAAGTTATAAATGAGGTTTTTGAAAGATAATCAGGTGCTGTGTGCCATTTCATTGTAGACGTAGACGATCGACGGTAGGTAACTATTTATAATGAGATGGACCGTAGCTCTTCGTTATTTCTGGTAAAATCGATGATTATAATCTAATTGTATTTTATGTATTTTATTTTAGGACAGTCAATATTCTTAATAAAACACACTTTTTAAACTCAATTTCATCACCAAATTTTGTCACACCTCTACGATCGCTCTTTTCGTTTTTGAATTTAAAATTCGATGTACAAGCGACATTCCCGATTACGTACCTGCACGTACACAGCGGAAGGCTCGGGACCCCCGCTGGGTTCCTTTGAGTCTTAATAACTGAAACGGTCACAAAGGCCCCTCAAGAACAACTGATAGAAAATTAGTCATGTTCACCCGTTAATTTAATTGTTACTGCCGAGGGTGTGCGGAACTTGCAAGTATGTAATTGCGAAATTAAAATAATAAATTAAAATATTCCTCGTGAATGGTTCATAAGTTTTCGACGAGATTTAGACTTGGGTATTCATGAGGTAAGGTTCGTAATTAGTACAAACGAGTTTTGCCTGTTAACCGATTTCCATAAGGAGACGTTATTGTTGTTGGTTTCTTAGATTAACTAAATTTAATAGTTATTTTTAGTTTAATATAAGCAAAAGTATATAAGGATTTTACAGATTTGTAGAACCTCCTTTAAGATGCAAAGTTCATAAAAATAATTTAAACTACTAGCTAACTTACTTATCCCTAAAAATAATATGAATTCTTCTCAATTTAAAGCAAAATAATGCGGAAACAAAAGATTCAAACATTATTTTAAAAGTTATGACACAACTAAGATCGGCTATTAAGAGTTTTTTTCATAAAAAATCCAGGTATTAAAATGGCGAGTTCTGCTAATAGCATCTAAAATTACTTCCTAAAAGTACCTTTACTTACGACTACAATAAATAGCCATTCCGAACTTTTTTATTAACCTTTAAAAATACGGAAAAATAACATTAAAACTACCTAAACGTCAGGAGCTTGGCTGTAAACCAACATAAATTGTCTAAAAGATTCTGTCGAGGCTCCAGTTTTTCCATCGCCTCCCTTATTTTCTAACTTGAAACTGTTTTTCTTTTTACTACATCTTAATTACTCTGAGAGCCGGTTAATGGGCTCCAAGACATGACGTAAAAAATAAGATGAGCTACAAGACTTTAATGATTTATTTAATGGTATATTCATGTATTTTTCAGGCAAGTACTTAAACACTGAACGTCGCGAAAATACTTACCATAACTTTATTTTACGATCATTTACTTGATGACTTTAATATATTATGTAAATAAGAGTTTTATTGCAAGAGGTAGGTATATATTCTAAGACTTAAGCGTTATTAATAGACAATTTCTCTATAGTTCTAAACAGCGCCTTGTACAGATTAATCCTTATAAACTAATTTAGGTAGTCTACGTAAGTGTGGTGGATTATGCCTGATCCTCTACTAAGGACACCTGTGCCAGTAGTGAGCAGTACCCACTGGTTTGATACTATACAATACAGTACTAATTATAAAGTACGTTATAATACTAAAATATTTTTCAAACGACATTTCCCACTATTTTATTCAAATATGTATAAATTTAAACAACCATTACATTAAAGTAAAATGAACAAACATCGAATCTAAGGCATAATATTTTCCATAGAATTAACAAATTTCCATACCATTGCTGTAATACACAACTGCAATGCGCGTAATTGCCGTAGTCCTACTTGTGCACCGCAAAACAGTTATTACGTTATTATTGAAATAGGCTCGATTACTTATACTAGCTTACCTACACCGGGGGAGGTCTTCACTTTGCATCTGTAATGAAAAAATAAGCTTATTTTAATATTATTTGAATGAAATAAAGTTTAAAGTAGCTAAATTACATTAGTGTATAATGAGAATCAGATGGTATCTCATCATTCATATGGTTTTATGATAATAATTTAAAGAAAATTTATTTCATCTTCAGGTGGAGTAATTGAACGCGACCTGAAGAACAAAGTTGATGAGATCAATAGCCTGTCCCTAACTGTAGATAGATACATAGGTACTTAATAAAACGGGGTATCTCACAGATTGGTTGTGCTTAGAGACAACGGAAATTCATGGACAACGGTAACCGCTTCTTATCAAGTGGGCCATATACTCATTTACCTGTCAAAGCATAAAAAAAAACTTGAGACGTGTCATGGGACACCCGAATAGAACGAAGTTTCTTTGGATTAAAAGATATCTTATTTTTTTTTTCCTAACGTAACGCGCGATAAGGAACGTGTTTTAAAAGATTTTGATCACAGCGCCATCTAGCGATAATCATCTAAAACAAAAAAGTGTCGTGACAACTTTTCGTAAGAATGATTTCCGTCTAGTCTCCTTTCACAACGCGCGATAAGGAACTTCGTTCCAATATGAATCGTAGATTGTGATACAATAAGGTTTCCTTTTTTTGTTGAAGGAGATGCGTTATATAAACGTAAAACTGAAGGCAGTTCCAGGACTGTACAAACCGTCCTACCACATAATGATTCGTCAACGTCGCTCATACTCATAAACCTATCAATCATAATTTACACTGTAATTATTTCGGTTTTGAGAAAACCGTAATTTCAGTTCTAATTTGATTAAATTAACATCACCCATCTTCGCGGCAACTAAACAAGTTGTGACAAATTGTCTCACACACCCAGCACCGCGCCGCCATGTTTGACAAATGGAAATATAAATGACACGTCAAACGTAACCATTTTCGTGTCAGATGTTTATCAGAAAATTGCTTGGTTCTCGTGATATTATGATCTGGTATCGCCCTTTGGAATACCTAGTAATACACGTAATATTGCGTTTGATGAACACTAGTGATTGGTTATGAGGTTCAAAGATAATAAAATACCGAAAAAATACAGAGCTTTACTCATAAACTTCACTGAGATGTACTTTTTTGAGTACTTAGTAGAAAATCACCAGACTTCCACTTGCCGCCTCTCAGGAGGGGATGTGAGAGTCGAACTACATTAAAACCTCCCACTTGACTAAGCTAAGAAATAGGTACAAGACTTAAAATGACATTATCCCAATAACTCCCTACCAGATATCATCTAAAAATAGCATTTACAACATTCACAAATAACTATCGAAAATTTGAACTAGCTAACTTAGTTCCCGAAGATTCATTTCGGTTGTCGTAAACAAACATGAAACAGATACAAGTACTCATATCTCGTACAATACAAGCGCACGGACAGGGCTTATAAAATGTGCAGACTAGTTTACATCGTATAAGGGTGCATTCACATAATATTATCCATACTAGTAATATAAATTTGAAAATAGCTCTATCTGTGATCGCTTACGCCTAAGTAACTGAACTGATTTAGATGATTTGAAAGAGATAGAGAGATTTTATTTCCCTTACACAATTACTAAACGGGTTCTTACAAGTGACATAGAAAACCGCGAGTTTTTTAAGTTTTTTTTTAATTATTTAGACCAATGAAATAACGCTGCTGAATTGCCTTATGATGCAGATGATATTGCGTGGATCAACTAGAACTTGATAAAGTAGAGAATATTGTTCAATTTTATACACAAGTAAGAAAAGGAGTTGATTTGCCATATAACTTGACGAAATGTATGCAACATAATGCTGTCTGTATAAAGGCAAGGGTCTTCAAAGAAATCTTCAAATATTGTTGACTCAACAAAGTACTAATTCTATTACTGGCTATTCCATCTAAACAAATTTTGGAATAGGCACAATCTTCTTTCAAAAGTTACTAAATCATGGATCAAAAGTTCAGGATAACAATTTCCTTTCAGCCAAAGCTTCCTACATTTACAGTCATATAATTAAGTATTATACGAACAATCAATTTTCAAGACCATAAAATTCGAATTTTAACCAATTATATTCGATTTTATGGCTCAAAGTTACAAAATATCTAGTGCAACATTTTGACCGAGCCTTTATAATGCCCACGGGATAGCTCCGGACGCACAGCAATCAATATGAAGAGTAATCCGATACCGACGTTCAATTTGTTAAGTGACAAAGCCACATAAGTACATACTGCGAGTACATACTGCATTTGTACGTATCTCAAGTTGTTTACAACACAGTACACTCGTTTTTTTTTCTTTTTTTTGTTTTAGTTGGAGGAAATCGCTGGATCCCCACCCGCCCCGCGCCCTCGTATGTGGAAGTTGAACCTCACTAAAACCTCCAACCGCTCACACTCAGCGTCCGGACCCCGGCTGAGGACAAAACCCAGCAGGGGATTATGCGGGATGGCGCGACGCGTTACGTACTGCACACTTTCCCGTCGCGACACCCCCGACAGTACACTCGTAGGTATAATAATATGTTGTTACATATAAATTAAATTAGAAGCCGATTGGTTTCACTTGAAATATTTTCTTAATTACTTATTTGGTTATGTCGTAACACTTGTGATCACCTAGATCTATGACTTATTAACCATTCTCAATTTTTTGATTCTCCGCTTTTCTGATCTCCCTGAAATTATAGAAGCGCTACAAAGATAATATTTATGTACCTATAGCTTAAGTATTCCGTGTAGGTGCTTTTTAACAAAAAAATATGAAAAATCGCAATCACCTATTTTCTTTTTAAAATAAGATAATGATTTGTATGTTAGATAGCACATTGTGCGCCATCATGATCTTATTGGGATCGATGAATTAGTTGTTTGGACATACTGAATTAAGTGATCTATAACATGCCAAATCACCATAAAACTGTATAGATAAAATAATTTTAAAGCAGTTTTAAACCAAATGCACCATTATCCATTCTTTAACGGCACCTTTGCACGGCAATAACAATCTATGCATTCTCGTATAGGCCAAATTTAAGGGAAAACGAGCCACAGCCGGCTTCCGGGAAATTGGCAGGGATTCACAAGTTCCGAGCCACTCCCAGTACCGACGCTTATCGCAGTTTGCATTGAATTAACACAAAATAACAGTTAAAACAAAAACAATTCAACCAGAATATTATTTCGTGTTTAAATCATATGGAATTGGGTGTTTCTGCTATTAATTGCGCTAAATATCGTTATCGGTTCAGCGAAATTTTACCGGAACGTTTATAAACATGTAGAGTATAAATAATGGACACTAAGCTTATTAGCATAAAACCGAGTAGACATTCACCGAATTACCCTTAAATCTGTTAACAAATGGCAGCTTTGCATAATTGAATGAGTTGAACGCAAACTCGGGCATATGGAGTGTAAAAAGTACGAATACACTTTTTTTTTAAATTACGAATGTCCCATAAAAGTCTATAACGTTCTATATATTCCCACGAATGTTTATTTTCGCTTCTAAAATTCTAAATTTGATTTCGTTCGTTTTATGTTTGTATAACTCGAACCGTTCACATTTTATTGGATTAGATTTGTTTAGAATTGGCACGACGTTTTATTTTTTGAAATGTTATGCTCCTCTAAAAGAACCTAAATAAATATAATTCTGAATATAAAATGCTTCACTTGACATTTTATATAATCCATTTTAGGCACGTTATAATATTACCAATTTTGTATCATCAAATCATTAACATAATGTATCGTGTAAAACTTTATACCTTTTTTGCTGTTAGGCATATAGGATACTGTATTTCACAACTTATGAATAATTAAAAATATGACAGGAAGAAAAATATAGGCTGAACAATTCAAATAATAACAACATGTGAATTCCAAACTACTCTTCTTTCTCCGTGCCTCTTCCCATTTCATTTGGGGTCGGCCCTCCGAATATGAGTCCGCCATGCGGCTCTGTCATTGTAATGTACAGGTACATTTTGTGATAATTTTTGCAGGTTTCTCCACCAAGTAGCTTTAGGGCGTCCTCAGGGTTGTTTTCCTATGTCAATGTTTAAAGCAATTTTTGCAGGATGGTCGTCATCTCGGCGCATCACATGACCGTACCAACGAAGTGAGAGTCTCACGTAATTTCTCAGAGATTTCTCATTTTATCCAATCTGGTAACACCTCCCGCCCATCTCAACATTTTCATTTCAAAATTCCAAACTACAACATTCAAAATAGCAATCATAACGTTTCAAACCAAGACGCCAGTGGTTTCGGGATCTAGAGTACAGAAAACGTACTAAACAGAAGTTCCCCTAAATTACCACTCACTTATATACCTACAGTGAATTTTGCAACTAGGTCTTCAGAACACTTCACATTTAAATATTACCCACAATGATACATTTATTGCATTTACGGTAGGCAATGCAAATGACACTCGATTACGCAGTGTTTTGAGGTGTTTAAATACGTTTTGTGGTTCTGATTTTCTGTACGCTAGGGTATACCTACTAGGTTTACGTGCACAGATATAAAGGTTTATTAGTATAATATAACTGCATAGTTTTGCAACGTACGCTCAAGTATATGTACTTGTATAGCTCAACATTATAAGTTAACCAGTAAGATGTACCTGCTCTACGCGTATGCGTGTTTAGTATGACCATATAATTTGTGAGAGCCGAACGCGTGACGACATGATTTTTATTTTGTATTCCAATTTCAGGTAAATGAGCGAACGGCCCACCTGATAAGAAATGGTTACCGTTGTCCATACTCTCTACTACTCCAGACTCTCTACTACTCCAGACTCTCATTCAAATTCATATATAGTAATATATGAATTTTCTTAAACCTCGTTTGAAGAAGGACATATTATAGCGCTCGATTTGCATGTAGATTGCCTTCTGTGTTATTCTGTGTGAAGAGTAAGGCGTGCGTTACGACTATTCCGTTTACGTTCCGACCCGCCGGGACTCCGCAATTAGATCCCTGCCATTGTTTCTCCAAGCACTTTCTGTTGTTAGCAATTTCAGTTTCAATTCGGCGGCTAGTGCATTCTCTTTGGTGTACCGTGGCGGCGTTGCTTCTGCATTGCGGTAATCGGAACGTTAGAAATTGCTTTGGCTTCCGAGGTGTTGTTCTTGTAATTAGAGAAACAGTGTTAGAAACGTATGTTGGGGATAATGTGTTTTAGAGTGTAAGACTTCTGTCGAAAGGATGATAAAATTCTGGTGATTAGTTTTCTAATTCTATGTTTCTTAGTTTCATATTGTCCATAATATCTTGCAAAGCAACTAATTAAATATTGATAATCTGAAATTTAAAACCCTAGAATGATTGTTTCAGCATTAAATCATGTAGATCGAAACGATTTTATGCGACTCTCTGACCCTTCATGTATAGTAAATCGATTTCACTTACAACAGGCTTTTCGTGTCCCCAAACCAGCGTTACTAAATAAACAAACTTTCAGGCAAATTAATATTAGTTTTGCATAATACAAAGAGGATTAAATTATTGTTGGTCTGCATCTATTTTGTACGCAGAGCCCGTACGATCCGGACACTCGTTACAAACTCATTTTGGTAAAGTTTTGTCGGGGTCCGTGCACAATCATATTTACATAAAAGCAGCCGCACGGACTGACGAGCAAAACATAAATAATACAATTTATAACCGTACGTAGTTGTTAATACAGTTTTTGTACTTTGTAAAATGTATAAACGAAAATTGGATTCTTTTGCTATTGATATATTATGTATTGTAGGTGAAGGAGCTGATACATCTTTTGATGAAAGTGAATGATATTATGTAACATTAACACTTTTTTAGTAATAAGTAGTATAGTTATTTTGTCTTTATTTTTCTTATATTTTTACTCTACTTTAGTGTTATAAAAAAAAAAACAATAAATATTGTCACTTAGACCTTTTTTTTTTTTTGTGACGGGAGGAAATCGCCGGACTTCCACTCGCCCCGCGAGTGGGGTATGTGGGGGTTGAACCGCACTAAAACCTCCCGCCAATCACGCTCGACATCCGATGATGTATGGGTGAATGGACGCGTTCGCGATTGTCGCTCACGTATCGCCCCGTCACCCCCGGACGTCGAACCGGCAGCCGTCTGTGGAACGACCACCGGCTCACACAGTAGGCGGACCAAAAGCCCGCCGAGACGGGGCCGTGTGATGGAGGGTCTCCCTCGGCTCAGGCCGGCTCAGGCCGGCCCAGGACCAGCCCGGGTCGGGGAGCACGACTTACCATCCCCCGGATAGATGGTACGGAGGGTGCGCACTGATGCCTAGCGCAGCACCCCTCGGGTCCGGTGTTGTTGGACCCGGTACTCTTAGGGGGCCAGATCCCGGGACACATCCCGAGGCCGGCCCCCCGCTCGACGTCGGCGGCGACGGGGTCGGTCGGGGAGGGAAGAGCTCTCCCTCTCCCGTCCCGCCGCCTCCTTCTGCGAGATGGTGGACTCGCAGAAGTCGAGCATAGCTTTCCAGGACTCGTCGTCACTTAGACCTTAGTGTATATTGTAACCTACTTAAAGGGAGAGCACTGGCTTTCATAGCACAGTAGTTTTGCATAACTTAGTAACATAAATTAGTAGAGTTGTAAAAAACCTTTTTTCTATGTTCTTCTGTGATGAAATGCCTATCGGCAAACCAAATAATAGAGGTGAAGAACGCCGTCTATTTTTTGGCAAGTGTAACTTTAAGCATTATAAATCTCTTGCAGGAAAAAGACCAGACAATCAAGTGTATCGATTATAGTTAAGTCATCACTAGTAATGGTCTAAAATAGTTTTATTTTTATTTTAACACCTTTGATTATTAAACTAATTATAGAGTAATAAATAGACGTCTAGAAAGTCGTGGTGGCCGAGTGGTCGAAGCGCTTCCTTCCGAACGGGAGGTCGCGGGTTCAAATCCTGCCGGCTTGTACCTCTAAATCTAAATGTGAAAAAAGATTTATGTGCAATTATTCACAACACCACTGGCTAAAAACGGTTAAGGAAAACATCGTGAGGAAACCTGCATGTCGGAAAAGGGTTCTAAAAATTCTTTGAAGATATGTGAAGTCCCCAATCCGCACTGGGCAAGCGTGGTGGACTATGCCTAATCCCTCTTCGGAAGAGACCTGAGCCCAACAGTGGGCAGTAATGGGTTGGTAGAGGTACAGGTACAAATAGACGTCTAGAATAGAGTTCTTCCAATCCCTTAATAAATTGACTAGTTCAATATTGCTGTTATAAAAGTAAAATCAAAATACTAGATACTTTTACAACATAAACACATTACACAGCATTCCACAACGAAATCGAAACGAACATAAATCCAACAATTTCTTTAACTAAAAACTGACTTCGAGAAGTCATTAGAAATAGCAGAGCCATTGAATTGCAAATTTAAGGAAATAAAACGGTTGTTTTCTGTTTTCCTCATTTCGCCGTAAAGTTTCAGGGCTTGCATGTAATTGCTTAATTCCGTTGCGGCTACGATAAAGTTTTGTAGAACAAGCTCAATATTTTATAAGACAGACAGATAGGCCGTGAGGTTTTTAAATAAGTAATTTTTAGCTATTAAATCTAATATAGGTATATTATAAAGGCGAAAGTTTGTTACTCTTTCACGTTTCTTTCACGTAGGGTTTTTTCTTTTTGTGTGCACAGAATAAATGTTTTTTGATTTGATTTGATTAAAAACTTCTGAATGGATTTGAATGTCACTTTACCACAATATAGCTTATACATCAGAATAACACATAGGCTACAATTTTTGATAATAATCTAGACGGGACAAACCTGAATCCACGCGAACGAAGTCGCGGGCAAAAGCTAGTAAGAAATAAACTCGAGTTATATAGTAGAATATAGAGATAATAAAAGACAAATCACATTAATGAAATAATTACTTCTGTAAAAACATGAACAGCGCAGGACCTGTCATTGTGGCAAGCTTTTAAGAAGGCCTATGTCCAGTAGTCGACGTCTAAGATTTGTCGATGATATTAAAGATGTCTCCAGGTGGATAGACTTCAGACAAGTTACACTGTACATAGAGAAGAGGATATATCTATATACGGATAATAAATAATAATAAAAACATTTTATTCCAAGCAATACACATGATTACAATTAAACTTAATCACATAAACATAATTAACATGCTTGGAAAAGGTTGTCGGCTCAGGTATGTTACAGTACCGTGGTACTGCAACGCTGGTCTTCCGCCGATACCGCCGAGTGACGAACATGTCAGCACCAAGCTAATCAGCTAACACATTTAACTTTAATTAAAAACTATATAACACTTTAATTTAAAACTAAAAATCGTAAAAAGAAAACAGTACCTACACTAGGAAAAATTACATAAAATTTCCGGATCTGAATCATGACGAAATGATGAAAAAAAAAAATAATATGGACGATAGGAAATTCTTAGTTCGCCATTTTACAACCGTAAAAATTCTGCCCAGTTTAATTATATTTGCATATTTCAGTTCTGTACTCAAAAGTATTTAATTTATAATAATTGTTAGTCGGTTTATGGCAGTTAATAACGAATGGCAGTAGTTATCTGATCGTATCGCTCATTTTATGTGGCAAGGGGGCTTAGGTAATTGAAGTCTATAACATTTCTACGTATTTGTGTTCGTGTGTGAATTTAATGACATAATGCATGTTTCAGTTATTACCTACTGACCTTTGAGTCTCGCAGGAATATAATAAATAAGAAGTAAAATACTTATCAAATCAATTGAAGTTATAAAAGAATAATAAAAATTTTATTCAATTTAACTAACAGACTATTATACAACTAAGTACCTATTAACTTAATATATTGTTTCATTTTTAAATTGTGTATCAAAAACGAATAATTGTTTAACATAATTGGACTTATAAAATACATCAATGCCATTCGAAATTAAACTTTAAAAATAAAATCTCTAATACTGAATTTGGTGCTAAAATGAGCTAGGGTTAATAGCGCCATCTATCCAAAAACTACGACACTTCATCTGAAAGAACTGCACAGTAACGCCATCTACCAAAAACAAGTCGAACTACGTTCAAGTTGTATTGAGATGTTGCTCGATAGATGGCGCTGATCTTAATTTTACTGAAAGAGTATAACCACACTATTGATTATAAACTCGCAAGTAGCTTTGCAGTTTCTTGCGTAGGTTGTGCTTCCGTATACTTGTATTATAATTTACGTATGTAATATTCAATTCCCACAACTTACAGCAATGACCTGTTTCTACTTAGAAACAAGTAAGTACCCAATATGCCTAATTTTTCATTGAAAAGATACCTAAGATTGTATTTAATTGTCATCATTAATGTAATTCATAAATAAATAAGATAATATGTATTAATCCAATTTATTATATTTTATAGTCAACATAACGATTGTAAAGTAAAATGTAATCAAGAACGCCTGAAGCATCATAATACGAAATACAGAAACACAATACCTACTAGATTCTGAATGCTATAAGGTGACCCAGTTTCTTGGTCCAAGCCGTCAGAAGTTCAGAACACATTTGCACTTTTTATAGTCGAGAGTCTGATAAATGCAGCCACGGAACTAACAAATCCAGACGCTCGTAACTAAAAATATTGTTATATTGTCTCGTTTCAAACCAGAATTTCATATAGGTATAGCTTTATTATATCAAGAATAATCTTACCATTGGATAGTGGATACTATATTAAATACTATGAATCTTTTGCTTAAAGATACTACACTACAGTATTTGTCATTAAATGACAATTTTGGCATAGTATAACCAGGATTTGAAAGTACCTACTACAGGTCAGGAAAATACTGCATCACTCATAGATACTGTATTCTAGCCCTTTTTGTAGAAAGAGTAGGCAAAGTTCTGGGTCACCTCGAAACGTAAATTATAATATTATCCTAATTTTAATCCAATAAATAAAAAACTTAATATAATTCTAAATACCCAATTCTGTCATCTAAGTGGTGACACAAAATGATTTAATTGTAACTTCTTCTTCTTCTTATTTATAAAAATGAATTACTGTTCGTTAGTGTCGCTAAAATTCGAGAACGACTGAACCGATTTGGCTTATTTTAATCTGGAAAAATTCGTAGAAGTCTAGGGAAGGTTTTAACGGTGAGAAAATTTCCTTATGTGACGCAGACTAAGTTGTGTGGGCCAGCTAGTTTCTAAATAAAACAACACATACATTCGATTAGACGCACAAAAATGACAAAAATAAACTTAAATAAGCTCCTTACAAAATCTCTGTTAATCTTCAGTTAAGGATCACTTAATATTTCAGTATCAGAGCAAATCGATTCCTCAAATCCAGTTTAACTGCATAATTTCGAAGTGGAGGGCTTTCTAAGTAACGAAGACAAATTAAGCTCCCGTCTTAGAGACAGGACCGAGGATTATAAAGAGACGCATTAGATAAGGTTATTCACACGAGGTCACTGTGACTAACGGATGTTAAGACGACTAATGATTCAGATATTAGTCGCAGCTTGAAGAGAATCACAGATTAGACAAAAAACGTCGGGAGCGTAATATATCTGAAATACTTTTTTTAATAAAAAACATTGTTGGAAGATTATTCTTGTTGACTTTATAAAGCTACTTACTAACAGTTCTAAAAAAATGCTAATGTTCTGAGAAAGTTCTGGCAACGCAGTTGGCATTTTTTTATTATTTATTAGTGTTATACTTTTTTATGGTAATTTAATAAAAAAAATCAAATTCTGATACTGTATTCAATCGTCTAGTCTAGATAATCATTGACTTCGAATATGTACAGAGTACCTAACATTTTATTTGCAAATATTGGACGAGTTAGCTTTGTAAAATAATGTTTAAAAGTTTATTAATTTCATCAGGTATATTCATATCAAATCATATCATTGACTGTAGGTATTAAGGACAAAAATATGTTTTGAGTAGATTTCTACCAGAAATTACTGTCTTTTACTAATGAATTTCAAGTAAAATTATATCTCGCCCGCAAATGTTGATTCTAATTTCTTTATTTAAAAATAAGTCTGTTTAATATCATGGTTCACGCTTACACTGTTGAGCCAACTTTGATGAGTTTCGGAATAGAAATACACCTAAAGATGTTTAGGCTATTACGCCCGAAGGCCTCCAGCTTTAAAGCCTTATTATAAAACTAAATAGAAATAACTTAATAAAAACTAAGTTTGTGGCTTGAACGACTCGTAGTGGTGGCCGAGTGGTTGAAGTTTGTTTTCCGTATGGCAGCTTACGGGTTCAAACCGGTTGGCTTGTATTTCTGCAAGATTTATCTACAATTTTAACAACACCACTGACTACAAAAGGTGTAGGAAAACTTCATGAGGAAACTTACATGTTGGAAAAGGATTTCGAAATCCTTCGAAGATAATAATATGTGAAGTTTAATCCGCATTGGACAAGCGCGGTAATGGACTATGCCTGACACTGAGTAGACCTGAGTCCAGCAGTGCCCAGTAATAGGTGGTACAGTACAGTTCAATGAGCTATAACTAAAAGGTTTATTTTATTTAACAGATGTTTCTCAGTGAAGACTGCGGTAGGATTGTGACGTCACGCCGACTGCCCGCATCGAGTCCACGCACGGATGATTTACACGGAAGTCTGTGTACTATATTGAAGCTACCCGGAAAATACGATTATCGAACGCTTTGATAGACAATTAAATATGCTGTTATAAAACTAGCTAAGCCTGACTTACCTTACCTTACTACCTATATCTGCAGAAACGAACAGATATAGTAGCGAAGAAATATATAAGGTAAAACCGTTTGTCAAACTTATAAGTGTATATATATATATCAACTAGCTGGCCCACGCAACTTCGTCTGCGTCGCATAAGTGAATTTTCTCACCGTCTAAACCTTCCCTGGACTTTACGAATATTTCAAGACTAAAATTAGCCAAATCGATTCAGTCTTTCTCGAGTTTTAGCGAGACTAACGAACAGCAGTTCTGTTTTATATATAAGACTAGCTGGCCCACACAACTTCGTCTGCGTCACATAAGGAAATTTTCTCACCGTTTAAACCTTCCCTGGACTTCTACGAATATTTCAAGATTAAAATAAGCCAAATCGGTTCAGTCGTTCTCGAGTTTTAGCGAGACTAACGAACTGCAAGTCATTTTTATATATAAGAAGATAGGTTACAGATAGGTAGGCGTCGAGGATACGTTGTTCTGATTAAAACACCACAAAATCAAAGACAAAGTCTTCGGTCAATTTGGAGATAGTGGACGTTTTTAAACTGGTATGGAATTGTTTGATGTTATTCGTAACGTAAATGATATAATTATTAGCTGCCATTTGAATAACAGCTTAATATCTAAATTAAAAGAGACAGATCTTAAAAACACGAATTAAAATTTTTATCTTAAAATTTTTACGTTACGTTAGCAGTTTGATCTTGTAAATACATATTTATGAAAACACACATTAAAGCATTTCATTATAATACAGAATAATATCTACGTCAAAGTGAGTCTTAAAATATAAGAACCTAAATACTTCATAATTATCTTGACTAATTAATGTTTACAATGAATTATATTATACAAAGAATAATAATGTTTTTAGATTGAAATAAATTTTCTTGAAAGTCTTGTTTGACCTCAGCTTGTTAATTGAAAGCCTCATCACAAACAACAATTAGTAGTTCTGTCCAATTCTCTTTGTAGGAATAGTCAAGAAAAGCGAGAATTATTCATTATTTATTTATTTAAATTCAACGAACTGTAAACGTAAACACATTGAAGTTGTTTTATCTAATTACAGAAAATAATCATTAAGTTTTCTCATGCTGTTCTCGAAGTCGTCCCTCAAAACCCCGTGCTGGGTTCTGGCCTCAGCCGGGGTTCGGACGCTGAGTGTGAGCGGTTGGAGGTTTTAGTGAGGTTCAACTCCCACATACCCGGCCGCGGGGCAGGCAGGGACCCGGTGATTTCCTCCAACTGGAAAAAAAAATGCTGTTCTCGAGGAAGGAAGAGAAAAATCTTTTACCTATGCGGTATTTAATTTTAATGAAATCAATACGTTTTTTAAATATTGCTTAAGGTCGAAGTCTGTCTATTGGAAAGTATCTTAGACTGTAAAAGGTTAACAGAAGGTGAAGGTTTTTATTGTAATAGAGTTTTTGTTCTGTGACAGGTTACCATTTTTTTTAAATTCTGACTATATTATTCACATAATATGATTAATACATTCATGTTCCCTTAAAATATGAAATACAAATTACGTTTTCAAATAAACCAATAAAACACGAAATCGAAACGCGATCCATTAAATCGTCGACAGAAACAAAATGAAATAATAATTTGTCGTTTAATTCTACGTATGGTGCGTGTGTGCCAGTGACAGATTTAGCAAGACCCTTGACGTTGACTACGCGAGATACAGTTACTGTTCCTTCATATATTTGCAGTATTTTCCAGCTATTGGTGTTTATATCTATGTCATCAATCACGCCGTTCAGTTGGTATCCATGGTGGCAGTACATTAGCTCCTTAATTAAAGCTCTGTACAGATGGCGCCACCGGCAGCCAGGCCACGTCATATATTTCAATTAATACTTGTCACCAAACAAATTTGGCTGACGACTATTTAATTATTAGTAAAGTTCCGTTGACAAATCACTTTGTAGGTGTTGACAAAAACACTGGTAAATTAAGAATGTCTGATTTAAAATTGGATCCTGAGTTATGAATAAATGAAAACCTTGACAATCTTAATTTAAAATAGTACAATATTGTTACTAAAAGTAATTGAATATAAAACTTGAGAGGTGTCAAGGGACACCCGGATGGAACGAAGTTCCTTTCGATTAATTAGTGAGGGAATTATAATTAAATTTAAGTAATTGTAATAAAATTTTAATTTTAATAAATTTTTTATCACAGCGCCATCTAGCATTAATAATTTAAAACAAAATAAGGAATTGTTTTAAAATATTTTAATCACAGCGCCATCTAGCGATAATCTTCTAAGTCAAAAAAAGTGTCGTGACGACTTTTTCATAAGAATTTCCGTCTAGCCCCCTTTCGATAACGCGCAATAAGGAACTTCGTTCCAATAACTCGGGTTGTAGTATTCAGTGGAAACTAACACAATGAGACAATCCCTGCTCTTATAGTTTTAAATCAATTTTTAATTTTATGTAATTTAAAAATACTGTAAATGTGACAGGAAGCCGAGTTCAGGTGCTTGTGATTTCTGTTAATATTTTGAGACCTTCTTAACTATCTACTTCTCGCTACCAGAGGAAGACCTAACAATATTTTAACTAACAAAATTAATTATTCTAGAAGCAAGCTCAAAATTACGCATACCTACTATACAAATTGTACTGTGTGTACCTATTCATTATTTCCCACTGTTAGGCTCGAGTTTACTCCCAAGAGAAGGAAAGCGCAGTCCACCACACGCTTGCCTGCGAGTTAAGGTTTCGAGTAGCCACATATTATACCTATTTGAAGTGTTTTCATTTAAACCTTTACCAACGCGTTTTCAATCATGATAGTATAATAAGTCGAAGTCCCTAGCTAGAGACGACGTGATAATGTGTCAATAAAAATGAAGTAATATTTTGAGGGACCGGATTTAATCCTATGACCTTCCTAAAAATAACAAAAACCTTAATCCGTCCACATCCAGCCCATCCCTAATCCTTCCAAATAACACCATTACGCACATCGCAAATTTATTCTAATCGATAAAGAAAATATGTTTGAAAAATCAAAGTGAAAGCCATGTCGGGTGACGGGCTTTCTGGTCGGCGTAAGCCACTAATCGGCTTGTCAGACGCAGGTCGCGGCCATTGACTTTCAGATCACGTACTTGCAATCTGCATACCACGACATTGTTAGGGGAGCCTAAAATAACACATTTTTTACTATAGATCCTGCACTTGATTTAAATTATGCAGCAAGGAGAGTCCGATCGAGTTTTGATCCGGTGAAAGTATTTTAAAGTAAAATTTAGGTGATGATTTTTTCGGAGGATGTTCCTGGTGTTTTAGCAAATGTTAATAATACAATTGTTTAGTGATTTGTTACTAACAATTATGTGTTTATAGAAAAAAATAGGTTTAATATAAGTAAGTACAGAGCTTATTATGCCGTTGTCGCATACTGCATACCTACTTAACTACAACAGTGTCGCTTCCTTTACCTTTTTAAATAGAAATAATCTACAGAACCTTATCAAATTTCACTATTGTTCGCGAATCACGCTAAGATGAAAAATCGGCGGATAACGTCATATCCGATAGCGTAACATGCTCATCACTTTTTCTTATGAAAGGATCAATCATTACAATATTATGCGATCACACGATGACATTAATACGAACGACACGTAAGGCAATTAAGGAGACATGTTCGCGATATTAAAGCCTTCGAAAATTTGACACGACTTAAAATTAATCTCGAGATGTAAGACGGGTAACGCTTCGGTAAATTTAATAAAGAACCACGAAAGCCGAGTCAGCTAAAAGATTGATGTACCAAAAACAGCACGAGCGACAAAGAAAATTAAAAACACGTCAAACGTACGCTATGACGTATTCGTTCTATTTTCGTATATTGTTTCCTGCTTTACGTTTTTATTAACTTCAAAAGAATTTCTAATGGGGCAAGTTTAAGTATGTTAATTTGGTGAACGTAAATGAACAAAATGATTATTAAAACTGTGTTTTCAAATTTAATCTTATCAGAAAGAAATAAAGTAAGTTATGAAGTAATATTGAATTTTAAAATAGTTATATGTATTTCATTTTGAAAGATTGGAAAGATGAACGAAACTTTATCTTTACTCGATTACAGGTATGACAGAGATAAAATAATTTAACAATATTACAACCTATTAAACGCTTTCCATCTTATAATTACTTTAGATATATCATACGTCAAGTTAATGAGTTTATTAACGTGCATAACACAATATTAGATAGGTTCTTATTTAATTAATTTTATGTTTCAAATATTCACGAGAAGATTTCACAGTATTAATGTGTGCCCCATAAAATCTATTTTTGTTTTCTTACTTTTAATTCGTCACTCAATTCATAGCAATTATGGTAAAAAAAAGCCTTAGAATATTTATTAACACCCAGCTGATCCTAGTAACTCCGTTGGAGTCACAAAGGGTAGGTTCAGACAGCAATGGCTTTAATATAAGTGTATAAAAATGTACTACAGAATTTACGACATCACATCAAATATTCTTTAAAATTATCAGTGTTACGTTTCTCCTTTTGAATCACTATTTACCTATTTAAAAATCCGCATCAAAATCCATTACAAAGATTTTAAAAGAACTAAGCATACAGGCATAAAGCGACTCTGTTTTACTTAACAAAAAAGTTAATAATCCACTCATAACACCTGTATGTTTAAGCAAATGATACTTAAAATTAACATCAGGTACAAGTTTCGTCGACAGCAGACTGATTTATAACGGACGTTACGTCACGGAGACAGTGACAAATGACGTCACACGACCGGTCACGGTCCGCGTGTTATGCGTCGCTTCCCTGCATATGGGTAGTAAACAGAGACTTAGGAAACTTCTTATATCAAGGCTAAGGCTCTTCTCACTGTTTATTTAAATAAGTTGCTAACTCCTTAGTAAACCCAATGCACGATGCACGAAAAGTTCTGGAGTGGCGACCACGAACCGATAGACGCAACGTGACCTACAAGTTTTACCGACGCCCAGGATCATCAGGAGGTCATTGCATGCAAACAGTGCAGTGCGGACCGGTCGTTGTGGCGTGGTTTGGGGGAGGCCTATCTCCAGCAGTGAAGGTCTAAAGGCTAATGATAATGATATTGACGTGCACTATTTGACTTTTAATGCTAGGTAATAGATTACGATGACCATGAACGATCAATACCAGAAATCAATGGTGAAATTTGTGATCAATATAAACCTACGAAGCCTTATTAAAATAAAAGTAAACCAATAATATAAATATATAATAGTTGCATACTACTACATTAAAAGCGGCGTGCACATGATATCCACTGTGACATGAAATTGAATCCATAAATTAACAACAAAGCAAAGGCCACATCCTATTAAAGTTTCATTATCGTCGAAGTTCCAACAATGATGAATCAGATTTAAACACGTATTTATAAACGCAGTTGTCACGTGTAATGAGTGTTCGCGTATTCTACGTATAATTACTGTGATCATTAATAACTCGACGGGATGAGACATTGCCTTAATATGGCGTCAAACGGGTGACAGTGACGTCACAACCTTATATATTAACGTGTCTGTGAACTTGATTTTGGATTTTGTAATCATAAGTATTGAGAATTTGAATATGAAGACTTATTTTGGGTGATAGTTAACGATTTACTAGTAAGGAGATACCGTCACTCTTGGACTTATACAATGTATTGGCATAGTCTGGTCTGGACCAACCCATTACTGCCCGCTGTTGGGATCAGGTCTCCTCAGAAGAGGGATTACAAAGGATTTTTAGAACCCTTTTCGGACATGTAGGTTTCCTCACCTTCCTTCACCGTTTTTAGCCAGTGGTATTGTGAAAAATAGCACATAAATCTTTTTCACATTTAGATTTAGAGGTACAAGCCGGCCGGATTTGAACCCGCGACCTCCCGTTCAGAAGGACGCGCTTCGACCACTCGGCCACCACGACTTTTTGTTTTTCATTGGCATAGAGATACATATTATGGAAGATAAAAAGTGTCTTAGTGCATATTGCGTCGTGTCGTCTGTCGGGTTCTGGCCTCAGTCGGGGTTCGGACGAGTATGAGTGGTTGGAGGTTTTGGTGTAGTAGGTACACCTCCGCATATTCCAATCGTGGAGTTAATTGATCTCCAACTCAATAAAACCGTTGGAGAGTGATTCTATATTCTAAGCCGTTACCTACCTATAAATATTGTTAAAAGAAGGACAAATTTTAGTGATCGGAAAGAAAAAAGGATGAAATTCTATTACAAAATAAGATGGTGCGTGATAAAATGTTCATTTGAACTGTTGTGTTTTGGTGATAAGTGACTTCATTACGAAGCTATTGAAAACATGCTTATTTGTATAATTTAAGGATTCTTTCACACACACACACACATACACACACACACACATACACACACACACACACACACACACACAAACACACACACACACGCACACACGCGCGCAAGTTTACCCATACAGACGTTTGCGTATTATTATTTTTCTTTACTAAATACTTTAAATTGTGATTTTGTAATCTCCTTTTTTTCTGTTTATTATCTTTTTTTGTTTCACTTGTAACTTTTGTAACTATTCTTGTATGTACCAAATTATGTGGACTTGAAACGGGAAGGAACTGTCCCTTAAGACACAGGCGATAAGCCTACTTTAAGGAACAAGAAATTAATATTGTATAAACAAAAGTGGTCAATATAGTTATTTTTCATTCATTTTCATTAGTTCAAACCAAAATAAATAACGTTGAAAAATATACAGGTTTATTTTTTATTCAAATCTCAGTTGTCGTAAATCAACACACGCCTATTATTTCGTCCGTGAAAAAAAAATGAATGAATCCGGAAAAAACGTTGTTAGCTGAAGGAAATTGCGTTTACACCAAAATATTATCATGTGCATCACGTGACGTAGGTGAGAGCGAAGACTTCAAATAATGAGAAGAGGTATATGCAAATTTTGAATAATTCGACCCAACTGGAAATATAGGACAACACGTGAAAAATCGCTCAGTACCTAATTAATACAAATTTCGTCGAAATCTTTTTTTCTGTTGTCTATTGATTCATCCACAATGCGAATCCAAACAATAGTTAATATTTTAAATAATTATTTATTAGTTACTTAGTTATAGTTTGAGTTTCTGAAAACAATTTTTAGAAGCAAGTATAGATTTTAGCTTATTGATTAAATATGATACGTTTTATTTTTTTATTCAACTTTATGCACAAAAAGGTACAATGGCAGACTAAATGCCTAAGGCATTCTCTACCAGTCAACCAAAGGTGGTGTAGGGAGAACTATGGAAGGTGCTTTGCTGATATCTGAAAATTCCACATAACATAAATAAAAGTATTCATAATATTGTATTGTAGTGTTGGTACTGTATTATTAAACATTTTAATTGTGTCTCATTCAAACAGTATTCAGTTTTTTACATTCATCGTAGTAAATATCACTCAAGTTCATTTTCCTTTCGTGATCGTGTTACAAATTTCAAATATAATATTACGAGTAACAAAATCAGGCTATTTGTAGAAATTATCATGAAATCAAAATGTTAGTCAAACAGGAAGCAGCCTTGACCCCAGGTTTTGACTGTAATCTGATCGCAAACACACGAAGCACACATAAAACAAACGCTGAACTGTAATTAAATCGTCGAACATGGACCTTAGGAGAAGGCACGGCGAATTAAATTTAACCATTTACACCATAAACAGTATTTAAGTCAACAAAGTAACAAGTATCAGTCGCTTATGGACCTCTACAACGTCTAGAGACACAGCGAAGCCGCTAAAAGAACTCTTTTTTAACTTAATTAGAAATGTAAATTTGTTCTCCATGCTTTCTCCTGTAGTATACTCTCCAAGAATTAGACTCAAAAGCATTTATTTTGGGCGGTCATTTGATATTCATTCAGTTGAATTGGGTAAGCGGCGGAAAATTGACGTTTTTCGAGACTCATTATTCTTAATTACCTCTCGGTACCGACTCGATATGGATCGCTTTCAGATTCGGAGGAAATCTCTGTAGAATTTTATTTTTAACTAGATGGAGCTCTAAAGTTCGTTTGTGTCACATGCAATAGAGTTTAAAAAGGTAATGGTCTAGTTTTTGTGAAAATGTTTTTATTATTTCAAAGTAATTTAGATATATTTTTTATGACAAGGTTTTAGAAGAATTCTATATGGTAGTCAATAGATTTACGCATCTATGCTTTAACGTTACGAAGGTACATAATGTGTGGCGCTTACCACTACTTACCATGTGGTGTACCGTAGATAATAGAGTCAAAACATGGAATCAAATTACTTTTTATTAGTAAGAAGTATGTATACGAGCAAGTGGATTCCGAAAGCTGATATTTAGTCAGACTATAACAACACCTATCAAATCCAACTGTGAATCTAAATTCTAAATCGTTACGGACCACCTGGTTACGTACACCAACCGCAAAAGAAAATACCAATATTAAGGTTTTTCTACGAAATCTAATATAGTTCACGAAAACCGCACAAGTCTAGATCTAATAACTTCCATACATGATACGTTTCCTTACAATATCTTATGTAATATTTCGTCATAAAGTGCTACGAAAGTAAGACATGGGTTGTAGTGGCGTAGAACGTCTACGTATATTTTTTTTCGTAGCACATTTTCGTAGCTTACATACAGATGAGATAGGTACTGAGTACCTAAAATATAGTTATTGCAGTATCAGGACATTTATAAATTGTTATTGATAGTCAAAAAAAAACATAGGTGTTCTTACAAATTAAAAATGACAATCAACAATTTGACAGTTTAATAAATCGTTTTTCAGACCAAATTAACAGTTATTTTCCACTTCTCATAACATTACTTACTAAACAACATTTAGTTATAAATTTCAAAGTATAGAGATCAGTACAAAGTCTCTACTCTAACTAGACATGACGTAACTCAGTAGCCATAAGTATAACCGCAATTTAGTTTCTGCAGTCGCAACGTGAGGAGTTAGAATGACTGTAGAATATAACGTTCGATTTATATTTGAATAGTCTTACAACGATTTCTTACGAAATCACAAAGTTATAGTATTTAAACTCAATTATTATATTAAATTAAGTCCAATTTACAAAAAAACAACTTTTTGTTTCATTTCTTTTTAGATACGATTCGTGTTGAAGTAAAACTATTTTTTTTCTCCATATTCATTTATTTCCTCATTTTTTACATTACATTTAAAAAAAAACAATCTCAAAAAAATAAATTTAAAAGTACAATATAAAAAACAGAGGGCCACTGGAGACGGGGTCTACGACCCAAGCCATCAGTGGTCAGGGCTCAAGAGAGAGGAACCTCCTCACAATACGTGCCGTGTCAAGAACGACCGCCTTCTGAATCAGGCCCTTTACCCAGCCGGGGAGCGAAAGCTTCTCTAGATGAAGGTCGAAGCTTGTCGCTATTAGACCGTGCACAGATACAACGATCAGAACAATGATGGTCGATTCAACACGCCATATATCGATGTTGCTAAGTGCAAAGTTTTGATAAGCGACATCTCTGATCGTAGGAACGAACTAGTAGTTACTATAGTGACTATTGTCAACAATGTAGAAATGTTATGTTAAAAAGAAAATGTAAAAGCATAATAAATGATATAGTCTAACAGGTTATGGGCCCAGCCCAGGGTAATATATACAATTGATTTTGTGAGGTTTTGGATAAAATACAAACTAAAAAGTGCAGTAATATTAAAAAATAGTGAAAAAACGCCCATTGCATGCGATGTATGTGCTCGATGAAGTGGACTCGTTCAAGAAAATATTTCTTTCGTGATAAAAAAAGTTAAAACTTTATCATGGCTGCTACTATTAAAATTGAACCTCTAAATGCGAATAACTATGATACGTGGAAAATCCACATGCGAGCCATTTTGAAAAAAAATGATTTGTGGGAATTTGTATCGGGTGCCGTGCCACGACCGGCGCGCACCAACCCTAAGTATTCAGAATGGGTGAGACTGGATGGAAAGGCGGAATCAGATGTACTGTTGGTCGTTAGTCCTAGTGAGCTCGCAGCATTAGATGGTTTGGATACCTCACAACAGATATGGGATAAATTGAAATCAATGTATGAATCAAGCGGGCCAGCGCGTAAAGCATCATTGTTGAAGAGACTTGTACTGACGCGCATGAGTGAAGAAGATGATCTCCGAAAGCATATTGCAGATTTCTTTGATGCAGTTTACTTTAACCGATTTCTTTAAGTTTCTTTAGAAACTTAAAGAAATCGGTTTAGTGGTGATTGACGAACTATTAGCAATTTTATTGTTGTATAGCCTTCCAGATTCTTTTACAATGTTCCGTACTGCAATGGAATCACGGGATAATTTACCTTCGACAGACATACTCAAGGTAAAGATTCTCGAAGACTATGAAGGCAGAAAGGTTACAGTCTATGACCAAGGAGCGATGTTTGTCAAACGCACTAACAAAGTGGACCAGAAGAACGATCTTACGTTACACAACTATAAAGCGCAAGTAGAATGTTATCGTTGCGGTCGACGGGGACATTTTGCAAGAGAATGCAAGACTAAAGTTTTAAACAAAACTAAGTATAGCGCGAAACAAGCAGAACGTAGTAGTTCTGAGCGGCAAGAAAGCACAGTGTTCAGCACGACCGAAGAGGCTCGTACAAGCGAACAAATCAGCTCTGTGTGGTGCATTGATAGTGGATGCACAGGACATATGTGCAATGATAAGCGCATGATGAAGGGATTTACACGGTTAGACAATGAACTTCGTTTAGCAAACCAAGACAGTACACAGATAACCGGGGTAGGTCAAGTTAGTATCTCGGTTGATACAGGTTGTGAAAAACGCCTGGTAAACATTCAGAAAGTGTTCTACGTGCCAGACTTACGAACAAGTCTTTTGTCAGTGTCAAAAATGACTGATTATGGATATGAAGTTCATTTTACTAAGCAAGATGCTGTTGTTATCGATAAGAACAAGAAGGTTCATATGAGGGCCGACCGTGTGGGTAACTTATACCATGTAAGATTGAATCAGCAGTCCTACTCCAGTAATGTGCAAATGGTGAAAAAACCTATTGACATTTGGCATGAACGCTTGGGCCACATCAATGAGCGTGATCTCAAAGCTATGGCCAAGAACGGCTTAGTGCATGGTTTAACGTTTGACGATAGTGAAAAACTGTCAGATTGTGAAATTTGTATAAGTCAAAAACTGACTTGTAAACCATTTCCTAAGAGCAATGAAAAACGCACTGACTCATTATTAGAGATAGTACACACAGACGTGTGTGGTCCGATGAGACATGAGTCATATGGTAAGAAGAAATATTTTGTCACATTTATTGATGACAGATCTCGCTGGTGCGAAGTTTACTTTATAACTAACAAAAGTGATGTCTTGAAAGTTTTCAAAGAGTACAAAGCTTATGCAGAGAAGTTAGCCGGTATGAAAATAAAGAATTTACAGTCAGATAATGGAAAAGAATACATAAATAAAGAGTTTGATGATTTTTTAAAGAAAGAAGGAATCAAAAGAAGATTAACTGTACCATATACACCACAACAAAACGGTATAGCTGAGAGAAAGAATAGGACATTGATTGAGATGGCTCGATGCATGATGTATCAAGCTGGAAGCCCTCCAGGTTTTTGGGCTGAAGCTATAAATACAGCTAACTTTATAAGAAACAGATGTCCTACTATAGCTTTGAAAGGTGAAATACCTCACACTGTAAGGAAAGGGAAAAAGCCTACAGTGACTTTCATGAACACATTTGGAGCGAAGGTATACTACAAAGAAAGGAAAATTTGAAGCTAATTCAGAAGTGGGAATATTTATGGGATATGACAATCAATCTAAAGCTTATAGAATTCATGACCCTAAAACTAAGAAAATAGTTATAACAAGAGATGTAAGTTTTATGAAAGAAAGCGCTTTTGATAATGAATATGTAGAAATACATGATAGTGAAAATGAAAAAGGAGAAAGTTCTAATAACAGAGAAATAATTGTTGTGTTGGACAATCCTGAAAATGAAAACGTAGAGCAATATAAAAACAAGAGGAAGAGGAAGACCAAAAATCATCCGTACTGGTTTAGCGGGGAGACCGCGTAAAGAATATAAACCAGGTACAAATAACACAGGGGCAGATACAGAATCGGAGCTTGAAGTAGAAGATGCTGAAATTATAGCAGGAATGGCAGATTCTTTGACATGGAAAGAAATTGAAAATAATGATGATGAACCCGAATGGCGAAGAGCTTTGGAAGATGAAATAAAGAATGGTAAATGGGAAATAGTTGCGCGATCAACAAATAGAAAAGTCATGGCTCGTCGCGAAAGGATGTTCACAAAAGCCAGGGGAGGAGGAGAATGTATGAAAAATTTAGGAATGATAGAATGATTAATGTGATGATGATGTTATGTGTGTAGTTTAGAAACTTTGAGGGGAGGTGTTGCTAAGTGCAAAGTTTTGATAAGCGACATCTCTGATCGTAGGAACGAACTAGTAGTTACTATAGTGACTATTGTCAACAATGTAGAAATGTTATGTTAAAAAGAAAATGTAAAAGCATAATAAATGATATAGTCTAACAATCGATCACCTCGTGGGCCAGGTCCAAATATTTTAGCAGTAATTATTAAGCAGTAAAACTATTAATTATTAAGATTAGACATAGACATAGACAACCTGTCCTTTAAATCCTGTTTATATAAAAGTATTAGGCGTTAGCACTAACATCACGAAACACTATACAATACATAGTCAAAAACCAATACATCAAAATGAAAATTAATATTTAAACAATTAAGTCTTAAGCTCATTGATCGTTGAATTTAAAATAAGTTTCATAATATTAAATCTGAATCATTACAATAGAAGTTTTTTGTGTATAACTAATTGCTGTATTCATTAGTAACATCTGAACGCTAGACAACAGCTTGGCTTCGCTTGTGGCAATGTCCTCGTGAGAGGCAAAAAGCCGCATTGTGCAATTTATCGTCCCTACATGCATCGACTCATTAGTGTTTGCATGATAACAATATTTAATTGCCATTCGAAAGTACCAATATAAAAAATATGAAAGCTAAAAAATAGTCAAGTATTACGCAAAATGTAAATTTATTTAAATTATACAGTTGTATAGCTTAATAAACAGGAAAATAACACATTGGTCTATTTTTTAAATAGAAAATTATTCTGTTCTATATATGTAGAAAATGAATGCTCGAAAAGATGTTGAATGAAGAAATACAATTTAAGGTAATATTTAGAACATTTGAAAATTAAGAACGTATTTTTAGAACGATAGTGCATAAAATGATGCCTCTTTATAAACAAACATAATTGATAATTGAATCGCATTATCTAACGTAATTGCTATATTTCTAGTCTTTCACGGTTATCGCAATACTCGTAACCAGTACGTCATAATACGACGTGTTAGGGTAGTATCTGATAGTAATCGCGGCCTAGTCGGTAAATCGGTGCGGTCCAAAGAGTTTTATCACCGCCAAGTTCGTTCGCGTGACTACACTTTGCAACTTCAGTTAAAGCGGCCCTGGCTAGATTTCTCTTCATTTATCTTTGGCAAATCGGTTCGAGGTTGCAGTTTAAATAATCTCTGATATTAGATCAGGTAATAGGATTTCAGTGAAATGATCGTTACTTCTAATTTTGTTTCTATAGATTTACGTGATCCAATGACCAATACTATATTGTGTTTATGCAGATGTGTATGAAGCGATATCATGATATACCTACATAAATAACGCATAACCTGTTTTAGTGAGTAAATCGTGTTCTAACCATTACATACAGGGTGGATCTGTAACTTTGGACAATCTGACGTGGGGTGAATGACCTGTTGAAATAAAACTTAGAACCACTTTTATTTTAGAATTGGATAAAAAAAAATTCTTCATAGTATGGAAGTCCGCAACGATAGTCGTACGTTTTCCATACAATGTCATAAAAAAGTTTAACCGTTCCAAAAAACAGTGCTAAGTTATATTTCGACAGGACACCCCACACCAGATTGTCCAAAATTACAGATCTAAATTTAAAATTAATCGTATCGATTAATCGGATCGTCGCATCGGATCGAACAATCGTACAGTTCTAGTATAACTCTTTTCCTTTCAGGGCATCTAGCCACTCTCACACCTCACTGACGGCTGTATACGTGTTTGTTTGTACGTTTCACACGTCCTGAGCGGCGTCGTGTCGCTACAAGTACTGTTCACGCTTTCAAGTAGAAAAGGATCACTTTTTACGTTTGGCTCTTTGACAGCAAACACTATATTTTAGTGTCGAAGATGATGAACAATATGATATCTTAGCAAACGTTATTTTTTCACACTAGGTCATGAAACTTTCTCGGAGTCAAAGTTAATCCAATTACTTTTTAAATTTAGGTAATATTGTTTAAAGTTTCAAGGTTATTAGCTACAGAAACATCAGCAATCTTTTCATATAAAAGACGACAGGCATTCGTCTTGAATTCAATCGTCAAGGCATCTGCATATTACTACTAATTTGAAATAATTGTTGAATGTAAAAACCCACTGACCCTGCTTTCCATGGAAACATTAAAGCCGGCTCTGTATTTAGTGACCGGAAAATTCGATAGGTTTGCTCGTACAGTGAGCGCGTTCACGCTCCATACAAGATATTTCTACCACAAAGCTAACAAATAAATATTAAAAGGCATTTTAATTACAGAGTATATAAATATGGTTAAATAAAGCAACCCTGTTATACCTACTGCAGTGGTCTATGAACAACAGTATCCACTTACCTACCTGACTTGGGATTGGACCCCTCTCATAAACTCATTTTATTTTTTTTATTATGAAAGTCCTTAAGAGCCAACCGTAAGTCGGTATTGCCGGGTTGACATTGGGTACGTCTATGTTCATAGTTACCACTTACGTTCAGGTGGTCCGTAAGATCGTCACTGCATGACAATAAAAGAGTTAGAGTTATTTTTTTATTTAATTTTTATTGCCATGTAGGCAGACGAGCTAATCAAATCGTATTTCTTAATAGTATTAACGTTAAAATAATAGCATATTCTACTAAAATTAATTGAAACCATCGGGACCAGTTCGTTAAACGCAAAGCTTTTACCGAACTGATACTAAATTATTTAAAAAGCAAAAGTTCGGTTAAAAGTCAAATTTTAAACCAACGCTCCGACCGTTGAATTTAGATCAAAACGGTTATTTATTAGCTAGAATGCAGCATTGATGCGGACGTTTGAAATAACGATGTTCACTTTTGGATGTTTGATTTAGAATGCACATCAGAATAGCCTAATAGATACTCGTATTTCAACTATTTTATCTGGATAAATTATAGTCGAACAGCTTGAATAAAACATTCAGAGTTATGCAATAGACATAGACAATATGTAGAACGTTGCATTTTCCACGGTTACCTAGAAGACTCCGGAGATGTGTTTTTACCAGAAAACAAACAGAAAAATCTTCACGATGTTACGCGTATTCATTTATACGTATCGCAATAACAAACATTTTCGCTGTAAATACGCCAGAATTATCACAAATCCTTTTCGTTTGATTACTTAATAATCCACGTCTTTCCCTCATAACACGGTTAGCAATTTTCCCTCATTCAACCTTATTGCAACACCTTCGACATAAAAAGAACGCACACGTTCGCGACGCCCCCGCCCTTGCGAGCTTCGCCCGTCTATGGATCACTAATTACTGCGTACCACGGTTCGTTCCGCATTTTTCATACAGATCACGGACCCACTCAAGTCGAGCGGTATCGATTGGAAAGTTCTGCCGGGAATTACTTGGGCCTCCGCAGAGGAATCGCCGGAATGCAGTCGGGGGAATGCTCCTTTGTCCTGTGAAAAAGCTAGCACAATTACGTATCTAAACAATATTTCCTTTTGTGAGGGTGTCTCACCTGAAACTGGATTGGTTTGAAAATCCATTGACGCATTTAATTGGAGGTATAATTTCTCCTTTAGATACATACGTAGATATAGGTTTACAGAAAATACGAAGTCTTAGAAAATGCTTACATAAACAAAATTCCCGACTAAAATCTAAGTTGCTAATAAAGTACACAACAAACTTTATGACGTGTAGTTTATCTACACACAACTCTATCCATGTCATTTTAAGTTAAACAAACATCATGAATTTGTTTACATGAATGTTTTGTAAAAAGTTGTAAAACATAATGGACATGCCCAGAGAACGTTTTCTCTGAAATCCGAGCTCAAACGGAATTTCACAGACTTGTCCTCGGTCACGTCACATAACTTCGGCCATTGTTTTGCCCAAATTTCAGTCGAACCCTAACATAACTTTTGGCTCACATGTTTTCGCACAAACACGGATAACGTTAAAACTTATTACAGAAAAAAGTTTACGTGAAAGGTTCTTATTGTAATGGCACAATTGAGCGAAATCGAACGGATATTTCAACATCTCAATAAAATAACATTGTTATTCATGTATTTTATATTGAAATTATTAGCTTTGACCGAAAAGAGTGGTAGCTGTTCTACTCAAGTTTTCATCACTATAACAGCATATTTTACGGCCATGGCTTTCTTTGCATATAGCTGTAAAAGGGCATAACCAACTTCAAAATTATTACAATAGGATAGTTTAATTATATTTTGCTACTCCACCACGGCATCCGAAATTAAATAGTCATCCAATCAGTTTCGATAGAGTAGACAAACTGATAAACTCAACAAATCGTTACCTAAATCCAAGTTTAAAACTTTTTAATTCAGGAAACAGCAGCACTATTATTATTCGAATAGTAGGATTTTTCCGGTCTAATACAATTTTCTCACCTCGTCGAGGCTTAAGTAGGTAGGTGTAATTATTCCTGTTCATGAAAGGCCTAACCCTACGCTTGTCGGGTGCCACTACTCGTTGTTTTCTTTTTCGCACTTCAACTACTCCGGTGCGTATCAACGGGCGTCGAGTGTCGGCGGGTGTAAATTGAAACACTTGCAAATTTACCCCATACATTATTCATGTTCGAAACACCCCGTCAGAGAGGCTGACAGTTACGGTTGATACGAACTCCAGAAAAACGTATAAGAAATGAAGCTTGGGTCTTCCTCGACCTTGAATCGTCTCCATCCGATTAATAATCTTAAGGACATTTGAATACAGTCTATTGTTGTTGAAAATATATTGTGTATAGAACGGCGATGCGCAAATCACACCCGTCCTAGCAGGCTGGTGGCACATAAGTAAAGTGGGTCAACCATTATACGTCTAACAAATGGGTACCCGCCTTAAGACGGGCTGTGCAATAAGGAGTCGGTTCAGAAACCCACAACCTGCATTATTCTGACCCTAATAAATTTGCCGAGTCAAACGGGCGTTGTCAGACAAATGAGTTTGAAGACGTACAACGGAGTAACAATTGTACGAAGCGCTTATACAACATTATGTTTTATTAACATCCATAACACGGCCAGAACTTGAGAATTTATGATAGACGTTTCCAGACTTCATTGTGTGTTTTGAAAGGTAAATAAAGTTGGAATAACCTTAACTTCGCGTTTTAAACATAGGGTAGAAGTGCTTCTAGCATAAGAATGACTCTTCAACGACTGACTGGAAATCTGGTAAGAAAGTTAGTAGGTAAAATCATCTTTAACGTTTTATCACTCATCTTATTTTTAGGTTGATTCTAATAATCAACTTTTGTGTTTCTTTTTAGATGTTTTTTAAGCCAAAAGGTGGACTTTAGGGAACCCGAACCCAAGTTGCAACCGGAAACTAAACAGGACTGTGAAGAGCAGTAGGATGCGTCATGCTAATTTTACACTATCTTTGCAATCTCAATTAACAAATAGCTAGTATTTTTTTCAAAAATGCAATAGACGCATTTAAACAAAAGCACGGAAGCATCTGCTTTCAAACAAAAAATAACTATTAACATCGGTCGATCCAGAAAATAAATACATAAAAACACACACAGTGAAATCTAATTCCCTAATAATACTTTCTTAAAAAAAAACTTGCACGATCTTGAAAAAAGCACCCCATAGTGACTGAACTCAAAATACACAATTGTAAGTAGATTATTTTGTAAAAACAGATCCATTGAAACATTACGAAAATAAACCATGAAAAACTAGAAAAATTGTCGATTCAATACGTCCTCGTCATATCATATTACTTTAAAATTATTATTCATCATTCAGTCTTCTGTAACCTCTAGTTGCACAGTGTCTAAAATAATGCACTTTTAGAATAAAATTACCGATTTTTTTGTACTACAACCAATTTTTATTGCCACGCTCAGACTAAAGAGCTAAATGGCTAAAAGTCCTAAAAATCTTTATCTACAGATCTTTTAAACAATACTTTTATAAAATACTGTAAGTAAACATTACAAACCGCCCAAAACATAAGTTAAGATTCGTTAAGAACTGATTGATTCGAAACCATCAAATAAATGTAAATACTCAGACCTCGGACCGTACACAAGCAAAACGTTAATTTACAAAACACATTTTCCTTGGAGAGTTTAACGTAATTTCTTTCTCACCAAGGCGTTTTCCTGAAATAAATTACAAGTGTAAAATTCACAACAACAAAAGCGAAACAACAAAAGGCTCGCGGCTCGCAACATCCGGACGACCCTTCCAAACTTAGCAGCCTGATTACGGATTTCCGAGCAAGAAAAATAAAGAAACAAATAATATCCAACCACATAAAACTCGTGAATACGACGGACCACTCTTCAAATTAATTCCGTAAAATATGAAATTAGAATAATAGAATTTCAGAAAGACAACACTTTAATTTTACAAGCTACTCTTGGTTTATGTTCTCAATGGAACATTTTCTACTAAGTAAAACGTTTATATGAAAGTCGACGTAATCGAAAATGGGTGGTTGTGGTGTGTAGTGCTTGAAGTATAAATAAAATCTAGGATCTCGTGCCACGATACGTCCTTTAGAAGATCTTAAAGATGGAGCAGGTGGTGGCGGTGACGCTGCCGACCTCGGTGGTGAATAAGGTCCCCTCCCTTCAACCGGAATTTGAGGTCTAACTTTCTTCCACATAAAAGGCTCTTTATGTATTTTCCCGTGATGTGTTACAATATGCCTCGTATCTTTATTCTTAGGTACAGGCGCCGTAAGCTCGTACATTTCTGGCAAAGATAAATACCAATAGTCGGCCCCGTCCCCTATTATAGGAAATAACCTTTTATTGGAAAACCTCGGGCGGTGTTTTCTCACGAACTCATCATATTTTCGCTTCAATCTCTTCATGTATTCAGTGTAATGGATAGATTTGAGGAGTTTCTCGAACTCTGATAGCTCTGTTGTTAGGGGCTCGGAGTAGACACCGGCGCATACATATGTTCGTAATAAATGATGTAATTTAAATACTACAAAAGCAAGCCATTGTCGCGCCTCGTCCTCTAATATCCTTAAATCATCGGCTCGACTGCGTATTCCGAATTCCGCGGCCTCAGCTGCACGCCTCTCTCCTCTTATTTTAACGGTAGTCAACCACCTTCGATAGGATTTATAGCAGAATTTTGTTCTACGAGAATAATGGCCACGCCAGAGAGCCTGAAATCAATGTTCTTTAAATTAAGATGAATCAAAAGTAGTAGTAGGTAATGCGGGAAAATTAAATTACCTAAAATTCGCATTATTATTAAAGTGGGCAACTTCTCAATAGGTAAAAGATTTGACAGGCGTATACCTATTACTTCTAACAATTTAGACCACTTAGTGTTAGGTTAGCCAGTAGCTCGTCCTTCTCCTTTATTTTCGAGAAATATCAAGTTTACTTTGAAATCAATAGAAAGCTTTCTTAGAACTAATAGACAAATCTATCTAACCTAAGTTATCCTTTAAATGTATATCCATTTCAAATGTCTTAAGGAAATATTACCTGTATAATCCTTGCAGCTCGGTCATAATACCTTGCATGTTTATGTCTAACAGCTTTTCTCAAAGCGAGTCTATACGCCTTTCGAGCAACGTGAACTCTATAAGCACACTGTATTGTTAACGCATTCTTTGCTAACCACGCGACATGCTTCCTAATTAAATATCCTCGTGCCATTCTCTGCAATAACACAACCGCTAAAAATCTTTCTCTGCGACGTGCTTCGGCTGAATCAGCCCGCTCTTGCAATTCAGCGTAAAAGTCGCTTTGTGATAATAAAAAGTCTTGCACTGTAGCCATTTATTTGTTAAAATTAAATATTTTTTCCTCAAGAGACATCAGGAAATTTGTAAACAAACCCAAACGTCAATCTTTGGCAGTTGCGCTTGGAGATTTTTTAAAGTGAGTGCAAACTTTTTGTGATGAAGTACAGCTTGGTACTTCAAAACCTGGCTCAATCATGAAGCCACCCTTGCTTGGTATAATGATGCCTACTCCCAGGGCCCGTAATAAGTTCAGGCATGTTTTTTTTATTTGTGCTCTTAAATGAGTCGGTGTCTGGTTGCCCATTTCGTTGCGTTCACCCCCGAGCCCCGATACGAATTGTATTTGGAGAGTCCTCTGCTCCCCTCAAACCTCGCTCAGGTGGCCCCGTGTGAGACATCATGAATAATTCAACAATCAAATTGCCAAGGTGTGTACGCTGTTTATTTATTTTCCACGGAGAATTTAGTGGTGATTCGCATATATGTGGTGTTGAGTTGTAACTATAATGAATTCTTAAAATTATCTGGTACGAGAAATTCTCCATAGTCACATAGATAATCAACAATTTGTTATTTTATATAAATAAATGTGAAATTATTTTTAATTTTTCTTAGTTTACGTAAGAAATGAAAGCTAATAAAAAATAAACGTTGAGCTTCTTTAAGTCGTTAGCCGCTCTTTAAAATCAAGGTTCCTTGGGAAATGGCCGAGTGTAATAATTAACAATGTGCCCGCAACGAGTCTCCTTCGCTCAGAAGAAAAGACGGTCATGAATTATTAAGGAATGGAACATCATATAAAATTTACAGGAACATGTTCTAATGAACTAGGCAAAGAGACACGTTTCATTAAGAATTTGCATTGCGATTTATTTAAAAATTCACTAATCTTCTTAGTAAAATAGTTTTCTGTTAGAATAACTTTTTTTACTTTTTTATAATGTGAAAATCACTATACTAAAATGTTTCAAATATTAAGTTACAATAATTGAAAACCAAACATTACATACATCTAAACACTAAATCTTTAAATGAAAGTAAATACAACTTGTACTTTTAACTACCAAAAAAATTGCGTTTGCGGCATTGATGACCAGATTTTAAAATCAACCAAGAAAAATAAACAAACAAAGTAAAGTAATATACTTTATAAAATACAAAGTAAAATCTTTTGAAACACAATTCACATTTTTTATTTTGTATCATAACATTCAAAATACAAAAATAAAGAACCAATATGTCGTAATGAACGCATCGATTTTACACACGTTTTTTACGGTCCGAACATTAAAACACAATTAGTGTTTTATTCACTATGTATATTGGGGTTTTATGGAAATTAGACTTTATAACCATTCATTAAAACACTATTACGATGTTTCATAAAAGGGTATCGGTTACACACACCTATGAACACATATGGATTGTAGTACTTATTTAATTGAAATGAAAAAAACATTGACGATTAAACTTTAAAATTTTGTCTCCTAAAATTAGAAGCTGACTACTTTTCTGCAACCTCAAGACTGCGATCAACAGCTATCAATAATTACTAGATGCTCCATCTATACTAATATTATAAAGCTGAAGTGTTTGTTTGTTTGTTTGTTTGAACGCGCTAATCTCAGGATCTACTGGTCCGATTTCAAAAATTCTTTCACTGTTGGAAAGTCCATTTATCGAGGAAGGCTATATTTTATTTTCAAAAAAATTAGGGATTCGCATGAAAATATGTAACAAAAAGTGAAAAATCGAAAACCTATTTATGCGTACGGAGCAAAAACTATTGACAATAGAACAAAATGATGTAAGTTTTTAGGTCTTTTGAAGACAAACAAAAAAGTCCGCGACAGCATATCTACCTATCATAGTTTAGTCACAATAACCGCTTTTATGTTTATGAAAAATAAACATTGCAATTTGCAAGTACTGTTTGAACCCCTTTGTAACGCAGACGAAGTTGCGTGGGTCAGCTAGTCTATAGATAAAAATGAAAATCAACCCGAAATTCTTCTCGTCACGCTATAACTTGAGAACGGCTTTCCCGATGTGGATAATTATTTTTATTACTAGGAAACAGAAATTTATATTTATATTAATTTATAAAAGAAAAAAAGATTATAATTATTACCTTTTTAGTTATTATCACAAAATATTAGTGAATCGTGAATGGATAGATACAGAGTGAAATTTGTAGATAGATACGGCTCTGGTCCTGGCATTGCATGATAGGTAGTAATCGCTTACCATCAGGTGGGCTACAGGTTATTTTACATGCAATAAAAAATGATAAGACAAGTAACAGTTCAGCGAGCGAGTGTACAGAGCTACATCGAACCCATGCATCAATTTTATTACAAAGTGAAGTCTCGTCATTATGTTTTTCTGACTAATGTGACGCAGATGAAATTGTTTGAGCTTACTGTTACAAAATAAAAACACAAATGCAAAATTATAAAAAGAGACTCAAAGAAGTACTAATTTACAATCATAAATTTAGTTCCGCGCTTCTATTCCCATTATTATTAATTTATAACCAGTATTCACATAATAAATAGCCGATAATCGATTTAATATTCCCTTAGACGTAATTACAGCACCTTTCAATCAAACAATAACTTCAATAACATAGGTAGAAACTGGTATGTATTTAAGCTATGTCAATCGAATAGCAATTATACATTCTCTTTGATCAAATTCTCGGTAAACGTTTATTGCAACGAGATTTTTATCGATTATTTATCGATATAGAACGTGTTTTTTATCGATGATCTATTCTCAAATGTTATTGTTTGTTTTTAGTGTGGAGTTGAAATCGTTTAATCATTAGTTACCTACTAGCATTTGAACCCTGACAAAGACCAGACAATTTGGTTTTTAACACATTTTTTTTTTCTAGCATAACTAGCAGTTTTCTCTTGTTTATCTAACATAATCTAATGTCCAATTTTTTTTATTCACCACACTTGATTATATTCGTCCATTATATATATTCCAACATTAACAAAAAACACAAAAAAAACCTTTTCTATAGATGAGTTCCACTAATCATTTTAATTACAAAGAGCTTTGCAACATTATCAGCTGCAATGCAGTATCTCTAGTACCCAATTATTTCCAGCAGTAATTTCCTTAAGATAACGCCTCGAGAAGTATTTAACGTTTCATTTCTACTATTATAAAATATCTATCTAAACTATATGAAATATACTGACTTTCTTTCCTTTGTAAGGACACACTGAAATAAAGTAAAAGTAAAAATGTATTTAACAGTCTTCAAGCAGTACAAAGGTTTCTCCTGTATTACGTTTTCTTAGAAAAACACAATAGACAACTTCTAAAAGACATCTTATTTTAGAAATATGCTTTATCTCTATGAAGCCAGTACACATGTTCTATTGAAAAAAGAAAATAAAGACAATTTTTTTCTGTTTATTTTATCTCTCCTAATAATCTTCGATAAATATTGCCTAGCATCAAAATCTATAGTACACCATCTTAGTTCACACGGGCATCTAACAAGATGAACATGCCTCAGTAATCGGATTACAGGGAACATGTGGCCGGACGAACGGACGATGTTAAATCAATGTCTAGTTATGCAACGGTCAGTATTGGTCAGCCTCTAGCGTAATCTTGTGCATGCATAAGTAATTTCACTCTATATAGCATGTATGGATTCTTAGATAACAATTGGTAGTAAGATATAGTCGAAAGTAATGGTAATGTGATACAAATAGAGTTATATATTTGTTACTCATTCTCAAAACAGTTATGTATATAAGTAGCGAAGTAGCTTCTATGTATCTCTCATAATCAACTTTTTTACTAGGACCAATTCGAAGCACCAGTCATTGTAATGCATTCTATAAAAATATAATATCATAGAAAAAATGAAACAATTTCCTAATGTTCAGAAAACTAAAACAAATAATATAACATTTACTTACCTACATAAATTGCTAACAAATAAGTTATTCATACCATGTCATGATCAAAACTTATTACAATAAAATGAAACACCAATAAATTAAACCTAAATATGTTGGACCTTGAGGCTTTATAGTAATTGATGTTGGCGTAGACCAAAGTGATATACGTTAAGCGGATTATCAAAAGCACATCAAGAACAATGACAAACCAATGGGTTAGTTGTGTTGCGGTGAATACTAGTATGCCTTAATCTTCTAAATGGAATAATGGCAAACATATTCCAACCACTTATGCATAATAATCATTTTAGTTAGTTCCTGTTAGTTAAATATGACATAAGTACGCCTCTAAAAGGTTATTTTAAGGTTTATTTCAAAATATAATGAGGTAAAGTAGAAACACTGAACAATCTTACAGCAAATATTATTTGAATTTAATATAATTTATTATGAACAATTAAAGTAAAAACCGTTTTAAACAAATATGAAATTCGACATTAATATAATAATGTAATCCTAAAATAATGTCATATTACAGGAAAACGAAACACGAAACAAAGTTTGTGCGAATCAAACCCGATGACAGCAAATCGAAAAAGGATCTACAAAAGTTATATTCGAAACAATAAAACCACATATAATGATCAAACACAATCTTCGGAATCTCATTTACCGGAGCCAATGAAATAACAGGAAAATATTCGGGAATTATAGTTACGTAACAATCCATTTATGGCCTCCCGGGAAACTACGCAGAATTCGTGAAAAAAATCCCGGGTCACTATGAAATTACTGAATTATTATTATCTGGGGAAGGAATAAATTCCAGGCGCACCCGTAACAGTAACTCACATTGAAGATGAGGGTTAAATGGCGAAGTTCTACATTCTTTCGGTTCCTTTGACCGGGTCACCGCTGAACTTCAGCCACGTGAGTCATATTGCACATTGTCTCCGGAAAAAAGACCTCAAACTTTCCCCGCTCCGGAAAACTTAATATAGGTTTCCGGAAATTTTCAACGTTTTATATTTTATCGTGATTAAAAGTGTGAAAAGTGCTATATTTTATTCAGAGTCTTGGTGCCGACTTTATTGAAATTGAATTGAAAAGTTGAGAGTCGCTGTGCATTATGTATTAAGGAATAAAGCCTCTTCAATCTCTCACTTTTAATATTACGCTGTATTTTTTATTCATGATTTTTTTAAACAAGTTTATAGCGGAAGAAAGTCGCGTGAATTTTTAAAACTTCAGAATTAGATAAGAAAGAAAGTTTTGATTTGACCAAACTTTACCGTTAACAGTGTAATCTTAAAATATGCCTATTTTACAATGATTAATTTTCGTTATTGTATCACCGAAATAACAAGGTCACTTTAAATTTTAAACTGTACACCCTCGACATACCATAAAATAATAATACCTCACAGAGTATCACTAACAAAATATAAACAATATTTCATGATATTGCGTTTATAATATTATCGCGATCTTCAAACGAACGGTCACAATATACTTAAAGAAACGCGACTACAACCCTTTGTAAGCTCATAAAGGGCGCGATATCATCAAAGCATTATTTATTCATACAACAACATTGTGTTTTGTCTTCAAATGTTTTGAACCCTTCATAGAAGTAGATCGTACGTCATCGGTGGGTACTTAATATTACATATGAAAGTATATTTAATACGGCTAAATTGCTTCAAAGTTAGTAATAATTTACGAGCTAAGTTTGTTAGATAGAATGATCATGAAATTTATAACATATCTTTGGGCAGGTAGAACTTACAGTTTCGTGATAACATTCCCTTGTGTTATGATATTAATTATTCGAAACTTATGATTATCTCATGATAAACAACTAGACATATTTCTCTGAATTTGTTATATCTAGCAATAACTAATTAATATAGTTAGGTTGTTACTTTGAAGATGGCCTGACTATATCACTTTGATAACTCCGGACCAATGGGATTTTCTTATTTCTTTCAAGAAAATCGTAATATATTCGTTTCTTGTTAAAGCCTGTTGGAAGTTATAAAAGTGGAGAAAACCTAATGTAATTGCATATTACAGCTATACAGAATCAGAAGAAGTGAAGTCGTAATTCAGAAAAAAAATAGTAATTCCTATTACGTATTCGTTTCCTCCTGTTGTTAATTACATAAATCAATTTTTACTTACACTCGAAATACCTCAGTGAAATTGAATTCACCATGCATAAAGTTTATGAGGTGCGGCTATATGTCGACTCATAAAAATGCTATAATTTAACGTGCAACAGATAACACGAGGCAGGTTTTATGGCGCGGGTAATAGTGAGGGATCTTTCCATTTCGGATGTAATATTATGCAAATGTACTTGGTCGTTAAGTATTTAAAAATGAATTAGAAAATGGCACGTTACATTTTAGGATTGTTTGTTTGGAGCAAGTAAAAGAATAAATAGTAGTTGTGTTCTTAAATAACTGTGCCATCTTCCTTTTCACAAATAATCAATTTAAGTAATTGTAATAGTTTGTCACATTAATACATAACATATGATATTAAGTATATTTGTATAAGTTGGTTCAATTGTTTAACAATTAGGGTACAATGCGAGTAATGCGACCTACCCCTGACCTTAGCCCTGACACTAATGAAGTTTGGACCTTTTAATTTATTAATAGCAGTGGGCCAGAGGTCTTACAGGGATGATAGACGCTTAAACAAGAGCTTGATTTTTTGACTCGAAAAATCTAATCGAGATTTCTGAGTTGCTCATTTTATTCGTAGCCGTAGTCGTTTATCTGTCCAATAATAAAAAATACAAACTTTATCAAACGATCAACATGAAAAATAATAACAGTAATTGTAATAACATCTGATTACATTTCAGTACGATCGACACGACGTGAATATACAATTACAATCAATATTGAACCACCATAATTGGAAAAGTTATTTTCAATTCAGGCGAACAGTTTCCGAATTTCACGATAAACCATAATCTAATTTCAACTTATCCAATTTTTTTCGTCGTTAAATAAATTCAAATTCTAAAAGTTTAATAGGCGATAATAAAATTCCATCGTGGGTTGACACCGGCTGACAAAATAACTGGGTTAGAGAAAAATGAAAACTTTCCCAATATGATCCTGGACAAAGTTCTGGAGCTGAGTAATAACAGTTCTCAGATAATATATTTGCAAATTTGCGAGAGAAACTCACCTACTTCTACATTTTGAGCTCAAGTTAGATTGGATTAAGTTTGTCGAATGCATATGTCACTCAGTTCTATTATTATTTAATAACTTTCGCGATGCGTGAGACTTTTTTACGTATTTTCATAATATTATTTTGAACCTTTCCAAGTACTGTAAAGTTTATTTTTTACAAATTTCAAAACTTCAAGGTAATCTGATAAAAAATAGAAAATACGTAAAACATCTTCTGTGATTTATTAACTTGGTTGTTAGTTATAAGATTAGTGCAAAGTTTTAAAGGTTTTATTTTTCAGAATTTCTGACATACTTCTATTACAGAAAGTGATATTACTACTGCTTCGTTTAAACTAGTATCTGTACATGATAAACTTATAAAAACTAGGGTAGGTACTCATAATTTTACTCAACAGAATTTTTAATTTATTTTCTACAATAAAACGCAACACACCAAACGCTTCGCACGTTTCCCAATAAACGAAAGCTTATTTCACTCACGCCTGACTTTGAAGCATCCGTCGATTGGAAACTGAAAAATATTTCCAATATTTCCTCGATGAAGAATTTTCGTTTCTATTCAAAAGTATGTGCGAACCGTGCGCGAGCTACAAACGAGAGGATATGAATTTTATTTAGCTTTAGTACCGGCATTTCAGTTTCTTTATGACATGATGTTGCGGTATATCGTACCACGGAACCTTTGATAGCTAGGACTTGTATTTCCTGGAGATGATTTTGTGAAAATCTAATAAATACAGGAAATAAATTTGTGTTTTTGTAATCATTTTGAATTCACTAGTTGTGTCTAGAGTACTAGAAGTACATTCATTCAGTCTGAATTGGAACTATGTAGTTTTCTATCGAAATTATATTTTTGATAACCTTCTGGTTCCTAATACAACCTCAGTTAAATTTCTATGTACCTTTATTTTTTTTTTTTTTTGTGACGGGAGGAAATCGCCGGACTTCCACTCGCCCCGCGAGTGGGGTATGTGGGTGTCGAACCGCACTAAAACCTCCCGCCAATCACTCTCGACATCCGATGGAATAGGGGTGACAGGACGCGTTCGCGATTGTCGCTCACGTATCGCCCCGTCACCCCCGGACGTCGAACCGGCAGCCGTCGGTGAAAACGACCACCGGCTCACTCGGTAGGCGGACTAAAAGTCCACCGAGATGTGGCCGTGTGTTGGAGGGTCTCCCTCGGCTCAGGCCGGCCCAGGACCAGCCCGGGTCGGGGAGCACGGCTTGCCATCCCCCGGATAGATGGCACGGAGGGTGCGCGCTGATGCCTAGCGCAGCACCCCTCGGGTCCGATGTTGGTGGACCCGGTACTCTTAGGGGGCCAGATCCCGGGACACATGCCGAGGCCGGCCCCCCGCTCGACGCCGGCGGCGGCGAGCTCTCCCTCTCCCGTCCCGCCGCCTCCTTCTGCGAGATGGTGGACTCGCAGAAGTCGAGCTTCGCCTTCCAGGACTCGTCGTCATCGAGCATCGATGCTACGACGCCCGGCAACGACAAGTCCGCTCCTACTTGTGCGACCAGGACACGGCGCTGTTCCTCCCATGCGGGACAAACATGTACCTAGTACTGAAAGACATTTTAAAAAGAAAATCTTAAACATAAAGAAGTATATCAATATCATAACAGTATAATATGTTATAATGATAAATCATCATCAGCCCACACTCGTCCACTGCTGGACATAGGCATCTCCCAAAATACGCCACTGAGCTCGATTGTTACCGGCCACCTTTCTTAGGTCATCGTTCCATCTAGCAGGGGGGGGGGGGGCAACACTACGTTTACCACATCGCGGTCTCCACTCTAGAACCTGTCTACTCCATCGGGCATCAGTTTATCGACATTATTATTATGTGCCCAGCCCATTGCCACTTCATTGCCATTTGCCATGATGATAAATGCATTTGGTTAATCCTTAAAGATGATTAACTCGCAGTAAAAAAAGTAACAACTTTACTATAGTTAATAAAAAAAAACTTAATCTGTTCGGTATTAAATCACATTATGTATCAAGTATTTCAGATAGGCGCAGTGTTTACTCAGCCAAGTACACCGTGAATGGGTTACCTTTTTGATGCAAATTTAATGAGGCGCGCTAGGGCAAGGCCTTTTAAAACGACTGACCATTACGAGACAAGGGTCTGTCTGAATGCAGTATCCACAGCGCAACTGGAAGAGCTTTTATCGTGAATCTAAAACGATATCTTTGCATGTTTAGGATATACTATAGTGGTTTAAAAACGTATGGGATTGTGTTTGTCCGCGAATGTAAACTGTCCTATATAAATACGGATATTAAAGCTTTGGATATAAAGAGTTGGTATTCATTCCATTTTTGCAAAATAGGAATATATTATGATTGTGTGTTTTATGGTTTCAAATAACTGGAAAGTTAAGTTTATAATACTTTTATGCATTTTCAACGGGTTCTTACCACGATATTTAATTAATTGAGTTGTTTCGATATTACGAAAGCAAACAAATCTGTCTACCCTCTTTCTCGTTCGCTTTTGGGTAGTACCACTGGAACTCGAACTCACATCACGACACACCATACTCACTGTATCTACAAGACTCTCTGAGCATGAACCCATAGTGACTGTTGTGTTTAGCACTGGATTCCACATACTCGATAATCTGAAGCCGTCACCCCTGTTAAAAGTGCTATGTCTTGAAATCTCGATAGCTTCTTTAACCATACTTAGTATGTAACGACGCGACGTTCAGAAGATAGTATCTGAGAATTATGTAATTGTATCCAGTGATTGGAACCCGAGTCGAGCACATGCTCTGCGATCGCCGATTTTAAATATCGTGGTAAGAACCCGTTGAAAATGCATGAGTGTATTATAGAAAACCACGAGTGTCTGAATAAGTTTATAGTTAAGCTTATGTTTATCGTATGGTAAAAATAAGACATTTATAATTTATGTACCCAGTCTTAACTGATAGATGTACGAGATTAGTCCATAGCACATTAATTTAAAAATTACACTTTAGCAACGCCACCAGTATTCTACAATACTCTATTTGAATCTTACAATATTGTTGTTGATTTCATCACAAACTCAATCAAGACCAAAAATGTTTTCTCAATATTTAAATGATATATGTACTGTTTGGTCAACTTCAGATGCAGACTTTATAAAACGCCGTTGTTCTATACTTAGTAGGTATAGCTCAGAATATCTACCAAGTAATTAGTCAATACTCATTTATAGAACCCCATTGAAAAGGCTTGCGGTGAAAACGTGAAGGGGAAATCATTCCCGCCAGACATGTAGCCTTTTTTCATTAAAACTTTTTTGGATTACAAGAATTAAATACTAAATTACAAGGAAAGAATAAACGGATTGAGGGATTGTTCCTAAAAATGTGATTAAAAACATAAAAGGCCTTTCTAAGGGACGAAATTGAAGTCTGATCAACTATTGATAGCTACTTCAGAAATTCTTTACGTAATACCTCAATCTGTGTTATTATAGATAAGACTTACTCATTGTTTATAATATAATTTTTATAATTTCAAAACTCAGATTTCCTTCCGAGTTGTATAACTGTACCTACTTGTGAAGACAGGTAGAAACAAAAGTACCTACTACATACAACTTTAAACAAAGCCGACACTATTTCCCGTTTTCCGACAATTATAAAGACCAAGAGACAATGCATCTCGAGTCAATGTGTCAACCGTAAAATTAAATAAAAAGTGCACGTCACAAACAAGCCCACAGTCCCATTCATAACTGGTTATTTAAAACATTTGGAGCGGCCCTAACAAGGTGCTTAACTATTCACAGATGAATGTTAAAGCCTTTTCATACTTTAACTTGTTCGTTAAAACCACGCTAACGTTCCTTTAGCCGTACAGAGAACCGAGAGCCATTTTATACGATCAAAAGAGACGTCTTGCTTATAATGTTGTTACTAAATACCTCGCATTACTGATATTTCAAAAACGGAATGGTTAATTGGAGCTCAAAAAATAAAATTAAAAATATACCTACCTCATTAAATTCCATTTCATCATTATTCGAATTTAAAAAAGAAATTCTGATTCCAAACGATGTTTCTCTCGTTTGTTATTTCGAAATGTTTTTCAAATTATGTTTTCATTTTAAACTTGAACGCCAATTTTCACATTGTTTTGGTGATGTTTACTGCGTTTTGAGTTTGGTGGTCGCCATATTTGTATTTTTGTCAAAATTAGATTCTAACTCTAAAATTTTCTACCTACATGTCTTTCTAGTAGTAATTTTACTAAGCTTTATTTTATATCTTTGTGCCATTGATAATATTCACGATGTTCTTCCTATTTAACTACATAAAGTTTCATTCCTTATCAAGATACAACAGGAGCATACGAGACCATGTTGCATGATATTTTGAGCAGTGAAACGAAGATACGAACCGGCGTAGTGCGTCTACCGAACCGTGGCACTCACATACAGCCGACTTTTGTGATACAAGCCGTCGTTCTCCAACAGAAAAATTAGCATGGGACTCGCTGTGTTTAAGAATGAGCTGGTTGATTTTGCTCCCAGAAATCTTGAAGAGTTCTTTTGGGGTTTTTACTCAATCTGATCGTTTATTTACAATTTCGGCCGTAAGACTGTGTTTTAGTAAATTTAATGGCGCAGACTTTATCACATCTCAATGTAAATAAAGATACTCTTTGATGTATACTACTTTTCCAAATTTAAAGCATTGAATACTATTTATACCGTTTGGATTTAATTTTATACTAAAACGTAAAAGGCATGTAAAATCGAACAAAAACAGGTATTCTCTTTATCTTAAGTTGTAATAAAGCTCATCTATCATAATTAATTCAAAAAATATAATCTACCTAACTTGAAATTGCTTGAAATTTTAAAACAATGATGTGACAATTCACGTTTCCCCAATCGTTACAGACTAACCCCAGCAAAAACCTGGCGAGATTGAAAAACACGTGTAAAAAGACAAGCGGCCTGTCCTTCACTATGGACCCATGGTTATACATATTCATTGTTCACTGCATGCTTCCAGACGGCGGGTCGCAGTAAAACAACACGAGAGAATTCTCTTTTAATTACGAGTCCGCCTCGGACGATGCGATGCTTAGGAACTTTTTATAAACGTTGCCCTCACTCGAAACATTCAATTGTGAAACTTAGCGTGGTTTTTTTAAAGTTCAAATTGGCGTGTGTTGTACGTGTTTATTATTTCAAATTGCAGAGAAGGTGAAATTGTTTAACTTGCCAATGATGCGTCGTAAAAAATGGAGAAGCCGAAACATGTTACCTGAAACGAAAAACATTGTGTTTAATGATTGTGTTATGTGAGAATATAGAAGAAGCAGAATATAAAAGTTTTTGTAAGAACATTATTCTTGTTCTATCTATTTACTATTTCTACAAATATTATTTCAATTATTGTAACGTTAAATTGTCAGTTTGATTTTTAGTTATCTTCTGATGAATTTTGAGTTGGTGTGAAATTTACCATTTTAAGTAATTAAGATTATAAAAACAATATAACATTATCATTAAACAGTGAACAAAACTCTATTGTAAAACAAAATAATCAACACTCTTAGCACATAATCTTCGCTCATTGAAAAACAAAACATGATCACGTCAACACCACTTGACTTCCTGAAAACCATTTGATATCTTAAGTAAAAGTATATTATCTAAGCCTTTTCTTTTGTCGTACAAGTTTGTTAAGCACTTAATTTTTTTTAAAAGGAATCATAAATTTTACTTAATAACTTCAAAAGTATTTCTCATTTCCTGTTTATTATAACTTATAATATACTTCATTAGTATTTGTAAATACTCTTGATATATTTCGTAAGTTTGTGATTAATATTAGTTTATCGAATTATATCGAGTTAGTAATAAGTTGGAGCGAACTTAAACTCAATTACGCGCCAAACTTGCACGCAATTCAGTGCCTACTATTTTCTCTACCAGCTAACAAACCACAAACAAATATTGATAAGACGATTGTTGAATACTTATTACAATAAACTATCTGAACAATAAATTTTCTTTAATAAAAAAAAGTACAATCATCATTGAATACTATTGTTTATCACAATCAGATACGTAGATTAAAAAAAAAATAAGCCTTTATTACTGCTTTTCTAAAAAATAACTCTCTCTCTTTGTCTCTCAACAAAGGTCTCCTCAAAAGAATTCCAATCTTACCTGTTCCTTGCCACTCGTATCCAAGTCGAGGAATAGAATAGTAAAAGAAGTAGACGAAGACAATATACAATGTGGGAGGAAGACTTCAAGAAGATGGCTGGATGTCCTCGATCCAGGTCGGATACGAGTGGCAAGGATACGTAAATTAAGCTCGTTTTAAAAATTGAGTCTACTACAATAATTAAACTGAATAATTTTGCTTAGCATTAGATGTATTTTTTTTAACAAGTCTATAAACTTTTGATTTCAATATTCAAAAGAAAACTTGAAAAACAATCAACTAGCAAAGCCTAAAGTCAATTTACAAAGACTTGAATATCAATGTAAAGCCGTCTGTGGGCTATTTAGATCAAGTTAGTTATTCAATGCGGAAATAATTAAATCCACAGTCGGACTTGAGATCTGGTTGCGGTGCACCTGGTGGCCAGAATTTCCGTTTAGTTACCTTCCCGCAATGTCAATAGAAGGGTTTACACAGTGTTTCTTAACTAAACTTTACTGCTTCTTGTTAAGTTCCCAATCATTTTGAAAAAATATAGGGGTCAATTTGACTCATAATTGACTGTTATTTGTTTAGTTTTAAAACGGGTAATTAATTTTGTGTGTTTTTTCTTCAAGATAATTCTAGAAAACATATGTAAATTTCATGTGATATTTTTGAACGTTTTAAATAAGTATCATTATTATATGACGACTAGCTGGCCCGCGCAACTTCGTCTGCGTCACAAAAAAAATCCCGGGTATTTTCTCACCGTTTAAACCTTCCCTGGACTTTTACGAATATTTCAAGATTAAAATAAGCCAAATCGGTTCAGTCGTTCTCGAGTTTTAGCGAGACTAACGAACAGCAATTCATTTTTAAATATAAGAATTTAATACATCAACCTATAAACCATGATCCCACTTAGCACTAGCTTATGAGTTTTTGCACCTTTCTAAACAAAAAAACAAGTTTCAAAGCAAGAGCAATACCCTAATATTACAAACATCCTGAAAACTAAGCCAAGAGCTCTTACGCTTACATAATTACTAACCACTCTAATTATTGCAAGAAGATTAAGAAACTCTAGCCCTAACTAAATGAAGTATTTAATTTCTAAGAACAACTGTTAGTTGAACTTTCTAATTACAAGAGAACTCAAACAGATAAAGACTAAGGAGGTTGGAGATTCTAACTTTTAATCATAATTAGGGAAGTTATTCAATAAGGCTCTGTTTTAAAGGTTAAGAAATTATTTATCTAGTACTAGCCCGCAAAACTTCGTCTGCGTCACATAAGTGAATTTTCTCACCGTTTAAACATTCCCTGAACTTCCACTAACATTTCAAGACTAAAGTTAGCAAAATCGGTTCAGTCGTTCTCGAGGATCAGCGAGACTAACGAACAGCAATTCATTTTTATATACAGGGTGTTAAAATCCGATGAAACAATACTTTCACAGCAAATAGTGTACTTGATGTAGAAGCCATCCAAGCCAAATCTGGGTTTTCTAGGCATAATATATCATAAGTTATAACTAATCAAAACTACGTGTTAATTTGTGCAGGATCAACCCTACCGTACTGACCTACACCAACAGCTAAAGACTTAAGCCGGCTAGTCACCTCCTGTATCATAGAACATTGTAATAATACACGGAACAAAAATCACATTCTAAACAGGATACATGCGCCTGTTATCTTGAAAATAGATTTAGCATGCTAGATGTAGGTCAGGGTAGGGTTGTCAAAAATAATACAAAATAATAATTTTTCAACTTTGTATGGAAAAATAAAGTAACTATCTCTGTTTCAAACGTATGTGTATATGATTTGAAATGTGATATAGATTAAACCCTGAAAGTATTGTTTCACCGGGCACCAACACCCTGTATAAGACTAGCTGGCCCACACAACTTCGTCTGCGTCACATAAGTAAATTTTCTCACCGTTTAAACCTTCCCTGGACTTCTACGAATTTTTCAAGATTAAAATAAGCCAAATCGGTTCAATCGTTCTCGAGTTTTAGCGAGACTAACGAACAGCAATTCATTTTTATATGTAAGAGATTAAAAAGTATACTCATGAATTAAATATTGCGGTTTTCATTTAAAAGATCCTTCCAAGTTTGACATTTTTTATTGAGAAACCTGAAACAAATCTGACCACCAATACCATGAAATAACTTAAAAAAATAATTGAGTTAGCTAAAATACTCCCAATGTGCTTCGTAATTTCAATTCTGTGTTTTACTAAATTAAGCCAAACCAATGTTCTCTTTTTCACAGCCAATAAAATTTATTAAATAGCCAAATAATCTGATTGTTATTGCAAGTATGATGCCAAATAGACCTGTTGAGTACAGTATCATATTCTTACTCTGAGGATATCGCGATCAGCCAAATAGTAAAACATTTTATATTTTACAATATGGTTGTGTATTTTAAAATTAAATTAATGAACAGTTTATGTTTCGATGACTGATTTTGTTAACACTATTTTTGTTCGTACAAGAAGATAAAGCTTAAGTAAACATTTAGGTTCAAAAACATTATTGACTTGTCAAGCAATTATTACCTCTTTTGATGTTGACCGGTTTCGTTGGAGTAGCTTCAAAAAAAATTCTGAACTATCGGTACAAATAACTAAGTTTCCTGTTTCCTGTACCAACCCATTACTGCCCACTGTTGGGTTCAGGTCTTCTCAGAAGAGGGATTAGGCATAGTCCACCATGCTTGAATAGTGCGGATTGGGGACTTCGCATATCTTCAAATGGTTTTTAGAACCCTTTTCCGACATGCAGGTTTCCTCACGATGTTTTCCTTTACCGTTTTTAGCCAGTGGTGTTGTGAAAAATTGCACATAAATCTTATTCACATTAAGATTTAGAGGTACAAGCCGGCCGAATTTGAACCACTTGGACACAACTACTTTTTTAACAATAACAAATAACTAACTTTAAACTGCCTAAATAATAGCATACACATTCACTGACATTTATTTTTGTAGAATAAATAAATAAAATAAATAAATTTATAGGTTACGGAACATCTCAATTGCAATCCGACATCAACAGTACAAACTTACAAATATAAGAAAAAATATTTAATTCTCTATGAACGATTGTGGACCAAATCTCAAATAGAGTTCATGATTGATCCAATCTCACTCATTAATAATTAATTACCTAAAACTAGTCAAACCAGCATTGCACTTACTTCCAAATGCATTACGAATTTAATTTTAACTGCACTTAACCAAGTACCATTCATTCAAGTCTTGTCCATTAGACTCCACGTTTCGTGTAACAGCTGCAGCTTGACCACGAGCCAGACACAAAATTACTATTTAATTCACAACAAATGCACCGAACACGTATTTGATTTTAGCATCTACTTTGATACTTGATACTACGAGTTTACTACTACGAAAATTACGTTGAAGTATTTGGACTTAATTATTTTAAATGGTTTTACATTAAATGACAGTTACTAGTCCTTTTTACATTACCAAAAACATAGTGTAATATTAATAGTATCTTGAAACGTAACTGGTTTCAAAGCTCCTTTGAAGTTGAAAGAGTCACTGTTTCCAAGAAAAACTAAATACTTAGAAGAAACAAATTTGTAGCCGAATTTGGAATTCTTGTAAGTGATACTAGATAAAAGCGATGTTTCCAAGAAGAACCCAAAAGGACAAACTTCACGTTGAAAGGAATTTGCTACCAAAACCACACGTTCAAAGTCCTTAGATCAAAGGTCTTAGCAATGCCAAAATAATATTTCATACTACAAAAAAAAAATTGTACTAGTTTAATTTCTGAATAAATATTTTCGTACTGCACAACGCAAAAGGCACCTAGTCTTCTCGCAAAATACGTGAACATTTTTCGAGAGCGAAACCTTAGTAACGTAACATACGTTGGAACGTAGGACGAACATCGCGCGATCTCGTTTCAGATAGCTCCATCAATCTTCTACAACAGTGTATCGGAGTCTCATTTTAAAAACGTAACGCGAACGACTCAGTTAAATCCTTGTCGCTTGTGGAATACGCTTACGTTTCGCCCCGGGCACGGATAAAACGTCGAACACAGATTTCACGATTAGGGTAAGACACGTTCAATTTATAAACACAACATGAATGTTTAGTTGGTTTCTTTATCATTTTTTTATGAACTAGAGCGATAAGAATTTATAGCTGTTTGCAACTAAATATAAAAACTTAAATATGTAGGTAGGTATATATATTATTTTTGCCTTTTATTGGAAGACACATTTGTCTGGAGATGTCTGATGGTTACCATCGCTCATGAGCTCTTCAATGCCAGGGCATTAGCTGGCCATTACATATCACCTGCAGGACTTTAAGCCTTTAAGGACGGAACAGATATTCCAACTAGAACTAGTACGGGTAGTTTAAAACTAGTGGACCGTGGATAAACGCAGCGGTTCCTAGTAAAAGCGATGAACTCTAGAAGTCATCAAGTAACATGACAACAAATTACATTGTATTTTGTACTGTTGTGTACCCACTATTGAATACTAAAGAACGATAAAAAAAATCATCAAAATAAAATGCTAGATTATTCATCCAATCAAGCAAACCCCTAATGAACAAAGTTATTGAATACGGATCTGTAACTCATCTACTTTACAGAGCTGGAGGCTATGTGCCGAGTATCGCAGACTGCTTATACGTTTTATAACGAACGTATCGATTCCAAAATAAAAACTATTAGATTGCCGAGTCCCCGGAACCGCGGAAACTCTGCTGATGAACGAGCAATGCGGTTCTAATAGCAATAGCCTTTTTGCTTCTACTGCTCGATCTTTGTTGAGCGCCTCTGGACGAAAAAAAACTTTTCTTTCCGATACTGCACAATGCTACACGGTTTTCTAATTAATTTTACGTTAATGGTTTTTATTTGTTTGAGGCTAGATTTCATGTGATTGAAGAATGTTTTGCATTGGAGTCGAATTTCTGAGAAGAGGAAACGAACGGCAATATTTTTAGCAGAATTATGTTTACAAATATTGTGATTAATTCTTGTAAAATGATTAGTAAGTTTACATATCACAGATATCAAGAAGAGTGTGAAATTTAAAGTAGGCTTGTAGAGTAAGTAGGCAGAAGGTTTTACGTGTTAGTGTCTTCGAACATTGTAGGAGTTCATTAGCGACGGTAGCCAGCACAGGTGCGCTGTATGCTTTTCTACATATTTATGAAATCCAGTAGTTTATCTTAACAGTAAGCTGTTTTCAGAATGAGATGACATGAAGTTTGTATTTCCTTGTCTATACAAGTATGTACAGAAATATTTAATTATAATTGTTAGTTGTTGCAACAATGTTTCAAACAAGGAACAGATTATCTCCAAAATTCCTCAAACAGTAATATCTGTTTTTGGGCAATTTTGATATTAAAGAATTATTAGTTTTAGTAGGTCCTTCAATGTTTCTTGTTTTTACGTTAGTTTCCATAAAATAAAAATAATAATAAAAAGTGCCAAAAGTATTGATATCAGTAAGTATCGATACTTTGAGAGTATTTATTTGAGTAGTATCGAAAAAAGATTTGAGTACTATCGAAATGAGTAGGTATCGATACTTTGGTGGTATCGGAACATCCCTAGTACAACCTATAGTACTACCACCACGAGTTTATACTACGCTTTACCACCAGTTAATAACAACCTTGTAATATCGGTTTAAAAACCAGCTATAATACGACAATAAATTGAAATTGCACACAACATGAACACGGGTCTACTGTAATCGGATTACCGTCGGCGCGACATGCAATCACAGTTTTTCATTAGACTTAACGATTAGTTATTATGTGTGGTAGAGGATAAAATCCATGATAATAATTACATGACTGTTTTAATAATTGAATTTTATGCTAATATACAAGTATATTACGTTTTAATGAAGGATTAAAATTAAATAGTACTATAAATCTGTCCACGATGAATTATATTCATGAATAATTATTTACATCATATATGCTTCTGTAAAATAAACTTCGTAGGACAGTAACAAATAATTATTATAATATTATATCGACATGCATTAAAATTGAGGGAAGATAAACTCTTTCTTTCTACAATATTATATCTGTCTTTTTTCGCTGTAATATATATCGGTCTTATAACTAATGGTCAGTAGGTATAATACATATTTGCAGCACTGAATTTGTGGATGAATTGACCTCATAATATTCCTTTCCTATTACTTTTTTTAACAACTTATTTGACACTTTTACTCGCTAGATATACGATGAATGTAACACATTATTAAATTATACAGTCATTATTCAGTTTTCATCCAATGAGATTCATTCAGCTCGGACAATGGTGACACAATCTACAACCACAATCGTAAACAAGTGGCTTCTAAATGACGTGACCGCATCAGTGCGTGTGGCGTGTCATAAACAGAAAGCACTCTAAATACAACTGAGCTTTGGTTATATAATTGAAACCACAACTTAATGTTATATTTACAAATATAGTTAACATAATGTGGTACATTAAATTGTTGAAAAAGATATTTCTTAATAAATTTAAAGAGGTCACATTAATTAGTGTAGAAAACGTTATTAATTAACAAATATTGTAGTAGATATATTTTTGAAAGTGGGGGTTGCAATCTGAATACTAATTAACGTTATTATATTCAGCAGCCCACGTCTTTACTCAGTCATTATCTATAAATTAATTCTGAGTAGATTTCTGATGATTTAATTCTGATTTAGTGTTTTTAATATTATTACTAGTACTAAAGCACCAACTAACAAGGTTTCGATAAAATGGCTTGGTTATTATCTTTTTTATTAACTTAGCAACAGGACCAGCTGATAGTCTACTGGATACTATGTGGTCACTGTCACTCATAGACCCTTATACCTTATAGGACAATACGATGTAGCCACTTACAGATTAATATTGAGGGCTCTTTAAACGAAATTATATTTACAACCATAAAAATACGCATTTTCCATTACTTCATAACTTAATTAATATTCGGATCATTATTTACCTCCTTTATTCTTATAAAAAAGCTTTTTATAGTACAAATCTTAATACATAATTAATCATTAGAGTTAATTATCTTGAACGCTTCAGTCCATTCGGCTAATTAGTCCTCTCCAAAAAATCGAGGATAATTGTGAAGAGTGATTGCCAAGATTTCCCTCCTCGAGAGGACACTCACTTGATAAATTACATACCTTAACGATTCGACCCAATTCTCTTAAATTAGTCTAAACATAATCTTCTTATTTACCTTTTTGTGATGTGGGATCAGGGCCAATAAAGTTTTAAGCCTCTTGATTCTGAAAGATGTTTGTTTTGCCTTATAGTATAAATTACAATAGTGTATATGTTTATCTATACTAATAATATTATAAAGAGGAAAGATTTGTTTGTTTGTAATGAATAGGCTCCGAAACTACTGGACCGATTTCAAAAATTCTTTCACCTTTGGAAAGCTACATTATCCCCTAGTGACATAGGCTATATATATTATATTGAAAAAAACCTTACTAAAATTCCTTACGTCGCGTGCACGAAAACTATTGATGATAGAACAAAATGTTGTACTACAGGTTTTTAGGTCTTAGTAAGACCAACAAAAAAGTTCGCGACAGCATATATCTAACTATCATAGTTTAGTTACAATAACCGCTTTTATGTTTATAAAAATAATATTTCGTCCCGAGATTGAATTTAACGTTAAATGAGTATCTTTATATAAACCTTTATCCAAATTAAGTATTATATTATGAAGAGTATTAATGTAGAAGTAAATTACTTTTTGTTTTATTCCAATCGGACTATTCGTTTAGAAGTTATCACGAGTATAAAACGCAATGAATATGTGGTTGCACTTCGATCCGCGCAAATAATAAAGCGACGGCATTGCGAGTACTGTTTGAACCCCTTTGTAACGCAGACGAAGCTAGTCAGCTAGTTAATTTATATAGTTGTAAAACACGTTACTTTGTATGAGAACACTTAACCTACTAATATATAAAGTACTTAATGGCTGATTTTAATTTTCCTTATTAATAATAACAATTTACTAAATTTTACCGACAACACCCTGTATATAACCTAAATCATTTTCTATTATTAGGTACTATTATTAAGTAAATTAAAAAAAAAGAAATGTTATCCCAATATTTTTTCAATTTAAAATCGTACGATACAAAATAATGTTATAAGAAAACAATGATTGATCTGTCTAGATGTTGCCGTACATATAGTAAATATAATTATGTTATATCAATGGCTGCGGACCAATGCAAATACAATCATGGTTTACATAACAAACATCACATAATAATTCATAGGTTTGATTGCATTGAAACGTGTTTGCATTAGTTCATTGTGAATGATGTTGACATTGTGAGGTAATTATTTTTTATTTGTTACTTTATTTTTGTTTGACGAAAACTTAAAGCTGAGGACATTTGCGAGTGTCTGAATGAGTTATATTGTGTGTTAAATAAATTAAAGCGGTTGGTCATTGACTTTGAAACGCATAAACACAACAAAATGATCACACCCTTGAGTATTACATTGAGACGTTTTGGTTTGTCTTCGATCTCATAAAATAACATATCGTGTCAGATAACATCACACTCGGTTCCAAATAAAGCTATTTTTATTACTAATTCTGAGAAAATAACCCTGACCTCGAAAATGAATATGACCTCAAAACTTTCTTACTTTTCAGCCGTATGAAACGACGTGCTCACACGAAATGTGCTCCGTTCTTTCTGTCCAAGTAACTTAAAAATATCCCACCTCATTTTTATTCACGAAACCGACTGTGATTTATATAAATCTCAGAAGAAACTAGTTCGTTTGCTCTTTCAAAATGACCTTCGCTCTTTCGTGTCTCGAGCTCACTTTCCTTAAGACACCAATCCTTGGTCATAGAACGAAATGAAAATTAATGGTGGTCGTGAGTATTTTTTCGTGTCGGTTTGAGTACACACCATTACTTCCGGTTTTGGCGTTCAACCCTCATTTATTATGTAAGTTGGTCGGTGAAAACGAACACAAAAATGTAGATCCACGATGCTTTCCCGAGCGCTATGACATGTCCTTCTTCAAACGAGATTCAAAAATAATTCAGCGGTTTTATATTGTGTCCTCCATAGTCCCTCAGTCCCTCATCATTATACGTTTCATGAGTTAGGTAAACTACGTCAGCAAAAGAAACTGTAAAATGTTTTAATGAATGAATCATTAAAGCTTATTTGAAATACATTCGCAATAAGTATATAATTCGCAAGTAAATATTTCATAAGAAGATTCTAGAAACTAAATTAAAGTCAGCAATTGAGAAAAAAACAACTTATTCAGTGTTTGAAACAAATATAATTAATTAAAAATTTCAACTAGTTATTTTAATTAGCATTAAAATACTCTGAAGCTAATAGATTAGAATAAATTATTAACAATTAATTCAATTCATTCATTCGATTCAGGGTTCTATTAAGTCACAGTTTTCAGGTTCGTCAAACAGACTGAAAATTTAATCGCTCACTCTGACTAAATAATATTATTTTAAAATCCTAACGGAATTTTCCAATGAAAATCTTCGGGCCCTTACTCAACATGCTTCAGAATCTAAATATCAGGAAAAAATGTAGCCCTTGTCTAGGCTCAAGCTGTCTCCAAAACAAATCTCATCACAATAAATTCAGTGCTATACGTATGTGAAAATGTTGCAGACAGATGTACTAGTATCTTCATTAACATGTTTAGTATACGATACTTTTGTTGACTAGCTCTATACTTTAAAATAACTTATTAAATTGTTATAAGAAAACATCGCACCTAAATACCTTTTAAATTTTTCAAGATGGATGACTTCAAGAATAATCTTGGTCGTTCTCGGAATTGGACCCGATTTTATAATGTAATTTCACTTTAAAACTAATTTAGGGAAGCACTCGGCTCTTCCTCGAATACCTGACCTTTATAATTATTTAATTAAATAGCTAAAACTCATAACTAATTCGACGATACTCTTCCGTGATTTTAGGATATTGAAAAATTATATTAAAGTGCCTCTTTATCCTCATTATATAATTAAATACTTGGTTATATTTAGAACGTCTTTAACTCTAATAACTTGAAATGTGTTTTAGTGATTAGCTTGTTTAAATATTTTAATTATTTATAGTCTTTAATTACTACGGATTCAACCGTAAAACCCTCTGAAGAATTTGTAGTTCATAGAAAAAGTTAAGCTTTAAAAATAAACCGGTTCCAAAGTTGTGGTGCAGAATTAAAATTTCATTTCACAGGAAATTCATAGAATAATTACACTAACATCATGAACAACAAAGCAAAGAGAAAAGAACCTATGTGTTTTATTGTATTTATTTATGTGTTGTTGTGGTAAACGAATTGAGTTAAGTTCAGCATGTCGTATACGGCAGTCTTATTTGACTTCACTCTGTTTTTTATGATTCTAGAAGTGATAATTCGATGAGGAAATTACTGAAAAAACATCGGGAATTCAAAAGATTTGCAGGTAGGAAACCAATTCTGAACAATGTTCATCCTTGAGACAAAATGTTGTCTCAATTTTCTTACAATATATTTCATTTAAGCAGCAGCTTCCGGGAATGCGGTGAATTCACGTGATTTTTCTTGATCTCAGCTAATTGGATTGATGGAGCAGCCTCCACGAATCTGTCAAGAAAAGATAATGAACGTCCAAATGAAATAAACGTTCCTCAGACGACGGCTCCTAATTAAGATCTTCTCTTGTGTATAGGTACCTAAAATATACACATAGATGAAACAACATCATACAGAGAAACATGGAAAAATAACTGTTTTTAAATCACTCTTAAAATGTTCAAATTTAACGTTAAACAATATTTGGGATCACATTGACTAAACTTGGAAAGTTTATATATTTAGAAAGTTCGGAAAATCTTTTTCAAAAATGTGAAATAAGTTGTCTACACATTACAAATAATGAACAAAAACTGGTACAGAAGTGATATTAACCGTTTATTCAAACGCCAAGTAATATCTAATTTAAAGTAGTATACTTCAATAATAGTAAGTTTGAAGAAGAAGTTATAGGAGAGACCTTCTCGTTTAAGCCAGTTTTCAAATTTCAATAAAGTGATACGATCACATTAGCATACATTCACTCATGAATATTCAACATAAATTATTCGTGTCCTTTAGATAAATAATCCCTATACTGTTCGATATCTCAACGTTGATTGGATGAAATTAGGAGGATCGTAAACACACGTGATCGGGAGGCGTTGTTTGCGCTTCCTCTCTTCAATAGACCGCCGGTGGAGCCCCTTTCAAGGCTTGATGAAACACAAACTGTGTCACTGGGTACCTCCGAAATTTCGGCTGGTGTTTGTAGTCGTAAACGAACAGCCTTGTGCTGGAGTTAATGAGGTTTCGGAAGCTCTAAACTGAGATACGGTGTGAACGGTGCCTAAGCGAGTAAACTTCTGGAACGGACGACCTAGTTTAGATATACTGAAGTGTCTTTCGCTTCGTCATAACAAAATATCTAGCATCGAAATCCGAATTGAGCAGTATTCAAACAAAACAACTTGTGAAACAAAGTGTGGCATAAATTATTCAATTTGCGTTGTTGGGTTTCAGTTCATTATGTTTGCTTTGACCAATCAACTCCCATTATTGATTCAATTCTAGTTACAAAATATAAACTAGATTTAAATATTTACAATGAAATTTTAGATTAATATGGGATGAAAATTATATGAAAACAAAGGACTGGCACGAAGCAACTCGAAACCTAATAATCTTCGTACTACAAACTGTTTGAATATTGCGAAATTTCATTTATCATAATTTGCCTCTCAAGTAAAGGGAACTAGGTAACGTCGCAGCACTTCCGAGGCACATGATTTGCATAATAACCCGAGCTAAGTATGCTGCATCCCGAGGGATTTCAGCCATAAGCTGATGGCATACAGCCCTGTTTTGCGTGGCTGTCGGAACCGAATCGCTCTGCGGCCGATCAATTCGCACATACAGATTCGAAGACATTTGAATGTATTAGCCGTAATGTTTATTGAGAGTTCACAATGGGAATGTTAAACAACTTTGTATTTAATGATATGTTTGGTTGTGTATGTATTTGTATTAGTTGAAATTATAGTTTAGATTCATGACCTAAGTGATAGATAGACAGTGCAGTTTCATTGATTCAGATACATTTCACTTAAACAAACAAAACGATAGTTTAATACATTTTGGTACAGATAAGCAGCATAGTACAACTGAACTGTATGAGACTATTCCTTTATTATGACCTGCGGCGATCCTACCATCATCTATCCAGCGAACCGGTTGACATCCGACACTTCTACTACTCGGTATTGCCCAGCAATGGGTTAATCAGTTAACCTACCTGCCTGCATCTAGTCAAGCAACAAGTACAATAACCTGTTCTATAGTTGTAAATTTTTTATATTGTTGATTTTTTGAGTTGGAGGAAATCGCCGCAAGGTGGGTGGGATATGTCGGAGTTGAACCGCGCTCAAATCCTCAAATCGCTCACACTCAGAGTCCGAACCCCGGATGAGGCCAGAACCTAGCACGGGGTTATGAGGGACGGTACGACGCGTTACGCACTCGGCACTGTTTCCCATCGTGCCGCCACCATGTTATTGATATGACACTTCAACAGTCACGATCAACTATTATAACTCCTAATGACTCAACTATACGAGGTGTAAACGTAGGAGGTGCATAACTTGATTGTACAAATATTTGTTAACCCCGGGTGTGAAATCTAACATTGTTACGTTATTATAAAAGCCTTGCATTTACGAGATTGTTTACAGTTTCCTTCAAGTTATTGAGTTTGTTGTTTAACCTACACGTAACACTTTACTGAATCAATCTTGGAAAAAGTTTCAGCTCTTTTGTGACGCTGTTGTAGAAAATATCTAAATTTTTAAATAAAAAGAACGTTTGCTTTATCTGCTAATTCTAATTTGTTCTTCTTTTTGAATTAATTTATTAGAACAAATTTGTTTCAGTTATTTTCAGTTATTTTTTTACTAAGTATATGGAATAATATAGACGATTTATGTAACCGTCAAATAATTCTTATTGCTTCCAAACATGTAGACGTCTAACAATACACCCACTCCACGAAACCCATTCACAAAAACTACACATAACATAAACCGGGCAAGATTTCTCACGGCGAAGTCATTTATCAAAGACAGTTCAATTCATATTCACTTTACATTCCACCTAGAACCCAACAGACAAAAAATGCAAGGCCGATAGTGAAACCGATAGGCAAATATCCGGCCCAAATCATGACCTAATATCGGGCAATTTATCACCGACAGACCTTTGTGCCCATGCCATCAATCTTGAGCTTCCTCCGCACTCAACACTCCAACTAATTATTGTCGATCGAGTCTTGACAGTTTGCTTGCGGATTTCAAAGGTTTTTTTGCCGGAATCGATGTTTGGCGGAAGATGCTTCGGTTCAATGATTGACTGAAAGTAATTGTTCGGTTTACCTTGATGTTTTTGCGGTGTTACGTGTTAATGACTTTCTATCTGTTAATTATGTTGTTGATGGACTATAACATCTACTGACTTTTAATTTTTAAAGATCACATTTTATTATGCATATTATTATATTAATATGACATTGTCTTTGGTCAAGGGCATGATAAGCAAAAACGATTATTGCTGGATTCTGCTTTAATATGCTGCGGCAATATTCGAACAATAATTAAATTTAATGAGATACTACATTGATAAAATTTCCACATTGTCTTGTAAAACAACAAAACCCAGCCACAAAAGATACGTGCTCATAAAACACCTCATCTGTTTTAATGAAAAATATTAATCCAAATAACATTAAAAATTAAAGTGAAAGCCGCAGGAAAATTCTTGCATTAATATTATTATGAGTCTGACACAACAACGTAGATACGCGTATATAGGCAGAGTAACATTAACTTAATAAAGCATAAAAATATTTTACAGCGACGCATGGAGTCCCATCCTTTCATGCGAGTGGCGAAGAAGAGCCATTTGCTTTATTACATTTACATCAAAAACCCGTTAAAGTCACTGAACAAAATGTTGCGTGAAATTTTCTTCCGCGATTGGTTTGATTAGCGTCGCGACTCGCGGGCTCTAATATTCTGAGAAATAAAAATTTTAACAGCGAAATACCTACACATATTAAGACTATTCCTTCAATCCTGTTTTATTTTCACCAAAAGTACTCAAAAGTATGGTGATTAAAATAAACTATTATTGTAGATGACATCATCAACATTGAGCATACACGAAGACAGACAGCAGAAGTGACTTAGTTTCATACTATATAGTGATTGTAATATTATCTTGGTTAAACTATGGTAACGATACCATCTTTGATATTGCTTTAAAACTATGCGCAAAAGCAAAAACCAATTCATAAAATATATGAAACAGCTAATAGACCGACGTCCTAGAACCGCGACTAAACCAAATAAAACAAAGTGTGAAATGAACCTACACTCCCCTAAAAATAACGAGTGCACTATTCTCCCGATACAATGTCGTCGGTGGCACTTACAGACGCAAATAAAATTTGAAAAATCCTGCGACAAATCTCCTGTGGCGGGCGAAGCGCACGTTCCACACGCAACGCTGTCTCCCTTTCATACCACCGTGAACATTATTTATTTAATCATTATTATTATATTATTATTTATAACAGCTCAAAGATATCCCTCTTGGTAGCGAGGATAGTAAATATGACTTTAATTTGAAGATTATGAAATATTGCCGTGCAGTGAAATATAGTTTATTATAGATAGCTAGCTATGAGCTATGAGTAGTTGGCAATGAGTAGATGATGATGGTGACGTTAGGGAGGTTTTGTATCTTCGATTTTTCGAGAGAGCCATATAATAACAATAAAATTGAAACTTTATTGCTTAATAATATTTACTTACCTACCTTCAATTTATTAACTATGGTATTATATAAGACATTTTACGTCAACAGTTCCAAATAAATTGTGAATAAGCAATAAAATATTAAAACTACTTAAAGAATATTGTTATCAGTGCATATAATGCACTCAGTAGGTCGATCATGATAAAATATGATAAAGACTTATCGGCTTCGCCCTCAATAAACACTAGTCTGTCTAATAACATTAGCACATGATTTAAAGTATCTAAAAAGTAGTAACCATAAAAATAAATTTCTCAGGTCACGAACCTTTTCCTTCTAAAATAATATTTCACGTTCACCATAAACTGTGCTCATGTATATGAAACAATTTACCCTAACCATCAGTTTTGCCCCAACACTGTACTATGAATCAATTTACTAGCACTCATTTACGTCCGCAGTAAGTTCTGCTTTGCGTCAGACTAAATCTGGTTTGTTGCATGCGAAATCAAGACTAATGGTGCAAGACATAGGAACTATATTGCAGCGGCTTACATACTTTACGTACTGATCCCGTTTGTTATAATATACTGCGTTGACATAACACAGGCCTACAATGATTTTGGTGCCGCTAAGAGTAAAACTGATTTCAAGTACGTTCGGTACTCTAATAAAAAATTGATACTTAATTTATGAATGCTACGTGTAGTTTTCGAGATTTCGCAAGTGTGAAATCTCGCTTTGAAATTCCTCCTTACAGACTCGTTCCTGGCCATAATTCGATTCTGTCGTGGGTTAACTCATTTCGGGAGTGTGGAAGTGTCTGTGGAGTTACTGTCTGGTGTGCGATGTCGGTAATGGGAATAATTGGTCCTTATTTTTTGAAGAAAACGAACGCGCAGTTACCGTGAATGGAGCTCGTTACAGGAACATAATCGAGGATTTTTTCTTCCAAGACTCGAAGAGATGAACGTTAGGAACGTGTGGTTTCAGCAAGATGGAGCCACAGCACACACAGCACGAGACTCAATGAATTTGTTGCGACAACATTTCCCCGACTGCCTCATCTCTCTCAGAGGCGATCTCTAATGGCCGGCACGCTCTTCAGATTTGACTCCATGCGATTTCTTTTTATGGGGTTATTTGAAATCCCTGGTTCATATCGATCGACCACGGACCATAGCACACCTCAAGAACAACATTCGCGACGCTATTACCAACATACCGATTGATATGCTGCGAAGAGTGGATACGAATTTCAAAAATCGACATCATCAGTGTATGCGCAATGGGGGTCGCCATTTATACGATGTCATTTTTAAGACTCCTTAAAAAGAAAATTGGGATACTGTATTCTCAAATAAAAAAAAAATTAAAACAATAACTGAAGTACTTTTTTTTTATTGACGTTTCAAATAAATAAGTTTCTCTGGCGCACCCTGTACAAGTTACAACACAAAAATATAGTCATCAATGTTATTTTTTGGTTCTGTCCAAATCATCGGCACACTATACTTTAAGTGATTACGTTTACCTACCGTTTGCCCACTGTCTTAAATTTTCATTACGCAACTTGCACACAATTTTTGGAACATAAGTTTTGTCCAGAGCCTTCATCTCTATATTAAAGTAATCAACGTATGTCTTCTTCTCTGCATCTGTTATAGGTTTTCTAGACATGGATTATAATTAACACAACACTTTCACGACGACATATCGATATTATTATTAAAAAAAAATAAAAATAATTCATTATAATAACATTAAGTATTATAAAATACATTTTTTAGGTTATGATCGATCGGTACAAACCTGAACGTAGTTTTGCGAATTTAACAGTTTCCCACGACGTCTTGGGGACTAATTAACCAAATAATAACATAAAGTTAGCGGCACCAAACAAAAATTTTTTTTTTGTAGACCTGTGTAATCATTCTTCTTATAAATAAGCAAAGTAAGAATTTTACGTATACAGAGCTAGTTTCTCACGATGGGTCAACTCAAGGTTTATGAATACAATTTAAATATTTGACAACGCTTTTATGATAGTAAAATGTAAAATAAAATATTACAGTAAATTCACGTCGATTTTATTAAATAGAGTTAAAGAGTACATTGTGTGTTAGGTTAATGTGTAATCGAATAATCTAATATTATATTATAGCAGAATAGATTTTAAACCTACCGTACCTAAAAATCTAGGAAGCATAATATTTTAATTTATATCAAAATCACAAATTGCGCAAAAAAATTACAATAATTTCAACATAGCATTTCACCATTATCAACAACAAAAATACCACCAGTTATACTACGCGCTTTATCACTGGACAAATAGAATATTAAATCAGCGACCTCTTCGGCTTGGGCTACTTTTCCCAGTGGGTAAATTGTCTTCCGACCCTCAAACACACTCTCAGCCTGTTCTTTAGTAAAACCTGCAGCTTCGACAAAAGGAGTCTTAGTCCCACCAGGGTTCACAGAATTTACTCTTACACCATCACGAGCAAATTCCAAGGCAGTGCATCTCGTGAACATATCGAGTCCAGCCTTTGAAATACAATATGGTGTAAAATCCAAATCTTTAATGGGTCTGAACGCAGCGACACTAGACACATTAACAACATTACCTTTCGTTTTAACGAGATGTGGCTTTACAAGACCTGTGAGTAAATAAGCCGGTCTTAGATTGGACGCAATAGCTTGGTCGAATAACTCCACACCATCATGGACACCACCGCGGATTCCGACTCCAGCATTGTTCACGAGCACATCAATCTTCCCGAAAGTTTCAATTGTTTTCGTAACAATCCTTTTCACGTCTGCATCGACTGTAAGATCAGCTTGCACAATTAAAGGGCTCGGTCCCTTTGCCGCTCTGATTTCTGCAGCAACTTTATTTAATCCTGCTTCATTTCTTCCAACAATGACAACTTTGGCTGATTGCTTAGCAAATAAAACAGCTGTGGCGGCCCCGATACCAGAACTGGCGCCGGTTATGATAACAACTTTATCAGTGATGTCCATTCTCGGCGGAGTCGTAGCTTGCACTAAACAAATTGTAGGAAATGTGTTTTGATAGTGACTTAATGAGTTGACCTTCGTGTCGAAGTCTCAGTCGTCACCTTGACGCGACCTAACTTTTTTGTTTTGTTTATTTCTCACACAACAGTAAGTATTGTTAATAGAGAATAAAAACTAATTTTATTGGCATCATTGGAATTCGATTTGATAGCCAAGTTCAGGAGTTGGTACAAAAACTACGAAAACCTTGAGACTGAATCTTAAATGTATTGCTGTTTATGATGACCTTCAAATCAATGAATGCTCGAAGAAAATTGAGTATTCTGTGTATTCAAGACAGACTTTTTCCAATAACGCAAATCATATAAACTTCATAATATAAACTATTTTATGACACTAACTACCAATTGTATATTGCAGATTTGGGGGGAGAATAGAAGTAACCATCCTGTCACGATAAAAAAAGTTTGATGCTTTAGATCTGGTGTGGTATACTGGAGTTCATAAATAACAAATCGTTAATATCGCCCCTCGAGATGTGAGGTCGATGTTTCAAATGTTATACGATCAGCAGTAACCCTCTTCACATCGTAACATACAAATGATTTTACTCAAGAAATGCGTCTCAAGACCATTATGACTCAAATATCGTTTATAACAAAATTAATTAATTATTACTTTGTAAAGTATGACTTGTAATATATTAATGTATAAAATGTTTTTAACGAAAATATTTTATGTGTAAAAGCAGATAACTACCCAGTGAAAGCAATACGAACATTTTTAGGCACAAATTCATCATTGAAAGCCTTTCATGGAAATCAATCAACGGACGATTGGCCGCGGCTCAGAACGGATTCCGAGCAGAGTTAACCGCTTAACTCTCGTTATTTCGCGGCGGGAGAGCATCAAGATAAATGTACCAAAAATACCCCAACACAGCTTGTCGAGAGTATTTCCCGAGGGAGAATTCTTAGATATAGGTGTTTCCGTTCCAAGGGAACGCGGAGACTGAGAGGAAATCTCTTTACATTTGGATAACATTCAGACTCTCCGTTTATCTTCGCTCAGATGTTATTGAACGAGCTACGCACTTGATAAAAAGGCGGAAACTTGATAATAAAGTTACACTTACGTCTCCTCATGGCTCCGAGAGAAATAACATTTATTTTTATTGATATAAACTCAGCGCGCGGTTCCATCGTGAGTCCTTTTGGAAATGTCTGTATCAAACCATTTGAAGAGAAAAATTTCGCACAACATTACGATTACGATCTCTTCATAAATGAAAAATAAATATAGTTCATTTCGCGGTATGTTATATGTGTATTCTCAATTGAGCATATTACTAAGATCGTATGTTCTAATAACTTAACACCTGAAGTTATATATTTTATGAGAAATTTATAATCATTGTTTGAGTTATAAATACGCTAAACTGGCTTAAGTAGTCGTTTCAACTGTGCTTAAATCTAGATATTACAATATAAACTCAGTGATAACATCATGTATCTACAACGTATGTATGGAATAATAATATTCAAGTATTAAGATAAAAACAACCAAAAATTCAATGTCATTAACATTAACTACTAATTTAGGAAAAACGTAAAGCTTTAAGAAGCACAATCTTCGCAAAACTTAACTAACTTCTATTAAAAGTACTAATTACCAAAAAAGCTTCAACAAAATTCATTCTTGCGTTGCAGACATAAATAACACTTTCAAATGACGACACGAAGAAAAGTCGTCAGGGTAAAATGAGGCGAGATAGCAAACCGCGACGCACCATCCATCAAGCTCTGGGTCTATGACAAGAAGGCTTATTTTACTCATGAATATTTATCACCCTGTTTATACCCGAAACGAGTGGCTTGTGAAAAAATAATAATGTTTGATTCGACTGCTAACTTTACCTGCGTCGAGAAAAATGCTTTGATGTGTCACAATTACACGCCGTTTAAATATGGTAAGGGCAATGACTGGGATCAAACGTTTTGCGTAATATGTGTATTGTGTTTTCGTTGTAAATGGAGTAATATCACGTAATATGGTATTTTCTATCTTTTGAATAACAAATATTACAAAAGTCTACTTATAAATTATGTTTTCAATAACTGTGCTATCATTTATTTCATTGCTTTTGTAATTTTACCGTTAAAGATTACAGTTGTAAAGTGATAACCACGCTGACTACATATAAATAAGTACAAAGTAATCTGCAACCTTTTTAAATATGTAACAATGATCCAGAGTAGAATTGAATTCTCAAGCAATAACTGTAAATAAGTCGATGTCGAAAAATTAACCTCTGCCAAGCCGACGAAAATCTACCCCGTCTTAAACAATTGTATCTATTAAAAACAACAGTTTAACTCGTCAATACATGTACTCTCACTCAAACCACTCCGACAAAAGACCACCTTTGTTACTCGGCCCGTCTTTGTTTTGGCAAACTTCTTTGATCAATCATGACAAATTGTATTTTGTTATAAGAGCACCCCGTGAAAAACTTTGACAGTTTTCGGTCGAAACTTTTCTTTTGTGGGAACAAACGAACGACTTCAATTAGTTTTTGATGTTAAAATCCATATTTTTCAGTTCGGTTTATTTTGCAGGTGACTTCATAATACACCTGCTTATGCCACTTAAGAATATTAATTTGAAATATCAGTAACTAATTTTGATTTCTGAGTGAAAATTTTGAATACTTCTAAAATATTTTTCAACATCAACTTAAGATAAGTTTAGTGTAAGAATGAATTATATGAAACGTAAAAAATAAATCAACAAAATAACAAGCTAGAACCACTTCACAATTTATTTATACATTTTTAGCATAAGTGTGAATGTAGTCGGTGCTTCTGTTATAAAATAAATAAATAAATTTAACCAGGTTCCCCGTTCAACCACATAACTTCGTTTCAATAAAACGTTTTCCGCTGCTTAAGTAAACATAACTGAAACAACATTTCATTCAAAGCACTACTAATTAGCCAATTAAAGCAAATTGCAACCACTTTATCAGCTAAAACCAGCGCCGTCCAGTTCCAGGTCACCTAACCCATATTTTACGTCCAGATGGTTAACTTTCAACGTTACCGCAGTAATTTTATCCCTAACTTTTTCAAAGTGATGCGATAAAAGATAAAACAAAAACGATAAAAAATCCGAGCCAAAAGAGCAGGCCACCGTCCCATCGACGTCGAAAGTTCCTCAATATATCGTGTCAGTAATATCATAATATCTGTTCTGTCCTCTTCAAGTTTCACAATATTTTACGCCGCCTTCCATAAACGACGAATGCCTTGGAGGCCGAGAAAAATATGGCGAGCAATAAAAATGTCAAGTCAGGTCATCAGAATAGAAAGCCCGCGGCGTTTTGTCGCCAGATGTGCCACCGAATCAATGAAAAACTGTTTTCCTCCGTGACGTGTCAGCGTTGTGTATCAGGTTTCGGTGCCAATGCCAAATACACTATTCTTAAACGTTTCGACATTCTACCTACCCCTGGATCGTGATTTAGGTTTTTCTAAATGTAGGGAACGCAAGTGCAACTTTGAAATAAAATGTTTTTAATTTATTGTAATGTATGGGGTGATTTCTGAATTAACTCATTGTAAAGGCAAACAAAGTTATTTGAGTAAAATTTAACAACCTACTACTCTTGATATTTTTCATTGATAAACTTTTAGGTAATTAAATAAATGATAAAACCGAAACTTAAATAATAGAATCCAACCATCTGATAAGTTTAACTCCGTGTCTGAAATACACAACTAAAAGATTCTTCCAGTTTTTTCCGCAAAGACACCCGACACTTTATTAAAAATTGACAAATAATGTAAACACTACATTATAAATGATAGGGAAGTGTAATATGTGTGTGCTGTTATGTTTGCTGACAGGACAAATTTCTGATACGAGCACCTGCTTGCGCTGACACGCGAAATATGTATCGCAACGCAACGTGAATTTATTCCAGTAACGTTTAATAAAAATGTCGTTTTAGTGACGACGAATAAATAGAAAACGTTTCGCTCCTCTTAGGTAAGCGATTTTTTCATCGGGAAATATCGTGAAATATGTGAAGGGCTTGAATAATGTTTGTTACGTACAGAAATCTTATTGTCATTCCGAACGCTTGAACAATTTAACACCGAATGGGAGACTAGAAATTTAGTTTCTTTTGTTTTATTTCAATTTATCTTAGCCCTTTCAGACCCAGTTGAGTAATTCGGAACATAAAATCCAAGACCTAGGTTATCGGGTTTCGTAATATTTGTACAAATATCTGGTATTGCATTTAAATTGAATAGCCACAGTGAACAGTGATGAAGTTCCAAGCTGACTTCGGAGTCAATGGGAAATAAAATGTAAAACCGAACAAATTACCTGTAGATTCTAACATAACAATTTGTTAACAATGATACTATTACTAGACAACAATTTGTGGACAAAATCTTTGACAATTACTAATGATTGAAACTGGTTTATAAACTGACATTTATTTATACGTTAATATGAGGAAAAACTGCATCATATTTTAAAATTTACGAAGGCCCACGGCAATAACAAAACAAAGACAGAACAGTCATTAATATATTTTTGGCAAGTATATACCTTACAAATATATCCCTGTTCAAAATCTCGGTTCCGTTTAATCTGCATACAATTTATCCGGAGCGAACAATGGACCCGTACCTACTACAGGCGAGACAAAGCGACAACTCAGCAACGGGCCCATAAAATCCTAATCCAATACAACGCTGGCTATCGTGTTTATCCACCTATTTTAAAGAGGCACATAACACCAATGGAGAACAATGAGTGCAGAGCTGTTTTCATGTCGGAAGTGGTATTACACTGAACATTAGCTACAGCGATAAGGCGCCGACACAAATTGGTAGGGGCACGCGAACACGACGATCGCATTAGAACAAAATGTGAACCTAGAAAATCTTATGCCTAACCTAGTTCTCGAAGCGCGCTGATCTCAGATAGTAACTTAACAAGATACGAGTTTACTTCAGTATAATGCCAGTTTCTTTGTTCGAGTCCGGACTATTGTAGATAAAGATGTCAATTATAACTTGACGTTGTGTTCAAGATTAGATAGCATCGAACTGTAGGTTGAATTCAGATTTTGAAAGACATTTTTTTCTGGATACATTTCACGTGCCATTATGTGAAATTTATCTAACTCATCTGTCACAGAACAGAAAAAAAATGGATTACTTCTCTAAAATTAAAACATGGTTTCAAATAACCGACTTACCTAATTGAGAACATTAAAACAGTCGTTGATTTTCTATTTATTTTGACTTCAATGCTTTCAGGGGTTTACTGAAGAAACATCTTATATACCTATTATTTAAAAATCATACATAACATTTTATCACAGTTTAAAATGATTTCTCATTTATTAATAGAAATATTTCTCAATTATATTCCTTACTTTAAGCACCTATTTCGGTTCGAATGCAATATCCTGTACCAACCCAATTACTGCCCACTGTTGGGCTCAGATCTCCTCAGAAGAGGAATTAGGCATAGTCCACCACGCTTGCAATAATTTGAGTGCAATTAAGAACCGCATTAGATTACAGTTAATCAACTTTTATCTTCTATATTTAAAATAGATTCTTTTTACCGTAAATCCCTTGATTTCGTTATAGAGAATCGCATTGTAAAGCCCTCGTCGACTATCAGCAATAAATTAACAACGCTCGGATTTCCATAGACTTTTCGATCACAACTGCAGAGGCTGCATTTGAATAATGTACGAGGAAATCTATTCGAACAGATAAATTACGTACATCACGAATTTGCATTCTGATTCGTGATTAAATACGCCAATGTCGATATCAGATGGCATGTCCTTGTATATTATCTCAAGTGAGATTTAAAAGTAGGGGGGTGACTGCAGGCAATAATTGCCTCTGGTATTGGTACGATCAGATTGTTTGCCTTTGAAATCAAAAGAGTCGAGGTTGACGCAAGCGACGGTTATCAAAATGAGGAGGATACACGCATGTTGATTACCTGATTACGACCTAGAAAATCTGCTAAATACTTACAGGCTTATAGCGATAGTCTGTATATTATGTACAATAATGGTCGTCTTTGGGCTGTTAACGATAATGAAGATACAGATGGAACAGAAGCCACATCCAATTTCAATTATTTGTACTTCTATTCTTATGTGTCGATATTTTGACGTGAGAAAATGTGTTTATGAAATTTTTGTACCTACTTCGTGGTGAAAAATCTTAATCGTAATATCAATAGTTGAAGTTATTGGAACGAAGTTCCTTATCGCGCGTTATCGAAAGGGGACTAGACGGAAATTCTTATTAAAAAGTTGTCACGAGACTTTTTTTGTCTGGCGCTGTGATTAAAATCTTTTAAAACAATTCATTATTTTGTTTTATATGATTAATGCTAGATGGCGCTGTGATCAAAATATTTTATTTAAGTTCTAATAATTTCTTTCTTTTTAATTCTTTCTTTCTAAGAAAGAGAGAGAGAGACAGACGTTTTAAACTAATTAATTATTATAACTTGAAAAAAATAAAATTTAAATTCCCTCACTAATTAATCGAAAGGAACTTCGTTCCATCCGGGTGTCCCCTGACACCTCTCAAGTTTTTTTTTGCAGTAAGTATACATAGCAGTATTATATCTCAACAAGACACAGAAGCACTAAATACCTAACAAGTACTTAAAAATGTAAATAGTTCCACCGAAAGTTTAACGACTCGAATGCCCAACTAAGCAAATAAGGAAAAAAGCTTCTTGAAACATGAATAATTCATTTCGTATTTCAATTTTATCTCCGCATTGAGGCACTATCTAATGTAGAATCAAGTTAAGAAGTATCATTACTGAGGAGAAAATTTACTATACTTTTGAGGAATTCAGTTACTTTCGTTTAGAGTATATTTTTGAGGAGTTTTACACGTTATACACGCTTCTTATAGACATCGAGAGTTTCATTTAATTTATCAATATTATATTATTTTATTACAATGGGCCTTGTAAGACGACTCAGAGTCGCTGAGAGAGCAATGGAGAGGGCTATGCTGGGTGTTTCTCTGCGTGATCAAATCAGAAATGAGGAGATCCGCAGAAGGACCAAAGTGACCGACATAGCCCAAAAAATAGCATCTTTGAAGTGGCAATGGGCAGGATACATTGTGCGCAGAACTGATGGCCGAACGATGATGATGAACGAACAGGTAGGCGCAGCGTAGGCAGACCTCCCACAAGGTGGACCGATGACCTGGTCAGGACCGCGGGATGTGGCTGGATGCGGATAGCGCAGGACCGATCGATGTGGCGAAGTTTGGGAGAGGTCTATGCCCAGCAGTGGACGTCTACAGGCTAATGATGATATTATTTATCTACAACTTAAAATCTTTCGAAAGCCTTTGAAACGCCCACTAGTGGGGAGCGGACGAAGGTGTACTAACGCACGTGCAAACAAACTTGTCGTGTTTAAAAATAATACTCATCTGAAGACAAGTTGCTAACCATACTCTGCTAATATTATGCTCAGCAACACAAGTCACTATAACTTCAATAATAAAGTCAGCGTAATGAAACCTGATGACAGAACCATTAACCTTTATCTTAGCTCTCAGGGGAATGCGTTCCGAAACGCTGCAGGCACATCTCGATATCTAGTCAAATAACAGGTACGGATTCGTGAAATGGAATAAATGGTAAAACCCGAAAACTAACTAGGCATTATAATAGGGGACGGCGCGATGGGAAAGAGTGCCGAGGGCGTAACGCGTCGCGCCGTCCCTCCAAACCCCGTGCTGGGTTCTGGCCTCAGCCAGGGTTCGGACGCTGAGTGTGAGCGGTTGGAGGTTTTAGTGCGGTTCAACTCCCACATACCCGGGCGGGGATCCGGTGATTTCCTCCAACTAAAAAAAAGGCATTATAGTGAAGGGTATATGTTTGAATATTTAATTTCCATCAGTAAAACCTGAGCATGTAAAAATGGGATTTGTGAGACACGAATTCAAGAAACCTCTTTAATAATTAATCAATGGATCAAGGATTTTCAATCATTTTAACGAAATACCACTTACTAGAAAGCTATAATATACTACTCCTACCAAAATTTCATCCAATAAAATATTTTTACAATAAAATATTGTAATGATCTAATGCCGTGCCTGTCTTCGAGCAATCAAACAAACGATAATGACGTCAGAGGCGAAAGCTTCCTTATGTACTTCTCACATCAATGTCAACGACTGAAGCATTGGGGATTCCGCTAGAATAATAAAGATTTCGCGAAAGGAAATAGTGAAATTTATATCACTCGAGAAATAGTTTTGGAATGGGCTTTAACCTCAACTTTTTATATGCGTATCAAAGAGTTTCAAAGTTAGTAGTTTCTTAGAAAACAACCAAAACTGAAGTATGTAAAAAGTAAGATATAGTTTTATTATTGTTAGTTCATAAAATTGTATAAAATGCAGGTAGGCTCAACTACTTTAAAATTATTTCTTTTGTTACTTTTTCCATACCGCATATCTAAAACCAGTCCAAAAAACCTATTATCGATCTCGATATGTGTATGTCATGCATTTTTATCAGGAAATAACTCGTACATTGTCGACGGGTGATATTGAACAGGAATACGACCCCGTCGATTTCATCACGCACACATGATTACATGCACGGCGTGCCATTTCTATTCCCATTTCGGCAAACACAAAACATCATAGATTAAGCTGTGAAAAGCTATGGCATCAGATAGATGATTTCGGTGGTAAATAGATATCAGTTTCGGTTGTTTTATGTCTACTTTGTATCGACAATACTACATTAAAAACTTTTTTTCGCTGTTTACCATAGAGTGTGATACTATTGGTATTTCCTGAATAAAATCTCAGTTATAACTTATACCCCAGTTCTAAGTATGATAAGTATTAGGTATCTTTATGGAATTTTAGACGTTTGGATATAATTGATTAGGTGACGCTGATAGTTCAAAATTAATTTAATTTTGTATTTTATTTTCTGAAGTTCTGATCTATGAATAAAATAAGAACCATTTTATTTTTACACACGCTTTTGTAATATGTCTGAACACATAACATAAATTATTAAAATACGAGAATGCGGAAGTGTATTTTGCGTAATAGCACCCAAAAATAGGTTCATACATTTAAACATAATTTCGCTTTATTTAGGCAAATTTTCTCTTAATAAAATTGCTGTACATATACCAAATCAAATCCTTCACTATACTATAATAATAATGATATAACACAAAAACTGATCTAACAACATTTTTATCAGTGAGAAGCATCTGTGGCACATAAACAGCCTCTGATACGACGGGTCCCCTCGTGACAGTCACCACCGCTGTCCAAAAAACTATATTTCATCTTTTCAACGTTTTATCGCGCGCCACGGACGAGAAAACTCGGACAATTGACTATACTTTCGCGATTATACAAATAAAAACACATTTATGTGAACCCTTGGGCTATTTGTTTTAAAATGACCCTTTTGAAGTGTCTTGAACACGAATTTTCCTCACGCAATCCCCACTGAGTTTGTAACTAAGTTTGTTTCACTCAGATGAGATTTAAAAGTAATTATACGGGTCGTTCGGGTATGTGTTTATTATTTGTTATAGTTTACAACTTAGTCAGTATTTATTTTAACAAATAAGACTGCTAAGTGGCCGTTTCAGTTTAATCAATTTAGAAATTATATTTTAGATGGTAGATAGGTTTGAATCTTCAGAGATAAATGACGGTAAAGAACACGCTTTACGTCTCTAGTAATACAAAGAGGTTAAAATATTGAGGTTGCTTGGTAAATCAAACTCATGTGTTGAAAGTAACTAAACCTCTATCCCTTCATAAAATGTACATCGAAATTCCTAAGATTGTTGTAAGCTTAATATCGACACATTAGTTTACAAGCGAGCAACCTGAATGCGTCGGTCGGTTACCAACACAGTTACATGCACGACACTCAATGATATACATGAATGGAGTGTCCGGCGGTAGGTCTTTTCATCGTTTATCGCGACGCACGGTTGAAGGAGCTTCCACAATCGACCCGCACTCTATTCACGCTCAGGTACCCGGATGTGTTTTGTATCCATATAAATACGATACCCGTTCGCCAAATTCTTTATCTTTACAGTCATCTTTGCATGTATTATGAGGGCCCACGTTACACTAAAATTAAATTGGATCACGTTTCAAAATCCCTAACAACAGATGGTCGTTAAAGATAAGGTCGGAACCTTTTCGAAGATATTGCCAGTGTCAGATGAGTATGGCCGTAGAAGGACACATAAGAGTTTAACATTATCATTTTAAGTATCATGTGTTCTAACTAAGCTATCATAGCATAGGCTTTACGAAGAGCTTGGTTATTCAGGAATACTTACTGAAAAAATCTTCTGTGAGTTTTTTTCTCAAAATTACAATACGTAGGTAAGCTTAAGTAAGTTTTCGATCAGTTTCGATTGAGTGAATCCATTTTTTTCAAATATGACTGAGATTGCTATTAAGGCTTACAGAATTTTTTCATTAGTCTAAAAATAATAAATTATTCTTAGTCTCATTTATATCACAAAAATAATCTCTATTTTGTTTGGTTTCGTTTCGAAATAAAATAGTTCATTTTAAATAGGCAATTCCGTAGCAATATGCAAAACTAAATGTAATGAATATAAGCTCAAAGATTGGCAGAAACAGCACGAAAATCTTACTTTCAGTCATATCCAGCAGTCCTTTCACCCAGCTCCTGAGCTACCTGGAGGACCGTCAGTTGATCAGCGATCGACAATATGGCTTCCGTCACGGCCGGTCGGCTGGCGACCTCCTGGCCTATCTTACCTATCGTTGGGCTGAAACTTTGGAGAGCGGTGGCGAGGCTCTTGCCGTGAGCCTTATATAACGAAGGCCTTCGACAGGGTCTGGCATAGGGCACTTCTTTCGAACTCATTTACCATCTTACGGGATCCCTGAGGGGCTCTGCAAGTAGATTGCCAGCTTTTTGGATGGTCCGAGCATTAAAGTCGTCGTCGACGACTGTTGCTCTGATACTATGACCATTAATGCAGGCGTTTCACAAGGCTCGGTGCTGTCTCCTACGCTTTTCATCTTGCATATTAATGACATGCTATCCATCGATGGCATGCATTGCTATGCGGATGATAGTACGGGGGATGCGCGATATACCGGTCATCAGAGTCTCCCTCGGAATTTGGTTCAGGAAAGAGGATCAGAGTTTGTGTCTGAATTGGAGTACTCTCTAGGGCAGGTCTGCAAGTGGGGCGATCTGAATTATATTGTTCAGTTCAACCCATCGAAGACACGAGCTTGCGCGTTCACTGCAAAGAGGGACGCATTTGTCATAGCGCTCCAGTTCCAAGGGGCTTCTCTATCGATCTCAGAGAGTATTGGGATTCTTGGGGTTGTCATTACGAGCACCGTCTAGTTTCGGAATCATCTGGAGGGTAACGCTAAATTAGCTTCTAGAATGCTGGGAGTCCTTAACAGAGCGGAACGGTACTTCACACCAGCGCAGAGGTTACTGTTGTATAAAGCTCAAGTCCGGCCTCATGTGGAGTATTGCTCTCATCTCTGGGCGGGCGCGTCCAATTACCAGCTGCTTCCATTTGACTCCCTCCAGAGGAGGGCTGTTCGGATTGTTGAGGAACCCAAGCTTCAATCATCATTCCGTAGACGTCCACTGCTGGACCTAGGCCTTACCCTAAATTTCGGAACAAGTCAATCTTTTACTACGTGCATACAGTGACTCCCTCACCCGAAACATTTAATATCACTTATATATTAACCTTAATCTCTCTGCTATTAGTAAAAGAAATACTCAAATAACAGAGAAAAGATACATTAGCAATCGGAATAAAAACTAATAGGTCGCAGGCCGAATAGTCACAATAAAAGCTATCTCTAAATAACTGTTGAGACGGCATTGTGAACGATAGACGCAACAATAAGGTCAATACTGTTTTTACGACCGTATCCGGAGAACAGGGAAGCCAGTCTATTAATCATGTGAATGTGCGCAGATTTTTCAGGAAACGCTATTTCTTATTTCATCTCTATAATGTATTATGTGGGAATTGTTTTGTTAATACTTGGATTGCTTCCTTTTTCCTGGTTGTCTTATTTATTTTAGGGAGTCGGCTCTGTTGATACATAATAATATTGATGGTATAATCTGATTGTCATTGGTGATATTGCAGGAGAATATGTAATCGATTTTATAGAACACGTGATTTTTAATGTTCTACCATTAATAGCTTGCTTTAGGAACATATTAAACAATTAACAATAATATTTCGATGGTAAAAATACAAACCTACAAAAACAATCATTATTTTTTTACAGCAAAAACACTTCCAGTACCTGAAACGAAAAAGCATTGCATTAATATTATCCAGGGAATTCGAAGCACAATAGTCACAAATCACGCTTAGGGAGATGTCCCTATAATAACATTGCGTCTTGAATTTTAATTATTAAGTCCCACGGAAGGTTCGAGAGTATTCGAGACATCTCACGCTTTCCTTATATCCAGGGATGTTGGCACACACTGACCGGGTGCGTCCTACGACACGACCCGAGGTAAGGTTGTCAATTCAAGATAAATAAAACGTTTCATTAGAATTTGCAATTTTATTGGACAGAAAAATTAGGTAAAAAAATTTTTAGTATTTTAGGTAAACCACATCTCAAATATAAAGATCACTATAATAAAATATACTTGCCAACTAACAATAAGACTCGCATTAAAAGATAGCTATACCAAAAAAGATTACTTTTGGGTATTATTTTGGTTACCTTTTTGGTTAAGACAGTAACGTTTGACATGCTTTTGACAGCTTTCAGAGAGATTCATTGTACAATAATAATTTAAAAATATAGAATACATACAAGATAAGATAAGTCATAAAGATAACATCGAAAGTAAATACAACGGTGACGCATTTTCTTTCATATCTGCTCAATTTAAAAGTAAACTTTTTCATGCCCTGTATTTTTTTTCGTCTAATAACGATCTAAAATATACAAATTTTATGTTTTGCAATCTAAGTCAAATTTGGTGTTGACCTGTGTAATAATTAAATAAATCTTTCATAAAACTAAAATCTAAAGATAAAATTGAAAAGCTTAAATAAAATACATTTCGGTAAAATTAAATTGTAGGTAATAAAAAGTAGAAAATTTATTTTACATTTTTTACCCAAGAGAAAACAATTTCAAGATAACTGTGTTAAATTACTCAAATTACTTGACCTTTAGGAATCTTCTTTTTCATTATGACTTAATTTACAAAACCTAATTTAGGCTGAAGGAAAACTGTAATAGTATTCGCAAACAAACTCGTGGTAGCCCTACGTCAAAGTAGTAAATCATTTTAATAATTGATCCGGCTTGAAATATTCATGAAGTTCCATACTAAAGGTGCACCCGGAGAAAACGGATGAAAAATGTTTCGACCCTTCTAATATTTCACTGTATCTGACCGTTTTTTGGCGATAGGACCTTAAGTTTGCTTAATGTTACTATGCAAACGTTTACCGACCGTATAGTTTGCTGAAACTAGTTTTTATTTGTTTCAGAGCTATAATGTACAACGAAAATATGAAATATGGGGGTGTGTTCGAAATCTTTACACCGAGTTTTTATTCTAAGTGTTTTTTACTAGTATAAATCTAGCTTTTGTTTTTAGGTTATAAATATTAAGAAATCTTTGAAACGCAAAGATATAAAGACTTACTACACCAGTACGTATATTTAGAAATTATGTGATTTGTACACAATAGATCTTCACTAATCAGCGCAATATGAAAAATCTTAACAACAGTCAACCACAAAAACTATTTCAACTTTAAATTAACCTTTTGATTTTCCCGAAACCAACACTGCACTATCTTTTCCGTACACTGTTATACGGAAAATACCAGAATATTTCCAGTCTCTAAGGAAATTCCTATGGTAGGAGTTCTAACATGCGCTTCACATATACGGACGTGTCCATGAATAAAATGAAACATTAAATAAGGTCTCTAGGGCATAGCGTTGTTGCACGAAGTATTGGTGTGAACTTTTTGTGAATAGAGATATTTCAAACGTTATGTTAGATAGCTTTTTTAAAAATTCATCAGCAAATACTGAGGTAGATATTTTCAGACTCTAAATACAAATGTTTACAGTGTAAAATTCAGCAGAAAATTTTATCTTTATAAACAATTTGTTAAGAACTTATGTTACATTTTTTACAATATAGGCTTTTTGTTTAATTTTTAAGAAGTCGCGTCTCAGCTTACGTTGTAGCTTCAATACTTTAACTTAATGTTGGTCAATACATAAAAATAAAAATAACGAATTTTAAATTTAAATTGTGTCAAGAACACAGAAAAAAGCTTAATCCATAAACATAGATTTAAAGAAATCTATAGATTAATCTCAGATAAAAACATTGTACTTCCTTCTTCTTTTCATTGATACACAATATAAAATAGGCATTACATGATTAATTCATGATTGTGACGTAAAAAATTAAGTAATTGCACTTTTTAAATAAGGAATTTCTTGATTAACAAATTATTCCTTGTAAAAGTACACATGCTCGTAAATATAAACAGTGAGGAGGCCAGGTCAGTAGGCCGTAACCTCAAGGACTAGGAAGCATTTTACCAAGTCATTCTGACTTGTTTAACAGCCGCTTCCTATGAAAAACAGCAAAATAATGCTAATCTTATTAACTTGGAACACCACAACAAATTTACGAATAATTTTATTCCATAATTACTTTAACCTATTTTGCTGACATAATAATATTATTTATACGGTACTAAAATAGTCGTAAGTAACACGATCTCTTGCTTGGTCTAATGAGGTTTGAAATTTTCACTACATTGTTACGTAGAACCTATTTGTTAACTATTGTTGTGAACAACTTTTATCGCGTCAAGAGTCTTTTTTTTAATCACAAGATTGACTCATTTTAAAATAATTTTCCAAGCGCAAAGCTAAACTTTTTTGTGATCATTAAAACAAAATGTATATTTCATAAAATAAGCAATAAAATATTTAATAAACGCTTGCATCAAGTAATTTGAAAGCCATCTTAGAATATTATGAACGTTCTGTGCAAGTGTCGTGATGAATAATTAATTTACGATCTAAATGACAATGGTATCTAAATTGGTACGTGACGGGTATTCTCTTGAAACATCAAATTTTCATTAAATTATACAAAGTGATACAAAATTAATTAATATAATAAATAATGTTTGACTTAATTTGTTATAGATATCATAAATGAAAATGCCAGAATATCGTAAATGATTTGAATTTCAATGTTTGGCAACCCATAATAACATGAAATGTGCAACAGAACAACATATTACAAAAACTAGAACTTATAATAGAGTACATACTCAGTCTCTACGCATCCAGCTAGTAAAATATGATAAGAATTTTATCAAATGAAAGTCAAACCACCTTAGGCATAAAGCAGTCCATGCTTTACATCATATAGTTTTTTTAAAATCAAAGTCCAAATACGACAAGCAACACAACTTTGATACATGACGTTTGAATACAAATTAAGAACCAAGACTATGTGACTATGTTGCTCAAAATTACGTCAATACAACATTAGACTCTAATGAAATTACGTATGACGACAAAAACCTTTTCGATTTCTCAATCTAATCAAAAAGTTAATTAATGTAAACGACAGTGCTAAGTTGTGTTACCCCCCGCTACTTACAAAACAATATGTGACGCCAATGAACTGTATAATAGAATACGTATATTATGTCAGTAACGAGATACATAACATCAAATAGCTGGGAAGGGTACGCGTGTAAGGCGCAGGTGTCACCGAAATTCATGTGCTGTTTGTATTGCTAATGGCTAGCCCTCTTGGAAGGAAATGAGGACTCTATAAAGGTTCGCTTAAACTACTCTATTTGTGTGTTATGTTAAATTTTATTTCTCTTTGTAGCACAATGTTCAGTTAATGGATGGAAAAGTACGAAGGGAAAAAGAAAAACGAGAAAAGTGGAAATTTCCAGAAATTCCTGTCACATAATATGTTTGCAATTACGTTAAAGTAGTCATTGTAATTGAATTTCGTTACTTTGGAAGTTGCTTATCGTCTATCTTTCTTTATAATTGTCATCTATAATATTTGGTTTAACCTAGCCAATTCTAACTACATGGATCTATAATTGAAGAGATGGTGAGGTGGTATAACATGCCAAATAGAATCTGAAAATTATAAGGAAATTTTAGAAACAGGAAAATATTTAACCAAAACCGACACCAAAAATACAAAGCAAACAAGACAATTTTTAAGCGAGAATCCCAAATTTTTTTCATTAACAGTGTAAACAAAACCTTAGCTTGAGCGGTTTCAGTGACAAAGTTTACACAGTCCAAACCATCCATTTGTATATAATTTCACGTGTCACCACTAATGGAAAGAAAGTATACGCTTAACTCGACACCCTGACCCGAATCACTTAAATACCAAACGTTGTTGTAATAATAACGCGCGGGGGATGTTGATATTATGTGTAATTGTCTTCCTTTATTTGGATAGTTTCAGTGGTTTATTGTTATTACAGTAATAGGGAAATATATGGTAAATATTGTCCTTTAATATTGAGGCTTTATCGTTGTGGCAGCGCTAATTTAGATTAGGATGTTTAGACGATTTTGAACCTAATGAAAATGTGATGGAATACAGATTAAAATCATACTTTTGAGTAATAACTCAAGAGACACAGGTCCTGGGTTAGTACAGTCATACAGTCTTTAAGAATTAATGATTGCTGTAAAGTTGAATGATAAACGGCTGAAAGAGATGATCGAAGCTAATTCGGTTAAGCAAAGAAATATGAAACTACCTTTTATTCTGAAGAATATTCTTTCATAGTGTAGACACGAATCTCTTCACAGAGATATTCACTCAAGAAAAACGAGAAGTTAAACAGCACCCAGCATAGATTAGTTCTTAGCTTTCACATTATTTCACAGCTACCGAGTATTAGTCTCGTAACAGTCACGATTTAGGATACTGGTTAAAGTTTTTAAATTGGTTTACTAAAGAAAGATTAATCTGATTAAATGTGATGCTTTATATCAGACTTTATCTAAGATATATTCAGTGACAACAAGCGCTCACTAATTAGCAGTAAAATCTATTCATCAATTTAACTTTCAAAATTATCAACACAACCACTGACATTTTCATAATTCCTGATCTAAATTCGCTCGAAGAGGCCATAAACTTAAACACCCTCTAAAATATATCGTCTAAAAGTCCCTAAACTCTATAAACTTGAGTTATGACTGCGCCAAGGATTTAAGTTAAGGAGATTGACTTTATTCGTTAGCCCATTCCAGTAAGGGTGGCCATTAAAGAGGTATTCTTCACAAATGATGCTATCGAAGCTTTTAGATAAAGAAAAAAGAGGGATAGACTATATTCGATGACAGCTTGATTTAAATTGACACATTTACACACACGCACACTTATTTTATTGGTAAGAACAGAGAATATAATTTTAAAATAATAATCGGCAGTTATCAAAAAATATAATTATGCAATTTTAACTACAAGTAATTCTTGGATATCATGAAGAAGAAGAATGCTAGTTTAGACAAGTAAAACAATTGCGCAAATACGATAGTTCTATCTTATTTAGCACAGGAGTTTTTGTTACTCATCATCAGAATAGCTCCATGGTACCATACTATTGCGATATAAACATGCATACAAAATAGCACATGAATCGGAAACCGAGAAATTGATGAAATTCAACTCGCAAGATTCCATCGGAACTGACATCTAAATTCTAATATATAAAATTTTCGTGTCACAGTTTTCGTTGACATACTTCTCCGAAACAGCTTGACCGATTTTAATGACATTTTTTGTGCTTATCCGGTATCTATGAAAATCGGCCAACATCTATTTTTCATCCCCGTAAATGTTAGGGGTCGTCCACCTCTACATTTTTTAATTTTATTTTTTCGACGCAGACGAAGTTACGCGGGGCAGTAATACATAGATTTTGAAATATTGTTACACATCCGGTGCAAGTGAAATAATTACTTTTATATAAATAAGTCAATAAAAGTCAACCTCCCTCACTAACACAGCGACCTAATTTATATCATAATTATTTTATGACAGGAAAATACCGCGTTTTAAGTACATAAATAATGGGGTCCTGACCGCCTTTAAACGCTGTCATATTTCTTTTTGTTTTTAACTTAAATATTTCTTTAAATTGTTATTTGTTTGTTACAATATTTCTTTAATTATTAAGCATACTTTTAGGCATACCATAGGAATAGTCTGGGGAGCAAAAGAAATGATGACGTCATCAGAAAAGCTACAATAGAGACTTGCAAAATTCACCAGATGTGAAGAAGGGAAGATTGGAACCACAAAAAAAGCCAACGTATGTAATCTACATAATCTTCAGAATACAAAAAAATCTACACAAAAGAACCATTGAAGAGAAACGAAAACGGATGCGCACTATATCAAAGTTAAGGGCACTATTCCTGTATGTAAATTCTATAAAAAAGGGATCCGTTAAACATAAAACTTGGAATCAGGAGGCTCTCGAAACGCTCGAGCGCAATCATACAGGCCCTCGCACAGTAAATCATGCAATAAATTATCGAGCATGAAATATTCAAAACGCCTCGGCATACGGCTGCTGTGAAGAACAATGGAAAATTTCGCCTTACAATTTCTTATAGGGCTGTCACGGTGTATGATCGACAGGTGATGCTAAGAGGTAGTTCTAGGCATTATACTTGATAGAGCCATCGATGAAGTCCATAAAGTCTTCCAAACGCACCACATACTTATGGCTTACATCCCATTAAAGGCTTACAAACCTTTTTTTTACCAAAATCCCATGTTATTGATTCCAATTATCATAAAGCTTGTTTAGGCTCTTGAAAATATCTGTTATTTCGCAGAGAGGTGTTTTTTGACTATTATAGGTTGACCATGCTTTAAATCATGACATCCAAGACTACGCTTCTCATGATACTAAACAATGCCATATCTGCGCATCAAACTTCTAAGATTTGTAACTGAAGAATGAAATGTTGACAGGTCTTCGTATTTTGGACTCATGATACAAAGACAATTTTTCCTTCTTTTTTTCTCCACTTTCCGCATCAAACTATATAATATTATGATTTTTCAAAATATCGACATCCCTGTTTCCATTCACTTCGGTTTCGAGCGGATGCTTCAGGCGCGTTAATTCTCAGTTATTCAATCGCCGCTCCGATGCGTTCACTGATCGTTAATTAACTATTATTCGTACTACAGTTTAAAGAATTTTAATTTACATCGAAGATATTTAAGAGGGTCTGCTTCTTCCTTTATTACAATAGCACATCTATTGTAATGTCCATTTCAGTTTAGATAGAAATCATTATTGAAATTATGCTTTTCATATCTTCGTACCATATAATAAATTATCTTCCTTTACTAAGAGTTAATTATAATATAATGAGATTAAAATAATTACAGTTATATCCTTGATCTTGAAACCTCCCCGGTTCCTAAAGGCAAATATCTAATGAACGTTATAATAGAAATAACTACGATTAATTTGTGAATTATTTTAGGAAATTGCTTTCAATTCTAAAATCACTTTGATGTATTTCAGATCATGTTCCATTCCATTTTATCGTACTAAAATGAATGGAATTTTCCACCGATTCCAATTTAAAAACCTATACAAAACACATCGAACACTTTATCCGAAGTACCGTGTACTAATGACAGACGATGGATCGATCATCCTCGCTCGTACAAAATAAATTGAATTCTAATTTTCAATTTCAATAACAATGGGCTCAAACACTCCAGTGTTAACACGATTTCGACATCTTACGGAGATTTTTTTGTACGAGTTTATTCGGAATAAGAAACGTTTATCTCCAAAATTTACGTCGAACGGTATATTGTTTGTTGATCCTTCAGATCCAATAAGAGCCATCGTAATTTTATTTTAAAAACGTGCTGAACTTTCTTTAGACATGAGTATTCTCTGAATGCCATTTTAAGTGAGAGTTGTTAGATTTATTTATTATAGAATTTAAAAGTAATGCGACTCCAGGTATATTTGCATACACTCTCAACGAAAGGTTGTTTGAAATGCTTTGCTTTCATTATTATTTTTTTTAGAAGTTATGTATCGTGTCGTCTCCACGAGGTCTAATCATTATAGAAGTACATAAGCAAAGATTACCATTTACCAACAGGTAAATCATATTACACGCGTTTACCTAAAACATAACATTTTTATAATAAAAAACAACAAATATTATACCTACCAAAGTTTGATGATTGATAGTCTGTTTTAGTCAGTTCGATTTAAATTTTTTAAATGCATTTTGGGCAGTTCCCGAACAATGATCACAGTCTGCTAGAGTCTAACCATGAGATGCTATACTCATCCTGATAGAATATTTATAGAATATCTGGATAACTACGTATTTACCTAATTTATAAGCCGATAAAAACGATTACAGAAGTAGATAAAAATCAAGACTTTCTTTCAATTGCCACAAAGGTCCTTTCAACGCCTCATCTAATCGTTTTCACAAATCGCAACTTGTTCCCTAAAATAAGCATTGAAAATGTGGAAATTTAATATCAACTCCGTCTTCCTAATCGAAAAACATGAATTCCACGAACAGAAGAAAAAGAAAACTTAAAACTTCAAGCAGCCTTTAAATTACCAAAACAAAAAACATTACAGCAGTTTGTGTCGCCACTTTAGAAAAGATTGGGAAATTCACGACAAACAAGATGCTCGAAACAATGGAATAGTCAGGAGTAATAACCAAGTCTTTCTGCCGAAGAACTTACAATCCTGAAGTGTTGATTGTAAAACAACTTAAATTGCTCTTTTACTACCCAGTTTCGTAAACAAGTTAAAAGTTCAAAGACTATAATTGCTGGAGAAAAGAAAGTAGCAGTATTAAACGTTTTCAGTTTTTCCAGCTTTTTCTTTGCTTTTCTTCGAAGCACTTACGGATCTTTTAGAGTTCTTTAATCTGTCACGAGCAAGCGTCTGTGGAAATTGTTTTCTAGGATATTCTTTGCTTATTTTTGGACTTAACAATAACCAATTTGTTTTGCTTTAGAAAGGCTCTAAGAAGCTTATAAATAGAAATTGCCTTTGAATATTCAAAAGCTAATTTTTCAAATATAAGTAATTTATATTTAAGATGACATTGTTATAAAAATTAGAAATAATAAAATCAGTGAAGATATTTTTGAGTGTTTCAAAGACTTAATTCAATAAGACCCAAATTAACTCATTAAACAATTTTCAAAGGTTAACTCTATTTAAATATCAATTAGAGTCAATACTGTTGGTAATTCTTGATGTAATTATTAAGAGTGCCAAATTTTTTTCGACACAGTGCAGCGTTATTTGAAGTCACGGGTTTGAACTACATTACACTTTTTTACATCAACAGATTTTCATTCACAAAACATTCAATAGTTGTTTGACGAATTTTTGGCGTCACATACGATCGTAAACCCTCTGGCTATGGGCCGCGAAGCCTACGAGGGTGGCAGAAGGCAATAAGTGCCCCCTTCCATTTCACCGGCTCTTTAACTTGGGTGCACTGATTTGATAACACCGTTTGTTTCAAGTACCACTTGCGACGGCCATCATTTGAAGATCGCTTTTTCTTAACAGAAATTCGTCGAGTTTTTGTCCTGAGTGTATTTTAATTAGCAGTATCGGAGTTTTTTGGAATTGAATTTTGTTTTTAAGAAATTAATAAGAGATTAAAGTATTCGTAAAAATCGGCTTAAATTTTATAATAGAGTACTCTGAGTAATAAATACTACGTAGTTTTATAATCTGCAGAAAATAAATTCAACCTTATTGGATATTTTGCTTACACGTCTCTAGTCACAAAATCTTCTTTGAGACGAAACTAGCTGTAGTTAACGAGTAGAGTAAAAAAGAGCAGAGTAAAATCTCAGTGTTTTATTGTTTTAAGTGTTTTTGATTATCACACAGTCTTCAAATAACTATCGTCATCATCAACCAGTAGACATCCTGTGCTAGCCATTAGTGGATATATTATGCCTCCTCCAAACCTCGCTACAATGACTGGCTCTGCGTTGTTTTTATTTAGTGATTTCAAACATAATCAATATAGTAATATAGTAATCATTATTAAATAATATTTTTATAGTAATTTTAAGTACCTACTCTGTAAACGTGTTTACTCGTAAGTCGTATGTCGCTAATTACCTTCCACAGTTCCAGTCTTCGAGTCTATCCTTAAATGAAAATAGATAGCTGTTTTTGTCTCTCTTTGTAATGGTCTTATGTCAATTAGTAGGTATGTTATCGTGATAAATTGGAAAAGTAACTGAATTCTGGCAATTCCTAAACGGATGATAATAACCTAATTATTAATGTTCGATTTTTTGCTTGTATACAAATAATAAATAATCTTTAAGCAAAATATATTTAATATAAGATACATTTGAAAGTAGCGTAATACTATATAAATATCGAGAAATTATAACAAATTTTCAATTCCTGTACCATTTATTTAAAAACATCAAAATTATATAACTAGTAGTATAAAGCATAGATATTATTGTTTTATTTCACCATAGGGATCCAAATTTAAAACCAGCCAAACCGCAAGCTGTATCTATGTTAAATTATTTCAAAGGCGCCTAATCTTCCTCATTCAGTAAGTAACCTTACACACAAGTGCTTTAAGTGGGTCGACCCGGATGAGGTTTGCATAGAAATATTTATAAGGCTTAACACAAAAAGTGGTCTTCAGTTATACGTGGCAAGTAAAATTATTCATAACCTCTCTATTCTCGTGCATACTTTAGAACGAGATGGGTACATCTTTGCTATGTAAATATGCGTAATTAAAAGGGATAAACCACGTTTACCGGAAAGTTTTAAAGCCTTCGCCTCCGAATGAAGTTTTAATCCTTATTGAGTTGGTAATGTGTGTGTGGAGCGAATCCTTTCCGAATTTATCTTGTGGCGGAGACAGGATGGCCTACATCCCGGGACTGGCGTGTTTTCATTTCGGATTTGCCCGAAGTTGGCGCCAAATCCGACCAGCTGCGCTATTCCAACAGGATATTTTCTTTTCCTCCTTCGACACGCGATCTTCACGACTGGCTTTTGTGATTTAAAAAGATTTGCAAGAGCAAACCCGCTTACAGTTTCGTTGAAGCACAATTTTGTTGATCAACGTTTGCGTCTCTGTATATGGTAAATGTGTATAACTTAGGAGCATCTTATATTTATCAATATATGGGCATGTACATATTATTTATTATCGTCAACAATAATTGCATCGTTATGTGTACGGTGTAATACGAATTAAACTAAGTGAATAAGAATATCAGGATATCAAACTAAAAGTGCTCTAATTTATGACATTAGGTAGTTTTATATGTAATTCAAAGTTTTAAATCTTCTGAAATAATCCTCCTACCCATAGACACATTTTATAACAACTACAATACAACTAATAGTCGTGGTGGCCGAGTGGTTGAAGCGCTTGCTTTCCGTACAGGAGGTCGCGGGTTCAAAACCGGCCGGCTAGTACCTCTAAATCTTAATATGAAAAAGATTTATGTGCAATTTTTCACAACACCACTGGCTAAAAACGGTGAAAGAAAACATCGTGAAGAAAACTGCATATCGGAAAAGAGTTCTAAAAATCCTTTGAAGATATGTGAAGTCCCCAATCCGCATTAAGCAAGCGTGGTGGACTATGCCTAACCCCTCTTCGGAGGAGACCTGAGCTCAGCAGTGGGCAGTAATGGGTTGTTACAGTACAGTACAGTATACCTCGTTATTTTTTCATCTAGGGTATTTTTTCTCTCAGATTAAATATACCTACTTACTAAAACCCATGATACCTGAATTCTAAGTTGACAAAAGACAGGATTGGTTTTTCATCCTGTCTATAAAATCTAATCGCAATTTTGGTTTTCTAAATTGTTTTATACCACGATGAACACAAAGGTATGACATACCGTGACACACATGAGATACAGAGGTAAATAACATTTCTGGGACTGTCTGTTACTGACAACCACAAAAGAAAAATAATTTGCGAAATTTAATGGTTTTCCTGAAATATTTGAGCGTAATATTACATTTAGTGAAACTGTCTGTACTAACTATTTCACACAACCCTCATGTTAACAAGAGATTTGGGACCGTATTTGTAAGGGGATAGGCTACTTCTTAGTAACCTGCTTACAATCAACATGACTTCAAACTAATTTTTTGCTCCAATAAGAAAACGATTTTTCTGCAAACTACATGATAGGTAAGTCTAGGTAAAACAAGTGGGTAAGGGATATACTAATTAACTTATAATTGATAAGTCTACTTTGAACTTACCAAACATTTTTATTGATTGGTACAAAAATCTTCCATATTTTTCCTGACAATTTATCATTGCCATCATTATCAACCCCGTAGTAGACCCCGTAGACCACCCGGCAGACCAGCACACTGCTGGACATAGACCTCCCCTAAACCTCATCACAATAACCGGTCTTGTGCTATTTGCATCCAGTAACTACCCGCAACCCTGACCGGTCGTCGATAGCCTCGTGAGAAGAAAGTAAATTTATCATCAATAATTTACATTCCAATTACTAGTCTTTTTCCAATGATTTTTCGGGCCTACATTAAACAAGATCTGGCTGGCTTCTACGAACAGTCTTGCTTTGTTCTCTAATAACAACACCTAATCTAATCTATAACATGTTTCGCTCTTAAAACTACATTGCGTAAGATAATTCAATCATTTTGTAAGCAAATCAATCAAAATCATTTATTTTAATAAAAACACAGTATTAAAAAATTCTAGTATTGCTTTAGGTCTCGCACTAAGCTGAGCTTGTGTTGCGAAATCCGTTTACAAGAACCACGTTGGACACATCGGTAATGTAATAACGAGTATTGTACAATAAAATGAATATATTGTATTATTTTAATGCAGACAAATCTTTAACAAGAATTTACTAATTCAAGTACAATAACCAAGCAAAAATAATATTAGGAAATAAAAAGAAAGTAATTTAACAAAAGGATTAAAAATAAACGTTTCGTGAATAAAGAATGCGTGTGTGTATTGAGAAAGTGTGTACATTTGTGTGGGTGTGATGCAGAGTGTGTTTGTATCTGATTTTTTTTTTATTGCCATGTAGGCAGACGAGCCAACGGGCCACCTCATCGTAAGTGGTTACCGTCGCTTATGAACCTCTGCAATGTCAGGGGTCATTGAGGGGTCGCTACCTAGGACCTAACTTTAAGAACCCTCCTCAAGCCTCGTTTGAAGAAGAACAAGTCATAGCGCTCTGGGAATACCGAAGAGGGGAGCTCATTCCATAGCCGGATGGTGCGTGGCAAAAAAGTGTTCCTGAAACGGACCTTGGATGACCGCGGTGGTTCCATATAGTAAGGATGAACTCCACCTCGACGCTGGGTGGTACGGTAATAGCAGGAAGATGCTGGTGATGTTGCGTTTGTGCGAGGATGTGTGATTGTGTCTGTGTGTGTATGTGAGCTCCATTAGTGAAATATTATTTTATTTATGGTATATTACTTATTTAACATATTAATAATACTATCGTGGAAGAGATCATGCTTTATAAACATTCAAAAAGTCTTCACTCATAATTATTTTTTATTTATTATAATAGCTATATTGATCTATTTTCTTTGCCATATCGACAGACGAGCAACTTGATCATTAGGCGTTACCATCGCTACTACCTTTAGGACTATCCTTCAATCAGTTGTAAATAAATCTTATGCTGGTCAACACAGACTTAATCTTATTAATAACATTCATGTATTTGTGAGGAGCTTATTCTCTGATTTTATACTTGAAATATTGTCCATATTGAGTATCGCGATATTCGCAATAATTATATAGTAGGTATTTCTACATACATAAAAAATCAACTTCATCTAATTATTGTTAAAAAAATTGTTTCCTAAAATATATTAAAACCAAAACACACAGAAACTTTGCATATGCTCTACTATTAGTTAATAAAAGGTAAAAAAAATACTATTAACAATTAAATAATATGGTTACCAAACCAACATGCATTACTTCGGTGTTCTAATGTAATAATAGTATGTAAAATACATGAAAATATAAACTGCAGAGTAAAAACCCATACAATAGATAGATCTACATAATAAGAAAACATAACTAAAACTATTTATCACAAAGGAAAACAACTGAAAAATCCTGTTAATTAACTGTTACACAAACAGAAATGCGTGCTTTTTACTATCACGGACACACTATACACAGTAAACACACTGTGAAACTGCATTCTACAATAGGATTATAGTTGTTATGCTGAACCTAAGAGTAAGCTACTGTAATGCAATATGAAGATTACATGCAAATACTTTAAGCAACAACTGAATTTATAATAAAGTAAAAAGTGTACACGATAACAACGTAAACAAAATATGAAGCTAAAATAGAAATGAGCATTTTTACCTTAACATCAAACAACAGTCATGTTATTTAACTCTCTGAAACCTCGTATTCAAACAAGTCACACTGAGATAAATCACATAACCATAAATATCACAATTCGTGTTTACTCAAACACTACAAACGAATATTTTCGTTTGTAAACAGCGCGAAGTCATACGGCTTGTCAGGTGTGAAAACGCTTCACACGTTTCCCGGACTTATAGAGGAAAAGTGTTATTGAGGCATGTAGTATTGTGTCGTGGTTTTAATGAAGGAAGAGGCGCGTGTGAGGTGACGTAGCGCGGCTTCGACGGCGCGGCAGCGACTGGCCGGGGCGGGGGTGGCCCTCGTCGGCCGAGAACAGACTGCGCGCCGCCCGCCCTACACCAAGACTCGGGACGCACGAATCCGCACGATACAAAATTAATACTTGTTTTGCTAAAAGCGATTTCGATTTGTCGACCCTCGAATTGGTAAAGTTAGACGGATCTTGTTAGCGATAAAGGGTTCGCTAATAAACACGTTTTCAGATCGACATTCGTTATTTAACAGAGTTGTTTTAAAGTAATGCCGGACTGATTCCAATTTCGGTTATTCGAAAATTTTGTAAATACGATGTTTACTGCCATCGTTACACCAAATCAAACATTTCTTCAGTAAATAAATTTAACTTGCTTCCTCCAAATGTAAATTTGTTCAAAAATAACTGAAAAGTATGATCAATAACTAACTCATTATGTGTGGTCGTAGGGTGGAACCGTTTGCTAGATCTATTTTTATTTTCTAATGATATATCTGAATCTGTTATGTGTACGTTTATTACAAGACAACTAATGAAAAATATCGAAAGAAAGGATCCATCGAAAGGATACTTGTATGTCAGAGAAGGCTTTAAACCCCTTTAAATTAATAATATGAGAAGTCCCCAACCTGCATTAGGTAAGTGTGATGAACTATCCCTGCTCCCTCTTAAGAAGAGAACTGAATCTTGCACGGTTGTACTTTCATAATTTATCTGTGGGATTAGGTTATAAATATTAAATTTTTGAGACCATCAGTACAGAAATATGATTTAAAAATCGACTTGGCATAAACATTTTAGGTACACACACATTTGTCTCAGAGCTCAGTACTGCTTCGCATAATTGCACTCAAATAAACATTTTAGAAATTAATTTTTACTTTTCAAATGCAATAGATGTTTTAATACTTGCCTGTGCATTACTTAAGTAGTCATATCACTGTTTGGTATTTGGTTACCGTCGTATAGCTACGTTGTAAGGGGCACAATAAAGCTGCAATAGACCACTAATTACGAGAAAATTCAAAGTAAATACAGATAAATGAATATTAAAACAATTCCCATAATTTGAAAGTTAAATTTCTTCGTAATCAACTCAATAAGATTCAACTCCGGAAGATTATTTTAAATAAACAGAACTGTTTTGCAGACGCCTCCCTTTGTGTAAGTTCGACTAATTAACAGTCTCGGATCAAAGTAAATTGTTACTATTTATCTTTGTCAAATCAAGGGTACGTGCACATTGTATTTATAACTAACTGGTTAACCCTCCAAACTACACCGGTACAACATGAAAATGTAGTGAAATTAAGCTACCATTTCTCCTGACTACATTAGGGTACTGTATAATATATTTAGCCACAGCGAAAAAATGTTTCACTACTGACGTTCATAATTTGCGATTGAACTTGATATTTTTAGTTTCAGCATCGAGCTTCAGGTCTGCATTATTCAAAATAACTTTTAAAAAATCCATAAAGACGTAGAACTTACCATCAGGTAGGCATTGTATGTTTACCAACTAGAATTTAGAAAAAAATATTTAATAAAAATTCACTATTTTTGACAAACATAACTATTAAAGAAAACATAACTGCTCTCCAAAAGTTCTTAACATCTCGAACATTCAGAAGGAAAAATAAATCCTCATCACAAAATATTTATGGCATAAGCATTTGAATCAAACATAGATATTAAGTAAATAAAACTTCAACTCAAAGTTAAATCTAAAGGAAATAACTCAGGATCCAATATTAATAAAGTAGTAAGTCTGGTGTAAATGAGGCAAACGGGTAGAGTTTTCATCAAGGGTCCGTTTGACCGGTCTCGTCCGATTGCCTCGTTCGTCCGGTTGCCGACCGTCCAGCTACCAATATGACCGCGGCCCATATAATGCGGTCACAGCTGGTTCCCGATCTCGCTGCCCGCATACAATTGGATTTTTAACCGACCACTCTGCTGTACTGTGAAATTGCCTTTATTGCCTTACAAAATGCAATCATATAAATACACATAACCTATTACAATTTTAATTAAACTTTTCCCATATCCATATTACTCTAGGTTTTATCTTAATTTAGTTACTTTATGACACCTTTACATGAAATTTACTTACTGAACTAATTGTAAGCGGAAAAACAATTTGCCCGCCCTCAAATTGACAATAGAACGACTGAAGATGATCGAATAACGATCAATTATGCAGGGATCGGAACTTAATATAATCCTTCCTCCCGGAAGGTCCGAAAACAATGTTGTAAGGAGTCGGTTCCGTGTCCATAAGGGCGGAAAGCTGACCCGATCGGTCTGCGTCAGTTCAATATGACGTGTCCAATAATGCGGTCATGCCTCCACGATTAAATTTCCAGCATTTCGTCACGCACCGTCGTAAAGAACCTGGAAGTCCGGTCTCGTATAAGAATCCACAAAACTTTTTATAGATATCTCGTGGACATGATCGTCACTTGGTGGAAGTACTTCGCTCGAACGTAAAACATTTCTGCGACGAAAGTTACGATTTACGACTAAAGCGTTAAGCAAGAATAGTTTTAAGTTTTATTTTTTCTGATACTTTTTTATAGTCCTCTTGAATGAACCCTTTCTTTCAATTCTCCGCTTAGGTATAAAATTTCCATAAATGAACTTTTAAAGATTCCTAAGTTAATGAACGATGGTAACTACTAACCATCAGACTTCAATACTCTAGCCGGCAAAAAACAACAATCCTTTGTAAATAAATATCATTACTCTAAACATATACCCGTTTATCGAATTCTGACCAACACATATCGAAGGTCTTTTGTTAGCAGAAACGATACAATCGGAACAAATTTTCAAGCTATTGTCAATCGCACCGATTGAATTGTGGAGATACTCGTATGAATGGTGAATTTCTGTTTCGCCTTTGTCATTCAATAAAGTACGGTTCGGGTTTGTGGAGTGAATTTATCACGTTGAAACAACAAAAATTTCGTAAAACACAGTTATTTTAGGACTTTTATCGGTTTAGTACACATTCGGTGGACTTTGCGTTTTAATATTTTTCATAACATAATAACTGTATTGTTTAAACATGAAGGACTTCATTGTATATTAATTAAATGTTGAATACCCTTACTTAATAGTTTAATAGTCACTCAAATTTTACAGTTCGTCCTTTCAACTGAAAATAGCAATAAGTGGCACAGACCTAAATTAATAAAATTATTAAGTTAGGATCCTAACCCTACTAACGAATTAATTTATAATAGTTTCTAGTGCCCTAGGGCTATAGTGCTACTTTATTAATATCCTCAGTGCTATGTAATGAATTAAAAGGTTCAAAGGTTTGAAAGATTAGATCAGAGAGAAAGAAAATTTAGCACAATTCAATTCTATACCCAATTTATATAGTCGAGAGATTTCTTTTTGTTTTATTTTCTAAATAATACTCGAGGTTTATTTTATTTCGTATCAATAATTATTATATTTAATCAATGAAACATTTATGCGGTAAGTTAATTGCTAAATACACAGCCAATTCAATTTATACAATACGACCAATTTATAGGTTACATCATATCGAAAATGTAACTGTGAATAGCGCAGAATAACACTGTTATCGAACCTTAAATTATAAGTTAAGTGATTTTTATCACGCTACGATAGTTGAGCCCTTGTATGACTGTTGGCAATTGATTTGTTGTCTATTTCCGCGTATCGATTTAGTACTTTATTGTTTCGTACTGTTAGTTTATTTGTGGAAATCTGTGTTAGTGTGTTAGTTACATAATACACCAGCTTTTAGGCATTTTTTCTTTAATTCACTACTAGTAAACTAGATAACGAAAGTAATCAAAATAGTTACATTTATCCCCAAAATATTAAATTCAAAGTAGATAATATTTCACCATTAACTTAAGGAAGAATACAAACTTAATATCCACTAACCCAAAGACATGTACAGTTATTAGTAGTAATGCTGAAACTCAACATAACCTCATAAGAGCAGAGACACAGAATGCGAATACAGAAGTTAAACTCACACATGTACCCTCACGTCTTCTTCATTATCTTAACCTTATACCATTAAAATGGGGTCGGCGCAATATGTTTTCTCTCTCCATTCATTCCTAATCTGACATAAGTTCTCTGTCACGCCGCAAATTTTCATATCTTCTTCGCAAACCAAACCATTTCTTCTCTTACATCCATTCACTATCAAATTCCATAATTGCTTTGAAACGTAATACACCACCGTATTTAAACTAATTAATACACATTTAGTAATAATTGTAACGTCCTAATGCGGGAGCGAGTGTAAAATGTTTCAGAAATGTTTTAAAAGTCAGATTTCCTAACTCTATTGTATACCATATAATATATAAATCTGCGTCTGCGTTATCTCCTTATTTTTGCATACATATGCTGTATTCATGAAAGTTATATTATGTATTGATCAAGAACATGCTTATCTTCTACTCTAAATGTATTCTGTGTAAGAGTGATGTGGGCGCGATCGTAGGAGCATTAGCATAACGAGAACTCTCCCTACTCTAATGAATGGCCTTGCAATTGAAACAATAGTGGATTAGCGCCAACTTCGTTATCCGTTTATGTAAATAGCACCGCAGCGACCGATGGGTTTAGTTTCAAACCAATCTTCAGAGATGTTCGCTTTGGGATCGACGTTCAAACTTAAACGTAATTTTTTGTGTCATTGTTGTTTGGTTTTAAACCGACTTCCAAGAAGGAGGAGGTACTCGATTTGTCTGATTTTTTTATGTTTGTTCCTCGATAACTTTAGTTTGGGTGAACCGATTTGAATGATTCTGTTGTCAGATGAAAGGTGATGGCTGAACTTAGGTCCCATTTTTTTAAAGATCGTTCAAGTACTTTTAGATCCTGTGTTTAAAACTATGTATTTGTAACGGACAAAATTTCACGATTGGCTTTGCGTTTTAGTGTGTATTTATTTTTTATATGAACCGATTTCGATTAATCTCTTTTTGTTAGAAAGCAGACATTAATAACATGAAAAAAAATAAGATTTGACTGGTAGTTTTTGTGCTAAGCTTGACAAATGAAAGTCGGTCGTTTTCATTTTTGTAATAAAAATATTATTGACTAACACTAAGTCATATTCATAGTATAGGTAATATTGTTTGAATATTATTGTAAAACCTATTAATTTACATATAATCTTGTAAATATAAATATCGCCTAATTTATCCAGTGTCAGTTTATTAGCTGACCATGATCGTAGTGGCTAAACCTATAAATTGACTCTGAGGTCGGTCAGCATCTCGTAACTAATTTCAAGCTCGAAACCTTCGCAACAAAGCCAGTGACTGCTTTAAAACGGTGTCATTAAAACATAGAGGCGTCTTTCTTGTTTGTTTATGTAAATCGAGTGGGCAAGTTGCTACGCTTCGATTTTATATGAGTGGACCCGGGCCGGTACCCGCAGTTTACTTTGGAACATTAACGAGACCTTCCGAAACAGTTTCCTGAGATTTAGGCATCGCGATAACTTTAATGGTCAAAGAGATTGACTTACGAGTTTCCGTCTAATTCGTATAGGTATGTTGTTAGGGTCTATCGATCCTCGTGAATGCTTGGCAAGAAGATTAACTCTACAGTTACAAATTTATCTTAAAGTTTATATTCACGTTGCAATACCGAAAAGTAAACAATATTTTATTTATCTAGTAATATTTTTACAATTTTGTTATGTTTAAAATTTAAATTAGGTAAACAATTTTCATTTGATTAAACCGAAAACAAATTTTCATGTGGAAAATACATTCAGATTTCAAAAATTTCTTGCAACTTTCTTTGTTCGACCAAACCAAAGTGGAAGAGAACTAGGCTGAAATGTCCATTACTATTTAAAAATAAATAAATATTTTTTAACTTTTGTTTTACAGTTTCTAGTAATTTTCACAAAACATAAGGTCCAACGAAATATCTGACTGAGCATTACTCGAACGTTGCACTAACAATAAACATTGTTGGCGTTCCTCCGTGAAGGCTTGAATCATTTCCAAATTTTAAATGGATTTCATTGCTTCATAAAAGCTCACGGCTCTCAGTACATTTCTGACATCTCGTCGTTCGATAAAGCTCGCCGTATTTTATTCCAACAGCATTTTTCTGTTTGCAATGTTCACACGAGAATTTATGACAGCCTCCAGTGTTTAATCTGTTGTAGTTTTTAAAGCCAGCTTACTAAAGTTTCAATCTTTTTACCATGGATACGGACCGTAATAGTCATTATACTAATTATATTTCTACTAGTGCTACTAAAATATAACTTTTTTGAAACGTGGGTAACAGAAATATCTGCACTAGACTTATATTCAGGTTCTTCATAGTGAAAATATAACCATAGTAATTTTCAACGGCCTTATGTGAATAGAAAGTTTTCCATATTGGAGGAATACGAGAGTTCGACAGGTCAATCCCCAGTTGGTGCTCGTAGGAAACGTTATTCGTAATATAATATACATCTTATCAAAGGAAAGGATCGGCCGCTGTGTTCGTGGGCGTAAATCTTGCCTTTACGGCCTCACCTGTCGATGGAATAATTTACTGCCGGCTTAAAACTTTCTCCCAAAAGGAAATCCCAAACACTTCTCAAGAAATAACTGAATAAGAAATTCTCGAGTGTGCGCACGACACGAAGGCCCTCTCTCGCCTTGACAGCGGGGAAATTCAAACTTAAACCTTTTCTATCAGAATAAATAAAATCTTGAACGCTTTGCCATAGACGTGGATTTCAAGGAAAGATTTATTGAAAACCCTCTTCATATTGATTTATTTCTACAATCGTAGACTATTTGGCGTTACTAATTAAGTAACTGGTTCAAACTAGGTTGCTTTACCTGCCAATCACTTTTGGACTTTCATTTTAAAATTATTTTATGTATTTTCTTACTAGTCATCTACTGACCTATAAAGGATAAAATATGTAACGGTATTTTTTTTCAATTGCTTCATACTATCAAGTTATAGTAAACGTGTCAAATCATTTGCACATCAGATCAGAGCAATCTGTTTAGTATTCTGTGAATCGTTACACAATTTTGTAGGCGCCTCTAACGAGAAAATAGCAATAAATATTTGCAGAAGCAAATCTACTGGCACATTGTATTCCGAATCAAATTATGCAGCGCATAACTATCGCATTGTGTTCTACAGTTATTTACTGTATGTAGGTTTGAATCGGTCGGCGTCCCGATATCGATGGATATAAGCAATTTGCAAGTAAAATGTGGATGTCGGATGCACAGGGTGTTGTCGTCAGTTTTTTATTATTTTCATATAACTTTATAGGTGAATGAAACGCAGCTTTGTGATCTGCGTATAAAGCGCTTTATTTAGTAACTTTTTTATTTATTTGTGTGTCTAACACAAAATAGGGCGACTAAAAACTTTCATAAAATTGTTATGCCTTTTTATATTAAAGCATATTAAGATATCTAATAAGCACAGACATCATTAAAGCAAGAACTTGAAAAGCCTGAAGATTAACTTGAATGGATTAAATAAAAGAAACACGTAATATTATGGAAATCTACTAATCGAAGGGAAGACATGATCATCACTCAGTTGTCAAATAGTTACTTAAATACCTCACATTAGGAACTGTGAAGGCTACTATGAATCACATCCAAAGTATAAGTTGAAACTTACCAAGACGAAAGTTTATAAATCTTGTTCAATGTGGCCAAATGATATTAATAACACAGTCTTGGCGAGTGTACAGCACGGATAATTCAATGGAAGGCGTTAGTTACGGTCACTGTAAGGACGGGGAGCGTTCAGTAGATTATCTTGGCTCCGATACCACGAGACCGGCACTATTCCAACTGGCACACAACGAACTTACCGAACAATCCATTACTACTCGAGATTTCTACACGGATTTATGTGTTAGTGACGCTTGCTCGCAAAGTACAACATATTACTCATGGCTTATAAATCTTATAATGTAATTTACATACCCCCTTTATGTCCAAAAGCATAATAATATGTCAATTAATAAAATTGCTCTTACCTCATTCAAACGTAATTTGTATTTAATTAAATTTATTTAGTTGATTTAATGTTCGGGGAATGAGTAGCTTCTCGCTAGTTTCACAAACCTGTACCTGGAATGACCCGTATCCTGGAATTTCATGCACAGTCAATTTCTGAATTCGAAATTACGTGACAATGTACTGATGTGTGTCTCATGAGACTTGTGTTAATTATTTGTGATATAACTGAAGGACCATTGTAACTTCGTCTGCATCATATAAAACGGAATAATCAAATTTCTTGCCATAGGTTTGATTCACGACTTCAATGTAATATCGGTACAGCTGCATGCTGAACTGGCACCTGTTTAATCACGTGATCTTTAATCCGTTTAATTAGTCCTTCAAAACATACATTACCTTGAAAACATACCACACCTCATCATCAGCACACATAGATTTTGGAAATTCATCTTTGTTAATATAGATCCGGGTATTTCGGGTATTTGCCCACCTCTCACTCCCACCACTGTAACTCCTGTATAGCCAGAATCCACAGCGGCGACCATCGTAATGACTCAGAGCAGTGAAGCCCAGGAACCCGAGGAAAAGCTAACTTGTCTTGGGCACCGCAACGAATTTAATCAGAATTTAATAAGAAGTAGGAAAAACATGACTTTAGACTTCCCTTCTCGCAAAGTGGGAGACAATAAAATAAGATTGAAAAAGCATTACGTCAGAATTGAGAAAAGCACCACGGACATTGATTTTATTTAATGGATTTGGACCTATTCGGTGAGCTGTTGTTAATATGATCTCATATTTTTTTTCCACAATTTTATCCACAAATAAAGTATGTCACGTTTAATATTTTCTTGTAGCAGTTTAGTTTCGTTACACAGAAATATATTACAATACTACATAGGGTATTAGTCTACTCGAACTAATCAAAGAGCTTCTTAACTTATTTTCTGCAAAACTTTGTATAAGAATACGTCAGAGATAATAACAATTCGTCTCTATTATCGGGAAAAGTTACAAAAACCTTGTAATGTCATTGGAGTTTTTCCTCAAGTTTGTTTTGTTTCTTTATAACATCAATCATTAACTTTTTTCTTTTCGAAGATTGATTTACGAGTAAAAATAATATAATAATGGTTTTCTTGGTCAAGAACAAGGAATAATTTAATGCCGAAATACGACCGTAACAAAAATTGGTAGTATCTTAATTTTTCAATAAAATATGAATCCGTGATTACTTTTATACTGACTTTATATTAAAAATATAAACGTGCTAGATAAGTATGTTATATTATGTGCTCAAGAAATCCCTCACCTTCTCGTGGGTGTTTAAAGTTAGGAAACCAATCAAGTTTGATAAAAATTCGTAGTTTTTTAATTTACCAGAATTTTTATAAAACGTTTCCCTTTTTTCAAATTGAAACGGGACCCTGAGTGTTTTTTATTCAGCGCATGCAGAGAAAAATCATGACACCTTTTAGACAATGTAATTATTTTTCACATCCGCTTACGTCATATGGCCGGCATTTTTGTCGACTAATTAACATTCACGGTTGAAACGGGCAAAGCTTATCGCAAAATTCGGTTGCACGAGGGAATTTTCATGTCGAATTAATTTTACCAAACGAATTTAGATTACATTAATAATTACGTTTATAATGTAACGTTTTTAATCGTGTATTTTAGATATGGTATAGTCAGGATAGCGGTAATTGTAGGGGCCTCGATTTATTGAAACGGTTCACGTACGTTGACTAGCTGTTGATGTTTCGATGAAAATATTTCATTTTATAATTTAGTTTTAACAATTTTTTAATACTAGAATTGACAGTACTGGTGCGCCTGGAGCGATTATTGAAAGTGTAACACCAACACAGTATAATTTGTAGAATTTGGCGCAATAACTAATAATCGTTGTCATTACTTAAATACTTGTACACATACTTCATAATTAAGTAAAGGAATATGTCTAAAATTAATACCAGCCAGGAGATTGTATGGTCACCTTAACTACGATGCAAACTTCGATCCTTATCTACTCTACTACTTTAAATTCTTCAAAATGTAATAAATTTTGCACTTTAAAATCAACAAACCATAATATAAATACAAGATATGATTAATGACTCCAAGTCAACGACCTCAATTACCTCGTCCACTGAAAAACGATCCTCGAAACACTTCAAAGACAATTAATTTGAGATGGCAACCTGCACCGACCATAGAAATCTTACACCGAATACAAAATGACATCAATTAAAATAAATCAACTAATATAAATAAATGGAAATATGGAGGGGGAATCTGCGGAAGACATCTGGCTCACTTTAATTTGTTCCGTACCATTGTTATGCGGAATTAATATTCCAATTTATTCCATTTGTGTATCGAGAGTCGTAGAGACGTAGATCAATATTTGGTGGCATCTCTTTCAGTTCGGGACGTCTTGAGTCGGCCCGGCTGGTTACCGGGTAATTGGAACGTTACGCCCCAGTAATTAAGATGAGTTATAATGTGTCACCGTTTATTTACGCATACAATACGCTATCATAAATCATAAACGTATTATTTTGGTGTGTTTAGAAGCGTTGTGAGACAAAATCTGAAATCGTAATGTTTGTAAACATACCTACTTGTAAAAATGTCGGAAGCTTGAGTAGTATCTCTAATTATTGTGCTCTGATTTTAAAGCTCAGTTTTTATTATTAAGATATCTAATGATCTTATCTATAAGCATCGTAATAACTATGTAATTTATTTAAAACATTCTACTCTCTTTATATTGGTAAAAATAATAATATAGGTAACAATACTTTAAAACTACTCTTCAACACTCGTAACACACTTCACTACAATAGGTTACACAAATTTCCTACATACAAACAAAAACAGACCACAAAGTATTTTAAAAGAATTTCATTTTGTAAGCCACTAGAGTAATACAATAAATCCTTGTACACCGCACAGCCTCGGATTTTCTCAAAGCAGAAGTGATTGGGACAAAAATAAACACGCCACAAAAACGGCTTAAGCACGTAACATAAAAATCGCATCAACAATAAAAGCATGTTCGTAATTTGAACACGTAGGCTGCGAAAACGAGCTTCTTATCACGTTACGTACAATCCTAAATTATAAACAACATGAGAACGTAACACAATTTTTAACAAGAACAAATTGTTAACGCGCTGCCTGGTTCGCGTGCTGTCCGCTATTTACACGAACTTTATCAAAATAAAAACGTATTTAAATTATAATTATAATAAGGCTCTATTTAATACTAACTGTCACGAAATATAAAGCCTCATTCAGTCGTATAATTTAGATCTCGATAGCCAATATTGTTACCAAAAATGATATTAGTCAAAAGGTATCATTTTTGTTTCTTTTACTAGTTTTTTTTTATTGCAAGATATATAAACGAGCCTACAGCCCACCTGATGATAAGCGGTCACCTTCCCATAAAGGACGTTTCTTAACTTAACTAGTGTAATTTACGTACCACAAGGACAACAAGACAAAACGTTTTGGACGATGAACACAATGTTATCGTGCTAAATAATATCGCACTTAATCCAAAAAAACAAAACAGACTATTCGCCCAAATAAAATGTTACTCAGCTTTTAATTCAAAGAAATTGTAAGAGTTAGTTAATTAAGTAGATGGTCTTGTAAGAATTACCCTCATCCCTCTTTTCTACGCCCTCCATGCGAACAGAAGCTTAAGTTGCTGTTTTTATTACGGGTTTAACATACCCTTTGCAACTTTTGTTTATACTTAATGTCGCAAAGTACTTAACTTCTATAAACAAATTGTTTTAAATTCATAACTGTTTTTATTATCGATTCATGGCAATTTAGAAAACAAATTAAGTTAACCAAAGTCTAGTCTTATTTTATGAATTTGATACAACAAAGGCTACATAGACGCACACTAACTTTTTTGAGCATTAATTTGATAAAGAAACAATAAATCTCAACAAATTTATGTTCAGGGTTTACTTTCAACAATCCAAAAATAATTGTTAGCATTACAACCAACCAAAAACGCTCCATAATCCAACCTACTTCATAAAAAATCCTAAGTAATTAATTTCACAAAAAACAGTTCCTTTCACGCTTATTCTTATTTAAATTCATTCATTTAAACAAATGAAATAAAAAGTCTTAAAGCTGTAATAAATTGAGCTCTTAAAACAGTGACTATACTGAATAGATAGGTAATTAGGCGGCATTAATCTTAAGGTTCTCAGTGGTAAGAAAAAGTAATTGTAAGAAATGACGATGACGTCTTGCGGACAACTCTAGAAATATGAGTTTTAATTACGTATCGTAATGGCGATAGCGATTTTAGGTGAAAAACGATTATTGTTTTTTTTTCATAGGGACTCTTAAACCTCTACAGTGACTAATTAAATATGTGGAATAGCCAAAGGCTTAAATGATTAAAGATTTTAATGAATATAAAATTAACTGTAAAGTATAATTAACCACTCAACTGGGAACGTCACTATTTGCTAGATGGCGAAACTGGGGACTTCGTTCGGAATCAATACCGTGTTTGAGCCCCTTTTTAAAAACCAATTAATTTTTAATTTTGATTTTTAATTAAACCTTATATTTTTGTAAATCTTTATTACTAAACGACGCTGTATTGCATTTTCAGCGAAAATATATCATCTCCGTAAAATATGAGACGATTAAAAAATATAAACAAAACAAGTTTTAGAACTGTGCTCAATTTTGGCTTCTGCCACAGATTGGCAGAAGTAAACAAACCAATTTGGTTGCCGATCCCAGTTGAGTGGTTAAATGAAACTCCATTTGTGCTGTACAAGGTATAGGTTTAAAATTTTTAATTCCCATTAAGAATATAGAATTAGATAAACAGTAAGAAAATCAATTCTAATCAAAATACACATATTAGCATTTTCTATAAACAACATTTTGATGACTATAGCCATTCCTATAGTGATACGTAACTGCACCCTATAACAGAGAACAACCGACGTCCGGCAGCGTTAAAAGAATTCATAATTAATTGTTCCATCCCGACTGCCGTCTTAATAGAGAGCTTTCCACGGCTTTCCATGTTTTCTTAGAAACGTAATAAATTAATCTCAATTCTCTGAACAAAACAATTCTATTCCAACTTTACGACGATTCACTGCTTTTTTTCTGTTCGTGGAGTGCGCTTTTACTTTTGTCATTACGATTAATGTTTTATTGGCGAGGAAGATATTTTTATATTTTCTTTGTTTTATGATATAAATCACAATTTATGAAATGACAAAAGATACTTATTACCTCTAATTGCATTATACTGCATAATATGTAAAAGAGTTTGATGTAGAAGTTTAGGGTTTATTTTATAATCCAGTATATGCCTCAGTAATGTAAAATCATAAGTTGTTTTTTTTATTTTTAATCTTTTTAAGAAATATATTATTACTTGTATAGTTCAGTAACTAAAAAAATCTAACAACTCTAAAATAAAATTTTACATTTTTACAAAACAAAAAACTTTAAAGTATAAACTCGACAAGGCTAATCTGCACCCCAAACTTCAATGAAGTTTCGACTACTTACTTTAAGTTTTTATACTTAAATTGTTAATACTATTTCTCAGTTAGTAAATATTAATATTACTAACTACAAACTTCACCTACGCAAATGGAAGACAATGGGAAATCCATAAAAAAAAACACTTTTGGTTTTGTCTTTTTTGTATCCCTGTTTCTACTTCGTAGGTACACACTGTTGCTTATATATGTACATATATTAGCTATTTCTTACTTTCTTGCCGAGTTACAGTTATTGCGAGCTTTCACGAGCCTTTTTCGTGAGTTCGTTGCATAACTATAAAAGGAGAAATGAAAAACGTGATGGCAAAGAACACAATTTCAGGAAAGGTCTTCACTAACGTACGTGAGGGTTTTTGGTCTAATGATGTATTGTTATATTAGTCGATTGAATTCAAGATAAGTGAACGTTTAGATTTTTTATACAAAATAATGACATTACTTGGAAAGACATTAATTTAAATTAACTTGAGAGGTGTCAAGGGACACCCGGATGGAACGAAGTTCCTTTCGATTAATTAGTGAGGGAATTGTAATAAAATTTTATTTTTTTAATTTTTAAAAATCTCTTATAGAAAGAGAAAGAGAGACAGACGTTTTAAACTAACTAATTATTATAACTTAAATAAAATATTTTGATCACAGCGCCATCTAGCATTAATCATATAAAACAAAATAAGGAATTGTTTTAAAAGATTTTAATCACAGCGTCATCTAGCGATAATCATCTAAAACAAAAAAAGTGTCTTTGAATTTCCGTCTAGCCCCCTTTCGATAACGCGCGATAAGGAACTTCGTTCTAATAAAAATAAATCACATAAATTTCAAACGAATTCGTTTCGAAAGGAACTTTAAAAAAAGATGTAGATCCAATCATCGGTCATTCTGAACCATCGATAAAAAATAATATCCGTAAAAATAAATACTTAAGAAATGATTTGTCGCGTTCCGACCACGAAGTCCTATTCAAAAACAATCAACGATTCAGCAATCCCAACTCTCTTGCTATCTCTTTCAGGCACAGTCAAATGGTAATAAAACGAAAGGGACAAAGATATAGTTCATGGGATTGCAGAGATTTAAGTAGCAGAATAAGGCTTCAAGTTGTTTCGATAGACCTTGATCGCGAACGACCAGTGACCTTTACGGAATACTTGAAATGAACCGAATTTATCGCGCTTACTGATTTCTGTATTTAGAACAAGTAAAGTTATAGCTTCCGTTGATTTACAATATAAATAAATGAAGTAGGTACCTAACTTGAAAATTATATCACTTTTACAAGCGCTAAATATTATGATTCTGTTTTATATTTATAAAATATCTTAACTGAAATTTTAATTTGTCGTAAAGTTTGTTTGACTCATTAAGTTACTCCTTAATTTATTGTCAAATATTCAAAATCTCCGCGATATCTTAATGCATCACATTAGCACCGGAGGCGGCATGCCGGGAAAGAGTGCCGTGGGCGTAACGCGTCACGCCGTCCCTCATAACCCTGTACTGGGTGGGTTCTGACCTCAGCCGAGGTTCGGACGCTAAGTGTGAGCGGTTGGTGGTTTTAGTGCGGTTCAACTCCCGGTTAAATAATTAAATCAATAATATAATAATGTTCACAGTGAAATTTTAAACAAACAAAATATCCTCAACTCTATCATACTAGTATAGGTATTACATGATACAAGTTGCACTTGCTCCGACAGTGAATTCAAGTTATTTGAATACAAACACGATGTAACTTCACATTGGACTAGTTACATAACTGGAGCACGGCTCGCGAGTAAATTAATATATGAAACCAAGGTCTGAAGTGTTGACATATTCTACAAGAAACTGTCTTATTGTTTCTAACTTAATTGTATTTTAACCTGAGAAAAAGAGCTTGAATAAAGTGGAAACCGTCGCTCTGGAATCTCTATAATACAATAAATACTGAATTAACGGAAAATTTTCAATTCCAGGATAAATTGTCCTTCTTCAAACGAGGCTTGAGGAGGGTCCTTAAAGATAGGTCGTAGGTATATATATATATATAGGTAGCGACCCCTCAATGTCCCCTGACATTGCAGAGGTCCATGAGCAAAGGTAACCACTTACTATCAGGTGGCCCGTTGGCTCGTCTGCCTACATGGCAATAAAAAAAAAACTTCTTTGTGTGATTAGTAGATTGCTTTTATATTTGTATCACTAAAATGGTGTATTTTTATTTTTTTACTTACAACCTTTCCACCAGATTCCTTTTGAAAATATAGGAAATATAGTACTTAAAGTTTATATCAAAGGGTCCCACATTCATTTGACAGTGACAGTACATTTTGAAGTACGCTCTATTAGTATCAGTAATAGTTTAGTTTTAGTGATTGTAAACCCACTACAATAACTATGTTTGATTTAGTTTTAGTCTTATTAAGTCAATAAGGAAGCAAAAATATATTACTCATTACTTTTAATATTCCGAGAAGAAATAAGGAAGGTTAAAAACTGCAACTTTTTCCCAGCACGTGATGTTAGGGAAACATGTGTGTCATAAATTCAGCAAGTTTTTGCGGAACAAAACAATTTCACGACTTTCTCGGGTTTTGTTATATTTCGTACAAAACAGAATTTGTACATTTTCACTTTGGGTAATTTTCACTTTATTATCATAATAGTATTTAATATAAAATGACTAAGATAAAAATATAAAAATATAAAACTAATACAATCATTTAAAATTATATTCAAACCACAGAACTTTCCATAAAAATGAATTGGAGATGATGGAGAGAAAGTTCAAACAAAATAATTACAAAAAATCGAGAGTGACAATAACCACTTACGATCAGGTGCAATAAAAGAATGAGTCTTTAGATAATAGACTAATGCCAATTATGGTTAGTTTCCCAGTTGAGTGGATCAATTACTTTTTCAAGTTAAACTACAAATTACTCACTAGTTAGCTTATTCTCCATAGGAAAACTTATAATAACAAAGTTGTATAAAGCCTTCGCTACTGGCTTTGGCATCTTTTCTATACATTCACTGTAAAACTTTCACGGTCAAGGCCGTTGCTATCGTAACAGTTATTGTAGGTCGACCGCCTCGGTATTCGGTATTTAACATTCATGCATTTGTTTTGTAATTGTTAAGAATTATTATTGACCAGCTGATTGCTTGGAGGAAGTCTGAGTAATTATTTAAATTACCTGTAAAGTAACGTTCTAGTATTTTATGAGAGTGAATATATGGGACCAAAATCTCTACAATCTAACGGATTTGGTGGTAAAACGTCGATAACTACGAATTCTAAAATAATTAAACACATATCACACATGCAGGTCTTTTACGAAAATATTTTTTGTTTAAATTAGTATTATGTCTTAATAAGGATATCAAAAGATCTTTAAAAATTGTGAAATTTGACGTAGTAATCTAGATCAATGAGATAAAGCCTAAATGTTTCTTTTGTAACTTCCACTAATGTACAAGCGGATATCATTAACCCATTTGGCTTTGTGATAAATCAGTATTACAAATACGAGTAACTAAGTTTTTTTTATTTTTTAACCTCCACAATGTCAGGGGACATTGAGGGGTCGATACCTACAACCTAACTTTAAGGACCCTCCTCAAGCCTCGTTTGAAGAAGGACAAGTCATAGCACTCAGGGAATACCGAGTCTAATAATTTATAAACAATAAACTATAAACTTAACAAAATAAATACTCCCAATAATTTTCTAAAATTATCTAACACATATTACATACAAGCGTTGGACGTTAATTTAGACAAATTAATTCAAACAATTTCATACATAATGACCCCGCAACTAAATAATTAACAAAGAGTTATAAAGAATTTTTCGCCACTCCACTGTTACGTCAGTGTTCGGTGAGAATCAGTCATGACTTAGATCTCACCGATAAAAATTAACGATTTTAACAGAACAAAAGAATTCACAACAACGATAATACTAACTCAGTGACGACTGACAGAAAAGTGACCCACAATTTACGCAAGCTTTGCAAAAACTGATGTAAGCACAACTTAGATCAAATCACACTTCTAAGGCCTTGTTAGTTTGTTATACAATACAATTTAGGCATTTTACGGCGTCATAAAATAGATTTAATAAAGCACTTTGTGCACTAATTACAATAAATTACAAAGTCGCCAATTATTATGTACTAGTCTGACCCTGTGCGTAACCATTAAATTGAGGCGCCTACTCATTGACATTTAGGTAAGGCTGACGAACTCGATCTACGGATGACTTGTGGATTCTCGCCTTAATGTCACTTCCCTGGTCAGGATCAGTAGTCCACACGTAAATTATTCGCGGTCGAACCCACGGGCCCTTCCAATACACGTCAAGGCCTTTAGTGTCCGTATATAATAAGTTCACCCGCCCGCACCTACACACTTTGTTACTTTCACGCGAGCAGTGCACATTTTGACCGTTCAGAATGTACAGGCTTATTATTTCGGCCTTTGTTATAGTGGCCGTGTCGTGCCAACAGCATGAGGGAGCTAGACGGGTACCCAAATACGCAGGGGATCCTAAAACAGCGGCCATAGTGCAAGAAGCTCGCTACCTCAGTGGAAATGGTGCATTTGGTGCTGCCTACCAACAAGAAGATGGTATCAACTTCAAAGAAGAAACTGACGCTGATGGCAACAGAAGAGGCAGCTACTCTTACATCGACCCAAGTGGCCAGAGGAAAACAGTGAACTACATCGCCGGCAAAAATGGATTCCAAGCTGTCGGAGACCACATCCCTACTGCCCCTCAAGCTGCAGCTCCCACTCCTGGCTACACACCTGACCCTCAGTACAACTCTCCGGACTACAAAGCTCCTCAATACAGTGCACCTCAACAATACACTTCACAACCTCAACCTCGTAACTACGGTGGCAAGCCTAATGAAGACGACGGTCAATATCACCCTGAGTTGTACGAACAAGAGAATTACGCAGCTCCTCAACCTAGATACCAACCACAACAGCAGTACCAAGCTCAACCCCAGCAACAGTACCAACCTCAACCTCAATATCAGCCTGAACCTCAACCACAGTACCAACCTCAACCTCAGCAGCAATACCAGCCCGCCAACCTGTACACTGGTGTCCAACAAGCTCAATACAGTGGTCTTCAAACACAACAGTACTCAGCTCCTGACACCCGATCACAATACTATGAACCAACAACACCTCCCCCCACACGTTTCTTCCCCCCTGGCAAGTTCAGCCTAAACCGAGCACCCGACGGTTACTCTTATTCCTTCCACAAAGCGTAAATCTAATTTGTAATATGGCCTCGGCGATTTGTACAGGCCGAAACACGTAAAAAGCAGGCATCAATTAACAACTCGCCGAGTCATCGAGGGGGTCGACCGCGAACTACGCACCTGCCTCTTCGAAAGAATTTCTTAATTGTTGTTTGCTGTGATATTGTGAGTTAATGGACATGTATGCATAAAATATGTTGTTTTTCCTAACTTATAACGAAGGGTTTTCGGAGCGGAAACGCACCAGTGGCGGAAACTGAACTGTAAATAAATTTAGAATTATTGACAAATAAAACGACTTTTAATTACTTCAAAATGCTTCTACATATTTGTAAACCAGACCAATAAGTTATAATAAAAATACAAATCAATTTGTTTTATTGAGCGACAGTAAAACCTGCTTTTACTTCCTAGTTCGCAAGTCATACTGACAGGGCGAGTCCGCATTCTATAAAGTACTTGAAAAGTTGACTGTCTGGTAACTAGATCACCTTACTGCTAATACAAGGATACTTGGCAGTTGGACCAGTCTAGCCCTACCACGCCTAGCTTTCCATTTACAAGTCATTATTCGTTTGAATGCCACGCTGCAATAAAATTTAAAGCGTATCGACTATGTAGATCGGAATTTAACGCCTTTCAATGCACAACTATTTAGTATTTAAAATAAGAAGTATCTCATTCTAAAATCTTAAATATCATAAAATAGTTTTAAAATTTTGAGGCTCACAAAAATATTCACTGCCTAATTAACTTGCTGACGTAATTATTGCTTGTAGATTTTTAATTTCTTTTAGTCTCTTAAGAATATTACAATTTTAAGGCCAATTGAGATTAAAAAAAAAACACAAAATAAACACTCTACTTGAATATCAAAAGACATTTAGACTCAATATGATAACTTATTATGGGTCAGTTATTTAAAGTATGTAGGTACTCTGTAGTAACGCAAACTAGGTCTTGTGCGTTACCATTTCGAAAAATTGTGTAAAAACTACCTTCTGTGAACTTTAAACAGATTATCGTTCCTTCGAATCTAATACAAGTATATTTTTTGTGTTGTAACAAAGTAAAGATAATTGCATTGTCTTGAACCTCGAGTGCTTGAGACGAGAGTAGGCGAATGAAGCAATCACATTATATGAAACAACTTGATTGGCATTTTATTGGGTAAACTGTTCTGTTGATCGATTGGTACAACATAAAATAGTACGTTCCATTGTCTTTGCTCACGATACAGTTAACAATAACAGGCTTAAACTTTAAACGGATTAGGAGCGTGCGCTCTTTACTTTGCAATGCTCATGTTAGTTTTACGTTAAACTAAAAATTTGCAGTGCTTAATAAAACACTTTTTATTATTAACACTAAATACTAAATTTTCAAATTCTAACTAAATTTACTAATTACATAAGTAAACAAAAATAATTTCGCACAATCGTTCAGCTCTGAATACTTTCCGGACTTTCGTCATATTAGTATGTAATTAAATTAATTAACAAAGACAGGACAGGAATACATTCTCTACCACATTTTTAGTAGCAATACACACAACCTGGTTAGTTCATATTATGATATCCTAGTTACCTATTGCATCAATTTAATCTCCAATACAATTAACCCGCCATGCAATAACCTGTAGCTAATTGACAGTAATAGATACCCTTTCAATGCAAATACTCAAGCGAAAATTCTAAGAAGATTCTAAGAAGCGTCTTATAAAATCATTCATAAGTAAGTAATCCACTTTAATCTCAACTTAATTTGTTCTCAGAAAAAAAATATAGTCTTGAGTTTATGCGGAGAAGCTTAGCGCTCGAGGCTACTCGAACGAACTTATCCTATTTAATTACAATATAAAATGGGAATCTAAATGTTCCCAGTAAGGAATAAAATCCAATAACCAAGATGATGGAACAGCAAGAACTGAGCCAATAAATAAACTAATTTATTTCATCCGTAATGGCATAAAACAGAATAAAAAATGCAGTCGTCCGTATAAATAAATGCCAGGAAAATATGAAAGTGATTTGTTTGCGACATGAAACGTTGCCGTTTTATTTAAGTTCCTCTGATACTTCCAAGATATTTGTGTTTACAATTGAAGAGATTCTTTTTCGTGGTAAATGTAAAATAGGGAATGCGTATATTTTTTTAAATAAATTTCGTTGTTCGCATTAAGTTTATAGGTTTTAAAATAAATGTTTTAGTAACTTGATAATTAAGAATTTTATTACATACAAATACACTTTGTCATAGTCTCGGAATTACGTAAGTAGTAGGTAATCTTTGCAAATTTTTATGCCATCCAATAATTCGAAAAGGTTATTGTATAAGAATCAAAAAATAGTAAACAAAATAATATCATAAAATAGATTGACATGCTTTGTATTATTACTTTTTTTAGCAAAATTGAATGCACAAAGTGTACATTGCTAAAGTTATCTTTACGATCTACCTTTACAAAACTAATCAACTTAATTTTGATGTTAAATCATACTCACAGCTTCTTATAAAGAATATAAAATATAAAGAATTTCATCGTTTGAATGAAACTAAAATGAGCTATAAATTTTTCTTCAGAACTTAGCGGAAACATTTTAACTGAAACTAGTTTTATCCGCGCTAAGTGAACCGCCGAAGAAAAGTTTAATCTTAGCGCACTCAAGTTATTCGAGTTATCTTAACTTTTATTATGGATCCCAGTTCCGATGATAATTATTCAAGAATCTTTTAATAACATTGCGCCATCACGGTTAGTCTTATCAAATCCGAGTACATTCTTCTAATTCCCCAGTTCACATGATGTTACTGATATCACTACTGCTCTTAAACGCGTTCATTAAGGGCTGTATGTACCTTGTTGAAGAGGGGCATTTATTGCGTATAGGTAGTAATCACCAAAGACAGAAGTTAATCATGTCGTAGACATTGATTAGGATAATACGTCCGGAAAAATATTCGTTGTAGCGTACACCAATGTATTCACAATAGAATCATCTCAATATAATTTCAATAAATTTAATGTAGTTCTCAGTTCAAATTTTCCAAAATAATCTAGTTAGCGCAGTCAGCGTTAAACCAAAGTCGTTCACGTAAGTCGAAATCAAATCACGTTTATTCAAACATCCGAATGAATCTTCGTCGCCGTTCTACCGGGGTTACAATCCGAAGGCAGGATATATCTGGGAGGAAAAATCACGGGCGACTGGATCTGCAGTTCACTTTGTATGCATTGTGCATCGTGTTCGGGACATCGGGACTGCGGCTCACATCGCACACACGCGACAAACACTACCCAATTGCCAACTTTTGTCTGATTTTATTTAACCGTTCGATTTAGAAAGTGTGCCAAATTGTCTGTTCATTAGTAGGTACTTGTTTTTTTGTGTTAATTATATCTTAGGACAATTAAGACTCTTTAAAGTTTAAAGAGATGTTACTATGCACTGTGGCGGTCCACTGACCATCAGATACTTTGTTTACTCGCCTATTTACTAAGATTATAAAACGTATCCTACACATTTCTTCAAAATTATAAGTAAAATCAATGAATAGATCTCCATACTATTTAAATAGATTGATCATATAATTTTGCGTTCACAATAAATAATTAATTAATTATTATTATATTTTATTTTGTTCATCTTAACTGTAATTAACAAGAGTAGCAAACAGACTACAAAATTCATTTACTCCAATAACATCAAAAGCGTAATTAAGTAGTCTGTTTACTTGCATCATTAAAAAGTATTTATAATCTCATAATCTAGATTCTAAGCCTTAGCCGTATTTCCAACTTTATGTCGATCTATTCAAGATGTCAAGGTAAGAGACTAATTCTCAAATGAGGAAGGTTTATTATTGTTTTGAACGTCTAGTACCAAAATTTCAAATATGTAAGAATCTAAGTAGAATTTGTTATAAGAAGAATGAAGTAGTAGAAGAATAGTAGTTGACTCTATTAACATAAAAAACTATTTTTCTTACGTAAGTAGGCCCGTATAAAATCTAGACAAGATAGGAAAATAACTACGTATCACGTATCTAACTATGGAGGGTCTGTGCGGTGGACTTCCGAGGCTCCCTAGGGACTCGCCGGGATAAAGCCGTTTTCTACAAGAATAATAATGCCACTCGCCTCAGACAAGGAACGTTTCATAGGTAGCTTGCGAAAAATTACATAAAGCAATTCAGTGTTTGCTTTCACGAAGATTCAGAACCAGCTGTTCGCTTTGGCAAATAATGTAAAAATATGAATTTAAATGATTCTCTGTTTTAGAATCTAACAGTTTTTTTTTCGAAGTTATTTGTTTTCAACCTTTTTATTTGCCAAAAAATAGTGTATTTTTAATACAGAAATGAGTGTTATTTTTTATTATATTATAATGCCAACACAATTTTAAATACTCTATGTTACAACTTAGTTGGTTGTACATTATAATAATAAAATTATTGTTGTGATTCGTCTAAAATACCGAATTTAACAAGAAAGCACTTTCGGTTCGAGATTAAAAAACTTTGTTATTTCGTCAACAAGTAAATAAGTAATCGATTCTGAAACAAAAATAATGAAACATTGATAAAATAAACATGAAAGCTAAAGTTTCGAGCGTCCTCTATAAAGGTTGAGTTTCGTAACAAATATTCGGAGAAGCCTAACTCCTGTCTAAGGACACGAAAAACTTTACTAACAACATAACACAAAAGTTTATAACTACATTTATTATTGTTTTGAATACTTTGTTCGTTTAGTGAGCACATTATTGGCGTGAACAGGGTTCTGTATCGTTCAGTAGTCGTTAAGTGGAGTCAAGTTTATAGGTAATAAACGTGTGAGTAGTAAAGGGCCTTGGAGGCATAACTGTCTAACTTCATTACTGAAGCACTACTCTTCCCCAAGATAATCTCCCTTCCTTTAAATTGTTTCGAAGACACATCGAGATACATATATTATACTTCGTCCCCTACCATTAGCAGAAGCCCGGGGCTGTCTTTTCGAATTTATTTTGTGGCCCCAGTGAATCAAGTATAATAAATATAAGTACTCGTAAGCAGTGAAGTTTGATTTTACTCGCGCTATTAGTTTAGACGATTACCGAAAAATAAACTTCATTTGCCAATGTTGCCATTGCCATCATAAGAACGGGTTACTCAGTGAAAGTTCTAAAGCTAGTGGAATACTAGCTATAAATAAATGTTCCACGGGGAGTGCAACGAGGAATTATTTAAGATGATTCCAACATCTCCCTTTTATCATCGTACCACTAGGCGTCGAGGTGGAGTTCATCCCTTCTATATGGAACCACCACGGTCATCCACGGTTCGTTTCAGGAACACTTTTTTGCCACGCACCATCCGGCTATGGAATGAACTCCCCTCCTCGGTATTCCCTGAGCGCTATGACTTGTCCTTCTTCAAACGAGGCTTGAGGAGGGTCCTTAAAGTTAGGTCGTAGATAGCAACCCCTCAGTGTCCCCTGACATTGCAGAGGTTCATGAGCGACGGTAACCACTTACTATCAGGTGGGCCGTTGGCTCGTCTGCCTACATGGCAATAAAAAAAAATAAAGTTAAAGTGAACATTAGTTCGTTTCTTCAAGCTTTCAGAAAGATTCCTAACCAGCTGTTGGGTCTGGTAAAGAATGTTTATATTGAAATCGAAAATGCACAAAAGCTACTGGAATAATACAATCGTCCACAACATTTCCAAACTTTATTATCTGTGAAAATTTGAAAGTTTATTCGTAACATAGTCCAGTGCCCGATTTTATTGTGGTCCGCAAGAACTGACACGGACCGAACATAAATCCGGCCGGCACGCGTCTTGCGGTACGAAAAATTAACTCCCGACTATGTCCCGTTTTTATGGGGAGGCAATAATACTAGTTAATGTTCATTTCTTTTGAACGTGCGAACACTTGTGCTGAATCACTGTCGCTTAAACGTTTCTCGGGTAAAATTTAGGACTCGACTCTAACATTACGTTTATTGTGTGTTTTTCTCTTAAGAGCTTTTCTTAAATAGCTAACGGGTAGTACAATTAAATTCAAAGTAAACAGTACCATTTTGTTTCTTTTCATTTAGTTTTCACGTTTCTCAGTATTATACCTAAACAAATCTGGATCCACTTTAATCAACGTAAATATATTCACCGTTAAAGGTCAATGATTACCACGAGACCTTTATTGTCTTCAAGCAACCCACGGCCATTGAAATTTACGCAGCATCACAATTTACAGCAATAAAGAGTATATCGCTCAGGTACATGCAAGGGGGATGCGGTCACGATCCCGTGTATATATCTTGGACCCGGTCGTAATTCCGGATAACAGGGAAATTAGCACGCCCGCTCTGACTTGTATAAACATATTCTACGTTCGCTGTACCAACATTATAATATGGCTATTTAACACACAACATTTTTTAAACATTATTTAAAATTTACATTCAATTATTTTTTTAAACAGAAAAGGTATAATACATTCTGTAGATAGCGATCTTTAAATAGCATATAAACGTTAGTTTCTTATATGCATTGGTTACCTCTTCCATGTTATGCTAATTACTTGTACGCTCAACAGCAAAAACACTTTTTCCAAGAACACACTCCCCTTATTTAGTTTTCAAGTTTAATTTAAATAGTTTCCATAGTCTCCATTGCAGATGCGGTGCGCACGCGAACAGTGCGGTACAAATAAAATGCAATTCTTGTTTGCTCTAAGAGATTATTTGCTAGAACAAACAGTATCGCATTACACCCACTGTGTGTATAGTTTGGAACCCTGCGGAATTGCCCGACTTGTTCCGTTTACATTTATTTTCTTATGGATCGGACACGGGAACCGAAAGAATAAACAACAGAAGTAGAATATTTTTTTGATAGTTGAGCCTATGTTTTGCAGAATGCAAAGGATTAGGAGGACGAGCTTAGCTTATAAATACTTGATTAATGTCACTCTTGTACATTGGAAGATACCAAAAAAATATGATTCGTTTTTTTTTTATTTTGTCTGAGAAGATAGGTACTTTTTGGGTTGATAAATTTGGAATTTGTTAAAAGTCGGGGACTGTACTTATTATAAAGATATGAATTGTAATGTTTCATAATAAGCCATTTCATTTCGCTCTGAAAATGTTGTTTAACCTCAATTTGTTTTTATTAAAGGTATTTCACCCTGTTTAAGTAATCCGAACCGCCCGTCAGTGTGTATTTTCATTTACTGAATGAGCAAACTCGGTCCATTTCCCACACTATTTCGTTTGTTCCTGAGACGCCACCGCAGCGTCTCACTGCACCTGCTGTTTACTACTTTAATTGCTTTAGCCATTAATCGCTGTCCAGAAGGGTCTGTTTCAGGATCGAATTTGGTATAAATAAACGATACCCAAAGACGATCTACGCCTAATATAGTTCATGAAAACTCTGCATGTTGTTTTCACTATTTCACCGCTCTATTATAGTGTAGTCAAAAAAAATTCGTATAGATTTAGAAGAAACCTCTTTCTTAAAGTAAGATCTGACACAGTTGTATTTACAATTTCAAAAAAGAATGTCATTTGGAAATATCAGTTACTAAGTTACGTGAACCAAAAAATAAACTCGAAAATATGCAGTTTTTTTCAACTCCATCCCTGCATTTTTGTCAGTTGTTACATTCCCATGGTGTTTTTGCACCTCGTATGTCTAAACTCTGTCCCATTTACCCTCTTATGTTCAAATAGCCAATCTTAGGGCGTTTATACACAAGCGCAAATCAAATAAATGCGTAGGAACTAAAAAAATTTAATAGAGTATTTTACTATACTGTATCTTTAATTTGTATCGGATTCAGTAAGTTTTGTACGTGTTATTTTTTTAATCTTGCTTTCTCTAAAGTAACAACATACTTACGTCACTATTATATTATTTCAAATTTTACTTACTACCTGATTTTGTAAATCAGCACCGGCGTCAGCAAGCCAATCAATCTCGAATTTACTCCAAAATTTAGATGATCAAATCATCTAAATTTTGTACTATTTGATAGACAAAAACAAAGAACGTATCTTGAAGAGGACTTTAATCGATTTACTACAGACCAGCATTTTCGAGCCTACGACAATTTCTATCTGCACTTGTGCAGTCACACAAGTACATAAAGCGCTCTTGTCGTTCTATTTTGATGGCTAAAACCGAATGATCCTTTCGTTTTGAAGCGCAATTGCAATTAAACGCGACACATTAACGTTGCAGAGACGGCACGTTCTCGAGTTACGGTGTGATCGTGACTGTGAACCGCACCACCGCTACCGGTGGCTGCAGACTGCAGATTGCTATCTTCCCTAACTGCTGACTTCCTCCACATACTTCCCTGACTTATGAAACTTTGGATTCCGGGCGGAACTATAAGAATTTTATTTATTAACACAGAGATGGAAGTTGGAAATCGAATTTTCTCGGATGTTACACGTGTAAAATGAAAAGTTCTTGACTGTTTTTCTATCTTTTTCCATTTACGGCGTTATTCGAGTTGGTCATTTTATGTAACTTATTGAAACGTAGGAAATGAACTGCATTTAATTATTACACATAAATAACTACAAAGTAGCTCTACAATTAAATACGAAGAAAAACTTTATATTATGCAATGTTTGAGAGTTTGCAAGTTGACCTGACAGAAAAAAGTAACAAAAAATAGACTAGATACTTTAAAACTGTTCGCTACAAAAGTTGCAAAGTACACGTCAAAAGAAGTCCTAACAAAGAGGACATCTGGCCAACGTTACCGTTTGTTTGGCAAACATTTAAGAGTCGAGACTTAAAATTTTTCGTAAGTGTCTGGCTAATTAGTGTTGGCACAAATCTTCAAAATGAAAACTTTTAATGACGCCGAATGAAAGTTTACACGCTCCTTAAGTTTTAGTACTCGACGTGCAAAATTTCTTGCCCTCATTAAGAAGTTAACGTTCAATTTAAAGCGGAGTTGTTTCTATTATTGATAACGATATACGTGGCTGCTCGTTAAACTTAAAACGATTTCATTTCAAAGAGGTTCGCAGACATTGTTACTTACAAAGTTTTGTTGTTCCTAAGTTGTAGACATCTCTATATACTTATCTGTATTGTTTGTAGTTTAAATATGATCGGATCTGGTATATCAAAGATAAATTTACTTTGACATAGAATATATAATTTTATGTAACAAATTGTTTTGGCAAGAATATGACGATGATAGATATCACTCAAAACTTACTTACGTATTTACAAGTTGTAAATTCCGTGCTGTAGATGTCTTCGTAAAATGTAGATAGGCGCTTTGTTACTGGTATTGTCCAAATCTATCAACTCACAAAAACGGACGTATCTTTTTAATTGTAAGTAGTAATAGCCAAAGGAGGTATGTATGGTATAATTAAATCATAAATTAACTCTAAAATTTGTCAATAATAAAAAAGTAAAGCCAAAAAATGACACATCGCGACAGTTGGTGTGACCAGAGAATTTTGAAGTCTCCTCCTGGAGTTAAGTCACGTACAGTACAGTCATAATAGTTGAAAGGCAGCAATAACGTGTGGAAACGTCCCACTACGGATCGTGTCAATATGAAAGCGATCAAATTCCATTAAGACGCGTGCTGAACAAGAACTACCTAAATATGTATGTAAGATGCACATTTGTAGTTTCTTTTTCTGTACCAAAGTACGTTGTTCTGGCCTTATGTTTTCTTCATAGAAAAATCATAGTCTATAACGCTGCTGTATTTGGCTTGAGAATATTCAATGTCTTGAAAATGTTAACGTATTTTCCAATTAAAGGTTTTGTCACTAAAGTTTCCGTCACCAGACTGTTGAGATATGACATAGTGTTGTCATTTAAAAAATAACGAGTAAAGTATAAAGTCAAGTCCTCAAGGATATACCCACAGTTACTTGAATCTTTATCAATGGAATGTCTAATTAGTTATTGTGAGAACAAAATACATTATTCATTTTTATGATACTAATTAAAATTATTCCAAATAACGCAATGCAGTAAATAAAACGCTGTAAAATAAACAATTTATTTACATAACCTATTTTGCGTTCGACATTACGATTTCTCTTGTAATGAATCGTCCGATTCAAATTTATCATTCCATTTTACGTAATTGAATCGCAACCACAAATACAGCTATTACGGAAATGTTATCAATAAATTTCAATATACAGGGGAAAGATTTAGGATCGCTCCAAATAATTTATAAAAACAGATATATTATTTATTCAATTTTAAAAAGATAATCCTTAATTGAACACGACCATGAACACAATTTTAGATGTAACATAGGTAGATAGTATTTTTATGATATACTTCGTAGTGTTAATTACTTCATAGTGTATAAATCGATTTCCTTCAGACAGCTGTAAAGATAGAATATGTGCCTCGTAGGTTATTTTGTATATCAATCAATTAATTCCAATTCTAAATTAATTTAAATTCAATTACTTCCCTTTACGATATTGTTGTCAAGATTACACAAAATTCTTATTAAATAAATTTTACATTTCAAATCTTTTCTTCAACAAAAATTTATCTTAATTAGGCACCTTACAAATAAAAAGCTTAAATGTGTATCTGTTTTGGCTTCAATGTACATTTCTAATACCACGTAGTATGTTTTTGGAAGAATTTAATTGATGTGTAGGCGTTTTTGAATCGTTCCGTAATTGACGTGCTAATGACCAAATATTGGATTTTCATTAGAATATAAACACCGTGAGTCATCATTATTGCATCTCATAGTAACTGTATCCAGGTCGAGAGCAGATATTAATTTAGTAATTACTATAAGATAGATAATATGCTAAATAGTAGATAATAGGTTGCCAAATATCTCCCTTCTGCTTTTTTGCTCTTTATTCAATGGTTTATAAAAAGTGTCCAAACTAATCATGCATAGCGTCGTTTTGTAGGTTGTGTCAAGACCTTTCAAATTATGTATAGTATTGCCAGATACAAGCTCTGTAGCGCGTAGTACATAGCCGCGAAATTCAAAAGACAAAAAGGCGGAAGGGAGATTTTTGACAACCTATTATAATAGAATTTGGCATTATTGTTCCTAATTTGTAAATTTTGTTTTCGTCACGAATAATCTGTCTATATCCTATATGTATGTTATAAGATCTCTCTGCATTTCTCCCTCTTCAGCAACATTGACAAGTACCTAACTATTATTATGTAATAAATTTCTTTAAACACTCGCGGTTATCTACATCACTTAAAATAATCGTGGTAAGAACCCGTTTAGTAATAGTTTAAGTGATATTATTATGTACTATATTTATGTCTGATGTTAATAACAATAAAGTGACCTATCTATCTATCTATCTAAATATTTAACTTTACTCAAAAGAACTCAAAACATAATTTCTCTATAAACCATTTCATTTAAAAGTCTATTTGATCCACATACAGTGCAATAAGCATTATGTATGATATTTAATGCAAAACGTCATGCAAATAGAACGTTAAAGTTTCCGAGGTCGGCAATAGAAAACGTCAGACAACTAGAGAGGCTATTAATTATGAGAAAGGAAATTGAAACCCCACTGGAAATGGAAAAGTAATAAAATGCTACAGCGATTGCAAGACGAGTGCTGTTACCGCATAGCTCGTTTAATATCGATATTATATTCATACAATAATGTGCATATAGGTTTTGTAGAGTTAATTGGATGTGTGTGTTTGAGCTTTTCTTATTGAAAAGTAACAGTTTTGCGACCATGTTGCAACATGTTGACATACTAGCAAGTCTAGAACCACAATAACCTAATAAGACCTACCTTACAACTTTGTGACAAGAAAAACTCTGTTACACCAAGATAATACCTACATAAGTACCTAAATAAGTGGGTTATTTCAAACGTTTAAAAAAACATTAGTCTATATTATTATTATTAATATTATAAAGAGGAAAGATTTGTTTGTTTGTAATGAATAGGTTCCGAAACTACTGGACCGATTTCAAAAATCCTTTCACCGTTGGAAATCTACATTATCCCCGAGTAACATAGGCTATATTATATTTAAAAAATAATTAGGGATCCTTACTGAAACTCCAATAATGTAACATAAGGTGTAAAAAAATAACCTGGAAAAATCCTTACGTAGCGAGCGCTGCGAAAACTATTGATGATAGAACAAAATGATGTACTAGGGTTTTTAGGTCTTAGTAAGACAAACAAAAAGACAGCATATTATATCTAACTATCATAGTTTAGTCACAATAACCGCTATAAAAATAATATTTCGTCTCGAAATTGAATTTAACGTTAAATCATTGAGTATCGTTTATATTAACCCTTATCCAAATTAAGTATTATATTATCAAGAGTATTAATGTAGAAGTAAATTACTTTTTGTTTTATTCCAAACGATTTAGAAGTTATCACGAGTATAAAACGCAATGAATATGTGGTTGTACTTCGGTCCGCGCAAATAATAACGCGACGGCATTGCGAGTACTGTTTGGACCCCTTTGTAACGCAGACGAAGTTGCGCGGGTCAGCTAGTATTTCATAAATATAATTTAGGTTACAATAATTTTGATAACGTTCCAAATACATATTCTATGCATTACGTATTGAATGACAAATTTAAAGAAATACAATACAGTACAATACAATATAAGATAGTACTTAAATAAAATCACGTTTCTTAGTAAGACTCACAATGAATATAGCTAGCCTGTGACTGAGCCTATCTTATCTGAACAAGATACATTTAATAGGGTCAAAACTTTACAAAGTTGTATCAATTTATACTACACTATAAAAAGATATAAACCATAAGTGGTTTTCCAATAACGATATGAATAAAAATGGTAAAAACAAACTGACTTTAACTGTTTTAAAAAAAGTGATCTTCTCCCAATTTACACTGGATACCTACTATATAAACGTTCAATCAAGGTACGCGAGCTTTTAATCCGTATTTGCTTACCAACCAAAGGGAAATTGCCGACAATTTTTCAGGGATTTGGGGTTTTACGATGTAACTTTGTCATTTTATCATTCTATCTTCTTTTAGTCTACTTCTGTATTCGACTCAGTTGTATGGTTGGTTACATGAGTATTAAGTAAGTAAGTTTAGCTATGGTATTTATACTGAAAATTTTGCAGGAGCCCATAAAAGACAACCATCATCAGGAGTTTATTAGGAGATTATTTATCATGAAAAACAAAAGAAACTTATTTCATACCTACATTCGTGTTGATTAATAATAGATTAAAGAGAATTCTAGAGTAGGTAATATCGAATTTTACAACTTTGCGATAGAAAAAATCCAATAGCTTCTACTATTGCTGGTAAATACTAAATTAAATACTGAAACTAGTAGAACATAAAAAAAAAAAAAAAAAAAAGTGTTTTTCTATGAAATACCTATCTACAAAAGTTAGCGATATTGAAGAGGAATATTTTGAAGGAAAATATTCTCGATACTTGAACCGTTTACTCTTGAATCTATTTGGATAGGATAGATGTTATGATTACACAACTGAGATTTCAACCTCATGTTTAAACGGTCCAGCAGTTTGTACTTATCACGTAAATGGATTTGGGTAACCTGTCTGCAAAATACTTGGACTTTTTTTGAGTTTGAGGAAATCATCGTATCCCCATCCACCTGCGGGCGGGATATGTGGGAGTAGAACCGCACACTCAGCATCCAAACCCCTGGATGAGGTCAGAACCCAGAATACCAAAAAAAACAGTAAATGTGAGTATCTCTTCTATTTTTAGATTCTATTAAGTCACTGATTTTTCTTATACATGTCATAGTATATTTACAATCTAGTATCGTTACAAAACCTAGAAAGTTGTTTGAACTGTTATACGAATAGTTGCACAATTATTTATTTAACCTAAATCATAAAGTTATCCAAATACACCAAGTTAATTGACTAGCAACGTATTACATTGATTTACGGGCCTTTAAAATAAGTTTCTTCCCGGGAGGGGTTGGTCCGCTTCCGACTAATTTAAATCCTAACTTTTAGTTAAACTTTACCATATCTTCGAGAGGGGGCTCGGATTACAAAATAATTGAAGTAGCTTTACGAGGGTCGTAAACTTGCATCAAAACAAAGAACTTATGTTCCACTGAAGTATTTTGAGTACTTTATTACTCTCAAGTGGGTGGCTCCAACCATATTTTCGCTAAAAGTCTTGGTTTATTCATTTAATATACCTAGATATTTTAAGAAGATATTTAATTAGTAGGTAGATAGCATTATGTACATTGGTTGTATTGGCTGAAGAACATCTTTAAAGTAAAAAATGATGTAGTTTTTTCAGTAATTATAAATAAGTAAAGCTCTTCTAGCTAAACAACTAGTAGGTACATTCTTACCACTTGCATGACATAAAACATTTCTTAATTTAGGCCTCCCTCAAGTTTCGCTACCACAACTGATCCTTTCATTACTTATATTTTTTTTACAATACTACAAATATTCGACTCCAATACATTCCATGTTCTTAGAAGATATCAAAGTAAGAAGAAACATAACTCAGAGGGTCTCGTAAGGTTTCGGACCAACATTCTGTATAAAGTTTTAATAACACTTTATGATTCGAAACGTTTCATAATTTGAATAATTTGAGTGTGTTGATTCTAGTAATGGAATTTCGACTTATCTATTTTAATCAAATTAAACTTAAATTGAATATTTGAAGTATTAATTGAAATTATTTTTGGTATTCCTTTGCTAATAAGAACGGCTTCAAGCTTAAAGTAAAGTAAATGTAATTTACGATTCTCCGAAACGTCAAGTAACCGTGTTATTAGAACTCATTATCTTATTTAAATATTGTTTACTTATGCTTATAATAAAACGCATTAAGCATCAAATTAGAAATCCCATGAGAAATGATCTTAAAAATTTCTGAACAGTATAAAAAATTTAATGATTGAACAAAAAATACATTCGCTTTGCATTACAGACAGAGTGCATTACAGAAAGTGATAAATAAAATTCAGATGTGATCACTTCAATGTAAGTTGCTGCAACACTTATCCGGCGAGAGCGCACTTTGCTCCGAACCTGACCCAAATAAAACATGGCGCTATCTTGACGTCAGCGGCTCGGATTTGTTGGCGAAGTAAAGAATTTAGTGTTCACCCCTGTCCACCTCAACCTCACTGTGAACCAACGTTAAGAAACTTCGAAAGACGATGATTAGGATTACATCGATTTTTGTTTCTGGGATACTTTTTGTTTCGTTATACGATTTAAATACGGTTTCTGGGATACTGATTACACGCAATGTGATAACTTTTAATGATTAACAAACAGTATTACGACAATCCTAGACTTTGAAACTAGTGAAATTGCTTAGCTCTATATTCTCGATTAAAAAATCCATTAGTGAAGTCAGTGGTATCCAGTTTTCACTAAACAGTTAGATTTATTTATAGAAAACAATAATCGATGATTTTTGTATTAACCTTCTGTGTATTTTTATTAGGTAGAATAAAAAGATTTGCTTGCTTAGAGGTCAAATAAATGTATTAAGAAAAAAACAATCCGATCCGATCAAGAAAGGACGGTCACATTAGACTCTCAGACGTAATAAAAGGGATATCAAGATAATATGGAACGAAAATCCGTTTTAGTCCTTATTCTATATTCAGATACAAAGAACCAGTATCACATACATATTTACAATAGAAAAATACGTTTTACTTAATGTCTGTTTGTTGAAAAATCTTCATAGATTCGTCTTAATACGACCTAAGACATCTTCAAGCACTGGTTTAGTATCTACCACGTTACAATGAAAGTATCTCTTAACTGTATTTACTTTTGGTAGAACCTAATCCAAACACGCTATACTCTATGTCACTATGTTTACAACATCCGAATGTGAACATTTAGCAGTCTCGCTCTCCATACAACCAGCGACAACAACTTTTTGTCCGCTTTTGTTGGAACACCTGAAAAACATGAAAAAATGTTTGGATGTAAGCAAAACAGGTTTTTACAGAAATCTCAGATCTGTGTTTTTACGTCGATAGTTTAGAATTCGATTGGAGTTTTGTATATTCTTACGAAACTGTTTTTTGGTATGACGGTTTTTACGAATACGAACACATTTTATCTTCTAGCAGTATTTTTAGTTCTACTTTTCTTAATATGACCTCCAATGAGCGTGTTCAGTATTGAAAGAAAGAAAGAAAAACATCGTGAGGAAACCTTATTATTAATTAGATGAAAAAGTCGAAATAACTGTACATAATTACAGAAAATATATAACATCAGTTCATGAGAGTCCTCCAAATGAAGAACGTAATCTTGATAATACAATACCTACCTACCAAAAACTGAAAAAACAATACAAAAAATCAGCAATCTTAAAATCATACAGTGAGCTATCTGTATTTCCTATTTTCTGTGTACTAGGGGTCAGTAATTCACTGTCGTCATGACATGCAAGCTCCAGTACTAGCTGAGTAATCACATTTCGTGTCATCCTTTTGTTGTGTTGTCGGTTACGAGGGACACAAAAACTTTGTGATTTAGGCACCGTCATACACGAAATATTACGATGTCGGCAAATACACTGCGAACTTTGAGAAATAAAATGTCACGTTGTTATCGAAATCGTACAAAACACGTTAATGTGGAAACGGAGCCAAGTTCCTAACGCTTACTTCGTTGATAAAACAATTTAGATCTAATTTAATGGCGACTTCGACGGCAATTTAAATCATTTATATTTCTGATATCATTATTTTATGGTAATTAGTGTAATAATTTATTGTAAAAGTGTTTTTTTTTTAAATGTTAGTACTTCTAAAGTTGAGTAATGTGATTAACCTTTACGAACATGTTTCTGAGTAACAACATAAAAAGTACATAAATGTCAAACGAAACGTATACATTAATATACTTTCTTTTATATGAATAAGAAATTACATAAATACAAAAGATTAGTAGCGCCTTCTGATGTTTTCAGCTTTTATGCTTTTACTATATCGCAATTTATACGTTTATACCTTCAATACTATGTAGTATTGGTAATATAAACTTCAAAAATGTCGACAGATAAAATTCCAATAATTTCCGCTCATAACTTTTCACAAAACAAATCAATTTGCAGAGTGTATCGAGAAAATGGTTCTGATATCACATACTTGGATTATCGCCAGTGGCCTGACGTAGATTTGTTACGAGAGTAGAAAATTCAGTGTTCACTCGGTTTAAGTCCCGCTACTTGAATACGAAAACCCGTGGAAACGCTATTAAAAATAAAAAAAAATCTGTACAAATAGAGCCATTTTATCTAGATTTTAACAACTCCACAATTATAAATTTAATAATATCGACAAAATAAACAACAAAGTCACAAAAATGAAAGAATATTTGGATCAGCGCTTTGCTTGTAAAATTTAAAACTTACATGCCTATTCATCGCAAAAAAAATAGAGAAATAATAAAAGTTTTGTTTCGATCCATACAAAATGAAAATTATGATTTTCAGACAAACAAAGCAATTTACGAAAAATCTGTGAATGCAGTATTATTAAACATCAAAAATAAAATGATGTTACATTTCAGCAAAACATCCTATCTCTAATATTTAAGGTACTTCCCGTTCATGTCGCATAGTTTTGGAACACCCTGTATAATACATCTTTTAAATAATATTAGGTACTCTTAAAATGAGATTTGTTTAATAATTCAAAAATGAATTCGACTCTACTGCTTTTCGTTACCCGGGAATTCGGCAAAGGAAAGAACGAATGTACATCGAAACTGCCCGATTACCCTGAGAGGGTCCGAAAAGAAAACTGTGCTTGTGGAAATACATGCTATAAATTTTACAACAAGACAACTCATCTCATTTTAAGATCGTAAAAGGCCCTCGTGAATATCCATTATATATTTTACTTTCAAGAGAAACATATTTCCTATCAAGATAAAAAAAAGACCAAATCAAATGAGATTAGAAGTTGAGTACTACATATTTAAATAGAAAAATAATAAAAATATATCCTTAACGTGCCATTCGCCATACTCGTGGCAGCTTCTTTGTAAACAATAACTACGAACTACCAAACACCAAATTTACAATGATTAGTGAATACTACTTAAAACTTAACAACATATTCTATCCAACCCTATTATTAGTTTGTCGCGACACTCCAATTCCGCCCTATCGTAATTAAAAAATAAATCTTAAAAAAGCTCAACGGTACTTTCACGGTCGACGTGAAAGCAAAAGGACATAATTTTTCCTTTAAAAAGGGGTAAAAAGTCTTTATAATACACGGAAAGGGTCATTACACGGCTGTTGAGTTCACAGCACACGTGCAAAAACAACCTCTTCATGTGTACAGGCCTTAAACCTAGACATTTATGTATCCACTAAGGAAGACTTATATAAGTATCCACGTAACTCTTAATTATGCTTTATGAACTAAATGTGCATTTTTTCAGAACTTTTACTTAAAACACGATGTGGCTTCAGAATAACTTTGTTGATGTTTCCGAACATCGTTTCACATCCCATCCCGCTGATTTTGATGACAATTTCTTTAGTAGATTAATATTCAAGATCATACTTTGACTTTTAGTAGCAATATTTGACTAGTTAAAAATAATTTATATTAAGCCTTAAATAACATTAACGAAATACATGTTAGGCCATATTATAAATATACCACCCACAACTATAACTAAGAACAATAAAAACTATGCAATTTGTGACAAATATCGCAACAGTGTGGGTGTGTTAGGAAATAAATTCAAAAATGACCGTGTCACGTATGACTAACTGCATATTGTATTTTCCTACTTCCCAGTGTAGTTTAAAATGGAAACGGAACAAACCTTTGTTTGCGAAGAAATTTACTTGGGACTTTTGTTCGGGAGTTAAATTAATAGCCTAATAAATTTTGCGTGCTAATCTTTGCAGTTTTATTTGTTAAGGAATAGTTTTAGTGTAGTACGTATAAACGTATGTAGAATCGTGTATAAATTATTTAGAATTGGTAATTTCCGTACTACAGTAGCGGTACTTGATAGGGATGTAACGAATATTCGCATCCGCATTCGCGAATATTCATGTTTTTGAATATTTGCATTCGCAAAATAATGGTCTTTGATTGCCCTTTAAAATGAGCCCAAACTCGATGGGTCCACAAACTTTCGTTGTCAAGATAATTTTCGGGGGGGGGGTTTCAATTATTTGTTGGGGGGAGGCCAGTAGCTCCTACCTTCCATGTAGATCCAGGATAGGTATAGGTACCTATTTTGTAGTGCCTAAATATGACAATGACTTTTGGAAGATAAACCTGATTTGTGAGTAAAAAACCTTGAACTTTTTGTTTGAAAGGTCAATGTTAAAATTGAATATTCGCATGCGTATTCGCGAATGTCCAAAAATCGACATTCGCAATATCCCTAGTACTTGATATTAATATTGATGCGATTATTTTGCAAGTAGAATAAATTTTAAATGTAAAAAGAGATACATAGATAGAGAACTAGAATTTTGGTGTAAAAGAGCTGGAAGGAAAGCTTGTTATTATTTATCTTACGAATAATTACAACAAAAGTAGCTGTTTTGAATATTAATTTAGCTATACAGGGTGATTTGTTAGAGAAGGTACATATTGCAGGAGGGTGATGAGTACTCTGTTCTAATACGGAATATTACAAAAAATAGGTAAAATTACAAAATATATATATTTTTTTTTAAATCAAAATTCGACAAAACTTCCTCAAACATAAACAATTTCGGCTAAAAGAGTGTTGACTAACGACCTCTAGTGATCTCGCGCACCCCACACCTCCGCCACACCCATCAGCTGTCGAAAAACCATAAATTTGCAAGAATTTTAGATATTTTTAAGTTGCGATTACTAAGGCATTAAGCCATATTCTTCGGTAATAATATTTTTCCTGGTCGTATATAACCATCAGCTACCATGACCTTCAATATGTACCCTCTCTAACAAATCACCCTGTATATCATTCTATGTTCAAACAAGATATTATTGAAATTGAATTAATTACCAATTTCGGGTATATTATAGACCGCAGGGGGCTCCGCAGAGATTCGTTTTGATAGCGGACGAGATAGGACTAAGAACCGTGGGATCGGTCACACGATGACATGGAACCTTAATCTAAGATTAAGTAGCCCCGAAATGATATCGCACCATTTTCATTAAATATTATTATTCAATTTCGGAGTTGAAACTTTTATCATAAAAATAGGTAGCTACGTATATTTATCATTGGTATTACCTTTATTTTTAATTTTAATGTAGTTCATCAAAATAATACTTATGATAGAACTTGAATTATTTCTAGTTATCTATAAATATAGATACATAATATAAGAGTAAATCGAAATCTTGAAAGTTGGAACTAACTTCAAAATTTAACTTCTTTTATGATGCCAATAAACCGTCCAGTATTTCCCCGTAGATTTGTCTTTGAAGTCAAAATTTAGTACAACCTCTTTTAAACTTGACCTGTTAGCAGCAAAAGAAAAACTACAGAGTAGTCATTGATGCTTTTAATAAATAAAAAATACTAACAAAAACGTTTACTTGGGATACTCATTTAGTATACTACGAAGGTAGGTGGCATCATTATTAATTATTTAATTTTTTTAAAGATTAATTTCAAAGACTTAGACTGAAAATGAAAGATTTATAATATACTAGCTGCCCGGCACAACTTCGTCTGTGTCAAAAAAAAATCCCGGGTATGAATCTAAACCATTCTCGAATCTCCACGAACACACACAAAAAATTTCATCAAAATCGGTCCAGTCGTTTAGGAGGAGTTCAGTCACATACACACGTACACAAGAAATATATATATTAAGATTTAGATATACTTTATATGTACACTTTATTCGTATGATAATAATATATCACAAACTTGGATTATTCAAACGGTAATATATCCTATAGATGTATTTAAATAACAGTATTTTTTACCAAAAACGAAAAAAATATATAATTGCAACAAGGATAGATAATATCGTATTCATTGTTGCTTACTTTAATGTTTTTATCATTATTTTTATTTAAAATATAGAGGAGTCTCAACAATTCTTGAACGCTGTTCTGCAGGGAGTCACATCCTGCTGGGTCGGATTACGTCCGGCGCCCGGTTGCATTCTCTACCACGCCGCCAGCGCTTTGTATTATCTACATCTAAACTCTTCTTCAACAAAGACGAACACGGGTAATCAACAGTTTACACTAACTACCACTTTATTTTTAGACCAAGCTATTATGAACAAGAATGAGAGAATAATGAACAGCGCATTTCTAGACTAATTATGATTTGCAAAATCCGTAAATAATATTACAGTAGTGTACTATTTATCTTTATTCCGTGAGAAATCGTGCTAACGAATGTTTTTAAATCAATTTTATCATTATCAAATTACGTGCAATCATTTGATTGAATATAATCCTGGAATTCAAGATAAGATTAAATTAATTTTCTATAAAAGTTACGAGACGATTTTCATTACGAAAATTTGTAAATATGAATGTGTTTTTTGCAACGTTGATTTTGGGGTCACTAGGCACCGTTCTTGGCAGTGCGGTGCCTTCCATTGAAGAATTATCACATTATGACTACCATACAAAATTCGGTATCCTTGAGGCTGCCAGAATAAAGAAATACGAAGAAAGTCTTGAAAATAATGGAGGTTCAAGAATCGTCGGAGGCTCTGTAACCGATATCACTCAAATCCCGTACCAGGTAAATATTAATTACTATTAATTTATTTTTTACCTGGTTTTTATAAACACCTTTGTCTGGCTGAAGGTACGGTTATCCACAGTACCTATCAATTTTGAAGTGAGATCATTAAAAAAATGTTTTTTTTTATGAACCATTGACTATTTCAGGCAATGAGTTTCAATTCATGTAAAAAAACTGACATTATTTATTGGAAAACCATAATATAGCACAGCTGAGAATCATAATGTGTGAATATTTTTTCTTTCAAACAGGTTGGTCTTCTCATCCAAGTTTTAGAATTTCGTCAGTCAGTATGTGGCGGTTCTCTTTTGTCATCAACTCGTGTGGTTACTGCAGCTCATTGCCAGTGGGATGGAAGGATTGAAGCTGAACTGTTTACCGTTATATTAGGCTCCAGCCTGCTCTTCAGTGGTGGCACTAGGTTCCGTACTACGGATGTAACTATGCATCCTCAGTGGGACTTCGCCACAGCTGCTAATGATGTTGCCGTGATTAGAATACCTGCTATTACATTCTCAGGTAAACTAGAAAAATATGCATTCGGTTATCTAATTAGGATTGGTAATCAGAATCTATTTTTTTTAACTTGAATAGCGTTCGATTTCGATCGAAATTTAAAAGTGGGAAACAAGTTGGAACTTGGATTGTTAAAAATAATTAATTAAATGAATAACTTTTGAATCTCCAATACTTTAAATTATTGGATGTATCTTCGTATTAATAAATTTAAATGTATATTCCAGCTGCCATTCAACCAATCGCCTTGCCTTCCGGTGATGAAGTAAGCAATGATTTCGTGGGTGTCGTTGCTCTTGCATCAGGATTCGGTCGGACTGGCGATAGTGAGTAAAATGTTTACAAAAATATACAGAAACGACAATTTTATAAGTAGGTACAGACAGTAAATGAGCTCCTACGTTTATGATTTAAAAATATAGTTAATATTATTACTAAATGGCCATAATAAAACATACATACATATTTACTTTGCACTAAATCGTTTTACAGCCATACCTATTGGTCCAAACCAACGTCTCAGTTCAGTGAACTTGCCAGTAATTTCAAACGCCGCTTGTGGTGCCTTCTACGGACCCATCATTCGTAGCAGCAGCCTGTGCACCAGCGGAGGCGGTGGTAGGAATACATGCGGAGGAGATTCTGGTGGTCCTCTGGCTGCGATCAGCGGTAACAGAAGAATACTGGTATGATGAAAAACTTTTTGTTTTATTTTTTCAATTTTTTTTTCATTGTGTCGCGAGAAATTATCGAAGAGTCATCAAATGCTAATAGGTACCTACTATCATCGCAAAATACGAATCCACTTATGATCTGTAATCTGTTAGTTCAACTATGTAACAAGGAAAGAAAATGTTAAAATACTGAAAAAACATTGTCAGTAAGCATGTTTTTGTATTCCAAAATAACTTCCAGACTAAACCGTCGTTCTTGATTTGTTGATGCATAACAGTGAATAATTGTTTGATTTCCTTTTCAGATCGGAATCACATCTTTCGGAGCGCGAGCTGGATGCATGGCTGGCTTACCCTCCGCCTACGCTCGAGTCACATCCTACATATCCTGGATATTATCTGTCTGAACAATATGTCTAAATATAACGCATTCATTTTGCCAAAAATATTTCTTATTTATGAGATATATTTTCAGAAAGAGACTGATGTTACACGGAAATGTTGTACATAAATAATATTCTTCGTCCCTAATCTTTTAGTAAGTTATAGAATTACCGTAATAGCGTTCAAAGAAAGACCTATGTTTGTTCTTTTTATGTTTTTAACCCGGATGTTACGTCATGTGCGGTTCTAGACTACTGACAGACTGATCGTTGGTTTCTGAATTGATTACCATATTTTATACATACGTATAATACTCCTCGAAATTCCTCACTGTCGTAAATCACGTTTAATAGTTACAGTCTCACAGTATGATTAAAAACGATTGATTGATTTCTTTAAGGTGTTACTGGTAATATCTTTTTCGCCATGTACATTCCGCTTTATCGAAGTATGAATTATTTATAATCGGCAAAGGCATTACAGAATTGGGCATTACCTATGAACGACGGTGAAAACAATACACAAAACAAAAATCAAAACAGTTTGGTCGGATGCTCGTTTATTTTTCATTTAAAAAGAATCATGAAGCGAATGTGTCATACAGATAAACAATGCTTTCTCTTATAAAACTTTTTTTTTTGCCTTGTATGCAGACGGGCTAACGGGCCACCTGATCGTAAGCGGTTACCGTTGCTCATGGACCTCTGCAATGTCAGCAGACACTGTGAGGCTGCTACCTACGGCCTACCTTTAAGGACTTTTCTAATTTAATTCACCTTCTTAATTTTTGGAGACGATACTTTCAAGTTTTGAATAAATTAACTTTTCACATTTGACGCTCACTTTTACCACAACACAAAGGACACAACCTTAGTTATGATGTATGGAAACTACCTACATCATTGTTCTGCGAGCATGTGAATAGAAATGGGAAGTATGAAGTGTGAACTTGAAAGTGGGTCACGAAGGCGTCAGCGTCGCCTTCTGAAGGGGAGGGTGCCATAGCTAACTTATAAACCGAGAAATGTGTGAACTATAAAGTTTCTGCTTTGAAAAAATACTATCTAAGCAGTAAGTACATCGACATATTGCTAAAAGTAGAACTGAAAACATTTTTTGTATATCTCATAAATGCAACAGATACAAAATACTCATTGAAATTAGATTAAACATCTTCTTTTATTGTGTTAGCGAGGCAAGTAGATGAGTCAAAGATCTTGTTTAATGACAATAGTAAACAGCAGAATGTAGTCAATCAATCAACAATACTATTAAATTCCATTCAATTTGTTACAAATCTCCCTGAAGTATCTAAAAGAAGCATCTCAAAATGGAATTGCTTTAGTTATCACAATAGATAACTTTGACAAAGTATGAACCTACGGCTCCATATTATTATTAACCCATTAACATATGAGAATCGTTCTCAAAAACCACGTGTGTAATTAAATATAGCACTTTTGAAAGTACCTACACTTAAAAACTCTTCATAACCTACTACTAGCATTGACCCAATTACCTGGTGTCTCATTATAATTCGTGAACTAACTAAAATAATTATAAACTCAAGTCGGTTATTTTTACCTTTTAACTTTATTTCGGCACTTAAATTAAAAATACCGGAATTCTTAAATACTAAAAGGTATCTTATCTAATACGTCGTTTATTATGAATTTTATTTCACAAAATAATAATCTTTTAATCATTTGTATCCTACTTATTATATTCTGCTACTCTTAATGCTGAAAAAGATAAACAAATCCGATGTTAGATCGTGCCAAGTAAAACAGGATTATCACAGAAATTAATAATAGTAAGATTTACAATCTTAAAGATACACTTATCAGTTACATTTATAACTTATTATAAAAGCCGTTACTATTGCCAAGTCTGTTAGTTTAGAAATAATTATGGTTTTATTGAGAAGTCTGAGCGTTTTGCTCGCGCTGACATTAACTTGCGCTGAAAGAACAACTATATCTGACATAGGAGTTTATAATTACCATGAGAGAATAGGAATCCCAGAGGCCGAAAGAATTCGGAATACTGAAGCTGAGTTAGTTAAATCTGGACGCATAGCAGGCGGTTCAACTACTACCATCTTCTCGGTACCCTACCAAGTAAGTTAATTCTTCTATTGTTGGACAAAGCCTAGGACGCCCTTTATTACATTCCCACATATTCTATGTGTTATAATAATTATATTCATATCATTCAAAAAATAAATGTTTATTTAAAAATCTGATCTATTTTTGATTATCTTTTACAGGCTGGTTTAATTCTGACCATAAGTGCTATCCGTACTGCAGTATGTGGTGGCAGTGTCATCTCTGACACACGTATCCTGACGGCCGCCCATTGCCAGAACGATGGTAACAACGTCGTCACTGCCATCACTGTAGTTGTAGGCTCTAACCTTCTTTTCTCCGGTGGTACGAGACTCACAGCAACTGGTGTACGTTTACACCCGGGCTACAACCCATGGATTATAGCTAACGACATCGCCGTCGTAATTGTACCAAGGATTACTTTCTCGAGTAAGTACTACCACGATTTAACTCAAAAAGTTACAATCTTTCATAGTTATCATTGATCGTCACAAGCATCTCATAGCAGCCCATAGGTTCTCAGTATGTAGAATAATAAAGGACTTCATTTCTAAGGATGATAATGGCAGCAACTAACTGCACGCCGCGCCGTCTGTTTACCACATCCTTTTATATCAATCTATTTGTATCACACTATTACTAAACGGGTTCATACCACGATTATTTTTAATTGAGCGGTCCCAAAAAAAAAAAAGTAAAAAAATAATCGTAGTAAGAACCCGTTTAGTAATAGTGTAAGTGATGTAGATAACCGCGAGTGTTTAAAGAAATCTATGTGTAAATTGGAAAAGAATTTAACTTAAACTGCAAGAGCAGAAATGCACAAATAATATAAACATTGTAAATGTTTTCTAGCCACAATTCAGCCAATCAATCTGCCTTCGGGAAGCGAAATTAACGACAGTTTTGAGGGACGCACAGCGCTTCTGTCCGGATTCGGGGTCACCAGAAACGGTTTGTAGAACACATTAAGTTTAGCGAAATAAAAGTAGATATAGTAACTTAAAACACGAAGTTATTGATGAAAGATTTATAACCACATTTGTTTTAACTTGATAAATACATAGACAATCCATTATCTGGGCAGATCAAACTTTTACACTTCAATCTACATAATAATATTTTCCATTTACATATTTACACAATGACCCAAAATGAAAATAGTATAAACGGATTCAAACAACGTTTCTCGTTGATGTTCAGTTCCATGAAATCCATTTTTCGATTTAACAATAAAATTGGAACAGATTTTAACTTGTTGATTTTTGAACTACATTAAAATACTATTTAAAATGGACAGTAAAACTGTGTATTTTTAACGTGATCACATGAATATTCTCTGTTCGAGTTTCGAATATAAATCGTGCTCAAATCATTTCGCCGCAAATATTAAAGAAAATTCATAAAATAAATCAAGGGAAAATACTTAATTAGATAGATTTTAGTGACACAGTAAACTGTTTAGGAACTGTTTAACAAAAAGTATTCGTCTGTTCCGATCATTTATAACTTAATATTCTTCCTTTCATCAGGAGACGCCGTTGGTCTATTCCAAACTATAAGTTCAGTCAACGTGCCCGTGATTAGCAACGCAGAATGTTCTAGAACTTACAGTGGTATTCAAACGCATCATCTCTGCACCAGTGGTGCTAACAGCAGAGGTGCATGTCCCGGTGATACCGGTGGTCCTCTGGTTCTTACTATAAATACAAGAAGAGTTCTGGTAAGACTTTTGATAAAATTTTAAGCTAAATGTCTAATATTGCTAAGGCAGATTGCAATCGTTTCTTTCTAGAAGTTTCTACTGTTCAAGGTGTATTTCAGAGAGAGAAATTAACCAAGGATCTCAGTATTATTCCTAATTTTGTCATTTACGTAGCTAAAGATTATATACGCAAGATCAATAATAAACTGCATACATAACAACATGCTGTCACAACATACCTAATCTACACTATTAATATTTTTAACACCTTAATAAATTCAAATATGTATAACAGCTTTAAAAATAAAATCTTATTTATCCGAGGGTTTTAACTCGAATTCCATTTACAGATCGGAATAAGCTCCTTCATCGCAAATGCAGGATGCACTAACGGATTGCCGTCTGGTTTTACGAGAGTTTCCTCTTTTACATCCTGGATCCATTCCGTTTAATGAAATTCTAAGAAAACTTTCAACTGTCCAATAAACTGAATTATTATCTAATAAAATGTACAGTCTATATAAGATTTTTTATTTTCATCGTCGCTATATGGATCTTCTATCACGAAAATTATCTTCCTTATCATTGCACCCACGCCATCAAATACCAAGTGCAGTTAAAATTTATACAAAGTAACAAAAACAGAAAAATGTCAGCAACACTATTTATCAATCGATATAATTGAGAGTGCTCCAGAATCGCGATATAATAGATCTCACACCTCCAAGACCCAATCGCTCTTCAAAGGGTAAATCTATATTTAAGAGGCCGGGAACTTCCCACTTGTAATTACATTTTTATGCGATGGGGGCGCCTAATGCCCCATACAAATGGGATTATAATAGACCGGGCCCCTGCTACAAGATATCATTCGTTGTTAGTTTGAAAACGATCTCTTAATCATGTCAAATATCTGTGTTGTCATTAGTCCCTACTAACTTGACTACTTTATACATTAACTATGTACAACAAAGATGACCCAGAAAAGAAAGTACCTACTAATGTTTGTTTTGTCAAAACTATCGAAACAAAAGACTATTGCATCAAAATAAAATTTGATTACACGTCCGATTAATAAGTTCCAGTTTCTTGTGTTGTCTACTCGAAACCTTTGTATGTAAGGTTAAGTTAGTTATTAATCTAGTAAAATCTAGTGTATATCAAATAGTTATTTCACGAATTGGACCCTAAATAAATTATTACCTGTCCTTTTTTATTAATAGTTAAATGTGGACTAAAACTAGTTGAATCAATTTTAAATAGTTTCAAATCGAAGAAGGTTATGTTCAAACTTAGCACTTTTACATGTAAACAACTTAGTAAAACACCATAATTCGTGTTAATCCGACGTCTGGCTTTCAATTTCCCTACAGGGTTGCCACTTTTGAATTAAGATACAACTTAGGAATACAAAGGATAAGGTGATACTAACTTTTATTCTCTTGGATTACTATAAATTTCAATTTTATTTTCTAGTATATTGAAATCAAAATTAACAAATACAATGTTCCATGGATTTGCTACTTAAAAATGAAAAATAAAAAAAAAAACAAAATAAATTTCCGTATAAAATACACAAAGTGGATTAACTTCTTTAACTTTTTGTAGATATAGTATCTGGTAGAAAAATAATTACCGACTCAACACTAGAACACACAACAATTACTTTACCTTAGTGATAAGTTTATACGATCTTTATTACAGCGACCTTCCGGATCATGGTTACACGGGTGTAACAGTGGTGGGATTGGTGGGAATGAGAGGTGGGTAAATACCCGACCTTTTTATGTTTTGAGTTTTTTCATGGATGACATCCCTAATCAATGAAGCCAGATAACGGTGTGTTGTCGCGGCGGAGACAGCAATACAATCCAAAGCTGTTTGCAAACCTGTGATGTATTCACTGAGCTCAAAACTGCTATACTGAACGACTACTAAATCTAACTTGTAACAGTTGTTTTATATTCTGAAGAAAAGATGACATTGACAATACTAATAAAAAGCAGACAATGGTTCATAATTTCCGTCATAATTAGAACATTCATTCAGACATAGACTCTTCTTCTTAGAGAAGTTAAAATTTAGTTTATGTAATCATTTTGTAGAACATATTATCTAAAATGCAATACATAATTGATGAATATAACAGAAGCAGGATTAATATTATATAATAGGGTTTTGTTATTTTAAAAATAACAGTCGGGTTATCCCATCTTCAAAATCATTCAACCTATTTGAATATTGATAGGTATCCGTAATTAACCGAACACAAAATAATATTAAGTGAGTTGGGGAAAAAAATGCCCTTTTTCTTTTTTATCGCCAAAACAGGCGGCCAGGTTTAATACCGGTAGCACGATGTACTGTTGACTGCCCACTGCCTCCTCGGAAGAGGGATATGGCATAGTCCACTACGCTTGCCTAATGCGGATTGGGGACTTTACATATCTTCAAAGGATTTTTAGAATCCTTTTCCAATATGCAGGTTTTCCTGACGATATTTTCATTCACCGTATTTAGAACAATTTTATATACCATAGACAACACGCCATCTATCATAGAAACTTAGTAACTTTTATACAACGCTATCACATTTTATGTTGAGTCAAAAACATACAGAGAGAACCTACCAGATGTCGCTGTATTGTATTTTACACCTGCGCAGTAACGTTTTGAGGTTATGTTTTACGAGTTCAGTGCTCCGATAATTTTATGTTGAAAACATGTAAAAAAGAAGTTTTAACATTAAACTTGACGAATTATAATTTTACAACCTGTATTATTTATAAATTTACTTAGTTATTGTGATGTCATGTGAAATTGTATGACGTCACTGTATGTGTCAAAATGACGACGTTATCGATCGCGACAATGGAAGGGAACTGCACCGTTTCTACGCTGTTTAGTCAAGATTAATGTGAAGTGCAGTAGAAACCTGTTCATCGTAAATAAATACCGCTATCCACGTATATAATTATATCGATTGTAACAGTTTTAGTTCATTTAGAATTCATTATTACGTCGGACTCAAAACCAAATAGTAATTACCTATCTTAGTTCTTACTAATCAGGACTATTTTATATTTGTAAACACATCATTATCGAGAGAACTTTGTACTCTATTTGTTATAAAAACAATTGGCGATCAGTCACAACAGAGCAACAGCTACTGGTGCTAGTTTATTTATTTTCGATATCGAGTTCAATATCAACAGTGTCTCGTGAAATCATACATATTTTGGACACTTACGACATCGTCATCTTGCGCGTCGTCCGCGGAATGATTACCTCACGTCTTCTACCTAATACCACCTATTATTAGGTAACTACGTAAGCATATTCCAACTTGCGCCCTAGTAACCATCGGACTGTGCAGCAACTCGTACGCGTTTGCTCACTGCTTCAACATGACGAAACTCGCGTTGTTTCTCCTCGCGTTTGTTTCCATAACAATAACAACAAACTCGTATAAAATACTCGGAATATTTCCTTCGCCGGATCGAAACAGCTACCTGACTTATCGCACTTTGTTTAGAGAACTTGCGAGCCGAAACAACGAAGTGACCCTGATTAGCCACTTTCCAATGTCAGATGCACCGGCTTCCTACAAAGATATATTATTAAGTGATAAACAAGTGCGCCAAAGTTTATCTTTCGAATCAGTGATACCAAGTGATGAGTCGAGAGTGCCCTTTGAAACGCTAGTAGCAACGAAAGCCGGCAACGATGATTGCCAGACACTCATGAACAACAACCAAGTGTTACATTTGATTCTAACGCGACCTCAATATGATGTCATACTCGTCGAATCATACAACAGTGACTGTGGCATAGCGCTAGCGGCAAATTTGAGTGCGCCCTATATAGCATTCAATCCGAAACCGTTGCAACCATGGCACTATGGTAGATTGGGACTCAATTTGGATCTAGGATACTCACCCCAATCCAATTTACCATACGGAAAAGATCCTTGGTTTCTTGACCGGCTGAGAGCTTATATACTACATTTTATTTCAAATTTAGTTTACTATGTCGCGTCACAAGTCACAGACCATGTATATTTGTACAAATATTTAGGAGATAACTTACCATCGCTCGAATCTCTGGCATCTCGAGCAAGCCTAATGTTTGTAAACACACATCAATCTGTTTTTGGTGGTTTCTCCAGGCCTGATAATGTCATTGATATTGGTGGAATACACACAAGGCCCCCGAAAAACCTACCGACAGTAAGTTTTTAAAGATTCCACGAATGTGGTATAATTAATTGAATATTTTTAGAAGCAACACTTCATTTAAGTTATTTAGAAAAAAAAACTGTAAAGAAAATATAATGCAACAAATAGCATTAAATGCAGTACACTAATAAATAATACACTGTAAATAATGATTTGTGAAATAAATGTTTGGAATATTTTCAATGTTACCATACATCATGTTATACGAATTTTAAGTTACGATGCTCAGCTATGTAAACTAGCCAAGGTTGAATAGCTGATAAATTAAACGATGTACATCAAAAAATAATTAACTGTTATTATTTATTTTGACATATCTTATCTAGTAGCAACAATATTATCTATATCACTATGTTTAATATTTATTTATTTATTTTAAGGAAATCGAGAGATTTATAAATGAAGCTCAATATGGTGTCGTATATGTAAACTTGGGGCTCACAGTAGATGACTCCACATTTCCTGCTGAAAAACTAACTGCACTGTTAAGCACCTTCAGACAACTTCCTCACAGGATACTTTGGAAATGGGACGGAGGAGTAATACAGAATTTGCCTAGGAATGTAATGACGATGAAGTGGCTACCTCAATATGATATTTTAAGTAAGTACTCGTATTATCATAAAATGTTTATCAATTGATAACACACCTGAGACTTCCTTGATGTTTCTGTTACTAGAATGTCATAAAACAAGACATTTAATAACACCATAAGTTTAGTAACATCGTCTGTATGTTTATAGGTGTAAGTGGGTAACAGTTAACGGTACATTCATACCATCAAAAAACGACGCTGTATAAAATGTTTGTTTCCCAAGAACGCGTCTTCACTCAAGTCGTACTTATATTACGAAATCTTAACTGTTAACCACAAGTTCACGCATACATTTTATGATACGTTTACATATTGGATCACCAACTTCCAATGCACGCAAATGACAACTAACATAGTTTCAATGACGGCCAATGCATACAAAACCCCCATTTACATGTTGGTTTTTACGCCTATTGGACGTTAGTGAACCAATATGAAAACGCGGCATTAGATTCTGTTCGCAAAGTCCATGGTACTTCTTTATTTCCTTTGTAAAAATTAAATAGCTCGCTAATATTTTCTATTATAATGATCCCTCTTAATCCCTCTTAAATTCTTACTTACAAATGGAGTATAGAACAAAACAATGAATTTAAAACGGTTCATTTCAGAGCACGACAATGTTAAAGTATTTATCACAAACGCTGGTACACTTAGTACAATTGAAGCCATCGACGCTGGTATCCCCGTAGTGGCTATTCCACTATTCGGTGATCAGTATGGTAATGCTGCTGCACTTCAAGATGCTGGGATGGCGACTATCGTAAACTATTACAATTTAAATAAGGAACAACTGTTGAATGCTGTCAATGAAGTTTTGGATGCAAGGTAAATTATCATTAATAATTATAATTTATGTAAAGTATTAGCAAGGGTCAAAATTTTGACAAAAGGACATAAAATTATGTTTAACTTATATACCTCACCTACTAATGGTTTATATTCCTTTGAAGATTCCTTCGTATTTAAAATTAATTATAATTAATTAATATGAACTAAACCATTTCAAACTAATCACTTAATAGAACATATTTTGACTTATTCCGAGTATGAAAACGAGTGGTAGATGATAAAGATAATTTATAATCTTTATGATTCATAAATCATGTGACTATGGCTAGCATTAACCAGTTGCTATCGCTAAATTTATGCAGTTGTAAAATCAAATAAATATTCCAGAACGATATGAAATAAAACGTACTGTTGTCAGTAGTATCTATACATTTAAAATAATTAATTCAACAATGGTTTAAAGTTATAGTGCTAATAATTGAAATTTTAATTATTTATATTTTCCATTTCAGTAAACTACAACAGGCGAAACTGACATCGAGATTATGGCACGATCGTCCGTTGTCACCTTTGGAAAGCGCAATCTATTGGACAGAATATGTAGCCAGATACCAAGGGGCTCCCAATTTGCAATCATTGGAAGCAACAGCACCTTTCTACAAACAATATCAATTAGATGTTGTGCTATTCTTGTTCATAGTTATTTTGGCACTAATTTATGCTTTAAATAAAATCCTCGTGACTATTTGCTGTTGTTGCTGTTCGAAAAACGTAGATGTTGAAGATGATTCAGATCAAGGAACACCACAGTCACAAAAAACAAAAAGAGTGAAATTCGAATGAACACCTCAGTAGACGTTCTTCGTGATATGTGATAATTACAATATTGTAGATCTCTATATTTAGAGATGGTTAAATATCTCAATGTACTTACAATAAGAATGTAAAGACTAAAATTTAGTATACTTTTGTTTTGTAGATTCTAGATTTTTTTTTTTGATATTAATTTATGACGCATTTAATTACTACTTTTAATGAATATGACAACTGTGTAATTTTAATTTAAGGATAATCTGAAAAATGTATAAGTTTTTTTTGATAATATTGTAGATGTTATTAATACTCTATATTTAAAATAAATTAGAATTTTCTGTAGTAATAAAATTAGTTATCATTGTTTAATTGTTCCGTCATTACAGCATTAAGTTTGTAATAAACTAAAGTAAAGGGCAAATTGCCGAATTACAAAGACTATTTCAAACATAACCATCTGAAGGGCCGACACACGGCGCGTTGACTCGTTTTTGGCTGATAACAGTAAAAAATCCTTTACCTAGTTGTGAAGTACTGTAGATTCATGACTCACCAACTTTTATCAACACGATATTCCTGCGGTGGACACCGTCTAAAACAATCAGTTGCGTATTTATCGCCGTAGATACTAGTACAGCCAACGAACATGGCTTGCCAAACAAAACTTAAACTATTGCTCATGAGTTTTCTTCTAAGTGAAGTGTACACATTAAATATCCTTGGAATATTTCCTTATGAAGGAAAAAGTCACTTTTTCGTATTTCAACCGTATCTAGAAGAATTAGCACGAAGAGGTCACAATGTGACTGTAATTTCACATTTTCCCCAAGAAAATCTAATAAATAATTATCGTGATATTAGTTTAGCAAATACTATAAAAATTAAGGAGGGCGTAATTCCCGTGGAAAAATCTTATAAAACCTTAATCGACGTTAGTTTTTACTTGGTCGACACCGGTATAGAAAATTGTAAAGTTTTGCTTGCTAATAAAGAAGTTCAAGATTTATGGAAAAATGAAATTAAGTTTGATGTAGCTATCGTAGAATTGTTTAATAGTGACTGTGCATTGGGTCTAACTCACAAATTAGGAGTTCCAGTAGTTGGTACAAACTCACATGTATTCATGCCCTACCATTATGAAAGATTTGGCATACATTACAATCCTTCGTACATGTCGTTTCAATTTACGGAAGGTGGAACAAAACCTACGCTCTTTCAACGTATAGAAAGAACAATATTACATCAATACTATATGTTTTTGTTCAATTTCGTATCTCAAGCAACAAATCAAAAAACATTAGAACAGTACTTCGATGATATTCCTCCTTTGGATGAACTAGCTCGAGATATTAAGATTATGCTTCATTACCAAAACTTTGTGCTTAACGGACCTAGTATTTTACCGTCTAATGTCAAGGAAGTAGGAGGATATCATATTGCTAAAGTCAAGGAACTTCCATCGGTAAGTAGATCATACTTGTAGTAGTCCTAATATATGTAATAGAAACTTTTAAAACATAAATACAATTAACATGTGATAGGAGCTGACATTGAAAATAACGATTTTCTTATTTATTATACTTTTAGATTGTATAGATTCTCTCGTTGAAATAGCTAAGGAGCTAATAAGGGAGACAGTAGTTTAAGAAAAATACGACTTGCTACAATAACTAGAGTTAGTCTATTTAAAGTATGTTTTACTTGAAGGATATCAAGAAATTCATAGACGAATCAGAACACGGAGTTATATTTATTAGTTTCGGATCAATGTTAAAAGCTGCTACTACACCGGTAGATAAAGTTGAAACTATACTGAATGCCATTGCCGAGCTTCCCCAGAGAGTTATTTGGAAATGGGACGAAAATGCACTGCCCGGTAATCCTCCAAACATTTTTGTATCAAACTGGCTTCCTCAGAATGATATATTGGGTAAGTTATTCACTAAATGATTTCATATTTTTAGCGTACCTACTTAAAAAAATAGTTGTAAAAAATCATGAAAGTAACACATGATATTGAATGCGTAATTTTATCAATGAGTTGTAATCGTAAATAAGACAAACTAAAACATACTGATAAGATTTCAATGTTTTATAAAGTATTTCATATTGTAACAAGATTATATAAAGGCGATAGAAGTAGAACATTAAAACAAAATATACGCAAGGGGACGTCGATGTTTATATAAGATATTGAATAGGCTATAATCGTCCACGTTTCGTTTCAAAGATTTAAGACGAGGTTAAGAAATGATTAACAAAAGCACTCCACGGTAGACACCTTGATGCAAGGAGCATTGCAAAAGTCTGTGAGCAACGGTAACCACTTCGCGAACGGGAACATCTTCATTTACTCGGAACTTATGTTGTAATGGCTAATTTTTTATAGACTGTGTGACGAAGCGAAGGCTAAAAGACAGGACATTATTTACATGTGAACAAAGCCGTAAGCACGGCTTGTCTAAAAACCTATACCTACTAGGGATGTTACGAATGTCGATTTTTGGACATTGGACAATGCGAATGTGAATGTTGACCTTTCAAACAAAAAGTTCAAAGTTTTTTTAGGGACATTTTTTTTGTACACGTTTCTTTGTACCTATATCTTGCCTTTACTGATACTACTTAGAAGGGAGGGGGTACTTGCCTCCCCCACCAAATAGTTGTAACCACCCTCAAATAATATTTCTAACGGAAGGCCAGAAGGAGTCCTTCTTCTTCTTGGTTCTGTCAGATTCCGTCTTTATCCACACAACGTCTTTCTTACTTTCCTCAAAACATTCGCATTATTTTTTTGCGAATGCGAATATTCAAAAACATGCGAATATTCGTTACATCTCTAATACGTACACAATTTATCTGCCTATCAAGCAATCATGCGATACTGTCTACGTGACAAGTAAATCATGATCATTCATGATTAATAATGATGTCCGACATTTATTTGATTTCATAATGATGATAGACGTATGATCCACAAGAAGAGTATAATACGTATTATGTAAATGCGTTAAATTAATTTTACAATGACAACATTTAAAAAAAAATTAAAAAGCATGACTTGATAAATGAAAAGTTACATAACATACTTCAATGTTTTCTTCATACTTCTGTTTAAAATAACTGAAAACATATAACAAGAAGCAATGCAACGATATGTTTTTAAATCAAATTTATAATAATTTAATTAACGATTTCAGCTCATCCGAAAGTACTTGCCTTCTATTCCCACTGCGGCCAACTGGGTATCACAGAAGCCATATATCATGGAGTTCCTGTAGTCGGAATGCCGGTGTTCGGTGATCAGCCAGCAAACGCAGCAGCAGTTGAAGAGAGTGGCTTGGGTGTCCAAATAGACATAAATAAATTGACTAAAGAAAATCTTTTAGAAAAACTGAAGACTGTTTTGGATCCCAAGTAGGCATTATTTTAAAATTAGTGGGTATCAATTATATGGTATTATAATAAGTTTAAAAATGTATTTAAATACTCACGATTATCTACATCTCTTATATGTACAATAACTACACGAGTTTTTACTACGATTTTTATCAAAAGAGCGATCCCGATATTTCAACACTGTTGCAAGCGCCATGATCACGGGAAGACTGAGTACTGCGGGTAGGTTACTTCAGAGCACACAAATCTGTCTACCCTCTTTCTCGTTCGTTTACCGGTACCACTAGAACTCGAACTCACATCTCGACACACCACACCGACAGTATCGACTACCGCCTCAAAACCAGATTATCGAATATAGTTTTATTTATAGTTTTTATTTACTTATGTAGGTAAATATAAGTTAGGTCATAGATTAGATATCTGGACCGATTTTTTTTTCGTTGTATGTTGCTGATTTTGATGTGTCACACGAAGTTTTTCGAAGATTATGGATTCTGTTTGAAAATATTGTAAGAAAATTTATACTTATAAACTGAGAATTTTGCTATTAGAATATATTGGTTGTTATTGAAATGTATTAAGTTTCTTTAACAAAATATGATTCTGAAGTCAGCAAAACAGTAGATTTTTCTCTGTCCTATGACATAGATCTATGTCTCTTATATTGTAGAAGCCACTGAGCGAAGACATACCTGGGGACCTTTTGAGTTTTATTGTTCATACCAAAATAACTGTAACAAATGATTCTTATTTCCAGGTTCAGAGAAAGAGTGAAGTTTATATCTAAAGCATGGAGCGATGTTCCCGTCAAAGCAATGGACAGCGCCATTTTCTGGACAGAATACGTAGCCAAATACAGTAATATTACATTCCGGAGTAGTGCAGTTGATGTTCCTCTTTATCAATACATGTATTTAGATGTTATAGCTGTACTAGGAAGTATATGCATCGTAACTGTATTTATAACCTTCAAATTATTTGTTTGGTTGTGTTGCACGAAGAGTGAAAAATCGAAGAATAAATTAAAAAGAAAGTGATGACAGTGTAATATTACGTTAGAAATTTTTTTACAGGTTGATAGAGGTATTATGTAATATTGAAAAAACCAACAAGATGTCATATAAAAATAAAATATATCTCAAATTGTTGTAATCCGAATTATTTGGCAATTTAAAAAAATCGATTTTAAGGTACCAAGGCTATTAATAAAATAATTTTATTATTTTAAGGTATTTAATTTTTAAAGAAGTTCACTGAATATACAATTATTTACAATTTGAGTTGCTTTTAATAACTTAAAGCAACCTCGAGACTGTATTCCGTCTGTATTCCGAGACATTCCATTTCACAGAAGTATAGTATATCTAGTATAAGTATATATACTATAATTATGTAAATTTATCACGAAAAAGCTCAGTTACCCGACCCCGAGCCCTGATCTGAGACACCTGTGAAGTTTACAAAGTACTACGCTTCAAAAAAATATCATGACAGCATCAAATGTGAACTGAACTCTGAATCCCTCTGTGACGCAGATGAACTTGCACGGATCAGCTAGTATCTACTAGAAATTTTAGAAATATAATGAATATTAGCATTTCCAATATCTACATGTTATATAACTATGAAATAATAATGGAATAGACGTAATACTTTTTAGCGAGTAGGTGCACACCGTCTAAAAGTAGCTGGGATTATTTTAGATTCCTCAGCCATCGTGTGGAATTTCTTATTCTCAATTCGTAAAAATAAAACACAATTAGATGCTTGTGACTTTTATTTTTATTTTATTATTTATAACTAAAAATGAAATACTAAGTGTAACTTTCAGTTATCGAAATAGGTACATATTTCGTAACATTATGATAGGATATCTACTTAAAATATATATTTTTAAAGCATCAGCAATCATTATAACTTTATTTGAATAACCTCGCCTTATATAATATTATTCACCATTGTCCAATTAATTAGTTATTTCAAGTATGACGTATTTATTACTAAAAAAATCCTTTATTTCTGTTTTCAACCACGCTTTCTCACAAAAAAATAAAGCATCGAATTAATTTAAATAACAGTTAAAATATTTTATCATTTAAGATAATTCAAGCTGATTCTAAAATAACTATCGAGGTCACGAAACCATGGTAGGAACACTAAAAACGCGTTTAGTTAAAAATAAAATAGTTCAATATTACTCCAAATCACATCTGTTCTTTTACGAAAACAGATTTTTTCTGTTTTTCTTACGTTGCAATTACACAACCATTTATTGTTCTTGTCACTACAGTTTAGTTGTTCATAGGCGATATCTCAACTGATAGAGTTACCACGTAATATAATTCAATAAATAGCTGTAATCTTTAAGTCTTTAAATCTCAATAGAGCTACGTAATTTTAAGCATTAATTAAGTTACTAAATACACCAGAAAATTATCTATAAAAAACTTAATAATTATGCCTGCTCAGTAGTTATACGCCGTAACCATGATTTTTTTATTGATATAAAATGTAAAGTTATCAATTCTGAGACTTTTTAATGTTACATTGTATAGAATTCTAAAAATAGGAGTTAGGACAAATTTCAAATTTATCTTATCGAGAAAAGATAAGTGCAAAGCAAATTATTGAAAGTTGTCATGAGATCGTGAAACAGTTATATGATTACATAGATATATTTGTACTGTTAAATGTAATTGGTTTCAGTAAAATTTAACAGTATACGTTACGACATGTACTCCTGAAATTTTACAAGTCCACATGTGACTATAACCACGTTATCAAGTGGATTGTACAAACGTATCGAATTATATTATTTATTCTCTATTTGTTAACAAATTGGCAAATCCTTTAAATCATTTAAATTCATATGCTATTAATACCGACTGTTAACTGATAGATGTAAAACTGGATTTACCTAGGTCATTTTTTATTTCGAAACTTTATATCTAATGTGTAGGGACGCCATTGCATACATGGACTTTTTTATGCAAGCTGCAATATATAAGTGCAGTGCGAAGCGCGACTCCCCAGTCGTCCCGTTAAGAGCATAGCGTACGCTCGCGTCCACACATTATTATTATTGTAATCATATTCATTATTGTGTATTGTAAACAGTGACAATAAATAATGATAACTAGAGTCAGTTGTTCATTTTAATTCAATGGTATCTACTAATGAGATACCCAAGTAATATAAAGGGATTCTCTCTTTTCCGTCACAAGAGATACCCCCTAAAGTGGTGACCCCGACGTGATTCAGGGTTACTCTTTCCGATCATAAGATCTACCCCAAAGTGGTGACCATCCGACAAGAACACGACTCCTTCAAGATCATCACACCCCGCATCGCGCCAGCCAGCTTCAGCCTGTTTGGGTACTTCGTCCACTAGCCGCAACGCAGCGTGGCCTGGTCGAACCCTCATCGGCTTGACATTGGGCACACTGACTACAAGGACCGGTCAGCAAAGCAGAGCATATCTCTCCTGGTCAGCACGTAGCATCGGCCCCGCACGGCAGCATGTCCGAATCATTGGAGCCCGTGCGTCAGCAGTACAGTTCCGATTCACTGGGACTTCTTTCACTGGCATTGGCGATTCAAGCACACAAGACGGGGAAGAGGAGAATACACAAGTAATTAGTTAATATGACATATACGTGGAGCTGAGAAATTATGAAGAATAGTGTAGGTTAAATTAGCAGGCTGCTAAACGGACGACTCCCTGCAAGGTACTTACATCGACTGCAGGTAAAAGCAACAAGATTTAAAACAAATCGGATATTAAAAAGAAGTATACAAAATAAATGACAGTTAAGAACAGATATGGCACAGGAACAAGAGCAAAGCTGTATTGGAGGACAAGTAACGAGATTCAGTCATAATAATCGACAAGCGAAGACCAAGGGAAACGTCGTAACTCCAGCATTGTAATCATCGGAACACCGGATGGTATAACGAGCAAAACTAGCCACTACCATTGATCCGGAAGAGATGACACGTGGGAGAGCACCCAAGGATTTTCGGGAGAAAAGCATACCCAGAGGAAATGCCGTTGAGATCGCCACATTTTATGGTGGGAGACATACTTGGTCGAGATATATTATGTCGAGAAGAAGTCGAGGAGAACTGTAGAAACGATGGACAAGTCAAGTCGTGGTCCAATATTCTATTTCATTCTCCGTAACTTATAACGTGTGAATATATAACTTGATGCCAAATTTCACGTCTTGCTATTAAGAGGCGACGTGACAGCGATATTTGCATTCCTGTATTGCCTTTTGTATTATTTGTAGTTTGTTTATTTTAACGTTTTGTCATTAAAGTATTTTTGTGTTTTTAATAATTTGTCACACTCTTATTGGAAATAATCAAAATTTGTATATGCTATAATATTTTATGAATCTTTAAAGTAATTAAGTAAAGGGTTAAAACCAACTTAATTTACCTAGTAATGATTTTTTTTTTTTTTTTTTGTCAACTTTGTATTGAATAGTGACATGTTTGTAAAGTGAAAATTGTAATAATAATATGTTTTAACAATATTTGAATCATTAATGTTATGTGTAAAAGATTCAATATACTTTGATTCGTATCATTGATTTATGGCAATGAGAACTACTTAACAAATGTAAATTTTTAAAATGAAGTGGAATAAGTTATAGTTCTCGTAATATTTCATCACAAAAAGCAATGATTTGTTATAAGTACTTTGTTATAAGTGTGAGAAAACACCGAGTCAACAATTCGAGTGTTCGTTGTATCTCAAGTTTTAAACGATTTAAGATGAAATGATTTTGAAGTAAAAAATGATTGATTTATGAGTAGCGAGTAAAAAACTTCGACTGTTGCTTAACGATAAAGCGCATTCGAAGTATATCTCAAGTACCTACCCTAATACGGTACAGCCGGAAACAAAAGTTTTAACAGTACTTAGTTTTATTTTTTTTGTTTTGTGAAAAATTTTGCATTATATAACCAAAATTTTAGGAAGGGTGTACTGTAGGGACGCCATTGCATACATGGACTTTTTTATGCAAGCTGCAATATATAAGTGCAGTGCGAAGCGCGACTCCCCAGTCGTCCCGTTAAGAGCATAGCGTACGCTCGCGTCCACACATTATTATTATTGTAATCATATTCATTATTGTGTATTGTAAACAGTGACAATAAATAATGATAACTAGAGTCAGTTGTTCATTTTAATTCAATGGTATCTACTAATGAGATACCCAAGTAATATAAAGGGATTCTCTCTTTTCCGTCACAAGAGATACCCCCTAAAAATGCATCTAATAATAAAGTTTTAAGCCAACTGGATAGTTGGTCACTAGAGTTGGTTTAAGCTAGTTTCCTAACACACATCTGAACTTTATTATGCAAATTTATATTGCAAAAATAACCATCAAACTAAACCGTTAACCTGTGGGTACTAGACGTATCTTATCACGGCACTGTCTTTATTTATTCTATCGAAAATCGCAGCTGCTCCTCAGTTCACCACTTGAGCTAGCGCGGAACGCAATCTCGCAAGATGAGATTTAGCGTTAAACTTGAACTTTTATTATTTTTTTTTAATCTTTCTATCGCTCATGTATTCTCGTTAAATATTTTGGGAGTGTTTCCTTATCCTGGTAGAAGTCACTTCTTCGTATTTCAACCATATTTAGAAGAATTGGCGAAGAGAGGTCACAATGTAACTGTGGTATCTCATTTTCCACAAACGGTACCTAAAGAAAACTACTATGACGTGAGTTTGGCAGGAACAACCCAAGTATTAGAAGGTTACTTTCCTTTGGAGAGCTCTTACTGGACCATACTCAATATTTTGCATTTTATTTTGGATGCAGGCAATAATAATTGTAAAACGTTATTAAGTCACAAAGAAGTTCAGAAACTATGGAAATCAAAACAGCAGTTCGATCTCGTGGTGACAGAGCAGTTCGTGAGTGATTGTAGTTTGGCTCTAGCGTATAAATTGGGAGCTCCAGCTATCGGGATCAACTCCCATGTGATCGTGCCGTGGCAGTATGAACGACTCGGCATCCAGTACCACCCTTCTTACGTGCCGTTCCTGTTCTTGGAAGGTGGAACGAAACCAACTCTCTACCAAAGAGTCGAAAGAACCATTCTCCATAACTACTTCAATTATTTGTACAAACACAAATACCAAAAGATTGATGAAAAAACCATTGCTCAATATTTTGACGATGTACCTCCTTTAGACGAATTGGCTCGTGATGTCAAATTATTACTTTTATACAATAATTTTGTACTGTATGGATCTACTTTGATGTCTTCAAACGTTATTGAAGTTGGAGGGCATCATGTGACAAAACCCAAGGAATTACCAGATGTAAGTATTCAATTTCATTTATTCACACTTTTGACCCGGTTTCAATCTTTCAATAATATGATTATATTCGAATTGTTTACATTTCACTTAACACTTAACCCTGAAACCATTTTTTGTGTTTGTTTATTTGGCTAAACGTGATGCAAGAGTTTACTAAAAAATTCAGTAAGTCGTAAATTTAAAACATCAAATACTGTAAATTGTACGAGAGATAAATTATTATCACGGAATAAATCGACAAAACCTTTGGGTTTTAAAAGTTTTGCAAAACCGAAACCGTAATCTTATACAAAGTATTATCTATAAGTAAGCGTGCATATACTAGGTATACAGTAACAGAGTCGAAGCGGCCATCCGTATCGTTTCTAGATTCTAGTCTCACCTTGCTTTTGAACAACCACATTCAGAATCAAGTATTTTAATCTAGCAACTAGGAATAAGTAAAACATATCAAGAATAAAATGGGACAGAAACATTGTAATAATCCGTATGAAAATAGTTTTATAACCAACGCCTAGTCAAATACTTTTTAAAATAAACAAACCCATTTTTTACATTTTCAAATTTCACATCAATTTTAGACATGTTGTAGTTATTCGTAGCTCGCAAGTTCCATGTCGTAAGTTGTCTTAAAAATGAGACAGTTTATTATTCATACGAACGTTTACAACATAATATTAATAATTATGTATGTTTGTCTTCGAAATGAACAACAGTTGATCACATATTCGAATTTTAAATTGAAAACATGTCAAATCTCAATGCAAAAATCGGCCGAAATCAAGTTTTCATGTGCTCATAATATAATTGTTTCATATACACGTAAGTTCTAAGTCATACAATCATGCGGGAATTTCTTCGAAATTTATGATTTATTGGTATTTAGAACGATCGAAATCTTAGGAAGAATTTTGAGTTACGACGTGATCAATAATCAAAATACATAGTTACATTTTTGACTTATAGGATTATAAAAAAGAGCATGTGCATTTTTACTTACAGAAAACTACTGCATGCAAATATAATAGTGTTCGGAGTGAAATCATAATAAGAAATATTAATTCATAACATCAAGTCCCATCAAGTCCATATCATTATTATTTTTTTATTACACTACAAAAAGTACTTAATCATTCAAACAACGGATTTATTATTAAAGATAATAATTATAATACATAAATCAAGGGTCAATTGATAGCATAGTTGATACGCTTAAGAATACCACCAAAGAAGTATGACTTTTTTTTTCTACGTTCTCTTATCATAATTTAATAGAACGTTTGTGAATACTTAAACTGGAACTGATAACAGCGACCAATATTACTTTTAATAAGTACAAGAATTTTTTGTTCACAATTATAATATGAAAATAATCATTATGCCTTTATATTAAAACCAAAATCGCTTTTACGTCTATGGTACTTTAATAGATGATGTCACAACTAAATATATCTGAATGTGCTCATTGCAAATAAAACAAATGCTCTGAAATAAGAGACTACTTACATAGTGACTACGTATTTGTGATTAAATATTGACTTAAGCTTGGTCACTAAATTTACAAAAATAGTATGATTACTCCTAAGGATATTATAAAATTCTGCTACTGACGAAACCTAAAGTCATTTCTGAATTCTGGTATCTCTATTTCCTAAATCTGATTAATTTCAGGACATAAAAAGATTTATCGATGAATCTAAACATGGTGTTATCTACATCAGTTTTGGATCAATGTTACGAGCTAACACCACTCCCCGAGATAAAGTAGAAGCCATCATCGAAGCTGTCTCGAAGTTACCACAACGAGTTATATGGAAATGGGAAGAAGATTCGTTGCCTGGAAACCCGAAGAATATTCTACTCTCAAAATGGCTGCCACAGAATGACATATTAGGTAATTTATAAGCTTCTATATGTGTCTATTTTCGCTCGCTGTTTCATTACCTATTCAATAGATGAAAATATTTATTGTTTTGTAGGAGTTTGGTATACTAATTCGTCACTACTCGTAAACATTTCGTCGGTATAACAAAATTAATGTTATAGTAACAGTATTTTTTGCCACGACACTAGATTCAGAAATAAAATTGTAATAAGACTTCATTTAACTAATTACTAATTTTATAGCATACTTAAAGCATCTAACACAAGTCTCCAAATGGAAGATACTAAGTACCTACCTGCTATTTTTTCAAGACATACAAAAGAACATACTTTAGGATGACATAAAAGGTTAAAACGTCAATTGTCAATAGAAGAAACGTTATTGGAGCCAAGAACCTTGAACTTAATGTGATTCATCTAATTAATGAGTACATTCATACATACATTACATACACACGGTCACAGTTTGTAACATTCGATATCTAAATAGTTAGGATACTAAGTGTACTGTAACAACTCATTAGGTACGGCCCACTGCTGGGCTCAGGTCTCCTCCGAAGAGGGGTTAGGCATAGTCCACCACGCTTGCCTAATGCGGATTGGGGACTTTACATATCTTCGAAGGATTTTTAGAATCCTTTTCCGATATGCAGGATTCCTCACGTGCATGTTTTCCTTCACCGTTTTTAACCAGTGGTGTTGTGAAAAAATACACATAAATATTTTCACATTAAGATTTAGGGGTACAAGCCGGCCAGTTTTGAAACCGTGACCTCCCCGTACGGAAGGCAAGCGTTTCAACCACTTGTGCACCACGACTTTTTATTAGCATACTTACATTCTTTAGTTATAAATACACATACTAACTACACAACTATTATTGAAATATATTTTTCTAAATCGGGTACAACCGGTTGTGAAAATATGAACATTTATCAGTTTATTTTATCAAATCAAACTTAACCCGTAAACCGAGATTTTAAACAAAATATATTCTAGATTTAATCTTAAAAACGAGTTCTATTAATTTATCTAGAATTAAGTTAATAATTAAAATTAAATACATACTCAAAATATTATCTTACTTAAAATTAGATTTTCTCATAGTAAAACTTATAATAAAAGTAAATTAAATTAATGATAATGTTAACGAAAAAAATTCAAATTCAGACTGAAAAAATACCGAATGAGAATTTTATAATTAAAGTGGTAGTAACAATAATATAAGAAAACTAAAGTCATTTCAAAAAACAATTCAATTCAATCGCCACTTTCTAATTTTAAAGTGATAAATCCTTAATAATATTACGTTCGTATTTTGTAGCTGTTTTATTTCCAAAGTCGGTGTTTAATTTATTACTTGAAAATATAGACAGACTAAAATTTCTCGTTTGAAATTATTTTAAATAAAAAATATAGAAACACGTAAATGCCAAATTAAATAAAATATAAAGATGGTATTTAAATATTGCACCTTAAGATTTTTCTACTAAAATACTTCAGGTAGGATATTAAAATCGCTTTTAATTTCAAGTTCCCTTACAATATACATTGTACTTTAAAAAATAAACATAATGTTCACAGCTCATCCCAAAGTACTGGCTTTCTACTCTCACTGCGGTATGTTGGGTACAACAGAAGCAATCCATCACGGAGTCCCAATGATTGGCATGCCTGTCTTCGGAGACCAGCCTGGCAACGCAGCCGCCATTGAAGAAAGCGGTCTTGGAGTACAAATTCAAATACGTGAACTAACGACGGAGTTATTGCTTGAAAAATTCCGGACTGTTTTAAACCCTGAGTAAGGTCTACTAATTTAATTCTACGTTTTAATAAAATGTTTTACTTAGTTTAAAATAATGGTATAGATTTAAAGATGGGCAACGGATATGTGACATATACCTAATATTATAAAATACTTAGAGTAATGAAGTAATCAAATCAAAGCAGTAAAAGAAAGTAATAACGTATAATTGTAACGTCAATTTGAATGTAATATTGAAAACTTAGTATCGAACATACTTAGATAAATACGGTCCAGTAAAAACAATAGAGTTCATTCTTTATGCAAACGAGTAACCTCGGGTATTGTTTTCCAAATTCGTCACCTTTATTCGATGAACGTTATTTCCTGTATATCTAGTCTATCTGTATAACTTCGTCTTTTAAGAACAACTTAAATATTTTTTTTTATTGGATTGCTAAATCACATCAATACATAGTATAAAACAAAGTCGCTTTCGCTGTATGTCTGTATGTATGCTTAGATCTTTAAAACTACGCAGCGGATTTTGATGCGGTTTTTTTTAATAGATAGAGTGATTATTAAGGAAGGTTTGTATGTATAATAAATGCATAATATAGTAGAGAAACACTAAATTTAAAGGTTTCTAATGTGATGTCGTAAATAAGCACGTTTTTTTGCGCTTATATTGCAAACGCTGGCTGAACCCTACGAGATAGACCAAAATAATGTACTACAGTATTGTTCATCTTAAAAAGTTCAACAAAAAAGTCCGCGATGGTATATGTGTATCTCTTAGGGATAACCCAGCATAACCATTTTTATTCTTTACTAAAAAATGGTTATTTACGAAGTGATTTTAAACAATACAGCATTAATCCTTATCCAATTAAGTACCTTAAATAAATTGTGCATTTATTATAGATCAATATGCTTTTTACAGCATGTAATTTAAGTGAATATTACCGAAGATATTACAAATTTAAAATGCAGGGTCGTAGTTGTTTGCGCCGGGCGGCGCGTGCCTATATAGGCTACAATTTTTGAACCCCTTTGTAACGCAGACGAAGTTACGCGGGTCATCTAGTTAAAGAATAAAGTATCGCTGCGATTTTTACAGATAAGTTAGCGAACTGACGATATCCGGCCTACCCGGCAGAAAGCTGGTGCCATGACTTATGAAGCTCTGTACTAATTACCAGAGCACAGAGAAAAGTACCTATAGGTTATTTCAATAATGTTCCAACAATAGTTTTTATTTCACTTTCTTTAAATCGTTTTCATTCAACATTTTTAACTCCCTCTTGTTCTCACAAATATGTGTTATTCATAAAACAAAAATTCTTCAGTTTCAGAAAGAAAGTAAAATCACTATCTCAAGCATGGAAGGATCGTCCAATCTCAGCCGCAGACAGCGCTGTCTTCTGGACAGAATTCGCAGCCAAGCACAGTAACATTACATTTAGAAGCAGATCTGTCGATGTACCATTGTACCAGTTTTTGTATTTAGACGTAATTGCTATTTTTGTCGCCATACTTTTGCTCGTTGCTTACTTCTCCTTTTACATCATAAAGATAGTTCTTGATAGTTTTACAAAGAAAGTCAAGCAACTATAGTTCATTTTTTGTAGTGAAAGTGCTTTTTTAAGTTATTAGTATAAAAGTTATGTTAAAAATATTTACGCAAAATAGGTATCGGGTACACGATATGGTATTTCCAATAAAGGTTTGAGGAGTAACATATGAGTATTTATTCGACAGCTGCCTATAATTAAAGTAAATTAATATGAATATAAAAAACTTGAGAGGTGTCAAGGGACACCTGGATGGAACGAAGATCCTTTCGATTAATTAGTGAGGAAATTGTAATAAAATTTTATTTTATCTTATAGAAGAGAGAGTTAGAAAGACAGACGTTTTTAACTAACTAATTATTATAACTTAAAAAAAATATTTTGATCACAGCGCCATCTAGCATTAATCATATAAAACAAAATAAGGAATTGTTTTAAAACGACGACAACTTTTTCATAAGAATTTCAGTCTAGCCTCCTTTCGATAACGCGCGATAAGGAACTTCGTTCAAAAATACAATTAGCATTGGTAGAACTCATTTTCATTGTGTTCAAAATTAATCTGAACTGTTGCATGATTTTATACTATTCCACCTATTTCGAAGTTGTTAACATAGCTCATGGACCTATGCAATGTCAGGAGACACTACAGGGCAATAATCTAAAAGGACTCTCTTTGAGGGTCGTATTTATGAATTCTCCCATTTTTAAATCATGTCACATTTTTTTTCGTCTAAGCAGGTACGATCTAAAATATCAAAGTTTTATACTTAGTAGACAAAGTCAAATTAGGTGTTGACTCATGTTATTATTACATAAATTAATGACAAAATATACTCCATAAACCGTGTTAATTTATTACCTCAATAATCTTGAAAAATTCAAATAATGTTAGGTTGTGCTACGTATATCATTATACAAAAAAAAAGACATGCCTCTGAATTTCTTGCCAGTTCTTCTCAGGACGGTGGCTATAATTATTATTTTTTGTGTCCGAACTGGTGGTAGCTTGTAACTTTTGACGTCAACAAGAATGAGTACGTCATCAATGTTGAAAATAAAGTATTTCATTTCATTTCATTTATGACCATTATTTATAAACATATTCATTACGTCATTGTTATCTTGTATTCAGAAGACATCTAAAGATAAAAAAATTTGAATGTTCGTGATCATCATCTAGATAAAGAGATGCCATTGCTCGAGAGGCAAATTATCATTAAAACATGTTAATAACACGAGCTTGAAAGGAAAAGTATCAATCAGGCATCGTAATAACACGAAGGTACCTACAATGGACTTTAATGACATTAAATAGAACAAGTAGAGGATGCATATAAATAGATGAAGTGAAGATCTACGCTGCACCTTTGAATTCTCAATAAAAGCAGAGTACCTACAATAATTGTATACAGTATGGAGATCTACAAACGAAATTGCTCACTGGCACAAAGGAATATGCCTACGAGACCGCAGAGCTAAGTTGGATGTTACTACAGTAGTGGTAGTCGCGTCTAGATCTCACCGACACTAGCAAAATTAGTCGATCAGCTGGTTGGATAAAGCTACGGACAATAACATCAATTATCAAATTGAGTTTCCTTTTCCTACTACATACTACTTGTATACTGTTCTTAAAGCTTATACAGGGTGATCTCCTAGTGAGGGTACATATTGAAGGTCATGGTAGCTGATGGTTATATACGACCAGTAAAAATATTATTACCAAAGAATATGGCTTAATGCCTTAGTAATCGCAACTTAAAAATACCTAAAATTCTTGCAAAATGATGGTTTTTCGGCAGCTGATGGGTGTGGCGGAGGTGTGGGGTGCGCGAGATCACTAGAGGTCATTAGTCAACACTCTTTAAGCCGAAATTGCTTATGTTTGAGATAGTTTTGTCGAATTTAGATTAAAAAAAAAAAAAATTGTAATTTTACTTATTTTTTGTAATATTCCGTATTAGAACAGAGTACTCATCACCCTCCTGCAATATGTACCCTGTCTAACAAATCACCCTGTATAAGGGGTGGGCCATATAAAGTTTGCATTTTCCAAAAGTTCGACTGTCATGTTGGCTGTGTGGCATGTTGCGCCATCCTGTTGAAACCAAATGACGTCAATGTCATACTCTTCAACTTTTGGAAACAAAAATTCGTTCAGCATGACACGGTAACGCTCGCCATTGACTGTAACGGCGGCTCCTTGCTCATTTTGGAATGATGCCGCCGGACCAAAACCCACACCAAACCGTAACTATTTGTGGGTGCATTGGCTTCTCAATGGTGACGTGTGGACCGTGAAAATGGGCTTCATCTGAAAAGACGATTTTTCGGTAAAAATGCTCATCTTCGGCCAAACGATCTTCTGCCCATTGGGCGAACCGAAAACGTCCCATTTCGTAAATGTCAAACCTTTAACTAAATTATGAACACAAATTGAATGACTTTTGACTTGTTCAAAATGCAAACGTTATATTTGCCCACCCTATAGCATTATAATATTTGTCTTGTAATAAAGAAGAGTACGAGTTATTAACTAGTAATATTTATTGGTTTACCTAATTTAGGCTGTGGCAAGTGGCAACCCATAAAGATTCGAGCAAAAATGATCGTGAATGACCTACCAGAATAACCTCAGATCAAAAAGAAAGATAAATCAATATCCGGTATTTGACAGCACATAATAACATTTCAAAACACAGTGATAAAACAGCGGTCATGAGAATAGAATGATTATGCAAATTGAAATGTACATCTGGAGGTTAAAAATTATCTAAATGTTTCACTGCTTGGTTCTGATATCAATGATTTAAAACGTAATTCCGTTACATTTTTAATTTTACATTATAAATATAGATTTGTTTCATCATCATCACCAGCCTATAGACGTCCACTGCTGAACATAGGCTTCCCCCAAACCTCGCCACATCGACCGGTCCGGACTGGATGAAGATTTGTTTATTCCTATTAAATTCCACCATTTTTATTTTGCCAAACCGGCAGTTATATATTAAGGACACAACTGTGTTTTTCTTCAGCAATACATATGGAGAAAATGTGAATAAATTTCCTTTCAACGGCGATTGTAGCATAAAGTTTCATATACTACCTTATACTATCCACTTTACACTAGGATTAACTGGTTGATAATACTGTTTAGCATCAAGTTCGCCCCTGTAGTATCAAGCAATAAAAAAAATATACGTTTTGTTTTCGTGTGTAATAAATAATTTTCTATCTATCTAAGTAGGATATAGGTAGGTACTCTATAAATTACTAATTTTATTATACTGTAACAACCGATTGCGTACCGGGATCAGGTTTTTATTACCATGTAGGCAGACGAGCCAACGGGCCACCTGATCGTAATTGGTTAGTTCGCTTTTGTGGGACTTCACTTATGACTAGTCAGTCACAAAACTAAGACTAAAACTACAAAGAAAATGTGCTTTACCAACATATAGATTACTGACTGGAGTACTATAATGTTGAACTGTTAATAAGTGCAACACAATGATAGACGCAACAGACGTAATAAACTATTGCCGTAAATGGTAACATGAACCCTTTTATTTTAAACAGAAGTCATCCGATTTTTTATTCATTAATATTATGTCATATATGGATCATGGACACTGCTCTTAAAGAATATTATTATTTTAAAAAATAAGTATTACCTACCTACATGTTTTACTCTCTCTGTCACCTAGTCCCTTTACCACAAAAATGTTTGTATAAATGTTTGTCAATATCTTTACTCTAATTTTATCTTCTATGCCTATAATAAAGTAAACTATATTACTATGATTGTAATAACGTACTTTAAATAAGAATATTACGTCATATGCACGACTGAGAGCGACCGGTTCAGTCGGTCTATGTCGAATGCCAATATCAACTCAGTATTGAAGCCAACTGTCTATCGGACGAGCGGCTCTCGCGTCGGTCGACGAACTTAAACAATGAGATTGATTTATTTATTACTACTGTTATTCACGTCCTATACGAACGCACTAAACATACTTGGTATATTTCCCTATGAGGGAAAGAGCCATTTCTTCGTGTTCAGAGTTTACTTACGCGAGTTGGCTAAGCGAGGCCACAATGTCACAGTTATTTCACATTTCCCGGAGCAAGATCCACCGGCTAATTATCATGACATCAGTTTGGCGGGAACCATCAAAATCAGGGAAGATGATCACTCCGTTCAAAATTCTTACTGGACTGTGATTAGTGTAGCTTTTTTCCTTGCATTTTCTGGTAAAGAAAATTGTGAAGTAATGCTGGCCAGTAAACAAGTGCAAGACTTGATTAACAGCAAACCGAAATTTGATGTAATAGTTCTTGAACAGTTCAACAGTGATTGTGCTTTAGGTGTAGCGCATAAATTAGGCGCTCCAGTAGTCGGAATGTCTTCGCATATACTAATGCCTTTTCACTACAAAAGACTAGGTATACCTTACAACCCTTCATTTGTACCATTTCACTTCTTAGAAGGAGGAACCAAACCTACTCTCTATGAGAGGGTCGAAAGAACAATTTTTGACATTTTCTTTAGATCTGTTTATTACTTAATCAGTCAACGAAGTAATCAAAATACTTTAGCACAATATTTTGATGACATTCCCCCGCTGGATGAACTGGCCAGTAATATGAAATTTCATTTATTGTATCACAACTTCATTTTAACGGGATCGAGGTTATTCCCGTCCAATGTTATTGAAGTCGGGGGTTATCATGTCAGCGATGCGAAACCTTTGACCGGGGTGAGCGACAACAAGTAATTTTTGTTAAATTCTATATTATTATAGTATTTGTATGGATATATCTCTATAATTGCATATTTTAAATAAAATATTTAGAATTTGTAGTACTGATAAGTAGTTTTTGTTGTAAATAAAATACCTACATTTTTACATGTCGAATTAAAATAGGTTAAAATGAGTTAAACTATTCCTTAAAATATCCTTCATGATTAATATCATACCAAATATATTTACTCGAATATATTATTATGTATTTAATATTTTGAGACATCGTTTCCGCATGAAATACAAACATTACCTACGTCTTAATTTACTTTTTTTTTAAGTTTTTCGTTCTCACATAACATTCTACTAGCTGTAACAACGTAACTACGGATTAAAATTGCCTATAACTCTGCATTGAAATCTAATGAAATGTACATACATATTTCAGGATCTGAAAACGTTTGTAGACGAAGCTGAAAATGGTGTTATTTACATAAGTTTCGGCTCAGTTATCAAGAGTTCCAGTTTGACTCCAGACAAAGTAGAAATGATATTAGACGTTATGAACAAGTTACCATACAGATTTATTTGGAAATGGGAAGACAAAACTTTGGTACCAGATAAGAACAAGCTGTATGTGGCCAGTTGGTTACCGCAGGCTGACATTCTAGGTAATTATTTACCTAAATAAAGTATTTATGTAACCATTAACTAGGTTAAGGTTACTTTATTGGTTTTTGATCGGGTTATGCACTGAGTGTTTATAAGTTAGAGAAAATCTGTATCTACTAAACTAAATCTAGGGTAGCATGAATAGCGACCTAATAAGATATTAGTAACAAAGTAATTATCAAACAATCTTAACTTTCATATTTATTAAATGTCTAATTTATTAAATATCTTAAAAAAACAAATACATGTAATTAAAAATAATACTATTATTTTGATTTATCGCCTATCGGAAATATAAATGTCGATTAACAAATAGTGTTATTTTTTGTAAAGCTACTTGTCTCATTTTTTGTAAAGCTACAACTAAATAGTTTTCCGCAGAAAAATTTAACAACCTTGACCCAATACAGTTACAGTGCCACTAAAAGATTCTACGGCCTCTCCACGCTGAGCATCTAATAGAACGCGCCTACATACGAATACATTATTATTATTATATCCAATGCCGCATAATTTCTCTATTTATACTGAAACAATAACAACAAAATATTCTTGGAATACAAATTACAATCATACTACTTATTAGCTTATACTACTAGTCAGACATTTAATAAAGTGTCGTAAAGAATACAAATAATTAAATAGAACATTTTCGAAAAGTAGATTTTAGGGACAGTTGCTTTGAGTAGAGAACCCAAGGTGGTTGCATATTTAATTTTGATGTTAAAGATATTCACATACCTACTTGTACCGGAAGCCCAACGTACAAAACTTGGAAGTCGGAGTTGACCCATAAAACGTCAGCTGGTGTTTACTGCTACTCTAATGGACAAGTTACTATACTTTCACTACATAGTATTTGTCTTTGAAATAAATAACATTAAATTTGTTTATAATATTAAAATAATTAGTTTTTATTTCACAATCATGCCAAAAAAACATTTTATAACTTTTATCTGTACCTATATTAAATTGTTTATCTATCTTTTAACTCAGACGAATGTCTGAAACGATGGAACAGGATCCAGGGTAGATACCATTAGCAGATAGGTAGATGTAATAAATAGTAGCTTAGGTTACTTTTAAACAAAAAAATACTGCAGGTTTCGTATTATTATTACAGGTCATCCAAAAACAGTAGCTTTCCTATCACATGCTGGGATGGCTGGAATAACTGAGGCAATACATTTTGGAGTGCCAGTTATTGCTATGCCGTTCCTGGGTGACCAACCAGCAAATGCTGCAGATGTTGAAGAAAGTGGACTGGGAATACAATTACACTACAGAGATCTAACAGCTGAAAGTTTACTGGCATCGTTTCAAACTGTTTTAGAATCTTCGTAAGTTTTCACAAAATTATTATTGTAAGGCAAACAGTCCATTATGTTGTTCTCGAAATAGCATATTTAAATTTTATATTAAATCCAGTAAGCATGACTTGAATTTTTATTTCAAAGTCAATTCCTTAGCACAAAATTACAAACTCTTGATATGGCGAAATTATTTAGTGCATTCGTGGATTACAATAGGCTCAATAATGATAATGATGATTCTATTACAGATTTCGTGCAAAAGTGAGAAAGCTTTCAAGAGCATGGCATGACAGACCAATGCGTCCACTAGATACGGCTATATACTGGACTGAATTTGCTGCTAGAAATCCTGATTTTAACTTTAGGACAGCTGCAGCAGACACTCCATTGTACCAGTATCTTTTACTCGACGTAGCTTTCGTGATTTTAGTATTCTCAGTAATTATTTTGTACTTTATTCTCGGACGAATAACGAAGTCGGATAATGTAAAAAGAACTAGTGCTAAAAAGAAATCAAAGAAAACTTAAGAAATAAATAATTTTCATATAGTTGTACTTCATTTCTTTATTAACTATTGTGTATAAGTACTTATAGTTACGTACTATTACGTACTTTACAAGACGTGAATTGGCAATAGATCAATTGTGAAATTATGCATTTCATTCATTGTTTTTTCGTTTTCATGGGTTTATTAAGGCATCTACTGAAGAATCTCACTATATTCATAAACATCAAAATTACACCATAGAAAGATAGGAATATACAAGTAGCTATCCCAATGATGTCCAGCATTAGGAACTCATATAAGCTAAGACTAACTGTAGGTGGTTGCAACCTTACATTTCCTTTATGTTTCGCCACGTATTCAATCCAAAATATAGCTAAATCCATCGGAGATACGGGTCTATGTCTCCAGAGCAAAGACAAATTTCTAGCTCGTACTTGATAACTGCAAAAAAAACATTAAAATTAAACAACATTATGTTAATTTTTTGGGACATAAACAAATAAAAAAAACAAGAATTAATGATGCCATAGTCCTCGTAGGTAGCTACTTCTGCTGTTTCCAACATTGCAATAGACCACAATATACGAGAAACACCACTAATATGACATGTTAGTGTGTCTACCGCATAAATCAGTAAAAATAAGTTCTTCGTATCTAATCAAATTTACATCTACACAAAAGATGTACTTACTACGAACTTACCTTTCTTGTAGCACAGTACGCAAAGCTTTATTAAGAATCCCTTCATCTAATGAAGATATATCAACTGCAACTCCCAAACCATTTTCAACTGCTGAAGCGGCATTGGCAAACTGATCACCGAAGAGTGGAATACTTATAATTGGCACGCCACAATGCATGGCTTCAATGGAACTCAACATCCCAGAATGTGTTACGAATGCTTTAACTTTTGGTTGACCTATTGAAAAAAAGGGGTTAAAATTATGGAAATCTTCTATTGATTTTTTTCAGTGATTTAATAAGGAAACCCAAATTATTCAGTGGTTCTCGTAAAAATAAGTAGATTTAGTTTTTAAATATAGTAGTAGAGGAGCCCAAGCGGGGATTCCGGGATTTACTACAGCGCGGCAGATTAATATACAGGGGTAGCTTGTACCCGGTTAAGTACCTCCACAAAACATGAGGCCCATATCTAAGGCCGCCCGTGAAGGATACAGGATCAGATTAGTAAAAAAAAATTGACGATCAGAAATTCTCGAGCGCGTCAGATTAAGGTAGGGTGAGTTAATTACATCCTAAAAAGTGTATATTCCAATAATCTGACAATTTGAGAGTGACGTAATAAAAGGAGAGGGCAACAAAGTTGTAAAAAAAAAACGTCATCTCGACATTCTCGAGCGTAGCTAAATTTTTTTTTATTTTGAAGGAAATAATTCAAGAATAATAAAAAATATATAATCTGACGATTTCCGCAAGCCGAAATAACAAAAATCTTATATATAAAAATGAATTGCTGTTCGTTAGTCTCGCTAAAACTCGAGAACGACTGAACCGATTTGGCTTATTTTAATCTTGAAATATTCGTAGAAGTCCAGAGAAGGTTTAAACGGTGAGAAAATTTCCTAATGTGACGCAGACGAAGTTGTGTGGGCCAGCTAGTTCGTCGATAAAGTTAAATGCGTGCAGCTGCGTGATGCCTACATTTCCTTCTCCGCGTTTCTATTCCTCTCTCACTCTTTCTCTATCTATGACTCTTACTCCGTCACCACTCTGGTTTCTGTTGCCATGACGCCATCACAGCTGATCATAAAGATTCGTTCGTGGCATATTGTTTACAACGTAATTCCAACGTTTTGGCTTTTTTTGCTATTTTAATAAGATTTGTGTGATTCAAGTATTTAATATGAGTGATATTAATTTGAAATGTGTATTTTGTGGTGAAAGTACTTTACAAAAAACAATTAATTTTACGGTAGAAACATTAAAAAGCATACACTTATTTATTTGCATGCTATTTCCTGAGCTTTTTAATTAATTAAGTTCAATGATTTAAAAAATAAGAATTTTTTTTTTGTAACTAGTTTTTTTGGAATAACTTTTAACCGACTTTATCGATTAACTTCAAAAACTAATCCGCCTTTGAGCTTGAAAAACCACGTCGATCGCTTTCAAGCTGTTCGTTCGAGAGATATCGTGAACGATAGAAACCCGAAAAGGTTTTTTCGTCGACCCGAAATTTGTGAGTCGATCAAAATTACTTATGAGGATGATAAAACTGCATCGAATGGTGCCAACCGCGTTAAAATTGGTTGATCCATTCGAAAGTTATTGCAGTTTGAAAATTCCAAAAATAGTGTTCTATGAAACTTCTATCAGACTTTCGAGCTGGGAGAGCTCAAATGCATAGAAATATTATTTCTTTGAACTCAGGAATGGAATTAGCGGGAAGTTGCAGGGATGGCTATAAAGTGAACCGTTTTTCTAATTTTTTTTTTGTCAGATCAGGCGAATCCCTCTAGATAATCGTCAGATTATGGGACAGTACGTTTAAAACATAAAGATGAACCATATATATCTTAATCTGACGCGCTTGAGTATTTCAAAATGGCGATTTTTTTTTGCACATTATGAAAATAGCCGCGAGTTTGCGTCCCATCGAAATCGTCAGATTAATGAATGAGAGCTTTTTTTTGGTGTACTTAACACTCCCTTAGAAAATCTGACGCGCTCGAATTTTTTTTTTTTTTTTTCATTTTCAACCTTTAAATACAACCACCCGCATCACGCAAACGATCAGATTAACATACGTACGTTATTAAAAATACGTAGGGCATTGATGCTATCAATATCTGACGCGCTCGAGGATGTCCATGCAACAGTTTTTTTTTACATATTTAAAAATCTATAGCCCCTTTCCCCACCGATGTAAAGGTATATGTCATATAACATTTTTTTCTTCTTATCATCTAAGCTTTGCATCCCAATAGGTCTCTTCAACGCTCGAGTAAATCCCCATTTAGCATCGTCGCCTCCTCTACTATAGAAATGTATGTATAATGTCCTAACCAAAAACATTTTATGAATAGAGAACGTGTACCAACATGATAACTTACACAAAATAGCAGTCTGTGGAAACCATTTCCTCGCTAGAACATTCTTAGGTAAATTAAAATTGCCAATTTGATCGATTTTCCAGAGATAACTCAGAGGGCTGTTCTTAATTAAGTTAAGTATTTCCTTAATTACAGTCGTAGGAAAGTTCGTTGCAACAGTTCCGAAACTAATATAAATGACGTCATTTTTGGCTTCTTCGATAAATCTTTGCATTTCCTGTAAATTAAAAAAAAAGTGAAAAAAAAATCCAGAACTCTATGATTTGTCGTTCTTCAAACGTGGCTTTAGAAGGATTTTTAAATTTAGTTAGGAATCTGCCGAACACTTTCCTGTTAAATTTGAAAAGATTCATAACACCTATTGAAATAAATAAAGCCACAAACCAGATCGTTTAAAGTTGTTGTGTCATTTTTAACATGCAAGCCTCCTACTTCAACAACATTCGCTCCGTACAAACGAGAACCAGTCAACGGAAAGTACTGATTCAACAAAATCAAAGATATATTCTTTCCAATCTCTTCTAAGTCTGGTACGTCTTCATAAACTTTATGAATAATCTTGTGGTCGTTTTTCTGGATAACATACTTATAATAAATGTTCAAGCCAGTATTGATCGTGGCACTTTGTATCTTATCCCAAAGATCAGGTTTGGTTTCACTAGCAAAAAAATGATTTGGAACGTAAGCCGGGTGATTTGGTGCACCTAACCTTGAATAGGTCCATGGCATCAAAACATGAGCGGCCGCGCCGACAATAGGTGCATTCAACTTGTAAGCAATCGCCAGACCACAATCCGTTACAAATTGTTCTACTATTACTACATCATACTTGGCTTTTGAGAATATTATTTCTTGTATCTCTTTATTGGACATTAACTTTTCACAATTTGTATTCGCAATACTCTTGAATGCCCTCGCTGTGTCCATAGCTTTGTAGAAATTGGAAAACGCACTAGGCGTATTTTTAAGAGTATCATCTACGCTAACAACATCGTATTCAGTGGCATCAGCATCAGATTTAAGCGATATTTGTCTCAATGTAGGCAATTTCTTCATGGGAAAATAATTTACAACAGTAACGAAGTGATCTCTCGATGCTAATTCTTCGATCAAAGTCGAAAACAAATTGTGGTGACTCCTTCCATTGTATGGGAACACAGCCAAAATGTTATAACTAAAACATTCATTTATTATAATAAATAAAATTAGTAAATAATTTAAATTCATTTCTTATCTTTCAGGTAAGTGTTTAGTTAATTTTGTAAAGATAATGTGGTTCTAAAGTTGGAATTCCCAAGTTGCGCCACTTCATTAAAACACGACCGCGCGAATACACCATTCGACAATTACTGAACCAACTCGAGCCCGGAAATAAATAGTCCACGAGATCTTCAATGATTGTACTTACATAATAATATATCTATAGCGAGTAGTTATTACTCTTTGTACAAAACAAAATCATGGCTTTTCTTATCTTTGTCTGTAAATATATGCCTATTAGGTATCTATGGTATTTTATACTTCAATATATAGAACATCATCAAATAACTAGACTACTAAGATTATCAGCTCTATTGAAACAAACTACTCAATGTCTTGAGTTTAGAATATTTTAAGATAAGTACCTAAGTGTATGCTAATAGGGAACATCTAATATTACTAAGCCATTATAATATTGTACCTATATGTAATTTTCACTGCTGGACATTGACCTTATCAAGGCTAAAAATACGAGTTTTGCATAAGTAGCGAAATCTAATTCGGTATTTCTCCTTCACCAGAAACCTAAACCTAGCTACACTGATAAGCTAAAATATCGTAAGAAATATGGATTCTGAAAAAGGCTTCCTCTTCCCTCCCATCACACATCATTCATAAAAAGTTCCCAAAATCATATTAGGTTCGCTATCGTTTAATATACTCGATCTATACGGTGGCGACTCGAGTCCCACAGTGACACATTATTTAATTGATATATTGATTGGGGTTGATATGATGCGTAATAGAAGTTCCATCTTCATCACTAGGATAATCTTTGCTTTCTATTTTAATTTACCTTTCTCGAGTCAATTTTATAATAATTTCACAAGGAGAATATAATCGTAAAGTTTGAAAGAATTAAAATAATAGAGAAGAACATTAGCGATCAGTGTCAATAACATACATTTTACATTTTGAATGTCAAATATCAGGACAAGTCTTCCTGTTCGTGGAAAATAGATAAATAACATGAATATGGACTGAAATTCAACCCAGTCATCATAATCAAACTCAGTAAGATGTCCTAAACATCCAATCCAACCAATCAACAACAGGCATTCCCTTAATCCAGTAAGTAACACTTAAGCATTCAACATCAGTTTTATATTATAATGTTTCTGTTAAGCATGTAGTAGGCAAGGTATTTACCTACGTATGATCAGATTAGCTGTGAATAAGAAGAACTCCATAATTCTTTTATGTTCTTAATTTCCTAGGACTCTGCCATTAGTTCGACAATTATCAAACTATTAATCGTAGTCATGTTTTTTTTACCAGATCATTGTAAATAACAAAATGGCATGCTGCTGTAAACCAGGAAAATGTAAGTTGACCAGATTTAATATCTGAATCACCAATAGTAATTGAGCGTTGGCAAAAAATAATAAAAATCTTTACGAAAGACACATTTTAAAGAAATTTTATTACATAAATTTCGTTTCATAATTGTATACCTTTACTACCTAGGTACCAAAATAGGCATAGAATTATTACATCTATACTATACCTTCTATTCTTAGCAAATAAAGCATCAACGAGCTGTCTCGGACGATGTGATCTACCAAAGCACAGATGTTTAGAAAGAAAAGAAATAAAACCGGGGCCTGTTCCTAAACATATGGGCTGGCTTTATACAGCGAAAACATCACCTGAACATCAGGTACAAAACATTTTCTGTGTTTTATATATCCTACGTAACGAGGAAATAGAGTTAGGTACCAAAAATGGTCATCGGTAATTTAATAATATTAATGATTGAAAAAATCAGGTAAATATATCGACCGCCTTTCAACTCAACTATTATATGAATATGTATTTTTTTTACAGTTGCGATGTGGTTGGCGCCCAGGACATGTATCATGCTCGGTACTTAGAAAGATCGAACAACACAATTCCATGAAATTAGGCGGATGCACTCCTTGTCCTTCTAGCTGCACACGGCCCATTTGTTCCAAAGCGTGTTGTATGCCTCCGAAATGCCTAGCTCTGTGTCCATCGTCACCATCTTGCTGCAAACAACCTGCGGGTACGCAACCCATACTACGGATCATTAGACACGAAGGCCAATACACAATATGTACCAAACCTTCTAGCACTAACAACGCTCCCTCTGGTCCATATCCACTGAAATACGTACTTAACACTGACCCTGATGAAGGACCAACACCCAATGCAAAGTACAGCATAGAAGCCAAATTTAATGACTACCATTTCGACTATACAAGCTCCCAATCTTCTTTCGTCTTAGATTTCTCTCCTCCAGAACAAAGATGCTTCAAACCATGTCCAAAATAAATATTAAATAGATTGCAAAAACTGGTTTTATTGAATTGAATAAAACAAATTTTAAGAAAGATGTTTATTAATTAGAGTTCCGACTCTTAAATGTTGGTGGCCACTGTAGATCAATGGAACAAAACTTGAAAAAAAAATCCATGGTGTCCCGGATCTATTTTATTTTATTTTCTTTACTAGACATGCAAAACATGTAACAATCATATGCAAACTATGCGACAGATGGGAAGAACCTTAAATATTATATGCTAGATTGTCTGGCAATGGAACTAATAAAATCGGAAAAAATAACAATTTATATTTTATGGTGGTCACTAAATAAATTTAAGTAATCACTCAAATTCTTTCAAAGTCTAAAAATTTCTTTTTTAATTTTTGTATCTTTTTTTACCATCCACTTTCTTTACCAAAACAAACTAGTGATACTACTATTAAATTATTATTTTTGATTGATTACCAATAAATACTTAAAACTTTAATCCAAACCCATATTTTCTAGCTTTGAATGACTAATTATCAGTTCCTGACATTGGAACCAGAAACCTTTTGTGGATTTGCAGGTTCCCTTACATTGTTTTTCTTTACTCTCTTTCTCAATAATGTTGCATTAAGAGTTAAGAAATTACATACATCAACTATTATGCAAACCGAGTCAAAAAATGAAATCCTATAAACTATTACTAGGTTCCAACCTGTGTAAATAATTCTACACATCAATAACTTGAATGTCATACTTATTGAAAACAGCTGAAGCATTGACATTGCACTAATATTCTTGAACCTTAGAAAACTTTTTTGGAAGCAATAAAAATAATATTTTTTGTCAACACAATTTTATTGTCAACAATTTAAATATACACCTAAACAAAATAACAAATTCACTAAACAAGAATTACTTAATTACATTATGTAGGGTTTCCAGACTTCTGTGCCAGGGCCATCATATTCTCATTGGCAAGCATCTGGAACTCATGGAATCGTTGAGAAACTCTCTGATTCATTCTTAAATATTTCTCCATACAATTCACTGTGCACTTGTCCTAAAAAAATATTATTAGTATAAAAACATTGGCATGGAAATTTATTTTTACATAAGTTTAAACTGAACAATGTTGATACACATGTTTTTGCAATAGATGTTAATGAATGAGTATTTAGTATAATGCTTGCAAAATAATGTCTGTAAGATGCTGGTAGTAGTGATGATAATAAAATTAGATGGTCTACAACCTTTACAAAGTTACTTGTATAGGAATTCTCACCTCAGTTGATTTTAGTTTCCTTGATGTGAAATCATGAATGCAGTCATTAAAACAAAGTTCGGATAACTTGTTATATTGTACAAGGAAATCTTTGAACTGAAATTTAAACATAAATTAAGGCAATTTCATTGATCAAAACACTTCGAATAGAAGATATAAATGTTAATATTTTAATTATACAATACATTGCTTAACAGCCAACGGTAATGAATGAGAGTAGTTAAACTAATAAATGGCCTTAATACAAACTATAAGACTTATGTTTATCTAAATTATAAAATTTCATAAGGATAGAATCCTAAAGTACAGAAAAAAATAAATGTTATTTCACCGTCTTAATTTGATCAGCTTCACTCATCATTTCAGGGGTCGCCATTTTTTAAATACTTATTGATATTTTAACACACAGTAGATTTGCAACTAATTCCCGACTTTTTTGTTTATTTAAATCTTGACCAGACTTTCTCGTTTAGGTTAGAATTTCTCAATCTCAGGAATTTCTGGAATTTATTATTTGACATTTGTGATTTTTTAAATTTTGTTTTGGCAGCAGAGAAGTATGAATTAAACGTCTAATTTTTAAATTATATTAAGGATGAGAGGACAAAAATTTAACTTTATAAGAATTAAAATACCTTTTATAAAAAATCAGGTATCAGGAATGTTATAAATGTATGGAAAATAACATATTCAATTTGTTTTAGTTAAGCTTTACGGAATAGATTAGACGCCAAGTGTCGCAAAAACAAATACTTGTCAGTTTTATTGACATTGAAAAATGAGAGATTCTTCATAAACGTCAAAAAACATTGAATTGCAGTTTTGGTGGACGTTTGCTTAGCATTTTATTGTAAAATCGTATATCAGAAATCTAAACAATGGAAGAAATTGGCATTATTTTACCCGAAAAAGTAAGTTTTCTTGTTAAAGCCTCTTGTAAAGTAGAGACTCGAAAAAAGTATTACCCAAAATCATCATACTTAACTTGTTACAGGATGACCAAGCAACTGATTCAAAAGGGTTGTCTTTTTCAAGTCCACAATCCTTTGATGAATTAGAATCTGAAGATTTATACACAAAATACAAGGTAAGTTGAAAACCATAAAAAATGTTACTTTTATATCCTTAGTGTTCAAAATACAATAATTATTACTCTGTAAATTTTCATCAAAATGCCATAGTTCCACACACATTTTAATGATCATATTCTCATTATCTTCTCGTCAACTTAAAACAAATTATTTAATTATGACAGAAGAGTAGATCACCTAGTGGTCTTAAAAATACTTTTGTATCAAACTAATTTGAAATTTGACCTATTTCACAGAAACTCCAAAGGATGTTAGAGTTCTTAGAGGTTCAAGAGGAATACATTAAAGATGAACAAAGAAACTTGAAAAAGGAATATCTTCATGCTCAGGAAGAAGTAAAGAGAATTCAGTCAGTTCCACTTGTCATTGGGCAGTTTCTTGAAGCTGTTGATCAAAATACTGGAATAGGTATAGTTTTTAATCATTATTTACAAAACCTAAAAACTAGCACTTCAAATAGTTACAAAAAAGGAAATATCCAATGCATATACAAACAGATGAAACACTGTTACCTATAAAAGAAAAAATGCCATATCATTGTGTCGAATATCCTAAGTCTAAATACTAGAGGTGTGCTAATAATTCGAACGTACGAATCCCAAGTTAATAATAATAAGTTAATAATAAGTTAATATATATTTGGACCTGGCCCACGAGGTGACCGACATGTGGCGTGTTGAATCGACCATCATTGTTCCGATCGTTGTATCTGTGCACGGTCTAATAGCGAAAAGCTTCGACCGTCATCTAGAGAAGCTTTCGCTCCCCGGCTGGGTAAAGGGCCTGATTCAGAAGGCGGTCGTTCTTGACACGGCGCGTATTGTGAGGAGGTTCCTCTCTCTTGAGCCCTGACCACTGATGGCTTGGGTCGTAGACTCCGCCTGCAGTGGCCCTCTGTTTTTTATATTGTATTTTTAAATTTATTTTTTTGTAATGTTTTTTTAAAAATATAATGTAAAAAATAAGCTAATAAATGGATAGAGATAATAAGTTAATATTAATATTCGATTCGGAACAAATAATTCGTACATTCGAATTATTCGCACACTCCTACTAGATACCAATGCAGATTTGAATATCCCAAGTTTGAAATACCAATGCAAAATAAATTCTCCCATCACACATTATACTCATTAATATTGTTGTTATTTCAGTTGGCAGCACAACAGGATCAAACTACTATGTCCGTATTCTATCAACAATTGACAGAGAACTGTTGAAACCTTCTGCTTCCGTTGCACTTCACAAGCATTCTAATGCTCTTGTAGACGTACTGCCTCCAGAAGCTGACAGCTCAATATCTATGTTACAAGCTGGTAAATGGTTTTAAAATGTATTCTATTTGTAAAACATATTGTAGTGCTAAATTAAAATCTACAGGATACTTCAGGGGAGTTTAAGATGTTGATCTAAAATATTATGTTAAGAAAAGGCATATTTGCAATTGCATTTATAAAATCTGAGTAATTAGAAATTCTGTGATTTTTAAAATAAACTTGTCCTGTTTTGTAATGTATCCAATTATTGAAATATTATTTTATTCATATGTTTTTTCCAGATGAGAAACCAGATGTACAATATTCAGATATAGGAGGTATGGACACTCAGAAACAAGAAATCAGAGAGGCGGTTGAACTCCCTCTGACTCACGTGGAATTGTATAGACAGATTGGTATAGAACCTCCCCGTGGTGTGCTGATGTACGGGCCTCCGGGTTGCGGTAAAACTATGCTGGCGAAAGCTGTTGCACATCATACTACAGGTACATAATGAACTTTAAACGGCCTGTTTATTTGAAAAATACTCATTAAACTTAAGTTAGCTCTTGGTTGTTCAAATCATTTGTACCAGTGATAGAATGTTGTAAATATCTCAAAGAAGGCTCCAGTTGTTATCAATAAATAAGTAATCAATATTCTCTCAATAGTAAAAACTGTATCATAATTACATATTATTTTGTTTCAGCTGCATTCATTAGAGTAGTTGGATCAGAGTTTGTACAGAAATATCTAGGTGAGGGACCTCGTATGGTGCGAGATGTGTTCCGTCTTGCAAAGGAGAACAGTCCTGCCATCATTTTTATTGATGAAATTGATGCTATTGCAACTAAAAGGTAATTCTTTTTTAATGTAATAAATACATACAAACAATGGGAAATAAAAAAGTGAATTTCTACACAACATATTTTATTAAACAAAATTTATGTACTTTCAGATTTGATGCCCAAACTGGTGCAGACAGAGAAGTTCAAAGAATTTTACTTGAACTGCTCAATCAAATGGACGGTTTTGATCAAACTACTAATGTTAAGGTAGAGTAACATGACTTTTTTTATGAAGCACCCTTAAACCCATTTGTAAATAAAGTGAAATACAGTAACATGGATATTCAATTTTTGCAGGTAATAATGGCAACAAACCGTGCTGACACATTGGACCCTGCCTTGCTGAGACCTGGTCGTCTCGACAGGAAAATTGAGTTCCCACTTCCTGACAGGTCAGTTTCGAATTTATGAACGACAAGAACATTATGCTCTCTTGATTTATATCCTCTAATTCAAGTTAATCAATTTTTTGTTTTAATTTTACAGGCGTCAAAAACGTTTGATCTTCTCCACCATTACAACAAAGATGAATCTATCTGAAGAGGTTGATTTAGAAGAGTTCGTAGCTCGTCCTGATCGCGTGTCCGGTGCCGATATCAACGCCATCTGTCAAGAGGCCGGTATGCACGCCGTACGAGAAAACAGGTATAGATTTTTTTTACAATTACAAATTTTGCTGTAGTATATGACCTATTATGTTACGATAATACATTAGTTACATTATAATATTAAGATCAACAAATGGAAAGTATAGCTATATACATATAAAATTTTACTGCCTTGCTGAAATTGCAGTTTTACCTGTATAAAGATACTAATTATTTTTCTGAACTCAATACTATAAGTACAACTAAGATTCTTTAGTTCATAAAAATGGGAAGGCAAAATAGGTACTTTATTTAATGCATTTTTGTTTTTTTTATGCTTATCAATTCAATTAGGCAACTTGTGTAGAAATATCAACAGTTTTTTTTTTCTTTCAGGTACATCGTCCTTCCTAAAGATTTCGAAAAGGGTTACAAGAATAATATCAAGAAAGACGAGAGTGAATATGAATTCTACAAATAATAATATGTTTTAAAATTGTGTACTAATTAATATGTTTAAACTGAGAACATTAAATCTTTCTTTCTTAAATATTGATTTTTATCCATTTTTCAATTCTTTAATGTGGCGTAATTTTTAATTAAAGCTTATTATTTCGTCGACTGTATTCTAAAAAGTCGATTGTATTTTTATGTTGTCGCTTAATTAGATAGTGTAGATTAAGCGATTTACATCAGACCTATTTTCGTAGTATAATTAATGAAAGAAATCGTATAATCGTTTTCAATGATTTTTTACAGAAGGTGAAAATAAAAGATGCTATTATTTCGAAATCTATATTTCATAACATTTTTGTTAACAATGTGATTCCATAATATAATATATTTGGCTTAAAACCTTATACAAAACGGATGTCGATGTAACAATAAATTACAGAAAAACAGCTGCCTGAGAGACGGGTACTTTGTGATGAGAATATTTATTTCTCCTTACAGCTAAATCAGGTGCAATATTTTAATTTATCCTAAACTACAGTAAGGCACTAAATACTATTAAGGCTGTTGTTACATCTATTAATAATATGAACGATTTCAAGTCTAGCTGCTCCTTTTTATAATAATTAATAATGATTAACATTAAAAGTTTAATAATTTTAATTCTAGCGAATCTAGCCTAATCGTAAGTAGAAGTTTAAGTCGGCGAGTGAAATCACAGTTACATTACAAGGCCAAGATATTTTCTACAATTCTTATCAAATTGTGACAAAAGTACGGGAATTTGGAAGTACAGGAATGTAGAAAGGTTAAATTACATTTTTGTTAATAACTAAACTACTAAATTAACACTAAAACCAATTTCATTTTTAAAGACACAAAGTGAATGTTAATACTGTTTTCGATTTTCATCTTTCTGGCACAAATTCAATTTAGTCCATTTAAATTCAATAAATTTCAACATATAATTAAGTAGATCGAAATATTATTTCTACAAAAAAAGTAAGGCAAACATTGTACTAACTGGACGGGGACAGTTAAGTATTACTATTATCTAAATTTCAAATTTTAATAAATTACTTTATGCTACAAAACACTACATTTTCTTTAACAAATTTATGGCAATAAAGAACATTTAACAATAAAATAATAATAATATAATAAAAATGAGTATGGAATGTAATAAATACTTCAGTTTAGTACTCAGAAAAATACTTTCTAATTGATCTTGTAAACTAAATTTGATTTAAAGTTCTATACAAAAATATATTGCAGTAAATACAAATTCACTGGAACTTTTCTAAAAATTCAAAAATATAAGTACGAATTTATCAAATTAAAAATAATATAACACTCCTTTAAATAAACCTTAATCAAATTTTTTATTGATTGCGTTACAAAAAAGAAGTTGTGTAAAACAACTTTGGTATGTCATGATAAGTCGGAATTGTTTAAAAATGCAAAATTTTACTGAAGAAATCGCGCTTCGAGGTGTCCGTCCTGAAAAAATGCAATATTTATTAATATCATTTAAAACAAACAACGTGCATACTGCGTACAATGCGCGCCACGAAAGATGAGACCTGATGATCACGTGGTTTAACCTGCGCAGTAGACGATTCGTGGGCCATTTTGGCGGCATGCAACGCTAGCGGGGAGTGCAGGGTGAGGTACAGCTCCGGCGCATGCGCGTCATTCGTCTGACGTTCCCCGTCACCCACGCACACACAGACCATACATATATATATGAGACGCGCACACGTCCCTGTTGCCCGAAGTACTGACGAGTGTAAAAGTGATTTATTTCGTTACTGTCATCGTTGTTGTAGCTTTTTTTTCGTGTTTTTGTTAATTATTATTATGCCTCGAGGCAAAACTTTGAATAGACAAAGTAGGAAGATGGTGTATGATGTATATAAATTTATGGCGTAAGAAGCAGAGGAAGGTGTAACAAATTTGAAAGCGGTACAACCCCCCTACACAACAAAAAAAAAAAAAATTGCGGCCCCTAAAAAACGCAACCTTAAATGTAACTTTTCAATGGACTATTTAACAAAAACGTAAAATATATTTTTTATCACATATAATATGATGTTTTATTTTCCTACATGTGAAAACTTTACTGACGGTACAGATTGTGACCGCGAGTGTACCTGCGCGTGATCCCCTCTACTCACGACTGACAAGTCTCATCTTTCGTGGCGCGCATTATACCTACTTTGTTGTGAAGATTCTCGCCTGTGTTTACGACTATGTTATAAAAATTTGGATGTTTATCTGCCTTGAAGCTGTTATGGATTATTTGGCTTAGATTTTTACTTTAAAATTCTAATACTCAACGCCCTGGTACGGCAGAAGCTATACGTAAGTTCAAAAAGCAATTTTAACTTATAATGGCATGTCTTATAAGATTTACCTACTAGTGTTGCGTTTTGAGCCTTACATGATGTCTAGAGGACTAGCTTTATATATTTGTAGCAGTTTGAAAAGTTGCCGAGGGCGAACGTGGTTTAATAGTGAGGGTGGTATTTATATTTGAATAAAGCAAAATTTCTACCTACGACATAATTGTAATCCGCTGAACGAAGGTTAAATGTGTGTTATTATTTGTTTTTGTGATTCTTTGTGTGTGTGCGTGGCGTGTGTAGTATGTATGTGTATAGTTGCTCACGGTCAGTGTTCGGTGGGCGGGTGCATGAGCGGCACGAGCAGCGCGGGCGGTCCGGCGCGGCGCAGGAAGGCGTGCTGCAGCAGGCGGGAGGCGGACACGCGCAGCGCGGGCTCGCGGACCAGCGCGCTCTCGATGAACGCGACCAGGTCCGCCGGGCAGCGAGCCACGCCGCGCGGCCGGGGCGCCGGCATGTCGCGGATACGACGCATCGCCTAAACAATACTTTAAACTTAAAAACACTTACTGATACAGGGTGTTCAATTGTAATGTGGCAAAGTACTAAAATTGAACACCCTGGCATAATATACATTATTTTATATTTTAAACAATGTAGTGAAACTATTCAGCTTTCAAAATGTCTTTACCAAAGTTAATCTATATCAATGACACTTTCACAATACTATACATTATTGTTTAAAGGCAATTGTTATTCTACTATATTAGTTCACAAATTATTTACATAGAGCGCTAACCTGTAGTGGAGGTTCATTGAAGAATGGGGGTTCACCATCAACCATTTCAACAACCATTATACCTAATGACCATACATCCACTTCTGGGCCATATGGAAGTCTGGATATCACTTCAGGAGACATCCAGTACGGCGTACCGACAAGTGATTTTCGTTTTGGTAATTCCTGAAATTATTTCATACATACATTTTTGAAGATAAATTTTAAGTAACTTTTTATTTTACGAAAATATTTTACATGTTTTTCCCTTAATAGACTGATCTAGAGTTTAAATTTTTATTTTAATAATTTTACAATTTTTAATTAATAATTTTAGTGTTTTTATACCTGAGAAACTTGAGCACAGAAACCGAAGTCCGAAAGTTTGACGCGACCATCCGCCGTCATTAATATTGAGTCCGATTTTATATCTCTGTGTATAACGCCTTGACTGTGAAGGAATGCCAGAGCCTGAAAAACAAAATCTTGAACTTTAACATGATAATAAAATTAAGTTGTTGTTCTTAGAAATCATCTTGACTCATTTAAATATTTTCTCTGCCTACATACAGCAAATTCTCAAAATTATGAGCAAAACAAAGAAACTTGGATATTAAAAAATTGTGATCACCTTCAAGCACTGCTTGCAGACAGTAGCAATCTGTTCTGGGTCCATTCTGACTCGAGTGACAATATCGGTGAGCGCTCCTCCGGCCATGTACTCCATCACTACCCATAGTTCATCTCCGACCAGATACGATGCGTACATCTCCACTATGTTAGGGTGGGGGTAATCTCGCATTATCACCTGGAGAAACCACATTTAAATACACTGGAGGTGCAATTTGATTTACCGTAGAACAAATGAAAAATCAATACAAAATTTGATTTCAATGATTTAAAACAAGTCAATACATCTTCAAACAAAGATCTAATCTTATTGTTGTTAATGAAAATTAAAATAAGGTACTTTTATAATTTGAGAAATGTATCAATTCATACCACTTCATTAAACAGCAGTTCGCGTCGTTGTTGTCGCCTTAAGTTCATCATTTTGACGGCGACGCTTCGACGAGTGCGCGTGTCGGTCGCCGAACATACGATTCCCGTGCTCCCTTTGCCGATCTTGTTGAACCCGGTCAGTGTGGAGCGAGGATCACCCTCGCTCACTACTAGACGGAGTGCTGCTCGGAACTGATTAAGCAATAAAGATTATTAATAGAATGATGTTAAGGAGTCAAATTCTGCAGGAGTATACCCTGGTATTGTTAAGCCCTTTACTAACTACGTTGTCTAATTGCGAAAGACAGACTTTTTAGACAACTACTTCACTTGATTGATTACTAATTTAATTTTAAAACTCTATGTCCATCATATGAGGCTGGCAGGGCAGCAATATGTAAGCTTTAGTGTGCAACATGTTGTGCCACCTCATATAAGACTGTGCTGATTTTTGACCTCAGCAAGATGCTGAATGTAAGCAATAGGTTCAGGCACTTAAAGCCCAAAATGCAACAATAGTCGATCTTAATCTTAGTTAATTAATCTTAACAATTTTGCTGAGAAGTTTTGAGGCACACCATAGAAAAATAGTTAAAAATTACAGTACAGCTGCATTAAAAACTGCTCTTGTTTTCAATTAAACACAGTATGTAATTATCTTTGAAACATAAGACAATGCTTACTTGTTCGTGGGTCAATCGTAGTTCATGTTTAGATGCAGCGAGGGGTAATGGAGTAGTTGCTGAGCCTGGAACTGAAGTTGGAGTAGGATGTTGATGACGAAGGACTTGTTGGTTGTCACCTAAAAAAAAATTATATGTGAAAAATTTTTGCACTACAAATTAATACTGCTTTGATGTAGGAAAGAGGAGAATAATAATTTAAACTACCTTAACTTTTGAAGAAACTACTTACTAAATAAATTTTGTATTCTACTGTTTGTCTATATTGTTAATTCATTTGTTTCCTATATGTATTTTGTCTGTACAAAAAATTTGTACTACATAATTTAAAAAAAAAAACATGTATTTCATCATTACAATTGCAAAAGTAACCCCTGATTGAAAATTAGAAGTCTAAAGTGTTAGTCATCATCAATAGGAATCATCACTGTCATGGACATAAAATTATACAACAGTTTGTAATCAAATTACCTATTATCTACAAGTCTAACACTTCTAGAGCTTCTTTGCATGTCATAAATATTAGAAAAGTGTAGCATGCAAAATACCATACTGTAATAAAATATAATAACTGCAGGATAAAATAAATATAAAGACTTCAAAATACTATTCCAGAAAAAGATAAAAAGAACAGAAATCTTACCCATGGACATGTTATTTCCATTGAGGCCATGATGTGCATTGTGAGCCATAAGTTGCTGTTGATGATTATGTTGATATGGTACATTTGCATTCTGTATGTTCTGGTATGTCATTGCTGCATGATGGTTATCATTCATCTCAGCAACTTGTCTAATTGTTGCTTCATGCATATGTTGTGACCATTCCACTGGGGATTCCGGAATGGGCTTATTTAAACCATAGTTACTCTGTTCTCGTCGCAAACTAGGGTACTGTTGTGGTGCGGGAGGTACAGGAGGGGACTCTTCTGGTACAGCCGGAGGTACATTGGCCTGATTACGCAAATCACGACGTATTTTTGGTGGACTAGTGCTTCTAAGAGAGTTAGATCTTGCAACGTTTGATGTCTTTGGCAATACAAAACCATTTGGGACAGGTTGTTGCTGCGGAATGTTTGTAGGCAGAGGTCTTGCTACAGCCGACACAGGTGTTATCCTGTGATCACCTCGAACAATCGTTTTTAGATCTAATATCTCTGTAGGAGTAATTTCAGAGGGATCCACTAATGGTACAGGACGATTTGTGGATTTTAATATCTGAAAGAAATTAGTAAATAAATAAATAATATTATTTTTCGTATGTTTTTGTATTCACAAACTATATGTATCATTTGTAATGGAAAGCAAGAAATTATAAGTTATTTTAAAGTTTAAAGGTACAAAAGCAGAGTGTACTTTAGTTTACATTACCATGATAAACTTGAAAATAAACAATTTAAAGAGTGTTTAACACATTAATAATACTTCACCTACGCAAGCTCACATGTGTAGGCATTGAATGTGTATTGATTCACTAGTTTGTTTATTTTACATTTGGTTGGTTTACAGGTTAAATTTATAATTTAAGATATCTTACTTGATTGTTGCCAACGAGTGAGGCCCACTGAAGAGGAAGTCCAACAAATTTTCCCTCATGTTTATCGAAACCAGTATGTACTCTGTGCTCAAAGTTACTAGGTGGCGAAATAAGAGGCTTCTTCTTCTTTTTAGAAAACATTTTCACTCCTTACAACTAACTATATAGCAAAAACACATTGAAACAAGCAATCACAAAAGGTATTTACTAGTTGTGTACGACACGTATAGGTAGTATTTATAAAGTATCGACTGTTTAATAGAAAAGAAAGTCCACTGTTTTATAAAACGATCACGGCTGATAACAATTTACTCGACAGGAATATCTGATGCAGCTCAGCGTCCTCGTTGCTTGAAAAACTTTACACATTTTACAATTTACGGTATAACTTTACCTGAGAAGCATTTTTAATATTTTTTATTTAATGTCCATAGATTAAAGCAAAACCATAGGAAGACCACCCTGAACACTCCACAGTAGCGATGGGCGTTATTAACCATAACTGGTTATATATGCAGTTACGAGCTCGAACAGTGATCACTCGTTTTCCACTACAACAAAAACTAGTGATATTCATAACGCCATTTAAACGATCGAAATAGGCATCAGTCTTCAATAACTCTTTTAATCACAACGCCATAAAGTTAAATCGAATTCACTCTTATGTTTAAGGCATAGCGTCGATGTTTGGCTACTTTCACTACTCACGCAAAATCACTGGTTTTACAATATTCGTAATGACAAGATGAAAACGACGTTTTACATTGACCACCTTACACATAGCTTTGACAACGTAAAGGAGTAAAACGAGTAATGTAAAACGCGCCTAAAAAAATAGTATCGATACACGATACGTGTGCGTGAAGAAGAATTAAGTTATACTGCTACCTAACCAAACGATTTTACGTTACAATTATCACGTTTGCTTCAGAACGTTGTGAAAATAACTAGTTATAAAAATCACTAGTTAAGAAACTAGTTATTGGAAATCACATAACGCTTACGTTACGTTATCTCAAAAACCGATAACGACCCATCGCTACTCCACAGATCATAAAATTAAACAAAAGTCAAATAGGGTAAATTACCCAAACATTCGTTACTCAATGTGAACACTCACTACATCGACTCGAGCTGTCTGTACTTTATTTTGCGTCCATGCATGAGACACTTGGAAATCTAAACACTTTTCATGGAATACAATTGTATAAAATCCATTTTGAATGTGTAATGAAATTCAATTCTGTTAATGAGAATTTGTTTAATAAATGGTGCGTGATATAAATTGGGTCAGTCACCCTACCTAAACAGAATACTGAACACTAATGCTGTCAAGATAATCAAGTGTCAATAGGCAAACCGTCAGTTACAGTCCGTATGTCAAAAAACACTTGTGCTAGGTATATAGGGAAATTAATTACCTAGTGCTAATTTTAATTTCACTAATCATGATTATTTGGTAGTCATTTGGACCCATAATACCTATGTGACTTTTAAAAAAAGGCGTAATCAATGATCTTTAGCGGTTAGTTAGCTCGGTTAGATTTGAAAATCCATAATAATATTACAAAACATGCTGAGTTTTCGTCAATAACCACATTTCATATAATAATTGTTTCCTGTCATTCACTGCGACATTTAGCATGCACAATGAAAAAAAGTAGCAGATTTTATTGTACACGCTACTTATGAAATGTAGCATCCCTAGAATAGAATTGTTTATTGTTGATGGTGAAAATATTTTTTTTTATGGCTTTATTGCCACCGCTTTTGTGGGTGGCCCAGCCAATGTCAGATAGATCAAATTCTTTTACAGAATAAATAGAGGTACAATTAAACGAACTACTACATAATTAAATAACATGAAAGAGAAACGACGTAGTAAGAAGTCTCATGAATCGAAAGAAAAGAAAAAGAAGAAGAGGAAACGTAATGTATGTGTTAATACCAAAACATTGAATCACTATAGACTTGATTACTTTAAGCTACTTTAATTAATGCGTAAGAGTAGGAAGGCTTAAGAGTAGGTTACTATTACAAAGTCGAAAAATATTATTGTCTGTTCTCTTTTCTTAAAATATTATACAAAATTCAAATTCATATTTATTTCACTCAGCATGCATAACAATAATTACTATTAAATAAAATATAATAAAGGGTATTACAGGCTAGAAACCTACATAACAATAATGCTTAACTATAGTACTCACACTAGGCAAGCCTGTATCGTGAGTAAGGTACTCACGATACAGGCTTGCCACACAATTACTAAAGGTTGTCACTCCGGTTCACTCAGTACCAAAATATAACTGCCATCTATACCTATACCTAAGACCAAGTTAATAATCAAAGCCTAAAACCTATACGTTGTTATCACTACTATTTCCATATTTTACAGTCATCAAGTTCTTCAAATTCGGATTCAGATCAATGGGTTGAAAAGGAATCAACAAAACCGAAAGAAACCAGGGAAGATTGGATGGCAATGACAGGAATGTTGAAAACATACACAAAAGAGGACATCAGACAACCAAGGGATGTTAAAGAAAAGAAAGGCATTGATTCATACAACCCTTCCACTAGTGGTAGAGAACTCAACCCATATTGGAAAGATGGTGGTTCTGGCTTACCACAAACCCCAGATAATTTTCGAAAAGCAAGACCATTCATCAAACCAGCTGAAGATGAAGACTACTATAGGAAACCATCAAAAGACTATAAATATGATTCGTCTCATACCAATAAAAAAAATAGAAGTCCACAAAGAGAGCATCACTCAAGGTCATATAAATGGAAAAAGAATGAAAATACTGATAAAGAACAAACAACGGAAATTGAGCCAGAACCCTCAACCAGTCATTCAGAATACAAAGAGCCTAAAGTACAAAGTAAATATTTGAATGATGATAAAATGAATAAACTTGCAGCTAAAATTGTTAAAGCAGAAATAATGGGAAATGTGAAACTGGCTGGAGAATTAAAAGAAAAATTAGAAGCTGCCAGAGAATATAGAAAACAGAATCCTGATGCTGATAAAGATGATGATGATGAAGGTACAATGCTTCTCTCAACCAACAAACTTGGAAACAGTAGGCCTTTAACTAAGGGTGAAAAAAGTGATGCTAGAAGCAACGGTGGCAAGAGAAGAGCAGATACACATGTTTCTGGTGAAAGAGCCAAATACTTTGGAGATGATGATAAATACAATTTGAAACAAATGGTAATTTTTCTTTGTATTTTGTTTCCATAATGAAACTTTTAGACCTTTTAGAACTGGAGAAAACACTGCATGGTATATTACAGTAATAACAGATATACTCAAAAATAAATAGCTAAACATATAGTTTTATTCATATTGTGTTTGACTTGAAGAAAACTTTTGTTAGAATGAAATTTTCAGCATTAAATAATATTATTTTTTATAGTTCCAGGAAGAGAAGTATGGAGACAATTATGATGATGAAGCTGAACTGGCAAAGATTGTCAGCAAAGCCAAAAATCCTAATGATGATTTGGAAGATATATTTGTTGATGAAATATCAAAGAACAGAAACAGTGCAAAAGACAGTGAAAATGAAAGACAGAGAAGCATCAATGAACACAAAAGGATTGAAAAGTCCTTGGAAGGCTGTGTATATTGTATTGATTCTAAAAACATGTTGAAACACATGATGATTAGTTGTGGTAATAAAGTTTATTTAGCTTTACCATCAAAGCAATCACTAATCAAAGACCATTGCTTGATTACTACACTACAACATTCAACTTGTGTCACATCTGTTGATGAGGATGTGTGGGAGGAAATTTTGGTAAGCATATTTGACACAATTGTTCCATTTTGATGCGTACTTCTAGATCAAATCTTAATACATGTTAGAATTGGTATGCTTAATAAGACATTTAATTATAATATAAGCTATATTCACACTATACACTTTATTTCAGAATTATAGAAAAGCTTTGACACAACTTTTCAATTCTCAAAACAAAGATGTTGTGTTTTACGAGACTGCATCAAGATTGCACAAATATCCACACATGGTCATCAATTGTGTACCATTACCTAGAGATGTTGGGGATACAGCTCCAATTTATTTCAAAAAAGCATTATTAGAGTGTGAAGCAGAATGGTCTATGAATAAAAAAGTTGTAGACCTAAAAGGGAAAAACATTAGAAAAGGAATACCTAAAGGTCTACCCTACTTTTGGATAGATTTTGGAATGGATCCTGGATTTGCACATGTAATAGAAGATCAACAATTATTTCCTAAAACATTTGCAGAGGTAAGAAAAAACCCTAGAATTTTAAGTTCTCAAACTGCCATCATTTGATTAAACTTTTACCTTGTTTTATGTTTTACAGGAAATAATTGCAGGAATACTTGATTTAGATCACAGATCTTGGAAGAATCCTCTAAAGGAGTATGGTGACATACAAAGGAAAAAAGTTTTAGAATTTATTAATAACTGGAAACCATTTGACCCTGTAAAAAATAATATTATCATAAGTAATAAATAAACATAGTTCAGTATCTCAGTTTTATTGTTCATCTTTCATCATTTCTTCTATAAGTTTTTGACGTTCTGCAGCTTGTCTCATTTTCCTTATTACTAAAGATTCATAGTCTCTGTCTGACAATAAAGATGGACCAGTGTTTTTTTTTGTAGTTAAAACTGGCCTCTTATTGACCCATTTCAATGTTAGAGGATTGTCTGGTAAACCTGAAAAATTTTGGCTATAATAATTAGTTATAATTTATTTATACTAATTTTTAATTGTTCATGATCCATAAATGTATAATATAATAAAAATGGCTTAAACATGTATAATATCATTTTTCTCTCTTTCTTTAACAGCTTACAGTCAGGTATCTTAGATAATTCTAATAATTGTGATAAAAGCAATTTCAATAGAGAAATCTTAGTCAAAGTAATTGATTAATACCTTACCTCTCTCCAATTCAACAGCCATTTCTGCTGCTTCTTTGCTACCAAATTCTATTAGAGCACTTCCTTTCTTACTACTTGATACAACTAAGGCGACAATTTCTCCATACTTTTTTAAAAATTTCCTCAAAGTTGCTTCGTCATATGTAGTACTTTTATCTGTATCCCACTTAATCTTAATTCTATTCAAATGGGGTTCCCAAACAGGCTCTTTTAAACGTCCCAAACTTTTTTCAATTTCATTTTTCATTCTCTGTTGCTCTTCCAGTAATAAGCGACTGCCTTCCCTTTGTAATCTTTCAATTTCCGCTGCAAGCTTTTGTGAATCTGTTAGATTTGAATTTGTGCCAAAAGAAGCTTCTTTCTCTCTACGTTCTAGGTCTTCTTTAAGTTTTTGCCTTTTACTGTCTAGTTCTTTGTGTCGTAGTTTAGCTGCTGCTTTTGCCCGAAGGACTTTATCGTATGCTGCTCGAGCTGAAGTATCAGTGAGTATTTCTAGCGCCTGTGATAGTTCATGAAAAGTTTCCGCTGCTTTTGGATCATCTGGATTTTTATCAGGATGGCATTGCAAGGCTTTTTTCCTGTACGCTTTTTTGATCTAAAACCACAATTACATCGTTTATTAACTTTGGTAAAATTAAGAAACAATTTACTTTTTATAAATTTACTCACTTCAGATTCAGTAGCTGTTATTTGCAAATCAAGGATGGCATATAAATCAATGTCCTCAATATTCTTTTTCGCCATTATTATTTTTCTAAATTTCTATTTACTATAATACCAAATTGAGTTTGAATGTAAAGATAATAATCCAAACAATATTAGGTATTTCTACTATTTTCCTCTGTTTTCCTATGTTGACCGTACATAGACCACAGATTATATGACATTGACACACAGCCACAGGATCACAGATTATGAAGAAAACAACACTGACCTGAACCACTGAAGAAAGAATATGACATATTGGCCCATTTACACGTGCGGATCGATCCCACGAATAATCCGCGGACGGATCCGTGATGCTTTTAAGTACCCACAGATTGATCCGCGGACGGATCTGTCGGATTTCTCTCTCGCGCCATACATTTTTGCCAGACTGCGGACAAATCCGTGGGTGCTTAAAAGCATCACAGATCCGTCCGCGGATAATCGGCGTATCTTCTGTCATTTTTTTCACTCGCGTCTCTGACGATTTTTCTAGAGTTTTAACCGTGGTGATTATCGCCATTTTATTTCTAGTACATACTCCTTTGCTGAGAGTAGGTAATAAAAATAAAAACTAGTAATTATAGTTTTTTCTACAAATTCGAAATCATTTTTTTGAAATATTTGCGATTAGTTCAATTTATACAATATTTTGGATATTACGGTTTCAGTTATATTATTTTCTACTATTTGACATCATCCAAATTGGTTCATCTACAAAAATATTATCCAAATCGGTACATCTACAAAACAATCATCCAAATTGCTTAAAAATAATTCAAATTTATGCAGGAACATACATGAAATTTATTTGACTTGTTGTAAAAATAATATTAATAATTAGGTAATATTTCTATTACGAAGGTAAATTTTAGATCATTCGTCAGTCAGCAGTCAGCAGTGCGATGATATTCACTAAGGAAATTAGAATTTTCACACAAAAGTATGAAATTCGACGTAAATTTTCACGGATCCATCCGCGGATAAATCCGTGATGACATTTTGACGCCTTTTTAGAACCACGGATTTAAATAAAAATCATTACCATATTTCAACAGTATTATATGCCCTACAATCAAATTTATGACATTTATTAGGTAAAATGGCACAAAATTTCAATTTCTCATATTTCGGATAAATCCGTCAAGCTTATTTTGCTTTAAAAAGGCACCACGGATCAAACTATCGGATTCATCTCACGGATCGGTCCGCGATCCGACCCACGTGTGCGATTGGTCGGTCACGTCTGAATGGGCCACATGACATATATGACGGATTGACCTGAGTTATTACACACTAGACGTGAAGATGACACCATTTGATTTTCTCTATTTTGGCACTGGTAGCCTCACGAAATAATTTGGAACTAAAATTAGAGATAAAAAAGAGAGAATAGTATCGATCTGTTGTGTCGATAGATCGTCGTCACTAATTGTAACGGTGTAAGGTCAGTGGACAGTGCTCCTAGTAAAACAGCTGCCTGCCAAAAAACGTTGCAGAACCATGAAAAGAATTAACACAAATTGTTATTACATAAATTAACAAATTCAAAGCCGTAAAGAAAATTAATATTAATCGATTTCACAATTGTCATCATTAAAAATTGTTCACAACTCTAACTGACGGCCATTTGCATTTAAATGTCAATTTTAGTTCCAATCACGCCGCCTAGCGCATCGAAATAGGTGTCTAGCACACAGTCTGCACACTACCTAAATGTCATTTCCTTGAGAATGTTCCATTCAGTGAAAATCGGATCAGTGGACAGTGATTTGAAACTTGAATTGACAAATGTCGTAATCTGTGAGCATAGACTGCATAGATTACAATGTGGGTTAGGTATTAAAGAAAATGTTTACTCTGTCTCACTGTCTTCATAATCTGTGGAGCAAAACTCATGTCAAAACACAGCAGAATTATTTTGTGAAAATTAAATTTTAAGCAAGTAACTTTAAACATTAAACTTAACCTCCTACGTTTATTTCTTTTTTTTTGATATAGTAAAATTATATTAATAAAAAAATCTATAAAGTATTTTTTAAGATAACCCTTGCACATAACGTAGGGTCCCCCATTCCATGTAATGGGATAAAATAAAAATGATTGTGTTTAATGTTTATTTTGCTCCAAACGTGTATAATGAACTGCGTAACCTTTTATTTCAGTTATATGGTTACGAAAATGTGTTAATTCTGTTCATCTAACCCTAATTTATAAGTTTTTTTTCAGGATTTATCAAGATAAAGGATAATAAAGAATCAATTTTAAAGATACAATGCGATTGGTTAATGTAGGTAAGAAAACTATCTGACTACTTAAGAATATCTCAGAATTTGGTATTTTGTAGACTCAATATTTATAGTAAAATTCACTGTGATCTTTCAATTCTTACAGGTCGATTTTACTCCAAGCAAAGCGCTTCATTTGTGCGATACACATCAACTTCACCTCAACCTATTGAAAACAATGCAGTTGGTCTGTATCTGTATCATGTATATTATGACACTGATTCTGTTATTTAATAAGATAAATATTCATTTATTAACTGTTTTTCAGATGTGGAAAAATCTCAAAAAAATCCTCTTGACTATCCAGATTACTTTCACGTCCACAATTTATTTACAGTGAAGGACTTATTTGAGGCTAGAGTTCATTATGGCCATAAAATTGGATCTCTTGATGATAATATGAGGTCTTACATATACGGATCAAGGCTTGGACACCTAATTTTTGATTTGGATCTAACAGCAGAACATTTACGTAAAGCTCTTAATTTCACAGCTCATATTGCATACAGAGGCGGTATAATCTGTTTCTTCAATAGAAATTCTTTGAATTCTCATTTAGTTGAAAAAACTGCCGCGGAATGCGGTGAGTATGCACATACAAGATTTTGGAGAGGTGGTATATTTACTAATGCCAATCAGCAATTTGGTGCTGTGACAAGACTGCCAGACCTGTGTATATTTCTCAACACTCAGAACAACATTTTGAATCAGCATACTGCTGTTAGAGATAGCGCAAAAATGTTAATACCAACCATTGGAATTGTGGACACAAATTGCAATCCTAATTTAATAACATACCCAGTTCCGGGTAATGATGACACCCCAGCAGCTATAGAACTGTACTGCAAATTATTTAAAAGTGCAATTCTTAGAGGAAAAGAAGAAAGAAGAAAGTTTTTACAGGAGACAGAATAATATGAATAGGTAAAATATAAACACTAGTTTTAACAATAAATTTAATGTTGCTTAGTTAGCGTAATAACATGTATTTTATTTAATATACAGATTAATGATGTAAAATATTTTATCTATTATTTTTATGAATATATCAGCATTTCAAGCTTACATTCAATAGATTACCATATAAAATTATAAACCATTAAAAATTTTAATTGCCATAAAAATATTATCAGAACTGTCCAATACTAAACCGTTTATCAGTTATATTTACTTGCACTTTGATCTTCAAATATAAAAACAATTCAATATATTGTGATGTTTATAATATCAAAGAGCACAAGAAATAACAGTTTTATTATTATTGATACTATTTTGTGGCACGTCTGCTTTGGCATTAACAAATTTTCTTTGATGTTTCATCCTAGAAGAACCTTTCGCATCATATGAGGATGTGGATTACTGTCAACCTCGCGACTTTCCCAGCTTCCAGTGATACATTTTGAGCTACACAAATATTGTAGTAATGGGATCCGATACTTTCCACAAAAATCAACGAATTTTATGTGTTCAACACGATTATCAAAGAAAACACCTGTAAATTCAGAAAAATAGTATTAGTTCTTAAAATTTTGTACAAATTAAGCCTAACCTATTGAAGCTGACGTTACATACAAATTATACGTAGGTCCACTCTTCCAAAAACGTAGGCATATTGTGGTTTAGAGTACTCATGTTGGGAAAAACGCGGAGAAGACAAATTTTAATAGTTATGACGAAAGATTTTGATCTTTTTTTTTTATTGCCTTAGACGAGCTAACGAGCCACCTGATCGTTGTGGGGGCGGCGCGACGGGAAAGAGTGCCTCGGGCGTAACGCGTCGCGCCGTCCCTCATAACCCCGTGCTGGGTTCTGGCCTCAGCCGGGGTTCGGACGCTGAGTGTGAGCGGTTGGAGGTTTTAGTGCGGTTCAACTCCCACATAACCCGCCCACGGGGCGGGCGGGGATCCGGTGATTTCCTACAACTAAAAAAAAAAAAAAAAAAAAACCTGATCGTTGTAAGTGGTTACCGTTGCTCATGGACCTCTGCAATATCTTCTACCATATTGTGGGTACAGGTTTACTAATCACGAAAACACCTATATTTCGGTAACAATGCAAAGTTTAACTAGGTTTCAAGCCATTTTTTAATTTCATTTCATACAGTGCGCGAAAACAGCCCTTAATGTCATGGCATCGCGTTTGATTTCACACTTACGTAAACAAGCACAAAAGAGTCATATTGTTTACCTATAAGTGACATCATCCGATGTTGTTGGTTTTTCAGCCAAAATTGTCGATTGTAATATTTTAATGTATTAAAAATCTTATGAATCTCAAGTTTTTAGGTAAAACCAAATTAATATTTTAAATTCTTTTATCTATACTAATATTATAAAGCTGAGTAGTTTGTTTGAACGCGCTAATCTCAGGATTTACTGGTCCGATTTCAAAAATTCTTTCACTGTTGGAAAGTCCATTTATCGAGGAAGGTTATAGACTATATTTTATTTTCATAAAAATTAGGGATCCGTGTGAAAATATGGAAAATATATAATCGAAAACCTATTTATGCGTACGCTGCAAAAACTATTGATAATAGAACAAAATTATGTACTACGGGTTTTTAGGTCTTATTAAGACAAACAATAAAGTCCGCGACAGCATATATCTAACTATCATAGTTTAGTCACAATAACCGCTTTTATGTTTAGCAAAATAATATTTCGTACCAAGATTGAATTTACGTTAAATGAGTATAGTTATATTAACCCTCATCCAAATTAAGTATTATGTTATCAAGGGTATTAATTTAGAAGTAAATTACTTTTTATTTTTTTCAATCGGACTTTTCGTTTAGAAGTTATTACGAGTATAAAACGCAATGAATATGTGGGTGCACAGCGGGCCGCGAAAATAATAACTCGACGGCATTGCGAGTACTGTTTGAACCCCTTTGTAACGCAGACGAAGTTGCGCGGGTCAGCTAGTTTAATAATATGTAGCTTCCTATAATATAATTTAATCTTCGAAGCAAGTATCAAAAACTCTCGTCATGCCTATTCTCAGGAAGAAACCATATTATATAATATTATGTAGTCAAACATAAAAGGTCAGAGTAGAGAGTAGACATAGAGAGAGTATGTAGGTATCCTAGAGCCAAGTACTTAATACTTTTAACCTTTGATATTCTCTAACGTCGCAGATTTCCATTTTTACATTATTGGATGACTAGTAAATGAACGTATAAAAGAAACAATTCAAACAATGGAACATTCATTGAGAAACAGATGTTCATTCAAGACATTTGAAAGTCATATTTTAAACCTTCGTCAACCATCCCTCATATTTAATTGAAATGCTTCTAAAAATATTAAGTTACCTCTGCACTTTGGATTAACACAACATTGGGCTGCTCGAAGATATTCAATTAAGGTTGCTGGTATATCCCCAGTTTCGACTGGAATATTGTGTAGTTTGACAGTACGACCGGCCAGCTCTAGAAGAGACGGCGGTTCTAGTGTCATGTCCCTTACAAATCTGACCACGAGCGGATTGTCTCGAAGACTGAGCTGTAAAACAAAATATGAATTTAATTACTAAATAGATAACTTTTGATTAAAACACCATATTATGTCTAAAAAAAAGTAGATAAAAAGGTAAGCGTATAACTAAAAGCGATGTTCTACAAATAAGTAATAACCAAATAACGTAACTAAATATCGTTCTCACCTCAGCCAAGCATTTTAATTTGATAATTTGTGTGGGTAAAGTTTTCAGCCTGTTTTTGTTCAATAAGAGAGATCTTAACTGTTTCAAATTTGCAATGTTGGCTGGCAGTTGTTCAATTAGATTGTCGCTGAGTACTAATGCTCGTAGAGTAGTGAGATGACCAACGCTCTCCGGGACATCTATGATCCTATTACCTCCCAGTGACAGCATTTGCAATCTACAATTATATCGCATGAATATTAATTAAAACTGAACAATATTCTAGCTGATTAGAGGGTAGGTAACAACTTCGCTACGCCATGTCATTGCGGAGATCCATGGAAAACTCCAACCGCTCCCCATCAAGAGGACCATTTGCTCGTTTACCGAAAATATCTTTCGCTAACTCATTTATTAATAACTTCTATTACTGAACTGAGTTACTCTGAGTCCAATAATATCTAAAATTTCATTTAACAAAAGACTTACTTAATAAAAAGGGCAACGACATCAAATAAATTGATAGGTATTTAAAACACAGTAAAAGGAATTATACTTGAAGTAGGTTGTTGATAAAACGACCAAATATTTTTTTAGTTTCCTAAATTTTCAAGTGACGATAAGATATTGTTGATAACATGGTTTTAAATAAAATATTGAACATACACACATAATATAAAAAAAAATGTTATGCTCATATTTAACGATTGATTTGACTTTTACCAGAATCTAAGCTTTTCCCAAACCAATGTTGATACTGGTTTATAAGAAATTAACTTCTTTTTGTGCTTGACAAGTTCGTTTGGATTTCCTTATTTAATAAGATTTCCTAGTTATTATTTTAATCTAACAATACGGTCTAACATGTTGTCAATATGTTATAATGAGTAGGTACAAATTTTATAACTGGGCCAATTATCACGCACGAGCTGCATCGAAAAATCAGTAATTTCTCCTGGGTAAAGATTAAATAATATAGCAGCATTGTGACCTTATTTGATTATTTGTAAACTTATATTGACCTCTTTAGCGCTTTTTATAAAAATATTGATTTTCAAAATTTGGTACCTTCTATAACGATACCGCGACTGTTGTCAGACACATTTAGCTATTGATAGATGGAAATTCATCGTGATCATTCCAGTAAATTATATAGATAAATAATTTCAATTTCGAATTCTCAATGGTGCTATTAGCAATAACGGCTAAGCAGAAAACGTGCAGTAAATTAATTCGACAGAACCCATTGGTTGAAGTTGAGACATCGCAGTCTCCACGCTTAGCGATAACGCCACACATTGCGACACTCGTCATGATAGGAATTATAGTCTGTTTTTAGTGTTTATGTTGTAGGTAGCTATAGGTATAAGTCAATAGTTGCGCATTTTGTATAATTATTGAAGTTTTTGAACGATTGTTTTTTTTTATTCAGGAGTCAAGGAGAACACTTAATTTCTTGGAAACAATAATTACCCTACTTAATCTGGATTTTATAAACGCAAGTCATTCACAATAATAACCATTGATAACGTTTGACTCGCGTAACAATACTTAATTATCATGTAGTTGTATGAAATAATATACTAAAAGTTTCATTGTCGTCCAAAGCCAGAGTTTCTTTCTTCTAGCTTGTATTTTTTTTTCATTCTGGTTCCTTAAAAAACTCAAAGAATAAAGAATTTTTCTAACTAAAAAATATAGTACTAATCAAGAAGTTATAGATTTTTGTATCTTTAGGTACAACCTTGTAATACAATGAAAAATCATCACTGACTCCGAGATATTACCTAAGGATCTTTTTAATTTATCTATAGTAAAATTTAGACCTACATAGTATATCTTAGTTATTATATGTCAAATATCAAATTATCTTCTTCTTCTTCTTATATATTAAAATGAATTGCTGTTCGTTAGTCTCGCTAAAACTCGAGAACGAATGAACCGATTTGGCTTATTTCAATCTTGAAATATTCATAGAAGTCCAGGGAAGGTTTAAACGGTGAGGAAATTTCTTTATGTGACGCAGACGAAGTTTTGTGGGCCAGCTAGTTAGTTTATAAAAATACGTTAACACATACCCGCTTAATTTCCATATGTCCTTTGGTATGTTTACTATATTATTACTTCCTAGGGAGAGATATTTAAGAGACGTCAGCTCGAAAATCTGCTCTGGGAAAAAATTTAACTGATTGCCACTTAGATTCAATTCTCGAAGAGTACTTTTTGTTGCAAAGAATGACTTTGGAAGCGATTCATTTGTTAGATGGTTATGTTTTGCTATCAAAGACGTAAGAGGGCAGTGTTTAAACACATCTGGTAATACGGTCAGCCTGTTGTTGCTGACATTCAACATTTTCAAGTTGCTAAACCTGTTTAGTAGATTTGGAGGCGCTTGTATTCTGTTATTGTAAAGTAAAATGATCTCGTAACTTTCAGCACAATCTTTTTCATCAACTATCCTTCTCATTTCGGCAGTGATACTAGCAGTATCCATCATTTGATTAGACAAATCAAGTGTTTTCTGCTCTCTAAAATCACTGTCACAACTATCCGAAGTATAATACTCCATTTTATGTTCGGTTTGTTATGCGTAGGTATTATAATTATCTGCTGGTGAAGCAAAATTTGATTACATTATCAGCTCGCAATTTCAACCGCGAACATAGCGTTCGTCTCGGCACCTCCGCGACGCGCGCGCAACTAGCAGCTAGGCGCTATATTATTACAGATAAAGACTGTTATAAAACTAGCGTGAACTTAGCTAACGAAACAGACGATTGTGAAATCAATTTATGGTTCGCCTAAGGTCTTTAAAAATTAAAAGTTCGTGACTATCAAGGTGTGGATATTTGTTACTTATTCAGGCAAACAGTACTAAATTGATTTTAATGAAAATACGACTAGTTTTATACCTAGCTTGGTTATTTTTATTAAAAAAAACATCAGTAGCCGTATAAAATATACGAGCCTCTGCAACGCTGCTAATGGTTAATTCAATATGTAATAATGGTGAAGGAGAGGCAGGGTTAGTGAAATCCAATTCTCTCCTCCAAATAACAAGCTCGAAATGGTAGCCAGAATAGTATCTTCTGATTCTCTCGCAGCTAGAGAGAATCTGCCGAAGCCTAAATCTCTTCCTGCCACAATACACTCTCGAACTTCAGATCAGCGGGGGAGTGGAGGTAAAATATTGGTAGGTACTTAAAGTTATAGTAAGTATAATTTGTTATAACCGTTTAGGAAACAGCAAATTTGATTACCATCTCATTTTGAAATGCAGTCTAAAACCTAAAACCTTAATAATTTTTATAGTTATTATATAGTAAGTATAAAATAAATTGTTGCGTTTATGAAACAGTAAATTTGATTACCATCTCATTCCTCTACATAAAAATATTTATGTGTGACCTGACTTTTTTGATTAGAAAACTAGAGAAATACATCAAATATTTGAGGATGTTCAAAATTTCCTTTCGATCTTATAAATTTCTATTTATAAATTTTATATTTATTTTATATCTTATAATTATTTCTCTTTTCTTATATTTTAATTTATAGTTTAGAATAACCAGTTTAAGATTCTAAGATTTATACTATTATCATCACCAAATAAAATCGCCTACGATAATTTAACGAGTACTGCTGAACATAGGTCTCCCCAGCCCCCACTCTCTCCCAATATACAACATCGACCCCGAACTTTGGTTTTCTACATCTACTTCCAAGTCGCCTTTTTTAAATTAAGGTTCAGTTATTGTCTATCAGAAAAAAAAAATAGCAGAACGTAATTTAACCCACAAATATTTTTTTATATTTTTATATCGGTTTGGTAAAATTAAATAAGTACTCTCAAGGTACTCAAATTAGGTAGAAAGACAACGGATTTTAACGAGACTTGAATTATATATCTGAGAAATAAATACGATTACACTTAGATTTTGAAAAACAAATACGAGTGTTTTTAACGTCAATAAAATTATCATAATTTAGATCATGAATCAGAATATTTCGCATCTTAGATAAACCCATAGAAGTATTACCTCAATTCCGTGGATAAACCATGATAGTTTTTTAGTTAGTAAAAGCGGACATTTTTTTATTATTGAGACCAATTGAGATCAACTTCCAACAAATCAGCCAACAAGTAGAGAGATATATCACATTTTCCATAGTTTGCCTTAATTAAAACTATTTATTATCTATGGAGGCTGTTTTAGCGATATTGAAACTCAAATCTACCATAGTGTGGATAGATGGCGCTGGTATCATGAGTTCATGACGTCATATTGGTTCGTTCAATGATCGAAGGTCCGATTGTCGAATCCGAATCTACCCGAATGAGCGAGCAAGAATGACTGAATGAATAGAAGACAAGCCTGAAGTAACTCAAGAGACTAGAAAATCTGTCGTACACTATTTTAATGTAAATTTTGAAAAAATATCAAAATGATACTGTAAAACTTTAGTGGCGCAATTTTATTTTGGTTTTCATCTTGTATTAGTGGTATTGTTTCAATAATTGCTTCATAAAATCGGTAATTTGTCAACGTAGTGAGTTCAGTGTGAGTGCAAGGGTGTTAACGAGAAATGTGAAATATCTATGAAGTTCAGGATTTTTAGGCGATTTATTCTATTTCAATAATGAGCGGACGCCCTAGGACCACGTCATTCGCCGAGGGCAGCAAATCCGTTCGAAAGACTTTCGACAATCAACCACCAAAACCACCTCTGGGAGGCGTAAAAATTAGCAGTAAGTACCACCTAACCATTCTTTTGTCGGCCATCGTGATTTCTTACGGCAGTGACGTATTTCAAAACTGACAATCTAAAAAATGGTTACAAAATGCTACAAATTTCATCGTGAAGTGAGAAATACGATTCTCAGTTGATGATAAATCAATATAGCCATTATTTTCAGTCGAGTAGGATTCGAAAATGGCCACACTTCATGCTATAGTTTCTGCCACATAGTTTAGCGTGTGACAGATAAATTATGTCAAATTACAGATTTTAGGAAAATGCGTCGCATTTAAATTTACAAGCATGCAATTTTTCGAGTATTTTGTAGTTGTAGGATCAAATAAGATGTCAATACGCTTACCGTAGTTTCTTGGTTATGTACGTTTAATTTACTTAATTTCTTTGTGTTGTCTTATTTTTTGTATGTGACGTAATTTAATAAAACATTTAACTATTAATGCTAAAACTACAAAATAAGTTAAATTAGACGATAAATTAGGTACTTAAAAAATAGGCTGTGGTAACTACATACATAAAATAATTTATTTTTTAGAAAACATTTTCAATACATTATTTTAAGATTATCATTTAGAAGTAGATTGCTAGTTAAGACAAGTAAAACAAGCCCAAACACAAGGGGTCTATTTCATTAATTAGAGGAGTTCCTGTAGTTACTTTCTGACTCTGTCATCAGACCAGCTATGTGGTACTATATAATTGCATTGTCATATTATACAAATGCATGCAATATGTCAGCTCAATCAAATTCTAATTCAATTTGTAACATTCCATTTGTTAGATTGACACCTGAACTTATATTGATATATGTAGTATAGTTACAGCTAGTGCAAGTTCAATAAAAAGGCTTTCAAAGTTCATCCGTTTGTATTAGTTTCATTCAATAAATATAATATTGATAGAATCTATTTCTGTAATGGTTTTTCCATACAAACATTTTTCTTTTATATTATTAAAAAAAAATAGTTATGTTGTATGCAAATTACAAATCAAATGCAAAAAGTGATCTAATCAAAAAGTTGACAAAACTTATTCACTTTATTTTATATTTCTGAAATTTCAGTATATTACACTACAAGGTTATATTTATTTCAACAGTTTCGTAAGTTAAAAAAGCTCCCTATTTTTAAATAATGTAATTGATTGTTTGCTTATTATTTTAAATGGATTTATTACATTTAAAGATGAGCAATAGAAAAGAAGTGAGAACTTTTGCAGTCTTCAAGTTTTAGATTAAAACTATATGTATATAAAATTTAAGTAAAAAGTAAATGTCAACCCATTTTTCACTCTTAAGAATTATGGAATCATCTTAGAATCATGGTGTAGAACCAAATCAGATAAAAAATTACAGTTTTAAAATTATAATATCAACTTTCTATAAGTCTACTCCACATAATGTTATCAATGATCATACCACTTATTTACACACATTAAATATTTTACATAATTACATATACATATTTTAAACACTCGAGTAATTGTAGTAAATACAATCTTTATCTGCACTGTAACTGTAATTGATATTTGAAATCATTTATTTGCTTATAAATCAGTTTTATTAAAATTATTTATTTATTTTATTGCCCGTGGTTACTGTTGCTCATGAACCTCTGCAATGTCAGGGGACACTGCAGAGGTATTATTTGTATCTTAATCAATTTCATGTGTCATAGAACTATAAAAATTTAGTAAATATTGCCTCTTTTTATACTTTCATCTAATTATGTGATAAATTGCACATATATCTTTTTACAAATTAAAATTTAGAGGTGCTAGTGGCCCACTTCAAATTTCCGACCTTTAATATCAAGTACTTCAGGCAGTTAACAATTATGGTATTGTTTAATAATCCCTACTAATATTATAAATGTGAAAGTAAGTCTGTCTGTTGGTTACGCTTTCTCGTTTAAACCTCTCAACCAATTTTGATGAAATTTGGCACAGAGAATCTTTAGACCCTGAGAAGGGACATAGGCTACCTTTTATTGCAAAAAAGGGTTGAAGAAAAAAACGAGTACAATGTAAAAAAATGTATTTTAAGCAAATGGAAATTTTTTATGGATTTGATTTTTTTTTATATAAAAAAAATTGTATTCTCAAAAAGACACAAAAGGTCATTTTAGTGGTGCTTTCTACCTTTCATTTTTTTAATGTAGGATAGTTCGTTTAGCCCCGCTACTCAGCAACCAGGTCTGCAGTTCTGAGTTGGGGTGTATCAGGAGAACTATGGACCAAGTTTTCACATTCCAAATATTGGTGCCAGCTCTCATAGGTCATTTTGACAAAGTTTTTAGTTTTTTGCATTTTATTTTTTGTGGCACAAATATATCACTATGTGTTTGATTACTTTACCAAGTCTGTGGCAGGAGCCATAATTGGGCCAGTTCTAAAACTTGTTTTGTTTACGTTTTTTGCTATTGTCTCATATTTTACGGAGATAATATATTTTTACTTTCATGCATTTTGAAAAAAAAACCGCGAGTGTTTGAATAAGTTTTTAATATATTTTTGCTGAAAATGCAATACACGTAGTTTAATAATAAATATTTACAAACACGGTAGTGATTCCAAACCAACCCCCCTAGTTTCGTCATGGAGCGAAAATTGACGTTCCAGACGAGTGTTTATAATAATTTTTAGTACGACCTAAACAGAAACTAAAAACTAAGCTCCGCTCCAAGAAATCACAGCAGAACAGGAACTGTAGCTCTAACGTTTTTTGATATCGTGCAAATTATGGTATGACTATGAGGATTATTTTTGAGTTTCTACAGTTTTAGCATTTTACTTTGGTACACCAAAGAAAAAACTTCCCAACATGTACTACACAGGCTGTGAAGAACGACTCGAAAAGAAATATTTGCAGCGTTTAAATTGTGTTTTGATTATACTAATAATTTTTATACAAATCACATGATATTGAAATTGTTCCAATTAGAATTTCTGGAATTCGTAATTATTTTACTAATAATATTCTTTCAAACAGATTTAATTAATCAATAATCTTATATTTAATTCAACGGAGTCCCTAAAGTCAATATCTTAAAGGAATACACTAACTAGCTCATAATTCCAGTTACCGTCCATATTTTTTTTTTCAGTTGGAGGAAATCACCGGATCCCCGCCCGCCCCGCGGGCGGGGTATGTGGGAGTTGAACCGCACTAAAACCTCCAACCGCTCACACTCAGCGTCCGAACCCCGGCTGAGGCCAGAACCCAGCACGGGGTTTGGAGGGACGGTGCGACGCGTTACGCCATCGGCATGCTTTCCCGTCGCTCCGTCCCCGGACGCCGAACCGGTAGCCGCCGGCGAATACGGCCACCGGCTCTCTCGGTCGGCGGGCTCTCCGAAGCCCGCCAAGATGGGACCGCGTGACACCCTCCCGCGGAATACCCCGCTGGGTCAGAACCAGCGTGGGTCGGGGAGCGCGGTCGACCATCCCCCGGATGCTCTTACGCTAAGGGCGTGCTGAGCGAGACACGGCACCTTCTTGGGTCCCCGCTCGCACTCGCATGCGTTGGGGACCCGAAACTCTTAGGGGGCCAGAATCCGGGCGAGATCCCGGTTCCGGCCCCCTGCTCGACGGCGGCGGGTTGGTAAGTTGAGAGCGGCATATAGCCTCTCCCTCTCAGCCCCCGCCACCTGCTTCTGCGAGATGGTGGACTCGCAGAAGTCGAGAATCGCCTTCCAAGACTCGTCGCTCTCGAGCATCGACGCCGCGACGCCCGGGAGCGACAAGTCCGGACCTATTTGTACCGTCCATAATAAACATATTATGTATTTGTTTTATTCGTGTGTACACCGAGTTCTCGACCGAAGTCATGCTCGCTTACTCGGCTAGTATGATCTAGGCATAATAGAGAAATAAATATCATTTTTGAAATAGGATGTTATTCATTCATGTTAGAAAAATAGGAACGAAGTTGATAAATTCGTTAGCGTTAACTTAACGTAACCAGCGTTAGTTAGTCAATCAAATTTTATCGCTAATGTTATCAGTGATTGTTAGCGGAGTCACTATCTCGCAATCGGCGTGACCATACAATCCTGCCATTCGTAGAAGAGTCGCGGTATCGCACTCTCGGTTTTAAATTTGCCTTTCGCTAAACGAACCGGTCACGGGTAGTCGATCGACGTGATTGTTAAAGTCGGTGCATGTTAGTCGGTTCCGAAGTAATTCATTAGCCTTCTTCTTTAATTCGCACTGTTTATCTTAAGGCTGTGATCGTCATTCGATACGTGGAATATACAAATCGATCTCACATGTCCATATCCATATTTGTCAGTCAACGAATATGGTTGAGAAGAAAAGTGTTATGTAAAAAGTGCTGTGAATTTTGTTATATTTGTTGTTGGTGAACAGTGATCTTAGTAAAATATAATGATTATGGTATCTTTTCGATATGTTACGTTAATACCAATAATTAAAATATGTTACGACGGCGAGGAACCTACACGGTCAATGCTGATTCGAACAATCAGCATTCAAGGCTAAAGAATACCCTTACTGCAATCACACTGAAAAGCATAGGTAATCATAATTATTATTTTCTTTGATATTATAATAAGTACTGATCAAGTTGAAACGTCATACCATCTGAATTTCGGCGTAACATAACAGAGATTATTTAGTGTTGTGTCAGTGCTCACTGATAGTAAATATCTCAAGAGGATCCTTATCAGTTATCTGACGATCGAAATGGTACGTAAAATGGGGGGTGTTAAAAGGACTGGTTAAATACAATGACATGCAATACATAGGTTGAATGAAAGTTGTATGAAATCTAGATTAATAATATAAATGCGAATCAAAAAGTTTTTATGTTTAATTAATAACTTATATACAAAATAAACTATTACGATTGGAATGAACTTATATCCTTCAAATTCTCTGTCTTCTTCAAGTCTGAAAATCTAAAATTAACAAGATTAAATAATCTACTGCACGATTAAATATTTAATCTATTTAATCAAGATTCGTATTACTTTAGAATACCAATGATAATAGATGATTAAAATTTAATCTATTTCGTGTTGATTAAAACACAAACACACTTGTAAGATGTGACGCATATTTACCGAAATAGCCCACTATGTTTTGGAACTTAAGAATTGTGATCAAAGCAATTAGACATAGGTAAATCAGCGACAAATATGATATTTTAAAGTTATTAGTCTTAACCAGTAAATTCGAGATAAAAATATCTCACTCTTAGTGACCGTACTACATTAGGGGGCGTCTATAAATTAGGTCGTGAGGTTTTTAAGGGGGGGAAGGGGTTTGATACACTATATTTAAGTTTTGTAACGTATAACTATGTAATTGTGGTGTTTCAATAAAGAGTTTTTGTATTGTATTGTATTGTAAGGGAGTCGAGTCAAATTTCATCTAATCTAATCACGCAATTTTTTTACTGATTGAAACAAAAAAAAGTGCTATTTTGGTTCATTTAATCCAGATTTGTAGAAGCATTCTATTTTTAAATATACACTTAGATTTAAAATTTCAACAATATTGATGGGGGAGGAGGTTGAATAGAATCTCACGACATCTCACCAGAAGTGACGGGTCAGAAAATTTAAAAAAACACCACATTTAATTTATGGACACCCTCAGGGGTTTACGACTTAGTGGATAGGTGTCTCTATGTAATCCTTTTTTCTTGTTTTTAAGTTGGAGGAAATAGCTGAATTCCCTATATGGATATGTGGGAGTTGAACCTCACAAAAACCTCCAACCGCTCAGACTCAGCGTCCGAACCCCAGCTGAGCCAGAACCCAGCACGAGGTTATGAGGGACGGCGCGACGCGTTACGGCACTCTACCATCGCGCCGCCCCCTATGTAATCCTCTACCCTTTGTTGATAAGGACCGCAGTTTCGTAGCGAATAGAAGTTTAATTTCGTTGAGCATTAAATTGAATAGAGGAAAATTTGCCGCTTTTTAGGGTTCCCTACCAAGAGTGTAAAAACGGCACCCTATTACTTGTTTACTGTTAAAAGTCTCCGCGTAATGTTGGTATTTTATGTTTACACGCCTTCATCAAAATAAATGTACGACACATTAGTGAAGTAATTAGTACTAAAAATATGTATGTAATTGAGTTTTATGCGTACCTATTGCCTATTATTTTAAGAGTGTGAAGTAATGCCAATTTCATATTAATTTACACAATTCTATAAAACAATTTATTACTTTATTTCCTTGCTGTTAGATATCCACAAGGTATTTTTTTACGACATTTGTAAAATACGTAAACATAATATTATTATTTCATGACATGGTATGATAAGATAACTTTTATGACAATTTTACTTATTCATTATGTGCGAAACTACTAAATTAGATATAAGCTGCATTTAAAAAAAAAACAATGTAAAATTTCTGTGAAAATCATTTCGTAGTTTGGCAAAAAGGGTAACACATCCATTCATCTTCACAACATAACTAATCAGGTAATACGGTACGGTGGAACCACCGCGGTCATCGACGGTCCGTTTCAAGAATTCGTTTTTGCCACGCACCATCCTGCTATGGAATGAGCTCCTCTCTTCGGTGTTTCCCGAGAGCTATGACTTGTCCTTCTTCAAACGAGGCTTGAAGAGAGTCCTTAAGGGTAGGCCGTTGGTAGCGGACCCACAGTGTCCCCTGACAGTGCAGAGGTCCGTAAGCGACGGAACCGCTTACGATCAGGTGGGCCGTTAGCTCGTCTGCCAACGACGCAATAAAAAAAAGGTATAGATACCAAGACGGTAAGTAGTAGATATTTTAGGTACCTATTCATGGTCAATACCATTCATATTATACAATATTATACTTAAATGTTTTTTGTTTCTTAATAATGTGTTTGTACAATATTTGCACGTATACAAAAAGCTGTGAGTTGATGTACGGACAGTTTTATTTTAGGGTTGACCTGCTCATTGTCGTCATTTTCTGATCTTCGAAGTAGCGCGTCACTGTACGAGTTTCCTTGTTTCTGATGTAGGTACTAACTACTAATACGTCACTGCTTTTGGAAATACGCCCAAACTTTGTAATATGGGTTGGTAGAAAAATAACATTATTAAATGAACATTGTACAGTGTTAAACCATGACCGTTAAAAGATTAATAACGATGAGTAGTAATAACAGTAGTAATTGATTATTTTATTTACAACATCGAACCAAAGGGATGTTAGGAGACACTATACTCGAATTTACTTTTTATCTCGCTCTGGACTATAACTATGAATACCAATGGTTCTTTTTGACCGACTTCCATAAGTCGGAGGTTATCAATTTAATTATATTTATTTCTTTTGTTTGCCCTCGTGTAACTTTCGTTTCAATGGACCAATTCGGATAATTCTTTTTCCAAATACAAGGTACTGCTCGTTATGGGCCCCATTAATTTTATCAACATCGACAAGTACTTTTTGAGCTATGATGAAAAATGTATATTTCACAATTTGCAGTGTGTGTTTCGTATATTTAATTTGTAGATTAACCGATCTCTAAGGTTATAAATGCTATTATTTAACTTTCACTAGATATACCTATTTGTACTTAAATAGGATAGAATCTTGCGAGTTAAATTAGAAAATTTTCTGTGTGTCCGATTGAGCTGATATTTTGCACGCAGGTGTTATATCGCATGAAAATGTAGTGGTATGATAAAATGGAGCTCATCTAATGATGGTATCGAAAGGTAGTCATAGGAACTCCTTTTAGTATACAAGATAGTCTCATCCTGTTTGGGCTCGTTTTACAGCATGGGCAGTATTCTAAATGATATCCAGAATCTTAAAAGCTTGTATTTAAAAAGTTTTTTTTTAATTTTATTCTGTCAGCACTACCTGCTGTTAATTAAAGTAAATGTAGCAGTAGGTATCACTCTTCGATGTAAATCTTCATAACACCCGAGTTGTCATTTAAACAACAACAACAACAGAACACAATGCATTAATTATATTACTTTTACCATAAATATATATACATATTGCTATCAGTTCACTAAAATTACGCCTCCGTCCTGAGAAGAACCGGCGCAAGAAACTCAGCGCCTTCTAGATCAGACTCAGTCGGAGCCGGTAAAAGCTTCTCAAGATGACGTCGAAGCTTTTGCGAAGACCCTGCACAGACAGCGTCCGGAATAATGTTGGTCGATTCAACTCTGCATATGTCGGTTACCTCGTGGGTCATTTCCAAATATATTAGTAATATTTGTTTTTCTGGCTCCAAATGGTTCTCGTCAGGTGGATTAGTGACATTGATCAGCACGGCTCGTAGCGCAATCAGATCAATTATCACTGTGTCAGACTTATTGGCAACAATAGTCCTGTCAATGACAACATATCGGTCCCAATAGATGACATGGCTATTATCGAGCACTGACTGTGGCTGATACTGGTAATAAAGATGTTTGTTGATGAAGGTCCTAGCTACATAGTTTTGCCTATGCAAGTACCTATGTCTAATACCACGCTTCCATATTGGGTTACCAACTTCCAATGCATACAAAACCCCCGTTGACAGGTTGATCGGCTATCGCCATCATATTTTGTTTCAAGTGTGTTAGACGATGGTGAGCTAATATGGAACCGCGACATCAGACGATGACATAGCCGAAAAATATCGTGGCCATCCTTCGGAATATGTTTACGGTAGTTGTTCGTCATGATAACTTAGTTCATTGTCGAAAAGACAAAACCTTCAATTTCTCCTTTGAGGTTACTATATGGTATAGTTCATTGTCGAAAAGACAAAACCTTCAATTTCTCCTTTGAGGTTACTATATGGTATAGTTCATTGTCGAAAAGACAAAACCTTCAATTTCTCCTTTGAGGTTGCTATATGGCAACCAGGCCACAGTGGCTAACTTATCTACATCGGAACCCGTAAGGGCCCTGTAGAATCGCCTGTGTAGTTGCTTTTCCATGCGTCTGTGCGGTCCGTCACACTCATTACTCCCGTAGCCGCTTTCTCGCCAAACAGACGAAATTGCATGCGTCACCTTGTTTCAGGATAAATCTTTCAAATCTTTTAGTCGAAATAAAGAACTTGGTGAATGAAGTATTTACCAAGTTTTATGTGCATACTATAAATTAAGTACTTTTTTTTTCATCACCACATTCGCCCGTTTCACCGGCCTTTCACTTTCGCTAAACATTTGGTAACTGTACCTAGCCAACATTATTTTCTCTGTAATAGAATATAGGTAGTATGTATGTATCATTTTAATTCATGCTAAAGGCTGCATGGTAACACGAAAGCGCATTTTATAAAGTGTGATGCGTCATAGTTGTCGAACCGGTTCCTTTATTATGTGTTCAGTTTCTTGACAATAAAACCTTGGTTGGATTCAAATGCAGCAGACCACGTCCCGGAGAGGACTACAAGTGGTGTTGGTTTCATAAAACAATGAAGGTGTGCATTTATTGTAATAGATATCGTAATGCACTTGGTTACTTTATTATAATGTTGAAAATAAAGAAATTTCGTCAAAAAGTACCATTTTAAGTTTTGTGTGTGCAAAATTCTGAATCACTAAAAATAAAATAATTATAGAGTATTCTAGAGTTAGGCAGAAACTTCACGCTTATTGCACTGTAGGGATAGAAATCACAAATATATGATAATATATCGGTGTAATATTGTACTTATGTGATGTACACGATACGATAGTAGCTATTCCAAAATAGAAACTAATATTGAATTATAATGATGTAGGTTACAAAGTTAAAAACAAATATTTAATAAAATATTGATTTTGTTTTCGATATTTTATAATAATCTCTCACACACTTACATAGTATATCAAGTTTACAATCTTTAATTTGATTAAATACTTCGTTGCCAACACTGACAATTCATTATTAATTTCAAGATCAAGGATCTAATCAAAATTTGAATTGAGTGAATCTGTTGGATTTAAAAATTATATCATACCTATACGGCGCTACAAAAAACTGCAATTATGTTATATTAAAGGCAGCAAAAAAGTTTTAATTTAACAAAGTATTTGTAGTGTTAGATGAAAACAAAATCAACTTTGGATGAAAAATAATATGACAATGTAAATCTAATATATAAAATTCTCGTGTCACAGTTTTCGTTGCCATACTCCTCCGAAACGACTTGACCGATTTTGATGAAATTTTTTGTGCTTATCCGGTATCTATGAGAATCGGCCAACATCTATTTTTCATCCCTCTAAATGTTAGGGGTAGTCCACCCCTATTTTTTTTTTACGAAGTTGCGCGGGGCGGCTAGTATTATAACATAAAACAAATAATTTACAAAAATACTTACTAAATAGTATTTGCTAGTAGGTATACATATACAATACATGCGTGTTGGGAACCCAGTAAACAACGAATTTTTAAACCAATTACTAAAGTCCATGACAGCGATAATTGTATTAGAGTCACGTGTATTTAGGTCCTATTAATTTCGCCAATATAACGACGTACATAACAGAACAATAAGTGTTTCTTTAAAAAAATAAATCGATTCGAATCAACGTAAATAGCTATATTCGACTTGAGACGAAGATTAAACATTTGTGTTTTTATTAATTTGGTTCTAATAGAGTATATAATAATTTAAAACACCAGTAAACAGTTATTTAAAGTTTAAACTTAGGTATTTAAGTTGCAAATTTTTATTTAGATTCGATGACGTCATGATGAAATTATCACCCGTTATATAAAAAGGTAGACACGCACGCATGAGGTGTAATTGAAATAGGTACATAAATAATATGCATGCGCCAATAACCATGATTCTGCGTGTCTTGATTGTACACATTATTATTTACACTATACAAAGCAATTGTTTTTGTCAAAACCAATCGAAAAACTCAAAAATAGATACTTTTGTTTTACAGTTTAACGCATTTCTTTTCTATCGGATATGTTATCGTTATTCAAACAGTTATCATCAATTTTATAAGATGCCGCGTATATCGTGTAATCGTGTACAAAATATACCTGAAGTTCTGTAAATCTCCTGATTTGAGACCAACATTTTTGAATAACCCCGATGAAACAGATGTCTGAATGAGGATTGAAAATATAATTGAAATAGAAACTAGCTGTACTTACTGTAGCGGCTGCTGCGTCAGCTATCTGTCTTTTTATTAGTTGACAAGTGTACAATTCCAGTATTAAGTTGCTATGTATTAGATCGCGACGTTTGAATTAGCACTATTGTATGTGTACATCAATATTATGTACGTGGGTTGACCACACCGAAGCGGGGTGCAGGGGACGTAACATTCACTTAGGCTCTGTCGGCTCACAGTCTAACACGACGCGCCTTTGCGTGTGATTCTTTGTCAAACTGGAGTGTTCCGCGAGGCCGGCATGCTTCGAAAACCTAGCAGTTTCAGAAGGATCTACCGCACATATGCGTCCCGTCGGAGAAATATGTGTGCGGTCAGAGCCAGCGCTTCTCCATTTACTTGACACAGAGAAAAGTGGTCAATTAAACCGTGCTCGGGATCGTCTAACAACTTTTTGTAAAAAACTTCGTCGGTCCATAAGTGAGTTTAGTTATAGAGTTTTAACGTACGTACTAATATCAGCAAGCTGTAGATCTCATAACAAAGGAACAGTTCTATAGAAAATTCAAGAACATAGATGTGCAAAACTTCTGGTCGATCCGCCTCCGATCCGCCCGCCGATCGCTCTTGTGCAAAATATTCATTCCATATCAATAAACTCGTGGTATACCTTTCAGTAATAAAGCTAAGTAATTATTATTTTGGTTTTTATTCATTATTGCACACACTGCAACAGAAACTCAGAATGTTTCATAAAAATCAAATCACTCTGTCATCGTTATTCAACAAAATAGCTACAAATTCTGTATGTAGCTAATTGTTTAACCAAATGTATTTTTTAAGAATTATTTTCAACAACAGAAGACTACTCAAATCTTGATCGAATTTATATTGGTTTATGTCAGAAGATAATTTGTAAGAAAAATAATCTCGAATATTTGATAATCTATCAAACAAAAAAATAATCCTCAAAATCGATAAAACCAGAAAGACAATTCTTATACACATGCACAACACATCTTGCAATCTTATAGAAATCATCAGCTTTCGTACGGAAAAGAAATAATTCGAATTGATTCCACTGAAAATAAAGTTATATGAGAGAAATATAAAAAAAATCCAGTCGAATTGATAACTACTAAAGGTGTCCACTAAAGGCCACTGCTAAAGGTTTTCGGTTGCACTGCATCAAATCATAATAAAGTAATATTACAATACAATAATGTATAATTGAAACAAGTAATATCTCCTATCCTCGTCGGCTAACGTATAATTAGAAAAAGGTTTTTTGCGGTACAAATAAGGGTGGAGTGCGCTTGTCTTGCGTCAATAGAAGTTGTATGGGTGTGGCGGTAGTATGCCCCACATAAACCTTAAGTAGGTATGTGTACACAAGTTCAGTAAATTATGATCAATTACTCAAACACGACAGACATTTCTTATTGGGGTTTTAATAAGTATATTACAATACCTCCTCGACTGATGATAAAGGCTAAAGTTTTTATTCTGCAAAAGCTAGTGGTATAAGGTAAATTTCTTATTCAGGATTTTTTTTTTGAAATTTCTTCGTTACATCAACACTTTAATAACATGGAACTACGCTTCACCCTTTTAACCCACACTTTTAAGTTACCATGGATATCACAATCGTAATAGCTAGTATATCCACAAAGTATAAGTCTGTCTACAATAAATGTAAAAAAAAAGTAACATATTTTTTGTCTAAAAATATTATGTACCTTGTCAAGTTAACAACATTACAATGAAGAAAACGTTTTTGTTGTTTGCAAAGTGATACTATCTAATATTTGAATCACAATAGCTGTAGAATATAATACAATGAAGCTGCCAAATAGACTTTGGGTCAAGGTTTATCTCGTGCATTGAATATTTACGGGATAGGCTCAAAGTGATATAATTTTTTACAATGTCTACCTTTCCCACACCAGAGTTGAGAGAGGGAACTTGTTAATAAAAATTGTATCATTTGAAGCTGGTTAAAAAAATCGGTGTTTATAAATAACTTATGGGTAATGTGTTAAGCTTTTTTTTAAATGTAATTGTTTGGAAGATAAACCTGATAATAAATGGGATGGGCCAAGGGTATGACCCTTATTATTTTAAACTGTATCATTATCTTGATTCGCAGCATTTAGTGAGTATTGTATCGTTTTGTATTATATTTTTCCCATGAACTGCTGTTATCGTAACAAATGACAATAATTACGTAAAATATTATATTTATGCTACTTATAGTTCAACACGTGCAGAATGGAGTAAAAAAAACGATAGTGTGTTCTGAAATACAGTTACAGTTAATTGATATAAAAAATAAACGGAAGTAAAAACAATTTAATCATCGCCTTGTATTTCGTTATCGCAACTATAAACATAAAACTGTATTTATTACTACTTAGGTTTTATCTTTGGAAAAATAATGTTTATGTAATATGGACAGTGAAATCGATTAATTTGCGTCATCGTTAAATTGCATTAGAGACGCCATTCACAATACTGTGCATGTCTGCTTTTTACTTTCACGGTTTTAATAATATCGTATGACTGAAACTCGGGTGTTAATTAAATAAGATAGATTATTTATTGTTGCTATGCGACCATTTTCAAATAACTATCGGACCTGTGCAATTTCGTAGGCGTTTAAAGACTAAAAATTTCATGTTCAGCTTGTACTTCAGACTGTTATCAAAGTTACACAAGGGCTTGTGTACATAATACACAAATCGCACATCTAGATCTAAAGGGAGTCCAAAACACTATCAAGAAATGTTTTTATTTCCACAAGGGTGCATCGTTGAAATTTTCTAACTAGAAATTATGATGTCGCATCGAGTATCAGAGATATTTTTAAATCTATTGTATTGATCCAAGAGTTTTCAGCTCGGGAATGCGATGACTGTACTTAACTCGATTTAGTCGATTTTAGAGTACCTACCTAGCCTCCCTTTAGTTCTCGATGTGCGAATTATTATAAGCTAAAGCTAAACGTTCATCGACTAATTTTATTGTTTAAGATAAATAACAATATCTCGGTATATTTTTTAAACGTAAATAAGCCTCCTACTAACATGTTGATTATGATGAGTAATCCGAGGAAAGAAAGCAATGATTTTGTAAACTTGATATCTCGAAGATATTGTCGTTTTTTTAGATATTGCAAAATAATTTGGTTTTAAAGATATGAACAATATTATGTAGACAGTTTAAAACTAAAATACTATTGTAAAAATATAAATTATTCTTATCTTCTAATATTAAATTTTCAGGTAAGGACGGCTCAAAGGTGACGACCGTGGTAGCGACGGCGGGCCAGGGGGCTGACCGGCCTCAGGAAGTGAGCTATGCTGATATGAAATTGATCGGCAATGGCAGCTTCGGCGTCGTCTACCAAGCCAAACTATGTGACACCGGCGAACTCATTGCTATCAAGAAGGTGCTCCAAGATAAGAGGTTTAAGGTAAACAAAAGTTTCTATCATTAAGCTATACCTATTACTATTTGATTAATAGGACAAATTATTATAAAATTTAAAACTTTTGTAAGAAGTAGTTTAGCTAGCCGAGAGAAGTGTAAAAGGAAAAAAGGTAGACTTGTTATTTTATAGATTTATAACATCATTATCGTCGTCAGGCCGTGGACTCTGCATGTATTAGTATTAATATTAACTTTTTTCCAAAATTATTACAGAACCGAGAACTTCAAATTATGCGACGACTGGAGCATTGTAACATTGTAAAACTGAAATATTTCTTTTATTCCAGTGGTGAAAAGGTGAGATTTCGAAGTCAATAAATCTTATTAAATTCTAAAATAGGTGTTTCGTGCTTATTTGAGCCTACCTTTAAAGCGGTGATTTTTATGTACAGTGAATTTTGTTTAGATAAAATTTACTTTATAGACAGCTTGCTTGTCAATAAAATTTAGAAGAGAGGTCTATGAATTAGTTTCAAAAAAAGTAGTATTTGGATTACACGAACATTGTATTCCGTTTTGAAAATATTGTAACTAAGGATTATGTTTTGTGTTTTATCTTGGGGAAGGCGGCAGTGCCCGCAGCAGTGAGTTCTCTCTTAAACGCAATGCAGAGCCTTGATGTCACAGTATGTTAATGAACAAATAAAATTGATACGCTAGTGTGCTATTGCACAATTTAGGCCTGTCAAATCAAATCATGGTTACCGACCAATATTTTGAAATGTATCAGTTAAAATAAAAACTCTGTGTGCCGCTTTAATTGTGAAATTGGTTTATATTCATACGCTTTTTGTCTTCTTTTTAAAAGTAAAAAGAAAACTGTTTTCTAACAAAAGCTTTAACTATTTAAAAATTCCATCTATTTTTATGTACCATGACTAACGTGTTCTCTAACAAACCGTTTCTCCTTAAAATATTGACCGGTAACCTCCAAACGCCAATAAAACATTGTGCATAATAAATTGAGACCAATCTTAATCTATCACGAATCGTGAATTTTTCAGTTAAGTGCTTTTTACATCACAATTCATTGGCCACGTCAGGGATATCAACCATGTTTTTGATCATTTATCTTCGTTGTCGAATTTAAATGCTGTTCGCTTGTATTCTTTTTGAAATGGGCTTATCGCGACACGGTCATTTGTGTAATGATTTTCGGCACATTGAAATCAATCCTTGAACAAAAACGACCATTGTGAAATGTCTCATTTATTATATGACAAATATTACAGTCTAGTGTTTGCATTGCATAATGACTTTGTAATGTAGTGTAGTTTATTGATAACCCAAAAAATAAAATAAATGGAACTTTAGAAATTTGTAAATGTTTTGGTAGCAAATTTGTTTTGAATTCAGTATTTTATGTTATACAATAAATGAGATCATTTATCTTTATTAAGTCAACAAAGTAAATGAATAAAAGCATATAACCGTTTTCTTTAGTATTAAATAAATAGGCCCACGATGTGTACATTGCGTGACAGTATAAATAAACTCATTCACAAATTCGTATTATTTTGCAAATCGAACTACCCAAAAACAGATTTTAACGTCCTATAGTTTCTATTCTTGAAAAGATACTAAAATTAATATTCCATACATAACATTATTTGTTGCTAAAATATTGATCTGAAAAATGTTAATATAATCTTATACCTATACTAAATTGTCGATTTCTATTACAGTTAGCGGTTTCCTAGATTTAAGGCATATGTTGCAACAATATCTATAATGTCCAATGTATAAATAAATGTTTTCAGAAAGATGAAGTGTACCTGAATTTGGTGCTGGAGTATATACCTGAGACTGTGTACAAAGTGGCGCGTCACTACTCCAAAGACGAACAAACCATACCAATTAGTTTTATAAAGGTAAGTAATATAAATTATATTTTATTATCAGTTTTATTGTAGGTGTACGCATCCGTTTTATAACTAGCAGTTTACCATCTTCATGGCAATGTCAGGCACTTTCAAACCAGTAACAATAATAGCATTACACTGATTTTTCCATAACCTCTATCTGTATCTAATCTGCTACCTTGAGCGACTTTTCTGAAACATCTTTGGAAAGATCCAAAGACTAAACTATTTAACTTGTAACTGTATTACACTGTTACACGTGTTTGTTTCATCATGTTTTTAGCTTATTTGAAGTATTATTTAAGAGTAGAAGTATTATTCAAAATAGCGCTACTCTTTAAAAATTACTTGGTTCTTAGATGAGGTTTAGGAGTCTTACATTAAATTGTTTTAAAGACTTAAATAACCGGTTCTTAACAAATTAATGCTATATAGTGAGTATAGCAAAAAGTCTTTATTCAAATTTTTCTCTGTCATCCACGTGACACTTCAAAAAAATATATTTTGAAGGTTACATTTGATTGCTTTACCCGATTGGATAATGTGCGTCGTCAATATAAATCATAGTCTTGTCCACAATTATAAGTAAAGAAAATATTGTCACCTAAAATATCTATATTTCACTTAAGAGCTCCTCGATCTTATAGATCGTCCTTTCTACAAATAATTAATTTGTCCTTTCCATTGCTTAAAAATTTTGCACGATTCTCATTATTCTGCAGATTTTTGATTTAATACAATTTACACAGATTATTCTTTTACAAGCTTTATATTAACTTGCACTGGATGTAACTATGTATGTTCTGGTGGAATCTTGTAAGCTAAATTTGAAAAACTTCCCGGTTGAGCTGACATTTTGCACGCAGATGTATATCGCGTGACATTGCAATGAAAGGACAAAATGGCGCTCTCTCATCTGATGATGGATTCGGAAGGTGGTCATAAGAACTCTTGTGCTAAACAAGCTAGACCCGTCGTGTTTGGGCTCGTTTTACTTGTATTAGCTAACACCCTATTGCTATTTGATATCCAGTATCTTAAAAGCTTGTATTTAAAATAAATTATTATTTGTCCAGCTGTACATGTACCAGCTGTTCCGAAGCCTCGCGTATATCCACTCGTTGGGCATATGTCACCGAGACATCAAGCCACAGAACCTGCTCCTGGATCCCAAGACGGGAGTACTGAAGCTGTGCGACTTCGGTTCCGCGAAGCATCTCGTCCGCGGCGAACCCAACGTGTCCTACATCTGCTCCCGATACTACCGCGCGCCAGAACTCATCTTTGGCGCTACTGATTACACCACGAAAATTGGTAAGATACATTCGTAAGAGTTTTAGAAAATACATGTAGCATATTGTTAATTTCTGTATCAATTTCAGTATAACTAATTTCACATATCTAATTATTACACGCTTACAAATTTTGGTGAAAGTGTTTATTTAAAATGTGTATGTGTTAATTATATTATTTATGTTAATATTTTTTGTATGTTAATTAATATTTTTTCCAACATAAATTTCACATTAAATTATTGATTTAACTTGGTAAGTGTTTATATGGAATATTTTTTGAAAAAACTTCGCTTCTGTGAGGTATGTTGAAAATAATGTAGCGGATTTGAAAAATGTGTTTTAAAATAAAATTGTTTTATATTTCACTTTCTTTAAGACACCAAAATAATACTCAAATATTTATTTATTATTAGACTCATTACCTATTTTTAAAGAGAACCAAATATTTGTGGATAAAGAGCAGAAAGTAAAAGAGTTGATTTAAATAATTTATTTGTATCTTAGACGTGTGGAGTGCGGGATGCGTCGTCGCCGAACTTTTATTGGGACAACCAATATTCCCAGGAGATTCTGGAGTTGACCAACTGGTTGAAATTATCAAGGTAAATATTTTGCTATAAAAATTGTTTCTTAATTTCAATACTTCTTAGTTACGTAAGGTATAAATATCACAATTACAACATTACGAGCTAATTTAAAAAAAAATCTTTACAGGTTTTAGGGACGCCTACAAGAGAACAAATCCGAGAAATGAATCCGAACTACACAGAATTTAAGTTTCCACAAATCAAAAGTCACCCTTGGGCGAAGGTAAGATCCAACTTATAGTTGACGAAAAAAATAACATATTTTTTTTAATATTAGTAAATTAAAAAAGGTTTACTTTTAGTTCAATAAATTAGGGAAAGATCGTAAATGTTGGTCAGTTGCGAATATCATTGTGTCTGCCATGTTATAATTTCCAAAATCCTCATTCAGGTACATCAGGAATACTTCATATTCATTATATTCCTTAAATACAAATTGTACGTTTTACATTATATAAATAATCATTGTTGTCATTCCGGAAATTTACGTTTGTGAATCCGCGACCATCTGTAATATCGTACTTTATTCCTCCTATCATACAAAATGCACGCACACTGATCGTTATAATAAAATATAGAGTAATTCTTACAATGTACTTCCACGAGAAACATAAAAAGCTATACCACCACAAGTGCAGTTAATGCTAAAACAGAAATCCACCCTTATAACTTTTATTTGTTGACTGAATAGCGGAAATATGTTGTAATTTTAACAAGATGAGCACTGTAGCTTCGTGACTACGTGTCGAGAACACAGAACTTTACGAGAGACCAGTTAATACAGGGTGTATAAAGAACACTCCCGAAAACGAAGACTGGTGGTAGTACTAGTGATACCTGTGATGATAAGCCCGTTCATTCGGACGATATTTTTTTGCAAAAAGCTTAACCGGGGAGCCTGCTTAAGAAGCTTAAAAAAAATCGATTTTTGAAGCCTCTAAAGCAGGCTCACCCCCTAAACATCACAGTTTTCGCTAGTACCAACACCAGCCTTCGTTTTCGGGAGTGCTCTTTATATACTCTGTATTACCGCTGGACATAGGATTTCGATTCAGACTATCGTGTCACAGAGCCAAGCATGTTGTTGTGGTTACACTATTGACTAAACAGACGCGCATCATTACAGTTTATGTTGGAGCGTATGTCGATGCCCAAGACTGCCACTGACCACCAGCGAATCCGAGTAAGAATCCGCTATTTGGATCAACTAGATGCCTTCATTTACATTTACCAGAAACGGCATAACTAGCTTTAATTTTGCAGTTATTAGTCGATTTCGTGGAAAAAAAAATAAGAAATTTAGTATATTTATAGATACATAGGTACACCAAACTTTAGTCTCTTATGTCAAATTATAAAAAGAAATGTCAGTCATTATTTATTTAAAACATCCTATAATCTTTGAATAGCGTATTAAATTCTGTAAAATGTAATTGTACGTGACGTGACGGTTGTTAAGTGTTTTTCTTTGTTTTGCTATGGCATTTTTGCAGATTCTAGATATGAAATTTAGTAGAAAACGTGGCAAGTATTGGTAACCATCATAAACTGTGTTCATCGTGATCGATGAAGGTATTTAGCAAATCCAATGGCGCCTAAATTGCCTTTGAATGATTTACGACGTGATCGTCGAACACAACTAATCGGTTGATTCCTGTCTACTTTCAAAATGACTGTTTGTTGGTGTTCAGTGTGCATTCGTCATCTTCCTACACGTGTTCAGTTTGTTTGGTCATTAAACATTAAGTAATCGATCTTTAAAGCTCAATCGAATATTGACTCGATTTAATGAGCAAGCAAACTCAAAACGTGAAAAATATCATAGAGTAACATAAAAATAACCTCATCGTTCACATATAACATTCGCATTGACTAATCGAAAAATGTTTTCGATATTGGTATTAGTCACTAATGGAATTTATGAATATTGTCCTGACTGAAAACTTTTACCGTTTGTTAATATTGCTGTACAATTATGCAATTTTTTTTCAAATATAAAACGTGTACAAATTATTCTGTATTTTAGCAATTATTTTCTGCTCAATTTCGGCTGAAAATACTAAAGTTTTTATTAAATCAAAAACAAATTGGATTCATTGTAGTGAAAGTCAAAATTAAACACTGTTGGAAATAAAATGAACACCAGGATGTTTTTCCTATATCATCGTGTTGAACTTGTGACCAGGTTTTAGCTTAGCTAAAAAAGTATTAACTCTTATTTGGTCAGATTTGAGTTAACGATTCAAAGTAACTAAAGCTCTTCTCTAACATTGTGGTGTAAGATCTATCCCTGTGAGAAACAGAACTATGCTATCTTGCATACATTAATATGGAGATGTGAACTGTGAAGATATCCCAGTGTCGAACATTGTGAGACTATAGATGTGTGTGTGTGTGTGCAGGTGTTCCGCGCGTGCACGCCGCCGGACGCCATCTCGCTGGTGTCGCGGCTGCTTGAGTACACGCCGGGCGCGCGCCTGTCGCCGCTGCAGGCGTGCGTGCACAGCTTCTTCGACGAACTGCGCGAGCCCACGGCGCGCCTGCCCAACGGCCGCCCGCTGCCGCCGCTCTTCAACTTCACCGAGTACGAGCTCGGCATCCAGCCCTCGCTCAACGAGTTCCTCAAGCCGCGCCAGGCCGCCGCCACCGAGCCCGCCTCCGCCTCCGCCGCACCCGACCACGACGCGACAGGTACGTAGTGCGCCCGCCCACCCGTCAACCCCGCCCCGCTCCGCTGCGTCCCGACGCTCACGTTCCGTTTGTCGACAGGCGGCGAGGCGGCTTCGAGCGGCGCGACCGCCGAGGCCTCCTAGACGCCGCTCTCCGCCGATGCCGTAGCGTAATTGTCGATAGAGCTTGAGCCGCCCCCGGTCGGCGGGACACGAAAATCCGCCGTAGATTTTGACCCGCGATGTGATCACTTTGTACTTTTGTAAGCTCAAATCGTCTCCTCGTGTACATACCTCGAACGAGTCGCCGAGCGTGGCGTTGTTCGTCCGCCGAAGGATGGATCGTTCGATTCAGTTTTCATTAGTGACGTCATCCGTGTTGTCCGTTCGCCCTTTGAGATGATTTCGCTTGTAACCGTAGCGCTTGGGCCGTGTTGTTGTAGGGAAGACATTATTCAGTAGTTAGTGCATTAGTGTATTTATTGTTGGGAGTCGTATCGCTAACTCGACACATATACCTAGAGCTGAATTCGACTAAGCAAATTAAATGTTTTGTTGCAAATATAGAAAGCATACTTGTAAATTTTTTTATAACTATTCATATACTGATCTCTCGATATAATTTTTATTAATTTCTCAGAATTTATTGTATTTGTGTAAAAATATTTCAGAGAATATAAATTTTAGATATATTTCACTTCTAATAAATATTTCATATAATTATGTCGGCAGTTTCTGTGTAAGGTATGTTTTGGTGTGTATTTGTTTATCCAGAGCTGGGATAGTTGTAGTTTACCTACATAATAGTACTGTGTCCTAATGTCACATCATAGTTTTTTCAATAATATTGTATTCTATACTCGATAAATAATATTTCTATAAAATAATAAATTTGTCATTGAAAACGCTATTGTTATTAGTAGTCATTTATTAAGAAAATGATTATAGTAATGCTATAAATTTCATTGTCATAGTTTTAAGTATTTGAATAATTTCGGTTTGCACTTCAATTTTGCGTACAGTTGCAAATTATTAGATCAAGGTATAAATTTCCTAGTGTAGACTAACAAATTCTTCACCACGTAGAAGTAGCATCTTGGTGTTTTGTCAACTTCCTGTTTCACATATTGTGGAATCAAAGTAGTTTTAATAAATAATATAACAACACAACACATGTATAACAAAATAAAAAAAATTAGAAGCTCACATAATTTTAATGTTGAACATATTTGGAGATATTAAGGGTTTATGTGTGACATCAAACTAAATAATGTAATGTGCATAAATCAATTCTTTCAAAAATATCTAGTTAAATTATATTGTATTGTATATTCATAACTTACTATGAAACGTTAGGAGTGATCAATTGACAAATTTTATTTTGTTATCTGACAGAGATTGAGGCGAGTGTCGGACCGTGATGCAATATATACACGCGTGTATTGATGCATACTATAATGTACCTTCGTACTGCTAATTATAAATTATTGTATGTTAGGAAGGCGCTCGGCGCATCGATTTCAAATCACACATAGTGAAGCTTAGTTTGTCATTGTTTAGGCTTTATTGGTTTTCAGAAACACGTTTACGACTTGTGTAAATATAATATTATAATTATGTTAACGGAGCACCACCGAAGCGCCGGCTGTCGTCGTTCGTTCGTTCGTTCGTTCGTTCGTTCGTTCGTTCGCTCTTTGTTCACTCGGCGCTGATGTGGTGTGTGCGGACTCAGTAAGAGACACGGTAGTTTAGATATGCATATTTTTATTAAGTCTTACCTTGTATGAATTTTGTAATTGACGTTGCTTCTAAAGATCATTTTGTGTAAAATATATAAACATACTAGTGACCTGAATGTTCGAAGCGATATTTGAACGTCTTTTATCCCACTGAATTCTCACTTTCACGATTTGCGTGCACATTTACTATCTACATGAGAATTTCGTAAAAAATAGTTTGAAAATAGAGTTATGATGACTTATAATAAATTATTTAAAAGTAAATGTTTTCTTATTACTATTACTGTAATATTAAATTTAATAGTGAGTGAAATTTGTATTTTGTTTTAATATTTGTTTTACTGTATTTGAATACGTCGTAACACCCATATCGTTGTTAGTTATGAATGAAATAACATAATTATAAAGTAAATATTAAATGAATAGTAAATATGGTGTTTTATTTCAGCGATAACACTTTATTTCCTTTACAGAATGATAGTAACTATCAGGGATGCAACGACTAAACGCTAATGCGTGCATGATTCTGAATCTCAAAAAATCATGCGTTAGGTACGTTAGGTAGGTACATGATTTTTTGAGATGTTTTGACAAAAGCTAGGTGGATCTAGACAAACTCCGACAGCCGATTTCTCGATGGAATCTTCTTTCCTTAAGACAATTTATAGTGAGAAATGAGTATGCGAGGAAGTACCTTAAATTAGAAGTATTTAGTGACCGACCGAAAGTTTCGGTTTCGGCTAAAACTCGAGTTTCGGCCTTAGTTTAGAAAAACAAATTTTGGGAAGAAATGATAATATAATAGGACATTTTTAAAAACAAGCTTTTCTTTGAAATTTGCGAGTTTCGGTTTCGGCCAAAAGACCAGTTTCGGTCGGTCACTAAGCATTATACATGTTTTGGTAAAATAAACATAAACATTTTAATAATAGGAATTGTTTTACTTTTACTATACAGAACCCTGAAAATAGCAGAATTTTGCAATAGCAGCCTATTAATGGCTGTGGCTATCTCATTAACGGAACCATTTTTAGTCTATGGCTATAGATGCAAGTTTTAAACACCTGTACCAACCCATTACTGCCCACTGCTGGGCTCAGGTCTCCTCAGAAGAGGGATTAGGCATAGTCCACCAAGCTTGCCCAGTGCGGCTTGGGATTTTAAAACAATTTGAAAGGATTTAGAAGGAATGGAAGGAAGGAAAGGATTTAGAATTTTGGAAGGATTTTAAAACACATTTTAAACCAATTCCTGTTGTTAAAATGGGTTGAAAACTATGTTTTTCTTTTCATAATTATTTTTTCTTGATGCCATCTATAGACGCTTTGGAGTATACATATTATTATACTGTGTTGAAGATGGGTTCTATTTATACCTTCTTTGTATGTACTTGTTTAATATCTATCATCACTTTTCATTGAAACTAAGCTCTCCCCGTGTTGCTTAGTTTCATTTCTACTTTGACAACAGAATATTAAACATAATAAAGCTCTAAAAAGTAATCTTTAACGGATTTGAAACATGGATGAAATCGTGTGTTGATTCTCATATATGTTCTGTGGATGTAAAACACCTGTTTTATACTTGACTAATATTTATGATCGATACATTTAATATATTATTGAATTTCTGTGAACCACTCCTGAATTGGGTTGATGACCATTTATTGTTTTAGATGATTATCGCTAGATGGCGCTGTGATGAAAATCTTTTAAAACAATTCCTTATTTTGTTTTATATGATTACTGCTAGATGGCGCTGTGATCAAACCATTTTATTTAAGTTATAGAAAGAGAACAGTTAGTTTAAAAACTAACTAATTATTATAACTAAAAAATATATATATATTACAATTCCCTCACTAATAAATCGAAAGGAACGTCTTTCCATCCGGGTGTCCCTTGACACCTCTCAAGTTTTTTGTTACTTTATCTATGGCTTCCGACATGGACGTCAATGTCAACCATATCTAAAATGTCAAAATCATCATCTGTCATTTAGATGGGAACCAGAAATTAGTTTTATTTTTCCATCTATTTTCATTGTTATTTCTTTTTAGAAAATATTAATAACATTTTAATAAAAAATAAAGAAAGGATTTTAAAATAGTGAATAGATTTAAGGACTCTGGCTTACACAAAATGTGGAATTTGTAAATGCATGATGTTACAGAATACTAATGTTATTCAGATAGCTTTATGAATATGGGAGGTATTATAATATGCGTAAAATTTACGTATTCATTATCATAAAATTGGTAGAAAAAAGTAGTTGAAATCACTGAAAATGCACGAAGCGTACGAAGCATATCACTTGCTCAATGCTACGGTGCAGATAGAAGCAATAACTGCATACGGTAAGAGTTTATAATATGTATCTTATTTAGATTTCAGTTTCTAACAAACAGACTCACATAGAATAAACCTATATAAAAATTAAGGGATTCCATGACCAAACATTGGTTGGTCTCCAGTTGTTACTAAGACATTTTATGTTACAGAAAATAATTTGTTATTGGGTACCAGACAAGGCCATTTGTTGATGTACTCTTTAACAACTAAAAGTGATGGAAAATATCAAGTACACTTGTTGAGGTACCGGAAGAATTTCAGTAAAAAACCTATTCAGCAAATAGAAGTAATACCAGGTATTTACATACATAAAAAATGTTTTTATTAAAATAAGTTTACAAACATTACATTTATTACTTTATTTAATTTCAGATGAAAACCTGCTCATATGCCTGACTGATTCTATATTAAGTACATACAATATAAATGGAGTTAATTTTCCTTTAGTATATAGTTTTGAACAAACCAAGGGTGCTTCATTATTTGCTTTGGATTGTGAGGTAGGTTTTACAGTTCTTTTTGTTATTAATATCCTAGTTTCTTTGAATGTAAAGAAAATACTATTTACTGATATAAAAAAATATAATTTGAACATGTTTATAGGCATCATCGAATGCTGGTGCGGCATCATCCGATGTTCGCCTTTGTGTTGCAGTACGGAGGAAACTTCAGGTGTACTGTGGAAGTAAGGGTGAATTTAAACACATGTTGGATTTAAATATGCCTGATGTTCCGAAGGTTATGGCCTGGGGCCTGCAGTATCTCTGCGTGGGCTTTAAGGCAGAGTACACATTGTATGATGTTAGTATACATAATAAACTTTAAAAAAAAAATGGTTGTGATATAAATTTTTACTGTAACTTTCCATCAATAATATTACAGATATCAGGAGAAGGAAAACCCAAAGAATTATTTCCTACAAGTAGTTCTAAATCTTTAGAACCAACAATAGTAAAGTATACAGATACATCTTTTCTACTTGGACGAGATCAAACCTCCGTTCTTGTAGAGGAATCTACTGAAAATATAGATATAAAGAAAACAATTAAATGGAAAGAGGCACCTATTGCTGTAGGTATGTGTACAATATTAGAATTACATTATCAAGTACTGCAAACATTTACTTTTCTAAATATTTTGTTAAACATATTGATAAGTGTTATTCATGTTTTTATCTGTACATAGATAGATTTTTGAAGGTATACAGTTTCATACTGCTTTGACTCGAAAGAAGTTTAAAATCCAAAAATTCACAAGTCAAAAGGAAAGGAGATTGCAGGTGAAAATACAGGAAAATATTTTGTTGTCTCATATAATTAATAGTTATGTATTGGTTTTAGTTTGGGATCAACCATTTGTTTTGGGTTTATTGCAAGACCAAGTGGTTGTACAAACCGTGGAGCCTAACTATTTCATACAATCATTAACTGAATTAAACAAAGCAAGACTGATGTACAGGTACTATTTTGTTTTAATGTAATTACATAATGTAAATGTAAAAAATGTGTAATTAGGTGAATAAATTGACATTACATGATAGTCATTACTGAGTGGTAATAAAGTAAGTAAAGTAAAAAAGTAAAAAATCTTTATTATCAAAATAACAACACACACTTAAGGAATTAACAATGGACCCCGCACTAGGTAATACCTGTATCGCGGGAGACCGATACGATTAACAATAATAAGTACACAGAGGATTAGAAACAGGCAGAGTGAAATAATAATTCTAGGTATAAAATAGTTACATATTTTTAAAGAAACAAAAACCAAAACACCAAGAAACAACTTCATGATTAACTTGAATTGTAAAAAAAAAAAAATATTATACACCGAAGACTAAAATGAGATTTTATAAAAAGGCTCATAATTCTGAAAACTATACTGAAATGTAAAAGAAATGGCACATAAGTTTCTTTTACAATATTAATAGAGGTAAACAATCAACTAGAAGTGTAATTCATGTAATATTATTTCTATTCTTTTATTAAATTACAAAATCATTAGTATGTGTTCAGTATTTTACAACAAAGAATCTTCAGCATGAAAAGATTTGTTTGAAGAAAGCAAGTAATTGAAGAAAATTAATTATATTTACAGATATAAACAAGGTATAGTATTTGTTGCTTCTGTTGGACAAATATGGTGTCTAAATTTGGTTGATGTCACTGAACAAACTAAGCAGCTAATAAAAGACAAACAATTTGAAATAGCAATGGAATTAACTGTAAGTATTTTTTTTGATGATTATGAATTGGGCTAGAAATAGCTGATTAGATTACTTGTTGCTTCTAAATTAATTGACTAAAAACTTATATTATTACAACGTTTTTTATTTAATTTAGTTTACCATGCTAAAAAGATAAAGTCTTTATAACATGACTACCAATAACAGTTAAGTCTTAAATGTACAGGGTGTATTTTTTCCTTTTGTGTGATTTTGCATGTCAATGAATCTAACTTTGAGTTACAGCTAATATTTTTTGTTTGTCATGTTGCTAATGTATGAAGACAATAAGTAATTTAAGAAGTAATCTAAACACTATGTGGTTTGTAGGGTCGCGAATTATTCATACTGATCTCATCGTCATCGATTTTTTTTTCGAATTAATGTCCTATGCCGTTCATGTAAGGCTTAAAATTCAGTTGGTTATAGTAATGATACTTATTTATCGAGTTTATGGAGTAAAATTGCATTTAAGCTACAGAATATTATAATGGTCCATTAAATAGAGCAAAATTTAACGTGTTTTCGCGTTGTGTTATTTGTTTTATTGTGCATTATGATTCTAATTTGATTGATTAATATTATATGAAATAGTCTCCGAGTGCGATTGATCACTAATTGTGACCGTTTATTAATTCTCAAACTACTTATTTTTAGACAACGTTTATCCGTTTTGTAGGATAATAAATATTATGTTTTTCCTTAAACATACAATTTTACTGTATTTGTAGTATAGTTTGTCAATTGGTTGAACCTGACGTATTTGTAAGGAAGCTTAAATATTCACATTTTAGTGCAACTACCACTTATAAATTATTTCTTGTTGGTATTTTTTGCAGGTAATAGTACAGATTACTATAAATTTGTCAATATTTATGATCTGATAAAAATTCATTTTTAAAATTTAAAATTTTCACCATAGGTATCAACAATAACTTCCGTTGCTTTTGACTGTTCTCATTAAAATGGTTGTAAATATATTTTTTTCTATAATCTTATCAGTGAAATGGTACAGTTTATTATTATAGAGCTAATTAAAATTACTAAGCGAATATGTAAGCGAATCAGCAATGTTACTGTTAGAACAGCAGCGTAGTTTGTTTCTTTTTTCACTTAATAATATTCAACAATGGGTAAAAAAAATAAAACAAAAAGTAATAAAATTAAATATAGTAAGATACAAAAAGAAATAATATTGATTTTGAATGTGAGTATTAAGTTTCCTTATTAATATGTTCAGTTTTCAGGATAATGGCTTTTGCAATAAAAGATCGGAAAGGAACAATAACTTTATTATTAAAAGTGAGTGTGTATGTGTGTGTTTATTTGTACAGGATTCCAATGTGTTGCAACTTAGATAAACCAAAATGGTTTTAGTAATAATGTCTGTGTGTGAAAAAATAGTAATAAACTATGTATTCAGTATTACTTAAAAAAACATGTTTAATATAAAAAATTGGAGAGGTGGTTTTTATTTAAAGGGATCTGATAGACTTTTCAACTAATTTCACAGACACTAGCCCAATGCTCGCCAGAGGAAAAGAAACAAAAACTACATTCCATTCAAGTTCTAAACGCTTTAGAACATTTCAACAACAAGTGTTACTCGCAAGCTATGCAAGAGTTCTCGAAGTTAAACACAGATCCAGCCGATGTTATCAAACTGTTTCCCGAGTTAGACGGACGAACTGACGGAGAGAAAAATAAACTAAAGGGGAAAGATCTTGAAGATGCCTTGAATGCCCTTATATCTTATTTAGTTGATTTACGCACTAAGATCAGTAAAGGTAGCCCTGAACCGAGCGGGTCCAAGGAGGGAGCTGGAGCTAGCCAGAGGAACATCGCTCAGCAAATGGAACTGATAGATACCACGCTATTGAAATGTTACTTGCTGGTAAATAAATTAATAATTAATAACCCTTTTTTAAAGTATTGTTGTTAAAAACTGATATCGCCCTTTTCAATTTGCTTTTCCCACTTACATCTACTAGTGGAGTAATGTTTATTTCAGACAAATGATGCCCTTGTCGCCCCTTTATTACGATTAAACAATTGCCGTTTAGACGAGGCTGAAAAGACCTTGCTAGAACACGGCAAACACAGCGAATTGATAATATTGTACCAAACCAAAGGACAGCACACTAAGGCATTGCAGCTACTTCGAGATCAAGCTAAACAACCGGACTCTAGTCTCGAAGGCTATCGAGGAACTAAAAACTATTTGCAGCAATTAGGTATGAGATGATGTCACTGTTTAGTTGGGTGTTTGTTGGGATATAATGTTATTTTTAAGGCACGCATAATGTTTACGTTGTTGATATTTAAAAAATATATTTTATTAATCGTTTTATAAGAAAAAAATAGAAGTCATAAAATAAATTGTAGGACTTTTATGTCGACAGAAAAAACAAAAAATAATCACGTAAAACATAATACATATCTATACTTTACTGACATCTTGTAAAATAAGATAAGATAACATTCTGCATAATTAACTACAATTTTATTACAGGACCTGAACACATAAGTTTAATTTTCAATTTCTCTGATTGGATTTTGAAAGAGAATCCGGAAGAAGGATTAAAAATATTCACTGAAGATAAAATTGAAGTGGAACAACTGCCCCGTCCGAAAGTTCTAGACTTTTTACTGAGAGAGCACGACTCACTAGTAATACCTTATCTAGAACATATTATACACACGTGGAACGATGACAATAAAATATTCCACGAGGCATTAATAAATATGTACCGAGATAAAATAGTAAATAAGAAAAATAAAATAACCGAAGAAGAATTGCAGCACACAAAGTCGAAATTGCTGGCTTTTCTAGAAAAATCTACGAACTACACTCCAGAAATGGTTTTGAAACATTTCCCTACTGATAGCCTGTTTGAGGAGAGGGCGGTTATTCTCGGCAAGATCGGTCGACACGAAATAGCACTTGCGATATACGTGTTAATTTTAGGTAAGTTGGCTTGTAGAATTAAACGACTTTTAATTACCTAATTTTAGCATTGAAGTGAATAAAAATGTATACTAACATTGTTTTAAACTATGTTAACCCTATAAAAAATCGGTTTAATTCATGTTTAAACAGACCGGTCAAAAATGTACTTAACTTTAATTTCCTGAGATTACGATCATCTAGTGTGGCACCGCGTCTGCTTCTTAATCGATTTCGAAATATTTTTATTTCGATTTTTTTTTTGTTTTTAGGTGACGTAGAAAGAGCAATGAGATATTGTGAAAATGTAACTCGTAATGTTAACAAGAAAAAAGACAAGAATCAAGATGTTTACGTCATTTTAATGAAGATATTGATGAATCCCAACCAGATATCAGCTCTTAGTGAACCACTTGCGAATGTACCGAGACATCCCAAAACATCTGTACCCGATTTAGAAACCGCATTAAACATATTGGAGAAACACGCAGATAAGATCTCACCTTTAAAAGTAAGTATTTTGGTAGTTTGTTTTGTCAATGGTTTCAAGATTGCATTAGTCGATCTGCGTATGTATTGTTTATTTAGTACAGAAAACGACGACTACCATAGACCACAAAACTACGCGTCACTATGTTAAACTCCTTACAAGTTGAGTCTAAAGTCGTTTATTACACAGATCTTGTAGCATCTAGCGCAAATTTCCGAGCATTCAGACGTTTTTGCCATAACTACTATTGGCATCCAAAATAGTACAACAGCTCACCACATAGGTCCAATCAATTTAATAAAAAAATCAATGTCCGTGGTGCTTTTCTCAATTCTGGCGCAATGCTTTCTCAATCTTATTTTATTGCCTCCCGCTTTGCAAGAAGGGAAGTCGGAACTCATGTTTTCCTACTCCTTCTAATTATCTTCTGATTAAATTCGTTGCGGGACCCAAGACAAGTTAGCTTTCCCTCGGGTTCCTGGGCTTCACTGCTCAGAGTCATTACGATGGTCGCCGCTGTGGATCCTGGCTATACAGGAGTTACAGTGGTGGGAGTGAGAGGTGGGCAAATACCCGAAACCATAAAACTATTCGGTATAATAATGAGAATCAAAATCTGAAACTAAAATAGTATTACGATAGTTGCCATTAAAGATTTCAGTTAAAACAATTTCTGGTTGAATATTCCATGTTATACATGTTAAATTTGTTTCATATTATTTTCTTAGGCCTTAGCCGTATTGCCAGATTCGGTCCCGCTAAGTCGACTGAAACACTTCTTGGAAAGCTCATTAGAGTTTCAACTCACAACGAAAAGGAAAACACAAATACTGAAAGGACTCCTGTACGCAGAACACACTCAGGTGAGTTTTACACAAAATACTGTAGGAATTAACGAGTAAAACACAAAGTAACATTACTACAGTTGTCTCTTAACCACTCAACTGGGATCGGCAACCAAATTGGTTTGTTTACTTTTGCCAAGTCTGTGGGAGGAGCCAAAATTGAGCACAGTTCTAAAACTTGTTTTATTTACATTTTTTAATCGTCTCATATTTTAAGGAGACGATATAGGTATTTTCGCTGAAAATGCAATACAGCGTCGTTTATTAAAAAAGATTTACAAAAATATAAGGTTTAATTAAAAATCAAAATTAAAAATTTTTGGGAAAAAAAGTTTTTAAAAAGAGGCTCAAACACGGTATTGATTCCGAACGAAGTCCCCAGTTTCGCCATCTAGCGAATAGTGACGTTCCCAGTTGAGTGGTTATTTCATTGACATTTAAATCATATTATGTTGAAATTAAATTCCCATTTGTAAACCTTCTAAGTTAAAGGAACATTTCAACGGTGTTGTCTTGATGCAGTATATCAATTGCCAAATTGTTCATTGGTTATGGATTATTTTATACTCAGAATATTAAGGCGTGGAGGTTGCGCTGAATATTCCAATTGTGCCTTAACTTCAGTTAAGTTTTATGTATTAAAAATTGGCTAAGACGTACAACATCTTTTACTTTTTTTTTTAGGTGCAAGAATTGAAACGTTACCACGAATCGAAGAGTGTTATTATAAACGACTGCGACGTGTGTCAAGTGTGTAAGAAACGTTTCGGTCATCAGAGCGCCTTCGTACGGTACCCCAACGGTGATATTGTACATTACTCCTGTAGAATCGATAAAATGTAATAAACAACATGAAACTGAACATTTTTATGTATAACTGCTGAATAAAAATGCCTATACATACAGGGTGATTTCCTAGTGAGGGTACATATTGAAGGTCATGGTAGCTGATGGTTATATACGACCAGTAAAAATATTATTACCAAAGAATATGGCTTAATGCCTTAGTAATCGCAACTTAAAAATATCTAAAATTCTTGCAAAATGATGGTTTTTCGACAGCTGATAGGTGTGGCGGAGGTGTGGGGTGCGCGAAATCACTAGAGGTCATTAGTCAACACTCTTTAAGCTGAAATTGCTTATGTTTGAGGTAGCTTTGTCGAAATTAGATTAAAAAAAAAAATTTTTTTTTTGTAATTTTACTCATTTTTTGTAATATTCCGTATTAGAACAGAGTACTTATCACCCTCCTGCAAATATGTACCCTGTCTAACAAATCACCCTGTATATTCAAGTCATTAAATCATATATAGTTTTAGTTACTCATACATTTCAGCAATGTTAAGTACATCTGGTAAAACTGTTGATGTACTTTTGAGGATCTCTTACTTTCTTTGATGAAAACATAAGTAAGTATACAAGCAAAGTTGAACTAAATATCGGAATAAGACAATGTTATTTGCTATCAGGAACATCACAGTATATTTCTATTTAACGTTAGCTTTGTTTTTGTAACACTTGCGGTTTTTGTTTAACGATATAAGTTTTCTATCGCATATGACTCATGCTGGCCATACATTTTAGGGTATATCTTCCAGGTTTTCCTTCACAGTTGACCGTACAGGTATACCTGAGCGTAGAATATGTTGCATAATTGTGCAGGTATGTCATGCTACTCTGCTTACTATACCTGACAGGTATAAAGTAACAGATAACGTCTCCGCCCAAATGTATTTATGTAACATGAATCATGCTTTATTTTTCATTTCAAAGTCTTTGAAACCACTTGGTAACTAAATAGTGATGAATTATAATATGTCAAAAATCATTTTATAAATAACAAGAACAGGAAAATATCGTGATTTAGTTTACTTATCATGTCACATTTATTATCATTTTACGGCTTCTTGTGTTACTTTACATCAGATATAAAAAAATTATTATGTGATTATTTACATCTTAAAGCGGACTTAGTAGTTAAGGATATTTTATCAGAATTTTTGTATATAGTATGGCTATCAATGTCATTAATGGTCATTATAATACGTTTACAAGTTAAGCACATGTACTCCTATATAATTTAAATATCGAAGTTACTATTTATAAAAATAAAACTTATTATTTGATAAGCTTGTATTATTTTGAACGTTTCCTAATTTTTGTGAACCTTTCTTTTTTGTCTAGAATAGTTTAGGTGTCTACCTGGCCTGGTCATTTACCACCCACTGAACTGGGAACTAACCGATATTAGCGTTTGTGTAGTGTTGCCATTTATATCTATCGAATCCAAAATGGGTGCCAGTTCAAAATGGCGGATATTTTATTATGAAACGGCTTAAGGTCTATTGTCGGGGATTGCTTATTCGTTAACTTATAGGTTTTCAATGTATTTTTTAGTTTTCATTTTTGGCTTCGTGATCCTTTCAACATTTTATAGATGTTTTTCATAATTTTAGATTTCCTCTTGAAGTAGAAAAAAACACCTAGAGTGCATCTGTAACTTTGTCCCAGCTAACGTAGGGTCAATGACCTGTGGAAATAAATTTAGCACCATTTTTATTTTTTGGATCGGTTTTTTTTTTTGACATTGTATGGAAAACGTACGGCTATATACTATGACGAAAAATATATATTTTTATCCAATTCCTAAAATAAAAGTTCTAAGTTTATTTCAACAGGTCATTCACCCCACTTCAGCTGGGACAAAGTCAGATCCACCCTTTAGTTGGTAGATCTAGATAAGTGTTCTAATTTCGATGACTCATGTTAGAACTTCGATGACTCATCAAAATGTCAGAAACCTTGAAAGCGACTAGGTATAATAAAAACTTCGTATAAAACCCACAACGCGCCAACTTTTGAGTGCAGACTTGAAACGTCCCGTCGATTAGTTGTTCTTAATTTACACGAAGTTCAACCCTTAAAGTTTGTTTTTGCGGTCGGAGAAGCTATAAGCTTAAGAATAAGGAACTCTAATTTCAAATCGAAATCAAATCTTGTTGTAATTCGTATTGATTTCTTGAACTATCATAGGTAACTTAGGTAGTTACTATACATATTTATTTCGTTACTATATATATATATATATAATATCATATAATATCATATAATTATTACCTTTTAATATGTTCGGTTTATTAATGTAGTCTAGGTATTTCAGGAATTTTGTTGTAGGTACTCTATTGATGTAAAAATAGAGAAAGAGTTTTAGGTATGATTGGCGCCCTTGGCAAACAAAAAGCGATACGAAAGAATGCCGAGCCAAAAGACATTTCACGCTAGAAAAACGAAAATAGGTACGAGAGGCTTTTTTGGGCAACTACTCATAGATGCAAACGATACCAGATATTCACCTAATGCATAAAAAAAATTATAAAGTAAAAAGCTTCGCCAAATATTCTGGCTTGACCATTGTAGTAAGGAACTACATGTTGACTTCTCGATTGCAATGTTCCATGAATCATGGACCATTATAGTAGTTAAAAATGTTTAAAAGGTTTTAATTGATAATCTTAAGTGTGCAGGCTTTATTTTAATTAGCGTATGTATACACGTCCTGTTTATTAGGCAGGTATAGTTAACTATCTAGTCTTACTGTAGTCTAAAGATATTATAGCGTAGCTTATAAAACAAGTAACATGCTATTAGTCGATGCTATTGTATTATCTATTTGCGTGTCTACCTATGAGTTACCTACCAACTATAATTATTACGCGTTGTATACTTTATCAGTAAAAAATCAATGGGTATGCGTCACAAGGTCTTGCCTCGGCGTGGTTTGGTTATCAATGATGATAATTATTAAAAATAATAATTTGGGTGTGTTAACACATACGCATCCGTGTAATGACGCGGTGTGACGCAACGTCGCCGACGCCGCGACGAAGTAGATCCGCTGCTATCGGCTCTCAGCCGCTCGCCTCTGTGGCCCAATGGATAAGGCATCGGCCTCCTAAGCCGAGGATTGTGGGTTCGAGTCCCACCAGAGGTAAAAATAATAGCGTTTTTGTTAAACGTAAGTTTATAAGTCAATTAATTCAAAACTTTGTTAATTGAACACTTATGGATTATGTACAATCTACGGTGTAAATAAACCTATATTTTTATAGTTATCGATGTATTATAAGATAATAATGACACTTTTTAGCCTTCGTAGTTGACACAAAATAATACAAAGACTGCGACTCTACCTAACACAAATTTTCGTCGTAAGGAAATTACTAGGTGACAGAAAAAGTAGACATTTTCTGGTTTTCAAATATGTATTCTAGTTCGAAATTGCATTTATTTACAAGTTATATACTATGTACCGATACTAAACATGAGTTTCAAACAATCCTATTAGATTGAACAATAATCTGTTTTAAGCAATAGTATTTTGAACTTGCCTATTTAGTATCATTTCAAACTGTTATAAATTAGATATCTAATATTATTTGGACGAAAGGTTAATATTACCACTAGGAGTTAAAAATCAATCAGTGGGTAGAGATAACCTGTACCTACCTACTTTAAGGACAACTTTGCATTACAGCTACAAAATAGTCTATGATCGATTTGCAGCCAATTTATAAGTAGGTACTGTAGTATCTATTGTATTTAAAGCAATTTCTATGTCTATTTCGTAATCGTTTAGATATAATGACTGGCCCATTTTACGATCTATGCGCACCTATGTGCTGTTTGTATGTATTAATGTGTGCATTTCATACTATAAAAGTTTCATATCGCGGGGAAAGCTGTTAGATATGATAACGATACAATATTAATGATAAGGGCCGGTGAGGCATCGATCAGTCGATACCAGAACAGTCCCTTTCCGACTCTTCAGACGCGTTGGCATAATATTATCAAGTACGAATTTTAATCAAGTTTATGATACGAACCGAGATTTTAAACAGTACAACCTGTTAATGCGGAGTTGTTTGAGTGAAAGTGTTTGTGTATGATGAGAATGATGGCCGAAGGGGACATGGGATATGGGGACTATTATAACTACGACAATAACTGGTCCATCATACCTCCGGATTATGGAGCCGACCTGAGCTATCAAGTTCGACAGCAGCAGCCAGAAGATGATTTTAGATACAATTCTTATGCGTAAGTATGAGATAGTTACTAATATAATGAATTAAATTAGAAATTTGCGTTCCCGGCATTTTTCTACACGGTATCAATTATTATTATAGAAACTGTAATTTATGATGCCTACGCTTGTTAATTAAATAAAAACAAAGTTTTAAAGAAGTACCTCTACCCATATGTTCGATTTTTGTATTTTTTAATTTATTAGGTCTATTTAGACACGAGTAAGCGGTTCGAGCTAAGTTTAAAATACCTATGTATGAAAAGAGATTAATTACCTTTCTCTCATTTTGCCTATAGGTACCATGTTGCAGAACAGCGTTTCATTTAAATATGTATTTCATGTTTTAATATATTTCTGTATTTTTAAGTTATGTCAACTACTTTACCTGTTATTCCATGAACTCTATCAATTTGCGAAACGCTACCGACTAACTCAAAGATAGCGTGATTAATTCGAACCGGTGAATCATTTGTTTATAGAGCTTACATTGTACCCCTAGTACGTTTACTCGTTTGAAAGTAAGTCGTTTATAGGTGTGTCTTTTCTAGAAAATAAGAAAATACATTTTATTATTTTTATCGTCACCTAGTGAATTAGAAATAAATAAACCTCAACGACTTTACGGCATTTAAAACAGATAGTTTGAAAACTTGTTCCACTTCATGTAAAAATAAAAAAACGCATTTCCTTGAGAAAAAAATGATATTAGTTTGTTTTCGGTACCTATACAATCTATAGGTAACAGTATTTCATATGACATTGTGTGCTAAATAGCATTTGTTTTTGTCGAAAGAATATTATGATAATAATTGATTATAGGTAGGTTCAACAGATGAGTTCAGTTTGGTAGTGATTTTTGAAAATCACTGTGACGCTTTCCTATTCACAATCATCATCAATGAATAACATTTGTATTAATTTCACTATGATTGATGACACAGAATAAAAAGTAAACAATACAACAGTACAATAGTAACAGTAACAAACGATAGTATGTAGGTATTGTTTGATATATCATTAGTTAACCTAATCTATAAAACCACAAAATGATGTTTCTTTTCTATCATATTAAGTTTAACAAAATTCATAATCATCAACCTCCTTTGTAAGCTCGCCAGATCGTTCGTTCCAGGACTGTTAGCAGCGAATTCCTTATATTTTAACCTGATCGTGTCCTAACCAATCTCGTGGGAATGAGACTGATTCTATGGTCTATAAAATATGTGGCAGGGCGAGGCTATTAAGAACTTACGTGTGGTTTACAATCTTCCTAATATTAAAATGTTACTTTAACTTAATGAACATATTAGTTTGCAAAATCGTCAATCATCCAGAAGCTACATGTTACACGTCATACTTGTGTGCCACCCACTTTATGTTACGGTTGAATAGTTGGTTAAGCTCGCGTGACCCGCACTTATAATCTCGACATCGATGAATCGGCACTGAGTACCATCGAACTCGCAGGCAAACAGCTGTGTCTTCTCCCATGCCTTCGTGAAGCCCTTAATTGGTTTGGAAACCCTCTTCGCAAGTTGGCGTGCCGCTAGCCATTTAGTCTAAGCCCGCCTAACCAGATTGCCATAAAGAAATATTCGTGAAACCAAACCGACTTCGGTCCGTGCCATGGCCATACAAACTTAGCTTTTGGTGAAAGAGTTTCTTCAGCAATAAATTCCCCTTAAGTAGTCCAGGTGCTGACTGAATTCTTCCGGAAGAAGTTTGTTGTTTGAATTGTATAGATCACGAATGTGGCTACTCTCTGACAGTTCAATAATTTATTATCTACGTAAATGCGTATCCTTGAACTTCTAATAGTAATTTGGTACATTTTAGACATTATGCAAAACCTTATCGTGTTATTTGTCGACGGAGCTCAGTGCTGCGGCTTAGATAATAGCCCCGATTTGGTCACAGGGTAGTTTTTTCTCGCGGCGGCGGACGGCGGCGCTTGGTACCGACGGCACGGCTTCCTCAATACAATACTTTTAAAGAAATTACATTTCTATCGTGTCTACTATCAACCCCCATTATTTTATCATTAACCAATGCAAATAAGTATGGAACGATCGGATATAGAACAGTAAACTTAATTACCTACTGCTGTTATGGTTCTATTTATGCCTACATTTTTGGAACTTGCGGTTTCATTATAATTGTATAGTGTTTTGTTATTAGAAATGATATTTTATTTATACTTAATATTTAGTTGAAACAAGGTAGCGTAATTCTATGAAAGTTTGTTGACTTCAGTGCTAACTATTTCTAGTTATTTTTTTCTACCGGTAATGTACATTTTGTAAATGACTTTCATGTCGTTGATAACAAACTACCTACTATATTATATCTGTTTTAAAAATAAATTCAAGCAATAACTTCACTTTGATTTTTATCAGGATATTCTAATTACAATGTTATGATATAAATACTATAAAACAGTATTAAAATTGTGTATCACCCGCGGTGTATGCGAGTAGTGATCCGCGTGAGGGAGGCCATCGCACCTGCCGACTTCCCCTCACAAATCTGGCTCATGCAGCTTACCTCTATGTGTAGACTGTGTAGTACATGCAAAACATCAGAAATGTTTTCATTAGAGTCAAAATAAAAATAAAAGGCAAAAGTAATCAACATTGAAATTAGGTTCTGAAATGTGTTCTTAACTTGAAATTGCGTGATATGAAGTAATATCACAAAATATCTAAGTAGGTATTATAAAAAGGTAGCAACTACATAAAAGTCCGTAGAATTAAAAAAAAATTGATTATAGCAAATTTATACAAAATAGTTAGAGTTTTAATATTTTGATTTCTGATCTAAAGGATATCCCTATAATGTCTCTAGGTGTCTAACAATAAGTATGTTATTACTGCCATAACAAATGTGTAGGTGCTGAGTGACATTTTAATGTTTTGATGTTATGACAGTTACCTAACTACAGTAGTTATTAAAACAACTATTTTTATCTGTATTTTTTCAATATACGCTCCATATTCATAACAAAACGATGAGCAATGAGCACACAGGCGATGGTAACGATAGATATTTTAAAAACTCATTCTCAATAAGTCAATTAAACGTTTCGTGAACGCTGCACGCCACTTAAGGGTGAGTTCCCAACATAAATAATTGCCCTTTGTTATTGTTGCCCTTTGAACAAAAATGATGAATGCTGGTAGGTTTTTTTTAAACGTTTAGCGTAGTTATGATGGTTAACTAGGTGTAGGTAAATCCTTTCTAATAAAATCTAACATTTTTGTTTTATGAATGGTTACTATCTTAAAACAACTTAAACAGCCGAGAATAATTTATAATGAACTTATTATGTACGCCGTAGTTATATCCATTTTTGTGGAAATTATTCAAAATATTTTTTCCACAGTTTAATGAAATAAAACATTTGGAGTCCCGTTATAGTTTACCAGTTACTAGGACACCGGCAATGATAAAATAAAATTATTTATACCTACCGTTTATATTGTTTTTTTTAATTATTACGGTAAAATATGATGTGTGTAATAGTGTGAATTATACACAGCACGGTGGACAGGAACGGATAATCAGTCCGAATCTGCTCTAGTACATTTTGAATGCACCTGCATCGTAGGTTTTAGCTCATCGGAGCTTAAAGTATGTGAAACCCTCTAAATGTGCGTGCACCTTTATATTATATTTAAATACATACTACTCTTGTTAGCTTAATTGGTTGGTGTAATAACAATGAATCAGTCATTATTACACTCAAATAGCTTTAACCTCAAAATTAGAAATAACTAATTCATTTTAGTGCCTGCCTTTTTGATGAAACAATCGAATATAAAAAAAACTATTTGCATTTTCTAAATACTAGGTAGGTAAAGAAAAATGTTATTTTAATATTTTTATTCATTATAGAAACTGTTCTATTGATTGGGAAGTGCTATAAGTCGGATAAAAAAACAAAACAACTTTTCAATAAATAAAAGTATTTAAAACCGACTGCACGTGCAAGTCATAAACTGATAACAGTTGTTTATTTTCTACCTGTTTAAGGAACTTTAGCAGAAAAAACCTTTGTTTTAGAATTTACATTGCTGAGTTTTCGAACATGTGCAAAAGATTTTCTTTAGTAAGCGACTTAAAACAACAATGCTCCAATCTTGATACAACAAAAAGGATGAGAAGGTTCTGACCGAATTCAAATTGTAGGTAGGTATTGTTTGTTTCTCTATTGTTAGTTAGTAGTCGAGAAAGATTACTAAAAAAGTGGTAGCAATATCAGGAGTTGATAAAATAATTGTGGTTATAATAAATTTAGTAATCTGCGAGGGTGACTATGTATTGTCCAAAACTGACGAAAAAAAAACATCGTCGCAACACTGGTTTACATGGACTTTATTAAAAACACTCTAAACGAAAATCGTTATCCGGGTATTTGGAGCGGCGTCCATAACGAACCCTGCTTCAACAATGGACTTAATGCTCGCACTCATTACAAAAAGCGACATAACATAACACGCTACGTCGAAAGCTCCTCTATTCAAAGTGTATACTCCAGATTTTTTTGTCGGGAAGGCTTCGTCGGTAGTGCGATTGGTCGTCGAAAGTCCCGCCCAGCCGCCGTCGCGCAGTCATTGGTGGAGCCGAATGGAGCACCCTCGAAGTTAGTCTAAAGCTGAGTAGGCTGTCGAGGCACGAGGGCGGCGCGGGGTGTGCTTCACCCCGAGGGCCACTCGAGGGTTGTTTAGTGCAGACGCGGCGTCGCAAGGCGTAGCACGTGTTCACGCGAGTGGTTCCGAAACCGTCAAGATTATTCCAAAAACGAGTTCTCCCGGTCGGGAGATGAAGTGCGAGGAGGGTGAGAGTGCGCGATCACCGCCGCCGCTCCTGCCGCCGGCTTCGTTGCTCGCTTGGAGCCCTATTTTACTTCCGCCATGGGGACCTGCGTTTTTACCAGCGCTTTACCCGGCGGCTTTCCGTTCCGCATTCCCAGGGTGAGCAGTTATTTTGAAAACCCTTAAAGTTAAGCTAAAAACGTTGGTGGATTAAAGAGAGAAAATCGACAAGTTTTTCTTTAACTCATGATGGATAAATTTGGGGAGAAGCAATTCGTAAACTAATTTAATTTTTACTTCGTGGATATCGGTACTTTTCAATGCACATGTTTTAAAAGTGATTTTACAATGAATAACAGTTTAGACTCTTAAGCAACGCGTTCGTTGACCTATCTGACTACCTAGCATCTTCTTGTGACGTAGAGTCAATTGTTTTAGCACTTATTTAAAATTCGTACATCCCTCTATGCCTACCTAAATAAGTATGTTATGTTTTATTACTTAGTAGGTATAACTGAATGCAATATTTTTTTTAATCTATCCAACTCACTACTTTAGTTGGTTTTAATTTTAAGTTTATTCTTGTGTTTTCTCTGTAAGTGATTTTCTGTAATCTTTGGGGAAAATAAATATCTTAAACCGTTAATCGTAGGTATAACATTAAAGTTTTATCAAAATTGAAATCATTGAAATGGAAATTATCAACTCTGTGATGTTTCTACATATTTAAATAATAACTCTAAGAATGTTTAGGTGGGCATGTTATTCATCAAACATACGCTCTACGTATCAAATCGAACTCGGGCAGTGGATTCCAAAAATCGTGACATCCTCAGTGACAGTTTTTGCAGATCTCTTAGTGAGAGGTTGTTAATAGTTATGTTTACAACCTGTTAAGGTTCTTATGGAGGCCGCCTTTTCACTGTGTCACGTACGGGACCGCGGGAACAGTTCACGGAGACGTGTAATGTGATTGTGATGTATTGATAGACATCCGATGTTACCTCGCTCTTCTTGTTTAGACATCTTCTTTTATACCGGTCACGTTTTCTCGAGAGCTCCACTTTAACAATAATGGAATCGTCGGAATTTCGAATGTTTTCTTTCAATTATATGCCATCGAAACGTGCTTGTTACTTGTTAGGTTGAACTCAATCGTTAAGCTAACTTTTGAGAATAAATACATTTGGAGTGGCGTACATTTTTGAAAGCAAATGTTTACTTATGATTTTAATTTACTTAAAAAATATTCAGAAATAAGTAGTCTTGCATAGTTTTAAGTTTCCTACACCTATGTGTACCTATGTACTGAGAACTGTGTTTTAGTGATGTTGTTCAATGTTTTTGATTTATAGTAGGTATCTGATTTCTGAAATTAATAACTAGTTTAAAAAACCCTATATTCGTTTTTGAATTTATTAAATTAAAGTAATAAATTTTTGATTGAAAATTTAATGTTCAATAATTTTTGTCCTACAGGTTGCTGGACAGTATGAAAATGCCGGGCCAAAGACCAGGTTTTCAAATATCCGATATTCTTGGTCTCAACGAAGGCAAAGGCTTAGAGAATAATCCTACACAGGGCGGGCTTGGATGCTCTCTGGACTTACCGCCTTACGCGCCTCCTCACCATCCATATTCACATGAACTATTGAGGCATCACCAACCGTGGCTTACTTTAGATCACCACGATAACAATGGTAAGTTTTTTTAAATACATACGAGTTTAATAACAGTACTTATCTAAAACGCAATAAAAAAAAACAAAAAAACAACTTCGGCTCTTGCTTAGGTACCTACTGTTTTGAAATGTTTTTTTAAATTAAAATTGAAAACTTTTAGATACACTGAACTTATATCTACCAGTTTTATCATTATAACCAAATTAACAAGGTACTTACCCTTAAAAATGTAGCTCTGGTGTGTTTTATATCTATCTCACTATTATAATTACTAGCCTTGTACGTACTAGCTTTTGGACCATTTCATTTGTGGGTTTTAGTTTTATAATGATTATGGAATTAATTTTTGAACGTTGATAAATGTTTGAGTTTTGGAATTTTGTAGGATTTAGGTACCGAAAATATTTTTGTTGGGGTATGTGTAGAAGAATGTGTGATTTTTTTGTGCTTTGAATGAGTTATAGGTACAATATTAAAACATGTAATCGTGTTCCGTTTGTGAAATATCAAATAACTTTTGAAGACCACATTTTCCCTGCTCTCTGAATTTAAATTGCTGTTACGAACAATCTCAAAAATGTTGATGATGGTGGGGTATTTACAGGGGTATTTAGAGTAGGTAACAAGCGTCACTTATTTGCGAAAATCCGTGATTGAATATAGAAACTCCTTCAAAATTATTGTAATGTAAATCAATGTTATTACCTACATTACGCACAGCCCGATATTCACTACCTAACTAAAAACTAAAAAGTAGTAGATACAGGAAATAAAGCAGCTTTTAAAAGAACAAGTTATAAATAAATACCTATCTCTATTTATGGGAAATTCACCTTTTTTGTGTAATCCGCCGTTTGATCGTTTTGCTCTTGCGTAATCATCGTAGAATTGACATCGTTATCTCCCAACCGTATATAAGCCGACCGTATACTCATCTTGGTAAATGACACATTTATCCAAAGATAAAAGATAAACTTGACAAGAGCATTAAACGGTTGGTGTTTTCTGTCTTGTTACCGCTTTTAAATGAATGAATTCATGATCTATCGGTATGTTAGGCGGTAGGTGGCGATTGTAACTGGCATTTTAGAGGTCCATGGCGACGGCCGACGGTAATCATTCACTATCAGGAAGACATGTCTGTTTTGATCAGTCTACTAACGCCATTAAAATATTATACAGCTAGTTCAGGCAGATCGAGCATTCCTTATCCAATGCGTGCGGAAGCTTTTCAATCATTTCTGTTACATAGGTAGGTAATTGTTGTTTGTTTTAGATTTGGAATTCATGTGAATATCAATACCTCTTGCAAAAACATAGTAGAGGTGTGTTAATATTTTTATTATTATGAAATAACTAAATTCAAATCATCGAAAAATAATTGTACTGTAAATCTCATACTATTTCAGAGAACACTGGATAGGTAAATAACATACACATCATGATAGTTTGGAATTAGCTATGATGAAAGTAGGTAATATATTTAATAATAGTCCAAGTTGGATACTGTCAAAAATAACTAAATAAACATTAGTTACCATTAAAACTTCAAAAAATACTTATGTTGTGTAAGAATGCCTACATTTTATTACTTTGTTTATAAGACTAATTGTGTAACAATTTGCCTATTTACTAATTTAACAACAATGCTGAATGTTTTTGCAATTATCGATACTTGAATTAGGTATATTTTTATCAAAAAATAAATCACGGTAGCCAAAGTAGTTGAATTATCATATACAAATAAGTTGACCCACTCGAAAATAATGTGTGTAGTCGTGTTCGAGAGGCTGAGATTATTTTTTGAAATGCTCCTCCAGTTGAGTGCCGTCACCCACTAATCTGTTTTTGTCATTAATTATTTTTATCGCTTATCTCTAACGATTTCGGCTCTCATTCTAACAGTACTTTCGAATTGCCGTGCTCTACAAACTGTCGCTGATTTCAATGATCGATTTATAGGTATATTTATGTCACTTCGATAGGCAAACAATTTTTATTTTGATTTCATTTTGGATGGAGTGTGTTAAGAATTGAGTATTAGGTATAATATGCACCAGAATACGAATCTGTGGCGCGAGACACCAGTCTTTCTAAAACAGGAAGTGGTAGAGCAAGATATCATAATTTTTGATTAATTTTCAATCTTCAATCAATAATGAAGTTAGGTTTTAGTTGAATTTAATAATGAGATAGGTAGACGGGTCGCTTAAAGCTGCTACCTGAGTCTGTTTCGTCAAGTCTTCTCTGGTCAATGGCGTAATTTTAAAGTGGTAGTAAGTCGTTCAATACGATACATTTGTATTTACTAACATTAAAATAAATGGTTTTGAGTTTGCATTTGAGACACTTAGCAAATAAATAGATGCTGCAAACAGATTGCAAAATTAAATCTCACGCGTATTTAGCCGCGTGTTAGGGATCGTTCACGCCCCACGGGGGCAATTAGGGGTCGCTACCAAACACGGCGATTGTTTAGCACGAGGGGTGCGAGCCGCAACGAATTTGTCGCCAATAGACTGAGCTGACATCCTCGTGATCGTCCAGGCCAGCTGCCAGCTATCAATTACATGCTGTTTGCGGCTGTTAGGGACGCAATACGTTCATTATTCGACGACAGTTATAACCCTATTGTTGTGGATCTATTGTCTCCTGGTTAATGGCTTTTGTGATGGTTAATTACGTTTAGATGTTCTATGTCAGATTTTAGAGATAAGTCGTGGTTTGGAAAAATAATGGTGTAAGGATGAACCTATGAATGTAACTACTGTTTTTAAAATTTGTCATTGTTGAGTATTCAAAGTGCATTGGTTATCAGCATTTATCCTTTGATATGAATTTATGATGACTAAATTCATCATAAACGTAGGTTTTCTTTTTTTTTAGTCTGTTTTCAAACAATGTTCTTACCTACATAAATTAGTGCTGCATAACAATCTTTGAAAACAATAGCACTTTCAAATGAGTAGCTAAACGATTCACATGATTTTCTCAGAGTGAATGAAAGCTTTTAATAAATTTCCTGGGTTCATGAAAGTAAGTGCTATCGTTGAACAATAGCGGGCATCTGCCAATGGGTGTGGCGCGCCCTTAACGCCTCTCCCCCTGCACTCTCTGCCACCTCACCCCCTCTGTGGCCCACCACGCCCAGCTCCCGCCCGCGGCCCGTGTGAAACATTACTAAGCCTTCGAGGGGTGAATAAAGGACAATGTAATGATATTTGCTGTGATTTTTTCTTGTCGCATTATTAAAATGTGTTTCGGTTACTGTTTCGTTTATTTTATGTTTAGTGGAACCCCTCATGTATTGAGTGGAAATACAGATTGGATTGTACACAACAGTCAGATTACAAATTGTGCTGATATTATCACAAGTCTCTTTAATATATTTTATTTTACGTGGTTGTTTTTTAAAGGGTATTTGATATTCTGAGTTTGAAGTTCACGATCAACTAATGCAGCTTACCTACAATAAGATGGTCTAAAAGCTAGAACGTTACCTATAAAGCAAAATTTTATCTAAATATTATTTTCTAACAGTTAAAGTCTTACTGATTAAATTAGGATTTCTACTACGATAGGTGTTAGGTAGGTGTATCTAATTAATTAGTATTTAATAGATTATTTGTATTGTTATAGGTGCCTTAGGTCAACAGGCTAGTCCAGACAGTACATCTCGCGCATCAGAATTATCGTTTGTTGGTCCATCGGCGACATCACCTCACCTCGCAGAGCCGCGAACAGACCACGACCACGAGCTCGATCACGACGACCACGACATCGAACATGACGACGACAATGACCACGACCACCAGAACACATCTAACGACCCTAATCTCACGCACAAGAAACGAAAACGACGTGTCCTATTCTCCAAAGCACAAACGTACGAACTGGAGAGAAGATTCAGACAGCAACGGTACTTGTCCGCTCCCGAAAGAGAACACCTAGCCAGTTTGATTCGACTTACACCGACACAAGTCAAGATTTGGTTCCAAAATCATAGATATAAGACGAAACGCGCAGTCCAGGAGAAAGGTGCTCATGAATTGAATGTCGGTGGATTGAATTCTCCGCGACGTGTTGCTGTGCCTGTTCTAGTAAAAGATGGCAGACCTTGTGTCGGGAAACCAGATGGTCTTCCTCCTCTAGGCATGGCTCTGCCTCCTTACCATCAATCGATGCATCACCAACAAGTACCAGGTCATCCGCCCCAGTCGAGTGGCTGCTGGTGGTGAAGATCAGTTCCCGTGACCGACTAGTCAATAAGTAGCGGTTTATATTTAAATGTTATTTTCGTGACAAATAACAATCTCTCAAAATGCGTCTCAAAAATTTTTCAGTATTGTCATCATGGGCCCACACTCCAGGAATAGTCCTGTCCAGTCCAGTCCTAGAAAGATCTAACTAATTTGTTTTGATTTGTGGTGTGAATTGTCGTATCCTATTATGATTGTTGCTTCGGAGATGTGGTGTACGCCAAAGAAAATTTAGTAATAATAGCGTTTACTTAAATCTTTGGTGAAAGCATTTTATAAATTTTATGTTCGAAAAAAGGACCTCGAATATTTTATGGTAATTGGAATTTAAGGTATAAGGAGTTCCTAATTATTTTTATTATAATAATATGTACCTAAGCGTCCAATAGCGGGACAATGAATAAACCTTTTATTTAACTATCTATACTCATAATAGATAAATAAATAATTGCTGTTTTGTGTAATAAGTGATAAATATACATTCCATCTCAATTGATTTATAAACAATTTGATTTCCTAATTGTAACTTTAGGAAGAGACAAGATTTTATCGTGAATGCAATATTTAGTTGTAAGTTTCAGTATTATCATAGTCGAATATTATACTTAGTCAATAATTATTTATGTATATTCCAAATGTTTTATATTAAATACGTATTGAGTAGATATAGTGAAAGATTTCTGTATATTGTGTACATAGAGATTTGAGTGATTAGTTACCTGCCTATTGCAAAACATATTCACTTGTTAACTATATTATTTACAATGGTAATTATTAATATTGTAAAATACTATAGAACGTATATTTCAATGAAAAAATATCGTTAAGACAGTTGCCTAATTTAAAAAATGAAATTCTACAAATTTAATAATAATAGAATGAAGCTTCGTTGCTGTCTTGAATTGAATGATTGTTAAAAACTAAAATTACAGTTTAATATACTAAAATAATAGTATTTTCCCAAAAGAGGCTTTAACTTTCTTTAATTAAAACCTTACGAATTGTAACGGTTGTTTGTAAAATTGAAATACTTCATTTGTATAGTGCAGTAGGCTGTATAAACGTGTTATATAAATTATAATCAGATTATTAAACTGATTTAAATCAATTTTATTGTTTTATTTCTTAATCTTTATTTGCCACAATCTACATTTCTACATAAATGTACTACAAGTACCTAAAAGTAACCGAATAATGAAAATTAACAAGATCGTCAACTATTCTGAACGAGGTTGTTTTACATTTTAATAGAAAAGATTTTAAAGGTTTGTAATGGTTTTTTGTGAGTTCATACTGGGTTCAAATTCGATAAGAAGCGTCCTACCACATAGTAGGTAATACAGTACCCATACAAAAACTATGTAGACAGATTAGAAGATTTGAAACATTTCGTGAGACATGAGGAGTTAAGTACAATAACATAATATTAAGTGAGATTGATAGGTAATATACAGATTTTATCGGGTAGACAAAGAGCTAGGAGTTACTTTGTACGTGAACGGGTTGTTCATGGATCTCTGCAATGTAGTATAATGTTTATAATATTAAATTAATATACAGGGTGTTGTTGCTCGGTGAAACAATACTTCAAGGGCTTAATCTATATCACATTTCAAATCATATACACATACTTTTGAAACGGAGATAATGACTTTATTTTCCCATACAAAGTTGAAAAAATATTATTTTGTATTATGTTTGACAACCCTACCCTGACCTACATGTAGCGTGCTATATCTATATGCTATTTTCACGCACACAGGCGCATCCGATCGCAACTTTAGAGTTCCGTACTATAATAAACTCCTACTAATAGAAAATTAACACGTAGTTTTGATTAGTTATAACTTATGATATATTATGCCTAGAAAACCCAGACTTGGTGGGTGGCTTCTACATCAAGTATACTATTTGCTGTGAAAGTATTGTTTCATCGGATTATAACACCCTGTATATATATATATATATAATAATAATAAAGTGCTACAGTTAAGTGAACTAGTCTAAAGTCTAGTCTAGAAGAAAACAAATTAATTACATTAAAGAAAAAGTCATTTATTAGATCAACGTAATTTATTGCAAAAAAAACTTTAGTTGTGATAAATGTCGTGCAAAGTTTTCAGAGTCTTTGACTAAAAAGTTGTCGGTATTTACTACAATAATCTATCTGCTAGCATATCAGACTCGATTTGATGACATGATTTCGGAGTATAATATGTAGAGTCATCGTAAAGTAACGTTTCTATTTCATACAAAATGTAATCGTGTAAAAATAAATAAATAATTGCATAATATATCAAATATTTTTAATATGACACGGCGTTATTTGTAAGTAAGTTATTTTTAAAACAAGATACCTAATATCTTAACTTGGCAATTATCCTGCCAATAAGCCATTTTCGGAGTCGGTTTACTTGATGCAATACTACTAGTGTACGTGTCAGATCGATCTGGCGTCACATGAGTACATACGTAAAGGTGACCATTGATTGTTTGCGGGTTAAATATTTACCAGTCCCGCGCGTTTATCTAATCACAAGCTGCCAACAGCGATAGCTTGCGACCTGATTACTGAAATACCTGTAACTATTGCTATTTATTTCACCTGTTCTATTTACTCTGCTTATTTGCTGTACATTCCTGTGAAGATTAAACGTTCGTTGTCTTCTTTCTCAGATACGTGTTCGATTTGGTTTATAATAGGTAAATTTATATCAGATGTCGGATTGGGTCTATCTTTAGCTGTTAGTGTTAGCACGTTGTTTTAATGCGTATAATATACCTGGTAGGTTAGCAATTGTTTGTGAACTACAAGAACAACTCCTAAATGAAGCACCACAGTATCATCGATAAGACATAGTGACTCTTTCTTATTTTCGTTCTAATGTGTCTCTGTCACGTATTAGCGTATAAGTTAGAACATTTAATCTTGTGTGAATAGCTTTAGCATGTTATATAGACTGGCAATTCTTCAAAGAGCTCAATTCAACGCCTCCAGTGAGTATTAATTGAAAACATTTCAACAAAGGAATGTCGCCGTTTATTAAATAAATAATAACACTTCACACAATGGACCGAGTTGTCGGTAGCTCGACAATGCACCAAACAAACTGAGAATTAATTTCTATAAATTCTCAAAACGCCTTCGATTCTGTCAGTTGAAAGGTCCAATAGTTGCGAGCGATTGAATGTAGCGGTTAAGCCGATTACTGCGATACACAACAAATACAGCCTTTCGGATGCCGGTTGAGAACACACGTGGGATTCCCAATTTGTTTTTCTACAACGTGTAAAATTTGTGCGTTCTCCTATTCAGAAATTAACACAATCTCAGAATCATTTTAGCCTTTTCGGAGTGTAAAATTGATGATTCTATTTCGAAGTATGTCAAAAGATGTGTTATAAAATGAATCAATTCGAAAACAAGAGCGAAATTTTTAGAGACATCGCGAAAATAATACAGAATGTGTACCTTATCTTGTCAGCCATTAAGTCTGACTTAGGATGGTAAATCGAATGAAACAAGAATATGAAATACAATATTGTCGATGTAAGCATTATATCGTTATGATGGACGAGCGCGGGGTGTTAGCGGTCAGGGCGCAGTCGACTTGAAACAGCGATAACGGTTGCCATCACTGCACCTGGTCGCAAACACATTTGCAATCTAATAAACATATAATTATTGACAAATGACCAAAAGAATATAATTAATTATAGCATAGGACAGATTCCAATTTACTGAAATACTTTCATTGAAATCATTCAAATTCAAATCATTTATTTCAAAGTAGATGTTACAAACACGTCATGCATTTTAAAATTGTAAACAAAACACTACTATCAGTTCCAAAAATTAGCATCCTTTCTGGGAAGAACTGGTGAAACAAACTCGGCGGATACCTATGTCTAAACTTTATAATAGTCGGTAGTTTGCAGTCGGTAGCAAAGGTGATTCAAAATATATTTTTTGAATGTTAATGTTACATGAGTTTTTTCAAATCATCATTAATAATAACGAACGAACTGACTTTTTAATTTCTTTCATGGGAGACGACAAAGCAAATGAAATTTCAAATTTGCACTCCGTTAATAACAAATCACGACTAAACCAGTATTAATATAGTGTTGTCGACTATTTTCAATAATCCTATAAGTAAATCAAAGTCAGTGAGCACCGTTCTAGGATCTGGAGAACATCGTTAGCGTTGTCCCGGCACGCGTTCGAGCTATTTTGCGGGTAACCCTGCACCCTCGCTCCATGGCCGCGATTTATTGCCGCTCCTCTAATAAACACGTTATGTTGTATATCTAACGAATATTAATAACATACTTCCTGGAGCGCCTCGTCGAGTTCATATTTGATATCGGTTGTCAGTGTATCAAGTTATTTAGATGAGTTTGATTAGGTACTCATGCAAAGTATCAACGACTGGCGATTAACACTACTGTTTTCCAAGCTAGCACGTAAAGCCTAAATTAGCTAGTTACTGATTTCTTACTTCATAGCTCGATCTACGTAAAACATTAGTAATATGAATTTATCTCAGCAGAAAATCTCACACTATTTTCCATTTTCTTACTTTTAGTGAAAACCTCCGAAAATATTGTACCTAACTAGATTTTAGTCTACTCACCATTTGACCTAAAAGTCGTCTTTTGTCTCTATTCGACCTATAGTATCTTACTATAGGTCGAAGTTTATGATTCGAGCTTTATGTCTTGTATCGAAAAAATACTAGTTTACGTGATTTATAGAAAAATCGTTTTAGTTTTCGTACATGTATCGTTGGGGCCATTTTTCACGTGCCAGCTACAACGCACAGACATAAAGGTTTACGACAGGCCGTCATATTTATGGCGCTGGTATTGTGATATATTTTTTGTTGTGCGCATTAGGTTTTATCTGACTTTCCGCTAAATCAAGTAGCTACTGGCCGGTGTCGGAAATACCCTCGCATATTTCATCGACGGCGGATGCGCGCGTTTTGGGGTCACGACTCACTGCTTTGGGATAAAACTCTGTTCTTAATCAGTCAATGTTTGTTCTGATTCTGCTGCATGTCGGGATGTTTACTAATTGCTTACTGAACATTTGATCAAGCCAGCCCGATGAAAGGGAATTGGGATTATTTTTCTGTTGACAGCTTCTTAGGAAAAGTAGAGTTTTTTTATGTTGTTAGTCGATCAGTTGTGCTGCTCAATATAGGTTTTTAGTAAAGTTGTAATTTTAAGTTACTTTATAAATTGTTATAAATTTAAAACAATGTATCTCATTTCCTAATTCTGTTTGAGACATTGTTAACAAACCAATTTACGCAACAGTTTCGAATAAACTTGGGTCCCCACGTTTTTTTGGCGCTCCGTTCACCCTCATCGACTTCGATTAAGACGTATCGCGCCCTTTTTCTGTAAAAAAAGGAAAATGAACTGTGTCTAGCGGAAATATTACGTAGTAACGGCCTTTCCGCACAATAAATCGGCGTCCAATCAAAGGAAACTCTGTACGATGCTATCGTACGAATTTAGTAATGATACACTTTATTTTATTAGAGTTTTTGTGTTTATGTTTTATTTTACGTATTTATGTTATCACGATATATTATTATTATTATTGCCTTATGGTAGGAAACGGGTTAAAAGTCCATCCGACGCCTACGATCATTCAGTTGCTTGAATGAGTTAATGAACCAGACTATTGAATTTGTTGTTGCTGTTCAAAAAATTAAAAGTAACTGTTGACAGTCAATAAAACTTATCTAATAGAATTAAATAGCTTCAATCACTGACTGAGTAGTTAGCGAAAGTTCGGTCGATTTGATACTAAGTTTATTCGATTCCATTACATCAATGCTCGTAACAAAAACAATTTAGTTCAGAACCTTCAAAAGCATACAAATGTCTCAATCTAAAAGTTAATAGTTGTTGTATAAGTTCCTTACCTGTCGTTATCTGCAGGGGAGGCCAAATCAGAAAATCGATATTGGAACCGAAGGCGGGACATTACCAGCCGCGCTGACCCAACTTCATTATTCTTAGAGAACATTTGGAAAACTACACGCATAATACCTATAGTATTACGAATACGTACGTAAAACCCGTGAACGATTTCATTTATTGTTGGATTTGTAATTAATTGATATATGATAATATTATTTTGACCATTTTATAATCTCAACCTTAAATTAATCTTTTATTTTATCTATTCTATTGTTTAGGACTTGATAATAGTTCAAGTTAATTTAAATACTAAATTAATTAAAAAGCTTCTTTGAACATTTAATTTTGTCGTCGTACGTCGAACTCTCCCTTCCCTTATGCCATATAAGAAAACTAAAGAAATACCCCAGGATTTTGTTGGAAATACTAGTGCAATCAAAACGGAAGCTTGGAATAGAGTCGTCAATATCGTCGCACTTCCGGCAGCCGGCGCAATATGGCGACCCGCTGATTGTTGTGAAAGAGACGTCAAACGTCACCAATTAATGAACACCACACATAGGCTATTGATTTGTTATTGCCCATTGAGATTTGACCAACAACTGTCCTTGACCACCAACCTGGCTATTGAATATTTTATGAAGCCAGGACAGCTATTGTAGACCTGGGCGGTGGTATGATTAGATATCAATACGTCGATAAAAATCAGTATGGCAATCAATTGAAATTACCTAGTAGCTATATTTTATTATCAGAACATCCAGTTGTATAAAGGTTGTTTGAAAGCTTACAGTTTTATCTCAGGGCGATTATACACGTTATTTTCAAGCTAAATTTAAGGACAGGAACTTACAAAGTTTATCGCTACCCGAAATTTCAAAACGATGCAGGATAATCCACATAAACAACATTTAACAAGTAGTCTATTGAGGCGAAGCATTTATCTGTGAAGCGACCACCGGCACAGGAGTGAGTCAGCACCCACTAATGGTCACTTCGGCTCGGGTCCGCGGTGATTAATTACTCTTATCACGGTCCGGGATGATGGGAAGTCATGGTTATTTCAGACAGCGTAGGTGTTGTGCTGCTCAAAATAACTGTGATTAAGTAATGATTAATTTCGACTTCCAGAGCGAGGGTTATAATGTGTGTAACTCAGTACTAGGGACTCATTCGTCAGTTTTTTTAATGTGAACGAATTAGTTAAAACTTAGTATATTAGGCTTAGGCTCTTCCTACTGTTTTTAATAGCTCTTAAAATTTGAGTAAGTACCTACCTCATGATGAAAATCACGGATCTCGATGTGGTAAAATGATTCGTAGAAAAAATCAGTAGGTACACCTACATTACTTTTAGACAGTTTTAGTGTTTGTCTACATAATATTATCAATCTTGAGTTAAGATATCAAGATATGATTATCAAAACATTAGTTTTGTTCTGTATCAATAAAAATCAACATGATGAAGCGAAATCCCTTCGTTTTATCATAAGTGAGATATATTAAGCGGCAAAATTTTTTTGAACATTGTTTTTACAAATATATTTAACGGCTCGTTGAAGCTGAAGGGATTTAGTTAAATAATAACGTCATAATGTTATTATTTTTGTCACATCAGGTAGACCAGGTACTACCAGTTACTACTTTTTTTTATTGCTTTTTAGATACACGAGCCTACGGCCCACCTGATGGTAAGCCGATACCGTCGCTCATGGACCTCTGCAATGCTAGGGCAAAAAGGGGCCGTTATCTATCACCTACCCATACAGGACTTTTCTTAAACCCTCGTTTAAAGAGAGACATGTCATAGCGCTCCGGAAACACCGTGGATAGGATATAATCGAAATAAAAGTAATGCAGAATTAAATTGAAATGATAACTCGTGGTAAATGATATCATTTCGTGATTCCTTTTTATAACTAACGCGGACCCTTAAAAGCAAAAAAAAAATATTAACCAATTTTCTTGACCGTTACATTTTCTAATAGCTAGGTAAACCGGGTCTGGTGAAACTATAGGCCTATTTTATTCGGAGTTCCTTGCTAAATGTATGAAAAAAACTGTGATAAATTTAAAGGTTTTAGAAATAAAAAAGTAACATACGTTTCAGCAGGGGGTGTCCGAAAATTCTCCTGACACAAACACGCAGGACTCTGGACAATCGGAATAAAAAGTTTATCGTTTAACAGATCGAGCAATCATTTAAAACTAAATACGTTCTGATTTATATTTCCTGATAAGTTTATGTGTCATTCTTAAATGCAACTTCAGATCGCAGACATCTTTTATCTACACAATTAAAAAAATACGTTAATCCACAATCCTTTCAATTCTTTGAAATTTGGAAGCTCGTGGAGGGCTTCATACAGAAGAGCAGGGCGATTTTAATTCTTATAATTGCCTGCTTTATGTGAGACGAGACCGGAAAGAAGACCCACGTCAAGGCGTCGCGCCTTCAATGAGGATTTGTAGTGGCAAAGTGATGTCGGAATATTTATGTGTCACCATTGAAAGGACCATTCTAGCCAGACAGTTTGTCGCCAAGGATTCATAAAAAATAAGTGCTTCAGTTTGAAACGAATTTACTTGAAACCGATTCAGTAGTATGTATGTAATGTTATGTGTAGGTACCTAAATAGGTGTAATTCGCAAGTAGTACAACTTGTTTTGATACGAACTGATTTTATCATAAATTTTAAGTGGCTACGATTATAAAACATAAAATTGATAATAGTGATAACAATAAATTATTATCAGTTTGTATTGTTTGATAATTATAATCGCATTATTTGTAATTGGAAATAGGTATTAATTTGATTGTTACTCATTTTATATCCACAGATTAAAGCACTTTAAAGATAAAATTATTCCTAACGTAAATAAATCATGTAATTATTAGTTGTTGATACTGAACCAAAAACTAGGTTATACACCTACGAATCTAATACCTACGTATTGAATTTAATAAGAAAATATCTTACTTCGTTAAATTAGAGTTTAAAACATTATTACCGCTATCAAACAACATCGAGATTGTTAACCAAATTTTTGTATCCTTTTACAAAAAGCAGATCCTGTGATTTTATTGAATTGTGTTTAATATAGAAAAATAACACGTCATGATGCGTATTTTAGAGCAACACAAGGTTTAAATGGTGGTTAAATCGCACACTGCATTGTATTTAATCGTTATTCTCCCGAGGCGTTCATTCGTATCATTTATTTTGCGAATCAACCGAGTTTCACTATAACATTTGTTGGTTACGGTATGTTGTTTGCATTTGAATTTAGCTTTATGCAACAGCACAGGAGTGTGAAATTGATTTCACTATAGCATTGAGAAGACGGAAGGTTCGATCAACCTCGTTATTCGAAGGTGTCCATTCATAAAATTTTACAACTAAACGTACTACGAGAGTTTGGACGCAGGTAGAATATTTTTATGAATGAAATTTCTTATCTCGTTCTATTGTGGGCATAAGTTATTGTTGATTTTTTTTTACTTTTCTTTCCTAAATTAACGTTTAATCAATGTTAGTGAACATGAAAACATTTGAATATAAGTGACCTATGTGAAATAAAATTTCATAAGTCAATACACGAGTCAATATACGTGCATCGAGATATTTTTTTAGCACATTAATTATCAGGAGAGAAGATAAGTATTAAGTTCTTGAATAGAATATTATAGTTAGTAGGTATGTGGCACTAAAAATATGAAATTAAATAGTTATTATTTTCCCTGCCTTGATTTACTAGTAGAAATAGAGATTTTAATAAATAGATGAACTTTGTACTGAAACATCACAAAAAACATGAACAACAAATTTTATTCAGTTTACCTACATACCTGCTAGGTGTGAAAATAATATTATGTAATACTACGCCATTTTTCTTATGACAAAAACTAAATTTTCATGGTAATCTCATATTTTCTTAGAAGTCTAAATTTGGACATCTACAAGGCCTCTGATATAAAAAGTTCATTAAAATTTAACTATACTTTTAGCCCCAGATGGTCATAGGCCAGTGGCATTCATCAAAAATAAAAGCAGGCTACTCTACGCTAGATGAAAGAGCTCCATTTAGTGAATGACTTATCGAGCGGCCGGCACTTTTTAAACAGAAGAGATTTCAATAGACACCCATTTAGTGCTAAGAGTGTTTTCAATTGTACGTAAAAAGTCAGGTACAATCCGGATGCGAATGTCCATAAGTCTGCGTTCCCACGAGTGGACAGTTATCCATCACAAAGCTTTATGAAGTGACAAATTCAGCACTTGGTTCCTTTTGTTTGACTCCTTTAGAACAATGTGCACCACATGTTTTGGATTGGTCGGAAAAAGAACAATTGAGAAGTCAGAAACAGATGTTGGGACCTGTTGTTTCTTGCAAATGGTTTATATTACTCATTATTTTGTTATTTGTAAACCATTATTTGAAGAAGTGCAATTGTTTCTGTCTGAAAGTGCTTCAACAACATTGAAACATTAATATGAGTACCGAAATAAATCTTGAACTTAAAAGTAAAACGGTTTTGTCTTGTGTACTATTTTTAACATTGATTAAATTTACACTTGAAAATAAAATATTTCATTTCATTTCACTAGGTAGTAGAAACTAGGTGGTAAATTAGGTAGAATAATTGATTAAAGGTAGGTTATAGGTATTATAGTAGCTTGACAATTTAATTAGGTACATATTGCTATTAACAATACTTTCATTGAGCAATCGTGAATTTGAAACCGTTGCTTGCCGTTATTTTTTCTCTTAGTACGAATGTTGTTGCAAATTGCTTTAATAGGTATCTACTTGAGTCTATAACTGTTGTTAGCTAGTCTCATTATCATATGAAAGTTAAAAGTTGAATAGAAGGAAGGACGAAATTAATACAGGCACTAAATATTTAATTTATAATCATCCAACATCGCCAGATATCGTGTTAATTTGAAATCTGTAGATCCTTTCAGTCAATATCTTTCGTAGAAATTAAGTGCAATGAACAATTTGAACAGTACATAGGATTTTAATTTTGAATTATGTCCACACAAAATGTTTTGTTGTGGTTATTTTGGGTACATCCGTCCGGAAATGTCCGGTTGGAGATGGCTCGCTGTGGACTGTTTACAGACACCCATCCACGGGAATTGATGAATGAATGAAATATGAACGGCCACCCATAGTGCATACTGGTATTGCTGTAAGTAGCCTGCCACTTAGAAAGCGGTATGTAGAGACGAAAGCGCTGCGCTTGATATATTTTTTTTTAGTTTTATTATTGCTACTAAATTATGTTAAATAAAATAATCTGCACTTTGAATAAATTTTACTGTTGCAAAATTATATTGTTATCTGCACTTTGAATAAAGTGGGCATAATATACATCACAAGCCTATTTTTTGAATATTAATGTAATTGGTGGAATTCGTCAGATATACCACCCGACAGCCGCCCTACGTCTCACCTCATGGTAAGCGGTAACACATTTCGCCTTGAAGTTAAATTTGAAAAGCATAGCCAAGTTTTAATTCTGTCCAACATAAATTATTAAAAATTAGACATGACACTAACACTTAATGGAACGGATCTATCTACATATTTCAATTCGTAAATTGAAAAATATCCACATTATTTCAAATGTTACGACTACATTCGAGATACTAAGTATACAATTAGTGAAACCTTGGAACAAAAATATTTCTAGGTATTTTTATTTCCTTACATTGAAACATCAATGTCAAAAAAATATTTGAACAAATAACACAATCGTTTGCTGAAGAAGCGGCAACGCAGCCAACATTTCTTTGACCTTATTTCGTGACATTGTTCTAGTTTTAAATCATCACGGCCAAATTATTTTTGAGTTATGTACTGGTATATTGGTTCCGTGTTAAAGTTTATTAAATTATTTTTTTGTAACTTCTTGTAATAAAGTCTAAACCATTTGTCATCTAATATATATTATAAAGGCGAAAGTTTGTATGTATGGATGTATGTTTGTTACTCTTTCACGTAAAAACTACTGAATGGATTTGAATGAAACTTTACCGCAATATAGCTTATATATAAAATTGTCGTGTCACGGTGTTCGAACTTGAACTCCTCCGAAACGGCTCGACCGATTTTGATGAAATTTTTTGTGCTTATCCCCTAAATGTTAGGGGTAGTCCACCCCTAATTTTTTTTTCGGCGCAGACGAAGTTGCGCGAGTCAGCTAGTAGCTTATACATCAGAATAACACATAGGCTACAATTTTTGAACCCCTTTGTAACGCAGACGAAGTTGCGCGGGTCACCTAGTATATAAATAATTATAAAATCCTCAATTGTCCCTTCTTATCTCAATAGGTAAATTAACATTATTATTAAAATATGAACTGTTACAATTATAAAAGATAATAGAAAATATTTTACGTATCATTCAAATTTTGTTCATAGTAAAACTGTGACTGTAAAGTACGACACTTTCTTCCAATCGTACCGTGCATCACAACGGATCTGTTGTGTTCATTTATCAAGGCATTTTTAATTCCAGCCCACATTTAGCTATTGTGAACGGGCGTTATTCTGTAAACTGTGCTTACTATAAAACCACACTTTGTATAAAAATATGTGCTCGAGTATAAAGGTAAACATTGATTTTTTGTACGCCCTGAGAGAATACATGTTTGGGCGGCCACTGACAGCCGGACAAAGGGACAATGAGGGATGATCGTGAATGACGACCGCACACTCTGCAGCCTACATCTACAATACTTCAACGAACTATATTAAGAGTAGAAAAATACTAATTGGTATTTCTAATAGAATATCGTTTTGCAGTAAATTACGTTTTCATGAAGCTCTTGAAAATTGAATATTTTCCAGAATATTTTTTTATATTTATAACTTTAAAAATATTTAAACACGTGCCGTAAAAATTAGTCACTTAACTGGCTGTCAAAAAAAAGCGCTATTCACAAATTATTAAATAGGAGTTTCTCATTGTCTTTTCTATGTTTAACTTTATGTCATAAAAATTTTTACAAATATAAAACAAACAAGCAGGTGTGCAACACAACAGTAACATAACATTATTAATATCATAGTGACACAAATACAACCGCGGTGCCTTTACTGGAATCACACCCACTTATGAATGATGAGCTCCGCCTAATAAAATTACTTGAATGGTACACGCCTCTAAATACGTATTCTGAGGTTAACTGCACGCAATAAAATGTGCAAAGTTAGACAAAAAATATTTTAATGTAATTTGCAGCGAAAAATATACACTATATTGAAATAAGGAGTTTTCAGCGACATGTTGTTTGAATTCTTCAAAATAAAATCAAAGCATAAATTGCCATTACAAAAGTGAGAAAGTACTCTGCTTTGTCTACAGTTGCTCATCTTCCATTAGGAATACCTCTTAAGAGAAGTTTTGCGTTATCTGAGATCAGAATATTCCAATATTGATCTTCTTTTGTTTCAATTCGAATATAACCTGAACCAATATTATTATCAGAAAACAAAATGTACATTTAAAACCATATTGCCACAAAAGCTTGTTTGCTTTCTCAGCATAATTAAAGCTCTCGTGGAAGTAAATGACGATATACGTTCTACTCATGTTGCTTCAAGTACATTTACGAGACGGTATTCTGTTGTTAGAGCGAGACAAGCATAGTTTCAGGCACTTTACTCTTACTCTAACAAGAACAAAAGATTGTCGTCTTTATTACCTACCTAAGAATATCACATAGTGCTTGTAGTATACGCTAGAGTTGCAGAAAAATCTGAATTAACTTTGCATCGGTTTCATATTTTTATTTCTGTTTACTTCAGTAGGTATATATTGTTTATGTAATTTAGATAGAGTTTTACGAATAGGCCCATTATTTTATTATTTTTCTTAAGTTGTCAATTACGATGATAAAATTACACTTATCAGTATATTTTATATAAAACAGTGCAATAACTATTCATCGAATTAGAGAAAATTTATTTGTAACAACATTGTATATGAATCTTTATTTTGTTGACAGTAATTTATTTTTAAACATTTTTAATTTTAAGTACATGAAATGTATTAGTAATTTAATACATATATTTGAGGGACTTAGTTATATACTACGAAATATACCAAAAATACAACTAACAGATTTATCTGCATTTCAGAAATATTCTGTATTCAGCAATCTCATAAAGCCCTGAAAATCCGTCTCGAGTAAATTGAAATTGGAGAGAGACAGCATCACCCAACTGGAGCCTTATTTGTGGATGTTAGAAGGAGACAAGGACATTCGAAGTGAGAGTCAATAACGAGGCAACCAAGGGTTGGTTGTTTCTCTTACGGGCCTGGATACTAGAGCAAGGCAATATGTAGGATTTATACCTCTCGCAATATACGAATACTTACGAGCTATCCTTAAGACACGTTTTGTTGCCTTCCATTGTTTTAACTTTATATCCAAACCGATTTGAATAGTCGTCTTGGGATTTCTGGTAGATCAAATCCTTGTATAATACCTACTTGAGATTAAAAAAACATAAAATGTAGTTCATCAGATCATACTTGTTGTTAAGAAATATTTCAGAGTACGTTATTACATATGAAAACAAAAAAATACAATTAACAAAAAAATAAAATATTATTACACATAGTACGTAATCATTAACTCTGTATATATAAAAAAACTTGAGAGGTGTCAAGGGACACCCGGATGGAACGAAGTTCCTTTCGATTAAAACGTATCTCACAAAAATTATTTCCTTTCGTAACACGCGATACGGAACGTATTTTAAAATATTTTGATCACAGTGCCATCTAGCGATAATCATCTAAAACAAAAAAAGTGTCGTGACAACTTTTTTGGAAGAATTTCCGTCTAGCCCCCTTTCACAACGCGCGATAAGGAACTTCGTTCCAATACTATGGAAAAATGACTAAACTACAAGTTTTCAGAGTAGGTACTAAATAATCAGCGCGAGAACCTTCTATTTTAAATCGATTAAAACCCAGAATAGCCCATTTGAATAATATGAATCTGTTATTGTACGCAGGGACGTCAGAGTAAGACAGGAGGGTGCCTAATGACGATGGATGTTCCTGTATATTGCGCTTTCACAATCCAACCTCGTCTCTCCTCATATTGTACTATGATCTACCATTCAGTTAATTAGCTTTTTTAAAAGAAATTGAATGTAATTTACTTTATAATTGGTTATAATGTTGTAATGAACGGTTTAGAAAAAAAATGTATTAACATTAACACCCGACATTTCTGGCGACTGTAGCTGAAGTTTGTTTCCCCCCACTATCTTACGATGTCTATGTATTTAATCAGCTTTATTAATTTCTATTTTAATTGTATTTTAGCCACAACGTTACTACTGAACGATAATCTTACTTAGTGACATCGATTGCTATTGGTTATAAGTTTCAGGAACGAATAAAAATAATTTTAATTAATAAGGATCACACAATAACGTTATCACGAAAATATCTAGTAATAATATTATAAAGCTGCAGAGCTTGTTTGTTTGCTTGAACGCGCTAATCACAGGAACTACTGGTCCGATTTCAAAATTCTTTCACTGTTGTAAAGTTCATTTATCGAGGAAAGCTTTAGGCGATGTTATATCCCTCTGTGACGCAGACGAAGTTACGCGGGTCATCTAGTCTGATAATAAAATCTTTGATTTAGTGTGTTTTTGATACAAACTCTAATATTGAAGATTAACCAGTTAAAGAGGTTATGAATTAATGACATTGGTTCCGCACAACACCCTTGGGGCTAATATCACCACTAGCCCCTCCCACTTAATCTCAAAGTATCGCTAACAAATTTAATATTTACTCTCACTGACTTATCCTTATAAATCGTCGACAATATTAAAATAGCTAGTACATTCGATTGGTGTGTCGTGACCACCCCTACTGTTTTCATGTGTGGTACAAAATGTAGGTGGTGGAGTATTTGAAATTATATTATATTTGGTTTCAATTTTAATTACATCGTGTTGTGAAAGCTATTACCACTTAGCTAACACATTTAACTAATCAGTTATAATAAAACTACAGTTTGCTTTGGGGTTGTGAGCTAATCGTTTACTTCAAAAACTGTTTTAATGTTCTAAATTGACGACATCTACGTGACTAAATTATCTAAGTTAAGGAGATATCATAATCCTTTTGGTACTTCTTCATTTATTATTAACTAGTTTAGTTTACGTACATTTTGGGTTTGTATTTTTTTTTTTATATAAATTATATATTATGGGTTTATATTTTTTTTTATATATTATTATTTGTTTTTTATTATACACGGGAAAGTATCGTATACTACCTATTGACTAGATAGTTACCACTAACTTTATATAAATTATTTCTTCCAAACGTTCTTGACATATTAGCCATATGAGCGACGAGTTGAAATTAACAACTACTTAACATTAGATGCCCAGTAAGTCCGCCTGCCTATCATTACAAAAATTACTGCAAAATTTTAGAACGCGCGTTTTACGCGTTAATTTGTGAAGAGAAGTAAAATCTTATGACTTGTAGTCCCTATCGCGAATGTGGACCCTCGTTGTATGCGAGGCCATGTTCGGATTTAAACTAATCCCAGCTTCTGTCTACTTTTCCAACAGTTTATATTGAACTCTGAGTTAACTTTATTAAAATGTCACAGTTTACGCATTTTCTAAATCTGATAAAATATTCACGCGAAGGTTGCGCCAAACTTTAATTTAAAAAATAGTTGGAGTTAACTTACTTTTATCCAAACACTTAGTCTTTTGCTAAAGTTATTCTTAGCTTACTCAGCACATAAACTTCATCTAAATGTGTATCTCAGAAGCAAACTGATCTAAGGAATGATATTTTCTTTTAAGACATTCTAGTTATAAAATCAATATGGGACTACATAATATAGGTATGCTAGCATATATCTTTAGTACTACCAAGTGTTCTAGAAATGGGTAATTGCTTAATGATTTAAAATCAATTTTAAATGAGAGTTGAGTTACGGAGGCCTGGTAAGGGGTTGTCCATTAATCACGTGAGGCTTGAAAGGGGGGGGAGGGGTTTGATAAAAATCACGAAAATAACACAAGGGGGAGGGGGGGTGTAGTAAGATATCTCGTGTATTTATTTTTTCGTCAAACGCGCGATTTTTAAACAAATATTAAGCGGCACGGCGCGAAAATTTTAAGATTCGTTGTAGGTACTAAAAATACACGTGATGTTGAGAAGGGGGAGGGTGGGTGGTCTTAAACCTCACTACGTATCACCGATGGGGGAGGGGGGGTGAAAAAATGCTAAAAAAAGATCACGTGATTAATGGACAACCCCTAAGTCCATGAGTTAAGGCAATCGCTTCTCATAATGTAAGGGCATACGTCATACGAGCGTGTAGGTACCTGATCCTATGGAGCGATAAAAGAAACAAAAGATCAATGAATGAGCTGATGGCTCAGCTATTTCGTCATCTGTCTTCACTGATTTACATTACTTTTATGCTAGTACACATGTTAAAAATAAAGAGTCCAACTAGTCAGTCAATTTATCAGATCATTTAGAATTTGATGGGTCTTAAGAAAATTTACTATCCTCAAATGGTGCTCGATTGTTTAAAACTTTAGTTCATACGAAATACGGTATATTTTAGATTGAAGGATATTTGGAAGGATTTAATCAAGTCGACTAGTGTAATCAAATGGATCATTACGTGAACGATGTGATTAGGGAGATTTTATATTGACATTGAACTCAGATTAGAAAGAAGAAGAAAAAGTCATGTTATTTTATCTATTACTTCTCATTTATTGCAAGATATTCTAAAATGGACATACAACACAGACTGTTAAGAGCTTATAAAGGAGAAAACTAAACATCTTTGAACAATGATGATAATGCACAATTATGCGTCATCTAGATATTACGAGATACTGCCTATTGAACAATACTACTAAACTTTTAAGGCAGCTTTGTTTGTACCTACTATGATAAATTGATTTAATCTGATAATGAGTAGTAAGTAATCATTACTAGAATGTATGAAAGCGTTACCTTGAGCGTCAAAAGCTCATTGATCAATATATTTCTTAATGTTTTTTCAGACGATACATATTCTTGTTGTTTGGCCAACAGATGTCTACTAAAGGAGTTTAAAATGGATTGATTATATAATTAAACATTGTTAGCCCTCAACTGTCGACAATGACCGTCTAACTAAGCGAATAAAGGGTGACACCGCAAAGCTAGTGTGATGGATCCTTTTAATATCTCGCCCCCGTTTAGATTACGTCGCATCAACGCAACTGACATTTAAATTAACTCGCCTGTTTTATTCTTTCAGCGGCTTTACATAAAACGGGATCGAGGTCGCACGCTGAGACCGTCACTAATAATTATCTAGTTTCTCTAACTGAAGCTAGTCATTATTAAATGCCAGCGTTCATTTGTTTTTAGGTGTACATCGGATTTTAAAAATTGCGCTATCACTTTTCATAACATTAGCAAATTGTGTGCACAAAATTATAAAGATTTCTGTTGAAATGTATTAAAAGCAAACAGTTAATGAATTTCAATCAGGAAGGTTTACATATTCAGAAATTCAATATTTTACTCAACGCTTGATCAATTTCAATATAGTTTGAACCGCATCCAAGCTATTTTGATGTAACGTCAAAAGCTAATATTGTATTCCGAAATCAGATGTCCGATCAAAATAGTTCGGCGCATTAAGTAAGTTGTAACAGTAGGGGTCGGAGGGCGCCCGAGGAGGGTCCCGCAGGATATTGCCTAATCATTCCTGCCTTCACACCCTACTAACAGCCAGTTGTTTTAGCATTCATCGTGTCTGTATCGCTTCTGGCCGCATCAAGGTTGATAGTTAGTAGAGATATAAGTTTTTTCATATATTTTAAGCGTTGTTTAAAACTTTTTTGGTAATTATTTAAATTAAATAAATAAACATAAATTTGATTCTAAAATATTATTTGTATTAGAGTTAAGATCCATGAATAACTCCAAAATGCGATTTCATACACTACATAAGCAGAGTAATAAAAAATGTGGAAAAAGTAAATACAATTTAATTTTCTTAAAGTATTTAATTTTATTTTTCTATTTTATTATTACGATATAATTTCTCATTTCAAGTTCAAAATTCAAATTGAAGAAAATCACCATAGAACTCAGTAACTCACTTGGCGAAAGATGCTTCTGAATATAAATGTCTGTTAAATCTAATATCTAATGTGTATAAGGTGTAAAAATGTGCATTGTAGACCCTTTATTACTAAAACCGTTAGATCTGTAATTATGCCGTCAAAACTATTTTAACTACAATGTAGACTTTTATGATATCCACGATAGAAATGCAAAGTAAACAAACATGCCCTCTTCAATTCTATTTACGTAATTGGATTGTCGGTTTAATAATGCGTAAAACAATCCGAAAATCAGGAAAGTTGGTACAGTCTGTTGTGAAACCCGGACCACGTTCACGCGCTATTAATTCTGACAAAGTGCTGGGAGTCAGAAAGGGTTACCTCAGTGTACGACCCACAAATATTGTGATATTTTGTTGTACCAAAGCTTTTGTGCTGAGTTTTTTTTACCCCGTGTAATATTTTTGACCCGTAAGTAGCAGCTTATTTACAAAATAAACTTTTCATAAATATAAAAATATTTGGATCTGGAAGTAATTAAAAGTAAAATTGAGTTTGTGCAACAACAATCAGAGAGATTGAACACAAGTTAAAATGTATCAACGAAGTTACAAATTACAAAGTTTAGTGTTATTTTATTTGCGACATAAACGTTAGACGTAATGTTCAATAAATATTGGGGAGATCTGCAACAATATTGCAAATTCAAACAAGGAAGATACGGCGAGCAATAAAACGGAACGGAGAGTATTCATCATTCGTTGAATGAGGCTACAACAATCGGGCAACAAGATTTTGCGCGCTCCTCTCATTGTGTCATGTAATTTTATCAAAAATACCGGACACTACAATAGAGTACAACGACAAAAGTCGGAAGAGCGGATGCGATTCGCATCGTCTGACTGCCGACAAACGCAACTGTTTTTTTACGCAATCTCTGCACAAAGAATAGTCGTTTGTCGCAAGGGGATGTTTCCACCCACAAGTCATCGGTACAAGCTCATCGGTCATTACGGAACAATCGGAAATGACTTCACGACCATCGGAACTTTGACGCACTTGTAGTATTGATCATTCGCTGAATAAAATGAGGCCCTTGATCCATAACAAAAAAAATCTATGGTTTGTACACATAGGTGTGCCCGGACATGAAAAATATTTCATGTTTTTTTATGTAATAGGTATTGGTATTGTAATAGGTATCTTAAACTTTAACGTAGTTTTTAGGTAAGGTGTCAAAAGATAAGACTAAATTAGGGTTAGTAAAAAAAACGACTTCAAATTGATGAAACCAACTTGCAGCGGGCAATTAAAAAAAAAAATAGTCAAAAACAAAAGAATAACGATTAAATATCTAATAGAGAAATCGAAAATCGGCGGCTTTTGTACTCGTACCAATTACAACCGCAAAAGAATACAAAGATAACATACGAAAAAATACCTGCATTATGTAATCACAAAGTCATTGCATAATGTACAGTAAATGCCGACTAAACTTCCTCTGTAGTCGTTGTTAGTGCATTGTAAGCGTTACAATGTCCTATTCTTGTCTGTTCTTCTCATTGAAGGAAGGAAGTGAATAATTCTTATTCGATTAATATTGGAAGTCGGCTGGCACAAAGGAAAATTGTACAACGTATTATCAGACGACAAAAAATTAAATTTGATACAAGACATGATTTATGACAAGATACTTTACTATTAGTATAAACGATTATATTTATTTATACCCAATTAAAGTAATAATTATCCATCGTTCTTATAATGTTTCCTTAACGTAAACGCCTCAAATTATAAAACCGCTTAAAAGAAACGTTGAAATATTTATTGTAATTTATTCATTCATACACAACGTTTCACCTACTATCAAAGAAATGTATGCAAAGTTAATTGTTTGTGATTAACACGCTAATAGGGCGGTGTCAGACCGTCTCAAGGCAGCGCGGTGAAGCCTTCGGGAAACTAATAGGCTTCCCACCGACCGTAATTACAGCTTGATTGAATACTACAATAGTAATACAAACAAAGGCTTGTTGATACTAACTTTATAGTGGAAACTATAGAAGTAGGTCTTTCCGGTGGTATGTTCGTTGAAAAGAAAATAGTATTTTCAAAAAAGGTTTTCTTAATCGAGCAAATATCATGAAATTAGAGTTATTGGTTTTATAGATTTTTTATTCCAAAACGGTTTTTGTTGCACCAGAAGTGACATTTTTTTTACTGTTTTGGTTCATTACTTACTGACCTCTTTATAAAATAATACTAACAATAATAATATCGTGGTGGCTGAGTGGTTAAAGCGCTTGCCTTCCGTACGGGAGATCGTGGTTTCAAATCAGGCCGGCTTGTAACCTCTAAATCTTAATGTGAAAAAGATTTATGTGCAATTTTTCACGACACCACTGGCTAAAAACGGTGAAGGAAAACATCGCGGAGGAAACAGAGAGGAAAAAGAGTTCTAAAAATCCTTTGAAGATATGTGAAGTCCTCAATCCGCATTGGGCAAGAGTTGTGGAAAATGCCCAACTCCTCTTCGGAGGGGAGACCTGAGCCCAGCAGTGGGCAGTAATGTGTTGGTACAGAATAATTATATTTCCAGAAGCTTTTAAAGTTATTCTTAATTTAAAACTTCTATTTAAAATCCAGTCCTACAAAATCAGCGGCAGCTAGCAAAAAACAAAGAATCCACCGTAAAGTCAACTGGGGTTAAAAAAGTGCTATCACTTTATGGTCTTTGTGTGTTAAATCCGGGTCCTTTAAAGAACACAATGATAATTTGTCACTGAAGGATGACTTCTACCACCTGGCTTGCACGCGACCCCATATATGAACAGTTTCGCCTTAACTGCGATTCGGAACGCACCCACTTTTGTCAATATGATTATTTAATTTATATTATGTGATCTTCAAATTGTTATTAGACTAGTTCTTTTCGTGCAGATGTTTCGGTGGGCGGTCTGAATGGCAGATGTTCGTTTCCCCTTTGTGGTCTATGTACTTTGATGTTCGTGGTAAACAGAGCGCTATCACTAGAATTTCTTAGCGATCTAGAATTGGCCTCGGTAATATTTTATTGTAGAAAACAAAAATCGTGCGGCTAATGTGGTTTTATCTAAAGTAGAGTGCGATTACTTCCTTACAATTTAATCTGCCTTATTTGAATACCTAGTTATTTTTCATTTTGAAACTCAGCTTAGGGTGAACAGATGAAAACATGATGTTTGTACAAGGCGGTATTATTTCTGTATTGATCCTCTTTTAACCTTTTTTTCTAAACAAATTATAACGGAGTGAACAAATAGGTTAAGATTGAGCGACTGAAAATTTTATGTTTTTCCATAAATTAAACGTAGTTATTGAACTTACTAGAGGTACGAGGTTTTTAACAACTTTTGTAGACATAAAATGTAGTAGAAATGCAATCAAAGCTATAAACGTGGAATAACTAACACTGCTTGTGTAAATTAATTTTATTCGTCAAAGCTTGTCTTTCAACTGCAAACCAGAACAGTAATTTAGATGTAGATCTGACGTCCACGAAAAATGAATAAATAAACATTAAAAAGGTTTTATGTTTCTCATTAATTTGTAAGAAAATGAAAAACAACTGAAAATGACAACTGGGCATTTGGAAAGCGATACTGGCGCCACCAACACTCGCGGCCGGCGAATCGACTTCCTGCGCACCGTTTCCCGGCAAAATGGATCGTTTCCGGCGGGTATTTGTCATCTCCGAACCTAAAAGTTCAGTGGAGTTGATAGTAATGTTTTTTTCTCGTCATTTTTTGTCAATTTCGCACTAAATAGTGTTGGTTAATTACAATTGAAACACATTAAAGGTTTTCATGTAATCTCAGGTAACTATTGTAATATTATGTAGAAATGAAATTATTATATCCACTCAACTGGGATCGGTAACCAAATTGGTTTGTTTACTTTTGCCAAGTCTGTGGCAGGAGCCAAAATTGAGCACAGTTCTAAAACTTGTTTTGTTTACATTTTTTAATCGTCTCATATTTTACGGAGATGATATATTTTCGCTGAAAATGCTATACAGCGCCGTTTAGTAATAAAGATTTACAAAAATACAAGGTTCAATTAAAAATCAAAATTAAAAATTATTGGAAAAAAATGTTTTTAAAAAGGGGCTCAAACACGGTATTGATTCCGAACGAAGTCCCCAGTTTCGCGATCTAGCGAATAGTGACGTTCCCAGTTGAGTGAATATATAGACGCATTTTTTAGTAATTCTATTTTCAAATCCATCCAACTAAATACGTTACAGTCACTCTCTATATGGATCTATTTTATATCAATCAACAGAGTAATCACTACTCTTAATTTCATTGCCAGAAAAAAGACTTGTATCTGAATAAGACGACTAATAAACTTAAAAATTAGGACACTAATAAATTCGAGAGTCGTCGTCTCCCTACATTTTTCTGTTCTCGATCATAATCACAACCCCACAATCCGTTGGCTACAAACACCGCAGTTAACATCGTTATCATCCGTGTGTTCTTTATTCTATAAGGGACCCTCCCTCGCCATGTCACTCAGAGGAAAACCACTTTCAGATCGCAACTAATGATCCTTGCCATAGAACAACATGTTTTCTATACGTTCCTATTAATTAAATTAGTGTGTAAGTCGGGAGTTAGTGTTACATATATCTCGTCTAATTAATTGTGTTTTTTATTAAGTCTTGGGAGGCGAAGATGAGACGTACTTTAACACTACCGTTGTGTCATCCGTGGTCACGCACCTTCCGGCTACGGAATGTGCGACAAAACGAGGCTTGAAGAAGATCCTTAATGGTAGGCCGTAGGTAACGGCCCCTCAGTGTCTTTTGACAATACAGAGGTGCGACGGTAACCGCTTACTATCAGGTGGTTAGTCTTACTCGTCTGCCTACAAGGTAATAGTAAAAAAACAATACCTAAGTGTTTACCAGTGAGGGGGTAAAGCGTTAATCTCAGATGAAAATGGACGGACTTTCTGCAAGACAGTGATCGCCGGCGTATTTTATGGCAGGTGGGAAGTTCTCGCGAAATGGTGAAAGAAACGTTATCGAACGTAACTGGTTTAATAAGTCGCTGATATTAGAAGTACCGCGAGCTACTGTAACTGACTATAACGAGTAGTTTTAAAAACTATCTCTCCTGATATAACTAACGGCCTTCAATTAATTTTAATAAAACAAAATATTTAAATAGTTTGACGATGGTTACTCAGGGTGCGGTGTGTGCATTAGCTTCACGGTTAATTGTGAGAACTGATTGTGTAATTAGCGCGACGAGTCACAGAGGGCGCGGGAATCGCACACCCTCTTCCTACTCATTCAAATCTACCCGTGTAACTTTTTAATTGTTATTGTCGTTCTGTCATTTTAGGGCTTGAATTACCTTTGATTTTATTGCACTGTTAATCTCGAATTACAATCAAAGGGTTTGTAACTAATTGGATGTTGTAGGAATAGGTATTGGTACTTTTGATTATAGATAGAATAGATATCTAATATTATATTAGCAAGCTTACATTTGCATTTGCGGAATTCCACCCGCCTCGCGGGAGGGATATGTGGGACCTAAAACCTCCAACCGCTCACACTCAGTGTCCGAACCCCGGCTGAGGCCAGAACCCAGCACGGGGTTATAAGGGACGACGCGATGCGTTACGCCCTCGGCACTCTTTCCCTTCGCGCCGCTCCCGAAGTTTCTGTCTTAGTTTAATATTTTCCAGGTGCTCCCTCTAGTTGCCTTTTTGTGTATTTGCTTGTCATCATTCATTACCCTTTTTTCTTTTTTAGCTCACCATCATAAGCTGGGGCAGTATTTTAAACTGTTTTACTTTTACGTTTCGTCAAATAATCTTCACCGGTACCAGCGTAATGTTCATACGTGTTATTGTTTGATAAACAATGGGAATGCATCAATTTATTTCAATTTACACGAAAGCATTGTTTCGGGTAGCGAGGGCGGTATTCCCGCGCTTCCGGGTTGCTTCCGACACGAGCGCGACGCGTGCCCCGCGCCATCTTTCAATATCACCCTACAACAATTGCCCAGTGTTGCCATTTATACAAAACTCACATATTTCGGAACTGTTGTTGTAATAGCCACCTTATTTTGTGAGGTTAGAAATGATTTTGCAAATTAACGATGTATGTGACTTGTTCTGTTTTTGTCTTATTGTGAGGTTATGATTGTTTTATCTGTAGACCTAATGCTGTTTGATAATTATTTAGTGTGTATTTCGTGTTGCGAGTGCATTATTGAGCGTTCGTCACTTTGTGGAGACTATAATTTAAAGTAAAATAATGATGCTTTTAATATTGTCTATTATCTGTATTCAAAAGTATTAAATGAATTGAATGAATATTCACAGGAAGTAACTTAAAAGTTAAAGTATCATTATTCTATAAATTAATAGTCGAAAAGCTGTATGTGTATGTAAAAAATATTTTCAGTAACGTAGTAGTTGAGAATTTTTATATTTTTTTGGGAAAGTATGGAAAGGGAAATATATCATGAAGGCTCTAGTCGATGCAGGCAGTTATATACAGATAGTGAGCTTCTTATAGGAAATGTTTTAGACAATGTCACAAAATTTACATTTCCTATAAGAATTAAAATATCTCATTTTCCTTTATGACTATCATCATTGTTCCACCCATACGTTTTATTGAACTCAAATAATATAATTATTATTAATTATATCTACTATTACCATGACAAATAAAGCAAACACTAACGTGAGAATGCCAAACGAGCCGTCAACCAGAGGCGTCGAGCGGCGGCCGCGAGCAGCGGCTGTCCCACCGAGTCACGACTCAACAAATATTTGTCCGACACACCCCGTGTGTGTTCTCTATTTGTACCAATTTCCTATAACAGGCAGATCAACTACTTCTGTTACATTATAAATGCAGTATTTTATACTGTTATATATTGGCAGATAAACGAGTCACTTATGAACCTCTAAAATAATGTCAGGAAAACGTAACACTTTCACATCTAAACTGAATTAAAACGTCATGTGAAGTTCGAATATGGACATGTCGGAAGCAAAGCACAGAATACAGACTGTTGATGTTTCTTTGTAGACCATAGGCTTAATTCATATATACCTACTTGACTACTAGATACCCACTAAAATATTCAGTAAATAGATTACTTTGTTAATTTGCCACGTGCTCATTATTTTCCTTCATTATAATTAGTAGATTATCTTATTTTAAATTGCCCGTGTAATAGCAATAAATATTATGTCATTCTTGTGGTTAATAATATTTTATTTTCTTGACTGCCACTACAATGCCGTTACTAATTATATCTCTCGAACTTGTCGACTGTTCCCTACACTGAGTCATTCGTGAATATTTATTTTTAATATACCTGAAAAAAAAGAAGTTAGAAAACAAAACAAAAATAGGTCCACCAATAGAATAATCTTCTACATAACAACTACAATTCTGTTTACAAAGTAAGTTGTGAGATCGGAAGCAGCTCAAGAATTACTGAGTGAAGTACGCGCGTAGTAGAGGGTATTACGCTAGAAAAGTTTTGTGTAACAATGTGTAATGTTGCCATTTCTATGCGCAAATCTCCCGGCCGGAAGTGGCGGAGCGTCCGCATCTCTTGCAAAGGAATACGCAACTTTCCTATTGTGGCGCCATCTACATCTGTCCGGTCGACTGACGTGTTTCCGGCTTCTCTTTAAAAAGTCTTGAGCTGTCAACTGGTGAGGGTACGTCTAGAGTTTCCTTGAGGGGCTTTTTAGTCGTTCTCGGAAAAAGATTTATTTGTTATTTGCAAACTAGTTTCGATAACATATCCAGACGTAACATTGAATGTGCTTGAACTACAAAATGTTAAGTAGGGATTTCTTTTCTCATTGAAAAATTCTTATAAGGAATCCAGGTAGCTGTTTCGTTTCATATTAATGCGTAGCCACTTCAAATAAATATCTTAACCGAATGTAATAACCGAAAGCAATCTAAAATCGAGAACTATTGAAATTCATACATAGTGATTTCCGAAATGAGGTCAATTAAATTTCGATAAAGCAACCGTAAATTTATATCATTAGCGTCAAAGAGATTACGTCGGTTGAAATCCACTTCATACTCCAGGCCAGGGCCACCAGAAACATATGCGAGTTCAACCTCAATCCTGGTAAGCTATGATTGACTACTAAAGAAATTGCGCAGGACTACTTCATTCCAACTGACTACGCTTCCATTATTATTAGATTCTAATAGTATAATCATTCACTTGAACAATTCAAAAATATAATTGGTACGATATTTACTTACCTACGTATCTATGCCAAAATTAATTCTACATATTCTACTGTATTCTGTGTATTTCATCCGATTTTCGTCATGTAATCAGAGCTCGTCACATAAACGTTCTTCGTAAAGTTATCTACGGAATATAAGGTTTGAAAAAAGAAAACATTGGACTTCCATTTTTTAAGAATAGCACTTAAACTACTTGACTGCACTTGTACCTATTTCTATACAATTATAATATGAGATTATGTAAAATATACTTTCAAACAAGAAAATAAGAACGAAATATAAAGCAAAAATAATATCGGAATAAAATTAGCGGAAATTATGATAGTAATGTACATTTTGCATGCAAATAATTTGTTCCCGTCTCGTCGAACTGTACTAATACGTTAACTTTCGCTTACAAATTGAAATTTTCACACGGATCGCTTGAATAGTTTCCACGGAAAATAGTACGCTGCGGACAGTGCTCTACTTTAAATACTTCAATTATTATTTACAGAAAACTGAAAATGTTAATGTTCACTAGTCAATAATAATGAATACCTAGTAAGTCTTACTTCTAATTTTAAGTAAGTTTTTAACTGTATACAGTTTTAAATTACATATGGTTTGTTTATACGATTAAATGGATTGGAGATTTGAAAATGATTTTCACGCAGAATTTAATTACCTACATCATAAAAACAAAATATTATTTACTCTTCATAAATCAAAAATAATAAAATATAAAAAAGCATATATCGTATAGTATTTATCGCATAGCATACAATGTTAAAACATAAGTATCTTTTTTACTACACTTGTTTTCTTAATTGTATCTAAAGCTATTTAAAATATCTTAAAATTTGGCAGTAATATATCAAATACATGCATTAAGTAAAATACATCTAAATTATTGTCAGATGCCGGAAATATCTGTCCGTCTGCCTGCCAGTTAACTATAATTGCAAAAAAATATGTAGTAGAGCAAACGTCTGAGCCAATGCGTTACCGTAGTCTACACGTAGGCGGACACTATTCGTAGCAAGGTCAAGCCATATTATATTACAACTACAGGACCAATTTATTATGACCCGCAAATTGTTTTAGGGTGCTGTCATTGAGGCCTCGTTATTAAGAAATAAGGGAGGCAGGGTAGATCAACAAGTGCTGGTTGTGTACGGTGATTTCCATCGTTGTGTATGTCGTCCCACGCGTATCGATGCGCGTCACTCTGCGGATAAACAGATGCCGTTGTTCTTCACGTTCAGAAATTTTTGGGTGAAATTATAAAATCTTCTTGTGCAGCTACCTCTAGTCGTTTGAAGATGTTAATTTTCAAATTTGGTGTAGGTCAAGACTCGTTAACTACGAGAAACAAGATTACGAAATACTATAATTGCTGTTAGATAATGAAACTTATGACTCATAAATAAGCTATCATTTTCATGTTGTCACAAAACAACATCTGTAGTTTAAGATCTCAGAGTTAATGTGCGAAGACCATCGCTAATTTATTAACACTTTACACATTATTATCATGGACAATCATCTCTATGAAAATCTCAACGCAATTGTACATATGTACCTATATCATGCAAAATATATGATTGAGCTTATATGACTGTTCGCTCCTTTATGTAGTACATAAAGTATGACATAAATTCTGTTTATTCACGCTTTACTCATAGTTATTCCAATACTCACGTGATGATGTTGGCACTAAGAACAGTCTTTCATTGACCCTGGATAAACTTCCAGTGTCATTTCGGTCATAAATTTTAGCACCGGACACCTTGTAGTATTTGTACAATAGACATCCGTGTTGGTGTACGATGCTAGTGTTTATGTTGCGGTGGGTCATTTGATATAGCTCATAAAAAAATAGACCACTAACAATTGGGAGGGAGAATAAAAATAATGTGGAGTTCTTTTGTGTAGATTTATAGTCGGTAATTCTACAAAAATAACATGTTATACAGGGTGATTTCCTAGTGAAGGTACATATTGAAAGTCATCGTGGCTGATGGTTATATACGACCAGTAAAAATATTATGACCGAAGAATATGGCTTAATGCCTGAGTAATCGCAACTTAAAAATATCTAAAATTCTTGCAAAATGACGGTTTTCGACAGCTGATGGGTGTGGCGGAGGTGTGGGGTGCGCGAGATCACTAGAGGTCATTAGTCAACACTCTTTAAGCCGAAATTGTTTATGTTTGAGGTAGTTTGTCGAATTTAGATTTAAAAAAAAATATGTAATTTTACCTATTTTTTGTAATATTCCGTATTAGAACAGAGTACTCATCACCCTCCTGCAATATGTACCCTCTCTAACAAATCACCCTGTATAGCAGTGAATGGAGGTTTATTTTAAGTAGTTTATTTTCATAAAAGTTAAAGGTAAACTTAATGTTCTTTAATTGGTTTATTCCGTCAGAAACCTTTATGAAGAGGATACAAAATTAAAATAATTTTATATATTTATGCACAAGTGGGTAAGTGGTTAGAGAATATACAATGAATTGTTAAATTATTGATGCATATTTTCTAAAGTAATTACAGTATTCATAGATGTCCGATACAGTTCTACTAAAAGTTTACGTTTTCAGTTGAAATTTATTGGTACTAATGCAGAATCAGTAGACATTTATTGATTGTAAAATGTACAGTTGTACTCTGTCTTGTTATTAAACTGAGCTATTTCCGCTTTACGATTAATTATAATATTGTATGGATAACCAACACAGTCGTTCTGATTCATAATTTATTACTTGGACAATTACTAAAACGCTATAATTGCAACTGGGATTATTAAGTAAAACTTAAATAGCCATGAAATTCAAGATCCTATACTATTATAAAGGCGAAAGTTTGTAAGTATGGATGTATGGATGTTTGTTACTCTTTCACGTAAAAACTACTAAATGGATTTGAATGAAACTTTACCACAATATAGCTTATACACCAGAATAACACATAAGCTACAATTTTTGAGGTTTCTAATGTGAGGTCGTAAAAAACTAGACTAGACGGGACGAACCTGAAGTCCACGCGAACGAAGTCGCAGGCAAAAGCTAGTATGATATAATTTTGCTGGTTTTTGATCGCAACTGGTTCCCGTTGCTTATTACTTCTGCAATTTTAATGAGAGACCTTCCTAGTCTATCGAATACAGTTCCACGGTCAGGCATGCATTTATGATGTGTTAATCGTAACTCACTCCATAATTGTGAGATCATAGCATGACCGCCTACACGAGTTGCTCCATATCTAGTTTTCTCTAACACAATGGAGTTGACCAAAATAATATATTTGGTTTTAATTCCCATTAATTTAAGAATTTAAATTTTCCCAATACCTCAGTATTGGGAAAATTTAAATTCTATAAGATGGCACTGTGTTTTGTGTATAAGCAAGATAACTTGTGTAGTTACAGCTAAAGTAATAGTAAAAATAAATTATACTACAGCTACTCATGGTGTTTATTTATAATTTAGATTAACAAAATACCCAAGAATTCAAATTGAGTTCCATTTAACTTATGATAGATGTCTTATGTTTTCACAACTCAACACAGTTTGTGGTAAGATAAATTGGAACGAATTTTTTACAGTCATGTGTCGTAATTTAATAAATGGAAAAACTCTATTCGATGAAATAGATCTTCAAAGCAAAACATTGTATAAATCTTCTTTGCACCAAAATATAACGGTGACAAAATCAATCATTACTTAGTCAAGAATGACGATGATGAAATGCACATTGCACAGATGGTATGTGATGTCTAAATCTAGAATATGTTTTGGCTCTTCGATGCATATTAATATGTCGTTATTGATTAAGCTTCGATTTTAAAACATCGCCAACTATTTTCAAGCCAATATGATGTATTGAATTTAAATCCATTCAAAATTTTAAAGCTATGCTGTTGTATTTAAATTAGTTGCAACTAAACTACTAATAATTGTTGTCTTTTCAATTGTATAAAGTAAGGTTAATTTTTTATGATAGAAGCGTCTCTTTTGCTACTTCCTCAAGTTTTTAATATACTGCTTATAAAACTTATTTTAAAATTGCGGTTGTGATATTGCAACTTATATAATTTCTCTTTTTTTTTTATTACCTCGTAGGCAGCGTAATTATAAAATACAGTGAGAAAATATAACTTAACCTCTGTAGGTTAATTATTACCTTACCACTTAGGTACAAATTATTTAAAAATCTATTGATATCAGTACCTTCTTATACCTTCACTCATAACATCGGAAGTGTGTTTTAGTCGGTGATCTTCAACTGTTTATAGCCAAATTAAAAATAGAACAGTTGAATCTGAGCCAAATTTTGATAAAACGTGAATTTCAGAGACACGTGGGTCGAGTGACGTCATTTGGTCAGACAACACAAATACCCAAATAAGAAAGATTACATCACGTAAACAGAACGTTGCGTTGAATGAAGTTTCTCAAATTGTTCTCGAAGTCTAAACTATGTTGTTTTAGTGTTATTCTGCATAAATTGAATCAGAATAATTATTTGTTTATAAACATTTACGGCGTTTGTTTACTATTTACATTCAATTGTTTTAATTTGTAATATCACGCTATTCAAGGATTTTCAACAAAAATTGTGTAAATAAAATAACTTGTAAATAAACTTAGACCAACGATTTTTTTTAGAACACACACATATTGACTCTGACATTGCAGAGATCCATGAGAGATGGTATCCACTTACGATCACGGTGACTGTTGGCTCATTTGCCTTCAAGGCAATAAAAAAACTGCGCTGGTGTGATAATATTAATATTACAAAAAGGAAATATTGTGATGTTTAAGACGTTGTAGGATCTACTGAACCGATTTCGAAAATCAATTTACTAATTTGGAAGCTACGCAATTTGTGAGTGTCATAGACTATTTAGTATTTAGTAATTTTAAAATTAAAAATATTTTTCTGTAGTAGTCCTGTGTAACACAGAGTAACGTTGTATCGGTTTACTACTAGGTATAATACTAAATCGATTGTTTTGGAAAAATCGGATATTTCCTAAAAAAAAATAAGTGTTTATTAGAGATGTGTTCCGAAAAATAACGATCCTAATTAGATGGATGTAAGACGACCCGAAACGAAGGTCAGCACCTTCACGGTAGCTGAAAACAGCTGTTCGGAGGGCACACCCACTTGTTATTCTTCAAAAAATCTTATTTCCTACAAATAAAATATAAAAGATTTCTTACTACATAAATAATACTAGAGTTCGCGATATTTTAAAACTTTTGCATTTCACTGAGAATATTATACAATATTCGTTGTTGTAACGATTATGATTGCGTCAGAATCATGAACATCAGTCCAAAACAAACGTGTAAATACGATACCTAAATAATTCGATGATATCTCTCAAATCCTTCTTTATCTTGTACTTGTAGAATTAGTATAATTTAAAATAATGGCGTAAAGTTGGACTTCTACATGATGAGTAGTAGGTACCTACTTGAAATTGCCTATTTGAATTACCTTTCTATTTTATCCTACTGTGGGTACTGTACCAACTCATATACCGCGCAGCCTAAGCATCCTCGGTACATACGAACTTGTATGGCTCATCATCAAGTAGAGAGTTCGGACCGGAAAATTCACTTATAAACTTATTCAGATACTCGCGGTTTTCTATAATACTTTCATGCATTTTCAACGGGTTCTTACCACGATATTTAATTAATTGAGTTGTCTCGATATTTCAACGTTGTTGCAAACGTCATGATCACGAGAAGACCGGATACTGTGGGTCGATTTAAGACCAAACAAATCTGTCTACCCTCTTTCTCGTTCGCTTTTGGTTAGTACCACTGGAACTCGAACTCACATCACTTATTTTCATAGAGTTACCAACCTCTCTCTGATGAACTTACCTAGTTACAAGTTTTACGTACGAACGTAACTTAATTGGCAGGTAGGTAGGTACCTATTTCATATGAATCAAATGAACACAAATAATAGTATTAACTATATTGTTTTATGTGAAAAAGAACACCGAAAGTCTCTTGATTTGCGATAAAGTTTATACAAAAATTTTCAATTTCGTATTTATATCATAGAGGTCATCCGTCAGTAGGCGCCAACCTTGCTTCATCTTTCACAGAATCAACTATAACATTACTACTTTTATTAACGATCGTAAATTCGTTTTAACGGTAAACATCCTGGTAAAGATTGCAAATTGTAACTCGCGTAAATGATAAAAAACTTAATGAAGATTTCGCCTTTGCCAATAGATTTTTATGTTAGAGCATATTACCCCCTTCGGAATAAAGTCATATTAAAACCAGTAAAGTTAAAAAAATATTTACCATATTATTAGTTGATATAATTTAATAGTAGGTACTTAAGGACAAGTATACGCATTTGGTATGGAAATAAATATACTAATTTATCAAACTCATCTCTCAATAACCGATTTATTTGCTCCGATCTATATTGTTAGTGTTGCAACGTATTACTCCACTTGTGGACTAGTTTGTATGGACTCACACCAATGACCAATCCCTTCATCTCTTTGATCTCCTATGACCAATCAATGAGTCAATGATTTAAGCGACAACATAAAATTAAGAAGAAAAAACAGAAAGTTAAATCGATCGATTATGTATCTCAGTGTTAACTTTTTAAGAATTTTTGTATAGATCTACATACACTGCGCTTAAATTTGTAATTGTACAGCTCTATTTTATGACCCGTTACGACTACAACAACTCACTTTAAAACCCAAAATATCTGAGTAAGCCCAATGTTATGATTTCTTTCAATCTGTTGTTCCAGTAGATGCGTAACTAACACGACCTTAAACATAATTCTGATCTAAAATAGAATGCAAATTATGATGGTTTACTACATACTGTGTATAAACAATTACGAGTGCTCGGAATCCGGTGTGTTGAATCACAAGCGAACTTGGATAATCTCAGGTGAAGGCGTCGCTATTTCTGTGCATCCCACCGCACATCTGTATCCGAGGTTTAGTCGTTTAACTCGGATATTCTATTTTCAGGTGCATTAATCAGCAACTCTCCGATTGAAGCGATTAAGTTGACATTAAACTGCGATGCATCTTTCGTTTTGCACACATGGTTTTTGTCTTACGTTAATCGCATTCGGTACACGAAATGTAAATTTTGGAACTAGAAAGTTATCTTTGAAGATGTAGCTAGCTAATTTATAGTAGAATATGTGCGTATGACCAATATCGTTTTTCATAGATTGAATGTTAGATAATTTCATTTTTATTTGTAACAAATATTTTAAGAGATAATTCTCGCTTTACGTCGGGCTGAGCTTTCAACGTCTTTGTTCAAGATGTCAACCGAGTTGTTAGTGACAAGGTGAAACCCAAAGAAACCCGACAAGTACGTAAAAGTAGTAAAACATAAGCGAAATATAATGTTTATTGAATGATCGGTTTGGGCGGGCGGGCGGCGGGGCGACCTGGGACGTGCGACTACATTCCGCCCGCGACCAGTGCGCGCCCGTCCCGGTCCGACACTCGACGTCGGCTCGTCCACGACAACACACTACACTATTTAATTAACGACCATTATTTAACCGGTAAGAAGCTGTGTATTAATGCTAAGTCGATAGGTTGTGCCAAAAGTGTGCCCGGTTCAAGAGCTACCTTCGTCGTGCCGGTTATCCTGCAGTGCGTATTGCTGTCCCTCTCTCAAGTTGCGCAATTCACTTGCCATCTCCCTCGGTCGATTTTAGTACCCACCCGAAGTTCAGTTCGCATTTTCGTTTGTGATTATAAGTCGAGATTAGCAGACATATCTTGGTAACACTGGTTCAGCTGACACGTAAGTTATGCACCATCAATTAAAACAGTGAACATTGATTATTGTTATAGTTAATTGATTTCCAATCAACAATCATGTCTTTAATCTTTTAAAATCCAAATAATATTTTTTCTAATAATATTTCATATTCATTCTAAATTCAATAACAAGGATGTTGTCTTAGTAATACAATACAATGCAAAAGCTTAACTTTGATTTCAATTATTGTTTGCAAACGTTCGCTAACGGAAGGATTCATTAATTATTTAGGATTCCAATAAGAACAGTTAGCTAATGGTTATGTAAATATATTTTACAATATTTTCATATTTTATATGGATAGCATAATATGCTCGTAGGTGTAGCATGTAAGTGCACATTAGGTGCGGTGTTGTCAGCGCTATGCACACCTGTCGGCGACGGTACACTGGATCCGGGAATGCCGTGAATCTGATCCGCCCGCGCCCGCGTTTCTATTTTCGGTCGGTCTCGCCCCGAGCCAAATTTGCAATCCCGCCAAATCGAGACGCCTTCATTTATTTTCGTAACCGTTTCACAATGAAAGCTTTTTTTTGCGGCAGTTTGTGGTGCTTTCCTGCGACCTTGGATGTTCGATTTTCAAAACGGTCGTTCTCATATTTATCGACGTTATTTTGACATTGGCCGCTAAAACTTGACCTATTTTTGGTTTACTTAGTAAATCATAGAACGGAACATAAACAAGATATGTCATCCACACATCCACATATTAATTTAAAATATTACCTACTAAATTGTATTTTAAATTATAACAATTTGAACAGGGGTGAATTATTGTGAAAGAAGTATCTTTAAAAAATATTTACCGAATATTATATAATTTAATAAAATAATAATGATATTTCTTGGATTAATGTCGATCTTTTTAAGAAATGATTCAATATTACTTTCAAAGTAAATCAATAGAAACGAGGGGGAAAAATGTAGAGTTAAGAAGAGAGAAAAGTTTTTTTTTTAATTTAAATATTTGGAGTATAAGTTCTAGTGTGTAACAAAATATTGTGAATGTCATGTCGATAAAGTGGAAATAGTTCTAATTTTCCAGTATTTTATGACTATTATTAATTAAACTATTTTATTAACCGTCATAATCGAAGAGTGATTCAAACGAGTATTTTAAGTTAAAGTATCGTATTACCTAAAATTTTGTAATGATTTTAAGAATAAATCTTTTAACTCCTGATATTATACAAACAATTCCTAAATTTAAATGATATCAGATAAAACAATATGATTGAAAATGTAATTAGATAAGAAAATAAAACCATATTATGTGAATTCACTGACAGTAAATAGAATAGCTCACGAGATTTTTTGAATATATTGAAATTGTTTAAAACTCGAGAGTTTATCACGACGTTACAAGGTCGCAAAAATTCCGAAAATAACTGAGCAATGAGTGGGTATTAGTAAAAATCAGTAGTTTTGAAGTTCTGTCTGTTACCAGTTCTATTGGCTGGCATCCAAATTCACAGGCTATTCGAAACGCCAGCCACCAACTAGACGGCTATTTGCGGCTCCGGTACTAACTCGGCGTACGTCATTGCTCTATATACTGAGAACGAGCACACTGTTCTACTCAATTATGTCACCTGGACAGCAATTAACGTATCGACAGGCTCAAGGTTAATGACGGGTATTTGAAGGTGATTTTTCATTTCAGAACACGAGCACGACATAGACCGCCAAAATGTTCAAAACACATTTAGACATGATTGGCAGAAACGAGACGCCGTCGAAGAAAGCCAGATTTTGGCAATCCTTCGTGCGTTCTCTTAAAGGTAATTAAAAGCATTCCGCTTTACGTGAAATTCATGGGAATTTCCACAACAGTTTCTAAGTCTTGGACTTGCAATTAGGATCCGAGGACATCAGGGCCGAGGAAAGGTACAGGCCGACGCGCCGCAGCGTTTTCCCCGAGCTTCTGTCGACTTACCCATACTCCAAGTCGATCTACGATGACCCTATTGCTGCCGCTGAGAGGATCACCGTCCCTGGCTACCGTTACTTGCCCGTCCACCGTGAGATCTACGGCTACTCCCCGCGCCCCATCTACTCCCACAACTACCCTCGCTCTCTTGACTACTACAGGCCAAGTAAGTAAACAATCAACATAAGATCACACGCTACACTAAACAAATGCCGATCAACCACTGTTCTAATTTATGGGTAATTATTTTGATTTAGTAGTTTACAAATAAAGCTATGACAGTGTCTGATCGGCAACAAATGCACACCTAATAATTTATCGTTCTTGCAAAACCTTAATCGAAAATCAAAAGTAAATTATGATCATTTTATAAAGACGTAAATATAAGCTTGATCACATCGCCGTGACTTTGTACATAGTTGTCCTTGACATTATTTTCTAAATTATTCTAAATATTTGTTTGGGGTGACTCAGTTTTGAGCTTTGTGCTTTGTTATTAACATTGTAATTTTTGATAGGACAACAGTTCGAGGTTTGTATTTGTATATATCTTTAAATTATTGTTTCAGCGCAAAAAAAATAAGGAGCTCGACCAAGTAAAAAACTAACGAACAGCTTTATGATCGCTTCACAAACAATACTTTGTTAATCAAAAGAAAAATGTAAAAAAATCATCGAAATGTTATCTCTAACTTTTAAATATTTAGAATCCAATGAATCATATAAAACATCATAACGTTTTAGTAATTACATATCGAAAGCATACGCAACTGATATTGTATTTAAAATTTTATAATTTTTCGTATAAAATAAATAAGATTTTTAATAAAATTGTTCATGTGTCCCGTCAGAGGTTCGGAGATTGGTTATTCGTTTAAACTTATCGATTTAACATTACATGGAGACAAACACACACTAAACAATCACTGACATCCACGTGTTAGTAATTGTTTCATTCAATCAAAAACATACACGTAAACACTATTCAACTATCACTGTTAGTAAAACTGTACTTATACATAAGTAAATGTAAAAATGTGTCGTGATCGTCTATCGAAAACTTGTCTTCATTGTTTTCCTCTGTTCTTTATGTTTACTTCCCCTCCTAAATGCTTTCTTTTGTAACTAGTAATTTTGCTTGTGCAATGTCTAGAGTTACACTATTAATAACTAACTAATCTGCATGCATACGTCAATAGAAATCACCTCTTATACATAACTGTCCACTTCACACATCAGATCCATGAATGTTATATCGACTATCATTTATTTGTATGCACCGATCTTCTAGCGCTTGCCAGGTGATACATTTTATTTATTTTCCCTCCTTGTATTATGTATTTTTACTTTTCATTGATAGTATGATACTATTACATTTTTATAAAGCTTTCCGGGGAAGTTTATAAGGAGGTGAGTTCTATAATTTTAGATTTAATACATAACAATAACAAAGTAATTTTGAAGCTTCTGCGAAGCGCAACTAACAAGACTTTAACCATGTTTACTTCCGATACGATCTTTATATTAAATTTTCTTCTTCCACAAGTACTTTTCTTTTATTTCGAACTTTCATAAAAGAATGACTCTTTAATATTTTTCCCATAGTAAAGATTCCATTAACGAATCAACTAAATATCGAAATTAACCAATATGGATGTTTGTTAGAGCGTAACATTGTGGGTATTTCAGTTTACCACGTACCGAGGCGCATCCGACGTGGAGTAGACCCCTTCGACGCTCACAAGGCGTGGCAAGACCATCTTGACAGACTGGCCGCCATCGACCGGTTGTACCCATCTCGTTACGGACTCTACCTCAAGGACCGGGCCTACCCCATCACCGACTTAACCGCACCCATCGTCGACCCTCTTCACCCTAAGAGCCTTAAAGGCATCGAATATGAGCCGGACAACAAGCCCCACTGGGGAACAGGTAAATACTAAGTACCTATCATCGATATCCTAAGACTAAGTTAGGTTAAGGTTTTTTCTTTGGTTCGTTCTTTACACAAGACTCAATCGTTTTGTCGCCTTCGGTGTCTCAAGTTGACTGATAGTTTTGTTTTAAAGGACGAACCAATGAATTGATTCTGGTCCATGTAATTGGCTAAGTACGATGTATGTATTATTAACATTGCCTATAATTCTACTCTTATTGTCAGGCTAGATATTTCATCTGCAATATACGTACCGAACATAGCTAGTCTTATGGATTCAGATTCATTGAGTAAACTTACTAGGACAACTCTCACCTGTTAGATTCATTGTTGACTGAATTTAATTTGTGTGATAAGAAGTCCTTTGATAAGACCACAATAACTTCTTTCAAAATTCATTGTTAATAAATTAAGGCACAGGAAAGTTTATTTATGTATAGTTTGTTATTCTAAATTTACATTGTTAAATAAAGCGATATTTTATGGTAAGTAAATTATTTCAAAATTTTGAATATCTTTGGCAAAGTAAATAATTATTAGTATTTACGTTACATTTACATCTGTAATGTTATATATACCTTTACACATTATCGTAATTTAATAATTTGTTGAATAGTACAAATTTTTAAACATTTTACTAACATTTTATAATTTATATTTTACATTAAAACATAAAAGACCAATCCGTGTTTTGATTTAGTAGAGTAGTACCTATCTTCATATATTATTCTTCATATATTTGGAAACATTTGAAAATTTCGTAGTGAAAGCAGTTTGACTTCAAAATAAACTTATATGCACTTACCTAAGGTTATATAAGTTAATTTACTTCTGAAGTAGAACGTCTCTGCGCAGTACGGAATTTTCTTCATATTTAATCTGTGAAAATGCAGATACCTCCGATTACATACTGTGCATGTGTCCTGCATTGTAAATAAGAGCAAAGCACTGTTACTGTGAAGTGTTCACTACAATAATCCCAAAGCCTTTTAAGAATACTTTACCCAGATTGCAGTAAATTGAAGTAATAGGCAGATTAGTTCTTTTTACATAGTCAAAGGATTCTCTTGAAATAGTGTTCATTGAGATTTTTGAGATACATATTGATTATAAGACTTGCCATGAAGGAGCGTTGCCGGCGAGGATTTCCGACGTGTTCAAAAAGGACCCATTTTTCGCTGAGGCCGAAAAATGGGCAGGTTTTGACCGCTCCCTCCGTGGAAAATCTCCAACGCCAGTGAAGCCAAGAATTAGTCCACCGCGTGAGACAGAGGTCGCTTTTGATGCCGACGGTAAGGGCAACAGACCTCTGAACATCCTGTATCTTCGTCATGACCCTTTTAGATTTGTCGAATATGTCCGTTTGGTTACCCTGTTCAGCGAATGTTCTATGTATGTGACTTGAGTTCTATTAGTTGTAGTTGTTGAAAATTCTTCCTTTTTTCAATATTATTCGTATTTGTGAAGTGAACAAGCATTGAAGGCGACTTATTTCACAATTACTTTCTACCCTATTCTAGCTCTCCTTAGGTATATGTTGATAATTTGGAAAATCCTATCCCTCACTTATTCTTTTATCTGTGTGTTATAACAATAACTTTAGTTCCAACATGCACGAGTGCTTACTAATTTAGATGGATATTTTTTTGATTAAAACTAAAATACATTTAATATTATGTTTCTAACGACAATAAAAAATCAATTAAATAATTCTTAAAAAAGCTGTGTATAAAATCAATGTTATAATTAAATTATTGAAATATTATCTCACAACCTGCTTTGTAACTACCACAATGTTTATGAGTCCATCAGAATATAAAAGTTCTTAGAAGAGATATGGTTAAAATAGTATTTATATTTTTCTAACTGATTAATTGTTATTTGTATATTAGTCGTGAACTAATAATAAAGCTCAAGGTAAATTCAGCTGGACTCTGCAACGCATTGATTGTTGTAAGCTTTTGTATTTAGTTGAATATGGGCGATGACGAAGAACAAGCAGGTGTAAGTCTGTTGTCCGTAAAAGAGACTAAATTTGAAGTTGTGGCGTGTAGGTGCACCACTGTACACCGCTGGGGGACTACGACGCAGGCCTTGGGCTGATATTTTCAACCCGAGCCCGTCTCTGCCGATCTCCGCGATCACTCGTGACCCCTTCTGGTACGACTGGCCGGAGCTGAAGCCACTTTCCAGATGGGACCGCAGCCCCTCCTACATCCGTGACTCATATCTGTCTCCAGTCAAACGGACCTTCCTCTGGGACAAGCACCCGATCAGGCCGTTAGGTTAGTCTCACGCTGTAAATACGCCAAACGATATGCAGCTTCGTTGGTGTTTCAGCTGTAAAAAGCCTTTGAATCTTTCTATCATCATATTCATTAATATTTTACAAAAATGTGAACAAATAAAAAAACAGAAATCGAATTTTTGAGCGTATTTCAAAATTTGAGTTTAGTAAATGATTTTCGATACATAGCCGATTTTAATATTTTGTTTAATGATAACAGATCTAATGGTGGATGACGCGTTAACAGTTGGTGATCTAGGCAAGACAATGCCATTCATTCGTAGCCTATAACTTATTAAGCAGCAGGTATATGGTTGATACCTTATGAGTTTATGTAGACACTAGTTCCCTTATCGATTTCATTATACACTGAATGAAAAACTGTTTAGCATCCTATTGTTTAATGAATGTTTAAAAACTTGATAGCACGAAGCACCGTTAAAAAAATGTGGTAAATGTAATTCTTCATGGCAAGTTCATCGACTGTCACTGACCTGATGTACCTACTGGTAAGACTTGATATTTTACCACTGTCATCAAATTACTTGGGATCATTTTTCACCAAACCACTTCAACAATTCACTGCTTTGTTCTTACATTCAATGCACTTTGAACAGAAAAGGCATGTTTCTCCATAGGTCTATTAACTTACGAACATTACATATTCTTCTTATCTTCCACTATGTTTGTTTTTATCTACATTTTTATAATAAACTACTATCACGAACATGAGTTATGGGTTTGTCAGTTACTAAAATTACATATTATTTAGAAATTGTGGATTTAAGGTAAGGTATAAAGAGTACTTATCATGTATGTATTGTAGGTAGTTGAAAAAAATCGTTGTTTTATTAAAATTTCCACTTTTGGCAATTCAATCTTTTTCTGAAAATCGTAGACACTCGAACCGACTTTTTCTTTACTGATAAAATTTCAACTAATATGTAGAAGTATACCTATTATATCTTCCGAAATAATAATAAAATCTTGATCTTACGGATTATTTTCACACAACTATTGCTTTTAAACTAATTATTGTTTTCCTGTATCATAAAGTTGCTGTTTTTTTACGATCTGTGTATCACGGGACAATAAAATGAACTAACTAATACAATGTACCTATTTATATTATCTTACAGCCGCCGCATTCTAAGAGGCTGGTCATCGTGTGCTGGGAGCATCGAATAAAACATTTATTTAAAATATCACGTGCTAAAACGTCGACTATGTCGAAACTTAAAATAAATAAATAAAACTGATTGATATAATAAAAAAAATCTAAAATATTTTCCGCAAGATCTCAAAGACTGCTATTTGTTCAAAATGTTCGACATAGTCACTGCCACGGAAACAAACTTGTTACAACACTATTGTTTTTATTACCTTTAATTTATTTTATATATTCCAGTTAATAAAAAATACAAAATAATAAAAACAATCAGAGCTTTTTATTTTCCTATAAATCAATTTTGTACCTACATGTTTCACTTTTTAAATAAAATACGTTAAATATCTATACTTAATATTATAAAGCTGCAGAGTTGTTTGTTTGTTTGAACGCGCTAATCTCTGGAACTACTGGTCCGTTTTCAAAAATTCTTTCACAGTTGGAAAGTCCATTTATCGAGGAAGGTAATAGGCTACATTTTATTTTGAACAAAATTAGGGATCCGTATGAATATATCGAAATTGTAACACGAGGTGTAAAATCGAAAATCTATCTTTGCGTACGCTGCAAAAACTATTGACAATAGAACAAAATGATGTACTACGGGTTTTTAGGGCATAGAAAGATCTAAAAAAAAAGTCCGCGAGAGCATATATCTAACTATCATAGTTTAGTCACAAAAACCGCTTTTATGTTCACGAAAAAATAATAATCGCCCGAAGATTAAAATTACGTTAAAATAGTATCGTTGTATTAATCCTTATCCAAAGTATAATGTTATCAAGATTATTAATGTAGAAGTAAATTACTTTTTGATTTATTCCAATCGGACTTTTCGTTGAGAAGTTATGACGAGTATAAAACGCAATGAATATATGGGTGCACACCAGGCCGCGCAAATAATAACGCGACGGCATGCGGCGTTGCGAGTAGGTACTTTTTGAACCCCTTTGTAACGCAGACGAAGTTGCACGGGTCAGCTAGTGTAACATAAAAGGATCTGAAAATCTTTAACGTGCAATAGAGTTACACCAAAATTCTTCTACGATATTCAATCTACTAACAAAACTATTGGTCCAAGAGACAATGTCAAATTTTGGGTAGATATTTGAGGCAAGCTGAAAACTTGGTACATAGTTCTCCTGATATACCCCAACTCGAAGGGAATAAGCCGCCCCGATATGGGAGTTGCACAGCACTAAAACCTCCAACCGCTCACACTCAACGTCCCAAACCCGTCTGAGGCCAGAGTCCAGCACGGGGTTATAAGGTACGGTGCAACGCGTTACGAATTCGGCACTCTTTCCCGTCGCGCCGCCGGGTACCTACCCATAGGTAGATTTCTGGGTATTTTAATCGACATCTGATTCTGTAAAGTAATTCCAAAATCATACAACGGCAAACCTACCTACTTACCTACCTATTTTGACATACTACATACCTTAATGCGCCGCACAGTCCCGGCGATCCGAATCAGTTATTATGTTTTATGGGATTTGGTTTTTTAATGTGCCACAGAGATATTTTACTTAATTTTTGTTTCAAAAAAAAGTTAAGTATTATATCATGTATATATGTACAATGTATGTTATGTATATGTATTGTATGGTCTGTGGTATTATCCACACTAGAATACGGGGCTCCAAGCTTTAACAAAATTTCCTACCATTTCGGAGATTATTCAATGAAAACATAAATATTAAAATATTATTATTAGAAAACATTTTAAATACAAGCTTTTAAGATCCTGGATATTGTAAATAAAGCTTGTAAAAAAAGAAGCTATTTAATGGATGCTGATAGAAAGCTGTAAGATATAGTAGTCGAAGGACGGATGTAAATTTATAAGTAACTACAATTGACAGTGACAGTATTGAATAGGGATGGCGTGTCACTCCGAACTTGGTCGATTTTAAAACGATTTACATTCGAATCAATTCAATCGCTTCGACAAATCAAAATCGATAGATGTTTGCAGTTTTTTTTTTGTATTTAACACCTATATGATTTTGGTTAAGGGTATCTCATAATATTTTTAGCAGATTTTTCCACTAGAAAGTTTTTTTAAATTACGCACAACTTTCTAAGAGTTATGTAAGAAAATACCGACGGCAGCAAAGAACAAGAAGACATCTGCATTTTGCCGAATTTAACTTTTATGCATATTTGAATCCAGAATTCTTTATTTTATCTGGTATTTTTTTTTTTCAAATAAAAAATAATCTTTTATGTGTTGTTTGTTGCGTAAATAAAGACATATCTGGCATTCTTATAGTAAAAGTTATCAAACTTTCTCACAAAAAACGCTCTCCTGGAAACTAACGATTTTGTAGATATCTGTTTGTTCTTTGCTGCCGTCGATACATGAAAACTATAATTTCCAATGAAAACTGATTTTCAACAACACTAGTCGAATTTGAAAATTAAATCGAAACTTACTTCATTCTATACTTAGGTAGGTCTGAATGTTTCATTCGTTTCTTAGCCAAAACCGAAAAAACCGAAATCAATGTTTCTCGCCATCTCGATCTCTCTCGACCATCTTTAATCGATTTTTTTTTGTCTCATGACACATCCCTGTTTGAAAATTTATGGTTGTCGTCTGTTGACTGTTATTGTTTGAAATTTGAATGTGTTTGTGTTTGAACTCCGAACAGTCTAATTTTTATGAATGTTCAAATGTGTAATGATATAGAGGATAAAATAAAACTTACAATCCAATTACGTTAGGCCGCCGAGTTTTAGATCTACATAAATCAATATGACTGATAAATCTCAGGATCATGAAAATGGTGTCGAAATATCCTCAGAGTCCGAAGTGACTTTCGATAATCTTATTATTCTGAAAGAACTCGGTAACATCGTCAATCTTGTGAAGTAAGTAAACATAACTATAGTCCTTGGTTTATGATTTCAAATAAAACTAATACGTTTTAGAATTTAGGTAATACAATTTAAATTATAGAATAGTGTAGAATGTATCTTGTATGCTATGCTTTACATCCATAATTAAAGTTATTTGAAATTTAAATGTAAAATGATTTTATTCTGACACAAAATATGTATTTATATCATAGGGATGAAGAATTTTTAGACATTGTACCAAAAGCGAAGTTAAAACGGGTTAAATGGTTACCAATGTTTAGCCATTTGAAACAAGGCATCTTAGATGAAATGGTGCAAGAACTCAGTTCCATGTGGGAATATGAAAATATGCACAAAAAGCTGGAAATACTTGAAAAACAGAAGGAGAAGTTCTGTGAAATTGAAAGTGAAAAATCATTATGGTATGGTTTACAAAATAGCATTGTGATATAATATGTAGTATACTCAACGTTTAACATATTCTTTAATATTACTGGATTTTATACTCACTTTTTTACCGGACGACAGACTGCTTGGAATGATAACTACTAAAGGAAGTAAGATTCAATGCTACTACCAGTTTTTTACATGTAGTGTTGCAATAAATGTAACACTTTCTGTCTCCCAATAAGTATTATCAATCAATTTAATAAACTACCAGAAGTATAAGAAATAATATAAAATCAGTTCAGTAGATCCAGAGTTTACTCCAATCTCCATTCATCAATTACAAACTATATAAATGTTAATTATGTTGTGGTATTTATTTCATATTTTGTGTTATATTATTTGCGCAGGATGTGTTCCTAATAGTAATGCAATAAAACTTAATTTTCCAATTCACTCATGAAAATATGTATTGTTTTATTCCTAAGTTATTGGTATCAAACACTGTTTTTAACACCATTTGGAACTGTGTATCCTGTAATAATTGATTCAAGCCAATTTTCAACTATTTACAATAACAAACAATAATGTGTAGATAATGTACCTACATAATATTTTCAGGAGACCTCAACTAGGTGATGTGAAAGCACAACTGAAAGCTAGTGATGTACAAAACTTGCAAAATCAAAAAGTTCTACTTGAATCCTTAGTAAAAGAATATGATATAAGAGTCAACAGGTTAAAAAAAGTTGTTTCTGCCAAGAGAGGTTACTTAATAGCACTACTAATGGATTTAGAGAAGTACCACAGGAAAAATGAAGATTTTTCTACTAAAATCAATGAGAAAATTATCAACCACAATAACTTTGTGAGTGCAATGGGCATTAATAATATTGATGTTGAAGATCAAAGTTGGACTGACAAAGACATAGAAATCAATGAAATAAAGTGAAGTACAAAATAGATTGAATAAAATATATATTTCAGAAACTTGTACAGACTTGAAGAAATTACAATAAATTTTATCACTAAAAGATGTGTGATTTGTTAAGAGAAAATTGAGAATGCAGAGCTAGATGAAAATAGCAATAACAGTTTTTAATTTAAAAACAGAAACACTCAAAATACTATACATACAGTATAAGTTTTATTAATTTATATCTATAATGAATTTAAAGTGTAATAAATGTATTTAAATATGTACAAGAATGTGAAACAAACAAAAGTTTTAAATAGCAATATTTATTAATGAAAAATGTTAACATAGCTAAAAATAAAATTGTACAATGCAAAATTTGCATATAATTTATATAACATTTAGCAATTGCACTATTGTTGCGAGGACTACACTGCTTCTACTATATTTAAAATTACTTTGAGACTTACAGTATCTCAGACTGTAATGAGTAAGCCTCGGACAGGGAGATCATACACTTTCCTATAATTTTGAATGCTACTTATTTTAATTTCAAGAATAATACTGAGAGCAAATTAAATTTTATTTCACTGGATATTCTCTCCTACACACATAATGCAATGGAGTCCTGGATAATAACATTTAATGCTATGACAATCATAAAGGTTAATTTCATGTATAGGCCAACTTTGCAGAAGGACTAAAACATAAATATTTAAACTACAACAAACATTAAATTCATGTTGAGAATTCTATGGACGAATTTTAAAATTAATTTCGTCTATTCAAAACCAGAATTTCTAAAATCATTTGATTTTCGTCACTCTCCAGACTTATATTTAATTTACATTCATAGGCACATTAGATAAAGAGTAAATCAAACAAATGTGCTTCCGATCCTCTACTTATTAGATATTTTGTTGTTTACGCTTTAGTGTCCAATGGCCGCATCATGGAAATAGCTGCCACGTTTTGAATTAAAAAAATAAACAACTTGACTTCAACATGAAACAGGATACATAACACAAGGCTCGGTATTCTCTAGGGATCGAAAAAGCAAGTCAAAGCGACATTGCCGAATGTGTCCCATCATTCGTCACAGACGAAAGTTTAAATAAAATATATCACTCATTTAACATGTTAACATAAAACAATAAGAAGGCACAAGTAATTGATAAATAATATTTCGAAAATTTAAGACACATTCTCTGGCTTTGTCCAATGACCTAATAATAATTATAATACATGATATAATTAATTATTTGTAGCATTCCTCTCACTGTGCAGCACACTGGATACCAAACGACAGTTATTTTTTCTTAGGTGGCGACCTTTGAGGTGTAGCTGGTCTTCCGCTGTTTATACCATTGTATTGGTATTTTGCTTTTTTTTCGGATGGTTTAAGGATCTGTGAATCATTTAATTGCACAAGTTAATTTAGAATAATAAAGTATTTTAGATCAAAAAAGTGTTAAGTATTGTCCTACCTGGAAGGAGCACATAAGGGTTTCATCAACAGACATCATGCCACCAGCATTATCAAACTCTCCACAGTAATTCGGTGCAGAGAACAAAGTTACCAGCATCCGTTTTGCAAAAAATTCGTATCCGTCTTCAACCACCTATAAAAAGAATTGTTATTACATACTTTAAATTTCACTACGTTTTTATACTGAATTATTTTTATTCAAGCTAATCAAAATCTCCTCCAACAATTTCTTAATTAGGGATGTAATGAATATTGGCATGTTTTTGCAAATGTTGCGCGGATGCTCCATGCTTGTAGAGGGAATCTGATGGAGCCAGAATAAAGGCCTCTTTTTGCCCTTTAAAATGAGTACAAACTCGATGCCTCTTCAACCTTCCGTTGTCAAGAGCGGGGGTTTTAAATAATTAGGTGAGGGGGGAAATTACCCCTCCCTTTCTAGTAGATTTACTATAGATAAAATAAAGTTACCTACCTATTTTATAGCACTCATACATAGTAATGGCTCTAGGTAATTGGTTGCTAACTTGTCAATAAAAAACCGTGAACTTTTTATTGAACAGGACAACATTCGTCCACGTGCGAAATCGAATATATTTGCATTCGCGAATGTCCAAAAGTCGACATTTGCAACATCTCTAGTCTTAATCAACAATAAGAAATTTGATTCATATTATTCTGAGAAAACTGAGTCATCATAACATTCGTCATAATCTTTACCTGGTGGGCACGACAAATCAGATCCAAGTCATGCCTGTTTAAGAATTTGCTGACAACATCAGGTCCAAATGTGAAAGAAACACCACGATCATTTTCTCCCCAGCCCTGGACATCTTTGTCAGGGTCAGACCATAGCAAATCACAAAGTAGCCCTGCAAAAATTTAATATTTAAATAACATTATCTCAAAAGCAAGGAAAGTTAGAAACAACATAAAAATTAAAATTTTCAGTTTTATGAAGACAATAATATTATTACAGTTGTTACAAAATGTAACACACATGAATGTTGCAACATAATATGTATGTCATTTATGAAATTGTAAAAGTGAAACTATTATGCATATTGTGAAATACAAATGCATTTTTTTTTTCCTTTTTATAGTTTTGCTCTATTAAAAATAATTTTACCTGTGTCTGGGACATCAGTGGGTCTCATTATTCTTCTGATCTGTTCCATTCCTTGTAAATCTGGTGACAGACCACCGTGGCAACAGAAAATCTTCTCATCAATTATAGCAGCTATTGGCAAGCAGTTGAAGCAATCCGTGAATGTTTTCCAGAGTTTTATGTTATATCGGCGTTTACACTCATCATAGAAACCTGAAAAAATTTAGATCAAATATAGAATTACAGTTTTTATGATAAAATCAAATCCTTTTATATATTTGGCTACTAACCATAGATGCGGTTTATACTGGCACACTCGTGATTTCCTCTAAGCAAGAAGAAGTTCTCAGGATATTTAATTTTGTAAGCCAATAAAAGGCAAATAGTCTCCAGGGACTGTTTACCACGATCCACATAGTCACCAAGAAATAAGTAATTGGCTTCAGGTGGGAATCCACCATATTCAAACAGACGCAACAAATCTGTGTACTGACCATGAATATCACCTAAAAAAATAATTTTATTAGTAACAAGAATATGAATAGAACAATTGATTAGGACAATATTTGAAGATGTTTATTATACCACAAATTTTGAGTGGTGCCTCCAACTCTAGTAATATTGGCTGCTGTAAGAATATTTCTCTGGACTTTGTGCAGAGTCCCCGAACCTCTGCCTCTGACATCTGCACTGTTTTGCCAGGCCTGCATCCTCGAACTAAGGCAAAAATTATATTAAAAGTATAGTTAAATAAATATCTTAACAAGTTAGCTAACAATTTAACTAAAAGCAATGCAGTACATGCAGTATAAGTTAATATTCATTTAATATGCATAGTTAAATAGACTAAACATGCAAAAACATTTTATCAATTTTCAATTGTACCTTTTTAGGCCAGCTACTCAGAAAACTAAAAATAAACAGACAAGCTTTTTGTTAACATAACAGCACTATCAACATCTATCAAGTGGAAATGTAAAATAAAATGTATTGTTTATAACACGTAACACATGCTGACACATCATGCAAAAATAACTATTCCTATCTCTCTAGTGTTTAGATTATATTTACAGATAAAACATATCCATGCATCAATGTGTGTGTGAGCAAATAACCAAGCACTTCTAAACACTAGCACTCAGTTACAAAATTTATCTCTAACATAATCTTTTTGAAACTACAAAATTTCCATACAAATGCTGAAACACTATGAAAATTTTACAGTAAAATTTCATCAAAGTTAACATTATACAGCTGTAAACAGAGTTTGCAAGACCTTCCTATTAAACAGTTTAATGTTTGTTCTTTGTTTAGAATTCAGTGGTTATTTTTAGATTCAATTCAAGAATGAAATGTTGAGAGGTAAAACATGATAAATTCATTGGGAATAAACTTTTTGTTGAGACTGATCACTAGGGTAATAAATAAACATTCTAGCTCAATACTCTGGCAAGAATTTTGAATGTGACCATACATTCTCCTGAAAAGATGTCTTTCAATTTGCCTTTCTTCCTTGCTGTTTCTTGTTGCAGTCTGTATACTGTTGTAACCCATCAAAAAGCAGCACAATAAAGTGAAATGTTTTTGTTTGAATAAAGTAAAGCTATGCGTAACGCTAATAAAAGAACAATAGAATTGTGGTTGTGTTTCAATCTATGAATGTCTGACATCATTGCTCCCAGCTAGAATCTATTAGATCTAATGTTTACACATAAGAGTAGGGCTAATAAGAAAACCTAATTTGTTAAATGTATATAAACATCAAAGTAAACGGTAATATACAGTCTGATAAGAAATTGAGGATAATCGATTTATTTATGAGGTTGACGTTTCCTTCGTCTTCCTATTCGGAAATAATTACGCAACAAGAGCTGAATGAGAACCCAATATTATCAGACTTGCAAATAAACGTCTGGTGGTCAAAAACCGCTTCTAAAAATACAATAAAGAGCACTTTACCTTCCAAAAGTCTGTGAATTAGACTGTCAACATTTAGTTCGTCAGCCATATTTACTACACGAATAAATTTATGTCAAAAAAAAAGTCAAACCAAAATGTTTTCGAGCTCGGTTCGATTGTCTATGCAAGAAGAACGTTTCAAACTACGCATACCTCTTTACAATCATTAGGATTTATATAACTTGTATTGAAATTTAAAGAAGGACAACATTTTAATTAATAATTCGATTTTAATGGATAAATTCCTTTTGTAAAACTGCATTAAAAAAATTGTTTCAAATCTCCGAAACCAACGACGATTTGCTATTTAACCATAGATAACGCAGTATTTTGAAAATATTTTGACTTAAAGTCAAAGACAATTCATGTTTTATTTTTAAATTCCATTCTGCGGGCAAAATGTCGCTGATCTTGATTGTCAAGCTATTTTCTCATTGCAATGTTCCGTTCTGGCGTATAGTATGTATGAAACACCAAAGTTTGGCGTGTGCGTTCTATTTTATTTTCGACAAGACTTGACGGCTATTTAAAAAAACTTCATGGCTCACAACTCGATTTTGTTTTACCATTGCTCGAATTTTTCGTAAACAACTTCTACAAAACAACTCTGTATTACGATGAAGTCTATTCAAAATCAAGATTTGACTATATGAAAAGGCAAGGCATCGCATTCAAGTTGTGTGGAAACCACTTAAGCTTGGTACGAGATGGATGACAAGATGGAAAGCGATCACAGCTACACTGGAGATAGCAGTAGTTCCACTGATACTTCCAGTGGCAGTTCTGATGGAGATGATGAAGAGATGGAGCCGGTACGGATCCTAGGACACAGTTTGGAGCTACCTCAAGAGCTTTGCGAAGACTATTCGTTATTTAAAGAGTTTTTTTCTAAAAGAACTTGGGAATCTTTAGATGATAAACATAAAGAACAACTTAGCAAGTTTTTACCAGCATTTACAGAAAACGAAAAGGAAGAAACAAAGAAAACCATAGAAATGCTATTTCATCATGAACCTTTTCATTTCAAGTCACCTTTCAGTACTTTCTACAATAATTTGAAACAAGGAAACTATAGACCGGACATCGCTAAAATGAGGAAATTCCTTAGGAAGGCTAGGTCTAAGCAACAAAGACATAGGGTAACCAAAATCTTAAATGAAATATTCAAAAATACAACATAACAAATTAATACCATATTTCATATCGTAACATTTTTAAATTTCAGATTAAATCATACTATGCCAAATTATTACCTGAAGTATTATTGTCGCGGGAGAGGTTGTTAGTGGCTGCCAAGGCCGCACCTCCCGGGCCCACACCTAGGATTCCTTCTTTGCCACCAAAATCTTCAACAAAAAATAATTTTAAACCTGTATACCTAAGAGCAAAACAAAGGTATTTTGAGGAACTTGCAGCTATAAGGGGTGAAGTTGGAGGTGATGAATCTGAAGATGAGAATTATCCTGACGGGCCACCTGAACAGTATGTAAAGAAAAAGAAAGGAAATAATGTGCAGGTACGGCTAATATTCTTATTACTGTAAGAATTTCATAAAAATATTAAAATTTATGTTGTGTTACTGTGTGTGAAGATTTTGATAACACAATTAAGGCATTTGTTGTGATGTGTTCAAAAAGACAGAATGATTTTAGAAATCCATGTGGAATAAAATTACATTTTAAATACCAAACTTCATTAACACTACTATTAATTTTTAAAAGTAGAAGTTTAACTAAGTACTTTTTACATTTTAATCTTTCAAAAGAATAGATATCCTAGATATCAATTGAATAGGATATTTGTTGATTTGAATATTAGGCAACTAAATGAATACAAATTTTCATTGAATATACCTGACACACAATATTCTTTCTAATATTTAGAATATAGATGGGAGTATATCTGGTACTTTGCCCAACTCTGAGCAAACATTACCAACCTCACTTGAATGTCTGAAAAATGTGTTAGCAGCACACAGATCCAGGAGACAATACAGAGAAGTAAGTAGAAATTAATAAAAAGAATAAGTTTAAAACTAAAGAAATAATGAAATAAATATCTTACTAAGTTGCACGTACAAAATCTTTAAAAAAAACTTTAATGTTTATTTTCAAACATCCTCATTTGTTGGTTGTACTTATCAGATATTGGCAATAATGATGTGAAGGATAATTATACTTGAAAAGAACTTTTTATACATGTGCTAATTGGTAATCAGTTATATTTTTAACATCGTACTTTTCATTGGTACAATGTAATACAAAAAATATCATAATTGTGACTGTGGGTTTTAGAATCATCCAGAGCTCAATGTCAATGGTATAACTCTAGATGATATTAAGCAAAGAGTAGCACTTGTTAATGGAGCTAAGAAACTTATGTTTGGTGGTCCAAAAATTGCATCTCCCATACAAAAGATTAAGAAAGCATCCAAAAAAGATACGGCTGCCAAAAAGATACAGGAAAATAAAATAGCAAAGAAGATTAAAGAAGAAATTGAAACAGCAGATATAAAACCTCTACTACAAAATGTTAAAATAAAAATTGAAAAGGAAGCAAGTGATTCTGAAAATTCATACATGGAAAATGCTATGAGTCCAAAACAAATAAAGAAACACATGGAACAAGTTGAAATAAAACAGGAGATTACAGAGTCAGTACATTAGCAAACAATTCTTATAGTTTTTAAGCATTTCACCATTGATTTCATGTTTAATGTTTCTTTTTAGAATCAATTATGATGATCAGTTTGATGCATTAATAAAACAAGAACCACCTGATAGCATGCCAGTTTCAAACAGTGGAAAGATTGATCAACCAATTCCTATCAAATTAGAGGATTTAGATGGAATAGGTAAAATAAACACTCATTTTTACTTTTTTTTTATTGCCTTGCAGGCAGACGAGCTAACGGGTCACCTGATCGTAAGCGGTTACCGTTGCTCATGGACCTCTGCAATGTCTAGAAATAATATTCTTAATCTCAAAAAAAATCATCACCAGAAATCACTAACATGTATTTCAAACTCATAATTTAGATTAAGTAATACACTATAATACTTTACATAATATTATTCTAGAATATTAGTATATATAATAATATATTGAATATAATTAATATTGAATATTAATATAATCTAGAATATTATAAATACAATTTTAAATTTATTGTATTTCAATGATTTTTGAAACAGATATGATGGCGCTACCTATAGAGCTAGCCGACGACACGGGCGAAGTTATCAAAGTAAAACCTAAAGACGGTCGTGACGTCATGGTGGACGTCGACGAATCTTTAACGGAAACGACACACGCTAACTTCTTGTCGCTCGTTCGGGCGTTGTTCCCGGCGAGGGCGGCGCACCGGGCCTCTAAACAACAGTTGCACGCGAGATGTTCTGCTGTTATGAGGTCACCTATAGCCCCACTTAACACTTGGTATAACTGTGAGTATGTTTCTGAGTGTATAAAGAAGACTTCATTGAATTGGAGATTGAATAATCCATACGGATACTATTTTATACTGTTGATGTTCCTTTAAATAAATAGTAAAATGACACTAAGAATGAGTCAGTTCTCTTTTATCATCACAAATTTATTGAGTAAAAAAATCATTTATGTATTTATAGCGTGCGACGATTGGTGTGCGGAATTAGATTCAGCTTTGGACTTCCTGGCTGGAGAACGAGGTCCGCATCCCGACGATTTTGTACCATACCTACAATACATGCCGGAAAATCAGGTAATTGTTGAACTTATAATAAATCTATAAAGAGAGGTATGGGCACTTATGAATATCATAATTTTGTTGTTTTTCAGATGTATCAGTGGATTGGTGCTGGCCGTGATTGTGATGCAATTCTCGGTCGGTTGTGTGAACGGTGGCTTAGAGCTGCCGACGAACCGGCCTTTATTGCGGAAGCACCACCACCTAGGTGAGATAATAATGCTGCTCCATTTTATAGTTTTTTTTTTACTAAATCCCCCCCAACATGATCGGGGATGTTCTTACTCTAAATATTGTCTTCTCTCTCATTCCATTTCTCGCTGCTATTCTACTGTCATACCGCATACCTCACATTCATCCTTCCCATTCACACTTTCCGCCGGTGGGTTGCCGGCCTGCTCCCTAATCTTCTAATTTTTTCTATTCTAGTGTGTTTAATTTAAATAAGTACTACATGTTGTGCCTTTATTTCCTTACAGCTACTAAAGATTACATTTTTAAAAAAGCTATATAACTTTGTATTTTCCTCTTTCTACATTTTATTTTTATTTTAGTTTTACATTCTTAGCATTTTATAGTTTGAAAATGATTTCTTTCCATACTGCGTTGAAAATATTGTTAAATTAATATTAATATTTGTCTTTCTAATTAGTAATCTTATTGTCTAGGTATCCAACTTCGTGGGTGATGCGAACGCCAACAAGTTTTGAAATAGCAGAATTCAGAGCTCAGGAACGACGCAGATTTTCGTCTGCCGGAAAACCTTTTACCTACATTCAACATGGGTATGTTTTTAGTTTATGTTAAAATTTAATTTTAAAATTGACTAATATATTTTGGATAGGACCTTTTTTAGGATATCTTACTGTCTTTGAATTGATTACTATTTTTGTGACTTCTCTTTTGAAGAGTCTAAAATATAAAGTTTAATATAAAGAATAATAGCATGAATGTGTTTGTGTCACAGGTATCGTTCGGTGGTGGGTCCGTGCGCTCGGTCGTGGTGGACGGGCGCGACGGGCGCGGGGCTGCTCCGCGGGGAGCGACCGAGACACGCCGCCTTCCCCGCGCTCGTGCGGGACGCGCTCGCCCGGCTGCCCAACGGAGAGGGAACCAGACATCACCTGCTTATACTGCTCAAGTATGTACTGCGACGTTGACTTCAGATCTTGCTGCTGGCTTGATGGAAATGTAGTATTAGTCATCAACATTTATTGTATATTTTGGTGTCATAATTGTAACAGAAGAAGAAAATAAGTTTTTGTCTTTTTGAAAGTAAAAAATATTGATGTAGGGTAGTTATCAAACATGGTGCCTAATTTTAAAACCCATTTTTTTTCCCAAATCAATACAAATTAATTATTCACCTTATTTTGTAGGATGTCGCAATGGATAGCACCTTGTAATGATCAATCGCTCTTAACTGCAGTATCAGCCACATTAGACAAATTATGTTCTATAAAAAGAGATCCCGTAGTGAAATACGATCAACGGACAGCTACCTGGACTTATTTACACAGGAATAGGTAAGCATTTTATTTATTATCTTTTGATTGTACTGTCTTACTGTATTGATAATAATATGTTTTTTTTTGTTTTTTGTATGTTTTATTTTTTAGAACGGAAGAAGATTGGTTAAAAATAAGTAATAGAGGCAAAAAGTTTGGTGCCACCTCGATACCATCGCTGCCGGCCTCTACCACTCCGCCTGCTGTTAAACTGCAGACTCCTGCTAAAGACAAGCCACATTCTCCACAACGAGGGGTATGGTTACAGTTGAAAAAAAATTAAATTCAGTATGAAATAACCTGAGTTATCATTGTTTTTCGTATTGAACTGGAAAACATACGGTGCAAAATGTTAATTTTATGATACATTATGATTGATTTTCGATACATTTACTGCTTTTTTATTCTAGGCCGAGATGGATTCCAGCAACCTAGAAGATGTTTACGATGGTTCGGATAGTGATGTAGATGTTGATGATACAAGTACTCCGGTACCTCACCTCTCCTCAGCGCAACTCTTAATGCAAGCGACTCAACAAAAACCAGCTGCCCCACCACCCGCTAAACCAAAACCAAAAGTACCCACCCCGCCCGCGAAACCAAAACCACCGCCAAAAACTCCGTCCAACAAACAAACTAACAAACAAGCCGCTTTGATGACGCAATCTGTGAAACAAGCCAGCTTAATGGCCGCCACGATGAAGCAAGTTATGCCGCAAGCCAAAGTGTCTCAAGCAAAAGCTACTCCTAAAGTGACTTTAAGTCCACAGACTCCCAAGGTCGACAAACCAAAAATAGTCGTAAATTCTATACAAAAACCAAACACGACGGTTAAAACTGTTTGCGTGACGAAACCCGAACCAAAACCTTCTCCCAAACAAACTAAAGTGACTCAAGTTAAACCGGTGGTGACTACAACAGTAACCGTTCCTACCACTTCTTTGAGTCAAACTACGACTCAGATCTCAAAATCGTTACCGTCTCTTATTGTGACGCCACAGAAATCACCGCTCATTAAACAGAGACCGTTGCAAAGAACTGATACTTCACCGGCTATTGTAAGTAGAATCAAATTATATTTATGCAATTAATTTTAAAGTTACATTTTTCTTGTGCTCATAATTAGTTTGTGACTTTAAGAAAGACTCCGTTCCCTTTTATGCCCAAAATGTTACATATAAAATGACGAAAAATTAGTGTTAATAGAAGTATGAACAGTCCTTTCTCTTATTTCTTTTTTACAAATTTTTGTTGTTTACTTTACGTCTAGGTAACAATGGCTAGTCAAAAAACACCCCAAACAACGGTCACATTGATACACCCAACTTCCGAGACAACAGTTACTCAAAATGCTAACAAGGTTTGTACTTTTTCGATATAAATTATCTATACAGAAGACGCATGATGACTATTAGAAATAATCAAGCTTTTAATGGTTTTAGAAAAAAATACTAACTACAGGTAATAATGACAATGAGACAGATGTAAGGGGGCGTCCATAATTTACGTGAGGTGCGTTTTTAAAATTTTCTACCACCCCTAGTTAGATGTCGTGAGATTATATTCAACCCCCTCCCCCATCCCCCAATGTCACGTGAGATTTTTCTAAATGTAATTTTTTTTCTAAAAGAAAACAAACAAATTTGCTTCGTGCTTTTATTTACTACTATTTAAAACTAGTAATCAATATTGCCGAGAGTTTAATCAAAGCGAGCGATAGTTTAATAATCGTAATAATTACGATTACGCTTCAGATTAAATCTTAAGCATGTACAATCTGGATTAAATAGACCAAAAAAATATACCATATATTTTTTTAAGGTTTCAATCAGAAAGCGTGATATTTGACTCGACCCCCCCTTACTCCAACGTAAGATTAAATGAGATTTGGCTCGACCCCCTCCTCTCTTTAACACCTCACGTAATTTATGGACGCCCCCTAAACAAAATACTCTTCAGGACATTTAGTACCTAGTCTATCTAGTACCTCATCTATACTAATATTATAAAGCTGCAGAGTTTGTTTGTTTGAACGCGCTAATCTCAGAAACTACCGGTCCGATTTCAAAAATTCTATCACTGTTGGAATGTCCATTTATCGAGGAAAGTTATAGGCTATATTTTATTTTGAAAAAAATTAGGGTTCCGTATGAAAATATCGAATTTGTAAGACAAGGTGAAATATCGAAAACCTATTTATGCGTACGCTGCAAAAACTATTGACAATAGCACAAAATGATGTACTACGGGTTTTTAGGTATTAGGCAGATCAAAAAAAAAGTCCGCGAGAGCATATATCTAACTATCTTAGTTTAGTCACAATAACCGCTTTTACGTTCAAGAAAAAAAAATCGTCCGAAGATTTAAATTACGTTAAAATAGTATTGTTATATTAATCGTTATCCAAATTAAGTATTATATTATGAAGAGTATTAATGTAGAAGTAAATTACTTTTTGTTTTATTCCAATCGGATTTTTCGTTGAGAAGTTATGACGAGTATAAAACGCAAAAAAATATACCCAACGCGATCCGCGCAAATAACAACATTGCGAGTACTATTTGAACCCCTTTGTGACGCAGACGAAGTTGCGAGGGTCATCTAGTACTAAAATAATATGAACTGTTTTTTTCTGATGCTGATAAAATTGACACAGTACAAATTATTTTATTACAGGTTGTACAAGGCACTCGATCACTGTTAATAAAACCTACGACCGTTCAAACAACAGTTACTGCTACAACCACTATTCCAATTACCCAGGTTAGTTATTTTTAAAAACTCATAAATTACACTCAATGAATTAAATCATTTTTTTAATTCATTTTATGCATTTCTAGGTAACGCCAATACAACGACGAGGTATTGTAAGAGTATTGAGTCCTGCAACGCCATCTTCAGGGAAATCATTAATATCACCTCGAGCTTTGATGCAAGCCGGTATGTAAATAATAAATACACATTGTATGTGATATAATTGTCTATTGTTGTTGTTACATTACTTAATTTGTTTCAGGTACTACAGCAGCTAAAAAACGAACTTTTATAGCAACGACCGCTATTACTACTATTGCACAGGTAGGTGCTATAAGTTTCCCTTTGTTTAACATTAAGATAAAATTATTATCAACAATACTTAACGTACACGTAAAAATAAAATAATTCAAGCAATAATAAGACAGCTCACCTTTTTGTAGAAATGTAATGGTTGCAATTTTGAAATTCTTAGAGCACAGAGAGCAAAACGACGGTAGCGAGCAGTACGCCTTCCGTAGTGACGTCATCGGTCCCAACCAGAACTATACAATTAGCGGGCGGACGAACCGTGCAACTGGCCGCCAACCAAACCGTGCACCTCCCCGGAGGACAGGCCGTGCAACTCAGCTCCGGACACACGCTGCAACTGTCTTCCTTGCAGCTACCCATGCACAGTGTCCGCCTCCCGAGCGGACAGACCGTGCAACTAGCCTCGCCGCAAACCATGCAAGCCGTCAGGGTATCAAACGCAACCGTCAAAACATCCGCGGCTAGATCGCAACAAACAACTTCAGTCGTGAAGAACCTTCAAACGTCACAGGGGACTGTGCAGATACCGGTGTCGACGGTACAACTCGCGGGACAAACTGTGCAGATTGCCGGACAAACGGTTCAGTTGGCCGGTCAAAGTGTGCAGTTAACTGGACACACAGTCAAGTTACCTAGCGGACAAAGTGTGCAAGTGGCCAGTCAAAGTGTTCTACCCTCACAGAGCGTTCAGTTACCGAGCGGTCAAACCGTGCAGTTAACTAGTGGCAATGTGCAAACTGTGCAACTTAGTAATTCTAATGTTCAGAATTCGCAAATAGCGAGTGGACAAAGTGTACAACTTGGTTCTCAGACTGTTCAGCTGGGTGGACAGACTGTTCAGTTACCTAGTGGGCAAACAGTGCAATTACCTGGTGGGCAAACTGTGCAATTGCCTAGTGGACAAACATTACAGTTGTCAACTGGTCAAACAGTGCAGTTATCAAGTGGACAGACATTACAGTTGGCAAGTGGACAGACTGTGCATTTAGCAAATCAAGGAACAAAGGGGGTCACACAAGTTATTCGAGGGCAAACAATTGGCGACAAAACAGCTACAGCACAACCTATAGTGGCGAAATTGTTGACTAATGCTCAGGTAAGAGAGCATTTTGAGAGAAAAGTTAGTATATTCATTTTTACAATAACTGCAGTGTCTGCTGCGTATTGCTTAAACTGTAACGCTTAAATAGACAGCTTACAGCTGTTATGCGTAAAATTCCTCTGTGAGATGCAAGCTTTGATTTTTTACTTGGCCCTATTTCAAGGAAATATCTTATTCCTTTTTAATGCACTGCTTGAGTCTAAGAGCTACGCCAATTTTTTTACCATAATTTACTGCTAGTTTAAAAAAAATAAGTACATTCCAATCTGCAGGGACAGATGCTATCAGTAGAAGGTGCGGGCGGTCTGGCAGCACGCGGCGTGCGTGTGTTAGCGCCCACCACTCGACTGGCGCGACCGCTGCTACTTACTGCCGCTAAACCGCTACACAACATCATACTGCAGGTTTGTACGCTATCAGTAGAAGGATGGACATTTTTTTGTAACAACATTTGGCTAGGTGACTACTGCTACCTTCACCAGAAATTGTTAAAAATGGCGCCCAACATGGGGCCCGAATCCGACCTTGATATTCATCTCTTGTTCTACCGACTGAGCAAATACAAAATTACCTTCTATATTTATCGTAATTAGATCCATCAGGCCGTCACCATCACCTTTTCGTTTTTACTATCCTGTAACATAGACATAAACAGCGTAACAGTGTACTTACAAGATGTCGCAAACACAGTCTCCAGCGGTGCGTCAAGTTCCATAGAAAACGTCGAACGCGTCCAGATATCAATCGGCCGCAGCTGACGCAGAGGTGGCAAAATACCACGTCGTAGCAAACTAAGACATTAACATAATATTGTGAATTATTTCCCAAAAATACGCGTATTAAATTAAGAACTATGACATTCTGACGAACCTTATACTTTAGCTAAAATATTTTTTTCAGCAAAGTGACGGCACTCCCATTCGAGTGACTTCCAGTGGAGTATCACCATCATCGCAGACCTTAGTGCTAAGCAATCTCGGTAAGTCTTTACGCAGTTTCCTCTACATATTGATGTTTGTGTACCTGTCCCCTGTTAATTATTTTTGTTAAACATTGTTTTCTATACTTAGGAGCTCAAACAGTCACAACTTCAACCACGACCACGCCAGTGTTAAAATTACAACAGGTAACGGATAAATTATTAAAAATATACGAAAATTTAGTGCTATATCCAACCAGTAAGGAGTTATCTTAAATTTTTGATAAAGTACGCTTTATTGTTCTAATCATCGTTAACTTGCCATCGAAGCTCTGTAAAATACGCTAATGTCATAATATCAACTTTTGTAAAACTACGTACAATATCATCAATCAACTAATTATATTTTGTGATGCACAGTGCAGTTTTTGGGATTATACATCTTCGTATCGTTCAAACATTGCGGTAATTTTGAATAATTTTTTAGGTGAATCCGTTACAACAAGTAAAACTCGCGCCAGGAATTAAAATTCAACAGGTGAATTTTGAAAGTTTGCATGTTTCCAAGGATTTAAGGACGATTGTAGTTGCGACATATTAATGCATGTATTTAAATGATTAGAGGTTATTTCGGTGCACGGTTTGGTTTGGAAAAGCGTTCGTTAATTTACAATGAACACGCTTACATTACAACACTAACAACGCTTGCATACGACGAGAAAGGAGTTTAAATATATTCCTATGGTTTGGATATTGTGTGGTAGACAACTTTGAAGTTTCAATCTAAAAGTTTGTAGATTACTTTACATTGTCTAGGTAGGTGTTTGAATATCTATTAGTAAGAATTAAAAATGTTCTGAAAATTGTATAAACATATCATAAAATACTCCAGAAAGTTGAACTGAAAAACAGAACATTCTTGAACAATCTTGCACTTTCAAAGTGGTGACGGCACTTACACAGATAGAGGTAGTGAAATATATTTTGTTAAAATCTTCCCAATTTCGGCATATAAAGGTTTGTATTTTATTATGGCCATTGTAACTACTAAATTTCTTTGTACAATCGATAATATAAATAATATTTTTAAGATCATTTTGGTCAATATTCTCATTAGGTAGGCATAAAACCATCATAATATTGTTTGTAGACTCATAGCTAATTAAGAAACATAAAATGCGATAGAAGTTTATTTCGTTAAGATGCGGCTTCATTATAATATTCTAATAATAACTTGATTTTCTTGTAGATAAAATAACACTATTAATTCCTTTTAATCCCTATTTATTATTATGCATCGTGCAAACTTTATACTACTTAAAAAGAGATGAAACTAATTTTCTGAAAATGTTCAACTGTAATGGATGTAATAACAATAATTAAGGTATTTATTGTTTGTTTGGAATCGTAGAAACGATTACAAGTAAGATTACATAGTGTGATGTACCTTCATAATTTATACTGGATCAAAAAATGACTCAATTATTTGATTAAATTTCGGCTTCCAATTCATATTGACAAACAACAACGCTAGGACTATTGGTGTTGTTGTGTGAAGTAGCGCCAATTATTTAGGATAGTAATATCACTATATCACATCACAAAAACCACATTTACCCAGCAACTGCGAAATCACAGTCACCGCATTTCTGCAGCACTGTGCATTAAAAACTAAACTGTTGAAAGTATCGAAGTATTTTTGCCTAATTTATTTATTTTCGTTTTCCAGGCGGGAACAAACGCGACAGTGGCGACCTCTAGCGGAGTCCGGAGTGTGGTAATGGACGGACAACAGCTGAAATTAGTCGGGGGAAGACATGTACTTGCAAGAATATTACGACCGGCGCATCAACCGCCTTAAACATACGGTATTCTACAAAATGTTATATGTAAATTGGAATTAATTTTTAACGTCTGGTTCATTGTTATTTATGATTAACAAAGCGAAATTTATTACAAATAAATAGAGATATTAAATAACTTATATCTCTGTGAAAAATTATAACAACATTTGAACCAGAGTTGTCTTATGAAATTCTGTTATTCCAAGTTGTATTCAACAATTTGATTTGGTGATGGGTGTATAAGGAAACAAGTATCATTAATTTAAAATAATAAAATCAAAAAACGTGTTTGTGACTACTGATTGGTTGTTAATTATGAATCAAAATGTTGAAAACAAAACAGATATTGAATAGCATTGTTCCTACTATGAGTAAATTGGTTGTTCAAATCTCAGTAGAGTGAAGTGAAAATCTCTTTGCATTTGAAATTACATTGTTTATGATGAGAACTTTATGCGAAAACGAGAATCAAGCACAAATATACAGGGTGTATATTATGTAATCAAATTGAGTTTTTTTTTTCAAACTAAACTTCATATTATTTTCAAACTAAAATTATTTAACCACCATGAATACGATTTGTTCAAAAAGTAATGTAAGTTATAGTTTTCTATTGAAAGAACCATGAACTATTAAAGTGCAAGACTATTAACCACTCAACTGGGATCGGCAACCAAATTGGTTTGTTTACTTTTGCCAAGTCTGTAGCATGAGCCAAAATTGAGCACAGTTCTAAAACTTGTTTTGTTTACATTTTTTAATCGTCTCATATTTTACGGAGATGATTAATTTTCGCTGAAAATGCAATACAGCGTCATTTAGTAATAAAGATTTACAAAAATATAAGATTTAATTAAAAATCAAAATTAAAAATTATTGGAAAAAAATGTTTTTAAAAAGGGGCTCAAACACGGTATTGATTCCGAACGAAGTCCCCAGTTTCGTGATCTAGCGAATAGTGACGTTCCCAGTTGAGTGGTTATATATTTTAGAAAGAAAACTATTTACTAATAGAAGCAGTATTTATAATTTAAAAGGTACCAATTAAGTATTTCGTTCTTATAAATGTGACATACAGACTAACGTTTTATTGTTATGTAATTATAATTTGAGTTTCGATTTAGATGTGTTAGGTTAAATTTGTACAGTTAGTTAAACGGGTGATGTGTGAAGGGCACACTATCGAAAAGCAATAACAATTTTAAATAAATTATACACTGTAAATATTTTCTATAAGTTTTTACGGATTAGTGTATTTTAATAAAAAAATGCTTTTAAGTTACGTTTTAAATGTATAATGATTTTGTAATTTACATGTCCAAAAACGTGAACAGAGAATGATAATATATTAAGATCTGTAAAATGTATTCGTTTTATTGTTAATATTTTTTTGTTAAAGTTGTACGAATATTATTATTTTTTCGTTTTGATGTGTAAATAACGTTCTATAAGTTAGTTAAACCCCCCCTTCATATTTTTGAATATAAGTCAATTGCTTATGTAAATTTTGTTTTATTTTTAGTCATGATGTTTTAACACTAATTCATGATTTTGCTATTAAAGTGAGTAAAAAATATATACAACAGAGTTTTGGTGGGAAAACATAATTTATTTAATATTTATGTACATAGTGAGTTTATAGCAAATAGTTATAATCACACTGCTCAAGGCATTCACAAAAATTCTATTCTAACACAAAAGCTAACATCCAAAATAATGGTGTGCGAGATGATAATGACATTTTAATCCGAATTTGCGTTAAACATTGCGATTAATTTTTTTTCAGATAATTCTGTTGAACCTTTTCTAGGACTGCAATCTCGCGCAACAATTATTTTAGGTAATCTTAAATTCGAATTTAAGAAGTCTACTAGCGAGATGTTGACATAAGTTTTATTTTTCGATAATATATTTTATGTTCATCCTAAATTACAGTTTGCACAGACTATTAGTTGCGCGGCGGGGAATATGGCGAAAAAAAACTTATATCACGAAATAATCAAACAAACTTTCTTTGCTATTATGTTTTGCATAAATTACGACTAAAACAATTATGACTAGATTGAATGTTTATTTAAATGTAGCATGATTGATAAAATTTGATAATATAATGTTAATAATAATTTTTAAAATACTTTTCAACATTGAAGCTTTCATATAAATCCATTAATACATTCTTACAATTCCTTCTCAGGGATCTTCCAGCTATCGGGAGACGCGATTACAATGAATGCGGTTGAAATATTTTTGAAATTGTTGATTTAGTGGTTTTAACCTTTTTTCGACTTAACTGGACGAACTTATATTTGGCGAGACACGCTTAGATAATTGCCAGGAGCCTTATGTTAATCTGACATGCTTGGGTAAATTACTAAATCCCTTAAAGGTTCCTCTACTATAGAAGTTTATGACATCGAACTTATTCTTAAATCGATAAAGACATTTTTCTTTATTAACTAGCTGACCCGGAAAACGTCTTGCCATTTAGGGGTGGACTACCCCAACATTTAGGATGAAAAATAGATGTTGGCCGATTCTTTAAGATACCGGATAAGCACAAAAAAAATCATCAAAATCGGTCAAGCCGTTTTAGAGGAGTATGGCAACGAAAACTGACACGAGAATTTTATATATTAGATTTTAAGTGTCATTTAAATGCATTTGCTATTATTATTTCATCCTACTTATTCTCATACTAGATGACCCTCGCAACTTCGTCTGCGTCATAAAGGGGTTCAAACAGTACTCGCAATGCTAAACGAAAAGTCCGATTGGAATAAAACAAAAAGTAATTTACTTTTACATTAATACTCTTGATAATATAATACTTAATTTGGATAAAGGTTAATACAACGATACTCATTTAACGTTAAATTCAATCTCGGAACGAAATATTAAATTTTAAAAACATAAAAGGGGTTGTTGTGACTAAACTATGATAGTTAGATATATGCTGTCGCGGACTTTTTTGTTTGTCTTCAAAAGACCTAAAAACCCTTAGTACATCATTTTGTTCTATTGTCAATAGTTTTTGCAGCGTACGCATAAATAGGTGTTCTATTTTTCACCTTTTGTTACATATTCGATATTTTCATACGGATCCCTAATTTTTTTGAAAATAAAATATAGCCTATAACCTTCCTCGATAGATGGACTTTCCAACAGTGAAAGAATTTTTGAAATCGGACCAGTAGATCCTGAGATTAGCGCGTTCAAACAAACAAACAAACAAACTCTTCAGCTTTATAATATTAGTATAGATTTATATTGTGATCAATGGTCCATCAGATCGTTCAGCTAACAATACGAATACGAGAACAGTAATATTTATTTTATAATAAGATACGACTTTAAAATATTGCACATTCATGAAATAGCGTCTCCTCGCACTATCACAATTTATTTCTAGCTATCCTTCCCACAATCCGTGATACAATTCTAATCATACATTACACTAACATTTATATAAAATTGCCCATTAAGCGTACGCCACAGGCACGTAACACATAGTGCCGTTACGAAATATTATGTAAAAGCAAATTATTTTGGAATAAAAAAAATATACTAACACTAAAACGCCATACTATATCAGTCTTAACTAGATTTTAAAATTATGAAATATATGAATATGTGTTTAATGATCAAAGATATAATTTTTATATTTAGATAAATATAATACCTTATTCTATCACAAGTAACTATTTGTGAACTACATACACAAAAATAATTGCCTATGCTTTTTGTTTGGATTAGCACAGGTTTATTAATACTGACATTTTCTTATTATCTTCAGAGATATGATATATTTTCGCTACTCATAATAATAAAATTGGTATAACGTACTGGTTCGAAGTACTTGAAAGCTATAAATGAATGATGTAAAACTACAAAGCTCGTACGTGCACGATGATACACTTCAAAAATATTCATGAATTATTTATTAATAAAATACGTAGACTACTAATTATTAATTTTGTACCAAAAATAAATTTTAGCAACATTGGCATTTGACACGTTTAATAATACAGTCGACTATCTTATTTGTTTCATAAATACGTTTCAACTATATTTTTATATCGTATCTCTGAACATGGATCGATCTGTCGATCAAAAGAACCGAAATTTACAAACAATAGGCGCTGAAAGTTTGGAATGTAACCGGTGAGGAATAACGCGGACTATTTTTTGGATCCTGTTTTAGAGAAACACTCAAATTGCACCTACTTAGGTATCTACGGTAGAGATAAATATTTGTTACTCAGTCAACTTCTACGGAAGATGTTATGATTTTACAGTAAATTAAATAAGTATCCAATCCAGGTGTAGTGCAATTATTATAACACTTGAATTTAGACATTTAATGTTTTTCAAATGCCTGTTTAGATTGTATCCCGTCACAGGTTGTATTGCTTCCTTCCTTCACTTCAGCTGTTCATGTAACAATAATTTATCTCGACCTTAGCGATACGAACATTTATTTTTAGCACTCTTGAATACATTTCTTGAGGATTTTCCGTCTAAAACTCTTTGCAAGCTCATCAATGCTTTTATTGATTCGCTGTTGACAGGGTACCTACAGATTAACTTATTTTGGTAAGCTGAAAGCACAACTGCCGGTTAAAGTTTACTCCTCCGCATCTTCAACGACTTCAGCTGCCAGTAGATTAGTGTTAACATCCTGAAGATCTGCAGTCAACTTCTGGAACAAAATTACTATAAAAAATCGGAGTTTTAAACAACTTAGGTATTAGGTAGCAATGCCTTGCCCAGTTATAAATGACAGTAAGTTATTTATTAACGTGACTCTTGTTGCATAATACATTTGAATGGTATTACATTACTGGTTTTATTGTAATGCTTCAACATAATAAACGTAATTTACACTATGACTATAGTATTTCGATATTCAATTTACAACATGCATTATAGGAAATAGATGTTTTCGATCGAATTTCGACAGATACATTTATATGTATCATTGGCATAATTACGACACTATTAGTTAATTGGTTCTTTCAGGTGTGAGGCAAGGTGTCTGGTAAATATACAATTAGGTACTTTGTATTAAGTAAGTGTGTACCTCGTTCTTACTTTCCAAAATGTTGATTGCAAAATGTTAGCAAAATTAATGATACCTATTTGTATAATTTCATTTTCATAGGTGTGTTAAAGTGTACAACATGTATAAAAATGATCGGAAAAAAGTTATATTTTTTTTCAAAAACTGAACGATCAATCTTCGGGGACGAATCTCGAATGCAGTTTTCTTTCAATGTTCAATGGTTCAGTATTCTTTTGTCTATTTCTTAGTATAGATAGGTACATACCCCAATCTGCGCTGATGCAACGCTAGTTCGTTTACGTCGTTTAGCCGCTAAGGCGAGCAGCATAACCAAGGTCAGGGATGTCAGTGCCGCCATTAACAGTGGTAACAGCAGGTTATCGCCAGGAGAGTAGCTCTACAAAATAAATGACAGTTTAATGCTTGTTTAAGATCTAGAAAAGGAAACTGCTTATCTACCTACCTATGTAGGTATACATAGTGAAAGTAGGCACTAGTATAAGGTTCGCTTACGATTGACGAGGGTAGCATAATACAGATTTTAAAAATATGTTTCGCTGTAACAATAGATATATCTAACGTTTAATCGCACATCTAGATCTTAATGGAGTCAACTCTAAAATAGACCAAACCCAGTTAAGCGTTCCATCGCATTCCCGAGCTGAAAACCTATCGAGTATCGACCAATAAAATAGATTTAAATATATCTCTGATACTCGATGCCCAAAAATCTAACGAATCCGAACATTTCTACGTTGTATAAAAACACAGTAATCAGAATTTCACGTTTTTTTTTTTTATTTGGGTTTACTCCGTTTAGATCACGTTTTCAAATGAGTTCATATTGAAGGTTTTGTAATTGTATTGACTACTGAGATTATTTTATTCGCTTTGTGTTATCAGAAGAAATGTTTATTTCATTTTTGCTACATTTCGTTCTAAGACAGTTCATTAATAGGTACCTACATGTTTAAGCACGATCAAATAATAAAATCAAAGGATTCTATTCAAACAGCATTTTTTTCCGTTTGTAAAATGAACGCTATTTTGATTTGATACCTAAATAAAGCGGTAGAGCAACAGTTCAGAATGTGTAATTTTGCAATTTAAATTGTCAGTTAAAGGATCTATATATTATTTACAAAATACGAAATTCATAACAACTTAGTTATTTGTTCAGTTGTCAAATTAAGTGCGCATTCAAAAACAATTCAGCGTAAATGATAGCTACGGTTTGCGTTGTTTTGCATAAGAGCAGTTCTTCGTTTCACCAGTTTCATGTAGTTTACATAATCCTTTTAATTTACAAACTAAGGAAACTGCCGTTCACGTAATATCGAGTTATTGTAGGTACAACCGTAATAGTAAACTATTGCGCATTCGATATAATACCTGAGAAATAAATATTATTATGTGTAAAAAGTACGTACTGTCCACTGAAAGTATGAGGAGGGATCCACAAATGGCCACCGAGCTCCATACCAATTGTCTTCACTAGCTTTAGAAACGGTTATTTCATCTGAATTTGATGCTACAGGATCTGCACCCGGTTTTAAAGGTGGTAATGAAAAAACTTCGTCAACTTCTAACGATTCTTTAAATTCTTCATCGTCATCAACAGATAACATTGTATCCTTCAAATCATTTAAACTGGATATTTCAGTAGTTGCAGGAAACTCTGAAGTCACTGGAGATCGTATTGTAGTAGTCGTTTTCGTTGAAATAAGAACGTCATCAAATGTTTTAACAGTTTGTGTTGGGTTGTTTTCAGTTGGTTTAAATGTTTGTGCGTAGAACTTCACTAAGTTACGAAGCGTAAATGGCTCTGCAGTTATCGTCGGACGTATTATTATGTCCTTATCCCAAGCTTTCATTGAAACTGTGTTATCTAATACACGCATATCACTAGAAGTAACTGTGGGTTGTGTTAATATGTTTTCTTCAGTAGATACCACCGGAGCAGATGGCGATGTTGAGCTCTTCCAAGATCTTAACGCAGGCATTATCCAAGGTGGTGTAGTAGCTCCAGTTGAAGTTGCAGTGGACACTACGGGTGATGGTGTGTTCGATTCAGATTTTGATGTTAACGTAGAAGTTACTTCCGGCAGCATTTTAAGATCTTTCTTCCGCGATTTTGCTATATCGACTACTAAAGGAGAGGCTGTGGCCGCATTGCGATGGTCAAGCTGTGTTCTGCGAAAGTGCAGCAAACTGTTCCCTATGTAAAAAGGCAGAATTGATAGTGCCGTCGCCAGTATTATAGCAATGGTCACCAAAACGACATATTTGAACGTAGTTTTTCTATTTGATCGATGGACATGGATTGATGGACTATAATCTCGACCTCTTCCTTTCATGCCGCTGTTACTTAACACTTCTTCCGTTTGCGGAAGGATAGTGTACTGCAAACTGTTTTCGCCATGTCTCACCGTCTTGTACATTGTGGTGCAGAGAAATCACTAAAGGAACACTAATTTAGAAGTACTGTAGCGGAATCGTAACTTTTTCACATGCTCAGATTAAATTATCGCGAATTTTATTGGAAATAAACGCGGTTCTACTTCAAGGTCTGAGTATGTCGGTGCGACACATCACAGTTAGTCTCGCTTTGTTCAGCGTTGTAACCAGCTCTTCGTCGAGGGTGTGCACAGCGCACGCGCGACAACATCGAGCGACGAGTGTTCCCCCATCGCCGTATGACTCTGGTCTTAAATCTTTGAGGTTATAATAATATTAAAAGCCGGCTTTTTTTTCAATATGCCACAACAATAACATTGGACTCATTAGGCATTCTCATTAGTGCGGCAATTATTGAAACTGTTGGCTGTATATTTATTTAATTACAAATTGTTTTTGTAAGGAATAAATAGAAAAAAAGGGCTGTCGAATTAATATAATCGAAAACCGATAAGGGTCAGCTGTGTAATGTAGCGTGTTAGAATTTGAGTGGAGCCGGTTACGAGCAGATCTTTTGCAACATTTGGCTACACAAGTTAGACAAATCATGTAATACGTTGTATATTTACATCGTTTTGCTTTCAGTAATGCCTTTTTGTACTTTCATTATGACCCTCCTAGCGGTTAACGGTAACGTCGTTGAAATAAATAGAATGGAAACATTACTTGTGTAAGTATTCAACAGTCAGTAGTTTTACTTGGGAAAACGTAGACAAATTAAGTATCTACTTGTAATAAGTCAATGGTATTAGAAAAATATTTTGTAGCAGTAGGTAGGTACTGTATATTGAAACTGCAAAGCGTAGTTTTACTTCCAAAGTAAGAACAATGTCTTTGGGTAATTCAACAAGGTACGTATTTGCCAGTCATACTAACAAATAAATAAAACAAATGACAGTTGGTACAATATACAGTATTTTTTGTTACCAAACGCTGAAACGGCTTAAAGCTTTGTTCCGCAATTCTCCCTTTAGCGGATAACTCGTAGAACTAGTTTAAATTGTTGTGTAAGAAGTGGTCTAGGGCTCTCGGCAAGTTACGTATCGATACCACCGCTCCATTTAACTGATCGATAAATTTATAGACAAACTCAAATTATGTCATTCTAGATTTACCCGTGGCTTCTCTCACGATCTGCTCAGTAGTTTAGGTAATTTTAAAGGCCTGAATATTAGAGAAATTTCAATTGAAGTGCATACGAAATTACCGAATCTAGGTACGGTCGGAATGTAGGTACCTAACTATCTAGTGCGGATACATTGTAGGCATGATTTATTTTACAAAAATTAAGGAATGACTATGAATCATCATTTCCTTCTTATTTTACAAAAATATGATAATATATTTTTCTTTCTTTGGTTATTAACCTACGGTCGAAAACGGTTCGTAAATGAAGCTACAGCAATTAGCTTATAAATTAAACAAATAAGTCGTAAAAATATTATATTAAATACATAGGTATTTAAACGATGTTCATTCCCACAATTGAGTTACATAACATCGCATAATGGAAGCAACGATTCGATTCCAATCAAGTTTAGAAAAAAGTGTACTTACAAGTAGTTCGCACCAACATGTTTTTGCGGTCGGTCAAACATCGAACGCACTATAAGAATACTAATTCACTCGGCCTTGAACAAAATCACGTTTCATTTCGAAATTGGTTTGTGAATGCGATATTTTTAGAATAAAAGTAAAAAGAAAACGAATAAAAGGGTTGGTCGGTCGGTTGGAGTTTTTTTCTGCTTATAGATGGGAGCATTTTAAGAGGTCTCGGCTTTATTTGGATCTCGAATCTTTGATAGATAACTTCCAGCAATCGCTTTTAATGGTAAACTTTTGTTGACGCAGGATATTTAAGGACTTGAACTGCGTTTAATTTAATATCTATGCGTTTAATTAAAGTTATTAAACAAGGTGGGTGTGGTATAAATCATTTAAGAAACAACTCTGTTTGTTTATAACAGTTTGTGATTACAAAAATCTTTTACTTTGTGGAAACATCCATTGACGGGATAATTTGTAAGGAGCTAGTCATTTTACAAATGCTAGTTTAACAATACTAAGTATGCTGAAGCTCCTTAATCTGTTTAAGGAAGAGTACGAAGCCCACCTAGTCTGTTGTGTAGGGCGTCATTAACTCTAGTACAATGACATCTACTGAGCTGCTATTTTCGTTGGCTCCTGGAACATGGCCAGCTCTGCGGGGCATCGCGTAAATAAACGTGCATGACAAACGCATGCTGCGCTCTCTTCGGAACGATTTCGACAAATTTAGTAATGGCCTGCAGGTCCTTGAAGTGAGACATGAAATAATTGCATCTGTAATCTTTCGTGTAGTTGCAAAGGTAGGTACAGTTATCATTCTGAAAGGAGCACACTCAGTTACTGACCGACAATCTTGACGAAGACAAACGATATTCACTTACGAAAATTGGGCGCAAATTGAACATTTCACTCCAAGAGGTGTGGTTTTTTTCTCTTTAGACGCTAAAATAAGATCACTTATCCTTGTTACAATTATAACGCTAATCCACAGCTTATAAAATGAGTCGTGGACAATTAGTAGCAGGAAGAGCTGCGTTGTCCATTATGCGCTCTTTTAAAATCAAGCTTCAGTTAGGTATATGTTACCTACCAACTACAAAACAATCACCTTGATGCATTATGTCCACCTATGTTTATGTCTGTGCATGAAGAAAAATATACATAACACTTGCTTAGCACCGAGAATGGTATCTCTTTCCAGAACTTGTCTGTTAATTTCTTTAAACACACTATGATATGAATTTCTTGAAGATAATAAAAGAAGTTATTATTTAGAGGTAAACGAGTAAAATATATGCATTGCAGTAATGCTACGAATACAGCACTGCTGGTTCCGATACCTACATACATTCTTTATTAACATTATAGATACAGATTTAAGATTTTCAGATTTTATGGGGAACACCGAGGTGAAAGGTAATTCTAAAAGTCGTTTAATAAACTCATTAAAGTTAATACAGCAATGAGACTGCAATATTTAGCAACAATCAACAAATCTATTTTAGAATAACCTACCCAACCTTGAGGGTTCAAAGCACATCCTGTCAGCGAGTGTTACGAGGTTTGCCTAAATAAACACAACCACGAACACGTGTTCGAACTACGTTGGACGATGCCCGGCGCACTGCACTCCACAAAAAAACTTTTTGTTAGAAAAACTCTATTTATTGCCAAACGAATATTGCTCTGCACCACTTAAACAATCCAAAACAATCAGGATTTTCGAAAAGCACTATAACTTCCTTACTACCTGCTGTGAGGGACAGAAAACTTTTTTGGTGCGACTCTTTTTTACGTGCTTTCTAAACATTATTTCTCTAGTCCCTAAAATCCCTGGAGACTTAAGATAAGTCTCATGCTTATCTTATTTGCTTTATTTGTGAAGTGTACACTTTAGATAAGCTTGATATTTAAATTAAATTCATAATAATAATGTTGACACTTTAGTGAAGTAACCTGAGAATGTATTTACAAGTAGATACAATTTCAGTTTAGTGATCTGTTTTGATCATACCATTAGAATTTTAATACTGCGGTTGCTTATCATCGTAAATACCACACCACATATTAAATAACTACTTCTATGAAGTGTTAAGCAACGATACCTACGTAGAGAAAAATTGGTGTACCTTTTTTGTAAATATACTATTTCGTGTGCACGTAATTGAAACTTGCTAAGTTGTCTGAGCATGTGTGATCCCAATATTATGGATTCGACTTCTGTGTTATAAAATACGTTATTTATAGCTCGCAATTTTAGATTATTATTTTACATGTTTTCGGAACAGCTTGGTAACTGTAACTTACAGGTGCACTTACTAGGTACAGTTAATATTAGATATCAAATCAGCAATTTCCTAAATTCAAACACCCGGCAGACATTTGGCTAGTTTAAGCGTAGCAGGTGTCATTAACATGTACGTCATACATTTTTCACCGGAATACCTAGATTGAGCCCTTCATAGGTAAACGAACGAACCAATGAACTAATAATTCCGGTCCGTTCGTCATCTCCAGTGTTGTGACTCGTGTGATGGTGGGTGCATCGGCCGCTCCTGACCCTGGCTGGCCCAATGCCACGGTGTGCTGAGCTGCCATCACTCTGGGCACTGCGCCAATACAAACCCTTCCGCATGACTTGTAAATCAACGTTACCTACGCTAGATTTACATATTGATACAATTAGGGGGACATAGCTGTATAAAAACCGTTTAAAAATTAATAGGTAAATAAAATTAGTAAGTACCTTTTGTTTGAATAGAAGGATTGCCATTGGTACCTTACTTACTGCTATTTTGAACTATGCTTGAACAAACTGAAACAAACTCGTGTTTTTTTTTTTTCGGTTACGTATACTATTATTATTTACGTGGTGGGCGAATAAAAGAGAAATTAAAGAGTAAAACTACTTATAATTTTGGTTTTATAACTCATAAAGTTCATCGTGGAATTTGTTTAGCTAATTTATTTCTCATAAAATATATTCAAGCATAATAAAAATCATGAGATGATACACTAGGTAAAAATATCATTTTAGTAAAATAATAACAATGTGGAGTTCAAATGTATTTTGTAGTATTAATTTTGTTTCGGTGATAAATGAGTCTTGTTAGATACATATACTTCAAATAACATTGTCGCTAAATTAACAACAACAGACATTGCTTTGTTCCACATAACCAGAGGCAAGAGTACTTTACAAGTAGGTACATGAATTTACTTATGTTCACAACGAGTTATTTATAAACACCGAGGAAAATGTTCGAAAACACTCGTAAATATTTCCAATGTATTTACGTCATACAAACGATCATAAGTAGGTGTATTCGCAGACAAATTAACCGGACGTTATTGGCAGCCGGTGTTGGCATTGGCATAGGTTCAGGACGTTGAACTACAATAACACACGTGAGTTACGCTTTGTGCATCGGACGAAAGTGCAAGTGCATTGTCCGAGCTTCTAACTCATAGAACCAGAACCGTTCTTTATATGTCGTGATTCGTGACTTTCCTGTACGTATAGATTAGTCGGTAGATAAATCCGATTCACACTATGTTGCATTACATTTCTAGTTTTGAATTGAATTTGTGAGGTATTTCTACCGTTGGGAGCAGCGTTTAGAAGTTCTTATTTAATTCTTGATATTGGTAATTTAAGAAGATAATTATTATACAAAGAATTGAAGACGAAAGAGTAGAGAAAACGAAAGAATAAATATTGAAGGATAACCTGGTCCATCGCCTCAAAGTCAAACATAAATTATTACGTTCAAATTTAAAAACCCTAATTTTAGCTTTAAACAGACTTTTTTATAATTAAAAGTATTGTATGGTAAATTCTTACTTAATAAATGACATTTGTAAATTTTAGTAGAAATTGGAAGTAAGCCAGTTTCACGGCTGATCAGATCAAAATATTATCTTTTCCTTGGACTTGACTTTGTTATACTTCTCGATGACACGATGTTGTGTACACAAGGAAATACTATTTTCATGTTTCGTGAGACAATAATCTAATAGACAGAATCATTAACTGTTAGGAATATGTACCAGTAAAATAATTTAGAACCTACCTACCTACCTACCTACCTATCATTATAGGTAGGTACAGTTTTTTGATTAAGTTTCAAAGTTCGCAGTAATTTTCCTTTTTTACGTAGGTATATGCAACGTAGTATAATATAATACCTACATCGGAAAAAAATGATAATACGTAGCAGTTCTATTTGTGTTCTCTCTCTTTTAACGACCGTCTAGCATTTGAAACACAATCAACGCGTGACGCTAGATCTTAAAAACAAAACATAAATATGCAAGCTTGGTCATTATAAAGTCGGTGTAGTGTTAACAGAATATTTTATTATTATACACGAGTATATAGAGATAAAGCTGCGGTCCACATGTGCGGCTCTACCGTTCCCACGCCTCGCCCCTGCCAACCATGTGGCACCGACCGTTCAATATGATCCATCTCGCATTAATACTAATAAGTACTTTGAAGATTTATTTAAGAAGTCGTAGCTCATCGTATACTGGTGGATTTTTACCTCCCGGGTTTTCGTTGCATGTTCATAGGGTTTCAGTAGTGACGGACAGACCGTAATTGATCGACGAGCAATTGATTAATGAAATAATAAACTTATTGGGCTGGATAACGTGCAGTGTCCGGGGGGCTCCGTGTACGAAACCTACAGAAAGTTCAAGAATAATCTTTGTTTTGATGCCGTTGCACTCGTAAAGTGCATCTCTAGAGATCACGAGGGATGTCATGATAGCTCGATGATGGATTACATTTGTGGGGGAGTGATGATAATGAGTAGATGATAAGTCGACGTTTAGTTAAAACTTAGTGAGACATATCTGATGAAACGTGTTCTTCGTTCGTGCTTGAGTGCTTTTAAATTAAGATTTTTTCTTGTTTTTTATTGCTGTAACAATATCATAGCTATCTGTATTTTCAAAGTATTGTATTTCATTGATTTTGGAGCCATTTTTTTTTTAATTTCATACTTTACGTTAGTGAGTTGTTGCTCACATGATAGTCCGAAAACTTTTATCAACTTTCATTAATGCAAAAATCACCAATAATGTTTGCTAAAATTTTCAAAATGAATTGTAAAAAGCTAAAGTCAGCAAATATTGTTGAGACATACAAATATTGCTCTATCTATTTTTAAAAAAGAATGCCACAAAAATATTTGGATGAAAACATAAAATAACTGTATTGACTCATAAATTCTTTGCAAAGCTTTACATTATTTATAAAACTACTTTGTTGGCAGTGTAGTTTTATTGAATTGTTAGTAAGGTAAATACTATATAGTAATAAATATAACTATATTAAAACTTGCTTACTAAAACACTGAAAATTGTTTCAAAGTAATTTTGGAAAAAGCTACATTTTTAGCACTTTAAACCTAAAAGTTGATCCAATGAATTCATTGAGTTCTAATCTTACTTAAATTTGTGATGACCAAACGTAGCCAGCGAATCATACATCCTTAATCTGCAGATGTTCTTGTCACATTATTAGCTATTCATATGGCTTCTGCTCAGATTTAAATTACAGACACCTGCCAACCCAATACCTACCGGCTACCACATCAACATATTACGAACATCGTGACATAGCAGGTTCGCTATCAATTAAACGTATGGAACTCTTTTGTATATACATTTGAAATTAGCAATTTTAAAAATCAGATTATACGTTTAATAATATATGTAGGAATTGAAAACTCTTCTTGTATTTAATATTAATCTTTAATCGTATTTTATATCACATCCATCTTTACTAACGTCTTTTCGTAAACTGAAATCTAACCATAAACTAAAGTGTTATAAACTCAAAATAAAACATTCTTCTACTATTCTACATATATCACGTTTCCATCTCAATGCCTACAATATAAGTTTGTAACAATTTTATCTATACTAATAATATAATTAAGCTGAAGAGTTTGTTTGTTTGTTTGTTTGAACGCGCTAATCTCACGAACTACTGGTCCGAATTCTTTCAGTGTTAGATGGTCCATTTATCGAGGAAGGCTATAGTTTATATTATATCCTTCTGTGACGCAGACGAAGTTGCGCGGGTCAACTAGTATACCTATACATGTATTTTATAATAACTAAAATTAATAGTTTTCTTGTTAAACTATTTCTTTTAATCGCTGTGATATTGATTTATTTGCGTTACAACACGTTTATTTATAAATTCGATGTATTATTGAACAAAAATGTTGAATTTATATTTAACGACGCGTTTATAATCATTAATTCAAAACATATTTTGGTTACATCGCCTCTGTATGGCAACTACCCAAATGCGTCGAATTATTCTACAAATGAAAACTTGTTTTAACGAAATAAGTTGGTAGCATCCAAATTATAATTATTAATGATAATATAACCATGTCAAAAACTAGTGGGCATGACCGTCGAGACTTTTGAGAACTTTTTACTCACATCATAAAATACGACGATGTGAAGTAAGGTGTGTGGGCTCATAATTCCCTGCTTACGACCTTAAACTACTTTATTATGTATTTGAATCATATTATGCTAATGTTTTTTTTAATAGCCTTGAGACAGGTGAAGATATTTAAGTTAAAAATCTACCGGTTTATTTTTACTTTGTTCTAAGTCGTGGATCCCTCGAGGTAAAAATGTCTATGAGTGACAGTAAATGTTTACCATTAGATACGTCGCGTTGCCTCTAATACATACGATGAGGTTGAAAATAGTAACGGTAAAAGCAATAAATGCAGTAACTGGTATGAATGCAACTAACTGTAAAAACTAGCTTTACAATTTCAAAGTAATTAAATATTTCTATAGAGCGGAAAAAACCTTTGACTGCATAGGTCAGGTCGTATTGTTCGTGAGCTGGCGGTGTGTGGCTCTTTCGAGCTCGTCAAATACATGTGCAGTGGAGTGTGTCACCTGACCTAACCCAACCCTGCACTTGTGACTCCCGCAAGCCTTAGGGATAGTGACGTCACCGTAACGAACTTAGATTTGTCGATAATATACACTGAAAAATAAAATGATGACGATCAATTATCCGAAAGGTCATTTTAAAACAATATCTAGAGAGAAAGAGGATAAATGATTTAGTGTATTTTATCTATTTATTAAATTCTTTTTTTTTTTTTAAATCATCATTATAGATAATAAATGTGCTCACCGTTTCTGGAATAATACCGAACAACATGATAAAAACAAATTCTGCGTTGTAATTTTTTACCTCTTTTTTTCAAAGATGTCAAACGGCTTCCTTTAACTTCCTAGTGTCAAAGCAAGTTCAAGCAGGTAGGATTATTTTTTTGATTAATTGTTTATTTATTCAACTAAATTCTTTAGCGTATGTATTGATCATAATCAGTGTAACTATAAGTTGTAATACTGGTTCATTATATTATTAAAGAAATAAATCAAAATTTAACATATAACTAAATTGTCAACGATACTAGAATATTATAATTAGATACCTTGCCCAATACTCCCTGAATGAAGTTATGAAAGATGTACATAGTCTTTGCTGTAACATTTGTAGAATCACTAAACAAAATCTATTAAAAACAGTGTGTTTTCACTTTCATTACAAACAATTAATGTGTTGTAATATTTTATCGAGCAACATTAGAGCTTGGGCTACATCACTACGGTTTTGTTTTTTATCTCAAAGTGAGTGGGGTTGACGGGTGGAACAAAAAATTGAGCTCCGTTCAGTGACAAGGGAGCAATTTCTACGTCTTTTCTTATGAACAACTTTTTGAGAAGTTTGTTATTGAATTTCTCACTCCAGTGTAGGATTGAGGGTTACTAATGGCTCATAAATATGGCTGCAAGGTTCATAATAAATTTGGTGGCTTGACAACGTTAATTGCTTTTGCTATAAGTTTTTTGTTATACTGTACCGTATTTATTAAAAAGCTTCCTGCCGTTACGATAAGAATAATGGAAAATTTTGAGATTTTAGATTATTTTAAGTAAATCGCGTATAACAATATTTTACTCATTTAAAAAAGTTGTTTGTTTTTTTTTCTTTTAGTAAAGGTTGTTGCACTATCTAGTAGGTCATTATTGCCAGTTGGTTCAAACTTTCCTGCTGCGAAGCAACCGTGAGTTTCAGTTTGAAGGGTAAGATAACTTGTAGGCGTATGACATTCAATCACAATCGTCTCACAACCTAGTATTGTTAGATGTTTCTAAATCAGACGAAGCGTTGCTTTGTTCGTTTGTTCATTACCATGATGATAGTATTTTTCAGACACACAAAAGGGAATACAGGAGCTTAATTATGTAAATAAGTAAAGCAGACTACTGCTTTATTGTGAACGTCATAGATCGGTGGAGTCTGGTCTGATGAAGTTAAATCATTCTACTACAAAGACAGGTTTATTAAAAGCATATAATTTTATTACATCCAGTACAAACTACAACTTTAATGCACTGTACAAAACAATCTAAACTGTTAGGCCAGTTAGAAACAGCTGCTGCACTAAATTCAACGTATTTTATTAATTACTTTCGATATCTCTCTTCTTGAAAGCCTTCCATTTACTCAGTCGAACCTCCTTGATTAGTATAATAATTACTAATCGTTGGCTGTTGAAATCAAATGGGCAATGAGTAGAAGCATTTCGAATATCGGAAAACGTTTGGTAATAGAATTTTATTATGTGTTTGTTCACGTAATTCTAAATGATATAAACATCTATACAAAACATATGAAAGCTATGTACATTTTAGTTGAGTATTTCATTTTGGTTGAAGTTTGATCTGAAATTAATAAAAAAAAATTTCTTTCGGGTTAACGATTATTTTGTAAATTTTAGATTTGAATGTAAATTTTCTATAGCGTAAACAATAGCAATGATTGCGTTTAATTAAAAATAAATAAAAACAAAAATTAATACAACAACTCTACCCAACATCAAATTTAGAAACTTTAATTAAAAAATAATAATTATTCAAAGTTTAATCATCGGACAAAACTCGTTAACTATTACAGACGTTTTCGTCAACAAACTAGAGAAACGTTTTAAAATATATGTTAATTGCATTTTGCAACAGTTAAGCCTGAAGGTTGCTCGTAAGTTCAAAGTTATGGAGCCATTTAAGCCAACTTTGTCTGCGTTTGAGTTTGATTACATCTAATGGGTGTCGCAATATTTTTACCAAAATAGGAACGGTTTAGGTCATCACAGTTGTACAAAGTAATAAAAACACACATTACACTTATACGTTGAATATTATTAACGAGAATTAGAATTTATAGCAGTTTGCAAGTTTAAGAGAACCTCTTGAGATATAAATAAAACATTATTCTAGATATTGTAGTATTTTTTACACGTGCTGTATAGATTATACTTTAGTAGAGTTGTAAAATAAATTAAAAGAAGTTGAAAAATAGAGCAAAGACGTAATTGTATAATATTAAATACGAATTGTAAATATTATGTTGTTAGATTTTAACCAAGTATTTCTAATAATAGCAAAACATAGTTTTATAAATTGTATACGTCCCACAGATTAATAAAGAACATAAAAGGATCATTCAAATACGAATCATGGGTCCTTTTGTATAAAGGCCGTTTTAAAACATTATGTTTCTCTTCATAGTCATGTGTTGCACACGTAAGAATGTTCTGTAACTTGATTCATTTTGAGACACGTTTATTTTGCCAGTTTTGAAAAACGTGAATACATTACCGTATACGTTCGCCACGTATTGCTTTGTTTTGTTTCGGAGAACAGCGAGGATAGCTCCTGCATGTAAAGCGAATGATCTCGCATGAACAACGCACCGCGCAGCCGGACGACTGCTTCGTGTTGGATATAAATCGTATCTCATCGATTGTTTTACAAAACAATAAATTAACGACATCAAACGTATCCTGTTCGTATGTTTTACACGCATTCAAATGTTTGCTATTTGTCATTATCGAATATTTTCTTAATGATGACATTATTTTAAGACACATGTTATAAAAGAAAATTGCGTGTTAACATCGAAAAAAAACAACGAATTAATTTGGTGACTCTTTTATAAGTTGACATTTTCATAGTTTTGAAATTCTGATACCTAGCTCAACGGTTACAAAGAACCAATTAACTTGCCCTCGTGAAACTAACCGTCGTAACAGCACGTAGTCAAGTTTTGAATTTTTGTTATTGTCAAGTTTTAATTCGAATAAGGTCATTTGGCCTATCAGTAAGGTGATTACTTATCACTATTTCTTATGTGTTTTGGATTATGGTGCAATTATAACTTTATGAAAAGGCATCGTATTAATTACATTGGAAGGGCAATTTTAACATCTAAGACCCATCACATTCAAATCAACGAAATAAAATAACTTTATTATTAAGTAAAAATATCATGCTGCGTTAGCCATTATTATTTTTAGTAGTTTTGCTTAAATGGTGAAATACGTTTCGCGAGCCTAAATTGAACATTCTTTAAATCGTAACTCGAATAATTGCGAAACGAAACCAAAGAAAAAAAATAAGTTGACTAAAAAACAATTCGCACTATTTCAACTACATAAGTATGACGTCGTTCTCGTTCAAACCAACTAGAATTTCTTTATGAAACTTCTACCTAAATATGTTTTAAAATCTTTTTATAAATAAATTCCGTATCTAAGTGTCAATAACACGCTTAGTTGCTGCATAACATGTGACTCACTATGTGACAGTGTGCATAATATAAATAATAATAATGGGGAACAAAATTCATTTTGTGCGCCATGCGCTACCGGCACCAGCGTGACCAGCATTTCAACAGAATCTCCGACAATTAAAAATATTCAAATATCTATAAGTGTATGGTGCTTGTTCGTGTTAAAATTTAGATTAAAACGAATAGAGTTTTCGTGGCTAACTTTTTATGAGAAAAATTTGAACTAGGTAGATTTTAAATAATAAATTAGATAAATCCTCCATTTGGTAATACACTCTTTTCCGTTATATGATGTAAAATGTGTTTCATTAGTAGTTTCAGAGCTACTAATGAAATGCATGAAATGACGACACTGTTTATACTGTTATAACTGAGCACTACGTTTTCCTAGTGGAATTTTCCGATAAACTACGATTTAATATTATAATAAATTGATGATTAATGAGTGCTCAGTTATGTAAATAGTTTCTGAAATTTAAAATGCGAATAATAATCAAAAGAGCGGAAAAATCTTCTGCGAAAACAATAGTCACTTCACGGAGCATTCGAAAAGTCCAGATATTATCTACTATCTAAAATAGTCCATACTTATATGTATATTATTTTACATGATACCTATTGTTCAATCGAACGGTTGACTTCTGCATAAAATTAATTAATCTATACTTCTGTTCTAATAACAATGTGAATTCAAATATGTACAATAAACAATGTATTTTAAATATAACTACTTAGTTATTAAACAACACACAATCTGATATCGTAATTTCGTAATATCTATCGCTGATCATATTAATTAAAGATTATAATAATGCGATTCAAATGTAATACTAATTTAATGTATTTATGTAAATACGCATAGATGACGTTGAAAGATTTCCAAGAGGTGTACAATGCACTTTTACAGTATGCCAACCGCGTGAAACTGAGACCGCAATAGTAGTGGGCTGTAGTCGATAGCATTTTTATCTATATTTGTAACTCGTAATCTATATAAATAAAAATGAATTGTTGTTCGTTAGTCTGATTATAACTCGAGAACGGCTGGACCGATTGAGCTGATTTTGGTTTTAAAATGTTTGTCGTAGTCCAGGGAAGGTTTAAACGGTGAGAAAATACCCGGGATTTTTTTGTAACGCAGACGAAGTTGCGCGGGCCAGCTAGTATATAATATTTTATGTAATGTTTTTTGATACTTTGAATTTAACGAGACACAATTAATTTGTTAAGATAGATCAACGTCAAGATAAAAAATTGAAATGTGTTTGAAGTGTTTATGTACTTTCAATCTTAATCTCAATTAATGTGTTACGATTCAATTACTTTTAGAAAAAAAAGAATACTTATCGTTGGTTTATAATAATGTAGTAAAAAACACTTTTTTATTGTTACGGAAAAGTTAAACTTAATTTTTTTTTTTTTTTTTTTGTTTTTTTAGTTATTTACGATCGGTCGCTAGACCATAATTAAATGAGTGGTGAGTGGAATGATTTGAAGGGCTTGTGACCACTGTCACACGACCCAATTAAAAAATACAACGTCGTCGCTTAAATCTGCTGGTTCCTTCCGCTTGATCAAGCAGCTCAGCAACAAGAGAGTTGGGGTGTTTAGTGAGACGATCCTTGTACAGTTTTTTATATCTGTCAGCCTCCACAGTCACCTTGGGAACCTCCAGATACTCATGGACTTCATCAATTTTCGTAAACCATGGTGCGTTAACCATTTCCTTCAAGATAGTGTTTTGTGCTCGTTGCAGACACATAATGTTGGTTTTGCTTGCTGAGCTCCATAACTGGATGCCATAAGTCCAAATTGGCTTGATGATGGAGTTGTAGATAAGTAGTTTATTGTCAATCGATAAGACCGAGTTTCTGCCAATCAGCCAATTAAGATCTCTTGACCTTGCGATGACGGCGTCTCTCTTCAGTTTAATGTGGTGTTTCCAAGTGAGACGACGATCAAGGCAAAAGCCCAGGTATTTCACGCGATCAGTGTGGGGCAGATCAACATCACCCAGTCTCACCGGAGGACAGTCACCACTTCTGAGTGCGAATGTGATGTGATTTGATTTTTGTGCACTGGCTCGAATACGCCATCGGGAAAACCAGGCATCGGTTGCATTCAAAATATCTTGCAGTTTTGAGCTTGCAATTGTTGGGTCGTTGTCTACTGCGACATAGGCAATGTCATCCGCATACGTAGCAGTGGTCGTTCCAGTATTTTCGGGCAGATCAGAGGTAAATAAATTATAGAGTACTGGACCAAGTACTGAGCCCTGCGGTACTCCCGCTTTTATTTCACAAAGAGATGATCTTGCTTCTCCATGCCGTACAAGAAAGCGACGATGCGAGAGGTATGAAGCCACGATGGGAAAAACAGAGTGAGGAAGTTTCAACTTGACCTTGCAGAGAAGACCATCGTGCCAGACACGATCAAACGCCTGCTGGACGTCTAGGAAGGCCGCGGAGCAGAACATTCTTTTTTCAAAGGCCGCTGTTATGGTATCATAAATACGGTGAACCTGTTCAATCGTTGAGTGCGATTCACGGAATCCAAACTGATGGTTGGGAATAACTCCAGATTCATCCAGCATGGGTCGAAGGCGCACTAAGAATATTTTTTCCCACAGCTTGGACAAGACGGGCGTGAGGCTGATAGGTCTGTAAGACGTTAACAAGTGATTTGGTTTACCCTGCTTGTGTATCATAACGATTTCGGATACCTTCATTTCACGTCCACACGGCGGGGTATTGGTAAAGTTTTCAACTAGCAATAATCGCACCTCGGATTAACCTCATTGGTTACGATATTGCCTCTGCGCAAAGTTAAACTTAAATTAAGCAGTTTTTTTTCTAATTTTTTAAATATCATTACAGTGATTAAAGATAAAACAGTTTATTTAGTGGTCACCTAACGTGACTAATCTAACGGACAAACTTATACGAATTATAGTCCATAAAAAGTATTCTGAAAAGTATCGATAGTTTGTACATCACTTTAAAACTATTGTCGACCGCAAGTTGCAAGTCTGGTCACGCACTTCCCTAAACGTCTCGTTCGTCGCATTGTCCTTCAGACAACAACCAACATACGCGTTTTAAACGAAAAAAAAAAACGAAATAAAATTTTATTATAAGTGAGAACCTAATTAAAATGCGAACAGACGCACCGATCTTTAAGGTAGCGCCCTACCGCAAAGTTCCACTTGGTTTAATTAGGCACGCCTGTTATTGGAACTTTAAACTCAGTTTATCATTATGAATACTGGTTTTTGTCTGATTTTAACAGAATGTGTGAGTCAATATATTTGAGTATCGAAGTCAGCAATGTCTCTGAGCACTTAAGTGAGCTGCTCATCTCTTCATCATCTTCTATTAAGTGTTTTCACACAGATTAGGTATTATTCTTAGTCAAGGTTAAAATTAAGGAAAATTATCGTTTCTTCAATTTATGTAACCCATAACAAAGAGTCACACTTAAAAATCTGTAACTAACTGATATAGTATGGATTTCAGATGTTTAGCAGTTTTTTGGCACGATATACTCATAGGGTGATGAATTATGGACGTAAAATTAAAAAAGCTTAGAAAACACATAGTGTGACATAGTTTGTTCTTGTACTTATCGAAGCTTACAAGAACCTAGTCACTTAAAACAGAAGAAAATCAATGTTATAATTTATAACATCCTCCCATTGAAGTTTGTTCACAAATAAAGGTGTATTTTTGTTTACTAAAATAAGTAGGAAGTTATCGCTAATTGTTTTAAAATGTATACAATTATTTTGTCAAGACGAAGCGTGGAGTTCTCCGAATGGTATATTATGAATAACAATAATAAATATTCTTGTTTAAACGAGACGATAGTACCTATTTCATACGGCTGCAAATGGACAACCTTTGCTTGCGTGCCTCAGATAAACCAATTGCTACAAAAATAAAAGGGTGAAAATCTTTCTCCGTATGTCGCAAATCAAGATTTATATAGATTATGCACGTTCAAGAACACCTTAAATTTGTACGTTTGATTGTATTTGAAGGCATACGGTTTGTCAACCGACTTCAAGGTGAAAAGTTTTCTGTTAACGAACTAATACTTTGTACTCATTTTCTAATTAAAATCATTTTACCTAAATTTTCTATTACTTTGCCAGTTATGCTTCATATCGGTCGCGTAGTGGTAGTACCTAGTCAATTAGGATTCATTTTCAGTGACAATGTTAGTGAATTCGTTAAATAATTACTATCGTAACGTGACTACTCAACGGCTAGACAAACATTGCAAGTCTACTTCCTAAACCATAGACAACTCACATTAACATTTAAATATCGTAACGCCGTAATTAACATGCTCCGAGTTGAAATTAATGTACATAATGTATTCAGATGACAAATAGGAAGTAATGCAAGATTATAACCCAGGAAGATTAGACGGCCTCGTTCGTTCGTTGATCCGGACGAGGAAGACTTTAATTTGTTTTAGTTCCTACTGTTCAAATATTCTTTGTTGTGTCGGGGTATGACGTCAGCGGGACGATGACATTTAAATAAGAAGCATTGACGGTGCCCATGGGCGATATGTCTGCTGTACTCAAGGTCGCTCAGATAGTGAGCATTCTCATTCAATTGCTGTGTATAATGTTTGTTCAGTTAACATATATTAGTGTAATTATTCCGTGTATATCGCTGAATTGTCATTGTTTTACAAATTTCCATAAAAACGGTTAATTTAATTTGTGGCTTCTTAAGATATACTTACTAGCGGTGTATACCTTCATTTTGAAATTTCAAAATAGTTGTACCTTTATATTCTATTTTGTTGTTGTTCTGCTATATTTGTACTTCGATGGGATCAATTATCAATGATTAAAATGCTCATCTATTCCCGCTGATAATCTTTATATTTTTAAATTGTCGGAACGCACCTAGATTTCTTACGAAGATCATTAGGATCTTCTCTCTTATAGATACTTTTTTTCCTCGATGCTAGTAATTATAGTTCTAAAGGAGATAGCAAAATACTTTTTAAAAACTAAATCTCTAAAATACCAAATTTTTATTACAACAATTACTCGATACGACTACATGATCGTTAAGCTGTCTTAACGACAATAGACCAATTAAACGTTTCTGTTTCACCCCAGGTCTGATGCACAAATTAGATTTCTAGCTAAACGTGATTTTTTTACACGTTACAGCCTCCGGCAGTGTTATTCGAGCGAACGAGGGTCTAAAAACTGGTCACGCGGCTCGCGGCTCTCTTTGAAGGCCCTCTGTATGCGAGCACACTCCAAACTGCGATTCACATTCAGTTAATCAGTTGCCTGGGAATACTGACAGGCACGTCTGCTTAATTTAACATCACATAATTTGATAGTATTCTCAAGGTTCACGTTCAAATATATTCCAGGAACTTTATAAAGATAGTTATATCTTATCTCAAGTTTAGAGCCATAAATATCCAACGGACTAAATTAAAAAACTTATTTCTAAAGGTTATCGTTGAGCTCAGCTTATAGTTAAGCATTGTTGTGTAGCAGACTATGTGTTTTGATGTAGTAAAAAACCGGAGACGGATTAGAATACCAAAATGCTTGATAATATGGTATAATTTAAGACGTGAATTCTAAGTGATAATCTGCTTAGCTTTGGTTTAGTTAATGCTTTTAAAGCTGAACTGAGCTATAGAAACAGCTTTTTTACACACTCTTTATCAAAATTAACTTCTAAATACACATTTAGCACTGATGGTGACAAACACATAATCACGGTTAACATTTTTTTGAAATTGTTCAGATTAGTTTTGATGTACTGAATTTATAAAAAAATGTTTTTGAGATGTCAAAAAAAACGTCATAAACAAAACCATGAGCAGCTAACATTAAGGTCTCCGTTAAGAAGTTATACTAAAATATTCAGCTCACTCAGTTCCAAAGTGGCAATTTAAAAAGCCACGTAAATTATATCAGAGGAACTGAAATAGCCGAAACGTGCCAAGGTTTCGTAACAATAAACGTTACGGTCCCTTTTGACTAATAACACTCTTGGAAGTAACTTTGATACTTTGGCTAGTTTCTACCTAATGAGGTTTTAGAATAACAAGTGACAATCTTATGTGATTAAGCTGGCTGAGGTATTAAAAACTACGATAAAGTGTTCCACAATACTTTCTATATTATGTTAACTATCCTTGCAACATGCAATTTGAAATTCTTTTAGATATTCGACTTCGAAATAGGTACGATTTTAAAGAGTTTCAAAATTATGAAGAGAGAAAATTTTAATATGTTATGTGAGTACGCAAAAAACTTCGAAATATAACAAAATTTCGAAGTTCCGATTCCTGACGAGACAAAGAGTCATTTGTGCGAGTTCCAAGATTTTAACATTATTCATGCCAATTCCGCCATTATGTTGTCATGTAGAAGTGAATATGTGCTCATTTCTCAGTGGTGCTGATACAAAGGGGCCTTGTTCATGAACCAACGAAGGTCGACTGGCTCTGCGACAACGAGTTCATACAAACGTGTACTAGTGATGTTCTCGCACTTACACTTCGAGAAGTTCAAGGCTGCTTTTAATTTAATATATCTTATACTCGGATAAGGTCAAGGACTTTGGCAAGCACCGCGATGAGTTTTTGGCTGTGACCTGCTTCTGAAATTTAGTGATTTTCACTCGTTCTTTGTCACAACAAAGTTAATTGTTTAAATTCGCAACGATCTCACTGTGTATAATACGTTGATTTTAGTTTGTATTAAATCAGTAAATGGTTTTTACTTTGTATGCCAAATCAATTGCAGCGTGTTGTAGCTCAACTTTCACAGATATAATATTCTTCAAGATTGTATAGTTAACGTTGCAATGTACTATGTAAAATATAAATATTTGAAATAATAAAAGGAAACACATTTACAGATTTTTCACCATCACAATCGAGTAGTTTAATTAATATACTTATGAATAATTATTGACGCTAAAAGTTTATGGTTTTCTTCATATACCTCGTTTTGATACCGTATATCTTTGGCATTTTCCTACGACAGCCGAGTATGTAGGCCCGGCAGTTTTACTAAAGACCGCATAAGGTATTCACTATAGTCAGCGAATTAGCATTTCGTACGCGATTCATCGTCGAGACCGTCCTTGGAATAAGGATGTGGCAAAGAGGTGCCTTATTTGTACATTTGAACTGTCAATAGGCTTCAATCTTCAGTAGACATGTCTCTCTATGCGACATGTAAATCTTATGACTACTATTGACAATAACTAACAAATTCCTGTTCAACTTTTTGGTTAATTTTAGATTTGAAACGTGATTTGAATATTTACTTTATTAGATAGATTCTATTCAATCTAAATTTAAATCTATTGAAACGTAGAATAAAACATCCTATCCTTTACTGAATTATAAACCTCTACAAGAATAAAGGTCTCATGTATGGTTCGCGGAATCGAAGGCCCCCTGTATTTTTATAAATTGCATCCAACGAGTTTTCGCTATCTTCACATCTTCGTTACATCATATCTCCTGTATACCTAAATGTAATATGATAGGGTATTAGTATCTTCACTATATCTTTCTTATACCTTAATGTGGTTTTAAAATAATCAATAAAACTAATCTTGATAAAATACTCAATCACAATGAGGTATTTCCGATAACCCGATACAAGAATGAACAAAATATATTTCTTTCATTTTTTGGCAGTACATTGACCCGATCGAGTTTACGCCACGGTTGCAACGAGCTGCCAATTCACCAGAAAATATAAGATAAATATTTATACGAGTCACGGACGCATGTTTCAACCGAAAACATAATATGACGTGTTTTGCTCTAACAATGAAAAACAAAATATTTTTTGCGAATTTAGTGCGTACTATTCATTATTCTACATCTGTTTGTAATTAAAACATTTGGCCTCAAACGCAGCAGACTTAACTTTTGTTTAATTATTATAATTAAAATATTCTGACATTTATTTGAAACATACTTAATAAGCCATAAAACGTTATTGGTATGTAAATATTAATTGAAATCTACATGGTATTAGAAAAACTATAAAATTAATAGGAAGAGATTTTATTGATAATGTTTTTTTAATTCTGTTAAAATATTATCAATTAAAGTATGTGATATGCTTTCATTTTGTAGGTTATTACTAACCCATGACTTAAAACAACTAATAACTACATAAATTGAAAATACGTTTCCCAGTGTTAAAAAGTAAGTTTTAAATATACGAGTATGTTTGTTCAATGTTATTAGATCCATTCATTCGTTTTTGCATGAAAGAGTAACAAATATCTAGGTATACCTACATCGATTACACGTTTACAAACTTTAATATTAATGAAATTATGCTAGGCAACTAGAATTCTATTATATTATGATTCAAAGTCTCACACAAAATGATAAATTTTTTTTTATTGCCACGCAGGCAGATGAGCTATCGGCCCACCTGATCGTAAGCGGTTACCGTCGCTCTTGGACCTCTGCATTGCCAGAAGACATTGCGGGGCCGCTACCTACGGCCTACCCTTAAGGACTCTCTTCAAGCCTCGTTTGAAGAAGGACAAGTCATAACGCTCGGGAAACACCGAAGAGGGGAGCTCATTCCATAGCCGGATGATACATATATTATTATACCTATGCATCATACATTAATATAGTTTTTATATCTTGAATCCAGCTATGAAGTTTTACTGGTTTTGATGATTCAGTTAAATGTTGGTCGAATAATTTCAATGAGTCAGTACCTACGTGTATTTCTTTTTATACTTTTGAACCCGGAAGATAAGAATGACCCGAAAATACCATTTTTGCGATATCAATGTTAACTCAAAATTGCTTGGTCAAATAATTATAGTTTAAAGAAAAGTAAATTAACTACATTTTATAATAATAAGAAAAGTGGTTAAAGTTGGTTGTTAGGTGTCGCAATTGATTACTAAAAATATTATGTATATCTTAATTTAAGATTTAATTAACGGTGTTATGTAATCACGCATTATAAATAAATTAAAATCATTTGTAGTTCTAGAAAGATCGGCTTATGTTTTTACTACAGTCCGTAAGGTAGGATGTGTGCTCGTCTACATGCGAGATAATTAAAAAAACACTTTACTTTAATCAAAAAATAATGTTACCTGAGTAATTTTATCGAAAATTATACTACAAAGTTAAAGACAATGAGCATTTTCTTCTTGGTAGCACTTTATTGTGTTACAGTTTTGGGTGTTAGTGATATTAGGCCAAAGGGAGATCCCCGACCGGGCGAGGTAGTGTATGCCCGGTCACGCCGAAGCCCACTGTAGTAGATTTCAGATGTCGTATATATGCGAAGATTCTTGCAAATGTCGTAACCGCGATTCAGGATCTCGCGCGTTATTATTGGTCGCCACACAGTAATTCATAAGAGATCACGTAAGTGTTGCAAGACATTGATAGAGTTAGTAGGTATAGTTACAAAATGGTACTATAACATGTTTTTGTGTAACTGTCCGCATTTAATTCCGTTGCACAATGTTACACAACGTCCCCATTAAACCGTAAAATTTATTCGTTATTAACCAAATTTCGATCCATATTAAGGCATTTGATTTTGTAAACACGTTTAATGCATAATTAATTTACCATAGCAATTACCTACATAATTGAAGCAAATCATCGTCATGCAATAAAAAAACATTAGGAGAAGACATCGTCAAGATAAAGTTTAAGCAATAGGCGACGCGACGGGAAAGAGTGCCGAGAACGTAACGCGTCGCGTCGTCGCTCATAACCCCGTGTTGGGTTCTGACCTCAGCCGGGGTTCGGACGCCGAGTGTGAGCGGTTGTAGGTTTTAGTGCGGTTCAACTCCCACATACTAGGGGTATGTGGGAGTTGAACCGCTGTCCTTTCCTCCAACAGAAAACAAAAAAATTGCCGTAAAATTAATTTATACAAATCAGCCATTGTTTATGTTTTTATCTTGTATATTTAGTGATCGGATTACTACGTTAGGTTGTTATGTTTCTTTATTATCATTATCGTGGTTCTCCTGTTGTATATGCTCAAAACCTACATAAATTACCGATAGTAGTCCAATTAGTACATCTGAGTGACGCAAACGATAAGATGGTTTAACTTGTTTTGCTTGTTTGATTTATTAAAAAACATTGGAAGAGGTTTATGTAATAATTTAAGAATATAGTATTTGTGCAGACAAAAAATATGTTCGTTTTACTATTTTGTACTTAAAATTTATGTATTTGAAGACTATCTTTTTGTAGCATTTTTCCTGATGCGTCATCATAGTAAAATTTGATGAATCTCTTTTGGATTACCCCTTCTTCGGTGGTGAAATAAATACCTAGTGAGTCATACGTATGAACTGGAAAATCTTGATAACGGAAGTGTTGGAGTGGTAGTCACGTTCAGTGAGTTTTTGTAGAAAATGTATCATGACGATATTTTACGTAAGTAGAACAATAATTTAATTATTTTAAATGAAATGAAATACTTTATTTTCAACATTGATGACGTACTCATTCTTGTTGACGTCAACAGTTACAAGCTACCACCAGTTCGGACACAAAAAATAATAATTGTAGCCACCGTCCTGAGAAGAACTGGCAAGAAACTCAGCGGGCATGTATTTTTTTTTGTATGATAAGCATTTTTATTTTTTTTAATATTTGTACAGTTTTGTAAATTTACATTAAATATACAAAAAAAAAACGATTACGATAATGAAATGACCTTGGCGAGCAACTCATTCCCACTTAGTGCAATCGTCCAGGTAATCATTGACCTTATAGTAGGCTTTCTTGCACAGACGTTCTTTAATAGTTTTCTTAAACCTATGTATAGGTAGGTTTTGAACATCTTCTGGGATTTTGTTGTACAAGCATACAGACTTAATGAAGATAAAGTACTAGTTACCTTTTTCAAATTTCTATAATATTCTCTATTGAAATATTAATTCACACAGACTTAATTTAAGTACTTAGGAAAAAAATATGAGGAAAACTGAAATTATTGTAAACATTACTAATTACTATAGCATCATTTACTTGTATAATAACAGCGGAAACATTATCGGAAGTGTTTTACTTAACAATAATCATCAGAATCCCGTACCTGAAATGGCATATCTGTAGTAGCTCATTACTTCTGGCATCCAGGAACAGACAGCGAGCATTTTAATGAGTTGTAAAGCGGAAGATCTGTTCTGGCCTCGGTCGGGAGCGGAGTCAGGAAGCTGACACTTCCGAGCGGAAGTCGGTGCAGACGGAAGGCGTCATTTCCGGCCACACTGTTACTCCTTACGTGAACCCGTCTACAGGAGAGATAAACCAATCATTTAAAAATGTATACAGGCAATAACACGCTTAAAGCTTATGTGAAGTTGAAAAAGAATCATTTTCAATTTCTGTACTTTTCTCATCAACTATGCTTATTTTGGTTAAAGGAAGAGATAGCAATAGTTTATAACATTGCACTCTGATGAAAAAATATGGATATTGTCGATATTGGAATAGAAAAAATGGAAATAGAAGAGCGAACAGTTTTGATGACTATTAGTTGCCAATGTTAACGATCAGTCAAGAACAACAATTTGTTATTTTATGTTTTTCAGTATATAATATATTTTGTATCTGATGAAACATTCGTCGCTCTTTCTATAGGGCTATGAATGACGAGTCTTTAACGAGATTAATATAGGACATTCTTTACATTCCTGGACAAAAGGCAAACAAACTTCTAATGTAACGCACCTAGATCCTAGACTTATAATTTTTACTGCAAGTTGTAAATTACGTAAATAATTTAGAAATTCCATATTGACAAATATTAAATAACGAATTAGAATATATTCTAAATAAATTTAGAAATATTATTTACGACATTTATGGACAACGGCGTGGGTGTTACTATTTAACGCCAAAAAATTCCTTTCACAGAAATGTTACATGTTTTGCGTTTTGTTTTACACGACTATGATAAATAAATCTATTATTTTATATTTTAAGGTAGGTTGGGAGACAGAATGCACATTCAAATTGTGCTTCTGACTCCTTCGCGCTACAACTACTTAATATTTGCAAATAATAAAAAATACAATGCATTTAATGAAATCTTAATAGTGATACAATATACATTGTAATTTCTATAAATTTAGTTGTTTTGTATGATCCTTTACTATCGCTTATCTATTAGACATATGAACAGTTTTTCCCATATTTAGAGTCATTAAGTAATTTATCCTACAAATATCAACCAAAAGTACTGTCAAGAAATCTATGAGATAGCTCTATTTATGAGTAGAACAACAAATTGCTAATACAATAACTATGTTTGCTTTAGAAAACGAGTATTGTTTTCCGTTTATATAAACTTAGTATAACCTTTTCGGTTTCAGGAAAGATTGCGTTAGGCCTCGTTTGGTAGATGCTAATTAGGAAGTGGTGGATACCGAAGTGACGTTGAAGTTAGGGTTGTCAAATACAATATAATAAACCTTTTTTACAGTGTAAATGCATGGAAATAAAGAGTAAAGTACCTACTGTAATTACTAATAATGAGTTACGAAATTAGGAAACAAAAGTTTTTAATGACAAAAGTAGATTATTTGTCAAATCTATACTAATCATATAAAGCTGAAGAGTTTGTTTGTTTGAATGCGCTAATCTCAGGTACTACTGGTCTTATTTGAAAAATCTTTCACTGTTTGAAAGTCCATTTATCGAGGAAGGCTATATATAGGCTATGTTGTATCCCACTGTGACGCAGACGAAGTTGCGCGGATCACCTAGTAACAGTATCTAAGTAAACTGTTTGCTGTTTGAAACCTGATCTTTATAAAATATACTTTAATTACCCAAATCTTAAAAACCTGTAAAAATGGGTAATTATTACAGCTCATGTTTTACAATTTTTCTTTTTAAATTTTCTTTCACATTTTTATGTTGGCAACCCTGTTAGTGTCGTTGCGTGGGCTCGCCGAACGAGTGAGACCGGTCTCCAGGTGTCAGGCCCACCGACAGGGCAGTATTCTGTATTAATTTATTATTTGATACTGAATTTATAATCAAATTATTGAGTGATTATTTAATACATTTTATCTGTCTTACATATGTACATTTCTAGTTGTGACCAGGAAATGTGTACAGTGACATTAATTGATATTAATACCGTACTTTTACGCTTAACATTTGTTATATCAGGAAAAGCGAGTTGTAATATTTCATTTGTGTTTCCAAGAGGTTTACTTACGAATTTTAATCGCGAATACTCATAAAGTCTGTTATTGAAAACTACTAAATTATTTATTTAGAAATCAAAAGTTGTTCAGTATAGTGGTTTATTTATTATGCAGTCCTACTTTTATGATTCATAAAATACTTTAATTATAATCCGATGAAGATTTTAAAATTTTGTCAATATTTTCTCACGTCCATCCTAATTTCCTTCTATCGTGGATTACTACAAAATTGTATTTTCTATACGTTTGTCCTTGGTAGTACGCAACAATTACGATCGGGTTAACGACTTCCGTATTTTAAACCGTATTTTTTGTCTACATACTCGACGCTTAAGTAAAACTGTGTCATATAGATAGCAAGTAGGTATGACATCATTTCTAAACTGTGTATTAATGATTATTCTTCAAAAGTTTTGGGCCATAACTTTTCAGGCGATAACTACGAACGGGTAGTAGGTACTAATACTAATAAAAGATACTGCGACATTATATTATTACGATTAATAAAACAAAAGTAGGTTGAGTCATTAAAACACTTTCTGTGTCAATGGATCGCCTCAGATTGCGATCAAAGTTATCATTGTTATATGATAGATTAATCTGTTCCTAATACTTTTACTTAGTTTGATTTTAAGATATAAATTTCATTCAAGATAATGATGACACGGATATTGACATAGCACGAGTAAAGTACTTACTCATTTAAGGTATATTCATTGGTTATACTCGGAAGTCTTCCTTTTCATGTAGCAGAGTTGAATAGTCAAGTGAAAACACTTGAAACATACACTTATAATTACTTGCATTAAAAATAACTAGCAAAATATACATTTATTTATTTTAGGATTAGGTAGTTTGCCTTGGTTAGGATAAGCTAGTAATTTCCACGAAGTTGCTTACAAAGTTTATTATAAATGTGTGAAATGAAAAATATTTTATTTCATGTATGTTTATTGGAACGAAGTTCCTTATTGCGCGTTATCGAAAGGGGGCTAGACGGAAATTCTTTTGAAAAAGTTGTCACGACACTTTTTTTGTTTTATATGATTAATTCTAGATGGCGCTGTGATCAAAGTATTTTATTTAAGTTATAATAATTAGTTTATAACGTCTGTCGTTTTAAACTAACTAATTATTATAACTTAAAAAAATAAAATTTTATTACATTTCCCTCACTAATTAATCGAAAGGAACTTCATTCCATCCGGGTGTCCCTTGACACCTCTCAAGTTTTTATTCTTGTTAATGAACTAAAATATAATATACATTACACAGTACGTGTCTGTGTAACAATCTAAGCGTAGAGTTGCTAAGCCGAGAAGTAAATACTGTTGTTTGCGTAAACATTCTCTGCATCACCTGGTCACTTTGATGGCTCCGTAATAGAACTAACAAGAACAGTCTACCGTACAAGTGCTTATTACGCATCTTCACACTTCGGAAAGGATGAAGATAAAATCAAGATAGGTACTATTAAAATGGTCTCTATCGAAAAAGTGTTATCTTAAACGTTAAAAATGATGTTGTCATTGTTACTGTTCTAATATTATCGTATCACCAATTTTTCTATTATTAGATTTAGGTATATTATTATTATTTTATTTCACAACGTTGGACTTATTAAATATTATATCAAAGTGTGGCACAACATGTATCTGTTGTTGGGTAATCTCTTCCGTTTTCGATAACGAATGAGGTAATCGAAACAGTTTTACAGATGATTATATCAAAGTTATCAATACGAGTCAAATTACTATATTTAGTTATTGGATTGAAAAATGTGAAAGGTTTTCTTATAATGCATTTACTGTTGATATGATATGTGATTTCAATCAATTATGTTTTTAGTTGTTGCAGATGAAAGGGAATTTGCGGGAATCCCGATGATAAAATGCATTATTGTACTAATTTCATAATTGAATTATCGATATTGCTGTGTAATTGTTGATAAAATCAAAAGTTCGAATCATTACCCACCATTAGATAAGAGTTCATTTCTCCAACACTTACCAATATTTCAATTTTTTTTTATTGCCATGTAGGCAGACGAGCCAACGGGCCACCTGATCGTAAGTGGTTACCGTCGCTCATGAACCTCTGCAATGCCAAGGATATTGAGGGGTCGCATTTCAATTCTGTATTTTAGGTTTTAGAGTACTTCTAAGAAGTTTTTTTTATACTTCGCTTGTGTCACTGTTCAAAGCCTGTACGTACTAAATAAAAATAAAAGGACTTGGTTAGCTATTTAGGAATGCTAAGTATTTTTATTTTTAGAGCTCTCATACAAACCAAAACATAACCTCATTTTTAGACCAACCCCAGGTAGCAAACGACACTCGAAGCAATCATGAATGTCATAATACGTTACTCACATGTGGCTCAGCACGTTATTTACTTACGGAGCACGTATTGAACACGGCTGTGGCCTAGTGCAGGTAAACCCGTGGTTTTGTAAGACGTTCCTACGTGTCCATCACTAGTTAATATATGATGTAACATTGTAAACGGTGACAATGTCAAGGTCCGAGATTTCACTTTGTATTACGAGATCCATTCAGTAATTGGTAATCGATGATGGGTGTTCTATGGATGGCTCTTTAGTATGACGAGCCATTTCTGTGGAATATTTGGACATTCTTTACTTGTTCTTTACTAGTTTTGAACTGGATAAGGATTATATTGTCTTATTTGCATTTGTTCTATTGGTATAGTCGTACATTTTCTGTTGTGACATTTTTATATTTGCAAAACTTTTTTTTTTAGTTTACTATGTAGGTACCTAATTGTATAAAAGAGCTAGTATTATAATAGATATTCTAGAGATTACTGGTTAACGTTAAGCTAAGTAACGTAACGTAAACAACGCTTATGAAAAAAAAAATCTATCTGTTGAACCATTTTCTATTACGAGTAAAACCGTCAAAGAAAAAAACAAGTTGATTGCTATAGTTTGAAACCAAATAACACCACAAAAGGAAGGCGATAATTAATTAGACAATACTTTATAATTGTTACGTATAACATTGGAGTGAAATCCTTGTTCTCACAATATAGGTACAATACAGGTAGGTACAGCTTCATATTGATTCTTTTCTTAAAAGAGGGCTCACTAAATTACTTCCTTGTACGTCAAAACAATTGTACAGAATGTGTTAATAAAGTACTCTTTCATTCACGGGAAATGCACTGCAGTTGAAGCGTACTTGAGTAAGTAGAAATCTCTGACTCTACTTTCAAATTAGTTTTCTAATGTACTTCTTCCAAATGTTTGTGTGTCACACACGTTTTTTTATTCTTTTCAATCTATTAAACTCAATATATATACCTTCTCCATCCATTCAATATTCCACAATTATTTTGAAAAATTACAATTATTTTGCAATGCCAACGTCTCTTTTCTTAAATTCTTGGAGATAATTTTTCAAACTCGATATTGCCTTATAATAAAAGTCAACTTTTTACAACAACATATCTGATAATTTTTTAACCTATTACTAACATTTTCCTCAGAATTATTTTGTCTAAAAGCTTTGTCCTCTTAAATTGTATTTTGTTGATTAAATGTAAAAATCTTCTATGTCATAAGTAATACCTAGTTTTATTGAATATAATATCTATACTAATATTATAAAGCTGAAGAGTTTGTTTGTTTGTTTGTTTGAACGCGCTAATCTCAGAAACTACCGGTCCGATTTCAAAAATTATTTCACTGTTGGAATGTCCATTTATCGAGGAAGGTTATAGGCTATATTTTATTTTGAAAAAAAATAGGGATCCGTATGAATATATCGAATTTGTAAGACCAGGTGATATCTAGAACCTATTTATGCGTACGCTGCAAAAACTATTGACAATAGAACAAAATGATGTACTACGGCTTTTTTGTTAGTCTTACGGATCTCAGTCAGAAAAAAGTCCGCGAGAGCATATATCTAACTATCATAGTTTAGTCATAACAACTGCTTTTATGTTAAAAAAAAAAATTAATTCGACCGAAGAATGAATTTCATGTTATTGTGTATTGTTATATTAAACCTTATCCAAATAAAGTATTATGTTATCAAGAGTATTAATTTAAAAGTGAATTACTTTTTGGTTGTTCTAATCGGACTTTTCGTTGAGAAGTTATCACGAGTATAAAACATAATGAATACTCCCCGGGCCGCGAAAATAATATTGCAACAGCATTAAGAGTACTGTTTGAACCCCTTTGTGACTCAGACGAAGTTGCGAGGGTCATCTAGTGTTCGAATATATTTACAATAAAAACCAACCTAATTTGAGTAAACTTTTACCGACAACAGGAACAAAGACGCCGCTCTGACCTCTGTTTCCGATACTGTTAGTTTCTGCGAATCTCCGGTCATTCGAACTGTGATAATATTTTTTACGTAACACAAATTTTTGTTGTTGGTTTTAATTGCATTTTTTGTTTTACGATAAAACCACCTTTTTTTATAAATGCTGATAAGTTTTAATTAAGTCATATAATAATTTACCATGACCATAATTTTTTATTTTGTGGTTGACCTCGGTTGTTTTTTTTTCTCATCGATAAACTTGCTAAAAATACTTATTAAAGCCCATGACTATTCAATGAATAATCTAATGTGCAAGTCAAAACATGATAATAATATTTATAAATAATTCCGTATAATTAATTAAATGCTTACAAATCATTAATAAAAATTCCATCCTATCTTCAGTGCTTACGCAAGATAGAGCTTTACATTACATGGGCATAGGAACAAAAGATATAATACACATTGCAAATTTTTTGTGCCAGTGATGTAAGTGAACGAGACCTATTCAATATCGATTTTTTTTCGTTCTTATCGCTTTTTTGCGTACCATTGATATATTCGTGGCATGTTTTTTGTTTGTACTTTGTTTGGGCGCGGCAGACTTGCGGGCGTTACGGTCGCGAAACCAGTTTTCGCCGCCTATCTCATACATAGGTCTCCTGCTTGCGAGAATCTTTCCGTCATCTAGACCTTGAAAGCTTGACTCCTAAGATAAACAGGTATCTTGAAGAGGTACAGGATATCAAACTGAAATAGCTTGCAATTATTACTTTAAACAGCTAATAAATATTTTATGACGTACTTTATTGTGTACTTTCCATTAACAGGGATCTAAAAATAAATTCAACACGGCAATAAATTATGTGAGGTTGTGTAGGTAAACGTACAAAGTTTTGGTACCTAATTGAAATACCATTTACAAACGGACTATTACTAAGTTTATTTTACTTGTAAACATTAATAAGCATAGCATTCTCAAAATTTGCGCCTGCTTGCAATACAATATTTGAAATTTATAATAGAAAAATGTGTGCAACAATTACGAAACATCACTAACGACTATTATAAATAATTTATTTAATGATTTATAACCTAACGCAATAACCGTCAAAACTCAACAGTATTTTGGATTTAAACAACTTTGTGAGGGTAATTTTATTAGTTTTTAGTGATTTTGAGAATATCAATTTCAAAGTGAATTATGAAATTTACATTTTATATTAAATGTGTTTAAATCAATTAAAAGAAGGGCTACAAATTAAATTAGACAAATAATGTTAAGATAAAAAATACAATTTATTTACCTGGTCTACCTAAGTATGTTACATAAGTATGTTATGGCGCAAACAACAATAGTAGAATCGATTAGTGAAATTAGCATGAAAATCCGATTAATAAAGATTTAGTGCGATGCAAATGTTAAATTAATGACAACAATAAAAAATAACATTAATACTGATTCAACAGTGGCCAATCAGCACAGATTTTTTTTAGTTCTTCATTTTAGGAGCCGTGTCATTTATGAAGTATTTTATCAAGGAAAATTATATTAATAAAATAGGCGGATGTTTCGAAATGAAGATTTTAAAACTGACGGTTGAAGAAGTTTTTTCATTGATTACGAGTGTTTCTTGCATAATCGGTAAGTCCCCTTAGTTTGCTTCCATTTTAAATTTAGTATGTAAGCAATTTAAAGTTTATTAACTTTATCAAGACTGTAAATACATTCTTTCTATGACAGTAGTAAAAAGATAGATAGAATATTATTTATTGTACACCAACCAAAAATAAAAAAATGTAACATTTTAGAATAGTACAATCGGCGGTCTTATCGCTGATAGAGATTTCTTCCAGACAACCGTATGGCGGACCAAAAGTTAAAAAACAAGGTATTATATATTTGCGGTATACCTACGAAAAAAATATTAAACATCTTTGGATTGTTGCAAGTTGCACTTTACGTAACTTAACTTTAGCAGTTAGACAAGGGAAAAGGCATTGATGATTTATATTGTTTCTTTTACTAAAGTACTTGATAATCTGGGTTTAAATTACAATTTGAGATATCGACTTCAAAAATTTTAAAATCCATTCTTCTTTCTTTCGCTACACCTTATCTCATTTAGATGGGGTCGATGCAATATGTCTTCTCTCTCCACTCCTGTCTATCTTTACATACATCATCACACCAGACACAAATATTTATGATTATAATCCATACAGTAGGAATTATTAAATACAATTAAAATACTCAAGTGTATAAGTGTCTTGGTCTTTAGTAGTATCATGTTTCAAAAGCTTACAAAGAAAACAAGAACTTTGTCTAATAATTCTCTAACATGTGGTTGAAGTAAAACAGAACCGACACGCAGTCTGGATCGAAACATTAGAATACTGGGTCAGCCAAGTTTAACTAGCCGAGGATACAATGACAGCTGTATGTATCAAACTGTAGGCGAGAAGGGCATCTACAATCTATGCGAGAAATGTAAGGACTTTGGAATTATTTAACAAGAATATAGATATGAAATAAATTGACTTAATTAATTAAAGAAATATTGATCAAACATCACCAAATTCGCTATTTATATAGCTATCAATTGTGTTAAAAATTATTAAAATAAGTTCAGTACTTTAAACTTAGTATTTGATTTTGCATTTGTAAATTTCGGGATGAGGAAATGAAAGGCGAAACCTCAAGCTAACTTTTTTGTTACTTGTTTATTTATTGTATTATCATATTATATAATGTTGTAAGTCAATATTTTATCTTTCACAAAACATTACAGTCTTACGTTGTTTCTTGCAATAACGTTACAAACTTTAATGGTTATTTCTTATTATACAGGAAGTGTCGATGCATGTTCGAAGCACTGTGAACCAGGGGATCATATTGCATATACGATTTATGACATTACCGGCTGGGTTCATAGGTGATTGATCCAATGTACGGTCAAAGCTGCGTTGTGTAACCTGAGACGTCGGCGTCGAGGCGGCTTTTACGACTGAGCTGGTTATTTAAACTTAGTGTAAAAATTTCTACTAAATATTAGTAACCAACTAAAAATTGGTCTTACCTCTAAGTATCATCATTGTATAGGTATTTTTTTAAATACGATTTTAATTATTTCATTACTTCGACTTCTAAAATCATTAACAACTTAGCATACGTCACTTTTTGTCTTTGAAACGTGTTTAAATATATACATATAACTATAGTTTTTAATATATTCACTATAATAAAGCAGATGTATCTTTAATCGATACCCGGATGCGTGTACTATTAATACTAATCGAATGAATATCATCTATTACAATAACACTAGTAAGCAATGCTAATGAAGTACCCGTTCATATAAGTATTATGCAAAAAACAAGGAAGTGAACAAAGTAGCAAAAATTACGTTTTTATAGCCCCACGAAGATTCGCAGTATGATTCTAACTTGTTTTTTTGTCTATAAAGTTGTACTATAAAGTCGGCCATATGCAAATTTTAATACGACGGAAAATACCCACTGTAATCTAAATACATAATAACTTGTTTAAGAGAATAAGTTTGTGTGAAAATTGACTGTGTGTACCTTATAGTTGTTTGGACAAAGGATATTTTTGGCTGAATAATATTAAAATGCTATTAGTAAAATATTCAAAATTATTATAGCTCCGTTCATTAAAACTAATGAAATGAAATTATTTATATAATTACTTGTATTTCCTTACATCTATTTTTGCATTCTTTGCCTTGTAATGTGAAATGATATGATGTTAGATTTTCTTGAAGTTAAAGTAGGTAACACCACTGAAACAAGAGAAATACGATACAACTATTAAACTCTTCAAAGATTATCATTAAGATACAGGATTGAATCAGTTGCGTTTTCTGAATTACACAACAAATTATTATCAGAGCGACCATTGTAATCAGACTATTATCTCGTCATAGATATAATCAGAGCCATCCATTGTATTACATTATTAGATTAATTGCTACGGAGTCTTGTGCAAAGAGCATGCGAAGAAACTAAATACTAAAAATTAACATATTGAAGCAACGAATTACGTTTCACCTTGAATATACGAGTATTTTGAAAAGGCTGGTTGCGCCCGAAATACTGTAATAACGAGCAAAATAAAACAAAATAGATACCAGTATGTTGGTAAATGTAGTCAAGTAATTATGTCAGTAGGCACACGAAATGTCTTGCGATATGTCTAACTACACTTGATGAACTGAAGTTTGTCTGTTTGTGCGTTTAAAAACTCTTAATTCATTTATTTAGATAAATTTGAAATTGCTTATTAAGATTTTTTAAGTAACACTCCGAAAAAAAATGTCGATGTGAATTTTACCATTGATGACGATGGGAACTATTTTTACAAACACATATAAAGGCTTTGAAGCTTTTAATCTCTATTACTATTTGAATAATAGTAATAAGTGATCCATAAAAACGTAACATTATAATATTTTTAATTCATATTCTAACACTTTTTCCTCTGCTAACCATTTAATACAATCGACCTTCGTTGCGCTCATTGCCCTGTAGTATTGTTCTCAGAATGATATTATTATTTGTATTATTTGTCTATTTTTATATTTCATTGTTTATATGTATATTGTGGATTTATACAAGTAGCTACTGAAAAATTAAAAATTATAGAGCCTAGCAGGAAATACATTGATGCCTTAAGGCAGACAAATACTTAAAAAAAATTCAACCTTATCAGGATTAAAGCTTAACCTATAAAAAAACGTAAAGGGTAAGAATTAAGGAAATGTCAGCATCACATTTAGTTCGCGTATAAAAATATAGAACGCACGACGTCATGCGTATTGCGTATCAACTTTGTTTACTAACACACTATGAATTCGAAATAATATTTTTTACTTAACATTTCAATCCTTCTATAAATAGTATAAACAGGTATACCGGTTGTGTCACCTGTCACATTTTATAAAGACAAACGAGTTAGCGGAATGCTTCTTAATGCGATTGTATGTTGCAGTGCGATTATCGTGATCGAGATGTGCAATAAATACTGGTGATTAAGAAAAGTTGCAACAAGGTCTGAGCTTCCGTGTGAAAATATTATTTATAAGAATTGTTGCTTTAATTAATATATAATTAATTTATCGCGATTTTGTAGTCATCACGGACTTGATACTCTTAAGTTCAAACTATTTTTGCACTGTCATAAAACATATGAACATTTTTTTAACGTTAGTGTCATGAAATTAAAAATGCCTAAAGATTTGATTATCGAGAGAACTACACTCGGGTGCAATGAAATCGCACATCTGTACATTTTTTGAAAAATATTATTTACTTCTTTTAAATTAAAAAAATACATATATTTTTTAACACAGGGCTAAAGGTTAGTTCAATGCCTATTCAATGATACCATATAAGTGGAGACAAGGTTACTTTCTTGAGGAAAATAAAATACAACAACAATTTAATCTTTATTACAAAATGATTACACAACTAAACCGTTTAAAATTTGGGGATTAATAAAAAAAAAAACACAAAAAATACTGAAAAATCATTTATCAGTAACAAGCATTGCCCTCTCTTGCCCGAATCACAGCTTCACACCGATTCCCCATCGACTCTATCAAGTTTCTGATGAAGTCTTGTGGCATGGCGTCCCATTCCTCTTTGAGCGCATTTTGTAACTCCTGGAGATTAACTGGAGCACTATTTCGACCTCTAATTTTTCTTTTTAATTCGTCCCACAAGTGTTCAATCGGATTAAGGTCCGGGTTCCGAGCTGACCAGTCCATCACGGGTACATTTACTTCTTGTAAATATTGTCTCAGTATCGCAGCGGTATGAGGCCTTGCATAAAAAGGAAGTTACTTCCAATTAAACTGCCAAATGGTACGACATGTTCTTGTAGAACTTCCTCTATGTATCGTTGAGATGTTAGACCTCTTGTTTGTCGCCTAATATTGGCCCCAACGATGAAAACAAGCTCTGTTTTTCATTCGAGCAAGACCTCCCCAGAACATACACGAACCACCGCCGCATGCTACACGTTCTGTGATGCAACATTGGGAAAATCGCTCTGAGCGCCTTCTGTAGACCCTTCCACGTCCATCATTGTCATGAAGACACACTCTGGACTCGTCTGAGAACAGGACTGGTCGGCTGTCCAGTTGACTTGTTCTTGTGCAAATCGAAAACGAGCCCGGCGGTGAGCTGGCGTCAATTTAGGGCCATTTGCTGGCCTATTCGCAGTCAAACCACCTTCGGCAAGCCTCCTTCTGACTGTCTACTTGCTGACAACCACTTCACACACATATTGTAGCCGCTGTGCAAGTTCAACGGCAGTCAAACGACGATTTCGCAACGCTGTCGTTACAAGAAATCTGTTGTCGCGCTGTGTTGTAGCTCTTGCTCGACCAGATCCTCGTTGCTTTTCAAAGCCACCAGTCTCCCGATAGCGCTGGTACCCACGACCAACTGAATATCGGCTGATATTCAGTTGTCGAGCTACATCACTCTGGTTCTGGCCCGCTTCAATTAGAGCGACGACTTGAGCGGCTTTTTCCGGAGTAGTATCCATCTTTTTCAGACAAATGCAATTGGAGTCACTAGAGGTCTTATAAGGTTAAGCGTTAGCTTGCAATTGATGACGTTTTACACAAAACATGCCTTTTTATACCTGCAGTTGGTCTTGCAAACTGCAGTGAGTTGAGAGAGCAATTTTTGGAGTTTGCTGTTGTCGTTTTGTTTCAGCAGGTAGGTAAACTTATCATGTCTTATGTGGTATCATTGAATAGGTATTGAACTATCCTTTAACCTTATGTTAAAAAATATATGTATTTTTTTAAATAAAAAGAAATAAATGATATTTTTCAAAAAATGTACATATGTGCGATTTCATTGCACCCGAGTGTATATATAAACTAAATATAAATGTTATTGTCACTGAAATCACATTATAGTATGATTTTGATTTCGAAAATAAAACAATGAAAAGTAATTTATAAAGAAAAAGAAAACATAATTATACTGAACCAAAAAACAACAGATGGAACAGATTTAATTGGGCTTATTTATGTATTCCTTTACCGCGTCAAAAATTGTTGAAAATTTTATTGTCATGACCTATATAAAACTGTTGATTCATTGTCTTTCAGCAAAACAGTGATTTAAATTCAACCTCTTTTTGAAACTTCGTTTTGGAACAAAGACAATATTTTGGGCCAACATCCAAAAATGTATTCTGCATACGGTTCATTTGTAAAGCATCAGCAACACACCTTGTATTATTAATACCGCATAATTTGTGTTTACGTTTTGGTGGAACGTGTACGAAAACCATCCTCCGCTGAAATATGTTTGCCAAAGTACCCGTCAGCGATATTTATGAACAAAACCAGAATGTCTTTGTATTGAGAGTTCAAACAAAGTATAAACTAGTTTGAAATTTCTCCATGAAGTCTAAATCCAACAAAAGTTGTACAACAAAGTAATAGAAGTTGCAACTGACGTACCTATTCTATTCCCTTCTGATTTGAAATTTAAACAATTCTGCAAGTCTTACCAAACCTCTTGTAAAATATTATTCAAAACGTTAGCCTGGAGACTGAATTAGCAACCTACATGAAACCGTTAAATTTTCCCATTCCCATACAATCAAAATTGCAACTATGCAAATTCTGTGTTCATATTACACTTGTATTGTCGATAAAGGATTGACGTGTTATGCAAAATTTGACGCCACATTGCTCCAGTTCCTAGATTATCGAGTCATTACAACCCGACACCGGCCTTGGATTTCATTGCTATGCTGATAAATAACTTAGCCTGTACATGTCAATTTATTTTATTACAGGATTAAAATGTTAAGTTTACGCTGTACTTTATAGTTAAATAGAGCAAGACTATCTGTTAATTCGTTGTGTTTTTTGTACCATTGTTTGTATTTCCTATCTTGTTATTTATGATTTTATTTATTAACGAAAAAAATCTCGCAATCTCGTTGTAATCAAACTAAATTATTTAAAACAGTAACATCTGCATATTGAATATGTTTAACTGAGATATCTTAAGATTACCTACTGTGAATAAAACGTTAAAAATCTTTAAGGCCTGTTGCAGAAAAAACCATACAAATAATACAATTATCATGCGTTTATACACGTAGGTATATGGCTGTGCATGTAATCAATTTACTGTACAAATGGCGCTTGAAGATCTTTTCCGGGTTGGAACATTAATTTTAAAAGCTTGTCCATGTTAATAACATGTACACACACTCATGCATACATATACGCATAAAAAACTGCATAATATTTAAACCGCATCTAAATATACGTTAATCTATTCTCGTGAATGTCATGTTACGTAATATTAATATGATTTTTCGTCAAAAATAGCTGGGAGTTAAATATGGATTATTTCTATTTAAATGAACATTATTTTATGTATCCTAATACCTCTTCCACACATATCTCCACATCTTTATGGTCAATTTTTTAAATGCAATATCTTTTTCAAATTATTATTGAATTTCATGGTAGTTTTCGTTCGAGTTATTAAAATAATTAAATAAATAACATTATATTGCGTTAAAAAAGTGCTACTTTGAATAAAAACTTTATAGCCATAGATACTTATATGGAATAAAAATATTACCGTCGTGATTCACGACAAAATGCTAGTATTCTTGTAAGTATAATTAAGTTGATTCTTCAATAAACAACTTGGCAAAGCGTTGCGCAATGAGGAAACTTCACATATCAATTTAATACTCATATTATTATAATTAAATATTAATAAAGACTTGCTTATTAACGCCAAAACGGCTATTTATCAAATTTCGTATTATTTTGACCTATTTTTGTTGACGATATGATTGTAATGATCACATAATATTTATTATTTGCAATTAAAATTAAAAATATTCGCGATTAAATTTTGTTGAATTTAATGAGTGTACACTGACGAATTGGAACGAAACGAAATAATAAGTACAGATAAATAAATAACTTTAGGTAGATTATGTCTACGCCTAAGTTGAACCAACGGGTTTCATTGCCTTAGGTATTTGCAGGCAATACATTTGACAGATTCTAAATAAGACTAATCTGAAACCACTTTTCAGAATCAGTAATAAGTAAACATAGGAAGAAACAAACGGAAATTAGTAATATGTATGTACAAGCGAATTAAGTAACTCCTTTGCAGTCAGTCGCTAACAGTAATTAAGGGTAATTAAGTGTATAATACTATGTTTAGTTAATTTATAATGAAGTATGCAAGACCTGAGGCGTTCAATTCGAGTAGTTGACGTATGTTGTAAGAGGGAGCCTAATTCTGGTGAGAGGTAGTTGCCCAAGCAGCTCGGTTGCCAACCAGGAAGTGATGGTTTGTGCGTGGAACGAGTGACCTTGACGCCGGTACCGACGCGCGACGGATTACTAATATTCGTCGCTCGCCCTGTCGTTTCGATTCATGCGCCATTCCTGAATAATACGCCGATAAAATCTTTAATTGATAGCAACGTGGTGTATTCCTCAATATAATGTGTTGAAAACCAATGAGTTAACGAATTCTTAGAAGTTTAAATTAAGCATTTGTTTTTTGTCATTGTTTTGGTAGAAATAGTAAAGCCATTGTTCTAAAACAGTATTTTTACTACAAGAATATTTTTTTATTATATTTTCTCAAACTCTTGATCTAAACCGCCAATTAAAAAAAAAACTGAAGTTCGTTAGGAGGTAACTCTTTAATATTTGTGAAAAAATACGAAATTAACATCGGTAGAGTCGTTTTAGGGCTTTTTCAATATTGAGCGGTTTGCACATAAAATTTGTTAGTTACTGTGAATTCAATGGAATATTTTTTAGCTATTGTAATATTATTATCTTTTTGGGCAAACACTATTTATTTTAAAGAGATAATTTATAATTAAATATATATTATCGAGAAAAACCAAGGTGCCAGCGACTTGTGTTAACATTCTGTTAGTGCGTTTTTTCACAAAAACCTGAGACCAGATTTGTTTTTTTTATTCAATTACTGGTTTCATTCAACCTTTTTTTTGCTTTATTTTTTACTTTGACTATGTTCTAAACAGATTGTTAAATTAATGATGGAGGAATATTTTTAATCATGAATATTTTGAAATAAATATTAGACTGATAGGTATTAGGTATTACTTAACTAAAATATACTTAAAGACTTGTCTACAATGATTGTTAGTTATTACATTATTCATATCATTTTATTACAAGAAAATTAAAGCAGCTATTGGACTTAAATATAACAGCAGTGTCATGGGTAGCTCCGAACTCGAAATGTTCATAATTTAATGCATTCAATGATATAAAAAAAATATTTGAACTATTTACGAACCTATCCAGCATATTCGCAAAATTAGGAGCCATTTATTAACACAGTTGGTAGACATCAGGTACTTTACCATAAAAGTGTTAGGATACTTTTGCATTGTGTAGTTCATATGTATGGCTCAATACATATGTATACAATGTGTATTATGTATTTATGTGGGAGCGACGTCACGGCTCTACTGGCCTTCAAACCCGAACACGTGAGTGTGTACGGGAGGACTTAGCAATTTAAAATGCAATTTTTAAACACACACAGCACAGTTTTTAAACTTTGGACATCTTTTTACTGTTAATAAGATTATAATTTTGTAATTATCTATCAATTTTATTAATTAAATTCCCGTTAACATGTCACTGTTTTAAGATGTAAAATTTAAAATGATAATCAAAATAATATTTTTAGATAGATTCATCCAACTACCTACGACCAGAGTAATAAATAGCACAAAATTATACACTTACCTATGTGTTCGGATTCGACTATTAAGTTCAACAATTCGGGAGTTCAACACAAAACAATATGCTAATTTTTTTGCGACTAAAACTACCTAAATCTTCATTGCTGAAACTATTTGTAATACACCGTGGCCTTAAGCGTTTTGAAATTCAGAACAGGAAAACTATTGCGCCGTTCTTGTATAAATTTCCAGAGGCGATTTGTAAACGTCGTGACATTTTCATATAATTATGCAGATCATGTTTGTTACATTTTCATTCCGTTTTATGCTGAAGGATTTCTCTTCGTATTCAACATTTTTATATGTGCATTAATCAAAATGTTAAGAAATAAACAAGTTTCATAAAAGTTTCCACGGTTTCATAACGTCTATTTTTAAGAATTTAATTGTTTCTACTACGTTTGTTTATTGGATATTCGAAATAACATGATTTCACTAGTTGCTAGGTACGATTGAGACTTGAGAGGTAATGAATTATTGTGATGTTACTAAATGCATTAGATTAGTTTAGTTGTCAATATACTTCGACATCGTTGCGATAACTTTTATAACAAAACTTTTCCTGATTTATGGCATTGATTTAAATAAGGGATATCATTCACAAATCGAGACCCCCTATGTCCCACATCAACTGACAGAAGTTTTTGATGATGTCACAACATTTACAGAATACCTACGTATGGCTATGGCGAATTGTATGCAGAATTTTATTACAAATTCAAAGTTTTTCTCGCTACTTGGTTTTAAAAGCTATTTATATATTGCTGTTACTTCTACAAGGAAAATAAAAGGGCAAGTTTAAAATCACTTTCACTATGATTAGGGTTCTTCCCCTATCAAACCAACAAATAACAATGTCTACTTAACATGTCTTATTAAAATATTTATTACGCAGTTCGATTTAATTCTCGAAAACATTATCCGAATAACCAACAACATTAAGTTTTATCTTGAATAACACACAAATAAATATTACTATGTTTAATATAGACACGTCCAATATTTGTTTGTGATTGTGACATCTATTTTTGTGGACGTCCTTTGGGGTACAGTTTGATAAAAAGGCAAATGTTGCTGTGTTTTAATAAACAAACGTGTACCATAAATTATTATCATGAAGAGTTATTTAATAGACGTGCTGGGACCGATATAATGTAACTTTTAATCATTTGAATAACGTAAAGATTTGTTTTCGAAACTTTAGTAGGTACATAGGTATTTTATTCCTATTTGTTCATTCTAAGTTCTGAAGTGGTTTTCTATATTAAACTAGCTGGCCCGCGCAACTTCGTCTGCGTCACATAAGGAAATTTTCTCACCGTTTAAACCTTCCCTGGACTTCTACGAATATTTCAAGATTAAAATAAGCCAAATCGGTTCAGTCGTTCTCGAGTTTTAACGAGACTACCGAACAGAAATTCATTTTTATACATAAGAGATTAAACAAATCTTGTATGTGTCTCTATCATGACTCATGGAGCTGGATACCTTTAATATCTTGTAAGTAACTAGTATAGTGCAGTTAACTTTTACATTATTATGATTCATTGGATGTGGTTATTTAGGTATTCATACTTTTAGACCTGAATGCCAACGAACTTGACTAGCTACAAATGGAAAGGGAAGATCAGAGAATTGGACATAAGGATGCAAATTACGCTACCTAGAATGAAGGTAGTGAATAAGAGCAATGAATTATTGAAAGTGTTACTAATGAAATGCTGTACTAGAGCTTTAATTAAGAACAAACAACTCACATAAATAGTTTGAGGCCTGCGGGCAATATGTACTATATTAACTACTTCATAATAATATGTAGTGATAAATTTAATTTTCGCAATCTCTTGTATAATACATGAGTGTTAAAATGGCGATGATCAAATACAAGGAACTTCATTGAAATATTTTTTGTACGATGAATAAATGAGAAATTAAATAATTGGATTATGGTTCAACATCAAGAGAACATAATTAATGACGTGTTCGAATTTTTTGCTCCTAACAGACCATTACATTAAGAATTGTTTAATTATCGTAACTAAACACATTCGTGTTCAAAGCTACCGCACACAAGTTGTAGGGCCCTTTGAAAAAATACACGCCATAAACATCGTAATTACATAAGTCAAGGTAAAACCCACATTGCAACATATTCTATTAAATCCGATGTCTTACGTTGTATGAATAAAGTTTAAAGATCCGATGCTGAGCGTTATTGAGCCGATGTAATGACATTTCAAACCACTATCTCTGACCCAAGATGACTAAGCGCGTACCAAACTGGTATTGCTTAGGATATCAAAGGGAAGTCAGACAGAGATGGTCTTATTCAATTTAGGGTTAAAACGAAAGAGATAGAATACCACATCCCTCCTCTTTTTAAGAGGGAAGTGAGGACGGTGCTGTTGCATCGAAAGTAAAAGTGAACGCTATTCTGTCTTAGAATTTATTATCTACATTATGAAACTTGTTATGCATTACTTACCGATAAATATGTTTAATGTAAATAAAAATATGTATCCAATTGAATTTACCGTCCACTTACAACTTAATTCGATTTTACTGTCGATTTCAATAAGGTTTGTCCCATTTAAGTTTTCATTGCTCTATAAAATAAATATTAAGCGGAACCTTTTATTTTTTTATTAGTACCCATGATAAACCAGATTCTATTTTTAATGTACATTTAAAAACATGAATTAATAAACAGTTCAATGAATTCGAATATTTAGCACGCAGATTAAATATAATTATGCTAGAATGGAAAAGATTCATTATTTTTGAAACAGGTCACAATTTAAGCTATTAGTCTTTTAGGAATGTAATAACCTATTTGAAAGTAGATGATACTATATCTTTCTTTTAAATACGGTTTCAAATAGAAACAAATAAATACAGTAAATACATAGATTTCTTATACTAGACAGTAGACACACATTACATGTTATGTAAAACTGTAAAATACAAATATATCATCTGTTTTAAATCAAATCAATAACTTATCGTATAAAGTATCAGCAAGTTATTAAAATAAATATGAATCAGTTTTCTTTTTGATAATATCAATATTGTTATTTATTATGTACTTTAAATTACATTGCACCAAGACAACGAACATAAGTTAAACTGAACGTTGTGGTTAAAAGGTTTCTTATGTAGGTAGGCAATGCACAAGGTCACGATATGGGCACCGTTTAAATCAATGTTGGTTGTCATTATTACAGACAGAGCTATTTATTCTTACCAATAATTGATTTTACTGTTCATACGTAATGTAACAATAAAGTGGTAAGTACCTATATTTTTTAAATTAATTGTAACGTAATACTTCGGCTCCAGATTGTACTATACTTTCTACATTTGCAATATATTCGGTTGTCGAAAAACGTTTTTGATTTAGTAATTAAGGACATAGCAACACGTCAATTTGTCTGACCCCTTCATGCCACCAACACAGAAAGTGGTTTATTTAGTAAACGAATCAAACGCCAACATCTTATCATTATTTACGAATCCTAATTCGAATGTTGCCAAAACTCGCACATCTGTAATCACCGAAAATAAAAGGTTATTACCACTTAAACTGGACACAGAAACGAGTAATACAAGAATTCATTTGTATCGTAAAATGGATTTCAAGCAATTGAAAATTTAATACGAAAACCAGTCGAGTTGTAAAATTAAAAATGAAAACATAAAAAAATCCATTAACGATTTACACGAATTTAATGTCGAGTGTTTTAGTTTTTTTTTTTACCGAACAAGTAACGAAGTTCTTTCATTAATGTATGGAACAATAACACATATTTTTTTGGTATCGTGTACCATGTAATTTTAACTGTACTGTAACAACCCATTAAACAATCCCCTGCCCACTACTGGGCTCGGGTCTCCTCAGTAAAGGGATCAGGCATAGTCCACCACGTTGCCTACCTGTTGTACCTAACGAACATCTTTAAAGTATTTTTTTTATATGCATATTTCCTCACGAAGTCTTCCTTCACCGAACTGTATAATATTTCTTTTAAAACAAGTACCAGAGTTAAAAACATAGATATAGGTATAAATAAATAGAAAAGACATTCAGAGGATTATAAACTTCACGTAGGTCACCTTGAGTTGTTAGATAGGTGCTAGTAATAGGTGCGACAGTGGTGCCTGGCACATTGATTCAATGAGGTATAGACTCAACAGTAATAACAAACTTATAACCTTGACAATATACTTAAAACTGATCTCATCGTCTACGTCTCTTCTGTCCTTCCAGGCCAAGAACGCTTAAATTAAAACTCATCATTATCTATTATACCATCCAGTCTAATCCAATTATATTAATCTAATCTAAAATAATAAATGTTCGTTGTAATTTAAACATTATGATAAATATTAATATTTCAAAATTCTAATCGAAATTCACTGTTTACCATAATTATCAGATATATTTTAAAGGCCACACATTCTGTTTTTAAATATATTTTGTGTCAATAAAGAGACTTATAGAATACGTCAATCGTGAGTTTGTTTGGGGTTCACTCGGTACCGGTTCACTCGTTATCGTGAGATAGCCTCGACCTCATCCCTGTGTACCAATATAAATAAATCTAAAAATAATAGTTAAGCTAAAATAGGTCTTATAGTTACTGTTTAAGATATAATTTACCATGGAATGGATTGTGGTTTTGCACCCCTATACGCCGTGAATATACATCGATATCGAGTGTGTATCAACTAGAACGTGAAGTATTGAAATAGAAAGTAACTTGGATAAGCGTAATACTAAGTACTGGCATATTAAAAATCCCATAAAGACGATCTCATTACGACCTAGAATTGTAATCATTTCTTAGTTAACATTTTATGTTTATTCTCTTGTTTAATTATTAGATTACCCCATACTAATTATTATTACTATTATAGTTGAATTAGATAAACTTGACCTAATGCCTTGCCAGATGCTTGTCAAAAACTGCATTAATATTTATATTTTATTCTTCACTTCTATATTGCGACATAATTATGACTGCATTGATTTTTGATCATCGTTTTAAAATGCAAATCGTGTTACGTTTCGTTTTCGTCATAACTGGACATTAATGCTCACCAATATCGACTGCATCATTAAAATAAGACTACAACAGAAGATACGTAAATAATCCCATATTTTAATCTTCATATTGATGAATATTTTATGCGACTCAGTGGTTATTGCCACCTCCATACTGCATAATGATTTCGTAGCTCCATGTAGTTTGAGCTTATCATATCACTTGCCTGCCTACACAAACAGACGTGCAGCCGGCTCAAAACGTTCAGCAAACATAACGAGCTTCGTCAAGGACTGATTTACGATTATAAAGTTCGTCTTATGTAAATAATGAGGTAAATATTACAAAACTTGCATTTACTTATGGGACTGTTACCTAACTTATCAAGAAGTAAATATATTTTATTACGTGGGCGATTGTAGTGGTAAGTGGTTACTGTTGTTTATGAATTTTGAACTGCGGGAGCACAGAAAGTTCCCAACTACCCAGAGGTCAAGCACGTGAACAAGTCGCCGTTTTTGAATATTTTCTTTGTGACTAGGCCTCAAAATAAGAAGGTTCTGGACTTACTCAGTGTCATCCAAAAACACGCGTAAAATAATCTTGAGAAAATAAGTTTTTAAGTTACTATCACAAAAATGATAAAATGATATTCCAAGTGCATTATTGAAATTTAACTCTTTTTATTACATTCTAAGACCAAAAAGAGACTTCTTAAGTAATAACATTTCACCAAATTATTATTACGCAACTAAACTTAAAAAACAATCAGATTTTGAACGTAACATAATGGATCGGATAAAGATTTCAAAGCAAACAATAGTGAAATTACGATTCGCGGTGAATTCACTCTGTGAAAACAAATTAGTTTTGAAACTTCGGAATCATTCTATTGTTTTACACAATTGTTTGAATTCCACAATTGAAGTTGACACGGAATATTAATTTGTATTAAAGTTAAGAAAGGTAGAAATCATTATCTTAACATAAAGTATATTAATCGTTTAGGAACAATCTCATATTGAAATATTACTCTACAATGTTGTTTTTTTTTCTGTTTTAAAAAAAAGCGTGCTTAAAGATGTTCTAGAATTGGATCAGTTCAAACTCTACATTAGCTGCCAACCATAGTTGAACCACAAACTCGACAAAAAACTCAACAAGAAAACAGCATTTAATACCTATTTGGGACTTGATAGACAGGTGAACCTACATCAAGAGGTGATGAAGAAATAGGGAGAGACATCTCATTGTAACAAACGTGTACAGATTTACTAGATATATTATAGATGAGACTATACGACAATAAAAACTTTAGATAGATGATAGCTCGTAAGTTTGCAAGAACAAAATATTTTTCATCCTATTACCACTAATTGTGTGTTGCAAAAACTTGCATACGATTCCGAGTGTGCGATAGCGCCATAATTCCTGATTGTAGTCCGGAAAACCTCAGAACTGTGGAACTCATTCCAACTCAGATGTATGTTACAAATTTTATCTTTCCACATGAAACAATTAAACAGAAAATTATCATTACTTGCGGTATCCTGTTTTTATCGCAGTTATATTATTCTACACATAATTATGTAACTATTTCGTAATGTTGCTGAGTAATAATAATCTTCAAATTTAAACCACAGCAGTCTCCCTTATTACAAGATTTCGGGCTACAAGATCAATTTCCAAAGTTACTTAAAGACTCAAAAATAGAATTAAAATATCCCAACAATAACTCTAGTGTGACCTCACACTTTTTATCGGTATCTTAACATTCTTAGCCAGTTTTTTTTAAATCCGGTTACATCTAGCTACTACTTTTTATATTTACATGTATCAATGTATATTAACAATTCATGTGTTAGCGTAGAGCTGTAGAGTTAAAAAAGTTATTTAATTTATTTATGCAGCAACCCAATAAGTATTTTGTAACGTTGTTTTAACCATACCTTATCAAATTCACATTTACCTGGATATGCCGGAAGTTGAAAGAGAATCATCGTTACGAGAGTTAGACTTAGATAAGAAATGTTACGTCAATAATTTGGAAGGTCTAGAACAATAGATCTTTGGACAATAAGCAATTTATTATTTTGTTGAATTATCTTTGCAATCACAATTTCATATTGTACAGATGTTAATGACCTTTCATCAATTACCAGTTTTATAATATTCTGTAATCATGTTTCAATGACCTCTTATTAATTTGTTTATCAATGCCTAATATAAACTAGCGATAACAATTTCGCGATGTTTAGGTGTACGTGAATTTAGTCATCGATTTGAAAAGACCTATGATCTTCACTGTTCTATGAAACAATTACTTTTAACTAGAGACTTGAAAAATATAGTCATGGATTTTGTAGTTTTCTCTTTAATGGCCCCTAACTACCGTAAAAAGACGTCAACTTTTGTTTGTACTTCTAATCCATGGTTTAAAAAACATATTATTATTGGCTTGTAATTCAAATGCTACACTACTTCACAAATACACTTAAGCGTGTGCAAACACATGAAGTGTTCCTGTGTGCCATCTAATTTGAGCTAAGTGTTACACTAAATTCAGGAATACAAGCGAACTTGTGGAAAGGGGTGATTATTTTAAGTAGCAAGTTATATTCGGCCTAAGCTGTATTATTTGGAGCTGGAACTCGTTCTCAGAAACCTCCGTGGTGGTCGCAGGACCCTTTGTTTTTGAACGTGACTCGCGTTTTAGATATACGCAAATTAACTAAAAGCTAAAAATAGTACATCTTCGGAGTCCCCCTTACTCATTTTGAACCTAATTAAGTTTAAACTTTATAACCCTTATTATGAGTATGCCGTTGGTAATTAATTTGATTTGACTCAATAAACAGCTAGATCAGAGAAAAAAAATATCGTCATCATTATTATGCACTTCCTTTTTTATGCATGATATATTCAATCAATCAATTTCTTTATTTGTGATCACTGGAATTTTTACATAAAGGTGTTCAGTATTATTATAGTTCAGCCGTAATCACTCTGCACGTAATAGGTACAGCTCTGTCGAGCGTACAAATTGATACACTTAATTCTAATTTTAAAACATTTCAGTATAATTACAAGTTTGCATGCACATTTCAATAAACGAGCTTACTTATTAATACGAGCTCGCTTATGAAAATATTAAGAAAATCAATTTAAATGTAATATTTTTTTAAAATAACCTGTTTTCTCTGTAGTGTACAATAAAGCATTGAACAATTTTAAAAAATGAATAAATTTAGAATTTTACTTTTTGTGTTTATAGATAATTTTAAGGAGATCATTGCATTACTTACAATTAGTAAAAGTTTATATTTTTGGACAGTAAACTATTTTATTTTTGAATTTGTTCCTTACATGTTCGTCAGAACCTAGTAACAGCACAGGATGTAACAGGTACCATAATTTTATAACGGCACATTATAGTCTTCATACTAAAAGATTAAAAAAACTATTTTATTCTCATACAGGTGTTAAAGTTAGTGTGAAAATCAAACAATTTTTACAACATTGTTATTCCACCAGCAAATCATGTGTTGCCATGGAAACAATTTAGGTTATAAAGTTACAATTGACTTGATGGTTAATCCCGTAATAGGTACAACTAATACTAATAAATACTAAACTAATACTAATAAACTAGGTGCTACGAAATCAGATACATATATGTAAGTTAAAAGAGATAGATATTCAAGAATCTTTTTATTAAGAGAAGAACATCGTAAAAACATCTTTCAATTACAATAAAATTTATCAAGGCATTATTTGCATTAAAGACATCAACCAAATAAATAACCAATTAAGTGTTAAAATACGTCACGATATTTAAAAATAATTTGGATATCTTGAATGTTATTCAGAAATAACCGTTATAAAGTGCGTCCGAGTGGCATCGACACCCTCCCGCTTTAAATAGCGATGGGGCGATGGTAGATTGGCGTACCGCTAATAACTGCATGCGGGCACTTCATTTACCCTGCTTCCCTGTGCCTATTTGTAGCTTGCACCGTTACTGGAGAACAGTAGGGCAAGTTATTATTTATTTCTTTATGATATTTTATTCTGGAAAGGAAGGTAGATATAGGTTGCTGACAGTAACACAACAAAAGCTTTTAAAGTAGAATTTTCGGTTATATTAATTATTTATGGATGGCGGTCCTATAGTCTCATATAAATGTGGAGGTTAGTTCTAAACGTTGATGGTAGGCTATAATATGTCTTTTTTATTGCCATGGGCCACCTGATCGTAAGTGTTTACCGTTGCTCATGAACCTCTGCAATGTCAGCGGACACTGAGGGGTCGATATGTATTATTAAAGCTGTTCTCTAGCTCCAACATATTTTTATAACACTATTTCTATCGGAGGATGTATGCATACGTGATTGTCCTTGGTTAGAATGGTTGGCTCATTTTACGCAGTATGGTATTTAATTTACATCGTAAATTAGTTTTTGCCTTTTCCTAGAATCATACCAGAACATTTTTATGTAAATAATATAGATTAAATTGTATTTTATAGCTTCATTATTTTTTACACAATTATTAAGTTACAAACGTGTAGCTTAAACAAATAGTACTTTATATCATTTAAAAATTACGTTACGTTGTATTGTTAAAAAGGAAACCATTCTACCAAATAAATAAATGGAATCTATCTCAGACCTGCCCACGGTGTAATTACATGACTAAGCTGGCGTCTACCTATTAAGGTTACGAGATTTTAATATACGATAACTTATTGTCTTCCGGGCAAATTATGTGGGTTCAAAAGTATTTGCTATTTCTTGTGAATTACAAATTGTAATATGTTTTTACTAATAGACTATGAAACGTTTTTGTACTGGATTACCATCAAGCTAATTTTAAACATTTAACTTGAAATAAAATGGATTACCGTATCCAAAAACGCATACTTAGATTTATACGACTCGGCCTTATTGAAATATAAACGCTAAAAACATTTAGAAATACATAAATTAATTCCTTATTAACTAAATATTAAGCGCTTTACCTACTGTCTGTATTTATATTGTGCCCTGTTTAATAAAGCGACGGTTGTTGTTCGCTCATTTATGATTATTAACATATTGATTTCGCTTTAGATAATCAACCGCTTCGCTACATAAATTGTGAATTAAACTATTCTTAATTACTATTATAAAGTCAACGGGTGTAAAGCAGTTCTATTAAACAACACCTTTTGTTGTTTTGTAATGTTTGAAGTACGAGAGAAATCTCAAATTAAAGGTTATTTTAGAAATTCGCCCTTATTTTTTTTGCCAATAAGTTTCTAAATTTTCTCAAGCCCTAGTTTTAGTGTGAAATATGTTTGTTATAATTCGTTAATTTGTGGGAGTGTGTCACCCTAAATAATGAACTGAATTTAATCTTTGCATGGGGTAACATATGCGGGCTGCGCTTGTTCAGAATGTTGATGAGTATTTACACCCTAACTAATTACGGTTTTAAAAACTGAATCTTATCGTTACGTTTTAAGGTTCATATTGCTGTACCTGAGTTTAGTAATACTCAATAATTTTCGTTTAAAAAGAAATCAAAACAGAGAAGATTAATGTCATGGGAACCTAAAATTCATTTTGTACTTCATTCCCATAGGTATGATCGGGGAAAAAACGCATATTTTCAAACACAAATGCACGATAATTTTTTACTGGATTATTCAGACAGATAATATCACAGTGTACTTAACTTTTGACCATCTTAAGGCAGGGTTACAGCTGTACTTAATAATGTTTCTTTGTACGGTAAGGCAAGTCCAACTTGTGTAAACATACCGCCTCTGATACTTTGGGTATGCTAGTGTTAAGCTCCTAATTCTAATCTATGTTGTTAATTGTGACTCGTAAAGAAATAACTTTTATAAAAATGTAACCACAGTAACTATTAACGTATTTATTGTTTGTATCATACCAAGATGTATTTGGTTTTTCTAACTAAAAATAAAACTTCATGTCTTTCATACAGAACTTATAATGGACACTGTTGCCAAGCAACCGTAATAACATATTCATAGAGAATTGCGCTGAACATACCGCCCACCAAAAGGACCTTATGTCCTTTTAACAAACAAAAACACTTAAAGCTACTTAACATAACATTTAAAAAATCTTAAGAATAAATTTACACATTTAAAAAACACCCTTTGAGAAAAAAAAAAAAAAGTAAATCATAGCATCTTATTCATTACAATTATAAGGTAATGCACATAGGGTTGAAATGGATCTCTTGATGCTTTTACCGTTAGATCGCACCGTATATACCCTTGTTACATGATCTGGCCCGGGATGCTTTGTTAAAATACGGGCAAGTGACCATTTGCTAGGCGGCAAATTTTCACCTTTCAGCAACACTATTTCACCTATCTCAAATTCTGATGCTTTCTTGAGCCATTTAGGGCGTTGATTGAGTCGTGATAACTAATTAGGGACGGAAACCCAATTCACATTATTATTTGTCAGCCGCGAACGGTAGCACCATTCAAACTTAATGGAATATTACTATGCGACTTGATTTTGGACTGCGCCGGGAGTTTCAATGGGATTTTATAGTCGCTGACGTACAGACGGCCATCATCGGTTCGGATTTCCTGAGCTACTTTAATCTTCTTCCTGACTTACGGCACAAGCGCCTGATTGACGGAAATACCAAATTAACCACGGCTGCATCAATAGCTCAGGTAGACCAAGTCAGTGTTAGGTCGGTGATGGTCCAAGATGACTCTCCGTACGCTAAAATCCTCCTGGAGTTCCCGAGTTTGACGCGCCCACCTAGTTTTCCAAGGAATGTAAAGCACACCACGGTACACCATATCATCACAACAGATGGTCCTCCAGTATATAGCCGCCCACGACGATTAGCACCTCAAAAGTTGATTGCTGCCAAAAAAGAATTCGAGGACATGGTCAAATGTGGTACAGCCAGACCTTCGGATAGTCCCTGGGCTTCACCGTTACATATGGCCAGAAAAGGTCAAGATGGATGGCGACCTTGTGGAGATTTTCGTGCGCTCAATGCACGCACCGTTCCAGACCGTTATCCTGTACGACATATTGGCGATTTCACCCACAATATCGCAGGATCAACTATTTTCAGTACCCTCGATTTGGTAAAAGCCTACCAACAGATTCCGGTACATGAGTCGGACATCTGCAAAACCGCAATTACAACACCTTTCGGGTTATTCGAGTTCCCCTTTATGACTTTCGGGCTCCGCAATGCAGGACAAACGTTCCAGCGCTTCATCGATGAAGTCGTAAGGGGACTCGATTTCTGCTACCCTTATGTCGATGATATATTGGTGTTTTCAGACTCACCAAATCAACACATGGATCACCTACGCACTCTATTTACACGTTTAACGGCATACGGTGTGGTGCTGAATGCGTCAAAATGCGTTTTTGGAGCAGAGGAGGTAAAATTTTTAGGGTATCGGGTAAATAAGAATGGAACGTACCCACCACCAGAGAAAATTGAGGCTTTACAAAATTATCCATTACCACAGACAGTACAAGGTCTTCGCAGGTTTTTGGGAATGATAAATTTTTATAGAAAATTTCTCCCTAATTCCGCAGAACTTCAAGCACCTCTTATAAACATACTTACCGATATAAAACTTAAAGGTGCTAAACCGGTACCATGGACAGCAGAATTGGAGTTGTCATTCAAGAAATGCAAGGATAGTCTTACGAACGCCACTCTACTTACCCATCCAATTTGTGGGGCAGAATTAGGATTGTTCACAGATGCATCAATATTGCAAGTTGGATCATGCCTTCAACAAAAGATTAATGGAGAATGGAAACCTCTTGCATTTTTCAGCAAGAAACTTAACAGCAAGCAAACGCAATGGCCAGCTTATTACAGAGAATTGCTTGCAGTTTACGAAAGTATACACCATTTCCGGCACATAGTTGAAGCACAACATGTTACCATTTATACCGACCATAAACCTCTCATATACGCTTTCAAACAACGCCGCGAAAAACTTCCTCCCATTCAACTAAATCACCTTTCTTTCATATCTCAATTTACAACAGATGTAGTTCATATCAAAGGACAGGATAACATAGTTGCTGACACCATGTCTAGAATCGAATCCATCTCCTTCGACAACAGTTACCATGAGCTAGCCCAAGAACAATCAGTTGATAAAGAACTTCAGGAGACGATGGAGAAATCATCACTGGAGTTACGAAAGCTTCGCGTTTCAGGTACTGATTGCTTTATATTTTGTGATGTATCAACGGGAAAACCCAGGCCATATGTAACACCTTCTTTCCGGAAAACCTATTTTAATAAGTTACACAATCTCAGCCACCCAGGTGCTCAAACGTCTGCACGATTGGTAGCAGAACGTTTTGTATGGCCCTCAATGCGAAAGGATTGTCGGAAATGGGCACGCGAATGTATAGCATGCCAACGAAGTAAAGTCACAAGGCATACGTGGACACCTATCGAAAAATTCTCAACGCCTACAAAACGTTTCAGACACGTTCACATAGATATCATCGGCCCAATGCCGTCAAGTAAAGGCTTCAGGTATTGCCTAACAGCAGTGGACCGCTTTACCAGATGGCCAGAAGCATGGCCGATGATCGGAATCACGGCAGAAGAAGTAGCTGAAACTTTTACTTCAGGTTGGATCGCTCGTTTTGGGGTGCCTTCTACGGTGACAACTGATCAAGGTCGACAGTTCGAATCCGAACTGTTCAACTCTGTTCTGAAGCAATTTTCTACTGAGCGTGTACGTACTACCAGCTATCATCCCTGTGCCAATGGAATGGTGGAGAGATTGCATCGTCAGTTAAAAGCAGCGCTCATGTGCCACGGTGGAACTTGGTGTGCAGCTCTTCCACTAGTGTTACTAGGTATACGAGCTGCGTTAAAAGAAGATATTAAAACTTCAGCTGCTGAGCTTGTTTATGGCGAACCTTTGCGGCTTCCGGGAGAATTTGTCACCTCTTCTACTACTCCAAGCACATTCCAGGAAGTTTCAGATTTTGCAACGCAATTAAGATACCAGATGGGATGTTTGAAACCAACACCCGCGTCACATCACACAGAACGTCGCTCATTTATATCAAAAGAGTTATCTAATGCTACTCATGTCTTTTTAAGAGATGATGCAGTTAAATCGCCGTTAAAGCCGCCGTACACCGGTCCACATCCAGTTGTGACCAGAACCGAAAAGACAATTACAATAGACATGGGCAACAGAAATCTTCACGTCAGTCTTGACCGTGTAAAACCGGCTTTTATCGAAGATTCATCGTCGTCAACTGGGAATGCAGAAGAAACGACGTGTACAGACAAATTGCCAACTCCACTTCCACTTTCACCTCTACCAGTTCAGCCTTCACTAAAGACGACTGATGTACCTCATAATCCCATGAAATATGTTACTCGGTCTGGACGTCAGGTGCGGTTCAAGTTGCCAGTGGATGTGTAATCAGCTCGCTGATATCGCTACGCGCTTGATGGCCTTTCCTACAACGTAGGTGGGTGATGTGGCGGTGGCGCCATCTATAACAGGCTTTGACGGACCAGAGAGAAAGGTTTTGGACGGAAGAGAGAAAAACGTCAAGGAAGAAAATTGTTCATATAAAATAAAGATTCTAAAATATAATTAAAGTCTTTAATAGTGACCCCGTTTGAGAAATTGATAACGAAATATTAACGGCAACCTTCCGAGCAAAAAAATCGTCCTCCAACTACAACTATCGAACCATATCAACAAAATGTCAACCCACGAAAATGAAGAAGTGCAGGCCCTTAAACGGCAGATCAAGGACCTGGAAAGTAAGAGAAACGTTGCAGCGGTAGCGATAAAGTTACCAACATTTTGGACCGACAGACCCACGGTGTGGTTCGGGCAGGCCGAAGCCCTATTTGAAATATCCGGAATCAGCCAAGACCGAACAAAATACAACCATGTCATTGCAACTCTCGACTCAAAAGTCGCAGGTGAGGTGGCAGACATAATTGAGAATCCACCGAAAACAGACTGCTACGCACATTTAAAATCGGAATTAGTAAAACGTCTTTCTGCTTCCAAAGAAGAAAGAATAAATCGATTGCTGCGCGAAGAAGACATTGGAGATAGAAAACCATCCCAGTTCTTGAGACATTTAAAAAATCTAGCCGGCCCGATTTTCACTAACGATGACATAATTCGCGAGTTATGGCTACGACGTCTGCCGCAAAATGTTCAAGCCATATTAGCAAGCCAAACAGAGCTACCACTTGTTAAAGCAGCCGAGATGGCGGACAAAATCATGGAGGTGGTGGCCTCAGCGCCCGTTCATGCAGCACAAAGCTCTTCAACAGAAGTTTTGGAACTCAGACTCCGTGTGGAAGAACTCACCAAAGCTTTTGAGACATTTGCGATACGGTCAAGATCACGTTCTGAAACACGCACCGAATATAGTAGATCTCGGTCAACATCCCGAGGAACCTCCAGCATATGCTGGTACCATAAAAGATTCGGAAGCAAGGCTAGCAGGTGCACAATTCCATGTGGCTGGAAAAAACAGGGAAACGAACCCAACAATCAGTAGACGCGGCAGCTGATTGTTCTTATAGTACTAGCCGCCGTTTGTTCATTCATGACAAGGCAACAGCGCGACGTTTTTTAATTGATACTGGAAGCGACATTTGCTGTTTTCCAAAAAACTTAGTAAAGGGACGGAAACCCAATTCACATTATTATTTGTCAGCCGCGAACGGTAGCACCATTCAAACTTACGGGAATATTACTATGCGACTTGATTTTGGACTGCGCCGGGAGTTTCAATGGGATTTTATAGTCGCTGACGTACAGACGGCCATCATCGGTTCGGATTTCCTCAGCTACTTTAATCTTCTTCCTGACTTACGGCACAAGCGCCTGATTGACGGAAATACCAAATTAACCACGGCTGCATCAATAGCTCAGGTAGACCAAGTCAGTGTTAGGTCGGTGATGGTCCAAGATGACTCTCCGTACGCTAAAATCCTCCTGGAGTTCCCGAGTTTGACGCGCCCACCTAGTTTTCCAAGGAATGTAAAGCACACCACGGTACACCATATCATCACAACAGATGGTCCTCCAGTATATAGCCGCCCACGACGATTAGCACCTCAAAAGTTGATTGCTGCCAAAAAAGAATTCGAGGACATGGTCAAATGTGGTACAGCCAGACCTTCGGATAGTCCCTGGGCTTCACCGTTACATATGGCCAGAAAAGGTCAAGATGGATGGCGACCTTGTGGAGATTTTCGTGCGCTCAATGCACGCACCGTTCCAGACCGTTATCCTGTACGACATATTGGCGATTTCACCCACAATATCGCAGGATCAACTATTTTCAGTACCCTCGATTTGGTAAAAGCCTACCAACAGATTCCGGTACATGAGTCGGACATCTGCAAAACCGCAATTACAACACCTTTCGGGTTATTCGAGTTCCCCTTTATGACTTTCGGGCTCCGCAATGCAGGACAAACGTTCCAGCGCTTCATCGATGAAGTCGTAAGGGGACTCGATTTCTGCTACCCTTATGTCGATGATATATTGGTGTTTTCAGACTCACCAAATCAACACATGGATCACCTACGCACTCTATTTACACGTTTAACGGCATACGGTGTGGTGCTGAATGCGTCAAAATGCGTTTTTGGAGCAGAGGAGGTAAAATTTTTAGGGTATCGGGTAAATAAGAATGGAACGTACCCACCACCAGAGAAAATTGAGGCATACAAAATTATCCATTACCACAGACAGTACAAGGTCTTCGCAGGTTTTTGGGAATGATAAATTTTTATAGAAAATTTCTCCCTAATTCCGCAGAACTTCAAGCACCTCTTATAAACATACTTACCGATATAAAACTTAAAGGTGCTAAACCGGTACCATGGACAGCAGAATTGGAGTTGTCATTCAAGAAATGCAAGGATAGTCTTACGAACGCCACTCTACTTACCCATCCAATTTGTGGGGCAGAATTAGGATTGTTCACAGATGCATCAATATTGCAAGTTGGATCATGCCTTCAACAAAAGATTAATGGAGAATGGAAACCTCTTGCATTTTTCAGCAAGAAACTTAACAGCAAGCAAACGCAATGGCCAGCTTATTACAGAGAATTGCTTGCAGTTTACGAAAGTATACACCATTTCCGGCACATAGTTGAAGCACAACACCCTAAATTTAACGTATTCGTGTACGACAAATAGCGCAGCATTCAGACCTCCAGCTTATTGTGTTTTATTAGTTCGCAATGTTACTTATTATTGTAGGATTCATTAAAAAAGCTGTGAGTATCCACAAAACTACTGAAAAAACATTTCGTTGTTTTTCACAATTTCCGACACGCAACAAACAATCATTTCATGCATTAATAAAAAAACAAATTAACCGGCGTTTAAAAGTTCTCCCATCGATTCTAAGGTCGTTTTTACACGATTGTATACTAACACAATAGTGGACGTGCATTAACACACGTCACGGAAGCAATCAACGCAAAACGATACTTATTACGTATAAGAAATAATCAAAACATACGTAATTTTTCGTGTAATCTTGTGTAGGTATCGGTTGTAATTTACATCATAATCGATCGTGATATTTATAATATTACGGCACCGGGTTTCGTGATTTTAAGCTGTAAGTAATAAAACACCCACTGGTTAACGTAGACGGTTGTGTAAATATTAAACGATTCTAAACTTTGCTCGTTCTTTGTTTATCGGAAGTTCGTCGTTTCATGTGTCTATTGTCTTAATGCTTCTTCACCTTTTATTACTGTAACTTATGCTAAGACGGTGATAGTAGCTGTGTATCTTCTTTATAAATATTTAAACTGATTAATACATTATCATCTAACAACGCAGCTGTTCTCCCACAGTCAATACAATATCTTTTACATCAAACTGCTTCAAAACTTACCGATGACCCTTTAAAATGATATTCATAATGTTAGGTACATTCATCATATCATAAAATAATAAAGAAGGAAAAAATACGGTTTTTGAGTATAAATATGATAGGAGTTTTACTTGTTTGTTCATGGACTAAAATCACACGACTTTATAAAGTCATTTTAATCAATTTACATGTGCTTGAGAACAAACGATAATCACTAATTAGATATATCATCGTAATTTACATTTATGCTTTGGATAGATTGACAAGTATGGAATATTAAAGAAATCCATTCAACGTTTTTATAAGGGTTGGGGTCAATACAAATAGGGTTCTGATGTTCTAGGGGTTAGTTGTTCGGTTGCAACGGTCACATAAACGGACGACCTGCAAAGGTTAATGTATTCACTCACCTATTTAACATTTATAAAGTAGACTAAAGTATTCAAGAAAAACGATAACACATATCAGCTGTCACATTACTTAATTGGCCAAAAAAATCTGTATTTTTATTGTTTAGTCGAATTTTGGTTAATAAAATAATTAATGAAGCCCCAGTTGTGTTTTAAATTGAACATTCAAAATAAGTTACGGATCCGGTTCTGTAAATACCAAGCGTCGTAGGTACCATTCGCAAAACATACCAGTGTTATTATGCAAATAGGTGTTTGTGTTCGTGGAAACCTTGATCTTTCACACCTTCCCTCACCCCATGAAGCTCTCGACTCATCATCGACCTAATGCATGTTCAAGTGTCATTTTAAAGTGTTCATTATGCTTTAAATTTGCGTGTTATGTGGGACACGCGCTTAGCACGCGTCCCGCATGGTACTGCGATGTGGGGAGCGTTTTTATGATGGCAATTCGCAAACGATCATCGTTCAGTACCAACATGTTATTATAGCAACTTTAAAAGGGCTCTCGATGAGTGTCGGAGTTCGTGGTTTAGTTATGGGAAAATTTTATGATGGCGTATATCGTTGTCAGTCATAAAGGTTAATGTGGAGATCCTTTGTCATTTGGATTTAATACTTTAAATTATTTCGACTACATGGGTCTTGGAAATCTTCATTGAATTTGAAATGTGAATTACATAAATCATGTCTCAGATACACTAATTGAATTCTTATTAAACGTGCCTGAGTTCCAAGATGTTATTAATTAATTATAGTCTATCAATTTCAACGAAAGGTCAGTGAATTGTTTGCATTATAACTGCACATAAGTTATGACGATAAAATTGGGTAATACTGAATTAAATTGTGCTAAATAAGAAATCTTAAATACGACAAATATTTTTTTATCGTCGAACTTTAAAACTTAGGAAGCATTTTCTTTGTTTTGTTAAGTAATACTTGGTCACGGAATTCCGATTGCCTGCAACTTAAGATGCATATTTTTTTAATTTAGTGTAATCGTAGGAAAGATACTTAAAGACATATTTTGGAAAAGTACGATAATGGCATAATAATAACAAAAAACGACACAATTTCAGTATAGAACAAGAAGCTAAAATAATGCCCAATTTGAGACTATTTGTATCGTACAAATGACAATTACACTTGATGACGAAACTGGAGCATCCACATAATCAGAGCCTGGTTCATCGCGAAAGCCCTTCTCGTAAATCATAGGTCAACGACCAGATAAAGAAGTCAAGACTGTTTATGAAGCAATTAGATAGTGACCGATTACATTGTTTCAGCTCGTTGATATGAAAATATACTTGATAAATATCCATTTGAATTTAATCGTACATCGACCTCGGTTAATGCTCGACTAGATAATCAATAAACAACAATTTGGTCATTCCTAGATAGTAACAAACATGACGTCATCAATGAGTGCCGTGTGTCGAAATATTATAGTCTAATTGAAACTTCTTTATGATGTTGAAATTATTAAATAAAATTAATGTCGGAAAATATAATAATGACAATAATTGACTTTCTCTTGAGTCCTGACCACTGATGGCTTGGGTCGTAGACTCCGCCTGCAGTGGCTCTCTGTTTTTATATTGTATTTTTAAATTTGATTGTTTTGTAAATTTATTTTAAAAATAGAATGTAAAAAATAAGTGAATAAATGAATATATGATAACAATAATTATCTATTCTTCAATATAAAAGTTGCAATTGTTATATGTATTACATATTATCAAATACTTAAATATCTTTAAATTAAAAATCCATAAAAATAGCGACACTGGATTTCAGATGCATCTTTTGACATGTTGTAATATTTAAACAGACCCACAAATACTTGGAGATAACACACTTTACGGAGATTATTAGAAACTTGAAGTAACCATCAAACTTCTTGGAAGATCCCTCCCACGCTAATCATTATAATATCGTATTGCGCAGTGCCCCGTTTATCTTAATTTATACAATGTAACTTGGATTTGGGCCCCGGGAAGAATACTCTTAAATTCCGCCGACTAACATAATCTGAAATCAATGGAAAATTCCATAATACAAAAAAAAATATTTTAAATTGGATATAGAGAAACCCACTGTTTTAAAATTCGCATAACAAGTGACAAGAGTGAAATCGTATCCAGAAATTGTTTCACAATTTTCAAGATAAAATTAGACCGCGCTAAATAAAACAACTTTCCAATACTAATTTGCAATTTGCATTCATTTACCGCACTGTTTGAAAATACATCGAGTTTTGCTGTAACTGCGTCTTTCGATGTTAAATAGTGTTCTCTTGTTGTTTGCTATAAGATTCAAAATAAACTTGTATTAAAATAGAGGAAACATTTAGCGGATATACGAAGACAAATATGATATAAAGATCTTGTTAAAATTCGGCAGACGTGTTTCAAAAACATGCAGAGAATTTTAAAACTGTTGCAAAGATTTATAGCAATAAAACTCAAATTAAAGTCCGCTAAAGTAACATACAGACAAACATATTTTCGGATTCACTATCAAGATGTAACAATGATCACATAGATTTGAAGTAACGTAATTAAATGGCTTACAAAAGATCAAGGTTGCGTTCACGAGATAATTTTTTTGCACATGTTCGTGACTAAACTTGAGAAAGACAAAAAAAACTGGCGTGTAATTGTAAATTAGGTCTCGAAAAACGCAAGTTGTTTTGTCGAATTTTGGGTTTGTAAACTATAAAGTTTGATAACCATTGCACATCAAACGAAAAACAATAGTCTCCTGTGTATTAGTACTAAATGAAACTTAGAAATCTAGATTCTTTACAAAATAATTAACTTTTAGTCACTACACTATTGTTTTCCAATAATAGTAAAATACAAAATGAAGTCCAAAAATATATTTTATCCATATTAACAAATGGAACAGGAATGACCAAAAACGATGTTTTGGAAGTCATGGTCTTTAATTAGTTAAGGAAAATACTTGATTAATCAGCATATTCTATACAATGGCAATGAAAAAATTGTGTAACAATATCATTATATTAACATTATCCTCATTTATTAAAAATATTACAAAAAATAACTGATATCTGAATACCACCTTTACTTACGAATAAGTAAATTCCATTTTATCCTGATCATATGTACAATTAAAGTATTAATTAAAAATTACCAATTTAGAATTAGCGGAAGCCCAGTTTGTATTATAAAATATGTATTTAATTCGCGGGAAAAAAATAAAATTGCCAAATTATTCAATCGTCAGAGTTTATATTAAGTTACACAGTTCGTTACAATTCTTAGAACGAGGTTTAGTTAACATGATAATCGTCTAAATGTTCGTGACCCGTCACGTCATTCATGCAGCCAGCATTTAATCCAAAAAACAAATGAAGGTAGGTAAGCACAGCGTATATTACGATTTACGATACGGAACACTAAGTACAGAATAAAATGATTATTAGTGAACAAACGATTGAGCCAAGGCCGTTCGCTACATGCGGATATGCCAAACTTAATATTCATTTGCTGTGTTACCAGCCCACGGGCATTATACCGATCTGAATTCATAAGGCATATCTTTTTTGTTGTGAATGGTAGATGACTGGGCCACCTTGTTCTAAGTTATTATAGAAACTTCTAGGCGTTATAATTTGAATCTTCAGACAGTTTGAGGAGGAATGCTGATTACTAAGTTAAATTGTAGTTAGGTAAGGGATACTACATTATCCATTAGTGACAAAATTAATCGAATCGCAGAGCAAGGGCTACTTCCACTAATCAGGAGATTTACACATCGGGGTGACCCTGCATAATTTTCACTTCGTGGTGACCCTGCGTATTTTTTGTCATACTATTTACAGGCAATATAAGCAACATATAAGCTCTCGGTGATCAACCAAGAAAATATTACAAACACATAAGTATTTTAAAGAATTACGTTACTTTATGGGGACAAGCGAGCATCGCATGAGATAAACCATGTATTCTATAGTCCAAGTCCGATTGTCAATAGGATTATAACGTTTAAGTATGGGTTTCACTGATACTTGGAACGTTTCGTAGATGTCAAAGATATATTGCTACGTAATGTCTAATTATGTGTTATGTAATCTCGTACATTATCAGGCTAGGAAGAAATGCCATCAAATAACTGGTTGAAGCGGTTCTCAAGCATGACGAGATTGTGAATTCAAAAGTGAATATTTAAGTGATGTTTTCTTGTTTTTCCTCGACAAATTATAAGAATAAACAAAAAGGTCAAAAATACTTCTAGCAACATGGTGATGTGTTATATTTTTCAGACAGGATTTTATGTTATAGTATGTAGGTACTAGTTTGAATATGTACTAATAGTAAGTATCCACTTTAATGCTACACTTCTATAGATCTTCACTGTTTATCCAGAATAAACGAAAAAAGAATAGCTTTTACATAAGTTAGTTAAAATCTAAAGGAAGGCTCTAATGGATAACAGTAGTTATCCAGCTTCTTCAAATATATTAAGATCTTATAAAATGATTTCTGGGTAGGTGTGTACTGATAGGTACTAGCTTTCATATTTCCACCTTCATCATCATCAAGTCCTGTCTTCTACTGGACCAACGCCTCCCACAAACCTCGCGAACGACTAGTCCTAGCATCAAATAAACCAAATTTATTTAAGTTAAGTCAAATATAATAAAAGGTAAACGGTGAATGCACTGAAACTAGTTTACAAGAATACTGTTACTAAATGAGGTTTTAGGCTTACCTTAAGCAATTATGTATATGTATGTACATTATTTAAAATTACAAATATCGCTAATCGGGCCGGTTGTCTGGAAGTATTGGGTTTGTCTCGTAGTTTTAGGTCCAAAGGTTGTTTAGGATGATTCACATTCACGAAATCAATTCGAAGTTGATAACTACGCGAATGGATTTTGGATTTTAAACATATATATACTCCTTGATATTTATAATTTATCAAAGAAAACGCCAAGCTCCTGAAAGATTCCTTTTCAGGGATACCATAAGTCTACTGCTGGCCTGAATACATGTGTCAACTTCTTAAAATGATACTGTGGCTTATTTGCTAGTAATTGGTAGTGAAGGATTACGGTCGCTCATGAGATCAGAGACAGAATGATACATGACATGTACCTACGGAAAATATTATTTTGCTCTCAAATTTTATTTGAAACAGACAATAAAAATCGCGAAATTCGTCCGTAATCTTCGCTGCTTATAATGTTGCGCATAACCAAACTACCTTTGAGCACAGAAGTGCGCACAACAATAGATCTTCAAACAAAAAAGAGCACGAATTCACACGATCCGACGAACTATTAAGCGTTATCGAACAGTTCCGCTTGATAAGTTAACGACAAAATTGTTCCCGCACAGAAAATATACGCCACGCACGCTATTGTAGATGCCGACTTAGAATCATTGGATTTTTTTGTTTATTCTACTTCCTACTTCTTGTGTAGAAGATGTCGGAAATCTTTGGTAGAATAACACCATAAAAAACCACATAAAACATTTACTTTGAGTATAGTATTTGGGTGAAATAATCGAGTAATTTAGTAGGTAATTCTTAAATTAACTTTAAAGATGACGCATGTAATTTTTTAAAATGTAATTAAGCATTTACAATATTAAAACTTTTACTTACACTATTACTAAACGGGTTCTTACCACGATTATTTTTAATTAAGCGGTCCTGACATTTCAGCACTGTTTCAAGCGCCATGATCACGGGAAGACTGAGGAACTGCGGGTAGGTCATTTAAGAGCAGACAAATCTGTCTACCCTCTTTCTCGTTCGTTTGCCGGTACCACTGGAACTAATAATCGTGGTAAGAACCCGTTTAGTAATAGTGTAAGTGATGTAGATAACCGCCAGTGTTTAAAGAAATTTATTAAAACTTTTACTTTTAAATACTGATGATATTTTCAATTTAAATATTTACTCTCCCACTAAAACCGACTTGTCTGTAAATAATACTATGTAAAAGATATTTATTATCTAATAAACGTAAGAATGTAATCATGCCCACCTCATTATCACCTTTAGTTTTAAAGTAGGTCAAAAACGTCTCCCAACATAACCTAAAATAAAAAAAATGAGTACGAAAAACAATAAAAAATCGGCACGTAGCCGCAAACAGTGCACTAGTTTCGTCTGGTGATTAGAGCCATTAGAACGACTTCCTATTGTGCTTGTAAGTGTGTAAGTAAGGCAGTGGCGTGGTATTACCTAACAGTGAAAGTGTCAGTGTGTGCGCGCGATGACGTAATCGCTCGCCAAGCGTCGCCGCTCAGTCGGTTCACTCAACTTCACTCTCACTACAGACTTGATGTTGATGCTGGTGTTCTGACTTGTTTAGTTTACTGGTTATGCTTGTGACTTGGCTTGTGTTTTTACTATAATTTTAATTGGTCGTTGTACTGTACTGTAACAACCCATTACTGCCCACTACTGAGCTCAGGTCTCCTCCGAAGAGGGGTTAGGCATAGTCCACCACGCTTGCCTAATGCGGATTGGGGACTTCACATCTCTTCAAAGGATTTTTAGAACCCTTTTCCGATATGCAGGTTTCCTCACGATGTTTTCCTTCGCCGTTTTTAGCCAGCGGTGTTGTGAAAAATTGCACATAAATCTTTTTCATATTAAGATTTAGAGGTACAAGCCGGCCGGTTTTGAAACCCCGAACTCCCGTACGGAAGGCAAGCGCTTCAACCACTCGGCCACCACGACTATTACATTATATTTGGTCGTTGTAACATGTAAAATTTAGTAATTTGGTTATTAGATAAGTGAGATGTACATATAGTTATGTATAGAGCTAGTTAGGAATACACTTTAAAAATTCATAAAGCTTTATTTAAAGAAACATTGATCAACACAGTAAACCAAGGGAATGTCATATTGAAACCGTCGAAACAAATAAAATATAATTATTGAATAAAATACTTTCAAACAAACAAACACTACGATCTTTTTTTACTGAGTTTATAGCAATTGAATGTATTATTTTTTACTGTATGGTTATTGGTAGAGATGGTTATCTCACGCGAACGTTCTTATTCGTTTCCTCATTTCCTCGATTCCGTTCAACTTCCAAGATTATCTAGATATCTTATTAGTCTAGTTACTTTGGAAAAATGCTCTTCTTAATTTAGAATAGTGGAAACTCAATAATATTTTTTGAATTTTTAAGTAATTCATGAATTTAATTTTAAATCCTGTCTTTCGAATAGATAGTACCTTAACGATAATAAAAAACTTGAGAGGTGTCATGGGACACCCGAACAGAACGAAGTTCCTTTCGATTAAAAGATATCTTATAATTTTAAGATTTTGATAACAGCGCCATCTAGCGATGATCATCTAAAACAAAAAAAGTGTCGTGACAACTTTTCGTAAGATTTTTTTCCGTCTAGCTCCCTTTCGATAACGCGCGATATCCTTATCGTCTTACTTCGTTCTAATAATAACGTCATTATGGACAAAGTGGGGATATTCATAAATGAAGATTAGTTTACATTCTTTAATAAATAAAAATATGAAGTCGATTGAATATACAGTATTTAATCGTTTTTGAAACTAAGGTATGCAATGCATATTTGCTTATATACTCTACACGCCGCTGTACTCACTCATGGGTATTGCTTTTGTTTTTATTTTTTTGTAGGAAATCACTGGATCCGGGGTATGTGGGAGTTGAACCGCACTAAAACCTCCAACCGCTCACACTCAGCGTCCGAACCCCGGCTGAGGCCAAAACCCAGCACGGGTTTATGAGGGATGGCGCCACGCGTTACGCCCAAGGCACTCTTTCACGTCGCGCCGCCCTCTGTATTGCTTTTGTAATTGATAGATGACCTAATCATTAATATTCATGTATATATTCCTTGTCGATAGGGGATTTTAGTATGGACCTGTAACGCTTACAACTTCAAGAGGATGTATGGTTTTTATCTAAAATTTACATTTATAAATTAGTAAACCAAATTCTGACAACAGATTTATATTGCTGTTAAACCCACCTAGTTTACTAATTAATATAATTAAAACTCTATAATTTATTGTAGTGTGAAGCAAAATTATTCACTGAATCATTATATTATAAGTAAAAATGTATATTTCACATTAAAATGTGGAACAGGTATGGTCGGATCAACCCCAACTTAAACAAAAGATGTTCAGATAAGCGCGTTGAAATCTTTTGACTGAGACGGTTTCCTCGAGTTTTTACATAATAACGACGCACTGAATTTACATAATAACCTGAATAACGTAACAAGTTTAAACTCCATAATATATTATTCGTTTAAATTGTTTCAAAACTCATTATATTCGAAAATATAGTTAATTGTTAAGAAATAAGCACATTAATTGGTGCTAAAAATGGATAAGATTTGCGTCGCTGATAGCTGATGATAATTAAGTATGTTAATTTTGATATTTGATAATTCATTAATTATTAACAGAGAGTATCAAAAGTTATGTAAAGTGCAAAAATATTTATTTTTCAGTTTGATCTGTAGAACCGATGTTAACCAGTGTTGCAGCTCAGGGACGGCTTAAAGAGTGCCGAGCGCGTAACGCGTCGCGCCGTCCTTCCGAACCCCATGCTGGGTTCTGGCCTCAGCCGGGGTTCGGACGCTGAGTGTGAGCGGTTGGAGGTTTTAGTGCGGTTCAACTCCCACATATCCGGTGATTTCATCCAAATGAAAAAAAAAAAAAAAAAAAAAATAGTTGCAGCTATCGGTCTTATTTCTACGCAGGATAGAAACACAGGACTTAAATTACCTAATTCTTGCCAGTCATCTTTTAGAAAAATTTAATACTGTAATTTTTTGGTCAATTATAACCCTTAGATATTTCCATAATGGTTTGACATACGATGTATGTAAGAATAGAAAAGTATGGATAAAATAAGATTAATGAAGGAAGATCTTCTCGTCTTTTAGAACAATATTATTGAAATATTAACCATAAATTTAGTGTTGTCTGTAAGGTTATTATAACAACCTTTTTGCTCATTAATTGTATTATAAATTATAAGGTTAAAATGACCACAAAAAACATTATAGTTTTATGGCTAAGTACTTTGAATTTCAATTTAAACTTCTCTACCAAACTTTAATGACTAGAACTTCAAAGTATCAATGGACCACCACAAAATTGTACACATTCAACTTAAATAGATCTGGCGATGATTCAACAAACTCCTGCGCAGTGGAGTGAGTCGCCACGCACACCCCGATTCGAGTTGCCACGCTCTGTCGCTCAGAGCTATTTCAGTCTTCAACTTTTTGTACGTAGAATAGGAGACAGCCTCAGCAAGTTGGACCAAAATGGTGTTAATTTGAAAATTTTTAAAGCTTTCAAGGAACTAGCAAGGACTATTCTGTACCAACCCATTACTGCCCACTGCTGGGCTCAGGTCTCCTCAGAAGAGGGATTAGGCATAGTCCACCACGCTTGCTTATTGCGGATTGGGGACTTCCGACATGCAGGTTTCCTCACGATGTTTTCCTTCACCGTTTTTAGCCAGTGGTGTTGTGAAAAATTGCACACTAATCGTTTTCACATTTAGATTTAGAGGTACAAGGACTATTGCAGGGACTTATTGTCTAAATGAAAATGAAGTAAAAACAAAAATTACTTTAAACAACATATAATTAAGGCAAAACGTAATAACCACAGAGTAAAGAACTAAAGGGTTCTCCTTACAGAATGTTTTGGTCTAAGCTACTCCAAATAATGGGTTTGAAAAATTCATAATCTCAGGCGTAGATTTCAAAAGAACTTGAGACTGATTTGCAAAAATGGAGAGATAAAAACCTAACAGATTCATAGTCAATCACACAAATAAGTTTTGAGCTAAATCTAAAACCTAGAAATATTACATTACGTGCACCTATAGAAAAATTCTACTCAATCCAATCATTTTTTTTACGTTTTCTTCGTATTTCACTGCATACAGTACACATATTTATTGGTTTAATTTCACAATATTGGATGTTATTTCACTCAGTTTTTCCGTCCACGCATCAGAGTTGCAATACTACTTCATGTTCTGTAAGAGGCATTCATCGTGGAAGTATAATATTATAACTTGTTTGTTAAGCAAGCAACAGGGCTGTCACGTCAAAGTTTTTTTCTAATTACTTAGTTCATCAGTTAGCTTAATGTTAGGTAGATATCATACAATAACTTGCCTTTGTTCATATCAATGATCGTAGTAATTAACTGTCTGACAGTTAATGTTTTTGTGTTTGATTACCTACATTATGTAAATTTAAACACTAGTGGTAAAATAAAAAAAAAACATTATTTTTCACTCGCTGTAGAAACTGCAATACATAGTAGAACAGTATAGGAAGAAAGTTATATTTTTAGTGATTAAATACTTTTGTTATTCAGACACTCGCGGTTTCCTATAATACTTTCATGCATTTTCAACGGATTCTTACCACGATATTTAATTCATTGAGTTGTCTCGATATTTCAACGTTGTTGCAAACGTCATGATCACGAGAAGACTGGATACTACAGGTCGGTTTAAGAGCAAACAAATCTGTCTACCCTCTTTCTCGTTCGCTTTTGGGTAGTACGTTGAATTATCGAGACAACTCAATGAATTAAATATCGTGGTAAGAACCCGTTGGAAATGCATGAAAATATTTTTGTGTCTGACAGCCCTGACAAGTAACCAGTGCGATAACACTCGAATACGTTACGGAGCAGTTTTATCTTTTGTATTATCGAATGTTCTTTGCGACGGAGCTTACATTCGTTCCGGGCACGTATTTTAATATATCAAACATTAGTAAATTTAGTGCAGGAATAGGTTTTTGCCGGAAAATGTTTTTTGTTTTGTTTTTTATTATTTGCTCACGTACATAGTTTTTCACTTTCATTTAGATATTGAAGGTTATTTTAATGGAAACAACTATGAACATTAGTTTCGTTTCTAGGTTGGACAAATCAAAAATTTCTAATGAATAAACAAGTGTAACATGATTCATGAAAGCACATGATTATTACAACATAATATATTTACGATCAATTACAAAAATATACTTAAAAAACCACTACATTTTGTTATAAAAAGTTCTGGCGCTAACTTAAAATTATTCAATCATACTTTGTATTTCAAAAGTGTTCTTAGTTTCCAGAAAGTAATCAGAATCAGTGGTGTGCGACCAGCATGTCATTATAAACTAGATTCTGATTGGTTACTTTGTGTAAGAATTTCCATTACGAAATTAAAAAAAATATATATGAATGATCAAAGAATAACCAGTTTTATAATCGAATTTTATTTATGCTAAGAATAAGATAACAAGAAATAATAATATGTGTACGTAATATTTTCTGTTAAAGAAACTTAAACTTAACGTAACTTCTACCTAAACCACGTGACACTAAACCACTTGCTATCAATGGTTCGCCTACTAGTTTCCTATTTACAGTAATAATGTTTATTTATTTATTTCTCTTCACACAGTAACTGTAAATAACAAATAGCACTTAAAATTAATAGTAAAAAAAAAAACTATATTTCATAGCAGTTTAAGGAGTTAGAAAGAATGTAAATTGACTATTACATATTAGTAATTCGGCATTTTGCCCACCTCTAACTTCCATTACTTTAACTCCTGTTTTAAACCAGGATTCACACCAGCGACCACCGTAATGACTCTGAACAAACCTCTGATGAAGCTCAGGAACCCGAGTGAATGTTAACATTTCATTATTACTGTAATAATTGTTTTGAAACACCAAATTTATATAATATTTGACCTGTTTGTAAAAGCTTGAGGCACGTGAAATTCGAACCAGCGTATGAATCCACATCAAATGTCATATGCAAACACGTGATGACCTCACTGCAACATCCATTATTATTCCAACTTGACATTTGAGACCCAATACGAATTATTATTTACTTTATATCTATAGTCAGCTACTTATAAGTGTTACTATGGGTTATGCCTATTGTGTAATATTTCTTCTTTATGTGAAAATTCTTTTAAATAAATTTGATTTGCAGTGATTTTATACCTAATTTTATCTTAATCAAATGCCATAGTCCATTCGAGCCTTTTCGTCAAAGTTTTGAGCTATCTATATTATAATATAAATTGGTATAGGATACAGATATAATTATTAAATGAATATGCTCATGACGGAAAAAATCGATAATAGACATAAAATTATATACTTATGAATTTTGAATTATGTTGTGTACTATAATAACTGAAATAATAATTACTAGATAACAGGCTCTTATTTAAAGTTTGCCAAAAGGACAATGACACACAGCAAATAATAATTTACAATATAACTCTTTTTAATTTGTTTTAGTCACGTTGCGTCCAGTATCTAGTATTAGTTGAATGCAATTTCAATGTCATCATTGTATATTAACACTCCATTATACAAATTGCTTCTGATCACGTTGATCGTTTTAGTAATTATTATTTTATCGTATGCATGGTCTTCACTCGGCTCCAATTTCAGAATCTTGTCTGCCCTATATTTATCGTACTATAATAATTTGAGCTGATACAATCAATTCATCATTCTTGATACCGTAACCTTACATCTCAGGATAACGAGTCGAGTTTCGAGTACGAAGCTATAGGTTATGTTAATTCCAGGCTCCAATTTTGCACTGCTACATCCTTCAACATATTTTCTATAAGTTTGAAAATTATCCCTACTACAAGGAACGCGATCAGAGTCCTCAAAGGTAGTTCGTAGGTAGCGGGCCCGAATTGTCATCTGACGTCCCACAGATCTATGAGCCACAGTAACAACTTCACCTCCTCAAAAAATAGAATTACACGCTGAAAGTAATTTTCTGTTCAAGTAGTTTTATGATTTTCATTATCATATTTATAACGGTTTGCTTGTCCATATACATAATAACAATATCATAAACACAACTGCGAAGTTTCATTAATTACGCGACGGCTAGAAATGAGTCAAAACAGTGATAAAACTGACGTAAACAAAACATTACGTGAATCAAAGTGGTTGTTATACTATTATAATTTCGCAGAAAATACGCAAATAACCGGAAGAGGTTCGAGGAAAGCCCTGTATTAAAAAAATATGAACGTCAACAAAATAACCAAAAAAAATTATGCAATGTGTTGTCATGTTGTTGACGCAACGCTTGTTTTCGTGGGTCGCGGTAAGTATGCCGTGCCCATTTCGGTCAGCCGATGGCCCACTGAGCCTCGGCTGTGACATAACAGAGCTTCCGCCACCGCTCGCTCAGTGAAAGGTACATTTATGTCACAGAAATACGTCCGATGAAGTTGTCTCGCTTCAACTGCACTACCCAATGTAATATGAGATAAGTTTTTTGTTGCAGCTAGAAGATAAAAAACGTATCCAACAGGTCATTGTAGATTCTGTTACGGATGATCAAACGAAGTAACGAAGAAGACTTCGCTTACAATACTTTCCGAGATCATTTCCTGTTGTAGTGATCCATGGAACGCATTTGTATTAACATTTTGAATAAATTCTTCGAGTTTTATTATTTTTAACAGAATTTTAATTTAGATTTACGATTTCGCATAACATTGTGAGGAAAAAAATACTATTTATAACTAAGAATATTAATTAATAACACACTTAACAATAAGATTGAATTTTAAAAATACTTTTCTAAAACCTACTGCTAAATGATTTTATCTTTTTTAATATATCATCGAAATTGTCTAGTTTAACCATGCCACCAATTTCACAGTTGACTGTGTTGAGATTGAGAAAATATAGAGAAGAGAAGTGAAACCAAGGCAAGGTAAAATATTCGGGAGCTCACTCAAATATTCAAGGTTACCTTCCATCCGTGAAGTGGACGATATTATCCGTCCAGTGTAAGATTGCCATTCGCAGTGCAGTTTATGGCACAACAGCTACAAGTTCTTACTTTGTAACTAAGCCAGATACTTTAACGAAACCGGTATGTTGTCATTCCAGTTAATGGCCATTTTACACAATGACTATCAGAATTGCAGCAGCCAATTTTAAAAGCCGGTAGTACTCAAGATAAAGTGGATAACCAAGATCTTGAAGCGGCACGATATGGAAACAATCCGAATCACGTTGCTGATAGCTGATAGTTTGGTTTCATTTTTTGAGTATAGGCTTAAGGTACATTGACTTAAAAGTATAATATAGGACGTTCTGATTGAAAAACAAAATTGTCACTACATTATCTTCATTGAAACAGACTTAATCTATTTTTAACAATGCCCCAAAGTCATGCAGAGGTTCATGAGTGATGGTAGCCACCTACCATCAGGTGAGCAGATGGGTTCTTTGCCTGTCTTGCTAAACAAATTAATATTAGATAAATTTCCATATGAGGTAAAAGTACAATGACAAAGCACAACTTCAATTCAAGGACATCAAGATGTGGCAGCAAATATGTATTTCAGTTTACGCCTAACATTGTTCAAATATTCAACAAACATTAATAGTGTAAGTAATTGCTAAGCAGTACGTATGAATCTACACTTCCGTTCTCTTGTGAGTTCAAACAAAGCAACGTTTCTCGTTCGCTATAATTTACCTTGTTATTTTAACCACAAGTGGACCAACTCTCGTAGACAATATGACGCGTAGTATTTCAATGTTTATTTTCCTTGTAACATTTCTATTGGTCACCACTAATTAAAACAGTACTCATAAACACATATACATATATTTTTACTCATAAATGCGCATAAACTTTATTTATGAATATAATAATAAAAGCAAGTGGCTCGTGAGTTTGCACTTCACGTTGTTCTGGTTCTTTGTTGGTAACAACACTTTATTCGTTTTTTGTTCGATATCAATTTGAGTGCACTCAAGTTGAAATCGACTGGGCGATACCAATTTTTTGTTTTATCTCGATTTATGGTTTAATTAAAACTTTAAGTTCAAATATGATTTATAGATAATAGATTTTTCTTAGAACGTGGATAGATCCCAAAAGTTATAAACTTAAAACTAGGTATAACGTTTACTTCATCTCACTACTCTTTCCTCAAAATGAATCATATTCTTGTAGTGACTATTATCTAGGTTTATTCGTCATATTGAGCCTGTTAATTGTACAACTGAATGTTTTGGTTTCTCAATAGAACTAAATTGGGAACAATCAAATGATAGAAATCGAAACGTATCTGATATGTACAATCACAATCAGAATGCGTCAACATACCTACTAGATGTTCTATTCGTTCTAGTCGAACTGGTAAACAAGAGTATTGAATATTAATGTATTATTAAGTGAACACTCTACTTTAAGGAATTTATTGTAAGAATAAGATGTTACATGTTATTTACATAATTTTATTCTGTTTTTTCTAATATAACTTACTCTACAAAAGACAGATGAGTAGTAGATTGGCAACAGGTTCCTACAGAATCATATATCGGTATGATTCTGTACGAATATAACTGCGAAATATAGTATTCCAAAACAAAAATATAAAGCTATTCCTACACAAGGTCAGTCATAGACAAATTGATGAGTACTCATTACTATCAATCAAATCATTGAATTACGCAATAAAATCAATAATGCAACTGATTAAAATAATCAATGCGAAGTGATCACGATAGACAGTAATGCTCATTAATAGGTAGCGAATGTACCAAGACGGGTGCATAGCACGTGATGAAGCAATGGCCTGTCTCGGCTCCCGTTCTGGAGGGGTCAATTGAAGGCTAATTGTGGAGTTGACGACTGGACAGTGCGGCTGGATGTGTGCTCTTGTGTGTCGATGGCCTTACAATGTTTTGGTTGAGGAATCGCTGTATGATATAATGCAATGTGGTGGAAATTTAACTAATTTTTGTATTACATATGATTTAGTTTACAGAATGTACAGGTGTGATTAGCTAGTTTAGGTTCGCAAAATCATAATGTACAGTGTATATCTTTAACATAAACCTATAAAAAATGTAATCCTAAATTTCCTACTTTAGGAACAATATGTGTTTCAGTTTGTGCAACCTCGCGCGATGTGTCCTTTCTCATTTATTGTTCAAAGTAAGCAATATTTTCATAATCCAATTAACGTAACAACATTAAACAATTCTTTTAACACACGATAATCATAATAACATTAGTACGTAACACATGAAATTTTTAACCCGTGGTTTCGCAAATATCGCAATACTGAGTAAGATACGTATATATTTCCATTACAATAATAGGCTGTATAAGAACATGACAAGCCTTCGGACTAAATTATAGCACGTCAAAAATGAACAGTTCTTAGTAATTTAGAAAACGATGTTTCATCATAGTCACGACTCACGTGTAAACTGGTAGTTTATAAATCAAGATGAAATGTTAATTTTACTGAAATTATGAATGTGATTTTGATGTCACATTATTTCATGCTGTGTCTAAGATATGTTTGCATCTACAGGGTGATTTTTTAAAGAAGGTACATATTGCAGGAGGGTGATGAGTACTCTGTTATAATACGGAATATTACAAAAAATGGGTAAAAATACATTTTTTTTTAAATCTAAATTAATAAACAATTTCGGCTAAAAGAGTGTTGACTAACGACCTCTAGTGATCTCGCGCACCCCACACCTCCGCCACACCCATCAGCTGTCGAAAAACCATCATTTTGCAAGAATTTTAGATATTTTTAAGTTGTGATTACTAAGGCATTAAGCCATATTCTTTGGTAATAATACTTTTACTGGTCGTATATAACCATCAGCTACCATGACCTTCAATATGTACCCTCACTAAGAAATCACCCTGTATATATGGTATTCTTGCCATCATCAACTGCTGAAAACGAATTGTCACTAGAATATATTTAAGAGCGTTTCTAAGAAAACATTGCAATTATTATTAATGTAAAATTCCATGGATCCACCTTTATCAATTTCCGTTATCATTACAAAACAAGTCTCAACCCATTTTTGATATCGAATGTCACGAATCTTAACCTTTCGAGATCTCTTTTAAGATTTAACCTATCGAACTCTATCTACTAACCTAGAATTGAATCTTATCAGAACGTTTTATTGTATTATTGATTAAAAAACTAGTTGTCATTGTAAACAGATAAGATTTTGTTTTTTAATTATTAAAAAATAATTTTATTTTGATTATACAATTCTTTTGACGTCACAGGTACAGCAAAGGAGTTTCTAGGAAAATTCAACCTTTCTCATTTTAAATAGACATTATTCCAGAATTAGTCTATATCTTGGATCGTAAGATTTGTAAACCGTTTATATCTCTTTCAAGTCTTCAATAAGATTGCAAATTAATCCTTTGCAATAAGTAAGCCTCATGCCTTTGTTGTAGATGGTATCTATATTTATTGATTACGGTAATCATTCACTGTCGAATGACCAGTGAGGTCATTAACCTTCGTCGGTAAAAAATTGCAAGTACATTAACAGTGTAAAATTGGTTTCCTTTACCTACGTCAATTCAAGAGCTTGGAGAATGACGAATTTATTGTCATCAAAAAATAGTAAAAGTAAATTCAAAGTAACACTTATTTAATGCTTACTTTACAAATAAACCACAGCATTGTGAAAATGTGATTATCAGTGGTTACCTCAGGTACAATATATGAGTACCTTCTACTAATTGGAACGCCTGGATTAAAGATTCCCTAAACTAAACTAGTAGTTTGTTCCCTAAATAAAACTACACATGATTATGTTACCTTATGACATTTTGAAGTTTTTTCTCGCAAAATGTATCTCTTGGAAATTCAGCTTGTAAAAAATGTGAGTTAATTTTTATTCGGAATTCCCTGCTAAATTAATAAAGTAATTATTTTGAGGAAAACCATGAATTACGGCTATGATTTAAAATTAAAATGAAACAGTGTGGTGAAACGGCCTCAATTTGGACACTGTTACATTAATAGAAATGTGCTCTTAAATATATTGTGGAATTACAGTGATATCATAACTTTGTATCCGTTGCTATAGGCCACAAGTGGGGTCATCGAGCTTCGATAAGCATGCTATCGCGCGGCCTCGCTTCTCGCTGTCTCAACAGTTCAAATTCATCGTTACCTAAATTAACTAAATTATCACTGAATTTCAAGTAATTTTATTGATGAATGAAAATCAGATACTCTCAATTTTTGTCCCAGTAAGGTCTAAATTATTACACTCACCTAGTTCCACTAAAAATAGGTCGTCATAATGCTTTAGAATTTAACCTCATAAATCAATTTGTAAATGTCGTAAATATTAAATAGCTCTAATGTCCAATGAGTTTATTTTCAATTGATAAGATCGGTCATCAAAAAATATAGCATTGAATGCACAGTTTGATCGACCACGTGGTGGGTTTGTCTCATAGTCTCTCAAACTGAATATAATAATTAATTTATTACGAGAAACTGAAGACGTTTATAAACTTCAATAGATTTATAATTAATCTTTAATTATAGTATATACACGTATAAATACATAGTTACCAGTGCAAGATAATATAAAGCTTGAAAAACAATGAGGAGTGCATGAGTAGTGAGAAAAGAAACAGGAAAGAAGAAATGAATGGACATACATTCAAAGTGTCCTCCATAGTTCTCTAAAAACAAAAGACATATGTTAGTTTCAATACATGTGTAACATGTTTATACAATTTTATCAAAGACAGAAATTAGCCATGAGAGCTTCCGTCGAAAAACATCGGATCACATTTGGCTGACCTTATAACCTTGTTACACTGACGATAAAATTTCAATTAAAGTTTTATTATGTTTATAAACGTTGGTCATTCGAAACATAAGGCTCTAATTTATTTGATAGAATTATAAAAATGGTATTTTTATTCCATATTAGAATTTGTAATTGCGTTGACAAACATAGACTTCTGTTGTAATCTAGAAAAGAGAAATAAAGAAAGGCCTTTTTTCAGATTCATCTTCTAAAGTTCTTAAGCTTTTATAGCTATTAAGTTCTTAATGTATCAAACGTTTTAAAATTTAGTAAAAACATACTAATTAGAAAAAAAATGAGAAACTCAACACTGTTTTATTATACGTTCTTAGTTGATATCAAATAGCAGTAAGTTTCATTTTCAATTCAATTACACAAAGCATCCGGTACTAAAATAAAATTATAACATTTCAAATTCCTAAAACTTTTAGTGGCAGCTTAATAATCCATAACAAACGAATTAATTACAAAGCAGTCATAACAAGAGCCCGCGTTATTAACTGTAGTTAGTGTAGCCACAACCTACTTTAAGCTGATAAGCACAATTTTAATTAATGGTGTCGACGATAAACCCGCTACGAACATTATCTATCTGAAAGCGAAAACAATTCAGTTACGATGTTGTAACTTAATCACATTGGGTTAAGAAAGTTTTTTTTAGTTTATTATGACTAGTATTATAATTCATTATATAGCAATTTAGCGATATGTTTTTGTAGAAATCTATACTTATTATTATAAGCTAAGGGGTTGGTTTTTTTGTTTGAACGCACTAATCTCAGGAACCGCTGCTCCGTTTTGAAAAAACCTTTCAGTGTTGGATAGTCCTTTTATCGGGGAAGGCAGACGAAGACGATCGGATCAGACAGTCTATGATGATGATAATAGAACAGTTATAATGATCAGTAAAGATAATTTGTTATGACAATTGGTAAATATAGTCGTCATACTCGCCTTCAGTGTAATCAGTAAGCAAGAGCCACTTATCATCAAGTCGACTTTAAATTAATATACCTACCTACTAAAGGAATAATAATTCAAACAGAAAAAAAAACGATTTTATTAACATATTACATATTCTTGTTTAAAACCGGTCCTGTTATTATTTCTGTATGCACGATATGGTTATCTAATGTTTTACGTTACAATATTCAGATTATAAGGAGGAATTTAATTTGAATTAATATGATCGATTGTTATTGCATTTATGTTACAATAATGCTAATTGGCTTCATTAGTATTTTAATCTACTTGTTTGGAACTGTTTGTTATTGTAAAAAATACCTAGATATAATATTATTATTTAATTTAAACGTTATTTTTGATCGTAATTGTGATATTATTATAAATAAATAAGTAATAAGCGACTAACCTGATTTTTTCTTCTTAGATATTTTTTTTTATTGCAAAGCCGTCTTTTTGCCTCAAGAGTGCCACAACAATGTATAGAGATGAAAATATTGTTTTAAATTTAAAGGCCGCTAAATAGAAGGTTGTTTATTGTGGCAATTGAATCAGCTTGATATTGATAGGAAAGAAAACGTTGATTTTGAAAGATAAAGTAAATTATGCAAGTAATGGATAAATTTAAACTTTCAAATTAAACGATTTGTAATAATTGACTAACAATCTCGTTCACGTTTCTAGAATAAACTTAGAATATAAATTACTCACAAAGCGGATCGAATTTGAGTCAGTCGGTCGCTAAAGTAGTATCGAATGAAATATCAACCAATCTTATGTAACATTCCGCTAGTCAACGGCTATTTCTCTCATCGAAAACCAACAACAAAATATAAGCAGGCCGTTCTCATTGTTTTCATTCGCAGCCGCGATTTATGTGGCAGTTTAACTGGTCAAGCCTACTTTGGGTCGAATCTAAAAACATAACTTGGCAAATGCGTGCTTTGTTCTCGTCTCAACTCAGCGGACATTTTTTTTCAGAGAGCCCTTTTGTTCTCGGATTATGTAACTTCAGATTTTGAACGGTTGAACAAAAATGGTCGATGATTTATTGATGTCTAGTTTGTTTTAACGAACGTCGCACGACGTGACGTTGTTTATTATCGATCGCCCCTATGCCAAAGATGACCATGTGTTTTTGTGCACGAATAGTTTTACAAGTAAATTCACTTTAACGAACGGAAAACTTTAAAGTCTATTCGGTTTGCGGCAATTTGTTGCAAGCGTTTATGGGCCAGCCTCCCTGAATCGTAAAACAGCGAACGCGGTTCCGACCCGTCCAGTCACGTGATCAAACCGGTTGCCGGGATAACATTGTTCATTATTCAAATTAGTGCGTGTTGTTATAATTCGAAACGAACCTTTCGAATTAGGTGCTTTGGCTTGAGTACTAGCACTTAAAATACAGTATTCAAGGCTCTCGGCGTGGAGTTTGGTATTTGCATTCCGACGTCATTTGCATGCTTTGTTAGATTTGTAAGAGTAGTGAAGAGGTGGTATAAGTCAAGCTAATCAACGTGTGTCAAAGCAAAACTGAAACAAAGGAATCGTGAAACGACCGTAACGCTAACAACAAACAGGTTGTGATTATGTTACGATAAACGTTGCAATGATCGCGTCACATGGCGACGGCAACAGCGATATGTGTACTTCCTAGTTGTATAGTGCCTGTAGAAGGGGGTTTTATAATAAATGGCATGTGTGTATGGTTGGCGTCACGATGTCGCTCGTTGGCTAAGACCGGTTTTAGACTTCCTCGTGATCCGCGCTATTGGGTCCATTGGCGACCCGCCCCAACATCTTAAAATACTAAGGGTCCGTTGAATTTTAAATAATTCCCCTCTTCTCCTAAGCATGTTTAAATACGTTGCTTCGAAAATTATCGGTATTTAAAAATGTAAACACACATATGAATTTCTTATATTGGAAGTAAGTACAATGATTTGAAAGTTTTCAAATCATAATCTTACATAAGAAAAAAAATGCGATATTCCAGGAGATAATACTTATTTACTTACTTACTTACAGAAAATATTTAGGTATAAAGATCAAATATAAATTTCACCCAAATTGTGGACCAACTCAAGGAATTTCTATTTTCTACTACTACTATTCTTTCGTGAAAAGACAAATAAAATTTGTATAACAACAGTAAATTTAATTAGTCGAACAAAAAAGTTCAATTAAATATTATTTTGATAAAATTCGTTGAAGAAACAATAAGACTATGCAGGTGTCTAATGATAACACTAACCTAATGCATATTATAATAACATTAGTTATGTTTGGGAAACACGACGTTGAAAATGTGTAATTATCATAAATTAAACCTAATCAGCTTTAAGTCTTTGAAACGTAGAACCTGAAACAAATTTTAGATTTATTTTTCACTTCTTCTTTTCTTTGGTTCTATAGAGGGAACTATATTATAAAACTTTTCAATAAATCGATTACGAACTGAGTTTTGACTGAGACTAGTAATGGCATCAAAAAGCATCTCACTTCTTGTTGGGAAATAATTAGACAAACATATTAGTAACATTGTAAATTTTTCGATAAACAAACAACATAATGGAGTTAAGACATCTTTATTATGCTATTTAGAATAACAAAACACGTAACACGTTGAATTGCCAAACATATGCAAATATACAAAACTAAAGTCGGAAATAAGAATAACCATTGTTGTTTCATAATAAGAATTTTAAACTCTCGATTGCCTATCGACAACTCGTTCTTGCGAAATGTATAATAAGGAACGAGCAAAACTTGAATTTAAGATTTTAATACAGTGTTGTTTGTAATCGAGTGTTCGCGGTAATTGGGTTCGAGTTTCTGTTATGGAGTTCATTAAAACTTGATTATTGCTCAGGCGACAAACGAATAGTTTATATTTATTTTTCCAATGTTGATTCTCCGTTCGTCTTCATTTCAACACAACATAATTGCAGTCTTCAATTATTTTCTGCCTTCAATCAACTTTTCTCGCCAATGCTTGTTATTTTAACAGTTCGTAATGTTTCTTTGTTTTACTGACACTTAAAGTTATGAATAAAGCAATTGTTCCTTGTACAACCGAGTCTAAAAGATCTAATGTCACAATATCAGTAAAGATAATAATAAGCGTATTCATTTATGCAATAGATTTTGATATTTATAGAGTGTTCCAGTTCCGGCATCACAATGAATCAATGGAATAAATGATGCGTGGATACATTATGAAATATTGTTGAATAACAACGAAACTTTTGGTTCGGTTGATGTTATTGGTGTTATTAAGTTATTCAAGATGCCGAAAAAGAAAGCGAAGTTTAAAATCATTACTTTATGATACACGTATGTTATCAACGGCTCGATGTTTGTTGGCTGTTATTTTGTCTCGATTGCACTTCCATTTTGTTCGTTCACGTAATAGACATTAATGTTGTGTGACGGGTTGAATGTGTGGAACTTAAAATCCCTTGAGGTTCGTTTAGTCTCATTAAGTAAATATAGTACAGATAAGGATTCACGTTAATAGCCTTAACCTAAGATATTCACCTTATTTATTTTTAAAAAAGCTAACTTTAATAGGATACTTTGAGGATAACTTTTGATATATTAATATTATGGAGAATGCAGACTTATATTTGACTTTATAAATTGCTCGTTCAATGTTTTAAAAACCTTGTCCAATAGTTAATGTTGACTGAACCGTTTATACAAAATGAATATTAAATTTTATTGCATGGATCATATTGATTATGATGAAACACGAAAACCCAATAATATATTGTTTTTTACAGAACTATCAGCGACCATGCCTAAATGAAGACAAGCAATTCGAAGTTGTTTGAAGTCGTTCGATGCTTTATATTCTAAAATCTTTTAAATTATTACAGAAAACAACTGAATTAAAGTGTAATAAAATGAGTAAAAGTTGAAATTTATCGAACTTTCTGTCTAAATATTCTCTCAAGATGCTGCAGAATAAAATATTACATTGCATTTATAAAAACACTATCTGATTTAATCTGAATTTATAAAAAGGAATTAATTGTTCCTGTTTCGATAAGCGTTTTCGGTGAATCGCACGACTTTTTAACATGGTTTTAAGTTAAATAAATAACATATAAGTTATGCTTATCCAGATACCTAACATACCAAAAGTATAATAATAGGTAAATAAGTATAATCAAAATTTCATTTTCAGCTATAGACGTATGTTCGAATCACAATTGTATGTAAATTGTTTGCAATGTTTGAGATAATAGTTTATTAAAACATACCTTTAATCATATTTTTCATAGTTTTAAAGGGAACGAGTCCTGTGACGTTCTAATGATGCGGATGCTCTTTAAAATTTTAGCAAAACTGTCACTTCCATTTATCGAAAATGAATTTTTATTCATCCATAAAAACTATCAGTCCTACTATCTCCCCCTACCTACCTACCTACCTACTACCTACTTGAAATAATGTAGCTACAGCATTTTTTTTTACATTTATAATGATAATATAATTACAAACAAAATATGGAGAAATAATAATCAACAAAATAAACAACATCAATTACATAATATTAATTAGGTACTCTAAATATAATGTTATTGTACTTTACATCATCTACCTACAATTAATTTTAATCATCGTAAACTTGTTAATATTAATACAAAAAATAAAGAATCGTTAATTATTAACTACACTAGTTAAAAACCAGCCAAACAAATCCATCAATACTTAATTCGTTTTTCCTCTAAGTTTTTGCATGTAATATGCATTTTTTTTGGTTCACATGTAGCACAAAATCGATCACGATCCGATTTTGATCATTACACAACGAGTTATGATGTCTCGATTTAATTATAATATTGATTACTGACCAGTAAGATTCCGATGACACACATTCAGTCAGGTTACTGAATTTTTTAATTTTGTTTTGACGGTCATTTACGTAATGTGTTCCAAATAAATATAAAACAAATTTAAACATTAATTGACCTTTACACTCTACTATTTTCAACACAAAATATTCGTAAATAACTTTTAATTTATATTTTTAATTGTATAACACTGATTAACTAATTGGTTTGCTATAAACACTTAATAAATATAGGATCCGTTTTTATATAATACTATAATGTAATGTTTTATTATACTTTCCAACTATTTTTATGCAATAAAATCAGAACGATCAGTTCCTGTCGTTATGAAATCATCATAATATTTTAAATCTTTTGTTGAAGTCGTAAAAAAACCGTATCATCAAATAAAACGAAAAATGAAACCAGAAACTCAAATGACCTAGTTTTTTACTTACTGACTAATTATTTTGTAATATATCTATGACTACATTTAAGGTAATATTATTTTGAAGACAAACATATACTGCAGAGGTCAAAACCATCTAAGATCAGGTGGTTAACTCATCTGTTAACGTTTGCAAGGTAATAGAGAAAACTTACTGTTATTTGTACTAAATACAGAATATAAGCTATCTTAATAGGGTAAATGCAGTGTTTGTCACTAATGAGTAGGTACTTTTGATACAAAGTAGAAAACAGTTTTTTAAAGCCGATTCAATAGTTCTTAACTTTGACCTGACATTGTTTTATAGGTAACGGCAGCCGTTTATAATCCTATTATTGTGTAATCATGGAATTATATTTATACATTCCTGATATTATAATATGAGTTGCAAAAAAATATATTGTAATTGTAGTATTAACATTGTAATTGTCCTATTTTGAATCTTGCTTCTCCTTTTGTGGAACTAAGGTAATAAGTGGTCAGATAGTAATCAATGTCATGTCATTTGGGCTAGAAAATTCTAGATGCAAACAGTGCAAGCCTGCATCACGAAATTTGGGGGAGGATTATCTAGCAGTGGACATCACGACGTTTAATGATAAATTAGGAATTGGAGTCACAATAACATCATCATCACGTCAGGTTATGCGGCAATGACTGCTCAATATGTATCATCATAATCATGTCGTTAAACTTTGTAAGCGCAAGGATTAATTATCCTATGAATCATTTACAATATTCTGATGAAACTACGTAAGTATAATTCTTAGAACCAATAAATAAACTACATTCACTCTTAAAATTGAAATAACAATTCCATTAATAGAAAAACAATTTAAAATGTGATTAAGTAACTCATTCGATTTATCTTTTTAAATTACTATAAGTACGTATAATCATTAGGTTTTTCTTTGCCTCATTTTTTGATTATATTATGATTACAATGTTTATGACCTCATTGCTTTTTTGGGTTAGATCAATGTACTCAAGGCCGGAGTAGTACTCCCGATCTTATCATATGGTTGTAAGTATATGGTACCTAAATAAAGAAGAAAATCATCAATACTAATAGATTCTTAAGCACATTTAAGCATCAAGAAGATATAGTTTTTTATCTTCGAACGTTTTCTCCCTTTCTGAATATCCTCATCGGGTTTGATTCTACTGCGAATATTGAAGTTCACTCTAGTGTTGTCTTTCCTCAATATGCTTTACTTTAACGATTTACTAAATATTTAGTAATAACTGTCACAAAGTTTTCAAAATCAATTTTCGTGATAACCCTGACAATAATTTCCGTACAATATATTGTCCGGTACAGGAAACACAGAAACGATCGACCGGTCGCTACTAAGATACTACAATTGGCTTTTCATATTTTTTAATATCATGTACAAGGAACATTAAACCCGGCAGTGATCGGGAGGCCGTCAGCATCGTCACGAGGTGATCGCAGTGTGCCCTTTACTGTTCCACACACCATACTGTAAAGGTAATTAGGGCTGTCAGAAGAGTCTAGTTAATATTTATTTTTTCGGGATTCTGAGTTGGATTACTGGTTTTCATAAATCACCTCTGCTGTGGAGATCTGAGCTCAGTAGTTAGATTGTTAAGCACATTACAATATCGTTACGTAATGTTTCGTGGTTTTCGTTTATGAAAAATAATTTATTATCAACTAATTAATAAGTCAAAGACCAAGTTGATCTAAGTACCTAAATGGCAAAAAAAAAACGTAAAAACGAAGAACCGAAGCGACAAACCTTATACTTTGTATCTTATGAAGCCGTATAAATTAATAATACAATACTTAATTGTTTATTGAAGTTGTAAACCCTAGTGTATCAGATCTCTTGATTTCTTGTCTGTATCTCGTCAAAAGATAATGAACGATTGAACATTAACATTTGTAATATTAATCGAAACCTAGGAAATGTGCATAATAATCTTTTTACAACAATGAAGTTATAAGAATCGCGAGATTACTCACACTCATTTTAATCCTTTGCCTTTTTGTTAACTTATAATTCGTCGTGATATTTGTGTTATATGTCATTCTGAAGTAATTACTACCATCGTTGTTTTTCCTTAATCATTAACTAAACAACATCAAGATCGAATAATATCTTTTGTCGACAAAGAGAAGGAAGTTGAACATAAGTTTTATAAGGAATCTATGAAATTTAACCATCAACGTGTACCTATAACATCCTGTACCAACCCATTACTGCCCACTGTTGGGCTCAGCTCTCCTCAGAAGAGGGATAAGGCATAGTCCACCACGCTTGCCCAGTGCGGATTGGGGACTACACATATCTTCAAAGTATTTTTAGAACCCTTTTCCGACATGCAGGTTTCCTCACGATGTTTTCCTTCACCGTTTTTAGCCAGTGGTGTTGTGAAAAATTGCACATAAACCTTTTTTACATTTAGATTTAGAGGTACAAGCCGGCCGGATTTGAACCCGCGACCTCTCGTTCGAAAGGAAGCGCTTCGACCACGCGGCCACCACGACTTACACCTATACCATCACGTAAAAATGTAGAATGCATAATGTAATGGAATGGTGAAACTTTACGACATTGTAACAACATTTGTAGGCTACACTTATGCGAAATCATCGAAAAATAGCAGTTTCACATTTATTTATATTTAAAAACCCATTACGTTATATAAGATTCACAATCGTTTGCTAGTGAACAAAGTTACAAGTTTCTACTAGAAATGAAGACACGTGTTTTTGACACGTTAACTAGTTCTCATAACTTCAATTAAGATAATAATGATGGTTTAGTTGCATGATAGCCTCAGTGACGTCACGACCGTCACTTGTCCGTCCACCGGTTCACGTACGACTTGCTCTCACACATGGAGATACGTACACACGTATGTTTATTGCATACGTCAAACTTATCTCTTTGTTTGTAATCGATTTCTATTTTATTTATCAATTATTATGTGTAATTGTGGTCGAAGTAATGTTGAAGAAACAGTCACGTTGTTTCTTCCGAAGATTTACATTGTTTAGAAAAAAATAAAAACGTACTGTACTTAAAAGAAAACACGAATAGGTGTTTTTTGTACCAAATTTAATGAACTGCATTTACATACTATGGCTAAACAAGGCTGTTTGTGTGTGTGTGTTCGTCTTCTAGTGTTTGTCTCCTCAATTAATATTTCTAGTTTTATAATTCAAAACAGAATGCATGAGCCATTTGAGATAATAAAGAAGTAAACAGGAAAATAAAACCAATTGTCAAAGACAAATACGTATGAAATTTAAAACGGTTTGCACATTTCAAGCGATAAATATACGAGTTAAGTATTTATTTAAAATGTTATGGCATGTGTATCCACATAATGTAATCCTACCCTTTATCATCAAGTACATATATCATTTTAGTTTTGGTATATTAACAACAACTTGGTTCAGGCCATAGTTTTAACATGAGGCAAGAACGCTGAACTTGCCTTGTTTGGTCTATTTAGCTGTCTCACGTGATCAAAGTCCGTATGAACTAGTAGAAAATTATAATTAAACTAGTATTCAAAATCATAAAAGGTGTTATAGCCAATGGAAGTAGATATTCAAATTCAACATTAGGTATATTGGAGTCATCAGGATCTGGTCAGTACAAGCAGCATAGGGATTGTCGGGAGATTACAAGAAACTACATTGGACGGCGACTCCTAGTAATGATAGTGTTATTACAGTAAAAAAGTCAACAGTCGGATAAACATTCGATAAGTCGAGATAAAACTGCTTATTTTACTCCGAGTATCTCCTTGATTATGCATCGCAGCTTGAACAACTACGCGTGTGGAATCATGTATGCAAATGTGTGCAATTTCATTAGCTTCTAACATGTAAATTGCAGTTTAATTACCTTTAGGGCAAACGTGGACGTGGTTGTCGGTTGTACTTTTTCAACGTTACTTTGAGAATTATTTTATCTGTATTAACATTTTATTTTACTACTCGGCTGTTATTTATAATGGTTAAGATGTTAGGAAGAATGTTACCATGCTTAAAAAACGGTAATTAATTTCCGGAAAGTGAAGATTTGACAAAGGGTTGTACAGAGTGTCCCATAAATCAACGTCAAGCCGCAAATGGGATACCCCAAGTCATACTTGTAACCAGAAAATACAGAAATAACAACACATTATTTTTTTAATTTTTAGATATTATAGTCTCGTGTCAGTTTTTTTGTTGTTGCTATTGCAAATTTTAACTTTTTTGTATTTTTCTTTTTTTTATATCTAAAACCTGAATACTATTTTGAGATTGTGTGTGAGTGATTGAAAGTTTTAGTGTGTTAGTAAATAGTTTTTTTTTTTTTTTTTTTAGTTGGAGGAAATCACCGGATCCCCGGGGTATGTGGGAGTTGAACCTCACTAAAACCTCCAACCGCTCGCTTTCAGCGTCCGAACCCCGGCTGAGGCCAGAACCCAGCACGGGGTTTGGAGGGACGGCGCGACGCGTTACGCCATCGGCATGCTTTCCCGTCGCTCCGTCCCCGGACGCCGAACCGGTAGCCGCCGGCGAATACGGCCACCGGCTCTCTCGGTCGGCGGGCTCTCCGAAGCCCGCCAAGATGGGACCGCGTGTCACCCTCCCTCGGAATACCCCGCTGGGTCAGAACCAGCGTGGGTCGGGGAGCGCGGTCTACCATCCCCCGGATGCTCTAACGCTAAGGGCGTGTTGAGCGAGACACGGCACCTTCTTGGGTCCCCGCTCGCACTCGCATACGTTGGAGACCCGAAACTCTTAGGGGGCCAGAATCCGGGCGAGATCCCGGTTCCGGCCCCCTGCTCGACGGCGGCGGGTTGGCAAATTGAGAGCGGCGTACAGCCTCTCTCTCTCAGCCCCCGCCACCTGCTTCTGCGAGATGGTGGACTCGCAGAAGTCGAGCATCGCCTTCCAAGACTCGTCGCTCTCGAGCATCGACGCCGCGACGCCCGGGAGCGACAAGTCCGGACCTATTTGTTGGACCAGGACACAACGCTGCCTCTCCCATGCGGGGCAGCGCGCGAGCGTATGCTCCGCCGTGTCCTGGTCACATCCCACGCAATGGTGGCACCTCGCCGTCGGCTCGGCCTTGATCCGGTGCAGATACCGACCGAAGCACCCGTGCCCGGTCAGCATCTGCACCATCCAAAAGGTGAGGCGTCCTTCGCCACGACCCACCCAATCATCTAGGATCGGGCGGATCGCCTCGACGGTCCGTAGACCCCATGTGGGGTTAGCGAGACGTCGCTTCCACGCTTCCATTACGGACCGCCGAGATTGGACCTTCCGATCGCGAACCGCTTCCCGCAGGGGACGCACCACGCCCCGGGCGCGAAGGTCGCATCGCCAGCGATAGTCGCCAGCGAGCGCCTCCGCCTCCAGCTCCCAGGGCGGCGTCCCCGCCAGCACGCACGCCGCCTCAAAAGCGACGGTGCGGTAACCGCGGATGGCCCTAATAGCAACGATGCGCTGTGGCCGACGCAGGAATCGGGCGATGGTTAATCGCACCCGTGCGTCGGCCCAGACGGGCGCACCGTATAGGGCCATCGATCGCACCACCCCTGCATAGAGGCGGCGCACGGCTTGACTGGGCCCCCCGACATTCGGGAGCAACCGACCAAGTTGGCCGGCCGCCCCCATCAATCGGGGGACCAGGCTCGCGAAATGGGCCTGGAAGGTCCAACGGCTATCCAACACGAGGCCGAGGTACTTCAACTGCACCCCGACCTCAATCTGGACGCCTCCAACCATTATCTGGGCGTCGACTGGCGGCACAGCCCCAGCCCCGTGGAACCACAGGGCCTGGGATTTGTGCAGCGCCACGTCGAGGCCCAACCTCTTTATTCTGCCGACGACGAGGGCCACCCCCGCTGTGGCAAGACGGGCAGACTCCCGAAAGTCATCCCCCCGGGCCACGACCAAAGTGTCGTCCGCGTAGCAGATAACGCTAAGGCCCGGGAGGAGGGCGCCCCTCAGCACCCAGTCGTACCCGATATCCCATAGCAGGGGTCCAAGAACGGACCCCTGCGGAACACCGCGCACGACCTGGAACCGGTGCAAGGTCCCACCGTACCCGGTACACATGACCGACCTGGCCTCCAGGTAGGAGCCGATCAGCCGGCGGAGATAGAGGGGCACTCCATGCCTCTCCAGTGCCCCCCCAATCACGGACCAGGGCAGGGTGTTAAAGGCATTGGCGATGTCGAGCGACACCGCCAAGGCCACCCCACCCCGGGAGACGGCCTCCTCCGAGAGGGTCCGGACACGTAGAATTGCATCTACGGTCGAACGACCCTCCCGGAAGCCGTACTGCTCCGCCGACAGATCGGGTCCAACCCCGACCAGGTGCTGAACGATGCGGGCGGCCAGAACGCGTTCCAGCAATTTGCCCACCTCGTCCAGCAGCACGATGGGACGGTAACCGGCGGCTGAGTCCGCCGGGCGCCCCTCTTTCCGCAAGAGGACCAGTCTGCCCGTTAGTAAATAGTACCTACTTTTTGCCTGACTTACTTATATAAGTTCTACGCTTTTTTGTTTAGTTTTAAATTAATAAAATAACATATTATCCAAATAACATTATTCAACAATTGTCTCATAATAATATCAAATAGAAAATAAATGAAATTGAAACACAGCGATACCGATTATTCCGTGCAACCAATCGAAAGGGTATCAAATTTTATCGATTCCACAAAACTGAAATTAGCGTACGAAACTATTTTACGAAATTAGATTTGTATAACCGATAAAGTAGTTTCAGTAATGCACGTTGCATAAACAATGTGAATCGTACGTAACCGGGTGACACTGCAATAGAGATTATAGATAACAGTCGTTCAGGCCCGCATTGGGTAAACTTGATAAGCTGTCAGACTATTGATAAATCTGTAATATGTTCAGAGTTCATACATACGTCACTGATTTGGAGTTTGTAGTTGTTTGTGGAGAGACGAGTCGAAAATACTTTCTATTAGATATTATTGTTATGTTATTATATTATTATAAGGTACATGCTTCAAGGTTATATAATCGGTTAAAGTGTATGTTTGAAGAAATGTAGTCCAAATAAAGATAACCGTGTCAATAGTTAGGAAATTAGCGAACAATAGACCTATTATTTCCTAACTACTGACTTATTGATTGAACAGGATTAAAATTCAAAAGTCGAGTGGGCACCACAATAATATTGTGCTAAAATGATTTAAGATGTCGTTGAACTAACAAAAGTTGGTTTTTCTTATTTGCTGATTTGATACGATAATTCAATGAACCGCATTCATGCATCAGTTATTTATACTTATCATTATAGTATCTACCAAAGCACAAAATACACATATATTTATTGAATAGATAAACAGTGATGAGGTGCAGTTGATCAAAATAGTTTCAAAACTTTTTACATTTAATCATTAGGAACTCAAGTATGACGGAAACTTGAAGCGTAGATAAAATATTATGATATCTTAAGAATTATTAAGACCCTTGAAATTAATACAGGTACTTAAGGTAGATCGTAGGTATCGTACCTACAGTGCTCATCGACATTGCTTGAGAGGTCTATGAGATCCATGACGGTAGCCACTTACGATGAGGTGGCCCGATAGTTCGTCTGCCTACATGGCATTGAAAGAAATACAAACAAATAATAAAATAAGTTTGGTTACTCAAACACAGTATTCTAGGTGACACAACTAAAGAAATAATATGCGTCAAACAAAAAGTGTTTTATTTAATGAAATAGTCTATCTATACCAGAAATACGTATTACAAAGTAAATGTTGAACGTAAACTAGTCTATAAAAACTTGGCGTTTCAGTTTTTACGTTAAATCTACCTATTGTATTTTGTATTGTCTATTACCGATGTCGTCATTCGGTGACCTATTTAAAGTGAATTTAAATTAATCTAAATTAACTTGTACATCGTCTAAGGTTTCCGACAAGGTTTTAACAAAACCGAAAATGTTTCAAGTAATTCTTGCACTGACTTATTCTGAATCAAGCTTTTTCAACAAAATGGCAATAGGACTTTTATTATAATTACTAAGTATTCTATTCATTTACGGATTGGCATTCGAGTATCTCTTTGTAATCAGTAACCTACAAGACAACAGCTCTGACAAAGTCACCGTCAGTAACTAAAACAGCCAAAAGAATTGGCTTCCAGACCCGACAATGTCCCTATTCCTGGGACCACCAATTAAAATTTTATTGCATTTCTTTCAGGGACTCATGAAAATGATTGTCTCTCCTTCATCCGTGTTAGACATTTTGATTCAGTTTAAACCTCAACGGACCAGGTAGGTGTCCCGTCTACTACAATAAACTTCTTTATAAAATTCACCGCAATAAAAATGTTTATGGCAGCCAGTGTTACCACAGTCATGAAACTTATCTTAAAATTAATTTACACTGTCCTCAGTTATGGAGTACTAACAATAAACGTCGTCGTTTTGTTTGAAAATCCCTTTGTTTTACAATAACAGTTTTAAGTTCACATTGTTTTGACCTGGCTCTTCTTTATAAATATTCTCTATGAAAACCTCTATTGTTCTGACAAAGAGTATACACACTATGTTTCTATACTATAACTACACAATTTGCAATAATAATAATCGTTTTACAGTCTTTTTTTTTGTAATATTACAACCTGGTTTTATATAACGTTATCAAAAAATAAAATACCACTAGGTATAATTGTGGTCATCCGTGGGTACCGCACCGTCGCTTTTGAGGCGGTGTGTGTGCTGGCGGGGACGCCGCCCTGGGAGCTGGAGACGGAGGCGCTCGCTGGCGATGCGACCTCCGCGCCCGGGGCGTGGTGCGTCCCCTGCAGGAAGTGGTCCGCGATCGGAAGGTCCAATCTCGGCGATGGAAGCATGGAAGCGACGACTCGCTAACCCCACTTGGGGTCTACGGACCGTCGAGGCGATCCGCCCCCTCCTAGAGGATTGGGTGGGTCGTGGCGAAGGACGCCTCACCTTTTGTGGTTGGTGCAGGTGCTGACCGGGCACGGGTGCTTCGGGCGGTATCTGCACCGGATTCAGGCTGAGCCGACGGCGAGGTGCCATCATTGTGTAGGGTGAGACCAGGGCACACCGGACCATACTCTCGCGCTCTGCCCCGCATGGCAGCAGCAGCGTTGTGTCCTGGTTATTCAAATAGATCCAGACTTGTCTCTCCCGGGCGTCGCGGCGTCGATGCTCGAGAGCGACGAGTCTTGGAAGGCGATGCTCGACTTCTGCGAGTCCACCATCTCTCAGAAGCAGGTGGCAGGGGGTTAGAGAGAGAGGTTATACCAACCCGCCGCCATCGAGCAGGGGGCCGGAACCGGGAATTCGCCCGAATTCTGGTCCCCTAAGAGTTTAAGTAAGAACTGAAAAAAATAAAAATAATATTTTTAAGAAATGACACCGACTCGTTCATAGTTCTAAAAACCTAGAGTGCAAATAGTTTCTATATTTCAGTTGGCAATGAGTAATTCACCTACAATTAAAATAGAAAATGTAATACATAGTACCTACGTTGTGTCTTTTGCACATAACGAATTTCGACTTCCTATTTCATGCCCTGGTTCAAAAATCAAAAGTCATGTTCATACATATTTAAATTATACTTTTTATTTAAATTCAATTAAAATTCCCTTACAGTTGATAAAATATATAGAAAGAAAAATTGTGTACTTCTAAAAAAGTTTAGTGTTGTTTAAATTAGGCAATTGACAGCAAAATACTAAAGAACTAGAATATGAAAATACTAAAGAAAACCAAACGGTAACCTAAATAAAAGTACGTTATATAATATTAAACCTACATACTTGTTGTTTATTGCAATTTATAAAACAGTGCTGATGTTTGCAGACGAAGTGTTGTATTACGAAGCGCCATAAGTTTAGTAGTAAGCAGTACGTGACAGTCATTTGATACTAATCCATTATGAAATAAGGCGAAGCTCGAGGCTAATTACAATTAAAGGGTTCTTTGGAAGTATTTTTAATGTAATAATCAGTATAATTTAAATAAAGTTTATTAAATTTTTTAATGATATATTTTTGGAAATTAATTCTGAATAGTGTTAGTAAATATAATTTATTTTTAGTCTTCATTTCGTAGCATTTTGAATGTATTTAGTCTATTGGTCTACATCAGTGCTCATTTTCAAAAAAAATATTTAGTTGCAACTCTAACATATTATTATGTGTTACATAATACTATGCAAATAAAAGAGGTTTCTCTTCGATTTGTTGTATTATACCGATCCCTGTTTGAGTTAATATTTCAGATCTCGTTACACAATTTTTCCCATGAGAGAATAATGGTAAGTGAATAACAAAATAGTACCTATTACCATTGTTTAACTTCGCTGATTAATTAGAATTTGAGTTTGTGGAAATATGTAAATTGTAAAATATGTACTTTTTTCTTTTATCGTCGTTACACGTGGTTACACGATGTTACTTATCTTGACTTTGCGAAGTAAAAATGAGACACAAAATAGTAATCTATTTTAGAAGGGTAACAGGAAGACCATAAGTACCTCCTTGATTTCATGATTGGAGAGTACTTCTGGGTACATCTATTCATCGACCTGTATAGATTACAAACAAACAGATAACATCTTCTTTCATAATGACCATTCTTAAATATTCTACTACTATAAAGTAATGAGTGAGAGTGATTTAATTAGAGTTGCGTATAAAACTATCTAGTTACCTATAGTTAGATAAATCAGCAATAAGCACACGGAAAACGAGGGACAAATTATAGGTAGTCAGATTATTTTGAGAAAGTGTTACCAAACTAAAAATACTCAGTTTGACTCGTGTAGACTGAATGTATCTTCTTTGTATGTCCTTCAGAACCAACTCGTCAAGGTCTTCAATTACAATATCTATCTACTTCCTATATATACCTAACGTGGATAGGTATGTTCCTAGAATGAAATAATTTTGAATACTATCAGGAATGAGTCACATGAATTAAAACTAATCATCTACTCTACATTATTAGTTGTCGATATGTTTAAACCACATCCGGCGATACTCATTTTCCTGCCTTTATTAACTTATTCAAGAACTCTGCCGCTATTGTTTTTAGTACTAAATTTAAAGGTTATAAACAGTAGCGGTCAGATAACGTGGTTTAAATGAATTTCTTAGTTGTTGTAATTCTATATATTTGTAGTACGATTCATTAATAACTTAATAGAAATCTACTATTACTTTAAATATAATTATGGAATTATTATTTAGAAAGTTATCAAAATTGACTCGAATTTTGAATTTCTACATGCGAAATTTATAGGACTTGTCAAAAACTGAGCTGTACTGTACTGTACTGTAACAACCCATTACTGCCCACTGCTGAGCTCAGGTCTCCTCCGAAGAGGGGTTAGGCATAGTCCACCACGCTTGACTAGTGCGGATTGGGGACTTCACATATCTTCAAAGGATTTTTGAACCCTTTTCCGATATGCAGGTTTCCTCACGATGTAAAAAACTGAGCCTGGGGTCACTATTCAAAAAATCTTAAAATTCTCATTAACAAAGTAAAAATTTTATAAAAGATGTTCCTGATTAAATACGGATCTTACTCAAATAGTCACCTGTTTTTTCTACTAGAAATTAATAACTACTTCGAAAATATACATGTATGATAGGTCGAGCATCTGGGTTGTTCACCCTATTTTACATAAATTTCGCTATTTTATATCACACAGAACACTTCGAATGCAAATAGTTTTCAATCTAAGCTGTTGGTACTTAATACCTACTGTGAAATAAATGAATGAAAGAATATATCAACAATATTAGTCAATAAGAAATATTTTTTTATGAATCCCCATAAGACGATTTGGAAGCGTTAACCTAAGATCTGGCTAAAGCGCCACAAAAACTGCTGAAAGGGTTTACCAAAGATTACTTAATTTTAGAAGCATTATCAATACATAGTATAAAACAAAGTCGTTTTCGCTGTATGTCTGTATGTATGCTTAGATCTTTAAAACTACGCAACGGATTTTGATGCGGTTTTTTTTAATAGATAGAGTGATTCTTAAGGAAGGTTTGTATGTATAATAAATGCATAATATAGTACAGAAACACTGATAAATTTAAAGGTTTCTAATGTGATGTCGTAAATAAGCACGTTTTTTGCGCTTATATTGCAAACGCTGGCTGAACCCTACGAGATAGACCAAAATAATGTACTACAGTATTGTTCACCTTAAAAAGTTCAACAAAAAAGTCCGCGATGGTATATGTCTTATTCTTTACTAAAAAATGGTTATTTACGAAGTGATTTTAAACAATACAGCATTAATCCTTATCCAATTAAGTACCTTAAATAGATTGTGCATTTAATATAGATCAATATGCTTTTTACAGCATGTAATTTAAGTGAATATTACCGAAGATATTACAAATTGCCGGGCGGCGCGTGCCTATATAGGCTACAATTTTTGAACCCCTTTGTAACGCAGACGAAGTTGCGCGGGTCATCTGGTTTACAATAATTAAAGGAAAACATTCAAGCGCTTCCACAGTCGAAGGAAATCTTCAGCTATTTAGGTACAGGAATTCTCCTGTTTGATTTTCGTACAGTTACACTAATCGCGTTGTAGTCATTTCAATAATGTTTATGAACATCTGCTTAAAGAGCCTAATATGTAGGTAGGTGACTATGGACTAGGAACCTACGTAGCATAATTATCAATACGCATACGTCCTAAATCGTACCTATATTTGTTTAAGGTTATACCTACATCATCATTATAATAAACAAAACGTAGATACCTTATCACTATGAAGTGAGAAGTATAATAAAAACTTATGGCTTATAATGATTTCTGCACGCACAACTGGCACTGGTCGTTTTTACTATGAGTTAAAGCTAATAAATAGTGACATGCTTTACTGGGACTCTGCACTCTGGAGTACTCTGGACTGTTTGTTTGTTTACTTCATTTTTAAATAGTGTCCAGGAAGATATTAAATAATTTGAATAAAACACGACTGAATGTTTATGGCAAATTTAGCATAAAATTATTGTCAAGTAATTTCAAGTTAGAACTTGCTCTAAGTAGTACCATTTAATTTAGAATATCGCTTCCTATATACATGTTATCGCATATTCGCAATATTATTACATGACAAATAGTTCTTCGAAAGCAAGGATTTTATTTAGAAGTAATGGAAGCAGAACAATTTAAGGAACAGGGTAGACGTTGAGCAATAAAACACTGGACCGAATATTGCCGAATGCATCCGAGCGGCAAACGAAGTTGTTTCAAAACGTGATCGCGCTGTTTGATTTGAAAACAAAATTCACCCGCCCGCTGCCGTGCCGGCCGGAGCACGACGAGTCACGGACGAAGGCGAGGTGCCACACTACACAAACAAGCTGAACAAGCTCAGTGCGCGAGCAAGCGTGATACGGAATGTACGTGTGGTGCGTTTTGCGCGGACGTTGACGCTGCGATTTGTTATAAAAAATACGATTTATACAACCAGAATAAAAACTTTTTGGTTTATAAAGTCGATAGCTACAAAAAAGTTTCTATTGTAAAAGTTAACTTTGACGCAGTTCGCGCAGAAATTTGACCAATATTTGTGTTTCCGTATAGACGCGAATAAATCAGGTTGGAAAAACTTTTCGAAACAAAGGACCGTTTTGTACATTTTCGCAGCGTTTGCGAAATTGTGTTCAAAATTACTGTTTTGGCTAAAATCGGAAGAGGTAGAAAATCGCCTCTTGGCCAACTAGTTCGGATACAAACTGATCACCGAACGCGAAACAAAATCGCAACGACCTCAGTAATTGAACTATAAATCGAAAGGATTTTGGAAAAAAACCCTTCAAAAACTTCGTGAACTTTTCATCAGCTAAAGTAAAATTCATAGTGAGTTCGGCGACCTTATAAATCGTGCTACAGTGGATCAGTTCCCAGATTAACAAATCAAGAAGATAATAAAATCTGGATTAAGTGTCGAGTTCATTTTGTCTACATGATGTCTACAGCCATAATGCATCAGTCTGCGCTGCACGACTTTGGTGATCTGTTCTTGAAGGTAAGTTCCATGTATTTATTTACTAAATACCGCATCGCCTACAGTTTATTGAGAAATTGTTATCTAACCAAACTCCAAGTTTTTGTCCTTTTTTTACATTACCATCGTAGTTTTATCAATCTTAATTACTCGTAAGTTCAATGATCTTTATTCCATAAATTAATAGGAAAATTTATGAATCTGGATACATACTTGCAACGTGAAAAACTTGATTAGATAATTGACTGTTTAATTCTATCCGCCAATAGTAATTATTATCAATCGACCGTTTGATCAAGCACTTTTTAAACTTATGTGGTACCTACCTACATTTTTGGGCGAGAAAAACCTGTAATCAAATAGACAGGCAAGTTTGTAGTTAGGTTTAGGCAACAAAACAGTAAAATACTTATTTTAACTGCTACACTTAGCATTTTTAACTCTCAGATCGATAATAACCTCAAAACAAAATTCAGAATCCAGCTTCTAAAAGTTGAAAAGTTGATGACTTAATCCATTGAAAAGATTCCTTGAGAAGCCTTAGTTACTGTTGCTATAATAATAAGTAAATAATATTTTTTTAAATAAGTAACTAAGTAATAGTTCGTTCGTTGGAAGGAAACGACGAAATTAGTATTAATTCAACTTATTTTTAAAATATAATTATAATATGAAACACAAAATTGAAAAACACAAGTTTGTAGTAAGTTATAAGGTTAAGAGAGTATTATATTAATTAGAATGGTGCTGCTAGGGTAATCATAGCCGAAAAAAATATTTATTTATAAACTTATTCAAACACTCGCGGTTTTTGGAAAAAAAAGTAAGAACCCGTTCACAATGCATGAAAATATTTATTTATTTGGTATAACAACATTTTTTTTCAATTTATACATTATACATTTAGGCTTTGGATACAGGACCTTAAGCCTAGTATACCAACAGTAAAAATATTTTACTATTACCCTTAACTTAATAAAAATATGGACAATTCGTTTTCTATTTACCGGATTTAATAATTACATTCTATGGTAGTAGTTTAGAAAAAAAATCTGATCGACATTTCTCGAATATATTTAAAGAACAGACAGGCATGTCGTTATTTTATATTGTGATCCGGAAAAAATATAAAAAAAACACCTAAGTAAAACCAGTCGTCGTGACTTGCTTGAACTTGCGTCATGCCACAAAAGTTGCAAGACGAGACTTATTCACGATAAAAATTTAAAATTCCAACTTCTGAATTCACTTAAACAAAAAATAAGGACAATCAATTCTATGTTTACTTAGTTTAATTCAAATAAAAAATATTAAAGGTAAAGTATATTATGTCTAAAAGAAATTACTAGGCAAGAAAATATTTTTTCTTCAACTTTATGACTTTTATTTCGTATCTTTTGCATTAAAACGTTACTTTTTACCAAAACGAAAACAATTTTATTGTTGACATCATTATGCCAGCCTATTTCCTATCCAGTAATCTACAGTTTCATTATATTCGTTTTTATCGTAATATGTATGTAGTACTTACAAATGTGTAACACATCCACATCAGACAGACAAAATATTTATTGGAATAAAATATGACTAAATTAGTATGTGATCGACGAATTGACTTAAGACTGTCTAAAACTAAAATTAACTTTAATTTTAAATTCTTTGGAGTATTTGGGCACATATTAAAAATAAATGTCTGGTCCTTTTCAAATCTCTGTAGGGGTGTAAAAGCAAGGCCAAGCAAGGTATTTAAAATAAATATAGATAAAGGATTGTAACGTGTAAAACTTAAAGTTCGAAATCGTCTAGCCGAATTTTATTTGGAATCGTTTTGTAGCGATGAAGAAAAACCGGTTTTATTGGTTCGTCCATATAGTTATAAATGGTTCGCCCCACTCGAATACTACCTGTTTAGTTTTTGTGATCTTTTACTTTGCGTAAAAGACACTTGTTCGGGGCTGTTCTCATTCTCTTGGGGTTGAGTAGATATGTAAACGTAAAAGTGAAGGGCGTTTTAAACGTGTTTTACTACATAATATACCTAATGACACACATTTAAATACGACAATAGTCTAATTTATACAATTTAAATAGTAATTCTACGATGTTATAGTAACTACAATATCGGTGTTTGTTGTCTTTTAAAGTAACAAAATATTAATTTAGCAAAGCTTTAACTACATTCAACTTAGCTTAACGATTTCATATAGTAATTTAACTGATACATACATTCATACTATTAGTTATTGACCCGCATAACGATCGAAATCGCAGTGGGAATTTCGAAAGGTGCACTTTAATATTTATTATTTTGTTTTTTTTCTGTTAGCAAAAAAATATTCTACACCGACTGGATGAATACACCTACAACCGTCTACCTGTAGGGTATTTACAAATACAACCGCTTGCCATTATTTTTTCCACCCCTCTTGGACCTCGAATAAAGGGATTCTTTGTTGAAGAGACTCTTTGTCCTGGAAATTTCGGTTGTAAGTTTAAAATGGGGACACGTCGTTTCTTATTGAAAAATGTGCAACGTGTTCAGAATTATATTTTTTAAACAGGTTCCTCTGATAAAAGTATATTAAGTTTAAAGTTAAGCGTCACTCTCCAACGCCAAATTTGTTTATTAAAAAATACATTAGAATCTTGAATATAAATGATTACTAAACTGGTAGAAATGAGTCGTGTCCAATTCGATTAGCAGACCACGTGTACAGATAAAAGACTCGATTGTTTTACCAGCCTGCTGTAAAGCCAAAACGATCTGAAATCATAACATAAACATAATATATCATATTATTATAACCGTATAAATGTATTCTCTGTTCTTTATTGTAATTGTAATCTGACTTGACCTGAAAAAAAAGAAACGTTCTTCTTTTTAATATCTAATTATTATCGCAGAAAGTAGTTCAGAGTTACAAATATATTGAGTAACTAGTTGATATAATTAAATTCTAATCGTATATTTAGCCGCATATAATTTTATACGAGTTAGAAACTTTCCAGTGTTTTCGTAATCTTAACTGGAAAGGTTTCTCAAAAGCCAGTTTTGGCGTCGTCCTCAGATGTGGTTTCCCAACCAGACATTGCGGAAACCTTCGAGTGCAGCGCAAACAATAATGAATAAGCTGCGTTCGTGAGAGTTCAGTTGCTAGATTTGCGTTTGTTCTATGAAGTAATTTTTATCATTTCTTCCTATGTTATATTCGAATTGTATTGCAACCATGCGTGGGATTTATTTTGCTATCAATTTCTGTCTAACCGGAAACATTGTGGGTGTTTAGCGAGAAAATGATTTATTTTTCAGTTTTTAGCACATTCCGTATAAGTTCCGCTATTCGTCTTTGGTAACATCCTATGTAGTGTATTTTAATATATATTAGTTATTTCTGACAACATCTGCATATAATAGTAATCACATATCGATCACAAAGAAAGTACTTTAAAAATTAGTCGAGACATCAACAAACCAACAGAATTGTGAACATGATTTTATCTTGTGTGTTAAGGAAACTAAAGAAAAAATATCTCTTTTTTTAAAATATCGCAGAACTGCGTTTTCGATCATTCTTTTTAAGAACATCAAGCTCTTGAAAATTACCAAAGTGTTAATGGAAGTCGCAGGACCTAAGAAAGAACGATTGGAGTCTTGAACGCCACGTTCTATTTTTAACTCGTCGTCTGCTTTCTTCAACGAATGAAGTCCGGACATGAGTCAACCCTTTGTTCCTTTAATGCGAAACGGCCTCGGAACGAAGATCACAGTTGGTTTTACTACACTCACACTGATGTGGTCAGTTCTCGCCAAGGTGTCGGTTTCGAAACATGCGTAAATATTGTTTAAATTTTTAATATGTAGCTCGCCTTGAACACTCTGTTGCTCAATGTGGAGATGCCATGATACACCGAAGCTTGTATAATAAACACTAGAAATCGATTTGACACAAAGACGGAGGTTTCACGCAAGTGAGCGACGTTACGACAACCTCGACGCCCACAGTTAAATGTAATTTTAATAAATTTGTGTACATAATTCAACAAACTAGTTGTTTCAAATTATTAAATTTATTATTTTAACGACACTTACAATTCTTAAAGTTTTCGTATAAGGAATCTTATATTCACAGTACATTGCTAATTATAATGTTTATTCAGTGTAAATGGAAGGGTTCATTGCCGGACGAATGGCATTGTAGAATACACCCACGATGGTCGCACATTGTCTCGCCAATGCCGATACAACCATCACCCAGACATGTCATGTAAAATAAATAAAAACTACATTTTATCGTTTAAATATTTTGTTTATTATTCTTGTTAACGGCATGTCGTTACGAAAGATTAGGCAAGATCATAATGATTTTGATTATGAATAATTTCCATTGTCTTGTAATACAGATATGATTTGAGTACAGCGCGTAATGCCCGACAAAAATATCTAGGTGATTACGATATTTTATGATAAGTAACTTGACCGATTTGACGATACGTCATTTACCTAATGTAGGAAATTATTATAAATAATATTAGAACAGGTGTTGGAATAACTAATGAACTGGTTTAATATATTTTTGTTACGGTAAAGTTGACTTAAATTGTTAAATAATAAACAAGTAGAATGGTATTGAGACTTTAGTTGAGGACGCCTCTCACCTTGGTGAAGATGTAGTTGTCTTCGGACCTACAAATAACCACATGTCAAAAGCTGAAGTAAACTAAATGAAATACTCTCGAGGCGTCACGCGTGTGACCTTAACTGCTTCGCTTCTTCTGTAGCTCATTTGTCTGATGAAGACCAACCTAAACTTCGAAGTTGACTGACCTTACCTTGAGTTCGTTGAGTGGTATTACAGAGGCCTCTTAATAGGTCCAAGATGACTTGGAAAGACATTAATCAGATAAATTGAAATGTCGTTGAACGTATATATATAATATATTTGTTTATAAATAAACGGCGTATCGTACATGAAAGACGTAGGAGTGAGTAAGCAAATAAACGGCAATACATACATAGTTATTGTGCTTGTATAGATAATGCATTATCTAAGGTCTTATGTTGGAGTGCAATGCATAAACAAAAGGGTACTGTACTCTATCTTATCGCGTCGCCTGATAAGAACTAGATATTATATTATTATTAACATTTTTTATGAAAGAAAAACAACGTGGTGTCTAATGTTTAGGCACAATAATAACATACACATGCGGTTCAAATAAAATTGTATATTTTTTGGAAGGTTTTTCTACAGCGAACGCTGAAATGAAGTGAATCGGTATTACCTTTTTGTTCGTTAAATTATTATTTACTAGGCCTTTAAGCCTTTGTTTCATTTAAAATTCTAACTATTCCTTTAGTACTATACGTTTTTCAAGTAACAATCGTTGTAACAAAAACTTATTTGGCTTTCTTCAAAGTTACATTTAAGTAGAGTTAATTTACCTTCCTTATTTAATATAACCTAATTTTTACATTGCATTTAATTGTCATAATTTGAGATAAAAGAAATCGAAAGCCGCACGACATACATTCAACAAAAATATTAAAGGATTGAGTGCACTTTTGGCACACATTCGCCAAGTTTATTGCGTCACGAGCAAGCTCATTGCCTGTAGAATCGAGCACACCGCGTAACACTTTTACCATTACCACAACGCCGGCAACCTCGCCACTCGCTTACCTACTTGTGCTCGATGCGATCCACCGCTTTACATAATTCTTCATAAAGAACACATCAACTTACGCAATATCAAAACAACATTTAATTTTAACGTTCTGGTTAAGACGGCTGTTAGCTGACAAACCTGCACGTAGCTTAACTTGTTTCTTTTAATTACATATGTAATTGCAGTGATGAAACTAAATTAAAATGCCTAAGAAAATTAATTTATGTTACATATTTTATAATATGACATTATGTAGGGTTACATTTCCACACTGCCTTTAAATAAACCCTTACACAGAACATATTACAAAAATACAATATTAATTTAGCTTAAAAGCTTAAAACTTTAAAGCAGAAGACAAAACTGTTCTGTAGTAAATAATATGCTCTTTTAGTTTTCACAAGTTACAATTAACTGACGAGTAACTTAGCTGCATATTTCACATTAGTCCTGTTCGAAAGTGATTGGTACTAAACTTGCTGATATATATACGTTTCGAAAAATATTACACGATTCGAATAAATTAACGTAACTTGCATCTTCAACAATAAAACCGTTGAGAAATGGTATACATTTACATGAAGTGAAGTCGCTTAAGAATTAAAATGCATTCGTTTCATCATCATACATAAATGAACTAATTCCGTATTCATCGCTCGAAGATTCGCCTTGATAAAGGCTGAGAGAAACTCGGTAGCGACCTAATCGACAGGCACATATTGCGTACATACAGCGAGGTTGCAGTTTGCATAAGACGTTGCACAAACTCGAAGTTAGGTATTACATAGCGATTATAATCCGCGTATGCCTCGATGACTTATTTATGTGATCGCACAACATCTATTGAGGAAATGCACTTTCAGGTCTTTCACTTCTTGCCACATCAAACAAGATGATGTGAACGATACAGTACGGTACAGAACGAATTTTGAGCAGTTTTACAGTAAACTTACTTAATTTGAAGCTAATCAGTTATTTTTCGTCACCTTAAGTAAAAGAGATTAAGGAGGTAATAACTTCAGTTACAATCGGTTGCTGTGAAGGATGTTTCGCAATTTACGTCTAGTTTCTTAAGGCTAAGGCTCGTATACACGTGAAGAGAAGTAGAGAAGTATAAAAAATAATCGCAAACATACTATTATTTTTATTTAATTTATGCATAAAATAAATATAATTCAAGCATTTACTGCGCAATTGTTGCTATCAGACGGGTACGGATGCCTCATGTGTCATACGACCCAATATATTGTATTGTTGTATATTGTGAGCAACTAATGTATGTGTCCGGGTTCGACTGTCCTTGCTTACTCATTGAAGTTCCAATAAAATTGACAAATAAAGTCATACATTTACAAATAGCACGCCGTTACAAAATAACAAACAATTACAATATTTGTTTGGTTATTCCTCGTTGTACTTAAATTATATTTAACACTGTTGCGATGGCTAAACTTATAACGAAACCAAATCTTGGATGCTAAACTTGTTTTTACAATTAAATACGATTACAACATTAATAAGTAACTATTTTAAGAAAAACTAACAAATAAGTAAATTAAATAGATATTGCTGCATGTAAACAATAGACAAGAGATACTTAGTCGTAAGTTTTGTCACGTCTCATTAATTTACCGTGTAATATTTCGTAACAGCTAACAACAAACCACCCACGGATCAAACTAGTTTAGCGCACAACGATAATAATAATGGACAAGGCATATTATACTTTAACAAAAACAACCGATAACTACTTAACGTTTAAACATTATTTAAAGTCCATGTTCCTATTTATCGGCAACAAATAGCGGTTTTGTTCATTTAAAAAGTAAAAAATATTTTACGGCTTTATAACGGTCGATTCTGATTTATTTTAGTCGAATATCACACTTTCGTTCTTTGTTATCGATTATTGAATCAAAAAAAAAATCATATTTTTTTTGGTAAATGGAATATCATATCTGGACCTTACAATATTATGTCAATTTACTCATTTTTAGACCCCGAAATTACTCGTAATAATGTTTTGATTGCATAATGGTTCCAAATACATAAAAAATAAATTATTCTCAAGTCTATGTAAATAATTATCATGAATTCGGATTATCATATCCATTCAGCATTATGATTTTATAATGAACGTTGTGTCGTTCCTCACGTAGCTAAGCTCAACGATAGTGGTCGTTCACTTATAGATTGTGTGTCAATAATGAAAGGAAAGTAGCGCATTGTCCGTCGCCGGTAGGTCAGTGTCGATCTAACTTTTACATAACCCATGTCACAGTGACATCCATACTGACCATTTTCGAAACAGCTGTTTCCGATGTCGTTCATCTTACGAAATTCTGAGGTCACCTAAAGAGGTAACGTATAATGTGATGACGCTTATTTTTTTCATTAATATTAATTAACAATCATGCATTTGAATGCATTATAGAATTTCAAAAATTAGTAGAGAATAAAAGAACACAAATGTTTTAAGTTTATTTGGCTGGAACAAAAACAAGGTATAGTATTCCCACATTAGGTAATAAGCTCTTTCTCATCTTACTTACTATTTGTTGTAATGTTAGTTCAGAGTAAAACGAAATTATCTCCCATTATCATCAGGAGAGGTTAATTGATTGTGGTATTTTTGTCACTAATTTTATCGAATATGAGTTGTTAGTTTTGTTGTTTATTATAAAGTTAGTCTTAACTGTGTCTACAGAGGATTACTTGGTGTAGGTTTATTTTTTAAATATTGTGACTTTGGTTTCTATAATGTTTTAATCCAGATGTTATATTTTACGACACAACTCATAAAACAAATTAGCTTACAAAGATTATAAAACTAAAGAATAACGACTGTATTAATTTGAATGTAACGACGCTTTAAAATTAACTTCTGTTAAAGTACTGTATGCCTTAATAAAATACAATTACTTACAATTAGTCAAAGGATGTTGAATGACTAATTAAACAGTTTTTTTTGCAACGATTATTTTAATGCAACGATTGCATTGTTGTAAGTTTTCAAACACGCACGAACTGCTCAATCCGTTGACTGAAGTAAAAACTATGACAGAACGCAATTATGTAATGTTGTTAGGTACAGTTGAGGCAATGAGATGGACAGTGATGGAAGAATCAGATGTGGCATAATAAAGGCACAATATTATTCAATTGTGGCCGATTCAGGCGTGACTATCAATCATACACTTGCGCGCAATTGATTGTTGTTCTAAACCGTACGTATTTAATAATTTTGCCATGAATATGTATTATTATGTATGTTCGTGTTGTATAGTGATTATTTTATAAGAATGATTTATGTCGAGTTTTTTTTATTAATATCATGCTTGTTGAACAAACTTATTTAATGTTCTTCGAATCTTAGTGATTCATAATATAAATTTATTTCAATTTATAGATTTTGAACATACGTGGTAATGACACATTCAACGAAAATGTTAATCAAGGTTTTGAATTAGATTGGTCGTGTATTTTTTTATCCACTTTAGTTGAAACACGTTACAAAAAAATAAAAAAACTGTATCACGAGTACTATAGGATTAATTTAGGATTTTATTAAACTGCAATTGCCCTGTTGCAACTTGAATACGAAGTGCAAGTCACGAATTTTTTAAACTGTGTACCTTGTAAAGCGATCCATTTGAACCACCTACCTGCGTGCTTAAAGGTCCGTGAAAAAATATCCCCATCGATTAAACCACCTGATAATCTGCTATAGTTAACCTGACAGGAGTAGGTAGTGATTTCTGGTTCTTAATTTTTTTGTTGATTCATAATTTATCTATTACCTTAATTGTGTATTTTGACTTATTTCTCTTTTCTTCTAAGGTTCTAGCTATAAAAATAAAAAAAAGATGAAAACAAATCGATTTAGATTAAAAGATAATCGCCCAATTATCACAATAACGAGCAACATTAATAAACTTCGTAACTTATATGTTACGGACCCTCTGCACCATCGAAGTCATCACCGTAACAAGTGGGGTGGTCTATGCCATGACGTGAAAAGCTATGCTCCGATGGCTGCGCCTACGGAAAACGGACGCGATAACGAACTTTACATGTTTCACGTAATTATGACTTTCCATAACTACACCATAATTCGAATTTTACAAGAACCATTTGAACCCGCATGATGTCGATAGCTTATAATGGTAGTGCTGCGTTCAAACAAACCTCAATGGCATTCAAATGTCTTTACCAATTGTACTTGCAGTAATTACTTCCTTTTCTAATTAGTTGCTTGTATGTAAGATTTCGTTATCGCTGAGACTGGTCTGTTTAAAAGACCACTGTGACGCAAATTTGATAAGTTATCCAGAAGTAGTACACAGATAGCAGACCTAAAGGCCGTGACCTGCGACCAACCGATGATAGCGTTTCCTCATAAGCTCACGTTTTACGACAGTTTGTTCAACTTGAAGTGGTATACGTCACACTGTTTTATTTACGATATCTTTGCGCGGAATTGCTAAAAATAATCACCTCAACTGTCACATCCGCTTCTCAAGGACTGACTGCCGCAATTTGCTTTACATCTGTTATACATTCAAAGGATTGTCACTGCGAATTTATGGGATTTAAAATGACTTACAAAAAGGATTTTGGAGACGATTTAACCTTAGATCAAAGTGTTACATTGTTTCAATGATGCCGTTCTATTAACCTCAAATGTTAAACATTGTGGAAATGAAAATAGAAGAATATATTAAAATAGTAATTATAATTCACGGTATACATACATATATTATTAAGTATAATCGAGTCGACTCGAGGCCAATAAAGCGGGGACAGCGCGAGTGCATCGATGCACTGCGTTGACCCGCATATTCCTTCCAACGAAAGTGAAACTAGACGTAATCGGCCGGTTGTTCTCCGTTCTGATTTTATTTGTAATAGTATGCCGCCCGAGAAAACCTCTATCATATTATAATCTCCGCTCACCGAACAACTATTTAAAACCTTCTGTTTTCAATCGGAGCCGCCTCTCGTTAGCCTATCTTAAAATGTTTTATTTTATTTCTCGTAAAAGAACCGTGTAGTCTATATCGAACAATTTCTCCCTTTTTATTTATTACTCGTTAATGGCTATGCTCTGTAGAACTTAAATGTAATTCCATCAGAAATAGTCGTTTTAATATTTCAGTTTGAAGATGTGTTATGCGAAAAAATAAAGAGCGGATGTGGCACATCTGTTGCCCTGAAGACTTATTAACCAGTAATTAGATGAGCAGAGATCAGCCTGTCGCAAATTTGTTCACACAATGTGCACCCCACATTTGACCGTTTAGTTCGCAGGAAATGCCCAGACATAAAACAGCCCTAAGTTTAAGACATTTAAAGGAAATAGTAATAATAGTATGTGCATTATAATGATCCAAGTTAACTTACTATAATAATAAATTGATCCTTATTATGTACAACAACACAATTAAATCTTACATTTTAATAACATTAAGATATGACAGAAATGCCGTTTAATTATTCAAATCAAGTGAATTGGTTAAGGTACGTTGGTTATGGACGTAATTTTAAAATTAAAAGGATTCATAATTTAACGTTTAAAACCAGTAGAGCATTGTAGACGAGCACATTCGCCTGCTCCTCTAGTGAAGGTCAGCCACTCGCTCACACCTACTTCACGAACAGACCAAAGACGACGACTTTTCCGTTTTATTATTAACATTAACATACCTACGTATGATAATAAAGTAAATGACTATTTTAAACCCTTTATGTATCTTCAAAATTTTGTCTAAAAACTGTAGCAGACTGTGGCTAAGTTGGTTGTTATTGTAATATAAAAACAGATGTCTGGATCCTGCAGGGATAAATCTCTGATTACTAATAAGAAAAGATAAAATATTATCTTAGACGATGAAGTGTTTTCAAATGTTTAAATAACAGAGACAATTCATCTCAATAACGATCTTAGTTTAAGTGCGGTCTCGTTTAAACATCTCGATAAAACAATAAGACATTGGAATACAAGTCCTTAATGTTTATTATCAGACAAATAAGTTCCACGAACGATCCTCCAATCGACTATATCCCGGTTCTTATTACCATGCTGACAGCTTTATTAATGTTTCTCCTTCGTTTGTTGCAGGTAAGATTTAAGCCACTTTCTTGGATATGGTAACTTTTACTTTTATTGGATGCCAGATGTAATGTTGTAAGAGTAAATTAATTTTCCGGTTGAAAACGGTTTACAGTTATCCAAATTTACCGCTTGCATCATAACCAAAGGTTTCCAGGCATTTGGTTTGTGTTGAAGAAATGTACCTACTTCTTACATCGCTTAGATTGTAGGTACTTGCTATTCTATTTTAAAACAAAGACTACAAAAAATTCTAGATTAAATTGTAAGTAGCGCATGTCCTGACTCCTGAGTAGTCTTAAAACGTTATATCCTGTGTTTTCCATGGATTTCTACTATTTAAATAATTGAAACTAGATGGTAGGTCTAGTTTCGTTTATTAACTGTCTAGCGACGTTTGAAAGAAATTTATTTTTCAATTATCAGATGATTTAATTGTTTAACTTGAAAACCCGCAACTGAGTAGGCGTATCAGCTGCGTAGCCAATTTCACTAATCCACTATTTCAGCAGTGAATTGTGAAAACATTGCTTAACAACAGCGGTTGCCTCGGCACGTAGTCGCTCTAAGCTGCTACTTACACTTGCCGAAACTCGCTTGCAACGCGCCACCATTGCGTAGTAAGACCTTAGATTTCACCCATTATAACACAAAGTAGCATTTGTTCGTCAAAACCAATTTGGGTGACCACTAGGCACAACAAATATTTACGTAAATCGTGACTTAAACACTGCAAACAGTTTCAAAGTTAATGCGCCTCGATTGCGAAACAAAACCGAATTATGATAGTCATCAACGAAGACTGTCCACTGCTGTAATCATAGACCGTTTTCTAAATTGGCACTTTAGAAGTGTCGGTAAATTGCAACTTGGTATTTTAAAATTTATCATTGATTTCGGCCAGTTTTTCAAATATTTTTTACAACCTGTAGTTGTTATCAACTAGATGAAAAAATAGCTCAATTATGTTTCCAGTTATACAATTTTGAACCTTTCGATGCAATGTCTAATTTAGTGTTAAATAAGTAATTTTTTATCGTGAATCGTATCAACATTACGAAAGAGCAGAGCGTGGGTCATAATAACGCAAAGTGAACGTCTCGTCACAGTTCGAGACCAAGGTTTTTGTATAAAACTTATAAAGGTACCACTAATGTAATCCGAATTGTCCTCGCACAATCTGCGTATAGAAACGTTGTAATTTTAGGTGATTATGTCAGTTGTTCCATTGAATGCGTCGGCGTAACTGAGCCCGTTGAACGAGCCATTGTTTCGTAGTGTACGTAACCAACGTGGGCTCTATGGTGCTGCAGTGGAGAAAGTGGCACAGCCGGCGGCAAGGCCGTCTTGTCCGTTTCCGACCTTCACTGTTACATTTCCGGGCTAACATAAAACATCCCAATTTAAGTCTTCACTTTATACAATCCAAGCTCCAAAATGTATAACATATAAATGTTGTTAAAAGTTGGATTTGTTTAGAATAAATAAAGCAATAGTAGTTTAAGTTGTTAAAGGATAAGGGTAAAGTATCGTAGATTCATCTCAACAAAGCGCACTTCCGAAGAGTGATTCGGTATTTTATCAGTTCCGACATAAGAAACAGTGTTTGTTTCTGCACAAACGTAATTATGTGAGGTCTGTCAATGCATAATCCAAATCAAGACAAAGTACGCAACCCAAATAGATTATAAAGTTGTCGCGTGACGGTCGTTACATGTGGTTGCAAAAACACAACACTAATTGTGGCGTGCATCACCCTTGTGTAAAACGAACTGTAGATCCGGAGCATCGTAATGTCTTACTAACATTAATTCACGAACTGCATAATTTAACTGAAATGACCTATATTTCAGTTTGTTTTATTTAATATTTTTTTAAAGCTGTTTAATTTCTTCAACTCTAATAGCCTATTTTATTAGGTTGTCTGACTTGTAAAACATTCATTAATGATTTGGAAGTACGCAAAAAATTTAGTAACACATCAGGCGTTTCAAACGTATGCATGACTAAGCCATTCTTTGGAATTTCGTCGGGTAATGGCTCTAGTTCAATCCGCTGATTTCACACTGTTCTTATTTGCCACCAATCGTCAATATGTATAAAAACATCATGCAACGTCCAATCAACATTATTGACCGGGTCTTAATGGTGAGTGGAGAATCAACACGCGAGCCACGGACTGGCCAAACGAGTTACGTTATAAATAATTAATTAATATTTGGCCGCCGAACTCTTTGTTGCTTCAAGGTCGCGGCACCCTATTTTAAAGATTAGAGATGTCTCACTGCTGAGCTGAATCTAAATGCCTTTGATGTCGGTAATTATGTTGTTAGTGAAGATCTCTGAAAACTAAATTAGATCAATAAAGGAAAATAACAAAATCATCGTTACGAGTCGTCATGGAACATAATTAGTACGTTTATTGAAACTACTTGTTATGTAATAAATAATAATTAATTAAGGTTAATAAAAACAACACTTTACTGAACTTCGTTACTTTTTAACATACGTTTTCTTTAGTACCTGTTTATTCTAGAATACAATGTTATACAAATCTTGGGCGAGAAGAACCTTTAAAAGATGAACAAATTTAAGCAGGTTTGTCGATTGTTAGCCGATTACTGTGTCAATAAGAACATGTGAAGGTTAGGTGAACGCATCGATACGTGATCGTCGTTCATTTAAATTTAAAGAAGTTAATCATTTAAAAGTCTTTGTTAATATATGGTCGTTTAGCAATCGTAGCCAACACGGCCAACAATATTAATGCCAGCGTCATTAAATTTATAATCCTGCATATCTGGTCATAATAATTACGTTATGAATATGTTAAAACGACGTATTTCAAAGCGTTTATCGAAGGTGAACGTGGTCGTTGCTTCTTATAAATCAAAAATAGTTATATTATTGTTAACACTGTATTTTACGAGTTTTACCTATAGCCGTTGATTATTTAATTTAATACTATAAAACCGAACCGCTTTACCAAGAATGAGTTCAAGCTTTGCTCCAAATGTAAAAGGTCACAGTTATCGTGCTAAGATTACCGAAAACAAACAGTTTTAAACAATGTTTTGAAACTTGTTGTTTCATCTCTACATTTTCCTTGTCTTTGAAGCGTTTTTGTTATTTTCAACTTTGTCATGCATAATTATTTTGTTAATATTTTAAATGTACGTCGCTAAATGCTTGTTATTTTGATATTTCCTTTGAGATTGTAGGATTTACAACCATTTATCGTTTTTACAAAAGTTCTCCGATGTTTCGTGGCCCAATCATCTACCACCCTTTTATAATACTAGACTTTGAGTGTTGTAAAATTTAAACAAGAAAGTCTCGTTAAAAAATATTTAGGTATCGATTTTTCGAGAAACTGATAAATTTTTCACTCGAAAACAAACTCTCTATACTAAACACTTTTTACAAGAAGAAAGCGAACCGAAGATGGACCTGGTGCTCTCCGAATGGAAAACACAAAAACGAGATTGATTTCATATTATCCAACAGATCGGATATGTTTCACAATATTGAAGTCCTGAACGTAAATTTCCCTTCGGATCACAGATTAGTCCGATCCAGTATTATGTTGAAAAAATCGATTAAATCCAGAACAAAATACAGCAATAGGATAAATGGAAAATTAAAAACAGAAGCTGAAGTACTGAAGTATAACGAAACACTAAAAAATCAATTGCAAAATTTAAATCCATTAGACAGTTTAAATGTACAATCATATTATGACAAACTGATTGATATCATAACCAGTGGTATACAAGCCTCTTGTATAGAAAATTCGAACATAAAAAAACAAAAAATATTATCTTCTAGGACAATACAACTGATGGATAGACGAAGAACATTACAAAAAACAAAATTTAAGTCCAGAAGTCAAAAAAATGAATTAAAAGCTTTATATAAATTGATTTCTAAATTAATAAAAATTGACTACGCAATTCATAGAAATAACACGATTGAAACCCATTTATTAAAAACAGGAAGCACCAAAAGAGCTTACAAAGAATTACAAACACATAAATCATGGATAAACAGCCTTAAATCAGATGGAAAAAATATATACAAACGACAAGATATCACAAAAATAGCCACAACATACTATACCAATCTGTACAGTGCCACGAAACACAACGAACATACGATCAGTTGTACAATTGAACACAAGGAGCATAAAAGGGATAATGGTGATCAAAACGTAAACGAAATTACTGAACTGGAAGTAAACGAAGCAATAAAGAAGTTAAAAATAGATAAAAGTCCAGGATCAGATTTTATAACTAATGAAGCTTTGAAAAAAGGGCATATGCTTTTAGTTCCACCACTGACAAACTTGTTCAACCTTATATTAAACTCTGCTGCCATACCTTCTCAATGGACACAATCAAATATTATACTCATCTACAAAAAAGGAGATCCACAGGACATTTCTAATTATAGACCTATTAGTTTGCTGTCTTGTCTTCAGAAGCTTTTCTCATCCATCATCTATAAAAGAATAAGTGGTACACTCGAATCTAAACAACCAGTCGAGCAAGCAGGATTCAGGAAAGGTTTCTCGACAGTGGATCACATTCATACATTAGATCAGATTATGGAGAAATATCAAGAACACCAGAGATCTCTTTATATAGCCTTCGTAGACTATCAAAAAGCTTTCGACACAATAACGCACGAAAGTATATGGTCAGCATTAGATAATCAAGGAATTGCAAAACCATATATAAAAGTCATCAGAAATCTCTATCAAAACAACACCGGCAGTGTTAGATTAGAATCAAGCGGTCCGAGCTTCCCCATTGAAAAGGGAGTGAGACAAGGAGACCCACTATCACCATTGCTTTTCATAACAGTCCTGGAATCAATTATTGGCAAGCTACGTTGGAATAACAAAGGCATCAATGTAAATGGCAACTATCTAAGTCATCTTCGCTTTGCTGACGATATAGTCACTGTAGCCGAATCAAGCCAACAACTTCAATATATGATAGGCACACTGAACGAAGAAAGCGAAAAAGTAGGACTGCAGATGAATCTTACAAAAACGAAGGTGATGACAAACAGCACAAAACAAAGCATACAAGTAGGTCACACTCCACTGGAATACACAGAACAGTACATATATTTAGGAAAACAAATAAGTTTCAATAAAACAAACAATGAGGCAGAGGTCGACAGAAGATCACAAATAACTTGGAATAAATACTGGTCTCTACGAGAAATATTTAAAAGCAACCTGCCAGTACACCTGAAAACAAAGGTCCTGTCTTCAAGTATTTTACCATGCCTCACTTACGGCTGCCAAACATGGAAATTTACAACTAAAATTAAAAATAAAATAAACACCTGTCATAGAGGGCTACAACGAAGCATGCTCAACATTAAGAAAATCCAAAAAATCAGGCACTCACAAATAAATAATGTCACAAAAGCAAGAGATGCTCTCCAATATGCAAAACAATTAAAGTGGAGATGGGCAGGCCATATAGCACGAACTCAAGACCGAAGATGGACAAAAAGAGTAACAACATGGAACGGCCCACTCGGTAAAAGAAGTGTGGGGAGACCTCTATCAAGATGGGAGGACGACATCAAAAATGTGGCAGGACCCAACTGGATACAAGTTGCTGAGGACCGGGAGAAATGGGCGACACTGGAGGAGGCCTTCACCTATCAAAATAGGGTTCTTGAAGAAAATAGTAATAGATAAGTACTAACAAAACTAACAACTATATTTTTCTACTCTTTTATTTGCAAGTTTGTAACTAACAATACTAACACCAACTAGATGATAAATATGTTTGTTAATCTCTTCAAGAAATAAAAGGCTTTTTATTTTATTATTTTCGTAATTTATCGTCCACGCACAATGCAGAAACGGCTATTCTTTCTATGTGTGAGTGACCTGATACAACGGCTGAATTAATGTCCCCAATTCAATTGAAGTGTTTCATTAGCACAAGTGGTCGCGATTGCTTCGTTGATCGAGCTCAGAGCTATGAACGATACCAAGGCGCCTTTGTTCGAAACTTCGTATACTGGTCACGTTAAAACTATGCACGCTACTGTAAAAACTAAAACTTGCAGCCTACTTAATATTCTTTAATAACATTAGTAGTTACTGGAGACAATATTGATATTCCAAATGTACAAGGAAGATAATTTCGAGCGCTTCACTTCAGTTGCATCGCATTAGGAATTTGTTAATTGCACATGATGCTTCACTGATAGATTTTACTGACTAATCTTAATTCCAAGTATAATAGATAATTAGTAGATATAGCATATACCTACATTTAACAAAAAACAACAATGTTGTAAAAGACGCGTAAAAAAATTAATTAATATTAATGAATAGCAACAGCACATCATTCAATGCAAAACAAATTTACAAACGCTGTATGAAGTGTATTTAATTGAAATTAAACAATGGCTAATCTGCAAATAGCCTTCGCGTGTTGCCGGGTTCAATTATAGATCATTCAGTTTCGTTACAAACTACTGACACTGCGGGACCAGGTCGTGACACCACGTCTCAGCCCGATGGCGTAATCAACTATTGTTTGTTATTTCCACGTGTAGCGTAACTTGCAACTTAATAGCGCGACTGGCGGAGTGAACGTCGCCTGTCAATCCTTGCTACTTGATATCTACACGATCTCTAGGTACTTATACTACTTATAGATGCTAGATACTAGGCTATAAGATTGCTGGCCAAGATCTGCATACTGCTAGATGTATTGCTAGTCATTTATTTACCTTTCCTTGTAAGTCATGGGTGTTAATTTTAGCGTCTAATAAAGTTTATGGAGATCACCTGACACCGACTGCACCGTAAAGTCATTAGCTTATTCATTGCAATAAAGAAGGTTTATATTTCAAGTGAAGTAGTTAATTTTATGTAAAGCGCCTTCATTATTATTTATTACATCACTATTAAATGGCTAATCAATCCTATCAATCATTTCATCATCATCATCAGCCTATAGCCTATATCAATCAATTTAGTAAATCTAAAAACAACTTTAATAATAATGAAACAAGCTATCAAATTTTGATGTTCCTACGTATGATTCTTCAGATTATTTTTTTGTAAAACAACGAGCAAATCTTCCGTAATTTATAAACACTAGTTGATCTGCGAAGTTTTCCGTGTGGACCGGCCAGCATGGTGCGGTCTACGATTTACTTTCTTATAGGAAGTGCTATCGCTTTCAACGGATACCGGTTAAGCTACCAACTTTGCCGTAGGAACATGTTACAGACGAGATGTGATGTTTTCCGCCTTGCGTTTCCCTGTATATCGTGCACTATTAGAAATTAAAATAATGTAGACGAAAAGGTTCTTCATGACATTAGTTTTACTTAAGTTTGGTATAGATTTGCACGTTATTTTCTTTAATATGTTTTTTTTTCTTTTTTACAGGTTAGTCCAGAACTATTGTGTTTGCTACAAAATGAAGTTGAATCAAACGTAAGTTTCACTAGACCTCTCATTTAATAGTTTAATACTCTTTTAACACTGTCTTTTGGTAACATGTTTAAAGATAAATATCGAAATTTCTTATCTCATCATAATTACAATATCATAAGTCCATATTATACTCTACACTAATGCATTTATGTTATTTAACTCAACTGTTTGATGATAATACATTATAAGACTGCGCTTAGTTCTCTGATAAAGGTTTTCATTGCGTCGTTAAACAACAAAGGTTGAAGATGTTAGTCACAGAGAATGATTTTCCACGATTATTTGAGTGCTGTGTGAGTCACGTTATATAGTAATTCACGGGGAAAGTGTAACCCGGTAGTGACGCAACAATAAAATTTACGTGGACAAAGGAATTGTTGCACTTTGACGCCTACTAAGAGGACAGTCGCACTAATGGCACTAACAATAATTTGTACTCGTGCGTAACGTTACGTACTTCGTTATAACTCTCAGAACTTGATTCAATAACGTCAGAATACACTAGAACTACAAAAGTGATATAGCTTTAATGGTAGAAATACGTGATAAAAAAATATAAAAACGTTGGAGCAGCATTTAAGAGAAGAAGTTCGTGCTTAAAACTCCGTAATATTTATATTTATATTCACCATTCGTGAACAACATTGTTTACATTGTCGTTTCTGCAAGTCTGCCTTGGGACGGAGGTCCGTTTCGTCTATAAATAAGGAGGTGTTAAAAGCGGCCAGAGCGGGAGACGTGCTTCTTTCGCTTTGAGCAGCCGGTGTAAACACGGTTAGGGTCGTCGAAGCCCTTTGTTGACATTCGGTTTATGGCCGCTGCACCACGACTTGGGCTTTATGGTATACACACGGCAAATATAACTCCAACAGCGGACATCGAAGTGTTAAAAACGAAACGTTGAATGTGTGCACAGCGCCGCACGAACTTCCAGCACATGGCAACACCTGTAGGGGAAGCAGGGGGAATAGCGCTCACTGGGTAATGGCGCTCACCTCTGTAACTCTGTCAAAATAGATTATAGGAACACGCCATCCCGCGGGAAGCGTGTGGGAAGGGGCCTCTAACAGACAGCCGTGCAAACGGACAGTCAGCTCGCGTCATTTGACCGCGAAGTGCGTTTATTTGTTTGCGGCCAAGATGATCTAATTTTTGGTTACGTGTTTTTTGTTGGTAAGTCCAAAATTTTAATAGTTATTTAGTTTTTAGTTATACTTTCCTAACACTAAAACTATTCAGTTTTGTGATAATACAATCAATTTTAAATAATTGTGTATGATTTGATTTTTAATTTCATTTTTTTTGTAAAGTGGCCGGTTGGGGTTATACCGCTCAGCTGAGCGCTATTACTATAATTTTTCTTTATTGTTATAGATATGCCAAGAAATCGTCAAAGGACCACCGCTAAAGCGGCTTGGACCGAAGAACAACTCTGTCTGCTAAAACTGCGATTGATTTGATAAGACTTATAATTATATTTGTGAAACTGAAAAAAGCTAATCTTACATACAAATAATTGATGCTAATTTGTGATTCTAGACTTTACTTTTATTGTATAAGGTTGATCTCGTTAATATTTCTTATTAAAATGTATCTCACTTGTTAAATTTTTAATAAACATGTTTGAGCGTCATTACCCAAAGTCAGGGGAAATGCCGCTCAAACATGTATTTTTTATAATGTTTTCCTACAAACAGTAAGTCAATGATATATGTTATTATTTTTAAATAGTTGAATATCCGATAATTAAAGACTTTGTTTCTATTGTTACTTTTGATTTATAATAAATAATTTAAAAAATACACCATGTTTGCCTTAAGTGAACGCCATTCCCCCTCCTTACCCTACGTCGATACGTTTTGCACGAAAAGACTACATCAACCTTGTGTATTTTAGCGATGCCAATGAACTTTTCATAATAGCGATTGTTCATGTTGAAAACGGAATTCATTTATCTGGAAAATGCGGTGAATAGATAATTTTGCGACATTCTCGAAACTATCCATGTAAATGTCGATACGTGATTTCCGTTGTACGTTTACTTCTGACATCAGTCTATTGTTTTGTTTGAATTAGCGAAAGGCTTTATTGGTTGGATGATAACGTAGCGTTTGAAATGTGATGGCATTTATATGTACTTTATACCATAGTCGGCGAGGTCTCGCATTGCAATCACGCCGCGTCGCGTCGGTTATCTGCATGCGAGCTGTAAACCAAGCGTCCGGTCTTACTCACCTAACACACCACAGCTATGTGAACTCTATTGAATGTTTATTCGCATTCATATCATACGATTTCATTATTGCTTTAATCATTTTGTTCACCACTAGGGAGGTCCAGCTCGAAAGAGCACTACAATACTTAATATCAATATTCTAAATACCTAGTAAATGAAATGATCAAATAGGTGACCATGATTTATAATAGTTTATCTAGGCATATTTAACTACTCGATTCAAGCTATATATTAACTTTTGTTATGGTTATTGTACATTAATAATACACAATTAATAATAGTTTAGGCAAAGTAAAGAAATTGAAAAATAAAATGATATCGCAATAGAATCGTGGCGTGTGTCCTCTAAGATAAAAAAAGTTAGTCACTATTAATGCTTGTCTCCATTATTTGAATAATGTGTCGACGTTGGTAATGTCTATCGCTCTGCGGGAGAGCACTGCACTTGTTTCACGTTCTATTTTAATAGTTCAATTATTCAACTGTTCTCTATTTAAATAGCCATAAACATTTCAACAGCGCCGCGTCTACATTGAGATAATATTCAAACGAAATAATGTTTACAAACTGTTAGGTGTATTGATCGTTCCTACGCATCTGATAGTAATAATGTGAGCAAAACTGCCGTATAAACTATGAAATCCATAAACCGTATAATAACGTCCTACTTCCTTTCTTAACGTACACAAATCTGTGGGATCAAGGGACAGTTCGTAAACTTTGAAAGGTTAATGACAACGTCATTACCGAGTGGCACTGGACAAGTTCAGGAGGGGACCGTATTGTGGTCATTTTCGCGCAATCATTCAATAAAAATGATAGGATCAGACACAGGAGAGACCCTCCTTTAGCTCCACGGAGAAATGAGCTAATTTCTTAAACTCATAACAACAAAGTTCCGTACTTGTCATTCAATAGCTATAATCTGCCCATTCCCAGGCTTTGAATGTTCTGTGGTTGTGATTCATCACCTAAAATCAGTTTTGTCACAGTTAGAACGTATTCGCTTTGGTTTTCCAATAAAAGATTTCAGATTGACTCTTCGAGTAAAATGTTATTTATAGTACAAACTACAAACATTAAAAATCATGTCGAATATAGAACGCATTTGATTAAAACCAATTAACGTTCAATTAAGCAGTTTGAGTAACATCGTCGCATCAATTGTCGCAAGGCAGACGGACTCTTAATTACTTGACCGATGCTCGTACACTCCCAACGAATTATAACTGTAGTTCTCGAAACACAAAAAAGCGGATGAGAGGAATATAATTTTAATGGTTATTAAATATTTGAGTAAATCATCACCTTACCTTTTCAAAATAAAATAATTAAGAAGTAGTACCGGTTTATCATGAAAGCTAATGCAAAAAATAATTTTATTAAATCTACAAACTAATAAAATTACACATAGTAAACATATTAATATATTAGGATGATCGAGAGACAAAGAAGTTATTCCAGAAAAAAATCTTATCGTTACTTTAAGTGTGTAAATAATCTAATAATCATGTATACCTTTGGTAGTTTTTAATAAAATGCACTAAATAAACATGTTACTATTGATGCTATCGTTTTAACTAATATTTACACCTACTACATAATATTATACTTGACGCCAATGACCCCGAAATGTTCTCTGATTCAGAATTTATGTTTAGCAAGAACTCGAGATCAAAAAGTACCAGCGAAGGTGTAAATTTTTTCTGATTTAAAACGTAAATATACGTAGAGCACTCGCGGAGTGGTGTTCAGCAAGTTCAATAACCTCCGCCAATAACAAACCAAAAGAAATGTTTTTTCCTTACCATTCGCTGTTTTCGATTTTTTTCAATATTTTATTAAAATTGCACAAGTTGTTTCCAAATGAAAATAAGTTCATCTTAACGAAGAACATCACAAATGTATAATAATTAACTTTGATATTATAAGAAGTTTGAGGGTATAAATTTAAATAAATAATAGCAAAATAATAATATTATTTTACTCTGCACAATTCATCATGGTGGTTTATTATGCAACTGCTGGTATACTCGTAGAAATAACGAGAATAACAAATACAAGCTCGAGCGGACAGCGTGTTCTCCACGAACATTACTCGCTTGCTAACTATGATCGTACACATCCTCATATTTTATGAAGTCATTTGAGAACAAAAAATATATAAAACGTAGTACCCCTCCTTTACTTAAAACTAAGACTAACAAACGTATAAATTAAAACGTATAAATGTGGTCCGATATGTCATCATCAATGTTATGTCGATTTGCATGTACCCATGAGACGTCTGGTTATCACATCGCAACAATCGCAGTTGTTTGAAATCGACAGTGATTACAATTTTCCCTAGAGGTTGGTTGCGCGAGCGCAACGTCCGATGGAAAGCAGCGTTTAACCAATGTTCCGCTCTGATAACTCTCTAATTACGGCTCGGCTGTTTTCCGTCGACACTTGGCCGCCACTAACTTAACCCCTAGCTTTTCACTGCATCATTTCACCCGCGACTGCGCGATACGCTTATTTGTTTGCTACACTTTCCCGTTTAAAGTCACTTCGTGGTCATATTTCATTGCCCCGTCGTACACAAGAATATATTGTTCACTGCCCTTAAAGCACCGTTCTATTCTGACGTTTTTGGAACGAAGCTTTTCTTTGTCATTGTATGCTACTTAACTTTGATAAATGAATAGGTAGGTACTTTTGAATCATACGTACTTGGAAAAGGTAGACTGTATAATTACAGTAATTATGAACAAAACGAGAGTAATTACTGTGGAAGGACAGGTAATGGCACTGTCTACAAGAAATCAATCATTCAGGCCATATTCTGAACAATAAGTTATTGCACGTAGAGATGATTTGTATGATAATTGAACATTGCAATTCATAATATGTTTTAACTTAAAATTCTGTGGAAACCATAAAAAACGTGTTATAGAGACTATATAATAACTTTATTTGTCAGTTACAATATAAACCTAAACATCGGTGTTAACATGTTTACGATACCCGGATGAAGTATATGCGCATAGAATAAAAAATAACATGTCATTTACTTCGATTGTGGCCGCATTAAAGATGTGGTAAGGCATACATTATGGATAAGAAGAAGATAGATTATTCGAGACGCGAACTCCCTTGTCAGACTGCACCGTAATACTAATACTGAGTATCAAAATTAAGCCTCAAATCGACAATCTTTTGTCCAACTATACAGCAATTCATTTTCTTTAGTCAACCGATCTAAGCGTTTCAATTCTATAATGAATGTTACCTTATTGCATAGATAAATGTCAGGTACTCATCGACGCTTAGTTAAACATTATGGACACGCGATGCGATAGTATGTAATAATAGCAATTTATACATGCTGTGTGGTGTCAACCGCCTCTTGCGTGAACATCACCATTGTTATGGTGATACTGGCGAACGACAGGTTCGACGCTCTGTCGAAACAAAAGACAACACCGCTATTTGCATTTCTAAGCAACAAGCGACGCTTCTAAAATAGGGAATATATTTCAAACACACTGAATATAGGAAATTAATAATTCATGTAAGAAATGTGGAATTATTGTAATTATAGTATTAACTTACAATACACCCTTGGGCTTTAAGAGAACGACTTTGTGCCTCTGCTAATTGGTAATCTTAACCACGATAACTTAGATGCATCGGTGAAAACGAACCCATTTTGAGCAGGTAAACGTTCAGCAGAGTTTTTTGTTACCTCTGCAGGTAGCGGCCCCTTCATGATATTTTTTTGTACAGCACGGATGAAGGCACAGATATTAGAATAGGAATATCGTTTTTATGTTCTCTGCACAAAGTTGAAAGTACACAGTGCTTTTTTATATTTTACCGAAGAAAAACGTTTCTAACGCTATTTTATGGGCACTAATAACTATTCACAGCAAAGCTGTCCGTAACTATTTATACAAAACGATAGGGAACTTAACTGGAATAGTATTGAAATCACATTGCAAGTTAGATGTACTGCCGTGTAGTTTAGTTCTATTTATGTATTATTTAAGTACATACATACATACATGATTAACCTTTTTATTTTTTTTATTTCAGAACCAAACTCGACCAGCACAGACGATGAATGGAAATATAGGCGGCACCATAGGACCAATTGGAGCCAATGGAGTATCAAGCGGTCTAAGCTGGGAGCAGCATCCAGTCTTGTCTCGCGCTTCTTCTGTACCAGCACACCGTGCTTTGGCCGGTCTGTTAGACAGCCTTGGTCGTCGCCGCCTTGAACGCACCACCAGTGAACCAGCCCCGCCTCCGCCAGCTACAAGCCGTTACAAGACCGAACTCTGCAGACCATTCGAGGAAGCTGGCGTTTGCAAATATGGGGACAAATGCCAATTCGCTCACGGTATGCGCGAACTGCGCAATCTACAGCGTCATCCCAAATATAAAACGGAGTTGTGCCGCACGTTCCATTCAGTTGGCTTCTGTCCCTATGGGCCACGTTGTCACTTCGTGCACAACGCCGAAGAAGCAAGACGCAGGGAGTCGTCATCTCCAGGAGGTTCATTGGCATCGTTGTCGTCCGGAGGTTCGCTTGCGTCATACATGAGCGATGGATCTCGATCTCCGCGCTCACCGCACTCTCCTATGACGCCGCACTCACCGCCGGCGATGTCTCCACCAGCGCAGACAGCGTTTGCTTTCCGCCGCACCAACTCCCCGGACCCGGAGGACGACCGACTGCCCGTTTTCAACCGTCTCTCGTCGGCCCTTGGCGATCTCGTCATCGCTTAGTGCGATGAACTAGTCCTAAGTTAATTTATACCGAGCATAGCATAAGAATCGTCCGACACCGTAGTGCCTCCTCGACGTCTTCCAGACCGCGCACGAGCGACGTCCCGGTCGCCGCGCCTCGCGCATATATGCACACCCGCTCAACGAATGATCTCCTGATGATGTGTATCGATGGTCTTTGTTAATACTTTCGACCAGTAATATTCTTTAACATTTACAAACTGTTCACTGGCGTCTCGAAAGTTTGCGGTGTGATTAGTTTACGTTCAATTTTAGTTATCGGCACGCACTTGTACATGGCACCTTTATTAATATTAGATATTTATTAGCTCGCGGAAGTCTTCCCGATGCGATCCTCCGCCGAGCGGTGGTCTTTGTAAAGTTAGCATATAGAACATTATTTATTTCGTACTGCCTGTCCGCGCTCGGTACCGTACCGCGAGAAGGCGCTCGTGATCTATTTTTAAGTGTATAAGATAATAATTTATTATTTATTTCGAGTCTCTTAACTTTATTAATTATTTTGTAGCTAGCTGCGATGCCACACCGCATACGGACGAGGCCCGCGTCGCTGGGACGTGGCTCGTTGCGATACACAATACGGCTGATTCTGATTCAACAACACTAACAATCTCAGTCCTCTACAACCACGGACGGAATCAGTTGATGTTCTTTACCTCTAGAGGTCGGCCTTTAATATACTAATTCAAGCTGATAATAATATGATTACTGCTCCGCACCGTTGTAAAAGAATAAGATTATCAAAGCTGTCATGAAATTTTAGTCTTGCACAAATTCTCTGTAATTAACTACGAAACACAAAACTCGGCATAAAGTCGCCGCTCCTCTCTCGACCTGTCTGGAAGGAACGATTTTTTCCTTTCGTTGAGCGAAGCGGTCTCATCTCAAACCTGTTTTGCGTTTAGGTGATTGTTTTTTCGCCTTCGCCCGCAGCGCTACTCCTTTACATCGGCGACGGAGCATTACAAAACTGCATTCGGCAAAACGAAAATTGTCCGTGTTTCTTGAACATAAACGGCCGAACTCTGGAGGTCTCGTGCACCGCAAAACATTTATTAAAGAGAAATAATATATCACATAGCATGTGTTAAATGTTGACGAACTTTAGCCGTAACATATTATCGTGAGGTCGATGCGAATGAAGGCGACAATTTCCTTGAGCTTCCACGCCCTAACTCCGTCGACGTCACACAAAACGAATCGTGCCTTTGTAATAATATGAATATTTAACTTTTAATTTATCGAGATAGAATGATTGTTTATTTATTGTCTGCTTTTTGAATAATATATTCAAAATTGGCACAGTTATTATTTTTGTACTTGACCGAACTAAATATAGTTTCGATATAGAATAGATTTTTTTCTTTGAATTTAAAGTGTGATATTTTATAATATTTATGATAACAAAGTTTATTTTTTATTGTAAGGGACCAATAGGTGATTAGCAGAAATTCTGAAAAAGCCAGCTTTGTACTTTGGACTACATTGTTATTTTCCAAGATTTATTTTCGCCTACAATGATTGTAAATTTTCCAACTGATCTAGATTTTTGTTTCAAATAAACGATTTATTAAAACAGCTGGTTTAGTGTTTAATTATTGTCAGTTCGCAGACCGAGATGGTATTTTTTTGTTATTAAGAGCATAGTTTCTGTTTTCACCATGTTTTAGTCGATGCATGGTGACACCATTAAATGATAATAATTTTGTACCTAATATTAAGTGACTAATTAGTTTTAAGATTTCATAAAGTTCGCATATATTATTTATTATCAGTTCATTACGTTTTATAAACCATAAAACCTGATTTATTTAATTACTTTTGTATTTAAACGGACATTTAACTACTGCGTTTAACTTGTTTTGTACTATATCATGAGTCATTTAATATAACCTGCATTAGTTTAAAACGTTTAGTACCTATATCATTAAAGTTATAATTTAAGTATTTAATTTTTTTTGTAATTTAATTTCAATTTTTAAGTTAATCTTCCAAAAAAATTGACTACGTATTCTACATTTTCTTATGGACAAAATTAAGGTTAAAAGCTTGTTTATGACATTTTTTTTCTTGTAAGTTTTCCTTATTTCCATCTGCATTTTTATTGAATTATAGTCAAAAATATGTTAATTTTTTGTTTAATTTTTTAGACACTCCTTATTACCTATAATCCTTCCCACATATTAGGACTGAAAGAATCAACTAAATTACATTTCAATGTTAAGAACAAAGTTGAAAAAGTGCTTTTAAAATAAAACAGATAGGCGTGTTGAAACAGTGTATTTACAGAACATCATTCATTAGGTTTTACTCTTTTCAAAAAAACAATACATTGTATGCTCTTCAAAACTAGCTACAGCTATATTTTTTAATGAATGCCATACATTGTCTTAACCTATACTCGCTATTGTAAAAAGCCTTACAATCGTGCAATCAGTTGTTTTTTTAACAAAAGAGCAGCGACTAGACAAAACCTAACAAATTGTTCTTTTGAGTAATACTCGTACATAGAATCCAGATGTAGAAGTTCTTTTAACTAGTTTCTATTGACAAGTTTAGACAATGGCACCTAAAGTTGTCCGAAATTATATTACCACGTGCTACACCATACAAAGTTTGATATTTTTCTCAGTTGGGTATTATTTTGAGTGATCATTATAACATCTAAGTTTTAGAGTACAATATACCTAAATGCAGGAGTATTTATTTTAGTACTTATAAACCCAGATATTTTTTAAAGTTATTACAACATGGTTGAAGTCAAGTATCTGATCTTATCAACATACAGTAAGTTTTTTGATAAAAGTAAAGAGGTACTAAAAATGTGATATCTAAAAATAAAAAATCAGTACGTTAATAGATTATTATAATGTAGAAGTAAATATAAAAATGTTAATGTGCAAGAGAAATGTATGTACATATTTTTGAATTAACGGACATCACAGTTCAAATCATATAAAATATCGGTAGAATGAGTTAATAAATACATATGAATACTTCAAAAACTCAGATGTTCTTCTGAATACGACGTCATCTTGACGAAGCAGATTTAGGATGCGTAAGTATGAACTTCGAGTCAAGTAGGTATAAACAAACAACGAAACGAGCAATCTACTTAGGACACACATAATTTAACATACAATTTGCAAATATAAATATTAAGCAGTAAATAGTAATTACATACGTGGTAAACATTTTTTACCGAGTTCCCAAAAAGGAGGAGTTCAAGTTGACGGTGCCGATGGGGTCAACCGATTTGAACGATTCTTGTTCCAGATAACGGTCGTTGTAGGGTCCCATTTAATTGTCTTCAAGATCTATCAAATACTTTTGAAGCTATGTTTAAAAATGTATCGTTAACGGACCAACTTTCTGGTAGTTACAGTAACATGTATGAATTAAGGCTAAAAATAAAAGTAAATAAATGTAATGTAGGTACAAAATTCCAATTCCCTTAAAAAACAACTACAATAATAAAATAATATTATTATCTACAGAACAATTGACTTGACCTATGATAATAAAAGGTTATTCCAAACAAATTGTTTAGATTATTTTTCAAAACAAAGGCAAAGCACGTGGCTGTTAAGTATGTTATAAAATTAATCTCCAATATATAATTACTATTATTTACAAGGTAGTATCTGCTACCAAATAACTCATTTTATTAAATTATAGACAAATCCATGGTAATATTTCAGATAAATATTTAACCCTTAAATGGACGATTTATGCTTCACGTTTTAAAAAATATATTTATGTAATAGACAATATGTAATAAATGTATAGGAAAATAGAGTAAAAAAATCTACACATGAATTTACTATACTTTTTTATAGAGTACAAAATTCGTTCAGAAATAAGAACTAGTTGTCAAAATTAACACAAAATTAAAAGAAGGTCAATTTTATCTGTGATGTTTAGTATGTTGTTTAAAAACAACATTTTCCATTTAAGGATTAAACACTTAGTGTTTTTATACGACTATTTTTTTATTCCCAGAAAGATAAACGAGCCTACGGTCCACCTGATATTAAGCGGTTGCCGTCGCTAAAAAATATTTACTCTTAGAGTCGAACGAACTTCTAAAACTAGATATTGTAACTCCATCTAGTGGCCGGTTACCGTAACTATAAAGTTTTTCCTCTTTTAAAACAGTAAAAAACAAGTCGTTAGCTTATTTTAAGGAAAATGTAAAAACAATGTACCTAATTAATGAACCTAATAATAATTTTAATCAGGATGAGTTACCGATGGACACCCACCAGTTGATGAGGATGTGATGACCTCATTTTGGAAAAATATCTGGTCGGTGCCCATCGGTCACTCCGAGGGGGAGTGGACTGAGACGGTCGGGCGCTCGTGCGAGTCTATTACAGACATGAACACCGTAGCGATCACGCCGATTGACGTAGCTTGTGCGGTGCGTTCGGCCCCGAACTGGAAAAGTCCGGGACCGGATGGGCTGCACAGCTACTGGCTGAAATGGATACGCAACTCGCACGGGCGCATGGCTGCTCAGTTTCAACAAGCCCTTGAGTCGGGAACCCTCCCAGATTTCATGACATCAGGAGTCACTCATCTGATATACAAATCTGGCAATACCTCGGACCCAAAAAACTATAGACCAATAACATGCTTACCCACCATCTATAAGCTACTTACATCCATTCTGAGAAACAAAATTCAAATACATATCTCGGCAAACGACATAATGTCACCTTCTCAGAATGGGTGTAAGATAGGGTCTCGGGGTACAAAGGATTTGCTCCTCATTGACATGGCTATTACGCAACAAGTTCGTCGAGGCAAAAAGGGTGTCCATATGGCTTGGATTGACTATAGGAAAGCGTATGATTCGGTGCCCCATTCATGGCTAATGAGAGTTTTAGAGCTGTATAAAATACATCCCACTCTACGCTCCTTTCTTAGCTCATGCATGGGTCAGTGGTCTACGTTTCTTCGTCAACCAGGACATATTGGATCCCCGGCCTCCCCGAGCTTGATAAGGATAAGGCGGGGTATCTTCCAGGGTGACAGTCTGAGTCCTTTGTGGTTCTGTCTGGCGATTAATCCTCTAAGCACGTTGCTTGGAGATTCAACGCTAGGCTACCGACTCAAGAGAGGGGGTGAGCCCATTTCACATCTCTTGTACATGGATGATCTCAAATTATTTGCTTCTAAAAAATCTGACCTAATAACTTTACTCAAAATAACCGACAATTTTAGTAAAGCTATTGGAATGGAATTCGGAGTAGATAAGTGTGCGGTCATAGATATACAGAGAGGAAAAATTGTAAACTCTGAGAGTTTGCAACTTAGCCAAAGTGAGGTGCTCAGATCTCTTTCTGAGTCGGAAACTTACAAATACCTTGGAATGTTCGAAGCTTTGAGTATAGTCGATGCAGATATGAAACAATCGGTGAGGGATCGTTTCTTCGGCCGCTTGGTAAAGGTTTTGAAAAGCCTCTTATCTGGCGGAAACAAGATCCGAGCCTTCAATGGTTGGGTCATGCCTGTACTGACGTACTCCTTTGGCATTCTAAAGTGGACGCAATCGGAACTAGATGCCCTGGATAGAAAAGTTCGGCGACTGCTGACGGCGTACAGGATGCACCACCCACGTTCATCTGTTATGAGGTTGTATATTCCTCGGAAGTGTGGGGGTCGTGGCATGTTAAATGTCAAGGACCTACACAACCGAGAGGTAAACAACCTTCGGGAATATTTCCTTAAGGTAAGCGTGGGTATGTACCGTAATGTAGCAGCAGTTGATAAGGGACTCACTCCGCTGTCCTTAGCGAACGAGAATTGGCGGACGCTAAAGGTAATGAGTGTGACGGATCGCACGGACGTATGGAAGAGCAAGGAACTACACGGACGGTTCTACCGGGCCCTTATGAGCCCCGATGTAGATCAGTTAGCCTCTGTATCTTGGCTACGGTACAGTAACCTCTTCGGAGAGACTGAAGGTTTTGTCTTTGCAATTATGGACGAAGTTATCATGACGAACAACTACCGTAAATATATTCTAAAGGATGGGACGGTCGACATTTGTCGGGCATGTCACCGTCCGGGAGAGTCTATTAGACATATCGTTTCCGGTTGTTCTCGTCTTGCTAACGGCGAGTACTTGCACAGGCATAACCAGGTAGCTAAGATTATCCACCAACAACTTGCTCTAAAATACGACCTTGTTGAAGCCGCTGTACCTTATTACCAGTATTGGCCACAGCCGGTTCTCGATAATGGTCATGTAACGCTCTACTGGGACCGATCTATTATCACTGACAGGACTATTGTTGCCAATAAACCTGACATAGTGATAATAGATCGGGACGCGCATCGGGCAGTGCTGATCGATGTCACCATTCCGCATGACGAGAACCTTGTGAAGGCAGAAAAAGAAAAACAGCTAAAATATTTGGACCTGGCCCACGAGGTGACCGACATGTGGCGTGTTGAATCGACCATCATTGTTCCGATCGTTGTATCTGTGCACGGTCTAATAGCGAAAAGCTTCGACCGTCATCTTGAGAAGCTTTCGCTCCCCAGCTGGGTAAAGGGCTTGATTCAGAAGGCGGTCGTTCTTGACACGACACGTATTGTGAGGAGGTTCCTCTCTTTTGAGCCCTGACCACTGATGGCTTGGGTCGTAGACCTCGTCTTCAGTGGGCCTCTGTTTTTTATATTGTATTTTTAAATTTTATTCCTTTGTTATTTATTTTTTTTTTAAATATAATGTAAAAAATAAGTGTAAATAAATGAATACAGAGATTTTAATCAAATTATTGTATTTCATTAATGTGTCGTACATAGCCTATTATTTATGTCATAAATACTTTAAACTTATTGTAAAATTGTCTATTCTGGAATAGCTGTCTTTTATATTTTAAATTTAATCAGTTGGTGATCTATTATGTTAAGTCAATATAAAACTACGTGTAGATACTCCCATTAAAACTGCTGAAAAATCTGATAAAAAGTTCAAGACTATTTAATTGCAGAAGTCATGCATGACACTAGTAAACCGTGGGGGCTCAGTGAGCTTCTTACAACGAATAACTACGAGGATAAATATTATAGGGAAAAGTGTTGGTGTTATTATTTTTCATTGCCTAAGAATATAGGCGTGTTCATAACCTAAAATATGTATGATGGGTAACAGCTAAACACAACTTATGTATCACTCATGCGTGTTTACACTTTACAGAGCCAGGGTTTTATTTTACATAATTACCTAATCGAGTACCAAGTCAAGAGTGACCAGATTAATGATCCAGCATTTTTGTAATAATATTGCAATATTTTACATTTATTGTACAATAGATTTTTGCGTAACACAAAGTGTAATATTTCTTTTCATAGAAATTGTACAATGTAATAAAAAAACATCAACAATTTCATTAAACTGCTGCGCCATCACTGCACTGGCTGAATCGACGGCTCTTGTAATATTACACCGAGATAAGCCTAACCTTGACAGAAAAGTGCTGCTTTTAAACCTAATAAATACTCGTAGGATGTCAAGCGATAATTAACCGTTTGGTATTAAACTTACGATAAATAATCGTAGGCAGAACGTCATCAAACTAAAAACAATAATTGATATTATCAAATGTATAACGGATGTTGTAATCTGTGCGTGGTGAATAAAACAAACAAGCTCTTGTTATAGGTCATGAAATCAATATTAAATCTCGATTTAGAATATAGGTACTATAGGAAGTATTAGGAAGTACTAAGGTGGTATCAAGGATGCTAATTGGTCACCACTTCGCCCTTCTACAGAGATCGTCTTTAAACTTCTTTACAACCACGACTGGTTTCCTCAGTTCATTGTCTTCAATGAAAAAATATAGGTATAAAATAGTATCTACTGAATATTAAGAAATTGCTGTAATTGCAAATTAATCTACCATACACGTTAATAACTATGATTGTGTAAAGCACCTACATAATTAGCCTTAATAACTAATTCCCAATATTATCATTAAAAGAGACTTGTCTATCTTAGCTATAAAACTTGAAACGAGACATTAATACAAAGCAATAACGTATAAAACATTAATAATCCTATGTTTTATCAATTCAAGGAACATAGTAATGAATGAATTATGTGGTGTGGTCACGTAAATTTGAAGTAGGCTCAACAATAAAAACTGTTAGGCTTTTGTTATTATATGCAAATCATTCGCTTTACATGTGGAATATGTTATATGCTTTATTAAAATTTTCCGTCAGCCAACAGAACGCGAACACGACAGAGAACAGTTCAGACACAAAAATCTAATTCCGTGTCGACAACCTTCCATTGATTGCGAACAATAAAATTAAGAAATAAACAAGAACATCTGTAACATGTAGTTCATTTCATAAATTATAAAAGATAAGCTTTGTTTTTGTAACCTATCGCAATAATTATATTTGTAAAGTAATTTCTCTATTGCGAAATCATTATTTTATAATGAGGAAACTTTTGGATCGATCTTATACTTGCTTTTGCAAGGGCAATTCAGAATTTATTTCATACAAAGTATTGTAACGTGCCTTAGCTCTGTGTTAATTATTCTACTCTTAAATCTTCTTAATAATCATTACATATTTTATTAAGTAGATACAAAGGTATACCCATATCGTACCTAGGTACTCCAGGAAACAACATATAAGTTAAGAAACATATAATTAATAATTTGTGTACTACTTCAATATGCAAAACGTACTTTTGGATACAATGAACCCCCTGTAGTGTTTTGTAAACTACATATCTTATTTTATTATTTTCCTATCACTGTAAAGCCGAACGTCGAAATAGACGTATCAAATCAGCTACGTAAACATCGAGACCCATGTTATTTCAATGATAATAATAATTGCTGCTGGATGGATACGAAGAAATTATCTAATATTTGTACACGACATAGATTAGATAACGACCAAAATGTTCCAAGACTCACCAAACCAGTATGAATGACCACACTCATGTCAAAGAGCGGTAATCGCCAGCTGTAACTATGTTAAATGTTACATGAACGTAACGCATTGAAATATTTACTAACAGTTTCAAAATTTTTGCTTTACAGTATCTGGTTTTTGTGGACGAACCGGCACTGCGTTCCATTAGATGAACAGTGATCAGCGAAGTTCCTGATCAGTCCAGAAACTTTAGTGAAGTTTAGTATCCACACTGTTAGGGTGACCTAATACCGAATTAAGACCAATTTCATGTGTTACGTTTCGATAACTGAGAATGAGGATCCAATGCAAAGACAGGCACGTACTGTAGTAGTCTTCAAGGCTTTATATGGAGCACTAATCTGTATTGACCAACAGGGATCTCACGCCTCAGGGTCATAATCACTCCTGTCTGAAGCAAAATTTATTTCGCGATAATATATTTCATTGAAAAGACTACAAACAAAAGAGCATTCAAGAAGGAAACTGCTGCTCATTTTAGGTCATCAATATTGTCTTTATTTTGTAGTAAACACAGGTGTTTAATTATATTCTAGGTCGTCGTTAAGTACATACTATATTTTACAAAAAACTATACTTAATCCTGCGATATTGGTTAAATCTTCCATCGTGCCAATATAGTTTTGTTGACCCGATTTTTATCTATGGTGATAAATAGTAATTAAGATACGCGACCGGTTTATCATTTTATCATAGATACCATTCGTTCATTAAATCGAACGTACATCTTGTTCAAAGTTGGTTGCTATGTGGAACAGATGTTTTGGGATGATTTGACGAAACGCAGCCCATGTGGCTGACAACTAATAGGTACATGTGTATAATATAAACATAATTATTAATGAGATTATGAAACTGAAGTTGACTAATATAGCACAGAAAAAATACTGTACATTACTGTCCACTGCTGGGTTCAGGTCTCTTTATTAGATGGAATAATATTAACTATGCACTACTACGCAGTTTGGTTAAATAGGACTTCACATATTTTATTTTCAAAGGACATTTAAATCATAATATATTATATGTATAACCATGGGCCAAGAAGAACACGAAGTTAATTCATCGTTTTAATAATCTAAATCTTACCGTTCCTTTCATGATAATTCTCTGTTCCGTCTATATTATTCAAATTGTAAAACATAACAAACAAATTAAATCATCACTAAAACAGTGAAGTGTGTCAACTACTGTAAACCGAATCTTAAGTAAAAATAAATAATAAAACAGATGGAAATAAGAAGTTTGTTACGTACATTGACGTCCGCTTCCTTAACGGTAAAGCCTGGTGATATTTTGTAAGTCGTATATTCAAGGGTAGTTGAACGGGAAGTGATGAATTTGCATTTCTTTATTTCCTAGTGGACCGGGCGATCATTCCGTGTCTATTTATGGGATTACCCGAAGGGCATACGGATATCGATAAGAATTTCAGCGCTTCTTCAAATATAATTTCGTTTATTTGCACTCTTAACTGATAGACGTGTTTGCACAATTTAATGCGTTATCGCTGCTTTACAACTATTTATATCTATTTTAAAAGTCCTACCCTATTTTTTTCTTTAGTATCGGTTTCTTTCTTAATTTTAATGTTTGTTTAACTGTAAAAAATAATTTGCTGTTGTAATCTAGACTTTCAATAATTTTAAGTAAATTTCATTCGCTGCTTTCTTTTCACAAAAATTAAGCCATATATTTGTGACCGATATCAGAATTTGTTATGAATCGATCATTCAAAACAATAATTTTGCGATTGCGACGACTTCTAAAACATAATAACAAACAGTTTTATCTTTGTGACTAATGATTTAATCATGGATAAAAATTATCAAAGGAAATGTTCTCAAAACATACAATGAAAGAAATGCGATAAATGTATCCATTAACACTTCATATTAAAACATAGGACATAAGAGTAAGACATTATATACCTAATCATTATAATTTATAATAGTACTATATAGGTTTAAAATTTAATGTATGTACATAAAAATATTCATGAATTTCCTAAAGTCTCGGATATTCATAATTTTAACACTAGGAACAAACACAAGCTTGCGTTGCCAGCATCTAGATTACATAAAATAAGTAATTCTTTCCAGGGTTTGTCTGTAAAGCTTTATAACAAAATCCCAGTGGCCGTTCAAACATTGCCTATAAATAGGTTTAAGAGAGTTATCAAAGAACGGCTATGCAGTAAAGCATATTATAAACTTAATGATTATATAAATGACTGCACAAAATGGGAATGAGGTGCTCGTCCGGGCCATTTCAATTGATACATTTGTTAAAAACAAAAATATTGTAAAACAATATTTAAAAAAAAGAAAAAAAAACATATTAAATTAAAAAAAAGACATGCCCGCTGAGTTTCTTGCGCCGGTTCTTCTCAGGACGGAGGCGTAATTTTAGCGAACTGGTGGTAGAACTTTTGATTTTATTTTATTTTTGACTTTCAAAATGTATGTGTGTCCACATCTAATTTGAAATAAATGATTTGACTTTGACTTTGACTTTGAAAGACCTAACTGTTAGCAGGACCTAGAAAGGGTTTATAATTTTTATAGCCTGATGCAAGTAATGATACAAACAAAAGTGTTTAGTTAAAATTGATTGATTGATTTATTTAGTAGAAGTAGAATATTGAAAATCAGCATGTGTCTCTTTTGTTTCGTATTATATTTACTTGTGTGCCTTTTATGCTGTTTAATACTAAAATTTTCTAAATATGGAACCAAAAAATTTGAGCATCTTATATTTAAAATTATATTAATAAATTCTATCAATCGATAACCCAAGAAGTGACCCTGAATTAAAGCCATAATTCACATCAGTGTTTAGATCACGCAAGAAAATTTAAACAGAAATGTCAAGAAACTGCTAACTAATTACACAAGCGAAAGAGCTGTTTACAACTGTAAGGTTTTTGTTATTAATTGTACGCGTACAATACGGCTGGTAGCAATCAAGACAAAGGCTCGTAAAGATACGCGACGTATCGTTCCCTGCACGTTACCGAACTCAGCTTAGTTTGAAATGCAACGCCAGCTTGACTTGCCTACCCGCTTTGAATATTCATGTGTTCTGAGAGCGTTCTAGTAGGTTCAGCATTCACAAAATCTCTTTGAATTTTTTTTCGAATAATGATTAATATTTTTGAATAGTGATGATCAATGCTCTTGCGTTGCAGAAGCCTATGCGACGTTAATCTGAAGAGGTCCTTAAGCTGTAATAATTTACTGTCAAATGAGCCGTAGTTTACCCATCTAGAAAAATAAATAAATTTAGTCTTAAATTTTTTTTGGTCTTTTTGGTTGGTAAATATATTAAAGCTTACGTATATAGTCAATAATTAGAAACTAAATATGTAAACATACGAGCTAACGTACCATAACACTACTATTAAAGTTTTAAAGTTGATCTTATTAAGATCTTTTAGCTAAGTACCTGAATGAACTATATTGCGCATAAAATCATGCAAACCTCGCAACTATTACACCAAAATATATCACTTCCACATGTTTATAAATGTGTAAGCAACCATATGTTTTTTGTAATAACTTTATCGTGTTATTCATTATTTTATCAAGCCATATGAGGCCGCATATTAGTGACCTATATTCACGAAAATTCGCCAGTTCCGACTTTATCTGTTTTAATTCATGATAACATTTTATCGACAGTATGTTGTGTGATGCTTTTAGATAAAAAGTTAACTAAAACGAGACTTTGTTGTAAGGTCAGACCGATTGGTATGTTAATATTAGTTATAATATAACATTGTATATAATATGTTGCGATAGATTTGGTATTCGGAAAATGAAAATTAATAGTTGGGACTAAAATTATTACTAGAACTATATAATTCAAAAGTTTTCATTTTATGGATTCTTATTATTATTTTCTGCTAGCATTAGCATAAAAAATTGTGCTTAGCTTTAGCATTACCAAAGTTAACTATGATGTAACTAGTGTCACATGGCCTAATGACGAAAGCAGATCTTATTCGTAAAAAAATATAGAAAATTTACCAAAAACTGTGAATTAAAGTAAGTAAATTTAACTATTTAGTTTCTAAGATGATAAAATAAGCTGGTTAATTCGCTTGTCACCATAAAACTCACTTCCTACATAATTGCTGATATGTAATTAGTGATCACTATCAGTAACCACCAGGTCGTTAATGTAAGTGCTAATTGTGATTATATTCCATTTTTAAATTATCTGTATTTGGTTGCCAATTCGATAAAACGCTCTAATCAATTCCAATTTTAATCGAACTTATCATCGTTGTTCTTATTTCGAGACATTTTATTGCTTTAAGTACTTACATCCGATTATTTGTGTCACCCATCGATTTTAAAACCACTTCGTACTCATTGTATGATAAATGAGATAAAAACATTGTGTATGATAAAATTATTAACAAATTTCAATAACGATATAAATATTGAGCTTAGATATTTCTAATACCAGTGCAAAATTGAAGTGGTTAAAATTAGGTAGATAGAATTTTAGGATTCGACTCCAAAAAATTCACTAACTGCGACCGCGTAAAAGTTAGGTTTAAAGGTACTGGAAAACAAAAACATACTTTGATGTGAATTCTCCTTAAAAAAAGTCAATGGAATAATAAATGAAAAATAAAAGAGCAAAAAAGACCTTCGCCGTTTTGCTTATTAAAGGACAAAATAGGAAAATTTTACCCTTTCGATCATTGTCAGTTTAACATTCGCAAAATTATTTATTTGCGGTCTCAAAAGGTTTGCGGTAAAGGCCCTACAGACAGATGGCGTGATAAAAACTAAACCATGATTGTAATTATTTTCAGTTTCAAAGGATATTGAAATATATTTTTATTTTTAAATAATAAGTATATTAAAGGTTTGGTTTCCGTTCTACGGTCGTATGGCGAATGGGATATCATAATAATGTGTTTAGAGCCAGTTTTTCGTGATCAATTTGCTTTAAATTACTTTTGGTACTCAATTGCTACACATTTGCAAAATTCAGATGACCTTTGTTAGAAAGATTTATTCAGATACCTAGTAACTGTCATATTTTTTGAAATGAAATTTATGTGTTACCCATTTACAGATAAATAAGTATGATTATTATCGAAATGCACGTATTAATATTTTTGGTCATTCTGAGTTTAAGACGTGAAAAAAATCAAGGTATGCAGCGCTTATTTGCTTATATCGACTGCACACCACTGCAGCCTGAAAACCATAAAATAGCAACTATATTTCGTAAACTATCACTGCAATATTTCTATAACTTTTACAGCCTTCACGTCTGTACCCGTCTGTACCTGTATAATGAAGTCCTTGGACATACAAATTGCAAAATGAACTCCCTTGTTCGCGTGTAAACAACAAATTGATCACAGCTGCGACACGAGTCCGCATGGATAAACGCAAAGAATATTCGTCGCAGAATGTTAAATTTATGAATATCAATGAAATGTTAAGAAAAGATTTCATGCAAAACATCTCCATATATGGAATAGTTTTTAATGACGGGGCTTCAATATTGTCACTGTAGTGTTCAACAGCATACCTACTTTAAAAAAAAATTATCAATACCGATATTTTAAAAATAATATTACCTATGATTAATGCTTTTTTTTTAGTTGGAGAAAATCTGATACCGCTTACCGCTTACCGATAACCGCTCACACTCAGCGTCCGAACCCCGGCTGAGGCCAGAACCCAGCACGGGGTTTTGAGAGACGGCGCGACGCGTTACGCCCTCGGCACTCTTTTCCGTCGCGCCGCCCCCATGATTAATGCTAGACGATTTTGTTATACAATTGCAATGCAGAGATCTGTGTGCGGCGATAACCATTTACTAATAGTCTACTTTACCAATAAAATAGATTCTTAAATTACACTAATAATATTTAACTGTAATAGTTATGGATCAATAATAAAAATAATTCAATCGTTAAGTACCTACTCGACTCTTGCCGAGTCTCGCCAGACCAATGGAAAAATTTAAAAATTAAAATTCATTTATCGTTTAATGAGGAACCGTTACGATCACAATCACCAAAAACTTGCGCATTCGCAAACAAAGCAATCTTTACTCAAGTGACCCGTTCAATTTATACACAAGTAATTCATAAACACAACGCATTTAATGACTGCATTGTATACTTTTTAGACCAGACGTGCATACATGAGTAACTGTCCAAAAATATGGCGCTAACATTTGTTCCGACAACAAAGAAAAGCTGAATCAATAAACACGCAGCAATTATTATCTACCATCGTAATTCTCGTATTCTCTGTTTAAGTCAGCGTCGTGTATGTGCTTTACTAAAAATAAAAATTTAATGGAGGGAGGACCAGTTCTCGGGCGCTCTGACCGCAGCCCGGCCAGTCTGTATGGCGTTAATTTCTTTTTACTCGTTTTTATCTCTGTACTTAGTGAGTCAACTAACTTGTTCATTACGTCTGTCGTTCGAGTGACACATGCTTTATCTGCCTAGTTAACCAAACTAACAATGAGTCTGGTAATGAACCTCAGCCGTAAGCCTTTACAAAATTCGTTTACAATCAAACTGTTTACGATACAAGGATGTTAATAGTCGGATATTGTAGGTAATAACGTTGGTCTACTTGAAATCAAAATAGAAACTAATAAATTAAATTCTACTAAAACAAAAAGCATAAAGAACTAGTGCAGAACTGAAGAGTACTTTGAACATTCATTTCGCCTTTGATAGCTGGAACAAGAGCTTAAAGTTAGAGTAAATAGACGAACAATTAAGAAGTAGGTACCTATTTTAAACTCTTTATATCGGAAATGGTGATATCAGACATTAAATTTTTTATAAAAAGAAAACATAAAGTGGTATAAAATGCATCTTTAATACCGGTTAGGTAACATAAAACATTTTATAACTCTAAAATTCAATTTTTTAAATGTTTATGACCTGTTTTTTTGCAAACTTGCCGTGTTAAGTTATATATCTTTTTAACATGATCCTTATTTATTGCACAAGTTTTCATATTCGTCATAAAAAAATCCTACGCCGTGTTTAGGAATTTTCTGGACGTTCCTCTCGTAATATTATAAAGCAGTTATTTTCCCAGTCATAAAAAACAAATGACTCAGCATGAATAAGGTTACGATGTGGGCACATGCTACTGACAGATTTCGAGGTCAATTTCATGAATCATGTTCAAAGAAAACTAAAAAATAAATGGACTCATATTGTCTATTTGTCTGCTGCTCTTACTTAAAAGCGTACCACACTTTAGTGATTGATTGTCACCATCAGTAATTTAAAATAAGTGTTGGTTATTTTCACTTGTATCCTCTCTTGTAGGTTGTGAATAGGCATGGAAGCAATAGAGCAAAAGTGACATCAGATTTTAAAGTTTCAAATCCATTATGTCCGCGATAGCAAAGAAGAAATTTCTAGATTATAAGACTTAGTTTCAATTTTATAAACTGTTGTTTTTCCTGCATAATTTTCAACACAAAACATATATACTGCAGTCGAAACTTCAGTAAACAAAATTTTAACTTTTTTGTTGATGAAATATTCCTCTATACCACTAGTTCAGCTTCATGCCACACATACACGAGCTACCTGGATGACATAATAAAACGAGCATATTTGTGGAGCAAACAGGCTTAATATTATGAAATGGTATGTGGTGACTAAATAGTGATAGAAAAGCACCTGTGTCACTTCATTTTTCTCTTTGTACCTTATAACATGGTTCGTTAGCATTTTTAATGATTTTAAACTCTACTATCACCCTTTGTAGATCCCGCAAACTAAAATTTAATGATGTTCCATTCGCTATAATATTATTACAATATTACCTATACATACTTGTATCAAATTTTCACTTAATAGGTATTTAGCCCAATACCGAATTCTACATTTCAAAGTGATACGACAAATAATAATTACATTATCTAACCACATATGGTACGTATATATATTATATACACAGCTGCTTATTTTATTTAATGCATTTAATTCTCATTATTATCGATTCTTATTTATTTAATAAAATGCATAACGTCACAGCTATTTTTCCGTGTGTGTTTAAAATGTGTGTAAAATGGAATGGGAACAATACGGATATTTGTACAAGTGTATGTACTATGTTATTTGTACTTGTTGTAGTGGTGTGCTGTGAAAGATATAGAAACTACAGGAAAAATAGAACTCGTGCTTCTGTGACTAGCACGTGGAGCAACATTTTATGCTTGCCTCAAAATATGCAGAATTGTGCAATAATTAAGGCTTAATTATTTCGGCGTAATTTAAACAATGTAACATAAAACTTTGCTTTGAGGAAATTAACTGCACAGAAATGAACCATTCTTTAGTGTTTGGGGAATACTGAATTGAAATAAAGTAGTCTATATAAAAGTGTGTAAAATGTTAAGATTTGTGGAAAGAGATGACTGTTACATAATTTTATTGAAATCGGTAGGAGGAAAAAATCGCATGGAAACCTGAATATAGGAAAAGGATTGGAAAATATGAAGTTTTAAAACGGTACTAAGCAAGCTACACGTGGGATGGACCCATATCTAATCCAACTACTGAGCCCAGTAGTGAGATGTAATGACTGGTTCCAGTAGTTATAGTAGGTACAGTATCTCAGTATACTATAATCAATAAATCAATCTCTACATCAATTTTAGGTTTCAAAAATGTTACAATAATAAACCCACCATAGCATGCTGGTGCGACTACCTATGTAAATATTACAATTGATGTTTTTTTTTTATTTCTAAACTGTGCATTTTTTGTACCTTCCATTGACAGTCATATTTCATAATCAAATACTACTTAAGCGTCATTTATACGATGACATTTTCTCGTCTCGAAGATACGATTATCGAAAGAATATAAAATAATTCTTGTGTCTAAACATTCACTCTTCTCGCTCGTCACCTTGGGCGAGAATTGCCTCTCATGGAATAATATTGCCTCTGTGTAAACAGAATTTCAAAGCAATAATCGTATTTCGAGTTTTTATGACAGTTGTTGTCATTTTTCATACTAGTAAACTCGAAAGGAAATTCTCGCACTGAAAACGATTCAAACTGATTTGTACGCAAGAAGAGTGAATGTTTAGACACAAGAAATATTTTATATTCTTTCGATAATCGTATCTTCGAGACGAGAAAATTTCATCGTATAAATGACGCTTAAATCAGGCCTTACAATATCATCCTTAAGGAATGAGAATTATACTTTACACAACTTTTTGAAATTTTATTGCTAAGAGATCTACTTAAGTAAAGGTGTGGGTTTCTCAGAGTTTATCTTGCGCATCAAGCCAGCGTGATTTTGAATAACCACTCCACCGTGTACTGAGGTGATTTAATATCATTTTGAGCCATTGTGTCGTTTTGTATCGCGCGTTCGATAAACTTTGTTTATAGCTAAATGTGCGATACAGCGTACATTGAACTCGCTCTCTGAAATAGTACTGACTCGATAGGGTTGCCGTGGGCGTTACTATTGCTTGAATTTATGAACTTTTACTGATTAATTTCAAACAGATAATTGCTTTTAAATTGATTTTATCTATTACTATTTACTTAAGCAATCAAGGGAGACATTGAAATCAAAGTGAACGTACACATGGGCAGTTCGAATTTCATCAGCATCCGCACCAGTGTGAGATTTATAAGACACGTTCATTCAATTGATTATAAGCAAGATTATAACGGATGTGTATGTCGTATTAAAATGAAGAACAAAATTTTGCAATCTAACGAGTCATTTCATTGCGAATCGGTGTCCGGGAAATCGTTTCGAGGGGTTCTTACAAAATAAGTATATTAAAAGAAACACTCAATATAATATAATATTATGTTTAATACATTATTCTTATCTTCTAAGCATGTGATCGGAACGCAAATTTTATTTAATTATGTACCTTTTTGAGAAGGAGAGGAGAGGAAAAGACTGCACTTCGACTATGATATTGAAATGCAAAGGTAGCAATTCAAAATGTTTTCAGACAAATCATACTGAAGAATATATAATTAACACGAGAATACTCCTCTTATTTTTTGTGCCTTAATATAATTTGAGGTCAATCCTTTGGATATAGGACAACATGTGGCTCTGACGTTACAACTAATTGAAATACTTTGAGCTACTCTTGCGAATCACGTGTATCTACTGTAATATTATAAAGAGGAAAGCTTTGTTTGGTTATAATAAATAGGCTCAAAAACGACTGAACCGATTTTAACAATTCTTTCACCATTCGCGACAAAGCTACAATATGCACGAGTAACATAGACTAGATTTTACTTTGAAAAAAAAAATAGAGATGGAGAAAAATAGAGTACTAAAACTTCAATGATGTAAGCCAAGGTATGAAAAAATCACCCAAAAACTTTCTTACATCGCTTGCGCTACGAAAAGTATTGATTATAAAACAAAATTATTAGTACCAGTTTTGTAGGTCTAACAGCCTGAACTCCTTTTTGACTTTTTGGTGCAGACAAAGTTGCGAGGATCAGCTATTCTGTTATAAAATTAATAAGTTCTATGAAATACTTCATTACTTCTTATTGAAACATTTCTCAGTCTATCCATGGTGTAGCCATGTTATCAGTCAACGTAATAAACAGATATGGTTTTTTATCTTTGACAACCATTTCGTAATTTAACAACACGAGTTAGTCAAAGTGTGCAACAGAAATAGTTACGATGACGATAACGAATTAAATTACATTTCGAAATGATGTTATGACAAAATTTGATAATATTCGCTGATTAAAGACTTAAAAATTAAAATATCAATATTCATAATTTGTTCTGCAACAATTTTCAAATTATATTTGTAATAGAAAACCATTGCTAATGTGTGCTTAGTAATCATGTTTGATAACCTGCAAGTTTTATATCGATTATGAAATCACTTTATGTTATTACTATTAAAATTAAAATTTTATTTCTTATGAGTGCCAATAGAAATTAGAAACCATTCCTCCAGTCAACTCCAAGTACTCACGCTAGTTATTTTGAATTTAAATAACTTGTTTGATTTGACACAAATGCATAATACCTATAGGCAAGTTTTGGTTGTTTTTCCACCATCCTGATTCTTTATCTTGCGTAGACGCCACTCTGTAATATGTATTTAATTAGAGAGAAAAAATGTTCTACCTTATCTTTTCTTTACATTTCCTTATTTCTCACAAAAATCTCTTCAGTGTTGACCTTCATCCTTTCTAATCATACAATTTTAAATACTTTACTAGACATTTTCAAAAGTAGTTATTCAATAAATTTTTGTATCCTCCAGAATACATTGACAAATTGAATGCTTCGCGTGATCTAGTCTACTGCAATGTAATTATAAGATGATATGTAGATATGTGGATCTCGTATTAAAAACATCAAACAAAAAGGCTCATTTGCTCTGTAATATACGTTTACCTTTATTTGCCTCATTGCCCTGGCATTGAAGTTCATGAGCGACGGTAGCAGCCTACCATCAGGGTGGTCCGTAGGCTAGTTTTTTTATCTTGCAATAAAAAAAAATGTTTTCGCGAATGTCTTGACACCATACAATTTACTACAATGTAGAATATTTGCATCACAATCGGAATATGTTTCAAGATCTCGACGGAACATTCGTCGAGCTCTACGTAGGTTTGTAATAAGAGGAATCAGAGGTTATCTCGTTTGACCCCGTCCTTGTACATGCGTTCTTAGCGATACGATTCTGTAAAGTCTTAATTTTTATTATTAATGAAAGAACTAATAAGGTACTATTTTTTCGATGTATTTTGAGACTTGGAAAATTTATAAGCTAAAACATAATTAATTAATTTTTACAATATGTTAGTGTTATGCAAGCCTGTCATTGGTATAGATGCACTGTAGTTTGTATATTTTATATTCCTTACCATGTAAACTTGTAACCTTGTGTATCATGTACTGTTGTTGTTTGATTAATAAATGAATAAATAAATTGCACGCACAGTACTTACTTAAAACTTTTAAACTAACGGCGATGTGTAAGAAAAAAACTACATAATTAAAAAATAAATTAAGCATAATCACCACTCCGGTGGAAACGTCAAATAATGTCAAATATAATTAATTCTGCTTTTACGAGATAATATTAAATTGCAATCTACATTGGTCCACGTGTACTTATAGTGATCAACTTGTTTGTCAAAAATATTTTATCACAATTTTAGTTTTACGAATTAATAACATATTGAACTGCATTCCGATAAGCTTTAGTTAATCTCATTAAAATTACTTACAGGAAATAACAAGAACTAAATTCAAAAAATTCGGTATCGTAGTTAATAATTAAAAGTAAAGTCATGCATTAATTAGAGTACTAATTATAAGAATTTGTTGTTTGAACTTTTTTTTGTACAGGGAATTAATTAACTATGCTTAAATAAAAAGCTTCTTATAATGAACCTTAATAATTTTTTTAAGTAGTTTGGTTTATGAAATGACCGCATTTTAATATTTTTAAACTTAATTTTAAATAAAAATCTTGCTTTTATTAAATATACTGCAATAAATTTTCTTGAAAATCAATACGTTTTCTAACCCTAGTTTATACAAAATCATTGAATAGAGACTGTCTTGGAGCAATTTGATAAAATTCAAATTAATTGAAAGTAAAAAATCCAAGATAAACAATATAATAAACGAAAACTGTACTGAAAAAGAACGAAGGATGTTCGTCGATGATATCTAGATAAAAATAGTGACTATTTGGATCACCAATTCTACCAAGATTAAAAACTACCAAAAGCATTAACTATAAATTATTAAGGTTAATCTGTAGCAATTTCAAAAAGCACTTCAAACATGAGTACAACATTGTTTATTATAATTAAATAGGTAGATATTTAATATCAAAATAATAATATTATTATATACAACGAGACAGAGGTTAAGGTAAGATTCTAGGGTCGAACAACGAACCTCACTCTCTGTTTCATTATAAATACTTGTTTATTTTACACATAGACCTCTTTATCACAATAATTTGTAGTTTTATTACACATGTACGGCTAAATACGTTCTGCTATCGACGTACATAGCAATGTTTTGTAATAATACTGCGTAATATATTGCTATGTTGTTGACGTCAGGAGATTGTGGCATATGCTTACAGTTACTTATAGAACGAACTCAGTGACTAAATTAAGAACTACTGAAGTAATTAGCATTGAAGGGAATGTAAAAAAACTGTTGAGGGAAATAGTAGTAGTGTGATTAACGGCTCCTGCAGTGGCCATGCAACTTAGATTATTGAAAAATTAATAATATTCTAAGGCAAAATTGCAATACAACTTTAGGGGGAGGATTGGATCAGTTGCAAGGCTTCGCGGTTCGCACATGAGGCGTTTACGCCATGTCACTTTGAAATCGAGTCTACTCAGAATTATCAAAAGAAACTTTGTGAGCTTATGGATTAATGTTAACTGCCTTAGTATCTTTGGTGTTTCATAGTAACTTCCGCGAACGAAGCGTATGGTAGAACAAATATCGTTCCGATTCCACTTGTTTGAGCAATATGTTTCTGTTTTCCACTTTGAAATGTTTCCACAATGCTATCCGTATACATGGCGCATTAAGCACGGTGAGTGTATGTGTGCATGACCGATAGGCAGGTCAGTGACCTCCGTTATCAGTGTACCTACGTGCGTCTGTACTGCATTCAATCTCGTTCGCATTCTGCCTAGGTAATCGTAATTAATCTTAAGTGACTTGATCAATGAACGTCGTCAGTTATTTATGAATTGTAAACAAACTGTGACAATGAACTGGTGACATTTTTTGTTTGGTTTTTTTTATTCGGTAATTTAAATCTCTGGGAATCTTTTGCATTTGGAGACAGCAAACATATTGCGCCAACCCCATTCTAATGGGATAAGGTATCTAGTAAGTTAGGCTTATATGTTTATAGTAAAAAAGGACAAAACGCACTATCACTATTCAATTAATGTTGAGTTGCGTGCATCCACCAGTTGTTGTACTTATACAATCGAGTCTTAGCTGATTATAATTATTATATCTGTGTGCATGTTGCAGCAAAGCAAAATAAAATCATTACGTAGATAAATCAATGATTCTAACAACAATTATTCTTGCACGCTGTACCGGCTGTACGAGTATATCAAAGAAGTAATTTATGATTTTTATTAATATAGGGTGGGCACTCTAACGTTTGCATTTTGAACTATGTACTGTTTATTTAGAGAATGACAGCTCAAATGTCATTCAATTTGTGTTCATAATTTAGTTAAAGGTTTGACATATATACCGTGCCATGCTCAACGAATTTTTGTTTCCAAAAGTTGAAGAGTATGACATGGACGACATTTGGTTTCAACAGGATGGCGCAACATGCCACACAGCCAACATGACAGTCGAAGTTTTGAAAAATGCAAACTTTATATGGCCCACCCCTTATAACATACGTCAATACATACAATAAATGGAAATAATAAACTAAAACATACAGTTATTGAGATTTGCGTCGTTTAAATAAAATATTCTACAGTTGGGTCGGTCAGTGATCTTTTTGAGTGTTCCGTTGTTAACCACAGAGTTCTTGAATCTTACGTTTGTGAAGAGCGACTTGATGGGTTTTTAAATCCTCAAACCTTGCCAGATCCAGCGCTTCCTTTATAACTTGCGGTTAGAAAATGGTAGGGTTTTGTTCCTCAAATAAATTACAAGACAGCAAATAGACCTGCGTAATGATAGTGGTAGAATTTTCTATTTCTAAATGTATTTTTATTTCCGTAGAATGTTTGTTGTATGTCACTTACACTATTACTAAACGGGTTCTTACCACGATTCTTTTTAATGGAGTTTCACAAAGCCAGGGTTTTGTCATCTGAACGCCGTTACATACCAAGACTGGTTAAGGAAGCTATTGAAATTTCGAGGAATAGCACTTTTAATCGGGGTGATCCTGTATGTGGAATCCAGTGTTAGACGAAAATAAAGCCAAAAAATCTAGTTGTGAGACGGCAGCCGATACTGTCAGTGTAGTATGTCGAAATGTGAGTTCGAGTTCCAGTGGTACCGGCAAACGAATGAAAAAGAGGGTAGACAGATTTGTCTGCTTTAAGAGCACTACCCGCAGTTCCTCAGTCTTCCCGTGATCATGGCGCTTGAAACAGTGCTGAAATATCGGAACCGCTCAATTAAAAATAATCGTGGTAAGAACCCGTTTAGTAATAGTGTAAGTGATGTAGATAACAGCGAGTGTTTAAAGAAATTTGTTGTATGTGTGTCCTGCCACTAAGAATTTCAGTAGAAAAATAAATAAACACGTGTGGAGAGTAGGACAACGTTAAACTTTGTGAAGTCAATTATATTCCTACATATTAATTACAAAAGTACTTACTATTGGAGAAGAATAATTGGATTCAATTGTTGGTGACCACATTTGAATGGAGTAATATGTATATCCTAATTTATGTCGAACTTAGTGTGACCGGTGATGTTTGTAATACCTAACGTCCCGTATAACAATTAACAATATACCCAGTAATGCATATTTCAAAGAGAAAAATATCAATTGAACAGCACCTACATACTTATTTTATTGTCTCCCGCTTTGCGAGAAGGGAAGTCGAAACTCATGTTTTCCTACTCCTTCTATTATCTTCTGATTAAATTCGTTGCGGGGCCCAAGACAAGTCAGCTCCTCGGGTTCCTGGGCTTCACTGCTCATAGTCATTACGATGGTCGCCGCTGTGGATCCTGGCTACACAGGACTTACAGTGGTGGGAGTGAGAGGTGGGCAAATACCCGAAAGCACCTACTACTACTAATATAAGAATACACTTTGTAACGAAACCTGCATTGCAGAGATTCATGAGCGACGGTGACCGCTTACCACCAGGTGGGCCGTAGGCTCGTTTAAATATCTTGTAAAAAATACCTATAAATAAACTTTGTCTTGACTATATTACTAATTCTGTAAAAACCAGTGCCCTTATTTCTTATTCTATGAATTTTATGAATCATATCGAGGGTTTTTAATCAAGGTTTGGTTTATAAGCTTACTCAGAAGCAGCAATATACAAATTATTATTTTTTTAAAGTATCTTTCTTGCAATTAAAAAAATAAAATCACTGTACATACTCTGTACCTAGAATTCAATTAATGAAATCCCACAACAACCATCAATCACCTTGCATATGACACTAGTATCATCCAAATCGGTCCAACCAAACCAAAGTAATGCCGTTGCAAACATAAAAAATAAAGACTTCAGAAGCTACCTCCTCCTTTTTGGAAGCCGGTCGTGAAGAAAGACCAAAATGTAATCCGTAATTTCAAGCAGAGTTGATAAAAAACACTTTAAACAAGGACATACCATAAAGGTATCGTGTAGTTCAAGCAGTGTCGACTGTTTGATCAAGTGTTTGTTAATCAATAGGCTCTGTTATACAGCAATGAACGAGGTCTTTGTCACCGAACTCTGCAGTGACAACCCTACCGGATACCAAAAAGGTTGGTATAACGACACTTTGTATGATAGTGTTAGGTGGCAACATTATCTTCCATAAATTATATCGCCGGTCTTAAAATATACAGATACGACCCTGATATTTCTCAGTAACATTGATTTAAACCGTAGTTAAGTTAAGAAAGCAAGGAAAGGTATGAAGCAGCAGCTTAGCAGCACAGCACTTTGCAGAAGTATGTATGTACATTTTTGAGTGATTCTACGATATTTTAAGAGGTTTTAAGATGTACGGAGAGGTGTCCAAGGAGAAAAGTTAAAAGTACACATACAGATCAAAGAAGTATAGATCTATTAACTTGGTCTTTTGAGGTGATTGAAGTTGCTCTATATTTGATTTTATGAGATTCTTATTACTGCTGATCAAAATGAAAATGAATAAGCGTCAAGCTTTTGCCTAAATATATCTTGATTTAAGTGTCACGAATTGTCATCTGTTGTTTGTCAAAAGTTATTTGACAACTTTAGAAAAGTCACTTGTCATCATTGTCGTGGATGGTTTACGTCAAATCCACCTCACCGAAATCAAAACAATCAAGTTCCAAGTTGAACTTCGCTTGGCGACAAATGGAATTAATAACATTATCAATTCAAGGTCAGAACGTTTGTAATTTGTATTTTAATCAAATCAGTTGGCTTTACCCCCTGCCCGTGTATAAGTCGCTCACTAGCGGAGCATATTTATCAATAAATTAAATAGTAATAATGGCATCAGCGATCTTGAAATTATTGAAATCTGAAGTAAGTTTACATGATATTTACATAGTTTTCGTTAACTTTACCAATATTTATATTTCAAAATTATAATTACTTTGGGTTCTTGATTTGGTGCACATGTGGTTTTGAACGAGCAGTAATATATATATTTCATAGACTGAAAACTAACACATTTTAGATAAATCGTGTGTTGTTATTCTATTTTATTTAAATAATTCATATGGGAGTTAACTGCTGCGTAGTTGAATATACCACGTTATTCATTGATCGGCAAGTCAAATTCGTTTAAAATACGTCGCAACTTATTGAATTTCAATGAACAAAAAATCCTGTTTTGTTACTAGTAAAAATATGTTAATATAGATAAAAATAAATCCCTGATTCCATACATACATATACTGTACATTGGACACATTTCTCTTAAAACTGAATTCACTTATTTTAACATTAATTAAAAATGAATTATGACATATTTCAACGCTTGCAATGCATATTATTGCATAGCATTATTGTTACATTCAATAAATTGAAAACTAAGTGGACAGTGTTTATAATAGACTAATTGGCACAATAATTAGTTGAGGGATTGCCAAAATAATGTTGTTTCCTACTTGATGCTTAATCTATCATTTAAATATTATCTTCACTTAGCTTATTAAATTCATTAAAATTGATTGATTGATTTTGAAATCTTAATCCTCAATAGTCAACAACAAAACAAACTTAATTCCATGTAAATAATAATATTATTACAACAACATAGTATAGCTCTTTTCTACAATTTTTTTGATACTTCAAATAAGAAAAAAGAGGGAAGCATTAGTTTCTAGGTTAGCTAATAGGTCATAACATAGGTCATAAATGGAAATATATGATTAGCATGCTCCAGGATCAATATTGAAATGTAATTGAAGAATTTAAAAGATTCTACAATGAATTGAATTGAATGTTTCAGTCTCAGTTAGTGCTGCGACGTTCTTACAGCAGTACAGTTCCAGCAACAAAGCTGTACATTGACGGTCAATATGTAGATTCAAAGACTAGTAATTGGATTGAACTGACCAACCCGGCAACCAATGAGGTCATTGGCAGGTATAACAAACATTTGACTTATATTTAAATGATCACTTTTATTTTGCTTGTTTTATCATTGATAATGTATATGACCATAAATGTATTTAATATTGTGATTTAGAATGTAATATTGCAATGACATACCTACTAGTTCTAAAAATTCACCACTATCTTGACATTAATTAGCTAAACAAAGTGATTGAGCATGTTTTTTTTTAAATATGAACATTTATGTTCATGTTAAATAATAAATAACTTAGAAAAGATTAGAACTTCTACTGATGTGTTAGATGAAGTAAGTGTTACTGTAACAACCCATTACTGCCCACTGCTGGGCTTAGGTCTCAGGGCTTGCCCAATATACAAAGTCAGTGGTAAAACAAGTTGAAACTGTCATTTATGTTCAAATGACATTAGTTCAGGCCCCACTTGGAGTGGGGCCTGAACTAATGTTGAACTCCTGAACAATTTGTTGTCTTAAGGCTTAGTCTTATCATCAAATTCTTTGTCTTCCAAATTAAATAAAATAGTGTCATCTTTTTTGTAGACTAATGTTATGAGTCAGTTTAGAGAGTAAATTATGTGTTTCAGTGTTGTGTTTTTTTGTATTAGAATCTATTTTAAAAAGAAAAAGAAAATAGTTTTTACTTTAAATTAAACAAAAACTTAAGTAATACCATAAATAAATACCTATACAAAGAATGAAGTTGTATTTAAAATATCTTATATATAAAAATGAATTGCTGTTCGTTAGTCTCGCTAAAACTCGAGAACGACTGAACCGATTTGGCTTATTTTAATCTTGAAATATTCGTAGAAGTCCAGGGAAGGTTTAAACGGTAAGAAAATTTAATTATGTGACGCAGACGAAGTTGTGTGGGCCAGCTAGTAATAAATGAATCATTCAAAAATTTTAATTAAAAGTTAACTACATTTTTCAGCAACCAAATTAAATCTGTTGTTTTTAATTCAACATAAATGATATCTAATGTAATTACTATCCTCATATATTTTATCTTAGTACATATTGTTCATGCATTGCTTTAATGTGATAAGATAAGTATTATACAACATCAATAAGTACTTGCGCTATCTTTCGTTTCTTATGATTGTTAATGGTTCTTTGGTAATGATATAATTTATCTTAATTTTGGATGGAACTTTTTCTTAGCTTAAGTTTCAAAAATTATCTAAACTAATTATTAAAATTATATTTAGGATGGAATGATAAAAATTCTAAACTTTAGTTTTATAAGTAGTAAAACTCTCCATAACATTTATATCAATATATAAGAATAAATGAACACCATTGATAATAAATAATACATTGTAGCTAATACTAAATAACATTAACACAATGATGAAATACTGGGTATCATGTACCATAAAATTTTCTAACTTTTCAATATTTATTGTTGTATGACTATAACCTTTTATACATACAATAAATTTTCAGGGTACCAGAGGCAACTCCAGAAGAATTAAGTTCTGCTTTGGAAGCCGCCAAGAGGGCTTACAAAACATGGAGCAAAAGTACTGTTTTGACTCGTCAGCAACTAATGTTCAAGTAAGTAAACTTTATAAAAACTGTTGTTGGATAGAATTTCAAGTGTGTTAGTAAAGTATTTTTATTAACAGATGCGAATGCATTATGATACTAGTATGATAAACAAGGTTAAAGTTTAGATTAACAATGGTTGCTTTTAACTTTTGACGTCAGAAGGAATGAGTATATCATCAATGTTGAAATGAAAATAAAGAATTTCATTTCATTTCAATATGCAGTAGGTTAGTAAAATCGGGTAAGATACAGGACTTATTTTTTATTGAGTTGATTAAATTCTACTGATAAAGTATAAACTTTTGAACTATAATGCATTTATATAAAAAATAATGAAAACCTGCATTTGATTTTCAGATTCGCTCGCTTGTTAAGAGAAAATCAAAGCAAATTGGCCGCGAAAATTACCGAAGAGCAAGGAAAAACTATAGCTGATGCCGAAGGGGATGTGCTTCGAGGAATCCGTGAGTAAAAACAATAAGTTTTAGTCTAAATTGTTACAAAATTTGTATGTTACGAAGCTTTATTTTTTATGAGACCATAACAAATAATTCTATGGTTCATTATTACAAAAATTAACAAAATATAGGGAATTATATTTTAATTCTTTGGTACTACCCTACTTTCCGCCAAGTTATAGAATCAAAATATATTTTTCAATATTGTCGAAATATCTGCAAGAAACAAATTTGCATATTTATACAGATGTATCAATAGATCGTGCAATCTATGAAACAGAGACTTTACCTCGTAACTGTGTTATACATGTCCATAAAGTATTGTTTATTCAGCATTAATATACTATGTGAAACTATAACCATATAAATACAATTTCATTTTCTCTCTTATAAATGAATATAAAATCTATCTATATAATAAAAGTGCATTCATAAATAAGAATGTGTAATATATTACAGAGTCTGTGGAGCACTGTTGCAGCATTACGTCTCTTCAGCTCGGTGATAGCATACAGAACATTGCCAAGGACATGGACACTCACAGCTACAAGGTGCCACTTGGAGTTGTTGGAGGTAAAACATTTTATATTAACAATAATGTTACCGCAAGTGTTTAAAGAAATTTATAACAATAATGTTAATTAAGATATTATATTAGTGAATTACTTAAGTATTTTTTTATGTTACACTAGCTGACCCGTGCAACTTCGTCTGCGTTACAAAGGGGTTCAAATAGTACTCGCAATGCCGTCGAGTTATTATTTTCGCGGCTCGCTGTGCCCCACATATTCATTGCGTTTTATAATCGTAATAACTTCTAAACGAAAAGTCCGATTGGAATAAAATAAAAAGTAATTTACTTCTACATTAATACTCTTGATAACATAATACTTAATTTGGATAAGGGTTAATATAACGATACTCATTTAACGTTAAATTCAATCTCGGGACGAATTATTAGTTTGCTAAACATAAAAGCGGTTATTGTGACTAAACTATAATAGTTAGATATATGCTGTCGCGGACTTTATTGTTTGTCTTAAAAATACCTAAAAACCCGTAGTACCTCGATAACAGATCGATAACAGAAAAAGATTTTTGAAATCAGACCAGTAGATCCTGAGATTAGCGCGTTCAAACAAACAAACAAACAAACTCTTCAGCTTTATAATATTTTGACTTTATAATTAGAAACCGATTTCATTTATGATAAAACTTTATTAATATTTTGGAAAATTATTACTAGCTGGTTTTTTGCCTAAATGGCAACAGCACAGTAAGACTTTGATTTTTATTGCGTGACAGATAAACGAGCCCATCTTACAGTAAGTGGTTACCGTCGCTCACGAGTCTGCAATGCCAGAACAGTAGCATTTTCCCATAACCTACCATACATGATGTTTCTTAAACCTTGTTCAAAGAGGTGTTTAAGTTACAAAATGTCAAAACCAATATTTTACGAATGTTTTCGTATTCACAGTATTAACTCAACTACCTACTAACTATTATTAATTTTGTATCAGGTGTCGCAGCCTTCAACTTCCCAGTAATGATTCCATTGTGGATGTTCCCGCCTGCGCTGGTGACCGGCAACACTTGTATCATCAAGCCTTCCGAACAGGATCCCGGCGCGACCCTCATGATGATGGAACTGTTGCAGGAGGCTGGAGCACCGCCCGGCGTTGTTAATGTATGTTGGATATTATAAAATAAGTTATTCATCAATAATCTCCATAGCAAAACTTAGTATAAATTAGAACACTCTGTACATAAACCTAAATTAGATAGTCAATACTAGTAGATTCACCTTAAGGAAACCTGGTAAATATGTAGTTTTAAAGGCCCCTGCCTGTGTTATGTTTTAATCAAAATATCAAACCATTCTTCAACCTAAAGTAATTTGTGACTTATTTAAGTTTGACGTTAGTAAATATTTTTGTTGGTAGCAAATCGTATTTAAAACTGATTCTTCCATTAATAGTTAACTGTTTTAAACCAGGTTATCCACGGTACTCACAATGCGGTGAACTTCATCTGCGACCAGCCCGACATCAAGGCAGTTTCGTTCGTAGGCGGTGACGCCGCCGGAAAACATATTTACAGCAGAGCTTCTGCTGCCGGTAAGTTAACTTTATTGATCGACGTATAATTTAGTAATTTATAACTTCCAGTTTATATTTTGCCATAAACTATAATCTGAGAAAAAAAAACATTGTAAAAATTACTGATAAAACTATACCACCCTGTATAAAGTTCGAGATAATTAAAGATTGTGATTTTTGACTCCTCGTTCTTTCAAATTTGGTTTCGTATTTGTCCTTTTCAAGTGTGACGTCATATTTACCAGTTTAATTAAAGTAGAATCGATCTTTGTTCCACACATTTTCTTACACTGTATAAAAAAATCAGGCAAACGCGTCCAAAGCAACATGGGTGCCAAGAACCACGGTGTTATAATGCCAGATGCCAACAAGGAGCACACTCTCAACCAGCTGGCGGGCGCGGCCTTCGGAGCGGCCGGACAACGGTGCATGGCGCTCAGTACTGCTGTGTTTGTTGGTGAGATCTAGTTATAATGATTTTAAAAATATGTGTTTATATCTAATTTATGAAGAACATATAACGAGAATATCAAATCAATATCAGAAAATGCTTCAAATGTTTAAACTTGAAAGATTTATATAACTCAGGTTTTGGTCTGGCTGAAAGATTTGGGCATTTTTAACCATCGCCGAAATTGGATCGGATATATTTTGATGAAATTGAATGACCTATTGCAGATTTTTTAAAAATCTATGAACGCAGTTGTGTTTCTTTTCATTTTCCTTACAACGAAATTCGTCTGAAATTTTGAATACTTTCCCTAAAAAATCCACCTTTTATAATGTACAAAAATGTGTTCAATAATATAGGTAGTGCCAAGGAATGGATCCCGGACCTCGTGCAGCGCGCTCAAGCACTCAAGGTGAACGCGGGTCACGTGCCCGGCACCGATGTAGGACCTGTCATCTCTGTCGCCGCTAAGGAAAGGATCTTCAGACTTGTTGAATCTGGTAAAAACATTCAAAACCTATGACTTATATTTGATACCAGTGAAAGACGCAATAAAAGGACTACTTTGAAGCGAGTAATTTATGAATATTTAGTTCATTATTTTAATGTTTATGTGCATTCTGCTTATACACACAAGTCCTTGAAAAAAAGAGCACTCTTCAGATATGTGGGACGAGCTACGAAAAAGCTTTAAGATATTCCATCCACATCCGAAAAATTGTTTATATTCTCTAAAAACACTCATAATTTTACTTACAATTTTTATGTTCAAATATTTAATATTCGTTTTAAACAGGTGTAAAGGAAGGTGCCAAATTAGCCCTCGACGGTCGCTCAGTCAAAGTCGCCGGCTTCGAGAAAGGTAACTTCGTAGGCCCAACTATCATCACAGACGTCAAACCCACAATGGAATGCTACAGAGAAGAAATCTTCGGCCCAGTACTCATCTGTCTATTCGTCGACACTCTTGACGAAGCTATACAAATGATCAACAACAACCCATACGGAAATGGAACGGCCATCTTTACTACAAACGGTGCCACGGCCAGGAAATTCTCTTCGGAAATCGACGTCGGACAAGTCGGTGTAAATGTGCCAATTCCAGTACCATTATCTATGTTCTCGTTCTCCGGAACACGTGGTAGCTTCTTGGGAACGAATCACTTCTGCGGAAAGCAGGGTTTGGACTTCTATACTGAGTTGAAAACGATTGTTTCATTCTGGAGGGAGAGTGATGTTTCTCACGCGAAAGCAGCTGTTTCTATGCCCACTCAACAGTAATTTAAATCTGTTAATTGCGTAAGAAGAAAATGCCATATTGTTTTGCCAATTTTTGAAATATTCTCACTTCATTTTTACCTTGAAGTATATTTTTTTACTGGCTAAGATTTGAAGCAGTCACTTTTGCCATAATCACTCAGTGTGGGATTGTAATCTTATGAGGGTAGTTGTAAGAATAATCGAAACGAATTATATATTTTTTGATAATTTTTCGCGTACTGATTGATGTCTTCCACCATATTGGAATTGAAATACTATTTTTATATTTGTTTATTTTTATATTCATTCCAAATTTTATAAATAAATGTTTTTGTTTTTGATCTGTATTTTTTATTTCAACGCTTTAAAATTAGCTACATTGTTGGTTTGCTTACTAATAACTATATAAATATTCTAATATAATCATACTGTTCCAGTGAAACTGTACGCTCAAACAAGAATTATGCTGAAGATGTGTGATTTGATTTTTTTAAATAATTTTATGTAAAAGTAATGTAAAAGTCTCTGAATGCTTAATACATTGCTGAAGACAATATAACTTATTACTTATTTATTTTGTCTCTAACTACTACAAATAAGCCTTTGTTTGTACCATCTCAACAGTGATGCTACTGAAACTAAACTCCAATGAATCATCTAAACATTATTCAATACGCATTTAATATAAACATGTTTTAAAATGCTGAGATCATTCAAATACAAAGTTATATTATGCCTACAAAATAACCTGTAACGACAAGCAATAAGGTTCAAAATTGCTTGAGTCTTTTCCTATTCTATAATTTATCAACATTCCTTTGTTACCCTTCCAGTGAAGGCGAATAAAGTAGTCGGTGATACATTTTAGGCGCGCGAACATTATTTGAACGGACGTTATTGTGTAAATAATAGATTGTTTGATATTTTAGTTCTTGTTATGTGTAACATGACATAATAAACAAATAATTGTGACTTCCTGAGTGTCTCATTACTTTGGCTGTTGAATTCGCGAACGCTCGTCATGTCTCCTGTGATTTTGTTTTTGTTTGCAATTTTTCTGAAAGAATGTTTCTGTGTTACACCGCAATGTAGAAATGAAAAGGGAGAACCTGTTGATTGGTAAGGATCTACATCTAATTACTAAAACTTGACAGATACATAGTTATTGTAACTAATTAATGATCAGAAAAAACGGTTAGAATTTGAATGAAATTAAGGAATGCTTTCTCCTATGATAAGGTGAGGATGAAGATTGAAATATTTACTTGTGTAAAAGACAATGTAATTGCAAAAAGTAAGTTATAAAGAACATGGAATTATATTTTTTTTTCCATTTTAATAAATGTTGCATTATGTATTTTAATATACCTACGCATTTAGAAGTGACCTACCCTCTTATCACAATTTCTGCGGTTAAATGTCCTCAATTACGGCGTGTTGTTTTCCTTTGTTAAGTTCTTTGTAAGTTCCTAGAATTAATAAATAAAAGTTAACATTAAAAACGGTTTAACATTCCATAATTTATATTTGAATATATGTATATACAGGGTGGATCCGTTGCACCATTTTTATTTTTTGGATCGGTTTAACTTTTTTTTTGACATTGTATGGAAAACGAACGACTATCGTTGCGGACTTCTATACTATGATGAAATTTTTTTTATCCGATTCCTAAAATAAAAGTGGTTCTAAACCCACCCTGTATAAATGATATAAGTTGTTAAAATAACTAACACTTAAGATATTTCAGGTTTTATATGTACAAATTACCAAGAGAGCGAAATCATCTTAATCCGTTAGTTCGGAAAGGTGTAGCTTACATGCACCTTACTCCTTCAAAGTTAAGAGGAGGATGGATCATGTCGGATATGGCTATAAGCGATCCCAAATCCATGCTCGGGAGAACATTGGCTCCTTTGTATCAGGTAAATCTTTGGCTACAACAAGTTTAAGTTTTCTTATACATAGAAATTCTGCCTATACTGGTATGCTTAGAACTGAAGACTGTTTTATTGACTGCGCTAATCAGGTGAATAGTATAGGCTCATGTCGCGTTTCCATATTGGCTCGCCAACGTCCAAACCAATTGACGGTAACGGCCGACCGATATGAAAGTTCGAAGTTGGCAAGCCAATACAGAAATGCGGCTTTAGATATTAAAAAAAATACTTTTTCACTCTATAAGTATAAGTTCTTAACTATCAAATTACTTCCAGGATAAAAACATAATTTCTCTTGTTTACAATGATCAGCCACCAACTACAGAAAACCATCCTGATATATTACAATCCGTCGCCGATATGTATGCTAAAAGCAAAAGAGGTATGCGATTCAGTCACTAACTTGCTAACTTCACCAACTTGTTAAAAAGATGATTCTGATGAACGATACTCTAAAATTATTTGGTCATATTATTCACATCTCGGTTTTTCAGGTCAAATGAAACAAGCAAACTTAAAAAAGTACAAAAAGTTTAAACTTGGTGACAAATATTACGATGACTACGATCTGGCTGAAATGTGTAAAATGCATTCAAAATACATGAAGAATCGCGTCGAAAGTGGTCATACTAAAGGAGTGATTTTAGGAGATAAGTTCACTTCACTTTGGCTGGTTCATTCCGTGCCAAGATTTCCGCCTATACCAGATTGTTAGTATAAAATTTGTTTTTGTTAGTTTTTTACATATTCGTGGTAGGTAGGTATCCCATAAAATGTTAGCATGGTGGCTGAAGGAATAGCCAATAGGTATACGATTTTGCTCCTATAATGAAGGTAAAAGGATCGGTTCGGTTTTAAAATATGTCACTATCCGAAACTTTGAAAGTAGGTACACATTATAATTTAAAAACTAAAATTAATTTGAAGTCTACCACTCGATTAAGTGCCCTGTCTTAGCAACGGCGCAGTATTAGTTATATACCAATTAAGTCCACTTTACGGTATTCAGTTAACATTACTCGCTGCTAGTAAATAATTTTTTGACTGTCATTTTCGTCAATTTCAGTAATCCACGGCCTAAACGTAACCGGCTATGATTACCCAACAACCGGGATGAAATATGGACAGTCTTTCCTCTGTGTGTCTGTTCAGACTTCCACATTAAACCAAATCGCTACTCAGTTGAAATACAACGAGCCTTTGATTGCCTACTACAGCTTACCGCAAGAATTTGAGAGCGAATTACCCAATTTGGTAGACGTTGTACATAATAAAACTATTGATGCTTCGCCTTGGTATGTATTTACTATAGGTTGTTCTTTGTATTTAAAACATATCACTCAATTTTGCATAGAGGACTTTATTGTAAAACAAATGAACGAACTTACGGTCCACCTGTTGAATCTTCGGAGAAAAGTATTAACATTGAATTTTTAGGGCTTTTTATTTCATGAATCAACATTATTTGTAGGTCTTAAACGTATGAAAAAAATACGTAGCTTCAAATTCTGGGAAACCCGTCAAATGTTATGTTTGAATGCGATATGTTATACCAACTATATAAATCAAAATATTTTTAGGTACCACATAGAAAGTTTTGAGACACTAGTCGGTCGAAAGTTTCTGTCGTTCGCAAAAAGCACGATGTTCAATGACGATTTGTACAGCGGGTTAGTTGCAGAAGTGTTGCAATCTGATCTCCTTGTTGAATCTTGGACTAATGGACCGGGCACTTTGGACTCTGAATGCACGAGGAATTTTCAGTAAGTGAAAAAATATGAATAGGTACATCGATGATGCATGGATTAACTTATTTTTCTGTGTAGGTTTGATTTTAAGTTGTCAACTAATATTAGGTACTGCTAGACTCCAGCTTGTTAAACTACTCCTTCTTTATGTTTATTAAATGCTTTTCCAAATTATCCACCTATTGTTTTTAAAAGTGGCAACGGTTTTAAAACGACATTAATGTTTATTCCAGAGTACGGAACATAGAACGACTTAAGTTTCCTTTAGCGAAAATGTCGTTTACGTCTCACAATGATCATTCCAAATGGGCAGTCGCCGTCGCACATAAAATGCACAACAGCCAAGACACAAAGGTCGCGGATTATTGGGTTTGTGTCGGTGATATTAATCGAGCGGTAAGTAACTTTAATTTAACTGCTGCCGTTTCACATTTTAAAGAATTTTGTTTTTTTAAATTATATCTAAAAATTATTCGTAAAAATATCCCAACTCCGAATAAAACCCGATATAATGAAATGAAAGGGAAAAGTAACAAAGCTGTATGTATTTTTTTAGTTACCTCAAGAATCACGAGGAGGCGGTACAGTTTGCACTTCGGGACCTATTCTGTGGGGAAACTTTGCTCATCTCATCGACTCTGTACAAACTTGTAATTAAGAAAAATTGCTCAATTGTGAATTACTTTAGTAGATATAAGTTCCTAAATTATAAATAATAAAATGTAAATACTTAGGTGTGTTTTATTTATTAAAAAAGTAAAAAAAAACGGCATGGTCGAAATAGAATTTACATGGCAAACGATCCATCTAACAACATTTATAAAAAAATCTGTGTTTAAAATAATTCCAACTACATTAAATTCTAAACTTTACATGGAACTTCCTACTTAGATGTAAGGGAAACAGACTTAATGAATCTATCTTGGGTATCTACAAGGATATTGAAGTGTGTTGAATGTCTAGTTCGCGGTTACAATAATTAAGATTAATCATTTAAAGAACAAGCTTTGCTTTTTGAATATTCACTACGAAATGGACACATGAATATGACCACAATAAGGTGTGAACTAATTTTATGCGTATTTTCAATCATTTCTTCAGTTACGACCAGTGGCTTTATGGTTTGTTACATATCGATACAGTTATGTATAGTTTTATATGTATTTTATTATTCAGCGTTGTGTTCAAAGAGAGATGCTGCTTCGATTTGCAGGGGTGGAACTATATTAACTTACACTGTAGGAATAATAGAAATAAACCAGTGGATTGGTAAGTATTAAAATACCTTTTTGTTGTAAGATGAATTTTCTAAATGGAATTTTATTATTGGATGACTTATTTACTCCGCTGGCTCAGCGACCCAAAGTAAGTCTTTGCTTCTGATATAAGTTCTCGCCACTTCTCTCGGTCCTGTGCCAGGTCGCGCCAGGCATGGAATTCTAGTTCGAGCAGATCTGCCTCCACGATGATAGTACCAACTTTAAGATTTTCAGTTGTAGCTCATATAATTATGTAGTTGAAATATCTTTGTTTATGTTATCGTTATAGACGCCATCATCATCACCTTTTAGATGATAAAGGAAGATTTAAAAGTCATATGCTCGTACATAATATATGTAGACATACAACAAATAGTTATGAGGATAGTATTAAATACTAGCTTTTGCCCGCGACTTCGTTCGCGTGGACTTCAGGTTCGTCCCGTATTATCAGAAATTGTAGCCTAGGTATGTGTTATTCTGATGTATAAGCTATATTGTGGTAAAGTTTCATTCAAATCCATTCAGTAGTTTTTACGTGAAAGAGTAACAAACATTCATCCATACATCTTTACTTACAAACTTTCGCCTTTATAATATATGTAATTAGATTAACTGGGTACGCTAATGGATAACATTTGAATGCAATCACAATATTCAGGTGGTTCATGTACAAGCCTCCAAGTGACGTCGTACCTGGATACTACACAGGCCGAAACTTTAGTTTCATTTCGTCAGACATTGAGAGTAAATGGCTAAGTTACAATAAACACATTGATTCCATGACTATGCTCCAGCATACTTTATCACCATTATTTAGAGTAAGTTGTTACTTTTTTAGATTAAATTCTTATGTAATGAGATGTCAAGAAAATGTGGAACTGAACTAAAAGAATGTACTTAGTACAATCACAATCCCTCCTCATTATGTAAATTGATAAGGTATTCGTTGAGTAAATTATAAAATAATAACAAAATAGATCTGGATGTTTTGTTTTGCGAAGAGTTTTTTTTTAAGTATTACTTATTCCCTTAACAAAAAATCTCCTGTTGCATCTTCACACAATCTGAAACTTTGTGTTATTATGAGGTACAATAATCTTTTCTTTCTATTCCATGGATGTATATGTGACTGCTGTTGATTTAAAATATCTTCTATTAAATGTTTGAATTGATATAAAACATTTTAGCCCACTTATAAAGACCACTTAGCTGCTGTGATTTACAATGAAGACATTGCAAATAAAGAACCTGTATCTTCGACACATGCAATTTTGATGGCTGATGAAATAGGTGGATTGCTTCTCCTACACACTATACCTGGATTTCCTGATATGAATTGTAAGTGAACAATATTCGCTTAATTGGTTCATGAGTACTGCTTATTATTCAGATTTTGCTATTGTATGAAAAAAGATGATTTGTTTTTAATCATTATTAGGTACTGTTTTAGTCATTGTTAACTAAGCTTCACTGATTACCAGAGTCTAGAACAGTTTACTATAGGGCGGGCAATATAACGTTTGCATTTTGAACTACTGTTTATTTAGAGAATGACAGCTCAAATGTCATTCAATTTGTGTTCATAATTTAGTTAAAGGTTTAACATTTACGAAATGGGACGTGCTCGGTTCGCCCAATGGGCAGAAGATCGTTTGGCTGAAGATGAGCATTTTTACCGAAAAATCGTCTTTTCAGATGAAGCCTATTTTCACCTTGGAGGCTATGTCAATAAGCAAAATTGTCGCATCTGGGGGTCGGAAAATCCACACGTCACCATTGAGAAGCCAATGCACCCACAAAGAGTTACGGTTTGGTGTGGGTTTATGTCCGGCGGCATCATTCGAAAATGAGGAAGGAGCCGCCGTTACGGTGAATGGCGAGCGTTACGTGCCATGCTCAACGAATTTTGTTTTCCCAAAGTTGAAGAGTATGACATGGACAACATTTGGTTTCAACAGGATAGCGCAACATGCCACACAGTCAACATGACAGTCGAACTTTTGGAAAATGCAAACTTTATATGACCCACCCCTTAGTAAAGTTAGCTATGGGTATGCAATTCCGCGATCTAAGTGTTTTCCTAATACGATCGTATTTTTAAGGTGTGGTGTATACCTAGTAATAGAAATATTGACATGTTGATGTTAAATAATAAGTGTATTTTATAATTCTTGTGACACACCTACTAATTTAATAAATACCTACATACATTTTTATATTTCAGGGGATCGTTTAACATTTCCGGAGGATCAACTTGATTTTGGACATTTGATTGGTTGTGTATCATTGGATTTGAAATCATTAAATGACATAACGGCTTTAGTTAGAGCAACGATGCCACAAATCTCACACTTTCAGTTACCAACTAGATTAGCAGCTAAGCTTCCAGACTGGCAGAACATCAATCAACCAGTGGCATCTGAACTTCCTTTTAGTAGGTTCGTTTTATTTATTCTTCCTAAAGTTTAGAAGAAAGATATACTTTACGGTTTAATCTATTTATAAATGACATGGGTAGGTAAGTAGGTATTCGGTTCATAGTAAATACTGATTTCAAATTCCGAAAGAACTAGTAAACGTAAACGCATTATTAGGTAGGTAGGTATGTTTTGATTTGTAATTATTTAAAAGTCACTTTATATAAATTTTTGGGATGTTTAACTTATAGAATGTGCTTGGCATTGAGCGATAGATAGGTATTTATCACAACAGATTCACTTTGTGCTTGGCAGTACACGCATAATATAGCAATTAAGGTAAAGATTTTACTTACTGCTACTTTACCACTACCATAACCACTACCATGTCATTGATTGGCTTTAAAAAGTGTATTATTGATTTCATATTGAATTCCGATAGGCTAGACAGATAAATTTAAGATAAATTATAATGTTTTAAATTGTTATATTTTTTATTGTCTCCATATTCATTTATTTGCTCATTTTTTACATTATATTTTTAAAAATTGTTACATTATTTTTTTTTTTCTTTTTTTTTTAATTCGTATTATTATGATTTTATATTGGCTTTCATCATTTTCAATTTATTGTACTGTAATGTAAGAATGATAATTGTTTTTTTTTCTGGTGTTTAATTATGTACCTGTATGATCAAATTGTTTTATTTCTTCTTTTTCTATAGTTTTGTTATAAATTTACAATACTGTCTTCGTTTAATTCGTGAATGCTGCTATGCTTACCTATTATTAGTATATTTACACTGTTATTTGAATTATTGAATGTTTTAACTGTAATTGATGTCTGCAATTATACTGTTGGTTGGCTTTATATATTAAAACTAGATGATCCTCGCAACTTCGTCTGCGTCACAAAGGGGTTCAAACAGTACTCTTAATGCTGTAGCGATATTATTTGCGCAGCCCGGGGAGTATTCATTATGTTTTATACTTGTGATAACTTCTCAACGAAAAATCCGATTAGAACAAAACAAAAAGTAATTTACTTTTAAATTAATACTCTTGATATCATAATACTTTATTTGGATAAGGATTAATATAACAATACACAATAACATTAAATACATTCTTCGGACGAATTAAATTTTTTTTTGAACATAAAAGCAGTTGTTGTGACTAAACTATGATAGTTAGATATATGCTCTCGCGGACTTTTTTGTTTGTCTTCAAAAGACCTGAAAACCCGTAGTACATCATTTTGTTCTATTGTCAAAAGTTTTTGCAGCATACGCATAAATAGGTTTTAGATATTTCACTTGGTCTTACAAATTCGATATTTTCATACAGATCCCTAATTTTTTTCAAAATAAAATATAGCCTATAACCTTCCTCGATAAATGGACATTCCAACAGTGAAAGAATTTTTGAAATCGGACCAGTAGATCCTGAGATTAGCGCGTTCAAACAAACAAACTCTTCAGCTTTATAATATTGGTATAGATAAGTAAACTTTAATATGGATTACTTTTTTAGCGCACCACTGGACCCATTGGAATTTTTGAGTCAACAAAAGTTATTACGGATTGTGATGCTAGGAAGACGTCCAGCCGATATTCGTTGTTTGTACAAAGAGTTTGCAAAACAGCAGCATGTAGTCCTTGACGTTTACAGGCACGATAAACAGAAATATCCATTCTGCGACAAGAAGAGTGGGTATGAATGTTTTTTATCACATCTATTGAGTATCTAAACACATCATATTTAAGCATTCACACATCATTTTTTTTTTTTTAGTTGGAGGAAATCACCGGATCCCCACCCGCCCGCAGGTGGGGTGTGTGGATTGTTGAACCGCACTAAAACCTCCAACCGCTCACACTCAGCGTCCGAACCCTGGCTGAGGCCAGAACCCAGCACGGGGTTATGAGGGGCGGCGCGACGCGTTACGCGCTACGGCACTCTTTCCCGTCGCGCCGCCCCCAAGCATATTTTAGATGAGAAATATAACTTTAAGAGATTGAATTCTTATATTAGAGGATTTTCCTCACTATTAATTTAACAAAACAAAATTTCAAAGCCCAATTTTGTTTTCCTATTAGGTACTTTAATTTTGTTGCAATAGGAACTTTTGATGGCCATTGTACAGTTGTAAATCTAAATTCAACCTCTGTATAACACCATATGCCATATACTCGTATCTACTATTTTAATTAAATTTATATTATTTTTTGTACATCCACTTTAGGGTCCGAAACATCGACTCCATATCCATGAAACATTTTGAACGTGTTCATTACATAGACAACACAACAGATCGTGCAAACTTCGCTGTGAGCACAGCCGCTCATTGGCAAAGACGTGGATCAAATACTGCCCAATATTGGACTTGTATTAGCACGGTTCAAAGTCATGACGTTACTAAAGGAGGCTTTATAGTTTGCATTGAAGATTATCGGATATGGTGGAATTTCGACAATTTGAAAGTAAAGGAACCTGATTGCTGATTAAAATATTTTTTTAAGGAATAAAGATGCTTAAGAATGTTGTAAATCAAGGTTTTCTTATTTTTCCTACCTAAAACTAAAGTAGAAGTTCTATGAATTAAAAAAAAAAATATTTAGTCATCTCAAATAAAATGAAGAGAAAATGTGAAAACAAAACAACAGATAAAAGATTATTTGTTTAATATACAACACATACTAATATTTACATCATTCTATTTTAACGTATTACAGAAATAATAATAAGGAAACAGTAGAACTACAAAGCTGTTAAAATACTTCATGTGTTATTTCAGAAAAGTATCAAAATATTTAAAAAGGAATATAATGAAAATTGTCGGTACATTATTCAATTTAAACAGGTTTGTATTGATCTACTGTAACGGTCAAATACTGAAATAAAACCAGTAACTTACTAATAGACTAAAAGTTTAAGAATTCAAGCTTGTATTAAGAGATTGTTGGACATTTTTCAATATTTGACCGTTAATATCATTTCCTCTGACTCTAAATCTTTCTGAATATTAATTGTTGGCACAAAGAGAGCTTGATATATTTACAATTCTCTCATTTTAATCGTAATAATTACAAATTTCCAACATAATTCGTCATTTGAAATCCGAATCGTATTGTTAAATTACATGAAAACAATACAAAATTTCAATTTGGCACAGTTCTTCCACTATCCCGTGCCTTCGACTTGTGGGATTAGCAGGTCGTCCATTCGATATCTTATTCTAATATACCGATTACATCAATGATTGTTAAAAATAATATAATATTAAAAACCGACAACATAATTAAAGAAATAAAGGCTTATTATGAAAAGCACCAAAGGTTTATGAATATTTGGTATCCCCCACCCATTGCAGGTAACGATTAAAAAGTTCAAACAATTTTGACTGGAAGCTACACGGATTTTACTTGTGCATTTTACATGATTCGGTGCAGGTTTATATGGACAAAAAAGGTTAAAATAATATTAAAAAGGCAGTTCTAGTTCAAGCTACGACCCTGAGAGAGGGCATTCTTGTAAACCACGAGTCCTGTTTAACTTTAAGATAGTATGAGTCTCGTGGTGAAGGTGCAATTAAAGCTTCTTCAAGTACTTTGAGAGCGCTTGTTGGAAGTACTTTAGCGCTGTATTCAGCTGCTTCACCGGGCATCGTCACCGCGCAGTACGCAGTGGATGTGCTGACATCCGAATTGGGAGTGTCGGGTCGGCTGGAATTTAAAGGCAAAATATTAAAGCTTTTAAAATAAATGAAATAAAATATTAATGAAATGATCATTCATGGTAGTTCATGTAGAATTTGTAGTTTTGAGTTATGCAGTAAGATCGATAAACTTAATTTATTTTTACATAGTAATTAGTATTAGGTAGTCTGTTAAGAAAGTGTTAATTTCAATCCGTCGAAAAAGTAAGACACTTCGGCGTACATAAGCCGGTATGCTTGATTTACGTTTCCAACCTTTGCATGCTGAATTTATATTTGTGTACGTTAGCATCAAAACAAAGAAGAACGTCAGTCCTGAGTTCTGTTTAAACATACCTGGTCGGTTGACTAGGAGGCTGCAACTGCGCCGGTGGAGCGTATATCTCAGCAGCGGATAGATCCGGGGCGTGGAGTAGGACCACATTGAGTCGTCTGGAGCGGAGACTGGCGCGCAGGGCTCGGGCGGCGCCCCAAGTACCCCAGCGGACAGCAGCCGCGCCTGCACTGCCGTCACCGCTCTCCTCGGTACGGGCTAGGCTCTCGCAAGCTGTGTCTGATGTCAAACCTATATGAAGACATCATTTAAGAGCTTAGGACATTTAATCGGAGGATAGACTCTAGAGAGGATAGATAGCTCTATGGAGTGGTTTTATAACAAGGTTGTACCGTAAGAAATTATGAACTGGAAGCAAATTTTAGTAATCAAATTTAAGAGACTTTTAATAGAATATATAGTTTTTAGTTTTATTAATAAACACAAACACCAATGCCCTAGCACTACAGAGGCTTGTTTATATCTCACAAAAAAATTGTCAACAAATTTCTTATACCAATATAAAACAGTCGTCCAGCATACGGATGGTCCGCAGCAGCAGCAGCCAGCAGCGGTGAGAATGTCTTAGCGACCCGGAGTGCGCCCAACACGTTACCACGAAGAGCGCTCTCCCAGCACGAAGCACCACCGCGACCACTACTCCCTGCTGTGTTGATTACCGCCCAGATACCTAGAAATTATATTTTAGAATAAGTATAATTATCGTATCATTATGGTTATCCCTCTTCTGAGGAGACCTGAGCCCAACAGTGGGCAGTAATGGGTTGGTACAGTACAGTACAGTACAGTACAGTACAGTATGGTTATCATTATCAGACCTTAAGGCCCAGTAGAGGACATAGACTTCTCCAAATTTCACCATGACGGTTTTACGCTGTTTGCATCCAATGAGTCCACGTGGTGAGGAATAATTATGAATATTACTGATACCTGCAAAATACAGTAAACTAAGCTGCCTCATTTCCGTTTGTGCCATAAAAGTCAACTAATTAGCCAAAGGAAGCTTTATGAAAATACATTGGTAGTGATTTAAATCTTCAGGAAGTCATAACTACTTTCGTTTTGGTATGTGGCAATGACATTACTGGTATGGAGTATTCAAAAAAGTTATTCGGAGAAGTTCATTTACTAGTCTTCTAGGAGTTCGAGAAGCAGTCGATCCCGACTTGATTCCGCAATTATGAATAGCTCTGGACCACGTGTAATGTAGTATTTTGTTGAGATAAAATTGTAATAAATTCAGTTTCACAGTGTCCATGACCCATGCTGATAACATTGTGTTGATAAGAAAGAAAAAATAACATGCATGAAGCGCACTGTTCTGTAAATACCTATTGAAAAAATATTGATGTAAACTTTTAAATAGCCATGTTATCTGCGTTGCTAAAAGTTGTTTACTTTGTTGGCTGTAAGTTTTTCAAGAAAGTACAAAAAATAAATATTGACAAGCTTTTCAATAGTACAGAAAGACTGGCATCGTACTCAAGTGCCATCTGTGTTTCGGTAACACCACTAAATTAACTGTGCTTATTAGGAAGCGACCAGCGACGAGTTTCCCAGTTACAACATTTTGTATGAGATTCACCAACAGATGGCGTGACAAGGCAAACTTGCGATAACTTATTCAACGAATTTCGTATAATTTAAATATTTAGAGTGAAAATGTTTTATAAATTAATTGCTTTTGGTGTATAACTTATCCATAAAGGTTTGAACCCTCAAAATATCCTTCAAGAGATACTATATGACCTAAGTTTTCACGTTATGCTGTTAAGCACTGCTGGTGTAGTGGTATCATGCAAGATTCCCATTCTTGCGACCCGGGTTCGATTCCCGGGCAGTGCACTTTCTTTTTTGAATTTTATTAGCCGACAAAATAATATTAAGTTTTTTTTAAATAAATTTCTCGCTTTTTTATAGTGTTTAAAGATTCATCGTTCTTAATCTTAAAAAAAATATTTATATTTTATTGGAGAAGGATTAAAGATCCTTCGGGGATTTTATATTAAGTCCCAAATCCGTACTAATCAAGAGATCAAAGATTCGACTCAAGATATTCAGTACAGTAATGATATCTGAAACTGATTCAATCATTAACTTAAGAACAGCGATTAGTGTCTTAGAGAAAGATTATCATCTACCCACAAAATAAAATTCAATGCCTGAAAGTAGTTTCAATTACATAAAATTATTTTTTTTGCGCTCCCTCCCAGTTTTTTCTAATTCTTTTTTAAATATCTCAAGAACATTATCATACCGTGTTCGCCAGCCGGTAGATGCTGAGCCGTGGCTCTTGCTGCTTCTTCAAGCATGTCTTCCCTGGCCACGTCCAGGTCCAAAGTGACGAGTCTTGGAGGCGGTTCGTTTTCAGAGCAGGACGCTACGTGCGCCTGAAGCCAGGAGTCGGCTAATCTTGCACCGAGGCCTCCTGATCGACAGCCAGCGATCACTCGCCATCCTCGACCACTCAGGTATGTTGCTATCTGAAATTGTGAATTGATCAAAATGTAGGATGTTTATTGTCATGTAGGCGATATAACGGGTCACGTCCTGGTCTTAAGTGGTGATCGGTCAAGGAACTTTGCAATGTCAGGGCACACTACGGTAAATTGTAGATATTTTATAGTGATTAAGCGAAGGTAACTTTTTATAGAAGTGTAATGAATAGGTAGTGCTGTTATCTCGTTGTTATTTTGAGTAATAACGAGTACTTTTTTTTTTTTGAATTGTAATTTTAATAAGGTGACTCTTTGATTTTATCTGGATAATATTTTTTTCTGTATAAAAGTCACCACTCCTGAGTAAAAAATTATATGTAAGGAAAGTGTAGATTTTTTATTTACAAGTTATATTTACCTGCAAACCTAGTGCAGTATCCACCGACGTGACAAGAACAGTCTTGGCGCTTTCCACAGGCAGGACCTCAGCGACCCTGACCTTCCTCAACAGGTAGAGGAGTAGTGCTCCGACGATTGAACACAACGCTGCCAGCTGCAGCCCGAGTGATAACCACGTTAGCGTGTCCATTGGTAAGTTAGTAAGTTGTCATTTCTTGTGATATCTGTAAAGAAATATAATTATTGGTTAAGAACAGAAAAGCAAAGCTAAGATAGCGTTTCAGTACTTGCATATTTAATTTTATATGAATTTTTAGGGCTCTTTATTCCAAACTAAAAACCCTGACCCTTTCGCCATATCCGTTCGTCAGAACCTTGTCGGGAACTATAAACACTTCAAAGATTAAACTTTGTAGGAACATGCAAGTTTTCATGACGAACGATATGCACTTATTAACTACTTTTTCTATGACTAAATTCAAACCACAATCACGCTTCGTTTTCGGTTCACACTTGTATGAGGGCTTTAATGGCACTTACGTCTAACAGTGGACATACATAGCCTCTTGATCATGGACAAGTACCTAAGTCAAGTGTCCTAATCTAATTGGCTATTAAGTTAAAAGTAGATAAATTAAAAGTTAAAGTTAAAACCCAAAGGTAGACTGGCAGAGAATGCCTGTGATATTGAGTGACTATGTGCAAACTTGTGCATGAAGCAATAAAAAAAATGTTTCGTTTTTAAATAAAATTTACTTTAGGAATTGTTACAAAGAGTGATCTAACTTTAAACCGTCTATTGCTTTTAATACTTTTTCCTTTTAATCAAAACTTCATAGGATTCCGTTGAATTCCTTATAATACGGACAATAGAACGCATCCCTTCCAATCCTTTTGAAGTCGATCCCTTTGTTGGGATAAAGTTGTTAAGTACAGTACCAGGTGATCCGTTTATGTATAAAAATCTTGAATGGATTCTGTTGGGTTTCTTCGAACATCAAATTATTGTTTAGCTACTATTTTTGTACAATAGAACGAGATTGGGGGGATAATACCTTATTATAATGCCGATAGATGAAGTTATTTTATTTAACAGTGTACATTTACTATTACACAATGTAAATATCTTCACGATTTAGTAGATACTTCCAAGATTTTATTTTATTTACTGTATTTAAGTAGATATGTTTATTTTCTTATATTTCTTTGAACCTATTTACACTTGAAAAAGCACATTGCCTGTCGCTAGCACATTACAGGCACAAGAATCCTTTAAACCTGGTTTGAAGAGGACATTACACACGGCTCATCCAATGGGAACCGTCTCTAATGCGTGTTCTGGTTCTGTAGTGCTCGTAAAAAAACGGCGTTTATCGAAATCGGTTCAGCAGCTAAGAATAAAAGGTTAACAATGACCAAGAGATAATATTACTATCGCTTAATTGTGATAGGTATTATTTATTTTTTAGAGCTTATCTTAGTACGATTATGATGTTGTTATAAAACAATTTTAATAAGTGTTAATATCAGTTCGATATTTAAATAGGTTTGATCTATAAGATAAATTAACTGCACTATGTAATAGGCAATTATTGCTGCCGATGTCTAAACAATCGTTAGGTGATTGATTGACAGCTGATACGATCTCAATAACATATTACTTCCTGTTCTCATGAAATATTAGTTTAATTTAAAATTATTTTATAGCATAGAAAGTTATGCAAGGTAATGAGTATTAATACTTTTGTTAAACATGATGGTTGAAAAATACTTTTAATTTTAAACATTCAAAAACTCAACGTGTTAAATATTAGATATAGGTAACTATACTTTCGGTTTACTATTAACTAATAAGTATATTGGCTCTCATCTATAGCGTATTTGCAGAAAGAAGAAAAACCTCTTTCTAAAAGTTATAATACGAAGAACCCATCATCGTAGAACATACGACGTAAAATCACAAAAACCGAAAAAGGCAAGCTTTTACGTATGTAATAAACTAGCAAAGAAATTACAGACTCGGAATACTTTAAAAGCTGTAAAACTTTTATGGCCAGACACTCTGAATTTGAAGATGCAATTAAATTAACATACAAGAGGTTGTTTTTCATTTACGAAGATGGCAAGCAGTTAATCACATCGATCGTTGTCATTATGAGATATGATCTAACTGAGAGTACAAAAACGTGGGAGTGCGCATTGTGTATTGTATGTACCGACGATAACATGAGGAAGATCAGGGTCAAAAGTTTTAAAATGATTCATCTTTATCTTGATAAAAATGTGATTGTAAATCACGCTTATTTGATTCAAAAATTTTGTACGTTTTGAACTTTTAAAATGGAGTATTTTTGACCTCTTTTTTCAGTCGTGAAATTACTTTTTTTTACGAACATTAACTAAAAAAAACGGTTGACTTAACTTGTAGTTGGTTGGTGCTTTAAAGAAAAATAAATCGTACTATTGCAATTCAGAAACGCTCAAGAGGATTAGGTACTTGCTAGTTACACTCGATAAGGTATTCTGATCGTAAGAGCATCATCTGCATATTACGAATGATTTGCACTTTAGGATGTCAACTTTTTATAACCGAAATTTTCACTTAACGAGAATACTACACAGATTAAAGATTTCTTATATCACCTTAGAAAAATTATAAAAGCTTTAAGTAGGTACTAAACTGTCGTAACTTTGATAGCTTTAATTACTACAGGAGATTAATTAGTGTTGAACCTCTAATTCATTACGACTTCGAAGAGGCGGAATGCCTCACGAAACTGATATCAAAGAGTTTCCTATTTAGTTTTATAGCTTTACCCATAACTGTAATGTTCTTTAACACGTTTTATCGACGGCGTGTTTACTTGCTTTGATCAGACTTCCAGAAATAACTTTTATGACTGTTTTAATACCTTATTGTCTTTAAAGTGAAATAAGGTTATGTTTGAATTGAATAGGGAGGTCTAATTAGAGAGTCAGTTTTGGTAGTGGTTGAATGTTTGTGTTCAATGATTACATTTCTTTGATTTGGTCTGGTAATTACTGTTTTGGATTGTTTGTTGTGTTACTTCTAACTTTTAACGTAAATAGTATAATTAATAACATAGGTAATAAAGGTTTATTAGCTTGAGTCTTTAAGACCCAGACGCATTATGCATAATAATTTGCCAAAAAAAAAACACTTCGCGTTTCATATTAGTCAGTCAGTCAGTTCAGTTTTATATTAGAGAATAGAATGAAAATTTAAAAATGAACAAATTCAATAGACGTTTCACGAAAATATAACGTAATTTAATATTTCCAAGTGAATGTAAATTTGAAATTTTAAAAGTACCGTCGAAATCTTTTAAGTCATACAAGTAAATTCCTTTGCAGAGCATCGTAAAAAGACATACATTTCTGAGAAAACATCAGTTTCGATTTTATTACATGAAGCAGAATTTTGCGACACTCTGGATATCTCAGGACGTGCTATTTTCAGTCTCGCAAACGTTTTAGATTTTCTTTTTAAGAATCGATCTTATTAAATATACATTAGATTATGGTTGTTTGTTGTTGTTTGTTGTACGATGTTTTTTCACGATAACTAGATAGCCACTCAACTGGTAAAAACTAAGATAGCGTAGTTTAGGATAATAAAGAATTGGAAGCATATTAGGTTTATTTCAAAATCAGATGCAAAATTTTATGGAGACGATTTAAAAAAAAATGGCCAAACAATGTAGAGATTCCGAACGAATTTTGAGCAAGCGCCCTATTTGCGTCATCTAATTTGTAATTTGACAAAAAGACGGAGTGGTTAAGTTAACCTGTGTGTTACTCTGAATGTCACATAATTCAACCCTTAAAGTTATTTATTAGAATCATCACTACTGCAAGCTACCTACTACGTCATCAAGCGTTACGTTTTTGTTATTAATTACACAATTAACCTAATTTCTCAATACACCGGAACACAGTGAGCATACAAATTAGGTATAAGTGTACAATCATTGGACACGTGCAATCGGCTCGCCACTCAAGCGTTATGGACCGTTCTGATACCGTTGCTCAATTCTATTATGAATATTTATCGTATTCCTGTATGGTTATGTGGATCGATTGATCAAATTGGAAAAGTTTCGATGTACAGAAAAATCTAAATTTCAGTCTAATATAGAAAAGTCTAAAAATGAAAAATCTAAAAATGAAAAATCTAAAAAGTTTTTGTATTTGTTCTGTATCGAACTTGTTCACTGCGTTATGAGGACGAAACATTAGACGTTACTTTAAAAAAACTACAGCAACCATAACGAGAAAATAAATTCTTGATTCAGGAGTTTCCGGACGTTGATGCTACGTTCAATGCTGTCCTGTTTTTGATCTCCTGAATGTTCAGCAAAATTGGTTCCGCAGTGAACGTGTTAAGTGATTGTTTGCCCGGTCAATAATGGAAAGTGAGGTTCACCTGTCACAACGCTGCAGTGTTACTCAATAGCAAATAGAATGCAATTTATACGTCGTGTCGGTTACACGCGTAACATCACTTGATTGTTAAGCCGTTTCACTTTAAGTGATTCATAATGCTTAAAGAAGTTCAATGTATTATTAAGCATTTAAAATTATGCAAATTATTATGAAGATTATGCATGATAATATTATTATGAAGATGTATAAAATTTAATTCTTACTACTTAGTATGTATACGTAAAAAAGTAAACTACTTCTTAATACTAGCCCGTTGCTAACTGTAGGGGATTAGCCGGTGCATCGGTACTGGTCGAGACAACACTTTGCTTCGGTGCTGGCATACGTGTTGACCGGAGACCTAAATCGAAGGTGGTGCGATATTCGATTTTTACGCTCCCAATCGCGACTAGTGAGTGTGCCCTGTCCCTGCTGCTGTCCCGGGACCGCCGACTTCGACGATTCCGGACAGCGTAGTAAGGGAGCCGGCGTCACAGGTGAGTGGAGACACTTTTATTCTTTAATTAAGTGCATTTACGGGTGGTAGTCTTCACCCTGTTGTAGCTGTGTCCCTGTTTTATCGTTCCATGATAAAATTAGGGACTCCAGCGCCACATTGAGAGTTGCCTGACTGTGTCAACCCCCTTTACCCCCCCTGCAGGGGGGGTGAGGTTAGCCAAAGACCCGCACTGTGCTTCCAGGAGGTTCGAGCCCTCCTCTAGTTGTTATTTAATTTTAATTAAATATAATTAGGCTTAAGTTAGAATAGGGACCTCATGGGACCTGCCTAACAGTAAGTGGTAGCCATAGCCATGCCCGGGGGGGACTCACCCCCCCTTGTTAGCACCCCCGGCCCGCCCCGCAATGCTCGCGGTGGTCGAAAATCGAAGAGGATCGTTGTACAACGAGACCTCTTCACAAACCGTATTCGGGAAGTGGTTCCCGAAGCTCAACCGGGTTCGCACAACCCGGTAGTAGATCTTCCCGCTCCTCGGGCAGGACCCTCCTCTGAGGGCCAGGGGGCAGGGGGCATCGGATCGGGGGAAACTGTGTTTTCCTTGCCGACCGATGCGCCTATGCCAGCCAGGCCTCAGAGGAGGGCCCGGTCCGACTCGGATCCGGTCCCGGAGGACAAACGTCCTCGAGTAGGCCCTTCCTCAGCCACTCTCGAAATAGAGAGGGAGCTGAGGGAGTTACTCGGAAGCTCCGACAGCGAGTACACGTCGGATGCGTCCGAAAATTCTTCATCAACTTCATCATCGAGGGGGCGGGGCCTCGCGCATCTCTGCGTACCGTCCCACCCCTCGACCACGCCCACCTCGACTTCCGGGAACAGGCCAGTGCCAGCGGTGCGCAGGCACCGAACGCCTCCTGCATCACCCACACCGCCTATGTACTCACCGATAACCGGCGAAAAACCGGCGCCACTGTCAGCGTCAGCCGCCGGCCAACAGGTAGGTCTAGGCTTACTCGACTCGACCCGATATGCGGAGATAGGTGGAGGCCCTTCGGGGTACGCGGACGCGGCCAGACAGCCCGCGTCGCCGCGCCCGTCTTCATTGACGGCTCCACCGGCTCCGCAACGCCAACCGCAGCCTTCGCGACGCGCCGCCGCAGCCGCGGCGACAGCGCCAACCGCAAACACGGCCCGTACCAGCGTAAACGGAGCCAACAAGGGGGATCTAGACTTACGTCGACATCCCCCAATCGAAGTGCAGTCGCTCCCCGACTGGCCGCGGCACTTCGCTATACTCAGGGAGCGACTAGGTGCTGCCCCGAACGGCAGAGCAACCCCGGCCGGTGGATTTAAGTTCCACCCGGCCTCTGTCCGGGAGTTCCGGACCAGCCAGGCCTACCTGGTGGAGGCCTCGAGGGAGACCGCAATTTCTTGGAATTGCTGGTCTCTCCCCGAGGACATACCCGCCAAGGTGGCAGTCCGGGGACTCCCGGGCAATACCGATCCGGCCGTGATCGCCGAAGCTCTCAAGGAGCTCGGCTTCCCGGCACGTTACGCCAGAGTGGTCCTGGCAAAGAGGGGTCGACCATCCAGCGTGTTTTACGTTGAGCTCGACCACCTCTCCAGGGAGGAACTCGCCCGGCTTTACAGTGTAGAGGAGCTCCTCTACCTGCCGGGGGTGGTAGTCGAAGCCTGGAGGCCCAAGAAAGGTCCTGCGCAGTGCCACCGCTGCCAGGCCTTTGGGCACTCCAGCGTGAACTGCCACCGCGCGGTCCGCTGCGTACGTTGTGCTGGCGAGCACATAGTGGCGGACTGCCCGAGGCCTCGGGATGCCCCACCGACCTGCGCCAATTGTGGCAAAGGCCACGCCGCCAACGACCGGCGCTGTCCGGTCTTCGTGCGGAGGGCGCGGGCCACCGGTGCGGTCATCCCACCACGCGTGCCCGAGCCGCCGCGCTCCGGCGACCCTCGCCTGAGACAACAGCCTCAACCGCAGCCGCGGTCAACCAGACCGCAGCCAACACCCCGACAAATACCGGGTACTTCTGCCCCCGGCCCTCAAATAGAGGGAACGACCAAGAGGTGGAAGGGCAAAGGGAAGGGAAAGTCTTCCCGACCCGCGCCCCCACCTCCCTCACAGACCCCTTCGGTCCCTGCAGACCCTCAAGCGACCACGCTCATGGCGGAGGCTAACGCCCCCCGTGAGCAAAGGCCGCCAAAGCCCAGACCCCGCGAGAGGGTGACGGCCGATGCCCAGACGGCGAGGCTTCCTTCTTCTTCCTCGGCTCCCGCCACCCAGGTGGCGGCGCCAACGGGGAAGAAGAAGAAGAAGAAGAAAAAAAAAAAAGAAGCCAAAGGGTAGCCAACCTGCGGCGGTGGGTGCACGAGCTGCGCAGGAGCAGCCCGTGACCGCATCAACTTCGGTCCCTTTGCCTCCTCGGCCACGACGTGCCGGAGAGAGGCCTGTGTTGGAGGCTGTAGCCCCTCCACAGACGCTCCAACACGAACCAATGGAGGTAGGGTCAGTGCAGACCTCGACGGGGGCTCCGTCAGCTGCCACCCCATCCCTCCCAACGACGGTCCATCCTCGAGCCCACCCACGGCCTCAGCAGCGCGACGGAGGGATAGCCCCAGGGCATCCCCTCTCCGCCGCAACGCTGTTGGAGTTGTGGGAGAGAGTGTCGGAGGCGATCCGCGAATTTATTCGCGCGATCGCTTCCCTCATAGCCCCCTTCGGGGGACTAGTATCGGGACTCAGCCCATTCGCCCCGCAGCATGGATAGGGACGAGCTGCGGGTCATTTACTGGAACCCCGGGGGGGTTACATCTCACAGGATGAACCTCATCCGTTTGGCCCAGGAGTACAGACCGCATGTCTTGCTCCTGGGAGAAACAAAACTCAGACCGACTGCGAGGTTTGTAGTGCCTAACTACATCGTGTACCGAAGGGACGAACTGACCCCTGAAGGGATCCCGTTCAGGGGAACGGCGGCTCTCGTCAGGAGGGATGTCGTACACGATGAGCTAGAGCTACTGAGCTTCACTAACACCAGAACGGTGGGGGTGAGAGTGCAGGTATCGGGGGTCGAACTGCGGATTTATGCCGCGTACCGTCCCCCGGACTACTACCTCGAGACGGCAGACATCAGACGGGTCCTGGACTATGACCGTCAACCGACATTGATTCTGGGAGACCTCAACGCGAAACATACCGCGTGGGGCTCCCGGAGTATATCGATGGCGGGGAGGCGGTTGATCGATGATGCCGAGAGGGGGGACTACTGTGTGGTCGGCCCCGACGAACCAACGCACATCCCGAGCGCGGCGAACTTTCGTCCGGATGTTCTGGATGTGTGCGTTCATAAGGGGTTACGGTGCCCGATTAATATCGAGGTACTGTACGACATGGGTACCGCTCACTTGCCGATCTTGGTCACGGCGAGTTTGGGGATCACTCGTGTCGCGGCCCCTCCCTTGAGGCCCAGGGTCGACTGGGAGGCTTTTCAGTCTTCGCTAGTCGACCAATCACCGTTCCAGGATCTGTCTACCCCTGGTGACGTCGATGATGCGGCCGTCCGCCTCACTGATTTCATCAGGGGAGCCATAGACCAAGCGACGACCATGGTGCCCAGCAGTGGGTCCAGTTGCAAACTCCCGGCGTCGATTGAGGCGTTGATACGTCGCAAGCGACGTCTGCGGAAGCTCTGGGCGACCACCAGGTGTCCCAGGATCAAGCGCGAGCTGAATGCGCTGGAGGAAGAGGTAAAAACGAAGGTTCGTTCCTTCCGGGGTGAGTCCTGGGAACAATACGTGAGGGAGGCTGGTGACGACCGCACCATGTCCTCCCTCCACAGGATCTGCCGTCGCCTCTCCTCCAAACCTGCCCCTGTCTATCCTCTTATGGATGAACAGGGCCGCAGGTGCCGCCGCAGGCTCGCGCCGAAGTCCTGGCTGGCTCGCTGGAAAGGCAGTTCACTCCGAACGCCTCGGTCCCGGAGATGGCTCACTTCCACCGTGTCTTGGAAGAGGGGGTTACCAAATCCCTAGACCCTCGTCTCCCGATGCCAGCGCTTGAGGAGGATCAACTGATCACACCTCGTGAGGTGTATCAGGCGATCAAGACCCTCAAGCGCCGTAAGGCTCCCGGGGACGATGGTATCCCTCCTATGGCACTTCAGTCTATCCCGTCCAACGTTCTGGCACATTTGTCAGAACTTTTTAACTCCATTCTCCGTACGGGTCACTACCCACGGACCTGGAAAGTGGGCAAGATCATTGTCTTGCCCAAGCCCGGCAAGGATAGGCGTCAAGCTTCCAGTTACAGGCCCATCACCCTGCTCTCGCACGTCGGCAAGTTGTTTGAGCGGCTACTCCTGAGGAGGATATCTCCGCATATCCACCTCAGACCGGAGCAGTTCGGTTTTAGAGCTGGCCACTCGACGACTCTACAGCTAGCCCGTGTATTGCACCACCTTGCGGACCAACGTAACTTCGACCGGTACACGGTCGCAGTCTTTCTCGACATCGAGAAGGCCTTCGACCGGGTATGGCACGGGGGGTTGGTCAGTAAGCTGCAATCCACCGGTCTACCTCATGCCTACTGGCGACTGCTGGGGTCGTGGCTGGAGGGGAGATCCTTCTTTGTCGCGGTCGAGGGGTGCAAGTCGTCTGTGCGCCCCATAACGGCCGGGGTTCCACAGGGTAGTGTCCTGTCCCCGATCCTATACGCCCTCTATACCAATGACATTCCCACTCTGGAGGGGCATCTCCGCGAGTGGGAGGAGGATGTGAAACTGGCCCTTTTCGCAGACGACTCGGCCTATTTTGCATCCTCCCGAAGTGTTAAAATTGCCGTCTCCAGGATGCAGAGGCTCCTGGATGTTCTGCCTGAGTGGCTGGACCGGTGGAGGGTCTCGGTCAATGCGGGTAAGACCCAGGCCCTACTCTACGGTCCGGTCCGTACCATGGCCGTCCCCCGTCTCAGTCTTCGTGGTGTGGATGTCGTGTTTAAGCCCAGCGTTCGGTACCTCGGGTGCGAGATTGATCGGTCGCTACGCATGAAACCAGAGGTCGATCGAGTGATCGGCCTGGCGCGTGCTGCGCGGTTCGTCCTGCGGCCGATACTCGCGTCCGCGTTGCCGATCAGGACTAAGCTCGCCATCTACAAGACCTATATCCGCTCACGTGTTACGTACGCTGCTGAGGCCTGGTATCACCTCATACTGCCGTCCCAGCGGAAAAGGTTGCAGGCCCAGCAGAATCTTTCCCTCCGAGTCATCGTCGGAGCAGGCCGTTACGTCCGCAACGACGTGATAGCCCGGGACCTAAAAGTGGAGTCGCTCGAGGGGTTCATCGTCCGGCTCGCTCGTAATATGTACGAGCGGGCCGACCGGGGACCCCACGAGCATCTCCGCAATATAGCTCCCTTACACGCACGGCCTCCCGAGGGCGTGGCGTTGCCTAGGGAGCTAATAGGTCCCCCGAGATTCCTCGGAGTAAATTATCCTACGGCGTAATAGCGTGGTAGGATATAGGCGATCCCCTCTACGGGACTGAGATCCTTGTGTTGTCCGTCCCGCACGTCTTAGATGGAGCCCACGGGGGCTACCATCACCCTCCCGATAGGGAGGTGCAACCCCGCTCCCATTAGGGGAGCTGTTCCCCCTTATGGGGACTCCCCACGTTTCAGTGGGGGTTTATTTTTATTAGTAAGCCCCCTTATGGGGCTTTTATACCCCCCTCAGGGGTTTGGGTCGCCCAGACTAGGTCTGGGGACCTCTCATTGAGGTCAGGGGTCGTGGAACGGAGCCACGGACTCGTCCGGGACTCCGTTCCGCGTCTCCGGGTCCCACTCCCCATCAGGGAGCGTAATCTCTTTTAAGAGATCGTTGCCACCGCTCCTAACGGAGGGTGGCAAGTATATAGCACCCCATTTTTGTCCCCCTCCGGGACTAAATCCCCCTTCAGGGGATGGGATTCCAAATTGGAGGCCTTTTTGGTACCACGGGCACTGGCCTGTGGTCCCGCTCCCCTTCTGGGAGCGGCCGACCTCAGCGCGGGCCCTTCCCTTCCCACGTTTCGTGGTGTTGTCGTGGGAGGGAGGGGCCGGCGGGGGCTGGACGGGGCCCCAAACCCTTTGTACAGTATTTTATTTTAAAGTTAATATTAGTTTTGTTTTGTTTTTGTTTTGTTCTGATCGATTTTTAAAATTCATTTTGTTTTGTTTTCTCTTACCTTTTAATTTTCCTTTTATAGTTTCTTTTCTAGTTTTATAGTTTTGTATAGTTGTATTTTTAATGTTTAGACTAAGTTCTTATTGTTAAAATTAAATAAAGGGTTATCCCACCCCTTAAAAGGGAAAAACATTGTTTTAAATTAAAGATGATGTACGATCGGCCAGTTGTCTAACGACGCACTCACTTTTTACGACCTCTTTTGCCTTCTTGGTTGCATGGCTTCGACATGAAGACAGCCCAGAACGGGCAGGACTTCGGCCGGGGCTGGTGGTGACCATGAAGCTACCAATCCGATGAAACTCGTCCAGTCCATGGGAACAACCCCAGAAAGGGGTAAGAACTCTCAACACCACACCAAACATCTACACCTCCGCCCAGAGTGGCGGAGAGAATGAGCCCGGGCAGCGGGGTGCCCCCAAGGCCCGTCCGTGTCCCCCTGACGGGGGACACGAAGACCCCCATGGCTGGCTGTAGGGGATTCTTTACCTTGTTTGACAAAGAACTATTTTTTTTTTTTTTTTTTGGACGGGTGGAAATCGCCGGACTTTCACTCGCCCCGCGAGTGGGGTATGTGGAAGTTGAACCGCACCAAAACCTCCCGCCGCTCGCGCTCGACCTCCGATCTGGTAGGGGTGACAAGACGCGTTCGCGATTGTCGCTCACGTATCGACAAAGAACTAATTAAGTAAAGAAACTAGAATCTTAGCCTATTCCAAAACTGCCTAAAAGGCCAATTAAGTGATGAAGGAAATAAATTAATGGTTTTAAAACCATAAGAATCTTATTCGTTAATTAAAACTTACCGCTATTAGAATATGGTGTTGACTATTTTCGAGTTTCTTTTTTTACGCGGTCATTACTGTTTTATTTACGAATAAAGTTTACAATAATTAACAAAATAACAGTTTATCACCTCGTCCAACACACGCCATTAAACCATTGTTAAAACAGTTTAAGCAGTTAGCAACTGACCGTATGGTGTGCCAAGTTGCCGTAACAGAAATAAAAGCAAAATTATAATTATACAGACTAATTGCTTCGGCAAACACAGTAAAAGTGAAATTAAAGAATCACGAATCGAAACGAACTGTGTTTTGTTTTAAGAATCCTAAGAAGCTTTTGCTTGCTTTTGTATTAGAAATAGTGATCCTAATTGTTAAAAATATTACTATACTACGTTTATAAATCAACTCCTCCTATTTTAAAATACTGTTTAGGTACAATATTAAAACTTAAATGAAGTTTTCCTACGCTACTTTTATCCAGATGGAATGTATCAAATAACTTCTATCTCACCTATATTGTATGTAAGAGCCCTACGCTGCCCTAGACGTAAACCCATTTTTGCACTTCGACCAATATTCGACCCCTCAACTAGGATCAAAGTTGAGCCGATGATCCCACTGAAAGCAGGGGTGAAATGAGCACAGAGAGCTCGGGTTTCCTCCCCTAGAGTAATGCAACTTGCTGATGTTTGACCGACTTCCAAAGAGAGAAATTCAAATCAGCTCTACGTTCACTTTTGTAATACGATTTTTTTATTGATCATTGTGGTAGATGTACAAACGGCATATCTGATGGGGAGTGAAAACTGTTACCCAATGCCAGGGCTCAGCTAATGTTCTTAAACCTCATTTGAAGAAGGACAGATCATAACCACGACATGTGGGTGAACCGTATTAATGGTTTTTTTATTTGTTTTTTTGTTGTTCTTCTAACGTGGTCTATAAATTACACATAACGATCGAGTTAATGCAATGTAGTCACACAAAGTTATAAGTATGTCTTTGTCGAATCATTAGTTGAGGTCGATAGGTGCTCGCAGTGAAAGTCGCGAAAGTACCGCGGTTTTTCTACGACTGGACACAGCACGTACTTATCGGTAGACACGGCCATTGAATCGTAATCGTTGATTGCAGAAGTCAGGAGAAACTTTATAATGATTCGTTATGATAATGTTGCGTGGTAGGCATTTTTCAATTGTGTGGTGATATCAAAACTTATAGTGAAACATAATATGTTATAACTTTCGTATCATTTACGACCCAGCTGCTGCGGTGGGATTAACCTCAAGAAATATCAACAAGTGCCCCCGCAAAAACATGGTGTATTTATTCAGGAGTACGTAATGAATGTGTATCGTCGTGTAGTACACAATTAGGATTATTTCAATACGACATAACATCAACATAAACAAAATATAGATATTTACATGCTCCTGTATGTTTTGCTGATTGTTCTGAAGTAGATATACATATAGTCAAAAATATATTTTAGAAACTAAATCTACGGCACGTCTTCGTCGATTACGTCATTATAAAGCTTTCACTTAAAACTAAACAAGAATGACACATTCATCTTCACTTTCATATCGCACATATAAGGTATTTTATTATTTTACATCCAAACTTGTTTCAAAATGTTTTACTCGCAAAACCGGTAATTGTGAAGAGTCTTAGGATATCTACCAAGTACCTACGTATTACAGAACTATTATAAACTCAAGATTAGGTAAAACTTTATACCTAATAAAAATGGTATATAAGTACTAACACTTAGATCTAGATGAAAATAAGCCTAATTTCTAATATATATTATAAAGGCGAAAGTTTGTATGTATAGATATTTGTTACTCTTTCACGTAAAAACTACTGAATGGATTTGAATGAAACTTTACCACAATATAGGTTATACATTAGAATAACACATAGGCTACAATTTTTGAGGTTTCTAATGTGAGGTCGTAAAAAAACACATTTTTTGCGGTATAATAGTATTATATCTAATATATAAAATTGTCGTGTCACGGTGTTCGAACTTGAACTCCTCCGAAACGGCTCGACCGATTTTGATGAAATTTTTTGTGCTTATCCGGTACCTATGAGAATCGGCCAACATCTATTATTCATCCCCTAAATGTTAGGGGTAGTCCACCCCTAATTTTTTTTTTCGGTGCAGACGAAGTTGCGCGAGTCAGCTAGTTATATTATAGACGTCGCGAACTAGACGGGTTAGACGGGACGAACCTGAAGTCCACGCGAACGAAGTCGCGGGCAAAAGCTAGTACGTTAATATAGGGCAGAAATAACAGTCAAAATCAAATCAACATTAAATTTACCAAACGGAATAAACTATAGTAGTAAAAGCGAAGTTTTGCATAACATTTAAAAAATAAATGTGTCACAAAAATTATCAATCCAATACCCGTTATTCGTATTAAGTTCGAACCGCATAGCAAATTACAGTCATCTTCATCTCAGTGCGACAATAGACACAATAGCAAAACAAACAGTCACGTGCCACCGTGACTAATGTTGGCATCCGTCTTCACTCGCCAGAGATGAGTTCAATGAACGATGCGAGAGGTAATTGTCCTGCGAGTGGACGACTTTGGATCTACAGGAAATAGCTCACAGACAAAAAACACATTATGAATCTTTATGTAATCACAGGTTATTTGTATGTTATGTTTAGATGTTTGCAAATTGCTTATTTCGCGGTTGTAATAAATCGTAAATTATTGTTGATTATACGAGAGGAATCGACATTTGATTGCGATTGTAATGATAGTATTAGAAACAATGATTCATCGGTAGGACAGACATTGTTCTAGTCAGAAATGAAAATACAAGTACCTATAGTTTTTCGTAGTTCAGTAGTTTATCTATACTAATATCATAAAGCTGCAGTTTGTTTGTTTGTTTGAACGCGCTAATCTCAGGAACTACTGATCAGATTTCAAAAACTCTTTCACTGTTGGAAAGTCCATTTATAGAGGCTATATTTTATTTTAAATTTAATTCTATTTACATATTATTAAAAATTTACACACATTTACGTAACCCACGTCAATTTGAGAATCTAAATAGAGCTTGAAATACCGCAATGTTTATTAGCAATGGGGCTTATTAATGTAAATTATAGTATATGTGGTCAGTCTCCGTGTTATTACTTATTTGTAACACAATTCATTTTGAGAACGTGCGTAAGATTTGTTCCACGTGCCTTTGATTACGTATCTTTGATAGTTGATACTAAAAAATAGGTTCAACTTATTTCATAACAATAATAGCCTGCATTAAGGAACCCATTTATAGGTTAAGGTCTAATTTATGCAGCTTCTTATTGAGTTTTTTGAGACCTAATTCTTAATTTTAAGTAATGAACAATTCCCCCTCCCAAAAGACCATGCCAGTAAAAAGAATTTTAGTAACAACTTAAAATAAAAGTTAAATTACAAGTGAAAGAGTATTTATTCGATTAGCTTTCTTAACGATATTGATCGAGAATGACTTCGAATTTCAATCGATTAACTTTCAACTATCATTGAGGCAATTATGCATATTTGAATCATAATATACATTGATAAAATGATATAATTAATTCTAGTGTTGTGTGAAAAGTAATAGTTTGCCTGACCTCACTTTTGCAAGGTCAATAAACAAATTCTAGTTTTAATTGGAAGTAACATTGACTTTAAATTCGAAATGTAATTGCTGTGTTTAATTTCCTTCATATTTTAGGAAATGTAGATTAAAAATATTTGTTATTTACGTGGTGTAATGAAGTGAGGTTTACAATTTATCAATTAATTTTTAATCTTGGGTTTGATCTAAAGTATTCTAAAGGTTTAATCAATTGGTTTTGGATTTCAGCGAAATATGCTGAAAGAACTGACTAATGTTATCATCATTATTATATTTATTGAGCGATATCCACGAGCACGTTTTCCAAAACATTTAGTCAGAAAAAGTTTATACAATTTTGTAAGCGAATTTTTTTCCTCCGGGGAAATGAAATTAAACTTATCTAGTATAACATACATCTACAATTTATATATACCCAAGAATCCTGAAAAAAAACGGTGTAAACTGTATATTTATAATTTAATATATATTATATCAATAGCTACAAAAGGTTACAATATTGTTTATTGAAAACCCAAATCTAACCTTGTTTGACATGTTCCCTTCCATTTATAAACTAGTTTTTATAGAATACCTATACAGCCTTCTTTGTTATTCATCTATTAAAATGGCACATAGTTAAATTTATGAAACTAAGTAACCAAAGTTTGCATCAGAAATTGCGAAAAATCAACCTCATTCAACTCAATTTCAAAACTGTATATTTTTCAAACACGTCTTCTTCATAATTTGATTACATTGCGTGCAATACAACATGTGATTTAGTGGTTTATATGTGTATTAAGCGTATTAGTGAAATAAGTACTAGTGGTAAGAAAAGATTGCGTTTTTAAACATCGTGATAATAATATGTTGGAAGCAGTAGACAAGGTAGAAGTTAGATTAAGTCAGGTGGGGTATGTGGGAGTCAAGCCGCACTAAAACCTCCCACAGCTGACATTCAGCGTCCGAACTCCGACTGAGGTCAAAATCCAGCACTGGGTTGTGCGGGGTGACGCGACGCGTTGCATACTAAAGCTTACGTATCGCCCACCACTCTTGTCTAGAAATGCTTAGAGAAGATACAATAGCATACACGATGAATAAATTTACATCAGGCTTAAAGCGGTCAATGTAAATACCAAATTGTAAACGCGCACAGAAAAACAATACCTACACAAAGTATCTATTTGTTATTTCTTTCAGTTTCTTTTACTATTTAAATAAACTAAAAATATTAATTATAAATATGTACTAAAACGTAGTAATAAATTTGAGTCGTTAAATAAAATAAAAAGTGACCAGCAATTTCGAGATTTCTACCACAAAAGTGTGTCTAATACGATGGTAGTAAGATTTTACGCTCGAGTAGTTGAGTTGCCGAATTTAAATTATGTTCTGTAATGTTACATTAGAATGTATATTTACTATGTCCACATATTATTACCCGTAACAAATGTTATTGTTTAATGTGAGTTTTATATTAGGTATCTTTATTACTCTTTGAAAGAGACCGAGGTGGTTGAGGTTTTTATTTTTTAAGACGTAAACATATTAATAGCTGCTAATTCAAATTGGTATAAATAATATCAAATAAATTCATTAAAATTTGACTAAAATCTCGAGGTCTCCCATCGATATCTTCGAAGTTATTATCCCTACCTACGGGCAATTGCGATTTATGCGTGTTGGGGATTAGCTACGAATGCTTTGCAAACTTTTCTGTTTTGAAAAAATTGTCTAGGAAGCTGAAAAGTTCATTTTCTTTCACTTTTTGTAATAAATAACGAAGTCGTATCATTATGAGATGAGGGATAAAACTTAGAGTAGATGGAAAGAAACTTACTCGATAACGTTAAATTTTACCAGCGCTTCAAAAGCCTTCGTAATTGAAGTTCTAAATTAATTAACTAGTGGGATGTAATAATATGGAGATGTGTTCATGACTACATTAATCGTCGAATGCTACGAGTATTGCTCATCACTTAAGAGTATAATATATTTGCTATTGTAATTATTATAGTAAGGTATAATGTAATATATTTTAAAAAAGAATATATTCAATCCATTATATTGTAATTGTATTTTGAAGAAATTGAAGATCAATCACCTATTTAATTTAAACCTTCTTCTACTAAAAGTGTAATTGAAAGAAACAGAAAAATGCATATCAAAGATATGCGAGTCGATCGTTTCCTTTTTGAAGTGTTTAAAATAAACATATTTAAAAGTAAAATAAAGCAACCTCGCAGATATAACTACAAAGTTTGTATTCATCTCATGAAAATATCATCAAATAAAATTCTAGAAGCGAAGTTGTGTTACTGGTTTATCTGTATTGTGAGGTATTGTGAGCCACTCCCACACATTCCAATGTAAAGGACACGTTGGAGCTACGTAATTGAATGTAATTATTTAAAGTATCTTCACATTCAGTTGGATAATAAAATCATTAACACGATTTAAACATTTACACGTATTAAGGTGTGATGTTAATTCCTAAGAAATAGCGTATCAGATTATTTGATGATATATCCTCCGATTTTCCTAACGATCCTATAAATAGATAGACATAGTTGTGTGTGCATTGCATACAGTAAAGATCCTTCAAAAACCGAAAAATATCAGCATCATTACTTATTCGACAATACACTAAAACTCTTCCAATATCACAATCAAAGTAAGTCACGACCACCGAAGAACTCTTCCCAAAACAGAACGATGACTTGCAAAAACAATCATCTTAAACAAACGGTGAATGACTGCGATGGTCCCAAGAATATGAAAACTACACTTCTATGGAGCGGTGATGTAAATGATGACAGCGTTTTCCCACTTTTTATTCATAATTCAAAACTGAAGCTATAAATTTAGTTGTACAAAATGAACATTGTAAACTTCGTGTTAACGGTACACCTAATAGAAATGCCGTTAAGTCTTTCATGTCCCGAGGGGCGAGGCTACACGTGCCAGATCTGTTTACTACGCGAATAATGAAATTATTATTCTATTATTTCTCGCATGTTGGACGAGTAAATGTTGTTATAGTTTGTTGGATAATAATGTTGGGGTTGTATGATTTCGTTTCTACGTAAGTGCGTTTGTTGTTTGTTTTTGTTGAGAAGGTAATCGGATTCGCGCTTCATCTAGTATTGATATAAGTACTTATTTGAAGAAGTTCGTTATTGTACCGAGTTTATAGCCAACCTGATGGTAAGTATTAATTATTAAGAGAGAGGGGGGGGGGCGATGGGCACAGGTAGCCCATCAGGTCACTGCGACCCTTGTGGATCTATTGTAACCGTCCCCCTATGTTACAAATCTGCACCAAGACTCAGGTCCAGCATGAACTGGACTATTTTCCTGGGGCAGATGTCCGTAATATCTTCAGGGAACAAGATATGTCCCCCGAAGACATGGGATATAATGCTGTTAACAGCAGGGCAGTCGCAGAGCAAGTGAAGAGGGGTTTCCTCCTCCTCTTCACAAAGTCTGCAAGTAGGGTCCACCACAAGACCAAGCCTCTGCTACTGATGGTAAGTAGCTACGATGGCCAACATGCCTTTATATCTTGACTAACAGAATTAATACTTACGACAAAGACCAGACCCGTTTCAAATTATGAATGACATTATATTTATTTTACGAAACACCCAATCCTCTTAAAAACTTAACAAAAAGACGACAAAATTGTTTTCTAAAACCTTTAATGAAACCAATAATAATGTTTACTAGCCAAATATTAAGGTTAACAATGTTTACGCTATCGTATGTCGTAATAGAATTGAATTGTCTTCACCCGGGAACAATGTAACAATGCGGTCTACAACAAAGGCGAAACAATTTGTAAACGACGCTCAGAATGCTAGATTTCCAATTGATAGTTTGATAGCTTAATGATAGACGGTAATGAGCCTTGAGGGATTGATGCTCTTTTCTTTTTAATGATTTTATTAATTAACAAAACACTTTGAATTGCTTATTGTTGTTGATTCCAGGTTTGATTGAAGTTTGTGTGACATAATTGTACCTACAGTACTTTTTTGTATTTCGTTAATTTGGTTTCCAAGTGAGTTCGGCATAAACAGCTTTAACAATTTGACTGTAAACTATAATCGCAACAGCGTTTTACATTATAATTATTTAACTTAATTTCGTAATATTTTTTTCCTTAAACAAATACACTTCATATTACATAGACGGCACATGTAACAGTTACGAACAATTATAGCTCCACCGTTACGCCACATAATGTTATCTCGTCATCAGCAATTCCAGCCATAACGCGTACAATATAACCCTTGGGAGGTACGTGCAACTGAGTCAAGGCCAGCTTGTGAAGTAGGTACACGAGTCACAGCAGGGACACTGTTATAGTATATATATACTCTACAATTGACTACAAGACTCTTCATGTATATTAGTAGGTACTGTACCTATTGTAAAAAGATAATGACGCGATGTTTGCGACGTTGTACGAGGATCTTCAAATTTACAGAACTGATTTTTGCTAATAAGAAACTACTTTCGTATGCGTTTTAAAAAATCAAAATTAGGTAAAACTGCCTCCCTTTTTGGCACAGGAAAAAACGCGGTTCAGGTTGTTGAAAATCTCTTTGCTATCTCTGGCATTGTTTACAAACGGACCATCACAAAACCATTAGACCATATGAATTCGTCATAATTTTCAGTCCGCTTTCATTTGAGCATCAGCCTCTCTACTGATAAAATTAAACATATGACTCAAAGATTGGCGTATCAAAATAATCAGCTGGTTACAAATTTTTGGTTATTGATGAAGATCATAAAATTATTGAACATTAAAATTTGTTGTGTGAATGTCTCTTACATCTTAAATGTTGTTTCTTTATCAGTAATAATCTGAATGTCTAAGTAGCTTAAATTATTTTGTACATATTTGCACAATGGTACATGTGACTAGTTGTCACAAGTCATTCATTTTGGAGGTCACTTGAAATGCACCAACAAAAACAAACGTGTAATGAGTAAGCAAGATTTCGCTTTTATTGCTCCTTTTTTTGTCTCGTTTTTAAAAAATAAAAGTCTAATACGTATCTACATTTAATGCTTAGTCTGTTTCATGGTGAATTATTGCAGTAGTTTGTCAATGTTATGTCCCTTATATCTTAACAAAAATTTTGGAAGATAGATAAGCTAGATGAGTCTAGGTATAGGTACTCGGTGCCTCAATTCTATCACTCTCGTATTCCTATTTGAAAGAACTACTAAGTTTAAAAATTAACTATGTAATTAAATTTATACCTAAAATATAAAGGTATTTTAATGAACGTATAATATTTAATTAACGCAAGTTTCCATAGTTATAATGTGGCATGTCACCATACTATTTGTGGCCAGGAAATTACTATTAGCGAGCATTATTACTTGTGAAGTTTCCTGTATTGCGGTTTGTATTGTTTATAAGCTTAATGTGAGTTGGAAATATTGTTCTTAATAGAAAAATGTCGTGATCATGGTTAAGAAGTTATACTACAATTATTTACGTCGTGCGAAAAGTAATTTAGTTTTTTGTTGTGTTCCGATATTCTTAAATACAAAAACAATACATATTTTTGTAGACGTGACTTTTATACTGTGGTTTTTAAATAACATATTATTTCTAGAGTGTTTGAAAAATCAATGTTACCACAAAACGAAAATGCAAAAAAATGTGGTGCAAGTTTACAAAAATTTAGCAACTTGAAAAAATTTTGTAGTTATCTTTAACCTTTACAAGATAATTAATCTCAATTGCCTGATTATTGTAATCAGAAAAATAGCTGAAGCGTTCAAATTTCGCAACAACTTCAGCAACGGCTACAAAAATAAGCGGCAGTCAACCCTGACACATACATCATTATGAAAACAACTTGCAACTTACGAAATACACAATTTTCTCTCGTAAACATTTTTCATTAAACCAGTTCTTGAGAAAGGCATCGTTTTAGGTGGACCACACACTAAGCATGACATTTATATTGTGTAACATAAGAATGTATAATAAACAGAACGTATCATGATCGTCTTCGGACAAAATGAAACAAAACTTTTTTGGTACTTGAATAATTATAGTTTTTTACCTAGAACTTTGCGCCTTGATTATTACTGACATTTACAGTAATTTCAAGTTGTAAGAATTTCTCAATTCTGCAAGAAAATAAAATCCAAATTTATCTTCTGTTACAAGGCGAGCTTTTCTGATTAATAACAATAATAACCTAGTAAAAGACCATTAATTCTTACACATATCTATTCTAAAAAAATCTGTAAATAATAAACATGTAAAAAAATGTTAGCGGTAATCTAGTGTGCTACATACATTATCCGAACGTAAATCATGTTCGCATTCTGCTGAATTACGAAACCCAAACGAAGGTTTGGTCGGATTTTTTCACTAAATATTTTCAACGCGTATAATATTGAATGCTTTTTGAAGGATTTATTAGAGCTTGTATCTCTGTATAACTTCTTATGAATAAAATCTTTAAAATTACGACAATTAATCCATTACTTGCTTGCCTACAACTTTAGCATTTAATTATAAATATCGTCGTAGGCCAATGCAGGCACAGCTAAAGATCCCGATGCGTTGGTCTGACCAGATTACCGCTCTGGACTCCTCTCCATGCTGCTGAAGACCGGACCTTTTGGCGGGAAATCTATCATAAATCTACAACATAAGGTGATGGTTACGACTCTCAGATATGAAGAATATGACTCTGAGGAGAAGGAGAATAAATATCAGTGGACAAAATCCACTTATTCACTCATCATGCTATCCCGTCTTAAGATTGTAAAGAAAAATGTTCTTGTTATTACAATTGCATTATTTTGTTATTTGTTTGTTTTGACGCTTGAATGTGAAACAATAATAATTTAACTAATGACACACTTTACAGAATTTTCTACTTAACATTGAACACATTTAAGGTATCGAATTATGTTCACGAAGTTTGTAAAGTTAAACGAAGTGATAATTAGAACGAACTTGAAGCTCGAGTTCATTTAATATTGTGTATACAATGTACATCTCAGTTTGTTACTTACATTATCATGTCACGAAAATATTATTATTCCTAATGGTTTTCACTACATTAATTTTTAATTTCTGTATATCAATCTACATACTTGAAAAAAAAAATTGGTTGCCTGTAAAGACGGTATACGGGCGAAAGTTTTACGTGACAACGACTCGGGCATGGTTAGCCCGCCTAAGAGCGAGAGAGACAGACATAGAAAGTGAAAGACACGCGTGCCTCTCACTCGCTCTCATTGTGAGCGCATAACGTGAGCGGAGCGTAACGCAGTTTCTTGAAGTGTCACCCGGCAAACCAATTTATAAGACGTTGTCACGTCAAAACTTCATTCGACTTTTTCCACGATCCCGCTAACAATTTATTTCTCATCTCAAATACGCAATATAATGTTTTTTTGTCCAAAAAATCTGTCTTTGCTCCTAATTCCTTTATAAACAGTAATAGAATAGACCAAACAACCACTACTAGAATAAAAAAGAGGAAGAATTGTACAACCATGTAAATATTGGAAAAAATCATCATTCCAATAAAGAAAAAACTGTCGGGAATGTACACGGATGGCAGTCATGTTTATTGGCTGTCTCTGAATGTTTACAAACAAACACCTGTCACGGCTCCATTGTGCTGTTTGTGAATAGATACGAATCTCTATAACAATACGCTATTTTATGCTCATTCAAAACAATTTGTTAGTCGTAAAGCTTGTTTACTCAATGAGATGGAGCACTTGAAACGTTTAAATTATTTAAATTATGAATATGTTTGTTATATTTTGTAAAATATGTGTTAATAGTAATAAATATTATATTGCGTCAGTTTCGATAAGAATGGGGTTTTATTGAAACTGTGTTAGTTTTATGTTGTAATGTTTATAAAGATAATCAAACTCAATTCAATTTAAAACTGAGCGAAGAATACATTTTACTAGGAATTTTAGTTGGAATGTGTAAATTATATCTCATCACCATATTAATAACTAATTTATTATATTATTTTCTTTTCTCAAACCGTATTTCAAATAGTGAACGTGAATGAACATAAATTAAAAGTTTCGAGTTTGGACCTTTGAATATGGAACGTTTGTTTGTTAATTACACAATTAGCCACAGCCACTGTTGAAATTAAATAGGAACCTTGCTTTCTAATTAAGAATACATGAATGTCATAGAATATACATTAGAAGTCGTGTCGCGTATTGAAGTGGAGTAAGGATCAGAAATGCATTACTATTCACGTGAGCTCGAGGCCGACTGCATGCCTCAAAATCGATAAGGCCACGGTTAGCTGCCCATTACAAGCGTTAAGGGAAATCGATTACGTTTCGATGAGCGAGATAATATCCCGTTCGATTTGCTAGATTCATTTTCAACCACAGACAATCGAAGATTCGATTTCCGTCACAGATAATACAGCCACTGTATTTTTTATCAATTAATTTGACCACCAACTTGTTTTCATACGGTTTTTGATCTGCTTTTAGTTTCTGTTATACAACTTTAGACGAATAAATTTTATAATTATTTTTAGTGCCACTTTCACTGATAATTAAATAACTGCTTTTGAAAAGGCCGTTGTAAACAAATATTAATACGTTAAATCATGTGTTTAGATACTAGTAAAGCTATCAATAGAGGTGCTAATTTATGAGACATCTCAATAGCGTCATCTCCAGGCATGAGCTGAGTAACCTTGAGTTGCTCGTTACGCTCGGAAGGTCGTAGGTACCGGTGTGTTTTTATTCAATCCCCACATAATGCCGGCTTACTGTAACACGTATTTGAAATAGTTTTTATCTGTAAGAAATACCGACAGCAAAAACGTAAGATTTGCCTTCTTCCTAGGTAAAATTGATTAAAAATGAATCTATTACTATCTAAATATTAAGATTACGTCGTTGTTTTTTTTTAAATGAGACGTTCATCATCATTGTAGTCATTAACCTGTTCCATTGAACTCACACTTACTTAAGATAAACACCGAAGACAATTAGTTTGATTTTATTGCTCTTGGCACATGGATCTTAGACGTAGGTTATATAATATCATTTACTTATTTATTTAATAAAATTACATAAAATATTTCAGTCTCACCCAATTTTCATCAAAACATTCCCGCTTCTTCAGTAAATTGAAATTACACTCCGCGACGATTTTCTAAAGAAACAAGAGAGTGGAAAGTCTCAAAGTTCATTACCATTTAAACAAGTTAAGGTACTTGTATTCGGATTTCGTAATTAACCATTTCCTCGCCTAATAAAATGTAATTAAGGTCTCGAATTATCGTTCGTATCTACTGAATAAATCATTTGTTGAATACACTAATTAAACGGTCGGCGGATACGATTCTAAATTTAATTGCACGTATGAAAAGCCAGTGTTTACGTAATTCTGTTTAAATCGGCATTCTAGAATTTAGGTGGTTTGCGTAACAGAAACGATTTTGTAATAAACATATTAAGAGCTTCGTTATGTTTGTTTGAATACGGATTAAAGCTGTAGCGTATTTACTTACATTACATTTGTACTATAATTTATAAGCAAGCATTACTAAGTATTAGAATACTTCTTTTCTGAAATTAATTCTACTTTACAATTTACTGGTTCTGTTTTATTTAGTACTTATATTTTTTGCTAAATGATGTATTTTACATTTAAACCATCCTGTTGAATCGCTTAACCTAAAAACATCTTAACATAAATATACAAATAGACCGCAGCATGTGACGTTGTTTTATTCTAAAGTACTGTATTATTTCATTTAATGTTATGTATAAGTTTGGCAGAGATATTTCGGTAGAGCAATGTCATCTAGTATTCAACAATTTTAAAAATATATTTTAAATTTTCTATCCTTTAAACAACAGTACCTACACATCACAAGTGTACAAATACCGTCCGGCTATTCAATGTACGTGAGCTGGTTCTATCTATTGCGATCACGTATCCTATTGTCGATAGCCAGTCGTTTTTGTACAGAGCTCCGATTAAAACAGTATTGAAAGGAAATACTATTGAAAGGTGTCGGAAGAGCGTCTGAGATCATTGCATATGAGACATAGATGATAGAACAGCTCATTTATGTGTTCTTTTATGAAAAAGTAAGCAAGACAACAGCAAACCTCGGAACAATTGTAGCTCAATTCAATACCTAAATTCCTGATTATGATGATAGAACGAAAAGCGTTTTGCATTTTGTTTTTATTTATTTTTTTCGTCTGGGACAGCATTATTTAAAAACCTAAATTTGTATTTAAATATTTGCTTAGCTGTTGTAAACCCAAATTAAAACTATTTGAGATTTTGAAGCACATTGTTCACAAATTGCTTCTTGTAAACAAGACTAGTGTTATGATGAAGTTAATAAGTAATACGTGCTATAACGATATAACAATAGCATCATTTCATACTGAACAATTGCGGTTAGTTGCAACGGTGTCGTAACAGTGAGTTCTTTATGTAATAAGTTCTGTAATCGATCGCAAATTATTATGTAAATAGCTATCACTTATATCAATTTCATAGATATTATAAGCTATCAACAACCACTTGTTTGGTGCTTTTCATCAATATTGATTCTAAAAGCCCTATTTTGATCGATGGTGAGCGATCGGGTGATTGAAATAGTTATTTTCACTCATGGATCGTAGTAGTGTTATGCAACCAGACGATTTTTTAAAATAAACAAGTATAAGAACGCGTATTAATCTGTGTAATTAATAAAATAAATCTATTTCTATACAACTAGAAAAAACCTCGTGCTAACAATTTTGACAAAAATTAATTATCTATGTTTGCGTACATCGATACAAAAAATATCCAACAGTACAATGAATCGTGAGAACGTTTTTTTTATCTCATTGTCATTGGTTTTCTCAAATTTTAATAACATTTATTCTAATAAATTTTATTATAACTCGTTAATATCATGCCAATGAACTTAAAAGCCTGTTTTTCATTGCCCATTTCTTTTGTAATAAAAAATCGCACAATTTCATTCTCAGGGCTCATCATAAAACATTTAACGATCCGAACAGTTCTTCTCACAGATTTAAGCTGTCGTTTAGTTAACATTTCTCACGGGCCGGTTTTATTTCAATGAATATAGGTGAACGAGATATGCGGCCTCTGTAGTAGCCTTGGCCGTAAATTGTGCAGAGTTAAACAACTGTCACGTATTTCTTTCGACAGGTGGTTGGTATTTGAATTGCACTTCCTACACATTTCATAGATGAAGTTAGTCTGTGGAAACTTTTCTATAATTTAACTAAAATTATCAATTTCTGATTAAATGCGGACTACTTAAAAGGATGCGGTTGAAAGGTAACACAATTACATGAATAGTACACAAAGGTAAACGAAAATAATTAGCTTCGATTAGGGCTATCACTTCTGCATTTCTAACTTCGTGCAAAATGTTCAAAAACTCTTCCTTCTATCCTGTAACCTGCCCACAAAAACTAAAGGATTAAGTACAATATTTTTAATTATTGTTATATATTGCAATATCACAATGTTGACATTCTCATTACGTTGGATTCTGATAAATTATTTATTTAAATTCAGCGATGACGCTTTAATATTTCAACCACAATATTCACTCTCGGTTCTGTTATCTTTCTCGCAGCCCGATTTTAATTAAACGTCGTTTCCAGGAGCACCAATCGTAGTACATTTGATGTTATAACAAATCGAATATATTTTATTTGGAAAACAAGGATGCAGGAGTGTTGGATTACAAATTTACAGGTGAAGAGTAGGTAACTTATTTTTTTTGTTTCTGTACGTACGTAATTCGTATGTACTTACTACCACGTAGTAACTACTGAATTTTGTTGTTGTTTTGTTTGAATGTTAATCCCAAACAGACATTTTCAATATGATCAACAATCTGTTTTTGTTGTATTACACTCAATTATGGAATTAAAAGAAGAGCGGCTTGCTTAGTTTCAAAAAACCTAAATATTTGTAATTTAAATAATCGGAACAGCGAAAACATAATGCCAATGAATAAAAAGAAAAACGCAAAGTAACTGTTGTTAGGAACATAATGTTTAAGGAAATGGGCATTGTCCTCTTGACCCGGTTTTATTGTATTTATTTGTTCTTCAAAAGACACATCAAAGCCCACGCAACAAGCTAAATCAGCGTATGTTATCACGTACGAAATCCTATATCCATAGTTGGTACTTCACATACTTACTATTTATGTTGCAAATTATTTATTATTAATTTATTGAATTTGATCTAGGATATTTTTTACTACTGTTGCAAATTATGTATTATTAATTTATTATTTAATTCGATCTCAAAGATTTTTGTGTTATAATACGTATTTAACTTAATTACTTAATTCTGGCTAAGTAGTAAAAATAATTGAACAGATACTGTGCCAGTTGGCAATCATCAGCATCACCACTTTTTTTCAATTTTTGGATTGTATCAATAAATGTAAAATACAGTAATTTAAAACAATAAGTATTTAATCAAAAGCAGTGATTTTTGGATAGGTCTTAAATTTTAATATTACTATGGAACAGTAAAACTTGTATGTAGATGGTTTTTTTCTTATTTTGATAATTACAGGGTGGATCTGTAACTTTGTCCCAGCTGAAGTGGGGTGAATGACCTCTTGAAATACAACTTAGCACTATTTTTATTTTTTTGGATCGGTTAAACTTATTTTTCTGACATTGTATGGAAAATGTACGAGTATCGTTGCGGACTTCCATACTATGATGAAATTTTTTTTATCCAATTCGTAAAATAAAAGTGGTTCTAAGCTTTATTTCAACAGGACAATCACTCCACTTCAGCTGGGATAAAGTTACAGATCCACCCTGTATATTACCAATGTATTGTTGTTACATTAATTGGTAGTTTAAAAATAACAGAATATTGTCTACACATGTAGCACTAGTACATACGTTATTTTTATCGGCCGCATCGCCAGCGACTTTCCGCTGTATCGTTAAAAGTTGTTCCGTGCTAAACTATCTTCTTTTTGTTTGTTATTTTAAAACCAACGGACTGCATTTTAAGTGCTGTTGCGTAAGATTAGTGACTAGCTTTTAGAAATCGTCGTCGATACCACGTTTTAGAATATTTATAACTTTATTGTTTCAAATTTGATGGGATAGGCAGAGCTTTAAATCAGTCAGCTTTAAATAAGGTACAAGAACATTTTCGTATAGTTTTTTTTTAGAAACCGTATCATATTTAGGTAATATTAACGACCACAAGTTAGAAGTAATAATAATATGTCAATTTAGTTATTTATTTAACAAGGAGATTGCAACATTTTATTTCAAATATTTTTAACATAAAGTATCTTTCGTATTATTTGCTATTATGAGTTACTTATAAACGGCATCATTACAAATCTATTTCATATAAGTACTTATCTATATTAAAACGCTCAAATAGACCTATTAAAAACAGTTTAGTCCGATCCAGTTCTGTATATTCGTGTAGTTTCTGGTCATACAACTCATACAGCCTTAATATTGTTATTATCTTGTTGGTGATCTTAACTTCACACGGTAGCGAGTACACGAGTATTCGTGGTTCATTCACATTTTAAACGATCATTTCTTTTGACCTCAGAATATGGCTGTATTGCTACCGTTCTGAATTTTTGTTTGTCGTCTGATGGTCTGTGAAGTTTTGAAATTTTTTCAAAAATAATAATGTTCTCCATTCTTATATTATGTATAAACTTGATTGAATTGTATTATCTTCCTATAGCGCAGATCGAAGGTATTTAACATGTTCCGAGTTGAACACGTGTATATTAATTGAAATTTGGTAAAAATATGACTACTGATATTTAACTATGGTATATGTAAGTATCGACACTATACCACAAGCTATCAGTCGCGTTCTTAACCAAGATAATTTTAATTGTGTTTTACTGAATATAGTTATATAGGCGAAGGAACTCTTAAACCATTCTCTATTTAGCCAACACAATGTGAGGCCACAGTTCCCCTTGATTCTTTCGCCTACAGCCATTGTCTCAATGAGTTGATCGGATGTATTACGACTTGAATATGCTACGCTAGGATATAGTACTACGTACACTGTACAGTATCAGTCCATTGCCATCTACTACTGGGCTTTTTTTTTTGTTTTTTCTTTTGTTTTTTTTTAGTTGGAGGAAATCACCGGATCGGGGTATGTGGAAGTTGAACCTCACTAAAATTTCCAACCGCTCACACTCAACGTCCGAACCCCGGCTGAGGCCAGAACCCAACACGGGGTTATGAGGGACGACGCGACGAGTTACTCCATCGGCACTCTTTCCCGTCGCGCCGCCCCCATCCACTACTGGGCTAGGATTTTCCCCAGTTACTAGTCTAGGGATCAGGCATAGTACCTACCACACGCTTGTTTTCCTATTCGGGATAGATAGAAAATTTCAAATCATTAAAATGCAGGTTTCTGCTCTTGGATTACCAGGAGGAATAAAGTTTAGATGAAATGCGGGTTATTTCTTTCGAGCGTTAAGTAGGCAAACTACTGTATAAAGTGTTTTCAAGTTAGTTATTATACGCATAAATATGCGTACTAACGATGAAAGCTGAATTAAACGCATAAGTACGGGTGTTATTGACCTTTAAATTTAACCGGTTTATTTGTTCTCAATATACTTGGAAGGTCGGAATTGTAACTTATAATTTTCTGTATGTACCTTTGGTTTCTTATGTCTAATCTTATATATACCTACGTGAACTTAAGAATCATTATAGCAATCTGATTTTAAAATTGTATTTTGAATGTAGGGAGAGAGAAGAAGATCTCTTGGGAATGTTTAAGGTAATTAATTTCCTCAGCTGTATTTATATTTTTTTTATTGCAAGATAGATAAACGAGCCTACGACCCACCTGATGGTAAGCGGTCACCGTCGTTCATGAACCTCTGCAGTGCCAGGGCAATGAGAGGCCGTTATCTATCACCTACCCATACAGGACTTTTCTTAAACCTCGTTTAGAGGGACATGTCATAACGCTCCGGGAATACCGCGGAATATTCTATTGTAAATTACAATGTTAGTAGAATAATTTTAAATACATAGTGCTATGATTTATCCTGCTTCAAAAGAAGCTTATTAGCATCTTTAACAGTAGGCCATAGTTTGTTCCCGACGTGTCCCCTGACATTGCAGAGATCCAGTAACGACTTATAAACAGATGGCCCAGTAGGCATGTGTGCGAGGAAATAAAATATACCTTTCTTATTATACTATCCCCTACATAAATAACCCCACAATATAGTTAAACTACTCGTAAAGTACTTATACACTTCAGTTCTTTGTGTTTTCACGTTTAGTTACCTATGTTTAAAGTTAATTAAGACAGCTTAGAAGAATCCAGACAAGTACTTGAGGCCACTAAAGGAAATCTTGTAAAACAATTAAAAGCTTTCAAGTGAAGTAACACAATGTTGTTGAACGCATTTAGGGTTACCAACTCAACAGAAAATGTCTTCAAACGACTAGTTGCTTTAGAGAAGGTTCTAGAAATTATGCCAAATAGAAACGGAAATAATCATTTTTATTAGTGTCACAGTTTAACTATACATATTTAATAAAAAAAAAAAATATTGCCTTGTAGGCAGACGAGCTAATGGACCATTTAATCGTAAGCGGTTACCGTTGCTCATGGACTTCTGCAATGTCAGGGGACACTGCGGCGCCGCCACCTACGGCCTACCTTTAAGGACTTTCTTCAAGCCTCGTTTAAAGAAGAACAAGTCATAGCGCTCGGGAAACACCGATGAGGGAGCTCATTCAAGTGTCTTATCTGACAATATGGTATGTGTTTTTTTAAAGATAGTACGACACTAAACTAAAGACTAAACTATGAACTACAACTTAATGATAATCTTAGAATGAAGACTAGAATACCCTTATGAAAATCACCCTCCAAAATCGGCCATTCCATTTAGAAACTTAGTAAGCGCCACGCTATCACCATTAAACCCTACTATTGTTGTCGAAGTACCGGATAGGTCGGTTGTACTTATTGTGAGGCGAGGCACGACAAATCGACGGATGTACACATTTGATACTGGCTTAAAGGAACCCATTTAAGTTACAATCTTATTGTTAGGGAGACTATTAATCAAATAAAAGTTTGTTAGAATACAAATTATTTATTATTGTAAGTTCTTTCTATTATTAAACTTGAATAACAAAAAAGTTTATATCAAAATGTAGAAATAATATTTTAAAAACATTGGAATAAAAACTCAATTTTTTATTTTTTTAAATAAATTAAACCTCTTTGGTCGTATCATAACCGTGCAATAAATTAAAAATATTTTTTAAATTTGGAATTATTAAATAAATTTTTATAATGTTTTTTTATAAAATAATATTCGTAACAGAGGAAATTATGAAACAATAAAATTCGCGTACGCTTAGATTTTGAACCGTGCGTAATATTCTGGAAATATTGGGGTCACAGGCGTTCTAAGCAAATGAACTCTAGCCGTGACTGTACACGATTAGTAGATAATGAAGCGGAAACGATGGCTGTGCACGAGTGTACTTGGTGTCGATACTCGAATTACTCGATACTTTTTGCCGGTTTAAAAAAACTGCGTTCCATTTTTGAAAGGAAAGTTTTAATCTGTGATGGTACTGATTTATTTTTAATAGTTACTGTTTTGTCTTTGTACTTTCTAATAGAACCTTTCTTAGTAACTTCATTTGTATTTTATTTTTATCTATTTATAACAATTGGATTAAGTTAGTACTATTAAGAAACTTCCTATAGGTTTCTTAATCTTAGTGCTAACTATAACGTCTGCGAAAATTTTTGATACTTCTTTTATAAACATTATTATGAAATTAATTACCTTAAAAAATACCACTATAATAAAAAGGTCTCTCTTAATAGTAGACAACAAGCATAAACTCAGAAATTACTTTTTACATAAGCGAGCAGACTTTCGCTAAAATATTTTCAGTGATAAAAACTGAAAAGAAAATCTACAGCGCCCACTAAATAATAAATTAATAATAAATTCTTTATTCAGTAAAAGGTTTACAGTATTTTCTTATAATGCATCTGTATCCGAACTAAGCTAACAATCTAGCTTGTATTTCGGATATCAGCGTTCCACGTCCTATGCAACATTTATTTCAACCATTCACTAAACGCAGAGTTAAACAGAATAAAATTAAGATAAACAATAAAAAAAAAAAAAAAAAAAAAGGTTTTAATGTCAATGTCCTCTTTTTGTGTGTCGTGATGCGTGCATGTGTGTGTGTAAGAGGGTGTGTGTAAAATTCCTTTTAAATTAAATAAGTGATATGAATAATATTACAATTTTAAAAAACTCTCACCAATATTTTTCTCACAACCGATGTTTTTTCAATCGATAAACACATCAATAAACAAATAATTAAACACATCAGCACAGTTCAAAGATACATTAGTAGATAATTCAAGTGGTTATTGCCTATAATACACATACTATGTCAAAGTACAATTCATATTATATTCAACAAAGGTAAGAAATTCCATCAACCAAGAACAGACACCTACTGGAGGTAGAAGCAAAAAAATCCAGTCAACACCGATGCAAGACAACTCGTTAAAACACACAGAATTGAACTTAACTAGAAGCGACTTAGTTATTGTGACTTAAGATGTACGTTTTTTACACTCTGAAGCTCGTATATTTAATTCCGTTATCAATTAAATGTATTATCTCAGTATAGATTATTATTTGATTTAATATTAATAAAAGGTTTATATAAAATTTTTAGTATATTTTTTTTTTTTAATGCTTTTATAAAACATTTTGAGTATTAATACAATTAACGGAGAATAACCAAATACCCATTAGCATCTTAGGAATACGATTTAGATAGATATAGATATTTGCTTTCATGAGCTGATATGGGTATTATTGTGTAATGTGCAACAATTCCTCAGTTTCTGTATAATCTAATAGTATGAGCCAATTGAATACCCTCATTTTACACTGGTGTGAATTAAGCATGAACATATCTATATCATTCGTGATTGTCAACTTCTTGTTTATAAGTTCGTAGAGAAAAGGGCCACGAAAATCAAAGAAACGCCTGGCAAAGGCATGCTTACATGTATTCTTTTTAAAGATTCTAAAAGTGCGACCTCTCTTCAGCACTTCATTATCATAACAGATCAGCTTATGTTGCTTTAAGACCGTATGCATAATATATAGCTGCCTTACAGTTAGTACCTGACATTCATTGTACAACCTTACCGTCGAATACAATCTTGGACGGAAGGTAGCGACTTTAAGTACACATCTCTGAGCAGTTTCCAGTGTGACAAGATTGGTTTTAACAATACCTCCCCAAGATGTGATGCAATAAGTGATTACTGATTGGCATAAGGCCTTATATACTCGAATGATTAACTTTGCATCAGCTGCATATCTTAAAGTTTTAAATATGTATATTAATTTTCGTACTCTGCTTGACATGAGTGTAATGTGTTCAGTAAAGTTTAATTTATTATCGATCAGTATTCCCAAATATCGAATACTATGTACTCGCGTAAGTTTTGGACATAAGCACAGTGGTTCAATTTGGTGATTACATGAATGTACTTTAAGGGTATACCTAAGAGAAGGTTGTACACTTTCGCGAATAGAGAATGTTACAAATTTGGTTTTATCTGTATTTAAGGTAAGTATATTGTGGCATAGCCAGTGGTTTACATTATTAAGACCCTTCTGTGCAGTTTCAAAGACCTGCCCCCAGGTCTGAGCAGAGAAAAGAAAAGCTGTATCGTCAGCATACGAAATAATCTTTCCATTAACAATATCACTCTGTAAAAGATCATTTATATATATCAGAAACAAGACAGGTCCCAAAATACTGCCCTGAGGTACACCCATATTAACTGGTAGTTCGTTACTGATATGATCACCAATTCTCACACATTGTCTTCTATTAGATAGATAGTCAGTAAGTAGATTAAGTTGAGTACCTCTAATACCGAAACATTCTAACTTAGTAATAAGTATTGGGATGCTCACTGTGTCAAAGGCTTTAGCCAAGTCCAAAAAAATTCCTATAGTTTTTTGACCTGTATCTAGTTTCTTTACAATATATTTAGTAAGTTCATGTACAGCTTCTTCTGCAGATTTTCCAGATCTAAAACCAAATTGATACTCTGATAGCAGTGAGTTTGACTCTAAAAAATGTATCAATCTGGTATATATAATTCTTTCCAGTATCTTAGACAAAGATGTAAGTATTGAAATTGGCCTATAGTTATTTACGGAATCTTTAGAGCCGGATTTATGTATGGGATGTATAATTGATTTCTTTAAACACTTAGGGAAGACTCCTTTCTCGAGTGCAAGATTAAAAATGTACGTTAAAGGGGGAACCAAAGTCTCTTTACAGTCTTTAACTAAACTGTTTGGTATTCCATCCCAACCCACAGAGCAGACTGATTTTAACCCATCTATTATTCTTTCGACTTCCCCCACATCCGTGCTCATTAAAACTAATGAATTAATCCTATGACATGATTTCCACTTAACATTGTGAGGTACATCATATTCACAAGATATTTCAGACGCCAAACTACTACCAATGTTAGTAAAGTATTCATTTATCTCATTGAGGGATATACTTGCTTCACCAGCCCTTAGTAGATCGGTTGAGGAAGTTTCCTTCCTTCTAGAATTTGTGATTATTTTAATTGATTCCCATATTTTTTTATTACTTGTACCAGCCTCTTTTAACAAATTTCTATCATACTCTCTTTTCAGCTTTTTTAATATTTTATTACAAAAATTTCTGTACCTAGTATATGTTAGTTTTATGACTAAATTTTCAGGTGAACGTTTGACTTTTTTATGAAGACGGTCTCTATTTCGCATACAACGCATTAATCCCGGCGTAATCCAAGGTTTCAGAATTCTAGAACGGCGTGAAATTTTAACCATCTTAGAGTTACTACTGATTGCTTGTTGTATAGATGAGATCAAATACTCCATACAGTATTCCGGATCCATTGAACCATATATGAAACCTAGATCAATCTGAGAAACACTCTTTATAATACCTTTCCTATCGACTTTTTTAATAAAATTATGATCTTGATTAGTTTGCCCATTTTCTCGTCGTTTTAGACATAACAGTACCGCTTGGTGATCAGTCAAAGTTGAAGATGTAATTACTGCTATTCCAGGAATTACTGATTTCAAAATAATATGATCCAAACACGATTTGTTCATCCTGGTTGGAAAATTGTGAGCTGGTAATAGACCGTGACTGGCACAGACCTCAAGATATTGTTCATATTTTGTTTTGTTATCTTTTGGACATATATTTATGTTAATATCTCCAACAATGGCAACATTCTTGAATACATGTAACTTTGACAAAACATTGTTAAGAGAAGTACAAAAAATTTCCAAATTTGTGTAAGACGGTGAGCGGTATATTGCTACTATGGCAGTATCCGTTTCAACCTTCATAATGAGACAGTTACCTTCGTGAAATGTTGGTTCCTCTACCACTAACTTGAGATTAGTTTTAACGTAAATGACAATTCCATCATTTTGAAGAGGATGATTTTTAGTTGAGTAATCAACAAAACCCTCAATACAAGGAACTGTCATATTACATTTAAGTCTGCATTCCGTAAGTACTATTATATCGCATTCAATATCAAGTCTCTCAAGCAAAACCATGAGACCATCGTAGTTTTTTGAAATACTGCGTATGTTTTGATTTAAAACTACTAAGTTATCAGGCCGATTCTGAATAAAGTCTTTAGTTTCTTCTAAATTACAACTAATGGATTGCGCTACACAAACTGAATCTAATTCATCATAGATTGAACTACTATCCATAAAACAAAAGAACTTGGATCACAATGAGCATAACAAAGAAAGTCAAACTTTTCACAAATTTGGTACAGATTAATAAATTAACTAAATCAAGATTATATGTAACAATTATCACATGTTGTTGGGAAATCGAAATTATATATAGATCTATCGATATATATAAAGTACAGTAAAGGTTGAATTCAAGAAAATGGTTATGTGAGACGTCTTGAGATGAGAGATTATACAGTAAAGGTTTTTTGGTGAGAAATGTGTGTAGTGTGTATGTATATCTAATACTAAGTTTACTATAAAGATTGGAAATATTATAATGAATGATACAGAGAAAAAAGGCAAAACAAAACGCGTAAAAGTATACATTTGAGAAAAAAAGACAAAAATCTAGTCACTTATCGTTAGTCTTCAGTTTGTTCAGGTCCGATTCTTCGTTGATTCTTATCTGAGGTGAGCCCTCCGCCTTCCTCAAATATATCTTGCCATAGGAAGACCAGCAGAAAGTGTAGTTGTATGATTTCGCAAATTCTCGCGCTAGATAAAACAGCCTCTTGCCTCTAGTTGTCAAACTTTCAGACACAAAGATAGGTTTTGGCGTCCCAGAGATTTTTAGGTTTGAAGTATTGAGCTTGGATCCTTTATTATTCCTATTATATTGTTTTGTAGCCTTTATTGTGTTTTCTTTCAGTATTACCGTTGTGAAATCAACCACAATAGGTTTGAGATCTGACTTCGCATACCCTCGATAAACATCTTTAATTTCTGTCGAATTAATGTTTATTTTTAGAATTTGTCCTAGGTCGCAAATTGTTTTTATAAGAGATAATTTAGATTCTCCTTCTATTTTTGGAATATTTCTAATTTCTATTTTCGTAGAACAGCTATTATTTTCAATGTTTTCGATCTTATTTTCCAAAGATTTAATGTAATCCAAATTTTCCTTTCTTTCTTTCTGAATAATTTCGAAGTCTTTTTGTAGATCGTCATATTTTTCTGATAGTAATTGTATAGATGAGGAGATGGTATCATTTTGTATTTTTATTGAGTCGATGCTTTGTTTTAGATCAGATAATTTCACATTCTGGATATCCACAAACTCATTAAATAATTTCTGCATTTCCTTTAAAAGTTCATCTGATTCAATAACTTCTCGTTTCCTTTTTTGTCTTTGGATATTAGTAAAGGTCTGCGAATCCAAGCCTGAAACCAGAGTAGAATCCAACACCATGTCTCTAAGATTGCACTCTGATCCAGATTTTTTAGTTGGGCTATGTTTTAGTGGCATCTTGAATTAAGTTGCTAAGACAACAAAAATACCTCTTCCGATAGTTTTATGTCCGTGTTGTATTGGCGTCGACGAAGATATACCAGCGTGTTGACGGTGAACTACCCGCAGAGAGAGACAGCAATTATGACAGCTGTTCTTGTCTAGCGGGGGTGAAGAACGTGTGAGGGAGGTTATTTTAAAAGGACCAAAAGCACGTCTGCGTTACAACAAGACTTGGACGAGGGTGGATGTCTATCCACTGACTTACAAATAGCTATAAAGATATCAGCCGATTATAGAACAATGAAAATATGAATACACTGCAAATAAATGAAGCTACATTAAAAATATTTTGCGAAAGTATAAACAAAAAAGCTAATAAAATAAAAACACAATACAATCTATTAAAGTTTACACAAAAACACATTACGTTATCGTCTTTTGCTACAAAATTGCGAGGAAGCCATCATGAATTTTATAAGCCGCTACTTTACGTAATAAAAAACGACAATGAGCAAACTTACTCGCGACAGACGATTCATCTTGAATTATTTTTTTGGCAACCGGGACCGGCGTATCGAGATAAACTCGTTTTTAAAAGACTTTTTTTTGGCTATGAAGAAAATCTGGCTGGTTTTATCTTTTTTCTTTGAGCAGTACTCTTTGCAAGTTAAATAGTCGAGCTGCATGATAGTAAGTATGTTTAGAAGTTTTCTTTCACAACTTTGGCATGATTTTACTTATGTTTCATGTAGTTTTTGAAGTTTCTCGAGTTTGTAACTACAATGAATACAGTTATGATTTCAATCACTTCCAGTCATTTTTTTATAGACGAAATTAATTTTGACATTTTACAAATATCACTAGGACGTTTTTTTTTAGTTGGAGGACATCACCGGATTCCCACCCGCCCCGCGGGTGTAATATATCGGAATTGAACCGCACTAAAACCTCCAACCGCTCACACTCAGCGTCCGAACCCCGGCTGAGCCCAGAACCCAGCACGGAGTTATGAAGGACGACGCGACGCGTTACGCCCTCGGCACTCTTTCTCGTCGATCACTAGGACCCAAAGGAATTTTAACTGAAATCTTTCTAAAATTCTGTTCTTAACCACCTATAGTGAGAATAACTTTTGATTTTTACGAGCACAATGGACCTCGGTAGTACGAAAATGTTAAGCTTGAATCGTCAGAACGTGTTCAAATTCACAAATTGGATTGGACTAGATCGTGTTTGGTGTAAACGGACGTTGTGCTAAATACTGAAGTTTGTAAATAAAATCCAACAATGTACGAGGTTATTGGCACATATTTTATGTATGAAAAGTGCACATTATAAGAAAATTTTAGCTGCTGTATTGTAAGGACGCAAGCTACACACAAAATCATTCGTTGGAATTACTTTGATTGGAACTGTAAAGGTCTTATAACACTTTAATTCGAAGGATGCTTTATTAGTCAAATAATTAAATAAAAGATGAAGTTATTCAACCTAATGCCTCAAAAATGCTTCCGCTGTCATTGCACTCAAGTTTGAGCTTAAAATACCTTATAGATAAGCCTTAATTTGTGTCGCATTTAATACAAGTATCAACATATATTACAGCTCCCTGCGTGACATCACGACATAGTTAAATCACTTAAGCAGCCGATATGAGTGATAACATAGTTGTGACTCGCTCGAGATCAGCATTTGTCTGTTACTGATATTTTGAACATCTGTTCGGAATATATTAAGTTTAATTATTCGGATTGAGCAGATGGTGAATGCGGTTGTAGTGGTTTGGCTCTTCATGCACCTTTAGGTTTGGTTATGTATTTGGATAAACCTGTGTATTATTGAGGTTGAGTTAATTTAACGGTGATTTTGTAAGTAATGAGAAGGCATAAAATTTGGAACGATGCATTTTTTAGATCCGCTACTTAAGAATGTACCTACGCCGCAAATTGTAAGACATCAATTTAACTAATAACTTTACGACGATAAATCTACAAATTATATTCAGTTTCAATTTAATATTAATGTAAATGCCAAAATAAGAAGAAAAACTATTATAGAAAACATTAATCAAGTAAAACAGCCACGAACATTGACCCAGAGATCAATTAGCGATAAACAAACTTCGTGTTCGAATAAATCTTAGAGATTAATCACTGAAAGGCGAGTAAAGTGAAAGACTTAATAAATGGACGGTTGAGTGCAGTAGGCAACACATTCCGTGTTGATTTTCAGACGATAATACAATCATTCTTCATCATAAACGTTTGTTCATGCCGCGTTCCGCATAACTTCATTGGAAAACGCCCGGAGGCATATCAGATAGCAACAATTAGCCGAGAACCGAATGCTATAAGTTGCAAACGTTGCAAAACCATATTGCAGTAAATAGCCATATTTCATGAACATATAACTCGATGGCAAATCAAGTCTGTATCAGACGGAATTCTCTGTGTAGCAATCAACTAGTTAAAGTTGAATTTGCGCTAGAAATTCTAAGTTTTTTGTGATAAAGAAACTGTAACTTACTGCAACTACAAATACTTTTCCAATGAATTATATAAGTTTGATTCGTAGACAATTTCCGTCTTGATAAGAACCCATTGCAAATTTTTGTTCAAAGAAACTACAAAAGTTTCGACAAACCACATTTAAAGGATCATAAAAACTATGTCTTTGCTTATTTACAACTAGTTTGTTAAAGCATTACCAATAAGACAAACTCGTTAAATTCTATTAATTGCAAAGTCACCCGGAAAACTTACGAAAACAACGAACAAAAAACAATTGCCGTTAGAAAACGTGCAGTTAACATCGAACTGTTTATAAACGGACTTTCAAAAACGCATAGGAATAAATCCATTGAAGCAAACACATGCATTATGTCGGCGAGGAAGACAAACATAAACAACGGGTATTACCGAGTTAATATACACCTCGACGTAGTAACATTACCAGTGGATTGCGGCCCCATCCGCTACGTTCAAGCAATACTGTGACTTCATTAGCGCATTATTGCGGGTTAAGTGTAGTCGGAACTTTGTCAAACGAAATATTGGTTCTATAGCACGATTATCGACACATTGGTAACAATTAAAAGATGTCACAAGCAATGATGAGCGTATTCAATTCGAAATGTTGGTTGCGGAAATTCAACTTAAACAGACCGAAGGGCTCTCTGTGATATTGGCTCATATTCCATAGATTATACATCTAAACGTCTCGTGATTATCGAGCTGCAGATGCCGCTTCTGGGTGACTGCTTGTATCTCGCGATTTTTTTCTTGCTTTTTCGGACCGGCAAACTAACACACGTCAAGACCTAGCATCTATCTTGTCGGGGATGGGAATACGACGATTTCCTCCAACTAAAAAAAATATCTATCTTGTAGAGTGTAAAGTAAAGTATTTGGTTTCGATTTACATAGTACTAGCATAGTCACAAACTTTTATTATGTGTTTCTGTTTGTCCGTTATATTCCACATAACTTATCATAAAAATGCAATCAATACAAGCGAAAGTTTTTGTTTTAGCGCGCTAACACGATAAAAAATAAGCTAATAGACTCGTACCGTAACTACTGGCTTGAACTAAAACTGTGGCCCACATCACCAATACGAGTATGTTGTACCGTTCTCATTGAACAGTAATCATTTGTTTTGTCGTGTTTGTTTTATTGTATTGTATTTGGTGCATTAATTTTCCCATGGTTTGCAAAATGGCGTATTGGGTTAACTAGATTGGGGCATCTAGTGTTCAGAAGGTAATTAAACAGTATTAAATTCCTACTACTTCGCTTAGACTAAAATACGACACAAAGAAGCATCTATTGAATTTAATATTATTTGTTATTTACTTTTGGATGCAAAACTCTATATTTCCATGTCTGGATTTGCCTTGGATTGACTGATTATTTTGTGGGTAACGTAAGATCAAATAAACCACATATATTAAATATTGAATCATGTTTAATAACTTTTACCATGAAATACTTTAAAATGAAAATTATAATGTTTACAAGAACAAAATTATCAAACGTCTAAATCGACGCGTCAGGCAAAATTCTATTCCAAATTCAAACTTCTGCGTGACAGATTTTATGTAGACGTTTACCAGCCAGTCATCTGGTTCGCTAGAAGTTTATTTACATTTTCATTCACCTCGTGATGGTAAGTGGATCACCTTGCTCATGCATCAAATCAAAGCCGAAAATCAAATTTGTAAAAGAACGTGTACAAAGTTGTGGTAAAAAAGGTAATGTTTTGACTTCAATCATTCACAGCAACGTTCCTTTTTAAGGAAGTATAATAAAAAATCTATTATAATTTTCAAGTAAGGTTTTTGTCACTATTATTATCTATGTTTTGCCAAACGCTTTATTTCAAAGCGCACGACACGCGATTTATGAATCATAATACATATATTTTAATGTCTTTAGTGTGTACTTAACGTTTTCCATAATTTATTTTCTATTTGCGTAATATATATTATTTAAAATAGAAATTCCTAGTTATAGTATTTGCACCATTTTGTAACAAAGTAATTATATTCGTAAAAAATATTAAATTAACTTTTAAAATTGTACTGAAATAGGCAGATGAAATTTCAGATTATCCGATGTTAAGTCATCGATGAAACTACATTTTTACTTTGTAGTATATTTTATAGTATTATTCAAATATATAAAAATAATATTGTTTTTCATCCTTCTCTTCCTTACCTAACTACTTAATTTAAAATAGCTAGGCAATATAGATAGACATCTTCATATATATAAAAATGAATTGCTGTTCGTTAGTCTCGCTAAAACTCGAGAACGACTGAACCGATTTGGCTTATTTTAATCTTGAAATATTCGTAGAAGTCCAGGGTAGGTTTAAACACTTTAAACGGTGAGAAAATTTCCTTATGTGACGCAGACGAAGTTGTGTGGACCAGCTAGTATCTATTATATTTTCCGATTTCAATATTCTAAATAATGAGCCTTAGGTATATTCTTATTTTACTGTATTTCCCACATTTCATGATACAGCATGTTTATTAGATATATTTATCTTAACCGATAACTCGGAATCGTGATAATAGTATTTCTTAATTTATCTTTCAAACGAGATGAGGTTCTTAATTAATATTTTAATTAATTAATCATCGTTTCATTTCTAATGGTTAAGATTCCAAAACATATTAAATATTACACAGCATGAAACTTGTATTTATGCGAGTATTTTGCTTTAGAATATTTTTTTAAATTTATTATATCTTGAAAAACACCAATAATACGTATTTGAATAACTGACATTTTGTTATGCACATCTGCATTTAGAATCAGGTTCGAAATTATGGCTTTGAAGAACATACTAAAGGTGATATACCGGTGATATTATGAATTGGCTAATCGATAAACTTGTTTGTAAATATATTTAACAGGCAACCTGTTATTTATTTTAGTCGCTTGGGTATTAACATTATTTTCAATTTATTTATATACTTATCACTTTGGAATAAATGTTTACTGACATTAGATACAACTTATAATTTATAATTTTAAACCGATAGGAACTAATTTCTACTTATTGTCTAAAGTTTTTCCTTACATATTGACTACCAAAAAATATTCTTTCGGTACTAGAGTTTAGCGCTAAAAGTATCAGATAAATAAAAATCGTTCGTTTCCATAAACTAACAGTCAATGTTCGAAACATACACCTACTGAATAACCGAAAGCTGTAAAAATTTAAGGATAATTCATCCATTTAAATTAACAAAATCAGAAAGAGAACCATGAACAGTTTACCGTAAAGTGAATTGTTCAATCGATGAGGATCTCAAATGAGATTACCGACTTCACTACGTGTGGAATGGATTCATTGCATTTACTGAAGGGACGGACCGTATTTTACGAGCAGGCAGACGTTTATGTGGACTAAATAAAGCAAAACTAGGGCGATTAGATTAACTGCTTGCAAGCAAACGCTATGAAGATAACAAAAAGTTCTACAAATTCTATAGGTATTTGTTAACGTGAAACTTAAAGATAAAACAGTGTAGACGCTTTTAAGTATGATTTTATAGTACAAGGAAAAATATTCTGATAATAGACGTTGTTTTTGATGAAAGTGAAGCATACACTTAATCATACTAAATTCTGACTGTCTTTTGATATTTGATATAACGTCGTTAAAAATATTATTAGTATATAACTTTGATTAACGACGTGAAAAACATTTCATAAACTACGTACAAAGCTGGTATTATGAAAAACTTTCAAATGGACAGTTTAAAATTAGTAATATTTAAACTGGATTTATGATTTGAATTAAGACGAAATTCTTAATCTCTAGTAGGTTTTAAATTAAAAGAATATCTCGCCGAATACCCGACTTTTAAAAGTTCAGAATTTCTTGGTCAATATTAATTGTTAGTTCATCCACAGTAACAAAATTCTAACTAAAATACAGTAACCAAAAATGCATACCAGCTGGATATATTGACAGTACGAATAAAACAAACATAGTACTTTACAATGTACACAGACCGCAACTAGGCCGGGCGTCGTCCGCATCGAGAAATCGACTCGGCAAACATATTCGATTCCGATGCAAATCCACGACTGGTATGCGAGTGAAAATGTTCACGATGTTTACATAAAACTTTATGATCGTTCCTATGAAAATTCGAAGCTTGTTAAATGAAGATTTGAGCATTTTGTACATTGTTAAACGATATAACTACAAATAATAAAATAACTATAAATAATAAAATAAATTAACTCATGAACTAACACACACACTTTGCAAGCTACAGATTTAATTTAGTGGCATTAAAAATTCTTGTCCTCTGAAACTATAAAGTCTATAAAGTACGTACCTACTGAAAAAGTCTAATGGAACCGATGAAATTGCTTGAAGTCAATACATGAGAACTGTTACTCAAGTGCGATAGTGTAGTTGTTAATGAAGTGCCTTCAATAGCTGGGTAATGGGTAATTAGCGGGTTTGGCAATGGTATTGCATTCTATTGACGGGGTCTATAAGTGACAGAACTATTAACACTCAGTTCAAAGGTATACCTTATTGTAATTGATGAGTTCATGAATGAGCACATGAAGTAAGTTGGTTTATTTGAGTTATTGATCGCTTAAATAAGTTATAATAATAAAAAATGAAGTAATAATGTATCTTTCATTCTGTTTTTTCATTCATGGAGGTCGGGTAAAACTGGAAGCAGATAGAAGCTCGCATTCTAAAGACAATCATTTTATTATATGTAGTTAGTGGCTGGGTATAATAATAGCTTAATTATAAAATAAACATTAACTACCAAATACCTACATGTTTTAAAAACAATATATTATATAGTAATAAGGTTGGAAAACGAATAGATAGTCAATACTTAAACTAATTTGGTTAATTCGGCATTAAACGGCAAATTCTATTTTAATAATTTACATAATATTATTTGTTATACCGAATCAGGTCAGGATGCATGAATTGGTATTGTTCAAGTAATTATATTCGTCGGCAATTACCCGAATCAAGTAATTGAAATGCAATTAACGTTCATAACCAACTACATTAGAACTTACACAATCAGGAATCCAATCGTGGAATCGAATAGAAAATTCGATTTATCGCGAACTAATCCAATGGTTAAGTCACAACACTGGCCACTTTAAATTTAAAAAATTAAAAACTCTTTTGAATTTGATTATGGAATGCCGCGGTATTCAGAGAGCGCGCGTGCGATTGCTTGGGCAGAACGTCCACACAACCGTGAGTCTACTTTCGAACTGACTTAAGATTCTCTTGAACCACGTACCAATGTATTAGCGGAGGAATGCTGCAGTGCAGGCTTCGGCTATTTTCTTCGATGTGGTAGAACTGGCCAGACAAAAAAACAAGAATCAGTATTTTGCTTGCAGCTACTCAGCGTACTGCTTTAGTAATAAAAATAGGCCCGTACGATTAGGGGCATCGTTTGTTTAAATATTGGCGTTTCGCTTTGCGTAAGTAGAAATAAATGGTTTAGACCTACATAAATCTATTAGTGAGGAGAAATTTTGTTTTATTTCCTTTTAATTATGCTTTTTGAAGCATCAATAAAAGATAATTAACTTGTGATTTTTATGACTTTAATGTATTCTGTAAGTTGATATAATTAATAATTTTAGCGTAGGTATTGTTTTTGAAAGCAATAAGTTTGTATGTAATTTAAATTAGTAAACGTATTTTTTTTCCAGATCGTTCAATATTTGTTAACTTATTTGAGAAACCTTAAATCACAAGGTTTTCATCGAGGTTTAATAGCAATAATTGTTGGTAATTATTTACATCTACTAATTAATTAGGCATAGATAAGTAAATATTGGATGAGTAGGGTTGGCGATATCCTTTATTGTCGTTATGTATATCTAATATATAAAATTGTCGTGTCACGGTGTTCGAACTTGAACTCCTCCGAAACGGCTCGACCGATTTTGATGAAATTTTTTGTGCTTATCCGGTTCCTATGAGAATCGGCCAACATCTATTTTTCATCCCCTAAATGTTAGGGGTAGTCCACCTATATTTTTTTTTCGGCGCAGACGAAGTTGCGCGAGTCAGCTAGTATATATATATTACTACACAAATCATTGGAAACTTTTCAAATGTCCTATTTTAAATTATTTTGTAGAAGGTAGACCTTAATAATAAATTAGTAAATCAAGTAAAATTTAGTCGTAAAATGTGAGATGGGTCAAATTTAACATTACTTTTGACCAGGCCGACGATTTAAAAAAAAAACATTTACTTAAGACTAGAATTGTATCTAATGATAATCTTTGGATAATTCCATTAATATTCGTTCATCTTTTCATTGATTTTTCATTGTCAATGATTTCCTAAGCAAATACAAGTTGACAGCTGTTTTAGAACACAACATTTCATCGCATCGGGTATGCTATAAATAATATACCACACGAATATACATTTACGAAGGAAATATTAATATTTCAACGTTTAGACAACCCTACACAAGTATTCATTTTCCGGTGGGAGCTTCCGGGATATAATAAACGTAGCATAAGCGTGCGTTTTTAATTGAATTAAATATACACGTAAAATAATAAACAAGCAATAATACTGAAAGTGACGGAATATATTGTAATTGATTATTTATGATACATTTCAAGTAAGAGTGCTTTTCACTACTGAAATGTTTTTATTGTATAAATATTGTGTTCAGTTGCGTGTATCAAATAGCTTTGAATACAAATAACAAAGTTAAACATCGATTTCGTTTGGTATTTTTTGTTGATATATGCCATTTTTATTTTGACTGAATTCTCAAAAGGAGGTTATTAATTCGTCTGTCGTCTTTTTTATGTTTTGTTACTCATTAGGTACTTTAGGTGGAGGTGGCACGATTATCTGTACGTGTATTGTTTATGTTCTGATAAACCGATTTCGATGATTCTTTGATTTTTGTTAGAAAGTACACAGTTGGAACATAATTTCCAATGAATTTGATAAAGATCGGATCTGAGTAGTTTTTTTGCTATTCTTAAAAAATTGAAGTGTTTTTCATTTTTGTGAGGAAATATTATTCGCATATAACAATTAAATATTTAAGTATTTTCTTGCAAAATCTTATACACACCACCGGACAGCCAGTATGATTTTTAAATGCACAACAATTCTGTGAGGACATTAGCAGTGTATAAGAAATTTCACTCGACATCATTGTCGTTTCGTTTGCAGTAATAAATTTAATAAACTTGGTTTACAACCAGGAAAAACTGTTCACAATTAATAACGAACATTAACAAATCAATGAAACTGGTCTCCATAGACCGTTACCGATTACATTACAACTCGGTAATCATTACGAAACTGACGATAAATAATTTATTAAAAAATTGCGTGAAACTTACATCGTACTTGTGCAGTAGTCGTTTTAATTTATTTTAGTCGTAAAAGTAATTACAATCCATAATTCTGAAGATTTCTAATTATTTAATCTGTTTTATTTATAGGTATGAAAAGATTTTTTTTTACTATAGGTAGCCTAGTTACAGCCCGTTTGATGATAAGTAGTATTGTCATTACCATACTACTATACCATACCATTATTTATGGTTTAAGAGAAAGCATTTTCTGCTATATTACTAGATCAGAATAAGAATCCGTACCTACTAACTTTACTTAAATTTAGACAAGGCTAAGTAAAGTAACTAACTTTTACCTTAATACTTTCATGCATTTTCAACGGGTTCTTACAACGATATTTAATTAATTGCAAACAAATCTGTCTACCCGAATCACGACATACCACACTCTCTGTATCTACAAGACTCTCTGATGTGAGTTCGAGTTCCAGTGGTACCACGACGAACGAGAAAGAGGGTAGACAGATTTGTTTGCACTTAAATCGACCCGCAGTATCCAGTCTTCTCGTGATCATGACGTTTCAAACAACGTTGAAATATCGAGACAACTCAATTAATTAAATATCGTGGTAAGAAAATGCATGAAAGTATTATATATAGAAAACCGCTAGTGTCTGAATATGTTTATATCTTTTACCTTATTACTAATTTAAATAAGTCTTTAAAAAATATTATTTAATTTGATTCGTTTCATTAAAGTTTAAACGAACTGAATTGAAAACAGAGAAATTCGTGTATTAATTATATTTGTTCTTTAATTGTATTTTGCACGCAATGATCTTGAATATGTAGATTTCAAATTTATTGTAATTAAGCTTGTTTTTGCATAAGACAATAATTATGTATTTTTGTGATTTTCTCTTGTATCACGAGAATACAATGTTGTACACGCAAAACTACGTTGTTAACATTGCAACTCATTTAATAGTAATATCTTACCTAAAAGGTAAATAATAAACAAAGATTTATTTTATTGTCAAAAGTTTTACTGACTCATTACGACGAACTAAATCTTAAAGTAAATAAAAATACCAAAAGGGTTCAGCGTCGCAAGGGGATCTATTTTGTTGGGACTCTCCGAAACATATTTACCCTTTTCGTTTTTAGTCGACATTTTATGAAGGGTGATGAGCTAGAGAACAATTTATTCGCATCAGCCCCTTTAAATCCCTCTCTTAGTTAAAATTTCATTAATTCCCACATGCTTGGAATATCGCGAAAATCACGTAGTTTACAATATGTATCTAGTAAATAAATCAGATGTTTTGAAAATTATGTGGTTAAAAGAGTAGGAATGCTTAAAAAGCCTTATATGAGCGACAGTAAAAAAAGTATACAATTTCCCACAATCCCCAATATCCAAAATCCACAATACCATTGTGTGAAAAATATTATGAAAGTTTCCGGCGTGACAGAAGACTTATCCCAGAATAGGTGTGAATGGAAAGAAAAAAAATATTGCGTCTATCCGATTTGAATGGGATAAGGTAGGGCTGAAGAAACTTTATAGGAATTTATTTAACATACGAACAACTGAACTAAATAACAATATCAATATAATCTTAGTTATTTCAACAATAAGTAGAACAACTTCTATAAAGTATTTCAACATTGAGGTCGGGTATGCACTTGCTAAAAAGTTAAATGTCAACTCGTATTGACACTAAGTATGTGAAAATTATCCAGAGTGCTACATTTTGCACTACATGGTTACATTTGACAGCTAAATTACAAGCACAATGAGAAAACTTTAGTAACTAGTTATTGCGATCGACCGGTAGGAATGATTTGTATGTATATTTAAACTCAATCTTACGATAGTGGTTGTGCTTATCAATATTATACGATTAGTTTATAACAATATTAGTCACCTGTAGGTTAGTCTCTGAATCAGTAAACAATGACACATTATTTTAGAGTTAGATCACATTTGCAATGACGTCATGAAGTTTTCTTTGGACACTTTTAATGGTATTTTTATGTACATATTTGTATTTAGAAATGGACGTTTAAATAATATTTTCGTAAGAGCATATATACTTTAGATTACACATACCTTTGGGTTTAAAATGTGTAATATATTACTCACACATCTTATATCTAGTCTAAGATGCAGTTTCATTTTCATTAAAATAAATAAACAACAGTACCAAAAAAATTAAAAAGATAACAATCCATTTGCTCAACTGACGGCGACTGGTTGCATAATCGCGACTGGACGCAATGTCTATGTAAAAAGAAAAGAAGCAGTTTAATTTACTTTGATTGCTCAACTGACATCAACAACGTTTAACTGCTCAGCAGGTGATTTTTGATGCTAAATAATATAATATAATGATGTAACTAATGCTGTGTATAGACTCTATTTGTAATAAAAAAAACTTAAAAACGTTCATATTAAAATTCGGTGGTAAAATTAAAGAGGATTCTGGATAACGGGTCAACCAAATATTAAATTAAAGATACACAACTGTTATTACTTCACCATCGTAGGTAGAATAGAATATACTTTATTGTACCAAAAACACCAATTAATTTAAAAACTGATAAAGCTTATAGTAGTTGTACAATATAGGCGGCCTTATCGCTATAGCGATTTTTTCCAGGCAACCTTAGGTACTGATGGGAATTTAGAGACTAAAGGTCCTTCATTGCAATTAAAACTTTACTAGTTTTAATTAATTAAAAACAAATAGTGAGAAATAATGTTATAATTTTGGAAATGTAGCAAATGTTTTTCAAACAAAGTCAAAGTCGTACACAATATGACCTTAGTAGTTTAAACCGAGTTATATTAACACTTAAAGACAAAAGTAATAAAACATATAATAATAAGAATGTTGGCCATGGCTAACTCGCTCCGAAAAGTGGTATTTATTTCAATGTCGTAATATTCAACATGCAATGCTATAATTACGATTAAATGTAGTGTGTACGATTGCTAGTACCTTATGGATTCTGGACAATTTGTATCCAATAAATCGCAGTGTAATCCCGAGTTATTATTTTAAGCCGTGGTATTTTATGAAATAAAATAAGACTACCTACAGAATTTGTTATCTTTTTATGTTTGAGTCTTTATCCATGCTCCAACCGAACATGTGTCTTGTGCACTGCTGTTTTCCGTGCTGGTAGCTTGTTGACAGAGCTATTGATACTATTGCAGGCGCTGGATTGCAGGTAATTGGTTTTTGAACTATAAAGCGACTTTGAAGTATAAGGTTCTGGGTAATAAATATAAATTAGTTTTCATTGCCATGTTGGCAGAAGAGCTGACGGGCTACCTAATAGTAAATGGTTACCGTTACTCATGAACCTCTGAAATATTAGGGGACACGGCAAGGCCGCCAAAACCTACCTGATATCTCTTCAATCCTCGTTTGAAGACGAACTAGGAATAGCGCTCTGAAAACACCGAGGAGGGGAGCTCATTTTATAACCGCATATTCATTATTTAATTAAGTAAAAGTTAGAACTGAATTTATTATGCAAAGACGTAAAGACCGTACCCACGTAAAAAAAGAAATAAAGTCAGTTGATGCTACATATTGTGTGTAACAATACCCATTCCGTGTCCCGCTTTGCGCCTACGCATCACGCTATCTTTGAATAATTCAAAAATGTTAAACAGACATTTCTCAATCACGCAATTGAATGTAGTGTAACTGCAATTGAACATAAATTTAAATATCACTAGTAATACAAGTGCATTGATATTATTTATCGATGGAGCGTGCGGTGGACCGATTATTCAGTAAATTCTAATTGTAATAATATTTACTACGCATAGTAGACCCCGTCTCCAGTGGCCCTCTGTTTTTTTATATTGTATTTTTAAATTTATTTTATTGTGATTGTTTTTTTTAATATAATGTAAAAAATGAGCAAATAAATGAATACTGGTTTTCTACGCATAGAAGAACGTTTAAAAAGCGCCATTAATTGTAGCCAAAAGGTAGCGAATTCACTACTGTGATTTTGATAATGAGTTAATTTATAAAGAGTTTATCTGTTGAGGTAAAAACATCACCATGGATACAGAAAATTTTCTTTCTATCTAGGTATCTAGTCAGTTTATTCATTTTATTATATCATTTTAGTAATTTTCAATCTGAGAATGTGAAGCAAAGGTGCTTGGGAGATGATTGGGGAAATATAGTAATTATTTCCTATTATGAAAGTTTTAGCTTTACCACTTCACAGTTGCATAAAACGTATCTAATATTATATAATAACTAAAAGATACTTATTTAACCACGATGTATATTACATATCTGATTGTAAAATATTCTAAGAACTTTTAATTGTGGTAGCCTGAATTCTGTTTATGTTAAAGTAATTTTCCAATTCATAACCATCCATCCAACCTTAGCCGTGTAAATATTTCTTAATCATTAATTAAATATTAAATATCTTATTAGGCTTATTATTTTAGCAAGCATATGTTTATTATTATAGCCATAATTTATGGTACTAAAATGTAATTTATCTTAGTATGAACGTCGTAATGATTTCTGCACTTTAAAAATCAATTCTTGATATTTGAACCGAAATTATTATTGTTCTATAGAACTAGCTACTGTAAGTTGAGTCGAGTGAACTAAGTACATAGCAATGACGCGTATTCGAAAAGATGAAGGTTACGTTCAGCATTTAAGATAAGCTTACGACTACAACGGTAATGGTAAAAATACAATAACTTAAAGTAATTAAGAGAAATTTAATAAAACGTGAAACGTGAAATATGTGAAGTCCCCAATCCGCATTGGGCAAGCGTAGTGGACTATGCCTAACCCCTCTTCGGAGGAGATTTGACCCCAGCAGTGGGCAGTAATGGGTTGTTACAGGTTACAGATAATAAAACGTAAAAATGAAAACTGAATTGTCATTTAAATATCGTTTCTATAGCAGATACCAGTAGTATCACCTGACATGCAAATTGTGCGTCGATAATGTAGCAAATGAAGCGTGAACCTCTTTGGGTGGTACAATACATGAGTTTAAGCGGATGGAAGTATTTTACGTATCTTTAAACCTTGAAGTATTAAGTTAATTGTTGAACTGAAAATGCTATTATTTGCCGTATAGCTTAAACATTAATATTTTTTTAATTAGTAGGTAATTGGTCACTAAGACTGTCGTGAAAATAGAAGAAATATTTTTTTTGGAGTTAGATTTTTCTGTTAGAAGTATGTAACTGATTTCAGTTTCTTTATAACAATGGCAGATTATTTATTTCAGATTTAACTTATTGTACATTCTGAGCCAAACCTTCTGTATACCAGGTTTATATTCCATATTGCAGGGTCTCGTACCATTTTAATGAACGACAGTATGATCATTTATAACGTCTTTTATGGCTTTTACCCTAATAAATAGAAACCTATTAGCGTTTCTATTAACATTACACTTTATTTGACGGAGACATATTTGTCTACGATTTTGTCACAATTAAATTCGATAATATGAAATAATATTGCATAATATTAATTTACTATTTGTAAAAAATATTTATTTCAGTGAAATAAATAAATTAATAAAATTGTATTGTGCTTTCGAGCGAATTGCGATGAGTTCTTTAAAAGGAAATAATTGTAAGTGCTTCCTTGAAAAAATGCACTCAGAGTTGAGATTGGTTTTTAAAACGAATTTCACTATTACAGTCCCTCTTTTCTTTTATATTGCATCAATTTTATCAATTTCCGTTTTATATTTCTTTGTTGTCGATAGTTACGAAATATCATCTTTGAATGTACAATAGTACTCCGAAGATAATTATTTACCAATATCAGGTGCTAGACACCTGTAATTTTTTTCTGTCACCAAAACTAGCTTTTGGTCAAAAATTGCACCATATGTGACGAAGGATATAAAAACAATACAATTAAATAAAAAACTGCAGCTTGTTTACCCATAGTTCGTTAAATAGAAACCACACGTAGAAATCATGTGTTATTAGCTTCGGTTTGTCGTCAAGTGGACAGCTTAGTGGTATATAGAGTGAGACTAAATGGCGCGTTTGAGTTGCGGTGAAAAGAGAAATTCACAACGAGTTTTCCACTGTGTTGTAAGATTATGCGGTTTAAGTATATTTAAAGTTATTTAATACATAATAAGATACAAGCAACGTTTTAAACGATTTTCTAATATGATCTTCAGTTGCTTTTCTCTATTGTTATTGAATTTATTAATTAGTATGGTCGTATACCAACGTTCACTCTTTAATTGAATGGGTAATGTACCAAAGCAAGTAAAACGTTATTTATGATTGAACATTGGTAAGGAAATAAATGTGCTTTGCAAGTGTTATATACTACTTATTATCTTTCAATTAACTAGTAGATACATGACAAAACAAATGATAACATGCTATCCATTGTTAATACTTGTAGATGTTAATGGAAATAAATATACCTACCATATTTTGAATTTACTTTATTTTTCATACTTTCAAGATTCTTCTTCTAAGTCGTATCCTCATGACGGAGAGTCGTGTCTGCTAGAAGCCGACGTAACGTTGTTCAGCAGCTTCTTCCATGTGGCTCTGTGTTGAGCCTCCCTGAGTGCTGAAGTTAGGGACATACCCGATACTTCCCGTATCTGGTCACACCACCGTGTTCGAGATCGGCCTCTCGGTCACTTGCCTTACACTTGACCAACAACAATGAGCTTCTCAAGATTGTCGTCTTTTTTTCTAGTTATATGGCCAAAGTATGCAAGGATTCGCTGGTGGCACACGGTGGACAGCCTAGTTTCGATTTTTAGCTCACTTTCAAGATTAAAACGATTATAAATAAAATAATGTTTTCTTACTATGAATAACTTCTTAAGGATCCTTGTCTTCACTGGGGCAGAACAGCGATTGACCGGTATTCCCTTAAACGGTTAACAGTTATTCAACCTCTTTACTTCATAAGTCAAACGGGTATTATAACATTTATCTATGACTTGTTCTAAGCATAAACTATTTAATTTACGTCTTGCATTACTCCTCAGATATCATAATTAAGGTTTTTTTGATTTTATCATTTTTAGTTTTGTCCACTCGTCTGTGGCTTTCAAATATCATCTATAGACAATGGGCCGGTGCGACGAGAAAGAGTAACATAGTGCGTAACGCGTCGTTCCTTCCCGCATAACCCCGTGGTAGGCTTTGGCCATAGCTGCGGTTGGACGCAGAGTGTGAGCGATTGGAAGTTTTAGTGAGGTTGAACTCCTAAATATCTCGCAATTTCCTCTAACACAAAAAAAAAACTATGAACGATACTACTAGACAAACACCAATTTTGGTAAATTCTCTCCAAGTGAGTTAAATAATTCACTTCGTAACAAGACCTGACTTTCATCGTTCTATGAACCTATGTGATGTTAATACTACAGACTACCACCTATCAAACTAATGATGACTTCGACAGTATTAATAAATTAATATTCTAAATAACTTACACTATTACTAAACGGGTTCTTTCCACGATTATTTTCAATTGAGCGATCCCGATATTGATGATGTAGATAACCGCGAGTGTTTAAAGATATTTATTAATATTCTAAATGTTTATCGAATTAACAAATATTTCATATAACGTGCCTACTAAGGCTGATCTCTATCATTTTACGAGCACAATAAAAATCGGGAGCCGTGACTTGTGAGCATGTAGGTCGCAATCGATGTTATACAACCAAGTTACATGGGTTCCTTTAATATAACTTATCTTTTGTGGTTTCTGATTGATTATAATTGGGCGTATAAGTAGGTCTATCGCTTATGGACATTTTATTTATTTATGGAGTTGAACCAACAAAGTAACACCAAAACACATACAAATAAAGAGGCAATCGAAGTACACATGAGTAAATGTCACTTAAATAATAGGTACAAACAGCATGCTAATAGATAAGAACATCGGAATTCAAAGTTACACTAAGTACAAAAAAGAATAATAATTTATAATTAAAAAACATGTCGTATGAAAAGTAAATCATTGAATTATAAAATGAATATTAAACGATACAAAACACTTATATTAAAATATTATTTTATAGAAATTAGAAGCTAAATAATTAAATATTGCTAGATGCAAATTTAATTTAATCGGGTTTTACTAAATGCGTACACGGTACAAATAATACGACAATTTTTTTTTCAATTTGTACCTTGTAACCACTGGATAGATTTTTGCGGAACTTTTACTGATAGATAGCTGATACTACTAGGGAATATTATTAAGAGATCAGATGATCTTATAGTAAACATAAAGTGCACTTAATAGAAGTAGAATAGTTCACTATTATTGGAACGAAGTTCCTTATCGCGTGTTATCGAAAGGGGGCTAGACGGAAAAAAATCTTACGAAAAGTTGTCACGACACTTTTTTTGTTTTAGATGATTATCGCCATATGGCGCTGTGATCAAAATCTTTTAAAACACGTTCCTTATATTTGTTTTAGATGAGTATCGCTAGATGGCGCTGTGATCAAAATCTTTTAAAACACGTTCCTTATCGCGCGTTACGTAGGAAAAAAAATTATAAGATATATTTTAATCGAAAGGAACTTCGTTCTATTCGAGTGTCCCATTACACCTCCCAAGTTTTTTTTAATATAAATATGTTAAACAAACTGTATAGTGCAACTTCATCTCTGTCACTAAGGGAGGTATGATTTATCCCTATTTTTGTTGTAAGTAGTTTGCAGCCAACAGACGAGCATGGTCTTGTACCTGTATTATGAATATATCAATGTTCGTCTCGGATCAGCGTGTCTAAAAAAATCTCTCTGGTTCAGTAATTTTATGACACTAATAAATGAACGCATCGAAAATAACTTATTAAATTATAGTATAGTATATAATCAGATTTGCAAGTAAATGACCTTTATAAATACTTTGGTCACACGCATAATATCGTCAATCAGTTGACTCTACTGTGACTCTACCATACTCTACATTGTAACTATTTAGGTCAGGTTGATACGCAACTATATTCACGTTCAGCTTTAATATTATATTGTAGAGCAATACTACGATTGCATTCCGAAATCCCGAATAGCACTATAATTATACAGTAAAATAAAGTTTATATTTTTGTCTCAATTTTTTTTGTTTTTATTTTTGTCTCCATTTAAGTTGTCTTCTAACTTTAAGATCTAATTCGATGAATTAGATTAGTAATTGTTATTAAAATCACTTAAAAAATATATAACGTTGATTAAAAATAAAATAAACTTTTTTTTTCCACGTCAGCTTTTTCTAAAATAGCTTGTGCTGTAAATAGTTAAAAAACGATTAATTTATACATGTGACTAATTTATTAAATTAACAATAATAAAAAGTTTTATAAAACAATACATTTTATTATTATCAAAGCCTTTAAAAGCTTTCGATATTTTATTTTTTAAATTTGATTTAAATATAATCAACAATCTCCTTATACCGTTGAATAAAAATGTAAATATTAAACTTTTAATTATTGATTAATTAAACATTAAATCTTGTTACAATAAGCTACGTAATAAAATGCACACAGCTTTAACTTAGTTTCAACAGCGCTATCTAGCGACCAGTAGCTGTACGAATTGTATTAATGTACAGTCAAAGCACAAGTTGCTTAAAAATGAACTTTAACTACATATTCTAACAATTTATGACAGTACAAAATTTGGTATAGGTTTTATTGTAACTTTCTATTAAAATTACTAGCTTTTTAGATAATTTTTGAGGTGTTTAAGTGCGTTTTTCGATTGGTTTTGTGTCGGAACGCTTAGTCCTGGTTCGGCGCGTATCCGCTAGATGCTCCACTGTGCCACCGTGAAGTGAGATTCAATATGGCGGCACATTCGCCTCTAGAACAGGGCGGGGAGAACAGTCGCCGAATCGACATTACAATACCTACGCGTATTTTTGACGAAAACGACGTGTCCGTGACTAAAACGCGGGTGAAATTGCGAAATAATCGAGTGTTTCAGTGTTAATTTGCATCGTTTGTGTTATCATTTGTGAATAATAGTGTATTTGTAGTGAAAAACGTGCAAGGACTTTAGGGTAACAATGTCTAGTAGTTGACATGTTTATCTGTGTCGTGTGTGAAGATTTTCCCTTCGCGTGAGGAGTTGCGGTGTGCTTGTGTGTGTGTTGATCGTCGTAGTGTGAGTGTTAGTGGCCGTGGATACGAGACGATTTAATGATGGATTGCATTTCCAAGGATCTATAGGTAAAATCGCTAAATTATTTGACCTTGTTTGTTTATATTACAGCTGTATTGTTACACAAATTTTAGAGACCGCGTTCTGTGATTTCTTTGTTTAAAGCTACCTAGTTTTCGCCTGTAAAGTTGTAATGTAATTTATTTATGAAAAGTCCTTGAAGCAGTGGGAATATTTTACATTTTTTTTCTGAAATTGAGTGCTATAAATGACCCAGGTGTTTTTGTTCCTTTTTATATGAGATCGTCCAGACGACGAACCTTGAATTTTGTTTGCATAAAACAATTTATATTTTGCATGTGTGTTCTGTATTTATTATTCAATGACCTTAGATAATGACTTCAGGACATTGACACTGTTCACTATTAAAACCAGCAATTTGCATTTAATTAGTCAATTTCAATAGCAACACTAATATTCCAATTGGTTTGTAATTTCCTAAACATAAAATCAAAATAAATGGTTTTAATTCCAATATTATTAAAAGTGCAGTCTATTTTAAATACCTATAATAATAATACAAGGGCTATGCATTAAATAATTTACAGTCGAGCGATCCAGCTTGCATACGAATGAATTGTAATTCATTACATTCATGCAGAGTCGCACTCGCGCCAGAGTATGGTTCCCCTCGCTCTGTTCACTGGCTCTGGTTATCAACTTACGAAATGTCTGAGTCCGTCTTATTCTGACAAACTGCTATTGTGAACGCTCCGTCCCTTTTCGGCGCATATTGCGCGTTTTTCTTCTTTTGCCGCGTCATATGGCAATGCCAAGCCACGAGAGTAAGCGTTTCAAAATTGTACAGATGACAAATGGCTTTTAGCATTAGAAGGGAGCGTTTCAGCGCAGTATTAGGTTATGATTTTGATCCTAATTGATTCGAGTCCTTTGTTTAGAGAAGGGTTGGCTAATAAGAGGGTAGAGGCCAACGTTAAGGGTAGGTAACCGCGCATCGAGACCGCGCAGTTAGACCCGTGGTACCCGAGCGAGTCGCACGTGGCCCTCTCTGGAAAATTTGCCGCGAATTCTTTTGTCCTCTAAGTACTTAAATCAGTGACAAATGGGATTGAATCATTCATGGAGCTGCTCGTTGAATTTTACGAGCGTGTGAGTGGCCTGGACGGTAAATTGGGTTAACTTAATTATCTTTTACTACATAACTTACAGGGACGAACAACTCCCGAAAATGCTTTAAGTAGAATTATAGTTACTTAGGGATCAACGTGATAAGTTTTTTGAAATAGCTTTAAATAATTAACTACACATAAATAACTATTTTCTCTTATTTACAATATCTAAAACTGCAATTCCTAGCTTTACTTAACTTAGCAATATTATGTTTTAGATTTAATTGAGAATTTAAATTAGGACAACATTGTTTTTCACGTGTCAGTTATTCTTATCGCAATTAAATAAAGTAATATAGAGAGAGTAAGTGCGAAGTCTGAGTTGTTATTCATGGGACCCGTTATGCAAAACAAAACGACGAATTATGCAAATCGTATGATCGCTGCATCTTTATCACAATACCAGATTACGTTTAATGTAAATAAACATTTGTTTTGTTAAAAAATATTTGTTTTTTTTTTTTAATATTTGAACGTTTACATACAAGGTGTATTTTTGTAAAGAACAACGACTGATTTCAATTATCAAGTAATGGAACATACTTCTGAAATTCTGGGAAACACATAATCAGAAAAAGTAACATAAAGAAACAAAAAAATAAAAAGCTAGATATAATATTTTTAGTCCGTACTAATCCTCAAATAACCTTAATAAAAGTAATAAAATATCTATTCTAGGTTCAAGGGAATCATTGAAAAATTCAACAGAATTGAGTGTGGAATTTTATTGACACAGAATATTGCAAAATTACGATCTATAATACAATATCGCTTTTCAAATAAATTGTGATGCAATTTTGCTCTTTATCAAAGTAATAAACTTAATAGACGGTTGACAGCGTAATTAAAGTGAACGGAGTGTGAACATGCAAACACTTCTCATTACATTCTTATCAAATTAAATCTAAATTTAAAACAAACACTTTTTAATTTTCAATATTTTACATAGGATTTGTTTGTTGCTGATTATGGTTTTTACATTTTTCTTTGCGAGGCAGAGGAATAAAAAAATATAAATTTCAACTCTAGATAATTTGTTCTTACCGTCTAAACCTTATTTATAACCACTCTAAAAACACTTAGTTTTCAGAATCAATACAATACCAAGTAAAGGAATTATAGACAAATCTCCAAGCTTATCGCTGCTCAAAAATAAATTTCAAATCCCCAATCGTCTGTTGAGCAAACATTCCTCAATAAATCAGACACCGGATATTGTCTTTTAATACAATTCGATTTCCAATACGCGCTGCGAGTTTGGAAAGCGTACCTACACGTATGAAATACGGAATAAATCCCGAATATATTATTGAAATACTTTCCTTATTGAGTTACGATGCTTTTCTGATCTTTGAAATATTTAACAAAAGAGTAAACGAAGAACGCTTTAATACTGTTTTGAAACTGATAGGGCGTTGTTATTCCTAGAACAACCTTTAATAATATTAGCTAAATTAAGTCAATTATTCGTGATTAAATCGAGTTAATAATGTAAGCCAAACTTAGCTGTATATTGTACCCTTAGGGTCTTAAGTCTAAACAAACAACCTAATTTACGTTATTGAGGAAATCGGTACTAAGTATCGAATATTAAGCTGATCTAAAAAATCTTATTTAAACAGTTTTAAGTAATCTATTTTACAAGTCAAACTTAAGGTGATTTATAGTACCGTTATCATTATCACTATAAATTGTGTAATATAAACTGCTTTTAAATATACAAATGAATGTGAAAGAAACAAAACCGAAGCACTTCCCTAGAGACACGGACTGACTTCAATTAGAGAACGTAATTAAGTGAAGAAACTAAAAAGTAAACAATTATAGGTCAGTGAGTAACAAAATGAAAATCAGTTTAAATTTTAAAGCGTATTTAACAGGTTATACCTACAAAGACGAATGAGTCTTCTAACAAATAATAAAACTCTCGATAGGACAGAGAGCTAACATAATATTAAACCGGTAGATATAAAAGCAAAAATGTGAACAAGAAAAAATAAATCGCCAGCTTTAAAGTTCTTTTTACGTTAAACCTCAAAGTACAGAGTTTATACGTTGTTTTATAAGGAAAGCGTATTTTATTGGTAGTTGATTTCGTTTTAACTCCATTTATGAGGCACACGAGTGTAATCAACAAGTCTTGGTAACGTTCGACCGTTCAATGGGTTCTTTTGTCGCTTCGAAAAATATTTACTGCGTTCGATTCAGAGAACCGATAAATCGATTTTACTTGTTGTGTTGGTTAATTATAAGTGTTTAGGGTAATTGTTTGTGTTTAGCTTTTAATGGTATATTAATATGATTAGAGGATAATTGGAGATTTTTAGGCATAATAATACTCTTATTACGATGTTTATTTACTCGAGGCATATTTACATTAGGATTCGATATAGATCCTACGTTTTGTATTAATAAGTAAAGTTCAAATAAAGGTATTTTTGAATATGAACTTTTAAGATGATCGATATTAAGCAAAGTAACATCTGTTAACAAAATTTTAATTGATACTTTTACTTAATTTACAGTCTGCGAATTCAAGTGATTACTTGCCAAAACAAAAGAAAAAGCAAATACAAACCATACCTACACTTAAAAAACGGCTAAAGATAAAACAAAGAATACTTTGTTAAGTGTGTGCACACATACACGCATATACAAACACATAAAACGAGAACAACACAAAAACATTGCTATCATTCCAAAATGTTGTAATCAATTTCTGCCATAAGCTGGGTTAAAAACTTCTTTGAAAAAAATAAAAAAGTTATTTTCCATGAATTTTATATCAGACGAGTGTAAGCAGTTTATAAGTTGAAATCGTATAAAAGACTTGAGTTTGCGAGAAACAACCTCTATTATTGTTCGAAAGAAGTCGACCCGTAAAAATACTCGTCTCACTTACTTCTGGGCGGAGCTTTAGTTTAATTTGCATCGTGAGCTTTGAAACTTCGACTGTGTACTCACTGAGACTTCGCAGTGTTTTTGACGGTTCTTTTATTTCTATCCACCTTTATTTTTATGAAATTAAAATATAAAGGAATATTTTATAATCTTTTTAGGCTACCTTTTGTTTTTTAACTAAAACAAACACATAACTCTTTTGAATGTTTAAATTGTTGTGGTTTATTGAATTTGTTAGAGACATAATCAAGGAGATATAACAGTGAATCATTACAATAAAATTAAAGTCTTCGTAACCTCGCCATCTGGTATCTTGTCTGATCTGCAAGCTTTATCAATTCATTATATTCAGTACATAATTTTGTAATTGTTTCAAAAATAATAGGCTCTAAATTAACGACAAGTCGTTATTGTTGCGTTTGTGCTTTATTACACTAGATTTTTACTATGTACGAGTATAACTTTGCAAATAGAAAATTCTTCTACTACCAAAAAATTAAACTGTTCTATTCTATAAATAAAAAAGCCGTAAAAAATGCAGATTATATCATCTAAAAAAAATACAGTAAAGATCTCTGGAATTTCATAAAATCATGACCGAGTTGATATAGGTCAGCTTAAAATATTTTAACGAAAGCAGGCTATGAAAATAACAAGCTGATTTGTGAAAAATACTGCGCCTTCTCCCAATATCTTAGATTCTGCAAACATATTGATCGTAAATCATCTCTCGGAAAAATATGAGAAGGAAATTTGAAAATGTACTGGAAAACGCGTTGTTAATACGTCGTCGAGTCGTATTTGTGCGACGAGTCTTACCTGGAAGCTTTTGTATAAATATTTATTTAACTCTTCATTTGAACCGAGAACAGATTCACGATCAAAGAGTAAAGATGATGATTGTTTAATGTTATTTGCTTTGGTATTTCAAGATATTTTATAGAAACATAGTTTTGTTTTTATAGATTTAAAAGATACTTGAAATAGTTTATTAAGTTTTGTGAAAAGTGTAATTTAAAACAAATAATATTAATTAGAGTTTATAGATAAATTATATATAATAGTTACGTAAAAAAGCTTTACGTTTCTTCTGTGTTTGTTTTCTACTTTCTAAGTAAGCATCAAGATAAATCGTCGCAAAACCTGAGTTCATGTTTACTAATAAATCCCTTAAACCTTTGAAGACATTAATTAAAACATCAAAGCGAGGAAATTACTTTTCCATTTTCCTGTTTGTCAATCATATCAAAGAATTTGTTGGGTAAACGTAATTCAACGAAACTTGATTAAAACACTTTTATGGTTTAACTTCGCGTTTAAATTAATTGTTAAATTAAATTTCGGTTACTTGTTACATTTTGTGGATCGACGTTTGAGGGTTAATATTTTGGTCGGATAATCATGGTACACATATGTTATTAATCTTTAACATATTACTTTTATAAACACTAGGTATGTTTAAAACGAATGTTGTTGTCTTTGAAAGCTTTTAGGAGTTCTTTAAATTTTTCTTACCAAACCGCCAAGTTTTGATTTGATAGAGCGATTTTCGAATATTTTAGTTATTGTTGGGTATAAAATATTTTGCTCGAAAAAAAGCTTTAGGTCCTACCTAATACTATTAAGATCGATATATATTGAAATTCCCCACCCGCTGTCGCTCACGATCCCAAAGCATCTCGATCACATAACATTCATAAACTTGACATTACAATAACGACATCAACTTATTATCCTGAGATAGGTCAAACGGTTGACTTGTTGGGTCACTGAGCGCCAGAGTTACAGCTAACAGGCATTGTTGGAATCCCGATAGACATTGTGAATTGAGGGTTGGTATTGAAGTAAATTGGACTACTAATTAGCCCTCATGATAATAGAGTTATGTCTCTTGTGAATGCTCTTAATGTTATGACATTCACATACATAATATGCAAGGTAAATAATAGTGAAAAATTTTACAATACAGAGTTAAGGAACTAAATATACGAGTTTGCTAAATACTTTCTATACTTAGGTACTAGCTATATGTAGAATTTAATAGAGATCTGAGCTGAAGCTACTAGCCCACCAAATTTTTCACTCAAAATATTTTTCGAATTTCGAAGAATGATTTCTTGATAACCATAAAAACATCATAGGTATTCTTTAATGATTATCAACTATGAAACCACATATAATTAACGAAGACGACCGAACGGCCTGTCGACGGAACCCGAGTTATCAAATGGATAATACTTACCTACAAATCAAATCGAATCGAAATTTAGTGTAATAAAGATAGGCGTGAATACAGTAATCTGTTCAAAACGGGTCTAATCCTCCCCTAGTCAGACATATTACACGATCCAAATATCACAGATTAAATTACTTAGGACATTGATTTAGTGTTCTTGTGCTTACAGAAGCAATGTACAGTGTACTTAGTACTGGCTCTTTGAAGTGTTGTGACTAATAGAACAGGTCTAATCGAATTGATTAGTACCTGAATGAGTAAAATGTTTACATGTGGCTGAAAGCTTTACTTGAATAATGTTAATATTGGTATTTATTTTAATAGTTTAGTACTTAGGACTTTCAGTCAGTGTTCTTATACAGAGTGTACAGAACGAATGACCTATAAGAATACTTATTAGGGGTATATTAGACCGTTTGTTAATATTTTAGCTATCTTATTTTTTGAGATGTTGTTTATTTGTTTTTTTCAATATTGTTTAAATTGTTTCGTGAATAAATAAACTCTTACTACGTTCTTCAAATCTTAATACTTATGTATTTATATTACAGTACTTATTAAAAAGACTAGACATTACCTTTACGAATTAAGTTCAATCTATTTAACAGCATATTCACACCCTCTAAACGCCATCACATATTGGTCAGCAACAAAGTGTTTATCATGATGACTATCAGTCGATACAATGCTCTGGCGACCTAGTTAATTTATAGGCGGCTCCACTGCACGGGAGCACGGGCTTTGAATTTCAATCATAAACAAAGAGACCACACTGTGCCACAGCGTTTCATATGGCCAAATTGCCGATAGTGTTTTGTTGACAATTGACATTCTCTCTTAAGTCTTCTATGCTTAAAAAATATCAGAACAACTATTTTTATGAATTAACAACAGTTGACTAAGTTTGAAAGGTATGATTAATGATTGTTGCTAAACAAATAGGCTAAAATGTGGAAATACCGAGTCGTAATTTACTTTCCTTTTATAATTCTGTTATGATATTTCACCATCCATTTAGTAAATTACAATATTCTTTATTTATTAATCTAATTAACGTATTATTGTTAATGCAGGATCAGCTTATAAAATAAAAGTTTTCCTTTATTAGACACAAAGACAATAATGTTCAATTATAAATAATACGAGTTTCTGTGAAATAATATTGAGACCTATTATACAGTGCAATTTTGCATATAAACGAGTTTATACAACACTATCTAATTTACAATATGCCACCTAGATAAGCTTGATAACCTTTAGTCTTATTATCAACAATGTTTTAAACGGTTGTTTACGAAACTAACTGTGGTACCAGGATCCTTAGTTCGAATCAAGTGTTTATTTTATCAGTCGTTAAACTGAGTTAGAGGATAGTGCCTTTAATTGTTTGTAGTTATTTAAGACCTTACAGTCGAGTTCAGAGCCCTCTTTATGGCTCGAAAACCATTTACGGTGTTAGTTAACCTTGAAATCCACCTTTGAGCATACTTAGGCATTTGAATTCTCGTTAAGTTGCTCATGTTTAAGTGCATTCTTTATTCTCACAGATGCTTGAAATAATATGTTTAATAAGTATGTTGAAAACAAGTACATACATAGATTCACTCAAAAATTAGTTTTATATGTATATGCAAACCTGAGAGAGAACTCTGTCGAAAATACTAATACTGATGTGTTTTACTGATGGTGTCTTAGCACTTTCTGTTCTTCGAAGTGATTTTTTTCTGTTACCAAAGTTTTGCCGTTAATAATTTAAAACAGCTACTAAAAATAGAAGTTATTACTTAAAAACTAAATAACTAATAATTCTTATAGCTAATGTTGCAGACGTCTTTTCAAATGTAATAAAGGTTCATGCGCAATTTTATTTAACATTTCAATAAAAAACATGGAATCTAAATTAAAAAGATAAAATCGAATGTTTCTGAGTAAATTACTTTCGAACTGTATGTTTTCAAATTACATGTTGTCTACAAGTTTTATTAGTAACATAACCGACTTTGTTATTAGTCGTGTTTGTTTCCGATGTAATCAAAAGCTGCATCGGACTAGTTATAGCTGGACAAGGTGACTCATAAATATGTAAATGTAAATTAATTTCCTATTTGTTGGTGAGGGAAAATGTTTGATAGAATAGAGTAGTTAAGTAAAAGAGAGTAGGGGGTTTAGGGATCTACTATAAAGATCCAATTAGTTAAAAAGGTTTCATCATCATCATCATCATCATCAGCCTATAGACGTCCACTGCTGGACATAGGCCTCCCCCAAACCTCGCCATAACGACCGGTCCTGCGCCGTCTGCATCCAGTGACCTCCCACGATCTTGACCAGATCGTCGGTCCATCTTGTGGTAAATAAAAAGGTTTAATAAAAAATAATTCCAAAATAAACAAAGATTGTTTATTGCAATTCTACATTTTTTTTATTGCCATGTAGGCAGACGAGCCAATGGGCCACCTGATCGTAAGTGGTTACCGTCGCTCATGAACCTCTGCAATGTCAATGAATGAAAGAGGTAAACTGTGTACTTTACGTAAAAAACGTTATGGGTTTCTACGTAAGATAACAGTTACACCATAATGTTCTACACACTATTTATATTAATACTAGATGACCCGCGCAACTTCGTCTGCGTTACAAAGGGGTTCAAAAATTGTTGTCTATATAGGCACGCGCCGCCCGGCGCAAACAACTACGACCCTGCATTTTAAATTTGTAATATCTTCGGTAATATTCACTTAAATTACATGCGGTAAAAAGCATATTGATCTATAATAAGTGCACAATTTATTTAAGGTACTTAATTGGATAAGGATTAATGCTGTATTGTTTAAAATCACTTCGTAAATAACCATTTTTTAGTAAAGAATAAAAATGGTTATGCTGGGTTATCCCTAAGAGATAGACATATACCATCGCGGACTTTTTTGTTGAACTTTTTAAGGTGAACAATACTGTAGTACATTATTTTGGTCTATCTCGTAGGGTTCAGTCAGCGTTTGCAATATAAGCGCAAAAAAACGTGCTTATTTACGACATCACATTAGAAACCTTTAAATTTATCAGTGTTTCTCTACTATATTATGCATTTATTATACATACAAACCTTCCTTAAGAATCAATCTATCTATTAAAAAAAACCGCATCAAAATCCGTTGCGTAGTTTTAAAGATCTAAGCATACATACAGACATACAGCGAAAGCGACTTTGTTTTATACTATGTATTGATAACAATGTGTTTTGTATTTATTTTTGAATATATTGTCAGTAGGTACAAAGAATTTTAATTAAATTCATAAAAACAAATGAAATAAATCGGAAACATAATGTTTTTATGAGACTTATTACTCCTTACTGTAAGAATATCATATCAAATTTATATTCACTCTTGTACTCATATCTTATAATATAAAGTGATTTGTTTTGCACGCTCCAGATAAGCACGTACTAAACTTATCTGTGCACTTCGATTTGTGCACGAGACGTCTGTAACTTTAAGGTTTTATTTATTAATTAAATTTCCTCTGTTAGTCTACTTACTGCTAATAGTATTTTATACTCCGTGAACGGTAAACTAACTGATAATAGAGCAACTCATTAATAACTACGAGCTCTTTGTCAAAGATGCAATAACAAAGAAAAATGACTATTAAACAAAATCAGAGAAATGCCCTTACTGATAAATAATGAAAACAGAATTCTAAATAGTATGCAGACAAAGGAATAAACCTTGCACTGTATGCAGTGATAATAATATATTGCTGTTAAAACGATAAAAGAGAACGACATAAGGAAACTAGATACTAAAAAGGCTTTAAACCCTTCAAAATAATATGAAGTTCTAAATCCGTATAAGAAAAACATTGCTGATCCTGCTCTCTACTTCGAGTACAAAATAATATGAGTTAAGACAACACAGCTACCGGATAGGTATCGTTTACACTTATGGGATTATCGAGTCTGTCTTTTAATTTAATTTTTACTTACTGTACTGTTTATGAAACTTTTGACACTACTAAGTGTCGTCATAGTCGTCATAGTCGGGTCGTTGAGAGGTTTAAGGTGTGAGTTTGTCTAAACATTTCTTTTTGAGCTGGAGAAAATCACCGGATATGGGGGAGTTGAATCACACTAAAACGTCCAACCGCTCACACTAAGCGTCCGAACCCTGGCTGAGGCCAAAACCCAAAACGGGGTTATGAGGGACGGCGCGACGCTTTACGCACACTCGGTACTTTTTCCCGTCGTGCCGCCTTAGCTTAAGTTTTTTTTTTTTTTATTGCCATGTCGAGGCAGACGAGCCAACGGGCCACCTAATCGTAAGCTTCTATTAAAAATACTTCTTCTGTACTTATTGTATGGTGATTACTCCCACTATTATCACAATGAATTTCAAGTGTAAATTTAAAGCCTTTATATAAACTCTACAGATCATCGAAATCGCTTCTCAGTTTTGTTTATTTTAAATGGAGACGAGTTAATATGTTTCAAACTCCGAAGCTCATTTAATTATAATATTAATGATTTGACTTTATAAAGGAGTTTCAAATTGTTTTAATTTAAGTTGACTTCGAGAAAATCCACTTTGCTTATTCTTTAAGAAGATTTTGTCGATAATTGTGAAATAAATATTGGAATAAGTTTGATAAAATTTTATTGAAAGTAATTCATTAATTTTAATACTTTAGTGTATTTATAGTCATTTCTAAATCATATACTCATGACGCAGAGTTATTTTTAAATTTTAGTAATATTTATTTATTTTTATGTTCAACTTTCAGTCACATAACAACAACTTGCTTGACCGCTATATGTCCATGACCATTAAATTTAAGTTACACCGAATTTAATTTTTTTTCAAACTTCTACACTTGGTATTAATTAATTTAGCACACCAACTATACACATACACATTTAAATACAATTATCCTTAACATAATTAAAAGATAAGGTATTATATAAGTACCTACTACAAGTTTACTTGTCTTTAAAAGTTTTATAGTTCTATTACAATATCTGTGGAATTGGATAAAAAAAAAATTAAATAAAATAGAAAAATACTATAAATATTATAAAATATTGTAATTTTTTTCAATACAAGTACAAAAAATAACATAAACAGCATGTTACATTATCTACATCTTAATTAAAATATTTGAACACAGCTCCTATAAACTGGTTTTATTTATTGTTTTCCGGGAAGTTTAAGCAATTCAACTCGGAGGTACATTGTTTAAACGGTAAACGACATATTTTGTAGCTTGGGCAATCACTGCAATCTGACCGATTGTCAATAAATATTTTAAAAACAGTATATGGAGCACAGTATGGCAATTAAAAATATTTTTTCCTTTCTAAGTTTTGCTAATACTAATTAACATTATATTATATTATAACTAGCTGCCCCACGCAACTTCGTCTGCGTCGAAAAAATAAAAAAAAAATTAGGGGTGGACTACCCCTAACATTTAGGGGGATGAAAAATAGATGTTGGCCGATTCTCATAGATACCGGATAAGCACAAAAAATTTCAACAAAATCGGTCAAGCCGTTTCGGAGGAGTTCAAGTTCGTGACACGAGAATTTTATATATTAGATAAACAGTATAGATTTATGTTGCGATCAAATTGTCTGAGTTGACCTTAGACTTCACGATACACTGACTCTTGTTTCAAGACTATGCGCGTAATTTAAACTTTGTAAAGCGCAAAGTAATGAAGAGGCTTAAGAGAATTTTCTATAATAGATCAAAGCTTCGCCCTGACAATATTATATTTGTTATATTTAAGATCAGTATTCTTTTATTTGCTCATTTTTTACATTATATTAAAAAAAAACAATCACAAAAAAATAAATTTAAAAATACAATATATAATTATATTTAAGATTATTAATGTAGTAATTGAATAAACTACTAACTTTTTATTTTAAGTTAATTGCAAACACGATAAAAACATAATTATTAATTTCGATAGAGTACTTTAAAAGTTCTCGTATCATATAACAATAAAAGCTGAGCATTACATTTAAAAAAACATATCACAATAATACAGTTGCATTACCGTTCACTCGACGAAACGCTTTCCTCGCCCGGACACGTCACGATGGATCAATTGACCGACGCGGCGACGGCCCGATAGAAAGGATTGCCTGTGTCTCGCCATCCGGTCCTTTTCTATTTATTTGTTCAGTAATCTGTAACGGCCCTACAAATCTGTGTACACACGATTGATGTATGCGAGACCGTTCTTTCACAGTTTATGTTGACCCGCCCGTTCAAATAGACACGTTTACATGTTTCGTCAATAAGCGATTGGCTTAATGCGATAACTGGATCTATAGATATTGTGATATTTACACTATAAATAAATAGTACTGCGATAAGATTTTTTATAAACATAGGCCTGCTTTGAATAATTCTCGTCATTTATCTTTTATTAAGGTTTAATAATCTAGCAAAAGTTAACTGGTCCGAGAAAGAGAGAATTGTGTTAAAATTTGAGACCGAAATGTCAAGGTAGCGTATTAAAGTATCTTGCTACTGCAATGCAAAATGTCTTCACCGCAAAAAAGTATCTTGAAAATAAAACCTCCAACCACTTTTAAAAGTATTTACTTAATATTAAGAACCGCCTTTAAAAGATATCTAATAAACTAAGGATAAAGCAAAACCACTTCTAACCGCGAACCATAAAGAACTCTTCTAAAACAAAAACTGTTCTCAACCCGTCTCTTAACTCCAACATGTATCTTCAATTTTTAATTTATAACTAAATCTTTAATAAACTAACTGCGTTTTAAAAATGAAACACGAACCAAAGTTGCCTCACTCTGAGCTCTTAATGAGAAGTTAACTTGAAAACTTAATAGTACACCCTCAACACGTTTCATTCGAGGTCATAAAACCTTTTAAGTTAAATTTTGCAAGGTTCCACGTAATTTATGAGGTGTCACCGAGAAAGTTAAGTCGTTGATCAAACTTATGGCGCTCGAGGCTTCGAGATTATCTCCGTTGATGTAAATCAAGCATGATAAAACTCGCGTAAGTAAATACAGAAGCATTGTTCGTTATTAATAGAATGACTTTGATTTGGTATGTGATTTATCATTTGTGGGCGACAGGAGACTCGTAATATTATAGATGTGTTCAATGCTCAACATTTTATGGTGTTATCAAGTTTTTGAGATAAACACAAACTTACCATAAAAATAATACACATTGATGTTGATATTTTAGAATTATTAGGCAGTTAAATATTAAGGTAGGTACATAGTGTACTAAAAACGAAAATTATAGATCTTTAAGCAAGTGAAAGTATTAGTCCATTAGTTCACAAATTACTAATTAAAACCGGATCAAAATTCTATATCATCTTACGTGTGTCATGCTCCGAAAAACTTAGACGATTACTCTTCAAAGTTGAGAAGTTCCGGCGCACACTCAGCTTACTCTTAATAGAATTCTGAAAATTTCCTAGCTCTAGAAATGTGTACAATCAGAACTAAACTTTGAACCTCACGTAGTAAGCCAGCGGCAAATCTCTCGTTTGTCACTCCGAGAACGTTTACCGGACTCGTTACTCTGGGAGTAAATTTATGGGCACTTTATTCGGTCGAGTCGGTTCCAGCCGATTCATACACTCCGACAAGATCGATTAGCTGACGACGACCGCCGTTTTATTGTTTAGAGAGCAACCAACAAACGACACACATCGTTAATATCTCCCGCCACGTTGGAATGTCAACCGCCCATAATAAATGTCTCTATAATTCACAACGTGCGCTGACAGCCTTTGAAGATCATTAAACGCATAAGCAGATTCCAAGTTACAGACAAATAGGAGATTCGTTTCGCGTCCCCTGAGTCGCAATCAGAAGTCTGCAAGTACTTCAGAGAATTGCCGAAGGAATTGCGCCTGCGAAGTGAAGATTTTAACTTGTTATTAATTAACCGTCAGGATGATGGTGCTAAGAAATGTTTGCTACGTGCGAACGGCAGCAGATGACGAAACCAAATGTTTTTGCGACGAACGTTCGCAGCGATTAAGCGTAAATTGGAGATAATATTTTTAGGGAAAATTGCCTCCGTAATTGAGAACGTCTCAAGGAGAAATTTATTTGTCGTCTTCTAATTTCCAACAGGATTTATTAGCAGAAGCCAATTGAATGTTTCTTTAGACGCTTCTATTCGCAATTTTTATATTATTATACATGAGTTTAATTTTGACAATGATTTCTTAACTAAATCCTTTCGATTTAATTGAGTCTAGCTTTGTAATTAAGAAGTTTGCGCTCATTAGATGAATGTTTCATAAATTAGGTTCTTCATTATTAATAGAATGTCTCTGCGGGGACTTGGCCACGTGTTTTGACTGCTACTTGAAATTGCTTCGTTGGTAATGTGTTTTTCTTTTATAAATAAAGTTTGAAACTGGAATAAAATATAATTTATTAACATTATTTATAAATGGTTTTTAACACAATATTCACTTTCCAGATAAAAATTACGAAATAACGTTTATGAGAAGAACACTGAGAATATCCGTCGAAATTTACTTTATTTGAAATTTAAATTATAAAAATCAAAAAAATCAGCTATTGAATTTCTCGGTATGAAAATATAAAATTGCATAAAACCGCTGTAACACTAAAACAACCATAAAACGAACAGTATTAGCTCAACTTGAAATGCATAAAAATTTGTTTTATAAACTAACGTGAACATCCCTTTTAAATTACGTTCTGGGCGACGCGACATGAATGAATAAAAACTAGCTTTGCGAGACACGCTTCTATGTAGTATGTACCTAATGTCATTCAATAAAACGTAGACTCGTCAGCACGTTGCAGGTAGAACTTGATCATTTCATGAAGTTTTCAAACATTTTATTTTACTATCGTAATGATATGTACTACTGACTACTACTTAAATAGAATAGGTGCTTTCACTGACGTAATACTAAAAATAAGAATAATTTGGACTTCTTTTTCTCGTATAAAAAACTTAACCAGACACAGACCCATTCGGTAACTAAGCCTTACTAAGCTAAGGTTTTTAAGAGTAGGTAGTTCAGAGTAATGAAAATTGTATGAAATGATACATTTTATAAACTGACTCCAACATATAGTATACAATTACCTTCGCGATGAGTCAATAATAAATGTACATAATGTTTTTATTTATATTTCAATTATACTTACAATGTTGTTGCGAAGGCTATTGTAGAAATCTATGAATCACAAATAGATACATTTTTTACAATATCTACATACACTATTGATTGAGTATTACTAACTGCATTTTATATTATTAAATTTAAGCATTTCTGAATATATTTTGCTATGAAAGATAAACTTCACGTATAGTAAAGTTCCTTTAAATTACTCTATCAAAATTTACTGTTGCACAAAAATGTTTTGTGATACAAAAATAGGATGTTAAGAGGTCACATATTACTTCATCGTTTTTGAAAGGCTGTCGGCGCCGCTTTGCCTAAATGTAATGCATCATTAATATTGTATGACAAGCAAATATGTGCACATATTTACGTAACCAACGTTAATGTTTCACATGATCTATCGAATAAAGGGCATTGTGTTCTCACGTTTCGGGTGCTCGAAACTTTCCGAATTAAAAACTCGATCTATTTTCGTTCGAGAATTTCGTGACAGTTTTATCATTGTAGGGTTAACAGCGATGTTGAAATTGTTTGAATTTTTCTTTGTTTGCGACAAAGTATTTTAGGTATCTTTGTTTATTCAGTTGCGTTGTGCCAAACGTATTAATATAATGATACAGCACAGTAACATAATTAGGTTTATGGTTTTGACTTTCTTTATGACCTTATTAAAGATCCTTATAAAAGTTTGTAATTTTTTTTTTGAGTTGTAGGAAATTACTGGATCCCCACCCGCCCCGCGGGCGTGGTATGTGGGAGTTGAACCGCACTAAAACCTCCAACCGCTCACAGCGTCCGAACCCCGGCTGAGGCCAGAACCCAGCACGGGGTTTTGAGGGACGACGCGACGCGTTACGCCATCAGCACTCTTTCCCGTCGCACTGCCCCTAATAACCTAACTAATTTTTTAAAGCTTCTCTAACGTATAAGTGAAATATCACTTTTAAATAATAAACACCAAAACAGTAATTTGTGATTTTTTGGTGAACCTATATAAAATAACAAAAGTCATAGATAGCGTTCACGGTTCTATTAAATACTTTAAAATAGAGCTTCTTCCAAAGCCAGAGCTAAAATAAAAAAAAACTATTAACCGTTTCTTTTTCAAAACTGTTTATGCTATAACTTCTAAAAATCTTACTTTGTAACAATTGCTAATTAACATACGCATTGTACTGCATTGTATTGTAAGTAATTAAAAACTGCATTTACAGGTGTTCGCAATGATTCATGTCACATGAAACGAACGTAGGTACTCGTGTGCTAATCTGTAATTTGAGATGCACTTTATCATCGCTGTTTGCTGAATTCACACGTAATCATGATCTCATTTTCTTTAGTTTTAGTTACATCATAACATCAAGAAATGTAATTTGATAGTTTCTTATACAAATAGGCGGCTCTTTGTAAAACTTTGTTTTTATCTCAATTTTATTAATAAATACCAACAAAAAAAAAAGAATGTTTTTAGTCTAGGTTCTAGAACATTTAACTTCTACTATATTGTAACAACCCATTACTGCCAACTCCTGGGGAGTTGACCGCTTACCATCAGGTGGGCCGTAGGCTCGTTTATCTATCTAGCAATAAAAAAAAAAAAAGTTGTTCAGTTCTTCTCAGAAGAGGGATCCAACTCAGTTAAATTAAATGATACGGATAATTTTTCATGTTCGAAATACTATGTAGGATTTAATTAAAATAACGGAAAATAAATCCGTAACAAAACAAAAATATTTTTCACAGGTTTTAAGTAAATAAATTGAAAAGACTAAGCAAAGGTGTCCAATAGAAATTGTTATTAAAACAGTAGGTCAGTTATTCCAACAGCATTCATTTTTTCAAATTAAGTTCAGTCACACAATAACTTACAAACTCACTTACACTATTACTAAACGGGTTCTTACCACGATTATTTTTAAAAATCTAGTTTTGAGACGGCAGATGATACTGACAGTGTGGTATGGCGAAATGTGAATTCGAGTTCCAGTAGTACCGGCAAACGAACGAGAAAGAGGGTAGACAGATTTGTCTGCTCTTAAATGACCTACCCGCAGTTCCTCAGTCTTCCCGTAATCATGGCGCTTGAAACAGTGCTGAAATATAGGGACCGCTCAATTAAAAATAATCGTGGTAAGAACCCGTTAAGTAATAGTGTAAGTGATGTAGATAACCGCAAGTGTTTAAAGAAACTTACAATCTATTTATCTCTCATCGCATCAAACGAAGACTTTTTGTGTGAACGAACATTAGAAAAAGTTCAACTTATTTTACATCGATACATTAATCTCTCAACGAAACTAATTGGTATTCCTGGTGCGATTCAGACGCACATTGGTCGTGTTTAATTTGGATTGTATTTTAAGCAGCATGGTGGTCTCGAGTTGTGACGTCACGACTGGATACGGCATTCCTTTGTCTAGCAAAAATGAGTTTGGGCTGATTTTGTAATTAGACAATGAATCAAAGCAAGACTAAAAGCTGGTTTTTCATAAGCTTCTTATATACAATTAGTATGATACATAAACGTATTTTACTAAAATTATTGCAACGTTTGTAGAGTTTATTACGTTATAGTGATATTACATCTGTAATACATATTAGTATGTGGTCATAAATCTAAAGCAAGGATTGATTAAAATTCTGTTACACAAAAAAACATCTTGATTTGGATGCTATTTAAAACCACTTCAGTGTTCTTAAAGTTCACAAGAGTTCACTATACCTTCACCTTGTAGAGGTATATAGTCGACTGTACACACTTTTCTAAAAGTACACCGTAAGCTCGTCTGCTAAGCAATAAATAAAAGATATGATGACGCTTGACCTATTAAAAAAGTCTAACCTATTTAACATCGATGTAGTCATAAATCTCAACCAAAGATTAATAGGTGGTCCTGATACAACCAGAGCGGCGTTCGCCGTGTGATTAATGTTTCCGCTAACGTGACACCTGTGACATCGTATAAGGAAACTATTGACTATAACGCGAACAGAGCACCCTTGAGTTTAAGTGGTTCATAGTTGAGACGATAAGATTAAACGACGATTAATTCATAGCGTACGGTTAATAGAGCTTTGATAATGGATTTGTGATTAAAGTTGCTTTAAGATTTTACGTATTGCGGGGCGATACTTAGCCTGTAAAACGTGTTGGTTTTTGTCTTCAGCCGGAGTTCGGATGCTGAGTCCTGTCGGAGAATTTTTTTCAAGCTTTAGTAGTTCGTTGTTTTAGCTTCAGTTTATAAATAGTAGGTACATGTGTAGGTATATTACTATAATTTTTACGTTCTTTACCTCACACTCTTAGTGAGAACCATTTTTTCACTCGTAAACCGGCTACTGCATAGTTTTTAAGCAAATCAATCGAAAACTTTCTAGGTATTAGAAATAAAATCAGTACTACGAATTAAGAAAAGTATACATAATATTTTTGGAAGAGTACCAAGTTAAATACAATTAAGTTTCTCAAGAAGCTTAATTATTATTTTCATAGTAAACAGTATCCTCCATCTCCATAATCTGTTGTTTATTCAAAACTGTGTGACAGTGTTTGCTAATTTAATCTGTATACATATTTGTTAGAATGAAATGAAATAATACTTCTGAATGGCATCACAAGTAATGAACTGCTTACAGTCTTGCCTCTGTCTCATTATTAGTAACATATTGACATTATTTCGGAGTGTATTTCATGCTGCTTTTGAAAGATATTGTAACGGTGTAACTTTTTTGCTGCTGCTGTTAAGTGTGTTCTGAAACTAACTTATTAGTAAGTATTATTGTGGCTTCCATTTTCAAAATATTATTTAGACACCCCGACGCCATTTATGAATTTTTTTTGATTTTCAAATCTAGCAAGACCATTCGTCTTCGAGTTCCAATTAATGTAAATGTTTCGTAGAAATCTATTTGCAATGAAATGAAACTATGAATTATAGTTAATTCTCAAGTTTAAAAAAATATTGAAAATATTACAAATAGGTATAATATGACTGGACTTTAGACTAGGACCTACAAAATACTACACACCGAATCATTAGACTAGTTTAGGCCCCAAAACTATGCAACATACCAAATCGCGGCTATTAAGTATGTTGCAACTACTCGTGCTAGTTGCAAAATAAGATCTCACGAATCACAGCTCGATATCAGGAGCATTTATCAAGCTGTTATGACAGCTTTAATTGAGTCTTGACTGTTTTATCCGTGCAATTACGTCGATTTATTGTAGCAACGTTTACAGAATTGATAAATCACATCATGATGTTTCGTGTAAATATTTAATATTGATGGCATTATTGGTCAATTAGTGAAGATTTATTCGTAATAGAAACTACTGTTTGATAGGTCGATTATTGCTTTTTTATCTACTTAATTATTTCATAAATCGAAATCTGAATTTACTAACTACATACGGCCCCGAAAATCGATCATTAATTAAGATTACCTTGTATATGAAGTAAACTAATCACATCTCAACATAATACATAATAATGTTATGATAGCATGTTGGCAAGCCCTACAATATGGGGCGTTTCAATATTGAAACACAAGTTAGGGAAGTTTAGACTAAACTTACTCTAGTTATCTAGTTTTAGTTGCACTATGTTAACGCATCCTTGTACTTCGTTGGTTTTAGTTTAGATTTAGAGCACTCTAGGCCAATTTAAAGTTTGAATTGATTTTGATAAAAGATCGGTAGACTTCAATCTCCTCTACAAATTGCATTTAACATAACCTTCAGTTGGAAAAATATTAACCATCAATACATAATACTAAATACGTTAAGCCTTACAATAAACTGCGAATAACAGTCAATATTTTTAATGTTAACTTTCAAATAATACCTAATAGTTATACTTAAATATCATTTACAACCTCGTATCCCGCAAGAGCAATCTCAGCTCGAAACAATCATTAAATATCGGTACAACTATAATTAATCCCAGTTTTGAGCGGCAAGCACTTACATAATGGTTCCGTACCGTAGTCAATTTGCGGCAATACAACTCAGCAAATAGGTTACTAGGGGAACTGGCGGGCCTTTGTTTCAACGTGATACCTGGAACTGTTCGCTGTAAACTAATATGCAAATACTTGAGTGAAGCTTTATTAATTAGATTAGGTACTCATGTTTTTTAAATGAAGTTCAGTGATAGGTATGTGGTTGGGAAAGTGTTTTTTTAAATCATAAACGTTGAACAGTTATGCCCTTACCTACATATTATGTGAATTGAATCTACTTAAGTACGTCTACAATTACACACTTATTGTAGGTATACAACAAATATACATTGTACAGACTGTATGAGTACGCTTGAATTATAATGATAGAAATTAATTAATAATCATTGAGCTCTTATTTAATGACCATAGCATGATCAGTAGTAAATAGTTTTTTCAAAGATACATATACTTTAAAAATTGGTAAAACTATAAATTTATTGCCACAAATAACAATTTTTATATTTTAGATAAATAACAAAATTTTCTTTAACGTTAATATTCTACTGCGGATTTAAGTTCCGGTAAAAAATAAGTTATGAAGTGAAGGTCAAAGCAATTAGTTCATTCCTCGAGCTAGTAAATTAATTTCTTAATAACAAATTAAAATTCCTGGCGAGGCTATTAATACAAAAAGCTTTTCTTATTTCTTGGATGTTTCTCATTTTTTAACGACGTTGATATGTCGGCATTAAAGTTAGTAATAATGTTTGAAATACTTACAGTAGATATTTTGTACATAAAATAAAATAATTAAGTAATAATTATCTACAGTTGGATGCTTTTATGACTAGTTGTTAGAAAAACAGTCAAGGGCTTGATAGGATTTTCACGTAGTCTAACTTAATTGAGGTCTATAAATGACGGTACCCGCTAGCTATTTAATATTAACAGTATGGACAAGGAATGTTGCGAATGTCAAAAACTTTTCATTTGGAATATGAGCATATATAAAAAAAATAATTCAATGAATGTAAATATTCGCAACATAAGTATGCCAAATAAAAGCTTTTTAAAAATGTAGCAGTTCCCGTAAAACAATTTTTCAAGGACAAAAGTAAACTAGAGTTACGTTAGTTTCTCATCTAGTCGATCATGCCGTTGGATCTTCCGGACCCATTTCGAGGCACTGGTTCCCCGTCTTGTGAGGACGGCCGGCCATCTCGGTCGGCTGCTTCCGAACATCGGGGGACCCAGCCACGCCGTGCGCCGCCTCTACGCGGGGGTAGTGCGCTCGATGGCCCTGTACGGTGCGCCCGTTTGGGCCGAGCCTCGCACTCGGGCAACTGTTGCCCGGTGCCTGCGTCGGCCACAGCGCATCGTAGCCATCAGGGTTATCCGCGGGTACCGCACCGTCGCGTTTGAGGCGGCGTGCGTGCTGGCGGGGACGCCGCCCTGGGAGTTGGAGGCGGAGGCGCTCGCTGACGACTATCGTTGGCGATGCGACCTTCGCGCCCGGGGCGTGGTGCGTATCCTGCCGGAAGCGGTCCGGGACCGGAAGGTCCAATCTCGGCGGTCCGTAATGGAGTCGTGGGAACGGCGACTCGCTAACCCCACTTGGGGACTGCGGACCGTCGAGGCGATCCGCCCCGTCCTCAAGGATTGGGTGGGTCGTGGCAAACGTGGACGCCTCACCTTCTGGATGGTGCAGATGCTGACCGGGCACGGGTGCTTCGGAAGGTATCTGCACCTGATACAGGCAGAGCCGACGACGAGGTGCCATCACTGTACGAGATGCGACCGGGACACACCAGAGCACACGCTCGCGCTCTGCCCCGCATGGGAGCAGCAGCGGTGTGTCCTGGTCCGACAAATAGGACCGGACTTGTCGCTCCCGGGCGTCGTGGCGTCGATGCTCGGGAGCGACGAGTCCTGGAAGGCGATGCTCGACTTCTGCGAGTCCACCATCTCGCAGAAGCAGGCGGCGGCAGCGATTGCACGACGCCGCCGTCGAGCAAGGGGTCAGAACCGGGATCTCGCCCGGACTCTGGCCCCTTAAAAGGTTCGGGTCCCCAACGCATGCGAGTGCGAGCGGGGACCCAAGAAGGTGTCGTGTCTCGCTCAGCACGCCCTTAGCGTTAGAGCATCCGGAGGATGGCGGACCGCGCTCCCCGACCCACGCTGGTTCTGACCCAGCGGGGTATTCCGTGGGAGGGTGACACGCGGTCCAGCCATCTTGGCGGGCTTCGGATAGCCCGCCGACCGAGAGAGCCGGTGGCCGTATCGCCGGCGGCTGCCGGTTCGGCGTCCGGAGGGGGCGGCGCGACGGGAAAGAGTGCCTTGGGCGTAACGCGTCGCGCCGTCCCTCATAACCCCGTGCTGGGTTCTGGCCTCAGCCGGGGTTCGGACGCTGAGTGTGAGCGGTTGGAGGTTTTAGTGCGGTTCAACTCCCACATACCGGATCCGGTGATTTCCTCCAACTAAAAAAAAAAAAAAAAAAATCTAGTCGATCATTTCATTGTTTCATTCTCTAGTAGAGTAGATAAATAGACTAAGAGAGGAACTTGACTAGTCAACATAGTTACAAATAGTAGTAGAGTAGTAGGTATAATAATGGTAAGAACGGAACATACGATACAAATTACGCAAAGGGCTCTTAACATTTCAAGCTCCTATTCTACGGAAAGCTACGTGACACATTAAGTATGAAATAATTCTTCTCATAAAAAGTATACAGCTGAAATCACTCATTAAATAATGTTTGCGTCTGCCAGGGCTGTCGTCAAGCCCAAAAGTCGTTAAATATGTTGCAGTTATACTTAACTGAAATTGCGAAGAAAGCTGCTAGGGTTGTCAAACATTATAGTGCTTATCTTAAACAATTACATTATAATTATTGTCAAAAATGTCGTTTAGTTACTTACGTTTAATGCATTTCCGCGTATACTTAAGTTATTCAAAACAGATACTTTAAAATGTATACATTGTTTATATAAATCTAAGTCTTTTTTTTTTTTATAAAATTTTTTACGAACGTGTTCTTATATTAATAAGTTTACAACAAAATCAAATCAATATAATTGCATTATGTAAACTACCTCATAGAAGTTTATTTAAAAAACATTTTTTTATTAAAATCGTTGATCAAGAAGGTATAAAGGTAAGCTATAAATAAACAGTTTAAAATTAAAACAATAGAACTGATGGCCAAAATTACCGCGGCGTGACGCACCTAGTCTTAAACATGCGTGTACGCAATTTTTGACTCAGCAACACATTGCTAAGCAAGCAGGATTTTTCGGGGCGACATGCAACTTTTACTTATTGGTAAACATAATTATTTAATTGCAACACAGTTGATATTTGTACTATTTGTACTTATAGGTATATTCTGGGTAATATTTAAACAACGAAACTTAGTTTAACTAAAATGAATTTTATAATTTTAGATCAAAAACAAATGTAATAAAATTCTTTTTTTTACAATGGATACAAAATAGAAACTTAACTCTGCTGTAATAAAGATTTAATTTATTACAAAAAAAATACACAACACTGCTCAACCTAATCTCTTAAGATTACTTTGTATAGTCGTGCGATTGTTAAAGCGCGTCAATTATTAAAAACTGTAAAATACCAATAGTAACTGCCAACTTATAAATCAACAATACCAGTTGTTACGTGTATATTAAAATTAGTAAATTTATTATAACTTCAGCTAGCATTCAGTATTCATTTATTTGCTCATTTTTTACATTATATTAAAAAAAAAAACAATCACAAAAAAATAAATTTAAAAATACAATATAAAAAACAGAAGGCCACTGGAGACGGGGTCTACGACCCAAGCCATCAGTGGTCAGGGCTCAAGAGAGAGGAACCTCCTCACAATACGCGCCATGTCAAGAATGACCGCCTTCTGAATCAGGCCCTTTACCCAGCCGGGGAGCGAAAGCTTCTCTAGATGTTGGTCGAAGCTTTTCGCTATTAGACCGTGCACAAATACAACGATCGGAACAATGATGGTCGATTCAACATGCCACATAATTAATTATTATTATAATTATTAATAAAAGCAACAGAAAATGTCATAATAATAAAATCAATCTCTGTTAGGAACCAGTTTTCCATGGTAGCAACCCTAAGCAGGTGTTCAGATGAGCGCACATCGCAGGCTTTTTGCGCTAGATGTGAATGCGTCATTTATGAAAATAAAAACTGACGCGTGCTTTTATGCTTTATGTTATAGACAATTAACAGTCTGGTTAGGTGTTGGAGGTATGCTGAGCATGTGTGGTCTTACACTTGTGTGGTGTCAAGATAAATTATTACTCTTGCTGTACATAATAACATTATTATTTTGTAAGCCATTGATGATCAATTTGGGGATATTAGAAATAAAAGTAACTAGCTGACCCGCGCCACTTCATCTACGTCACGAATGGAGAATTCAGTCAGTGCAGAGCAATGCGCTTATTTACGGCATCAAACAACCGCTAAAATTATCAGTGTATTTCTCTCTCTCGTTTGAAGAGAAGAAGAGAAGAGTATTATTTATCAATCGCATAATTCCTAAAGACAACTTCTACCGCTTCAGCACGGCTAGATAATCGTATATTTTTATGAAACAACTCAAGATTTTACACCTTTGTAGACAAATAAAGATATATTTTAGTACTATTTGAATGTAGAGTGCTGTAGTATTTGACTTATGCTACCAAAGCCAGTGATTTATTTATAACTCTAACACGCAACATTAAATAACTAATTAAAGCTATAAAAATGTAATACTTCTGACAAACAATATCAAACGATCAACATATTTCCTTTATGAATTCCCGGCGCCGGTATTTGTGGAACGACACGGCTACCACGTATTATTGTTTAAATTACTATAAGAGAGTATTTCATGCTGAGATTTTACGACGGTAGAGGGGCGGCCATGTTCCTAGCATAAGCAGACATAAACGATATCCATTTCTCTTCTCTCGCCACTCTCGTTTACTTATCGAGGCTATAAAAATACCATTTCAAGTGAAGCACGATGTTATCGATAACTTAACAAATACTGGAGATGTATGGGCAACAAAGTTTCGAGAAATTGTTTTAATGCTTGTTTTTTTCAGTTTTAAATTTATTTTAAAGTTTGTTTTTAAATTTTTACACTAGATAATGAAAAATGCTGAGGACCCTAAGCTCTGTTATAATATAATGGGATGCCATTTACTGCGATTTAATGCCATACAAAAATTAAATGCGAGTACTAAATTTAAAAAATCGTCGAAGTTAATTTTGTCGAGACGGTAAATTTTATTAACATGTTCTAAAACATTTTTTCACACTTCAACAGTATTTAAAAATTGCGTTTATCAGCGAACATGACTTGCAAATACAACACATATTACACATTCAAACATCATTCCACATAACTCAATGAGCCGTCACACCTAAGATAGTGAGCGAATGTATTAATTACCGCCAATGCACGTGCTCCTATGAATCGGTGAGATAATTGACGCATATTCAAGACACGGTCGGATTCAACGCTATTATGAACATGCTTGTTGCGTAACACGAATATAATATGTATTATCAAGTCCTGATTGAACTGTTCAGTAATTATTGTTGTGTTTGATGAGATTTTGAGGTTATTGAAACAAATTAAGGTGGTTTTAACATTGTATTACATGGCATATTTCGTTCTATCAATATCGTATTATTTCTTCTTGTCACCTAAATACAAAATACCTGGTAAATAATCTTATTAGCAGTAAACTCATTGAAATCAAAGCCTTTGTCGGCTTTTTGGTATAACGAAAAAAACCTCAAGAATTTATTTGAAAAAACAGGAAAATTTACACAACACAAATCAAACAAACGAATCTATTATCGAGCTTCGAAATGAACACGATAAACCTTTCCATTAGCGAAACAATATCGGAGTTTATTGTTCGGGAGCATTATATCCGCCGAATGACAAATAGCGAATAGCGGATATTTAACTCGATTTATTGATCGTATCGATAACAAACAACTGAGTAAATCAATGTTAACACCTGTTGAATTATACAAAACTGCATCCAATGAGATTTCAAACGATATAGTGGACTTTGAAATCTCATGAAATATTTATTTAGTCATGACTTTTTGTAAAAAAATATGATTCCTTTTTAAATATTATAACAATAAGAATTGAAACAAAAGGCTCAGAAAAATATTTTACTTCTTTAAAAAATGTGTATTTATCAGACACTAGTGGGCCCACGCAACTTCAAAGCTTAAAAGGTAGCCTATGTTCTTTCTCAGGGTCTAAAGATTTTAGTGCCAAATTTCATCAAAATTGATTGAGAGGTTTAAGCGGGAAAGCGTAATAGTCAGACAGACAGATAACTCTGTCTGTCACATTTATAATATTAGTAAGGATATGCTTCAATTAAATTGAAAAATAAATAAATACTTATCACTAAATAAGGAACTAAGAAAGTACAATCGACCTACATAATATTATGATTCCTTTTCAACATAATTAGAAGAAAGACAAGTGATAGAGCGAGACAAACGAATCAGTTCATATATGGAACACAAGAACCTTGGTAGACAATTGTAATAGACGTATTCGATTCATCGCGTGCATAAACAACGTCACGGTTCTGTGTTCCTGTTACGCAATGTGAATCTAGTTCTATAATCGGTTTCAATCCAAGTGTAAACTGCATCCTATTATCATTACCGTGACGATTATAACTGAGTAATTGGCATGTACACTTGATTTATTGAGTTAATAATTATAATTGATTATTATCTAGAGAAGCTTTCGCTCCCCGGCTGGGTAAAGGGCCTGATTCAGAAGGCGGTCGTTCTTGACACGGCACGTATTGTGAGGAGGTTCCTCTCTCTTGAGCCCTGACCACTGATGGCTTGGGTCGTAGACCCCGTCTCCAGTGGCCCTCTGTTTTTATATTGTATTTATAAATTTATTTTTTTGTGATTGTTTTTTTTTAATATAATGTAAAAAATGAGCAAATAAATGAATACGAAAAATAATTGATAATTAAATAATAATTCAATTTAGTAATCCACTGATTCGTTCGATTGTATGTTTTTTGGTAGGGCTTTAGGTCTTAAATGCTGATTAATGATTCATTTCATGTTAAATCACAGTATAGGGCTCGAGCTAGTTAATTTTCGTACATTGCAGGCACTGTAAATCAATGTAAAAAACCCAAAACAAAACTTGAAACAATTCAAACAGTACCAATATACCCCAACTAAATAGGTATAATACAAGTATAAATAATATAGACATTACCAATTACGAAAAAAACAAAAAAAGGTAAGCAATTGTTTAAATGTACTCACGAAGAAAACAATAAAACCCGATTGAGGCGAACCGAGAAACAAAAAATGCAAACAAAGCAACCGAAGAAAGTGAAGAATCAACATCGAATCGTAAAAACATTGACATCGAGAAAAACAACGGCACCATCATTGTTTTACAACTTCTTTTTATTTATTACTCTACTCCGCAAGTTTAAGGCTTCCACGATTTTTATTTTTGTTGCGTGACATTTTCTTAATTTGGTTTGTGAAGACTTTAATGAAATGAAACTATGATTAGACTCATATTTATTACAAAGGAGATAAAAACAATAAAATTTTTAGAGTTATTAGTAATTCGAGAGTATTTTTCTAGATGAAAATCATCTTGAAAATCAGTTTGGACTGGTTATGCAGTTTTTAAAAATGACACTAATTCCTTTTTTGTGGGAAGTACTCATGATTTAATTTTTTTTTTTTTGCAAGATAGATAAGCGAGCCTACGGCCCACCCGATGGTAAGCGGTCACCGTCGCTCATGAACCTCTGCAATGCCAGGGCAAAGAGGGGCCGTTATCTATACCTACAGGACTTTTCTTAAACCTCGTTTAAAGAGCTCATAATCTTTTAGTACCATATCTGGATATTTGTTAAACTTCTGTGCCTCGATGACATCGATAAACTATTTAAGTAAACATAAAGTTTTACTGTCGAGTCGGTTTGATTTGAGTAAAATTCATATGTGAGAGATAGTTTAAACTTTGAACAGACACCAAAGTTGAGGTCTGGGCCATTAGAATACAATAAAATTACATAAGAAACTAATAACTGATTAATAAAGGTAATAAAATAATTTTCTAATTTCCGTCAATAAATACGATATACATAATAAATTGATTTTCAAGTATGCTTGGGAATTATTCGTAAAAGTGGAACACTCCATGAAGCTTCAATATCGTTTAAGTGCATCACTTACCGAGTCTTTCGTAGTTTATTTTTATTGAGAAACATAGTACTTATGTAAATTAAAACAAATAATCGAAGTGTTCATTTCGTCCGTTGCACTATTTATTAGTTTTCTTTTAGTTTCATTTCACTGATGATTTTCACTGGTAGTGGTGGTTTTAGGTAACCGTTTCATGGCTGAAATACCTTCTAATTATTGAACATTTCAGATTATTTATTTAAAAATAAATAAGTATCATTATTAATGTTATGAAAATAAAATTAATCTAAGTACTATCATTCGGGGGTGACGGGGCGATACGTGAGCGACAATCGCGAACGCGTCCTGTCACTCCTACTACATCGGATGTCGAGCGTGAGAGGCGGGAGGTTTTGGTGCGGTTCGACACCCACATACCCCACTCGCGGGGCGAGTGGAAGTCCGGCGATTTCCTCCCGTCCAAAAAAAAAAAGTTCTATCATTCGAAACGATCGCCTTAAAGTGTAATATGCAAGGTCGCCATAAAATGTAGTCTAGATTCCAAAGTTTTGATGTCAAAGATTACAACATTTCACAAAAATAAAAATATGCTCTACCTCTCTTCAATGTAGCGTTGTATCTTTGAAACTTGATACCTAACCATTCCCATTCAACTGTTAACATCGACAAACTTAGAAAGATGGCAGAAGGCGTAACATACGTTGTGACGTGGGCGCGTAAGTCTGTCATAAGCGGACGTAAGTAATTGCGAAGTTGCTTGCTTTTATCATGTTTTACGATGCCGTGTGTACGTGAAATGACGAGCGAAGTTGTCTGTAGTAGTAAGACATGTAACGTGACGCGAAAACAGACTGTCAGTGTGGACTCGACGTAATTGTTCCGCAATTTTGACAAGTTGATGACAGGAAGCGGTGCGGAATTTTAGCTTTCACTTTAGGGAAGCTTTGGGGAACTTTGTTTTATGTATGACGTTGAACAATTGAAAATAAAGCTGGGATCACGTATCTTGAATTCTAAACCTATACTTTACAAGCTATGAATTTATTTCAAATTATAAATAAAGCAATCAGATGTAAGCATGATAAAAGAGAATATTAAAATAAAACATACGGAAGCTTTTAAAAACCAATATGGATCAAATCATCATTATATTCGTTCGTTATAACGTCAACACATTGGAAACTAATAACAAACAAACAATCTCCAATGTTTTCTTAAAACAAAATTTCATTTTCTTACATTTTAGCACAGACTAAACATTCTATCTTTAGTTGCGCGATTTCCTGTAATTTAAATTTAGAATTGAAAAACAAATCTAATCGCAAACATACAAACACAGGAAATTCTGTAGGAAAGTAACAATAAAATACATCCAACGAACCCCATTGTGAGTCGTAGAGGCGAGAATATCATATCCGATTGATAAGAATATATTCAATGCTATGAATTTTTATTCGTGTTTCCAACGTTATTGAAAACTGCTACTTCAAATGTTAGTAGCATATTTGTTGCTTCCTATTTATTGCATCGTAAAACTATTCCAACATTGTATCTGAACTATTCTGAATGTATCGTGAGTGCTATTTGTTCAGAAAAATATACAGGAAACTGACATTTGTTTTGTAGCTTCTACAAATATGAACAATAAGTAACAAAATGGATTTATAATTCATTTTAAGATACTTATAATATGAGTTATAATCTAATTAATTTTAAATCAATTTTTGTGTTAAAAATCCTTCAATATGAGCTGTAAAAATACTACTTCCTATCCTAAAATAGTTTAAAAAAACTTTACAAACTACATGTAATCTAAACACCTGTACAAAACAGTTATTTAGCTGAGAAAATGAAGCGTTGATAAATTGTTCGCCTTAACCTGTTTATCTGAAGTCATTACTCAGAAAACGATTGATTAAACGAAGTATTTCTGTTTATCGACACATTAATTACTTGCTTAAATTAAAAACTTCTTATAGTGGAGCGCCGTAAGACATAAAAATGGTAAAATCTCGGAACCCAGGGCCAGTCAATGAATCTGTATAACAAGTGTTTGACTGCATTATTAAAACCGCAAATAAAAAAGTTAAAAAAAAAAAATTGGCCGATCTCGATTACAACAATTTTTATAAACAATTTACTGAAAAATGAAAGGCGCAAGGGGGAAAAAATGTTTACAGTAAAGATATTAATTTTATATGTAATAAATTATGTTTGCAGAGTAAATTCAATGTTAATTTATTAGATTTTCGTAAAAAAATTATTTACAAAAGAAAATTTAACCTTAACTATATACATTATTGTTCATTATTGTCGTCGTCGTCGTCGATTTCGTTGATGTAGATTGTAGGTAAAGGATTAGTACAGCTATCACCATTGCATTCTGAGCAAGCTGCAGTGCAGTTTAATCCACTTTTCCTGCACCCACAAGATGCTCCACATCCTGTTTTGCATGCGCAAAAAATAATTTTTAGTAAAGATTCTGGAGCTGGTCGCTGCGTCATTGTTAGCGGTATCAATATTCCGCGTTCATCTTTCCAACCCCATTCTTCTGGTGATATTTCTTTTCCGAACCATGTTTGAACTTGTAAATATACTCTTTTGAAGTGTTCAAAAGCGGCATCTGCAGTAGGTGGTAAAGACGGCAGTTTAACGCAGGTATTTTTGGCAGTTGCTTTCAAAAAAGAGTTATATCTCAATGCATTAAGATCTTTTATTTTTTGGGGGGCATTATATAAAGCAAGGAAGCTTTGGAAGAAAATCAGCCCAAGGAACAAGCTGGATTTCGTCGAAAGTTTTCCACAATAGATCACATCTACACCCTCCGACAAGTGCTACAGAAATGTAAAGAATATAACATGATTTACTACATTGGATTTGTCGATTTCAATAAAGCATTCGACACACTAGAACATGGTTCTATTTGGAACGCAATGAAAATTCAGGGTGTACAAACAAAATATATACGTATTTTACGAAATGTGTATACTAAGAGCACGGCGCTAGTTAAGTTAGAAAAAACGGGGGAAGAATTTCCGATTAGGAGGGGCGTACGCCAAGGAGACCCAATCTCGCCTAAGTTATTTTCAGCAGTTCTGGAAATAATATTCAGAAATCTAGACTGGATGGATAAAGGACTGAAAATAAACGGTGAATACCTTAGCCATCTGCGTTTTGCTGATGATTTGATTTTATTCTCTGAGAGTGCAAAATCGTTAGAAACTATGATGCAAGAATTAGCACACGAAAGTGAAGAAGCAGGACTAACCATGAATTTAAGCAAAACGAAAATAATGACAAACTCTTTACATAAAGAAACAATAAACATCAATGTTCAGCAAATAGAGTACGTGCAAGAATATATATATTTGGGGCAGTTAATCTCCACCGAAGATGGTATGAAAAAAGAAATAGAAAGACGAACCGCAAATACCTGGAAGAGGTACTGGTCTCTCAGTGAGGTAATGAAGAATAATGGAATATCTATGAAAGAAAAAAGGAAAGTATACAATACTTGCATCTTGCCATGTTTGTTGTACGGTTGTCAAACTTGGGCACTAACCGAACAACTATCAAACAAAATAAAAATATGTCAAAACGGAATGGAGAGAAGTACAATAGGAATAAAGAGAAGGGATCGAATAAAACTACTATACATCAAAGGTAAAACTAAATTTAAAAATTCACACACTACATATAAACAATTAAAATGGAGATGGGCTGCACATATGATCAGAGAGAAAGAAGAAAAATGGACGAGATTAGTAACAGAATGGTACCCGCGAGATAGAAAACGGAACAGAGGTAGACAGATTAAGAGATGGGAGGACGACATAAAGAAAGTGGCAGGTCCAACATGGTCTCGTAAAGCAAGGAACAGAGAAGAATGGAGCTCTTTAGAGGAGGCCTTTGTCGACAGACAAGTTGCAGAAGATTAAGTACCGTTTGCCGATAATTACAGCTACAATAAATTATATAATAAGTAGGATAAATTAGTTTAGGTAGTAAGTAGATTAGTAATTAGTAATATTGTAAAATAACAAGCAACAATAAAGGCTTTTATTTTTTATTATTTTATTTTTATATAAAGCAAGAGTGCATGTAACACCAGCTTTAAAAATTTCATTGATGTCTTTGCATTCATTTTTAAAAACTGTCGCAGCATTTTGCAAGTCCGTTCGTTTTTCGAAATTTTTTGCAAACACGTTTTTGCCACGTTTAAAAAAAGCTGACGTCGTGTCACATCCAGTGAATGCATGTAAGAACAGAATATGCTCTTTACACTTTGGTAATATTTTTTCTAAACTCTTAGAAGAGTACGCTCTTTGCAGTATTTTGCCTTTGGATGGTTTTCTAAAATAAATTTCTCGGTCTGGTGGTGAGAGCGCAGTCAATAAAACTAAAACATCTACATCCTCGGACACTACAGCAATGTTTTCAGATTGCAGATTAACAGCAGTTTCAATTATTAGTCTGTCGGCATCAGCTTCTGCTTGGCAAGAAAATATTTTATTTTCTGTGAGTGTTTCTCGTAGCATATCTATAAGCCTACTCTTATTTTTGGCATTCGATAAAAATTTTTCCTGTGCTACTTTTAGTGGCATGGTTTTATCAAATATTATGTCATTACATGCGTTTTTTTTACAGCGACGCGTTCGTTCCATTGATTTTGTGCAGCTCTTCTTGTAACCATCAAATACGACATAAATGTTGTGTCCATAATTGTTATGTAGATATCTGACATAATGTTGACAAATTGTACCGAAATTTTCATCTAATTGCCACTTGCAACGATGTAATAACATCCCTCCATCAATGACGTAGGAAAATTTTCGTACATCGTTCACATCCACTGACACTTCTGGGAATATGTCATAAAATGTAGATTTTGTTGTTTTTCGTATTTCACCATCTTCAAAGAGAGCAAGAGGATAAGGAGCTAATTCATAAGTCAAGTAGTTTTTTAGTTCTTCATCAGATTTTTTTAATACGCATATACGCTGAAATAATAATAGCGGATCAATTGGAATAATATCATCATTCACTTTGATTTTGCTAGTGGATGCCAACAAAGGAATGATCTTGTCTTTTCTTGATAACTTAACTTCTTTGAAATTTATTCCATTAATTTTCTTCATTATTTTTAGACCTTGCTCAAAAGCTGCGTAGCAATTCACGTTTTCTTGCCCAGTTATTCCAGTTGCAATAGACATAATGACACCAACATCAGGGAATGGAGGATGTTGAATAAAATATTCTTCCAATTTTTTCACGTCAATGTCGTCCCTTTTGATTCGTGCATCGGTTGAATCAGCGTGTTGATAACTTTTTTTAAAAGATATATTACAAAATTCCTCTATACCTTCTATTATATCTTTTGAAAAAATAACACCTTTTATCCATTTATAGACAATACTTTTCGTTACACCACGTTTAAAAGGTCCGCCTTCAACACTCATAGATTTCATTAATGTTTGTTCTATGGTTTGATCCGTGGAAATTCCAGAAAAAAATACATCGGAACGTCTAGCAGTAAAATAACCCTCTGTGAATTTTTGAAACTCTTCTGGGTCCATTTGGATAGATAATTCCTGCATGTCTTGCAAGTACAGTTGCGCGGACTTTGCATACGGAAAATGTCCTGATGCATGGAAGTATGGGATCATCCTCTCAATAGTTTGTAAATGCAGATTCCAATCACCCATACGCTCAGCTGCAATAAAATCTTTTAGCACTGATACCATTCGAAAATAGCTGATCCATAATCTGGACGTTTGATTTTTACTCTCTATATCATGTAATTTTTTTTCAACAATTTCATTTAAACTTTGAAATCCAATATTTTCCGTTATTTCCGTGTAATTAAACATTTCAAAAATATTAGCATTCGTCTCATCAGCAATTAAAGTTTGGAATTCCGAATTATTTTTTAATAGATCAATGAAAATTAATCTAGATAAAGCTAGCTGCAGAAGTATATGTGCACGTACCGCTCTAGCATATGCACGTCCAGACATGATATGATCGATTGAATTTTCGGCATAAACCGTAGAGAGGGCTTCTTTAATTCCACTTCCAGCCATTATATAACCAATAGATCCCATATAGGACATTAGCGTATGAAAAGAGCCCAATCGGACAACAGTAAACATCTCATCTGATAAACATACAGCTGAAGTTATATCGCGCGATTTTATATACAGAGGTTGATCAAATGTTACGATACATGTCTTCATATTTAATGATTTTGCATTGTCTACTGATGTTTTCATCGCCGTATACAAAGTGTTATAATCACTTGGAGATGCATTAATGAATGGTAAGAATATTATTGACGAAGTATCAAAATCATGTGTACTTGTTAACAAATTCATGAATCCGTTCCATCCGGGGAAGTCATTATTGGTTTTGAATTTTAGATACATCCAGAGAATGTTCAATTTTGAAAAAACTGTGGGGGTTAAATTGGGCTCTTGCTCCGAAATTTTTATTTGAAGTTTTTTCAATCCTTCACCAGCAGCAGCCGGATATATTTGAAGAGGTACATGAGCTTGATCAGAAATAGTTGTCTCTGTTGGAATCTTATCTAAACGTTTAATTGGTTCCCTGGTTTCTATTTGATCGCTCGGAGTTACAATTTCAATCGAACCCAAATTATGAAAAGTATCTTTGCCGTCTAGTGTGTTGACGTTAAAATCTGCGTTATCGTGCACAAATTGTACAAAAGTACCTGCTTTTATTTTCACAGGACTTGTGAATGTTGCAGAAGCTTCATAAATTATTGCTTCTTTGTATGATCCGCAAAAGCCTAAAGCGTTACATATTTCTATTATTTTTTTGGAGCCAAATTTTCTATGAAGAGTAACAGCTAAAACCACATGCAGTGGTGATATAAATGAACGAGGCCTTACTGCAGATATTATCGCATGAGCTATTGAGGCGCATTTCGTTTGATAATGATTTATAAACTCTGGTTTACCTCTTTTGTCATTTAAAATTATTTCTGATAACAAAAATGACAGAGATTTTGGTATTGTCTCATGAACATGGTTAAACATTTTATCACTAGCCGGATACATTTTATTATCATAAACCTGCGTCCGAATGTGTCGTCGTAAAATTTCACCAGCAGCCTTCAAAATACGATATTCTTCTTCTTCATCATCTTTTGACCTCTGACTGTACCAGTTATCGGACAATATTTCATATTGTTGTTTTTTAAAACATATGATTGTATTAGATCCAAATTTACTGGAGAATACAATATTATCCTCATAATGGTTCATTAACCTCTTTTTTATCGTTTTATCATCAGGAATATGATCAATTGTCACAATACTTTTTAATTCTGCCAGTGAAAACTGGCAGTCATCATTTTCTTCAATATATTTGAAAATCTGCTCCATTGCTGCATCTACTTGTATTGTGACTGGATGAATTTTTTTATCTCTCTGGGTCTGTTTTACGGTAGTTTTCAAACGCATATAACAATCCGCGTGATACTTAGCGTCCTGAGCTACTAGATCTAACACACCTACAATTTTTTTATGGATATTGCGACAATATTCGCTTTTCTCTTCGCTTACCAAATTTAAAATAGTTTGCTTGAACTCAGAAGTAGTTACGTAGCTGATTTGCTGTCTTACCGATTTGGACTTTCTTCTTTCCTTCATTTCATCCGCTTCTTTTTCACATAAAAAGCACTTATTTCTCCAATCAAAATCAATAGAAGTAGCCGTTCGCAGTTTTTTTTTAGGTGGAGAACATGTTGATGTGGTGTTCTTTTTTTTTAAATAAGCATTAATACATCCTTTATTGATATATTTTTGTCTGCATACTGAATGCACGTAAACAAATTCGCAAGTATTTAAATACTGAGAAAGTCCATCCCCTCTTTCCACAGAAGCAGCTTTCAGTGTTGGTATTCCTCTAGTGACTTTTATAATATCTCTTAGCTCAGAGCTTAATTCAGAGCTACATCCAATTTTGTCACAAATGAGGCAATCATTATTTATATTATCACTATTGCATGGTTCACCCATTTTGATACGAGGCTGTAACAACAAATATTACTAATATCAATAACTAACCTTTATATCACAATTAATTAAAATTTCAGATGTAAGGATTGGAAATTTTTTTTTTTAAACAAAAATGTGAAAAAATCGGAATATTCACTATTTTCCAATAAATTAAATTATTATTTCTGCATAAAATACATAAAAATAAATCAACTGTTTGCGTAAGCACTATCTTATAGGAAATTTCATGCAGATTCCAAATATATATTAAATTTTACCATTACATTCGAACTTTTAAGATCGATCTATTATAAAATATACTATTGGATATTCACAGTTGTTTTCAAAAGCATGTAATATAAATAATAAACAAATACTTACTATTTATGCCACTATTTTCAAAGTTTGTAAAACTCAGTAATTAACTTTTATCACACTCACTCCACAATAATATATTTATTTTTTAATTATTTTCTTTTTTTTTTTTCGAAGCAAACAACAACTACATATGAAGCCTAGTAAGTTGTCACGTGTACTATTCTGCTAGGGCCCGCGTTAACAACACCCAACAGCTGCTGTTGCCCCCTCTATTCCCCTCCCCACCCTTCATCGTTATACCTGCAGTCCCTTGAGACCCAACATGAAGTTTGTAATAGTTCTTCTTTTTAAAATCTAATTTTACACTAATATAACTTAAGGAAAACTCCAAAAAAATAATAATTATTTATAATAATTATTAAAAAATTAAGATCGGACAAAATATTTTTTTTAACATTTTTCTATATGCTATTAAAAACACATTGCCATAGTTTATAAAAAGATTTATTTACTGGCCCTGGATTCCGAGGTATAAACCTTACGGCGCTCCACTATTAAAGTCAATTTAAGATTTTATTAATGATGCGTTGTTAGAGAATAAGAATTAATAGAAACAGACAATTTAATGAGCTCCGTTTCTCGGTGTTTCAATGGCGTTATGACATGTCCTTCTTCAAAGGTTGCTCAAAGAGAGCCCTTAAGAGTATAATAGCTATAATAGTTTCGAAATAGAAATATGTCAACATAATTTAATTCTATTCTTATTAGTATATTTGAACACTAGTTCTTTTTTTTGCACTTTTACAACAAAATTGTATTTTTGTTTAACCTTTGTCACAGTTTATTGATGATGATTTTAGAAGTAATTTTATCATTATGCATAAATAAATTGTAAATAGTTCTAAATTATTAAAAATATTTCGTTTTTTCGAAATGCTATATATTTTCAGTACCTAGTCTCATCAATTTTTGATTTTGCAGATAATCATGGTTTACCCGCTAAAGCAAACTATTATCCACTGTTCTATCAACAGCAACGCTCTCAGCACGAAATCTTTAAAATATGAATCCGCTTGCCGGAAACGTCTACCTTAAGTTTGGCTGTAGTCTCCTTAAATCTACTTTGAATATGAATTTTATCTCAAGTATCGATAGTGTCGAACAAAAGTTATGTATTTAGAATCCTAACTAAAATGTAGGTATTGTTACGAACAAAAACTTATTGTTTGTAAGGATATTAATTTTATACTTTTATATTCTATATTTTATTACAATTACCCATTCAATGATTTTAGTATTCCATAATATGGTATATTACCTATTTACGTACCTTATTATAGCCACGGTTATTTAGAGATTAAAGTAAAGCATAAAACAAATTATAAAAAAACATCTAAAATATTGACTTTAAAGACAGTTATGATAAGAGCTCAATAATTTTCTTTGTAAGAGATTAGGTTCAGAGCTCTGTGACATTAAAGAGGTTATGAAATCCATATTGTGGTACGTGTATGTTGGTGAGTGGTGCTAGTCGAAATCATCTTGAATAAAACGAACAACCTTATACCTAATGTAGGAATTTCTCGATGCGCTACTACACAGACACACACTCAAGCTCTTTACCCTTGCAACATACCTTGCGACTACCAAAATTGCAAAATGCGCTACTAAAGAGCTTCAAATCTCCTCTAAAACATTTTAAAGAGAAATCTAATAACTACACTTGTCAGCTTATTTTAGTTTCATGTTACACTTTTTCTTGATTTTTTTGTCTATGTAATCCAAAAATTTCCATCTTCGTTCAAATTTCGTCAGCGCTCGTATCACATAACAATAAAATAAAAGTAATTTTGACGACTGCAACGTTCCAAAAACATGGAATCGAATGTACACTCAAATAACGCGTTTAGATTATTTAAATCGAGAAAACGCCGAGAGACCAACGTTGTGGAATCAGTATGAAATTGCTGAATGAACACACCGCGGATACAACATTCGAGCGAAACTCAAATGGCGTAAAAGTGATTCTGTTTCGAACCAACTGATTTCATTTTCGAAGGAACCTTTACAATTGGCGGAAATCGGAATTTCCTTGAACATCGGCTTTTGTGTCCTAATCTCGAATCGTTCGAACAAATCAAACGGTCCTATGAATTGGTTAAGGTGCGGAAATTTACTTTCACTAAACGGTTCAAAGAGTTTAGTCGACACCCGTTCAGATACTTGACTTTTGGTTGCGGCTGTACATTTCATTCGATTTGGTATTTCTAAAGGACTTTTTATCCTAAGATTTGATGATTTTCGAATACCTTTGGTAGTATTTAATATCGTCCGCAACAATGTTCTTGAAAATAATTTAAAATGGAAAGATAGGTAAGTAAAATCTAATTTCAGAGTTGTTTTTCTAACTCAAAGATATTAAAAACAATATTTCAATCGCAGGTCCTAAATCTTATTCGCTATGTTTATTCATCGATTTCTGATTGAATAACATATACAACGTACTGTCTAAAGCGCACTCTTTAACAAAAACCGACAGACAAAATAATAATAATCTATCTAAGAGAGGAAACAATACATATTATTTTAAATTAAGTCGTTCAAAAAACATTGCTGCACAGTTTAATAAATAAATCACAGTTTCTACCACATCCACAAGACAAGGTTTTCAACGGAGCATTCGTATTGATAGTTGGCGCAGTGCGATCGGCGAGCGGAAGTGACGTCATTATCGTTCCGATACGCGGCCGTGTCGACAGAACACGTCACTACACATGTGGCTGTGCTTTTTGCGCGACTTTATTAGATTCTGTTGACGAACATTAAATTAATTGTTCACGCAACAGATTTAATATCCAGCTAATTGGTTTACACGGGTGTTCGTTGCGATATGGTGTTTGAGGTTTTATTAGTATCGTTGAGTGTTTGAAATGTGTGTTTACTGATAGTCATAATTTTGTAAACTGTGTTTGTAAATGGATACGTTTAAGTAAATTAAAGGATAATTCGATATTTATTGAACTATAATATTGATAAAAAATATGCAGACTATAAAATAGCATAATCTCCTACAATATTTTAGATATGAAATGTAACATCGCATAGATTCGAATCTATGCGATGGGAGTCTCGAGACCCCCTGCATACACCCTTCTGTATATTGAAAATATAAAAAGAACGGTTCTCTACAAAGAAATAAAATAGTGGCGTGACTATGTATTCTCGAGACACTTACTCCCATAGTTGTTTATTTGTCGTCTAAAAACAAAATACAATCGCAAATCGCGTGTCTATTCACACTGTCGGAGTGTACAGCAATCTCTGCGTCGTAACGTCAGGGATGCAGTTTCCGTTTGTTAATTGCCATGCGACGTTTGTCGACACCAGTCGGACGGTTTGTTTCATCCAAATTCAAATAGATTTGCGGTTGTTACATTACCGCTGTGTGATCTTGGCGTGAGAGGTGAAATGTAGTAGATGAAATTATATATTTAGTTACGAACTTGTAAAGTTATTCGTAAGTTGAGTGAATTGGTATCCAGTGAATTACAAATCAACTTTTATCATTATCGTGGGTCCACATTGTCAAAGTGCAATTTCCGTTTGTTAATTGAGACACAAACTGTTCGGTTTGTTTCATCCAAACAGCTTTGCGGAAAACGGTACGATTTCGAAACCTTGTTACGCTGGTTTGTGATCTTTACGTACGAGATCAAATAATTTATTTACTTTGTAAAAATAATTCGGAAGATTAACAAAATATTATTTTATTTATGCAGCTATTAGTACATAATTTTAGTTTATACAGCTTTATTCTTGAAACACGTAACACAAATCTCATCCCTTTTCACCTCATACCAGACCATACTGAATTCTCATCGCTAAGCCACGTGGACCTTTTTCATTCTACCTCTTTCTAATCTAGTTACATCCCACATCCGTCTCGTGTTAAGAGCTAAGAGACAATATCGGAAAATAACCGAGTGATCGCAATTTGCGGCTGTGTTGATGTCGCCAACGTCGCAGAGCAATTAACAGGCGGAAGCTTCTTCCGCTGTTACGATACAAACGAGATTGCGGACACAAGCCACTTCCGAATAATTTACTTAAGAAAATAGAGTACGGGATGTGCTCTGGTGTTTCTGGAGTGCAATTGTTAAATGTTTCATATTATTCTATTTTGTGACGCTCGAAAGAAATTGTAATTGTATAATTTTGATTTCAGTTTAAGTTTTGAGCACCAAATGCTTACGATCAGATGTACTGATTGATATAAAAAAATGGTAATTTAAAAAACGTAAGGTTACATTTTTATTTTTGAATTTATACACAACAGGCACTTCTTGCAATAATTCATTAATTTTCAAATACACTTTATCCATTTTAGGGCTAATAAATGAACATTTACAATTCTTTATCCTTTCAGAATCCTTTTCATAAAATTAATTTACATTATTAATATTTGAAATCCTCTGTAAAATTTTAACCAGATTCAGATTACACAAACTTCTTTCCCGTGACTGTTGTCCTAATTTAATTGGGGTCAACCCTCCTGGCATTATTGCGGTACGTTGCGTTGTGGCCGGTTTTGGCCGTTTGCTTAGTATTACTGAATTTTAGGTTATTTTTGATTGTTTACATTCTAGTCATTGTAGGATAAAAGATTTGATATTTTTATTGATAATTGTAGTGTGATATGTTACATTGTATAAACATTCGTTCTAAAAATGGTTTAAAATAATGTTTAGCGAATGTAAAATGGTGTTACCAAAATAAAATGTTTTATAACAAAAAAATAACATAAATAACAATTTTTCGTTTAAGAAAATAATGACCAACATTGTAACTAAATTTACATTCGTTCATCAGTCGTCACTAAAAAAAGAATTCTTGCAATAATAATTTACCGATACTTTCACCAACCCTGGCTTAAAGAACAACAAAAACACGGGTATCGTTTCAAACAAAATAACATTACCGGTTCTAGAAACAATACCATTTCCATTCATAAAAGCCTAACACGAAGCGGACCAACTTTAATTAAATTTGCTTTGGATATCAGATTGAAGGTGTAAAACGTGTTTTTGCCAAACTTTTTACGTAATTCCGGGTACGGTATTGATTAAAAAACACAGTTAATATCGTGGCTAAGGCAGTGTGACATTGCTGTTTGTGCACTGGCTCAAATAGTGATGAAAAACATAAGGAAACCTGCTGGTTTCAAAGGAAATATTCTTATTTGGAATAGACTAAGATCCTCTTTGGACATTCGACTCGTCTTTCTTCAAATCACCTAGTCTAAATGAAAGACGTTTGCCGCTATCAGTATCATTCCCCGTGTAGGTATTATTAACTTATTAAATCTTTTGGATTCGGATTTGGATTTGATGCGGTTTTTAAAGATACAGTGTTTCACGTAAGAGATTTATATTGTGTGCTTTTTGATGTGTAAATATTCACATTTTTCTGCCTATATATTATACATCACAAACGCTTACTGAACCCTTTGCGATGCAAACGATATTTCACGTGCGCAAAAAGCAATTCTTAATGATAAGCAGTTGATAATGGTACCAAGATTGCTAAGGCACGACACTACCCACTTACCGAGTAGAAAATGGCTCGTCGACTAGCCTAAAAAAAGTCAAGTACCCAATCCGCATTATGCAATTCTGGGTCGATAACTCGACGCAATATAGTCTTAATTAATATTTACTCGCAACTAGTTTATTAAGTTAATCTGATAATTGCGTTAAACTCAGCTTACAGTGGATAATTGCCCGACGTGGGGTGCTTATCCGCGAGTTGGAAATTGTTTCATAAACCTCCGATAACGTTTACCAAAGAGATTAAAAATAATGAAAAGGCATTAAAGGTTTTTCATACATTTTTATTTTCATCGATTTTATACACACAACCAAAAATACAAATAAAAATAAAATCAGAGTTGATCGGGGACTTCCTCTAACCGCATTATGATTTTAATTCGATTTTGTTTTTCCTGAAGTAGTATTGTGGTACGTTTTATGTCAATTTTCAAAATAGACCGGTCCATTTCTTTCAATATATTGAATGTTTTTGGAGGGAGAGAGTGTATCGATATTGTTACGAGTATGTGATTTCAGAAACCTTCATGAGATCGTCGATTTATTGCGTTATTATTCCATTTTCCTCTCCCTTTTATTGCGTGTCAAGATTCCGACGCAACATTGTTTTCTTATGGAAAGTCCCGAAACAAATGATAAGTTTTTCTCATAAACAGTGTCGTGTATTTTGCTATGACTAGTTTTGGAAGTTCATTATTTATGGATTTTCTTTGATTCTAATCTTAAACACAAAATTAAAAATATTTATTTCAGTTAAATAAGAGTGAAAATGTCAATTTTAAAAAGCTATGCTATTTAGTGGTATAATTGTTGACCTAATCAAGAAATTACAAAGAAATATTCAATATCCTTTCAACGACTAATTATTCTAATTTTAAAGGATCTCTTTAATAAAAGAAATCCACTTTTCAAATAAAACATGGACGATCAAAAAAGGAATACACAAACTAGTTCCTTACACATAATAAAATGTTAATCCGCTTTATTACGTTATAATGAAACTATTCAGAATACGTATCAAAGAGAACAGTACTAAAGGAGTTATATTCCCTTTTAAGCGCCCTTCTCGGCTCTTACCCTAACAAAAAGGGAAAAATTGTCGAGAAACGAGCTTCGAGTTCAAAGTGGGAATGAATAAGGACCAGCATAATAAACTGTGATTTCACTCTGTTAAAGGATAGTCGTATCTTTTATTATCACACTTGATTTCTTTATTCATTGCCTACAATATTATGGGTTAGGTGAAGTATAATGGTTTTCTTCTTGCGGATTAAGATATTGGAGCTTTTTGTAAATAACAAACAACACTGAGTCGCCAGTTTATGATGCTGACATTTAGTTTAATACGTTATACCTAAAGTAGTCAAAATTATACAACAAAAGTATAAAGCAATCTTTAAAGACTATAAACCTAATCTAATAGAAATACAATATTGCCCACTTGCTACATTACTCTGCTCTCACAAATAGTTTGCAAAGAACCCATTCATTGCTTCCGTTTGATTCATATTTCCCGCAATGTATCAAAATGAAACTCAAATTTCGTGACTCATAAAAGAATATTACACTATTTTATTGTTACAAATCGCGTACAAAGTAACACTTAGCAAAACACACCGTGACGTTAGTAAAATAACTGTAATTACAATACATAATTACACAGTAATTTTATAACACTGCCTATTACTTGCCTCGCACATAATAAGTAATATTATAATCTGGCTGCACTCATTGTGGGTAATATAGGCCAACACTATGCTGTTTTATATTTAATTAGGGTCAAATATAGTTGTAATTAGTTTTAGTATGTAGACGAAAGTTATGAGTTTAAAACAGTTCCTTAACTTTTCGCAGGCATTTAGGGCTCGTCGCATCGCCCTAGATTTTCGTAATAGGGTATAATGGTGTTAGGAAGTTGAGTGATGTTAGTACAGAGTTAGAATATTGTTTAAAGTTACAGAGAGTTTAGTATTTTGTAAATAATCTAAAGAAAATGTTGCCCCATTCACCAAAATTATTCTATTAAAGAAGTAGATATCAAACAAAATAATAAGCATCAAAATTGATATTTTAGTTTCGATAAATCACAAAAAATTCAATTACCTTAATCTAAATTGAAACCGATCCCAATTACTTTTCATAAAGCTTTAATTGAATATCATAAACAATCCACAAAGGAAATCCATTCCTTTAGCCGCGGATTTTTCTTATTTGAAATAACAATAAGAAACAAAGCGTTGAGGTCATTGTGGAGGCGAGACGAACGATTTCATTAGAGTTCCGACTGTGATCAGCGCAGTCATTTGTGATAATTAAATAACTGCCTGTTTGGATTGCTCGTCTACGCGGATCGTTTCAGTTTCGTGAATAGACGATGATGCTTTCATTTTCAACGTATTAAGACAATTGATTAATGAGAAGAAAGTTACCATGTACCTACTCTTTGCTTATTCTTTATTTTATTTTTTTAGTTGGAGGAAATCACCGGATCCCCGGGGTATGTGCGAGTTGAACCGCACTAAAACCTCCAACCGCTCTCACTTAGCATCCGAACCCCGGTTGAGGCCAGAACCCAGCACGGGGTTATGAGGGACGGCGCGACGCGTTACGCCTACGGCACTCTTTCCCGTCGCGCCGCCCCTGCTTATTCTTTATTTGAATCACCTTCGTAATTTCGTATGCGTGTGTTTTCATATTTTTGTGATTGAAAGTTTAACCGAAAACTATCCTCAGAGACATCATGAGATTACCGTGTTATGAAGCATAACTAAAATATTTATATGGTGATTTTTTTATATTTATATGATGGAGGCTATGCCTATACTATCACAAAGTACTCTGGCTAAACTTTTCTCAAAACAAGAACAAGTCGTAGCCCTAAAAATTCCAACAGGAAAGTCCATAATAAAACTCCCCTTGTTTGACACGTGACGAAATACGTATTTCTCCTAAATAATCCGACGCGACGTGAAACATCCGCCGTGTTTCCCTGTTGTGATACATATACCAACTGTCAATGGTTTTGTTAAAAGTCTATCAAGGGTGACTGTTTGGCGTTTATTCGAATAGCTGCGATTAGTGTGCAGTATTTTTATATAAGTTGTAGTACCTAATACTTTATTGTAATATTAATTAATTAGCTCTATATCCAGATGATAAAATTAGGAGCTGAGCCGTGCAATTTCGTCTGCGTCACAATGGGAGAATTCAGTCAGTTTTATGACAACACCAAAGCCTTTCAATTTATCTCATTTCTTTCCTTTAATGGGCTCATATAAATAAATAAATATTATACGTGTATCCTGTATAACTTTTAAGTATTTTTTTACCTAATTCACTCGTTTTCACTTCATGTTGAACATTATTATCGTTAAAAGTTAACTTAGGCTATAGATCAAAAGGGTTCATGAACATCGTCAGTCGGGTTAATTACAGTTGCCGGGTGTTAATTCTGTTAGTGTTTAGTAACAGATTATAATCAACATATCAACAAGATCTTTCAATAATGTACACATTCTCGTGAAATCAAATAAATTAACCGATAACTTTTATTTAACTATGACAAAATGTGGGAAAACTGCAAACTTTACAACTTGTCCTTGTTCTTCATTTTATGAAATAGCAATAATCTATAAATATTATACAATATTGTTCTAACAATTGGTTAGAACCTATCACTAAATAGATTGCAAACATTGTTTAGCCAAAACATAAAAAAGTCTCTAAAATTTCTACGACTCGAGAGAATTTCTCATAAATTCCGTTTAAAAAGGCGTGCGCTACCACTTTACATAAAACAACAGAAGAACAACATCTCAGTGCATCCATTAAGGCACCATCCAGCCAGTGTCGGCGGCAAGCCCATCAAAATTACCGTAATTGACGTCCAAGAGCCGTGAAAGTGAATCTGAAGAGTCTTGAATGTTAAATGTTGTATCGCGGCACGATCGATATTCTCCCGTCGTCATGGTTACCAAGCGTATTATAACATATCGGTAAGTTAGTGAGCTGAGATTCTATAAGTTTTTGAAGTGAATTTTGCAGTTTTTTAATCTTTGGTCAGCTTTTTTGGTAACAAAGAATGGATTTCATCTTTGGTACAGACTCGCGAATGGAGTAACAGACTCGCTTTGAGTCATTGCGACCGATTTGTGACACTTACTAAGTAACTATACCTAGTTACAAAAGCCTCATTATACCGTGTTAATTTTTAAAAAAAGAACGTTTAACTAAACACAAGTTTGTGCCTCTTCATACATTTTATGACTCAACGAAACTCCTTTAATTATTCAACAAACACAGATATGAAAATAAACTTCAAAAAAACTTCCAAGTAATCCAATTATCGCGTGCCAACCCTACATGAGGTCAACCTTACATTTCCGAGTGTGTATGCAGCTAAACAAAAGCGTTCCACAACTGAAAAACATTGAATACCTGAACGCTGAAGAAACGTTTTGTGTTCGCTGGCAAGCTTCTTACTGTTTTGCCTGAACTTTTCATACTTTCTTTGAATTTCATGAATAAGTCTTGGATACTTTTCAGAGTTGCAATCTACTTTGATATCGATCATCAGCATATGTTCCGCTGAGTTTCCGGTTTGAGATGAAAACATAAATAACATTCAGATGAATTCAGTTGTTACCTTGAAAATATTTTGATATTTATAAACACTTACTTTTATTTATAGTATTATATTATTCATTTATGTCTCTAAAGCGAAATTGATATCGATGTGCACAGCGCGTGGCAAAAGCAATTCTGAAATCCTTATGTAAATAGAATCGTCGTAGTTCAGCTTAAAGAATTTTTGAAATTCAGTTTAGAGAAAATTTATACCGCGTAAATATTTCCTTATCTTATTTATTCTTTAGAACTTAATAAATATAATTGAAATATACCTTTATTAATTCATTTAGATCTCTGTATTCACTTGAAAGTCAATGCCAATTCAATCAAATAGAAACAAGTTTATTTTAAATCCTCGATTGCAAATAGCTTCACTGAGACTCAGTCATTTATTACACTAAAACTGGTGTTTGAGATACCCTTTTAATTGTTTGTCACCGAGACAAAGTCGTCTCGTAGTTGTAGACGGTAAAATAAAATCATTCGAACAATAACAAGGGCTTGTTCCCGACTGCGGTGGCTTAATAGATTAACTTGACAAAAGGCGAGTCATCGCTTTAATTATATTACTATGAGTATAACGTGCCGGCAGAGGAAAATAATTTTCCGTACCACATTTTTCTTTTACACTGAATTTAGAGATGAGCTTGGTGTTTTTGTTATATTAAGCAGATGTTTCGCTTTATGATTGAGTGCGAAGCTGTTTTTGAAATAAACCTTTTTAATTCTAACTTCAAGCTTAAGTTAAGCTTTAGAAGTGACAGTATTTTTATTACAGTTATTGGGCCTCCGTTTTCAGTCCTTTAATTTTTATGAAATTTATCTATGATTGTAGTAAAATTGTGTTTTTATCTATTTATCACAAAATTACATTACAATTATTTGCTTCTCGTTTAATGGAAAACATTCCTTTAAATTTTTCAAATATTAAATGCACCAATGTTTTAAATAAAACTTCAAAAGAATCTAGTTATGCCAAACAAACAATCTGAGATTAAAACAAGCTGAAATTAGTCTTACTTAAGTTCTGAATATTTACCTGGAATCAGTGAAACGAACACAAGGACCGTACAATTAGGGCAGTACAATTGTTTCTGGTCGTGCCTTCTGGGTACCATTGTGTTAAACAAACAGCTGGTTGTACTGTACGTTTGCGTTTAGTACACAACAAAGGATGTTGTTTGCCGTAGAAATAATTAAATTGTTTACTTGTGTAATAAATAGTCCACATGATAAATATATGGTTTCACTTTCAAAGGTTTATGAAGAAGTGGCAGTAGTTTTGTTGACGCGTTTAAAATGTTGAAACGTTGAACTCCTCAACAAATTTGTAATTCCCGAAAAAATATGACGAAAGGAACTCCAGTACAATAACTGGCAAATTCCTGCCATTTATTCCTATTCTAAATATTTCTCCTCAAACAGTATGCCCTTCTCTACATGAATGGAAACAAAATCTGTACATTAAATATTCATTTTAAAAATTATCCAATAACTTGACTCGAACAATATTCACAAAATGAAAACTTACATTTTAATTATGTCATGTTATTTTCACCAGATAAATTATTATTTTTGGTTAAGCGTTAAAATTGTTATTGGAATCGGATGACTGATAAATCCGATTGACGAATAACGTGATCAATTAACGAAATAATATATGATTACATGTTTTATTTTAATTAAATGCTGTTAAAGAATTTCATGTGTCCTTAACAAATTTCATTCAGACAGCGGTAAACCTACGCAACAATAACAAAGAATAGATTTTTATTATTAAGCTTCTTGGTTGAATTCAAATTCACTTATTGGATTTTTTATCTACTTGTGTCACGATTATCACAACGTCAGGTGCAACTTTAATTACAACTTAGGAAACATAATTCTTAAAAAACTTGCTTTAATTTCCGGCGATATAACTAATAACTACAATGATACAATCATTGTGTTATTTGTTGTATTTTGTATTGAATATTAACGTTTTCAATCACATATGTCGCTCTCATTAAATTCCTTTTTTTGTATCACTTGGGTCTGAGCACGTGCCCCGGGTAACAGAATCAATTAATTGTAATGGATGGATATAATGCACGATGGAATCTGTAAATTGACTATCGAGCATTGCAATTTATACATTGTTTTAATAATTGTCCTTATCGAAATGTTCACATTGTTTGTTGATTTAATATTTTAACTATTTTTTTTTTGTTGCAGAATGTGACTATCCAGTTCATCAATGAGGCTATCAACTGACCAATTCTGACAATGAGGTCACAAGCTTCGAAAACTTCGCCGAAAAAGGGAGAGCTAAGTAAAACTCATCCTAAAACAGTTACTCCTAAAATTGTCAAGAAAAAGAAAGTACCAGCAAAAAAGGTAAAGAAGATTGTAAGTAAAACCTTGGTGAAACAACTCAAGAAAAGCTCTTCCAAAGATGACTCTTCCTGTAAGAATAACGAAGAGACCGTTGCTAACAAAGTTGATACAGCATCAGACAGTGCTAAGCCTGGACCAAGCAAGTTACGCATCGATTCATCAGTTAAGAAAAACAAAATTGGGGCCAAAGAGAAAAAAGATACGGTTAAAACTATAACAGACTCGAACACCAAAAAGGCACCTACGAAAAAAGGAAATTCTGTAAATAATAAAAAAGTTAATCCTAAGTGTAAATTGAATAAAGGTGCAATTAAAAATGATACAAAGTACAAAACAAACAGGGACGCACCCAAGAAAGTAACGAAAAAAGTATCCAAAGCAAAAAATATTGTTAAAAAAGCTGATTTAAAGAAAAAATCTATACAAATAATAAAACAAACTAATACTGAAAAAGACGAAACTAACAAAGACAATAATAAAGAAACTCAAAGCGCTTCCGATAAAAAAGATTCGACTACAGAGCATAGTCAAAGTCACCGAGTAGACGCGGAATCAAATAATCAAAATAATAAAGAAGTATTGAATGTTGATTCTAAAACTGAAAATAAAAACGATAAACGAGATTCTACGACTTCTGGGCAAAAAAATGTAACATCAAATCAAGTAGAAACTCCTAAGGTAGAAATTGAACGACCTCCTAAATTTTTTACGTCTACAAGGTCGCCAAGAACAGTAGACATTGATGTTAAATGCTTAAAAAATTCTAAAGGAAATTTGAGTGTCTCGGAAAGGTTCTTGTCCATGAAATTAGAAACAAAGAACGAAGACAACTCGAAAGACAAAAATGTGTCTAATACTTTGATTTCACAAGGCCCTGAAATTGATGTCTACACATTCACAGAAAAAGTAGATTCGCCAAAAAATATATTATCAGATTTCCGAAGTCCAGTTAACAAAAATATAGGACGAGTACGACCTATTGCAAGAGTCAAAGGAACTGTAATAGATAAGAAAACAGAATCAGAAAAGAAGAAATATTCCCCCCATCGGCCAATAGAAGAAGTAGTTAAACAACTAAAAGCCAATAAAAGATCGGAAGAAGTGAATTCTTCCCAATCTATTAAAAATGCTTCAACCACATGCAGTCTTGATAAAAATGACTTAACTGATATTAAAGGAACGCAAGAAACCCCAAAACCAATTGTAAGCAAATCATATAAAATGGTTGCAAGGAAATCAAGCGTGACTGGTAAACCTTTTAGTCCAATTCACTTCATAGATTCTGAAACAGCACAAAATAAAGAAGATAAGCCTTCTAAAAATAGCACGATTGCCAAAAAAGCACAAAAGAAAACAAAAAAGCAAACTAAAAAAGACAGTTCTACAGATGATGAACTTGATACAAGTAAATTTTCTCTGAGTAAGAAACCAATACATCATTCTTCTTCTGAGGAGAGTGCTAGTGATTCTAATGACGATGATGACACTAAAGATTCTTCAGATTCAGACACACCAAAAACGAAAAAGACAAAACTAAAGAAATATAAACGTATCATGGAAAATATGAAAACAACTACTTCAAAAGAATTAAAGGAGTTGTCCAAAGATTCACTCGTTGATATGAAAGATGAATGTGCACTTTTAGGAGGCGATAAACCGAGTAAAAGACGACTGAAGTTATTGTCTATGTGGACAGGTCCTAAGAAGCATAGAATGGCATCGCTAAATGCTATTGCTAAAGTTCATTGTTTATACGAAAATGAAAATCGAACCCACATGGAATTAGGACTTATGAAAACTGTTGATCGACAAATATTACCGAGCACTTCCAAAACTCCACCGACCAAGAAAAAAGATACAAAAACAAAAGACGCCGAAAAGCATGAAAGTAGTACATCTGAATCTGAGTACGAGAGTAAACCAGAAAAGAAAAACGACTCATCGGATAGCTCTGACGATAGTGTACCTCAGAGAACTTTGCGAGGCGTTCCTGGAATAAGGAGTGCGGGTAAATACTGGGACCCAAAGTCTTCATCATCTTCAAGTGAAGACAGTGAATTCGACACAAAAAAGAAATCTCCTGAGAAAAAGAAGGTATCTAAACCATCATCAGGAAAATCTGATTCTGATAAACCCCCAGCTAAAATGAAGAAAACAGCTGGAGTACCAGTTAAAAAGAAAAGAAATAGAAATGAGGTTGTCATGGATTTAAAAGATATGGTGGTTCAAAAGCGTATGGCTAGCTTGAACGCTTCTGCAATCCTCGCTGCCAGTTACGAAAAACGATCTCCCAAATCAAACAAAGATGAAACCACCTCAGACTCCGGCAGTGACGAATCATTTTCACAAAGTTCAAAAAACGGGGTAGCTTCCGGCGTGAAGTCGGAAACAAAATGCGAAGAAACAAAAAAAGAAGGGGATGAATCTCAAGTTACTGATAGAAAACAAAAAGTAGAAGTAATTGTCAATCAAGATACTGACGTAACGATTACTGGTGTATATTCAACTCACCACCATGAAGGATTTTGCACAGTCTCAGGAATGCAATACCGCATTTCCTCCACAAGTCACACACAAACTACTGCAACTGCTAACTGCGAAAAGGTATACATTAATTATTCTCACATAGTTATTCATATAAACGAATCAAACTAATATCTTGCAGAACGGAACCTCGTAAACCTCTGTGATTCACAATAAAGCCTTTATGTCCGCTGGCGTTTTGGCTCTCATTAATACCCGGTAATGAAGTAAGTTCTATGTAAACACGCTCCGAGAGTTCATCCGCATGTTAGCCTTCGTAACTTGCCCTCTAAAAAGTGTTCATACAAAAATAAACCTTTTGCATCCTTAGCATAGCATCTAAATCCAACCGCTGAATCCGACAGATGTTTATCAATTGGGACAATTTACGCTTGAAAGGAGTTACCGTTGTGTTACCCTTGATGGAGATTACATCTTGTGATGTGTTAAACCGTATTAATGGAAGATTAAATCTATTTAAGAATCGCAGTCTCATTTTACTACTTTATTAATGTTTAATTAGAGATTAGATAGAGATTAACTCAATCAAATAAGTATCACTCACTGAAGAAAAGTAGCGATATTTTATCTCATATTTCCAGCAATATTTCTGTTCATAGCGTAGCTCGATTAACTTCGTTTGTTCCGTCTGACTGCCTCGAGGTTAATATTTTCTAAATTGTTTATTCCATTTTTACCACCAATCTTTCGAATCACTGGGTTTTAAATTATTTAAAAAGGCTTTATTGTCGAAACGTTAACTTTCATTGGTGTAGGTACACAGTTGAATGAATGTCAAAAGAAATATTGATTTTTTTTTTCAATTATTCTTTCTAATGAGGTGTACAATTTTTTACTATTTTTTGACAGATAAACGAGCGTACCGCCCACCTGATAGTAAGTGGTTACCATCGCTCATGAGTCATGAGCCTCTTCAATATGCCCTGGGCATTGGGGATATTGTATTTTTTAAGTATACAACCAGAAATTAAAGTCATTAAAATATACTATACCAAGTAAATTTTGGCCTGAAACAGGAATTTCTTTAATAATTATTGCTATTTGTCGCTTGTTTTATTTACTGCATTTTTTTTTCTCGAAAGCAGGAGGGCTGTTCTAAAGAAGACGGCGCCCGGTACACACCTTTGTCTGCATTATCTTCGATGCAACCGCCTGCTGAACACAATCACCCACATCCAGGTAAGAACTGTAAATATTTACAATAAATAAAATGGTTACGGTTAATCTTACGGCTGCAACGGGAAGCTGATAGTTCTATTACATTTATTGAAAAAAGTAGTTACATTTAACAGTTATGTAACTTTACAAAACCAATTGTCAAAATCTTAATATTATTCTCTTCAATTTAGACCAAACAAAGAAAAGAACCAACTAATATTTAAAAAAAAACATGATTCTTTCTAGGAAAAAGTATTAAAAAAAAGAAACACAATTTGTATTAAGTAATTAGCTAATAAAATAAAAAAGTTAAGCAAAATTAATACTTATTTTTCAAACTGATTTTAACGTTAATCTGTATGATCGTGTTTCTTGGAAATTATTACACGATCGGAAGAAGCTTATTTTCCTGTTTAAGAAGCTTATCAAGGCAACATATTTTATATTGATTTTCTTGGAATACAAAATCCTATCATTTAAGAGCTCGAGGTACTTACTTATACTGCTTCAATTATAATTTGAAACAAAGACTACTTGTAAAATAATGCTATTTAATTCACGGCCTACATTCTGTTTAGTTTTTGCGTATATTTAAGTAGTGCTAAATTAAGTTATCACAACATTTTTACAATAGTGAACTTGTGTTTAAGTCTTCTTTGTTGATTATGGATACAATTCATAGTCATAGATAAATACATTTCATTTCTCTAATAGGTATACCTCTCTTCATACTCTCATTTGTTTTCAAGTATATTTGCAATATGAAAGAGAATTACTCTACATTTTCAGTTATATTAAACCATGATGTGGATCATCTAAAAATACTAGTAACTCTTAACGACCTGCAGCTATTAATACCGAATGCCGCTACACTAACGTTTGCAATGACGCACATGAAGATTCTTCAGAAACAATGCAGTGTCATTCATGAATGCCAACCGCTGTAACGTTTAAAACACAAAATAAGATTATTTAATGACAGGTTTACTATATTCACGTCTATCACAACTGAGCAGTTAGTTTATTTGAAACATCTTATAAACTGAAACTTAAACGTCGACTAAAACACAACTAGTTGGCGCGGCGCCAACTGTACAGATGTCAATGTTGAATCTTGGCCTCGTGAGGCTCTTCCCGGCCCATATTATAATGCCTATTAACATAATCTCTCGTGTTTTACTCTCGTTTCGCAACTAATGTGCTCTGTGATATCCCGGGGCGTCGCGCTGCGGTTACCTTTTGTTTTAATTCCGTATAAGCCAGCATTAAATGTGGAATGAATTAAAACAGATGAGTTACAAATTCAAAAGCTGTTGCTTACTTCTACAGTGTTGTTTAATAACTCTCTTCATAAATCAAGGTTGCCTAAACACTCGCATTAATGTATTGCGACGTAAATAAGTTTGTTAACTTTATTAGGTTGTTTTATGAAATTCAGGAACAAATTCTTCCTCTCCGATATAATTTATCGTTCTTATATAAGTTTTTTCCGTACTTTCTCACGCGATTAGCAAGTAGCTGGGAGAAATAGTTGTGGATAATAAAATCTAGAAAGTTCCGTTAATATGTAAACATCCGAGTTATGGACTGACGTTTATTGGGTTATTATCCCTTAACCTTTGTCTGACCCCAAATTTTATTATGAGTACATTATACCACAAAATCTTATCTATATTTTGTCGTTTGACATAAATTTGATTTATTATAGCTTCTAGGCTTTTAGTACATGAACAACAGAAAATATCCTATTTCTTGTGAGCCTTGAGCTGTCAACGTCATCTACTCATATATTTTGGACATTTTATCACATATTCGTCCTGTTGTAAGCTTTTGTTTTCACATACATTTTCCAATAATGTTTCTCTGACACAATTTAATACTTTATGTGGCTTGGGGTCTAGTGTCTAATGTTTATATCAATCAATCAATTCATTATGATGAATGTCTTATCAAAAAGATTTTGCTTACCATCCAGGTAATATTTTCAGTCTTTAAATTTTTAATATCCCTGCTAATATTTATATAAATGTCAAAGTTACTCTGTCTGTCTGTAACGCTTTCCTGCTTAAACCTCTCAACCAATTTTGATGAAATTTGGCAGAGACAATCATAAGACCCTGAGAGAAAAACATAGGCTACCTTTTAATTGAAAGTTTCGTAGACGAAGTTGCGCGGGCCCGCTAGTATTCAATAAAATGAACGTAACAATAAAAATCTGTGTATGAAAAAGCGATCCGAGTAACTTTATCAACAGTTTCGGTTCGGCAGACCAAAAACTGTAAGCTAATATTTGTTATCCGTTCTATATTCTGTAACTAAAACAAACCAGACCAGACCAACCGATTCCAACCAAAACTTTTAAGTAAAATATATGAAAACTATTACAAAACGATTTCGAAGTGGTCATCCGTGTATTGAATATGTTAGTTTTATCCGACAACATGTCAAAGCGTGCCACCTCACCCGCGGCTACTAAATAAACACTTTATCCACTCAACTCAAACTCCGCTCAAACATTTAAGCGTGCTAAATCCCAACACATCTGTTTGCCCGAAGATACGAGCTCTCATTCATACTGGATAAACTATCAAAACATCACTTATAGTTTTAATAAATCTTGTTCGTTGGTAATTGATTGTTATCAACGTTCAATCGTGCTTCTCCAGACACATTTGTTTTTACAGTTACGATATAAAACTGGTTTGTGCAAAACTCATGTCGAATTTCTGTGATTGTAGACTGTTTTTTTACAATTGTTGGATATAGGTTGAATATGCTTGATATTATAATGTGGTTTTTGTCGATATCTAAAATTAGAAGACATTTTAAATAATTATAGGTATATTTTTATTATAAGTCCACATGAACACTTTTAGCTCATTGATTAGGTACATATATTCATCCGCTGCGACTTCGTTATCAAAGATTTAAAAGTAGAGCTTTAAGGAACAGAGCAGCAGCAAATATAATCTTTTGAATATAATTAACTCAAAATCAATTAAAGCCTATATTAAAAGTATAAAATCCATGATCCTTTTAGTTTTGATACTCACGTGTTGGCCGCATTTTGCAATTCGTCTCGGTTCGTATGTGGCAACGTTCCAACTCGCCCCGTATGGGATATTAAATAGCGTCCACTTATCTAAGCAGCCGTCCACCAGACTTGAAATCAGCACTATCGATACTGTACGAAATTCAATTTAATTTCGATCCGAGATATCGATTTGGAATCGATTTTCGTCTGTTTTATAATAGCGAAATTGTACTGAAGCCCACTTAAATTGTACAACTATTTTTAGCTGTACCTATTAGTTCCTAAATTTCTTTGTGCATTAGTACAGTTTTTCTACTAATTTCTTTCTTCCATGCCCATTATTATTACTTTTTAGTGCCGTAGGCTTAGAATCATAATTTACTCATTCTAAGGCCATACGAATTTTTGATAAAGAAGTGAAAATAATAATTAAAACGAAGAAAGGAAATTAGAAGATAGCCCCTAAAAAATTTTTTCACGAAATTAAATATCATAAACAAATATTTAAACGCCAACCACAAAATTAAACCAAATACAGAAAAGTTAACCCAAATTCAGATTTGAATTACAAGCACCGCCGGATTCACTTAATTTACATCCCGGTATATTTCAAATTCGAGAGCAGAGCATTTAATTTTCATAGCCTGGCGAAATCCTATTTCGTTAAACCCGATTAGTGTCTAAGCGAGCAGCCTATTTGTTATTACGCCAAAAAACTCATTCCGACATTTCTCGACACAAACGAACAAAAAATCACGAAAGTACTTACGAGGAAAAGGGGGAGTTTCGCGAGTTAATCATGAAAGCCGAACGCTAATCGTCCGGTATTCGGTCGAGCCTCCATTTTTTGTCTTGTTTGCCGACGGGATAAAGTGTATGACAACCCAAAGATATGTTTGAAGTGTATTATCTGGGTCGCCTTTGTTGGCATTCAAACGTTTTGTTCCTTTTTGAATTACTGAACTCAACTATTTGCGTTTAACATTATTGCATTTGTTGGAAGGTTGTATTTTATCTGTTGTCAAATATTAATGCGGGCTTTCGGGTACTTCTCGCCACTTTTCATCGAAATAATAATTGAACAAACATTCATTCAATATCCACAAGGTACACACTTCACAAGAGAGTAAGCGTTTAATACAACCAGATTGTTGAAAATTAAGATTAATTCTATTAAACTAAAAGGTACGATAAAACAACTACGAACAGAAAAAGTCGCAATACTGTTCAAAAGCGCACTTCGTCAACTAAAGATATTTTCATATTATAACTACGTAATTCATTATTATTTGAAAATGTAAACATAAGAGTTAAGACAACAAAAAGAATTACCAAACTGTACATGAGCACCTATATCTATAGATTAAATTGTTGACACAAGTTGAACATACTAAATATAATGTCGAAATTAACAGAGTTATGGCTCGAGTAACGAAACACTTAATTGGTAAACAACTAAACAACAGCGGTTGCTCCTAACTTCATAATTAGATTTGGATTCATGTATGACGCACATCCTTTAACAAAACAAAATAATACAAACCGCCATCTAAAATGATTAACGACTTTACGATTTCATGTAAACTTTTACTACCATTAATTTCCTGTTTACGTTTTTTATAGGTTTTCTACTAGATTTATGTTTTGCATTTTAAGTTGTTCATGAAAATTGTACCGCACTGCATTTCATTGTCGATTACTCAGCAGCTCACCAATATTCAAAGCTTCCCAATGCTTAGAATCACACTTTCAGATCAACAACCATTCGGCGAGACCACTACTCTTTTAAACCTCAGTTACATACCATGTTATGAAGCCCAACCAAGCGAAGCTACTAGTTACCTTTATTAAAAAATATGTATATATATTTTTTTGTTAATTAGACACTAAAATCAATATACTTGTTTGCAGTACCGGAAATTGGAGGCTTAGCGCGTCGAGCCGGATGCTCCAGCGCGTTCTCTGCGCCCTCGCCGGCTGCGCATCACGAACCAGGTAAGCTTCCGATTTAATAACAAGTACCTACATACATGTAATTTACACACGTCCACAAGGATAGTCACAAGTTGATGCAGATTGCGTGCGGCTTTCTGTGAGTGAGACTTTCTTCACAACTATTTGTTTTCCTGCGGATTTCCAGCTAAATGGTATTTTCAATAACTGTTGTTTCACTATAATGGAGAGATATGTTTCCAAAAGCGACAATGACATTTTGAGGTCGTGAAAAATGATTAAAACTTTATTTAAATCGATGTCTACCGGATCAGATTTTAGTTTTTAGATTAAATAGAACATGAATTCATCGTCTAAAAAATAACTAGGTACCATGTAAAACTATATTTTCAACCGAACACCTTTCTTTAAAGATTAAAGATTAAAAAAGATTAAAAATATTTATTCAGCCAAAAATTTACAGTGTAATATACAATTATCCATTAGATCTCCACACTAGGTCAAGCCTGTCTCGTGGAGATCTACTAATCCATTTAACAGGCGAATTAACCGCGTTATTAACTTTATTGTTATGTTTGTTTCGAAATATTTCTGTGAAGTACATGACAATATCAACATGCCCTTAATAACATAAGGTGAGAATGATCTAACTTCCAACGCAAAGTTCATTTTAATTCACCGTTAAAACTCTTCCACGACCCTCGACTCAGTTAAGTAATTAATCCTCGTGCCGCTTGGTTTGAATAAATCACTTTGTTGCCAACTTTAACATCATAAAGTTTCTTACCTTTTTCAGTCAAATCTATTGCATTTGTCATTAATTTCGTTTTAGTAAGATAAGTTTTATAAAATAAGAAAAAAATTAAGAATGTATTTTTTTGGCACTTTTCTCTGTGTCTCGTAATAATCGCAATTCTGAGGTTTACTAATCTCACTTTCAAGTTAAGCTCGTCTTCATTCAGGAATATATGTTGATATCCATCACATACTTATAAGTTTTTTTATATATTTTTCTTTGGTAGTATTATCATGATATCTTTCTATCAGCATAATATACTACTTTCAACAGTTAAAACATTTGATAATAACTATTTAAGTTGGGCCTGCGAACGATAAGATATTTAAAATTACTTTTTAATTGAATATAAATTACTTTGATTTACTTGTTGATGATACTTATTGCATTTGCAATTTTAATACTCGGAACAAATCAAACTTGCTTTACCAGCAACTCGTTTATGTAGATTGATTAGTGAGTTTATAGATCTGCGTTTAACGTCCAAAATCTACCTTAACTTAGATATAAAAAAGTTGATAAAGATTCGAGTCGATGCGTTTGTGCAGTAAAGTATATTAAACGGTTACGGATTACATATTTAAATTAACTGCACTAAATGGGAATGGAACTAGTTTACTAAGTCATTAAAATTTAAATACAATTAATTGCATAAAAAATATTTAAACCAAGTATATAACACTTCCAGTTTCTTTCACTTAATTACATTTAAAAATTCAAAATCAACGTTGAAGAGTGGTATACATTAACCTCTAAAGAATAAAAAACAAATTAAGATAAGTTTATGGCCCAGAAATTATTAAGTAACAAGCTTATGGTATTAGGCATGACGATGCGTCGTAAAGGACGTGCATAACTATTCACGTTGTCAACTTGCATATGAGTAAGAGAGATAGCAAGAAAGAGAGATATCCATGTGCTTATGAGGAAGAGAGATAGCGAGATTTTTCCGCTACGCTGACTCTCCATATTAAAATATTTATCTTCCCGCACGACTTGACGCTATCACGGTTTATCTAGTGTTAGAAGTTAGTAGAGCCAAACTTCTGGAATTCAATACCTACTAAAAATATAAAAATCGTAGTGGAAATAATACATTTAGCAGTGCGAAGGTTCAGTATATTATGAAATGATTTCGATCGATTTTCAGATAAGTTGCTAAATAATAAAAAATCTTCTTTCTTTTATCGTTAAGGCGGATACTATCATTCTATGTAGAATTCTAGTGTAATGCTGACATTACACGTTAAATTTGGAACATCGGACAACAATGAAAAACTTCATCGAAATTTATTGTTACTTTTCAGCTAAGGATTGAGAGTTTTAAATCCAATTATGATAGTATAACAAAACACAGAAACGATGTAATAAACTATAGTACTACCTATAGCAATGTACGTTCAAATCAATAAAACAACTTCACTTTCCACAAACTCAATTAAGCAACAGAAAAACGAAGACAAAATCCACACGCAGCCGTATTAAGTAAATATTCTCGCGGCTTTGAAGATACAATATCCATCACACAAAATAAAATTATGAGTAAATGCGGTACGAGGTTTATCCGGCATCGGATCTCGGCACTCGGGATCCCCGTTTAGTTTAGTTCCAGTGCCGGTTGAGCTCCTATTTGCAATAAACACGCCCCGTGAGGTCCCACAACGCGGAACAAGTTTTCACGGACTTGTTTGCACTTGGGAATGTTAAAACTGGAAGTTGTGTTCGGGAACTGCTTCGTTTTTTACACGTTTGTATGATTTCGATAATTGTATTTTTTGCTGAAAAAATTCTAGAGAACTTTATTGAAAAGTTGAAAAAAGTCATTTCTAAAATTGATTTCATTTCAATATTTGTCTGAAATCTTATATTTGTACTAGCTGCCCCACGCAACTTCGTCTGCGTCGAAAAAAAAAAAAAATAGGGTTGGACTACCCCTAACATTTAGGGGGATGAAAAATAGATGTTGGCCGATTCCGGATAAGCACAAAAAATTTCAACAAAATCGGTCAAGCCGTTTCGGAGGAGTTCAAGTTCGAACACCGTGACACGAGAATTTTATATATTAGATTTAAAATAAATGTAAACGGAGGTTACAAAAACAGTGTAAATTCGAGTGATCTTGAAAACCGCATCATGAAGCAATCGTTAATTATCTTCATAACAACACAAATGCGATGAATTTATTTTCTTACAAACCCAGAACCTTGCCCAAAAAAACAGATTAGATAAGAACAACCACCGAGTGTCAACCGTAAAACTTAAATTATTCTCATTCTTCAATTATTCTCCAAGTGTTAATTAATATGTAGTGTACCAGTAGGTCCATTAATTTCCACTTTGCAGAAGAAAGGAAAGAAAATTAATTGGACGGAATCCCGTTATCTAAGTTCTAGACCTTGTAAACTTCAATTTAATTACTTTGGTGTAACTAAGATTACATTTTAGACTCGATGAGAATTACTTAACTATTTGTATTCACAACGTTTATAACCAGTAATATAAATGTCGATGAATTGTATCTAATTAGGCACCCATTAATTAATTGTGACTAATTGACTAATGAATGTATTTGAATATTGATTCCAAATTTAATTAACTGAATCGTCTTTCGATACATTTGACAATGTTGTTTTAGATTAACATTTATTATTTGATTTGAGTCGTGGTGGCCGAGTGGTTGAAGCGCTTGCCTTCCCTACGGGAGGTCGCGGGTTCAAAACCGGCCGGCTTGTACCTCTAAATCTTAATATGAAAAAGATTTATGTGCAATTTTTTACATCACCACTGGCTAAAAACGGTGAAGGAAAACATCGTGAGGAAACCTGCATATCGGAAAAGGGTTCTAAAAATCCTTTGAAGATATGTGAAGTCCCCAATCCGCATTAGACAAGCGTGGAGGACTATGCCTAACCCCTCTTCTGAGGAGACCTGAGCTCAACAGTGGGCAGTAATGGGTTGTTACAGTATTTGATAATTTATTTAGTCAAGATTTTTCCTGATGATAATATATAAGGGTTATACATCTCTTTTTCGACAAGTTCTATTAGTTTTTATTATTTAAACGATTTCTTTTTGTACCTATTTTGCCAATTTATCTTGAGTGTTTTGATAACCGTCCTAAATGATATACATAAAGGGGAGAAGTTTAAGGATACAAAATATCACTATTACTATACCACCACCGTTCCCTACATTTTGCATCACAAAAAAACATCAACAATATTATTTTTAACATATAACATTAAAGAAACACAACACAGTAAAGAGGAAAATAATACGGAAAATGTGCAGTAAATTTTATTTATTTGAATACAAAAATTTAATTCTGAAAGTAACGTAGACGATTAAGGAAATAAAGGGACTTGGGTAAACGTATGAAAATGAAATTAAACCTAAAGAATATTATACATCCAGGAATATTTGCTATTTATTTCAAAAAAAAAAATTTTTTTCGTAATCTAAGATTTTCAAAAATCTACTTCATAATAAGTTCTATATTTTTAGATGATTAGATACACTTTGCATTACAGAATAAATGAAATACTTTATTTTTTTGTAAAGAAGCAAAAATCTTTTATTAGAGTTTCTTTTTTGAAGTAGGTACTCAGGATCTAGTCGGCGTCGTAGAGGCGTGAGCATTTAACTCCTGTAATAAAATCTGCTTTTAGTCTCTAATTAATCTAGCTAAAGGTCAGACGGTCAGAAAAATGATACACCATTAGGTAAACTCCAAGAAACAATTACCCATCTACGGATACACTTCAACCAAGAATTAGCCGGAATAAGACAAAATAGAATAATCCTAACAAATGGCGTGACATCGCACGTGATAAGTCATCCAATATAGGAGGGTAATGAGGCCGCAATGGGCTATTATCGTTATCCTATATACATTGAGACGAGGCTGTTGAGCCAGGATACACTGACCCTTGACCCGAGCCGAAAGGGTAGTCTCCCTTTGCCTTGCGCCGCTACCAATCAAATTACTAGTGTTTCTCGATCGATTCGCGAATTAGGGTAATGCAAGTAGCTGGTTCGTGAAACTTGTTTTTGTTTTGATAAAGTAAGTACATATAATGTGCAAAAAATAGGATTCTTCATCTGACATTAAAATGACAACAACCCGAAAATCACTTACCATGTGGTCGCATCTAATCATCAATAAAGCAAAAACATGAACTTCTTAAACTAAAAATCGTTTCATTTAAAGATACATTGTATTCTCCCCTGCACACTAAGTTTAAAAAGCTTAGAATCACTGCGAATAGCAACAACTTTTATGTTGGCGCTTAAGTTCTACGTAACAATGTCGTTTGTATGTTTGTAAGTAGACTAACTATTCACGCTGTTTCTGACACATAAACCTTTATTTACGTGACGTGTAAAAATATGAAACCTTCAAGTATTTTCAAGAGCCCATAATATTATATTCCTAAACTGTAACTCCAGGACTACCTAAATCGAAAGTCAGAATCACTTACTTTATTTATTGTGTATCTATTTTTGCCTCATCTCGTTTTAAATACGAATTCACAGAATTGTAGACATGTAAATATTTTGTAAAAAAAAATCAATAAGTAGAAATGCCATAGAAAGTCCTAAGAATTGAGAATATTTTTTTTTTTCTTAAACTTTAAGCCTTATAAAAATACCCTTATAAAAACCTTTATAAAAATATAATATAAGAACGAGGTCAGCAGGTGCAACGCTGAACTATCACAATATTTAATAATAGTTATGTTTCTTATATATCGATGTATTTATGTGTTGGCAAATCTTAATTGCACCAAAGGACGAATAAACCTGCGCAAATGATTAAATTCTCCGCGGGCGGGGTATGTGGCAGTTAAACCGCACTAAAACCTCCAACCGCTCACACTCTGTAAGTAATTGAAGTGACTGAAGTGAGCTATGAAAGAAAGGTACTTATGAATAAATGTTTTAGTTTGTTTGTATACCTATTCGGTTATTTGATTCGCTACCTTGACGAGTGAGTAATAGGGTTGTCAACTTGAAATTAATTTATATTATTATATTAGCAAATTACGAGATGAAAGTTTAATATAATTTAGTTAAATTTCAGATCTCTCATTCTTTCAGAATATTACAGAATTTTACACTCATTCAGAATATACTAGAATATATTAGAATCACAATTACGACAATCGACAAAAGCAACTACATTATATTCTGTGATGATTTTAATCCAAATTCACACAGGCTACCCTATTGTGAGTAGTTACTGACGGTAACATCACCCATGTGACTCTACAATGTTATTACACACACAGTGCGGGATTGCAAGCTACAAGTAACTAGGACTATCTTCAATGTAAAGAATATTGCACAAAATACTGCTTAAATGGGTAACAATGATAAAAGAAATTACATAACCTTTAAAATAGCCCTGTTGTATGTGTTTCATAACGAAATAACCTCCACATTTGGGTTTCGCGTTGCCAATGACCCAGTAACTGACATCAAACAAGCAGTAATTTAAACGGGGCAAGCGTATTTGTTATAACGTTTTAAGGCCGCGCCTCGACGTAACTCAGTCGGAGGACGCCGATTTCAAGACGTTTTATAACCCATAACAGACAATGGTTTATCGGCTTTTTGAATACCATGTTTAAATCGTTTAAATAATTTTAAACTGCATCTTTGAGTAGTTGTTTGTATTCTAGATATTTTACGTAGTTGACCATATTCTGATATTCACTTGCCTTTTCTTTAAAACAAATAGCTAATATACAAAACTTAAGATGCAGAGAAATAACAATACTTAAATTAATATAATATAATATTTAATATATGTACTTACTACTTCAAAACTAGAATAAATCCTTCTTAATTACTAGTCACAGTTAGAACTTTATTAACTTCAATAACTTACCCATATTAATTTGTTGTTTACGATCTTTTAAATAATAACTAAGTAATTAATTACTAGCTGACGGGTTTCCGTACACGCTGCATAAACGCGAGCAAAATTGTTCGGAATTTAAACTATTTCAAAACTATCGGTTCGAGAGCATACGGTAAAAGCAAACCCTTTCACTGCGAGACAAATTATTAAGGAAACGACGAGGAATATGCCATAACACGCCTGCCGCTTATTCAACTCTTCATCGTAAAGGATTATTGGACGGAATTACGGCCCAGCCCATTCGGGATCACCCTTTATGTTATACGCAATGTTATGGTCCTCTGTCCTCTTTAGCAATAATGATATCGAGTTTTGTTCTGGTTTGCTCTGTCCGTAATGAAAAAATACGGGCAACTGCTTTCGGAGCATGTGTCAAGTTAATCGAGGATTTTTCCTCGTCCATTTAGCGTTGAGTATATTGTTTTATTTATATGGCTTTGTCGTAACAGCCGCTGACTGTATTTATTTTAATGGTGGCTGTTGAGCACTTTGTTTTTGTTCTTTCTGTTTTAGTCTTTAAAAAGGTCGACTAATATTACATTATATCTTAAAATGAGACAGGCACTTACAAGATGTCTAACCATTAGGAAAAAGCAATAAAATGCAGCTCACGATGACAAAGCAACAAAGTGCCCATTAAAGGAATAAAACACTTGTCAAAGTTATGGTACGTTAGTTGTTAGTTCCTAGTGACAGATTTGGTTTTCTAATACCTTTGTATTAATGCGTTTCCACTTATAAACTTAAAGATACAATATTATGATTTGACTGATAAAGTAAGTAATTATCTTCAATTTAAAAGGCTGTACCCACCCGACTAAGAATGATTTTAAGTTACTGAAAAAACATACGTTTCAATCCTATATTTTAACAGTAACATTATCATAAATACTCATACAATCGTGTTACTTAAAAATTCACAGAGCGGCATTTTTTCCTGTACTGTTTCACCTGTATTGTTAATTGTAACATAAAATAATGAAAGTTACCGCAAACAGTCTTTTATATTCGCGCTTCATAAATCCATACAACAAATTGTTATAATAAAATGTTTGTTTAACTTAATAATCATAAAACAGCTGAAAACCCCGTGCTTGTTTTTGTTTGGAGAATCCTTTGCAACTACAAATTAAGCACAAAGGCGGGCATTTCGTATTACGTTAACAAAATCTCTCTCGGTCCGAGGTTTTGATGCTACCTCTCACAGATTATCTGGAAGCGGCAGAAGTTTCATTAATTATATTCGGGCTCCCATTGTTTATTAAGAGAATAGTTTTCAGTATGATCCGGAATAACTCTCTAATTTTGTAGAATAACATTGAAAAGTTTTGATTGTTTGTGGATTTAAAATAAAAGGACTATTATTTTTAAAGTTTATTTAACGTTCATGTGGCAAGTTAGCGATGACAAACCAATATCAGTTTGTAATAAGATATAGAAAAAACACAATTTATAATTTCTCATAATTTTATTCAAAGTGCACTTGAAGTCCATTTATCAAAATGTTAAAATGATGTTTAATGTTTTTCTAAGTAGTGGCGTTGTTAAATTTCATAGATTATACTTGAAAATTCTACGAGTTCAATCTCAATATCTAGCATGTAAATTTAGTATAACTCGACTAGAACGTCGCCCTAAATCTACGTAGTGTTAGATCAATAATCCTAAACTTACAAGAACAAATAGTATGGATGTCAAACAGTGTCGGATTTTTTATAACTTTATCGATTTTATTACAAGGCAAACAATTCTTATTTATTATTTATTTCAAAAGAGCTGAATGAAAAAGATCCAGAATATATTTTTGTACTGTGCATGTACAATGTATAAACAATGTTATGAAATCACACTCTCAAATACATCATTGTTTTTCGAACTCGTAATCCCGTACCTACTAGAACAAAAATATCGTAAACAGAATAATTAGTTAATTTCCCGAAATGCCAGTTTCTCTTCCATTCATCGTGGTTCGCCGTTGAAAGTCTTTTCTTAGTTAATTGGGATCCATTATTTATTTTTGCTGTCTTGTTTTCGTCGTGCTTCTACTGCGAAACGAGGAGATAAAACGTTTTTTTTTTCGCTCTCTTATTTCATTGTTAATGAACATTACCGCAAGCCTGGAAATTTTAATGCAAACAGTGAGCCGAACCGGGTGTACCTTGTTTTAGTTAAATACAATACCATTGTTGTGAATGTCGATATTTGCTTGTTAAAATCGAATTTTACTTGTATTATTTGTTTTCATTTATTTTTTTTAATACATTTAAGGATAAGAAATAGAAGAAATTTAGACTACTCAAAGTTCGTCGAATACTGCAACAAAGTCTCGTCCCATGTCTGTGGTTTTTCACAGTGTTTTACTGCAAAGGTTGTATTGTTTTAGTAGTCTAAATAACAACAGAACTATTCTAAAACTTTTTTCTTTGTAAACAGAATATCAAATACGGTTTTTAAATCTACCTAGATACATTAAAAATTGTCCTCTAAATTACGACCTCTTCATTTACATCTTAGATTGCTGTTTTTTTTATTCTAACACCAAAAATAAATAAATATGAATGTGCACACATACACGAAACATAGAAGAAGAGTTCTTAAGCTTAAACCATAAGTAGGGATTTCGTAGTGACTCCTGACATTGACATTCGCAACAATTCGCAGCAACGGGAACCACTTACAATCAAATTGCACATCTACTTCATGTGGCCCGTTGGCTCGTCGGCCTACACAGCAATAAAAAAAATTCTACTTAGAAAAATGTAACGTTTTGTAACTTTTACTCAACAATTTTTACAAAATTATTAATGGATTTGTAACAAAAGTCCAATTAACTTGTGGCTGAAAGCGAACTGAACCTGAACCGTGTTTTATTAATTTATTTTCAGCTTCAAACTTTGCTAATAAAAATGAACAAACAACAAACTTGCTATGTGAGAAGAGCTCAAAGTTTTTCTTGATAGAAAGGTGTATTAAAAGTACAGTAGAGAAGTTTTCTTTTGAGTTTACACTGCCGTTCAATCTCACTTAACTTTATTCATTACTAGCTCTTGTTTCAATTAATGACAGACAAACCTTTTAAGAGAAAGAAAAAGTTAATTCCAATATGAATATATTGTGTATTTTTATTTATTTTTTTATTTTATTTATTTGGCTTACCAACAATTGTTACAATGTTTATAATATAAATACAGTTCAAACAATATTAACTATACTTAAGTATTGCATAATACGAGCTTATTGCACAATCACTTATAGGTAAACACCGCATGTCTAATATTATGAGTAACTTAAATTTCTTAAAGTAAATATAATTAAAAACGAAAAAAGTGAGAAAAAACAAAAAACTTTCTAGTAGTAAAAAAAATGATAAAAAAAAACAAATCACACCTTGTATTGTATTGTGTATAAATTATAAGATATTGAAGAAATGGACAAGAATAAAAATTATCACAAAGCTTTTGAAGTTTTTTACGTATTAATATTGAAATGAATATAACAAACTAATATGCTAATACGTTTCATAATAAAAAAAATCTCCACTTTCCCAATATGAATTATGTTTTTTCTTTTCAATTAATTTTATCAGTTTTTTGCTTAGTGAGCTAAGATAAACTTGCTAGTAAGAGGCAGTACTTAAATATTTTTTTACCTAATTAAATACTTATATATCCATAACAACTTCGTCTGATTTATTCTTTGCTCGAAGCTTAAGCAGGGATTCAAGAAAATAATGTTCATGTTAATCCTAGTTCGAAAACAACCAAGTCTTCCGAACCTCTAAATCTATAGAAAACTCAACTATAATTTATAAACAGTTGAGCGATTTTCATTACGAATTATTCCAGTTTATAAATTAAAGCAAGTGTAAAGCTAAAGCATTAAAACAGTCTGAAATTGAATAACGTTTCAAGAAAATTTAGCGCCATGAGAATTCTAAATATAAAATGTAACCGTGAAACTCGGCTTGTTTACGTAAATATTTACTTTAGTTATTTTCGTTGCACACTAGATATCGTAAAACAAGAACTTGTTACCATAAATTGTGTTGTGGCCTCTGAGAGGGAATTGATTTCGGTGCGACCGTTAAGCGAGCTCATGTGTCTATCTTATTACTTCACCTTTAACGCGTCCATCAATCTTCACGGTTTTACTGGATTTGTCTCTAAAATTCTGTTTCTTCGTAGATTTACTTTTTGTTTACTCCCAAATATTTATGGTTAGGCACGGTTAGCAGGTACTACAGACCTTAACTTGAAGATTTGTTGTACCTACAGAAGAGAATGTGACTCTGGATCGTAACTGGCTACCGTTGCTCATTGACATCTCCATTGTTAAAGCACACTGCGGGTCTACTGATGACATAACTATACTGATAAATTAACGTTAGTTTTAGTTTCAAAGCAATTTCTATTTACCATTTATTAATGCGCCCCTAAATTACAATAAAATAAGATTCATCTCGAGAGTATTATTTAAATCAATCAAACTTGATGTCTTATGATGAATAGAAACAAAAAAACTTGAGGGAACTATTACATAAAACTTTCAGAAAAAAACAACAGACGATCAGCATTTGTATCCCGATCGAAAAGTCCTGTAAAACAATAAAGTTGATGAAATAAAATTATTAATACCCACTGATCTTTATTGTACAAAGTTAATAGCCAATCAACGTTTTTCAAACAGGTTTCATCATATCGTTCAATATTTATGAAAACATTTACCCGTAAAAGAATGTTTTTGTCGATATGATTTCATAGCGGCTATGCAATAAACCAACAACCGGTGCACGTGGCCAATTTACTTTTATGAATAAATCGAAAGCAGCGGCTGCTCACTAGGGTTGCCAGTTAATGAAATACTACCGATATCTAATATTGATTTGTTTTTCAGTAACAAGGTTAATTGTTTTACCAGACGCTGGCTTTTAAAAAAATATTACTTATTAGAAATTGATTTAAAGATATTGAATACTGGTTTTTTATAATACTAAAGCTAGGCTTTAACTCGTTGATTACCTTTTTTTGCCAAATGATGCCATACCTGGTCGCATCAAAGTACGATAGGCCGAAAAAAACATACTATGGCGTAGCAGATATCCATAGATGACAATAAAGGCTTCACATCGGGTGGTTATTCCAATCTGCCGATGTATAGAAAAAGTATGAAAGAAGTTTAACCTCTTCCTATTTGGAGGAAACATAAAAAGTTGCTGACAAATGAAAGTTCGGAGTTGGCAAACCCAATGAATGCTGTCGGTTTGCGCGGGCCGCCCGCTCGACTTTATTATTTCCCCGCTTCATATTTCGGGGTGTTTATTAATGATTTTGTAATTGGTTGCTGTCGGTCGCAGCCGTACTCCTGGTCCATTAACCGACCGCGGCATAAGTCAGATCTGAAACAATTTTATTCTTAGCTACTATTGAGTTATAATGATTTATCTTTCAGAGGGTGGATAAAGTGTTTTAAATGATGTTTTACGGGACCCCAATTATTCAATTAACGTAATGAATTCATGAACTAATGAAATGTCTTTCTTAGTGATTGATAATTGTAGATGAATCCAAGATAAATTGTCTCAATCAGAAGTAAAGGTTCTGAAAATGTAGAGCTATAATTTTATAAGTTTAATATGGACCTATGTATGAGGTACAGAATAATGGATATCGATTAACATAGTTGATATCACATTACGAATATCATAAGTATACATTAAAGTAACCCAAGTTCTCATTAGATATTTAAATTATGATACGTTAAAAAACAAATCTTTCAGCACAAACCCACATTGAAAAGGCTATTATAGCCACAACAGTTTGTATAAAAAACAATCTTTGAAACGATATTTCATAAATATTTTCTAGATAAATTCGAACAAACGCCGGCAGCACTGATTGTTCGTGGTCGACAAAGCCAATCCAGTTTTCAACGTTCGGATTTTAAGCCCAAAATGATACGTTGAATTGTTATGATAACAAATAAACTTTGTACGAAGTTTACTGAAATGTGTGGTGTCTAAATTACCAATCACATAAATATTCTTTTTTCGGTGTAAATTTCAAATTCAAAAGAAGGAACAATATTTTTTCAAGTCTTTCATATCAGATCACGTAAGGATTTTAAATTATGTCAATGAAAAGCACCATTAAAATCGCCGGTATCAGGATATTCCTTTTAGATTGAATCATTACTTACTCCTTGTTGAACATATACAGGGTGTTATAATCCGATGAAACAATATTTTCACAGCAAATAGTATACTTGATGTAGAAGCCATCCACCAACTTTGGGTTTTCTAGGCATAATATATCATAAGTTATAACTAATCAAAACTAGTATAAATTTTCTATTATTAGGTGATTATTATAGTACAGAACTCTAAAATTGCGATCGGATGCGCCTGTGTGCGTGAAAATAGCATATAGATATAGTACGCTAAATGTAGGTCACAGTAGGGTTGTCAAAAATAATACAAAAAAATATTTTTTCAACTTTGTATGGGAAAATAAAGTAACTATCTCAGTTTCAAAAGTATGTGTATATGATTTGAAATGTGATATAGATTAAGCCCTTAAAGTATTGTTTCACCGGGCAACAACACCCTGTATATTTTTATTATTTTCCTGCAACATCTCCAACCCTTGAGGCTGACCGCAGCGTAAAACAATTGTTACTGACTTTGTCACACTTCCTACTATAATATTACGAGTTATTGTATCGTAAATATTGTGTTTATGTTAATTATAGTATTGACCTTAACCACTTCAGTCCACTTCAATAAACAAATTAATCAGCGCGAGTTCTAGCTTACAATGTATACGAATGGGAAATATAACAATGTATTATTATATAAAGTTACTGTATTCTAGGAAGAGATAACCCTACGATCGTTTTACAAAAAAATAACAAATTCTATTGTTTCAACAGTTTTATCAATTCGGAAAATTCGAACTGCCAACGAAGTAGACGAATAGCCAGGGGCAATTTTCAATTAACTGTCCAGTGATGTCATATTGTTTCCATAGAATTAACATTCCCACTCAATACGGCAGAATGAACGATAGATACATCGCAATGTTTAAAAAGGATAAAATATGGTACTATCATAGAATTATTACATCTGGAATCAACGTCATGAACAACAGAATGAAGCCAATTTAAAGTGCACCGATCGCGCGTAACTACACGATATTCGGACGTTAGTGTACCCATGACACTCAATTCGTTTAACACACTAATAAAATACACATAAGTTCTTTAAAATTTCACTTTGTTATTTATGATGTTGATTCAAAACATCGTGTTGTTACGCGCGATCGGTGCACTTTAAATTGGCTTCATTCTGTTGTTCATGATGTTGATTCCAGATGTAATAATTCTATGGGTACTATTGATAAAAATATAAACTGGTATTTGGAGTCATGGAATTTATAGAAAATTAACATTTTGTCGCAAAACAAGGCCCAGTGTCAACAATCTTTTGAAATAGTTCGATTAAATGAGACTACATGAAAATTGAAATAATTTAAAGTCTGCTAACGCGAATAAAACCACGAAGCCATTGTTCATTGAAGGTTTCGATTACTCAATCCAACGCTGAGCCGCTCTTTTATTACATGAACATTTATTTTATGGAAATCCACAATGTCGGTTCGTTAAGTTGAATCCGGTTAAGAATTGTGCTTAATCAAATTTGGTTTCGGTTACAGGTAAGCCTATCGATAGAAAGCCCGCTAATTTGGGTAAGTATTTGACTCGATTTTAATTATGTTATCCTTTTTTGATTTACATTTTTTTTTAGTTGACTTCGTGTTATAACGTTTTTCCATACTATCACCAAAATATTTTTATACGTGCAAAGTTTAAAAACAATATTCTCTAATTCTAAAAGTACTAATTTCAAAAAATAGTAATAAGCTAAGTGTCTTAATAATGCCATCATTTATCTATCCTACTGATATTTTACTTTCATTCTACTTTATATTTAAATTCTAATACATTCTAAGAACATTCTTTGTGATTTCAATTGATTAAATTCTTTCAAGTGCTACAAAGTCTTATGCTCTCAGACAAAATGCATTAAAGATTTACAATACGATTTCAATTTTCAAATCGTACCTAATTTAAAATCTATTAAATTTTTACTACGATTCATTTCTATTCTTCGAATAATTAACAAAATACTTTTTCATTTTTACAATTGTCTCAATACAAGGTTCACAAAATTAATACTCCTCCTCCTTGCACTAGTCAAAATTGTTTCAAGCAAATTACCAAATACAAACATCAGTTACCACTAATATAATATTCTGGTCTACAAAATTCCTTACAGAAGAGGTTTTAACTTTCCAATCCATTTATAACATCTTAACATGTTATCTTAACATGCCAATTCTTCGATCTGTATTGTAGATTTCATAGTACTGATTGGAATCCATTATATGAAATTCAAGATGCGACTTCAGCTCTGAACTATATTTATTCGATAGTGAATGATACAATTAGTGAATATACTCCTTTCAAAAGTAATACACATTCAAGTAGTATAAAATACGACTACCCGAACTGGTATACATCTGATCTTATACAAGATATTAAACGCAAGTGGAGAGCCCACAAACTATATAAAATAACAGGAAGATCCACTGATTACGAAATATTTTCGAATTATCGTACTCAAGTTAAGAACAAAATTAATTCTGCATACAAAGATTACCAGCATCGGTTGCAAGCTAATGTCAAGGAGGATCCAAAATCCTTTTGGAATTATGTTAGATGTCAGCAGTCAAACCGAAATAAAAACAAAATTACAAGAGATGGTTTGACACTGAGTGAGGAGGAATGTGCAGAGTCCTTTGCATCGTACTTCCACTCAGTGTACAGTACGACGCGACCGATGCTGGATCCCAGTGAAGCGGAGCGCGTTGGCGGACCGAGAGCTGGTGCTTCGCGAGTACACATAGGTCAGCTCAGTTTGGCCAATGTTCGCGCGGCGCTTAGGCGCCTAAAGTCAAAGTTTTCCACCGGCCCTGACGGGATACCACCTTACATTGTGAAAGATTGTCGCTCAGTGTTTGAATTGCCCTTACTGCACATCTTTAATTTATTTCTTCAGGAGGGTACTTACCCGGATGAGTGGAAGATTAGTAGAGTGATTCCAGTGCCAAAGGGAGGTTCAAATTCTGACGTTTCTGGCTATAGACCGGTGGCAGTGTTGTCGACGTTCGCAAAGATATTTGAATCGGCATTACACAATTGTATTTATACACAGGTAAGTGCTCGATTGACAGATTCGCAGCATGGCTTCCGACCAGGTCGAAGTACGTCGAGTAACCTAATGTCTTTTGTTACTTACCTGGCACCGGCTATTGATGCCGGTGGTCAGGTTGACACCGCGTACTTCGACTTCCGCAAAGCCTTTGACACCGTTGATAATGATGTACTTTTGGGGAAGTTGGCGGCTGTGGGCTTTACTCCACATCTACTGACATTCTTTGCTAGTTATCTAAGCGAACGCCGGCAGTACGTCGACTACTGCGGCTATGAATCTCAGCCGTATTCTACTTACTCGGGCGTGAGTCAGGGTAGTAACCTTGGTCCTCTGGAGTTTATCTTAATGATCAATGATCTCCCAGGGGTTATAAAAAAGGCCAGATGCCTATTATTTGCGGATGATTTAAAATTATTTATGTCAGTTGCAAGTACTTCGGACTGTCAAGATCTGCAGGAGGACATTGATAGGGTGTTGCAGTGGAGCAAGGACAATCGTCTATTTTTTAACGTTTCAAAATGCAGTGTAATGACATACGGTCGATTACGTAATCCTCTCGATTATCAATACTCGTTAGACACTGTCATTATACCGCGGGTGAAAAACTTGAGAGATCTTGGAGTTGAAATGGTACCGGAAATGTCGTTCCATAATCACATTAATATTACTTGCAGAAAATCTTTTAAGAATTTAGGTTTCATTCTTCGTCAATGTAAACATTTTAAAAACAGCATGACAATAAAAACTTTATATAATGCACTCGTTCGTAGCCGTCTAGAGACTAATTCTCTCATTTGGAGCCCTCACGAAGCCAAGTATACTAGTATGATCGAAAAAATACAGAACAAATTTCTTCGGTTCTTATATTTTAAAGAATATGGGGTTTATCCCTATTACCCGTTAATGTACCCGGGATTGTTCGTGATGGGCATGGTCGGGTATAATCGTCTTGAGGTGAGGAGAGATATCCATTTAGTTATTTATGTATTTCAAGTGTTACGCGGTATGATGCACAATCCCGAGGTACTGGAAGCGTTACAGCTACAGGCGCCAAGGGGAAGTGTGGTAGTAAGACGTCGTCCGATGCTATTGAAGGAACCACATGCAAGGACTAATTTACTTAGATATGCTCCCATGTCACGAGCCATAAGATTTATAAATTTGATTGCTAATGATTGTGATATTTTCACTTGTAGCCTGTCGCACTTCGCAGAAACTGCTCGAGTATTATTAGAAACGAAGTCTTCTAGTTTTTAAGTTTTATTTTGTTAAATATATGTGATTGTTAAATTTAATATTTAATTTAATGTCTAAGTACTCATAACGTCTTCTTGGTTTTAACTGTAATGATGTTATGATAGTTTTTGTAGAATAAATAAATAAAAAAAAAATAAATAAATAAACATTCAAATATAAAGTTAATTTACCGCGTCACATTTATCCTCTCGCATCTAACCCTCAAAGCGTCGTTCAGTTCTCGCGATCGTTTCATTTATTTGTAGATCGTATCTGCACCTGAAGGAGACGTCACCCTAATCGGCACTTAGCCATCGCTTGTGCAGCACAATAGGTACGTCAACCGGCTCAAATCAGGAATGATTTCATCGCACGCGTCTGTCAAATCTGTGCCGTGCTGAAACGTTAACAGGCATTGTTGCACTTATGTTATCTGCAGTATTTGTAAACAAAAACAAAGTCTTATTTGTTTTTGGGATTTATCGTTTTCATTGCCATCAGTTTCTATTCTATGGTTGCATCACTTACCATATAACTGAAAACATACCAGAGGTGAAAAGGTAAGGTTTTGGCCTTAGCCTGTAGAGATTTTAATGCGGTCTAACTTCCCAAATAGCCCCGCGGAACGGATGGAGTTATATGGTGTTTTGTCCTATTCAACAAAAATATATTAAAAAAAAAAATGAAACTTCCCTTTTTGACGTATTGCACAAAAAGTACTTGTAGAGTGAGATCCCAGTCACCCCAGACTTACGTCATTTTAGGAAAGGTGAAATTTTTAGAATTGGTAGTATAACATAAGCTTAGAAAGGAATAGATACTCGATAAGCTGAAAGCGGGGCCGTTTTACAGGTAGCAGGTATCAAAGGTGGTGAAAAATCATGCTAACTTACGTTAAAGTAGGAAGGCTGGTTTTTACATATTATGTTACATATAATATTGTTATAAACAAATAAACATTGCCAGACACTTCCTGTGGGCCATAAATTTTCCCAGACACTTTAAAAGCCGAAAAAAAAAAAACTTACGTTGTTTTAGGAAGGCTGAATTTTATATATATTAATAAGCATAATATTTCAAAATATTTTCCAATGAGCCAGACAAATCTGACGGGCCAAACATCCTGCCAGACTCAGTAAAAGTTCCGCTGTGCGTGGAAGCGCGACAGCATTATTCAAGTGTTTATGTACAAGTGAGATGCACTCTGACGCGTATATATGTCTCTCTTGCTTTTCATGGCAACTGATATTTTGTAATATAAATTATTTGTAATGTATGTTTATCAAATTATATATCATGAAATTATTATTTTAGATCTTTTTAGATCTTTTCTAGTTAGATCTTTATAAAAATTATATGAGTTATATGAGTCTAAAATCGCTTCATCCTCGAATTAATATTCACAAATACACATAGCAACTAGCAAGTCTTCAATTACTGTCCATTAAAAGCAACTTTTTGAAACAAATTCAAAAGTACTTGTTCGATCTATCTTTTAAAAATTTAATGGATTCCCATCATCGTTCCACCCAAAGAAAAGTTATGCGAGTTCAATAAAAAATAAAATATTTAGTCAACTTCAGCACCCTTTTGGGAAGTTGGTCAAAAAAGTGGTGGCCATTACAAACAACGGTCGTAATCTTCATCTTTCATCAACCTCTTTTCAAAACAAACGCAGAAAAGAAAAACAATAGACACATCATAACGTTACTCCGGATATCTTGCGGTCCTTAATCGGCGATAAAATCTCTATAATATATATATCCTTATTTCCATTTATTTGTTCGTGATTGTTCATTTGTGGCGTACCTATATTCATATGTTGTGGGTCTTTTGGAATAACTTTAATATAAGATATTGATAATTTCGAAATATTTATTTTATAAACTATCAATTCAGAGTTATTTGAATCAAAATTAAAATCTTATTTGTACGATATCATCACCACCCTAGTCTATAGCGAAAATCAATGGCATTAGTCCATCTTTGTCCAATATTTTATTTATATTTACACATAAAAAATTGCATTGTAAAATATCACAGAGGTCTGAAGTTGAAAACTAGTTAATAATGAAGCAGTTTCTTGGCGGGAATCGGCCTCGGGGACTCCGGAACAAACACATCCTTGACCCAATCTCCTACTTCAGTCGTTTGTATTGAAACGTCAGGAACTCCGGGAATAACTGAGTTTTAATATTTACAACACAAATAGAACGATTTCAATTTTATTACTGAGTTATGCTAAAATAATATTTATGATGTGTTTCGTTTGTGTATTTTGTATTTGTATTTCAGTGGAAAATAATTGTTTCCCGCTTTCTCACTAGGTAGGTAATATTTATTTAGTATAATTGAAATATGTTTATTCTGTTCATTTAGTAATTCTGATGGGTTGACGAAACAAGAGAAAATAAAAAAAGCTAAAACCAATCAACTTTTCTTCTGATATTAATTGCGTGTACTAGTCTCACATTAAAGGAATAGAAATCACAGTCCTTTACCGTGGCTGATTCATAAGTTATGTAATCATAGAGCAATGTGTTACATAAATTTATGTTTGAAGTATTTTTGATATAACATGATTCAGTTTATGTGGACAAGTTGCATGTTCGTGACATTATCACATCCACGTTCCAATAACGTTATTGTTTGACAACAATAGATCTAAAAATAAGTTAGAAGTGGTATGGCGATCGCATCTCGCGGTTTTCCCGCCGCGCACATTCGTGGAAGTCGCTTCTAGAAACTGCTTCCCGCGTTCACATTGGCGCATGCGTGGATTGCAAGCCTTCCCTTTCTGGTGAATTGCGCGCCAGTCTTGACTGCGCATCACGGTGTGTTGCCGATTCTTGTGAAAAACAACTCTTAGTACGATGATTACTGACTTTTCGCTGTTCCGCGTGCCCGAACTTCGCGATGACAAGACAAACAATCTTGCAGCGGGTTTTGGCATCACGGCGGAGAAGGCCGAACCTTTCGGTACATTTAAACTTTGTTTGTTTTAGATGCGGCTTTCGGCGTAGTGGTGTCCTCAAATGCGTAGTTGTTACGCCGCTTGCCTTTTTGCTTTAGAATTATAATATTAAATAAAACGTTATTATATAATTATGTTGTTACGTTTTAAGACAGAATTTACGCTTTAATTTTCATTGTTTTTCCCTGAATTCGGTACGACGTAGTTGTTATTAAAAACGTAGTTTCTCGTTATCGCCAAACAAAATTGGTTACGAGCATTTATTCTAATCTAGTCTTTGTTTTATTATAATTATTTACATTCTACATAACCAACTATATTTGATGATTATTGACGAAAATACCACAACAGATTTTACCATTCCAAATCCTGCCCTATGAACAAAAATACTTCCAGATAAAGAATTATGCTACAATCTACATAACTTATGTAAATCGACTCGACTCAAAACAAAAACAAAACATTTTCGAACATGATATTTACAAACATGGACCTCCAAAAGGTTATCCGTGACGTAGCGTGACGTCACTTCATTCAGTTCCTGTTCGCGTTCACACGTAGCAGTCACGCGAAATATACAGTTCTCACGCATGAACGATCACAATCCGTCAGACGTGGGTGTCGAATGATCTTTCTGAAGGGCGGAAGAGGTCGAGCGAGATCCCTCGTATCTATCGAACGAGAATACGCCCCCGCGACTTGTTGCTCGATACTCTGATGTTTACAAAGCATGTTCCCTATTCTGGGTCTCGAATTTTATTCAAGGATAACAATACCTTATTATGATAGTTGCACGGCACTAGTAAAATACACATTTAATTTGTTGTCTATTCGTGGGTTTCTTCAGAATCGTTCTATTACAATTTAAACAAATTAAGACTATCGCAGTTCTTGTCATTTAAAAAAAAAGTAGGTGAGTACATATAATAATATGTTTTGTATACAAACTATAATATTATAATGGGTACCAATAATACTTACCGACTTCAAATATACTAACTAAGAAATAAAAGTAAAAAACTTATTACATCTTTACTTGATTTGACCGACATGAGAAGTAACTTTAATATGAAAAATCTATGATCCAAATTGGTATACTCAGAGAATACTTCAATACTGTAAACTGTAAAGACAGCCCTGTAGATTACTAATCTATGCGCTGCAATTCTGCAATTGAATATGACCCTAAGTGTAAACATTAATATACCGACTAAATATAATATCTCTACAATTATGGAAATGTAAAGAAAGAAAGAAAATACGTTTATTCAGACACACAACTTACACATAACAGGAACAATATATTACTAAAAATAGATTAAAGACCAGGGTTAAACAATAATATTATAAAAGTAATAAAAAATAATTTAAAACAAATAATGAAATAAAAAAAAAGGTTATGTGCGAGGGCGTACATCTGAAATGTAATAATATTATGTAGGTACGAAGTCTTAGATTTCAAAGTAAAGCTTTCATCAATATTTTAACGTATCTGAAAAGTCAGGACTATTTAAAATTCACAGCCTTTTCATTCCATTTATTGGCAACCATTAGTTAAACTACTTAATTCATTGACCTTTCTGTCGCCGTTTGATCAACTCTAAATTCAAATTAGTTTGACCACTAACCTGAATTTCTGTCTACCTGGTACGTCCTAAACTATCGTAGCATTTTATGTCTTTGCTTGAAATACGTCTCGTTACGTAGCATGTCTCGTTCAGCATAGCATGGAGTTCTAGTAATAACATTTTATTGGCTGTTGTATCTTAATAATACAGCCGTCAGAACAAATAGACTTCATTGAAGTAGGTGGGTGTTAAGTACGGCTCTCAGAATGAATGTCCTTCTACAATTCCAACTGCATTTTTTCCTCATCTTTGCGCTTCCTAGTACTGGAACAATTGAAACTCTTGAATATTAATATCAAAATCATAACTTTATTTTATTACTATTTCTACCACCTCTGTACCAAAAAGTATTAATTTCCATTTAGTAGCAACTATTAAGCTTCTGCTCCTATGATACGGCTGGTCATCTTATATATATTGGAATACAGATCACACCCCCCAAGAACCACCACCAGAAAGTCGGTAACCACTTATGATCAGTAGCCTATTGGCTCATATATGACAATAATAAAACTAAAAAAATATGAACTCTAAACGCAGGAATCACTGGTGGAACTGGACGTAGTCCTATAGAAAATAATAAGTTCCTGGCTATGATTTATAAATTATGTTATATTATAATATCCTTCCAAAAGAACAACAGGCGTTTTCGAAAGGTCTGCAGCATTGTAACAATCACAATAAAATGATCTAATTGCTTCGACCGTGACCAACAATTATGTGCTTGCACTGCGCACTACGTAAATCACATGTGAGCTAATTGATATTGAGAGGGAATATTAGTGCTTGATACGAGTATGTCAAGGAACTAACTATATTTCTTTAAGGAATTTGATGTGAACAATAGATATTTTGTTAGACTAACTACTAGCAATTGAGTTATAAATAATGAAATTTGCGCTTGCTTATAATAGATTTAAAATGTGTAGTAACGAACAACTACGGAAATATACACACTGCGCATGATCATGCCTGTACTACCTCTTGCAATTTTGTTTTACTGATGAAATAAAAAGCTACAGTTCTCTTAAAAATTAAATTGCAGAAATACGTGCCGTATTAAAACCAAAAATAGGCAAAAAGTAACATACTTACCTACCTATATGCTTAATATAAATATTTTTTTGGCTGAATTCTGTTTTGTGTAATAATAATAAATAAATAAATATTCAGTGTAGTATTTTTGTAGAAAGAAAAGAACAATCAAAAGCACATGATACTTCGGAACATCTCCTAGACAGCTTCTTAATGTTCATAAACAAAATGACCGAAAAACATCACCGTAAACTATCGCTAAGGCTCTAAAAATATTTAATACTTTACTTGACATATTTCTATAAACATAGACCTCGACCTGTATTTAGGTCACGAACAGGTAACCTGACTATCGAGATGTGCCCGAGATGAGAAGGGTAAATTTCCACTAGAGTAATTTTCTTCAGTGTCAGAAAATGTGCTTCACCGCTTTTGATAGGAAAATTAGCGAGCTCACTAATAAATACTACGAACAACTTTGACTTTAATTTAGTTCCTTGAACAAGATTTTCAGATAAATATTCTCTTCTAAGAAGTACTGATTGTCTTTCAAGGAATATTGGGCAAAGCGAAGCTACCGCATAGGCAATAGTGCTTAGAATCCATCTAAATAGAAGAAAATAAAGAATCATAAGATAGCAGTTTAAGAATAATTTCCCAAAAAGTCTCTTTAACTAAAAGCTTATAATTCACCTATTTTCTGTTAAATCAACCAACTCAATTAGGTCGAAGAATTAAAACTCCTTCAAGTTACGTAATTGCAAAGATTGTACTTTTAGATGTGACATTAAAGCTTAAACTAGCTGTAAATTGTTGCTACAAAGTATGAAATGTAACCTAGAAAACGTGTTCAAGTAATGCTGGAAAAGTTGTTTAAAGTAAATTACATTTAAAGCGGTTTAGTGCTGGATAGGTTAGCAGTGTCCGAGACAGGTCATGTAGGACGCGACCTACACGACCGATCCACTGCGCAGTACGTCTGAATACTGAAATGAATATAAATTTGAATAAAGAACAGAGCTCACTTACAGACTTCCACATTCAATATTTTATATTAAATTTTGAAGTCAATTTTTTTTTAATAATTACAATAGTTAAATATTTAGTAAAGTACCTATAATAAAAATACGAGATATTAGTAATGTAATAAATTGTTGCTGTATATTTTTCTAAGGTCACATCTCATTTTTCATTTAGTATCATCATTTTTAAATTAGATAAAATGAAAGTAAAATTAAGTCTTTTGAGTATACGAACTACCTTAGGAATACATCAGTATGGGCACGCCCTAGTGTTTATCAATATTATACTCACAAAGCGTAGGTTAATTGCTTGTTAAGTCTAGTTTGTCTTTGAATTTAAAGTTAGAACACGTCTTTGACTAATTACATAATACATACTGTTTTGAGCTCATTTTAATTACAAAACCATTAAAAATTAATGAACATATTGAAACGACGACATATTATAATGAATAATTCCTATATTTATTATTACTAGTGTTTTTAGTTTATTTATTTTAAAAAACTTGAGAGGTGTCAAGGGACACCCGGATGGAACGAAGTTCCTTTCGATTAATTAGTGAGGGAATTGTAATAAAATATTTAGATCACAGTGCCATCTAGCATTAATCATATAAAACAAAATAAGGAATTGTTTTATAAAATATTTTGATCACAGCGCCATCTAGCATTAATCATATAAAACAAAATAAGGAATTGTTTTATAAAATATTTTGATCACAGCGCCATCTAGCATTAATCATATAAAACAAAATAAGGAATTGTTTTATAAAATATTTTGATCACAGCGCCATCTAGAATTAATCATATAAAACAAAAAAAGTGTCGTGACAACTTTTTCATAAGAATTTCCGTCTAGCCCTCTTTCTATAACGCGCAATAAGGAACTTCGTTCCAAATACAAGTATTAGCCTAAAGAAAGTTCACCAAAACTAAACAGCCTTTGAATACACCTTCAACTGCGTAGGTACCTACTCCTTCAACTGCGTAGGTACTTCATAAGTTGCCGTAAACGATGGCCGTATTCAGTCATTTATTTAGAAGTTCCTTTATTGAGCTTTTATCTAAATAAAGTTTCAATTTACCAAAAACGAGAATAACATTCCAAATTGAGTTTATTTTCGTATCTTTGAATATCAAACTACGGATGTCCAAAACATTCCGAGACCAAACAAATCTAGTTTTATTCAGAGAATCTAATACAAAATTAAGCTTCTACGTACCGGCAAGTGACCTAATTTAACGAGAATATACACAGACTACGAAATTCTAATGAACGTCGCTTTTAGTGAGAGAACTTGTCTCATTTTTTTAGGGCACAAATATTTTCACTTTATAAACTTATACAGACACTCGCGGTTTTCTATAATAGTTTCATGTATTTTTAACGGGTTCTTACCACGATATTTAATTAATTGAGTTGGCTCGATATTACGAATTTATTTCGCTTTAGTGGTACTACCCAAAAGCGAACGAGAAAGAGGGTAGACAGATTTGTTTGCTCTTAAATCGACCCGCAGTATCCAGTCTTCTCATGACGTTTGCAACAACGTTGAAATATCGAGACAACTCAATTAATTAAATATCGTGTTAAGAACCCGTTGAAAATGCATGAAAGTATTTTCACTTTAGGTCTTATACCTAAATCTTCATAAGTACTTCATGTCCAAAATAACTTTTTCACTTATTGTAGGTAATTTGTTTTAATATTCCACCGCTTATGAAAAAAAAAACAATTGTAATATCAAAGTTTCGATTAAAAAAAGGTAAAATTTTATTTTCTTTTGTTCGTCTTTTACACACTATTCGAAAATGGCAACTGAAATTAACAAAACATATTGTCTAAGCACTCACAAGCCTTCCAGTATTGATAAAGTTTGAAACAATGCAACCAGATTTTCGGCTTCCAGCTTCACTATGATAACTCTAAAAGCTACTCCAACTTTGTTATTCAGAAGGTCGTAAAGAGCGGTTCAGTAAACGGTTCCGAGGTCGAAAACAGTACTTTATAGCCCGTTCGTACCTCTTCGCTCTAATAAACTTTGAATAATAACAAATTGAAATGAAGGAGTGGAAATTTAACTCTCTCGTGAACCTGAAAAATTTGGCCTGAATAATTTACGTTCATTTTTAATTCAATAATCTGAGTCGGCTTTCATTCCGCCGTGCGATGTAAATCTGTAACGTTTTTAATTATGGTAATTTGAAAATTATTCCCTCGTATTTCTGTTACAGAAAGAAGATGTGGATATTAATAGTTTCGTATTAACGTAATTAGTTTTAGTTAGTTCATGTATAGCAGTTTAAAATTACCTGAAATTGGAATGTTGTTTGACTAGATTCAGCTACCTTCTAAAATCAGATGGTATATTTTAAAATTGTTGTTTGTTTGCAATTGATATGATTCAGAATATCAAAAAATAGCATTTCTAGATTTTATTTAACATCAAATTAAGAATAAATATATTAAAATGCACTGATATGCTTTCTTCGTTTTTCTTCTTCTTTCTTTATTTTAATAAACAAAATAATTTTTCGAATAATCTAAAAAGGATGATAATAGTTGATTATTCAAAGAAAAAATAAAGTAATATTTCGAATAACAAATCCCTTTCTAAATGTACACAAGAATTAACAAAACTTACAAAAGCATTATCTACGACTAAATAACTATACTTAAATATTAAAAGAAGGTAAACAAGTAAATCGGCTCACGTTGAAAAAAGACAAGGAACAAAATCGCGTTTGTGAAGAAAGGTGAAAGGTTGAGCGCCTGAACACAATAAAATCAACTTATATAAAGGACGCCACTTCCTTTACGTCTAGTTCAAGATGGCTACAATACCTCTTCTCCAAAGGTTTGATATAGCTCTTCTGAGAATATCTGACTTTTTATGCGTTTAAAATAAGTGCTTGTGTTACGGCTTTTAGAAAATTCGAACGTAGAATTCAACTTTAGGGATGATAAGTCAGATGTTTAGGGACTTTAGAAGATTGAAACCCTAAAAATGTCCAAAGGTTGAACCGAGAGACTATTTACTTTGATTAATGATAAGCTTCTGAAAAAAAATCTTGTTATATTTTTATAAGTATTGTCGCCTGACGAAGATTAGTGTACTAACTACACTAATCTAAACTAGCGTTTAAAATATTCAAAGAAATTAAATTGGTGTGTCTATCCAATAAATAAAGTAGGTATATACGATACCGCTTTAATAAACTTTTCCAAATAACACTTGCTGCGTCTATAAATAGTAACAAAGCACTTTATTTAAAACAAAAATGTTTGGTGCGAAAAAACTTAACCCATGAAATTGTGAACAACATTGAATCACGCGAACGCAGTCGTGCTTGTAAAAACATAAAGCTGTCGACTCAATTAAGTTAAACGAGATTAGCTTTATAACAAACAAAGCGAACTGATCTCCATCAAGTATCCGCTAGTATCGATAAAGTATAGCTCCTACACAGTCGAGCATCCGGCCCACACAACGTTAGAAATGTCAACAGCGACTCAGCAAATGTACGCCCACCGTTTTGCAACCGACACAGGAATAATCACACTTTGCTATGGAATTCAACATTGTTTCGGTGAAAATTAAATTTCAGGAATTTCAGTGCTGATATTTAGTCTAGTAACGTTTCATTTTACATATCGTATATGAATTGATCTAAGTTCATATATTGATATTGTTGATAGAATCATAAATTATGCTTCTTCTGTAAAATTCTAGAATTTCATAACCGCTGAAAGTAATTTATAACAAAAGGAATGGAAGATTTTTCATTGGAAAATCGGAAAATACGTGGGATACTCGTCTAAACAAACACCTACGCGGTCACCCACAATTGTGTGTGCTTTATAAATTCACCGTAGTTTCTTTTTCCAATAAATGTTAGAACTTTTGCTTTTATTTCTTGAGCTTGGGCGATTTGACAACATGCCTATAACTAGATTAATTAAATAAAATGTATTTCATATTAATCATCTCTATGAACGCATAATGCAAACTGTAAAAAAGTAATAAGAAACAAAGGCACTTCTCTCTAGTAAGATCTTGAAAAAACTTGCATATTTAAGGTGAATTTAAAAACTAAAAAAATAGCAAGCAAGGTATGTCAATTGTCAAGTCCCCAACCCCTATTGAGCAAGCGTGGTGGACTATGCCTGACCCCTCCACTGAAGAGATCTGAGCCCCATAGTGGAAAGTAATGGGTTGTACAACATCTTCTCTGATTGAAAGTGATGGCTATTTGAAAGGAAAGAAATGATTTTGAAAATAGAAATATAAGATTATGAAACTTTACAGAAATTTTGAAAATAGAATATTTTTTTCTCGGTATTCTCCATTGGTTATTGTTTTTTGCGCTGCAGCGTTATTTCAACTTTAAAAGTCAATTATTGTCAAAGTTTTTCCTGATACCTGATAAATAAAATTATTTTTTTCTTGTGAACGCGGCATAAAATTCTCTCATTTAGTTCACAGAACTCATTTGGCGGATGAAAACTGAAAATTGTATCTTTCGTATTAATAACAACGCCATTTAATTTACACGCCGAATGCAACTTGTGAAACTGAGCTTATAATTTTACAATATTCACTTTGCGCATTTTTATCTTTAAGTTTTCATTTAAGTATCATACTGGTAAGTATAATACTTAAATGAAATATACCTAAGTATTATACATTTAAGTTTTTCATTTATACTGGTATAATAGGACTTGTTGAAGGGATTTGACAGGCTTCTCATATTATATTTTTTTTCAAACTTCTAATAATAATTTATACACAAATTATTGTGAACATTAGTTAATGTTTTATTACATTACGTAATACAAATAACAATGATATAAGATAAATTAAAACATCCGATCTTGAATGCAAATACTATATTCATAATAATGAAGTCACAAAAAAATATATTTAAAATATGGAATCACTATCCGTCTTCTCCACACACAGGCTCAAGGAAATTTCCTCACGTGCATCAAAGTGTTTTACAACATTGTCTAAAGCAATCCCTCTTCAACCTTATAAAATGTTACATGCAGTCTCACATAAGTCCTTTAGTTTTCCCTGAAGGCTTCACTTTGTCGCGTCGCATCATATTAAAGTTTACGTCATCGTTTGTAAAATACAAGTACTCATGTTGGAGAATATTCGATGTAACTTTTAGAAACGAAAGAAGTCTTTTTATGTTTAAGAATACATTTTAAAAGACATTATTAATGCTGTTTATCCAAGCACGCAGTATATTCAAATTATCAGTGCAGAGTGCTACGCGCGAAAAACTCGATATCAAATTTTACTTAATATAGACGAAAAATAAGCAACTTTTCCATAAAAGGCTTCATCAGCCTTAAGCATGTCTTCTGCCAAAAGTAGTTTATTCAAATTTATTATAAGAAATCAGTTCCCAACTGTTACCTTATATTCTGAATTCAATTTATTTATCTCAAAATTATACAATAAAATTTAGAGAACGTTAACATTTATCGAAAACAATTTAATCCCAATCAAATCCAATATTACACTAAATCAAATTCTTCAAGTATCGATATTTAAACGAACCTCACGTGTATGTTCATTAGTTTTTCCAGGAACTCGCCTTGTCGCTTCGTATAAAGTTTACGTAAGTAGTGCCGCAAGCACGTAACGATATTATACCATCGATTCGCCGCAGGGTTCGTACGATTTAAATCAATTTCACAACAATTTTGCACCTTATATAGCCCACTCAGTGTTCATAATGAATTTAAAGGTATTCAATACAGGTATGTGGGCTTTGTGATTCGTTTTCAGAACACTGGAATTGAGTTCAAGTAATATTAATTTTAAATGATATCACTTTTGATAAACTACAACGCTATTTTGACAATGTTCATTTATTTTATGTTGAAAATAGCTCCTACAATGCGAAAAAAACTTCAACATTTTCAACCTAAATTTTACAGTCCAATAAAGTTTTCCTACGAGACAGTTCTAATAAACGTTCGTCATTTCACGTGCACGGTACATGAAATGACGAATGTTTATAAGCCATAATGACTGCAGGCCACCAGTGCCTCTAAAGTCTGAAATTCTTATGAACATTTAGATAGTAAAATGTGCAACGACACACTAAAATGTGAAGAAAATAACTTTTTGAAAACTAAATAAAAGTAATAAAACTCTGTTTTTACATATTATTGTGTATATTTTAATAACTACTTGCATGGAAAATAAAAGAATAATATTTTCATTTTCCAAGATATTATGATCATATTATTTTATTACTTTAAACACGGACAACAACGAACGAATTACGAACGAGAAAGAGGGTTTTTTTTTTTTTTAGTTGGAGTAAATCACCGGATCCCCGCCCGCGGCATCTGGGAGTTGAACCGCACTAAAACCTCCAACCGCTCACACTCAGCGTCCGAACCCCAGCTGAGGCCAGAACCCAGCACGGGGTTATGAGGGACGGCGCGACGCGTTACGCCATCGGCACTCTTTCCCGTCGCTTCGTCCCCGGGAGAAAGAGGGTAGACAGATTTGTGTGCTCTTAAGTAACCTACCCGCAGTACTCAGTCTCCCCGTGATCATGGCGCTTGCAACAGTACTGAAATATCGTGATCGCTCATTTAATAAAAATCATGGTAAGAACCCGTTTATTATGATCGTATTATAAAACAAGGCAACCCTACGCACTCATGCATTATAGAAACAATTCATTCGTTTATCAAACCATGAAGTTATAACGCGGTTACAGGGTTCTACACGTCTCGTAATTAAATATTTGTTCTTGATACGAACGACTTGAACTTATTAAGGCTGCGTAGGTCCTAGTCTGGTATTGAGGTTAAGTACGCATTCTTCTAATATCGGGGCCAGATTTCGTTCTCGTTTCTAATGAACCAATTTCTGAACTTCGGGATTAAGTTCGAGCGATTAAATTTATGAATTGGTATAATTTTAGTTAATTGGTGAATGAAAAGATGAATATTAACGAAAAGTGTGTTGAAGAAAAGCGTATAATATTTCTTATAAGTGAGACAACCGTTAAAATTAGTAATCACAAAATACTATCAGATATAATTAACAATTATTCTACAATGTTTTGATCTCCATCAGTGTTAGCTAGATGAGGTCAGAGATTGATCTCAAATTCACCTCATCCAGTTTGGTTTGCTTTGACGACTTGATGTAACCAGAATATATTGTAGGTAACCACAAAATTCATCATCGTGGTTCAATCGGATCCGCATCTAAGTCTTCAAGAGACACAAGTCACACATATTTAATCTACTCACTGCTAACGGGAAATAAACGCAGTAATCATTGGCTATTAAATAGATATCCACAATTGTCACATTTTTGGCGCGTAGGGAGATATAAATGATCGTCTCTCGATAAGCGGGCTCGTTCATTGTGGCGAGCGGCATGAAGCTTTCTGGGTCAATCTGGCTGGTAATTTATTTGGCGAGAGCAAGCGTGAACTCGATACAGCAAAATACAGAGAGGACACTCTTCGCTCGCCCCATTACGCCGACAACCAGGGATGTCGACCAATTTAAAGCACTGCAGCGTTTTTTACGAAATTTACTTCGAACTTGAATTTTAACTTCATTTTTCGCGACTACTTTTCGTGTCACATAACATGATAAATTCGATTTGTAACAGAAAGTCTTGTTTTAAATGACATATTTTCTAACACACATATTAAGTCGACGAACATGTAACATTTAATCTTTATCATATCAAAATAAACATCAAGAAGACAATACGATAAACATCATAACTACACGAGCAGACTGTATTCAACAACTTAAATCTTCCTGTTGACAGCCCTCAGTTAACTCAACTATGGGGAAAATCGGTTTTTATACACCGTCGGTCTTATAAACGTAGTGTTTCCTGTTTTTGTCGTATCATATTGTTTGATTTAAGATATGACCGCTCGGGGCCACTCAACGTTGTTGACATCTCACTAATTAATTATTGGTGTTCTTGATTGCCGTCTCGATAACAGTAACTTTATATGTTTTCTGTTACGTACGCCCATTCAAGTATTTATTTCCATCGAGGTATTTTGTTTCGTCTCGCTTTGTTATTACGTTGTTAAGAAAAACAATACTTTTGCTGACGGCTAAATCTTTGTAATGCGAGAAACATAAACATCGTGATTTATTACAAATGGCGTAAGAATTAATTGTGATTAAAGCTTATGAAGAACTTATTTAAATGTCACATGATTAAACAGGATCAATTTGCGTTATTAACACTTACGTATTTCACTTATTTAGGTAAACATTGTATCGCTTACGACGGCTTATTAATTTATATAGCCACTTCATCGTGGTTTTCTAATCATAAAAAACAATAAAGTACCTTAATAACAACTGAATATTTTAGTAGGTCGCCTTAACAGTTATATGATTAACCTTTGATCCAAAATCAATCCAATTACACGCATGAAATAACTTACAAAATGTAACTACATGGTATCTTCTGTACAACGAAACATATTTCAGATTATAATGAAACCAGCATGAGCTCTGATACATTCCTAGAACAAATGCCTCACTATGTTCCTTAGAATACATCATCTATTGAAATAATAATTTAAAATATATATTAGGGGTATAAAACTGGAATGATTAATATGATTTAAATTATCATTCTAGATTACAATTGAATATTACCTTTATTTCTATGAAATAACAACGGAATAAGCTGATTATAGCATCCATTACGGTTCTTCCCGGCAGTCAAATGCCAATCATCAAGAACCCTTGACCCAACACTTAAGTCGTGAAATATTGAGACGCTGTAAAATTAGTCGGTCTGCCAGCTGCCTGGAATGAAGTGTTTATGAGTGTCAGATGTTAACCTGCGTCAATCACGGGTATACCACAGAATACTTACAGAAGCTAAACTATACTTTACTTCTTTGTTTTAGTTTGTATTAACATTGACATCTCCTAAATGATAGCAATAACAACTCCGCCGTATTCTATTGTTGACTAGCTGACCCACGTAGTTTCGGGTGTGGCACAAAGGAATCTCTAAAATAATAGTGTTTCTCTTTTTCATATAATACATGTATTAAGTGTATAAACAACCTTCGAGAAAAGTTCTAGAGTGGCGACCACGAACTGGTAGGCGCAGCGTAGGCAGACCTCCCACAAGGTGGACCGATGACCTGGTCAGGACCGCGGGAGGAGGCTGGATGCGGACAGCGCAGGACTGATCGATGTGGCGACGTTTGGGGGAGGCCTATGTCCAGCAGTGGACGTCTACAGGCTGATGATGATGATGATGATGTGTATAAACATGCATCTTGAATCAGCCTATCTACTGAAGAAACCGCATCAAAATCTATTATGTAGTTTGAAGATTTAAACATACGTACCTTTATAAAGACAAATAGCGGGTTTATGTATTGATGTAAAACAAGTGATTTTGAATTTTGTTTTCGTGATGCCGTCTATGTTTTTTCGTGAAGCTTAATTTATAAAACGTAGATTGCCTTTCATCTTTTTTCTGTGGCGATTGTCTAAATATTTATTGGGTCTATGTTTGTCGACAGCTCGGTGATAGTCCCGATGTAGACAAATGTCAACGCCCAATGGAATTGATTGGGATGGACCCACAAATTACCTTTGAGACCCAATTTAAATTTAGACGACATAAACCTTGCTCCGTTGAGGTTATTTTGGAGATCTATGGGCCATTGGTATTTTTTATTTAGTCATGAGCCTCTGTAATGGCAGGGTGTTGGGGGTCGAGACCCATCATCCACAATACAGAACTTTTTAAAATTCGTTTGTAGAGGCATACATTTTTTTTAAAAATACTTATTGAAAATCGTATCGGTCACAGTTTTATTTATTGCTTATGTAGGAATAGATGACGAAAAAAAATTTACATATTGAAATAAGAAGAAGAAGTCGTCTGAAATCTTTGATAAAAATGCTTTTGGATTGATATACCTACTTAATAAAAGCCAATATTGTGACTGGTTGTAAATCTTAATCCTAATAATATAATTTACGTTTTTATGATCCAAAAGCCAGTTAAAAATTAAGAACAGTAGCAAGCACCACTAAGATATAACTAAACAAGACAAACGAGGACTTAACACAAGATGAAATTAAGTTACGTTTTTTTTTATCCAGAAATACATTGAAACAAGCCGCATTCTTAATTTAAACCGCCGGTTTTCCTATAATGCGGTTGATTTCGTCCGTTTCGTTGAGTGAAAACCCTAAAACCACAAATAGACCGTGAGAACCGAACTAACAGTTGTTTAGTGGCCGATAATATCGCTGACTCGACCAGCCCTTCAAATCACCGTAACATTGAAAAATAAACTTTAATCCATCAGTAATAGGAGCTACATGAAAGTCGAGAGAAACGTGATCCGAGTCACGACTTTGATGTGGATTACACCCTTATAAATCGGTGCAAATTTAAGTGAAATCGGTGTGCACTAATTGTATAAATCAGTTTCAATGTGTCGAGAAAATTATATGTTTTAAATTGTCTTTGGGGTTATAAAGAGTTAAGCTAACTTATATGTTCTTTATTAATTTGTATATATATCCACATAACACTTTAATATACCTACATAAAATAGCTAGTCAAGTCACAAGTGCAATGAAATGGAAATAAAACTTGAATATGATCGACCACAAAAAACAATACTAAAATAGACAACCATTTCTTAAACCGAATAAAAATTAAACCATCGATTTACATGTAAAGTAATGTTTAATCGATGTTAATTTAAACATTCAGACGTCGAAGTGGCTGATATATGCATAATACCGTCCATTCAACTGGTTATAGAAATTAATCACGAGGTGAACTGATGAGAAATCTGTTAGATTTAGTTACGAACTCAGATGATTCAATATATACAAAACTACCTTATTTCTAAGCGGTGATTTTATGTGGTTTTTATGTGGCAAAGAACTTTAGAGTATTAAGCTAAGTTCAAAATTTCTTTAAAATAATACATCTTTCGCCGTCAGTCAAATTTCTACATTAAAAAGGACTTGATATGTGGACACATACATCTTTTAAATCATCAAAATAGACATCGTATAAGTATCGAGATAATAGTATAAACACTATTAAATATTATTATCAATTCACGTTTAATCGAAAAACAAATATCAATAGACGAACTCATCGATTACCGACAATCGAGTTATCCACAAACATATTTGTTCAAGATCTATTCGTATACGCTCACCAATGATACACAGATGAATTGAACAGCAACGGAAGGGCAGGGCTGCCATGTTAGTTCAAAAATATTAACACCATAGATAGGTTAAGGAAATTCTAATAGTTTTTTGTTGTTGCATCTCCCAAGATCAGAGATAAAACAGCTTAGTGAGGACAAGTTGGTAGGTAAGGGACGTATTTTTTTTAAATTAATATTTTTTCATTTTGCAAATTAAAAAGTTGTACCGTAGAAAATGGGAAGCGGAAGAGAAGATTTTGTGATAATGATACTGATATGAGCTTTCGACTTAGAGAGAAAATCTATTCTGCTTATCCCATTTTGATTCTTTAAAAGAAAGTAATGGAAGTAGATAATCAATTTGTCGACAACCCTGAGTACAAGGGATCATATTCCCGTGCAAACCGGCGGAAAATAAATTAAAACTCGGCTTAAATGTGTGTTACGTAAACGCGTATAATCTGCTAACTCGCCGTTAATTGCGGTTAAAACTTGAACAAGTTAAACAATTTGAAATAAATGTTACAATAAACATAATTTCCTGTTATTCTACATTTTATTATACATCTCACACTTTTAAAACTCATAGTTTATTTATCCGTTTTCAGTATTATTGTTATAGCTTTTTTGTATTTTTGTGAATAAACACAATATCTATTGCATAATATATGATACTACTAAATATTTAATATGATTCGTGCTCATCATACTGAAACAAAAATGAATTATTGTGTAATATTGGCAATGTTCTAATTATTTCACAACTGTAGTAATGGTTTATAAAGCCCTGAGTCATGTGAATAACAATGATAAGTCGTATCAAAAATAACAAATTTGAATCAAAACATAACGTTTAATTGTAACTATAATATTTTTTTATTACTAAAATCAGTCAAGCCGTGATAGGGATTACTTGATAACAGACAAACAAATGGCAATAGATGGCGCTACTTGTATTTCTACCTCAAGTCACCATTATGTGACACGATTTTATAAACTATATTTCTAAGTTACTTCAAGGGAGAGTACTGGCTTTCATAGCTCAGCAGTTCTTCTACTAGTTTGAGAGTCTTGGTTTAACCTATACATTTTTTGTAAAACATTATTCCTTAATAAACAAATAACTAGGGGTGTGCGAATAATTCGAACTCACGAATTATTCGTTCCGAATCGAATATTCGTATTCGATTCGGAACGAATAGTAGTCAAATTCGATACTATTCGAAATTCAACGAATATTCGAAACTTATCGAATTATTCGAAATTTTTCGAATATTCGTCGAACTTCGAATAATTCGAAGATTCGAATTATCCGATTCGAATTTCGAATCGAATTTTAATATTCGATTCGAACGATATTCGCACACCCCTACAAATAACCTAAAAATGGCTAAAAAAAAAACAATTCTCAATTTAAAATCTGATTTCATTATTTATGAAATCAAAGTTTTTTAAACGGATCCAAATAAATTCTCGTCAAAACACACGGCCAAAGAGTTCACGCACAAGTTTGGTAAATCACTTCGGAGTTGAGAGGGCCAACTTACAGATTCGTATCGAAGTTTCTTGGATTCAAGCCGAAATACGGAAGCCAACGTAACTTTGTACGTTCCGTCATTGCTTTTAATAACCAGCTTATTTGAGTTAGATTTTATTTTATTATAAAATTAACTTCGTGCCTTTCGGAACAAAAATAATAAATGTAACAAAATTAATCAAAATCTGCTGAGCAGTTTAGGAAAATTGACTTTTCTATTTGCATTCATTTCATAATCAAACTTGGGAAATAAGCGATAACTTAGGACAGAAATGAAAAAAATATAGTAAATTTGAAACTTAACATTGTATAACTAATATTGTGTAATCTACGAAATAAAATAGAAAATATTACAATAAATAATATACCATTGCTAAGCATTTCTAAATCTAATATATATAAATCTCATGACACGATGTTAGTCCGCGATGGACTCCTAAACTACTGAACCGATTTTAAATTAAATGGGGCTGGTGGCAACCAAGAAAAGCCAATCCATCAGAAGAACCAGACCATGGGAACAACCCCAGAAAGGGGTAAGCATACTCAACACCACACCTACACCTACACCTCCGCCCAGAGTGGCGGAGAGAATGAGCCCGGGCAGCGGGGTGCCCCCAAGGCCCGTCCGTGTCCCCCTAACGGGGGACACGAAGACCCCCATGGCTGGCACACCGTAAGCAGTCTAGTCCAACTAGAGAGATAGGATAGCTTAGATCAAGGTCTGATGATAGAGCTGGAAGGTGGCCGCAGAAACTCCGTCAATAAGCAAGATAACCTCATCGTGTTTAGGCTGTAATTAAGCTTTCTGATGAGTACTTTTAGAAAATTCCCTGGAACAATTCAAAAGTTCCCATGCGAGGCAGACGAAGTTTGGCGGGGCAGCTAGTATATTTTTATATAATTATATTTCCCTTACATATTATTATGGTCGCAGTATAAACATCCACTTGAGGATAAATACTGTAGGTATTCAAATGAAGAATGAAATACTTCATTATTATGGCCATTTTAGTTTAACAACATTAAATACATATTATTATACTTATTTAACGATTACTTTATGTATAAAACTTTACGGTCAAGTTAACATACAGGAAGAACAATGCAAAATATCAGTTATTATAAAAGCCGGTGGATATAATTTAACATTTAAGTTACAATTGTTCATTTTTGTGGTCAGTGTCTAGAAAATGCCATATGTATTTAAAAATAATTTAGTAATAATTTAAATCTGTAAGTTTATTTGGTTATATTGTGAAAAGTGTTGTGAAAGCCTGCTTATTATGAAAGCCATGAAAAGCAATTTCATTCGAAAAAGAAAAGACATTCAACTACATCCGTATTATCTCCCGCTCTGCGAGAAGGTAAGTCAAAACTCATGTTTTCCTACTCCTTCTATCATCTTCTGATTAAATTCGTTGCGGGGTCCAAGATAAGTTAGCTTTGCCTCGGGTTCCTGGGCTTCACTGCTCAAAATCATTACGATGGTCGCCGCTGTGGATCCTAGCTACACAGGAGTTACAGTGGTGGGAGTGAGAGGTGGGCAAATACCCGTACTTCCGTATTACTAGTCTCTGACTACCTTAGGTTTAAGTTGCCTTAGCTTTATTGATTCTACTAATATAGTGGAATAAAAATTAAATATTTACAATAATTAACAATAGAACAGAAGTAGATAAATATACACAATTTATACTGAGCTTCATCGCATCGGTTAGCCCGACGGGGAATAGTCCCTAAACTAGTCAACGGCTAAAACGGTCACCCAACACCAACAGTTTGCGGTTGATCCATTAAAACGGGCTACTATCCCCGTCATTAACCAGTCCGTGCATGATACCTCCTCGTTTCGGACCACTGGGTAAACTCTACAAATTCAGAACAACAAAATATACAAATGAAAAGCGAACTTCATATTTTTAATTAACATTGCTTATGAAATACCAATCGAGACGGCTTCGACTCAATCACGGTTGGTTCTCGGGGATCGTGAGGTCCCGTAAATAAGCAATTATCGGCTTAGTAAAGGTCCGATTTTGGCATTTTTTCCTCTCGCGCGAGGGGTTACTAATTGAGACATAAATTATTCCCTGATTGCTTTCTATATCCCGCAAGACTGCGTTTATATTGCCGCTTTGCGACTAGGCAGCTGTTGAGTTATTCGAGCGTTCAATCGAGATTTAATTTAGATGATACATGTTTTCCAAAATATATTATCAATGTAACTTTTATTTGCTTCAGAGTTTTCAAATTTAACCTAAAACAAAAAGTGGAAGATAGCACAGTAATCGGACTGTACGTGGTAGGTTTACACGCGCATTTGAAAACGTATGATCAAATTTTTTATTTATCACACTAGTTAAATAACCTGACATAAGCTATTGAAAACTATAATGAACAAGCTAAAATTAGTTTCGAAGATTAATAAATTCTAGTTATAACATCTTTGAAAATCGAAGCTAAATTTTATCAGATAAATGCTTTTTAAATCTCAGCTTCTAGGAGTCGAAGCGAAATCCGAGCAAAGAAAATAAAGTTCCATTAGAGAAATAGAAATGCCACTTTTCATCCAATCTTGAGTTTAGTTGTGTTAAATCGTTTGTGTTTAACCACGGCTCCCGGAAAAAGGAGCCAAAGAAAGAACAAACATTACGAAGAAGGTACAACAGTTTGAACCTTCATTCGGTGCGGGCGGACGATTTTCATTCTGCTCGTTCTGTATAATTAAAAACACCGAAGATGTTCGGTATTTTTTCTCGAATACCAACAATGAGTTTCGTATAAAAGGTGGAGCGTTGTAATTAGCATTCAGAAATGTTTGCGAAATAACTTATTATTTAAAAGTGTACAATTTTTCAATGTATTTGTTTTAAAGTTATTGACGTAGAGATAAAAATACACATTTTCTTTGGAATAATCCAATAAACAAGAACAAAGCTTGTTGTTGTAACAATTATTAAGTTTTATGAAGTAGATGAAATGTTTCCAATTATTTTTGATTGCATTCAACGTTCAGAGAAAATCATAATCATATAGAGAAATGTATTAAAGAGATCTATTACAATTTCAAACATTTACGAACATACTTGTTCAACCGTTATTGTCAACCATATATATTTATTCGCTTATTTATTCAGAAATAGGTTTTGGGTTATCCTTAAGTTAAACGTTTTTTTTATATATTTTATGTTGTGATGATGGGTATTTGCCCACCTCTCTCTCATCACTGTAACTCCTATGTAGCTAGGATCCACAGCCACCACCGTAATAACTGAGCAGTGAAGCCCAAGAACCTGAAGGAAAGCTAACTCGTTTTGGATTTTTTTTATTGCCTTGTAGGCAGACGAGCTAACGGACCACCTGATCGTAAGCGGTTACCGTTGCTCATGGACCTCTGCAATGACAGCAGACACTGCGGAGCCGCTACCTAAAGCCTACCTTTAAGGACTTTCTTTAAGCCTCATTTGAAGAAGAACAAGTCATAGCGCTCGAGAAACACCGAAGAAAAGAATTTTTGAAACGGACCGTGGATGACCGCGGTGGTTCCAAATAGTAAGGATGAACTCCACCTCGACGACGCGTGGTTCGATGATAGAACGGAGATGTTGGAATCATCTCGAATAATTCTTAGGAGCACTACCCGTGGAACAAACGCTGTGAAATGCAAAGAGAACCGAAGTCCCTTCGCAGACCCAAAGGTTCAAGGTTGTCCGTGAGCCTGGGATCGTCAACGATATGGTCAGCCCTGTCCTGCACGGATACTATGATTCTACAAAATACTGTCATCCATCTATATATCGATAAACATATATTAACCTTAATCACTTTCACACAGCCAGTCGCTGCCTACGTCCTGTCCCATTGTCGGAAACAGGTAAATAGTGACATCAATCTCAACAATGGTGAAACTTCAAGCGCCGGACGCACTTTCCCCTGTATATGCTTTTGTGCGTTAACCTTGTACGAAGTAGTCAACTCAACTTTTAGTTTAGCGATTTATTGTAGTCTAGCAAAGCTATGACGCCTTTTGCGTGGACTAGAACAAAGAAAGGGAAAACGTTGCTTGTAAATGTAAACTAGTTCAGAAATAGCCTAGTACAGACAAAAATACTCTCTCTCTTTCTCTTATTTTATTATGGTACAGGACCTTCTCTTTCTACCTTGTTTCTCAGTATAAGATAAAAGCAGAATTCCCGCTACTTCTCCCTATTATGCATATTTAGTGTAGAAAAATGGTCCTAAGTAACATAACATTGACTAACAGATAAAACTGATAGAAAAATGAATACAGATTAGGAACAAGTATATTCTTCTTTGGAAGCAGTTCAAAAGCTGTCATTATTTAATCCACCGAGACTAAACATGGAATTTTAATATTATAAAGCTGAAGAGTTTGTTTGTTTGTTTGAACGCGCTAATCTCAGGAAGTACTGGTCTGATTTGAAAAATTCTTTCACTGTTAAAAAAGTCCATTTATCGAGGAAGGCTATAGGCTATGTTGTATCCTTCTGTGACGCAGACGAAGATGCGAGGGTCACCTAGTTTTAATATTTTTGATTTACATAAATGAAGAAGTACGTACGTACCTATTTCTATTATGTGTAATCTTATAAAACAAACAAGAAATAAGTTTATTGTTTCTAACAACATCGATTGTTAGAGTAGTTTTATTAATTGAACCTCAACATTTAGTATAAACAACAGGAGTACTGTAGAAGTACAATGTATGGATAATATTCATTTGCATATGCATATCAGTGAATTTTAACAGAGTTTATTTGAATATTATTATATATATTGTGAACCATTTAAAATAACCGGATAATAATAAAACTTTATAGAAACATTCCAGACAACTACTATTCCCCATGAGACATGAGGTGTTAAAGAAAGAGGTTAACAACATACATTAAATGATTTTTATTATATCTCGAATTATAGCTAACGGAAATATAAATACAAAAGAAACACACTTAAACGTTGTAAACAGTTTGTTTTATAGCATAATTAACTATTCAAATTAGGAACAATTCGGCCACAAATTAGTACCACTGATCTCCAATTAAGTGTTTAGTAACAATATAGAAAGTTCAAAGTTACAAGAGATACATTTAGTGTGAAAAAGCTCCACTAAAAACTTCTAAATCTAAACAAAAGTGTGTGTTCAAGTTCGTGAAACGTTTATAAAGGTAACACAGTCTCAATACCTAAGTAGCTGTTGAAACTTGAATACAAGTACACAGCTTCCGATTTGAAGCGATCTTTTGTTAAAGGTATTCGTTCGAGACCGTTTCCGCCTTATCTGTTATTCACAAGCCATCGGAACGGCATTATTAGCGCTCCCGATGGCACTGCACTTGTGATTCATGAAATATGAATTTTAATATGTGAATAAGTTTAACGTTTCTTCGTATTTTTAAAGGTTTTGTGCACATTGATTTGAAAAGGCTGACATAAAATGAGCGTGTCTTATAAAATACCTACTAGCTTTTGCCCGCGACTTCGTTCGCGTGGACTTCAGGTTCGTCCCGTATTATCAAAAATTGTAGCCTATGTGTTATTCTGATGTATAAGCTATATTGTGGTAAAGTTTCATTCAAATCCATTCAGTAGTTTTTACGTGAAAGAGTAACAAACATCCATACATCCATACTTACAAACTTTCGCCCTTATAATAGTATTATGATAAGAACTGAATGACTTTTTCGGAAAAGTAGACATTAACCCATTTCTAAAAAAAATGAGAAAACCATTAAGGTTAATCTTCATCATTTGGTTCTAGTATGTAAAAGACGAAAGTAATGTGGTATTCCTCAACGGTAACAAACTATACACTGACCCAATCTGATGATAGTTCAGATTTTAAGATGATGTAGAACTAGGTTTGTAAAAAGTGAGATCATTAGAGAATGGTACATACCTATTTCAAATATTTTATTGTTAATGTTAATGATGGAATTATATTAAAACCAGAGCAATAATTTCGGATTAAAATAAGAAAGTTATTGACGGGTTGTATTTGGGTCCAACCGTCCAGCTTTACTTGGGTTCTTGCCTGATATATGCATGAAAAGTCGCCTTAAGGCAAAAGTTTATTAATTACGTTAAAGAAAAAAAATTGTATTAAAAAACGAAAAGCGTCAATATTTTTTTCTGAAAAGTTGAGTCTAGTTTCAATTATTGAATGTCAATACTAAATTTATAAACAGAAGCAGAAAGCCAGAGTAAATAAGAAAAAAAAACGCTTAGGATGAAGGGGATGATTTGTAGTGATGATAACATTCTAACTACACTTCAAAGTTCAAACAAAAGAAACAGAATATTACGGAGAAAGATAACAAAAACAAACATTTTTCTCAGCGCAAATTTATAATATTATAAGCAAATGAAACTACACGACGATAAAACAAAAATTAGTAAAACTAAACATATTCTAAAATTATCTAATTGGCTTTATGAAGAATTCGTGTTTTAAAACAATGAATTGCCGAATTGCAAAGATCGCTTTTTTACCGGTGTAAGTAATTTGTACGGTGCTAGAGTCACCGCAGATAAGGCACGCGCCAGCCATCTTCCGCCCACTATCGTTTCGCCTTTTATATTTCTGCAATTTTAGAAGTATTCTTTAAAAAGTAATTCGCATGCACGATTCTTGTTTTAAGCTTAGGAGGGCATTAAACTTCTTGTTCAAACATAACAGAAAACAAGCTTGTGCGACTTTTATTTGGAACTTTGTAGTTGAAAACGTTTTCTTAGCACAAAACTATTAAAACTGAAATTAAACGATAAATAGGTTTAACAGCGTAAATAAGTGCCTGTTAAAATATAAAAGTTTCAAAAATGTATAATACAAGCTTTAAAATAAAACTTGCATTTTCTTTCACGTTTAAACTTACAGCACTGTATTTGTAATTTAACGTATGCAAATGTCGTTGTGTCTCCACCGCATGCACTCTCAACTAAACTGATTTTAAAATAACGGGGACGAGAACTTTTATATTTAAAATAGCTTAATGTAAATGTAACTATTAGTATATTTTAATGTTTTCTATTTAATATAGAAAACACCAAAACTATTACTGGAAACGAATTTAAAATTAAGTTATATAATTTCGTTATTTTAGTGGTTAACAATGCCGTTGACTATTTACAAAAAATATATCTAAATAATTGCCCACCCACAATCTAAGTCGTGAAACATCTTTGTATTATACCTTTATTGAGGATCCTTACAACAATTGTACAGTGCTTTAAACTATAGAGCTGTATTATAATTGTATTTACTGAAAGCAATAACGCCTGATAAATAGCTTTAAATAAGCAGAATCGAACTTTAACCATCTTTAAAATATTCCATTACCAATCACAGTACTAACAACATCTCTAACTCTGTGCACGTTCTGTTGTCAGTTCATAAATCTTTTATTTACGATGCAAGAGTGTTCCCGTTAACGTTCCGGTCTCTACTCGGAAACACATCTGTGTTGTCATCGTCAATTAATTACTGACCAATAATGTTTGCCGAACTGAATTGATGGCACTATTCATAGAACACGAGATCTAAATAAGATAAATAAATATGTACCTAATTAGTGATACAGTTATATGGCGCATTGGTATTTTGTTAAGCAGTGAAATGTAGCACTTAGTAATGTACATAATTTTAAGTAGTATTTACTGTAAAACATGGCTCTTTTCTTTGCCTGAACAATACATAATCTTAAAACAACAAGATGGTAAAAATTACAAAATTCGTGTCCAAAAAAAAAACAGTATCAAAAACATCACAAAGATTACAAACGAGATCTGAGTTTATTATTTAATTTAAACTCATTTAAATTCATTACTGCGTATGTTGTAATGTCTTATCTAGATCTAGACAAGTTGGTTGCTACTGTAATTATGAACAGATCTCGAGTTTAATTATCGGAATGACTGTTTTCAATGTTCTTTCTGTTTGCGGTTCTGTACTCAACATGTTTTAAATTACATTGTTGTTGTTTGAAGGCGTTGTTCGATTTCAATTTCCCCGTAAAGTTACAAAGTTAAATGTTTATTTTTCAATATGAAAGCAAATAAAACTTACTTGTAAATGGAATAACCCGCGAATACCCGGAAATGGAATAACGGAAACATAAGAATATGAAACTCTTATTCTCTTCTTTTTTTGTTATACTTAGGAACCCCTAATTAAAGCTTGTTGTTCTAGGTATCCATTAATTTGACTTGTCTAAAGTCCGTAACATTACAATTAAATTCAAATATAATATCACTTGTAAAATCACTTTCAAAATGACTTCCCAGTAACGTTAGTTTTCATTCAAAACGGTGTTACTTTAAAAAACTGAAATAACAGTCGTTTAAAAGCAATAAAATATCCATGAAAGCAATAAGTTAGATGTAAAACATTCATGTCAGGATCCAATCGGAACATGAATTCCGAAGCGCATCGCTTTATTTATACTACAAATAGCCAACGACACCGCTATCCGAAGGATTTACAATTTTATACGGACTTATGAAAGGGGAACGCTCTGGCTCCGTTTATCTGAGAACCGAGGACAATCGTATTTGGTCGGTTAACCTGCGCCATGACAGGTAGCTGAGAACATACCGGCGGGATTCCCGAAACGTCACGGGCTGCGGGAACTTCCACAGTAAATATTTTTATTTCGTCAGACGGGACTGTGGCGCCGCTTCACTCAATTGACACCTTTTTTTGTAATGAATGGCGTTTTGTTAGATATTTAGTTCGTCTGCTTTGTTCGGACACATAAAAAAGTCTAATATATTTGTGTCAGAAACGCTTTTCAATGCTTGTATACACAAAAAGTTTCTTAGTAATGTATTTACTGGAAACAAAAGGCTTATTAACTGTTTTATTACTCAAGCAAAAGTAGTTGCAAATTACAATAAACTGTTTTACCCATTACGGGTGCAATTTTAGCCGACAAATCAGTTGAACGGGGCCTCCTACTGAGAAAATCCATTAAATTACAGCATTACCATTGAAATTTTTATCGGTACGTGTCGTACTCTAGAATGAGTCATGAACTGACTCAGAACGTTGTTTCCTACCCTAAAAGGGTATTAAGATTTAATATATCCGATGCAATCTGTTGTCAGTGAATCAGCGCAGTTTAGTTGATGTTGATTCATAAAAAAATCAAGTGAGCTCTATGCTTAAATGTTAGTTATATATCAATCATTATAAAGATTGAAAGAACGAAAACAAAAGTGAAATCAAACCCCTAAGCCGAACAATGTTTATATTTAAAGTAATTTTGATTCACAAAAGGTGCCTTATATGACACGCTATAAAGTTTTCTTAAATTAACAAACTATTAAGGCATAGGCATAGGCTAGAGCTGGCAGATTGCCAAATATCTTAAGTTACATAAAAACAATAGTCTTTTCAAAAATATTCATAATATTATCCATATTCATAAATATAATCGAATTAAAATTTTGGTAACCAATAAACCTCACAATAAATTATAGTAACACAGAAATGCCATTATCAGTAATAGGATCAACACACGACAAATTAATATATTAAAGCTCACTTTCCCAACTCGAAACAAAAACCTTCATTAAACAAACGAAGAGCTCTCATAAAAACAAAACACATTCGCAAACGCGTTCCGTTTACTCATAAACTGAAAGCTACAAAACTACTTCGTGTTAAACCAATAATTTTTATAGGCGCCGGTTGAAACTATTCCACAAACTTAACACGTTGTTCAAAAAGTTATAACCACTTTATTTTCTTGTATCGAGACATTTTCCGTCCAAAAATTTACTGCTAGATTGCTGAATAACAAAAATAGAACTGTGAGTCACTGGCGAGCTCAGTTCTGCAGAGTGTGTTAAAACATATTCGTTTCAGTGCGCATAAAACACTAAGGAAAACATCCTATTGCCTATTTACCGTTTTATGATATCGTTCCTATAAAATCTTGCTCTATATATACTACAATAAATTTTATGTAATATTTATTTCAGATTGGTATATGTTATGTAATCATCATTTTCGAATAATGTTGAATGAAATCATTTGGTTCTTTGTAGGGTTGTACTTGAAGGATATTATGAACAATTTAAATCGGTTATGTTTGTAAAAATTGTTGTGCTTCTCCTATTTAACATAACTGTAACTCTTTCATTTAACTTATTTTACTTATAACAATGCAAAAATGTTAATCTTTCTTACAGGTTATGATAAAATCTATTACGTTTAACAGCAAATATAGCATAAACATTTTATCATTATCGATGTCATTACCAAAGAAGACTTCAAAAGTAAATCAATGTTATCTATTAATAATGTAATAAGAATATTGAACTTATCAACGTTGTATGACGCCAACATAAAATCTATTTTGAGCTGGCAGATTAATCGCTGTAGATATAATAGACCTTCGCGGGAAAGTCTCTGAAGCCGATGAGACGGTGTAGGCGGACGCCAATTGAAAGTAAAGACGTAAACAGTATTCAGGGTTACCGAACACAGAAACACGGTTCAAAATAACCTTACTTTTGAAGGAATATCTGAAATCAGGTGGCCCGTTGGCTCGTCTGCCTACATGGCAATAAAAAAAAATATGTACCTAGATAATAGGTAATGTCCTTCTTTAAATAAAGTTTAAAAGGTAGACGGTATATTGATGCTTCGCATACGGCCTTAACCGACAGCTACACTTGTGGGAAGTACGAGTAGACTTAGAATGTTTACCAATTACGTTAAAGATTTATTCAAAATATAAATCCAAAAAATATAATATAATTGATAGCGACCAGCCAGAGCCAGTAAGTGTGTAACTTAGCATGCGATGAATCATTGTATGATGTCGAACAACTAAAGTCTTTATAAAGTGCTACACCCTATTTTTTTTCCGCAAACATAATATTTTATCTCCACTACTAGATTAAAAATGAAGATGTCTTTCATTATCTAATTAATGAACTTCGCAGTGGAAACCCTACCTTTGTTTATTACTTCGATTCAATTAGCTCCATTATTAACAATTTCATTCTCTTTCATTCCAGGTAAGCAGTAATGATCGTATATTTACGGCAAATGCTAAAGGTTGAAATCTTTCCACTTCTGATTAAAATAGGGTACTGCAGGTAAGTGCATATTTGAATCTAATTTAAATAAAGGACTAAGCTTGACAATGACCAAGTTGCAACAATTTTTGTATGAGAATCCGTTAAGATTCAGTTTGTCTAAGTGCTAGTCAGTTCATAAAAAATACACTATAATCCTAACAGCTAATACGTCGCTCAACCTTATGATTAACTTTTATAAGCCTACTGTCCATAAAGGAACCACCCACATATTACCTGGTTCAATATTTACTTTAAACTTTAAAAATATACAAAAAAACTACCTCCTTTTAATTACTCCCACATCATCAGACATTAATTAGTGAATCGATAACGCTAAGCGATCGTTCACAATAGCGAGTTTCACAGAACTATACGTAGATAACGTTATCTTATCGCCGGAGCTGATAAACTTGACACTGATAGTGTTGATTTGATGCTTTTACCGAACTTTATCTCGTGTTTGTGTATGTTTTTGTGGCACTGTGCCATAGTATAATAATTGAAAACAGTATTGAAACTCCACAGAAACAAAATTGCTCACATAAACGATTGACAATGACAAAGCCTCTCACGTAAGATCTCAGATTTCTTAGTTCTCTAAGGAGATTACCTCAGTAGCGGTTATAGCACCTCAATTCTTCCTACATCTACATACAAGGTCAGCTTCGTATTGCAGAACATACTAGGTATGCCTAAGATTATCTTAAAATATTATAGATTTTTGGACTTTTTTAGTGGATTGTTTTATCGTTAAGGGAGTGTTTTTAATGGAGCAATGTATTTTATATTGTGTCAACTAAGATTTAATTTTTAAAACTGGTACTGGTACTGCATACTTTTAAAGTGCCAAATTAGCGCTCTTATAAATGTAAGTAATGTTTCTAAAATTGGAGCTGGTTTCCTTACTGAATACAGTTTTATACTGTCACTGTGGTCCTTGTTAAAAGAATTCCAATTGATAATGTGCGCATTGGTGTAGGTAAATCGGTAATTTGAATATTTGTTTTCAAATGGAGACTTTAGAAAGTTTTGTTTGTTAATCAGATTTCATCATTCAAAAAAAAAGATTTGATACCAAACAACAACTTTTTGACTCCATTGAGATATAAGCTAAATTTACGTTACAAATGATTTTATAAAACATTTATACACACGATTATGATAGTATATTAACACTAGTATCAAAGTATTTAATCTTAAACCTATTAAATTATTAACTATTAATCCTCTTCGCTTTAATCCTGCCATAAATCTTAAGTGTAATGTGTGTAATGATTTCTTACTTTATTTAATTTAAAACTCACTTGTAAACTAAAGCGCGTATATTTTTTTAACATAATCTTATGTTTTTATTTCAAGTATTTCATAAGTAGATGAGTTAAAAGTTTTGAAATTGATAACAATCAATAAAAAATATGCATCATTTAATTTTAATGCATAATTATTTAAGAGGACATATGTTTATGTCAAATTTAGAGTTAAAATATGTTATCAATGTAGACAGCGAGCAGCTTTGAGGATCGTTCGGGGATCCGGCCCGGCTTTATAATGCTCGAAGTGACGTCACGCAGCACTCATCCCATACAAATGTAGATGAATGTTAAGGTTGTCACTATTCAACTTAAAATGGAGCAAAATGTATGTGTTGAAACGATGATTTTTTATGTATTTTGGTTATTCGAAAATATTTAAAGTTATAAAATATTATCTGTGATAGAAAGAGATTTAAGAAATTTGCATTCTACCCATCTTTTTTTTTTAATATTAAACGAGATCAACAGAGTAGTTAGTAGACTTACTCGTATTTCAGGCATTTTACACTGGTCTCTATATTTTTAATGACAATATCATGCTCTTTTTAGTTCTGTTGTTAATACTGAAACTATTGTTTAAAATTTATGCAAACAAACCGATTGATAATTATTAAATAAAAAACGATAGGCTGACTTATCGAACGATGACTTATCGAAGTGCAAAGTGGGAGATTAAAGAAATGAGTTAATTACTATACTTTTAAATTAAAGTGTGTATGATTGAAGAATCATCCAATCAAATTGTTTGTGAATGTTAGTTAAACAATTGTTTTCACAACTTTCATTTCCGACTATTTATTGTAAAAAGGAAGCGATTACTTGATAGTTACGACAGCCCTCAGTTGTCGGTGAGTGAATGCTCGATTGTTGGATCTCTTTGTGGAGGCACAATGAGGAACAAAAACACATCCTTCTTTGTGCTAGGACGAGAGTATTGCTCGAGTGAAACGCGCATATATCAATCCTCAATACATGTGTGTTTACATTACGGTAAATGAAGCGCTGTTTGTTTTAGATGAGAAATCGATTGTTATTTATACTAGAGTTAGCGTGATTTAAAATGAAAAAACGTTTTTAATACACCGTGATATTTCGTACAATTGTTACCATCTAATGCAGTTACTGAAATAACATAACTCACACATAACTGAAACAAAACTGTTTTTTACGGACCGAAACTTGTTGTACAACAAACTAATATGTTTTTTATTATTTAGTTAATTTCTATGCTTGAAACAGAAAATTAAGATGACGTAAAAAATAAACAATAAAATTTGCTACTAAAAGGAGGTTTGAAACGTTTCGTCACCCATACTAAAACCAGCTTTGAATATCCAAACACGAAGTACAACCGTAAGTGCGGCGAATTGCAACGTAAATGTTAGAGTAAAACATTTTCATCGAACGTTTCAAAGAAGCTATTTGGTACACGGTGCACAATAACAACGAGCTCAGAACTTCTCAGTAGCTCTAAAGTAGATAAACGAAGTCTGAGAGTCTCGTAAGCGCTCCTATTTTAGTTTTGAGGAGTGTCTAAAATCTTCGTGTAGGTTTATTGTGAAGTTGAGCATAGTAATATTGTTACACTTGGATAGCAAAATGGCATTTGCATTTTCAAAAGCAGCCGTGATAGACTATTATTTTTGATCCTTTAATTAATGGTGGTGTTTGTAAGGAAATAAATAAAATAACCTGTGTAAGCAAAATTGTTACAAAAAATAGATTTTTGTACACCAAATAAATTTCTGTACCTATAATAAAACTGTAATTTATTTTCAAATTCTATTTATAGCTTAATTTTACTATTAATAAACAAAAAAACATCTGCAAAACCAGAGCATTAAAAATAGATCCCTAAATAGACAGCATAATAAACGTGGTTTTTACCAAGTCATTAATTGTGGATATGGAAGCATGTGTAATGACTTAATACCTAAATCGGGAAACGGGAACCGACCGGAACTAACGAGGCCTCGGGCTCGCCGCCGTTGTATGAAATTAATATAACCAACTCAATACTATACGGCTGATTGGATGTAAATAATAGCCTCGTGTAAATCATTTATTTTCACTTTTTTTGTTTATATTATAATGAGATTATATTAAGTGTCGTGCGGAGTGACGAGCCAACTGGCCACCTGAACGTAAGTACCCACAATCGCTCATGAATCTGTGCAACGTCAGAGCACTGCGGGTCTGGTACTTACAACGTAGTCTCGCGTATAGTACTATACTATTGTACGTTTTGAAGTTCTTAAACACTTTTATAAAACAAATTATGCAAATTTACTAATAATGCTTAAGAGTAATTAAGGAAGGAATTAGAGGTAAATAAAAATAAGTAAAGACAGTCTCTCGTAACTCGTGTTTTAACTTTGAGTTGATTTAATGAACAAACATAACCTTTTATATTTCTAACGAAATTCTAGAGTAGCTAATATATGTCCAATTCACATTTTCAACGAAAAACTTCAGTGTAAATACCAAATAATAAAAGTCAACAAAATGTAAATGACTGCATTTAGCGTGTTAGAACTTTAATGTGAATGAGCACGTGCTGGGAAAAATTAGCGCTTGTGAATCGATTAAGGAACATTCTAAACTCATTTGCAACATATCAAAAGTTCATTGACACGAGCCGAAATGTTTATTAGCAGTTAAATACAGTTAAAACGACTGCGGTTTTGATGTTTTGTAACTTTAATTCTGCTGTAGCGCAATTTAGCGATTTTATAGTTTACTTTAATGAAATAATAATATATAATAATAGTATAATAACGAAGACGATACTTCAAGTCTATACGTCGTTACCGAGGTCATAAATGATGGCTCCATCAAATAGGTATACCTATCATATACATTTTCCGCCAAATAGTTTGACATTAGCGGAATGCATCGCATTTTAAGATCAGAACAAAGTATCAGGAGACAACACTTATTCAACGTAAATTACATAGATTTTACGTTTATTAACGTTTTATAACAAAACTAGCTGATCCGCGCAACTTCGTCTGCGTTACAAAGGGGTTCAAACAGTACTCGCAACGCCGTCGCGTTATTATTTGCGCGGCCCGTGATAACTTCTAAACGCAAAGTCCGATTGGAATAAAACAAAAAGTAATTTACTTCTACATTAATACTCTTGATAATATAATACTTAATTTGGATAAGGGTTAATATAACGATACTCATTTAACGTTAAGTTCAACCTCGGGACAAAATATTATTTTTATAAACATAAAAGCGGTTGTTGTGACTAAACTATGATAGTTAGATATATGCTTTTGCGGACTTTTTTGTTTGTCTTACTAAGACCTAAAAACCCGTTTTACATCATTTTGTCATTCTATTGTCAATAGTTTTCGCAGCGCACACGACGTAAGGAATTTTTCAGGTAATTTTTTTACACCTTATGTTACATTATTGGAGTTTTAGTAAGGATCCCTATTTTTTTAAATATAATATAGCCTATGTTACTCGGGGATAATGGAGCTTTCCAAAGACGAAAGAATTTTTGAAATCAGTCAAGTAGTTTCGGAGCCTATTCATTAAAAAAAAAGAAATCTTTCCTCTTTATAATATTAGTATAGATAAATAAATTGATATCCCAATGGTTACATCAACTCAACCGCCACGCTTCCCTAATTAGGGGCTTCATATTTCACAAACCGTTTTTAGCTATTTAATTAACTAATAATATTTTATCTAGCTAGACCGTTGTTTTTGTTGCAGAAATATCTTTTAAAAATACTGATTATGTAAAACGAACCATTGAAGATTAAAATTTCACTGCACATTCTATCAGCTATCATTTTTCGAAACATAATAATCGTTATCTCAGTGAATATGTTATCTCCTTATCGTAAAACAAACGACAGAATAAATTTACATTATTTCGTACATTTTACATCATTTTTAAATAATTTCTCTACGCAATTTTGTTTTAAAGAAATTTTCGTTTATCGCGGGTAATTATCACGGTCATTAAATACGAAGTTACATAATAATTACATGTTGTAATTGCATGTAACTTTTTGTTGTATTTACGGTTAATAATTTAAAATATTTCAGATCTCATTCAGAGAATAATCATAATTAAATTGGACTTGATAAATACAAGTATTAAACCAAATTAATTATCTGATTATTTGACGGGAATTTAGATTATAAATGTCTTTTTGATTTATCTTTGTAGTTGTGGTTTAAACTGTTAAGTTTATGGCCTAATGGTAAGACATCTGAACAGGGTTGTAATCCCAATATATTTTCAAACTGGAAAATGGTATTTTCCTATCAAATATCAAATGTTCTTAATAATCACGACCATCCGTCTGGTGATAAGCGTGATTATTACAATGACGGAACTAAATGGATGGATATATGTGGATTAATAAGTTTTAAATGACAAAATTGTTTATGAATACATTTCGAAGCCACCGACCAACACGAAACTTTCCGAAATAAACATTGCTACGCACTCACCAGAAAACACGTGTAGATAAAAGACCAAATAAAACATTATCGTGATAAGCGATCAACCTTGTTATCTAATGCGTCTTAAAAATCCTCAAAAGAAAGTATAAATCGTTTTTACTGCTTTGTTTTTTTTTACTTAAAACCCGGAATAATTCTGGATTCAAATAAATATTAATTCACTTATCAACGAACATGTACAGATTACTAAGTACCTAGTAGTAAAAACCGGTTCTCTTGTTAAAACAGATAACCTGTACTATATCTATCCACATGATATGTATGTTACTTAAGTTAAAAAACAAAATCAGAAGACTCTTTTAAAACTGTGTTTGAGTAAAGAAGTGACCACATATTATCTCTAAAAATATTTCTGTACTCACCCATTCCGAAATATGTATTAGATAATGTTTATCCGTCTACGATTTATCGCGAGTACATCTGTAATAGATAAGAAATTGAAATTGCAAAACATCATGATAGGTAAACAAGATCTCTCTAAAATGCATTATAAACTGATTTTAAATATAATTTAGCAATGTTGACAACCCTACGTACCTGTAGCGAAGGCTTTTCAACATGTTTACACGAATGCTCGTATTTATTCGTATGTTGGATCCAACATTAAATTAAAGCAACATAGTCCCGACTTTACAACTTGCTGGCGTTCTGGAAAATGTTCTTAAAATTCACTTTAACGGCAAATAACATGTGAGAAAGCAACGCAATGAGCAACATTTTACATACTTTAAGTAGATGTAGAAACTAGAATTTTACTCAGTTTACTAACAAAGTTGTGTTATCTTAATGATTGAGATTGAATGATTTTTATACGGAATTATCAAAGATTATGGTGTTATTTCTTGTATTAAAGGCGACTGATAAAATAATCTTAATGCGATATGTTTTCTATTATTACTTCTTAATCAATACTTTAAAACTAAGAATTTAAAAAGCAGTTTACTTCTGTAGAAGAGACCAAAGTGTACTGTTTTTGACACTGAAAGCGCAATGTGTAGGTTTCTACTATCTATAACATAGATCATTTGACTCTTATTGACAAAAATAATTAATGAAAATAACCTTCGTATTACGCAATAAAACAATTTCATAAATATTCTACTAAAACCTCGAAATATCCAAATCATTTCACTGAATTTCGCAATCATTAATTCAAAAATATTTACGTAAAAACAAAACGAAATTCAATCGTTTAATCAAAGCTATCGTTTACAATCAGAATAAGCTACTTAAACATTCCATTCACAAACAAAATACGTAAATAAGATCAATGTACAACGTAGAACATCAAACGGCACTTAAAATTCCGATCACGGTACGATTAAAGGAAATAAAATGATTTAATTAAATTCTTAACATACGCTGAATAGGCAGGAAACGCAGTCAGATCATAATTTAATAGTCTATCAATTGTGATCCTTGAGGCTGCTTAGCGTTTCCTCTTCCCGAAAGAATTCTCTTAGATAAAGTTTATTTGCATGAGATAAATGTAAAATATTCAGTTAATATCACGGATCGTTGGCTTGAAGTTCCTACGCAATCTCGTCATTTGATCTTTTGTCGAAGCGGTATTTTAAGACTGCCATCGTTTACTTAACACTTATAACTCTGAAAATAAAAATAAAAATTATCAATGAAATTACTACAATGCTTCCATGTATATACTACTTGCCTACTTCAAAATACAAATGGTAATGTATCATCATATGCCTCAAATATTACAAGCGCTTCTTCTCATGTCGACAAAGCGGTTCTACTTCAATTCCCATTTTACACAATTCCTAATCCCGGCAACTTCAAAACATGAGTATTTACATGATGCTCAATGTTTTAAGAGTCACCCTTCGATGTAAACGAAAAAGGTTATGTGTATGTCGACTGTCAGCGATATCAGGGCGGTGCACACGAGTTCATGCGTGGTTTTTCCCACGGTTTCGCGCTAACCCGGCCGATAAACTGCTTGTTATGCACACTTTTTACGACAAACACATCAGTTTATGACGGCTTAGTATTAATGTTTGAGATGCTCGAGCTTATGATTATAGTAAAATGAGCTTTTAACTTTATCTTCTGTATTTGTGGATTGTTTTGAAGCTAGAAATTTACGTAATAGCTTATATTAAAAACCATCATCATCTTTTTGTGTAGGTAGGTACAGTCAAACTTAAAGAATCGATGTTTCTAACAAATATATTATAGAAAGTCCTCGACAGCGTAGGAAAATGTTTTCACTGGAGTTGAAAGCTGAAACTAATGATAATTGGTCAAGTCGAGCAATGACTTTAATACATCGATTCCGATGAAATCTTACAACTGTATGTATGGGTAAGTCCTGTATGGGTAGGTGATAGATAACGCGACCCCTCATTGCCCTGTTCATGAGCGATGGTGACCGCTTACCATCAGGTGGGCCGTAGGCTCGTTTATCTATTTCGCAATAAAAAAAACTGTCGGCCTGGCTTATGAATAATTTTAAACAATCAATTATACAAAATACTTGAGATGGCGACCTGAAATCTCAAGATGAATGGCGACCTCACATTGTGTTACTTTAAAGCATCCCGATTTCCACTCAAGTCCAGATGACACGTGGTTTCTCCATATTCAGTGAATAAAAAAACATCTAACGTAATGCTTCAACTTGGTTTACCAATTGAGCCCCAATCTGCATAATAAAGATATTACTATACATTTCCTCAATATGATCGGTAATTAAATTTATCAAAGTCCGTTCAATATTATAAATATTTTTTGTTAGTTTTACGTAATTTTATTAATTTATGTAATGACATAATTAGGAGTTTAAAAGCAAAGGACTGTTTTTAAATGGTTGAGATCTGGCGCTGTGTTGGCATTGCACAAAATTTTCTGTAATAATTTTGATTAATGCATTTAGATTTCAATATGGACTTGATTGCTTTATTTTAGGGGTCAAAGTCACCCCATAAGGTAAACAAACTGCACATATTGTGCAAAAAACAGTTGTTCAACCAACCAACGTTAAGCTACATCTAAGTTAAAACGTATAATAGGTATGTATAAAACTTAATCCTTGTAAAACCAGTTTTCCTCAACATGATTCTTGTAACAAGCATTAGGCCAAATCACACTGGCTTGACACAAAAGATTCATACTTAACAGAAGCCTAGCTTATACATGTATGAACCTTAATTTTTAATTACAATTAGTAAACGCTTGCTCCCACAGTGCTTCCAAATGTTCAGGTAATATCTTGAAACTATAAACGAAACGTTAATCATGATTTATAGAAAAGGTAGACTTCTGTACGGTATTCTTTGGCATGTTCATGATCTGTCAAATTATTACTTAAATGGGGAACAATTTGTCAGTAAAAAATAGCACAAAAACGATAAAGCGATTGACGTCAAAATGAATCGAAACGCGACCGCTCGTAAACGGTGACACACGTACAGATAAGGGGTGACCTTAACCGATTCCAGTTAGCTACGAATCGGTCAACTATTGCTATCAATGTAATTTAGTTGAATAATTTGATTTATTATGTACTTGTTACGTTAAAATTGAGTGAATTTTTTTGGTTATTAGACATCTTTGGGTATTTCAAAGGCTGCAATTAGTTTCAGTATACTTTTGATGTTATTAAAAGACAATAAATTACTTTTTTTAGTGTGGTCACAACTTGAATAACTCATCACTTCTTTAAATATAGCTTAAGATTTTCAAAGTCTACAATAATGTACTCTCTAAAATGAAGTCATTAAGAATTTATCATTTAACAATATTCGTGAAATATAAACATTTAATTAGTATTTAATATTATTAATTAATTACACTAATTAATTACAAATAACTTGAATAACTAATTTATGTTATATTATTGATTCTGAATATCTACGTGATTTATCAAAATTAAAGAGAACCAAAAACTCAAAACAAAAATGCAGTGAGCGATAAAATTAACGACGGTTATTATCTCGTCATAATGTGTCCTTCTGTGTATGTTACCCAATTAGTAGCGGTTGCAAATTGTTTAACGAACATAGCAGAACCCCAACCGTCAAGTTATTATGTCACAAACTCACAACAATAACAATTTATTGGGAGCGACCACCCTTTGTCACGGGTGCCAGCTAAGGAACCCATTTACACTCAAGTAAAATCAACAAGCACTCTACAACAAAACGTATTATGGAAGAACCTCGGCGCTTCACAGAAGATTGCCGTTACTTATCGACACGAAACAACAAGTTTTCTCGTCATCTCTTTCCTCCGCCGGGAAATCAAGTTTGACAGTAAGGGATGGACATATGTCTAAATGATCAATGGATGCAAAAACATATGGTGACGTCGGCAGGATGCTCGAGCGCAGCTGGCTGGAACTTTTGTATTTTTGTTATTTTTTTTCTTTTTTCGAAACAAAAAGAAGGCTCGTTTCGCGCGGTTTGACTCCAAACAGGGCCCGTTTCCGTAATGGGAACGGAAAATGTTAATGAAGCGAAGAATGCACGTAAAAACTCAAACGTCGTAGGTAATTTATGACAATTATAGGTTCCAATACATAAAATTAATTAAAATAAATAAATGACTCAGGTTTAGTTTGGCATAAAAAGTTCTCAATCATGAATTGATATTATTTTCGCTACATTTGTAAAAATGAAATGATCGAATAGATCATTCAAAATTGACAAATTCAATGTCAGTTTCTAAATTGTTGAGTTAACGTAACGTCTCTCAATTAACGTCTGAAATTGCCCTTGAAACGTCAGGACACCCTCGCGCCTAAATGGTTTTACAAGCTTAGTCATAAAACCAATTAAAATCAATCAGCCGTGCCATCCCTCGGGTTTTCTCGTGTCATTAACGGATGTTAGATAATGAAAATAGCAAGCATTCAATGTCACACATATCCGTTGATAACTTCATGTTAAAGATATCTTATACACTCTGCCTAATTTAAAAACAGATTTAGACTGCAGAAAATTGTTTCTTTAGGTAACAAAATAATCGTTGAAGACAAAAGCGTGGTAATTTCGGTTTAGAAATTGTTATAGTTTAGCTTTGATAAAGCATTTTACTTCTGGTGAGACTAATTACATAAAATGTTTAAACACGATTTTTAGTGACGAATAACACAAATATAAATTTAAAATATTCAGTGATTTTGGTATCAATTTACCTTCTAGCTCACCTGTGCTTTTGTAGAAAACGCTTTTATTTTTGAAAATATTTTATAGTAGAAATCTCTTACTTTGCAACTGTTACCTTATGGAATATTTCAAATAAAAGATTCTAAGGATCTTTCATTCAGAAATTTCAGAATTCATGACTAATTCAAGTAAATGAAATGTACATAAAAATTTAGTATAATGAAACTTTCCCGTTTAACCAGGATTCTGGGAATGTCTAACATTAGGAACAAACTTTGATACCTTCCAGATTGTTAATGTGGTAATAGAAAATGTTGAAGTACACATCAAATCTGAATACCAATTAGTTCAGAGCCTAACTTCATACAAATTCAATTGTAAAATAATATAATTATAAATGAAGTTTATGATCTTAAATGTTACATAATAATATGATAATTTCATTCTTAATGAAATATATGTACCTAAGGGAAGTAGAATAAAGTAACCGAGAAGTTTTTTTATTAGAGAAAACTTAAACAAAACAACAACACTAAGTCTAGGTAAAATAGTTCAATATCAAGATGATTTCACGTATATTGTTCAACCCATTGTTATTTTTGTTTGAAACAAAGCCACATTTATTTCCAAATATTATAAAAATATAATGTACTTAGTTGATAGTTTCGTTTCCAACATACGTTATTGATAATTCTGACTCATTGGAATTTACACATTCTATAGAATGTTATGTGGTTAATTTAAAAGGCGTATATTTTCCAATTTCACTATTTGTAATTTTTCTTTTGTCTGTGTATAATATTTAGAATATTAGAATAAACAATCCATACTTAATCAATACGGTTATATACATTGCTAGAATATCTAAACATTGTTAGATACTAAACAAAATATAAATTGAAGTATAAAACAGACACCCTCCAAAAACCATCTTCTTATAGGTACATATTACCTACAAAAACTCTTTGAAAATGAAAAGCTCATTAAAACAACAAACAATTTTCACAAACACTATGACGGGCTTCTACAAACTTTTAGAATTCCTATTATGATTTTCAACAGCAATAAAAGTTGAAGTACAGATTGGTGTCTGATGTGAAATGCATTGACCCAGTTCTCGATGCCAGCGTTGCTCGGATCTCTCTATTCAACTTAAAATATGTATTCGTTTGCATACGACGGAGGAGAACTTACTGTGTTATTCAATCGGACTGCTCGAGTATTTGTTATTTGATTCTACGGTGGTCTCGGAGACTGAGTGGTTAACTAACTACTGAGTAAATCTAACTATTGTTTGAGATTTGCGCAGTTTCAGTTGATACATTTCTTCTTAAAAAATAGATAGTCTGTTTTTAAAATTCTTTAAATTTTAATATAATATTTTAAAATAGATATCTTTTTATTGCCTTAGCGGGCAGATGACCGACGGTTCATTCACTTGATTTTAAGTGGATACCGCCGCACGTAGGCATCAGGGACAAGTTTCTAGAAAATAAAAAAAAACCTTTGATTGAATGCAATTTCACCAGTACCTATAAGCGACTGGTGAAATTGCCCAACTAAGTACATTTCTTTCGATGCGATTTTAAAAAAGTTCAATAAACTGCTTGTCTTACTATTAAATCACGGATTCTAAAAACATGCAGCTGAGAAATTCTTCTTCATTTGCGCTAATGCAGTGGACAGATGAACGAACGAGCGCCATTATTTTATATTATTTTATAGTGGTTCAATTGATCTTGCTTATCACAAATACACGGTAGTTCAAGAGATAAGACAGGTCTTACTTTTATAACTCAATGAATTTATTAAATTAGTTAATTCAGTTATTAATTTCGTTGCCCAAAAAATTCCATGCACTTAGGAGGATACATGCAATCATAATAAAGACAAAGACTGGCCGCGATTCGAATTCCACACCGATTAATAACACATTTGTCATCGATAATATTAATGTTAAAGAACTAATTGTCCAATAGCATCATTGACTTTATGCTAGGTAATATGTAATTATAGTATTATTGCTCTGGTAATCAAAGGTTTACCAGAAAATATATAATCATTAATCTCACGCTTAATTTAAATACATGGTCGTCAATTTACATTTACATAAATTGCAGCCTTAAGTCCGTATACCCGGCGATAGAACAATTACTCGTCTTCTGTTTTATGTGCAATAAAAATGCGTGAACACATAAACATATAAAAATGTTTTGAGGTTAAGACAACACTAAAACTTTAATGGTATCAACTTTGTAAGGTAGCGTTGCTCAGCTACTGATTTTAGTTCCTAGACGACCTTTACGTCCAACGTTATCAAAGTAAGTACATATATCAGTTTTATATATTTCCCTGGGGCTTAGGTCTCTGCCTGGAGTCAGTTACGTAATAGTCAATGTTTCAACCAACTTACATCATGTAAGTGCAATTTTATGGAACATGTAGATTCTAAATTTGATATCAAAATCAGATGTAGATAATCTTTTGATTTATTGAAATATAACTTGTAACTTTATATGCCTCTATACACTTTGATTTTCACCTTTGTTATTACGTCAAATAATTACTGAAGCACCCTTAAACTTTGTTTTTTGACCATAGAGGTTTATAAAAACTTATTCGACTTTTTATTTTTATTTATTGCGAAACGTTTAATAGTAACTAGAAGCTAAAATTTGAAATTTAAGAACATTCCAAAAATATTTAAACCCATTCGTAAAACTCAATATGTTTCGACACTACACGTCCCCCTAGTTTCCGTTTCAATGGAAGGTTTATCGGGCCCGGTGTCCACTCAATTAATCTAATAATCCATTTAAATAACCCGAGTACTGATGCCGCTTTTTGACTACCGGAATTTATTTATCTTATCAAGCTCACTTCCTTTACTCAACGATTGTAACTTTCCAATGATGACTAAGAAATACAATTTACGTAATTTCATATTTATAATTAGATGGATTATCTATTTAATTGAAATTTATTGTCAACAGCATGTGCGCACGTAACTACATTATTTATTGAAGTATACACACATACCTTATTAAATATATTTCATATTAAAAAGCATCAAAATTATGGTCAAATATGTTACTCATTTAATTCCAAATTAAACTATTTAAACCACATCAACCAACCGCTAAAGCTTAAAGGTATCCTCAACGTGGAGTGTTATTTGTGAAAAATACAAGCTAACTAAAACTTCTAAAATTGTTTTCATTATGTACGTGAATCGTGAAACCTAAGTACAATGAACCCGAATAAGCTTTTCATTTAAACGTTTAACATTTCTGTTCAAGTATTACACTTAAAATTTTGATATCATTATGTACATGGGAGTAAAATTTTAATGTAGCTATTATAATATTCGAAAAGGGTCCAAGCTTCGAGAAAGAGAATTTTTCGAGATCATTCTATTGAGACAATGACGTAAGCCCAGCAGTGGGCAGCGATTGTTAGTTAGAGAGCCGAGCTTCACCAATTATCTATGACATATATATTACATAAATTTATGAATATTATTCTTAATAGCGAATTTTTATAAGTAATTGAATAAAAACTAAGGAAATATTGTTTTAAAATAAACCAGGAAACTATTGATTTTGTTAACACCGACATAACACACCTAATTATACCGATTGTATAATTTGCAAACTATTAACAAACTGCCTCACTGGGTTTTCCGAGTTAATTATTAGTTTTAAACAACCACGCCATCGATAGAGGAATTGTACTAATTATTTTTCTTTTGTTTATTGATACCAAAGTAAACTTCTTATAACTATTTAATCGATTTAATTTATTAACAAGTCAAGAAGAAGGATTGTTTTATATTTGTACTTTAACTGTAATTGAATTAAAGAATTACAGTTGAAGCAATTTAGATAGGTTATACGGAAGAAGTAAAACGATGGAACAATAAGGGTATAAACCATCTAGGATTTATTTCCACATAAAAATCCACACAATAGCCGTGTGCACGTGTATTTAAGCACGTGTCGAGCCCGCGTGGTGCAAGTCGTTATGACAGTTGATACTATCCTGAACTAGGTATAATTTTATGATTCACAAGGTTCAAGATTTACTAAAGTGGGACAATTTTAACATCATTTCTCAGATGTAAAATTGTTCAAAATAGTATGATGGGTTCACAATAATTCTAGTATAATAAAACGTATCTCGACTAGATTTTACCATTTTGTTCAAATCAAACACTTACATAATGTTTTAACAATTTACTTGATCAAGTAAAAATCACGGAAAGATTATATTTAATACACTTATTCTGCAAAAAAGAAAGAAACGATTAAATAAAATTAATGAAAAGTAATAATAAATCCTCATCTGTTAAGTTTTTTTCACTATTATGCAAATTTTAAAAATTAAAAAAAGGAACAGCAGTGCTTTCTATTTTCAGGGTTTATTTTCTTATTGAAATTTGAATATTGATAAATTATCACAAATAAAGTAACTATGTTATTAAGGATTGTTATCTAAATTAAACTACTGTATACTGTCATGTTTTGATAAAAGTTAAATTCTAAAACTTAGTAAAAAATACATCATTTTCAGAGTAGAGCTTTGGAATTTAAAGTTCAGCTAAATAAATGATCGCAATACATTTTATTGTCGCCTGATTAAAATGAAAATTCATTGCATTTAAGTTTTAATAAATCACCTGCTTGAACAACTTACCATTAGGTATATACCTAACTTATTTATCATTGATTTTATTAACCCTTAAGAGTGCGCAAGAGATTCAAATAAGAAATGCGCGGGCGCATGCTACCCTTACAGCGTGCTTGTTGCGTGAAAGCACTTGGACATCAAGTGTGAATCGTCGTGTATGATTGCAGTGCATTAAAGTGCAAGTAGAAACGAGCTTACAGTCACACGGTTAGGCGCGCCTAATGTGAAAGTTTATCGAGCGTTTATTGCGTAGCAGCGGGAAGCTTCGCGTCGCAAGAGGCGCTCCCGCCGCCCGCAGGTGTGCCACTCGCTCCTTGTCCCGCCCGTCTCCCCCCACGGCCCGCGTACCGCGGCACAGCTTTCTTTCATACGCCGCCAGTCGACTGTCAACTTCGGAGGTGTGCGGTCGCCTCGCTCGTGCCCACTACGCGAAAACGCCGCGCCAACTGTAAACACGACGCACTATCTACGCGCTGCTTCCGTTCGCGACTTAACCTGGATCCGGCGTTACATTTCGCGCCTAGTGTCGTGTTGTGCCAAATTGTGGATGAATTAGTGCTTAAATCGAGGAACGCAACTACTTCCAACACTTACATGTAAATGTCATATGCGTCGTACAATTACCGGTGTGGTGATGGCCGGCGAACGCCGTTGATCAAACGAGCGAAGAACTCGTGAATATTATAGTATTGTGCAAAACGAGTTCTGTTCGGTAAGCGAGGTCGCAGAAGCAACCAAATCTACATACGGCTACCGGTACTACTGTCATAGCCGAGCTTTGAATGCGGCTATGATCGTTATCGCACCAGAAACGTCAGTTACTTTATACATCAATACCATAACATGTTTTAAAATTATCTTTATTGTTTTTTTTTATTATTTTATAAATTTCGTTAATACAAATAAGGTTTTTGCATACCTACTCAAGCTTATAAAAAGTCATGTGCTAATCCGTAAACATACAGTCGTCATGCGCCATAAATTAATGTAAAATTCAAAGTTTCATGCGGATTTAACCGCCGTAGAATCTGCAGTGTAAGCCGAGCTTGTCAATGCTATCAATTAATGCCATCGAGGTTCTGCCCTAGTTAGACAAAAGGCAGCAAACAAGCTATTAAGCTGTGCATAGAGAAGTAATTTGAACACTATTCAAACTATATTCGAAATGGAAATATTGTTGACTCCGAATCGAATATCGTAAAATACGATTTCAGGGGGAATGTACTTCAGTACTTCCATTTAACTTTAATTCAATAACAATGTGGGTAATTTTATTATTATTACTCAGCTATTAAAATAATATAAATTACACATCAATAATTATAGCATAGATTGAAACTGGGTACTATGACAAAATAAACATATTAAATATTGCAAACTTTTTAACTGAAGAAATGTACCTAGTTAATTTAAAGTGCTTCACGTTGTGTTTATCTTTTACAGCAAAACTAACAAGCACCTCTATTTATAATTGAATTCATTTACTCAACTTCTGTAAGTTCGCTTATGAGTTTGCGGTTTGCTTTGGTGCAGCTTGCAGTAGAAGTTCTACCTTTGTGGTTCTTAAACTTTACCTCACGTACCCATTCTCGGGTCTCAAGTTAATACTTTACGTATATTAACAAGCAAGAATAGCCTGTTGAGTTTGAATCGTATTTAATGGTTGTGTGGTCGTCATATTGTGTTCATTTTTGGTTCACTGGATTTTTTTCCCTTACTAGTTTATTTAATGGTAAATAACGAGTAATCTACTACTTATTTCAAAACATTTATATTAGAATACTTTCATTCTGTTCTGATACAAAGCTTAAGATGTCATTACTATTTAAACACAATGCAGCCTGAACCATCGTACACGTATCATTGCAACATTATTTCGCATCTCAATGCGACTCTCTTCGTCCTAAACCGTGCTACTTCCCGAACAATAACAACGGCAAATGATTGTTTAAATTAGTGGCACACAGAGCGTAAGAGACAACTCGAGTGAAAGGCTCTACTTTCTCTAGCCCTGCGGCCCTCTTGTACACCATAACTCTATTGCAAAATTTCACACTCTCCTGCCCCCGATAACTATCAATTACACAGATAAATGATTTTAGAAACTTATATTTATTGTATATCGTTAACGGATTCATTTATCTGTATGTTACGTAAAGTAATCGTGACTAATATTGACAATACAATAGTCATAGATCAGCAACAACAGTTTTTGTTTTTCTTAAAATAATAATATGCATAAAACATACTCATTACACTCTTTGATTAAAATAGACATTTGTTTGTTCCCAACAATCCAATTTTAAATAATACTCGTTAAATCTAAGTTTACAAATATTTGGGTTACTTGAAGCAAAAACTCGGAGTTAAATCGAGATTATATTGGATAATTTTATAAATATTTTTGTTTTCACTATCTTGATCTATCTATCTGAGTACCTACTCAAAAGAAAATAATTCATTTTAATTTTAAAAAGATTGAAAAAAAAAATCATACATTCTAAACACCCTATAGATGTAGACACACGAACTTAACGTTGACTTACGATACAGCTCTACAACAAAGTAGAAATTGCATAAGGCTTATGTAAGGAGTTTGATTCTTATGAAATCCTCTGAGTACTTCGGGTGCCTACGTTGCGTGGAGATGTCATCCACAAACTTTATGTACAGAAGATTCAAAGGACTATTTATAAATTAAAGAATTCTAATGTGAGAGAATAGTGAATTTTACTATATTGTTCTCGTTCATAACAACCGGAAAGTGTTAAAAGTAAATCAAGGCGAAATGAAAGTTAGTATTGGGTTATCGTGCTGTCACGATATGGTAATCAATACTGATAATTTAGTTGCGATAAACCGACTCTCACAAAATTGTTCTTCAATTCGACATAACATGAATTATGTACAAATCGCCAGGAAACATTGTTTAAGATAAATACATTTGGATTCACATAATAATGAGCTTCGAAATCGTTATCGCAACAGATCGTGACCGACCCGCTATTAGTTTCCATTAGAATACATCAAAAGGCGGTTAACGATCAATCTGTCATAACAGTCTCAGTATCTGATGCCAGTACCTAACCATATTCGGAACAAATTGGGTTTCCGCCAACATTGGTTGCCAACTATATTGAAGGTTCTCACTACGATGATCATGTATGTAGGAAGATTTAATTTGGAGTTTTGTTTTTTTTTTTCATATTGGAATTAGATGAACTAGAGCAATAAAACTGCATTAAGAATCAGTGTTAAAACCCTTGGGTGATCGCCAAGAATCCCTGCCAATTGTTTTAACCATCAGAGTTAATGTTATAGACCATTTCAAGATTTGTAGTACGTACTTATGACAAATGCGGGTTTTGATTACATTTGAGTTTCTGAGTGAGCCTAATGCATTTTTGTTTCTGAACATGTTAAAAATGTACAATTGGAGATACTTAAAAAAATAAGAAATCAGTATCAGATCCTAAAATTCCGGATCAAACAACAGACTCCACAAGTCTTATAGATTTATTTCCGAATCATGTGTTGATCTAAACCGTATGAAATAACATAAAATTTCGCAGAAACAGTGTACTGTACTAACCCATTACTGCCCACTGTTGTGCTCAGGTCTCCTCAGAAGAGAAACAGTGTGCACATTCGTAAACATATATATTAGTATATCATTTTAGTTCATGGCTGCTGATTACGATTCTTTATCACATTGATTTTGAACAATAAATTTAAATAATACTGTCTCGTTTCTTTATCAGTTAAATAATTGGTTAGGATCCATATTTTAATGGATGTAGATTGTGTCCGTGGGTCAGGTGATGCAGGTAGTTAGGGGATGAAGGACGTATGAAGAGCGGGGTGCTACCTTCCGTCCACAACATCTGTCACAGCAGCTGCTTACCCGCCGAACGCACGTGCGACTAAACCTATTATTTAGGCTTTTTGTCTAATTTTTGGGAAGTATCAAAAGTATCTCAAAGAAAAGGATGCGATGATTGGAGGGCAGATGTTCTGTGATAATAAATTGAACACCTAACGGTGATCGTTATTAGTTAACTATCAGACAAAAATAATGATTTTATTCTGAAAAGTAATCCACTTTAATTGCTCACACGCACAAAAAAAACTTTATTATCGGCATGCAATATCTACAAAAACACTGATAACATGATAACTGATCCTCTATTAAATGTAATATGACGTAAACGAAAAGAGAACAAACACAATTTTGCTGAAGGAATGAGATCGCGAAGACTGTTTTTTTAATTCGTTTCTGTCTAAGCAAACACGTGACATTTGTTTACTGGCTGGTTTCAAGGCCGCGTGCATGTTGCGACGCCATTCCGCGCACGTAACCACTGCCTAGCCGAAATCATAAAAATACTGAAATATAATGCTTGTTTGTATTGAAATATGATGCACCGGGGATTTGGTCTGAATATAAATAAACGGAAATAATCATGTTTAAAACTACATAATTTGACATGCTTGAGTATGGTATGCTGAAAATTTTCCGATCACCATGAATCATAATAAAGTCTGTAAATCACATTAAATCGTTGTTATGAAAGAGACTTTTCATAAAGTAGTCATAAAACTAAATGTGTATTAATGTTTAAGACAGCATTGCACCTCTGACCCGTAACCGCAATGCAGCGCCCGCCATCGCCACACTGAGTTGAAACGTTTAACGTTTGTTTGTTTGTTTACCATCACATGCTGATCCTGCTAATTCTTACCGAGCCCACTTTGCAAACATTTCGCACGCCACATAATAAATGTTAATAAGTTGACAAAACTTTTTGGGTACGTATTAATAACAATTGAACAAACTTTTTTCAGTCATACAAACACGAGGCTAAATTCTCTGAAAGTTTTTATTTTATGCAAAGTGATTAATGAGTATTAAGTAATGTAAAATCAGATACAGATCTCTTCGTGAGATGCGCTCTTAAGATTTAAAAGGTCATTCTCTAAAGTTAAGCAACAATAAAGTTGAAATATTAACGAAATCATAATTGTAAAATGTGCGAATGAATCTTCAATTATTGTGTGAAATGTTTGCATATTAAATCAATTAGTTAAATGCCAAACTATCAGGCATTTTTATAGGATTAATATCTTTGATGAGTTTGTTTTGTTATCGAATATTTGCAAGTGATGGTAAACATCGTACACCGTTTATTGAATTCTCGGAAGATTAGTTAATGTTGACGAGTTTACCGAGAAATTCACACTCGCAGTGTTTTTCATAACAGTGCTGTCCGCCGACGAAGGCAGACCGTTCCGCGATGAAAAAACCGAGTTTCTCTTCAATTGATTACGTTTTACAGAACCGCCGCCGAACACTGCTGTGATAACTTCTGTGATGTGCGAGACAGCCCACAAATATTTTTATATGTGATTTACTAGTGCCCAGTACAAACCGAGTACAGAAAAAAACGGATATTATTTATATTATATAGATTAGTGTAAACAAAACTATGAAGGAGGATTGCAAGTTGTGTAGTGTGAATGGTTGGTGTGGTCCAGGGCACACGACTACTGACTTCTCCATATCTTCACTGATGAGGCCGGCGGTCCATCACCCAGGACACGTGGACCCGAGGCAGGACGCCGTGCTCCTGTCAGCGTACCTGTTCAAACTAGGTGACTATTCTATGTATACGCTTCACGATTACTACGCCAACGTCGGTGAGTATCGTGCACTTAGCATTAGTTCCACGGAATAAAAAATAAATTGAAGAACAAGTGTTACAACGGATTCATTCATATTTCTATTATTCAAGATGTTCGACTTCAATTCTTTTCATTAAACCACACATACAAACGTACCTATACATTCTAAACAAATGCACTGAAACACTAACTACAAAGATTAGGAGACGAATCCAATATTACAAACTAATTTATTGGTGATAGAGCGTATTATGAATCCGTCCCTTCCCTTATCCTTTCTGCCTATTTGTGCTGTGAAGCAGTCACGCGTTCATATTTGAAGGGTAGAGCAGCCGTTATAGAAACACAATTAAGATTTCCACCCCCGTGTCTAAAGGTGAGCGGCTGCTACTTTGTTAAGACTTATCTTGTCCATCTATAGTATATCCTTGTCTGTCTTTTTGTAATGATATTTATGATTATTCCACCGTTAAAGGCACATGTTAATAATTTTATATATTATATTTTATATGTAGTATATTACGTATTTATATTTTGTAGTATATATTTTGAAAATATTTTCATTTAAGATAAAAATATTGGCTTAAGATACTTTTTAAAGTAGTTTAAAACAATGTAATGTAATTACAAGAAATATAGGTACTCAAAAAGTTTTGAAGCTCCTGCACAGGGAGCGCTTGATGGAAGCCTCCACTGTGGCGGCGTGGACGCCCATGCGTCCACACCCTGTGGATGTGGAGGTCGAGGCGCTATGGCTCCGGGACACGATGCATCGCATTAGCGATGCTTCGATGCCTCGGGTCGGCCCTCGGCCTCCGAGCAAGTCGGCGTACTGGTGGTCGCCCGAGATAGCGCAGCTTCGTGCTGTATGCGTCCGGGCGAGGCGCCGGTGCGCCCGACATCGCCGCCGCATCCTCGCGCGTCGCGACGATCCCGTCGCGTTCGCGGAGGAGGAGGACCGGCTGTATGGCGAGTACGCGGAAGCGAGGAGCGCCATGCGGCTGGCCATCAAGCAGGCCAAGGAGAGGAACATGGAGGCTCTCGTGGGGACGCTCGACGGGGACCCGTGGGGGCGCCCGTACAAGTTGGTGCGTGGAAAGTTGCGTCCGTGGGCGCCTCCCCTGACTGAGCGTCTCCCGCCTCAGCAGCTGCGGGACATCGTCTCGACGCTGTTCCCGCAGGAGCAGGCCGGATTTACGCCGCCTGCTATGGGTGAGCCGCCGGATAACACCGGCGGTGAAGCCACTGCTGAGGTGCCTCATATCACCAGAGATGAGCTCCATGTGGCCGTGACACGGATGAGTGTAAAGGACACGGCCCCCGGCCCGGACGGCATCCACGGCCGGGTCCTGGCCTTGGCCATCAATGCCCTAGGGGACCGACTCCTCAGGCTTTTCAATTCTTGCCTGGAGTCGGGACGGTTTCCCTCGCTCTGGAGGACGGGCAGACTGGTCCTCTTGCGGAAAGAGGGGCGCCCGGCGGACTCAGCCGCCGGTTACCGTCCCATCGTGCTGCTGGACGAGGTGGGCAAATTGCTGGAACGCGTTCTGGCCGTCCGCATCGTCCAGCACCTGGTCGGGGTTGGACCCGATCTGTCGGCGGAGCAGTACGGCTACCGGGAGGGTCGTTCGACCGTAGACGCAATTCTACGTGTCCGGGCCCTCTCGGAGGAGGCCGTCTCCCAGGGTGGGGTGGCCTTGGCGGTGTCGCTCGACATCGCCAATGCCTTTAACACCCTGCCCTGGTCCGTGATTGGGGGGGCACTGGAGAGGCATGGAGTGCCCCTCTATCTCCGCCGGCTGATCGGCTCCTACCTGGAGGCCAGGTCGGTCATGTGTACCGGGTACGGTGGGACCTTGCACCGGTTCCAGGTCGTGCGCGGTGTTCCACAGGGGTCCGTTCTTGGACCTTAGCGTAAGAGCATCCGGGGGATGGTAGACCGCGCTCCCCGACCCACGCTGGTTCTGACCCAGCGGGGTATTCCGCGGGAGGCTGACACGCGGTCCCATCTTGGCGGGCTTCGGAAAGCCCGCCGACCGAGAGAGCCGGTGGCCGTATTCGCCGGCGGCTACCGGTTCGGCGTCCGGGGACGGAGCGACGGGAAAGCATGCCGATGGCGTAACGCGTCGCGCCGTCCCTCCAAACCCCGTGCTGGGTTCTGGCCTCAGCCGGGGTTCGGACGCTGAGTGTGAGCGGTTGGAGGTTTTAGTGCGGTTCAACTCTAGGAGGACTAACTAGGAGGGGGATCCGGTGATTTCCTCCAACTGAAAAAAAAAAAAAAAAACTCAAAAAGTTTCGCGTATCTAAATTCAATCGTAACACACACATAATACACATACATTCGTACATTGTAACAATGTTTAGTTTGCGGTGAAGCGTTGCAACCGAAGATTTGGAAACGTTCAAACATAATAATAATTCACACAATCCATTAACATAAAGCTGAAGCACTAAAACGCAGCTCACGTCATACATCCTTGCTTTGTCTATATGCATTACAGTACTGGGTAATTAATCTCTACTGCAATCGTGTCAAACTCAAAATCCTTGTTGAACTTGTTGCTTGATCTCCATAGTAGGTACACATACTTATTAGAAATAGTAAACATAGAACCACTCAGAAGTCTAACTTATTTTACATACACTTAAATGAAAAAGAATAGATTTATGTTCTATCTTCCTTTTTATAAGGTTCTGGCCGTTTTGTCTTCCCTCTAATATAATAGTTCAATTTTTATAATTTCTAAAAACATAGAATGCAGTAAAATTTTCAACAGGCCGAGAATTTGATAAGTTGTTCAGCTGAGTACTGGCAGAATGTAAAGCAAAATGTATTATAGGGTTATGAATATAAAAGTGGACGTTTATTCTCCTTATCTTCAAAAGCAAGCGACGTCGTATCTCAATTTTGAAGCGCGTTGTGGAGTCATCCGCTTCAAGTTTTTTAAATGCACTTTGTATGACATTATGTACGACAAAGCCTTTAGCAACCTCTAACCTCTTTCACCTTACATTCTTCATTATTCGTTACATATTTAAGCGTAATAAAGAAACTGTTTATTCCATGTTTATAAACATGTAAAAAATCAATTTCTAAAATCCATTAAATGTAAAAGAAGTTGCGAATTTAAATATCATAAAAAAATAAATTAACTTCCACACAATGCGCTGAATACAATCGTAAAACTACTCGTGCATTGTAATTTATAGTTGAACAAGAGATCGGAATAACTCACGTCTGTGCTTCTTTGTTCTGGCAAAAGGAAACTATTGTGTGTCTATTTAAGGATGTAAGTAAAATAACCATGTTAGGAGTTAGACTTTGCTTATTTAATAAGGATAGAAACTTTAAAATCCGTTACTAATGCAAGACGCATCACTAATTTTAATTTTGTCACGCCAATTTAATTAAATTTATAGAGTATAATTGTTATTTATAGAATACTATCATCTGCAGTAATAATATAATATTGCTCGTATGTACTTATAGTCCCTGGAGATCATCTAGTCTTTACAATAAAAAAATATATATTACTAGATAGTACATAGCTGGCTCGTTAAAATCTTGTTTAGAGTAATCGCTTATATTGATTTCTTTTAAGAACCAGTCGAACAGATGACGAAATCTTTTGTAAATAGATAAACGGAATATTTCCAGAGTTATATTGAAAAACCAAGTGAAGTCGCAACAAAACACGAAAATATTTGCCGAAAACTCAAGATGAAGTGTTAGATTATGAGCAATATTATTCCACAAAACAAGAACCAACAGTGAAATTTCTACCACGTTTAGATTCTATACATAAAATTCTGTCGTTTTAATTAAATAACTTGAAAACTTTTATGGCTATTACCAGATACAGAACAAAGTTTTATTATATAAACCGTCTTACTCCTACGCGATCTTTGAACTGTTTTACGCAACAATCGTTAGTTTGAAGATTTTTTATTAGAAACTATTCTTAAAAAGATTATTAATTTGCATTTAGAATTAAATAATATTATTCTGGTAAACATTGCTTCCATTTTGTTAGTGTAATCATGGTAAATGTAGGTAACGATGTGTGTAATATATCACACCTTAGCGGTGTCAACATTATCCCATTATTATTCACTGCGGGTTAGGATAAAGCTTGTTTATGAAATAAACTAGATAATTCATTTTATACGTACAATGTTTCCAACAGTTACGACAAATTGAAAACAAAGCTCTTATTCAATAGAAAATAATCAAAATTGTTTCAATATTACTGACTTTAATAAATCAACGGACGCTTAAGTTAAAACAAACAAACTCAAAGATATCTAATTTAGGTCTTGTCCCAGGTTTTCAATTTAATTTAACTTCCGCTTTCCAAGAAATACTGGTGTTCTCCGACTGGAAAACTCAGTCAAGTCGCAAATTCCGTAACTAAGACAAGTATGAAGCTTGTGATCACGGAACGATCAACTTAAGTTTTTATATTTTGCACGACAATAACAAGCAAGGAAGCTCCTTCGAAATATATTTGCGGAAGACTGAACCACTTAACACTACTGCGCTGTTGGCATTTAATATCCGGCTTGTTCATTTTGTACTACAGCATACTGCAGAAAATGTAATAATTTTATTAATTTGAAATATATTGTTGCGAAGGAGGAAAATGGTAAAATAGTTTTGAAAAATGTAATAATAAAATAACGTTATTGTGTGGTTTATTTACCGATTTTAATGAAAAATATGCAATATTAAGTAATATTCCAATTATGTTCATTTTCTAACGAGGTAGGTATATATATGTAGGTATTGTTTTTGAAGAAATGCTATTTTTGACTTAAATTTTGAAATATAACAATTGGCAAGTTCAAGCAAGAGCTTATAAGCAGCATAAATAATTTTACGTCTTCAGGCGAAACTAACGCTTTCTTGTCTATGGTAACAGCAGCAAGAAATAAAGTATAAATAAATGTGAGAGCAGAGATAACATTGGCTGGAGTAGGTACTCATATTTTATATGTAGTTTAATATTAAATTGTGACGACCGCAGGTAAAGGCTTTGTTTCATAATCTGGAATGTAATACAAAAATGACGTTTGCCGCTTTTGTTGTTATTTGATTTGTTTCGGCATCTCGAATTACGGTGTCGCGCAACGGAAGTGTTGTTTATTTACCTTTCTCTTATCTTTGTATTGTCATCTCACACGTTGATTTAACGTATTACATCAAAGAGCTTAATTAATTGATGATGTAGCCAAGGTGACGCAGATTTACGATAGGGGAAAAGAAAAACTTTAATTAAATTGATTCCCAGATTTGATTTCAAATTGAAGCCACATAGTAAGTTTTAAAAGCATACGACTGTGATACCATATCAAATTCAATTTCGCGCTAAAATTGATAGATGTATAAAATTGTGATACCTACTCGTATTTATTTAACTCGAACGCTTTGAAGGCGACCTCGCGCAGATCCGTGAACGAATCCGGATCAATTCAAACGACATATTATAAAACCATAGAACATTGAATTTATAACCCATTCAAACTATAAATTTAGAAATCTACTAGCTGCCCCACGCAACTTCGTCTGCGTCGAAAAAATAAAAAAAAAATAGGGGTGGACTACCCCTAACATTTAGGGGGATGAAAAATAGATGTTGGCCGATTCTCATAGATACCGGATAAGCACAAAAAATTTCAACAAAATCGGTCAAGCCGTTTCGGAGGAGTTCAAGTTCGAACACCGTGACACGAGAATTTTATATATTAGATAGATATTTTATTAATAATCTTCTCTATCTACAACCTATTAATTACCCAATGTTTCTATTCGTTTTTGACGGCGTCGATGCCCGTGTGACGTTAACATTGACAATTGAAGCATATAAATCGGTTCAGCGAATTAGGCGCGTAAACAGATTGAACTATTCGAGTCTTATTTAGTATTCTCTTATTTACTTAACAAGTATTGATAAGATTATAATGAATAGGAGAACAATATTAGACGGCGAAAATCCTATGAAGACATAACGTAGGTGTTAATAGAAAGTACAGAAGTTATCGAAAAAGGTTTTAACATCAGTATTATAATCTAAAATAGATAATTGTGTAAAATCAGGTTGGTTTCAATAAATTAAATCAAAACCGCTCAAAACAAACACATAAATATTAATACTTCCGTAAACTCTGAAGACACGTTCTTAATAAATTATTATAATGACATAATTTATATAGCTCTCGGACTCACAACTTACTCCGTTCTATTAACATCAAATATATCACTGTTAGTTAAAATAGTATATTGGAATAGAGGACAAATTACTGCGGAATCCACCAATTTAGTACTTTTAAAAACCATTCAATAATGATAGTCGTAAAGTTTTATTTTTTCTTTCCTAAAAAAAGCTACACTTTGCCTTACTTGTTAATGTGTTCATTGTAATCGATAAGGCTATATCGGACACTAATGTTTACACTAAACGATGACGTCACTTTTCTCCCCTTCGTTTGAATGAATGACTCACAAAATCTCGATGTGGTACATTTTGTCCCTTTCACACATTTGACACTATCAAAGTAAAGAAAGAGACGCAATTAGTCGGTCGATTACAATTGAATGCCTAATGCGATCATTATTCGTTCACAAAATGGTAAGCTTTTATTATTATTATAAACTGTAAATATAATAGGTATATTCAATCTACATTGGTTTATTTGTTAATTTATTTATAACCCTATATTTAAAAAACTTAAAAAAGCCCTTTTAAAGACAATATTAAAACCAGAGGGCCACTGACACTAGACTACATAAGACGGGGTGTACGATTATATTTCCAAGCCATCAGTGGTGTATTTATAATATGTAACTTGTAATATGAATTTACCACAATATGTGTATAATTTCCTTATATAAACTTATCTGAAGAAAAAAAATGCGACTGTAATACTCCATTTCTGTTAACTTGGTACTGGCATGATATTTTCATAAAAACTTTTGTTACGTGTGTCGTAAAAGATACGAATTCGACTTTGTCCTCCTATAATTCCTTTGAAGCTATTTTGAAATTCATGGCACACATTCGAACACATATCTACCTACCAATTTTGATTGTCCACTAAATCGAATATCCCTTTTCTATAGTCACGTGATATGGTTTACGGTACCTACAGCATTCTCAGAAAAAAAGACTTCCCAATATAATTAATCAATTTAAAATTCAGTTATTTCAATTAAAACTAACGATTGCCATGTATTTATTCATTTGGTTATAACCATAAATGGCGTAACCAATGATCTACATTGAAATCGTATTAGTGTAATAAAACTAATAAAATAACACTACGAAAACCACACATTCCACGGAATTGGTCAATTTCTTCATTTACAACATATCTGATGATTTTAATGTCACTCGGTCACCCAGTTTCCGATGTTCTGCACTTGTTTGTATATTTTAAAACTCTTAGATTTCTGATAATTACAAGTATTACAACAAATAATGTTGTTTTGTCATTTACTTTTAGAAAAACCTTCGCTTTACATTTAAGAATGTCTGGATCCACCTAAGTTCTCGGGAAAATTCCAGAAGAGACATTCACATGTAATATTTATTATTACGTTTTACTGTATTTTGAGTGATTGGATTTCCTTCTTTGTTTTTTAATTATAAACAGTCTTATTTATTATGATTTGAAACTAAAGTACCCTAAATTACTCTTCAGAAGATCCCAGTGTTTGTCGCCAAATGATTTGCTTTTTATCTTAACAACTAGCTGACCCGCGCAACTTCATCTGCGTTACAAAGGGGTTCAAACCCCACACCCACATATTCATTGCGTTTTATAGGTACTCGTGATAACTTCTAAACGAAAAGTCCGATTGGAATAAAACAAAAAGTAATTCACTTCTACATTAATACTCTTGATAATATAATACTTAATTTGGATAAGGGTTAATATAACGATACTCATTTAACGTTAAATTCAATCTGGGGACGAAATATTGTTTTTTTAAACATAATAGCGGTTATTGTGACTAAACTATGATAGTTAGATATATGCTGTCGCAGACTTTTTTTTTGTCTTACAAAGACCTAAAAACCCGTAGTACATTATTTTGTTCTACTGTCAATAGTTTTTGCAGCGTACGCATAAATAGGTTTTCGATTATTCACCTTATGTTACATATTCGATATTTTCATACGGATCCCTAATTTTTTTTGAAAATAAAATATAGCCTATGTTACTCGGGGATAAAGTAGCTTTCTAAAGGTGAAAGAATTTTTGAAATCGGTCCAGTAGTTTCGGAGCCTATTCATTACCAACAAACAAATCTTTCCTCTTTATAATATTAGTATAGAAAACAAATTTACCGCTTTGAAACTTTGTACTAAATCAAAGCCTGCGGTTTTCAATATTTTAAATACAACCGAAATTCTAATATTTAATCTGAAATTCTTTGAGAGTGAAGTCAAATTCCAGAGAGTTCTCTCATAAGTCGGGCGCGTTCGTCTCGCTTCGGGAACGTTCGAGCAATTGCGTCGCAGTTACGTGCCATCTGATATTCTGTTTTGAGTTTTATAACACAACTTAAAAGCGTAATAACCATATTCTACTAAATTCATCTTGTAGAAAGGTTTTTTAATAGTTATATTTCATTGTACTTTGTTCAAACCAAATTCAAAAATATAACCATCACTGTATCTCTGATATTGCCGTTTGTAAGCATAACTGCCTTCCATAAAAACCGCGTATATTAAAAAACCATTAAAACATCAACTACTTGTTTAGTTAAAATTGATTTATGTAACAGCTACAAAAACGTGTGGTAACAGCCAGGAATACTGTTAACAAACGTATCCTTGCTTCCTCACAACCGACACACAGAGTGTGGCGAGCCCGCAGCGAGCTATAAAAAGTTAAGTAAAACAATAATCAGTCGAGCGGAGCCCTTTAGGCCCTCCCCTTGCACTAAACGTAAACATAACACAAGGCGAAGTACTTGCCACGCGCTTTTTAAATCTATAAAAAAGATATAAGCCATCAACTTCACATTCATCAGCCGATGGAATCGGACAAACGTAAGTTGTTCTGAAGTAATTGAAATATTTATTAACTCTGCTTTCCAAGTTCCAAAGGAAAGTTTATCGAGAACAAATAAACAAGTAGGTACTATTATGTTCAAGTTTTGAAATATTTTCTTTGCTATAACTTGATTTCATTTTATTATTGCGGATAGGTATCAGAGCTTACGACTACATCGTATTCTTTATTTTCGGTATCCTATAAATCTCTTTTTATAGGTACTGGCTTTGAAGAGTCGCTGATCTTTAATAAGTTACAAATAAATATATTCCTAACCTAATTGTTCCAAAAACGTCGGGTTTAATAACGGAATTTATTTGTTGAAAAGAAAATTATAACCAAGACCATTGATTGCTTTGAAATATTAGTTATTCTGAGGTTATTACTAAGAGAACTTAATCTACGTATGTTTGGGACACATCTGAATCACAGGACTTTCCAAAAGTGATGTCATCTTACTTTTAAATTAAATATTACGTCTTTAATTTAAAAAGTTATTATTTAAAAGCTATTATTTATAAAGTTCTCCCTATTTTGAGTGTATAACGCGTAGGTATTACTAAGATTGTAGGCTTTGCGTCAACCAAAATCACAACTCTCTAAAAAAACTCTCACCCATAACCATAAGCTATTTTTTATCCTCGAGAATTGGAAATCAGTAAAACAAGTCAGCATTTTTATTGTAATAAATAGCATTTTAATGTACTAAGAATGTACTAACGTTGAATTATTAATAATAAATGTCGACCACGACAGCTATTGCAGTAGCGATGTATGAATTATCGATATCGTAAGCATTACTCGATATTCATGTCTTATAATTACTATAAGTATGTTAATTAAATTTTATTATTATAGTTATGGTGGTTGTATACTATCGGCCCCTTATAACGAGGCTGGTCAAGCTGCTATTGATGTTCTTATGTTTCCTGTTAGATATTTAATTTTAATAAGACTAATGATTCACTTTAACATATTTAATGCTAATTTTGCTTGTATCTGATAAGTTAGAGCGAATAATTATTTTCGTTGTTACTAAAAAAAGACAACACAAGCCGTAAATACTGACGGAAGATTTGCATTTTTTTTCTGTTTTGCGCACATATATTTTACGGTGTTGAAATTTTTCGTCTACTTTATAATAATATGGTCTAAATGTACTTTTCTGTAGCTTTTTTTTGACGAGTTATTAACTTTCTTATTTTCAAAGGTAGTATTACAAAAATAAGATCCCCAAAAAACATAAGTGCTAGTTATTTACGAGTGTGTCTTCGTTACAGGTAAGCCGACCTCCACCTGCAGTTTATGCGACATCGCAACTTATTTATCTCCGTACGGTGAGTCCAATCGAATTAACGAAGAACCTTGACCTTTCCTTTATTTAATACCTCATGGATCGATTGCAAACTACAGCACGCAATCTGCATAATTTAACATGACTGTTCCTGATAACGGAATGCGAACGTAATCACATTAACCGTGTTTTCAGCTTTTGTCCAATTGAATTCTCTGTGCTCAGTAATCAAGTGGGAACGATAGTGGGTCAGCGGGTCGTTCCGAGCCGCCGCCCGCCCGCATTCTCCTCCCATGTTACATTATTCACTAATATTTCTCACAATCTACTCACCAATAACAATGAAAAGTTACCCTATGTTCGACGACAAAACGACTCTCCCCTTTTTTGTTTAAAGCTATAAATCGCATCTAGAAACAATCGCTATTTTGTTGATTTTCCTGTTCGTTTGCTGTTAATAGTGAGCCAGTCTTTGTAAGTACGACAGTTTGAAACATTAGGATAAGACAATGACAATGTATATTAACATTTGAATCCATTATATCCTTTCACGTTTGAATGTGAGTACCGCTGATTGCATATCATCGACCTTCAACGCCAATACGTGTCATGTTTCCCCACATCTTAATCTGTCTCGCTTCTATATTAACAACGTCGTTTACGAGTCCAACGTTCCCACTTACTGATTGCTCGGCTAAATTGAGTGTAATTAAATTTCGACTTTCATTTGGCAGCCCTATACCGTGTAAAGGAAGTACGGGCCGCTTCCCACCCTCGGCGCGCTTCGCTGTAAATACCCTGTCTACCCGTTCGAACCGGCTGTCGTTTCACGCCATCAAATATTACGGCAGCTTATTAATTAGCTATATTGCTGACCCGCATCTAACATAAATTATATTTAAAGTACTCATCTCTTGTTGACGTGACGCTTCGATTTCTCCGCCCCGTATCTAACTAATGAGTGGATCATTAAAATTTAATTTACGCCGGATATCAAATAGTATCCCCATTTAGTTAATGGAATGAAATGTAGTAGTAGTATAAAAAAATATTTTGAAACATACACTATTCCGAAAAAAGTGGTTTCAGTAGGTAATTGTAATCACTGATTGATGACCTATGATAAATTACAAATTTATCGTAAACCAGAATTTCTTTCACATTCTATCAAATGCTATTGACACTAACTATTCTTGATAAAAAATACAAAAAAAAACGTGAAATAAAAGGAAATTATTAAAAGACTTCTACACCCACGACCACATTTAACGAGTCACGGAGAACTTAAGAATATCACAAGACAATCTAACGGGACTTCATTCATTATTTCACTCTAAAACCCGACGAACTTGATATAAAACGTCAGATTAAACATAAAATAATAGCAGCTTTAAAGTCTCCTTAAAGTACATTAACATACTGAGAAGATTTTAATTATAGACAGGGCGATTATTTCATAAATAAACATTACGACATCGGAATACGAAACTTCTCAGTTAGTTAAAGCGACAGACACCATAAATAGTTATTGGGGCTACATCTCTAAATATGGATCGTGTGCACAAAAAATAATATTGCTCCGACGTGAGGCTGCTCGTAGCGGAACGCGTAATGAGATGAGATTAATTAATTCAAGCGTTTATTAATAAAACTGGTTTTATTTACCTTTTATTTTTACTTTTATAGGCAGACGAATTAACGGACCTTTTGCTAAGTCTTACAAGATAACCTAGAAGGAGCTCAGGTTATTAGCAAAATGTATCCATTAGTTCTTTTCCATCACATATGACCAAGATTTCACAACCCGTTTGTTGTGATATTTTATAACTATTGGTCTAGAATGGGAAATATTATAAAGTTGCAATATGAATCGGGAGCCACTCTCACAAACAGATAAGATTTCAAACATAGTATTCAAATTATCTTCCACTATCTTGAAACGAAAACATCTGATTCAGACTTAAAAGATATTACAATAGACTTGGCGCTTATCAGCTTAATTCGTATTATCAATATCCGCACTCCAGAGAATGTAAATAAAGTGCGAATGCGTTATGTAAATCGCTAAATTTCGGAAGGTCACCAAGACCTCGCTAAAACTCAGAGTCGACCTCGCACTTATCATAGTCGGCATATCTTGATACGAGCAATAACTGCCTTCTGATAGCCTTTACTTCTATTTCCACGCTGTCCTGTTTGGACGCATAGATAATAAATATGTGTAATTGTTTTTTTAAATTCACGTGAAGTTTACGCGGAGATGCGGAAGAGGATTTTTGCCAGTAAGTTTCAATGTTAACTACTGAATCGATACTTCGATAATTTATAGTAATTATTGCGGAGTGTCTAAAGGCCTTTAAGGGGTTATAAATAATTCACAAGGCTTAAATAATTTAAATCAATATTTTTGAATATATTATAGCGATATTAAAATTTAGCAAATCCGGACAAAAACTATGAATATATTTCGCACCTGTGATTTTTTTAAAGTAAGATTAGCGCGTGGTTCAGTAATACGAGAGTATTTAATTTCTACTGTAAAAATATTATTCTGCTGGCGATGTAGCTGATGCAATAACAATCGTAGGAAAAGCACAATAACAATCAACATGAGTGCCCTAATGGATGTACAACATTCTAGTTGATAACTTAATTTATGTTCCATTTCAAATGTTTTTTGTTTACAATAATAACTACATCGCTTTTTTATGAATAAAACATTATTTTGTTGAACACATCATTTGCAAGTGTGAATATGGGTCGTGTTTTTGTATAAAACGCAACAATGCTTAGGTCAGGTAATCGTAACATCTTTTGAACCAAAATATTGATGACGTGAAACTTGCACGTCTCAGGTACATATTCGTGAATACTTAAACTCAAAACTATTATAAATATCTCAAAATATTGTTGCATTTCACAACGAGAACGACACTTATTCTTAACTGCTTGTTCTCTAACAACTTGGCACGAAGTTAATTTATCGGATCATATGTGATAATTACATCCGAGTGCGCGCCATAAAATTAACATATCATACATACAGCGTAATGTGTGTGGCGTGTTAAATAATATTAATAATAAAGTTATGAATCAAAGGGCACCGTGTTACCGATGCCGCGATCTGTTTTAGGGTTATAACCCGAGGTATACTTCGGTAAAGGATGACACTACGATTGAAAGATCGGAAACTTAAAATCGATAATTAGTTAACGATTTAAAATTAAATTTCTAAGTAAATACCCTTGTTCAAGAAATTAAAAAAAGTATTAATTTTGAATTATTTAGAAATAGTTAAAACTTTTATGTTTTTTATAATATGAAATTATTTTATGTAGCATATTATATAGAACAATTGGAATATAAAATAAATTGCTTTAAATTAAACCACGAATTCAATTATTTTTTGTTAAATCAATACCTATTGTTTTAGTTAACAAACTGAACATGTACTATTTTGTTCCTGTACCTACTATTATTTACAGGAAGAAGACATACATTTATAAACAATACGTTTTATGTAGAATACTTTAATAAATACCTATGCATTAATTGCAGCCACACTTGTCATACCTATTGTGTGGATGTTTCCTTGACACAAAGGTCAGGATTACTGTGTTTTCCAATGTTTTTCCTGGAACATGAACTTATTGAAGGAAAAAAATAAGAACGTTGGAAAAAAACAGTTTTTTTAAACATAATATAAATAATATTGTTATACTTGGTACGTTACCTACTATATGTATATTTAATAAGGAAATCAATACTATCCTTTAAAGGTTCTTACGCAAGTACGAAGATCTTGAAAAACATGGGATGGTTAACGTTTATAGCTATTACTTATATCGAAGAAGGAAGACGATCACTTTATACAAATGAATCATTACTTAACGCACAATTTCTTCCGCAACGTGAAATAAATTAAAATGAACCGCAAATAAAAGCTTTATTTATTAATTTTACAAGTAATCTATATTTCGTAGCTGTCTCAAGATTCTACATAGCAAACACCGATTGTACCTATATTACAAGAATATTAACTCTTTAACGACACCACTACTTTCGAAATAATTCATTTTCACAAGGAACTCAAACAATTCTGATCGGGAATCGAAATAAAACTCTCAGCGGATCCAACTATCAATAACTCTTGTGTCGTTTAAAATTCGTCGCTCGTCACGGATTTGGCACTTCGGAGCGAGTTCGGAATTCATAATACTTTTTATAGCCGAAGACTTCATTTGGATTTTGATGTATCGCCTTCGATTTTTAGGATTCCGTAGTCAAAATTTGGGACCCTTATAGTTTCAACGTGTGCGTACAATTTTTTTCTTGAAAACTGCAAACGCTAGGAAACTGAAACTAAACCAAACAACAATATTGTTCCAGTACCTACATGGGATAGACCTTAAAATGGTTGTTGTTCTGAACCCTACATTGCTCGTGGCCGCACACGGACTTAAATACTTTTATGCTTTGTTAATGGACTTATGGAGAACATTAAATAAGTTAGAAATAGCTTAACATTGTACAAAAAATAGTTCTTTCAAAAAAGTTGAAGAGACAGTTGTCGTAATATTATAGCGTAATTCTAATCAGAGCTGATAACTGTTCTGTTGAATACGAAAGTAATTATGTACTTTCAAAAAAACAAAATTCTTAAAACGAGAAAAACTATAAACGTAAAATCATTTGCAAGCAAAACATAATATAAATAATTTCACCTGTTTCGACACAATTGAAAATGTTCCGTGAGTTTATTAATCAAAATTAAAAGCGGTCAATGTTTTTGAATAATGAGCACCTATGCATAATATATGGTTTTATTTAGTTTAGTGGATCAAGGGCGATACTTTAGCGACCACGTAATCATGTAAGCCGCGTTTGACAATATATTTGATTTTAATTCTGATAATTACGATCGGGCACTTTAAAATATAAGATTTAAAATAACAAAAAAGTATAAGATTTTTTTCATGTTATCTGTGTTTTTGTGTTACTGAGAGTAAAGGACGATGTGATGTCTGGTTATTTTATGCGAAATCTAAAAAGTGGTGGAAAATTGAAAATAGGAGCTTAGTCCCGAATTATATATTTAACATTGCCATAATATTGTAATTATGTATGAAGTGATGCAGTCTACTTGTTTGGACACAGCCACAGACAGCGTAATAAATACATTAAATCAACATATTATATGCACGATATGCAATATTACATTTTTTCTCCATATACAGATGTGTATATTTATAGACGATAATAACAATTATTAATACCTCTTAATTTTACATTTTAGTGGAATTTTACTGTACGAGATGTGACCGGGACACACCAGAGCACACGCTCGCGCTCTGCCCCGCATGGGAGCAGCAGCGGTGTGTCCTGGTCCAAAAAATAGGACCGGACTTGTCGCTCCCGGGCGTCGCGGCGTCGATGCTCGGGAGCGACGAGTCCTGGAAGGCGATGCTCGACTTCTGCGAGTCCACCATCTCGCAGAAGCAGGCGGCGTCGTGGGCGAGGGAGAGAATTTATTCCTCCCTCCGCCCAGCGATTGCCCGACGCCGCCGTCGAGCAAGGGGTCAGAACCGGAGCCGGAATCTCGCCCGGACTCTGGCCCCTTAAGAGTTTCGGGTCCCCAACGCATGCGAGTGCGAGCGGGGACCCAAGAAGGTGCCGTGTTTCGCTCAGCACGCCCTTAGCGTTAGAGCATCCGGGGGATGGTAGACCGCGCTCCCCGACCCACGCTGGTTCTGACCCAGCGGGGTATTCCGTAGGAGGGTTACACGCGGTCCCATCTTGGCGGGCTTCGGAGAGCCCGCCGACCGAGAGAGCCGGTGGCCGTATCGCCGGCGGCTGCCGGTTCGGCGTCCGGAGGGGGCGGCGCGACGGGAAAGAGTGCCTTGGGCGTAACGCGTCGCGCCGTCCCTCATAACCGTGCTGGGTTCTGGCCTCAGCCGGGGTTCGGACGCTGAGTGTGAGCGGTTGGAGGTTTTAGTGCGGTGCGGATCCGGTGATTTCCTCCAAATAAAAAAAAAAAAAAAAAAAAAATGTGGAATTTTACGCTTGCTTTGTACTTTTGAAAATTATAACACAATCCTAAGCTGGTGACAGAGTGTATAAAAAGTTAATTTTTCAAAGAGATCTCACGTTGTCACATCGATTACATAGTCTCGCGTTTGACGCCACTAGTCTTTCCGGAGTGATTTACAACGTTCATCCTCATTTTATTTTCGTGTGCCGAACAATTCCGCACCGGCATTTCGACGCTTGGTCGGATTTAATTTTGACAACGACCCGGCCTTCGTTGGCATCCCATCGGCACGCTAACACAGATACGCTTCGAGAAGCCTCGATCATAAACGTTTAAAAGCCTTCATACTGTGACAAACTTCATTTTATACGTAAAAAACACGTGAAAATCTGTGTCGTTTATGAATAGACAGTTAATGAGGTTAGTTGTCGTCTGGCCGTTTTAATAAATATGAAATAGTCGAGCCGTTACAAGAACGTTGGACGTATAAATCTTATTAAACTTTTTAATTTATTAATTGTTAATCGGTTAATGTTAGTTCAAATTTAGTAGTTTAAGAATATGGTAAAATGAACAAATTTTGCTGTTTTTTAGAGTGTCGTCGAAATTCTTAGAAGAATAATTTACATTATTCAAAAATAATATAAACAAACGTTAAACGTCTACAATCTACATTGTTCTTCCTAGTTAACACATCAACCTGTACTCGTTAATTTTATGATATAATTAAGAATATTAAGATGTTTATTAACCATCTTAAATGAGATAAATTTGAATAAAGATCAACTTATAATAAGTATTTCCTGTTTCTAATCGTTTTTAAATGAAACAAGTTTTACATTATTTAATAGAATTATAGGTTAAGTATCAAAAATAGAATATTGTTAACTTTCAAAATAAACAACTACTTACACATGTTAGTGTAACACATTCTAACTCGTACATCGAGAGCTGTCATCACTCATCAGATACAACATGAACTTATCAACTCATCAAATGCAAATGAATTGTTGATGAAAGATAATTATGTCATTATATAACATCTAAAATAATCAAATAGATCAATTACGACATTTTGATAATAACGACATGGAGAAATTAATATGCTGTAAGATAATTACGATTAATTCTTACATACCTTAACTAATATTACGACACTTGTTTTGTTTACAACAATTTTTGACTGATGAGGTATTTGTTACTGAATCTCTTTAGAACGCACTGCCATAAAAAATACACAGAAATAAATATACTTTTAATTTTGTTTTAGATCCCATGGGGTGCAAAGAGGAAACTAGTTAAAACTATACTTACAAAATATAATTGTATATAAAACATTCAAGATAAACACAAAATAATGAAAACCTTTAAACAGTTAAATATTGTTATAACTGCTACGAGTATATAAAAAGCAGTAGTGATGACAGTTTATTCGCTTCAAATGTTATAACAGCGCAAGATTTTATCTAAAAGTGTCGGATGCTACAAAGAGGTGGCCACTTTACACGACATTTAATCTCTTAATCTAAGGCTTGTAGCAACTTCGAAACTACGGTAAGTTGCTAGACAACTTTTATATTAGAACTTAGAAGTCACAAAAATGTAAAAGTTTATGAAAAAAATCCATTTGATATTTCTACAATCTTATGAAATAGATTTAGAATTGCGTTTTTAATTTTGAGGTAACTAATAATCGAAAAACTAAAGTATCGATTTTAGTCCATTTAATGCCTATAATGTTCTCCTACCTTAAGAAGTTATCCGTGGTTAAATACCTTTTAAATATTAAATAACCATTGAAAAGAGTCATAATTATTATAACACATAAAACACGCTAAAACAAATAGTAGATCATTAAGAAAAAATGTTGCTAGAACCGGGATATTTATTCCTTTTAATAAAGAGCTCTTTGTTAACTTACGCAAAAGAAGTTCACAGGTTATTTATTAATATGAGTTCATTAAATGTGTTTATATGTGACTGTTAACTGTGTTTGACCAAAACATCGTGCCTTTTACGGTATGAGTTACAAACACGCTTGGTTATGGTAAACACCTTACTTCGGCAACCAATAATGAGAAGAATAAATAAGAAGGAATTGGAAGTTTGTAATTTATAGTATTTTTGCTTAATTATCTTTATTCATGAACTTATTTTAGGATTTATTTAACCCTAAAGTTTACATAAACTTGATTTATTATTTATGAAATACCTGTGATATTATGACGATGTAGATGATGAGGATAGATTATTTATCGAATAAGGATATAAAGTAACCGAACAGGAATTTCATCATGATATGGGATGTATCTTATAAAAGTAATTCTTAATAGAATTATAACAATCATGGCATCTATCACCCAAGTTATAGAGATATATTACGGATTAAAACTATAATTCCAAGTTACACAATAATAATAAAGATATCAAACATATAAAGTACACAAAATATAAATCTCAATTACAATGTCGTTATCTCCAAAAATATATATTTAATATTATTAGCACAAAAATAAATGGTAAACGACGTACTGCGCACATATCATTATCAAAATATACAGCTTTATCGCGCTCCGATGATGTGATGTTTCACGCTGTACCAAGGTCAATCGTCTGTTCATGCAAATCACTCCGCTTTTGTACGAACTTACTTAACGATTGCTACGGACGTCTATAAAGCCTAAAACTATTCAAGTGTGACAATATTGGTCAGATTATTATTTATTAGGTGTAGGTAACAGGGTCAAACATTTAGCGAGTTTGAAATATCAATAAACTTGGTAATGGAGTGTTAAAGCGGTTGATATTTGTTGATTTATAAAAGTTGCAATCTGTTATTTAGTCGCCTGTCTGTTAATATATTATTTACTAGCTTTTGCCCGCGACTTCGTTCGCGTGGACTTCAGGTTCGTCCCGTATTATAAAAAATTGTAGCCTATGTGTAATTCTGATGTATAAGCTATATTGTGGTAAAGTTTCATTCAAATCCATTCAGTAGTTTTTACGTGAAAGAGTCACAAACATACATCCATACATCCATACTTACAAACTTTCGCCTTTATAATATACTAGTTGACCCGCGCAACTTCGTCTGCGTTACAAAGGGGTTCAAAAATTGTAGCCTATGTGTTATTCTGATGTATAAGCTATATTGTGGTAAAGTTTCATTCAAATCCATTCAGTAGTTTTTACGTGAAAGAGTAATAAACATACATCCATACATACAAACTTTCGCCTTTATAATATTATTATGATATTAGATAATTTTTGAATATACTGACCACTTGTTGAATTACTTTCTAAAACTTACTCTCACACTATTTACTGATTGACAAGTCCTAATAATTTAACTACTCATCGAAATTATGGTAAACCCGCTGTCTATACTATGCTAAAACACTCAGTATATTGTTGTAACCTTGTATATCTGTCCTAAATATAAATACCTAAAATATTTATCATTTTATTTGTTCATTATCGAGTACTACACGCGGTGAAATTCTCGATAAAACATTTCCAATTTTACATCGATTGATCGGCGCGTTTTATCAAAACTAAATATAGATACGCGCTGCATGATCAATTATTTGATTTATCATATTATTATAAAAAAAGCGACATCGCTGTTTTTTTTCCTTACGCCCTTCTTGTTGGTAAATAAATGTAAATCGTGCAGTAACAAGATTAATGGGATTCTGCATGGATCACACGTACATTCTATCATACATTTCTGATAATAATATACAGGGTGTTAAAATCCGATGAAACAATACTTTCACAGCAAATAGTATACTTGATGTAGAAGCCATCCACCGAGTCTGGGTTTTCTAGGCATAATATATCATAAGTTATAACTAATCAAAACTACGAGTTAATTTGTGCAGGATCAACCCTACTGTACTGACCTACACCAACAGCTAAATACTTAAGCCGGCTAGTCACCTCCTGTATCATAGAACATTGTAATAATACACGGTACAAAAATCACATTCTAAACAGGATACATGCGCCTGTGTTCGTGAAAACAGATATAGCACGCTAAATGTAGGTCAGGGTAGGGTTGTCAAAAATAATACAAAATAATAATTTTTCAACTTTGTATGGGAAGATAAAGTAACTATCTCCGTTTCAAAAGTATGTGTATATGATTTGAAATGTGATATAGATTAAGCCCTTAAAGTATTGTTTCACCGGGCACCAATACCCTGTATGTCTTATATTTCTTGGTTTTCTCTCTTTCTGTCTCTTAACATGTTCTTTATTTGATGTATTCTTCTCGAGTCTGGGCACATGAGTCAAAAAGAAGGAGCTTTCGACTTTTACTTTTGATCATTTCGATTTAATCAGCAAGCATAATATAATATTATTATATTTAAAATAAATTTTATTTTAAGAAAATTTGTAAGAGTAGTTTGGTATACCTATCTCGCAATATGCGGAAAATATTTATCATTAAATTTGTAGTGAAGTATGTTGCTATTTCGTAAATCTAAGGATTATGAGTTTTATGTGAACAAGCAGTGATATTAATATCATCTAATTTAGTTCGACCATGAGACATGGCTTCCACAGTACAGTTTGTCTTCCGGTTATGCGAAACTAATAGTTCCGTGTATCAGTTGACTTATAAACACGCATAGTCAAGTGTTTATTTTATAACAAAGAACTATAAAATATGAGTAGTTCTGGATACAGTCCGCTAGATTCTAGGTGGATATCCCTCATCGGCATGTTGATGTCAAGTAAAGACAGCTGAGGTTTTAAATCACGAGTATAACCTGTAGTTTAGATGAGACAGTAAAGCAAATGATGTAACATTATATTGTTGAATTAATTTTCAAAACTAAATATAAACCAAAAACCTTCATTTACCTATTCAAACTTAAAATGTATTACGTTATTCCATAACAAAGTCATATTAAATTCAAACAAATGCCGACTGGGAGTCAAATAAATTGTCATTGACCCAATTATTATCTCTTATCTGTAACCTATGACACATCAGACACAGAAATCACGTTAGGGACACAATTGAATTTTAAATTTAATACAATATAATACTTTTTGATATTTACCTAATAATATAGTATTAAAAATAATACAACACTAGTAAGTTAAATTACAGTAGCTAGAGGGAAAACCGCCGCATTATCTTGATATTTTACGAGTTAAACTTATAATATTAGACATATTATAAGTATTGAATTTGTCCGTAACCGGTTTTTACTTGGCTTTAGTTATGAAGTACGCTGTATAAATAAAATAATTGAAAAGAAAAGTTATGTCACTATTTAATAGTTATAAATTAAATGTGTAATTGCTGTTTGTAAATTCATGAACACAATTATCTTGCAATAAACATCATGAAACACGGAATTAAAATATATTCGAATAAATTTGCTTAACCGTCGTGTTAACTGTTAGATAGCTTAATGGCCGACTTATAAATAAATTAAAATTAATTGTGCGTTAACGGAAGTATATGTGCGTAGGTATACAAAAAACTATTTACACTTCTTAAGTTTTACTATATTTGGTTAATTATTTTAATAATTTGCTAGTCATCTTTTTTATTTACATTAACTCTTAAATCTACTTGAAACAAAAAAAAACATTATTTTGATTTGTTTGGTTTTTCTTGCTATTCCTGTTTTATTTTGTACTAAATACCTAGTTTTTATCACGTTTCACACAGTACAGTTGTCACATTTATCACATATTCGATGATGAAGATAAAAATAATCTATACTATACTAATATTATAAAGCTGCAGAGTTTGTTTGTTTGTTTGTTTGTTTGTTTGAACGTGCTAATCTCAGAAACTACCGGTCCGATTTCAAAAATTCTTTCACTGTTAAGATGTCCATTTATCGAGGAATTATCATTATAGGCTATATTTTATTTTGAAAAAAATAAGGGAACCGTATGAAAATATCGAATTTGTAAGACGAGATGAAATATCGAAAACCTATTTATGCGTACGCTGCAAAAACTATTGACAATAGAACAAAATGATGTACTACGGGTTTTTAGGTCTTTTTAAGACAAACAAAAAATTCCGCGAGAGCATATACCTAACTATCATAGTTTAGTCACAATAACCGCTTTTATGTTTATAAAAAAAAATAATTTAACGTTACATGAGTATCGTTATATTAACCCTTATCCAAATTAAGTATTATATTATCAAGAGTATTCATATAGAAGTAAATTACTTTTTGTTTTATTCCAATCGGACTTTTCGTTTAGAAGTTATCACGAGTATATAGAGGAGGCGACGATGCTAAATGGGGATTTACTCGAGCGTTGAAGAGACCTATTGGGATGCAAAGCTTAGATGATAAGAAGAAAAAAATGTTATATGACATATACCTTTACATCGGTGGGGAAAGGGGCTATAGATTTTTAAAGATGTAAAAAAAAACTGTTGCATGGACATCCTCGAGCGCGTCAGATATTGATAGCATCAATGCCCTACGTATTTTTAATAACGTACGTATGTTAATCTGATCGTTTGCGTGATGCGGGTGGTTGTATTTAAAGGTTGAAAATGAAAAAAAAAAAAAAATATCGAGCGCGTCAGATTTTCTAAGGGAGTGTTAAGTACACCAAAAAAAAGCTCTCATTCACTAATCTGACGATTTCGATGGGACGCAAACTCGCAGCCATTTTCGTAATGTGCAAAAAAAAATCGCCATTTTGAAATACTCAAGCGCGTCAGATTAAGATATATATGGTTTATCTTTATGTTCTAAACGTACTGTCTCATAATCTGACGATTATCTAGAGGGATTCGCCTGATCTGACAAAAAAAAAATAGGTTAATGGTTCACTTTAAAGCCATCCCTGCAACTTCCCGCTAATTCCATTCCTGAGTTCAAAGAAATAATATTTCTATGCATTTGAGCTCTCCCAGCTCGAAAGTCTGATAGAAGTTTCATAGAACACTATTTTTGGAATTTTCAAACTGCAATAACTTTCGAATGGATCAACCAATTTTAATGCGGTTGGCACCATTCGACGTAGTTTTATCATCCTCATAAGTAATTTTGATCGACTCACAAATTTCGGAGATAAATTTCGGAATCCCGAAAAACACTTTTCGGGTTTCTATCGTTCACGATATCTCTCGAACGAACCTTCCCTGGACTTATACGAATATTTCAAGATTAAAATAAGCCAAATCGGTTCAGTCGTTCTCGAGTTTTAGCGAAACTAACGAACAGCAATTCATTTTTATATATATAAGATTTTTGTTATTTCGGCTTGCGGAAATCGTCAGATTATATATTTTTTATTATTCTTGAATTATTTCCTTCAAAATAAAAAAAAATTTAGCTACGCTCGAGAATGTCGAGATGACTTTTTTTTTTACAACTTTGTTACCGTCTCCTTTTTTTACGTCACTCTCAAATTGTCAGATTATTGGAATATACACTTTTTAGGATGTAATTAACTCACCCTACCTTAATCTGACGCGCTCGAGAATTTCTGATCATCAATTTTTTTTTACTAATCTGATCCTGTATCCTTCACGGGCGGCCTTAGATATGGGCCTCATATTTTGTGGAGGTACTTAACCGGGTACAAGGTACCCCCTGTATATTAATCTGCCGCGCTGTAGTAAATCCCGGAATCCCCGCTTGGGCTCCTCTACTAAAAACGCAATGAATATGCCGCGCAAATAATAACGCGACGGCATTGCGAGTACTGTTTGAACCCCTTTGTAACGCAGACGCAGTTGCGCGGGTCAGCTAGTAAATTAATATTTCTCATCAAAAACTTTTGTAGTCATAAGCTCTTAAGAATTGGCACTAAATAAAACGATGTAATTGTTGTTCGTATTACATAAATAAGATATTCCACCAAATAATCTCCATACACGTGCCTACCATATTCAATGTTTTTTTAATTGCCTTTTCGAGTGTTAAGACGCGGTTAGATGCGGAAGTTATGTACGTGCATGATGTTATAATTTGTCACTCATTAAAATTCCGCAGACAATGTTTATTTAAGTGTTAGTACATTGCGGCTGAATGGCCTTCGAAACAGATTTTATGTGAAAACGTTCGTATGGTCAAAGCTGATTTAAATATCCTTCTCATCGATCATTCGGATCTAGTCTAGACAAAGTTTGTCTTATAAATCTTCGTTCAGTCCGGTCAATAATAATCTTTGTTATTTCCTGCATACTAATGCTAAATCAAAATGGAAATAGCCATATTAATTGACTATTATTTATATGTATAGATTGTACTTAAATAGTTACCTATGTTTATATCATTTGTTTGGTAATTTCAGTTTTAACGATAAGATTTTTGCAACCCATATTTTTTTGTAGACACTAGTCGATAATAATGTAATGTAACTATTGATTCAGTATTTAAAATCACAATTCAGAATACAAAAAAATCTAAAAGCTGTACACACATAAAACCTAAAAAATACAACAATATTTTGAGAAGTTTAATCAAAACGACCATATAACATTAGCTTCATAACAGCTCTTTCACTTCAATAGCATCATTAAGATTAGCGCCGACAATCAGTTCTAAGTGCTCATAAGCCATTTAATTTAATATTATAGTTAGCTTTCGCAAATAAAACGGATAATAAACAAGAACTTGATATAACCATAATTTCTCAATTCATTTTCCCGCCAAAGTAATGGAGTATTAGGGTATGTAGGTATTGGCCTCCTTGCTTGATCGTTCTTGTCTACTTTTAATAGGGCTGTCTCTGTCCCGGACATCGTCCTAGTTTTAAGGAAGAGTTCAGCGCTCTCACAAGGAAAAATACGTATATTTAGATTAGCTTGTAAGTATTTATAGAATATTTTGCGGTGTTATAATCAGAAATCTCGGCTATTATTAGCTGAGATAAGTCGGTTTGTCGCTTTGATTTAATGATTTAAATGATAGCAGGAGTTTTTTTATTATAATTATGATATTGCTTTTAATTTATATTTATTATTTGCATTGATTAATTCGATGTTTAATTTTACTAACGTAAGTTTGTGATTCATTTCTCAACTAATTGGCAATCGGAGGAAACTGTTCTGCAATCCATTTCTACCCTCCGCTATGCTCGGCTCCTATACATTTAGGAGCTCTCAGTAACACCTGTAAATAATGTCATCATCATCATTGTCAGCCTGTAGACGTCCACTGATAGACATAGGCCTCCCCCAAGAATTTCCAATGCGACCGGTTGGTAGCGGCCTGCATCCAGCGTGTTCCTGTGATCTTAACAATAATGTAAATAATGTAATAAAATTAATTATTATTTATTATACATGAAGTGGTTTGGGTGACCCTACTTGAATGTAGAGCGTCGGCGCCTTGGGGAGCTCATTTTGCGAACAGTCGCGCCTGTCCGTCGCTCTCGACAGCCCATTCACAACATACCTACTGTAGACCACAGGAATCCTTCAATAACCCTAAAGAAATGTTGGCTAATCACTACATTTTGCTCTTTGAAAATTTGAGTTATCAATGTGACAATTCTAATATTTTTTATATTATTTTATTATCTAATTGAAATATGCAAATAAAATGCTTCACAGTAGGTATATGCGTAGTAAAAATCACTACAATTAGGGATGCTTACGTTCGACATACCTAAAATTTAAAAATATGAACACCTGACATCGCAAACACCCAAAAATTTAATGGCTATTTTGCCTAAGATCGACACTAAACTCCAAACCCGTAAATCATGTGAATGTCAACGTACGAACATTAACAAAAATAATAAGTTATCAAAGCTGCATTCAATACACGCTACGCCGCACTACATGAAAAATACCTTCATAGCTTGTGTTCGTAGTTCGTAAACTTGTTCACCATTCATAATCTTGAAATAGGGTTGTGTTGGAAAAATAATTAAGTATTAAAGGGTAGCTAAACCCTAAATAAAAACAAATCTGAGAAGTAAGGACAAACGTTAAGTCCGAAGTTTTTAATTGCAGCGTCTTTCTAAAAAAAATACTTTAATAACATTAAGTTGAGGTACTTCATCGACTTTCATTAAAATATATTATTATATGACGGGGTGATAACAAGGGAAACCAAGCTATTCACCGCGCGGGTAGTTGGAAATGGAGACTTGCTACAAATACAGGCAATGGCCGCTGTTATGAATTATTCGTGTTTGAATTATCGAGGCAAACGGACCTCTTGATGTAAAAGTAATAAACTGTTAAAACTCGTCATTTTGAAGTTTTTATTCGAAAGTGTGGATCATTGAGTGTAAAGTGAACATTGCGACGTCATTCCTGACAAAACCAAATGAAGATCGACTATTTACATCATTACACCTCAACACACTATTTATGCCGTTATATACTTTCATATTAAGTATGCAATATTTACATGTATGTACATATATTTTATACAGAAATTGCTAAGATACTACGGTACATTTAATTATAGTTTACTCTCAGTAGACAAGAGAATCTGAGTAATAATAAGAAGTGACAATGCAATGCCGTAATTTACTTTTTAAATCTTAATTTAATATTGCTAAACAATAAAATATGTACATTTCATAATCTTCTACGTGCAAAAAATAATTGCGTAAGATTCAAATCACACGAATGCTTATAACTAAATACCCAATTACCTACTTAACCAAATGATATCCGATGCAAAACCTACGTTATTGAAATTGAATTTTAATGGAAAACTATAAAATCTTCCAAGCATCTCAAGAGAAATAAAGATTTCTTATCTAAGTTTCCTATTAAGAGTCGATACATCCATTTCAAACTTTACTGTACTATAAATAAATACTTATTAAGAAGAAAAAACACAAGTTTTCCAACTTGTTAAATAAAGCTTTAGGTTTGAAAGCGTAGTTCTTTAAATCACTTTATTTCTGTTTCTTATTAATAAAAGTTAATAAAAACCTTTAATAATATTTACGATTTTGTTTAATGAAATCCGACAATTTGTTTTGCTCGTAAAACTTTTTTTGCCATAATTCCGACTTACCTATAGTTATCGGAATATTATTTATATACAGAAATATAATTTAATGTAAAACGTGTTTTTTTAATTACCCTGAATAACGAAACCGGATGAAATTTGATACCTATGAGTTTGTAGTAAAATCAAATGTATCTGTAGATTTTTTAAAAAACCTTTTCAAGCCACGCTTGAAAACAACATTTATAATTTATGACTCTGAAAAACTTGCTACTAAACTTCAAAAGTTTTAACTAGTGTTGACATCTAAAACAGTAAAAGACACGATTAAACGTGTAATAATTATAAAAAACTTAGGAGGTGTCATGGGACACTCGAATAGAACGAAGTTCCTTTCGATTAAAAGATTTTTTTTTTTTTCCTAACGTAACGTGCGGTAAGGAACGTGTTTTAAAAGATTTTGATCACAGCGCCATCTAGCGATAATCATTTAAAACAAAAAAGTGTCGTGACAACTTTTCGTAAGAATTTTTTCCGTCTAGCCCCCTTTCACAACGCGCGATAAGGAACTTCGTTCCAATAATCTAGAATGTAAAAATATTGTGGGATTAGTAAATTAGTCATTACATTGAAATAACATCAGACAATTTTAATTCAATAATAATTCCATATGCATGCAAATTAAAGCTAAATATAGTCAAGCCAAAACCACATTAGTATACATCGGCTGTATAATAATAAACATACTTATATTATCTAATTATCCGAAACAATCCCTGACAGTTGGACAATCGTCGCGCCAAAAGATGAATCACGTTCTCTAAAAATAACGTATGATGCTAAATTAAACCCGCTATTGGTACACGTTTGTCTGTGAAAGTTTATAGCAGATCAATTTTAGTTATAGCATTATAATAAAACCTTTATTTCGTAGGTTTTTAAGAAACTGTAATCATTAGAATATGTCATTAAAGCTGTTTTACATTTTCGAAAATGCAATATTAAATCAAACTATATTCTAGCTTAATTTACTTAAGAATTTCGTAAAAAGAACAATTATACTTTGCATCAATGATCAGTTTCGTAGAGGGGTAGCACTTCATTTAAACAATACTCAATAAAATATAAACAGAACAAATCAGTGTAGTAAATAAATAAATATGTAATACAAATAATCGTAGACAATAGGAACAAAATATTACCTACAATACGAATAACCCTCCTGCCGAATCTGCTGAACGTTAACTCGTAAAATTCAGTACGCAAAATCGATTATGCTTCTGAATCGTTTTTGAATTTGTTCAGTGATTCATTTGACTAAATATTGATTCATTGCGCTAGATATTCACAAACCATGAACTATTTTAAGTTCGTAAAGTTATAAATGGATTGTAAAAACGTACGGAGGGTCCAACCCTATTCAAGATCGCGGGGAGAGCCGATTGTTTTATTTGTGTATCGCGCTCGCTCGGATTATAAATTGGTGTTTATTTCGTAGTTGCGTTTTACTCTTTGTGGTGTTTTGTATCGTAATAAATTAACGAAATTTTAGTGTGACCGTGTATAATATGTATCACCTTTACGTAAAAACAGGTGTTAAAATGTATAATATTCGGAGTTGTTACACTGTTAAAGTAACCATGTCAGTAAATATCAGACCATTGGCAATTACGAGTGTGAAATGAGTTCCAACACTGTGTAATCAATCCAACACGATATTGTCAAGCAATTTCATATGAACATTAAAAACGTATGTTCAAATTTTACAAAGAATGAAACTATACTTTCTTTGTCATAAAATTCGAAATTCAAAAGAATTTAAACGCATCATATTTCAAGCTAGTTCTGCCTCGGAGAACAAACTTCGTAAACGCGATCCCATCGTACAAATCGGGATCTTACTGAGTTCGCTATATAAAACTTTATTAAAGTTTTCCAGGAAGCGCTATAAGAACTGTTTTACTGCTATTCCAATTTGTAAATATGACATCTGGCTAGCGTTGACACGTGGCGAATGTTTATAACGTAGTCTTCGTGATTATTTATAGAGATTCGAATGATGAATCGATTATTCCATGCTTATAATTATGATTATTATAATATTCTTGTTACCGCAGATAAAAAAGCTATGTTGTTTTGATATTTTGCTTACTCCTAAAATTGCGAAAATCTGAATATATCACACGAAATAAAATGCAAACTATCATTTCTTTAAATCGTAAAATCTTTCCCTTCAAGTTTTTGGGTTTCTCAATTGCGTACCAGTATCACTTATCGATATTTTAGCGCAAGTAACAAGTAGAAGAAAAGTAATGAAGACAACCTATTTATTTAGCGTTACATGTCAATCCAATGCGAGATAATGCTATTAAAACGAATTTAATTCTGCGCCAACCAATTCATGCTATTTATTGATAATTGAAACTTCAATTTCAAACAGTATAAAGCTTGCGCGTTTCAAATTCATGAAAACTATTAATTGTGTACACTCGAGACGTGTTAATTAAATAATTGCTGTGAGTTTTGTATGGACTGTGAAGTGCGAATAGCGTTTATGTTTTCAACGATCATCATTGTTCTCTTTGATACGCTCCGAAAGCTTGTCTTGTTTGTGAAATCTATAATTGGACTAGAAATAACAAAAACTCAAATGTTTTCGATAGACATTTTTGTGTTTTTGCTTCATGCAAGCGATTATCCTTTCCCATAGTTCGTAGTTGCTTGTATGATGAATCTCTTTAGGTCGTATCTATTGGTCGTATTACCTATACCAAATTTTATAACAACAATACTGACCGATTAACGCTAATTGATACATTAAAACTACAAATTTATCGCTCGTTATTTTTCCTGTTTTACTTTAAAACTGATAATAAATCGCTTCGTGAGTCTTATCACGTCGCAAACAATGTGCCAAAAAACAATGTTTTAATTGTTTTATTTTAACATAAACATCGTATCTAAAGATATGTTTGAAAGAAAATTCCGCCCACAACCGACGAGGGTAATGTACTGAATATGGCAAGCGACAAAAAGTTTAGTCAAACATTACTGACGTATAAACCGTATCCATAGTTAAACATAAGCCAACAAAAGCTTAAACAAACCCACAAGTTCAATTGCCAAATATTCGACAATTCTGTTTCAACCAACCGCCTATTGTTTCGATGTTTTGTTGTTTCAATTGAAAACATAATAAAATTATTATGTAGGCGTAAAAGGGAAAGGTTTGTAGTAATATAGAAATATATTATACTCATGCAAAAGCTCAAGTACCTACAAGTAATCCTAGGTCCCACAAACACCATTGCAAAATTGTTAATAGGTATCGAACGAATTTTATTAACATTTATTCAATTGGGATAATTAATTTTGTATCAAGAATCAGTTGGGCGGTCTTTCAAACTACCAATAAAAATATCCACATCATTAAAACGTCGATTTTTAAACAAGTCTATACAAACAATAACTGGTCCAAACATCTTTGGCCAACTTTTGCGTCGAACATTAGCCGATTTAAGTTCCACGTGCAGGAGGTATACCCAATAGGAGGGCGGTGACCTCGCGAATCTACGAACCCAACATTTTTTACACGCTCCGTGCGTCAACCGCACAACTTTTCCAACAAAAAGTTACAACACATCGGAATAAGGAACACCATTACGTCAATATTTATGCAAAGTTCGCATCAACGATGTAAACCTATGATTACTTAAGAACAATTTTAAACAAATAAGTCATTATACGAAATTACTTTTACGACTTGCGTGAAACGAAACGTGTTTTTTATTTAGACTCTTATCTTAAAAGTCGTAACTTTGCTAACTAATTGAGTAATTATAATACTCTGTGTATTTAACGTAGAGAATATGTTTAAAAATAAAAATAAAATCTAAGAAATCACTATGCGGAAAGCATAATTTATATTTTTTGCTGAAATCACTGAAACTCAGGTAAACCTAATCTATGTAATTAAAATTAAAGTAGTAACAGCATTACCCAGCACTCAATGTTTGAAGTATTGGTAGAACATCGTCCATATGCGTATAGCGATGTTTAAATAATGAAATATATTTTACTGCCAAATTGAAGAATATATTTTTAAATTCTTCCAGAAAATACTTCTTAACCGTAGTCTAAACTATTTGAACCATTGGCCTTAAGTCAATTCATATCAAAAATTATTTTATTTCTTTGGCGCAAATAAACATCCAATATATCGTGTAAAATAGAACACAACCAGGAACAAATACTGCGTATACTTTAGGAATATTTATTCATCACACAGTCATTATGTCCATTGGTACAATCGAGTGCGGTCGATGACATTGCTTGACCCGAACTGAACTGAAATCCCATCATTTACCTCCGATACGCTAACGGAATAATATTGATGCCCAATTATGTATTTAGATCAATCCTGAAAACTTTTCCATTGTTTTGAAACAACAAGTTTAAGGTGACGTTGTATTTCATATTATCAATCTGTGGGCATTGGGTATAATAAGTTGATAGTAAAAATAGTAGTTAGCGAATTATCGGAGATGTATGAAGATATAATAATCTATTTCACGGTGAGGCTTCAGACATGGACAGATCTAGATGAGACTTTCGTTTGCAATTACGAGGGAGTTAATGAATGTTGTTGTTACAAAATCTTTTACGACAAACCCATTCAGCCAGGCCAATTATAACTATCTTTAATTTTCAACAACAGTTTCACTTTAGCAATAGGGGAAGTTTAGTGAAGCCGTATAAGAACTTTTTGGAGCTACCGGAATTAAGTACTTTGCACAATACCATTCGATTTCCCTACTCACTTTAACTAGCAAACAACATTCATCTTTTATTACGCATTTGTACTTAAAATAATAATTTTATATAAAACATTATTTGATTAATTGCCTTTTCTGTCTGAAGTTTGATGAAGTTAGCACCAAAAATCACAATTATTCACCAATACACACATTTAGAAATGTAAAACAATAAATAACTAACATTTGATATCAATCAGAGAAAAATTTAATCCACAATGACAAATTATTCTTGAAATATAATGTAATACTCATATTGTTAGAAAGATTACTCCACGTATTTCTTTTTATAAATACATAAAAATAAACTTCGTCTAATAGTATTTTTTGCTTCGAACCGAGAGGTAATTCCCACGCGCCTTCAACCGAAACTCGTGAACTCCCAGCATCGCGTTAGAGCTTTGAAAAGATTCAATTATTTACAATTTACTGATCGTTTATTAACTATTCACTGTTCACTTTATTTAGAAGTCGATGTTTAAACTTTTTTATAAATTTCCCATTAAAGATATTAGAGTATGAATGATGACATATTTTTATGTATCTTTTACGTATTATTTTTTTAATTTATAAAACAACTCAACTTATTACCTCTGTACATCTAAAAAAAGCTGATTCCACGGATTACTATGTATTATTTAAGATAAAGCGTCAAATTATTTAAAAACTGTTGAAGCATTCTCCAACTTATGCGATATAATAGCAATTAAATCAATCTAATCTCTTAGTAAAAATCCTCACGTAACTTTCAATTTCCTTACTATTTAACGAGAGAATAACCTAACAGAATAATGTTCTTAATATGAAAAGTAAACGTATAAATGAAATCAGTTTTTTATTAAGGCTTCTGTAAAACGATCCTCGTTTTATATTCGCAGTTAACGACGAAGGGTATGAATATGTTTAGAAACCCCGAACCCAAGTTACAAAGTACTAAAAAACGAATGAAATATTCAAAAAAATATTATTAATTTATAACTATCTAAAGATACTGATGTTTTAACGACAAGTTTGCAATTAGTTACCGTGGGCTCACTCGCTTTCACAAACAAATCCGGGTCTATTTATTGCTACAGATTACCGTGGTTCCCTTACCTCCAGATGTATTTAAGTGCTTCAGCCCATTTACTGTTATAATTATTTATAAAAGCCTTTAGTCTTAAGCCCCTCGTTTACCTAATACTAAGTAGTGTCTCCACGTTTATAGGATAGGATATGTCGGATTGTCACAAAATCTTTGTAAGCACGAAAACATTGCCAAAAAATAAAGATAGCAAAACACCTATAGCAAATTTCAATGTAAAATGTACGCTGCTTTAAAACAAAACATTGAATAATGAACGCAACTGGTCAATGCTGTAAACGGTGAATTCCCTGTAATGAACAAATTTGCGTAAATTTTGCACATGCGATAACGAAGTTTCCATATTGTTGTGATTGTTGCGTTACCATTCGCCAAAGGGAATTTTAAAGCGAAATACTATGAACCCGAGAATATATTTTACGTGGAATACTATAGTTTTAATTCAAATGCTAATGTTTTGCTTTTCACAAAGTAAATCTTCTGGGTAGTTATTTCCGCATTAAGGTGAAACATCAATTACACAAACAGATTATCGCATTAGGCATGCTATCATCATCTATCAACCGCGGTGGTCCACTCGCGCCGTCCATACTCCGTAGAGAAACCGTTACAAATCCACGTTCGGTAAATTACTGTTCGTGCTTTCTGAACTGAGGCTCCTGGATCTACTGTTTAATTCTAGTATGTACGTTGTATGAAAAGGTTGACTGTTTATTAGATATTTTTTTAAATTCGAAGAATCCGTAATAGATAGAAATAACTAGAAATATGCTAAGTTTTTGAAACCTACTTTACTCTGATACGGATGATCTTAATTATTTATCAAAATATTGTATTTAGGAAACTATTCAAGGATTAATAGTTAACAGCCAAATTGATGTGGGACTCGGCGTTCTTTGATCAAAACATAAACACGACGAAGTTTGAGTGCACCAACCGGAATCGTTAAAACTTGTTTACCGTTTCAAGGATACTGAAACAATTTCAGGGATCTTACGAGATTTAACGGTAGTTTGAATATTGTGAAAGAGGAGCTCGCTCGCCGCCATCATAATATCACTTTCTGAACGTACAGGCAAATTCCAGTCGTGCATTCTTGAAATTTGTATAGTAGTTTTGGAGTTAACTGGTAATTAAAATAGATAACTCGAAGTATTTAGAATACACTAAAGCACTAAATTTATTGAATTTAAACATGCTTTTTGATAATATACTTCACATATTACTTACAATAGATTTAAATAGTAATAATTTTGTGTACAATTTTATAAGATCGCCCGCGACACAGGAGTATCCTAGTGCGGGAATCACTGATAAATCATTCTTGTATTTTAATATCCTTGGTTATACAATGAAATTTCATTTAATAATTACAAGTCTTACCAAAATAATGAATCCTAATAAATGTTTCTAAATAATGACCAGCAATTGCAAAACATACTGTTTATCTATCATCAAAAATGTCCATTATAATTACAAGTGCCGTAATAATTTACGAAAATTTAGAACGATGTTATTATTTATAACTGTACAATTGATTTTACATACCCTTCACGACTGTCAGTCAAGTGAAAGCAACCGCAAAAAATAACTACGAATAACGGTCGAGGTATTGTTGTTCCGACCGGTACTATGTACTATACCTACTAGTTCCGGAACATGAAGTATGTTTAAATCTCTGAACTTAGGGACGGAATATAAAACAATATACTGGTTGAGGAGTAATTTTAAAAAGTCAAATTAAATTAACTCATATACACAATAGTTTTTTTTTATTATAATGGCCTAAAATAAATGCGTTTCTTTTCGCTACGCCAGTAATAATTACTATGGAAAATAAATATGAATCACTATAACGTATGCGTATGTAATACAAACAACACCATGGAGAATGAAATAATTAGGCAAAAACTCAGAACCTAATGTACCTTGTTCACGAAATACGTGTGTGACTTCATGCCTAAAATCATTGTGTGGTTTACTGCCGTATTTTAGTATAACGGGCATAGTCATGTGTCTAATAATTTGATTATAAAGAGAAATCAGGAAGCTAATCGGGCCGATGACTCCTCTTACATTCAACTCAACATTCAAGTCCTGAAATTCAATGTACAATTCTCGGCTAACAAATGCCGCTAATTCTCTAGCGAAGTCCAGTGCCTGTCGGTGGGGAGCGATAATCTCAGCACGAGAAACGATCCGAGTGCGCTTTTTGCGGTGCAGTGTGCGGCGAGCCTAATTGCCGGGTCCGTGTCGCTAATTGAACGGCTCCCCGTAACCGGTCGCGGCCGTGTGAGGCCCGTGTTTGTTAAACGATTAAACGGCTTATTAAATGGGATTCAGCGTTTTTTTTCCTATCGACGTGACACCTACGCTTATTTATTTTCAATAACACGTGTCTTCTAATGAGATGAGAATGCGTTTGGTTTTTTAATCGACGTCGAGAACGGTTGGATGAGTTTTATGCGCGATTACTCGGAGTTTTGTGTTGTTTACGTTTATTTTTATTGAACGAGACTGTTTAGCTGGTCTCACAATTTTTCCACACGCTTAATGCGTGATAAAAAATAAGTAGTTACCTAAACGACATTCGCCTAGTAATTTTCTTTTTAGCTCCTTTCATTCTCATTTGCCTTTGTAACCGTTAGCCTGCATCCCGTTTTTAGAAGTTATAAAGACCATTAAGGCACACAGTATAAACTCCCAAAACAAATCAATTCTCAATTTACTACAATAATGTACTATAAGTAAACTAAAAATATATACAAAAATTACTATGAACAAAAAGAGCGTGATGAACAAGTACTTATATTAATGTCTAAAAAATAACATTTCAAAAATTAAATTTGAAATTGCCACAATTTAACAATTCTCCCTTTCAACAAAACAGAATCACGTGGACGCCATCAAAGTGAGTTGATAACATATGTAACGTTCTTTGTAATCAGAACATCGTATGAATTCCTGTAATTCTATTTATATGCGACGTTCTCAAAGCGTTATTTTTTCATATTCGCACAGACCGCTACACGAGCGGAAACACTCTATCCACCCACGTACTTTACACATCAATTTACTAACGGACACAATATTTTTCGTGTTTATGAGCTAAAAGCAATAAAACCTTCTTTATTGTCTCCGAGTCTTGGCACAGATGAAGTATTCCCGGACTAATTCGTTTCGAATCAGACTGAAAAATTGTCGAGATTTCATCGCCAACTGATTAATAAGAATAAATTTAAATGTCACATTAAATTTATGTGATGCTTTCACTTGCACTTTAATGTGATGTCTAGCATTTTTAGTTTTATTGTTAAAATATATAATTTGTATTATAAGTTCATGAAATGTGTATAATACATCCATTTATGAAAAATTTCATACTTTTAACGAGAGTATTTTGATAAATAGAATGTCAGGATACAATCGCGTTAACCTTTATTAACGTACTAGTTAATTTTGAGATAAATGTTTCATAGATTTTATGGAACGCCGAAACAGAAATTCAAAATTTGCATAAATTTTATTAATGAAATCCTCAACCAAACCTATATATAAAAATACTTAGCCATAAGCGCATTTACTTACAAAGTGACGAGCTCCTATACTCACCTAAAACTAAAAATATCGACTTGGCTATACAATGAGACAGTAGACAAATGAATAAAAAGAACAGCTTTGAAAATAGGTCCCTCGTGGTGCAACTGCCGATGCAGTCTCAAGGCCAGCCACTTCACTTACCTTTACGTGCATTGTATTTTTTTGTATCTGTAACTACTTATACAGGATTCGTATAAAATAATGATCAGATAAATCGGGTAGGTTTTGTCATCATCTTTTAAATTCGTGTAAAAAGTAATAAACAACCACAATTTTTATATGTAATAACTATTTTATTTTATAAACTATTACTTTGAAACTGATATTGTTAAGTCATCAATAAAAATTAGATTCACTTAGCTGGTAGCGACCATGATGACCATTACGAAGATCTTCTTTAATTGCTAAATAATTATATCACCCATTTATTTATGCAAGCGTGTTACCTGCCTCTTACCTCCTCCGAGAAAATCTATGAGATATTAAATCATATTATAATTTAATATTAAATTTGAAACAGGTCTACTTGGTCTATTGTTGTATGAAATATTTTCTATGCGTATAAAAATATACGCCACGCTACAAAACTAAAAGTAATAACTTACATAGCTACTTAACGGTAGTAGATGATTCTTTTCTTAAGTGTAAATATGCTATATAAAACCAACAAGTATCAGCATTTTAAACGCATGTTTCTCACATGTCCATAATTTAATCTCCATTCTCCTATAATTCTTATTTTGCCGTAACGACTCCGCAAAAACCTTTTTCTTTTACGGGGACACCTGCCCTATATCCTGCAGATGTTTGTCTCTTTCTACACTATAGAATACGGATAAGTCCGTCCTTCTCTTTAATATCGCATGTTTGTTTTTATATCTGCCTTATTACAGGCGTGATTGTGATCGGAATGAATTAATGAAGAGCCCGATGCTTTATTGCGTTGTATTATTTTATGAAGATTCTAGATAATTCCACTAATGGTATTAATCATTGAAGTCTAAATTAAGCACTAGGCAATGATATTAAATAAATAGGTATGAGCATACTAGTGTGACAAACACAACTTCGATCGCGTGAGTTCAACGAAATAAAAGAGAAAATGCTGAATTTTATGACATTTCCACTTAAAGTTAAGCAGCGTAGGCTGTAATTCCGCAGAATTGTTTCTCACGGAATAACTGAAATCTCTGCAATATTACATTGCTATAATATAACTAGTAGGAATATCGTTAGTTATTTTATATTTTAAGGTTTCTTGCCTCTGTGGTCTAGGTGTTGTAATGATAATAAACAAATAATTTAGTATTCTTAAATAAGTATTTACTTACATCACTTAGATTTCAACCATTTTAATTTTCATGAACATATTTATAATCAGATACCTACTTAGGATAATAGAGGATCATAAAGTATTTATAGAAGCTACGAGTATTATAACTGCCTACCAGTACCAACCATTTAAACAACTACTCTTATTTAAGGACGGTGTGTATTTACAATTATAAATTAAAGTCATAAACGCTTAAATCACCAAGCTAATGAAATATTATGAGGTCGCAGTTAACAAGATTATTCCGACAAGACGTAACATTACATAAATGGACTAATACTCATCGCGAACAAACTTAATAAAGCAATAGAAATAGTTAAATAAGTGATTAGATAATTTGTGGACAAGTTAGGTCCGCCTCAGAGCGAGTAACGGTTCCAGTGGCTCACTAGCGCCGCGCGGAACATAACGGAACTAAACGATGAAGATTTTATTCATGTGTCACTGTATCCATTTATCGTGTTCATGAATAAGATAATTTATTGTTATTACGTTTCATTTATGTAAGATTCGTGCTTTTAACATTTAATTTCATTTCATTATGTTTATTAGGAGCTTGTGTCGGCGATGTTATATGATGTAATTATTTTTGTTAAGTTGAAGATGGGACGTTTTGATGGTATTTTTGTTGAAATGTCGCATTAAAAAGAGCTTTACATTTAAGTGGTGCTTTTTATTTTATTACCAAGTTGACTTCTTTTATGTTTTAGATTTATATGCGTATAATTTGACACGGAAAGTTATGGAATCTTAAACACGTGTGATAATCTATGTAAATCTCTCGTTCCCATTCCCGTTCGATAATGAAAAATAGTATTACCAAATACATAAGTAGAAATAGTAAAGGTGTAATAAAGACGCCCACACACTTACGAATTGTAAAGAAACAATCGAATGTGGTCGTCTAGTCTATCGAAAATCTCGTGGTGTGTGGTTACTTTAAATACAATTTGGATTGAAACGACCACATCTTATAATCATAATAGTACACTATCTTTCTAAAGAATGCCATACAGTATACGGAACCCAATGCTTGAATTATGTTTATTTATTTGATCTGATTTGGTCGTAAGTAGTCGTAATCGGCATTTTTGCATAGCAATTGTTAAATTAAATTGACCAATCGTTTTTAAACAAATTTTTATTTCATTATCCTATAGGTATAAAGGCGAAAGTTTGTAAGTATAGATGTATGGATATTTGTTACTCTTTCACGTAAAAACTACCGAATGGATTTGAATGAAACTTTACCACAATATAGCTTATACATCAGAATAACACATAGACCTATGATTAGGGCTCTGCAGTGCTTAGTTACCGTATTTCTTACTTATTACTAGACTAGACGGGACGAACCTGAAGTCCACGCGAACGAAGTCGCGGGCAAAAGCTAGTCATTCATAATTTTTACTAGTAACTTGCAAAGATAAGTTACCGTTACGTTCTTTAAATTCGTCCATAAATATTATTCTTCGTAATATACCTATCGTACCTACTTACCTACACTTCAATTTCGTATACATACATACCCCATCTTACGCAAGTCGCAAATCATGTCATGATTCTACCTGTTAATTTAAAAAGGAATAATACCTATTTACTTCTTATTTCAATTGATTGTACAAATAAATGCGATTATGCGATTCACTTTTATTTTAGATTTTATTAGAAACAATTCTTAGAACCTTCTGAACATTACATGTTTAAATCCAGAAGTATTTAATATACTAATTGTATTTATATTGTTGCAGGATATTACCAGCCGGCTGGACCCCTGATCAAAGAGTCGAGCGCAGACGCAGAGCGAGCGCTCGCCAGATACCACCCACAACCACATTATCACGCGCCGCATCCATCGGTAAGCATCACATCCATAGTTATTTACACTCTTCATAATCACTCTCATCTTACAATCAAAAATAATCGTCGAGATCATAATAATTAAGGTTTATGTAAATGAAAACTAAAGACCATAATAATGTATTCGTTTCTACCTGAAAACAAGTGAGATAAATTACCCATGCACTTAAATTATTAATAGAGTTAAATAGTTTTTAGTTTGTATCGTAGGTTAAAGATAACCATTTCTTTAAATTAATTAAAACTATTTTAAGTACAAAAGAATTTACAACAACATTGTTTTAAACACTTACATCGTCAAAAACAACAACAATGATTCGAATTCAACTAAGTACTTGACTAATTAATATAGATGCTGCAACAATACGGTCCCCCGTACTACCCGGATCTGTGCTATGGACGATATTACCGACCCCCGGGACCTTACCACATGCCGCCACCACAACCAGATGCACAGGTAATATTTAAAGTTAATTATTGAATTTACTATGAGTACATCAATATAGTAAATGGGTTACATTCAGACTACGAGTTTCTAATGAAATACATAAACGATTCACAGTCGTCTACTGTGCCAAATATAGGGTTTTCCTCGAAATTTACCACAACGGCCGATCTTGTTGTTTGATACCAACGGATTCTTGCGGTCTTCCACCGCTTTTTGGTCACACGTTTCATTGACAAGTACCTGGAAGTACCTTCATTCGAACACATTTTAGTTTGTAGTTTGATCGACAAAATGATTGATAATTTAATGTCTATTGCATATATTACAGATGGTCGGTGTGGGCAGCGAGCCATATCCTCCATCACAATATTACGGCACGCCACCATGTTATCAACACTCACCACAAAGGATACCGTATGTTGGTAAGTTTCACAACTATTTCTCAATACACTACAACATTGGATGAAAAACAATATAGTGTTAATTTCTTATAGAATACCGATGCCCGTGCCCACTGAACGCGTGTCCAAAAAACGTCCTTATTGGGCCCGTTACTGGTAAAGCCCCCACTGGTAGCGGCCCGGCAGACTTACCCTCAGCCCTCGTGCAGCCCGGGGGCGCCTTCCGACCGAAGGTGCGGGCCTGTGCGCCAGACACTGCCACAGACACTCACGGCAGTGGAAAGGTAAAAACATAATATCCATATCAAGCATATTTCTCACTTAAAATAATATGATTATATAATAATATGGTTATACTTCTATTAAAAAAGTTTGTTTCCACGCAGGATCCTCCACTAGAACCAGAACCACCAGCTGCAGCTGGTGCTCCACATCCATGTCCCCTCCCAGCCATAGGTGGTGCATCACCAAAACGAGAACTCTATGATATTCGGGAAAAGTTAAGGATCGCCGGGCCACCTGAAGCATTAGGACCACCATCACCAGCTAGAGGATCAGCTGGTGTTTGTGCTCCACAACCTCCGCCTGTTGCTCCTAGACGAGCCAGACTCGGTAAAGACATGGCCAGAAAGTCACTTGCGAGAGACGACACAGGTCTACTTTTATCAGCACCGCGACAACTCCATACCAACACTACACCAACGCCAAGCGATGCCGATGATGATGTTCTCGCTATCTCACCACCGGTGTGTGGACCTATTGATTTATCATCATCAGATGAACGAACAACTCCACTAGTAGATGTCAAAAAAGAAAACGAAGGACCCACTTACGCATCAGCTCGCAACCCTGAAGCACAAGCTCTAAAAGAGCATAACAACTGCGTAATAATTAGTGACCCCACGGTGATTTCTGATGGAGCAAAGGCCGTAAAACGGAGGTATTCCAGACCAAAGCTTGAAATTGATATGAAAGACTCGCAACTAGAAGATGTATGTTTAACGAATGGTATTGGAGAACACGTTAAATTACAAAAAAGACGAAAAGTGTCAAGTGATCACAGTGATAACAATATGGCCAGGACAGAAACTATTACAAAGGAACCCAAAAAGAGAACTCCCAAAAAATTGTCAAAGACACCTACCGATAAAAAGAGCATAAAACGGAAGAGGGTAAAGTCAACTACCAGTTCGAGTGTCAAGAAGATACTTCTAGAATCGAAGTTAGATGATGACTTACGATCTAATCACATCTCTGCTATTGATGAAAGCCAGGTCGCGAAACCAAAAACAAAAAGCGCTCAATTGCTGGATAACTTATTAAGGAAGAACAGCATCGAAAGGCTAGATGCCAAAAAATATACGTCGGATGGAGAATTGGATCCAGCAGAATTGTTTTTATCTCCAAACGAAAATGTAGGTCAAAACAAAAAAGAAAATGATGATAAAAAGACCAACATCAATAACAACGTGCTAGAAAATACGGTTAATGGAGTTCGACCAAATACAATCGCAGCTGTAACTCAACTTATAGAAAAGAAGCTAGCCTTAAAGAATGCCTGTAAACTAGAGAAAGTAGATTCCAAAGTAACTCACAGTATAAAATCAGTATTAGAAGCACCAATTGTAAAATCTGAAATTAAAGCACAGATCAAGCCTGAAATTGAAGATAAGTTTTTGATTTGTATGGAAAAAGACATTTCAAAATCTATTGAAAGTACAGATAAAGTGGAAAACAAAAATGAAGAATGCTGTTCAGCTAATAATATAATTATCAGCGACATTCCAAGTATACCCACAGTTACAGAACTTTCTACACCAAAGACTCCAAATGAAAATGAATTAAATATTTCAAGTGAAGAAATTAAAGATGAATCTCAGAAAACGGAAACGAAATGTGAAGACACCGAACAGAAAAATGATTCGGAGTTAATACGGCAAGATAGGTCATCGTTGAAACGATGTAAACTAACTAAAGGCAAAATGAAGAGGAAGAACACAGCTAAATTGTTAATATCTAAGCGACCAGCGATAAAAACTGACGAAGCCACGCAAGTGATTGAAGAAGCTTGCGCATCACCAACACCTAGTGTGATGTTCAGGGGGAAGACGAGACGAAGAGGGTGCGGTGGATCGCGGAGGGGCAGACGACCACGGTCTCCGCTCACGTTATTAGATTTCGGACCCAAAGCGCCTCCCCGGTGGAGCAATGGCTGGAGATGGGATGGAAGGAGCTATGTTTCAAGAGTTTACGTCAATGTAAGCAATTCTCCTTTCTAATTAAATACTTTTTAGTTTAATGCATGAGGGACAATTTTCATAGTAACTTCTTTTATGAGTATTTTATTTTTACGGAAATATCTAAAAACAAAATTAACAAAATATAAGTTACAATTTTCGTTTCGGTTTGATTTTCATTTGAAATACTAAAGAAGAAGAGCGGGTGTTTTAGCAGATATGTAAAAGTTGACTTCTCTTTAAAAACAACAGAATAGTTCCCGTCACATTCGTACGGCTCGGTGCTGGCCGCGCATGACGCACGAGAGCGGGGACAGCGTGTCGCGCGGTGACTGCGTCCTGCTGCGGGCGTCTGTCGCTAAAGCACAACCTTTCGTCGCGAAGGTTGCCAGTCTATGGGAGAATCCTGATGACGGTAATAAAATAACATTTACTTTTAACGTTGAATAATTTTACATTTAGAGATAATTTCCATTTCGACACTATGCTACGTTATCGAATTTCGTAGTCACATTAGTAGTGCTAACTTCCAATATTACTTGCAGTTGCACTAGAAGCTACGTGGTTGTGTTCAGTTGCACTGTGGGTTGTAGTTTTAAAAGTAATATTCAAATGCTACTTTACGTATGCGTCGTATAGCGTACTGTTATCATGATTTTCAATTGTGAATCGGAATTCATAGTCTTTTTGATTTTGCACTATATCGTCGTAGTTTTTTTAAAGTTATGTTCGTATTTTTACGTAATTATATTGTTATTGTTTTTAGGTGAAATGATGGTTTCCCTTGTATGGTATTACCGTCCAGAGCACACGCAAGCCGGTCGGCAGCCCGAGGACGCGCCCGATGAGGTGTTCGCGTCGAGACACCGAGACTCAAACTCGGTAGCTTGCATCGAAGACAAATGCTATGTACTCAATTTAAAGGAATATTCACGGTTAGTGTTGATAGTCTATAACTATATTTTTCTATACAGGTTTGATCGGTGGTTTGACTGACGGGCAGTTTTAACCCTTTTGATTCTCAAGCCGTTTTCTACGCTTGGTGTCGAGTAGTAGGTACTTTAAAGATTGTCTACGTGTTTTAATCACGAATATTTTGTACAGGTACAGGAAAAGGCTAAAAGCCATAGAGGCAGAAGTACCGACGCGGCCCTCCATAGTCCCGCCGGCTCCCCCCGCCGAGCTGGTGCCGGGCTGCGAGCCAGCCGACGTGCGCCTGCCGCCTTCCGTCTCGCCCGAACTGGTACTGTTCTGCCGCAAGATATACGACTTCCGGTCCAAGAGAATACACGTATCCAACAAGTGAACTCATCTGGACGTTTAAGGACAAACACCAAAGTTAACATTATTAAACGGGGGCTACCAAAAGTGCTAATTTCCTTCACAAACGACAGAATTTAAGACGCCCCCGTGGAAGCGTTATTGTGCTTCGAATGGAGGTGCGGAGGAGAGATAGTTATTTCTTGAATCGTAGTGCCCTATCCTTGATTAGTACAAATACTTTCCCTGGTGCAAACGTTAGTGTGAACTATTGCTATTTGTGTGAAGTAGATGTCGCTTGTGTCGTGATTCGTGGTAGATCGTTTTGTTTTTAATTATCGCAGTGATTTGCTGTATTGATTTCGTATTGTATCAAAAGATGCCTTTTGTAATGTGTAAGTATGTAGATGTAAGTGATCGCGTTGAGACAATTACGTATAGCAATATATTTTCCTTTTGCTTCGAAGTGATATGAGCGAGTTTATTGTGCTTACAAGTAGAGACTGTGAAAGAGTGCTAAGTTTTACTAAATACTGTTTGTGGTTGAAACAATTATGTTCACCGTTCTATTTGGCTACGTGAAATAGATGAAGCATTTATAATTAATTTTAAATAATTGTTACATTGTTGTCAAAGTAGAGTCTATATTAAATTATTCTTTTAATTAATGTAGTTAAGATGACAGTCATGGGACAGCGATTATGGGATGAACAAAACCGTGTTATTTAAATGATTTCCTTATTATGTCGCCTATCAGGAAACAACTGTGAAGTCGCAGTTCTCGTAGTTTTAAGTATATTTGTTTGGAAGCATTTTGAATAGTGTCCATGATTCTTGTAAAGAATTAAATATCACAATATTCCTGTCTTCACATCGACATCAAGTGTTAAACTACACTCAATTGTTCCGGTACAAAAATGCCCGCCTGCAAGCTAAAGGTTTTGGAAAGTTTTATTGTGACTATTTTCACCATTTCTGTATACATTTCGATTTAAAAGTTCAACTCTTGCCTTCAAAGGAATTGATTTATCTGATTACTTTCAGCATTTTAACTTCTGGACAGTTTTGCTTTTCTTTCTACTCAACTGTCTATAATTTCAGAAAGACTGATTTTTCAGAATCATATAATTTGTTTGTGTTTGCTTTTTTCTTGTTGATAATGAATCAGTTACATACATTAAAATATCTGAACTTAAAATGACATGTCATCCAACATTTTACGATTTAAAAAACAAGTGGGAACATGTAACATATTTTAAAAAGTAATACTAGAACATAGATGTAAAACAAACACTTGAGTGTTAAATAAAAAGAGATATATTGTAAGACTTAAATAGTGAAATCTCTTATCATTAGATATATAATTTTAAGTAGTGTGAAATAAACGGAGAATCTATATTGACGTTATATTTTCCCTGAGGTAGATATATTTTAAAAGGGCATTTATATAATTGCAGTCTTGTCTTCACTATTTCCTACAATGTATCTCTATGTTGGCTACTACTGGGTATAAAGTGTTGATTTTCGTTGTAAATAATATTTTTTTAGTTTATTTAAATTTAAGCCTATTTCATTTTAATGTTGTTCTTTCGTTTCTGTTGAATTCTAACTTTGTCACGAATTTTTGGGGGTAAAAGGTACATGCAATTTTCAATAGATGAACAAAATAATGTTTAAATTAAGTAGTGATTTGTGAAGAAGCGATACATAGAAATTTGGGCTTTATTATTATTAAAGTAAATGTCAGTGTTCCCTAAATTAGAAACTATCTAATTTTTTAATAATCTTATTTGATGTAATAGATGTGTTTAATTCCATTGAATGTGTTAAAAATCTGTGTTGTACTTATGTGTTAAAAGAAGTGAGATAAGTAAATTATATATTTTCAACTAGTAAATGTAACTCCCTCGTACAAAAATTAGTAAAAATTAAATGTGTGTAGATCAATTCAATATAAATATATTTAAGTCGCAAATGTTGTTTGAATGAACAACGGTATGAGTTTGATTCCAGAAATAGCTCTTCAACTATTACATTTTCTATAATTCTTGTGTAATAAATGCACACCTATGTTGTTGTTTTTGATTATTGTTATTATGTATACTTACTACATAATTAATTGTCATTTCAGTTTAATAACAGTAACATTGTTTAATAGTTCATAGCAAAAATGTGACCTATTTTACGAAAAGAAACATTTTACCCTGGGTTATTTTTGGATATTGGGCCGTTGTTTATAGAAAATTAAATTAAAATATACCTATAATTACTTGTCTATTCCAAAGCTATTTCCTTTACCCCTTGTATTGCTTTATGCCAAAAATTTAGCTGCAAAAATGGTTATAATATCTTAAACCAATTCTTTCTATTTAGGTTACGTGGATAGTGGAAAAATCGATGCTAAATGTTGCTATCAACTTTAGCTCTTGTTTTTAATTATTCCATTTTTTTTAGAATTAACTTAATCTCCATATTATACTTCATCATATTATACTATGAAGTATAATATGGATATTAAGTTGATTATTCCTCCTTCATACCTACTTACTTGTCAAAAGATCAATGAAAAATTATTTCAACAGAAGTACGATTATTACAAAAAAAAAGGATTAAAAAAAATTCAACAGAATAAGTTAATGTTGATAATTGATGGTATAAAATACTATAGTATTTAGAATACATATAGATTAAATATTAATAGCAACAACAGAAACATTACCTATCTTCATTTTCAGAACATTTATTTTCAAAATAACTACAGAATACCGATTATTTCACTATCCATACTCATTATTTACTATTAGTTAATTGTAGAATTAATGAGTAAATTCCATAATAACTATAAAAACTATGTTAACTATAAGTGAGTTTCCTTGCTTGTAGGTGGATTGTTTTAAAGATGTTACCTTACTCCACAATCGCAAATCCTTATAGTCAATGATTTTTAGATTTAGATATTACTAATAAGGAATAAAGTACTTTGTTTTATTATTTATTTTGTTTCAATGAAAATTATATAGGTATATTTTTATTATTGTAACCTTACATAATTATGTTGGCTGTAATTTAATATTGATGTAATTAATATATGTATTTTTATTTCACTTTGTTGTTTTATTTTAGAGTAACGCAATCAGATAGACAAACAGAAACATTACCTGCACAGACGTTTTATTTAATTACAGAGAGTTCTGTGAAATTTCAATCTTTCTTCTTAATGTATTTTATTATCTTAAGCAAAACAAACCCAAAATAAACAGTAAACATGATTATATTTGTTACTAAATATTACAATCAAATATGCAATACAGATACATTAAATTTCGAAAACATAAACTCACTTGAATTACATGGTTACAAGATCTAACATTACATTAAAATGTCTTACCCCTAATATAATTAATACAATATCGGATTCATAACAATTGTGTACAATTGATAGTACAAAAAACATTTTAATGAGTTTACAAAATAACTAGAAATATTTACTAACACCATAATGAAAAAGAAGTTACAGAGAATGTGGTTTGTTTTATAACATCGTCATTTTTTACGCGTTATTTACAATCAGTAAAATCGTAACTTATATTTACAACTATGCTTTCTACTTCATATCAACCAGTTGAGATTTAATCGATAGTCATTTATCAATTTTTATCATATTACTAGCATGGATAACAGCAATAAGAAAAGTTTTTAAATACACTTGTAAATATTTTGTTTAGTAACAAAAATCTTTTCTTTGAGTGAGTAAGTAGGCTATAAGCTTACACCATAGAATTATTACAACTGGGATCAACATCATGAACAACAGAATGAAGCCAATTTAAAGTGCACCGATCGCGCGTAACTACACGATATTCTGGCGTTAGTGTACCGATGACACTCAATTCGTTTAACACACTAATAAAATATTACACATAAGTTCTTTAAAATCTCACTTTGTTATTTATGATGTTGATTCAAAACATAGTGTTGTTACGCGCGATCGGTGCACTTTAAATATACTTCATTCTGTTGTTCATGATGTTGATTCCAGATGTTATAATTCTATGGCTTACACTCAGGGGTAAATGGTTACTTTAATAATTCTTTGAGCTTCTTTAGTGCAATAAGGATTTTTCTACTTTTACTGTTACACAAATGTTTCCAAACTCCTGCTGTGCAAAAAAAAAAACATCCATGATATATTTGTGGACAGCCACATAACACTGAATCCTGAATCCAGGCTCCTGTCTAAGGATTTCAAAATCTTTTTAAACTTTCGTCAAACAGTTCTTAAAGACTAAATCTTATAACATTTCTTAATATAAACAACTATATAACAAGTTTCTATTTCCAATAATACATACTTTTCTACGATCTTCACAATTTTATGATCATTCAAATTATCTTAATGAGGAATGTAGTAAATTAAATTAATGTTAGTATTCACACAAAGTCAGAAAAAAACTACAAAAAATAAAAATATATTATTATGAATTTTTAGAAATGCAAATCTGTAGAATACTTCATTGATTGAAGCTAAAATGATTTTAGCACCTGTTATAGAGAATAGGTTCAAGAAACATATATACATTTTCATGTTTGACTTTTACACTTAGACTGGTGTAGATGGGGGAAAACCCACAATTTATCTAAGAGCTGTTATTAACATTTCAACATACCTACTTTCATATTATGTTAATACTATAATTATTACATGATGCTTAATCAAATCAAAAGTTTTAATTTTAGGTTGAGAAGATTTTTAAAACAAAATAAACTGGAACTAAAATATTCCACTTCATGTTCCACTACAATTATGTTCATTACATTATTACCTCATGTATTGCATACACAACATACTGATTTTTTTTATAGTATTACATAAATTGTAAGCATATATTTTTATTATTCCACTAAGAGGTCTTATTTTGTTGTGATGATATTATTAATATGTATGTACAACATAAGAGATAGGCCATAACAACTAATAATATATTAACTAAATAATCATTTACAATTTGTAATAGAAATAATGAACTTTAAAAACTTAAAGTTTTAGTTAAAAGTATATTTATCCATTCATTTTTGAAACTTTCTAAATATTTATTTTACAACTGGTTCATTGTCGTTATACACTTCATATTACTTTAAAACAGTAAAATTATCAACAACAAGCATAGGTATCACAAAGTTAAATATTAGAGTGCATCTTGTCACAAAGAAAGTTAGTTACTAACATTATGAATTGTAGTATTTTTTAAATAGAACAGCCTAAAAGTCTGCAATCAAATTTAACTTTAACATAAAGCTTCAATTTATTCAAGTCATGTTTGTTTATATAATCTCAGATTGTAGTTACTTAACCTTACAACAATTAGCAGATGCACTGTTGACAGTCAATCAATAGCAAAACACTATGTTTATCAAAGCTATGGCCAAGTTTTACACATTCAACACAATCCTTTCAGAAATTACAACAACTGTTTGTTTTAGCAGCAGTCTTATAAAATGCTTTACTGTGCATCGACAAACTGTCTGACTTAGCAACTAAATCATCAAGTTTTTCACCTCTCTCTAAAACAGCTTTGATTGTGTCATGCAATATTATCTTTGTCTCATCCAAGTCGTTCTGAATCTTTGTTAATGCATCAGCCTCTCTAGGGTTCTGATATTTTTCAAGGTGCAATGCCAATGCTGGGAAATCAATTGCAGATTCCGTAGCAGTAGCCCAAATATTTGATGGTACCACAGCTGTAAACTCATCAAGTGTTTTAGTGATCAGAGTGTGTGCTACCCTGTTAGGATATTCATGATCCGAAATCAAAATTCCAGCCAAATTGTCTGCTCGTACATAAACTTGCAACATATACTCTCCTTCTTTCACAGACTGCCTTGATGCTGGGTGTGTTCTTTCCACCATAGTTTTGCTAACAAAAGTCATAAATTCCTGTACTGAACTTCGTTGAAAGTAGCTAAAGCTGCGAAGATCATATGCACCTTTCAGTATTGATGCATTATTAACTCCTTTGTATAGTACGAGTAATGCATATACTTTCACCATTTTAGCGGATGTTGCTGGCTTTTTTAAGGCTGAAAAGCAATTTCAGGAAAGAATAAAATTACTTGAAAAGTTAAATCAAGAAATCGCAACGTAACTAGTACAAAGATACATCAGAAAAAATAAGAAATCCATCGTACGTAGAATTACTCACCGAGTTCAAAATACTTTAACACAGGAACTTCTCTTCTACAAAGGAACCTACAATTTTTTTTCTTTAAATAGGAAATGGTACTTAAAGTTACAATCCACAGTTAAAACTACTTTTGTAGATAATTGGTAATTTCTGAAAGAATTCTTGAACAGATTTGTGACACGACTGGGGTCAGGAAGCTTTGACATTTGACTTTTGGATTTTTTGACAGTTGGCAAATTCACAATTGTCATAATTTTTTTAATGAACGTCGGGTTGGGAAAAATATATCGATTCCAAATACATACTTAAATATAGTCGCACAGGCCACAGAGTATGGAATGTGTTTCCTATTTAGGAAATTGTTTAAGATTATTTTAATATCATTCTTAACAATATATCACGCGCAATCAGAATTACATTTAATTTTGCTTAATTTTAACGATGGTGGTTGTCTTAAGCTCTAGTTAATTAAACATGAAGATTTGAGCAATAATTTCAGTAATTATTGAAATACAACATCTGCATTTATTATTTTTTGAAAGTTATTGTTACTGTTTTTTATTTTTAGGTGCCCACAAATTAAAAATGCTTTAATGGGAAATGGGAAACAAACTCCCATTTTAATGATAAAACTTTTTGCGAAGTATTTTTTGTCTATATGGTCTCTAAAATTTGTTAATATTTCATTAAACCTACAATAAAACCATAATATTTTGGGATTGCAATAATACCAAGTATCTGGTCACTTGATATTACTTTTAATGAAATGAAATCTTCGACAACGAACTGTGATTTTTTCCCATCACTTCCATGACATCCCAATTTGTTTTTTGAAGTCAAAAAATTGTTACTTGAAGTTGCTTTGCTTTGATAAGGTTAGTTTTGCGGTTCAATTGTATTTCGCATAATTAATCGAAAATGTCGAACATAAACTTGCAATGTTTGCTGGGAATACAGTGTAACGACTTTGTTATGATAGCGGCCGATCAAAGCAACAGTCACAGTATTATGGTCATGAAGGATGGTGAGTTTGCAATTTTGTAACAAATAATTTCGCGTTACATCAATAGGAAACTATCACAAGAGTATATAACTGTTGATATCTGCTATCAAATTACTTTACAATGTACTGACTAAATCATATTCCAATTAACTTAGCATTTGAAACTACAACATTCAATATCTCTGTTTTTTAGATGAAGATAAGATTTATAAGATCTCCGAAAAGTTAGTAATGGGAGTCATTGGAGATTCTGGTGATACAAATCAGTTTGCTGAATACATAGCTAAAAATATTCAGTTGTACAAAATGCGCAATGGATATGAACTAGGACCATCAGCTGCAGCCAATTTTACACGAAAGAATCTGGCAGATTACCTGAGAAGTCGTGTAAGTTTTATTTTGACTTTATTAACTTATTTGTAAACAAGAACAATTAATAGAAGAGAATTCATTAATGCTTGACATGTACTCTGTAATAGAATTTATATCTGTAAATAAAAAACTTGGTTGTACAGAACATTAAAGTTACTAAAACAATTGTAAATAATCTTTCAGACTCCTTACTTTGTGAATGTACTTATGGGTGGGTATGATAAAGAAAATGGCCCTGAATTATATTTCATGGACTACTTAGCATCAAGTGTGAAAGTACCTTTTGCAGCTCACGGTTACGGTGGATACCTGAGTTTAAGTATTATGGACCGATACCACAAAAAAGGTTAGTTATGTTAATATTAGTTTGGAAAACAATTACTAAAACTAAATTAAAAAATACAAAATTGCTCATTAACCACATGTTTCTCAACTCAACTGTATTGTAATATTATAAAGCACCCTAATAATCTCTCAATTCATTATTCTACAAAACTTTACCCGATAATCAATCTGGCATTAATTCTTGTTTCTTTATCTCAATTAATTAAAGCTGTATAAACAAGGGAACATATTCCCAGACTAATTTACATATTCCTAATATTTTACAGATTTAACTGAAGATGAAGCTTACGAAATACTGAAAAAGTGTGTTCAAGAAGTTCATAAAAGATTATTTGTCAGTCTGCCCAACTTCCAAGTGACTGTTGTAAACCGTGATGGGATTAAAGTACTTCCTGTCATCAACTCTGCATCTCATAAGTAGATTTTAATTATGTGTATGGAAAATAAACTTTTTAATAAATTATGATTAGTTTCTGTACTGTGATCTTAAATCCTTTATTTCATTTCAGTATTCCAGAATTCTATTGATTCAAGAACTTTACTTTTAAATATAAATAAAAGAAAGAATTATATTAATTCCTAAATATTTTATTACAAAGATGTAGTACACATTATTATTAATTTTTTTCTTAATCTATCCACCAGACTTGTTCCTCTCAGGACTAGAAGTTAATGTAGTATCCTGATTTTCAGTCTGTGAAATATTTGCATTATCATTATCTCCTCCATTTTCACCTTCATTATCTGATTGATCTGAAAAAAAATTGTGTTCTGAGTAACATTATTATATTGATTTTATATTCACATACTTGATGAATAAGTTAACTGAAAATTTAATACCATTCTGTCTTTGAGAAAATAGTATAAGTTTCTAAAATAATATACCTTTTTTATCAGCTGGCATATCCTCTGTTCTGTTAGCAACTTGGAAGTGATATTCCAATTCATCAAAATCAAAAACTTGGTCAGTTGGTAAAAGACATGGTAGATATGCGGGGAATGTAGGCTTGCAGGCAATTACTGAAATTTTAAATAATTATAAGTACCATTCAAATAATTACAAGAATTGTATTATTTAAAGATGTTTCTATAGAAAATTTGTTATGATTAAATTACATACATGGGAATACTTGATTGTCATCTGTATTGAATAAGTTATGTGTTTCACTTGTTTTGGCTAAGAATTTTGTTAATGCTCTCTCTATGTCCCTCTTTTGAGATGCCGCCTTTTCTCTTATAGCCTCATATTCGGTAACTGGTTGTTTGTGAGTCTGTCAAAAAATATTATCATCAATTTCAAAAATGTGGCCAAATAACACAATTGGGTCATTCCATGTCAAATCGACAAAAAGTGTGACACTTTTAACATTATTTAAGTTTTGATTTAAAGTTGAATCTATAATATATAGTACATTTTGAAATATTTTTGTTTTCACATCCCATTAACATAAAAAAATATTTTAGACCTCAAATTTTAGTAATCATGTAGTAGAATAATGATATTTAACAAAAAAAAATAATAAAAATAGTGAAAAATTTTTTTTTTTGTCAAAATTCATATCTATGAAACGAAAAATAACACCCCTCTAAAAATTTCAGAATATCTTTAGATATGTTATAAGTATAATATAAAAAAATTTCAGACCAAAATTTTCCCGCGATGGGTACTTTTCACGATTTTGAAAAATTCAAAATTTTTTAATTTTGATCAGTTTCAAAATTTTTTTTCAAAAAAATTTTTTTCTCATACCTCTAAGTATCCTCTGAAAATATACCAGAGTTTTTTTTTAATACTCAGTAGTCTCTGAAATATTAAATAACTAAACTCATAAAATTGGAAAAACAATGAAATTTTTGATATTGAATATCTCTTAGGCAAAATTTTTAAATTTTTTTTCCTTTGGCAGAACTTCGTTTTATAATGAGACAAAACTCTCCACCAAAAATCATTTAAATCGGTGGGGGTCGCGTCCAACTATTTGTCGATTTGACATGGAATGACCCAATTAGTACTTTTAACAGATTTAACATACTTTATTCTCACATGTTAAATATCTAAATGTTTTCCATGGCACTTACGGGTGTTCGTATGTAAGCATGTGGATCTGGCAATGGGGGTAAATGAAAAGGTATATGTGGTGCACATTTAGCTTTAGAGCCAGCTGACAGCATAGCTGGAGTTCTTGGAGCAGGGGCCTGTTGTGGAGGTTGAATTACAAGTCTGTTGGGCCGAGCTGCATATTGTTCTATGCCTTGCAAACTTATACCTAAAAAATTGTTATTGGAAGATCATTTTTCATCCAAAATTGATTTAAGGTTTCTCATCATCATCAATTCTAGTGGTTTAAACAAGAAATTTCTATGTAATTTTTTTAGTAAGTTTAAATTTGAAAGTTTTTTACCCATATTTATAAGTGCCATTACAACATCACTGAGTACCGGTTCCACTCTTCCTGCAAGCTCACAATACCCTTTAGCAGAGTTTCCAACTTCTCCAAAAACTAAAACACAGATAAGGATAAATTATGATGAGGTTCATTTATAAAGCTACATGCATGCTTTAGTAACTAGTACTATCGAGCATGTAATATGCAGGGCCAAGATTGCCCTGGGTACATGCTTTTGTTTAGCAGGGATTAATTGGGGCATCCATCCCAAGGCCTTTGGTAACTTATGGATGTGTTGCGTGGCATAGGAAAACCCTGCAAAGCACCTGTCAAATGGCACTCAACAGTCTCCAAAGACTGGGTTGTATTGCGGCTACAGGTGCTATGTCCACTAATCTTTTATCCGCAATGAAGGCACTCCTTTTTTTAATTATAAACTATTTAGCCAACTGTATGCTGGCAGTATTGATTGAGTCAAGTTAAAAATATTAAAATAAGTATCACATACATAATAATATTAACAACTTATTGGAATTCCACTTACAGCACTGTAGCATTTCTGTTAGGGTTTCCAAAGACATTTTATCTGCAGCATCAAATCCAGCCTCCAATAGAACTGAGGAAACTGCAATGTTAAGGACTCGTCGACGAGCATCTGTGGAAGTATCTGTTTTCTCTGAACCCTCCGACATGTTACAATTTCTTATTTATCAATCCTATATAATGAAAAAAATACTGTAAAACTGGAATGCAATATGGTACAACTATGACTGAAAACAAATTTCACACTAATTATTTAAGAATTTTTACGAACTAGTTTATTATTATTATTACTCAAAAGATTCAATTTTAGCTTATGTAAAGAGATTTTGGTGTATCAAAGTTTTCTAATGTTTAAAATATTTAAACACGAATCCATACAGTCAACCAACTTTATAATCTGTGCAGTCAACAACCATTTTTTTTTTCTTTTGGCACAGATTTTAGGATTGTATGACATTTGACGTATGTTAACGTTTACACATTTGGGTATGCGCATATTTCGGCGGGGCGGACAGTTTTTTTTAATTTCCGTTGGTATGGTTACGGTCTCATATATATATGTATGGTCTGTGGTTACCAATATCATTAGACAAGTCTAATTTGAAGGATTTAAAAAAAATGTATTGTTGTAAATTGTAAATATACTGTATCGCAACATGGTTAACATTTGATTCAACTTAATATTTTTATTCTAACATCTATTATTGCACTGTGCAACAGAGCAATAATTGTTTTAAAGTTGATTCCTATATTTGATAAAAGTTACTTTAAATAATTAAGCTTCCAATCTTATTCAGGAAAACGTTACGAAAGAGAGGTCATTGCAATGCATTTTTTTTTTTTTTGGATTGGTTTAACTTATTTTCTGATATTATATGGAAAATGTACGACTATCGTTGCGGACTGCCATACTATGATGCAAATTTTTTTTAAATCATTTTTTTTTCTTTTGTTCATTCAAATTGTGTGCTTATCTTAATAACTTTCCGCAGAGTGAGCCAAAGTTAACTTATAGTTAACCTGTAATTCGAAAAATCAAAATATACAATTTAGAGGTTAGAAAAGAGTTGAAAATATAATTTAATGGGTTATTCTCCTAAGAAGCTTAGTATGAATATATTATTCAGTATTAAATATCACTTATTAATATACATATTATAATACAAAAACACATACATCTTGACCGTAGTTGAAAAATAGTACAGTGGAGGAATAATGATCAGGAGAGTTGCCTTAGGTATTTCTGGAGGAGTTGATAGTGCTGTAGCAGCCCTCTTGCTTAAACGTTCTGGTGAGAGCCTGTACAAAATACACTTGTCTGAATACTGATTTTTTGGGACCATATTTGTTACGAAACACTAGAAAAACAAAAACTTTTAATTCTTTCCTATTTCCCAGGTTATCAAGTGGAAGGCGTCTTTATGAGAAACTGGGATAGTAATTATGAAGCCGGTTATTGTTCTGATGAAAACGATTTTGCGGATGCGTCATTTGTTTGCCGTAAGCTAAATATCCCACTACACAGAGTGTATTTCATCAAAGAATATTGGAATGAAGTATTCAACGTGCTACTACAAGAGTATCAAACGGGATTTACTCCAAACCCTGATATATTATGCAACAGACACATTAAGTTTGATAGTTTTTATCAACATTGCAGGGACAACTTGGGGATTGACGTGATAGCAACTGGGCATTATGCTAATACATCTTTTGGACCATTTCTAGAACGTTACAATGAGAATGAAGGTGAAAATGTTAAATTAGTATGAAATCATGTCAATACAGAATATTTACTAAAATATTTATGTAATTTATAATATTGCAGATGTTAGATTACTCCAACCAAAGGATAAATTCAAAGATCAAACTTTTTTTCTGTCTCAAATAAAACAATTTTCGTTAAGAAGATGTATGTTTCCTCTTGCAAATTTATTAAAAACAGAAGTCCGAGAAATTGCTAAGAAAGAAGGACTTTTAAATGTTGCAAACAAAAAGGACAGTACTGGTATTTGTTTTATAGGCAAACACAAATTTCAAAATTTCATAGAAGAAGTAAGTAAATATTGGACAGAAAATATTATTTAAGGTCTTATAGATGCTCTGTTATAAAAGACAGTGTTGCAATAAATGGATAAAAAATATCAAATCATTTTTGACTAAATAAGGTTTTCTTGTTACAGTATATAGAAACAAAGAAGGGACAATTCATAGACATAGATACTGGAAGAGTAGTCGGTGAACATGAGGGTTTGCACAAGTGGACTGTGGGTCAAAGATGTTGCCTTGCCAATTATAAAGATGCTTATTTCATATTCAAGAAAGACTTGGAAACTAATAATATTTATGTGGTTAGTTAAAATATTCTATGTTTTATTATTGTTAAAATGCTACTTTGTAGTAGATAGAGGAATAAATACAAGTTTACTAGGATGGGTTGTTCTAAAAGATTTGTTTGGGTAAAGTGCAATGTATTATACAATATTTATGTAAGGGTTTAAAATCTGTTGCAGGTTGCTGGTACAAAACATTCAGCTATATGGAATAATATTTGCTTTACCACATACCCACATTGGATAAGCTCAGAACCAACTGAGTTAACAGAAAATAAAGTACTTAAATGTTACTTTAGGTTTCAACATACAAAGCCCTTATGTCCATGCAAAATTGTGAAGAATGATGAAGGACTCACAATCATATTGGATAATAATTTGAGAGCAATTACTGAGGGACAGTATGCAGTAATTTATAAGGATGGAGAATGTCTTGGCAGTGCTAAAATGAAAAATATTTGTCATAATTTATCATTCTAAGCAAATTTAAATAAATGTTTTGTTATGTTTGCGTATTTAAATCGATTTTGATTATGTACTTCCGTATAAATTCCGCCTTCTTAGAATTTTGATTTAAGGTTAAGATTATTTTCATATCATTTTTATTATAAACACTTTATCCGAGAAAATAATGTGCTTTGTGGCTTTGGTGTGTCAGTGTACCTGTATATATATAAAAGTTTAAGAAGTTTTATTGAATTGAATGAACTTCTGGTCGAAAGGCGGTATCAGATACCTTGGCCTGTGCTATGCTGTTGAGCCAGTGCAGGTATTGCAACTGTCAAATGTCACTTCTAGTCGTGTATCAAATGTCAACGAAATCTGTTATCTGTCAAACTCGTCTACAAACTACAAACTGGACTCTGCTGTCAACGTGATAGTGAAAACGTGTGTTTGCGAACTTTTCTCAAAATTATTAAGTTTTTCTTGTTGTTTTTCGTGTATTTGTGTCGGCTTTTGTGTTTGGTGTTGGTTTATTTGTGTTGTGATTGTATTTGTAAGTATTTTCTTTGTATATAAGTAGTTTAGATAAGAATGGCGAAAAAGCCACCCGACCGCGATAAATCGCCCACATTTCAGTATAATACCTGTCTCACTGTTCCTCTGTCTGAGCACGAACAATTCTTAGACAATATGGATGTTATTACACCGATCCAAGATAGAGTAACCATCCAATCTGACCCTAAGATGCGAAAACGAGCTCACGACTCGAACGATGTGTCGACGAATCCTCCGAAAGTACCTAAAGTCGTCGTCGGTAGGCAGAAATATTCCGTCATGGATAACCCTCCCTACCTAGTGCATGTCTCACAAGCGGACGATAACACCTCCTCCAGCGCCATGATGCACCCCATCAAATTTGGCCTACTGATGTTAAAATACAACGTTGCAAACATCAAACCAGATGGTGTAAAAAGAGTCGGACGTCGTAGACTCGGGATAGAGTTCAAATCGCCGGAAGACGCTAACGCCTTTTTGACAAATGACGTTCTATTAAAACATAAATATCAGGCCTCGATACCATCATACAACATTACCCGCATGGGAGTAGTGAGAGGTGTCCCTGATGATTGGGCTGAGGATGAACTCCTCCAACACCTCAAAGTCCCGAATGGCTGCGGGAAAATTCTCAAAGCTAGACGAATGAGCCGCAGAACAGTTGAAGAGGGTACCACTGTGTGGAAGCCAACACAGACAGTAATACTCACCTTTGATGGCCAAGTACTGCCAAAGAAAATTTTTTGCTGCTATACATCCCTACCAGTGGAACTCTACACCTACCCAACCATACAGTGTTATAACTGTTGCCGTTACGGGCACACTAAAGCACAGTGCAGAAGCCAACCACGTTGCTTTAAGTGTGGACACGACCATCCAGGGAACGGCTGTGACGTCACTGCGGACATGGCCTTCTGCATAACCTGTTCAGGAAATCACTTCGCGAACAGTCAAAATTGCCCAGAAATGGGAAGACAAAAGACCATTAAGGCCATAATGGCCTCACATAGCATATCATATGAGGAAGCTGACAGACAAACGCCAAAAATAAAAGGCAGCTACGCGGAGGTCACCAAGTCAGCAATACAGCTGCACCCTAATATTAGACCATTAAATATTGATATGGATAAATCACAAACTCCACTACCAAATGTGTCTCAAGGGTACGCATCATACAAAAAAACAATTCTCAAAAAACCCCGTTCCCATGCCCCGCTGTCTCCAGGCTATAACCAGAAAGAACACAATAACCTAACTAGAGGTTATTCATTTGAACCATCACACAACGGTTGTGCCTATAAAGATAATAGGGATGACCTAAAGGCAGCTGATGTAATTGAACTTTTAATTTCCATTTTAACACCCCTAATCCATAAACACTCTGGACATGTACCTGACCACGTTGCCCCAAAATTAGAATCTTTCCTCTCCCTACTGAACTATGGATATAGCTCCCCGAACAATGAAAATATTGCAGTGGAATGTTAGAAGCATTGCACACAGAAAACCTGACCTCATTCAACTTCTAAACGAAATCTCCCCGACTGTATGCTCAATAGCTGAAACATGGCTGATTCCAAAACAGAATTTTAATATAAAAAATTTTATTTGTTTACGTAACGACAGGCCTGATGGATATGGAGGTTGTGCTCTGCTGCTTAGGCGTGGGGCTCCTTCCATACCTGTCCCTGTGCAGGTAAACTGTGATGACATCAGCATTGTTGCAGCTAAACTTGATGGAATTGTTTACGTGTCTATATACATAGCCCACCCTCATATATCACACATATCTATTTTACACAATGTTTTCAGACGTTTGGAACAACCATTTGTGGTGATGGGTGACTTTAATTGTCACCACTACAGGTGGGGATCTGAGCATTGTGACGGGTTTGGTAATGGCTTGGTGGATATACTGGATGACCTACAGCTATATGTACTGAACGATGGCAGTCCTACCCGCCGGAGTAATCCTGGGCAAAGTAAGAGTTGCGTTGACCTGACCATCTGTTCACTGGATATTGGATGCCTACTACAGTGGGAGTGTGCCGAATTAACTTATGGCAGTGACCACTTCCCAATTGTAATCCAAATGCCGCAGAGTCGCGTTCCGTATAGGCCACCGACACCTTTACTCAAGCATCGTCTCCCTAAAAGTTACGATTCCGCATGGGACCAATATGCTGCTAAATTGGAAGCAAAGGTACACTCATTACCTCTTCCTGACACTCAGCCGGAGAACCTTCCAACGTGCTATTTGGATTTCATCAAGGCAATCCAGGCTACTGCTGATGAATGTTTCCAACATAAAAACTCCGCCATTGGAAGGATCCCATCCCCACCCTGGTGGGACAAGGAGTGCACGGTGGTGATAAGAGCCCGTAACAGTGCCGAAAGGAGTTATAATAGGGCCATGACACTTACAAATCTCCTAATCTACAAAAGGGTTAACGCCATTTGTAGACGCACCCTCAAAAAGAAAAAAAAAGGAAGGGTTGGGCTGACTTCTGTGCGTCTCTCTCACCCACGACACCGATAGCTACCGTGTGGAATCTCATCGGCCGGTATAGGGGCAGTTTCTCTCGGAGGTACTCTGGGGCCTCCATCTCTGGGAACGTTGCTGCACTCATCGGGTTAAAACTTGCACCTAGTTATGTCCCCCAGCTTGGGGAAACGGTGTTAGAGGTTTCCCACTTACCATCTGAGGAACCTTTTGATGAGCCCTTCTCTCTTGAAGAACTGCATGCTGTAGTGTCTCGGGTCAGGGACTCCACTCCAGGAAGTGATGGAGTCCCCTACTCATTTATCTGCAAGGCCGGCCCCGTCTGTCTTCGATATTTCCTGGGTATAATCAATAGTTGCTACAACCTTGGGTATGTCCCTGAAAGCTGGAAGACGCAGATAGTTATCCCAATCCCAAAACCAGGCGGAAACGCAGAGGACCCAGGTGGCTTCAGGCCTATCGCTCTGTCCTCTACTTTGGGAAAACTTTTGGAGCACCTTATAAAGAATAGACTGGAATGGTATGTTGAACACCACAACATCTTTCCAGATTCACAGTTTGGATTTAGGAGGGGTGTGGGAACTCTGCACAGCTTGGCCAACTTAATTGCGGATATCAGGGTAACATTCACTCAGAACCAATCTGTGTTGGCGGCCTTCTTGGATGTCTCAGCTGCATATGATAATGTCAATCTTTGCATTCTCAGGCAGAAACTGCAAGAGCTGAGAATACCTGCTAAGATGACACGGTATATCTACAATCTGATGATGGCCCGTGCCATCAGAATTAGAACTGCAGACGGACTACTGTCCCCAAGAATGGTGTGGAAGGGACTCCCACAGGGTTCTGTGTTGAGCCCTATTCTGTTTAATGTATACACCTATGACCTATGCTCAGCCCTAAATAATGACTGCAGCTTACTTCAGTACGCGGATGACCTAGCTATATATATTAAAAGCGACGACCTTGAGGCAGCAACAAGTTCTATAAGTGTCTCCCTGCAGTCACTGAGCCAATGGCTGACTAGACACAACCTTTCTCTTTCACCTTCCAAAAGTTCTGTCATGGTTTTTTCAAGAAGACGCAACCTTCCCAGGGTTGACATCAGCATCGATAATGAACAGATACCGTTAAAGGATTCTGTTAAATTCTTAGGAATGATGCTGGACTCCAAATTAACTGGGACTGTCCACGTAAACTATGTCCTGAAAAAGTGTGAATCCACATTTTCGATCTTGCGGAATCTTTCCGGCGTGTGGTGGGGCTCTCACCCGTACACATTGAAACTCGTGTATAACGCGCTTATAAGAAGTGTTTTAGATTATGGTTCATTTTTGTTAGAGCCGTGCAATAAGAGCGGGCTGAGCAGAATTAGTGTGTTCCAGAATAAATGCATGAGACTAATAACAGGATGCATGAGATCCACGCCTGTGAACGCCTTACATCTGGAGTGCGTCGAACCTCCTCATGATCTTCGTAGACAGCTGCTATCTGACCGGTTTATTTTCAAATACTCAATATTTGCCTCGACTCCCCTCTTTACAAAATTAGCCCAATTAAATCAATTAATTTACAACAATCCGTATTGGCAGAATAAAACTCTCCCCCCAATTATACACAGTTTTCGAAGATTGCTGAGTCTGACGTCACCCACAGTGCAACTACCGAAGCTGCCCCTTTTCTCTTATAGCTATGAAGCCATACAATTCCGCCCGAATATACGTCTGAGTATAGGAATTAGCAAATACACCGCAGAAGCTAATACCAGTTTTATTACAGAAGTACGAACCCAATGGCCTGAATGGCACTTCTTTTACTCAGACGCATCAAAGCTGTCCAACGACAGCCCTACAGGTGTGTCAGTATACTACCAGAACTCTAGAATATGTCTACAGTTCCAATGTCCTCCGATGTGCTCAGTTTTTACTGGAGAGTGTCTTGGTCTGTTTGAAGCAATATGCTTTATCGAGTCTCATAACATAGACAGGGCAGTCATATTTACTGACTCTCTGAGCGCCCTACAAACTTTAAAGCAGAACCAATTCCAATCTAAACTGCATAGCAAATTAATAATACAAATTAAAGAAAAGCTGCTAAACTTGCATCTTAAAAATATGTCGGTAGTTCTAGCATGGATTCCTGCTCACGCTGGAATAACCGGCAATGAATGTGCTGATGCTCTCGCTAAGCATGCTGTTAATAACCCGGCGGACATGAAACACAGTGCAATATACAACTACGACCTTATGACTCTGCCTGAAAAATACCTACGTGAGACCTGGGGTCAAAGATGGAACCAATCCAGAACTACAAAAGGAAGGTTCTATGCTGCAATTCAGGAAACGATTCCAACTAAACCCTGGTATCATGCCCGGAGATTTAGGAAATTGTCCAAATGCACTGTATCAGTCATAAATAGACTCCGACTAGGGTTCTGCTGTACTCCGATATTTCTACATAAGATCAGAATACGTGACCACTCAATATGTGAATGTGGCCTGGAGGATGGTTCTCTAGATCACATCTTTTTTAACTGTCCTCTGAACAATAATTCCTCTGACTTATATTCCTGCCTACCAAAATTGGAAATTCCTTTACCAATTAATTTCCCAGCATTATTGACTTTCTTCCCAAAAATAGTGGGAACCCTTATAAAATTCATAAGTCAAAATAACATAAAACTATAAATTATAATCGGTTACCTAGCCAGAGGCAACCTAACTACTGTACATTAGTGTATATAATACCTTGAACCTATTTGTTATGTCCTTAGAGTAATAAATGTTCTAACCCTATCATTAACATAATAGGTCTCCTGTAAATATTATTATTATAATTTATGATTGTAAATAATTGTTTATCTGTCTAACCTTTCTAACCATAATAATATGTAAATAAAATATATTTATTTGTTTTTTTTTTCAGGTAACACTAAAGCCCGCAATAAGAATACTGTATTTAAGTATTTAGTATAATAAACAAGTTTTGTTTAATTTGTAAATTTCTATTTAATCAGAAAAGTCCAGCAGGTTTTCCTGTTACAAGACATTGGCAGAGTTGTCGTCGTATATACTGACGGCAGGGCGCCATAAATAAAGCGAAGAAGAAGAAGTACAAACTGTGTTTTACCTCAATATTTACCAATATTAAATATTAATTGATTTTATTCCTCGTTTAATTAGATAAAATAAACAATATATAATGTGGACAAAATTGCTAAATGTAGAAATTAATTTTAAGGACAACTTTTAAGTATTGAATGAGAATAGGCACCACCATGCTCTCAGTAGTGTTTTAAATGTAAGAAACAAGTTGGTATACCTTTAAAAATATAGAAAAATCAAAATGTCTTTTCCTCCAATAAACTACAGTGTGCCACCTCCGGCTATACCGCGGCTAAACGTTCCACCGCCACGTATTCAAAGGCCACCGCAGTCCATGTATGGGCCACCTCCGCCGGTTCATCAGAATCTAGTACCATCTCATCCACCACCTACGATTATTCCAGACGTAACTTCCTTATTTAGCAGACCGCCACCACAAGTACTATCGACGATACCGTTGCCTCCGGGGCCTTGTCCTCAGTCCCAAGCTCCTCCAGTTGTTTCTCAATCTATGAATTGTCCTAATTATTCGGCTGCAACACAAATCCCTTCAGTGCCTTCATTTTACCCACATCTAGTACCAGCTGGAACATCAAAAGACTATTCATATGGAGAATACAGGCCACCAAAAAGTAAAGATGAATATTCAGTGCAAAATTTCAAAAAAATTACTGTCCCTCCTACAAATCGCAGTTCATGTAAATCATTCATGCCTCAAGATAAAGAAGGTAAAGATGCAAGAGAATCAAGACAAAGTAATTCCTTAAATAGAAAACACTCATACAGAGGGAATTCTCCATATAGAGATTATTCTCCAGACCGAGATCATTCTCCACATAGATCAAATGACAGATACAGAAAAGAAAAAGAAAGATATAGAGATTACAGATCTCACAGGAGCCGTGGCCCAAGCTATCGTTCTAGAAGTCCATCTAGATATAGTTCACGATCTGAAAGAAGCCCTTCCCGACATAGCCATAGAGATGAGAGGTATAGTGATAAAGAGAGGAGTTATTATGAGGAACGTCAAAGAAAATATGAACATGGGAGTCATCGAAGTGAGTCTCAATATAGAGATTACAGGAGTCACAGTAGAAGTGGATACAGGCCTAGTAGGGAAATCATGTCTAGAGAAAGGTCACAAAGGCCTGAAAATGATCCTAATCGACAATTATCAGATCGTGAAAAAATTTTGGAAGAGTACAGGTAAAATTTTTGTTTATTAATAATTTGTCTTACATTGAAATGGTACACTATTTTAAGAAAAGTAAACAGAGATGATTTTATATTTGAACCAAACTGGAATGGTGGGTCTCAATAACATTGTTTTATGTTCTAGGAAGAATTATTGCAGAACTTCTGAAGATTTTATACAAAAAATGGAGCAGTGGTCCAAGGAACACAATGTTGAAGAAGAAGAGGTCAGTACTACTACTACTGTTTTTACTATATAACTGTATTTTACTAGAAGATTTTAATGAAAGAAATGAGAATTTAATCAACCTATCTGTTATAATTTATATTTTCTACCCATCACATTTCACAACATAGAATCAGATATCTACAAAATAACCTATCTTTTCAGATTAAAACTTTGATTTATTCATTGCTCTGAGATAGATCTGATTTGCCCAAATAATAGTAAAATGTTGGAAAAATGCATAACAAAAGATTTTTTTATCACTTCATTTCATTAGGGTTTAAAACCATTTTGTTAAATAACTAAATTATAATGAGAATAAACTTAAATTCCAGTCCACAATGTGGTACAGAAGTTCACCAGCAGAATTGTACTACAAAGAAGTGTCAACTGGGGAGGGTGTTGAACAAACTTTGAAGCTAAGAAAACTATGTGAATTGTTCTTCAAGCAATTAATTGAAAGAGGGAGAAATGCAAGACCAGAAGTTGATGAACTTCCACCATTGAAACAGCCAAAAACAAAGAGGTGTAAACATAATAAATGTATGTACCCCAAATATTTTAATTATAATGATTTTAAATACCCATACTAGCTGCGAATTACTGATAATAATTGATATTAAAAAAAGACATAAAAAAAAATGCTCATTATACAAAAAAAAAGACATGCCCACTGAGGTTCTTGCCAGTTCTTCTCAGGACGGTGACTATAATTATTATTTTTTGTGTCCGAACTGGTGGTAGCTGTTAACTTTTGACATCAACAAGAATGAGTATGTCATCAATGTTGAAAATAAAGTATTTCATTTCATTTACATGCAAAAGAATGGGATAGCTCAAACTTTTTGAAATTACACATTTTTTTTATACAAACAAACCATTTTGAATTTTGTAACTATTTTTACAGCAAATGAAGAAAGTTCATCATCATCATCTTCATCTGATAATGATGGGTGCCTAGATGATGATGGATTGCAAGGATATACTGACAGAATAATGCAAGAACTACAAAGGAAACAGAGTCATCCTAGGCGATTGCACCCTGAAATGTGGTATGTTTTCAATTTCACTAGTGCCTTCCATTCTGATACTAGGTTAGAAATAAATTTTAATGGTATTAATAACTTTCCACCAAATTAAAATTCCTGTATACTCAAGAATTTATATTAATTGCCAAATAAATTGCTTTAAATAACCTTATTTACATAGTAAATTTTATGCAGTTATGTCCTTTATTATAATGTTTACCTCACAATTTTATTGCAATTGTTTTGCAGGTTCAACAACACAGGAGAAATGAATGGCGGCCCATTGTGTCGCTGCAGTGCCCGAGCTCGTCGTTTTGGCATGAGGCACGGAGTCTACGCCGGAGAACAGTCCTTCCCGAAATGCATCCCTCATCTTAGCAATATTGACAGGCTTTATCATTATCGGTTAGTATCAAATTTAAAATTGATTGACAGAATTGATTGTTGCATCAATTTATTACTTGTTTTGTTTGTTTAAACTCTGTGTCATATGAATAAAAGATTTTCTAAAAAAAAATGTTTCTAACAGATAAATATTGTTTCAGAATAACAGTGTCACCGCCTACTAATTTCCTGATCAAAGCACCAACAATAATAGCTCACGATGAGCATGAATTTCTATTTTCCGGTTTTTCTCTGTTCTCCCATTACAAACTGGCAAAGTTGCCAATGTGCAAAGTTATAAGGTTCAATATTGAATACACTATTTTATATGTGGAAGAACCTGCTCCTAAGAATTTCACCGTACAAGAATTAGATATGTTTGGTAAGATTAAAATTATTCAATTATATTTATTTGTATAATTGTACTTAATATTTCATGTTAAAAATAAATGTATCATTAAAAACTATGTTTAAATTAAATAATTGAAAAATAATAAAAATTATTGTTTGATTGCAGAAGATTTTCTGTTCACGGAATTACTAGAGTTGATTGATTTGGATTTAGGGAAAGCTACAGAAACATCTTGCTCACAGTTCCATTTCATGCCTCGTTTTGTGAGATATTTGCCTGAAGGAGGCTGTGAGGTACATAAATACTTCAAATTTATATGCACATGCGTAATTTCTATTTATGTTTACATTAACATGATCTAATATTTATTATTTCTAGGTTCTCTCAATGTGTGAAGTATTAAAGTATTTGATTGACGAAAGTGGTTTGCTGATACCGCCGGATAAGCTGAAAGATGTTCACGCAATGGATCATTACACATGGCAAAAGTTTGTTGATAGAATAAAAGGTGAGTGTTGGTTAAAATAATAAATTGTTTTTTTATTGCTTCATTTGTTAGGTCCACCCCTGACTGTTTTGATATGTCATTGCTACGAAATATCGCAGTTTTATCCTATTGTTTTCTTTTTGTTATTGCTTATAAAATACACCTTTTCGGTGTTACCCGAGCGCTATGACTTGACCTTCTTCAAACGACGCTTGAAGAGAGTCCTTAAGGGTAGGCCGTAGGTAGCCCTGCAGTGTTTCCTGACAGTGCAGAGGTCCATGAACGATCAGATGGGCCGTTAGCGCGTCTGCATACGAGGCAAAAAAAACACACTCCTATTCTCCTCTGGTCTACTTCCCCTATCTTCCTCTCTCTCGGTCTCCTGCTATCTCCTTTGGTCCCCACTTCTCTACCTCATTTTCATAAGCATTGAAAGGTATTTTCAATTATTAACAGGAATGATAGTAACATATCCTGGCAAGAAGCCTTGCTCAGTCCGTGTGGATCAGTTAGATCGAAGTCCACCGACACCACCAGAGGGGGAGGAGTCGCAACCAATAGAAGAATATTATCCTGAAATCGTACACTTTGGTATACGACCACCGCAACTCAGTTACGCTGGCAACCCTGAGTAAGTCAATTATGTATTTTTTTACCCCAATTCCAATACAGCGTAATTTAATAATAAAGAATTACAAAAATATTACGTTTTTTTAAAAATCAAATACAAACTTTTACGGATTTTTTTTTTAAATATAGTCAAATAAGGTAGTGATCCCGAACGAACTGCGGGTGAGCGCTCCAGTTTCTGCATCTAGCGAAAATTTATGTTCACAGACGAGTGGTTAATTGCGTCAGTTTAAAACTTTGGAACTACTACCATTCATAAAATTAACAAATTAAATTCAAAATGAAATTACAAATTTTTAGGTATCAAAAAGCTTGGCGCTACTACGTTAAATACCGACATTTAATAGCGAACATGTCGAAAACTTCATACAAAGAGCGACAGAAACTGGCCGCAAAAGAAGCAAAACTGCAAGAAATGCGTACTCAGTCAAAAATGAAGAGGGACGTTACTGTGGCCATATCGTCTGAAGGATTTCACACGACCGGACTTATGTGTGACATTGTACAGGTTTGATATTTAAATTGATGAATTATATCTGTAGTATACTTTACCATTATAATTTTAAATAAATTAAAAATTTATTAATATGTGTGTGTTGTGTTTTGCTATGTAACTTTTCGAAATGAAAGCTAGTTTTTTAGCATCAAAAAACTTAACTATTAGCTATTTTACCTTGAAGAGATTTTAATCGAATGTAAGCACACATTTAATTGCTGCTTGTGAAATTTAGAAAAGCAAAATATAAATTAACGAATTAGTTCAGTTCTTCTGCTTTAATTTCAGCACGCCATGTTAATACCAGTATTAGTACGTCATCTTCGATTCCACAAATCGTTGGATAAGCTAGAAGAGAAAATCAACTACGTGTTCAAGCAGCGAGCGTTGCTTCAGACTGCATTAACCCATCCCTCGTACAGAGAGAACTTCGGCACCAACCCCGACCACGCCAGGAACAGCCTCACCAACTGCGGGATACGGCAGCCGGAGTACGGAGACAGAAGGATACATTATACTAGGAAGAAGGGTAAGATGATCGAAGGTAGTCTTTAAAAAAATATTGTGCAATACCCTCTACCTAGGGAAAATATTCTAAATAATGATATTACCGAATTTGCTGGGAAGAAACACAACTGCATTCAAAGAATAAAAGAATCGAACCTGTTTAAATTCGAAATACTTTGGTTGTTAGAATAACTATTTAGAAAGAAAGAAATGTTTAAATGTGGTTATGTTATTGTCCCGGCATTACAGAGTATTAGCGACAGTGACCGCTTACCATCAGATAGGCAGTAAGCTCGTTTATCTATCTCACAATAAAAAAGTTATGTTTTTTTGCAGGCATAGTAACTCTAATCAAAATAATGTCCAGTTTCGGTAAAATGAGCGAAACAGAATCTGAAATCAAACACAACGAACGGTTAGAGTTCTTAGGCGATGCGGTTGTTGAATTTCTATCGTCGATACATCTGTTTAAAATGTTCCCCGGGTTGGCAGAAGGAGGTTTGGCCACATACAGAGCTGCTATTGTACAGAATCAACATTTAGCGCAACTTGCTAAGGTACTTTTCAAATTATGAGGATGTTTTTTGAGTTTGTCCTATGTTTTTTTATTTCCCTATGTCAACGAGCACCCTGACCTTAAGCGGTTATCATTGCTTATGGACCTCTGCAAAGTTAGAAGACACAGCGGGGTTGCCACCTACGGCCTACCGGGGCGGCGCGACGGTTAAGAGTGCCGAGTGCGTAACGCGTCGCGCCGTCCCTCACAACCCCGTGCTGGGTTCTGGCCCCTGCCGGGATTCGGACGCTGAGTGTGAGCTGTTGGAGGTTTAAGTGCGGTTCAACTCCCACATATCCGGCGTTTTCTCCAATTAAAAAAAAACCTGCGTCCTATCATCTAATTTTAAAAGAACATTTTTAATTACACTGTGTTTTTTTTAAACTACCTATATATTTATTGTGTGAAACATCACGAAGTCTACTAAGTATTATGGGATTGATAATAATATTCTTTATATCTATGTAATTGTAATACGTTTTTGTACAGAATATAACCTTGGAACAGTTCATGTTATACGCTCACGGCTCGGATCTGTGTCGCGACGTCGTGATGCGTCACGCGATGGCGAACTGCTTCGAAGCTCTCATGGGAGCTCTGTTCTTAGACGCTGGACTTGAGGTAGTATAACACGGACTTTCTCATACTATATTTACAACTATGAATTTAAAATACACGGAAAATGAAATGAAATTTTAATTGTACGTACGTTGTACGAAATATACAGGGTGTTAGGGAAACGCTCCGAACACATTAACACTATTAAACATGCGCTTCCCTAAGTTCACGTATGACTAGTGACTACTATTGACACTTAAAAAAAACTTGAGAGGTGTCATGGGACACCCGAATAGAACGAAGTTCCTTTCGATTAAAAGATATCTTATATTTTTTTTTCCTAACGTAACGCGCGATAAAGAACGTGTTTTAAAAGATTTTGATCACAGGGCCATCTAGCGATAATCATCTAAAACAAAAATGTGTTGTGACTTGTTTTCGTAAGATTTTTTCCGTCTAGCCCCCTTTCACAACGCGCGATAAGAAATTTCGTTCCAAAATGTGCTTCCCTAACACCATAAGTATGACTTCTTTGTAAAAACTACGTATTAATTTATTCGTTGATCTTTGTATAGTGAGATGAGGTGAAATTCTGCACTGAAAATTAGTTCCCAACTCCACAACTCGCAATAGTTTGAAAATAAGTAGAGGAAATCAGTATTTAATTTGTTTATTTTCTTTGCAGGTAGCTGACCGAGTTTTTGCTTTAGCATTGTGGCACAATGAACCAGAGTTATTAGGAGTATGGACGAAGGAGCGAGCACATCCCTTACAAGAGCAAGAACCGCAGGGCGACAGGAAATACATTAAAGATTTCGAATTTTTGCAGAAGCTCACCGAATTTGAAGAGTCGATAGGTAAAATAATTCCAAATACGTCATACATAGCAGATTTAATTTAAACGAATTCTCTCGATTTTATGATTTTTATCTTTGGTGTTAAATTTCACTACCACTTTGAGACATTAAAGATCTGTTCGAAAAGCTTATACAGGATGTTCTACATTATATTTAATGAACTACTTGCTGTTCATTAGTCCCGCTAAAACTCACAGCGTCTGAACCGATTTGCGAAGTCCAGGGAAGGTGTTGATGAAAAACATCACGTGAACACTTATTTATTACGATTTATGTTACATTCATAGATGTAGTTGCGCGGGCCGGCTAATATTCCATATTTTTTTGTTTTAAAACATTTTTACAGTATAATCATCTTATTCTTCTTAGTCTTATTAAGAGTGTATATTTCAGGAGTACAATTCAAACACATCAGGTTATTAGCCCGCGCGTTCACGGATCGTTCAGTAGGATTCACACATCTGACTCTCGGCTCGAACCAGAGATTGGAATTTCTGGGCGACACTGTTCTACAGTTGGTTGTGTCGGATAGATTGTATAGACACTTCCCTGATCACCATGAAGGACATTTATCTGTGAGTATAATTTTATTTCGTAAAATACAATAGTTTTATTAAAAAGTAACCAAAAAAACAAAATTTGGAAGAAATCATTTCACTAAAACATAAAAAAAAGTGTCAAATGTTAATTTAATCTTGCAGCTACTAAGGTCATCTCTAGTCAACAACAGAACCCAGTCTATGGTTTGCGACGATCTGAACATGTCTGCCTACGCTATTTACAATAATCCTAAAGCTAAACCCACCATAAAGAAACATAAGGCTGATTTACTTGAAGCATTCTTAGGCGCCCTATTTATTGACAAGGTAAGTTTTAAATGAGCTATTACTTTTGTCACATTTTTAACATTGACTTAGGAAAAAACTCGTTTCTTTACTTAGAAATTCTAAATCACACTTTTAATTGTCGGTCGATGTCTAAACAACAAAACGGACAAACATTACACACGGATTGTATTTTCTTTTTCTTCTATTGTTTGTTGTTCTATCTGTTCTAAGCTGTCTCCTCTGATATCTTTCAATTAATGTAATAATATTTAAAACGTAACGGTCTCCTGCGATACAGGCCTAGCCTAGTGCAGGGACCATTGCTATATTTTTTCTGTACTGTGTATTTTGTTTAAAAATAAATTATTTTGTATTATTTGGTTGAATATGGAACACTGATTATTATTAAAAAATCAACCTAACTTATCAATTCTTTATTTGAACAACAGAATCTGGAGTACTGTCAGGCGTTCTGTAACGCGTGTCTGTTCCCGCGACTGCAGCAGTTCATCATGAACCAGGATTGGAACGACCCCAAGTCTAAACTGCAACAATGTTGTCTCACGCTGCGCTCCATGGAGGGTGGAGAACCTGATATACCGGTTTACAAGTATGTTACAAGGCCGCCTTTATATCGCACTAGCTGCTGCCCGCGACGTCGTCTGCGTGAACCCTATGACCCGTTTTTTTTCATTTTTCCCGGCAACTATTCGATTTTTTCTCGCCGTAAAAACCATCCTTGAACTTCAACGAACATTTTAAAAAAAGATTTGGTCTAATTGGTCCAGGCGTTGTTGAGTTATGCGCTTACCAACACATTTCATTTTCATCACAACGCGATTCTTTTTTATATATAAGATTTAAATTATAAATGTGATTTGTAGAGATGTTTGTGTCTCAATCACTCCTAATGGCTGATTCGATTCAGCTGAAAGAATTGTGTTCTTAGAATATTGTTTGAATTAACACACAGGATTATGAAATTGATGTCCGGGGATTTTCCTGAGAGAGTTGGAGTATTAAATTTTATAATGCACAACTATTTTTCTTGTTGCTATGTGGTGCTACAATAAAGAATTTTCTAGCTATCTATCTATTGATGAGCAGTTAGTTGAAAATTTCAAACTAATTTATACATATAGGTGGCGCGACGTAAAGAATACTGTATTGCGTAAATCGTTGTGTTGTGTTACGTCGTGTAAATTTGGTAGCTGACACTCGTCGTGATTGGCCAGTTGTTTAAGTTTCTTTTAAAGTGACCGTTGTTTTTTATCTTAGATCTTAATTTATTTAGTTGTATGTCGTTACTATTGAACAGAGTGATCGAGTGCCTCGGTCCTACGAATACGCGCGTGTACACGGTGGGCGTGTACTTCCGCGGCAAGAGGCTCGCCGCCGCGCGCGGACACTCCATACAGGAGGCCGAGATGAACGCGGCCGAGGAGGCGCTCAACACTGCACACGGTAGGTCTAACAACACGACTCTTATTCAAATATCTTTGTGACTTCGAGCTTACGGCCCATCTGATGGTAACTGGTGACCGCTTACCATCAGGTGGACCGTATGCTCGTTAATCTACATTGCAATAAAAAAAATAAAAAAAACTGGATACTGTCGCTCATAAACCTCTACCAGGGCAATAAGGGGCCGTTATCTATCACCTACCCGTAGAGGAATTTTCTTAACCCTCCTTTGAAGCGAGACATGTCATAGCGCTCCAGGAACACCGTGGATGGGAGTATTTTCCAAATCGGAATAAAATTAATCGGATCGCCTTAAGAACTAATAATATTGTCATATACAGTTTAGTTTATAATTAAATGGAATAAAATCCTGCTTTTGTTAGTATTGGCCCTCTGATCGCAGCTGCTAATTGATTTTTATTAAAACAAACAAATTAACAACAAACATCAAATTAAAAGATCAACCAATACTGATATTAAACTCAATTTTTACAGGATTATTCCCTCAACTAGACCACCAGAAGCGTATCATAGCTAAAAGCGTGCGCAAAAGGAAGGGCGCGCGCGATCCCCGAGCGCACGCACTCGCCATGCGGGACGAAAACGTACCCAAAGCGTACAGACTCGACGTGCCAATCAAACCGGACTCTTCCGACGAAAGTAGCGCTCACAGCGAATCAGAACACGAAGATATTCCCTCTAAAGCAAATGAGGACAGCGGATTGGACAGTGACACTGAAACAGAAATACCTGAGAAACTCGAAAACGTGGAAGTCAGCAGTCTACTTAGTGACATGGAAAAAATAAAACAAGAACTCATCAAGAACAATGAGTATGAGAAGTTAAAAGAAAAATGTCGACGATCTGATTCTGATGAAGAGTAAGCGATGAATTTATTTATTAATTCAGTCGTTTTTTTTGAAATGTCTTGAATTTTTTAAAATCCAGATTAAATTCGTAAAATATGAATTCGGACCCTTAGGTCTGTTATAAAAATCAATTTGTTTTAAGAATAAGTGCAAAGGCGTTAATATTGTGTAAGTATGCTTAATGTAAAATGACGTATTTGTTGATATCTTAGGTTAAGCGATGAAGTAATAAATTTGTATTCGTCACGAAAAGTTAAATGAATTAGAATGAAATTTTGAATATTTGTTTTTTAATGGCTTTTTGGTAGATTTTCTATTGTTTAGTGGTGGTTTTAAGTCTGATTAGTGGTTTTTGTAAAGATTTTCCGTAGGCGAAGCCGCGGTATAAAGTTGGCTGTCTAGAATTAGTGTTATTTTTTAAAAAAACTAAGTATATTTAGAAAACAAATATCGAATAAGGAAAACTATTGACGTTTTTTTTTACTTAATTTGGTGTCCACACAATAATATTCATAGGATAACTTTAAGACCAGATGCTAGTCAAAATTGATGGTCCAGGTTCCCTGGTCTATTTTTATAATTGATTACTATCAAGCTAATTTTTCTTGAGTACTTTTATTTTGATGAGACGCCCAAAAATTTCCTATACCAAATTCTCGATTGTGGTAGCTAACAGAGGTAGCAAGGATATAATATGTCGATTTGATGATTCTCAAATATTTATTACTAACCGAATTTCCTTTTGTTATATCTCAAGATAATTATCTAAATTATGTGAAAAAATATTTGTCCTACAAAATCTATGGTTGGATTAAAGAAGTCCCCTCTTTCCAACATGTATCGATAACCAGGTCATCATAAATGATTACTAACCAGCTGATTTTTTTTTTTTTACTTAATTAATATTTATATAATTTAACAGATAAATTGTCCTACAAATTTCGTGGTACGTTACCCCGGTCCTACGCCTAAAAGTAGTAGTATACTTCCTTGATGTAAAAATAATTACTATCAAGCTGAATCTTCGTGAATAGCTTGGTTTCGATGAGTCGCCCAAAAATTTCCTATACCAAACTCTCGATTGTGGTAGCTAACAGAGGTAGCAAGGATATAATATGTCGATTTGATGATTTTCAAAAATTTATTACTAACTGGGTTTTTTTTTGTTAAATCTCAAGATAATAATCTAAATTATTCGAAAAAATATTTGTCCGACAAAATTTATGGTTAGATTAAAGAGTCCCCCTCTTTCCAACATGTATCGATAACGAGGTCATCATAAATGATTACCAACCAGCTGTTTTTTTTTCTATTTCTTTAGCGTCTCAAAAAAAAATTTTACTTTTTGGTAGATTCCACTCAACGAGAAGTTAAAAAATTAATTATCGTCAATGTAAATCAAACAAAAAATTTACAAAAAAAAAATTGTTTGAAGAGTATGTATGCAGAATATATTCATTAAAAACAAAAAATGATCTGAACAAAGGACGGTATGAGTTATTTGAAAAAGGGTATAAAACAAAAAATGATAATGAAAAAATTTTAAAACATAAAATCGTAGGATATGATCCTTCCAGTTTGCCACCAACAAAAGAAGAATTGTTGCAAAAGAAAAAAGTCTGCGACAGCATATATCTAACTATCCTATTTTAGTCACAACCGCTTTTATGTTTAGCAAAATAATATTTCGTCCCAAGATTGAATTTAACGTTAAAAGATTATCGTCATATTAACCCTTATCCAAATTAAGTATTATGTTATCAAGAGTATTAATGTAGAAGTAAATTATTTTTTGTTTTATTCCAATCGGACTTTTCGTTTAGGAGTTATGACGAGTATAAAACGCAATGAATATGTGTATTGTAAATGCTCTTCGGACCGCGCAAATAATAATGCGACCGCATTGCGAGTACTGTTTGAACCCCTTTGTAACGCAGACGAAGTTGCGCGGGTCAGCTAGTTATTATATAAAATACTTAATTTTTTCATGTTATTACAGAGTTAGATATCACGAGTGAGGAAAGTGAAATATATATTTATACATATATATATATATATATATATATATATATATATATATAAAGTTAATCATCATCAGACTCATCTGATAAATCTTCAGAATCTTCGCCGTCATCTTCATCTATTTGTAACCTGAGATACAGTGGAAAAATGTTTTTTAAATTTAAATAATTTTGTTTTTTAGATACCTAGGTACAAAAATATGTGTATTTATACATATATACTATTATTAAAATTTAAAAAACATTTTTCCACTGTACCTCAGGTTACAAATAGGATAACTAAAAAATTACAATTTTTGTCGGACTAGTGATACATACCTGTTTTCTTGTAGGACGTTGTTTCATTTGGGTAAAGAACACACTAACCTATTATATAAAATTTTTGTCCTACAGTTAGTAAAGAGAAAAATGGTCTTGTGGTATTGACAATGTCTGAGCATAGGACCGGGGTAACGTACCACGAAATTTGTAGGACAATTTATCTGTTACATTAAATAAATATTAATTAAGTAAAAAAAAAAAAATCAGCTGGTTAGTAATCATTTATGATGACCTGGTTATCGATACATGTTGGAAAGAGGGGACTTCTTTAATCCAACCATAGATTTTGTAGGACAAATATTTTTTCACATAATTTAGATAATTATCTTGAGATATAACAAAAGGAAATTCGGTTAGTAATAAATATTTGAGAATCATCAAATCGACATATTATATCCTTGCTACCTCTGTTAGCTACCACAATCGAGAATTTGGTATAGGAAATTTTTGGGCGTCTCATCAAAATAAAAGTACTCAAGAAAAATTAGCTTGATAGTAATCAATTATAAAAATAGACCAGGGAACCTGGACTATGACGTTAATTTTATTGATACAGAGTTATGTTATCTTAATTTAAGTTTTTATTTGACTACACTATCAAAGAAATATCTGATCAGTATAAAAATCATAAAAAAATACAGTATTATTGTTCGCGAAGCTCATCAGCATTTAAATGATTTTGCCTTGTATGGTTTCAGAGGGAAATATTTTTTTATAAAAGACACCTAAATTAATATTGTACAAAAAATTAAAACATAGTCACATGCAGTCTTAAACATGAAATATTCTCGATAAATAAAACAATAATAATAAATATAAGTGTTTTATTATTATTTTTAAGTTGAATCACAATAATACGACACAGCAGAGTGAGAATACAACAGGTCCTTTCAATTTTCCCGCTCGGAGTGTCAGCCATTGTTTCTGATTGGGTACGTACATTTCTGCCGGCATCAATTGTTCGGGGGAATCGTTTTCTGTTACTGAAATAAAAAAAAACTTGAGAGGTGACATGGGACACCCGAATAGAACGATGTTCCTTTCGATTAAAAGATATCTTATATTTTTTTCCTAACGTAACGCGCGATAAGGAACGTGTTTTAAAAGATTTTGATCACAGAGCCATCTAGCGATAATGATCTAAAACAAAAAAAATGTCGTGACAACTTTTCGTAAGATTTTTTCCGTCTAGCCCCCTTTCACAACGCGCGATAAGGAACTTCGTTCCAAAAGCAACACTGAGATTCGGAGGATTTATTTATTAAACATGGAACAGTGTGAAAAATAAACGTTCTATGTGTTAGAGGGTAGAAAGAAAATTTTAGTGTAACTTCAAACAAATTTTCTATAATTTGCATTCATTATTAAAATTGTCTTAAAAAAGTTGTCATCATTCATAGATTAATTGGCAAATGTTTCCATATTTTAAAAGCCATACGAAGTCAAAAATAAATTCACCATCTTTCCGTATGCGCTGAGCTGATTGCATAGTGGATTCCTGCATTGATATAAGATCTCCGGGCGCGTGCAATAACAATCTACCGACTCCTTCACACCGCCTGTTCAAAAACATTTTGTAATCAATTTTTTTTTATCTGTATAATAATTTATTCACTTATTTTTTTCATTCTATTTTTAAAAATACATTTACAAGAAAATAAAATTTAAAAATACAATATAAAAAACAGAGGGCCACTGCAGGCGGAGTCTACGACCCAAGCCATCAGTGGTCAGGGCTCAAGAGAGAGGAACCTCCTCACAATACGTCCCGTGTCAAGAACGACCGCCGCGCTGAATCAGGCCCTTTACCCAGCCGGGGAGCGAAAGCTTCTCTAGATGACGGTCGAAGCTTTTCGCTATTAGACCGTGCACAGATACAACGATCGGAACAATGATGGTCGATTCAACACGCCACATGTCGGTCACCTCGTGGGCCAGGTCCAAATTATTATTAAGTATATAGTACTATATAGTTCCTTTGAAAGTCTAATAAAGATAGCTAATTACAGTGGTACAAAGAAACATAAACTATATTTGAATAAGATTTTTGACATATTCAATATTAAGTATTAGATTGTAGACTACTGCATCCCATGTACATAATTACATTTAATCAAGATTAGCCTACTAGGGAAGAATCAATAAAAATATCTCTTATCGTGTGATTGAAAACTGGACTGATCAATGGATTAGTAGATTACCTCAGAACTTCGTTGTTTAACATTTGTTTCCTAGCTGCGGTGGTTAGAAGTTTGCAGTCATTCAACCAATTTCGAACCTCGTTAAAATCGGCAAGAAGTTGCAATGCAGCGTCTTTACTGCAATACAACATATCCGTAATATTTAGTAGGTAGTTTATTGATTTTTTTAATGTTGCATGTTTTTAAAACATTGTAAGATTTTATTAATATATAAATGAGCATAATTAGCCGGTATTACATGGGTTTACTTAGTGCTTATCTAAAAGTTGCTTGTTCATACATATTTACATACATATTTAATAGGTTCTAAAAACAAAGTGTTTGTGCGATAAATTCTTATCTGTTTTATTTTTATACTGGATAACATTGAAATTGATGTGTAAAATATAACGATACCCACCTAAATTTAACTTTAGCCACGTATATGTGATGTAACCACGATTCTCCCATGATCCTCAATACCATATTCAACGTGGCTACATCCTGAGTTGCTTTTATCACTGGTAACAGCATTTTATCTGTAAAATATACATTCATACATTGTACTAAACAGTAAGTTTTGTTATCTTTTTCAATCGAAATTGTAATATATTAACATCAATAATATAGGGTGAATTTTCTACACAGTTAATACTTATAAATAATTGTACAGTATAAGTTTCGTAATCGGATCTTAGAAACCCGACAGGAATCGGGTTATACAGAGGCTCCGCCACACACTTATTGTTTACATTTCAGTCTGTGCAACAGATTTATTTATATAAGGAAAACCAACAGCACATTACAGTTAGATTAAGAAATAGAATTTAAAACTAAAAGCCAGTAACAGGTTTTCACGGTTAGAAAATTTACAGCCAAAAATAAATGAAAGTAACAAACTTAAAATCTAAGTTTTGACAGACAGTAATATAAATTCTTCAAAATGCGAACATTTATATAGCAACATAGTACATATTATTAAATTTTTGTTAACAATGTAGTATGATCATGCGATTTTAAAAGTTGTGTAATTTAATCAAATGAGACTTAAAAAAAGATCAGTTGATAGACGCAATCAAGTAAATCTCTTAAAAAAATGTAAACTAAACTGTTGTCGCGCCGCTGATACACTTGTTACAAATAGATCGATAGATAGTAATACTTCTTTATTTTTTATGAACGGATAACGTTCTTACCAAGAAAGTAATGCACGTAGAGCGAGTGATGCGGTTGTGGCGGGTTGGTGAGTCGCTTCCAGTGCGCGGCGTGCGGGAATATGCGCGTCAAGTGAGCCAGGCTGGTCGTGCTGCACACCGCGCATACCATCTGTGTTATTTCTTCAGACGCTTCCTAAAACAAAGGTCCAGAATATTTTCTACAGAGTTGCGGTTATTAACCCACACTTATAATAGAAAAGAAGTCCTGATGTCTTTATGAATAGACTGCTTGCGTGCTACATAAGACAAGCTATATTGTTGTACATGTTTACTTACTTTTAATTTTTGTATATTTACTTTAACTTCTGACACTAGTTTTTCTCTCATTTTAGCACATACGTTTTCATGAACACCAATTTTTCCTAAAACATAATTGAATAAGTTATTCCTAGGCAGATACAATTAAAAAATACACGTAAAAAATAAATAAGACTGTATATTAAGTTTGTATGTACCATCTTCAATAGTAGCAGAATGATCAGCGAATCTCAAGTTGACGAGTTGTTCCATACATGCTTGCATGTCGTTATGAGCTACGCGGAAGAAATCGTCCATCTCCCACATGTTGGCTAAACGACGGGTTACCGCCAAGCACCATAAACGATACGTATGTATTGAATGATCTGAAATGAATTTTTAACATTCCGTTACGGTTATTTAACGTATAAATCGTATCGTCTGCGAAAATAATTAAGTTATTTTGATATTTTACTTCGTAGTTGGTGCGTTCATTTCCGAAAGTTGAACACATTGAACTGAACACGCTGAAGACATTGAACAATAATAATTGGAATTATTCTTGTTGAAAAATATTACTATCGCTCTCCTTGATAAAACATCAAATTTACAAATAACAATATAAATAGCTATAAAAATACATAACGTACCAAGTCTATGTAAAATCGGTATTTGTTCAACTATGGGCAGATCCTCAATAGGTGCTCCTAAGATGTAATCCCACGTCACTTCGCACTGATTGTTTAGTGTCACCAATTCTTGTAACATTAACGCGAAATTAGCACCAGAAACTGTACACTGAAAATAGTTTTTATCGTATCAAATAGATATAATCTACCATACAAAATAGTTCCATTTACTATCCACATAGGTCCTTCGAGCCGGATTTTTAGTGCAAAATAAGTTATTAAGCTATTTCATAATATTATGTTGTTATTTATCGTATCGATTATAATAGAATTGATCAAAAATTATCTTTTAGGAAATTCTTTAAAGATGATAGGTATAAATTTAATATTTGTGGTTACTTACCTCGGTTACGTACAAAGAAAGATCCGGATAAGGTTTGAGAGTGGTGGGCGTCAAATCCGTTACCAATGTAGTCCTGAAATATTTTTTTCAAAATTATTTGGAATCCAAATTACACTTTAACTTTGGGATTTAATTAATTAGGATTACCCGAAATTTCTATCCCAAGAAGTAGTCGTTACATGACAACCTAAAGCATCAGCCAGTATCCTCAGAGCAGATAAAATTAGATCTGGTGTATCTGAAATAATATATTAAATCATAATTTCAACAAAAACGATTTCCAAAATATCCAAAAATGTTTAAAATAATCTGCAACTCACTGTTGATATTAAAAGTGCTAAACAGCCATTCTCGAAGATTCTGACTTGTGTTTGGAGATCTATAAAATGAAATGAATATTTTATGTTACAAGACATTTTATTTATTCAAGATATTTTATTTGCTTGTTTATTGTTACCTCATAGCTAATGGACACGTAGACCACCATAGAACAATATGTTCTAAACAACTACCTACATCGCCCCATAGAATATTTTGGTAATATTCTGTCACTTTGTGAGCGGCTTTCTTGCTAGCTTGTAGTCTACCTGAAACATTGATTTTCCCAATTTGATATTTATTGGAAATTTTCACAATTTTTATTGCATTTTCCACTTGAGACCTCTGATGGTATTGCTACTAACCTGTTTTTAGTTTTTTGACTCCATTGGGACCGAGTAGAGTTGGAAACATATTCGCTACCGTGTCCAATAATATTTCGATATACATTTCTTCACTTTGGAGAATACTGTTAACATTATCTGCGAATCAAAGAAAATTTTTGGCACAAGTATTTAAATTTTATTTCACTGAAATATTACTTACATTTTTATGAACACTAAACAATACCAAAATTGTAGTGTTGTAGTGTAGTTTGAACTCACCTTCGTTATTAAATAAAGTTTCTAAAGCGTATTCATTATTCAGTAATGAGGTATAAGGCACTTCGGTGTCGGAGTTCTGTCCGCTCACCATCTCAGTAAACAGTTTGTTTTGTTTATTTTTAACTTCTACCAAACTTTGAGCCTGTTTCATTTTAGCTTTCCTACTTTCAACAAACGTTTCTTTACGTTTCTCATTTGCCGCTCTGGGATCCGAAGAGGTTGGTGGCGTTATATGTTTCGTTAAAGTGCTGGAATTATTACATTGGTTTCTTTATTGTTGGCGGTAAGCCAAATAGTGGTAAAGAAACGGTTTAATTTGAATAAAATCTACATCGCTTTTAAACAGAACGATTCTGTATTTGTTGTTAACATTTTGAAGTTACCCATTAATATGTCGCTTCAACTTGCTTTTTTCTCAAAAATATTTTTGTGAACCTAGGCAATCCTAGACTAGCTAGATTTTTAAAGAATAGTCTTTAAAAATCTAATAATTTATAATAATAATATCAATTACAACTTACTGATAAATTTCTATGCTATCTGCTGAACTGGAACTAGAATCATTATCAGAGTTATCCTCGGGTTTGTAAACCTTCACTAAACAATTAATAAGACGCTGACAATTTACCTCTACACGACTTTTCGACAAAACCTGTCGACAAAAACAATACATCAATACTAGGTTTCCTTTCAACAATATTCTTTAAACTTTACAGCATCGTGTTCAACAATCTTATGTATTACACAAATGAGTTTCTAACATGCACAGACCATTATGTGCTTCTATGGATTCGCAATGAAATTTGACAGGCAATATATTGGTAGGGTTATTGTATCTACACAAGATAGTTCAGTAGCAGTAGCGAAGTGACAATTTTTAATAAAGGGAAATCGATATAAGTTTTTCAAAAATAAATAAATGTAATTTTCATTGAATTATCATAAATTGCCCTGGGAGAGTTTCTGGTAGCCGGTAGGAATGGAGTTATATATAGCCTTCGCCACTGCCAGTAGATGTATCAGAAATAATGGTTTCTCCTTATTAGCAATGGCTGGTAGAATAAAAGCATCTATATAAAAATTACGTTCTGGGAATTTAAAATAGAACAAGAAAAAAAATACCTGCACAATTTTCGTCAAAGTAATGGGTTTAGTTTCACTTATAATGGTGGGGTAGGTGTTGCTTCCTATGTTGAACTTTGCTTTAAACCTTTTGTAACTCAAACCCAGTAGATGATTATAGATTGTAACTAAGCTGTAAGGTACACATTTATATTGCACTAAAATAAATAGAGGTTAACAGTATTCTTTTAGTAGAGAGTTTATAAGTTACGTTGATAATCAAAAACACCATTAAGAGGAAGTAGCGATATCCTTGTATCAATGATACTTAATAGGTATCTCTTAGATTACGAGAAAAGCTCGAGAACGAGACAAAAAAATTGTAAGTGGTAAGGAGATACAATTTTAATTAATAACTCACTTCAAACTCGATTCAATTATCTTCCGAGAATCGTCCCGGTGCAAGCAGTTGTTCAGTAAAGTAGTTATAAGTCCGTGAATGGCTTGTAACATTATAAATCTACTACTGCACAATTTATCGAATATAAGATCGTGTTTGCTCTGAAGAAGTTCATTGTCTTTCTTTAATCTTGCCAATTTTGGATTCAATTTGTAATATGATTTAACTAGTTTTGATAAATATTCTGTTATTTGATCTAATACCTGAAAATCAAATAAAAAATAACATATCTAGGAACAACGAGCAGGTAGAACTTAAAAGTACTTCAAATAAATACACAACAGCTGATAGAGCACGGCATGTTACGATCAGCAGATTCAATAAACAAAGCGCTTACCTGTATGTTTACTAAATCCATTATGTAGCTTTTGTTGCTTAACGAATGGGTGGATTCTCTTTCGGTTGCTCCTTTCCATTTATTATCAGCATCTAAAACAACTCTTGTAATTCCATAGCAAACTATCTCCATTTCTCTACAATGACTAAACAAATCTTCTTCTTCAGAAGTTTCTTCACTAATCCATTTTTTACTAATAAAATTATTTGAAATCATTTTGAAAAAAACAAAAAGCCGAAAATAATTATTTGGTTAAAGATCTGTGTTAGCTCGAGGGAAGCATTGTACGAACTGAAATCTGAACTACTGCATTTATAAAAATCAATGGGTAGCGACGGCCGTACCAGCCTTTTCGGCATTTCGGAGTTAAGTGTCTAAATTCTTGTAGGACAAGTTCAAATTACTATCGTAAGTTTTTATTGATGTTCAACCTTGAATTTATAGCAGGCTTCAAGCCTGGTTGTCTGAAAGATTAAGGTATGTTTTTGCAATCTCATACTTTGAAACCCTTTGAAGGTTTCACATTTATGGAACTAATAGGCATAAATATGTTAGGTACATATTAATGATTAATGACTACCTATTTCAATGTGATAAACTTATAGACATCTATCATATTGCATTCCCATTACCTACTGTTTCTCTGTGTTGGATTTTTAGCAACTGCTAAACTACATTTCCAGTTACTACCTATATTAAGAATCTGGATCATGTTAACAGCTTATTGTTCATATTATATTGATTGAACAAAACGCATTATGCTGTTTTATGATAGGTCAAGGAAACAATATCTGTAGTGTGTAGCATTGGCCTTCATTAATCTCTTGGTAACAACTCATTTCTCTCGTTTGTTCGATACTCGTTTCGTTTTTAACACAGTTTTTGAATAATAAGGTGAAGAAAAAATCATAATAAAATTATTTCACTACACTTAGGAAGATATTCCCCTTTTTGGCTCATTTAATGTGTTTACGAAAAGATGCTTTAAAATTTGCCAAGAGTCAAAAATGAAGGTGGGCAGGACATGTTGCACGCTGCGAAGACAATCGCTGGACTATAAACATTACCAATTGGAAAGGACCATATGGCGTAAGAGGCAGAGGCTGTCCCTCCGCCAGATGGCAGTTATTATATATTTTTTTAAATTGTTAAATTTATGTTATTATTTAAATCGTAATCAATGTAATTTTCTTATTTAATGTGGAATAAATAAAGCATTATTATTATTATAATGTGTTTACAATTTGCAAAATCCACTATCGATGTTACAGTCCCTCTACTATTTCATCGAAAGTAACTAGGAGATGCTTAGTTAATAATTTTCCTACTCCAAAATTTTTTTTCAATTAAATTTCCTAAAATATCTCTATTGTTTTTCGCAAACTTTTACCTCTACTTGCAAGCAACAACCTTGCAATTAGTAGAGCACTTTCCTAAAGTAAATACACAATTCGATAATAAAACACACTGTAAAGAGACCACATGTTTAATTCGGAGGAAACAACATAAATAACACGTGTTAACAAAATAATCAGGTAATATATATACAAGGAAGAGAGTATCACAGTAACATAAAACATTATTATTACATTAAAAACACCCTTGACTAATAACAATACTTGTGTATTAGGTACTGTTCTCAGACAATCAGTCATCATATCTTGAAAGTTCATCGTAAAATATTATAACTATTTTCTATCATACAATTACGCAGAATATTTCCGAGTTTTGTACTTCTTCTTATATCTTATTCTTGTATGTACATATAAAATAATAACTTACATAATGAATTACTGAAGAATTGGAACATTAAATTTAGGAGGGTATATGTATGTACCTTTTTTTTTTTTTTTTTATTGCATGATAGATAAACGAGCCTACGGCCCACCTGATGGTAAGCGGTCACCGTCGCTCATGAACCTCTGCAATGCCAGGGCAATGAAGGGCTGTTATCTATCGCCTACCGATACAGGACTAACGAGTTAGTAAGTGAAGACACGATTATAAAACTGTCTTTTTCTCAAAGAACTAAAAGCCTGTGCAGCAAGTTTTTGGGGAGCAATATTGATAACTATTAATTAGCAGCTGCTTAATCAATTTGTTTAGTCTACCCTATTGACCCGATTACTCACTTATATAAATCGTAGTAAACTGAATACTACAATCTTAAACGTGCAGTAAATGGAAATTTATAAACAAAAACAATAATCATGACTAATTTAATATAGCTCTATTTAATGAAGTTATTTTCGACGATACAATTAGGTTCACATTTCACGCTACTGAAGCGTTAAACCAGATAGTATCGGGGCTCTGAATTATAAATCATGAGCAGTATTTACTATTTGCGTGCCGTTTCATAGCGTTATTTAGTACGCAATGTCACGAACGTGAAATATATGAAGTTTATTATGAATTTTTATTTATCACGAACGTTTTCGCTTTTACTATTTAGATTTACCGAACACATCGGCGTGGCGAGGTCTTGGCCTATTTTTCAATGATAAAAGCGCTGACAGTTCCTTTTATTGTCGCTAAGAAAAATGAATTGCAATGATTTGCAGAATTATAAATAGACCATACAAAATGAACAATAGCACGTCGATAGGATAGTAATCAGTTCTGTAAAGTATATCTACGAAAGGAAAATTAAGTTAGATAATAATTTTAAGGGATATTTTCAGATACCTAGTAATAGTTATGTTAACTAGTTATGGCAAGCGTGGTGGACTATGCCTAATCTCTCTACTGAGGAGATCTGAGCCCAACAGTGGGCAGTAATGGTGGTACAGATACAAATATATTAACAGGTACGAATGTACTATAATATATGAAGAATTCTGAATATTATGATTAATGATTTAAAAAAGGGATCAACAGAACTAATCTACAAGTATTGTTACAAATTATATTACAAATATATTTTTCTACTACCTCAGATTTACTGTATTTTTGTGTGTTCATAAAATTTTGTTTTATTGCACAGTTTCATCATAGCGTTAATTAGTAGTACGGAACTATTACTTATTTTAACATTAGTGATGGTTCCAATGAGTTTATTATGAATGGGTTCCGTAGTTATTTATTTAAACTGAATCCAATGAATATCGAAACAATTGAAAATACTGTGATGGTTAAAATAAATAAATATGAATTTACATAAAAATAATGGTAAATTTAAAATAGTTATTAAATAAAAACATTTCTACCTAAAATATTTGTCTAAAGCATAATTTTACTAGTAATTCGTGTGAACTTTATAATACGTATCTAAAATAGCGAAACTTAAACAAACCAATAGGCACTTTCGCTCCTTTACCTAATTCATTAAAATAACTAAGCTCTAAGAATTTTCACAAATTATTTATTGCAAAATAATTTCACATCTCATCTAAAACACACGATTGCTTTCAATTTTGATATGACTTAATTCAAAATCACTAATTCATTAAATACCACATCACAAAAGCTTGATGTTTTACAATCATCATATAAATTGCTTTTTCAATAGCACCCGATGGAAACAGGGAAATCATTTTCATTAAGGAAACTTGAAATAATTATAAATTAAGCCAAAGTGTAAAATTTAATGAGTGTTATAAATTACAACACGACTTATCGTGAAGTGCGTATTAAAAATAAAATAATACTTGAATGTCCGAAATTATTTAGATCCTATCACTTTCGCGCAAAATATACATTAGAATACTAAACTTTGTAAAAAAAGGTACATAGTGTTACAAAAGGTAACAAATAAATTGTAACTACATACAAAATTACTCTAATACGAACAACAATAAAAAATAAATGTTAGTTAATATCCTTTAACTAAATACTGTACATAGCCTAAAGTTAATATCAAACTTAACAAACGCTCTGTCATGTATCCCAAGCCCATATATATTTATGTAACATACAACAAGTGAACACACAATTTTGAACCGTAAATTTACAACAGACCTTCAATCCGGCATATCTATGCTGGTTATAGGCACAACTGGCTTCATAACTTCGTTTTTCTTTTGATTTTTTGCAGATTTCTTGTTTTCCTTTGCCTTTTTTTGTGTCTCTTCGTCTCTATACGGTTCTTGATTGACAGGAGGCTCGTTCGGAATCCCGTTAGGACGGTTCATGTTATTGTTATTATAGGCGATATTCGCATACTCTTGCAACAGTGGAAACACTGATAACAAAAATTGACAGAAATCTTTTCTTATGCCAAACCACCCTGAAAATGAAAGTTTTATAGGTGCTAGTTTTCTGATAATAAAATGAAAACAAGTTGACAAAATAATTGTACTATTATAATAAGATTTTTGTGTACTCAATTAGTCAATAATTTGGATAGATGTATTTAGTGAATTAAATTTACTTACATTTGTTTCCTCCTTTTGAGCTAAATGACATAATAATAAGCGTAGCATAACTGATAAACAATGGACTCACTACCACAATGTAGCTGAATCTCATCATATCTGAGTCATTGTCCAATTTATTTGTTAAAAGTACCTGAAATTATTAATCTAATAAATAAAGATTCTAGCTAAACAGCAGGCAGGTTTTATAACAGGATTAGCACAATTAAGTACTGCCTTAATCCCAGAGTTTTATTGATTACCCAGAATAAGCTGACAGAATTTTTTTTAGAACAGATGTTGTTATTGACTATTGTTGCTGAAAGACCTCTAAAATGTCAGGACAAACCTCTACTAATCAATTATTAAACAAAAATCTCTTCAAAACTTGTACTATTAATAGGTCTTCCCAAGTTGATTTTATAACAATAAGTATTCAACAAATATACAAACCTGAAACACTAATATTGGTATAACAGTAAAAGTGTATGCCAATGCAGAGTTGAAGCTAGTTCTTCTCTGCTGTAAATTCACCTCTGGAGTTCGTAACAAAATCCCAGCAAATATAATACTGTATAGAACACCTGAAAATGAACACAATATTGCAATACATAACATCATTAATTAAAAATGGTAATGTTGAGTTTACAAATGATTGTAATGGCTGTATGACAGATCATCAGATCATAAATCTGAACACATTTCCAATATTATTATGTTTTTGTTTGTTTTAGTCATTTTGAAATATTACATACCAATTTATTTTACTCATGTTTTTTGTTTACACTTACCAACAAGACTGAGGCACATTAATATCCATAGCGGAACAAAAACAACTTCCCAAGACCAATTGATAAACTTATCTAGTTTCAAGGCCAAGAATATAAATTGAAGTATGTTCACTGCGCAGAACAATTCTAACTGAAAGGAAACAGACAAAACAAAATATTAACAATGTATCTTTAAAAGATGTTTTAGATAAAAGTATGAATGATTGGATTTTCGCTCATTTATAAGCATTCATAATCACTATAGCATTATTGTAAATTGTATACACTATGAATTCCTACTACAGTAATAAAGAGAATATTCATTAATTTTAATTTCTAGTGAGATAAAGAGAAACCTATTTTAGAAAATTTAATTGTGTCAACCTTGGCATTCATACTCAAGGTTTACAATTATTTTTCTGTAATAATATAATCTTCCTTGTAAAGTAGTTTATCAAAAACATGATTAACTGAACTCAGGTTAAAGTGAGTGTAGGTTTTCATTTATTAGAGAAAAGTTGATACTTATATTCTAACTATAAAATTTTGTTGAAGTAGTCTAACAGTGTTGTAGTTTACGTACATTTGGGCAGTTTGACCTTTATTTGTAACTATCATAAATTCAATTCCTGTATTAGAATGTTTTTACTAACTATTCAAATATGTATAAAAACTCACCTCATAGCTTCGGTCATGTTTCACTGACCATATACAAATGGCAATGGAAACTATGCTTATAAAGATTAAAGGTATGAAGACTAGGATCCATACATGGCGACTAGTAGTCAACTGGTCGCAAACAAGCAACTCAAACATAAGTAATATTAGGTGTATGGCAAGACTTATCAGCATTGCTTTGTAATGAATATAAGCTTCTCCTTCTAATCTGCAATTGAATTAAACATTTTAACAGTGATTTAAGTAACTGTTTGCAAATGGATTTCTAATGAAATATTTACATATTTTTAAATAAAGCCAATAATTTTTTTAATGGCCACTTTTATATCATTATTTTATTGTGTCAACAGTTAGGAGAAAATATGAAAGTTTTCTAATTCTTTGTTACCTAAAGTGGGGATACTGCCACCATACATATGTTCCAATAGTGGCTCCAAGAACAACAAGGAATTTCCATATCCATATAGGTGTAAACACGGCCCAATACGACCATGTTATCGTATTATCTAACTTTAACGCCAATAATGCAGTAAATATTAGAAGACAACTGTGTATGACGAATTTGCTGCAACAAACAAATATCCAGTTTACGTAAAACAACAATCACCTACATTTGACTCTTTAATTTGTGAACATAACATAAAAAATTACCTCGGGTTAAAGTCTTGAAATAACGTTTGTAAATTCATTTCAAAACACATTCGTATATTGTTCGAATATTACCATTTCACTATGGAACAGAAGAAATAGAATAGTTGATTAGATGTTTTTGATCCAAAACATAATTTTTAATTAAGAAATAATTTATTTTGAACCAACAAATCACAACTTGCTCTCTCCTTGACTTTTTTATAGATTTAATTTGACACTTTTGATTTGACAATCATGATTCAATAATCAAAGTTAAGGAAGTAAGGAGAGGAAATATTATGCTACAACAAATTACAAACAAAAAATGATGCTGAAGAAATGCTGTCGAAAAGCCTGTAGTTATGCTTTTCTTACAAATCGATAGTTACTTAAGAAAAATAAAATGAACTGTGTTTTTAAAATATACAGTATGCCATTTCGTGCCTATGCTAGCTTATGCGTAAATTTATTTATGAGAGCTGAGGAGGAACTTTAATAACTTTAAATACCTACAGTTACTTAATTTCTAACATATAAAAGTTGTTTTTTCTAAATGTAGGAATTTAATTAACAATTTTCTTTTGACCGCAATTTCCAATAAAACAATAAATAGATTTTATTAAATAATTTCTCACATATATGGTCTGTGTCTCTCTCTTTAGGGCGATTAAAATATTTAAGTTTTTAAATAAAATGTATGCGCATCAAAACTTAACTCTCGCTAGGAGCGTCGAACGTTTTTCGAAACAGTGTTTGAATACCGTCTCTATGGCAGCTTTAATCACTTATCGTAAATTTGGACACTGTTAAACTTAAAAACGATGACGTCCAGGTTAACGAAATGAATTTGGGTAGACTACTTAGAGTATGATGTAGTAATCGTATTATATATATAGTATAGGTACTAATCGTGCATGACCTTGACGAATGAATATTGTTTAAAGCATGTTTTAACAAAAATTGACATGGATTATAATTTTCGAAACAGCAAGAACTCTTGGATGGGCAGCCATATTATGCGCAGCTTGTGCTTCAGTATCCACGGTTACGTTGTCATACTGGTAATCCATGTGTACTTTTCTATGGTCATGATGATTTCTTAATGTCAGTTGTCACATTGAAAATTGACATTAAAGAGTTGATGTTTTGGAAAAAATGTCAAGATTTTAAAGAGATGCGCAAAGGCAATAATTCTATAAAATCGATTTTAAATTACTTTTCGTAACTGTGAAACTTTTTAGTCACAATCCGGTTATTTATTGATATGTTGAAATATAGTTTTGTTAGGAAACTTTTAAAGTTAAATTTATTATTGAGTAATTGAGTGGAGACTCCGGAACATAGACAACGCTGGTCGTTGCCGTAACATTCGTAAAGTAACCTAAGAAAAACTGTGGCAGGGCAACACATGTTGGAGATCCAAAGATCATGTTGTGAAAAAGTATCTCTCAATGGCAACGGGAAAAGATAGACCACAAACGACGTTGATGGCATGTCCATCATGTCTTTGAATGTTCAACGGAACATGCAAGTGTACCGAATGGTACCTCAAAATAAAGAAAGTCGACCCTCTCATATATATATGTATAGTCTGTGGTCGACCCCATGTAATGGGAAAGTGTGGAGAGAAAGGATGATTAAGTTCTTCTATCTCAAAGTAAAAAAAGAAAAGAAGTAAATAAAGCTATTTCAAGAATTTGTAATTACTAGTTTTATAGAAAAAATAACTGTTACAGTATCTGTTTGGTTTATCGTATTAAGAAAATTACAGCATTGATTTTTAAAATATTTTAAAAAATATTGTTTTAATAAGTAGATTTACATTTTTGTTTTCCCAAACCTATTTTACGCGGACTCTTGTCAAATGTCATTGTCAATGTCTCAGGACTCTTGACAAATGACATTACATTTTTAAAATTTAGCTGAAATTAAAAAAAGTGCGATTTTATTCGCAATTACTTAATGCCACTATTTATAATAATCTAATTTCTAAGAATCTACAGTATTAAAAGTGGAAGGAACATTAAAAAAACAATAGATCTAAAATATGGCGTCGCCCTCACCTAAATCACCAGAACAAAGTGAGAAGAACAAGCAATATGACCGGCAACTTCGTTTGTGGGGAGATCATGGACAAACAGCTCTAGAAAATGGGCATATTTGTTTAATTAACGCTACTGCTCTAGGCACTGAAATATTAAAGTCAATAGTTCTTCCAGGAATAGGCGCAGTCACTATAGTTGATGATTGTATTGTCAGTGATGAGGACATTGGCAGTAATTTCTTTCTAGAAATGTCAAGTAAAGGTTTAAATAGAGGATCTGAGGCATTGAGACTTGTCTTAGAACTAAACCCCGCAGTACAAGGACATGCAGTTCAAGAACCTCCCGATCAGATTCTTGAAGAAAATCCAGACTTCTTTAAATCATTTAGTTTAGTGATAGCTACTACATTAAGTGAAAAGACAATACACAGTTTATCCCAGCACTTGTGGGCCATAAATGTACCATTTATTCTTTGCCAGTCTGTTGGATTTTTAGGTTCTTTTAGAATTCAAATAAAAGAACATCCTGTTATTGAAAGTCATCCTGATAATGAACAGACTGATTTACGATTAGATGAGCCATTTCCAGCATTATTGGAATACCTCAATAGTGTTGATATTGATGCTTTGGACTTGAAAGATCATGGACACATTCCTTGGATTATTATTCTATATAAAGCTGTTCAAAAGTGGCAGGCTAATCATCAAAAGAAATGGCCTGTGATTAGAAATGATAAAGAAGAAATAAAAAATATTATAAGAGAGTTTATTAGGAAAGATGAGAATGGTATCCCTATAAATGAAGAGAATTTTGAGGAAGCCATTAGAGCTGTCAACACAGCTCTTTTACCTACATTCTTACCAAAAAATACTTCAAAACTCATCTACAGTAGTGCTGCAACAAATTTAACTAAGGACAGTACATCATTTTGGATAATGTGTTCTGCATTAAGAGCATTTGTAGAAGCTGAAGGTAATGGGAAACTTCCAGTGAAAGGCATTTTACCTGATATGACAGCTTCAACAGAACATTATGTAAAACTACAAAATATTTATAAAATGCAGGCTACAAATGATGCAGAAATAGTCTATAGGAAAGTTCAAGAAATAGTCTCTCAACTTCATTGTGATAGTATTACTGAAGCTGATGTAAAATTATTTTGTAGACATGCTCATGACCTAAGCCTAGTGAAGGGATCAAGTATTGCGACAGAATACCTATTGGGTAGTTATGTAGCATCTAACATAGCCCGACACTTAGAAGAACCAGATGTAATGATGGTCCACTATATTATGTTGCGAGCAGCCAATATTTTCAAATCAGAACACTGTAGAGCACCTGGTGATTGGGAACCAGAAGGTGACATTGCAAAGTTGAAGATATGTGTTAATAAACTACTCAGTGATATTTCTTGTTCACCTTTCCCAAAAGATGATCACATTCATGAAATGTGTCGGTATGGAGGAGCAGAAATACATAGTGTTTCTGCCTTTCTAGGAGGATGTGTGGCACATGAAGCTATAAAAATTGTAACAAAACAATATAAACCTGTAATTAACACATTTATTTATGATGGAGCATCTACAAATACTGCAACATTTGAATTCTAACTGCATCTAATTTATAAACAATAAATGAATCTGATAAGAATTTCATGATTTTTTATTTTAATGCTAGGCACCACAAAGATAATGAAAACAACAAAACAGTTTTTATCATTTTAATTGTGGTTTGAGTTGTTCTGCTTTTTACAGAAATACCTTACAGAAATCTAATATTTGTTAAATATGTGGCATAAATTAAAGTCCATAAGGTGGAATAGTAAATTAAATTAGTGACTATATTCTTGAAAGTTGTGTTTTATAATTTAAATCTGTTTGTAACCCATTTTTCTCACAAAAGTGGCATATTTGGATGGTATTTGAAAAACAAATTTAAATAAATTACATAGAATGTATCACATGATTATATTACAAAATAAAAATTAACAAAAACACTATACATTTGGTTAAATCCACATTAATTATTGTAATAGTTTGAAAAATTGATACAATCATTTACATTAGTTTTATATGCACATATGCAAAACTGCAATTTGCAAGATATTTATAACACAAAATCTAGAATTCTGACCAGTTAGCTACTTATTTCACCTTAGCCACAACTTCAACCGCAATGCATCTACACCATTTAGGTAATATCTAAATAAGCGTTTGTCCCGTACAAAACCCAAGTTTTCATAAAGCTTCAGTGCCGGTTTGTTTGTGATTTCCGTTTCTAAGACTACTTCATCTGCATTGTCATTTATCATTGCCTGAAAAAGATAGGACATTATGTCAATTCAGTTTATTGTAAGGAGTATAATCAGACATAAATCTTTTAGTAAAGGAGCCATTTACTATCAAAGATAAAATTATACCAATGTGACCAAATGAACTTTGGAGTTTTTGTACCCCTTTTGCTAAAAATGTCTATGTGAAATGTAGTGAATTTTATATTTTCTTGTAATAGGTATATAATTTTTTATTGAGTGCTTTAATTTTAATTCCAATTCAATTTAATGTTTTGCTTTATGTAAATCCTATTACTGTGTGCTACTTCTTGATAAGATTAAAAATTGCTATTTACAGTTTAATTATGTAAATTTCTAAAATAATAATGTTCTTGAGTAAAATAAAATGAGAATGATTGTGAAAATTGGAAAGCCAGAAAATATTTATTCCTACACAATAAATATGTCAACTCAAACATGTCCTTATGATAAACAGTTACAGTGCTAAGAGATTCATTAATTATGCCAGAATTTTACAAGGCTATACTAATATTACTAGGCACACACTATCATGGACGCATTTTTTTATTGCAATAGATAAATGAGCCTATGAGGCCAATCTGATATGTTGTTAATGTTACTGTACTGAGTACTGTACCTTCACATTGCCTTATACATCTAATTTCTCTATCATACATTGAATTGGATGAAGTGTTTTCCATCAAACTGTAGTACATACAAACACAAAGACTAACCTGTATTGCTTTTCGTACTAGTCTTGAGCCAATTCTTCGCTTCCTGTATTTCTGATCAACTGCCAACATCGCTATGTAGCCTCTTTTCACTGCATTGCGATGAATGTCTAACTTACATACAATGGCACCAATACATTTCCCTTCATGTCTCGCCAAGAAACAAAGTTTAGGCCAATTATGAATAAAATATCTATATGTGTATATAGAATATGGTTCCGATAAATCCTTCTGTATAAGTCTCATTATTTCAGGCATTTGCAACTCAGACTCATAGGAAACAATATCAATGTCATCAGGAGGTGATAGATCATCAGTATTGGTTTTGATATCTAGCTTTTCTAAGGCCATATCTAACAAGCACCTGTTAATAGCTGGTGTTGTTCTTTTGCTTTCAAAATGACTTGTGGGGTCATTGTGCTGTACATTATTTACATCGTTCGTGATCATCGTTCTAACTGTATCAACTTCCCCACTTGCACTCTCACCCAAGACTTCAGGACTTCCGTTTGAATGTTCGCTCGTCCCATTGGTTATGTTACTATTGATGTTATTGTTATGAAGAGTACTGACTAAAGTCTCACTCAAATGTTCTTGACTCGATATACAAAGTTCATCCGCCTGTGAAGGATCTTTGGTTTTTTTACTTTTATTTTTCGTGCTCATTTGATTACACTTTATATTCTGAACGTTGTTGTCCGCTACTTTATTCATGTCGAACGTCTACTTAAACTATGTACACATCCAAATGATTTTAAGCTCGTGCAATTTCCAATAAGTTTACAGCGACACACACATCTTCTCCTTGTCAAATTCGTAGAGGAGTATCACCGACATCTTGGCAAGTTAATTTTTCATTAAAATCTTCATTCTTGTTGTCTTGAATCTTGTTCTTGAGTAAATATATAGTTCGATAACCTCCGAAGAAATAAGATCTTTAACAACATGCACGAAAACCGACCAAATAAATGAATTTTGACGAGTAATATTTCTAGACAAATGTATCACATTGCAAATCAAATGAGACGTATTCCAGAGAACACGATTACAATATTTTAAATTATTTCTGTCTCACATTTTCTGATCGATTTAGTAGGGGAGAAAGAAATAGACTGAGATTTCATATGTTACAAATCTTACCGTAACTCTTGTTGAAGTCGAGAAAAAAATAATGATCAATGTTGTCATTCTTGATTGTCATGATTTTGTTAACACACGATTCAACTTCATGGTACGAGACATAGATTATACAGTGCATTAAAGATTATTTTGTAAATTCATTATAATAATCCATCGCTTTGATTGGTTTGATTATATTGGATTCGCATTAGTTAAGCAGCTAAGTGCTTGTTGTGTTCTACGAAATAGATTCAAGCTCAGGCGGGAAACTCTAAACTCAGCACGTTTTCCATCAATTCATACCCTAAGCAATGTATTCACAAACTACACAATAAAATATTTTTGCACTGAACCGGTATTTGGGATGTTTACCCGAAATATTTTTAGTTGAATCGTGTGTTATTATTACCCAACAACAAAAAAAAAATTTTTGGCGGCACCAGATATAAATTAAAAAAAAAATCAAATTACAAAATATAAAAAAGCTGACCCGCTTCTGTTCTGCTAACGCAGACGAAGCGGTTCAACAGTAATGAAAAATTGAAACATCTAATTCAATTATTTAAGCAAATCCATGATTACCTACTGGCGGACCCGGCGGTTACTGGGGAACGTTACTTCATTTTACGTTATATTATTTAACAGCATTAATCTCAAATTATTAAGCGAATTTGAAATGAAAAAATCTTCCTGTAGGTATTTAATATAAATTATATTTTACTGTTTTGAACTTAAGTTTTGATCAACTTTTACCATTCTCGAATTTAATCTCGAATCTGTTCAGACTAAAGAGTCACTCCAAACTTCAACCAGACTCTCCGACTCCGACTCAGAGACCGGTCATATAATTTTGTGGTATTATAAAATATAAATGTGATATAAATTATGAAATTGAAATTCTATTTTCTTTATTCACAGAATAAATTTTAGAAAAGTTCTTTTCAGGTCCTTTTTGCAATGAACGTGCCAACTTGTGCCTTTGATAGGTTGAACTGACTTATATACTATGTAACTGAATTCTCACTATTGTCTACTTTAACGTACCAAATTAGCCCTCTTGGGTTTCTTCAAATCCAGAGATATAACGCTATCATACCAATAATGAAAAAACATAACGTAAGTCGTTCTTGAAATTTGCAGACATAAATGAAATTTTATTGCTCTTGCAAATAGAAGAGCAAATCGACTAGTCACTAGTTAATAGTAACTAGTGACTGTCGCTCGTTTAAGTTTGTCAAGGCACAATGAAAGTAATGCTGAAATACATTTATAAGAGACCTAATTAAAGTGCAGACGCTTATACTTGGTCGTGCTTAATATGACTCTTTTAATTAAAATGAAACGGCGTACTTACTTAACACCATTTATCTACTCTTGAGTCGTGGGATACACAGAAAAAACTTTATCAATTGTTCTATGATATTTAAAAATAACTAGAAATGGTTAGTAAGGAAAATCATCATAACTATGAGAATTCCAGATTGGATGAAGGTGACTGGGTTTTCCTCATTTAAAAACGTGGAAAATGCGAAAGGCCATCAAAATCTTTATTAAAGTTGAAGCCAACTGAACCGTCCTAAGATTTATGTATTTTATATCCAGTTTGAGATAGAGGAACTGATGCGATAGCTGTGTAATAATGGATTATTGAGGGTACACAACAGTGGGTATGTGAATGCTGGAGGCTTGTTGACGTCATGAAGGCATTGTGAAGCAACATGGCGCATAGCAGTCGGCAAAGGTGTGCGCGTACATCTCGCGGCCCCGAGTTGTATGTTCATACTTGCTTGTACTGTCTGTACAGCTGTAGATTACGAAGTGAAACGAACTAGTACGAATGAAGCACGAGTATTCGTGTCGATCGACAGTCAAGCCAACACGAGGGACCAGCGAGTTCAGTACCCGGTTGACAGCCGGCGAGGCGGCGGCGTGACGTACTGCTCTGGTTTTCCAATACGCGCACGCCGCCTCTACGCGATTTTATATCCCTTGTAAATAATGTTTTGTACACAATAATCCATAGTGGTTATCGAACAACTGAATCGTTAAGTGCCTAGCTGAGTTATTTGTAATGAAACTGTAACAAGATCGAGTACAGTGTGCTGTTTTATTGACTATATAAATGATTATCCAAAACCCATACACTTGACTAACAAATAACACTGTATAAATAAGGTGTTCGCGGATGTACTTATGTGTTGGTAGTGTTCAAAAGTAGTAATTTCCTTAAAGACTTGTTTTAGTATTTACATTTTGTTTGTGTGCTAAAGTGTACGTTCAGACATTGGTGCGTTGACTATCAATGAATAAATACAACCACACCAGTATTGTGAATGATTATTATGTCCAATAAATTTAATTATCGAAAGGAGATTGAATTTTCGATATAAGTTTGATGAAGATAGAGTCAGCAATGGCGGACCGTGAACGTCCTGCGAAAACTCACATTAGGGTGGGTTTTTACGACATCGAGAGGACCATCGGCAAAGGAAATTTTGCTGTTGTTAAGTTAGCTCGACATCGAATAACGAAGACTGAGGTAAGCTCGTTAAAAGTTAGAGAAAACAAAAAGGTAGAATCAAGTAGAGTCAAGAAAATAAATGATTAGATACATAGAGTACACAAAAATATAGTAGGTACATAATCAAAAAAATATAATAGTAAATATAGGAGATGTACAGTGTAAATATAGGAAAAACTAAAATAATATACAAAATATTTAAAATCTAGAGTAAACAAAAGATAAAAGAATGAAAACCGTATGTAGAGTCGACGAAGTAGATGGTAGAGTCGACGAAGTAGATGGTAGAGTCGAAGGATGTTGCGGTGGATCGCATATTTTCATACAGGAGTCTTAATCCCAATTACTATATTTTATTTTACGAAATCAGTGCAGCTTAAAGAGAAAAACGGTAATTGCTTTTGGCAAGTGTGGCTGATTATACAGGCTCTCTCTACGAGGAAAACCTGGGACTGGCATTGGGAGAATCCCATTCTCTGAATCGAAAGCTTAAAATAGAGGTTGACGATAATGGTAGAGTCAACAACCAATCAAATGTTATGATCTATTTAATGTAACATTTCATCGTTCGTTTCATCTCACGTGTTTTCCAAATTTCTGTTTTGGTTTATAAATTTTAAATAATAATTCAATATTATTACGCTGTTATGAAACCACACATTAATAGCATAATCTGTGAATCACTTATAACTTCAATATTCTACGAATTTAACAGTTCTGTAGAATTAAAATGTTTTATGTTAAATAACACGATCGGAAAGTAGTTTCTGTAACAGTCAATTGCTTCGATAATTTAAATATTTTATATAGCGTAACGTGACGTTTCTTTGCGTTTGCAATGTTTGCATGGTCGACAAACAATCAGGCCATTCGTGATAAGAAAGGATGTTGTAAATTCAACATTCCTTTAATAAAAATAATGTTTTGTAAAATGGTTTTATTCCTTTTATTCATAAGTCTCTTTAAGGTTATGTGGTCTAAACAAGAAAAGTACGGGTTACTATTGCTATATATGTATTCCTAAAACATTACACTGTTTAAACAATAAACATTACCATAATGATAAGAACTGTGAGCTTGTATCTATATTTTAGAACTAAATTCAAAAGAACGGGTTAAACTTGAAAAATAAACGAATTAATATTTTACATTCATTCATTTTCGAAATAACGAACGAATTAATGTATAAGACAACAACTACTGGTTTCACTAAATATGATTTGAAACATGGAAATTGAGAGTAAAGCTACTTTTAACTAATTATTCATCTATTATATTCTACACGTAGTAATAGAGTCTTATCAAAACAGTAATTTCATGGCACCATTTTTGGTCATCGTAAACTATAGTGAAACGTTAATTAACATAGTTACAGTAGTTGCTACTTTCCTTTAAAACTGTCAGTTGATAAATTAGCTAAAACTGTTGACAGTTTATATCTATGCGATACATAAACCGCTGTAAATCTCATTCCTGCAGTTTACATTGTCAAATCATTTTAAATAATTTAAGTTTTTTTTAAATACGAGTAGGTACATTAAGCAATTATTAAAGCATACGATGATTGAGACATGTTCATATTGAAAATACAAAAGGAATATAGTAAGTATTTACTGTTTCCGTGATTGGGGGGGCACTGGAGAGGCATGGAGTGCCCCTCTATCTCCGCCGGCTGATCGGCTCCTACCTGGAGGCCAGGTCGGTCATGTGTACCGGGTACGGTGGGACCTTGCACCGGTTCCAGGTCGTGCGCGGTGTTCCACAGGGGTCCGTTCTTGGACCTCTATTGTGGAATATCGGGTACGACTGGGTGCTGAGGGGCGCCCTCCTCCCGGGCCTCAGCGTTATTTGTTACGCGGACGACACTTTGGTCGTAGCCCGGGGGGATGACTTCCGGGAGTCTGCCCGTCTTGCCACAGCGGGGGTGGCCCTCGTCGTCGGCAAAATAAGGAGGCTGGGCCTCGACGTGGCCCTGCACAAATCCCAGGCCCTGTGGTTCCACGGGGCTGGGGCTGTGCCGCCAGTCGACGCCCAGATAATGGTTGGAGGCGTCCAGATTGAGGTCGGGGTGCAACTGAAGTACCTCGGCCTCGTGTTGGATAGCCGTTGGACCTTCCAGGCACATTTCGCGAACCTGGTCCCCCGACTGATGAGGACGGCCGGCCAACTCGGTCGGTTGCTCCCGAATGTCGGGGGGCCCAGCAACGCAGTGCGCCGCCTCTATGCGGGGGTGGTGCGATCGATGGCCCTATACGGTGCGCCCGTCTGGGCCGACGCACGGGTGCGAAAATATATCGCACGATTCCTGCGTCGGCCACAGCGCATCGTAGCTATTAGGGCCATCCGCGGGTACCGCACCGTCGCTTTTGAGGCGGCGTGCGTGCTGGCGGGGACGCCGCCCTGGGAGCTGGAGGCGGAGGCGCTAGCTGGCGATTATCGCTGGCGATGCGACCTCCGCGCCCGGGGCGTGATACGTCCCCTGCGGGAAGCGGTTCGCGACAGGAAGGTCCAATCTCGACGGTCCGTAGTAGAAGCGTGGAAGCGACGTCTCGCTAACCCCACCTGGGGTCTACGGACCGTCGAGGCGATCCGCCCGATCCTAGATGATTGGGTGGGTCGTGGCGCAGGACGCCTCACCTTTTGGATGGTGCAGATGCTGACCGGGCACGGGTGTTTCGGTCGGTATCTGCACCGGATCAAGGCCGAGCCGACGGCGAGGTGCCACCATTGCGTGGGATGTGACCAGGACACGCCGGAGCATACGCTCGCGCGCTGCCCCGCATGGGAGAGGCAGCGCTGTGTCCTGGTCCAACAAATAGGTCCGGACTTGTCGCTCCCGGGCGTCGCGGCGTCGATGCTCGAGAGCGACGAGTCCTGGAAGGCGATGCTCGACTTCTGCGAGTCCACCATCTCGCAGAAGCAGGTGGCGGGGGCTGCGAGAGAGAGGCTTTACGCCGCTCTCAACTTGCCAACCCGCCGCCGTCGAGCAGGGGGCCGGGACCGGGATCTCGCCCGGATTCTGGCCCCCTAAGAGTTTCGGGTCCCCAACGCATGTGAGTGCGAGCGGGGACCCAAGAAGGTGCCGTGTCTCGCTCAACACGCCCTTAGCGTTAGAGCATCCGGGGGATGGTAGACCGCGCTCCCCGACCCACGCTGGTTCTGACCCAGCGGGGTATTCCGTGGGAGGGCGACACGCGGTCCCATCTTGGCGGGCTTCGGAGAGCCCGCCGACCGAGAGAGCCGGTGGCCGTATTCGCCGGCGGCTACCGGTTCGGCGTCCGGGGACGGAGCGACGGGAAAGCATGCCGATGGCGTAACGCGTCGCGCCGTCCCTCCAAACCCCGTGCTGGGTTCTGGCCTCAGCCGGGGTTCGGACGCTGAGTGTGAGCGGTTGGAGGTTTTAGTGAGGTTCAACTCCCACATACCCCGCCCGCGGGGCGGGCGGGGATCCGGTGATTTCCTCCAACTGAAAAAAAAAAAAAAAAAAAAGTATTTACTGTTAAACTTCCAAAATCCTACTTATATTTATTTCGTGATTCAGGTCACTGGCAATTATAAAAGATGGTATTCTTGATATAAATTATTATAGTACCAAATCAAAACTTAAAAGAATAATGAATAAATTAAAGCAACATGTATCTTAAAAATTATTTGTATTGCAAGTTTGCAAACATTAAGGTGTTCTCAGTAATCTCCATACTGAAACTTAGAATTGTTCATTATTTAGGAAAAAAAAAACTTAATAAATTGATGATCTTGACACCCGAGACATAGCGAGGAATGTTAAAAGTTCATCGGAACGTAGGAGCACCTTGGCGATACAAAAATATACGAACACTAAATTTCTGACGTTTTTCGGACCGGATTTGCTGGTCGTTGTACATTTGCAGCATTTGTATAGTCAATGTTATATTTTTCGATTCGAAAGCATGGTGCGTACATACAGATTTAGTTTGTCTCCATTAGGTTTATGTATAAAACTAATTTCTAAGATATGTAACATAAATACGTAACTAATACTCAATTATGTTAACTTAAAATTGGACAGTATTATTTAATTTGTCAGTAAAGTGAGGTGTAGAACTGGTACCCAGTTAGTAAGGATTGCTTCATGCTTAGAGTCTAATCTAGTACGAGTTGTACGAGTCTACACGGAACTGGGTCATTGGCCGAATACTGTGGCATCGTCGTGAATGATTCACCAACTGCATTTGTACATACAACTTTCTACTGGCCAACTACTTCAATTAGGTACAACAATTTAATTTGCTGTTGCGAATTCACAAGTTTGAAATTATTGGAGGCGCTACTTTCTTCTGCTGGTAACGTCATGCAGTACGTTAGATACATTCTTCTGTGCGTATGTGTATTATAAACAGCGAGGGAGAAAGTAGGAAAATTCAACACGGTATACAATGTTCAACAGTTTTTTATTGAATATAAGAAAATTGTTATTGATCTTGAATAAATCTCCTCTAGAATCAAGATACATAAAATACGAACATTTATCATGTCAAATACTAAGAAAATAATCCTCTCTACATTATTACGCAGACTGGTGTTTATCTAAATCCATTCGATACGAAGTCAGTTTTATTTTGAGAAAAGTGGAAACTTTTGGCGAAATATTTAGTTACGGAGAACATAACTATCAATCAGTGATTCAGCTAGATTGGATGAGGTTGGTTTGAGAGCCGACGGCGAGTTGCCCCGTCCAGAAATACCACGGCATCGACCTTGCCTCCGGATGCACGCATCGCGTTGTTTTTATTATTTTACTCTTTTTCGTACGTCTTCATTAATAGCAAGGTGACGGCCAATCGTCTTTCGAAATGGCAGGTTAAACTTATCTGTACGTCGTTGTATAAAATGATAGAAGCAAATTTTCTTATAGTTTCCTAGCAGGTTTTTTTTGGTTTTCTATAAATTATCTAGTACGATAAAGGTTTCTTTAACGTAGGTACGTTAGGTTCCAATGTGCAGTAGATGGCAAAATCCGTGAACTAACTACTTATAATTTAAATAAAGATTGATCAGGCGTAGGACGCGTGATGGGCACATGCAAGTCTGGCTAATATTTTGCCAGGAAATCATACAGTATGGCACGCGCTCCGTTTACACTGCCTGAAAAATTTATGCTTGACGCAAATGCGTTATCTATTTTGGAGCTCTGCGTCAGTAGCTGCCTTGTTATCTGCAGTCTGGCAGTCGCTCTGGAGTCTTTGCCATGTATAGTTTAGGAACTCTTATCTAGTTTTCCAAAGCTTAAGATGTTCTATTTTGTTTATTTTTCTCATTTATTACTTTGAAGTCTTTTTTGGAGGATAATAATTTATAATGTAGCGTTACAAAACTTACCTAACACATTTTCTGGTGCTACTCAGATTGAACATAATGTAATATGATGAAGATGGCAGTACCTACTCAAACATTATAGTTTTATATTTAATAAGGTCGGTTGTGAATACTTGTGAAAGAATTTGTTAAAAAGTTGAGTTAGAATAATTATAGAATGTTTTATTAACTCTCAGAGATTTCGGAGTTAAGGGTATTTGGCTAGTCAAATCCAATTAAAAATCCATTTAAGAATAAATTAAAATAAAAAATATTTAAAATAAAAAAGTTACGTTTCAAAAAACTTATGTTACTCTTTAATTTTGACCCTGAAAGCGTACTTAAATACATGTATCTATAGTGACAATTAAACTCATGCTGTTGCATAAAAATCTGCTGAGTAGTATATTGCAGTAAAGAAGTAAGTACCTACAACAAGTGAAAGAAATCCCGGCGCCGCTTCACATAAATAAGGTCCCTAGCCACCTACATAGCAGCGTGGGGTCGATATTTCAAGGGGAATGTGTAGTCATCCGTCTTCTCGAATTAAAACGTACCAATTTTATATATCGTACTTGTATACAAATATAGTTGAATATAGCTCATCGTAACACATCACACAAAATTATAACGTGTTGGTTTGAAGAAGGAAAAGTGTTTCTATATTTCTGTCTGGCTCTCACAGAGGCCTCTCGTTCTTCCGACTATATTGATCGTCGTCTAGACTTGTTGATTGCAACTGTGAAGACCCGCGTGAGTGGAGATTTAAAAAACGTAGTGCTACTTCAAAATTTATGTGAATTTACAGTATATTTAAATGTGAACTGAATATCATAATAAATCATCTCTTTAAAATAATAAATATTATTATTGAGTCTCGTTCAGTTTATTTCCGTGAAAATAATTAAATAGTTTGAAAACATCAACATTAGGTATAGTCTATCGAATTTACTTCAAATAGAAGAGTCGCTGCTGTAATTGATAAAAGATGTAACTGTAGATGTTAACTAAAACTAAACTGAAAACTTTTATGTATAATCGTTTTAAAATAAAGTCGGATAAGTTGAACGACCTTTCGGGAGTGAGTGATTATGGTTATTCAGAAATCATTTCTATGTGACTAAATAGACATAGAACAGACGTACCGTACAACGCTTGAACTCAATTATCTTTTGATTTTAATAGTATATAAAACTACATCTATCAATTGTTGTTAACTTTCCTAATGAACTTTAAAGTAACGATATGAGAAATGGGTAAAAAGTTTTCACAGAGTAGGTACCTTAAGTGTCAGAAAAAAAGTATAAATGCCGTTCTATATTTTATAATCTACTATACCCATAGATAAAAGTATTTATCTAGTCTTTCTAAGCCTATACTTGTGTTAGATAGTGTCTACATGAAAAAATAATTCCATCGTGTTTAGAAAACTTTCTCGTATCTTTTGATGTCGTCAAGGAAAATATTATTGTTCCTGCGATTTCCAAAGACATAACATTTATCTTAATTACACTGATAAAAAATTCACCTTTATCAATCGAAATGTAATTACATATCATTACGTAGATAAACAATAATAAATGGGAAGATAATACCACCGTGATAATGAATGACGCAAGTGCGTTTAGAAGTTTCTGATTCGAGCTTTGTATCGGAGGTTCAAAGATTAAAAAGAGACAGACAAAGTAAATTGGTTTATGAACATGACCAAATTACACTGGTAGGTATGACGCATTAGGTAATTTTGCATTTAGGCATCCTTTTCAAACTTAGTCTGACCGTTTTATTACACGACTTAAGGTCGTTGACTCTGTATCAAAACATCAAATCTTATAAACTAAAATGGCCACAGCAACCAAATTGAGTAGGTAGAGAATGGTAAGGAAAAACATTGTTTATGTAATTTACAATTGCATAATATTAAGAAATATGTTTCGAAAATTTGAGGTCCACCCACAATAAGTCTGATTAAATAATCTATGTGTACTGAGGCAATAATAACGTGGAATGTAAGCTTATACACACCATTATCGTCATATTATCAGCAAATGTCAACCTACCTGAAATTATAGCTTACTAGACAGGCACACTTCATTCATTCGTTCAGATAAAATGACGGGCCATTATGATATCAATGATACGGATGAAAATAACACAGCATAAAAAGGTTTTTCCGTTGCATTTATATTTAGTTCTGTTTACATCCACGTAATCTGGACTATTATTTATTGTGTGCGTAACTATAATAATATGTACTAGGTACACATAATCTACGTACGCATACGTACATTTTTATTTTGTACTTCTCGAACAACAAATTAGTTTCTTGCCATCACATCCGATTAATCAATTAGGAAAGAGAATAACCAATATTTTTGCTACCTTAAGAATAACTGAATTAAAATAAAAATCACTCAATATTTGAAACTCAATGAATGAGTACCTACACTTAAATCCATCGATTTTATTAGAGTAGCTTGTGGGTGGAAACTCCTCCATTTAACACCAAGATGCTACTTAGTTGGTCACGTTTTGTCATCTCGTATAGTATGATTATCTTCAATTATCAAGAGTATAGTAATTATCCAGTGACGTAAAGAAATCGCTAAAAAATGTGAATAAAGGATTACCTTAAATGATCTAAATCATTTTCATTGTGTGAAATATGACTTTAAGAAGAGTATTGAACTATGAAGAGAGTGTTCAAAAAGTTAAGGGTAACAAATATTATGTACTTTGAAACTAGTTAGATATATCATTAATTTTAAATTAAAATATTATAAGTATACAAATTTTTGTGACCTTGCGCATAATTACTCTTATATATTTAAATACATTTATGCAAATAATTATGTGGAAAGTCCATCGCTAGTACTTAACTACACATTAGGAGGAGTGCCGAGTGATTGTTTTGTTATTAAAAATATATAAAATGTACATATTATATATCCAGTTTTCGTCGATACTCTGTTGTTGTGTGTTAATAAATAAGTCAGACATTTGATGGCAATGCCTTAAAATTAGGTCACAAACCAGAATCAGAAATAGACACAATCGATTTGAAATATTTGGGTTAGCTTATCACTGAAAGGTTAAACTGTGACTCACGAGGATTTCGATAGTAATTTTCAAGACATAAGTTCATCGACTTATCATTTGGTAGTATCTAAGGAAAATATTGATACGGTTTAGAGAAAGAAAAAATAATTAAAAATAATAGAATTTCATACGGTTCGATTGTTCGAATCTCTTGCCCCTAATTTTGCGTAAAATTACATATTTAAAGATCTAAAACAATAATTAATTATAAGCCATGAATCGTGAGAATTTAAATAAATGCAATTAACAAAAATAAACGATTATTATGTAATTGAATTGAGTTGCAAGTCATCTATGTTGACCTTAACTGCAGTACAGAAATAAGTTAAGGTTTATAGATGTGTTGATATGAAGCATGTTTACCGTTCCAAAAGTAATTCTAATTATTAAATTAGCATTCTATTGCATTCTGTCGAACTAACAATAGATAATTTGGATGTCATTAACCGGTATTAAAAGTGTAAATTAATACATTGTTTGATTTATAGGTACTTATGTAAGTACGAACATATTTTGATTACTGTTTCTTTTGTTTTTGAAAGCCGTTATCAGCTAGACGTTCGTAATCACTGACGTACAAGCCGAAGCTTCTGTTTTGTTTTGACGTAAAATATTTATCACATTACCGGGTACCTAATTCCCTTAATTCAGTTGTTGGTTGAAATAGAATTCTGTATTTGAAATACGTTTAAATAAAATAAATCATTTTATTTCGTAGCTTGACCTGCCTGATTGTGAAGAGGGCTTAATGTCTTACTTTAAGATTGAGTGAAATTCTCTCTGACTCATGAGGATTAGGGATCGAGCGGCTCAACTAAATTCTAAAATAGACCGTTCTTAAATGAAATTGCTTCCAGTTTTATTCATTAAATGTTTTGTCGAACACAGACAAATCGCTGCGAAAACAAGACGTACGCAAAATTTATATAGTAAATACAGAGCTAGTTACATAACAGATGGGGACTCAGTTTGGTAATGAGAATCGCTTAATATAGCTGTGGATAAATTGAATAGGGAGTTGTGGTACAATATGAATACTACGCTATCAGTTATTTACAGTTACAAAATATAATAGAATTCATCTATCGGCTTACTTGGAAGAGATCATTTTTAGCAATTGTTTCTATCATTTATTCTTGTTATTATTTTAATTTTGAAATAGTAGAGAGACTCCGTATATTAGGTCCCTCTTTGCCCTGGCATTGCAGAGGTCCATGAGCGACGGTAACCGCTTACCATCAGGTGGGCCGTAGGCTCGTGTATGTATTAAGTAATAAAGAAAAAGGTAGATATATTCGCGCACGTGTTATAATTAAACTTTGCAATATATTATTTTGTCATTTGTGTAATAAGTTTTCACAGAACGTCATCCTATTTATTATAATAATTTTATTATTATTGCTATTTTAACGGTTCGTATGACCATATTTGACTTTTAGAGAATATTTTATGCATCCATCTAAACATACTTAAGAATATTTTTACACAGTACCTATTTATTTGTTAAATATTTCTGCTTAGCTAACCAATTCAAGTCGTAAGCATTGCAGCATTATTTACTATCTATGTGTGGTTAAAAAACTAAACTGTTACGCTACCTTTGGGTTTTCCTATTTTACAAAGTGAACAATCGATTATTACTTAGACTATTAGTTTCTAACTATAAAGGTTATCGCACCGAGTGCCCGGGAATACATTACACATTCACATCCGGGTCAATTGTACATATACTGCTCATCAGTGTAGTGCAAAGTTTTTAATTTTAAAATACATTTTAGACACTTTGTAGAAGCCGCATACCAGTGCAATGTACAGTAGAGAGTAGATAACAGTTTCGCTGTGCTTTGGCCTTGCGGAGATTCATGGGCAAAGGAAACCGCTCCCCATCAGACGGGCCTTTTACCTATTGTTGCAATTAAAAAAGTCTGCATTTTGTAATAAAGTTGCGTGATGCTTAGAGCAACATTTGGTCTAAGGTCTGATGTTTCAGTTTCGACGTTGAACTAGTGTAAATATGTATTATATTACTTTTGCAGAAGACACAAATTTCAATTGTTAAAAATAGGAAAAGTATGAAGTCGGGAAAAACATCTTTTACTATTCAAAGGTTAGACTTTATAAATGTCAGACGATTGACAATGACAATGTATCGAAATCACATTGTTGTGAACAAGAAGTCTTGCATTCGATGACGTCAGGGACGATGTGTAATGCATCTATCTGGAAAATGAGGTCAATATCAGAACAGCTGACCTACAGTTTGTTTAACTACCACGATTATCGTATTTCAAATTCTCATGCGAATCATGTCTCGATTGTGAAATCGATTTTTCATTAGAATGCAGTTTTTCTTTGGCATGGTTTTCCTTTCTTTTTTTAAGCAATATGTGTATGGTATGTACCTACGTTACGTTACGTACGAAAACAAACATTTTTTTAGTTGTAGGAACAATTTTAGCTACATTTTCATTTAGTTTTTCTGTTCGTTGTTTCATAATTAGTATTCTATGTTACAAAATTGTTTACGAACTTATGTTTATTATACACAATGATAGTAAAGGTTATTTGATAATTATATCGAAGTAATCACAGTGGTAATTATTGTAAATTATGAACGTAAATATAACAAACGTAAGTCGTATGTAAATGACTTCTAAGTGTCATTGTTTAAGTATTAATTCTTTGACGTTTTACTACATTTGTTTAGATTATCCGATAAATCATTTGTGGATCTGTAAACTGTAGATAAGTGTAAAGTAGAAACTTTATGGGGCTGTTTGATAGAGATTTTAAGGATTACAGGATCAAAGACGATAGGGTGTGAAATATGCATTTCAAGTATAATTATAAGTATTGATTCTTAGTTAGTTTAAATGAAAATTATTATTATTTTAGTAATCTTACAACACAAATTTAATAACTGTCTAATTTGTTTACAATTAATTAGTTTTTTTCTTGTTGTATAGGTAGTATTTACTGGGAAATCCAACAATGACTTCATAGCGAATCTTTGTGTGGTTCGTTTCTTTTCTCTATGTGACATTATGAGTGGGAACAGCGAGCGGACACTGTCGGTTGGTACAATCACGTCAATTGGTCCAATCGTTTAGGAATGACGCCTGCTTTGACGTCATCGTCCCCTTTGTCTGGAATACACAACACTTAGCGGTTTAAATTAAAATATGCCTTTTAACGAACACAACGAACTTTCACCTTTGTGAGAGTTCCATTGATAGTACACGTTTGAGTGTACATGTGGCCTGAAATTCATACCCCATTGTTAGACTACGCCATTTAACTATATCGAGTAACACTTTATTTAGAAACTAAAATGATGCTAGGCATTCGTTTAGTAGTTAATCAATAATCAATAATTAAATTAACATTTGTTTTCTTTTGTTACAGGTAGCAATTAAGATTATAGATAAATCACAATTAGACGCCAGTAATCTTCAAAAAGTCTACAGAGAAGTGGACATAATGAAGAGGTTGGATCATCCTCATATAATTAAGCTTTACCAGGTGAGTTTACATTTCGAACGTCACACGTTAAACCGTTACGTCAGCGTTAACGTAAAACAGACCAGCGATTATTTCCGTCAGAACCCCGAAAATTCCGAATAGGTAAAAAAACACTCGAGAATGTTTTTTTCTTTGTCCCTACGTCATCGCCACAAAAAATTATTTCATACTGATTTATGATTTGTAATGGATAAAAAGTTAATTCGCAATGTGCAGAGGTCAATAGCGGTTGAAGAATTAGAAATTCCTGTTATACACGTAGTCCGTTATGTTTGGTGGCGGAACAAATACTTGTGTATTAACAACTTGCTGCAATTTACGGGGTTATGCTACGGTGATGAGTTCGTCGCTTCATGACGTGGTTCGAGTAATACCTCAATAATAGTGTTTGATTGACTCAAATGACTTACAATTTGCCGTTTACGGTTGTGCGTGACCGAGGAGTGTTTTACTGTTTACTGCTCGTATTTTATTACTGGTCATCGTTGGCTTGTTAGTATGATTTCCAGTGTTCATAAAGCCTTATAATGATAAAGTTAACATCAACCCTAGTATTGGGTTATATTTTTATGCGTAAATCGAATTGAAATCAAAAAAATTACAAAAATAAATCGATTTAAAAGTGAGTAAATACACTCTAACATTATGCATTATTCGAAATACTGAAGTAAAATTACCAATTCAAAGAGTACACCTACGTATGTATTATGAAAAAACAATGCATTTTGGTTCAAAAACGTTCACATTTATACAGAAAATCGACTTTTGTAGACGGTCGTCGCTACTGCATATTCTTATACATACGTATATTTTGTCTTTCAAATGTTCTTGACGTCAAACCTACCCAATACGAATCGTTTTTACGTGTGAAGCAATTTGCGTCAACATTCATATATTCCGTTCTCATATATCATTAAAAATGTTAGTAGAAGACTGAAAATGTCTTCTGTATTATGATCAATATTTATTTCTATTTAACTACATAACACACAGGGTAAACATAATGGTATGAATTTTTTGAATGATCTAAATGAAGGTAGCCTCGATACCGTTGTTGTTCCTATATTTCCACCATTGTTTTTCTGTTAATTTCCAAAATATAATTAAAATACTTGGATTGACTTCAAAAATGTTTTTCTCAAAACAAAAGTATTTTGCGTTGAAGGTCCAGCTTTTCTTTATCCTATATAATTTCTCTAAGCAAGTATAGTCGGCGCAACACGTCTGTCTATTGTAGTTTGATTTGGACCACCCGTTTTACGACCGAGCGCTCGTTTGACGTCATCCCTCCTCGTGAATGCTACCCCGAGACTAGGGAGTAGGGAAAGAGGAATGTTTAATAAAGTCAATCCTTCACTATCGATATAAAAGTATATATATGTAAGTTTATAAATATACTGAAGCTTTAAAATATTCTCGAGCGCTTCTCTTCAATTTAAATTATGAATTTCGATAATTTTTTAGCCTAGATTTCAATAAAAAGTATGTTAGATGTTATGTTATAAAGGAATATGATTAGAATTATGACGCAGAAAAAAAAAACATTTTCTGCAGCTAAAATTATATTGACCTCAAAGTGTTCTTTGGAAATAATTACAGCATTCGTCCATTTACACGTTTGACGCAAATCAATTACAAAATGCACATTTAGTAAAACAGGAAAAACAGCAATTCGTTTATTATTTCAAATATTTTTTGCTGAAATGAAAAAAAAATGCAAGAGTATAGGGTAGTAATTGACGTCATGGATGAACGTAACCTCGCACCGTTCATATTGGTCTTAATTGATTAGACGTGCATCGCCCTCGCTCACATTGTTAACTTGAGCACACTTTAAACAATTAAGATCACGCGGGGAGCACGTGTCGATCACGTGTACCTCCCTAACATAATATGCTTTTCCTAAAATACGTATAATACCTACGAAGACGATAAAGGGCCGTAAAGGTGCGGAATGTTATTTCAGTCACGTCACACGATCTCCTTGTGACGTTGAAGATAAGATGTAGGTAAATTGTTTTGTTATTTTCGATTTGATAAAAATAATCAAAAGAAAAGGCAAGTGTTGCGAACTGAGATAAAGGACTATTTTAAAACAGTCAAGAAGAGTTTCTAAATTTACTTCTGAAACTTGATTTTTGTTTACCAATATCATGTCTACAAATAACCAGACGAAATCCTGCGAATGAAATTCTCCAGGCAAATAGGTCAAATGCGAGAAGGTAAATATTATAATAAAACAATGTATTGTTGCATAACATTGTGTTACACGATTGTACTTGCCTTATGAATGGAACTGTTTGTATCACACCATTGAATACTGTTGATGGAAGCTTCGTGTATACGAACACTGTTATCTTGAATGGTCAGCTTCAATTGATTTCGAAGGCAATGTAATTATTACTAGAGAACCTACTGGCACCGACTTACAACTAATTTGTCAGATTTGTCGTATAGTAACAAAAATAAAATATTCGATCAAAATTTTATAATAAAATTGCAAACAAAAAAGTTCAACTGACACAATTACTTAACCGCGAGGGATTAAAGAAATTTATGAAAGTTCAAGTCTGTGTAGGTAATAAATAGGTCTGTTAGTGACGTACCACAATTTTTTTTTTGAAAATTCAAGTTATTAATTCGTTATTCGTATAATGAAACGATTCGTACTGTAATGGTTTTGTACGAAAACACATGAACGATGATTCACGTGCGTATTTTTAGTGATGGACATCGTTTTTACTACAGAACGGCCAGTTCATGGGCACGACAGACCGTGTTGAAATCATCTCGTTAAGAATTCGTACATCGTCTAAATTACGAGTCCACGGTCACATTCTACTTTCCAAGATCATAGTCTTGTTTGTTATGTTTCATGATTTTCCTGCCATGAAAATTTTTATTTTCTATTCGGTAACGATGAATGCAGAAATTATTTTTTCTTCTTGAGGCAAAAATACGAAATGATTGATTTTTATTTGCTGCAAATGGACAAAAAAACAAAACTTTATCATGGTAAAATTATCAATTGGCCATGTAGAGACATATTTCGTCAAGTAATTAATTAGCAGTAGTTAATACCGTTTTCGTAACGAATTTTCTCATTGAATATATTTTAGCAATAACATCATACGAAAGTAAACAAAATGATTAATCTTTGATCAAGAAATATCGTTCGAACTCTACTGAAAGCGTAACCGCTGACCGTCACCTCATTTAAATTTTATTTTTAATAATCTTCACCTTTTAACCTAGTGCTGAAAGAATTTAAAAGAAGGACAGTTGTATAGAAACACCTTATATTTAATGAATTCAGTAGGTACAGTATGTATTTAGATCTAAATTCCTCAACAAATGGAAAACTTAACTCTATTGTAATTTTATTTTGTTGTTGTTTTAGGTCATGGAGACGAAAAACATGATCTACATAGTGTCAGAATACGCCAGTAAAGGAGAAATTTTCGGTAAGCACTAACATAATACTTATTATTAAACTAAGTACTATCTTTAATCAATATTAATTAGTTCTACGCATCATACATCTCAATAGCTTGAAAAGTCTTTATAGGAACTGTAAGTTTACGCTATACGAATATACCTCATATTATTTCCTAAAAGATTACAGAGTTTCATCACGTATTTTATATGTATAAGAAATCAAATTACCTAGACTTTAGGAGGAAGGTTTTTTATGATTATTTTATATGGCAGGTGGATATCAACGTTTTAAAAATTAATTAAATTATACATTGGGTTGTTTTTGCTATGTAGCTTACTTTTGCATTGCAAACATTACAGTCGTATTTTAACATTCGATTTATACAAGGTTTTGTAAACGGGTTCCGTAACACAAGCTACTGCTTAGTACGGGATCCACTGTACACAAATGATAGATGTAAATTATTATGGTAAATAAAAAAAATCATTTCATATTTTCTTGCCTATGTGCATTTTTACCACAAATAAAGTATGTGTCTGAATTTTACAAATCAATTATGAAATGTTCGTACTTATTTTTTTTCGGTTTCTAACTCAGCATTTATCAGGAAAATGTAAAACAAAACTATATTGAGGTACTTAATCAAGCGTGTTTCGATATTCATTTACCTTAATCAATAGATCTTGAGCGTCAGATCACTAGATTCAAGGAGTTGTCCTTATTGCAAAGAACGAACTTGTATTAAAAACAAATATAACATTGATTAAGTATCAATAACAAATATAATACAGCTAAATTTAAAAATCGAGAAGCTATAGATTTTTGAAAGAGAAATAAGTATAGTTAATGTTATAACAATAGCATAAAACATTCCTTATCGTTCATAATAGTGGTAGTACGTAGTACTACCTACGTAACTGCGGACACATAAGAAGAATGCCAGAAATATAACCTCGAAATCGATTAAGGGCACTCGTTCGTAAGTTCGTGGCCGCTTTGTCTATGACGTGATGACGTCAACAAGCTTGCAGTGACGTCACTAAGCGGGGTGTCGTCGGGTGTGGCTGGGGTTGTAGGGAGATGAGAACCAATTTCGCGCACAGCTGACTGTGCTGCGAAAATCAGAACCATAAAATCTGAGAGCTAAAAAATACATGTAATCGTTAAATTAAAAATATATAGTGGTCTTCAATGCCTATTTTAAATTTTTAGATATTTTTTTTTATTGCAAAGTAGATTTACTTTTTTTACATGGATAATTCAGGGAAATTTTTACTTTAAGCTCTTCCTTGTGGGAATCTATATTTCATGTACCTATAGATATTATATTTTATCGTTAAAATTAAAAAAAAACATCATTATTATTCTTTACTGTTTATTCAATTTAATGATCAGTAATCAAATTATGAGTATTAGAAGATAAGTAAATTAAATGTTTATCGCTAATTTGGATAATAAAAACGTCACATAAAGCTAAATTTTCTGATGAGATCATTGCGAGACAAAAAAGATAAAAACCACTTTTTTACTCAGTGATAAACTGAAAAAGTTTGCATTGAATTAATGTTTAAGCAAATTTTATTTAAGAACTTCTTGAAATTATACCTAATAGACGTAATTTTAATGAGACTTCTGTTAATTTAATGGTTGACTGTGTATTTTGTATAACAAGTTTAATGCATAAGATAGTAGGCAACACAAATATTCTTGAGTACACCTGCGGCAGGTGGGTTCATTACATTCCAGTTTTTTCACTGCGAATATTTTATAAGAGGTTATGTTTACGTGTACAATACTGTACAATTATAGGTATGGAAACTTTTGATTATAATTTTGCACATAAATACTAAATAGTTTTATTTTGTTTTACATTTATTATATGACATCCTGAATTATTGATATTACTTATATTTTAAATTTTGGTATATTCATCCTATTAGACGGATGAAGTGAGTGATTATAAAAATGAGAGGTGGTGAAATACTACTCATATTGTGGACTACTAAAGTAACAAAAATAAGAAATAAAAATAAATTATGTTTTCAAATATTTTTCATAGATGTTAAATGTGATTCGTAATGAGACTCAGTTTAGAAAAAAATGTCCTTGGATGTCTTAAAACAATTTAAATTCTATAGAAGAGTACAAGGTTGGAATTTAAATTTCCTTTTTAATCAATTCGAATTCAAGATCGTTCCATAAGCAAGCCGACTGAATTACTTATTGTATAATTATGTTTTATCTTAATTTATTGCATTTTAATGAACTATTCGTGACGCTATTAATTTTAATTTACATTCAAGTGCATAATAAAACCTTAACGTCTCTTATTTAAAGTGGAATTATCAGTTATAAGTTATAGTTTTATGTTTGAGGCAATCCAAAACAGAGGCCAACTTATGTTTATCAGACGGTTTGATTATGTGAAGAATGATAATAGAAAAGAGAAATGCGTGAAAACAGAAAATATATTGCTTCTAACCCACTTAGATGGGATAATATAGAGCGCAAAAGAGAAGATATTCTGAACTCTACCAAATTGTAAAGAGTAATGTTTTTGTTACTGTCCGCATTAAAGTCAACAGCTTCGCTTTGTAATATAAAATTTAAACAAAAGAGTCATTCAGAGAGGCGGACAGTCTATTCCATAAACATCAGCTCCCGCCCAATACTCATGAATACATTACCATCCTACGTTTTGAAATGACAGACTGACGGGCGTTTGTAGGTATATATTTTCCCATTTTGTTTTATAGATGTTCCCAAGATCTGTGGGATGATATTTATTGTTTCGATTATGGATTGGCTGCTTTGCATAGTATTGGAACATGCTAATACAATGGGATTGTAGGTTTACTGTATATTTTAGTTCTTATGCCACTTTCCTATTAAAAGGTCTTAAAGCATCAACATTGGTCTATCACGTTTTAGAAGCGATTTTAAGGGCATTGTTTTGTTTATGAAAATCAATTTAATATTATAAGCATAGTATAATCATGTATGTTTTGAAAATTAGAAAAAAAAAATTTAGGATCATGTTGTAAGTAGATATGTAAAACCCCATTTCTGGCTTTAAAATTCAGTAAAATTATTCATTATTTATTGTGCTTAGTTTGAAAGACAATCAAATAAACAATTTTTAACTTTGTAGCACCTACGTATTTTTGTTTAAGGATAAATAATAATCAATGTTAAATTACTAAAATAATAATAATTCTATATTTAAATGTGTCATATATTTTTACTCATGCTTCATTATGAGGTATTAGAATGAGCTGGTTTATACTGAGCGTAAATTTCCTAATTTAGTGTTTTTGTTTTCTCATTAAATAGGAAATTATTTTATAATCCAAACACATTGTTTAATAATGAATAATACTACCTATGTATAATATTATAATAGTCAGTAATCAGTATTGTTGTATTGTATAATATGTAAGTAATCAGTATTTGCTGTGGGGATATTTTTAGGTATTTAAATGTATTGTTAGCTTTGAGTTATTCGATTTCAGTATAATTGCCTATTGTATTGATTGTTTGAAGTTGCAGTTAGTGGGTTTATTAAGGGAATTTTGGATAATTTCCTTCAATTGTTTCACAGACTATATAGCGAGGTATGGTCGAATGGCGGAACAGGCAGCTAGACGAAAGTTTTGGCAAATTCTCTCAGCGGTGGAGTACTGCCATGAAAGGCGAATCGTACATCGAGATCTCAAGGTAACATTAGAGTATGTTTTTATTTTCTGAAGTGAGTTCCATCTGTACGAACCGGGCCGGAAATTTGGGGAAGATCTACGGCCAGCAGTGGTTATGAGTTTCGTCAAAAAATAAGTGGGCTTTGTTTTAACTACGCAATTAACAGCAAAACGTAAATTTGCTGATCATTGACAAACTACAGTTTGTTTTGTTCATAATTGTTCACATTAAACTTTGGAGTTGTATACTTTGGAGAGAAAAGTAAAGATTTTTTTTCATTAGTTTGTATTTTATAAAAATAACTAGAGACAATTTACAACGAATGTAAACTTATAAAAATATTTCAATACACTCTAGACTAGACTGTTTTCTAAAATAAGATAAATTAAATAAAAGTAATTTATTATTTAGTTAAAGCGAAACAAACAAGTTTTGCACGTGACATGTGGTAGTTCGAAGTTTGGGACACAGACCCAGACAGTTTGGTAAATGTTTTCGACTATATATTACTGAAAAAGGTACTGATGAATGTGGAAACTAAATTGTTCTGGGATAGTCGCAACTCGTGTCAATGTCTATTTCAATTTTCTAGAAAATTTGTTAAATTAGTTTCAATAGTTTTAAAAACAGCAGCTATATATTTCAAATACAGTAGGTAAAATCACTGCTTTCGGTTTTTTCATTACAAATGTTTGTATCAAAAAGCTTATTGAATTAAATCTGTGAATAATTCAGCCACGTGAGGTCTAAGCCTCAAAATGAACTGAATGTCGATAGAATATGTAATGTTCACTTTTCTCATTCCCGTGATTCAGGTTGATTCGTATTCAACACGAAATCAAATTATAGACCTTTTTCGATGTACGAATGAAAAGTTTTTTTTTCTATTTAGGCCGAGAATCTGCTGCTGGATGCCAACATGAACATAAAGATAGCTGATTTCGGATTCAGTAACTACTACGCGACCGGGGAGTTGTTGGCCACGTGGTGCGGGTCGCCGCCCTACGCCGCCCCTGAAGTCTTCGAAGGCAAGAGATACACAGGCCCCGAAATAGACATTTGGGTACGATATTACGTTTTCATATTGTTCGATTTTAGTTTCTTATGACACGAAGCTGGGTTTTTTACGATCCTCAATAAAAATGTCACCTGTAGCAATATAGTTCTTGGATTTCATCATATTTAAGTTTTATTTCATTTATATTTAGAAGCCAAATAATCAACTCTACTAATAGCAATAATTATTAAAATAAGTAAAAATATAAAATTTTCTGAATTGATTTAGAAAGATTTATTTTTTCACCACGTACCGTCTTTTTTTTCGACCCATTATCTTTTCGGAATCAAATCATGTCGGAATCATCATAATAATATACTGTCGACAATATTTCTCAAGAAATAATCCTGTTTCGGCATCTAACATCGGCTAAGACCCACGAATTATAATCACATCCATTAAAAATAAATTCGCTTACACTTTGAAGCAATAAAACGACTAAAAATAAACATTTATTTTAAAAATAATTAATTAGGTCAGAACGCAAATAGTCTGATTAAATAATTACCTGAGAAAGAGGAAAAATTCTTTGTAAATTTATCAAAGGATAAGACTGCTAATTATATCTTAGCTACCGTGTTTCAACAACGAAACTCTATCCGAGTACTTTGTTAATTTCGTGAGGATTCTTTACTTACAACATTTTCCGTATTTATTTTGCGTATTTCCCGTTTCTTGTTCGTTTTTTGAGTACAAATGAGTAAGTGTACTTCTTAATTTATTCTCACCTACTGTTTCTTAAGTAATCTTTTGAGTACCGCGTTGATTTAATGAAATAATTTGAATATGTACTTAATTACTAATACAAAAAAGTACTTTGGGTTTACTTTACTTTAATAGACTTTTTATTAATAAATTATTTGATTGATAATTCAAAAATTAAAAACTATAAAACTACATTATCTTAAGAACACGTTATATGCTACTTATTTTTTTGTTAGAGTTTTCGTTTTTGAATCACTGACTAAATTTTTTACAACTTTAAGTATATGTTAAATTTTAGTTCGTTACTCTTAAAACATTAATAGTTTATACTAAAGGATAGTTTTCAATTTATTTTTTTGTTACAGAGTCTGGGAGTGGTGTTATATGTATTGGTATGCGGCGCTCTACCCTTCGACGGTTCGACTCTACAATCGCTACGAGATAGAGTGCTGTCAGGAAGATTTAGGATACCCTACTTTATGAGCGAAGGTAAATCTTTAATGTCAGTACTTTTTGATAAAAAAACATTTACATTTTCTTAAAGATAAGGTGAGGTAAGATAAGGTAAGAGTTAAGTTAAAATTCTTCCTAAAATGATGACGAAATTTGTTCAAAATATTTAATTAGGTGTATGTTTTGTCTGGAAATAGTTATCTTTATCTATTCATTAATGAAGTAAAAATGATCTTATTTTTAAGCAAATTAGTTCCCACGCAACGTGACCGTCAATGCCAGACAATAAAATATAATCGTTATATTGAAAATTGTAAGAGCTTCCTAAATGTTTACTAACTGACCGACACCTTTGAATACCATAAGATAACAATATATTAAGTCACTTTTCGTTTCTGATACTATATGGTACATGTACCTACAGTTTTTAAAGAATTTGTGCAATTCTTAACACAAAATGTACGTTTGTCAAGTTCAAAATGAGGACTTTAACTTCGAAAGATTCTTAACACTTCTCCAACAAAACAGTTCCCTCCGATCTCCACAATCACGAAACCACCTGTAAAACAATAAAATAGATTAATTTTGTCAAAAAAACCTAAATATCCAATTTCAATAGTCAAGTAAACCTTGACGACTCGTAAAGAATGACGTGTGCACAGCTATGTGCTCTAGAATGACGGATTTAATGTGTTCTACACGATTCCTTATCTCGAGTAGGTACTAACGACACGTGACATCTCGTCCGTCTCACAATTTAGTGTTTAGTCGTTAATGGTATCGCTACAGTGGATTACAACATGTACTATTACGTTGTTATTAAAAAATTACTTAACAACATAGTAACAGTGATGATATAAAATTACGACGCAGAGTCTGAATTAATTATTAATTTAATTGAAAAAGTATTATATCTAAATATGTATGAAATTCGACGATTGATCAATACGGTTCGCTCATTACGATGGAATCCACAATATGTGGTCTAAGTGTTGTTCAAATTTCATATTTCGGAACGTAAAACAGTAGAACGGAAGTAGAACAAGAGTGGTGTAGGGAAAACTTCACCGGTCACTTTTGATGAAAATAGTTAATCTCATTGTATTATCGGCAAGTAAAAGCTTGTTGTTTTACTATTTAACACCAATAACTATGTAAATTGATACGTCACCGACAGCTGTAGTAGGGTAATAAACAGTAATATAGTAGAGTCACACAGAGTCTCATTTAGTATTTGTGCGAAAATAAAACATAAAACTAAAACTTGCTAAACCAACGTTCATTTTGCTTAATCATTTTAAATATATTTCTTTAGAAAAAATATTTAAAATAATCATACAGGAGACGTTTTGACAACATTTAAACGTGCGAAACTAATTGAAGCGCAAACTATTGGATGAATCGTTAGTACGTTGTTAACTGCTATTTATTGCGCAATCACTATTATATTAAATATTTTTAATACTACAAGAAACAGAAGAGCTACGGTGTACTTGACTATAAGTGGTCACTGTTGCTCATAAAACTCACAGTACAGACAGTAAAACACACTGCTTTACCTATCGCTGCATCTATTTTTGAGTTATTTTGAGTAATTAAAAGAATTCATTCCATGTTTAAATTTCCCAATAAAATGCATTATGAAGCTGACTTAGCATAAATACTAAATGAGACCCTGTAACGCGCGGACGTTGAAGATAAAAAATAATGAAATCGATAAGCCAGCAGTCGCTTGCGTCATCGTCGTGTTCAATCATGCCTCCAAGGTCTAGGGCAGGCTTACTCTTAAATATTACTATACTGTAAACATTTTCAGTTTCAAAGAAAATAGATTATTATAATTGGAAGATGATAAAGTTGGCTTTATCCTCAAAACTTAACGAACTAACAAGTTAATGACAAGACTATTAAGAGTATTACAAATATAATTTTAGCATTAACAAAAAAACTCTTCTTTGATGCAGTTTAAGAGTTCTGATCTTCATAGATGAAGGTAATTAATTAACATCAGATAAATTATCAGCTTATTTATATCAGATAATATAATCAATTATCAAACTACTACCTTACTTATAAACTTTGAACAAATATCACTTCGGAAGAGTTTGCATAATTGTATTTAAGTCGATCCTAAGGAAAATTAACCACAAATATAATAAGACATTATTGTGGTTGAGTAATCGGTAATGTACCTACTTACACCTAAGTTTGTTTTAAAAGTACTCATAAGAACGATGTTTTGAAATACTTAGCTTTGTTTAAATAATGCGTTTAAGTGATGCGCAAACTTATGACGCAAATAGGTACATTTTCCACTTCAACACATAGATACAAATTACCTTCAATATATTAATTGTTCTTAGTCGATTCTCTAAGTAATGAAAATAATGACATTATTTCTTTTACTTTAGCAGACTATTAGATTAGAAATCTTTGCGTAAATTCTATTCGTTGTGTTTTTTGTGTTATCTACAATATTGAACTTCATATTTTCGATTTTCCTGTTATTTAGTATGTAGATATTTATTATCTGAAAGTATTACAATTTGTAACATCTAGGATAGATTGTCATGTTATCAACGTTTACAAATAGGTCAAATAAGAAGATAAAAATCACCGAAAATTTCATCCTAGTCTAGGAATTGATACTCGATAATTAATGTTTTTCATGATTGTTCTGAAATGTACCTATTGATTAATAACGACTATTTTTTTGGCACTGTCTCTTTAATTTTAACTGTAAATCAATCATATAAATTCAAATTATCATGTGTAGATACTCTGATCCCCAGCACGTAGTATGCGTCTCAGCAGTTCATAGCCGAGTTCATTCTACCCGCACACCGTTATAATAACATTATCTTTGTAAAATATTTGACCAGAGTTCAAAGTACAAATGTTACAATGTACCCACGCATCTGGAGGTCTATGAACTTCAGCAACAAGGTCTAGTTCACGGCGATTGTGTCTGGATGACAAATCAAAGTCACCCTTATTTATAAAAGGGCAATGTTTCTTATTGTTAGAATCTGTTGTAATGTTTTAAATGAGAATAGTACCGATTCCTTCTTTACAACAGAAAACAATATGAGGATTCGCATTGGTTTGAATGATTCATAACAATACATTTATGGATCTAAGGTCAGACACAAAATGTCCTACTTCGTCGACATTATACCTACTGTTTCATTGTACCCTATAGTGTATACCTCAGGTAAACATGACTAGGTGTATCTTTCTGATCGTAATTACATTTCATTAAAAGAACAACTATAAAACCAATATACAATTTGTAAACTAGATTGAAAATGAAACGAAACCATGTTCTATAGAGTTATTCTCCAAGAATTGAAGTAGGTATGTATGTATCTACGTCTTCTAATTCTATAATACCAATTAAGAATAATATATTTTCCGTAGTACAGTGCCAACGTATGGTATGGAATTAGTCTGTGATGACGTTACATTCTGGTACGTCGATAGCTCATGAAAGGTTTGACGTAATGTTGTTAATGACTAAACTACATAAACACTCAACTATTCTGTATTTTAGTCGAATGAAGTAGTCAGTAGGTCCTTTGATCATTCGTTGTATTTTGTGGTTGAAAGGAAAATATTAATATTTTATTATCATTGAATAATTTACAAAGTGATTCGACTTTCACGAAATTTTACAAGAAGTTTTGTTATGACCGAAGTCCGCACTTTATTTTTTGAAAAGGAGTTATAATCCCCAGGGCTCACTGCCAGTCCAAGTAATAGTGAAAGGTGCTACGTGATCGGTTTGTGAATGATAGATAACATAAGTAGAGTAGTGAAGTTAACCATTTATATCAGAATCCTTTTTGTGAAAACTATTAAATGAAATGAAATTAAAATACACAGAATGTTGTTGAAATTAGTCACGTTCTTTTCAATGTATCAATTAGTAACGAATTGAACATGTACTTATGTAATTAATGTCTTTATTGTATTCGAAGCGGATTGTACAAATAATATTGTCTACAAAACTCTTTGTATTACACAATAATTTTATTATTGAGTACAACTGAGATGATGCAAGTACATAGTTCAGTTGTGATTCAATCTTATTCAAGGCTTGTTTGTTTATTTCCCGTAGGTGGAACGTTCACTGTATAGTGGTTCTATTTATCACATTATTTATTCACTTAAACACGTTAAAACAAGTGAAACTGGAATTACATTAATATTTAAATAAGTATCATTATCATGTTGAATAAACTTTAAAGTGGTAACTAAAAGTTGTTTGTTTTAATAGTTATAAAACCTTTCACAAAATAGCTAGAGTTCTCTGAATAGACTATTCAAGAGGTGAAATGTCAACTCTAATATTCCCTCAGTTTATTTGAAAGTTCGAGGCTTTCCGTCGTTTCTGAAGTGCTTCGTTTGTCCCAAGTTCCCGGTACCTGTACTTGAACAGAACTGAACTTTATCAGAACGTCATTGTTGAAAACGTGACTATTCTCTTCACTGTAAAGCGAAAGGGAACCATAAAATTAAAGAAACCAGTTGAAAATGATACATACATTGCTCTAAATGACCTTAATTATGATTCTTCTCATCATGGATTCATTTCGTGTTTTTCATGCTTAAATTTGAACCGAGCCCCGAATCTTTATGAATTCTATTTTATGTATAACATAGCAAACGTAACTAGGCTTCTATGAATAATTCAATCTCCTTCGTGTCGTGGAAAATTTGATGTCGTCTATTGCGTTTCAATTTTGATAATCTGGAGTTCACTAACTTATGAAACTCTAGAGATTTGAATTTAGAAGGTATTATTAGTATTTAATCTCAAAGTTATATTAGACCGGCGCTAGAAACAGATGAATAATGTTCGAACAATAGATAATAGTAAGGTTGAATGCAATTTCTTTAGAAATTATTTTAATAATTGTAAATTAGTAGGGAACACGCTATTTAAGTGCGCGAATTATTTATTAGCGTTGCAAACACGTGCGGCACGTGAATACGGCGTGCTGGTAACGACGTTCAAGATTAATGATTCAGTCATCGATGTATCGTCGACTATCATTTATTTTGTTTAGAGTTTTGTTGATCGATGCAGAGCTTTTAAAATGTGCATTCTCATGTGAATACGTCAATAATTTAATTGATAACGGTGAAATGTCATAAATATTTTTCTGTCTGTTATCTTGATCTTGATGAGTAAGCGACAAGTTAAATAGATTCGTAAATAATAAACACGTGGAATGCAATAAATATAGTCACGAATAACAGAATAATCTCTAGTATACATATGATAGCGTTTGACACGCGAAGTCTGATCTATTTTGCTTCTTTTTATGAAATAGAAATTACTGCGTGTCTGTAATTCAGTTTTAACACTTGAAAATTGACTTATTTCAAGTGCGTAATTGATTTCCCTTCTGCGCTCATTTATTTGCGTTGTTTCCTTTCTATTGCGAAACTAATTGCTTCGGTTGCATGCTGGTAATTATTTAGAATTTTAAATTTTAGATTAACCAACAATGCGCATTGTATAAAAAGTTTTGTAGGAAATTCAGTCAATAAACCATGTTACGGCAAATTTATTCAAATGGACTACAAGCGCAGTTGAAGGTATAAATTTTACGTTGATAGACTGTCGACTCGTTTAGCCTGTAATGTCGAAATTATAGAGCAGAAAGTATTGAAATGCATATAAATTACGGACCTCACCAGCTTCACCAGCAACACGCGAAGTCTAAAATAGCCCACCTAAATCATACGCCAGTGAAAAGTGCCGAAAAAGGCGGGTATTACGCACGAGGCGCTGGCGTGCCGTTCATAACGAAGGACATTATGAAAAATGTATTTTCTTTCAACAACGTTCGTCCGGACGGGGTTGACGTCATTCGCTTTGTCCCGGAATATTAGTGTTTCATATTAATGCAAAGCTGGTCAATTCAGGCTACATTTTTTTGTTGTATGGTGGCGCCGTTATATGGCAAAATTTGTTATTGTTTTTTAACAACGGTTTCTCGCAGCTTTAAAAATCGAGAGAAAAGCAAATCAATTATGCTATTAAATATATTATACAAGAGCCACCGTAAATTCAATAAAATAATAAAATTGAAATATTATACGACGTTTCCTGAATAATAATCGAAGATAATTTGTCAATAACCTGAAGATTGACCCCAAATTTACCGATATCAATAATGACGTCAAAGAATCTTGTTTCGTAAACACGTTTGATATAGGTACCTACAATAATATGCGTCTGTAGGTATGTATATTTTAGGGTGGGAGAAATTACAGTGAATGCATTAGGCACATAAAGGCACCATACGCTAATTACTAATAAGGTATACTTAATCAATTACGTAATCAAAAACAGAATAAGGGACACCCTTACTATAATTAAAATATCTCTATTACAAAAATTCATTTCGTGCTAATTATAAATATCGATAGACCATTCTTAAGTCCGAATTGCTTAAGTAAAGGATTAAGGCTTAAAGGCAGTTCAAGGATATTATCATTTTATAAATAAGGCAACACAAAGGCCAGATGTTTATGTTCGAGTAGTAGGAGCGCGTGCCATGAGCGGCACGACTCACGAGGCGTGCGTCGTGTGAGCCGCGACTTGCTCCCGTCGGACGCTCGTAAAGTCGCACAAGTTCATGGAGCATCAACATGGCCGTCGCCGGGGCGCCCACCCGACTTTTCTCATTTTCATTAAATAACAACAGCGCATTTTTCACTCGATTGCGTCAATGGTCAAGCGAAGCACGCGATATTTGCGTCCGAGCGATTATTAATAGTAACCGCCTGGCATAAAGTCGACTACTCATCGACTTTATTTTAGAAAGAAGCGAAGGAAGGTAAATAAAATAGTATCTTTGGAATTACTCTGCTTGACGCGTGGTGTTTGGTTAGTTGTGCCTTTGGTAGCGCAAGCTATTTTCAGCGTCGGGGTGCGGTTTAAGCGATTATTTATAATCGAATTCGTCACTCGAACTGAAACTATGTTTTGTTAACGCTAAGTAAAGACGGTGTGGTGTGCGCAGAATATTTACATAAGATTATATTTACGGCACGAGATTTATTTATCTCTCGACGAGCGTCATTCTCATTCGGCACATGGAAGTAATTATATCGTATTTTCGATAGAATGACGCATGACCCCAATGTTTTCAGACGACAAAAATGTTCCAAAGGTCTTTATAAAAATACATTAAAAAAAATATTATGATATTTATCTCTTGTTGCTAATCCAACAATCTCCTCCAAATTCAATCTTCTTTTTCACTTAAACAAGCTTTCTTTTGTTCAATTTTAATAAAATCCTTAAATTTACACTGCTTAAACTTATCTACACACTTAAAATTTAGTCCAACTACACATTCATTCTGCCGTAACAGCAATTTGGTTTTAATTCTAGGTAGAATATATCTTTGGTTATAATACACTGACGTTTAATCAACGTTACGCTAGCTTTAATTAAGAAACAAATTATGTTTTTAATCATGAATTCTTACACTTAATTAAACGATAGTTAATGGTGCATGTTCGGTTTATTTCGGGGTACGTAATTTCGCGGTTCAGTCACATCAGCGCTGTGACGTCATTAGCGTGGAGTCAACTCACCCACCCCTGACCTTTAGATGCTCTTATCACCTCTAGATAAGCTACCACACCGCCAATGACGCCATACATCCGATACTTAACATATTACCTGGATGTGACCGAAATAAATCAGTAGGTATAGGTAATATTCTAAGCTAAGGTTTTTGCTACTCGTAAATAATTTTACAACCGGATATTTGTCACTCAATTACAATATTTTTACGTGGATATCAGTTTTTGCAAAAAATATTACTTTTTAATACTTGATTGCATTATGACTAGAAAGTATTTAGAAAACCGTGAATACTGAATACAAATAATGCGTCATTTTAAGAACTTATGCACATGTTCTTAATTACCGTTTACAATGACTATTGTAATTGCTGTTAATCGTTAAGGTTATTTATTAGATTATTTAATCACGTGGCTGCACTATCCTGTCACACGCAATACAAGTTGAGAAAGTTATTTAATTCTCCCTAACCAATATCTTTCTAAATATTTTGTCTTTAGTATTTTTAATTAGGAACAAACAAAAATTTTACACGGATATTTGTCGCCAAGTAGTTGAAACTAATGTTTCGGAAAGATGAAACTTTTGAATGACTTATTAGTATCTCTTACAATTATCTCCTTTTTACCTATAATAGATGAGTAACCTATTTGTTTTCTGTTTTTATCGACAACTCTTTAATTTTGTTTTTCTCTCTTTACAGACTGCGAATCATTAATAAGAAAGATGTTGGTCTTGGAACCAATGAAGAGGTATACCATCGAACAAATAAAGAAGCACAGATGGATGGCAGCAGAGCCTTATTCGATACCCACAGTCATTTCGGACCCTACGAGAAGTCCCGCACATGCAACCTCTCATCAAGACCCTAATGAACAAGTTTTGAGGCTAATGCAGAGCTTGGGAATCGATCCTGTTAAAACCAAAGAGGTAAAAATTTAATGGTTCTACATACAAAGAGATACACAAATATCGCTATAAATTGTTAATCTAATTACAAGGCATCTCCTAGCGTAAAAAAATAAAAGTAATTTTCTTTGTAGTATTTACTCAAAGGAGCAATCTCTGATAAAAATCATTTAATTCCAGAGTCTTCGTTCGAACAGCTACGATCACCACGCGGCCATATACCTCCTTCTATTGGAGCGGCTGAGAGCGCGCGCGGCGAGCGGTGCGGCGTCCAATGTTGAACGGAACAGACCGGCCAGACGATCGTCTTCTGCCGCCGATCAAGCTCTCTCAAGGGAACCACATGACGCGAGAAGAGAACACCATACGAGGTGAGAATCATTGTTTGATAACAAATGAGCATCGTTCAATATGACACCATTTTTAACTGGTGTTAACACATAACTTTGCTTTGCTTTAAAGTACTACAGTGTATTGTTTCTTATTATACTTTCTGGCGCTTAATTACCCTTAATAATTTGTATATTAAAAAAAAAAGCAAATCTTAATTTAAGACCCCTAGTCAAAAAATCCGAACATTCTACCAACAGTAATAAGTATCTTTGTAATTTCAGATTGTTACACGCAGGCGAGCAAAGCAGGGAGTATCCCCGAGCCGCGGTGGCTGCGCCGGCCGACGCCTCGTCATCCGAAACGCAGCGGCTGCTCTCCCTCGCCGGAGTCAACATGACCGAACAGAGGCTGCTCCAGCGAAACTCCGACCCCTCGGATACGCACCGGAGCTTCCTGGTCGGGAACATTGACAAACACGACGAACCACGGATGCTTGCCATGAAAAATATCGATGTGTCGCAATCAAACCAAAGGTTAGGTGCCAAGATTCCTGAAAACATGCCCACCCATAGGCTACTGACGTCCACTTATGAACAACAACAGAATATTCTGAAACAGTCCAGTGAAGATTGCAGAAGGCTACTACAGCAATCAACTACGGTTGGACCTGAGACAAGCAAAAGTATAAGTGATGGTACACGACTTTTAACATCGTCTAGTTTTGATTCCAAATGTGCAATCGACAGCGGAAGAAGTTCCTCAGCGGCGGATCATAATGTTATTGCGAATTTTCTACAAAACTCCGCATCAGCAACGAATTTTAGCGTGGACGCCATGAAACTACCCAATTCCACTACATTCACAATGTGTTCTGAAGCTGCAAAACTTATGAATACATTACAACAATCTCCTTTGCCGTTGAAAGGAACAATAAATTTAAGTACTAGTCCAATCCCAACGCAACTTCCAGAGTCAAAGTTTAGCAGCGTTTTAGAGCAACCAAAGCCATTAGAATCTGCCAGACTTGTTTCTCAAGCACAGCAGCAAGATTTAAACCGGCTACAGACAAGCACACCGCCCTTTATGAATCACCATCTGTCTTCGTATTCTTATTTACAAAATGCAGTACCTTCAATATCTAGTACAAGTGATACAAACTATTCTCCAAGTGTATCAGCGACTGCTGATTTATTTCAGAACACTTTGTACAGACCGGACAGTAAATTTTCACTAAACCGATATACTACAGGACAGACTTATACGCAGGGATTTCAAAACAACGCTACAGAGGCAACAAAATTTCAACAACAATACTCATCGTCCACAGACGAAGGATGCGAGACAGACATGGAGGACGTAGCAAATGTTCCCAGCGGGGTACAAAACAGATTAAGTTCGTACGCAAGTTCCAGTTCCAGTAGCGGAGTTGTTACGTTTTATAACAATAAAAGTCTTAGTCAAAACCTTAGCTGTGATTCTTCCCAAAGTAATTTCTCCACATTCGAGAGTTTTGACTATCAACTGTCAGATTGCTCTAGTGAATTAGCCAGCAGCTTACCTAGCTGCACGTCCAATGAAGATAAAATGGCTTTTGAAAATAATTCGTTGATAAACACTAGTCCTATGCATCCGTGTGTGTACATTTCTTCTTACAATAACAAAACACCTGGTGCAGGTTTGATAACTCGACACAATCCAATTAATTACAATCAGACACCCAGTAAAAACTGCACACGAGCAATAACTCGCAGTCCAGTTGACTTCAGAGAAGGTCGTCGAGCAAGCGATGGATTAGTAGCACAACAAGCTGCACAGTCTAGCGAAACTCAAAGTAATACATTGGCATTCAACAGTCAAAGATTAAATGAAAATTGCAAGGCGAAAGGTGTGCTCGAATTACATTTGGTCCAAAAAGAAGCCCAAAAACTGAAAACTCAATATCAGTCTTCAATTCCAGCTGAAGAAATGACCCAAAGACAAATACAACACAACCAGTTCGCGGCTTCATTCAGCCCGCATTATTTGGATACGAAAAATCCAACTCCTAAAAGAATTAGTCTTCCAGAAAGTTTTAATTTTTCGAGTACTTCACCACCAATGCCAGCCAGTCCAAAAATGGTGGCGCAATTACAAGATCCCGCAGACTTGCCTCTCGCGACAGCAGTATCCCAAGTCAGCAAACCACCACTACAGCAGCAACTGATGCAACACAGATTGTTTCAACAGAAACGACAACTTCTACAAAAGCAAATGACACCATCATCAACAATACCAGCTCACGAGTTAGGCCTACACTCTCTACAAGTCGGTTTAAGCAGGCGACAAATGTTGCGACAACAAAGCTATAAAATTGCGCAACAACAACAAATTTTACCGCCTTTGCCGCTAACCGAGAGTGAGAACAGAGATTTGCTTGCGTTCCAAGCCATCGTCGAGGGCCCCAGTAGGGCTCTACAAGCCAAACAATCCGACGATGAACTAAGAAACCCAGAGGAAGCCAAATTCGCTTACCAAGGGTCGATGGAGATAAACATAATGAACAAGGATAGGTTAGGGAACGAGAATTGGTCGAACTTGCCGTCGAGTCTACAGACTGCTTGTCAGATATCGGAGCTGGGCCGTCGGGAAGGCGAGGGAGAGCCGAGCGGACACTCGGAGCCGGCGCTGTGGTCCGGGCAGTGGAACGCTAACCTCTTCCCAACGCAACCTTGCTTCCAGGTATTCCAACAGATCAATTAGTAGATCTCCATGGACGATATTGGTGAAGGAGTATCATTTCTTTCCATAAAAAAGTTACCAAAATGTAGCAAACTAGATTTGACTGTAAGCATTAGGTACAATATAAGCAATATTTAATATTTTCGTTTGAGACAAAACCCATGGTGGTATTTTATTAAGTCAATCTTTTGGTCACTTTTTTATTTCCTTGAAATGGTACTCTTAACCTCTATTACCCATGATCTCCACGTTTAAATATAGAAGTTGTTAAGTAGTACATGGTAGTGTGGACTGTATCACGCAGTGTGAATTATAAAGTCTTCGTTTGTGAATGCGCTAGATCAAATATAAATTAAAATAATGGTCTCATTGTAGTGATTGCAAAGTAAGCTAAACAAAATTTAGAATTATTGTAATTTCACTTGTGAGAAAATATGTATTATTAGCTCTAGTACGGATTTATGCATTCGAAAGTATAAACCATTCATTATAACATTTTTTCAACGTCGTTCCGCTAAGTATGAGGAGAATGCTTTCGAAATACGATTGGATTTACCGGATTTATAAATTCGTGCTAGACAATCAGGACGTTAGTTAAAAAGTGGCATAACCCAAAACCAAAGAAATTGACAGTTTTGTGTATAAATTATCTGGTTGTGCTACTTTTGTTGATACGTCCTCAAATAATAGAGTGCATGACAATAACTAGTGCTTAAATTTATATTACACTGTTACAATAGACCACGTTGTTCAAAAAACTGCCCTTAGTATTAAAATGCAAAACATTTTGAATTAGATAAATTTACATAATGCAAGTTTGATAATTATTATTGTTAACTGTTTTATAACGACAGTTTAGGTATATGCACTCAATTATAACACCCTTACACTTAGAATTGTATGCGAAATAAGAGGTGTTCATTCCTTGACACGTATTATAAGGACTTTCAGCCGGTTTCTGTTTTGAGAAAACGAGATAAAACTGATTATATTCAACATCTCGATAAACGATTTGTTTACGTGTTTCTAATAATTTGTGTAATTAAGGTAAAATAACGTTCAATTCATAAAGCATACTATGTATGGATTAAGGAGTCTATTGATACCAAATGCTGATCAGAAACCGGCCTTTACTATCGACAGCAATAAGATAATATTCCATATTAATTATTTACTTGCCAAATTTTGTATTATGAATTAGTATTTGTATAATTTGCATTTTCAATGTACTATAATGCATCACTTGCGACTGTTCCTACATATTTATTTGTTACTCTCCATACATTATGACTATTTAAGTTGTAAGTATCTATTTATTACTAGATATTATTTACATAGTAATTTTCTTTAAAGTCTGTATAGTTTTGTTATAATTTGCTAATATTAAAGTAATATATTATGTAAGATGTGATAGCTTTACTTAGAAGCAAGTTTATTTGAATTAAATATAAGATTTATTACAGTAGTTATTGTTTTATTTTGCGACACCTCATTCATTGGCTTCGTCGTAGATGACACCGGCTGCACGTTTGCATTGAGCGTAGAGTTATTTATACGGTAAGCTATTTAAAATATTTCTAGAAACAGTTGACAAAATATGATTTAATGAATAGATATTTTTCTGAATTCAATAGTCTGGCCCTTATGAATATTAAGCAGGAACTTCCAAATCTAGGAAATCAATATACAAAACAAGTACCAAGGACCGACCGAAAGTCATACTTGCTTCAAAATAATTTGTAATCTCTAGACCCTAATAATATAGTTGAAGTCCTATAAGGCAGCAAACGTAAAGACTACAGACTACATTCAATAGGTGAAGACTCTCACAAGAGTATTAACTAAATTATAGAAGAAATAATATTCTTATCGTTTTCTTACCAGACGTGATTATTCTACATCTACGAAAAATCTATTGGGTTTTTCTTCAATCCTAATTTTCTGGAGAACTAAAAGTGGATTGAAATTTCACGTTTCAGTCAAACTGGCAAGGGCATACTTTGCCTCCACCGCAGAGCAAGTTACCGCTCAGCGAGAGCCCGATACTGGAATTAACAGAACAAATGGAGTCCATATAAATTTGTCTTACTATTATAATTTTAGTTGTGCTTTGTATTGTTAATAATATCAGGGTTTTATGGAAAGAAGTAAACGATATTGGCTTAGCAACTTGTTAATGTGATCTTGGAACCAATATTGAAAGATAGAGTTCAGCAAATTAATCATTCAAAATAATAGTCCATACTTTGATATTATCAACATTATGGACACAAAGATTAGCTTTAAAATAAGACATTAGTTTAGTACACTGAATTAATAATTAGAATTACCTCAATACACTCCAATTGGTGATAACTTCGAGAGTAGTTAGTGATAAACGAACAGACAATATCGCTTAGAGTAAGTTATTGTTATAGATATTAGAGTACGTTTGTAATTAAGTTTATCGTTATGTAATACAACGACCTTAACATTGATATTAACAGCGATAAGTTATTCGCAAAGTACTCAACTGTTATTCTATATTTTCCATCAGCATGTAACCGCCCAAGATATTCATGAAAAATCTTTGAATAAATAAAAGCACAAAAGTTGTCTATTAGACAGATTTAAATTATTTCATGTAAAAATTGAATGATTTGACGACTAGACAAAACATTCAACGATTTTACTAGTATCAATCTAAACAAAGTAGTACCTACAGTTGTGGTAGAGGCATATTTAAAAGAATTCGAGCAATGATCATGCAAGCTCGATTGTCGGGTGCTTACATGCCGATAGAACACGTATTACCTATCATGTATCTACCTAAAAACTCGATGTTTTCGTTTGTTCGATGAATATGTACAAAAGATTCCTTATTTCATTATTTTTATTTTAATCTAAATTCATATTTAACCCGTTAACGAGATTAAATCTGACATTCTGTTCACGATTTTTTTACACATAACATAAAATGTATTCATAAGCTAAAAGTGATTTATTTATAATTTCAACTGGTAGATACATATCTAAGCAGTTAGTTTGATAAATAACCATGTAAATAAGTATTTCTGAATTGTTTTGGTGATAAGACTGAGTTACGTGTCAATTAACACCGATGATGACATCAAAAGGAAAAAAGACAAATCGAAATTTATTTTACGGAATTTTCCTTAGCTCATCCCTATCGTTAATTTGGCCGACTTTTTATGATAATTTTTAACACATTTACATAGTTTTAAAATAAATAATATTTTTTTTTTAATTACGACAACGCTAAATTAAGTTGTAATTTTAATTTTTTTATAGCAATCTAAGTTTTTAGGCGTTAATACCATCATTTTGGCAATAATTGTGTTCAGTATTTAAAAAATAAATTTGAACTAACAATACTGATGATTCGTGATCATAACAAATTTTTAGAATCGGTCCAATTGTTGCTGAGTTTATAGTAAACATTAAATTTTACCATGATTTTACCTCATTATTAAAGTAGACAAAAAAGCCCTAAATAATAGATAAGTAGAGATTCTCTTAGTAGTAAATTAAGTAAAATAAGTTGGACATATCACGTTTGATATTTGCACAGTTTTATAAACATCTGACAAAATACACGACTATGATCAGATCATAGAAATGCAGATTTTTTTACTTAACTACAATATGAATACAAATCTTATAATATTTTTAAATTATTAAGAAAACTCAGCTGTGCGCAAAAAAGTAAACAAAAAAGTATCATACTTTAAAAAAACACCTTATTTTATTATCCACTCAACTGGGTTCGGCAACCAAATTGGTTTGTTTACTTTTGCCGAGTTTGTGGCAGGAACCAAAATTGAGCACAGTTCTAAAACATGTTTTGTTTACATTTTTTAATCGTCTCATATTTTACGGAGAAACTATATTTTCCCTGAAAATGCAATACACGGTGTATTTAATAATAAAGATTTACTAAAATATAAGGTTTAATTAAAAATCTAAATTAAAATTTATTGGAAAAAATGTTTTAAAAAAGAGGCTCAAACACGGTCGTGATTCCGAACGAAGTCCCCAGTTTCGCCATCTAGCGAATAGTGACGTTCCCAGTTGAGTGGTTATGGTGAGATGGATTTCTTTAAACACTCGCGGTTATCTACATCACTTAATTACTTATGGTCGCTAACGTTTATAACGACCCAATGTCACATTATCTAGGTATATGATTAAATGAGAAGAGATGGTCCGTTTTTTGTTCACGCTGGTAAAATCATTGTTGAGACATTCTGTCCACTCCGTTTCAAGATTCTTACTTATTAAGCTATATTAATTAACATTAACTTATATAAATCAATGTTTTGAACAGTTTATAAACTCTTCCACCAATATAATACAAATTTAATCAAAAAAATCAAGTGAATAGTCTTTGCCACAATTTTCAATACCTAAACATAACTGCTTACCTATTTAAAAATAAACTACACTTTATAGTTAGTGCTATACAATTAAGTATGGGTACCTTAAATATTACTATCGATGACTAGTTGCTTTATGGAACTGTTACAATAACGTTAAATATACGTAAGAATTATCAATATTTGTAATACATAAGTAGGTCTAGTTGTAGTTGTTTGGAAGCTTTTACACTTAATAAAATAATGCAATAATATTTCGATAGTAAGTATTATCGTGAAAACTCCGTAGTTGCAAGGGTAGAGTTTGTAGTACGTATTATAAACTGTGTAATATTAAGTGATTAAATTAATGACGTTTATGTAGCAAATGGCTATACTATACTCGTTGTACACGTGTTGAAGCTTTTACTAGTATTATTATCTTTGTAGCAAAATTTTTATAATCCACATGTTTTTGGGTTGTGAACATGGCAATGTATGGCTGATGTTACACCACACGGTCATAATAAAGGAATACGAGAATATTACCATTGATTTTATTTTTAACTCCTAAAGCGAAGCATGTACCTACATTAGGTGGGCAAATACGATATAAATCCTTGTTTTATTTCTATTTATCTTTGCTAAAATTCTGAGTTCGTGTTTCAAGGTAAGATTTATAATGAATAGTTTATAATTGAGATTTTGTAGTTTCTTATGCTCCAAATTGACTATTATTTAAACCCTCCGAGTAAACCACTTTTTAAATAATACCTACTGTAATAATATTATATTCTATATCTGTATATTCATTTATTCACTTATTTTTTACATTCTATTTTTAAAAAACCTTTACAAGAAAATAAAATTTAAAAATACAATATAAAAAACAGAGGGCCTCTGCAGGCGGAGTCTACAACCCAAGCCATCAGAGGTCAGGGCTCAAGAGAGAGGAACCTCCTCACAATACGTGTCGTGTCAAGAACGACCGCCTTCTGAATCAAGCCCTTTACCCAGCCGGGGAGCGAAAGCTTCTCAAGATGACAGTTTTTCTTTTTCTGCCTTCACAAGGTTCTCGTCGTGCGGAATGGTGACATGGATCAGCACTGCCTGATGCGCATCCCGATCTATTATCACTACTACATTCTATATTATTACCTATGTAAAAATAGACTGTGCCTTCTGGGAGTCCGATGTAGGTTATAAACAGCACTTATCATTATTGCGAGTATTAATGAGGTCATTAAAGAGAATTGATGATAAAATCATTTTATCATTTTTAAATTTGTTTGTGTTCATTATTATGCAAGATAAGACGTAGAAAAGATAGTTTCGTGGATTTTAATATAACTGAAGTATTTAATTAAAAACTGTTAGAATGTCGTCAAAAGGAAACACAGTGATTGATTTAATAAATAGACCGGAATTTACATATTCTTTTGAGTTAATCCCAAATGTTGCTCAAAGTGAAATTGAAAATTTGGATGTTGATCCAGTATTTTTCTCTGTGACATGGCACGCAAAAGTTCACAAGTGTAAAAATCTGCAAATCGATCCAATTCAGACTGCACTTTTTTTGAGGAGTAAAGGAAAAGATGTATTGTTACATTTGACTTGTGATATGTTAAGGAAAAGTTATTTGGATCAGCTTCTTGTATTGTTACAAGAGAATGGTATTTGTAATTTATTCGTCATCTTGGGTGGTATGTACCTACCTTTTTCATTGAATTAATTTATGATACAGCCTATTATTTTACTATTAACTGTGTTTCAAATGATTTTTTATTTTGTAGACAATTACAATGCGGAAACATCGGACTTCAGCAATACTTCGGAACTTATTAAGTACATTCGAAAGAAAACTGGGGATTACTTTTGTATCGGTATAGCTGGATTTCCTGACGCTTCCGAAGAAAAGTTCGTACAACTTAAGCAAAAATTGGACAGCGGTGCGGACTACATCGTTACTCAAGCTTTTTTCGAATCTGAAATTTTAAAGAAATTCTTGGACTTATGTAGAAAATTCTGTATTTCGGTACCTATACTACCGGGTGTGTTTCTCTTTGAAAATTATAACCAATTATCGAATTTCCTTAACATATGCCAAGGGAAAGTCTCTAATGCATTTATAAAAGCTCTAGAGAGCAAAGTTGAATCAGGAACACCTTGTAGCGAAATAATAAGAAACATGATTCAAGATTTAAGAAACAATACTGATTTAAATCATTTTCATTTCTTCACTATGAACAAGTTTTGTGATGTTTCTGATTTAATTAGACAAATAAACTATTAATGTACAAGCGTGAAAGTAAGTATTTTTGTTTTCATTCATAATGATAACATGTTTGGTAGATAAATTAATTTGAATACCATATTGTATAATCAGGTTAATTCTTCTACCTTATTGCCTACATATAAGACTTTGTTACATACACACACACACAAATTGATGTGAAAATTGAAAAATAAGTAAAAAATGAATATAATATTATTATTTACATTTCGTATTCCAAGATTTTACCATAGGCCATGTCTTGCGGGTGTTTTACCCTATCATCATTTTAAAAATTCTACACTCAAGACTGTCAAACGTCTAACTAATGTCACGGAACTTTGAATGTCATTGTTGAAGTTTATCAAAAAGCGAATTTTCAGGTTATCCTGAATCTAGAAGTGCACGGTTTTTCGTTTTTATCACTAAAACACTGTATGATACTATAGTAGACAAGTAAGATACTATTGTATTGATCGCTATCTTTGCACAAGTAAGTTCGGACAGTGTTATTTTAAAAGTTTCTGTTATCTTAAAAACAGCGAAAGTCATTCGAATTTACTCTTTTAGGTTTTCATTTGCATTAACGTAGATAAAGATGTCTTTTCCTGATAAAGAGCAAAGAAAAAAATGCTGGGACGCCCGAGATAAATACTGGGAATGCTTAGACTCGCAAAATGTCAAGGACAGCACACAGAAACCGCTAGCTTGTATCAACTTTAGAAAATTATTTGAAAGCTCTTGCCCTACTCAATGGGTAACTCATTTTGATAGGAAACGTGATTTCAATGTATTTAAAGAAAAAATGCAAAAAGAGGGTTATGAACCCATAAAAGAAACAAAATAATTGTAAAATATTGTTTTCAAAACATTGTTTTTTGTATATATTTTTAGTTTAAGTAGTAAATTATTATTTTAGATTTGACTTTGTAGTTTTATTGTCCACCCAAATAATTTCTCGGGTCAAGATTTAGAAGTTTAGGTAAAAACATATTTTCTCCAATTTTGTTTTACTCATGAAAATGAATAATTATTTAGTTGTTTTTGTTCTAATCTATTACAGAATTTAACATGGACGAAATTGTAGAAGACCTGTTAACTGTGATTGAAAAAAATCAGCCATTAAAAGCTGAAACCTTACAGGTATTTTTACCCAAGTTTTTTTTTGTATTTTCTATTATTATGATAAAATGTAACAGCTTTTTAATTTCAGAAAATTTTATTACTAGCAAAAGAACATAGAAATTTGAACCAGAATGAAGTTTGGAAAAATGTTGTTAAATTATTATGGGACTGTTTGAAAATGGAATTTAATAAGATTGATGATCAATTATTGTGTTCAATTTGCTTTTATACTGCAGTTACTTATACTGATGAATGTCCTATGTATATTAGTGAGATTCTGAAAATTTTAAGTATTGAAAGAAAAACCCAAAAGGTAGATTATCCCTACATGATATCCTTAATGTATGGATTATTTCAATCAAATTTCCTCACTCATTATACAGATGATGTATCTAACCATGATGAACTTTTACAAGTTATATTTACTTTACTAGTAGCTATGGCATATGAATACACACAATATACTTTTCTTACATTTAAAATAATCAAGTCATTTAAACAACTTTGTAATACAAAATGGGAACAAATTATTTTTAGTAGAAACAATCAAATTGAATTATTGAATGTAATCAATAATAACTGGGAAAATCCAATCACTGGAGTGAGAGACCTTCTCAAAAGCATATTCAATACAGTATTAACTACACTTGATGAAGATATGTATAAGTTGGTTTTGAGGGATGTTAATCAGTTTTATTGGAATAAAGCTAAATATTTAATGCTTTGCGAAGTAATTAATGTTGATAAGAAAAATATTTATGTTTTGATGTCAGAAAACGATTGGGCCGCAGGTCTTTTTAGTAGCCTGAATATTCCTAGTCTTGTATCTGCAGGGGCTGATATGTATTTTTCAATTTTGAAAAGAATACAATCTGAGGAAGAGTGGTGCAACATTTTTCTTAATTTCACTATAAATCTTTTTTATAATGGATCTGAGAAAGCCATTCAAAATTTTAATAACTATTGGTGTTTAACAACTTTTAAAAAAATTCCATCCTTACTTGATGTATTCATTGATAAAATAATGAGAAATACATTTGAAAATAAACTATATTCCTTAATGAGCACCTTAAAACAAGGTAACAAACTTGGTATACTTAAAAAAGAATGGAATTTACACAGCAACACTAACAGCTTAATGAATCTTGTAGAGATATGTTTAGAACACAAAATAGCTCAGTTGCGGATTTTGGCTTTTGATATTGTTTGTATTTCACACACTAAATCACTGCCAAAACAAATTGAATATAGATATGTGCTTGATTACATAAAAAACAATATAAATTCTGACTACACCTTATTGAGATTACATATGATAGGCAGTTTAAAATCCTTTTTAAATCAACTGCATGTATCATATTTAAACTACATTACAAAAAACACAAGTGATAAAGATGCAGAAAATCTTGTTGGGTTTTTTAAAAATCTGCAAGATACAGTGATGGAATCTTTAAAGTTGAATGGAAATTATCAAAGAAAAATTACTGCAGTTAAATTAACATATTTGATAATGGAATGTCTCAGCGAAGTTCCTAGAAAAAGGAAGAACCAAACAAGACAAGGAGATATATCTCTAATACAGTATTTGAAAATACATCAACAGTGGACATTGTCTGGAGAAAATATGATTGAAGTATTGACTAAGCTTTTAAAAGATCCATCTGATGATGTAAGAGAAACCACGATGCAGTTACTAATAAAGTATTATTCTGATGAAATACAGAATACAAATTACATTAACAGTTTAACCACAGATGCATTACTTTTCATGAAGAGTAAATTTTTCTATGTTAGTAGTTGTGGTCAAAGTATGTTGAAATTATTAGGAAATTTACTGATAGCAAAGAATATTGAATCAAAATATAAAAACATTTCAGAAATATTTTATTATGGATATTATGAATTGCTGTCTGAATACAAAAATGATGTAATGACTCTAATAGAAACTGAGAGGCAGCTGCATTCATTCATAAACATTTTGGTAGTTGTACTGGAAGTTTGTATTAAAAACTCACATCAAATAGAACTATCTAGTGATGTGATTAATAATTTACTTAATATTTTACAATATATCATAAACCAATTTACTGTTGAGCAAGGGAACTCCACTAGTTCAGATTTTGCTAAGATGAGTGACATGGTTGAAGGAATCATTGCACAATCTGAATTTGCTTACGCTGAAGATAATGAAGTACAAATTTCAGGATTGCATCAAATTGTTTTGAACTCTCTTTGGTTGAATGTGAAGGTAAGCTATAATCAGTAAATTTTTATCTTCTATTCTATCCTTTTGTTGTCTTTACAGAAATGTGTTGAAACTAAATGAATGTATCTTTACAGGCATCATGTGATTTTGCATCACTCTTAGTTCAATACAATAAGAATGATTTTGATACTTGTAAAAAATGTTTAGACCTCATAACTCATGTTTTGGAAAGTTCACGACATAAAGGCGTTATAGAAGCTGCAGGAACAGTATTGGGTAAGTGAACAAAATATATTAAATTTGACGGGGAAGAAAAGAAACTTATAAATTGTTGTTTCTTTTAAAATTTCCAGGAAAAGTTGTACAAGTTCTGACATCATTGCCTGAAGAGTCACAAGTTTTAAATTCAACTGATAACTTGCTAAAATCTAAACTAAACGAATTGATATCGAAAGCCCAAAACATGGCATCTATCACACGCAGAGGAGCCGGATTATCTATAATGGTCCACAGAATAGTATCCAGTGACTTGAATAAGGGGAAGGTTGTTGAATTTTTTTATGCACATATCTATTACTTTAACTGATAAACTAATTATGGATATTCCTTGCAGCCATTATTTCATTACTTTATAAAGAATGTGCTGGAATTGTGCAATTCAGTACAAGATGTGCCAACATTGGAAGTTGAAGCTATTATCCTAGAAAATGAAATGGATTTACCAAAGGCCATTTATATTCATCTCTTAACAAAAATTGTAAACGATAGCAGTTTAGCTTGCGACACAATGTATTATGCTTCGGAACTTTCGGAATTAGCCTTTTCTAATCTTACTAGTGAGCATTGGCAAATCAGGTAATTTCCAGAGTTTATCTGTTGAATATCTTTGACTGAATAATCAAGTAATTATAATGTTTTTTTATTACAGGAATGCAGCTCTACAACTTTACGGTGCATTGATTCCTCGACTAATTGGTCAGAAAAAATCTACAGGGACTGAAGATGGCACAATAGCTACAGTAGCTTGTGATGAACTACAAACACATTGCCCTGGTTTGTGGCAAATGATTGCTAACAGATTGAGCACAGATAGCCAATGTATACAAATAGTAGCACATTCAAATCTAGTGCCAATTTTAAATTTATTAGCCAGTTTTGCAAAAAGGTATGATTTGTCTCTTAATGTGAACATGCAAATTAATGAAGATATATTAGCAAGTTTAATAAACCTTTTGGGAAGTCCAATTTATATTGTCAGAAGGTTAACAGCAAAATCTATTTCTAACATTTATAAATACAAAGATGTATTGGAAACACTTACAAGAAGAGAATTTGACTCAGAAAATTTTATTAATGGCATACTCTTATTAACCAAAGATTATACAAAAGAATCTCTGAACATAACTTTATTCAATATGTTGGAAGAAAGACTTAAAAGTTCACTGGCAACTGGAACTCATTCATTTTTCAACAAACAATGTTTTGAGGAAATATTTTGTGATCGGCAATTAGGATTAAAGGATATAGAAGAAGCATTTTCTGTTCTGCCAAATAAATTACATGAGCCAGGAATATTTTTGTGGATAGATTCACGTTTGCAAAGATATTTCAAGATATGTTCTTGGCATGAAATTCCACAATTATTTAAGATAATTACCAACTGTGAAGACCATGACAGGTATCTAGAGTACTTGCTGGTGAAATTGAAAAAAGATATGGATATTCCAGAACCTATCCTGTTACAAATTACAGATATTGGACTGAATTTTAATAAGAAACTTAACAGCAGTTGCATTTGGAAAATAATATTTGAAATATCAATGAAGATTGATTTGACAAAAAATATCAATATTGTATCATTTTTTAATAGTATCAAAAACTTAACCTTCTCATACAAACTCAGATACATTCTTCCTTTGGCAACAAAAGTTATAGAAAACTTGAATGAAAATGTTCAGTTGCATTTGTCCAAAACAATATGGGATCTATCAGACCCTGAAAAGATGGATGTTGATGTAAGATATATTGCTGCTTTATCAAATAATAATATTGCCAAAGTGTTCAAAAAACTTCCACAAAGGGTACAGATTAATTCTTTGAAAACTGCTATTATTTTGTTACAAGATGAGGATGAAGATGTTAGAAATTTGAGTGCTACTTTTCATACAAACTTAATGCAAGAGTCCAATGAAAAACAATACTATATTTGTTTGCATAGGTTGACGCAAAAGGAATTTTTAAACAATATTTTTTGTGATGAACAAGTTTTGGGAATAATTTATAGCGAATTATGTGATGCATTGGACAATATAAACAGCAAGAACAAAGATGAATTTAATCCATTCTCTAGCGATTCCAAAAATATATATTTAGAAGTAGATGTATTTAGAAAGTTTTTGGATAGTTTAATAAGTTAAGTAAATTATAGTAATATTATTATAGGTATTTATTTTATATTATTTAAGTACTTAATAAATCTAAATTATATACAAAAATGTTTGCTTTACATACTTTATTTGATTAGATATTCATCATAATAATAATTTTGTGTTGGGGTTGTGTCATCTATTTTTATTGAAACAATATGTCTCCCAGGCACCATGACTAGGCCTAATACTCTAGGCTCCTCAGTTTCTCCTTCACTGTTCTTCAAATATTCTGAACAAGCTCCTGGAATATAATTGATACTTATGAAAAGTTAGCTTTTATCAAATACAATTCAAAATATTCAATTAGTTTAAAGAAAAGAAAGTTATTCATTGAGCTTTTTGCTAAAGTTAGTAATAAGGTAACTTTTGAATATGGATATGATTCAGTAGATTTAATTTCCAATTTAAATTACAATACATTTTACAGTTTAAAGTATATACCTAAAATAACATTGGCATCTCTATCAGTACACAGGAACACTCCAATTAAAACTCTGCCATCTGTCATTTCAATTCTGAATTTCATGTTCAACCATTTTCTAAGTTTTGTCTTCCCATCTTCTTCGACCTCCTAGTATAATATTATTAAGTGAATGTTACAATTAAAATCTTATCTGTTTTCTGACCAAATCATATTGAAGTCATTTTTGGTTACGTTATAGATAAGATAATAAACATTTGGTGCATTGAGGAGTTTGTGGGATATTTTTGTTTAATGAGTTGAGAACAGCACATATACCATATGTTGAGTCTATATAAAAAATATCTAGGAATCTATTTCAATCTGTATAACTGTAAATTTTATTGGTGAAGTAACTAAGATGTTTTTACTTGTGATATTTATTATGATACAGTGAGACATTTTATTGCATATTATAATAAATATAATGTTATGCTACATAATTAAATTTACAAGTCACAATAAACTAAGAAGCATGGACAGGTTAGCAGTTACCTGAGAAATTTCCGTATTTGTTTCGTTTCCCGTTTCCATTTCATTGCTCATTTTTATAAATTGAGAATTTACACAAATTGCTTTAATTAATTCCAAAACACTGCTAAGAAAATCTTGCTTGAAAACATTCCTTCGTGAGATTTGATTTTTCAGTTTTTGGTTTTGTTTTAGTTTTCTTTTTGCAGTGACATTTGACAATTTACATTTTTTGTTTTTTTTCTGGCCTGAGTTCTTTCTTTACGAATGACTCTGCCAACGTCACGTAGCCACTCAACTGGGAACGTCACTTTGCGCTAGATGGCGAAACTGGGGACCAGGGGGGTGCCACTGGTTACTTAGTTAGCCAGCTGATTTTTAGGTGTCGCTACGGTTGTGCCACGATTTGACGATTTTTTATGATTTTACGTGAGATGGCGCTATTTTGAAATTCTTGTCCACGCTTTTTCCATTTCATTGTTTCCCCGCGAGATGGCGCTAAATTTAAAAAACAATTTTTCCTAAATTTTTATGATCTGCTACTTATTGACGATAATGTACACTTTTCAGTCAGCTATAACCTAAATTTAAAATGTAAATTAATTTTATTGTTATGTGCTGTTATAAGATTTTTTTCGTTATTTTTTTTTCGGTAATCTGGTATCATTCATTCTTTGATCAAAGTTAGGGTAGAACCTATAATTTCGGTAATTGTTTTTTCTCGATTAGCTTTCTTTTTGGGAATCGATTTTCTATTCAGCATTCCAATTGATTAATATTACAAAAACTGTTGTCTACAACAAGTAAATTGGGACAATTTTCAATAACTTATAACTTTTTACAACGCGCTCGGCTTAAAACTATGTTTCATTTGATGTTGTACGCTTTTTAAAAACAACTTTAAAACAAATAATCTTACACACAAAGTACGGGGATGGTAAACCGCGATCCCCGACCCACGCTGGTTCTGACCCAGCGGAATATGCCGTGGAACACGCGGTTGGAAAGCCCGCCAAAATAATAAAATAGATACAGTCGTGGGAATTATAAAACCGTTGGGCACATAAATTTTCTACAATCGTTGTTGTCTTAATTATAATGTAACATTACAAAACAAACATTTTAATCAACGATTGTAGACAATTGACGTGCCCAACGGTATTATAATTCCCAGGACTGTATCTATTTTATTATTTTTTGGTTTTTAGTACATTTATCTTAAACATTGCAATGTATGTTTAACATAAAACCGTTTAACTTAAAAAGTTTTTTACCTATTTTTATTGTTTTATTCCAATCAGATATTTCGTTGAGCAATTATCACGAGTATAAAACGTTGTCCGCTACAAAAAATATCGCGACGACATCGCGAGTGCTGTTTAAACCCCTTTGTGACGCAGACAAAGTTGCGTGGTTCATCCAGTATTTAATTATTTAGTAACTAATAAGTTTGGTACTTTTACTAATTAATCAACAATTTGTTTGTATAAAACAACCATTTTTTATTGCTATCGATCGAGTTATTGACAAATAAAAATTATGTAACATCTCTAGTACGCTTTCCCTGGTGACTGGTGGACGCCGACGCCATTTTAATCACAATTTTAATAATATTCTACGTAGTAATTGTTTATTTAGAAGAGTATCTTCATAATTTTGGATAAATTTCAAAACTCGAAACTGTACTGAAACTCTACTTCTCAATTCCTTGAATGACTTCTCATGTGAAGTGTGGGATAACTGCGAAGATGAAGTGTAAAACCAAGCATGTTAACTGCGGACTGAAACTGAAAAAACTGAGTCAAAATGTTATTTATATGCCACTCGCATGTCTTTGTCAATGATGGTAAGTCTCCTGTATCTGTTCTAATATAAAGATGTAGAGTTTGTTTGTGAAAATACCTAACAGATCCTCGCAACTTCGTCTACATCAAAAAGGAGTTGCACTATTTGATCTTAAGTTACTCAACTGGAAACTGCATCAAAATTGGATTATTTATTTTTAAAAATACATATAAACATACATAATTTTTCGACATTTTAAAGGGGAGGATCAAAATGGATATTATGATATGAAAGTTTTACAATATATCTTTTGCTGTAAAATATTCTTTTTTATTTTAGGAACTAAAGAATAACTATTATTGTAGGTTACAAAATAGTGCAGTTGAGTAAAAGACAGAAGAATGACCTCAAGTTAGACAAAAGGCTAGCTCGTCCCAAACCTCTCCTAGACCATGTAGAAAAATTATCTGAGTAGTCATCTATACTGTGATGCAACTGAAGAGTGAGATAAACGGAGACAATGCAGATATACTAATGAGAAAGAGATGATGACATTAAGCCTATACATATTTGAGCAAAGTCACTGCTTGTTGTGTCTAAAGGTATTTTAACTTTTATAACCATAAACTGGAAAGAACATTTTGGGTGACCAGTAACCATTCAGTAACAAAAATACATGACATGTATTATTAATAAAGATGATAAGGTGAGTTTAATTATTATTGATTCTAATCAACAAAACTCTTTTTTATTTTATTATAAACTTTTTTTTTTGATTAAGAATCTTACTAATGTATATCTTAATAACAGTGATATTACTTTAATAACACAAGTACTATTTATGATAACTATTGAACTTCCATTGTTACATCCAGTGAAAGTTAATATAAAGCTTGTAAAAAATTAGTCCAAATTTATTATGTACTAGCTGCTGCCCGCAACGTCATCTTCATCAATGCTATACAACACTGAAAATACCAACAATTAGACCTTTTAAAATGACATTCATTTACCCGTTTCTTCTTTAAATTTCATATCTACAGAAAGTGCAGTAATAGAGAGAGATTGTCTTTAGTAAAATCGAACTGCAAAAATTGTTTTTTTTCAGCCTGCTTTAAATAAATAACTCTATGGTGTAAATAACTTTGTAGTTTTCAAGTTTATCCCGGACAAGGCTATTTTACCATACTAAATGTATAGATTCTAATTAGCACCACCATAATGTTCAACGGTTGCTTGACTTGGGCGAATGTTTTTTGCAGTTTTGACTTTCCTATCATTTTATTATTTATTGAAGTACTATTTCCTCTGAATGTTGTACATATTACGTTGCTTACGAGCATCACTATTGTAGCGGGTTAATTGTACTCTAGTGATGTTTACCCAACAGGGCTGTAGGTGTAAGGTTGACACATGCTTGTGCTGCGTGCTGTCAGTGCGGCGCTGAGCCCGTGCCCCACAACAACCCATACTCTTCGAGTGTAACGGCACTTGCACCAGTAATAAGGTAACACAGAATTTTACTTACTCTAACTCTTTGTCGAAATCATAATATAATATTATAAAGGTGAAAGTTTGTATGTATGTTTGTTACTCTTTCACGTAAAAACTACTGAATGGATTTAAATGAAACTTTACCACAATATAGCTTATACATCAGAATAACACATAGGCTACAATTTTTGATAATATGGGACGAACCTGAAGTCCACGCGAACGAAGTCACGGGCAAAAGCTAGTAGAGAATAAAACCAAGTCTTACCAAATTCCTAGTCACGTAACACCTATCTTTAAGCTTTGTTCAAAAGAGTACAGATTAAAGCGCCCGAGAAGGAAAGCTCATTCTCAGGTGGTGTTAGGCAAAAACGAATTTGAATTAGAGTGTAAATACTGTGGTTTTATCTGTTTGTACAATTTCTCCTGTTTGGATTTTTTGAATGATCGGTATTTAGATGAGCGTACCGCACACCTGATGTTTAATGACTACTGCTGCTTAGACTACCTAGATAGACTCCTGCAATGTCTTATGTCACGGAATATACAAAACCGCCAGCTATGGATCCAATTTGAAACTTCCCAATTTATGATTTCAGAAATAGTGAACAATTAAAACAATTGCAAACAATTAATCAGGCTCGTAACTGGAGCGCGGCGCTACGTCCGCTCGGAGCTGTACCGGTGCCGGGGCTACTGCGAGGAGCTGCTCACGTCGCACGCCGACGACCCAGAGCCACCCACCACGACCATGTTCGCGCTCTACTTCAAGATGGACCTGCTCGAGGTACTATGACCCATTACTGCCTATGCTTCTCTTTGTAAAGTGAACGCCCCAACAACTTAGCTTTCATAGGAGTTATATAAACATCGCAAGACTAACAATAGTATTTTGGTTATTAAGCTACGATGATATAGACCCGTATGTTTCGACGCGATTATAAAGACGTTTCACGTCAAAAATAACGCGACGACATTGTGAGTGCTGTTTAAACCCCTTTGTGACATAGACGAAGTTGCGCGGGTTTTCTAGTTTTTTATAACACTTTCAATAGTATCTGAATGATGTATTTGTTCTTCCACCAAACAAAGACGAGATATATTGTAAAACATTTTTATAGAATTGAGTAACTTGTAATAAAAATGTTATTTTATAGAATGTTACATTTATAGAATAAAATAAACACAAAATTATATTAAAATCCGAAATATTATTTAATATTTATTTATTTATTTAACTTCATGCACAAAAGGTACAATGGCGGACTTAATGCCGAAGGCATTCTCTACCAGTCAACCAAAATATGCAATACGTTTATTATTATTTTTATAACATTAATTGTTTTGATTGATCTAAACTTACAATCATGTCATATGTTAGATATTCTTATATTATAATTGCAAAAGTAACTCTGTCTGTCTGTTGCACTTTCCCGCTTAAACCTCTGATCCGGTTTTGATGATATTTGGCACAGACAATCTTTAGGTTCTAAGAAATAACATAGGCTACCTATTAATTGCTACTACTGCCATTTAATTTCTTAATAAATTAATGCTGTCACACTACTAATACTATTATTTTTCTTCGCAGGACTAGAAAGTCATCAGTGTCAACAAAAATGAAGGAGGAGTTTATCCTGAATGTCAAGACATCAATACTGCTATAAAATTGTTTCAAAGAACTAAACATTGGAATAAAGTTTAGAAGAATTATTATCAATTAATGCTATAAATAACCAATTTGTACCATAGCATTTATACTTTTATGACTGAACATTGTTAAGTCAAAACAGTTTTTAAAGCATTCTTATAAACCTGCTACAAACATTCAACCAATGTTGAATTCTTCGAAATAGTATATTTTAGAATATATAGTATAAATTTGACTAGGCTATTAGACAACTACACAAGTAGAACGAAAATACCATAACATTGAATATTTAGTTTTTGCAATTTGTTTTTATGTAAAGCTAAGTAACTTACTAATTTTCATGCATTTTTAACGGGTTCATACCACGATATTTAATTGAGTTGTCTCGATATTTCAACGTTGTTGCAGAGCCGTTCAAAATGCATGAAAGTATTATAGAAAACCACAAGTGTCTAAATAAGTTTATAACTTACTAATTGTAAATTATCCTCGATAATAACACAAGTTACTGATACTTTAATAACACAACCATTGTTTAATAATTATTTTATAAAAAGCTAGTTTTTGTAAACCTGTTGCGTTTTTACAAATTTGGAAGGAAACTACATGTGAAATTATTTTGTGTACAATTTTATAAATCAGTGATTTTTTATAAATAAGTGTAGTTATAGAATTACTATAGCATCAAAAGGATCTAAATCATCTAAGGGTTTTTAGGTTATTATTATATAAAATTTTACATTTAAAGAATAAAAAATATATGAAGATTATATTCAGCTCCGAAATATTCCTGAATACGCAATTTTTGTTATGCTTGTACATATTTGTATAAGATATTGTTTTGATTGATTTAAACTTTTTTTCAAAATGATGGTTGGGTATACTATATTTTCACAAAAAATGCTTGTAAAAATATTATATTGTTGAATCATTTTCTTTGAATGTTATTCCTTTGTTGTTGCTATTTTTGTACATTTTCTTCTTCTTGGTATTATAATGTTATTGATAAAAATAATATAAATTTGAAATGGAATGTGAAAACAGCAGCTTTTTATTTTGAAAACTGTTCTATTTGAAAGAAAAAATGTTTTGTTAGAAAGCTGAGCAAGTTAATAGATTTCAAATTATAATGAGTTTGTTGTTTTAAATTACGAGTGGATGCATCAGCTATTGTAATGAAACATTTTTTTTTTCAAATAGAAAAACTGAATTCCCCTAGTAAACAAAAAATAAATTTAAATCTAGCGCGCAGCGCATGCACTCAAGCATGTGGCTCCACCTGTGATTCGGCTGTGATAAACTTCAGCTCATATTCCTATCTCCAGTTGCATATCTATCTCATATATATATGTATGGTCTGTGCTGGGGACTTCGTTCGGAATCAATACCGTATTTGAGCCCCACAGACCATACATATTATGTCGTCCAAAAATCGCCCAATAATCGGCATTCGATACATCCCCAGTGTGCCTTTTTCAGCAGGAGGTAGTGGGGATTGGCTACATGTGGCGAATTGTCCCGGGTCTTGATGCACGAGGTCCAGAAAAAAAAAGAAGAAGTATGATTTATTGTCAAACGTCAGTCAAAACAAAAGTCATATGTATTTGTGTTAGTTTTTTTATTTATCTCGATTATCCTAGATTTTTCCGAAGGAAAAACTCAATTAAATCGAGTATGTGATTGAGTGTTGTTAAAAACAGAGATTGAGTAGCTAATAAAGTATAATCACTGTTAAAATAAAATGTCAGTGGACAACATCGAGGATTTGTTCATGAAGAAATTTAAGTATTATAAATCTAATAATCCTAGACCATCGATTGATTCAGTTATAACATTACAAAATTTAACTGCAGAGGTATATAAAATAAACTAATAAATATAAATTATACATTGTCTAGAAAACAAACAACAAAACAAAGAACCATTTCAATAATATTTCATCACATTATTATATTTTTCAGGTTAAACTATTGGAACTCAGTTCAACCATATATGGAAACCGAGCAGAATATCTGGGCTTATTGCCAGAGAATACATGGAAAACTTACTGTTTCATTCAGCATCCTGGATTGTTACTTATAAAAAATCCTTTCACTGGAGCAGGCCAGAGATATTGGATTAGGAGATGCTTAGAAAACTACCCAAAAAAACCGAATAAGTTAAATATAGATATAGAATATAATGTTGATGATTGGTGGACGGAGTGCCACAAAAATAACAAAGACACTAATAATAAATTGTTGAAGAAATTACGATGGACAACTCTTGGATATCATCACAATTGGGACACAAAAGTAAAATGTTAATATTAATTTACTAACAACATTTCAATGAAATATTTTTGAACTGGAAAATGTAGGAAATGTCTCGAACTTGAAACAGTCTTCAAAATTGTAATCCAGTGTTTTTATATCAATGTATCCTGTTGGCTTTCAACAGAATTCTAAAATAAGATTTTATAATTTTCAGGTATACAGTGAAGGAAATAGAACATTGTTTCCAGAAGATTTATCAGAACTATCAAGTGTAATTGCAAATTATCTTAGATTTGAAAATTTTAGAGCTGAGGCAGCTATAGTCAACTATTATCACATGAATTCAACTTTGTCAGCTCATACAGACCATTCTGAAGTCAATTTAGATGCACCATTGTTTTCATTTAGGTAACTTATTTTTTCCTCTTTTTTATTCCTCAGAAATATATTTTTATAAGTATGAATTTTGATTGAGTTTGCAAACATTAATAGTCAAACATCTTGCAATCATCATCATTCTCAGCCACAAAACATTCACTGCTGAAAACCTTCCCCAGGTTAGTAATCTTAGCAATAAATGTTATTTGTAATACTAATAAAAATTTCATTATTTTTCAGTTTTGGTCAATCTGCCATATTTTTATTAGGCGGCCAAGAAAAGTCAGTTGAACCATCAGCTTTACTACTAAACAGTGGAGATATAGTAGTAATGTCAAAAGAAGCAAGATTGTGTTACCATGCTGTTCCCAAAATACTACCGGAACATCAAAAACCATGGAATTCTGATATTTCAAAGCTTGATGATGATTGTGAGATTCCCACTTTTAAGTACATATCAAATGCAAATGAAGTGATCAAAATGATGAATGAAAATTTAGATAATGATAAATGGAATGTATTCGAAAATTACATTGCTGAATCTAGGATAAATATGAATGTGAGACAAGTACTACATGAAAATCAAACAAGTTTAGATGAAGAACATTTTATTGAGGACATAAAATCCTGACATCATAATTTTGAAGTTCCTCATAACACACTTCCCAACATCGTTATTTTTCTAAAATATATTTTATGTTCATATGTTTCTTGTTAGTATTTTCTTGTGAGGTTGTTCAGTTATAACTGCAATATGAGAATTAATTTAATAATGTTAAATGAATTATATTTTTTCAAGTTTCAAACAAGGGTCTTGGTCTATTAAGAGATGGTGCCACAATTTATTTGTGATTAGTCAAATTACCAGTTTGTATGTGTTTCTTGCTGAAATCCTCAACACTTTTGGAGTGGTGGTCGCAAAGGTCCCAAAAACATTTAATATATCCATCAACATAACAATCATAGTCTTTGATTTTGAAAGATGCAAGTCGACCCCCTATTGGTCTCAAACAATCATTGCACTGGGATTTGGTATACATAGTGTAATCTAAAATAACTTGAGAATTTCAGAGAATTTCATTTAATTTCATAATTTATTTTCGCATTTTATTGATTTGACTTGACAATCCTGAAGTTGACAAATTAATAATCAGTGAGTGGATTATAATCAAAGAGATTATGATGTTGAATGTCTTTGATTATAATCATATTCAAATAGGATTCAATTACTATAGATACTTTCTCATCTGTGGATTCAATCACTGATGCAATGGAATTACGACCCTGTAGGGTTAAAGCTGAACGTAAAATGCCGTACGCCTAAAACAGCGTCAGTTAATTTTCTTTGTATTAAATTTTAATCAAAGCTGAGGGTCTAAGAAAGTTTTAAAATCACTAAGAATTTTCAAATGTGAACTCCGACTTGCTTAAAATCAAATTATTCAGTTTTGATCGAAATTTTAATAAATCGCTAATTGTAGGTAGCTAATAAGGACTAAGAAAGACAAAAAATTAAATTAAGAGGCTTATTTCATAAAGGATTTTTTTTAAATATAAAAGTCCATGAAAAGAAAACTACAAAAAATCGCGGAACGTACATTGGATATTTCCGAGTAGCCCCATAGATTTATTACATCAGCAGCAGTAATAATTCTGTGAGTAGCAACCAAAAACAAACTTCACCTTCGGACCACTCTTTATCAACCCTACTGTACTGACGTACACCAACAGCTAAAGACTTAAGCCGGCTAGTCACCTCCTGTATCATAGAACATTATAATAATACACGGGACAAAAATCACATTCTAAACAGGATACATGCGCCTGTGTTCGTGAAAATAGATATAGCACGCTGAATGTAGGTCAGGATAGGGTTGTCATAAATAATACAAAATAATAATTTTTCAACTTTGTATGGGAAAATAAAGTGATCATCTCCGTTTCAAAAGTATGTGTATATGATTTGAAATGTGATATAGATTAAGGCCTCAAAGTATTGTTTCACCGGGCACCAACACCCTGTATAATCCGAATTGGTTCACTAGAACAATCATTAAAATACACCAAAAAATCCACTTTATATTCCTCTCCTCCTTGGGTAAATATATAATAAATATAAATAGGGACTTTTGGTCAAACAACTAAAAACACTTAATTTTATTTTCCAGCAAATAAATCTAGATTGCGATAAGTGAATTAGGCATACGTACGAGAAACAAAAGTAGGTAAACAATAAACAACTTGTACGATTTTCAAGTAAGTCTGTACGATTTCCTCGTAAACAGATTAGATCGAACGAGTATACTGTCATGCACAACGGGAGCACTCAATGGGGCTTCGAACGCTTTAATGGAAACTGACGGATGTCTTGTATCTACAAGTACCTATCTATAGAGCTATAGATATCTGTAGGTACCTCTGTGTGTTCGGTACACTGAAGCGTAATTAAATGCGTACGCCGTTTATAGCTGTGTGTGATAATTACAATACACTTTGTATGGTTGTGTAAATATTGACGCTTTGTCTGGTTTTGATTGCTTTAATAATCTTGGAGCGTAATCGGTTTTCAATAATGGGACACGGAGGGAAGTATATATAGGGTATCTAAACTAAATTTTGTGGATGGATGAGTATCCTCAAATCGTTCTTCTTTCTTAGTTATTTTATTTATTATTCTTAGTTGTACATATTTTATTAGATTTAAAAAAGAAGAGAAGAATTTAATTAGTGCAAAGGTCAGTCTTATTGCTAACTGTGATCTTTTCATCAAGTATGGTTACGCGTTTTTTTATGAAATACTGTATTCATTTATTGACTTATTTATTACATTATATTTTAAAATTGTTTTTATTGTTTATTAATATATTATATTAACAAAAAAATAAATATAAAATAAAATTTCTTCTGTCTAGGACCTAAGCCATCAGTGGTCATGGCTCAAGAGAGAGGAACCTCCTCAGTACTCCTCACGATACGCGCCGTGTCAATAACGACTGCCTTCTGAATAAGGCCCTTTACCCAGCAGGGGACCTCGTTGGCCAGGTCCAAATAATGAAATACTTATTGTTAATTATATTAGGATTAAACATTTTATAATTCTATCATAAAAATGCATACTATAATTTACAAAGATAAATTTAAATTAAAAGTCGATGAGCAGACAAGGTTTGAAAGTCTATCGGTCACATTGAAAAGGTTGACCACCTCTTTAAATATTCTAAGCCTTAATCATCTTTTGTGGCAACAAACGTTGCTGTTAATTTTATTGATTTTGACATTGGAGTGGATATTTATTTATTTCTAAATCTTGAAGCTGAAATAGTTATAAAATTTCTTTTTTGAAAATGCTTATAAGTATTTTTAGATATAGAGACTGTTTCTGATCATTGACACATCACCTTTGTATGTAAAGTAGCCTGTGACGTTGGATGAATCCAGCAAAAAGCTAGACCTCTGGCGTCGCTTTTTTATTGACACTAAATGGCCGATATAAATTCCGTTGGCGGATTACGAAATTTATTGGCATCAAAATTAAAAGAGACCGATTTCAATGGCGATCGCTGACATCTTTCGTTTATGGCTGACTGAACGAAGATGGGAAAAAAACTTTTGCTAAGTGCACATTGAAAAAGTTAATGGGGAGTTTTTGCGAGTCAATGCGAAAGTCAACTTGGACTTGGACTCGTCAAGTAAAAAAACATTTTTTCTGACCATAATTGCTTTCCAATATTTAAAGTCATAAACACATTTTAGTACATATTCAATTAACATCACTAATTAGAAACAATGCCGCCGTACTTAAACGAAAAAACACTTACGTAAAGGGTTCAATAGTGATTCATTAGATTACACAATGTCATCCAGTTTGAGAAAAAATCGTTAGCTCATTTTACGATTTTTTTTATAATTTTGTATGTTCATTTATCACATTAATCTCCTAATCAAGAGTACCTACACGTAATCATTCTATTTCTCATAGTATATCGATCTTCCACGGTTCGCTTTAGAAGATCATTTTTGCCCCGTACCATCCCGATTTGGAATGGACTCCCATCCGCGGTGTTCCCGGAGCGCTATGACATGTCCCTCTTTAAACGAGGTTTAAGAAAGGTCCTGTATCGGTAGGCGATAGATAACAGCCCCTCATTGCCCTGGCATTGCAGAGGTTCATGAGCGACGGTGACCGCTTACCATCAGGCGGGCCGTAGGCTCGTTTATCTATCAAGCAAAAAAAAAAAAAAAAAAAAAAAAAAACTTCAATTGTAAAAAGATAATTTTTCAAAGTACCTAACTACATAAAATGTTCATTGAATTTCATGAGTTGCGTTAGTTTTTGTCGTAGTATAAGAATTCTTAATAAGAAAGGAACAGGGTACTGTCATTAATGGTCAGATTAAATAGCGTTATGAGGAGGACGCAAACTAATATGGTTAAAGTGGAAAAAAACTATGACATTGTTCGTTATAAACCCGTCCCGTTGATTCGCTAGGCTGTTCAATTAATTCGATAGTTTCTCGTCGTTGAAATAATGGAATGCCTATCGAACTAAAGTTATGAATTCTTGAGATTGCAATTTCTTGTGCGGAACAGGTAATATTATGAATAGTAGGTACCTATGTTATAGTTTTTGTTACCACTGTGGAATAACAATTTTTCTCGACACTAATTCATTATTCATGAATAAGCATCGTTACTAGATGAATACCTATAAGTATATCGAAATATGAAAGTAAGGTTTCCCTTGTGTTACAAGACGAGAAATTTCATCATAACCTCTATGTTTCAAAAGAATTTCCCTGGATAATAGAACAATAAATATCTTACTATAACTACAATAAGTATTTCCTTAGTTTTATAAAGCTATATCGTATTCCCGAGCGATTCGTGCACTGCACAATAACGAGTTAATTAAGAAAGTTGAGCTCTGTTCACGCCCTTCGTGATTTCACTCCGACCAGCCAACATACCTACAAAGATTGCACTTGAATCAGTTTTCATGAAGAAACCTTCATAATTAAGTACTTGGTCACTTTTTCTCTTTTATTTTGCAAGAGACCTATGTATGTTGTACCAGATAACAGCTCTCATGGTAAGTGGATACCGCATGGCGCATTCGCCGAGAATGGAATGAAGGGCCGTTATGTATCACTATTGATTTAAAATATTATATTTGATAAATGATTTTATACAACATAGAGGTACCTACTTTGGTAGTACCTACATACCTAGTAGCTGATTAATACAAAGAAAGACATTATTTTACGTTTGTGTGCGCGCTTATATGCATATAAAAGGTACAAAGGATACCTACCCGCTGTCTAATAGACTATGTGAAGACAATGTTTGCAAACAGCCTGTGCCTGGTAGGACACAAAGGCTATTATTATAATAATGTAGGTACTGTATACATTAGAGCATTAATCGATTAACCACACACAGGGAAGGAGTCCCGTCACTTCGGTAGGAGTAAGTATCTATACTCTGTACCTACATCTGTTTATGCGACCAATTCGAATATTCAAATAAATTAAATAAAAGTTATTTTTTTTTATATTGTTTTCAGGCCTCTAAATGAAATAAAAAATGGAAATGAAAAATATTTATTCACAAAAACTTAATATCAGGACATAATGTAGGTAAATGTATCTTATTTAGTAGTGGTATATAGCTATGTGTCACTATGTGAAAAAAAGTCAACTAGGTAGGTACTTAAATTTTGTAGTTAAAAATCCATCAAATACATCAGAACTAAACTATATTGAAATAACCATCATTACATTTATAAACTTACTAGCTTTTGCGCGCGACTTCGCTCGCGTGGACTTCAGGTTCGTCCCGTATTATCAAAAATTGTAGCCTATGTGTTATTCTGATGTATAAGCTATATTGTGGTAAAGTTTCATTCAAATCCATTCAGCAGTTTTTACGTGAAAGAGTAACAAACATACATCCATACTTACAAACTTTCGCCTTTATAATATATATTAGATATTAGATTTAAACACTCATGGTTTTTCTACATAACTTTCATGCATAATTAACGGGTTCTTAAATATCGAGACAACTCAATTAATTAAATATCGTGGTAAGAATTATGCATGAAAGTAATCATTATAATTATCAAAACATTGGACTCCATGTTCTATGAAAAAATTATCTTTTTTCAAACCTACCTATCTACTACCTACCTGGACTTGACTTGATCTGGAAATATTTTATTCGTTTTTCATAACATTACCTATATTTTATGTAGATTTATGTACCATGATGTCTCTCATATTTATCAAAACGCATAGAAACCTATTTCCAAGTAAGTCAGATGTAACTCCACGTAACAGACGTGATAATTCTCAACTTTGCTTACACACATTCAATACTGCTTTAATGCGAAAAAGTATATTTTGTATGGCTCCACTCATTTTTAATAAATTACCAAAAAGCTGGAAAGACTTAGAAACTGATTTAGTAAGGTTAAAATTAAAAATCTACTAAGGGAAAAAACATATTATAGTATTGAAGAATATCTAAATGATAATTTATAAAATCATTGTTTTCATTTTTTGTATGTCTGTATTATTATGTTAATTGTTTCAAAAATTTGTACGTCACTCTGTGACAAAACATGATTCAGAACTTTTTATTTATTTTATAAGATCCTATTTGTACTCATGTTAAAGCAAATAAAGATTTCTATTTCTATTTCTATTTCTATGACTATAAACTCTTTTATTCAAGAGAAAATATTTAAATCAGAAGTATTTAGAAGGATTAACTGTGATGAGACGGATTCATTCTGCAACTCCCGATGGAGCCGAGTTGATTGACGTCCTCTGTCCTAATTAGAATGGGATTCCATAAATCACCATAATGATGCAAATTTAAAAAGTTGTTTAATGCTATTACAGTCCTGGGATGATTTAATATATTTTTTTTTTAATTATATTTCGTTGGCAGTTGTTTGTTCTCGCAGATTCGGAGAAGTGTTCCTTTATTTGGATAAGAATTTCCAAAAAATGTAAGGCTTAGTAAATTCATATTTACTAAGCTCAATAAACATTTTTTATGAATGTTATTTTAACAAAATTTTAATTAAAGATTTCTGAAAGAAAGTACATTTTAGATCTTTGGGTTCTTTAACTAATTTGATATCATGAAACGCCAGTTTTAGAAATTTACAAATTTAATGAGTGTGTTCTAAAGGCTATGCTAACACAAAATTTTGCTGAAATTTCAGGTATGTACAACATACAAGCAGAGTAGTTTATATAGGTTTCGTCTTAAGTCTAGGTGCATAGCAATTAGAGCTAGATTTTTAACGTCAGCGGCGGCTGCACTTGAGCCGTACGAATTTTAATTGGAACCAATTTTTGAATGATTGATGTCAGCGTCGACTGAATTCAATTTAAAATTGAGAATAATGCTTGACGTCTTTTTTTAGCTTCAATTAAGTTTTTAATTAGTAGTGTTTTGTTTTAGTTAGAATTGAATACGTCTTATTTAAAGTGATCGGAATTGGTGATGAAGAAAATCTAAGATAATCTAATTCTTCTTGACTCGAAGAATTGAGCTGGTAATATTTTACTACATACAAAAAAAATAACTGAGAGTATCTCTTAAATATGTTTACGTATAAATATTAAATAGTAATAAATAATGACGATATAATGGATAGTTTACAATTTTTGTCGCTAAAACAGCGTTTTTCATTTGTTTTGACTTGTAAATAGGTAGGTACAATAGCTACATAAACAAGTAAGCTCAAATCTTATCACAACATACCTACGATGTTAACTGACTATAGGTACTAAGTAGTATAGTACTATAACAATACTAGTACGTATCAGTTAAAGAACGAGACATCCATTATTTTTCTTCCAAGTTAACAATTGCAGAATGAGCTGTCAGCAGCGGGTGCCGTCACAAAGTTTAAATGAAATCTCTGGGCTATGTCTGTGTAATTACAAACAACTCGACACCGTAAGGTCGACGTTGGCGCCGTCAACCGTGTAATGGACTTTTCAAGTATTCCTAACGTGAAAACTTTCACTTCAGCCGACTTAAACGCCTCTGACAATGTGCTTAACGATGTTTTAAACTACTTCACTCGATTTCGGCACTGTGCTACGCCGAATCATTTGTATGCTTTTCAATGATTAATTCAAAAACTGATAGTTTATGATTGCTTTATATGTTGAACTGACTTGAGCGTAAGAAAATAATAATAGTCTTGGGAGTAGCAAGCACAGGCTGTGTCACTGTTAGACGCTTTTAGAAAGGTTCATTAGCAAAGATCTACACCTGCGTTCAATTAAACATTTCAAATAAAGCCTGAATATAAGTATATTAGTCAACAATGAATTCCCTAAACTCAAAAGTTCATGCAATTTCAGTTATTTTGAAAATAGAATCGCAATCACGATTGCGGGCACGTCTCCGGCGATTCCGTCTGCGATTTCGCGTTATCACAATTACCATCGGCCAAGAGCCGTGTCCCCAGCACGTCGCCAGCGAATAAATCGCACTGATTGCACAAAGCTTCTTCCGATCCCCTCTCATTCGTTATCGCTGCAATTGTCCTCCTTTGTACACAATTCTTAATAACAGATCGCAGTCCGTTGTAATTTCTTAAAGTATAACATGGGAGGTGCAGCTGAAAATTAGAAAGGCAAGTGTCTATTGACTTTTTGTAGCTATTACACGGTACCTACTCCTGATGGGTTTCTGTTCAGGATCGACTACTAAAAATGAATCACATTCTAAAAGTATTTTAAATTCTAAATTTTCTAAATATTAATTCATCAGTATGTTTAAGCAAGGAAAGATAATAAAATAAAAGCAACTGTTTGTAATCATGTGGAAATGTCAATCTGACTGCGCAGTGTTCGATCGCGTGTACCGTGTAGCAGAGTAATTGAGTGTTGTCTGCGGTAATAGCTTGTGGAATTAGATTAGCACAAGCGTGTGGGTGCTCAGTTATCACAATACATACATTCGTGCATTCAGTTTAGTTGATAAACAATACTTCCTAATCATGTTTGCTTACATTTAATGATCAAAGGACACTGGTAGGTAAATACTTCATTGTGTTGGTAAATTTTGTAATTTCGCTTGTAGGTTTGGAGTAAGCTCACCTTAACGTAAGTTACAGAAAATTATCTTTGCAAAGTATAAATATGTGGTAGGACTGAAAAAGAATTTTGAATAATAATTAGTATTGTGGTGTTCACTGTCAACATTTTGACACTATTTTCTTCTCTTTGTACCATCATAAGTGATCCTGTTATGTCCTGAGTCCTGACATTACAGAAGTTCATGAGAGACGGTAACCATCAGTTAGCCTGTATGCAATTTAAACAAAACAGGAAAAAAAACTTATATCTGGATATTTTCATTACCTCACCTGGGGGACGAGCAGACGGTCCATGTGACGTTACGCGAGAGCTTGATTGCTGTTACCTATCGAAAAGGAAAAAACTGGGTTTTATTTTTCTCGTTCTGTCGCAGGTCACGTGTGAGTGGAATCGCAAACACATCGAGGGCGTATTGCGGAGCATCATCAGCTAACGAAGTGGGGTGCCACTGGGCTATACGTGACGATAATTCCGTCCCGCGGGAGCCCTTTGTGCAATCAGTGCGGTTTCTTCGGACCGCGAACGTTCCACATTTCGTATAGTTATTCGGAGGATTCATCGTGATTTTTTCGCGTCTTTTCATTATATTTTTGTTAGGTACGAATGAAACGATAGAAAGTTTTCGCAGACAATTCTATTGTTATGTAGAAGACTACAGATGCGTGCGAAACAGAAATCTCTTATACTAAAATAATAGCGCACTGGAGGACCTTGAGGACAATATCGAAATAGAAACATCATTCTGAATTAAAATTTCATAGAATATTTTTTAGCTTTAATATTAAAACCAGTATATTTACCTATAGTATATAATTAAATATTTTATTCAAAATGAACAACTCTTGCGCGGTACAATATTCGAATGGCGACACGGTCCGTTTATATTTCAAGCAAACCGTATTGTCCTGCCGTGATCTCCGTCACAGCTCGACTTTCCGTGCCTTTTTCGAAAATAATAAGCCTTGTAATTAGGATTTATGGGCCTTTTACAATGATTAAAAGGCAGGCTGTATCATTAAAACGCTTTAACTGATGTATCGATGCCATAAAATTAATGATGAGTTTTGCAATCGACAACAAATCGTATTTTTTCTTCGCTTTGTATGGTGTGAATATTGATTGGAGATGTGTTAAAAGTGAAATGTGGGGAAGCCTAGTTCACTATAAAAGTTCGAAGTTTTGACTAGAATTAATATAAATTTAAAGTAAACTTAAAGTTCTAGGATTAAAAACCAATGGGCAGTCGCAAGTAATAAGATACTAACAGCAACCGTATTTTATGATATCATCACATCATAATTTTCCGATATGTAAATTAAATTAAATAAGTACCTATACTTATACCACAGCATACAATGGCTCACATAATATAAGTACCTACTTTACATAAAAAATCAGTATTTCGAAAAGGCAATTTCATTAGGATCAACAAAGACCGGTTTAATTTAGTGAGAACAACTATTGAACTATATGTTTTAGCAAAGGCGTACTAAATAAGAACCATCTCATTATCCCTGGTAGTGATTTAAGAAGCAAGGTTAAGTGAGGTGAATGTGTGAATAAATATATTTCGTCCCCCGACTAGAGCTTTAGGGAATTGCTTTAATACAAGTTACACGCGTGATGCCAGTGACTCAGAGGAATTAAGTTGTATTATTATATTAGTATTGTTAAGAATGATTTACAGTTCAATTTACTTGTAAATTAAGCTCATTATTTGGCTGTGATGATGTTTACTTTTACAAAAGAATTGCTTGATGATTTTGGGAAAATGGAAACAATTTAACATTCTATGTTGTTGTGCGTTTACAAATAAAAAAAAAAATATAATATGATATTATAAGATTCCAGATACTTACAATGGGCACCATAAACAGTACTAAAACATTTTAGTAAGTATTACTTCAAATTTTTTAACACATGTGACTATAACATCAACACCGAAAGTAAAAGCGGTTAATAATGTGAGTAAAGTAGTTGGCCAACTAACTATGGCATCTACACTTATCTCCTTTAAAGCCTTATAAAACTAGAACCGCAGAGCAAAATCACTCTCCTCGCATCTGTATTAAATAAATGAATCAGTAAAGTCGAAACTCGGGAACATGACTTTAGAAACGTCAATTAAACACGTGGAAGATTTATAAGGCCATCTATCTTGTTGCTTGTAACGTGGTCAGACCGCTCCCGAAAGCGGAAATTGTTTTTCAAAGGATCGTTCTGAAACACAATTTTGTAGAGAATCCAAGCTTTGTAACATTGTAGGTATAGAAATCGATTTTCAATTTCTCATGAGAAGTTGGTTTTGTCAATATTGTGAAGATTAATTTGGGAACACCTATTAGATGATGATGATTTCATTAGCTGTGTAGGTTGTAAAATTTAATATAGCTATTAATTGGGATTTACTCTATTCTAGTAGAGATTTTTGCATGAAATCTACAGATTCCACTCTAATTGATTAATTTATGAATTTTCAAAATCCATCGTATCTACTTTTATTTTTCTCCAATATCGTGAAATCCGTGAATTTATTTCAGAAAATAAATCACGAGCCTACCTATGAACTGTGTTTATGATTGAAGAAAAAAAGATAAATTATTCAGAAACTTTGTACACACAAAACAAAATACTTCGTCGCAATATTTCGTAGTAAGTAACGTTGAGAAGTAAATTGAGAATAAAGCTGAGCAGGTAAACATTTACCTGACGACACTTTTATATGCGAGGTGTGACGGCCTATAAAACAGCCCGTTCCACTCGAGATTAGTTGAGCAATTTTATAACAAATCAAGTACGAAACTACCAACTGTTGTAACCTTCACGGGCGAAAACTACTTTCGTTGCGTTTTATTAACGTCAATAAAGTCGGCTTCATTAGATTTTTTATTTTCGACGTAGTAAAACGGAACTCTTTGCACGTACACAGTTCATACTTCATTCAGCTCGTAAAAAGCGGGCCCAGAATGCTCTGGAATTGCTGGAATTTATTCACGAACTCTTCGTTGCGTGCCTTGCCGTTTCCTGAGAGCACCAGCAGTGCGGCCAACTAGCAACACGTGCGAACCGTTTTAATTGAAACGCCTTGTTTACTTTCCATTTTTTTCGAAGGAGGAATTACTGGCCCTATTTCGAAAATAAGATATAACTACTTAAAAATTAAGTTAAAAGAAAAAGCTTAAAAAAATCTATTGGAGGTTGTAGCTCACATAACATTGATATGTTTGCAACTCGTAGAAAGCTTCACACAACAAACAAAACAAATTATTCTGCTGTGTTTTTACATTTTACTGTATTTTAAAATCACTGATGTGCAACTTCAACGGATGAAAATAAATCGTGAAATACAATTTCAGTTCGACAGTCGGAAGTCGAAATTCACGAAATAAAATAATATTGGCAATGCACATTACATCTCTCTTACTATCGTCACGCAACTGAATTCACATTCGATGACGAATATTTTTTTATACCGCATAATTTTTTTTTGAATCTAATATTTTTTTCGTGTTAATTTTATATTCGTGAATATAGAATAATTTGTTTCAAGAGCAAGTAGCCTCCTGAATAATTTTGAAACTTCATGAAAAATCACGAAGAAAAACCTTGAAAAATTATTTCCAGACGAATTATAATCGACTGATTTTTTTTCCTCTAGCTTAAAGTTATTATTTTATTCATGAGCAGAGATTGTTATAACGCTCATCGATTCCTTAACTCATCCAGACTATATGTAATCAAAATGTTTCTTCGCAGACGATATCCGTCAGTCATAATTTAAGTTTGCCTCATATTTACCTTCCATTAGGGAAGTTTCGTCACATCCACGGAAAGCGGCAACTGCAAGCCGTGTATTCCGTGAATAATTTACACGAAGACGACTCTCATTCGTAGCGAGCAAATCTTTGAATTATAAAATGGCGCGAGGTGTTACATTTGAAGCCCGATGCAAACTGGCTTCGAGTTAACAAGTTACATTCATACATATTAACTTAGTGCCGATGTCGTTCCATATTCATGCGGTAGATGCGCGACGTTCTTGAATACGTTTCATGACTTCTGCTCATCTGTCTTTAATAAGTTTGTAACTGTGAACTTTAAATTAATGACTTTAATATAAATCAACTGTTGGACTTGGATTTGCATTACTAGTAAAAATATCGAGGATTCTCGTTCGTTCACATAAGACGTTAGTTTATGACAATGATATAATAACAATACTCCAACATTTCACCATCGTGGAGCACACTTATTTTTTACCACCATTAATAAACAACTAAACCGAAAAAATATGAATTCGATGACTTCTTTACAAAGACATGACATGTATCTAAACAAAGACAATACAGAAGCAGATTACCTACATTGTTCCAAATTTAGTTTACTCAAAAATATAAAAGCTACTTTCTGAATTTAATACAATATCGCTACATTTTCAATATAAATCTCCACTGCAAATGCAATACACATTCAAGTTGATACGCAATCTATACACGGAATCTGAAGGTGTCACCGAAAATCCTTGGTTCGAGCTCCGTTCAAGCGGGCTTTATGTCTCGTTCTCTCTCAAATCCGGAGATAACTCTTCGGTGTTGGCAGACTTTAGACGAAGGCGCAGCACGAGCTTTGTTGAATAGCTTTCGTAGGTTAAAATGATAAGATTTGTATTACATCTCTATATACATTTTTTTTATGTGATCTGAAAATTTCATAAGGAACACTTTCAGTGACTTTAAAATCAATAGTTTTTTTTTTCTAAGTAGATGTTTTAAATTAGTAACATAGTTAATTGGAGATGTTTACAAGTTACTTGTTTATGGATCTCAACCTTTACGAGAAAGCTGAAAAGACAGAAGGGAAGTAGAATATGTCAACGGCGGGGTAGGGTTATCATTGAGTCTTTTGTACTCAAATGTAATCTGTATAAAGTAGTTGATAAAAATACCTTGAAGTTAAAATGATTAAGTTTAAAATCCAATTAAGTTGTGAATCGTATGAGTTGACTGCGAGGTCGGATAATGCTTTACAAATGGATCTTTTCAAGAATCACGTTCACTCAGTGTGAAATTGCATGGCTTCCGATAATAGTGAATTAGATTCAGTCTAGGATGAAAACGACGAAAATTAGATTAGTTTTTAAGAAAATCTTATGAGATCGAGGAAAATGTTTGTTTAGTTTTCATATTAAGTATAGTAGTTAAGTTTTCTATTGTAAGAAATAAAACAATAGGAATTTGTTTTGTAAAAATTACATAGTAAAAGTAGTTTGAGTTTTCACTCAAAATAACCTGAAAAATACGTACTAGTATTTTCTAGTTCCTTTCAAAGTTTTCCATACAACGAGCACTAAATATTTTGTCTAACGTAGTAAGGCTAAGTCTGTGCAAAGGCGTGGGTTACAGTTGTTGCCGAGATGCTGGCAATAGTTTTGTTGTGGAGTGAGCTATAATTTCAGTGGACGTTTTGCTCCCGCTCTAGAGTGCTTCTACCTACTCTATTTATGGTACAAGTTATAAGAGACAAGAGGATTTAATTTTTGGGTGACTGTTTTTTTAATTTGTGAGTTTAAATAGCTTAGTTGGTTTTCAGTAATTAAGTAATTAATATTAGCTGACTTGGTGGAAAAGCTCGTAGAAGTAAAAGCTCGCGAACTTATTCACATACCTATGTGTCATCTTGCAACTTTGCTTGCAGCCCTGAAAATTGAGATTCACGGTACCTATGTACCACACCTACAATACGATAAGATAATCCACAAATTAAAAAAAATATCTATTCACTACAACTTTATATTTTTTTTGAGGTTTATGAATCGCACCATACGCCGTGTTGAAGCTGTTAAGCTGATGTTACAACAGATTTGCTGTTTTCATCCCCAGCGCGGATGCACACAGACAGCCACGCACGGAGCTATTTCGGTATGTCACACCAATTTCTTCTGATAACGAAACTGCCAACTCGATTGGAGCTGTTATTTTCTGACTTTAGCTACTGTACTTTAAAGCCATAATAGTGAATGGGAAGTAAAAGAAATGGTAAATAAGCAGTTTTGGAAGATGAAATTAAATCAAATAGTATAAGCACGAAATTATGAAAATTGTAGTTTATGTAATGGGTCCAGTTACCAAAACTGCAGGCGAGAGCACAGGCCCCGGCAAGAACAAGGTGAAACGAACTGAAACTAAATAAAATCAAAACATAGAATTTTATATAGACGTCTTGAGTTCCACTTTGCATTCACAATTGTTGTAACGGGGACACACGTCATATTTGCATTCTGAAATAAGTTGCACTGTAGCGGACGTCCCAGTTTTCACTCAATCGCATTCCGTTTATGTAAACAAGCCCTAAGCGAACATTTTACTCATTCTGTGGTTTTTTATAACCCATTTTCCATGTTGAATTACCGAGGATATTTTTACCAGCATTTTTCAGGCACAGCTTTTAACAATGACTTGTGGAAAATTTACTTAATAGTTCTGCGGCCAAAGTGTGAAGTGTTGTATTTCGTAGAAATCAGATTTACAGAAACATTACCATGTGAAATTTAAGGCATATTTTCGCGGAACTGGAGGTAAATAAGACAGATAAAGTCTGGACAAAATGCGACCCCAAGGTGTCGTTGGAGATGCGATGTGGCGCAATGCTGGCTCCGAAACTTTTGAGAGAAGTAATAAAGTTATCATTTTAAAGGAGTGCATTAAATTTTCAGAGCTTACAGAACTTCCTTAATTATCTTTCATGTTCCATTTCTTTCTTTTTCATCTTATTGTATTGTAAAAGGCTTCAACACAATAATTGTTTCAGTTGAGTGGAACTTTTTGTAGTCAATGTCATAGAAACAACCGTGACCTGGAAAGGTTCTAGTTTCGAACTTTTTTAATTTAGTTAAACTACGATCGCGAGGGTTGTCATCTATAAATGAATCGGTAATACCGTCTTTATTTCACAAAACAGCGATTACAACCAATAATAGATAATTTTTCCTGAGCGTGGCACAATTCCCAGTAAGCACCTAATCCTAGGGACAATGATTCCGCGAAGAGGGACCATCTTAGAGTTTTTTTCGTAACTCAAAATGAGATCATAACGTCACAAATCTCGGAGGGCCTTAAAGAATAACAAAGGAAAAAGCTCAAAATTACGCCAGCCGAGTAATTTTCGGGGCGAGCCAGAATGTTTCCTAAGGGAGGCCTCATTGGGGACCCTTCGCGATTATGTTGCGGTTTTATAAGCTTGTTATGTTTTATGACCGAAATATAATGTTTACGGATACCCTTCAGCCTGCCCGTCGACTGGCTGGACATGTACTTAATTTATTTAATTTTTCGGTACAGCAACGCGGCGCTGACGTATGAGGTGTACTGTGTTTATTAACTGACTACATACATGCTGATTGTCTAAAACGTATCAAATGAAAAATGGTGCTCTGTTTAATTTTTGCTTCGAAATATTCGAAACATATTTTGTTTTTATTATTTTATACCTCAGTACTTTTTAAAATTGCTTTTGTACAAGTGAATGTTATTTGGTAAAACAAATTTGACTTAAGATTTTTTAATAACAAGCATAGCATAGATATAGTTTTTTTTTATATAAAGTAATAAGCAGAACATTGTTGTAGAATACAATGCTACTGAACAAATAGCACTCAGATTTATTAGTCTAGCGAGACGAAACATGAGTGTATTTAAGGAGTATAGTAAAAGCATTCTATCTTCACGAGGTTTTAAAGTTAAAATTTCGTGCACTTCGTACCCTATTCTTTGTATTTTCTTCGAGAAAGAACGGCGTTCAATCAGCATAGTAGCAATTTGTTAAAGTTACTTCACTTGCATCACTTTTTTAATTACTAAAATAAACCAATTTCTTAAGACATTTTTACAGAATACGTTTTTTTAAATTGTTAATGTTTTTTTTACATCTTTCTTCATATCGTAAGCTACTGACGTAGTAGGTACTAAGTTTTACAGGAATAATCTAAAAGATTAATTTGATGAACGATGTTATGAGTTAAACAATAGAAACAGCTAACTAAAGCCTTCACGATAGATGCTACTCTTGTCATCGGCTGCCCAAACAAGTTAACCCGTTTACTGCGTAACTGATCTCAGTTGACAGCTCACAAGCTCTGTGGAGGCCACTAACGGGAATATTACTTGGGGATTTATAAAGGTGAGACAGGAGGCACAAATTGTTCGGGGACGCAGCTTTGTTCCGTTCAAATTGCAGCTTATAAATGTTATCATCAATATTGTGGGTCTATTCACTGAACTGTTAATTACTATAAACAAAGATATCTACATAGTAACGACCCTACGCAGGATTTCGTGCTACTAGATCTAATACATGCTATATTTCTACATAAATACCGTACATTTAAGTCGCTCCAAGAGCAACGTAGAGGGTTGCGCTTGGAGTTACAAGATGTAATCAAATTAGAGATGGGGGCATCGCACAAAAACACTCGATAAAATGTTCTGTACAATTGTATATCTGTGGTCGTATCTAGTTGCGATTCGGGCCGGAGAATTTTGAAGTGACAGCCGCCTATACATATTTGCTTATATCGATACTAGGTAAGAAGGGACGTATGCAGCTTACGACCAAAATTTAAAAAAAATATTCAATAAATAGTAATAATATTCACAGGAGTGCCTAGGCTAACTAAATATTGTAATAAAAGAGTATCTATTCATAATAACTATAATCCAGGGTTATTAGAGAAGCAAATACGAAAAGTAATTTCGGGAATCCAATATGTGGCTCCTACCTGCCGGTATATTTGTACAAAATGTGGTATGTTTGGAATACAAATGAGTTGAACTACGGGTTTCGTTCTGTTTACAATATTAAAGACAATGATTGTGTCCAAAGGCGTGCATTTTACGAGATGTTCCTTCATATATTAGATATTTTGCTCCATTTTTTCGGTGATTTCCCTGATGACATCTTGAATATGTAATAAAGATCTAATGTAGACAAACTAGAGCTATTTAGTTAGATTTTCAGTGATTTATAGATATTTATTGAAAATATTGCAGAGTATGAAGACAACACAAAAACACTTCAATAGAAAGACGGAACTTTCACAATTTGAATATTTCTCAAAACAAATATAATTACGGTTTAAATATTCAAAATTTTGAATACGAGCCAAATCGAAAAACTAAGATTAAATGTGGGCAGGTAAGAGTTTTTATATTCTACAACTAGCTGACCCGCGCAACTTTGTCTGCGTCACATAGGAATTGTTCCCGGGAAGTTTCTAAAATAAAAGTAGCCTTAGTTACTCCTTATTACCTATCTACCAGTAAAAGTCTCGTCCAAATCGGTCCAGCCGTTTCAGAGATTACCCGGAACAGACAGATAGAAAAAAAAACGTATGGATGTAGATGAGATTGTTTAATTTGGAAATGTTATTCTAACCTACGAATTTGTTATTTCCTTTGAGAATTTGATTTATTTTCTTAAAATTATTTATTTGCAGGTAAACGCGCTTGATGAAAGACCAAACAATTTCAAAACTTTTCTGAATTATTAGAAATTCGACAAGCTCTACACGGTTGATATCGACTGTTTTGTACATAATAAAAAGTATCAAAAATATGTATTTCATCAAATATTCCTAATGTTTCTCAGTTTGAGCCCTTTTACTTTGTCCGTTGTGAGTCACGCTTGTTAGTTCTAAATAATATGAGAGTGTTGGAAACGGGGTCGGGATTCACGCTCGCTGAAGAAGACACCCGAAATAGGTCAAGAGAGTGTTGCACTGTCGCTAATTCGCATGTCTAGAAACGTCTAGAATTAAGTTTCATTTGGTTTTAACTGAGTTAAAACTTGAATTACGTGATAATGAATGTTTTACAACTCACTCAGAGTGTTAGTGAGTTCTGTTGTTAATTTAATCGTGGGTTCTAAAAGGTGCTTTAAGGTAATTTAAATTACTCCATACTTAGTAACTCGTACTTAAATTAACCATTAGGTTTTAAAAAGCTGTTACTTTGTAAATTAAGTAGGCATAACATGGTTTTTATGGCTGTCGACATAGTCTGATCTTTAATCTTGATTTTCAACATGGTAAAGCGTATTATTACTGGTGATCATATTCTGCAAACTGTGCTGTACTATACAGACTATACTGTAACAACCCATTACTGCCCACTGCTGGGCTCAGGTCTCCTCCGAAGAGGGGTTAGGCATAGTCCACCATGCTTGCCCAATGCGGATTAGGGACTTCACATATCTTCGAAGGATTTTTAGAATCCTTTTTCGATATGTAGGTTTCCTCACGATGTTTTCCTTCACCGTTTTTAATTCTCCGATCTGATTCCGATTCTGCCCACCTGCAATGTCGATCCTAAGTAGTAGATATTAAGTATATCCGAAAAAAATGTTTTATATTTCAAGTTTGTTTCGTATATTTTATTCCTTATGAATATTTATAATTATTGTTAGGTGACTTTTCTCAAATTCCATTTAATTGTTTGTAGAAGCGAGTATTACGTCGATTTAAAGGAAGGACTTCCGGTTGTGATGAATTATTTTATAAGAGTGTTGTTAGATTCTTTTAATTTTATTTTATGCGAACGGAAATACTAGTGGCGGGATCTGATTTATTTCTCAAGAAAGTATAAAAGGCGTGTAAGCTGTCGTTTGAATACAGTAGTCGACGTGATTTCAAAGTGAACAGAGTTGAGAGTAATTGTGACTGAGTTTTGGAGGATAATTGTACTGATTTTGGAGGATGATTATACTGTTTTTGGAAAATGAATAAACTGTTATTGTGAACCAAGGAGTTTTCATTGTGTTTCTGAACTGAACCCAATATTATAAATGCAGAAGGAAAATAGCCTAGTATTTTGTGCATGTTGTTTCGATATAAAAAATAAAGTGATTTACGACAATCACTCCAATCACCCCTCATACAGAACACTATATCCCCGATGCCATAATGTCGATTTCCATTGGAATTTCCATCTCCCCATCGAAGTTATGGCTTTATATCTAAACGGAGAATGCATTTTCTCGTAGGGTAAGAGGTCAATAAGCGTCAGGGGGTAGAAAGTTTCAGCGGAACCCTTACAACTGTCAACGCGAGTTATTAACCCCACATCAACTCGGGTTAAAAAGTTATCGCCACGGCTCAATAGAGAGTCCTATTAAATATATATACATAAATATGCATAGAATGGAGCGCATGTTAAGTGTTTTAGCTATTGCTTTGAGGAGATACTGAGTTAGATGTAATGTTGACGGTAAATTTTAAATATTAGTTTATCATCATTTGTCTCGATCTCTGATGGACATTTAGGTATTTTCCAAAGTGCGCTTTCCCGCAGCTCTGTTCTTCACATTCAGTTGTTGGCAGCCACATTCCTTAAGTCGTTGCTCTTTGTAGCAGAGTTCTGTGTTTTAAATAAATTGAAGTTATAAGGTAATTTCCCAAAATTTGATTAACAAAGTTAAAACCGTACTTTTATAATGTATCTACTCTTTGAAATAGCTTAATCTAATACAAAGGTCGTTCGTCGCGTCAATGTTATATTGTTGTCTTATCGTAATGATTTGATAACAAGTCAAGTTAAAACTAGTATTATATAAAAGTACAGACATTGTGCTATTTTTTAAATCCTTGATTAAATGATTATTCGTGATATCTCGAATCATTACGAAACGATAATGACATTGATGATAACATTATTTTGTAAATCCTTTGTAAATATTTAGGCCTTGCAATTTAATGCAATTTGAGTGATTACTAAGTCTATGTTTTTGTGGTAGAAGGTCGCAACCGTTATTTGAGTTGTATGAAACAAGATTATTTATTTTAATTGATAGATCATTTTTACTTTTGATAATAATAGTTTTACAAGTTTAATGAAGGGCAAAACTTAGTGAGGCTACTTATTTATTTCTAAATGATCCAAATAACTGAACGTTCAGCTTTATAAAATAGGTTAGTGAGTTCGATTTTTATTAAAATAAATGTTGTTTTTTTTTGTATTTACTGACACTGAACCCTTATTTTTACTTTTAGAACTAGGTATAAAGCTTTAATTTTTCGGGCATAAGCAATACATTTCATATTATACCTAATACCCGGCAATAAATGGTAAATTGTAAGAAGAGAGACTTCAGACCTAAATACACCTGGTTTAAAAAATCCATCTAGAAACAAGACTCATTTACAATTTAGCAAAACAAGGTTAGGTCCAGTTAATTGTAGAACATAGACTATTGCCGGTCCATAAATCTATGTCGACTTAGCGTCGGCCACGTGAAATATTAACAGCGTGCCGGTTCTGACGCCAGGCGCACAGTACAACAATAAATAAATAATATTACAAACACTGCTGGAAGCGAGTTCGTAAATAAATGTTTTCCCAGCATTGAGTGAGGTTGCTCATTAATTGATAGAATAAATCATAAGGCTTCGTAGATACAACAGGAATATTGATAAAAGTTAAAATTTGAAAAAAAAAAAACATTCTAAGCATTACTACATAATAAAGCTGAAGTAAAAAAAGATGATAATAGTTGACTATCGTCATTGAAACCTCGGAATAAATATAACACATAATATTTTTTCCTCAAATCTAGACAGTTCAAAGATGAATCCCTATAACAAATATTGAATGGCTGATATGGTTTCGGGTAGAATGAAAAGAAAGTTCTTGTGGATGGAGTTGTTTTAAGCTAAGAATTGCTTCCACGAGACAGTTGCTACTGAACGTTGAATAAGTTAAAGTGGGCTTTAGGTTTTCATCCAGTAGTCTTAAATAGTGTAATTACAAGAGTGAGAGAGCCAAAATACAAGATTTTGCAAGGTATCGTCAGTGACTGATTTCATATTTTGAACAACATTCTTCTATTTTTAGCATTAAGTAGACATCAAAAGGATGTAGCAGCAGTAACGACTGTTTTGTGTGTTATTATAACTTAAATAATCCTAATCATCTGATCATCATCTTGTAATGTAGTATGTGTGTTCTTCAATAAAAGTCTTACAATAACAATATATAACAGTAATTCCCAGTCCTATAAACTATGAGCATTCTACGTATTACGTTTTCAGTATGCATGCATGCCGTCGTAGGAAGGGTGGTGTAGCATCAATCAAGGAATTAGAATGCTAATCCCATTTGCCCGTTTGTGCTGACCGACCCCCGACGACAATGTGTAATCATTAGCAATTGTAATTACGCACTATGAATATTAAAGCGCGATGTGTGTGCAGTTTACGTATATTTTAGTGAAAACGTAATTACAAGATGTATTTGAAGAGAGCATTCTTTATTGAACGAGATTGGAAAAATTCTTATTTGAATATCTTACATCAACTTACATGTAACCACGTAACTCCTACCTACCACTTAGATATCTTCATATCTAATTAAACATGTGTCTACAATTTTATAGACCAAACTTTAAATTGAATTCAATTTAGCATAGCATGCATAATGAACATGTATGAAAAAATTTAAAATATATTTTATTTTAATAAAATATTAAAATCGAATAGATAATAAACATACCTTTTTAAATAGGCTTTTATTTATACGTCGGATTTGTTCGGTTGACAAGATTAACGCTTAATTCCCTGAAATATCAAATCTGTAACTTAGTAAGAGGTAAACAATAAAAGGAAACGAAAATGTACTTAATTGAATTTAAGTGTATAAGTACCTACCAATTTTATAAATATCCAATTTACATAATTCAATAGATAACAATACAATGTGTGAAAACGCTGTGTAATGTTCACCTTCAAAGAAATCATTATTAATTTGGTTTCGCTGATTTTTATCAGTTGATAAAGTTTTATAAATTGTACAAATATGTCGTAATCGTAAAGTGATAAACGGAAATTGATTAATTGATTTGAATTACGTAGGTATATGACTGGAATATTGGAATTTCCATGTGCGTGGACAGATCGGTAAATTATTGTCTGTTATGAACTTAAATTATATATTTAGAACCAAAAAATAGTGTGAATCGAAATTTTGTCAATTTTCTTATTACATTGCTTCACATTGATATCAAAAAGAGCTTATGCGAAATTTTAACCGTTTATTGAGATCAACTGTTTTTTTGATAAACGTTTAGACGATTACTTAACCATTCCATCAGGATTCTTGATAAATCCCAGTTAGCATGAGTGCAATGCGTACCAAACGTTTCTACACTACATTATGTAGGTTCTCTATTTCAATCGTTATATCATTAAAAAGTGCCTAAAACAGTTTTTCTGCTCATCGTTTATCTTTCAGCATGAAATACAGAACGTATTTCCACGCAAGCTCTTGTAGTTAATATCGTATTAAAGAGCTGACGAGCCGACGAGTGATATATGACTGAGGCTGCGAAGCGACCCATACGTTCAGTTTTTATAACACGTCCACCAAATGATGGATCGCATTGACATTGACCTCAATCGATTACTATGACCTATTGAATTTATCAATTTATTTACCTACTTTTCCAAACATTTTTTATTACTGCTTAATCGAAGTATCTTTTGAATAGTGTTGAATACTCTTTGCGGTTAAAATTAATTTAACTTTTTTGTATTTATTTTTTTAATTAGGCAAATTACCAACTTTCCGTATTCTTAAGATGAAAGTTTATTTTCTTCTCTACAAAGTTTTTTGTCTTAAAAAATCTACATTGCAAAAGTTAAAGCCATTATGTCTGCAGGCAAGTCAAAAGTTCAATCCGTAAACTTTTAGGGACTACATTTAAAATAATTGGTAAGAATATTTAAACAGCGCAACGTTCAGGATTTGTGCGATTGTTATTGAAGTTTACGGTAACTGTTAGGTTTACAGCATACATAAATCGCTATGTTTATTCATAGTCTCTCCTCAACCATGAAACAATAAACTTCAGGGGTATTTTCTCTTAAGTCATAAATATCGCATTACTATAAGTGGTTCTAATAAAATTTAACGATACTCTTATAACAGTAAACAGTTGCGTCGAAGTGGTAGTTGTTTCTATGGAATAATTCAGAGTGTTTTTTTTTGTTTTTAAAACATGTTTTTATATTTCAGTGACTTTTATATGGTAGTAAAAGAAAATGATGGTGCATAAAATTCCCTCGTGTAATAACATTGGCGTGGTAGATTGTACTCCGAGGGTGTAAATTAAAATGTAATATTTTAGTTTACTTTAGTAAGTTATTTGCTGTACTTTCTTCAAGATTTCATGACATAATATGACATTTTTGATTAGCTATACAGGCTAACAGATATATTTTGATTATACGAAATAATCATCGCCGATGGGTTTATCGATTAGACTCATACCAAGCGCGTGCCGAGCGCGTAACGCGTCGCGCCGCCCCTCAAAACCCCGTGCTGGGTTCTGGCCTCAGCCGGGGTTCGGACAATGCGTGTGAGCGGTTGGAGGTTTTAGTGTGGTTTAATTCCCACATACCCGCGGGGTGGGCGGGGATCCGGTGATTTCCTCCAACTGAAAAAAAAATGACTCATACCAAAGTTGGTACAAACCTAGGTCAGTATATTATTTAAGTTTAAATATTGCTCAAGTATTGGAGCTTGAAAATATACTACAATGTGTAAATATAAATATTTTAAATACATCCTTTAAGTTTGCATAAAATATATCCGAAAGTCCAATAAATAATAAAGCAGCCCGCTGGAACAAGTTGGGAGTGACCGCTGAGTTACAATTGGGAGTTAGACAGCGACTGAGAAGTATTTCCAAACTTATTATCTAAGCAGTAAGTTTCTTAATGCGTCGCAGATGTTCCCGGGAAGTTCACAACTTCATTAAGACGCTATGGCTTGCTTGCGCCGGCCAAAGTTGCCCTCTCAGACATGCTCGAGCACCTTTGGACGCTCGCCTTAATGTTGCCCACTAAGGATATATCCTGGAATGTTTCCCGGGTTATTTTATCTTTTTCCGACTTAAAAACTTTATCCTGTTCTCTTATAACTTTTGCATTAGCCACTAGTTTTGTTTCGTTATTATTTTTACTTGTACGCTTTTAGTGTTAATGTAGAATTTTTGTTTATACCAGAATTATTATCATCACAAATTCAATAGACATAATAGTCGTTTACCATCACAAATTCAACAGACATCTTTTGAAAACTGAATACCTTCAAACAAATACTGAACCAAAATGTTTACTGACTTTCTCTTTTCACATTGGAAATAAATTAATGGAATAATACGTCCAAAACAGTTACGGTTTTCCTTCACAGTTAAAGTCTAATGAAAAGATGAACGATTGTTTCAAAGGCAACAATACAGTCAAAGAAATATTTCAAACAAAGGGCCCCTCGTTTCCGTTACGTCGTTTTAATGAATACCTCTTCGGAGGATTCTTTTCGCATAGTTCTGATAAAGAGGAGCGTCGAAACTTCAAATTAAGATTCTTCGAGTTCCGCGCGCAGGGAATAAGATTAATGAAGGATGGCACCTGAGGGTCGCCCGCCGCGCTAACGATAGGGACCGGGTCAAGGGGAAAATAAATGACAAAAATAATATACGGAAAAATACTCCTTCCACGTGTAAGCGTTAAAATAACGTGCACTATAATAGTTATTTTATTGACTATCGAATTTTGAACTAAATTTGTAGGTATCTATCGTAAATTACCCATTAATCACGAAACAATAGCCTAAGATAACCGACATAAAAATAGATAATATATTTTATGGTACTTACGCTAGTTAGCTAGCAACAGTTTATGCTTATTTAACTGACTATTGTTTAAATTTTCTTTCAATAATGAAAGGTAACCGTTAGAATAATTAGAATTCTAAAGGCATTTCATTGTGCACAATCAAGCGCATTAGGCCATATAAAAGACAATATGTATGTGTCGCAAACAATGAGAATAATAACAGTGTATAATGGGGAATGAGAAAATTGCTCGTTGACTGCCGCTAGCCTGAATACCACAATGCAACGAGCCATCAATGGCCCAGAATCCATATTCCCGGCCTGGACGTGTCGACTTAATGATATAAAAAAGTAATTGGGAGTAAAACAATTACAAAAAACCTTGCTCATTTCTTTTTAGGAATATGATTTACATTTAACAAAATTAGTTGTTACAAAGTTATCCCAAAAACGAGATTTTTGTGATAGTATTGACTTGAATGCTCTATTTTCAGTATCGATTTAAATTGGTACCTTTAAGTCGGTTTAGTGCCGAACATTCCACATCCAATATCACGTATTGCAGCCAATACTTTTCCGTGAAAGTTCATCGTAGGTTTTCAATCTGAAACACAAAAGGTTCAGTTGAAAACTGGTGGAAAATGAACAATTTTAAATGTTTATTACATTGTAGGGAATATACACCAATCGTGGTTTATGTCCAGTTTGGTGCAGCTCGGCGCAGTAAAGCTGCAACGAGCTACTTTTATTGCCTTTTGCATGTCAACCGTCGGGTTTATGGACGCAATTATTGTTCCAACGACGTGCAATTTATCGCTTCCATCATGGCACTAATCAGTGAAGTTCTAGTTTTTGTTCTAATTTTTGCAACGAGAATTGTACGAGGATAATGTACGTACCTAAACATATGTGACTTAAAAGATTTAATAAGAAGTTGAATATAATCTGTTAAGTAAGTATATAAAGCCTTACCACCATTGTAAGGATATTGGTCACGAAAAATTCCAGATAAATTACACAATTAAACTTTTAACATTAGAATGTTGATTTAATGAAACTAATTTAAATTCCTACATTCCTTAGAGACCATCAACGGTTCAAACGAACTTGCCTATTTAGAAAATCAAAGACAGTTACGTCAAGTTTGTTAAGGAGTTGAATGAGAGGTGATATTATTTCTTCGCCGGGCAGAACTTTTTCAAAGTGGGTTGGGTTTCAAAAGGAACACGATACTGCTCAACGAACTTTCGCACAAGTAGGTACATTCAGGAACGCCTTGGAACATTTACGTTTCTTAGGCAAAACACACGTGAGTAAGTTCACGAAGTTCAGGAAATCTTGAACGACGGTAAGATCCCAACATCTTATTTCAGGGGAAAACAAGACAATGCTTTTAACCGATTCTAATGTCGGAGGGTCTATCTCATATATTTATATTCAGTGTAAAGAGTTTTACCCGAGTCTGTATAACGTGAAATGTATTTTAGAATAAATGAGATTTTGTTCTTAAGTACAATTTTCTTTAACGATTTATTTTGCATTTACCCAACGGTAGCTATAAAGCTGTCTTTTTTATTGCAATTTAGGCAGAATAGGTAACGGGCTAACTGATCATAAGTGGTTATTTTAACAATCTGTATCAGCATAATTACGTTTATCTTCAATTCAAATCCAGTAGCGTCATCAATCACTCCTCATGAAAAAATGTAGGCAAATATTCTCGTATTAATCTCATACATAATCGTAGTTAAACGGAATGTTTGTTGCAAAACATTCACACGTCACTTCTTATGATTTATATGAAAAGAAGAACATGAATCATTAGGCATCGTGACTAGCCATAATTGCTTCGCCAATCGAATTAATTCCTATGGCTAGTGTTTTATTGTACAGATCTTGTAATTGATTTCACAGTTGTGGCGATAACTTCATACATATATTTACTATTGATTTTTATGTATTACAATAATTGTACATATGGATGTACGGTGTAGGGTAAAGATTATGTATGGATAATACGTAACTTGCAGTAAAGATTATGCAGAAGTTAAAAAAAGATAGGTAATGTCTAACAACTTTAAAATCTTGTACTGCTATCTTTGTTAAATTTTATCTTTCAAGTGAAGATATACTACAAAATTATTTGAAAATCATACTTGATTTGACATCGTAATACTGTAGCAAATATACTTTAAGAATTTTTATTTTATCTTCAACAAGAAAATTCAACACATAAAGCTGGTAATATGCCTACATATAACGTTCACGAAAAATTTGTTTGTCTACTATGTCTAGTAAAAAAGATTTTATAAGACGATCTTATTTCCAAGTATTTTCGTGAGGTCTGTTCGGGCGCGGAGGGCGCATTATTCTCTTTATTAAGGCGACCCTAAGATATTTCGTTTTATTACGACAATTTCTTATATTTATACGTCAAAAAAGCAAACCCGTGTACCTTTGGAGTAATAAAAGGTAATGGTGGTAAGTAAGGTTCAGTATCGTTTTGTCGGGGGCTGAATCTCCGAGGTAATTTCAACCAGGATTATGACTTCATTCGCCAAGGGGTGTTAAAATTAGGTTTTCGTGGTCATTGTTTTTGTCTTGTGTTTTCTCGTTACTTTAATTATTTCGTAAAGTGCTATACCTTGTTATTTTCAGGTACGTCAATGATAGCAGAGGTACTTTGTTCTAATGTGAAATTCGCTGCTGTTTTGTTAATTAAATTCTCTTTGTTGTTGTTAATAGAAAGGTACTTATTAGATCTCTGTGATCTGAATCTAGATTATTTTAGATGTTTTAAAAATACGGTACAACCTAAAATATTTCTAGTTTTAAGTTTAAGGATTGTTGAAATAAAATAAAATTGGGATCAAAGTTCTGTCATGTGCTCTGTATTCCACAAAGATTTAAAGGCCTCCAAATATTTGGGCCGTTCCGACGGTTAACCGTTGGTACAAAATTGTCAGCATTTTTTTGAATTTCGAATTAAGTTTGCCTTTCCGCGCAACATCGTGCACAAGGGATCGCGTCATGTGTACGTTTGCGATCCGCTTTTTCACGATCCCATAACTGAATAACCTATTTGCAACGTTTTGTAGACATCTAACTTGACCACTATTGTCATTTAAATAAGGTTCATTTTTATTAACCTATGATGAGGAATAAAGTTGTAACAAAATGGTAAACTCAGAAGCTACCCAAAGGTCCAATGTCGAGCGAAACATTTGACTCTCTTCAAAAATTAATTGTTCTGTAACTTCATGTACTTTATATATATCTTGAAAATTAAGTGGTATTTTTTTACTTCAAATTCAGTTCTTATTATCTAGAGAAAAGACAATTTCATAGAAGTAGTAGGTAATGATATTTATAGTCCACTGGGTATTGTACTGTAGCACCGTATATAAATAACTATTAACTATTAAACAGGGTGTCCCAAAACTATGCGACATGAACGGGAAGTACCTTAAATATTAGAGAAAAATTTTTTGAGTAAGCATTTATTAGTAACCTGTCAAAGCTCGACGTAATTAACTGTTCTTTCGATTGGCATCATAAAAATACAGGGTGTTGATTTTTGCCGATCTTGTTAGCTCGATTTTCAAACAAACCAAGCAAATTACAAAAAAATCCTGAATGCAATATTATTAAATATCAAAAATAAAATGATGTCCTTTCAGCAAAATATCTTATCTTTAATATTTAAGGTACTTCCCGTTCATGTCGCATAGTTTTGGGACACCCTGTATACTGTGTACAATGCCTTGTTGATTCACAAAATAAACTTAACATGATGCAGTAAGAACACTAAGAACAAAAAGAATGGTTACATAATGTTTCTAAATTACAGAAAATTATTATGATTTTTAATCTAGCAATACTGAACGACCAACAAGAACAGAACTTCACAACGATGTCAATTTGACAGAAAAACATGAGCACAGATCAGAAAGTATAATGAGTAGATTTAAGTTTATTTATTAGGAAATATTCTTAAATTTAAAAATTAAATATAAAATTGTTTTCAAAATGAAAAGTCGATCGTTAATGCCTAAGAATCTTGCAGACAGAGTATGTAATCTAGAATGTGTGAAGGACGAGTCCCAAGCTGTGGAATTTGTCGGTCCAGTGAAGATAGTTCTAGTGGATCCTTCTAAAAAGGATTACAGGAGAAACTCGTGTGGATCCGGGTTCATTGCCCTGGCGAATCTAATGATAGGAGCTTCGAATATCACTGTCTTGTATTTCACACTCGCTTTTAAACTGAAGATGTTTATCAATCTGCACGTACTTTTGTGTACTATTGGGGTAATTTTTCGTTTATTTTAAATATTAGGTCACGAAATTTACGTTAATAATTAGAAATTATAAAATAAGTAACACAGCTATAGTTAGTCACTACCAGTTACATATTACTGTATAAACTAAGTTGCATTGAAGTAATTTTGTTATATTGAGTAAAAAAAATAAATTGAAAAAAAAGCTACTTAGTCAAACACATTTAAATAAATTATACGATACAATCTAGGAGTCAAGAAAATAAAAAAAATCAAAAAAAGGTTTGTCAGGTGTGGGGTTCGAACCCACGCTCCCTCTCGGGAACCAGAGCTTAAATCTGGCGCCTTAGACCACTCGGCCAACCTGACTATACGAGAATACTTGAATTTTATAGGTACACTTTACTACGTTCAATTATTGCACAATGTTGGTTGAATCATTTTAAATTGTTAAAATTACATTCACACAATACACTCATGTAAGAATGTGTAGTGTTGACTTTAATGAATGACAATTAAGTACTGACTATGAATATTCATCATCATTCATGTGAATAAGATATCTTTATCAGTAATAATTCACGAAAATAAAAGATAACGTTGTGATATAAATTTTAATAATGATATTATATTATGGTTTCATTATATTATTATTACAATATGATTCAAAGATTGTATAATATCTCGAACTGTGTTTTGTAATAAATTAATAATAGATAGTTATTATATTATATTATTAAGACTAAAATGAAAATCGTATTTATGTACCAATGAATTCTAATAATTCTGTAACGATCAATAAAACAATTTTATATTATTCCAAGGTCTACACTACACTATCTGTACTTCTATTGTTTTATTAATCCTACCAGTTTTTATAACAATTGAATTTGTATTGAATTGATTTATTTTTTTATCACACCATTAAATAATAAAGCACCTAGGTACTGCTTAAACACTGGACTATAGGTATTATTAAAATCTTGTTCATATTCACTAGGCAACAACTCAGCCTCTGATTTAGAGAATTTACTAATAATTTTATACTCAGTTTTTTGTCGGTCGAATGTCTGAAATATTTTTTTATTGAACCGTACGAATGACGACCTACCTGATGGTAAACTTATTCAGACACTCGGGGTTTTCTATAATACTTTCATGCATTTTCAACGGGTTCATACCACGATATTTAATTAATTGAGTTGTCTCGATATTTCAACGTTGTTGCAAACGTCATGATCACGAGAAGACTGGATACTGCGGGTCGATTTAAAAGCAAACAAATCGGTCTACACTCTTTCTCGTTCGCTTTTGGGTAGTACCACTGGAACTCGAACTCGAACCTGATGGTAAGTAGTTACTATCGCTCATGGACTCTTGCAATGTCACTGTAGGGTTAACGCTTTTTTTTGTAGTTCCAGTTATGTTATCCGGCTGCAATATTATTGTTAAACAAACTAAACGGTTCTGGCGCTTCGTTGAGAACAAAAGACCGAAGATTTCAACACATGTTTTTGCAGATGTTTGGTCTAGCTTGTGGAGGGACGGGATCAGCTCTAATATTCTTGCATCACCATTTTAAATTATCAAAATTGACCGTACATTCAATAACTGGTAATTTGATTATATTTTGGTACGTTGTAAGTATTTTTATCACTGCTAGCTTGAAGAACGAAGTCATTTGAGAATCACCGAAATTCGTGTAAGACAATGAAAGTAAACCCTCCCCTGCATCTGTGAAGATCTGAGCCCAGCAGTGAGCAGTAATGGGTTGTTACAGTACAGTACCTGCATGAGAAAAATATCGAATCGTGGATGAACGCGGTAGTTAACAATTTTAGTAGTTTTCTTTTGAATGAGGCCAACCAATGCCACTTGATTTAGTTAAAATAAATCCCTACTAGTATAATTTTGTTTGTAATCCGATAAAATAATAGTAAGTACAATAAACTACTTCAAAATAAGATCAATAATTAAATTGTTCGTAGCATAACCTTAAACTGTAAGATTAATCAGGTTTTTTTATTACAGGTCTTGCAGCATGTGGATTTGGAGGGATTGCAGCATTCAATGGTTTAGTTTTCTACTGTACTCGAAAAGGAACATTTGAAGAAGTTTGCAAATGCTGCCACATGACTTATGGATTTACTTCTTATATTTTGTCGTCGATATGTTTTGTGACAGGCCTCTTAAAGCCTGCATACTCAAATTGGGTGCCCATACCAGAAATGCGTGTGTTTCCTATGATATTTTGCGTTTTTGTTACTTTTGTTGTAGTTATTGGACCATTATTTAAAACGATTAAGAAGATGAATTGTTGTTAATTTCTTGAATAATACCGTGTCAAATAGTTTGTGTCTAAAGTTTTATTCAGTCTTGTACATTGGCATAATGTGCCCACTGCTGTCAGATGACTAGATTTAATTAATAGAGAAATCAGACACAATACGCTGGCTTAGGACGGGTTTTGCATATTATAATCTTCGAAGAGTTTTTTACGATATTTTTGCTCACCATTTTTAAACAGTCATTTTATTTTTTCTGTCTAAATTTGCGAAAGAATCTTATTCCACATTAAGCAGAGGTACAAATCTGTCGATTCGTTCCGTGACTTCAAGGCAAGAAGTTTAACTATTAAGTAAGGTGAACTAAAAATAAGGATAGATAGAAAAGTGTAAAGAAAAGAGGAAAGTTTCAGTCAAGAATAGCGATTTTTAAGGCTTTTACATTAACTATCATGACTTCTATTAGTGAAACATTAATAGATGCAGACATAAAACATATGTTTTTATACCTATGTATCAAAAAAGAAAACAAGGAAATCTATACAAAATTCCTTCGCCTAAAACAGTATTAAAAAGAGTTGTGTCAATTTACTTGACATTAGTCAAGTTTATTTTGGTTTATTTGTTTCTGTTGTTTACTGATTACCTACTGCATAGATTTTGAAGTTTTTATCAGGAATATTGAGTTTGTGAAATCTTTTCAATTTGTTTTAAATTTTAATTACGAAACTTAGGGTACTAGATTATTGACTGAATGACAATGTCCACTACAAAATTACTACGTTGAATAAAAAAAAACTCCTAGGTATATTTTGGTCGTAATGCATGTCTAAAATTGTAAATAATAGAAAATGACTCGGTCACCGGGCACCAGCAAAGTAATACCGATTAAGATCATGACGGTTGAACCAAACAGTCAGTATTGCAAGACGGTGTGGTGTGCTATTGGTATAGGTCTGAGCCAACTCATGATCGGGGCTACCAACATGGTCATATTAATGTACGCATTACGAATGGATGATCTTCACTCCATTTTGTGTACTGTAGGGGTGAGTAAATAAAATTATTTTTGTGATGCATTATTTGAGTTAGAGCAAGATGAGGTTATGTGATACATATAAGTACCTACCTACATTTATCATTAGGTTTGCAGACGAACTAAAGGTTTAACTAATCGTAAGTCGTAATCGTCGCCGATCAACTTTTGCCATATCAAGGGTCATCTATACTACGTCCCCTTTTAATTTCATTCATTTCTTTACCCCAAACTCAGCCAAAACATAAATTACATCGAACTATTTCATCCCATACAAGTTTATTGTATTGTTTCTAAACTGTTATTTGTAAATCGTTCACAGTACCATTTCTTCTCGGCGGAAGCCATATTAAGCCTGAACTATGCTAACGGTTGGTCGACACCTATGCGACAACGACATAGGAGGTTTGTTCACGTGTTACTGCAATTGTGTGCACTGGCCTGTGCTATCACCGGAACAGCTTTAGTTATTGTTAGTAAAGGGATATCGGCATCTCCTCATGGGATTACCGGTTAGATATTGCAACTTTAGTACAATGTTAGATGTTGTAGTTTTAAGTTTACCGTCGCATTTAAATATAAATATTAGACTTCGCTGAGTTTGTATACTATTAATATAAAGAATTAAAGTGAAGTTTGCCTTTATTAGCCAATATTATTTTAACGAGTTTAAGGTCCTTAAACTCTAAAAATGAACTTTTAATTCTGATACTTCTAATCTTATCACTAAAAGTATATCTTATCTAACTCATATTCATAAAATAGAATCATAACGTATGAATATTTTTCCATATTTCAGGCATCATAGCAGCGGCATTAGCGATACTAAGTGCGTTAAGTGGTCTCTTAGCATTGATCGGTAAATCTTCTCTAAGGACGTTGCATGTATCATTTGGTATACCTGCTTTTCTGATGTCTACGATTAGTCTATCTATAGCATTATTCACGGATCGTTTCAGAAACTGGGCTGATCACTACATAGCTTATCTTTTGCTATCTTTTATACTATTTTATACAGTATTTATTGTAGTTACATCATTTATTAAATGTATGGCCAGATTGTATAATTGTGGTTTTAATTCATTTCGGAATGGTTACTTAGTTTACTTAAATGTTAATTAACTTAAATTATAAAGATTGAAGGTTTACTTAAATATTAATTAACTTAAATTATAAAGATTGAGTCAAGGCAAACACAGTGTGGGACGATGATCTTGTTAAGATCGCAGGAACACGCTGGATGCAGGCCGTTACCAACCGGTCGCATTGGAAATCTTTGGGGGAGGCCTATGTCCAGCAGTGGACGTCTACTCTACATATTCATAATGACCATTGCAGTTTAATACAATTCGTATACCTAAAGGTCAGATTTGAGTTATAACTAATGGTCAAATTATATACAACGAAGAAACTCGCTACTGGACTTTAAATAAGAATTGGCCTGTGTTGCGTAACCTGTACGAGGTATATTTTTTAAACTTGTAAACTGTTATTGTACTTTAATACCTATATATGGAAAAACTGTAAACGAAATCGTATTGTGTTTCAAAAAGTTGTCCGGATTTTGTGTTTATATAACACATTACGTAAATGGTATTTCGTATCATTAAAGTTTTCTCATTTAGTCTAGAGCTGCACGTAGATTCTGTAACACCTAAATACGGTGATAGTGTTTCAACTCTGGAAAGTGTTCCAGCTTATAAACTTTAAGCTTTGTATGTTTGTTGTTTTCTTGTTTAAATTGGTTCTGTGTTTAAATTAACTGGCTGGCAGTTTGGATATTAAGAATAGTTTTGTAATACTTTTAATTACTACATTTCAAGTAATTTTATTTTTCGTCTTAGAGAATATTTAGATTAAGAATAATTGAGACAGAAGTGTTTAGTGCACAAAGTGGTATGTGATAAACTCGTTGAAAATTAAAGCTAGTCAAATTATAATATTACAGCTGAATTCTAAAGTTAAGGTGGTCAGATCAAATGGTAAAGTAGGTATTTATTTTAAAAAATATATTATTCATTTAGCTGTTATAAGTTTTATGGTTTAAGATTTATCTTTACTAGGCTTCCGTAAGATTTGCCATATTACGAGTATTATTATCACAATGAATAAACCACAAATATTTTAATGTATGTACTATAGATTATAATTAATCATACTCAGACTATACATAGTTTTAAATGATAAAAATGACAAGTTGTTATTTCTATATCTGTTTGGTTAGACTTAATCACAGACTTAATAAAACCAAGATAATGAAATAATTCGCGTGCAAAAATAGTTTCGTCTACAAAATTTTCCTATTAATAATGTCATGTTCCGTGTTTTATTATCTTTCATCGTCTATATTTTATCAGGTTATTAATATTGTTACATTTTTGTACAAAAGTTAATCTATTAAATTTAACGAATGTTGTATTATTTTGTCCTATTCCATAAATATATACCATATTCCATATATACAAAAACTTGAGAGGTGTCATGAGACACCCGAATAGAACGAAGTTCCTTTCGATTAAAAGATATCTTATATATTTTTTTCCTAACGAAACGCGCGATAAGGAACGTGTATTAAAAGATTTTGATCACAGCGCCAACTAGCGATAATCATCTAAAACAAAAATAAGGAACGTGTTTTAAAAGATTTTGATCACAGTGCCATCTAGCGATAATCATCTAAAACAAAAAAAGTGCCGTGACAACTTTTCGTAAGAATTTTTCCGTCTAGCCCCCTTTCACAACGCGCGATAAGGAACTTCGTTTCAATACTATTAAATAGTGTTTTTTTTATTATGTTATAAGGATAAGATTTAAATTTCGTCAGTATTTTAAACTTCATGAAAAATATTTTGGCGAAAGATTTTAAATGAAATGGTCTCTTGGCAAACGAAGTATTCTATAATATTTCAGTAAGCATAATATATGTTTAATTAAATAAATTAAAGTAAAATGCGGCTGGCTGAATTTGCTCATTACTATATTCTTTAGTGATTTGTTACAGTTCTATGTTTTTTAAATGTAAGGTTAAAACAGAAATAATACTCAATAACCTTTAATGCCATTTGTTTGTACTAGTAAATTTATGTAACTAATGACAGAAAATCTTAATACTATCTCTACTATACCTACTAATAATACAAGTATTCGATTATAGGATGATATATTGTAGGCATAACTTGTAAAATAAAATGTGCACGTAGTTCTAGCTGACCCACAAGTTATGTATGGGCACACATTCGTTCTTCAATTCATATCAAAATGCGAATAGAATGTGAATATCACCGCAGTAGGTACCCGGTCAAAGGTCTGGGTACTTGTGTGCGTCCATTTATCAAAATATATCAGGAAGCCATACAATAGAAGACGTGTAAGGTTATTGTCGATTTCAATAAATTGTGGTTGGAGTTTTTATTTATTTCTTTTCTCTTTTGGCAGCGTTACGTTGTTCTCAAAATTTTAAGTACACTTGAAACTTTTATTAGCATCTTGTTTACTTTGCAAACTAAGAAGATATAAGTCTAGATCAAGATAAACGCCTAACCAAACAGTACGTAAATTCATTAAACAAAACCACGTATCTTACTTTTTAATTAAATTTTATCAAAATGACCTTTAACAATAAAGGGCAATGAACCTCCATACTTTATCAGATTGCCAACTTAAATAGTCTAAGAAAAATAAACAAATTTTAAATATTACACATAAATCACACTGGAATAAAGACGCACGTAAAAATATAATAAGTGTATATCGACAATCAATGATTTAAAACAACAATCGCATACACACAATAGTCTATTCCAGAATGTGCGTATCGAGGGCCATTACTCTTCGCGGAGTTACCTTTATATGTTTTGATGCCATAAAGATAGGTGGGAGCGTAGCAAGTTGTTATCCAGTGATCGGTTGCCTGTTCCCAATCGAATTTGCCGATATGGCTTTTTTTGTCAGAACGCTTTCTATTCATATTTTGCAATAATGGCAATAACCGCATGACGTGAAGATTTTTTTGGATTTGATGTTGGTTGGTGAATGAGTTTGAAAGTAGTTTTTGGATTTTTTTGTGAATTTAGTGTATACTTTTCAATAAAGGTTATGCGAGTAACTGCACAGAAACTATGGTAGTTCGCTCACTTATTGTAATTTAATTAGTTTACTAAGTGAACCCGGATGTCATTACAATGTATTTGCACTCGTTATATTATTTACTACATAATGTAAGATTTGTTCTGTTTTTCCAGTGATTTGGGAAAATATTATAAAGATGTAGTTTATGAAGTAAAACCACAAATATATTAAGTATATTAATATTATGAAACTTATACCGGTATTCTGGAGAAGTACATTTTAGTTCATAGTTTAACTAGATACCTTATCTGAAAAATGAAAATATACATTATTATGCAGATAACGATAAACCTACATTTATTTAGTTGGGTAAAAAGATAATAAGTTATTTGTTATTATATTACAAACTTATGCTTGTAACCATAATAACTAAAAGTGAAGAAGGAAAATAAGAGACAAATATAAGCTGTCAGTAAAATTTATTTCCGTTTTTCCTATAACTTATTTGCAGGTTTACCCTTTCATACATCTTCACGATTTTACAAGGAAAGTCATAAACGAATTAATAGTTATTATTACTGTGAATGCTGCAGTAAAACCTATTAGTGTATACGCGATCTCTTCAGATATCCATAGCTTGAACATGTTCTTCTCAAAGCCATAACAAAGAGCAGTAGAGGCGATGGGCAATACAAATATTCCAATGAAAATGTGAATCAGTCTGGATATATTAATCGGAATGTATTTTCTCAATTCGAAGGCCCAGAGCGAAGCGACACCGTTGATCAAACTCACAATAGTCAGAATAAGAGCAATTATACCTATAAGTATAAAATAATGAAAAAAATAATTATTAGTTACCTAGTATTGTAAATTTTAATGTTCATAAAAAGCAATGGATATATGCAATTAAGCTACATAGTTGCAGAACATGTATAATTTTTAATGATGTGGAAACAGGCAAATGACCAGAGCGTAAAGTTAATGTCCATTGCCACCGGCTAGCACTAAAATCGTTTAAAATATAAAATTATCATGAATCCCATCTCAGGGTTGCTTCTAAGATAAAATTACTTACAAATTCAATTTAAATGAAAGCATTTTTAAAATGTACTAGCGCGATAAAATTCTAAAAATACTTTTTAACTTACCGAGCTGTCCATGTAAACTGTTCCAGTGTGTACTTTTGTCTATAATTTTAATGAGGGATCCAACTATGGCCAACCCTGAGCCTAAGGTCTGAAGTATCCAATGCGCACGTCTTTTGTCCACTAATTTCAGGTTTGAAGACCAGCCATTGTGAGGAGACAGACTGAGAATGGCTTGAGCCATCAACAATTGGTACTGTAAAATTTATTCTAATTGTAAGTTCTGTTTGTGATGTAATTATAGGGATATGTTAACTTTGATCAGTTGTGTGTACATTTAAATAAACAAACATAATTTTATAAAGTGAAAGGTTAGTTAAATAACTAATGTAAGTAACAATGAATTCAAACGTGTTGTTACAGTTTTAAGAAAAATATATTACTTTTGATCTTCTATTATTTATCAACTACCATAGTTATGCCAAATTTAATGGTATTAAATATTTTAGATTTGTATATTTACTGTACCTTTGCTCATTTACTGGGAAAATAAATAACAATCGACTTACCCCAATAACGCATAATATAATATGCAGCGGCGTTGCACCAAGCGGAGTACCATTGCTAAAAGCAAATATAACAGAGACTCCAACAACAACACCGATTAGTATATGTGTTATTAGATTAAATATATTATTAAATATTTTTAACGCATAGTTTTCTTGCACTGTAGGAGGCGGTGAACCGGCCCTCTCTGAGATTTTTGGAGACATTTTATATTGAAACAAAGAACACAAACAAACGGTTTGAGATGAATGGTGAATCAGCGACTATCCCACTTGGCGTGAAGTGCAAAATTTTTCCTTGACATGACGTGATAAGAGATAGCGGACAATTTCATCTGGGTTTGTTCTAGAAATAAATGCATTACTAAGTGTTAAAGTAATTTGTTTCATGACTATATTATTTAATTAATATAACAGTAATTTTAGGGCCAATGCGAATTATATCTGCTAATACTAGAATAAGTAATATTTAAGACTTCATAACTTTATTCTGCATATTCGAAACCTAACAATATAATTTTATAAAACACGTGCACACCTAAGTTAAAATGAACAGAGATAAGATATACAGGGTGGATCTGTAACTTTGGACAATCTGACGTGGGGTGAATGACCTGTCGAAATACAACACAGCACCATTTTTATTTTTTGGATCGGTTAAACTTTTTTTTTCTGACATTGTATGAAAAACGTACGACTATCGTTGCGGACTTCCATACTATGATGAAATTTTTTTTTCATCCAATCCCTAAAATAAAAGTGGTTTTAAGTTTTATTTCAACAGGTCATTCACCCCACGTCAGATTGTCCAAAGTTACAGATCCACCCTGTATAAATTTTACAATTGTACTTTAATTTGATTGCTTCAAAAATTTACTTTCTTTTTAGTGTTTAGTAGAAACGATTATTGCAAGATTGCCGTGAACTTAGCGGCTCTCGGTCATTAAATTAGTCACATGATCTTAAGCTTGCTCTCCCTGGTTTAGTTCTGATAACTTTAGAAACAATCAATCAATCATCAATCAATCAATTTCTTTATTACAATATATATATATATATTTATTTATTAATTTACAGGATTTTTTACCTAAAGGTGTTCAGTATTATTATAGTAAACATGATTACCGTCAATTATAACACCACCAAGCCGTAGTCAAGTCAGGGCTTAGACACGACTTGGTCACGTTACTATATGGTGTGAATCATGCTTAATAGTTCAGTCAGTAATTTCAGTTGTGGGTTTTAAATATCAATGAAATATAATCTTTATTAATAGTCGTAAAATTATGATAGACCAACAGACTTATTTAACAATAATAATATTTGTATGTCGTCTTCGATAAGATATCAATTGACGTAGACATGATGTTGTATTATTTATGCGAATTACCGATAATGCTGTAATCTATAAGATTGCGTTTGATACAAAAGATAGTTATTGCAACTAATCAATTTATTTTTAGATGCTGAATATCAAACGAAGTATTATTTGAAATGATGGTTTAACTTACTTAAAGCACAAATTTACGAATTGTACATTTTAAAGTAAACTCTATTTATACCTATGTAAGGATGAAGGAGAAACGAATCACACCACACATCTTTATACTTAATTATTTATTTCAATTTCTTCAATCATGGTACAATTATGATTTCAAAGTTTTCCCTTACATGTACTACATAAATATTTGCATAAATAAAAAAGTTTTTTTCAGATCATAGTTATTTTCTGGAATCAAATGTTTGGCACTCAGTCCCAACAGTGATGTGTAGATACATTAAAAGTAACACTGAGAGTAGTAAAGTGATAGAACATTTAAATTAACCAGTAATGACGCTTACTGATTTTCGGTAGAATGTTATAAGTGGATTTATAATAACAATGAAAGTGAAGGCCGCGGTGAAACCCATTGTGGCGTAGGTGAATTCAGCAGTCGCCCAGTTCCTGAAGGAGTTCTTGTCGAAGCCGTAGCACAGACTGACTGAAGCAGTAACCAAGGCGACAGTCCCGAAGCAAATGTGAGTCAACTTAGACAAATTACTTGGCAGGAACTTTCTTAGTTCATAAGCGTATAAAGAGGCCAGTCCATTCACTAAACTGACTGTGGTGAATACCATGGCGACGAGTGCTGAAAAAAGTAAATTAATATTATTATAATATATATGTAAGGTAATCACATTTGGATGTTTTGTTATTATGTTTGTAACTTTAGAATAGTTTACAACGAGATTCTAACCCATTGATGAATGTTTGTGATGATATTTACAGTCTCTAAGCTAACCGTAAATGATGCGGCAAGGAATGCCAAAATTTATCAAAATAAACGTATAATAAACGTAAACTCGTTGAAGCATTTACTCAAACTTACCGAATTTTCCATGTAAAGTATTCCAATTAACTTCCTTATCCAAGGATTTAATAATACTTCCGACAATAGCAAGAACAGATCCTACAATTTGCACGATCCAATGAATTCTTCTCTTGTGAACCAATTTGAGTCGTGAAGACCACCCACTTTCCGATGCTAGTACTAAAATAGCTTGAGCCATGAGCAGTTGGTACTGAAAAAATAAAATTACATTTTACTTGTTCTTATATACCAATTTACAATTCAATCACCCGTTCCAGTTATTAAGGCATAGTGTTAAATACTTTCATGTATTTTCAACGGGTTCTTACCACGATATTTAATTAATTGAGTTGTCTCGATAAATCGACCCGCAGTATCCAGTCTTCTCGTGATCATGACGTTTGCAACAACGTTGAAATATCGAGACAACTCAATTAATTAAATATCGTGGTAAGAACCCGTTCAAAATGCATGAAAGTGTTATAGAAAAAAGCGAGTGTCTCAATAAGTTTACAGTGTTAAATAAATAATTTTATGTATAGTTTTTGGATTTGTAAGACTTTAACGTGAGAAAGAAACCTTTACATTTATTAAAAAAAAATTACTCACCCCAACAACACACAGTACAATATGCAATGGTGTGGCACCCAAAGGAAGTCCATTTCTAAATGAAAAAAGAACTGAGATTCCAGTTACTGCACCAATAAGAATGTGTGCTAATAAGCTTAACGAAGACTGGAAAATCTTTAAACCGCTATTCTCTTCTACAGTTACGGGTACGCCGTATGAAATCCCTGGTTTGGCTCCATTGTACTCTGGGTCAGCTTGAATTGGAGGGTCGATAATATTTGGCGGCATTTTTGCAAATTAATGAGTACAAGTTTTCGCCTGCGACACTGCACGGAGTCAAATGAAATTTGCCAATCACAATTTCGTTTTTAATGTAACATGCGGATGAGATAATTGAATCGATTTTGAGCAGCTTATTCGAGTGATATAATCTATCTAGAGATATGGTCACGCTACAAGTCATAATTGAGTGATTAGCAATATTAGATCTAATTTTGCGTTCACGTTAAGTGCGTGCTCTTTTGGCTAGAAGCTGCTGTAAATTTTATTTAAGAACTTAAGTATAAAACATGATTAAATAATATTTATCAGCGAGGGTGTTAGATATTAGAATCTTAAGTACTAGTTATTGCAATAAAAATTATAGCAAATTTATAAGTACATATTTTATAAACTACTGAGTCGTGGTGGCCGAGTGGTTGAAGCGTTTGCCTTCCGTACTGGAGGTCGCGGGTTCCAAACCAGCCGGCTTATACCTCTAAATCTTAAAATGAAAAAGATATATGTGCAATTTTCCACAACACCACTGGCTAAAAACGGTAGTTATTTTATTTTATGACAAGTGACCTAACTAACTTAGTTTATTAAGCTTTGGTGTGAATTCTAATCTTGTTTAGTTGTAATATGTTTTTAAGGTATGTGCTTAAATATTATTCCAACCTACAAACTCGAATTACTTGCTTAGCCTTTGCTCTGGTAGTAGTGACGTCGATTATGAAAAATTTAATTTCGTGATAATGGTGATTGAAGATACGATACCAAATGACAATGTTACTATCAAAGTCATTATCATTACACGTGGTGAAGAAGAGGATTTGATAAATAACAATGTTGTGGGAAATCCATTGTGCTACTTATTTACGTACTGGTATATGATATACTTTGATTGAATTACATAATTATAGTGTACGATTAAAAGCACTTGAACACTAATGTACGATTAGAACGTAAATAGCGCCAACAGAACACCTACAAATTTAAAAATTGTGCGTCTTTTGATGTAATTAGTTCGACGACCGCGCGTGTCGTGTAACGATAGCGATGAAATACTTAAACATTTCACATACAAAAGGCAAAAGACGAATTCTCTGTCGATTAAGATTTAAATTGTTTTAAACTAGGTGAAGACTCTTGAAGGCGTTTTACACTTGACGTTTAGTGTAGGTTATCTGTTTGGAGAAACAATTTGTACTGTTTTCTTCGATGATTATAATTGATCTACTACTACTAAATCTGATATTATTTGCGTTGGCAATTCTATTCGTAAAATTACTCTTCCTTTTTTGTTTTATTATTAGGGTTCAATCAAAAATTAATTAATTTTCATCTTACAGCCATTTTTTGTGAAACTTAGTCTCAAGTTCTACTAAGTTTGTGTTTATGTAGTTAGGTTCGATACGTTGAATGTAGGCCAACTGTGGTTTGCATATTTAATGTTAACTGTTTTGGTTCTGACTAATGGAGTTAAGCTTCTTAGATTTAGGGTTTGTATCAAGTTATACAATTTAGCGGGAAAGTCCTCGTAATACTATTGAAATGATACTTGTAAATTTTTTATCTATCAAATTTATCTATACTAAAACGGCAATGTCATATAAAAATACGTCTATTAAAATGTGATTTTGTATACCTTTAGGTATTTAATTGACCAAAAAACACAGATATGAATGTCGTAAACACTATGGTAACATTACGACAATCTAATTCAAGTAATTCTTACTATTTAATAAAATATTCAAAAAACAAATGAACGTCGCAGAGAAGTGAACTGAAACCAGCTGAAACTCTAAGGAGCATCAATCTGGATAATAGATGACCCGATCAATGAGACGATCAATCCTGTTTTGCGATTTAATATTATAAATGTCAGAATATTAAATGATTGTGAGAGAGACTCTTAAAAATGGTTCAGAGATACTTACTGGATTAAATACTTTTACGTTCAGTATAATATATTCATTACTAAAAAAATTATTGACAATGTGTTATGGTGATTGAAGAAGAACTAGTTTAAAGAAGACTAGAAACATTAGACTTTTTAACTTAAAAGACATGAACTAATGATCAAGAGAATTAATTAGTTTAAAGCAACATTACTCTCGAAAATAACAGTGAAAATATCCTCACCACCAAACATTGACATTAAAATTAAAAGTTAAAGATATTCTCCAGGAAAGTAAACAACGTGAAGGGAAGTTCACAGTTGTGTAGATTATCTCGCACAGCAAAAACGAAGTTAGTTGTTTCAATTTAATACTGAAAGTTATTATGAATACCTGCACACGCATATTAATATAAGCATAACAGCCATGTCCCAAATAAAGGAATACGGTCCAATTTGCGAATGTTTTCCATTATGAAATGACGCAAGCCTGAACAACGGGCAGGTCCGAGCCTCACATAATAAACCGGCATCGGTCAGCACAATTAAGGGGTCCCATTTGGACCTTTGCTAATGGAATTAAATCCAATTAGATTTTAGGGTTACGAGGTGAAGTTTGCCGACGGTAAACAAATGGCTTTCTATTACGACTTACACCTGCTGTTTCGGGCTACTTGTCCGGAGATAAATTTGTGTCTGTTCGTTTTAATGAATGACGTTTTTGCCTTTAATTAGTTTTGTTTTAATTGTTGCCAGTCTAAGAAATTTCAGAGCAGAAAATATGCCGTTGATTAAACACCGAATTCTGAATAGAAACAATTTCGTGGATTCATTGTTGAATCGCGAAAGAAATTAAGAATTGACGACATTGAACAAAAGGGACAGGCATGATTTAAGAATTCTTTTCTTCTTAAATTTTGTGGGACAGAATTGAATCGATCATTTTGTTCAATTGAGATTTCTTACAGTTCTTTACAGGTAAGATGTTTAAGTGTCTGTCTCAATAGTTACAAATTATTTAAAAAAGCGTCATTTATGTGAAATCTTCATCATCCCTGTTTTCTGTTATAATTAAGAAATCATTATGTATTTTGTTGAATAAGATGGAAAGGAATCATATTTTATAACACAAAGTAGAACGAAATGCTTTGTAGGTAATACCAGTAACGAAAATCAAGTTCATTTCGACAAGGTTATCATTAAATATAGAGATTATTAATTATTTGTTTCTTTTTGCACACATGTGAGGTGATGCGCCGAAAAAAGTGTACTTAATCATACCTTAATGATGCAGCATTATAACATTTATCATGTCATCGCAATAAGTCGTTAGTTGGAAAACACGAAACATCGTTTTTCCTGTTATAATGAGCTCCGAGATCTGGTGCTGACTCTGTACACACCATTACACAACGTTTCCGCTGAACGAACGTATATGACGTACAGAAGTTTTTCAGAACACAAACACAGCCAGATAAAATCAATCAGAATCCATCTCACGAGTATCTGAAATCAAACATGCTGGAGTGCTCCGAAGTTATTTGGCGTGGAGCCTGCTGGGTGCAGCGCATTCGATAAAATTCAAAGTTCTTGCGGGAAAATTTTCTCAAGCTACAAAATTTCTTGGTTCGCGTGGTTTTCGTTGAAAGTTTTGCATTCCATCGTATTCAGGCGAATGCGGGTTTACAAGTGTAGGCGTGGCTGTACCAACGGAAATGCGTACAAACTGATCTCAAAGATAAAGTTATTTTAAGATTGAAGAACTTCTATCTGGATGCTTCGAAGTTTATTTGTTTTTTAGAGAGATGAAAAATACGAAAGAGTAGTTTATAGTTTTGGTATTGGAAAAAGTGTAATCAGGTTTCCTATTGCTTTCCAGTAGAGAAACTCACTAGTTTCAATAAGAATTCCTCGGCTCCAAGGATTCAATAACATAGAGACATTTGTTAAGGCAACAGGCCCAGCTTTCATTTGGCGGTATCTCCCCCAGGCACTTAAGTTTACATTAAACTTGTCCAAGCGCGAAATTGATCTTTTAGTGAGGGGATCCCTCAACGAAAATATAAATTGAGAACCGACAATATTGATATTATGCCTTGATGTTGAGAATTCTGTCTTTAAAATTGATCCATTGTTCTCCCGAGATTAATATTATTCTTTGATATTAGTTTTCTATTATTTTAGGGAATTTTTATCAGTACAATCAAATGGATCTCCAATGTTATGAATAATTTCCCTTTTTAATTTCGTATTTTCGTTGTTATGATATTCGATTATTAAACGGTTTTATTTAGCTCACCCCGTTTGTTTTTTTTGTTTATTTTTGTTTTGTTTGTGAGGTACGGATTAGAATTAAATTGTAGTTATTATAGATACAAGATAAATCTCTTCTAATACCATTCCGGGATATAAAGTATACAAATAAGATAAAATACATGTACCTGTACCTGTACCAACCCATTACTGCCCACTGTTGGGCTCAGGTCTCCTCAGAAGAGGGATTAGGCATAGTCCACCACGCTTGCCCAGTGATGATTGGGGACTTCACACATCTTCAAAGGATTTTTAGAACCCTTTTCCAACATGTAGGTTTCCTCACGATGTTTTCCTTCGCCGTTTTTAGCCAGTGGTGTTGTGAAAAATTGCACATAAATCTTTTTCACATCTAGATTTAGAGGTACAAGCCGGCCGGATTTGAGCCCGCGAACTCCCGTTCGGAAGGACGCGCTTCGACCACTCGGCTACCACGACTTAAAATAACTTAAATAAATACATGTATCTAAATTGAAATATCCAGATGGTTAATATTTGCTAGCGTAGTTAAGATTTTGAATTTATATGTGTGTATTTGTATCTAGATGTGTGAGAAGTTATTTACTTACTATTTTACTATGTTATTTAATTATACATTGTGGAATAAAATTAGTTTTCCTTTTTAGACGCCAAGCAAACTTATAATTTACATAAATAGTTTACAATTATGAATTAAGAAGTTCTTAGAAGTTCTGCGTGGCTATGAAGCTTGTAAAATGTTTGGGTTTCGCTGAATACATAGAGGTATAGTGGTAGGTAAAAAGGCGGAATATACTTTTACTAAATTTAGATCTAATCTAGATAATTCGAATAAGAGCTTTTGATGCACATCTACCAGGTTCCGACTTTTGACAGTAGTTGTAAATAACTACCCAATTGAATAACAATCTCTTTTAATTTTCAAGTACAAGTTATATCAATTTCGACATTGTCGCTTCTATTTATTTTATATCATTGACACACCTACCCCTCAAATCTGAGTCGGAGTGGGATGTAATCAAGGATTAATTTTCTACTTGGATTATTTTCAATTCACCTTCATGTGTGAGGCTCGGGTATCTTCAATTCCAAAAGGCTTTCTTAGTTGACAATTCCAGCGAATACACATGGCGTAAATGCATCTTTAAATAAATATTATCCTTGTATTTTGAGCGGAACTTTGAAATTTACAATAAATTGATGTTGAATTGTAGATATAGTCGTTTATAATTAAATATGGTATGAACTATGAACTTATGAAAAAAAACAATTTGAACAATATAAACACCAAAAATTAAAAAAAGAATCTGAAGCGGCGGACAATGTTTTACAGCCTACAGGCAATAAGTTTCGATCTTTAAATAACAAAATTAGAAAAAAGGCTTAGTGACGTTAACGAATTTTAGTGGGACGGTCTGTATTACACTAAAACATTTTCAAATATAATCTCAAGTCGCATTTACTTCCTCTTTGAACGGTATGTAGAATGGATTTACTGTACCTACCTAATTTAGAATATTTCGGTACATGGTTGGCACGTTAATATTCATGTTAAACGTTATCTACTAATGAAGTTAATAGTGAAATGTTGAACGGCAGCGTTAATTAAGTAGACACAATGTTAGTTAAAATATACTCTGTGTTACGTAATTTATTCCGTACACAGAGAATATATCTAATACTTATAAATAACACGTGCGTATTCCACGAAATACCTGAATAGGTTTGATAATGTTAAATTTACGTGTTTCCTTAATACACTCAATGTTAAATAAGGCGCTCTCGTTTTATAGCATGTATGAAGAGATTTATGATGGCGCTAAAATGGAATACAATTTCGTGTAGATTTTTACTCGTTTCGGGTCGAATACTGTTTTGCGTAGCGTTCAGTGTATAGAAAGTGAAGCGAAGTAACGACATTCACAATAGATAAATATGTATCATATTACTTTTAGTTCATTTTATACAGCTCAAGTGTTGTTTAAAAGCGTGCATATTTTTGATATGTCTAAAAAATAAATATACCTCTACAAATAGTTCACTCAAACACAAAACGTAATTATAAAATAAGTAAAAGTTGTTCAAACTAATAATCTTAATAACATAGCACGATGCTAAAATTGTCTTATAATTGGTAAGTTTGCGTGACACAGTTTATTATTCAAATCGCTCCGTTAAAATTTCTTCAAGACTTATTTTATTTTGAAAAGTGGAATTAGAAAAATCTACATACGATACCTGTTTTCATATCCTAAGACCGTATTTCAAAACCCTCCGTTGACTCTTATTACGCTGGGAAAAAAATGTCTTCAATATTTTGTGATGGTGAGGAAATTTAATTTTTTATGGCTTATTTTCATATTTTTGTAACTGAAATAAAGCAGGTTTGATAATTAAGGTTTATATTATTATCTTTAACATAAACTATATTTATATACTATGCCTTAGTTGGAAATAAACTTATGCACGTCACAAGCATTCTGCGAAATATAGTTCTAATTTTGTGAACGACATTCAGTGAATTTACCGGGAACTAATTTCCCATTTCTGACTAGTATAACACGTTAGTCTATAGCCTCTTTTCTTTGAAACCTCTTCTCCGAATAGGGGGGCACATTTCAAAAACCAAAAAAAGTTAATTAATCAAACCTAATTTGTTAAACCAAATAGACATTGGCATGATAACAGACAGGCTCTTAAATGCGGTAACTCCTTTTCTTGATTAAACTTCACAAAAAAAGATTTATTACCATAGATTTTAATATTCACGACGTACCTTTTAATACCGTACTTTTTAATTATGAACTGTGAGTTGTCTAACTGATCCAAACGAAGGCCCGGAAGAAGGACTTCGTTTACCAGTAGAGGATATTATAAAATTTATGGGACCGCGGAAATAAAACTGAATTTCACCTCGCGTTGAGTTATTCGATGAATGAGCTTGATTTAATATTCGACGTGAGTACATCTTTCACGGTTTTTTATTTACATTGCATGAGATATATAATTTTACGGGTTTTGAAATCTTTGGGGTAAGTAGCAAGCATTTTATTTGGTAGAACAGATGTTATAATGACTGCTATGAAGTTATGTATTAAATGAATGAGTGATGTTGAATTCATAAGTAGTAGGTATTTGTTTATGTGTGTTCCTTTATCATAAAATTTATAGAAATCAACGATTATGTTATTGTTTTTGGTAAGGTTTAATTACTAGCACAATTGCCCCCGTAAGTTTACTTATAAATGTCAGCGTCGTCACAAAAAATACTGTATCTTCATTTTGATTTAAATTATCACAATTTAGTTACATCATTTGTGATCTGACTAAAAGTTAAAAAAAAATCATGTTATTTGTATTTTCCGAAATAGATACTTGAAATAGATTTTAACTGAAATAATATTTTTCCTAAAAATATATTAAATTGCATTAAAATTTGTCAACTCATAAAATATGGGTAATCCAAACTACGGAGACTCATACTGCCGGCGGACATCCGAACTGTATTTCCGGACCGCCTGCGTCAGTTGCACAAAATACATGTCCTACCTATTTTATGTAAATTTTCAATGTACTTTATTAAACTTTAGCTAAAATACCGAAAAAATAGTTATTGTAGAATAATATCAAAGTAATTTTTCGGCGGTCAAAGTATGGAACCCACCTGATAGGAAGTGTTAACTATTTTTCACGGATATCAGATTTTTTTTAGACGGTCCATGTCTTGAATAACTACTAACCTAACCTAACCTTCAGTTCTTTCAATACCTTTTAGGTTATATTTTTTTTGTGTAAATTTTATTTGGTAAAAGACATACATTGTTTTAAATGGGTACTTCGTGTCAGTTTCAACTACATAATAGTGTTTTTACCATTAAATTTGAATTTAAAAAATTGTGAAGCCGGCCAACGTAAAACAGATTCATGGCTTGCAGACGAGCCACTTCGATCCACTGAGTCAATATCGAAGACACGCTTTCCCAAGCGGCGAATTTAAATTGCAAATGTAGCCGTTGAAACATTCAATTCCGAATAACGTTTCCCGAAAAAATACACGCGAAATCTGTATTTTATATGAGAATGTCGTATTTGATAATCGAAATAAAAAAAATCACGCTTGGATATCGGTATCAAGAATAAACATAAATTACCTTATACATCTGCCGTAATATGAGTTTTACAACGCATGTTTTTCGTACAATAATAAATTGTCCTTACTGTGAGAAAATCGCGAAAATTTAGAGATTCATGACACAGTCCAGGCTTAGTACCGAAATATGTCTTGGTCTGCTTTTTATCTGTTCTCAATATCACGCCGAAGGCTGCCTCATAAATCAAAGTAGCGATTTTTTTGAAATGGAGCAAATTGTCGACACATTTAAACTAAGTACAGTGGAAGTAATAATGTATATATAGTGCAAATGTATCACGCTTTTTATGACATATTCGTTTATTTATTTTACCTTTTAGTAAGAGACTGTGGTGATTACGGGCACTGATAGAAGGCTCTTCCTGGTGGAGACAACTAAGTAGTTTGTTTATTTATTTGTGTTACGCCTACGATCTTACTTTCGTGTCTGCTGTTATAAAAAGTTTATTAATATTTAGTTTTCTCTTACAGTCAATATAAAAATAACTAGCAAAACAGCCAATTGAAACTTTTGGAATACTTCATTGTTAGAATAAATAAAATATTGTATTTTATTCATAGAAAGGCGAAGCTACAAGATTTTAAAACAGGTAAAAACTGAACTAAAATGAAGTATACAATTTTGAAGTTAATATTGAAATAAATATAATAATATCTTAAGAGTCTGTACGACAGTTAAGATTGGCTATGAAAACTGGACGGCAACTTTTAGATTAATTTCAAAGTTTAATCGAAAAATCTGTCGCCGAAGAACGAAGACTGGACCTGTCTTCGGGGAAATTGGTTGCAAGTGTAGATAAACTGATGCCAACTTTTGAAAAATGTTGTAGTTTTTATAGGAATTTATTGTTCTAAAAGTTGAAATTCTTGTGAATTATAACATTCGGACCACATTGTGCTGTTTCGTATTGGTTCATTCATGATCTTTACGTAGCCTTGTAATTGGAGATAATTTATAAAAGCGCTTTCTGTATGATTATTGTAATGAAAACTAACCTTATAATAAATTCATAAAAATCAAAAAATAGGATACAAAATGAAATAAGTATCCGATCGTGGAGAGAAACCTTTACACACACATGTATCAAAGTTCGCAATAGATAACAAATGTTTAAAAGCACGGTAAAGGAGCAACAAATAACAATACCCACTCAACTCTGACTCCAACCTTTGTCATTGATGGACGGCGTAGATTTAATAGATGATTTTTCTAACATTTCAAACAATAGGCCTCGTATCATTAATCTCCAGACTACCGGTAACGGGTTCCGTACAATGATAGCTAACTACGTATCGATGTTATCTATCGAGATGGAACTAATCGATTTACCAGTAACCGACTGGCTTTCATTAAAACTATTGGGTCACGATCTGATATCGATAAGAGATTCGCGGCTATATCGAGTTTTAGAATTTTTTGAATGACATGTTGTAAGTGACTTTCTTTTCTCGTTTAGTATTAGCTTGTATAAAGTAAATGTATTTCAATTGATCGAAAAATAATTATACTATATTGAAGTGTTGCCTTCACTGTTTATATTGTATGAGTCAGATAGGTTTTTGACATACCTATTAATTTATTGAAGATACAAAAAAAATACATTTTGTAGTTCTTTAAACCAGATTATACTCGCTTAATGAACGTGAATACAACAAGTCTGTTTTACATTCAGGACTATTGTCAGCTATCGTGTTTAATAATACATACAACAACAGTTACAACATACATGTACCCTTAAATCAATAGATCATATTCGCTAGTACATATCCGCTTGTGTAATACCAAGTCTTATGGATGTAGATCCATCACCCGTGTTTCACATTTGAATGACTACTCGTTAATCTATCAATGCATCGGCCGCCGTCATGCGGAAGCATCTTTGATCTCAGCCCTAATCAATTGCTATCGATATATCGATGTTAAACAATCGAATCGAATCAGCGACACCTACGCACTGCCCTTTTCTATTAGGAACGATTGTTATTAAATAGCTGTAAGTGTCACCCACGCTGTTTATCCGGAATTAACTTCCCATTCAGTTTGTCTGATTGGCGCCTCGAAACTGGAAATGAATATTGTATTATCATTCCCTATGATATTAAATATTATTAATTAAAGAAATACTATTTTAATTGTCATTTTTCATATGGGTTTTATAGTTATGAATATATGCAGTAGTAGAAAAAAAAAACAATTTTATGTATTTATATTAATTAAAGATCATTAGCATGTGTTGCATTTTAATGTTATTTAAAAGAACTGAATTGGTGAGTATTGTAATCAGTTAAAGAGAATTCTAAAGTATTATATTTATGAAAAAAAATACAATATATTAGGCATTAAATCTAAGAAGGCAGGATATGTTTGATTTACAACTAAGACATAGACTGTTCAGAGATTATGAATCTAGATAAAATACAGTTACAATAACACTACAAAGGTGAGAGGTCGCCAATTAAAGTGAACGAACGAACAATAAAACATATGAAAAGGATGAATCTGATTTCAAATTTTAAATCACGACTCTCATAAATAACTGCGTATAGTGGAATTTCTGTGTTGCGAAGTCAATTCGTGACCATTAATGTGAATTCGAGAGTCGAACATAACTCGAACGGTTAACCGGGGACCATTAAATACTGATATAATAATGTCGAAATAATAAAATATTGCTTTCAGTGCGCCTTGGGAGTATCGAGCCATCGCTCTTACAAATTAACAATAAATATTCATGCCGGGGAACGATTACGCACACCAATCGATATTTTGTATTGATAACCATCGCGTACGATGTCCCTGTTTGTGTGTGTGTTTTAAATGGATTGTTTAATTTACCTGTATTTCTTTAGAACGCAGAAAGGATAGTAAACTTTACTTATATGAGCAGTCTCGTATTTAACGTTTAAGTATGAACAAGCGTTGTGATGACCCTTCATTTAATCCCAAAAACTGTGACAACAAGGGCATTATGTGAAATTACATCGTGTTATTAAGTTCAAAACACGTTATTAAGAAATGTTTAGATATTAATACACATAGTGAAATAAGAAATTATATATCTATAAACATTGTGTACGGTGAAGTCATCGTTTGAATATAAAATACACAAAGCACATAGCGAATAAGAAAATAATATTATCTTCAAAAAATGTGATTTTTCTGGAATACTATAGCTAAAGTGCAAAGTTGATTACTGCTAGTACCAATATTGACAGCGACGTCAAATAAGAAAATGATTTCCTTCGAGACCGCCCGCATTTAATGAAGAATGATTGTATTATCTAAAATTACGTTGCTACATTTAATACATATTTCGAACAAGATTGAGAAAGAATAGATTGATGTTTTGTGAACGTGAGACATTAACTATCTTTCTAACTATCTACAACATAATACGTATGGAGGCACAACTTACATAAATAGCAGATAGGGACACATAAATATAACTATTAAATAAGTTTGTTAATTCTTTAGAAATAGAAATATTTATTTGTTTGAACATGAGTACAAATAGGATCTCAGAAAATAATTTATATGTTCTGAATCATGTTTATCTTTTAGACTTGCTATGCTGTGCTATTGTAAGAAAAAAGTTGCATAAAACAGAGTGAAAAAATATTGCGTTTAAGATTTTTGCACTTGTGTGTTTATAATGAAAACAAAACGTTATTCTTCTTAGACAACGAAGTCCTATCGTGGTTACCATTGTAATGTTTTATAAGAACAAAAAATTCGAATTTCAAAACGAAGTTTTGTACATAAAAAACAGCTTAATTTAATCCCTTTACTCCATAAAATATTCGTGTGAGTTATTCAAAAAGTAAAACCTTACATATTTCGAGATTAGCCTAAGCTGGCGTTTAGTAAGTTAAAATGTTAATATTGAATATAAAAGTTTAAATGAATGGTTTTGATTAATGGTCTTTAGAGCCTTAAGGTTTTCTAAGCGATTGTTAATCATGATCCATTGTATAATCAGTTACTTAAGTGGATTAAGAAAACATTACATTTTTTAAAAGAAAGTGTATTCAGACTGCAGAATAATGACACAATTGACTTGATTGACTTGAATTCAAGCAATCAGTTAAACTTGTTATTGTTTGCTTTTAACCCAAATTATTTTTTTTACTTTAATTCTTAAACAAGGGTATTCGAATTTCTTGCATCATCTCGTATTTTCAATTCTGGTATTCATATGATCAACATTTTTGGTTCAAAGAACTTCAGAGGTTTTGAATACCGATACATTGGTCGGTAGGTTTCAAAGGAAAATACAGTAACATTCGCATTCCACTAGTTTGTCTTCGATCTGTTTGTTTTTTGTTGACAAAGCATCATAACTTACGACAGCAATTTGTATCTTTTGCCTTTCTAACATAGATTGATGATGAATGGTGCCTACATTTCAAAACATTTTGAGGTAAACAGTGAGATATTTCAAACATGAGCTTTGACTTGTTATGATGTGAATCTCTTTTATACAGAGAGATGTGGGAACTATAATTAGAAATTATTATTCCAATCAATAATGTTATGTATAATTTGGTGAAATTATAATTAAACAGTCAACCAAAATTCGTTAGCAAATGTTAAAAAGTCCTTAAGATATTCAGATTTAATAAACTTTGTCCTATTAGATTCCGGTATTATACAATTTAGTTATGTTCTTTGATTAAACAAACTTTAAAGTTTCAAAGATTAATAGTGAAATAGAGGTTAAAAATCTACAACAATATACAATTTACGCTGCACCGTCAACGGACAAAGCGTCCATATACCGTCGATTGACGTATATTCAGTGTCTAGCAACGGATTTTGTGTCGTCGGCTCTTAGTTAGGGGATCATTGTTGCCCAGAGATTGATGATAGGCTAATCGTCCCTTGATAAAGATGCGTTGCCGAGCCACTCCTGTAATGAACACACACATACTGACCTTATTAGGAGACAAACATTTTGACGTGTTGTTCTTTTATATGTTTGTGAAGGAGTTTTCTAGTAGTAGGGTAATGTTTGCCTATTTTATGTAGTTTGTTTTGTTTGTTATTCGCCAAAACTATTTTTTTATTTTACTAAGAATAGTATACATACAAGATTTTAAAGATTAACCGTCGAAAGAAGAATTATATAAAGATACTAGCTGCCCCACGCAACTTCGTCTGCGTCGAAAAAATAAAAAAAAAATTAAGGGTGGACTACCCCTAACATTTAGGAGGATGAAAAATAGATGTTGGCCGATTCTCATAGATACCGGATAAGCACAAAAAATTTCAACAAAATCGGTCAAGCCGTTTCGGAGGAGTTCAAGTTCGAACACCGTGACACGAGAATTTTATATATTAGATGTATTATAAGAATTATATATTGTTTGGTCAACTTTGATGATTAAGCTACAAAAGGGAGATTAATACCATTTATTAAAAACCAAGATTAAAAAGATAATAATTATGCGGAAATTAAAACAGAGCGTGCATAATTGAGAAGAAAATAATAAACAAAAAGCTTCGCATATTCCTGTAAGGGATTAACAAACATTTAAATTGGGCAGGAGCAAACAATAAACAAATCATAACAAGGTCTCTGAGGGACACGACAAAGTTTATAAAGCCCTTTATGATTTATGTTTACTTTCGCAATTTTGTCCTTTGTTGAGCTTTGACGTTGTTCCCGTGAAGTGACGTAAAGGTACTGTAGCATTTTGAAGGAATGTCCTCGAAATGAAGATGTTCTTTGAATTACTGTTTGGATTAATTTTAATTTAGTAATCTAGAAAGATTATTCGGATTGTGATAAAAATAATTAATTAATTGTAAAATTAAGAAATTGTAGCTTTTTTCGTTTTAGTTGATACGACAGAGAGATAGTATAAAATAGTGATGCTAGATGACTTTATCTTATGAAATGCATAATAATTGAGATTTGATAATCGAGACGGTTGGCAATCATTTGCCAATTTCTCAAGTAGATAGTAGTAAGCTTATAGGATAGTATTTTGGAAGTTGTTCAAAATATCTAGGATTTCTGATATTTTTAACAATCGTTACATTTCTCAGTTAATAAAATTATTCTTAAATCGGATGCCACATATTTTTTGAAGTAAGTTGCCTTTAGTATTCATTTGACATCAAGTAACCTAAGAAAAAGTAGCAAAATTAATATATTTTTTGGAATAATGTAAAGTATTCGTTTCTGGGTGGGCGTAGTAATGGTTCTCATTACATCGCGTCTGCCGCAGGGCTCTCCGCGTGTGATTGCAACTCACATGGAACTAGCTGTTTTTCTATTTGCCAATCTGGGAAGATTTATATTTAAGCGCGTTTGCTTTAATTTTGTATGAATATCCATTATAGTTCTTGGGTAAGTTGTGGCAATTTTGAAATGAAATGAAGCTAAACTTTACTGCAATCAAGTAGTATAATTTTAAGGTAAACATGAGATCATGTGATAATTGGAACGAAGTTCCTTATCGCGCGTTATCGAAAGGGGGCTAGACGGAAATTCTTATGAAAAAGTTGTCACGACACTTTTTTTTTGTTTTAGATGATTATCGCTAGATGGCGCTGTGATTAAAATCTTTTAAAACAACTCCTTATTTTGTTTTATATGATTAATGCTAGATGGCGCTGTGATCAAAATATTTTATTTAAAAAATAAAATTTTATTACAATTCCCTCACTAACTAATCGAAAGGAACTTCGTTCCATCCGGGTGTCCCTTGACACCTCTCAAGTTTTTTTTTTATGTTTGGGCATAGTCTACATCTGAATAAATATGTGATGCGAGTGGTGCTCATAACATAAAAAATACCAATTTAATGCTTAATATTAGAATTAATGAACATTTAATAAGGCTTTACGTAGGTCGAATGAGTCAATCGTACTTTATAAATAGTAAATTACTGTATCAGTTTGAATTTTATTTAAGTATTTAATTTTAATTTGTAGATAGTATTTCTGTGTATCATGCAAGTGTAGTGTGTCAAGATATGATGACATGTTGTGGTCTTAAAATTATCAATGTGTAGAATCCACGATATCAAATCTCGTCGCATTCCGATTATATAAACGTAATTTAATAAAAGATATTACGATAAAACACAATAAATAGTCCTATTTATCTAGCCGGATCTATTGCTTGAATCGAAATTAAAATCGGTCGGCTTATTATCTGATTGTTATCTGAATTGTCCTTTTATATAACGATGCAGAAAAGCCGATGTAAAAGGACTATCCAACGCTCTGAAAAAAGTTTTTTTTTTGTGTTTAATGAAATGGTTAAAAAATAAAATGTAGTCATTTTAATTACAAAATAACTTCGATAATTTTAGATTGCTAATTGCTATATTTATTTGTTGCTTGAACCGATCCTATTAGAATCATCGATCATACAGAATATCAGATAGTGAGTTCTTACGTTCAACCTTCAATACGGTACTCGCAATCAATATAAAATGGAACCTGTTCAAGTAATTGCACAGCAAATTGATTTATATCGTTTGCAATACCGGTACAAGGCATAAACACAACCTATTCTCTATAAGAGTGGGGTATGTTTACAATGAACGTTGAGAACCGTGTAATTTAAAACTCGCAGTCTTCCAAAGATCCTTGAGTTACTTGAAACCACAAATTAAATGGATTGATGGAATGGTAGCTGTATCCGAGATGAATGAGAATCTCGCGAATGGGTAAATAATGTTGTGTTTAATGCATGCCCATCTATTACAACTGTGAAGAGTTATTGCAGCATTGAGTTGCAGAGTTGCAGTATTGAGCATGTAAATTAAAACTTTTACTTCAAAATTATATTGAGGTTAGGAATATTACTTAATGTTGACTGCAGTTACGGATGATCACTGTTCAACAGTCGTGGTGGCCGAGTGGTCGAAGTGCTTCCTTCCGAACGGGAGGTCGCGGGTTCAAATCCGGCCGGCTTGTACCTCTAAATCTAAATGTGAAAAAGATTTATGTGCAATTTTTCACAACACTACTGGCTAAAAACTGTGAAGGAAAACATCGTGAGGAAACCTGCATGTCGGAAAAGGGTTCTAAAATCCTTTGAAGATATGTGAAGTCCCCAATCCGCACTGGGCAAGCGTGGTGGACTATGCCTAATCCCTCTTCGGAGGAGACCTGAGCCCAACAGCGGGCAGTAATGGGTTGGTACTACTACTACTACTTAGGTACTAAAGATTGACTGATTGAAGTGTTCTTAATCTAATATAACCCGAAAACTATTACTGATGTAGGGTTTATTTTATTCTTCTGCAAAATATTATTACTATCACAGACAAATACTTGTATAATCCATGCACGTCAACATTTAAACTAATGATTAGTACAAATGCTGATGTGATTCTGGTGTCATTGCATGGACATTAACATTGGCTGTTTCGTAGAGATTTCGGCACTTCAACTTCACACGTAAATGCTGGAGCGAGATAAAGCGCGGTAGATTGGCGCTAAACCGTTTTATAGCGCTATGAACAAGCCATCAACCCAGCTCGTATGACTTGTAGCGTATTCGACGTTTTATTAATCCTATTCAGCGCGATCTTTTGTTCTAAAATTTGTATATTTAGTCCGTCGAGTTAGCCTTTGCTGAAACTAGTTGGTCACGGATTTCTGTGAATATGAATTTTCATGACTCGGATGAATAAATAAAAAACGACTCTGTAGTGTACTATAGCTAGGTGAACAAAACGAACTTTTAGAAATGACTAAAAGTATAAAGTGAAATGCCATTTTGAATGAAGTTTTCAAACACCTAAAATATAAAGACACGAATTCCTTAAAATAAACAGTAAAGCAGCTTTCGTGAAACATTCGACGGAAATTTATAATAATATTCGTGGAATACTTCTCCGATTGAAATTTTTAATGAGTTATGCTTACAGTTTGAGGGAGACTTAAAATGAATAGAGTCCCTGTGAATTACAACCAAGAATTAATTAGAGGAGGCCTCCATTGAAAAGTTTGAAATTGTCGCCACCTGATACAAAACAAAGACGAGTCGACAATGGAGTAGAAATCTTCATTCTGAGATAATTTCCATGTTTAATTTCTATCAACTTCATTAAGTACTTATAAACTGCGTGGAACAGTGCGTTCGTTATCACATTGTATTCCTTTCGCTTACACTTAACTAGTATTTTTGTTGTTGATATTATTTCGATCTAAGTATTTGTTTGGTAATTTATGAACGACCTTAGATCAAATATACAATACAACTAATTCAGTTTTTCATAATGATCATAATATTTTATTTCATCTTGTCATAGGTAGTTACAGACACCTGTTCACTTCCATAGTTTTATTATATTTCAATAAATACATGCACATAGATACACAAGCTCCATGTTAAATAACAGTAGCAAGCAAGTAGCAATATAATTTGTATCAATAATAACATGGGTGCAGCATAACATTTTGAACAGATTTATTTGATAATGTTATTGAAGGGAAACCAATTTGTCAATTAAATTAATCTGAGTAATTGACATTCGTTGATTGCAAAACAATTGTGGTTTACAGACCAATTGTATTTGTACGTTTAAAGGATTTTATCTAATAAAGATATACACTATTGAAACAACCCAAAACATTTTTTTTAATAATGTAAATTTAAATAAAACTGATGTAAAACCTGAATGAGGAGGCTCGACTGTGTCGACGAATTTTGTATCTCAGTAGGTATACGAGTCTTAGAGTGTTACTCAACTTACATAACAAATTAAACCAGGGTAATACGTATAATAGCACTCTTTGGAACTTTATTTTGAGGCGTATTTAACCATGAATGATAATTTCACTACCAATAATCAGATCAACATCATCTCTTTTTTGAAAACAAGTTATAATATAGAATGCTATGTCTGTTCATCTTAAAATAATCGCTGTACCTTTTCCGAAGGGCCCTCAGTCAGAATTATCATTTCGTATACCGCATATTTCAGGAAGAACTTGAGTTCAAGCGTTTGAGCAAAATTTGGGAATGTTTATCCCTAAGCATTAAATGAGTTGTTAGGGGCGGCGCCTCGAGCGAGCTTCAAAATAATGGAGGAGAAGGTCGAGGGTTGATCATCAAAGGAACTCAACAACGAGTGTTTTTGACGGTCATTGCTCGATTCTCTTTGATCTAATTGTTCTGGGTAGCGCTAAACATTTGAGATAAAATTAAGTACCATTAAGGGTCAGTACTAAGATGATACGCAGTGAACTCTTTGAATCGTCAAACGAGTGCTCCCGAATGCCAATCTTCGGAATTGAACTGTCTTCCGCAGACGAAGTAACTTGGTTTAGTTGGTAGTATCTCTGTATTACGTTTATAAAAATATTTTGTAGAATCGAACTGTCGGTTTGTATTATATTAAATTGGGAATTAAAATTTAAATAATTTCGTCTCAATATTTTTAGCTCGTGAGTTAAAAATTTTTGTAATTGTCATGTATTCAGACGAGCCAACGGGTCGTAAGTTGGTAACCGTCGCTCATAGACCTGCTACTAAAATAATTTCTTATTTGTATGTCCCACCATTCTACCATTTTAGGATTAAATCAGTGGAAGGAAGTTTTGTAACACGCTTCAGTTATGGAGATTCTCCGTATTTCATTGTGATAAGTCCTACTATAAATATATTGCGTAGATCGAGACAAACCCGAGACCAGAATGCACGGAAGCAAAAACAATTAAAAAATCAGCATGTATAACAAGTTAGCGTGCCATAATAGCCGGGGCTGGTTGGAATCGTTTCATGCTCAGTTTGTTACATTCACGATATTTTGATAATGGCGTAAATTAATGCAGCAGTACCTCGAAATACGACTGCATAATGACTTGGTGTCGGGCTTGTTTTATGCTAAATGCAAGGATGGAAGAGCCTGCAAATATATGCAGATCGGTTGCGTGGGAAGTGGCAACAAGTGGCCGAGTTGATTTCGAAGTGTTTTAAAAATAATTCCTTTCGGTCTTTTTGGTGACCGGATCAACTTAGGGTTAATTAAAACATTTAACAACGAGGTTGTCGCTGCGTGCGTGTGACTCACATTCTTTGAAATAATTTCTACTGTTCTTATTTTGAAATAAGGTAATTCCTGTTGAGTTTAACATGTCGTGCAACCATCTGGATGTTTTGAGGTCATCGAAATTCGGTTTAAGCTTTCGAATAAAGTAATATCATTTGTTGTAACACCTTGGTGAATCTGAAAGTATCCGTTTACGATAAATTAAGGCACTGGAGGCGTGTCGTCGCGATGTTATCACACGCCCCGTAATTATAAAACATCCACTAAATTTTCACAAATAACTTTTATCTGATCGTCGTCGGCAGTATGTTAATAGCCCATATCCCGAACGTCGGTATTTTGTATCTCAGATCAAAATAAACTTAGTGAGAACTTGCACTTGTGTTGCCTTTCGTCTTTTCGTATTATTTCGTCGTCTAAAACGAGCGATGAGTACTTTTTAAAGGGACCAAGAAACTACTTACAAATTTGAAGAATAGAATTAGAAAATTACCTTTCAGATATTGTTTGTGACATGCTACAGTGCCTAATTCGAAGGATAAATAATATCTTTTTTTACATAAAATAAAAATATTGAATTACTCATAGGTTCAATTAAATACTTAAAGTAGTTGTAATTAAACATAAAATCTTAATGAACGTAGTTCAACAAGCACGCCAAGGCAATTTACTTTTAAAAGAAGGCGAAACGTCAAGTCTCTTTCCAATGTACATAGATAAGTTAGCATTTCATCGGGTGATTCATGAAGGGGTACCGACGACACCGAAGTAGATTTATCGTGGTACCACCTGACATGTGACGTTTATTGCGCAGAATAGCCAGACCTGCGGAGCAACTATCTTGCTTCGGTTACATGTGTAAGCGAATATGTAATTTGTCACATGAGTTCCGCTTTAGAAACTTTTGTTACCTTCATTTGTGGTACAAGGACACGTTTAATTAGTTTCTTTTTTAACTTTTAAATTATTTATTACAACGGTTTACCTTTACCTACAATAAATTTACACTTCAAGATATTAACAACAGATCTCGGATTAGATCACATACTCATAATTATTTGTTATTGTCACTATTGGGTTACTTCTTCTCTTACCAGTATGGCACTTGTAAGAGAAGGAAGGATAAACAATGTTTCATTAAAAAAATCATAAATTTCAAATCAAAATGTTTGTCGTACGAGAAAATTTAATTAACTAAATTAGATTTATCATGTGATTAATAGAGCAAAAACTTCACTTTAATTCTCTAGTAAAATATTTCTCTTGAAACACTAAAATTATGAACACGTAAAACTAACTCCAATAAGCCCTTAAGTTTTTTTTTTTTTTTTTTTTTTTTTAGTTGGAGGAAATCACCGGATCCCCGCCCGCCCCGCGGGCGGGGTATGTGGGAGTTGAACCGCACTAAAACCTCCAACCGCTCACACTCAGCGTCCGAACCCCGGCTGAGGCCAGAACTCAGCACGGGGTTATGAGGGACGGCGCGACGCGTTACGCCCAAGGCACTCTTTCCCGTCGCGCCGCCCCCATAAGCCCTTAAGTAAAGGTAGGTAGCGCTACATTGGGTTTGGCAAATTGCTTAACGTGCATAGGTGTGTCGGGGCGATGCAGTTATGACATCATTAGCACGTTATGTGACGTCATAACTCTCCAGCTATCTTCCGCCTGTCGACAATTACCGAGATGGATGGAGCTACACGTGCTGTGAATGTGCCTTATTTCAACTCATGGTTTAAAGTGCCGCTATGAAATCGTTTCAGCTTTAACTCACTTTGAGAGTTGAATTATGATTATGAAAATCTGATATTTCGACGCCGTTGTCTTAATTTTGTTTATGTCGGTTTTGTAATGGGTTGGCTGATTGGCTGATTTTTTTGCTTCAGTAGGAACCTTACGTCTGTATTTTGTGTCTATGTTGTAGTTAGTTTTAGATCCAGGAGATTGAAATTTGGCTAATAGACTATCACCGTAACTAGGTACTAAAAATCGTAAAAAGGAGAAAGACAAATTTAAAATCAATTCGGACAACACCAAAGAGAACATCTAGTATCAGATAAACCTTAATTCATTTGCCTATTATGTTAATGAAACCGTTTAATATATTACGATTACGAATGTTATTTGCCAGTTCGTTAATGAAAATGATTTTGAGGACAATACAATCATAAATTGTATGATTGTATCGGTACAGAACTCCTGCAATAGTACAATTAAAGGCGTTTACAATGTGTAGTAAGTCCTTTTAATGAGCATCCATTTTAGGTAACCAGAATTATCTGAATGTTTATTTTACCTTTGTGAAATAATAATATTATATGTTTGAACTGAGGTGTGTTTATATCAAGTTATATGATACAGAAATAAAATATTTGACTGTTTTGAGAAAACATTTTTTTATATAAGAAACATACAACTGATTGGTTTGTTGTTTCCGTCGCATGTGGATCTTGACTATTTTATCTTTCATTTTCTGTACCTTTGTTTCCTTATTATACTATCAAAAGATAACTACAAATATATAATCATTCCATTAAATGACACGTTCGTTGGGATTTTACTGTACCCGTTATCCTACGGGAATCCAAAGGAAAAAAGGTCGTGTAATTTGTCTTTACTTGGAGGATTTATGTCGGTCTCTCTAGTATAAACCAGTCGCCTGAGAGTGGATACGGAATGAATTGTTGTTGATAATCTATTGAACGACGATATTGGTTTTGCTTATGATAAGTTTGAGAACCTTTGTATTAGTTTTACAGTATATAGTTTTTGGTTTAACAAACACTAGGTATCGTTATTTAAACCGTGCCCGAAGACTGCTTCTACCTCATATAGAAAAATACCTTACTTATAGTTCTAAACTATAAGTTTTTACAAGATTATTTGAAACATCCGTGACTGCAAAAGAGGCTTAAAGAAAAAAATTAAAAACGCAGTTTGACTTATTTTTTATATACTTAGGCACCTTAATAAGTGGAAAATAAACATTTCTTAAAATAGTTGCAACATCCAGTAGTAAGAACGCAGATCGCATCATACAAAATATACAATTAATCATCGTTTCGCAGCGTGCGATCTCTGCAGGTCTACCGTATCACTATCACCTTTTTACACGACATCAAAGATTTACATTGAAACATCACGCAACACGCCTTCAAAAATATTCACGCGTCCGATTAAAATATGATAATTAAAATTTTCTTTTTTTGAGATATGAGTGAATTAAAATTGTGTTCAAAATATTTTATTTGAGAATAACAAAAATATTGTGTTGCATCGTCACTTAAAACAAAATTCTTGTACAGAAAGGTTAATACTTCTTCTACGTCTGATGGCTAGATTATGATGTCACTTATAGACTGAGAAGAATTCAGAAAAGACAATCGATTGTTTTATACAAGTTTCATACAAAAAAAAATTCTATTAATTAAAAGTATAAAATACTAAATTACATAGGTAGTAAGTTTATCAATAGATAAAAAAAACAACAAAGCAATATCGATTTATAGATGACTTCTGATGCAGTGAATTTACCAGTTACAAATAGTTTAAAACAATAATATTCTATTCTTGAAATTTTGGCACAACTTTAAGGAAGGTAGTTTACTTACGTAAGTACCATTCTTTGGTGCAACTGGCTAAAATGAAATATCGTTGAAGTCTTTAAATAATTAATCAGTCTTATGTTCATACCCACTCATAAGTTACGTAACTTTAATAAACAGAATTGCCAAATAATACAAATTTTATTATACGAGTTGAAATTATATTATGCAAGTGCGTCTGGGTCACAAAAAGAAGACTATCAGTATTCGGATAAAATTATAATCTATAAAAAGATAAAGATGTTCTTCATTCAATAATATGGATATGCAATAACTACGAAAGTTTTTCCTTTAAAGAAATAATGAATTCCTTACAGAAGTTACGTTGGTATAATAACATTATTAACATTATAAATTGTTCGTTTAGGTTTAGGTGAGCGACGGTGACCATTTACCATCAGGTGTGCTGTTGGCTGCAAAAAAAAAACATAACAAATTTTTTCTACCCTGAAATTTTCTTTTTAAACATTGTATTTTTGTAAGCAAATAAAGTCCAACCCATAAGTACTAAATGTAAACAAGCAACACATAGACAAACTCTTAAGGAAAATTGGATTCCAGAAACGGGGTTGTATTTTTTCTCTGGAATAGCTACCGTCAAAGGCTACAGTATAATATTTCTCACAAAAAACCTTGTCTGAATTATTTGATATACGAATAAATCGGAAAACCTAGTCTTGTCGTTTCAAAGAAGACTCGCAATTATTTCAATTTTCCTTGTTATTCTGTAACTTGCTCTTAATGTAAGTGTGTTTTCCGGAATAATAACTAGATTATTTTATTTCCAGGTTAGTTTGGAAAACACGGTCGAGTAACACTTAAAAGATGGCTCAAAATCAGCAAACCCAAAAAAAAACAAAAATAAATTTCATAAATAATCTTTCAATATATTCAATTAATTAGTTGCATTTGCTACGTAAGGTATAATATGATTTATTCAAGTACTATAGATGCCAATTGAATAGTTACCGAATTATATTGGCGACTTGGCAGATTTTAATAAGTCTCGTACTTTGTAGTTATTATATTCATTCCTTTTCACTTACTCAAATCAGGCGACTCGTCTAGCAATCAAATATAAAAGAATATTGAATCTGAATATAAATAGTTACGCAAACTACATACTAATACAATGAATGTGAAGTTATTGTTTGGTTATTCGACTTAAATTTAAGGTGAGAATTCAAAGAAAATCATGTCGGATCAACGGAATAGGTATACTGACAGTGATACCGAATTTTTGATGGCTTAATTTTCGTTTTAAGCTTGACTACACGATATTAGAAAGAATCGAAGAGTGAACGAAACGATGAAAAAAACGCTTTAAAAAAACAAAACAAAAAAGCAATGGAAAAAGCAAAAAAGTGAAACACTTATTCCTTCTTATAACAGATAAAGTAACGTGTACCGGCTAGTCAAAAATAATATAAAAGTAACATTCGTACATGTGAGGGAGTTTCTCGATATACTAAATTGGATTTCTGATCTGCGATTAGAGATGATCGGATTTCTGTCAAAAGCTGCCTCTTCAATTCAAGATTGGTATCTAGGGCTCGACATGTGGATCAATGCGACGACTCCAGTAATTAATGTTCGGGTCTCCAGAGAAAAATGTTACACTTACTCAAATAATCTAGAGTGTAATAAAATGCTGAATTGAAATGCTTTCAGAGTGGAAGAAAAATATTTCGTTTAGTTTTGGAGGTTTAATTAGTTTACAATTTAGATTTTTAAATACATTGCTGTTAGTAACTTTGGACATTACTTTTTTATCTTACTCACTGAAACTTATTTTAGAGGGTATGAGTTTAATTATGATCGTAGGTACGAATCGAAATATTATATACCTACAATGCTAACATGAATCAAAAAAATATTCCTTTTCCAAAGCAGTCAACCTTTGTTAGTGGAATGGGATCCGTCTTAGAAAATATTTTTTCTTATAACAAAGTACAGAGCTGCATAACCCCAAGAGGTCCTAGGCATCTCAAAGGAATTTTGCGAAGAACATGCAAGTATGCAGATGTTAATGAAATTATTTCTGGGAAAGTAAGATCTGAGACGGGTGCATTGCCCTGAGTGCTGCCAGCAATTTGCATTTTGAATATTAATGATGAGGTGCGCTCTAAAGCGACAACGGCGCCATGTTGAATGATAAAATTAAACGAAATGTAATTATTTGTGTAACTAAATATATTCTTTATAATGCAAATTTTAGTTTGAAGTTCAATGCTTTCAAACGAGCTGCACGGTTTGAATAAAGTGATCGTATTCTAAATAAGTGCTTCGCTGAATTAACATATTTTAATTTCAAATTTTAGATAAATTTACATGTTATCTTAAGTGCATCATATAGAAGTTAATAAACGTACCTTAATAAATAGAATTATAATTAAAATGTACGTAGTTAAATAAGAACAATATATCACCGACTAGGAAAAGGATAGTCAACTGGTGATAATTTTTAAACAAAGTGGAATATTCTTACTTAACTACATCTCTAGCTCTGAAATATAACTTTTTAGTATTATATTAATGCCAAATAACTTTGATTGACTGAAAGGTTCTTCGTAGGTACTACCTACGCGTAATTCAAAAGGGAGTTTAGAAAATAAAAGACAATACCATTGGGTATAAGCCATCGAGATTCACTTGTAAATTGATCGTCGAGTTGTATGAATGAAAAAGGCACTAAATCCGAATCGACGGGAAGAGGGATTTTCTCGTGTTGTGCACCGGTACAAAAACTTTGACGACACGGCTCTGTCATAGAATAATTTACAATTCAGAAGTAAAGCCACTTTACACCAGGGTTGGGGTGTAGACAATGCTGTTATCCTTATTTTTATTCAAGACATAAACATGCCTACGGTCCACCTGATGGTTACCGTCGCTCATGAACCTCTGCAAAGCTAGGTCATTGTGCACCATTACCGATCACCTATAAAGGACTTATTTATTTATCTATCTACCTAAAGCTGATGCATGTGCAACCGTTTTGGCACTTGGGTCAACATCCATCTATTAACATCATCATCTATCAGGGTTAACAGACATCGAACTATTAACTAATTAATAAATTAATAAATATACAAGATGTGTCTAAACCGTTTAGCAGTCGCACCTACTTGCACCCTTGAAACGACTTGTCATGTCGACGAGAGATACGAAGGTGTGAGTATATTTATTGTTATTTGTAGGAGATTTACTTCTGTCTACTTATTTTGTGACACGTTTCTGTCGAGCGTCAGTCTCGGAACAAAACGATAAGAGCTTTTATTAAATTTTCTCGCATCGCCTAGCTAATGTCCACCAGCTGACGCGTATCCGACACTTACTTTCTGTTTTTCGCACGACTCTGAAATCTCTTAGTTGATTTAGAATTAAATTGGATTATTTATTTAAATTAAAGATCTACATGAATTTACTGCTTTAAATGCGCAGCTTTGAACTCTTTAATAGAATGGAATACCAGAGTCATACAGAGACCCATTTTATAAATCACATAAGAAATATTATAAGTTAGGTTAAGTAGGTACTGGTAAAACATGAAACAACATTTGAAATAAAATAAATCAGCAAAACATCAAATGCAAATTCTAATTCAGTCTATTTCTCAACCGAATATTGAAATTAACAGAACAATATTGTTGAAATCAATATTCTGTTTTCTCTAGCTGTTTAATTAATTCCAAATTAAACACGGGATCGTTTTCGTCTGCGCCCCGCAAATAACCAAATTGTTTCGATTTCAACTTAATCAATCCAAATGAACAACGAGTTAAATCAAGCACCTCTAACTGACTGACATCATTGTGCGTCTGAAATAGCTAAACATTTTGTTCACATTAATTAAGAAATTTGTTTTCATTTAATTCCTTTGCTTAAGGTTTATGTGGAAGTCGGAGCATTGTTTTGTTCGATGGTATCTTGATTGATGCTATTTCCGTGGTTTGATCACGTAAGCTTTAAATTAAAACCGGAGGAGTTCACGTATTTTTTTTTGTTCCCGAACAGGTTTGTATAAATAAAATTACCTAAAAGTATATTAGCATGCAAATAAGGTAAAATATAAAAACACTGCTCATTTATTTACTTGAACATAATTAAATTAAGTCATTCGTGTCGGCAATTACGGATTTTTCGGGTTTTAATTAAAATGCAGTTCCAATTTGTTGGTTTATTTATTTGCTGCTGTGCAATCATTAAATTTAATGCAAATACGGGACTTTTGCGCTCAGTTCAGTTGGCGTTGCTGCCCATCCCTCATGATTAATGAATTAATTATATTTAACGGCGCTAATTACTTATGGCGAGTTAATAGCGATCAACAAGCCCAGATGATTCAATTTAATAACACCTATGAGAGTCAAAATGACGTAGGATTATACATCTTCAATATGTAGATTGAACTTTAAGTGTAAGAGATAAGGGTGGGTTTCGATTGACGGTACCGTGGGATGATCAATTCCTTTGCCTGATTAAATTCATAGTAACGTTAACATAGGCGTGGTTAATTGTAAGTTGACGATGTAATTGGAATATGCTGTTGATAATAATTAAGAGCACATGAAATATTTGCTTAAGTTTCTGGTGTTGGATACAAAATGAAAACCCCAATTAGGTTGGTGAAAAGTGTATATTGCAACATTGAATTAATTAAAAATACAGTATTAATTACGATAAATTTAACAACGTTTTTTTAGTCATAATAAGTTCTTTATTTTTCAAATAACTTACAAGAGGTTGAACAATCAACAATCAAAATTTACTACATTCCAAGCATACTAGAAATACTCATACTTCTAGTCTCCATAAATCTTATAAAGAAGTACAGATATTACATGGTACAAAGAACTTAACGCCTTAGCTATCGCGACAACGCGGCGGTCCACTGAGTCAGAAAGTTTTAATAGGACGATACGTCAGTATTACGCTACGATGGAATCTGTAACGATCGCACTTTACAATGTACCATTGTGAGAGACATTTTATTTTTAGGGATAAAAACTCATACAGCATTCTATGATGCTCTATCTGATGGACTATCAATTTTTAATTGTTCGAACAAATGGAATATAAGTTCAAGCTACACACAGAATCATTGATTTTTTCAGAAATCTACTTTCTACATGAGTTTCATTTGCTTTAGTTTAGGTTCTTTGAAACTAGAGTTATATACAAAGACTAGCTGCCCCACGCAACTTCGTCTGCGTCGAAAAAATAAAAAAAAAATTAGGGGTGGACTACCCCTAACATTTAGGGGGATGAAAAATAGATGTTGGCCGATTCTCATAGATACCGGATAAGCACAAAAAATTTCAACAAAATCGGTCAAGCCGTTTCGGAGGAGTTCAAGTTCGAACACCGTGACACGAGAATTTTATATATTAGATGAAAACCTACGTCCATTGGAATACGTAAATTATTTTAAACAATATTTGTTTGGTTTATCAAAACTGAGAATTCAGTAGTAGTTTAGTTTTATATTTCAAACTAAGCTAATGACGGCAAAGCTAGTGGTGACTGTAGAAGTTAGCTTCTCACTTGGGAATGTAGACGCGGTTATACGCTTTTCAGATTTAGTATTGTTATTTAGTGTTTTTGTCTGGAGAGTGAGTTTGTAACAAATTATATTCGAGTTTAGTATTGCGCAGCTGATATCAATTTTGGTTATAAGATATTATTATAGGGAATAGTAAAAAAAATAAAAAATACCATAACTAATTATCATTAAATATGTATGTACTAGAAGTATTATATAAATTTTAATTTAAAGATAAGACTGTTCATTTTGTTGGCAGAAAACTATTGAGAATCTTTATTTATTTTTGATTAAAACTATGACATCTACCTATGCACAACCGATTTCTCATCACAAAAATGATTTAAAAAAACAAAGCAAAATAACCTACACAAAATTACGCAAAAATAGACAATAATAATTTAGATCTACTGAAATTCACAATTGAAGTTCGAACATCAAGCCTTTGGCTTGTTTAGATACCGTGTTCCCATCAGAAACTGCTACCTACTGTGATATTTGCATTTTGTCTCTGTAGCCGTCGGAATTCAGGCATACTGCTGTTTCCCGAACACTATCTGAATGGGCATGTATTTCTAACCATCGTGACGTGCATGATACCATGTAACGTATTTAGGATATCATAGTTTGTGCTAACCGAATGCATGTAGGTATTTCATTTCTGCTTTTGAAGTATGCTTACGCATTTTGAGGTCAAAATGGTTTAACTTCTTGTTGATTTTTAGAGTGAAAATTATGACTTATTGAATTGATGACTTCAAACCAACAAAATATTTATTTCCAACACTTGTGACCGTGTCGTGTTAATAAAATGCTTCGTAAACTAAAACTTTTGTAAAGAAACGGGCACGAACCTTTTGCTCCGTACCTAGACGATTAAATTTTAAACGTGTTTTAGTAGTACCTAACTAATAACAAAGTTTTAATGCATGTTGCATTACAAATTCTCTTGTATTAAATGTTTAGTTTAGTAAACACATCACGACAGAGCAACTTTGAAATCTCAAACGACTTAGCTCTTGTAGATTTACCAGTCAAAGTTCACTAGTTCTACTTTAGCTTAAGGATAACAATAAATAATAAATTTAATATGTAGATAAAATTATATAACTACTAGACGATCAGATATTATGTTGACGCATTGGTGTTTGTGTAGAATTAGAAATCTATTTAATATTGCAATTTTCAGTTTACAATGTTTGTCAAATAGTATTGACAAACATTGCAAACTGAAAATTTTTGTCTTCATCATTTTTTGACATTAGAACTACAATAGTATGTGTGAGTACATAGTTTTAAAATATATATTTTTAATTTTTATACGACATATGTACATTATAATATGGGTTTTAAATTTCACTTTATATATTAAAGAAATAAATATTTCAATAAGAACGTGTTTAGCATACGCGTAGATGTACATTATGCCGAATGTGCGAGGAGAGACGTGACAGAATAAAGTTCAATTGTGCTCCTTTTAAGCATTTCATTTTATCTTTGCAAGTGACACGTGCGTCGAGACAATATACGATATGTAATATAAGGGTTAAGATCTAATGTTGTCCCCAATCCTTTTGTATTACTTGCTTGTTAAGCTATTACTAAACTGTTTAGTTTGAAATTTAAAGGATAATGTATAGGATAATGTTTTAAAAACAATAAAATTAAGTTAATATATAGCACTGTTATTGATTGTTGTATTGGTTATATTTACCATGTTTGTGTGCTTTTCAGTTGTTATTTTAGGGTCAACTTGATATGTAATATGTGAGATTTTAACGTAGACGTGGTATAAAATGTCAGTGCAAAAGGTTTGCTAGTCTACGGTCAATCAAATTTTAATATATTCACAGAAAAAACATTATAAATATATGCCTTGAAGTTCATGAAAGAAAATGTAAATAATAAATGAACCATTAAAATTTTTCAAGCTTACACAGGATCTTGAATAAGCAAACCAAGCTAAGCTCAGAACTTCGCAACTATCGTCAAAGTAAATCTTATTGAAAGACTTAATTTTAGGTACGGTTAAAAGCTATTCATCGACTCAAACGCGAAGGTACATCGTCATTTTCTTGGCCTTTCGAATTTCATCTAGATTTGCATTTCAAGCGAGACCACACTATCGCGACGTTATCGCGGCGACTCCACCATTCCGTGCTTTAATGTGCCGCCTTTGCCGACAAAAAACTCTCGTAAAAAACCAGCAAAAACATTTTTCGGGTAGCTTGGAAGCAACCCTTTTAGACGCTCTATTATACGAAGAAAGATCTATTCTGGTTCCTTTGTGTAGTAGCGTCTTGGCAGAAACTCCTGTGTGCGAAAAATGTGGGTCATATACTTCGAACCTATGCTTTGTATAGAAAACTTCGAGATGAATATGAAAGTGGAACTATGATAATATAATATTCATGTATTGTCATTTTTAAAAGTTTCCGTGTCAATAATACAAGATTGAAAAATATGCACTAGTATTTTAAGATATTTATTACTGTCAGTAATCTGAAACAATAATAAATAATGGAAGCTGAAGTCTCCTCAAAAATTCAGATAACGAATTTCTGGTGGTCTTTTTTAATATTTTTCGAGAAAGCACATAAATTAGCTATCTCTTCAAATTAATAGTCGCGCGCCCAAGACGTTCGAATATGTAACGTCATGGATGCGGATCTGTGTGACCTAGAAGTATACTGAGACCAAGATCGAAAGAAGTGATAGAGAAGAACCCTTTTAACTGGAGCCTAGACTCACTGAAGGTGAGCCGGTGGAGTAAGCACTGATAGCGTGAAAGAAAGGTGCTTTATATAATTTATATATTTTGACTAGAAACAAGACTTTATTAAAATAATAATTTAAAGTCATTACCCAAGCAGAACAATGAACATATTACAACATACCACGCATCGCCAAGTTTCAGATCCTCATTTGCAAATTTTCGCTTTCGCAACCCTTATTTCGAGTGTTATCAAAATAAAACGACTTGAACATTAAGACATTTCAGCAGAGTTCCCTGCAGGTAGTCCAACTTCAAAGCAGCTTACAAACGAACGCCCATAGACAACATTCGCTAATTCACTTTGATGTCACCCTTGCACCCCCCGCACACCCTCGGCTCACCCTACGCGTAACGAGAAAACACGTCTTAAAACTTAAACTCGAGGTAAAATATTTTTTAATGTTCGCAACAATCTCTAATACTTTTTTTAACGAGAAATTGTTTCTCAAAGTTTCTTTGGATGGGAATTTTCATGGCGTTGAAAAAACGTTTCAGTTTTCTTTTGTGTTAAGTTGAAAACAGAATTAATAACGGAAGGTTAAAGTTCTAGAAATCTCTTTTACGTGATCCCTTCGCAGCAACGTTTAAATTTTATGAGATTTTTATTAAAGTCTGCAAAATAAAACTAATAACTGATTTTGTGTGCACGAACGACTTTTGTGTTTTTACTTCAAGTATTTTTATTATCACAGAAGATAAACGAATATAGACCTTTACAATGCCATGACACAGCAACGTCCCTAAGTATTTACTAAAATAATTTTAAATCTATAACTTTATAAAATACTATTTAGATTACATTTAACACCTTGAGACAAACATAGTAGCAGTGATCCAAAGTTAGCCTTTGAAAGTGCGTAATAAACAAGTCTCCGAATTTCAATTTTGTAAGACCAAGATTCCAAATGAAATGAATGTATTCCTTTTAAAGGGGTGTGATGCAATGAATTGGAGTTGATATTCTTACTTCAAAAACTTTCTCAAAGCATTATCCATTCAACGTAGAGTACCTCAAAGAGTTGTCTTATCGAGATACAAGAAGGGATAATCCTCAAAACCAATTAATTTAAGTAAGATTAAAGTCTATTTTAATATCGTAGGAATCATGTCCGGCACGCAGTTAATACATGTTAATACATGTCGGGCTTTCAACGATATTGCTTTGTGCATCGCCGGTGGTTACAGCCTGCTTTCATAACGTAGATTGAAAACGATACAAAGCGACCACAAGAACGCTTTGTGGTTCATATTTTGTTTGTGACCTCTTTTCGTATGTACTGCTGAACTAAGTTCGTGTTGTTGATCAAACATACCTGAGGCACAACACATTAGTGCTATACAGAAGTCAAGTTAGTTTTTGTACCTCACTTTTCGTGCTGTACTCATCCAGACACAATCTAAATACTGACATTCTGATCTCCAATGTCATGTCAGAAGTTGTACAAAGTTGATTTTTGTAGCTTGACTTCTATATACAAACTTTTCTGTGTTTGTGGGCTTCACGCTCGAATGTTCCTTGGACCCGACTTGTCTGAGTTATAGCAGTTCCGTTTGATGTTTGCCACATGATATCTACAAAGTTTCGCGTAAGTTTGGCGGTTAATTTAGTGTAGTTGTATTGTTTAAGACATTCAACATATTATTATTTTATATGATAAATTGAAAGTGAAACTAAAGAAAAGGCAATTAATATAGGTAGGAAAACAAAAAAATTACAACTCTACTTTGAAATCCTGAGCCTAAAAATAATAAAAAAATTTGAAAGGATAGTAATTTTCCACTTGCATTACAACAAAGTAGACTACCGATTGCATAAAATACAATCAATTTTGAAATGTACTATCGAAGATCGCAATTACGTAAACATGTTCTTCGTTTGTAAGCTAAAAGGCTCTGTATGCAAATCCTGCGCATTTCACGACTCTGTCCTCATTGTCTAGGATTCTACTTACGACTCAATTATCTACAGAAAGTAAGGAACACCAATTAACATCCTTTTATGCTGTCGCTACACCGACTGCTGGGAACGAGCTCCAAGATATCGAACTAATTTTATTTGCCGTTCATAAATTGCTTTGTTAGAAGAAACTTAAAGGTATCTGGATTATTTCAGATGCAAAGTTCCAGTTGTAAAGCCAGCTGGGAGTGATGTACGCTCATTTGCAAGTGTCCACGGCTAGATTACGCTTTGACGTGGCTTAACAAACGGAAACCAGTCCAGTCGGAGCCAACTATTTGTTTTATTAATTCAAAGATTATATTTTGAATAACTATGTTGTAAAGTAGCTTACTAAGTTACTAAGTACTGGTTACTAAGTTGCTTAGTGATATTGAATATTGATCAGTTTTGTTCGATTTTTAATATAAGTTATCTTATGGTTTATTTAAATACGAAACATCTACTAAGCTCTTCTTTGTCTCTTGATTTTTTTCCAATATTAATTTTAGTTAAGCTTGATAAAGTTAATTTACATTATTATATTGATATTATTTTTTTTTATGTTTGTACAATATCTATAAATAATTTAAATGCTTATTTACTTGAAACATTTTGATCTGTTGTTTTTTTTTATATTAATAAATGAGTCCATATTTGTACATTAACATGATTATTTCTGTTCTCGAAAAAGACTTGAATATTAAACACAGCTTTGTTTTATTAAAACTAACCATATTCTTTCTTATGCGACTCCGACAAAGTTGCACTAGTCAGCGATAAGCGCGTAAATACCACTAAAACAAATGACAATAGTATTATCATTTACACCAGCTTTAAATAAACTAGTGACAGGATAAAGCAAAAACATTTCAGCACTGAACATAGAGTTGAGACTACAACACATAAAAACGTACAATCCTCAGCATAAATCCAAATAATAACACCACAATGGAAACATTAATTTTACAGATTTGACCACACAGTCGTCTGCAGAAAAACCGCCTGCTTGTCGTAAGTATAAATATTTTTATAATAAACAATAGTGGTATTTTATCATTCAGAGTGTCGTGATTGTTTGTAAATTAATTTGCATTCTTTCAAGTTGATTCATACATACAATAAAAAGATGTTCGTAAGTTCACCTTCATCTTTGAAAGAATTCGAATTCAACTTAAATATTGAATGACATGCGGTTATATCTAATTGATTTCATTTAAAATATTAGAAAATCGTTACGAGTATGTGAACAGACATTTTGCAAATCAACAAAATATAAGAGTCTAAAGTTTCAGTTTCGGACGGTAAGGATAGCAAACAAAACTTGATAAATTAAATATCTATAAATGATAGTACTTATTGACCTAACTGAGCGCGCAGTCAAAGAATATTTGCCATTCCTTTTGAAATGGAATATTTCAATGGTTTATACACGACGGCGAAGTTAAATGCTATGCAAACTTCCCACTTCAAATTAAAGACAAAAAATGAAACAATTTTAATCTGTTCAAATAATACGCTCCATTTAAACAGTCTCTAAGCCAGTTGTCAACACAGTTTTTGTGCCTCCTCTTCTTGTTCGGTTCATCATTTAGTTACCCTTTTCTTGTTTAGCGGCACTCGATTTCATGAGGCAATTATCTGTAATTTAACAAGACTGTTTCTTGTCTTAAAGTGGGTTTCTCGACTTTTATTGACTCTTTTTGTATTAGATTCCTCTTTAAACATAGTTACAGTGTTTATACTCTTGAGGCGCTATCATACTGTTGCCTAATTGTTATTTTACCTATCTGTTTATTGAAATCACGAATAAATTTGCAATTACAATGTTAATCATCGTATTCAAAATATTGATATGAATGTATTTGATTAAAACAATGAAGTTTATTTTAATCGGCTATAGATCTAGATTAGTATTTAGGTATTAAGAGGGTTTCCATTGTTGGTTGTTGTCACAAAACAATTAAAATTAGAAAGAAAATTAAAAACAACCATCGAAAATTTCCAATAGCAGCATAAAACCATATTAGACCATTTACGACATAGAAAGAGATTTATTTTCCAATAACAAATAGTGAAGGCATTTGTTAGATAGTATTGCGTTTGATAGTACCGGTATTATCTGCTAAGCAGGTGGCAAGGCGGTTTATATTCAATATAGCCCTATTGTACCATTATGGGTAATCGAGATACATTTGGACCGAGATGAGGTGTCGTATTTATTGCTATTTGTTATGAAATAACTTTGCTAGTTGGATAACTACGACGTATCAGATTGTGCTTTCGTTACAATTGTTATTGAGGTTTTTAGTTAGTGGATGAAATTTATATTTCAAAGTTTTATTTAATCTTTGCATCGTAGGACAGTTATAAAAAAGAGGAACTACTCCAAATGTAGGAGGTACTAAAAAAACTAATAATTTGTGCATTTATTACAAACCAAACGTTTTTAAAAATATTTAATTACGTTTTACACTAGAACTTCTGATCAAATATTCTATCATGAAGCTTAGGATTTACGTATATCTACGTAGTGCAGTATACCGGTGATGTATTTAGGAGTATCGAACGCGACATGTCGTTCCATCCATGTAATTCAATCACCATTATGTTGCTCACTTTATAATTAATTTTGTAGCCAAAATGCCTGAAGTTGTTTAAAAACATTATATCAATATTAAGGAATATTGAAAAAGGTTTAAAAATTGTATTTTTGTTGTTTTTGAAATCGGGACATTACATTTAGTCAACGATGTCTTACCTATAAGTATAAGTAGTGTTGAAAACGACGACTTTCAACTTTTTTTGTGAATCGCTACTTCAATATATTTCGTTAAATTTATACCTAAATATTTGACTAATAAACCATGTGTTAAATAGGTCCAACAAAATGTGCAAAATAAAAGATAGTTTAAACAGAATTCAATAAGGAAACACACAATATTACCATGTTACTACACCATTACATGATCATAAGGCATTTATTTCGTTTATCTTTGGCAATAACATAAAATTTACGACACCATAGACTCGATAGATATACCGTGTGTTTCCAATTGATTGAGGTGACTGAAACATAATGTTCCATCTATTTCCCATAAAGAGTTTATGTAAACATCAGTAGTCTAATGTCATCGAAGTTATATGATGATGTCGCAGTTAAAACAAAGCGGTAAAATAAATAATACCTAAATAAGGTTTTGTTTTGACTGACAATTCAAAAGTATAAAGTCAAATATCTCAATTTTCGTGGGTGATGTAATAGAGACTTAAGCTAGTTTCATCTTTGTCTCGAGAGAACTATTCACCTGAGCACCCGGAAAAATTCTGTTTGCAAACTGGCTAACTTACTGGCACGTCTCACCCCTGTTATGTGCGAGTAGTGAGTACCAAGGAATATGCGGAGAGTCAGTAGGGTTGGGCTGTCTGACTAGTATTGCTAGTGCGATCGTCAACCCTTATGGTAATCGAGACAATTACTAATAGCAGGCCTGAAGTGACCTATTGAGAAGTCCTAGTTCGTAAAGGGGCCTATATCCTCAAGTGGGAATCCATAGAAAATCGTCCAATCTGTACAATTTTACGGACTAAAACAAAGATAATCAGAGATTTTAATTATTATAATAATATTACCATATTGTTTTGTATTTACATGTATAGAACAGCTTGGCCCCACCTCACGACATCCACTTGCTGTACACCGAACCCTATTATTTTAAAGATTATTAACTTTCGACTTTGTCCCATGGGTACATTGTAAAAGCCTTTATGACCGGGTCATTGTGAGCCCTATCACGCAGGAAACCATTCACCTGATACTACAACCACAAACGTTTATGTTCTTTCTGAATGATTGTCATTAAAGTTAATAGTAAACGGGGTTGTTTGTTGTGAAGTTTTCATGAGTTTTTGACGTCATCGTAACAGAGTTTGTGTCGTTTGAGAGGTAATGTTGTTTTGCTTTAGGATGAGGTAATTTTTTATGGGCCTGACGAATTTTACTTTCATGCGTTTGTATTATATAAGAATACAATTTTAAACATTTAATATATTCTATTCAAAGAGAACTTTGGCTTACATGCACATCCAACGAATAATTTTAATTAATACAGACAGGTCATCATTTTGTTTTTTCGTACATAAGCTGATGACGATAGTAGGTAATAATGATAGTATTATAAATACGTCTTATACGTCTTTCCAAATTAGTTTATTAGTAGAACGTCTAAATATTTTTGTTAGGTATTTAATGGTTAAACCAAAAAGTTAACATTAGTTGACAGTGGCAAGGCGAATACTGAATTATGAAATATTTTAGTACACTGTACCTAACAAAAGAGGAAAATTGTAAATGATGATATCATAATGTCTGTGACAAATTCAACCCTTTGACCTTAAAAGTTCGTTGCGACCGCTGTCAAATTTTAGCAGGTGTAACCGCTATGTAATGCTCCTGTGGTGTTAGTCAGCTGCTTTAATTCATGAGATATTATGGAATCAAAATCACAATGAAAAATACGAGGATGAGTTAGTTGTACGTGAAGTGGAATCATTTTTAGATTCACCATGATTTTATGTAGTTTCAAGAAACTTACACCGATGTGTTTTGCAAGTGCGATGTACTTTTAGCAGACTCACTTACTGTATCAGCTCTGAGTTCATTCTTCATTTGTATAACTGTTTCGTTAACTTCAGTTCGGGACAAGAGGTTGAGATATAATTTGAAGGTAAGTAGTTACGTTTACTAACGAGATCAGTGTTTATTTGTTTTATGTTCAAAGAAACAGAAAACATACTAATCGTAGTAAATTGTTATGCTGATATGTAACGGTTTACAGTACTTTTCAATACTGAAAAATAAGAAACAATTTTTCGCTTTAAACATAAACATAATATGTCATAATATTTTACTATTTCTCTTTTAACTTGCACCAATTATCATCTCTCCTGTGGTCCAGTTCACAGTAGTCCTTTGTTTGGAAGCTCGGCCCGCAGGCTGTCATCAACCGTTAAATGTTGCCCACCGTCAGAACGGCCCATGTAGCTTTGTTAATTTCATGCCGGTTTGCATTTGTCTTGGGCGAGACCTTGTTACAAATTTATTTTACTGTGAACTAAACTACCGGCTGTCAAATTACGTGGGTATAAAGACAGAAATAGACGATTGTAGTGGGTGTTTAGAGACTTAAAATTATATTGCGTAGGTTCAATTTTATGACAAAACTTTATACTTAGTTATTTCAGAGTTTTGGTCATAAGATCGAACTTCTTTTTATGTTTTAAGGCTTTGTTTACAAAACCACCTCTTCCGCAGTAAGAATAGTAATAAATAGACGTCACGGTAACTAGGAATAAATAAAAACCTAACATCAGTCACACTGCAAGTCAACACCTGAAAACTTCAAACGCATGTCGTGATCAAAGAGGCCATTATTTGCGTTGAAATTGGCTTATTAAAATATTTACGTCAATTTAAGATCTTAATCAGTACGAAATTTAATTCGTCTATAAAAACGTTATAACTGAAATGAAAAATTAAGTCGTTAATTCCATAATTATTCGAACGAAATGTTAATAACAGCCTCGAGAAATGTTGCTCTGAGCTGTAAACGACTGAATTTGAAGTCAAGGTTTTGTTATTGATTAATGTTAAATTAATATTTAATCGTTTGGAGAGTACAATGAAAGGTCATTATACTTTTTCACCGATGACATCGGTACATTTTCTGTGAGTTTCAGTTACAAAAGGCAAGTGGAAGGTTAAAAAGGTTTGAGAAGAGTTCCAAGGTTATACGGTAAGGTGGAATTATATCAAGGAAGCTGTCAATCTACTCCTCAGCTAAATCAATCAATCATGATTTAGTTTGATAACAAAAAAAGATTGTAGAAAAAAAATATCTGAAAAAAAGTGAAGCATAAGCAGAAAGTTGAAGTGTGTAAATCATTTTTGTTTCTGTTTTTTGGACGCGGTCACGAACTCTTAATTTGTGTTAATGAATGTTATTTTATAACTTATTATAAATGTTAATTTTAGGGTACAAACGTTCAAAAAATTTAAATAATATATTGTAGCATTTTGGTTTTTCATTCAAGAACTATTTCAACAGATTTGTTTAGGCACTTTACCTTAATAATTTTATAATTAAGATAATATAGTTTAAGCTTAATTTTATATGATCTAGTACCATTAAAAGCAGCAATAATTTGAATAAAAACAAAGTGATATTGCTGATATATGGTTATGAATGTTATGATATGCCTCCAACCAAACAGAGTTTCGATTCGGGTCCATATTCATGACTTTTTTACTTAAATATGTACCCATTTACAGAAAATGTAGTAGGAAAAATTTATAGAGGGTGGATCTGTAACTTTGGACAATCTCACGTGTGGTGAATGACCAAATGAAATAAAACTTGAATCACTTTTATTTCAGGAATTGGATAAAAAAAATAATCATAGTGTGGAAGTCCGCAACGATAGTCATACGTTTTCCATACAATGTCAGAAAAAAAAGTTTAAACGATCCAAAAAATAAAAATGGTGCTAAGTTGTATTCCGACAGGACATTCATCCCACGTCAGATTGTCCAAAGTTACAGATCCACCCTTTTACAATATTGTTGTATAGCCTATTATTACCTACTTCAACTAAATTTTCTTTCAACCTAAAAAAACAGTCATAGGCCAAGTCAAACGCCAAAAATACATATAGTACACATTATATTATACCGAGTTTACTATGATGATAAAAAACTAACTTAGAGGCTTAATTAAGCAAACACGACGCTGATGTAAGTGTGAAGTAATTAATTACATTACTTGATAGCCGAAATCACAATGCGGAAGTTTCCTGTTTCAAAGACGTAAACCCTTTTCTCTTGCCTATTAACGTTATTTAGTTAATCATTGTTTCCTGGAGACTATTATATTATACTCTTACTATAATATATTATATTACAAATGAGAAACAAAAAAAATACAGAACCCCAGTTTTTTTTCTCGTAAACGTTAATATCTGAATGTTGAATAATTTATTGTCAAGAAAACTTTAAATACAAGCTTTTAAGGTCCTGGATATCACGCAAAAGTGCCTATCATAGATAAGTATAAAAAATAATTTCAAACACGACGAGTCTCAATCTTGTTAATGACAGTAGTTACTATAGCTACCGGCCGACTTCTTCATCAGACGAACTTAACGGTTACTACATTGTTATGCTATTTAAATATTTGTGCAAAATTTTAGCCATGAAGCTGATTACATAAAATTTCTTAATTCCGCCTTACTTACATAGTAACATACCTAATTAAATAAATAGGTTTAAATCAAACCTTACTTGGTGTTAGGACAATCTACCCAAAAATATTAGGTACCTCTTTTTTGGACTTCATGGCAAAACATAAATATAACAATGTTATTAAGTATAAAAGTTGTTATTTTTCTTACAGTTTTCGTAAACGAATCTTGATCGTCAGACACGAAATAAACTTCTTACACAAAAAAAGAACACGTACAAAGTTTTAATGATTACCCCAAAGTCCAGACAGTAATAATCAAAAGAAAATGTTTTTCGTTTATAACGTTTCTCTTATATCTACAAAAGAAAATAGCATTTACTAAACTAGTTTTAGACAATATAAGTTTTCTTTGCTAACTGCGTTAGGTTAAATGGAATTTATGTTTAGTGCTTAAAGGCTTTACTAAAGTTCTTTTAAACATGTATTGTACTTTCTGAGACCGTATGTAGAGTATAGGGCATATAGGGAAAATATTATGTGTTTGATAAACTCAAAAACTCGTTGGACCTACCCCATACAATACATTAAATTATTTCATATTAATAACACTGTTGCAGAGATCAATCTTTTTATTGTTTATGTAGGTAGACGAGATGGCAGCCCACTTGACGGTAAGTGACAACAGAAGAACCTATTTATAACTTGCATTATTTTGGAATCGGTTTCAGAATAATACAGGCTTCGCAGTGTCCGTAATAATGTATAAGGCTAACTCTATGAGCGTCGATTACCACTTATCATCACGCTGTCCGTTTCTAATAAAAAGTACATTTTTTATTCATTTAACTAAATTTATTGTATACCACAGATATTTCAACAAGTGTAAACTTTATTTTTTATTACACTCTTTTGCATATTTTTGCCAATATAAAATTTTGTTTTAAATTCTCATTTCACTAACAAAGTGTAAACAGAAAGTTCAACGCAAGGTTGGAGCCACGAGGAAGCGCTGCCCTCTTTCATTGATATAATTGAAATTTCGCCTTTCCTCCCTTCGGCCAGGTCCCCTTATATTTATGACGTAATAGACATTTTTGACGCAGAATTATGAATTTGCGAAAACAAAATTCCGAAGGTAAATTTGGTGTCGTTTGATTATTTTGAAGGTCGTTTTACTTTGTTTTTGCCAGTCGCTTTTGAGTTATTTTACGTCTTTGCTTTTAAACTTTGGTAGCTGTTTATTCTTTTAAATTAGTGGAAAATGAGTAAGCGGTATTTAGAAGCTTTTGAGAGTTCTTAAACACTTTTGGTGTTTCTTTTTTTCTTTTAAGTCGATTGAGTATGACTTTTTTTAAAGTGTTTGACGTATTTGTTTTATTATTTTGATAGTCGAACTTACTGATGAGCCAATTCATTATTTTCGGGAAAAAGCCTGTATCCATCCAATGTTTTAGTGTTATTTTTGATAATACATTTGTTCATTCTCATTAAAATGCTTTCCTTATTTCCACTTATTAAAAATTTACTTTTGCAGTAAAAAGATTTATTAAAAGTCCGATGTCCAAATGTAAGAATAGGTTAAAACTGTAGTTACAAGAGCGCTTTGCATGTAACAAGAAAATTGTTCAATTTCCTGTCGCAACTTTTAACTACCCTTAATGTCTTAATAAAAACTACTGTACTCTATTAACATTTTCTACAGAGACACTAATTTGTTTTGAATTGTTCTTAGTCTGGAATAAATTGGAAATTTCGTAGCCTCAGGGTATTTACTTTACTACAAAATGATTAAAGTTTGGAAATTGTGTCGTTTAGAATTTTATAAGCGTTAGCTGAATTTTAACAATGAAAATAATTTTGATATAATTATTTGGATTCATGTATTAATTGTTGCCTTCAAAGTTTTTAATTATTTTAAATGTGAATTCTTGGAAGTATAAAATAAAAATATGATATTATACTCGTTTGAGGAGATACAAAGAAAATGAGATAGATAGAAATAAGTATAACACAAAATTACAATTTAAAACCAATTTAATCATGGTACGGGATAGTATTGTAATATAAATTCAAAGTAGATCATACTCCATTCAATTTACAAAATTAAACTGGGTAGATTGGTTATTGCAAAATCATTTCCCAGAGACTGCAATAAGTCTGTATCGGCCAACAATTTGTTAGTGAAATGAGATTCTCGAGTTTTAATAAAACAGTCGAGAGCTTGGAGATGAAATGAAAAATAAAGTTGATCCAGGTAAAACTCAACTCGAACTAGATTAAACTTCAACCGTGGAATTAACTGGGCTAAGCCTACTAGAGATTTTTATCATGAATTTAGATTTTCTGAGCTACATTTAGAGGCTTGCCGGAAGTTTTAGTTGAGAAGTTCTTGGTTTTAAATTGTTACCGACATTTTTAGGAGACTATTTTTAATAAAAAATTGGAGTTTATTGATGCAATCATTTATTACACTTCGGGATACCACCGTGGTGGTATTGGAGGTTCATGATTGACGAATACCTAACTACTCACCAGAACAAAGAGAAACTCCCACTTATCACTAATTATAATATCAACGAACACACATGGTTTACCTGTATCGGTAGACGATAGATAACAGCCCCTCATTGCCCTGGTATTGCAGAGGTTCATGAGCGACGGTGACCACTTACCATCAGGTGGGTCGTAGGCTCGTTTATCTATCTCGCAATGAAAAAAAAAAGTAAGATACTTAGGAAATATGGGGAGGTCAGTTTTTTCTAAGGAGAGGCTACAAGCTAAAAAGTCCTGTCTACTACTACTCTTGAAAAAAAATTAACTGATATAACATTTTATCTACAATGCCTTTCCTTAGCGCATTTGAATAGCTATACAAGTATATTATTATCATGTTCCAATATATTGTGTGTTTTTAGAAATGGAACAATACCTCAGTCTTCAGTTTTAAGGTTTCACAAAGTTTTGTTCTACTATACAGGTAAGTTTCTGGTCTGTGTTTGGACCTCGTTAGTGCACACTTATGCAGTTCCAATTATGAATGAAGCGAGCTCAATCCACTCAAATGACGAGAGAACCATCAATTAACGTAAACGAATGTCGTTTAAAATTATGAAATGAATGTCTGAAGTACTGAATTGATTGTATAATGACAACTATTGAAATATTTTTACTTTAGTTCAACAAAAGTTATATAAAATTAAACTTAGGAAGTAACAGTTCGGTGGTACAGGCAGGACACAAAAGTCAAAATTTGTGTCGATAATCTTATTTTTAGATCTTTGCCATGTTATCATTTACCAGTTGGTTAATGAAACATACTTATTACTTATCGTTTACTTATGTTAAATTGTAACTACAAAATTATGGGTTTGACATATTTTTTAATTTTTGTAAAAAAAATAATAGTTCATTCGTAAAATTAATTTATTTTTAAATTGCGATATATATGAATGCTCGTAATAGACCTACTAATGGTAAAGATATGATTTAAAGTCGCTGTCAGCTAATTACTTGTTTTTACTGAACATTGTTTATTTTATCTATAAAAATAAAGTTCAATTATTTTGACTAAAGTCACGAGACTTATTATATTTAACAACTTAGTATTCGTTTATAGACCAAAGTTATTGTTTGAGTATAATGTTTGAACGAAGTTTAAATCCATTTACAGCGAGTCAAACTACAAGGTGCCTCGGTTAAGCCCTTCTAAGCTAGCTATCTATGTACTCGTAAGGTGGTACAAAATATAAGTAATAGACTTAGAAAGTAATATTATTTTCATTTAGAGTTTTTTATACGTCTATTTATTCTAGAAGTCTAATGGTTGAAGCGCTTGCCTTCCGTAAGGGAGGTCGCGGCCTCGCGGGTACTAAAATTCCTTGGAAGACAGGTGAAGTCCCCAATCCCCATTGGTCAAACGTGGTGCTGTGCTAAATCCCTCTTCTGAGGAGACCTGAGCCCAGCAGCAATGGGTTGTTACAGTACAGTACAGTAATTTTTTGACTGGACTATAGATGATTTTATGAAACTTTTTCAACTAATGAAACAGAAACGTAACCACGCCGCCTCCTAACACTTGCAACATAACGTTAGGCCGGAGGATTTCTTCTTAAGAGAGACGTGTCGGAGGCAAGCACGTGTCAAGGATTAGTTGTAGCGCATAATAACTACCTACTTTATATACGCCCTGTATTTTGATTGAGCAAACCCTTGCTCGTTAGTTATGTAAACCGGGTGTGGTTGGGTTCCGTGACCTTCACCCGGCTTCTGCCTATTTGAAATTTTAACTAGACTTTTTGTTCCTCAAAGGGTTGGTATTTTGGGAAAATTATAATATGAGTTGTGGAATGATGACGTCAGAAGAAATGTTTAGAATTGTTGCAGTTACTTTGTACGGTCACTTTTCTTTACATGCGAAATGATTAATTTAGTACGCGTGGTTGACCTAATGGCATATTGTAGTTCACGATTAAGTATAAAGTAAATAGTTAGTAATTTTGATTTTGATCAAGCTCGTACTGGATTTTGACATCGGTTTCGAATGCTGATTGCGAGCAGTAGGCGATTTTAGTGTGGTTCGAGTCCACATACCCCGCCTGCGGGACAAATGGAAGTCTGGCGATTTTCTCCTACTCAAAAAACTTGGCTCTAAATTGTATAAAAAAAAAACCCTTTTTTGGAAAATCACGTGTGTTAATGTATCCACAATTTATCATACATAAACTTTAACTCACAGTACCCATTTCATGTCAATAAACAATGAAAAGGTATTATTTAAGGCTCAAACTCGGGATCCGTTGAATATCAGGGAACGGTCAGCAGAGACCGGTCGATTATTTGCCGATACAGACGACAATCAACACAAATTTGCATGTGAGCTGTATTGAATTGAGACAAGCGACCGTCACGAACCAATCGTGACGGGACGGACTGTGGATGTAAAATATTATAATGACTGGAGGTACCATAAAGTATTGATAAATTTAGGTTTAAAATGTTTAGTAGAAGCAGCTAGTGGATCCATTGTGCATAATACATTTTGTAATGGTTATAATGTTTTGTGTAGAAAAGTTTGGTCGTTATTTGCTATAAAAATATTCTATAAGTGGGACGGCGCGACGGGAAAGAATGTCATTTTATCCAACTAAAACAAAATATCCATCTGAAAGAGTTAATATCGTTTCGATAATAATAATTTATAGTTATTCCTTTATTTTCAACGCAGTTTTAAGTCAAGTTGTTTTTTTTACTATAACACAAGTAAATTTAGTTTACATTCAGGAGGACAGTACTCGTTTTTGATGTGAAGCAATAACTAATTAAAATATCTTAGGACATATTTAATTTTATCTACAACAATTCTTCAATTTTCCCCAGTGTTTAGTACACTGCGAAGCCTATCCCAAATAAGTCGTTATAATATTTTCTAAAATATTAACAAATCTAGCAATTTAAATCCTTGTATGTAATTTGCAATTCAGTAATCTGCCGCTAAAGGGAAAGATAGCTGGAGTTAATTTATCCGTCTGTATTATTGGTTATTTATTTCATATTACTATTATAAATGGAAGTTTGAATTACGAGTCACGATTTATTAAGCTGCCGACTGTTTTCCAAAACCTTATTTATATAACTTTCAATATTCTACTTTTCTGTTTTTTCTTCATAATTTTTAATAATACAAACATAGTTCATATTTGAATAAAAAGTGCATTAATTGTAACATTTTTACAAATATAAAATAGCAACTTCGGTAAAACAATCAAAACATTTTCATACACTTAAATCAAAGTTAGTAAATCTGTTCAAGCGTAAATTCGAGTGGCTCTCGTGAAGGCGAAATTGTTTTACTTTGTCGCGATCATAGTGTCTAAACTCGAATCTAAAACTAAAGCGATATGGCATAAGCAATAAATAAATTACACATGATATATACATAATATAAATTTTACCTGTTATATAAATACGCTGGATGTAGAAAGAGTATATCTACTAAGTTAGATGAGTCTTGGTCTTCTCTATAAATCAGAAGAAGGAACTATGATCATGATAATTAAATAATAATGTTGTGGACGTTGTGGAAAAGAATCTAAATTTCCTCAGAAGACATGTGAAGTCCCCAATGCCTTGTCAATTGGGCAAGTGTGCTGGACTAACTCCTGAGGAAACCTGAGCCCAGTGGTGGGCAGTAATGGGTTATTACAGCACAGTACAGTTGTAGAACACGTATAGCAAATTAATTTGATACTTGTTACAAAATTATGAACACAATACACCATAAGGAAACTATGATCCGTAGTCAATAAGTCCCACATAATAATATGTCTCAGTCGCAACAGGAACTTTTCCGACATATCCAATTATTTCATATTTCATGTGAGTTACAAGGACTGAGAGATTTGTTAGACCGAACTAGAATCATATTAGAGTTTGTAGGAGTTTACTTTGGCAAATTTCCAGTAGTATTAGTCACGGACAGCAAACCTAGGGTCTTTTCTAGCTCTCAAACTTTTAGTGAGCGACCGTGCATGCAGAAGTTTGTCAAAATTACGTGTAAGTTTAATCGTTTTATCGACAACAATTATGATTTTCGCTGGAGAAAGATTTACAGCTTTGTTACGTGTACTTGTGAAATGAACAAAACAATAATGCAAGAAATTCAGACGATAATAAAGGTTAGAAAAGATGAGCGAATAGTCGCATGCTGCAGGGTAGTGTTTGAAATATAACGCAACGCAAAATGTCATTAATATAAATATGATTGAGCGTAAAACTTTCCGTATTTTGGTTGGTAAGATCATAAAAATAAACCGTATTATTATTATATAAACACTTGTAATAATAATAAAAAGATACCTCGCACAATATTATATTAAATAAAACGCATGCATTCCGGTAAACGAAATAAAATGCTTGAAAAACGTTCAATATAAAATACCTCGTAACTATAACATTTGAATATCGATACTAAACTCCGTATTCAAACAAGAAACAATGCGATCATAAAATATGACTTTCTAAGTTTACGTCTCCTTCTCTATGGTAATGAGAAGGTAGTAAAAAATTTACGGTTTCTTACTATAAATTTTCATGCTGAAATTATATCACATCTAAAATCTGTTAAAACGGCTATTTAAATTCTGTTACTTATAGTTTTGTTTTTTAGAACATAATTATTTAAATTTAGATGATTTTTAAATAAATTTCAGTAGTTTAAAAATAATAAGTAGAAAAACTAAGGCAAATTTTAAAACACCAATGAGCGCATCCATTGTAACCTTATCACGCCCACCCTCATACCAAACAATTAACATAAAACTTGACATTTACCATAAAGGTAGAATCAAAACGTGAAAAGCCAATACGATAAAACATTAATGCATATGAAACACATTATTGCAAAAGAGCGATTTACCGCGTCTATTAAAATAAAACAATATAAAATAAAATCCATTTTAACACGCTGCTTTATTGGTCTTTTTGCCGTCACTTAATTTGATTGCTGTCCAGGGCAACCCACGCGTATAATCTGCATACATTTGCAACCGGCACCTACTGTCTAAATTAAAATAAAATCGTCGTTTCACAGGTTACACGTCTTAATATACTCTACAAATGGACTGAATCAATTTCATTATTCAAACATGAACACGATGTTTAGGTATTGACTTGCAGAACAGAACAACGTGTAAAACTTGACAGAATATTTCGTCTTGTAAATTGAATAATTTAACATCATTTCTGAACATATTTAAATATTAAGTTTAGAATTCATTATGTATTCTATTATAAAATATAAGCACGAATTTCAGTAATAAGGTTGTTCCAATACTAATAATGAAACATGTTTACCTTTAGGCTTTCTGGTTAACTTCAAAGAAATACCCTCAAAGTCGTTTATAAAAATCTTTTGCTTTGTCGCCAACTCAATTTCCAGACTTCGTGGAACATAATTAATAAGTGAATTTATGTTCGTACTCGACACAGCGCCTTCCCGTGCAGTCTAAGCTCACCCTAATCATTTAAATTGGATTATTTTACTTCCACAGCACATTTCGCGAACAACCTAATTCCGGTTATCCCCGACGACACTCAAAACAAACGAAAGTCTGATAAATGTTGCTATTAATCTTCCGGGCGCTTTGGTATTCGCCCTTGCGAGAAAAGGACGGATACAATTATAATAAAAATCTAGACTCGGGTTAAGTGTACTTTATACTGTTTATATGGTAGGCTTAGACTGCGTTTATAAATCCGTTTCGGGATTATTCGAGCCGAAGTTTTTTATATGTTTCGGTTTTAAAGCTTTCGCATTAATGGTTCTTTGTATTTCTGTATACTATAAATTCAGAAATAATGTATGTTCATTTCGTTATATAACAGATAAAATGAAAATCGGAATCTTTCGGTGATCATAATTTATGTCTATTTAAAGAGCGGTGTTTATTAATGACGATTTTAGGACTTTATATTTAGGTGAGAACTCTGTATATTAATGAAATAGAAGTAAATCTAAAGTAATTATGTAATAAGAGGTGTCCCGAAGTTCTAACTTATAAGTGCTACTGACACGATACTAGTCAGTTAATGAGTTAAACTTTAAACGTAGTTAAAATTAGGAGACTCACTACTTTATTACCTAGTTTAAACTTGAATTGGAATAAGTATAACGACTTTTTAACATCTTAATACCAGAATGCGACGACTTCTTGAGGCTATGTCATAGAATAAGTACAAAACAGAAGTCAAGTGTTTCTGATGAACAAACCACTACCATCAGTTTTTAATTAATTATTATTGCAAGACATATAAACGATGATTTTGCAATACCAGGGTAACGAGAGGCAGTTATCTACCACTTTTAAAGGACTTTTCTTAAACCTCGTTTGAAGACATGTAATAGCGCTCCGGGAATACCGCGGACGGGAGTCCATTCCAAATTCTGATTTAATGAAAATTCTGATTTGACCTAAGATCATTTTTCCATCAGAATGGTACGGGGCAAAAATGATCTTTGGTGGACTGTAAGTAAAGTGTGAAATGAAAGAAAATTAGAAAAATTACAAATGCCAGTATGTACTAAATGCGTAGCATTATCAGTAGAACTGAGCATTGAAATGAAGGATAGGTTAACTGTTATAAGGTGACTATTTTATGGTCATACAATCAACTACCTATACACACACCAAAACTACAAATAAATTACATTAAAATATCATAGATGTGTTTAGTTAAAAAATGATATTTTATTTTTCTTTTTTAACGTACGCAATTCCTCATTCTAGATTTCAAATTCTTGTAAAGATACCTATGTAAAAAATAGTAACTTTCTAACAATGACCACATGAGTATCGTATGAGGGGCAACAAGTGGACAGAATACTGAAATATGATTATCATATCCCGGTACTACGCCCTCACCTGTTTTTTAATGCTTTTGTGCTTTTTATTTATTTTCACAATTCACATAACGAGCGTCCTGTTTCGTGGTTAATTTGAATACGTGTTTTGTTTGCTAGTAAATTTGCGTTGAAAATTTTTTTTGTCACTTTTGTTACGTTAATTCTTGCGAGTGCTTTTATTTGCTTTTTGTTTTTTAAATATGTTGTATTTGTTTTGTTAATGTTACCTTCTTTGTGGCGATGATTCTATTATCGCTTTATTTTTATTTAAATTACTTAGGTAGGTTTGTCCGTTAAACTTCCCATTTTTCATAATGATTTTATTTTTAAACGGTTTTATTTAGCTCACCCCGTTTTTGTTTAGGTAGAAAGTCATTATAGGCATAGTATGAGTACTTGCTTCGGCAGTACATATACTAAAATTGGAACGATACAGAGATAGCATGGCCCCTGCGCAACGATGACACGGAAAATCGTGAAGCGGTTCCCATCTTTATTGGGGACGGAGCGACGGGAAAGAGTGCCGAGGGCGTAACATGTCGCGCCGTCCCTCCAAACTCCGTGCTGGGTTCTGGCCTAAGCCGGGCGCTGAGTGTGAGCGGTTGGAGGTTTTAGTGCGGTTCAACTCCCACATACCTAAAAAGGCATAGTATGAACTAGTCATTTAGGATAGAGTTCTTAAATCTCAATACTTTCATTAAAAGTGTTTGTCATCAGGGTCCTTTTAATTGATACTTGAAGTGTTTAGTATCAAACGTTAATACAGTACTTTTCATTACCATCAACAGTAGCAAAATAAATTGACCGATCACACGATAGTACAAATATAAGATTCAAATTGTCCATCAATTAGAACAAAGTAATTAAGAATGCAGGTGTAATGGACTTTGAAAAACGCCAATTAGACCGAAAGTCACGTAAAAGTAAAAGTCAATTTCGTTAGTGAAGTGCATAGTTGTGTCTGCGTACAATCACGTCTCTTTGTCAGACTGTGAGAACAATACCAACGAAATACCAGAAAAAATGGATTACTTTTCTCTTCTCAACTACTGTTGTCACTCTATTGTGTAGGTAGTAGATATAGTATACTTATATTTTAGGACTGAAGAGAAAGTTATTCTTGACTGACTTTGTTGTTATATTTGCCGTAAAGAATTGACCATGGACTTATCAAACCATATAAGAGTGATACAACACTAATGACAGTAAAATATACATAGAGGAGCAGTTGCTGTGTGTAAAATAAATTTTCTTGAGTAATAAATTACATGTAATTTCTCTTAGTACGTAATTTAGTATGATTTGGTAAGCCTGATAACATATTATCCTCATGAAATATGATATATTTTAAATGTTATTACTCAAAATAAATTTCAGCTTTCAAAACCCTTTTTATGAAACATTATAATAATAGAAAATGTTTTATGTGTAGCAAAAATAACACCGAACCGTAACGAAAACATGACAGCGGACCCTTTTTCCAACAATACAGAATACCCAGAAATAACTACACGTAATAAACTTTAATGGTAACGTTCATTCTTTCTGTATAATATACCTGATACATTTTTCCTGTGGTTTTATACTTGCTAATTTTCGAATTGAAATAATAAACCATATTTTTTATATCTTTAAGGTAGCAGCCCTGCAGTGTTTCTTGACATTGCAGTGGTTAATGAGCGACAGTAAACGCTTATAATCAAGTGGCCCTTTAACTCGTGTGTCTATAAGGCAATTAAACAACTCAGCTGTGAACATAATGTTTAAAGGAAGTTGATTATTAGATATTCACAGGGATAATTGGATTTGTAAATAAATAAAATATATAGTGCAGGAAGACTTTCTAACCGATTTCGGGGTTACTCACAACCTCTGAATATTAAAATTGTACGGTTCTTAGATGTGGTTAAACAAATATTATAGATTCGTTTTTTTTTTAATACCCGTGCTTTATTATATAATCATACATAGGTACCAGACCCTAAAACATTTAACACAGGTATACCGGGTTGGCCCTCAGGCTGAACGGAATCCTGCTGAATAATGGACGAAGTGGTGTTAAGCACACCATGACCCACATAATACGTACGGTCTTGTATTGTTACAATGTAAACCTTATTTGTAATGGTGATGATAATTTTGAGCAAGGTAGTTAGATACTAAATTGGTCAACAAAACTGTAGGTATTGTTTATATTCATCGTTCTTAATATTATTCGTATGTAAGTGAATACCAGTTTTATTAATGTAATAAGTAACAATAGTTACCATGTTCTATTCTCAAATAGTGTTAAGCCAATTCTACATAGGAGTAAAAGTACGCTGAGCAGAAAGTTCCTCATATTTGGCACGTGTGGATATGACTTTAGATTTTGAACAAAAAAAAATATGATAACCTCACAACTTTAAAGAATACAGTTATTTGTAAATTACAAAACCAATAATATGACTATTCCTTTTGCAGAATACATTTGAAGTCCTAAAATAACTAACGGGTAGTCGCTACTTGAACCTCGCACGGTACAAAGTTCTACTGAATAATGGAACACACATGAACAGTGTTAAGCACTATATGACCCACATTACACACACATTCCGTTTTAAACGTTGCGAACACTTGCTTTAATACAAAAAAATATTACTTTACTTACTTTTCTTTAGCTTTGTTAACTTAATGAATATTTTTTGTGAAATCTTTCATTGTTATACTTTACCTTCTTTTGTGTTACGATATAATAGTTATACGGTTTGCTATTTATTTTTAAATGTGGTTAATTTGAGTACTAATTTAATAAAGTATGTAGCTGGAAAAAGTGTTCTAACTTTTTTTTTTTTTTTTTTTTTTTTATTGCAAGGTAGATAAACGAGCATACGGCCCACCTGATGGTAAGCGGTTACCGTCGCTCATGAACCTCTGCAATGAGATGCCTCTGCAATTAACTATTTAGTTAAAATCGATTAATAGAAATGGCAGACCGGTTTCTCTTATCTAGTAACAAAAATCTCTTTCTAAAGCAGAGCAAACAGAAACGCTAGTAGGAGAACGTACTCGACGTTATTGTTTACTTTAAAATTTTAATAAAGCAGTTTGTAAAATTCATCAGCATTCGACTTGCATATCGTACACAATAAAATTTCAAAATAAAAAGTTCGAAATGTCTTTCGTTAACTTCCTAAATTACATTACAGGAATAAGAATACTGAGCAAAACAAACTTTTAGATGCTGAGTCGTGGAATGGGGGAATCGTGGATCCAAACGTTTTATCCACGGAATACTTAAATTAGAATTAGATCCCCACCTACAACGAGTTCACTAATTAATTTTGCGATAATAGCTTTTCCGGCTTAGGAGCACTTTTTGTTTTGCAAATTGCTCTGTGCGGTGCTACGGCGACTGAATGTTACAGCAAGTTACTGAGTTTTAGTTGATTCTCTTAATTAGAAGAAAAATTCATTGTGAAAAAAATAAGCTAAATTATTTATGCATTAATTACTGGTGATATTTTTTTTTATTGCGAAATATTTAAACGAGCCTACAGTCCACCTGATGGTAAGTGGTCACCGTCGCTCATAAACCTCTGCAATGCCAGGGCAATGAGGGGTCGTTATCTATCACCTAACCTTACAGGACTTTTCTTAAACCTCGTTTGAAGAGGGACATGTCATAGCGGGAACACCGCGGACGGGAGTCCATTCCAAATCGGAATGGTACGGGGCAAAAGTGATCTTCTGCACCGAACTGTGGAAGAGCGCTATAGATATTTAATGTTATATTTTGGATATTCTACTTTTGGTTGTTAATTAAACTTGGAAGGTAAATGTAGGTTGAATTTATAATCATTACAAATTATTGGTCAAATCGGATTTAGGTCTATACTCCACCATAAAATTTTGAAAGAAATTAATTCAGAATAATTTCATTTCTCTCCTCCGACTTACTAAAATTTTGAACATAGACAGCAATTTAGTGATACTTACCACGATATCTCGCGATTCTCTCGACTCGTATCATCAGAATTCGTCCCTCAAACACAATCTCCCTCTGATAAGGTCAGAATAACAGTCGTTCGTTCTAAATGCAAATATTACCGCACCCGGGAGAGGTGTTATAGCCTCGGTTTTGAGGTAAAAAAGGACGAAAACAGCGCTAAATGGCAAGAAAGCGCTTTTTATGCTGACGGAATTGGGTAGTTAAAGATAAAGAATGGATAGACCGAGTTCGAAGATAGTCTGTTTTAGCACCCTCGGAGGGTAGTGCTCGTTTTGCATATTATTCTCGATCATCTATATTTGTGTTTTTATATTATACAAATGTATACCAATAGTTTTTGAAAACCTAAATATTATTTTAAGAAGTTTAAGGTTTTTTCAAAAAGCGCTTAGCCTTATCATACCTGGAACCATTAGCTGTTACCATCACCGATAAAGTTCTGAAACGAAAAAGTCACTACGAGGCCACAATCAATAGTTCTACTTTTGTTTAGTAGTTTTATATTATTACTAGCTTTTTCCCGCGACTTCGTTCGCGTGGACATCAGGTTCGTCCCGTCTAGTCTAGTCGTATAGCCTATGTAATATTCTGATGTATAAGCTATATTGTGGTAAAGTTTCATTCAAATCCATTCAGTAGTTTTTACGTGAAAGAGTAACAAACATCCATACATCCATACTTACAAACTTTCGCCTTTATAATATATATTAGATATGTTTTTAAATATTTTACTGCGCTAGACCAAAACTGTTAAACTAAAATGCGTCGATCAACATTGCCACTCAATCAACGTTTATTTTTCATAAAATATATATTTGTATATAATCTTCGAGTCAATTTAAATATTTACAAGCCAAAAATCTTAATAAAGTGGCAAATTAATATAAAGCTAAACGAAAGCTTTCATTATCTCCAACGAATCTTATCTTAAAGAAGTACGAGGCAATTTTCATTTATGATTAAAAACCGGTCACGTTTGCAACGAACATTTCCTGAAGCGGAGGAAACCAGGCCCTCTGGGGAATGGAGTACCGAAGCGCACTTTCACCACGAATATTGAATCTTGAATTGATTTCATGTATATTTCCTTGATTTTAAACGTGTTCTTGATAAGGTGTATGTTTTATTGGTTTTAATAAAAATAAATACTAATAGGTATTGGGTATCGATATGTTTTATCCCACTTTAGGTACAACATTTTACTCGGATCTTCTATAGGTACCTCGCTAGGATTGACCGCATAATAGATAGGTATGTTACAATCTATAACTTTAAAAAAAAATCGAAAACAAACGAGCTAATCATTACTCTGTTGTTAAATGGTCCATAAAAAATAAAAATATTTAATACGGAAACAGGTATATGCAACTTTGTTAGGAAAAAGACTTAATATCAATCAGTCATACCAAACCTGAATGAAATCGAAAATGATTATAATTACAATATAATATGTAGTTAAAAACACAAGCTACTGATTTTAACGAGAACCAAGTTACTAAACATAAAGAATATGACAGTTACTAATAAAAGCACTCTCCAACTAAAACTATTATGCAGAAGGTGCACAGAATCAGTGCACACAACCGCATTAAGATCTTGTTCTAAGTTGGAGACTAGTTTAGCAAGTTTGCTACCACATCTCATCATAGTTAGCAATATACGTGCATTCAGATAATGTGACTGCATAAGCAGCCGTATATATTACCTAATGATAGTAAATGTTGGTGATTATAATGATTATATAATATAAGCCGTTGACATTATGATAGACATTACGTATTATAATGATCTTATAAATTTTTATTCGATTATGGAAGGTTTTCTAAAGACTAGACGCTTAGCAATTTTAATATATTAGGTACTGCGTATTTTATTATACACCTATGAATTTATAAATTGCAGGGAACGAAAATAAAATTGCATAAGTTATATCCAAAAGTTGAGGAAACAGATGTACTGATTATCATTAAGCATCACGTGCAAATTAAGCGGTTAAAGTGCCTTCTATGAGTAAAAATTTTCAGCTTCCACCTAAAAATTCCGAAACTTTTATTGTCATAGTGTAATGTCAACTGCCATGCCACTGTCATGAAAACTTCCACCTGTAACTTTCCAAGTACAATCAAAGTTTTCCGATGCATCTACACTTATAAGTTGTGGCACATAATAGCAATACATAGCTGTCTACCGTTCGCCGCCATTGTGCTCTTGACAGACAGAAGTTCGGAACTACACCGTACAAGTTAAATATTGAAGTTGACAAACTAGGGACAAGCCTCTTCGCTCGATCCAATTTGAGGTTGCCTTCGGATTCACCATGTATGCCTTAATAGAATTAACAGAACTTTTAACTGGCCTTTATTTGATTAAAGTTGTAATGGTTGCGGGTTTGAATTTATTGTTGCTCCTCATCTTTGATTTATAATTATGAGAGCGTGGTTTTAATAAGATGAATCGATGACTAAGCCTTACTACTCACGGAACTGTGCTTTGTGAACATGAATGAAATCAATAATAATCAATGTATGACTGTAATGTAGGTTTCTTTTGATATTAATAAAACATAGCTTTAATAGATATGTAACGTTTTTAAGTGTTTTTTTTAAGTATAGCGTTAATTTAATCTTCTAACGAAAAAGTCATAGATAATAAGCAAAGCTTTTTGCTAAAGTATTAAGAGTTTTTAGAGATACAAGAATTGGCATTGAGAAAACCTAAAGTTCTTACCATTATAATATATTTAACAATTCGATCTAATCTCTTCTATTTTTGTTCATCATTGATCATAGCAATGTGTCATATGTAGAACTCCAACTATTTGTTCGGCACATGTGACGGTAAATTACAATTTGTGACCGAGCGTTAACTCCTACGACAGATTTATATATCGTATTCACGTCCTACTTTATGTCACAGCTCATAAAGATGTCGTTACATTGAATTAATACGGGCGCATATTTAATTTTATTCCCTTCCAATAATTTTGTTGTCTTAACAAGATTCGTTGTTGTATTTCTGAAGTAAATGTCGTTAGTATTTTATAGGTATTTTTAGGATAAAATATTTGAAGTGCGTGGTATTTTTTCTTTGTCGTGCTAAGGTCTTTCCCAATTTCTATTGGATTCACCTATGCAACATAAGTTACCATCAGGATCCTGGGCTCATAAATATATCAAAACTAAGATACATAGATTTCCGAAATAACACATAGTTGGGCCACATGCTAGTTGCCTACTAATCAGTGAAAAAATAATTTTATTTTTGATTTACGTTTAACACTTTGACTGTAATTTAAGTCAAGTTACGGTTGAGTTTGCTCCGTCATATTGGACAGGAAGCCTCTTTCATTCGAATTAAATTTGTTCAGGGCAATGTGAATAAGAAAATGACTCCCGAGATCCTGAGGAAATTAAATTGAGTGAGCATTTAAATTTTTCATCAGACCAACCTAATTAACTTCATAATTAAACTTAGCAATCTCGCTTGCAGGGTTTTATTCATCAGTCTATTGAGATTTCATTCGTGGGGGTTAGAAGATTACAAAATTATTTCTAAGGCATTTGCGGTTTTGTTCATTATTTATTCAGCATCGTAGTACCAGTTAGCAGTGAATCTTGGTTTTAATAAATTATACAAGCACTTTATGTTGAAAGTATTCCAAATAGTGTTTTAGCAAATTTAGTGAAAAGAGATCTGTGTGTATCTGTTTTACAAATCTTTGAATGCAGTTACGTATGTTTTTAAAAGAAAGGAATACTTTTAGTAAGCACCGGTAAAATCACTATTTAGAATAGGTATCTACTACGTAGGTAAAAGATGAGTGACGAAACCACTTCCAATCAGTTGGTTCGACGTACTTTCAGCAATAGTACCTATTTAAAAAGTGGGTACATATCTGTATTTATAATATCAATTTAAATATCGATTAATATATCTACTAGAATCACTAATATGACACGCAAGTACAGGAAAACAGGAAATAAAGGACCACAAAAATATTATTCAATATGGAAAATGCCGAAATAAATTACAAAATAATGTATGTACACAATGATGTTATGTTAAGCTTTCACGTTTCTTGGTCAACTTTTCCACTTCATTTAACTTCTATACTTAAATTGTACTTAATAGCGAAAGTTGGGGACTTCAAAAAGATTTAACAATGCTTATTTGGAGGGGACAATTTCGCCCTCGACTTTTTGTGTTTATCTCGTACAAGGCTTTTGAAGAAATGAGGTATTTTCTGAAAGCCATTATTTCCAGCACCGAGTAAGTCGTTAAATAGAACAATAAATGTACAAATTTATGGTACAATTTCACATGAAAAATAAATTATTGTTAAGGCTTTGAAGAAGATAACAATAAACTCTTGTATTTTTAAATTTATTTTTTTGTGATTGTTTTTTTTTAAATATCATTATAAAAAATGAGCAAATAAATGAATACAGAACTCTTGACTAAAATAAAAAAAATACATTATGCTATAAAGTAAATGCTCATTTCAAGGTTATTTATTGTTGAAGTATTGATTCTGTCTCTACTGAAGCCTTTTTTATCACGTTGACAGCTAAACAAGCCTTTTAATTATTTCCGTATTTACCTTTGCATACCCACTCCGATTTCGAATATCTATTTATCATTCAGCTAGAGGTATTATATTAATGGACTTCATTATTTTAGTAAACATAATCATCATTATCAGTCTGTAGATCAACATAATACATCATCTTAAAAAGGAATCTATACGTTACAAAGGAAAGGACCACTCTGCATCTCCTCAATTCTATGTATTAACGATAATTCAGCAACAATTACTTCTGTTAAAGTAATAGTTTAGTTAGAGACAATTAACCCTTCGTCTAATTGTTCCGAAGTTGATGTAAGTAGGTCATAGCACGCGCTTTATGATAGTGGCTTAATATCAAAACTTTGTTTGACAAGGGTTCACGGGATAGGGTCACCTAAACCACTAGATTTGCATGTGATTTCGAGATCTTATCAACTTCACAAACTTGTATAATAAACTTCTGAAACTGTAATTACGTTTTGTTTCCCTGAACATTTTGAATCAAAAAATTAAATCTACAAGTTTTGAATTAGGAAAATATGTTTGTTATTTAGATGGAAACTAATGCATTGTTTCTTGTTTTGTATCATGTAGTGAGTTGAAATTTAATGTGTTTTAGAGCCGTTACGCACTGACGACTTGTCGCCGGCGACTTGTCTCTCGGCGACTGTGAGTTCTATTAGTTTATATTAGCGTTTACGCACTTGGTCGCTCGGTCTCTGCCTATGTTTCGGTCGCCGAGAGACAAGTCGCCGGCGACAAGTCGACAGTGCGTAACGGCTCTAAAGGTAAAATGAATTTCAAAAAAATCGTAATTGTGTTAATCACGACTTGATGAATGTATCAATGTTTTGATTTGTTTGTTACATGATACGAAGGTTGATAGATAAAACTGTGGATAAATTATCATAATTACTAAGTATTACTTATTATATTAATATACATAAAGGGATACTCTCGAATAAACAAAGACATGATTTTATAGTAGTGTTACATTAATTTAAAAAAATCAAGTTAATTTCAATGCAAACCTATAAATTCAAATTATCATAAAAATCCTAAAATTCAACTTCTGACTCCTATTTATAACACACTAAGTTGCACGAGAACGCTACGTCCTCCCTCTAGTTCATACAAATTGATATTTACGATAATAGCACGAGTTTTTCAACGAAAAGGCAAAGTTACAGTATAACAGGCTCAGTTGGATACCGACCGGAATCCAAATGGGCAAAAACGTTGAGCCGAACAACTGAAAAACGGATCTGCAATTTTCCACGGAACGAATTATTCAAGATCAATTTAATGTTTCACGAGTTAACTTTGCATTGTTGGATTTTCTATAGAAAAGCTACTTGTGCATGTTCTGAAAATAGAACACGTCAATTTTATTATATAAAAAGGATGTGTGGGTTGAGGTCGTATATTTTTAGGTGTGATCTCGCTAATGGTATATTGTAACTATTTTCTATTGTCTAGTCATGAAAGGGTGATTAATGAAGAGTAGGTAAATAGATAGTATTCACATCAAACAACCCTTGTATAAGCTTTCCTTCATGTAACAGATATAAACATTAATAAAGATACCTACATCTTCGAAATTAGTATTTCATGTCAAAGATGTTGGCTAGGACCGAAAATCGATCCAATACTAAGATTCACTGACTGTTAAACCAAGTAACCGAATACCCATGGCTATCTTTAGGTATTTCACTTTCATGTTTCAAAATCAAAGTACCTGCTCAAAAATCTAATTAAAAGAGGAAAGATGACTGAAATCGATCTCTTTTCGGTACATAAAAACAATTTTCCATTTATAAAACGCAACTGATATTTAGGTATAATTCAATAGTGTCACGTAAATAAGCTCTAGCAAGCCCCTGTAGTAGTACCAATAAATTATGCGGCGGACCACAGCACCGGCGTCCGGATGCCTGTCGAATCCAGCGGGAACCAATTAGTCGCACTCCAGAATATTTATTTGCGGTTTTCTCAAACAAGCCCTCACACACTCCGTGACTTGACTTCTTTATGCACTAGTAAAGTCATTATTGGAGTTGTAACTTTATCGATTCTAGGGTTTACTGCTGAATTTGTTTTAAGTGCTACTTGAAGTTAAATAAAAAGTTTCACTTTAATCAAAGATTTGAACAGTGACATTTACTTTTACTTGTTTAACTGCGTAACCTTTAATAAAAAAAACGAGAGAAGACTCAGTTTATCGTGAGGTCGGATAATTTAAGAAAGTCCTCTTTTTGACAGTTTTTCGAGCAAATGGTCTATCTGATTGGCAGCAGTTATTTAGTTGCCCATAGGTTTTCGCATTGCTAAGGCACAGGGCGTCTGTAACTGACTGTACTATAAAGGAAAAAAGATGAGATGATTGAAAAATAAAGTCCCGTGTGGGAAAGTCATGTCATGGAACTTATTTACTGAACCAGTGAGAATGGTTAGTAAAAAAAATATGCCAAACAATTTACCTGTATTTGACCAATCTAGTTTTTTTAAATATCAAAATTGGACTCGTTATTTGACTCATAAAACTAACTAACAACATAACAAGACACTACCAAAGCATTCTTTCCTGAATAATATAGTTGGCAAAGAATTAATTTATCGTTAAATTTCTGTAAAGCCTCCGGTTGATGGCGAATGTCGTCTGTAGAGGGTCATGCGAAGTAAACACGCAACTGAATATCGTTTACCCTACATAAAGCGATGATTGATCGTTGTTAGCACTTAATGCATTAGGTTTTTATAAAAATGCTAAGTGCTGTTATTAAGAAAGTGTTTTAAGATAAATGTGTTGGGTGGTTGATGGTTTTTTCGTGTGTTGATAAAGTATTAACTAATTTTGTATCGCGATTTAAAGGACTTAAAGGTAGGTGTGTCACGTCAATGTTCCTTGACATTGAGAGTTCCATGACCAATGGTAACTATTTACATGGGCCAATTGACTCAATGGTGCGTGAATTTTGTAGCAGTTTAGAAAATTGTGGTCCCTTATTTCACTGTTGTATGGGCATATTTTTTTATTTTTGTTTATTTATACTTATTTTAGATTCTAAGAACCATGAAAGCTTCAACAAACGGACGAAAGTCTACAAATAAAAATTTACAATTCAAATTCTTTGTTCAACATAATAATGTAAATTGCTTAAAAGCACTTGCAAGTAAAATTCGATTTCCAAAAGAAATACAAAACGCAAACAGCTATTCTCGTACCCTCTATTTTGCTTTAACCTAATTTAACTTTAGCTATTGAAGGCTCATTTTGCGTTAACGAAGTTATCGCGATGAGAATCGCGTTGCTTGTTATCCACGGTGGAATGTCTTCACACAAGATCCGGGATTACAATTTCCCTCATACAAAAAAAACAAAAATCTTCGTAGTAATATTTTTGAAGTGAGCTGAAAATTATTATTGCTACAGTTTGAACGGTACTTTTGAGTAGCGTTGAATTTATAATTTAATTGTTTTTTTTTACTTATTATTGATATACTAAGCACTCCCTTACCATTTACGCTTTTACTATTTGTCTATCTCTTGACGAGAAGTTGAGGAAAAAATTACTTTTTGACATTTCCATCTTAAAATGCAGCAGGGCATAACGCTTAAACAAAACAACTCCTAATTAATTCTAGCCATAAAAAGTTAAAAAACACTTTATTCTGTCTGCAGACGAGGCCGATGAATTAAAGATAGTTTAAATATATAATCTTTTAACAGTATTAAAACTTTAACGTCGTTACTAAGCTTAAAAGTAAAGTATACTTTTTAAAATTCGGTTCATTACCCCAAACCATTTGAGATTATAAAACCAATTATTCTAAAATAATTAACTAGAAGCGTAATGGAAAAACCTAATAATCATAAAGTTAAAAGTACCAAAATGCCGTAGAAAATTCAATATAACCTCAACATAGCGAGGAAAGAATGAATTTTCACGTTTTCATAAATTTTTATAGATATTATGATATAAATGTTAATAGGTGGATATTGTTTCAATACGGTCTTGGAAAGTTATCAAAATACCTCGGATACGATACAGGGAAGCCGTTATCGGCAGATAAATTGATATTTATTATTATGAAGTATTTTTTTTCACTCATCCCTCGTGTGTGGGATGGGGGAACGGAATGAGTTCCCTGCTTAAGTCGGATTAAACTCTTTCGGTTATCCCGTTTCGTACAAGTTACGGTTTTGATGAGAACGTTTATGACGTCGATTGGAATCTTAAAGAATTATGAGGCGGGCTTAGGTGGATTCTGTTTGAGCTTGTTCATTAATTTTAAATTAAATTTACAATACTATAACATTCGGAAAATTATGAATGTCACTTTATCTTGATTACTTTGCTAGTTTAGAGTACCTACATTTCTATCGATAGAACTAACTCTTGTTTTTCGGTAAATTTTATTAAGAGTTCATAAAAATAAATTTGGTAAAATAATAGTATAATAAATAAGTTTGAATCGTCTATTATAAATTATTAACATACAAAGTTATACTTAAAAATCTACAATTATCTAGAAACATACCACTACAATCTCAGTCCCGAAAGTTCCATCAACGTAATACACCACAGTTGAAAATTTACTTCCCAAAATTAGATGAAGCCTATCCCGGCACCTACATTGTTAGTTTGACGAGGCCATACATTCACCGTGACTTGTATCCGCGTCAGAGCTGAGTTATAGCCTCCCTGTTTTGGTGAGAATTGTTAATTAAACCACACCGATACGCCACTCACAATAGGTATACTCGCTTGATAAAATTACAGGACCGATCTCCGATGTTATTTAATTCCAGGTTGATGCTTTTTGTAAATTGCGGTAGGCTTGTCGCAGTGCTGCAAATTTTCAGTTTTTCTTGGCTTATCGTATCAATTACCAATTTTAGGATATGGACGCATGCCACTGTTGTTAATCTCACTGATGATGAATGATAAGTGATGATGTATGTATATGATAATGATGATGAAGATATAATCATTTTAGTAGTGTACTTTATTGTTTACTGCCGTCAGAAGCAAACGTAGTAAACAATTATTTTCAGGTGGTGCATTCACTCGTTTGGCTATTAAGGCAATAAAAAATTGTTGCATGGTGATTAAAATCAATGCGACTACACTAGCTAGGAAATATAGGCCTTCCAACAGGAATAATATGTATCAATTTTCAGAGACAGCGAAGCAACCAGTTAAGCTGCTCATAATATAACCGCTGAGGTTTAATATCCCTAAATTGAACCACACAGAATGTTATGTACACGTCGTTTATCAAATACATAAAACCATAACTGCTTTAGCTTTAGGCAATTTCCAAATATTCAAAAGCAGTTAGGTACAGCAGTTTACATATCTAATACCATTATGTTTCGGCGTTAAAACGTTATCGTGGTCCCGCTGGTATAGTCAGGGTCCTCCAATGAGCTTAGTTCGAAAGTGTGAATCGATCGCCAATTAGAAACCACTGATAACACCCAGTAGCCGAGTTTGTGCTGGTTTTATGTTACAAAATTACGGTGGTCGATGAAGTTGCTCTGTGAAGTCCTGAACGAAGTGTTATTACTTGAAGCAACGATCGCAACCTGCGTCTTGGGACCTACGTGATTAAGTGCCGTGAAGTATACCTAGCTGTAGTAAATGTTAATGTAATTTAACCAGTTTATTGGTGTTCTGTTATATTTGAGAATGTTAGAGTATATACTAGGAGCCAAGGTTCTACTTTAGACTGTTTTAATGTTTTAGAAATAAAAGTATCCCATTGCAAAAATCTTGGCTTTACTTTGTTCTGGGAAATATACGGGTATATTTTTAATCAGATGGCCCATTATGCTCGTCTATCCATAATATTCCAAATTGAATTGTTTTCCTGTCCTTCCAAAAGTAATTAACAAACTTCAGACTTGTTTACAAGACAAAACAAGCCGTCTATAAAATCGAAAATGGTTCAAAAGTTCCTTGTTATAGTTTATCAATGTTAAATTTCTAGGAATTGTTATCCTGGTTTCGAAGTTTTGATTGATGGAGACAAAGTTTGGTTCCGTGAAGATGGCACAAATAGATTGGGGTAATTTAAAACAAAAAGATAACCCAGTATATCTGAATAAAGGATTTTTAGTAAAAAATGAGGTGTTCCGGATTTTTAGTTAATGTTAAAAAATAACATATAATATTGTTAGTGTGGCAGTTTACGCTTACCATCATCCTATATCTAATTACAATAATTATCATGTACCTATTACATCAAAAATTAATAACAGATTAATTTATTTAATTGTGTAGTTTACGTAACAATTTACAAATAGCTTTATAATATTATAATTATAATTGGAGAAGTAATTAGCAAAAATATTGATTTGTAAGTTTGCCTTTCAGTGAATATTTCCCAGAGGTCTATTAATGTACAATTTGTTCCTCCAAAAACGTTTGGTTTTCTTTTTTATATTTTTGACACTTTGTAAACTTTGAACCCCCACTTACGCAGTATCTCGCACTGTTTATTCTGAGGCCTTATTTAAAATTTATTAAAGGTAAGGTCCCTATGAAAAAAGCGCGGAGGAAAAGTAGAAATTCAGATTCAGAAATGAAATGAATACGGGGCTTGAGGCGTTTCGTCGCCAATGAATAATTTATTTTAGAACTGGGTTTTCGCGAAATTACTTGCCGTTTCATTTGAAAGAATATGTCGACATTCCAATTGACTACTAATGCTTTTGAAAGTTTCATATCTATGTGTATTATTTGGAATATTCAGTTTTCTTTAGATTTGATACGTCTGCATTAGGTTTCGCTTTTTAACCTCCATCATTCATGATAATTATGTCTTAAATACGCAAACTCCACTTTATACATTGAAATACTGCTATAAAGTTGAATATAACAGGACTGCAGCGTTACACACAATTTTAATTTTTCAATATTATTATTTTTAATTAAAAGTGAAGGGCGGATAACCAATTTAAGCAATACTACTGTGAATTGCTTAAATTTAGTTGCGTAATTTTGTTTAAAGCTAACCTTATTCCAAAATTATAATAATCAGCCGCTATTTAGGTCTTAGGTTCGGTTTATATCCTAACCATGGGTCGGCTGTTAAGGGCGAGCGGTAATAGTTTTTAATGCTGATTGGCTCTATAAAATCTAAACCAATGCCCACGGATGCCTAACAATTTCATTTTCCACTTATATTTACAAACTATCGAGTATCTACTACCTTAGTTAATAAAAACAAAAATTTAAATAAAGAAACAAATTGAACAAACCAATTAAATATTCGAAATCACTTTCTCGAGATTCCTTTCAGGGGCCACAACTGTTAAAGTTCTCACATAAACAAGGAAAATTAACCGTAACACGAAAATGAGTTCCCGTCTACACAAAACTTCTCATTATGGAGAGGAAAAGCTAAGAAACCCCGCTTAGTTTCGAGTTTATCAATAAACTTGAGGTGAATTTACATAAAACCGTCATTTTACAACTTTGCTGCGTAATAATCTAGTTAATTCGATAAAATTACGATTGCTTTTGTTTTCTTCAATTTAAGAGGGATTTAGAGTTACCTGTAAATGAAATAATGACGGAGTTAAGTGAAAACCGTCTGTTATCTTTGTGTATTCAATTCGATACATACTCTGTATCAAGATTTCCTTCAGAACGTTATTTTGTGGAGGATTAAGGAGTGTTGTGAAATAGTAGGTCACCTAAGTTTACTTTATAAGAATGTCATCTTGCGTCTTTGTTTCTTAAAGATATAGATTTTAGTCTCACTGTACCCGTATAAGTATTAAATGCTATTGACGAACAATAGGGTTGTGTAGACAAGTAATTCATAACTCGGAAAGACAAAAGACGAAATAAATATTATCAGATTCCATTTTTTCGCTCAAATTGATTCCAATACCTAATCAGTGAAATCCAGGTTATTTATTCCTCAATTCTTAAATTTATAAAACTACTGAATATGTGAAATGAAAAATACATGTCAAGGAAACATAGTAGTAATACACTAAAAACTTGAGAGGTGTCAAGGGACTCCCGGATGGAACGAAGTTCCTCTCGATTAATTAGTGAGGGAATTGTAATAAAATTTTATTTTTTTAAGTTATAATTATTAGTTAGTTTAAAACGTCTGTCTCTCTCTCTCTCTTCTATTTTGTTTTATAAAATATTTTGATCACAGCGCCATCTAGCATTAATCATATAAAACAAAATAAATAATTGTTTTAAAAGATTTTAATCTAAGATTTTAAAAGTGTCGTGACAACTTTTTTATAAGAATTTCCGTCTAGCCCTCTTTCGATAACGCGCGATAAGGAACTTCGTTCCAAAAATTATAAGTCTAGCCAACTTTTAAATTACGGAATAATATGGCAAGAAGTAATAAATTACGCGAAGAGAATAAAATAAATCATTTTTAGCGCACAGACGCGAATTCTAATAAGAGAAAAGCTCATTACAAATTGCATGATTGACAGTTTCCATTCGTCATTCATAATTAGATTGCGTCATTGATGGCAGAGTTGTTTCATCGGGTCCTGAGCTTCTGGATGAGATCGAGAGGTTCTATGGACAGTTGTACACATGTACTCGGCAACCCGTGACAAACCTGGCAAAAAACCCAAGAGCCAAACTTACCCGACACTATACCGAAGATATTCCGGACGTCAGCTTGTACGAGATTAGGATGGCCCTCAAACAGCTGAAAGACAACAAGGCGCCGGGTGATGACGGTATCACGGCTGAGCTTCTGAAAGCGGGAGGGAAACCTATCCTCAAGGCTCTTCAGAAGCTTTTCGATACCGTCATACTCGAAGGGAAAACGCCACGGGCATGGACCAGGGGTTTGGTCGCATTGTTCTTCAAGAAGGGTGATAATACCCTTCTGAAAAATTATCGACCCATTACGCTCCTGAGCCATGTCTATAAGCTGTTTTCGAGGGTCATCACGAATCGTCTCTCACGCAGGCTTGACGACTTCCAGCCTCCCGAACAAGCCGGTTTCCGAAAAGGCTATAGTACCGTAGACCACATACATACGCTGCGACAAGTTATACAGAAAACCGAGGAGTATAACTTGCCTCTTTGCTTGGCGTTTGTGGACTACGAGAAAGCCTTTGATTCTGTCGAAACATGGGCTGTATTGCAGTCTCTTCAGCGGTGCCAAGTCCTCTACCGGTATATTGAAGTGTTAAATTTCCTCTACAAAAACCCCCCTTTTTCCCTCCCCCTCCCCGGGCCCCCCTCCAAAACCCTCTCTCCAGGGGGGCGGGAGGGGGGGGGGATATTTTATTACCACAATTCTTTTCCCCCCCCGCGGGGGGGATTTTTTTGGTTTTTTTGGGGGGGGGGGTTATTTTAATTAATAAGTGGGGAAATAACCCCCCCTCTTCTCGCCCGCGGTGGTGGGGGTAGTGGTGGTTGGTTTGTATGGCAATGTTAATGTATATTTGTGTTGGCTAAAAACAGTGAATGTGTTCATTCTAAAGATATGTTAATGTTGGTATACAACGCCACTCACTCACTACATCATTCATTCGGTCTATGAAAAATGTTCGTTCTGTTGCCTTCAAATACTTGTGAGTGTAACATCAATTTTGTCAATTTATAATAAACGAGTAATCTACTGCAATCTGAGTGCTGCTTTTATTTAAAGAACATCAGGTTATGGGCCCAGTTCACCTATACCTGTTTGTTGTAAGTTGGCATTAGGAGTTACGGAGAAAATTCAGCGAGAAGGAAAAGTGAGGTTATTTCACTACTGTTCGGCGGGCGGCACGCGGTCGCGGTCACTAAGAATATCGTTGAAAAGGACAAGGTCGGCATGGAAGGCAACAACAATAACAACGTCAGCGTGATCAAGTTGGAAGGGGCCAAAAATTGGAACATTTGGAAATTCCAAACGACAGTGCTGTTGAGGAGCAACGGCTGGTTGAACGTTGTGGAGGGAAAATACATGAAGCCTGAAGACGCTACGGAGATACCTGCATGGGAAGCGAAGGATGCGAAGGCGCAAACGTTATTAGTTACACGGATGTCGGAGGAAGCAATGTTGCACATTATTACGTGTACGAGTTCCGCCGAAATGTGGAGAAAACTTCAAAGCGTTTACGAACAAAAAACTGAGACTAGTGTGCACATATTGCAACAGAGATTCTTCAAGTATAAGTTTGAAAAGGGTACAGACATGTCCATATTCCTTTCTAAAATTCAGGAAATGCAAAACCAACTAAAACAGATGGGCGAAGAAGTTTCAAATAAATTTGCAATCACGAAGGTATTAATGTCATTACCAGACGAATATAAACATTTCGTATCCGCCTGGGAGTCTGCGCCCGATGATAAACAGACTTACGAGAATTTAGTGGCCAGATTACTGATTGAAGAAGAGAGGATCAAGGACAAGAATCAGGATGCGCAACAAACATCTTCTGCATTTTTAGTGAAAAATAAAAAGTTTATAAAATGTTTCAAGTGTGGTAAAAATGGACACTTTCAAAGTGAGTGTAAAGACAATAAAAATAACAGTGAACGGAACATGAGTAATAAGAATTGTTTCTACTGTGGAAAGTTTGGTCATTTAAAGTCCCAGTGTCGTTTTCGAAAAGAAAAAATGTCTAAATCTGAAGAGAAAATAAATAGTAACGCGTTTGTTGTGTCTGCTTCGTTAAATAAATTACAAAAATCAAAGTGGCTTGTAGATTCTGGTGCTAGCGAACACATGTGCCGGGATCGTGCATTGTTTTCATCATTCACTCATACTTCGCCAAAACCTGTAATCGTAGGTAATGGCGCCATAATTAATGCGCTTGGTTACGGACAGATGGCAGTTCAAGTATCGAACGAGAATGAATGGATTGATACAGTGATTGAGAATGTGTTGTTCGTTCCGGAACTGGAAACTAATTTGTTCTCGGTCAATAAAGCCACAGACAAAGGATATGTCATGATGACAAATGACAGTTCGTGCAAATTTTATAAGTCAAACAAAATTTGCGCGGTTGCAAAAAGAATGGGAAGTTCTTATTATTTAGATTTCCGCTATAAAAGTAATTTTGAGATCGCGAGTACTGCTAAATTAGTGCCGAATGACCTGAATGAGTGGCACAGAAGATTAACGCATCAAAACTTTAGTTATGTTAAAGATATTCTGCGGAAGAACAAAGTTGAGGTTAAACAAACATCCGAGCCAGTCTGTGAGAGCTGTTTGGTGGGAAAGATTCATAGATTGCCGTTCAGTAGAAGTGAGTACAAAAGCACAAAGACATGTGAGCTAATTCATGTTGACACCTGTGGTCCCATGGAGGAACCGTCAGTTGGAGGGTCAAGGTACTTTGTCTTGCTGAAAGATGATTATTCAAACTATAGAAGTGTGTATTTTGTGAAAACCAAAGATAAAATCAAACACATAATTGAGGACTTTATAAATAAGGCTGAGAATATTACCGGAAATAAGGTGAAGACAGTCAGAAGTGATAATGGACTGGAATTTGTAAACAACGAAGTGAAAGAAGTTTTCTCAAGTCGTGGAATAATACATCAAACTACTGTACCATACACTCCGGAACAAAACGGAAAAGTTGAAAGAGAAAATAGAACTCTGGTGGAAGCGGCAAGGACTATGATTCATGAGAAAAATTTACCTAAGAAACTATGGGCTGAAGCTATAAGCACAGCAGTGTATGTGTTGAATAGAACTGTCAAGAGCCACGAAGATGGAAAATCTCCGTTTGAGGTATGGACGGGGAAAACATATGATATCCATGAGTTGAGAGCCTTTGGTACAGAAGTATATGTACACATTCCAAAGGAAAGAAGGAAGAAGTGGGACAAGAAAGCAGAGAAGGGCTTGATGGTCGGGTATGAGGAGAATGTGAAGGGATACCGTATTTACAATGCTCAGAAGAACACTGTGGAGACAAAAAGGGACATTGTTTTCTTACAGGAAGAGGAGAAAGAAAAACCTCAAGTGCAAGGAGGTGAAGGTCAAACTGTGGTGTCATTAAACCTTGAAGAGGAAATAGAGCAAGAAAGTAGACCCAAGACAAGTATTGATGAGATTGTTATCCCTGAATCTGAAGAAACAACCCATACAAGTGGTAGTTTAGTAGATAGATCCGATACTGACAGTGACTATTTGCCGTGTAGTGAAGAAGAACACCTGTTAGAAGAAAGTAGTTCACCCCGAGAGGAACGGAGTAAGCGTGTGCGTAAACAAACATCTTTTTATAAGTGCAATAATGTGTATCTAGACAATAGTGAGTGCGAACCGGTTACATATGGTGCAGCCATGAGTAGAAGTGATGCTGGTGAGTGGAGAGCAGCTATTGCTAGGGAACTAAAGACTCTAAAAGACAATGACACATGGACTGTTTGTGATTTACCATTACATGCTAAGACTGTAAGTAGCAAATGGGTTTTTAAAATTAAAAATGTAAATAATGTAAAACAGTATAAAGCCAGGCTTGTAGCCAGGGGGTTTGAGCAACAGGATATACTTAATTTAAATGATATTTATGCTCCAGTTGCTAAGCTAACAACCTTCAGGTTATTTGTAGTAATAGCAACTAAATATAATTTACCTATTCACCAATTAGATGTCACGGGTGCCTTTTTGTATGGCGATATTAAAGAGAATGTTTATTTAAGTTTACCAGAAGGGGCTTATACAGGAAATAATAAAATAGTAAAGTTAAATAAGTCATTATATGGATTGAAAAGTTCACCAAAATCTTGGAATGTAAAATTTAATAGTGTAATCATTCAAGAAGGATTTGTAAGGTCAAACTCTGACTCATGTTTGTATAAAAAGTTTAGGGATGCAGATAAAATATTTTTGTTAATTTATGTTGATGATTTATTAATTTTTGGAACAAATGAAGATGAGGTCACAAAACTAAAAATAACATTAAATAAAGAATTTAGGATGAAAGATCTAGGTTTAATATCTGAATTTTTAGGAATAAATGTGAAACAAAATTTAGAAAATGGCTCAACTATACTATCTCAAAGAAATTACTTAGAGAATGTACTTAAGAGATTTAAAATGGAAAATTGTAAACATATGTCAACACCCTTGGACATTAATTTTAATACTAAAATATTTGATTCTGATACTAATTGTTGTAAGGACATTGAAGGAATCTGTAGGCAAATTATTGGTTGCCTTATGTATGCTGTTTCAGGCACTAGACCTGACCTGTGCTTTGCAGTATCTTTATTAAGTAGGTATCAGAAGTGCGCTAATAGTGTGTTATTAAGTGCACTTAAGAGAGTATTGCGTTATGTTAGCCATACATTAGATTATAAGATTGTTTATAAATGTAATAATACTATGTTGCAAGGTTATTGTGATGCAGATTGGGCCGGTGATCAGAGGGACCGAAAGTCCACATCTGGCTATCTATTTAGTTTTGCAAATTGTTTGATTGTGTGGTGCTCAAAGAAGCAATCTTCTGTAGGTTTGTCCTCTACTGAGGCTGAATATATTTCAATGAGTATGGCCGCAAGTGAAGCTTGCTGGCTTATTAACTTATTACATGATTTTGATATCCAAAATGTTACTCCTGTTAAGTTGTATTGTGATAATCAGTCAGCTATTTTAAATGCATGTACTGAGTCAGTTAAACGTCTTAAACATGTTGATATTAGATACCATTTTGTTAAAGATTTAGTCATAAATAATAAAATTGCTGTTGAGTATGTAAGTACTTCAGAACAACTGGCAGATATGTTAACAAAGTCATTAAGTAAAGATTTATTAATTAAGTTTCTGACACAGTGTAATGTAAAGTTATAAATAATGTAGGAGTGGTGGTATTTTTTTTGTTGTTTGCTATTTTATATAAAATTGTTTGGTTAGATATACATAAACATTGAGAAGGGGTGTTGTTAATATGGCAATGTTAATGTATATTTGTGTTGGCTAAAAACAGTGAATGTGTTCATTCTAAAGATATGTTAATGTTGGTATACAACGCCACTCACTCACTACATCATTCATTCGGTCTATGAAAAATGTTCGTTCTGTTGCCTTCAAATACTTGTGAGTGTAACATCAATTTTGTCAATTTATAATAAACGAGTAATCTACTGCAATCTGAGTGCTGCTTTTATTTAAAGAACATCAGGCTGAAACCGCGGAGGAGCTCTCTGCAATGCTCAATGATCTCAGCAGAGTTTCCTTGGAAGTAGGTTAAAAAAAAAAAATGGAAAAAAAAAAATTTATATAGAATGTCCATTTTTTACCTTTTCAAAAATTTATGGGGGATTTTGTGTTTGAAATGGAAGAGAATATATAAGGGGGAAAAATTGATTAAAAAAGAAAATCAAATTTTGAAGGAGAAAAAAAGGGAAGAAAACAAGGGGGGGGGGGGGGGGGGGGGAGGGGGGGGAAATTTTTTTCCACAAAAAAAAAGGAATAAAAAAAAAAAAAATTATTAGAGGGGGGGGTGTGGGGGGGGAGAAAAGAAGGAAGGGAGGGGGGGGGGGGGGGGGGGGATTTAAAAAAAGAGAGGAAAAAAAAAAAAAAAGGGAGGGGGGGGGGGGGGGGGGGGGTTTGTGGGAGGAAAAAAAAAAAGAAGAGGATCCGCAGAAGGACTAAAGTAACCGACATAGCCCGAAGAATTGCATCTTTGAAGTGGCAATGGGCAGGACACATTGTGCGAAGAACGGATGGCCGGTGGGGCCGAAAAGTTCTGGAGTGGCGGCCACGAACCGGTAGGCGCAATGTTGGTAGACCCCCCACAAGATGGACCGACGATCTGGTCAAGATTGCGGGAGGTCACTGGATGCAGATGGCGCAGGACCGGTCGATGTGGCGAAGTTTGGGGGAGGCCTATGTCCAGCAGTGGACGTCTATAGGCTGATGATGATGATGATGATGCACAGACGCGAATTCTAATAAGAGAAAAGCTCATTACAAATTGCATGATTGACAGTTTCCATTCGTCATTCATAATTAAAGAGAAAATGGAATTTCGATATTGGAAAATTCAGAACGAGGTTAATTCAAAAAATATTTGCATTTAAAAATGTACTCTGTCCTCTTTAAATATAACTTTATTAATGTTATTTTGCTTCATCATTTGTCAATTATTCAACAAAAAAAGCAGAGATAGATAGATGGAAAATTCTTTATGTAACACCACATAAAAGTAATTGCGATTTTTTCAGTGGATTACAAATCGGTTATACTTTTAATTTATTGTTGAAACCATTATAATAACATTAACTATTCACCACTTACGAACACATTATAATTCTGATAAAAATAACGAGACATCCCAGCACGTAAAAGCAATTTCACTAATTTTTCAGCAATAAACTTTTCGTACAAATTGAAAGGCAAACTTGTTACATTTGCCCAAGTGGCATGGCTGCTATTTCATCACAATTACTGAAGGAGTAATAAAAAGTTTCTACGGCGATGTAAACGTGACGGCGATACTGAAGCGATACGTGTGACGAATTGACAAAAACGCGAACTGTAACAATAAGGACGTCTTGGCATAGAATCATTTACTAAACAGAAGTAAAATTGATGTATGTAATGTTTATGTAACACACTTTTATCTGGTACTACCAACCAAGACTTGGCGCTAGGGCTTATAGCGTTTAATTTAAATTAGTATACATGACGTTTTTAAAACAATTGACACTCGGTTTTGTTTTTTTTAAAACCACAATTTCGTGTCTGAAATATGGATAAGTGTGAGCACGGGAAGGCGATTTCTATCTTATTTTATTTCTGTATAATTTACTGTGCAATAAGAAATACTTGTCATGAAAGTAGATCCGAGGAAATGTTGTATCACTTTGGAAAATGAAGCTACTTGTAGCATTTATTGTCGTTTGTGAATCCTGTTCGATGGGACGTGATATACAAATAGGAGGTTCTTTCCAAACAAAAAACAGAACGGTAAAATACATGAGGAGCTTGATTTTTGTTCGTGAAGTGACTTTCTAGTTTATGTATCGTTATAAAAAAAATATGACTACATTTGGCGTTATAGTTACGACTTTAGTACTTTAGTTATACTTGTGTTATAAGTGTACGATATAAGGAACGAGATGCATAGATGACTGGTTAAGATGTTGATGTTTCCGCAGAAATATAATGGAAATTGGACCGCGGTGTTCCTGGAGCGCTATGACATGTCCCTCTTTAAACGAGGTTTAAGAAAAGTCCTGTATGGGTAGGTGATAGATAACGGCCTCTCATTGCCCTGGCATTGCAGAGGTTCATGAGCGACGGTGACCGCTTACCATCAAGTGGGCTGTAGGCTCGTTTAGCTATCTTGCAATTAAAAAAAAAATATGTATACATACACTGTCGCGGTTTTTTTTTTTTTATTGCGTGACAGATAAACGAGCCTTATTTGTAAAAAAAACATTATTATGAAGCTGCCTTACACTTATGCATATCCCAAAAACCAATTTCATAGTTCAGCTGTTCCATTGCTATCGAGAGCCACGGACAAATATTAGCATTGACATAATGACGTAGCCGCAAAGTCAATAGGACTGTCCACCTCGTGGTCTGGTGATTTCAGTGCACCGCGCGAATTTCACGGTTTCCTCGCAATGCAATGTTTTGTTTGCGTTTGTGCTCGAAATTTTAAATGAATGCGGTATTTGTTTTGATGATTAAAGTGAGAATGTAGTGGGAATAATAATTGTTTTTATTTTTGATTGTCAGGTGTTGTTGTCAGTGCGGATTTGGTGAGGTAGATCTGAATTGAGGTTGTGTAAATAACAAATTACAGAGTAGTTTGGATAGTTCTTCATACATAATTTAGACTTTGCCTTATAGTACTTGTAAGACTTATCTCAAAGTCAGTATCAAATTTCAAAATAATTAATATCTAAACTAAATGTTCTTCTCACCTGAAAGTTCATCAAGGATTAATGTTATCAAACTTGTTTTCCTGAATACAATACCTAAAAATGTCTCCAACAAATAACATCTACGACTTCTTATTTTCCCGATACGATGACAAAACTTTGATTTGTCCCATCAAATTCGGACCCCAATTGTTTTTCCGAGTGAGCGCCTCAAAATAACAATTCGTTAAGGTCCTGACGAACCCTCTTTGGTCGTCGCTCGTTTATGCACCAGTAACGACCGCGGAAGACATTGCATTCAGAGTTTTAGATGTTAAATTCACCGGAATAATTAACAGAAATTAACATCCGGAACATACGGGTGTAGATTCTTTGACCGTCACATGTTAATTGGATCCCGCGTGAGTTGGCTGTACACGTGTTCATGATGGCTTCCGAAATGAAAATACAATTCATTGTGCACCAATGGTCGGAAGATAATTGGGGCACCTCATATACGTTTCTTCTTTATGACACTAAGAGAGATGGATATGCTACGTAAGCGTAAGTTATAGAAAAACATTTCATTCAAATATAAAAAAAGTAAATTCTATTAATATTGCATATTACGTTTAACAGATACTCAATAGATACAACGAAACGACTACCAATAGTCATAAAACTCAAAATACTAAGCTTTCAATAAACACAAGCCAATAAAAACCCTATTACAACTTCAAATGGAAATCATAACTGTAAAAACGTAATTACGGCGCACCAATTTCATATTTTAAGCCGTGCAGAAATTGTACCAATTCGTATAATAAAGCAATCGGTTCTAAGCACTCTCCTGTGAGGTGCCAGTTAACGCCTCCAGGAGGGTTAAGTGAGGATAATTTTCCTTTGCGTGCCCAGTCTTAATGACGCACCCTCTGCACGGTGAAGGGTGCAGATTTTTACTGAATATTTTACGCATCGTTTTTTTCTTTAATATGTTTTGAATGGAATTTTGCAATTATATCATTTCTTTGATGTTGAAACGTGGGGTAAATGGTAGAATGTTTTTTTTTTCAATTTGTAAATGAGATTGGTTAGCAGAAAATAGAAAATTCTTGCATGTTGTAGTAGGTGTGTAAAGAAAGTATTTGATTTTAATTAAAAAAAAATCTTTAATGCCTAATCTTAAAAACTACTTTTCTGTATCCTACTTGCACAGTCATAGTCAGTCATACATATTTTCTTCTTCTTCATAATCTTCTTTACTTTCAGCAAAGTGTTTGTTGATTGTATTAGTGTCCCATAAGTCTTTAGAAGATTCTACGCAAGAAATGTTTTCAAAATTAGGAGTACCAATAAACTTTATGAAATTATTATAATAACCAACCTAAATAGCTAATTAGTAACTCAATACAATAATAAGAGACCAAGTTTATTGCGAAGGCACGTATTCCACATACAATTAAAGTAATTATAAATAATTTGTGGAATATTTCGCGTTATTTTCAACTTAACAATATAATGGAATGTTCACATCGCAGGCTCGTGCGAGATATTTGCCTTAATTAAAACTTGTCCCAGTTCGTTGTGACGTAGAATAAGATTAACTAAATGTGTCTTTTGCATCCTTGCCTTAAAATCTCAAGTTTTAAGATCAAAAAGTGTATTAAAGCTGAAAAATTTAGTTTAAGTTTCATTCTCTTCGAAATATCTGAATGGTCCTCTAGGAAAATAAGTAGTTATACATCTAACATTGAATTATCATGGTTGGGTTTGAATCTTGTTGGGTCTGTTGTTTTACAATTAATTCACACACACAATTCAATTAATAATCAAGACACCTCTGCAAAACATTGTGAGGAAACCTACATATTGCAGAAGTTATGATTTTTTATTAACACTTAGGTGGAGCTTATGGACTCCTGCAATGTTAGAGGATACTTACTATGAGGTCAATACCTTCCGTGTAGAATACTTCTCGAATATCATTTATAGAAGGTCGTCAAGTAAAGTCCTGAATTCGCATTAGGTAAGTTCATGTTGTTTCATTCCATCACTCAGTAAAACCAAGCCTAGGTTCTAGCAGCAGCGTAGATTAAATTTGGAAGGAAATGTTGATCAGTCATTCCAGTTCACTATTTCTATGTAAATGGGCCCGTGTCCAGTAGCCGAACAGTTTGTCTTACAACGGGAACTCATTAAGTTACGAGCAATATCGAATCCGTGCTCTACCGATCGTTAATTGGAGCTCTGTCGATTACGTAATAGTTCGATATACATTTGAATTGATTAATGGCTGTGAAAATTATTAATTGGAGCATGCGAAAAGATAGTTTTCGTTTTTATAAAATATTTTTGATCAATAAGATTCATTATTTTGAGTTGAGAAGTTTTGAAATATTTTCAATATTTAAATTTTATTTTGAATTCACCAAAAATGTATTATGATTTTGTAGACGCCAATACCTACAAACTTTGAGAATCATATAAATTCAATCATCATTTTTAATTAGTAATTTCAAAACTTTAAATAACCCACATCAGACAGTTAGTAGCAATAAGTAGCAAAAAGTTCCAAATATAAAACGACAAGTTGTTTATAGTAGAAAACCTAATGAATGTTCATATATCACCAAGCAATCTACAGAGTAGCGCCGGACGTGGCAATGACGCGTCTTTTCCGGACGAACGAATTATTTCTTTCATGCTTTCATTGCCATTTGACGAGAAATTATATGTGATAACTATTTTTACGATAGAAGAAAATATTACATCTTATTTTAAAGCTGCAGAATAGTTTTCAGGGGTTTAAAAAATAATAATTGATATTTTAAGTTGACTGTTTTTGTTTAAAATTGAATTATTTTGGTTTCTTTGATTGAATTATTTTGCAAGATAGATAAGCGATTGTACTTCCTGCATGTTGGTAAGCGGCTACCGTCCCTCATTTAGGTATGCCGTTTCTTTAACATCGTTTCAGGATAGACACGTTTTAGGTTTTTCTGGTTATAAGTAACAAATTTCAGCCAGCTAACGATATTTAAGAAATTTGTTTTCTTACCTTCATAAATCAGTTAATAACTTTAATTCATACTTAGAATTTGGTAATAAATGGAAACATTCTGTTTAATAAGTGTGTTAACAATAAATAAATTAAAAAAAAAAAAATCCACGTGTAATAGCAAGTTACTAGGAATTTTCCTTGTACTACGGGTAACAGTTTCTCTGATACACGAAAAAGTATAGTTTAGCTCAAATGAATCTAATGAATGTTAAGTCCAAGATCTTGATTCCGACTCCGTCCCTAATCGCTAGACTAACGAGTTGATTTAGTAACAGTAACCTTTTACTATTTGAATTTATTGAGAAATTACTAGCATTTTCATTTTCACTTAAATGTTCATTCGTTTAAATGACAGGACGGTCCGGACGTAGCAATGACGTGTGCTTTTCCGGATTTTTCTTTTATTTTCCCCGACTCGTGAGGAAATGGAGTGAGCGACATAATTTCATTTTTCCTATTAAGGTATCGAAAGCTTTCGGTTGCTTTTAAATCAAACAGAAGTCTCTCTTATTCTGATATTGAGTTAACAATAATATTTTACTAGCAAGCTTTTGGATTTCAAGATCTCAAACTAGTAATTTGGAAGACAAACTTCTAATGATAATTTTATCATTGTTTTTATAATTCTCAGATGGAAAACAATTTACAAGGTTCATTCTAAGAGTCGCCTAACGCAATTTAATTTCATTTTATAGTACATCTCAAATGACTGTTAATTCCTGTTTGTAATGCCGCCTTTGCATAATATTTGATGATTTCGAAGTTTTTTAGGATTAGCATAATAACCGGCAATTACGTTCGGATTCGGATGAAGTGTCAAAGCCAACAAATCAAAGTTGGTGTCAACAAATCAGTGCGCGGTAACGGCGACATTAAGCAAGCGCGAAATATTAATTTTAATTTATTCAGACCGTAGCCCGCTTCGGCCGCCGCAGTAAATTAAGTAAGCGGAAGAAACCTCATTTATTTTTGGCCGGATGCGGCGAAATTCACATCCGCGTTAAATACACAACCCGACGAAACGCGCACTTTCTCGTTTCGAGTGTTCTCAGTTAAAATTTAATTTCGCCAGCAAATTACTGTCTTTTTGTTATTCACTTTCTGAATTTCTGATTACGAAATTAGCTCGCGCCCTTGATCATTAATTCATCTTCTCAGTCGTACTTAATTGAGAATTGTTATTAAATATTAATCAAAGATGCGTAGATAAAACGCGAGTACATATTCATGGTTGTTTCTTCCTCGTATTAATTATTCGAGATGAAATGGGGAGAGTACGGTAATCCACGGATTTGTTACAGAAAGTGAAACGTCAGAGTCTGAAATGCGTAATGTACACGGAGATAAAGATTAAGGTGTTTGGATAAATATTAATTAGGTTGTTTGCAAGACATGATATAAAGTTTACATAGGTAACTCGATTTTTAAATCTTATAATAATAAAAATTTAAATTCACAGTAATCCGAAATAACAATTTGTTTCAAATTAGAATCGAATTGTATTTTTGATTATTTGTGCAATGTTGCATCAAGCAGGTCGGTATGTGAAAATAATATATTTAGTCTCTATCTTAAATCCTTGTGAAGTTTTATTTCCATTGGTAGAAAAAAATGTCACAGTACTTTATTTTGTAATTATAAATTAACAAACGAAAACGTAGCGGGAATTGTCCATTATTTTGTAACAAAAACTTTTCCCCTACCTATTATAAGACAATTACAGACAACCTGCAACGGAACTGCATCTAAACTTGTCCTCTCACGCAATTAGACAACAAAACAACATTTAGTGCAACAACTGTCCTCATGTAGGAGTCTATTCATTAACCCTCCGCTGCCGTATCGCACATCTAAAATACAACGGCGAGCCAATTAAAGTTGACCCCGTGGCTTCGTTCCGCTACTGCACTCTTAATCAGTGAGCAGATACACGGTTAATTAATGTGATCCGCTTTTATTATTCTACTCGTAAAATGGGATATTCGTCAGGTCGGTAATGGCCAGTTTGGCGCATGCGGGTTTTAAAATTTCGGATTCTGTGGCCGTTAAATTTTGATTAGAATGTTACTGTACTTGTTTAGTGATTTTCTAGTGATTTTTATTGCTTTGGGTTTCGTAGTTGGGATTAAGATGTGTGATTGTTGTGGTTGGATGTGGTAAGATCGAAATCACCTTCGGAATGTTTATACGCGTTTGAAACAGAACACATAAACTTTTTTTCTCTATTTAGTTTCGCATTAATGGTTTCACAAGATAATTGAACATTAAAAATAGTTAAAATTGGAAATACATTCCTAATAATATGTATCAGTGTAAATAACAGGCAGCAGAACAAGGTAACCAAGTTTGCAACAAAGAAGTTTACTTTTACAAATAATTGAGTAGATATAATCAGATAAGTTTATGAGAACTACATTTTAACTGTGTTTTAATATTATGTATTATTAAAAATATAACTTTCTAATTGTATGTGTAAAATTGTGTATTAGAAAGAAAGAAACCAATAATCATCACTATTATCAATTAGTAACCGTCCTTTGCTGGTCATACAATACTGAGAATATACCCATATTTATAATAAACTAGCTGCTGCCCGCGACGTCGTCTGCGTGAACCCTATGACCCGTTTTTTTTCATTTTTCCCGGCAACTATTCGATTTTTTCTCGCCGTAAAAACCATCCTTGAACTTCAACGAACATTTTAAATTAAGGTTTGGCCAAATTGGTCCAGGCGTTGTTGAGTTTTGCGCTTACCAACACATTTTGCGATTCATTTTTATATTATAGATAAGAATGTTTCATTTTTTCTGATGCTCAGTGAAGTCATGCTTGAAGTTACTCTGAAGTATAAAATCAAGAGCGAGTTTACTCTACAGGGAACTAAAGTTTGTTTTTCACGATTCATCTCACTCACTTCCGTCTTCAGTATGTACATCTACTAAAATAATATTTTCATTGACATGAAAACCTATAATTTTTAATACTATTTAACTTATTGGTGATTCTGCACTATTTAATAATTTCATGAAATTTGATCCAAAAATTTATTATATGATTATTTTTTGATGTTTTTCGACAAAATATTGTTTGTAAAGAGTAAAATATCTACAAATATAACTCTATGAACTGTTCTGACTAGCCACAAATGAGCCTCCCTTTCAGGGTACACGCTATTTGGAGGGGCTGTCACTTTGTACTCACGTTGCGTGCTCGATGTCAAAACGACGTGTGATGTCGTGTCACGTAAGACGATTATAGCGTTTTAATTGTTAATTTGTTAGAGATAGTTAATGGCAGCTCTATTTTATTAAAGTGCTATGCATTTCAGAAATTATTAAAATGTATGTTTTTGTACACAATATTGTTTCAGAATTTCTTAACCTATGTAGAAATTAAACGTATTAATATTGCTCTGTAAATACCGCATTTCTGTAGTGAGTACGCCAATAACAAGTTCAAGTTCATTAACCTTCTTCAAACATGAACGACTCTTTAGCAAATTTACGTATACAAAAATACGTGCCCAAAATCAGTAAGACAAAATAATTCCAGCACTACGTTTTAGTGTACAATCACAATTAAAAATCTACTTCGTTAAAAGCTAAAAGTTTGTTAAATATTCATAATTTTAAAACTGAATTTGTATTTGACGAGTCTGTGCCAACAAAAACAAACTTGTTCAACAAAAAGTTGGTAAAATTTGCAAATTTCTGAACAATGCTCAAATATGTACGCAGAATAATTGTGTTCATTTCAGTACTGTTTTTGCATTAGAATGAGATTAGATATTTTTGTGTTATAGTATATAATAGACGACGATAAAGTGGAGAGTCTAAATCTAAATACATGTAAGCGTAAGAAACAACAATTACAAGTCATTGTACGTTATACGATGAAACTAAATGTCTCGGGAAAACTTGCCTATAACAGTGACTATTAGCTATAGGGAGTTTTGGGTTGGCTAAAATTAAATTTAAACAAAGTTTTAAAAGATAACTATATCAGGGTATGGTAAGACTGAGTCTTCTAGACTTCTAATCAATTTTATAATCAATTTTAAGACGATCACAGTTGTTTAGTATCTACATTATTTTTAAATTTTGTTGCAAATTTCCTTGTTCATATAAATCACATCTTAACATCTGCGATTTAACGAATCTCATAACGTGACTAATACTCAGAAGAAAACTGTCACAATAACACGAGGAGAATTTAATATAAACGAAATCAAACAACGTGCGTGCACTTGTTACAATGTTTGCTGGGCCCACGTTATTAGGTGCAGCGTTGGGGTACGTCAGTCATCCGATTCGTTACTGGTACGTGACTGCAATCACTGAATTTTCGTCCCCTGAGCATTGGCTAAGTTATTAACTTTTTGATGATGATTTGTAGCATTTTTTGTAGATTTCAAAAGACTGGGATGTAGCTAAATATGAAGCAATCTTTATATACATTTGTAACTTCAAAAACTTACTTTGGTTTAGAAAACTTCATATCATCAACTTATACACATCCACTGCTGGATACAGACCTCCACCAAACTTGACCACAATGACCGGCGCTGACTGTATCCAGTGACATCCCGCGATCCTCAGATCGTCGGTCCATCTCTCCCAATCAAAACCGAGTTTTCTTTCAATTCAAAATACGTTCACATGTATTATTAAAGTTAAAAATAATATTGGTAAAATTTTCCTGCAGTAATACGTTTACGATTGTAGGTAGTTGCAGTCGCTGAACACGAAACAACAATCAATAAGAAAGTTTCATTCTTTTCCAATAGCGTGCCCCGCTCGGAATTAAAGTTTGTATAAAGACATAAACTATGACTCTATTTTCTTGTTTCAAATTGGAACGAAGCTTGTAAGACTTCTGTTATAGTTTTCCTATAAATATGTATACATCTAAGAGGAAACTGTTAAATTACAATTGATACTAATTTTCTTTTTAAATAACTAGTAATAGATCTTTGTAGCGACTTAAGTATTTTTTAATTTTTTTTATTGAAGTTGATAGTAAAATTATATTTCAGAGTTTAGGTGGATAATGTACCATCGAGTAAAATGGAAAATAGAGGACAAGGTATAAACTCGATCTTATAAATGGCTGATATGTATTATTATGTGAGGTGTGAAATAGGTTTTTAAGGTCGGATTTATGTGTAGTATCATACTTGATATTTAGATAAAACCGTCACTATCTCCGATGGTTCTTGGAGCTTAATCATCTTTTATCAGGTACTACAAATACCGTATCTTGTATGATGGTTCTTGAGGAAATAGAGAGCTATCACATATTTACATCATGAAATCAAATAAAATAATATGCCATAAGCACAAAGTGATTAGTATGTTATTCCAACTACTTAGTAAAATATATCTTACTTAATTTGGCTGAGTTGCTAAACATGCAGCAATAACAAAGCAGAGCCAGCACAACTAAACCTTTTGAGCGTAAGCTTCGAAATTGGGCTAAATCCCAGTTTACTTAAGTGCATTCCCGTTTCGTAACACAAATGCCACTGTGTACGATACTCCTCAAAACTGAGTGTTCCACAATGACGGAATTCATAGCTGCATAGTCTCCTGTGTCTGTAATGGAAAACGTTGTTCGTGGAGTGACTAGCATGCGTTATTTGAATGTGTAATCCTGGTGCTCGCGCGTGCCAAGGATTTTGAGGATTAGAAATATCAACGCTGTTGCATTCTGAAATATTTTGCTGTATGTTATTATGTGAACGTGCTTATACGCTGATACTTTGAGATTCCGTGTCAGTATATAAATACTAGTATTAAATAGTAAAGGATTTTATTTTGTAAAATTAAAGGCTATAGTGAACTATTCATGTTTTGTATTGTACAGAACTGTAACCACTCATTACTGCCCACCGTTGGGCTTAGGACTCCTCATTATAGGGATCAGGCTTAAGTCACTGCCCTTACCTAGTGTTGTTTGGGGACTTCACATATCTTCGAAGGGTTTTTTAATCTAACGCACATATATCTTTTTATAAATTAACATTTAGAGGTGTAGTCTGGCAAGTTCGATCTCGCGGCCTCCAGCGTCACTTACCCACTTCGCCACCAAGTCTCAGGTTTTGTAGATCATTTTTAATTGGTTTTATGAGTTGGATTTACCTTCTACAGAATTCTACTGTTTTTAATTGAAAAAGTAAGAATTTATCGTTATCAACTTTCTTAGAAAGGTGAAATAACTTGAAAACTGCTATCTTATTTTATCTGTTGACTTTTCAAAGTCTAGTTAACATTTCATACCTGTCGTGGAAACGCCGGCGAAGCTTCTTTGCTAAATCCTGTTATTTCCCAAGAAGTTTATTCGGTCCGCAGTCCATTCAGTTGTGTTATAAGCTCTCTTAAGACCGCTCTCAGTTAAAGTGTAAGTCGTACTTGTTACAGTTTACTTTGTGCTATACTGACTGTGAAATCATTGAGTTATCCTGCGATCTTTTGTAAAGCTGTTTGTGATATAAATCTGTGTTTTGATATTTTAATATTGAGTTAACACATTGCAAATAAGATTGTGTTTTATGAAAGCATCCGAAATTAAAGTGAATCTAAGCAATTGAAAGTGGACTCTTTTCACTCTTCCGTATAGTTTTTGTCAAAGTCTAGTAAAATTTTAAAGCACACAAAACATTCATTTTCATTCATAGCAGTATTGAAAGAAAATAACATTATACATACATTTAATGCCAAGAAAATGTAATGCATTTATTAAGTCATTCAAGATATTTCTACGTTCAGACTCTATTAGGTAAAATAGATCTTATCATAATGCCATATGAGTCAAAATGATGTGATCTCATCACATTTGCATTCCAAATTCAAACCGACGACCAACTTTAATCAAGCCAATGAGAATTCATCTTGGTCGCTTATTCTCCTCACGTTTTCGCGAATCCACCAAACAATGAGATTTGCTTTAGATAAATTCTTGAGTTGGATCTTTCGAGAACTTGATAGATGTCCTGCTTTGTTGTTCTGCGTGCCCACATTTATTATTAATGGACTTTTAGATTGCAGATGTTGAAATAGATTACAATTTTTTTTGAAGGTAAGTTATGAACTAATAACAACTCAACTTTTCCAAATTTGCTACAACTTCCAAATCCTAGGTAAATAATTACATTTTTGTAGAATTTAGTAGCTAACTTACAATATAACTTTCAATAATAATAACATTATATAGCCTTAACAAACCGATAAAACATTTCACTCCTAACTTTAGTTCAGTTACAGAAAAAGAAGAAAATTTTAACCTTCGTTTTTTCTCACATCTTAGCAGCAACAGCAGTTATCTAAGTTTTATGACCCGAATATAAAACAAAGCATAACAATCTCAAATTGTGCCACATAATTGGTCCTCATCCCGGATGAAGTTAATACATTATAATGAAATACCAGCCCATTCTTTACGACTCCATTAAGTTGTTGGAGAAAAAAAATAAAGGGCGAGAGGAAATGGCGACCACTCAGCATGGTCCCTCGTCAAGATCGGACTGGGTCGCGAAAAGAATTCTCGATCGAGCGACTTCCATGAATACTAATGCTTGGGGAGATACAGGGTACATCACCAACAAATGGCATGCCGGATAATGGCGTGAAGGTGTTGCTATTACTACTCGTTCAATTTGTATAATGTAGAGAAGTGTTAGGACAAGGACTCGTATCGTGTTTACGTGATGCATATTTATGAATAGCATGTTGTTATCTGAATTGCTGGCACTTTAAAGATTGTGTTTATTCAAGAGGCTAATAAAGAAAGAAATTAAATAATTAATTTTTGGACTGGAATTCGTCTATGAAGAAACGTCTATGAAGAAACCTTGTGTCAAAAAATCAACAAATTTCTCAGTAGGAAAGTAAAACTCATTTACCATGCAGAGAATTTCATGAAAATGCATACCAAGTAGAGTGTTGTTCTTGTAATTGAACAGGTGCAGAGCCTTAGCCGTGCGTGGCATTTCTACTACGCCACATTTGCATATAAATAAGCAACTACCCCTGAAAAGCTGGCAATAAAGGGCGAGGCACAGAGCGAATTTTTTACATTTTTATGAGCGGGAATCCAATTATCACAGGCAATTATCGAGTCAGCTAGATGGAACGCCAATTGCCTTTTCGGGGATGTCTTTTAGAATTCAATGGTCAACGTTTGTTCGAAATTGAATTTTCTTTTTTCCTTTATCGCGAGTAACAAATAAAACTGTCTTCACTTTTAATTCTTGAGTTCGGTTGAGTTTGTCTATTGGTTTTGGTGGGTATTTACATTTACTATCATACATTACTAGAACAGTAGATACTGTGGCGATAATTAATTGAAGTTTATTGGAAATTATAATATTACCTACTTCTTATGCAAAAATGCTTAGAACTACAAAAATTAAATTAAAACATAAAAATTTTCGATTGGAGAACATAACAGATACTGCGCGACAAACGAAAAATAATTATAAGTAGAACCGTATCGATAAGAAACATGAACTAAAGATAGCTACATAATTTCAATTAAAAAACCAATTTAATAAAATACACATACAGTTGTTGTGCAATTTTGAATAGGAATTTGCTACTAAATTTATAAAGATAGGTGCACTGAGAGTGGCGTTACAATGTACGATATATCATGGGTGCACACATTAATCTGGTGATACATTGTGCTATATGATTTCGTGTTGGTGTACGGGTTGAGTTTGTCCAAAGATACAAGCGCAAGCGTGTTTAAGGTTTTAATATATAAAGTTTTAAATAGAGTAAAATAATACCTTGACATTGTTATTTTTTATTCTACTGATAGTAATTTCAAAATTACTTGAATTAAAATTACTACTAAAACTAAAAAATAAATTAAATTTTCAATTACTACCTACTAAAATTAAATAAATAATAGACAACCTTTCAGATCGTTGAGGTGGGTTCCATCTCTTCAACTTGGAACCATCGCGGTCATCCACAGTCCATATATATTGAAGATTCAAGGATTGAAGTGAGTATATCGAATAGCGAATAGAGAAAACGAATTTAAATAATACCTACGCAAAATGAAGCTCGCCTACGCTTTCAATTTGGTCGGGTAACAAATTTTGGTGACATGACGTCGCGTCCGTCTCGCGTCGGTTAACCGCAACGCTGATGCAGCAGACTGCCCTTCGCAGCCACGGGAGGGGTGACGCATACCCATACTAAGTAATACACTAAAACAGACACAGAGACATACACATACGAAGGATAATTTAATGCTGTAGGCGGTAAATATTGATTAGGGACTGTGGGGAAATATATGTTTAGTCTGATTGCAATTATAATATTATTAATTTAATATATTTCATGAATGATGTTTATATATTTGAGCAAAAGCAAACTCAATAACTACTTGTTACTACTTGTTAACTATAATGTGGACTCATCTGATGTGCATTTTATGGACTTTGACTCAAAGCGAGTACCTATCTCACATACCTGAAACTGCTTGAATAAATATTGTGTGTTGCAATGTAAACAAAAACTAATAGCAACCATAAAGTTTTGTGAACGACACGGTCTAATGTTAGAGATAAATAAATTCAGATTTTAGCTTTGATGCAGCGTTTTAGCCATTACAAGTACTTTTGATTTAATCCGAATTTGTGGCAGAATGTTCAATGTGGTAGCTTAGTAGTTACCTGTGCTATCTTATATCGAATATCGGCGATCATTAAGGCGATCTGTACTTTTGAAACAGCAGCACAAAACAGAACACGAGTGCTCTTGTTGAACCACTGGCGCAGGTTCTTAAGCCAAGATGTTCTCGTTCTACCTTAGCTCTCCTATCATACTACTAATAAAATTAGAACAATTATTTTATCAGCAAACAAGAAGCACAATATCAGCAGAATCAACAGCACTAAATGTAGCAAAACAAAACCTTGAACTCCGTATCCTGACAGTATTAATCATAAATCGTGTAGGAGCAACGTTACACGTTATCAACTTTTTTACAAGTCTTGTAAATCATTCTTATACGTTTACAACTGTAACAAAACTTCTTCCGGCATCGTTGCCATATAGTAAGTATACTATGCAGAAGTATGATAGTAGAAATGATGGAGAAGGACTGATTTTGGGTCCCCGAGCCATCGGAGTAAGAAAGTAAGCTTTCAAAATAATGTAGATTTTTTTTATTATTCTTTGTAGGTAAATTAGAGAGATTTCGATGTTTCTTTTTTTTGTTAGAAAGCAGACATATTGCGCATTATCTCATAATAATATGCATTTAATAAACTGAGATCTGACTGGTAGTTTTTTGTACTATGCTTGAGAAATGGAAGTCGGTCGTTTTCATTTTTGTAATAAAAATATTATGTATATCGTATTTGTGAAAGGTGAAAATGTAGTTAATATTTATTTCTGCATGCCAATTATTTTGTGTCGTTGCTTAGCGATGGAAAAGTTTTATATTCGTTTCGCCAATAACTCAAGATACGTTGTCAAACTTTTTTTATGGCTCAAATATTAAGGATATTTTAGATGGTACGTTTATTGTAGATTATGAATTATTGTCGTGTTTGCGGTTTGTGCCTATCGTTCAGGCATTCTGCGACTACCCTCGTCTATCGACCTAAGTGGATATGTCCGGAATATGTATGCGATGCTAATAATTTATGAGATTTGTCTATGAACGAGGGTGATAGGAATTAGTGGATAATGTTTGTGTTGTGTACTGCATTATATTTCATTAGTTTGTTGTCCTTTTTTTAAGTGAGTGTTGATGGTTTAATATGAATGTTACATATGTATGTAATTTATCTCTACATTTTACATTGCTTAAGTATCTACATGATTATTATGACGCGTCCATACGCGATTGGTCTATACCATTAGACATGTATACTATAAATCCCATATCATATATGTTTTCATAATATAATTCACGTTAATGTAAGTGAATAATATTGAGGGTCGCTACCGGCTGTAAACAAAGGTGCAGACGAGAGTTTAACAGCTCGGAGTAGCGAAATTTCAAATTTTATAACCGCTATAAAAGTAAGGTTACGTTTTGAAGTCGGCGTATACGCTTAACTTACTTTTATATAGGAGAACGGGGCTAATGAAAGCAACCTACCATGTTTTATTATGCACTTAACTGGGGCTGCTAGAGTTGAGTTAAAGCATAACATCTTTAGCAGCAAATGTGTCCTGTATGTAATGTACAGTTCAGGGTTTTTAGTGTAGTTTTTGGTTTAAATATTTACAAGAAAATATATAAAAATGTCAAAGTAACGATTTTATTATGTGTTTTTCAAACTAGGTTTAACATTACTTTTTTGTCAATGTTATTAAAGTGTTTTTGCAGTTTTAACTACACACCTATTTCACAATTGACACCTATTAATTAGTAGGAGTATATGTTCTCAAAATTATTTTGCGCTTGGTGTGTATCTACTTTACTAAGACAAACAAAAACTTAATATCCACAACAAGCCTCCTATGCATTTAATTGTAAAATATTTCATCAGCAATCAATAAATTAATCTGTATTTACTAAACTGACCCCATAGACACCTTTGATAAGTGTCTTTGTAATTATATTCAGAAGGTAAACATTATGGTCTTGAGTTAATAATTAATTAACATTGGGTTAGGGCCGTCTTCACTACCAAGAAACTTTGTTTGATCCAATATTTGTCTTGCTCTACTGTGTTGAAGTTATGAGTCCACGAATAGTTCTGTTATTACCTGTTTGTGGCACGTATTTGGGTGAACTTATTATTATTGATAAAGAAATATTTAAGAAATATTTTAAGTATAATGTAAGTAAAGTATTAGACATTCATAAAACGACATAAGCATAGACGAAAGCATAGTATGAAATTTTGACACAAAATCAATTTTATTTTTGAGTTTGATTTCATTCCGTGTGTTCCCTTCTATTACCGTACCACCCGGCGTCGAGGTGGAGTTCATCCTTACTATATGGAACCACCGCGGTCATCCACGATCCGTTTCAGGAACACTTTTTTGCCACGCACCATCCGGCTATGGAATGAGCTCTCCTCTTCGGTATTCCCAGAGCGCTATGACTTGTCCTTCTTCAAACGAGGCATGAGGAGGGTCCTTAAAGTTAGGTCGTAGGTAGCGACCCCTCAATGTCCCCTGACATTGCAGAGGTTCATGAGCGACGGTAACCACTTACGATCAGGTGGCCCGTTGGCTCGTCTGCCTACATGGCATCAGATCCATACAGTTGTGTTTTTACTTAACACGGAGAGTAAATAATAGTTTTTAAATAATATTTACAAATGAAATATTATCTCCAAAAAATAACTTAACTTGACTGTTATCTGTTTTCATGGTAGTTCAGAGAAGATGTTTGTCAGAACTACAAATTTCTAAACAGATAAATAACTGAATATGACCCTGTTTTAAGTAACTTCGCTAAGAAAGCTGCCTTACAATAATATTGATTTAAGTTTTCTCACTGTAAATCCATAACATATCCCTACTGGTCAAGGGCTTGTTCAAAATAAATATGTACGAACCTTTTTAATAATTTCAAATTTGAAAATAATATGTTTGTCGCGCGCTTGTACTTGATTTTCATATTGAAGTGGAGTTAAACAAATTTACTTAGGTTCTACTTTTTTTAAAATGAATACATGCTTATTACATTGTAGGTATTTTATAAGTATGTTTTTCTAGATTTTTTTTGTAGAAAAAAACATTTACCATCCCTTGTATATTTAGATACATAGGTATTTTATGTACAAATGGAGATTTCCTTCTTATGTAATGCAGTCGCAGTTTGGCCTGATAGTTTCTTTACCTTATCATTAATAACTGAAGAATCAAATAAAAAAAAAATGATCCTTTGTAAAACAATCTATCAGTTATTAAATAAACAGAAATATTGAATTCCTAACCATGTAAATCCTTCCCAACGATCAGTAAACAAAGAACACCCTTCAACGAAACGAGACGAAACATCTCAAGTACAAATGAAGATATTCCGACAATCTCCATACTCACTACTCTTGAGTCTTGTTCATTGATCGAGGACAATCACACTTTGTACACAGCAGTATTTTGGTGGGAAGGCAAGAGGCAGTGCAGCATATGGCACGCTATAACCGTAAAATTTTATAGCTTTCGATGCTGAAATGATACGCGAAACAATCTAAATTATGACGGCGTGTTTCTGGCACAACGCCAGTATTGGTAATGACACGGCTTATCCAATTTGTAACGTTATCTATCGCTAAAGGCCTCTAACTTGTTTGAGCAAAGATTTTAGGGTAAGTAAAAAGTTTCCTGTTTTTAGAATACTCCTTATAACTTACTGGATTTTTATTGTAAGAATGTCTTAGAAACTCTAGAATATTTACCAGAAGATTTTGTAGATATGTAGGAGATATAATATCAATAGGTAAGTATTGTAGATAGAAAAGTAAATATAATCTCTGTTTGTCGAACGTTTCATTACAGCTTTCAGTTTGCGGTTTGCTTTGCTAACTTTAATTAATTTATGATGAGGTTAAAATCTTTTGCTGCTCTTGTTTACAGTGTAAGATTAAAGATTACATTAATTTTAAACAGTTATAGGTTACGTATGTCACCAAATAGATAGGTGATAGATAACGGCCCCTCATTGCCCTGGCATTGCAGAGGTTCATGAGCGACGGTGACCGCTTACCATCGGGTAGGCCGTAGGCTCGATTATCTATCATGCAATAAAAAAAAAAATATTCTGAAAAAGTACTTCAACCATGAATAATAAGACAAGTGTTTTTCAATCCTAAAGCAAATTCACTAAACCCAAATAGAGTCTGCAACTCGAATTTCAAAAATGTCTTCTCACAATTTTATAGTCCACTACATTTTACTTATTTGATTTGAGCTCAGATATGTGTAGTCTAGTAGATATGTAATTGAATTGGTAGTCTGGGCGTCGGCATCACGCGCTCTCCCAAGGGATCAGCTCCACCAATATTTTGTTTTATCTATTTTTAATGGCGACTTGAGGGTTAATCATCAGTGCAGATTTGAGAGGATGCGGTTTGTTTTTGCTATTAAAAGTAGGGTTGGGGCGTTGTTTAACGTTGAGATAACAATGTTGATTGCGTTTTGTTATGATGAAGGGTTACGGCTTAAGGCAGTGGTGCAAACCAAACGGATCATAAATGTAGATTAGAATTTAATATTAGATATAATTTTAATGAAATAACTTAGGTGTAAACATTAAAATTAGAGATAGTTAGAGTTTAAAACCTTATTTAAAGTTTTAAAATAAAAATAATAATGCTTTCTGTAGGACTATTCTCACTCACGACATCAAGAAAGCTTCGTCATCTACGTACAATTCAAAAAATATTACACGCTTTATGGCAATCCTCTTCGGAAACTTACCAAACAAAACGTTAATCTTTTCGAGTGAAATCTACACTAGGTATTTTGAATAACCCTACCGATCGACTGGAAAACCGGTAGTAATCACTTCAACAATTAATATTAATTCGAACGAGATTGGAAACGTTTCCCGGAAACCGTTAATTAATTTCCCTCTGCTTTATACAGAATGGCAAATTAATATTGCATTCGGCAATCTGCGGATGCAACAGCTGCCATGACACTGACCGATTTGATATGCACCCTTCAAATGCTGTGACTGCATATCTACCTATGATTTTGACGTCTAATTATAAACAGAGAGCCAACAACAACAATTGAATTACATAACTTGTATTTCCAATGAGCATATACAGGCTATGTGTTTGATGTGGCTGAGTGATTTCATATGATCTGATATTGTACTTTTGTATTTGAAAACTGCAGTGAGTTAGATACTATTTGACGAAAATTTGTCCTATTGCCAAAATTGTCTGTTTGTCATATATTTCGCCTTTCTTTACTGTTAACTTAACTCCTTCAATATTTACAATTTTAATGAAAGATTTTGGCTGGAAAAATACTAGAAGTATGTTCAATTTGATATCCATAATGGCTGCCACCACGAAATGGCGTATTGCACATATTTTATATCAAACTTTTCAATATAACAATAATATAATTCAAAAATAAGTAATTTTCATACATTTTTTCCTTCTGGTATACAGTGCTTGAGGGAAATTGGTCCATCACGATAATAACAGTGAAATCAGCAACTACCAAGGCAGTAACATTAATATAAACGAATATCTGTATTGAATTTCAATTAATGAAATGTAAAATTTCATTTCACATCGAAAATAATTTAAATTTTATGAAAATTTAAGCTGAATTACCGTGAATTGCGGTCGACGATTAAATTCAGTAAATACGATTGATACACAATATTATTATTATACTCGTAGTTATAACTAAAAGCTTCAATTTTATATCCTCAATTTTTACATATCACTTTTCTTAAAATAGCTTTCTGTTATATTAGTATTGTAACGAGCATAATAATATTATCTACTTGCCACGTACTGCCATCCTATTAATTTTTGTCATTACATTTTGTTAACAACTGCCCTAACCATAAAACATTTTATATCCTTTATCAACATCTTTCTATAAGTTTGGGTTTCCCCTTAGTCGTGGAAGTGAAGGTTTGCTTGCTATACTAGTATCATAATTTGAAACGGTTATGAACGATGATGACAAAATAAAAACTTCATCAAACAACCAAATATACACATTTAATCGTTATACATTCCCAAAGTATTTCATAGAAACCCCAGCAATTCATCAATCGCTAATGAAACGAATGCATCCAATAAAGCGATCCGTTTTAACTATTCGGAAATGTTTTCCTACAGTAACAAGATTCGTTCGCGCTGAGTGCCAAAAAGGGAAAAAACAAAATCGTCGTACCAATTGCATTAATTCAACTGCATAAAAATCAGCCAATTATTCAAATACGGGCGTGTCGCGAACCGAAGAACGTATCGATGAATATTAATTGTATTCGATAGCAATCGAATCACTGAAATAAACTGTAATAACTGTATAAACGATTGTTTACTTCTACTCGGAATAATTATTCGCGTTGTTGAAGTGCTGTTTTGAAGAGCTTCGATTTACTTAATTTGAAAGTAGCTGTTACGCGCTCCCGGAAAACAAATCCAGATTTTATCAACTTCTTCGATTTATATTTTCAGTGAGTGATGCTGGACTTTTGGTGCAGTTTTCTTAAGGTTGTATGTATTATGTATCAGGACCATTTTCAAAATGACTTTTACCTTCTTTGTTTTCTAAAACATAAAAAGAAACTCATTTAATTTACTTTTTATTTCTAAGATAAATTATAAAGCAAAGTAAAGCAAATAGTAGCGAAGAGAGACGAATTTCTGTCTTAATGAAATGCTACAAAACTCGTGTTCCTAATAGGAGCTTAGCACTGTTATCCGGTGAGACGGCTTTGTGTAGGATTCCTGTTTGATTAACACTAATCCGTGTCACGGCTCTTGAAAGACCTTGAGTATTTCTGCACGCCTAAATAATTTTCGTTTTAGTATATTCCTGCCATTTTATTTTTGCCACATCTTTACGATCATATTATTTATTTATTTACTTTATATATCTAAGACACAGACACATTACGATGAGATGGTGATGTAGATTCAATAAATTTTTGATTCATAAAAATACAAAAACAAATGTCTTGATTAGATTCTAGGATTTGAGTATCCACATCCAATACTGTTACACTTTGGCAATGTTGCTTGAAGTCAGAGATTTGAAAACATGATACATGAAAATCTTTTTAGATCAATGATAAAATTGAATTATTGATTTCTAGATTTTTTTGCAAATATCAACGAAACTCTCCACCAGAAATACCCCAGTTTATTGACTTCGAATCATTGATTGTATCGTTTTGCTCCAGAATGTTAAATTCACATCGAAACAAGACGTATCACTAACATTACTTCCTAACGATAATGGAAGTTTCGAGTGACTCTAACCTAACATTAATTTAAGTCGTACTTTAACGTAATGGCTTTGGTTTCGCTAATTGTATGTTCGTATAATTATAGAGCACCATTATACATATCGTTTTAATGGGTTTTGCGCATATTGTAGCGTTCTGCGTAAACTAATGTCACTAATTTTGGGACGAGACTACGTAATATGCTTGTGAGATTTAGTTGTAAATAAGTAACATAGGTATATTGTGACTAAAGGGATAAATAAGGGAGGGCTTCTCGTCGTGTTTTAGAGAACGAAACTACAATATGGTCACATTTATGCACTGAAAATAAATATTTTTTATAGTCCACGGCTTTCTTAATGGGTTTTCGTAACAATTTCCATACAAAGTAGTATGTCATTTATTCTGGCTGAGATTTTTCGAGCTGGCTAGATTTTTGCTCCTAAAATTTCAAGATTTAGTAGACACTAAGAGACTGTATATTCTATGACTATAGACAGTGTAATAATTAAAGATTTATTTCAGTTAAACGTTAACGCCAACAATGTTTTGAAATGTTACAGTAACATAAGGCACGACTGCAGACTAGCCCAGTCATATTAGGGTTTCACCTCGGAATGAAAGATAATAAGCTGCAAATTGGTATGAACCTTTGTTTTGTCATTCTAAATGTTGTCTCAAAAGTCACAATCGTTATCGTGTCCGCGTCTCAAGATATTCAAGGTCAAAGATCACAAAAATCGGTTTTTCGCGAATATCTGGCTTCCTATAGGTTAAATGAGGTTTGCATTTAATATAAAAGTTGTAGGCTATAAAATTCCCCACAACTTTTGTTCAAACTTTTTTTTCATACGACCAACCGTTTTGAAGGTAGAGCGCGAAGAGTGCACATCGTACAGTCATATACGGCCTAATGCAAGGTCAAGCGTGAGTTATGGTTATCAGTACATTATAAAGTCAATTATTTACTTGGAAATTATAATTATTAAACAATGCCATTATTTATGTACTAACTATAAATTATTTAAATTTAATTAAAGTAAGTAACTTGATTATTTATATATAATTATTCATATTTAACTATTTTAGTATAAAATATTATTAATTCTGGATTGTATATTTTAGTTTTATTTTAATTTAAAATGATATAGTATATATTTTATACATATTTTTATTTATTATTAAATACGGCATAATATACATTTATCAAAATGTGAGTTCAAATATCAAAAGTATCTTTGTTGATTTTAATTGTAATGAAATTGGAAATGGAAGCTAATTATCTTCTTCTTCTTCGTCGTCTTCTTCTTCTTGTCGCTCAAAAATGTTCGATTCATTGTCATAATCCTCATTATCTGTCATGTACATCTCCAAACCTTCCAGAATATCGGGATCATATGTATTTTCTTCATCGGGATTACTTGGATACAGTGAAGCGTTGAGGCGAGCTTGTCCGTTGCACTGGCCGCAAGCTAAAGAACATTGTAGCCCTGATTTTCTGCATCCACAGCGAGAACCACAACCATTTTTGCAATTGCAAAATATTACGTTTAGTAGTTCGGCTGGTGCTGCAGGTAATAACGTTCGTATGGGCTCCAGGATTTCATTTTCAAGCATCCAGCCCCATTCTTGAGGTTCTAAGTCCTTCTCATGCTGAGCCATAATGTGTTTGTAAATATTTAATGTACTTATTTAAAATAATAGAGAAAGTATCGTCTTTGCTCCATACGACGCGATGCAGAAGAAATCCACCATCGATGATGTATGTTACATTATTTTCATCAAGATCGATAACGACAGGCATCATATTGTCATATAATGTTGCTTTCGTAGTTTTTCTCATGCCATTACTATCAAATAAAGATGTCGGATACGGGCTTAGTTCATACTGAAGATATTCTTGTAAATTACTTTCAAATTTTTTGCTTACAGTTATTCTCTGGAAAAGTAACATTGGATCTATAGAAACTTTACAATCATTAATTTTGACAGATTTGTTAATGGCTGAAAGCGGTAGTACATAAATAATAGGCATTGTTTAATAAGTGTTAGCTGTAAGTTTCTCTGGAATATTAAAATAAAATAAATAAATAAATAAAATTATAATTTCCAAGTAAATAATTGACTTTATAACGTACTGATAACCATAACTCACGCTTGACCTTGCATTAGGCCGTATATGACTGTACGATGTGCACTCTTCGCGCTCTACCTTCAAAACGGTTGGTCGTATGAAAAAAAGTTTGAACAAAAGTTGTGGGGAATTTTATAGCCTACAACTTTTATATTAAATGCAAACCTCATTTAACCGATAGGAAGCCAGATATTCGCGAAAAACCGATTTTTGTGATCTTTGACCTTGAATATCTTGAGACGCGGACACGATAACGATTGTGACTTTTGAGACAACATTTAGAATGACAAAACAAAGGTTCATACCAATTTGCAGCTTATTATCTTTCATTCCGAGGTTGACCCCTTTTTTTACCTAATTTGACTGGGCTAGACATAGAAAATGGCATCTTCAAAGCCGATATATTGCTTTCTCGCGTGACGTCGTTACAGACAGCTGCTGCCTACTTTATTTTATGTATTATTATAAGTATAACCGGTATAAGCAGATTTATATCATAAAACAGCCTCATCTATATCATCACAAAACGTAGAAATGTATTGAATTAAATACAGTATCCGTTGATAAACCAAGTTACTTAAAAATGTTTCGATTTACTTTAATCAGTCTATAAGCCACACGTACATCACCAGTTATTGTGCCAAATGAAAGAAAAAATAATAAAGATAAGCCCCAACAAATTTATGCATACATAACTTAGTTTTTCATATTTCGTAGTACAAATTATTTAACATTTATGGGCTATAGCGCTCGGTTCTAGCACTGACGTTGGAATAGTCCAGATTTAGGCCATGATAAGCCCGTCATCAAACGCGGCGGGAAGTAGTCTATTAAACAGCCCATTTTCACACCTACAACCCTTTCAATGTGTTTTTATGGAGGTTTACACTTATGATTTCAGAATTATTTTCCGTACACACGCTAGCTACTTGACCGGTATTCGTATTTCTGTCTCTTTCTAGGTTCGTTTTTGCCACGTACAATCCGACTTTATACTGAAGGCATTTATTTTCCTTCGTGTCCTTCTTTAGTTTATTTATTATTCATGATTAGTCATTTTTGATCAAAGTTATGAAGATTTACCATAAACTATTTCTATTATTTAATTATCGTACCTAGTCTTGTTTATTTACACTATTTTTTTCTTGTAACTATTCTTAACCGGCAATCCAAAAATTGATTTCGTCGATCATAATCAAAAACATACTCATATATTATATAATCAACAATTCCACATAAACAATTTCAAAATAACAACGGGTGATTTCGCTCGATAAAATTGAGACTTATCCAAAGAACACAAGTTCGGTGCTTGCCCGGGGCACTGTTAAAGACCCTTGTCAATCTCACTACATCCTTTAACCTCCACTCAATTTATTATGATTCGAGTGGTTACACCGAAAAGTTTCGATGGAACAGTATGATAACTTGAGTTATCAAAGTTTATCTTGAACTTGTTGATTGAAGTGTCTTTGGGTTCTTGGGTTACCGCGAAACGCTTTGGAAACATTGAAACTGTTAAAACTACACCGGATAGATATTTTGTTTTACGGTTGCCAGTTATAATTAGTCTCTACATCATCAACATTTTTTATTTTTATAATTTTTCTATAAAGTCTTTTTATGTAAAGTTATGGCGTAGTTCGTTAATCCTATAATATTATAGTATAGTGAAATAATTGCTAAATCATCAGATCATCTTGAGAATAGTATGAATTAGATACTGGTATACTGGTCCGATTTGAAAAATTATTTTAGTGTTGGATAGTCCGTTTATCGAGGAAAGTTATAAGCTATACTGTATCCCTCTGTAACTCAGACGATGTTGCGCGAGTCAACTAGTTATTGGTAATTGGAAAAAGTGAGTAGTGACTAATCATCAAAGTAAATAAAAATGAAAATTCTGATTTTTAAATATTTATATCTTAAAAACAGCAAAGCGTGTATAAAATTTTACCAGAAACATCTTCATACTGTTTTATCTTTATTGTGATAATCGAAGTGAATGCTTAAGTTATGGCCTTAAAATATTTTTCCTGTTTGTTTTATTCGCATGTAATTTTATGTGCATCGTTAAAATGGTAATTCGCTGAACCGTCGTGATGGATGCTCAACAGTTTTTTATTTCTTTCTATGGGAAGCGAACTCATGACGACCCTTTTGGATACGAAATGGGGTAGATTGACATTTAATGTACCATTTTGAGATGCAACATCTATAGTTAGCGATGATATGTGATATTCTACTTTAGAAAAAACTGTGGCTTGATGATAGTAGCAACTATTAATATAAATATCAAACTTCATTATTGAAATCAGAGATGTTGAATATAAAATACTTTAAAATTTATGAAGTATGTATTTATTACTTACCATTCATAGGGGTTTGCGTAAGTGGTAAACTGACCAAAGAAACCATTATAGGAGGTTCGAGAAGCATCTGTCAAGTTAGCCTGCGAGGCAATAAAAAAGCTGGATTTTATTAATTTCTACAAGAAACAGAAGAAAAACAAAAACTCTTTATAATATTGTTAGCTTTATATTATAACCCTTACAACAAAAACCTTGAATCTAGACAAGACAATTTCTTGCTCAATTTTTTGCTCATTTTTCAGAGCACAAAAAGCCAGTTAAAGTTTTAGATCGTAAATTTCAAGTTTTAGTTTTCTTTATTTCTTAACAAAATCGTAATTTTCATCTTTCATCGTAAATTTTCACAAAAAATCTTTCGGAACAAAAACTTAATTGCTTAAAAGGAACAGTAGGTACTATAAAGTTATTATTTTAACAAAAATTTTAGGTCACAGTATCTAAATTTTTGCTTTAAGTGAATTTCTTGGCATGACGCTAATTAAACTTCGGAATTGCCTATAAAAAATAAAACTTTGTAGTCGCGTGCCTGATTTTTATATTACGCTTTTTATTTGTCCTTAAACGATTATGTGTGCTGAAGTTTTTATGGTTTTTACTAAGTTAGAATTGCTTTATGCTAAATAGAAGTTGATGTAAACATCATTTTCTATTTACAACAATTTGGAGGTTCTACTTGTAATTCTAACCTATAAATCCCTAACTAACTCAACACCCACACAGTTGAAGTCATTTTTCCTTCGTTGTTCCTCCACAGAGACATCTAGCTTATCACTGTTGTCAAATTGAGATTAGAGACTTCAGATAGTTGAACATATTATTCATATTGAGGTTTTATACTCAAAAATTGAGTGATGACTAATGGCACTGTTCCGTGCACAATTTTTTGATGTGACATACATTTAAGTATTATTTTAAGAAGAATTTGTAACTTTTTGAGAAAATTTTACGTTATTTTGCATATAATGAATATATCAAACAAATAAAACTACATTTTGGAGTACACATTAGCATAATACTCGTAAATTAAGTAGAAGTTAGCACTCAAGTCATAGCAACACCACATCACTTAACAACTTCATCTCAACAGCAAAATTTCAACGGTTTGAAAGCCGCAAACGTATTAATCATAGCTGAGCGTATATCTAGTGTAGCACATGCACAATATATTGCGATAGTAAGGAACCGATGCGAACAGTTGGCGTTAATGGTCGACCTTACCCCGGGGAAATGCGCTCTTGATAATGCGAACAGTAATTTTACGTTGCAACAATAGCTTTAATAGACGATACAGATACTATATTTGAATAATAAAGATGAATATAATGGTTTAACTTGATTAATGTAATTGGTTTCGTTATCTAATGGAAGTTTAGTATAGAATCTGTACAGTTGCTTTGTTGTAAAATGTGTATATGTAATAGGTGTTTTGTCAAGATTGTGATAGTAGATATTTTTTAAATTATAGAACATAAGAAAATGGTACCATTCTGCGCTCTGTAGAAAAAATTGCATATAATATTGCTATAAACAGGGTGATTCAAACTGCCTGAATGCAAAAGAGGTAGTAAGTGCTGTATCTGCAGTAGTAGCAGCGTAAGTTAAGGTTAAAATTCCAAAAAAAAAATTCGATGTTTCAAAAATTATGGTCACTTGGAAAGCCTTAATTCTAAATTTTCATATAATTTGATATTGACTTTCAATCCGAAAGTCTGGATTTTATCAATGCTTTTAAACAGATCCAAAGCGTGCCCAAACGATTTAAGTTCTATTATTCTTCAAAGACTCTTATCTAGTTCTCTAAGTACAATTGACTTGACGTCAACTCCACTTCTTATCTATATGAGAGAACGCAGCTCAAGATTATTACATCTTCAAAAATAATGGTTCATAGGTTTGAGCTTTTAAAAACAGATGTTATCTCCATATTACCGATTATTACCTCTAATCTGTGTAAAGCCACTTACGTTTCTATAAATATTTTCACATCGAATCTGTGTTTGATAAAAGTGTTTTGATGTTGCCGCCGTTCGTTCTGTTTGTTGCAAGTGTTATCTCGTTGGCCCCTTCGAAAAAGTAAGTACTGAACTCGATAAATCACTGGGCATTAAACATATCGCCTCGGGGTTAAGGGCTTGGAGTAAACCCCGCTTACGAGCACATGTCTAATGGTAGGATTTAAAAGAATTCTGTATCTTCCAGACACATAATTCCGCTTTTCTTTTAATGTACTTTATTCGTTTTCCCGAAATTGCGTATTCATGCCACTCCGTAAATTACATTAATAGTCTTTTTATGGAGTTAAGTATTTTATTATAATTTAAACCCAATGTAAATTGGAGCCGTAGGTAGAAGCCCTGCAGTGTCCCCTGACGGTGAGAGGTCCATGAGCAACGGTAACCGCTTACGATCAGGTGGTCTGCCCAGAGGCAATAAAAAAAAATACATTACCCTATCTAAAATGTGTATACGGCAATACATAATAGAACCACAGCAGTATTGCTCCTTTACGAAAATTGAATTAATATTTAAGATGGATCATATAACAATTCTTTATAAGCAATATTATTTCATCAAACACTACTGTTTTGGTATCGTAATCACAAAGGAAGATAAAGCACTATTTCATTTAATAATAAAAACTAAATCTAAAATACGAACCACATAAAATTGTCACTCCGTTCTACATTGGACACACTGAATTTATTTCACAGTACCGCACTTGTATTAACTTCAGCTGAAATTTCAAATCAAATATATACAGCATGATATATGTCGGATGCTTCACGCATTCCACGAGCCCTTGTCATGTTTTAGTACGTAAATCCCTTCTAACAAACACCGACACAATCCCTCGGTGTCCATCAAAGGGCCACGTATTACCGCTCTGAAAGGACAGGATTGCTCAATATCTGAACCTCTAATTCCAATGAGATTCCCTTCAAAATCACTCACGTTTTCTTATTCACTAAAAGAAAGATTGCGTAAGATTCGGCTTCTATTTTCAAAAATACAATGGATGCTGATTGTTTGGAACCTCACATTTTCGTATTTGTTTTTTGTTGTTTTCAGCTCTTATTAATTTTAAAATATTGAGTAAAAAGCTACACAAAATGTACATTTATGCATGCATATTTCGGCAACCACAATGAGATAAATAGTAAACCTTTCAGTTAATGATGTTGATTGATTGATGAAAACAGAAAACATCATCAAAAGCCTTTGACGTCTGTTGCTTTCACATAATATTATCATCCCTGCCGATTTTGATGAAATTTAGTTCAGGTAATCTTTAGACCGTGAGGCTACCTTTTAATTGAAAGTAACGCAGACGAAGTCGTGCGGGCCCGCTAGTGGTCTATAAAAGCTTTTATACTTATTTATTAAGAAAGTACCGTCTACGTTTATTTTATTATGAGAATATGAAATTTATGCAAAATATTAAACAGGTGTTCGCTTTCCCATTGTGGAGTGACCGATGAGTTCAGATATTCTAAAGTTTGAGTCAGAGATCCTTGATTTTAACAGTTAAATATTGGCTATGTTTACACAAACAAAATATGCAAAGTAGGTACGGGCTACTGCGAGATACGGGTTCTCACTAATTATGTACGAGCACGCGGCTTCATCCAGCGTCCTATATTCCGGAGGGCTAATAAAAATTCAAAAAATGTGAAAAATCATTAATTTTAATTAGCTTTGTGGGTTTTTAAACTTACTGTCAGACAAAAGGGATGAAAAGTAAAAAAATGAAAAAGTTTTTGTAAAATCGTGTAGCCAGTGTCAGTAGCAGCTATATTCTTCTCTTATAGCTCTTTTCTTATTGTAGATTAATTAAAATTTATCATAATTTTTGTAATAATTAAATACACGTCTTTTTTGATCCGTAAGCTACCTGTTATCCAATTTTTCTATGTTGAAAAAACGATCAAAGTACTAATTGGCAACACATTTCAAGAGAAATCGCGGAACAAAGCTAGTATGAATATAAACGAGTTTCAAATTCTCATATCTGACGATCCCCACAACTTAACACCTAAATATCGTTTTTCTACCGGATGACGTCATGATTTATTGTTTGTAAGACGAACCTTCGCAAACGAAGGTTTATCTCCCCTAGCTAAAACTTAGGGTTGCTTCATTAAGAATTCAAATGTTAACTTTGTTTTGATTTTTAGTGCACTTGTTTGTTTGTAAATTTTATTTTTGAATAATTTGTTTACTGTTTTTTGTTGAATTTCACTTGAATCATTGGGGTATTTAACATTATCTTAAATAAGTGAATCAGAACAGGAAATTAAGCTTTTTTTGATTTTGATTTTTAGTGAAAGTAAAAAGTAAAACCGAGCAACAATGAACTAAGTTACTAAGAGACATTTATCACACGATATGTTGTGTATACATTTTCCTCATTTAGAAGAAAACCGCCAAACTTTTCCACCTCATATGTGAGATATGTGTGCCTATACTCAACATCCAAATTTTGGCTAACATTAGAACGCAGTAGCTACAAACAGACTAACAAGTAGGTCCTAGTTCAATATTACAGTATAATTATATTTTAACAATAAAACAAAAACAAAACACACAATATTGTACAATAAAAAAACCATGCAACACCCCTGACTCTATTACGATTTATATAATACCAAGATGTCTGAGATATTTCAATAAATCACAAAATGCGTATCGAATTTCAAAAGTATCCCTTCGCGTTTTTTAAGTAACCAGGGGTCGGAATGTTAATCTAAGGAACTTAAGTCTAATCACGTGTCGTGGCGAGGCGAATGTTTTATGTAAAAGTACTCCTTTGATCGGATTAAACGATTACTTTTAATATATGGATAGGTTTAAAACTATAACTGGTTTCCTAATTTGATAAAGACATTAGGTTAAAAGAATACTTGGAAGAACGATATTTTACCTTGTGTTAAAACAATGTAATTCAAACTTTTATTATCTGACATAGTAATATAATATAGTAGGCTCACTTAAGTTAGATAGATAGATAGAAAAGGTTCTAGATAGTAGTAAGACAACACAAATGTTTGCAATTTTAATTCATTGATATTCTCAGATGTTAAAGATGATTCATTCTTTCTACAAATTATTAATGATATTCGTGACTTAAATTTTATCAGCCCAAGTTTATTTGTTACTCTTAATAACAACGCAACACTAGCACAAAATGACATCTATAATTAGGTATATTTACTTTATAGACATTAAACAATGATTCCCAGAAGAAACTACAATCAAACAGAACGCTAACGCTAATTTATACAACATAAACAAAATTAGTGGCTATCTAAAAGACAATGTATTAATATGTAAACATTGTCGTACACACTAGTCGAGATTGATGAACCATATTGGAACGTGGGCGGCAATAAGCGTAGACACAACAGAGCCTCGTCAAACATTTGTCTTGGCCTAGTATATTATTCTGTTACGCGTGTTGGTCAATATTTTACTAGGCTGTGGACAGATATGATTTGCGTTTGGCCAACGTTTTATAAGTATGTTTGTCATTTGTTTTTGTCTGAGCCTTCTGGAATGTGGCTTGTAAATGTTTCCAATGCCTAATTAAACATAATCAATTATCTAAGCATGGTTTGAATACTAAGATTTATACACGATTTACATAAGTAAATGTTTTATTTAGCAGAAAATGAGGATTAATTGATTCTGGAACTTTATATTAGAAAGTTAAAAATTGTCTATTTTATTTATTAAAGTTACACTAACTTATACCAGATTAATATTGTTTACAAAAATCTATCAATGTTGTGAACAACTTACTATTTAATTGACTCGTCTGCCTACCAATGTAATACAAAGTATTGACTAGGAAATTTACACTTTTTTTTTATTTGGTCCACATAACTGAGATAATATTAAATACAACATTACTTAAAATTGAAAGCTCTTTAATGGAATATATAGTGTATAAACAGTAGCTAAGTGTAACGAGTAAGATGATCTCATAGGCGACCTAAGGCAAAGTAGGACACTATCTTACAGTGGAAAGTTTTTAGTCGTCATTGTCTATAGTTTAGTCGATCTATTTATTAGTATCTTTAACCTCAATCCCATATTAGGAGTAATTTACTGAGTTTACAAATGAATTAATCCCAAATTTCAAAAATATTTTTAAACCTTTAAACGTAATTATAAGGAAGAAGAAGATTATAAGGAACTATGATAACAAAGGTACTGAAGGATTTTTTTTCGATTACTTAGTTCATAAATATAAAACTCAATGTCAAATTAGAATCAAGTGCAATATCATCATTTTTTCGCAATACTCTAGTCTAAATGATTCACACTCTACATTTCAAATATATTCCACTCAATTGAAGAATAGCACCAAACATCAAACAAATCGTTCTTTAAATAAATAAAAGCGAACCGCTTCGAAAATGAAAACAAAACATCATAGACAATATTGGCGCCGCCGAGATAAAGAACGAGTCAATTTCAATTCGTTCGTTAATAACTCATTCCTCGTGGAATTTAAAAGTCAGATCGAGTGGCCAGTACGCCGCGAAGGTTGGTTCGTGTGCATCGTGAATGTAATGAATACCTGTCAAGAGTGCCGCGCGTGTGGGCGATCCACTGGGCCCGGTCTAAGTCGAATGCAAACATTTACCCTTCGCTCAACAGTAATTGTTTAAAATTGAGCCTAACTGTGTGGCCCTCGCGAAACTCCTGCCATACGGTTAACGTCATCTCTCTTTGTTCAATTTATGATAACTGCTTCATGATCGTGTGGTTTGTGGGAATCCTGATTTTGAATTTTACATTGTAAGGAGTTGAGTTGGTGGAGTTAACAAGTCATTTCGCAGAATTGTTTGCTCACAGACTTATTAGTCGTTTCTTCTTCTTATTTATCTTAACCATTCAAATGGGATAAACGAACGGTATAATCCTTTACAATTTCAACGAAAATTAATTTCATTGTTCTCACTAAGAAATAATTGGCGTAGCATTTCCAATCAGGCTGGATGTTAGTGCAATTAACGGATAACTGCATACATTAAAATGCAGGTCGTTAATTAAAAGCTCGCTATACTGAATAGTTCAGTGGTTAGTTTCACGTGTTCTACTAAAATCGATTTATAAATAAGATATTGTATAGTAATACTCCCGTGTGCACCAAAATTCATGCGTCAAGGGATGTAGGAGTCTAAACGAACCCATTTAAAAGCTACCGGTTTTTTTAAATTTCAATTCAATTTCGAATATTACTGATATATAACGGCCCCTTTTTGCCCTGGCATTGCAGAGGTTCATGAGCGACGGTGACCGCTTACCATCGGGTGGGCCGTAGGCTCGTTTATCTATCTTGCAACTTGCACCAGTTGGGGGACTGATAGCCTGATGGCATGTGTATACTTCTTTTGTGAGTCGTAATTGATATAATCTAGGGCAACTTTACTCTTTAAACGTTGTTCCGCTGTAGCCTCTGTTTTCCATCCTTGTGGAATACAAGAATGGGAAAACCATCCGAAGCTGTCCGTATAATATGTAAATTGTACTATGAGAATACTAAGGGATATTCCGTCGAGTAAAATGGTTTATAGAACACGATGTTTCATTACGTAGTTGGGCTCGGCCCAAGACGCACAGGACTGATACATACATCTCTGCACGCTCCTGCTCCTTATTGCACGAAATACTTAGATAGTAAACTGTCGATTTGAAATTACTAACTTTTCATTGGTTTCAAGAGCTCTAATATCCCTCTATTTCTATTGATACTGATATTACCAAGTACAATTATTATAGCACCTGTATAATACGTATAAAAACGGAAGCATGCACATTTAAAACAGTAATAACATTCATACACTTAAAGACAAGAAAACCAAATCAAAATGTTAATGACGGTAATTTTATAAGATTACTTTGTATTGCGGAGAAACATCGATTCGTTTCAGAGTATTTATATCGATATGTAATTACTACCTACAGTAATTTTGCTTACTTAATAATAATTTCACGTTTATATATCGTGGTCATTAAATTAAATTACTTTTCTCGTGGCATTTATGTCTTTCAGGGCTATTATGTCTACGAAAAAAATTAATTTTTCAATTACTCCTTAAATAAGAGTTATGGATGAAGTGTGACAATATCCAAAGTTGCCTTATAGATCATCAGAATATAATGTTTGTGAAAAACCAAGAAGTCGCATGTTTAAGTTAGTAGGAATTGACAACGGAATTCGCCCATTGTCTGCTTTTACAAACAACCAATTCAGAGTTTTTGGATTCAAAATTCCATCAATATTTTAATCCCGATAGATAAACAAATGACAAAAGAAACTAAAATGAGGCTTTCGCTTTATAAATGGGAAATAGAACGTCACGATCGGGGGTTGAAAAGAGTGGTACAATGGATTGTAGTCAGTGGACCGCTTCGATCACAAAAGAGTATTGTTCTTGCCACGTCGAATGTATCGGATGGGAACTGCAATACGCGAACTTTATTAGCCTTTTTACTCTCGAAAAAGATATTCAGGAATTGATATTTTAAATTAAAGAATCGTCGCGTGCAAATTAGCAAAGGACCTTATGATTAATTGTTTATCTACACCTCTGTCACTATCCTTTCTATTTTGTTTAATACTCGTGATATTCATCTTCAGATTTTTTTTTCATCAGCACAGATTCATATTCCTCAAAGCGTCATTTTTAAATAAACCTTTTGCTATAATTAGTTAGATTAAGTATGTTACCAATAGAGAGGCATGGTCAATAAGTGAGAAAACTCCTTTTCTTTAAAAAAATAAAGAGTATAAAAGAAAGCTTTGAAAATATAAAGCAATTATTAATATCTGTGTCGCAAATTTGACACCCGAAATGTTCTGTGATTAATGTGATGCAGTTCTTTTTGGACAGCTTAAACCAGATGAAAAGATTCTCTGGTTTTATAACAACGGATTCGAGAATAATTTGAACGGGGGAAAGTGTAGAAACATTTAAAAAATCATTTTCAGTGCATTGTGTTGTTTGATGGTTGACTAGCGGGGGTTAGAGACGACTGATGAGTCCTGGCGATTCCAGATAAAAGCGATTTGTCTTAAGAGTAAGGGCACATTTAAAATTGCTAAGGAGTAAGCTAAATGTTTTTTTAGATTTGCAATCCATGGCATCGAAGTCAGACGTTTTTGCTCGATGGAAATCTAGTTTAATTAAAACAATTATGCATACCTATCATGTATAATACAAATACATATGTGTAATACTCGTATTTATTATTGAACAATAGTTACTTTTTTGGTAACCATAATTTCAATACCAATGAACTTCAAACTAACCTAATTTTCAAATAAAATTTAATTCAACTAAAACGAAGCATTACTTCATAGTTCCTAGAAACACTAAATAACAAATCGACCATTCCTTATAATTAGTTCAGTCTTTCTAAATCATAACAGTACTAAATTTACTACGCGTTTCTATTATAAAACGGATTATCGTCCACAGTCCTACGCGACGCAATAACTCCTACTGCAAATGACGCATCCACTTGCGTTATGACGTTCATAACTCAGTCTTTTGTTTTGAAAATAAGAAACGGTCTAAGAGACATCGAAGTGCGACCTTCGCCCATTTTTAGTTATAATATCTGGATTTAGGATAATTCAACGTAATTTAATTGGGTGTGGAAAATACATCACACACACATAACAGCAAAAAAATAAACAAGGGAAGGAATTTTTTTTTTTTGTATAAATTATCTAAAATGGACGCATTTGTAATTTATTGAATTACTAAAAAATATTGTCTCTTTCTGTTATCAGATGGGCGAAGGTCAACCTTGTACATCTCCTATACTACAAGTAAATCGTAGAAGCGCAATTTTCTTTTGCTTATTAAATTACGTTGTATTTACTCCGGTGTAATTTGATCGAGCAAATAGACGGACGGTGATCTTACGGTCACAATCTGCCCCAACAATGGCTCTCGGCCTCGAACTCGGTAACAACGTTAGACCGACCCTAGCGTCCCCCGAGGCATTCGATGTCCCTACATCTGTTGGCAAAGACCGGCTACATCTGACGTTTAAGACCAATGCTAATTTATTGTATGAAATTAAGAAACAAAATGAAATTGGGGTGTACTGTTTGAGTTTGAAACTTAATAGCCAATCGGAAAATGGTATGAAAAGTTAATACCACAATATATTATCTTACCTATATATAAAAATGAATTGCTGTTCGTTAGTCTCGCTAAAACTCGAGAACGACTGAACCAATTTGGCTTATTTTAATCTTGAAATATTCGTAGAAGTCCAGGGAAGGTTTAAACGGTGAGAAAATACCCGGGATTTTTTTTTGTGACGCAGACGAAGTTGCGCGGGCCAGCTAGTATACAATATTTAGTGTATATAAATTAGTCAAGAGATAATCCTACCATAATAACGAATGTTGAAATACGCAAAATTATATTTTATAAGTATTTTTAAATGTCAGTTGATCCCAAATTATAAATCATAATAATTAGTTGGTACAAGTAGAAGATATTCTATATCTACTTGAACTACACAAATAGGTTATTTTGAACTAATCATTATATTCCAAAGTCATATTTTATTAATTTAAAAATATTATATCCAGTAAAGAAAGTACTCATCTAATGATAATAATGTTTTAATTCGATTTCAACCAACAACAGCCAATACCAAGATTTCTTTATCTCCCTTTGCAGGTGCCGTTTCCCAGTATAAAATGTTTTTGTATCGTGTTGCCCTCGAGCGTCCAGTCTCCCCAGAGCACGCACCAAGTCGTCTTAATAGACTTAGAGACGTAGTACTGCGTCCCCTGGGGCTAACGTGTCCTCACCCCACTCCGGACTGCTACCGAAAAAAAAAATGAGATTAGCTTCCTTTGTGAACGTCGCCTCCCGTTTATCTGACGACATTTTACCGGCTTACCAACGCTACAGGATGAGTTTATTAAACAGAAGTAATAAACTCACACACGAACACTTCTGACACAACAATCAAAAAAACAACCAGAGTTGTGTACATTTTACTTAAGACGTATTTGAAACGCATAATCTTCTGTCTGCGCTTCTGAAATGGAAAATTATTCGTGTTGTTGAAAGTAATAAGTAAAGAAATTATTCGAAGTCATGGTAGATGAGTGGTCGAAGCGCTTCCTTCCGAACGGGAGGTCGCGGGTTCAAATCAGGCCGGCTTGTACCTCTAAATCTAAATGTAAAAAATATTTAGGTGCAATTTTTCACAACACCACAGGCTAAAAACGGTGAAGGAAATCATCGTGAGGAAATTTGCATGTCGGAAAAGGATTCTAAAAATCCTTTGAAGATATGTGAAGTCCCCAATCCGCACTGGGCAAGCGTGGTGGACTATGCCTAATCCCTCTTCTGAGGAGACCTGAGCCCAGCAGTGGTCAGCAATGGGTTGGTACAGTGTTGAAAGTTTAGTAAGAAAGTGTGAGCGCAATTTCCATGAAGATTCACTTCTGTACAAAATTATTTTGTGCCAACGTTTAATCTAAAATAGTTTTTATGTGTTGTACAGTGTTGCCGTAACTAGGATGGGTTGTTTTAGAACTCATCAAATTTATGCCAACTACGCAGTTTCAGCCGTAAACAGTCGAAAACTAGAAATAACGTTGTCGTTATGACACTGCTCCAGTTTGCCTAGTTTACAAATTAAGCTTTAATTTACTAACAACTTTGACAGTCTTTTTATCATAATACTAAGTTGTTTTAATGTGAGTTTTGAAACATTTCCCAACTAATTCTCGTTTTAAACTTGTTTTGGGAAGGAGGCTCAGATTTATGTTATTATGATTTAATTTTAGCACACTGAAGTATAATACCTTGAATGTGATTTCGGTTCATCGCAAGTTATTGATTTACACATATTTAATTGGTTATGATTTCAATTAGAAAAGCTTTCGAGAGAAGCACCACTCATTATTTTCTACAACACACAACAACAAACTGTTTAAACACAAAGTAAACACCAACCACAATATCGCAATATAATTGGGAAAATGCGAATTTCGTGTCACCATTACACATATCAGCACGTGCCGCGGACATAAATATTCACATTATTACTTACGCTGCCTCCTGCGTGACGCGATCACGATTTTTTTCGATTCCAGTTGTGCATTTAGATGTAAAGGGGATTTGGGCGTAACATATCGATGCAAAAAGGAGGGTGAAGTTGCCTACTGTTCGCCATTATTTGCCATAATGTGGGTGAAATTTAGCTCGTTTCGACTACAACGCTCAATAATTGTCTCCGTTCTTTTATTGGGAACGATTTTATTTATAGCTTTGTGGGGTTCGCAACGAAATCCCGGATTATTTGGCTAACAAATTATATCGAATCTGCTAAGAATAGGACGTGCCTGTCAATAAATCAACGATGGATTTATTGATGAAAGCCGACAAATTTATGAATTGAAATGAATTTTAGTCGCCCCTCGTTGATGACGAAGTTAATGTGAAAAAATATTAAATGATTTTTATTACAATGAATGGTGGCCAGTTTTGACAAGGAAAACTATTCGCTCTAAAATATTAAAGAGAAGTCTATGATAACTACTATAATTGTAAATTGGTGTTTAAAAAATATTTAGTAGGTGGTGTAGGTACCCACACCAAGAAGGTCATTGAAGAATTATTGAGTCGACGATTGAGTCTCTTCCACCAGAGATCCAAAATACAAATCGGCACTAATAACCCTGCTACTAGCATTCGAGTCACTTACAATACATAAAAATAAATAACAGAAAATGACATATTCCCTATTTATCTTAAGAAAAAATAATAATAGCGCGAATCACTTAGTAGATTACCAGCGGTTTGGCAAACAGTGTCTAGGTCAAAGAGAGAAGGGGAAACGTCGGAATATAGGAAGGCTGCCGCAACCAACCAGCAGTGATTAATGAATCCACAAGATGGCAAATATGTCGCAACCGAACACGTATTCTGGTAGATGTTTGATTCTTTATGTAAATGTAGTAATGTATTATGAGAAAAATATTTTTGTCATCTTGTCATACATCCAGTTGCTAAATTGATAGAAATGAAAATGTTATAAAGTAATTGTAATATCCATCTATCGCCATTAAGAGCCTAAATTAAATTAAATTCAATTTATTGGAAAATTTCTCAAATTAAAAGCAAAGCATAGAGATTTATTAATAACTTCTTCGTACAGCTGAAATAAAATTAATAATGATTGAAAATATTAAAGAATTCGTAATCGTTTCAATATTTCTAAAACTGATTAAAAAACATTATTTTAAGCGCGCAACATTAACTCAACCTTCACAACTTTCAAAGAGCTTGAAGTCTTACAGTTGCCATTTGTAATAGAACATTCTAGAATAAGGAAAGGTACAATGAATCCACATAATATACAATTCCGCTCACGTTTGTCGCACTAATGCGGTATCACTGACGATGTATGTTTCAAACACACTTTGACTGTCACTAAGACAAATTGTGACAAAGTGATACCTGAAGAAATATTTGCTCGTGTTTCATACGATTCCTGAGCAAGTATTAAAATAGAAAGTGGATTTGCACGTTCATTATAATTGACTAATTGTGTTTTGAATCAAGTTTGTTTACATTTTTCAACAGTCTCTATATGATTTTGGTATAATTTTAGGTTAGGTTCGATTAAATGTGAAATGACAGTTTCATACTTCTTCTATACGACGTTCCAATTTAATTTGAATTATGATCCTCACGAAAAAGTAAATTAGGTACTACTTACTAGTGACTCTTATCAGCTTATTGGAATTTTATAGGCTAGACATTCGTACTTACGTCGGTAACACTGTTTACTTTTTCAAAATTACAACATCGTAACTTAAACACACAACACCTGCCACAAAACAGAAGATTGAATAAATCATACCGCCTTCCAGTATTAGTGTTAAACCCAATAAAATAACTACCCATCTGAATATGACAGACAAATAAAGTGAACTAATAAAGCCGTCGTCTAAATCCCAACGATGATCCCATTTTGTCGAGTGCCGTGCCTCATAATGTACTGGACGCACCATTACACGGCAAAATTACGGAGACAGCTTACATGTCAGACCGTTTTATAATACAAATATCTCGTGAAGTCCATACTAGATACCGAGCATAAATTTAGTGAGTTCAATTAAATACGGATCGTTAATTTTGTACAAAATATGTGCGATTTATAAGCACAGAAAACCTGTAGTTCAGAAGTTTAGTAACGTACAAGTTATGCTTGAAAACGCTCACATTAGCAGCACAGGATTATTCTGTCAGTGCAATACGAAAGGTGATAAATATTTAAGAACTTGACTTCTGTTAAAATTATTTTCTAGTATTCTGTACCCTCAGTTTGAAACTGATTTTGACTGCGAACGATTAGTTGAACGATGTGGTTTCGTTCTGTGATTAAAACTGAACGGAGTGTTAAATAATACCTACTTGTAAATAATAGCCAAACACGTATGTGTACTAGTATTGTATAGGTATAGTATATTCATTAGAAAGCCGTTGGATTTTCGAGTTTGTGATAGTCCAACATTATTAACCGTCGCTCTCAGTGTCCGTTTCATGTAGAATTTTCTTGATCGAGATCATAGCTCGTGACTTTACTAGACGAATATTACAGTTGTTTTTCTAAGGCATAGTTTGGTATCTTTTCGGCTTTCCAATGTTCACGTCCGTCGTCTTTTCATGTAATTATGCACTTTGATTGTAATTATGCTATGTATCCAAAGCATATTTTTTTCTATATTGGTAGAGGACCAACAGGGTCACCTGATCGAATGTGGTTCCTTGTGTACCTCATGTACCTCAGCAATGTTATCAGACTTAAGGACTATCTTCAAAACTCGTTGAAGAAGTAATAGCGCTCTAGAAACATCTACTACCTATTTTTTGTTTTTTTTTTTTTTTTTTTTTTGTTGTAGGTAAATTTAGTTTTAATTCTTATAAGTTTATATCTTCGCAGTGCGCGTTTGACATGTGTGTCGTCGATGCCGGTCGGAACTGAAAACCAGCGCCGGGTGTCGACTACAATGTTTCTGTGGTTGGCAACCGGCAACATGCTGAGTTTCGGCCGTTTTGTGTGTGAACTCTATTGTCAACGCTTTATATGTGTCTGTATGTTGTTGTCTTTTTTTACACACAAATAAACGTATGTCTGTCTGTCTGTCTGTCTATTTATTTTCTTATATAATTTAAGAAAGATATAAGTATATCTAGTACAACACATGCCCCATAAATAATAGTTCACCCATCCTATTTCCTGGATTACCGAATTAACATACCATTGTTTTCGTCACAATACATCATTTCTATTTCGGTTCGGGTTGAACTTCCATTTTATAACCCTTTCACTGTACTTTTTATGGATTGTGAATGATTCGTGGCATCTGTAGTGGATTTATTTCGATTTCGTTTACTCTTCAGACTTCCGTTGTCGAGGCAGTAAAATTCCTATAAAATTAAGAGCCATTTTTATTCTATGTGCGTTTAGGTAAACGTAATATACAAAGGGACTGAACGTGATCGTCATCCGTCTTCGTCTTCCGCTAAATTTGACAAAATACAACGAAATATTATGTAAAACGAAATAATTTTTATTTTGTTATGATATAGTCAGAGCTGACGAATAAGAAATGCTGTTAATCAAATCAGAAACAAAAACTACAGTCGGAAGTGTATCGTAGTTATCTTTCTTTTAATATTAAGACATTAATTTTCACATTTTGGAAATCTTTTCAACTTCCAACACATAAACAAGAGGTTAAAAGGAAAGTTAACAAGGAAATTTGTAATTGTGTGAAAATGTAATTTGTGTTTGTGTTTTATTTTTTACTACTTTTTGAATAAGCATACGCTATTATTTGAGGTATATTTTTATTTCACTACGAGCATTTACGTTCATCAAAAAAAACTTGTGTCAACGAAATGATTTGTCTCCGAATGTGCGTCGACAGGGACGAGACATTCGTTACAAACATGTGGCACCAATTAAAGTTCTTTTACTGAGAGGATAATAAAGATAAGCATTGAATAATGAACTGTGGAGAACATTTTACGAATGAATGCCACTTGAACAAGTGACAAACATATTTTTTACGTTGAGTGTGCCATGTGCGAATCATCTTTATTTGTTTACCAGCTATTGGCCTCGGTTGTGTGGGTTTACAGAATTGCACCGTAAATTATCCCATAGGGTCACCACATGGTGTACTTACTCAAGCTAGCTTTAAGAAAATTCCTATACAGTAGAAAATATTCAACGGTAATAGCTCTTCATCAGGTGGACTGTGTGCTAATTGTACCTGCTGATGTGATAAAGAAAAAACCTCTTTGAACCTCTTTCAAATATTATTCTAGTGTTAAATACTGTTATAATTACGTCTAGTAGAATTTTTGATGACTTTCTGATTTAAAAAAGGAACGTAAAAATAACGCAGTAAACTTCTGAGCAAAAGTTGCTTTGTATAAATCTTTTGATCTTCTCTCTTTTTTAATGTATACCTACATTACAAAAAGAACGACAAGCTGCATCACTTCACCACCACTCTTTAAGTTATTTAAATCGCATCATAGTTTATCTCGTATTGAAACAACTCCAGTAGCAAGGTAATTCACTTTGTATAGAGATCGATAAATCCCTGGGAATAGAAACACTAACGATCGAAACTAGATTACTTCTGGAATCTTGTGTATGTAGGAGCACCTGAACTATTTGTTACTGAATGAACAAGAACAACAAGATTTGTTTGTTTAGTTACCATATTTTATTCATGAGATAGTTTATTTATAACAAGCCAATTAGAAGTCAAGTTTTATCGGATAACAGATGGTAAAATCTTCGATAAAATATACATAGATACACAATCAAGATATAAAAATTGCACTAACTTAACACAAAAACATGTTGACGAGTTTCAAAACTGGTAGTTACTACTTTTTTATTAACCGATAAGACTAACACTACAAAGGACTAGTAAAAATAATAACGAAAATTCATAAGCTATGACTAAGAAAATCGCAATAACCATTTAACACAACAAACCCGCCGGGTTTCAATTAAAATTGTAATTAATTGCAGTGCTTAAAACACTGACAGTTTCACCGCGAGCATCATTCACTTTTATATTTATGCGAATTCACTTGACAGGTGAGGAACTGCGCTCATCATTTCTTAATAGGAGGCCACTCCAGTTATATCGTCGGGTTGAAGGCCACAACCGTCTGACTGGACCACCTAGAAAGTTTGACAGTGAATAATATTATATGTTTTATAATAGTAATATAATATTGAAGTAAATAACAACAAAATTGCGATTCTGTAAATGAAAATAGATTTATTAACTTATTTGACATACAATTTAATATGATACAAATAACTAATTTAACTAAATAATCACTCACCTGTAAATGAAAATAGAAACAACATTTAAAGCTATTATTTACAATATTAAATAAATCTATTGGAAAATAAAATATAGTTTTCTTTACTAAATGTCATGTTTGTCAGGTGAGTGTAAATTATCTATTAAAGAGTTTTCATTCTTCAAAAAGTTCTCTTTACATATGTACCTACTTAATGTATTTTCCCTGATTTTTTGAGTTTCATATTCTGTCTTAATTCCGTTACCTACTTTAATTTGTTGTTTCCTTGATAACTAAAAAAATTTAATTGTTTGTAAAGGTTTATAACGAGTGTTTCAAATCAATTTTAAAATAGATGACGAATGCTTTTTAACCATGTTTTTAATTCTTGGTAACACATCTGAAATTTTATTGTAATACTAAGGTCTACTGCTAACAGCTTTAGTAAACTGGGCTACTTTAAGGTCCTTTCATATTTATGTTTGATTTCGTGTAGGAGCATCAGAGTACAATTAAAGTTAGTTAAATTTAAATTAGAGTAAATTTCTAATTGTGATTTCAACTAACCATTTTGTACTTCACCTAAAGCGTATCAACTAAGTGTAACTATCAACTAGTAAATTTTGTGAAAATTACCACGAATTCTATGATTACAACATCCCGACAGATCCGTGAGCTAATCACTGACGTTATTCACCCAATATATAGAGATAACACCACAACTTAGCTGCTTATCAAACTCTCACGGAACTTACCGAATTTATCTTACTTCGGCATACATGTAAACGACATTATCGAAGTTCGTCTTCGTGAGATTCCATACTATGTTCGTTTATCAAAATGCTGTTCTTGCGAAGTTTCGTAGTATGTTGAACGAAAAAGAGGAAGGTATTTAGAGCAGCGAGGTTGAGAAAAGTTTACGGTAGTAAATATTATATTATTACTAGCTGACTCGCGCAACCTCGTCTGCGCCGAAAAAAAAATTAGGGGTGGACTGCCCCTAACATTTAGGGGATGAAAAATAGATGTTGGCCGATTCTCATAGGTACCGGATAAGCACAAAAAATTTCATCAAAATCGGTCAAGCCGTTTCAGAGGAGTTCAAGTTCGAACACCGTGACACGACAATTTTATATATTAGATACTCGTTTACCTACAATTGCAACATTTTCGTGAATGGTCACGATTGACGGATAACTAGAATTTTGACTGTCTTTTAGTCGTAAGCAGAGGTCCGGCAGTGTCCCCTGACAATGCAGTGGTCCATGAGCTACAGTAACCGCTTACGATCAGGTGGCCCGTTAATTCGTCTGCCAAGGCAATAAAATATAGCCATGTTTTATATTCGAATTGCTAAATTAAGGTATTTTTATAATTATGTTTTTAAATTATTAATTTTAACTCTGGTGCTTTTTTATAACCAACCAAAATGTAGGTAGTATTTGAGTTAAAGTTAAGTTCTTCAAAAATGTTGTCAGTTAGATCAAAAAAACGTCACAGCGGGTTATTCTGCGTAAATTCTTTTTCGCTTTATCTCATCGCTGTGACGAATCGCTGTTTTGTCTAAACGTTTTCAAGTGCAGTTTTTGTCGCCGATGACTTGTATTTTTTCGCGCCGTTGTTTGTGGGTGGTCCGTAAGCTAAAATTGCTTTATTATTCGATATTAAGCTTTTTGTACTCATTGTCTTAAGAATTTCTTATGATATTGTCAGATTTATTGGTGATACTGGAGGTACCAGTCATGAGTTAATTCTTGATTATGGTGTTGGCAAAGATAGTTTTATTAAAAATCATTAAAATGTTACTTTATTTTAATGAAAATAATTGTGATTATATAAATCAAGTACCTATAATATGTTATACTTTGAAAACACATTCTCATAAATATATTATTACCTAGATTCAATTCATTTTTATAATAATTGGACCGAATTTCGCTTATACGAGTATTACCTGTTTAAAAAAGTTACATACTTCATTTTATTAGAGTGCCTAGTTCTACGTTTTAAGTAACTCTACACTAGCAAAATGTTTTAAAACTTTATAAGCCATTTCTCTTAATTTTGAAAAGTTGAGTAAATTAGCTGACTGCTTATTTAGGTTCGTCTGAAAATTCTAAAAGTTTACTTAAGGTTTTCTTTTAAGTAGTGTTCTACTTATGAAGAGATAATGATTAAGTTAAATTTATATTTTATAAGTTAATTGTACATCAGTACTTCAAAGGCTTGTTTGAGCTTAGTAAGGAGTTGCCATGAATTAATAAAAAACGTTTTATATAAAGTCCGTTTTTCTCTACAGCTAATCAGAACTCTTTTAAGCCTTAAATGTATTGGTTTTGCTATGAAAATCATTCATTTTTTTTTAAGTACCTCAGTGTAATAAATAATTCGATCGGTAATCGATCCCAGAATCCGATGTTAGACAATCATTGAAACAGACCAACCAACAACATCAATCGCGATCAATATCTGAATTTCACCGACATAACATTACCATTTTAATTCCACATTACCAATAATAAAACCCTTCTCCGAAAGAGCACAATATAACGAATGTCGTACAAAGCGACACCTAAACACACAAAAATATAAGGAAGAACACACAAAGAAAGCTCACATAGGTATGAATAGGACTTTGTACTGACACAATGGCCTCAATCGGGATTGATCGCCCTTTCGGATGAGCATTTTATCAGCACATACCAGTTGAGAGGCATCCTGTCCCGCGCTCTCACAATGCGAGTAACTGGAGTGGGTTCACGGATTAACCTGGATATTGCTATTAGACTGGACTTTGGGAGTGCTCTTTTATAATGACTTTTATGTTATAAACAATGAAATGAAGTTTCATAGAATGGGTTCAGGTCAGGTGTTTCTGATCGTAAGTTGTCGTACATGATCTAACGCACCGATATGAAACAGCACGTAGTTTTAAATAATTATAAAAATAGCTGTCATAAGTAACAGAAACGTCATGTATGTAAAAATACTAGTAATACTAGTAGTAATCACAGTGCAACAAAATCCGCAACTCTATTATACAATACATATAAATTAATCAAATCCAAACAAATACCTTAAAACTACTCTAAATTTTACAATATACGATAAGAAAACAAAAAAAAACGACCACTGCAACAACGAATTCGAAAAAATCAATCAAAGAAATGTAAATTCAACTTTCCGCATTGCACAGCACTTGAGCATATTTATTTTCAATCCGGCGGCTCTGTTCAGTCCGCTGACATCACACAATACATGTTCCATCAATTTCGTCTACTAAATCGTTCAATCTTGTATAAAATTCATGGGGCAAAGCACTGAGGAGAATGATAAATAAGTTGGAGGCTCGGCCGAATATTCTCATTTACTACGTGACTTGTTTGGCGAAAATATCCAAAGATATGAGTAACGCTGTATGTGGTTACGGTATTTATCTATCATGTGTTTTATATAAGGAAATCAATGGAGATGCATTACTTAGAAAGGAGGCTAAAACTTTATATTTTTGATTGATAGGAATAGAAGTGAAAAGAAATCAGTTTACAAGCTGTTACTAGGTTTCAAAATATATAGAAAGGATTCGCCTAGAGATAGGCGAACGTTGATAACTATAAATATAGTAAAGAATAATTATGTATGTAGGCATTGAAATACACTTTTCGTATTAGTTTACCTAAAATTTACTGCTTTTATCATCTAATTAATAGCAATCATTTAATTAATTTTATAATCAAGTGATGCTTTATATTGCTTAAAATTAATATAGGTAAGTTATCTGATTAGGTTGCAATTAATGTTTATTCCGCTGAGAAATTTAGTATTAAGGCAGTACTGTCGTTTATTTATATCAAAATACGTGGGTTGTTTTATTTAAGAGAAATATAATACTTACATTGTTTCTATTTTTAAACGTTTATTCATCTTTACGTTTGAAGTAAATCCGTTAAAGGTTACGTTGCGCAATACTGAGAATTAATTAATCTAATTTGAGAAAATAAATGTAGCCAATTAAAGATTAAATATAAAAGAATGAGCACAAAAGAAAAATTAATAATAAGAATTATTTATTATCTTTTATTACGGTTTTTTGCGTTACATTAATTACCTTAAGGTTCTTTTGGGCGGCGCTGTACCGTCACGCAATCTGTTGGCATTATGCCTCGCCGAGCAATACCGGATGTGCCGACTAACGTCCGTTTCCGGAAAATCGTAGACGGAGCAAGCTCAATTTTATTGTTTTCGTTTTAACAAAAAATCCCCGAGATGAGACGGGACCGACTGCGGTGAACCTAGAATTTATGTTTTTACTCAAATTGACTGTCTGCGGAATGAAAAATGTAACGTTTTGTTTCTTTTATGAGTTGTTTTTCGAGCAGTTTTTGATCTGAATGTTTTAAGTAAGCTTACATTTAGAATAAAGTAAACTGGTAAAAGAAATTGTTGACAAATTTTGAGTTTTTTTTTTGTTTGTGTTTCTTGCTTCACCAATTTCTGTAGGTATTGCTTTAATTAAGTGCATTTAAAACAATAGCAACAGCTTTAAAATACATTGTTTTAAAAGTTACGTCGTCGTTTAAATTTTATAAACACAACGATCACTTGGCCCATTAGGCTTGGCTAATAGATTTTAAATAAAAAGTGTTAAGTTAAATAAACAGTGCGTTTTTCTTCGGGCGTTGATCATCATTCAATGTCGGTCTGTAATTAGGCAGGACTTCGCTCCGTTGACGAACATAAATAATTCAGGTGTAATACATACACTCTGTGTGTTTATATGTGATTGAATTGTTTTTGATGTTAGCATGACTTGAACACGTGATTTGACATTTATTTATTTCGGGGTACAAATTGAGAATTGGGTTACTTCTATTTTAGTTTCGTCTTCTTTATTTCGCATTAACTATAATTTAAATTTAAATTTTACCATCATGTGCACCGTTTATGCAAAAATATTATAAACAAAACCGTTTAATAAATGGAATAGCATGAAATATAGATTTGTTGTCGATCTTTGTTAGAAATATATTAAAAACATTAAAAGAAAATTTTGATACCGAAATTTATTTTTATTCAAGAATTTATCACAACATTGTAAACTTGAAAATACTGCAGCAATTTACCCTGCAATTTAAGAGCACCGCGAGCGTTTGGTCAGATGGTTATTTAAAAAGCCGTCACAGCTAAATTTCTTACCTACACGCCGATCTTAATTGTTGCAAGATCGGTGCTTGAGGTCGAATCGTGGCTCGATTAAATCTCAGGACGATCAAGGCGTTATTCTGCGAAACTTTTAAACTTTTTATCATATGAATAAATCAGGGTGTTTATTAAAATTGGGACGCAACGAATTTAAAATTTCCGGATTTTTTTTTTTGCTAGTGACTTAATTTCTAATGACCGTTTTTAATTACGTGTACCTATCATTAATTCTAAACGTTAATTGATATTAAAAATGCCAATAGCTGTATTTAATTGTTTTACCGTGTACGGCAGCGAGAGGCAATCATGGTTCCCGCCTCAGGCCGTCCACCACTGTTATTATGAAAAGCTTCTGACCAACTTCTGCAATTGATTTTTATCGTGACGACATTATTACTGTACCCGATAAAAACAGAGTTGGTTTACCGATTCATTGTATATAATTATATTTTATTTATGGTCGAAAAGTCTATTATCTGTAGACAAAACTAATATTTACGCTTAAATTGTTTCGTCACAGTCAAAGAACGATTTTGGTGGCCATAAAGATAATGGATGGATCAGTTTTATTTTGGGGACAGATGTTTTATTGAAACGGTATTTGATGCTCCGGGGCTAAAGGAGATAATCTTGTTTATTTAAAAGAACAGTTATTACACTAGCTATATAAATACAGACTACTAGGTATAAATATCTTATGATTTTTTATAACAATGTTATGTTAAAATCACAACATTTTACAATCACACCATATTATTATTTACATATTATTCAGAGTGAGAGTCCTTGTAAACAAGAAAGAACATCAAAGTAGGAGTATCGATGGCGCTACCTTCATTATATCTTGGTTAAGAAAGTTGCATAACACAACCCAAAAAACTTATGTCGAACTGTCGAAGCGAGATAATCTCGGGGATCGGATCGAATCCAGCCAGACGTTCCACAAGAAATTTATGCCTTAACTTTACACATCACTTTTTCTTATCTTCGACTTTGTGAGAACCAAGTAATCTATGCTCTTTAGTGCGGTTTTCAAACTACAAAGTTCTCGTGAACTTTGAAAAATTTGTGAATATTCATGAGCGTAGTTCGAGTTTACTTTGCGCATGTTAAAATTTGCATCGATCCCGGAGATTTTATGTAAACAAACAAGTTATTTGCAATTAAATTAATGTATAATTGAGCGAAATTACTCGAAAGACCATAACCACTTAAAAGTAATTTGTATGCCGCAGTAAGTAGTGTTCCTAGATCATTTAAAAGCAGTAAGTTGGTTTACAATCTTGTCCTACTACGTACGCGCTCTGTGGGTGGCTCAGCCTTGGGTTATCTTCCACGCTCCTTAATGACAGCTATTCGGTAATGGCTCACGACCAAAGCAAGGATGTACTTTTATGATAATTAGTCGGATCCAATATTTATTTGTGCCGCTTTATGGAGCGCCCTTTTATCTTCTTGTTTATTGGTATTGCTGCCTCCAATCCGGCTTACCAAATGCTAATTAGGTGGTCCATTTAGCTTTTAAGTTTTAAGTGCGTCGATACGATTTGGAGTGAATTCGATTTTTGATTCGCAAAATTTTAAACGGAGTATTGGAATTCAAAAATACTTTTAGCATTTTTTGAGAATGATCAATAAAATGTTTATGACTTTTTGATCTTTGGATTTAATAACGTACCTACGTAAGTACTTAGAAAATAGATCCTAAGAATTTTGCAGATCCTAAAGTATGACAATCTTATGACAAAAATGAAAATGGCTAAGCACCAACAAAAATCACAAATTATCAACTTTATTTTTACTTTATCAAAATTACCTATTTATATTTGACTGTTTTGTAAGTGAGAATACGTTTATAATTTATTTCCTTCATCTTGAATCGAGAAAAAAATATGATTGATGGTTCGCGTGTACAGCGGCTTTATTACTCAGATATTGTGACATACTTTTCTTGGTTATTAACTTGAAATTTATGAGGCAGTTAATTTATTGTTCTTCTATACGAATAATTCTACAATATAAATATATGTTTCTACGAAACATACTAGCAATATTTTTTCTACAATCTCAAAATGAGATAGAGAAAGTTCCATTGTTGTCTTTATACACAACACGATTATAATGTGATTATTACAAAATTGGAAAAGAATAAGCTATCACTAACAAGATATCACAAAGCGGCAACGACCAAGAAGGATTCTTAACATAGCTCGACTTGCTTCAAGAATAACAATAAATTTAAACGAATTATTAATTCCGTAATTGACGTAAAATATACAAATAATAAATCACTTTTAATAATTGTATAAAGTATGGCGTTGTTACGCGGCGACTCGAATAGCAACGTCGTATTTCACAGACAATTCATTGGATAATAAATTTTAATCCGTTGATCTTTGCTAATGATCATAGCGGGTTTCACTTTTAATTAAAAAATACTTCTTGTCTTCCCTTTGTAATGGCGGACAGATTGGCATCTCTATTTCCACTTAAACATTCATTAAAACAACAAATTAGAGAAGCTTTATTGGCTTGAATATCAACAAGATTGAAGTAATTCGAATCGATAGCTCCTCGCTTTAACTACATGCAGTACGTGAGTGTCACCTCACGTCCAACCACATGGATAATGCCAAAGCCATATAACTTGCAGACAGCTCTTAACTCAACCGGACAGAGTCTAAATTGGCTTGGATAATTGCGTGTTCTGGCTTGTGTAAACGTACCTAGATCTCACTTCCAGGCGGTCAGCTGCGAGCGATGGCTAATTAAGAACCTAACCTCAGAGACTCGGTGGCCTAAGGTCCGCTTAATACGAATGGAGCGAGCTACTGAACCTGTCTTTCATTGCATTAATGTTCTTGGTTACATTCTGGGAACTGGGAAGAACGGTATCTTTTACAAGTAAATTTAATTTTGAATTTAGTGTAGTTTAAATTAGAAGAATTTACCGTTTATTTATCAAAGCGGTGGTTATATTTTTAGGGTGTAGGTACTTCAACAAAATATGAAGTTTGTTCATCACATTCACTAACTCATTAACTGATTAAATAGAATAGTATTTCATTGGGTTTCAAGTAATTTTCCTTCACAAGATTAAACTGTCAGCACGTAGTCGCTACTTTTTTTTTACTCCTTTATCACACTACTTTCTACTTCTATTATTTTTGTACATCTGATGCTAACTGCTTACTGTCACTAATAAATCTCTGTAACAGTTGAGTATCACGACTACAAATTTTATGTTTGTAGGTATTTAATTCTACTTATATTTATATGAGTAATGGTAAATGATTAATCAGAACGCTGTAACTAACACCACGCCTCAAGAAATACGCCTTGAAGACGAATAACAAATTTTCAAGTTACTTTATTGCCTCATAAAGCCAACTAGATTATTTACATTGGATCTCGTTTATAACCAATATCTTCTTCACGGAAGCTAATTATGACTTCCTTCCCAAATTAAATTAACGTTTTATGGATTTACTTCGAATAATGAACAAATTTGCCTTCCTCGTCAAAATTAATGTAGCATATCATAGACTATGAAATATTTTGTATAAAGATGGAAGGAAAATTCCGTAATAAGAATTTTTGTTTTTATAATATTTTGTTGAAATAGATTATTTACAGTATGGAAATATCCTCGTTAATTAAGTATATCAGATTTTGTTCAGTAGGTACCAGTTGATGAGGCTCCTGACAATTTTGTATATCAAATTAATTTTATCTATCTGTAACTTCTAATACTTAAAGGGCAGGTTAAGCTCAAATTCATATATTTGATTAGGATTTTTTTTTAATTCGTGCTAGACCCATGGCTCTGAATTCTACGTCCAAGCTATAAAGAAACAACAACACGGAGTCAACCCGTCCGTAAAATATACAATGATATTCCTTTGAAGATGATTCCAACCTTCGAACAACACGTAGCTTCACATTTAAGTTTATCGGTTGAAGGCTACATGTATCTTCCAACTTTATGATGGGCACGCATCTTTATTTCCTGAAGAATATATCGATTGAGATCTTGTTACCATCATAAATTTGTATATCCCTAGTAATTTGAATTTAAATGCTATTTTCTATAAGTTTACGGGTCACAAGGTGTTAAGTAGATTCAGAGGCTCGTTTACAAGCAAGAAAAAACTGAATTTTAAAAGTGAGATGAATTTTGCTCGTATACAAAACAAGGTATCTATATATCTGCCCTTTATTGTAGTTAAGCTAAACTGAATTGAAATAATTTTAAAAAAGGAGTAAAGTGGAACACACAGTTCCTCCTGGTATTGCAGGAATCATATTTGAGGTAACCACTCGCGACGTGGGCCGTAAGATTGTCAAAGTAAGAAAATAAGTATCACAATATTAGCAATAGTTGTATCATATCTGCTATTTTCAATAATTAAATTAGTATTTATATTTCAACTAAGTATTTCCAAAATAAAAATAATAAATAAACACGCAAAAACAATGGTAACTCTGTTGCAAACGGTATCACATAATACGGAATCGGCATACAATAAATTTCCTCACGAAATAGACGTGCGTGCAGAGCGAGCCTGCACAATAATAAATAAACTTTATTGTGACCGCGTGTGCACCGGGCCTTTGTTTTATTCACTTATTTATTCGTGCTACCCCGTTTCAGTTGCATTTTGGTACATATTTAAGGACTATACTGCAGTATTTGTATTTGTTGTTGTTGTTATTCTTGATGTCAGCAAGTTCTTGTGGTTTTGTTAATTCAAAATTGTTGTATGGCTAATTTTCTTGATTACGTATACATACATTGTTTAGAGCTAAAAGAACATTCTTCAGAATATAAGTATAGGCTATATAGCAAAGTTATAAATGTAATGTTTGGTCTGTTTTTTGATATCATAATTGTTCATTCTTTTGCATAAGTCAGATAGCACCTATTATAAAGACAATAATAATCTGTATTTGTCTTAATTTATCAAATAATATATTTGTAAAGTGTAATAAATCTTAAAATTAAGTTTTAGCTAGAAATCGTTTTTTTTTTAATATAACTGAATAATGAATCATTCAATGCAACCATAAAATATATGAAATACTACTTTGTCATCAGTCCGTCTGTCACTTATATTTATTTTAACGACAGTAATAACTTTGGTTTTAGTATCGAAACGATAGGGACTGAGAATCAGTGCGAGTAACCCTACACATACATATTTGAATTATTTATAAAGAATTAGGAATATTATAAATATAAATTGATATTATTATCATTGGTATTATCTTCAACAAAATATTGGCATTGGCTACTGTTGATATAATATTCATATTATAAACTGACTTCATATTATAGTAATATATTTTTTGAGACAAACCGTAATATTTCTGTAGGTGATATTCTAGAATTGGTCAAGTACAATTAATAAAATGAATCGTTATTTTCAATTAAAGTGATTGTTATAATGCCAGCACATTAATTTCCATTACCGTCCTAATTCGCAGTTTCAAACTATAAATCACTATTACGCCACACTGTGATTATGCCATCAAAGCTGCCAATCTAACTCACACGAGCACAATTAATAAAACCTATCTTTTGAAGCAACGCTCAACTCTAAAATCAGTAATCATCCTAAACACTACACTATCTTTTATGTAAATAAATCATTGTCTTGCGTCGCTATGTCGCAAATTATAGCTTCGTACGCGTATGAGCGAAGTTCCTGAGACAATCCTTAATAGTAGGTCATAGAGAACCTAGATTTCGCTGGAGGCAATCTGTGCTAAAGCCTACGATTGCTTCGATATTGAAGCCTGGGAGTGCTCTCAATACGCTTCCGCACAATTTGTGACTCGGCTGCGGACTTTGTTGTGAATCGGTAATAAATTCTGTATTACTATAGTTTTGAACGATAATAAGGAAAAAATTGAAATCTATAAAATGAGACTTTGCGCGTGATATGAAAAATTATGTTAATAGTTGAATTAGTACTGAGGAATGAGTATCATTAAAATGATTACGATTTATAAAACACAACGTGATACAGTTATTTCGAACCCTACATTGAATACAAAATGCCTTACAATTTATAAAGTACAGTCAAGTATTTTCTCTTTATTTATAAACAGTGTAGTTTGTACGTACATTTCTGAGTATAGACGAATATATACGCTAAGAGTTCATGGGAATGTTATGAATAACCTCAATATAAAACAATCACATTTGATTCTCAATCAGAGAACTGTACTTCAGCATGAATTGCTTATGATGTGAAGGTTGAATTTATAAGCTGTTTAGTTGTCAGTCATCACAATATGAAATAAACATCCCGTGTATTATTAGTATTTTAGGCACTTACCTTGAAAGATGCTGTTGTGTCGATAGGTACTGTCCATTGTTTAACCAAATCACTTAACTATGATTTTAATTATGTTGTTTTTAATCACCTACGATTTTATTTTAATAATTATGTTGTTTTTAATCACCTACGTTTTTATTTTAACTTTTATTTGTTTATTTGAGGTAACAAGGCTATTTGTCAAACTTTTTGAGTAACAGTTTTGGCGCTGAACTGTTACAAGCGCCATGATCAGGAAAACTGAAACCTACGGGTAGTATGTTTATAATGGAATAAATTTACCTACCCTCCTACTTGTTTTTCATGTTCGCCATGTTGGTAGTCGAGCTACTTTGCAGTTGTACTATAGCCACTCAACTGGGATCGGCGACCAAATTGGTTTGTTTACTTTTGCCAAGTCTGTGGCAGGAGCCAAAATTGAGCACAGTTCTAAAACTTGTTTTGTTTACATTTTTAATCGTCTCATATTATACGTTGATGATATATTTTCGCTGAAAATGCAATACAGCGTCGTTTAGTAATAAATATTTACCAAAATATAAGGTTTTATTAAAAATCCAAATTAAATTTATTGGAAAAAAATGTTTTTAGAAAGGGGCTCAAACACGGTATTGATTCGGAACGAAGTCCCCAGTTTCGCCATCTAGCGAATAGTGACGTTCTCAGTTGAGTGGGTAGTATCTAGAATATTCACATAAATGAATGCTATATTTTTAAATCATGAATATTAAATAAAACTGGCAATATAAAATACAAAAAATTTTTGGTTGTTCGTACATAGATCGATCATTGTGGCGGAATTCAGGAGGGGCGTTTTCCCAACATTGGACTTCTAAGGACTTAACATGAGATCATGATGTTTTATGTGAAAAAATACTTAAAGCTTTAACATTTTACAAATTTTGTAAAGTATTGTTTTGTTTATTTATTTTAATTTGTTATAAGTATAAAATTATAATTCTTAACAAAAACAAATTCCAAAATTTTCCATATTTACATAAGTTACATACCACTTATATGAGTGTGTTGTATAATAGTTAGCATTTTAAAACAATACAATAACACAAACCGCCTTCACTTGTAAAACGTGGAAAAGCAATAAATAAAGACAAAAGTGGACACAGAACTAAGAAATCTCACCGCAAGCATGTTTTGCCATAAAGCTCGTAAATTTTCCACATCATAAACTCCGACACCAATAGCAATTTCGTTCATAACACTTGAAGCTATTGCTATATGAGAATAAGGTTCTATTAAATAAATCGTATTTCATTCAAGCGTATGAATCAAGAACATAAAATTAACGTCAAACATTGTTAGCTCTTTCTCTGAACTCGAGTTTGAAAATTTGTAATAATTTGTAATTGAGATGAGACGACACTTGGTGTGCAACATAAAATTTTATGACCGTTGTCATTGAAGTTTACGATATGAGCTAAAATGTTTCTTGTATTGCTAGACACATACGTCTTTTACAATGATTTTAAATATTCGTATTCAAAAATGCGAAATTCATTATGACTTCTTTGTGTTTATCTGGGAACCATAAAGTTGTGAGGCAAGTGAGAAATAGTAAATCTGTGAATAACTCGTAAATATAAACTAAGGACTTTATTTGACTTGACCGTTGGAAGTATGAAACACCTATAATTTTTACTTTAATGACTCTATTGATTGCGGTGTCTCTACTTTGTACTATAATGACAGGTCGTAAGATTCTCACATTTGTCAGACTTTATACTACCTTGAAGAATAGTAATAATACTATCTGTTGGCCATTGCAATTTACACGGTTTTATGAGAAACCGACAACTCTGAAAAAAAATGTTAAGAGCTAGTTTTATATCGAAAAAGTTGAGACCGCGCGGATTGTGAGGAAGTTGCTCATTCTAAAATCTTGGCTTATTAATAGTTTCGATCATACACTCAGTTTTCAGTTCACTTCTCTTTTTCATTGCACTTTTAAATTTCTATGAAACCAACGATAGAACTTCTTGAATTAAAATTATACATCGTAATAAAACCTACGTGTTATGTAAGTGTATAAATTAAAAATTGATCCTTATTAAAATCACACAACTCAAAATAGTATATGTGGAGAAATGTCATGTATGAAAGTTGGAATACAGCTTGTTCTCAGATGTCAAATGCAATTTTCAAAGGGATGAAACTTTATTTTCGTGCTCCCCAAGCGCACCTAACTAACCGTGATAAGAGTCAAAGAAAGAGGTTCGCAAACTTCGCAACTAAATCAAGTTCCAACTCATGGAACGTCTCTTTTCCGTACCCACATTAAACATTTGTTTTTCGAATCAGATATATAAAAATATTATTCCGAAATGTGCTCGAATGACTGTGATATCGAAAATTAAACCAGCTTAATATTCGCAGATAAAATTAAAACCGTTCGAAATTCAATTCAAATATCGAATATTTGGGATATAAACTGTTAATTTAAGGAGGATAACGGTTGCCGAAACCGTAGTGAAATAAAACTGTGAAGATTACAGCAAATGAGGCAAAACGTTGTATGTTAAGTGGCGTGAGCACTCACAGCGTACTCTGCTTAAGCTCTATATTCAAATACTTTTATCCCACTTACGGTACGCTAATGCACTTTTTCGTCGAAGTAGCCAGTAATAACGCAGTCCATTAGTTGTTTCGACCCAAGAAGGCAACGCATTAGCGCTGGGAACAGAAATATCGACAATTGAAAGTGAAATAAAAACAAATGATGGTACTTAGTCGGGAACGTTAAGCCCAAATTGTAAAACAGTGTCGAGCTAATGTTAACCACTAGTTGACACACTTTACTTCGTCTGCATTGACGAAACAAAAAAAGGGTTTTTGAGTATGAATTCTTTTCTGTACCATAATTCCGTAATAATATTACTCAGTAGTTAGTAATATGATTACATTTGGTAGCTGTTAATTTTTGACGTCAACAAGAATGAGCATATCATCAATGTTGAAAATAAAGTATTTCATTTCATTTCATTAATTTTTCTCTAAAACCACATAAGCAAGGAAAAGAGAAATAAAAAGGAAAATCGAATTTGATAAATTCCTCATCAATACTCCAACTCTACTCAGCTGTTCATTTTACAGGTATCTAGTAGTTTCTACAGCTATCCACAAACTTATTTCGAACTGATATTTACTTATTCAACGAAACAACCTCTTTAGTTCAACAATATTAGTATAGATAAACGTAGAGGGGATACAATCGACTGGGATAAACAAACATACTTGATAAACTTTCTCACACCGAAACGTTGAAGCAAATTATTGTGATAACAATGACAGTAGCTTAGCGATCGTAAACACAGACTTCTCGGAATCAAAAGTATTGACTGCTTATAAAGTTTACTGAGTAGTGAACAAATAAAATAACAAACGTGTAGTGTAGGTGCCGATCAAAGACACTCAATACATTGTATTATAAAATATAGACTGGACATAGAGCATTTTTTTTCTATTCATTATTAGCTGTTCTGCACAACTTCAACTGTATGACCCGGACAGAAAGAGGAAAAATATATAATATTGTTGTCAATAGCGTTATTGATATTTCTGTATCGGGCCGCTGTGCTCTGTCACTCACAAGCACACACATACGTATGAACCGACTGAATGTTGTATGTTTAAGTACTAAAGCCAGATCTGTCAAGTCATATTAAAGCTTTGTTGTCAATGATTTATTTGTAATCAGCCCCTAGAATATTATAACAAGTAAAATTGAGAATTGGTATCCTTTCATTAAAGTTCATTAAACAATATTTGGCACTACACAAAATAAAGTAGTCAATACTGTCTAGAAGATTTATTTCTATAAGAATCTGATTGTCCATTCTATCAGTTTAAACATCATTGATGCTGCTACATTCGCACGGCTCCTACGCGAAGTCTGGCTCGTTACCAACTAACATGTTTTATCCAGTCTATTTCTTCTTTGTACTTTGCTACTTACAACGTTTGTTGTGTACTGAATTAAGTTTAAGCGCAAATGGAACTTTAAAAGTAAAAGACAGTGGAGAAAAAATAGATTTTATTCCTCTTACTCTCAATATATTGATTTTTAAAGGATTAAAATTGGTAATATTTGTACTGGATAGCACTGTAGACGTAAAAATATATAATAAGACGTAACGTAAAAATTAGGTTGTGCGTGTATTTATAACTAGCTTCGTAATTAAAGAAATTTTGATTAATTATTATGCCAATCCTTCTTGTTGTTTTCCCAGAGCTCATTAATTGTTAAAAATATTTTCTAACGAGACTTATAAATTGCATTACAACGTAGTAGTCCAGGTTCCCTGGTCTATTTTTGTACTTGATTACTATCAAGCTAATTTTTCTTGAGTACTTTTATTTTGATGAGACGCCCAAAAATTTCCTATACCAAACTCTCGATTGTGGTAGCTAACAGAGGTAGCAAGGATATAATATGTCGATTTGATGATTCTCAAATATTTATTACTAACTGAATTTTCTTTTGTTATATCTCAAGATAATTATCTAAATAATTTGAAAAAATATTTGTCCTACAAAATCTATGGTTGGATTAAAGAAGTCCCCTCTTTCCAACATGTATCGATAACCAGGTCATCATAAATGATTACTAACCAGCTGATTTTTTTGTTTTTACTTAATTAATATTTATATAATTTAACAGATAAATTGTCCTACAAATTTCGTGGTACGTTATCCCGGTCCTATGCTCAGACATTGTTAATACCACAAGACCATTTTTCTCTTTACTAACTGTAGGACATACATTTTATATAATAGGTTAGTGTGTTCTTTACCCAAATGAAACAACGTCCTACAAGAAAACAGGTATGTATCACTAGTCCGACAAAAATTGTAATTTTTTAGTTTTCCTATTTGTAACCTGAGATACAGTGGAAAAATGTTTTTTAAATTTAAATATTTTTGTTTTTTAGATACCTAGGTACAAAAATATGTGTATTTATACATATATACTTATACATATATATATATATATGTCTAAATCTTCAGAATCTTCGCCGTCATCTTCATCTATTTCACTTTCTTCACTCGTGATATCTAACTCTGTAATAACATGAAAAAATTAAGTAATTTATATAATAACTAGCTGACCCGCGCAACTTCGTCTGCGTTACAAAGGGGTTCAAACAGTACTCGCAATGCGGTCGCATTATTATTTGCGCGGTCCGAAGAGCATTTACAATCCACATATTCATTGCGTTTTATACTCGTCATAACTCCTAAACGAAAAGTCCGATTGGAATAAAACAAAAAGTAATTTACTTCTACATTAATACTCTTGATAACATAATACTTAATTTGGATAAGGGTTAATATGACGATACTCATTTAACGTTAAATTCAATCTTGGGACGAAATATTATTTTGCTAAACATAAAAGCGGTTATTGTGACTAAAATAGGATAGTTACATATATGCTGTCGCAGACTTTTTTGTTTGTCTTGCTAAGACCAAAAAACCCGTACTACATCATTTTGTTCTACTGTCAATAGTTTCTGCAGCGTACGCATAAATAGGTTTTCGATTATTCACCTTGTGTTACATATTCGATATTTTCATACGATCCCTAATTTTTTTGAAAATAAAATATAGCCTATGTTACTCGGGGATAATGTAGCTTTCCAAAGGTGAAAGAATTTTTGAATTCGGTCCAGTAGTTTCGGAGCCTATTCATTACAAACAAACAAACAAACATACAAACAAACAAACAAATTTATATGTAACACTTTTTTTTCTGAGCAATAAATACTTTTTCATTTTCATTTTTTTCATTTTTTCAATCTTTCCTCTTTATAATATTAGTATAGAAGTATAGATGAATTATCAATCAATAAATAACAATAGTATTAATAGGTACCTTGTAAGTCAGAAGATAATTCTTCAAATGTTGGACTTTTTGTTTGTTTTACATTGACGATTATTATTTTTTTTAACTTCTCGTTGAGTGGAATCTACCAAAAAGTCAAAAAAAAAAAACAGCTGGTTGGTAATCATTTATGTTGACCTCGTTATCGATACATCTTGGAAAGAGGGGACTCTTTAATCTAACCATAAATTTTGTCGGACAAATATTTTTTCTAATAATTTAGATTATTATCTTGAGATTTAACAAAAAGAAACCCAGTTAGTAATAATTTTTTGAAAATAATCAAATCGACATATTCTATGACTGCTACCTCTGTTAGTTACCACAATTGAGAATTTTCGCATAGGAAATTCTTGGGCGACTCATCGAAACCAAGCTATTCACGAAGATTCAGCTTGATAGTAATTATTATTTTTACATCAAGGATGTGTAGTACTACTTTTAGGCGTAGGACTGGGATAACGTACCATGAAATTTGTAGGACAATATATCTGTTAAATTATATAAATATTAATTAAGTAAAAAAAAAAATCAGCTGGTTAGTAATCATTTATGATGACCTCGTTATCGATACATCTTGGAAAGAGGGGACTTCTTTAATCCAACCATGGATTTTGTAGGACAAATATTTTTTCAAATAATTTAGATTATTATCTTGAGATTTAACAAAAAGAAACCCAGTTAGTAATAAATTTTTTAAAATAATCAAATCGACATATTCTATGACTGCTACCTCTGTTAGTTACCACAATTGAGAATTTTCGCATAGGAAATTCTTGGGCGACTCATCGAAACCAAGCTATTCACGAAGATTCAGCTTGATAGTAATTATTTTTACATCAAGGATGTGTCCTACTACTTTTAGGCGTAGGACTGGGATAACGTACCACGAAATTTGTAGGACAATATATCTGTTAAATTATATAAATATTAATTAAGTAAAAAAAAAAATCAGCTGGTTAGTAATCATTTATGATGACCTGTTGGAAAGAGGGGACTTCTTTAATCCAACCATAGATTTTGTAGGACAAATATTTTTTCAAATTATTTAGATAATTATCTTGAGATATAACAAAAGAAAATTCAGTTAGTAATAAATATTTGAGAATCATCAAATCGACATATTATATCCTTGCTACCTCTGTTAGCTACCACAATCGAGAGTTTGGTATAGGAAATTTTTGGGCGTCTCATCAAAATAAAAGTACTCAAGAAAAATTAGCTTGATAGTAATCAAGTACAAAAATAGACCAGGGAACCTGGACTATAGGTAGTACTCAATCTTTTACTTACTCATAATTACCCATATTAATTGTCATTTTTATGTATTTACTCAAAATTACATATTTATAGAATTATATCAGATATAAAAGGAAAAATAGATTTCACTCAGTCAATCTGACATAAAATAGGTGACCTAGATCGTATTTGTTTCCAATTTTCCTCACTATTTCTGTCGGTACACACGTTCATAAAGATTTTCCAAATCGTTGACTTTCCTCGATGATAACATTATTCAGAGCATATAGGCATTAGAGTACCGAAGAGCACTTTGGTATGTCAGATTCATAAGTGATCAATAGGTACTTGTATTGCAAAGCAAAAAGATCTGATCCTGATGTTTTAGTACTTTTTTGTTACGTGTACTAATACGAAAATATTCGAGGTTATTTGTGGTTCAGTCATGCGTTAACGTATGATCGGATTTAGGAATATTATTTAGAGGGCCATTTGAATGTGTCTCCAATATGTTACTATAATAATATCAATTGCTCTTTTGGAATGTATCTAAATACAAGTTGATAATATTTGTAGACTCAAAAGCAGCTTATCACAATCCAGAACGTGCTAGAACAACATTAAAAAACAAAGGAAACCTTTTAAAAGTTAAAAATGCGTGACTAACAACACAGACGTGTGATGACGCTGCGCTTTTTAAATGTGACAAAAAACAAAGCTTGTCAAAAGCGATGTGAAATTTGCATTGTCAATCAATCATGTAAACTTGTCACGCGAAAACCCGCGTGTTTTATATTCCGTTACGGTTGGTAGCCCTGCGCTATTGTTACCATGATTTTTTGTGACAATAGGACTATTTTACCTTGTTGACGTGATTAGGAGGCCAATCGTTTTTGGATTGTTTAGGCTCCTTGTTAACGTATAATAATATTATTATTTTCGACAAATTGAAATTCAACAATTATAGAAAAAATATTTATCTTCTTTAGAAATTGGCGTGTGCCCATAAATTTATGTACTGGTATTTTTGTCTAGGTACATTCAAGTGTGCACCAGAATTAAAGTAACTAACACTATAATAATAAAATATTAAATAATAAAAGTATAACGAGTAAAATCAATCAACTAGAACTACAACGTTAGTAAAAATAAAAAGATTACTACTTTATCTTTATATTTTTTTTGCAATTATCTAGTTATGAAGCTTGTTATAAATATATGTACCTTTTATTAATAGAATGCTGTTTTTAGCCTTAGCATTGCTGGAGGCAGGCAATTAACAACTGTTCGAAATAAACTGAACTTCTCAGAACGGTCTATTTTTAATTCAGAATTGTTGTCTTTCATCTATTAATTAGTTTTGATAATGTAGGTGTAAAAGTAATTAACATGGAAAATAACTATTTTTTTGCATTTTCAGTGTTCCCTTTAATTTTTTTTTATTGTCATATGGCAGACGAGCCAACGGGTCACCTGATCGTAAGTGGTTACCGTCGCTCATGAACCTTTGGCAGCAATGTCAGGGGACACTGAAGGGTCACTACCAACGACCTAACTTTATGGACCCTCCTCAAGTCTCGCTTGAAGAAAGACAAGTCATAGCGCTCTGTATTTAAATTATTGTAAATACCTACAAATGCAGTTTATTTTAAATGTAATGTAATTATTTGAAAAGTCACCAAGAGGATTATTTTAAACAAAATGTATTAAACATTCTTCAAGTTCTTTATTAATTTATTGATCGAGTATTAAAATGAAAATAAAAAACAAACGTAATTATTGCGGTATGACTTGTAAAGTATTGTCACCCTGCCCTTATGACTCAGTACAGGCAACAACATTTTAACCCCGTATGGTTCCAGGTGATACGTTGTCACGCCACACACGTGCTATATCACACTTAATTAGAACCTAATTTACGAACTTGTTACTCTTCTTCGACATTTAGGTTATAACTTGCGCTTGAGGTGTTATGTAATTATTTTGCTTGCTAAGCTTGATTTGCAAAGAAAAATTATCTATCGCTTATTTATTTGGGTAACAAAAAAAGTATATAAAAATCATTTTTGTTTATAAGTCTTGTTAAAACTCGAGAACGGCTGAACCGATTTGGCTAAGTCTTTAAATATGTGAGGAAATCCAGGGAAGGTTGTACGGTAAGAAAATTCATTCAATCAATGATGCAAACGAAGTTGCGTGTGCCGCAATTTTTTAAATGCAAAACGTATCGATAACAATGTACTTCACACTTTTTGATTTTAATCTGTGAACCTACTTAATTAGAAACCATGTCTACTATGACTATGTCTAAGTTTCTAATTTAGTTATTCCTATTATTAATGATAATAAAAAGTCTCCAAACCATTACCTACAATGTACGTATAATATTTTGATGTACCTACAACACAAGTTTCATTTCACCATCCATTATCTCCGCATATTTTATGGTCGAAACATCGCACCAAGACACAATTTGCATCTATTTGTTCGCATCATTACAGCATTCAATTTCGAAGCCTGCATACTAGCGTTTAAAACTAAGATTTACTGCAAACAATAAAAATGTACTGGACGGGAATTACAGGTTTAGTTATAGAATAATTTACTTCACAGAAGTAAACTTTATGACTACCGTTGACACTTGTACTCGGGTTAAAAAGTGTGAATTTCATTTTTGTATACATAAAATATCTGAAACGTGTAACACTTGTTCAGGTACTTGATAGAAACGAATCAAAAGTTAACATTAATAAGATATGATAAATTCTATTTGTAACTGAAATTACCATTTCATTCTTTCAATTATAAAACCAATTAAATTATTTTAAAATCAAACTTGGATCAGGCAAGAGAGTATAAATCTAAAATACTAGACTCTATCGACAAACAAACCAACCAAAACAAACCAAACTGTCAATCCTGCCATCCACTAATAATGTATAGAACTACACTCAAATTCACAAATTAAACTGATTGGTCTTTTCATCGACGACGAGACTCTTATCTCAGTGTCAGTAAGAAGTGCATAAGTGATTTGTATAAGACTTTATTTCTTTATATTTATTCTGTGGTTTAGTTCTGGACAGCCGGTCAAAGTTTGCGTTCCCGGGAGGCGAAACGAGAGAGAATGTTTTTGAAATGCAGATACCTTTTATGTGGTGGATATCAAGCTTTGTTCTCGTATGTTACACCGCAGTGACAATGTTGAATATACATACGGATGCAAGTTTGTAACAACTGGATTGTTATGTAATTAGGTTTTTTATTGTTGAATTGTGGTTTAAAATTCAAGAGTTGTATGAGTTAAATGAAAGGTAACTTTTTTGAACTAACGCAGAATGGTTTTTATACGAGCTTACATCCCATCTAAGTGGTCACCGTCGCTCATGAACCTCTACAATGCCGGGGCCATTATCTATCACCTTCCCATACAGGACTTTTCTTAAACTTCATTTAAATAGGGACATATCATAGTGCTCCGAGAACACTGCGGCCGGCAGTCCATATTTGTTTTAAATATAATAAGACCAGAGGAAAGATAAGCCCACAATGTGATTGATTTAAAAGAACTCTTCTCAGATTAAATAAAATTCAAATCCTTATCGCTCATCGTAATCGTTTATATTGTACTTAAAAAATAAAACAAACTATTTTTTTCGTATCTACTAATAGATATTGCTTTTTTTCCTTATCTATATAGAAATCAAATGTTTTTCGTAATTTTAAAGTCAAATTTTATTTATTCAAAATCCTTATAGTGGTATTATCAGTTTATATCAATTATTAAAGTCTTTCCAAAGCAACATTATTTAAAAAAAATGCATAAATTCCAACAATTTACATATTAATGATAATCGAAATATTACGAGAAATTTATAACTTAACTAATACTTATAAATATTAATAACCTGATTACAGAGTAGATTTAGCATAAAAAATTGAATTAATAACAAGTTTTAATTGAAATAAATAATTTAGTTTTACGTTAAAATATTAACATCATTTTGCTTTTATACGAAACCCATTTAAATCTGTACAATTTAAAGTGTCAATATTTTGCAAAAAATTACTTTGATTTGCATATCATTTTAATTTCGCCGCACTATAATAAATTTGTCGTTTATAATAGGCTGCTTGATCCTACTGATAGTCATCTAAAAATGCTAATGAGAGACCCGTTTAGTTATTTGAATATTCTTTAATTTAAATTTATATTATGTGGGCTTAAACTTCCGGAATGGAAAATCAGTGTTACAGTGTATTCTGAGAATTATAAATTTATTTATTACTAACTGACCCGTGCCTGTTAACGAAAAGAGTTTTACCAGTATAACGTAGCTTCCATTCAGTAAAATAAATATTCGAAATCGGTTCAGTAAATTCAATGATTACACTCTACATCCTCACAAACACTATAACATTCCCTCTTTATGATTATTATCCACTCAACTGGGAACGTCACTATTCGCTAGATGGCGAAACTGGGGACTTCGTTCGGAATCAATACCGTGTTTGAGCCCCTTTTTAAAAACATTTTTTTCCAATTATTTTTAATTTTTATTTTTAATTAAACCTTATATTTTTGTAAATCTTTATTACTAAACGACAATGTATTGCATTTTCAGCAAAAAATATATCATCTCCGTAAAATATGACATGATTAAAAAAATGTAAACAAAACAAGTTTTAGAACTGTGCTCTATTTTGGCTCCTGCCACAGACTTGGCAAAAGTTAACAAACCAATTTGGTTATAAATTATATAAATTTTTAAATGCATTTTTAAAAGAAATATGAACAAAAACCGTTACCTAAATATTTCCAAAATAACACGATCCAAAACAATATGTAAATACGTTTTTCAAATAAAACTGAATTTCCATAAAGAAGCTCAAATTACACCCACAAAAGTCACTAGTTAGTAATGTCGTAAAACCTTATAAAATCGGCCATAAAACTATGCATCCCAAACGAACAAGTTTGAAACAATTTATGAGTTTCTACTATAAAACTGTCTTTTGGACTAACGAGTTAAGGTACTTGGCGTAATTAGGATTACATTGAAGGAAATGGAAATGAAAAAAAAATGTTATAATTAAAATTATTTGCATTTTCGACCCCACATTAGGGTGAACTTGAAGAAATCTCTACTTTTACGCAGATAGTGTCCTCCGATATTGCGAAGGTTTCTAAGTAATGAAAACCACGATTGCCTGTATTGCAATTAAAAAAGTCCTCTGTTAGAAACACAAATATCCTAAATTTTCGGATGATCGGGTGTATTTTGACTTAAATCAGCTTAAAACAGTCACATTACCGAAAAATGTCAGGATTTCTGTTTTAAATGTGCTCAGTTTAATTGGATAAAGCATGAAAGTAGAATTGAAGTCTCCTGATTGTTGAACAGTTGACAAAAGTATCACATAATTTACTACTATAGAAACTGCCAATTCTTTTATTATTCTACCATAGCTATAATGTTTCAAAAAATTTTACTTACAATTTAATTTTAAGTCATCATTTTTACCAATAGTGATTCTTAGTACTGACCGAGGTATTCTAAAGTTCACTTTGTAAGTATTACATAACAATCTTAAGCAATGAATGTAGCCCTATACGTTCTTTACCACATTATCATTAATTTTAATAATAAACAGTTTTATCACGTGTTATTATAAACATTAAACCGTTGATGAGCAGATTCATTTAATTTCGAGGGCTTTAATTATTCTCATGAATTAAAGACAAAGCTTTAATTTTTCGGGTCAAATCATAATGTGATCAGATACGGCCTGTTCTTCTACAATGCACCGTAACTAAATACATTTATGCTTGTTTTATGCATGAGCAAATATTTAAAGTCTTTTTAATTACTGAGAAACGTCTACTGAATAGCTTTTAATATCTTTAATTTAAATGCGATGTAATTTTGTATCAAACGGAACCCGTTTTTGTAATTTATGTTGGCAAGAGTTTTGAATAGAACAATTTTTGTGTTTATTCAAAATAGAAGTGAAAGATATTAATTGCTATCATTAACTCAGCCATTAGGATTATCGATTACTATAATATTCGCTAGCTACTCGAATAATATATTAAGATACATGTTACCTTGATTGTTAATTTCGATAATCAATAATCGATTCTACTACTTAAAATTCGATGTCAAATTGTCTGTTTGTTGTGCATTTTTTCAACGAAAAGAACATTTCAGAATTTATCCTTAACTATACTTTTGATTGAAATGGAATTTTGGTTTCAAAGTTTTTCGAGTGCATTTTGAAAATCAATATTACTGATAGGTACTATAGGAAGATACTAACTCGAGTTACAACTGTTTAGGTCAAACTATACATCAAAACTAGGAATAATGCAGTAGGTAGCGAACAGCGTATCACTTTGAAAACGATTTGGAATCAAAAAATATGTGTGTTTTTATATTTATCTGATTATCGTACCGTCCTGGTGGGTGCTCAGACGTAGACTCACACAATGGGTCCAGCTGAAAATCAGCGCTGTAGCTCCTCGAGCTGCGGCATTATGCTGAGCTGGTCACCCTTTCATTGCCACTTTTGCATAGATACCAATCATTCATAGATTTTTTTTTTGGTATTTTTTATTTTACTTTTGTTATCTTTTATATTATTGTATGGAAATTGAACTTTTCTTCTCATGTAAGATTGTGGCACGAATAAATGTATTTTCTTTCTTCTTTCTTTCAAATATATTAAATAGATTCTAACAAAAAAATGAAGCAATTAATTCTATTGTTTTTTTAGGTTAAAAATTCATCAATTTATATGCGATCAGTTTATCAAATTCAATTCGGTAACCTATAGATTATTAATCAATAATAAACATTTTTTGGAAAGGCGATTTCGCCGTTATCCTGAGAATCACCAACGAAACCAACACGGCAAATTTATTTTATTTAATTTGCATATTTTGTCACATACCAAGACAAATATAAATTGCAATAGCATATTATAAATTTGAACATAAATGATGAATATCTGTGCTTAATTTGAAGTTTGACTTTTATTTAGCTGAGGTGAGATAAAGTGTGATCCGAAATGATTATTGAATAATCATGATTTATTTTTTATAGTATAATATTTTTAATAATTGTAAATGTCAATAAAACACATTACACTTTATACATTTTCTAAAATCTAATTTTATATGTATATAAAACTTCATTATAATATTCTTACGTCATTAGTTCCTAACTGATAATAAAATACACAGTAATCTAAAAGTGCAAATTAATAAATTTACATCTTCATTTACGACTTTATTGTGCCCATTAATACAAAATACGACCTTATTCTACAATAGTTTGAAATATTCAACGATCATTTCATTAAGCCCTTCACAAACAAGAACTTAACCCGTTTTATTGTTAATTAAAATTAACATTCAACAACGTCTATTATCACATTGATCAGTACTAAAGTGTTATAATTAAAGTGAATAAGGGCCGTTTAAATGTTCAAATTGTCGTCAATAAAACCCAAACAAGTCCAGTTTGAAATTGAAATTGACGGAAACACTAAACAGATCATGTGTTAAAGGGTGTACACGATACGTTAGAATAGATTTTTTTACTTTTTATTTTTTAAAGTATCAAGTTACTTCACATGTGTTTATAAATGAATGATAATGGTTCTGTGTTTGTAAGCGTATTACTGACACCTATTTTATTTATATTAGTAGGACGATGAGCTAATTGCCTATCTGATGTTAAGTGATCACTGCCACTAATACACCGTTAAGAGCTCTTGCTAAATATCCTTTGAAGAGAGACATGTCTTGGTGTACGGCGTAGATTGATAGGTAGGTATTATAAGTATGAACGAAATATATTTTTGCCTGATTACTTTGTATTTAAAAAAAATGCATTGAAACTAAATCAGATTATTCTTTTTTTAGTTGGAGGTAAGGTATGTGGGAGTTGAACCGCACTAAAACCTCCAACCGCTCACACTCAGCGTCCGGACCCCGGCTGAGGCCAGAACCCAGCACGGGGTTATGAGGGACGGCGCGACGCGTTACGCCCACGGCACTCTTTAACGTCCCGCCGCCCCCTAACTAAATAACCTAAACATTAACAAGCTTCATATAGATACTGTTTTGATAAAGAAAAGACAGTGCGATAGAAAGTATCTTCATTAAAAAGGTAACATACGCCCCGTAATGGACACAGCTGCGTAACAGGACCCGTGACGTTAGTTATTTATCGGTATATTCGTTAGTGACGTATAAATTACATAAAAACGTAAAATACTGAGCAGTAAAAATATGAAACTCATTTTATAGCCATTAGATCGCATCCGCCTTTAATATGTATTTTTATATGTTTTTAATTATCATGTGACTTATTGGATATAGGATTTCGAATAGTACGCTTTGTGTATTTGAAGGCGTGATTATTTTAAATTGAACTACTGTAAATGGGATGAATTATAATGACCATATGTCTTTATAATTAATGTACCTGTTGCTTGATTTTAAGTCAGCAACAATTTTTACGCAAATAATAATATATCGAATTTGCAAAAAGATACCTAACCCCAAACTTACCTATGCATTTTTGTTGTGCATATTCGAATTTTGCAATCTTGTAAATTTGAACATGTCTTGTGATATTTAATCGAAATTATACAGAACCTTAACTAAAACTGTTATCTAAGTCATTCAATAAATTAATTAGAAAAAGCAATTCTATTTTTTTCAACATAGTCCTTTCAAAGACTTTCAGATCAGATAATACTCAATACAGATCAGATAAACGATAATACTCTCTAGATTAAAACTCTTACGAATCGATTTCATCCTTTTACCCCTAAATTTATAAGTGTCGAAATTTATAGTCCCGCCCCTCTCGTGACCTAAGTAGTTCTCCAATATAAATGACTCATGTCTCCGGACTGACACTTTGCCCTTTTGTAAACGAGACTTATCTGAAAGAAAAATGAAAATAAATGGGAAGCGTAGAGCGAGAGAGATAATAGTAATTAGATCTAATAGGGACGGTGGTAGCCGGGGGCCGTTTTTCTTCAATTGCTGGTTTGAAGTTTGAACACTGCATAGTGAATGTACAGTAGTAACACTTACAAGCTTTTTTATATAAAAAAAAATGTTAGTTAGGAATTTCAAGCTACTGCCACAATAAACAGAAGATTATGTATCTTTGATTAATAATTGTAGATATTAGCAGGTGAAAAAGCTTTAGGTAATTTATCGTGTATTTAAGATAATAACAATGAAACCCTTTGTAATACTTTCCCATTCGATTGTATCTTAAACTTTTCTACTTTTCCAATAATTAAAGATAAGTCGAGGCACAATAAAATACTTATTGTTTATAAACTTTTTTAATGTTCTTTACTCATTTCATATCAAAAATAAATACTGAACTAATATTTCCATAAAAAAAATCAACTATCTTCCTTACTGTATATCTATTACTCGTTGAAACCAACTCGCTGCAGTAGATAGCACGTCTATCAAATTGTATGATAATCGAGGACGGTTAATTCCATCGCTTATAATTTAACTCTGACCACTGGATATGCTTTGCAGTTTACAACTTTAATATTCCATGTAATAAAAACATTAAGGCTTATTTACATTTCGTTTACATCTATTAGATTGCGGATTTTGTAATGACTTTGTAACACCTAAGGCGTTGTTGGTAATAAGATTGTATGTACTGAACGGGTTTATTTTAGTTATAGTTAACTTAAATGTCGATGGGCCTTTTGCTGATTTAGAAGTTAAATATTTTAGACAATAATTTTTTCGTTCTGGTGGAGAGAGGTGGTTGCTATTTGGAAAATTAATTGCTATTTGCTTACTTTTTTACGTCTAATCTGTGTTGCAAGTAAAAACTAAGTTTACCACCAAATAAAAACTGATGATATTTATCACGAAGAAAAAAGGTTCTAATTTTTGAGTTACATATTTTTTGATATAAACTATCAAAGTACAATATTTATTAGTTATTTAAAACAATACAATTATTTCAATACATTGTATGAACACAGCTTTGTCAAACAGATTCATTAGCATTACATTAAGCATACTTAGTTTTTGTTAGTACATTCACAATACAAAAACAAGCTCAAACAAAACACTACACGTTTTAAACAAACACAATGATTAAGTCGAGATAAGTTTTTCAAAGGATTAAAAATACGTTCATTCGGTAACACAACAAACAACCATTAATCCAGCTTAGACAGTAATCACTTGCTGAAGATTAATCGTTCAGGCGTTTGTAATAGAATATTATCACAGATGTACTATACAGAATAAAACATACAAATCGCATGCGAACTGACACGAAACTCCAAGTGATTTCAAACGAATTTAGGAATATCAAACGTTTCTTATGTATGCAAAAATTAAATTAAAAATCAGACTTGATGACCCTAATGCAAGTGCCAACGGTGACCTACCTATCAAAGGCGTGGTTGATACAGGCGGTCTAAGCTTTAGACATAGACATATTTTCATGTGTTGAAAAATGGTACTTTGCAATAAAAAAGGAAACCATAAGTAGGTACTATATTAATTATCATAAACACTATTTTTTTTAATACGTAACAATTGAGATTCATCGTATATCTGTAATTAGGCAGACTGACAGAAGTACAATGCTAACAATTATTTGGTTTTTCTTTTTACTTCTGTAGTAAATTTATGATATTATACAGTCACACACGCAACCGAGTTATTATAAAATTGAAGCACGCTTTTGATAAATCGGTCCTATCCGTCACGATTGGTCACGGAAGTATGGTAGTGACGCTGGATGATGTTATGGTAAAAGGATATATACTTGTTGCTTTGGCTTTCAAATTTAATGTAAATTCGTTGGAGTATAATTAATAATTACTTTTTTATTAATAATTTTTTTGTACATTTTATCAGTTATAATTGTTTAGTTACCCGGGGATTCAATAGGAATCGGAACTAGCTGATTTACATATGCAAAAAGGATTAATGTCTATCAAATCATAATTAGTGACAAAAAATATGTAAAAGCAAAAGCAATCAAAATATAAAATATGAAAAAAAGGAGCCAAGAAAAAGTCTCAAAGATCGGCTACCACAGACACCATTTTAATGTAACATGATTTAATAAATAAATTCACTGGACGAGAATCCCTGATATAAATTTAAAACATAATGACACAAACTGGTATTTCAAATATTTGTCAACCCTCCAAAAATACACGAATGTTTAATAAGCCGGATACCAAACACAAAACTATGTTTGTCATAAAACAACGTACATTTTAAAGGGCTATAGAAATAATAAGTCATTGTACACTGGCATTTTATCCGGAACCACGCTCAAATATCCATGATACATGAAACTATTTCGATATACCTGATAATTAGCGACATACTTGAAGGGTGAACCTTTTGTTGCAGTTAAAAGTACAATTTCTCACAAACATCACATTAGTAAGATAAAAATCAGTATTATGTCCTAATGGAGCTTTTTTCGCGTCAGTACAAGACTTTGATTGACAATGACCGTGGGAGTGTGTCGTTGGTGCACTGATTTTGTTTTATTAACAACAGTACAAAATTACATTTTGGACAAGAGGAAATCGCCGGACTTCCACCGGCCCCGCTGGTATGGGAGTCGAACCGCACTTAAATCTGCCTCTCGCACACCGAACCTCGACTGAGCCCGCCTAAGGCCCAACCCCAGCATGGGTTTGTGCAGGGTGGCGCGACGCGTTGAACGCTGAAGCCTAAGTATCGCCCCGTCACCCCCGAAAGTTACATATACTATATGTAGTTTCGTAGTATAATGGTATTAGAAGTAAAATAAAGTAGTTTAAAGAACTATTTATACCAAAACCTAATTTAGCTTTTTCTTAACATAATTAGAGACCACATGCGAGATCTTTATATACTAGAAGTTTATTTATTAGTTCTAAATACCATAAAATGTTATTACCTCGTGTAATAGTACTGATTATAAATACGAACGTACACTTTAATCAATAATCGTTTCAATTTCCTGTTCGAAATCGACCTCCCAGATTATGTCTACTGCGATTGAGACGACTAAGTTTTTTTATTACTTTTGAAATCATTAATTTTAAAAGCACTGTTGCGTAATAGTAGTATCTATATTAATAAAGCATTAAAATAGGTCATTGATTTAAATAAATATCTTAATGAACTCGATTTTATAATTTGTATGCAAATATCATGATTTTATTTTTAAGAGTTTTAATAAATTCCATGTGAACTTAGCGGCTGACTGATCGAATATTTTTTTTAACTTGTTAAAAATATTATATATCACTAAACAGAATCATTCTTAATTAACAGTGTTTCTTAACAGCACTAAAATCACATAAAATGCATTATTCGATTAATTAAATCGATTCCTAATCAATGCGGTGTTAAAACGATGACTTGTAATGAAGATGTATCGAACGAGATATAAAACTCCATCGATAATTATTTCCTAATCAATAAAATTTCAACGTGTAGGAAACAACAATTTAACGTCATTATCAGGGATATTAGTCAGGGAATGAGCCCTAAATATGTCGGTACGTAAGACGTTACAAACCCAAGACTATAAAGCTATTAAAAAATAAATTTTATTGAGTGCCGACGTCGTTAAGGCGACGATTTATATAAAACATCTGACATGATGACCGAGTTTATTTAAAGTATCCCCGTTACAAATTCATTGAGCACATATGTACTTTAGGGGATTAAAAAGTGTTAAAGCATCTTAACATACATTTCGTGGACTAATTCGGCTTTACAACTAAGTTTTAAAATTATTATTTTGAGCTTTCACTGCGAGATAGTTTGTTATAAATTTTTATTTTATTTTATGGCTTAAATTATTTTTTTAATTTATTTTAAAGAAAACTTTAAATACAAGCTTTAAGATCCTGGATATTAGTATTAGTAAATTTATAGCCAAGACAAGTAAAATAAGTAAACACGACAGGTCTATCTTATTTAGTATAGGAGTTCCTATGACATCCTTCCGAATCCATCATCAGATCAGCACCATTTTTCCAATTATTGCATTGTCACGCAATATGTACATCTGTGTGCAAAATGTCAGATCAATCAGACAACGGGAAGTTTATCAAATTTAGCTTGCAAGATTCTACCCGAACTTACATAGTTACATAAATAGTCTACAATTGCTTACGGTTAGTGCAAAACAAATTATCATTTTTATAAAACTACATCAAAAAACTGTACACGAAAAGCTATTCGATATGCTTGCATCAAATAAATGACTTTTTTTTGCTGTCTTCAAAAAACGTTCCTAAAATCCGTCAATGCAAGCTCTTTGAATGGAATATCGCCGAATCTCGTGTGACAACCCTGCGCATATGGCACCGTAATGGTTTCCTGCTTCCTTGAACCTGGGCACAATGGTGCCAGACGAAAATTGTATCTCATATAATATATTCCTCTTTCGTTGTCGCCGTGAGAAGGCGAAATCTTTTCGAAATTTAAATTATTTTCGTATGTCGAATTTTTGCGAGCTGTAAATATCCCTATGAGATTGTAAGAGCTTATTTCTGTTACAGAACAGAAATTAAACCGAAACTGATATGAAAATATACAAAAGTATTTTAACTGTTGTTCACAGAAATATTCCAAATTGAATTAATAAAAGTTCGACTGTGTATCTCCACAGACTGATTTCATTTAACTATAACTAATTCATATACGTACTGTTATTTTATTTACATTTGGCAAAAATACTTAAATACGGAAACTACAAAATTCTCACAAACGATAGGGTTATCGTAAAGGTAAATTACAATCCCAAATATTTCCATCGTACAATACCGCATAGATAAATAGACAACATTTGCAAAATCGCCCGGTTAAGGGAACCAATACGAAATTGAGACAACACCAAATTCAAATGAGGTTCGAACGTTACGAATGGCCAATGTTGGTCCCAGACAGCATTGCCAACTTAGTATTTAAAGCCCCAACTATGGTGGTCAAATGGTACGCCTAGGGCCTTTTAAGATTTTTAGGGCTATTTTAGAGTTCTACCGATTTAAGATGTAATTTGAGGCAAAAATATTGTTCAAAAAGTACACATTAGCTCATAAAGCCTTGTAAAATAACTAAATGAGAATTTTATTAATTTTCTACTAAGCTATATTAGTATATTAAGTTATAATATTTTTTACTATAAATTGTCGAAGTTTCACTTTTAAAAATAGGGCTATTTTTGCATACTTTATCTGGTAACACTGACCCCAGAATGAGTATTTGTTACTCCGTGGGGGTCAACGTGGAAGCACGTTCCCAACATTCTTTCCGAAATAACGCCCCGTCGCATGTGTTCCTACTGACATATACGATTAATCACTTCACACTTACGATTCCTATTTATTTTTGGGAGCTTAAAATTTTTGTGATGTTATTGGTGCTCTCGTTTCAAGGAAGCTTTGTGTGGTATTCAGAATAAGGGTTATAATATTTTTATAACTACTAATTTAGTCTTCTTGATTTCTGACTGAGAATAGTTAAATAATTAGGTACTATGATTGTAGGCGACTGAATCAGTTTTATTTATTTCATACATTTAAAATGTAAAGAACAGACGACGTTGGCGCCCTCTGTAAATAGTTTTAGTATTTTTTTATTAAAACCTCTTTGTTATCATACTCTTTTTAAAATTAAGAAGGAATGTTGGCGCGCTTTTTCATATATCGAATTGTGTGTAAAAATTAGTTGTGATTGCGTCATACTTTTCTTCCTCTTAAGTTTTATTTTCATTAAATGATTGTTTTTATGTTCTTCAATGCACTGGCAGTCGTTGATTTCCTACAATGATAATAGTAACAGAATATCCACCTTTACCCATCCATAACCTTATCATTTATTTTGTTTTGTACTATACATATAGATCAAGAATAAGAATCTAGAATATGTTGTTCGAAATTATTTTTTAAATATCACTAATGTATTAGGATATTAACAGAGTTTATTCCATAAATTCTCAGTCCGCCATTTTTGCAAACGTACCATCCATTCATCTATTCCACACATAATACACCCGGCATTAGTACGCCGCTGTGCTTCGAACTCTTAAAACCATATTTTCAAGACGTGACCTCAGAAGCTGTTCCGAGATAATAGAGTACGTTATACTTTACCGAGTTTAAGTGTAATTTCCTTTTTTAATTTCCCTTAAACCTGACTCGCGTTCCAGGCGGTCACGTCGACTGCACCTGCTCTCTTAGTTACGGCAACTGAATTGAACGTTCTTCGTCTATCTTATAGTCTGAGGGACTATTAAGCGTCGAATATAATGTTCTTTATTAGAATCATTTTATTAGTGTGTTTGATTTAAAGTCCTGATATGAAAACTATAATAGTCTATTTAATAACCTATTTTTTGCTTAATGATGATTTTTTAAACCTGGCTGGCGTTCTATGTGCTATTTTAGCTAATAAGTAGAATAAAATGGTTTTATCATACTTTTTGGCCTGTGATCTATAATAAATTATAGCTCTAAAGATGATCTTAATAATCGAAACCGAAAAAATAAACGAATTGAAGTAAAACCGAAAATTATCGTTAACAAAGTATTATTTTCAATCTCATCAACTGATAAAAGATTATCTTTCTAATTATCATAATTCTTAGATCTTCAGAAAATCTCATCTTGAAACTTCATTAGTTAAACAGAGCTTTAAGTACAATAAACTTTCCTTTTGATGACAAAGAAACACAGTGTTGGAAGGTTGAAAATAAAGCTCCAAGTTGTGTTGCGGAATTTATTAGCGTTTTAGAAAACAGGTGTACGTGACCCGACTCACTCGAGTAATTTCTTTGAACAATAGTCATTTAGAAATTCACTTTACGAACATAACGTCAGAGTTCTTCAAACTTAACCAATTACAGACCGTTGTTATATTATATCCGGTCGAAACAAAAAGTTAATATCCAAAATCTAATTCAATTATAATTGGAATAGCCACTGGATAATTTCGACTGAAAAAAGCGAGAATATCCGTATCACCGCAAGTAATGAAGGCGACGTGTGATCAAACGGAGTGATTGCTGCCGCTCTGTCATTACAACAAAAAATACCAACCGACCAAATGCTACCAAAAAAACCTTTTAAAGTTTGGAGACATGGAATTCGCGTTATAAAACAGCAGTTTATCGAAGGTCGTGCTCTAAACGGACACGGCAGACCGATTGCTACCATATAGATAACAATAATTAGCGATAATGACCCCGTCCTCTGTGTCCGGACAGTTTTTATAAGTGCAGTGGGCGGCACGACGCTGCGATCAGGAGATAGTGTGTCCATCAAATCACATGATAATCGGGCTTGGTTAATTCCATTACCAATAATAAATGCACGCATTAATTTAGACCTGTCGGATGAGTCGACTGAACGTTGCGATCGCTCCCATCACTCGGATTATGATATGAATTATTTATCAGAAAAAAATGAACGCTTATTATTGTTTTGAAGTTGGAACGTCGACCAAGATATGTCGTTGATCAGGATCGTAGATGCGATCGAAAATAAAATAAGTAGGAATGCTGCGGTCGTAATTTATGATTTCTGTTGGCCAATACATAGTAATATGAAGTAACGAGTAATTGCTACTTTTCATTTAAAATATATCAAAGTTATTCTTATATTGTCAATAGAATTTTCACCATAACTTCTTGATGTCATAGCACTTTTCTTTTAAATAAAGTTATAAGTAGCTACAGCCTAGATGAAAACAAAGGGAGAGCTGCATTGTTAGCAGCTGTCGCGCTTAAAAGAACATAATTCATAAAAGATTTCGTACCAAACGTAAATCATGTTATTTTGTCACGAATTTTTCTTGTTTTGTAGAAATATAATGAGTTTTTTAATATATCGTAAAACGGTGGAAAGAAATTACGCTTGTTTTTTGCGCGTTTTAAGAAAATTGGACTCTTGAATATATTTTTTCGGAGAAATTTTCATTTCGTGTTGTTGTTGTATAAATCTAGCAAGTGATCATTCGATTAAATTCCATTCGAAAAAATATAAAATAATTTTAAATGGCTATACAAATATCTACGACTAATAAGTATCTAAATTCAAAAAGTTACCTAATTTCTGTGCCAAAGAGACGAAAATCCTTCATCTTAAAATATTCACTAATATATTCTGCACGTCACACTTCATTTGTAATACCTTATTCGTCAAAACATGATTAATACACAATGGAGTCCATAAAGTAGATGACTTCAGATGTTTTACCGAAGAACTTGAACGAAAACGATCGACTTAATTTTGTTACAAAATTGTTGAATCTGGAAACTAATATGGGATCCTTCGATATTAATGAAATTGTCGATTAACTGCTGATTTTAGTTTACTATGTTTTTTTAATAAAGATTAATTTCGTAAGACAATATTGATTTATTATTATTGATAAAAGATGCGGTGACACACGTTATTTTTTTGTTTCAAAATCTATGTTCTATTTGTACTAAAAATCATAAAACGATATATTCATTCAAGTGTTTTACATGCGGACGATATATTACTATATACGACGATAACTTTCTAGTGTATAATCCTAAGTGGTAGGCGGTATGTAATAAGTGGAATGCAAAGTTGTGCTTTTATAGATGTACAGAGTAGATGATAAAATTGTAAATCGTTAAAATGAACTTAACTTCTTACATTTATGTAATATACTAAAGTGTATAATGTCTGTGCTTAATTAATAAAAATACGATAAATAATTTACAAAGGATTGTATTCAATGGGCTATTAAATAAAAAAACAATTTCGTTTGAACTATCAGCTGCATTAATAATGTAAAGTCATAACTTTTTGAATTTAGTAGTGATTAGTTAGTAATTAAATAAATAATACATGCTAATTCCGCTATAGACATTTAATGTCTATCGAGATTATATCGAAAGATGCGGGAATAGTATGCCTGAAGTTTAACCGCTGAATCACCGTGATGAGCCTCCAACAGCCTTTTAAGAAGTCAAGCCACTTAATGAATCTTTGTATCCATACGTCAATTTTAATTATGATAAGATATCTTATTATTTTACCGTATTATTGAGGTGTCTTTTTCACGTGTCACTAAAACGTCGAAATTTGTTTGTTGAGACTCGAAAAGATTTGATTAATGATTATAAAGTTTTGGAAGCATATTTTATTGATAAGGTCAAACTGCGGTCAGACTATGTTTTGAATACAATTATAATGAAGGGACTTCATTTAGTTTAAATGAAAGCTAAAGCGAAGATTTAATTATATTAAAGCTATGAAGTGGTCGGTGATTTTAAGACTCGTTTGTAGCCGAATATGATATCTAATGGTAGCTGACAGCTATAGACTGTACCAACCCATTACTGCCCACTGTTGGGCACAGGTCTCCTCAGAAGAGGGATTAGGCATAGTCCACCACGCTTGCCCAGTGCGGATTGGGGACTGCACATATCTTCAAAGGATTTTAAGAACCCTTTTTCGACATGCAGGTTTCCTCACGATGTTTTCCTTCACCGTTTTTAGCCAGTGGTGTTGTGAAAAATTGCATTATGTGCAATCTTTTTCACATTTAAATTTAGAGGTACAAGCCGGCCGGATTTGAACCCGCGACCTCCCGTACGGAAGGACGCGCTTCGACCACTCGGCCGCCATGACTTTTGACAGCTATAGACACGTAGAAGTATATCTAACAGGATTAACTGTACAGCTAAAAAGTAGAAGACTAGGGAGCCGGCATCCCACCGGCGGGAAGTGTGAATGGGAAGGATGAATGTGAGGTATGCGGTATGACAGTGGAATAGCAGTGAGAACTGGAATGACACAGAAGACTTCATCATCACATCCCCGATCATGTTGATCACACCACTGTACCTACAGCTATAGTTTAACAGACCAGTACAGCTATGAAACATACACGCTCAGGTTTACCCTAGCATGTATAGTCATTATAATACGTCACATTATCCCGCTGTTGCCGACTCTGAAGGGCATCAGACTTCTTATCTTCAAATTAAATAACCCGAAAAACTTATAGAACAATTAAATAATAGCCAAGTGATAAACTTATTCAAACACTCGCGGTTTTCTATGGTACTTTCATGCATTTTGAGCGGGTTCTTACTATGATATTTGATTTATTGAGTTATCTCGATATTTCAACGTTGTTGCAAACGTCATGATCACGAGAAGACTGGATACTGTGGGTCGATTTAAGAGCAAACAAATCTGTCTACCCTCTTTCTCGTTCGCTTTTGAGTGAAGTTTTTTTTTTCGCTAGTGAGTGTGGTGTGTCGTGATGTAAGTTCGAGTTCCAGTGATACTATCCAAAACAACTCAATTAATTAAATATCGTGGTAAGAACCCATTCAAAACGCATGAATGCATAAAAGTATAGTAGCAAAGTTTTCTTCTATAATATTATTTTATTTATTTGGTAAGTTTTATAATGATCCTATTTAAACTTCTCTTATTTATACCAGTGTGTGACTCCTAGCTTAATAATTCAAGATGTCCGTAATAATACCTATATTTTTTAGTTAAATAAAATTGGCCCTATGAACTCAAGGTGTCAGATGTTTAACATTGTTGCAGTCTTTTATTGTGGTCTCACGGACGCCGCTCCGTAGGTGGCCCTGATTCTTGTCTAGTTTGTTATTAATAGACTCATGTGTTCATGCATTACTGTTTTTGCGAGGTAGCCGGTATTTATATAAGCTTAAATACTATGTGTCGATTATTTTTACTTTTTGTTATTTTATTTGCTATTTAATAAATGTCTTTTTATTTAGCTTGTTGTTTTAGTGTGTAAGCAAGTTAAGCAACCTACGCTTATTTTATGTGCTAAGATGAACCGGGTAATCGTTAAAACTAATCAACTATTTTAAATTCCTAGTACCTATATGATGAATGTGTATCACACATGTTATTGTGGCTAATTATTGTAACAATTTTAACGTTAGCATTTTGTTTTGATATAAACTGTACCTACTGTATTCAAAAACTCGGTGAACTAAAACCCCCCTAGTGTTTTCTTTTTTACTGCTAATTATCTTATCAAACGCTAGATTATCAAAGTGAATAGTTAAATAGCAACCATAATCAATACACAGATTTACAAAAACTCTGAATAGTTATAAAAGCAATATATATAAACACAAACTTTCGCCATTGCATTAAATATTCGAAATTCCAACTTCAAAGTTATAGAATAGTTGTTGTTCCAGCTAATGTTATAGGTCGTGTATCTGTTGCCTCGTATTATACTGAAGTTGCTGAAGAATGTAAAACTGCTATAGGATATTAAAAAGTTAGAGAAACGAGGACTGTTCGCGTCGTACAAAATTTCAACAACAGATGTTACCGAAACTTTCTTAGGGGACAGTCACAAGTTCTTTGTCCTCTGTTTAAGATTGTTTTTGTAATTTTAGAAGTCATTAATACAGCCTTTTTATTTTTTGGATTTATTAAGATAAACGTGGAGTGAAATTTAATTAGATCTACAACGTGTAACTGAATATTTCAAGATTGAGTCACTGTCTTAAACTATTTAACAGATTACTAGTTTCTTAATATAGTATAGGTTTGTGGGGTTGTTTGACACCTGTAATGTGTAATTAAGAAACACATCTCGAAATAAGATTTTCTTGACAAATAAACAAAAGTAAAAACTACGTTCACAAAATGCCAGAAAAATCTAGCAACAAACAGAAAACGATTTACCATCCAAAAGTCTCAACTAAACCAACTCCTTTGTTTACAAACACGAAACCGCCACTGTTATAATTAATGAACTGTCGCCAGTCATTACCAAGGCTAATTAGAAGCCGGGCCGCAAACAGACCCAAGTCAGACAGGTGTAGGCCACAGATAACAGTGAAAGAAGACACATTGCTTTGTCTGGCTCAACCCGAACTCTAACTCTGTTTTATGGTTAAAGTTCGTATGTGAACTCGAATTTGTAGCGTCTGTACAGAACTGAAAAGTTCGAGAAATTATGATACAGGTATTAACATGTGGGTTGGATTTGGAGGTAATATAAATATTGCGAGATAAATTTTATGAATTATTGAAAATATTTTGCTGAACCTTACTAACATTATAATTGCGAATTATATTTTGACCCAAAAAAAGTACCTACTACATGAATTTTAGTAAAGCTAATAAACTTTAATTTTTTCAAATGACTTCTATTACTATTCTTCTCCAAATTAAGTAATTGTGGTAAATATAATGTATTTCTAGACTCTTACTTCATTGATAAATGATCAATCATATATTAAATCGGAATGAGTGGGTCCTTTTTACGGTTAACCTATTTAATAAAACTCTTCAGCCTTATACATTTTACCGTAAATTCGGTAAAATCAAATTAATCAAACCACAAATCAGTCATTTGTTTCACGAAAGTACTTCCTGACAGAACTAACAATACGGAAACAAATCATGAAAATGATCCATTTTATTGCGTGACCATAAAAAAACGAAATACTTCTAATACAGAAGACAAGCTACATATAAAACTTACTAGGTGAACGCAGTCATAATCAGCTGGCTCAGATAGGATATATTGGAGCAAACAAAAATAAAAATCAAGTACGAGTACATGTATTAGATACAGCTCTAAAAGTTTGTCAGAACTTAAACAGACCTAATGCTTACAATATATCTTGACTTCTGTACCTTATTATTATTCTGTAATAAAAGGTACTAAATAGGTACTTCAGTTTTGAATTAATTTATTTCGAATTCACGCTGAGCTTGTTGTATTTCTTTTTTTTCTTTGTGACACCTCGATTTGATTTATGTTACGAATGCTAAGCAAAATAACGCGTTTAAATTAATCCCTATTATTTATGAGACACGAAAAATTTTTGAAACATTGTACGTTTAACAATTATTATGATTTAGAAGTATGTTTATCCAACCTTTGCATCTTAATTTTAACATGACGTGTTTATTTGATATGAACGATTAAATATTTATTTTTCAACCTGTTTGAAATTAAAATATTACCTATAATAATATATTAAGTTGATTTGGTAAGATTTATATTATATTCCATTTTTAAAACTAACCTCTTAATTTATTAGAAAACTAATTGACTACATTTTGTTTCTAACAAAAGCATTTTCTCCTTTTAAAACTACATTCCAAGACATCGTCAACTCCAATCCGTATTCAAACAAGAATTTTAATAAACGAATTTAGAAAGTCGTTTCAAAATTAATCACATATAAAAATACCGATAGCGTTTGGAAAAAGCCTTTGTTGCCCAAGCCTTTTTCTTAAACAAAACACGAGCGAGTTACAGGTACGTAATTAGGCGACAAAGTGCTGTTGTTATTTGACCTCGCGTATCTGAACGTAAGGAGTAACAAGGTGAGTTAAGTCGGCACTTAATTTATGGTCAATTAACCTGGTGTTAATGTAAGCTAAGTAGATATTTAGATAATTAAAAGAATGGAATTACGAGTCCGTTGGAATTTGAGGCGTGTTGGTACATTACAATGTAACTGACGTATTAACATGCTCTTGTATGCATTTATATTTTATTGTTGATCTGTTGAAGTATTTCCTTTTCTTTATATTAGTACTGTATTTAGTGTGTATTTTCCCTGTCTTCTTGCTTTTAAATTTGTGTTTAGAGTCCTCTTATTGATTAATATGGGTGGGCCAATCTTACGTTTGCATTTTGAACTACTGTTTATTTAGAGAATGGCAGCTCAAATGTCATTCAATTTGTGTTCATAATTTAGATAAAGGTTTGACATTTACGAAATGGGACGTTTTCGGTTCGCCCAACTGGCAGAAGATCGTTTGGCCGAAGATGAGTATTTTTACCGAAAAATCGTCTTTTCAGATGAAGCCCATTTTCACCTTGGAGGCTATGTCAATAAGCAAAATTGTCGCATCTAGGGGTCGGAAAATCCACATGTCACCATTGAGAAGCTAATGCACCCACAAAGAGTTACGGTTTGGTGTGGGTTTTGGTCCGGCGGCATCATTCGAAAATGAGCAAGGAGCCGCCGTTACGGTCAATGGCGAGCGTTACCGTGCCATGCTCAACAAATTTTTGTTTCCAAAAGTTGAAGAGTATGACATGGACGACATTTGGTTTCAACAGGATGGCGCAACATGCCACACAGCCAACATGACAGTCGAACTTTTGGAAAATGCAAACTTATATGGCCCACCCCTTACAATCACACATCGACATCGTCAATGTTAAACACACATCAACTACTGCACTATAAATACTTGTATAATATTCTGTTTGTAGCCTTATTAAATATTCTCTATGACCTATCAGACAGTGTAAAATTAATTTCAATAAAACATTCTCAATTCTGTGTTAATATTCTCTACTCCAACGCTAATATATTTAACAATGCTTTCAAATAACATTAACATTCGAAATTTAGAAAAAAAAAAACATTTTAACGATCAACCAATTTAAAGTTTGAAAACTATCGTATTACAAACACGTATTCTTTTTAACGATGCAGTTTACGTCATCTCAAAGTTTCATTTAAATCTATCAAGACTGATAAATATCAAGGAGATATTACTCGTTACGCCTGTTATACTTGTTACACAGCATTAACTATCTTCATATCGGATCTAGATACCACGTAAGATACTTTGGATAGCGTCGATCGTCTTCGAAGATTAGTCGTGAATTAATTAACTGTCCAATGTGAAACTGTCTTTATAACACCTTAGGTTAGAAAGTTGGTGTATTAGTGTTGGTTTTTCTAGGTGCTATGTTTGTTGGATTAAATGGATTAGATATGTTATTTGAGACTTCATCAGGTCTTAAGTTGACTGTAGTAAATTTCTTATTGTATTGCTAAATTAATAAAGAAACTGTACACTCAATCGACGCATACTACACTAGCACAGTTAGTAAGTATTACTAAAGATTATTTTAGTACTATCAACAGCCTTGAGTTTGTTGACAAAATATTAATATTCTTCTAATTATGAACTTCTTTACAAAGAATAATATGATGAACAGTAAAGTCAAACAAACTTGAGATATGTGGAATGAAATGTAAACTCAAACATATATCAATTTCAAAAATCGATTTTCAATTTCGAGCGCATAATCGATAGCTCAATCGAAATAAATCAATTAACAAAAAACACGTATAAAAAATAATCAGTTATATCTATGCAAATGAATCTTAATGTGGAGTTTTGAGTATAAAAAGTCGACCAAATCCTGATTGTATTGACCCCGGGCTAAACAAAGCACAATTATTTTCATTTGATTTATAATGTTTGTTTTTAATAGCCGAAATGCGTAATCATTTATTTATGTTGCTCTGGGATATTGAAAAAGATCTAACAAGCAAATTTTAAATTGGGATCGGTATCTTTTTGTGGCCTTTTAGTGGGTAATTAGCGTTTGTTTTTTTATTTGCCAAGTTAATATCTGTTAAAACATTGTTCAATTAAATCATCGTAATTAGTGAAATTAGCTTTTCAGCGAGGAATATTATGAGGCTTGAGCTGATGTTTTATACTAAGTGGAAGATTGTGAATTCGTACATAATATTGTAATATCAATATTGATGATATCTTTTGTGTACCTATCTGAGTAAATTGAAAATACTATTAGAAATATAATACTTAGTAATGTTATTATAATAAGCAATTTCTAAAGAAATGTGGATTACAACTCTTTATTCAAAAGGTGTTCTTTCCAAGAATTTTTCTCGTGTAATTATTTTGAATATCGTTGAAGTTATACAATGTGAATTTATTATAATTATGTTACCCTTCGTTTGACGTAAGGAGCGGGGTTATTAGCATGGGGTCCTTTAATAAACAGACACAATAGAGGAAGGGCAAACGGTGCCGCGGGCGGATCTAAGATTACCCCTTAATTTGACAAATGAACAAAATATAAAAACGTGAACATAATTAAAAATTCCATTTCGAAAAAATATTGTTTTAGTTCCACTATTACGCTTGCTCTTTTTGTATTTGATTTTTTTTTTCAGTGTACAAAAATAAAAGTGTACTATCGGTAGAAAGATCCATTTTTTTTTGTAGTTTTGATGCATTATGCATTAGAAAATCCAGTGTAATTACTACATATAAATAATGCAATACTTTAATAACAATTTCAATTTAATTATGTATAATTATTTATTTTTCTTTGCATGTAACAGCAGAAATTGGTTGTCCTTTGTACTAATTATTATGAATGTGTAGTTGATGTAAAAACATAAAAAAATATTTAGAGTATGAGTCAAGCAACAATTTTGCAAACTGACTCATAACTACAGCTACCGAAAACAATTAACATTTTTGTCTAATTAAGACCGAACTGACAGCTGTCAATGGTCTATTAGTCTATGATAAGATATAATCGGCGACGTTGCGAGACAATAAGTATCCGCAGGGTGCCGTGTTATTGTTTGTCTTGTCCCATTCTCCCAGCAGGACGTTACTTCGTATAAAACGGGCAAATTGACAGGAATAATATGGTTTAGGAGACGAGGACCTTCAGCCAGTAAACAGATATTTATAGACTTAGAAACACGTGTATGATATCTTAACATAATAATGAATCAAGGTTATTTTCTATTATATAATTTACTCTTGCTATTAAGGTCTGTTGGTAGTAAAATTATGCGAAGTAGAACATTGCGCAAATAACGTTAGTATACAAAAAATCCGTTCGATAGATCTGTTCTCACTGAAAACCTATATTATATAACTTATACCTAAATACTTGTTCGATTATTAAAAAGTGAAGTGCACAAAGTTAACCACATTAAATTCATAAAATTAAGCTGATCAAACAATATTTTTTAATAAGCAAGCTATTGTAAGCATAGTACTCGTCATAAAATTCTCTTATTCAAGCTTCTCGGTTTCTAGATGACTGAAGATCGTTGTTCCTTGCCTCCTCTACTACGGGTCCTATTGATGAGGTTCGCGTGCTTATAAAAATAAACGTGCTTCATTCTGATAACTGTTTCCGGGTACATTTGACATGTCCATTGTATTTGCTTTCTTTATTTTTTACTAAGGAAATACGATAAAGGTAAATTCGAAAGCTTGGCACTTTGTTATATCAGAAATTGTGTCTCCGGCTGTATTTTCGATGTTTTCAGTTTTTATTGTAGTATACCTACAAATAAATGTATATGCCGATTTGGTTTGTAGAGTCAGAAAGTGGTAGTTAAAATTAGTTTTTATTTTAGTATCTATATGATTAGTTAGTACTTTACATGTTTTTTTTGAAAAATGTATCGTTACAAAAATTATTTTTGAACTAGACCTGTTATGTCTCTACTCTGTCTCCTATCTGCGTGCTTTCTATGCTTTTTCTAAATCACTTTAAATGTGTATGACATCTGTTTCGTAATCAAAACGCTATTTTCTACTTAATCTGTTTTTCTTGTTACCAAACCAACTATAGCTGTCGATATGTATTCAATGTAAACGTGTCCCTTGCCCTCGACAACTCATTGTGGAATATAATTAGTTTTTGTCACTTCACATCGACAAATCCCATTCAAAATCCTCAGTCTGATATCACGGACCCCACCACTTACAGCTCCAAACCGGTTCTTATCAAAGAGAATATTATTTCAAACGCCCCTGTCAACCCCGATGGGCTTTTCGAACCCCAAATCCAGTTTGTTATGAATGAAATTACAGAAATCGAATAAGGTAAACACAACTGAGAGCCAACAAAAGCTTGCTCGAAAAAAAGCTAAATTGAATTCAAATTGGTTTCGTTGAGTATTAGGGATAGCCGGGGGACGTTTTCAAGACGTACGGGAACGTATATCGGGGCAATAATTTAAAGAAACTTTTTTGTTGCAGGGCGACAGGCCGTTGATCCACACAAAACCTATACAACTGATTGAATGAAAACACGAACTCTTTGCAAAAAACCGAACCATGAGAAGCGTTTAAGTAATTTACTGCGAGATTCACGTGGGGTTTTGGTATCAGGCAAACTCCATTACTTCGTAACTTTTTTATTTTATATTTGCGTCTCATATGAACGTTAACTTTACAACTACATCCTGGTATAATACAGAAGTTCTCCATTCACATGCACAACAAAATTTTCTAGAAAATTTTAGACACTACGGAGAAATATTTCTAAAAAGACTGGATGGCAAATATTTCAAGCCTAATGTAGACTAAAATTGTTTCGCGCCTGCGAGATCTATCGGTGCGAGATTTCGCAGCCAAAGATCAACAGGTATGCAAATAGAAGGTTAAAAACGTTCACACTGATGCGCTATTTGAAATATTGAAAGGGTAGGATTTCAACATCGATTCTAAGCGTAAACTTTGAAATCCATGCTTTACCTGACAGAATGCTCTGTGGTTAACCGCTCAGAACGATTTGACTTTGTTGTCTCCAGCTTATTTTATAACGGTTTGTCGAATTGAATTCTGCGGTTATTTATTTAACTCCAGCTTTAGTGTGGCATCGTAAACTCAGATGAAGAGTGATATGAATTTAACGCTGACATTTTAAAATTATTATTTAGAGTCACAAATTGATTTTTTACGACGTAAATAAAAAACTAACATATGCTTTTAAAACTCCGATTTCTCTATGCAATTCGCATGGGAGTAATTTTGTAGTAGCCGACTAGATGTTACCTCTTGATGGTCGTAAATTAAGCCGTATCTTTTTTATGGTCAATTTCAAGAGCTAAAAGATCGTTAAAACGTGGAATCCATTAATGTAATCATTCGGAAGCCAATAACGTCATACTAACATGCAAAGGTTGAACGTAAATAGTATCATTTGCTGTGTTTATCTAGCCACCGCTAATTTGTCATTATCCTGACTGTATTTGTACAATGGTTTGTGTGTAATATTAATCCAAATTATTTCGAAAGACTTAGAACTTATAACAGACTAATTGATTTTTGAACTCACTTTACAGACATTTACTCGTGTGACAGTGTATTCCATATTATTTATTAACGTATATGGACATAAAAAGAAAGTGCTTAAGATCTAGAATGTTGGGAGTTTTATTTGTATTAATTTATATTATGACTTTATGACCTTCGTGGGAACGAAATCTTGGATATAAATTCACAATAATAAAAATAAAAAGCTACAAAATAAATATACTTTTAAACGAATGCTAAATTAAGAAAGTGAGCTAGCAAATGTAAAAGGTGAAACCGTAATTGCATTGAAAGTTAAAACAGTAAAACATAACATCGTTAACAGAAACGTGGGCGTTGTTACACCTGCCTTCAACAGAATAATTTAAGCACTTGCAATTCTAGACGTCACAAGTTTGGAATTAATTCTCAGTTAGTTTCACCATCCACGTTTCTCATTCCTTCTGGAATTCACAATTGTCTCACTGTGTCTATGTTGAGTTATATCAGTGATCTCGTAAATTGTACGAAGTTATGGTTTTAATAAATGGAACTGAGATAAGTAAGAATATTAATCTTGCTGTTGCGCTTAATGTTTGATTGGTAGTTATTTTTGTAACTAACTACTTTCAACTAATTCATTTAGATGATAAGCGAGCTAAATTGATAAATATATTTTATATTATTATTCAAACCAAAGACAAGATTGTATAACTTTGAAACCCATGTATAAAGCTAATAGTTCTTATGCAGTGAATTAACAAGTCATTAAATCGTGGGTCTGAAAATGTCATTTAAAATTGCACGAGTCTAGCTAAACTCAGCTTTATTCCCTTGTCTTAAAGTACAAAAGCGATGTAATGTATTTGTGAGTGTGAACGTAGTCCTTGCGATTGCGGAATTCATTATGGGCAACCTGTCACCAGCAGCCGATCTGTCAACGATTGTACATTTCTCAAAACCGGAATTGTAATCGGTCTGATAAATCGCCCTCTTAGTTAATTGAAGTATTATGTGTAATGCTTTAAAGGGGGAATTATAACAACTCTGGCAAAACTAATTACATTAAAGAACTTTGCAATCAATACAAAACTCTTTTTTATTTATTGATAGTGGGTTCTCTATTGTAGTTTCGTGTGTAGCAGCTGACCCGTGCAACTTCGTCTGCGTCCGAAGAGGAGGCATATTTTTTCAATTTTGCCTGTTTGTTGTCTTTAGGCATGGTGTAGATTAGTCGTATGTATTTAATATAAGTTAAAAAATATTTATTTTTAGGTTAAGTATTATTATAATTTTGATACCCCATAATAAGTCCTAATACACGATTTATATAAACAACAAATTAATTAGTTCTGTTAATATCAGATCCAGATTCAACGGAATACCACTGCTAGGTATGTGATGTGTAATTACGTACATTCCCTGGTAAGTTATTACACATCTAATTAATCACGTAGGCTATGACAACGGTATACGTAATTTGAAATTAGTGTCTGAATTTTAGATTTCTAGGCTTTACTAATTTGTTCTCTTTGTTTGCGTTGATGTTTGTAGAAGTAATATGTTTTCAATTATCTTATAATCTATCTCTGCAGATGGTACGATATCAATTTAACATTTTGTTTTATATGATTTCTCTGTAGGTGTAGTTTAGACAGAAATATAATAAAGTCGTCTTAGAGGAAATCATCTTAAGTAACGATCACAAACCAGCATATTTGCTTTCATAACTGCAAATCACCAAGACTCATATTATTGACAAACTCTCAACTCCTTAAATTGTGACCATACCCGTATTTAATCGCCATCTTCGCATTTTTAACAATATTGTCAAAACCGCAACCATAACATTCTGCTTATTTTGTTGAAAACAATGTATGTTATCCAATATATTTCATACATCTGATTCAGCATTCCATCTACCCGCATCGGTTAACCACTATTCAACTGTGGCGGATGTACTGGAGGTAACTAACATTGTTATTGCAAACTGTATTTGTCATTATATTATCTAATATAATGTAATTACGTAAAAATCTCAAAGTAGTAGTCTTATTTTGAAATTTCTATTGTTTTTCCATTTTGTGTTATTTAAAAAAAAACTTAACATATTTCCAAATGAAAATAGCTGATTAGTATTTCAATAGAGTTTCAACTACTCAGATAAAACAAAACAGATGGAACAAAATAAATTATTAAATGAAATATTAAAAGTTCTGGCATTGCAGAGGTTTATGAGTGACGGTAACCACTTATCATCTAGGCGGTAAGCTTGTTCTGTCCTGACTTAAAAAAAAATGCATGTTTTTAGAAGCCAAAGACTTACCGGAAGTTCTGAAATATAAAATGAAACAAGTATTCTACAAATTTTATTTCGTAAACTCAGTATCAAGAAATTCATTTATACATCCTGATGCCTGCAAAATGGTCGCAATAATAATACTGCTAACATAAACTGTGTCTGTTTTAATAGTACCTACATTCCTAAGTATTCCCTCGCAATGATATCACTCACATCTGTGTTTGTTTAACCGTTTCCGTTGTAAATTATCAGCGTAATAGTAGACCCTTTATCTCTAACTGCATGAAATCCTATGAGAACGATACATAGAACTAAGTAAATATAGAAGTGCAAATTAAGTTTTAGTTTTCAGAGCTATTTAAAAATTTTCAAAACGTATTTTTAAGTTAAAATTTTAAATTCAGAAATTACTGAAATAAATGCATGACAATTTTCATATGACTTTTTCATGAGTAAAGTTCGAATAGGCATTAGTAAAAACTATATTTCACATTACAAAGTTCGTATGCATAATTTTTGAGCTAAATTCTTTGAAGTTCAATGCCGAAGTAATACGGTTCAGATGTTGCCAACTTCAAAAACTTGTAACCATAATTCACTTAACTGAATTATTAATTTGTGAGCTTTAAAACAATTCAATCTGGTGTTTGTTCAACCATTAATTAAGTAGTTTTCTAAAGAGTAAAATTATCGTTATAATTATTTACGCTTCATAGCATCCGACGCGACTGGAATTTCATTAAAATGCTAATTGTATTGTATTCTTGGTAAAATAATTATCTTATTTGACAGGTTTCTTTCTATAAGAAAAAACGTGATGGAAAATGAAAAAAATAATACTCTTATTTATATTTAAGGAATAAAAAGACATTGTTGGTGAGTTTGTTTTCACAGTTCTTCTAAGAATGTAGGCAATTTCTAAATTGTTTAAAGGTTTTTTAATTTTTATTAGGTATCCTTCCATTTCCAGTAAAATAGTAAAATTTCATATTTACAGGCTACTAATGTATTTTGTAGAAGCTCTTTGGTTTACTATCACTATCATTATTTTATTCTGCATTGTTAAAAACTTAAATTTCATTTAAGATTTGTTCTGATTTCAGTTAGGAGTCTTTAAAGTTTCAAAACTTTGTCTTTTTCAAATAAACTTTAAATCATAAATTAAATCTGTTTTGTAATGAGAATAACTAATGATCTAAATTTTCAATTACGAAGAGACCTATTCTAAAAAAACAAACAATGACAAATTCAGATTCGATCCCGTATCTAACACATTCTTAAATTTACGATTCGAATAAAAACACGTGACTCGGTAAATTTAAAACTTCTTATTTGACACGTAACCCGTGCCCCTTCTAAAATCTTTATTGTCACGTGTACGAACAACGCGCAACATGGTGTCCAGCCATTACCATTATCATTTGCTTTACAATGAAAGACCCGTCCTAGTACGCTACAGAGGAAACCATTTCGGGCTAATAACACTAAACATAAAGAAACAGCGGGGTGTATCAATGTCACCCTTTTATGTGTGCTCGTGTTATACGAAATAAATCAAGGCAGATCGCATTTGTTCAAATTTATTGGCCTAAGATTTGTGTGTATTTAATTTTGTTGTAAATAGATCACTATTTTGTTGGTCATAGATGGGTTTACTGATTCCACACTACGCTACTGTTATTACGGTACTTCTTAGAAATAGCATTTCTCATATTTGCAGTAATGGTTGTAATTGCTGAATATCAAAAATTAACCTAAATAAATTAGTAATTTTGTTGAAAAGTCATCACACATATGACAGTTCTGCTTACCAAATCCTTATTTGCAATCTAACTTGTGCGGGAATCATTGTTAAACCCTTAACTCAACTTATGAGTACTAAATTTCATTTCATATACTACTGCAGAGATTCAATTTTCAACACTTTAGAGTGCTTTCGCTTACTGCTGGATCTATTCAAAAATGTTTTGCAGAATTTTTTTTGTGTTAAACAGATAACTAAAAAGTTACAAATATACAATAATTGTGTCTTGAGTTTTGTCTTGACATAATAAGAACACCAACTGACGATGGGGTTAAAGAATTTATAAAAAAACACTGCGATTTTCCATTTAGTACAACCCTAGAGAACCATTAAGGTAACTGTCACTCATTTCAAACAATTTACTTGAACCGCATTTCCTGGGTATAATAGAACTAATCTATAAACAACAGTTAGGTAACAATAACTAAGAACTGGTAATAGGCTACCTACTTCGCGTACGACTTGAGGCGTCTCAACTCTATTATTATTGACAGGTTCTTGGCTTGCAACAAATGTTTTGTTTCCGTAGTACTAACTGGGGTCCTATTCTTGAGATACGATATTAGATCCGGTAATATTTTTATAAGTTCAATTCTACTAGAAAAAACTAATTGTCTTCGTTTATCATTTAATATCATCAGCTCAAACTTCTACTACACCGGAGTAAATCTCAAATTTAGTAACTTTAAACCTCTAAATTAAGATTTTTTCAATTTCAACTAAGCTTGAACACAGTTCTTAAGTGTAGGTAGTGGACAGTTGTCCAGCGGTGTTGCAAAGTTTTATGAGCAACAGCAACTGACTATTTCATCTTGCTACTCTATCTTACTAGCAATTAAATAAAGTACAAAGAAATAAATTAATGTTAGCTGGTAAGTAATCTAAAATTATTCTTGTTTTTATTCTCGAAGTAACAACATAAATACCTTTGTTCATCGTTTCAATATTTTTTGTACCGTAACCTCAGTTTCTATTACAGTTAGAACAGTAAAGAGCTGATATTGAGGTCTAGATGGTTCTCAGCGGTTTTCTCGTACAAATTTCTAAACAATATTATTATCTAGAAGCACAGCTTTATAACTATTGTTATTTTAGTTCTATGATACAAGTTTGTTATTGGTTTGGTGAGAAAATTAGCGGTGTTTACAGACGTTTCGTAAGATCTATTTAATCAAGATTTTATAATGTTTTATGATCGACAATTAGGTATCATTAATAACGTAGCGTTATTTCGTGAGAAAATACCGTAAAATGATATTTTATTTTTTTGCTCTATAGTAAGATAAACTTATCTTCTAAGTTTGTTAAAAGCAAATGATCATTTCTCAATGATTCAAAATCCTGTCCGCCGGTGTAAAAATATTCTTCACTTCTTTTTATTCCACAAAACACATAATAGTTTTTCATGTCTTCATATACCTGATTGAAAAGATAGAATACACTGAGGTTTATAAAAACACGTCTGACCTGCATAGTGCCAGACTATCAATCAGAATCGCAAAAAACAACTTATTTTATAAATAATAACGCCGACATCGAAATTGCGAATGTAAAGTTTTTGCTACTGCTTTCAAAAAAACGTAATGAACGTGATTTTTAAGCGAATTGCAGTAACTTTCTTAGTATTTCGTGTTGTACAGGAAAAATATGCTATCTTTGAAGTTTATTGTTACTGTTAATTTTAAATTAGTATATTACTTCGCATCTACGTAAAATATGCTAGAAGCTACTCATTTGCTTATAATGAGTTTTCAATCAATAGCCGAGTGGTTGAAGCGCTTGCCTTCCGCACGGGAGATCTCGGGTTCAAAACCGGCCGGCTTGTACCTCTAAATCTTAAAATGAAAAAGATTTATGTGCAATTTTTCACAACACCACTGGCTAAAAACGGTGAAGGAAAACATCGTGAGGGAACCTGCATATCGGAAAAGGGTTCTTAAAATCCTTTGAAGATATGTGAAGTCCCCAATCCGCACTGGGCAAGCGTGGAGGACTATGCCTAACCCCTCTTCGGAGGAGACCTGAGCCCAGGAGTGGGCAGTAATGGGTTGTTACAGTACAGTACAGAGTTTTCAATAAGCCTGTAATCCTATGCTTTTCATCCCCAGTCATAGCATTTTATATAGAACAGTAACTATGTAGTTTGTAACATAGTTAATAATTTAAATATTGCGTAGTTATATATTTAACTTTAAGTACCATAACTCATTAAATGCTTATTTTATAAGACGTTAAATGCTTATTTTATAATATGTTGGATTTTCATTTCAATGTAAGAATACCAATCCAAATGAAATACTATTCAGTCAACACACAGTATTAAAATGTTTGTGTTCAGAAATTTACTGAATTTCTTAGCATTAAGACGTCTGCGCCAAAATCTCATTTTAAGCTTGGCAGTTTTGTACAAAAACTAAGTTGGAACTTTAGTTTGAAGGATTACTATTTATTATCGAGTTCAAAGGGATGAAATAGAGTAGGTATCAGAATCCTTGCAAATACATCTTTAGAAAAACCTTACAAACAACACTGAGAAATGAAAAAATAATTCTGAATTTTATCGTTGAGTTGTTTAGTTGTTTAGCATTATTAAATAGGAATATAGATATAGGCTTCTTTTAGGCTACCTAAGAAGGGATAAACTTTGCCTTGATCTAAGGTTAAACAATCAGACATTGTTAGTTATCGAGATAATAAAAAGTGTAAATTTTTAGGCTATAAATAATAGATATTTGATACAAAACAAATAATACAGTTAAAATATGTTTATTTAAATCAGCATCTTTATACAAACAGATAAACGTTACAGAATCGGTGAATCGTTGAAATTATTTCACTCCTAGATTTAAACCAGTCGCCACCTATTTGATATTCTGAAATTCAAATGACTTCGGGACCAACTTTAGAACACAATCGCGTTTCAGTTCAAAACTTTGTAAACAAAAGACCTTTTTTAATTTATACTAAACAGTAAGACGATGTAAAATACATTAATGCAGACACAATAGGGCTTTCAGGATGCCTAGATCAAATTATTAACTTCAAAGAAATTGACCGAATTATTTAATTACGAATTTTGGTTTGGAGTTGAAGTTAGAGTGCTTCTGAAGTTAAATTGTTTTTCAATTAAAGATATATCCAAGTTTTAGTATTTCGTCGTTCAATTTGCTCTCAATTCTCGCAAAACAAGAAGATTGTTCGAACAATGTTATAAGTAAATTGCTCATTTCGATAGGTCTGTTTATTTAGTATTGTAATTTCTTTTTTTACACGTCAAAAACATTGTTGAAATGTTTAAAATCTAAAGGAATACACATTCATGTTTGTTTAATTAAGCTTATTAATTTAATAAAGATTAAAGAACTCTTCCTGGCCCAAACAAGATTTTTTTTAAATTGTTATACCTATAGAACCATAAAATATACTATTACACTCGTGACGCAAATGAATTTCATTATCAATACCCCCGTCACAGTGTTACTAAAATTAAGTACCTACCTAAAAGGTCCAAGATATCCCATCAGCAATAATTATGTAAATTCATCGACATATCAATTTAAGACAGAACTTGATCACAAACTCTGTATAACCATGCAAAATTCTGTTACGTTTAACAATTATGCAAAGCCCGGGGCTTCGAGTAACTTGATCAAGAACTACTTATTAAGATATCGGAGTCATATCAGCCATTACAAGCCCAGGAGGTTGGAAAAGTAATCCCTTTACCGAGTAATACCCACGGAATAACCATGAAAGTCATCAATAAAATTTAACCGTTCCCACTTTCGGGAAGGAACTTCGATTTTCTTAATCTGATTGTGGTTAAGATAACCACGTGGGCCTTTTTCGTTTTATCTCTTCTGGCGTTTTCACGAGACGTGTTGAATTTTAAGAAGATGAAATTATAAACGAATTCTTTAGCTCCTTTTCGATGCTCATTTTTATTCAAATTGCTTTTCCTTGTATAAATGTTAAGTTATTTTGGTCATCTTTTGAATTCAGTTCCTTTTATAAAGTGCGAAATTCGGTTATCGCTACCACCTAAACGTTGATGGGTGATTTTATCAAAATATAATAATATTACATTGTACTATATTTATCATGAGCCAGCATCATGTCAATATCCATTTACAAACGATTTACCCGTATTTTTAAATTGGTCTACATTACAAGGACTACAAATGTTGCAAACATCAATCAAGTATAGTTAAGTAACAATTTCATAGTTGACATGTTGCGTGCCTACCCTCGTTCGTGTTGGTCAATTTACATCAAATTACTTCAAGTGTCATTAACGCATCTTAACAACTTACCTTCTGGTCCCAAAATAAATATCACCATTCTTAAATTCTTGGTAATAAAGATCAAAATTGTTTGAATTTAAAAAGGTACACGTTAGTGTATTTGTTTTCTTAAGCCTAAAAACTGCAACAAAAAGGTCCCACGAAAATGGACAACGCAGATGACACTGAGGTGGCTTTAATGACTATTTAATAGCACCGTCTGTGGCACCGTCTTCTGTTTCGGAAGGGACGTGCAATCAGCGCAAATGGTAACATCCCATTACTGTGTGCCGGTAGGATGTGTTTTTTACCACAACTAATCGAGGTTTCTGAGAAAGGTCCGACCAATGATAGTTATTTTGTAATAAAACTTCGTACAAGAAACGGTCAGTGATCACAAAAAGCTTTTTGATTTTAAATAACTTTGATTGCGACAAATGACGGAATACACGACACTGATTATGTTAACAATGATGATGTTGATTTTTATCTTTAAAATAATTTTCGTGTTCATGTTTAAGGATGGGTAAAAAATTACCGAGGTTGTTTTAATTTTATCTGTTTTTATCATATGATGTTTTTAAAAACATATAGATGAATTGAGTACCACCTCCTTTTTGGAAATCGGTCAAAAATACAAAATACAGATCCAGTGTCTATATCACCTTATATCAAATACGATCTTTTCTAAGTGGTTCTTTTTAAAATTTAATTTTTCGAGTTGAATACAAAACTTGACTCAAACCACTTAAACCGGAAGGATTATTTATTTGTGATATAAATTTAACTGCATCGTATTATTATAATTAAATTAGATACGTGTTGAACTAAGCGAAGGAAATAAAAGTAGCGTTATTTAACTTCACGGTTTGATTCACCAAGTCTCCTTTACGCCGAGTCCCACAAAGATTTTGATGGATACTTAAGAATCAGATTAACTAAGTTTTTACGGTCGTTTTACGTACGTTTTTATTACTATAATAATTTCTTGTCGGATATCTCCTTGATATTTTTCACAAGTAGATTTAGGGTCTTACCTGAGGCGAGAAAAAATATGTTATTCATAATCTCTGATATAGGTGTCACGTCTTGGGTTATCTTAAACGTTCCCAGTGTGGCACTCACTAAATGATAGGTACACTCGGTTGACATTTTATATTCATCGCAAGCCACTTATTACCATGCGCGAGACATTTTAGTATGCAGAGAACGCCGAGACACTTATTAGCCTCAAAAATTCTTAGAAACCGCACCAGAAGTTGCTTACATAAAATCGCGACTTCAGTTCTTATGTACCTAATGTTTAATACATAGACGATATTGCTTTTGATAAAGCGGTTTACGAATCTAAAATTTAAAGCACGATTGAATACTAATGCCACGTTGTTTTGTTTCTGTCGCGATCATAAATATTTACACGAAACACGTGAAGGTGAAAATGGTTTTGGTTTGTAAAATCTTGCTCAGTTAAGATCTCACGAAGTAGTTCAAATTAAGCATCAGCTGTATCTTTTAATATAACGTTTCTAATAACGATTTCTTAATGAAGTGCTTTCAAGAAGTGTTTAAGTTCTGGAAAAAAAGCCGTCGTGAATAACACAGATTTTTCTGTTCTCAAGCACCTTTTAGCTTATTAGCTACTTCCTTGATTTGGCAGTCTTTAGGAAGATGCTGATGCTACATGTTGGTATGGTAATGGAAGCATAGTTTAAAAATCTTCATAATATATTAGCACAAGCTTTTGTTCAATAAAAATTTCGTACAAATTCTTTTGTGCTTTGTCATATCAATCACCAACGACATTACCATGTAATAAACCAGCTATATTAACATCAACATCTTCTTTGATTTCAACCTCTACGCTGTACTTTGTTATTGTAATTCCGTATTGAAACGAAATAAAATTATATTATTTACAAGTCATTGTTCTCAGTTGACCCGCGGGTTGTGAAGTGTCTACATCATCGAGTGATTGTTAACATGAAATTCTAATTCAATCTTGTCACATTCGTGTTACAATATGGAAATCGTGTTCTCTCGATCCATTGTCTATGGATATCAAAACGATTCTCGACAAATGTACGTTATTTTTTATTCGATTTTATTTCAAATGCAAAACAGATACGGTGTATTGACCAACTTTATTTACTATCATCGATGCATCGATGTTGGTCTAGCATTCAGTGACCGTGTGAAGAGAGTACGTATCTTTGGAACTCATAAACTTAGGGACACCTTAGACCAGCATCATTGTACTGTTCAGTACACTGTGCTAGTAGCAGCCAGTGACTTTTGCTCTATATTTTATGTTGTTTGATAGGTAGCCTTACTGCTTACTTCATCACTCTGAATATGTTTTATATATCTTTTCTTTAACACATCGCTACATTGGTGGTTACTGGTAGACCTAAGCTTCATTTTAGGAATCTACATTGAAGCCGAATCGTTTATATTCAGTATTTATGCGAGATCTTAATGGGCTGATGAACTCGGGTCAAACGGTTGTTAAGTATTCGAGGAAGGAGGAAGAAGTTTCTAGAGTGCTTTAAAGATCTCCTACGTAATAATTTCAAACTCATTAGAAAATTTATGAAGCGAAATAACATAATAAATGCCAACTAGTTCTAGAAAATGTGTTCCTATTTCAAAAATTATTGAGCTATTTTCGTGGCCATTGTTTCGCGTCGCAACAGTTTCCCGAAGAATTACTGGCAGCAACACGTCTGTTCCTTTTATAATAATTTAGCCGATAATGCGAAAAATACGTGCCTTTTGCCGACTCAGTCCTACGTGAGTGGGACCTTATTGCCGATTATTGCTTTCGAATGAACTCAAATTATAAACTCAATGTTGTAACAGTTCCTGTTTTATTTCCTTTATTTTGGTATGTTACAATGTTGTTGGCGCCTAATTTGAATTAGGAATTCATTTATTTGTCGCAGAGTTTTTTATCACAATTTTAATTTGAGTTTGTGAATCGACTGGTGAATTCAAAAAAAGGGTTTTTTTATTTTAATCCTTTGGTTAATTGTTGAGAAAAAATATGATTCTTACTACATTAGCAATGGTTCAAAAGTTTAAAAAATGTTCCTCGTCATTGATTATATCTAGTCTTTAGAGGATTTCTGCGTTCACATAACAAAGTGATTCCATACTGAAAGTTTCCTACAGCGACTGTTAGCAGGTGTACACGTAATAATAACTGAGCTCAAAACACAAATTTACATACCATAAATGAAAACAAAACATAAACTTCAATCCACAAAACGCATAAATGAAAATACATTTTATTTGTATCAAACTAAAACAAATATAAAACCAATACGATATAACGATTGACTTCTCCAGCTCAGAAACGTCGAACCATTTGATAAATCAATGATAAATGATGCTTCAGATACGCAACACAAAGAAGCAAGCGGTAGTTTCAAATGTTATCGTTTTATATTTGAACTCGCATCTACAACCACACTACTACCGCTATTTAATATTTGTATATTGAGGGTAAATAAAATATTGATGTGCAAGTAAATTTTGCAATACCAGATGCTTTTTTTTCGAACTTGCATGTTGCACAGCTGAAGAAAAACTTAGTGGCAAGACTCGCACTATATGATTTATGTTTATTAGAATTTTAATCAAAATGTATGTACATGAATATGCGGATTACACAAAGCACGGAATTATCTATATACAAGGTTCTTTCTTTCTTTCTGATTTAATGGTCATTCTCGACCCAAAAACATGAAAGTCAAAAACAATGATCTATTTTATGAAGCACTATCAGTTTCAGCACTACTAACAAAGTTTTTATTAAGTTGATATTTTATAATAGTAAATTCAAATATAAATATGAAAATATATTTTATAAGCATTACGTTGAAATTGTTTAAAAAAATAGTTACCACTTATTTTTTTAGTTTTTTTTTTAATTTGAGTTTTTAAAGTTTTTTTCAGTGTTTTTATTTTCGTTAATATTGCGGATCTTATATCACCTATATCTCCGCTAAGATGTAGTTTTTTTATAAATGCAAAAAGGGTCCTTTAGAGCCTTATATGCTATCATTAACATACTCTTATGCTTCAAGCAGAAAACATATTGTTTTCTTCGCAGATACTACGCTTCAGTATGTTATAAAAATGTAAAGTAATGTAGAATAGAACTCCTACGTTCACTTATTTTCTTACAAAATGATACATCATGCTGAAACAACAATTTATAAAGACTATCAAAACAGTAGATCTACATATTTTAAGTCTGTAGATATGTTATTGAGATCATCTTCTGTATGTAAACAATATTTTTTTACTTTTGAAGTGAACCTATGACCCAGAATATCTTTGATTAGTCCTCGTTGTAAATAAAACTTCTTGACAGGGCTAAGTACGGTCACTAAGTAATTAATGACACTAAATAAAATTTTGTCAAAACAATATAATATTCCTTAAAAAGCAATATTTTGAAATTTCCTAGAATACCACTAAATCTATCCTAATATTCTGTTAGTAAATTAGTATTGAAATTATCATTACACAAATCACGACTATCATAATTTGTACACAAATTGAACGAACGTTAAACAGTCACGTTTTCTACTATCACCGTAATATCGATGGCTCTGAGAATAGGGACTTGCGTCACAAAACGAAAGCGTTGTTATTGAACACGCCTAATGCATAAAATATGAATTGCTCCTTTGAATTTGTCATATCAAAATGGTATCGATCGATAAAGCACGGATAAGCCACACCTCCCATACAAAGGCCTGGATTGTTGCTCGTTACAGCAAGCACAGACAATGTATGCGCATAATTGTATATTTTATCGGGCGAGATTAAAAATTGGGACTCAAAATCAGCGCCCGTCATCACCGTTTCATTAAAATGCAGGATACTTTTTGTTTGTACCGTATTGAACTTGATTAGGTGACAAAAAATACATATTGAACAGCAAAATTTATTGGTTGAAACAAGGCAGCTTATTCGATTACATTACTTTTACTTTTTGTAAAACAATCATTGTCTTTCAAGATTTTAGTTTGTTTATTTTTCATAGTATAATTTCTGTTTTCTACTTCAAGTCCCGTTTTCTTATTGGAAATAAGTTTGTTTACTGAAGGACGATAATTATACTACAATAGGAAATTGGTCATTTGAGTATTTAAGCTGTATCTCGTCCTATCAAATCTGTACGTTGACTTATTGTAATACACCTTCAAGATGTTTTTCGCCACGTGCCAACCCGATCTGAAATCCTATTCTCCTGGTTTCGGAGCGCTATGACATGTTCTTAAAATTAACAAAAGGCTTAATAAAAGTTCTCTACAGTAGGCGATAGGTAACGGCCCCTTAATACGCTGGGATCACAAGGTTCAAGAGTTGACGGTAACCACTTACAATCATGTAGGTGGTAAGCTCTTTTATTATCTTGTAAGAAAAAAGCACTCATTTATGACATACGTTTCATTAAAATTCAAAACCAAAACAAGTCTGAATCACACGTAAAATTGGAATCAAATAAAAAGCAGTTAAACACTGCACCGACTTTTGCATTAAATCTCAGCTTATTTACGATCCACATCGAAGGCTGGCCGTATTGTAAATTACGTTCAACGTTTTAAAACGATAAAATGTTCTTGAAATACAGTACTCGGCTCAATGTAAAAATTGGAAAGCAATTAAAATTAGTCAAACGGCAAAACTTGAGGGGTTTATTGGTGATCGATATCGTAAAACCATGCGATTTATGTCGTGCTTTTGTGTGGTAGACATTGATCTAATATAACTAGATACAGTGTACCGAACAAAACAGTTCAAAATATTATCTCAAAAAAAAATAGTTTCTTTAAAAATCAAGACTTATATAAAACATCTTCAATTTATATCTTAAGCAACAGACAATACAAGTTTTGTACAGTATAATTACAAGAATTTGTCGCCTAGTCAATGACATCGAAAAGACTATCAATTTTGTTTTTGGTAGTGTTGAATTTGTGCAATTTTTACATTATCGCGTACCTAGTATATTTAACCGAAGGTATCAAAGTATTTCTGTGTAAGTTTGAAATAATGATATTACGAAGACTTATATGGGTATTATAAAACTCATTTCGAGGGTATAGTGCTAAAACCCAATAAGTGTCAAAATAATCTAAAAATGCTTTTTTAGTCTATCTTGATCAGTTTTTTGCGCTATTTCTAGTAGTGTAATCAAATAAGAAAAATTCAGTGTAAAGAAAGTTAGTTGTCGTAAAAACCCAATAAATTCCCCTTGTTTACAAACTTTAACTTTGAACATTTCGAAGGTAACAATTTTACACTTATTGGGTTTTAGCACTATACTCTCTGTTCCGTACTGGAACAGATATCGTCTTCACAAGTTTTAACTCTTAATTAAATTTTCTTGCTTTATTTCTTGTGTCGTGATACTGAGCTGCAATACTGCACACACACACAGGATATACTTTTATCGGAGTATGATTTCCCTGAGTTGTTGACAAACCTTTCGTTCCGGTAACCCGTGGCCGAATACGTCGCACGCCCATTGGCTGCCGCGAACACCAATTGAACAGACTTCATGTTTGAACGCGCGAGCAACAGCTGATTTTGCTACCGTTGTAATAAGATCCGACGCGAAAGTTCACACGACTCCTGTTAGTGCATAAACTACACATCCAAGACTTCACCAGTGACCTGTGGACTGTGTGATATATTCCAAGGAATTTGTGAGGGCTTCACCAACGACGGCGACCACAGCTTCGCATCGCGGACGGGCCGGCCGACAAAAGGTAAGTCTCAGCTCCAAGGAATATCATACATAATTTTTTGGTCCGTTCGAGACGGATTATATCTTGTATTGTGTAGTAATTGCAAAATCTTAGCTCAGTATTACGTACTAGTTAATTTTTGTCGAATCATTCGCGTCATTTCGACCGACATCTTTGTTTCGCAAAATGTCGGAAGAAAACTTAACATCGTTTCAATATTGTGAATACGATATATTCCAACGAGATCTCATCATCGATGAACTCAAACGAATTCTACAGTTCGCAACTACTGACGAACCACAGTTTTGTTCGCGAACTAAAGACCTAACGTGTCATCAACGTAAATTTTACAAACTGCAATCGAAAATAGAAAAAACATTAATCAAATACAGATGCTTTAACAAGGACGAACAAATCATAATTAGAAACAACTTTAACGAATTGTTTTATTCAATACAGTCCCACATAATTAGTATCAAGGATAGGAATGACAAACATCGAAATATCTTTTACAAAAATCAAAATAATGATATGTCAAACATTTTACCAGCATTATCAACATTTAATTTGAACGTTAATACTACGAATTTGTCATCCTTCTCAAATAATCATAATGTAAATTCCGTTAGCCAACATTCAATAAATGCGGGTACATCAAGATACACGACTTCGCTCGAACAAAATCGTACGCCCGTTCCGAAGTACTTGCGAAACACGTTCTCGGCCAGTGTCGTCAATACAAAGCAAACGCGACCTTATGTCAATAACGGTAAAAACAATGATTGCTTGTGTTGTGATGAACAACACACATTATCTAAGTGTGTAACATTTTTAAATCTTTCACCTCATGAAAGACATTCATTCATTAAACATAAAGGAATTTGTTATAATTGTTTGCAATCGGGACGTAACGTAAATAAATGTAAGTCGAATTGTGTTTGCCGGACTTGTCAAAAACAACATTATAGTTTAATGCATTTAAATACACAAGCTTGTGTTGTTACTAGTAAACTAGCCAATATTGCGGTTTCTCCTACGGAGGTTGAGACAAACTCAATGAAATTAATTTTAGATGAATCAAATGACGTCATTATTGCAGTTCACAAAATAAGTACACATTATTTAAATCCAATCCAACTTTCGTTTCGCTCGTTTGACAACGACATATTGTTTTTAAATGTTAAGAACTCGGAGTCGTCCCCTGCTAAGCGGAATTACGTTCCCGACGACGTATTATGTGATTCCTTTCTCCGAAAGACGCATAATGCAATTGATGCAGGGCGACACGACGTTGTGTCTTATTCATTTAATAATCATCAATGTATTTCACAAACCGGTTTGGTAGCATCAGTTTCTAATGGTGAGCGGCCGGTGGTTCCTTTCGTCACTCATATGACTAATACTGGTGTACCGAGCCTCGGTTTACACCGTGATCCAAGTTGGACCTGGTACAAGCTGCTACTATTTTTACCACACATTTTATTCTCACGCACCATTTTTTACAAACGTCTTTCAACTTCATTGCTTAATAAAAATAAAATTCGAAATAAGTTCGTTAGTCAATTAATTTTTAATTTTTTTTGTAATTCATATTTCAATTTCGTAATGTATAAATTATTCCAAAAAAACGTTTTGGGATCTCAAGGTCTCGTGATCGCTATTCACGCATTTGAACGGCAAACATTGTTACGGTGCGTGTCGAGTGCCTTCTCCACTCCAGTGGAAGCTCGCGCACATTCTCAAATATTATCCTAGCCCTAACCATGTGATTTAGGGTGTAGTTTTCTTTCATTTCCATTTTTTTATGTTTGTTTTTTATTGGAACGAAGTTCCTCATTTTTTTTTTGTTCGTCTAAAATACGTTTTTTCTATAATTTTGTTTTGCTGCATGCTTAGATGTATGCGAAAGGCTGCGTACGTCTTTACATTTTTAGTATTTTTTATTTTTTTAAATTTTGGTTCGTAGATATTGGAATTCGTCTGGGTTCATTGTTAAAGACACCTACGGATCTTTAAGGTGAGCGGTATGTTCCGTACTGGAACAGATATCGTCTTCACAAGTTTTAACTCTTAATTAAATTTTCTTGCTTTATTTCTTGTGTCGTGATACTGAGCTGCAATACTGCACACACACACAGGATATACTTTTATCGGAGTATGATTTCCCTGAGTTGTTGACAAACCTTTCGTTCCGGTAACCCGTGGCCGAATACGTCGCACGCCCATTGGCTGCCGCGAACACCAATTGAACAGACTTCATGTTTGAACGCGCGAGCAACAGCTGATTTTGCTACCGTTGTAATAAGATCCGACGCGAAAGTTCACACGACTCCTGTTAGTGCATAAACTACACATCCAAGACTTCACCAGTGACCTGTGGACTGTGTGATATATTCCAAGGAATTTGTGAGGGCTTCACCAACGACGGCGACCACAGCTTCGCATCGCGGACGGGCCGGCCGACAAAAGGTAAGTCTCAGCTCCAAGGAATATCATACACTCTCGATTTGCAATCTAACTAAAATATACAAACATTTGATGTTCATTTCGTTACTTGCTGATGATTGCTAATGAAAAGTGTATTCAGTGTGATATCTTAAGTGAACTAATGTATTGAGCTTTTGGCGAAATTGATTTCAATTACTCTTTAAGTACTAGATGAGTAGCGTCAAATGTGGAAACTGCTTATCGATTATACACTCAAGAGCTTCATTAATTAAGTACCAATTTAGTTTGTTTCTTCATTCTATCCAATATACTATAAATGTTTAATGTCTCAGTTTTAATCAAAATACCAACACAAATAAAATATCGGAGCATAAAGCTTCACTTGCTTTGGAAATACCCATTATTATATAGAAGTTCATTAGCTACACGCATTTAAACTTAACCAATTAAAGTGTGACTTACTACTGCTTTATGAAGGAGCTCACATAAAACAAAGAGCAGCATTGAGCCATAAAAAGCGACTCACAATTCGATTTAAAATAAATTATTGCTGAATCAGCGGAAAGTAAATTGAATATCGAATTAAAATGACCAACGTTTGTGCATAAAGCGAGTTAAAGGCAGTTACCGACCGATTTCTTATTACCCCATGATACACACGGCCTTATCCGTCGTAAAACCGAATTACGCCGAATAAATTATCACGTTAATCGAAAAATTGGATTCGGTTTCGAACGAAACAAAAAGTTTTGATGAAACGAATGAATTTGCAAACAGTCGGACTAAATAAATTAATATTCAGAAGAATTTTTATTAGATATTTAATGTAAGACTTAACTTTTTTATGGATTCGTGAATAATTTTTGTCGAATTTTAGGTTGTTTTATTTTAATTTATTGGGTACGAATATCGTTACTTGGGTGTTATGCTAAAGATATGGGTCTGGTTGTTCAATAAAGTAAATATAATACTCATTTATATTATAATTTTATAACATAATATTTAATGCTTTACGTTTTTCAATTTTACGATGTATAAAATAAAATTTAAATATCCTTTTCGAACATCACACCCATTTCTTTATTTTTATCACACTTTAATGGTATTGTTGACCAAAACATATCATATTACTGTTAATTAAATAGATAGCGATTTCTTTACACAAATAAGTTTCAAATCATGAACCATTTAATACCAAAATGCAACTGCGTAAACACGAAATATACAATCGAATTTCAAAATATTTTATAATATGGGTCCAGAGTTGCCTCTTTAAAAACACACTATGTCAGTGTTTGTAAGTAGAATTTCACGCATCGATTACTATCCAATTTTGAACCTACCGAATACCTGTCGGCCGGTGTTTTGTCGCCCCGTCACGTGCTCGAAGCAGCCTATCTTTTATTTTTTGAAACGAATCCAAAGGAAAACGTGCTCTTCGATGTGCCAACAAAATTTTATTGTTTGATCAACGTCGTATCATGTTTTTTTGTAATTTTATCCTTTCGTTTATTGTCGTTTTCTTCTTTATTTCGCTTGAGAATTTAGAATTCCATTAAGTTTTTGTTAATGATGAAACTAAATAGCGCTCCGCTGTTATTCTTGAAACTTTCACTAACAAACACAAAGCGAACTCTCGTAAGTTCCTCCAAAATTAAATTTACAATCTATTCAAATTACTTTCATGCATTTTTAACGGGTTCTTACCACGATATTTAATTAATTGAGTTGTCTCGATATTTCAACGTTGTTGCAAACGTCATGATCACGAGAAGACTGGATACTGCGGGTCGATTTACGAGCAAACAAATCTGTCTACCCTATATAATATCGTGGTAAGAACCCGTTAAAAATGCATGAAAGTATTATAGAGAGCCGCGAGTGTCTGAATAAGTCTATTCAAATTAGTTTAAAGTTTTACAACGAACAATTTTCGATTTTAAGGCAACTTATCTCATTAATTTATCTAATGACGATGACGAATCATTGAACGAAGTGCCGGAATAAATTAGTGGATCTCGACTCGGCTACAAATAAGCCGTCGCCATCGCATTATCAGGAATAAGATCAGATTTTGTGACTGATTAAAGCAACGCGTTTAAAAATTCATAGAATTATCAAAGAACCGAACCTTCCACGGTATAATTCGATTAAGGGTTTATTGTCCAGGATTATGGGCACATGTCAATCACCTCTGGAAGTAATTCAAATTTTGTAATCCAGTGGAAACGGTGCAAGGGCGTCGGTAATAACAGGGTTACGTTTTCTACCGTTTACGAAGTAGTTAATTATAATGAACTTTAATTACAGTCGTTTTAATGCCTTCTGCTGTTGAACGTGTTGCTTCCTATATTCTATGTTATAGCAATTTGTCGATGAATTTGTTAAGGTGTTCATTAAATCGAGTTGTTTAGGTGCTTTTTACTTAATTGCGAACATTACGAAAATCATCATTCTACATTTGGCGCTCAATAACATAGTTATGAACTGCACTAACTCCAACACGAAAATTGAAAAATTTTAAGTCATAAAATACACTACGACTAGTCTAAAATACTATTAAGAATCGAGTTATACATAAAGTTAAAAACATTCCTTCTTTCAAAATTTAATTTAAGTTAACTAGACTAGTTAAGTATTGTTCAAAGAACAACAGACTACTCTTTAAATTAAAAAAAAATCGTATACTTTAAAGACCCCAGTCAATCAAATCACAGTGTATCTACCTAATTTAAAGGAACACTCATTTGTTCACAAAGATAATTGCCGTATAATATCTCAAAGCACATACATTATGCTAAGCAAGAATGGGAATCAGGTAGAGCCTGGTAGCCTGAGTTGCGATCAATCTTTAAATGTCAATTAGATCAAGAATCGTACCAATTAAGATTAGCTTATGGGAATCGCATTGCATTGAATCAACCGTGCGAGGTTGTTTCATTCGTCAAATTGGTTTTTTGGTTTTTGTCATTATCTTATTTCAGATAATTGGTTTTTTGATTACAATAGAAGACTAGAAGTAGCTTTGATATTGTAAATGAAGTGTTTGAGGCACTGCCAAATGTAGACTATTATTCAGAGACCAGTGGCGTGTAGTTCATACAAGCAAATATGCTTTGCATACCCTAACCTTCCAAGTTTATTGAAAATATACCATAAAAATCGATTAACCGCTGTGTATTTTATTACAATACACTCATTACATACACTTATTGGCGTATATTTAGTGTAAAATTTCAATGAAATTGAGCGAAGGCAAATAGTGGTAAATTAGTTAGATTTATATTTCTGCATACCCTGACTTAAAAATGCATGCACGCCACTGCCAGAGACTAGTTTATAACATTGAGTTGTAAAAATAGTTTTAGAAATTCTATAACTGACTATGGCTTTTCAAAAGACCGTCAGAGAAAATATCATACACTTTTCCTTCTCTGAAATATAATTCACATTCTATTATTTGTAAGGTACATATATGCACTAATATACACTGTCTTGTCCAGAACTCTGATATTCAGAAAATAAAATTGGTACTCAATATATTGTCTGTGATGTGTTATGTGTTAGTGCTTAATGATGTGTGCATAACAATCACATATAAATCCTCGTCACCATAAAGTTACACTTATTTGTATAACAAATCTACTTAGTTGTCATTCATAACATAGGAAATAATATTCAAATTCAATTCTATTCCTGGAAACGTACGATTATTCGCTACAACTTCACTCAATGTGTTAAAACCCACGCGTAGTAGATAAATATGATAATGCTCAGGGAATATTATAATCTTGTTGAATTTAGTTCTAGAGATATGAAACAAGGGAATATAATTTAGTTATGCCTAGATAATATCCAATTACTGGCAATAAAACGGTGCGGAATAAGTAATTTTATTCATTTTCTTGTATTGCTGGCAATTATATTCAAGTAGCTTCAATAAAATGCGTTTAACATAATTTACTGAGGAACTAGTTGACCTGTGCAACTTCACTTACACTATTACTGAACGGGTTCTTACTACGATTATTCTTAATTGAGCGGTCCCGATATGTCAGCACTGTTTCAAGCGCCATGATCACGGGAAGACTGAAGAACTGCGGGTAGGTCATTTAAGAGCAAACAAATCTGTCTACCCTCTTTCTCGTTCGTTTGCCGGTACCACTGGAACTCGAACTCACATTTCGACATACCACACCGACAGTATCGGCTGCCGTCTCAAAACTAGATTTTTGGGCTTTATTTTCGTCTAACGCTGGATAGCTGTGAACCACATACAAGATAATTTGAAGCCGTCACCCCGATTAAAAGTGCTATTCCTCGAAATTTCAATGGCTTCCTTAACCAGTCTTGGTATGTATGACAAAACACTGACTTTGGGGTGACGTTTTCCCGTGATCATGGCGCTTGAAACAGTGCTGAAATATCGGGACCGCTCAATTAAGAATAATCGTGGTAAGAACCCGTTTATTAATAGTGTAAGTGATGTAGATAACCGCGACTGTGTAACTTCGCCGAGAAAAGTAGGTATTTTACTTAAAATACATTACCTTCCGGGATTTGGACGGTTAGTACGAGTGACGGGAGCTTTTAGTGAGATTCCACTCTCACATACCTCTTGAAAAAATTAATAAAAACGAAAACAAGCTCATAGTAGACAAGTAAGAAAAAACAAAGCATAAAATGTAGTAAGGGCTTGATACACTATGTCAAAATTAAAACACTGTTAAGAGGTCTATAGTTTTATTAGAACGATATTGTGAACATCAAGCTACATGGATGGGTTTTATCGAAATTACCTTTATTGCTAGCTAGCGAGACAAGGCGGTACTTTAAAGCCCAGCTTCACTAACAATATGTCATTTATTTCTTTCGTTTAAAGATATTTTGTATCCAAGATAGTTGAGAGGACAATATAATTAAGGCGATGTTTTGGGAAGTATATGTCCATAAGTAGTCGTCGACGGGCTGTGATGATAACGACACAATAGAATTTTCTAATATCACTGTACTACAAATCTCCAGTCATGTCCATCATTTCCAAAAAAATAAAAGTCACAATATTTTCGGTTGACACTCTTCTTCTCTTTCCAAGTTGCAACATAATGTAAGCTCTCTTCGATCATTAATCTATCAAAATAAAAAAAATCAAAACAAGCATTTCAGAATTTAAATTAAAATAAAGTACAAAACGTTTTTCTTCTCGTTAAGTAGACTTTCTATTCTTTTTTTTGCCAATTTATTACTTGCACTTCATTCAGTTTGGAAGTTTCTGAAGTATACCCGTGCCTGTCTGGTTATTTCAAAATAGTCTTGATAATGAAACTGAACCTTTAGCTGGAGCGTTGGCCACGTCGTATAAATCACTGGCGGCCGCAACCGATTCAGATTACCGGCACAGTAAACAGGGAGGCGATGGATGCTCCCAGGATGTTGGCCGAGCGTATGTAGGTACCTACATGCTTGTATGGACTACGGAGTCGATAAACAAAACACATACGTGACTCGTGTTCCATTAAAGAGTCGTTTCAACGCTCATATTTTTGAAACACTTTTGGTATTTTTTAAATGTAAAATACAGTACTCATAACTTTAAATTACCATCGTAATTCTGTGATTGCAATTTGTTCTTGATCATTTTGTGCACATAAAAATTGCATGTGAATTTCTGAAAGGAAAAATGAAACAATCAATACCTACTACATGTTAAATCAATCAATACCTACTAGTTTTAACCACTCAACTGGGATCGGCAACCAAATTGGTTTGTTTACTTTTGCCAAGTCTGTGGCAGGAGCCAAAATTGAGCACAGTTCTAAAACTTGTTTTGTTTACATTTTTTAATCGTCTCATACTTTACGGAGATGATAAATTTTCGCTGAAAATGCAGTAGGTACAGCGTTGTTTAGTAATAAAGATTTACAAAAATATAAGGTTTAATTAAAAATCAAAATTAAAAATTATTGGAATAAAATGTTTTTAAAAACGGGTTCAAACACGGTAATAATTCCTAACAAAGTCCCCAGTTTCGCCATCTAGCGAATAGTGATGTTCCCAGTTGAGTGGTGAAACAAAACTTACGTAAGAACATCCTTACTATCTTACTTAGTTGTAGGTCGTTGTAAGTAGGTAATCATATAAAGTCGTAACTAATCAAATTAACTATATTTCATCGTGAAATACCTATTTTTGACTAATAATTCACTAATTCTACACAATAATTAATAACACTATTAAAACTATTTTTCCAAGAAATCATTTTGCTAAACCATTAGGTGCACATACAAACGTCGTAACAAAATGAAAGATCGCTCTTTATCTGAGTGAAACAGAACGCAAGACCGGTACTTAATGCCCGCGGCACTACACGATAGAAAATTATTAAGAAAATTAAATGATTTACCGTATACCGTGCAGATATGTCGATTACTAATAGCGCCGTTTTGCAAGATTGAAAACTCTTTCGCCTTACTAAGTAACTTAATAAATAGTACTCATTGCAAAGATACTGAAAAAGTTTGGAGTGAGTTTAAAGTTTGAAATTTCATTATCAGAATATTGTTCATAATATTGTACTACGAGTAGTTTGTATGGATATTGTTCCGAATGCACTAACCATTTTGGCACCACCTGAATGTACTCCAAATATATTTACACTTCTTCGATTCAGAGAAGAGCCTATTTCTTAAGTTTTACCTATACATGATCGTAAGTTACTTTTACATAATCTAAATTTTAACATACTAGATAACATACTTGTTCAAATATTTAACAATAACTTTGTTCACTCAATCTTAAATATTTCAACTCTAAAGCTTCAAGGGTTCGTCTCTGTTTAACATAAATACCCAAAACTTATAAGCAGTTGCATCATGTTCTCAACCAAGTACTGAAGTCACAGACTGCAGTCATGCAACCTGCATGTCTATCAACGTGAGCCGTCACGTAGGCAATAAAACTTACTATTCAACCACGAAGAGAGGTTGTCACAGGACGCCGCCAGCAGCGCTGATGGATTTGAATACTAAAAACTTTATAGCCAACGTAGAAACAAACAAAGCTTTCATCTTGGTACAAATTAACCACTGGATGAATAAAGATGAATGTGGAGACGCAGATGAGAAGAAATCAAGACTATATACGACAAGGTCTGCTTTTCAAATGAATTTTAGAATAATTAATTTAGGTAATTAACTACATTTATTTGAAATGGTGATCTAATTTCATAGATAAAAAAACGAATATTAACCAATAGGTCAATAAAACTCACTTGAAATATCGAGTACATTATGAGAATATTCTACGAACACTGCAAGATTTTAGTAAGATTAGACAGCACAGCAAATAAACAATAAAATATGACTTAATAAGAAAAAATACTTTATTGTTTTTAATCGTCAATTAAATAACCCAACAGTTGATCCAACATACAAACATTCAAGATGGCGCGACTTGGACGCGACGGCTCGGTCACGCGCAATACGCACGAAACGCGCACGCGCACAGCAAGCTAAGTAGAATTTACTAAATTACAGCTTGATTACTACGTGATATAGAGTTATTATTTTACTCGTATAAAATAGTTTTTTGATAAATTACACGGCACAAGAACTGTTTGAATTTGTTGCCATTAATAACTTTAAAATGTCAATAATTGCAGGTAATGAGTAATGTAACTAAAAGTGGAATAAAGCTACATATACCTTTGCAAATGTTACGCGTATTTGGAAGGGTAAAGTATTTTCTTGGAGGACGCCGATCGACTTAAAATGTTAAAACAAAATTAAAGAAAATAACTCGTAGATACAGGAGAATTCTCGATAAAAAACTATCCATCTTTTATATCATCGGATGTTAGAGAAGGTACGGAAAAATCTTTCATTATAGTAGGTAATATGAAATCGTTTCGGTACAAGTAGTTTCGAGAGATTGTCATGTTTTAATTTAAAGTTATAGAATATGATCTCAGAACTCAGATGAAGTAAAAAAAGGAGTGCTTGCGTCCTCTTTACTAATTTAAAATTCAATTAATTGGAAATTCGGTATGTATAATATAACCAATCAAAAACGAGTTCGAATTAAAATTCAGGCCATAAATAAGACAGACCAGAAATTGTTTATTCGAGCTCTGTCCGTTTTGAGGAGTAATTTATTATGATTTCAGTTTGCTGTCGTAACCGGACGATTTGAATATTTTATTTAAAATATGCACGGCGCTCACATATCAGTGACCCGGGCAAAATGCCTCCCACAGACATGCGACACTTCATAGCCTCGTGTTAAATTAAACATGAGGTGAAGTCGCCGAAAAGCGACCACGCCTCGACACGGCGAAGCGCGGGCGCCGCCCACTACGCCCCTAACTAATTATTATAACCGGTTGTTTGTAACTAGCTCTAATTAACGACAAACTAACGCCACCTGTTGTTTTCAATGAACAAACTACTTTAGTAATTGCACTAATGACCGTTCGAGTTGCGCGAAATGGAGCGCTTCGAGAGTTTCCCAAACATCGAAATTCAGGCAATAGGTGTTCGACTAGAACTAATATAAAACTAGTCCGAAACTATCCAGTCGTATCACGGAGAGAAACTTTGGTCATTTCATTTCACCTTCACTGTTCTACCTAATAGTTATTAGTCTTGATTTTTGGCGAAGTTCCAGTATATTTGTCTTCTACTTAACGGTATTAATTCTGGATAATAATTCAATTGAATTATCAAAATTATCACAGAATTACGCTCACAAATGCCAGCTGTAAATCAAATACAACGCAATAATACTAAACATTTAAGATCGATCAACTCCACAACTCACTGTTACATTATTGCTTTCAATATCTATAGTATTTATCCATAAGGTACATGAATATGTATTGGAATAGTATAGAGCCTGTCTATCGAACAGGTTTCCCCGTAATCTTCGTGCCGTATCAATCGGACTTGCTTACATTGTACTTAGTGCTGCTATCTAAATGACATTTCGAGATAGCAAACATAGATTCCGAACGAAATTTGTGGCCCCATTTGTATTTTATTATTAACTTAGGCTAGATGGTAGATTCGTCGTGGATCAGGTTCTCGTTTCTAGTATTCACTTTTATTTATCAGTCGTAATGTATTTAAGGGATAAAGGTTCTACGTAAAGTTTTATATTGTGACTGTAGTGGTGGATAGGAAGCTTAATTGATATTTTGATTTTGATTATTTGCACATTCATTATATTGTACAATTTGTGACCGAACAAGAAGTTTGTTTCAAGTCGTCTATTTTTGTAAACAACTATTCACAAATTTGTCATGCGTGATCATTTTTTAAATATACCAGTAGTCGTATGATCACATGCATAATATATTATATTTATTTATTTAAATTTAAGCAAACCAACAATGTAGTTACAATAACAAAAATTCACAACAAAAAAAAAAAAAGACTTAAGATATATTTCCATCCCCTTAACTACAAGTACGCAGTACGTTTACCTGCATCCATAATATTCAATTTAAAATTAACGAAGGCTATCAATGACGATACGACAGATGATAATCAGTAAACGATTACCGTAAGTATACTGAAGACAAATATTTATTCAGTATTTACAAGACGATGGTTAAGCCGCCTACGTGTTGACAACCTCCTATTATGCTGACGTTGCTCCCTGAGGCCCGAGAGTTTTCACATTCGCGGCCGGCTAAACTTGTTCTGGACGGTTCTACTTCAGTTAATTGTGTTCTTTTACGATTTCTTTTTGTTAACACATAAATCTGCGTGGTTTTTAGCTTTCTGTCTATCATATGCCTAGAACTTTTTTTATAACTTTAAGTACTACCTTTCTGTCTGGTGTGATGTTGGTAACTCTTTCTTCGTTTTGTAAAGCATTGATTTTTAGAGATCTGTAAAGAACCATATCTTACTGTCTCGTTGACTTAAGTCGTTGAAAGTAAAATGTGCAACACAGATTTTTATTTTACAAACCAAAGGAAGCTTCAATATACACTCATGATCATTGTCTATAGCTTTGACACTCAATCCTACTCTGCACATTTCTTACACTTTAGTTAGTGTATTAACGATCTTTCGTGAACAAAAACCGCCTACTTATTAAATCAACTCACACAATTGAATTCAAATAAAAATTACATAGCAAACACAGCTTCCTCGTTTGTAACTATGAATAGGCGTGAAATCTTTGATAAATGCGCAGCGGACAGTAGATAAGCACTGCTAGCTATTTGAAGTGTCCGCTCTGAGTGCGGTAATTGCGCAAAGTGAATTTCCGACGTTTCATCTGCGCTGTTAATGACGTGATGCTAATTCATTATTTATAGTTTATTATGGGAATAACAGAGATTATTACCACAGAATGTTTGTGCAGAAGGTAAGGCTTGTATAGATTATGCTTGACAAATTAATTGCATGCTGTTGCTTCCTGTATCTTTACTTGTCGTTGCAGAGATCTGTGAGAACTAACTATAGACATTGTGTACACCTCTAGTAATAAAAGTCGTGGTGGTCGCGTGATATTATGTGAAAACCCCAATCCGAATTGGATAATAGTGGTGGACTTTGTCAGATCCCTCTTCTGAGCCCGGCAGTAGACAGTAATGAGTTGTTAATGTTGTTACAGTATAGTAGTAGTAGATTGTTGCGGACTATTTATCGGTACGCAATATGAAAACATTATAAAAACAAGTGACAGTGTTCTCAAACTAAAAAAATCGTTACACTTCAGTCCCTGACTTCTGTATAATTATCTGCGTTAAGGCTGATTAACGGTTCTCTTAGATAAGGATTTATGTGGATTATATCTGTTCTTTGATCCGGCTTTGATCTACTGTATTGATTTGTTGTTCTGGCAAATCTTGATGGAAGGCTTGCAGTTATTTATAGAGCGTAAGAGAAGCAGCAGAGCTATGTTGTAATATACTGTTCTGAAGAAAACAAATGGGATAGACATCTAGTAACGTATTATATAATATTTTGCTGTGTTTTAAGATTTTTATAAAGACTTTTATATTATTACTATTCACGTCTATAAGTCAACGTTTCATACTAATCGTTTTTAGTTTACAATTTTTTACAATTATTACTACAAACACAAAGTGAACATATTCAGACACTCGCGGTTTTCTATAATACTTTCATGCATTTTTAACGGGTTCTTACCAAGGATGGTTAAAGAAGCTATCGAGATTTCAAGACATATCACTTTTAACAGGGGTGACGGCTTCAGATTATCGAGTATGTGGAATCCAGTGCTAAACACAACAGTCACTAAGGGTTCATGCTCAGAGAGTCTTGTAGATACAGTGAGTGTGGTGTGACGTGATGTGAGTTCGAGTTCCATTGGTACTACCCAAAAGCGAACGAGAAAGAGGGTAGACAGATTTGTTTGCTCTTAAATCGATCCGCAGTATCCAGTCTTCTCGTGATCATGACGTTTGCAACAACGTTGAAATATCGAGACAACTCGATTAATTAATAATCGTGGTAAGAACCCGTTGAAAATGCATGAAAGTACAAAGTAAACATACTGAAATGATATTTAATACAAGTATACTATCGCACAGTCAGAATCAAAATAGATTTAAAATAAATAAAGGTTTTAAATAAACTGCTATCAGTTGTTACATAAAAGACGGCTGTACAGAGCGGTCGTTAACAAGAAAGACTGTCCCACACATTTGCTTTGCATCGGCAGTTAAGATACGATCTACTTAAAATATTCCAATTGCAGAAATTATCGAAGTATGTACAGGAAAGCGTAATTATAATAAAGATAAGAATATAAGATATTGGTAGAGTTCCAGCTGAATGTAGATTTTAATAGTATGTTTTTTAACATCTCATATTCATTTACTGACTTATTTTTACATTGTATTTTTATTGCCAACATTATGTAACGTTAACCTCTTGGGTTAATTATATAAAATACATACAAATGGAGAAACCCCCTTTTTTGAAGTCGGGTAAAATAAAGATCAATTCACAAAACCTTATAACATATTCGTAAACGTAAATGAAATCAAAAGCCAAATTGTAAATTTATTTTCATTCAAATAATCAAAAATTAATCTGAGATGAAGTTCCAGAAAAAAAACAATCGAAAAACGTGTACATGGAAGGGACTATCGGAACGGAAGGCGCATAAGGAATAAGTAATGTGCTCAAGTTCTGTAATAAATCTTAAAAGAATGCTTTGGCCGCTCCCAAAAGGATACTCGTGGAAGCGTTCACCTTCTATTTTCCCGTTATTTATGAGCCTATGCTTTATACTAGAACCGCGGCCAAGAATAAAATGGGTAACTAAAATAAATGGCTGTGCGTTACCATAATCATAGATTTACAAAGCAAACTCTATAAGATTTTTCTTAATGAGAACGAATGAGAAGACTGGAAGCCGACTTTAAAGTGGACTATCTTAACTAGCTTTTTATACGAGACCGTGATTCGATTTTAACGATTTAAAAACAAAAAGCCCATATCTAATCTTTGGACGTGAATTACGGGTCTCTATGGGCAGGGCCGTCTATTATAGTTCAGAATGTCGGCTGTCTTCCATTTACACGTAATTTACATTAAGATGCCTCCGCATTTGCATGTCGGAATAACCTTTTCATAATCGTCACGTCGGTGGCTCCCGACTCGACGATTAGCCTAATGGATTTCTCAATTTAATGAAACTCAAACTTTGTAATTGGCTTTTAAAAAGATAGGCCCAGAATTTACGGATTCTTACTTAATATTTCTTTCTTTGCTTCGATTGATTTTGTTTTTGTTTTCATAATGGAATTCATTATTGTGAGCCGTTATTTCTAAAAAAGAATGTTAAGTATTGCACGCTCGGGATGTCGACAATGATTGAAATGAAGGGTTCCTCTGTGACGCACAAATCTTTTTGTTTGATCAGGCGTTTGTTGACAACAAATTCGTTGACGCTAATCCCTAGACAATGGAACGGTTTTATCCGGGGACAGAGCTAAACATCGACCCAGCATCCTTTCTGACCTAAGCTAAATCTGTTAGTTAATATTTGTTCAAAGCCATTTCAAATGATTGCTTTCAGTGTATTCATCCGTGACTTTGCAATGTGGAATTTTCAAAATTGTTTGAGGATCAAAAAGGACTGAGTTTTAAATGTTATGACCGCAACATTTTATGTCTTTTGATTTCGTACAGGAATTGTTTCGTAAAAAGCGTAATTGGTTTACATTCATTTAAAAGCGACCGCCGCGAAACTCCAAGAACGTAAAGAAAAAGCTTAGTAATTTTAGCGGAGGTGTCAAAACAGTTCGTCAGGAATCGTCCCTTCAAAGAAAACCAAATTAAATGAAACGCCGAGTAATTTCGTTTTTACAAGAAATGTTTGAAACATTGTATTGTTTAATATAAACTATAATAAAACCTGCCTAAATCTGCTAAAATAAAAGAATACCGTTTATATTGTTGGATAAACAAATAAAAACACATTTTGATTTGGCAGACATTTATTTTTACTCGTTAAACTTCAGCTTCGCCATTTATAGCAAGTTATAATTTATTTACAAATCCGAAAGAAGATAGGAAATTAATCACAAAAATAAATTAACATTAAACACTTATCTTACGATCTAAATGGATTTTGGCTGACGTTAACCAACCTAAAATATAAGAAAAATATTTTGGTCTTTTAACTAAAATTTAAGTACTGTTCAAAGCCTAAATTCAACTTCCAACTTAAATTAAATAATATATTTAATGGATCATTAAGGAATTCTCAAAACGGGTTAAATATTTTTGAAATAAATATTGAAGCTTTATCATATCTACACGGCTTAAAAGTTGATAATACAGAAAAGATATAAATGAGCTTATCCACCCACTAGAGATAATTCTGTCGAAGGTCAAGAAAAATATAATACCTCTGTTATTTATACAATAAATGTTTCAACTATTTACAATAAATACACTGTAATTTATTGCTCAAGAAGATATTAATTAATTAGAACGAGTAAGAACATCTTCGAAACTATATACTTATTAAAATATAGCTAATGTCTAATATATTAACTAAACTGTTAGAAGGACTAGTCGCTTATTAGACGTCATTCAAGAACATTCGGAAACGAATCTGTAGAAGAGTTTTTACCCATTTAAATGTATCTAAACATCACTTTAAAAAAATACACCTCATTTCCGATTGCTCAAAAACATAAATTCGCTTCTCATCCAAAGATTTAAATTTAAGAAGTCCAATAACGTTTACTAACGTATGTTATTATTTACAAGCTTTATAAATCAGTTTATGATTACGAAAATTACGTTTATAACACTAATATTTCTTAACATATGTACAACACTAATTTTGTGGTGTTAATCTTACTGTGTTCCATAAATACATTTTTATTATGAATAATATAATTTATTTTACATTCGCCTAACCTAAAAAGAATTAACATGTTTTATTTTTATACCAGCATTTACAAGATGATCCGAAACAGCTTAGTAAATAGCAACATAACTAAAAATGCACGATTCACAAAACACTTACTAACTTTCACTTCATTGAGTATCTTATTATCACAATATTTCTTCTGTTCACTTTTACGTCTTTTATTATTTTACATATCGTCTGAGAACTTAGGAACTGAAGACACAATCTTCCACGGACAGCAGGTCAAAGCTGTGACGTCACACCACTACGTCGCGTGACGCTTGCTCATTAGAGGGAGTCTCAGGTGCCAAGACTGGCTGAAAGCAGTGCGATGATGGAGCAAAATCTTCAACAAGCTTCCTTTTTAATACCGAAGACGAACCTACATAAACGTTGGTCCCTGGAAATGTACCTCGTCGTCGTCGCCTCCAGACAATTGCTACTAGTACAGCTAAAGCAAAAGCTATCATGGCTGATAGACATCCCAGAACTAATTCTGAATCAGGTACTCGTTCTGGAACTCTTTCGCCCCTCATCGAGCTGACCAATACAGACATGAGACGATCACCTTCACTGACTTGGACATCTTGTACACTCTCAGTCGAAACCTTCTGAGCTCGACTGGTGTCAATTGTCATCGTTTCTGATCTTTCGTTATCAACTCCGGGTGTGCGAGACACTAGTTCTACTTGAATGTGATAAATTGTATCAGGCCACAAAGATAGCGTGACTCTTGTGGAATCCGTGAAGAGATTTCCTTTTAGTCCGCCACCATCAACTTCCCATGTGACAAGATAAACACCGCGTGCTATTCTTGGCTCCCAAGCGATTTCTCCTATAACTAAGACTTTTTGGTGAATGAGTGATATTTCTTTCAAAGTCCATTTGTGTTCATCGTGATCAGATGTGTTGGTGTCGTGTGAGACCCAGTTTTCATCAGGACTGTAGATTGTAACAAGACCTTGTGGATCTACGACTAGTACTCTTAAGAGGGCTCCTTCGTTATTTGAAGGAACACGAGTAGCAAGCGCTTGTGTTTGTATGATCTGGCGCCAGGGTCCGTCTGCTGCACGGCGCATGACGACGTATACGAGGGGCACTGGACGAGCAGCCGCTCTTGGCGCTGGTGGGGGCCAGCGAGCGAGCGCTCCACTCACGCGCATGACGCCTTCTCCTTTCGTGTGTATAACGGGTTGTGTCTGTGCTGCTCTTGCAGCTTCAGCGTGAAATTCGCAAGCGATTTTGCAGCCCGGGAACTATAACAAGAAAAATAGGAATAAGTACTCGTGTTTTTTTTAAATCTATGAGTAGGATGAAAATAGAATACAACTTACGCAAATATCTTTTTCTTCGCACACGGCTCCCCATACTTGGTAATTGGACTGAAGAAGCTCACAGTTTTCCCAACACTGTAACAACAAACGCATACCGTTCAGAATGATCAACACATGAGTTTATTACGAATAAACGAGTCTTTTGAAGTCGTTGATTTATTTCGTGTCTCGGCTTCAGTACAAATTGGTAGTTTATGACTAAACATATTTAAAACTGAGCTTTAACGAATCACAAACGAAGCTTTAAATATTTGCTACTAAATTAGACAGCAATAAAACATAGATAAAGCAAAGCCGGTGACATTTTGGTATTTTTTACTGAATGAGTTCTTACTTTAGGTGTATTTGAAAAACATAAGTAGCATTTAGCACATATTTAAAGATGCGTGTGATACGGAAATAATAGGAATATTTAAATGTGTGTATGTGTCATGGTGCGTCATGGGACCCGTTTAGTCCCAATAACAGCCGACGGCTCAACAACCGAAATCGTTTTATTAATCAACATCATAATAGGAATTAATTAGCCATAAATACTACTCTTGACTAAGTTCTTAGTAAAAAGGTTTCACTTGAGATCAAGGTCACTATTGTTCAAAAAAGTTCTTGATTCTCAGAAAATATGAGCAAAATGTTTGATTTCGTTGAAGACAAATTGCGGGTGATAAATTTTAGCTGTCTTCAAGGCTAAGTTTCCTGAAACATAGAAATTGGGCGCCCTACTAACAGTACTAGTATATTTGTCACACCGAGCATCATTAGTTAAAGTTGACGTTAACTTGATGCCTCCGTCAGCAAGATTTGATAAATATAAGAACAGTTGAAACGTTATTTATTAATTACTCGTTGGTATTGACAAAATGATTCTAATTTGGACACATTTAATATATTGCATTTTCAATTTAGTTTTCTTTATAATAACTTTCAGGAACTCATTGATACAGTTTCCGTTTTTGTTACTTGCAAAGCATTGATTTTTGTAACAATTGTATAATAAAACTTGATTAGATAGTCCAAATTAATGATATGGCATGACATCAAACCTGCATATTTCAACTCCCTTATTTTTGTATTTCCTCTAATGATACAACATAATAGTTTAGCAAATCTCAATATATTATATGTTTACTATGCCCTTAATTCAAGAAAAAGTTCGATATAATCGTGATTCTAAAAAACAAAATTTATTTTCGTCAGTAAGTTACAAAGTTGAGCAATCTAACATGGATGTTTAATTGCGAACTAAAACATAAAATTTATGAATCGTAAAACAAACACATTCTCAAATCAATAAAAAATGTAGTGATATCTCAAAATAGATGGCCCAAGAGGAAATCCGTAAGGCTATTAAAAAATAAGACCCTCGCAACTAAAATTAATGCTCTTTTGAATGACGGTTTCAACAATCAACTTTTACGAGATCTTTCGATTCCTTCCTTCATAAAAGTTGTGAACGTTTAAACTTTAACAGTTAATAAGGAAGCTTTACAGTTAAATGTACGGATGTAAAAAATTAATGCATTTTGAAGACGGATATGTGAAATGTAATCTTCTTTACGCTTTCATATTTAATTTTAGTTTATTTAGAATTAATTTCCTTTTATAAAATTAAAGTCTTTAACTAATATTTTTAAGGGTTTTTAATTAGGTACGCCTAGGATATAACTATCATTCTCTAATTAATTTCTGCTACTTCAAGACAGCCGGGCCTAACTTAACACCTAGACTACGTCAATAATATTAATCAAGTTTCCGCCTAACAATATTAGACAATCAGAGTAAGCTTATTTTGCCTAATTACATAGTGGTATAAATATTTGATATTTTCTGACTAATATGAACTTTATCTTTGAAAAGTACTCTGAAGTAAAGCTATAATTCATTCAAAAATGTACCAAAAATAAGGTCAGCAACAATTCTCATCTGAGCTAATAATTCACTAGAACAAACTCTTAAATTGTTAGGGTAACGGGCCTGTCCGAACGCCTATGTAGCCTTTTCTCTCATACACTCACCATAAAACAATCGGGGCCTTGCAAACACGATGACTCCCCGCCAGGCTTCGGCGCCGCGAACTGTGAACAAACAGCACAATGTCAGAACCAAATACGTTAAAAAAACATAAAATTTGCATATAAATTTTAAATTAAATGTATTATAAAGCGGTACTTTTATTGATAATCGAATTTTGGTTGGTATTAAGTATCGTTTACGCATCTTGTAGGTGCAATAAATACAGTAACTGTCTGAATTCGGTACGGGAATCACGTGGTTTGATTGTGTTGTTTTCAATTTCATAGCATCATTTCGTTCAAATGACTAGTTTAAGTAAATTTTTTCTGGTAAAATATTTCGTTATGCGATTATAACGGGTTGGGTTGATAGTAAAAGAAGAATTAAATTTTAATTTAGGTGAATTTTAATGTTAGAATATTGTTAAAACATTTTATAACTACAGCATTATTTGCATCGTTCGATCATAACCAACAAGCATTTTAATTTTATTATGATATCCAGTTCTCACAGACGTGAGGTTTCACGTGCATTTTAAAATAGGTATTTAAAGAAAAGAACTAAGAAACGAAAAGAAATCTTATTGAAAATTTAATTGTTATTTGTTAGCTCTATTCAACAATCCTGCTTATATGTTGCTACTTCTGAAAAAACGAAACAATATTTAAAGTTAATTTTAGAATAATGTCAGCGTTGTCTATTGTCTGTTTCTGGATGGTTGATAAACGGACTAAAACGGTTTAACTGTACCTGATTGTAACCAGGTTCCATTGTGTTTCAAAAGCGACAACTTAACGGATTAAATGCTTCTTATCCGTTCGCCCTCATCCAGTCCCGACCCAAAGATTATTTCAAGAATCTTATTTTCTTTCGACCGTTAAATAGCTTATTTGAGTTTCCAAGTCCTTTGTTAAATAGTTTACAGTTTTGTTTTCTTATTGTGTTGAGTGCAGTCGAGTTTATCTTTAATGTCAGGGTAAAAGTCAAAGTACGATAAGAGGAATATTTTTTAAGTCAATGTTTAAATATTTCACAATTTTAAGTACAAATAAGAAATGCTTTGTACCATTATTTCGTTGTTAAATAAATAAATGAGATTTATGATTTAAATTTAACATCAATAGGTTATGTCATTATCATCTAAGTTAATATATGGATTTTTGTTTCTAAAAAAGACGATTAAAGCACATTAACAACAGACCAACAGACTACCAGTCTCAAGACACACAAACAAACATACAATTAAAGCATTAACTTCTGAACTTTGCAGTCCCAAAAAATAAAAGGAACATTTAATTATTCGAGAACGATCCAATACATTACTTGTTATCTGAACACTTCTGAGAGGGTTTATGGAAGAGAAAAAAAGAAATAAATGTTCGAATCGACCAGCCAGTTTAATGTATTTGATAAAAGTGACAGCCATCTGCTTACCGTCCGGCGGTCGGTTTAATTGCCCGATATGCCAATGAAGACTAAAGATTAACGCTCATTATACCAACTCAGCATCATCTTCGTTTCTCGTTCAAGCTGTCAGAATTCTTTGTTTGAATTTTCATAAAGTTTACAGAGTACTCTTCCAGCGTGGTGGACTATGCCTGAAATCTCTAGTGAGAAGACCTGTACTCAGCAGTAGGAGGTAATGATACTGGCTAAGTTAAGCTGACATCGATAAATTACTGACACTTTGAAACGAGTGAATACTAAGGCATTGCTAAGTTGATATAATGAACATAAACCTTCAGTCGGGAATGTTTGGCTCAAATGTCAAATATCCGGTGATGAGTGGCAATCAAGTTTCGTTGCCACGTCTCCTTGAACTTTGTATTCATCAACCGTAGAAAATAAAGCGTTCTTTATGACTGTGTACAGTTTATCTACTGAGTTACTTGGCACGGAAAATAGGCCGAGATTAACTCATGCGACAATGCATGGTGGCATTTCAAGAAAATTTATATTAGAATTATAAGCTGAAGGAAATCTTATATTACCTTTAAATATAGGCCAGTTGTGGATTCATTGTAATAATTTGCTACTATAAGCAAAAGCTTCGTACGTAAAGCAAATAAAGATTAAAACAAATTAAGGAACCCAAATAAAGATAATACCACACGATTATCTCCTAAGAAAACGTACGTGTGTAGTTATCCACACATTCAAACAAAGCGTTAGAAAGCAAGTATGTAGTATCAAACAATGAGTAGCAAAGGAAAACAAAATTACTCTTTCAGGTCACTATCATTGCGGCTAATGACGCCAATCTGTGGCAGAGGCCATCAAATGACTCCGGCCATCCACCCGTTATTAGATGTAATCATCGTAATTTTTCACACAATTTATTTTTTTGGAACATGATGCCATAGCTCAGAAGTGTTATTTCACGTCAACTAATGACAACAAAAAATATATTCAAGATTGCGTACAGCGTCGAGTAAAAGCACACGCTATTACTACACAGTTAATCAAGCTCCGAAAATAGCCAGTCACGGATCAAGGGGCATTCAACAGCAAAGATCTTGTTGATCTAGACTAATTCTCTTTTAAAGTTTTGTAAAACTGACTTTCCACTTTCATCTAACCAAATGCGGGAACAAAGAGTGTTAAGCCAATTCAATTACAGCAAGTAGGTATTATACCTTGTGCTTGTAAAGTTTGAAATATGAAAGTCGAACAAAACAAAAAGACATGAATATACTTCGGCAACTGCAAAGGGACGTGAGTGAATAATGAATGACGGTGATTGAAAACATAGCCAGTCGAGTGGTACAGTATTTGTACTAGATGCCGCCACAGATTACCCTTTTGTTAATCAAACAACGTTTATTGAATATTATTTAATTAATCTTACGTATTTGACTTCGGATAACGTTTATCATCAACTAGATCGTTCATTACAAAAGTGAAATCTACGTGAATGTTTAACAAATTAAAAACATCATGTTCTACAGGAATGTTAATGACTTTCAAAACGTTTAAATTTAGTAAATTGAAGGTTCGTAGATTGAGTTCATTTTTAAATGAAGCAGGATCTTGTACCGCAGTTTACGAAATCCATTAATGATAATCGTTGGTGAGACGGGCCCCGGGCTGGAGCAAGGCAGGAACTAATCGATCGATGGGCACACACATGCTCGTTTACAATCAATCCATCAGCGTTTATGTAACGCGTAACTACCGATGATCTTCATTTATCATTTTTGTTTTTTTGGGTAGCGAGCGGACGCTCTTGGGGGTCAAATGAGAGACCTGTACAAAACAAATGCCACGAACTTACGAAACACGATATGTAAACATATTTTCTTTTAATCAAACGACGTTTAATCAATCTTGTATTGATGTTTGCTTTTGAAATCGAATAACAGAAACATGTTTCAACTGACCTAAATCTCAACTGATTCTCTTCTAGTAAAGATGTAAAGATACTATTGATAAAATAATTGATATAATATTTAGAGTAATGCAAACGGACTCCAAACAAAATAAAAACACAGAATCATAGCCCGGACAGGATAGAGTTTTACTGGAATATTGCGGTGCATTGCAAATAAATGTGGTGAAATGTAGCGTCAATTAAATAGTATCACAAATTGTGATGTTATCAACAACAATAAACAATGGTGAGTGCGACATTTGCATGGAACGTAGATAGGGGGAAACATTAAACACCTAACAGCCTCCGATGGAACAGCAAAAACAGCATGAATTATGATTTCGCATAAAGATAAAATACAATCTAAGCTGGCACGCCAAATGGCGAAGAAAAAATGAAATTTTCTTGAGAGAACAGATCCTTTTCGTTGAGCACGGAACAAGAAATAGGGCAAACATAGTGTGCCTGATGTGGGTAACGATTAATTTGATGGACCCTAAGATTTATAGGCGTCTTACTTCTTTGGATATCACACAGTGTTTTGTTCTCTATTTTTTTATAGCCTTACCGAAATAAAAAGTAATCTTCATGACTACTTGACATAACCCAATCATATCACACCAAAATTAAAAGTGAAGTTTTACCAGCCTACATTTTGCTAGGTTTATACATATTTGAGCTTTATTGAGATTACGAAAAAAACTACTTTTCCTTTGAAGTAAAACTATTACTTGCACAAACTCACGTTAAAACTAATCAAGCTAGCACAAAATTCCTAAGAGAAACCCGTATCGAGGTAATGCGTCCAGTCCCGTATGTTAGTTGTTATTTTATTTGATCAGTAGTAAGTAAACTCTATTACGGATCCGTTTTTACGAATAGAAATTGAATTTGAGTCCGACTTTTCTACTGGAAAGTAGGTTATTCGATAGAATCGAACGAAAATAAACGAAATTAAATTAAAGTGAGGTTCTTTTTGGTTAGAGGTATTGGGTTAAAATCAAGAACAAGCTAAAACTAAGGATATGTAAAAATAAAGTTGATCTTGTGTTATTAATAACTTAATTGACAGCCAGAAATAGAAGATTACTAAAAAGAAGGAGATGATAAAGAAGCAGAAGAAATTGGATAAGTTATTTTGTAACGATTTGATGGTTCTGGTTCTAACTGTAGTATTAAATGAAGCAAGTAATATCATTACAAATCAACTACTTAATCGTCCTAAAAATCCACGAATGCAAAAAAAATAATAGATCTAAAGTTGGAGCTTTTTCACGATGCCACTAAAAGTAACTTTACGACTCAAAATTAAACTGACAACGCTGTTATTCGTGACTAATAAAAAACATTAATACAAATGTTCCTGTCTACAAAAAATATGGCATCAACATCATTAGGTCTCAACCACGATATGAATTTTTCATGAAATATAGTCGCTTATAGCTGTTGTAAATTGCTTCGAGTAAAGCGTTATTATTTCCATCGGTTCCATTCTCGGTTCAAGTTTTTGCGCTCGTTTGACAGACCACAACAATTTTATCTTTGGTTTAAAACAAGACTATAAAATATCTCTCATAGCCTTCGAGGAACGTGATGCAGAATTCATTAGTACATCGAAACAAAGCATCAATAAAATATTTCTTGTCGTTGTTTACGAAATATTCACTCAACTAAATAAAAGTAATAATGGATGGATCCATTTAATATTTCATACAATGTTGCTCCATTTATTCCACACCCTCTCCAATTTTCTTTATTGATGTTCTATTAAAGTATCATTAAGTTTTTAAATCCATTGGCTTTCTGCCGAACCGTCTATAATGATTATACGATGCTGCAATCCTTAAACTACGATTAAATTATACTGAACGATCCTAAATGTTTTTCAATAATATTATCATGATTAATCCAATGGCTTGATTGATAGTTGGGATATCATAAATTAAAGCTTCGGTTATGAATTTATTTTGTATGGTAATCGGTGTTATTAGACCTGGGACACAATTATATTTAAAAATGTAAAATAATACGTCTCTCGTCCTGCATTTATTTACGAGCGCCCTATAATCCTGCTAATTATAGATGTCATGAAGTACACGTACCTACATGTAACATGAGAGCGAGTATAGACTTAGCGAGGGTGTTAGCCTCCGTAGAAAGCTGTATTAAATCAAGCTGCCACGATGGTAGACCCAACAATGATATAAATGGTCACAAACACGTACCAAATTTGATCATGCGGCGAATAAATTAAATGGGAACACAATCAAGGATTAAATTACTGTTTCATTCTACCTCCCACGCAAACGGGCGTTGCGACATATGTGCGACATCGTTCGCAGCCGGCCGTCGGGTTATGTATGTAGGTGCCTTAACATATAATATTGTGGCACATTGTGCGGCTCGGCGACCGCATATAAATGCGCGGAGAGCAAATAAAACGGTGCTATAATTTCAAATCATACGGACAGAGAATGGGTGTGGACGGCGCTCTCATTGTGTGGAAATGATGTAACCGCTATTAAAAGTGTGGGCTGTATCCCTTGAACATTTCTTGCAACGAAGACGTCGCAGGGTCATATCGGTATTTTATATCTCTTCGGAGACAATAGAGTACGTTCTCGGTGACAAAACTGCCTCCATATTCTGTACTCCATAAACAAGAAGTGCACATAAATTTTATCCTATTTCTATTGCTCGTATTTGGGTAACTTGGTAATTCATTTAAGTGACGCCTACGTCCTTGGCACTGATTGTAGAACAATGCATCATGAAACAGAAAGACATGACAAGCTTTTCAATTTATATAAGAAATGCTAATGCTATAATGCTGCAATGAAATCTATGGCTTATGAAATTTAACCTCGAATCGATATCATTACTCAGATTTACGACACAAAGCTTCAAGTTTGATTTTTATAGTCGTCGTCGTACTGTCACGATTGAAACAACGACGATAAATTAAAATTCTTTATTCAAAATAAAACGGCAATTTTATTATGTAGTAAAACGTTGAGAAATTAGTAAGTCCAAAAACAATATTTCGTTACCGCTATAAAGATTCCAATTTATTTGATTTGACACCATAAAAGACTTGAATTGTTAGAAATATTGAATAACTACCGACCATAACTTTGGAGAGAGCTTCATTTACATTTTTTCTTAGGTAGTTAACATACACTATAAGAATAAACAACATGAATTACAAATTGAACTTTGCTAAAACGAAACTAAAATACTATCACCATTAAAACCATAAAACATTCGGTGCTTAGTAATATACATAAACGATTTTGACTTGTGACTTGCTTGTGACTTGTGAGGTCATCTTATTCTGAAAAGTCATGAAATGTAAATAAATAAAATAAAATATACACAGTATATTATAGAAGAGTAATTTTGTGATTTTACGTCGTCGTTCTAAAAATACTAAATCCTTTGAGTCGTATAAGCGAGTTCATTTTGTGTAAGAATAGAAAAGCAAGGATTTATTTTACACAACATTCTTCTTTTACGATCGCTTTATTTTGAACAATTTTAATTAACGAAAAATTATATTATTCTGACAATATTAGCAGTTGGTTAAAATGTATTATATTTTTTGTAAAAAAATGTGCAATGTTGTCCCAAAATTTTATTGGACTCATATCCCGAAACTAAGTATTATAACTTGCGACAGCTCATGAATACGGATTAGTATATTTTTCGATAACCGAACGGAATTTTTCTACAAAACCGTTCGACTGGAAGTTCGTTTTGAATTCAGCCGGGATATCTTTCGTCCTTTGCTCGCTTGCGGGGAATGTCTCGCATATCTCTCTTTTTCTCGTATTTTTTGTTTGCCTGACAAGTTCTTTGAAGCATGTGACAGATGTGCGCTTGGCTGCGGTCGTAACCAACCATGATTCGATTTGAGTATCAATCATATCTTGGATTGTTTGACCGCTGGGTAATATATTCCAAACCCATGTTTATTCATGTAATTTGACACAATTATAAATCGATACATCATATTTTGTTTGTACAACTCAGTTATACATAGTACACTTATAATATTAACTTTACGAAAATTGAATACTAGTACTAGACTAGTATCACACCACTTATTTAATTCGAAATGTTGTAGGATCTTTTGTGTGCATCTATAATATTATCACAAAATAAATCGTGTCATATCATACATTTTAAAAGCAACATGGCGTGCGGTAACTAAATAAATATACCTAAACTTAAAAATAAATTGCAAGTAATAAAACAGAATACATTTACAAAACTGAACGCTGCATATGCACAAAACCGAGTGCCGCAATGCGAATATTATCCACAACCCGCTGGAATATCGTGGAGGCGTCACAATTCAGAAATGGTTATGCTTTGCTATGTATCTGATTTAGCTGACGTGTCGTTTGTACGGCTTACAGTGAGTTAGATGCGATCATTCCTGTTTATGGTTACTCTGTGACGGAATATCAGTTTCGTTTTGCGGTTTACTAGCTCTTTTCATCAATAAAAGTTGTATTTGAGCGAGCAAAATGTAGTGCAATATTATGGTGCGGTTGCATCAAAGTCTGTTCGAAATTGCTCTTTTGCGGTACGCATTTGCTCGCTAAATATAACTTGCATTTATTTTGTAGCTTTTTGGAACGATATGAAAGTGAAATGTCAAAAATTTGCGTTCCTTAACTTTCGTTTCTCAAAAATGTCAGCTATATCAAGCATAGATAGAAATCTGCACACCACAAAGAGGTCATTTTCGAAGATTTTAATTTGTAATCTAAAGTAACCTTCTCATAAAATTGTTCGAGTACTTACGTACTCAAAGGTGCAAACAGTTATAATCGCCTGTGTATCCATTAGTAAAAACAAAGTAGAAGAGAAAGTGACACACTTTTAATGGACGATGCACTTTAATGAAGACTTCAATTAATGGTTGGTAGTTAAAGTTACTCATGACCTCATTAAATGCACCACGTTCATATAAATTGAGATCATAGATCTAACATGACTTCTAACGAGATGAACATTACATTTACCTACTCTTCAAAACCAAGTTTACGAGTACGTTTACGAGCGGCGGCACACAAATTTATCAAAGACTATATTTCAAAGCATAAAATAAGAAGAGCAATTAAAGGCTTCATAACCTGGTAAGTAAATGACCGCGTTCACTAACAAATATTTATGTAGGCGGCCGAGTAAACAGTAGCGTTAAAAGCAAAGACATGCGCTTAATCCAAGACAAACAGTATGAAAGAATTACACGAGTGGGACACAAACACCATAAAGTTCCTCCCTTCGGTAAACAGGACGAGTCTAAAGTGAGGTAATCCCTTCTAGGTACCGCGCTATGTACTTTAAGGCATCGTTCTCACAAGCGATTTTTTAACACGCGTTCAAGAAGCGCACTATGTTGTGCACTCTATTAAACTTTGAGTTTTTGTAAAAACTTCAAAATGAGATATAACTTGTCCGTGTAAATCGGGCCTTAGTTAGAGTACTTATGATGTAAATAACGCCAGCTTGTCCTGCTGTAGGGATTAAGATGCAATCTGCATGGATTATCTTGTAGTTAACTGATATTGGCTTGCGAAATCTTTTAAGTAATGTGTTGTAAGAGGCTTAAAATTTTAGTATCATAAAATGTTACATTCTGCACATTTTGTATGTGTAATACAATACTAAATTATTGTTCTGGCCTTATTGAAATTACATTGAACTCATGATGTGAGTGAAATTTATAAGACTTAAAATATAATATTGGACTTCAATCATAATAGTATTATAAGCATTCATTTGAGTTCCCCGTGATAAGGAATAAACTTCTCTTTAATAAGCCCGCATCCCTTAGACCGTGGAAGTGGGCGTGCTCTCAAGACTTGCTATTTCTATCACTAATTGAGACTCCTCCTCGCTTCACTGAACTCACTTGAACAACAACTCGATATCGGGTTAGCAAAAAAAAACATAATTTTCACATCGCAAAGATTATTCTCAGTCACTGAGTTCTACTGAACTTGATCAAAGGTGATGAAATCTATAATCATAGTTAAAATTATTATTATTCTTTCACAATACTCGCAACATATCTGAGCCAAAATTTATGAAACAATTTTCATGCAAATGTCTCCAATCTCGTTTAATACCAATTCAAAACATCCAATATAAGCATTGAATCAGAATATATTGACCCTAGAAACTTTCGTTCAACTTAGTAACCAGATAGCTCCAGACATCTAATTTATAGCCAATTAAGTTAGTGTTAAGCTAAATAAACTGACGCGGCGATAGGACAAGTAACTGTAGTACTCCACCCCTGAAGTCGATTAAGCGACTAGTTTGTGTTGTCGCATGTAAAGCGAAATCTCCGGCGAGTATTGAACATTTCAAATAACCCGGTTTATCTCCCGAGCTTTGGTATTGCACAGCCGATGACAACTACACGACTATTTGATTTATAATATTGGCTGCTTAGCAAGAGTGCTCTATAGAATTACGACTCGTCCCGTCTTTCATTACTGCTTATTCAATTGACTTCCAAATGAGGATTAATAAGGATTTATGTACACTGGAACGGAACGCGAACTCGGCATTATTGATTAAATTGTTTCGTCCGGGGCATTTTTCATTCATCCGTATGCGTTTGTGCTTCAATCATTTTAAATTTAATTTGGTGAGTTTGAAAGCGCCGACGATCCTTTAAAATCTCTACAAAGTCCGAGATGAAGTAAATTTGAAGTACAGAAGCCAGATGCTACAAACAGTTGGCAACAATCGGCTGGATTTCTTAAAAAGGTTGCTTTTAAAACTCGAGTTGTAAATCAATAGGAAGGAGTTCAGAGGAAGTGGAAATACGGATATTTACGGTGATAGTACCTATACTCGCTCTACTTGTGACGTCGTAAATCTAGGATGTCACGCTTTGTTGCTTCCTTTGTGAAAATTTTAATTACGATGTGGAAAGTAGGCAGTTAAAACATAACTGTACTTATTCAGTTTACGTTTAGATAATACGAGGAAGTTCAGTTATAATGTGATAAGTCACATGTAAAAAAAACTTAACGATTAAGAAGAAGTACGTGGCAATAACAAATTCAATATACCAACCCAAGCTTATCTATGATGGATAAGATATGGATTTGGAAACGATAGATAAGAGAAAGCATTCGAATAACAAGAGGTAGGTATTTTACAAAAGGGTAAAAATAGTAATACGCAATCTCAAGATTTTCGATTTCTTTAAAATATTTCTCCGTAACATGAGTAATTCACGACTACATTCACGTAACATAATCGAAATCGTGCGAAATCGTTCGACAGATCTCGTTCAGGCTTCACAATATTTTTCTCGATGTAAAGAAAACCGAAAACCTGTCCATTGTGCGCTAAGAATTACGTAAAAATACTTCAAGATTGTAAACACTTTAGATATTTTTTGTATGGAAGTCACGGTTCGATTGGTATCCAATTTTCTTTTGGGAGCGCATAGTACCTGATTCATTGTCACGTGGTCACGCCACCGCCGGTCGGCGATGTAATAGCTTCTTATTTATGTTGATTCTAATTAAAATATCTTAGAACCGATATCTTTTCTATAAAAAGAGCGATGGAACGCATTTCATGGAAGTACATTGAGATTGATACCTTCTTTGTAGTTTTAATGGATGATGTAACAGACAGATTTTAGTATGGTATTCGTTTCGAAATAAATTGAGTTTATGTAGTAGATGTACCTAAGAAAGTGACTGTCCATTGACGTTTTAAATCATAAAAAGAACACAAAGCTATACATAACTTTTAAAAATGAAAAAGAGCTCAGCAAAAAAAAAATAGGATACAAGTAATTATGTGAAGTTCCAGATATATAGGCAGTAAGATCCTTTTCCTTCAGTTCGAAAAGTAGACCTATGTAAATACCATAGTTTAAAATAACACTTAAAACTTTAAAAGAAAACTTAACTGGCTGTTGTAAATAAGTTTTATTTATTTGGAATTTTTGTTTAATTTTGAAAATGATTTGTCATAAAAACAAGGTGACTTTTTTATAATAATAATAATAATAATCTTTATTTAAGGCTACCAATGGCCCAAAAAATGTTAGTATTACAAATAACTTACAAGCTATGTTAGTAATTAAAATGAAAGTTTTTGTAAATCGCTACTGTACCGCTCCATGCGAAACAGCACAGCAGCGATTCACATACACACAATCGAGTCTGGTGGCGATCATATTCAGGACACTGTTGGAGCTAGCCCGCACCCTGCGCACCAGGGATGCACACCTCTTGCGCATTGTTGCGTAGAAGCAATCAACACGCGCTTCGGCAAACATCCCTGACGCGCTACAGAAACGAGGTAGTCCCAACAGCATCCTGAAAGCATTGTTAAATTGTATACGAAGAGCGTTATAGGAATTAGCGGTGTACTTGGCCCACAAGCTACAAGAAATTTTTATGTAAAAAAAATGTATAGTTTAGTTTGGTATCTATTGTAAAAGAGAAAACATGGAATATATTTTATTTGACCAAGCTCCAGAGTATTATTATTAATTAAATGCACACTGAGGGATTTCCAACACTGGCCTTAAAAGATTTAAAACAAAGTGTTCGATCCTCGTTCGACTTACGGTGGGTATTTCGAGTAATCGTCGATACTCCACTACCTAATATATTGTGACTTCACCACGACCAACCTCTTCCGTGAAGCTTAATACTGGCCGGTAACAGTTGCCGGCGCGGCCATATTGTAAAAGCGTGGCCTACTCGATTTCGAGAAAAAACAGAAGACAATTTGACATAACGACGAAAAAAGCTTAAAATATATAATCGGACGTTCCGAATAAACATAACTAATTTAATTCTACAACAAAAAGAATAAGTTTGATCATCATTGCCACCTTCTACATCATCGCACGAGACTACATAATATGAAGACTGCAACAATATTAAGGTAAGTGAAGTGCTGCTATCTACCACATTATTGGGCGAGGAGCGAATCTTACTTCACACCGTATATCTAAAATTTCTTTAACATACAGTCCACTATTTACAATTATTCACCAGCTAAAATTCTTTTAATTAATGTGTTTAATTACGCACACAAAGTATGACTGGAAGTGCACAGTTCCCTGCAAACTTTAATAATAAGAAGCAATTTGTAATAAGTGAAACAATAGAACTTCATTTCGGAGAATTTTCATAAATAATCTCTGACAAAGGCTTTGGGAAAATCTCGGGAACATTAGAGAAAGACAAAAGAAAAAAATCGCTTATCTACTTTCCCAAGTCCGACTAGCCACTTAGAGCATAAACGCTACTTAATTCAGCAAAAACAAAAGCTGGCTAAGTAAACGGTTTCCACTGGTGCCAGCACTTTGTGTATTACATGCTTTAGTTGTCTCGCCTTATTTGGACCTTATCTCGAGAGCAATAAGTATTATATTCGTGTACCACTTTTGGCAAAATACAAGTTGTTCGACTAAAAATGAAGGTAAAATCAGTGCCAAAATTCTGATAGCAGATTTTACCTACTCTACGTTTATGCAATGCGCACAAATATACAACTAACATAATTGGCAAGCATAAAACTAAAGGAGTGTACAATATGTTATACAAGCTATACTTGCCTACTTATCACAAAGTTTATTTTAAGGACTTGTATAAACCTCATAATGAGAAATTATCTCATAATGAGAATAACCACATGGTATGTTTGGCATAAGCAACAGTAGAGAACAAACGAGACTACCACAAGCATATTGTAAAAGTTTCCGATTGAATATGAAAGAAGATAGTGGTGTGGATAATATAAGGAAAAGTAATTCTACCAAAATTGACAATTTAAATCAAAAAAGTATCTTTGCTATTAAAAGAAAAATAAATTGAGATACAACACATAATCTAACACTATTTCCAAACTACATCTAACATAATGCTCGGAATTACCTAGCCATATGTCAAACTTCGATATCGCATTATAAGCCAATAAATCTACATTGTGCCCGCTCGCAGCGATGGAGGTGGAATATACCGATATTATAGTACTAAAGCCAGATTTCTTAGATAACGTGACTCCAATACGCAATCGAGTTCAGCCTGACAAATGGTTCTGATACCTGAGTGTACCGTATTTATTGAAAATTCATGGAATGAGTTATATAATTTGTAATAAATACTATTCAATCAGAATGAAAATTAGTTAATATTTTTCCTTACGGTTTTCATGCAGTGCTGTTTTCAATTCACCTATGCCTAGTAGATATTATATTTGATTCAATCTTATACTTATTATTTATTTTAAGTTTCAAATTTGCATTTATAAACTTAGCCATTCATTGTAAATTCTTGTGAAATTAGATTTACGTAGCATAAAAATTTACAGCTCTGTCGTTAAAATTGGCACGATACCCCGCAGTTTAAATCAAAGTTGCACGATTGGCCACTAAAAACTTTTGATAAATCACTCTAATATAGTTCACAAACGGCAATAAAAATCAAACAAACAGTTAACGATTGACCCACTAGGAGGTCCGCAGACTCGAGCCGACACTAAAACTAACCCATTTCATATTGACCCCTCTGACCGCGTTATGTCTTTATTTTTATTACGACATTATCTCCAAGAGGGTTCCATATAATCTGGACACTACATTCGTGCATAGAGTAGTAGAATGCAGATGGAACTCGAGATAACGTCCATCAAGACATATGAAATATCGAAGAATTAATTATTAAAAAACCTAATGCGATTAGTTATCGGATCGCGGCGCGGTAGCTATTGTAATCTATCTACCGAGCAGAGATTATAAGAGATAGTTCTTGTGAGAGTTGATTGATTAGACTTATTTATTGTTATGGGCTTTTATGATGCGTTTATGGGCAATCTCTGTATGTCTGTAGCGTGATTGGAAATGTCATGAATCGCGATAACGACGTTCAAATTTAAATACATATCTTACAAACTATTTAGACTAGGTACATGTTAAAACCGTTTTAAAACTTCCTCGTTCTCTTTATTAAATGATAATATTTCTTTTGTTGCAGATGGATAGGTTCTTAAATTTGCCAAGGTATAAATTTTTTTGCATCAAAATTACAAAAGCTCATTAGTTTTTGTTTTGAAACAACTCAATCTTAAAAATGAATGTCATTCAAACTACATTTGCATAACATAAGTAAAGAAAACCGAAATGTATTTAGTTTACAACTATTTAGAAACGGATGAGGCAATTGACTCCAATTGTAACCCGTCATTTAAAATGATGAGGGCTTAGATATAATTTAGAGGCAGATATTTAAATCACTTTGAGCATTCTATCGTCCGTAAATAAAAGATATGTCATATTTAATACCCAATATTTTACATATTAAATCGATAAATCCTGAAATATCGTAAATTGGTGTAATTTCCAATGATTAATGTTCAATCTCAATTGAGACATTTCTCGTTTAATTTCCTGCCATAGAAAATAGAAAAGCTTTGACAGACCATTAATTTACAATCACTAATCAAGAGCCCATCTGAAACTGGCCGTGACATTTACGACACATAAAATCTCATCAAAGTTGTGTTATGGACCCAATAATTACTGAGCCAGTTCATAATTGTCACATTTCTAAGAAGGTTGATGTCCTTTGATACCACGTGTATGTCCGGAGTGTCAAACTAATTTAACGGCACCGGTGGTGACTATCCCCAGAATGGACAGGGGACTCGTTTCATTACACGCTGACAATAGATAAATTATAAACAGTCCACTTGCTTCAATACGCGAGCTCACATCACTTCCTGTGCTATTGTCACCGTTACGATACAATTGAAATGATCCTAGAACGTGGCTGCTGCCAAACATTGAATGGGAACATTTTATTTGTGGGTTCCACCGACATTGTTATGAAGCGCGGCCAATTCCGTCGATTTCCGTTCGACATGAAAAGAAAGGTTCGCGAAATACATTCGTGTTACCGCGTCACAATAGAAAACCTTTTATAATGTTCTTATTTAAGACAAATTTACGTCACTTACGCGTTTGAAGAATCGACGGCCATTCACGAAATTGTTACAATAAATTTACGCACAATTGTGAATGGAAGGAAGTCATTCTTCCTGTTATAGAAGTTGTTTGTAACAATGCTTCTAAATAATGCATTAAATTGACAGATGTATATGACTTTTTGGGCGAAGCATTTTATGGAAGTGGAATTGATTTATGGAATGATTTTACAGTTTTGAATTTTTGTTTGAAATACTGTTGCTAACCTCAATGTGATCAGCTCGATGACAAGGAAAGCATGACACATTGATTTATTTATTACAATTTGACCTGAAGTATTACAAGCTCCAACGCCCCTTTGCTAGGTAACTCACTAAGATTGCATATTACACTTTTATCTCTAATCGCATAATAAGTCCATATCAAGGTCCACTATCACAGCACTTTGCAACGGAAAACATCAACGTCATTTCATTCATAACCAGCATTTAGTTATTTGCGAACACAACCCGTCAGTATGTTATTACCGACACCATGATATGTGGGTCGTATAATCAGTATCTGCCGCACGTAACTGCTTAGGAAGTCATTTATGCCTTCGTCGAGACATAACATTATATATGAAACGACTATTAGTGCTCATTTACACCGATAACTTTGGTGCCGATGAACTCCTACCGTTATCTTTGGTTATTATAACGGACTTTAAAACAATAATGAGGGACTTTCATGACTAATAATTTAAAATTCAATTGTTTTAGACTAAGATTGTTTACCAATGGTACTTAGAGGAAGTAAATATACTGGAGATATTAGATAACAATATGATGACTCCAGTATTCATAGGTTCTCTAACTACTAGAGATATACATGACATGTGTCACACATGAGACATGGATACACATGCTATAATGATTTAGAGAAAGATTTTTAAAGAATGCAACAGAAGATAATAACTACCATTACATGAAGTTTACAAAGAACAGTTCCTGAACCTTCTTCTTATATCGTTTCTACTGGTGGAGGATCTTTAATCCATCTATATTTCTTGATGCAGCATAACATATAAATGAATGAATAATAATTAGATATTAAATGGATGGATAGTTAATAAACATTAAGGCCAATAAAAATATACAGAACAAATTATTATCTTGGTTGATAAGTTTCAACTTTTGCACTAGCGTAATGAAACCTTTGCATCCAGAAGACAACTTCATAACTTTTCACTTTTATAATACTTTTCTTATAAATATGTACATGTATTTCCTCGTTAACGTCTTTAATAAGTATTATATGCGTTTTAATTAAGGTAATTATTATCTTCAATTGCATCAAATTGTGATAATTAACGTTTAAATGACTATGAGACAAATATTAAATGCACTTATATTGTCGCTACTTTTATTACCAGTTCTAATATCAGTGAGAATTAATAACATCATTTAACTTTATCGCAGTGATGAATACGTCTATTGACACCAGGCTTGTTGATATTATCATAGAGCCATAAATAATATCTAAAATTGTATGATAAAAAGACGAAGCAACAGATTTATAAGAAGCATCATTAAATCTACTCAGAAAACTATAAATAGAACTATAACGAAGAAATAAAATTAATAACTCTTTAGTCCGTCTCAATTCACTCACTTGAAAATTACTTATCAGTCTGTATTAATAGACAATATGAAACAAAATGTTTCTGTGTAAAATTCATTCAATTTAGTTCGTTCGTTCAGCTTTTCTCACGTGAAAAACTTAATTATACACCACTACCGATACATAGAGACACACACGTGTCTTATAATCTAACAGGGTATTTACAGATAGATACGAAATGGACAATAGGTGAATAGTTATTAGGTAAGGGAACGCATTCGTTGAAATAACACGATTAGTTAACACAGCGCGTTCACAAAGCGTGCAGTACGTGCCTACGGTAAACATCCCTTGATTGTAATACAATGAAAACCTTCGTAGGAACAACAATAGTTTGATGACATTGAAACCGAAGTGGAATGTAAAGGTATTTTTCATTCTCTTATGATTTTACTGCTGGTATATGTTGCCTATGAGCAGTTGTAACAGCAATTACATCAGTTTTATTATAATGAGGTAAAATTTGTTGAGTTTTAAACATATTCGTAGGTACTGAATTTGGAGCTCAATCCTAAAAAGAAGATATATGTAAAAAACAAATTGCACAAGCTTAAAACAAAGAGAGGATTAAAAAAGCAATTCATAAAGTCAAGTTGCGTAAACATCGAACAATAAAACAATAAGAATACAAAAATTTAAAACATAAACCCGTGGGCGAGCAACAAAACTAAAATATTTTTTTAAATTAAAACCGAGACAATGAGCGAACAGTTGGTGGAATGCAAAACGAAGTTGAATAAATGGAAAAAATCAACGATGTGACATCGACTAGCGACGCGAGCTCGGTAGCCGAACTTCACAGGCGCGAAGTAATTTATGTGGTAACAAAATGTCGAGAATAAAAGAATTGTCACGTCACGTGCGATAAAGCCCAGGGCCGCGGGAAAAATGTACTAAAGCCATATCTCAAGCGGAGGGCTCGCGGCGATCGACGAAAAAACGCTTTATTTAGTGTACCGATAAGTATGGGACAACGGATGTCTAAGGGTCGATAGCCCTAACCGATACTCCGTACGACATCAGATAAGCTCGGAAGCGTCCTCCGGCGAATAAGAAAGGAAGCGGGATCGCTTAAGACGTATTATTATTGTAACTACCGTGAAGTAAATATGTATCCTTAATTAAAATGAAACGGAACAGTCGGCAGCAGGTTAAAACTCCGCTAATGGCTCACTTAAATGCGTGCTCTCGTATCTTCCAATAAACATGTCTGATTGACACGATTAATGGGTAAAAACAGCAATATTTAGAAGTCAATTAAGAATTAAATTGCTGGGGCGCGCGGTGCATCTCGCGTAAAACGTGGTTAATGGCCTTTAGACTGCTACAGGGAACAGCAGGAAGCCGCTCTGTTGAGGAAACCTCGTGGCATTGAATCAGGCGTCGTAACTTCGTGTTTCTACAGATTACGTAAAATATAAAGCAGATTGGATTCTTTGAGGAAATTAAGAAATTTTACAACAAATTGAGTTGCATGTTTGGTACTTCACTTTTAATAGTTTGTTATTATCACTCTTATGCTTCTAATTTCCGTACGTTTTTAAACTTACGTTTTAACAAAAAAACGCGATACAAGAAAATTACTGGAAGTAAACGAAACCCCGTAAAACATGATCGAGGTGGTCCCGAGACACTACAAGAACACAAATTTCTAGAGAAACCAAGTAAACAGTATCGATTGCACGGCTGAATAGACTGTATTGTCAATAAAAGACATTATTCGGTATTGTGTAAGTTGATACTATTTTACGACTTACGAAGCCTTACGAACAGACTTAGGTGTCGTTCTTCGAAATACAGACTTCACGGTAAATCAGATACGAAGTGTGCCGTTAATATAATACTTAATGCTGTTTTTGTAGTCAAAAATACATTGTGAGTAGTCAGCCGAATATAACTGAGCATTTTTCGCTAAGATATTCTGTCTAATAGGCAGATATTCAAGATATTATTTCACTACATCGCTTTTAACGCCTACTTTTATTGGTGAATTATGTTTGAGTGTTTGTGTAGAAAAAGATCGTGTCTTTTGTGAGTATGGTTATGTTTTATTGGTATTTCAAGTCTTAGAAATTAATTTTATTCATCTACGAAATTTTGTAAACAATTCATGTTTATTACGCTCTGAAAAATAATTAAATAATAATTTGTAATGTAAGTATCCCAATTAAAAAAGTATTCTCTTAGTTGCACCATCATCTACATAATAAAACACAAAAAAACGCTTGTAAAATTCAAATGTTTAAGTGTTCCAAAATCTCCATTAAAGTACGTATAGGATGTCAATTTGTATACGAATCACGCATAAATTCGTCCGGAAGACAAGACATCTCGTGCGGCGATCGTTGCGACATTTCAATAAAATTTACGATTCTGACTTAAATGACGCGTTCGACGAACAAAAAAAAACCTTTCGACATGTCCCTTTTAACATGTATGTTCGTTAAAATATCTTAAGATACTAAAACTGTCCATACATAGTACATGTAATATGTAGGTAGGTACTGATATCGATACTTGTGTGTTTTTCTAATTTGGTTCCTCATTGATATTTTAAAGCATATCAAATTTTATAGTATTTGTAGAAGTTTTTGTTATGTTTTTTTGAATCGTAAAATATGATATTGGATATGTCACTACTAAAATATTTTTATTTTTTTTGTTGAGATATTGAATGTTGAAAAATAATTAATAAAAGGTAGTAGGTATAACTGGTGACGTTTACTGTTTTTACTATGTTAGAAAGAATTATTTTATTTTCATGTAGGTACTTTTTGACTTCGTTGACAATCGAAGTTAGCTTTAATGTAATAGATAAGATTGTAAAAACAATAACAACAAATGAAACCTTATTTAACACAACTTACAACAAGAAAATATTCTTAAAAACACACACCTGATTACAATTTTATATTTAAAGTATAAGAATTTAACATCCATGATTGGACCCTCGTTCAAAACTTCGATTACTGTTCACGATAAAACACCTTAAACATTAAAGCCGAATTCGAAAAATAAAACCTGCACCAAACCATAAACAAGAACACATTAAAGTTACCAAAACAAGAAAATTCAAACGAGAGAGAACCAAAAATTATTTCTTGTTCAAATTTAGACATTTAACGTGGCCAAATGCATGCAACACTGATATGTGTTATTGGCCGTGACGTGCGACTGTCTTCAACAGACGGCTCCGAACTAGGGATGGTCGACATCCATCGATTTTTATAAAATTTAATATTAACTATAATTTGTCTATAATTGATTTTTTAAAAACTGTTTTAAACTGTTTGTGTTTTAAACTAGATTGTACCGGTTTTTGTATTATACTGCAAATGTGAATTTTATTGCAATATTGCTTAATTGGTTATGTGACTTTACATGCGTTTACGCATAAATAAAATCATACACTTACTTACTTTTTAGGATCGATTAACGTGAGTTTGATAGACTTTGATTCCATCCCTAACCGGTCTGTAAATAGTGATTCGAAATCGATTTATTGCAAGACATGGGCCATCCCTAGTGTCAACCCACCCCATTGGTATTTTCGTCTACGATATTTGTCCTCTAATCGTTAATGTTTACGCAGATGACTCGAAACTTTAAAATTAGGCTGTGATTTAGGAGTACCCATAAAAGAATTAACGACACGAATCCGAAGAAATCAAGGCGTAAAAGATACAGTAGTAAATTAAAGAAACTTTTGAGTAAGTGTCGCATAAATGTATCATTTGGTATGTTTCATAAAATATATTAATACGCGTATTCGAAGAATTTGTATTAAAGGATGGACATTAAATTCAGTTATTTGATGACAAAATTGGTTATCCCTAATTGGTTTTTCCACTGCAGTTATTGAGAACAAATTAATCCAAGCTGTAAAATCATTAAGTATCGGCGCCCACGTGAGTGATAAGTCTATCTACTATTTATTAAATAATTGGTTAAATCATAAACTAAACCCACGCATTACTGAACTCTAAATAGTGTCAAAAGAGACATCACTTTAACCAATAACAGCCATTAAGTCCGCTTACACAGAGATTATTAAATGATAATTTTCAACTACGTTCCATTTGAATTGGAAATCTCAATTCGAATGCATTACAAGATTTGAAACACGACGCTGCGGGTCATTCATTTCTAAAAACACAACACTTTAGACGCTCAGTGTTTCACATAAAAAGCTTTGTGAAGGAGCATAATTCATTATTTTTTTCGTTTAAAACAACAGGGTGCCTTGGGTTTTTATACGTGGAATATAAACTTAGACGCCCACGCGTTCCATGATCGCTTCACACTTTAAGTGGCAGTACAGTAGTGATATTTATCTACATACTTGTGCTATTTTTGAAACTTCACTGACGTACGGTGCTTGAGAAATGCAGGGAAAAATGTTGAGTGTCATTTATTTTTTAAGTGTCCGATCTATTGTTGTGTTTCTTGGTATAAGTTATTTTTAGCCATTCAGATTTTATTCGATATTTTTGTATCATGCTTTAGACTGTGTAATTAAGTGTAATGTCATCCTCTAGACAATTCGAAAGAAGTTTAGAGAATTTAATTTAGTTTTAAATGCACTTCTTCCTTTAAAATTAACGACATGACCTCACTTTTAAATAAATAAGCTATAACAGACACCGATAGTTAACATCAGTGACATACTCATGCCTTGTATCGACACCTCTAGGAATTTTGATCGCCGTATTATAGATTTAAGCTTAAGATAAAACGCGGTCCCCCATCAATTTCGTACAAAATATTTTGTAAGATCCAAATATGCGTTTTTATGGGTTTTAAAAGATTAATGCTCAGATAAAAGATCCGGGGCTGCTCCGATAGAAAGAATCCGGGGACACTATAAATTGTGACACCTTTAATTTCGACTAAGACAAATGTTTGGGCTTCTTTGTGGGGATATATTTTTTGTGATTCTCCGAGTACTTGCTCATATGGTTCATTCCATTTGATCTTATACATTTGAGGCCGAGGTGAGACAAGCAAGCCACCTGATATTACCTACTTAGACCCAGTGTTATAAAATTACATTTCAAAGATGTGGAAAGCACCAAATCTATAGTGATATAATTCCATTGTCTAATACATGACCATTATTTTTTTAGTTAATTAGCTAATTTCCTATACATACATTGAAAATCATTTGTAAAACTTAGGTCTTTCTTTACTCACTTTAACATAATTGTGAAAAAACAAACCTTCCTCTCTTCATGTCCCACCCCGCAAGTGTCAACATATGCCAGCCAGCGCGTACGCTCCGACTCCGCCCAATGCTGACATCCTACTGCGCTTTGTTGAAATAACGAACTTTTTCAACCGCTTAATTGTATGAAACATGCTTATTTTATATTTTAAACACGCAAATATGGCGGCACTTATCTTTTTTCTACAAAAAAATATGATTCATCGTAACGACTCCTTAATCGAAATCATTAAATTTTAAATGATTTCCGTCTCGATTTAGTTTTTCTCAAAGCCGTGATGAGATACCTGCTTTGCATAAAACTAGACATAAAAAACAACCATTTTAAACATAAAACTGTGCTAAAACCCCGGTTAAAGTAATTAGTCGATCGGACGTCCAGTTTCGGAATTTAATTTACGAGCATTAAAACTATATCTATTTCATCGTGGTCTGCAGGGTTTCGCCTAAGCCTTTATGGAGGGCAGATGCTTTTAATCGAATCCCAATCAGCTTCGAAACTACATTAAATAGTTTACAGAATCATTAAATATGCAATCAAAACCGCCGCCGGGCTCACGAGGCTAACAACCGATAAAATATTTCATAATTTTCGATCTTAAATAGCCTCGCCGTTTTGTTTATCTCGGTTTACGAGTGATCGTAATTTACGGAGTTTATACCGATAACTAAACGAAAACGATCTCACCTGATGTCCGGTACTGTCTTGTCGTCTTTAATTAGAACCGTGACCATTTTGTAATAACATCGTATTTCAAAATTAATGTATTTGGGAATCATGTACGTGATTAAGCGTCTGTTTTGAGGTTGGGAATGTTATTAGTTGAAGATTCTTTCGTAAACTGTTAATGGTAGAAACTTTTAGTAGGTAATTAGACAGTATTAATGATTTCATTGTAGCATTATTTGCAAAAGTACTTGAAAAATAGCAGATTTTCGAATAGTTACAAAAGACGTAAGTTAAAAAATAAGCTTGCAAAAGAATTTGAAGTAAACTTTATAAAACAGCAATTTTAGTGGTAGACAACTTTGCATTCCGAAACAAAGTTAAAATACTAAAACACATTTCCAATTCAAACCAAACACAGCAAATTGCATTTAATAATGTGTAATTCATAGTAAACGTTAACGATACAACCTCAAATAACAGTACAGACGCCGATAATATCGGAACAACACTCGAGCTACGGAATCGGCCATCGATAAGCGACTACAACGAACCATTAGATCGTATATATACGGTTGATTGATTATAAACACAGATAAAGTGGAAACGATCATTAATTTCTTATTTACCGAAACCCAACGTAGGCGTTAGTTGACGAAGAAACGGGTAACGTCAAAAATTGGACGGCGACACAATGGTTGTTGGCGATTAAAAGCGAAACGTTGTTGCGGTAGCGGACACATCATTTATCAGAACAAGTCGAGGTTTTCCGTGCGCTTTAACACCCAACTGTTCCGAGTAAATAATGTTTTTACTAATCTTAGTCGAATTGGAACGTTCTATTCAGATAGTGTGATATTTGTGAAGCTTTTAGTGTGTCTTCAACAAAGATGGTGAAATCTTTTGATTTTATATTTAGACTTCTTTGCAGATATGTTTGATCCGTGTTATCATACAAAGTTGTTACAACTTTTTAAAATAAAACACCTTCATAAGGGATTAATAATAACCATTGTCAGGAAAACTTTTTTATCTTCTAGCATGCATTAAACACCAGTTGCTTAATTTAACTAAAGAAACTAAACCTATACGACTAAATACATATCTCTAACTGTCTGTTACAAGGTCTGATGTAAAACCAAGAAGGTTACAATTGTGTTGATTTCAATTTCGTTAAACAATTAATTTATCTTCGCTCGTTGAGTAAGTAAAGTGATCTATTCGGATCTACAAATCTATCTTGAGGCAGACTCGATCTGAATTTCCTACTTAATTTAGCCCGAAGCTAGTTTTATCGTCGGATCGCGTGACAAGGGCTATTTCATCAATGCTTCGACTAACGGTACGTCATGTAATTCCAGTAACGACGTGTTTCTTGTATTGTCACATAACACTCGCCTATTACATTGTAACTACAAAAATGTAGTGTTTAGTTTACCAAATTTACATGAGCATTTCAAATTAAAATGCTGACTGGATAACATTAATAGTGTTTGAGTAAACATGAGTTTATCGAAAAATAAACATCCAAGTTGCACTCCACGGCATATGAAAAGGTAACTTGGTAAACTTCCAAAATTAAGAAGAACATGTAAAATGTTCCAAGTAATAAATACTACCACATAGTTTTATGGGTTCGAAAATAGATTTATTGTCCTGTAAAATTATGATAGTAAAATCCCACACAAACAGCCATAAATATTATAATAACAAAAAACTAAAGTGGACTACGTTGAAACGATACGAATCAGCTCGTTACATGAATTCTATAACTTCACACTAAAGGCGATTGTAACATCAACTTATTGCCACCAAACAAATAAATTCCTTATGCCTTATCTACATCTTTAAGAGAAACCCGAAACCGTAAACATGCACGTTGAACATACAGTATTAACTATTCATTCGGTGTCTCTAAGGTATATATTGAACAAAAGACGGGCTCAGCATCCGACTACACTATTTCTCACTACATCGGTGCGATGTAATCAGAGAAGACGACGTGTCGCGTTTATTTATGTATGAACGGGGCGCGGGCGAGGGTGGCCCAAACGCGCTGGATACAAACAGAATAATATTGATGACACTGCTCTACGAGGGGTCATGAATCATTAATCGTCTGCTCTCGTATACGGCTCTATTACGACTGCCTTGCTGGATAAGCCACCCTTCACGAGGTGAGGACTTAGAAGCGCGGATGCCGAGAGCCCACGCATTTGCCTTTTCACACTGATCGCGATAAGCACGAAGATCCTTCTCACGTCTAACAAAACGATTGTGTTATAACAATGTTAGAGGCTAAAAGGTCAGTGTAGTCAGGAATTTGTCTGAAATTCAAAGTAACAAAGATCCTTACCATAATTCAAATAGAATTTGACAAGCATTTCAATGCGTACTTAATGAGAACATACCACTAAAATTCCAGGGATGCTTTAAGACCTATATATCTGTATCGAAGAGAAACCATACCGTGATAAGAATGTCACGTATCAGAATCCCATACATGGGTGCATACTTGCGTTGCATTAAACGTAATCGTGTCACTACCAAAATGAAACTGTAGCTTTTGACGATTACCAAAATCTGCTTTCAAATTACTGTACGAAAACATAAACAATTTAAAGTAACAAAAAAGTTAAGGCAATTTAAGTTAATTCAGTAAGCAGCAGACATGGCCACTTCTAAATGAACTCAAACGTAACAAAAACGAAAACAAATCGTGGACAAAAACGCAGGTCATTTCGGCTTGGACTTTCTCGTTTATTTTTTCTAAGCGCTGCGTCGCCCGAGGACGTGCATCCGAAACCTTGAGTTGTTTTTTTTTCTACTTTTTAGTCGAACAATTTTTGTTCTACCTCTTGTGCGCGACTGAACAACGATAAAATAATAATGCTTAGAGCCGAGTGGCTCCAAAAGGGACCGTAAGGGAAGGCCGGAACGCTCCTAAATTTCTAATCGAGGTTTTATTCCGCGATCGCCCGCTTTGCTTTTTATGGCCTCCTTTTTGCAATGTTTAGGTTTCAAGGTGAAATCTCTATTATTCTTTTTGTCGAGAAATAGTTGAGAGACTTAAAATATTTATTGGGTGATTAAATGGTTGTAATGGGACATTACGTTATAATATTGGATATACGCCAACAATTAGTCTGATTTTATGGTTTTTGTGATTTCAATTAAAAGAACATCAAACAAATTGAACTGTTGAAACCTACAAACGAGTTTTATAAATTAAAACACGGAACTACCAAAGAGAAATCCGTTTTCAAAGTTTTCAACACTTCTAATCAATATTACATATTTCGTGTCACAAAAGAGCTTCAACCAAATGAAAAACCGACACACAAAATTTACATCACAAACCAACTTATACGCTTTTGATGTAGTCATAACCGTATCTACATCTAAGAACTACTTTTTAAAATTCATCACATGTTCTCGGTCTTGGGTTGACATCACCGAAGCACGCTTTAAACATAAAGTCAACAAAAAAAGAGCAGACATGTAAAAACATTGGAAATGAAGCTTAAAAGGCCCACGTTCGAAGTACAATAGACGAAGTCCTGCTCAGCATTTAAAACTGACTTTTTGTCCATAGACTAATCTGTACCGAACTATACATTTTTAAATGAGTTTGGATATTTTTTGTCATTTGTTTTAGTTTTGTTTCACTTTTAATTGTTTTGCCCAAGGTAAGGTAAAAAGTTCCTGTCCTTCTCCAAAAGTGTCTTCTTTTGTTTCATTTGCAAAAAATAGAATGTTCTTTACAGACATTTTTGCTACATAAATTTATTGGCGTTGCCATTATGACTAACAAGGTGGTGCAAAATTCTACTGCTCAGTAACAAAAGTTTAATATTAAATTATTGTAAACTTTCTGCTAATAAATAATTTTAATGTTTTTTTTTAATTTTATTTCGTCTAATTCTTCTTGAAACTTATTGATTTATAGTTGTTCTTTTTAAATGTCCTATTAACTCCTAATAAAAGATAAGTTAGTATATTTCATCAACTACAAAACTTCTTCCATGCCCTTATTTGTAACGTGTCTTTCTACTGGTCATTAATGTATGTCATCCTTATCTCATGTTCGTCAATTAAATTGATTAATCTTGTAGCCCCAGGACGAAACAGTAATGGCCAATCAAGATAATTGCGAATAATAAATGCACTGACGACCCAAAAAGGTCTTCGCATAAAAAACTTTTTCGTACAATACTCCTAACCGATTATTATCAGATATTAAGAATCCCGCCCGCATTTTGGATAATTTGCGCATTTCCTCACGATACCCCAATAAAGTGAACAAAGAAACAACTACCTATCCTTCCGCCCTTAGAAACATCACGCACATCCCTTTACAAACAAAATGAAAAAACGTAATACCGGTCCATTGTGGTCTTTGTCGCAGGTAGATGCCGGACAAAAAATTGGACCAACCGTGATCGCACTAAATAGCTGAAGGATCAACAGATGCTGATATCAAGCTCATGATATGGCTGTCAATCAAAAAAATATCCGACTTTTTTTTTACTAAATCCTTAAAATAGCATTTATTGCACGTAATTGTACGTCGAAAGATTAAAAACCTTTTACAATGTGAAATCAAGGGAATAATTTTACAATAGGTTAATATCATGCTGACGATTATAAAGAAAATTTTAAAAGCATTGGTCGAATTTATGAAATATGCGGCAAGAATGAATGAATAAGAAACGCTTGTGATTGTAACATTCCAACATAGAAATCGACTTAAGCTTTTAAGGCAAAGTTATTTAATGTTATCTATCAGGTTTCAATAGAGCCTTAATTTTGATTATATGATTAGTTAGTGGATTATAGGCTTTATTCTCATGTACATAATAGTTAAGTTACTAGATATTGCATAGAAACTGTGTGCCTACTGCCGTTTCTATGATTTACATGAAATTAATATTTTTTTGTTCTTGAAACGACTTTTACCAATACTTTTTCTAAGCCAAGATTAGTTTTACCTATATTATTTCTAACTTCGACAATAATAGTTTGTTATTACAATATCGTCTGTTACTTTGTCATACATAAGTATATTAAGGCGATAGAAAGGCCTAAACACAGATCATGTGAACCATAGTTTTCAAATGATTGTCACTAACAAAACCATACAGAAACTGTATAAAATAAACATAAAATTTCACAACAGCTATAACTTAATTAGAATCTATTACAGTCAAAGTAGTAAAACAATTATAGGTAGCCAAATCTATATCTAATACATATATTGCCCTAAGAGCGGGTTAATTAATATTTATAGAACCGAGAATTATTTGAACAACATCATGATTTATGGTGTAATCTCTTACTTGGAAATGAAACAAATAAGTTTATTCCAATTTAAAAGGGATAGCCGATACAAATTACATTTATGGAGGCTCAGACCCGATAACCAGCAGGCAACCTGTTTGAAATGGTCCAAATAAATAACACGACCAGTTTAGATAAATTCTATCTGTAAATATTGGACGATATAAATTGTTCTTATCTTTTTGGAAAGGTACGATCAACTTACATAATTGCATTCCCCGTTTGAACAATTTCACAGATAGCTGTAATTGCTCCACTCTGTACATTTTAAATGACGGATTCGGAAAGTGCAGTACAAGTTTAAATTAATTTGATATGTAGATGTGGCTAGTGAGTAGTGCGTGTTATTAATCATTTTAAATTACGAAAGTCAGAACTGTTTCTGTGTAATGTTTTTTTATGAGTTTTTAAAATTTAGATTCGTCTCTTACTTTGATATTTCAAAGTACAGATTTAAAATTAGGTAGGTAGGTACTAGTGAGACATAAACTATTTAATTATCTGCTACAGGAAAATATGAAACTTTAATACTAAAATGCCACAACCAACTATTGGTGAATCACCTCTGCTCCACGTGTGGATTACAAAAAAAAACAAAATGGATACATACAACACAATGCAAAAAGCGATACCTGTAATTGTATTTAGAATAACAACAAAAAAGTATTGCAGAATTTGCAGACCAATTGTTATAAAACGAATAAAAATAATTTCCTCATACCTATTACTAGTGAAATGAAATTACAGAAAAGATCGTATTTCTGAGATTTTTCCTGGTAACGGGCAAAAACGGGCATTGTGCTGTCGTCAAAACGTTATTTCAGATAAGAAATAACATTTATACAGATAGCTCTTACTTTTATTTGACAAATATTTCCCGTTCTAGTTTCAGCAGAACTTATATAAATTAGAAAAAAAAAAACTACAATACGTAAAGCTCAACTCACACTACCATGGTAGGCTAATATGATAGACGTGCTTATCGATGCGACGGCAAGCGTTGTTAAATAAATATAAAACCTCTCATCAGCTGTAATTTTTGAAGTCCGCTAAAAGAAAATCATACTAATAATTGACTGCTATTCAATTTTAGAATTGCAACCACTATTATAGTTTTTAACGCACGCCTACGTTTGTCTGAAATAGCGCACTGGAATGCCGTGTTTTATACTCCAATTATTTAGTTATTATATTTTTAAATGTTTATATTTAAGCGATGTTTGATGTCGTATGAGATGGTAATGCTACAAATTTGAAGATCTACAGTTACTACTAGTAATAAGTACCAATTGTGATTGCAATGTTTGTATGAAACATGCGATTAAAACTCACCTTTTGTAAGCAAGTCGCTCTGCATTGTGCTACTCGTAATGGGGACGACACTTCTTCCTCGGCCATCACTCCAATCCACGACATTACAAGAGATAAGGAGAAACTATACAAAAACATTTTGGCACACATTTTTCTTTGGTATTTTTCTTTCTGTCTACGATACAAGTTTTGGTTAAAGATATTCGCTTATTATAACCAGCACTGCAGTGCAAACGTAGGGCATCACGGTATTCCTAAAAACGTCCCAATTTATTTGTTCTTCGTCACGATAACATCATTAGTTGTTAGTGTCCCCAAGTTGTTCCGTTCACAATAAACTGTACTCCAAGTTTTAGCAACCTTTTCATATCAATGAAAAACGAAAATTGCAACACAAAAACGACTGAAAACGCACTTGAAAATAATTTACACAGTTCGAATTGTTTCCGGCGTGTAAAGACTCGAGAGCCAACACTCCGCTACCGCGGTCGAATGCGGACTAACCACCCCGCTTGAAGAAGCTCGGCTCCTCTCCCCTCCGTTAATTTTACAGCCCTCTCACTCACACATGAAAGCTTCGCGTTGTCTCTTTCCCTCGCGGTACAAAGTACGCGTTCATGTCTACTACTAAGTGTACCGCTCTCTATCCTCTCTACTATTGCATATACGTTTTTCTATCTCGTTTCATCTCGCGCGGTTTCACGTTGTTTTTCCTTTGATGCAGTTTAACGGATGGGAATGTAGTGGTTATTGTTAGACAAAGACGGTGGTAGTAAAAATTTTAGGGTTGTTCAAAAGGGGTGACAAAGAATCGAGCTAATTCAGGGCTTGCGTTTTTATGGCAGCTTTGGTGGTAAAAAGTATCCCGCCTCTCTCGTTTGTTCAACTTTATAGTTTTACCATCGCGATGTGTTATTAATGTTCTTTATAGCAGTCCTATCATCTATTATTATATTTTTAAATTAGTAACGTTTATAGTTCATTAATTTTATACTGGATTGTAAAAGTTGCTATAAAACTGAACATACGGTCACTGAAACTGTTTCTAGTGTTTATTTCACTTTGAGCTATCATATTTGAGCTTAATATTTTAAATGAATTAATTATATTTAAAACTCAAAATTTTAAAGAAATATTATAATAATAAAAAATACTGCATATTGTATTTATAATATAACTCGTAACGAAGTAAAAGCAAACATCATAGGTTAACAAACCAAAACCTAGTGGTAAGCAGGCCTACATTAACAACTAACTCTTACTACGTGCTTAAAACATGCTGAACTTTGACATGTGAAAATTCAAAAAAGGAAGTCATTTTCGAGACGCAAGCGCCCTTAAAAAGGTCTGAGAAAAAGGATTAAATAAAACTACAAGCATACGGTGTACGTGACAGCACGAGCCTTCAGACGGTGCATTTTTCGTTTTCTCCTAATACATTTGGCTTCTATTCATCTTGCTGCCTTTAATCTTCCAGTCTGTTACTTTGTCTAGACAGATCTGCCTGTAATTTCGATACTGTGAAAGTAGAATTTTGGAAAAAACACGTTGATCAAGATTAGTACAAGTTTACTAGTATTTGTAGTGAAGTAATAGATTGTACTGAAATTTAAATATTTTTTGAAGTTTTGTCTATTCTATACTAGTAGTATAATAAATAGTAACCTTAATGATAATGAGCACGTTTTTAACATGAAATATGCAAACTTAATAATAATAACAATTTAGGCCTACATTAGCGGAATTAAAGGTCTTTAACGTATTAAAAGATCGTAAAATATGGAGACTTGTTAAGTTTCTTATCTACTTGGATTAAAGTTGTAATAAGTATGTCCTAAGATTACGAAGATCATAAAAGACGGTAACTATCCAATAAGAAATAAACTTGTATCCCTACTGGGACATTAAATTGATAATCTTAATTCGAATACAAATATTTAGCATTTAATATTAGCTAAAAACTACGAAGAAATATAATTTATAATAACATTCTTGTAACTTATTTAATGTAGGTATTTCTTTTTAGTATAAAACATTATTAGCATTGTATAATTGGAAGATGTTATGATTGTAAATTATATTAAAAGAGAGACACAGACGTTGTCTTTTGTTTTTTATATTCCGTACAGATACAATGTAGCTCAAAGAACTAATTACAGAGTAATTGGTATTGCATCTTTTGTAATAAAAAGTAATATAGATATTTATGATATAGGAGTAGAAAATGAAAGAAACAATAAATTTATTTTAGTATTGTGGTGCGAATGGTGAATGTATGGGACGGAAAATTTCGGAATAGGCCTATTTCTAGTAACAACCAATTTTCACTGTTTTCTGTTTTCACATGACTGGGTCCACCACTTTTTTGTTGTGAAGTCAAGAAAATTATCCTAAACATAGATACAAAAAACTTGAGAGGTGTCAAGGGACACCCGGATGGAACGAAGTTCCTCTCGATTAGTTAGTGAGGGAATTGTAATAAAATTTTATTTTTTTAAGTTATAATAATTAGTTAGTTTAAAACGTCTCTCTCTCTCTCTCTCTCTCTCTCTCTCTCTCTCTCTTTCTATAGAAATTAACTAATTATATAACTAGAAACTAATTATTATAACTTAAAAAAAATATATCACAGCGCCATCTAGCATTAATCATATAAAACAAAATAAGGAATTGTTTTAAAAGATTTTAATCACACCGCCATCTAGCGATAATCATTTAAAACATAAAAAGTGTCGTGACAACTTTTTCATAAGAATTTCCGTCTAGCCCACAATAATAACACACAATTGTAGATAAACCATTTTAAATTCCCTCGAATATTATTTCTTCAATTCTGAACTCAATTTCTAAAAACATCAGAATCATGTATCCTTAAGCCTTGGGCTTACAAGGCACGAACTCATAACAAACCGAACGTAGCCTGTAGTTTACAACGTACCATGACAACCGTCGCATTGTCGATTGCTGAAGTACATTGCGGAATCGTAAAACTAGAGGTTCGATTTCGAAGGCCGAAGTTCAATTGTGGCATGTCTTTTATGAGTTAAATTCGTTATAAATGGTATTGTTTCATGATATCATTAATTATTGAAGGCAAGGTTAGTTTTTATTGACAAGTTGATATCGAGGTTATAATATTATTTTCATATTACATGAAAAATTTAATAAAGTATTTTTGCGACAGTATTGTGAAAAAATATAAGTTTTTTATTTTCATGATTTGAAATTTTGGACAGTATAGAAGTTTTAATAATGAAAGCTATCTGATATGCCGCGGTTTCTATATTGGCTCGCCAACATGCAATTTTCAAATTGGTCAACGGTCACCGTCATTTTTTTATACGTTGGACGTTTGCGAAACAATATGAAAACGGACATTAGGCCAACTGTTAAAGTGTTTCAGATAGTTTCGATTCTGGGCAATGGAAAAATACAAAACCCCCGTTTATACAGGGTGTTATAATCCGATGAAACAATACTTTCACAGCAAATAGTATACTTGATGTAGAAACCATCCACCAAGTCTGGGTTCTCTAGGCATAATATATCATGAGTTATAACTAATCAAAACTAGTATAAATTTTCTATTAGTAGGTGATTATTATAGTACAGAACTCTAAAATTGCGATCGGATGCGCCTGTGTGCGTGAAAATAGCATATAGATATAGTACGCTAAATGTAGGTCAGAGTAGGGTTGTCAAAAATAATAAAAAAAATATTTTTTCAACTTTGTATGGGAAAATAAAGTAACTATCTCAGTTTCAAAAGTATGTGTATATGATTTGAAATGTGATATAGATTAAGCCCTTAAAGTATTGTTTCACCGGGCAACAACACCCTGTATATTCGTCGGCCGTCACTGTCATTAATTGTTTTTTACATATGTTTGACATTGGCAAGCCAATTTCTAAACGCAATAATAGATCTTGAAAATATAACTTTTCAGATCTCGTTAGTCTAAGTAGGTACTAAGATAATAATTAAACTCTCTTGTACCTACTCTTATCAATGAGATACCAAAGTTTCTAACAATCAAACTTCAAGATCGTTGTATTTCAATCCTCAACGTATTCATAAAGCTAACGATGAAGGGGGACCGAGATCGCAATCCTACACTTCTTCATTGATTTTACGAGAACTACGAAACTATACGAGCTGACATTCTGTTGCAATTAAAACTTTGAAACATTTTAGTTTAACAGACCACCAGAGCTTGGTCTAGCAATGATTGAATTTCATGAACGAATTTATTAGCGATTTAATACTAGGCGATAAGTATTAGAGTCTCCTCGAAGTTATCATTGACGAGTAAGCAAAGATCACAAGTTACCATATGGGAAGGTTATACTGAGACTCATAGACAAATTGCCATTTTATATTGAGCAGATATTCTGTGTGTAATCTTACACATTTAGTAATTTCAATACTGAATAATAACAAATAGTAGTTAAGTAATATTCTGGCATTTTGTTAATTTGTGTTTAGATATTCCTTCATTATTACTAATTAAGTTGACTCACAAACCATTATTTAACGACGCCATCACTAAGCTAAAACGATTCATTAAGTTTCTAAAAACTATTATAGTCTCATATATTTCACAAAAACAAAACTACAGTGTTTTTAAAAAATAATCTAGAAAATCTCCGAGGTTCCCTATTCTGCGTCGTCATCATAATAATGCATACTTTCGTTTATTTCTTCAGACCTAGCATTTTTATTTTACCCGTTCTGTCCGCTATACAAGCACAGATCATTAAACTTTAGAGAGTACTATAAAATATTTTCTTGGTCCATTATTACGAGTATATTACGAGATATTTGCATTTACTGCATTATTGCATGTAATTGTTATGTTGATTTTTCAAGATTAGAGGATCAAACGATGTAAATATTAACTTAGTTGCGGTTATTTATGTAGAAGATTGAGCTTCAAGGAACTTGTTACTAATTAAAAAAAGCTTTTGTTTGTAAATGAGTTTAAGGCTAACCTGAAATTAAGTGATTACCGTTGTGCAACGTTCTGAAACCTCTGTGATCTCTAAGTACACTATTGCTATCTACCACATATTTAAATGTTCGTCGAAGTTCGTTTTAAGGACAAAAAACCGTTTACAAAATAAAATGACAGTTGATTCATTTAAACCAACAAGTAACACTACTGGACATACATACAAAATCACAATTGTATTGCACTTAGTCAAAAATTTTACTAAATGTTATATCGTCGACTGCGAAAAAAAGTAAATCTTTCGTGCATTTTCAACGGGTTCTTACCACGATATTTAATTAATTGAGTTGTCTCGATATTTCAACGTTGTTGCAAACGTCATGATCACGAGAAGACTTGCATGAAAGTATTATAGAAAACCGCGAGTGTCTGAATAAGTTTAAAAGTAAATCTATTCACTATAGTACTCTGTGCCCAGAAACGTACCGTTGAGAAGATGGAACTGTAACACCAAAGGAGGAACAGAACCATTTTTCTTTATTTAACTATTTTTATAAAATTTTCGCAATGAAATGAGTTTTACTGGGCTCTCGCAGCGAAGTCGATCTAAGACATTTAAAAGGATTCTCTATCTTGGAACCTATTTATTTATGTTTTATTTATAACCGTTGTCTTGGATGGATTCTCTTTATTTTTATTTTGTTTCTTTTTTCAAGTCTAACTCACACTGTTTAGCGTAAGTAATAGTTTTATGAATTTAACCTTTTCAAAAAGTTTCAGAAAGTATTCGATCAAATTAAAACACGATAAATGATTTGACTTTGACACTCATCATCACGTAGCCGTTGACTCGTTTATCTTATTAGCAATATCAAAAAGTTTTTTTTAAACATAAATATGAAGTTCTTCTAGAGTAACACTTTCAAAGGGTCCTTTAAACTTCTAATCAAAAAGCGTACATAATACTTTTAGTAACAACTTGACATTTAATCTAAATGATAATATCAAAGAAACAATTAACCTTTCATCGACTATTTCCCCAATCAATAGACTGAGTACGCTATAGTAGTTTTCTTTGGAAATATAAAAGAGTTTAATCTCAAAGGGACCAAGTTCACATCGTTACTCTGATTAGAACTTTGCAGGTCTCCTATTGTGTAGTACAAGTTTAACCGAACTTGTGTCTATTGGGAAATTGATGCTGAAACTAGCTTATATTTACCTTATAGTGAAACAAATTTCTATGGTTTCATGCGCAATACTACATGTAAGTTAAAATTAAAAGATTATGTGTTAAACAAGTATGTTATTCGTCAACATTTATATACTATTTACTATTATCATTGATTAAAATTCAATTTGAAGAATTCGTCTATTATTTCCATTTCATTTAGCGTCGTTTTTCATATTCTACGTCTTCATGAAGTTATACCTTGATTTGTTATTAATAGTACCTTCGAAAATTACAAAATATAATCAAAAATTGTAAAACAGTATCAAATTGACAACTGTTATAATGTAAACTAGTATAGTAAATTTAAGTTGATTTAATTTTGAGAGATTGATAGGCTATAAAATAATACTATAATAAATAAAAATTGCAGACAAAGTTGCGCGGGTCAGCTTATATATTAAAATCACGTCTAGAATGCAATTAAGAACTTACAAGGCTTCATGTGTAGTCAAACTAAATCTCCAGAGTACATACATACATCGCGTAACTCAACACTGTTGACCGCGCTTCAAGCGAATCCAAAATTACTTGGCCAGTATCTTCGGGTAACTTTAATGAAGTTTGCCTTTTATTACTAGAGTCTTAACCCAAAGGATCTTTGTTTATGATCCTGTTATAACTTTAAAGAGATTCTGACGATGCAATGTTAATTTTGTTTGTTAATGTAAGTTAGTTATATCGCTGTTAATGTTATCTAATCGTAAAAAGTTATCAAATCTTAACGGTTTCATATCTGATAAGTTTTAATTTGTACTGTTGTTTCCTTAAATAAATAAATGATTATAGAGAGAGAGACAGACGTCACTACTGAAATAAAATATTTTTATCACAGCGCCATCTAGCATTAATCATATAAAACAAAATAAGAAATTGTTATAAAAGATTTTAATCACAGCGCCATCTAGCGATAGTCATCTAAAACAAAAAAAGTGTCGTGACAACTTTTTCATAAGAATTTCCGTCTAGCCCCCTTTCGATAACGCGCAATAAGGAACTTCGTTCCAATAATGTGTTTTAAAGAAACTTTTTAGTACATGCATTTCAGATCCTAGAAATCATACAGAAATAGAGAGTAGAGTACAAAATAAGACAAGAAAACGAGTTTAAACTCGATGAGTATGTCTTGTTTGTTTCACAGGAGTTCCTATGACTATCTTCTAACACCATCACTAGATCAGCTTCAGACGATATACGTAATATGTGTACAAATTTTCAGCTCAGTCAGAAGCTGAGAAATTGGTCAAATTTAACTTGGTAGATTCCACCCGAACTTACTCGTACATAGTTACATAGTGACATCCAGTGCAAGTTAAAACATTACTTTGTTCATTTTCACTTATAGGTGTAACAAGGTTCATATGATACTGTCTGTTTCAACCCTTTATTATTTCAGAGGTTGTCTTGTTGTCTTGCAGAAGGCCCAGATATAACCTACGTTTACCTATTAAGAACTTTATACAAGGTGTCCCAGGACCATGCGACATGAACGCGAAGTACCTTCAATATTAGAGGATAAACATAAATTGATATCTTCGAGAGATTTTGAAACCTTTCCCAATACAAAGGTTTATTTACTGTGGTCGGTTTTAACATTTAGCCAATAGCGTTGATACAACAACGCAGACATTTTAAAGAATTAGAATTTAAATGGAAAGACTGCATTCTAATTCTAGGGCATGCTATTTCCTCATCGCCACATTATTATTTATTATATTCAGATAACACCAATATTAATAGGTAAATTACAAAATAAAAATGGTTCGCCAAAATTTTATTAGTGTTGGACAAGGATTTGCATAATGTAGCTTAATATTTACTTATTCTCCTGATACTACAAACGTCTGTATAACTACAGCTAGAGATGGAATTTGGTTTTTCTTTGATCTTGGTTATGATAGTTTTACTTTGAGCATTAGATAATTATGTTCTGAATACTTAATGTTAGTTTTATTTAAATATGCTACTATCATGTCTATCTCTACTTCTTTGAAAAAACGGTGAAGTGAAACATCGTAAAGAAACCTACATACACCTACTAATGCATTAGATCGCATTGGATACCTAAGCGTAACTATGCTTAATCCCTTTAATGAGAAGACCTAAATCCAGCAGTAAGCAGTAACAGTGGTTGTTACAGTTTCATACTTCGTTACTTATATTCAATCAGAGCTAAATACTCTGAAGTTAGTGGAAAATGCATACAAGTCACAAAGTTGTATTTTTCAATATGCCTTCCTAAAATAGCAATAAAACTGCCAAGAAATATTTCGCGGCCAACTATCGTTCCTCTCTCACATCGGACATAATGCGGAAATGCAATTTCCATAAATTTTACACATTGTGAGCAGAGTCCCCATCCGAAAAGATTGAACGTGGCCACATGATAATACGGACATCTTCGCATACTATTCACTGAAAGATTTATTAATGAATGTTACCTTTTGGAATATGAAAAAGTTATCATTTTTCATATTTCATATTATAACTGGGTAACTTTCTTTGCCTGCGCCACAAAGAAGGAATATTTTACCACTTTGACCTAATTGTAATTTAGGATCCAATTGCTAAGAGAGTTTTAGAAATCGGTTCAGTATATCCGAGATTAAACCCGTCAACGTTGTTTCTTTATAAAACTTACTAATCTGCCATTGTCCATTTTTATCTCTAGATGAATGTATAGTACATGAAAATTCAGTTTGAATTTTGAAATTGTTAAGTACCTTTGCGGTATATAGCAGTGAGATGTGTGAGTTTCGATGATATAATTTGAAGAATTTAAAGCTCATCCACAAAATTAGTTCTTAAAATATACACAACGATACTTAACGAAATGAGAAAAATAAATTACAAATGAGCCACTGAAGCTACGTTTTACATATTCTATATTTGAAAATGTATTTTCTAGAGAGCAACAGGACGATACGCGGTCGTAACAAACCAAATAAATTATAAAAAGAGATCTCGCGTAGGAGACAAGGCTTTTCTTGGGACAAGTCGTAAATTTAACGGTCGAAAGAATTCTTATTTCCCCTGGCTATTCACGTGGTTGAGCTAGCAAAACTAACCCTCTTTATGAGTCATACAAAAAGCGTGTTACCACTAAAATATTAAGTGCTCCTGGAGGTAAATTTCAGGTAAAGCGCTCCCGCCTTTAGAACAGTTTCAGTTTTTCAAGGCAAGCAGTTGCTACGAAATTCCAAGAGTTTTTACTGTAGGAACATTTCATTATTATTTTAAGTTTATGGAAGTCATGAAAATACGTATTTCGTTTAGTACCTAGTTTTCAGAGAAATTCAAAGACTGACTCTTACAATTAATTTTCAACAAAGCATATATGACTAGGAACAATTTAGGATCTAGTACAGAAACGTTTTGGAATATGAATATAATTTGGAAGCACAAATCTTTCAAATGAGTTTCCAGTGAGAAGAGATATATCTGTTCTATTTCCACGGCAATTATTAACAAACCTTTTATCTATTCTTTTAAAATCCGAATCATTCCTAATCGTAGTTTCACGTGTAGCCCTTAATTAAGGCATTCGGTCCAGCCTCTATTGTACGAAATTTGGAACGTAGTAAAATTTCTCGACCGAAACAGAATTACCACGGAATTATTAGAATAATTTAATTAAGATATAACAGCACCTTTAATACCGATTAGTCACACGATCCGAGGTTTGGGCGTACTAGGTAATTTGATAACTTAATGGTTTTACAACGGCTTTGGTCATACCTCCTACTCAAGCGCTGACCAATCACAGGCGCCAAGGTTCGTTACTTCCATGGCTTCATTGAATCATCAGTCATTACACTTTGTGGGTTTCCAAATTAACTTGCTTTGGTCTGTTAGAAAGTCAGCTATTATATTTTTCACGTGCTCTGTTTCGAATTTCATAGTCTTCAACAAAACTTAAAGGTCTTCATGAAATACGTAACGTCAAATTTGAGTATCAAAAAGTTCTCCATTTTGAGAAGGAAGCTAGATTTTGCAGTATAAGTCTGTTAGTTCATGATAATATTGCCTGAAAAGTACTGTAGGCATCTTAAGGCCGGTAATCGATTTATGACAGAATTAGACTTGTAGAAACTGCGTATCAGTGGAATACTCGTATGTTATTTTGTTGTTCTAATATTCTTAATTTATGGATACCTATATCCTATCATGATTATTAAAGACAAAGCGGTACAGAGCTTCAGATCTGGCGTGCTAATAAGCTCCTTACGTCATGCGTCTCAAAGCTAGTATTATTTTTCTTAAAGATAGCGTTGTGGGGGTTTTCAATGTAATTGCCCCGGTTTCTTCAAGAGGTTGACAGCTCAAAGGCCGGCTTGTGACGTGCTCATTGTCAGAACGCCCACGGTTTGCCGTATTCAAAGTTTGCCGTTTTTTTGTTCAAACATTTGCTGGGAAGTCAGTTGGTGAAGTGCAGTAATAAAGTTTGCGAGCAAAGAGCTTGGGTTGAGTATTTTGACATAACTTAGGCCTTTGAGGGAAACTTTGAATCCTTACTTCTAATCATTCTATACTTCTGATTTTTTAAATAATTGTTGTAATTCTATTTTTACTTATTTTATTGATGCTGCAAAACCCGCAAGATTAGACATAAAATTGCATAATATATTATGATGTAGAATGGACATGAGTAAACTTCAATTCAACAGATGTTAGACGATATTTAACTACATTGCGTTGAAGGAGGTTTATTAGGTTAACTAAGCTAAAATTAAAAATATATAAAATTAATGGTTAAACAGTAGTTTTATTGCATATTCATATTTTAAGTTTTTTATCTTGGCACCACATATCACCAGAGTACATCATCATCATCATCATCATCAGCCTATAGACGTCCACTGCTGGACATAGGCCTCCCCCAAACCTCGCCACATCGACCGGTCCTGCGCCATCTGCATCCAGTGACCTTCCGCGATCTTGACCAGATCGTCGGTCCACCAGAGTACAGTCCATTTTAACCTAGAATCGTCGATCATCCATGGTCCGTTTCAAGAGAACGTTCTTCTCACACCATCGTACTAGGAAATGGGATCCCATCTAGGTGTTTCCCAAGAGAGATGACACGTCCTTCCTCAAACAAGGTCAAAGTAAATTCCTATACAGTAGGCGATAAACAACAGTTTTGTTTTATCCTGATATCGCGCGAATGTCAGACCTCACCAGACCCAGACCAGATGAGCAATATTCTCCCCATCAGGTGTATCGTTTGCTCGTTTATCTTGAAATAAAAAAACTATACATTAAATTTAGTGGCTAATTGAAATTACGTTATTTGCTAGTGTTTTTATTACTTTAAATTACAGGATTCAGTTATTATTTCTTTACGATACCACCGCGCGGTGCATTTCTGTTCTTCAATAGAAAATGTTTCAATAGTCATAAAAGCGAATTGTGGTTATAAAATGTTGTAATTAGTGAAACTAATGGCGGTAATCGACTTCCATACAAAAATCATAAACTTTTTTTAATTTTTTCTGATGTTATAAAATAAATTGTTGCTATGTTTCAACAAAACTTGATTTATAGTTTTAAATGATGGGTTTTTGGATATTAGTCACTTACTATCGCTCGCTGGTTCATTTCATTACACTTGAAATAGTTGTATGGAATAAAATTGATAGCAAATTATGTCATTAATAATTACTTAATTTCACGGTTTAGGCCGTACGCATATCAAAAGAGCTTTAAGTAAGACTTTTGATTAGTATTTGCAATATTTTTACATTCCTCTGCTACTGTCTATTTATTACCAATATAATATTCAATATTAATCTTCTGATCCAGTCCTGAGATGAGTATTTTCAAACAAATACTCTTTTCTGTTTTTATATTAGTAGGTAGGTACAAATGTTATATTGATTCAAATACACGGGAACTAAAGGACAAAATATGTAAAAAGAATGCGAATTGAAGCCATTCTGTTGGGTAACCTGATATTGCTCATTCAGTTGTTTTCTCGTTGTTTGGGTATAAGATTACAAGCAATTTATTTCAATATGGCAATCGAATTTACGGACGCACTCGGATTGTAAGGCCATTTTATAGGCTGCATTATTTTGTTTTATTTATTGCATTTTAAACAGCAGTCCGCCATTATTACTACTGTATTTCTTCCGAGCGTTAAATATGCAGTCTTGGTATTTGCATTGGAGGTTCATAAAATATTATTGTTAAAAAGTGTAGTTGTTGATAATAATATGATAGATTATGAAATAAATATGATGAATAAAGTTGATGATGAATAAAGAAAGTGAAATAAGATGATGATGGATATTTTTTTTTCTGACTGTTAATAGCAATTGTGTTTTCTTGGTTAAAATAAAATCAGCACTACTATTCTAAATTGGATACTTATTATTATTTTCATAGAATATTAATACATTAGTAAAATAATTAATATTAATAGGCAGGTAAGTTATTAAATTTCTTCTACTTCTTTGGGTATTTATATAACCAAACAATAACACAGTCGAAATGTTTCATCTTTTGAAAAACATCACAATGCAAGATTGTTATCTTGAACAACTGCAAAGATATGCTTATCAATACGTGATCGGCATCAATCACCAATTAAAATGGTTGAAATAATTTAGTTTGCTTTTTCTAAACGATCTCTTATCGTAGCAATTATCGATAAAGAACGTTCGGGAAGGAACGATTTTAATCTTGAGATTGGGTTAGTTAAATCCGCAGATTTATAGCTGGCTAACCTAACTTTAATGCTACCGTTTTTTGTTGGGATTAACCTGAACCTCTATAACTATTTATGTAAAAGTTCAAACCTATTTAGTGAATGAAAATAAAAAAGAAATTATTGTATCAAATGTTTGTTAGTAGCTCTTTAGTAAGGATCAAACTTAAGTATTGAGACTAAATAAGTTGAACCACATATGTTATAAAACATCATACCTACTGTACAATTCTTTATTTTACTACTGTACTGTTAGCCTTAGTAAGTTACTAAAAACCAAAATTATTTCAGGTAGTATTAAGAATCTATTTAAAATATGACAGTGCATCTGATCATACCATATTCTACGTTTTTTTTTTCAATATTTTGATACTAAAAAACGAATCCAAAAATTTCTGCTGCACCAACTTATATTTGTTATATGAAAGCGTTCTAAAAAGAAAGAAGAAATAGATTTAAAAATTGAAAGTGTTAAAGCTATGATGCTAAATAATATTACCGTTTGATTAGAAAAAACACACACTACGTGAATACTTATTGATTATATTATATTCCTAATCCATTGAGAAGAGCTGATACGTTAAAAAGTTCTATAAACATCATTTTCCATTCCTTGTATTGGAAGTAACCCAAAACACCTTGAATCACTACAATGCTGCAATTGCTTGAATAGAAATAGCTGTCCTACTTATGAGTATAAGTATATTTAATATCTGTATGTATCATCAAATAAAAACAACATCTTTTTAATAATTGCATATTTTACTTTTATATTTGCAGTGTTGAGTCTTCACAAAAGGAAGAACTATGATAGTAAAACGTGAAAAGGTGATCCGAATGTGTAACGTATCATAAGGTTATGTTCCACTGTATAATTAGCCTTTAATTATGAGAAACCTAAAAAGCATAGAAAAATTGATAATCCACCGTTGGCTTACGTTTTTTTCACACGTATGTATGCTAAACAGCACAATAAACGTAAGAAGGAAACTGTTTGACTTTATTGTTATGGTCATTAGATGGTATTAGGCTTGTCCGGTATCGGATTTGCGTTTAACTGTTAGAACATCCTCTTTTAAAATGTATCGTAAACATCGAACACCTTCTACGCAACGGATTATCGATCTACATTTCCAAAAAAAATCGATATTTGTAAACGAATAATGGACGCGTTAAAATGGACGTCCGTTTTTGTCATGTGCATATCGGTGTGAAATATTTAGTGAAATATTTTAAGTAAATTTGAGGATAACTGCTGTTCACAAAATATATTGTTTTTATTCTGCATTTAAAAATTTATAAAAAGAAGTTTAAAAAAAGGGATTTAGCAGAGCGTGGTTTCGATCCACGGACCTCTGGGTTATGGGCCCAGCACGCTTCCACTGCGCCACTCTGCTTATATTTGTAGTACGTGAATAAAGGTACTCGTTGAAATGTTATCCTTGTAGACTTAGACAATAAAAATAATAAGAAAAGTAGGCAGAAAAGGGTTTAGCAGAGCGTGGTTTCGATCCACGGACCTCTGGGTTATGGGCCCAGCACGCTTCCACTGCGCCACTCTGCTTATATTTGTAGTAAGTGAATAAAGGTACCTACTCGTTGAAATGTTATCCTTGTAGATTTAGACAATAGAAATGATAAGAAAAGTAGGCAAAAAAGGGTTTAGCAGAGCGTGGTTTCGATCCACAAACCTCTGGGTTATGGGCCCAGCACGCTTCCACTGCGCCACTATGCTTACTTACAACAGCTATGAAAGAAATATTTGTATTTTATTGATTGAATTGAAACACATATACTTTTTTTCAATTATAATAATCAACAGCCAACACTTGCTTAGCGATTATATACACGACAGAACCTATAGTAAACAGAGACATAAAAGAACCTTAAGTAAATATTAAAATAGTTCACACGAATGCATCTATAGTAAAAAACATCAAGAGCAATTTACAAAAATACAAAACATGCGCTGCTTCTCGTGTGGTATAATTTTGATGACTTAATAAGAGCCAATGGCTGAAGTAAACAAGAAAATTGCAGACCGCTTCGTTCTCATTGTATGTAGTTCTGAACAAACAAAATCTTGTAATTATTATTTAAGTTGAGCGATTTACTGCGGACTCAACAAAAAGGCTGAAATCACGATCGGAAAGTAACGTAAAGAGGTTTAATGGAAGATGTTTATGAGGAGGTAAAATACTCAATACAAAATGGCTTCTTGTTTTATGAGTTGAGTGCACTTTGATAGGTTCCATTTGATGTTTATGGATAAGTGCAATAATCGTAACATGTTATGTTATTTTTAGCTTAAATTTGAAAAGAAAAAAAATTGCGAATCCTTGCTATTTTAGGAGTTTTTCATGTTCCCCTTTAAAATAGCTTGAATATGCAAAGAGCGATAAATGCACCAATTAATTTAACATCTGAGACATTCTGTTGTATGTTACTTGTTATTCACAAAAGAAAACTCGATATTGTAGGAAGTTAACACAGATTTTGATTAAGTTTCAGTAACAATCATTAATAATACAGCTACTTAAATGATATAAACAAAACAAATGACAAAAAGTGCAGTCAGTGCACATCTGTTTGGATATTCTCTGAAATCATACAATTTTTTTATAACGTAGCCTAATGAACTACCCAAAACGACCAAGTAATTAAATCGATAATTATTTTAAAGTCCGTTCGTCCTGACTCATTTTCAATTCTTCAGTATAATTATTTTCTTACGCTTAACTAGCGTTGAACAAAGACAATCAGGATGGGTTGGTACTGTTTCTTCAACATGAAGCGTTGTGCCGTGAAATTGACAGATGTTCAAAATAATAACAGAAGTCACAGTCCGCTGGTTCCGACAGAAGATAATTGGGTTGCCAATGGTCTCAAATCAATTTCTTGGGAGACATCCATCCGTGAAAGACAGTAATCTAAAAGTAATATAGAACATTTATTTACGCGTCAATAATAATGAAATTTTTATCATGCAACTATTTTCATTCCGTTTTTTCATATTGCCGATTTTGCTTAATATTTTCTACAGCCCCGCCATTGAAAATATCCTTAAGAAAAACTAAATTGATTTGATACTCGGAATGACCAGTCATTTTATTGAATAAGTCGTTACTCTTCACTCTTGAGGACTCAAAGCTGACGACTTTATAATAAAAAAATTGAGGTATTTATTACACACTTCCAAATTCCTAAAAGTATATCCAATTTTACGAAATAGTTCGGATCATCTATGCTTTTCAGTACGAAAGGACAACACTTCACGGGATACCTTTTTCTATCATTACAAGTATCAGCAGAGTGGCGCAGTGGAAGCGTGCTGGGCCCATAACCCAGAGGTCCGTGGATCGAAACCACGCTCTGCTAAATATTATTTTGTAAATCAATCTAATCGTCCTTATTATTTTAGTCTGAAAGGACAATACTTCATGGAATAACTTTATTCAGCAGTACGAATATCAGCAGAGTGGCGCAGTGGAAGCGTGCTGGGCCCATAACCCAGAGGTCCGTGGATCGAAACCACGCTCTGCTAAATATTATTTTGTAAACTCTTCTGAATGTAATTATTATTTTAGTCTGAAACGACGATACTTCATGGAATAATTTTATTCAGCAGTACAAATATCAGCAGAGTGGCGCAGTGGAAGCGTGCTGGGCCCATAACCCAGAGGTCCGTGGATCGAAACCACGCTCTGCTAAATGATTTTTGGAAACCAATCAAAAAAATCCTATCATTAAAGTCTAAAAGGGCAAAAGTTCATGGAATATCATTATTCAGCAGTGTGAATATAAGCAGAGTGGCGCAGTGGAAGCGTGCTGGGCCCATAACCCAGAGGTCCGTGGATCGAAACCACGCTCTGCTAAATATTTTGTGTTATGTTTTATGTAAATCCTCTTTTTTATTTTAATAATAAAATAAGTTTTTGAAGAACACCGAAGTCCCCATATTTATTTATTTACAGAATATTATGTTAAGGTAATTAAAAAATTGGGTTACTTTCGGTAACAACAATGAACTTAAGCAAATAATCTTACAACCATTTCAAAGAACTATGGCATTGAGAGCAATGGTTTTATTGTATTACCTGGATTCGGTTTTTGAGCGTTGTTCCTGTAAATGTCGGCATTACGTCAGTCGGCCATCATTATTGAATCGTCTAGCGACCACCCGCAGTACACACGATCACGGCGTTTGTGGAACCGAGCGTGGTTTAGTTACATCGCATTGTTGTGTTCTTAGAAAAATGTAATTGCTACCCAAGTTGGTATGTTGCGAAATTTTATTAAATTACGTTTTACGTTTAAATGTGTGTGGCGATTTTTAACAGTAGCAATATTATACTAAGAATATTAAATGGAATAACCTAAAATAAATATTAGGTACGTTGCATAATTGCAAGTTGTTGAAAATTATTGTTTAAGCGTGCTTCAACTGCATTAAGTAACGTTTGTAATTTATTATTTTTTCTTACTAATCACTTCTTTCAATATTATTATCTAATGGTGATGATTATATTATCGTTTATCATGTAAGCTTCATTTAAATATGTATGTAGCAGATATAAATATATGTAGAAACCTAAAATTCGGGATATATTTTCCGAAGAAGGCATTTACTAAAATGGATAGGTATGTATCGTAAAATAGACAAACTAAATTGGATCTGGAAAGAGGGAAGCCACAATATGATACAATAATTGCTATTGGTATTATCATCAGACCTGGTATGCAAATGATCGTATCCAAAATGCGTTTGTTAGTCCATACGCAATTACGCTATCCTCTGCAAAAACGCACGTTTTAAGACCACCTTTCACGAAAAGGAAAATTTTAATTGTCATGGTCACAAGATGCCCAAATTAAGTTGGCATTTGCTAATAACTCCGACAAACGCACGGCATGTGTGTCACGCTGCGTCTGCGTTGTAGCCAGTGGTGCGTTTAATGTTCGTTGGTGGCCGTTCGTGATATTCCAAATATCCCACAAATTGCGGAGGTACTATCTAGCGATATAGTCATTGTTTTGATATGTTAGTATCTTTGCTGTGTAAATTCTATGATATAATTGAAATAACCTCGTTTGTTCTCCACATTGTTTGTTGAAACAAAAAAATAAATCTAAGTGATTTCAATAATCTCACGCACTACTTAGAATAGTCAAAGGCATACCTAGCTCGACTATAAAGTCTACCGTAACAGTAATCGAAATCTAAACTTTCTACAAGTCAGAAACCTTTTAAATTTCGTCCAAAATGACCTGTCTTATAATTTATGAAATATAATAAAGATATCAATAACAAAGTTCGCATGCGCCTTTTTATTTCACACATTCAATCTTCACCCTCCATCACTTCCAGTTATGTTACACCCAATAAATTGTAAAAAGATAAACAAAGCACTAAGATTCCTCGCAACAGATTCATTACACGCAGCCTTTAAATAAATGGCTCCTGATGGAAGTTTTCAATAGCACAGGCTCGGGATAAATCAAATAGCTCAGTTAAATTCGCTGTCGTTGGCAAATGTGTCTTCATTCATGACGAAATCCCATCGAGATACCGTTGAGTTTACAATTCTAAATTCGAATACAGTAATTGGTTTTTATGTCAATCCTTCTCAATAATAAATCTGTCAGTACTTTAATAATTCTGCCGTAAAGTAATATTGTTTTTGTAAAGTAATGAAACAGCGAACTAAGTATGTAAATAGTATTACTTAACTACGTGTAGGAGATAAGTGTGTTGATTAGTTGTTTTTGAAATTAAACTATAATCAGCAATTATAATAAAACATAAACAATTTTTTTCTCAAGATTCTCCAAATATACACACCATAATATTTTCTTTACTCTTTATTCCGCATCTTTCGAATCGATGTTCATACTAGTGTCACATTATTTACTAAAACAAAAGACAACTTGTTATTATACGTCATAATATTTTTTACTAATTTTGAAAACAATAGTGGACACCATTAAAAATCATGAGAATGGCCTCTCCACGGGTTTTTTCTTTGACAGACGCGGACAGGTTTGCGCAAAAATAGTCTGGGCTGCGATCGTGCGTCGGACAATGCATTCATTATTGTGATGCGACCGACCAATGCAGCTGTGCGACAATGTGTATCTACAGCCGGTGCATCGGTACTGGTCGCGACAACTGTGAGTTTCGGTGCTGGCCACAGTGCGGGTAGGAGACTTAATTTGAGTGCGGTTCGACCCTCAAATTTTTCCTTCCGTCGCGACTTCGTGAGCGTGCCCAGTCCCTGCTGCTGACCCGGGACCGCCGTTTTCGACGATTCCGGACAGCGGAGCAAGAGAGCCGGCGACACAGGTGAGTGGAGACGCTTCTATTCTTATATTAAGTGCATTTACGGGCGGTTAGTCTTCGCCCTGTTGTAGCTGTGTCCCTGTTTTATCGTTCCATGATAAAATTAGGGACTCAAGCGCCAATTTGAGATTTGCCTGACCGTGTCAACCCCCTCTTCCCCCCCTGCAGGGGGGGTGAGGCTAGCAAAGTCCCGCACTTGTGCTGCTAGGAGGTTCGAGCCCTCCCCTAGTTTTAACTTAGTTTTAATTAGGCTTAGTGTTAGATAGGAACCTCATGGGACCTACCTGACGGTAAGTGGAGCCGCAGACATGCCCGGGGGGGACTCACCCCCCCTTGTTAGCACCCCCGGCCCGTCCCGCGTTGCTCGCGGTGGACGTAAATCAAAGAGGGTCGTCGTGTCACGCGACCTCTTTACAAACCAGTTACGGGAGGTGGTTCCCGTAGCTCAACCGGGCTCGTCGGACCCGGTAGTCGATCCTCCCGCACCTCGGGCAGGGCCCTCCTCTGAAAGTCAGGGGGTAGGGGGCATCGGATCGGGGGAAACTGCGTTTTCCTTGCCGACCGATGCGTCTATGCCAGCCAGGCCTCAGAGGAGGGCCAGGTCCGGTTCGGATCCGGTCCCGGAGGACAAGCGTCCTCGCACAGGTCCTTCCTCAATCTCCCTCGAGGTGGAGAGGGAGTTGAGGGAAGTATTTGGGTATTCCGATAGCGAACTATCGGATGCCTCAACAACATCATCGTCATCATCGAGGGGGCGGGGCCTCGCGCAGCCTTGCGTGCCGTCTCACCCCTCGACCTCACAGATCACGACCTCTGGGAGCAGGCCAACGCCCGCGGCGCGTAGGCTTCGGACACCACCTGCCTCCCCAACACCTCCTACGTACTCGCCGATTTCCGGCGGAGCGCCGGCGCAGCTGTCGGCGTCAGCTGCCGGACACCAGGTAGGTACAGGACTTCTGGACTCTACTCGTTACGCGGAGATCGGCGGAGGCCCCACGGGGTATGCGGACGCGGCTAGGCAGCCTGCGTCTCCGCGCCCGTCTTCATTGACGGCTCCACCGGCTCCGCGCCCCCAACCACAACCCGTGCGGCGAGCTGCCGCTACAACGGCGACAGCACCGGCCGCCAGTACAGCCCTACCCGGTTCTAATAGAACCGGAAGGGGGGACCTCGACTTGCGTCGTCATCCCCCAATAGAAGTGCAGTCGCTCCCCGATTGGCCGCGGCACTTCGCGATACTAAGGGAGCGACTTGGATCTGTCCCAAATGGCAGAGCCACCCCTGCGGGTGGTTTTAAATTCCACCCAGAATCTGTCCGGGAGTTCCGGGTGATCCAGGCGTACCTTACGGAGGCCTCCCGGGAGACAGCGATCTCTTGGAACTGCTGGTCCCTCCCGGAGGATATACCCTCCAAGGTAGCCATCCGTGGACTCCCGGGCAACACAGACCCGAAAGTGGTGTCCGACGCTCTAGCGGAGCTCGGATTCCCGGCGCGGTACGCCAGGGTGGTCCTGGCCAAGAGGGGTCGACCCTCTAGCGTATTTTACGCGGAGTTAGACCACCTCTCCAGGGAGGACCTCGCCCGGCTTTACAGCGTAGAGGAGCTCCTCTACCTGCCGGGGGTGGTGATTGAGGCTTGGAGGCCTAAGAAGGGACCTGCGCAGTGTCATCGCTGCCAGGCCTTCGGGCACTCCAGCGTCAATTGCCACCGAGCAGTCCGCTGTGTGCGATGTGCTGGTGAGCACATCGTGGCGGACTGCCCGAGGCCTCGGGACGCCGCACCGACCTGCGCCAACTGTGGCAAAGGCCATGCCGCCAATGACCGGCGCTGTCCGGTCTTCGTGCGGAGGGCGCGGGCCACCGGTGCGGTGATCCCACCACGAGTGCCTGAGCCACCGCAAAACCGGGACCCCCGTTTGAGGTCACAGCCTCAAGCACAGCCGCGCCAGCGGCCACAGCCCACACCCCGGCCAACACCGGGCACTTCAGCACCCGGGCAGCAGCCCGAGGGTGCAACAAAACGATGGAAGGGCAAGGGGAAGGGAAAATCTTCCCGACCCGCCCCCCCACCCCCGACTCAGACTCCTACGGTCCCTGCAGACCCACAGGCGACCTCGCTCATGGCGGAAGCAAACGCTCCCCGTGAGCAAAGGCCGCCAAGACCCAGACCCCGCGAGAGGGTGACGGCCGTTGCTACTTCGGCGACGCTTCCTTTGACTTCCTCGGCACCCGCCACCCAAGTGGCGGCGCCGTCGGGGAAGAAAAAGAAGAAGAAGAAAAAAAAAAAGAAGTCGAAGAGCAGCCAACCTGCGGCGGTGGGTACGCGAGCAGCCCAGGAGCAGCCCGTGGCCGCTACATCGGTCCCTTTGCCTCCTCGGCCACCACGTGCCGGAGAGAGGCCTGTGTTGGAGGCTGTAGCCCCTCCACAGTCACTCCAACACGAACCCATGGAGGTAGGGTCTGTGCAGACTCCGACGGGGGCTCCGTCGTCTGCCACCCCACCCCTCCGCACGACGGTCCAGCCTCGAGCCCACCCACAGCCTCAGCAGCGCGACGGAGGGATAGCCCCAGGGCATCCTTTCTCCGCCGCAATGCTGCTGGAGCTGTGGGAGAGAGTGTCGGAGGCGATCCGCGAGTTTATTCGCGCGATCGCTTCCCTCATAGCCCCCCTCGGGGGACTAATATCGGGATTCGGTCCATTCGTCCCGCAGCATGGATAGGGAGGAGCTGCGGGCCATATATTGGAATCCCGGGGGGGTCTTACCTCACAGGCTGGACCTCATCCGTTTAGCCCAGGAGTACAAACCGCATGTTTTGCTCCTGGGAGAAACCAAACTTAGACCGACTACGAGGTTTGTAGTGCCTAACTACATCGTGTACCGAAGGGACGAACTGACCCCTGATGGGATCCCGTTCAGGGGAACGGCGGCTCTCGTCAGGAGGGATGTCGTGCACGATGAGCTAGAGCTACTGAGCTTCACCGACACCAGAACGGTGGGGGTGAGAGTGCAGGTATCGGGGTTCGAACTGCGGATTTATGCCGCGTATCGTCCCCCGGACTACTACCTCGAGCCGGCAGACATTAGACGGGTCCTGGACTATGACCGTCAACCGACATTGATTCTGGGAGACCTCAACGCAAAACATACTGCGTGGGGCTCTCGGACTATATCGATGGCGGGGAGGCGGTTGATCGATGATGCCGAAAGGGGGGACTACTGTGTGGTCGGCCCCAACGAACCAACGCACATCCCGTGCACGGCGAGTCATCGCCCGGATGTACTGGATGTGTGCGTTCACAAGGGGTTACGGTGCCCGATTAACATCGAGGTGCTGTACGACATGGGTACCGCTCACCTGCCGATCTTGGTCACGGCGAGTTTGGGGATCACCCGTGCCGCGGCCCCCCCCTTGAGGCCCAGGGTCGACTGGGAGGCTTTTCAGTCTTCACTAGTCGACCAATCACCGTTCCAGGATCTATCTACCCCTGATGACGTCGATGACGCGGCCGTCCGTCTCACTGATTTCATCAGGGGAGCCATAGACCAAGCGACGACCATGGTGCCCAGCAGCGGGCCCAGATGCAAACTCCCGGCGTCGATTGAGGCGTTGATACGTCGCAAACGGCGTCTGCGGAAGCTCTGGGCGACCACCAGGTGTCCCAGGGTGAAGCGCGAGCTTAATGCGTTGGAGGAAGAGGTGAAGACGAAGGTCCGTGCCTTCCGGGGCGAATCCTGGGAGGAGCACGTGAGGGAGGCTGGTGACGACCGCACCATGACCTCGCTTCACAGGATCTGTCGTCGCCTCTCCTCCAAACCTAGCCCTGTCTATCCACTTGTGGATGATCAGGGCCTAAGGTGCTTTACGCCGCAGGCTCGCGCCGAAGTCCTGGCTGGCTCGCTGGAAAGGCAGTTCACTCCGAACGCCTCGGTCCCGGAGATGGCTCACTTCCACCGTGTCTTGGAAGAGGGGGTTACCGAATCCCTAGACCCTCGTCTCCCGATGCCAGCGCTTGAGGAGGATCAACTGATCACACCTCGTGAGGTGTATCAGACGATCAAGACCCTCAAGCGCCGTAAAGCTCCCGGGGACGATGGTATCCCTCCCATGGCACTACAATCTATTCCTTCCAACGTTCTGGCAAACTTGTCAGAACTCTTCAATTCCATTCTCCGCACGGGTCACTACCCACGGACCTGGAAAGTGGGTAAGATCATCGTCTTGCCCAAGCCCGGCAAAGATAGGCGTCAAGCTTCCAGCTACAGGCCCATCACCCTGCTCTCGCACGTCGGCAAGTTGTTTGAGCGGTTGCTCCTGAGGAGGATATCTCCGCATATCCACCTCAGACCGGAGCAGTTCGGTTTCAGAGCAGACCACTCGACGACTCTACAGCTAGTCCGTGTATTGCATCACCTTGCGGACCAACGTAACTCCGACCGGTACACGGTTGCAGTCTTTCTCGACATCGAGAAGGCCTTCGACCGGGTATGGCACGGGGGGTTGGTCAGCAAGTTGCAATCCACCGGCCTACCTCATGCCTACTGGCGACTGCTGGGGTCTTGGCTGGAGGGGAGATCCTTCTTTGTCGCGGTCGAGGGGTGCAAGTCGTCTGTGCGCCCCATAACGGCCGGGGTACCACAGGGTAGTGTCTTGTCCCCGATCCTATACGCCCTCTATACCAACGACATTCCCACCCTGGAGGGGCATCTCCGTTGGTGGGAGGAGGATGTGAAACTGGCCCTCTTCGCAGACGACTCGGCCTATTTTGCATCCTCCAGAAGTGTTAAACTTGCCATCTCCAGGATGCAGAGGCTCCTGGATGTTCTGCCTCCATGGTTGGACCGGTGGAGAGTCTCGGTCAATGCGGGTAAGACCCAGGCCCTACTCTGCGGTCCGACCCGCATCAGAGTCGTCCCCCGTCTCAGTCTTCGTGGTGTGGATGTTGAGTTTAGACCCACTGTTCGGTATCTCGGGTGCGAGATAGACCGCTCGCTTCGCGCGAAGCCCCAGGTTGATCACGCGATTGGCCTGGCTCGCGCGGCGCGGTTTGTCTTGCGACCGATTCTCGCGTCCGCGTTGCCGATCAGAACTAAGCTCACTATCTACAAGACTTATATCCGTCCACGTATTACGTACGCTGCTGAGGCTTGGTATCACCTCGCACCGCCGTCCCAGCGGAAAAGGTTGCAGGCCCAGCAGAATCTCTCCCTCCGAGTCATCGTCGGAGCAGGCCGTTACGTGCGTAACGACGTAATAGCCCGGGACCTTGAGGTGGAGTCGCTCGAGGAGTTCATCGTCCGGCTCGCCCGTAACATGTACGAGCGGGCCGACCGAGGACCCCACGAGCATCTCCGCAATATAGCTCCCTTGCACGCCAGGCCGCCTGAAGGTGCGGCGTTGCCAAGGGAGCTACTGGGTCCCCCGAGATTCCTCGGAGTTAACTACCCTACGGCGTAACAACGTTGTAGGATATAGGCGATCCCCTCTACGTGACTGAGACATTGTGTCGTCCGTCCCGCATGTTTGTCTGCCCTAAGATGGAGCCCACGGTAGGGCTACCATCACCCTCCCGGCAGGGAGGTGCGACCCCGCTCCCCGTTAGGGAGCTGTTCCCCCTTCAGGGGACCCCCCACGCTTTAGTGGGGGCTTGTTTTTATTTTTATGTTTATTTGTAAGCCCCCTTATGGGGCTTGTATACCCCCCCCAGGGGTTTGGGTCGCCCAGACTAGGTCTGGGGACCTCTTATAGAGGTCTGGGGTCGCGGAACGGAGCCACGGACTTGTCCGGGACTCCGCCCCGCGTCTCCGGGTCCCACTCCCCATCAGGGAGCGTAATCTCTTTTAAGAGATCGTTGCCACCGCTCCTAACGGAGGGTGGCAAGTATATAGCACCCTATCTTTGTCCCCCTCCGGGACTAATTCCCCCTTCAGGGGATGGGATTCCAAATTGGAGGCCTTTTTGGTACCACGGGCACTAGCCTGTGGTCCCGCTCCCCTTCTGAGAGCGGCCGACCTCAGCGCGGGCCCTTCCCTTCCCACGTTTCGTGGTGTTGTCGTGGGAGGGAGGGGCCGGCGGGGGCTGGACGGGGCCCCAAACCCTTTGTACAGTATTTTATTTTAAAGTTAATATTAGTTTTGTTTTGTTTTTGTTTTTATTTTGTTCTGATCGATTTTTAAAATTCATTTTGTTTTGTTTTCTCTTACCTTTTTAATTTTCCTTTTATAGTTTCTTTTCTAGTTTTATAGTTTTGTATAGTTGTATTTTTCATGTTTAGACTAAGTTCTGATTGTTAAAATTAAAATTAAATAAAGGGTTATCCCACCCCTTAAAAGGGAAAAACATTGTTGTAAATTAAAGATGATGATTAACTTAAATCGTTGTCGATCGGCACTCACTTCTTCGACCTCTTTGGCCTTCTTGGTTGCATGGCTTCGACATGAAGACAGCCCAGAACGGGCAGGACTTCGGCCGGGGCTGGTGGTGACCATAAAGCTACCAATCCTGAAGAAATTCGTCCAGTCCATGGGAACACCCCAGAAAGGGGATAACACAACGCCACACCTACACCTACACCTCCGCCCAGAGTGGCGGAGAGAAAGAGCCCGGGTAGCGGGGTTACCCCAAGACCCGTCCGTGTCCCCCTGACGGGGGACACGAAGACCCCCATGGACAATGTGTATGAATTAAAATCTATAGACCGTACTTAGACTTTGAAAAAGGAATATAGAGCTATCCAATTTTTAAAAGCCTATGATCATGACGGACTTTACGAATCAGAATATGGCTTAAGTACATACTACGACCTAAATAGTGTTAATTATTTATAGGTTGTTAGAAGTTTGCTTTGTCTAAAGTAAAAACTGATAGTGACCATCCTATTTTACCTAAAGTCGCAAAATTACTCGTGTAGAGCCTTAAACCTCTTGCTCAAATACTCAGCATCTAAATCCCTGAGGTCTGTTATGGGTATGTAAAAATCAGTAACATTATATGCTGGCTTTTTATTATATTTACTTTTATTAAATCAAATTTTGTTTTGGTATAAGTAGCCCAATTACATTATTTTCTTCACAAACTGTTCCAAAATCACTATTAAAATATTTCCCACAAATTTCAAACCGAAACCACAACAACTTCAAAACCAATCACATCACGGGGCCACTTCCATAACATCACGCAATGATTTCCACCTCACCAAAAGGAAATAAAAACTTAGAGATCATTCTACGACCGAAATAGTGTTGGACCGTATTCAAAACTGCTCGGAATTACTATACTATTTGTAAGCATCGCCCATTCAGTAAGTCAACGCTTCACTGTAATTTGTTTGCAGCAGGAATTCGACAGTTATGAGATGAACATAAATTTTTAACGTCCACGTTTAGGTGTCTGTTTATATTACGTGTTGGACCAAAAATAACCGTTATTTATTTGCTTTATTAATTTTGTTGGTGTGTGGATTTTTTGTTTGCTAGACGAAGTGATTTTTTGTTTTGTTTTTGTTTCGAGGCGTATTAATTTTGTTCAATGGAGCATTAGTTATTTTTATTATTGAAAATTAAGTGATCGTGTTTTTTTTTCTGGTTGTTAATTAGCAGACTCTTACTAACATTTTCAGCATTGCATGATTCCTTTTACATTTTGAACAACCAAAAGTGTCTTTTAGACCTTACAGTGATTTTAACCACTGTGAAAAAAATGTATTAACTTTACCTACTATTTTAAAAACCTAATTCAGTATCTTTTTAGAAAATAATCTCTTCGCCTAGAATAACATTACGAACATAAAATCATTCAGATGAAACCAACTTGTAACACCAACTGTAAAATTGACAACAAAACACAAAACAAAAGCAGATAAAACTTCTAGAAGTCGCAGTCTAATTAAAATACGGACTTGCTACCATAATTATAATTTATATTTTACCTTCCTTTATTTCTTAGGTGTCAAGAAAACATGTAAAGCAACTTATCTCACGCAGAAAATCGCCCGCAAAATTATGTTCTACCACTGACACTTTACACATTAATTACTCGGAAAAGGCGAGGGAACTAACTTTGAACAAAAGGTAATATTCTCGTTTAATCTGATTCGTATTATTGCAGTCGTAATGTTACATTCCCTGAGATTTATTACAAAATAGCTGTTAAGAAAACCTTCAAGGACGGCATCGGTCGATCAAAACTATGAAGAACCACAATTACTTAAGGCTCGACATAGATTGTATACTTATTTTTGGATATCAGTAATATTATAATTTAATTTTACTATGATACTTTAAATAATAACCCTTTTAATAACATGTTTTTGAAGATAGCATTGTAGGATTTTGTTCACTTAATCAATAATGGTTTATTTATTTATGATAAAATTGGTGTCACTTTATGAATGTTATGTTTTTTAATGAAAAAGTCAAGCATGAATTTTACAAATGAACAATATCAAATTGAGATAAGGTTCTAATACAATACATTTTTTAATTTTGTGGAATAATTTATTTTTTCACTTCATGCTATTTCTTCGAGTTAAGAATGAGTCTCGTCTACTAACTACATTCCAAAGTCCTCAAGATAAAAAACTTATGAGTAGGTTCTACAAACGACATTCTATATTCTGCCACCGAAGCCTCATAATAAACGCAATGTTATTGACACTAGTAATTACATAGCACTTGCACGACCAAGTAATATTTCAAAAATACTCAACTGTATGGACCAGCCTTAAACGAAACATGATTTATCGAGAGAGCTTTAAGTTTTAAGAGCTCGAACAGCTTTGATGCTTACGCGAACTGTTGCTTCGTGCAAAATGAAATTCTAGTTTCACACGCAACAAATGTTCTTCATTATCTGATGAACTTTACGAAGGCGGCGAGCTCATAGATTAATCCACTTATAGACACTTGAAATGACTTTGCCAAGAATTTATTCCATTTGATTTGATTCTCTGACACGTGCTATTTTTTGTTCTTCGTTTTGTGATAGGGCAGAGACCTGATGGGTTTTTGCATTCTTGTTTTTGCGTTGCCTTTTTGTCATCGAATGTGGACGTGTACATTGTAAGTCATCTAATTGACCTTCGTGGCTTGTGATGTCCGTGGGTTCGAGCTGTTTCTGCTAATCGGAAATAATTAATATCAAAACCTAACTTTTTTGTATGTATTATTTTGTATAATGTTATAAATATGGGTGACTGATAATACCGTTTTTAAATCTTTTCGTGATTCTAAAAAGTTGCTGTAATACACAATTACCTCCCTATCAAAGTGTGGAATAAGAAACTAAGCAATCTAATATATAAAATTGTCGTGTCACGGTGTTCGAACTTGAACTCCTCCGAAACGGCTCGACCGATTTTGATGAAATTTTTTGTGCTTATCCGGTACCTATGAGAATCGGCCAACATCTATTTTTCATCCCCTAAATGTTAGGGGTAGTCCACGCCTATTTTTTTTTCGGCGCAGACGAAGTTGCGCGAGTCAGCTAGTTAATCTATAGGTGAGGCCTTATAATTGAGCCTGTAATTTTCACTTAGTGTAAGTTTGTTTGTATTAGGTACTATTGTTAATTAGGCTGTAAGTTTTCCATTAATAAATAAAATAAAGGAAATTAACAATGCAATTATTCACTTAGAATACTTACAGTTCAAAAATACAATACTATTCATAAATTGTGATAGTGTGCTATTTATGCTTCTGTACTAGGTACACTTACTAATACTTAATCTTTTTTAAACATCCTTCTATAATTGAAAAAGAAAAATTCGAATGCATCATCCTGACACACAATATAGCGAAAATATAAAATTATTCATAAAATGAAATATTCAACATTTAATTATACGATACGATCTCCCGGGACAGGTTGTTCTGTGTTGCGTGTCGTCGAGTCTGATTCCGATCGCGAAATGGATAGAAAACGTTGTTATATAGTACCACCAGATGTAACCAGAAAAACGGGACATGGTACTGAAAATTGTTTGAATGATTTAAAAGTTGATTAAACTAATTAACTACTTATCTAGGAATTAAAGAAGATTGGCATTAGTCTGGTATCCCCGTAATTAGGTGTTATTTGACGACCATTTCAATTCTAATAACCACCAGTATCAACCAGTCTTATTAGAATTGAAGTATTGATTTAAAATGAAAACTAGAAATATCAAAAAAATATGACGAATTCATTTAAAAAGGTTGTAATATCTTTGAATGCTCTTCTTCGATCATTATGCTTGCTTATTAGTTTTAGTTGATTCTATTATCGTTTAATTTAACTTGTTTAGCGTATCTAGAATTAAATTACGGATGTAGAATTATTAATTTATTACGAGATCTCATCGGTAGCCCAACTGTTACTGTCAGTTCCTTTAACATCCATTAAATTAGAATTAAAAATGTGTTTGCAATATTTTATTTTATATATTAAATTAATAATTATTTCAGTATATTATGGCAACACTATTCAATATTCAGTTAAGTAGAACAGTATTATCATTAAAGCGCAACGGTTCCTGGTGTGCAATCAGCGTTAATTATGAATCATATAAAACGGCCTTAATTATTACTTCCGGTGGAAAAATGTGTTTTTAATCCGAGTTGTCTGAATAGAAGCTTTAAAATGAAGCACTTTGTTGCTTGAGTAAACATTGTTTTATTTATAAGTTACCTCCTAAGAACAAAATATAAATAATTGGAGAAAGTTTATTATGTCTTTGCATTGATTTTAGATTATATTGAGGAACGAACTTGAAGTTTTCAAAATAAAATCTCGCTAATTTTATATCGAATAATCAAATTTTAAAACTAGCAATCTTGATAACATATTCAACAAACCCACAGGCGTTTTAGAATTAGATCATGTGTTTCTTAAAACTTATAATGGTATTCAGTTAGTTCGAACATGCTCTTCGAATAAAAATTAGGTAAAATTACATAAATTATGTGAAATTATCGCAACAGTCTGATGATCGGTAAGAAGGATATTGTGGAGTATCCCGAGGCAAGAGTTTGCGTGACGGGAGCCGTATATTAAAAATTTGAATAGCTCAGACAGAATCAGGCCACTCGAATTTCGCAAACATGCAGAAGCAAATTACATGTGATAGAAGGTGGTAGTAATTTTGTGAGTTATGGTCTGATGTAATGAGACTCTTACGGACATTCTTCTAGTCTAGTTACCAGTACCTAGTCTAGGTCTAGGTACCAGTCTTATGTTTTAATGTTTACGTTACGCATTCTAATTGTCTTATGTTTTACCGTTTATACATCATTAGAATATTAATAGCGCATTAAAAAAAAAAAGTTTTAGTCTACTCGTCAACATAATATTAAGTATCTGCTTTTGTAGCGCATACATGTTTTATGTTTCAAGCCGGTTGTTGTTCTCATAATACCTTGTAATACTTTATTTCATATTGCTTGTAACGTGTTTTGTGTGCCAAATAAATAAATAAAAAAAAAGACTACAAATTAAACGAATCTTTGAAGAACGATGCATGAAACAGATCAACTGCAATTGAGAGCTAAAATAAACACTCGTTATAAATATAAAGGTAGATGAAAAGTAAGTAATTTCTCAATGAAATTACAATAGTTGAATTATGAAATTAGTTAATTCTCTCAATTGCCTTTGTTTTCATTTATTGTTTTTATTTGAACTTACGATTTCGAATAATAGCATTAATTACTCTGCAAGTATAAGCATTACGCTAGCGTGGTGGACTATGCCTGATCCCTTTACTTAGGTAATTGCTCAGTAGTGGGCAGTTATTGGTTTTTACAGATTAGTTCAGCACCTACCGAGACACATTCTTATTTAAAATTTAAAAATAACTTACAATTGAAAGCGTAAATCTAGAATTTTAATACAGAAAGTCATTTCTCTTATAAATTCCATTCCGATTTCAGAATTGTGCAATTTAAATTCTATTATTTCCAATAGTATCAAACTAAGTTACTATTAATTACATTTCGAATCAATTATAAATTGAATATTAATTTCATTAATTTACGAAATGAGGTTTAACGATTATAGCTTTAATGATTAAACGTAAACAATTTGATTGCATGTAATAAGTATGTATAATGTGAATGATGTTATTACGTAGTAATTATTAACCCTTTGCAAAGTGAACGAGGAACATTTCCAGGAAATCCGGATATATGTTAACAACTTTACCCATAATATTACGGCGTATAATTACTGATATTCCACGAAACATGATTATAATTAGTTGAAAATTTTGTGACATCAATTTAGAAATGTCAGTGTCTCAACTCTGAGTTCATCACGCGATGGTAGTTCGTATTAGAATAAAGGATCAGTCCAACCAGCGGTGTAGTGTGTAATTTGAACAAAATTTTATACAAGTATACAAAAATTAGTGATGCATAGAAATTTGTTCCGGAAGATGTCGCTAGTCTAGTTTTCTTGTGTGAAATAAATACATGTACATAAAGAGTTACACCTTAGTCTCCATTAAAAACCTTATCCATATGTTTTAAGATTTATCTTAAAACTTGGCTTGACGCACTTCTCAAAATGATATCAACTTGATGTGTGGTCCAAGCATCATAAAGTGATGAAGATTTAGTACTCCAAGTACGGCCGCACGAGGATTATGGACCCATCTCAAATTTTAAAGGAAAAAAAGTTAAATGTAAAGATCACTGACAAATTTGTAACAGAACAATGAATCGGATATTAAAGTATCCTCTTACGTGACACGGGCGAGCGGATGGGACAATTAGGTAGAGAATAAGGTGCATGAGATACTCGATTTATCATAATTTTGATTTCAGTTTAAACCTCCGTTACCTGGGATTATTATACATGCAATATCAAACTCTTATTGGTTGAATACATTAAAGAGTATTCATTAATTTCGTTGAAAAAAAAACATGTTTTGCAAGTTTGAATAGAATACAAGCAGTCACGGTATCTAACTAATTTTGAATTCATCCAGCATTGGGTTATCTAGGTCTGCAAATTCAGAGTCTGAACTAAAAGACCGAAGTCATGCTAACTAGTACAAAGCACGTAGTGAACGTGCGTGACATCTAGTAGTCTCGACAAAGATTACTGTCGCGAACAGAATAACTTACCTGCGCAAAACTATCGGCGGCTTCCTTCGGGCTGCGTTCGGCGCATCGCTCATCGCTTCGCTTAATGCCCTATTCTCACGCGATACGACCGCTTGCAAACCTCTCTGTGGTGTTAAATGTATCCGCCTGCTTGTATCAAGTTACCGTACCAAAGGCGTGGGCATTGACATGTCCAACTTGTTTTGTTTTGTTCACTCGAGCATCGTAAAGGTTGACTTTCTACGCGCATCGAAGTGACGTCCCCGCCGGTTGAGTTACGTTAAACCTCGTGGAAGATGCTTGTCAAATGTCACATCAACACAACGTTGCGTCGTCACAATAGCATTAACAAAAAACGATCGCTCTTTAACTCTTCAATTTTACTGAACTGTTGAATAATAAATATACTTTTACTATTGTAGATTGGTTCTTATATCGATTCGTAGATAAATCCTCGGAGTTTGAAGATATTAATTTGAATGGTGCAAATCTTTTATTTTATCTCACTAAATGGTATATTTTATTCTTAAACCCGTACATTTAAATCAGACACAAACGTACTTTCGAGCAATAAAAGATAAAGCATTTCAATAAAATTATATTCCGTCACAAATTCATTTAACGCATCAAATTTTCTGTCACTTCGTCGACGTTTTATTTATGCGAAGGTAACATGTGATGAAAAATAATTATTTTGTTCGCAGAAACACGTCATGCTGGGCTGACAAGTCCCTACAACGGTTACAGGCTATTAACTTGTAAGAACACAGAGGCATTATCGACATAGAACACCTGCAATATAGAAGTAAAGCTAAAAAACAAACTCTCTTGGTAATAATAAGTATAGTGAGTATGCAGTAATGCACTATTTTCTGTGTTGTGCTGTACTATAACAACCCATTACTACCCATTGCTAAGTCCAGATCTTCTTAGTACAGGGATCAAGCATAGCCCGACACGCTTGTCCAATGCGGATTGGGTGACATATTTTTGAAAGGTTTTTAAAGTGGAGTTCCATATTAGTAAAATTAATGAGAAATACTTCGACTGTAATAGAATTGGGAGGCATGAAGAGAGTCCATAAAGGTAGGTAGCAGCTCCACAGTCTCTCCTTGTATTGCGGAGGTCCAAAGGTGTCTGTAATCTCTTACGAACAGGTGGCCCGTTTTTTAATATGTCTACAGCTGTCGATTAACAAATTAAATAGTTGTAAATAAATAACATATTTGAGTTCTGTATAGTAACTGTTCTGGGTCGACGGGTTATCTTTCAATGTTGACGTATGAAGATGTGCAACGTGTCCACCGAAATATTCCGACTCAAACTTATTTCACGCTTGTTGGTCTTAACATTTTGCACAATTCAATTTAATTTCATGAACCAACTTAGGTATTTTTTCTAAAGGTGCGACTGATTGTAATATTTAGATTGAACTGCTATTGTTTTAAAACGATTTAAAATTGGATATTTCTATCTTATGTTTTTTACAGTATTTTTGTTGTTTTTCTATTTGAAACGACATATAAGAATTATTAGGAATCTCACTGTGCACGATCATCATAAAGATTTTTGAGCGACAAGTACCACTTATTATGAAGTGTGAAAATCATAAATCAAAACAATAAATCTACTTACCTAATAGATGTAAAATAAGAAGTTGGTGAAATGATTTAGTGTAACTATTTCCGCTACTAAACCTAAACCAATTACGAACTGTCTGCACTCTTATACATTTTTATGAACAATTTCAACCACAAAGGACATGGAACTCTGTTTTTATAAACGACATTAGGCGACGCAACTAGCGCGTGAGATAATTCTGTACTCTACTGCCATTCGTAAAAGACTTTATCCACACACAATAGGGTTCAAAATCGCAAAACAGTTTTGCAACCGTAGAAGAGTTAGACTGTACCGGAATACTTATGTTGTTATTATGTTGATAAAACTGTAACAGCATTGTTAGATATACAGAATACAGACGCATGATTAGAATGCAAAATCTGAGAAGTTATGTGTGAGTTCGTTCTTGCGCTTTGTATATTATTATGTAAATTGTTTTAGTTTTGTGTTGAACTAGAAAGTTGAGCTGGAGTTCTAAACGTTTTGTGTCGAAACTAGAAGTCGTAATAGTCATCTATCTTTCAGGTGAAGATGTTAGTAGTTGTCAAAATGTATGGGCGAAGAAATGCAAAGGATTTTTTTTAAACAACATAATTTTAAATAGATTTACTATTACAAATTTAAATTTAGATAAAAAGAACCGAATAACTCGTGCAAAAGAAAAGCAAATTGAAAAGTAAAATCACAAACGTTTTATTTTAAATGACACGACAGCGCAATCGGACTCTATAATAAATAAACGACGAAAACAAATAAATAATCATTAAATTGCTACGGTTAGAATAAAAACGCTCCTCAGTCTAAATGTCACTATAAAATCCGTCTCTTACTTATTCAATAAACGTTTACAGTGTGGGAACAAAATATAACCCACTTTGTTCGAAAGAAACTACAGCTATTTGTCAATGCGCATCCGTATTCTGTGAATTTGTTTTGACTTTACGTAGGTATTTATAGATGTAGAATTTTAATTTGACTTGCATATTACAGTCTGAATAATGCATTATATCAGGTCATATTAGGATCTATAGTTGCTAGCTACAGAGGAATCAATAAAGAATGTCATACCTAGTGTATCTTTCAGGCAGTAAGGTGGTGGGGCGATATGTAATTGTAAATGCGTCAACCCCGACAACCTCGTGCTGGGTTTTGTCTACGAGACATTTAGGTTAGAGGTTTTAGTACGATTAGACTCTCATATGACCCATCTACAAGCAACTTTACATACACCGACATGTCCAGATAGCGCTTGTGTCTTATTGCAATAAAATCATTATGAGTGAAATTGTAATAAAAAAAACTTGAGAGGTGTCATGGGACACCCTAATAGAACGAAGTTCCTTTCGATCAAAAGATATCTTATAATTTTTTTTCCTAACGTAACGCGCGATAAGGAACGTGTTTTAAAAGATTTTGATCACAGCGCCATCTAGCGATAATCATCTAAAACAAAAATAAGGAACGTGTTTTAAAAGATTTTGATCACAGCGCCATCTAGCGATAATCATCTAAAACAAAAAAAGTGTCGTGACAACTTTTCGTAAGATTTTTTTCCGTCTAGCCCCCTTTCGATAACGTGCGATAAGGAACTTCGTTCCAATATTGTAGCAAAACTTGTAGCCCTGTTTTTATGTTGCTTGTTACCCTTATGTCTCCGACAACCGAGTAAAAACACCGCATCTACATTTTGTCAATGCGCATCCCTATTCCGTAAGTTTGTTTTGACTTTACGTAGGTAGGTTAATAAATTCGAGTATCGAATTACGTAAGAACTCATGCGGTTTTTCATTGGGACACGATGTTTCGGTTTTTGAAGTTTATAGCTTGAATAGTGTGTTTATTTGTATTGTTATTCTGTTATTGTTTATTTCGTGAATGCACTAAGGTGTAGGAGTGATCGTAAATTTTATTATTTTATTTCACTTTGACACGATTATGTGTTGATGAAATTGTATGGTAAATTATACGGAAAAAGATGTCGTAGCTAAGTTTTCTCAAGTACGAGTAGTTTAACTAATATAACAATAATTAACAGAAAATATCAGAGGAGGAAACTAAAGTAGGTACTATAGTAATATACATGTTCATTCCTATATTTATTTGCCAAAAATATTGTAAAAATTACGTTCTACCGTACAGTAAGTTATCATTATAAGTTAATTAAAAATTATCAAAATGTTTTGTCTTAGCAAAATATACTTCATGCCCGTGGTATAAATATCATTAACAAAATCACAAACATGTTCGCAATACGGAAGAAAGTACGAAAATTTGTCCTCAACTTTCAAAAACACAACTGATTTGATGCGGACATTTTCCCTGCAAAAAACACTCGTTCACGTTGACAAATACGACGTCATTTTGAGGCAACAACATCGAGGAAAACCGTTACGTCTAAATTTTACAAGCGTAACAGGGCTTTCATAAACAAATTCTACGTATTTCGGTACAATTTCACGGGCTATTTTACTCGTGCGTATTCTAGTCGACAATTGAAAAAGTCCCGAAAGTTCCTATTTATGCGGCCCTCTCGCTCAAGCTTAGTTTAGTGGAGAAATGAGTTTATATTTACATCACAAGAAGCTGAATTTATAGGAAGACCTAAAAATATTTTTGGTAAGTTGTTGAAAAAAAAATACAGGTAGATATTAAAGATTGTTATTTTCTTGTTGGTACGACATTATGAACTTATTGGATAGACAATACCAATAACCAGGTCACAGAGGGTGAACGTCGAATGTTCGCACATCGCACTAGGGTGCGATACGGTAGGCCGTGTCAACTTCCTCTATTCTTTTTATTTTTTACAATTGGAAATGACTTCATCTTCAATAATATGACTATAAATCATATTGTTGCATTATGACTGGTTATGTAACCTATAACTTACTATATCGCTTAATAAACATTGATTGTATTAGTAAAATAAAGTATAAAAATATTTATATCATTATAAAACTGAAACAAAATCAGAGCCAAAGTATATTTTACATTTTCCTTTGTTAGTAATATCGTATTTTTAAATTGTTTCGACTAACATTAAGAATGCAGTATATATGGAAGTTCATTCACATTTCACTTTATATTTGAAATAGATCGGACTATATTTCCCGATCTTATACAAGTTAAAGATAAAGAGAAATAGAATAGGCCTTTTACATTTTAAAATTAAAAGTGAAAATAAATTATTTTCCCTGATTTATAAAATTTTGACAATGCATTTGTACAAATGTTGAAGCCCGCTTAATATGAGAATATGTAAGTAGAGCTTTTGGTTTGATTTATTTTTTCACTATGTGTCTAGTTCAATCTGCTTGCATGCGTCACTCATTGTATTGTCACGAGAATCTGCAGTTAAAAAAAAGAAAATAAAACTCAAATCTTACTAATAACAAAAACCAGTTTAAAAATTGTTATTGCAACAACAATAAAATCGGAGATATAAATTGCAATCATTCCACAAAATTAAAACAATTTGTTCCATAACCAACAATTTTAATCAGTTTTAAGCAACAAAGTGTAGAACAAAAGTCGTTCCATATTCTCAATATCCGCGGACCTCACAGTCAGAGGTAGGTGTTCTCCGCGGGATGCCATTTGGCTGCTAAGTGATTTTATTTGTGTCCACATCTCTGTATCATATTACACCGGGACCAGCTGCTTGATCGATTGTACAACGTCGCTGAATATGACCATATAATCAAAAAGTCAAACTGCTAACTATACGGGTCAATTGATGATAAAGTTACACAAGACGTTTTTAGAATAATGTTACTCGTAATAATATGGAAACATTCCGCACATTCTGCTCTTGGTTATATGTTTCCATTTTACTTAAAGATTGTAAAAGATATAGCAATGAGGACGCCTGAATCTTAAAGAATACGACGTACGAGAAACACGATAATATATGAATCCAAACAAAAAACAAATGCGATACGAGATCAAATCTCACATGTCCAATCATAAAATAACCGCTAAACTAATTCAAAGTTTATTAAGTTAATATAAAAGTGCTAAACCTGCAAAACATTCTTAGTAGACCATATAAAAAGTAACAAGCGTTGTTGTTCATAAAATATCATTAACGACATTAGTTAAGAGTTTAAAATGTTAATTTTAATTAAGATAATACTAAAACCGAGAATATAAGTACCGAAACATGGTACTAATGTAAGTCGATTTGTTTTGCCATAAAAAGCAAGTTGGCAGTAGTCCTACTGTGATAGCTAATGGAGTTTGCCTTTTCTTAATGTAAAACATCGCTTACTTTATAACTGTCATATATTCTGGTATTCCTAGTGCTTTTATTGCAAATAAGGCTGTGAAAACGATGAAAACGTTGTCATAATAATTTCTAGACTTGTTAATTATGTGCTAAAGCTTGTTACGAATATTGTTTTTTTACTTTAGATAGATATGAAACATTAATGAATTTATGTAAAGCACGTTTTAGCAAGCAATTAAGAAGTCACTAATTTTAAATTACGTAGAGAAAATCAATCATGTTTTCCAAAATGCATCAACGGCTTGAAATATTTCCTATACAGCCGGTGAACATCAAAAATGTTATCAAATCAATAAAAATTATACAAATCACGAATAAAAATACAAAAAAGACATGATGAATGCAAAATACAACAATTTCCCTAAAGTCCTTAACGTGGTAAATGAGACAGGCAACGTGCAATAAAATTGTTGAGGGCGGCATTATGTTAACATTTGGGAGTTTTTATCACCATTTTGCGCGCGTAAAAGTTTGTTTGTTTGATGATGCTCCTCATATTTTTAATGTAAACATGACCTTTGCAGAATTCCAGCTTTGTTGAGTGAAATTGTTTTTTTATTTTTAAGACGTGAATTGATGTTTGCAAAAATGCGTTGTTATATTTATTTGGGTGAGTTATGTTTGAAAAAAAAATCAATATGTTTGTCTGTACGGAAGCTACGATGATACAAACAGATGTAAACACACAGACAGGTTCAAATTAAAACACTCTCTTGCTTTTTCGTTGTAGGTGAAACTACTGACTTTATCTAGCAAAAAGTTGCTTTCAAAATATTATGTAATGCGTGTTTTATAAAACAAATATAAATGTGTGACAAATTTTATCAATTAATACACAATCTAAAACAATTTCACGTTTCAAAATATAAATAAACGAAAGAGACCTCCTGCCTCGAACACACGACATGTCCAATATTTTTTTCATTCTTTATGCAAATCTAGAAACAGCCGTGCCCGAACCTTATCCAAGAATGTCACTCTCAGCTGTGGAATCGATTTAGAAGTTTATTCAGACTGACAACGCGTGAAGCAAGCTTGAGCTCGGAATCTATTCCAGCCAGCACACCTCTGAGTAAACCTATGTGTATATTGTATTTGAATATCGCGGCGTCTAAGTAGGTTGATAAAACGCAAATGTGTTCATAGTTTAATTAGCTTAATAGTATTTATAAACGATAAATGCTCTAGACGTAGGTAACATAAAGTTGTGAATGTAATTTTGTGGTTGATGTTTGCATTATGTTATTGTGAATTTTCTTGTATTCTCATTTTAATTACTTTCAAAAGGAACATTATTTTTTTACAGTAAAACGGGTAAAAGTTATGACGGAAATTTGAACGCCTAACAACCGTCACTTATTAAACTGTTATATTCAAAGTACTTCTTCAATTTTCGAGAGTATAAATCGGTGTTTTTTATTTATCATAAGAAAAATAATATTTATTAACTGATAACCGCAGCGTCATTTCAGCTCGTGTAAACACAGCTTTACCGCCTCAGCTTCGGGCACGCGTTACTTGAGCGTTCAGATGCCGATTTGAATTTGGTGCGATATCCTATCTAGATCGAATCTATCGAAAAACATTACACACGAAACGCTTGTTTTGAGTGAGTCGTAATTTAACCAGATCTGTTCGTGTGTACAGGCTTCGGTATTTTCTCGGAAATCGTGTATGGCGACAGGTCCTATCTTATACGGAATAGATTTTCTATTTACACATGGAATTAGAAAAGTACTTTAAGCTTACTTTTGGCTTAAACTTGAATTGTACGGGTAAATTTGTATATATTGTAAACTGAAAGGTAAAATTGTACAGATACCTTAAGATTTTTTTATTGCAAGTCAGAAAAACGAGTTTACGACCCACCTGATGTTGCTCATGAATCTTGCAGTGCAAAGTGCATTACCTATCACCTCTGCTTATTTAGAACTTTTCTTAAACCACGTTAAAAGAGTGATATTTTATAACAGATTAGTAGCAGTAACTTTTGAAATCAAAATTGAATTATAAGTAATGATACATTTATAAGTCACATTCAAAACATGCTAATTCTTATTCATAAAAAAAATACCACTCCATTCTTTGTTTCCTCAAAATCGTATTATAGTTCGCTCGAATTCTTTCAATCACACAAATTCTAAATTAGAAGCAATCACTCTTATGAGCCGCAGCGGGGCGATTATCTTCGTCGACGCTGTATCTTGAAATGACTCGCTTGTTGTTCAGATAACATCGAAATTTATGTACTGGGGTTGCGGAATTATACTTCAGAAAGTAGATGTCGCAAATTGTATCTATCTTGGTTTGAAAATGGAAATTATTTCTTTGGATGCTCGAGGTTATCTGTATCGGTAATACAGGGTGTAAAAAAAAAACAATTGTAGATCTATGCACTGTTTAATCTGAATGTCCCTTTTACTGTATGTAATCAAAATAAATATATTTTACTTCGTTATGTATCCTTTAAGATAGTAGCATACCTCTTGTTGTAGAAGATATTTTTCAAGAAAAAAATAGTTTCCGAATTTCGAGACTATTTCAAGTACCTAAAGTTATTATAAAAAAAATGTAACGTTTGTTAAACGTTTTTTTTTAAATTGTAATATAAAGAAAATTTTTTTTTTTAATTCCAAATGGCCTATTACTTACTTTGTACACGTAAACATTATTTTCACAATATTTAAATGCTTTTCATGTTCCATGGTTTTAGAACACCCTTTATCATGTCATAGAAAATAATTTACAAAGAGAAAGGAATTTCAAGATAAGATTTTTTTTCATAATAAAAATGACATTAGAATTTACAAAGAAAACTTGAACTCTTTATCAATAAATAGTAAATGTTTCTTTTGTGTCGTGTATTCATTTGTCCTCCGGTGGTACAAGACGATGTATCTAATTATATTTTAAGTACAGAACGGACCTTTTTTAATAATATGAAATGGTTGTATTTTCATCTAATTAGGTATTTAATCTTCTTTATAGGTAAAGATTAAAGTCTCATTCGTTTGTGTTTCATTTCATTTCAAGTCACATACATAAAATTGTACATGAGGTCTTCAATAAAATGAGAAATTTATTTATTTCACCTAAAATAATTTGGAAAAAAAATAAAGTAGATATATCTTTCGGTCGGTTGTCCTAGTTTCGATTTAATTTAATACTTTGAGAAAAAAATTAAGTGCAAAGTTTCTTTGATAGAAATCTGAAATAGGTATAATATTTATTATGATCTTCTATAGTATATTGAGGGACTGATAGTGGTGTACACAAACTTAGAGCATAGTTGAAACATATAGGTACCTATATACCAAATATTTTTGAAGTTCAATATAAATAACACTCCTACTAAAACAATCGAATATCCCTATCTTATCGCATTGTTACGAATTCACAAGAAAAATCGAATGAATAAAATTAACATAAGAACTAGTTGAACGTACTAATAAAATATAATTTTAATGTCAAGACTGTGGTTCCCATTGCCCGAGGGTTTCCTGGGTGGCCCTTCTCATGACGACAGAATTATCGGCAATTGAGCTTCAAACGTCGGCCGCCTGTCTCCGGTTGCTGTTCCAAGATCTTAATTGCTCCCTGAATTGTTTTATAACTAAAGTGTTCCCAGAAGTTTTGTAAAATATTTAATGAGTACTTAATCATTTATCAAAATGTTCAATTTTCTATTTATATCAGTAATATATTTACCAGGTCAAGTCAAAAGTATAGTAGGTGCGTTTCAGTGATTTTACTATATTTCAATTAATAGTTGATTTACCTAATTTAGAGGAAATAAAATCCGAAGTAATTTGAGCTCTGAAATTACAATTATACGAACTACGGATTCATATTATTCGGTGTTATGGATCATATTTAATTTATTTCACAAGAAAGCAAATTAAGTTAGCAGGCACAGGTATATTGGTACCGTACGTTGCGTGTTTTTTTCCATTATTTATTTCCGATCATTTAATTTTCTTCTATATTCATAAAAGGAAGTACTCAACGTAATGAAACCTCATATAAATAATAAGCCTTATTACAAGACAACCATCATGTAATCCTACACCGGGTTGACAAAGCCTCGCCCAGGTTTAAGCCTCGGAGGGGATTGGACGACTACCCTTAACCTTTCCACTGTATAGGGTTTCAGTGCATACTTTACAATGGACGAATTCTATGGGGTTAAGAATGCTAGTGAAATGTACACCAGGAAACAGGAGGTCAACGTAAAATGAGTTTTGAAGTTGACGAGAAGACGAAAAGTATGTTAATTTTTTATTACAATTGGTTTTCATTTCATAATTTATTTTTACTTTATTTAAACTTGCACTTATGTATGTACTGTTTTAACATAATCTTTCTTGCCTTGCCCGAAGCTTTCTTGCTCGCTAAGGGTTATCAGTTTTGAGTTTTCAGTTGAATTGTGTACAAAAAACATACCCGAGAATAACAAAAAATATTTTATACTTTTTTATTACATTTTCGTGAAAAGTATCAAATTAGTTCGTAAAACTTCTAAGGTCATAGATTCGCCAACAAGAAACAATAGACGTTTACGTATCAACGCAAACACATGTCTAACCAAATAAAACAACCTCAGAACAAAACTACAAGTGTTAACATTAAATCAGGTATATTTACGAGGCTCACGCGTTTATCTCGCGTCAAGAACACATTCACCACGAGCCGGGCGCAAAAACGAGTATAATAAAATCGCGACCTCAGTGTAGGTATCTTCGACAAAGTTCACAACCTTATAGCCAATTGACATCCAGACACGAATATCCTATGTAATTTGAAGGTAAATTACAGTAATGCAACTTTGAAAAAAAAAAAATATACGTTTCCAATCGAAAATGTTAATATAAATACTTCTTCTTTCGCTATATCTTATCCCATTTAGAAGAAGTCGGCGCAATATGTCAAATACTAATATGACCATATTACTTACTAACTACTAACGATCAACTAGTGACCTATCAGTTGGTTCCTCTGCATGTCAATGAAAAATAATAGATATGTGCCAAGTAAATCTACAAATACTGTGGACATTGTAATCGATTTGCTCGGTTACTATCACTTACATAAACGGTTAGTATAACAGCGTTTCTTTCTGTTATCATTATCGTCATCCTAAGTCACTCTTAGCCCACTGCTATTTTTATTATTATGTATTAGTTGGCCTGCTTGCAAGGCAAGGACAAACTAATAGAAATACTGTGACACTGTAATCTACTTATTCGGTTACTATCGCTTACTTTTACAAACGATTAGCATACAAAATTTTCTTCTGTTATCATCATCATCGGCGGTTGGAGGTTTTAGTGCGGTTCAACTCCCACATACCGGTGATTTCCTCCAACTAAAAAAAAAAAAGTCACCATTCGACCACTGCTACATGTACATTGTACATACTCATCCAATAGGATCAATCGATCCAGCGTTCCTGTGAATTTAACAACTCGACTTTATAAGTGATTCACAGCACTTCCTTGAAATGACATTCTCTCCAAAACTTTCACTTTTTCAACGACAACCTTTTCTATGATATGTGCCTTTCCAAATTATCATACTGTTTATATACTATCTCGTACTCTAGGGTCGTGATCGAAAGAAAGAAAGATACTCGTTATTTGCGAGTCGGCGTTGGGCCATAAACGTTATCACTAACTAGCGATCGGGGCGGATCGATCCCTTGATTCGACTCACGAAATTAAGGAAATCGCTCATGGGGATATTATTCCCGGAGACGAAGATACCATCTGCTCAGATGTACGAGGTTTTCGCAGTTCTTTTGAGAGTTTTTCGGTCCGGAAATTCTCTTTCCGGCTCTTCCGGGTTTTTAATCTAAAACTTTTCGATTACTTAATCTCGGTTAAAAATTCGAAGTTGCTAGATTAGTTCTTATATTTGAAAGCCAAATTTATGAACTGCTATGAAAACTACTATTTGCATTATTAGTGACCCTAAACATGGTAAAAAATTCTTGAAATAAAATTTGGATAGGCATTATTGATTCATAATATTGGTAAGTGAACTGTAATTTAACTATTACCAGTTGCTTATCACAGCATCAACTAAACTAAAAACAACTTTCTCATTCACGCACTATCATTACGATATCCGACTTGTTCAAGTAAGGTCAAGAACAAGGATGTGCTGTATCAATTATCCCATACAAAAATAGATCCAAAACTATGACACATTGTTTACGCATAGCTGTCAAACAATTGCCTCTTATCTCTCAGTCTTGGAGAAACAAATTGTTTTAGCCGGTCGCAGCTGACAATGGTTCGGTCACCTATCATTTTGACGAGGCGTTGGGTGGTCCCACTAATTGCCCAACGTCGTCCAACCTTGGTGACAAATAGGAAAGAAAAGATAACGATGATCAATTGGTTTGTTTTTGTATCATTGGTGATTAGGCTGCTTAATCAGGCGTGTATTATTATAATGAGGTACATTTTTTTATCGTTATGAATATTGGGTACTTTAATATTTAGATAATGTCGTGATTCTGATAAAAGTAATTTGGTTTTGATAGATAAGTAGACGTTTGTTAGGATTATAACTTTTCTGAGTATAATATTTTGTCCACAATATGCGCCGTTGAGCGCTCGATTATACCTTTGTCAAACGTCAAATAAAAAGGCTTTATAGTGCATCAGCTTTTGAATATATCTTTTTGTTTCATACAGACATTTAGTATATGCAATTAGTACCACGACACAAGGACCGTAGAAAATAATACTTGCGGAAAATGTATGTCAAACTAATCTTACTTTTACAATCAATTTGAAAATTTTATACGTAGAAGCACTTGCAAGTCTATTTTGGAATAAGTACAAAGAAAGTTAGGATAAACTCTTCAACGAACAGATACTGATCGTGACTTTAATTGTACGTGGCGCTAACGTAACGTTTCAGCTACAAGTGTTCTTCAGGGGCGGGTTACATGACACTCAAATGAATAATGCTTCAAATCAAAAAATATAGGGTTGAATTCTGATGTTTTTTTACGATGCAGTACACGTAAATCATAAACTCAAAATTAAGATTAATGTTTTCTTGAGTTTATGTTTTTTTTTGTATCAATAATAAAACTGTAAAAATCAATTTACTTAGTAACATTTTATGATAACAATAGTTAAGTAACACACAGCACACAAAACCAAACTTTTTTTGATAAAACAAACACGTAAAAGACACAAAAGAAGACAAAAAGTATTTAAAACAACATGAAACGGAGGCACTCATATAATAGCATCATTGGTTCCTTTTTGTTCCGCATCATAAAATAAAATAATTGAAACAACAGTAAGCTCTCACGGAATAATTTCATTTAATGATTGTTTTGTTTATGCGACGGGACAATGTGTGTTTAACGACATTCTGATTGTCCTCGTCACGGTTCATTCGATTGAGGAAGAAATTTGGAAAGACAAAACGACTTTTATCATACATAATATCAACTCCATTATCGATAATTTACTGCGGTTAATGGTATCAGGAGTTTTATTTAGTTTCATTCCACATGTTATTGTAGTTGACTTGGTTAATGTATGCTTATGATTCCGTCTAACATTTCAAAAGTTTGCTGGTATCTTGTTAAAATGTGTTCGATAATGTAATTCGTTGAGTGTCAAATTATATTTAATTTATTTTTTCGTTTCATGATAATTAAACTTTACTTAAAATATGATTATTATAGTTACACCAAATTAATTTGTAGATCATTTAATCATAATAATATTACAAAGGCGAAAGTTTGTATGTATGGATGTATGTTTGTTACTCTTTCACGTAAAAACTACTGAATGGATTTGAATGAAACTTTACCACAATATAGCTTATACATCAGAATAACACATAGGCTACAATTTTTGAACCCCTTTGTAGTGCAGACGAAGTTGCGCGGGTCACCTAGTATTCTCATATATTAGGTATGCGTTATTTAAAAAAAATAACTATCTACCTATTTTTTCTAATTGGTGAAATAAGAAATATCGTCACCATGTAAGCCTAGCTTCGTGGCCTGTGTCTAATTTAGGCCGAGTTGATTTCGTCGTTTTCTCATTATAGCGAATGCCCGGGTGGCCGACGGTTGACAAGAGGAAATTGTCCCCAAAGATAAATAAAATTTGACTCGTTTGAAATGCACATTAATATTGTTTATGACTGCAGTTTAATATTTTGTATATAGGACTTGCAGATGTGCAATCTATTCTGATATTATAAAGAGGACATATTTTCTTTTTTGTTTGCTTTGAAACTACGTAAAAACAATTTTAAAAACTATTTCACTAAATGAAAATTACACTATACCTACTATGTAGTAGTACTGAATCGGATATAGACTCAACAACAGCTTAACACTAAGCTAACGGCTACCTGCTTACAGGCTGTGTAGTTAACAATATTTCAAGTCATAGGTAGTCAGTTTAATCTTAGAACTTTCAAAATATTAACAATACTCGTATTTGAGTTTTCATTCCTAAATCTGTTTTTTTTAATTCACTTTCTACTAATAAAAAAAATAGCATTATTAGCTATTAAAAGTATACCCCTAATATATACTTCGGAATATCAAAAATATTTAGTCAATGCAGTCAACAGAAAAACTTCTAAACTATAGAGGAAGAAGAACTAAGTCGTAACAAGAAACATTATCTGTCTAAACACTTAATTCACTCATTATAAGAAATACCGGAAGGTAAGTCGTAACAAGGCGTTATTTTATCAGCTCAAAACTCATAAAGCACATAAATATAACGAAGGATGTTATTAAACTTGGGAGTATAATATATCCATTCCAGTTTTGCGTTACTCGAACCTACAATTAATTAAGAAAGCACTTAATATTTACGAGTTTAACGAAGAGTAGTTAACTCCTAACGTTTATAACACTAGAAGTTAACTGCTTATATAAAATAGTTAATATTGTTTAGGTCTTAAAAAGTTGTTTAAAATTACGCCATTGAATTTTATGTTGATAATAACATTTTCAACGAATATATCGGTTTGAATTCAGATTGTCTGAAGGAAATTGTATAAAGGTTTTGTTTTGAATTAGGTAAGCATTTAGAAAGTGTTCTTCAAAATACATCACCTATTCAAGACCTGAGTAAGAGACTAATAGACCACTTATTTTTGTTGTGTTACATTCACGGTGTTTTCGAGTAAAATGATTTGTCCTTCTTCAAGCGAGGCTTAAAAGTTTTGAAAAGATATAGTTAAAGTGATAGATGGCGCCACCATCATGGTGCAAATGGCATGTTAGGTAGTCTGCCTACAAGGCAATAAAAAAAAAATTGTTGGTATTGTTATGGTACATACTTAAGCGGTAATTTCTTGTCAGTAGGTAAGGCGAAAGATCGTATACTTATCATTACTATAGAAAAATAGACTTTCATTAGCAAGTTGAAATGAGTATACTACATTGTTACGAAAACTACATATTATTATTATGAGTTAATTTCCTGATGGTAGAGGCAATAAGCCCTATTCTCAGGCCATTAGCCTTCGACTAAGTATCAAAGTAATAACAAAACTGACGTTGTGTAGACATACCTAAATTTACCTATCGCCATATAATTTTATCATTAATGGTTTGGCCATTAAATTCTGATTTTATAATATCGTTATCGAGAATCATTAGCGAATTTACTACCACTTTACTGCTACTTTGTTCGTTAAGAATATAACGGTAACTTCTTTAAAAACTTTTATGGTTAACTGCAACCTAATGCAAGTTGAATCACCTGTTGATGTTTTTAAATTACATTTTTATTTCCTAGGAGGCAGATTTTCAATGATATTTTTGATTTTGATATGTAAATCACCGAATTCGTATTAGGCAAGCCATATGGGCTACGCTTGAATTCTCCACCCAGACAGACAAGATACTCAGTAACGAGCATTGATAGGTTGATACAACCCCTTAAATTAATCATGACATTCTTATAAAGGAGAAAGATGATCTTGAAAATAAATGATTTCTTTTTAAAAACAAAAATGTTTTTAATACTCAGTTAGTCTTTCAGGATTTTGCGTAGTTCTTTAAGACTTCCTTTGTTATTTAAAAGTTCAGTTATTAATGAAATTCCGGACATCCTGAAGCGTTGTGAAAAAAATCGTCGACGCCAACGTAGATTGCGTCGCGCGTCCTTTATCCCCTAACTTTTTAAATTTCATCAGAATATTAACTAGGGCCATCCCTTTGAATCTGGAACGACGGATTTTAACCTCCAAAAGTCCATCAAAAAGGTAATTAAGATGAATTAACGATCACAAAGCCTTGTACCGTCCTAGCCTCAGTTGTAACATTTATTCGACCTAATTGACTCCCACGCCACATAATTTCCACGGCAAATTACTGGGCGAAAGATTAGATTCACTCGATGCCCAATTTTCTGAGACAATTGTCCAGTAAAATTAAAGGAATATGTTAATTTTTTTGTCGCGGTTCGTCAGAGCGGAAGATTATAATTATTACTTTTTTCAATGCTTTGTATTGAACCGTTCAGTCCGATGAGTGCTTAATGGATCTTTCACTAAATCTTTTATGACTTCGATATAATTTACGAAGAATAATAGAACTTATTCTGCCTTCTAAAGCGTACAATGCTATCATTCTAAAAGTTCATGATATTCCCATATTATTACAATACCATTTTTTCTTGATCGTTTTTATCGTCCATTTTTAAGTTTTTCAAACAATTGAATTTTTAAAGTACAGTGTAGCTCGATTTTTATTACAAGACTACTACATTTATTTCGATCTAGAATCGCAATGTCACTTAATTACTCTATATTCTATTCAATAAATTACTACTTTACATGTTTAAGTTACGAAATGACACGGTAAAACACTCCAACTTCTAATATCACAATAATATCAGCATAATAATACATTAACCAACAAAGTTTTTATAACACAAAAATAATTAAAATTAAACTTAAATATGTACCTACTAATATCTTTTCATATCGTTCCAACGTCCATGTGAAAACGCCAAGAGGCAGGTGCGTTAAATGTTACTCAAAGTACTTCCCTTATCAACTTAAACGCGCACTTAATTTGTTCTCTGCATTAATATTACGTTTTACCCTCTTCCTTTACATTTATCTGTTTTCCCTGTAACTGGGTAAAAAGCCATGTTTCCTTAATTAAAGAAACAACACGTGCGTCAGTATCACGAACCAGGGGTCAGAGGGATGTTTAAAATTGGTGTAAAATGTATTAGAATCCAGTGTAACTAAAACTGAAACATTTCATGTGTTTATTACGTTACTTGAATAAAGCCAGACAATTTGTTTGTGGATCATTTACATTAATAAAACTTAATAGTGTCTGTTTATTGTTAAATTTCGGTGTGTTTTGAACTTTTGGAACGTAAAGTACGTTATTGTCTGCTTTCATAATTATGAAGCTCGTTTTGAAATTAAGATTTATTTTAGTTACTTTTGATGTTGGTTTATAACAGCTTTTTTGATGCACTTGTTTTTAAGAAACGTAGGTTTTAAAATACGTTTTATTATCTTAATTTAATTAACTGAATTTTGATATGTTTTCTGAATTAAATTTAATGAAACTTCGGAATATGTTAAATTTTAAATTACCCAAGGGTATCAACATTAATTGTAATGTTTATTAATATTTCTATATTCATTTATTTTAAATCTAAAAGTTGGAAGACACTGGACTATTATTATTATTCCCAATAAGAGTTATTAAACAGGCTTAATTTACAAGGATTGACATGCGATTTGTAATTTCGTTCGTGAACTGAATTATAAAAATATTGTTTTTAGTTATAGCATTCATGAAAATAATGTTAATTAATTTGCAGTTAACTAGTTACGAGTTTCTTTATTGGAAATGTGCGTGACTTTGAAACAAAAAACTTCCTTTCCCTCGAACAGAAAATACAAATTAACGATTACATGAATGTGAGATTAATCTAACTACAGTAAAATATGATTTGCTTCAATTTAATAATGACTACTACAATTATTTTATTTATTTATTTCAATCAATTATAGATCATATTAATATTAGGTAATTACAAAATTCCATTAAATTAAATTACATTTATTATGGTAACAAATATTATTGGTAAAAGAGGGACACATCAGTTGTTTGTTTGTCAGTATATGAATCCTATCACAATGATTCATATACCGACAGTCAAACCTCTCTGCGAATACTCTCAGAATGATTAGGGACATAGTTTTTTACGTAATAACATGGAAAGTTAAAACTTCTATTTAAGTTTTAACAGCACCATTTCTGGTTTAATAAATTCATTACCTGTAATAATTCTACCAAACACAACTATAACTGGATTTTATAAGACAGTTTCACTTCTTCCGAATAATTAGAATAAAACACGACAAACTAACATTGTTTAAAGCATTCTTTACAACCGTATTATGGTAATGTTAACCACACGTTCTGAATAAACAGGACCACACACGTTCAAAGTGATACCAGAATAAAGGGGTGCCCATAAAAGTTGTTTCAGGAATGTTCGATTTCCCGTATGTCTTCAATGCAGTGATAATAAACATATCAGCAGACACTATTTTATGGAGTTAACGCTCTGTTTCTCTGAATTTGTATTTTGGGTAACCTAGTTTTTGTTTAGCTGGTTTTTGTAAGTGACATGATTATTGGGGTGTTTTGTAATAAATTGATGTGTTGATTGAAGAATGAATAAAGTTCCAATACAGTAAAAAAAAACATTAATATTATACTCAAATCATTTCTCTCTAATGGGTTTAGTGGAAGTTACATTTGCAAGAACTTCTTATTATGTCTTCAACGTATGAAAAAAACTTCTGTCTTCAGACCAAAATGATACAAACTTCAAAATGTGATTTAATCGATTTATAAAAAGTAAGTAGGTTTTTTTGTTTGTTTTGTTTTTTTTACAAATTTTGATTGTGTTTACATAATGATAGTGGTTGAAGCGCTTGCCTTCCGTGCGGGAGGTCGCGGGTTCAAAACCGGCCGGCATATGTATGTGCAATTTTTCACAACACCGCTAGCTAAAAACGGTGAAGGAAAACATCGTGAGGAAACCTGCATATCGGAAAAGGGTTCTAAAAATCCTTTGAAGATATGCGAAGTCCCCAATCCGCATTAGGCAAGCGTGGTGGACTATGCCTAACTCCTCTTCGGAGGAGACCTGAGCTCAGCAGTGGGCAGTAATGGGTTGTTACAGTACAGTACATAATGATATTACAATAATAATATTACAGAAATTGCGTTTAAAATATACTTAAAATAGTTTTCGTTAAACCAACTTATATTTTCATAACCGAAACATATTACTCGTCTAGAAAGTTTTATTACAATTTTATCGTTGTCCAACCAAGCCGTGGTATATCAGTAAGGCGGCAGGAAATAAGGGATCCATGTCCCCACCCGCCCGAGATTAATTCACTGAATAAATAAAAGTCAGCGGATTAGCCCAAAGTCGTTTCTTCCCTCTTAAGCTGACCTCGCGTGCTTTTGTGGAAAAATGCCCACCACATAAATAAAAATGTGGTATATACTGAATCAAAGTGAAACAGACGGCTACTTGATTAATTTGGGTCTTGTTTTACCAGACAATTGATTGTTTTGTTTGTTGTTTTCATTTCTGTAATGAGGTCGTGAAGTATTGTTGTTGGTCGATGTTTATACTAAGAATTAAGGATTCTAAGATTTTTCTTTACTACTGCAATAAAGTAACTGATTAACGGACTTAATTTGCTATTCTTGCACATCAATGTATGCAGTGCACATGAGCAAGTGCTTACCATTTGCTGAAATTTTAACGAATCTACCTAAAAGATCACAATATAATCTATTAATGACCACAGGCTACTCGAAATCATTCCTAATTGCAGTCATATTCGATTCAATTCAAATTAACTTTTTAATATAGTACCTACCTTAAAATTCATTAAATAAGTGAATACCTAAATCACCTTTTTTTTGGGGTTGGTTTTGGGGTACCTATGTGGAAGTTGAAGCTCACTAAAGCCTCCAACCGCTCACACTCAACGTCCGATCCCAGCTGAGGCCAGAACCCAGCACGGGGTTATGAGAGACGGCGCGACGCGTTACGCGTTACGCTCTCGGCACTCTTTCCCGTCACGCCGGCTCCAATTCTTGCGGCTTGCCGCAGTGAAGCATTATTTAAAAAATAAACAAATTATAATCCTAACAAAAAAGAAACAACCTAAAAAACAAATCGGAGTTACGTTGAAGAACAAACGTTTAATATGCGCAGGTTAAACAAACCGTATGCGGGTGTACCCACCGAATTGCCAGGGAAAAAGATGAATCAAAAAAATTAAAAATCTTTAAAACTTCCGCGCAGCCAGACGGTTGCAGTCATAAAAAATTCAAGTTACGGCTTTTACGCTTACAAAATGAAATAGTGCTTTGTTTTCAACGAGGGGAATTATTAAGCTGATGTATAGTTTAATTTCTTAAGTGCATGGATACTTTGCAGTTCGCTGGAGTAACCCATTAAATGGTAACGACTAAATTGTTCGGGATTTTTCAGTTGAGGTATTTTGTGCTGCTCTTTTTAGTTCATGATGTCATTGTGTAAAGTCACAAGTATTATAATAAATATTTATGTTTTCATAACTTCGATATTAGGCTTAAAAACTTAATGCTAAACTGAAAATAATGAGGGGGATTTCTAGACATATTTTTTCAGTTTCTCCTCTCAAGGATTTTTTTTAAGGGGGAACATTTTTACAGCCCATAATGTACCTATTATTTAAATATATCAAGAACTAAATAAATTGGTAATGTTTCGTAATTTTAAAATGTTTAGTGGTCTGTAAATTAAAAAAAATACAGTTCAGTAGCAAACTAAAAAAAGTTTCTAAAAATAAAATTCATATTTTGTGACGTTTATCTACTACACATATTTCTGTACTTTATAAGAGACAAGAGAGAGAAGATTTTATATTTCAACTAGCTATACTATTTTAATTTATGGACCGACGATCTGGTCAAGATTGCGGGAGGTCACTGGATGCAGATGACGCAGGACCGGTCGATGTGGCGAAGTTTGGGGGAGGCCTATGTCCAGCAGTGGACGTCTATAGGCTGATGATGATGATACTATTTTAATATCTTGAAACCTGAAAACGACACCACAGAATAACTATACAGAAGGAAACCATCATATAAATTGCTTTGACAAACTCGCATTTAAGTCGGAACGAAATTCCGTGTGGTTTCAAAGGTATTCGGGAGCGAATGTCAAACGTTTCAGGAACGTAATGAATGCAAAAATAAAACTGAAAGCCAGATTTGTTGACCCTAGTGCAAATGTCAAAAGAGTAACCTACATTTTTTTTTTCATATCGTTAGACGACCTTACAGCCCTCTGTAGGTAAGCAGTAACTACCATTGCAGTATCATTACACACTATGAGGTTGACTTACAACTAAGCTTCACATCTCTATAGTACATTAATCTGTGCTACCAATCCGTAATGTCACTTGAGATTCCCGCATCGAAATCTCACGAGCCACTATCGTAACAAGATCATAATATTCAATCTGCCGACATGATTAGCCAAGCGTGACTGTAATCCAGGAACGTATATTTCAGTAGGTAACCGACGGACGTCGTACGCGGTCCCGAACGTTACATTACCGCAAATTGCATTATACCTTGTGTGGTTACACTGCAGTATATGCGAAAACTGGGTATGCGACTGAAATTGAATTTTGTGTTTAAATAAAACGGTTCATTTTTGTATTTTTCGAATTCGGTTGCTGCATTTGTTTTGAGGTTTATTTTTGAGATGTATATTAAATAATAACTTAGAGAAAAGTTTCATATCACTATCATAATAATATTTGCTTTATAAACAGCCGCAGTAAAGGCAAATTCGAGTTTGAATAGGCGATTCGCGATTAGGCGGATAAAACCTAAACTTATATAAGTACCTTACTAAATTACCTCTTTAACCCATTAGGGCGGCGCGACGGGAAAGAGTGCCGTGGGCGTAACGCGTCGCGCCGCCCCTTATAAGCCCGTGCTGGGTTCTGGCCTCAGCTGGGGTTCGGACGCTGAGTGTGAGCGGTTGGAGGTTTTAGTGCGGTTCAACTCCCACATACCCGGAATCCGGTGATATCCTCCAACTAAAAAACAAAAAAAAATTAACCCATTATCTCGTTTCTCAACTCAAGTCTTTCTCAATTTATAAATGGGCGCTGTAAGTTTTTAAATCACCAATTCTTGTAAATTTTGGTAATTGTATTTTATAAATTTCATTATAATCCAAACCTACACCTCTACATCAAAAACACTATGAAGTGGAAGTTTCTAAGAATACTCGTACACTCAGTAAATATGAATATATCTGCAACTAAATTCACTTTCAACGTGAACTGAGAACTGTTTTCACAGTTTTGTTTCTTAAACGTTTATGAGAATTGTTTTAGAAGCGTTTGAAATGAGGTTGAAACAATTGGGTAAGAAAATTCAACGGTCTCCAGTGTAAGTATTTTTAGATTTTCGTTTTAAAAGAAAATGGAGTTTGAAGTTTCTTTTCATTGGAAAATATCGACCTTAGTTCAGATTAACATTATTACAGTTTTGTGACTGTAGTTTAAAAATCGTAATAAATCTTAGTACTGTAGTCAATGCATTTATTTTATGAGAATAATTATTGCTTGATCCTAATTATATAAAAATATGTAAACGTGGTATTTTAGGTATGACTAAAATAAATTATAATCCAGTTATAAACTTATTCAAACACTCGCGGCTTTCTATTATACTTTCATGCATTTTGAAAGGGTTCTTACCACGATATTTAATTAATTGACATTTATTTAATTCATTGAAATATCGAGAAAACTCAATTAATTAAATATCATGGTAAGAACCCGTTCAAAATGCACGAAAGTATAATCCAGTTTTTGAAGCAATTTTTGTTTAAAAGAGATTCCAATTTATGCCGTTTCAAACAAGCGCCACAATTACAGACGTACGCATTTTCTTTATACATATTACAATAGTAAGTCAAACATCAGCACAGAAATACCAAAACTGGCAATGAAATAAAATAAATAAGAAAATATAAATGAATCTACTTATTACAAACGTACTATATGAATTGATGGAATAAATAGAAGTGATCATAAAATGCAAGTCGCTCAAGGAGTCTTTTCAATCAATCACAAGTTAATCGAAAATTCCAGTCCAATAAACGCACGCATTCGTATGATTCTGAGTAATATTTGAAACTGTTCGGATTCCATTTATCTGTTATTTAGCTCCCTGAGACTTCACACAATTTATTTGAGAATGAAATTAATTCAAATATTTGCTAGCGAAGACACAAATTTATTTTGAATTTATTTGAAGGAGTCTTTACGAAAATAAATACTTGTTTACCTAAATATTGACAAGCCCTACGGGAGATGGCTATCGATCTAATACTACCTGATACATTTTTTCGAACAGACCACTACGAATAAGTGTCTCCAAATTTTAATAGATTGCCTACTAAACATCAAGTTTTTTTACAACAGATCTTAAATATTTTTCAGTTTAAGACATGTTTTGCACTTTAGGTGTGTAGGTCATTCCAAAGTTTTTTGTTCAGTTAGCAATCAAAAGACTACCAATTTTTTATTTTGATGTTTATCTGGTGCCATTTTAATATCTAATCGAGTATTTAGTTGGCAGGTAATTGAAGAAATTATTAAAGCGTCACGACATACTATAAGATGTAGAAAAGACGGAATGTCATTCGAAATCCACAATATTTAAGTTGCCTGATCTATTCGCCGTGACTTTTTAGTGTGGCCGCTGCCTAAGATCCACCTATCTTTTACTTAGTTCTTTAAAACTTCACACAATTTACTTTAGAATAAAATTTCTAAAAAGATAAAGAAATAGTTCTTTGAAGTAAAAGTAAGACATAGAGGTTTAAGCAAAAAATCCAAAAATTCTGCTATTTATGATAATAGACTTTTGGACAGACTAGATTTTCGGTATCAGTTTATCCTTGGACTTTCTATTTAATATAAGTAGATACCCGTATCAGCTCAAATCAGCTGGCCATTTTGATATAAATTTAGATAATAATACTATATTCTAGATGTCATTCTCGTGCATTTTCAATTCAAGCTTCGGTATCGAGATTGTTTTATATCATATCGAAGAAAATTACATTCAATTTACTATTATTTTAATATTACATAATGTAAAATTATGAATATTTAGTGAATTGTTCTTTCTAATCTATTTATTTAACGTGATAGACGTAAGTAAAAGTTGTGATATCTTATAACCAAAGATATTAAATTCAAGACCAATATTCCAAATTACTTATTATACAATTTCATGTTGTATAATAAACTCTATATTCAACATTCCTATTACAATAAAACAAAATACAAACGATCAAAATTAAAATGGAAATTAACTTTAATGACCTCGCAGTACAATAACCATTCAAACAATAAAGAGCAATGATAACTAGCTCGTTTGGCGCAAATGAAATTCATTATTACCACACATTTTTAAAAATGCGTTCCATCTAGCCAACTGTTATTAAATAACCACTGTATTTAATTTAGTAGCACTATTCGTGCATGGAGGAGGCACAATAAATAGGATTTAATGCCTCTTTTATTATGATGCATAAACGTGAATCACCTCAAATGGGTTATGTATGAAAAAACTGAGCCACACACTTGGCAAATATGCTAAATTATTCAGTTTTAAAAATGAGGCTGGGAATAACGGAAGCGTCTCGGTCAGAACGGAAACAATTTTAAAAATTAATTTTGATACAACCGTAAATAGCCACGAATGAGCTTGAAAAATGCAGGTAAGGATGTATGAGTTTTTTTTAAGCATTTTAGATTGCTTTTAATAATAATATCAAATTTTTACATAATAGTATATTTACTTATTTGTTTAGGAGTGGTAATTTTGGAAAAACTCTTCTACCGAAATGTGTAACCAAAATCTGCTATAGTCAAGCGTGGTGGGCTAAGCCTGATCCCTGTAGTAAGGAGACCTGTGCACAGCAGTGGGCAGTAAACGGTTTGATATCCGAGGTGAATAAAATAATCAAGTGAATTCAGGTGATCCATATTTCGCGCTATTGATTTACCCGTTCATTTTCCTACTAATGCTGAGAAGTTCAGCTAAGGTAACAAAAAGCAGAGACAGGTTCACTGGAAAACGATGCATTATGATCCTCGCTTTCCTAGAAAAAATGTTATATTTTATTTAATCAAAATTAAAAAGCACAAAGCTCTTCTTATCTTTGAGTTGTCTTAAAAGAAATTAACCATTTGAACATTAAAATGTAGCACTTCGGAATAATCTGTTTAACCCTAAAACGATTTATCCATTTGTCATCTTAAAAGCCTTTTTCTAAAATTCATTTTCCTTATTCTTAATTGAATTATCAACTTATAAATTTATAATTTATTACCCCATTACTTATTCGAGAACATTCTCGAAGTTTATCTCGAATCAGTTTCCAATACGTTATCGCTAACGTTAGGAAGTGCTGTGTTAGAACTCAAGTGAAGTGGAAACTGAATTTCGAATGCATATTGAGTTAAGGGTATGCTATTTGTTCTATACCTTCATCTCGAAGCAGTACGATTTTTATCTTGATAATATTTTTATAATAATTATTGTTAACTTTTGTACTTCATTATTTAATTTGAAGATATACTTACAGAGAAAAATGGTCTTTTTAATTTTAACATTCAAAAAGACTGAAACATCTTTTAAGGTTTTTTTTCGAAAAAGACACACATATTTTATGTTTGACGAGTGCCATAGTTATCAATGAAAAAAATCGCACCATTACAGTTACAGTAAAGAGTCATAAAATGAGTAAATAGATCCAACAATATAAGCTCACGTTCCATTTCAAAATAGATTAATAATGTTTATTCAGCCACGTTCAGTTTGCCCTTAACATGTGCGAAAATCTAAAGTAATAAAGCTAGGAGTTGAGCGGTATTCCACCTGAATTATTTATCGCCTAACATTATTAACAGCACTATCGGCCGGTAGATGACTATCGTGTGCACTACACGCTCGAGTCGGGCTTCGCGCGCTTTCGTTTCGGAGGAAGATATAGATCGCTTGATATTGTTTCCATTATGGTTTACGTTACGATATTAACGTATTTTTTTTTATTTTTTTTTATGCCTTGTAGGCAGACGAGCCAACGGCCCACCTGATAGTAAGTGGTTACCGTCGCTCATGAACCTCTGCAATGTCAGGGGACACTGAGGGGTCGCTACCTACGACCTAACTTTAAGGACCCTCCTCAAGCCTCGTTTGAAGAAGGACAAGTCATAGCGGTCATTTGTTGGTAATGAAACTTCTTTAAACTAAGTTTAAAAAGACGGCATGTTTTAATGGCATGACAATATTGGAAAACGCTTCATCCCGCTAAATGTACGTTAATTTGCTGTTTCTTGGCAAGTGGTTGCCGCTTTTCATGAGTCTGTATTGTCAGGGTACTGGTAAAAGAAGAATCTTCAAAATCAGTTCATCCAAGAAAAGTAATGCAACAGAATTTTGCATTGTGTACTTTTCTTGATAAATTTATTTAATAAAAGTACAGGGTGATTTTTTCGGATGGTAGCAGGTTCGATTTTCGGGTGTACCAAAATTGTTTTGAAAAATCTATGTATGTAGTTGTCTTTCTTTTAAAAATTAAGGGCTGTTTCCTTTCAGCAAAAATGGCTAATTCATTATTTCGAGTACTTTGTACTTTCTGGAGGAGGCGTTTAATAATTTCACCCTGTATAGGACTATAATTATTTTAGGCAATTCAAATTAAAGCACAAAAATTATTCATGCTAAATATTCCAAGGACCCAATTGAAAGTAATAGGAATATTCTTAAATTAGTAGCAATACAATAGTTTAATAATTTTTAATACTTTTCTATTAAGTTTAAAAGTAAATTCAAATTAACCTCCAACCACTCACACTCAGCGTCCGAACCCCGGCTGAGGCCAGAACCCAGCACGGGATTTTGAGGGACGGCGTGACGCGTTACGCCATCGGCACTCTTTCCCGTCGCGCCGCCCCCCTAAATTAGGTGTAGGTATACAAACAGATCAAGCTTTTAGGACAAAAAGAATTGAAGTGACGAATTGTATAATATTTGATAGCTCTATGATTCTTAATAAAATAATTATTCCAAGTGAAAAATGGATATGCACACACTTTTGTGTGCAGAGAGCACACGTAATTCTTTTGTCATAGCAATTATAATCGAAAAATATTGATATCATCTTTCTTATGTTCGGAATCTATTCTTGACTTTAACAAGTGTGGGTAAGTGTTTAATGCTATTGTTTTCGCCGATTAGTTTTGTTTTATTTTTGTAAGTTCTGATTCAAATAATTGACTCATAATGGGATGGTTAATGTTGTAATTGAAAAAAACTTGATCTTTAACTTTTCGAAAAAGTATCTCATAAATTATACAGAATAACACTGACACATACTGTCCCATTTAAAAAAAGGAATAAGTACTTAAAAATGTAAATCATTTTCGAATTTACGAAGGTATTTTATGAAAAGTAAAAATTGCATTTCAAATCGATCTTAAATAAACAATGAATAACAAAAGATTACTGAAGATCCGAATAATGAACAGATTCGCATTTCACGTTTAAATGAGAATCATTTCGAGTGCCCATCCAGAGATTTCATTTAATCACAGATTTTTCTATCGCACTTCGTATTTTCAAAAGCTGTGACGTAATCCTTCTCCACTCATCTCTTATTGTGATTGAATTTTCAAACGGACTTTGATTGATTGAAACGAGTGGAGACAAAATTGATTTTTAAGTAGATTCAAAGCTTTGCTGTAAATCGGACGACCTTCTGTTAAAAGAAACAAGAGTATTTCTATTTATCGAGATTTCGTTTGAGATGCGGATTTTGGTATTTACTTTTGAAAGACTTTTATCTACTCTAAATTAATTCTCTCGAAATTCTCTGTGTGTTCAAGCGATCTAATATTGTTATGTTTTTAATTATTTTTAAGCAATCTCTTTGAAACGTTTGAGTTCTAAAATCTCTTTCATGTATTTTTGTTTGAAGTAAAACTTTGACTGAAACAAATTTTAAGCTTCAGTTTTTGCGATGTTATAAGCTCGACGATTTTCATTTTTGAAACAGCTTTGAAAATATGAACAAAGGAGATTAAAATCATATAGTTTGAGAGTAAAAACTACGAAATTTAAAATTGTTTTTGCATTGGAAACAACAATTTAAGTAGCTTAACTAAACTAATTACATTGTTGGTAGAACTTACTGGATAACATTTGACTACAAGTAAATCTTATTCCAAGCAGTCTAAAACTGTCAACAAATATACTACAGATAAAAATACAAAACAGTTTCTACTGAACCTCTTTTCTTAATGCATTAAACATCAAAAATCACGACATTCCAAACTTGAAACAACCAAACAATAGTTAAGTTACATTGATTCAAAAACGCCTACCGTATTTTTTCATGTAATCTAATATGGACAGTGAAGGATATATTCCGGTGAATAGCGCGTACAATTAATTATTACTTCAACAGGCCCACAGTTCCGGGATTGTAGGCGAACCTGTACAATATTTATCACCCTTATTCCCTTTAGTGCTACATCGGCATTCAGGTAAGGCTCAGAATTACCATGAACATGACCCTAGTTCATTTAGGGAATACAAAGTTCAGTTTAGATATAAACTTACTAGAATCAACTGTTATGCAGCAGTTTATTTCGTATGGTTTGAATTTCAGAAGACAGAAAGGATGAGAGCACATCTTTTGCGTAAGTGTTGTTGTCTTCACAGTTACTGCTTTACCCTGGCATTACAAAAGAAACAGTGTTAAGCGCTTACTATTAAGAAGGTTATTAATTTTAACGCCAATCAAGACAAGACAGTAAAAAACTTTACCCAAAAAATTGAAATAAGCAGCAAAGTAAATATGCTAACCATAAACTAATTGGCCAGTCCAAGATATTTTAAAACATAATTTTAAATTAATTTGTAAAATGAAATCATCTTTTGTATTCATTATAAACGCTGTCGCTAAATATTAATATTTTAAAGACATGATTGACATTACTGCCTCATTTCTGTTAACCTAATATGCTTTTAATGATACCAAATCACTTAACCTTTGGTTTGATTAGGACCACAAATCAATGAATTTAATCTTCCCTTATCCGAATCATTTCCAGTGTCCCAAAATTTTAATTCCGAATTGTGGTCGCCGCCTTGGGGACTTGTCCCGATCCCGTAATTACGAGTACACACCCTACTAGCAAATAGAAACAAAACCGCACACATCCGCATATGTAAATAGGGGTGAATCCTCCAACAAATTTACTACGCGGCCGAGCTCGCACGAAAAACGGCTACATTTTAAAGTGCAAATAAATCTAATTGAACGTGAATTTAGTAGGCTTCAACTAAATTGATTTTATTATTTGAATTCCGAAATGCATGTGCGCTAAATCAACTATGTTAGCTTGTGTAATATTATGGAACGTGTACCTAATGTTTACTTAAATTCAGGAAAATGGTGAACGTTCAATTGCAAAAAATATAATTGAATTTATGAAATTTGTAATTTGGTTGTAATATTGCACCTAATTAAATATCTTTACAATATTATGTAAAACGATAGACTAATTATAGATAATATTGCTAATACTTACTTAGATAATATATTTACTGTAAACACCTCCCCTCTATTTATTGAAAACTTATGAATTGTTTATTCAGAACACAAGTAATCAAACAACCTGATTTTATGATAAATATCACTAGCAAATACATATTCATATGTGCAAAGATTAGAATAACATTATTGTTGCTAAGCCTCAATGGGGTAATTTTTAAATCTGTTTCAATTTGTAAACATAATATTCAACTGTACTTTTTATTTTGTAAACGAGCCGGCGTTCTACCTAAGGATAAATGATTATCATCACTTGTGGACCTCTGGAATTCTAGGGCATAGAGTGACAATTATCTGCTATCATCTAAAAATTAACTCTTGCTAAATGTCGTTTAAAGAGGAATTTACAGGAGGAGTTCATTCTAAGCGACATAAGTTCAGTATAGACAAAAAAAACACCGAAGATTAGATTTGATTATTGATCCTTTAAAAGCTCTTATGAAAATACATATTATTAGATAATGAATTCAAATTAAATTAAACAAATGATCTTGTATTCCATTAGAAATCCGATAATATCATTTCCAATAAAAAATCAGATACAAAAACCAATAAATAAACTACGAAACATTTGCGTTTTACCCCCACAGAAATCAGTCACGTGCCAGTTAAATGAACTGAAACGGGAAGCAATAAAACCATTGTTTACAACGTTATGCTGTCGTTTATCAATATTTATAATATCGAAACTCTGTGATAATATCGATACTTTGAAATATGACTCGTACACTTCGGGCTTCCCGACTATATTTTGGTTAATGCGTTCGTGTTACCAAACTTTGCTCTGTTTGTTTTGATAGCTATACTTTATTCTGCTATAATTTATTTAGCTTTTTCATACTACAATAAGCTTCAAGTAGTAAATTAAGACGCATTCTTAACATATTGTATTGTTCTTTTTGCAAATTAGTTTCACCATTTACCATCAGTATAGTCGTTCTTGTGCGTACTTTTCTAAAAAACTAATACAAGACGGAGATGCCGACCTTCTTGGTGTTTTCAATGAGTTAAGTTCTATGAGATTCATATACATATGAGTAAATGGCACATAAGTTGTATTGTTGTAAGTATTTTTGGAACTTATTCGATAATTTCAGAAGTCAGATGCATATTTACAAGACAATAAAGTGTAGTAAAAATAGTTGATACATTTTAATTTTACATTAAATATTAAATTTGATCAGTCTAAATAAAATAACCAATTTCAGTGATGGTTAAAAATACTCTACAAACTATTTTTGAACAGGCTAGTTTAGTTTGTCGGCCATTTTGTTAATTGATACTCCTGGCTCCATGACCGCAACCCGATACCGATGACGAAGGGTTGAATTATTCCTTTCACCGATACAGCCAATCAGGGGACTTGGTACTCATGCATGTAACCTTTTGTTTTATGTCACATAAGGTAAAAAAAGCAATTTAATGTATTTCAGTCTTTTTGAAGTGCATTTAGAAAATGAAGTACATAAATACTTAAATATTAAATAGTTAAATTGTCTTTTTTATTTTAGTAGGGGAATGAGAAACCAGTCTCTCTGATGGGAAGCAGTTACCAATGCCTATGAATCTCCACATTGCCAAGTTATTGAAGACAACAAGACACTGCAAAGTTATTGAAAATTTGCAATGATTTCTCTACTTCACAGTGGATTTAATTAATACGTTCTACATTCTTCAGAAAAATAAGAAAAATCTTCTTAAAAAAACTTTGTGAAAGTTCTATTATGTATTTTATTTATTGAACTGAATGTAATCAAAATTACGTTATGACTGATATCTTTTCCACATACTAACGATTACATATTTTTTTGCAGAACAATACACGTCTCTACAATTAAAACTATAGCTTCGCAAAGGGTGAACTGACATAGGGGTACTAGACTCGTACGAAGACTACGAGGGCCTCTCGACCAATCACCGTGCTGTACTGCACTTTGTTTTAATAGCACTAGCTAGGATTAGTTTTTAAGTACAGCACTAAACAATGCTTCCTGTCTGACTAGTGGGTGGGGAGCGAACGCCATCTTTAAAAGTACCTACGAGAATACGAGAAGAGAGTATACGAGAAGCGGGGTATTTATAATGTTTTTATTGAGTTTTAACTAGTGTTTTTTTTTGGTAGAAATAAATTTTAATTTAATTTTCACGTTAATCTTAGACGTGAAGACTGAATATTTATTTCGATTTTATTTCAATTTCTTGTGTAAAGCGTGGAAAAAATATACAAAACTAAATGTTAAAAATATTAACGTTCATCTGTTCTGTAGTCTTCTATATAAAAAAATAAAGCAATTATTTCAATAATTTTGTTACTCTATCGAATGAACAAAACTAATTAAGCTTCTTCAAAACAAACAAATAAGTTAATTAATTTTTCAAATGCAATTTTTAATTTACGCCATTTGATCTCAAACTCAGGACATGATGTGTTTTTGTTCTTTATGTAATTTCGTGTAATCCCGGCTTACTGAAACATGGTCGAGCAGAACTGGCAAGCTCCAAGGATTCGTCGGAAACCACACGAGGATATTAAAGGATTTAATCCTTTATAAAACGCTGTGCGCTGTCACTGTAACATTTTTGATCGCAATTTTAATGAAAATCGACAGTATTAGTGGATATAAAATTTAAATCCTTGAAAATGGTTGAGTTTTCTAAAATTGAGTAATGTTTGCGTAGCTGGATGATCTTTTGAAAGATAATTTCTGTTTTCGAAGTTATTCATTTATTTAATACTTTGATTTGAGTTCTTAATTCAACAGCTCGGTTAATATATGAAAATTACATCAAAAATTTTGAATTCTTATTAAGTCAGTGAAACAAAAAAAAATATATTTAAAGAGAAGATAAACGAAGAAGAATAAGAATATATATTTTGTTTTATTTTTCATTGAAAGACAGACAAACGAGTTTACGGTCCATCTGATGGTAAGCGGTTACAGTTACTAGTGAAATGCAATGCCAGGACATTAAGTGGCCCCTAAATTTATCTATTTTATCTAACTTAAAAGAATGCGATACATTAACCAAAAAGTATCTATTGCTTCAATTGATAACTAAAAAATATTAAATCATAGAAACAACAGTTGATCAATTCCAAATCTTTTACAACAACCTAAAAATAAAACTTGTAAAACCTGAGATTCAAATAAATATATCGTTCTTCAAGCTTTGTCTAACCCATGTCAAATGATATTACTTCAAGTTGCCAACTCGGCGTCAATAAGGAAGGATTTCGGCAACAGTTGTTTTATTTTATTCGTCGACACGAGCTCGCCTGCTTGTCCGTATTCATTCGATGACACGTGAAGACAACTCAGATGTTACATTGTTTTTTCATGATATTAATATGTAAAAGTTCCTGAACTCATGAAGAATGGAGAAAACATAATAAATAACTTTATTATTATTACAAACTCATATTTTCATGTGTAAACAAATAATAAATAAATAAATAAAATAAGAAAGTTTGTATTAAAAAAAAAAAATTGCAGGTTGTGACTATTAAAAGATCTTTATGTAAACTTCATTTACAAATTTCATTCTCGATAAGTAGTTCAACATCACGGCAGAAGAAAAAATAGTTGAATCTACAGAAAAAATCTACATCTATTCCTTCAATCTTTACTAAATAGACCTACAAGGAATTAGCTGATGTTAGCTTAAAAATACAGTTTTATAGCATAGGCATCGTAAATAGCACATAAAATAAGAAAAAAGTTTTTATTCAACACACTAACAAGCCACACGCTATTTTAATTATGACAATTTTGGCTCTAAAACTACTCGCCACACTACAGTTTCGACTCTTATCTACCTACCTTTTGTAATATAAACAATATTTAAAATGTTAACACCCTATGCTTGTTTAACTGTGTAAATCTCTCATCGCTAAAAAGTATAACACAATAGGTGCCAAATTGTTGTTTGTTCGTTAGTTTTTTTAGTTTATTATGACAGAGAGATGACAGGTGCGCTATATTTGTGTTTGGATAAGAGCCAAACCATTGTTTAATATTGTAACATTCTTAAAATTAAACAAATTTTATTGGAAGACAAATGGAATTTTAACAGTTTTTGTTTATAAAATGATATATTTATTTTGCCTCATTTAACTGAATAATTAATAATGTACTTGTCTATTTTACTTGGATTTGAGATTTCTAAACTTTGTACTTAACACTCAAGAAAAAACAAAATATTACCAAAATAAAATCTCATGTGAAGTTTTCAGTAATGATATTTTGGTATAGTAGTGTAATCTATTTTGTATCGATTACGAATAAGATCGCATCAAGTAAGTTTCAAAACACATTAACTTCTCTGAATTCCTTGTAAAAAACCTATCCAGCTCTTTCCATTCCAATTTGGAAGGTTGAAATAAACCTATTTTGCCTGCCTATTTTGGCTTAAAATAAACTTACTTGATTAAGTCATAAAACATTAAAATAGCAGCCATTCAAAAGCTCATTAAATAAATAATTTCGCCATATTATTTTGTACCTCGTTACTATTTTTTGAGCTACAATAAACCTGGCGGAATGATAATAACCCAGAATTGCGAACTCGAAATTGTAGGGCATTACGCAAATTCGGCCAAATTAGTGAGTGTATCGACAATAATGGCCGAAGTTTCGGCAGAAATGCATTCGGCGTTTGTGTACTACACAATATTGGTAAAAGAAAATAAATAAAATGTACTTTACATAATTTTAAGCTACCTTTGGACGTGAATACAAGCTTCTTTAATGTTTTCATTTTAACACTGTTATTATTTTACACACTTTTTGTATTTTGAGACGCAAGTTTGAGGTGTTTTTTTTTTTAGTTTTTGTGGTCTTTGACTAACTCAATAATGTTATTTTTATTCGGTAACACACATGTAATTAATATTAAAGTTTATCCATATAGTCGGAGTGATTAAAATCACACGGCACCAGAATAAACTTGTCAACAACACGTCTATCTGATCAAGATATAAAGTGGACGCTTTCGTCTTAAATTAATGGAGCATTACAAACTTTTTTCAAATTTGATAAATTGTGTGATAAATATTTAGAAGAATAATTTAGCTAAACAAAATATCTAGGCGTTTATATTTTGTACTGTAAAATGGAACGAATTTATTCATAGTGGAGAACATTTCAACAAGATAAGATTATTTTTGTAATAATACGAATGCGTAAATAACTAAATAAAATATAAACGAAACTATACATTTTAAACCTTTTTTAAAATACAAGACTTTTATGATTTTAACAATCTCATTATTTTATTTTTCATGTGTTCTATTTTTATGCCAATATGATAGATAATAATATTATTATATTATGTATTTTTTTTTGAAATTAGAGTTCACTATCACGTCACGTTCTATTCTGCCAATGAAAAATAGTTGATTAAAAACTGTTTCACTTCATTTGTTTTTCTTTAGCCTCGTTAATGTACATCTTATAACTACGCATTATATTATCCTTAATGCCAGTGAAACCCGAACCGATACTGTAGACCACATCAAACGTCTCGAATTAGCATGAATGAGCACGTTTTCGGGATAATAAAGTTGGGATAGTTGCCACTAGAACACCTTAGGGGCTAATTTCGCTTGGCAACTAATGATTATGAGTGGCTGGCGTCTGACGCGGACCACAATATGTAAATGTCTTTAGCCTTTAGTTGCAAAAGCAGACGAAGTAGCTAGTTATAATACGGAGAATATTATAATTATTATAATATTGTGGTAATTTGAGGAAGTCCAGAAACATATTATTAGTAGCAAAATTATATTAGAATATATTAGATACAATGAAACACAATCTAGACACAAGACAACAATAATTTTGAAAAGCTGATCGAATGAGTAAGTAATAGTAAAATAAAAAAAATATTTAAGAATACCCATTTTCAATAACATTTAATGACAATATTCTGAATAAAAATAATTCATTTAAGAGCCCCCATTGAAAGACTAATCATACTAAAGTTGAAGTAGATAACGATTCCAATTTACAGCCGATATTTACGATTTAGATTACAAAACAATAAACAGATCCAATGCTCAATGAGAAGGCTTTCGACTGAAAATATCCGTTTGAAACGTTAAGCATTTGATTATTTGCGTCGCTGGAACAAAGGGGTGACGGATAACTCGTTTACGCTAACTTTTGATGAGATAATCGCGCGATACACACGAGAATGTGAATTTAGGAGATGATTTCTTCAATTTTTCAGTTGAGCGCCGATCTTAAAATAGAATGTAAGATTTTTTTTAGGTACACACGACTTTGAAATTATGTTACATTATGTATGCCTTTGAATAGTGTTTTTAAAAAGTTATTTTGGGATCCATTAAATACTATAAAAATCGTTATTTCCATTATTGTAAGATATATTAATTACTGCTAGTTCTTTCGTGCTAAGCTTTTGAAATAAAAATTGAACTAAATTTTCTACGATAATCTTTTACGAGTTATTGATTAATAGATACAAAGAATAAGATTTAAATATTTTGCCAAAACGTGTCTGTAGTTAGTATGAAATGTGATAAATAGTAGCTATTAACAAAAATGACACATTTAATTCGCGAACCGATAAATTTTACTCTTTAAACAGATAAAAAGCTAAAAGTACTTTAGTCCATTTCGCAACTTATTATGGAGAACAGCCAGTTAAGATTATGATCTAAATTATTTGTATTCTACGAATATAGCTAAATAAGGTTACAATGTAACAATTTTACATGAAAACACAATTTCGGTGACCGTAGGTGTGGCAATCGTTGTGATTTAAAGGACCATTCTGCATTAACGGCTTTTGTCACGCTTTCGATACAGAAAAACAACTGTACACAAGTAGGTAAACATTGACGCAATAGTTTTTTAAATTTTAAAAGAGTTTAATAACTACACTGTGACTACTGTTCTACTAAAATAATTTATATGCCTACAGATCAAGTTATGATACTGCTAAGACAATGCTGCAATCCATGGCGTTTTTTTGTCAATTGTCAACAACATAGAAGTAAAGGTTCTGGACACGCCTTTAAAACAGAATATAGAAACTCCTAGCCAGTGTTTTGAAAATGTTTCATATTTCTTATTAATTAGTGCCAGTGTTCGTGTATGTAAGTTTACTTCTGGTAGTTCATATTCTGTGTTCTCGTTTAATAAATTGAGACATTTCTTCGAGTAATGCGAGGTGTTTTAAATTAAAGTTAATGTTGTTGTTGCCTTTTTTACTACTTGTTTATCGTTCGTATATCTCGAACTAATTTGTAGATTATTAAGGTGATTTAAGGTTCGAATATGTAGACTTAAAGATTGATTTTAGATTGGCCATGAGTAATATGAGAAAGTCTAAGATTTAAAGATATTTTTATCTGTACCCTAAAATATAAAAAAATCTTACCAAACAGTATGCGTTAGAATAGATTGTAAAAAAAATATCTGTAAATTCGTATACATTTCAAATTTCAATACAGCCCGCAAACCATTTATTTAAATTTTTGCCAAGATTCTAATATACTACAAAAACCTGCAGCAGGCATAGCTGAGAGCAAGCACTAACCAGTATTGAAAACAGGAAAAAGAATATTTTATTTTCGGCGCACGAATTTCCGGTGATAAAAACGAGTCAGTATCGAGAGGGGCTCTTATTTTTCTCGCAGATCCATCGGTTTGAATGTATGTTGAAACAACAGAATCCATCGGGGATAGCTCTGAACCGTGAAATTGGCAAAAAACTTCCGAAATCCATCACGAATCAAATGACACTTTGAAATTGTAAAGCTAACTGAAGAGCGAATTGGATGGAACTGAAAAAACAATTAACGTTTGCGAACGATGCGAAAAATTGGAATAATCAACGGACACTGTGTTGGATAGCTTTGGAAATTTAATAAATGTAATTTTTCAAAAGGCCGTTGGATCTCCGTTTATGGCACTTATGTTTGAGCCGGCTGCCACTCTACAAAGCCGGGATGGCCGACTAACACGTTTAAAATAACGAAATCGTACTGCAAAGCCATTCAAAAAATTAACTGTACTGCTTTGAAGTTTTTCATGATGAGTGTCTGCTTAAAACATATTTTTCGGGCGTTATCTACTTGAAACTTAATTGAAATACTATTTAGTAATATATAACGTAGTAGTATATTTAGTTAGTAGATAGTAAGTATATTTAATTATTCATTTTCAATATTCATCTACGTATCTTCTTTCACGTATGAGATATGCAAGGGACCTATGTATTCTTCGACCATTCGCTTTGTTCTTCTTTAAATAATGCATCAAAATATTAATTCATATTAAATGTGGGTTACTATCAGAAAAAAAAATATTTTTATTCCTATACATATTTTTATACATATTTGATACGTTTTAGGATCCCACCAAGTCCACCAACCGCAGTGTAAAATTCGGGAAAATGTTAATACATTGCAAAATGGTGCATTTTTAAAGATTAGTTTATATGTTGACAAGCTTATTTTCTACATTTTTACTTGCGATATTAAAAATATTTCTGTGAGGTAAGCAATGGGTGATACTTTTACCCTTTTGGTAAGCTATCGTAATGCGTCATGCCGTCCCAAACACCCCGTGCTGGGTTCTGTCCCCAGCCGGGGTTCGAACGCTGAGTGTGAGCGGTTGAAGTTTATGGTAGTAGTGGTTTGAAATAGAAAATAAATGAACACGGAATCAAACATACAGAAAAACCACTAAACAGAAATATTTCAGTCACCATTATTTGGCGCCATTCATGTTCAATCTAAATACGAGGAATTTCCAAAATATCTGTAACAAGTCACTCGTAGTTATAGTTTGATTTTAAGCCCTCGGGGAAATCCGGGCTACCCTTCTTGAAACTTTTATACGTGTACTTCGTAATACAGTTGAGAATTGATCCAGTCTGGAATCCGTGGTGATGAAAAGTTGCAATGGACGTGAGTAAAAATGACGATTTTTTTATGTTTGTATGAAAAATCTTGATATTTAAGAGTTCTTTTTAGTTTAAAGAATGAATTTAAGTCAATGTTAGTCCTCTTATATTGTCTGTAATTTTAAGATTTCAAAATGCATATTAGAACAGTTTACAAATTGAAGATATGAAAATAATGTTAAATCATTATATTGCTTTGAAAATATATAAATAATCTATTTTCATTGAAATTTAGAACTATTTATATCATAGTATCTAAAAATTAAATAAAAGTAGCTTTTACATATGAACCGACCGTAAATTAAAAATCTATTTCACTACCCCGCTTCCTGCTCGTGGTTTACCAATGTTAGAATTTCCATTCCACTTTGTGTTTTTTGTAAAAGAGAATCGAAAAATCTAGTTTACTGAAAAAAACTCGTCGGGGTTTTAATTTTCAATATTTATATAATTATGCTTTTACTGCAATCACTACGTTCATTTTTTTAAATAATGTTAAACTGTAATAATATAAAACAAATGAGTAGCTATCAGTACAAAAAAAAACTCTAACATTATCGCAAACTAATCTAGTTCATCCTCATAATTTACAAATACATGTAAACTTCTTACTTTTTTTAAATTGAAACAGTCTATCTCACAACAGCAAGAGTATCAACAATATTATTAACCCCTCGCTTAGCCGTTAATTGAATATTTATCGAAACTAAAAGCATTATACCGGTAGTAGTAAACAAACAAAGAAGCTGGGATCCTCAACAACTACCGGAGTCAACTATAACTTGACCGGAGTTTAATTATAAACTTAGCCAACGAGTTTTAGAACAATCGAGAATCTGCCTCCTACTGAATATTTTCTTGGTAAGTTTGAATGAAATTATTTGATTTGAAGTGTTAGTAATTTGGTTCAACTACTAGTAAAAGCTATGTAAATGCTGTGAAAAAAAAGTCATGGAAATCTTTAGTTTTATGCCTATATTTTGTGTTCAGATTTTATAATGCTTTTATTTTTATTATCTAGACTCTGAATAATAAACATAGGACTTACTTACAATAACATATTGTTAATGCTGATTATAGATCAAACTTATTACAACAAACTTATTTTTTTCAGTTGGAAGAAATCCCCGGTTTCCCACCCGCCCCGCACTAAAACCTCCAACCGCTCACACTCAGCGTCCGAACCCCGGCTGAGGCCAGAACCCAGCACGGGGTTTAGAGAGACGTCGCGACGCGTTACGCCCTCGGCACTCTTTCCCGTCGCGCCTTTGTTTTATTTCAATAAAAAATGTGATGAGAGATGAGATCTTTAGTTTTAAACATTATATTTTGTTATTCAAACTTTATTATCACATAAAACTACATACGTAAAATATTATTCAGATACGCCATCTTGTAAATAACTACGCCGACGTAAGATGATTATGTTCCCTCCTTGACAGATATAGAAACATTTTTAACCGCCCCGAGCTTTACAAAGCAATTTACTTGAGTAAACAATCTGTATTCCGCACAGATAGGAGCTTCTTATTCTGCTCTAAGACGAACGCTACAAAGTATAGGGTTTACTTTGTGTGTGAATGCAAGATTGCTTTTATTATTCTCAGGAAATAATTCAGGTGCTTAAATTGTTTGTAATGGAGGAATTATTGTTGGTGTTCAAAGAAGCTTTGTAATTATTTAATCCTCAAATTTAAAGAACTATAAAATAGCTTTTTACTCACACAAATATTTACATCACGAAGGTAATTTTATAGGGATTAATGTAGATAACAATTTATTTTCTACCAGAGGTCAAGGCACGATTTAGGAATAATAAATTACTAAGCAGGAACAGAGATCATCAAAAATGTAGCACGCCTACAATCAGTAAACACGAGAGAGGGATACAAGCGTCGGAAACATTTGAGATAATCCAATTAGCCACGAACAAGCACAACCAGAGGCCAATTAGACGCCGAAACACATACCACAGAATGTTGACTAAACAGAAATAAAGTATATGTATGTGTTTAACTTCCTTTTTACAGGTACCGTTAACACTTGCGCTAGGGTCATGCAATCCGTCGAGCAGGGTGCCGGAACCGGGATCTCGCCCGGAATCTGGCCCCCTAAGAGTTTCGGGTCCCCAACGCATGTGAGTGCGAGCGCGGGACCAAGAAGGTGTCGTGTCTCGCTCAGCACGCCCTTAGCGTAAGAGCAACCGGTGGATGGTAGACCGCGCTCTCCGACACACGCTGGTTCTGACCCAGCGGGGTATTCCGTGGGAGGGTTACACGCGGTCCCATCTTGGCGGGCTACGGAAAGCCCACCGACTGAGAGAGCCAGTGGCCGTGGTTCGGCGTCCGCGGACGACGCGACGGGAAAGAGTGCCGAGCGCATAACGCGTCGCGCCGCCACTCAAAATCCCGTGCTGGGTTCTGGCCTCAGCCGGGGTCCGGACGCTGAGTGTGAGCGGTTGGAGGTTTTAGTGCGGTTCAACTCCCACATACGGTGATTTCCTCCAACTGAAAAAAAAGAAAAAAAAGGCAGACGACCGATCATTGTGGCGAGGTTTTGGAAAGGCCTATCTCCAACATTAGACGGGTTGTTGATGATAAAGATGATACATGAGCTGACATTCTTAAACTGTTTGATACTCGCTCCTTCATTCATAAAAATTGATTTTTTGGGTTAGGTAGTGTATGCTAATTTCCAAATCGTATCGCTTGAGCATAAGTTGCACTTATTACTCTTTTCATCAATTAACATTCATCATCACAAATCACCTACGTTGTGTAAACTAATTTGGCTATATTGTTGTGTAAACTAATTTGGCTTTTATGTTGATATTATGAAATAATAAGGCTGATTGGACATAAGTGTGACCTCGTAAGAACGGTTTGTGTGAAACTTTCTTTCTGTAGGTATGGTTATTCTGTGTACATACCAACGGGACGTTTCTCTACTATTTCGGTTTTACATTGAATTTATATAGTTTACATTTGGTTTTATACGTGACCAAGTATGTGTTTGTAACTTATTTATAATAGTGGTAAATGAGAATTTTATACTTATCTTTTGATGTTACTTTATGTCAGATTATGAAAAATAATTGAATTATAATATTATTAATAAAATATAATACTGTAAAGTATACTTACTTTAGATGATACTATATTATGTGCACTAGCTTTGCTGTAGTTAAACGAACAAAATTAAGAATTATCTACAGTTAATGATGGTTACACGTCAGAATCCTGTTATATGCTAAGAACTCTATGAGCAGTCACTAAGAAAACAATTACAAACATGATTATAATCAAAAGTGATTACACAATAAAATCTTAAAAACTATCATACACCTTTTGCAGTCACTATCTACAATCAATGTGACATTAAATCCACTCCCAGTTGAGCGCCAAAATTCTGTTCTTATTACGAAACAGAATTACAGACAATACGGTTACAGTCGAGGTCCATTTGCCAAATTACAAGATTAAAAACAAAGAACACAAGCGCCTTTGGGATGTGTCTGGATCTCCGATGCAAACATAAGGTTCGTTGTCGCTACAGCTGTTGTCTTTATTATATTTACTTTAAGAGAGGTTAATTAACTACAAGAAACACTATCTTTGTAAATAATTTTGTGGAAAGTAAAACTGTTGAGCAAATTTCAAAGGTCATCGGTCAAAACTGTAACTATTTCTCTTCGACCTAATTTTTAGTCAATGTAGTCAATAGTCCCACGTTATTTACTATTTACGAATTTATATTATTGTATTAACATACTATGTACGAGTATCTAATGTTTCATAAAATTATGTAAAAAAGTAAACGAAAACACTATGATAAACCAAAATAAAAACCAAATAATAAAACTAGGAATAGTCGTCAAGGTTCCAGAAATATAGCTACTCTACCCATTTACCTCCCTCCATTAAAACCTCATTTGAAGAACCTATACCTAGTATTGTTATAAAATCAGAGACGATGTCGAAAAAATCGGATGGCGATAATTTATAGATATACAAGTTCGAATGCCCGACCAAATAAGAACAGTCGAGTTTCCAGTAAGCATTTCTTTATTTAATCGTTCACAGGGGAATAATTAAGAGTAATTTACGATATTACATACTTACAGTTTATAAACATTCGAATCCCAAAGTATTTAAAAAGGTTAAACCAAACATCGAATTCATTCGTTCAGGCTGTTGTAACTGCAGAATAATTTATTTTAAAGAAAACTTTAAATACAAGGGTCTTGTTTAGTACAGGATTTTCTATGATCATCATCAGTCGTAGTAGGTATGTCTCCTGACATTGCAGAGGTTCATGAGCGACGGTAACCACTTACGATCAGGTGGACCGTTGGCCCGTTTGCCTACATGGCAATAAAAAAAAAAGATCAGCGCCATTTTGTCATATTATTGCATTGTCAAGCGATATACATTTGCGTACAAAATGTCAGCTCAATCGGAAAATCAGTTTGTCAAATTAAACTCCCAAGATTCCACCCGAACTTACATAGGTATATAGTTAAATCCAGTGCAAGTTAATATGAAGCTTGCGAAAATGCCTGAAATTAGTACTTTCAATAACATTTTTTAGAAAATATAATATTTCTTCAGCCATTATAAGAAACGTACGAGGTAAAATTGAACAGGGAATAGCGTGTTTTAAAGCTGAAATGCAGTCGACCCAAATCCAACACAATGGGTCCGATGTTTTCGGGAACACAATGCGACGCCATCGTTCACCCCGGCTGCAGTTTGTTCAGGTGCCTGCGACTTTTGCCTCGCGTATTTTAAACTTAAAATTTAGTCCGCGAATAAGGTTACGTACGTTGTCGTAGAATACTGTTGATTTAGTATTGCATAGGTTTTTGTTTGATTTACTAGCTGTATATTTCCAGAATTAAATAACGGTGTACTACTATGAATTGATAATTTTTAAATACTCTACTTGTTGCCTATAACTATGAGTGTATTTTCGATAAGAATTAGGATCTCTTAATCTCTTTGTAAGGCCAGTAGTAATCTACCTCACTTGGTGAGCTGTTACAAATGTTCTTGTGGAGGAAAACAAGTTCTAGAACTATCAAGAGCTTTGTGTCCAGTACTAATTGTACTGTAATAAACAAAAATACCTACGTAATGTAAGTTTAGATATAAATATTCTATCAGTAATTTTTTATCAGTGATTTTAATAAAGCACTAAGGGAATAGATGGGAAGTACCTAATTATCGATAGGGCTGATAAATACTGTAGCCTGTAGAGCAGCTACTATTATCTTTATAAAACATCGGAAACTACCACATTTAGTATTGTAAATTTCTATCTAAACGTCACTATCATGCAGAACACAACTTTCTTAACTTTCTAGAGAGAATCCAAGTAGAACTGCATCTTGTACATTCAACGTATCTTAAGTGCAAAACGTAGTAGACATTCAGATGTTCCACTACTGCTGAACCTTCTTTGTCTGGGAGCTATTATACGAAACGACTCAGATAAGGGAATTACACTACTTACATAAGAGAGTTCGATTATTTAAATTAGTATGAACTCGGTGCGGAGTTGAATATGAAATTTCTTTTGAATGGAGTAAGATAGTGGAGATTGTTTCTGTTTTGATGCTTTTCTGATATTAGGTACTTACATTAACGTAATCTACATAACTACCTGCAGTATATTCAAAACTTTAGAACGATTTGAATTTTCCAGATTATTGAGAAAATTTGTATTCGCGGTGATTCACAAACGTGGTCACTGAAGAGAGGATTTGATTGTAATATGATAGTGTTTAATTTAAAATGTCCCTTTTAAATTTTTTCAACGTCATCATCTCATTATAATCAACTATCACAACCAAATTAACCAAAGTAGATGATAAAAAGAGGTTATAAATGCTAAACTAATATTGTAGTTGAACAACTACCTTCCGTTCCACTATCATATACTGAAAGTTACTAGATAACATGGTTTTCGAATTTGAGGTATATTGAAATAAAATAAAATTTCTAAATAAGTTACAGATACACCAAAATAACGAAGTAAAATAACTTTACTTGAATTATTAAATGTCATAATTTGTCCCGTGCAAAGACTTGAGCTTGGAAATTGTTATTAAAAACCACTTTTAAACAAGATAAATGAACCTGTAACTCGAGTATTTTCCATTAAATAAAGCGTAGTTGCTAAGCTGAAGTCTAATAAGCGCTTTGAATATTATGCTTTCAGTAAAAGGTATTGTTTCACTAATGAAGTTTTATAATAAACTCAATACGTCTTTATCGTCCTTTGAACTTGAGGTTAAGCTGGTTTTAGTAATCTTGTTTGGCAAACTAAGATCTTTATTATTTTTAGAGCTTTTGTTGATATTACTATGTACTTACCTATGTCAGTGAAGGTAGAATTTTTTGAGTTGAATTGGACGAACTATCCAGTATCTGATAGGGCGAATTTCATTTTGCATATCATTGTATATGACGGGGTGATAATAAGGGAAACCAACCTATTCACCGTGCGGGTAGTTGGAAGTGGAGACTTGCTATAAATAGAGGCGCTGGCCGCTGTTATTATTCATTCGTGTTTGAATTGTCGAGGCGAACGGACCTCTTGATGTAAAAGCAATAAACTGTTAAAACTTGTTATGTTGGAGTTTTTGTTCAAAAGTATTGATCATCAAGTGTTCAAGTGGACATTGTGACGTCATTCCTGACAAAACAAAACGAAGATCGACTAATTACAACGTCATTACACCTCAACACACTATTTAACGCCGTCATATATCATATTCCATGAAAATGCAATCATTTGGTATAGAGCTAATTTGATGATGGCGATGGAATATAACCTACAGAAAAAGATTGACTTACCGTGTTTGAGATCATTTTATTTATCGCAGAATCTTAAAAGTTGGATTTAAAACCATCTTTAATCAATATAACTTTTTACTGTACCCTATTGGTATTATTTTTTTGGTATTTTGTGATAGTAAACTGTTTATTGAAAATAAACTATTAGCAACAAACTTAGGTAACTATTCTTACCTATCAACTATGCAAAGTAATAATCGAAAGGAGTAAAATATCGTGTTAATGTTAATTCTATTAACTTATTTTATAAAAAAAAGACTTCATTAAATTCGAGACAATCAAAAGATATCCAAATCACAAACAAACCAATCTACATAAATTCAACCACGTTAATGACAAGAATTTAAATTCGATTTTTATTTAACAAAACCGAGAAGAGAAACGTGCAATAAAATGTTCTACAGTAATTTAAATCTCAGATTAAAACTCATTACATCGGCCAATCAGAACTTAATTAACTACTCTTATACGAACGATGTAACTAATAATCTTTATTGTGATTGCTTTTTAACACAACCTTTAACTTAAATTAGTTAATGTTAATTTAATCTATTTACCGAAAGATCGAAAGTCTCATTCTCGGATGAAGTAAAAAGGACGTATTGAGTTCAAAAATTAACTTTTTTGTCACAGTATAATTGGTATCCGTTACATTATGTCTCACAAAAATTAGATCAATTGGAGCATCTAAAAATAACTGTATCAATTTTTCGGAATTATCACTAATGTTTTGTCAATATTATTGTGATATATGAATATCGTTGACAATATTGTGAAATACCAAATTATATAGCAGGATTGATGAACTAAAATGGGCATACAGGATTAAATACGAGACCTTTCTGTTTATCATAAACCATTCTACAATACAATCAGTCGAGTCGTAAGAGTTAGCGAACTTAAAGAATTGACATACAAAAATAGACGTCAGATAAAATACGCACGGGCATACTTCAAGCTTTCATCCAAAATGTATAGAAGAACCTTATCACAGAAAATATTAGACAAAAGACGTGGTGAAGACAAGTTGCCTATAGAAATTATATGTCTTTACACCGTATATTCTTCATTAGAATAAATTGTATTTCAGTGAATATATTATATTCATATGAAACTATGTGACACCTTCTTAATGATATTGTCTGGCTTAGCAAGTGAGAATTAAATAGCATGCGTTAATGAACTCTGTCTATAAGCGAGACGTGTCTCGAACTAATGTTCAATCTTAGGTAAATAGCTAATCTCAGCATTTTTAGATTTTGTAAGTTTAGAGAATTTAGTTTTCTTGTTAGTCCGTTGCTATCATTTCTCTAACGACATTAAAAGCGATGTATTTTGCTCTTAATTCTTTTCACAAATGAAAACCAATGTTATTATTGAAGAAGAAAAATATAGAAAGCTCATTATTTGAAATACCTAAACCAACAACAAAGGTACAACATAAATTACTCAGTAAAAACACAATACATAGCTCCACAAAACAGGAAACCAACCAATTATTTTAAACAAAACTCGTGTATCACATGTAGGTACATAGAATACAAAACAGACCCTTTACAATCTACCAAGCGTAATTATTCTCATATATACAGTCATAATGAACAGTACGTATTGTTAGAGGGCCCTTAACTCAAGGATCGGTCATTTGGTCATCAAAGCGTCATCGTGAACGCACACGAGAGGTCCTTTATGTGTTTGAGGAAAAACCAGTAATTGTGACCTTTCAAAGAAATTTTGTGATTTACGACCAAGTGGAAAACGGCAATTAATTGAAAATAGAATTTGACGGAGGAAATGAGATTTCGCTATATTTGAAGATTAATTGGTTAAATTCAATTACAATGGCGAGTCTAAGAAATGTTAATTTTAGGTCTGTAAAAGTTGTTAACAATTTATACGTAATCCCGATTATATAAGAGTACCAGTAGGTAAACCTTATTTGGAACAACATTGAGGTCACTAATTAATAGTACAGTAACTGAAGAGTTAAGATGATGTGCAGTGATAACTTCTACGAATAAAAACTTCATTCATCTCGCTCAAAAAGCACAAGTAAGATATTTTCTTAAAATTGTATGGTCTTAAATCAAAATAATACTGCAATAGCAATTTCAGTATAACTTGTTCAATCAAAGCACAGCGTACTATAATGAGATAAGAAATAAGTATTTTATTATGTCCCTCATCAATTCGGATCGGATGATCAGTCAACAATAAGTAGATATAAACAGCGACTGTCAACATCTTCGATTAATAATGTCGAGGGTCTGCATAATCTGAAAAATAAATAATTCCACTTGACGCCTGACATTTCTGCAATTCCTTTCATCAGCTCACTATCCGATAAAAATGATGAATGCGAATATAATTTTAAAACAAGCTCGATTAACCGCAGCAAGGTTTTACAAAGAGAATGTCGAATTTTACTTTGATTATTTTGATCGAGATTTGTTTATCGAATATTTTTAAAAGCAATGAATGTTGAACTTTTTTAGTATTACAATGGTATTTAAAAACTAATTTAAATTTTTGATTTTACATTGCCACATTGGTGAGTTTTTTATGGTAGGTAAATCATCGTCCTCACACACAATATATAATGTTACTTTTGTTTTTATTTCAAATACATTTTTAATACACGTTGACAAAAAAACGAATCACTTTTAAACACAACATGTATTGTAAATTAGTGGTAAGTAGATACTATATGCATATTTTCTAAAGTGAATTTACACGGCACTAAATTTCCAGAACCGGACCTCACCTTAGTAAATCAAGTCCAGCCATTCGTAAGTCATAATTGAAAACCAAACCAACCGAAATTGATTCAATATTTTTTCCAGACTACCCTCATTTACGTAATCAAAAAGCTGTGTACCTCAGGGTACCCTCATTAAATTAGTCTATAAATCTTCTCCCTATTGCGAGCGCTCACGACTCTGTAAACTAATCGGTAAATTAAGTAATTACTGCGCTCGCTGAAAATCAATGTGTAGGAAATTTAATTTGTCCGTCAGACAGTGGCGATGCTCAACGTAGTCTGGGGTGAGTAGAAGCACTCGTTTTTCTTTATTACTATGCAGAGCTAATGGCAAGGGGAGGTTCTAATTTGTAAATTACTCAGTGTTATTATCGGTTCTTAGTGGAAAATTTTTGAGTTATTCCTATTTTAATTGTTTGCGCAGCTTAGTTCATGATTTACGGAGTAGTAACTTACGATTTGTAGTTTAAACGAAAGATACTGCGATTTTGATTTTGAATTTTTCATCTTTCGGCATTTGTTTTTTATTGTACTAAAGAAATTGAATTTCACATCCATAACAATCTTCTAGTAAATAAAAAAAGATCAGCTTTCACAAAAATTAAACAACATTAAAACAACATAAAATTAACAATTAGCCTTAACAATAAAAAAATCAGTTAAAAATTTAATTAAGGCCGTACAACAACGACCCTTTGTCCTACATATTGACTGAGATTGATTGTCAGTCGGCATGCGCTAAACGAGTTGAACGAAATAAAAGCAAACGCACCCCTGTCGATGTACGTCACGGACATGGATCGTTTTATTGAAATCCCCGAAGATCATGTCGACTTGTGACAGACATCGGTCAGGTTGTATTTTTGCATTTTATTAATCCTTATTAAAAAAAGTTTGGACTTTGAAGTAAGCTTCTTGAAAGTTATGAGGATTTAAAACCCTTCAAATATTATATTTTGAAGTACCTAACCCATATTAGGCTAGTGTGGTGGACTATGCGTGACCCCTATCAACAGTAAAGCTATCTCATATAGCTAAAGCCAAACACATTGTAAAAATATTTGCAATAATGTTTGAGTATTAGTACATTAACTGTAATTTGTAGAACGAACAATTCATTAAAGACAAAAATAATTGCGGTTGAATAACAAATACCGAAGACTCAACTCATGGGAGAATCAAAGGAAAACTTTCCAAAATTCATCAAAGGCCTCCACAAATCAGATCCGTGCTCACTATATTCTTTTGTTTCGGAAGTATTATCTCTCGGTCCCTCGAGCCGGCAGTCAATAAAACTGATTGAGCCACTTCCCAAGAGTTTAACGTCCGCGCCTTATATTTATATTTATTTAAAGCGATACCATTAAGTGCGTTCTTAGCTTACTTCTTAGATAACAAGCATTGTTGAGAGTCTCTTGAGCTTCCGACCCTTTTCTCACTTTGACAAGTCACCCGTGAAGATTGCTTAGATCCCTAGTGACTGGTCCTTCACTTGAAACAGCCTTATCGCCAGATAGGATTAATTGCGGAAATACCACGGAGATAACGGCCGAGTTATAACTATCCTTTGTGCTCGAATCGCTTGTTCGAGAAATTCTTTTTGTTCAATAATTTTGCTAAGATTAGAGTGGGATTTTCAGTTATCAGTTTTGTTTTAATTTTCAGCAAATTTACTGTTCTATGGTAATGTTTCAATAATTATGAATTGTGGTGGGAAATATTATAATTCATATACCTAACGTTTACTTAAGGAAGTCCAATACAAACTTGTATACCTACAATAGGGATAAAAAAGTAATTAGAAAATATTAATCGGAAGCAAAATACAGGTAGTTAATAAAATACCTTAAACTACACTTTAGGTAATCTTCTATTACTAAATTAATTCAGTAACGTTACAATTTACTTTTGAATTTTAATTAACATTCAAATACTGTTGGAGCGTCAGAAAGTTTAATAATAACAGCGCAAACTGTGAATTTAACGCTGAAACAAACTTTGCGCTCAACAGAACTGTTTACTAAATAAGATTTGGATGGATCTCGACTCTGAATAATTCATTTCGAATGTGGATCAACAATTGTTATGGAATTTAAAAATATTTGAAACATTCAATATTTTATGGATAAGCAATTATTTCTGAATACTCAAACTTGCATGAGTGTGTTTCTCTGGGAAAATAAAAAAAAATGAACCTTCAGTTTGAGGGTAGGTAGAAGCTTGGTAGCTTAAGCTCATAATAACTATTTAGTCTTCTAATTTTGTTATTTTATAATTTTATTGCCTTATAGGCAGACGAGCTAACGGGCCACCTGATCGTAAATTGCCTACTCAAAAATAACTATGAAGTGATCTTTAATTAGAATTTTTATGTTAAAATCAAACATACCACGTGTTAATTGTAATGTGGTTAATTTCACGGAGGTTATTTTCTAAAATTGTTTTTAGGTTTGTGAATGCACTAGTACGTTCATACAAACAGGATATTAGCAGCGAAATTAACCGTGGAACACACCGTAGCCGCCGTTAACACACCACTCCATTTTAGGTTATGCCCCAGGCTTAGTTAGGGTTGTCGTATCGAGTGAACTGAAATTATTGATCAGATCAAATGAATACTTGAAAAATATTGATACAGCTCTTGTAATTTTTACAAGTCATGGCACGGTTATCTGTCAAGAAAGTTTTAAAATTCTATTTTCGTTGTTTATTTAATGTAATACGCAGATATGATTAAAAAAATGTAAGTAGTTGAATAAGATAGATAAAGTTTGCATCATTTTAATTTGTATTTGAATAATATATAAGAATGCATCGCTATTTCGAGATTTTTTTCGTTATTTTTTATACCACAGTTTAATCGAAATAGGTGTCTAATAAAAGTAATATAAAAACATGGATATTTTCAAAAATACTTAAATTGCAACGCTTAATATAGCCAAATTACTCATGTTAAATTTTTCAACACATATTAAAACTACTTACAAAAGAAAATATATTTTTGCCGATCATTAAAGATTTTTCAATTTGTGAAGGTTATTGCACTGAATTTTAAATTTTCGCTGACATCCCTATTTCATCTGCGTTTGGAGGGCGAAGTCCTTGCATGTTCACCAAACGTAAATTAGAATTAAAATTCAGTAATGTGACAACATGTTTGCATTTCGAGGTGTTAATGCTAAGTCATCGTGACATTTAATTATGCAAATAGCTCTGCTATTGCATTTGTAATTAACGGTATATCTTCAGCTTTTAGCAGAATAAAACTGTTCAAGTTTTTGGCAATGAGTTTTTGAATGTATTACGATATTCTCGTTCGTATTTGCATTCATACTTCGATGCTAGATAAAACATTGGTATCATCGATTACAATTTGTTAATTAAATACTATTGATTTAATCCGAGTATACCATAGAGCCTACAATTTAGGTTTAAAAAAGTGGTTCTCGAAATATTACGATTATGATGCTTTGCTTTTTAGTTTTTTTCAATATATTCATAATTTATAGGCATAGGTCATACATGAAACAATGTTATAGATAGCGTAAATCCGTAGTATTATTTTGTATTATGTATTTTACTCATGGCTTACGCGCTTAAACTTTAAACCAATTCAACCAAACTTCCCAAACTTCTTTCAAATTAATAAACATAAATAATACCCAAAACAAGCGCACAACTAAATACCGTCGCGCTTACTAAAATCCCATTTCGGCAAGTCTCGGAAACGACTGGGGGAATTTGCATGGCTGATTGCCGTCCGCTGCTCAATCAAGGATATTTAACAAAATTAACTAATTGAGTGAACGCTCAGTCCTGCCGCAACTTGCTGATAAATTGACTCGACAACAGAAAACCAACGTATCGGGGAAATTTAATAACGTTAATAAGACGTGCGGTTCTGTTCTACGTGATTGTTATTGGATGTTGGTTGGGCTTTATTGATTGGTACGAGCGTGTGTTACAAAATGTTGTTCAAGGTCTATCCTTGAGATTTTTGGTTTCGTTTGTGGATTGTTAATTATGATGGAATTATTTAAAAATTAGCAGATACATAATTTTGTTGAGCCACCTGTAGATAACTTGCTTAGATCAGTGTCGCTGATCAAATGAAAAAAATAGCAACATCATCAAAGTAGCGTTGTAAATAGTCAAACACAGTGATTCTGCTCTACGGTAACTTCAAACATACTGATAATTTACATTTTTAAAATTAAAACCTTTGAAAAAAACAAACAAACCTTTAAACCTTAAAACCTTTTAAAGAAACGCCATTAAAAAATTGGTACAAAGTTTGATTAAGAAAATGAAGGACTAATCATTAAGAGTCTGGAATGAAAACATAGATAACCAAAAACTTGTCAACATAATTAATTCCTAAAAGCAAGTAAAAGTAGAAGTTAAATTACTAAAGCAAGCGCAGGAAAGTTCTTAAAAGATTTTTGACACGCCTCATATTGTAATTCTTATCCAATTTCGTGGAGAATTTCACGAGCAAGTCTATTAATTACTCCACTCTCGAGTTGTTTCAAAACAAATACTAATTAGGTGATTGAGTTACAAATTCTCTCGTCTCGTGGAAACTTTCCACAATTATGTGAAGGCTATTTGTCGTAAAGTACGTTAAATTGTTTCTTGTTTTCCAATTTTAATTTTATGGCTAGGAGCTAAATTATTCCTTATTGTTTTTATTTTGACAGTTATTATTTTAAATTAATCCTTAATTCAGAATAATTAATAATGAAAGTCAAAAATTAAAATGTAACAAAAAATATTATCAATAAAATTCAAATTCATCATCTTTCGTCAAAAATAATTTCGCAGTCAAAGATACACGAAGTTTGACATAAAGTCTTTATAAATCGCTCGATATTGACCCGGTATTCATCATGTCTATGCAAAAGCCCTGGCAAATTCTCCATTTAGGTTGATCGTTCAATATGTCGGCACGGTTACTGATTGAGTCTAATATCTTTTTTGCAGCGCCCCTGTTGACCTCGAACTGCAAAAACAGGATGTCTTGGATCGACTTTTGGTCGACATCAGCTGAGACAAGATTTATGTGTGCGTTGACTGATTGCTAATAAACGTTTTTAGGTTTAATCAGTTTTTTGTTGGTCTGCGAAGTTTGCGTATTTTCAGTAGGTTATTTTTGATTAGATATTTTTGAATACGTATAATGGCAACTTTTAAGGGAATTTAATGTAATTCTATTTATTTTTTACATTGATTTTCCTCGATAAATTTAGGATTTTAAATTTTAATCCTAAATATCTGTCTCTCGTAATATTATAGACTATATTATATCTATTATTTTACTAAATACTGATAAAACAATAATATGAAGAATATCGTGTAAACTATTATTTACCTATAAATAAAATCATGTTCGAAATGCACCTACAAAAAAGAAACTAAAAAAACCAAACTACTAACAAGCTCCGCTGTTTCCTATTTTCAAGTATTAATTATAAAACTAACCATTATCTTAACCGACCACACCGCTCTAATAAAAGAACTCATTACTTTATACCTTTATCAATGAAGTGCACGCCAGCTTTACCGTGGCCGACAGGAATTGAATTAAAAAAAAACTGCACTTGCAATTACGCCATTGAAATGCCCCTCTCACGTTTCAATCTATTATGGCGGCCTGTATGAATCCGAATGGAGTGCAATACGAGATGAGAGGGCCAATAATGAAATATAAAAACAGAAATAAGCACTCCTTTCCAGTACTATGGAACGTTGAGGGCTCTCCATTATTCCTATTCAGAAGTCCCGCTTTGACGGAATACTTGCCGGTTAATTTGTAATTATAATTTTGGTGACGATTATGTGACGAGTTTAGACTGTATTTTATTGTTTTGTTAATTTATGCAGTGTGGTTTTGTGTAGTTGTTATTTAGTTTCTTACGTAGCATAATATGTGTGTTTTGTTGTTTTTTTTTTTAGTTGGAGGAAATCACGGTTATTTCTTTTATTTTTATTTATGTGGGATTATGTTAGAGTTGAACCGCACTAAAACTCCAACCGCTCACACTCAGCGTCCGAACCCCGGCTGAGGCCAGAACCCAACACGGAGTTATGAGAGACGGCGCGACGCGTTACTCCCAAGGCACTCTTTCCCGTCGCGCCGCCCCCATGTGTTTTTTGTTGAGAATTTAACATTTGCAGTTTAAAGTTGTTCAAATTCAATAAATGAGTTGAAAATTTTTAATTAATGTGATTTTTAGATTGAGTGATTAATCTAAAACTCCTAACAGTAAGATTTCAATAACTAGCTACTAAAAATCAAAATTAGCTCAGCACAAACGTAAATAAAAACTAGGTGCTATATTGCTAAACTTACATCTATTCATCGGCACAAAAACAGTTTTTTCAATCAGTATCGAATGGCAAAGGAATATTTTATGTGCACTCATTTAAATGAAATAGTATTACAAAGAGCTTAACTTTATTTATTTTAAACACTAAATACCCACATACAGCACTTAAATGGATTTCAGTCTTTGTTTTGTATCACCGCTGATTGAAGCAAGCACTTAAAACATTTCGATCTTTTAAAAGAAAGTAAAACGAGCGTCCATTCAGAAGTGCAACAAAGACCGCAACATGTTAGATGAATGCAAAAAATACAAATCAATTATATAAATGGAGAAAATAAAATCGTTTCCTGCCATCCACAGTGGCATCGTTTAATTAAATTAAGTAGCTTGTCTAGTTTTGTAGTTTTTGAAAGTCATATTTTTGTTACAAGTACCTACCTACCAGAAGATGATGATTTAGTTTTATTTAGGCAGTTTTTCTGTCTATTTTTTGTAAAAACGTGTAATTGTAGGTGATACGCATAGCAAATATGAAGTATATTTAAAGTATAATTTTATTATCGAAAAAGCCCTTCATCTGCTTGCTAACCCATTCACTACTGTTGTAGTCTAAATAAACAGAAAGCCACGTAGAATTGGAAAGATAAGATTCCTGAATTAAATATTATTTCTCAATCAGGCAGCCATTTACTTTTCAATCTTCATCAAACCGTTGCCAATATGGCGGCTCAACACTTAATGCAATTGTTAGCACGATAAAGGCAAAAAGAGGACCAGCTCGTTCGTCTGTCGCCCGTCAATGTTCTACTTTATTGAGATTCCTGGCGTTACCTCGGTCTTTCCACAGGAATTTCGTTACTTTATTTATGTAGCAGAGAACCGTTTATGCTGTGGTCGGTTTTAGAAACTAATGCAATGGATTGTTGAATACTTTGAGTTCACTGAAAGTTAGTTTAGTTCTTTGTATTTTGTTGTTTGTTGAATGGGGAATGCTTTGAGGTGATTTCGTTTTTAGAATTTTCATATTTGAATGATTATTTTCAGATATGTTTTTGATTTTGAATATTTAAGAACGCTACGAAGAGTACTACGGTCTTTCTTTCTGAAGATGTATAGTGCAATGTAAGTAAGTATATTTCCTACATCTGGTTTGAAGCAACTTACTAGCATCATATTATTGGCTATAAGACCTAGTAAAATTTAAAAAAATATATCAACCGGTTCATTTAAATAGGATAATTTTAACTATCACTTTCAATATTATAGACTACAGGCCCATGAAGAAAAATTATTGGTCATTTGAACCACCAGGTGACCTATCTAAAACGAAATTCTAGCATAAAATAATAAGATTCAGTACTATGCCGTCACTTGTAAGCTGTCCAACTGAGTGCAGGTGAGCATTCAGGGGATTGCAACCATGATGAGTCTAATATCTTGTGATTGAGTCTAATATCTTTTTTGCAGCGCCCCTGTTGACCTCGAACTGCAAAAACAGGATGTCTTGGATCGACTTTTGGTCGACATCAGCTGAGACAAGATTTATGTGTGCGTTGACTGATTGCTAATAAACGTTTTTAGGTTTAATCAGTTTTTTGTTGGTCTGCGAAGTTTGCGTATTTTCAGTAGGTTATTTTTGATTAGATATTTTTGAATACGTATAATGGCAACTTTTAAGGGAATTTAATGTAATTCTATTTATTTTTTACATTGATTTTCCTCGATAAATTTAGGATTTTAAATTTTAATCCTAAATATCTGTCTCTCGTAATATTATAGACTATATTATATCTATTATTTTACTAAATACTGATAAAACAATAATATGAAGAATATCGTGTAAACTATTATTTACCTATAAATAAAATCATGTTCGAAATGCACCTACAAAAAAGAAACTAAAAAAACCAAACTACTAACAAGCTCCGCTGTTTCCTATTTTCAAGTATTAATTATAAAACTAACCATTATCTTAACCGACCACACCGCTCTAATAAAAGAACTCATTACTTTATACCTTTATCAATGAAGTGCACGCCAGCTTTACCGTGGCCGACAGGAATTGAATTAAAAAAAAACTGCACTTGCAATTACGCCATTGAAATGCCCCTCTCACGTTTCAATCTATTATGGCGGCCTGTATGAATCCGAATGGAGTGCAATACGAGATGAGAGGGCCAATAATGAAATATAAAAACAGAAATAAGCACTCCTTTCCAGTACTATGGAACGTTGAGGGCTCTCCATTATTCCTATTCAGAAGTCCCGCTTTGACGGAATACTTGCCGGTTAATTTGTAATTATAATTTTGGTGACGATTATGTGACGAGTTTAGACTGTATTTTATTGTTTTGTTAATTTATGCAGTGTGGTTTTGTGTAGTTGTTATTTAGTTTCTTACGTAGCATAATATGTGTGTTTTGTTGTTTTTTTTTTTTAGTTGGAGGAAATCACGGTTATTTCTTTTATTTTTATTTATGTGGGATTATGTTAGAGTTGAACCGCACTAAAACTCCAACCGCTCACACTCAGCGTCCGAACCCCGGCTGAGGCCAGAACCCAACACGGAGTTATGAGAGACGGCGCGACGCGTTACTCCCAAGGCACTCTTTCCCGTCGCGCCGCCCCCATGTGTTTTTTGTTGAGAATTTAACATTTGCAGTTTAAAGTTGTTCAAATTCAATAAATGAGTTGAAAATTTTTAATTAATGTGATTTTTAGATTGAGTGATTAATCTAAAACTCCTAACAGTAAGATTTCAATAACTAGCTACTAAAAATCAAAATTAGCTCAGCACAAACGTAAATAAAAACTAGGTGCTATATTGCTAAACTTACATCTATTCATCGGCACAAAAACAGTTTTTTCAATCAGTATCGAATGGCAAAGGAATATTTTATGTGCACTCATTTAAATGAAATAGTATTACAAAGAGCTTAACTTTATTTATTTTAAACACTAAATACCCACATACAGCACTTAAATGGATTTCAGTCTTTGTTTTGTATCACCGCTGATTGAAGCAAGCACTTAAAACATTTCGATCTTTTAAAAGAAAGTAAAACGAGCGTCCATTCAGAAGTGCAACAAAGACCGCAACATGTTAGATGAATGCAAAAAATACAAATCAATTATATAAATGGAGAAAATAAAATCGTTTCCTGCCATCCACAGTGGCATCGTTTAATTAAATTAAGTAGCTTGTCTAGTTTTGTAGTTTTTGAAAGTCATATTTTTGTTACAAGTACCTACCTACCAGAAGATGATGATTTAGTTTTATTTAGGCAGTTTTTCTGTCTATTTTTTGTAAAAACGTGTAATTGTAGGTGATACGCATAGCAAATATGAAGTATATTTAAAGTATAATTTTATTATTGAAAAAGCCCTTCATCTGCTTGCTAACCCATTCACTACTGTTGTAGTCTAAATAAACAGAAAGCCACGTAGAATTGGAAAGATAAGATTCCTGAATTAAATATTATTTCTCAATCAGGCAGCCATTTACTTTTCAATCTTCATCAAACCGTTGCCAATATGGCGGCTCAACACTTAATGCAATTGTTAGCACGATAAAGGCAAAAAGAGGACCAGCTCGTTCGTCTGTCGCCCGTCAATGTTCTACTTTATTGAGATTCCTGGCGTTACCTCGGTCTTTCCACAGGAATTTCGTTACTTTATTTATGTAGCAGAGAACCGTTTATGCTGTGGTCGGTTTTAGAAACTAATGCAATGGATTGTTGAATACTTTGAGTTCACTGAAAGTTAGTTTAGTTCTTTGTATTTTGTTGTTTGTTGAATGGGGAATGCTTTGAGGTGATTTCGTTTTTAGAATTTTCATATTTGAATGATTATTTTCAGATATGTTTTTGATTTTGAATATTTAAGAACGCTACGAAGAGTACTACGGTCTTTCTTTCTGAAGATGTATAGTGCAATGTAAGTAAGTATATTTCCTACATCTGGTTTGAAGCAACTTACTAGCATCATATTATTGGCTATAAGACCTAGTAAAATTTAAAAAAATATATCAACCGGTTCATTTAAATAGGATAATTTTAACTATCACTTTCAATATTATAGACTACAGGCCCATGAAGAAAAATTATTGGTCATTTGAACCACCAGGTGACCTATCTAAAACGAAATTCTAGCATAAAATAATAAGATTCAGTACTATGCCGTCACTTGTAAGCTGTCCAACTGAGTGCAGGTGAGCATTCAGGGGATTGCAACCATCGTTTTTTCCCCTTGTCGCATGATTTTTGTACGGCGTTGAGGAATAATGGATTAGAAGCAGTATTTAAATAGTATGATACAGATGCCGTACAAAATGACTAAATATACCCTGGTAATTGTCGGAAAATTAAAAAAAAAATCCGACTTTGTGGCCCAACATTTTTGTACGATAAAACGATGGTTGCAATCCCCTGAATGTTCACCTGCACTCAGTTGGACAGCTTACAAGTGACGGCATAGTACTGAATCTTATTATTTTATGCTAGAATTTCGTTTTAGATAGGTTACCTGGTGGTTCAAATGACCCATAATTTTTCTTCATGGGCCTGTAGTCTATTACTAATCACTTCATAAAGTTATTGTATCACTTTTATAGCTAAATCGTAATCTATTAAAAGATTTACGGGTAGTATCTGCATTGTAATTCAAATTCAAATTAGTCACGGATATTTCCATCAAGACGTTAGGCCTCCGGCTTTAATTATAGTAGAATTAATCTGTGTTACATAACAGCTAAGATCTGAAAGCCTTTGGAAGCTTAGTACTAAATAATTATATTACTCGCTTTGAGTTTACGGTCTGTGTCAACAACACAGAATAGTTAATGAATAAATGATTACATTCCTTTGAAAGATTGAATAATACATTTTTCGGTAATTTCGTTTGTGATTTTAGTGAAGATTTCTTCTTTGATGAATAATTAAATGTTTAGAGATTAATTCATAAATTTTCTTGTACATCATTTCTTTATATACATTGCTACATACATATGACTTTGGGTGAGTGAGTAGTTTCTCTTTTACATTTCTGCAAACATTGTGAAATATTACAAGGTATTAATGGAATGGAACCCATTAAATACCAACGTTTTTCCTACAACTAGTTTATATTATCTCAAAAACAATAACATGATTATAATAAACAGTTCTAATAACAAAATAAGATTAGTCTATAGATTTTTTTCGAGAGATGACGAGGAAAATGAGCAATTACACGATGGCGGTGGCTCGACTTAAACGCCTAATGAAATTTAGAGTATGCTAAAGGAACTGGGACATGAATAGAGCGGTCTTAATAAATAAACAAAATGAAAGTAAGCCACTAATAAAACTTTGTAATAGAAAAATTGAGTTGTGTTCCTGCTGTTGTACATAAGACTGTGTGTAAGACAGAGAAATCTACAAGTAAAGATTTTTTTTCCTTCTTCGTGTGTCTGAAAGTAGCTACCATTTACTTTTACTGCATTCGTTTTTTTGAGCCATAAAAAAGTCTATCTCATCTTACGTGGTTACCGTTGCTCATGAATTGCATTGCCGGAGAACACTGCAGAATCCCTATCATCGTCATCAACAGTCCCTAGACGTCTACTGCTAGACATAAAATTTTCCCCAAAGAGAGAATTATCTTCTGAATGTGAACTATGTAGTATTGCCGAAATAACATAAACGACAAGTCTTGTTTTAAACTTATATTATATGACACGAAATAGGTAAACTTTATAACAAAATACCCTCTCCACGACATTTCATTCCCTCACATCTTAATATCAACAGCTACCAACTCTAGAATTCAGGAGCACGGAAAATTATCCCGAAATACAATTAAAGTTTAAAGTAATTTATTTTAATTTTAATCCTCGCCTGGCATCCCGTCGCTCGTCTTACCCGAAGTATTTATTCATTTACATTAATATTCGCCTTGGAACTTGAACCACACATTACGTTTACGGTATTTAAAGCTTTATAATGTGTAATCATAAGTAATTACGGCATAAAGTAAGATGTAACATTAAAATATCAGATTTTTTTGAGTTCTTCAGAATAATTAATTATTATAATAGGGATTTTAAATCGCGTTTAAATGAACCTATGTACAATGAAGCTTACTGACAACTGGATTTCGTGGAAGCTTTTTGAAATCATTTCATTTTTAGAAACTGTTGGTTTTTGTTGATTGTGTTGTGATGAATGTTTCAAGTGTTGAAAATATAAAATGTTAATTCCTGTCTAGGTAATAAATTCATGAAATTTTGAATAATTTTCTGTTTTTAAAAATTGATTTCAGTAACGCTACACATTTTTTTTTTTGAAAATACAGGGTAGTATTTTGCATTGCCAGGGAAGGAACTCCAAATATAGGCGACTTTGACTGAAAGTTTTGTTTCCTTTATTTTTGAAAAGAAACAATTGTAATACATAAATAGGTATAATAAATTGTCAGAAAATAGATTAAATAAATTATATTTTTATATTCCCACTGTAATTAAATGTCCAGAAAATTTGCTAATCTGATTTATATCTCATATTGCCCCTTCAATATCCAGTTAGCTGTCATTTGTATTTAATTTTGTGAATAACAGATAAATGACGAATCGAGTATCGAATGAATTTGGCGACCCTTTACGGACCCTCCGTCATCAATCATAACATATTAGACTGGGCGTCAGAAGTTGTTCCTTATGATTGTATGATATTGGGCATATAAATGTAGGTAAATTGTTTTTGTTAAGAAAATGAGGAGAATCGGAGGTTAAAACAGTTTATATAGCGTAGGGGTAGGAGTGAAGGCAAGCCTTTAAATTATATTAAGTCTTATTATTTTTTGTCGCTACGAAAGTAAAAGTACTTACTTAATATTCTTGTGTTAATGTGGCATACGATTTGACCTACGACTGCGATTTTTATAATGCATAATAATTATACTTTCATGCATTTTCAACGGGTTCTTACCACGATATTCAATTAATTGAGTTGTCTCGATATTTCAACGGTGTTGCAAACGTCATGATCACGAGAAGACTGGATACTGCGGGTCGATTTAAGAGCAAAAAAATCTGTATACCCTCTTTCTGGTTCGCTTTTGGGTAGTACCACTGGAACTCGAACTTACATCACGACACACCACACTCACTGTATCTGCAAGATTCTCTAAATGCATGAAAGTATTATAGAAAACCACGAGTGTCTGAATAAGTTCATAATAATTATGTTGAAATTTTCCTTAAAAATTTCAAGCACAGCCTTCCTTACTGAAAAAAATAACATAGTGAATATAATATTGAAAGTTAATTCTATTGAATTAAAAGAAAGCAACAATATACCTTATACTTAAAAATATTTCGTACAACTTTCACTTTAAGATGCACAAGGGATTTTGTTCTTCATTTCACTGACGTTACCATGTTCAGCTTTAGATGCTTTCTCATCTTACTTACAAGTAAAAAATTCGCTTGAAAATTAAAATGTTTGAATGATAAAGAAAACCAATGAAAAATAACATAAAATCCAAGTTTTGTTCACTATGATTTTAATAGTGAAAGTTAATAGAAAATATTTGAAGAAGCAAAAATGATTTAGTAAAAACAATTTTGTTGGAATTTCATTACGATGACAATGTTGTCGAGTTCAATTTTCTTGTGAGATAACGAGCGTTGTTGAAATTGTTTCAAGCTCCTAAGTTGGGGCCACTTTGACCTCTGGCCCGTGAACATCGCAAACATTCTCATTAAACCTCCACAAAAGAAAATACTAGTTTTTAATTTTGAATTTATTTAAGAGAAAATAGTTTTAAAGTATTTCATTACCTTAAATTAGTTTTTGTTTTCATCAAAAGCTGAATAATCCGCAATTAAACTTTAATCTAAAATGTCAATTTGTTCTTTAAAGGGCCCAATAAAGTATAATAAAAGTATATAAAAAGGTACACGTCTAGTTATTTATTAAAGTAAAAATATTATTATGTTCGATACACAAATCCTGGTCCAGGAAGAGGTACACGACGCTTATGTTGAAATAATCCTAAAATTGAACATTTCTTTTCCGTGCTTTCAAATCAAATCACCATTGCTTCAAAGTATTTCAAACTATGTAAACAGTAAGCAAATGCGTTAACCAACAATAATTATAATTGCATTAATACCATCACAAACTAATTATAATCGGATCATTGTCAACGTAATTTGATTTAGCAGTATAATCGGTTTACTCAAATCACATAGTGGACTAAAAACGTGACTATCACACCAATGTACCTACATTTTTAATTAATGTGATTTTTAGATTGAGTGATTAATCTAAAACTCCTAACAGTAAGATTTCAATAACTAGCTACTAAAAATCAAAATTAGCTCAGCACAAACGTAAATAAAAACTAGGTGCTATATTGCTAAACTTACATCTATTCATCGGCACAAAAACAGTTTTTTCAATCAGTATCGAATGGCAAAGGAATATTTTATGTGCACTCATTTAAATGAAATAGTATTACAAAGAGCTTAACTTTATTTATTTTAAACACTAAATACCCACATACAGCACTTAAATGGATTTCAGTCTTTGTTTTGTATCACCGCTGATTGAAGCAAGCACTTAAAACATTTCGATCTTTTAAAAGAAAGTAAAACGAGCGTCCATTCAGAAGTGCAACAAAGACCGCAACATGTTAGATGAATGCAAAAAATACAAATCAATTATATAAATGGAGAAAATAAAATCGTTTCCTGCCATCCACAGTGGCATCGTTTAATTAAATTAAGTAGCTTGTCTAGTTTTGTAGTTTTTGAAAGTCATATTTTTGTTACAAGTACCTACCTACCAGAAGATGATGATTTAGTTTTATTTAGGCAGTTTTTCTGTCTATTTTTTGTAAAAACGTGTAATTGTAGGTGATACGCATAGCAAATATGAAGTATATTTAAAGTATAATTTTATTATTGAAAAAGCCCTTCATCTGCTTGCTAACCCATTCACTACTGTTGTAGTCTAAATAAACAGAAAGCCACGTAGAATTGGAAAGATAAGATTCCTGAATTAAATATTATTTCTCAATCAGGCAGCCATTTACTTTTCAATCTTCATCAAACCGTTGCCAATATGGCGGCTCAACACTTAATGCAATTGTTAGCACGATAAAGGCAAAAAGAGGACCAGCTCGTTCGTCTGTCGCCCGTCAATGTTCTACTTTATTGAGATTCCTGGCGTTACCTCGGTCTTTCCACAGGAATTTCGTTACTTTATTTATGTAGCAGAGAACCGTTTATGCTGTGGTCGGTTTTAGAAACTAATGCAATGGATTGTTGAATACTTTGAGTTCACTGAAAGTTAGTTTAGTTCTTTGTATTTTGTTGTTTGTTGAATGGGGAATGCTTTGAGGTGATTTCGTTTTTAGAATTTTCATATTTGAATGATTATTTTCAGATATGTTTTTGATTTTGAATATTTAAGAACGCTACGAAGAGTACTACGGTCTTTCTTTCTGAAGATGTATAGTGCAATGTAAGTAAGTATATTTCCTACATCTGGTTTGAAGCAACTTACTAGCATCATATTATTGGCTATAAGACCTAGTAAAATTTAAAAAAATATATCAACCGGTTCATTTAAATAGGATAATTTTAACTATCACTTTCAATATTATAGACTACAGGCCCATGAAGAAAAATTATTGGTCATTTGAACCACCAGGTGACCTATCTAAAACGAAATTCTAGCATAAAATAATAAGATTCAGTACTATGCCGTCACTTGTAAGCTGTCCAACTGAGTGCAGGTGAGCATTCAGGGGATTGCAACCATCGTTTTTTCCCCTTGTCGCATGATTTTTGTACGGCGTTGAGGAATAATGGATTAGAAGCAGTATTTAAATAGTATGATACAGATGCCGTACAAAATGACTAAATATACCCTGGTAATTGTCGGAAAATTAAAAAAAAAATCCGACTTTGTGGCCCAACATTTTTGTACGATAAAACGATGGTTGCAATCCCCTGAATGTTCACCTGCACTCAGTTGGACAGCTTACAAGTGACGGCATAGTACTGAATCTTATTATTTTATGCTAGAATTTCGTTTTAGATAGGTTACCTGGTGGTTCAAATGACCCATAATTTTTCTTCATGGGCCTGTAGTCTATTACTAATCACTTCATAAAGTTATTGTATCACTTTTATAGCTAAATCGTAATCTATTAAAAGATTTACGGGTAGTATCTGCATTGTAATTCAAATTCAAATTAGTCACGGATATTTCCATCAAGACGTTAGGCCTCCGGCTTTAATTATAGTAGAATTAATCTGTGTTACATAACAGCTAAGATCTGAAAGCCTTTGGAAGCTTAGTACTAAATAATTATATTACTCGCTTTGAGTTTACGGTCTGTGTCAACAACACAGAATAGTTAATGAATAAATGATTACATTCCTTTGAAAGATTGAATAATACATTTTTCGGTAATTTCGTTTGTGATTTTAGTGAAGATTTCTTCTTTGATGAATAATTAAATGTTTAGAGATTAATTCATAAATTTTCTTGTACATCATTTCTTTATATACATTGCTACATACATATGACTTTGGGTGAGTGAGTAGTTTCTCTTTTACATTTCTGCAAACATTGTGAAATATTACAAGGTATTAATGGAATGGAACCCATTAAATACCAACGTTTTTCCTACAACTAGTTTATATTATCTCAAAAACAATAACATGATTATAATAAACAGTTCTAATAACAAAATAAGATTAGTCTATAGATTTTTTTCGAGAGATGACGAGGAAAATGAGCAATTACACGATGGCGGTGGCTCGACTTAAACGCCTAATGAAATTTAGAGTATGCTAAAGGAACTGGGACATGAATAGAGCGGTCTTAATAAATAAACAAAATGAAAGTAAGCCACTAATAAAACTTTGTAATAGAAAAATTGAGTTGTGTTCCTGCTGTTGTACATAAGACTGTGTGTAAGACAGAGAAATCTACAAGTAAAGATTTTTTTTCCTTCTTCGTGTGTCTGAAAGTAGCTACCATTTACTTTTACTGCATTCGTTTTTTTGAGCCATAAAAAAGTCTATCTCATCTTACGTGGTTACCGTTGCTCATGAATTGCATTGCCGGAGAACACTGCAGAATCCCTATCATCGTCATCAACAGTCCCTAGACGTCTACTGCTAGACATAAAATTTTCCCCAAAGAGAGAATTATCTTCTGAATGTGAACTATGTAGTATTGCCGAAATAACATAAACGACAAGTCTTGTTTTAAACTTATATTATATGACACGAAATAGGTAAACTTTATAACAAAATACCCTCTCCACGACATTTCATTCCCTCACATCTTAATATCAACAGCTACCAACTCTAGAATTCAGGAGCACGGAAAATTATCCCGAAATACAATTAAAGTTTAAAGTAATTTATTTTAATTTTAATCCTCGCCTGGCATCCCGTCGCTCGTCTTACCCGAAGTATTTATTCATTTACATTAATATTCGCCTTGGAACTTGAACCACACATTACGTTTACGGTATTTAAAGCTTTATAATGTGTAATCATAAGTAATTACGGCATAAAGTAAGATGTAACATTAAAATATCAGATTTTTTTGAGTTCTTCAGAATAATTAATTATTATAATAGGGATTTTAAATCGCGTTTAAATGAACCTATGTACAATGAAGCTTACTGACAACTGGATTTCGTGGAAGCTTTTTGAAATCATTTCATTTTTAGAAACTGTTGGTTTTTGTTGATTGTGTTGTGATGAATGTTTCAAGTGTTGAAAATATAAAATGTTAATTCCTGTCTAGGTAATAAATTCATGAAATTTTGAATAATTTTCTGTTTTTAAAAATTGATTTCAGTAACGCTACACATTTTTTTTTTTGAAAATACAGGGTAGTATTTTGCATTGCCAGGGAAGGAACTCCAAATATAGGCGACTTTGACTGAAAGTTTTGTTTCCTTTATTTTTGAAAAGAAACAATTGTAATACATAAATAGGTATAATAAATTGTCAGAAAATAGATTAAATAAATTATATTTTTATATTCCCACTGTAATTAAATGTCCAGAAAATTTGCTAATCTGATTTATATCTCATATTGCCCCTTCAATATCCAGTTAGCTGTCATTTGTATTTAATTTTGTGAATAACAGATAAATGACGAATCGAGTATCGAATGAATTTGGCGACCCTTTACGGACCCTCCGTCATCAATCATAACATATTAGACTGGGCGTCAGAAGTTGTTCCTTATGATTGTATGATATTGGGCATATAAATGTAGGTAAATTGTTTTTGTTAAGAAAATGAGGAGAATCGGAGGTTAAAACAGTTTATATAGCGTAGGGGTAGGAGTGAAGGCAAGCCTTTAAATTATATTAAGTCTTATTATTTTTTGTCGCTACGAAAGTAAAAGTACTTACTTAATATTCTTGTGTTAATGTGGCATACGATTTGACCTACGACTGCGATTTTTATAATGCATAATAATTATACTTTCATGCATTTTCAACGGGTTCTTACCACGATATTCAATTAATTGAGTTGTCTCGATATTTCAACGGTGTTGCAAACGTCATGATCACGAGAAGACTGGATACTGCGGGTCGATTTAAGAGCAAAAAAATCTGTATACCCTCTTTCTGGTTCGCTTTTGGGTAGTACCACTGGAACTCGAACTTACATCACGACACACCACACTCACTGTATCTGCAAGATTCTCTAAATGCATGAAAGTATTATAGAAAACCACGAGTGTCTGAATAAGTTCATAATAATTATGTTGAAATTTTCCTTAAAAATTTCAAGCACAGCCTTCCTTACTGAAAAAAATAACATAGTGAATATAATATTGAAAGTTAATTCTATTGAATTAAAAGAAAGCAACAATATACCTTATACTTAAAAATATTTCGTACAACTTTCACTTTAAGATGCACAAGGGATTTTGTTCTTCATTTCACTGACGTTACCATGTTCAGCTTTAGATGCTTTCTCATCTTACTTACAAGTAAAAAATTCGCTTGAAAATTAAAATGTTTGAATGATAAAGAAAACCAATGAAAAATAACATAAAATCCAAGTTTTGTTCACTATGATTTTAATAGTGAAAGTTAATAGAAAATATTTGAAGAAGCAAAAATGATTTAGTAAAAACAATTTTGTTGGAATTTCATTACGATGACAATGTTGTCGAGTTCAATTTTCTTGTGAGATAACGAGCGTTGTTGAAATTGTTTCAAGCTCCTAAGTTGGGGCCACTTTGACCTCTAGCCCGTGAACATCGCAAACATTCTCATTAAACCTCCACAAAAGAAAATACTAGTTTTTAATTTTGAATTTATTTAAGAGAAAATAGTTTTAAAGTATTTCATTACCTTAAATTAGTTTTTGTTTTCATCAAAAGCTGAATAATCCGCAATTAAACTTTAATCTAAAATGTCAATTTGTTCTTTAAAGGGCCCAATAAAGTATAATAAAAGTATATAAAAAGGTACACGTCTAGTTATTTATTAAAGTAAAAATATTATTATGTTCGATACACAAATCCTGGTCCAGGAAGAGGTACACGACGCTTATGTTGAAATAATCCTAAAATTGAACATTTCTTTTCCGTGCTTTCAAATCAAATCACCATTGCTTCAAAGTATTTCAAACTATGTAAACAGTAAGCAAATGCGTTAACCAACAATAATTATAATTGCATTAATACCATCACAAACTAATTATAATCGGATCATTGTCAACGTAATTTGATTTAGCAGTATAATCGGTTTACTCAAATCACATAGTGGACTAAAAACGTGACTATCACACCAATGTACCTACATTGTTGGTGCGTTGTTGATAGTGATATATGATACAGAATAAGTAGTAGGTAAGTTAATTTTGAGCAATCACGGTTATCATCACAAACATACATTTCAATCAATAATACGAACAAAGCTTGGTTTTTTTATATATTTTATAACGGGATTTTAATACTCAAATTGTTTTTTATGGTCTCTATGGTAGTAAAGTAAACCTAAAGTAAACAATAAAGAATATATTTATGGTTCATGTAAAAGTTTCACAAACCAGAGTCTAATGATTCCGAATAAACTCCAGGCATGCGCCGCAGTTGCGTCATCTAGTGACAACTATAAATGAGTGGGTATGTGATTATGGATTTGTAATATCGAGGCAACTGCAACTATACAAATCATTTTAAAAACTAAAGTAATATAATATTTTGTATGTTAGTATTACACAATAAGTAGTTTTAGTATTACAATTCCGATACTAGAACAATGACTATAGGTAAACTAATTCATTGATGACTGAAATTGTTTGATGCCTACGTATCGAACCAACCAATATTGGGGAAGCACTCGACTATCCGCTAACGAGATGCAGCTCTAATGAACTTGAAATCCTGCAATTCCATTTTGTATAATGGACGGCGACATTGAACTACGAATGGGAATAGGTGCGATGTGGCTTTCGAAACTGGGGGTATATAATAATTTTTGAATGGGTAATTTTCAAAAGGGTTATTAACATGGAACCAAGGTTTCATTATAGAACCCATCTTTTTCTTATACCATGTTTGTGAATTTTAAATATTTTCTAGTCTACGGTCATATAACAAACTGTATTGAAAATAGTAAATACAAAAAAAATCTATATCCATAGGTAGCACTAAAACAAAGATATTTAAGCATTACTAATTTCAACTAAGCTCAAAAATGTAGATGACTAGGTACTGCTTACTTAACTTATTTCAGTTTTCAAACACATTTCCCAGGATTATGAATCACCACTTAATAACAAACAGGTGGACATATAACAACCATGTATTTAGATAAACTGCACGTTTGTTAGGAAAAGAAAAAATGGAGGTCACCAATTTGCGCAAAATTGTAATCCGGCAGCTCCATTCTCATTTCTTTGTAGCTCAATGTATTATTTCATCAATTGTGATGACGATTCGTCCGCTGCGCTTTCCGTGCTCCGTAAGCCCGCAATGGATTTGTGGGAATGACTCGGATGTTTGTAAGCGGGATTATTCGGTTAAATATCCAATGTCGCTTGTTCGTTGATAAATTGCCAATATTCAGTGATTCATGATGAACAAAAGCGTAGGATAGTCAGAAAATACTTCAATAATAGGAATATTGACTACAGAATGTTCTGTAGCAAAAAACACAGTATTATTAAAAAGAGCTCATTTACCTTGACTTCTGATTAAGTGTGCCCGATGTTGATATGTGTCCCCAGATTCCTTCTTTGGTGTTATGAGAGATATTGGGGCATTTGAATTGATAAAACGCAATTTTTTTTTTCATCTAAAATGCACAACTGAGTGGTGTACCTAGTAACTGTGACCAAATATCAGTCTGGTCAGTAAATCTTTTACTTTGTTTAAAAAAGAAAACCACATTTCTAATAAGGAAGTTATTATAGACACCATTTACTATGTAGTAAACTTGTTCTAAATAGTTGTACCAGTGCAGAATGAACGTATATTTTTGTGAGAATTGCAGGCTTTAACGTGTCAACCAGAATTCAACGCCACATAAATTGTAAAGCAACGGTTTTAGTTTGTAGGGCAATGTCCAGTGCTCCCAGCTGCAGGGTTTAAACTTGATTATGCATTATAAATAACGTGCACTAAGGATACTAGAGAATTAAACTACTGCGAAGGTATTTCATGGTTTAAGGTTTGAAATAGTGTCGTTCATCTAATATATATATTATAAAAGCGAAAGTTTGTAAGTATGGATGTATGGATGTATGTTTGTTACTCTTTCACGTAAAAACTACTGAATGGATTTGAATGAAACTTTACCACAATATAGCTTATACATCAGAATAACACATAGGCTACAATTTTTGATAATACGGGACGAACCTGAAGTCCACGCGAACGAAGTCACGGGCAAAAGCTAGTTACTGATAATTTCTTTTTAGTTATAAATATATTTCATGATCAATTTATTGGATTTTTTCAGTCCCTTACTTTGTTAGTGAAAGAAATATGAGAAATCAATTTTACTTTTTATTAGTAAAAGAAATTAATATAACTCTAGTCCGGTTTCACTCATGAGTGCTTTTCAAAACTATCATCGCCCCAAATCTTCACACCACATCAAAGACGTGAAATCATTCACATAATCTCATTATAAATAAAATCTGGACGTCTTTATGAAGCAGTAAACTTGTCTCTCATTCATAACCATTCACGATATGATCACGTTTCAGATTATGCGGGCCTTTAATAGGTCAAAATTAACATATGAACGCCCGGGTCATCTCGCCTGAAGGATTATGTGTTAATAGTGTCTTAGACGTTAATAGGTTATGAAGGGTTAATCCTGTGTTTGGTGATGGAGAGAAACTGTGGGCCAAAACGATCACAAGATGGCGGTCTAATGGCCGTTTGATGACGTACTTGAGGCCACGTGGGATCAGGTGTGATCTTCCAGACTAGTTTGGTAAAATATTATGATCTATCATTTTATGTTAGAGAACGAAATTATGAATATGCAATTACTTAAACTACTTAAACTATAAAAATATCATTAACGGCTAAATGGACTATAAGACTATACTGATAGTAAGAAATAAGCCTTCTTAAAATATTTTCAACACCAATAGATTGCAACTTTAATCCAGAACTCTAGGTAAATATCGATCGAAAAAAAAACTATTTTATTTTGAATAAGTGAGTAGGTGTTTAATAAACATCCAGACAGAAATTCATTACAAAACAAACTCGTTTCAGCATTAATATAATAATTTTATATGATGTACGGAGGATCTCGGGTTTGCTCAGGTACAAACTATTCTTATCTAATAACAAGATATTGATTGTATCATTGACCTGAGACAGCAAAAGTGAGGATTTTATTTAAACTCATTTATCCTTCTGATCACGAAAAGAAAGAATTCTAATTCTTGGAGTTACGCTGAGAATACTGATTGTAAAGGCAACGAACCCTTACTTTGAAAGTGCAGATAGAACTTTTAATAAATTTATAGATGTCTTTAGTAATATATATTAATATCGAGAAACTGCACCCTCTTGAGTATTCATGCATAAATTAATATTAAGAACTTTATGTTTACTTAATATGTTAAGTGCTTTGTGTGTAATTATTGCTTTGTAATTATTTTGCTGAAAGCAATTTGTAACACTGAATAACTACACCTTAACTTGACTTATTTGACTAGTTTCTACAAATTATAAAAAAAATGATATAAAATGGTATCAAACATTGACTTACTTGTTTAAAATTTCAGTGTCTTGATGTTTTTCAGTATAGCTTAACAGAAGCAGAGTGGCGAAGTGGAAGCGTGCTGGGCCCATAACCCAGAGGTCCGTGGATCGAAACCACGCTCTGCTACATAGTAACCTTTTCTACCCTTTTTTTTTGATAAATAGGCAAAATTTTCATCGAGTGGTTGTTTTCCATACAACCTTAATAAGCAGAGTGGCGCAGTGGAAGCGTGCTGGGCCCATAACCCAGAGGTTCGTGGATCGAAACCACGCTCTGCTAAACCCTTTTTTGTCTACTATTCTTATCATCTCTATTGTCTAAAAGGATAACATTTCAACGAGTACCTTTATTCACGTACTACAAATATAAGCAGAGTGGCGCAGTGGAAGCGTGCTGGGCCCATAACCCAGAGGTCCGTGGATCGAAACCACGCTCTGCTAAACCCTTTTTTGTCTACTATTCTTATCATCTCTATTGTCTAAAAGGATAACATTTCAACGAGTACCTTTATTCACGTACTACAAATATAAGCAGAGTGGCGCAGTGGAAGCGTGCTGGGCCCATAACCCAGAGGTCCGTGGATCGAAACCACGCTCTGCTATATTTTTTTTGGATCATGAAACTATTGAATAGTAAAAAAAAATCTTAAGTATTATTACTAGTGCTGTGTATATAAACACGATATATTTGTACTATGTAGAATGGGTATTTTTCCTCCTCAGAATCGTATTAAATTGTATTGTTCTCTACATCGACTTTATAGATTGGACATCAAGAAACTTCAGTAATTATGACATTATTATTTTAGTTAGTTTAGAAATATTAACAAAACACAAACATTTAAAGTTTTCTCTTGTCTTCTTGTATTAGCTCAAGGCAACAAAAAACCAGCTCTTAGAATACAATTAGTATTGAAATTCCTCTAAAAGCAAATTATGTTATATAATTAACTTACGAAGTTGGCTACGCCTTTGACCTAGTTAACCGTTCTATTACAAGAATTTCTGCATTAATTCTTCATCTTTATTTAAAAAGATCTGACCTCCGAAGGTCGTGTTAACTTTGCATTAAGCTTGTGAATAAGTTTTTGAATAATGTTAATAAAGAAATGTATTATTCTCTAATTGACTCACACAAAGTCCAGAATGGATAAAACCATTCCAATGTTAGAATTTGGACACCAACTCTCTGAAGAAAACTCTGAATAGTGGAGGTACCAATTTTTTAAAAAATCTACTTTAATTGACATATATCAGGTACTACTAGTTTCGAGACGTGTCCTATTACTATCTTTATTTAATATAGTATAGCTTCTTTTTAAAATAAATTTAATTATTAAGTCTTCTGAAAAGTATCGGAAACCTTAGTAAGCTTTTTTAATGTAGCATGTTGTTTTATAATCTATAATAATATATCAATTATTCACTTATTTTTTACATTCTATTTTTAAAAACATTTACAAGAAAAAAAAATACAATATAAAAAACAGAGGGCCACTGCATGTTGTTTTTATTATATGGTTTTATATAGAAAAACCTCAATAACTGAAGGCGGGTAAAGCCACTGTTTCCTAACATAAGAATTTTCTGAGAATCGTCTGGCTGAAAGATGTGCCAATAAAGTTTGGATTGTAATACGATGCGTAGTAAAGATGATTGCGCGATCAAAAAGGGCGTTTTACGGATTCTTTTCTTAAACATGATTTAGATTTTTGTTACAAAAATGTTTCTGCGTAACATTTAAGTTATTTTTTTTGCTTCATATTTATTTTCCATAATTTCCTAAAGCTTTTAACCACCTAGTTTAAGGTAGGATACAGTAACCTCTTCGGAGAGACTGAAGGGTTTGTCTTTACAATTATGGACGAAGTTATCATGAAGAACATCATCATCATCATCAGCCTATAGACGTCCACTGCTGGACATAGGCCTCCCCCAAACCTCGCCACATCGACCGGTCCTGCGCCATCTGCATCCAGTGACCTCTCGCAATCTTGACCAGATCGTCGGTCCATCTTGTGGGGGGTCTACCAACATTGCGCCTACCAGTTCGTGGCCGCCAATCCAGAACTTTTCGGCCCCATCGGCCATCCGTTCTTCGCACAATGTGCCCTGCCCATTGCCACTTCAAAGATGCAATTCTTCGGGCTATGTCGGTTACTTTAGTCCTTCTGCGGATCTCCTTATTTCTGATTTGATCACGCAGAGAAACACCCAGCATAGCCCTTTCCATTGCTCTTTGAGTGACTCTGAGTGAGTTTTTAAATTAATTTTTTTGTAAATGTTTTTTTTTTAATCTAATATATAAAATTGTCGTGTCACGGTGTTCGAACTTGAACTCCTCCGAAACGGCTCGACCGATTTTGATGAAATTTTTTGTGCTTATCCGGTACCTATGAGAATCGGCCAACATCTATTTTTCATCCCCTAAATGTTAGGGGTAGTCCACCCATAATTTTTATTTTCGGCGCAGACGAAGTTGCGCGAGTCAGCTAGTATAATGTAAAAATAAGCAAATAAATGAATAAGGAGATTGTTAACATAATAAATGTATTTTAATTTAATTAAATGTTGTAATTACCTAATAATAATATGATCTATGAAAGATTGAAATAAATAAAAATTCTTCTGACTCAAGCAAATCAACATTACACTTAATAATGTAACACATTTTCCGATATCAACTCAAAAATCTGTGAATTCTGATCCACATTCTAGATTATGTTAAGGCCTGACAAATAAATATAAAACTTTACCTCCGACCCGATATTGAACCGCATCGCATATGTCAACAGAATTATGATGTGACTAACACACAAAACTCATATATTTTTACGACGCAGCCCGTTGATATGAATATCGGGGTGTCGAGGTTCATACAAGATGAAAACATAACTCTTTAACATAAAAAAGTAATCAATACGAACTCGAAACGAGAAAACCTTGTAGTTTGAGGCTATAAAACGTTGATGGTTGCGTCAACGAAGCGATTTTAGATAACTTAGCTCGATAATTTAATGAATGAATACATTTCGGTTAGTTATTGACGATTAAATAAATAATTTATGTAATGTCGATAAAAATAGTTGCAACACGTTTTCCTTAAGTGCTTCCCTGATTAATTTGGGATATAAAATGTCGGGGTTATGGTTTTGTAATTAAAGTGGATCAGTGATTTGGTATGTCGCTTTTTTAATATGTTAATAAATGCAGCAGGAGAATTTTATTACAATAGAAACGTTATTTTGAAACTATTATACTTTTCACTCATTGATCAGAAAATTTGTACATTTAGGCTAGCAATAAAGAAAAATAACAACTTCACTTTGCTTATGCTGTTCGGATTTACCTACCAAATAAAAATAATTAATGAAATTACCTATAAGTAAAAGCGAAATAAAATTATTTTTCTTACTATAATCGACCGAAAATTTTAAAGCACTTAATTTCATGAAACTAAAAGCCGAACTTAGCTATCAAAGTATATTAAATCTAAGTTATTAACGAACATTGCGCTAATATACAAGAGTATCGAAGTTTCTCGAAATATTTTGATACATTATAATCAAACTCATAAATTTACATTTTGACCCTTGACTAGTCTTCGTACTGTTGTTTCCGAAGTTTAGACATAAAACTCATGAACAAATCCCTACCTAACCCTGCCCTAATAACTCCGAATAATTTATAATACGGCATGAAGCTGACCTTTCCCAGAATCTGAGACTAAAACGTTTCTAATAAGAGCCTAGAGTGGATGCTGAAGTTGTATATTCCGGGTGTTATACCAACCGTATTCAATATTGGTAAGAAACCGAAGACCTTTGGGTTGAAGGAATTTCTTGTAATTACTTAGGCGGCACTTTGTGGAAATTCATTTACATTGCTTAAATATACGTATTTAGTAATTATATTGATAGTAGTTACATATTTTATAACTCAACATGTTTTTGCTGTGATTATGAGCTAAACATATTATATTGGCTCACAAAATGACCTTACTTTGCGTGGGCGTTCTCTCGAACAAATGAACGGTGTTATGTAAAATGAAATTCGTGATTTTGACTACATCTTTTAGAACGCTAATTAAGCTCTGAAACCAGGGCAAGTTTCAATCCAAATGTGATTTTTTTGCTAGAAAATAATTTCTTGAAAACAAAAGTAATTTCCTAATAATTTCAAAGATATCAAAACACGTTATCGAGTTTTCTACCGCTTACGTAATTGATCTATAAGATATAGATTTAGGTATGGGTGTGAAGAACGTCGTTGACTCCATACAATGGTAGTCCCCGTATGGTTTCCCAATTTAACGAGCTGGCTACGACGTACACAGAGTCTGCCACGAAGGGTCCTTTTGTAATACTGATAATATTATGTTCTACTATGTATTTGTGTAGCTTCGAATCAGATCCTGTTGAAGGGTTTGTTCTATATATTGAAACTATTAGGTATTTCTGAGATTGAAATTTAACTTTACTGTAATAATTAGGGGCCGGCGCGGCGGGAAAGAGTGCCTTTGGCGTAACGCGTCGCGCCGTTCTTCATAACCCCGTGCTGGGTTCTGGCTTCAGCCGGGGTTCGGACGCTGAGTGTGAGCGGTTGGAGGTTTTAGTGAGGTTCAACTCCCACATAACCCGCCCGCTCCGCGGGATCCGGTGATTTCCTCCAACTAAAAAAAAAAAACTGTAATAATTATTTTGAGCATGAGCTATTTTGTGATTAATTATATTCCTTTTATTTTAACTTCTTTGTGAGATTAGATTTTAATCGATCTTCCATGAACTGTGAATTGAGATATTTATTTCTAAAATATTAATCGTCCAGAAAATAAAGTTGATTTCTCGTTTTCTTCTATTTACCAGCGTTATATGGCGGTTGAGGGTGTCATATAACATTAAGCTGAGTTCCGTCTGGTTTGTGATGAAAACTTTTTAATCTATGTTTTTTTTTATTATTATTATCATTTTTGTAATTCTAAACATGTTTTCATTACAAATAAACGATGTCTATGTCTATGTCTACCATGAGTGATGGCAACAACTTACGGTGGCACGGTGCTCGTCTACTACCATGGGAAAAAAACGAGCGAACAAACGCAGTGACTTGATCCCTTCTATTTATTTATTATACTTTATGCAGAATGAAAAGTAAAAGCAAGATTTTAATATCCAATTCACGGACTATGAAAAAAGAAAGTAACTCACGGTGTGCTGTTATATTTTTTCGTTTGCAGTACAGATTACAGGAAACTTTTTTCATTAGGGTGCTTTACCGGACACAAAATGAACATACTTGAAGCATACTAGACGTTTAAAAAGGCTATTTTGAGCCTTAAAATCGACGTTACAATTCAATGTGGCCAGCGTAAAGGCCGAATGAATAAACTGCGACTGTGGTACAAACAATTGTAATAAAATAAAAATAAGTTTAATTTTATTTGCTGCATTTTAACAAAATAGGCAACGAGAGCTAAGAGGGGTTCATATTTTTTACCTCATTAGTCTTTTAATTCTTAAAGTAGAAAATGATAAGTGATGACTTCCATACACACACACATTTTTTCACATTTTCAAAGGTAGCGCCAAAACAAGATATTAAAAGAGAAGTAAAAAAAACAGACCAAAAATCATAAAAAATCTGTCTTTGGCCTATAAAAATAAAAATTTCGCTTCTGTAAGTCTTCACTTTTTTTACTTTTACACTGACGATATGGTTTTTATCTCGGTTTGTATGTTTCGTTAACTGTTGATTATAGGTAAGTAATAATCTTTGTGAAGTAAAAAGTTTTCTTTATTTTATAACACTCTTAAAGCCATTTACTTGCGCCAATCTTAAGTATTAAGCTGTCGTAGTAGCCGTGGTCAGGTCCTCATGTCGAGTGCGGCATTATATACCGTCTGCTCAATCCCCTCTTTTTAACCCTTGTTCAACCTTCGAAGAAGGTTCTACAATCAACGGCTGTAAATTTGGACCGTCTGCAATGAATGCTAGATATTTACAAAGATACATGAACTAATTTTATTATTTAACACTTGCTCTTCACCTACACTTCCCTGTTCCTATTTCGAAGTACTTTAGAGTACTCGTATAATACAATAATGAGGTTTTACCTACACTAATAGATTCGATATTTGCCTCATAAAATTAAAGCATATAAATTATGTACTGTACATGTTATTTTTAAAACAAAAAATACAAGACCCTTCAACCACAAAAAGATACTAAAGATATTATAAAAATAAAAAAAAACTAAGCCCCGAGGCTTGTAACAAAAATTCTTATCAAACCCCGACATTAGACGTTTCATCACAAAAATAATAATGTTAATGGAATTTTCCTCATTTTTCCTCTGTTCATTATTTTCGTTGCCATCTCTCATGTGTCTAAAAAATGAAAACTGCCCGGAGCTCATAGACTCGGCATATTAAGGACGCCAGAACGAAATTGTACGAGGAATAAAACATAAATTATTCAACAAAGGCAATGAGCCCACGTTTCATCTTTTCCATTATGTATAAATATTTGGAGAGAAGTACTTGTTTAACATTATTTTGTAAATTAACGGCCTACCGCTTTGCAAAGTTATATCTGCGGGTAGTCAACCCGTCTCCTTTCAGAATCACATCAAGAGAATCCAACATTTGACTCGGTTCCTCGAGAATTTAAAGTAAATGATAAATTTGTCGGAACACACGTAGATTAGTTTAAATACGTTGAGTAAATGGAATCTCATGAAATGGGTTTCGTAATCTCAACGAATCGTGCTTTAGCTAATATTTAAATTCATTAGCTCTGTGTTTTCCACTAAATTTGCTCTCGTAAAGCAAATTTATTTTATTTTACCTTATTCGGGTTTTTGACACAAATTTATTTTACTAAATTAATGTTTGTCGATCTATTTTTTATGTTAAACTATCAAATGGAAAATGCTGATAAAGATAAAAAATGAAAGTGTTGAAATAATTTCGTTGTATTCAAGATTAAAAGTGTAAATGTGTTGACAATTTTAATGAAAAGGAAACATAACTGATTTAATTATACCATGATATTTTTTATTTATGTAAGTGCAATCATGCGAATTTAAACTACGTAATTAGGTTTAATTCATTAAAATTGTAATAGTATTTACGTATGCCGCGACAATATCCACTTCATCGGTTCTTAATAATATTGCAGATAGAATTTCGAACAATACCAGAAACTGAAAGTATTCAGAGATCGAATTAAATACAACGACCCTATCGTGAATAATTGTAAAGCAACAACATTGTTTAGTTTAATCAAGAGCCCGATTGCCACCACTAGCCTTGTCTGTATAAACTCGGGAGCAAATTCAATTAATGCCGGGATCACAACAATAACAGTTTTCGGTAATTATGTTTGTATTACAAACTGCGGCGTGCAGACCAGCCTTAACCTAATTATCTTGTAATTAAATAACGCTCGTTTAATTAAGATTCATTTTAATAAAAACAGTTGAATATACTGGTGTTATATGTGATTGAAACTGAAATATTCCCGTAATGGTTGGAGTTACATTCTATATACTTCAAAACATGGTCAGGGTAGGAGAATCCCCTCTACAATAATATTATGAAACAACAAGAATACCTATATAAGAATACCTATACGTAGTGTAACGTATTCCTTTAAGATTTCTACCAATTCAGACCGGATTATTTCAAATGCTTCTTGACAATCCTTCTCTACCACACAAGTGATTGACCAATCCAGATAATGAACTCAACAGAGTACACTATTACAACATTTATTCGAAAGTCGTCCTCATTAACATCTGAACTGAGTCATCGCTAACTCTCAGCTAATTACAGGAACATCTGTAGCTCACGAGCGCAGTGTACATGATACGGGCATTAAGTACTCCCCCATTGTCTGGAGGGCCGTCTGTCTCGCGCATCAAGTGTCGTGTTTTTTATCACTTATTCCTTTTCTCCCTTCGCTGCAACGAGAGCTTGGCTTCTGACGTCGCAAACAAACGGAAAAGTATTTCGGATTCAAAATGTTTTTAATCTTGTGCTCGTGTATGTTATAGTCTGTATTGCTGCCCAAAGTATTACAAATGGAAATTTCATATAGTAAGTACTACGTCACCTTTTTACTTTAATAATGTGACATCTCTAAACAATTAGGAAGGTACTTAAAAACTTATCACGTTCTCGAATCAAAAAAGCAGCGTGGTGTAGTAATACTTTAAATTTACTACCCAAAGAGATTACAATATAAGAGTGAATGTTACTACCAAATGATGACGATCTATGAAGAGCTTGTAAGATATGACTACTTTTAAATTTGTATTCGAAAACGAAAGAGTTTAGTTTCATAAAATAATTTCATACAATTATAACTGAAACAAAGCGAGCAAATAATTTCGCTTTCCGAATCCACTTTGAAGTGAACAGTACAAAAGTAATCTCTCTAATATGTATTATTCAAAAAAGAAACAAAGATATTCCGTAACAGAGAGCATCAGTAATGTTCGCTTTCATCTCATCAAAGTTACTGAGATAACATCTCATATCAAATAGTGAAGGACGTACTCCGTTCATTTAATATTTACAACAATTACTATTCGAAATAGCAAAAAAGCAATAATAGTAGGTAAGTTTCTGAAGTATTCATATGATTTATGATGTTAGAAATTTATTGTTTATTCGGCATTCCTTAAATATTAATTCCATTTTGTAAGACAATATTTATTTTGTGAATATTTCGGATAATAAATTTCTTTATAGCTTGTCTTACTTACTTAACATATCATTGATTGCATTCTTCTGCTCGTAGTATCTTTTAATGTGCTGAGGTTTATGAGGGATGCCTTAGCCTCTTACCCACAGACGACGTAACGAGAGAGAGAAAATCAAATCCAAATAAACAAAAATTAGAAAATAACAATTTCAAAAGTACACTTTGATTCACTTTCGAGAAAACACCAGGTTTAAACCTTCTTTATACACGAAGGAACTAATACCACGGATCAGGAACGCGTCCTAATGTATTCTATTCATCATCTAAATTGTACATATACGAACATACCTACTCTATTTTATATTTACAAAGGCCGGATCCGAGTCAAGGTTACATAATACCTGTTCAATATTGTAGATAAAACCACTTGCTTTGTGTGAATAAATAAGCTTATTGGAATTGGTTACGTCGACTGCGGGACCTTGTTTTTATTAGTGCTTTTTTGGAACGACGGAGAAACCCTCGACGCTTTCAGATGAGATTAATTTTTATTCGAGGCCAAGTAAATAAATTAATATAATTGAAATCTATACGAAGTGCTTGATTTTATCCTAAATTCGATTGATATTTTTCTATTTCCAAAGGTTTGGAAAACTGAAGAATATTTTGGCGGCAGCAGTGTATTTAATAGTCAATTGTCATGGTTAGTCATCAAGGCACTTTAAACCTATGCGGTTCTAGGCAGTTTTTCATCGAATGGTAATGAAGATCTAATAAATTCAGATACACAAACAAATATAATTCTCAACTGAATCTCTCAAACAATGTGTCTCTTAAATTATTTTAAGAAGTTTTGAATTCAACGTGCAATGTTAATTATTAAAAAACTCTAGTCCTGATGATATTTCCCTGAAGCAACTCAGTCATTACCCTTCTCACACACGACTAAGTAGTTCTCCAGTTGTCATTACCAGAGTACTTGTTTCCCGTACCGAGTGGTAGGGTGCGCGTTGAACCAATGACGTCACTTTGCTCCATACATACAGTATCCAACATGGCCGCCTTATGAATAGTTCTAATTTCCTTTTATTTTGTACATTGCAGTTTTATGTAATGCTATATGAGGAACTAGTACATACTTAGAACATAAATTGTTAAAAATAAATAAATATGAAAATTATGATTATTTTTTTCGACATTTAGTATATTTTATTTTATTATATATTATGTACACGATGTCAATCCATCTGGTAAAAAGCGGGAGAAAAACTCCAGCTCACCGCCGCTACCTACCTCCGTTTTCTAAATGTTCTTTGGTATAATTTAATTTTATATTCGAAATCATATTTTTTTGTTAATTTTTATAGTAATTAATTTTTGTCCCTTTATAAAACCTGCATAAAATAAGTTATTTTAGTATTATCTTCGGGTTTGTGGAAGTGTGGAAATTCTTATGTATTGAATTATTGTTGATGACATAATCTTCATTTAATAAGTTATGAAAAAAACTATAGCCAGCAATTAGAGTTCTATTACAAATCCAAACAATAAAAATAGGTAAAATAACAATGTAATGTGTATACCTATGTAATGTAATACCTAAAAAACCTTCACCAATATTTTACTAAAAACACATTTTCTTTAAATCTGAGAAGTAATATTTATTTCCAATATTCGCATTCATTCCATTAAGAGAAGTTTTATAAGGTTTTAAATTTCAATTTGAATGGATCAGTCCCATACCTCAGCAGAGCCAGACAATGTCAGGACGTGCGGTGTTCTTAATACTTTGGACTCTGGGGAGGTAAAATATTATTTTAGGGAATTGAAATACCGTATATTAACACATGAGAATTGATATTATAAATTCATAGTTTGGAAAGATATCATATCATAAGATATCAATATCTTAATTACTCGTCATTACATTCACTTAGATCAGCAGTTTCCAGAAAAGAACTTCATACAAACTTGTCTTCAAACCAATAACAACTTTTAAAAACAATAACATAACCTAAAACGATTTAAAAACGAAACAGTTTTTAATCACGAACACGTAGATATTAAACAAAAGCCAGTATTTGAACTGCACAAAGGTTTCCAAATACAAACTTCCACAGCCATTATTGCGTTTGTGCTGTGACACGGAAGGATTACTCATATTGTATTCAGTTTTAATGCAATTCCTGTTTCACGATACTTTATTCCATTTACGAACGAAGCAAACGAATAATGACATTAAAATTTATTACTTCGACGATATAAAGAGAGCAGTGGAAATTGGCAATGTACTGAATGAGTGCAAAAATCAACTTTTGTTAGTGAAAATGGTTTGTATTTTGATAAAATATAAAGAACTATAAAAAATGAATACATTTTAATTTTGATGTCGCAAATTAATTGCTTCATATTTTCGTTTTAGCAAACGCGAGTAGTATTTTTTAGAAGAATCTGAATTATTTTTTTAGATTATGTAGGATGATCGATATTACAATGTTACAAACCGAATATAATATTTTGTAAATTGAAAACACAAAGAAGAAAACTAAAATGCTTATTATACGGTTTTCTTATCACTGGCAAATATATACCAGTTACCACCTGTGTATACTTTTATACAGATACAGTAAACTTACATACACGATACAACTAAAAATCATTTCAAAGAAAAATAGTCGCGTAGTTTTTCCATCGATTTACAACATCCGTTTTAAAAGCAAGATTTCAAACGGCACGAGTTTTTTCATGCGAGTACTTTAGCGTGTTCGGAAATTTAAAAGGATTTCTTTCCTGGAAAATATTGAAATGTGGATGTTTTTTGGTATCTACCGAAAAAACTAGGTACGTCTGTAAATCTATTTGCATTTTATTTACAGAAATGTAGCGCTCTTTTCTTTCATCTTTCGGGATTTTCTGCGAATATTGGATGAAATAGATTTTCATGAGGAAATTGTTTGGTGTTGTTATTTATTTGCATGTTTTATTGGAATTTCGTTTATATCGATGAAGTTTTTCTTATAGTTATTATTTGTAAATATTTAAAGTTTACATCACTTACACAATTACTAAACAGGTTCTTACCACGATTTTAGTAAGTGATGTAGATAACCGCGAGTGTTTAAAGGTGTCAATGTATTTTAAGTTTATTTTAAATTCTATTAAAATACAATAAATTGCATCATAACTATTAAATCCTTAAAGTAGTATAGACCGAAATATAAAAGTACTTGCTTTTGCCCGCGACTTCGTTCGCGTGGTCTTCATGTTCGTCCCGTATTATCAAAAATTGTAGCCTATATGTTATTCTGATGTATAAGCTATATTGTGGTAAAGTTTCATTCAAATCCCTTCAGTAGTTTTTACGTGAAAGAGTAACAAACATCCATACAAACTTTCGCCTTTATAATATAGGTATATTAGATTTTAAAATACTTACCCAACAAAATTTTAAATATTGCTCATCTTAAATACGCGGAAGCACAAATTTTCGCAAGAAGCCACAAGTTAAAAATATAGCTCTCTTAACAGTGTTTAGGGTAGCAGTAAATTTCCCTTTTATCGCGATTTCAAATGCTATCCAAGAGGTTGTTACGTGACAAAGGGCTCACTTCATTAAGAATAAGTCGTGACCGGATTGATAAAACTCGACTATCTTCGGCATTTCAATAGAATTGTTTTGTCACTAGTCATTCCGAAATGGCTTCCTCGTAATGAATTGCGGTAAAGGAAATAATTAATGTTACTCAGAATCGTGATAATTGTGTTAAATTTTAATTTGTATTTGAATGAAATGATTTCCTAGAAAATGATCGTACTAAAATTATAAATGGGAAAATTGAGGTGAATGTATTTTAAATTTTCATGCTAAAACTACTGAATGGATTATAGTAAAACTTTACAATTGTACCTAGGTATACGTCTACATAGGTACAAACCTCTGCCGGAATCGACTAGTGTTGCGAACAATTGATAATAATTTGACTTCGGTTAATGCGCGTCCAATTCAGCCTCTATTTGAATAATTTATTTTAAAGAAAACTTTAAAAACAAGCTTTTAAGGTCCTGAATATCATGTATCAGTAGAGTGCTACAAGACAAATAAAATGAGCCCAAACACGACAGGTCTATCTTATTCAGTACAGGAGTTCCTATGACCACCTTCCGAACCCATCATCAGATTAGCACCATTTTATTGCATTGTCACGTAATATACATCTGCGTGCAAAATGTCAGATCAATCAGACAACGGGAAGTTTGTCAAATTTGACTCGCAAGATTCCACCCGAACTTACATAGGTACATTAGTACATAGTTACATCCTGTGCAAGTTAATAAAAAGCTTGTAAAAAGGGTTCTGTTTCATTGTGAAAATGCAGAAAAGCCTGGGATAAGCTATTAAGTTTGCTTTTATGATGTTTTCCAAAGTAATGCAAACTGACTAAACTGAAAGGACATTTTGAACTACCAATCCTCAATAACAATGTAACCATTATAATCCCAATGTCATTTATATGCCACTTGTTGACGAAAATTTCAGCGCCAGCACTGTCAAACTTATAGCAGACCCCCAAATTCATAGTCAACGGAACTGTCAGCATCACTTCCACAAGATTTTACGATAACAAGAATGACCCGTTTCGTATAAATTGAAGAGAAGTAACGCCAAGAGAGGCCGATATTCCGATATCAGTGAATCTCGCTGGTCTCGATCTTAGAAACTGAGACCCGGAGTCGGGTCGTGACCTCCTCGCCAGGTGCATGTAAAGTATATTCCACACTGATTTAAAGTAAATGTGAATTTATAAACTAAATTATATCAATTTTTATTATAATTATATTGAACTAGACAATTGACAATAATTACAATAATTGTATAGGATATATTGAATTGAATGTAACAAAATTTCAAATTAAATTAGTGAATTTTACAATGAAGATTAATTTCATATTTTTTTAATTTGAGAGTTCAATAGGAACTGGAAACTTATTATTAATTATTAAAATAGTTTTGTTAAACGTAAGTGATGTTACGGTATTGTTAGAAAATGTATTTTCTCTTTTGTATTTATACTCTCATTTAACTTTATTACAAACTTTCATGTGTAAACAAATAAATAAAAAAATAAAATAGGTATGGTGGAAAAAATCTACAGAAGAATCGCACGTGTAATGTGCCATTTTGGTAATCATCAAAATTAAATTGTAGCTTGATACTTCAAAAAAACTAGAGAGGTGTCAAGGGTCACCCGGATGGAACGAAGTTCCTTTCGATTAAAAGATATCTTATATTTTTTTATCATATTTTTTTTTACGCGCGATAAGGAACGTGTTTTGAAAGATTTTGATCACAGTGCCATCTAGCGATAATCATCTAAAACAAAAAAAGTGTCGTGACAACTTTTCGTAAGAATTTTTTCCGTCTAGCCCCCTTTCACAACACGCGATAAGAAACTTCGTTCCAATAATTCAACTAATTGAACACAACTTTACCAGTAGTTCTATTAATGCTCTAATGTTTACAAATGTGATATCCCTCAGTCGATGTATCAGCATAAACCGTTGTAAGTACATCTTTATTCGGGACCACACGAACACAAGGCCGACGGACGCACGTTCTAAACTACCACTTATTATTTTATTTTACGGTCGACGAGTGCTACTGAAGTCCAGATTACGGTATTCAAATTTATTGTGGACCATATTTCACGCAGTCCTGCGAGCAAGAATTGTTAAGTCTTTTGTAGTTTATTCTTTTTGAATAGTTTTTAAACGAATCTTAGTAGTAAACTCTAGATTTTTGTATAATAGTATGTCCATTTTTTTAATTGTCATCATTGATTAAGCTATATTGAAATGCGATTTTATTTTCATAATTTAGAAACAAAATCCAAAATTAACAAAACTGAATAAAAAATTTGATTCGTAAACCAAACAAATAAAAAGAATTCCGGTTCATCTACATTTTTCATTGTTAATAAAAAATCTACTTTTCATACAACTTTCTCGATGCGCGAGGCTTTTTTTCCTTTAATTACAAAAGTCGTCTAACAAAGTTTTGCCTTTTATTATCTCTTTTTGTTGCTTTCGCTTTTCGTTTGACGTCAAAAAAGAACTTTTCAATGACGAAACGAACGATTGAATCAGGCTTTATTGGACGTTTGAAACGTTTCAACCCAAGTTCTTTGGTTCAGTCTTTGTAGTACTTAGCTACAGGTTTTATTTCACACTTCCTTTTACAGTTACTGTTAAAAGAAACCTATAGTTCTGTAAAATGCTCCGAGAAATACGAATCTCTTTGGGGCAAATTCAAAAAACTATTTTCATATGTTGCACCAGTTTCAAAGTAAACGCTGGATTACCTGACATTTAGGAATGACCTTTTCAACATTATAACAAGGAAGCTTGTCATACCATTGCAACACGGTCACTCATTACCAACACATGTTACGATCTCTTAGTAGCTGACACCGCACCTGCCTCCCATAAAGGAACATAAAATAATTGAAAATTGCTAATACGGACATCGTAAATAACAGAGAGAACGGTGTCATGACATTTTAATGTATTGCGTAGTACTTTGCCTCTACTACGTGTTAATGGTTTGCGATGAGCCTTGGACATAAATTAGGGTGCTTTTAAAATGCTCCTCCTTATTTATCTAGGAGTGTTTTGTACAGCATAGTAGTTTCCCGTTCATAGATTTTAATGAATACTTATAAAACTACTTTAATTGTGTAATCATTCTCATCGTTCGTTCACAGCTGTTCGTTCACAGCAGACATGGGTCTCTTCCATCTTACACCACCAAGTCAACCACTTTTTGGCGGCCACCTCCTTATGTCGTCGCTCCATTTGGCCGTATAATTCATGCTCAATGCTCATTATAAAATAATTCCTTTATATTTTAGAATGAACCATAGATATATAGGAATGGAGTTTATCTGAAAAACGGTTTAACTTTTGAGTACATTTCAACTATAACTTGATCACACTTGACAACTGTATGTACTATACTTTATACCGTATGGTATCTAAACTGCACCAAGCCGTTTTAGCTTACTACAGCTAAAAAAATAAACTATTAAATACGATACATTGATGCGATCTATTTCAAAGACCAACATCGAACAAAGACTATAAAATTTATTACGTGTTTTGCCGAAACGGTGTGTTAGCTGTTTTTAGTGTCGATTTAACGATAAATAGTACCATTTGTTTGTTCCGAATATGGCTTGACAGCGCATAGAATGGGCACTTGAGATTTTCCAAGCCGAGTTCTTTGGGATAAACTGCAGTTTTCAATGGTTTTAGAAAATACTATTTGACTGCGTGATGAAAGTTTTGTGGTCTTTTAGTTTAGTATCTTTGACCTAATTCGAAACAATTTTACAGTTTATTTTAATTTATACGTTACAATTATGTATTAGAGGTTATGAAACTGTTGTCCATAAACTACTATGAATAGAATTGAAACGTACCAAAAGTCGTTAACATGAGAATATAAAGATCTAAATCTACAATGACTGAAGAAATTATTGAAGAAGAGACATTATTTTCTTCATTAAAAATAACTGCGACATTTTTATAGTTCCCTATTGAATTCCAACAAAGGAATTTCAATTTCGGACGTCGATTATACATCTAATAGTCGATAATAAGGGTTTGTGAGCATGATTTCAGTTCGACTGAATTGTCGTTAGGCACCAAATTGGCATCAATTTATTCCCCGTCGGTGTTATCACGATTTTCTGTGTTAATTGAGACATTTGCACAGAAATTACTGGCTGTTACAGGCGTGAATGGTGGTCGTGGACATTACGATAACGGTGTAGTTTGAACAGGGAAAAATTATAACCGCTTAAATCGGTTCAGTTCGATGTTCGGTGAACATGCGATGTAGGTTTTGCTACATTTTACGTGGATATATTTTTTTTTTGTAGTACGAATATTTTAGTTTTTTTTAATAGTTTATGAATAATTTGAATATGGAAAAGTTTTATTTTTTAACATCCGTATGCATTTTACGCCGATACCTTGAATCGTATAAGTTATATATATTTTTTTTTTAAATAAAGAGCCGTTCATAGAAATTTTGAAGTGATACGTTCAACTTGTTATGTTATTTTACAAAATCCATTGTTAATTTTATTATGATCAGTCCACGTTCGTACACTGGCCTCTCACCTTACCTTACGTCATCAACCCCTAACTTTGACTCTTCTTAACGTTTTTATTCTATTTTTTTTTAAATAAAACTCTATTATGGCTTCAAAATTTCTTCTTAATTAAATAAAAAGTGAGTTTGAAATTACTTTGCTTTGTTGTTAGCCGTCAGTTGAGGAGGCACCGAAACGATCGTTCAGCATTTGTTTTCATTTCGACGTCAGACCTTTCGCACCCTTGTCGGCCGTTGATACATCGTGGGACGGTTAATGAAACACACACTGGGTTTTCTTTATACTACTGTTTAAAACTATTTAGGAAATTTAACTTGAAGGGTATGGAGTAAAACATGTAAGGATGTTCGTACAAAAGTTGTAAAAATTGTTTTGGTAACTGTTGTTCAAAGTAAAGTAACAGTGCGAAGTGGCTAGAATTTGATTAGTTGTAGTCACACGTTCGAACATACCATGTATTTAGAAGTTACCGTCATTTTTAGACCCTTTTATACAGGGTTGAATTTTTATGTTTTTCCTGGTGGAAGCAATTTTAAAGATTATTTTTGATCTGAAAAAAAAAACACTCCTACCGACATCTCGTTAGATTTGAATCAAGATTTGACAAATCTTCAAGTCAAAGGCGACATTTCAAAATTTAACCTTTTATTAATTCCTAATTAAATAACTACTGTAACTAACATTATTAATAACTGAAGTAAAAAACTTAAATAAATAAAAAAAAAAAAGTATTTAATATTAGGTGACCCGCGCAACTTCGTCTGCGTTACAAAGGGGTTCAAAAATTGTAGCCTATGTGTTATTCTGATGTATAAGCTATATTGTGGTAAAGTTTCATTCAAATCCATTCAGTAGTTTTTACGTGAAAGAGTAACAAACATACATCCATACATCCATCCATACATCCATATATACAAACTTTCGCCTTTATAATATATATTAGATATTAGATTACTTCAATGAAAGATAAGACAATTTGGTCTACTAATAAATTCCTACGACTTAATACCCAAACAATCAAGAACAACAAACAACCGACGAATTATAAACAAAGCTACACTAAAGGAACGTAATTTCTCCGAACATGAATTAAGCGGGGGGGCTGCAAGAGGATTTATTCGGATGCTCCTAGATTCCATTATTACAGTGAGGTGTCGGGAGCTAAGTAACCGTACCGATGCCTACGTAAAGACGGCTATAAATTAAATAAATCCGATTTGCACGTGCGAGAGGAAACGGCACCCCTTCTGCGTTTCCTTGATCGCCTACTTTGTTTATGGAGACGATTGGTTTAGATAGATTGACGAAGAAGTAATTTAGTATTGATGTTGGGTCTATGATTGTAGTGAAAAGTGTTGTCATTGTTTTCGTTTTTATGAGGGATTGTTGTAGGACTTTAACTTATGCGAGTGTACTCAATCATAAGTCAAAGTCATATCAAATAAGTAAAGCTTGGTAGCAAACTAGCGATCATTAGTGTCACAAATACCTACCGCTCTGAAACTACATTAGTCTCCAAACTACTTTATATAATTCAATCTTTAGGGTCCATAATACAGTAGGAATTCGAGCTTAAAGGCATACGTTAAAGTAATTTTAAAATGATATAATTGCTGTACATTTATCTTAAAAATATACAGTTTTACTGCAAAATATAATTCTAATTTCTAAACATAATTATTTAACTCTCGCCTAAAATTTACTAAATTATCATTCAAAATACAAAACGTTTAAAATTTCAGCAACGCTTACATCAAAACGGCTTAAAATCACAAAGAAGCACTCCGACTGAAAAAACAAAAGCATTACAATAGAAAATTCAACTCGACGTCCAACTGAACCGTTTAGGGATCGTGTAACTCCCAGTTTATGAGTGTTCATACCTTAATGGAGGACAAGTAGGTAAAAAGAGAAAAATAAAAGGGGAAACCGTAAACCTATGCGGAACACGTTCATAAGAGTCGGCTGATGCCAGAGTCACGTATACCAAAAGAGAACTTTTATTACTTCCGAGTGCCGTAATTGTTATGGAGAACTGGTCGGTCTTATTACTCAAGTTTGTCCTTAAGATACGCTGATGAACGTCACACTAGTATCGTATTACGTTTTCTTTTGTCCTTTTTGGTTTACAAAGTGTTGTCGCTGGAAGTTGTAGGCTTGTAGATACAATTGACAAACTTACAGGGAGATAATAATTGCTTATTTTAGGGATTGAGTTAAAGAGTATGATAAATTTAGACTAAGATTTCTTATATAAAGATGAGATGAGATTAACTGATCCAAGTGAATTTCAAATGCAATTCAATTATTGCACACTATGATTTTATTTGATTTTCTTAATAATAGAAGTGTTCAAGATTTTTCTACTTTTTTCTGTATTTCGAGATTGCGTACAATCTCTTCAAATAAAATAAACTAACAACATAATGATCTTGAAATCAAATTGCCCGAAACCTTGATTTGGTACTTGATTAAAAATATTACATTTTACAATTGTGAGACATTCGTTTCTTGCAAATTATATTCTGTTTGGGTAAAGTTAGTTTATTTTTTCTTTTTGTTTAACGTTAACGTTTTTTTTTTTGTTTCAAAATCTATGTTCTATTTTATGTACTAAAAATAATAAAATGACATACCAAACAAAAAAACAGATCTCACCCATTTCAAGTTTAAAAATTATAGCAACATTTTTAACACCATTGAGTTTTCTTTAAGAAATCGCGACTGCTGTGAAATTCGGTTCGTGTGAAATTCATTTGGGTAATAAATATTCAAGTATTAACGGGTAAATGGGTCAGTAAACAGGTCTGTTACTCACGATGTTACACTTTTATGAGGCGAGTCACGCTTGACCTAATCTCAACAATATTTGATTGAGCAATTTTCTTCGACAGAACCCGCGATAACTTTTGATTAACAGGTTATTTTGGATGAAAAACAGCACGCTACTGTATTTAGTCTAATGCTATGTTTAAGTGCAAAGGTTAGTAGGTTTAGATTTATAGAACTTTATACTTGAACTTACTAAGAATAATGGTTCTTTTACAGTGAGAACATATTTTTTTATTACGACAATAGTAAATCATATATTATATTCGTATTTTCCTGTTTAAATTCTACTGTGTAAACGAACCAATATTTAATATATATTTTTTTATTGCCATGTAGGCAGACGAGCCAACGGCCCACCTGATATGATAAAATCGATCAGTTAATTTATGTATCTTGTACAATAGAAACCATTCCTTACACTACATTACTATGATCATTACCTACGTCAACACACTTCAATATTATTGGGTATATAACCATCCTCTAAAAAGAAGACACAATTTTTGTACAGTAAATCTTTCTTTACTATTATTTAAATTCTCACCTAAATCCATTAGAATTATATCAAATAAAATATTCACGGTCTCCAGACGAAACCTAACATAGAGCCACTAGAATTTTTACTGTAGTCTAAAACAAACTGTTCAAACGGACTGCGCTAGTCGATTCCCTGTGCGGATAACAGAATTTCCGATCAGGATCCTTCTTCCGACTCTTCGTCAGTGTTTGTTTATTTAGTTCCGTGTGTTCCGCGTGGTGCAAACTTATTTTATACCCGCTACATCGACGAGCAACGTTGTAGCTTTAGCTCTCAAGTTTCTGATGTTTTGAACTTAACAATGGTCTGGAAATGGTGGAATGCAATTTTTAGTTGTTAGTCGAAAGTTTTTGTCCATGGATGTAAGAGAAAGGGAAGGCCGAAGAAAAGATGGTCTGACTGTGTGAAGGATGACATGATGATATGTGGTGTGACTGATGTATGTAATGATAGAAAGGAGTGGAGAGAAAAGACATATTGCAACGACCCCATCTAAATGCTTAATATGCTTGCCTAAACACACATTGTCATGACACCCTAGCGTAAAAGCTGGTCAAAAGGTCATGTACTTCATCGTCCAATTTACTCATGAAGTAAAGAACCATACAAACCTTGGTCTACAACAATAATACATCTACAACTTTTTACATTAACCCTTTTTATAATAAGAAAAGCTGTTGGTTTTCATGTAAAGCAAATCTAAAAAATGATGTAAAATTCAAAACGTTAATTAAAAATATCCGAGATTAAAATTTCCACGGAAAAACACTTTTAAGTACATTAACCACGGCACTCTTTGCTTACCTTCAGCAAAGCGTAAATAAAGTGACAGAAAAGTCATTTTTTTCGCCATCATGTTAATGATGAGATGTCGTTTTACATTTTTTGGCGGTCTCAGTCTCGCCGTGGCTGTGCTCTTCAGACGCCTGGGATTTCAGCAAAAAGTAAAAGTCATATTCAGCGAGCGAAACTTCAGATATGATCTGACGGAGTATCTTGAAAGGGCATTGACTTGTCTCGGATGAACTTCTTAAAATTGAGACAGCACTCAATATTAAATTGACTATAAGCAAGCATTTCAGTTTATTTGCACAAATTTACGAGGCATCTCACAGAAACATCGACGCGAAAATAAGGATCAGCTAAGATGTTTTCTTTACGTTTATATTTTTCAATTTGTGAAAGGAAATTAAAGGTCTGTTTGTTTCCCAAGACGGCACTTAAGGTATTTATTTTAAGCCTTATTGAGCCGACTTCATCTTATCTGAGGGCGCTTATGAGCAACTCCCTCTGTCAAAAGACGTTTAAATATTTTCTGCTTTCCGCATTTTTTGTGGCGAGAATTTGTTATTCATTTTCAAGCCTTTATTATAGTAATCGTTTACTTAAAAAGTACACAATAACTAATACTTTTAGCTGCTTAATATTCGACAGCTTAAGCCATTTACTAGTTCGAATAATAGAGTGTCTAAAAAACTATTAGATTTTCTGCATAATCGCATGATATTTCAGTTGGAAAATTTATTCAATTTCAAAGAAAGTTTTGAATTGAAACTCAGCTGACGTTTCAATATAAATTTAAATTGAAAAGTACTTTGACTGCCCAAGGATAACGAAAACTATCCTAACTAATCATTTGTAATAATATGGTAATCAACATAAATCCTTTAACTATTAAACTTTACAAAAAATACTTTGTACCTACACTTTTATTTTGACCATGTTGGTCTAATAAATTACTTAATTAATTAAACAAAAAAAATATTTGTATAAAAATACACATTAAATTACACACAGTAAGTACATCTCTAAACACTGATAAAAATAACGCAATTTCCTCATTTACCTAAAGGTTTCACGTCCAAAATCTGTTTAAGAACCTTACTGGATTGTCAGGGTCTACTGATCCTTCAATTTCTTGTCTATTTAATAATCGATTATTGCTCGAGGGAAAAGACGGATTACCATATCAAAGAACGCATGATCTCATGTTCGACGTCAATTTGGTAAGACATTCGGCACAAAGGCCCGAAAAGAATTTCTTGCACATAATCCTTTCTTTTAAAAGATGTAGTTATTGCTTCCGTAATGTTATGGTGTTCTTTTATTGATGCAAGAAATATTGTATTTGTAGTTATTGCTTCTGAATCTGTAATATTATACTGTTCTTTCATTGTTGGAGTATTTAATGTGTTTATATTTTGAAAGTCCAATATGTTGGACGGACATACATACGGTGCTATAGATAGTTACAATGTTACCATTGTTTCAAGATACTAATAGAAATTCCTACATTTTTCAGATTAAAGTTAATTTCATGTCGTAACTTCTTCGCAATAATAACTCCGTAAAACATAATGTTTATCAAATGGAATCACAAAATACGACTACAATGTAATTTCAATTATAACATGAATTTTCAAATTGTTTATGCAATGGATTGCCTTAATTTATAAAACTCACTGTTTCAAACAGACCAAGCTTACGTAGTTTGAATACTAACATTCGTATTTTGATAAAACCTAAAATCTTAAATCCGTAAAGTTTCGGGGCATGTCGCCTCATAGAATATTCTGCTAAGGTCGTCCACATCCTTTGTGGATTTTGAAATTTTCTGTTAGGAAACGTCAAAGCGATTCTGAGGAAACCGGATGTGGTATTTTTTAGATTTGCGTAAGTTGCTTCTGAGTTTTTTTTTAATGGCTTCAAACCACAACATAACTCGCCAAATAGAGGCATTAGATAAGTACCGATTAATGTCTGATTGAAGCGTTTCATCTCAGGTAGATCCGTGATCATAAAATATACGGATATCTCATATACCTACACACCATGCATTAAAATTTCGTGTCCATAATCTTTACACATGAACAAACACTTGACTCAAGCCTTTGACAGTATTCATAACGTTTTATCTAATTCAAAGCAAAGAAAATGCTAAAGTTATTTAAATAGCAAAGGGATCTATTCAAACATGAAGTTTCCAGAGTATTCGACAAAGAACGTCAAGACAAGCGCTTTCTGGCTTTCAGTAACAAGTGAGGGTACCGGAACGCTTTGACCAGGCAGGCTCTTGGCAATTTATTCCCTATTAAAATTCTTTCCCCAACTCGGGATAACTTTATCTTAAAATATAACCGGCCAACAGTAAGTACTTTGTAAGCAATAATCAAAATGAATTCGTTTCCGTGTTTAAGTTTTTGAAAGTCCAATCCTGGGAATGCTCCTTTGTTGTACGGTTAGAATTTTTTGAAACTTTTGCAATTGGCTTTGATGCCAAGATAAAGTTTACGTTTGTATTTTAAAAGAATAGCTTACCTATAAAAGTACTTGAAAAAAATCTTTTGAATCTAGTAAAAATATACTAGCTTTTTTATTTTCTTTATTATGCCTGTCAAGATAGTTTAAAAAGTACTAGACTTTGTATAATAATTCGAAACATAAATGCATGTATTTCAAAGAACATTTTTCTTATTTTATCAAATCATCCATGAATAATACAATCAAAAATGCAATCTTCAAATCTGATATCCAGTCTCTTTAAAATTCAAAATAGAAACGAAAGTTACGAATGTAGATTTACATATAGAATAATTTGCAAAATATATAGATAGATGTAACGTTATTCAATCTCCACTAGATAGAAAACTAAATTTATATTCATAAGCGTTGCAGGAGGGGAGGATGGTGAAATTTCAAATTTGGAATAGGCAGGTACTAGGGGAGCCACCCTCAAGGTAATCGACTGACAAACGTCTCTGATATTTCACAGACTTCATTACATAGATATTTGGAAAATGGCTTTTTTCTCCATTTTATATCGGTATAGTTCTATCATTGAGTAGCACTTGAAAACGTAAGTAACATTAGTTAAACAAGCTACTTATATCTGGCGTATGTGTAAATTTTCGTAGCAAATACACTTATCTAGTGATAATTTATAAAAGGTTTGTGTCCGTTTGAAACAAATAACTAATTACTATCAAGGTAATCTGAAGATCTACAGTAATGAATACTATTTACCTTGGTGTATCAACAAGGTTTTAGTCGAGCAATATAGTACTATCTCTTGCCTCGGTTTATCATCATCATCGCTGGACATGGACTCGTCCAAATTACACCATAACGACCGGTCTTATTTTGTTTCCATCCAGTGTCTTCTCGTTGCCTTCACAAGATCAGCAGTCTTTGTTATGTTTTATCTAATATATAAAATTGTCGTGTCACGGTGTTCGAACTTGAACTCCTCCGAAACGGCTCGACCGATTTTGATGAATTTTTTTGTGCTTATCCGGTACCTATGAGAATCGGCCAACATCTATTTTTCATCCCCTAAATGTTAGGGGTAGTCCACCCCTAATTTTTTTTTCGGCACAGACGAAGTTGCGCGAGTCAGCTAGTGTTACTATAAAATGTTGAGCTTAAAACAATTATGATGAAGTCATGCCTCTGTTTGGTTAGTGCGAAGTACTGGGAGTACTAATATAAACCTATAGCTATGTAATAATATAACAATGAGTCTCAACAGAATCTGTTTTTTTTTTAAATTAGAGTATGAGTTGCAGCACCATATTACATACCTACGTCTGTGATGGTGTTTTTTTGTTTGATGCAATAAAGCTGTGAATCTATGGACAGATAACATAAATTTAAAATAATGTGTCGAATCTTCCATGTGCTACCAAAATTGCGTAAACTTTATCAAATACCCCATTCCGCAACCCTCTTACAATAAGGTGCAAAATTAGGAGAAAAACTGCTTCCCCCACGAGTAATCGTGCTCGGAATTTAGAATGTATGAAACTGAAAATGTATTGTATTTTGTACTGATGTTGGCTTGGTAGAAGCGAAATGAAATTCTTGTCTGGAAGTGAGAATTTTGTTATGTTACGTATGTTCTTACATATGATACCCCAAATAGATATTTAAAAACGATGTTGTTGTTCAATTATACCTATAGCTATTCTTTAACAATGGTTCATTGTTAAAAAATTGCTGTTCCTTCTTCTCTTTTTAAACAGAACACTTTTTTAACATTAGGCCCGAAACACAACAATCCGTATTTTTAATATTCTACGAGTAAGTTAGGATATTTCACTATTATTTTACTCAGTATGCAAAAACTAGAATCTTATAAAATAATCTGACCGATTTCATCTGCGTTACAGAGAAGTTTCTTTATGTCTATCTTTCTACCAAAATCAATTCACATTTATAATATTAGTATAAAACGGTATACATAATAATTTAGCTTGTATTATTTCACTTGTAATATAACATAACTACACATTGTCTAACAATTTATAAAGCAAGGTATTTCTTAATTTACTCCCCCAGATAAAGACTGTTAAGGTGACAAGTGAAGTCATTAACAACATTTATGGGGCTGGAGGAACGACGCTAGAATCGCAAGTATGATACAGAAAATATTTTGTACGAGGTGACCCGCGCAACTTGAAGTTGCCAACTTCTCCTGTGTTACAGAGGAATTTCATGGAAGATAAGCAGTAAGTAAAAATAAAGAATATAAAAATTATAACTTCTATGTAGGGGATTTACGTTATTTTTTTTTTATTTCTTACTTTAGATTACACTTTACATAATTTGTTAGGTTTTGAACAAAAATAGGAGAGGAAAATATTCGTTTATTTTGTTTGTTGTACAATATATACATTTTTTAAATGTTATCAAATTATTATCAATGTTTCGTTAAAACATTTTTTTGTGTTTTAAATTTATTTTTAAATAACGTAGTAAATAAAATTTTAATAAACATGAAAAAAAACAAGACACACTTTGAAAGTCTGAATCTTGAAGCTTTACAAACACAACCACGTCTAAAAGAGACTATTATCGTGAATTTTCCAAGAAATTGAATTTTCTTAGAAAGGTTTCTGATATCGTTGAGTGCTCACTCTTCATGCAATGAATGCAATTTACTGTCTGCTTTTGTTGTGCAAATTTATAAATATTTTCTTTCAAATTTAAAGTTTAATATTATAAGGCAAAACACTATTGATTTGTTTATTTAAAATTATATTAATTATGTGTTTTTTTTTGTAATGTAGAAACTATTTTGAAACACTAAAATTCGATAAGTTTTATTATTACATGTGACAATTTTGAACGTTAAATTATTACGAGATTTTTTTTTATTTACAAAAACTGAAAAACTAGATATAACGCATTTTTAGTACAACAAACTGTAAGTGAACATACATAGTACAGTAGGTACCACAATATCCGTCGAAATAAATTCAATTTACAAAGCAAATCAAAATGAATCACGTAACAAGAAAAATAAACCAGAACAATACGTTTAAGCTACATATCAAAACCACTAGTAACATTATATTCAGGAAAAATTCACACAGCAAATATGTTTGTCTTCTCCTATCGTAGATTTTGATGACAAAACACGAAAGAAGCCTTATAAAAACAAGAAACATTTTTCTTGTAACCTCGTGTTTACCGGCAAGTGTTTGCAAACCTCGGGACCCAGATGTTATTCGCCATAAGCCGCCCTTATTACGAATTCCGTGTGCTCCATCGAGGTACACTTCTATTTTTATTTCTAGTTATATCATTTATGTTATCAAGATGTCTAGATACTCGCTCATACCTCCAGTATATTGAAGTTATTTTGTTTAGTTACCTTGATTTTATATTTTTTTCAGAACGTAAATTTTGAACGCTCTAGATTTAATGGGGTTTTAATTTGCAATGTTTTAACGTTACGCTTTATGGTTTAACGTATTAAAACCTAAAAATTGTTTTAATATTTTTAAATAGTACTGATATGAAATCTTTTTTTAAATACGTTACAAAACAAGTAAATTAAAGCATAAGACGTCAATTGTGTTAGTCGTTAGAGTGTGTGTGAGTTATTAGGTTTAGTTTTTTTTAAAACGTTTTCAACCGATTGTCGATGAAGACAGTGCTTCTAAATATTGTTTTAAGATACAGAACTGTCTTTAACTAACTCGAATTTGCTCTAAAAGTAAAGAAAAAACATAATTGAATTTTCCTTTCAAATATAGTCGTAAATTCCTAAAACACACTACCACAGCACGCTATGGACAAGAATTTCATCATGCAATTCAGACAAAAAAAAAGAAAAAATATATGGATAATACTGAAACAGGAAGTCATGATACGCACACTTGATAAGCATCTATCATTTTTACTAAAAATATACGTTATATGGAATATATTTTACATTCGGTCAGGTGTCGTGGAAGTCCTGAGGGAAATCTAACTTTCCCGGAGGCGCAGACAGCAATCGATTCTATTCAAATTTATGACAGAGAGAAACGGTTTTTGTTGTAATTGTATAGAGTTGATAATCTAAAATTAGAATATATTGTCTACTGTTTTAACTTGTATGATATACGTGGAAAATATCAGTAATAATATAATCCAATTTGAATATAATTAAAAAAAAAACTGAGTATTTCCGTCCGAGTACGAACGATAGATATTACAGTCTTACATAATTAGAAGAATAAAATATGAGTTTATCGTTAATAGCATCAGGTTTTTGCCACCACGTTATATTTTAATGTCTATGTTTATTATATTATAACCTTTCCAAAAACAAATTTATTCATGAATTGGTTTTATCAGCTCTGTATGTAGTGATATTACATTCTGAACCCTATCAATAGCTGTCTGCGACTGGCAGGTTCGGCGCCGACTTCTCACAAAATTCGCGCCCTTACTTTATTGCCTTCTGTCCAAGATTAAACTTCCAACGGCTTTTTTAACAATCCATTCACTCAAATACATGCTGTAATTAAATGGGGAGTCAGATATGTAATTAAATTATAATAAAGTATTTTTCGGTTATGAAAATAGAATTTATACCTTTACTGCCATACTACCACTTTACCATCATTTTCATACCATAAGTAGGAAATGAAAAATAATACCTAATGGAATACAAAGGAAAAAAAATTACAAAAACACTATTTACTTTAAACCAAACCTTAAAAATAGATCGTATAATATTTGTAAACTATTAACAATAATATTTTGTAAACTACAGAATATTACAGATGATTACAATGATTACAATTGTTATTATGTTTCATGTATTTTATGATAGATATATAAAAAATATTTCAAGAAAACTTGCACGTAAAAAAATCTATTTCGTATTTCTTCCACTATCTCAATAATATTCTTTAAACTCGGCATTCGCTTTGTAATATGATCAACCCTTCTGCAACTCTCGAACCATGACCACTTGCGCTTGTCACGAGCAGGTGACACCGTAGTTCTCATTTCCTACCTTCTCATAGTCTAGTTGTAATGTAATACCGTTTTTGTTAAGAAGTACGTAATACTTTCATGCATTTTCAACGGGTTCTTACCATGATATTTAATTAATTGCAAACGTCGTGATCACGAGAAGACTGGATACTGCGGGTCGATTTAAGAGCAAACAAATCTGTCTACCCTCTTTGTCGTTCGCTTTTGTGTAGTACCACTGGAACTCGAACTCACATCACGACACACCACACTCACTGTATCTACAAGACAAAAACTACACGTACGTAATACTTCATAAGACTGTCCTGTATGAAACCATGATTATCTACTGTTGGTGTTAACTTATCTAATGTGGGTTGAAAACTTCACGTAAACTCAGGATTCCTAGTGTTATTCCCCTAAGCCGTTTTTATAACAGATTGATATATTTCAATTTCAAATTAATTACAAAAGGGTTTAGTGAAAATATGTAATAGCTTGTTACTGGAATTTATAATTTAACCAAAAAATCCCTAAAATTAATCGTTAAATTTTCGAACTCCTAAACTTTCAGAAAATTAAATTTCGTATATTTTTTACGCTTTAATCAAACTCTTTGAAGAAAATTTAGCGAAGAATCTAAGTTAGTGACAGGATGGTTTTGTGAAAAAAATAAAGGGAAGAAAACCACTATTATTTTACGGAAAGTCCAATTTTATGAAAGTCAGTAACATAAAAAACTTGGTAGGTAACTCCGAAACGCCCGGGGCAGCAAATCTCCATTTTGTAAGATTAAAGCACCTCTTTTATATAATAGGACCGGTGCGATGCCTGAATATTTTCCGGGTGTTAACTTCGGAATTCAGAATTCTTGTATTTATTGTGATTTCGATTGTATTTTTGTTACTTTATTACAGTGGAATAACAACTAAACTTATTTGGCTTCCTAGTTTTTTTTTATCAAAATCAGAAATGGATTCTACGAAATCAGTTAACAGTCTTAGAAATATTTTACGTTGAGTTGAGATTTTTTTTCTCCACTTTATATTTTCTCCTCCTCTGTAACGTCGTAAAATCTTTTCACATTTACAGAAAATTAAAGAATAATACTGTTATCAAAAATTTTACGATATTTAATTTTGTCCAAAACTCAGCTATCATCTTTTAACAACTCTGTAACAAAACAGAAAGTAATTAAACTAAATTAAAATCCTTATAATGGTGCAGGTGAGCTGGGCTGGGTCGGACGGTACGAGGGCAACTTCAAAAACAAACTGATCAACTTAAACTTAGCAACTTCTCACATAATTCCTTTTGAAGCGGTCCTCCTGACGAGTTTGTTGAGAAAATTAAGCACTTTCACGTTTTATTAAAATAAGAGTTTATTTTAGCTCATTATTATCATAAGTAGGTTCTAATATAATAGAGCTGAAGAGTTTGTTTGTTTGAATGGACTAATCTCAGGTACTGCTCAGATTAAAAAAAACATTACCAGTGTTGGATAGTCCTTTTATCGAGGAAGGCACAGACTTACACGGATCAGTTTTTAAAAAACTAGCTGACCCGCGTCACTTCGTCTGCGTCACAAAGGGCAACAATACATCCTATTGCCTTCCTCGATAAATGAACTTTCCAAGACTGAAAGATTGTTTTTAAAATGGGACCAATAGTTTCGAAGCCTATTTGAGACGAACAAACACTCAAACCTTTCCTCTTTATAATATTGGTATAGATAAAATATCCAACTCATGTTGTCGTGTGTACAACTTAATATTATTACTGAAAAACATCTAAGTATCTTTAAATGAGAACCTAGCCTATTTTTACTGTGGAATATTTCATTCAAGTCCAATTTCCTAACATAAGCTCCAGAATATTTTATGTAAAAATAATTTAACGAAGAAACATTAGAATTTTTCTATTTCTGTTTGAGAAAGGCCATAAATGGTTTGTTAAATCTGAAAACCGCTAGATAGGCAGAATTCTGTACAATAAGGTGGGCGGAACCATTCATGGAAAACTCGTCCTAAAGATTAAGAGGCAGCGATTGAATAATATCATTATTATCATTTCGTAATATTTTTTATTATAAAATAGAATACCATAGAAACTCTTTATTGAACACTACAAAAGCACAAAATACTTTAGATTAAAAATATAGTACAGTGTTACAATGGGCGACCTTATCGCTTATAAAAAACTCTAATTAAAGAATACTACCATTAAGCATTTTTATGGTAGTATCGTCAATTGCTTAACATAATGTGCCTCCTTTCTCTTTCAATCAATGAGAAATTATTACCGAATAAATTCTGAACGTCAAAGGCTAATTTTTGGACCCTGTAAGACATGGTACTGATAACGCATTCAGACCAAAAAAATTGCCGAGGAAGTCTGCTCTAAATAAATATATAGATAGAATTGGCGATTTTTAAACATATGGCTACTGCTCAGTATCATGCGACCGTTGAACACAGCAATGGAAAAATTAAAAGAAACAACTCACATATTCGACTATAAAATTAAATAACTTCGTCGTATCGATTGTCATGGGGCTTTCACTATCATATAGCTTATGTACTAAAGAGTAACCTAAGCTATTTTATTTTCATTTGAAAGAAGCCTTCTCTCTTTGAGAAGGTCTCTTCTTCTTCTTTTTTAGATGAAGTTGCCCAGTCCCACTCGTATTTTATGACTTACGCCGGAATCGAATGAGGACGGCTGGCAAACACTGATATTAGTTTTCTGTGTAAGCAATTTTGGTAAGTGTCCCCTGTTATTCGTGCGTATTACCAGTCCCGGTTGACCCCATCCCTGGCCGAGCTCGTATCACGATTCTTATATTGAATTGTAATATGAGGCACGTTCAACTTTTACAGGATATAATTATTGAAAAGGGGATCGTGACGTCAGAGGTCAAGGTTTGCTGTACGAAGATTGTGTGGAAAAGTTTTTGATAGTTTCGATTGACCTTGATTATAGGAAAGTTTTGATATTTTATGTCAAAGCTTTAGCATTATAAAGTTTGTAAATTTAATTATAGAGCATAATTACACCACTACTTGTCTTTGAACAATATTTTACAAACGGTTTCATAGTTAGTACCAAAAGATTCACTAGAGAAGAGAATATGTTTCTTTAAAAAAATATTTTAAAAACAGTAATGTGTTAAATTTCTCTATGACTACTTAAACAACGGTATACACGTCTAATTAAAACAATAAGATTTTTTTTTGAAAATACAAAAAACACGAAGCCACAAGAAAAGAATGGGTTACTCCACATTATGCGAGGGTTTGCCGAAATTTTATGAACTAATTTCCCTGAGACAACATTCCTTATATGCCGGGGTGGTGCCCCCGGCTACGTACGCGTTTTTTTGGCCAGGCTGTGTGTTTAATGAAAACTGTGTACCGCAATATGCCTCAGGGGACCGCTTTCACTGATTGTAGATTTTTTTCTATATGTTTTGCTTATGAAATATTTTTGAGCACAAACAACGGATTGTGGGATGAATTTGGATTTTTAGTTTTTAATATTATAATTTTGATGTTTAAGGTTTATAGATAATATAATGAGTGAGGCTTTAGAATCTGTTTGGTGGATCGATTGTAGGATAATGAAAAAAAACCTTTGTCGATATTTCAGGATGCTAAATGTGAATGGTCTTCAACCAATCTTTATCTTCGAAGACTAGATACTTGTTATTTTTCTCGATTTTCTTAAGGACGTTTGGACCACAAACAATCTATTCTCATGATATAGGTTTCATAAATACTATTTGTTTTCGTCAAACTAATCACCATGTAGATTAGAACAAACCACTGAATGGCGATTAAAAAATGAAAGTGATTAAATGTGCATGCCAAATCGCAAAACACAGCTTGCTGTATCGCAAAAGAAGATTTAATAGCGACGGAAGGTGAGCGCTGGAATTTGCAATAAGCCCCACCTTTGTCTCGCAAAGCGCCCCTTTATTTCCCAAGTTCCTTGAATTTCATCCACTATATACAAGTACGTAGCAACAAAATTGTTCGAGCACATTTTTCTCCTGTACTGCTCTCAGTGCCGAAACTTCTAGAATATACGACTTGTAGTGCTGTAATTGTCGGTGTTTAAGTTTCTAAATTTAAATGATGTGCCAAGTTTTCTCGTTTTGGCATAGTTGCGATACAGCTGAAAAAGAAGAGTTTGTTTGTACTTATAATTATACTAACAAGGCGATAAAATAATTGTTTATAAATAAGAATTCGTTACAATTTTATTTTAAAACCAGACTATTAACATTACTCTAATTAGGTAACCGCAAAATGAACCGCAATTTATTGGTTATACCAAATGGAGTATCCCAGTAGGGATAATAAAATACACTCCGAAATGAGAATTCACTATAATTTCCAATATTTTTTTTGGTATTGTAAAAAAACACAAACAATAGAAATAAAAATGTACTTTATTTCAGAAACAATTTTCCAATACTTTCTTTGATGTTGCCAAACTTAAAAAATGTAGGTCTCGCTTCAAGACCCCATTTTTTCTCAACTAGCACGTCACTCCAGGCGATTTTGGTTCATTACTCCCCCAATGCCTTCACGGTTCGTTAGAAATGTAAAAACTTCACTCCGTCAGGATCAATATTGGGAGTGAGATTAAACTTTGACGCCCGAACCAGAGTATAAGAAACTATAAAGAAGTATATCTTACGTATATGTTGTAGCAAGACTGCAATATTCTGAAGTTCAGAATATTGTGCCTTATATTTGTATATGAATGCCTAATGTGAAATTATGGTAATATGATCATATAATAAACAAAGAGCAAAGTTTAATGATATTTCTAATGATTCGATTAGTTACGCGACTCAATTCAATTCATAGAATAGTTTCAATAGATTTATTATTTACTTTATATTATTTAGTTGCGAATCATGTCAATATCACGAATATTTTTATCGTGAATTTTAACATACGTAATGTTTTTTGCAAAGTTTGACACTAGTTTTAGCATTCGTTTGAAAATAGATACTTGTTATTAGGTGCCGTTGAGAGTTCCATGAGTTAATTTCTGCAAACAATTTGTGTCAATCTTTAGTTCTGTGTAGTTATTCTGTGCCAGTACTCGGACCGTATTTAAATGAGACTGTTGAATTCGGAAACAACCTATTCCGAATCGTGGTCCAACTTTCAGTTTGCTTCAATACTGTTGAGAATACTGATTGATTTCTGAGTTATTTAAAATTAGCATTTCGAATTAATTCATGGAATTAGTTCATAGGATACTCTAATGACGTAATGCAGACACCATTGTTTTTTCTGATAACTCTTTCTTGTTTATTACTAGCACGCAAATAAAAATAAATATTAGGTAAACAAAATAGACAAAAAATAATGTTACTCATTAAGTTTATTTGTAATAAAACAACTGATACCTTACTACAATTAATTTTAATTGACTCGATTATTTTACGGTCCAAATTTAATTGCAATTGCTCAAATGTCGGAAATACTCGTTTATATTTATTTTATAATTTTTATAATAGACTATTCGAGTCAAAAACAATGAATTAATTTGAAACATTTAGAACTTTCTCGAAAGTTCCTATAGATTCTACTTAATCAACTCTAACTGTGATTCCTGGAAAACAAACAAAAAACTTAAAACAACGAATTAATATTAAACATCTCCCAAACCTCATTTTCATTGGGAATAACTTATCAATTCGAGTGAAATACAATACGTACGAAATTCATAGGACGAGAATAATCGAAAACCCGGTTGGGGCTCAACAATAGCCAGCGATTGCCCAAGTTATACAATATCGTTTCCCGAAGAGAAACTTCGGGCGGTATTGCCCTGGTAAATCTTTTCAGGGTTTAGAAAAATAATTGGATTGGTACATTGAGGGAGAGCAATTACATTCGCCAAGAGAAGCGTTTTCGATTTACTCGATATGGCGATTTAGGTAAACTTCTACGGCATTTCGATACCCCATTCTATATTTCGTACATAAATCCTGTTTAAGGGTTCGATTACGATTCCCCGCCTTATTTAAATGTACGGTTCAGTTAACGGGCTGCGAAAATGTTTGGGAGAAATGAGAATATTCGATGATTGAAAAAAAAAATCTAACATAGGTACGCAAACACAAACAATTTACTAAATAATATTCATAACATCTCGAACTTTCCTATTAACACAATATTAAAGACATAAAACTTCAAAACAAAAGTATTTGAAATCCCAAACAGAAGACTGTTCTCAATTGAATTAGATGCTTCTCGAAACTTCGACGTTAATGTTTCTTTCCTACGACGCACATGGACTTGGTTCGCCTCTAATGGACCGCGGTCTTACGAAGTTTTACCAAGACACAGTATAAAAAGTTTCTTTGACTGAAAATTGCTAAACACCGGTCTAATACGTGTATAAAAGTTTTGAGTCGATAATCCTTGTTTGTTTCTCAGTTCTTTTTTCGGGTACATTTTTATAATCTCTTTTTTTGCTAAGAAGACAGAAGAGTTAACAGACTACCTAATCTTGACTGGTTACCATCGCTTTGGACATCTGCAATGTCACAGGACACTACGGGGAGGTCCTTGAAGGTAGGTAGGTGGTGACCTACCTACCTTCAAGGACTTTCTTCAAACCTCGTTTGATCACTATAATTACAGTGATTTGAATGCCAAAAAAAAACAAAAATGCTTTGGTTGCCTTGTTTCCTGATGTCTTTCCTTATAGTATAGGTAAATAGGTAATCATGAACAGTTTCATTACGATTACCACCCGAATGATATGTCACAATTGCGTGATAAATTTTATCTCAAAAATAAAAAAAACAAATCGGAAAATCAATTTAGGATGATTCATTTATAAATATGATTCGTTATTTCCGGGAGAGTACGGAAAATGAATCAGTCAAGGATTCTAAATTATGTCAATACAAACAAATCATTTCGATTCGGATTTCGCAAATTCGGCTACAAATATACGATCGTGACATATCAATAAATTTAAATGTAATAATCGAATACCTACGAGTTTTCTTCAATAGGTTAATTAATTTATCCACTCCTTTAACTTTTCTAAGTTACCTTACCTACTACTAACAGTTTAAGTCAATGCCGATTAGATTTAGGAAAAACTCTAGAATCGCCGGCTATTTATCGGAAGGTTAACTTTCTCTCGATAGTGTTACTAATTTATTTATTTATTTATTCAACTTCATGCACAAAAGATACAATGGCGGACTTAATGCCGAAGGGATTCTCTACCAGTCAACCAAAGGTGGTGTAGAGTGAACTAATATTATAAAGCTGATTTTTGTTGTTTCTATGCTCTAATCTCATGAACCACAGCGCTGGTTCGATTGTAAAAATTATTCCAATGTTGTATAGTCCATTCAATGAGAAAGATACCTACAAATGTTGGGATGCAGACAGAGTTGAACGGGTCAACTTTTACAGTTAAAATAAAAAAATAATGACAAATTTTGCAACACCAAAGCGCACAGATGCCGAATCTTCTCTGTAATAATTTCATCAAACCCCACTATTGACTCTGCGAGTGAGTCAAGACACAAGATTCACCTGCGTCTAATACATGTACGTGTTAATTCAACTAACTCAATTATCGCTAAGATTGGATTGTGACAGGCGACGAGATAACTCGCTAATGGAGTCGCAGGTTTAGACGCATTTTGATTACAACTGAGTTATGGATACGCATAAATCTTCCTTATGTAAACAACAATCTTGCAATTGTAAAATTTAACGGCTTCTAAAACTTATAGGTAACTATACATTTTTAATCCTTACTAATGCTTTATGGTAGACAAGATTCCAGAGTCTTACGAAAGAACACTAAAGAAAAAATATTTCTAAGATTAGTGATCTCATAGCTTTTAAAAGTTAACAAAAAGTCACAAAAAGCACAAAAAGTAAATAAATAACCTCCATGCCCAGAAAATTTACATACAAAAACGCAAAAATGTGTAAAATAACGCATGTTGTGCTCGTAAGGGTATTAAGTAATTTGAAGGGTAGAACTGAACCCTGGGGGCTTCCATCCATCACGAGACTCGCTCAATTGACATCGACGTCAACGCTTAACCCCTAGTTGGTAATGTGTGTCTTACATGACATAATGTTTGAAGAACCAAATTTTCAATATTTGACTGCATAGGAAACACACACTGTGGAATGTACTTTAGTTTATTATTAAGTTAATTTTAAAAACGAATAGACGTTGGTAATTTAAGAACATGCAGTATACGTATATATAGGTATAATTTTGAATCAATTTTGTTCTTCAAACAACTATATACCTAGTAGAAATTTCACACAGATTTACTAACGAACTTTACCTTTTACCCCGGTTTGTGTAAGCCGGTCCTAAAGGAAGATTTATGAGCGTATTTTGCTCCCACGTACTGGCACTTCAGCCGTGATGACTCCTGTCAATCAATCTTGAAATTGTCGCTACATCTCCTGCAACACACCTGAAATCGCTTTTTATAGGAAGCTTGTTTTTTTAAAGGTCCATTTCGACCATAGTCGTAGATAGATTTTTCGTCAAATTGTAGCAGACAACATGCATAGGTATAACGCCATGTGCAAGAAAATACTTCAATCAATGTTTTTAACGTAAACGACAATTAAAGATAACAAAAAAGCTGTCACTATCATAAATTTTAAGAAAATAAAAGAACTCTTAAAAATAGAAGATTCTAGCAAAAAACCAAAACGACAATATCGTATGACAAACGTGAAAGTGTGGTGAAAGTATCAAATGCTTTTACTCCTTCAGAATTTCTTTCTTGACATTTCAATAATCATTTGTTATTTTACTTTTGTTTCGCCTACCTTTTCCTGGTATCATTTGATATTTACTTTATGCCGTACATTTTCGCATTGCAGAGGAAAAACCAAATAAAAACGAGAAATGATAGCTACAGACGAGCTTTGGTACACTAAACGTTGTATTTTATTCATAATACGAGTAGTGCTTAGTCTAAGACAGTCTAAGTTATTTAACACAAGTCTTAGTTGTATCTCTGTTCTCTATAGAGAACTTACTAATACGATTTTTGATAGCATAGATGATAGTATAATGAAGTATAATGTGTCTACCTAATAAAATAGCTGAATCAAAATCACATAGTGTTTTAATTTCTCTGTCTAGAGTAATCAGGTAATCAGGTAGCCTGATCAAAAGAGCCTGATTCCTTTCAAGAAATGAATCACATTAATAGGTAACATCGAAGTCGATTAAATGAATTAATAAAGATTTCGATGCTGCTTCACCGCTGCAACTTCACCATTCATTCCCAAAGTAAACCCCAAGTTGCACTCTCGAAACTCATTAAAAGTAAATCCGGCTGCATTTTCTAAAGACGTTGAATTAAAGCTTCTTTAAAGAAAATTTCTTAAAACTGCGAGCGGTGAGCGCGCCTCATTTGCTACTATTGAGGCGTTTCCTCATAGTTCAATGCTCCTACTTCCGTTTAAATGAAGCTAAAGATTGAATCATTCCGGATTCGTCCCTTTGAAAGACAGTCATCTTTTTTCTATACTCCATCAGCTAAATTGGAATCTTTATGGTCGATGAAATGGGATCAGATATCCAATTTGATACCCAATTTATTTTAAACTTGAATGTTGATTTTTCAAGTGTGATAAATAGACTGAAATATATTTTATTTCACAGTTCAACAAAAAATCTTATAGTTTAAACTCACGGAACAAAAGTGAAAAATTTATTTTTCCAAGGATATTTTTCTTTGCTCAAATTTTTCTCTCTGAACTAGATTCACTTCTCAAATATCGTAGTCAGCGATATTCTCATCAAAATGCAGAAAAGTTTTCTATTTCAGTACCTTGAAGTAAACGAACCTCTTAAGCCGGATTACTGATTTGCAGATTCTTTATTACAGATATTGGAAAGAATCGTAAAATATTTGGACTTTTAAAATTATTTACTGAATATTTTGAAGAGATTCGAAATATTTCACGTTTTACCATTACAATAAGACAAAATAGAATTCAGCAATTTAGTAGGATTGTGTAGTAACAGAAGAAGGGTGTCTATACGAGGTACCTAGCTGTTTATTTAATAACGTTGCGCCGCTTCGATAAGCGGTCGTATTGTGCACAAAATGTAGGCCTAAGAAGATATTAGATACGTAAAGAATCATTTGAAAAAGATTCAATGCGAGTGTACCTAAATTTATTTAAACACATATGTAGTATTTTGAGTATACAACATTAACATCTACATCATAAGTTAGAGATTCCCGAACGCCAATACTTATTCTTCTTTTTTTTTTCAGTTGGAGGACATCACCGGATCCCCGCCCGTAGGGACGGCGCGACGCGTTACGCGCTCGGCACTCTTTCCCGTCGCTCCGTCCCCGGACGCCGAACCGGTAGCCGCCAGCGAATACGGCCACCGGCTCTCTCGGTCGGCGGGCTTTCCGAAGCCCGCCAAGATGGGACCGCGTGTCACCCTCCCACGGAATACCCCGCTGGGTCAGAACCAGCGTGGGTTGGGGAGCGCGGTCTACCATCCCCCGGATGATAAAGGGCCACAAGCACACAAGTACTGTTCCCACACAAAAAGCACACAGTTATAAACTGTGGCACTAAAACCTCCTGTCGCTTGGCCCACGAGGTGACCGACATGTGGCGTGTTGAATCGACCATTATTATTCCGATCATTGTATCTGTGCACGGTCTAATAGCGAAAAGCTTCGACCGTCATCTAGAGAAGCTTTAGCTCCCCGTCTGGGTAAAGGACCTGATCCAGAAGGCGGTCGTTCTTGACACGGCGCGCATTGTGAGGAGGCTCCTACTCTTGAGCCCTGACCACTGATGGCTTGGGTCGTAAACTCTGTCTTCAGTGGCCCTCTGTTTTTTATATTGTATTTTTAAATTTATTTTTTTGTTAATGATTCACTTATTCTTCATAAACTTTAAAGGAAGGTTTCAATCACAATTCAAGAAACAATTTTGCAGTACAATAAATAAAATGCATTTGAAATTTGAACGAGTATATCTACGTTCCAGAAACGTCACTTAAACACAAGGCGCTTCTAATAGCCAATAACCCTGTACTGTCACCCCAATTTCTACAAATGCGCTCAGCTTGCCAAACACTGATATTAGTTTTCTCGAAAAGCACTCTTCTTGAGTGTTTCCTGCTATATTTCATTTAGAATAATACCGTAATAACTTATACAGTGCTATATTTACCAAGTTATCTGTTTGATTTGGCATTGGCTGAAGGATCCTGTCAGATATGTTATTTATTTTTAGATTTATGTGAACCACTTGGTTTTTTAAAATTTTATTTAAAATTTTATGGTGATAATGTTATTAAGATTTTCTATTATTAGATTTTATAATTTTGAACTATACAAAATAATAATAGGTATTAATGAAAAATCTGTTACGCCTAGAATAAGCGAATGAATCATCCAAATTATATGTAGCAGACCTATAATTTCACTTTCTTAAAAATACTTAGTTTAAACCTTTTTCATTAATTTAACCTTTCAAGGATTTGCTAACATCCGATTTGAACAGCTTAAAGTCAGCGATTCTCACTTAATTCAGAAATGGGAAGCATCTTAGATGAAAGCAAGATGAAGATGCAAAATTTATCTTTAGAAGCCGACAAATCGTCCCCAAAAACCCAACGTTTCGATGCTCAGCCTACCGGAAAATGCTATCTTCAAAATTAATGGATATTTTATTGCGACACAAGTTAAATTATGCGTGAACACGAAGAATCCTTCGAACACATTCATGTAAAAACCTTTCATATTGACGTTGGTGTGTACATTTTACAATAAGTAAAAGGATTCACTGAGTGCCAACAGTAGTCAATAAGTTGGCAAAGGTTTTATCGACATTTTACTCAACTTATGTAATATTAAAGTACCAAAAGCAGAGAATATTAATTATAATATTACCTACCGAAGTCCTAAAGAAGTAAGTACCTGCCATACAATGTAAACTAATAGAGTCATACTGATAAAATATCATAACAGTAATACAAAAATTTTGATATACAGGGTGATTTCCTAGTGAGGGTACATATTGAAGGTCATGGTAGCTGATGGTTATATACGACCAGTAAAAATATTATTACCAAAGAATATGGCTTAATGCCTTAGTAATCGCAACTTAAAAATATCTAAAATTCTTGCAAAATGATGGTTTTTCGACAGCTGATGGGTGTGGCGGAAGTGTGGGGTACGCGAGATCACTAGAGGTCATTATTCAATACTCTTTAAGCCGAATTTGTTTATGTTTGAGGTAGTTTTGTCGAATTTAGATATTAAAAAAATATATATATATTTTGTAATTTTACCTATTTTTTGTAATATTCCGTATTAGAACAGAGTACTCATCACCCTCCTGCAATATGTACCCTCTCTAGAAAATCACCCTGTATACTATTTTTATTTTATACTACTACACCTAACATGTAATATCTCATGTATTAATTAAAACAATATAGAAATCATCACTCTACTGTAACATACTTGTGGGAAAACACATAAAACAAAATCTATTTCAGTGGATTATCGTTTAGGGCAATATTTTGCTTGGATCACGACGTGTATTAACGAGCTTTTGTAACACCCCGCCGAGTAAACAGATTGCTAATATATCCAGAACCAATTTCACCGAGTATTGTCGGAAAGGCCTCGAGCCTACACTTGAAACACTATCTCGCCTTCAAACGAAGTAAACACGAGAATTCTTCGTTTTGTAGCCAACTAATTAGAGGTTGGGTAATTAGTACTAAAATGGAGAAGAAATAAAATTCGTGTAAATAAATTTACCTTATTTTTAAGAATATGATCTTATCTGTGGTTTTCCAGTGGTGATTCTTTTTTTTTATTGCCACGTAGGCAGACGAGCCAACGGATTCTAGCACGATAATTCTAATATGATAATCATCACAACATTTTAAGTAGGATATTATACCAAAGATTCTTTTAAGTTTGAAAATTTTTAAAGGATACCTTAAAGGTTGCAAATTAGGTATTAGATGCAGCATCTGGTAGTTATAAAACTGCACAAAAACAAAACAATACAATCAACAATACTAAAAAGTCTAAAAACCAAGTGAAGATATTTCCAACAAGGGCCTTAGAGATTAATAACTCAGTTCATATCTCCTTCAAGAGCCAACTATAATAATAGCCAGAAAATAAAATAAATAATGATTAAAATGTAAAAGATATAAAATCCAAATATCACTTAAGCTTATATAGCACCATTACACAACAGAGAAAAGAGTATAATGAAAAGAAAGGTCCCGTTCTGCGACACATACATTACACTTAATGTCCCTCTTTTGTCCACAATGTATGTGAAGTTTTCGTATAAAATTTTATGAAGCTAGGTCTTCAAGACTTGCTAGCAATCTGATGACCCATATTACGTATGGTTACGTTTTATTATTTTAAAGTATTTTGGTCAGAAATCAGAATCAAATTTCAGTTTTCATTACTTTTCCATTTCAATTTAAAATATGATGAAATGATAGCCGATAAAGATTAGTCAATGAAGGATGCAAAATCCACACGTTTTACTCAACAACAAAGATTATCTCCTGTGCTCTTCTGAAATGTAAACGACTGCAAATATTACGGTTTCAATAGTTCGTGCAAGTAAGTGCACTTCACCTATCGTATGAATAGAACTAACAGAATATTTCATAACCAGAACTTGGCTCGTTCTCAACCAAGTTTAAGCGAAGTCAATTGTATTGTAGCGTGATTGATAATTTATAGCTTTGAACTTTTTTGAACTACCACTGTTTTAAGTTAACAAAGTTACTTCCTTTGAACTGAAATATTATTTTAAATAGTTATTCAGTTTATAGTGATGTAGCCTCTAACCTATTTCGTATCATATGAAGGTTCCAAGGCCTCCAAACTGCTTTATGTGGTGTGGGTGTCTGTTAACTACGAACACGATGACACAAATCTATGTTAAAAATTTCAAACGCATTGTATTTTTTAAATATTGACGAAAATATTTTCCGAAATACAAATTTTCTCCAAACCGGAAACTTAGAAGTCCATTAACTCTCTCTTTATCCAGTAACATTATGAGTAGCTTAAACATTCTTATTTGTTCCGATGAATACAATGACTCAAGACTCCTTTCCATTTCAATTCAAACTTTGACTTCGAAACTTGGACCGGCTTTTTCATTTTGTATTCAAGCGGTTTAATTGTTCAAGGTTTGAATTTATTCAAAATTGTCTCTTTTACTCAACATGCTTTTCGTTTCAGGAATAATTCAAATGACCTTTCAAAGATGGCGACTTAAAGCTTAATGTAGACTCGAATTAGTCATAGACGTGTTTCAATTTGATAAATATTACACTATAGTCTATAATCTAATTTATTCCACATAGACCTTAGAAGTATATTTATTTAATACCCAATGTAACCGTACCTCAGTAAATTTTGTCATAATAATCAACATTGTACCTACTTGTTGACGAAGAAAAATTTGGTGTAAGTTTAACCGTCTTGTAGTTTTACCTAATAGCCTAATAGGTACCTATTTACTCGAAGTTTAGAATTTCTATGAACTATATTTCACTAGTTATACGATTTCTGTTCATTTTTATAAAATTTTCTTATGCATACCGTCCATGTACATTGCGAAGATCCGCCGAATAAACTCCTTTTTTCAGTCAACCTACATTCTGGTACGTCCATTATGCGGACGAGGACAATTCTTCACAAGGAGAACAAAGAAAAAAGTCACGTTAATTAGGATGTCGGGTTTCCCAAATAATAATCCCGGTACAGCTCATTCCGTATGCAACGCGGGTCTGGGACGGAAAAAAAATTCATACAACGCAATTACAGAGAAATTTACTTTAATATCCGACGCAGAGTTTACTTTTAAATTAACTTTTGATAGTTTATCTCTCGTTATTACAGATAAGCTTACTTTAGTGTTTTTTACATTTATTTTAAGGGATGATAAGTGTCCACTGAAAATAAAGTTTCTCAAGTAATTCAGATCATTTATTCTCTGATGCTGCAGTATCCCGGCTTAGATATGCTAGAAGTAGCCATAAAAATAGAAAGCCTAAGGATTATTTGAAAAGTCCACATCTATAGAGAGGGTCTCATTGATATTCTCAGGTCTACTAACATAAAGTGCACGCTTCTCAAGGATCAATAGAAAAGCTCATTTTGTTTTATTCAAGCACTCGAAGGGAACGCCCGAACCCTTTCAAGGGTGCGAGTATTTGCTCACATTTCACTATTCCTTCTCAGACAGCTTCGAATGTGGGAACGTGGGCAATTAGACTGCTTAAAACAAACATACTGAAATATATTGGACGAATAGATTTTTATTTATCTAACCGAGAGCTTACAATGGTTTTTATACCTAGATCTACACTGCTCATGCAAACAAAAACAAAACAAAATAAAGACACTTGGGTTTTCAACATTTGAAACTTTGTTTTTAAATTGTATTTTATAAAAAAAAACAGTAGAAGAGTTTCTTGGTAGTTTACAATTTTTTTTATTGATTATTCCATAATATATTTGTATTTAATCCATGCAGTGATTAAAAAAAATGTCGTGTATACCTATAATAAGCATTCATATAAGAACAGTTATTATGTAATTCATATTATTATATGTAAGTCTTTTACTAAATGTCTGCTGTTGGTGTACCTAAATAAATAAATAACTTGGAGTTTCTTTCGATTCACAGTTCCGAATCACAATAATAGCTAAATTTCAGAATTTCATCATAGTAATAAGCTTTTTTTAAATTAAAGACCATCCAGATGTTTCAGTAAATTTTCTCAATTAATATCTTCGCTATTCACGTGTTTACACATAGTTTGTTATGGGCATAAATTCTTGTCACTAACTAAATACAACTTTGAACTGCATCAAACTTTGAAGACAAACGCTTGGGAATTTCCTGAGTTAAACCAAAAGGGATACTCTTAATATTTTTGATATTTTAGTAGAAAAGTACCGAGAAAATGTTACTTTAAATAATTTTATATCTATTTGGAAGTGACAATTTGATCGTTTGCCGGAAGAAAACACAAAGAAAATTAAACACATAATATGAGTTAAGTTTGCCATTTATATACTTTTCGTTTTTGTGTAAAATTTAGAATGTCTGGACTCTGTACAATAAACAACTGCTAGATAATTCCTCAGGTATATGGTCCGCCATTGACGGCCATTGTACCATTTATGTTCAGTTTAATAATTAATTATTATGTTATTCAGGAGTATATTTTAGGAAACAAAATAGTCATATACTTAATATTCCATATTTCATCAAGTTGCAGGCACAAACACTAAAGAGTCGTTTTACTCAGCAGTCTTTGATGAATTGGGTTTGAGCGGAAATTTCATATTATTTTGTACGTTATTAAAAACGTTCAAGCAGCGTCTACAAAAAATACTCGTCATAATTTTAGTCTTCCACAAATGAACCACTTATACTGTATACTCCAAAAGCCACTAACCACCACCACAGACCATACATATGACCACCACGACAAAAAAATATTAAGATAATAATTTATTATAACCAATTTTAAGATTGCTTTATATCCAAAATCGAAAACAAATCAATGCGGTGTAATAAATTATGAAAAAAATTGCAAGGTGGCTTTGAGGAATATAAATAATATTAAACTTACTTTTTTCTACCGATTTCTTTCTGTATTAGATTTATAGTCTTGTAGCCAGTGGCCAATAGACATTCCAACAACAACTACCAAAACATGACTGTCAAATTATCAAATTGTCAAATTGTTTTTTGAAATTGGGATTTTTGCAGGAGAAGCTAATCAACAATAAATAAACGAATTATTAATTATATATAGCAATAAGTTTACTTTTTCTTCGACAGTGATAAGTTTGTTAAACCAATTCAAAAATGAGTTCTATAGGAACCGGCGTAAGTATACTTATTATAGAGAGGTTAGAATGCTAAAGTTGTTTAACTTAATTTTAAACAATCTAACGAATAAAACTACACATAAAACGTATTTTTTTCTGTTTAATTTATGTTAAAATTACTTTAACTATAAAAACTAGTGATATTTTGTCATTAGTAAACTTTCAAAAGTGCCTACTCATTGTCGTTTTTTTCTTCCAGTACGATTTATCGGCTTCACAATTCTCCCCTGATGGTCGAGTTTTCCAAGTAGAATATGCTGCGAAGGCCGTCGAGAATTCTGGAACAGTTATTGGTCTTCGTGGCAAAGATGGAGTAGTGTTTGCAGTTGAAAAACTTGTAACATCAAAATTGTATGAACCTGGTGCAAATAAAAGGATATTCCACGTAGACCAACATGTTGGAATGGTAAGTACTTTATAACAAAACAATCAGACTAAATCATAGGATGATTCTAAACCTTCAAACTTAAAAACAGCCCAGACGGAAGACTTGAAGTTCTACTAGTTTATGTACAAGATGTGTCATCTTTCTGATAATAAACATCACATTTGGTAGCTGTACAGTAAATTCAAGATGCCATGATAGATTTATTGCATATGATAGATTTAACTTTAATTTAATTTTACAAACAAGTAACACACAAACTGTATAAAGCAGAACCAAAAGTCGACATTAACCACATGTCACTGATTTCTCTCAGAAATGCGTTTCTATCTCGTCATGAGTCCAACTTATAGTTTCAAATTTTTTTTTATTCTCTTTAATTTGTTTAAATTTCTAGAATTATATATATTTTTTATTGACTAAGTTTTTTCTATAATTTTCATTCATTTTATAATTATTTTATTTGTAATTCTCATAACACTTTCAATTTAATTATGATTAAACAATGCTGTGTCTATCTAATTGGCTACCATATTAGAAGTTAAGTTATGTAACATAAGTACAACAGTAGTGAATAATATGTAAGCTGTTGATACTCCATTTATAAATAAATAAACACACAAAAGTTACATTTGATATTTTTCGATAAAAAAAAATGTAACTTTTGATTAGATTTATCTTTTATTTGACTTGTTTGTTATTTATTTGTACTCTAAAAATGTAAAACAAATTTTTCAAACATCAAATTAATCATGAAATAAATGGTAAAACAATAAGAATTGGCAGAACTGTGATTTAGTGTGACTACTTAACTACTTGCAGACAGTAAGTGTATGCAAGATACCAACAAACAACAAATTTCAATTATTCTTAGGCCCAAAATTTTGTTATAAGCTAAAATATTTACTACAAATGACTTAAATATATATTTCTGTATTTCTTTTTCAGGCTGTATCAGGGCTTATCTCAGATGCAAGACAGATCGTTGAAACAGCTCGCTCTGAAGCTTCAAACTACAGATCTCAGTACGGCACCCCAGTTCCGCTGAAGTACTTGAACGAACGTGTATCAATGTACATGCATGCGTACACGCTGTACAGTGCTGTCCGTCCTTATGGTTGCTCTGTTGTTATGGGAACGTGGACAGAATACGAAGGACCTCAGATGTATATGTTGGATCCCAGTGGTGTATCTTTCGTAAGTTTAACTCTTGTTCTTGTTTTCAAAGCAAAGTATGATTATTTAAGTTGGTGGGTTATGGTATCATAAAAAACATGACAAGAATCATCTTGTAATTGAGTTGAGTCCTCTTACTATTATGACTTAGATAATGAGACTGTTGTTATCAAATAAACTATTTAAAATATCCTTTTTTATAAATCAAGAAATTTCTAGTTACAATCAGTGAATGCTGACTTGATAACTACAATATTTGAATTCTAAATTGTTATTTAAATATTTCAGTCATACTTTGGCTGTGCTGTTGGAAAAGCGAAGCAAGCAGCAAAAACTGAAATAGAGAAGCTGAAACTTGCTGATCTCACAGTTAAGGATCTTGTAAAGGAAGCAGCAAGAATGTAAGTATTGAACAAGTATTATCTTGGTATTTTATTTTAATTTCATTCAAACAAAAATTGTTTCATTATCATTTTTAGTCTTTCCAGATCCATACAAACATAGGTTTCTTACTGTTCCACTCATAGTGATCTGGTGCCACTTGACATGTTCTATTTTGTTGATTCAGGAAATAAGAAAATGCATAGCACAATTAAATTTATTTGTAGAGAAAATTTATTTCAGTGATTTTAATAGTATGATATCAACTTCTATATAACTCATAGAATACAAATTCAGATATAATATAGTTCATGAGGAAAAAAAATAAATGTATGTATCATTCTTAAGTTTCTCAAAGTATCATTAATTAAATTTCAATGCTAATTTAGTGAATAGGTCTTTAGCTTCTATGCTTCAGCTCTCATGTTTAGGTTTTGTTGGGAGTGTCAGTCTTACTTTCGAAATTCGTGAATGCGAATTTTGTCCTTCTAATACAATAATGTTTAGGTTATTGACTGGATTTCAAACAAAAAAAGTAACTATCACAAGTCAACTGCATCTTCCCAAAGTCATAATAATATGGCTTCTATAAAATCTTAACTACTACTAGATCTGTATATTAGGGAGGGAGAGGGGGGCACCTACCTCACCCAACAAATATTTAAAATTCCCCGAAAGTAGTAGACTGGATGGCCAGTATGGGCTCATTATAATATTTTTATTACAAAAATGAAAACGACCGAGTTCCATTTCTCAAGCATAGCACAAAAAGTTCAAGTCAGATCTTTATCAAATTTATATGAGATAATGCTCAAAATGTTTGCTTTCTAACAAAATCATCGAAATTGGTTCATATAAAAAAGAAATTCACCCCGCAAAATGTGAAATTTTGTCCGTTCAATAAAAACCTTTTTAAACAAAGATCCAAAAGTACTTGTTCGATCTTAAAAAAAATCAAATAGGATCTAAGTTTGACCATCACCTTTCATCTGACACCAGAATCATTCAAATCGGTCCACCCAAACAAGAGGTATCAAGGAACAATCCAATACAGACAAACTGAGTACCTCCTCGTTTTTGGAAGTCGGTCAAAAAAGGACCAGAAGAGGTCTTTGTTTTTGCTCCATAATATTATGTCTACTTAACGCAACTCTTGACAAAGAATTTGCTTTACAAATTTGAATACGAAAATTCCATGATAAATGATTAAAATTCAATAAAACTGAGAGGACAAAACGTAGTGAATAATTAAATTAATTCTGGAAAAATCATATCCTATCCAACCATTTCTTGTATTAAAATTTAGTTCAAACTAGGGATGTTGCGAATTTCGACTTTTGGACATTCGCGTACGCGAATTTAGTTATTTTATTCAGTTTATAGTTATTCAGTTTTGGCGAATGTTGACCTTTCAAGCAAAAAGTTCAAGGTTTTTACTGACAAGAATATTCGTTACATCCCTAGTTCAAACATTCATGTACTGACAAATCTTTCTAAGCAATAACTTATTTGTAGGGGTGTGCGAATATCGTTCGAATCGAATCGAATCGAATAATTCGAAGATTCGAATTATTCGAAGAAAGAACAATAGACTTATACACATTTATTATCTTTTCTCCACAGCATCTATCTCGTTCACGATGAACTAAAGGACAAGCAGTTCGAATTGGAATTGTCCTGGGTCTCCAAGGACACGAGGGGACGTCACGAATTAGTACCACGTGACCTCGCTACTGAAGCCGAGAATCAAGCGAAATTAGCACTCGTTGATATTGAAGATTCGGATGAAGGAGATATGTAAACTTGAATATTTTAGCTATTAAATTTTTATAAAAATATAGTTGGTTATATTTTGTATTACTCCTATTTGTAACATACGATTTTGATACTATTGTGACTCAGTTAGAAGTTAAGGTATTCAGAAGACAGACCTTAAAGCTTTTTTAAAAATAGTAGGTATACTAAAAATAGAGCGGGTCTCGGAAATTATTTATGTATCAAAGCAGCCTAAAACTTAACTCTAAAATTTAATTAAAAGTTCCATCATTACAAAAGAACGTTAAAAATATTCATGAAAACTCTTTCATAATCTAATCGTCTAAAGTAAAATAGATAAATACTGCAACCTATTACAGATGACCACATTATTGCTAAAAACTAAATAGGGAAAACTTCTATTAATTATCGATGTTCGGATCTTTGTAAAGCTCTAGATTGATGCCTATCGCTTACCAAAATTTGTACTTAGAACCTACTTCACAAAATCTCCTAAAATAATTATTGTGATCGGCGACAAACTAAAAGGTTCACACGAAAACAGAGTAGGCTTTTTCAAACGAGGCTTGAGGAGGGTCCTTAAAGTTAGGTCGTAGGTAGCGTCCCCTCAATGTCCCCTGACATAGCAGAGGTTCATGAGCGACGGTAACCACTTACGATCAGGTGGCCCGTTAGCTCGTCTGCCTACATGGCAATAACAAAAAGGTAGAAAAACTCTCCTTAAAAATGAAACCACTTTAATTCATTCATTATTTATTTGTATTGTCAGTTTGTGTTATTTCACAACATTCGCAGACATCTAATTACAATATACAAATTGGGTATATGACCAATATCAATAACTTCACAATATTTATAAAATGTACAATATAATCTCATTCGTTTTTGAACTAAAAACAGTTATATATTTACAAAATATTAGTTCTCATAAAATTGTATACAATATTTGATATTACAGTTGATATAAATACATAATATAATATTTAAGAAGAACTACCTACTTAATTGTATTTACAAGATAATCAGGTCATAAATGTGAATTAATTTTAATCTTGCTGTGGGGTTACTCGTCGGTATAACTGAAAGAAAAAAATTGAAACAACCATTAGAACATTGACAAAAAGAAAATAAATATGAAAAATCTGAAGGACTCGTAAACAATTTTCGAAAATAGCTCGCTCGCTATTTTTTACAGATCACTCAAGTTTGTAAATAATCACTATTGAGAGACAGAGGGAAGTGGCAAAACTTTTAGAAGAGTGAAGCCAATAGAAATAACTCATAAATGGCTACTTTTATCGTTGAATAAGCTGCCTTAAATATATTTTAGTTGTTAATTTTGGATACTGTTCAAGTATGCAAAGGGAAGCCGATGGGAACAGGGTTGTTATGACCCTTCGTTCATTCATTCATTCAGGGTTCTATGGTTCGCCATGGTATACGCCTCAAGAATCAACCCGCTAGGAATTATTCCCCTCATAAAACATATTATATCTTACCCCGAGCAAGTTTCTAGGTACGTAACCCTCTTGTCCGTTGTCGTCTCGACACCACCACCACTCCCGCTCGTTGTCATCTCCCTTCCTCAACACTTGTAGTCTCGCGCCGGTCTCGAATGACAACTCGTCGCTGCGAGCCGCCGTGTACGAGAACACAGAGTATACGAGACCGCTGTTCATAATGCCAAGTTTTTCTTGGACACCTAAAAAAAAAAAATAGGTTTGTTATTTGTACGGAAACCACGTAAAACGTGAAATTGGATTGCCAAAGGAGATGTAATAGAATCTAAAAAGAAAAAACTAAGCAATACTGTAATTGAAAAAAAATCGAGAAAAGAATCTGTTGAAAAAATCACGGTAACAGCGCCATCTTTCGTCAAACACTTGAAGCTAATATTTCAATCAAGTTGTGTGCTGCCATCTAAGAATCGGAACTTAAAACTTTTTAGTTGTCAATCCAAGAGGTAGGTGGCGCTACTTCCAGATTCAATCACTTATCCAACCTTTCAATGATGGTTTTCAGAACGATAAAATTAAGCTAAATGTTTATAACTTACTATATAAATATTCGGAACATCCATCAAATCCTTCCTCGTCTTCTTCGCACTTCTCAGCCGCTGTCTCGTGGTCAGATAGCGTTGTAGCGAATATACATGCACCTGAAAAAGTATTTGTCATTAATTTACTTTTATCCTATTATCCTATACCCATTATTGGCCACATATGAGAATAAGATATACTCCACTACAATGCAATGCCCAACGTTTTTACGCAATATTATGCTTTTTTTTTTTTAGTTGGAGGTAATCACCGTATGTGGGAGTTGAACCGCACTAAAACCTCCAACCGCTCACACTCAGCGTCCGAACCCCGGCTGAGGCCAGAACCCAGCACGAGGTTTAGAGGGACGGCGCGACGCGTTACGCCCAAGGCATTCTTTCCCGTCGCGCCGCCCCCACGCAATATTATGCAGGTTTTTTCACATATAGTCAAGTGTTGGTGTTGTGAAAAGTGCATATTTGACCAAGAATGACCATAATAGCCCCCCAGAAACTTGTAAAATTAGTAAAGACCCACCATTATCAACGAGGAAGCGAACCATCGCCAGGTTGTTGCAGGAGGCAGCGCAATGCAGCGGAGTCCATCCGTCGGAGTCTTGAGCATTGACGTCACAACCCAACTCCACTAAGAACCTGAAAATGTTAAATAGGCATCGATTTAGAAACACATTTAAGTAGTACTCGATACAGGACTACGAGAGGCAAATAATCTTTATTTCTTGAAAAGTGACTTATGTATAAGTACAAAGTAAGAGAAATACTTACTTGACAATTTCAAAGTGGCCAGCGCATATCGCGTTATGTAAAGCTGTGATCCCCTCGTCATTTGCAGCGCTTGCATTCTGCACCTGAAATAACAATTTATCCAATGATTATAAAAAACACACTCTAGACTCACAGATTAAATTCTATTTTGGACAAGAATAACTTCGAAAGAATGAATGAATATGAAGGTCATAAAATGTATCTTAAAAAAATAATTACCTGTGTTGCCGTTTTCTTAACTAACTCCAGCTCTCCTTCTAAACTGGCATCCAACAGTAGCGCGAGAGGATCGAAGCTAACCCGCCTGGCCAGTGGGGCCTTCCCACCTTGTTTCAAATTACCCTTCTTTACCCTTCTCAATACATTATCAGAGGAATCCTGACCGTTCAAATCGACTGAACTAATCTGATCCGTGATATCCGAGACTATTTCTTTGCTATCTTCTCTATCGCTCGCTGATCTGTCCACCTCGTCTTTCTGTTTCGACTTTTCTTTTAGGCCGTTTTCACCGTCGGCGTTCAAATGATCCATTTCGGGGAACAAAAACGCTGGTGGCATTTCGATTCGACGGTTGATACTGACTGAGATTCCGTTCTTAGGGTTGAGGTTTCGTAATTTTGGTTGTTCGCTCATCGGTGGTTTTCGTATTGTGAGCGGTCGAGCTTTGATTATCATGTCGTTGCTGCCGTTGCTGGATTCTTTTTGACTGGACGCCTGGTCGCTGTCCACTGAGGATTCTGGTATGGGTATGGTGGGCATCGTTTCTGCTTGGTTGTAATTCGTTTCATTATTGACTGATTGTCGAGGTGGGGTCTGAAATTAAAATCAAATCTAAACAACATATCAAACAAAACTCTCCCGCAATATCGTCAGAATCAAGAAACCTCAAAATATGATTTCACTCAAACAAACACACAAACAATGACTGAAAATGAAAAATGGGAATGGGAAACTTCAGAAACAATTTCACTTATCAATCTTACCTTGATAGTAGGTTTTGGAGGTAGGGCCGGTTTGGGTGACTTGTCTGTACTGACGTCGGGCGTGGAGAGCGGCGTGCTGGCGCTCTGCGGCGGAGACAGCAGTATGCTCTGCGACGAGCCATTCTGTGTGAAGGGACCGCTCGTCGACAACCCTGACGCCGTGTTCCTAACGATCTGGGGTTGGGAGGTCACATTACTAGTCACGTGATTCGTGATGCTCTGCGTTTGAACGGTTTGAGGCTGGACGGGTTGGATCTTAGTGGATGATGTTTGGTATATGGGTGATGGTTTGCCGCTCGACACTTGTACAGATGTCGGTGCTACACTCGACACGGGCTTCTGGAATGATCAATGAATGATATTTACAGTGTGCGATGAGGCGAGTGACGATGCAAGCGGATGGAATGGCAATCTTGATATTTATCACTTGTGAGTCGTGCCATTAAACAAAAAATGCAATTCTTAACAACAAAGAAACTGATGTTAGTAAAATTAGAAAGAAATAGATGGATATTATTATGTTACATAACAATAAGACAATATGCATGAAATGTTAGTATAACTTTTCGTCAAATGATATTTACAAAGCACATAATAAAATGAAGTAAACTTACACCAAATCCAATTGAACTACTGGCGGTGCTGGAACCCAAACTAGGAGAGCTGCCTTTCAGAGAACTATTTTGCTGACTTTTCCCGCTAATTTTCGCATCGTTTTGACTGTTTTGACTTAACCTATTTTGTGGATATGCATGATTCTCTTTGCCTTCTTGGTTACATCTACTTGACGAATCTGACTTCTGTAACTGATATGTATTTTCTTGCTGATATGTTTCGGTTTGACTTAGAGGTGTAGCGAGGCTTTTGTTTACAACTGACAAAGGCGTGGAATGCACAGTCATGTGGTTAATTTTAGGATCTTGGTCGTTGCTTTTAACGTCAGGTTTCTTATTGCTCTGAGGGAATTTAGTGTTGTATGGCAATGTTTGATATTTGGGATCTGATTTGCTGGCTGCGAATTCTGGGAGAAATTCTTGTTCGTTTATCTTAAGTTCTTTTCCAGTTTGATTACTGTTGGAACTGCTCGTACTGTTTGGGCTATACTGTGGCTTCAAATAATCTTGATACTTGTCTAACTTTTGTTCATAAACATTGCTTATACCCTGCTGTACATGGAAATTATCATGTTTCATAGGATATTGATTTTGATACTGGTTTTCTTGCATCTGCGCTTGCGGGTAACCATTGTAAACTGGATTTAACATTTGTTTTTGCTGCATGAAGTGTGCTTCTTGCGTGATATGGCTCTGAATGTTATCGCTTTGCGTAAGTTGTTTCAATGGCACATTGTTTTGTATAACATTCTGCTTCATCGCCTGAAAACGTACAACCCAAATCTTTACAAACATTTCAACGATTTGTCAACATTATGTCGGTAAAACTTCAATAACCAACTTTTTTTGTTTGAAATTTAACACACACTTACCTGGAAATTATTGTTATGGCTAACGCTTTGGGCGTGAGGAACGTGGTTGTAAGGTTCGACGGCGGCGACATTGCCTCTCGCCTGCTGGTTCTTTGGCTGTCCGTTCACGCCTGTGCTACCTGCAGAATAGCTTGGTAGCTGCTGCATAGGTGCCGGATTACTTATCCTGAAATAAATAATACTTTTATACATGTTGTTCTCTTACTCCAAACTTTTTCAGAAGAGTTTAACAAAATTCCATTCTATGAAAAATACTGAATTGAACAATTTCTTCATAGCATTATTTAGGAATCCAGTTCAAACAAAACATTATAATTAAATGAACGATGTAACAAGTCGACGTTCTCTAGAGGATCTCAGCAGACCCAGACCCTGCCAGTTAAGATAAAATCATTTTCTAAATTGACTCGTACTGAAAAGGACCTCGGTAATAGCGGTCTTTGAGAGATTGGTGCCATTACTGCTATTAGATGGTTCAATTCATACTAATATCATATCAATCAATTACAAACTTAAGGCTAAATGTATAGTATTTTTTGTGCGAACGTTTTGCGATAAAACGTTATAATTAGGTCAGGTACATACCTAAGCCTTTCTTGATACTGAAGTTTAAAGTATTTCTTAACTATAAAGTTGTTATTGCAATCCCCATCGATTTATAGTAAAGCCGAAGGCAATTCCAATTAACGCATTTCGTAGTACGATTTTATATCTCAGTAGACATTCGAATCGGACCAATTGTTATTTTTTTAATATTACCTTTGCGTTTGTGGTTGTCGGTGGGCTGCAGCGAGTTGTCGGTTGAGAGCTCTCTTTCTTAGCAGTCGTGCCTGGAGTTCAGAAACTCTTCGATCGATGCTCCTCATTTCTTCTTGTCGTGCGCCAAGCGCTGCTCTTTGAGCCGACAGTCTGCCGTTTTGCTGTTCATTCAGTTTATTCCGATACTGTAACACGAAGAATAATAATTTAAGTTACTGATTTGTAAATTTCACATTTAGTGCTTAATAATTTTTACTCTGTTATACTCTGGTTATAACTACCTAAATGAATAATGTTTGAATTGCGGTTGTTATTACCAGCAATAAATTTCACATGAGCCATAAGTTGGTAAACCTGCAGAGTAATAAAATAACTGGATCACTCTAGTGACAAAACTTTTCATACGTGTACCTATTATAGATTTGTTCAACTCAAAAAGCAGTAAATCTGCGTTTTGGTCATTTTTTATTATTGTAATTACTTAGTTTGCCAATCTTTTAGAAGCATCCAAGACACAGTCTCATTCGAGACTAAAATCTTGAACTAGTTTATTTAATAGTGCTTTCGAGCGAGTTGTCCCAAATCCCAATACCAATTCAATAGACATATTGCATTGTACGCCTCACCCGTAGAAACAAACCTTCGCGTTACTTCAATACTTTTGGGAAATCAAACAAAATTTTACGAAGATAGTCTTTGTTTAGACTCCAAAGCCCTGCGTTTATTTAAGACGAATTGAGCTATTAACAAACAATAGACCGGCTCAGTTATGTAATGAAAACGTCGCATTTTGTGTTTAAACAGAACTCAAAGGAATTAGATTGTCTTAAACGTTTTAACATCAACGTTAATTACAAAAAGGTAACGTTAAAATGGACGTTTTAAAGGAATCATTAAAGGCGTAATCGTAAATTAGGATTAGTACTGGATTCAAGATCAAAGGATGACAATATTTTTAAATTTACAATATTTTACATTTAACTGCGAGCTTTTTATAGTCTTAAGTAAGTATCCTTCGTTAATCTGAAAATATAACATTCGAAATAATAATATTTAGTGATCGTTGTGAGAGGTGGTAAAACCTTGTTTTTTTCTGAGCTCTCAAATGTTAAGCTCGGTCACCATTCTGAAACAATAAAATGTCCTTTCGCCTGATTGAAGACAGGTGGATTCCGAATGAATACAGCTGAGGTGAAGTCACTATTGCATTACTTAGAGAAGAACAGATTGATGGTGATGAAATGGTTACGACGACATCGCAGGAGCTTAATCTTTTTTTTTTCATTTATTGAGGAACTAGCAAACGACTTTCTCACATACAAAGTGAAACAGTGTCAAATAAAATTAGTCACATTTATACCTTGTCTTACGAGCTCTCGGTGAGTTCTAATCTCTCTAACTACCATGGGATGCTGGAGCTAAATCAGTTCCATGTGAACGATTTTTTCCATGTCAACGGTTTCTTTGGTCAACATTAAGAACAATTTATTTTTTTCGTTCCATATGGTGCTACTTGAAAAGAAAAATAACAAGTTGAGTGTAATCAAACGGAACGGTTTTCCAGTTTATCGGAATAACGATTCTACCTGCAGTAATTTTCTTCCTTTGTCAATTCTGTAATTCTATAAGAAACATTCGGAATAATAATCCGCTGTATCCCTAGGTAGGTAAATAGGTAGTGTGTGTAGTTCTGGTATTTAACATTTATCTATAAAATTCCCATTCTCCATATGAAGTACCGTTTAAAAGAAGACATTCAATAACTTTTAACCTAAGTTTAATTTCGTAAATCACTAAAATTGCAAGTTCACATTGAATTAATTAACAAGTTTATAGACAACGTTAACATTACGAAGGTTTTACGAGTCTCAACTTAATAAGGTCTTGAATATTTTACGTACTTTCCCTCCATTTTTCTAATATAGTCTGATCTTGAAAGTAAAAACGAGTTCGTTTTGTTTTCCGATAATCAAGTTTCAGATCGGTCCAAGGACGGAGCAGAACCCAATAGCCCAACTTACTTGATTGTATTTTAGTATTCCGATGGAAATAAGAAAGCTATTTCCTTGGGATCAACGAATATTCATGCTTTTCGATTTAAATAGTTTAGTTTTATTGTGTCGCATAGTCTAACCACAGCTTTATTTACTAAGTTTATTACTTACAATTTAAGCTAGAAAACTATAACAGTCCAAAAATGGTAAATTATTAACAGATATTTGTAATTTTAGATTACTTTGATTATATTATGATTTAAAAAAATTGGAGAGTGTTAATTACTTACTTTTTATACTTCATTTTGTAGGCAAGAAACTTTTTTCTTAATTTCAATTGTACCTACTTGATCTCTCAAAGTTATAATTACTTTTTTTGAAAAGAATCGAGATCGTAATAATATTTAGATTGAAGTTAAATTACTTATCCATGGCTAAACTGAGTATTTTTTAATACCAAAATCACACAAATTAAATACGCATTATTTAAAACATCCAGACTATATGCAAAAATCTAGTACCATGTAAATTTTCCCTCATCTGAAGTTGCCCCTTTCAACAACTTTCATTTCTTAGGTGATTCTGTAAATTGGGTCCGTAAATTTAGGCAACGAGCGAATTAAGCAGCACAGATCCAAAGTGATGTTATTAATCTGCAGCGAAGATATGCCGTCCCCCTGGCACTGAAGGATAATAGCTGTAGCGTATTGGGGCGTCTCTGACATAAACTGATATAATAGTGTCAAATGTGACTAGATAAACATTATAAATCATCCTGCAGTTGCTTTGGAAGACAAATTCGAAATAACGTTAAACCATATTTTGCTATTTGTTTTTGTTGAAATAGAATCGCAGTTAAATTAAACTATAGTGCTTCCAGATTTTACAGGAGTCCATGAGCAACGGTGTCCACCTTGGGCCGTATGCTCGTCTACCTACGAGGTGATTGGATGTCAACGTATTTTAACAAGATGATACTACACTTTCTAGAAAAAGAACAAGTCTACTATGAAAGAAAACTTCGATTACAAGGACGACAATGTGCACATTATAGAAAACGAAATCTAGCTATCTTCTTCCTTTCAACGTACTTATCTCAATACTCTATACATATACTACATCTAAAATCTTACGTTAAAAGCGTTTCTTGTTTAGAACAAACAATGCTTGTGTACACGATAGCGCTAAAAGGGTTTAATGTTACGAGCAAAATGGGACATAATAAAACAAAAACGGTCACTACAAGTAGCAAATAGAATAATACGATTTCCCAACGCGTTGCGTTCGCACTGACCTTTTCACCTCGACCCGGATCTCTAGGAGATATTTTCGGTCACTTCACGACACTTATCATAAGGGTTGCTTTACCAGTTGTGCTCCACAAATTCGGTAAGTTCGATAAGTTTCTTATAGCAGTGGGATAGGGTAATAACGTTGGCAATAGTATTTTTTTTTTGTTTTGATATTTTTGTGTCTCGCTTTTTGTATTGTATGATTTCTTGGTTTGATTTTTTATTAAAACTAGACATATTTTTATGTTTTGTAATGCGTAATTTGAATTTGTTTTTTAACCAGAGCAGTATTTACATCTGACTTTTTACAATGAAATTGCAGTACCTACTTGAACGTCTAAAATCTTTTGAACCAGAAAGATGAAGTAAGAAACGAACGATACGAATATAGCAATAAACTCTTTGCTTTAGAATATGAATTTTCGTATTCATATTTCATAGAGCTTTCAGTTACTCTTAAGTTTAGAAATAGTTGGTTTAATTTTTAAGGGCTCACCTTTACATGATATTTTTAAGAAATTATTTTAAGAAATTGACATTAATTATATATTTCAAAAAAACACCTACTTTTGATCACGTTATTGGTCTACTTACTGTTATAATAAGCAATATGAAACAGCTGACACAACACACACACACAACCTTGAACTTAACTGTCACTCTCACACTCCACAATATTATTGTCTTTACGCGTTTATCTAGGGTCAGTAAGACACGATACTCCTCCGATGTCGTATCATTAACTGAATTGTCAAACAGTTTGGATGAAGCTTTGGCATCGAAACAAACCACGAAATTAGAGTCATGACGCGATTTCATAGTTAGGGTTGCATCTAATATCAAATACTGTTCGTTTTGTTCAAGTTTGACAAGGTTATCTTGTTACTTGAGGTTTTTGGAAGCAGTGGGTAAAATCTTTTAACCTAGCTTTATTTTTGTTGATTGTTTACATAAGTTTAATCAAAGGTTGCAAAGTAATTGTAAATGGTAGTCTTAATATATGACTATGATATACAATATAATAAATCAGGTAATCATCACCTGGGTTATTTTATATACCTACTTATTTTTCACCACCAATGGGATTGCTTGAAAAAACGGAGCTTTTGAAGTTTTGAGCAAATTTTCCACAATCAGTACAATACTACAGCAATTAAACTTACTTTAAAGCTTGTTTATCACTTGTTTATGTCAAAATAAATTCAAAAGAAAAAGTAACATCAAACTTTGAAATAAGAAGCTCAAGATAATTGCTTAGGCTCAAAAGTTTATTTTTGTTTTGAACATAACATTCCTGTTATTTACAGATTATTTATAGAGCAATATTCGCGTTTTGTAAACATAATTTTGGCAAGTAATCTTTGCATATTAACCGTTTAATATAAACATGCCAATATCATAAATAAACAAAAAGTGGGTCAATGTTAAATACATGTCATAGCTATTTTATGGATTATCTGCAAAACTATTAAATCTGGAATCCATAAACATTTGAAAACAAAGTAAATTTGATAATAATATTTCATAGATTTTGAATACTTCTTTTGTTTTTATTTCTATCATCAAGTACGAGGCTATCTAAGGATAACCAATTCAAAATATTGTTATGTAGTAAACAGTATCAATAACTTCTAAATTAGTTATTATTGATTAAAGGGTTATATATTTTTTAACCTTGCTGAAAAAATTTATTCTAAATCTATCATCAGCGGTGAGGTGATCTTAAATGCTAAACTAAGCCAAATGGACATAGACCATGGTCACATTAATATAAAATATTCCACATTAAGAGCTGATTATATTTATTTACTTTATTTTACTGAGTTATGTATATTTTTATTTCATAAACAATCAGAGAAATTATATGCAATTTAGAACAATTACTCTAAACAATGCTAAATCAATGTCTCAAGTCCAAGATTTGACCGCTCGCGATCTCAACCTACTTGGCACCCGTGCTAGTACAAATCTTTCGGATACATTGCACATACAATTTTTACACGTACCTACAAGTTTGACCGACAGATCTGAAACACCAATCAGTAGGGATCTCTAATATTCTAAATTACTACGCAATGGATAAAAACATTGCAAAACCTTTTTAGCGCAATAAGGTTAGAATTTTATTTTTTATCAACAGCCTGTTTAATACCACACATATTTTTGTTCAGAGTCGCTATATCGACCGATTCAGTTTTGTCCTTATATAACTAATCGTCCTAATTTCGATAATGTCATAAAAACCCATACGCACATCGTATTTGATTGTAAGTACATCTGCTAGGCGACGTCTACCAGTGACAAATTATCAAAATACCACTATCATAACATCTCATAGCTTTATTTTACCTCTTATGTTAGAATTATGAACTGTCACTTGAGATATTAACTTACGTTTTAATATCTACGTGTGAAATCTCTGTTGAGTATCAATAGGTACATACTGATTGACATTACAAAACATATCAGCAGGTGCGTAATTGTCTGCGTACATTATCATATTTAGGTCGAATTACCTAGGTAATATTCAAATGGATGTTATTCCTAAAGTTTTCACAAGAATATGCAAAAATATTTTGAAATTAAAGTCACCTTTGAGTAACGTGCTTTCTACAGTAAAACAATATTTGATAAGATTAGATAAGATTAATTATTATTTAATGTACGATGAGACAATCTCTCGTATAAGTAACTAACACGACAAACTTTAAATCACTATTTTTTTACAGTGAGGCTGTAAAATTTTAAAATCTTGTTATTTTCGACGATGAAAATCAATTACCCTTTCAATAAGGAAACTCGTCGGGTTTCGAAAGTATTGGAACAAGCTACGCCTTATCATCAATCAATCACGTTATTTACACCAAACAACGGATAAGTGAAGCTTAAAACCGGAAAACTCAATGGAGCGTTTGCGTATTTCGGACATTTTACTTCAAATTTCGTACACCGATAATAAGTTTTAAATTGTCCGAATCATGCTCACCGATCCGTAGACGTTGACAAGGGATGAGCTGATCAACTTGACGAAGGATCCGTGTAAGTTAATTTCTTAAGGTAAAGGCAGCATCAGAACTAAAGTGGCTCGCTTCGTACCTTTAATACCCAGAGCGCGGTTATAGGCGCAAATTAATTAAGTTAGGATAAACAATTACTATGATGCCTCGACATCGCCAGTCTTGGAATAAGGAAAGTTTTCTTACAAAAACATAAGCTTAAGCTGTAGGTATTTTGTAGGTAAAACCTAACTTTATTATAGATTTTACTGTGTATTGATTTAGTGTTTTAAGGGCGTTGTACTTTCTTTCTTTTGCAGAAGAAGTTTTACTATGGCAGTTTTGGAACTTATATGCTTTACTTTTAACTTCTAGGATACTCAAAATGGTACTCCAGTTTTCCTCAGTGTCTATGATATTTTCACTCAAGTTAAAATCCCAAAGTATTCTAACTACACTCACCATAAGTTCTCTCCTTAATTTATCAAGTTCGTGAGCAGAAGGTGGCGCTGGTTGGACCCTTCCTCTTCTTAGTTCTTCTAACTGCCTCGTCAACTCCTCCACCTTGGCCACTGCCAGCGATAACTCCTTCTCCTTTTCATTGAAGAGAGCTCGTATTGATTCCAGGTCACTAGCTGTGAACAAAGAATAAGAGGTTGAATTTTGGATTCGTGCTTAAGTTTGTGTGTTCGCAAGAGTATTGGGAGGACTAAACATTAACAGTACCTTCAAGTAGCACTAAACGAGAAGTTTATAAACAGCTCATAATTTTACAATAGTTAGATAGTTACGTTGGGCGAATAGTGGTAAACATAGGGTACATTTAAATTAACCTTAAATTTCCACCAACGCTTTCTACGATTATAAACTACTTTGGAATTATTTGAACAAGTACAAACACGAATTTGCTGGACAGATAAAATTAATTCTAACTTAGTATTCCATAAACTTTTGACCACAAGTTGAACGTGTAAAGGAGCTACGATTGACATGAATCTTGCGTGCCTAAATGCGTTGTACCTAATGTACCAATCTACTTTTCATTCCCTCCACATCTCGCATGAGAAGATATTACTTGACGGAAATTTCTTACATCTTTCCTCATTACGCGTATATACATTTACAAAGGAGACCGCAAACTGTACGGGATTTAAGCTTAAAATCATCTTTTGATATGCGCTCAAATGAGCTGACTTAGTAAATGGTATAACTCGTTATTTATTATATTACTGTTCTGACATAATTATTACTGTTCTGGTCCTGGCAGCAAATACAGAACTAAATTTAAAGAAATTTTAAGTGAATAGTAAACCCAAACTTCAGAGGCGATGAAACTGCGTTCTTTACACGTGAAATTTTCAAAAACGACACACTCGCAAACAAACAAAACATATTATAAAATTGTGTCGCATTAAGCAGCAAAAATGCTATTTACGCCGGCAAGGACACAGCTGGGGCACATTCAGAGTGCCGAGGAGGGAAATACCTCAGTCCTTTCAATTACAGAAGACAATAAAATGGGTTCCATCTGTATGAGGCGCGTTGTTCGTCAGGATAAGGACTTCATCATTTGGCTGTAATTTTTAGGTGAAAACATTAATTTTGAACAGTTATTTCGGTGTGTTTTGTGGTGAGATAATGATTATTATGCTAATGGTTATAAGGGGTCTTTTTCGCCAGGTTCATTTTTAGGTAATTTAATTTTTTTATAATGAAAATGATACCTATGGGTGAATTTGTTTTATTAAAGATACAATTAAAATCAAAACATCAGTGATTATTTTACTCACAATATTAGATTACTAAGATGAATGCTCTAATTACTTTCATCATAGTAATTATCGCCCACTCGTTTTACAAAAGCTGGTAAGTTTGCTTTTATTTTCATTAAGGCCACAATATTCAATTTATTCAGCCTACACTAAACTCTATACATTTAATTATAATTTAAATGTAGTCTACTCAGATTCGAGTCACGTAATCGGACCTCGGAAGCCACATTTTTGTAGAACGAAAGTCGCTTCAAAAACAAAAGAGTGTCGGTAGGCGTCTCAGATAATAGAATATTTCTCAGCCCAATGTATCGCGATCTGCCACGACCCTCGCAAATTGATTTAACTACACCCTTCTAGAAACGTATCTCGCTTTTAGTAGGTAATTCGACTTTATATCTTCAATTCTTCCTGTTTAGCAGAATTTCGAACTCGAGAATACTGGAGATTTTTAAACGATTCCGAACAAGAAATACCTATATAGTGAACTAGACTTGTTCTAGTGTTTTCTAAGTGAGCTTTACTCATCGTGTTATTATAGAAAAAAAACATGGTAAAAAACCATAGGACGTAAATTGAATCAGTAATTTTTCCCTAATAAAACAAGATAAATAATTGCGGCTGCAGATTCACCTAACTAATTCACTGTTCCAACCTGGTGCACAAACAAACGCGATAAAAGGGAATATTTACCGAAATAGAAATGACATAAATAGTAATAAAATTACTGCTAGATTTTCTTATTACTCAACGTTACTACATTTATTACATATCTGACTAGTTTACGTTTCTTCGTTTTGCGTGTTTCCATATTTTTTCTTCTATCACGCGATAGACTAATACATCTACCTGACGAGACATATTTAAGGTCGTTCGACAGTAGACGCAGACTTTATGATGCTTTCATGAAATTAAACTACAATACGATTGTTTTTAATGTCGTGGTTTCACGGATTAAACTATTATAAAAGCCTAGTTTTACGTCAAATTAGGTTTGGATTGACAATCAGTTTTTATTAGGAACATAACAAGAGGAATAAAGATATTCCTTCTGTGGGTAATGAGTTGCTAGAAAAAAGACAATCTTGATAAATTATGACCCATTACCATTATGGACACAAAATGGTTTGTCCGAACCGGGAACGGGTCACACCCAATCAGCGTAATGAGGCAAAACTTGTATAGTGATTAGCCGCAACAGTGTGTTAGACTAGACCACTCTGCTAATACGAGCGTTTTATCATACAGCTACTAGGATATCAGTAGTCTCAGTTTTTGGAAACAGCTTCTACTTTCAACTATGGGTGATGGATGGGTACCTGTAACCTGTTACCTGTACCAACCCATTACTGCCCACTGTTGGGCTCAGGTCTCCTCAGAAGAGGGATTAGGCATAGTCCACCACGCTTGCCCAGTGCGGATTGGGGACTTCACATATCTTCGAAGGATTTTTAGAATCCTTTTCCGACATGCAGATCCGTTACCCATCCATGCATGCGACATGCATGGATGGGTAACGGATCTCTATAACCCTAGCAATGCAGAGGTTAATAAGCGACGATAACAATATTCAGTTGGTTTGTAGGTGCATTTATCTATTTTGCAAAAAAAATTAAGTATTTTGTCGAATTTAAGTAGGTATAGGGTAAACAATTTGATTTCCTTTAATAAAAAATAAAAAGTGCCTTCATTTTAAAAGTTTTTACAACCATACGTAGGGTCTTTCCAGTAAGTAATGAACATACTTGTAATGGGAATGACCCGCTACTACCCAATTGAATTAACAAATTTAACAAAAGAAAAGATATTACAAAATAAGCACTTATATTATTATAGAATTATAAGTATGGTAAGTGTAATTAAATTAAGTTTAGGATATTTATGTTATGTTAGTATGTGTTTATGTTAGTATGTTTGTGTGTATTACCTATGTATGTGTGTTCGCGCGCGTGTATACATTGGTGTGTTATCTTTCAAACTAGCAATTAAAGAGAGAATTTAAATAGATAGCAGATATAAAAATTTCAACTTCATTTTGTGTTAAGCTTTTTAGCTAATCTTTTAGACTGTTTTTACATTGAAACATGTTCATAGGATATACTTTATATTTTAATCATTTTTTTTAATACTAATGTAGCACTTTTAATTTTTGTACCTATATAGGAAAAGTGCAGGGAAATGAAAATCATCATTTAAAAAATCCACTCTGATATATCTCAAACCTTCTCGTGATAAATAAAAGTTTCGAAGAATTTAAAAAAAATCAGGTAACTCAAAGTCAAAATTTATATAACATTATTTTACCTGATAAAGTAGCATTTACTTACTTATTTTGACATTTACTCACTCATTTTGATATATTTAAAAATGTATTTTATTAAGTGACTGCATTTTCTTTGACTGTGTCCGATGGTTGATATGGGAGTGCCCGCAAAAACGCCACTACTGACGCAGACTGATGTTTTGGGACGAGAACAAATGGAACTTTCAACTCTAACAACGGTTATGAACAAATGAAAAACAACGGGTTGCAAATATTTTCTTATGTGTAGTAGATACTAATAACAAGATATTAAAAAAGAGTTACTTCGTTTTATAATTTAATTGACGAAATGCAGTTTTATACTAAATCGGACAAATCCGTTCCATATCTTTATCTAGCATAAAACATTTTCAAACTAGTCATTACTTAAAATAACATTAATTTTTAATTTTCCTATTAGTTTTATTCTTATTTCAATATTTAATTTAGTTGTTTGTTAACATCGAAGAGCAGCTCATATCTCTAGTAAAATTTGGTTTTGTCGACTAAAACGATAATTATAAACTCAAATGTTATGATGTCTAATTTGAGACAGAACAACATAAAAAATCACTTATAACATACAAACCTGGAGAAAGAAGGCCAGAATATGTTTAACTTCTCAACATGTTCACTTACAGCCACTCATACATTATTTAAAAAAAATGCAACAAAGAACAACAGATCAATCATTCTCATAACTTCTTCACTCCTCAATCTTTCAAATAACTTCGATCCCTTTAAACGGAGTTCAAACAGCCAACAACTTAGTGGTTGCTATTGATTTTCCTAACTCTAGTCGATGCGTCATCGGTGTCGTTTCTTGACTGGTACCAAATCGTAATATACTTAAATTTTCTTTTATGTCCGATAAAAATCTAACTTTATCGTTTTTTCAGTAATTTTACATGCTTAGGGATTTTTAAAGATGTTTTACGACCAGCAGGAGAACGTATTTCTTATGCTGAATTGAACTTTTTAGGTTGTTATACTACAATAATTAAAGATTTTAAAAGGTATACTTTTCGTAATATCGTGGTGCATGAATATTCTCTATAGTATCGACTGTATTTGTATAATTGTATAAAAATGTATATTTAACAAAGTAGCAAAGTGCTTCAATAAACAAGTTGATGAGTTTACTATATTATTTATCAAATAACTAACTAAAAGACATAAATATTGAGGTATTCCTACTGTAGACTAAACTGTCGTGACTCAGCTATAATTAACTAAAATTACTAACAAAGTTTTTGCAACATTACATAATAACTTAATATGAAAAGTGAAAATACTCAATTCTTTACTGTAACAATTACTTGGCAGGCTTAGTTCGTGACAACGTTAACATAAATTTACTACGAGCTGGCCTGACGTAATTATATTTTGGGCTAGGCAAGGCTGTTTTATGAGCGCTTGTTGCTTTGGGCGGGCCTAGTAACGTCTTCATTAAAATTGTTAAACAACCTTGTTTTTGTAAGAGTAATTTTGAAAATAATTTTCTTTCCTGTCCTTTTTGATAATAAGTAGAGATTGTTGTTGATTAATGAAGAATAGATTTTGATCATTGAAACTGCTTGTTTTATTTGCCTTTAAAACAAAAAGGTCAAGTTCGTAATTTTCGCTTATGGATTTCGTATAAGCTACCGACAAACTACCTAGGACAGTATGACGATTAAGAATACTGTTTTTTTTTTTGTTTAGCTGGAGGAAATCGCCGGATCACTAAAACCTCCAACCGCTCACACTCCGTGTCCGAACCCCGGCTGAGGCCAGAACCTAGCACGGGGTTATGCGAGATGGCGCGACGCGTTACGCACTGCGGCACACATCCACATCGCATAAACCAGAGCTGGGCTCGTCTCAACCGGGGTACATACACTGACTGAACGGTAAGTGGTTCTAAGTGATATCCATCTGTTAAAAAATATCTAGTACCTAAATCCAATATTTGTCAACATCCTAAATATAAAATTAGCCATATACCTACTTTAAAATAAGTTTTAATTTTAAACCCAATCTAACAAAAAACTCTAACAACAAGCCAATAGGTATAATCAGAAGATGCGGTCAATTTAATCTGCATAAATAATCATTACACCAAACACTTATTATAATAGCCTATCTCAGAAGAATGCCTATTTGAAAGAGGCTTTTCTAAGTAATTGGATATCTGTTGGATGTGAAATAAAAGCTTGATATAAACCTCCAAATCGTACAATCTTATGGTTCCCTTCGTAAAACGATTGGGGTTCGTGTGTAGATTTGTTTCTTTTTCACCGTCAAATTCAACTGGGGAATAATAATAATTTGAAACCTTTGAAGTATTGATTTAAGGAAGGTTAAAGTACGTGTTGTGATCTACTCAGTTTATTTGTTGATTTGTGTTTTTGTTACCTTTTTATTTCCATATAAAGTTTAGTCGTTATTGTCGTTTACAAAAATAGTGAACCTTTTTATTGAAAGATTGTATATATATTGATAGCTTCGATTTTATTATTTTATTTGGTTGTTCAGACTGAGTGTGTTACGTCATACCGACTAGTATAAAAACCGTTGTGTAGCGGACGTGGAGATCAGTTGTCGGTTGTCGCTCGTACGGAAAGGACCTCTGTGTCCTTATATTTCTTTTTTTTAATTAAGTCTATTTCTGATTCCTAAATATATATAAACTCATTTGAAAGATTTTTATCTGAAAATATTTAACTTTAAAGCAACAATATAATATGATTTCCGAAGTTAGTTGTTATAAAATACTCGTAGAATGAGATATTAAATAATCTGTTTTTAATAAATTATAATTGTGTAGGTATAATGCTACGCTTATGATGTTAAATGAAAACATTATAAATTAAAAATGTTGTTAAAACATAATTACCGTTGTTTAATATCTTAAAATTATAAAGGGTGTAAGGGAAGCTTCGATAAAACACACCTGCTCTCGTGCTTGACAAATCAGGGTCAAACAGAACCGCTTTATTTCCCCGATGCGAAGGAGACGTGTCGAATTTAAATAAGAAACTTAATTAAACTTAACCCTTCTAGCTTCACGTGCGGCAGATCATCTTCGTGAAAGCAAATTGTGGACAATTTTGATATGTTTCATTTAAATTAGTTCAAAGTTTCTAAGTTCTCTGAGTATTTGTTTAATTGCTTTCTCGTTTTTTTTCTCTCTTTTTTTTCTCTCTCTTTTGTTAATCGAGGAGGTAATCCATGCATCTTATTCAAACCACGCTAAAATCTTATACTACGCATTCAAAACCTGCGTGACATCAGAGCTATAGACTTCAGACAGAGAACTATAGACTTCATATAAAAAAAATGAAAAGTTAAATTGAACAAGAATACCCATAGCCACAAAATTCGAACAAAAACAAAATTCGACAAGTGATAGACAGTGGTATATACAACACAGCGCGGCACAGTGAAAAATCACAATTCTCTAATGAAAACGTCAATATCTCCATTGGACAGTGGTCGTTTGACACGACAGTCGATTGAGGCTTTATCGGAATGACCAGACCGAATATCTTGAATAACTATCCGTCTATATTGACATAGATTTCAAGTACTATGCGCCTGGATACTCCGAGAGCCTGGAATTGATGATTGGAATCCAGACTGTTTGCAAATTAACTACTGTTAACTGGCTTTAGTCTCTCATCGTAGATCTTCTGCCAATTTCGATCGGTTAGTGAGGTAGTTCTCGTATAGTACTCTAGTCTCCTTATTATAGAATTAACTATAATTGTAAAAGTAGCCAAAACTAACGAGCAAACTTTGATTGAAGTAAGATTCATTACTATAGTGTATAATATATTTCGGTACGTTAGTATGATTTCGTTCATTACTTCAATATTTATCTTCCTCAGAGCTCAGTTTCATAACTTAAGAACTAAGCCTGGTTCACATCGACGATTCCCAGATACCATTCAAGTGTTCTCAGCCTTCCAGAACACTGCGGGCTCTGACATTAATTAAGATCTATCGGTTTAACAATTACTTAAATTTGCTTTCCCTATTTCAAATAAGAAATAATTTAACGATGGTCATGACGTTGATATGGGACATTGCTTTGTGGGCGGAGAATTTAAACGCTGATGCTGTTTATTTAGACTAACTTGAAGAAATCATAAATTATGATCAATTAATTGTTCGGTTTTCGAATGAATTTTATTCAAAATTAAACTGAAGATAAAACATGATTATCAACAATATCAACTCCGGTTTCCAAATATAATAGACTATACTACAGAGAAGTTTGATATTCTAAGTCGTAGTTTTTAGCAAAGAAAACGCGAAAAGAAAAAAAAATCTGCAATTCATTACTGAGTTTTAAATTTCACGACCCCATATAATAGATACTACTGTTCTTACGCAATTAATAATCTTCATCAGCAACTGATTAAAAAGTAATCGTCATTTACCGTGGTTGTGTATGAATGTGAATTATAAAAATGATTAAAAATAGCCTTCTGAACTATTCTAATAATTAATGCAGAAAAAAATAACGAGTTAAAGAAACGCGGGCCACATCGATCGGGTTTTCCAGCAACATAATAAATTTATGTTTATTGATTACACGCCAACAACGTTCAATATTAGCCTTGTACGTGGTTTCAGCAGTGAACTTTACTTTGTTTACCGATGTACATTATTACAAAACTGTTTTAGTAAGCGTATGTTCATGTTCAGGATGAATAATCAAATTTGCTGAAATAATGGATTGAGGAACTTTTGAGCATTTTCCGCAGATAGTAGAGTCAGATTGCCACCTACAAGGTCTAAATAGAGCCTATATGTTATCTTGATGTATTAGCATCACACCTGTTCAAAGTTTGATTAGTTTTTGAAAGAGTTAATTCCATATATCAATGCGTCCAATGTCACACACTTTGTATTAATATTGGTCAAATAAAATTCATAATGAAATATTAAAAAACAATTGTATCTTATTGTGTTTTGAAGGTAGATACTGAAATTTAAGTTAGTGTTGTTTTAAAAACTCAATTATTTAGAACATTCGTAATTCCACTGGTTTCTGACTATTTACTTTAAATACAAAAGAAGCAAAACGAAAAAAAATGGAATAGATAATACCCTGTTTTCTAAAGTCAATAGAAACTTATGTATATTAAAGATCGAATTAGAATGAATGTATGTGTTCAACGTATTGTAAAAACAAGTAGAAATTATTTTTAAGGTAACACCTTATAAAGAAAAATATAGTAATAAATTAATATAGTTCAGCCACAATCGTTTGACTAACACAATGAGTTGTCGAATACTTCGAAGTTCCACCGAAATATTGTATCGGAGGTAATTCTGTTTGAAGATATTAATCACGTCAAGTTGTGTGATTTCAATTAACATTCCACAGGTTCACAGTTAATTATAATAAACATTGTGTCAAACTTTCTGATTAAGTGCTTAAAGTATGATGATAATAATATGAATATTTTCTTGTAATATAAAAGCGTTACAAGACAGGAGAATTTTGCATTTTTATCTGATTGTGGTTTTGAATAAAAGCCATGAAACAAAATGTAGGTGAGGAGCTTTGGTCTTTATGGACACAGCCATTTAAATATTGATGATTTTTTAAAGATTGCATTATGTGTTATTTAGTCAAATTGTGTTTCGTTTGACATGTTTTTTAACGTTTAAATTTACAGTTCTTAAAAAATAAAAATGGTTCGTCAATTTATATAAAAATGCAACTATTAAAGTACTTACTAAGAGCTATATTCGCTTGTTTGTTTCTATCGAGCTGCCCTCGTAGCGCTCGTAGCCGTCGTAGCTTCTGCTCTTGAGCTTCTACGCGTTCTCGTAGCCGTCGTAGCCTCTCACCCTCCAACGCCACCTGTTAAAATCATATTATTTATAATTAGATATCTCAAAAATTAATAATCAGAAAATACAATATATTAAATTTAAAAACCATCTCAAAAAACTTTTAAAAGAACAACTCAACATAATTACTTAATTAAAAGAAACAATTAGTGCATCAATCGATAGAGTGTCTTTTAAAGATCAAAATCAAATCCAATCTATGAAACCTGATAGATTAAATGGAAGGAAAATCTCAAAAAACTAATTTTAGTTCTTAAATTTCATTAAACAAGCAATAATTATTAACGAGTAATATTAGAACCAAAATCTTCAAAACATTAGAACGATAATTCTAAAAAAAAAGGAATAATTTCCTTCAAGTGAAAAGAATTTAATTGAATATGAATTTGTGTAGCGAAACAGCGATCCCGTATTTGGTTAAATAATCAATAAAAACGACCTTCCTCTCAGAAGATAATCTCATTTAAATTGACTTTTTGCTTCTTCCTACTTTCATTCGTTTCAAACCGAGTGTATTGTTGTTTTTATAATGAAAACTCGATCCTATTTATCTTTGGAAAGTAAGAAATACACAGGCTTCATCGTTTTTAAGAATAAAGATTATTATTTTGTTGCTTGACGTTGCAAATTATTATATAATTATTAATTAAGTTGGCATTGTAGATAATAATATGGAAAACAGAAAAAGGGGCTGCCATGACGCTCACGGAACTCGTTTCGAATTTACAAAATTACTGAAAGCATAGCTTCTAAAATTAAAACAAATATTCCAAATTGTTCGTAACAAAACCAGAGTTTAATAATATCAATTAATACTGTTAACTCAAAGTAAATAATTACAGTAATTTCTGAATCGTAACATCGGAAACCAATCGAGAAAAGTCATTAATTTGTAAAAGCTTTAGTTAAATTAAGAAACAACACAGTTTAAACAAAAGTAATTTCACTTAAAAATAAAACATTCGGGCTTGTAGAATGATATTTCATTTCATTTAGACTCGGCTTTAATATATTAAAACATTTCTTTTGTGTTCCACAGAGGTTATTTCGCTACCCCTTTATAAATTTACACCTTCCCTTTCACATACGTGTCGTCCTTTGTCGTTTTATAAATATAATTAAAAACGTATTACACAGAAAATTGAATGTAAAGTAAATCAGATTTTAAAAGGTGACACGGTTAGAAAGTCTCTTTGTGCCCGTATAATTACTGAAAAAGGACTAACAATTTCCAAAAGTAATGAAAATTTTTATGTAGAAATTTCGTAATGAAATTGGTGTCGTAAATTTCTAGTATCGAAAGATATAGTATAAATTTAATTAAGGAACACGAAGGATCCGGAATGAAACTTCAAAGTATTCAAAATGAAGTATTCGATGGGAATTTTTCAGTTGCCTTCGGAATCTTTATTAGTCCGTTAGAAGAAAATTTTCCCTTCATATTTCAAGTGTATTTAAAGATTCTCTGAAGTGGAGCATTAATAAAATACTTCGTTAACTCTTTTATACTTTAATTTCTGTTAAAATTCGACAATAGTAATTTAATGCCGATTTTTAGACATAAACAGAATACAGTATTATTATGTGTATTTTAAACTCTCACTCTCTCACTCTATTATTATTTTGATTTAGTTAACGTTTTATTTTCTTATTTAAGAAGCTCTGGATTTTTATTACATAATTGTATCTGTTATTTGTTCTTGGAACTAACATTCTCCAATTAACTTATCAGTTTACTTATAATAAAAAATAAGCAACTCATTTTGTACCAATAACAGGAAACAGGATCGAAATAAGACCAATTAGACAAAAGTCATTAATAGTCATTGCGGTTTTGAAACTCATGTTCACTATTTTATTTAAGAATTATTGTCATCCCTTACAGTTCAGATCCAGTTGGGGTTCGGCAATTGTGGAATGAAATGGATTTATTTGCAAACGCGATCGGCATACAACGCCCAGCTGTTTCTTGTTTACCGAGAGCTAAGCAAATACACCGATGGATGTGTTGTGCTGAAGTTTCAGTTTAGTGCTTGGATTTAAATTTTATTTACTAACAGGGCGGTGTTTGCTCGACTTGGCGAGTCACTATCACTTACAATAGTATGTATTTTCTAGTGATGCTTAAAGTTGGAGTAAGATATCTGTGTCTGTGATATTTTAATTTTTGTTTATTAATAACTTTGTTTGGTAACACATAATTATTACATCTCAAAAAGATACAGTTCAAGTACACCTCTAAAAATAAAAGTTTGATGTAGGAAGGAAATAGCTTCGATAAATAATTATTAAATAAACCAACTCAGTGCGTACAAATCTGCACTGATCTACTAAAAGACAATCTCCACATTTGTTACACGTTTCAATTTGTAAAGCAATAATTTGCAAAACACCACAAAAAGAAATAATAAAATAAAGACGACATTAAAACGAATTACTTAAACGGTTTGGTTTTGAAAGCATAAATTGCGATTACAATATTAAGAAAATAAAAAGATGATAAAACCAGAAAAAAACGAGTAGGTACTTTTACGATTTTAATCTAAAACCTTCTTTGATCTTTAAAATAATTCCACGTCAAAGCATTGTCAAAGGCAATCGTTGGACTGATATTAATATCCTTTTTGCGTAATAGAAACTCAAAACCTAAAGAAGAGGAGGAACTTCGAATAAGCTTTTTAATTATGTCTACCTTTTCCAGGTTCACAATATTTGAACTTATCAATTAGATCATGTCCTCAAATGAAAGATTTGCGAGTTATTCGCTGCGACACGAGGTGTTATCAGCCCGCACTATGACCAGACGTTAAGGTGACACGCGGTCTATTTGACACCACATTCTTTAACACGTTCGCTGCGCAACGAATTTTCGCATACTTGCCGTTGGCTGCGACACGAGGTGTTATAGGCCCGCACCATGACCAGACGTTAGGACGACACGCGGTCTATTAGACCACAATTTCTTTAACAAAGTTATGCTCTTAGCACCGCAGGGAAGTTGCAGGACGAATTATTTAGGCCTCGTTTAGCAGTGAACGTGTTAATCAAGCGTTTTGTTATTGTCAAACTTAGTTTATTTTATAATTGATTGAATGATAAGTATTTAAAATAAGAACACAGTTTTCTAGCCATAATGTTATGTTTTCCTCAAACTAGGTTTTAAAAAATATGTTATCCTTATTTCTTTATTGGTCTTTGAAATGCGAATTATCTTTATTTTTAAAACTATCGCATATAACAGGACCATACATAGAGCGGTTTTCTAATAACGAGTGAGCCAATTAAATAACTTTAAATGTGCCATACCTTAAATATCATGCTATATAAACACAACATCTTGAAAATACAGGTATGACTTTTTGCGATTCGATCAATAGGTACAAGTGTCATTCCATCGATCGTTGCAATGTTCAATTTTAGAAATGATGTCTATTATATCTCGAACACTGAAATATACTAAGCAATAAATCCTTCATCCAGTTCGGGCGAGACATATGACAGCGTCTCGGGAATACACAATACATCTCTTGTATTCCGATATTGTTCACATCAAAAACGTTTTGACTTGCCGCAAAGTTTTCGGATAAATATTGAGTTGAATTATGGTTGAAAGAGGCATTGTTTTTAAATTTACTCTTATAATTTCAGTTGTAAGTTAGTGAAGGCATACATTTATTGTTACTTGTTTATTAAGAAAACTGTGGACATTGATTGATTGTTACATAGTCGAATGGATGGCAACATTCTATGATGCGTTATTCGATTCAAGCTATCGAAAAAAAAATCTATCATAATATCTAAACTTAGGAGAATAATTTAAATCTTTTTAGATATTATAATCTTAAAAATACAAGTAATGAAAATGAAACGCTACATTTATACATGTTGAAAGTTTGAATAATTTATATCATGTACGCCTCTTAGTAGATACTAATATTGTTATCTTCTGTATTACATGAAATTCTAAGCACCATGTAGGCTTTCTAACATTTTAACGAATTCTGTGAATATAATTTTGTGTATTTAATTATTTAATGAAATTTTTCCTTTGGGAACGGAACCACCTCGTAGAAGCTTTAATATAGTCTTTTGGTAAATGTATCAAGTCCCTGGAGGGGTCAAAGTAACTCAACGTCGGTGTTCATTTACAAGGACGAGAAAGAATTAGTTTAGGTATATATTAAATAGCATAATCATTCCCAAATTATTCGTCCTCTTTTTTAATTAGTTTTATTCCTAGAATTATTACATAGTCCATGTCACTCACAAACAACGTAGCTTCCTATTAGTAAGAATTTTTAAAACTCTATAGTAGATTCAGTAGAAGCGTAGCTTTTGAGTTAAGCTGTTTAAACGAGGCTTAAGAAAAGTATTATAATATAGGTGGGTAACGGCCCTGGAATACCCTGGAATTGCAGAAACTCATTGATTGATGATAACCACTTGCCATTAGGTAAACCGTAGACACGTTTATCTATGATGCAATAAAAAAACACGATATTTTATTTAAATATTTGCATTTAAAGATAGAAAGATGTGAAGAGGGAAGACATATTACGCCGATCACATTCATCTAAATGGGATAGAGTGTAGCGAAAGAAGATTTGTATAGATGGGTAAAGTACCTGATGTTGTCTCGCCTCCTGCTGCTTGAGGTACCGCAGCCGCTGCTCCTTAGCACAGAGCAGCTGATGCTGGGTGTCTATCTGCTGTTGTTGGCGCAGCGCCATCGCTCGCAGTTCACCCAACGTCAGCTCCACCCCTTCGCCCAACTGTTAACAAAAAAGATAACATTAATATTAAAGGTTAATAAAATTCAATATAGTAAGAAGAGAAGAAGACCCAATAAAAGATGATTTGATTGTGTGCAATGTGAAGGATGATATTTATTTATTTAGGTACACTAACAATGATGTGTATCGGGATAAAAAAAGTATTGAGGGAGAAAACGTTCCATGGAGATTACATTTGAATGGGTTACGGTCAATCGTGGTGGTAAACCGTGCCGTGTAGGCGTGTATTATAAAATTTTAATCCAGAAAAATGCACACTATAAATTGTTATAGATGAACATTTTAAGTTCCACTGCGACAAATTACCAAGTAGACTCAAACAAGAATAATCTTAAACGGAACAGATATAAGAAACGAAATGAAACAATCCTAACTGAAACAACTTGCAAATACAGACTTAAAATAGAAAGAGTAAATAAAATTGTCGTCTCAATTTACAAAGAACGAACACTTTAATCCTCATTGTCATAAAAGTCATCTCGTAAAAAGAAAAAACTTAAACAACCGTCCTCCGATACACTCGAATGAAACTTTTCCTTCCCCAGAACAACCGAGGAACAGAATATTTATATTACAGAAGATAAGTTAAATACAAATAATGGCTAACAAAGGGAAACACAAGAATGCGAGGAAGGTGACATTAAGTAAGTAGTTAAACTACTTGTGTGTCAGTATAACTACAGTAGGTACTAAAAAGTTGGCAATGGACGTTAAATGCGCTAAACTGATTTTGTGGGTTATTTATTATACGGGACAGCTCGACCCTAGCGCACTATTGGTTGATTAATAAACGCTTGCCCGTGTGATTGGTTGTTGGATATCTATGTTTTTTTGTTCCTAAAGTATACCTGCGAATAGTTATCTACTCCATGTCAAATGCATTGCCAAATTAACTCTCGATATGTATGCTATAAGTATAGTTAATGAAATGAATAGATTATGATATTTATTTTATTTATTACATGCGCTAACAGTAAACACAAATGTGTTCTTATAAGTTATTTTATGAGCTTGACTTCTATATAGCAGTATTCTGTGACCGAGGTGTACAACTTCAAACAAATAATGACTGGAAACGTCATAGTATTACGATTAACTGCTCCTCGAGCTCTTTGTCGAGTTTTATTTATTTCACCTTATTGCTTTTACTGAGTTTAATATTTATTACAGAGAAATAAGTACAAAGGACAGACGGTTATTGAATTAGATTCAGGTGATATTTATTTGCTGTTTTTAATAAAAAATGGATTACTTTAATCTTTTCTGTATGAATTTGATACAAATAAGGAACTTATCTTTTTATCGATTTACCCTAAGCTGGTACTCCAGGTAATCATCATCATCATCATCAGCCCACACTCGTCCACTGCTGGACATAGGCCTCTCCCAAAATACGCCACTGAGCTCGATCTTCCAGGTAGTAAATACATAATATTATTATTTAACTAATTGATTTTAATTTTCAATTATTTACTTATCTATATTTTAAAAAGTGTTTTACAACTATAATTTAAAAAATTGTTTTTTTATTACAATAAAAAGTATTATTATCTATTAGTATCAAAAATCTGCATTGCAAGCTTTGTATCTGTTTATTGCCCTACCCACGCTTTAGTTAGATACTACACAAAAACTAACGAAACCAAGTTAACCAAAGCTTATGCAAGTTACACACCATACTAACCAGATCTCCAAAGTTTAAAGTTTCATGTATGATACACACAACAATCTCAAAACTATTTCTTTGTTCTTAGTACCTACCTAACACTACTTAGTTTATTTATGCAGTTGGAATTTAAATAATACGTTGCCATACATAATTTTCACTGTGAAAGTTTCATTTTTACGATTTTCAAGTAAACGGAAAGAGCCCACTTCATAAGAAGCGGTTACGATTACATATGATTATCTCTAAAACTCACATATTATAGTGTCCATTCAAATAAATTTATAAACTTTAAGCTACTTAAACTGCACAAATGAATTTCAAAAACGTTCACATAATTCAATGAACTACTACGTCATATTTGTTGCCACAATTGTTCATTCAGCGCCAACGCTTAGCGGATATGGGCGACTGTACGAATGTCTTTCAGAGATAGCTGGAGGTCAGCAGAGGAAGTGCTCTGGCTTTTATCCGCCCACTGACTGCCCTAATGCCACGTTACTGGGCTGCGATTGTTTGAAATTGTCTCCATAATTCAACGGAACGGCCTTTTCTATGAGTTACACTTGGCGTTATGTATTGTTGTGGGCTGAGTAACTTGTATTCATTATTTTTATGACTCATTGTCTACATCGAAATGATAATTTTGCTACTGTAATTATTTTGGTTACATTCTCTTATTATTATTTCTTTATATTTTATTTAGAGGCGAAGACAGCAATTCACTTTTTGATCATCGTCTAGACTCTATGTAATACGTATGCCTTGTTCGATTCGGAGGGTCGTATAATAGAGTTCAGGAAACCGTGCGTAAACTTACAATAGTTTCATTGTATCAATAAAATGTTACAAAAAATCTAGTGATATCGATGTCCGTATTGAGGATCGAGGTCGAAATGATACAGTTGACCCACCAAAACCGTTCGACACGTTTGCGTACAAACGATATGTCTTATTTCATTCACGTTTCTCGTATAAAATTCCCGGATTCAGGCCCTTTCGGCGTATCGGGCGTATTAAGGGCCGTCTGCGGTCAGGATTTATGTGTATCTTGACACTTGTTGATAGCGAAGCCTGTCTGCACTGTGATGTATTGACGACGAGATAAATTGTGCGTCCGCCTCATAAAAAACGTAATGACGCGTGACGTTTTGTATTTTTCTTATTATTACTTTGATGTGGGAAAAGGAGACAAATCGCTTCCTTTGGTAGGAAAATCGCTTTGTTTGTTATTCGATTTGTCGTGTTGGATGTCGTGTGTACAAACGATGTCCGTACCATTTCATCACTGGAGGTTTTTTTATGAAAGGTAATAATTATTGTTTAGTAAAACCAATCGATACTACTTAGATTGCTTCGTTAGCAGTCTTTATATTTTTTGATTTTGAAGTATTTATTCTATTGTATGATTTAGTGTTTGTTGTAGACAAATGATCGTGGTCTACCATAGATAGTAACTACTAAATAAAACTTTTAAATAAAATTCAATTAATATTATATTGGTATAGCATTGTAATATTCTAATTATAAATTCACGACAATTATTAATTAGAAGCTAAAATGCGTCTTTCATAACGCCTTAAAAGTCAAGTAACGACGAAAAGTTTCGAGTTCATTACAAACAATAAATATAAACGCTAATTTAAAACTGCAATCGGCCGTCTGTTTGTGATTCAACAAATTGGCCAATTCGCCAATTTGCCTCTTTAAAACTTTTCCAATGCGAACGGGGGATACTTTGAATGGAAACACTGATTGGTGCAAATGTTTGTCTTTTGTGAAAGGCTGTTCAATGTCAACAATACTGTTGAAATTTGTGATCGTCTCACGATTTTCTTGAATATCAAACTTCGTATAAGATTTGAGACTTAAGACATTCTTATTTTAGATTTGTTTACAAGGAAACTTACTGTAGAATGATTCTATTATGACCTCAACTTTTAAGAATACAGAAGAACAGAAAAAAGAAGTAAGATGAAATTATGTAAAAATACTATTTTTTAAACCATCACAGTTGTTTATATTTGTACTTCAATCAATCACCTTTATGATAGTAAAAAAAACTTTTAAATTCGAACCAAAACAGTCTCTTCAGCTTTATCATAAATGTTTGATAATATACGAAAATATTATGAATTCCAAGGTATGAACAATCCATTCCGAACGGTTAACTTATTTTAAATTGCAAATAACAACGAAATCATCGCGAACCGCACTCGTGCATGTAAATAGGAAATCGGGACCCATATTTGTCCCATTCAGAATAATGGTGATTCGGCGGACCCAATAACCGTTGGCAATACATCGATACGAGTATGAACGTAAGTGAATTTCTGTGTCGGTCTCATTGTAAAAATGTGAATTCGCAAGGGGGTTCATTTCACATGAATAATGTATGAACATTCGGGCTAATGGTAAACTATTGACGTTTTTCTGTCTTATCTTTTGACACTTCTTTCGTTTTGAGTATGCTATCGGTTGTTGGGCGTTTGCAAACTTTACGAGTGTTTTAATGTAATTTCATTGGCACGTGCTATGGAGTTTCAGAATATTTAAAGAAGTGAAATGTTTTTTTGTGGTCTTGAAAAGCAAAGAAACATCATGAAAATCATTATCTGGTCTACTCTAGTTATTAGTTCTAGTATTTAGTTTTGAAAAGATACCTTAACACTAAGCAGATAAGGTGGAATAGTAGTAGACTATTCAACTTTAAGAATCACTTAATGCCAGCTAGTAGTCAATAATAATAACCACTTTTTACTAGGTGTATTGTCACCTTGTTCAACAACGATAGAAAAAACAAAACAAACACCTGCAATGTAGTTTTGAAAACAAAAATCAGAATTCACTCTGCACTTCAATGTGTTGTGCTCGAATATGTGGCTGAATAAAGGCAGGAATTTTTCACTGGGTTCCAATTTGCGTTTCTCTGAATGGGGCGGTCAATTTAACGCAATACGGTTCCGTTGGCGTACAGTTAGATATTGAAGAGAACAAGCCTTTAAGTGTTTGACGGTATCGAATCCACTTATGGTCCATTAAAAATACAGGATGTTTTTTCTCCTAGTTTATATAAAATACGACAAGACACTTTAGGTAGGTTTAATACCTACCACAGACATCCTCAGAGTGATAATATTTAAATAAGTGTTGTCAAAAGATACACGCTATATTTTATCTATAAATTCAATACCATAGCCATTTTGGAAATCACTAGCATAAGATTATTATTTTAAGTAATAATTATTAACAAAAATATTTACATACGTTGAATGTATGGTCTTTGTAAATTTTTCGCTAAATGTGTTTAATATCATTCTACTAAAATTATATTTTTCCACGTGTAAAATGAAATATCAGAATTTGTTACGTGTATAATTCGTTTGTGATGCTGGATCCCGATTTGTTCAGGAACAACGTTTTATGACTAACGAGTCCGTGAAAAAATAATAAAGTTTGTACATTTGCTTTATTGAAAAGGGAAGCGTAAAAGTTTGGACTATATGAATTGATGTGTGTTCCTTTCGGTTTTATTCTACCCATATTTTGTATGGTATGTTCCTACATAACATTATTATGTTTCTTTTTTCAGACTTTGATTCCCATCGCGTTTCTCCCAATATTTTCGTTTTCCTTTTAAAACGTGTATCGGTGTTTCTTTATATTTTTTGCGGTTGCTCTTTTGTTTTCTTCCCGTATTGATAACATTGATATATACAGTTGGGCCATAGGATTATGTTATTAGGTATTTCCATTGTTACATCATTAATCACCTACCTTAGAACCTATTAATTAAGAACTAGACACTAAAAAAAAAATCTTTATACAGTCAAAACTTTTACAAAACTCAGAAACGCAATTATAATCAAACCCTAGACACATAAAAGAGGAATTCTTAATTCTTCCCGAGTCGTCTCATGCATTTGCATCGTAGTTAAACTGGTAACAGTCTTTCATACTTTAGAAGGGCTCATTTCAAAGGCCCCTGCAAAGCACTTGCGAATTAATTACTCGCTTAGAGCAAAACTACTACTACACAGTCTAATTCGGCTCTCCGGGTTTATCCGAAGCTTTCGTGAATCACAAAATGATTTAAATCTCGATTCACGAAGCTCAACTGAATTTACACAAGACTAAACTTAGTCTGTTTGTCTGCAATGTGTACTAAGTTTAGAATAATCACTTACCACTGAATCTACGTCTTGCTTCGTTGTGAGATACAGATGATTTTCGTAAAATGAATAACGGTAAATAGCAGTATTGTTCTTGCATTTGAAATATTGGAATATTCACGAAATACCGAGAAAACTAATAGGGAATGAAAAAATCAAAATAAGGCGAAAAATTATACAGTTTACGTAAGAAAATCATAATATTATAATAATCAAATACCATCCTATCTTTCATTACACTTTACTCATGGGCATTGTTCAGTACCAGAGTATTTATCACTGTGATCTTTTAAAATGAAGGAGACGAGTCTTTGAACCTAAATGTATAAAGACTGCATTCACACATTCATTAATCTTTTTACAGCAGTGCCAACATTATTTTTACGGTGACTTTTTCGATGTAATTAAGGCTACGCAAGCGAGGGTCTGTTAAGGAGGTAAAGAACCGTTTATAGGGCCATGAATAAAACATGAAAACGTGTGAATTCGCCGTACCGTACACGAGCACGGATGGTGCAAAATGTAAGAAAATTAAAGTATATTTTTTTATCAGACAACATAAAAACACGGGCTTCGACGCGTCTTTATGCCTGTGTTTGTTGGATAATATGTGGGGATTCTCAAGCGTAAATGACAGAAAAATGAGAAGGTGAACATGGGGGAATAATACTAAAATATTTTAAAAATATTATTTAAATTATTATTTTTTAACAGATAGGTACAATATTACAACATTTGATGGCATAATTTTTATAAATTTATAATGATCCCAATTAATTAATGATGGTCAAACTCAAACTTGATAGCTAAAGCTGTGAGCAAACTAAAAATATATCTTTATTTTAGCGTGACAAACGTTATTCTAAATTATGATCATGCATAGATTTACACTTATAAATTTTCGTTTAGCAAAAGTTCGTTTTTTACACCTGAGACAGATAACATAATAGGTACTAAAATTTGAAGCCTCTAAAGATATTTCAACATTTTCATGCAAAATTTTCACACAACTTTCCAATAAATGAACATGTTATCACAAAAAGCGGCCAAACATAATCTCCGTAAATGATTTCCGACGCACACGAAGCATAATTTGAACTCGTTCGTGACATGAGCCGCATGGAACACGTATGAATCACAATGAAGTAACGTTGAGGTTGATTCCGTTCATGAATTTATTTAGGAGTCGCAAAATCGCATCCTATCTATCTGAAGGTAACTTTTACAGATAATTTTTAGTGATAGCAGATGATGATCATAAACAACCAGTACAAATAATATGGTATAACGACGCTTGAAAATATCAAAAATTTCTGCAAAGCGATTGTCGCTCAACAGCTGATAGCACAGACATGTATGGGTAGTCGGTACGCGTGATTGTTACTCAATGCTCTGTTGTCCATTGTTCGTACTTCAACATTTTTGGGGACGATTAGGTATAATTTAAAAGTACCTATTTTATTTCATACTAGAATAGAGTGTTTATTATCCTCCATCCATAAACTGTCCATCTTTAAAGAAGAAGTCATTTTCTACGATTAGAGACATACGTAACTTTTTCGCAGACAGGTATATTGAAATGAGAACAGCTAGTGTTCGTTTATACACTCACTGCGGCTCAAGTCAAAATGGATTCACAGCGGCTTATACGCTGATGTAGTAATTTTTCTCTGGCTTTCTACAACCTATTTGATATCAAACAACTTACATTAAATCATAAAAAGGCCTAAAAGATGAACTGCAAGAAATTTATGACCGATGTCAATAAAGTTTAAATAAAATAACCTATCACAATGGACTCTTTTTAAACGTCCTTTGAACAAGGAAATGTTGTTTGGATTTATTTAAATACAGAAATGTAATTTCTAAAACTGATCCCGCACCGAATGTGTTAAACGTGTATCACATTACCGAGATAGAGGAATCACAGACGATTCGTACACGTAGACAGTAGATTAAATGTGGGACAATATCCATTAGTGCAAATAGACTGTGTGTTGTTGCTACACAAATGGGCCATTGCCAGAGGTGTACGGATCATCTGATGGTTATTCCATTCAGAGAATCTGCCTAATCAATATCCTTAACACTGATATGTGATGTGTTTTTGTGCTATTCTATGGATTTATTTTCTTTAGTACTAATGTGACCATGCTGAGTATAACGTAATGTGTCGAGATGACTTCTAATGAATTAAAAAAATGGATGAATGCTTTAACTAGGTATGGTAGTCAGTATTTTGGTTGTCACCTTGTGGACATCCACTGTTGGACTGAGGTCACCACCAGGGATCACTAAGGGGGTGTTTTACATTCAGTAAATTCCCTCTTTCTTAATAGATCTACCCAGCTTCTACCGGAATGTAAATTCGATTTAGGATCTATCCCAAATAGGATAAATTTAGTCTACTGTATTTTAGATTAATTGAAAGTTGATGATATTTCTTTACAAGTTATCGTATCAAACTGTCAACGTTATATTAAGGCAAAACAGTAGACCATTGATGGAGAACCTTACACGATAAAATCACAAACAATTCTTTAAAAATGTTCTGCAAGATAAGATAAAAATACAAAGTAAACGGAAGTCTCCGTAGATACAAAGGTTCCAACGATCCGTGGTTATTTTATTGGTTTCTCTTTGGTTCTTGTGAACGTTTATAGATTGTATTGGCGAAAATTGCGGCTTTAAATCTACTGCATTGGTTTTAATGGTCCAATACTATTACATGATACTAGGTGATTCGGAGTATACTGTTTCCAGAATGTAGTTTTTACTCGAAGTAATTTAATCATGAACCCTTAATACCATTAATCTCCCATGTTTACTGGATCGTAAAGATTCATTTATAAATAATTAGAATGATTTTAAAAGTAACAATAGCTCTGGCAATAAAAATTCAGCCACTAATTTTCAACTCTTTTGAAAACTTCTCTTAGAAAGTAGGTAAGCTATTTAATTTCGGCGATTAGTTTTAAAAATTTAATGAAAACCCAATTCCTAAGACAAAGAAAAGGTCTCAGGCTAAGTCTACTCAGTTTTTGTTATTACTAAAGTGCCTATTCATTGCTATTTCACAGGTAAAATTTCATTCATTTCGTTCGTTTGATATTCAAAGTTTTTTTTAATGAAAACTAGTAATCAAAGATTTTGTTTTTTTTTTAACTAGGATAAAAGTTAGTTTTGTTTTAACCTTATCTGACTTAAGGTCAATAGTGATGAATACATAAACTGTGTATTGATTATTTTTTCTATTAATGTAATATTCCAATACGGCTAACCGTAAAATCTACATTTTATTTTTATTGCAAGATAGATAAACTACATACTACTCCATACATGTCTATTTCAGCAACTGCTAAACCCTTAACAATTGCACCAGAAAATTTACAAGGGACGGGAAATTGAACGATCAAAAGAAAATAATCAGGAATAGACAGACGAAAGGCCCTTATCCCTGCGAAGTGCCTTTTCTAACCGCTAAGCAGATTCTTTCCGGCTCGTGAACGAAATATGATAATGCTCGTAAAAAATAAAATTCTCAATCCGAAGGAATATTAAGCAGTCGTTTAGGTTATTTCTTAATCTAGATCTCTGAAAATAAGTGAATATAATTTTGCTTATCGTAAAATAAAATCAATCTAATCTTATGCTATTCACTTACGTTTTTTTTTCGTTCTTTATGCTTTGGTCGCCACGTTTTTATCACTCCCTTTAATAATTATCAATTTAAATGTGACATAAAATATTCTAAAATATCATTTATATTCTAGAAACACTCACCTGGAGCAGACGTATTTTTTCCGCTACGTCAATAAACTATAGCTGAACTTTTTAATTAATGCATATTACACGTAGACTATTATGCAGATTACATTTACGTTAATAATAATAATTCACTCAGATTCATATTTTAAAGTGATGGCGTATGAAAATATTTTTGTTGTAATTCATTAATTTTAGTTAAACAATACTTCAGAAGTAGTTGGAAGCTCAACAGAGCGAATAGTACGATTAAAGAACGTAACAACTACATCAATTGATTCATGAAATTACGGCAATAAATGGTTCTAATACTATGCGTAGTTGTTATTAATATTAGTATCTACAATAATCATCATCATCATCAGCCTATAGACGTCCACTGCTGGACATAGGCCTCCCCCAAACCTCGCCACATCGACCGGTCCTGCGCCATCTGCATCCAGTGACCTCCCGCGATCTTAACCAGATCGTCGGTCCATCTAGTGGGGGGTCTACCAACGTTGCGCTTACCGGTTCGTGGCCGCCACTCCAGAACTTTTCGGCCCCATCGGCCATCTGTTCATCGCACAATGTGTCCTGCCCATTGCCACTTTAAAGATGCAATTCTTTGGGCTACAATAATATAAACTGTATTTTTTTACAATATTGAAATTACTTCGTAGCGTTAGTTATTGAACCAAATAAACTATTCATCATAAAGTGAGTCGCTAAGTCAAAATATGCCCAATCATTTAACTGCAAAATGCATGTTTCTATAAAATATTATTTTCAGAAACATGCTCGCCGTAAAATAGATCAAGTGTTAGTTTTTGAAGCTTCTGTTTCTGCGATAAAAATATCTCTGTACAACAATAGACCAACCGTGGCATACCACTTCAGCCTGTTTTGTTCTGCTTCTATTCTTCGGGCTGACGTTATTAGCACCATTGTCTTGGCGGCTTTGATAACGTGAATACTACAATTTTTTAGCTGGCATACGAGCTTTCGAAATACGCTCTAGAAAGTGGCACAGAAAACGTAGTTTTTTTTACTTGGTTGTAACTTCAATTAGCTATTTTAAGAATTTTTTGTTTCAGTGCAATAAATAGAAAAAAGCACATGGCATTGCAGAGGTTCTAGAGCAACGGTAACCGCTTACCATTGGAGGGTCGTAAGCTCGTACAAAACAGGTGGTTTTTTTCTGCAAAAAAAAAACACTTTTTAAAACCGAAAATTTAAATGCAAAATCCATTTCATTCGAAATAAATAATTCGTGAAGAGTCCGTAGTTGGGACAAGAGGGATTGGCATCCCTTGCCCCGAAAACCATTACGCGAAGATTATCATTCTCCACAGCAACTGGCCTTTTTAATAATTCGTTTACGCCAACAGTATAACGACAAAAGGTATTTAAGAGTTCGTCTTTTCTAAAAATGTTGGAATTTATGTTTTCACGCTCAATGTTCCTGATTTTCAAAGCGATATTTTTTTAATTGTTAGAATTTTTTACTACCTAAAACTACCGATAACTTTTATGATAACAGTTGCAAGCTATAGGTTTTGTTAGAATCGTAATAGCCGTTAATAGATTCCCCAGAGATCTATCTGATGGAGGAAAATTCAAAAGATACTCCATAAATAGTTAACCCCTGATATTTTTAAAGATTCAAATACCTCATTTAGTTACTATGTGTAAGCTCATATCACTTAAACGTGAGGACATTGACCTAAAACGAGTATGTTACGCAAATGATCTCAGTAGCAGAAATTAGATTTTAACAACCCTTTATACGAGAAAATGATTACGACGAAACAGCAAAATAATTAGACGACATTAATAAATACGTTTTAACTCAAAGAGAAACTCGTTAGTTATAAAGGCGAAGAGTATTTAATAAAAAGCGTCAGCTAAAAGCACTAGACTGGGTAAATCTTTGACCACACGCGGCTGGCGTTCCGACTTTCTAACACTTTTATGCACTTAGCTCTGAAACGTATGTCGCTTAAGCTTTACGGACCGCAATGTGACCGCCATTCATTGTCGGAAAAATGTGAACCGTTTTATTACCAGGAAAAGGTATTGCGTCACAACTGTGATCTTATGCCAAAGCTGTTTGTCAAACAAAGCCAAAATAGACTCCGTTGGCGCAATTAGAACTCCTAATACGAACCGTTGCTGGACGAATTTATGGGGCTTTTTTCTTTCGTAAATTGTTTATTTCCCACTCGTTTAACTCAGGGTTTTCTTGTGTAATGACACGGATGTTTATGTTGTAATAAATTGAGGACAAATTAAGATACGAAAGTTAGATGTTCTTGATTTATGTATAGATATTATCATTCAGCTATGATATCTTTGAATATGCTTTAAAAATCTTAGTTAGTAATGACTTCTGGACAGAATCAATTATCTCATTTTTTATATTTTCTAAATATTTTAAATTCGCCAGAAGTAGAACAACATTGTTTTACTTCTCTATAAGGTATGGTTACCTTCAAATCTAATTTCTAGACAAAAAGCGAAACGGCGAGTTTAGTTCCTGAGGGATTCTATACACGTTTCTACATGCAAACTCGTAGAAATTATAAACTATCGATCTAAAGAAACGAACACCATTTTCAACTTGTACTATGTGAACCAGAAGTTTTAATTAGTTTAGTTTCACACACATGAAACAACTGCGAAGCTTCTTAGCTTTATAAAGCAAATTTTAATGATAACTTTAATTTCCATCACAACTATGTACTTTGAGTCTGCGATATCATTATTGAAGTACCTACTCAAGTTAAGGAAATCTTTTTCCTTAAAAATATTACTGTATTATATTTCTAGGTTAGATATATGATGGTTTTTATGCACAATTGGCATTTCAATGAATTCGCTAAATCACTTTTAATCTTCCGATTTTATATATTTTCATTTTATGAATGATACTACAATCACTACAATAGTGTTTTGTTTTTATTTTAGTATTGATTTGCAAATGTTCGTTGCTGGTGGTGGCCACATTTAAAAATGGCCATAAAACTGTTACAAATTTAGCACAAAGAATCGTTCAAAAGTTAAATGTAGAATCATTTTTATCCATCACTAGAAAAATGAAGACTGAACGATGTTTCGTAATCTCGATATATTTATCAGTGTTGGAATAGGCACTAAATCAAGCTTATAGCCAAACCAGGCCATTTTCCTTATGAATTTTCTGATATAAAAATCTAAGAATAGACCTTCTACACGTGATTTTCGTAGATTTTATGTGAATTCATACATCATCATTATCGAAATTATTTCTGTATATAAAGCCTCATATTTTGAATCTCTCTTCTGAGAAGACCTGTGTTCAGCAGTGGCCAGTAATGGGATGTTAAAGTACATACCAGTATTTTAACTTATATTGTCTCTTCAAAATTTACCTTTGTTGGACAACTTGTTATAGCTCTAAACATAGGTTAGTCGAAAGTGTTAGTAGTTTATTTTTTCTGTAAGGCAAACAATTTCTAATAATGTGTTTGAAAAAAACTTTTGAACTTTTAAGTTCACAACTTATTGAATAACAAAAATTGTTCGTACAATTAAAAACTCCTTTCATAGATATTCCAAAATCAATAGCATAACACAAATACATGAAACAAATAGTGGAATATTGCGCCTATCCGTGTACTCAAACACGTCCTGCCATTAATATACAACATGAAATCCATAATGGAAAACCGGATTACATGTCGATGTAGGTAAACAAAAGTGTAAGTTACTACAACAGTGTACGGAGAACGGAATTCATAGACTGTTCCCATTCGTGTGTGTTTTGTTTGTAGCAAACACGCTATTTACTGTGAACACGAAGCCGTTTACAATTGTATCAAAATACAGCTAAAATATTAAATTCAATTTTGGAATGTTTCCTTTATGTAAGTGAACTAGCAGCTAGAATAATGTTATGGTAGCGGCGAAGCTTGGCACGACTTAGTTTAAAATAAAGACTTTTGTAAATTTCTTTTAGCGGTTCATTGTGGTTATTGTGTTTTAAAGTCAATGAGGCGAATACATTTTAGTAGAAAAATCTTTCATGTTCTAAATACACTGCACAAATTCCAGTTTTGTTTAGTCTCGCGTTTCTATTTACACTAGATTATATTTTAAATGGGTATTTTTAAATAGTTAATAGTATTTACACATAATTTTTCAACTCAAGGTTTTATTACTATTTATCAAAATTACACCTATATAAAATCAGAAAATAGCTCCAATTTGATCTTCTTTTCCATGTACAAATTTTATTACGAAAAATTTGTTCACGAGCTTGCGATGTTCATTTATCATTATGAGTGACAAAGTCCTCGGCGATTCACTTCAACATCGGTCGTAAAATGTAAGTAGTTACAGAAGGAAATGTGCCGAAGGACGAAGTTTGTAGAACACGTAGAATAGTCCCACAGGACGAGACCAAAGCCGAACCATGTGACGGGAATACCGAAAACTTGCAACCCGTAAACAGTATATACAAACTGGTTAAACACACATAAACAATAATTGTAGTTAGAAACGTTTAATTAAATATATGTATTTAATTTTTTCACGACTTTATTACGAAAAAAAAATCGGAAAAGAGTTTTAGTGATAGACTTACCGATATAATATTAAACGCTTTACTCTTACCATTTTTATGTGGCATTGTACGTATTTATCTAAAAGAATACCAAATATTACAACTGTATCGATATTACCTAATTTTGGTGCATCTTTAATAAAATTGTCTAAGATTTGAACCAGCAACAAAAATGACCAAACATTCATAAAACGATTCATTTTCGCTCGTGAATGAAATTCTTGTTTATTAACAGAGTACGCATTTCACGAACGACGCAAATTACCTTCTTCATTGCTCCAAAAATCACCATTTTAGGTGATATTTTAAGCGAAAACATTAACATTTTGCGCCTGATTTTAATTTTGGATGTCGTCCATTCGTTTTCGGTTACATTTCGCTCTGTATTTATATTTACAATAGCCATTAATTAAAGCTATTGAGATTAATATTTAACAGCGTATCGGCTGAAGTGGACTTGTTTATGGGGACATAACTAATGATATTTTGACTGGGGACTTAGTTTTTGTAGGACGCTCATCGTAGGCCCAAAAACATTATTACGATGTTTACGTCACTTGCAAATTAGTCTGAAGAAGCTTATCGTAAAGATGGAACATTGAATTGATGGCACTAACCATTCTGTTTTCTACTGTATATTTTAACATAAGTACATACTTTAGAAAAAGTATAAACAAACGAACAAAAATTTTTATTGACATTTATGGGTGAAATTAACTGCTAACTAACGGAAAGGTAACTCGTTTTGCTCACCACAACATTTATTTGTCACTGGTTGCAAAACTTAATCTATATTTATCCATGAAAAAATTTAAAGATGGTGAATGATCTAAGTAGCAGAAACTATTCATCAAGATCATTTCAAATGTAGAGAACATTTAATATTGATCAAAACATTTTTATATAACAGACCAGAAAATAAGCATATTAATTGTTGCTGCTTGATGTTTGTAAAATCATTGCACATTATTAAAAGCATAAACTATCCCGAATCAGATACACTGAAACTAAATCAACAATTAATTAAATCTACATAATTCCATCATTATAATGGCAAAACCTAATTTAGGTCATTCCCAACATCGCTTTAAGTAAACAGAAGCATGCCCATAGCATGATTTAATTAAAATTTTAATGGATCCACGGCCAACTATCTCGGGCCAGACATAAAGGCCTGGATGAGTGTGAAAATGATGTCGGTACAACTTTATCCTCTCATCAATTCACAACATACGTAATTCAATTCCAACACACTATGAATACTACTTTACACATACGTATGTACAGGGGACATACTGTCTTATGCATATGCGTAGACAGATTTTTGGCTTTACTTTAAACTGGTTTTTTTATTAATTTAATTGATGGTTAGGATCAAATATAAACTGTGGGTACAGTGGACTTATGGCCAAAGGGAGATCTCCGACCGGGCGAGGTAGTATATGCCCGGTCAGGCCGAAGCCCAATGTAGTAGATTTCAGATGTCGTATATATGCGAAGATTTCTGCAAATGTCGTAACCGCGATTCAGGATCTCGCGCGTTATTATTGGTCGCCACATAAACTATTTCATTAAGTACTTAATCTGTTAAGCCACACATTTTTTTGTAGTAGGTTTGCTTGAAATTAAATATGATACATAATGGATACATGCATATTAAACTATTACACTATACTGGAACAAAGTGAATATTATTGTATAATATATTATAGACCTCTTTCATGTACATAAGATATAATAACGCTAACGCCTATTATAAAGGAGTCATTTTTAACTTCACAAGAGAGGTATCCAATTGTAATGTAGTTACACTTTTATCCTAAAAACTTTTTCAACTCGATTTACTAAAAGCAAAAAGGTCTTTTTTTTTCAAATAACCAACACATATAAACACATTTTTACGACAATGTTTATCCTTTAATAAGCATTATACTAACGTTTATACCCGGTAAACATAAAGATAGTAGTTTTTTTGACAAGATAACTATAAAAAAGTATAATGGAAACCCTCAACATTTACTATTTTTGACTTCCCACGCACTGTTGGCCGTTACGGTATGAATTATTCAACGCGGAATGGTATAAGTGCTTTTGAGGAAAATTGCATTATTAAAAATATCCGGCACTCATCGGAATTACCGTTACATTATATTTAACTCTATAATTTAAGATTTTGCAAGATAATCATAAATTCATTAATTAAGTAGAATACTAAAATTTTCCTTGAAAAAAATGTAGATTGACATCTCAAGATCCTAACTGCCTACATATTACTGCATTATAATTCTAAAATCATACATCGTAATCATCATAAATAAGTCATTGCTCGTCTCGTCTCTCTACTACCATAGGTATCTATAGCATACTAGTCATCATCATCATATCAATCACTCGGCTAGACTTCGAAGCATAGAACATATCAAATTCCATTGTATTACATTATATCTGCTGACTTGCAAATCTGTCATTTGGCAGTGATAAACGTCTGGTTTCCTGGAACCTAAATTAAGTACTTCTTGATCTTGTTAGAAAGAATTCTCTCAAGATCACCATTTTTAAAAAGTTTTAATTTACTATGCAGTATGGCTTAAACTTATATGTATATAGTTTATTTGTTACAAATATTTCAAAAGATTTATTGAATAATGCGGTCTACGGCCGTTATTAAATATCAAGTAAACACAAATACACATATTAAGAGATAATGTGTAAATACATAATAATGAAAATACTGTGAACTAAGTAGAGTAAACTCGCATACAGTCGAACTGGCAAAGCTTTATGGCATTGAGATTCTCGTATTGTAAACCTTGACGCTCCCTGTTCACATATAAAACAGGTGGCTTTTAGAGAAAATGTATTATTTTATTACTACGACTGTAATTTGTGTAATGTATGCTATTGCAAGGAAATGTAGGAAAATAATGTGGAGTTTTTTTGATATTATTATTATAGCCGAACTTCAGGCAACGACAAACTGCCAGGTTTCTTAATTAACAGTATTAAACAGTACACAATGTAGAAACTACTGAACTACCAACCTACTGATATCAATGCTGAAGTATTTTTCATTTCTATGGAAATGTATAACTTTCAGTCGAAATAATAACTTTTAAATTTAGTTCTGAGAATCAAACCAATCAAAAGTTTCTTTCGAAATTATGTCGATACTTTTGAAATAAGTACCAATTGATGATAATATTTTAAAGTTTGTAAACCTACCATTTTACCCAGATTCACATTATCATACATATATTATTATTTTGTAGTTATTAACAGCCCGTATGATAAATTTAGATATTATTATTCTCAGGCACAGCGCTTACGCGAAACTCAATATAAAATCGTACGTGTCTTTGTGAAATTAACATAATAAGACTAGTACTTTGTTTTTAAAGGTGTTATTATTTCTATTTTCGTGTTAAGTCTGTGAGCGTAACTAGTATTGTAAAATAATTAATACTTGGATGGATTGCGATAATTTTCATTAAAATAAATTCTAGTTATCTTTTTCTAAATTAATACATTTTGATTGCTAGGTTTTAAAATACTTTACTTTTACAAATCTTACCTAGTGTTTCCACTTGAGATTTCTACTATTTGTAAAGCAAAATATCAGTTGTTCTCAAATATTTTTTTGTTTTCAAATCAAATTAACAGGACATTTTTTTTTTTTTTATTTGGAGAAAATCAACAGATCCCCGCCCGCCCGCGGTATGTGGGAGTTGAACCGCACTAAAACCTCCAACCGCTCACACTTAGGGTTGAACCCCGGCTGAGGCCAGAACCCAGCACGGGGTTATGAGGGACGGCGCGACGCGTTACGCCTAACGTCGGCGGGGGCGGCACTCTTTCCCATTGCGCCGCCCCCAATTAACAGGACAAATGTATAACCGATAGTCAAAGTATTTGTTTTTTACATCAAGCTTCCTTCTAAAAATCCTCACAAATGATATGACTGATGTGACACATACACGAGTCTAAATAGACGCCCACGAAAAATCTTCGCATTGTTCTCAGGAGTTCAAGGTTAAGCCGAATGTCATGTTATAAAAGAGTATTTATAAAATAATTTGGGATTACAAAAAAAAAGAAAATAAGATCATAGGTCCTCGTGTAATCTTTTAGGTTAAACTTGTAACTCTAATGAGTTACTTTTGTAATTGGAATCATAATTGGCTTGAAAAAAAGTTGTAAATATTTTTCAGTATTTTTTTATTTATTATATTTTTTTCCAACAATGAACACTGTTAAATATATAATTGTAGATTTCAATATGAAGAAAAAAAAATACTTTGTTAATGTTTTAAGGTAAAATTCGATAGTTGTGGCTCATAATTTCAAAATTGGATTATTGTTGTGAAATTGTATAAATAAATACCTAAAACGAATCCCAAACTCTTTTTACTGTTATAAAAAATACTGTATGTTGCGTTACTTACTACTTATACAAAACACGTAAAAATCCCCACATATTCCTATCGTTTGTGGTCCGAGGCTTTACTTCTCACTGAATAAATAAGTAGTCGGCAAGGCAGAACGTTAATGATTGTACCCTTGAAATAAGTGTGTCTATAGAGAATGCTCGGACTACGACCGGAGATAAATACCTGCGTTACAATGTATGTTCGTACGTTACCTACATATTTGATGGTTTGCTGTGAAAATATTTAACGTAAGGTAAAGAAAAAACTAGTTCGTTTTTACTGCATCAAACCTGTTGTAGAAGTGATGTTGTATTATGCTGTTTCACACAAATGTTTTTTTTACAAATAGCATAACAATTTGCATTGTGGCAAAACAATAAAAGAAATTGAGCCTATATCTTTTCACTATTATATTTCATAATTTTGAAGTGCATGAAAAATAATCCCAAAGTTTTATTTGGACCTAGATATCGAGGGTATATTGCTAAAACCCAATAAGTGTCAAAACAATCTAAAAATGCTTTTTTAGTCTATCTTGATCAGTATTTCGCGCTCTTTCTAGTAGTGTAATCAAATAAGAAGAATTCAGTGTAAAGAAAGTTAGTTGACGTAAAAACCCAATAAATTCCCCTTGTTTACAAACTTAACATTTCAAAAGTAACAGTTTTACACTTAATGGGTTTTAGCACTATACCCTCGATATAACGTTCATTAATTGACTTACTGTGTATTAAAGAAATAATATAGTTGGTTTGAAACAATATGGTTTAATTAACAGACGAACAATGTTATTGTTAATTTAGACTAACTCCAATTTTCATCGTGAATATTTTAATTTAACTGACCTTACATAACGATGTATGAAGGGTGTTTTTGTTTTATTTGTCGTTGTTAATCGTCATGAGTAGTGTGCTTACCCGTGATTACTGATAACGATTGATACTGTATAGCCGATTTTCAAAATAGGTATATTGGGAATATTTCTAGGCATTAACAAATTTAGATACATTTTTCTCCGGAGGTAGGTACGAGTACTACAAATAAGTGTGTATTAAACAATGCTTAAATTAAAATATGTAATCAATGTAACAATTAGTTAATTACTAAACTCGGTAATAGTGTAATTTATTATTTTATTTATTTTATTTAGTGGACTAAATAACGAGTTTATTTTATTGAACTATTAATTACCCTTTTAAAGAACCATTACTTTGCTTAAAATAAATCGAGCGCAATTATTGTTAAATGATCCAATAAATCGTAAAACACCTAACATTTATTAACTCCCAACTTTTTTTAAGATTAAAATCATTTCGGCAAACGCCAAGTGAATTGCATTTTTATAAAATAAGAACCAGTCATGAAGTGACCGAGGAAGTTGCGAAAGAATCGCGTAACTTTCGGATGAAAAAAATTACTTTGTTTGCCAGTCGAATGAAAAGTTTTAATTGAAAAACAAAATTTACTTGATAAAGGCTTCTATTTTCACGTTGACTAGCTCTAAATTGACTGTGACTGAGTTTTCAATTAAGATCCTGCAGTGTTTTTGTCATGAATATTGAAGTTGTTAAACAATGGTATAATTAATTTTGTAAGGATATAAACATTTTTTTATATTACTTGCTCTATTAGCATGCATAACAGGTGCAAAAGAAACTATGGATTAGTGGTTCGTCATTAAAATGAGAAATTTATGAAACGTGTTAGTTTTACAAGCATACAAGTATTGATACTATTCGAAAAAACAATACATTTCCCTTTGTTCTTAACAAATATTTTTTTTTTAATCAGTAATTAAAGTGACTTCGCATTAATTTTGCTTTCCTGTTCACATTCTACTAAACATAGGCATTCCCAAGGTTCACATAATGATCGATCGGTTTACTAAAATAAAAAAACAAAACTCTAACCTTGAAATTAACAATTCAGAAGTCAAATACGTCCATCAAACAAAGCAAGGCCGCGACCCACAAACACACACTGAACGTTTCCTAACATCGCTCGCTTTCTTTTCACATTTTTCAAAAAATTCAATTTAAAATTAAATTTAATTTAAAATTCAATTTTACAAAAGCAGTGACTGCGCGTTTTTCTTAAAAGACGCCTATGTTCGTATAAATGGGCTACGGGCGCTGTTATAAAAATACACATTTAAAGAATTCTTTGTAGCGTTTATAAGCTGCACGAGAGCAAATACTGAATGTTAAATATGAGTTTCGTTTTGTTAACGTAAAGACTAACGTGCTTTAAAAGAACATAAATGTTTTACCACGTGCATGGCTAGAATAGATTTCTGCCTCGAAGAAAACTTTAAGAATTGCGTTATGCGAAGAATGTTTTCATAATGTATGGATTAGAGGTTTCAATATTTTTTGTTGTGTAGGAAGGTCTACTTTAATATCATTGACTGAATTTTCATTGTAATTGAATTCTTCTTAAGAAGTAAATCAAGTTACTAGTAAAATGTTTTTTTTTTAATAGTCAACTTGAATTAGTCAACTTAAACATCATTTTTGTAAACATTTAAAAAATCAAATCAATCAGTCAAATTTAAAAAATTCAATACTGTTAAGTAAATGAATACAATTTTAAACACCAACTACATCCCAGCAAGGCATTTACATCCGTACACAAAACACTCTCCAGAATTCTAAATTCCCTTTCTACAAAAGATATTATCTTGTTAAAGCGTCATAAAATGTTTACGCTTAATGTAAACAGCGATTAAACATACGGATAATGTTACTGTTACTGAAACAGAGATAATAAACAGTCAAAAACAACGTGTGAATGACTAATTTGATTTGCAAAGTATAATTTTGAAGACAAGATAAATTATGTTAAGCGAGTAGAGGTTATAATTTAATTAGGAATCTTAACTTAAAACAGGAATTACTGCCAAATGATCAAGTACTTACTTTTTCTATGGCTACAAACAAAAAAACAAAATTTGCCAAGCTACACTAGCAATCCCAAAATACACATCCAGTTAAGCTGAGTGGGTTTACGAGTGGGAAATCCAAATGTCATAATAATCCTTACTAACAGACTTAATGAATACAGAAAGATGAAAGTAATTCGCTTGCAAGGTAAACAAGCAGACAGAACGAATCTTGCATTATTAAACACGTGTTAACGAATTATACTCGAATTATATCGTGTAAATATAGTCTTACAAACATTTATCTTTAGTCATGTTGGTCATAATTTCTCGGTGGGGTGTAAGCCGACTTAGTAGTTATTTTGGCAGACGTTTACCAACATGCATTACGAATACATTTCTACCATAAAGTGGCAGCTGCTTTAATTTTTCTTTAAATATAGGTATTGCTAATTTGTGATATAATAAATGTAAAATTTTGTAATCATCCAACTGTGTTTTAGCAAAGACCAAACATTTTGGTGCAAGATATTGGGCTAGCAAATTAAATTTTAAACTATAAGGTGACCTCATTCTTTATTTCATAGCTTCAAGTAATATTAGGGAGCTTAGTGTAATTTAAAGTGCTCATAAATATCGCGGCAACTGTTCCTAGCGTTTCTCAGGATTTTTGGAACACCTTTAACTCAAACCGAAGCTACGATTGAACAAATACCTTCAAGCGCCTTCTTTAGCAGAACAGCGATTTATTCAAGAGCTTACCTGAAACAAATAAACATTTCATTATACTCGAGTCACGGTAATTCATGAGAAATACTGAAAATGAAATGAGCAGCAATAATTTATATTTGGCTGAGACAGGTGTCAACTATGCTATAATTTAAGGATCATTAAGCAAAATGTAAAACAGCGAAAAAGAAAACGAATGAAATAGAATGTTAAAAATAGCATTTAAATTAAATTTCCTGTAAGTGAAATTACTTTTGAGGAAAACCGCTACGTCTTTTTATTGTTTTCAATTAACAATTTCTATAACATATTTTTGAATTAAATATAGAATCTCAATTTTGTCGATGTCCCAAATATGTTGCATAGAGATATTCGAATTCAAATGTAAAATATTAATATTGAAAAGATTTGCGGCGGACATGGAATATCAATGAGGCGTCAAATAAGAAGGAACGATAACCCAATATTATATTGGTTCCAAGTTGACGTCACAAAATAATATAGGAATCTACGTTAGTAGGTTTCTTTTTATCATTTTTGCTTTCGTTTCAAATCTTATTTGTATTACTTGCTTCAAATTCTGAACTTGAATAGTATTATTAATTTAAATAGTGCCAAAAAAAATATTTTTATTGTTATCAAAAAGAAGTTCAAAACAATCTTTTAGTCACACTACGAAAGCTACATGAGTTTTAAATTAAACTAATTATATACTTAAATACTTTTTGTTATGACTTTCTAAACTTATACTGACGTGCCCAACGATTATAATAAAAAATATCGACTCAAATGAAAAACCATAAAAGTTTTTTTTTTCGAGAGACTTCGGCAGAATTATAGACAATGTACGAATACCACACTCGATATTAGTCCTTGTTAGAGAATATAACCACAACGATATTACGCAGCAACACCGGATATTAAAATCCCGATTACCGAAGCTACATGATCAAACAGAATCTTCCCATATTCTCATTACGTGTAACATTCGCTGAAGGTTTAGTTTTTGTTGTGTTTTATCACAGAATTACCATTCAGAATAAAAACTACACACAAATCGTTTTGGTGAACTCATACATCTTAAAACTGGATCTAAAGAGAGTCAACTGAAAAATGAGGAATATAGTTTAATCTATTTTATTGGTGAGTAAGCTTTTTGACTCGAGAATGAGGTGAAGTCCTCGATTTTATTGAATACCTTAAAATATTGGTGCAAAATATATTGTTGTTTCGAATGAGTGAGAAAAACAAAAGTTGCGCTAATACCATGTATGCAAATATAAAATGAAATTCAAATATGTTTAAGTTTTAAATATCAAAGATTATTATCAAAGGGTACTGACTAATACTCGTAATGTAGGGTTCATGGGCTTTATTTCTGTTTTGTAAATAATATGTGTAGTGTGGTTATATCGTGACTGACATTGGATTAACCTTGAGACATTGCCTAATCAATAATTTTTGTTTGTGGAACTTGTAATGGCAGCTTTGCATGTATAGTTTTTTTAACTACGCAGTAATCGTGAGTTCATGATGCGGAATCAAAATATCAATTTTATAATGGTTAATTAATTTTAATTGCAAGTACTCAGAAAACAATCAATACGTGGTTCAGTTATATTGCATTGTTTGTACTGTACAATATCCATTTGATGCCATTTCCTTTTTGATTGTATTCAAATGTACAAAGTAAATATCGTTTCTTTTCGATTTGATTCGAACTTCGATTTAAACGAAACTCTGTTCTATATAAACAATATCAGAACATCAAAAGAATATATCAACAAAATGTACCAGAGCCAAAATACTCTTGAATGCAATAGCTTTTGACAAACATAATATCTAAACCATTCTGTGTAATATAATAGAATAGAACTGAAGGAAATAACTTCGAAATAAGGACGACAGTCTCATACATTCCGTGCACGGATGCCGGATACAGAGTTTTGGAGTTCAACAACTCATGTTTGAACCCTATCTTCCTCTTCTGCGTAAGCTGAATTTAAAACAGACGAATTTATATTTTATACAATATTATTGAAACTGTACATACAAGCGAAATCTTTATTTAATTGTTTCACTATGATTAAACTGTACTATTTTTGAATCACTCCACAAGTTAAAAAAATAGATATGATAAACTGCCAACATATCATCTAGTAAATGAATCTGTCAACGACTTCAATAAGAACTAGTGGATCTATCGGATCTCGTATCAGTGTGGTAATGAGAGAAACGAGATGAGCACCATCTTACAATGTTCGTCGATTCATTACCATACAGATTGAATCGCAGTGAATCGATGTTGATGAACTAGATTCAGATGTTATTTGAATCGGAATTCTTTTGAATAATATCGAAGCATTTCTAGGAGTTTTTTTTAAGCAGAAACAAAGAAATTGCTGTATAATGGTGATGCTACTAACTAGTACTAACTACTAATGGATATTTATTAACACAAGAAACTACACATATTTCGTACATTATACATAGTGTTTATCAGACAAAAAAAAAATAAGTAAACAATACAAGCCCAAATAAAATTTGACGCTAGGTAATCAATTATTTGTCAGGATAACTAATGCCACATAAAAAGATCTCTGTCTTCGATCTCTATTTATCACTTACCTTATTTTCCTTAATTGCTACAGTACTATCAGTCTTTCCCGTCTCGAATTGGTCAGTTTTCAACAGCGTCTGTTCTGTCATTGTACTTTCATCCACCAAGATCTCTCTGCTATTTTTCCTTGAATGATTAATTATGTCGGGCTTCGTTGAGCTCATTAAATTACTAGCGTTCTCGTTTGTACAATTCTCTTTACCGAATCTTCGATCTTCGTCCAGACGTGATTTATCTTCGGAACTTTTCATTTTGAAACAAGATATCGATTTCTTATCTTTCTTGGCTTCGTCCTTACTAATTGGATCATCTTTATCATTTTTGCGCTCGCTTTTCCTGTGAATTTTGACATCTTCAGTCTTGAGTCGTTTTTTCTTAACATTCCACTTAGTGTTTGCATTTTTAGATCGATTACTGTCATCACTACTGCCGACACTGTCGGAACAAACGGGGTTAACTAGAATTTTCGTCGGTTTTGTTTTATTTTCTCTTTCTATTTTCTTTAGGTTCAAACGACTTCCAGAATCGTCGATGAGTAACGGTGATGATATGTGTGACGGTGAACTATCTTTTATTTCATCGCTGAGTTGTCGGTCCGATTTTTGAAAGAGTTTGATGGTTTTCATGGCGTCTGAGTGATTCTGTCGTGCTTTACTTGTTGCTAACGGGCCCATTCCAATGGGTGGTCCTTCTTTAAATAGCAACACTGGTTCAGTAGGTTGAGAAACACAAGCTAACATTTTAAATCACGTCATTTGTTAAACTCTTATTACTAGTAGCACTCACATTCTTGGTGTACATCGATATCTATAAGATTACAAATAGTTTCATTAATAATGACTGGATATTACAGTAAACAAGTACTAACAAAGCTTTTGATTTCATCGTCACATAATCAAGTTGCTATAAGTTAGTTTGTACTGGAAGATATTAGTTGACAAAAAAGTGATATCAGCGAATAAAAGATTTAACTGGCTTTATTTGCTCTGCACTCTGTAAATTACTTTTAAAGTAGACAAATCACCGGAGCATGAAGAGCTCTTTATAGTTAAAGTTCTCGAAACAAAATAAGCCGAAAACTCGCCACAAACATTTGTCCTGAAATCCTTTTCGGATGCGGAAAAAGTTCTGAAGCCAGTTACTGTTTTATACCACACATATAAAAGTACATATCTACTACAGAACTGAGCGAAAAGTTGGCGTTTATCGGATTTTGTCTGCGACGTACGCAATACGCACATAAGGACACCTATATAGGTGTCATATATTAAATTGAACATTGTTCCCTTTCAGAAAATTTGATACATGTTCGGGATCTGATATGTAAATTACCGACCAATTTGTAACCTTTATAAGCTCCTTTTGAGAAGTTCCGTCGAACATTCGATGATGAAACACCCATAACTGTACTTAAAATATATTGAAGCATATTTACATTCATTCCGCCATTCACTTAGGAACAAAGTAATAAGGAAGGCACATATTACACAATAAAGGTTGGTATAATGTTTTCTGTAATTAAGTGGAACATTATATTTCCACAGAATTCTGTTTCTCGTATTTACCATACTTTGATTTCTTTGTCTGTTGTTCAATGTTCCAAGAACAAACAATCTCATCAAATAATTGAGGTACCTACTTGTAATACGAGTACAAATTTATACTTTTACTTCTACCTTACCGAAACATGGGTGTAGTTTTCGAGACAGATACCGTAACGTAGAAAAGAAGGAGCTACAAGAATATTATGTAAATGTTCTAAAAGTTATCACTGAATACAAATACGTACATGTCTGAAAAGGTTTCGAAAAGTCTATGCATGAAAACTGGATCTGATGAATAAAATCAATCCATGTAACCTCAACCTACATAATCTAGAATAAGAATCCAGAAATCATTTACAAAACACAAAAATGTCTCCACCAACATTTAGAAGCGTTGAATTCAACTTCAAAACTAAGTTGACTTCAAGTTCTGAACAACGCTGAATTCAACACTGAAAATTCTGTCGAACAATTCAAAATTCCGAAAGAAGACACAAAGTTACCCGATACAAAGAACTCGAACATTAACTTTCCTCGCCGCATCCCTTTGCTTCCAATTTCATTTTTAATGCATTCAGCTTGGCTTTAGTGTTGTTGACTTTGCGTTAATTAATCTGGGTATTGCAGTGGCTAGATAAGTTTTTAAAACAATACGAGGTACTGGGTTATATAACTTTTGTGTCTAGGTAAAACTTTGTCTTACTTTACTTATTCAAATTTATTGGTGTGATAAATCTCTTTTCTGTGGGAAGTTAATTAATTAATTTAATAAAATTGGATTATCTTACAATACTTTTATGGGATTGGATTTGGTTGTTATTGACAGAGAATGTTATGTTGATTTAATTACGAGTAGGTATAGTATAAACAGCAAATATCTAGCTAAAACCATTTACTGGAACTTCGCGTAAACAGGTAAAAGTTTATGTTAATGTCAAACATTAGGCCACCAGTCCAATTCGGAGTCACGGCCAGTTGCGTGAGTAACCCTTTCCTAAAACTAGCTTTCCTCTGGATAATAGCTAACTTTGCAACATTTGTCGTAACCTGAAATATTTCATTGAAGTTTCATGTCCTTAAAACATGTTAATTACGGAGAAAGACAAAAGCGTAGTCGCAATTTCTGTATATAAATGAACACAGTTGAGCTCTGAATGGTTCATTTATACAATAGAGGTTGATTCTCTCGCTGAAACCCCAACTTTGAAGTGTAAGACCAGGAAGGACCCATTAAACGCGTTATTATTCAACTCAACGTTTAGCGGAAAATTAAAACCTGTCTATTGTTAGTGAAGTTTGCAATAAAAATGCCATCATGGAAGATATATATGAAACTGCTAAAAACAAAAGATTGTTAAATTAAATATCATTTTCTCAGAGTCGCTTCATATTATTTGTTTTAAATTGGTTTTATCAAGTATGCATTATCTACCTATAATATGAACAAATAACATCATTCTTTCATGGCCGTACTCAAATGTTTAATGGCCAATTACGTTAAATTACTCATCGGAGTGCACCCTTTTTCAACTTCCGATGACTGTGGATATCTCTGAATATGTAAGAAAAAAATATCACCCAGTAAAAATATAATTATAGGACACAAATAAGTACAATATAGAAATATATATGTTCAATATATGCACAAAACATGTTGTAAGTAAAATGGCAACTAGTAATTCAATTTATCACACAGATAAATAACTAAAAGAGTAGGTACCTAATGGAAACAAAATTTAATCTTAAAACGATTGAAAGACGTGATTTATCATTTAAAGATTTTCTTCAACCAATACATGATCTCTATTATTTAATTTGAGTGGAATTGGTTCGAAGGTTTATACTATAATTTTAACCGGACAATGGAAAATTATAATAATCTTTATGCTAAGTTGGATATCTTTGCACTTTCACTACCTAAGTTTAAGGAAGAAATTGTAAAACCTATATCTAACATTTCTTAATAAATTCTACGCATTGTTAATAGTAACTTTTTAATTTCACAATTATATATTGCTCTTGTGATTAACATAGCTGACTGTACAATTAATCTAAGTACGCTAAGTAAGTTCTTTAAGTAACAATTATTGTAATATTGTTCGTTGATCCAAATATATAAAAAAAAAAAAATTACAACCAAAATCTTATTCTGAACAGCTATCTCGATATGATTGAGTAAAATAACACTTCATCATTCACCACAACTTTGACATTAACAATATTAGTATAGATTATGATTTATATCATCGATGTCGATAAGTTTATTTTCCTCATAAAAATGTACCACAGCGACATCAATCATGAAGTTCGGAGCCGCACCGGCGCTTAATTGAAAGTTATAGCGAAAAATAACAGCTCCACCCCAACTTCCGAAATCATTTCCATTTTATATACACTGGCTGTATCTTTGCGAATTGAATCTCAGATTACAGTTCTTTTTCGAGGCATTCACTAAAACAAACACTTGAATCGGAAAGCCTGAGATACAAATCTAATTTGAGCGGGAAAATGTATATTGAAGTAGATGTGGCGCTCGTTCTGAATGGCCCAGTATATTTCTTTAAGAATCAGGACGCGGAAAGTATTCCATAATACAACAAGACGGTTCCTGAGCAGTGCTTAATTCTAACCCCGTCTAAATAAATCTCTCGTGATCTTTTAAACTGTTTTGCTTGAAATAGGATGCTTCTATATATTTTTACATGTGCACAAAAACTTATATTCTTTATTTAGTTTTCAATATGACAAATGAATGAGTCAATTTTAAAAAGTGTTTTGAAATAAATAAAGGAATTCATAAGAATAATTTAGTAAAATGAAAAATTGGAAATAAATAACTCTTAATATGGTTTCTTTTTTATGTAAGGCTTTATTTTATGTGCTGTACATTTGTCTAATATTATAATAATTATAACTTGTTTTCTGTTACAAAATTATTATTAATTTTTTTAGAGCAACATATGGTATTTTTATTGTGTAGTTCTTAGAACCTATTATTTATGCTTTATGAATTTAATTATGAAGCGACAAACTTGAAAGGGTATGTGAGGTTTGTCATTGCCAACTTTAGCTTCTAAAGTTATAACTTTTACTCTACAAGTATACATCCAAACCTAGTTGTTAAGTGCCTGTAGCATTTCTCTATAATGTTTCAGTAGGCTGGGTGATCAAACAGTTTTCGTTCTGTACTTTTCGCTGTTTTAATAAAGTTGACATAATTGTTGTAACTATCTATTGTAACCTGTGTTTATAATGTAAGGGTGGCACGTTAAGTTTTAAACTTTGTGATGGTTGGATGGATCGTTTTCACTGTAATAATGGATTAATATTTCAGTCGCAATTTTTGTCTCTATATGAACCTTTTTTTTTTTTTTTTTTTTTTTATTGCCACGTAGGCAGACGAGCTAACGGCCCACCTGATCGTAAGCGGTTACCGTCGCTCATGGACCTCTGCATTGCCAGAAGACATTGCGGGGCCGCTACCTACGGCCTACCCTTAAGGACTCTCTTCAAGCCTCGTTTGAAGAAGGACAAGTCATAGCGCTCGGGAAACACCGAAGAGGGGAGCTCATTCCATAGCCGGATGGTGCGTGGCAAAAAAGTATTCTTGAAACGGACCGTGGATGACCGCGGTGGTTCCAAATAATAGGGGTGAACTCCACCTCGACGACGGGTGGTGCGATGATAGAAGGGAGATGTCGGTATCATCTCGAACAGTTCCTCCGAGCACTCTCCGTGGAACAGCCTGTACAATATGCAAAGAGACCCGAAGTCTCTTCGCAAGCCCAAAGGTTCCAGGTGGTCCGTGAGCCTGGGATCGTCAACAACACGAACAGCCCTGCTCTGCACGGAGTCAAGTGGATGCAGTTGGTATTTGGGAGCACCAGCCCAGAGATGGGAGCAGTACTCCACGCGTGGCCGTACTTGAGCTTTATAAAGCACAAGCCTTTGCCTCGACGTGAAGTACCGCTTCGCTCGGTTGATGACTCCCAGCATCTTAGCGGCGAGTTTGGCTTTGCCTTCCAGATGACTCCGATACTGAACAGTGCTCGATACGTTGACCCCAAGGATCCCAATGCTCTCAGACACTTCAAGAGAGACTCCTTGAAATTTCGGCGCCATGACAAATTGGTCCTTCTTCGCAGTGAACGCGCAAACCTGTGTCTTCGAAGGGTTGAACTGAACTAGGTTCAGTTCACCCCATCTGGAGACCCGCCCCAGAGAGTGCTCCACTTCAGACACAAGTTCAGCTCGTCTCTCCTGCACCTGACTCCGAGAGAAACTCTGATGGCCAGTATATCGCGCGTCCCCCGTACTATCATCCGCATAACAATGCATGCCATCAATAGACAACATGTCATTGATATGCAGAATGAAAAGCGTAGGGGAGAGCACTGAACCTTGTGGGACGCCAGCATTAATGGTCTTGGTATCGGAAATGCATCCGTCAACCACAACTCGGATGCTCCGACCATCCAAAAAGCTAGCGACCCAACTGCAGAGTCCCTCGGGGATTCCGTAGGATGGTAACTTCGATAGAAGTGCCTTATGCCAGACCCTATCAAATGCCTTCGCGACATCGAGGCTTACCGCAAGTGCCTCGCCCTTGCTCTCCAAAGCCTCAGACCACCGATGGGTAAGGTATGCTAGGAGGTCACCAGCCGACCGACCATGGCGAAAACCATATTGGCGATCACTGATCAGCTGGCGATCCTCCAGGTAGCCAAGGAGCTTAGCGTTAATAATCCGCTCCATGACCTTGGAAAGCAAGGAAGTAATCGCGATAGGCCTATAATTTGATGGATCTGACCGCTCACCCTTCTTGGGGACAGGGTGAACGAGGGCAGACTTCCACGAAGACGGAACCCTAGAGGTGTTGTACGAGAGACAAAACAGACGCGTTACTGCAGGTGTCAGCTCAGGGGCACATGTTTTTAGAACCACTGCGGGGATACAGTCCGGCCCACTGGACTTGTGGACGTCGAGGGAGCTAAGTTCCCGCCTGACCGCACGCTGTGTTATACGGATTTCAGGCATGGAACCAATACACCGAGGGATGGTGGGCGGCGTAGCTCCCCCGTCGTCCAAAGTCGAATTAGACGCAAAAAGTTGCACTAAAAGATTGGCCTTCTCCATTGCGCTATGAGCCAAACTGTCATCGGACTTACGCAGTGGTGGGAGACTGGATTTACAGAAGTTGCCCTCTGCAGATTTGGCAAGTGACCAAAAAGCACGGCTCCCTGAAGGATAGCTCCCTAGTCGCTCGCCAACTCTAGCGATGTGCTCCGATTTCGCCTCGGCCAAAGCCTTCTTGTAGGATCTAGAGGCAGCATTGAGCTCCCGCTTCTTCGCATAGGTGTTGGGTTCCTGACGCTTTCTGGCATCATTCCATGCCACATATGCGGACCGCTTGCGGTGTGCAGCGTCCCGACTGGCAGAATTGTACCAGGGAGCACTGCGACCCCCGACGGGCACCACAGAGGACGGAATAAAAAGTTCCATCCCCTGCAGCACCACGTCTTTAAGACGGTCCGCACAGGCGTCAGGATTATTGTCGAAGAAGCAGAGCTGCCTCCATGGGTAGGATGCGAAAAATTCACGCAATCCATCCCAATCTGCTGACCCGTATTTCCAAACCCTACGGTACCCATTCGTCGATTGACGAATGGGGCGTGGGATTGGTAGAACAGCACGGATAAGGCAGTGATCAGATGACCCTAAAGGGGCATCGACCACCACACTGTACCCGGCCGGGTTTGTGGTCAGCAGAAGATCCAACAAAGAAGGCTCGTGACCCTCAATGTCCGGGACGCGGGTGGGCTGCGTCACCAGTTGAGAGAGGCCGTACGCCAAGGCGAAACCGTAGGCAGCCCGACCGGGGAGATCAGTGGTTCTGGATCCCAACCACTCTTTATGATGAGCGTTGAAATCACCAAGAACCACCACCTCCGCCGTCGGGTACTGCTCAAGCACACGCCCAGTCCCCTCTTGTACATGCTCAAACAGAGCTGATCCTGCATCACTGCTATGGGACCTGTACAGGCAGGCAAAGATACGGGTACAACCGCCGTGATCAATGCGCAGCCATAATATAGACAGGTCCCGATGTTCGAGGCCCCTCAGGCGACGACAACAGATATCCGACCGGACAAACACGCATACCCCGGCCTTACGCAGGAAGGTGTGCTCCAAAACGTAGCCGGGGTAGTTGATGTGGGATGTGTCATCCGGTGAGGATATCTGCGTCTCCGTCAAAAAGAGTAAGGCAGGCCGTGCCGTCTCTAGATGGTGATGGACGGCATCGAGGTTGCTATATAGTCCCCTCACATTGCAGAGGTCCACAGTAAATGTGGGAAGGAGATCCGCCGAAGAAACCTTTTTCTTTTTATTCTTTGCCATTTTGGGGTATAGTCCCCCTTTTTTATTAAAAAAAAAAAAAATGGGGGCAAAAAAAAAAAAATGATTTGGGAAAGGATTGCCGACTGTAATGTATCCACAGTGTCTGAAAAAAATTGTCACACGCGGCTCCCGAACAACACTCGGGTCCTGTGATTAGCCGGCGCGAAGCACGAGAGGGCCCCCAGTCCACTCCGAGCGTGACCGTCGGGTCCCAATCCGGTCTCCGACTCCGGCACGACGGCCACACAACGGTATTTTTCACCGGTTGGCAGGACAGCCTCCCGGGGCGGAGTTCAGTAGTGACACCCGGGTTCGGGTCCTCTACTGACCGGCGGGCGGCGGCGGACACCGTTTCACTGGGTCTCACTGAACCCCGCGTCGGCCAATCACGCCCAAAGTCCTGAACGAGATAAGCATGCGACACGTTCCCGCACTGCGGACCAACACTGCCGACACTCGGGATGGGGAGGGGGGGATAGGGAATAGCTCCCGGCTACCCAATCCTTCCACCGGAACACGGTAAGACCGTTATGGCGGCAGAAATAGACTGGGCGGTGGTACCTACCCGGACGAACCTAGATAAAACAGGGAGAATTCAGTTGCTACAAGCCGTTTTGTCCAGTATAACCCTATCCGTAAGTAAACATAGAATTCAAGCCAAAACTACAATATATCTAAAACACAAACAGTGCCCTAACATAACATAATATATTATCATAGACCCGGAGATCATCTTCACAAGTGTACGTGCGGATGGCACTGAAGTGTTCCAAACACAGAGGGCTCTACCATCGATCCTCACCCAATTAGAGCGAGATTTAATTATCGCGCCCGCATTCAGCTCACTGTCGAATGTGAATCTGCCTATACGAGCCTCGTAATTTATTAATTTTAAGGTGTAATAACGTTAGCGTAGGAGAGTTTCACAAAAGATTAGAATTTGGAAAATGTTTTTTAATATTAAAAATGAATTAATAAATATGATCCTTAATCTAGAAATAAAATCTATTGATGGTGTATTCTTTTACAAAATTAAATTGATGGTAAACAAAGGATGAGAACAATTTTTAATACTAAGTTACTATGAGATATGACAATAACAGATATGAATTGAAAAACTTTCAAATTGAAATAGCTTCAAACTTTAGTAACAAGCATAATAAGTGGGAATCAAGATAATAAAAATGAGGGATATTATACAGCACTGCACAATAGTTTCTTTATAATAATATTCCACAGTGTATTAACAGTCCATCATCAATATTAACAATGGAATTTATATTGAAACATTTCTATTCAATCAGTTCTCTATAAATTTTATAGATACAGCTTAATTAAACAAATTAAACCCTTAACAGAGTGAACATAACGTTGATAATGGCATACAAATCTTCTCATGTCTACAAATTACAAGTTAAACAGAGAGGAACTCATCTCGTGTAATTATTTAATCAGTTTGACAATCATACATTCGTACCATCTTCATTTATAAATACATACACAATTAAAATACCAGTTTTGAATTCTCTCTTATCTTATTGATCAAATTACTTGAGATCGATCAAACAACCATCATCACATACCCAAACGTTTTCAGTAACGAAAAGAAGAAAATACTACAAGATACTACAGTCGTTTTCGATATTGACTGTGAATATAAAAAGGTTCCAAAATTTATATCCGTAAACATTGGTGACTTGACCCTGTCATAAATAGATAACTAAAGTTATTCTTTCTAGTAGATGCATTTAAGGAAATAAAAAAAAAACAATTTTAATAAAAACTAGGTATTTTGTCTTAAGTTTTTGAGCCTTCTTTTTACTAAGTAATGGTATTGTAAAAGCCATTTTCCGTTTGAATTGTCCTGTTAATACTATTAGATTGGGGCATTTTCAAATTGATTTACGACAGTTTAAAACTAAGGCCGTTTTCTATTAGATTATTTGGGTTTAATCGCCCTAGGATTAGCCAGGATCGCTCAATATCGCTTTACGTGCAAACTGAATTATCAAACATGCTGAATTTTAAACGGGATATTTAAAAGGAGTTTTAACTTGTGTTCTTATTTTTCATCAGTATTAAAGCAGTTTATAGCTAAACATATAAATAATTCTTCTCTATGTGTTGGTGCTTATTAAGGCAACTGAAAAACAACATACACGACACATACGATTTACTTGTTGATAACGATCACTAACGTATACCAACTATCACACAATAAGATAACTTAAAATTATCGGCTTTGTTGATAGGCTTCTCTAGTAATTCTCGAGAGCTTTTTATGATTGACTATGATAGAACCATCACTTCTATCATTACCCACCATGGACTAAAAAACCTCCCGCCAATCGCACTCGACGTCCGATTAGTAGGGGTGACAGGACGCCCACCATGGACTTCGTGTGTCCAGAACTCTTGACTGTCCTGATTATCTCTTTCTTTAACTATTAATAAAAAAAACATCTCCCCAGTTTCAAAACAAAACCGCCAAATACCCTACCAAGAAACTGTTTGAACCTCACATAATAAAATATTAACGTATGAAACATAAACGCACAAATCAGGTCTCGTCTAAACGAATAATCCCTTCGCTTATATCAAAATGAATATTTATTTCATTATACTGTAGCTGACTCGAGCAAATAAATCAAAGATGAAACAGCAAAATGTTTGTTCAAGTTTACCCCTCACATTCGCGACTTCTGAAAGAAAGGGAACTCATTCGAGTGTACAATAAATAAATTTATCGTAGGTGGTTTACATGCGCGTGTAAATATCAAGCGTGGTAACGATTTTCTTTCGCGATTTTCACTACATTATTTATCTTTGAAGTTTTATGTACTGAGTAAAATTTTGGTAAAACAAAGTTGAGTATAACAATATGAAGATCAGGAGTTCGAAACCGTGTCTGTGTGTTATTCTTTATTTACAATAACAAAGAGGCAGAAATAAGTAACGAAACGATTTCAAAAGCTGTTATTTATTTTTATGTGTATTTAAATTAAACAACCTTAAAATTTGTTTGGTTTATTTTCATTTAATCATATTATAATTTCAATAGGTTATTCTTTAACCTAAACACATAACATACTAAATTTAAACATTAAAGTAGATATTAGGTAAGTACTACAAATATCACGCTCAATCAAAGTCAGAACAAAACACATAACAATATACCATGAAGGGTATCGTTGCGTTCAAAACTCATTAACAATTTGCACATACGTTTGTACGTACTCCATATGAAAATCAATAATAAAACCCTTTTCCACTAACCTGATTCTGTACAGTTTAAAAAAATGCAACCCATGCGACGCCGGTCTAAAAATAAACTCATGCTTATTCTTTATTCGCGATCGACAACAATTACTACATTATGTACCTACATTTACATTTGCAAAATATATTACAATTAGAAGCCATTATTTGTTAAGGTCTAAGTGACTGCAACCAGTTATTAACAGATGAGACAAGATATAGTCACTTTAGTAAGCAAAGACAAAAAGTTTGCTGAATGTTTGCTGAATTTCATAAAATGAATACCAATTTTTTAACTCAATATCCGTAAACTTTGCCCTCTGTAAACCATCCTCCCGTATCTGCAGCGTGAAAGGGTTATTTAAAAATTTCTCGCTATTGCATTTACGGGTTAACCCGGTCGTTACATATTGAATGAAAGCGTTAACAGGCTTACATAATCTGAGTAGATTAGCAACAATTTTGGGCTACTGATGGAATCGTGAAACGAAACTCCGTTCGGCCGTGGGCGGATGTCGGGTTACCTGTTGGATGCGAACCTTAATGCCCCTTTTGAACCATTCGCACAATGTCTGTGTAAAGTTTTAGTATAATAGAAGAGAGTTGGTATACTGTTTTAGGCGCAGACAACGTTATGTGTCGATGTTTTTGTATATTAATTAGCTCCCTTACACTCTACTCACTGCCGAGCTTAAAACAATCTTATAAGGTAATTATTCTAGAAGCTCGAGCCTTTTGTTTGTACTATTTTATTTGGGTTTTTTAAATAAAATAGACAAACAAAGGAGGTTTCGAGGCGAAAATCAGGTTATATTGGAAGAATCATCTGACAATGGCATCGAAAAGTAAATTATAGACATAAGTAGTTACGTATTACGGGTAAGTATTACGGGTTTCCATAACATAGTATGATCAGTTTCATATTTTCACTCTTCAGTAAACTAGGCGTAATAAATACACAAGACATTTAAAAGATAAAGAAAGTTCGAGGGACAACGTTAATTTTGTTCCAACTTTTATCTCTTATGTAAACTTCTTTATTGATCTCCTAAGTTTGTTATCTTGGTCTATCGATCGTCTTAAGTTATTTCATGTTGCTGTTTTTACACTTCTCATTTAGCTGCATTTTTTGTGGTTGAGTTTTATATAACCGTATATTATATTAAAATACATTGTTCAAAGGCATATTATTATAAGTGATTTAAAGTTCAAAGATACAATCGTCGGACTTCGGAATTTCTCAACCAACTTACAAAACATAAGTATAATTTATTAGGAATAAATATTTTGTATCAATTCCAGAAGGGAAGCCATAATAATATGAGTATGATTGTCAGAGAAAATGTACGAGTCATGGTGATCTCATTCAGTCCTTTATGTAAATCCAATAGATAGGTTCTGTTCCTGCTCATGGACAATGTCACAGAGAAGACATAAAAGGAAGTCATACTCGCTATCTTTGTTATATTCCCATCCAAAGTGTATATAACTGATAGAATTCCTATTGTGCAAATATTGAACCGTATTTTCGGATTGTATGAGGTTTAATTTGATTCTGGTTTTGAATATTGATGAGGTTCAATTATTTATAGCAGTTTGCAAACGTTTCCTAAATATTTTGCGTTGTATTAGTTTTGTTTATCCAAAAGTTAACATACAATATTAAAGTCTGAACTGTATCTTATATTATGTCTACTTAGTCATAGTACATCTTTTTAAGACAGTGCGTCGCCTCAGTGCTTGTTTGGCCAATCTGACATTTTTTACGAAAATGACTTTTTAATGCAGTATTTATTATAAAGAATACAATTTCTGTAAAATTTGCTCGAGTGCAGATTGGCCAAACAAGCACTGAGACGACGAGTGGTATAGTGTTAAACTACATATAAATCAGTCGAACCTCGATAAGTTAAAGTCCAAGGGAAACACAAAATATTTTGTTGTAGAGGTTTTAAGTTATCTAGAGTCTATGTTAGGACTCTGATGGGAAGGGAACATTATAATTTTTGAAGTTACAGAGGTTTTTAAGTTACCGAGGTTTGAGTTATCGAGGTTCTACTGTATTAGAAGCCGGCTGGTTCGAACCCGGGATCTACCTCACGGAAGACAAGTGCATCAAGCACTCGGCCAACACTACTAATATTACCATTAATAAAAATGTGCAGTATCTAATAATCTCTAAGCCTATAAAATATAATATCTCCAGTCACAAAAAAAAAACCCTATAAAATATGACAATGACTGAAAGATCCAGAAGATAATTCTCAAAAAGTAATTGCGACTAAGAATTAAGAAAGGATACTGCATGTTAGCAAATAGCCACTGGGGATATATACATCTTCTCGTGATTAATAGAGCAATTAATTAGTTCTATGAATATACTAATTCGCACTTAATATTGTGTGTTATACTGAAATCTTAATTATAACGCCTACATCGAAATGTGCTGTAGAGAATAATGTTATAATCTATTGTACCTACATTCATAGTATTATAGTTGATTAAAGTTGTTTATACTGTAATATGAAAGCTAAATCGAAAAACTAATCTAATATTTGTTTGATAAAATGCTCATAGGACAAAAAAACCCTCAGGATATAGAAATATTTAATATACTAGCAGACCCGTGCAACTTTTTCTGCGTCGAAAAAATAAAAAAAAATTAGGGGTGGACTACCCCTTACATTTAGGGGAATGAAAAATAGATGTTGGTCGATTCTCATAGATACCGGATAAGCACAAAAAATTTCATCAAAATCGGTCAAGCCGTTCGGTGGAGTATGGCAACGAAAACTGTGACACGAGAATTTTATATATTAGATGATCCATATCAACAACAATCATATACATATTTAGATCAAAAAAGAACATTGTCTGTGTCGCAAACGAAATTACTCAGGTGAGTCGACAACAAACAATTTTACAGCACCAATTACATCTTAATGAGGTTTAAAAGGTTGTTAATTTACATATCATTACCAAAAAGTTAACATTTTAATATAGTTTTAAATTGAGAGTGAATACAAACATTAAAGTTAACAAAATTAATTATTTCCGCGGCCGTTTACTGTTAATGGCTTTCGGAATAATTGAGTTACTGCGACCAAAGTAAATAGCAATCGTTTTCATTATAAAGTAATAATCACTTCGGGTAACTTTCAAAAACGTAACTTCCAATATTTTGTATAAAACCACTAAACACAAAATCTAATATATAAAATTGTCGTGTCACGGTGTTCGAACTTGAACTCCTCCGAAACGGCTCGACCGATTTTGATGAAATTTTTTGTGCTTATCCGGTACCTATGAGAATCGGCCAACATCTATTTTTCATCCCCTAAAAGTTAGGGGTAGTCCACCCATCATTTTTTTTTTCGGCGCAGACGAAGTTGCGCGAGTCAGCTAGTAAACTATAAAACAAATTTTACTTTCTATTGTATTCATAAAATAGAAACAAGAAAAAACAAGTACTCAATAAAAAATATTAGTCCTAGTTTTATAAAATAACACAAAAGAAAAGCAAAAGTGCGAAAGAACATCCAATAAAGTCATCATAAACTTTATATAAATAACAATTCTACGTTATCAATATAAATAAAGATCTAAAAGCAGCTTCCGACAACAAGGTTACAAAATTCTTTAGATAATATGATGTCCTTCACCCATACTATTTAAACAAGAGTGGTGGCCTATGATTGCATCTCTTTATAAAAATACCCGAGTCCGGCAGTTAGCAGTAAGATACAGTTAAGTTATCTTTAAATATTAGCTGTGGTATTAGTACCATCAAATATTTAAATTACATATCAAAACGATCATAAATCAAAATTAATTTGCAACGTTGGAAATATGCGGCTTCATTATCACGCGTCGTCACTTTATTAAATGCTAAAACAAACTCGTTCAGCAATTTGCATTGTAACGTGAATTAATCTTTACCAGAAATTATAACAGTGGTTTGTGAAATATGGATGAGAGTGCTGCAAATTGAAAAGCTGCGGTGACATCCATCGTTAATGTTTTGCATGTAATTTCTGTGTTGGTAATTTTATTGGATTGGCACGGTTTTTTATATAAGAACATTGTTTTCTTTTGCTATCAAGAAAGAATATAAGAAAGAAGACTTTATATAAAGCTATTTAGACGGCACTTCTTAGTAGCTCTTATCGATAAGACATACCAGAACATACGGAAATAGTGCGGAAGCGAGTGATACTATCAGTTTGAGTTCAGATCTATAGAAAGAGAAAATTTGCTCACTTTTACAATATACCCATCTTCGCAAGGTTTGTCTTATACATTCTCTATTACAAAGTTTTTGATATAAGTCACCTAAGTTAGATTCAATCCAGACTTCGATTTTACTGAAGGCTCTGAATAAAAATTGTCCACCTCAAATTACCACTATGTAATTACTAAATTCACACTATGTTTTTTTCCAATGGTTGAATCTTTTCTACGACCTACACAATCGAACTAAGTCAACCTACATTTTAGTAACTCTAATTTCGCAAGTTAAAAAATCTCATCGATCAACAAACTTTGAATAAATTAAAGTCATTATAAATCATTACTTAATTGCTTCGATAAACTATTTAAATTTATTATAATAAGTGTTCTATTTCGATATTATTGTGTAGGTGTATCGACGGTTACATTCATGTTAATTTTAACTATTACAGTACCAATGAAAAACCTTATTTTGCTATAGTAAGTAACTTTAAGAAAGCTTTAACTTGAAATAAACCAAATAATAATATTAATGATAAACTCCACACCAGGTTGCCTTACGCAGTCTTACAGCGCTTCCGGGAGGGTCGTTCGACCGTAGACGCAATTCTACGTGTCCGGGCCCTCTCGGAGGAGGCCGTCTCCCAGGGTGGGGTGGCCTTGGCGGTGTCGCTCGACATCGCCAACGCCTTCAACACCCTGCCCTGGTCCGTGATTGGGGGGGCACTGGAGAGGCATGGAGTGCCCCTCTATCTCCGCCGGCTGATCGGCTCCTACCTGGAGGCCAGGTCGGTCATGTGTACCGGGTACGGTGGGACCTTGCACCGGTTCCAGTTCGTGCGCGGTGTTCCGCAGGGGTCCGTTCTTGGACCTCTATTGTGGAATATCGGGTACGACTGGGTGCTGAGGGGCGCCCTCCTCCCGGGCCTTAGCGTTATTTGCTACGCGGACGACACTTTGGTCGTGGCCCGGGGGGATGACTTCCGAGAGTCTGCCCGTCTTGCCACAGCGGGGGTGGCCCTCGTCGTCGGCAGAATAAGGAGGCTGGGCCTCGACGTGGCGCTGCACAAATCCCAGGCCCTGTGGTTCCACGGGGCTGGGGCTGTGCCGCCGGTCGACGCCCAGATAATGGTTGGAGGCGTCCAGATTGAGGTCGGGGTGCAGCTGAAGTACCTCGGCCTCGTGTTGGATAGCCGTTGGACCTTCCAGACACATTTCGCGAACCTGGTCCCCCGATTGATGAGGACGGCCGGCCAACTCGGTCGGTTGCTCCCGAATGTCGGGGGGCCCAGCAACGCCGTGCGCCGCCTCTATGCGGGGGTGGTGCGATCGATGGCCCTATACGGTGCGCCCGTCTGGGCCGACGCACGGGTGCGATTAACCATCGCCCGATTCCTGCGTCGGCCACAGCGCATCGTTGCTATTAGGGCCATCCGCGGTTACCGCACCGTCGCCTTTGAGGCGGCGTGCGTGCTGGCGGGGACGCCGCCCTGGGAGCTGGAGGCGGAGGCGCTAGCTGGCGATTATCGCTGGTGATGCGACCTCCGCGCCCGGGGCGTGATACGTCCCCTGCGGGAAGCGGTTCGCGACAGGAAGGTCCAATCTCGGCGGTCCGTAGTAGAAGCGTGGAAACGACGTCTCGCTAACCCCACATGGGGTCTACGGACCGTCGAGGCGATCCGCCCGATCCTAGATGATTGGGTGGGTCGTGGCAGAGGACGCCTCACCTTCTGGATGGTGCAGATGCTGACCGGGCACGGGTGCTTCGGTCGGTATCTGCACCGGATCAAGGCCGAGCCGACGGCGAGGTGCCACCATTGCGTGGGATGTGACCAGGACACGGCGGAGCATACGCTCGCGCGCTGCCCCGCATGGGAGAGGCAGCGTTGTGTCCTGGTCCAACAAATAGGTCCGGACTTGTCGCTCCCGAGCGTCGCGGCGTCGATGCTCGAGAGCGACGAGTCTTGGAAGGCGATGCTCGACTTCTGCGAGTCCACCATCTCGCAGAAGCAGGTGGCGGGGGCCGAGAGAGAGAGGCTATATGCCGCTCTCAACTTGCCAACCCGCCGCCGTCGAGCAGGGGGCCGGAACCGGGATCTCGCCCGGATTCTGGCCCCCTAAGAGTTTCGGGTCCCCAACGCATGTGAGTGCGAGCGGGGACCCAAGAAGGTGCCGTGTCTCGCTCAACACGCCCTTAGCGTAAGAGCATCCGGGGGATGGTAGACCGCGCTCCCCGACCCACGCTGGTTCTGACCCAGCGGGGTATTCCGCGGGAGGGTGACACGCGGTCCCATCTTGGCGGGCTTCGGAGAGCCCGCCGACCGAGAGAGCCGGTGGCCGTATTCGCCGGCGGCTACCGGTTCGGCGTCCGGGGACGGAGCGACGGGAAAGCATGCCGATGGCGTAACGCGTCGCGCCGTCCCTCCAAACCCCGTGCTGGGTTCTGGCCTCAGCCGGGGTTCGGACGCTGAGTGTGAGCGGTTGGAGGTTTTAGTGCGGTTCAACTCCCACATACCCCGCCCGCGGGGCGGGCGGGGATCCGGTGATTTCCTCCAACTGAAAAAAAAAAAAAAAAAAAAACGCAGTCTTACAGCAAAAGTAAATCAAAACGAATTTATCCATATTCAAAAGGACATAATTAGAAGTACTAATTTTCTTTTAATTATTCCTATGAATGGAAACCGTGTATAAATAACTTTATTTAGATTTGTAATGAACAACATAAATAATTCCTATTACTGTTAATTGTAAATTTTAGAAGAGCTATTACAAACTGAGTGCTCTGACTATTTAATTTCATCAAAGGATCCATAGTGTAACATCTTGTTTCATTATACTGGGCTCCAGTATTTTGTTTTAGAAAATATAGTTCTAAATATAACTTAACTATCTTTTCTAATGTAAACTAGGTTTAGTCCAAAAGTGAAATGTTAAGTTAACCTTTTTAAAAAGTGCAGGATATACAAATAATATATTATATAATAATATAATATTTTGTCATTTAGCTTATTAGCCTACAACAAAAATAAAAGTCTGTTTACCTACTTAGCAGATTCATAATAATATGATCGTTATGTCGGACTACTCCGAAGTTTGTATGCAGATTGCAGATGGATTGGTATGCGTAGCACAAGTCGGCCATTTTATTTGTAGTGTATTATGTAAACAGTATCTAGGCCACAACAAGTAATTAAATCAAAAATCTCCCAATCAGATAAAATGATAATTAATTGCCAAAGTATTGTAATACTATGGTAATCGTACCACGAAGGCCAGGCAGGCTTGACCCTAAGGGCCCCAGGTGCACTGTCCTACAGTTCCGAGTCGTAATGACACCTACGGACACTCAGCCAAAATGGCCGACTCTATTGTACATTTATAAAATTTATAACGTCAATTAACTGGCTACTTCTGGACCCACTTTAAGTGAATTTTAAGACGTCTGTAAAATATGGCTGTGATTTAGCGAATGAACTTCATTTCTATTTACAATGAACATCAATCAAGTTTTAGATGAAATTCAAATTTGATACCTAAATTAAATTCTTGTTTTTATATTATTTTGGACTTGGCAGCTCTGTATACATAGGTAAATGTTGAACTGTCGAATATACTGTAAGTCTGAATTTCTGAATGACTTTAACGGTGTATGAAAATAAGAACTATTGTTAAAATGTAATTTTGCAAAGTGGTATACGTAATACATTCAAACCCCCAAATAAAGCTACAGGACTGCTAAATGAAACATAACTTAATTTCAATTCTAAATCAACATGACTTTACCGCCATTTAATCATGACTACCCAATATATCACAAAATTTGTTAAAAAGTCAATCTGAAAAAAACATTAATATACGATTACAAGATATAGGCAGTAGGCCTCTTAAAATAATGTTATTAGAGTCACAAAAACCAACGAGCTTGAAACAAATTAGTAGCACGAGGAAGATCTGAGAGGAAATTCAATCAGAATCGGAATTGATTGGAATTTATTGTCACGAAATTGTGGAAGTGAGCACAATATATTGGAGTCCTTATTTATTTAATTTCCTTTTTAAAGGTTCATCGCACACTTTTTACTGGAGGAAAAATAAACCTTTCTGGTGAGTTATTACCGAAGAAATATGTTTAACCAAAGAAGATGCGAAGTTTTCAAAAATGTGAAATAAATATGTCTTCTCCAATAATAAGTATTATTGTATACGTAATGTTACGTACAAAAACTTTAGTGAATGTCATTATAGTCACTACTAAACTACACAAAACCTCTGATTTTAGATGAGGTCGAACATACGGGCTGTCTGGTGATAAGCGGTTATTGTCGCTCATCGACCTCTAACGTCAGAGATAGAAGCCGCCACCCATCGTCTATTTATTGTATTTTAAGATTCTGATATACAGCTTTAAATTAACTAGTAAGGTTGGTAAAATATTGTATGACAAAAAACTATTATTAATACAAAATCCAAATTGTGCTATATTTCGAACAGTAACATAAATTTTACAGTTTAAAGAAACAGAAAACCGGCTTTATTTATCTGATAAAAAATACCTAAATAATTGAATTTATGTAATAGTTTTCAATAAAGAGAACAAAGAGAACACAATAAAATCATTAAAATTTTATTCTGCCTGTTGCAAAGTGCTCAAGGCTATAATTAGAAGTTTTCTTGTATTGCGTAATTAGTAATTTATTAGTCTCCTGTTGATTCTCAAACATTATCACTAATTACACTACGTAGTTTTTATTATTCCATTGAGAATAAGTTATAGTATAAACATTATTCTGGAGAATAATAAAAGTAAGTAGGTAATAAGCCTTTTATAAAAATAATTTCAAATTCTAAAAAGAAAATATGAAGAGAAGTTAAACAGTGAACTAATTAAATACTATTATTATAATAGTTACCAAATATAAATATAGCAATAGAAACTACGAATGATATTTACTTTTACTAACTATTGTAATAGTTTTTGAAACTTTAATAAAACATTTATAATTAACTGCTATTGCTTTTTCAATAAAACACATCAAATGATAAAAAAACAAAACTTGAAAACTAATTAAAGTAGTTATAATTTGTAAATTGAAGAAACATTTTAAAGTCGACTAATGGATTTATTGATGGATAGTAAAAAATACACCGGTAAGTCTATTCAAAACATATTCCGTTTGTCAAGTGGTAACATGTGGTCTCAATATGAATGAAGTCTCAGAGAATCTCCGAATATCAACCACAGTTAACAATCTAAAGTATGAAAGACGGAGTTTCATAGTATTTCTTTAATATTCAATATAAAACATAAAATGTTGATTGCGCGAAACATTCATTTAACACTTTATGTCCGGTCAAAATACGCGGTCTTTCAAATTTTGTACTTAAAAATTTTTATGAAGCAAATAACGCGAAAAACGAGCGCTGTAAACTTTTCTCCCTAAAGTCAACAAAACTTATGTGACGATAAAATCAAAGTTTATTTTTTCCAGCCATTATAAATTCACTTATAATCTAAAAACAAAAACCTTTTAGGTAAATAAAACTTCACTAAATTGTACCACGGATGTATCGTGAGGGGTCGTAATGCGGCATCCCGGGCGAGCGCGCATCCACCCCTAAGCAAAGGCTTCGAGCTACTGAACTGCCGAGTGTCGCGTAGCCGAACAACTACAGAATGAAACCGACCACCCCTCGGCAAAACCCCTCGACACCTCATTCCAAAAATGCACACACAAAAAAATTCTCCAGAGAAAGAATGCCAAGTGTTGCACGCTATATAATTACTTTGTGACGTACTTTTAGCTTTTGTTTAACAACAATCCCGGGCGAGTCGGAATGCGGTACCTGCCTCACTAATTAAACACAAAACAAACTCTTTTATTAAAAAACTCATCAAAATTATAAGGCAAATTTTAACTAAAATGATATTCGTACAGTTGACTATTTTAAGTGGTTTTCGCTAGAACGGAGAATTTATATGTAGTTGAAATTCTGGCGTCGCGTCGGTCTCAATGACTTTGGCGTCGGAACTCGAGAAGCGAGACGTTTCGGTAGAATATTTGGTGAGTCAAATATTTACTCTACAAAAGGGGTTACTTTTGATATGTATTGCAGTCCGGATTCACAACGAGGAGACAGAGCAACTTATATTTCAATTTTACTTAGAAACCCAAACACAAAATGTACCTTGATTGAGTGCTCGTACAAACAAACATATTTGTTTGAATGAGTCTGCTATTTATTCAACTTCCGACTGTGTACTGAACGAAAATGATACAAGCAAAGGAAGTTTAGAAAATACTCTTTGAATAATACAGGATGCTCAAAAGTTGGCATCTGTGTGTTTGCATTCTTAATTTTAAATAACTTGGAAACTCAGCTAGGAAATTTTAACAGTATCGAATATTTCGTTGTAAAATTCTAACAACAATTTTCTAGATTAAAAATTATGAATGCTGGCCCACTTTGTGCAACTGTGTATAGGCGACTCGAAAGCACCCACATCTGGTCGTAAATCAGATACTTTGCGGTAAACGAATAGCCCAAATCGCAACCTTAGATCGTAAAAGAAATGGTTGAGAATTTCTTGAATGGCGCAACACTTTGTATCTTCAAGCCCAAGAATGCTATTGAAATAAGGGCGCTTCAAGATAAGGCCTTTATCGATGCATAAAGTATGTTATTATGAAGTCTCGGTCGCTTCGGAGACACGTCGCGTGAAAAGGAGGACGCCTTTATCATCGAGGTATTTGCGGTATCTGTGTACTTGCACCTGTCGTAAATTTGACCTTTACGGAGCCCCACAAGGCTTAACGAAGGACCGTGTGAACAGATTATGCTAACGAAGTGTACTAGAATTTTATTGTTATTACAATACTTGAGTAAGTTATAAAATTTGCAACGTTACCAGTTTGTGAAACAGCTGAAATAATTACCTGTAAAAGAGTTAATTATTAATTAGTGGAGCTTCAATGGAACATTCAAAGGTAGATAAGATTTTATTTTATAACGTAGATAGGCGAACAGGTTTTCGAGATTTTTCTGTGGGTGAAATCCATACCAATATTAATATTATGGTGCCATTAATGCATTATTTTATGACCATAATAATCAACAGCTCTTATGATACTTCCGATTGTAAGTAGTAAACATAAAACGATCTTATGGGTTACAAAAACGCAAAGTAGGTATGTAATAGTTTTACCAGCCACTATGTTTAAAAATAACTCAAAAACCAATCAACCATATTATACATACTGCAATTTTTCATTACAATCAATGTTTTCATAACTTTATTTTAGGGTTGTTACATAAAGATGAACCTCTATTCATTCAATGGAAAGAATCCTTGAAGCATGTAGTTAACAATTCATTCATAGTTAGCGAGTCTGGCATATGTTGTACATGTAGCCAGTATGGCATCCTGCCAAGAATGTTGCCTGAGCCAACCTAAGTTACCTAGTACATTGTCTAGTTCTTACTTGAAAATCTGTCAATACGAGTGATATCAATACATAGTATAAAACAAAGTCGCTTTCGCTGTATGTCTGTATGTATGCTTAGATCTTTAAAACTACGAAACGGATTTTGATGCGGTTTTTTTTAATAGATAGAGTGATTCTTAAGGAAGGTTTGTATGTATAATAAATGCATAATATAGTAGAGAAACACTGATATAGCACTGGTATATACAATAAGCACGTTTTTTGCGCTTATATTGCAAACGCTGGCTGAACCCTACGAGATAGACCAAAATAATGTACTACAGTATTGTTCACCTTAAAAAGTTCAACAAAAAAGTCCGCGATGGTATATGTCTATCTCTTAGGGATAACCCAGCATAACCATTTTTATTCTTTTACGAAGTGATTTTAGAAGCGCGTTATGGTGCGGCGGGCGCAACTTCGTCTGCGCCAATCGCAATTAAATTTACTGTCAATTATTCGATTTTTTTTCTCTGTAAAAACCAACCTTGAACTTCATCGAAAATTAATAAAATAAACGATTTCTAAAATGAATATAGCCTAAGTTAGTCTTTATTACATAAGCTCGGCCGTTGAAAGTCCCATTCAAATCGACCCAGCCAATCATGTTTAGGCTCTAATGAAGCATCCTGATGAGATCTTTACGTAGAGGCTGCATGTCAAGGTCTGATGATGGAGCTGGAAGGTGGCTATGGGAACTCCATCATTAAGCAAGATAACCTCATCGTGTTTAGGCTCTAATGAAGCGTCTTGATGAGTTCTTTGCGTAGAGGATGAATGTAAAGGTCTGATGATGGAGCTGGAAGGTGGCTATGGGAACTCCGGCAATAAGCAAGATAATCTCATCGTGTTTAGGCTCTAATGAAGCGTCCTGATGAAATCTTATAACGGGACGGCATTGCGAGTACTGTTTGAACCCCTTTGTAACGCAGACGAAGTTGCGCGGGTCAGCTAGTACTATATAATTCCTATAAATAGCAATGAAATGAAATAGTTTATTTTTAAATTAAATGAAAGCTCATTCTTGTTGACGTTAAAAGCTACTATTAGTTCAGAAAAAGATTTGCTTCTGTTCTGATCAGAACTGTGTGACCAAGTCTTTTTATATGTTAAATCTGTATTTTTACTTCATTTTTTTTTTAGAATTTCAGTGACCCATAATGAAAGCTTCAATACCACTTAGTGCGGACATTTAAATAATCAGTAATCGTCACGTCATCTTTAACAACTTTTTAAGTCGTAAGTAAATCATTGGAGAATATGGCATAGGTATCCACCCTGTATGTAAGGCGAACAATCACTGATTTCTCTGAAGCCACTTTAAAATGCAATTCGGGACTCATCGGTTGTTTTGGTGTAAACTAAATGAAAAGTTAATCCATAATAAATGAACTCGAATAAACCAAAATCGCGTTAACAAAATTGTTTACGCACAAATTAATTGGTGGCGGAATGAGTTGATTGATTCAACTTCTGAGGGCGTCTTTAAGTTGTCGGAAACTTCACGAGCGGTACAAGTAGGTACTTAAATAATAAAACGAGGTTACAACAAAACCATTCAGCGCCCTAAATTTTGAATTTTAGACAGATTAATTGAATATAGCAGCACTATAAACATATCCCAGTACAGTTATAACAGAATATATACATTCGACTTGAAAAGTTAGTGAGTGTATTTTAAAGTCATTCTAAAATTTACATTTTGTAAAAGCAGGAATACTTTTTGAAGACAATGTATAAAATATTGAGTACACAATGAGACAATCGAACTTCGCCTAACTACAGTATTACCAGCGTCTTACTACTAGGTAGGTACATTATAATTTTCATTACCAATGTCATTTGTCTTGCTTTGTACTATGTATACTGTATGGATAAACATAAAATCACAAATTACTCTTTTCAATATACATTTTTAATAAAAAAAAACTTGAGAGATGTCATGGGACACCCGAATAGAACGAAGGACCTTTCGATTAAAAGATATCTTGTATTTTTTTTCCTAACGTAACGCGCGATAAAGAACATGTTTTAAAAGATTTTGATCACAGCGCCATCTAGCGATAATCATCTAAAACAAAAAAAGTGTCGTGACAACTTTTTCATAAGAATTTCCGTTTAGCCCCCTTTCGATAACGCGCGATAAGGAACTTCGTTCCATTAACAGACAGTTTCTTCTACAGTTTATCTGTATCTGTAAACGTTAATTTTACTAAGCACATAATCTCAAAGGCCCAAATTTCCTTACGTAACATATTATTTGTCATCAATTACGTTGCAAAAGCTTTAAGACACGGCAAATCGTGTGTGATATCCCGATGTTTGCAGCTCATTAGAGGATGTAGACGCTCGATCTTTGCATTTTCGCAACATTGCTTCCGTACGTCCTTTTTGCTGCCAAATCTTTTATGTGTCAACATCTTAACACGCTACATGTAATGAGGTGATTTCGTCTCGTTCATTTACGTCTAAAAGGATTTCCTGTTAAATATAAAAGGATTTAAGATTATCTTTATATTAAAGAAGGGAGTAAAAAATTAATATATTTTTACTTTGCACATAAACTTCGCTATATAAATTAACCAACGACTATTTGGCGCACAGATGTAAGTTTTTGCTGAGAACTTACTGGAGCTTCCTCCTATATACCTATATTTGAAATTCATCCGTGTGTTGGTTACCGCACAACTTTATTTTTTATTCGTATTCCCTGATGATTTGCAGTAGTTTATTTATGAAGACCTTTTGTTAACTTAGTACCTGATATACTCTGAATAATTATAGTCAGTATTTTTGCGAAAAAAGTCTACGAATTCTCATTTTTTACACTTGTTTCTCAACTTGTCCTAAGAATGTAAAGATGTAATTTGATACGATTAGTTAGCAAAAACATAAACCAGACGAATTAGAGTACACGCCCACGAACGATGACCCTCAAGCGCTTCCTTTACTCGCATTTTTTGCGACCTTATTTTTCCTTCCGAATTATTTTTAGCTACCAAAGAAATCGTGGGCTGCACTAACATCAATGAAACAAATCAAATATTTACCCAAGACTGTAGAGGTAATATGGATACTTTCTACATTGTTGTGTTGTTTTGGTAATGATAGATTTAATGTTATTAATAGAACATTACGCATTATGCTACAAATTTTTGCATGAACTTAACTACTAAAGACAAACACAAGACAAAAGAAGTTGAGAGGTGTCAAGGGACACCCGGATGGAACGAAGTTCCTTTCGATTAATTAGTGAGGGAATTGTAATAAAATTTTATTTTTTTAAGTTATAATAATTAGTTAGTTTAAAACGTCAGTCTTGTGCGAATAATTTGAACTCACGAATCATTCGTTCCGAATCGAATATTAATATTAATATTCGTAGAGAAAGACTGACTAGGGGTGTGAGTCGCACGATATTCGCACACCCCTAGTCAGTCTCTCTCTCTTTAAGTAAATAGAATATTTTGATCACAGCGCCATCTAGCATTAATCATATAAAACAAAATAAGGAATTGTTTTAAAAGATTTTAATCACAGCGCCATCTAGCGATAATCATCTAAAACAAAAAAAGTGTCGTGACAACTTTTTCATAAGAATTTCCGTCTAGCCCCCTTTCGATAACGCGGGATAAGGAACTTCGTTCCAATAATAATATGAGCATCAATGTTACAAATTATACCTTCATATAAAGTAACTTATATTCAGATCCCGTGAATTCCAGTCCTTCGTTATTTACCAATCAGTTCACCGAAAATATTTGACCCTCGCAACATACTATTGGTTGCTGTCTTAACACATCAGACATTGAAGACATCTGATCTATAGTATCCATATATACTACCATAAACAATGATCAGGTATTAGGATTTTAAACACAATTTGAAGATGAAAACAGAGTCATCAAAAAATATGGAATAACAGTAGTAGAATATTTTTTTAATTCTTTATCTTATGACTTTAGTATAAACTACTCTTAACTAAAAAAATGTACCGTTTACCAAAAAGAACCGTTCGAATGCTTCAAGAATGTTAGACGACTATTTACGATACCTCGGATATGTCAACAAAAACTCTATACGACCATCTTATTTGGAATGCCGCACTAAGAGGTCCTTGACACAAATCCCTTATCACAAATTTTATAGAAAGCAGACGTTTCTGGAATTCTGAGACCACTTAAGTCCTGATAATGCATACTTTATGTCACTAAAAGGATTCGATTCCGTCCTAATTTTGTTTAAAACATCTTGAGATTTTAATCGCAGTGGTTTAGAGTTAATATGTGACTGACTTCATTAAGCTATAGTAACAGTGTTTTTCAATTATTGTAGCCACATTCTTGATAACTGTTTGGTAAGCTACTTATATTATTGAAAGTTAAAAGCAAATCGGAAAATCCTGAGAAACCGGATTTAGAACAAGAGAAAGACTTAGTAATAATTAATATCTAGTAATACTTGAAAACGTTTAATAGTATATGAAATTACAAATCAATTTGAAAATATCTTCTCTTGCACACAGTTCTTTTTATAAAACCCTTTCTTACAGATATATAACAAGAACACTAAAAATTCGTGACACACCATACCACAAAACAGTAATTCTTTTTTGTAATAAAAATATTAGAAACGACATAAAGCAACGATTTTGATGCGTTACGCTTCTTTGTAAGAACATTTCAATGGAATTTTAATACCGTCGTTCACTTCTGTATGAGTTGACGGCGATCCGAGGAATTTCACGCCTCTGATGCCTAATTTATGCTTCCTCCTGTTCTTAAGCTTCTATCCATTTCCTTCTTCATTCAACTTAAGCAGGTTGTGTTATACGGTTCGTAAATGTTGGAACGATTTCGATTTTTGGAGGTTTTATTTTATCGTTGTTTTGAATATGATGAAAGTATTTTACTAAAACAAAGTAGCTATCAACTTCAAAAATGAGTATGAAAAAATGTGTTCCCCTTTTTTTTCTAGTATATTCGTTACTTTTGAAATACTATAGACTACAAAAATACAACGAGATAATAAATCACGAAAATGGAATCAAAGGACATGTAATTCTTGATTTGGGCAAAATATACTTCGAAAAGTAAATATTAACCTAAAAAGTCGATGTAAAACAAAAATAAAGAAGTGAAATTTCAACTTGAATGCTTTTGTTATTACAAATAAGTAGTGTTATGTTAACAATGCAACAGAACATTTCAGACAATACCCAATTTGTTGTTTATTATTTCCGACCAGACTTTTGTTTGTTTTATACCTCATTGTTGTTTTATGAAATCTGGGTAATTTGTATTTTAATAAGCCTTTTAATGACATTATTGTTTGGTCAGTGAAAAATTGTTTCTCATAATTAGATAACTTTGGTAAATATTGAATTGTAGTGTCTTTTTGATTTGTTGTGTCACAAAATACCAAATTCTATATCGCTTGTTTCCGACAGCGTGTTATACTTGAATATAGTTTCTGTAGATTAATATTTTTCTAGGGCTAAAAAAACATAATTTTGGTACAAGTACAAAAAAGGCTACTAGGATCTATTAAAGCCACAGATACAACATTACAAAACATCTTTCCAAAAACGTCCTTATTTACATATCATCACATACGGAGCCATATGCAAGTACATAATTTAATTAGCGGACCGCATTTCCTAATAAGCTTAGGAGAGCTGCTTCATGAATATGAAATAAAATTTTCCACGACATTAAATACATTTTTCTATTAAAGTTGGGATCCCGTAGGATTATCTCAGATGAACGGGACGGGGACAGTTAATTTAATGACGCAAGTCCCCGTTTTCATTACCTTGTATGAACAAAAAGCGAGCCAACAAACCCATTTTAACAAAAGAATGAGTGTTCTGCAAAAAATATTATTATGCAGAAAAAGCACAATAGGAGGAGATTATAGTAACGTTTTAGAATAAAAAAGAAAGATGTATTAAAAAGGAATAATTGTGTTTTTCTATTTTAATTATATTGAAACCTCTATATTGGTTATGTATACCTTAGTATACCTATTTATTGGATTAGACTGATTGTTTTAGATTTGATCTTACTAGGCGGGGAAACCGTGGCGTGGCGCTTAATACTAAGCCATTAGGACCATAAGAACCAACCAAATTATAAAGATACATATACACGGGACAATTTTAATGTTTATCTTTGTTGCATAAAAAGCAAATAGGTTGAAAACACACAACATTATCTTTTATCTCCGATACATTATTGGAATGGATTATTCTCGAATGCCATAACAGATTAAATGCACACCGGCGACAGTTAAAAGCGTCGAGTTTTTCATTGCATGAAAGTGCTCAAAAATATCCGAATCGCTCTCAATTCAGATGAATGAATCATTACTGAAGGCCAAATGAATTCAGCGTATAAAAAGGTATAATTTTCTGAAATTTCTCGTCGATTCTCGAAGGTGTGTTTACCTAGTGCCGTCTACTATTAAAAAGTCGTTAGCGAACCATTTGGACGTTATCGAAAAGCTGTAAATGTATGCCGATGTACGTATAGTTTGTTTTAAATTACCTGTTTATGTTTACGAAAAAAATAGTAGAATTTTACATTCTGGTAGCTGGTAAGCGCCCAGAAGTCATTCGGTACTGTAATATGGAGAACCCCAAATACTCCGTACCGGTAGTATTTTCATCGCCTACTACTACAAAGTACTACAAACGCCTTACTTGATTAAATAATTATGTGATCTAGCCTTTGGAATCAAAGCCACGCAGGTAATCAACAAACTACGAAGAGCACTTGGTATTTTTTAACAATATTAAATTACGCTTGTTCATGAAGGAGTTCTGTTTTTTAATAAAACTAAAAAATAATCTATACCTAAACTAGATCAAACAATCAAAACTACACGATTCGTTTGTTTGTCTAAACATAGCGTGAAAGAAAATAAATCTGCACAAGAAACACCGTGATTTCCAACAAGGCATTAGGGTGTTGCTACATTTACATACATGAATAAGTCAGACGCGGAAACGCTCTGTTCCATGTGTGAGAGTCGTCAAAGAAACTGTGACCATATCCCCAAGTACTGAAATGTCGTATGAACTTATATGCAACTCTTTAGAACTGGCAACAAGAGTGCCGTCAAAAATAAAATGTCTTTCACGGACTAACCACTGTTGATTTGAGCCATAGACTTCATCAAATGTTCTCTATGATAAATATTATTATTTTTTAAATTAAATATAGGGAAAGATAAATTGACACGTTACATTAATAGAAGTGTGTCTTAGAACTCTCAACCCTCATACCATCTCGTTGAATCAATATCATCATATCAATAATAGGTTTATTGTAATCGATATTTTACTTGTTATATTTAAAAAAAGACTCAACTTTATCCTTGTCGAATTCAATTTTCTATATTCGTTTTGCGCATGCTCCAATAAAGAATAAATAACAGAGTTCCTGTATTAAGCCTCCGATATATCTTCTTATACGGAGCTTAAAGTAATCTCAAGTAAAGTGTGATATATTATTACGAAAACAAACTTGTGCGTATTCGAAGACTGAGGGATTTTAACTAAATCCGCGTGAAAGAAAGAACACAACTTAACCATTGCGAAATTAACATTTGAGGAACGTGATTTCTTTATTTATTTACGAAAATAATCTCAATCTGAAACATTGGAGCACAAAGATAAGAAAAAGCCACATTTGCAGCGCAATTTACGTGATGTATCTCATCTAAGTACTTTTGGTGTCGTGTTCTAGGCGTGATATTATCTAAGTGCTTCTGGCTTTAAAGCGATGTTCGGAATAGCTTACTAAAAGGACGTAACGCGTGATGATCTTACGTTTTAAGACATAACATTACAGACGCACTTACATTACATCTACAGTAATACCTGAAAGTAATTTTTTAATGAAAACATTTTTTACCTACATACAGATACGTAAAAAATATTATAACCTCCCATTTTTGGAGGTCAAAAACGAATCCTAATTATACAAAGGAATAGCTATTAGACAAGAGCTTTTAGTACTTAGGCCTTCAAGGTTAATACTAATACACGCTTTGTGAGTGCTTTATTAAACTTTAAAGCTCTCATGTGAAAGTTCGCACCTGTAACAGTCGTACTTCTTAGGACTTATACGATCGAAGTTCAAGCGCGTGTGACTTTATCGATTTTCGAACTATAGACCATAAAATGAACTGCTTTTCCTTTGAAGTTATTTCATAAAGTTCGCTGAAGAATTTACTGGTTTGATTAATAATAAACCAATTAGAGTTAATGCCGATTGAAAAATATTTTAAGTGTTGGATAACACAATACCACAAATGTGGCACAGTAGATCCTATTGTCAAATACCAAAACCGCCGTTTTGAATTGAAGTTTTCGTGTTGATACGCACTTTTAAAAGGAAGGAAGTATTAAGACAAATAGCTTAGTTTAAACTTACATATTTGGTTATCATAAAAGTTATTTTTGTACATCTTATCTACTAAAAGAATTTAAAAATAAAGCAACCACGAAATGTATAAAAAACAATCTCATTCCTTTAAACCCACGTATTTTTCTCTCAAGATCACGATTCAAACGTTTCGAGTACCTTTTGTCAACGGAGACAGCCTTTCCAAGTTTTGTTTTATGAAAATCTGAAGTAAAATAAATAATTAATTATCCTTTACATTTGTTTTTATATGGAATAATTGCGAGAAAGGTAATAACCACAAATAAGAGGCATTTTATTGATTTTCAAATCTTAAACTATGCGAAGTGTTACTTTTGATTTGTTTGTGAACTTTCAATCGAGTTGCTTGAATGTCCGATTTCTAATATAATAATAAAATATTGTTAAGTTATCCTTTACAAGTTTTAGAAATTTTCTTATTTTTTATTTCTATAATTTTCTACATTGTTACTGAGTATGTTAAGAAAAGCAAGTCCTAATTAATCCCCAAGGCATCTGCGCAAGTCACGGTCGACTGTCTCTGATATTGCACAGCAATAAAACGATTTTACGTTCCTAGGAAGCCTTGGAATGTCGGAATTTAATGACTAACGTAATTGTAGATAACCAGTTACCTTTATTATCAAAAAGTTTAGTAGTTACAGAAACTATCGTTAAGTTGTCGACATCTTGAAATGTGGCCCCAAACCGAAATAGGTTGAAATAGGTCTATAGTGGTGTCGTTATCATCTATCATTTAGTATTATTGTTAGATATTTGATACATGTAGTCTGGGACTTTATTAAATTTGACAAATTTTAGTTTATGCATATGGTATTAAATAATGTTGAGAACATAATTGCCTACGTTTTCAAATATTAGCAACAAGTAAGTTGTTTGGAACAACAACTTTCAAGTAACTAAAAAAAAATATTTTGCATTAACCATGCTTAACGACACTTTTCAATCTTTTTTAAAATGGCTTACCATTATGAATGCACATACACATCAGTACCTACATTTTTTAGACTTCAACTTCTAAGCAAACAACAAAATATGGCTAAGCACAATAGGTAAAAAGACTTGAAAGATATCAAATATTGAAAAACAACAGTTGGTTGAAAAGTAATTGAAAAAAGCAAACTTGTTAAATATTCACGACTCTCTGAAGGTTTATTTTACAGAATTCAAGTACACTGCTGAGTACCGTGGCGTGAAAAATGATATTGTCAATGTCGGAACACGATCGGCGGCAAAGCGACAGAATTTCACCCATAAATATGAATAAGTTTATGAAAATTTCGCTCGAGGATTTGCAAAATATGCAAACGCGTCACCTTACGAACATAAATCTATATCACAAGTTACTTCGCGTCACCTTATATTATTATAAAAGATATTTTATTAAGTATTCATGTAATTTTCGAAGTTGCGCGAGTTATTTTTCCGTTCAACTTTTTTTCAGCTTATTTTTTCAATAGACAAAGTTTTGGAAACGTAAAACTCAACGTTATTTGTTTTGCGAAATTTATTATTTTTACTGAACGCTGGATACATTATCATAAGCTAAAGTAGTTCTGCTTTTAAGTTATAAAATAAACGTTAAATTCTTTGATGAAATTGTTGCTCCCATTTTCAATGACGTCCAAATCCAAGCAGTCCACGTATTATGCAGAAACAAGAACAAACATTTACATAAACATTATTAAATCGTCGAATATGTATGAGGTGACTTATGTGAAGCACTGGAATGGGACTACCCTAATCCCATTCAACATTATGGGGGTTATGTCATATTATACTGAAATTGCGCACAAGAAGTTTACAGGCAGATTTATCTGTTGTAATTTCTTGAGAACGTTGTTTCTGGGAGATATAATTTCTAATTTGTTCTGTCGCAGCTACTATTGTACATATATTTGTAATAAAATGTGTATATAAATGTATTGTAATTGAATTGAGAGTTTTGTTTGTGTTATTTAGATTAAGTTTCAATTTAGGTGAAGTGAAACCTACCATGTTTATTTCAAAAACTACGTTTGTTAATAATACGGCTGAGGTCAAAACCCAGGACCAAACGCAGCAGTAATTATTAGCATTTGAACATAATTTATGGAAATGTTCCCATTCTCAATTTAGCACAATTTACTAAACAGTTTGTTTACGTCTCAGCCTAAACGGAGAATGCTAACAATAAAGTGTTTCCACACGACGTTGTTTGAGATCCTTGAATACAAAGTTTGAAAACAAACCCGTTTCTTGAATATTCAACGAGTTTTCTTTGAGTGAACATAATAATATATTCACAATTTTGTTAATACTGAGTTCATGACGGAACATTTATTAGGAAGATGTTTTATTAAAGTGGGACTATGTTTTACTAAATTAAGAGTTTGTCTTGCAGAATAGGATCCTTCAGTAAAGGTAGGAGTATGAAGAACTGTAAGTTCTTTATAAGAAATCACTAACCTATAGTGTCATATACAACAATTGGACATAGTTTTTCTCTGTGGAAGGGAAAGAAAAAAGATATTACTAATCTAGAATGCCTCGTAATGTTGATACATTAACCATTTCTTCAAAAAGTGAAATACTGAGAAAAACATACATTTTAATAAACGGCCAGCATATCTTGATCCTATATAGGTTAAGCTGATGAAAAGCCGTTTAAATCTCGAGGCGCACCTAGTATTTCCTTTTTAAACCTGTTAGCAAGATTACTGCAATATGCACGTTGATTCTACTAAGCAAGGGAACTTTAATAACATAATTAACTTAATCCGGTACAAGTCTTCGCACTTATTAAGGTGTTCGTACAACGGTGCTGTTTAATTTGAGACATTTTTGTCAGATGAATATAAATAATAATGTCAAAGAAACGTTGAATAGACTGCGGAGGATGATGGGATAGTTGATGAAGAGATGAGAGATAGTAAGAATTGGAATTAGTGATTGGGTACATTACGCCGATTATAGAAAAAGGTAAAATAAACTTTATCCAAACTTCAGTAAAAAAGTATAATTATTTAACTAATAATTAGTTCATACTCGTTCTTATAAGTAACACCAATTTGAGGAAGATTTATAAGCGAGCTCTTTAGTTTAAATATTTGCTAATACCTTTAATAAAAGTAGTAATCATTTTAAACTGTAGTTAGTACAGTATCGAGACACGGGAGTTTTCGCTGCGCGTTTTTTATATTCAGGCAAAAGTCGTTGGATTCCCAGTGCGGTCATATACAGAATGGAATTTTAGGAAAATTGTTGGGAACACATTCACATTCTCGGCAGCTATACCGAGGTTTTCGTTTTGTGCGAAGGTATTCGCGAATTGTTTTACTGCCAGTTCAGTTATGAGCACATTCGAGTCCATTTTTACGATATACAAAAAGAGTCTATGCCACTTTATCTGAGTAAAGTAAGACGTAAGAAAGATATGAAAGAAGGCAATTCATCACACGTTTACTAAAGGAAGATTCTCAAAACAAAAATCTTTGGTAAGTACATAACTTTGATATTTTATATTCTAAAAATGCAAAATCAAGTTCAACTTCCCCTAGATCATGGTACAACTGCAGAATTATATGTTTTTACTTCTATTAACGAGATATCTCAATCCAAATTGCATCACAAACACGTTATAGAGCCAAGTTAAATAAGTTTGGAACCTAAACGTAAGTTCACGATTGATGCGCGTCCACCGAACTGTGTAACCGAAGTTAAGTGAAGATGTATGTCACACGACGAACTTCTCCAAAGAGCGACGCCCTAGCCACAGAAAACTTAATACAGAAATCAAACATCATACAAAGCGTGATCAATAACTTACATTGTACCTTTAACATAGAAAAAAAATGTAGTGAAGGTGCGAGTAAAAAAAATCTGCTATGTAAAATACGTTAATTAATAAAAACTGTGTCTAAAGAACTAACTCACACTCTCGAACCTTTCATCAACACTTATGTATTACTTATTGTAGTATAATTATCTGCTCCAAGGGCGAGTACATGAGCTTAACTTCTGTAGTTAGAGTTCTTTAGCTTCGCTCTAGCTTTATTTCAATTAAAACTCTGTCTCCGTGCACATTGAATCGACGGACTCATTTGATACGTTAATTAAAGCATTTAGAGTTTGAAAACTTAATTAAATATGGCATTAGTTTGTATGCACTTCTTTTTTTTTTTTTTGTTATTTGTTCATTAGTTTCAAGAGATTTCGAAAACAGAAACGCTAGAAAATTATTCTTTAGAATTTTCTTAGGAAAGGAGTGTATATTCTTACTTTAGTGCATGTTTCTTTGGATGTTTCTTTCTTAACCAATTATTGAACTCAATGGTTTGTTCAAAATCAATTTAATTTCGTGTAAAAAACAACATAGACATTTTTCTTGATCTTTTACAATTCAATAGATTTCACAATAATTTTCATTCGGTTATTAGAACTCAACAACATGGTAGAATATTCTATAGCACAACGTAGTCGAGCATTTTATAATATCACCAAGACGGTAATATATGGGCATAGTTTACGTGGAATAGCAAACTTTGCGGAAGTGCGCTCATTTACAAGATCGGGACCAAGTTTTGTTCACTATAGATCTTGAGACCTGAACTTTAAGACTTTAATATAAATTTTGTTGTATTTACCTGCATAATAGATCAGGTAAAGGTAGGAACGGTGAAGGAAAACATCGTGAGGAAACCTGCATATCGGAAAAGGGTTCTAAAAATCCTTTGAAGATATGTGAAGTCCCCAATCCGCACTGGGCAAGCGTGGTGTACTATGCCTAATCCCTCTTCTGAGGAGATCTGGGCCCAACAGTGGGCAGTAATGGGTTGCTACAGACAAAGGTTAGAAATTCTTAACTGTATGTTGTGGGCAATGCTTTCAAAGTGTCCTTAGGATATCGGACGTAAATGAGCAAAAAATAACATTTACTATCACTTTGGTCCTAAGACTAAAACTATTGAATTATTAATAGGGAATACTATTTCCCTTTTAATTTTAGTTCGAAGAAAGCGCAGTGCTTTTTAAATTTTATCCTAAAATTATTCTAAATTTAAGGACCAACCTACATTGATAAAAAAGGTATCATTTCATAAAAGTTTTGTTTTTACTCACGAAACTTATTCCGAGTGGCAAGTGTAGATATTCATATTTCGCTCTTCTAAAAGCAAACTTACCTGAAACAAAAGAATTTATATAAGCAATACTTTCCTTAAGTTGCTATTGACACGTACATAGGTTCAAATATTAATAATATACTGCTTTTTTTTTTGACGGGAGGAAATCGCCGGACTTCCACTCGCCCCGCGAGTGGGGTATGTGGGGGTTGAAGCGCACTAAAACCTCCCGCCAATTACGCTCGACATCCGATGATGTAGGGGTGACAGGACTCGTTCGCGATTGTCGCTGACGTATCGCCCCGTCACCCCCAATAATATACTTCTTAATAAAAAAAGCAGAGAAGCAGTAGCAACACGTTTCTCTCAAAAAAAAATACAATAGACTGTAAAAGAAACCCTTTACAAAAACTATAGAGAATAAGGAACAAAAAAATATGTTACTAATTAGAATTCATAAAACTAGCTCTTATGTCCTAAACTCATAAAATATTTCGATTACTCAAAAAACATCAACAGCAATCGAAAAATAGAACAGCCAAATAACTTCTCAGCTTCAATTAGACTAAAATTCATTACGAAATAAGAAGTTTAAAAGCTTTATCTGCAGTTTAATGACGCCATTAAAATAAAGCTTAAAATAAAAGACTTGTGAATGAGTGGAATTAATTGGTTTGTTCTTCGCTCGGTTACTTGTGACGTCAGAGGGGAAGAGATAATTGAGTAGAAAAAATAATAGATTAGGAACACTGTATTAAGAGATAATAGGGGCTGAGCGCTTTGTGCAAACTTCTCAACTTTTTTTGGCACTCTTGGGTTCATTTCAATTTTCCTCTACAATTGTTACTTTGATTTGGTAGCATTAGCGATTTTTTAACCGATTACGTAAAAAAGTCTATCTTTTCTTAAATGTTTGTCTTTTTAGAGTGGAAATGACTACTAACTACTACTAATGATTATTACTTGAGGCAATGCTGTAGTTACGTTACGCCATCGTTTGATCAGATTATTTAGAATATTTTTAGCAGCACAGAATTTCCTTTTTTTATTGCAAAATAGATAAACGAGCCTACGGCCTACCTGATGATAAGCGGTCACCGTCGCTCATGAACCTCTGCAATGCCAGGGCAATGAATGGTCGTTATCTATCACCTACCCATACAGGACTTTTCTCTGTATTTTTCTATGACTTAACGTTTAACATGGATGTTGAACAAAATAGGCATAGATAATATGTTAGATATCCCACAAAATAACAAAACAGAAAAGATAGCAATAGAAAGACCCACGAGTAATGTTAGCTTAGCACTAAAAGTTCCGGAATTCTTTACTTAGTGTCAAGACCAGAAATCTATTATATCCTCACATACTCTTTCTAGCTTTAGATTGATGTTATAAACCATTAGCGGGTCCTAATTGTTTCAAACATTATTAGAGAAACCTGGAAAGGCTCACGTGAAATCCCATTTATCTTACATCGGCGCTTGATTGATGACTGAAAGATCTATTTATACTTTATATTACCTGTATTCATACATTGTAAGTATTGTATTACAAAAACACTAGACAACTGAGAAATTGGATTAGGATATAAATAGAAAAAAGCTTTTTATAAAAAAGCTCTATTAAGCGATAAAAAAAAACGAGTGTGTACCATGAGAACTAATTTATTTACCTAATATGTTATTTCTTAACTTGCTCATTAAAATTCTACTTATAAAATATTAATGTCCACTTCAACACAACACTGTTGTTGAAATAAATGAAGTGTGTATTGAAAGAAAGACATACTTAGTGAAAATGGTTACAAAAGATCTGATCTTGTGTGAAGTTCTCAACGTACAGACTTTAAAAGCGGAATTCTCTGAGTTGGAACGATACATTGTAACGTATAATACTTCAAAGGTGTGTACATGATATTATTATAAACTTTCTTAATGTCAATTGTGATTATAAAACTGCATGCAGGCAAGCGAAAATATCATTCAGAAAGTGAAATAGTGTCGAATTTGATAGTGTCGAGTTGAAATTTTCAGTGCATTATTTTTATTATTTTCCAATGCGCTGTAGACAATTTAAGTGATTATTTCCGCTCACAGGCGCGCCCGCCAGTTGTCCACTGGGATATAACAATGACAAAGCACTTTGTTTTTAAATAATAAATAATTTACTGTACTTTATAATTTTTATCAAAGTATACAAACAAATACCTCGTTAGAACACAAATTTAAAATCTGTGTATACACTAGATAGCATTAGGACGTTGATTTTCAAATTATTTATTTTAGTAACACACAATTTTTTTTTTACTATTGTAAACACAAACGATTCAACAATTCCAGATGAGTTAAAATAAAAAATACTACAATACTACATCATAATCTGGCGACCTTCACTGGCCATAAAATAACCTAAATAAAAGTGTTGTAAAACAAACTTAAATAAGATACCCTGAAAAGAACCCAAGCTAAGTATTCCCACTTTCAACGGAGTATTTGATAATATCGCGTTCTTAATATCTGAGAGTGCCGTCTTATAGGGCCGTTAAATTTTTTCACTGTCATTGATGGATGATGTTTAGCTTTGTACGTTGAAGTAGATTAAAGAAATCTGATAGAACCCTGAATCACATTTTCTCTTTTAAGAGATTCAATGTTATAAAATTTTCATTGTTATATGTCGTGACTTTACTTTATTTTCTATTAGTAGGTACTGCTGCTGTTTATCTATCAGTATTAGATGTGTACTGTAATCTTCTGTATTGTCATGGCTTCTTTCTTGAAATTGAAACTAAATCACACATATTATTTTATTGCTTTTTATTGTTCTTATTGTAAATTTTTGGAACTATTTATAAGTAAAATAAAATAATAGAAAACTTCTACATCGGAAACAATCATTTACCGTATTCAAAATCGTATACCCTTTCAAATACCAATAACTATTTCTCATACGAACTGTACTTTACAAAACCTAATCAAATTGAAACCAATCCAACTTTACCCATCTAATAGCGTTAATAAAACGAGAACAACAGCAATTACTTAAAGAAATATAGATATTGTATATTGAATTGGTGCAAACCGCATCACGTACGCAGTTATGTCCAAGTACCAAGATGGTTGCACTTGAGGTTTGTTATAGAGACGACGTGGAGTCGCTTGCGAATTGCTTCATTTTCATGCACTTATTATAAAAGTTAGAAATTAAATCTCTTTTATTAGAATGAGAAAAGTTTTTTTAAATCACTATTAAGGATATTTATGTTTTTTCATATAGATAAAGCTCTATATGAAAAAACGGTGATTATCGTTAACACATAATATTGACATTACTTATATCAAAAGTAGGTATTATACAGGGTGGATCTATAAGTGGGGTCAATGACCTATTGAAATAAAACTTATAATCACTTTTATTTTAGGAATTGATAAAAAAAAATTTAGTCATAGTATGGAAGTCGTACATTTTCCATACAATGTCAGAAAAAAGTTTAACCGATCCAAAAAAAAAAAGGTGCTAAGTTTTATTTCAACAGGTCATTCACGCCACTACAGGTGGGACTAAGTTACACATCCACCCTGTATATTAATATTTAAAAATATGTTGATACTTGAACGTAATTAAATGCTTTCTATTTAACCTTAAAACAACATAATAATATAAGGCATAGATAATTAAAAAAAGGTCTTATTATTACTACCAGACTAATTTTTGACATAAAAATTATTAGGTAGCAACAAGACAACGTAGAAATTAACTATTGGAATCAAAATTTAAACTATTCCTAACCGCGTTTATCCATTTCCACCATTGTACGGATTTCAATTATGTATCACTTAATACTAAGAGCTAACCGACTTATTAATAGTTTCACCGAAGTCAGGTCAAACTCAATAACCGCTAGTACAATTAGCCTCATAACTTGTAACTTTGTTTTATCTCGTTTTATTATAAAAGCTAGATAGGAACGAAATGGTTTTGAAACTTGTTATTTATGGTTTATTATTCTAGTTTAATCTAGTTACTTCTTCTGGTCTTATATAAATTTAAAAGCAAGTAAATTTACTGTTTTTGCAATGTCCTCTATTTTACTAAAAATGTATGTGGCATATAAACTTCTCAACAGTTACTTAATCCAGCAGTATAATAAATTTTCAGTTCAAAATTTTAATTCACCGAATCATCAAAATCAGTTCACTAAGGGCTTAAAAGTATATAATATATAATAGACAAAAGAATAAAGATATGATAGAGAAAAGATTCAGAAAACTCTATTTATTTTTATATTAAAAAAGGTAATTCTTGATAAATGGTTTCTGTAATAAAATGTACATTACTCTCAGGAATGCTTCAATAATCCGCAGCTGTAAGAGTTCTTTGCCAATACTTCAATCGTTAGGTATAAAAATAGTTACGATTGTTCTTCAATTGAAATAGTTGTCGATAACTCTAGGATTTTTTATTTGTTTATTTTTTATTCTGAAATCATTCTTGGTGAATTGATTCAAGTTTTCGATTTTCAGTTCATCTAATAAGGTTACAAAATAATCGAACGTAACGTAACGTATAATTATTCATGAACTTTATTTTATCAAAGTTTACATATTTAAAAAATATACACTTGAAGAATTCGGTCACTAAAATATGATTAAATATATTAGAACTTTATCGACAACTGTAATTTTAGTAAAAAAAAGTTGTAATAATGCTTGTGTTTTAATATGCATTAATAAAATGTAACTTAACTAAAACATATTTCTCAAACTATGCAAAGCTAAACTTTTATAACATTTCATCTAATTTGAATCATAAAACATCCTGAAATATCCACTAGTTAAATATTAGCCGCGTTTTATGAAATTTGCACTAGCAGTTGCACTCATTATACAGTTTACTTGCAAAAGCGCTCTCAAAGCGTTGCTGAGTCTAAATCTTTTATCAAGATCTCGTCTTTAACATTCGCTCCGGGTACTATGTAAAGCCCCATCCAATATCGGAAGCGTTCATATCCGCGAATCCTTTCAGTGAGCTCGTTTTAAAGGAATGAAAACGCATAAAACGACTTAAATTGCAATTTTATTTCGAATTAATTGGTGCTATCAATTTAGATATTATTATCAAGAGATAAAGATCAGTTTTTTTTATGTAAAATTATTGTTAGGCGTAAACAAAATAAAATGTTCTGAAACTTGCTATTTACTACTATCGACAGTGAACTTCGGAATAATAATAGCGAAGCACGACTTCGTAACAAAACTTAATTTAGTTTACGAATATCTAGAAACTATCACAATGGATGCTTTCTTTATTCAAATTTAAAACTCTAATTGAGTATCAAAAACGAGATGAGAAGATCTCGTCGAAAGTTTTCAAGAGCTCGCGTCTCTGGAGTACTATCGATAGAGCGGACAAGCCACTTCAGAGACAACTTCGTAAAGTTTTGTATTGCGATCTGGAAATTTTGATGTCAAGATATTCATCGATGATGAAACGCTAGTCTATACCTTTTTTAAAAAGTTCAAGTAGTAATGTTTTTGACGTTGTAGAAAATTTTTAAATCTTTGACCGATTTCGAAAATCTTTTACTAATAGGAAGTTACGTTATTTTTTAGTGTCATATGCTAAATCTATAATTAGGTAAAAACTGCCTAGCTTAGGCTAATGCGTATGGTACTTTAAATGGAATGAATACAACTGGATAGAGGTACAAAAGTAGTATATACTAGCGCAAAATAAATCCCAAGCTAATGATTCAAAAGTTTTTATTAAAGACAAGAACAAAGAAACTCAATAAATTGAAATCGATCCAATTTTGCAACACCCAGTAATACTTCTCCCCTCTGATAAACAGCAGAGAAGTTTGTTAAAAGTCAATAAAATACACTTGTTTTTGTTGAAACGGATATTTTCTGCAGTATGTCAGCCATCAACCCAGTTTCGTCCAATGAATGAGTTCCCATTTTTCCGGCACAGACGCTTGGCCGGGCTCCACTCAGGAAGTGTCACATTCCGAGTAGCGGTCCAAATGAAAAACACTCTAACTCTTGTGACTCGGTTTTTAATGTTGGGCTTTCCCAACATCATTATTTTATATAACAGTAGAGTGCTGAATAGCAAAATGTCAAACTATGCACCTTTTTATGGAAACGTGAATAGCTGAATTGCTTTTCAACAAGATTAAAAAAAACAGGAGACAAAGCAACACGGAAGCTTAGAAGTTGCTTTTTTTAAGTGTTAAGTCTCTAAACAAGCAAAATACTTCATACATACTTAATAAATACTTGTAGTACACAAATGATAATTAGATGCTAATAAAACGTGGGGAATCATTTGTAATTTGCAGTTCTTAAACTCGAAAAACAAGATACTTGTCAGTTATCAACAAAACATAAAACATTTTTCATAATCTAAGCCTTAAACTTCTCCAACACGAATTTTATTTTACCAACTTTATCATTCTCTATCTTAACTGTGTATGCAGAATGGCTTAGTTTCCAAGCTATGTCACCTAGTTCAATCTATCTAGAATATTCAATTTCCGAATCGGGTCTGTGGTTAGATATAACAGCGTCTACAGACAAGAACATCAACTGCATCGGTCGTGTCTGTGATACTCGATTTCTCGTCACCACGAAAACTTTGGTCTGGTTTCCAATGAGACGTTTTGTCTCAATTTCACCTTTGAATCTTTAATTTCATAAAATAAAAAAATTAACTTCGTTTTAATTTTATTTCAATAGTAAAATATATTATTTTGAATTGACTGGTCGAATTTCACACTAGAAAAGTACGAATAGCCAAAAAACCTCGTCAATCTACATGCAATGTATTATAACAGGCACAAAGTTTTTTCTTTTTGAAGTTCGAAAAATATTTCTAAAACTTTCCATCAAGTATTTCGATACTTCAAAAGGTTCTACTATTAAATTCACCTTTATACGTAGACTTTGTCTAGTTCACGAAATGGACATCCTCTATGATTTTTATTTTTGACATAAGAAGGAAAAATAAAGTAAAAATAAATAATAAAAAAGATGCACGAATTTATATATTCCTGGGCACTTATCTATAAACTATTTAATATGATTACGGGATAAACTTGCGAACCGACCGCGACCGTTCATATCAAAGGCACGCTATTTGAAAGTTTGAAAATGTTCAAGTATTTTAATTAATTGAGTAATTCATAAACTCGTAGTGTGCACACTAGTTATTAATTAAATAACTTAGTCTATGCATCCTGCTTGAAGTTTAATTTAATATTAACTGAAAAAGTAGTATTTAATTTATGTAGCATACTATATGATTAAAAGTTCATAATATTTATTACTTATGTTACACGAATATTATTCAGAAAAATATACTTGGATTTTTTCCCAACGGTTCTCTGTACGATATACGAACAATGTAGGTTGTATGGGCCATCTCAAACGCACATCTCCAATTTGACGTTGTAGATTCAGGAAACTAACAATGCACGGTGTGGCGAAGCATTTTTGTGATAACAACGTGCTCGGTCGAACAAAGGTAGCCACGTGGTACACTGCCTAATTGGACGACTCGCAGGCACTGTCTCTCTTTGTTAAACGTGAATACTACGTAAAATTGTGTTAGAATGTAAAATGAGGTTTTCCAAAACAATGCTCTCGTAGAAATGTAGATGATAGGACTAAACCATGATGTTGTTCATATTTTTACGAAGACCTAATCTACGCGTAACTTTAAAGTCGAACCCGGAAAAAACAAATAAAACTGAACGCTACTTCCACTTAATACCTTCTCAGATTATTTATTTCTATATGGAACGAAATTAGATATAATAAGAAGGATGTGATACATAAACATTTCTCAGTGTAATAAAATTCATCTAAACTTATCATTCGAAGTCAATTTAGAACATTGTTTAATCAGTCAGGCGTATCTCTGTTATTAAGAATCTCGTATTACGAACATCAATTTTCTTTTTCATTTTACATTATCCAATGGATGATATTTCATGTTGTTTCAATTACGCTTTGTCGTAACAGACAAAAAGTTTCCGAGGAGCAAAATGAAATGTTAATTAGCTGTCACAAACTTTGACTCCAATAAGGAGGGAAATATAAAAAGAAATAAAAGAGCAAATATTAAAGAAAGCGAACCTGTTTGTAGCCACCGAGGCGAAGGGCCCTTTGCAATTTAGCTATTCGGCTGGTCGACAGGTAGACTATGGGCACCGCTTCTCCTGTCTCCAATTCGATGTCGAAGTCGTTAACAGCTTCACAAAACGTATAATTCTCAAACTTTTTTGGCTCGCTGTTCATTAGTTCGCCGCCTCCACTTATCTCGTCTTTTAAAACTTCGCTTGCCGGGATGAAAAGAGGGTTCTCGTAGTAACGACTAAGAAGTTCAGCTTCTTCGTTTTTGTCATCGTAAATTGGTTTTTTGGTATCGTCCGATTCCTCACTGTCCGGATAAGTTATAACACAATTGTCACTTGTTGGGTATTGTTGATCATCGCAAATGTCCTCGATTACGATCGAAGGAGTTTTGTCACTGGATGACGTCGAGTACGCGGACCATCGTAACGCGGTACTTAATTTTCCGCATTCCATTTTATCTGCAATTATCGTTTTGTTTACATTGCGTTCATTTCGAAACATTTGCTCGCACTGATAGATGCTGTCTGCAAATAGTGGGCGTATTGAATATTGAATTACAGTCTGCGATCCGTAACTAATCGTAATTGAATACATTATTAGAAATGTTGTTGTCATCCAATATTGCAGTTTCAATAAATTAGAGTTATTTTCTACTAAAATCAATATTTCTTACACTTGATCGATTGTATTATATTTTTTACGCTTACGATTTTCAGATATTTTCGCAAAACATGTAAAGGTTTGATAACGATGTCAGACATAAAATGTTTTGACGTATTTTTAAAAGTGGGATATGGACGGTGTCCGTCGCCGGCGACAGGTGTTGAAACAGGAGGTGATGAGGGTCACTGAGGGAGACCGTACCTACGACTGATTGCGTAAATTCACTGCCCTTTCAATACTGACAGTGTTTACGTTTTAAAATTACTACTTTTAAGCTAGAAAATTTTAGAACTGATTTTTTTTTGAATCTCGGATTTTTTAAAAGTATTATTTTTATACACAACTGTAATTCAGCAAACATTTTTTTATTCCTTTTTTGGAACAATTTGCGACTAGAATTGTGTTTGTTGAACTTACATAGTATTAAAAAAATATATTAATTATTATTAATTACAAAATTCAACTAAAAAATCATATGAAAACAATCAAAACTTTCGTGTAATAAAGATAACGTCTCTTCAACATACAATTCTCAAACGCGACTAATTTCCCGCCGACACGAATTTGCCTAATTCATCTTAAAATCTTCAAATCGATTTCAGTCGCACAGAGCTAAGTGCCATTTCTGAAGGTACCAGAAATAAATTAGTCTTGAGCCAGACGCGTAAGAACCCAAAAGGTAAATGTCATGCAACAAAACAGTTTGCCGTTTCGATGTCGTCGACCTCTCTCGTGTTTGTTTAGAATAATACAAACTCATCTAAGAGAATAGTATACTATTGATGTAGGTAGATACTCTAATATTTAAACTATTCTGCCAAAAGTTGTCTGAAGAATAAGCCAGAAACTGTTGTGTCTTCTCTCAATTTCGTATTATGATTATCTACGTTGATGTGGTTGTAACAGGATGACTGAGCTTTAGATTCTACAATTCGATACCGTATATGACAACAAAATAAAGTGTAATTTCATTTTTCATAACTACACAAGCAAAGACCATGTACCTAAGTGTTATGGATATCAGATTATTTTCTCTATAACGAAATTTCTCAAAATTCTAATTCGATTGAAATTGGCAAATTAGGTATTATTTGCAAATAGGAGGACCTTAAATCAAACTTAATACTACCCCAATACAACTTAAACATAAAATAATTTTGTATTTCGATTTTGATAAAAATGTTAGAAGAACTTAATTAATAAATAAGATGTGTAATAATAGTAAGATGTGTAATAATAGTATAAATAAGATATTGTACGGTGCTAATGTATCAGGACGGCATAGTCATTAAAATGACTAAGTCCTTTTTTGTACAGAATAAAAAAAAAAAAAAAAAAGCTTAATACTAGCTATACTAATAGAATGGATTGATGGTTAATTTCGTTTTCTTTCTATCACCAGATCGATGAAAGTAACATTATAAACAGACAGTCCAAAGAATGCTGAATCTACTATAGTTTTTACGTTGATAAAATATTACAAATAATAAACACGTGTTATTTAATTTTCAATGCCAAATGCAGTATTATTTATTCACTAGATTAGAATACAATTATAAATCTTGATTGATGAGTCATTATTATTTAACAATGGTCATCACCTTTTCTCATGTTCTTGAAGTTAATGTCATTGAACTTTAATATTAAACAAAACACATTGTCTAAACATCCTGTTGAGATTGCCAAAAAAACAGTTTTTTACTTTACTTTTAATTAGGCGACAGAGTTATTTTCGTATAATTATTGTGTTTTTCGAAGTGATAAATCATTGATAAATTAATCTAAATACTATATTATCATTGAATTTGAGGGGGGCATCTGAGGTAATCTTAATTTAATACTAATAATAATAGTTGTCAATCACGCACTGTAAACTACGATATGAGTAAAATACGTTAATCATCATATACTTCTTGTTATTATATCTATTTTTCTTAAAACACCTCGAATCTCATTTCAATTTTTTATATCTAAAACACTTGTTACCCACTATGACTATACGAAATTGAATGAAATACAAATCACTACTCCAATCGTAGAGGACGCCAATGTAAACAAAACGTAATCGAATTAAATTCTAATTATAATCGACGATGGACATACGATTACTTTTATTCATTCACTTCTATCAATTAACTTTAAAATCACTTCACAATTCACTTTATTAAAAAAATACACACGTAATTTATATGGTACCTTTAATCACTATTATTTCGGTAAATTATTGTTTTTTATCAATATTATTCTATTATATTTTGAACGATATTCTGGATTTGCCGCTCGGTCGCGCGACGCCGTTTGCGCAGCTCACGAATAGCGACTGAACTGCTAAATTCGGGATGAAGTGGGCTCAATAATAATATTGCGTATTTTCCACTTTCTTCCCGACGCGACAACTGAGATGACTCATTCTTAAGTCTATTGTACTAATGTTTTAGAAAATAATTTTGAAAAGTATTATCAAGAATTAATTTGAGCTATAAAGGAAGAATCGCGATATAAATTTGTATTACTAAGTCTAAAAGGCAGTACTTGTTAGTTTATGAAAATATGAATTGAAAAGTTTATTCTTCGCTCATTGAACGGAGATTATTTAATACAATTATTGACAGTAATCCTGTACCAAGCCATTACTGCCCACTGTTGGGCTCAGGTCCCCTCAGAAGAGAGACAATAATACAATCTCATAAATGAATATTTAGGCATAGCTTATAATGTAGAAACTATCTACTCGTGAGAATAAAACATTTCAACTTTATCGAATAAACGGACGTGGTACTTTAGGGCAATTATTGTTTATGTGCTGGTTTAATGAGAGGACCTTCACTAGTATTTTGACAAATATGCCAGTTTGTTAATTTGTATGCACAATAATTAACATCGTGTTGTTCAGTTTTAACTATAGATTTATTTAATTTAAAACCTTCGACAGTCGTACCAACGTGACTCACGCACATTCTCAAAGTCAGTAGACTGATTTAAAAGTTTAACGTTTGCATATAAACTCTATAGAGTAAAGCGACCTTGTGCGGTGACCACTCGCAGACGACGGTGTGGCTTCTTGGTCTGGTGCCAATAGTATTGTCGGAAAATCTTACCTCACAAAAAGTGTAATAAAATTGTTTATTTACCGTAAAATAATGTGTCATAGCTGTTTTGAATGAATCTTCAACGTAAAATGAACTAGAAGAAAATGGTTGTGTTAATATTTTTCGCATTAGAATTTTAAGCGCGATTTTTATTTGCATAATTGAATTAAGATCATCTTGATAACACGTCGCCTCAGTGCTTGTTTGGCCAATCTGCACTCGAGCAAATTTTACAGGAGACAGACAGCAAACAAGCACGGAATTTTCTTTTAGTGCCTTGTTGAGAAAAAAATTGAAATGAGATTTTTATTGTTTTAGAATTGAATATTTAAAAAATATATTTTACCAGTCGGATGGAAATTTTATTCTTTATAATACTGCATTAAAAAGTCATTTTCGTAAAAAATGTCAGATAGGCCAAACAAGCACTGAGGCGACGAACATTCTAAAAATGGATCAAAATCACACATTGGCAAATGCCTATTTCAGTGCAATCTATTCGTTTACAGTACTTAACGAACAGAATAATACAGATCGCAAATAATCGCTCCGTAATAATAATTTACTCACAAACGCACCTCTCAGCGACACTCATTTCAAGTGGTTCAAACGACAACGGGAACGAGTTTCAAACTAATGCAAAAACGTTTCAGAGATGAATGAAAAAAAATAATGTCAGATTGGTTGACTACAGGACTAGTGTCTAGGATACATGTCGTCTTATGTTGCGTTTACATATGGCTCACCAACTTATATATCTAGTAGGTATACCAACTGTCAAACGGTGTTTCACATAAGTTCAATGCTGGCTAATGCATACAAAACCCCTGTTTACATGTTGGTCCACTGTTTTGTTTCTTTCGTGTTTTGCACAAACTTTATTTCTGTATATCAAATATTATGTACTTATGCACTATTCTTCTTGCTGAATATTGCAGTCTTGATGGCCATCCAGATTTATTTCTAGACATCCGGCTGCGGTTTTAGTTCAAGACGTCTGCTATTAATGGTCGCGTGAATGACATCGCTATAAAGTTTAAGCTGTTTCAATAAAGGCCATCTTAGTCTTGGATTGGTACAGCTGAGCTGACTATCAAACTTAACATTAGTAGGATCACTGACGTCTTACCTAGAAATTTTTCTCAGTCTTGTTATGATGATTAGTGATGTTGAATGACTTTGTTGGACATCTATAATATAAAAATGAATCGCAAAATGTGTTGGTAAGCGCATACTCAACAAAGCCTGGACCAATTTGGCCAAATCTTTTTTTTAAATGTTCGTTGAAGTTCAAGGATGGTTTTTACGGCGAGAAAAAATCGAATAGTTGCCGGGAAAAATAAAAAAACCCGGGTCATAGGGTTCACGAAGACGACGTCGCGGGCAGCAGCTAGTTCTTTTATAAAATTTAAAGTAAATGGTTGGCATCACCTAGCTATGTATTTTGTAAACGTGTTTGTGTCTGATTTTTACGGTATTAAAAGGTAACGGCCCACCTGATGGGAAGCGATTTTCGTTCTACTCAAAGTCAAGGCACAGCTGACTGTTACTACTCTTAAGAAAAGCAATATTTTACTACCAAGAATATAAAGAATTAAAATTCAAAATATCTCCGTACAAATAATATCTAACTCGCTTTGAGTACTTAGCTAATGGATTTTCCATTATCGAAATTTTCATACCTAAAGATAATCAGACTTGATCTAGTGTTTCCTTTGTGTAATAAATTGTTACAGAATATAAACTTAAATAATAAATACGGTGTTAATTGAAAACCGTAATCAGCGGTTTGAAATATTAATAACTATTCAACACAAAAGCCGATTGATCCGTACTAATAGACAATTATTATTATAATAGTTTGCTTTACGAATTTGTTAAATATAGTGTTAGTGTTCTTGTATTCGAATTTCGTTGTAAGAAATTGAACAAATACTGTAAGTTTAAATTATTTTTAAAAATTTAATCACAACATACCTATTACCTGAGTTTAAACTAACTATATTAATAATTTTATCTGTCATATGACAATTATTAGAAAAAAAACTAAACTAAAACTTCTTCTTAAGTCTAAATTACAACACATCTTTAAAGTAAAATAAATTTATAATACCAATACAATTAAAAAAGATATCCAAAGAAAGTATGCCTACTTTGAATCCTGGTAATTGATCAATTAAAAATGAACTCTTGCCACGAAGTTTACTATCAAATTCAAACTCTCTAGTCAAATTGGATCAGTAACTTACATAATATAACAAAATGTTAACAATTTTTCGAGGGATAAATATAATATTTTTGCTACACAATCGCACATGTTGTCGACAACACGCTTCCAGCGGATTCTGTATGATATATGGATTTAAATTTCATATGTTTTCCCTATCCTTTCATTATTTGCGACACACCTGAAAACTTTTTGGAAGCATTTATGTGATATTGTTGATTTAGGTCGATACAATTAGATAAACCTATGTGGGTTCATTAAAATTTACAAATAATAATTAGAAGTACTGAAATAAAAAAAAAAAAACTTGAGAGGTGTCAAGGGACACCCGGATGGAACGAAGTTCCTTTCGATTATTTAGTGAGGGAATTGTAATATTTTTTTTTATGTTATAATAATTAGTTAGTTTAGAGAGAGAGACAGACGTTTTACACTAACTAATTATTATAACTTAAATAAAATATTTTGATCACAGCGCCATCTAAAATTAATCATATGAAACAAAATAAGGAATTGTTTTATAAAATATTTTGATCACAGCGCCATCTAGCATTAATCATATAAAACAAAAAGTGTCGTGACAACTTTTTCTTAAGAATTTCCGTCTAGGCCCCTTTCGATAACGCGCAATAAGGAACTTCGTTCCAATTGAAGCAATATTTTTCACACTAGAACACATAAAAATCACATTATTTCAAAACAAATATTGACAATGTTCAATCTAAGATTTATTGGCAGACTATTTCTCATAAACACGAAATTGATTTACCAAACTCAGAAACCACTTCCCCGAACAATTATTACATGTGAAATATAATACGTAACTCAAATAGGAAAATAATTAGAATCGTGAACATATTACTCTTTGTATCAACTATACAGCTGGGATAATAGAAATATATCAATCAATGACAGATGATGTGTTGTGAAATGATAAGGCTAATGATTCGTTATTTCAGGAACATATAAATTGTAATCACTTACATTATGGGTTAGTAATGGAAAATCAGCAATAGGAAAAGATTTTAGGATATGCAAACATTTTTAAGTAAAAATGTCAGTCAGTTGAACTCTGAAATCAATCATAAATAGTAGTATAATTTGCATTATTACTGATAACACTCTAGTTTTAAGCTAAAATTAAAACACCTGCTTCTGACACACACTTCTAAAACTGAAACTGAATAAAAGCCAAAACTATTTTACAACAGATAAAGAATCTAAAATCAAAATCGAGCATTATAATAAAACATATTTCTCTGAAATGTATGTGTTCTCGTTATGTATGTGGATGTGTGTTGTGACTTGTGATCATTAGCGCAAATCGTCCAACGTTGAATTTCGAGATACATTTTGTTTGACATACACGAAACCTTTTTCCTCAACCGTCTCGGGGCTGTAACTTTGAAATCTCGTGGCTGTCTTCCTTATTGTCGGCCACAATTTGCCGAGATTAAAAGCCGAGATCAATTGACGGTATATCCGATCCAGCTTGATCCACGTGTACGATCTAATTCTCTGGAAAAGTTGACGACAAAATACAAGTTATCAGAAAAGTCTTCTCAAGTGTTTCGTTAATGGCTTTTATGATTCGACTTAATTTACTTGATACGATCTTTATTTTTGTAAGAATTTTTGGACAAAGAAAAGTTTTCTTTATAACAGCAATATTTGAATTAATTTTCTATTAAAAACAACGTCGACTGGGTCCGAAAAAAATAATGGATTATGAGATGTTTTTTTGCTTGCATAGAATACTCTACTTCGTAACCTCAAGTTCAGGATCACCAAAGTACTTGATATAAATTTTGTACTTCAATTACCTATAGCTATAATTAACATATACTAAATATGATTCAGAAAGAACACAAAATAACGAGACCTATATCCAACAGTGAACGCACTTAATAAGACGGATCATTTCAAAAGAAATTCGCATGCGTGTTCCCTGAAATCAATTTGATTACCAATTCAGCTTCCAGGCAGTAGCTGTTAAAAATTAGGTTGCCGTTCCCAATACTTAATACTCCGTCTGGACACGCACATCTAAGGCACGAAATTCTCACTTTTCCCACGGTTCAGCACGACATCGACATATCGGTCACTCGTAAATCTTCAAGGTTTACGATTTTTTGATGAATGAACGAATGGTGACATAACATTTCTGGGAAGTTCGTAAGTGCCACAAATTCAAACGTATTGAACTGGAAGGGTCGATGTTTTGCTCGGGTTAAGGAGATATTGAAAAGAGCATTGTTATGACAAAGATATTTAAATTTAATGATTTCTTTATGGCTGCATTTGATATATCTAATTGTGATTTATAGTGTATTGTTAACAGTATTGCCAGAGTAGTCTAAAATATGTGTATGATAGATTTCATATCTACCTGATATCTGTATAATTTTTTCATCAAAAATACGTGAGTTTAAACTTTTTTATTCGCAAAATAAACAACCTACCCAATCCAGGCATCAATAACGGCTAATAACAGTGTTAACAAAGCTCGCAATACGTGTTTAGGTATCAATAAAGCCTCTCGGGTGTCCCATCATCAATCAAACGAGGCCAGTATCTGTTAACTTCATAAAAAGTGACGTCACACACTCGTGTACATATTTATGAAGTAAGCAAGTGATCTGGTATTGATGGCCAGCCCCATTCATCAGTGACCGTTAAATCCAAAAAAGTTGGCGACAAGTATTTTACGATCCCGTTAGAGGCATTATCTGCGCCTTTGTCGAAAAATCTTAAAACGAAACGGGATTTAAGATAAACTTAATAAAGAATTTCGGATATTTAAGCTGTTTGGAATTTGCTACTGGACTGTTAAGAAGAAAGAAGCAAGTATAAGATGATGTTTATTAAGATCATATAAAACATTTACGAATAGTAATTTAAATCCGCATGGATAGTAGTGTGTAAGCTATTTTTGGGACAAAGGACTCGGTTGATTGAACTCCAAATGTCAAAGAGGATTAGCTACTGGTTACCTTTACCGATGTGAATTAATGTGATTGAAGATAGTATTGCATAAATTATCATATTCCTGTAACTTAGTTCTTTAAAGCAGTGTTATCTTATTCTCTTTTCATTAATATCGAATACTAAGATATTATTATTGCAAGTTAAATTCACTAGACAACAGCATAGTTTTACTTGATGATAGCGATAGACTTCATTCTTCCCAATGTTTAATTTTAAAGTGTCAAGATTTTCATTTTAGAGACACTATCTGATCAAACGTTTTGTTCGATTCTGTGTATCTTGTGTTATTTCATCGAAGTTTGCACACAATGATTAATTGATACTATTAAAAAAAATCCGCACTGGGCAAGCGTGGTGGACTATGCCTAATCCCTCTCCTGAGGGAGACCTGAGCCCAACAGTGGGCAGTAATGGGTTGGTACAGATTAAAAAAAAATTGCAACTGCGGTTCATATTGTTTTATTGATGTCGGTGCAAGCTTGACATGTAAATTGACGGTTGCATATGAATGCGGGGCGCGACCGATTGGCTTCGGCCAACGTGTGCCTATTATGAGTGTCATTTTAAACCCACGCGACCAAAACAACAGCATTTTTAAAAGCCATTTGTGATTGCATAACTTGAGATTCTTTGATAACTTTGAACTATTGAAGAATTTTTTTATTGCACGATGACTAAAAAAGCCTACGGCCCTCTGAAGATAAGTGATGACCATTACTCATGAATCTATAAAATACAAAGGTACCATATATTCTTTAGCTTATAAGTAAATGAAAATCAATTATTTCTGACTGAGTCAAACTCCAAAATCTAGATAAAATATCTGGTAAATAATAATAAATCTCTCTTTAAATATTTGACAAATTACTTAAAAAGGTTCTTTAACTGAATAATACTTTAATACGAAACCATATTATCCGACATCAACAAAAGAAAAATTGTATAATTCGAAATCTTCACCTTCATTGATTTTTTTTAAATATTAATAAAAAGTTTACGTTTATTTTAAAAATAAGAGTTCCTACTTACATACGTGGGCCCTGTACGGTGCGCCCGTTTGGGCCGAGCCTCGTACTCGGGCAACTTTTGCCCGATACTTGCGCCGGCCACAGCGCATCGTAGCTATCAGGGTCATCCGCGGGTACCGCACCGTCGCGTTTGAGGTGGCGTGCGTGCTGGCGGGGACGCCGCCCTGGGAGTTGGAGGCGGAGGCGCTCGCTGACGATTATCGTTGGCGATGCGACCTCCGGGCCCGGGGCGTAGTGCGTCCCCTGCGGGAAGCTGTTCGGGATCGGAAGGCCCAATCTCGGCGGTCCGTAATGGAGTCGTGGGAGCGACGTATCGCTAACCCTACTTGGGGTCTGCGGACCGTCGAGGCGATCCGCCCCGTCCTAAAGGATTGGGTGGGTCGTGGCGAAGGACGCCTCACCTTTTGGGCGGTGCAGATGCTGACCGGGCACGGATGCTTCGGGCGGTATCTGCACCGCATTCAGGTGGAGCCGACGACGAGGTGCCATCACTGTGTAGGTTGTGACCGGGACACACCGGAGCATACGCTCGCTGTCTGCCCCGCATGGGAGCAGCAGCGGTGTGTCCTGGTCCAACAAATAGGACCGGACTTGTCGCTCCCGGGCGTCGTGGCGTCGATGCTCGAGAGCGACGAGTCCTGGAAGGCGATGCTCGACTTCTGCGAGTCCACCATCTCGCAGAAGAGGGTGGCGGGGAGTGCGAGGGAGAGAATTTATTCTTCTCTCCGCCCCGCAACAACCCGCCGCCGTCGAGCAAGGGGCCGGAACCGGGATCTCGCCCGGAATCTGGCCCCTTAAGAGTTTCGGGTCCCCAACGCATGTGAGTGCGAGCGGGGACCCAAGAAGGTGTCGTGTCTCGCTCAGCACGCCCTTGCGTCAGAGCATCCGGAGGATGGCGGACCGCGCTCCCCGACCCACGCTGGTTCTGACCCAGCGGGGTATTCCGTGGGAGGGTGACACGCGGTCCAGCCATCTTGGCGGGCTTCGGATAGCCCGCCGACCGAGAGAGCCGGTGGCCGTATCGCCGGCGGCTGCCGGCTCGGCGTCCGGGGGCGACGTGACGGAAAAGTGTGCCGAGAGCGTTACGCGTCGCGCCGTCCCACAAAACCCCGTGCTGGGTTCTGGCCTCAGCCGGGGTTCGGACGCTGAGTGTGAGCGGTTGGAGGTTTTAGTGAGGTTCAACTCCCACATACCCCGCCCGCGGGGCGGGCGGGGATCCGGTGATTTCCTCCAACTGAAAAAAAAAAAAAAAAAAAACTTACATACGTGAATAAAAATATGATATAATTTTCAACTGGGTTGTTCTCGCGTATAACTATGATTATAATATAAAAATAAAAATGGCAGACATGAACGACATGATTTTGTCATAGTTCAACCTCTTGAGAAATCCAATTTTTCAAAAAAGAATATAATGTTTTTATAATTACTAACACGCAACACAATGCTTTAGCAAAACCATAAAATGTTGCCTGACCTGTCGTTAACACCGTTTATCATATGTCAAGAGAATGCCACGGGGTCACAAACTGACCTGTCTATTGAAGAATTCATAGTTGCATTTTTTACTAACACAATACATAAAAATGTCGCAATTTTATACAAGTTTGACCTTTACACTTCATAGGTTACTTCGGTTTTTAATTAAAGCGCCATTGATTCGTCTTTTTTCATATAAATTAAATTATATAGATAACTTCGTCTTTAGTAGATACTTCAGTTTTTTGAAAAAAGTAAATAAGGAGATCGAGCACACTGACACGAATAATGTACCACTACAAAAAACTTCCGAATGTCATATAAAATGTTAAATCACCATTTTAGGCTAAATATATTATTATTATGTCCATGAAAAATCTCCTTTCTAGAAATGTTATATTTTTCTTTACACTTACCATGATTACACTCCGTATTTGGTATGACGTTACAAATATCTGAATAACATAAAATGTTTACTGTCCCATACTTATGTCACCTACTTAAGCTATTTAAATTTCGAAACATCGCTGTTTATCTTGTACTTAAAAAAGCTTGAAAAGAGATTTCTTGGGATAGTCTGTAGACTGTGTAGGTAGTACGCAAGAAGAAAATTCATCATCTATTTACTATAATGGATTTCTTAGCCTGTAGCCGATTCTGCTTCTTCTAGTACATAAGACTGTCCTTCTAATTTCAAATATTCGGTCAATCTTTACTCTGTGGTGGCGTGTACCTAACCTCACGAATGAGGTCGATTAGACCGTTACGATGTTTACGCGAAGCCTATTTACCGGACCGGACCTAGCCACATAAGCTTCAACGACATTTAACGAGCTGTGCACAATATTCGATAACCTGAAATTAGCATTGATACGAAAACTGCGTAGTGCTCAAGTAGGGATGTTAAAAAATAATCGATTTTTCTTTTAATAGGTTATTATTTTCGAATAATCGATTTTTAATAATCGGTTTTGAAAGTCATATTAATCGATTTTTAATAAATCTACCTTCCACGATAAATGGACTTTCCAACAGTGAATTTTTGAAATCGGACCAGTAGATCCTGAGATTAGCGCGTTCAAACAAACAAACAAACTCTTCAGCTTTATAATATTAAGTATAGATTAAGAATAGATATCAAAAGGATGGAGGATTTTAAATAATAGAAAAAATCGATTACGTATTTTTATTAAAATCGATTATTGACAAATTGATTAATGTTTAATAAAATAAAATCGATTTTTATTAAATCGATTATTTTCCATTAATCTCACATCCCTATGCTCAAGTACCAACGTAGCCTACATTGGGTCGTAAAGTCTAAGGCTGACTTACTTTCATAATCCAAGGTATAAGTACCTATTTAGGACTAAATCTTCGTACACAAAGCGGCTCCTTATTATACACCTACCTATGTATTTTTAAGGGTTTCGTTCACAAAGGACCTATTAACTTTGTCTCTGTATGTTTCCACTTCAGACTCTTTCCATCTCAAATGGAGAATTGAAGTCAGAGATGTTTTTTCCTGGTTAATTTGTGCATTACTTCAACCGCTTGTTGTGAAGGCTGCTGAAAGTATACTTTTCATCAAAACAAAAACCCCGTTGGCTGAAATAATAAATGCTACGGTTTTCCACGGTTCAGTGGAGATAACTTTGCAACTGAATTTGATTTATATAACCCGGAAACTTAGCTATAATAAATGGGAATCGAAAACTTTTACAGATTTTTAGTAAAAAATTCAATATCTATCGTAGCTATAAATTGAAGCTTATGACTGTAAACTGGATAGCGGAAGCCCAAGTACTAGAAAAAACTATCAACGGAAAATTAAAATAACACACTATTTTTCTGTTATATTTTAGGTGACTAAATCTGATATTTAAAATCAATAAAGAAGTAAATAAATGGAGGACCAGAAAATTATTGCATTTAATCTTAATGCGATAAAATTGTACACCAGAAATACAGGTAATTAACCATATAGGTATAAGACACATTATGTATCTAATATATGTACTAGGGATGTTGCGAATGCGTATGTAAATGCGAATATTCAATTTTGAACAAAAAGTTCAAGGTTCTTTACTGACAAGTCAACTGTATCTTCCAATTGTCATTTTAATTTATATGTACTACAAAAGAGGTACCTATATTTTACGTATCCTGGATCTACATGGGAGATATGGATACGTGCCGCCCCCCCACCAAATAACTGAAACACCCCCGCAAATTATCTTGACAACAAAATGTCGTAGACCCGTCGAGTTTGGGCTCATTTTAAAGAGTAGTTAAAGGCCATTATTTTTGCTTTATCAGATTCCCTGTACACCCACATAACATCCTCCTAACTTTTGTCAAAACATTCGCATGTTTTTTTGCGAATGCGAATGCGAATATTCGTTACATCCCTAGTATGTACTACCATACCTAATGTTTTGTACTTCATACCGTGAAACATGTCTGACTTTCATTTACGAGTAATAAAGTCAGGTCATGCACTTGGGACTACTATCTTACGTCTCGAAAAGAACATTCGCTTTAACTTGTCTCCGGTTACAAGACAAATATACTGGTGAAATAAAATTCATTACAAAGTTACAGTAGCGGTTAATGGTCATCTTTCTCCGCGAGCTCTTGACTTCTATTTATACAAAGTGTCGCTCAGCATGTCTTGGAATTCATCCAAGTGCCAGTTTTTAAAAAAGGAATTCATTGCGAAACGTAAACTCTCTTGATAAATCGCCAGTCTTTCGGTTATTCCTCGAACTCGTTTAAGTAAATAAAGTGGATTTTGCGCATAAAATTACGAATGTTATTGGTATTCGTTTAAACAAAGATTGTACTGAAAGAAAATATTTTGTTTATTCCTGTTTCATCCATGTTTTTCCTTTCAACCTCTAGAGAATCTTGTCAATCAAAACAATCTCTTCGAAGTCATGTATGAAATTAATAACAAATTTATCAATTATAACGACTTAGGAAGAGTCATAAAACTAGAAAAATCATGTGGCAAAAATACAGAGTAAGTTGTAAAAATATTCTGTTACTCTGTATAAACTACTATAAAAAAACAAGAATAGCCGCACATGTATACTAATGAATAAAAACCCGACACACATTCTCCGGGATCATAATAAAATCCTCATTACCGCTTCTCCAACGCAAAATGAAGGACAATTAAACAAAGCGAACAATCGAGATGAGCAAAGTAATCGATCATTTCGGAACGTTTGACAGGACATCCGGCAAATACACCCGAAGCACAGGATAAGTAGACAGAAGGAAAGCTTCACACAAACTAATACAATAAAATTTCAAAAGGAATACGAGAGCGAGTGTGAAATTATAAGAAAAGTTATGTTCGCAAAAATTAAATTTAAAATCAGATTTGTCAACCTTTTTTTTCGCCGGTTCCTCACCCGCCCTGCGGGTGGGATGTGTGGAAGTTGAACCGCAATCAAACCGCTCACACTCAACGTCTGAGGCAAGAATCCAGCACGAGGTTATGTGGAACGGTGTGACGCGTGTTACTCACTATGGCACTCTTTCCCATCACGCCGCTCCCGAGATTTGTGAACCCTAGTGCAATTGTAAATATTATCTGTCAAAAGAGTACCTAATACTGGGAACTAACTAAAATTAACTTTTGTCTAGTAGTGCCACCTATGTGACATTTTTCAGCCACAGACAATACATGAGTTTTACATCTGTATAGTACAATAAACTGTGACTGAAGCCAGCTATCGCGGCCGAATCGTAATCGAAACGGCAAGTTTGATTGGCAGAATATTGGAATTGGATACTGAGCTGCGGGATTTTTCGGTATTACGTTGTGTCATAGGCTTAAACGCAAGATTGTAAGGCTGTTTGATTTCTACAAAGTAAAACTAAATACTTTTGTTGTTGTTTGTGTAACGATAGAATTTTACGTTAAACAAAACATGTTAAACAAAACTTAGGCAATTGAGATAGTTAAAAATTTGTTTAACTTTCCTTTCCATGACTTTCACATTTATAAATAAAAGACAAGTAAGCCAAGTAAGCTTGGTAATGGGTACATTTCATTAGGAAAACATTAATTATACTTGTAACTTAAAAATGTAACTCTACTTACCTTATCCAGTGCTCTTTAAAACTAGCACCGCATATACTTTACTTACACATCTCAAAACCTCAAACGAATTACTTTGTTACCCAAAATACATGACAGGGTTCTCTAATGCCATCTTATTATCCCCCACAAAAGGCTCGTTGACGTCACACGGCTCTGATCTAACAAAGAGAGCCTACAATCCGCAAAGGACTATAAATGTATTGTCCATATCGAGTTTCGGATTTGATTTGACGGCTTTTGCGAATCATCATAATACAGGCTTGACGGAAATATACTCTTAAAGGGAGATTTAGTCTGGATCAAAGCGTTATATGGAAAATTTCTTATGAATTCTTTTTTAAATCAACATTTCTTAGGAACTCAATACGAATATAAATATACACCATATCTGTGTTCTAGTGTAGTACATTTTTTAATGAAGTGTTTTTATGAAAATGACAAACTCACCAATTCCTCAGGTGATCCCGGTTCCTTCATACCATTGCTCTTATCTGTGCTCCCTGTCTCTGTAACAATAGAAATAATCTTAATACACTCTTATTAGTGAAAAAGTTAATAAAAAGTAAATATTTTTCACTTTCATACTTTCGTAATTAATTTTTGCTTAAAAATATCAAACTGTTATCAGAAACAATGTCTTTAAACACTAGCGGTTATCTACATCACTTACACTATTACTAAACGGATTCTTACCACGATTATTTTTAATTGAGCGATCCCGATATTTCGGCACTGTTTCAAGCGCCATGATCACGGGAAGACTAAAGAACTGCGGGTAGGTCATTTAAGAGCAGACAAATCTGTCTACCCTCTTTCTCGTTCGCAGTTCTTCAGTCGAAGATCGTGGTAAGAACCCGTTTAGTAATAGTGTAAGTGATGTTATCAGAAACGTTACCGACCACTACATTAAATTAATTATTTCATCAATAATGTTTTCAGTAAGTATCGAAAATACATTTCATTATTGTGTAGGTACTTTCTTCTCTAATTCTCTAACAAACAACTCACTGTTTTTTAAATTAGGTAGTGCAACTCGTTCGTATTTTAAATTCGAATCGAGCAACCACAGCCACTCGAAACTAGGAATCCGTTCATTAGTGACCGTAAACTAATCACCTGCAGTGTCACCACAGGAACTCACTCGGATTACCGCTTCAACAGATTTCAAAGTTATTTCACAGACATTATAATTGCATTATGAGTATCTGATTTCAAACTGGGATATTGCGCTGCATAGACGATTTACTAATACTGCCTTAAAAATGTAAGAGGAATGTTTCTACAAATTGGCTACGCAATAACTGCTTTGAACCTACATAGAATTACCTATTAAATAAAATCTAATATATGGCTTACCTTTAATATAGTCATGATAAAATGCGCAAATATTTGGTAGGTATTACAATAAAGCAACTCGGAATTAAATGCAGTTGTCACAAAATATTTACAATAAATACCTACATAGAACGAACAAGAACCTGCTTCTTTTATCTTCACCAAATCATAAATAATTATAAACAAAAGCTCACAAACGAACTAGCCTACGAATTTAGCACTAAAGGAATCGTGGTTAACATTTTAAAGAAACTGGATACGCGTAGATAAGAAGATGAATAAATCTGTGATGAAAATAAAACGTCCCTTCGAATAAAAATGCGATATCGAGACACTCAGGGCAAATTTAATTATCGAAGAATTCGTGCACACAACACGAATATAATAATTGAAATGACAAAAATTTTTTCGTTAATGAAATTCGTGGCGTTAAATAGGGCACAGTTCGTGAGACAACTAAATCAGTGCCATTTTGTCGAAAATACAGCTAGTCATGCCCGACAAAAATAGAACTTATTTAACATAGAATAAAGTCCATTTTTTATTACTATAGGAAATGTATATGGAACTATTCTCTTTCGTTGAAAATAATTAGTTTTTAATGCAATTTCACTTCACGGAAAACTGGATGTGATTTACTGTAATCGAAATTCCATCGAAATTATTGTACTGCCAGTGTTTTAAACCGCTTTGATGAAGTGTCTGTTATGACCATTTAGTTAATGCAAATTGAGTTCGATCGTATCATATTAATGGTAATTTGTAATTGTGGGGCGGTTAATTGGTTTTGTTTATTATAAATATAAGAAACTACATTTGAAATTGTTCATTTAAGTTTATTACTACGTATCAAACCAATCTCTCAATAACGAAATTGAATGTGAAGGTAGATTGACATTGACATTGACTGACATTGCAGAGGTTCATGAGCGACGGTAACCACTTACTATCAGGTGGGCCGTTGGGTCGTCTGCCTACATGGAAATAAAAAAAAGATGAAAACTAGAGTCGAGGTACATCACAGCAAATATAGTTTCAAGAGAGAGCAATCTGAAGAACACAGACGAAGATATTATAAGAAGTTTCAAATTATAGAGTAAGGTGCTCTGTGTCTACTCCCTCTAAATAGACCTAAGCCTATTAGTGGATTCAGGTTTTTGTAATAATTCACTGATTACGATAAAAATAAATCTATAATTATTTTTTTTAATGCCCGCTGTTCTTGTTTCTCCAGTTCTTCTAAGGACTGCAGTGATAGATTGCTATTGACTTTATTTGCTATAGAATAGATATGTATTTTATATTAATTTTAAAATACAGCAATCTGAACTCGGTGTCAAAATAATTCTCATCAAAGTTGATACTTTGTTTAATAATCAAATAATCCTTACTCTGAATACTGGATAATACAATGTGGGTTTTCATGAGATGGATTAGAAGTTATATTAAAAAATAAACTAGTTTGATCATCACACATACTCTGTTTACATATTATGTTATTATAAACAAGAGTAGATTAATCCGTGTGGTCGAAACTTTACTTCGCTCAATGATGTTTAAAATAATAGAATGGAATGTCAACAAAGGACAAAGATTTTAAAAGTACCTACTAAAGTAAGGTTACATTCACCATGCTTCTATTTTATTAAAACGCAACTGTGACCGATTTACGTCGATTCTTAAACCACGGAAATTTACGAATTAAGTAGGTAATTTTTTTTTAGGCAAAAATTTTCGTTACTGTCGTAATAGATGGCCCTGAATAATATGTTTCAGCAAGTTTATTTGTCTCGGATCTCGCACCGAACCTAATCCGAAGGCACTGCTGTCATCAATACCTATATCACAATTAATTTCATAACGTCACTTATATTTTTGGTAAAAATATATTTCTAGTTTGTGGTAAAGTTACTTCACTTCTCATCCATGTAGATGTTTTTGAGTTTATTTATAAATTATCCGTATTTAAAATTTAATAAGAGTCCTTGCTACAGACATCGACAACGGTACATTTCTGATGACATTAAATGTCTATATTTAATGAATATAAAAAAACAGGTATGTCCCATCTATAATTTGTGCAAATTTTATCTTTGCATAGCTGTAAATTAGTTTGGGGACGGATGTCGAAGTTGGTGTCGCGAACAAACCAGGTTGATTTGTTTCGATTCACCGCTTCTAAAGCGTCAATGATTGTGTCATACGCAGATTCAATCAGGCGCTTTGTGCTCTAACGAGTACATGTGTGTCCAAATGTAACGTTTTAGAAGGGATTAACATAATCACTAGCTGCTGGTTTTACACGTGATTTGCTTTGCATGATTTGAAAGGGACAAATGAGGATGTGCAATGTAAAAACTGTTTTATCATATTCAATAGTTTTGAATCCATTAGAATGATTTTGTGTGTTTAACTTAGAAGCAGTAATTTTACATGTTATTTATGCATGCGATAATTATCGAGTTGATTATTTAGGATGCCAAGGTCGATTGAAGGAACTTGATCATCCCAATACATGAACAAGAACTTATAGAAATTATACCATCTATAAAATAATAAGGAATTGTAATCCAATCTTTCGGTCAATATACAAGAATTTCATATCACAATATAACGAAACTTAATTAAATACTTCCAAAATCTAAGGACGCTGGGAAAATACTCGTAAGAATCCGTACGTCACGATTGCGTAGGCAGACTGGATAGGCAACGACTGAAACATACGTGCGGTGCCTACGCAAAAACTTATCAGATCTCGTTATTTGGCTGCGGTCACAGAACCATCGGTAAACTCGATGTGATAGGGCTGCCAATGTCGCTTTTTACATGACTTGTCTTGATGTACAAACTACAATGATATATTAGAACGTAAGAATATTCTTACGTTCGTTATAGATGTGGATACATATATATTTCGAAAGTCTAAACAAAACATTACTACTAGTTCCCAAAAATTTGGCTCTGTCTTGAGAAGAAAGAAACTCAATCGACATGTCTTGTTCTGTCAAAGTTGTTGTTGTATCGAGTTGGTGTTGTAAGCAAATGAGTTTTAGAAAATTTTGCATAGGAAGCTACTTAATAAGAATACTAAATTATATTGGTCTCCTTAATAGGTGGTCTTAATAAAAATCTTTACAAAATCTGTAACAAAACTTTAATAAACTTTGCATTCTTCTGACACACATCTTTATAAAGGTTCATTAGCAAATTAAATTAGAAAAAAGTATACTTCTATCTAACGTACCTACCTACCTATACAATCAAGATTTTTTTGAATTTTGGCAACATTTGGGAATCTTTTATTTTTGAATATTTTAGACTATTACAACACGAAAAAGCGCAGCGAAATTGAACCGAAGTTCGGCCGAACCTCGGCTGAATGTTTCGTTTTTACCGAATGTTCGGCCGAAGTTCGTATTCGGTTCAAACCACATTCTGCCCATCCCTAAGTAAAAACTAAAAATGTAATAAATGTGGAATGAATTTTGTTGTAATATTTTGGCTTTTTGCAATTGGTTGATAAGTGATTAGAAAAGTCATGGAACTTTCGCTATGCCAGAGGTACATTAAAGCCATTAGTGTATCAAATAGATTATTTTTTCTATTGAAAAAAAAGAAGCTTAGTAGCCCTAATAGAAATGTAATCCATAGATTTATTTACTGATATCCAAAAATATACCATCTCATAACAAGTTATAGTCGTTTTGACGATCAATGAATATTAAAGATTAACATCAAATAGTATTATGGGCATTGATTTAATAATACGATATCGGCAACTAGTTAGTCCCTATTTTACTTTTTCCATTTTTGCTGTTTTTTTCTTATCTGTATCTGAGTCTATATCATAATAATATTATAAAGGCGAAAGTTTGTATGTATGGATGTATGTTTGTTACTCTTTCACGTAAAAACTACTGAATGGATTTGAATGAAACTTTACCACAATATAGCTTATACATCAAAATAACACATAGGCTACAATTTTTGAACCCCTTTGTAACGCAGACGAAGTTGCGCGGGTCACCTAGTTATCCATAAACGGTTTATGCATCTCAGGATTCGCATTGTTGTACGATATGAATTAGAAATATCAATTTATTTGAATGATTCTGAAGACTTAAATAAATAGATTTATTAATTACATACTAGATGTTACTGTTCTTTCCATATTTTCTAAGCAAACAATAAACTTTAGAACAATAATAATAAAATGTGTAATTATTCGATAAAAAAAGGACTCGTGAGAACATGTAAATTATTATATCATTGAAATTAATTTAATAATTTCGTTACGGTATTTTGAATCTTAGTCGATGGCGATACGGTCTAATTGTTGACCTTTAAATACTGCGGTTATAACCGCAACCAGTAAATCTTTTACCACATAATAACTCCAATTTCGTCGTAAAGCGGAAATACTTTACAATTCATTAGCTTTTTGCGCGGTTATATAGTATTTTTCATTTTTGTGAGAGAAACATTTGTAGGACTTTAGAATGTCTCTTATTTAATTTAATTCATTGGTAAGAATTGAATGTTCATAACGCATTAAATATTGAGTAAGTTAAAGAATCAAAATATAGGATCATGCAGTATTTCCTAATTTTGTCATGTTGTCTCTTGCATCATCCATCAATAATTTTAAAGTAGGTACAACTACTTATGCAGTTTTCACGTACGAATACAATAATAGCTTTGGTTGGAAAATTGTTTGCGAAGTTTGAAAGATTTAAGGATAGATAAACGAGGACAAACAGTGGTAAGCGACTTAGTTTTATGTCGATATTGATTGTTGACTAATACAACTCAAGCCTTTTAATCTCTAAGAATTTCCGACAAAGCTGTGGAATCGCTTAATACGGATCGGGCGGGGTCAATCCGAACCATAAAAGACGGGTTTATGCAACACTTATAGACTTTCAAAACTTTCGCTGTCAATTAAAAAGAGTTGCTACTGGCTTTTGGCAATCGTCCGGCGCTCACGTTTGCTTCGTGAGGTCACAGAATAACAATATAAAAATAAATCTTCATACAATTCACTTTTATAAACTCACGCTTACGACACGATGCGCCGTTTTAAGTGGTTTCATATAAAGAGCGAGTGTCAAAAGTTTCGGAACAGTTATGTGTGAAAAATTCTTAAGCCTGGTCAACAGAACTATCAGAAGCGTGGCCCATATATGAGATTTATTTCTGTATCGTCAATATTCTGCGGTGAGGTCGTGAGTGATGTCTTTCTGTTATATAAAACAGCTATTGTTCCCGTTTCGGTTTTGACTGATTGCCTGACGGTGCGATTGTATTGTCTTCTGCGCGGAACAATCAAGCCGATCTGTTAACTGGATTGAGTAACGGAAATGTAATTCTGGCTGAATTAAGTTATGGAGATTTTGAAGGTCGCTTTGTATGGTAATAGAATTCGAAGAAGTAGATGATAGTATTGTTCTTGGATTCTTAGAATTTAAAATTTATGTGTGTGAAACATATCTCAGAATGTATTTGTATTTTCCGTTTTTTAGTAACGATTACCTATAAAATACTTTTCTTTAACGCACTTAATTTTAATTTAACCAAAGAATGCTCAACACAAGCCGATACAAAGAAAAGTTAACGCAATCTAATTTATTCATATTTGAACATAATATAACCACTTACATATTTATGAAAATGTCGTACATTTCCATATTAAAAACTACCTTTACCGACTCCTTTCCGTTGCTCGCAAAGCGAAATAGGTCAGCCTGGCTTCTCCACTCTCGTGAAGAACGACCGCCTTCACGGAGGCGTTCCCTTAAAATTCTTCAAAGTAAAATTAAACGAATATTTGGATGCACATTTAATTTTTATTTTAACATTTAAGTTATAGTTAATAGTTTTTAATTTGTCACTCGTAAATTGTTAAGTAGCTAAAAAAAAATAACATTTCGGCCATTACTCGCATGCTTATTTAACGGGTTTTTATCACAATTTTTACTATTTCAGTAGACTTCGTGATGCTCTTACAAACATACTTTCGTTAAGTATCTGAACTTTTGTATTACCAATAGCTAGCAGACATAGGTGCTATGTTGACCAAATTCTGTAATTTCAAATTCAGAAATCATTCACTTTACAGATCTTTATTTCCAAATTGAAAAACAAAAGAATAACGACTAAAACATCGTGTCAAACACTTTTAAAGGGAAAGATAACAAAAATGTTTGTACTACATTTAAACCCTTTTTTCCTAATGTCAGCAAATTAACCAGCTTTCGTTAGGACAGACGGACAGCCAGGATCCTCTGAAGGGTGTTTTAATTAAGTTCTCAACTTTCTTGCACCACTTTATAGCAGGTACATGGAGCTTCTCGTACTAATTTTGTAACAAGTGGCTTAAGTTTTAATTAAAATAGGAGACTTAGTACATTCGCTTTCTGAAAGTTATTAAATCGTGACGTGTGCTGTTTACGACTGAATGGAACCACTCAGATTTACGACTTGGTTAAGTTAAGACTATTGTATACGTAGAGGTTAAATCATAATGCTGTATTAATCACAATTTATTCGACGGTAAATAAATTATTATTCTAAGTAATTAAGAAGTTATTGTTGCTCTTTGACTCTTTCATAGTTGGTTAATTAAAAGTTCATATACAATTATCACTTATAGTATGATGTATACAACTGCAATTAGTAGCATTCTTTTAACTTCTAGGTTCACAATTTAATCCACGCATATTTTAGATCATGATCATAATGTAATTGTATAATGGTAATAAGTATATTTTCAGACAGACCTGGCAATGGCTAATATTTACTTGTATGTTCATCTTCTCTATTTTTCTCTAAAACAATGCCCATAAATGTAACAATTTCATTACAACTGATGATTTATAAAAAAAATACAATCATCTCGTTATAATACTGACAAATTAAAGTAGATTCAAAAGAAGAATTTCTGCAATCAACTCCAGATAACATCGTCAAGTTTCGCCGAGTAAGAAACTTGTAAACCGCGTTATCTATGAACCAATTTTTTTTTTCTGTTGAGTGAATTCATGGCTCGGCTGCGAGACAATTTAACTTTACCTGAGAGCCCCCGAGATTCATAGCTGCTTAACTAAGCGGACCTCTTGTGAATTTTGTATCTGCGCGTGACTTCAATCATAAAGACAAGCCTATCAAACACGCTGAGATTACAAATCCTGAACGCATACATTTTGTGGGGAGATGTTTACAAATAAATTATTACGAGTGCGAGTGTTGGGGCGTGTATGGAAATATAATATGACTTTGATCTTTCCCCGGGATTCACGTAAAATAAAGAATTTAGCTTTGGAAAGACTTAAAATATTAAGAGTTTTGGACGTGATGCCAAATCGCATGTCAAGGATAAACACGTTATGATATCAGGTATCTAAATAATGGGAGACTTATTACTGAGTTTGAGACTGACTTGCTAAGTATAAAGGTGTGTTCGTATGTAGAACAAGGGTCCTTTACGAGGCAAGCGGTCACAGTTGTGAACTAACAGCAATAACTACAGAAGGAGAGTTAATTAAACCCTCTTACTGCGGTACCCGGCTCGATGATTACTGACGATGAGCGAACACGCTTACCAAGAACACACATGTTTTGCTTACATGTTATGTCAATATTGTGTACAAGGCTGTTTTACGTTCCTTCAGTTTCGATTAGAGGACAAAAATATTAAGGATTTTTTCACAAATACGTTTAAGTATGCAATGCTGCTATCTAGTAGTAGGAGTAAAATACATAATAAATCGGGGGTGACGGGGCGATACGTGAGCGACAATCGCGAACGCGTCCCGTCACCCCTACCAGCCTCGTGCCGGGTTCTGTCCCGGCCGGGGATCGGACGTCGAGCGTGAGCGGCGGGAGGTTTTAGTGCGGTTCAACCCCCACATACCACACTCGCGGGGCGAGTGGAAGTCCGGCGATTTCCTCCCGTCCAAAAAAAAAATAAAAAGTAGTAAAATAAAGTTTATTAGTAATAAAATTGTTGAACTAGTTATTTTAATTTAAAATATAATTATAAAAGTATTTGCTATAAGTAAAACTCTCATAAAACAACTGAATACTGGAACTCTTTTCAAGAAAACCGTTCAAATTTCAAAAATAAATACCTAAATAAAAATATTATTAAGGCAACAGGGCTGAAAGCCTAATATGAAATCTGGTTCCCATATACCACGTCTCAAATCAAATAGTCCACTTAACCTCACGCAATATGCTGTTTAACCTACACACGACAAGCGCCTGTTATTACGAGTATGTTGGTTGTGAAGGTGAAATTCAATCTTATGTGGCGAGTGTTTGCAACTTGTGGCCCGCAATTGTATTCATTGAGTGCCATTTATTTTGTGTGTAGTATTTAGATTGTTAAATCATTTTAAAAGATTTAATTATTTTAGTGTTTTATTTTGTAAAAATTATTCCTTTACGCTTTTTACTAAGTTACATTACGAATGAACATGAATGTAGTTTGATTCTAGTTTATAGCATCTACAACGGGCTGATGCGTTTTTAATAAGAATTTAGTAGTTTTTGTAAAGAAACTGTAACATTTAATAAGGTAGTTCTTCCCAAAGTTTATAAAAACTAGTCCTATGTATGATGATTTGCCCTAAATAGGCAATGTTCAAAGTTTGCAGACGACTGCTACGGCTTTACAACACAACACATACAAGTCGAGATGGCGGCATTATAATTTCTATTATAAGGTGCAAAGTGATGAAAATTAACAGATTAACTATATAATAATGTATTGAGACAATTTGTTATCTTTAGTTTCTCGAACCTAAGTAGTTTACATATAGGAATAGACGACAAATCTAATTAATATTAATATTTAAAATCGTTATTTATAACAGCGATTCGAATATTATCTTTTTATAAAATCAAATTTAAAAGTAAAAAAATCTAAATTGTTATTTTTATTATAAAACAAATAAACGAGCCTAAGACACAACGGATGCTAACTGGTTCATTCTTAAAAATGGTCGTCTGGAATAAATTGCGCAATTTAAATCCTGACAAACCTCAGCCTCAACTGTCCAAAGCAATTTAAGTTTTGATTATTCTCAATAGTTTATTAAACTTCGCATGTCGTAATGGCGACTAATTAACGAAAGGCGATCGCTGTTTCACTAACGAGTTCACATAGGGAGATAAATCAGTACATTTTTTGCTTGACAGTTGACTCGTTCGACTGGATTTTTTTTCACAATTACTGCAACAGGTTCCACCTATCCATCAACTCGTTGTTAAATGCTTATCGACCCGACAAAATATTCCGAATGCCTATCTCACGCATCGTTCAGAAACAAATATCATTGAAAGAATTTTTATGTGTATAACGAGCATTTTATTAGTGAAATGAATCGGTGTATTACCTTATCATCTAAGTTATTATAACGAGTTTTGAGCACGGAAACACTCATTCTGAACGTATTTAATTAATTTCTATTGCACTTACGTGGAACCGGTTTAGGTAATTTTAAACCTAAAAGCTATCAATTAGTGTTGTCGTATTACTATATTCTTTACTGATAATGTCCAATAAGTTTTGGTTATCTCAAAGTAATGGGAAATTTAAATTCTTTGTAAGCCTCTTATGTATAAATCAATTGAAATCTGTTGAATTTACTAGAAATTACAAGTTTCTAAACGTGTCTTCATCAAAGATTTAGTAAATGCACAGTTTTGTTATTTTTCGAACTATAGGTACTTCTAAAGAATTGTATCTTTATATCTAACTTTTTTATATTGAATCGTGAATAAAGACAGTAGGTAATGAATGCTACTAAAATGTCCAATAGTTTATGTTACCTACTGTATTGCATTTACTGACTAAAAACCTCCATCATGTCTGCATCGACAAAACAAAATAACACGACAAAGTAGAAACAGCTCCTGCCAATTACAAATGCCAATAACATTTATAAGACCACATGAATTGGTAATGAATGCCCGTAATTTACACAGAGATGCAGCTATCCTCTTATTTGTTCGTCATAAATTGAAGAGTAAATAGAAACTGATGATATTTTCTCGACGTAATTCAAGCCTTGGATAGACGCATCTGAAAGAATGTCGCTAGGCGAGCTCGGTGACTTCATAAATATGAAGCTGGTGATTACATGTCTGTACTCATGGTGTTTTTGTACCGCATCCTCTTGAGTATCGAGGCCATTCGCAGAGATCGTTTCATTCAGAATTATACACTTAGTATATATGTATATCGCAGGAGATTTTAAAAATAACTTATAATCTACATAAATTCAGGAAAACTTAGTTAACATGTTATTTACTGGCCAAACTATAATTATATATATTTTTTTATTTTTTTTATTGCAAGGTAGATAAACGAACATACGGCCCGCCTGATGGTAAGCGGTCACTGTCGCTCATGAACTTCTGCAATGCCAGGGCAAAGAGGGGCCGTTATCTACCGCCTACCCTTACAAGACTTTTCTTAAACCTCGTTTAAAGAGGGACATGTCATAATTGACTATTAACTAAAAAGAGGTACTTAACAGCGTAATCTGCCTGTTTAACAACATTATGGCTTCTAAATTCTGCGAAGAACCTAGTCAGGAATCCTATAATTATTATGAACCGGCTACTAAATTCTATAAAGAACCTATTCAGGATCAACACTTCAACGCTGAGGTCCAACAAAAAATAATACTCGTTTTGCACCAGTTACTAGATTATGCCTTGTATAACCTAGTAATCAGCGGCGAGCGTAACCACCTATAATAAAACCGAAGCTCAGATGAATTACGGTGTTTAATACTAGATTATAAGGCTAAGCATACATTACTTTTACTGCGTTTACTATAATTATTTATCAGTCGGTTATTCTGCGGAGATTATTAAGTACCAGTTATGTGAAATTGTGTGAACTCGGGCAATTGCTTTTATAAGATTGTAAACATCAGCGAACGTGACAGTATTTTTATTAAAACTTTAGGCACGGTAAGATATCTCCTGGCACATGAACTAAAACTAATTGACTGCAATTAATAAAGGTTGATGATTACGGTGAGGTTAGGAATACGTGGCTAAATTGTATAGGTCAACTTTTAAAAGCATACAGTCCTGATATTTAGATGTATCAAACGTACGATTTGAAAAACAACACCGACCACTACACCTCTGAAACCACAACATATGGCTATTGAAAGCATAAAATAAGTCATGAATAGAATAGAAATAAGGTATTTTCAACGGATCACTCACTTCGTTGAATCGTCAACTCATCAGGCTGTTTGTCGAAGAATCAAAAGAGAATTCGGTTCCGTAGCATCAAGGCAATCCCCAGAGGCGACCGGTAAAGGTTCGAACCAACGCCCCAGGGCGGGAAGCAATCTATCGCGAAACCAGGAACCTAGAGCCTCGTTTGTGATACTTGTGTATTGAGACGATTTTCCATCTGATAGAACGCCTATTGTTGAGGTAATTAAATTGATTATTCGCGTCCAATGCAGAATAATATTCTTGCTTATTAGAATTTTTTTGTTAATTTTAAACAACAACGATTACAAGTTATAAACGAATTTAACAATTTTATTTTTGCTACGCTTAATTGATTCTAGGTTAAGCACGTCTTAATTGAAAACAAAAATGGTTCTTCTTTTTTTTAGTTATAAATTGTCTACATACACACAATTACAATTTACTTCAACATACATAAGGTATTGTATAGATAGAAACTAGAAAGTAAATACATAACATAATGTCTACTTGAACTTCACTTGAAGAACGTGACATTACTCATAGACGCAAAGTTTGTGTCGTACAAATAGTTTATCTCAACACAATTTCTTGTGACGTCGCTTAATTCAAATTCTTTGTAAGAAGTATGTCTAAGAAACTGTCTGGGTTTGCTTCCGAAATGAAGAAATCAAAGTACTCGTAAGTACCAAGTAAATAGTATTTGCTGATCCCAATGTCTTGTTACGTTTCTCATTAGTAAAGTTCGATTGGACCCAATATGTATTGGCCTGACGACACGAGATGTTAGTTTGTTTACGCATGTTGATATCCTCAAGCAAAGTTGCTTCTTGTTTGTTCAGTAGAACTTTTTCAGTGATTGTTTTCGTAAGTTAAAATCCTTTTTTTGGTAGATATATGAGCCTATGAGTCCTATGACTTACCTGTCAATGAATAATGACCGTCGTTATTTATTTAAGTGCTTTAGAGTTGGATGAATGACATATTCATTTCTAATACAAAACTACGTACTAAAGAAAGGTACTCATTTTCGGTAACATAGTTTGAAGAGTGAAAAGTTTTAAGCGTCAATATGATATAAATTGATTATAGTAATGAAGTATAGTTAAATAAATTCTAATCTAGAGAGCGCAATTCTACTTTATTATACAACGTTTATACATGAATTTTAATATTAGTTGCTTACTGGCATGATTTATGTATGTTAACCTTTTACATTTGAATAATTGTACTAGTACCTTTGAAATGCACTACAACTGCTCGTATTTACTGATGCAAAATAAATTCCATGTAAAGTGCATGCTTAACATACATTTGGTTGGATTCTCAACGTGATTTTCTTAAGTTCTCAACGTGAAATTGTACGTACCAATTTAAAGAGCATTTAGACTACTCTTTGATTACGAAGAAGATTTCGTAATATATTCATCGATGCATATTTTACAGTACTTCAAGAAATTGTGAAGATTTAAGATTTTAAACTGAGTTAACGTCAAAAAACGAGAAAGTACAGCTTGTTTCTGTTATTTTGTTTATTGTATATACATTACTTATTTTTTTTTTTTCTTCAGTTGGAGGAAATCACCGGATCCCCGCCCGCCCCGCGGGCGGGGTATGTGGGAGTTGAACCGCACTAAAACCTCCAACCGCTCACACTCAGCGTCCGAACCCCGGCTGAGGCCAGAACCCAGCACAGGGTTTGGAGGGACGGCGCGACGCGTTACGCCATCGGCATGCTTTCCCGTCGCTCCGTCCCCGATACATTACTTATTGACCAGGTTTTTTATAAAAACTTTAATCAGACTATAATAACATTTGTTACATAGAATAGCTAATCTCAAGATTATCAATTACAGACAACTATAATTAAAACACTTGTCCGTTCCGTTTTAAACCAATTAAAGTTACGTAAAACCTTCGCATCGCGTTAATCGGTCTGTGAAAATCTCTGATAACTATGACTACTTAAAAAACGCCAAGTACTTTTTCCTACGTAATGCAGTTGCATAATCACATTCTTCTCAGTTACGTTACCCAAATTCCGTTGATTTCACATCAAATGCCATACAAATAAAACTACTGAGTTTGCTTTCACGAATTAGTAAGGGGATGGTAATAGATCGAATCGATAAAGCTGTTAGCGAAAAGTACACAAACATTTCTTAGTGAAGTTTATTTAACTAAGCTCCGAGTTTTGTGTTTAGCTTTTTTCTATTTTAATTGCAATCAATTTCAGTATCATGTAAATTATTATGGCAATAGTCTGCTGTGCACAACTAAATCGTGGGTTTAAATTATCTTTTTATCATTAAAATAAATTTTAAACCAAATCTTCTATAAGTATAATCTCTAAAGACAATATATTACTTTTCAATTATTTTGTTAAACATGCTAAAGAAACACCTCTGTATTATAATATGAATTGATCTCATCACTAAGTCAATTCAGGTTAGGAATTTAACTATGAAAACCTAAGTGCGGAGGCGAATTTCTAATAAAATATAAACCAGACGTAATAAGACACATAAAATTTAATACATCCGCTGAAAGACCGCGATATAATTTAAAACAATATCCAGATATCCAGTGCCCTTGACTGGCCGCATAATATAAAACTATGCGTCTGGCCTTGCACACTCAGTACATCGTGATACGATTAACTATGCATTTTACTAAATCTCGCTCTCAGAACATGAAGATTTATTAAAGCAAAAAAATATTCTTGAATTTTTTGCCCATAAATATTAGAGAAAATTTGATCAAAATAATGTATGAAGTGCAAAAAGAATGTTAAAACTGCAAATTAGTTGTGTACTTAAAAATACTCAACATATCTATTTTTGTAACTTAAATCACAGAGTTTCATTGTTACTAAATCCTTTTATAAAATGTCTGGAAAGGAAATCGGAATAAATATGGTAATAAACTTATTCAGACACTCGCGGTTTTCTATAATACTAAATTATAATATTAAATTGACCCGCAGTATCCAGTCTTCTCGTGATCATGACGTTTTCAACAACGTTGAAATATCGAGACAACTCAATTAATTAAATATCGTGGTAAGAACCCGTTGAAAATGCATGAAAGTATCTATTTGAGTCTAAAAATACTACATCGAAATATAAGTCCTATTTGAGTAATATTCAACCGCTAGGTATTTCAATTAATATACTCCTACTTCTATCTTCGATATTCTATAAATTGTTGTGCACACTTTTAGATACAAAAAACCTAAGAACGAAGATAATAAAACTATAATAAAAATTAAGGGCATGCAATTTAATGAGCACTCCAGAAACCTATATAGATTACATTGTACCAGCAACAATGATCAACTACGTCCGAATTCCACTTACTTTGACAATGATACATATACTTTAATGACAGCTTTCATAGCACCGTGGTATGACTATTCGATCGTGACTAGACGATTTGGTTTCAATAGGAAAGTTATTACCGGCACATTTATTTGAATACGTGGGTGCTTGCACAAGAACCGCTTTGCCTGTAGTACTATGAATGCGTATGGTAAATCATGAATCAGAGTGCATTAAACTCTAGACTGAGTCATCTAGGTTAGCTATTAGATTATCTAGACGCAGGGTTATTGTCAATGGTTGTTGCGAACAGCTCGTCAATCTTGTTGGTACCTTGTTAAGTTCGGTTTGACATTAGTGGGCTGGGTCAAGCAGTACTTGTGCGATATCATTTCGTTAGCAAAATCAAGATCGTATTGAACTTTTTACAGGACCTACATTCTTCTTCATTAGTCTGAGAATGGTAGTTGATTTATAACGATGTGAAAAAGAAATATTTTTATAATAGTTTTTATACTTTTTACTTGACCGAATCGAGTCTTTTATTCTAACAAATTCTTTCTATGGCTTTCAAAATTAACAACAGAAAGTCGTGTTTTAGAAACATTGTTGCTAATAGTATGTGATGTATTGTTCTTGCTTAAAATGTTAAAGTTTCATTAAATGTATAAGATAACAAGGTGAAGACGCTGGAATGTGCCCGGTCTCAACCGAGTGCCCTCAAGGCGAGCATGAGTCTAGTACGCGAACTCTATTCTACTGAGTGGTTCTTGTGTATCGTACTGTACAGAATGTATTTTCTACATTTGTGTTCAACAATCTATTCGTTGCAACTATGATTACATGTGCACCTACAATCTTTTTTTATTTATTTAATTCATGTATTAACACATCTTAATTTTTAAAATAATTATTCCTTAGTATCCAATATAATCCAATCCATAGTATCCAATATAAAATTTGTGTTCAAGGATGCATAAAAAGGGTCTTTCAGTTGGCAACGTTTCAAGTAAAAAAATATTACACATCATTAACTTAATGGAACTTAATACCAACGTGATACGAACAGAGCTTAAACAAACAGTCGCTCCGATCATCCCTGACCTTCGATCGCTTTAACACCGGTGATCCTAACCAAACATCGGTTAATAGGCGGATCAAGTTTTTGTTTAAGGCCAACACAGACAAAGATAACATTACAAAGTTGTTACTGACGATCGTTTACTAGAATGATGAATTAATTATGGATTTTTATACACGATATAATTTCAAAACAATATTCATGTATTTGCTGCACTAACGACAGAAATTACAAAACGTAAATTAATATTGTTATTTAAAAGACGAGCACTAAAGAAATTCAAAAATCTGTCTCGCAAAAAACTTTAATAGCTTCCATCAATAACACAACAATCTAAGCAAATTGAAGTAAATATTAAAAACATAATAGATCTTGAACATAGCCCGAGATAAAGAAGCGACATTTCTAATTCATATGCAATATGCACGTATGCCTGGTATGTCTTTATCATTGTCGAGGTCTAGCAGGTGCATCGCAAGTCTACAAGCTAACTAGAGTAATAAATAACTTTGCTACGATTCTCACCGGTTATAAACTCGTTTAGGAACACTTACATTTCAAATGAAGATGGCTCGTCTATACTAAAACGTAAAGTAGATAATTCTTTATATTATTAAATTAGCCATTGATATAAACAGTGAAGTATGAATAAAAGTTAGTCAAACTTTAGAGCTTTAGCTATTGTGGTGCTCTTTACTGTCTCATTCGGCGGGCGATCTGATGGCCCATCTGATGTTAAATGATTACCGTCTCTAATAAACAACTGCCTTAGCTTAATAAAAACTGCTAAAAAGATACTCACTAAAAGATAAATGATAACAGATAGACGATATGTTCCTAAACCTCAAGGGAAATATTGTCAAGTTTTTCGTCAAACAAAATAAAGTTAATTTAGTAGATAAATAAGAGAACAAAATATGGATATTCCGTAATACTTGTTACGAATGCTTAAGTTATTTTAATTGGTACGAGTATACATAATATAATGCAGTTTCCTTGCCAATTAAAAAAAACTTTCTTATATTATTCAATAACTTATTTATATTTGTGAGTATTTATAGTTTGCATTCATTTAATACTACTTTGATTATCATATCTCTCTTAATATCTAACTAGATTCAACTCGTAAGTTATTGAATAAGATTAATTAATTAAGCGATGTCTTAACAAGATTAGTTTCACTGGTATAAGTTAAGGTAAATCTATTGAGATATTGAATTCAATGGACAGTTGGTCGGCTAACCGGAGTGCTATCTAGAACTTAATTGGATAGTTTTCTTTTGATATTAATTTAAGATATTACTTTACGAAAATTTAATGTGAAGAAATGCTGTTTTACGTCAACTTAAACTATAATAAATTTGTCTTAACTACTGCATACATAGTTAGATAAATAGAAACACTACAGTTTCTAATCAATACTGTAATCTATCATCTATTTCCTGTCAATTAAATTCAACTCAAGTAAACAGCATTGCCTATGGGTCTCACAATTCTATGATCAACGTTAATCTTGAACCTTTAATCTAAAACAAAATGAAACAGCTAATCAACACAAATTTTAAAATAACTCTACTAATATAACGTAGCATTTCTAATATTCCCGAAGCGCAGTGATTAAACGTCATAATATTAACAAACAAACGTATGGAGCACAATTAGCATGCACAGAGTTTCCTTGTTAATACATTCTCGACGTGCGATGTCGGCGCTCTCAGTCCATAATTCCCTAGACACTAGACAGTAGTGTCGTGACACGAGGCTTTAGGTGTCATGCCGAGCGACAACCTAGTCCGTTCGTAGTCCTCTATAAATACTGTATTTTGCAAAATAAGTACAGTTTGACTTAGTTATGTGTTTAAATGATATTATAACTTTTATATTTGTCTGTTACATCTTTTTCCGCCCGCGGATTCCAGTATGTGGGAGTTGAACCGCACTAAAACCTCCAACCGCTCACACTCAGTGTCCGAACCCCGGCTGAGGCCAGAACCCAGCACGGGGTTATGAGGGACGACGCGACGCGTTACGCCATCGGCACTCTTTCCTGTCGCGCCGCCCCCGTCTGTTACATCTTAAAAATGAGTGTTTTCAGCAAATAATTCGGAGTATAATATGGTATGATGTTTTTTATCAAAGTAAAAAACGTAATTTTACTTTACCAAAATTTAACATTATAAAGCGAGAAAATATAAACACTAACCATCATAGTGACAATATCTACATTTTTAATGAATCCATGTTCTCATCACTACTTTGATAGAGTAAAACATCATATTCCTGAACAATCTTGTTCAAATGACATCAATACAATACGAACAATAGTAAGATCAATGTCTTGATTATCTCACGACCTCGGATCCAATCAATGTTTGTTTAGTCAAATGCGGGTTGGAGCTGGAGTAATAACAAACATCCGCGTTTTACGATCATCAATTTAATTTACAGTATAATTTGATTTAAATCTGTGCTGAAATCGATCAGAACAAGATATGGTATTTTATTGTTGTACCATTTGTTGTTATTACTTTTAAGCGGCTTCGTAGTGTCCCCTGACGTTGCAGAGGTCGATGCTCGATTGTCACTTATGATTATGTGGCCTGTTGTTTCCTTCATGATGAATCGTGAATGCAATTAATTTCATTGCAATATTTAAATTTACTTTTAATTGGGTACTATTACTTTTACAATAGTAGGTACATACATTAAATAAAAAATCTTTCTTTATACAGCAGGGAAATGTCTGTGTATTCACTTTCCACGTATACGGTCGAATATCTAACAAATATTATTTGTCATACATGAATATGGAAGTATTCACATATCGCAGCGTGAGTTTGTTTACTGGTATTACGCAATGTGAGCCGGTTGCAAAACCATTCATTCCGCTCAGCTGAGGTCCACTAATCTGGGGCGATTTCCTACAAAACAATTTTGATAGAGAACGGAATTTCCATTTGGTTTAAAGTTTTTTTTTTTTTGTTTTCATTGAAAGCAAACTTTAGTAGTGATTTTAATAAGTCTATGCCCAAAGAAATATGAATAAATGACGCTTAAATGCAAATGCTTGTACAGTTCCTAAACAGTACTAATCTGAAATCTACCATCAAGCGAAGACAGTTTAATAGTTTGTATCACTGTGTAGTGTAGTCATTTTCGTTGGTGCGATTCTGAATAATTACTTAGTATGTCTACAGTAGTCTATACACACACACTACATTATGTATGTGCATGTATTTATTGACGACAAAATTAAAACTGCATAATATCTAATTAGCATAATATAGACAAACCAATCCTCAAAATAGATTCATTATTATACATAACATACACAGTCACTAATAAATGGTGCCACAATAGCAATCGGGACCACGAGCAAGTGTCGTGAACTTTTGAACAAAGACATCCATTTGCATATTGCACTGAGTTTCATTGATACCCACGCCTGTCAAACTGTCCCTTCGAAATATTCAACCTGTATTCTCTTCCAATACAATTTTTACTCGATATTGCTTAAATATCATAAAAAATGTTTTGATTGGAGATGAAAGATAAACTTTTCTGAAAAGGAAATTGTGACTTTTCCTTTGAAGGTTGAAGAAAATGGACACTGGACAGGTTAAGTCGAGTTTTAATTTAAAAGAACAGTATATTTTAATATAACTAAACATTTGAATTAATTACATCCACATAGAGAGATAGAAAATTCTTTATTGTAACACCACATAGCAACAACAATAGTAGTAATTTAGCTACTACTTATTTAAGTAGTTACTTTTCTTGCTAAAGCTTCTAAAGATATTCCATACCAAAACCTAAATTTCCATCAAAAATTTTTTTATACTTAATTCAAATTAGAGTTTTTTTCCGCTACATAACAGAATTTTAATTACACTTACAGTTTTACATTCAAAATTCGTCCATCTCATGAATATCAAGTTATGAGCGAGATGAGAAAATACATTTAAAATTAGAATTTCGAAAGCGTTGCACGGTGCCCGGCTAGGTAATTACTTCGCTCTACGAAATGCAACAATACCGGAAACCGTCGAGCTCGTAACGGATATTAATATGACGTCACGGAATCCCTCGGTGACAGGGGCCACTCTTCCGGTATATGGACAATGCTCGAAATACGTTTTGTCACCGTTCGAGCAATTTTAATAACACTGGCTCTCGTAGTTCGTTCCCCTCTAACTGTTATTAAACTATCCATTTTTTACGGTAGTTACATATTTTGTAGAGTGTTATATTTTAGCACTATCACTTTAAGGTTTTGATGTAAATAAACCCGGTTGGGATTGATGGAACCGCAAATTACTGAGGACAAATAGTTTCGAAGAGATAACAACATTCATACAACACCAATAGTGTGTTTAAACCTTGCCATATTTAGAATACGTTTTTGCAATTGAAAGTGTATTTAGTTATATCACACTCGTAACTTATAGGTACAATGATTACATTGCAAGTTACAAGATATGAACAAAAAAATAACGTGCATAACAACAAGATGGCCTACATACATCAAAATATTCCAAAAACAAAACAGCAACAATGAAAGGGTACTTAAACCATTTAATTAATTTTATACAATCATAATTTTGGGGTCGCGAACAAACATTGTTGCGTAGTTCCGGCTAGGGTCAAATAGCAGGTGCATAATTGTACATGTTCAAATGTTTTAATAGTTTGTCCACATACCTTTAAAGACTATGGATGCAGATCGGAGTGGATCGCTGTGAGTAAGTGAACTATAGTCAGTAGAAACATAACAAATGACGGATTTCTTCGCGCCAGTGTGAACGCTTTGAGTGCGTAGGTCGTAGGTAGCGGCCCCAGTATCTCCTGATATTGCAGATCCATGAACAACGATAACAAGACTTTTTAAAACAGAACAAGTTTATCCTGGAACGAGTCTCATGAGAAAACATCATGTATGCCAAGTAATTTATCTATTTTGGCATAATATAAAGAAGGTTGTCCCATAAGCCCCACTAAAGTAATATAAAAATAATTTATTCAGTAAAATTCTCATGAAAAAGTTAATCGCCTTGTTACGTTAACTGCACCAACCATGATGGCGAAGCTATTAAAAACACAATTCAGATAAATTAATTACGTTTCGATCGCCGTCTGGGCAGTTTTTATCACAAAACAAATTGACCGAAAACGTTAAGTGATAAAAATTGCTTACCTATTTTTTGTACTGAAGTGTTAAAAGGCTAGTTTTAATATTCATGAAGCTTTTGAACTGTGCATTTTGTCATTTATATATATTAAAAAGGAATTGTTACTTTCTGCACTCACAAAACTTACCAATATTGATTAATATAAAAAAATATGTGCTATTATATACAGTAGATTCAAATGAAAAGTCAGAAATGGAAATAAAATTGCAGTTCAGTCAAACATAAATGTTTCAAAATGGTTGGGTACTCTAAAGTTCAGTTAAAGCTAGGGAATTAAAAAGGAAATTAAAGAGTTAAAATAACAGATTTACTTTTTAGTCTTATTATTCTTCTCTCCAGTTGAAATGCTCCGAACTGCACGATTCGCGAAGAAAGAATTTAATATTGTTTTATGTTTGATGTCGGACAGTAATGGAAAAATGCGGATTGCTATTGCGAGACCTGCAATGTAGCGGTGCCTTCTTTGTATGTATTTAACTTTAATTCGAACAACGTTCTTAATAATTTAACAAAATACTATCATAAAACACAAAGCAGATTTTAAAATGATGCGGGTATATGGATGTAAATTTTTAAGAGGACACCATAATTGTAGAATACATTCAATGCAAAAACACAACTTAATTAACTAATCCCTAATGAAATTAAATTAATAATACATGTATAGTAGTTGTATGTTGCATATTTCACGTAAATAATTAGTCACCTTCTTTCCTAAAACCACCTTCTATCGTAAGAACAAGGAATGAAACAAATTTAACGTCAGGAAAAGACTTTCTCGCCCCTTTTGCCAATGCTTTTGCGTAATACCAATGACTCGTTTTATAACCATAAAAGGGTATTGATTACTTCATTTATAAACAACTAATGTTTTATTCTCGATGTGTTTTAAACGTGTTTCACTCTTGGCAAAATCACAAAGGAAAGTTTCCCATGAACGTCAATAAAGAAAATATGTAAAACTAGGTGCTCTCACTAGAAAGAACTATATTTACAATGAATTAAGGTAAGTAACAAAGTGATATAAAAAGATAATGTGTGATTTGTGTTAATAAATCGATTGTGTTGTTCTACAATATTTTCTCTAAATTTTAACATTGCTTCGAATGCGAAGCAATGTTAAAATTATATTTAAAATCACTCTTGAAATGTCCTAAGAATTGTAAAATATCCTTATTGATAACTTTTAATGACTCGGTCAATCTGCTTGCCGAAATATCTCGTAAATTATAGCAGTTTTCGGAAGTTATCATGATGCGTAAATTTACTATTTATTTGACCAAAAAAATATGTTATTTTGTTAAACCATTGGATTTGGATAATAAATTATTAAGAAACAGAAGAAACTGCATCTATAAGTTATCATTGTTTGGCTACACTTTTCGTAATATTTTATGCCTTGTTTGAATGTCATAGTCGAGCATAGGTACATTTTTATGTCTCAACGCGCTTCGTTTGTGAAGGGACAAACTTCGTGATGGTATGCGAGTCGTCTGAGACAACAGTTCTACTTGATTTGGTAATATCTGTATTACCACGACTTTGACACTATAAATAGAAAAATATTATTTTTATGGCTAGGATACAGTATTGTTTACGAATACAATAGATATAATTTGTGACAAGTAACAAAATATTGTAAACTATCATTCCGGTGCAAGTTCGCTGCGTCATATAGGAGTTGTTCCCGTGAATTTTCGCACTGTATAACCCTGTAATTCCCTGGACTTCAACGAATATTTCAAAACAAAAATAAACAAAATCGGTTCACTTACACTATTACTATACGGGTTCTTTCCACGATTATTTCAATTGAGCGATCCCGATATTATTATGTCTGCTCTTAAATGACCTACCCGCGGTTCTTCAGTCTTCCCGTGATCATGGCGCTTGAAACAGTGCCGAAATATCGCTCAATTGAAAATAATCGTGGAAAGAACCCGTTTAGTAATAGTGTAAGTGATGTAGATAACCGCGAGTGTTTAAAGAAATTTATTACGAATCGGTTCAGCCGTTTTCGTGTTTTAGCAAGACTAATGAACAGCAATTCATTTTATATAATATTATAAGACTAGCTGGCTCGGGCGATTTCGTCTGCGTCACATAAGTAAAGTTTCTCACCATTTAAACCTTCCCTAAACTTCCATAAATATCTCAAGTCTAAAATTAGCCAAATCGGTACAGCCATTCTCAAATTTTAGGGAGACTAACTAATAAAGTGAATAATCAAAATCTTTGTTATTAAACCTTGTCTCTCAGTTTATATTAATATGGGACTCGAACTGCGCGTGACTGACTCCTCAGTTTAGTAATAACTCCACGGGCAACTTTAACGTAATTGCATAAAATAGCTTTTTGTAGGAATTCATCTTGCTCAATTCTCGGAGGGCCTTTTGTGGTGTTTCCGTGAACATTTTGCAATTTCTTTCGCGAGGCTGGAAGCCATAATGTTCGTTGTCCAAATAGATTTAATAATTTCTTAGTACGAGACAGTTATTCGTTGGTGCGTTCGTATTTATCTTTGTACAAAAATTCCAGAAACAAAAGCTTTCCATTTATTTTCAAAGAAGTTTCGTATAACTCTTTTTATGAAATTTCGAGAAACACCAAAAAAAGTCTCTACTAAGTACTCTTTTGTGGTAGACAGAGAATTCATTTTTATCATGGTAAGAAGTCTCCCTTTTATAAAGCAATAAATCGAAATTAGCTTTGGTTTACGAAGCTTCTTCACAAATACCTTCTTTAACATTCTTTTATTTCTTCCCAAGAAATAAATTTAATTGAACTGACAAACAAATCTATAAATTTAAATATTACACATTTCTTTACATTTGAAAAAGATCTTAAAAATAAACTTTCTCGTGAAATCTCGTGTTATTTTTATTACGTAGTAGCTTATCTTTAGATAAGGATTTATTGCCTTTTACCTATTGTGTAGAGATTACATTAGAATTTTTATGTCATGGCGACGGCAGGGAAAGAAAAATGGTAAGTTGAATATTAAATTGGGCTTTCTCTATTTACTCTGCATTAGAAAGTCGAATAAGGAACATTTTGATCTTAAATATTATTTTAAGTCCAAGTTTTATACGAATGAACTTATCCTTAAATGAAATTACTATTATACTAACACTCCTTCGCTGTAATCCAATATTGTTTGCAAAACAGCATTCTATTCTAATCTAGGTATTAGATTAATTATATTCTAGTTTATATCTAGTCCATATAGCCTAGCACTTATTTTTAACACTAATTACGGCATAAATTATTTAACTAAAACCAGTCGAGTCGATACAAAGCCTTTATTCTTGTGGATATGTGTTACACCTAACCATTAGTGGACGCGTCGAAACAGCTCAACGACACCTTTGAAACATATACCGACGTTTTAGTTCCCATACTCAGGACGAGCTGTACTGTGACTCATGTAGCCGCACGCGACCGAAATGTCAATAATTATGCAGGTGGAAACAAACATGTTATTAACGCCACGGGACTTATCTACGCTTTAGTTTAGAGCTTATGTACATACTAAGTATTTTGTTGTTTTTTTCATGTATGTTTTGAATCTCAAAGTTAATATTGCTATAAGTGCTTATTTTGTAATATCTTTTCTTTTGTTAAATTTGTTAATCCAATTGGGCAGTAGCGGGTCATTCCCATTACAAGTATGTTCATTACTTACTGGGAAGACCCAATGTATGGTTGTGAAAACTTCTTTTGAAATAAAGGCACTTTTTTTTAAATATATTTTAAACTATTTCTTTTGCATAACCTTATCCTATTTAAATAGGGTCTGCGCAAAACATATTCGGATTCCACTCGTCGAGCATAGGTACATTTTTATGTCTCAACGCGCTTCGTTTGTGAAGGGACAAACTTCGTGATGGTATGCGAGTCGTCTGAGACAACAGTTCTACTTGATTTGGTAATATCTGTATTACCACGACTTTGACACTATAAATAGAAAAATATTATTTTTATGGCTAGGATACAGTATTGTTTACGAATACAATAGATATAATTTGTGACAAGTAACAAAATATTGTAAACTATCATTCCGGTGCAAGTTCGCTGCGTCATATAGGAGTTGTTCCCGTGAATTTTCGCACTGTATAACCCTGTAATTCCCTGGACTTCAACGAATATTTCAAAACAAAAATAAACAAAATCGGTTCACTTACACTATTACTATACGGGTTCTTTCCACGATTATTTCAATTGAGCGATCCCGATATTATTATGTCTGCTCTTAAATGACCTACCCGCGGTTCTTCAGTCTTCCCGTGATCATGGCGCTTGAAACAGTGCCGAAATATCGCTCAATTGAAAATAATCGTGGAAAGAACCCGTTTAGTAATAGTGTAAGTGATGTAGATAACCGCGAGTGTTTAAAGAAATTTATTACGAATCGGTTCAGCCGTTTTCGTGTTTTAGCAAGACTAATGAACAGCAATTCATTTTATATAATATTATAAGACTAGCTGGCTCGGGCGATTTCGTCTGCGTCACATAAGTAAAGTTTCTCACCATTTAAACCTTCCCTAAACTTCCATAAATATCTCAAGTCTAAAATTAGCCAAATCGGTACAGCCATTCTCAAATTTTAGGGAGACTAACTAATAAAGTGAATAATCAAAATCTTTGTTATTAAACCTTGTCTCTCAGTTTATATTAATATGGGACTCGAACTGCGCGTGACTGACTCCTCAGTTTAGTAATAACTCCACGGGCAACTTTAACGTAATTGCATAAAATAGCTTTTTGTAGGAATTCATCTTGCTCAATTCTCGGAGGGCCTTTTGTGGTGTTTCCGTGAACATTTTGCAATTTCTTTCGCGAGGCTGGAAGCCATAATGTTCGTTGTCCAAATAGATTTAATAATTTCTTAGTACGAGACAGTTATTCGTTGGTGCGTTCGTATTTATCTTTGTACAAAAATTCCAGAAACAAAAGCTTTCCATTTATTTTCAAAGAAGTTTCGTATAACTCTTTTTATGAAATTTCGAGAAACACCAAAAAAAGTCTCTACTAAGTACTCTTTTGTGGTAGACAGAGAATTCATTTTTATCATGGTAAGAAGTCTCCCTTTTATAAAGCAATAAATCGAAATTAGCTTTGGTTTACGAAGCTTCTTCACAAATACCTTCTTTAACATTCTTTTATTTCTTCCCAAGAAATAAATTTAATTGAACTGACAAACAAATCTATAAATTTAAATATTACACATTTCTTTACATTTGAAAAAGATCTTAAAAATAAACTTTCTCGTGAAATCTCGTGTTATTTTTATTACGTAGTAGCTTATCTTTAGATAAGGATTTATTGCCTTTTACCTATTGTGTAGAGATTACATTAGAATTTTTATGTCATGGCGACGGCAGAGAAAGAAAAATGGTAAGTTGAATATTAAATTGGGCTTTCTCTATTTACTCTGCATTAGAAAGTCGAATAAGGAACATTTTGATCTTAAATATTATTTTAAGTCCAAGTTTTATACGAATGAACTTATCCTTAAATGAAATTACTATTATACTAACACTCCTTCGCTGTAATCCAATATTGTTTGCAAAACAGCATTCTATTCTAATCTAGGTATTAGATTAATTATATTCTAGTTTATATCTAGTCCATATAGCCTAGCACTTATTTTTAACACTAATTACGGCATAAATTATTTAACTAAAACCAGTCGAGTCGATACAAAGCCTTTATTCTTGTGGATATGTGTTACACCTAACCATTAGTGGACGCGTCGAAACAGCTCAACGACACCTTTGAAACATATACCGACGTTTTAGTTCCCATACTCAGGACGAGCTGTACTGTGACTCATGTAGCCGCACGCGACCGAAATGTCAATAATTATGCAGGTGGAAACAAACATGTTATTAACGCCACGGGACTTATCTACGCTTTAGTTTAGAGCTTATGTACATACTAAGTATTTTGTTGTTTTTTTCATGTATGTTTTGAATCTCAAAGTTAATATTGCTATAAGTGCTTATTTTGTAATATCTTTTCTTTTGTTAAATTTGTTAATCCAATTGGGCAGTAGCGGGTCATTCCCATTACAAGTATGTTCATTACTTACTGGGAAGACCCAATGTATGGTTGTGAAAACTTCTTTTGAAATAAAGGCACTTTTTTTTAAATATATTTTAAACTATTTCTTTTGCATAACCTTATCCTATTTAAATAGGGTCTGCGCAAAACATATTCGGATTCCACTCACTGCTATTCTTACTTATAAATTTATGATTATAGATAGATGAAACAATGAAATGAAACAAAACAATTTTGTATCAGTCTTTTTGTTCTACAATTTGGCAATGTTATTTATGTTTTTACATTAAGGTTAATAAATAACTTGAATTATATACTCGTTTATTTACTTATTTTTTACATTATATTTTAAAAAACAAGTAACAACTTTAATTAAATATTAGACTCTAAAATATAACAGCAGGAAAAATAAAACAACAAGACTATCTTACTCACTCGATATTACGAGTATTTAATTATCAATTTTCAATATTATTGTAATTTGAATGTCCTGAAGGATTTATTCAAAAAGCCTTTTGTGTATCATCATCATTTGTTGTCCATTGGTGTTGAGTAATTAGGGTCTTGACGTAGACAGTTGTTGGGAATAGATATTCGATACGTCAGTTGGTCAGAAACTCCATAACTGTTCATTATTAGCCTTAAAAGTTATTTTTAATTACCAAGTAAATGTTTAGTTCAAATAACATACATGAGCTTGTGAAAAACTAATATGTTACGTCTTGTTTATGAACTCTGTGGAGTTATACGGTTTGTTTATGTCCATGGAGAATATCTGCTTTTCACTTGCTGTTTTTTTAGTTGGAGGAAATCACCGGATCCCCGCCCGCGGGCAGGGTATGTGGGTGTTGAACCGCACTAAAACCTCCAACCGCTCACACTCAGCGTCCGAACCTCGGCTGAGGACAGAACCCAGCACGGGGTTATGAGGGACGGCGCGACGCGTTACGCCCCGCTTTTCACTTGCAATTTTTATCAGTATTTTCTTAATTTGCAAACAAAATTTCAAGTTTAAAACAACAGCCTATTTAATTAATGTCCCTTATTTGACGAACGTTCCTTTTAAATGAACGCTAAAAATATAAGAGACACCTGGTAATTCACAACGTTAAGAATCCATCGTGTTTAATTAACTTATTTCAAAGGTTAAATTAGTAAGGTTCCTTTCCTTAACGAACACTCAGCTGTCTTGCAGGTGTGGGACACGAGATATGGTCGACAAGACACAATCAAGTCTTACAAAATCATTTAAATTAAGCTGAACTATTTAACAGAGTGATTTAATAAGTTATAACATTGTTTTATCCATGTAGAATAATGTAGACAGACGAATCAACGGGCCACCTGATCGTAGGTGGTTACCGTCGCAGGGGACACTATGAAGCCACTGTCTGTCACAACATAATAAATAAGATTGTGATGTGCCTTCTGATTTATTCAATTAATTGGTTTCATAAATGTAACATAAGTACCAAAAATTTATTTCCATAGATGAATACAGATCTCTTTCTCACAAATGAAATGAAACAGAACCGGTATTCAACATCTTACACCTAACAAATAAGATTACAAACAGCGATAATAAGCACTTTGTATAAAATTTAAATTAGGAAGTACTTTACGATGTTACGTAACTAACAGTTACTTTTTCTTACACTAGTTTATTTGATGACATAATCTGTAAGATATACACGGTTCGAATAATTTCATAAGTGTTACATGTTATAATGAAGGAAAATATGCTAATGCGGATTATAAGGGCTTAAAGACATCATATTGTTGGTAGCTTAGTATCGATATTATTGTAAGCCTACGTTTGTCACGTAATTAATCTGGTATTGAGTATGTGGAGACGACTTTCTAAGCTCTAAGTCGAATACAATAGACTGTCAATTCATTTTTTAAATGAGTTCTTAACAGAAATAGAAACGAACTATCCTAGTATAGATACAGTGCTTGTTATATATATGTGCAAACAGATTTGTATGAACTTATTACTCTTTTGACTAACTTAGGTTTACTATAAATGCCTGGTTAAGTAGAATAAGCCATTTGTTATATTATATGCCAACTACCGACTAAACAATGAGAAACTATCTCCACAGGAATAGACAGAGCATTCAGTGGAGATTATTCACTAAGATTTTTGTAAAGCAAAAGCCACATTTACTGTAGAAAATTATAATCATCATCAGATGTAGGAATTGGCACGATTCTTGGAGAATTAATGACAAAAACTGAATTACGACTGGAGCATAATGGATTTTTGAAAAGCAAACAGACAGAATTGTTGTCCAGCAAAACCTTGTAATGTCTTATCTTCACAACTTACCAAAGCTTAATAAACAACGACACACATAAAAATACATAACCGTTGTATAAATTTACGACTAACGTAATCTGACCTTATTAATTTTATGGGGCCACTTGACGCACGAAAAACTGGTTTTAGAAAAGGCGCATGCTTAAAGTTATACTGCATGGGACTAACCTTGTTTTATGATTCTAAATACACATTGAACTAAGCTACAAATATACTTAAACTTGCATTATAGTATCTATTCTAATTTAACTCAAAATCTCGATGGACCTATACCACCTACTTGCAGTTTGTCATTCGGAAAAAGTTCAGAGTTCTTCTAAATAAAAGTCTGTAGTTACGTTGTTGGTAGCCTCACATTATTATGTACGAGCATTGTACAGGACTAAGAAGAATAGTAAATACTTACTACTCAGTAAACTTCAAGCTCATCTACTTAATAGTATAAAAATAATTTGGCACGAAATCTAAAGTAGCGACGTAGTTACCTATTTAAATTATACTGAACTATATTTTACTCAAATCTTAGATATCCTAAGGTGACATTAAGTGACTATTTGTAATAGATCGTTTCGTTTAATTTTCAATTTAAATTGTGTTGTTGAACTCAACACTCACGACTGCCATTTGATACAATCAATATTGACCACGAACGGTCACAGTTAAAATGTTTAAGTATAAGTGCTATTGTTAAATCTATTTATACTACCTTAGTATGTGAAAAACATTTATGTGCAATTTTTCACAACACCACTGGCTGCAATAAACGGTGAAGGAAAACATCGTGAAGAAACCTGCATGTCGGAAAAGGGTTCTAAAAATTCTTTGAAGATATGTGAAGTCCCCTTAGGTGAACTATGCCTAATCCCTCTTCTGAGGAGACCTGAGCCCAACAGTGAGCAGTAATGGGTTGGTATAGAATCCTGTAGAACCACTTGAATTTAGAGTACGTAATAGTAATATTTATAGGAAATAGTCATTTCAGTGAATTAGATAAAGATCTGTCCATAATTTAGTATCATTGAAACATGTTAGATACAAACCAAGTAACATTCACTAAAGTAACCATAAACAACTTCGAAATGAGTCTGAGACAGTAGTAGTAGATATCTATAGTAGGTTCGTTAGCCTAAAAAGACTACCTTGTAAAAGGTTTGAAATAACTAACCTAAGCAAGTAAATTAAAAGCCATGCACATGAAAACTAATTACCTAAGAGTATTAAAATACCCATAACTTTATCTTAGATTGTTAAAATCCAAATTAAAAGTGTATCACAAATAATTTAAAGTCGCACAAATTTTAATGCTTTTTCTTATAAGTAATTCATAAATAGAACTTTTAAACTAACATTTTCCAGTATCCTTTTATACCAATTACATAAAATTAAACACGGAAGCCACGTTTTCGAATAAAAGCAGCATTTAATTCTGGTCTTGGAATTCACATCGCTCACGTACATATTAACAAGTCATTGAATTACAAGACAATAGCTACAGGAAATGGATACCCTTACGTTTCTTGCGAAGATCACTCTAATGAAAGGAATGCAGTTAATAGCTTCAGTAGTTTTTGCTGTGATAGTGATACCTTATTTGAAGGAACGGATTTATTACAATCCAGGAAAGAAACCATTGCGCTTTTATATTTTACTAGATGACCCGCGCAACTTCGTCTGCGTTACAAAGGGGTTCAAAAATTGTAGCCTATATAGGCACGCGCCGCCCGGCGCAAACAACTACGACCCTGCATTTTAAATTTGTAATATCTTCGGTAATATTCATTTAAATTACATGCTGTAAAAAGCATATTGATCTATAATAAATGCACAATTTATTTAAGGTACTTAATTGGATAAGGATTAATGCTGTATTGTTTAAAATCACTTCGTAAATAACCATTTTTTAGTAAAGAATAAAAATGGTTATGCTGGGTTATCCCTAAGAGATAGACATATACCATCGCGGAGGTTTTTGTTGAACTTTTTAAGGTGAACAATACTGTAGTACATTATTTTGGTCTATCTCGTAGGGTTCAGCCAGCGTTCGCATAAAACGTGCTTATTTACGACATCACATTAGAAACCTTTAAATTTATCAGTGTTTCTCTACTATATTATGCATTTATTACCCATACAAACCTTCCTTAAGAATCACTCTATCTATTAAAAAAAACCGCATCAAAATCCGTTGCGTAGTTTTAAAGATCTAAGCATACATACAGACATACAGCGAAAGCGACTTTGTTTTATACTATGTATTGATTCAGATATAAAACATTTGGTACATATGTAATGCTTATACATATATATCAGTCAGTCACTTCAGCAAGAGAATAGAACTGAGACATTTCCCTAATAATATAAATTTTGAATCATATTTTTTCATAACCTTCCATAAGACTTATAATATATACTTCTCTTCGTATACGAAGCCTTAATAATGGAACCACGGTAATATCTGAAGAACTAATCAAATATATTAAGTGAAGTATTGTGTAATAAATTGTTCAATATATACTCAGATTTACGATTATTGTGAACCAATCAATGCTCTAAAGTCTAAACTCTAAACTACCAATGTACAAAATAACTATCAAATCGTGAATTAAACCTTTCGCGCTAAAGCAATTTAGACAAAACTAATTCTAACATTAATCCTGGAGTCAGCAATCTACGTCCAAAGGGCTATTGTCGAGAGATTCAAGATACTAGTGACAATGAGGCCACGACAATTAAACGTCGGCGTTTATATAGCAGAAACAATCCACAATGGCACGTGAGAGGAATCGCATGGGATTTTTTTCTCTATTCATTTGTATGGGGCACTTTGTTCTTCACGGCTACGAATGTTGTATTTAACGCTTCGAGAATTACAGAACTATTAGATCGGTAATTACGGCTTATTTTATTGTTCGATAATTAGCTCTAGTGTCTGTAGGTGTTGATGAACTGTTCTATGAATATGGTAGACTGGTTGCTTAAAGATATTAAGACTTCTTGTAGAATATATACTTAGACATATTTATCTAGCTAATTACCTTAGTTATGGCATATAAGCGACTTTCACCACTTTTAAAGTTTTAACTAAGAATAGTTACGAACTCATTACTTTTATTCTTCATAGTTATATTCTTTCATGTATGTTTTAGACATCGAAAACTATTTGCTCCTAACTCATTCAATTACAATTGCGATTCACATAACTGGTTCTGGCGACCCATCCACTTCATCTTGGTGTCGGTCGACTTTCTCAAGATTCCACGCAGGGTCCGGGTCGTCATGGAACCTGACACTGTCAATATTTGGAAGATAAACAGTTGTCTTTGTCGTTTTCCGCACTGTACAGCGGTCAAATAAAAAACGTAATCCCTTTTAAATTGAAAAAGTAGAAGCAGAAAGTTCTTTACCATTTGGGTCATTGTTTACTAAAAAAAAATACTTAAAAAGAATTGTGTCTTACAATTTAATAACAATGGAAAAATAATAGTTTTAGTATGATGAATCAAATGCAATTGTGCATTTACTTATACTAAAACTAGTTCAGACAATAACAACAAACACAAAATGCCTTTCAAATACAAAAATATAAAGTCATAAATAACGTTTCACTTTTGAAATTTTAGAACAAACACGCTCTAAATAATTTACCAGTAACATACGCATGCTAACGACTTCGAGAGCAACATTATCAAGAGAAAGTACATGTAACGTATTGTTTCATTTGCACATTATGCAAGGTTGGAAAAGTGTTTTTTAGAGTTTCCATGTGCCAACTGACACTGGTCACATCTTGATCTGATTAACGAATTAGTTGTCTTAGTTAGTTTAGAATCTCTGATCAGCTAAATGATATTACCGTCATGATTTTGTATTACAAAACAATAAGGTTGTCTGTTGTGTTGTAAAAATCTTTATTGTCCTGTTACTACTATTGTACTTTATTGTAAAAATTTGAAACCTTCACAACTTTAAATTCATTATTTATTTACATACTTTTGTGTAACACCTACACAAAGATAGTAATTATCTGAAAATACCTACGTCTTGAAAACATCGGTAGTTAATATCTAAATAGTGTTTAACAATTAACGAAGTATTTACGATTAATTGCAGAATTGTTCAAGTAATTACTGAAAGGGTCTGTAATTATCAAAATATTACTTCTCGAGTATCTGCAAGATTATTACAATGTAAACGATCCTAGACTTTGCTCTTGATTGTGTGGGAAGTAATTTATTTTAAGTTCAACGTCCGAATAAAATTTAACTTAGTTATTTCTTAATTAGAATGTCAGACATCGATTGATGCAGACACGTTTTGCATTAAATTAAATAAATAGGTTGGTGTAAGGGAAAACTGAATTAATTGATATATTTAAATGACGCTGAGAAAATGCATAAATACAAAGTTGCATTTTGTTTACGTAATATTAGTAATTATTTAGGTAAAGTAGGATAAACTTTCTGTACAAAATAGTTTTCTGAACAAATATTATGCATCTCAAATTACTTTTAGATGTAGACTAGCTTACGGTACTCGTATCAACGGTTATGATTAAAAAGAATACAATACTTTTAAAAACTTCTGTATTGTAGGAATTATGAATAGATGAGATTCTGCAAAAGTATTACCAGTATACGATGTATATTAATATACACGAAACGTACTAAGTATAGTTGTTAAATTCACTGGAATACCGAAAGAGACTCTAAATTTTAAAACAAACTTAAATTTTGGCCGTCACGCTTCAATAGAGCGATGCACTGCGGGTATTACCTGCTTCTAATTAAAAGCATTCGAGGAATGTGCTGCGTCGGCAATAGATTTTTTTGGAAGCCTTAAGCTGTTCGTTTTGTTACGATTCTCCAAAATGAACCTTAATTCTACGAGGAAAAGTTTATTTTCAAATGTATCTTAATTTTATTTTTACATAAAATCAATAAGTGTTTCCGTGTTTACTAGGTCTATAAATCACCTATTTATTTGATGTATTTTTTGCATTTGGTATGTGTTAGGATATCTACCTAAATACAGCCATGACACCTACTGATAAGCACATATCTAAGTAGGTGCCTTAAAGTAATTAAATTGATTACAATGGAGTGTATGCAAATTAGAAGTGACTTCATTTCGTTGACAAGACAAAATAGAACTACACCAAGGTTTTCTTGATAACATTCTTCCAGTTTCCAACCTTTCAAAACTGAGTATGTTTTTATTACAACATAATAAAAAAAACTTGCTACTCTAATAGATCCGCCAGTATAGTAGTATAGACTGATTGAAGTTTTTATAACAATAATATACTCGTAATAAAGGCTGTGTTTTTAGTTTTGACTGGTACACGTGTTGGCCAAACGTTAATTTAGTCATAACATTCATTTGGCCAACTTGTTAGACGGGTTCACTATAATTTCGATTTAGATTACTACCTACCTTTTACTGTGATACGATGGAATATATTGAGTTGAAAAAAGCTATTCAGTTACTATTTTTTTTATTTTCTTATTGCTTTTATAGGTACCTATGTGAATCCTGAACTTCGGGTCACCTGACAGTAAGTGGGTATCGTCGCTCATGGGCCTATTCAATGATAGGGATAACACTACCTACTGATCTTTAAATCTAAATTTATCTTTTTATAAATCAATACACAAATGAAATTGAGCTAATCTTAAACTTATCAATTATAGAACGGCGGAGACTCGAACGATAGTTTTCGACTTAAAAATATAACGGTATACGGTATAAGAAAACATACTAGAATTTCTAGTTTGACGTACCCTGTGTTTGGACGAAGTTAATCTCTCAATCCTCTAAAAGCACTCTGATACACAAAACACATAAGCACGTAACATATAACGTATAGAACCTCCTTTTTCATTTAACACAAATTCGAACTTCGCACTGGCACTTTTAACGAACCTACATAGCACTGAGGTACACGCCGTGATTTATACATTCACTCAGAGGAAGGCTGTATTTCCAACTTGATTGGAACAAAACAGAAGATTTTGTACACTTTTCACCGTAATACTCACTAAAACGTTAACCTAAATTCTGTATAGACGATTTTGACAAAACATAATTGAAAAATTGACGGTGAAATCGATTTAAAGTATCGTCATGTCGCGATGTTAAGTTTAAACTAAGTTAGGTCCGCTATACGCGAGAAGACCGTTGATCCAGTCCGACCAGTCGACGAAACAGCGGTTGCTGCTTTATCGACATTATTTGAATTGTCTGTCCCTATCACTCGCCTTGACTGAGACAGAGAGAACGATATGTTATATCTGTGTGGTGGGGAATACAACCTGCGCGCGCGCAAAGCCTCTGAATACGACCAACAGGTGAATTGTGTAAGAGTGTGCGTTAGTTTGTGTGAATGCTTTCTTGTGTTTGATAACGTAGTATTCTCTACGTCACTTTATCACCGGTCACGGTAATGAACCATCAGAATGCGTTTACCCTTATCGTTCAAAATATTTATGCTAATTACAGTTGTGTGTTTTTAATTTTAAAGTTACAACTGTTTACTTTTAAAGTCATGTTACTGTCTAAATTGGCATTTTAATGGGTTAAATCGGTTTTGTTGTTTTTATTTTAGGAAATCTCACATATCAAGTAGAAGCACTACTTTTTAGCTACAGCAACATCAAACGTAAAATAAAGCGTGTTTTAACTTTAACTAGTGTCCAATAATAATAAATCAGTTTTATTCTATCTAATAGATAACATTTCAGTAATAAACACAGTATAGGTACTCATGCATAAAATGACTCAACTAAAATTATCGTATACCGTTAAAATATCCACTATTTGAGGAATTAGAGCCTATATTTCAATTGTTTCTATCATCACTGTATGCCAGTAGGTACAAAGCACACAACGATATCAAAAAAAACTAAAACTGATCAATATTTAAAATAATATAATAGATATGTACTTGTAAGTTCATTATTCTACTATGGAAAATTAGTTTTTTTATTTAATTACGCCTCCAGCCAACATTTCACTTTTATGACTGATATAGTGGAATGGTTACCTAGAGAAGTACCTTATGACACCTATGTTCAAAAGATCACTTTGCCTAAGCAATGCGCTGAAAAATGAATATCAAAAACATTATAACAAAAACACTGAAACAAAAAAGCCCTACTTGTACACAAGTTCTTCTAAAAATATTCGCTAATTAGATCTTGGATTCATTAATCTTCGTCGCAACATAATTTGACTTTAGATTTATTGGTTTCTAATAAGTGTCTGTCGCGCTAAGAAAAATAATGTAATTAAACTTTACAAGGACGAGAACCGTGTTACAGCGAAGGAAAAACAAAGTTCAATGACGTTTTTATTTCATCCAGTATTTCTGAAGCTATTCGGCCTTTTTCTGGTATATGCTTCCCGACTCTTTCCAAGTGCTGTGACTTTACTATTTTTCGTTTTATATGCAAAATAACGTTAGGTGGCCCAGGTTCAGGTAATACCTAGCTCAAAATACACTAAGAACAAGTTGTTTATACTGTTTTTAATACTGTTTTTTTTTTATTGTGTGATAGATAAACGAGTCTACGGCCCACCTGATGGTAAGCGGTCACCGTCGCTCATGAACCTCTGCAATGCCAGGGCAATTTTTCTTGTGTAACGCTTTTAATATTTTTAAATGGATTTATATACAGCCACAATGATATATTTTTTTTCTTATTACGTGATAGATAAACGAGCCTACGGCACACCTGATGGTAAGCGGTCACCGTCGCTCATGAACCTCTGCAATGCCAGGGCAATGAGGGGCTGTTATCTATCGCCTACCGATACAGGACTTATTTAAATTGATTATGGCACCCCAATTACATATTATTGTAGTGCAATATAAATCTTATGAAACAAAATGTTATGTTAGTAAATTGTAACCCTGTAATTCATAAAAAACTTTTAAGACGTAATGTGTAACTTACCGATATCGATGTATTTTAGAACGAATTGCACGTCGGGGCCCAATGCTGAAGCTACTTCCAATGGCAACTCTGTCTCTTGCATAACGTGCACTGAAATATAAAAAAACACCATTTTCAATCAAAATAAACAAGAGTTCTTTAAATTTTTTTTTTATTTTCATTATTTTTATTGGAAGTTTGAAGTCCTTAAAAGCTTAGTCCTAAAGACCTACCTTTAGGTCAAGTAGTGGCGGTGTTGTGTCCTCTGATATTGCACAGGTCTACGAGCGACGGTAACCACTGATTAACTAGTGGTAACATTTTAATTATCGGGTGGCCGGTTAGTTCGTCTATCTATATAGTAATTAAAAAAAAAAAGTTTCACGACCGAAGTCATCTACTATCAGTTTCAGATATTTAGACTAGCTCACCAACCTATTTGGAATGGACCCCCCATTCCAAACCCAACTTCGATGTTCAAGAAGAGATCTGTATGGTAGGGCTGGCCTAGTGGCCGAGACAGGTATTAGACTTGCTTCACTTATTTATTTATTTCCTACTACCATTTTTCACACAGTTATAAATCTACTAAAGGGACGACGAGCTTTACCCCGTGCGTGTTTTTCTGGCCTCAGCCGGAATTCCGATTCTGCGTGGGAGCGGTTGGAGGTTCTAGTGCGGTTCAAATCCCTCTTACTACAGGTCATTCTGAATAAAACTAGAAGCTTGAATTTTCAGGTATTAAGCAAGCTCTGTATATAAACTAACTCGAAGAATATAATCTTTTTTATCCAGTAATCTATGATGAAAGGTTCTATCTGTTCACTAAAACTGACGGCACAAAAGTATATCTGTGGCCCTATTCACATCAAAACCTTGCGTGCGCGTCTAAAACAGAATGCCTAACAATATTATCGTGTCCATTAAGGTAAGGAGATATGATCTGTTTGCTTAAATACCACCAAAAGAAATCGCTGTACATTCTTAAACAAAATTAATGCTTATTTGCAGTATGAAATGCTTATCTCTCTTTCAATTTTTTTAGAAACAAGATCTGTACTATTCCTCAGTTCTGTTGAAATTACTTTTGGCCCTTTGTTATTTGAACCCTAGGTCTCAATAGATTGAGTTTTTTTTTGATACTTTTACGCAGAAAACCTAGGTACTGAGGGTCACGTAGTGATATGGTGTTGCTGGAGGAACTGGGTGAGCTTAAAAATAGTATTAAAGTGTAACTAATTCAACTAATTCATTTTCAGTATAGAAAATAGTTAGTGTCAGTGATCATGACCTACGCGATCGGAATTTTTAGTTATCAACCCTATTTGGAGACATTAGACGATCGTGCACGTGTCGCATTAAAAAAATGAAATAAATATTAAACGTTGGTATTTGAAAATTAGTTCTAGGTATTTGTAACCATTGACTGATAGCACAATTGTATAAAACAATCAAACATGTATTTGAATTATTTTACAACTATCAACAATCTTAATTTTGTTTGGTGGTACTTTTAATATCAGTCATTTTTATTCAAGGTTATTACTGAAATTTAGCCAAGTAGTAGCCAAGCTGGACATTGATTACTGCGACAAATAGGCACTGACGCAAACGCAAATAATTTAAGAGGAACGCCTACGCAAATTATGTGAGCAAATTATTCAAACGTGGTTTTCAGTTTCAAAACATACCTATTCTATACGAACTATTTTATATGTACCTAAATGCAATTGACTTATTTAACTAAAGAAATGGTACCAAAGATGAACAGTAATGCCTGAAATAGAGGTGTTCTAAATGATGGATATTTAATATTTCTAGTAACTTTATCGTGGTAAGCTAGTCGCCATAAGCTAAAAGGTTTATGTTTATTTTTAACGGCTAAAATTTCACGATTTTTGCGTAAATTTCATTTAGAAGTGGAATTGACGTTTTTTTTACAAAGTTAATAACCAAAATGTACCTACACCATTACACTGTAGTCTGGTATACTTTTATCACTCTTATTGGCTGTCTCAGGACTGGTCACACTTTTCTTACGAAGATAGAGCATGTAATTAGGTTAATCCCCTGCAGTCTTGAAATTCTATCTATAACCAGTTGCCATGAATTTTTCTTTTATAATTTATTTTCCGAATTAAAAATAGTTTTAGATAGTTTTCTTCTTCTTCATTAGCTTAACCTTATCCCATTAAAATGGGGTAATTTTAGGTAGTTTTATGACAGTAAATACTAGTGTTAGTTTATCTTCATCAATCAAGAAGCATTAAATTTTCCAAATTATCGCGTTCTTTCATGTTCACTTATAAATATGTGGACGTTCTTCAGGTTCAAGATTAATAACTACTATAATTGGTGCACCATCTCTGAAGAGACTCTCGTTAGACATAATTAAATAAATAGTAACACCTACCACTAGATGCAAAAAACTAAGGTCGTTGTGATGAGGCATAGGGAGGCCTATTTGGCTGATGATGTTGATGAATACCTTTTATTATTCTTATTGCCTGACCGTAAGTAGAGCACTGGGCTCATGTACCTCTGTGCCACTGCCAGGGGACACTGTGGGCCATTATCTATGACCTACCTACCTTTAAGGACTTTCTACCACTGAAATATTTCAAGGAATTTATATTCTAGTAGCTGGCCCGTGCAACTTCGTCTGCATCACATAAGATACACGCGTAAACTCTCCCTGGATTTCCATAAATTTTTCAAGACTAAAATTAACCAAATCGATTCAGCCGTTCTCGAGTTTTAGCGATACCTACTAACGAATACAAATCTATTTATAAAAAATATAAGTGTTATAGATGCAGTGTTTAAATATATGTAGTTAGCACAATACTATTAAAATTTTAATTAATTTTCACGTCGAAAACCTCCTCTTTTATGAAGTCGGTTAAAAAAATATAAATCACTCAACACTGGCCAAAAGCTTGCACTCGTATTACAAAACATAAAAAGCCATTCGAAGAACACTTAACCATTGTAACACGTCATGCCCAATTAAAGTAAAGGGTGCTCTAATGAGGCACATAAATTGGATAAATAATTTTATTTAGTTAGTTTTATAACTTTAATTAGCGTTTTAGGGGTAGTTGGATAAAAAAAATAAAAAATATATTTTACTGCGTGATAGACAAACGAGCTTACGGCCGGCCCACCTTATGGTATGTGGGCCTTTTTGCAATCGCAGGTGTATCGTGGTTTGATAACCTGGGCAAGGTAGTTTAAAACTTTATGCTTATAGGACCAGTATCGGTGGCAAAACACGGCCTAACGTGGACTTCTACGAGTTGATGTTTAGGGCAATTCCCTCCAACATAAATTGAGACACCCTGTATCTATAGTAAAAGTACATCTTTCAGCATTCACTAATGTGTAACATAAAACTTTTGTCCTTATCGATTTCATGAGAAGTGTGATATTGTAAACTTTTAGATAAACAATGCAGCATGGTACAAGATGCGAATAAAAGCGAATTGATTGAAAAAAAATTTAAGCCATGTGTCACTAAATATTAAGGATTTATTTATTTAGGTACACGAACAGCATACGTAAAAGACTTACATATATGCATTACATAATAACTGTTCTTATACAGGGTGGATCTGTAACTTTGGACAATCTGACGTGGGGTGAATGACCTGTCGAAATAAAACTTAGCACCATTTTTATTTTTTGCATCGGTTAACATTTTTTTCTGACATTGTATGGAAAACGTACAACTATCGTTGTGGACTTCCATACTATGATGAAATTGTTTTTTTTTATCCAATTCTTAAAATAAAAGTGGTTCATCCCACATCCGATTGTCCAAAATTACAGATCCACCCTGTATGTATGCCTATTGTAGGTCAATTAAAAAAAAAGGCAGTATTCCTAGATTGTGTAGAAAGTAATATATTAGAGGGTCAAAAATTTGTCCTGCAGGCCTTTTTGTGCATAGGTGACACATACATACACTACATGTAGATGAGTTATTCTGATATATAAGCTAAATCGGTACAGTTTCACTTAATTTATTTATTTATTAATTAATCAAACCAACAGTACATGATACACAAGGTTACAAATATACATACATGTAAATGGCTTAAGTAGATAGGTTTTGAGTGCAGTAACAAACACGTCACAACTATATTTACACAATTTTGAATTTAGTTATTATATACGTTGGGGTATATTTTTATGTAACATTTTTTTTTAACAAAAACTTGTGCTTTAAGCCACAATATAAATTCTTCGAAAAGCTATTAAGTAGCGGACAGAGGATATTATTACATGTTGTGCTGCTGGTGAACTCTAAAAATCGCGATTTTCAAGAATGCCTAATATTAAATATTAAATTGGTACTTATATGTTTTTCATTATAGGCGGTTGATATTAATTTCACTATATTTTAATAGGATGATTAATACTAACAGGCGGTTTAATTATTATGTTTTTGTCACAATATGTATCTAAACTTATGTAAACCTATGTAAAACAAATATTCATTATTTGGGGAATCTAAGCGGTTAGTATTTAATAGAATTTAAAGAAATAACATTTCATAACCATGGTTGTTGCTCCTGAATTCCTAGTCCCCAACGCAGTAATGCCAATTATTTAGTCTGCCTTATCCTATTTCTATCAAACTTACTTCTCACAATAATATTCTATTTTCAAGGAACACTTTCCGAATCAGGATCAACGCACAAGAGCTATACAAATTACTCAGGCGAGTGTCAATCATTCAGCATCGTTTGACCATCACACGTGAAGCTACAATAAATATCACTTCATGTTTAATCGAATTTAAATATTCATCATAGTGGAATGATGTTGTCCAATAATGACTAATGTTCAACAGTCATATCTAGCCTCAAAAACCTGCAAGCGCCTTCATTCGGTGAAGTTTTGCAACCAAATATGTATTATATGTATTATGTGAGATCACTGTATTACTTCGAACCAATGAACGTTTTGTTTATTACCTTCTTTTTTGAAAAACATTTTTGCTATATAATTTTGAATACGGGATTCATAAAAACCTATTTTTTTTCTAATAACATACTTGTTATTTAAACTACGCAGTATTAAATTTTGAGCAAGATTTAGCAATCTTTGTAAAGTTTGAGACAATAATAAAATGAAAAACGTAACTTTTACAATTAATGCGATGTCGTGATCAATTTTGGCTACATACTTGGCATAACTAAACAACCCAATTACGGTGCAGTTCCCAGTTGAGTGGTTAAATGTCATTCGACTGTTTAGGCAGGCATTACACCCGTTGGCAATCTTTTTAATATCGCCGGTAACAAATCACTCGTCAAAGCGCCATTGTTTTAATTTCGTTGATTCAAGCTTATTGCTCCAAGTAGTCACAACTTAACTGAGTTTGCTGTGAAGTAGTTGATTGTTTGGTCTACCCGAAGAAATCTTCACAATACTGTAAGTAATAATATGGAGCATTTTTTCTACTTAAATCGTTAAACAGACAAACTTCCTAAAATTAGTGGCATGATTTTGGGGTGTTGTTCTATTTTCAAAGATATTGAAAAAATATATACCTACAGGGTGTCCCAGGAAGTAGTGATAAGCGGAGGCCTAGATATAGAGCATCACCTGAGGTTTTTTTTTTTTTTAGTTGGAGGAAATCACCGGATCCCCGCCCGCCCCGCGGGCGGGGTATGTGGGAGTTGAACCGCACTAAAACCTCCAACCGCTCACACTCAGCGTCCGAACCCCGCTGGGTCAGAACCAGCGTGGGTCGGGGAGATCTCCTGAGGTACCCGAATCACCCCCATGTATGTTCCGCGATTTTTGGTAGTTTTCGAATTTTGAGCTTTTTTCAAAATGTTGAAAATTTTCGATCCGAACAACTTCATACCTTAAAAATAAATGAGTATAAGACTTCTTCAAGATGTTTTTTGGCACTGAATCTTCATGAGTTGCACTATTATGTTTCAAATAATTATCTTCATGATTTTCAATAAAAATTATTTACTTACATAAAAGTATTTCCGTTCGGTGAATTATGACTTAAATTTTCACCTGTATATAAAATTTTAATATCAAGCAGCACTCTTTTCTTTTTGCAAATTATTTTGCTATATTATTTTTAAATATATTTTTATACAATCGTCTCATTTATTCCCAATTAGATGACCCGCGCAACTTCGTCTGCGTTACAAAGGGGTTCAAAAATTTTAGCCTATATAGGCACGCGCCGCCCGGCGCAAACAACTACGACCCTGCATTTTAAATTTGTAATATCTTCGGTAATATTCACTTAAATTAGGTACATGATGTAAAATGCATATTGATCTATAATATAATAAATGCACAATTTATTTAAGGTACTTAATTGGATAAGGATTAATGCTGTATTGTTTAAAATCACTTCGTAAATAACCATTTTTTAGTAAAGAATAAAAATGGTTATGCTGGGTTATCCCTAAGTGATAGACATATACCATCACGGACTTTTTTGTTGAACTTTTTAAGGTGAACAATACTGAAGTATATTATTTTGGTCTATCTCGTAGGGTTCATCCAGCGTTTGCAATATAAGCGCAAAAAAACGTGCTTATTTACGACATCACATTAGAAACCTTTAAATTTATCAGTGTTTCTCTACTATATTATGCATTTATTATACATACAAACCTACCTTAAGAATCACTCTATCTATTAAAAAAAACGGCATCAAAATCCGTTGTGTAGTTTTAAAGATCTAAGCATACATACAGACATACAGCGAAAGCGACTTTGTTTTATACTATGTATTGATGGTACCTATGCTAAAACCATTTTTTTTATTTCAGCTAAAATGAATTGTTTAAAATTGAGTTGTCTCATATATGCAACTACATTTGCGGTGAGTAGAGGGATAGAATACGACAATAATATTACATAAATAATATTTTTATTACAAAAATGAAAACGACCGACTTCCATTTCTCAAGCATAGCACAAAAACTGCTTGTCAGATTTTGTGCTATGCTTGCTTTATCAAATTTATATGAGATAATGCTCAAAAGGTCTGCTTTCTAACAAAACAAGAATCATCCACATCGTTTTATATACAAAAGAAATACACTCAAAAACGCATAGCAAATCGTGAAATTTTGTTCATTAAAAATAAATATTTTTAAACACAGAACCAAAAGTACTTGTTCGATCTTTAAAAAAAACAAGGGGACCTAAGTTCAGCCATCACCAGAATCATTCAAATCAGTCCACCCAAACTAAAGTAATAGAGGAACAAACAAAAAATACACACGAATTGAGTACCTCCTCCTTTTTGGAAGTCGGTCAAAACAGATTTAAATAAATTATAAAAAAGTAATAATTATGAATTAGTGTAAAAGTATGGATAACGGTCACCCAATTCTCCTCTTCAATACCAATATTGAAGAGGCTCATGAGCCACAGTAATTACTTACCATAAGGTTAATTCATTAATATTAGTTAAACAGCTAAAACATCCCCCCTTATTGGCGCAGGTTAAGTTGCGCGAGTCAATTGATACGTAATCCTTACTAATTTACTAGTCTCTACTAATATTATAAATGCGAAAGAAACTATGTCTGTATGTCTGCCTGTCTGTTACGCTTTCCCTCTTAAACCTCTCAACCAATTTAGATGAAACTTGGCACAGACAATCTTTAGACCCTGAGTAAGAACATAGGCTACCTTTTAATTTAAAGTGGCCCGTTAGTTAATTATATTATGTACTTAATAAACAATAAGTTTATTATAATGGAATATGCAAATCGCAACTGTGATACTTAAAATGAAATCCTTATAATTTGTATCTTAACTAGTCTAATTCCTTATTGCTAATTTTACGTGTTTCTTACAGATTTTACTGCTGTTAGCAATTTTGTCTGACGCCACCGTCTTGCTGATACTTTACTTATTTCCTCTTCTTGGCTTTAATTTTTGGATAACAGTGATTGCATCTACTTTAATGAATTCATTTCTATTGTATACATTGTCATTTTACATTTATCTTGGACGCGGTGTTCAAATCGTAAGTATTCGTTTTTGAAAAACAGTTAAAAATATGGATTGATATTTTCATGTCTATTATTATATCATATAAAAATTTGCTTACAGAATAATGCGGATTATGTAAAAAAAATTTTAAAGCACGGGAATTTTTTGCCATCAGTTTTAATACCTATTTCATTTCATTTGTTTTACTTCGATGTCATCACTATCGGAGTGGCATTTTTAGTCCCAGGTAAGAAGCACTTTTTTAAATAATTTATTTATTACAAGATGACTTGCGCAACTTCGTCTACGTCACTCGCGATGTCGTCGCGATATTTTTAGTAGCGGACAGCGTTTGATATTCGTGATAATTTCTCAACGAAATGTCAGATTGGAATAAAACAAACTGTATTTTGCTTCTACAATACATTAATACCCTTGACAACATAATGCTTAATTGCATAGGGATTAATATAACGATTCTCAATTCATGTCGTTTCATTCTTCGGATGATTTAATATTTTTCATGAATATAAAAGCGGTTATTATGACTAAACTATGATATATATGATGATATATGACTAAATATGATAGTTAGATATGTGTGTTCACGCAGACTTTTTTTCAGATCTTACCTGAAAAAAAGTCTACAAACCTGCAGTATACAAAGACCTACAAACCTGTAGTACATTCTATTGTCGATAGTTTTTGCTGCGTACGCATAAATATATTTTTGATTTTACACATTGTGTTACAAATTCGATATTTTCATACGGATCCCTATTTTTCTTCAAAATAAAATAAAAACATATAAACCTTTCTTAAGAATCACTCTATCTATTTAAAAAACCGTATCAAAATCCGTTACGTAGTTTTGAAGATCTAAGTATACATATTATGGACAGACGGCGAATAGCGACTTTGTTTTATACTTCGTATGTAGTGTTCTATCTCCAGTACAGAGTTATTGTAGAAACCTGTGGACGATGAAGACGATATTATTGGTTGGGCTCTGAACACATTTTGAGGATTACTTTCAAACTTTAACATCTTAAGAAATTTTACGTTATTTTTTCTCTTTATAAAGTAGTAGAAAATATATCATAAAGTTATACTTTTTTTGTAACATTCGGACATTTCGTTGAAAAATTATCACGAGTATAAAACACGAAGAATTGGTACGCCCGCTGCCGATCTCCACAAAAAATATCACGACAGTATCGCAATTACCACACGCTTAGAAGAGACGCTAGTCACATACCAAAGCAGGCCCTGGACTGGACACCTCAGGGCTCCAGAATGCGTGGCCGCCCAAGGCAAACGTGGCGGCGCTCTTGACATAACTTTAAGGACCTTCCTTCTTTATGTCTCGTTTTAAGAAGGACAAGTCATAGCGCTATGGGAATATTGACTAGGGGAGTTCATTTCATAGCCGAATGCTGTTTGGCGTGCTTTTATATTGAGTTTTGAAATTAAATATGAGCGGAAATATTAATTGTTTAATTGTATCACTGCATTGGAAATAATCTTGAAATTTTGTATTTTCAGGGCTCCTGATATTCTTATTGAACATAATGGTTGCCGTATACTACTTCCGCATGATGAGACCGTCAGAAAAGAGACCAGAAGTTATATAAGTACTGCTAGATTAGCATTATCAAATCTTACTTTAATTTAAGGTAAAGTACTTGCTTATAAACTTAATCATTTAGTACCTACTTGCTCATCATGTTAAAATGTATGTTTTCTTTCGTAACACCTTATTTTATCACTTAACTTTTTTATTTGATTAAATACCTATTTTAATAACCAATACATTTTTTTATTGTCTTATGTAATATTATATCATTTAATAACTAAGTACTAAATAGGTGAGAGTTTGTATTACAGTCAAACCGACTCGATAAAAAAACCGTCACTATCAGGCATTAACTTTATTCTTGGTATTAAAAAAATATATATTTTAATCTTTTTTAATCTGACATCCCTACTTATATTATAAATGCGAAAGTAACTCTGTCTATCTGTCTGTATGTTACGCTTTCCCGCTAAAACCTCTTAACCGATTTTGATAAATTTGGCACAAGCAAACTTGAGACACTGAGAAAAAGCATAGGTTACCTTTTAATTGAAAGTGACACAGACGAAGTTGCGCAGGCCCGCTAGTAAATAATACAGGGTACTGTGTCTGGAGGTCTAGTTCATAAATAAAATAAAATTAATTTAGGTAGATTTATTCAAGCCGGAAATCTATTGAGATCATTATCAGTTACCCATTCTTATATCCTTCGAGGTTTAAAAATGAAATCTAGGCTAGGCGATTAAACTACTAGAGTACTGTTGGGTGAAATTAATTGACTTTTCTAACGGGGATATCTTTTTGTCGGGATTTTATCCACCGGTTCTTACAAGAATGTCATTTCTCAGAACTTTGTGCTTAACAGGACTTCCATGTGGTTTAAGTTCTTTAACTACGTGGGAAAACGATGCGACTTCAAGGTACTTAGATGATTGCTAAGTACTAACTATCAGTCAGACCGGAGGCTTTTCTTTACAGAACTTTTGTATTAACTATAACTACTGACGTAGTTGTAGGTATTATAGATTCTTTAAACATTTCAATTTTTATAGCAGTTGCATCGATTATAAATTATTATTAAATAACGAAAAATGTTACTTCTTTTTAAATCATATTCATTTATTTAAAAAAAAGCTAATGTTTAACCTTCATAATAATATGTTTACACTGGTGTATTGTGTTCCACCTATACTGAATTTGTGAAGTTATTGCTTTCAACTTTGACTTAATAATAGGCTCATGTTCTCAATACCAGGTCTGCATGAGGACCTTCAATTATTATCACTTTAAAAATAAATATATTTTCGACGGTCTAACTTACCCATCAGGGCTTTAAAACAATTACAAAATTTCTTCTTATACGCATCGGTTAACTGCTTAATAACTATTTTTTTTTTGTATGAAAATGAGCAATTTCTAGTTTTCAAGTTCAGAACAAAAACTTCTTTCAGATGTTTAAACTATCTACTTTCTAAAAAAAGAACCATCGAAATCGGTTCATTCATAAAAGAAATATATCTATGTTAAATCTAAAAAGATACATTTTTAAACATAACTCCAACAGTAGAGGTACTTGTTCAATTTTGATAAAAATTAATTGAGACCCGAGACGACAACCATCATCGAATCCGATCTACCCAAAGTAAAGTTTTGCGAGGACAAAATAAAAAACTAAAAATAGACATAATCCTCCATTTGGGTAGTGGGTGAATTCTTTGTTTCCACTCACCTCCATGTAGAGGGTGCACGCTGAAGAGAATGCAGGGCTCGTCGCCTGGGTCCCTACAGCAGTCGAGGACATCGCGACATGTCGTCTGCGGAGTGACCGGGACGGGGGTAGCCGTCCATTCTGCGCCGTTCTCGCACCACACCCGCACTATCATCTGAAAAAGTTAACAATTGAAAAGAGACTTTCTAATCTGAGCACTATTACTTGATATTCTTTAAGCAAGATTTAAGAACGCCGCAGATGAAAGCCTTAAAGTGTTCCAAAAAAAACCTTCAAATAATAAATAAAATTGAAATTGAATATCCTAAATTTGCAATTGTTCCCTAACCTAGACTGCTAAATAATTATTTAATAGAAAACACATTATATCAATTAGGTACTTTAAAGTTAAATTTTGTATAAGTAAAGTACTCACCGGAATCATTGTACAGGGACATGTGTGATTGCACCTTATTTTTCAAATGTTCCTGAAACAATGAAATTATCATTTAAGATTTTTCATGGAATAAAAGAATAGTGAACATTTTCATCAACAGGATCTTTCAAAACTCTAATACAAAATAAAACAGACGTTGTATCCTAAATGTACATATTTTTAGTACATACCTATTTTATCAATACATTTTTTTCTTTTGATCTTCTTCTCTTTCTCATCTTTTGATTTTTATCTTTAAAACTACGCAACGGATTTTGATGCGGTTTTTTTTAATAGATAGAGTGATTCTTAAGGAAGGTTTGTATGTATAATAAATGCATAATATAGTAGAGAAACACTGATAAATTTAAAGGTTTCTAATGTGATGTCGTAAATAAGCACGTTTTTTGCGCTTATATTGCAAACGCTGGCTGAACCCTACGAGATAGACCAAAATAATGTACTACAGTATTGTTCGCCTTAAAAAGTTCAACAAAAAAGTCCGCGATGGTATATGTCTATCTCTTAGGGATAACCCAGCATAACCATTTTTATTCTTTACTAAAAAATGGTTATTTACGAAGTGATTTTAAACAATACAGCATTAATCCTTATCCAATTAAGTACCTTAAATAAATTGTGCATTTATTATAGATCAATATGCTTTTTACAGCATGTAATTTAAGTGAATATTACCGAAGATATTACAAATTTAAAATGCAGGGTCGTAGTTGTTTGCGCCGGGCGGCGCGTGCCTATATAGGCTACAATTTTTGAACCCCTTTGTAACGCAGACGAAGTTACGCGGGTCATCTAGTAAATAATAAAATATAGATGAATCGTCATGACAATGATTATATTATCACAGAACATGTGGGAGTGACAAAACGTGTTATTAATATTTCATCACTCCAGACATGTAGACATAATATTGAAGACAAATACATCAAATACGATTGTATTGATGTTGTGGAGGCGTATCTACAAATACACTGGTTGTGACATAAGAAAGTAGAATGTAATAAAGAAAGGGTACATTGATAAACAATATGTTGTGTTTTATGACATTTACATCTGGTCTATTTTAGTATCTCTTCTCTAACCTCAATTAAAGAAAGACAAGGCAGAAAACGCGCTAATTATGTATAAATAGTATAAACTTCAAACGATACCATAACTTCATCAACACTTTAGTCTATGCTATTTATATTCATAGTTTATAGATGAATTTGTATTCCGGTTCATGAAATAAACTGATTCAGGGTCACGTCAAGAAATCTATTTCCGCAGTCCAATAGTTCGGGGACACTTTATTAGCGTGATGCCTACGGGAATGACAAAATCACTGGCACGGAAGGGACAAATTGGTGGTCGCGAGGTTTCTGGGATGCTTATGGGACTGTTCGATAGTGGGACTGCGTAATTTGGCCATCCCACGCGTCGTCAGCGTAAAATATTTGGTAGCGAACGGGCGCGGTAAAACGATTTGCATACAATGAAATGAACGGGGACAATCGAGGGTGGGTCGTCGAGTGGAAAGCTTAGTCGTCTTACTAACATTTCGGAAGTACCGTTTCGACGACATCCGATGTTTTATTGCGGATATTTGGGTCGTATTAGTTTGAATTGACTGCGAGACATCTGCGAAACTACTGACATGGAATTGGATTGAGTTCAATACAGCAGCAACCAGTGCTTTGGTTCTTTTTGATTAGCAAGCGACATAACCACTTTGTTAGTAATATAAACTTACCTACACGTTTTTTTCTGTGTTATACTTCATAACCTGTTTTTAATTTGAATATAAATTGCTCCTCAAATAAAAGCTTGATATATTAAACAATTCCTTTGTTTAATGGCAACAAGTGTCTTCGCTGTCTGTAGTCTAAATAAAGTTTCTAAAAATGTACTATTTTGTATGTTACACGTTCCTTTCAAATCTGTAGGCATATTTAAAGTGCGACTGGATACGGCAATGGTGTGTACTGATCTATACTCCATTCGGCTCTTCCCTGGTAACCCGTCGGTCAGGGTCAGCGATGTTCATTGCTGGGTCGTGACCGAATGCTACATGTAATTGGTGAAACGTTTAGCATGTGCAGTGGAGGCGCAGGATCGATGCCGATACTTACACCCAATCATATTGTCAAGCCGTCTGTCTGTAGTCCCTGCCCGTGGGAAGACACTCTTTTAGTACTTATTGGTGAAGATGAACAGGAATTTATCGATAGTAATCATTGCACTCTATGCTAGATTGTAATAATACCATCTATATATTTCTTTTTCAAAGATATATCAAAAAGAAGTTAAGAGATGTATCAATAATATGTCCCATCTATTACGAACATTCTATTAGGATTAATCCATTATTGCACTACACACTACTAGATTCAGGTTTTCTCGATATAAGTTGAAACTACACCTTAATGAGTCTAAATTTAAATTACTTTCAATTGTGTACGTTTCTTACATATATAGATCGCGACAAAAAGTCTCGTTATCAAGAACATAAAAATCCAATCTGCTAATTTGTTGTTTCTAAAGCCAATAACTTTATTCCGATACCATATATTTTTCTGTCAAATAAAAGTATTTCCACAGGGCACTATTTATCGTTAATTGAGGAAACGTCTAAAGATTTGCCCAAGGCCTTTACATTAGCAAATTGATACAAAAACTGCGAGGTCGATGCACTCTATGACTAAGGATATCAGAGCAAAAAATCAAGAACAAAGACTAATAATACTATTAGCTTCATACATTGAGAACACAATTCATAATCACAAAATCAACACAAGTCAAAGTTGGGTACAAAAGAGTCTAAAACGATCGATTTGTTTCGTTATATCAATGCTTGCAGTATTGCCTACCTACATTAAACAACATTTAGAACAGGCAGTAGGTACCAACTTATCATAAAGTGCACAAGTTTGCATCAAGGCAATAGAAACATAACATCGTACAGATTATTTTTTTTTATTGCCTTGTAGGCAGACGAGCCAACGGGCCACCTGATCGTAAGTGGTTACCGTCGCTCATGAACCTCTGCAATGTCAGAGGACATTGAGGGGTCGCTACCTACGACCTAACTTTAAGGACCCTCCTCAAGCCTCGTTTGAAGAAGGACAAGTCATAGCGCTCTGTAGTTACTACTAAAGTGCCACCAGTGTACGTTAACATAATCGTTAACTAAAGTCGTTGAAACATACAAAAATATGTGAAGATATACAGTCCGAACGTAAACCAATGCAAGAAAAGAAAAATATTAATTACAAAGATTCTCTACTCTGCGTCGTGTAGCTGGTGACTTGTATTTCGCAAACTGTCATCGCCTTCACAAAAACAATCGATCAGTTTCAAGAGCCACAAAGAGACGACAGTTAAGAATCCTTGAATGGAACACAAAAAATCCCATTATTAATTTAATTGTATACAAAACGAGATGTCGCCTTGAAAACAAGATCATTACATGCAAAGCAACCATCAGATGTAGACCTCTGACGTTTAAGCGAGAAGCTTTTCGTAGAAGAAGTCTTCAAAGGCCGATGTTGTCTGGTGGCGCTACCCCGAAGTTCACTCTCACAAACTTATTGTAGGAACCGGTTACAAAGAATCCGCCTTGCGTCATTTAGCCACGTGTAAACATTTTAATTGATGATATGCGGAAGACAAAAGCCTGATAGCAATCGGCATTTTAATACCAGTTAGTTTTAATATCTATACATTGATCAGACCTCGTGTTTTGAAGCGTTAAAAGTGACAGACTGACAAAGCAGGAATACTGTAGCGCATGTGAAGTCAGTAAGTTCTGTTCTTCGGTTGCAACTTTTCATGAACTTTTAATCAAATTCGATAATGTTTCAAACAATAATTATTATTAATTTCGTGATTTATTTATTTATCACATATAAACAAGCCATATTAAAATTATGATTGATGTGTTCTCGCGAGTTTTTTATAATTTTTTATTCACATTTTTGAATAAATGGATTAGAACTTTACGTTCTTGTTTATCCACTGTAGTAGTAATACAACCATAAACTAAAAACAAATAATTAATATTGGTCCTCTCAAATTAGATACTATTAGTCACGTTCAGCATTAATAATAATAAGCATTAATAATAATAAGAGCATCGGTAACCAAATTGTAACTGGAACAACCCATTTCTGCAGCCTGCTGGGCTCAGGTAACATCAGAAAAGGGATTAGACATAATCCAGCTAACTGCTAAATACGTCTCAAATTCATAAAGGTACATTACGCATTAAGGAAAAACGAAATAACAACGATCCAAACAATATAACATTAACATTGATCATTAAAGAGACAACAGTATATAAGTTACGTTACAAATTTTATAATTTGCATTAATTTTATAGTGGCAGTCCGAATTCGTCAAATTTATAGTATAAGTGACCAATTATAGTGAATGAAGTCGTGAGAGTGTGCCTCAGGACAGGAAACATAAAATAAAAAGCATAAAGATCGATGCGTTAAGATTTCGAAACCGCATTTTATGGCGTTTGCACGGAGATATATATCACAATGAGTTTATTACAGTACTTTGCGTATGTTTACTATTTGCAATAGATTCACGAGAAGCGTAATTTTACTCGTATATTCGATAACCTCGACCACAGGATACTACTGAATTCAATCAAACTTACCTACAACTTGTCGAATGACGGTTGCATTTAAATTTTAGTCAAGCTCTAACAGAATCTACTTTTCTCAGTCTTTCATTGCACACAGTATCTACTCGTATTATTTAAGAGATTAATAACATCATTGCTTTTAAGGTCCCTTTACTTATTCACAATTTTCTCTTTTACTTATTAGTTATGTTTAATGAAAACAGAAACATGTTTATTACTTCTTCTTTGTTCTATTATCAAATCTAATTGGATGTAATTTCATCACACTGTCCTAATAAAACTAAAGATTTGTACATCGTGTCAAATTCACATCACACCTCCATGATAAAAGGCGTGAACCGATCAAATGCATGTTAATCGATAAAGTGATTGATAAGTGCCAATTCATAAACGTACATGTGCTGAACCCCATCATTAATTAATCAACTACATCATTACTGAAAGTGATTCGATAATAAAATAATGTTAAGAATGGTATTAGAATAATACTACTGTAATGTGTTAAAACAGGGGTTATAATGCGCCTATTGAGGGTACCACACAGAACTCCGAAGGGTTTTTTAATAATTAATATTTAGAGATAATCCAGTCGATTTGAATCCAAAACTGCTCGCTAGGCATTCAACCGCTTTCCATTACAATTTAATATTACTACAGTAGAGTTATACTGAATGCCTCTCTTAATTTCTGATACACTAACAATTAAAACGTATGTTAATAACAATGAAGCCCGCGATTCAATAACATTTATTAGCACCATTCAAGAACTCAACGAATCCTAGTTTATTTTTCGATGTGAATTGCCCTCCAGATATAGAAACTAGTAAACGGCACTCTTATGACAGTAACCGCATACGGTGCAATCAATGCGAATGTAAATCTGTCATCGGTCAAATTACAGACACGCAAGGACCTTATGAAGAGTCGTATAAGATGGAAGTCGTGTGTGCATGAAACACTCAATCGTGCTGACGTTATCGACTGCTGTTCCATATAAGATTTTCCCATGACAAGTAATTTCGCTTTATTTGAATTCGCTGGCATGCGATTTTAGTAATTTATGATTTATAATCGATTCAACAAGATATTGTTTTGCAGTTGCTGTGATTTCGAAATAATAATCGATTATTATTCAATTTGTGATTGCTAACGAAATAAATCAGCCATCCGAATGCTTGTTTTAACGAGCAACAGAAATTTAATGTCCATGATATATACATAATATAATTTTTCATAGGTATGACGAAAAGTCCAACTACACGATTTGCTTTTTTTATTCTTTAATTAAAATATGTAAATAAATATACCTATATTAAAATTTACTTCAATTCACAATATTTATAATTTTTTGCATATTTTTCATAAATGTTAATTTAACAGTACAAAAATGAACGTTTCAGTAAAGACTGTAAAGTTATGTTAAGTTTATTTGTATAAACGTCTATACAAAATTGGTCTTATTATAATACTTCGGCGCTGCCTTATTTTCGCTCGATATCTTCATTACATAAATACCACCCACTAATCCAAATGCCTTTCCAATTATCGATTCAGTTGTCAAATATGTTACGTGAGAAACCGGTTCTCATATTATCGTTATCATTTCAATGGCATACCGTCCATGCTATATGCAATACAAAATGACATAATTTGTCGCTCAACACGATCGTGATGTAACGGCTTCCAAAAGGTGTTTCAAAAGAGATTCATGACGACCATCCATTACCAAGGTATCCATCAAGTGCCCGCTTGCAAATATGAAACTATATTACAACCATAAATATCCAAATCTCGTTCGGCTATTAAAAGTCAAAGATTTTTTTTTGTATTCGTAAGCTCGTACTAGACCTGCAGGGAGATAAAAATTACATAATAGAAGTGTATATTACGATACCAAATAAAAATAATTAAGACGAATAAAAGACAATAGACTCCCACACTACAACCGAAATCGCTAATTGTATCAGCAATTTGTGGAACGTAACGGTTCAAATGAAATATTACCTGAATTACTCATGTGAGAAAAATTCTAAGTGATTGTTAATAGCAGCATCGCCACCTCCGCTATTATCTCATCAAGTTCTTCCGCAAAGTATTTTAGACATAAAACAATTTGAACTACTATTATTTCGGATAATTTACTTAAAATGGACAGTGGTTTCAAGCGTAACTGAATGTACTATCTGAATCTTCTATTTATGCAAAATTGTAGACAAGTAGGTATAATCTTCTCACACTCTATTGTAGGTACAACGGAAACTTTACCTTGCCTTGCTTGCTTGGTACCTACTTTGTATCGGTTAGAGGTGAATACGTGACTTCAAAAGAGTGATTTATTTATTTCTGAGACTTTGTACGAATTTCTCACATGGTCAAAACACATACCTACTTTTCATTAAGAAATATTTATTTACTTAAATTATTATTTAGCATTCTCCAACAATAGGTTCGGCGAATAGGGCGTTTGACAAACGTCAGAGTGACAGACCCCATTACTCAAACCCCCATTTAGTTGACAACACTAGTGCGAACGAAATGTCTTTCTCGAACAAGCGAGAAATGTCAGCGGACGCTTAACATGTCCGTCATTCAAAGAACAATGCCCCTGGACAGTAGATTTGCTATAAGCCGCAGATTATCCGACATGAAGCGGCTATTTTCATGTCAATTCTATTCACTGGTTTAGTTATCGTTACAACGACACAACTTTGCGAGGAAATACAAACACGATACAAGAAAATGCTTGTCATCATGAAAATAAACGCAATAGACATGGTTGTCTATTTAAAGTCTTAAAAATTTCTCGCAATAGATATAATATTATGTAGGTATACCTACACTGCACATAATTTTATAATTTATATTCAGCATTTATAAATTATACATGAAGTATTTGTTTGCCACCGAAAATTAAACAGACATAAAAAAATGTAATTTACACTTCACCTCTAGATGGCCATGGACGTCAGATGGTGTTGGTTACAATCAAACCAATCGTCTCAAATGTCTCCTTGTTGCGGTTTTAAGTCGAACATAAAAACACATCTAACCATATTAAATACTGAGTCATACTTCAAAATGATTGTTTTAAAATATATGTTATACCTATTTAGTATTTACTAAGTTTGGCAACAATAACAACCATCATCAAACCTTAATCCATGTCCACTATAAGACGTTCTTTCCTTACAGATTCACCATATCAACTGGTTCTGCACTTCATTGGTTAGTCTATAGGAAAACATACTGGCACGGCGCGGCATCTATATATCCTGTCGTCACTGTTTCAGACAATAACTCTTCTTAAACCTTTTTATGAGCCATAGTTGTTGTATTATTACCTTAGTAAACTCCGAGGAGGTCAATATAAAGTACCTACATTGTCATACTAATACTCTTAAGACATTGTTAAATCAAACAGTATGTTTGCAAACTTACAACACTATGGTCATAAGACAAATATGAAATTATCAAACACAAGCAAGAACACCGTCGTTTAAGTAAATAATAAGATGTGGATACGTCTAGCATAAGAATGATGATGTTAATTGTTAGTTACACAATGTTTAAACGTTTCAGAACCTTTAAACCCTAAAACTTTATTAAGTAAGGCGTGCAGCATAAGGTCTTATTTTACCTTATCGAAATAGATGTTGAAATTATATCTAGGTATCTAATTTATGATTTTGAATTTATTTGTCAACAATAAGTAGGTTTTATAGTTTTAGTTAACACTGTTAAATGAAGCGCAATCAGAAGTAAACTTTCATGTAGACAACAATTAGGGCCGTATCTCGTATGTTTGGGTTTATGCAAAGCCGTTTCCGATGCAAATTAATCCCACCAATCGTCGATCAACATCAGATGTCGATGCTGATGCCGCTGAATAATAATTGTTTTTCGTACGCGCTTGTCTGCATTGTTTATGGATACATTCTTTTGTTAAGTGTTGCGTGCATAATTCGTTAAAACCCGTGAAAAAACATTTTTAACTATAAAATTACAAAAGTTACAAAAAAATTAAAAAATCATACATTTTTTTCCATTATTAAGAGATCATTATGCAGTACCATATTGTTATGTGGTTTTTGATTACAAAACTGCTAGTATTATAATAAAATGTGAATGAGTAATTTTAAGAGCACACCTGACAAAATTACTAGAAATTGAATACTAAAATTTAATTTTGTACATTAAAAATCTGAAGATAGTACCTACAACATACAAAATGCAATAATTAAACCACGAGCAAAGACTAAAATGTAATCCAATCAGTTAAAACCCACACTGCATTCTATTCAAATGAAACTATAGTAGAAAGCCATACACTCGCCTAAGACTTTCCATTCGTGGTAACCTTTGGTAGGGTTACATCAGACAGAGGATTAGACGGAACACACGAGGGTCGTGCAAGGCTTCCGATATGGCTTCGCCGCAACATACTGCAACTGTAAATGAAGGGTTATCTGACTGAACAGATTTCAAATTATACCAAGAGAATTTTGCTTCTTTTTTCGTCATTTCTGTAATGTAAAAACATTCATGGTTTACTTTTTTGTGTGTATTCTAACACAGAATAAATTGGTGTGTGTTTTAAATTTAAGATTTAGTATTTTTTTAGTATCTTGAGTTGTTTGTTACAGTCGCCTAAAATTTTCCTTTAGTCAATAGAGCTAAACCGTATTCGTTAAGTACTTGTCAACAAACATACCAATAGAAGTTTTTATTAATGGAAATTTTATACCCAGCATTCCGTAAACTACTATTATTAAATCAGTATGCAAGATTTATGCCAAATAGCGCTGGTAAAACTGTAAAATATATTAAATTAAAGAAATAGTCGTTCATTCATCTATATTTGAAATCGTAGAAAAACATTATAAAAACTTGTTCGGAAATCCTGAATGAACAACAATATCTTAAGTACAGCCATGGACTTGATATTGAATTCGGAATAACCTCCCACGGAGAGTGTGGGCGAGAGGTTTGTCCAACGAATGGTAATCAATTCCGTTTAACAATAATAATTATGTTGTGATGTGTTACTTGATTTACGTGATCATTAAGGAATTTTGGAGTAATACTGGTTTTCCTTAATAACAGCAGAATTAATTTAAAATTCGACTTAGAAATTTTTGGCGTTATTATTCAATTATCATTTCCTCGGAAGTAAATTTGTTTCATAAGAAAAGTAACAATATTTTTCCTTTTTTTATGTTAAGAAGTAAAATCCAGTTACATAACAATACTCTATTTAACTTTAAAGCAAGCTTAAGTAATTCAAAGCTAAGCTTTCTTCCAGTAAACCACAAATGTGGGAATATGATACCAACAAGAGGGGAAGAATTATACACTTTAATACAATAAACGCACCTCAATGTACCTATGTGTTAGTTTGATACAACGATAGTTAGGTACAACAACATGCAACATTTTGCATATATGTAACATTTTGATGTTTGTCTACTTAATACTACAAAAATAGTTTTTGGTAACTTGGCAGGCAGACAAACAAACCAGCTAACTGATAGCAAGTGGTCAGTGTCACCCATGAACTATTAACGCCACGATCAAACGCACTTAATCCTAGCAACAAACGAATTTTAATACCTCCCTCACAGTTACCATCAGGGTGGTCGTAGGCTTGTTTGTCTGTCATGAAATCTAAACTTAAGTTTAAATGAAGTTTATTTGTGTATTGATATTTTAATACTAAATTGAATCTTATGATAATTAAAAAGTATCTCATTAAATATTGCAATAATAGGTGGCGGGTTTTGATATACCTTTGTATAATCGATCGATACAGCTCGTAATTTTTTGAATCCTAAGAAAGTACTGAAAATACTCAATAGTTCTAAAAGACGGACACGATACTCATCTAAATGAGTCACATAGAAGAAGTTAACCTAGAAATTCGAAACTTCGGTATTACTCCCCTAGAACATAACCCGTTATTCAAACTAACAAAACTCAATTAAGTATCTAAGTTAGGCAAGCATTGAGAGCAACTCTGCTCTGTACACATCTGTCGTTGTGATGCAAAATTTCCGTACAAAATATCTGAAATTTTTCAATAATTCCTTGAAACATTAACTCGTAACTTGTCAACATAATTAAGTAGGTACTTAGGACTTAACACACGTCACTATTATTAGTTAACCTTAAGTTTTTCTTCTTATTTTACAGGGATTATGCTGTTATAAGCTAAGTTTTCTCACAACTGAAGATATACAAATTCATGAAATGCTCTTTAATGCTCCAACTAACTCTATGATTAACTCACAAAGGTGAAACAAACACTTCTCCATTTTCTTTATTATCTTTTGTACTCTTAAACTCCCTAATTAGTTCACCTTATGTGATTTTTTTCTCTCTCGTGGCCTTAATTGAAAAGTCAGTGTCATACACAGTACGTTTCGCACGCAGATGCGACGGGTCTTTGTCGCAGAGCGTTTTGTCTCTGCTCACATCCTGAACGGTGCAGGTCGTTCACCCTTGATGAAAAGCTGATTTCTACTCTATTGTGGGATGTGAATGGATCGTGCTATTTGTGTATATCATCTACAATTACTTTCTATGCATTATGAATCGTACTGTTCGATAGAGGAGACATTTTTTTGCTCTCGCGACTATCGCTCTATTGTGGCAGTTGTATACAACCATAACAGAACTGATGAGCTTCAAGAGGCATGTAGAAGTCCATCAAACGACGTTTACAGATTGATGATAGTAATCATTGTACTTACTAAAAACATAACGTACAGAAATGCAAGTAGTTACCTATGAGATACTTTGTAAGCGGGTTCTTTCGCTTGTTTATCGTAACGTGTACTTTAAAGAGTACTACTGATAACTATGGTCACTTTTTATTATAACATTATATTACATTTACATAATCACTCAGTAAAATCTCATCAGTACACTACTAACATTTAAAACTAAATATCTTCATAATACACCAAGGTTAATTTTGCTCCAAAGTATCTATTTGAACAATATACAATACTTATGAAAACAGAGATTCAATTTGCGTAGAATAACATTCTACCTATGGATTGGTAATGTACTATTATTAGATAAACTACTAAAACACAGTAATGTCTATTCTAGAAATAGGTTGGTTTTAAAAGGAGTATGGAAAGCCCATAAGGATCAAACAATACGACGTACCTAACTGTATCATTCGCGTTAAATATTTAGAAAGGACTATAAATGTGTTAGGTTGTAATACTGTTTAATGATTATACGAGGCTTATCTTGCCAACATTTTCTGCCTTTACTGTTAAAACTCCTTGATTTGTCTTTTAGATAAATAATACAGTGTAATATTGTAATTTATACTTCCTATACAAATTATGTCTCAGTTCAAGTCAGATATATGTTACATTGAACAACGTACAATCTCTATTTAAAGAGATGAGTATTAAATTGTCTCAATAATAATGTTGTACATTAAGCTCACATATACTTTCTTGTCGTAATTTAAATTAAATGCGAGATGAACCTCCATTACTGTACTAAGTAGCGTTTACTTAATGTAAGTGGCACTTAGCGGTATCTAGTTGCGTTCATAGTTCCAATTGAAATGACGCCGTAATTTCCAGAATTTGTGATGATGACTTTTGTTTCTATATCGGATATAAAACATTGCTAGTGTTTGGACATGCATGTTGCTTACTTAGCAAGCGTACGAACTGACTGACCACCTCACACCTGATGACAAGTACCTACTCGACTCGTGTACAACGTAGTCTTCGGAATATTTGGACAGATATTTTAACAGAATATTATAACTATTTCAATTTAACTCAACAGTTAGTCTCAATTCACATTAAATGCATCATACACCGCATTATGCTTTAAATTGATTTCCAATGGATATTTATCTACTCAGTGGAAATATAAGACAACGCGGAAGCGACTCTCCGCGTCCTCAATTTCACTTTGATCTATTCAAATGTGACATCCAATACTACCGTCTCAGAGCTCCATTTGTGTACTACATGCCACAGCAGAAATGGATATTGCGTGTCAGAAAAGAACGGATCTAGATAAACACTATTTTGATGGACAACTTCAAATTAGGTAATACGTATTTTTCAAGATTGGATTTATGTTGTTTTTGGAGTCGGTGAATGAATAGAGAATTCCATTTTTGTGATATGAATTTAAGTTACAATATTTAACAACGACTTTTATATTCGTATAAGTTCTTTAACTTCTATTAACTAATTTCAGTGACTTACATATACGCAGTACGCCATGTATTTATCGATTTAATTGGTTCGTTATTAAACAATTTCTTATAACTGGGCCCTAGCCCACAAGTTTTAATGGCTTTTCAAAAAAGAAAGGACTACTAAATAATAATTATTAATATAGATAGATCCATATTATATTCCGTGTATTGATTTTATTAATATGTTAAGGTTTTATTCCGATATCTCTACCAAACCGATCCAAAACTGAAGACCATTGCACCATTGATGACACCAACATTATTTAGCAACGTTATTTTCTTGTGAAGCTTATGAAACGTATCAGCAGTGATTCTATCGTGTTATAGCTAACGGTTGATCGGCGCGTGCCGCAAAATTGATTGCGCGTGTCCTCACGTTCATGACAAATTGGTCTTGCAGAGGCTCTTGATGCTGGACCGATTGGCAGCCTTCAATTCGCTTCAATCCAAATTAACGATCTCTTTATAATAGCAGTGAAAGTTTTTGTGTTGTATTTTTGACTTTGTTTATAGGTAAACGAGCATAGGACTCTGATGATAAGTAATACTGTCGCTCTTGAATGTAATGTCAATATCAGGACCAGTGTCCCACACACAATGGTTGAAAAAAGTTTAATAGGATATGGTTCAAAATTTTATCATACTATTTTATAGTCTTTCCTCTTAATCAAGTAGCTTAACTTATATAAGAGTAGGTATTAGAAATCTAGACTGACTTACCTATTAAAAAAACATTTATAGTAAACGAGTTTTAATGGTATTTAATTATAGAATAAATTGTTATGTAAATTATACCAAAATTCTAATTATGTTAGATCGCTTTTTAAATACATGACACGTTGACATTTAGATTGAAATACCATTCGTTTTAAAGGTCGAAGTTGTTACACTTTCACGTTTCTAAGATAAAACTTAATTTCGTTTTTACATAATTGGTTATTTTAGTAAAATATAAAACTTCACGTTTTATGTTCACCTATGGTTTTATATTGCCATGCAAACTTAACTTAAAATTTAAAACACATTAAATATAAATTAACATCTAATATGTGTTTACTTACAATAAATTACTTATTAATAGCGAAAATTATTGGCTGGCGAATCGTATAATGATTCTAAATGACCATCATATTATATTTCAAACGAGAAAAAGAACGAAACAAAAATTCTACAACTGTTACTATTTTATTAATAAAACGAAACTAAACTCGAAAATTTCGCACATATACTTAAAAATGCTATGAAATTCCAAAAAAACGAGTTAATATTTTAAGAATAGAATCAAGATAATGTTCTTATTAACATATTGATTATTCAACGTGAAAAATTTACATAATATTACGCATACTCATATCATTCGCTTGCCGACAACTTGGCGAACGAGTTTAACAAACTTAAAAACAATTTATTATTCAGTTAGTACCTTGCTATAAAATTGACTTTATGTTTCCAAATACCGGTAACCAATGAAGTCAATTAAATAATATAACTCGACCCTTGCATATTTAATTTTATAAACAGTCTCAGATTTTATTATACAAAGCTTGGTGTATTTTTTTCATTTATTAGCTTCACGACCAGTTTTAGCTAGTGTTAGAACCAAGGTATCCTTATCTAGGTCGAAAATAGAGTAAAATTAAAAAGCTTTGGTTATGATACCTCAAAAGAGAATCTATTAATTTTTTTTTTATATTTACTTGAAAAAATAATAAGTCAAAGAACTCCACGCCAATCGTTATGAAAGACGCAAATAACAACAATTAATGTTAATGAGACGAGGACGAACTTGGAAACAATGTGAAAATGTTGATGAGAAAATGAATATTTAATAACTACTCATTTTGCGTTGTTGGAAAAGCCTAAGGTCAAGGTCAAACAATTCAGAACAAAACAACGCAATAAGTAACAAAAAAATTGACAAAAACTTAAAACTCTCAAGGTTGGCTGGTTAATAGAAACTTTATCGGATGTGCTTAAATATATATTTAGTTTTCCTTGTCATAATTATTATATGTTTATTCAAAACTATACCTACCGAGGAATAGGCAATCGACCTATTAAACTTGATATAACTTTCATAAGCAATGAACAAGAAAGAAATCATGTGAACGGCACGTGAGAAGTAGCAACGATTCAATAGTGACAGTAACAACTTACCATCAAATGGATATACTCGCACTCGAATAAGTACCTACTTACTAGAATTATAAAAATACACTGCACATAAAAAATATACACAGAAGATAACTAGATAATAATATGTTTTATGTATAAAAATTAAATCAATTAATTATTATCAATTAAAGTTTTTATGAGTAGGTACTTTTTTATTCAATACGATTATGCGTAATAAAGTGTAGAAGTAATTTTAATGCAATAAGTAATCTTTCGTATCGTTTTTAATGAAAACTACTTTATGTTACTATGTGAACAGTAACTTTACGGTGAAGAGTCATTACACAAAGCGACTGATTCTGGTACCAAAAAATACTTGAACTACAACTCAAAAACTACCTGACAGATTTCTAAATAAAATTTTACAAAAACTGGAAACTTAACACCTTATGTGACGCAGACGACGCCGCGACGATTATGTGTGGTAAATTAGGCAATTACCTCATGTTGTGTATCCCCCGTCAGTCTCCCCCTTCAGGGGATGGGGCTCCAAATCGGGGGCCCCCCTAGTACTGCAGATTTTTGTCTGCGGTCCCGTTCCCCTTTAGGGAACGGCCGACCTCTACGCTGGCCCTTCCCTTCCCACGTTTCGTGGTGTTGTCGTGGGAGGGAGGGGCCGGCGGGGGCTGGACGGGGCCCTAAACCCTTTATTTTCAGTTTTTCATGTTATTTACTTTTTCTTTTTACCCTCTTTTTATATAATAATTTTGTATAATAGTTTTTAAATTTAATTTTAATTCTGTTTTGAAGTAGTTTTAAATTCATTTTGTTTTGTTTTGTTTTTCTTTTTCTTTTTCCTAAAGTTTCATTTGTCTTTGTTTTGTTTTGTATAGATTACTTGTATTAGATTGTAAGTTTTTACTATTGTAATTTAAAATAAAGGGTTTTCCTACCCCCAAAAAAGGGAAAAAAATTTATGTAATAAATTAAAGATACGATCGGCCAGTTGTCTAACGACGCACTCACTTTTACGACCTCTTTTGCCTTCTTGGTTGCATGGCTTCGACATGAAGACAGCCCAGAATGGGCAGGACTTCGGCCGGGGCTGGTGGTGACCATGAAGCTGCCAAACCGTAGAAACTAGTCCAGTCCATGGGAACAACCCCAGAAAGGGGTAATCACAGCAACACCACACCAACATCTACACCTCCGCCCAGAGTGGCGGAGAGAATGAGCCCGGGCAGCGGGGTGCCCCCAAGGCCCGTCCGTGTCCCCCTGACGGGGGACACGAAGACCCCCATGGCTGGCTGGCCCCGTCAGTCGTTGAAAAAAATGTAATAATTTACACTAATATACAGCAATAAGAGTATCGCAGATCACCATTTCACTCAATCGTTGAATAAAGGCTGCCGTGGGACATCCATCATCATTATGATTTATTCATCTGAAATGTTTTGGTCAAATCAAATTACACTCAATTAGCGGAACGAAAAAGCTATTTTCCCAGAGTACTTAGTGTTTTTGCACATTGACGTCATTGGTTGGACGCTGACATACCTACTCGCACGGAAATGAGCGGGGTCAAACTGAAAAATGATGGCTGAGCTCAAAGTGTGACAAAAAACAATGCGAAATGAGTTATGAGCTACCACGGATACCTACTTCCTATTTTAAAAATAGTTTTTAGTTCATTGTATTTTTATTGTCGAAAGAGCAACAACCTCAACTTGATTAATGATTATTAACATTATAACGTACCTATTTTTATTGTGGTCGACAAAAAAGAGTCCATTTGATTGAAAGTAGTTCTGATTTGCGTGCCCAAGGATACGGAAAATAAAAGCAAGTTGACGACGGCGAATGGTTCTAAGTAGAGAAACCGATGTATTTTTTTTGACTGAGGTATTTTTTAAGATGTTTTAAAAAATATATTATGTATTTCAAAATGATAGGTGAACACTTTTCTAACTACGGCCTCTCTTTGCCCTGGCATTACAGAGGTTCATGAGCGACGGTGACCGCTTACCATCAGGTGGGCCGTATGCTCGTTTATCTACCTTGCAATAATAAAAAAAAAAACTATTTCTTGACTCATTTTATACATGTTTTTGTGTGTCTTACTGTTTTAGCAACCATTTAAAATTTAATTACATAAATAAATTTTATCTGAAAGTTATTAACATTTCTCTAGTGGGAAATCACTCATTAATTATCTGGTAACAATTTAAACCAAAAATATTATACACCTGCAGTATCACAAAATTCATAACTCTTACACAGCTAACTATAGAATTACAAAGCAGTATATCAATTAAATCATTATCTATAAATATAATCTACGAAATCTACAAATGTTCGGCAACCAAAAGAACATCAACAATCCACACAAACGCCATAAGGCAGTTTGACAAAAATGGTTACAGAGATAATACTCGCCGCTGCGTTCATTAGTCAAGCCCACGCACAACGTGACAATGCCAACATACTATTGTTTACTGATGTTGTAATAACATTTCAGCTAAGGTAAAACTGATTATGTTTAGGGAAAAGGCCGTTGGCACAGAAGGTATGCAGTTTGAGTCATATTAGACATGGCGATAGATTTTGAACTAGAGATACGTATGGAAATTAAAACATTTAATGTTTCTTATGAAAAAGTAATTTGAAGTATCGTTAAAGAATATAATTTTTGATAAAAAAAAAATGGTCATTAATACTTGCCATCTGGAAAGTTACGCCAAATCTCTCTGACGTCTCTTTTTTATCGCAATGTAGGCACGTAAATTATTTTTTTTATTGAATAACTTTAAATTTTTAGTTTAGAATGTTTTTTGTTTAAATGCTTTTTAAAATTCATCGCTGTCTCATTGTCATCCACTCTGTCTGTCTGTGATAGCTGACATAAGTCATAGCTGTTCAAGACAGGCCTTATCAGAAACCTTGGACTCAAAGGACTGACTGTCGTCTTTGAAGACGGCTTGAAGTGTCGTAAAAAAACTTAAGTCGCCGAAATAGTCCAAAGAAGTGCGTCTTTTAAGAGATTGATCATTGCATTCATTCCAGAGTTTTTATTATACTAACTAGCTTTTCACGAATCACGATGCAAAAAATAATACACCATTCCATAAAAGTTTTGTAACAAACTGCATACAATTTCAGCCATTCATTTTTTTGTGTGTCCTATAAAATTTAATACCAGAAACTTAGTATTTAATTTTACAGAACTTTCTTAGTACATATTTCCATAGCAACAATACGTCCACAGTAAAAATATAATAATTCTTTCATAGTACAGATGTTCGTGTGTAATTCCAACATTACAAACATAATGGCATGTTCGGAGTGACCCTTGTTAACGGTCTATTACACATGAAAATAGTCTGTAACCGATATTGACGATTGAACTGGAACGTTGATCTTTAGTACCTATTATTACTGTATTCTGGAATTCCATTTGTTATTGGAAATCTTACTACGTATATTCGACTCCTGAAAAGAGAAGATTCCTAATTGGGTTGTTATTTTAGATCATTCTGGATGAACTAGCACTAACATCTCTACTATAGAAGTAAGCGTTTCTTATTTGATCAATAAATGTTTTTTGACCTTTGGCTTTATAGTTAAAGTTTTACCTTGTCTAGTTATTTTCATATCATATCTAACAGTTGCCAATATCGACTACTTTTACATCGCCACAAAAACCTCACTTTTAAAAGTATTTAAATTCGACAAAAAAGCAACCGTAAAAACAGCAGGAACAGAAAATCAACAAAACGATGTGTGAATATTATGATTGAGTAAATATTTTCTCGTTAAACTATCAAACCGGCTATGACTGCTGAGCAATGGAAGCTTTGCTAAATCAATTTGTTTCACATAACAATATAGGTACATACATCGGTGTCAATGACCCCTAAACTACTCGAATTACAGTTAATAATTAATAAAACAACGGTATATAGCTATAGAGAGAAGCACGCGATACAAGAACAAGTCATATTGAATATTACCCAATTAAACATTTGATTGATTTATTTACAAACAACTAATCGTAGTTTAATGATAAGCATGAAATCATAAAATGTGCTCTGATGCTCTTTTCAAATTGTAACAAAATTACACAAATTATTATTTAAAGCAAATAAGAAGATGTATTAGAAGTACCTAATCAATGAAATGTACCTACTTACAACATATAAAATAAATACCTATAGATATAACTTTATTATTATTTTTAAGTTGATGGTTGACACACATAAATTGAAGATATTGGAATAAACATTATGCATCAGCGTTGTAAATGGATCTATGCGTATGCATATCTAAAATATAAGTATTATATTTCTGAACGCCTGCACCATGTCGACGCATGCATTGTATATTTACGTCTTCAAAGTATAGATATTTTATGTGTTGAGTCTCATGTGGAGTAATCAAAATTCTATGAGCCATCAAACGTCAAAAGCAGTAGGTTAAACGACATTATACAATGTACACATATTTTTGGTTCACTAGTACGGACGCATAGTGAAAACTTTTTGTTTACATTTTGTAATTTCCGACATCGTTTTATCTTTTAAACTGTTTATTCCTCAGAGCTTAACTGAACAGCTTTAACATTTTAGACTCTCTTCCTCATAATGATACGATTAAGGAACTGTTTGACAAAATAGATAACATCACAGCATTTCCATAAACTTATATATATTTTCATGATTCAGTAGGTGATTTACAATAATCTGCCATTTTGAAATGTAAAATATAATAAAAAACACTAAAACTGAAACAGCTTATCACAACCATGACTCAGGTCATCGGTTCACGTAATTAAACACCTCAGAAAGTAAACAATAGTTGTCGCAGAAGTGTTGCTCTCATTACATCGGCTGTGAGGACCCTAATGAGACGAGATCTTATCGTGATCGTGAACTTTCACTTCCTTAGGGCACGGTGTGAGCGGTGACAACAAGTTTTATACGAACTATAATAGGCATGTAGGTGTATGAGATGTGTGTGGATGTCCACAGTTCCGTTTAAACTTTCACTTCTTTAGGGCAGAGTTATCAATTATATCCAGTTTATTGCCACGTGTTTAACATCTAACCTATATTATGGATTAAAGCCTTTATTGGATGGCACTCGCTTAAACTGACAATAGAATTGCCTACAAAATGCTATTGTTTAAACAACTCCAGACAACAATAATTCTGTGTCTTCCTGTCCTATTATATTTATATACCTATTACCTATGATATTTTAAACCACATTATCGATTATCTAATATTATGAAATGAAATAAAAAAATATCACCTAGCAGTTGTGCAGCTTTTTTTGTTACAACAATCATTTGTTACAATAAGTATAACATTCAAGAGTATTTATAAAATTCCCTATCTTCGAATCTTAACAGCGGCATACCTAACGGATCCCGAAGCAAATTGATGAAATGACATGACATGACTCGGGCAAAGTTGTGCTCGAAGCGTCCAAAGTGCCGACAAAATAATTACACTTTTTTCAATAACACGCATATTTCAACCGAACTTCGCTCACGTCAGTTGTGTGAAGCGCAATTATTTATATAAATAGTAATTTCACAGCGTAGTGCGTGAAAGTTAGATTGGCGTGTACGGAGTTTGGAAGGTCCCATATGGTATAATGTAACGATTCTATAATTGCATGATTTGCCTACATGCCCAAGTCGTTTCCGTAACAAATAAAATTTAACCTACATATTCTTTCACGTGGAATCTCTCGGTAATTTCACACCATTATCATTGCAGTAGCTCACCCGTAAAACTTGTCTGCGTCACACAAGATGAACAATCTATCTGACTTACAACAATACCTAAGGTAGGTAAGTAAATATTAACACTGGTGAAGTTCAAGAATCATAATAAAATGAATAGGAGAACATTATATGCCGAAATCGACAGCAGCTTAGGTAGATACCTACTACAGCTTACTTAAAATTACTTTTACACGCAGCTCCACGCTATGCCATGCTCCACATTGATTATCTGCTAAAAAGGACAAAAAATGTTTCTTGTTATTACTACAAGCTATTATTTTTCGGATATTATCTTACACTCGCATAAACTTGTTTGTCAATCTCGATCACCAATTGCTTCGTCGCATGGAAAACCGCAAGCTTCATATTGCGATTTGCGACCTTGTCTTTCCCCTTGTTACGTTTGAAACGTTTCCTAATAATATTCCAATCGAACTTAAAGCTTGCTGTTTAAATAAAATATATAATGTTTGTGTCTGTAATAATAATTAGGTAAACATTAATGACTTCAATAAAAACTTTTAAAGTTCTTGTTTTTTTATTAGACCTACGAAAAAAAGCCTATTTACTTCGATACCAACTAATGACAAAGGCACAATAATATGTAGAAAAATACACTTGGACGTCGACCAATTTTGCAGGTTGTTTTTACCAATATTATCAAAATAAACTGATAAAATGGTAGGTAAAGTTTCGCAAGTAAAGTCGATAATCATCTGACGTTTTACTTGCGTGTATGAGCTTACACGTATTCTTGGAAACAATTATCGAGTTTAGTGGCTCGCTTTTACTTCTTACGGTTAATCTATGTGCTAATAATAACAATTAGACTTTGGTGGTGGTGTTAATATTTGTGATTTAGGTATGTTTAAAAATAAGTTAGTGGTTACATTTGATTTTATTAGTAAATATGTGAAACACATGTAAAATAATAAGATCAAATTAAACTAATGATGACTGTGCGAACTTAGTGCAGAATCAGTTGGTGTTGACCGCTTTAGAGAAGCTTAAAGATGATTTGACTATCGATGGTAATCTATGATCTGTTTGTTGGTGAGAATGACAAATTACTTTTAACGGAATAAGTAAGAATACATGAAGAAAAACTTTACAAAGACGAACATCGTGATTCCCAACTTATTATTATAGCACTTAAAATTGTAAATTAAGAAAAATACGAAATTTTTATTCATTTAAATGTATTTAAATAAAACATCCAACAAATACAATGATTATCTGTAAACAAAATCCTTGAGTGAAAAACAACATTAACGTAAATTACAGTCGCATGTCCAAAATGATTCGGAGCCTGAAACTTTAAATTGCCCATTATCAGAACTGACGAAATAACCTTTAACCTATTTGTATAAGCGATTTATATACGAGCTATTGTTATCGACCCGCCCAGAAATCAGATATGTTTACTGACGATTTGTTAGATGATTGAGAAACGGTTGTTATGGGTAAATACACGTTGAACATGATGTCAGATAAAATTTGAACGATAAGGTAATTTTTTAAAGGCTTTTTTTAAGTTTTCTATTAAAAATAAATAAAGTTTTTAGCTACAAATCTCAGAATAGCTGGCAAGTCTCAAGACCTATAAAGTGTTCCAAAACGAGTTTACAATGGCCGTTTAAAAACATCAAGACCAGTAGCATTGACATATAATTGTAGTGTTCATCGGCTCATTAGCCGTAACATTATTCCCATGGCCTGACGCGACAGGTGCTCAGTGCTCACTCTCATTCTGGTTAGCTACGAGCAAATAAACAATAAATATAATTGACGCCGGTTATCGGAATCTCCCTGAGGATATGAAGCAAAATATCTGTACTTTTAATGATAAAGTTCACTTAAAACTTGGTATTAAAAGGTTATTCAGGAGTTGTATCTCTAAACGTGTCGTTAATAGAGAAATGATAAATAATTTAATAAAAAGCAATAAAATTTGCTACTTTAAACATGACTAGTTAGAATTTCGATTTTAATTCGTTAAACAAAAAAATAGAGCTGTTTGATCAATCAATAACATTAGGTACACATAGGTACTCATAAGACAATGGATATCGTTTTTGTCATCGTTTATAATACACTTCATTAGAAACATCGTATAATTAAATACAATAGTAGACAAAAACTACAATTGAGTTTTTAAACATCAATGTTTTTGTTTTTTTTTCCGTCGCCATAATGATAGGGAAAATTGTATGATGTTCACTATCGCTGGAATTCATCGATAGTGAACGCTTTCGAAAATAGGTTATCAAACACATTATCTACGATAACTGCAACACAACATTTATACACTACAATTAATGAAATTACAACTCAAATAAAATGCGATAATCATCGCCCGTTTACTGCTATTTAAAAATTACTACATAATTGCCGAGAGACGTCTGAAATACACTTTTTATTAGCTTTTACGAACTCTTTTATATCACTAACATCCATATAATTTTAATAATTTCCATTTTATTGAATGCCTATTATAGCATTTAAATCCCATCCGATGTCTCAGTTGCTTTAATATTAATAAGTAGAAAACAAAACGACTTTTAACTTGTGCGATTCACGATTATCTCTAAACTGTTTACTTTTTCCGGAGACTAGAAGACATAAGGCTGAATGGTATTTTGAAGGTGAACCAGGAGATATCTAATTTTAATTCAAGTGATACAGAGATAATATATAAAGATTAATGAATTTTATGAAAATGAAAAAGCATTGCTTCTGATCATTTCCATGAGAAATGGCGGCGAGCAATAATTGTACTCATCTCGGTTAAACATCTAACTTAAAATGCAGTAATACACTCGTATGTTTTGCACATAATCGTATGACAAAACCGCAGCAGAATACTCGCAATCACAACTCAATTAGCTCACAAGCCTGTGTCTGCAGAAAACTTAAGTTTACTGGAAGCGAAACGTGCTTAATTATATAGAACGTCAATTTTCCATATTATTTCATAACGAGACAAATTATTGTCGGTTGCCGCGCCGTAATCATCAGATTGAACGTGATCTTTTATGTTTACATAACTTTGTGATTTTACCAAATCACGTTAAAATTGCGCTTTTATTACCTCTTTTTTTACAAAAATATTACTGCAATTTCAGTAGACAGCGGATCTGTTTTCTATAGTCAAAAAGAAAAATTGTTAAGTGTGTAACAACTAGGTAATAGGTACTAGTATAAAGTAGATTTTCGAATAAATACACCTACCACTATAAAATATGTGTGCACTTTCCTTAAATAAAACCTTTCTAATTTAGCATAAAACTGTAGAAAATGACAATGCAGTTAATTAGGTAAATATTTTACGATTTTACCAACAAGCACATAGGAGATACAAAGAATTTGAAAATGCTACACAGATAAGATTAAATTTAAGTTCAGGCACAATTATAGCCTTATTAGATAAACAGAAACCTAATACGGAGCCATTACCGCAACGAACCTACATATTGTTCAAACATTTCTCAATTCCCGGCGGACTGAACTAACACCAGATATGGTGCTCTCCTGAGGTACCTAGCAGTACTCGTAAACATACCGTCAAATTGCACCTTATAAGTTTACGATACGATATACGTTAAGATCCTAATTAATGTTTCTCAAGAGGAGAGAAATTGGGCCAAGAAAAACGTTTTTATATCAATAATTTTCTTATCATACTTTTGTTTAACTTTGTATGTTTAAATAGAAAAAGCTTAAGTATTATCTACATTCATCAAGCAATAAGATACCATTTAATAATCTAAGTCCATTAAGTCTACAGCTCACAGATCTTAGTAGGTTTTTTTTATCGGTTGAAGTGATGTAGTCGACGATATTTGGATATTTGAAGGCCATGAAGACTAACAATTTATTGTCAGTCAATTAACTTAATAGTCAATTCACAGAGCAAGTCTAACATAAATCGTTTTTGAACAGTTGTACAAACTTATGCAGAAACGGCATATTACATTTTCGAGCTGTTACGATTTACAATGTATTTATATTTTTATATTTTTTATATTTTTGCACAAAGCACATGCATAACTACTTGATCGTTGAGATATTTAAAATTCATATGATGCTAAGTGAAAGATTCTTAACTGGAATAAATAAATATATAGGTAACTGTAGTTTTTACCAACAATTAAAATCGGCCTACGAAATAAAATTCACATTATTATACATGTAAACATTTCTATTCGAGTAATAAACTAAACGTCTTAATCAAAAAACAACGACTAAATCCGTGCAAAACTAATTTAGTAAACATGGCACGTTCAAAATACAGATTTTTTATGACTGTTGTTTACTATACAGGCGGACATTATCCGAATGCATCGTTAACTTAGATTTACGATGGCACTACCTCACGTGCCGCTTTACTAAAACAACAATTTTGTAAAGAAAATCTTCCATAACTAATGGTTTTACAATAACTAACTAAAATTTTAGATGTGACCTCTTATTGTCTTATCTACGAAGTGAACGTGAAGGTCGAAATCATCTATTATGTTTTCCTTAATATGACATATGAGCAACTGTGTACTATTTAATTGTGGAAGAAATACCCATGAGAAGATGAAACATGTAACATACACAATGTAGAGCAAGAAATTTGTTTTAGATAATACATCGAAAGAACTACCAAAGCAAAAATCTTGTAGGTACCTGCATCATTTTCAATACTATATTATTCCTAAAAATCACAATAATCGTGCTACAATAATAAATGAGAAAATAAAATGTGCAAATAATAATTTATTTCGCAAACGACTTCCCGCTTCCATAAGCAGAGTCAATATTTGTTCATATCTCAACATAACACATACCTCATAGTTCGTTCTGAACTAACCTGAGAGGTGCCTCTAGCTCACAAGGCCTACACCATTAAACGTCTCAAACTTGTTTACTACACGATATTTGGCACACATGTTATGGAAACTGATTTTTTTATTCGATACGTTATCTTAACTTTATCGATTTACAGCTTTTTATGCAAGTTTATCGTTCAAGGATGTCGACCTTGATATTTATGTCGAATTCAAATTGTGGCCGCAGGTTGTGTTTTTAAGCTATATTATTGTAATCACAATTAAGATATTATAGCATGTTACTTATACCTACTATGTAGGTTACGTGAGAGGGTGCTCTGGACAAAACAAACACTGAACTACTGGATCACATTCTCCACGTGGTTAGATTTATGAATATGGTGGTTTGTTAATTGCTACCTAAGTTTTCACTTACTTTTCACAAATTCATATACTACCAAGTTATATGAAATCTAAATTTAATAGAGATTTTCTCCTATTTCGATGTCCAGAATGTTCAAGTCGGCTCGGAAGAAAGTACGAGGAGTAAAGAAGTTAAAATTTTTGAATATAATACTTTACAATTTTCTTTTAGGATATCTTTAAAAATCAAGATCTCTCATGATTAAAACTTCAAGTAACAAAAATCTTGTGTGTTTGAATTCTCTTTTTTTTCTATCCATAATGTCTTTGCAACCTTATATATCTGAACGTTAATGCTGATGCCAAATGATTTGAGTTCAATGTACGCAACTGTGCTACAAGAACGGAATAATGTAAGTGCTCAAATGATGGCACGGTTTGTTGATCTTTCGCATCTTTGCTAAACAAATAACATTGCCTGCTCTACATAATGCATGCTCATTGTGTACGAGTGTGAAACGTTATGCCGTTTTATTTGAAATCTTACTTATGAATATCTCTTTTATTGTTATGTTAGTAATCTAAGGGTTATCTCTGGAAATTTAATAAAAGTTAAATTTTCAACTAGAGTTAGCAATATATTGTGAAGTTGGAACGTTAGTAATCCAATAATAATCGTTCCTTTAGTATCGCAGTATTATGTAATTTTAAATTAAAGCATTTTATATTATTGCTAAATAACATACGGGCTAACTGCTGAGAATTGGTAACGGTCCTTCATGACCATTTGCTGAGCGTAGTGAAACTGAAATTCTACATGAACCTTATTGAGATGATCTTTAAAAACAGGCCTAGTAGGTTCTATACAATATGATTTTATTAAAGCATATTTATTTACTTTTCAGATTTTGTTCACGTTGATATAGTTTGATTAAGTATATCTAGTTATTACAATTTTATGCGAGTGTGGTTAAAAAAACATTTTTTTTGGTGGCTTTAATTAAATACATGTGTAGCTCGTTTCCATTCATAAAAGCTTTAAAGAATAAGCAATTTCCTCCGTTGGTCCTCAGGATAATGGATAATTTGATTAATCTCAAGTCGGATATCCGGCCATCTGAATAAACGGCCTCAACCTGAATTGATTTGATTTCCAAATTGAGTTACAATTAGCAGTATCAAGCTCCAATTATATCGACGTGACCATACACAACTCCGCAGACAGGTAGCTGAATTAAAACAAATATAAAACGGAGACGGATGTGAGATAAGATCCAACCTAGAGCCGCAGGTGATCCCGCTCCAGTTTGTTCGCGTCACCATCGCCTAAGAAAAAAGCAAAGAAAAAGAGCACTTTCTGTGCTACGTCCGCTCCTATTAGAGAATCGACCGAAAGTCAAACTAGTTTTACAGTTAGGAGAGACGATTCGATTCTGCGACGATCGGAGGCAGTTGAAGGTCGCGGGAACTCGGGCGGTACTAATCTGTAATTCGTTCTGCAAGTCGCCAATGACGATGGACGATTTGGCTGGTCGTGATGTCCACGAGGCGACAATTCGACGCAGTTGATGCAAGGCCGTTGAAATCAACCAAGTTACATAAAGTCATTTTCAACAGAGTAACCTGTGTAATTTCTTGAGTGAAAAACTGTAGTGTTTGATAACACTTTATTTAGATAATAATAGCACCAAACGATCGCTTTTTACATTTAGGTACATAATGTGAATAAAAAATATTGTATAAGATCGGGTAGTAAAACTCACTTTTAAGATATTTGACAATACAAAATAGTAAATAAATTTTATAAGATGCATCATAAAAGAAACTAGTAATGTGTCTTCCTTAACGATCGAATTTGCATACTGTTCGAAGTTGTATCAGTTCTCACGATTTTATTGTTCCGCCAGTGTTTGTTTCCAGTCTAAGTTGGGAAATAATCATTCGTGATTTAAAAGATATTCTCTACTTTCCAAATAAGTTACCAACGCCCTTAAAATATATTTGAATTTATTGCAAATCTGTTTAACTTACCTCTATTTGAACGCGCGGTTCCTTTGTAATCCCAACACAAATGTTTCACTTTATTTCCACCAAATAACCAACATTGAATATTTTTTGCCGAAAAGTAACACAAATACACTAAGTACACTAAACAGATTTATTATTCAGATTATTATCGTCGCTACACAAAAAATATAGCACTGATCATTATTTTACATCCTGCACGCAAAAGGACAATAAAAAATATATTTCCCTTCGCACTCGTAACTACACTATAATTTTCATACAAATAGTTTCACAAATTCGTTTTCATTTTCGTAAATTTACGTAGCGCGCGAAAATATCGTGAAGCAAAGTTGCGCGCGCGACGCACGTGCTTTTCCCCCATATGCCGACAGCTGACTGAATCGCAATTCAAAACAACACTGCAATTACACGGTACCAATTTTTCGCTAACGACTTTTGTTGTACGCGCTAGCCACCGTTAGTTCTGTGATGGATATTATTTACTGAGATCTCATTTACGATTGTCATCGCAAAATGTTCGTAGCGTTGCGCAAAATATAATTTTCGACGGTTCCCACGTTCAACAATAGAACGGAGGACGATGAGATGGGACTTATGTTAATAGACTAGTTGCTCGGACCTATGGTGCGATAGTAATAACCTGTTTCCATATTTTATCGAATAATAATTCTTACATATGTAGCTATTATGTTTACTTAAGAAAAATATGGTTTCATTTAAATAAATTTATCAATATACTTACTTCTACAGAGCTAAAATAACAGGGAGTAAAGATGCGATTTCCATTTAGTCTAATAATGCTGACCGCTGAAGCCTAGAATGCGAATTTTAGAATTACACAAATAGAGAAGGGATATTTTTTTTCACTTTTAAGCATTATTCTACATTATTATTTCGTAGCTAGAAGTCACCAGTAGAAATAGGAACCAATGAAATGGAAAAGTGGCGAGACGAGACGTAAGCCTTGGCGTGCATCGCGTCCCGTCACTACTCCCAATCTTTTGCTGGGCTTTGTTCGAAAGCTGCGCGTGAGTCGCAGGAGGTTTTAGTACGGTTCGACTCCCACATACCCAACCAGCTGGGCGGGTGGAAGTTCGGCGATTTTCTCCTATCACAAAAAAAGGCAAAAATATTAAATATGACTTGTCCTTCTTCAAACAAGGCTTGAGGAGGGTCCTTAAAGTTAAGTCATAGGTAGCGACCCCTCAGTGTCCCCTGACATTGCAGAGGTTCATGAGCGACGGTAACCACATCCTATCAGGTGGGCCGTTGGCTCGTCTGCCTACATGGATTGTATGGAGATGGATTTATAATAAAAATAAATAATACTGCTCCAATGAAACAATACTTGACTGACAGTTTTAACGTAACCCAATTTATATTTCCAAAGATGGCAACGATCAATGGTAGTTCATCAATGAAATCACTTCCTGTATTCTAAAAACACGTGGAGGCGGTATCATCCTCATCGAAATAGACCGAAATACCGCATTACATACCGTACACTATAATACATAATAAATTGTAGATATTTACCCGCGCTCTGCAACTAGATGTGATTTATGCATACAACTGTGTCGAATTAACAATTACCGCTTTTATATTTGAGTTTTGAACCGTTATTGTACGTGGGATTATAACAAAGAACTTCCACAATAAAATGTATGTCAAATTGATTCATACAATTTTATAGGCACTTATTTATTAGTTATTTGTATTTCACAATAGTTTTGAAGTATAATACAAGCAAATTTCATTTGTTAATAAGTAGCTTATCTAGCAACTCAGAATTTGTTTAAGGACCAAGGATGAGGATATTTTATTCATCGCTTTATGGTCTGTATGAAGTTAAGCATAAATCTAAAAGATTAACTACAGATCTAAAAAGTCATGTCTATTTTATGTACTATTATTTTATTTCATTCGTAAGAATGCCTTTTTGAAAATACAGAAAATGAAACAAAAATATACCACTAAGGTGGCACATTTTAAGGGGGCATAAATTATGTGAGGTGTTTTTATCAATTTTCTAGCCCTCCCTCCCCCGTTGGTGAGATGTCATGAGATTTTGTTCAACCCTCTCCCCCAATCTCACGTGAGATTTTACAGAATATGGGTTTCTTACGTAAACGCGTTGGGTTTTTGTTTTTTTTTTTTTTGTGTTTCAATCAGAATAAAAATTGCGTGATATTTGTCGAGACCCTCCCTCTCCCTAACGTGAGATTATATGAGATTTAACTCGACCTTCTCCCCCCCTAAATCAACTCACGTAATTTATGGATGCCCCCTGAGTTGGAAGGGGTACAAAACTGAATCAATCGAAGAAAAAGATCGGTGGCCTATGCTGGCGTATGCTTACAAGGAAAAAAAAAATAAGCCCTGAGCGCCAACGAAACAAAGTTCGTCAAAAGGTAGTAAAACTGTACTAGTAGCCAAACCCGCATAACTAGTGACATGGATTTTACAATAGTTAGATTAGGTCGTTATACGTGCCTAACGTACGTAGGTAAATGTTAAACATCATTTAATGGGTGCTTGCAATTTTAGTCAAATGGTAAAGGTACCATGAATAATGCAATAATTTATCCCAACTGCAAAGTCAAAATTTAAACTCATACCAGGCTAAAGAATGTCCATGGTGGTCACGACCCTCAGCCATTAGGAAACGAGAGGCCATAAAAACAAGTCTAAAGTTCTAACTAAAAGTAAACGATGTCACGGCAGTAATAGCATTGTGAAAGAAGTAGGGTAGTCACCATATCTGGTGGCCCAATGTCCACTGGCATTATAGAAGTCTCTGAACTAAAAACCACTTACCATCTCGTTGTCCCGGCTGCCTATATGGCCATACAACAGGCTAAGTACATTGCATTTTTATTGTGCTTGAAAAATAACAAATAAATAATGGCACAGCTAGTGCAATGAAATTTAATGTCTTTTTATGAATTACTTTAATATTATTATTGCAAATATTAAAGCAATGATGCATATAATCAAAACACTAAAAGTAGTTAACATGACATTTATTTCCGACAAAAATTACACGACATATCCAGACATATATCACTACCAAGTCGCCAAGACAAGTCCAGACTTCACTAGTCGTGTAATGTTGGCTGCCCATACAATAATATAGCGCTTCTTAGTAAAATAGATATCAGTCTTAAACAGTAAATAATTATATTATTTAAATATAATATCTAGCAATGTACTTTACAGTAGTACCTATGTTCCATATACAGGATGGATCTGTAACTTTGAGCCAGCTGATGTGGGGTGAACGACCTATAAAAATACAACATAGAACCACTTTTTTTGGAATCGGTTAAACTTTTTTCCAATGTCGTATGGAAGTCATCATACAATGTCAGAAAAAATAACCGATTCCAAAAATAAAAGTAAGTAGTAATAAGTTGTATTTTTATAGGTCATTCACCCCACATCAGCTGGTCCAAAGTTACAGATCCCCTCTGTTTAGACAGATTACTTCTATAGTAAATACTAGTAGGCCTTAGTCTAACTATGACCAACTTTAAGTATGGATTAATATCTCGGCTAATAAATTACTATTTATTGTTATTTTTTGGTTTCTTACAAAACTAATTAATGGAATTATTTAATTAAATGTTATATCCTGTAATTATGACTATACAAGAGATGACCTATTCAATATTATTATGAGTGAGTGATATGCTAAATATTGATAAATATAAGAGAGCATAACAACTTATTTTGCATTGAAATAAGATCTAGAATTGTTTTAGTGATTTGGAAATATTTACCCAATATTGCAAATAAAACTATCTAAGAACTAAATACATCTAATAACAAAAAAAAATAACATAATAAAAACAATGAATCTTAAATTACTTACATACGAAGATTACAACCATTGATTTCATAACTTTAGTTTACTTCATACTTTGCAAATCGACAATAATCAATTTAGCAATTATTTTGACACTATTATTATTGCAATCGTGACCAATTTTGTGATGAAATATTATAAACTGCAAATAAGTGCTGAGTTAATAGATATGCGATACGATTATACAAAAAATATATACTAATATTATTCAGAACAAAACTTATTGGTTAAATTTTTAATATTTAAAAAAAAAAACAATTGGTAATATTAAAAAAAAACATCTTATTATTAGTTATTTTATTGTAGTAACATAGTTACTGTTACAATAACATAGTTTTTTTTACTTTACCTTTTATTTACCTTTTAGAAATAATTTGAGTTTTGGCATTTAGCTAACAAATCCTAACGTCCTAATCCTTCCATATATTATGCCTATATCGCTTATTTCAAATAAAAATATTAAATAATAACGATCTTAAAATAATTTCATTTTCCATTATTTGAATAGTGGAGTTGCGTAAGCAATAGATTCAAACTTATTATTATTTTTATATTTCTAATCAAAACTATATAAATATAGCAATATAAATATAGAAATTATACATTTAATGGAATTTTTCTTTTGTTGTTTTTTATTAGTATTTCCTATAATTGAATTTCATAGTTTTGTTGCGTATGGAATGCTCTACTAAGGTGCGCACACACATAGGCGAACCGTGATGTACCGTAATCTTTAACAATTTTTGTATGAAAATTATTCAAAGCCTGACATATGACACAAACTTGCAGGCTGCAAACATTCCATTAGGTCACGTTTTAAACAAAATTATAGAACATTAATAATAGAACAGAATAATGGAGTCAAGTATTAGAACAAGTATTTTACTGATTTAATCTATTTAACTAGGCTCTTACTCTTAGGTTGATTAACTTTTATTTGGGATAAGAATTAATAAGTACTTATAAACAACCAATATAATAAACAACTGCCTGGAGTATTCTAACCTAATTTATGCCTATATTATCTGCAAATTTGAAGAAAAGTGTATAAGTAAAATATTTTTATTGCGACGTATTCTTTACGCAATGCAATCTTAAAAATAAATTCTATTTATAAGTAGGCGTTAGATAACGGCCCCTCATTGCCCTGCCATATATTCCAACCGGTAGTTTTTTAAACACTACTCACAAAGAAACTTTTTACAAGATTTAGTAGTGAATCTTAAGCATTGTACTTAATTATAATGGTCCCTGAGTTATTTTAAATTATAACACACCAACTCTCTCAAAGCAAAAAACAATAGCTGTGTGACACATCATGAAGAATTGATACACGATTTTTAATGAACGTTACGATACTAATATTGCAAAAAAAAAACATTTCATTTAAACTGCAGTTAATCATGTAATAGAAACGTCAATTCAACCGCATGTAAAAACAATGTTAAAATATACTTTAAACCCGTTATACTTGTATGATTTCCTTCTAAACTATCAATCAATATTCATTCCTATAACTCCATATTTAACTGGATCCCTCCCCACATTATACAAACCGTTCACTCTATTGCTATCACACACTCCATTGCAATCGCCATTTGTATAACCATTACTCCGACGCATACTACTAATACTCTCCAACAAATGTTCAAAAAAATTAGGAAAGTTATCGTAACTAGGAAAAACGTTAATATCTATAACAGCGTGATTACCCGTCGTGTTTTCGATGACCACATCAAAACCGGCTAGAAGCAATCCAATCTCTTTTCTCAGTACTTTTATTATGGTTTTTATTTTCTCCTCGTTTACTGTCATAGTGACGTCACTATCGTCGTGTGGATCTAATATAGATAGTGTGGACTGACTGTCAGCTTTGCAAACTTCTCCTGTCGTGTAATATATTGGATCCATGTTATCGAATGACGTAAAATTCTTTATGCTTGGCCTTTGACAGATATGATACCTGGAATGTGAAATGGACTCTTTGAAATTGGTTTTTGCTGTTTGTTGTTCTGTGTGTATTATCTATTGAAAAGTAATTGTCTGTCTTATAAATAATGAAATTCTCATCAACATACCCCAAGTTCTTTAATTTTATATAAACTCGTCATAATATATAACTCTGCGACTTGGAATATTAAATAAGATCTAATTTTGCTATAGCTTTAAGCTCTTAAGACGAGGATGAATAAACAAATAAAATATATTACGGCAATAAATTACATGCATGAGCTTTAAAACTACAATAGAATCACCATATGTTATCATAAATGAACAGTGAACAAACAAGAGCACTTGAATAAACTAATCATTATTCTATGCCAATCTTTGTTAACATAACGTGCTCATTATTTATTTATTCGATTTACTCAAACGCCATAGTTTTTTGCATCCATTATAAAACGAAGGTCAGAGACAATGAATAGTGTTGAATTATTGCAAACTTAGAAATTGAATGATGAAAGAATTTTACGGGTATTAGGTATGAGTAAAATTCTTAGTGTTATGTTAACATTATGTATCTGTGGAATTCGATTAAAGAAACTGAGTTGAATTTTGTATGAGTAAAATATTAGGTATGAGTAAAATTCTTAGTGTTATGTTAACATTATGTATCTGTGGAATTCGATTAAAGAAACTGAGTTGAATACAACTTGCATATTAAATCTGGTTCTGTGAGATACCGTAAATAATAGAAATTAGTGTACCCGTTGTTTGAATTTTAAAGATCGTATCCTTAAAAATATAACAATTTCTTTACTTACCTATCTCCTATTAAAAACACTTTATGTAGTACTGCATTGTGATTGACAAAACTTTGTACAACACACGGAGGTTTACACACTCTAAGATCTCTCTCATTGAATATTATGATCATATCGTGTGCAGACTTGGAACCGTGGGCTAATGTCGGTTTGCAAACTACGGGAAACGTGACACCTCTCTGTTTCATTATTTCTATATTCCTTTCAATTTCACAAGTTGTGAATTCAGCAAAACTGGGCGTAAAAATTCCTTGTTTGAAGAAAGAGGTTTCATTATGAAGTATTGAGTAGTAGAAATATCTGAAATTGTAACGCAATGCAATTAACGAATCTTAATCGCCATAGTCTAGGTATACAAAGTAGGTACTCTATATATGTCTTTTATTTTATTATATTAACTTTATTATACAAACAAAGGAACATTATTTTCTCTATTTAGATAACAATAAAAAAAAATTGCTGCTGTAAGTTTTTGATTCTTTAAATTTAGATTGATCCTACTCAATCTAATTTCATATTAATTTTAAATTATGTAAATCAAATAATTTTGAGTTTATATTTAATTGGATGTCGCATTAGAACTTTACTTCTGTCTTCTACTAAGTAGAGTAAGTAGGTAAACAACAGTTGTAGGCATTTTTTTCTAAATTTATTTCCTTCCACCTTCCAAAAATTAATAAAAATTGTTAATTTTTAAATTCTTTTTATTCATTATTATTTAATTATGAACAATAAAATAGGTACAATATTTAAATGGTTTCGTATTTACACGTGTAGCTGTGATAGATAATAGTAATATGAATTTTATTATCAGTAAAACAGTATGGTGACTATAAATTATTATAAATAATTTGATCTATGTGTAAATCACATTCGAAAGGTCAGCATCTTTGACATACAATATTGATATTCATGTTTTGTATGGTGTATATTATTAAACTTGTCTGTGTGGGTCATATTATATGTCTATTGATGTCGAAAAATGTTATCGTTATTCTCTAGCTGGTTTATAATTTCAACACACACCAGGATATGAAGCTAACAATACATTAAAATGTCTTCGACTTAATCAACAATATTTACCAATTTCATGATAACATAAAAGGGTCACCTTTTATCTAAATTTTAGGGTCCCTGAACTTAAGATAAATGGTCTACAAAAAACACAATATTATGAAACAAAAAATGTGTTGGTAAATACATGCATTAACAAAAATAAGCATACCTGTTCAATAATATTCTGACACTGTCCAAAGGGTCAATTACTCTGATTTCTGGATGATTTGATAGGAATTGTTGAACTCGGTTTATTATTATTGATGCCTGAAAAAGAAAGAAAAAATTTTTTTTAGTAAAAAATGTGAATGCAATAGTAAAAAATTTTTTGCTATTGTATTATAGGTAATTGAATGCACAGCCCACTTGATGTTATGTGGTTATTGTGGCATATTTTGTTGTTTATGAAATTCCATGACTAATATAGGTATTAATAACTAGGTGATCTGCACAACTTTGTCTGCGTTACAGAGGGATACAACATAGTCTCGATAAATGGACTTTCCAACAGTGAAAGAATTTTTCAAATCGGACCAGTAGTTCCTGAGATATGAAGCAAATACTCTTCTCTTTAGTAAAATAATGAGAATACATTACAGAAATGCTAGCCTTAAAATCAAATATTGTATTGCTTCAACGAATATACTAAATGACTTTGTAACATAATGGGAATTCTTTATTTATTAAATAAGTTAGACAATGCAAACAACTGACACACAGATATTACCACATTGGTTAAAATGTAATTTAAAAAGTCATTAAAATCCAATTCATAACCTTTACAAGTACTTTTACACAAACAATTTATTTTTCTTTAATATGATTCACTGCATAATAAACAATGTTAAGACTTAAGAAATACATATTTATATCATTAAAAACTCTGAGTTTGTTACAAAGTATGTTTTAAAAAGAACTCACTTTTTGATCTCCTTGATCTGCCGCAGCAATAATATCTGTCAGCTTATGAAGAAATATATCCATAGGACCTTGTTCTTCTAAAGAAGAATCTAAATCCAGCTGAAATCAATAAAAATCATAAAATCTAGGGTCAAATTAATAAAAAGGTTCTACTTGTAATAATAAAAGGATTTTTTATTATCAATTAACCTTGGCCTTGATAACTAAATAGACACTTGATTTAATAACTAGTTATGTGAGGATTCTATTTTGCTGTTAATTTATTCACATATTAATAAAATTTATTGCTAGTTCTTTTTCTATATTCAGTATTTTAAAATAAAAGGCCAATCAATTTATGGTATTATAATGGGTTTTCAATGCCAGTTAACACATTACTTTAACTCCATAGTTGTTAACATCAGAGAAACAGATTTTTTATATGGAATATAATATTTTATCAAACACAATATATTATACTATGGCCACAAAATGACCATGAGCAGTAAAACTATACAGAGAGGCTGAACTTCACTTATATCTTACATAACATTTAATCAAGATTTTAAGAGTGCCAATAACTTTGAATATTGCTTCTTTTTTTGACAAAAGATATCTATCAAAATCAAATCAAAAACCTCTTCAAGGAATTTCTTCACAGATGATTAACCATGTAAAAATAAAGATAACTTGTTTTCTTATTAACTTATGGCAAATTAAATACACTTAACCTTATTTTAGATTTTTTAACTATACATAATAAATTGAAATACCAATTAGTAACTTTCACAATATTTGTTTTATATTGCTTAATTTTTTAAATTCATAATAAACAGACTTGTTCTGACAATACTACTACACTGCTCTTTAAAGGTTTTATTTTTTGTTTTCAAATAATAATATTAAACACAAGTACATACCTTGACAAGATTATAACCGTATGCTGTACATGTATTAGTTAACTCTTTCCAATTTAGTTTCTGGCTTTTTTTATCCGATATCCAAATACCGATCGTCTTATAATTCGAATTACCTTCCATTTTCTAGTGATTCATACATAAATGCCTTGAAAAATGTACTTGAATGAGTTTACCCACTTGGTATGTCTTCTGAATATAAAGTAATGTTTTCTTCTCAACCTGAATAATAAATTTGTTATTTATGTAGTTTATAAACGTAAAAGTACGTAATGATAGAAAAATTACAGATACATTTATATTGTTATTGAAACTAATGAAAAGTAATCATTGATCATAAATACTTTTCAATAAGCTAAAAGAAATTGCTCTCAAATATTACAATTTGTATTACTTCTTCAATAACAGATCATGGAATTACCTGACTTAATGATGTGTACTATAAAATAAGTTTTATTTGATTTCAATTATTAATTACGCAAAAGTAAATAAAACAATCTTAGTATTCGTCGCCGAATGCATCAGAAATCAGAATGAATAATGAACACAAATCCACCACAACGATCACAAATCACAATGATTGAATTGTGGATTGAATTTTATGAATGAAATTGATATTATTGAAGTTCTCTATGATGTCAAGTGTCAAAATCACACTTAACTCACGCAAATTTAGGGATGTGTCGATATCGATTTATAACGTTCGCGAATATTAGCACTTTTTTGAATATTCACATTCGCAAAAAATCATGCGAATGTTTTAACTAAAATTGAATGGATGTTGTGTGCTTGTAAAGGGAAGCTGACCGAGTCAAAATAAAGGTCTCCACATGCCCTTTAAAATGAGCCCAAACTAGATGGGTCTACGAACTTCCGTTCTCAAGATAATTTACGGGGGGTTTTCAATTATTAGGTGGGGGAAGGAAAATACCCCCTCTCTTCGTTGAAGATTTAATGTAGGTAAAATATAGGTACCTATTTTTTGCAACTTGTGACTAAAACGATAGCGTTACAAAAGTCAATGAATAAAGATCTAACTTAAATTTTATCGTTAATTTATAAAATTTGGATTAATTCGTCAAAATGCTTAAGACGAAAGTTTTTTCGAATTAGGATTCTATAAGACGGAAGCAACGAAAAAGGAAAGGAAGGAAAAAGGAACAAAAATTTCGTCAATAGATTATGCTCATTGTTTTTCATTCGAAGTCGCGCCACCGTTTTGTAACATACTTGATTGATCTGCTCGAACGTCTGAACACAGTTGGAAGTCTGTCGATGTTAATCCTTTGTTTAGATTATCGATATTGTATTTATTGAAACTGTCCCATCTCTTAATTTGTGCCAAACCTTGGACAATCACTAACAATAGTATTGCCAATACGTGTGTGAACACTTGTTAAGAGTATTGCCAAGACTTCGACAATAAAATAGCCAGTTTTATAGTGGATATATTTTCTTTAGTATGTTAATAATACGATTACATTTTTTATTCAACCTCGTATAAAGTAATTTTAGATCTACCCTCAGTTTTCCGAGCATCTTGATCACGAACCACACAGTGTAACCTTCCTTTTTAGATATTATTTTCTACAGAAACAGAGAAAATTATTCAAATAAAAATGTAGCATAGTCCTGTTACTATTATATTTTAAGTATATTATATTTTTGTTTTAATTTTGGAGAGGTTTTTTTATGACACCTTATATGGCTTCTTATGCATTCTGACGTAACCAACCAATGCTTTGACGGAACCAAATATGATTCCGTATGCACTTAAGTAGTATGCATAAAAGTGTGTGTTGGTTAAAAATTAATAGAAAAAATATATATATTTGCAATTTATTTGAAGATAGGCCTTTACTTATTGCAAAATAGCTTGAAACAACATGTTTATAATATAGATTTTCAGCAAATCAATTATGAATCTAAAATATTCATCATCATATTGACAAAAAAAAATATGATGTACAAAAATTTGTTAAATTCCGAGTTCTTTAGAGCACACCACAGTTATTACAGTTACAGTAATAAAACTATGTAAACCATGCATAAATTACATGCAGTAAAATATAAATGGGATGGTTAATACTTAGATTCTAAGGTTATGTTAATTTAAATAACAATATTTAAGAAATGTGTACACATTTACTCCATCAATTCATTAACAGTATACAGATATAAATCAGCATACTCATCCTCATCGAAATATCGTTCATTTTCTACATGACTAGATTTACACGGACTCAACCATCCTTCAAATTCATCAAATATGTTTAAAGGCTTTAGTGTTTCTATAATGCTTCTGTTTAATACAACATAACAATCTTTTTTTAGGTAATCTCTTAAGAAGTGCCACATTTGGATATGTTTCTCTTCTTCAAGGAAGAAATCCACTGTATTTATAATAATAACATCAGTTGTAGCTACAATATCACTTTTATCCATAACATCTGAATGAATAATTTTTATTCGTTCTTTATCCATTGAAAACTGATTTATCATTTTCTCTTGGATGTCACAGAATTCCTTGTTCATTTCAATTCCTATTATTTGGGATGCATTGGATAAGTAGTAGGCCTGTAAATAAAAATGTAATTATGTATCTAACAATGACTAATTTCCTTAATTCTAAACAGTGGAAATACTGTGGTCATCAAAGGTTTATTCCATATAAACTGAAATTATTTAATATGCAAGTTCAGTTTAAGCAATAGGTTCAGCAGAGCAGAGACCCATAATTAATGGTAACTACTAACCACGGACTTGACTCCCTATGTGGACTAAAATCTTGGAATATGTTTGTTCCAAGGTTTTAGTTTAACTATCCTATATGCATGCTATGCTATCTGCATGATGTTGTAAATGTCAAAATTTAGATTTTAAAGTGTATATTCTGTTGGTGTAACATTAAATAAATAAATAAATATTGTCAGTGCTTAATATCATGCAAAACTAAAATGACATTTTCTAACCAACACTTGGAAAGCAACAAAATAAATAAATAATGAATTAATACTCACCCCATAAAGTACACTTCCTAATCTTGATCCTAGATCCAAAACAGTTTTACCCTCCAAGTTTTCAGGTAATATTATTTTGAAAATAGCCATTACTGTTCTTTTTGACATTGAGTGAGAGACACAAATGAGTTCCTTAAATATATTTAAAAAACTTGAATAAGACATGCAGATTCATAATCATCAAAAAAATTATTATTAACATCACTCACTTGTACATTCCGTGATTTGCAATCCGTACAATAAGAAAGTGATATTTCTTTGTTTAAAACTTTTTCATCCAATGCTATCTTATCATACAAAAATTCATCAATATGTATACTATTTGTTTCTTGACAATCTGAGAGGTCACCAACTTTTGGTAATTTTAATGTTTCTGAAGGCATCACAGCATCAAACGGTACCATCTTTTTCAATGCACGTCCAATGTTATTTAATATCTCTTCTGTTTTCGCAAGTGATCTTTTGTATTCCAAGTCTGAAAATATAATCTAGTCAGAAATATTCAAATATGAGGTTGTGATATGATTTCCATTCCTACCTTTTTTATATTCTCGACTAGAAATCCAGTGTTCAATAGCTTCCATTTCATCTTCATCAAGATCTATGAATATATCCAGCAGTTCAAATTTTGTGTACTCTGGATTATTTTCCTCAACAATATCTGACATCTTGATCCTAAGAATTAAAACAACATTGTTATTAATTTTGTTGAATTGACAATTTTTAAGAAAGGAACTTAAGCAAATAAGGACATGGCAGAAGCATGAACATTGTAGGTTATGATTGTTATGATAAATAAACTGAAGATAATTGTACTGTGAACAAAGATTCAGGCATTTAAGCGCAATTTATATTCTTAATTCTTTTGACTCACACTTATTGATCAAAACCATAGACTTTGGAAACGGAAATTCGGTACCTAAATTTCAATTTTTGTTCCAACTGTCAATCTTGCCGTCTAGCGCTAAGTCCAACCATTATAGTAAGTTCACCTCGGAATTCGAGATAAAAAATTCGAAAAATTAAATTATTATACTTTACTAGCTGACTCGCGCAACTTCGTCTGCGCCGAAAAAAAAAATTAGGGGTGGACTACCCCTAACATTTAGGGGATGAAAAATAGATGTTGGCCGATTCTCATAGGTACCGGATAAGCACAAAAAATTTCATCAAAATCGGTCGAGCCGTTTCGGAGGAGTTCAAGTTCGAACACCGTGACACGACAATTTTATATATTAGATTAAGAGTCGTACGTTAGTGTATTAGTTCGGGGTACCAGATGGTGTGTTGTTTAGTTGGAGGGAATGTTTGGAATAGGAAAAACATAAGGATATGCGGGAGTTGAACCACACTAAAACGTCTTATCGCTTACCCTCAGACTTCGAACCCGGGCTGAGATCAGAATCCAACACAGAATTATGTGAGGCGGCATGACGCGTTACGCACTACGACACTCTTTAACGAAGTAGCAAGGATTTTTTTTGGATTCGTAATTTGTTGCTTAATAACTTATGATATTTGATTTAATAAAGAATGATAATTGTGTTTTTGTAATTACTTGACTACTGATTTGCTATAGTAAATTTGTTTTAAATAAAATAGACCTATAAAACATCCTTAGGAATAAATCTATCAGGTAAAAAAAACCCGCATCAAATACCGTTGCGTAGTTTTAAAGTTCTAAGCATACATAAGGACATACATCGGATATCGACTTTGTTTTATAATATGTAGTGATAGCGTATCTAAATAGTTTATATTATTTTAGAAATTTTTCATTTTATAACGTTTAATCGTTTCGATTTTAATCGTCGAATTCAGACATCCGAAATTGTGAAGAATATTGAAAAAGTAGAATAAAACCGTATACTCATTTTAATTTCAAAGAAATTCATTTCCATATAATGTTCCTTCTTATCTCTATTAATGTATAAAATACTGTAAAAATACAGGATCAAAACTAAGTCGTATAATTGTGTATGTGTTGTGTAATAATGGGTTAGAAATAGAATATTTTAATTATCCACCCTTAAATATAATATTCTCAACATCCATTATTTTGGAAATATTAAAAATCACCTTGATGCATCTTAAACTGTGAAAAATGAACAAACGTAAACACTTTCAGAAAATATTCTAAAAGTGCAAATTATTGGTATCAATACTACCAATAAAAATGATAGACAATACTCGTAAAAAACTTCGAAGAAAAGTTGTCATTAATTGGACGAACCTGTGTCAAAATCTAGGCTCAAGTTTGCACATTACTGGGCCTGGGGTCACTTTTCAAACAAACGTGAATGTCTCTTTAATAAACGCAAATTTCCATAATATATATATAGTATTTTTTTTTATTGCCACCTAGGTAGACGAGCCAACGGCCCACCTGATAGTAAGTAGTTACCGTCGCTCATGAACCTCTGCAATGTCAGGGGACACTGAGGGGACACTATATGCAATTAGATACTTGATTAAACAACGACTCTACACATATAATCATCATGTAATTCATACTTGTAATTAATATAGAAAAACTAAGTTGAAAATGGAAATCGCACTATAAGATGAGAATCTAGGTCGACCACCCTACCTGCATCCCGTCTCTTCCTCATGTGTGCTTATCTTAAACAAAATTTAGAGTTAAAACAGTATTGTCAATACTTGTGACAGAAGCAGAGATTAGAAAAGCAGAGTTAAGTCATAGCAATTTACTTGTAATGTTATAAAAAATAGCAATAATAGCGTTTGAGTAGCGTGCTCTAAACATCTTTTAGATATTGAAATTGTGTTATTTGTATATACCTCCTGGTGCTTACGTCAAGTGAGTTTAGTTCTATGTAGTACGCTAAAAGACATGAAAAAAAGTAGTTTCAGGCACCATCAAACTTGAAAAAGTATGAAAGAAATTAATTAATTATAATAATAATCTTTATTGATATCACAAAATACAACAAAATTACTAAGTCTCCAAGCTAGTTATCAACTGTGCTATGGAGAGCACAGATGGAGACCAGTGCTCTCCCACAACAGTAGGTACAATTTATGATAAGGTTGACAAACTTATAATAAAAATAAAAACAAAGTAAAATAATAAAAATACAAAATAAAACCTTTGACTTGACTTTTTTTTTTCCTTATTACAATTATTTAATGCTACATTTATTCCGTATGACGAGTGTAACGCCACCTTAGGAAATATTATGTCATGCCTATATAATTAATTAACCTATTTTGGCAATGGTTCCAGTAATTTTTCAGTTTCAAAGTAGTTAAAAACACAATTGCATATATTAAAAATTAAAATACCACCTGAATATTTTTAACATTATACGATTTTGGAACTCGATCCTAAAATATAATTAAGTTTTTCAAGTATTATTTATCCTAAAACATGCACATGCTATTTTTGAAAATGGTTTTTTAATTAACACTTTCTTTAACATGCTATTTTTTTATATCTTTTCCCATCCCTCGATCGAAAGTATTGTCAATACTTTTTTAGGTGCACGCAGAAGCAAAAAAAGTTGATTAAAATGGCGCTGGCCGCATAGTTCGGAACAGAAAAGTCTGTGTAATCTCGCGCATATTAATTTATCAGTTCTCAATGTCTCAGTAGTGAATAAAAACGTCTAAATTAATGTAAGTGATTTATAAAAAATCGTTCATTATGTGGCACGAGGCAAGAAAACAAGAACGCATGATACGTGGGATGATCGTCGACTATCGCAGAAGAGCTGAACGTCGTAAGGATTTCTACGAAAAAATCGTAAGTATTTCATTATAATAAATCAAACTAAAAGACGATAGTGCCATAATAAAAATAAACAAAAACAAATTATTCATTATTTTTCTTTTAAGCATTTTATGTAGTAGTAATATCAATATTTTTATTTTTGAGGTACCTACTTTAAATATTAAAATATCCTTACCACGGAACTAACTTCCATTTTTCAAGAACAGCTGAAACCCTAATCATCATATCTTTATTAAAGTTGTATAAGATTATCAGCTATTGGTTTTCCTTACATTAAATCAGTCCATCCAGACAACAAAAAATTGTCTCAATGCAACTGTGCGAAACTGTGTATCTTTAAATTTGAAGTGGTCTTTGTCTTATATTGTTAATTAAAGTAGTATATCTATTGATTATTTTTCCTTCCTTCTAGAAAGCAGAACCTACACAGTTCCTCCAACTGCATGGCAGGCCTTGTAAGATACATTTGGATCCTGCTATAGCGGCAGCCGGAGAGGGTCCAGCTATAATGTTAGTATAATTTTGATTGCTAACTGTATTATGCACTATGTTAAAAATATCAAAAATAAATTAAATATTTCTATGCATAGAGTAATCAATTAGTTTGCATGTAGTCCCATCTGAACATATCTTAATTGCAGTTTATGAATGGTTTGCCTAGATTCTTAAAAGTTTACTTTTGGTGTTGAAATTTTATGCACTATTTTTGTTATACTGTCTTTCCAAATTATTATAAAAAACATTTAAAATTACAGGATGCCCTGGCAAGGTGACCCAAGCAATATGATAGACAGATTTGATGTTCGGGCTCATTTAGATTTCATACCTGATACTAAATACCCTTATGTCCCACCAGAAGAATTAAGTTCAGAAGAAAGGCAATGTAATTATGAAAGATACAGAATTCTTGCACAAAATGTTTTCTTAGGATTAAGTGAGTATAGATTCTGTTTTAAATCTGTTACATCATCAGCTATTTGTCAACAACTAATTGTAATGTAAATGAATTGTTTTCAGCTGAAGATAAATTTCTGCATCAACTTGAAATTGAAGAACAATTTGGGGTTACAATTGAAGAAAAAGAATTTCATAAAGAGAAATTGAGTGAAAAGAAAAGTTCCGGTGCTGCAATTGCCTACAATTATAATGATCCAGGGTCGCAACCATCCACTTCAAATGGTAGATTCAGAATCTGTTATCAGTCAATAGATGTTTGCCGAATACTCTGGGGTAGTATGTTACATGCTGTGTGGTTGTTGGGTTACCTTAGTGCATTCAGTATTATATTACAGGCCCGGAGTCAAATAAAAACGAGCAAAAGGAATCTGATGATGAATCTGATTTGGAAATGATCGATGTAGACTTGAGCATAGACGTTAACAAGATGGAACCCTCACAGGTAGGTTTGTCTGCCTCAAATATATTTTTCAGTATATTATTGAGTTAGTGCATGCTAAAAATATTTTTGCATGTAATAATATTGATTGAACTTAATCATGATTTATACCAACATTAATGCATGAATTAGTTTAATGAAAAATGTAAAGTGGTATTATAAAAAAGTATAATATTGAAGCTTTAATATTATTAAGTAAATGTGCTTTAAAGAAGAAAAAGTTCCTAGTAGCCCGGTTTTCTCCATAATAAATTTAAAAGCACACTGCACAGACACATTTTCTACAATTGACATTTTACGAAAAAAAAAATGCTTGCTACATCATGGCTACTGATGCAGATTTACAACAATGCAAGTCAGGTTGAAAACATGTAAACAATATTTATGTTACCATACTACACCAAACATAAAATATGAAAATACTAATGACAATGTATGTGAGTTTAGGCGCATGAGTTGAACGCAGTTGGACCGCAGTTCGGTATGGCGGGTTGCGATCTATTCTCGTTTCTGACGGGCGACGCCGATGACGCAGAACATCAGAAGCAGCTTCTACGAGAAGAAAAGGAAAAGGCCATGTACTCGGGACGGAAAAGTAGGAGGGAAAGACGGGCGCACCGGTGAGTGTACTGTATGAAACATATACGTTTTTATAGATTTTATGTTCTTTTATTAAGTTAAATGTTAAACTATTGTTTAAGTTGTACTTGGATTTTTTTTATTTATTCATAGAAAACTTATAGCCTAATTAACAATAGTATGTAGTACATTTTATATTACTACAAAGTTGTGTTCATATTTAGGTGGTAATGGATTCATAACTTATTTTTTTATCATTTTAGACATAGTAATTTATTATTTAAAAATGTAGTATTTACTAATAGCTAATTGTCAACACATTTACTTGTCCTTTTTCGAACAATTATTTTTCTAAGTTGTGGAAGTCAACTTCACCTTGTTTACAACATATTATCTAGAAGTGAATCGAAGGCTGTGAAAGTTATTAAGCTGTCACTTTCCTACAGTGATAAAAAGTTGGCGAGTCGTACAATGAGTCCCCCGAGCTACGCCGCGCCCTCCGCCGAGCCCGCGCCCGCACTCAGCCGCTCCGTCAGCAGGAGCCCTTCACCGGAAGCACCAGAAAATATAGAATTCATCACTTCATTCGGAGGAGATGAAGATGAAAGCAAACCATGTGAGATCTCTTACCATTTTAGTTTAGACTTTAAACAGCAAGAAAATAAGCTGATAATTTATTTGTTTCATTATTTTCAGCTCTAAGCCAACTACAAAAACAATTATATTCAGAAAAGTTAAAGCAGAACTTGAAGCGGACAGAATTGTATTCTGAAGTGGCTCGAAAATTGCCATCGAGGTGTGTAGCATAAAGAAATTAAAAAATTTTTTTTTTTTAATTGAACCAAAATTTCATATTTATTCATAATGTAATATTTTCAGAACAAAAGCTAACAGCGACAAAGATTCTCGTCCAATAGGGCCGCAGTTACCTGACTTCAAATCAAGATCGCGCTCAAGATCCAAAGTTCGTTCTGACACATCCTCACATTCGTCCCGGTCGAGGTCGCGATCCCCGCACCGAGCGTGGAGATCGCGGTCACGGTCTCCGCGGCGATCCCCTCGGTCGCGATCACGATCACTGCAGCGGACTTCGAGATCGCGTTCTCGAAATCGTTCTGACTCGAGTTCGAACGGAACGTCACGTTACCGCAGGAGACGGTCTGGAAGCTCTGTTGTGTATGTATTTATTTATCACTATTGAACATTGAGGAATATTTGTAAAATTGGATATGAGATCAAAACTAAGAGGAGATCATGCTGCTCGAGGTAAGTATTTTTATTGGAGAGTCTGTGTAGACTATTAAGTGTATAAAATAATTCCATATACAATCAATGAACACAAGCTTTTTCATAGTCCTTTAATTAGCAATTTGAAATTATTCAACAAAATTTGAATTAGTACAATTTTCAGCTCATTTTAGTAAAACTTATACATTTTTTTATTATATCTGTACGTCATATTTTTTAATCTGATTATCTTAGTAGTAGTTGTTAATTTATCTTGATATTCAAACCAGTAGTGACAAGGAAGTATCGAAGCCGGTTCCGCGGTACTACGGGCGTCGTAAGGAAGACAAGTCATCCAGTGATCTCTCCGTCAACTCTGATTCTAGCGATTCTGATGACGGAAATAACAAGTAAGTAGAGATTATATCTTTACTTTTAAATTTTATTGTTTTAAGAGCAGGTATGAAAAATAAAAATCTGTAATTATCAAGGATTCTATCCGGATTTTATATTTTATTTTTCATACTTTGTAACTTCAAATGGGTCATAGAAGGATCTTAAAAGATTCAGGATAACTACAGTTGAATACTTATTTTATTTATTTATTTCAATCAAATTGTAGATCATATTATTAGGCAATTACAAAAATTCATTAACTTAAATTAAATTACATTTATTATGCTAACTAAAATAAAATACTATTAGTGAAAGAGGGACACATCAGTTGTTTGTTTGTCAGTATATGAATCCTATCACAATGATTCATATACCGACAGTCAAACCTCTCTGCGAATACTTCCAGAATGATATTAGGGCTGCCCCGCACCCTGCGCAGCAGAGATGTACATCGCTTACGTATAGTTGTGAAAAAGCAACTTATGATGTATTTTTAGGGTCATCTCATATAAAGCGGAAGAGTATCCCTATATAAATTACTTGAATATCTAATTAGTAGTTACCATTGAATTTAAATGAACAATTGACTCTAGTTATCATTATTTATTGTCACTTTTTACAATATACAATAAAGAATATGATTACAATAATATGCTCTTAACGGAACGACTGGGGAGTCGCGCTATGCACTGCACTCGCGTCCCTACATATTTTTTGAAATGTTTGTCAAATAATTAACCGATTTGACTTATTTTGGAAAAAAATAAAATAATGATTTTTTTTTTTAATGTTAGTAGTTAAAAACTTAAATTTAATCATTGTTATTACCATTTCAGATCTTCAGTTGGCACTAAATCAAATACAAACCAGAATCAGTTACGATTATCTGGATCCGGCTCCAAAGTCAGTAAGAATCATTTGTTTTTAATTTTGTTATATGCTTTAATTTAGCAATCTAGGTAAACAACTGTTTTACGGGCAAATATCCTTTGCTTATTTCACTTGTTTTGTTGCAATTGTATAATACGCCGTTTTTTAAGTTTATTTGCATCTATTTAAACTGTGTTTCTCTTATCATCGGTAATATTGTAAAATAAACTTTAATATGTTGTTTTTATTCAAGTTCTTGACAATCCTTAATAATTTTTATAACTTCTGGGCAAGTTAGTTACGGTTTTTATAATATAAAAACTAAACTAAATTTACCATGTAACAAACTGAACTAGTAACTTCTTAAAAATCTTGATGCTACTGATTTATGATTGCTGAATCTAAAATACTATGTCTTTATTTACTCTTTCTTTGTTTACGGATAAAGAAAAAAATATTATCAAGAAACAGCAAATTTAATTAAATCTTTTTTGTATTATGTTGTGGACTTTATAGGATTTGGAAATATTGAGGGTATTCAGGTCGCAACATGTGGTTACCGAAAATTTCTTTTTTTATATTAATAGAAAGGAATGGTGAAAGAAGACACCAACACTATTTAAATGGTATAAGAGAAAATGAAAGAAATCATGAAGAATGTTCAAATTGAAGAAGATCCAACTATAAAATAATTATAGTTAATATATTAAAATGGTTTTCCAGGCTCCAGTTCGCGATACTCTGACGCTAAAAGAAAAACTGAAGAGGAAAATGCAAGCACAACTATCAAGGCAACGTGAGTTTCAATAAATATTTATATAGTTTTAAATATACAAAAAATATTGGTTGCAAGTGCTTATTGGTACAAATTTTAAAATCCTTTTCACACCGATTTCAATTTAAACGTATTTAAAGAAGTTCATAATAATTAAGTACTTAAAATTCCTCTCGTACATTTTGCTACACTATACTACTACGAATTTATAACTTTTGAGGAATCTTCACAAACTTAGCTTGTCAACAATAGTTCAATGCGAACTCCAGATTAATGGTTTAAATTTTTTATTAAATTTTATTGTGTTCATAACAGTTCGCGCAGACAAAAAGGCTGAAGCAGAACGCATTGAACGCGAGAGTCGTCGACAGGCGCGACGAGACGAGGAAATGAGGGAGTTGGCTATCAAACTGAGGCGCAAGTCGGTTTCACTATACAAATACTTTGAAATTTATTTAAAAATAATATTGTTGAAGTTAAAATTTCAATAAAAATAATTGTATTTTACTTTTGAGTAAACATACTTTTTAATTTTGGATTTCAATATGTTGCCATTTTTATGTTAAGTTGTCTACACAATGAATAGATTGCCAATAAACGTTTCAGACAACGTGAAATGCGACATCAAAGAAGCAGAGCGTCTAGCGATGAAGGATCTGATAAGAGTCGCAGCGGGTCCTCCTCAAGGTTAGTATACACAGAATGCATAATTATTAATAATATAGTAGAATTTTAGGTAGGTGATTTAACCGTATAAATCTTATACTATGTTTTAATTTCATTTCATTATCACAGGGAATCGCCAGAAAAAGAAAAATCCAAAGAGAAAAGTCGTTCAAGAAGCCGTTCTCCAGAACCAAATCCCAAAAGGATACCAGTGTGGGAACCGAACCGCGAACCCCCCCAATTTCACACGAAATCAACAAACGACTACGGAGAAACATCACAAGAAAGGAAAAGATATCCAGAATATTCAGATTCGCACTATCAGAACGAAAGGCCACATCAACGATACGACAGGGGCGAGTATAGGAATTATAATAATCAATATCAGTACGATGATAGAGGTCAAGGAAGGGGTTATGGGTATCGAAGGCCGTACAACTACAGGGGAGTGCAGCGCGGAGGGCACAAACAGAACGAACATGGCGACGGACCTTCAAGATGGCCGCGACACGAGCCCACCGATAGAGACGCCAATAGTAAAAAAAGTAGTAATAGCAAAGTTAAACTTGTAGACTACTAATAATCAAAATGTTTTAAGTTCTTTTTATAGATACACTATCTTCGATGTTGTTGTTGATTGTACAACGTGGGTCTGAGAAAATGTTTATAGTAATGGACGTTATTCTAAGTTAGATAACTTAAATATACACAGTAATTATTGAACACCCTGTATAAATGATTCTGTAACTGCATGAAGAATGTTGACAGTTCAATGCTTAATGTTATTCAAAATGAAGTTAATAGTTCAAATCAGAACTTTCTGTTAAAAATATCCTTGAAATTTCTATTTGTAAATATTTTGAAACTGGCTAACGAAATCGAATAATGTATAAAATCGGTCAATTTTCGAAATAAATCGAATTTTACTAACCTAAAAGTTATTACTAATGTATTCTTCACATATCTGTTTTCCGAGTAGGTTGTTTAAGTGTTCTAAACTAAACGAATTAGGTAATGAATTCGCTTAGAGTATATTAAGTCTTGTTATTTGAAAATGTTTCAAATGTGTCGTTAAAATACAATCATGATCAATTTCATTAGATTTCTATAAAGAAAAACGGCTTCCGAATTTTCTAGTTGTGTCCAAAATAAGAATCAAATTTCTTTTCAATATTTACGCTTAGTTCTTGACATTTACAATATTTTATAGAAAATAACTTAAAACTTGGTAACTTTTCTAGAAATAACAAAAAATCAGTAAACCATATTTAGCTTGTAACGACAATGTTTTTCGTATTCGATGTAGCTGATGATGTAGCTAAAAAAAATTTGTTCTTAGTTGGAAACTATGCCTATGTTGAATTATGTAGGTATTTTTATTTGGCAGGCTACGTAATGATTGTATGTATATCTTGTTATAAATAAACGTGTTTCTATGGATTTAGTTTTTTATTTGATTTAATATGGTCGTACATTAATAACCGCAACGAAATCAATTTAAATAAATTCATAATACATATTGTAACTAGAAAGATATTAAATCACATGATCGTATACAACCAGTAAAGTTATTATTACTATGGTACGATTTACCGCCTTTGTTATCGAGCGTAAAGTAGGTATGTCTAAAAAAAAATCTTGAGAGGTGTCCAGCGACACCCGGATGGACCGAAGTTCCTTTCGATTAATTAGTGAAGGAATTGTAATTGACACCTCAAGTTTTTTCCGTCTAGCCCCGTTTCACAACGCGCGATAAGGAACGTGTTTTAAAAGATTTTGATCACAGCGCCATCTAGCGATAATCATCTAAAACAAAAAAAGTGTCGTGACAACTTTTTCGTAAGAATTTTTTCCGTCTAGCTCCCTTTCGATTACGCGCGATAAGGAACTTCGTTCCAAAAAACTGCAAACCTATATTCGTTCGCGCCACAAGGCTAGCATGAGGGTTCGGGTGTGTGTATTCGCGAGATTACGGGAGGTTTTTAGTGAACGCACTGCTATCTTGCTTGCGCTTATTAACTTTAACGTATAACTTCTAAGTTGATATATCCACCAACATTTTAAGTATCCGTTTTTAGAATCGAGTACTTATCATTTATTTTTCTTTTTGTACCATGCTTCTACTTTCCCAGTTTATCTGGTTATAGCGTGATATTTTGTTTTTCAATATCTACACGAACTGCCTAGACAGGCACTATTCAGTATGATAAAACTAAAATTAAATTACTTCAAACCAGTAGTTCTGGGTTCAGTTTTCAACCAAAATGAACTCAAGCTTTATCTGAATCTGGAGTAGAGGAGGACTACTCCAGATTTCTTTACTTGCACAAAAATAGGGAACAGGGATAAAAAATATACCTACTTACGTACTCCTACTTACGGTGTTTGTGGTGTTGTTTATTTTTCGGGTACACCAATCTCCACTGTACAGAGTCAAACTGAATTTAAATTAAATGAAAACAAATAATAATTACAATAATTGATTTTATTCATAGTTCTCGTAACCACAACAATTAGGTACCTATGGCCTCCTGGCTACCTGAAGTAGATTATCATTAATAAATAATGAAAAGGAAACAGAAACAAGAGTCCTGCAGATAAAGTAGGTAAGTAGATAGCAGGGAATAATATTATGTTCCTACCCAAAAATATTAATATAAATCTCTTTTTAGGTATTAAACCTTTAATATGAAGTAGGTAGCTAACTATAATATATTAAACAAAATAAATTTTGGTTCTAAAAAAATCGTAAAGTTAGTGGCATAATCATATATTTATAATAACATTTCTTATCATGATGCGATGACTGATGATAAACAGTTTAACTTTACACGAAGGTTTTAGGTACCTTATTCAAGAGTCGGTAAATACCTATTATTACCTCTGAACTTTGCTTTAGAAGCTCAAATTTTTGTGATGACGCCTTTTTCCGCATTCATGACTATCCCAAATATTAACCACATATTCTTTAAGTCAGACTAAATTTAACACTCGACCAACCATTTCCTTATCTCCATTCTAGTTCCGTTACCCTATTCCGACGGGTAAAACTGAATCTTGCCATTTCAATGTCTGCAACATGAACAAAGATATCACGATTCTCTGATTTGGCCCCTGAAGTAGGTACATATTCATAACGAAAAGTATGTTCCTTTTCATGCGCTAATCACTAAGAGTATCAACATCAATGTCTTCGTTGTCATCGTGAGTAGAGTCTGGGTCTCTTCCAGGAATGCCTGTTGCTGTAGATATGCCACCTCGACCTTCTTTCGTGTGCCGCCATTTCATTCGCCGATTTTGAAACCACACTTTTACCTTTGGAAATAAATACGATGTTACAAAAAAAATAAATTAAAGGCGGGGCAGGTGTTAACCCGGCGAATTCCGCCAACTATCATGGTTATAAAAAGTAAAGTAATAGTAAAACAGGTACCTACCTACTCAAGCAAATAAAATACCAAGTAGTTATTAAAACTAATTTCATTCCTATATGGAAATTGCACATACCTGTGCCTGATTAGGGGCCTTGGCAAACGAATTAAAGGCGGATACCGTCGGTTTTAAAAGTTGTAGGTAAACATTTAATTTAAAAAAGTAAAACCTCGATAACTTAAAAATCTCTATACCTAACTTCAAAAAATAATATGTTCCCTTCCTATCAAAGCTCTAACCTAGACCCTTGATAAATTAAAATATTTTGTGTTGTCCCTGGACTTTAACTTATCGGGGTTCGACTGTAAGTATATGTTCAGTACAATATTATGATATAGCCTAGACTCCGTCTTTGGAAGGAACAACGACTCTTTCTTACAATTTGTTCAATTTCTACAGGGTGATTTCTTAGTGAGGGTACATATTGAAGTTCATGGTAGCTGATTGTTATATACGACCAGTAAAAATATTATTACCAAAGAATATGGCTTAATGCCTTAGTAATCGCAACTTAAAATATGTAAAATTCTTGCAAAATTATGGTTTTTCGACAGCTGATGGGTGTGGCGGAGGTGTGGGGTGCGCGAGATCACTAGAGGTCGTTAGTCAACACTCTTTTAGCCGAAATTGTTTATGTTTGAGGTAGTTTTGTCGGATTAAAATTTTATAAAAAAAAATAATTGTGATTTTACCTATTTTTTGTAATATTCCGTTTTAGAACAGAGTAGGTACTCATCACCCTCCTGCAATATGTACCTTCTTTAAAAAATCACCCTTTATAATCGCTCTAATCACCTGTCTGTACCAACCCATTACTGCCCACTGTTGGGCTCAGGTCTCCTCAGAAGAGGGATTAGGCATAGTCCACCACGCTTGCCTAGTGCGGATTGGGGACTTCACATATCTTCAAAGGATTTTTAGAACCCTTTTCCGATATGCAGGTTTCCTCACGATGTTTTCCTTCACCGTTTATAGTCAGTGGTGTTGTGAAAAATTGCACATAAATCTGTTTCACATTTACATTTAGAGGTGCAAGCCGGCCGGATTTGAACCCGCGACCTCCCGTACGGAAGGAAGCGCTTCGACCACCACGACTTTAATCACCTAAACTTACCTAATTCAAGCATCACTCTGACTGTCGACTTAGTTACTACTTAAGTACCCACCTATTATTTACATATACTATAGGTCTATTAAATAGAAATAGAAATAGAAATCTTTATTTGCTTTAACATGAGTACAAATAGGATCTTATAAAATAAATGAAAAGTTCTGAATCATGTTTTGTCACAGAGTGACGTACAAATTTTTGAAACAATTTAACAATATACAAAAAATTAAAGCAGTGGTTTTATAAATTATCATTTAGATATTCTTCAATGTTGTAGTATATTTTTTCTCTAAGTAGATTTTTAATTTTAACCTTAAATAAATCAGTTTCTAAGTCTTTCCAGCTTTTTGGTAATTTATTAAAAATGAGTGGAGCCATACAAAATACACTTTTTCGCATTAAAGCAGTATTGAATGTGTGTAAGCAAAGTTGAGAATTATCACGTCTGTTACGTGGAGTTACATCTGACTTACTTGGAAATAGGTTTCTATGCGTTTTGATGAATATGAGAGTTTCCATTATATAAATGCACGGTAAAGTTAACAATTTATACTTTTTAAAATAAATATTTTATACTTTTTAAAGAAGGTATTATTTCAGTACAGCACACATTACCTCCGAGCTGAAGCCGAAGGTCTTTCTAAGATTATTATTTATTAGGTACCTCGTAATTTCTAACCTACCTGTGCATCTGTTAATCCTAAGGTGGCAGCCAGTTGTCTTCGGTCTGGTTTAGTTATGTATTTCTGAATTTGAAATCTTCTCTCCAATCCTTTACGTTGAAGATTACTGAAGACTGCTCGAGACCAGGATCTTTTTCTTTTACCGCTTGATGTCACATCACAACGGGAGTTTGCTTGGGTTGGAGACGATGTAGGGATGGGTAGACGGTATACTGTGAATTTTTATACTATTTTATAATTATTTCAATGTCAGATATAAAAATAAATCGCAAAATATGTTGGTAAGCACCTACAATTTACAACCTTTTTTTTTTTATTGCCTTGTAGGCAGACGAGCCAACGGGCCACCTGATCGTAAGTGGTTACCGTCGCTCATGAACCTCTGCAATGTCAGGGGACATTGAGGGGTCGCTACCTACGACCTAACTTTAAGGACCCTCCTCAAGCCTCGTTTGCCTCAACCTACCACTTACTCAATAATGCCTGGAACCATTTCTGGCTATTCTTTTTTAAAATGATCGTTGAAGTTTATAGATAGATTTTACGGTGAAAGAAATCGAATAATTTGCAAAAGAGCGACAAAAGGAAAAATGATGCTGTATACCTATACAGTTCACGCAGACGGCGCGGTCGTCACGTTTTAAATAACTAAATAATTACATTTTGAACTCGGAACACTAACTGGAATGATCCGCATCATAATTTGCTATAGATTACGTTAGACACCGCGGCGCAATTCAAGCGGGCAAATCTCTGAAAATTTCCAAAACTTAAGTAAACTCCATTAAATTTACGTAGGTACCTACCTTATATTTTAATCTAGAAGGACTACTAGGACTTGCCGTGAGTTCCCATGAAATATAGTTTATTAATATTGTTATTCATCCTGTTTTTGAGTTACTGCTATATTTAATTGAAATTGACAAAAGATATTAGAATTCATTTTTTTTTTTGAGTTATCCGAATTCGCCGCCTGCGTGTGTTATGTGGGAGCTGAAACGCACTAAAACTTCCAATCGTTCGCACTCAGTGTCCGAACCCTGACTGAGGCCAGAACCCAGCACGAGGTTATGCGGGACGGTGCGACGCGTTACGCACTTGGCACTCTTTCCCGTCGTGTCGCCTCCGGACGCCGAACAGCGGCCGGTGATATTGCGACCGGCTTTCTCGGTCAGCGGGTTTTCCGAAGCCCGCCAATCTAAGTACTTACTTACTCCGAAGTTAGGAGAGCTTCTTCTATTCAACTTTTATGAAGATACGAGTATGAAATCTTAGATATTTTGCCTGAATGACTCAGTGAACCAATTTAGAAGATTATTTTTAAGAAATAAGAATAGTGATACTGGTCGTGGGGTCCCATTTAATTTTTATCCAAATCAGACGCACGTTTTGACCCACTTGTATTTAAAGTATTTCGTTTTTGCAATGAAAATTTACGATTATCATTTATCATTATTCTATATTATAAAACAATTTTAACATTCATACAAAGGTATTAGGTATATTGATTTTTAATATTATATTAGAACAATACCTACCGTAACCTAAGTACCTATTAACAATATCCTTAGAAAACTGAGTCCGTGATCCTTAGAGAATTGAGTCTTTCAGCCTCTACTAAACAAAATATGCAATGAATGTATAGTTTACATAGATAACTAATTAGCTAAAACGAATTAATTAGGTACCTACTAGGGATGTAACGCATTCGCGAATATCCGCATGTTTTTGAAAATTCGCATTTGCGAAGCTATGCGAATGTTTTGACAAAAGTTAGGAGGATGTTATGTGGATGTAGAGGGAATCTGATAGAGTCAGAATAAAGGCCTTAAGCCGCTTTTTAAAATGAGCCCAAACTCGACATGGGTCTACGAAATTTCGTTGTCAAGATAATTTGCGGGGCGTTTTAATTTTTTTGGTGGGAGGGAGGTAAGTACCCCCTACCTTCCAAGTAAATCCAGTATAGGTAAAGTATAGGTACCTATTTTGTAGTACCTACCTATAAATTATAATAACTTTTGGAAGATACAGCTGACTTGTCAGTAAAAAACCTTGAACTTTTGTTCGAAAGGTCAACATTCGCATTCGCATTCGCGAATGTCCAAAAATCGACATTCGCAACATCCCTAGTACCTACCTAATTAAACATAACCTACTACCTAGTCATGCCGAGTTTAAAGGTATAGTAGGATATTTTTACTCATTTTAAGTTGTGAAATATTATAGGTACGAAGGTGTTTAATAGTACCTACCTAGGTAAACTAAAATTTAGTACTTATAAATAGTATAAATAATACCTACTAACCTATATTACGCATCTGTACTTTTGTAACCTTCTATGTACCTTCTGTCATTGCAGATACCGTTAAGCGACGGAAAACCATCTACATTCTATCGAAGAACCCGTAGGCTCGAATAACCATTTTACTCTATATTTTCTTAACAGACTAAATCCGGGGTATTTTATGTTTTTTATTTAAATTATTTAGAATTTAAAACAACTTACCTGTTGTAGGTCTTAACGCAGGATGCAAATGTGTATACGGAATAGGCAAAGGCAATTGCAGTAAGGGCGGTTCATCCCTACAGCAACGATACAAGGCTGCCACACACCCCGCGCACGGTGGCTCTTGCGGCCTCGGCAACTCAGCAAGCGAATTCGAATTAGATTTCTCATTGTTCCCTAATATACTATCGACACTGAACTTCAGTTTATTCCCATCACTTAAAGACGTCATTTCACTTAATAAATCTTTTTAATTCCAACACTCCTTTCGCCGAGAAGGTTACTGATAAACTGGCATGTTTGGAAAGGTTGTCTGCGCGCACGCAGGCCAGTAGGCGTGTTCCTTGTACGCAAGTTTTCCATTGGTTCGTCATCTGTTGGGCGTTACACCTCACAGTATGGAGTACAAGCATTGACTGATCGTGATGTTACCGACAACTGTACTTGTTTACATTAAACAGCCTCTTTATACGTTTTATACGACTTGGGTGTTTTAATTTTTATTACGTCGAGGCCTGTGTCATTCGTCAGTTTCTGAATTTTATTGATGTTTCGAGTCAGTGGCAAATTGTGGCGACAACGTTAAAATAATTTACCGTTATTTTTATTTAAATTTGTAATATCTACAATCTACATATACCTAATTATGTACCATCTGGTATCGAAATGGCTTTTAAACATACATGTAAGAACCGTCACAATTAAGGGAAGGTTGTTTAAGTCGTACACCGTAAGGAAAAAGATCTGTAATTATTAAGGAAATTAAAATTACTTATACAAAATCTCTTGGAACAACAGATCTTTGTTTCTTTGGCTTTTTTTATAAAAACTGTAATGTAAATTATTTTTAAAAATAGATATTTTTAACGATTCTCTAAAACATGTCATCAGTAAGATTTAGGTGACTAATTGCACCATCTATAACTTAAGTCGTACCTAGTTATAAAAGTAGTGAACTGGATGGATTGAATAATAAATATCAGATAGATCAGATAACACAAGATATTGCCGTCGTACGACTTAGACGGCAGTACGATTAAAGCAACCTTCCCCTATCCAAAATTCTTTTCAGTTTTTTTCGTGGTTTTTGCAACGCAATAGACCTACCTATATCGAATAAACTTGAATCCCCGAGATATCGCTTATCATTGTTGACAGTATCCACTCGGTAGACCGGTGGTCCGTATGCTTTTCAAAAAATCGTCGAACAGGGCGGTTAATCTGTACCTGTAACAACCCATTACTGCCCACTGTTGAGTTCAGGTCTCTTCCGAAGAGGGGTTAGGCATAGTTCACCACGCTTGCCCAATGCGGATTGGGGACTTCACATATCTTCAAAGGATTTTTAGAACCCTTTTCCGATATGTAGGTTAACTCACGACGTTTTCCTTCACCGTTTTTGGGTGTTGTGAAAAATTGCACATAAATCTTTTTTTTCATATTAAGATTTAGAGGTACAAGCCGGCCGGCTTTGAACCCGTGACCTCCCGCACGGAAGGCAAGCGCTTCAACCACTCGGCCACCACGACTTTTTTCGGCGGTTAATCTACTCATGAAATTCATAGGTCTTCAAACAAAAATGGAATTCCCACTTGGTAGTAACCTTGGTACTAACCTAACTACTAGGTTCTGGTTCGGACACTGAGTGAGAATGTTTTTTTTTAAGTTGGAAGTAATGGCCTACCCGCCCCACGAGAATTATATGGGAGTTGAACCATACTAAAACCTCTAAACGTCCAAATTCCGCGTTCGAATCCCGCCTAAGAACAGAACCCTAAATGGGATTATGCGGGGCATCTCGACGCGTTACGCACGATAGCATTCTTTACCGTTGGGATGCTCCCAGACGCCGAACTGGCGGCCAGCCGGCAAGACAGCCGCCAACTTTCCTGGTCGGTGGGCTTTCCGAAGGCCACCAAGATGGAAGCGCGTGTGACCGCGTGTCACCCTTCCACGGAATACCCCGTTGGGTCACAACCAGTGGGGGTTGGGGAACGCGCTTTGCCATCCCCCGGTTGCTCTGATGCAAGGCGCGTGCTGAATGAGCCATGACTCGTGAGAGGTAGGTTCTGGTGTGGTTCGACTCCCATGTGCCCAACTGCGGGGCGGATAGAAGTCCAAATATTACCATCTACGAAAATAAATGAGCGCGCAGCGTGGCAACCTCCGTTGAATAGGTACATACATTTGATTTCCATGGCATAGGTACGTCAAACGCACGCAGACGTTAACCAACTTAGCGCCTCAACACAGCGTCGCCGCGTCGTGAAAATTTTGGGAACATTACAGAAAATATAACTAACCTTACCTTACTTGACTGACATGCTCTTTCCTTTTTGGAATTTGCAGATTTGATTTATTTTAAGATTCAAAATATTGGTAAGGACAAAAACAACTTATCGATGGTAATACCTATTGCCTACGGTCCAGACTGCATTTTGAAATACCTACACTTTTTACCTAGTGCGGGGATAATTTTAATCCTTAAACTAAATTTTTGAGAAATAAATTTCATTGAATTTCATTCATTCATTCTTAAATCCACTTTTGTTTGCTCTTGACATTAGGTAGGTACCTATTCGAACTCGATTTCATAGCTGTTTTCGGGATTGAATGAATTCATCGAATCAACCTGACTGCCTACTACCTAGGTACCTATAAAGAGTCGAAGATCCCAAAAGAAGACACTAGGTCAAAGAGATTTATTGATTATAATATAAAAATGACTTTGATTAGTATCTTGACACTAGGTAGGTAGGTATACATGTTAACACGCCTACCTAATATAAGTAAAATTTTCCACATTTGGATAGGTAGTGGGAAGGTAGGTATTACGTTATTAACGTTACATTTTATAACGTTTCAGGAATTTAAAAATTTAGAAATTAATAACATCAGATTCAATAAATCGATATTTATAGCGGCCTACTTCATCCAAAACGGATTCGAGAATAAAACCGACTGTATCTTTCGACCACACTCGATTACACCCACTTACCTAAACATAATAGAGAATCAATCGATCTAACAACAACTGTTCGCTTTAAAACTTTAAAATCGATTACGGCTTTGTTTATTTTGGTTGTCAGAAAACACCTGCGGTCCGTCTGTGGCACCAGATATAGATCCAATCATTACTGTGCACTGATCTCGACCGCACACCGCATCGATGTTTATACAATAAGTATCGATTATGTGCGTCTAACGAAATCATTGCATGTTCAAATAAACTACGCACCAGTTTTAGAATAACGTTTACTTGAGTTGAACTGTGTGCAACGTGGATTTGGTTAAGAACAGTCGCCTGATTTGATATTCTCAAGAAAAACTTGAAGAACAATCAGGCAATATTATCAGAATGCAATATGATTGCATACATCTTGAGAAAACCAATACCTAATATTACGGAAGGATAAGTCGAGGTCTGGAAACTTCAGTGCAGCATTGACGACTCGTTATAAAAATAAAAAAAGAATAAAAATATTTTCACAAAATAGATATACTAGGCGTCTAAAATATAGGTATATCTACATTGCCGTTATCTACCTAACTAGGAAAGCCTGTTTCGAAGCATCGTTGAACCTTATTATTTTTTAAATTTCTATTAGGTAGTTAGGTACCTGTTGTATCTACTGGAAGACTTATCAATTAAGTCATCAATTTTCCTTGTCAATAAAGCAAAAATTCTACTTACCTAAATTTCACCACTGTTGGTCAAACGGATCGAAGATATGCATATCCTCATCAGTTGTAACAAGCGTAATTCGGTTAGCGTTCTCAGACATTAACGTATATTTTATGGGTGCACAAACAAAAGCAGACTTAATAAATCACGGTTAAGTTGTGATTTCCCGGGAGCGGTACTCGCACGAGTCGGAATAGTTATCGAATAAGGAAGTCGTATAAACCACCCGTTTACTTTGTTTTATTCGATTGTTAATGTACGATTTTATGTGACGCTAATTCGGTTTGATATAATAAACAAAATCGGAGAAGGGCCTACCTGCACTTCAAGTTTCGAAAAATAGTTAAATCTATAATGAAACTCGTGAACGTAAAATTTAATTTAGTCTTTCCGTTGTTCTTTTTACGTAATTTATTGAAAGTTACATTTATATTTCTGTAATTTTTCCATTACATGTTATGGATGCATACCTATTTCATGATTCCAGGTTAGTTAAATATAGATTTAAGTAAGTAGATTCTACAGGTACTTTCCGTAAGGAAATATCCTCTCAAATTTCGAAGTAAAAACATTCATAAAAATAGAGTTTAAAGAAAATAAAAACCGCACTTCCTTTCGTAGAAAAATAAGATTAGAAACAGATACTATCGAATTAAATTACTCATGCTGTATATTTATTATTATATTTTGATTATACGTAGCGAAATATTTATTTATATTTACGTACATTTTGAAACCTGATTTATTGGTTAGTGTGAAAATTCCCTGATAATATGAGATCTATCGCATCATTAACAGGAAATGTATCACGTTTGTGTATTAAGGTTGGCGCACACCACAACCGCAGAAAGGCGTAGGTAATATTCTTTAACTACAATTTTTTTTTTTTTTTGTAGAGACAAACTTGTTTTTAGGTAGAGACCTATACTAAACTAAGACTATCGCTCATCGACAAGCGATGAGCGACGGTAATTATTTACCAAACCGTTACATATCAGATCAGTAAGTATGTCTTGAGGTAAACGGTGATTATAAGTACCCTACAATTGACGTGTGACGAGATATGCCAGTTGAGGTATATATATTGTTTAAAGAGTTTGTGGCGGGAAAATCGCGAACGCTACCCGAATTCCGCATTCAAAAAACAAGACTGCCACTCTGAGACTATTTCGAAAAAAAAGTTACATAATATGTTTTTCATTTTTATTGTGATTTGTTAAAAGTTTATTCCATTTTAATTTGTGTATATTTTATTGCTCGACCTTTACTTTTACCACAATCTTTTAAAATATTTACCTAATACTAATATTTTTTTTATGTTTGTACCTAAATGTTCTCTACGACTGTTATATAGATCCTAGGTAGCTTTTACTGGATTCACGGATCGTAATTTACACGTGCAGTTGACAATTGACATCACTAAATCTTTTGATCCTATTCCTGATGACATGGCGGATATTACCCGCTATATAAGCCGTAATACAGTATAATTTATTAGTTTAACAAACTTTAACAATTACTTCGTATTAAATCAACTGAAAACGAACTATTATGGTAAATATGGCATTAGTATGATATGGGTACTTTTAATACTGAGTATTTATTAAAAAGATGACTAAAATAATAATAATATGTCGTAGTGAAGGAGACAAGATTTGAGGTTCGATGATGATTTTATTTTATTTTTTATTGCCTCGTAGGCAGACGAGCTAACAGCCCACCTGATTGTAAGCGGTAACCGTCGCTCATATGAATATGTAGAAATATATTATGTGAGAGAGCTTTAATTTTAGATAATCGAATCTTATATCTAGGTTATCATAGTACCTACCTAATACCTACTAGTTCTTGATCCGTTTATAATATAGGTAGTATCTACTTAATAGAAAAACAACACATCGTATACCATACTTCATTAAGTCTATAATAAATTCACAAAAAAATACCTCGCGTCTTGTTTACAAACGGAACATTAAAAAAATATATTACCTATAATTACATGGGTGATGCACGAACATATCACATACAAATATTCCTGTCCTGAGCGAGATCATCAATACAGCCTGATTATTTATACAAATAGCCTTTTCATATTGGGTGTTCGTGTCGCAATAAATATTAAATATCGAAGCCGTTAAAAATATCCCCTTACAGTTTACGAGAGCGTCCGTCGACATGTTTACGCACGGGAGAGCGTAATCAATTTGTTTTTCATCGTTTATAAGCGTCCTTAAACTGTTTTAATATGCCTTCTTTAACACGCAATCTGCCGTGATCGAGAGTAATGATATACACGTTAGATTTTTGTGTAATATTAGAGTCTGCATTAATTTCGAATATGCAGGAATTTTTGTTGGTAGTTGGATATCTTAAGTGTTCCTCATTAAACTATAGTTATTGATTTTTGATATTCTTAGAGAGACATTATTAAGTCACAGTTTTTTTAACTACCATGGTAGATGATGCACCTTGATGTTAACCTAAATGTTTATTGTCATTTTAGCCATATTTTTAAGCGGTAGGTTTATTACCAATTTTCCTCCGGAATACTCGTTACTCTGATAACTCTATCTAGGTACAGTTTAATTTAATATGTATTCCTCCACAATAAGAACCGACTTCAATCGAAAAAGAATTCTTTATCGCCATTAATCAAGTTTTCAACGCGTATTCGGCGTATTCTTTCTGTCAGTATTATTAATGCTTTGATCTAAATAATTATTCGAATTTCAGCAGCAGTAGGTACTTTTTCTTCATGGTTTATGTTCGTCTCGCATTGTTGATTTTTATATTTGTTTTTCAATTAGGAACCTATACGACTAATTATAATTCAAACCGGTCGTGGATTATTCCATTGGATAACGAATATATTAGGTATTACATAATGCTGAAGAAATGTATACCTACAGTATTTTGTTTTAGGTGGGGCAACACGTTATTCAAACATTTAGGAACAATGAAATAAAATAATCTCAGTTATTTACAATTTATATTTTACTCTACTTGCTGTTACTGGAGCATTGTACTTACAATTAATACAAGAATAAAAATAGAGCTCAAAAGTGCTCTTAACGTTACCCTACAAGAAAAACAGAGCACACTATTGACTACACCTCAAACGCCTAACTTTATTTTCCAACCGTCTGAGATCCGGCAGAGGATCTTCAGCTCGATCTTTGAAGCAAACAAGCTAGCAAAATCATACCTAACTAGAACTTTAATTATTTTTCGATCCGCCAAATTAAAACAATGTTTGATTATCTACTTTTAAACTATCTCTTAATCTTCCAATTTACGCACACGAAGGAATTGAACACAAAATATTTAAAATCTCATTCGATATACTAATAAATATCGATCTTGCAGTCGGTTCCCGAGTCTGGTCGCAGTCGTATGTCGCCTCGGGAAATGCTTTATATCGTTGTACAGACTCGCGCTCAATAAACGCAATAAATAATACCGGATCGTGTGAGACTCGCCACGGATCCTATAACAACCACTTATATCGGAGCTTACGTTTTTGAGCCTCATAAAAAACTTGCCAAGATAATCCCATATTAACTGTTGAGGTTCTGTAGGATTTTGTATGATGTTTAGGTGAGAAAAAACTGAGAAAAAATATTTATAGTTGTATGGCTGAAACAACGACTATATACCTACTGGAAGACACTTTGAATTGCTTACTTCTCCTCAGATAATCTACAGTGAAAATGGAATATATTTACAAAATGTATGTAAATAGTATAGATAGACTTTAATATGCGCCAAAGGAGAAATTTGTGTCTATTATTGTGGTTACATGTATAGGTATAGATTACATTTAGATACCCAATACTAATCTATACTTCAAAAATTTATACTACAACTCCCAACTACTCCCAAGATAATGAATGGTAAAACTCACATTTGGCGTAAGTTCATAATCTTAGCTAGAAATAAGTTTTAACTATTGGAATGAAATTTTGTACTTAGTTTAGGCATTATCTAATTAATTTATCAGAATACTTCAGCATGGAAAATACAATTTAAATTCTTAAGGCTTTCTAATTTGTTTCAAAAGTTGACCCCCGAAGTTGTACAATACATAATAACCGTAGATCACATTTATTCGTTCCGATAAATAAGTGAAATAACTTTCCGATTTGATCGATTCTAATGTGTTGTTATATTTATTGTAATAAGGCATCGACCATCGAGCAGTGGACGCCGCGCCATGGCCGCGCCGGTCCAATGTCTCTCGGCTCGAGAGGCGCGCCCATCAAACTCATAAACTGTTTATTAAGAACTAATAATATTTGCATAATCGTGTCTTCGGATTTTATCCAATATGAAACTCAATATTAATAGTTCATTAATATCTAAAATTAACCTAATAGTCATGTATAAGGTGAATTCTCGATATTAATAAATGAACGAAATCATTAAGTCCAATCAATAAAAATATTGTTAATAGTCATCGGGGCTCGATGATGCGCCAGTGGGAGAAGGAAATAGCATTTTTATTGCTGACAGCATGAATAGAGATTTCAAGATTGACTCTCGACTTGATTTTATCAATTCTTTTTATTATATTGGAAGGAGGTCACTGATCTATTTATGATGCAGTCTCTGTCCAGCTGGTCCAGTTCGTATTCAGGTATTTAATTAATTATATTGAATAACTAATTTATTTTATAGTACAGAATTAAACTTATTTACCAATTATTTTTATGGAAATAGTTAAATTTGTATAAACACAGAATGAAGAATGTTAAAACACTTGAAAACAGATACATTAATAGGTGTATCACACAGCTACAATAGATAAGTTTGTACCTTTGTACATTCGTAGTTCGGGTTATCGTAGTAAATAAATACTACGATAACCCGAACTATATATAATTTGAAGAAGTCGTTAAAAAACTTGAATTGAATAATGAAACAAAAACATATCTGAGTTATCCTAGTAACTAAAGTAGGTAGCTACTTTAATAGTGCCCATAGCACTAGAAAAAAATAGTCCACAAATAATGGGAATAACGAATGTTCAAAATTACATTGTTTGTGATCTAACTACTTGCCATGTGCAGAGAAAGAAAAATATTTTAGAGTACTACAGTCATTAACATAGAATCTAGACTATAGCAATAAGTGAAAATACTTAGGCGTAGAACAAACATCATCTTCTAACAATATTTTCTAGAAAATTCCAATTTGAGAATTTATAATCCAGTAAATCGGGTCTTTAGCGCTTTCTCCGTGCAAAAGATACATCTGGAGTTCGTTTATAAATCACAATAAAAGTCGACGGACGACTGTGAACCGGCAGAGGATGAGGAGACGAATTATGAGCACTGAGATGACTGCATATTTGCATTTTTTTACAAATCAAAATATTACATTGAAGGGAAATCTAAATTGCTTATTTATTTTTAAACAAGCTTGTAATTTAGATTTAAATCGATAATATATTTTATTTGGCAGTTGCGTTCCGTATTATTTTTATTACCATTTGTGATTTATATTAAAAGTCAACATTGTAGATTCCTGTTCAAAACTGCTGGTGCGGTATAAAATTTGTTGTGAACCTTTTGCTAAAATAGATCTATCAAATATAACTGAAATTTAATAATGATAATTTGGAGTATCTATGACACTTGACTATATAAATGATTGAACTCTAAACGTATAAATTAAAAACCTTTAACAACTGTGGTTACCCGTTGTAGTTATTTGACAATGCTGTTAGGTCGTTGTTTCGGTATGCCTTATGATCAAGCAACTCAGCCAACATACTTGTAGAAGACGGAAAATTAAAACCAATTAAATTTGTGACTGTTTCGAAATTCAATCACCACTGAACAGGTTCATATTGCTTCTGACAAAGGTTTAACATATTTTAAATGGAAATTTATCTATATTGCCGTTATCAAATTAGATCACAGTTACTATACAATTTTAATTCAAAATCGATTTTATATTAAAGATTTGACTTGGCCGTCAACAGTAAATTTAAATTAAATGACACAAAAAAATTAGTCAAAAGTCGTTTTGTAACATCGACATAAAAAAAATCGAATTCTGATCAATCTTAATTACAAGGCGTCGTAAAGTTAAAAGTCCAATTTAATTAAAACGAAACGTAGGCCATTGAGAAGTTTAGTAACATTATGGTGACCCTACACGGATAGGACGCGAGGTGTCCGGCGCGCGCCCAGCGTGCGATAAAGCAAGGCGCCGCGGGGACCCCGGACCTCCAACATGGCGGAACTTAACTTTCATAATATGGATATCCTCGTTAAATATGCATTAAATCGTAAGATTTAATGACGAATTCTTTTGATTACCACGTGATCAATAAGTCAAAGGTCAGGGAAAAATAAATATAAGTATTTATTTTTAATCGCTTGAATTACCTACCATTATAGTTGCCGTCCTTCTTCTACAATAGGTATGTGATTATAATTGATAATAGTAATATTATCTATGTATTAATATTCAATATACTGTAAGTGCCTATCGAACCGTGATGGTCCTGTTATGAATGGAAGTTCAGAAAATCTTGACCAGCAACAAAGTGTTTCTTTGAATAAAAATTAGTTTATGTTATAACATTTTCAGATAGTATTCTATTATTTTTATTTTTTTTTATTTAAGAATTACAAGACTTATATCATTATATCGTATAAAAAAACCGAAAAAAAGTTATCCTTATTCATTGATTTCAATCAAGCAGGCGTTAAAATTTATGTATAAATCATCTCATAATTGTTATATAAGCTGTTATAAGCGTGCGAAACCATTAACATTTAAAGAAAATATCATAAATGTTATTAATATCATTACGCTATTTACATACTCGTACTCACACATGTTTTCGTACCTAATAGACATTTTATATTGATTTATTATATTATTTCTATACTTATAAGATTGAAAAGTATAAACGTCCTATCCAGATTATTCTTTCGTTAGTTCTCGCGCCCACCGGACCGTGTAAATAATAATTAATTTTATTGTAAATGCTTATATTTTATTACGGGATTTGTCAACAGAGTGCGCGATGTATTTTGTTGCCTTTTATATTTATTATCAGTTAGTTAATGCAATGTCAAACTAGATGGCTGCGGTGTACGTTTTATTAAACGTATGTCAAATTAGAGATAGTTGACTCCTTAAATTATCCTTGTAAATTTAGTGTTAATTTAGTCCTTAAATTGATAATGTTATGATATGTTAAGTTATTGTTAATCAACCAGCTATTTTTATTTACTAACTGTGTTATAAGCAGTTTTTCATATTATCAAAATAATGCAACCTAGTGCTTGCAATTTAATGAAACTGTCATTTGAAAGTGTTTAATTTTTATCTCTTGTATTATAAAAGTAAGTATTTTTTTATTTTACCAAATATTATGTATAGGTAGGTACGTGCATGAATACGCTCGGTATCATAGAACAAATAATTGCTTCTTTGAAGAGGCAATGGCAGGATATGTTCCTGTGCGAAGAATGGATGGCCGATGGGATCGAAAACTTCTGGAGTAGCGGCCACGAACCGGTAGGAGCATGAGCAGACCTCTTATAAGATGGACCGATTACCTGGTCAGGGTCGCAGGAAGACACTGTATAGAATAACAGACACGTTGTGACAAAGTTTTTGTATTATTTTTATTCCATGATAGAATAACGAGCTTACGGTCCATCTGATGGTTGGTTTGTGGGAGACCTATGTTCAACATCATCATCAGTCAATATGCGCTGATGATTATGAAAGCTAAAGACATAAAAAATAAAACTTAATTGATTACCAAAGACACGAAGAAAAAACACGGAAGGTATGATTTTACAATCTGGCACCTTATTTCTCGCTCAAGTTTCTTATCATAATTGTCATCAACTTATTAAAATGAGTTATTGTCTATCATCAACCCTAACTTACAGCTAAAGGACACTGTCGCAATATCGCATGTAACTACGAGCATGCTCTGCATGTAGGCATCGTGCCATTTTGTATGCTAATTTGTTAGACCTAGGTTCATAACCGTAACTCAACATGTTCAGATATTATATGACTTACAACGAAATGTTTTATCATTAATATCGACAGTAGGTTGACCAGGCTTTGCAAATTGATTTCTATGAAACGGTGTAGAACCCTAGCTAATACAAAAATATATTTTTTAGGTAATCATAGTACCTACCTAGTAATATACATAGTACCTACCTAGTGAAGTATCGCTTAAATAATTACTACGACTATTGTGTTTTTTATTTTTAAAAAATCCACTAATCTGATTCTCCTCAACCAGTTACAGTTAACTAAATCCGCACCTGCCGCATGGGAGGATGACCTACCAAAAGGATGGAGAAAATTAACAGACAGGAGTGGAATATAATAGGGGAGGTATGTCGAATAACATATAGGTAAGGTATGTAGGGGCTATGTCGAAAGACAACCTGACAACCGAATACGTAATGAAAAATATTTATTTAATGTTATGTTTAGTTTAGTATTGGTTATTTTTATATTTATAATTAGTTTTTAAGCTGAAATATATTTGTAAGGTCAGTGTATAAAGGCTTTTATAAATAAATAAATAAAAAATCCGAACCCATAATTTGTATTTTAAATATAAAGAACAAACGCTTCTTCACATCACATCGATTTTACGATCAAAACATTTAGAAAATCGATAACGCATCTCGTTACATCGCATCAATAAAACAAGCTGCCCATTTATAAATAGGTTTCTTTAACATTCTCGTCAAATGTCATCCCATAACGTTGAATCGATACTAAAATCGTGCAATGAGATCTTTTACGATTCGATTTCAAGTCGTTTTCAATTTAGTTTAGAGTCCCAACCCTCGTAAACCTCTGACCTAAACACACTCGATTATGTCGCGCCCATTCGAATCATATTAACATTTGTAATACAAATTGCAATAAACGCTAAATTATTCAATCACTAAATATTTTAAACGAATTTGCGAGAATTTTCATTGGCTAGGCAGTCATTATAATTGCTAATGTGGGTTTTAAATATATTATAAACAATCTGCATTAATGTTATTTCGAAGAATTTATTGTTATGCACCCCTACCACATCGGATGTCGAGCGTGAGAGGCGGGAGGTTTTGGTGCGGTTCGACACCCACATACCCCACTCGCGGGGCGAGTGGAAGTCCGGCGATTTCCTCCCGTCCAAAAAAAAAAAAAAAAAAAAAAAAGCAGCTAATAACAAACTTAACTAATTCATAATAAAGAAATTCATAATAAAGAATTAGTTAAGTTTGTTATTAGCTGCTTTTTTTTTTTTTTTTTTTTTTTGGACGGGAGGAAATCGCCGGACTTCCACTCGCCCCGCGAGTGGGGTATGTGGGTGTCGAACCGCACCAAAACCTCCCGCCTCTCACGCTCGACATCCGATGTGGTAGGGGTGACAGGACGCGTTCGCGATTGTCGCTTACGTATCGCCCCGTCACCCCCGGACGTCGAACCGGCAGCCGTCGGTGAGAACGACCACCGGCTCACTCGGTGGACGGGCCCATTAGGGCCCGCCAAGATGGGGCCGTGTGGTGTAGGGTCTCCCTCGGCCCAGGCCGGCCCAAGGCCAGCCCGGGTCGGGGAGCACGGCTTGCCATCCCCCGTACAGATGGCACGGAGGGTGCGCGCTGAAGCCTAGCGCGGCACCCCTCGGGTCCGATGTTGGTGGACCCGGTAGTCTTAGGGGGCCAGGTCCCGGGACAACTCCCGAGGTCGGCCCCCCGCTCGACGTCGGCGGCGACGGGGTTGGTCGGGGAGGGAAGAGCTCTCCCTCTCCCGCCCCGCCGCCTCCTTCTGCGAGATGGTGGACTCGCAGAAGTCGAGCATAGCTTTCCAGGACTCGTCGTCGTCGAGCATCGATGCCACGACGCCCGGCAACGACAAGTCCTGCCCTACTTGTGCGACCAGGACACGGCGCTGCTCCTCCCATGCGGGGCAGACAGCGAGCGTATGCTCTGCCGTGTCCAGGTCGCTTGTGCAATGATGGCACCTCGTCGTCGGCTCGACCTGTATCCGGTGCAGGTACTTCCCGAAGCAACCATGCCCGGTCAGCACCTGCACCAGACGAAAGGTGAGGCGTCCCTCGCCGCGACTCACCCAGTCCTTGAGGACAGGGCGAATCGCCTCGACGGTCCTTAGGCCCCAGTCGGGGTTGGCCAAGCGCCTTGACCAGGCCTCCAACACGGACCGCCGAGATTGGGCCTTCCGGTCCCGAACCGCAGCTCTGAGGGGACGCACAACGCCCCGAGCGCGGAGGTCGCAACGCCAACGGTAATCGTCGGCGAGCGCCTCCGCCTCCAGCTCCCAGGGCGGCGTCCCCGCCAGTGCACACGCCGCCTCAAAGGAGACGGTGCGGTATCCGCGGATGGCCCTGATAGCTACGACGCGCTGTGGCCGGCGCAGGCGCCGGACAACGGTTGTTGTCCGGTTTCCTGGTCCGGCCCAAACGGGCGCGCCGTACAGGGCCATCGAACGCACCACCCCTGCGTAGAGGCGGCGCACGGCACTGTTTGGTCCCCCGAGATTCGGAAGCAGCCGGCTCAGAGCGCCGGCCGTCCTCATCAGTCGGGGGACGAGCTCCATAAAGTGGGCCCGGAAGGTCCAACGGCTGTCCAGTATGAGGCCGAGGTACTTCAATCGCACCCCGACCTCTATTGGGACGCCTCCAACCACGATTTGGGCCCCTGCAGGTGGCGTCACCCCAGCCCTGTGGAACCACAGGGCCTGGGATTTATTGAGCGCCACCGCGAGGCCCAATCTCCTAATACGACCGACGACGAGGGCCACCCCCGCTGTGGCGAGATGGGTAGCCTCTCTGAAGTCTTGACCCCGGGCCATGACGAGCGTGTCGTCAGCGTAACAAATCACGCTCAGGCCCGGGGTCAGGGCGCCTCTCAGCACCCAGTCGTACCCGACATTCCAAAGGAGAGGTCCGAGGACCGACCCCTGAGGAACCCCGCATACGACCGGAAACCGGTAAACGGTCCCATCGTGCCCGGTGCATACTACCGACCTGGCCTCCAAGTAGGAGCCGACCAGCCGGCGGAGGTAGGGGGGAACTCCATGCCTCTCGAGTGCCCCCCCTATCACGGACCAGGGCAAGGTGTTGAATGCATTGGCGATGTCAAGCGACACCGCCAAGGCCACCCCGCCCTGTGATACGGCTTCATTTGAGAGGGCCCGCACGCGAAGGATCGCGTCCACGGTTGAGCGGCCCTCTCTGAAGCCGTACTGCTCCGCCGACAGGTCGGGTCCCACCCCGACCAGGTGCTGGACGATGCGGGCAGCCAGAATGCGTTCCAGCAATTTGCCCACCTCGTCCAGCAGCACGATAGGACGGTAACCGGCGGCTGTATCCGCCGGGCGCCCCTCCTTCCTGAGAAGGACGAGTCTACCCTCCCGCCACAGCGAGGGAAACCGTCCCGACTCGAGGCAAGAATCGTAAAGCCTCAAGAGTCGGTCCCCTAGGGCATTGAGGGCCAAGGCCAGGACCCGGCCATGGATGCCATCCGGGCCGGGTGCCGTGTCTTTAGCACTCATCCTGACTACGGCCACACGAAGCTCCTCCCCGGTGATGTGGGGAACCTCAGCAGGGGCCTCGCCGCCGGTATCCTCCGGCGGCTCACCCATAGCAGGGGGGATAAATCACTCCTGCTCCTGCGGGAACAATGTCGTGACAATGTCCCGCAGCTGCTGAGGCGGTAGACGCTCGGTTATGGGGGGCGCCCATGGGCGCACCTTGCCGCGCACCATCTTGTATGGGCGCCCCCAAGGGTCGTCGTCGAGCGTCTCCAAAAGGCGCTCCGTGTTGTTATTAGCTGCTTAGTAAAAACAGTAGATGGTATAGACAAGTTTTTTATTGTTATGATTGGGCAGATAAGACCGAGGTGTAAACCCAGAGACTGAAGTCGAAATAATGCAGAACTTACCCCGAGGCTGTTACTTGTTTATCGTTCCCACACTTATCGTGAAGAATGCACGAAATGATATTAGTTTTTTTTTGTTTTGTGACTAAAGATCTACTAATTCTCTTAATTTCAGATATTGAATGGCATTTGACTAGCATTGCAGAGGTTTATGTGCGATGGTGACCGCTTACCACTAGGTGGGCAGTAAGCTCGTTTATTTATACTGCAATAAAAAAAATTAAGTAAAATACATTTATAAGCTTATATTTCTAAAAGTGTAGTATGCTCATACACTATATCATACCTTCATATATTAAATCCAGAAACCAGGGCTAGGGTTATAAATTTAGGGGCAGTAAATAACCGCGCGAAATTCATTCTTTACAAAACTTAATAAATATTTATTGTAATATTATACATAAAACTATCCGGGAAACAGATGCGCTTCGTTACATGAAAAAAGATTTTATAACCTCATATGAGTTTAGAACACATGTCTGTATAAATCGCCATTATCGTTGGCATATGAAAAACAAATTTATTTTTATAATAAACGTTAGTTGTATTCCGCATCGCGTTAGCTTTGTATGTGGGCACCAGTCTGTAAACAGTAGAGCTCGCCCGATGACAGATCTAAGCCAGGACCCCTCATTACCAGTTCTTACAAACAAAACTGAACGCTCGCTATACACTAAAATATCATAAAAAAGTATACACATGCACTCGAAAAACAGCTTTGTTAGCTGTCAATAAAGAACATTTTTTATTATTTTTCCCGGGAAGCAAATCTTCACTTGAGTGGAATGTACAATAGAATCTTTAAAGCGAAGATGCAGCTATTATTAGGTGTTAGCGTGATTATTTGACAGTTTGAAAACGTTTACAGATATTGGCCGGCAATCTGGCTTCCTGCGTTTAACGTAAACAGCGTTTTGTGGTGGTCGACTTTAAGCGGGAAATATTAATATGTTCATGCGAATTATGTGCTGATTCATATACAGGTTCATACAAACATATATCTTCGCATGTATATAAAATTACATTGATTCAACATTTAAAACAAAACTCAGAAGTATTTTATAAAATCGATCATATAGATGAACAAATTTTTTCTATTTAAGAAAATATTTCTGCAAACAAATCAGAAAATCTAATTAAAGTAGTTAAATCTACTATAGCTAACATGAAATCAGATTTTGAACGTGTTTATAGATCGATTGATTGTTTTAATATTTAGTCATTTTTTTGTCATATCCAAGCAAAACAAGACAATTTGTTTATAATACGTACATCATATTTCAAATCAAGCTGTTTATAGTGATAATGAAATAAATTACCTTATTTATAATTAAATTTATAGATCATAAACAAGTGCCTAAAATTTAAAAAAAAAAATAATTGTAAATGAGTGTAAAAATTATAACATAGCACAACATTCACAACACAAGAGCATCGTCCTTTTCGCTCCACTTTACATAACCTTCACAGAGCTGCAGCAATGCCTCAAAAAGTTGTTCTGGTGGAAGATCCAGTTCCCTTAAACTCCTTTTAATTCTGTTTTCTCTTCTCCGACGCCCATATGAAGCAAATTGTGTTTGTGGTTTCTTCTTTAGGCCTGAACTCACGAAGAACGTAGTCGGTTGAGGCGCTTGGAAACTTGGTTGGTAGTTTTGTTTGGCTTTCACTGCTTGCACGATTAGGCACAGCAGATAACCTCCAAAAGCCAAAAACGCAAGTGTTGTTACTGACATGGAAAAAATATTGCTAATCTTGCTTTCCTTCTTGTATACTTCTTCGTAATCTCCTCGTTTTATCGGTGGTCCTTTGACGGCCATTGCTTCTGCACCAAATCTCTTCACGGAAGCTGGTGTTGTCGTACTTACATTTTCGTTGTCTGTTGTTGCTAAGTCTTTTAAAGAAGATTTTAATCTCAATAGTTTGTCTAAAGGTAATTCGTTTAGAGACTCTACATCTGCAGTCGTGACATCAGCTAAAGTTAATTTGTGAAATGTTGCAATGAAGAGTAATACGATCATGTTGGAAGTCTATGGATGTATGAGATGTATGGAACGGAGACCCCTGATGTACTTGTATGATTATTGTGGTCTGCTGAGCGCGACAATATTACGCTCACGATAAAGAGGTCAGTGAATTTCTTCTTAAATACTCCTGTATGTGTTGAATAACGGGATTGAGTTCATATTGATAAAGACAAAGAGCACTTAAGAATTACTTTGTCCAAAGGTATTTACAAATAGTGAATAAAAATGTTTAATTTTTATACGTATTTATTGAAAGAAAAGCATAGATAAAATGTAGTTTACACGTTTTTATAACTAACAATAAAAATACATCAAATAAATTGAAATTATAATAAAACAAGTATAAGAGGCACTGAAATATCAAGTTATTTCTATATATTCCGTATAATACTTTTTTGGCTTGAATAACTAACAAGTACAATATTTAAAAAGAAACACTCGACATTAATCTCCAGAAATCATTTTCTCTGAATTAAAAATACACAAACCGAACAAAGAGACTTTTGTAAAAAAGGAATTGTTATTGTCTTTGACTCAATGTTACAAATACAGCATGTTCTCGAATATTAATAAAAAAATAAAATATTCCTGAAGAACTGTATGCTGAAAACGTAGTCTAGCTTAGAATATTTCTTGTCCCTGTGATTAACTACAACTAATAGTGAGAAATGTACTGATTGATCCGTAGTGTATAGATCACATAAAATTATGCATTTCTACCTTTTTTGTGAAAATAAGTACACCATCATCTGTTGTTGTTATGGAGTCTTTAATTAGATTTGTTCGGTAATGAAAAACAAAGAATCAATGTATTTAAATTGTTTAATTAATTAACACAAATAATTAGGTACTATTCGCATAAGATATTTTGAATCTTTGTCCACTGTCACATATTGACCTATTAGTTCCGACTGATAAATGATAATATGCTATAACTAGCGAAAGTTACGAAAGTTTGGTATTGAGCTATAAGGCTGAATTTAGCATAAGCTTTAATATTAAATCTCGAGCTTTAAGTTCTCCACATGCGAAAAATCAGTTTTCCGTGCATGCAGCGTGGAGACGGTGACGGTCGAGATAAATAGATATCTAGGAGCTTAAGTGCACTTAAACTCATAATAAACTCACAAACTGTCTGTAATCTTCTTATATATAAAAATGAATTGCTGTTCGTTAGTCTCGCTAAAACTCGAGAACGGCTGGGTCGATTGAGCTGATTTTGGTTTTAAAATGTTTGTCGTAGTCCAGGGAAGGTTTAAACGGTGAAAAAATTTCCTTATGTGACGCAGACGAAGTTGTGCGGGTCAGCTAGTAATTTATAAATATGACTTTGATTCATAAATATGACTTGCCCTGAAGCCAAGATGTGTATCATGTTTTCTTAAATTCTACATGTTTCCATGATTATCTTGAACTCTCCATGCATAAAGTAGGGAATTAAAGTTTTTAACTCTACCTTATTTCAGATAGAGCAAAAGCAGCGTTTTAAAGCAAGTAGCGCCATCTGTGTTCAACTTGCAAAACTAAATATTTTTAAAATATAAATTTGAATGTTTTGAAAGCACTGTTCAATTCTATACAGTAGAAAATATGTTTATTTTATTTTTTAGAACAGTCTGTATGTCTTGGAGACAGAATTATCTTAAATGTTCATGCTCTAGTACTGCTGTTACGCTTGCTATAGTTATTGTAAGATCCGAACCGTGAACGCAGCTTCGCGATCATTCGACATCATTTTAGTGTTGGCTCTCGTCGCGAGATGGCGTCAATAGTCTTGTGTTTCATGTTGTTAGTTCACTATGTTTCAGCAGTAGAACCCAGGAGTGAAGGTTTGATGGAAAAATTGAATACTGGAATGAAATTTGCAAAAGATTTTTTGGGTACGTAATATTTTATTCAGGCTTATTATAGGACGCAAAACTTGGATATGAAATTTATACCAAGTAGGTACTTTTTATCATCGAAACCAAAACTCAAGACTTCAAATTTCATAATATACTGAAGATGGCATTTTTTTTTATTGCCACGCAGTCAGACGAGCTAACGGCCCACCTGATCGTAAGCAGTTACCGTCGCTCATGGACCTCTGTATTGCCAGAAGACATTGCGGGGCCGCTACCTACGCCCTACACATGACTACATCTTAAACGCAAGAGGATCTTCTAGTGACTCACAGACACTGATTTTGAAATATGTTTTCTATTACGGTACTTAGCTAGAATCTCTGCATAGAGATTAGAGATCCGTTTCGTAGAATCATCCATTAGGCCATTACTGATGGTCACAACAATGCTACATTGATATCGTAGGATTATTGTTTTCATTTCACGACACATAATCACTTAGATAATACTAACTTATACGTAACAATGACTCATACCGAGTCATACCATCACTCTTGTATTTATCTTACTTTAAACTGTTTTCAGGATCAGAATCAGTTGCATTAAAAGTTGCAGAATTTGTGGTACGGGCTTTCCAAGGCAATGGTAATCCTGACAAAAAGCCGATATTTGATGATAGAGGTAGTAATATTCACGAAGGAAATCCAGAGAAAGATAGTCCTTATTCTCAAGTAAATGAGGCCCCAAGTCCTATGACACCATTACGACAATTGGTTAAACTTTTCGGACTTCAGCCAAATCAGATTAGCGCTGTGGCTGTTAATGCTCTAGTTTTTGTCGCGCAAATGGTAGGTTTGTTTGATTGTGTAGCATTATACTTATCTGTACTGTACTGTACTGTACCAACCCATTACTGCCCACTGTTGGGCTCAGGTCTCCTCCGAAGAGGGATAAGGCATAGTCCACCACGCTTGCCTAGTGCGGATTGGGGACTTCACATATCTTCAAAGGATTTTTAGAATCCTTTTCCGACATGCAGGTTTCCTCACGATGTTTTCCTTCACCGTTTTTAGCCAGTGGTGTTGTGAAAAATTGCACATAAATCTTTTTCATATTAAGATTTAGAGGTACAAGCCGGATTTGAACCCGCGACCTCCCGTTCGGAAGGACGCGCTTCGACCACTCGGCCACCACGACTTCAACGATGATTATACTTATCATTGTTAATTATTTGACTTAAATAGAAGGTATTGGTTATTTAGGTTTTTTTACTGAATGCTATTCCAAGATAAGGTAAATTAAAGGAGAAATATAGTGACAGTTAAATTCTTAATTCGAAATTCCTTTTATGGGTAATTCGATGATGGCAGTGATGCTGTGTTGAAACCGAATCATGATTATTCTAAAGTAAAATGTTCAGGAAATAGTTACAGGTAGTTCTATAATTTTCCAGATTTCTACTTTCCTCACGGGGCCTAGCCGTTCTGCAAAACCACTACGTTCGGATGACCCCATGAGTTGGATATTAAATAAAAATTCTCGTAGACTACAGGAGTTAATTGCTGCCGCCAAGAACGACTCCCTACCACACAACATTGAAAACCTTATCAAACAGCAAAACGCTGAAGATGAAACTAGTTGTATCCGATTATTAGTTTGTAAGATAACTCCTTTCATTGTGAGGATGCAGAAGGCTGTATTTAACGATGATAATAATGATGCACCTAAAGAAAAGGAGGTTCAAGGTGCAGCGTCGATGTATCGTTATCTTCCGAAGCAGAGTGAAATTAACGAACAGAGCGACCTCTGTGAAAGAAGACATAGAGATTGTAATATAGATTATGAATAATATTTTAAAATCAGTCGTGTTGTAATCTTGTAATATTGTTAATAATAAACTTATTTTTGTTACAACATATGAAATAATAATATAATACCTACTTTAAATAAAGCATATGAATAAATATAATCTAGTTTATATTAACCTGAATCATTTTCATTTTTGAAATCATTTTGTAGTATAGTTGGTAGCTACATACTCTACTATGTTTCGAGTCATTTTATTTCATTTTAAAATAAAAACTATTAAAACTATAAATAAAAGAACCGTTTGTGTTAAAGTTTAGCAATTTTTGAACGGATGGAAGATGTTCACTATCGGTTCCAATGATGTCGGTGTATACCTATAACTAATATCTTTATAAAATAGTATCTTTATTTCTCTCGAGAGGCAACCGTGATAGAATCTAAGGGCATGAAAAAGACGTAGTCAGCGGTAAAATGTAAATATTAATTGTACTACTATCGCAAAAAGAGATCATCTTCAAAACTGTGGATGAATGATGCGGTAGCAAAGTTTATGAGATTAGAGAACTCTTTTTTTTTCATTTATTTATGATAATCCAACAGCGTGTTTACAAAATATTTCATTAAAGTATTAACATCAATAAAGCCAATATGGATTACACAGTTATGCAGATTGTATACAATTCTACTAATAGGTATTAATTAAGTATTCTAGTAATATAAACTTATCAGTAGATTACAATGTTGAGTTATTAAGGTGATTGGGTGTGTGTGCGTGTGTTTGTGTTTGTGTCTGAGAGTGAGTGAAAGATATTATTATATACTGAATAAAGATAAGTATATTTCACTTGGAAAAATGAAATTCATTCTCGAAACTCTGTCTTTTTCAGAACCAAAGTTTTTAAATTACCTAGCTTTTTCTCGGCGGATGATGAAACCTGATCCATAGAACCAGCAATAGAAATTTCAAATAAAATTTTACACATTCAAATGCATAAATACGAAAATACGTGTCATATTTCAACGCTTTTTAAACCAGAGAGAGAACAGCTCTGAAATATCGTTCTCATTAGCTTCAGCGCGATGGCGAAAAGAAAGTGACCTAAAACGTATATTTACAAATAAATATATAATTTGTAAGACGTGTGGTGTACAGTGGTTAGCGTCATTTTCCCTGCGTCGACGCTCGGCCGTCATGAGGAGAAAGTGAACGCGGGTCGACGACCCCACCCTGCTCCCCAGACGATTATACTCTTTCAACGTATCACTTTGATTGATTTTGTATATCTTATGACTAGATTTTGGTTTCAAAAAGCATTCAAAAGGCTAAAAATATTTATCTCCACGGTTCATTTCCTCCACCTATCATCAGAGTTGTAGAGGAGAACAGAGACGGAGACGATTATACTAAACACTTTTTCAACGTATGACTTTGATTGATTTTATATACTTTATGACAAGATTTTGGTTTCAAGAGGCATTCAAAAGAGTAAAGATATTCCTTTGTGTGAGATGGGTCTCCACGGTCATCTAATACCAAGTAGCTTGTGATTTGTTAAGGCTAACAGACAGTTAGCCTAACAGACAGTTAGCCTTAACAAATCACGATACGATTATACTCAATCAGTTATAGTCTTTCAACGTATTACTTTGATTGATTTATAAACCTACTATATGAGATTTGGTTTCAAGAGGCATCCAAAGGACCGAAGGTTTTCATTTCCACGGTCCATTTCACACCAAATAGCTTGTGAGTTGGCGAACATACAATTACAATTAACCTGGTCTTTGAATGTATCACTACGCTTCATTTTGTTTTTTTATAACTTGACAGATAAACGAGCCTACAATCCACCAGGTTGTGGGTGGAGTAGCTCGTGAACTGCAATGTCACTTTGATTTGTTGTGAAAATTATAAAAGACGATTACGATTAATTATAATTTAAGACTATAATAAACAAAATTATCTTATTTAATAAGTTAATTAGTAGAGTAACAGTTCTTATGAAAATTAAGAAAACATACGGATTTTTTATTCATGCGCCGAAACGCATTATGTGCACTCATCATAACCGTTAATTTATTCTTACCCATAAAACGTAACTCAGTTAATAGGTCACGAATATTTGAATAGAAAATAATGCATTATATTTACTTATCAATTTTATAATTCGCGATAACCATAATATTGGAACTGGTATTACGTTTTTTGTCATACAAAAGACTTCAACGCATGCTCATTTATTCTTACCGAACAATTTTTATTGTTGTTCAGATCGCTTGTCCGATTAAACTTTTTATTGAAAGCAAGTTTTTTTTTAACACTACAAAGGTACATTTATTAGAAACTCATTTTTCGTTTATTTTACACAACATTTTCAAAGGATTTTTTTTTATTATGGCAAATTATTTTATGTAGGTCTCTTCATATTCAGACACTATACCTACATTATTATTTTTATTAATCCTTGTTTTATACTAAACTTTGCAATTTTTACTGTCATTTATACTTAGGTTTAAGAATTCAAAAGTCCAACCTGTTATTTAGGTAAGTTTCTAACAATAGATAAGATGATTAAGTGAATCATTGTCGATATTGACGCGAACAAGTAATAAATTAAAATGTAAACAACGATTCAAGAGATACATCAACAGGTGGTTCCTTTGATACACAAGTGATTCAATATTTGAATATGTTTCATAATGATTAGGTAACAATTAGATAATGCAGGAGATCGATGACCGACCGAGCCGGTGAGCGGAATTACGTAATCAACATTCGGGCTCTTAACACAAGAAAGTGAACAAAACTTAATTAGCCGGGAGCCTTAAATATATAAATACTCTCTTCGGTGTTCTCCTAGAGCTATGACTTCTCCTTTATACCACGTTTAGAGAATTCTATTGCAGGCTGTATATAGTGGCAGTAGTTAAGTATATTTTGATAATGCACAGATTTATAATCAATTGTAAAAAGGGTACCACTTACTATTAGGTGGGCAGTGTGCTTAATAAAGGTAAGGTTAGGGATAGCAAGAACAAATGCATCCAGTAGGCATGTACTCTAGAATTAGACACGGTTGCGAAGTTATGTTAAAACCGATGTGTAACTTCTACATGTAGGTATGAAATGAAATGAAATTATTTATTCTCAACGTTAATGAAATTCTCATGCTTGTTGATGTCAAAAGGCTACCACCAGTTCGGAAAAAGAAAAAGCCACTGTCCTGAGAAGAACTGGCAAGAAACTCAGCGGGCATGTCTTTTTTTGTATTATTTTTCTGTTTTTTTTTATCTTTTAAACTCAATTGTAATACAATTTTTTGTTAATATTTGACCTAATACAAAAGCTTCATTCATTCCCACTTATATGTATACCTGACAGACCGATAAAGATTCTAAACTATATAAAAAGGTAGAAATATTTTTTAAATAATTTAAACTTTTAAATGTACTTGAATCAATAAAGGAGGTTACAAGAAACCAGCAATATTTTTCATCTACATAATGTCAAGTTCATCTACAGGAAACAGCTTAAACACTATAACTTCTAAGCGTTTATAAACAATGATAATAGAAACAGATGTAGGTATTCAGTTCATGTTTTTCCTGTTTTCCGTTAGCGCGGAGAAAGCGACGAGGAAAACTGCGTATCATCTGCGCTTTAATAAGTAGGTGACCGGTTGATGTGATAAACTCGATGTATTAGAACTAAACGGTTAAAAATACCTCCATTTTAAATATGTGGGAACTATTAATTACGGTAGCATATATTATAAGCGAGAAATTGAATACTAAAAATAGATGTGTAACTTGATTATAAACCTGGTAATGTAATGATGTAGACAAACCAATTTGTCGCCAAATTAATGGTCATTCCATATTTCTCATCCATGTTTATGCTTTTGCTTTAAAGGGATAAAAAATACTTTGCTGTTAATTTATGTGCTTTATTACAACATTCTTAGGGTTAAAGATCACTAATACGCATTATCCTCAAACGGAGGTACAGTAAAAGTATGCAATAATTTCACTTACTAGTGCATGTAACTCACACCGGTTGTCGCAGAGATGTTTTTATGGTGTCTCAATGTCCAATGCGCCAGAGAAAGTGAGCGTAGAGGGGCGACCGGTAAAACCCAGATATCAATACAAAATACCAAATGAATCAATGCGACAATCAACCGAAAACAACATTCAGTGTCAATAAGTTTGTTCAGACATAGATTCACAATGTAATATGTTTAAACCAACCTTAAGATCTGTGAATAGTCTAATAGTTTGATATTTTAAGTCTAATATTTAATCGATATGATCTTTGCTAAATAAGCCAAGCAATAGTAATGAAACAACTAATCTACTCAAAATATTCTACAAAAAAACTAGCAAGTATTTGTGATACCAATGTTTGTCGACCTCGCTCTACATTGATAGGCACGCCTCACTAATGGTAGTAGGTATGTGATTTACTATAATTTGGGAAAGGTACTGTGGATATTAATTCTATTATACAGATAATTTGTTTTTTTAACGGTTACCAGAACTGCTTCACATGATATTGATAACACTCATCTTTGATTATGATTGCATTGGCATGGTCTTACAACATTCCTGAGTTAGGTACCTACATACAAAACTAAACTCTCGGACATCGATAGAGAGGCAGTCACTTTGCCTCTGGCATTGCTGAGGTCTAAAAACGACAGTGACCGTTCTCCATTTGGTAGGCCGAAGGCAGTAAAAGATGTAAACTATCATAAAACCAAAATCAATTGTCAAAATGATGTGAATGAAATGTACTCCTTGAAATTTATCGTCCTATGCTTAGTCTTTCTATACTTATTACTTACATGTGGTATACACCTACCTTTTGTAAATAAAGGGTAACAAATAGTATTCTATTACGAAAAAGTGGTCGTCGGTAAATGGCCACAATTACAGGGAGCCACAGCAATAATCTCGTTTATTGTAGTCAGGTACAATGATGCGTTCTGCTTCACAACGGGAGCAGTCTTCACTTTCTATGGCGGTGACATTGCACCCACTGTACAAAGGTACTACATATCAGATCATTGTTCGTAGGCTACTTATGAGAAATTCTTAAAACCGAACAAATGCGAATCGTATAATGAATAGAAATCTGTTAGCTGTTTGAAATCATATTGAAACGCGTTGTTTCTCACGATCGTTGCTTGAACTTTAAACTTGAATCGCTTTTGTTTTTTATGTCTGCATCTCCAATGATTTACAAGTACTTTTATCTAATTTAAACTTCAATTACAGTTACAGTAAGAGATGTCTTAACTTTATTTTTTTATTTTTCAGTTTTTTTTTGTTTCTTAGTATATTTTATAGGTCCTATTTAATGTTTTCTGATAAAAGTTATCAAAGTTTTTTACAAAACCCATAACTTGTTTCTTTCATATTTTTATGTTAAATCGTCCACAGTTATCGAAAGCTATTATCAGGCCTAAAACCGTAAGCCGTTTGGAATGCGGCATACGATGTCCTTCTAGGTCAACTCGACTGATAATAGACCGTCATTGGTGGTAACGAAAGCCAACATTTCGCTGATGTCCTACTAGCCCACTGCAAACCATGTTAACTTGCATGTTCGATTCCTATAACAATAACATTTATATTGTTTAGTATTTTACTACACTTTTGTTCGTGTAGTGAATGTTCATAGATGTTTTACATGTTAATGTAAATAGGTCCCTACGTAGGTACCTATGCTTAACTTTATGTTGTGTTAAATTTGCATTGTATCATAAGTGTAAGTTCCCGATATTATATTGAACTAAATAATTAGGAATTAAATTTTGCTTTGAAACAAATATCATTGAATCAAACATAAGAATAAAGAATGTGGATACCTAAGTTTCATTAGTAGCCTAACTTTAAGATTTGTACGAAAATCGTACGTGAAAGAGATAAAATTGAACCGTAGCTATCTCTCAAAAAACAATAATAATATTGTTAAACTATAACTTTGAACTCGTCCCATTTAATAATATCCGCATAGTTCACTTCACCACTAAGTCAAGTGCAATCACCTTCACGTTTGACCCAATCTCAGTCTAAGTCAGTCCCAAGAGTGGTTTCCTCTGACTGCGGTTAGAAACCATCATGAACCGGATTTATTTCCGCTTGTATGATTTATTATCACTGTCTCATAATTTAATTACTTGTAACTTTTCTTGTACTTTTGTATTGTAATGGCAATACGGCTCAACTGATGATCTAAAGATGACTCATTCACAACTGTGTATTGTACTTATTTAAAAGAACTCAAATCATTAAAAAGAGAAGAAATGCCATGAGTACATGAGCTAGTTACTATCTCCTTTAAGGTTGACCATACTAATACTTATTTATCTATCAATATAATGAAAAGGTAGATAATTTATCCTCGAGTCACCCAATTCAGTAGCAGCAAACAAGATTTGAACATTACTAGTTGATTTCAGAATCCCTTCGAGAAAGTTTTAACGGTAGTCATCGATCATTCAATAAATAACATCAAAACAAAGAGTATCTAATCATAGAATTGAGGGCAACCACTTGACCATCAGAAATGCTCAATTCAGTCTATCGCCTACTCTCATTTCAAACCAGTTCTCTGAGAATGTTACTTTTGTGAATGTAAATTAAGTTTACACGTGAGATAACAAGACAACTAATATACTTTGTTTTGACTGAGCTTAAGTGATAAAAGTTGTAGCTTAATATCTTAAATCTGAATATCTTGTAACTTAAGAATGTTTTTCATTTCTGTTTATCTTAGTTGATCAACTTCTGTCATGATTATGTGACTGCTTTGTCGCAAAGAGGATTGTCTTAGAGTATCATGTCAGGGATTTCAACTCATCATCCTAAGTTCATGTTAAACGTGATATTAGTCATATTATACAACTCTATTGTATCACCAAGATAATCAATCAATATTTTATTGGCCATAAATGAGATTTTCCAACGGTACACCTACTCGCATATTTCCTTTGCATAATATTATGTAGGTAAGTAGGTTTACCCTCAATTAAACTTGATTTCATGTTTTTTTTCTATCCAGTGTCTTCACTGTATGCTACAGTTCACCTATGCTTTACTTCATCGAAGCATGTGCCTGCTGTTGAGGCGCTTGATTAATGAGTTATCGTTTTTCTGTCACAGTTTTACAACACGGTTAACATGCACTTTTTTAAGTATCTATCTTTGATCAAAGTTCACACGAGTGAAAACAGTCATGAGAATGATTGATACTTTTTTAATTTTTGCACACATCGTCTGCCATCTTTCTGCGTTTTGTATAATAATAATAGTTAATTGGGGAATTAAGAAAGTGAAACTAAACTGAGTCATGCGTTTAGGTCAGTGCTCCGTCGTCTTCGAAACCTCTGCGTTTATCAGGCGACCTCTTTCTTCAAGGAAACTAGCGAAAGTAAATTCTTTGTTTCCTTGTATTTCAACTTTCGTTGGATTAATTTTCATGCAGCATCAGTAACAAAAACATTTTTGTAATTATTAAGTGGTGATTAAATCCAAAGTGAACGAGTAAAATAAAAGCCATCAAACTCGTGTTATATGTACGAGTACACACACCAAATATCTACATTCTTCGCTGACCTACAAAGATCGTTATTAAAATCAACAATAAGGTATTATACACGGTAATGTTCAATATCTTTTATATCATTATAATAAGAAATGGAAATAATAAATAAAACAATACATTTGTTAAAATAAAATGTTTATTGATAATAAAATGAAAATCATTTTAGTACAAATAATTGTAATACTTACCATATATCCGTCTAATGTTGTTATAGATACACCCGTTGTTTGTAGACTAAGCGAAAGAAATATAGAAAGATAACCTTCAAAGACACTAGATGAATACTTGAAGCTGCAAACAACTACACTAAAACGAACTGTTGTGGTCTGTCTCGACCTGACCTATTTGAACTCTACATTACGACAACGACCAAGAAACCATCCTGTATAAACATTATTCGTTCACAGTATCCACGACTTGTAATAACTTTTAATAATGTGTCCATGATAGACGATAACCACTAATGATGGTGACCAACTGGCTGCATGGCAATAAAAAAGATAGATTGAGAATATAGCAAATATACAGAAGCCACTTGTTTGTTCGTCAATGTAAAACCCCCTCATATTTAATTCTGACTTACTTTGTAATGACGTAGGATTGTTTTTACAGATTATATAACTCAACGAAGCTGTTGGAGTCAACAGGATATTCATATCAAAAGTTATGATTCACATTTCTAACTAAAATTTCACAACAAACTTTCTGCAGTATCTTGTTTGAATTCATATTCAATGAATCTTGTTTAAATTCATATTCAATCCACTGCCCATGAAAATGAAACGTCTGGAAACGTCAGCTTAAATATCAGAGTGAAGCTAACACTAGAGAAGTATATCTAATATATATAAATCTCGTGTGACGATGTTTGTCCGCGATGGACTCTTAAACTACTTAGCCGATTTTAAATTAAATTGGCACACAGTGAGTGGTTTGGTCCAACTTGAGAGATAGGATAGCCTAGATCAAGGTCTGATGATTGAGCTGGAAGGTGGCCACAGGAACTCCGTCAATAAGCAAGCTAACCTTATCGTGTTTAGGCTCTAATGAAGCGCTGTGATGAGTACTTTTAGAAAATTTCCGGGAACAAATCTTATACGACGCAGACGAAGTTGCGCGGGGCAGCTAGTAAAGTATAGATTGAGGCATGCAATGAAACAGCACAAATACTTACCGTGTCCAGGTCTATTCTTACTGTATTCTTATTCTATTTATTACAATAGACTACTTGAATGCTGAATCACAGACCCTTAAACTCTTAACCAATCCTTTATCCTCAAATTAAATCGACAAACGTTGTAGTACCTACCGTTATCAAATATATACTTTAATACATTTGGTACGCAATCAAATTTAATATTTAGTCAGTATTAGAAACAAGACAATAAGCTTCAAGAACAGAACCTACATGACAGCATTGCCTATTGTTCTCTATTTGGTATTGAACTCACGACAATGTTGATTAAGAATATTTCCACAACGTCGTAAAATCTGTTGTAAAGCTTTAGTACAGACATAACGCATTATACTGTGGTGTTTTAAGTTGCTGATTGTATTGTTATACAAATAAGATAAGCTTTGCATAAATCCAGAACTAGACATAACTTTAATGTATTCTTTAAAACGCTTGCTTCTCTAGGAGTCGCAGAAATCAAATAATATCACCGTGAATTTCATTATAATCCTATTCGGAAGGAGAATCATTGTCATAATGTCTCAAAAAATCATCGTTTACCGTCATATATTAACGTTTACACCTTACATTTTTAGTGCAATTTGGTGTGTAAATATTTGTTTGTTTACATAAAGTATGTAAGTACGTGACCTATTTTTATGATCAGTAATACACATACCTGTGAAAGGTTGTTTTCTATTGACAAATATATAGTTACTGTTATCATTTGTTGTTAACACCGAAGTGTGAGTGTATGAAATGAGTTACTTACAATCTCTTTGCTCCGTTTTAACTTTTAACCCCTTTGAAGTACCTGAAACAAAGATAAATAACTGATTAATAAATTAAACATTAGATTTTATGATAATTCTTAATTAATCTGTAATGTGAACTTGTATAAAAAGTATTAGTGCAGTAACATTATTCAAGGGTATATTGAACCTTCCAACTAAACTCACCATTAAGAAATTCTACTTTTAGAATATATTAAATACGTACGCCATGCTGACATATTGTTGATTGTTATTAAAAGTTCATTAACGCGATACCTACATATTATGTATACAGGGTGGATCTGTAACTGTGGATCTGTAAAGTAAAGCATTAGTAAAAAAAATGGTTTAGACCTCATCTATGCCACGAACTTAAAGCGAAAATTAAGCTTCGTATTCTTCATTATCTGTGGTAATCCTATGAGCGCTTCAAGTGCATCTTATCAAAACACAATAAACACAAACGTCCTTGAACAAGTTACGCCAGGGAGTCATCGAAACGAGATGGGAACAAGTCGGATACACGGCCAAGGGGTCCAACTAGCACAGTTAACCGCTTCCAGCATAACTGGGTCATCTTATATATATAGTGAAGTTCAAGGCGCAACGCTCATTGCAAGTCAAACTCTCGTACAAGAAGCACGCACTTTCACCAGTGACAATAACCGACGTCGACTGTGTTCAGTGATCTAGTGATATCAGTTCCGGAAACAAGTAAAGGTAAGATTCCCTTCCAGTGACTGTGGTAAAGAACGACGGGATATGTGATAGGAAAGGACAGCTTTTGTGATTGATAAGGTGTTTTGAGTGATCCTGTGGTGTCTTATTTTTAATTGGATGTCATTCAATTAATAGGTAAATTGAAGGATTTAAAAGCTCAAAGTTCAATCTAATTCTAATAAGTTCATAAATAAATTAATTTATTTTCATAACATATGTAATGAATATGTCAAGTTTTATACACCAAAAAATTTTGAACTTGTGCAGTAAAAATAAAGAACTTTCGTTGACATTCACTACTTTCCCTTTATCTGGGGCGATAATAATCAATTGCAACTATTTAATTATCGATAAATCTAGGTATTATTTATGACCAATAACTTCATAAACCATATTTTAAATTTAGGTACCTATATTTGGTAAAGAAACTTTAAGGTAAGAAAAGGATTAAATTGTGCACAACAGAGAGAATAATTATTAAGACGAATGAAAAACTTATAAATCAACTAGGTCAATTTAATATCATGGCTGAACCTAAGATGCTCGTAATATAATTGGAATAAAAGCATAAACATTTTTAAAAACTTTAAATAAAATCGTGATTGAATTAGTTAATACTATACATAGATAGGTACATAATAATACTGGGTACACTGGGTAATACCAAAAAGTATTGCGATTGCATTTCAAAGAGCAATTTCTCCTCTCGTCTATTCTAAAGCATACGAATTAGATAACAAACTCAGGCCATTCACATACTCATTAAAACTAGAAAGGGAAAACGTTTCTTAAATATAAATTAACGGAGACCGGAAACAATTTGTCTTAACATTGCTTACATAATAGACCAAAAGTTAAACCTTGTTTTAAATACCGTGCAGGCGAAAATGTTCCGAAATTTTCATAGTTATTAGTAGTGATGTGCAGAACATTTTTTTGTATGAGTACGAGTATTTTTGTTTTGGTACAATACAATCGAGTATGGATTTTATAAAGTGCTTGAATTCATTCGACTCAAAATAATTGAGTAAACATACTAAGTCTTAACCTTACCGTACCTGTTTCGATTACGGGAAGGCAATAGTAGTACTTCAGTATGTAACTACCACAAGACGTACAACCAGGATAATGGTTAGGATGTGCTAAATTTGTGTAGTGGCTACAAAATTTTATAGACTTAAGACCTACTTCACCAAGTAGCATAGTAATACTCATACAATACAAAAGTTGTAGTAAAGTTACACTAGTTAATACCCATCACTAGTAGGTTTAAACCGCACGTAGTATTTCACTGAACGCTTTAGTCATGTAAATAAAAGCCTTCACTTTCTAAACCGTGAAGACAAACACATCGTTCTTTAACCCTGGATTGGACATAGCTTAGAAACAAAACACGCTTGAGTAACAAACTGACATAACAATAATGTGTTGTTATGCTGATTTGCTTCCTTCTGGTGTTTTTAAAATTACATACTCCCTTGTGTTATTTAAATGTAGATTTTGGTTCGGACTTTCCTTTTCTATGTTAAATTATAGTAGTTGTATTTCGTGCTATTCTTTTGTGCTTACAAAATGAAGACAATTTCACACTTTTACCTACCTACTATCAAAATTAATCAAATTATAAAGTCTAGTAGGTATCTCGGCATCAATGAAACATAACATATTCAGTGTTCGATAGATTATAATGTATGAATGTGTGTATGAAAGCTGTCACGTGCGCTAGCCGGTAGTTGTTGTCGCACGAGAACATTCGGAATGTTCAATCACTTTGCGTGTTTTTCTGGTATATCCGAGCAACTACTACTTATTATTGTCACAGCGTGTCTTAAGGAATGTTAAGTCATCCTATTTTCTCTTTTCTTATAGGCTAAAGATAAACTAGCACTTAGTAAGCAGTTTATAAGCTGTATATAGGATTATACCGAAGTCTAGGTACGTCTTTCTGTATAATGAATGTGTTTTCTATTGTAAAGTTAGATGAGAGCGAGCACAAAGATTTAACACTTTCCTCATCTTTTTCTACAATCATAAATCAACATCATTTTGAAATAATTGTTTTTCGGTAGCATGCGTTGATCAAAAGCTGGAGCTTTCAATATAAGGCATAGCCCATCCTCATGAAAAACTTTTAACATAGTGATAAACTGTGAATGCAAGCAAAACTTACATCAGAGTTGTGTTTGATTTGTATAAGTTTGTTTGACTCATGATCACACACTTGATATTGGAAAGTATGGCTTCTATATTGTGTAATAGAAAGTCTTCTACATACAAAGAAGATAAAAAGTCAATTTAAAATATAATGACACCGACCAGTGCCATCATTTCATAATGAAGGTTCCTCTTGCATTCATACTCAAAAACATAAAGTGAAAGTTGTGGCGAGAGTAAATTTTCGACGGCGACATTCCATTACAAAATTGGTTTTAAAAAGAAGATTTTCGGAGTGTTTTATTCGATTTTGTTATAATACCTACTACAAATAATGACTATTGTATCTACTTACAAGAAATACATAATATTTACAATAAATTAAGTAGGCTAAAAGGGGTCAAAATACAAATGATCTATTAGATTCTATTAGATAATTAATTAATGAGCAAAGCAGATACTCAAATATTTATGTGCGTACATAGCACCTAATTTGGTTAAATTATGAATAATTATGCATTTAGCACACCTACCAATAAATTACTAGTCAAATTTGGAAGGGTACGGTATGCTCATTCCACGGAAATAACAGTCGAGATAACATTCATCTTTACCGAAAACAATTATTGTTTAAAAATTTCATGTCATAGGTACTACATATTACCTAGAACGGCGTAGGAGTACCTATAACTACTTAGTTAAACTAATTTCATACCAATCTCAACCATAACATTTCCAAAATATAATTTAAAAGGGTACCTATAATATAATCTACTTCTATCGGCTATGCGGTATCAATAGATCGCATCGTTTTGTATCAATAACATCGATTCTAGAGAGAAATCGGGACAACAATGGCTCGTTCCCATACATGTAATTACTCAAGTGGGTGAGTCTGTCGTGAATAGAACATGTGCATCCAATCGATGTATACCGTACGATTGATCTGCATCGAAACCGCGATGTAACGGTGCCCACAGACGGACGCATCCGTGTATAGCACATCGCTACTGATCTGCGAAGTGCTACTTTACTTTAAAATATACAAAAAATAATCAGCTATGTTTTTATTCGCTGATAGCACAAATTATGCTTCCCAGCCAACACGAGACTCTGAACTAGACACGCGGTAGCGTGTCAAGCCAAGTTCAAGACAGAGAACTGGCGAGTAGCACCGTTAGTAATACAATATTTTTTAAATAGAGAACTTTATGGTCAATTCAAACAAAGATTAAGTTGTTAATAATGTAAAATAAGGCAGCACATATATTTTAGCTGTTATTGAAACAATGATATCAGATAAATATACTGAAATTAAATAATTAACTTAATGAACGGTTTCATTACAAATTACAAGACTCAATAACAAATTTCAACCAAGTTCAAATTAACGTACATTTACAATATTCAACTGATTGATATTCGAATAAATCAAGGTACTGTAACGGGTATACCATATAAAAAATATTAATTCACACCTATCCATATCCGCGTAACAAACACGCAGCGGCCGGAGCAGTCGTTTTAGAAAGCGGACGCTACGCCGGACCGGTAACCGAGCGAAAAAAACAAACAAATACACAACTCTGTTACGTGAAAACGATAGAAATAACCATCTACTTACATCGGTAAGATTAAAGAATCAAACGGTGGATAATGTTAAGTGTAGGTATTTGTACATCACGTGTAAATGACTAAACATAAAACGAAGAACCCTGAATAGGAATTTTACTCTAAAGAGCAAAAAGATTATAGCTTTAATATTGAATCTATTGTAATAATATTAATCTTCTTATAGGTAGCACAAATTAGTTTTAAATAATATTATAAGACGACAATACAATATCAAACTTACTTAATCAGAATTTAAGTATTCATTGCTAGCATCATCTTTAAACAACGAACGGTCAAGTTACGAGTGAAAGTATTTTTTTCTCCAATGTCAATTTCCGTTGAAAGTGGGCATCCAGTTGGACCCGTAATAACAGGTCTGGGTCCTCACTCCGAAATTAGAAAAACGATAACCTTGCATGGCTGTGGCGCACGCGACCGGCTTGCGTTGCTTTCTCCCATCACCATTACTATGCGCCACACATCGACGAGAATACTTTATTTAGCCATGGAAATCTTAATACTTGACGTCAAAAAGATTTCCATGGAAAATGGTAACCTCGACACAAAGAACGTAGAATATCCTTAGATACTCGCGAGAGCAAGTCTCAAAAATGTTGAACTACTTTTAGCTTACGACGGATGCATGGTCCCTTTTCTCATATGAATCATGATTATAGTTAATCCTCGTTGTATATTTTGAAATTTAATGAAATAATATATAAGAAATAGTTCCAACCATACTTGATCAAGAAGAAGAAAGTAATGGGTCAAATAGGTGTACAGATTAGTGATGCACGATGCACTTCAATCCACCGTTTGCACTTAGGAAGTGTCACTAGGTCAAGAGGTCGATATCGTGGATAAATCTACATCGACAATTGGAACATCAAAGTTTATCAAAAATATAACAATTCGATCAATAAAGCAGTACATTTATATAAATCAATCAACGTCGACTGCACATTTTTTGTTTAGAAATTTCTTATGAAGTGTTCTCAAATACAAAGCACAGACGCTGTGGTTCACCACTTGAATCCATTTACTAAAACAATAAATAAATTGTATGCTCCACTTAACTATATTTTTATGCTAATTCACCTCCAATTAAGTTTTAATTCAGTTCCAAGTTTATTTTTATACTCTCAAAATTTATGAGTCTACAAAATAGTTGACGTCCTCAAAGATTGGAAATTCTTACTTTATTTATAAAAATATAATAATTTATTAGTAAAATGACGTAACAAATCCGGCACACCATAAATCGTGACAGGTGCAAATTAGCAAGTATTTATCGGTCAGAGAAAGTGGACCAATTCGTATATAACGGTCGCTTAAAATTTACGTCAATTTATATAACTAACGCCTTATTAAGAGGGTAGCTGGTTGACATCCGAACTACAGTTAGTAAAGACTGGGTCACCTGCATTTGAAGAGTTAGTTTAACCATTTACACACTTGTAAACCAGACAAGTGTGTATCCGGGCCAATGGGAACTCTAAAAATTTAATTATAATACCATAAGAGTATGTTGAATGCAATATTTTTGGATCAATACTTGACCGAAAGTATGACAATAACCGTTGTATCTTTTCGAGATATTCAAACTTAAGTGCCTATTATCATTCATTGGAACCGGCCTTAATTATCACTACTATTTAAAGTAAATAAAGTCTCGATTAAGATTACTGCATTGGCATGTAAAAAAGAGACAACACAGGGTACCACTTTCTAAGCAAGTCTAAAAGCAAGCGATCAATTCGCGTGATTCACTCATCAGAACGCTTTCTAATTCTACGTCCACAGTTTATGAGAGCACAGTAAAAGAAAATATATTTATTTTTACAAACAAATTGTAACTCAGTGCTCACGTATGCATTTTTTTGTTCACAGAATGTATTCAAAAACCACAGGATGGGCGTTAGTGGCCCTTATCTGCTCATCGACAATCCTGCAGACGATTGCGTATCCACAACAACTACCACTCATTTCACAGGTACGATTTGAATATTTTTCAAAACGTAGCTTCATCAATTACCTACCTACATTGATTAAAAATATCAATTCCCATAATACCTTCAGTTAGATATACTAAACGTTATCCTTTTTCTTATGATTATCCTTTTTCGTTTCAGGCCACAAGTAATGTCAGAACACACAGTCCACAATATTACAGTAATTCGTTACCTGTACCACAACAAGAAGAGGTTGTTCAAGAACGTAAATTCGCTGAGAAACCAAATGCACTTAAAAAGGTCGCTCTTGACGATTTAGATGATATCCAAACGAACTCCATATCGGATGGATTCTCATGGACAAACTTCTTGTGTAAGTATTTCAATGATAAAGATCTGTTTAATAGCTAAAATGCATAAATTCACTCAGTGCAGATACCATAATTCCACATAGACCTCAAGTAGGCATTTAGGCGGCGGCAATGCGCCACCCAATGGCAATTACTTGCATATTTTTGTAAGGCGCAGAAAGTTCACATAGGTTATAACAGTTTTCTTTTTTATTTCAACGCGCACGCCGTAGGAGATAGGTAACCGTAGCAAATTAGGTTTATCATTTTAACTTAAACGCAAAATATAGTAGTCAGTATATAAAAGTATAGCAGCAAGTGGCACTTTGGAGTTTTCAACTACTGCCCGATAGATGTCACTACGGAAGTCCACTTAATGCGTTGTTTCTGCATCCGTTTTTATGGTTATTTTCTTCTTATAAATTGAATTTACTTCCCGAATAATGTTATGTATTCTTATGTTTACTGGAAAATGAATAATTCTTTTAAATCATTATCAGTATTCGTTTACATTGGTGACCTATAGATGACACCACACCATGTCGAGGCTCATGGAATTATCGTTATCACATTATGTTACTCCTATCCCTTTAAATATCATTCGTCATTGCGGAACATATTTTTCAGTTTCATTTCATTTGTTTTAGCATCTATTTTGCAAACGTTTTTCGTCAACGGTGCCATGACCGGTCCCAACAAAAGCGACACTTTAGACACTGAATCTTCTGCCCCATCACCATGGACTCACTTCATCGCCATGGGTCTGAAAATACTGACCGCCCTCCTCGGAGGTGGACCAGCCACTGATGGTATTGACAAAGTAGACAACGGTTCTTCGCCAATGCAGGTACGCAATCGTATAATAAACGATTACTTAATATAGGATTAAATTTATCAATGTACAAAGTAGCTCGATTTACATTTTATTTTATCCATATCAACATAATACTAACCATAACAGATTTGTAGATACATATTATATTTATTATTTTAAATATTTATTTTGCATTCGCTCCCAACAGTGTATAAAATGCACCAAATAATTTTATCCTCACCCAAAGTTAGCCATCCATAGACCATTTTATTGTAGATCTAGATTTCCACTTCGAATAACCGTTAAAAGACGAAAAGGATTACCTCACTGAATGTATTAATATTAAATTGTTAATAAATGTTCAATATTTCGTGAGGTACTCCTGTTGGAGTGTAAATAGTAAAATGTTGGTTACGGAAACGGCATCGCTTCTCGCTTGCTTCAGGGTATATTGGCTGTCGTTCTGTCGTCGGTACTCGGTGCAAAAGATCCCGACCAGGTCGCCTCCATGGCAAAGCAGGCTGGAGAGGTACGCTACCCAACCTAACCCTTTATATATTTATTTATATTCACTATATCAGTATTAAAGCACCATTATTTTCAAATATAATTTGTACTTTATAACATTTTCGGTCGAAGTTGTTTAAAATATATTATTCCGTTACAGTTCTTCAGCATCGTGATGAACTTATTGGACGCTCTGAAGGCTTCATTCTCTCATAGATCACTTGCTGCACGTTCAATGGGTCGTAAGGATTCCGTGAGTGATGCAGCTATCGCTGGTCTCGTTATGTCCAAGCCATACTTGAAGTCATTCTTGACGAGCAACGACAAGTGCCACCTTAAAAACATGTGTGATGCTGCAAACGAATGTTCATCCGATATCGGACCTAAGAGCATCTTCTGTCCAATGGCAACGTAAGTTGAAAAAACCTTTACGACCACATCCGGTTTCGATGACAGGTATAATAATTATATTTCCTTTGTTATAGATACTTGGCCAGTTTCGTCCTGGAGAGGCAATCAGGTGCCAATTTCGAAGAGTTCAGCGAAGCTGGCAGGAAAGGTCGCTCAGGAGCTGATTGTCGGCAATTATATTTGCAGTGCAATGAAGTTTAAGCCTCATCTTGTGTTAAATATCTCTTAAGAATGAACTCAATGAAAATGTAAATTTATAGATTTGGAGGGAAGTTTTTGGTCATAGCTATTCGTAACCTTTAAGTTTCGATTACCTATTGTGATGATATTATGATATCATTACAACATTCTACATTTAAACCATTCCAATCCAGTAGCTTCGCACGTAGTAACTTATTAATTTATTTAAATTATTTATTTATTTAATTTATTCTAGAAAGTAAAAGAAAACATGGTAAATCATGGAACTGTCAACATCAAAAAGAAGTATGTCTTACTTGGTTTCCATAAAACAATACAACCGGCTAGAATTACTTTTACAAACTGCCTGTAACGTTAATTTATTAATGACTGATGTAAAAAGTAATTTCTTGTGATAATTTAAAGTTTATCACATAATAATTAGTATTTATTGAAATTTATGTGTGATCGTGTGTTTGAGGACGTCCTTGTGTGTTTGTGATTGTAAATTATTAAAAATATTTTAAAATTAAACCGCTTTTGTTTTTCTTCGTCATCTCCATTTTCCCGGTACGTTGCCCAGACCGCTATGATAATGGCAACAACCAGAGCGTGCCAATAAGGCACCCATGCAAACATGCTCCTCTACGTGACAGATAGGTCTCGGAAAACCAAGAAAAAAGTCGCGTTACAATGGCGCTGGAGAATTATATGTCTCACTTGGGCATCGACACTAAACAAATGGTCGACAGGTTAGTTCTATAAGTTCCTTTATCTCAGTTCTTCTAACCATGGAAACGTGTTACAAAACGTAGTTTTTGAGAAGTTTTTAATCTTAATAACTTTCTATGGTTCTGTTAATCAACTTAATAATAATGTGTCCCTGAAAAAACTATCCTTGGTATAATTTCTCGACACTCGCAAACACATCCTGAATTTTTGTGCATGCGAATGTTGAGACTGGAACAGTCGAACATTGGACACACGTAGATTTTTTTCTTAGTTCCTAAAATTAATAAAAATTAATGGATATAATGTAACTTGGTGCTATTAACAAATTATGTGATTGGGACATGAGGAATATAAATTTCGGCATGCTTAAGCTTATGATATGAGACACGAACTGGCCAATGAAAGAAAGTAAACTTTATTCGACACATAAATAAAGGACACAAAATTATAATGTAGCTTACTCAATTAGCTACATAAAAATAAATGAAATTAAATTAAATGAATGAACCGAAAATCAAAACTTTTAAGGTTATTTTTCTGAAATACCACATTCGTTTTTCTTTTTAATAATAGGTATTCGGACTACCCAGGACCAGTTCATGATCACCAAGTATTTTACGCTTATGAACCATCTGCGTCACCACACGAACACAGTGGACACACTGCTTCAAGCAAACAGTTAGTAGATTTTGAATAGTGACTTTAAATAAAAAGAAAGATAGTAAAAATTAATGATTTTGTCATTCCAAATATCATAAAATGAAATTCTATAAAACGTACAATTAAATTCAAAACGCACAATTTATTTTATAGCAACCATGGTTCGGGATTGAAGAGCAACGCTTCGATGTCAGCCTTAACTCTCTTGGCATTTTTATTTTTTCTGCATATTCTACAACAATGCATTAAAGATCACATGAACGACATGGCAACTTCACCAATAATGGTGATGTCAGCCGGTAGAGAGGGTGAAGAAGAAATATCAAAAACCGCAGTCAAAAAAATGGATAAAACCGGACTTACAAATGCGCAATCCGATATGAACGAAGCCGTTAAAACCGTAGTGGAAACAGAAAAGTATCCAGATAATAATAATAATTATGACGAAGAGTCAAAGAAACAATTGACCAGAGTCGATTTGTTACAAACTAAAAACGTGTACAAACAAAAATACCAAGATTTGTTCCAAAAAGATTCTGGAATATCCGGTTTTATAAATGCAATGGAAGATTATGAATAAGTCGTATTGATGATGAGGGATAAATAAAAATCATCTATTTGACGTACAACATTTATTATTTAATTTGAAACTTTTCGTAAATATCTCTATGGACCACCGAAACTACGGTGTTCCCAACTTACACCTATTTTGTATCTCTTTAATTACGCGGGTTCTTTTTCACTTTAATGACGCGGATCAAATTTAAAATAATGTCAATTTCATTTTTTGATCTGCATTCTCTGCAATGCTAAACTTAGTAAACACTAAAACTGAAAACGTTATGAACTTTTTTTTGTGAAACAACAGTCATAAAAAGTACAAAAAATAAATATAATGTTGCATACTACCTTCATGTAAGTGTTAAAAGCCCACTATATTCTCTCAACTGATGATAAAAAAGAATTCACTTATATATTTATAGCTATAATTCAACGTTTAAAATAACAGATTATTCTATAAACTGTGTTCAGTGACTAAGATTAGCTAAGGTATTATAAGTTTGTAAAATTATTTTATAGAACACAATAAATTGACTATAAAATAAGGCACCAATGTATTTCATTTGGGAGGTTTTTTATAACATTAGCTATGTATCAAATCAGCGTGTGATCGTCATGGATGTTTTTATTGCAAACGAAATGAGAACTACGTGGTTTCAGTTTTAGTTAATACTAGTAAAAAAACTCGAGTTCGATGGAGTGCTATTCATACGTTAAATAACAAGACGAGTTTTCCATCAGTGTCAAAAACCATGCAACTTAAAACATTGTTGATATTACAAAAAATACGTGTTATGTGAATGCATAATATGCTACATCTTCTTTCAATTAGTCTCATGAAATTCCATAATAGAGATAATCAACGTACTGCGAACTGATTTCATTTTCACTCAATGTTACACTTAAAACTTGTGTAACAATAATAATTGCAATAAAAAGCAAATATAATTCAACACACTCGCCCTTCAATAGAATTGCAAAAGTGCGTGCAGGAAAAAGCTAAAATTAAAATTTAACGACCGCGTTCGTCAATGCTGCGTCTATCATACTATTAACGTTCGTTTTGAAGTAGTGTATAGAAAGTACTACTTTTTGACGAAATTATACTAAATAAAACAGATTATAAATCTAGTTGCGTCTCACACGTTCTATGTATTTGGTTTGTGTGAGAGCGCTGGATCCCATAGTGGGATCAGTCATTCTATTCCAGTCGGTTTGTCCGACTACGAAACCAATGGCGCGCATCTTTTCTTGCTGTCTTCGCTCTTCAATGTCGGCCCAGCGTACCTGTTTCAATTTTACATGATGAAAAACCACCGCATCACAACCAGTATTTCGTTTTACATTAACGTAAAAACGCCACTCACCTCAACGAAAAACATTTTTTTAATAATTTTTAAACATTTCGATAAATTGTTTCTTCCGTAAAATGGAAGTTTTGCAATAAAATTCATGGTTTTGGTAATTTCTTAATTCGACAAAAGTGCCGATAAAGCAAAAAGATATGGTTGTAAAATTGTAAAAACGCCGTATAATTACAATAAATCACTTGAAAATCCTTCAATGTCGAATTATAGTCGGATAAGTAGAACATTGTTGGTATATTGAAATACAATAAGCAATCAACATAAATTACATAAAACTTCGAGGTATTGTGTAGATGCGTCATGTTAAAATAAACAGACTCATCCATTTCATCAGTTGCGTTTAAATATGAATATTTGATCTTACGTATAATTAACGCGTATTCACGAAAACGTAATTCAAATAAAACAATAAATGTTACAGATTGTAAATATCAGAAAAAAATATAAATTCCCTTATAAAAACTACATTTCCACAACCATATCGTTGCGGACATAATAACATATAGAATTATGGCAAAATGTTACTTACAGTTTTCTTTCCCGGTTTCTGTTTGTTAGGAGTCCACTCGTCTAGCTGAAGGTAGTCTTCCATGGAGAGTTGCGATGGCCGGAGCGGTTTGCTGATTCCGTCGAGTTTGGCTAGAACAAAACAACTTTAACGTTATAAAAAATTTCAACACATTAATAACACCAACATCCATAACACCTCGTACACTATAAAATAAGTAATGAAATATTCATATTTGTACACACGTACCTAGTTTGACGGCGTCGTCCATTTTCTCCCACTTCGAGGTAAAAACGTTTTCGACCTGTTTGGAGCAGCACCTTACTAGTTTAGTTAAAAAGCTGGAATAAAACTAATTAGACCTGCCCTACTCTAAGACATGACTTGATTGAAATTGGGGAACTATCCTCTGACACTTAAAAAGAAAATCGTGAGATTCTCTTTTAACCAAACTGATCATCCTAAAAGTAGCACCATTTAAGAACGGGGCTTTTTTCTATAAGATCCCAAACGTGTATAAGCGAAAAATCTGTCAAAACAAAAGCAAACTACATAAAAAAATGTGATATAGTTTCTGCAGTATCCAGTCTTCAGTATCCATTTTTGTTCTCACCTCGTTTTCTTGTGATTCTTCAGCGGGAACATCGTGTTGTACGTCTTCCATTTGTACCTCTGTAATGGCCGCGTTCTGAAGTAGCGTGGTCGCGTCCAGTTGTATGTGATGTACCGGCGTCGGGAAGAAACGGGCGCACACGATCTCTATATCTTCCAGTGATCGGTTGTGTATGTTGCGTTTGTAACATAATTGAGGATCGAGATCCATTGTACACACATAAACCTTAAAAATAATAACGTTTTAAAGTTCGGTCGATGCAACTTTTGCATACAAACCTGATGGTTAAAACAACACCAAAATTAATTTTGTTAAAGTAAAAAACAATTGTTTTGTGCATTCAATAATTCAGAAATAACGAATATTTAAAGAAATTATTGTTAATATTAAACGAGAACTAAATTAACCACAGAAGAAAAAGAAGACTAGTTTTATATACAAACCTGGAAACCGCATTGTCTTGCATAATTCCAAATTTCTGAATAACACCTGAGCAAATCATTGACAGCATCATAAATGAGGAATGAGAAGTAACCATCAGTAAGACTCCGCTTGAACGCTCTTTTCAAAGAGTTCATATAAGTCTCTTCCATATTACTATCATATTCGTATTTAAGAGTTGGTTTTTTTATCTAAAATAAATTGTTTTGTTAAGAAAATAAAAGTATTTTTATGAACTGGCCACTTACGAAATAGTTCTTAAATCTCAAATACAAACATGAAATTCAAAACTAAGATAACGTAAAAGAAAAATAAAAACAATAAATTTAAAATTGACACATGTTTGGGACCATTTTACGATGTTTTATTGAATTTTATTTTATTACCGTTTTTCCTGTTGTAGGATCTCTTTCCTCCACCTCTCCTTCTTGCATGAAATAATCATCAACAGACATCACTCTTGCAGTGCCACCATGCTCCGCTTCTCTATCCCTAATTAATTTAGCTAAATATGACTTTCCACTGCCCGGTGGCCCTAAAACGACAAAAAATATTGATTCATTCTTGCAGTAACAAAAAATAAACACAAAAGTCGATCAGTATGTTACCTCGAAGTATAATCACAAACTTATCAGGTCTCGTTTCCCGCCCTGGTGGTTCTAATAAGTCATCAATCATGACGATGGAAGGGCCCTTGGGGTTTTTGGAGCCACTCTCGTTCTTTGTTTTTTTAATTGAATCAACACTGGTCTCGCTTTCTTTGCTGTGTGCCCTCTTACGCGGTTCTCTTTCGCGGCTTCGACTGCGATGCCTGTGGTCGTCTCTCCTACGTTCTCTACTTCTTTCCCTGCCTCTATCTCTGTCCCTGTCATCGCGCCTATCAGAGCGCCTAGTGTCATCACGCCTTGGGAAGTCATCAGGCCTTGAATGATCATCACGTCTCTGGTTACCATCGCGTCTTGATGGCTCATCTCTTCTAGTGAAATCATCGCGTCTTGACTGCTCATCTCGTCTAGTAAACTCATCACGTCTGGATAGCTCATCGCGTCTGGATGGCTCATCTCGTCTAGTAAAATCATCACGTCTTGACGGCTCTTCTCGTCTAGTAAAATCCTCGCGCCTTGAAGGCTCGTCATGCCTAGTAAAATCATCACGCCTAGTAAATTCATCTCGTCTTGCAGAATCATCGCGTCTTGAGAAATCATCTCGGCGCGTGAAATCATCACGCCTTGCCTGTTTATCACGTTCATCTCGCCCTCTGTCGTATCTCGATCTATCAATATTATCTCGTGGTCTCATCCTAAACTCATCAAATGAATCCTTTGCAGGTCTCTTTTGATAGTCATTACTATATTCTCTATTTCTTTCGTTATATACATTCTCATTTTCTTTAGTAGGTCTCTTCGTAAATAATTCTTCAACTTCTTTTTCAAAAGCGGCGTTTCTTACATCTTCCTCTTTCGATTTGTGATCGTAGTCAAATGTGTGCACAGGTACAATAAATTCTCGAGCTGAAAAAATTAGACAATAATAAATTAAATTCAAGGTTACAGAATGTTATTTCTTTTTTGTTAATGGCAAAAAATTTACTTACATTTCAATCTCAATGATTTATGTTCATAGTCTACTACTATTGATGGCGTAAACATTGGCTCTTGTTCCCATTTAGGACCTTGTGGTTGCTGTGGAATTGGTTCCATATTTGCCATTGTCGATACATCTTGTAAAGGTAATCTTGCCCGTGGCCCACCAGGATTTATTAGTGGAGGCAGAGCATGTCTTGGAATTGGTCCAGGATGTCTTAGTAAAGTAGACCTTGGAAATGCCCCAGGGTGCATTTGAGCTGGCCCATTGTTGTTAAAACGTGGACCATTATTTGGACCAGAATCTAATGGTTGATTTCTAAAGGGTTGCTGCGGCGATTGCAATAATGGTTGTCGGGGTTGGGGTGGTCTTGGATAGGGAAATCTACTGTTCATCTGTTCATTTTGAGGATTAGAGAAATTAGGGCCAACATTTTTGTTGAAATGTGGTATGTTTCCAAATTGTTGCTGGTTTTGAATATTATTTGCAAATTGTTGATTATTACCAAAAGATTGGTTATTTCCAAATTGTTGATTATTACCAAATTGATTACTTCTGTTTTGCTGGTTATTTCTAAATTGTTCATTACCTCTTCCTTGTTGGTCATTTCCAAATTGTTGGTTTTTATCCCCAAACTGAAAATTATTTCTTTGTTGATTATTTCCAACCAGTTGTGAATTTTTGTCATACTGATCATTGTTACCATATTCTTGATCATTATATTGTTTATTGTCTGTGTATTGTCCATTATCATCATAATATTGATCTTCAGAATATCCCTGGTCATTTTCATTATAATTTTTAATATTCTCATATTCTTGGTTGTAATTATCCTCTAAGTTTTGTGTTTTTGGTCTGTAGTCATTATTGCTATTGGAATTTGCACCAATGTTGGATAGATTGCCAAATTTATTATTACCAATGACAGCAGCTGAGTTTGGTGGATTAGGAACCTTCACCATTGAAAGTATATTCATAATTTTTTCATCACCTAAGATGGTATTAATTCCTTTAGAAATGGTGGAGTAATCAGGGGCTCTCTGTACTGTTTGCCTCATTTGTGTTTCCTCTTGATCATCATTTGTCAAGTCCACTTGTGCTGATTCTCCTACCTTCTTTCCACTTTGTAGTACCAGATCTAACCCAGGTATACCATCAACCGAGCTAGTATTTGGTAAAAAATTAGCATTTCTTGTTTCCTTGGTTGAATTATCATACCTAGTGTTTGAATAGGGTCTCTGTACTTTATTCTGAGATTCATAATCTTTGTTTTTATTATAACTTGAAGTAGGAGCTACGGATGATTGTTTACCATTATCATATTGTGAAGTATGTGAATAGTTGTTTTGCATTGAAGGGTGTTGTTGAGATGAGTATTGTGTCACATTACTTTGATTTTGATTTAGTAATGGCTTCACAGGTGCTGGAGGTGGAGGAGGCTCTGCAGTACCTTGGAATATGTTACTGTTTCCAGTGTTTGATGCTAATAGGCTTGCTTTTTTCAATTTCATTTGTTGACGTCGTTCAAGAAGTTGTGCCCTGCATGCTTCAAATTTCTGTTCATACTCTTTATATGCTTTTTTGTCAGGGTGATTAATATTTTCTTTGCGCCACTTATCTATCTCTTCCTCCCATTTTTGAAACTGAATATCAAAGAGTCTTTCCTCTTCAGCTAACTTTTTCAAAGCATCCTCATTGACTGCAGATGTTGTTTCTTGACTGGCACTTGCACTTGAAATGTTACTATTAGGATTTTTTACAGGATTAGTGTAGTGAGAAGTACCTTTGTTATACTGAGGTGGTGGTACTGGCGTAGGTTGGGTTGTTGTTTTTCCATATAATGGTTGGTCATTCTCATGAGGTGGTGGTGGCGGTGGAGGCTTATCTGGTGGTGGTGGAGCTGGCTGTGATGCATTATTGGTAGGCGGTGGAGGAGGTACACCACCCATTGATTGAAGTGCTTGCATTTGCCCCATATACTGAAAGTAAAAAGAATAATACGATTTTTAATATCATCTCAAGAACTTGATGGCTGAAAATGGGTGGAGAATAGTCTTATTAGTTGTATAAGTGCTTCACAACTATCCATAATGTTATGGCTTCATTTTTGCTTTGCAAATCTTTTTTTCTCAGTCTTTTTTATGGACAAACCTTGCTTAATAATTGTACTCTATGCTGTTGTGTGAATTATGCTACTTATTGATTTTTATCATTTAATTTTAGCACTCACATACATTGTTAAAAAAATCTTATTTATGCATATTTAAATTATTCTGAAGATACATCTGCATATTATAATATAGAATAAGAATGAAAAAATGTCCCTTGTTGAGAAGATTTAATAAGTTAGTGTTAAAGAATTAAAGTAAATAGATGCAACAAATCTCCATAAAACTATGCTTTTATAGGTAAATGCATAGAATAATAATACTCTCGCTCACTTAGATTGTTATTGTTCTAAAAGTAAATACTAAATATTCTCCACAAACCTGGTCTCCACATTGCCACTGAGCATATTGTCTTTGCCACTGTGCCCATTGCTGCCAATTTTGTTGCTGAAGCATTGTCCATTGATCTGGGGTATAAGATCCCATATTCATATTAGCTGGAACGCCCATACCAGCATTCCAAGGGCCTGATTGCATAGGCCACGACATTTTAAAATATATTTTGTTACTTATAAACGGTATCTTTTGAAACTAAATCACATCACAGTTTTAGATGATATGGTATAAAATCGAAAACCAACGCTAGATTTGTTAATGGAACTCAAGAAATTTGCACCGTGTTTGGCTGTATTTAATAAAATCGAAATCGATTTACAATTTACCACAGCATACAACTGTCATCAAATATGAAACCGCCATTTTGTCGGTTTTAGAGGTGAGCACAGGCATACTGAACCTGAATAACTGAATAAATTATTACGAGCTGGAATTGAAAATAACTAACAACAAGCTCATTAGATTTTCGCCATTTTGGCGCTGTTACCATTTTGAGAGTTTTTATTTGAAACGAATTTTAGTGATGAGACATTGTCGATAGGTCGTGACGACAGTTCGATAATCTAAATCAATATTAAAAAGAGAAAAACTTTGTTAAAACTTTTACCATTCGAAAGCTAAATTACTCACGAATAATATAGGCTACATTTTATTTGGATTTATTTACATAGGGTTCCGTAATATGTTTGGGTTTTTTTGACACGAGGTGTAAAATCGAAAACCTATTTATGCGTACGCTGTAAAAACTATTGATAATATAGAATAAGATAATGTGATACGAGTTTGTAGGTCATAGTAAGATCTTAAAAAATATCCGCGAGAGCATAATATATCTCACTATCATAGTTTAGTCACAAAAACCGCTCGTGAAAAATATTAAATCGACTAAAGAATTAACTGACGTTAAATGTGTATCGTTTTATTAATCCTTATAACAACTAAGCATTACGTTAGAAGAAAAATACTTTTTTGTTTAATTCCATTTCATTTCCAAAAAGTCCGCTCCAGCTTATATCTAACTATCATAGTTTAGTCAGAATAACCGCTTTTTATTTATGAAAAATAATATTTCGTCCCAATATTAAATTTAACGTTAAATGAGTATCGTTATATTAATACTTATCCAAATTAAGCATTATGCTATCAAGAGTATTAATGTAGAAGTAAATTACTTTTTGGTTTATTCCAATCGGACTTTTCGTTTAGAAGTTATCACGAGTATAAAACGCAATGAATATGTGGGTGCACAGCGTCCCGCGAAAATAATAACTCGACGGCATTGCGAGTACTGTTTGAACCTCTTTGGAACGCAGACGAAGTTGCGCGGGTCAGCTAGTTTTATTATTTTATCCAAATAATAACTAAGAAAAGAGTCATAAATCATAAATTTGTAATAATTAAAAGAGATAAATTATTCGAAAATGGCCTCTAACTTGGAACAGAACTGTGATCGTAGCGTGTAATAAAATTTAAAAAATAGTTCCCAACCAATTACCGGTGTATCTCATATTATTAAGTATTTCGTCTTATCTGTCACGCATCAGCCATCTCGATGCACCTCGCATAGATTTTTTTTAAAAACTTAACGTAATAAAACAAATTGAATAATTGTTTCCGACTAACAATATCTTTTTAATTACCGTCAAAGCTAATTCATTAATAAAACTGCTTTTTTATTGTATGTTGGCTGTTGTAACTGTATTTGGTTGTATGTTTGTTAATTGTGTGTATTATTTTTTTTTATTTGATGTAATTACATTACTTTTACATACATACCTTGTAATTACCAATATTTCGCGATTACCTTTAACTTTAATAATAATAAAAAAAACACAGAAACCAAAATTTGAAAAAATCAAATCGATCTGTGCTGACGTTTATCACGTTTATTGAATGTCATAGCACTAACGAGCGATTGTCTAGATTTCACATCACTAGAAAGACGCCATTTTTACGTACTTTTTGACTTGTGTTTCTTTCAATTTCAGAAAAATTTGACTATTTCATCGGATTGGGAATAATAATTTTGTTCTAAGTGCATTATTTTATTTCTAAATAAGTTATGTTACTTGTGTACCATACGTTTTTTATCTTTCTAATGCCAGTTAATGTATTATTCACTGCGCGGGAAATGTGATTGCGTCCCGTTTTCATTTTCGTCAACAACATTCAGAAAAATAACCAAAGTTTGTAAGATAAAACAATGTTGTCTAAAACAATTACATCAAAAGCCAGAGGAAGAAAATCTAAGCTTTCAAAAAATTTAGAACGTCTTTTCAGAGAAGGAAAATGCCGCGAGTGTTCTGTTGTGGTTACGCGGATGGACTTTGCCAAGATATTAGGTAAATTCACTAAGGTAAAGATTCAATTTGAAAGCAGTAGTACATTGAAAGGAAAATCAGCACATCAGAATCTAAAATCAAAGTTGAAACGTAATGAAAATGGTTACATTTGTGATGACGATTATTCTTCCAGAGAAAGTTCCAAGAGAAGGAAATTAAATGATTCTATTCATTCCAAAGCTGAAAATAATATTCTTAAAGACAACAACATCTTAAAAAAACCATTGAAAGATCGTAACTCAAACTACAATAGGAAAACTAATAATTTAAAAATTAAACAGTACCATGTTGTATTTTCTTCACCTAAGAACACAGATAAAACTGATATTAAACCAAATATAAGTTTGACTAAACTTATACCTAAAATTGATGAAACATTGCTCCCAACTGATGAGTGGAGTATAGACTACAATCCCAAGCCGGTTGCCGAAGAGCCCGCAGATGACAAAGTTTATGATAGGATTGCTGCAGAGTTGGAAGATTTAATGAATAATGGCAAAACAACATTGAAAACAGAAAATAAATCAGATGAATTTCCCTCTATAATGGATATTCTAAATGATACGCCAGTAGATAGTAAATCAGAAAACAAAAATGAAACTGTAGAAGTAAGATCCAATTTAGAATCTAGTGATGTAGAGGCCATATTGCTTGGTGAACCAACTTCAGTAAAAGAAGACACAGAAACAACGGATATAAAGGTTGAAGAAAATGATGTAAGCAATTTGATAGCTGATGTTGCTCAGCTTGACACGTTACAACCTAGTGAAACACCAAATACAGTACAGGATAATGACAACAGTGACATTTTAAATCCTCATAGCCCATCTATCTTAGATGAAGCATTACAAAAGGGTATTGAAGAACACTTGCCACCAGAACCTCAAAATAAAATCCAAACCGAGAATCAAGTAACTGAGGTTCTGGAAAAATCAACGGACCAAAAAGAAATTGATTGTAAATCTGAAATCAGTAGTCAATCTTCACTGAATGACATTAAAAAAGAAGATGAAGCTAAGGAAGATTCTAGTACATCAAGTAAATCTGAGGGTACGCCCATCAGTAATAAATTATTTGCAAATGCAGATAATGTAACTGAGATAATATTTAAGAAAAACATAAATGGTGAGTGTTACAAGTCTGTAACATGCCAAAAGGACCTTATGTACTTTATACAGATAAACGGAAAGGCTGTTCAACTAGTGGGCGCACCAAAATTTATAACAACTTTGGACGACTTACAAATTCTTTTGCAAATTGTTCATGAGAGTGATTTGGAAAGTTTCCATGTGTTACAATAAATAAAAGACAGTGGTTTGGGATAAGAATAATATAATAGTTGATGTTTGGTTATAAATCATATTGTAAGAGTGCCTCTTAGGTATTGAATACCTCGGTTATTTCATTTAATTGACATATTGTTTGTTTGTCAGAGTAGTCCAAGTTTATAGTGTATCAAAGTTATGAAATAGTTAAATATTACTATTTGACTGAATTGAGGTACATTATGTAATGTAAATAAAATATGATGAAAATATAATTTATAATGTACTGTCATTTTATGTTGTTTTAATACATAGGTATAAAAGTTAAATCATTATTAACTTACAGATAATTTATTTTGTAATGAAAGCAACATTTAAATATAGACATTAAACGGTAAAAATTAAATATACATAATAATATCCAACAATTTTTATGTTGAGAAATTAATGTTGTTTTAGGCGTAGGATAATCTTATATGTATCCTTAAGTACCTATTCCAAAAATAGTAGGTGTAGTAATTTCTTGTATGAGAGCTATAGTTAAGTATGTCTTATAATATCCCTATAGATTTTATTTTTTTAGACTTAAAAATGAAAAATAACTATAAGACCATAATTTTATTTTTATTAAGTAGGTACTAAGTAATTTGGCAAAAAAATTTTTGGACATCCTACAAAATGTTTGACATCAGTTTGGATTGTCAGTCAATCTAAAACTATGTTGCAAACTTTAAAATTATCATGTCAATTTCACGGAATTGTGACATCGAATTTGTAAACAATTGGGTATTTGACTACATTGAACCTAAAACTATGATTCGTTACCTTCCTAACAATACCCCCAAAAAACAAATTTTACTTTATAGCAAATAAAAAGGTGAACGGTTTTTGCGAATCAATGAATAAAATTTTGTTGATTATTGAAATTACGTCTACCTCGAAAACGCCCTGTAATTCGTTAAATAAGTTACGATGTCTAAGATGAAGTTATGATGTCTCACGCAAGTAAACAAAACAATCTGTCAAATGCAAAAGTCATCGACTCGTGTACTCGTAGCCCGTATCTTAACAAATGACCAGCGCCATTTTGTAAATTAGTGTTCTTTGCGCCGTTTTGAAAATTTAAACTTTTATTTATGAATACCGCAGAATTCTTCGAAATATTAGTGTGGCGGTTATAAAAAGAATAAAATAAAGCTATTTCTAAAATTAGTCAAATACCCTACTGTCAAAATAATATTGAATTGAAATTCATTTCCCTACTTATTTATCTTTTAAATAGTGTATTATATTGGTAGAAATCATAACATGTATTCTGAAAGCCTTGTTTATTATAGCTGCATGATAATCGTAATTGAATTACACGATTTGAAGATGGTTACATTTTAAGAACGAGTAAAATAAGTTGTATTTACCTGAGAAAAACTTTTATTCGTTTTTTAGTAATGCAAGCATTGAAATAATTTTATTGTTTAGATGTTTTTTTATTAAAATTTAGTGAACTATTTCCTTTGTATCATTAGTATAGCTTACGTTTTTATTTGTTAAATTAGAATTAAGATTCGAATAGTTGTAGTACATAACAAAATAAATATATGAATATTCTATCGATTTTTATTTTAAGCAAGTTCGACGTATGCATATGTTTTAGAAAAGAAATCAGATTTCGAAGGATAACTAGTTTGTGTTCCTTCAGACTTGACGGAATACGTTGCAACTGCACAGGCAGCACCAATTAGTTGATGCAGCGGATAATCTTTATACTGAAGCAAAAATGTTGCTAAAGCACCTACAAAAGCATCTCCAGCACCCTGTAAAATTAAAGTCATGTTAGCTGTAAATAGTACATTGACTCGTATTTAATCTTAATGAATAAGAACAAAAAAAAACATACAGTTGTGTCTACAGGAGTAACGTTTTCACAAAAAACGTGTTTGGCGCGTTCTTCATTTTTAGACAAATATACAGCGCCCAGAGGACCTAGTGTTATAATAACTGTTGTACATCCAGTTTCTAACAACTTTTTAACCACCAGTGAAGCGTTTCTGTAATTTAATAAGTGACTTTTAAAAGTTAAAATATAACTTATAAAAATAATAATTAGCAAACCCTATGTACATACGAAATCGAGACATCAATGTTTGTAAGTGTAGATGCTTCCGATTCATTAACACATAGAATTGTACAATATGGCAAAATTTTCTGAATGCCAGATAATGCTGGAGCTGCGTTTAGAAGTTTTATCTGAAATGTACCTTATTTTAAGGAATATTCACATCTCAAGCTTAAAATTATTATATCTGGAATCAACATCATAAACAATGGAAGAAGAGGCACTCTTACAATATAAGAAGTCTATTGAAAGTACGCCGATCGCGCGTAACAACACGATATTCTGAATCAACAACATGAACAACAAAGCCAAGTTTAAAGAGCTTAGTATGTGTGTATTAATTTATTAATGTGCTAAACGAATTGAATATCATCGGAACTACTAACCTACTACTAACGCCAGAATGTTCATTCTGTTGTTCGTGATGTAGATTCCAGATATAATAATTCTATGATAGCAAGATCATAAAATTTCATCAAATATTTTCTGAAATTTCATCTTACATAACATCTATGCAAATAAATAGATCTTTTGTCTGTATGTTAATTACACTGAAACTAACCAAATTTCACTTAAGTCAACGTCTTTTGGTTTCTAGTTTCAATGTAATTAAATACTGCATTTTTCTTTTCGAGAAATTAAAGTGTCGCTTACACCATTATTTTTTTTAAATGCCTCATATGTAGTTTCGAACGGAGTTTCTAGTTGACCTACTAGAATGTCAGCATTTTTTATCAATTCTTCTGATTCTTCTACATCTTTTAAACTGAGGCATTTGTTAGCCCCAGGTACAATAACAATTTGATTTTCTCCATTGTCTGCTACAACAATCTGGGCAACTCCTGTTGTTTCATTTTTCGTAATTTGTACATAGGATACGTTCACACCTTCATCTTTCAAATGTTCCTTATACTGAATACCCCATTGGTCATCTCCAACCTGAAAAATGTGATTTATAAAGAATTACTACAAATTCAATAACACTTTCCATACATTTTATGTCACGATTATCTTACTTTACAAATCATGTAAGCGTTTCCACCCAATTTTGCTGCAGCAACACATTGATTTGCACCTTTTCCTCCATAGCTTGTAGTAAATTTTGTACCGTGTAACGTTTCTCCAGACTTCGGTAATTTTGGCGCATAACTAGCGTAAAAAAAATAAAAACTTGGCAACTCAATATGAAAATGACATGATGTTTTCTCGTTCTCTTATCAATATTTATTGACACCAGTACGAATTGACGTTACATTACTAAACAAATTAAGGTTTCATGATTAGATTAAAAACCATTAAAATAAAATAAATTATTGTGAACATACAGCACCATAAAACAAGGATTCTTCTATTAATGAGACCAGAAAATTAACTGGCAATGTATAAAATCAAACTATAACCTCCATAATTATATTTTTTGGTGTTTATTGTTATTGTGATTTACGTATACATTGAATAAGCATAAATTGAAGCTTACAAACAACAAAATTAAGTAATAATACGTACGTTGTAAAATCGACGCTACATGATCCAAGTACTACTACTTTTGGTTCATTACTTTTACTTTTGTCCATTAGGTACTACGTGCACGGATTTTTATTCAATATATAAATGTACCTTTTGTCTTAACTCGTTAAGATTATTAAATGCAGTGGATTTCTATTTGCTTCAAGTTCAGGGAAATTAATCAAATATCTGTTGTTTAACCTTATCTACTCAACCTTGATGTTATCTCAGACTATTCATTTTATTATTGTTGAATAATCTATGAATTAGCGAGGGTGACTATCTTATGAGGAAAATACTTTAGGACATTCCCTATAACTGTAAGATCTGAATAAGCCGCGGATAAAATAGTTATGTAACAATAGCTAATAGAGATGCAACTGATTCATTTAATTTAAGTAGGTAGCTGATTCTTGTGTGCAGATTAAAAAATAATAAATGTACCGAAATATAAAAAAGTATCCAATAAAAAATCTTCATAATAAATTATAATTAAAATATACCTATTCTTCATAATCTTAAAATACGAGACAGGGCGATACATAAACCTTGGTGTGGTTCTATCCCCAGCCGAGGTTCGGACACTGGGCGTGAACGACAGCATGTTTTAGTGCGGTTCGACTCCCACATACCCCATCTGTGGGGCGGGTGGAATTTAGGCGATTTCCTCCTGACCAAAAAAAGGGTATTAGAGTCATAGAATTATTACAGTTAAAAAAAACAAACGGAGTGAGCTAAATAAAACCGTTTAAAAACTTGTGAATTAGGAAACAACTAGTTCAATGAACCAAAATCTGCCTGAGTCCTGATTACACGTTCCTAGAACTTTGTGAATTTAAGTATCTGCTAATGTAGATTTTGGGGTATCAGACAATTTTATAGAATTTCGTAGTCAAAACTAGAAACCTGTAAGTACCTATACACGCCGTTCATCCGAGCTTTTTCGGAAGATTCTGGAGATTGCCCGCCAAAGTGGGGTAACTCTCGTCATCGGCAGAATAAGACCTCGGCGTGGTGCTTAATACATTTCAGGCCTTCGGGTTAGGGCAACGCCACCAGTTCACGCCTATTATGTGGTTGCAGGCGTCCAACTCCAACTAGAGGTCGGGATGCGGTTGGAGTATCTCGGCCAAAGAGTCGCCAGCACTGTTGCTATTATGGTCATACGGAGTTACCGCATTATCTTCATCAAGGCGTGAGTGCTGGCGGGGAGAGATGGAGGCCGCTTCGGGAGTTGGAGGTGGATGCGCTGCCCCATCTTCGCGCTCTGGATGTGATGCAGTCTCTTTCGAGCTGCAGTCCGGCATTGCAATAAATAAAATTGCAAGGCCCAAAGGATGGAAAAGAAAGCGGATATTGAAATTTGTAAGTCAAGAAAATGCGCGCGAGAAAGCTGCTCCTGTGATTCGGTACTTTTTACCAACAATGGAGAGTAGGATAATGGGAGGTGGTGGGTCATGCCCTCGAGAACTTCGTAAATCGTAGCGAAGGACGCCTTCTGTTTGAGCAGGTGCTAACCTAGTTGCTTCAGCATCATCGTATGCATATTGCATGCATTATATACATTTGCATGGACATGGCACACTCACTGAATGTCCCGAAATAAATATTTTAATAAATTTTATTTTATTGTTTTCTAATGTATAGTAGATTTAGTGTACATTTGTAGTGTCTAATTTTAGATAAAACAGACATAATAAATTCAATCTTATTTCTTGCTGAAACAATAGTACCTTAAAAATGATTAAAGATTGAATTATAATTATTGTTTTTCTAATAAAATATTATATTATTATTATTTAAATAATCCATATTCATTTATTAGTTTATTTTTTAAATATTTAATTTTTATTTCAATAATTATTAGTAGGTATCTGGTAGCTTTAGAGACTATTTGTCAAACCTGATAATCTGGTTATTTCTATGCATTTTAAAAAAGGAATGGGAATGTTATATTAAAACTAGTGTATTCACGCTATCTTTATTAATATGGTTTTTTAGTTAATCTTATATTTAAAATCTAAAATATTAACTTTCTTCCTTTTCAGACTGTTTTCTGTTATTTACAGGACTTTGTGCATTTGATTGTTTATTCTCTTCTTTACCAATATTTTCCGCAATTTCAGCTATTTTAGATTGCCTGTAATCATATTTAGCTGCTTCGAGCAGTACATTTTGAATCCATAATCTGTTATTTGGCTGTTTAACTATTAAATCAGGATATGGATTTCCTCTAAGCTCTAATACAACTTTGTCAGGGTGTTCAACATTCTGAGCTTTAGGTGCCTTAATCATTTTGGTATATGAATGTGTGGAGTTCTCAAATCGAGGCACCAAGACTTTGAATAGTTTATGAACAAGCTGCTTCTCAAGTAACCAAAAATCAGCCATTTCCATTGTTGGTTTGTGGCAATCCCCATGACGAATAGCTTCTGATATAAGCTGAAATGTATAAAAATAATGAATTACTCAGAAACAATTTTATGAATGCAGAATTAAATTACATACATCAAAATACTTATTTAAGAATTAAAAATCAAATTAGTAAGCAGTAAAGTTAATATTTTTAATTAATGGAAAGTGTTTAAAATGTATTTGGTATTTATTGACAAACCAAGAACGAATGGAGTATAAAAATATATTTACCCTTTCTGCATACTGACGAGCTTCATCTCCGCGCTGGTGATTTAACTCGATTCTTTCAAATTTTATTAATCCCGTTACTGTTTTACGTAATTTATCAATCCTGCCTTCAGGACCCTTAGGATTACTTAACCTGCGGTATTTTGGCTTAACATTCATACGAAGTTTTGAAACAAGTTTGGAAACTTCAGCTTGATTCATGGTGTATGGTTTCTTTACCTTTTTAAGCTACTGAATATAATTAACTTTTAGGTCATATTTTATCTGTAAAACTCAATTTCATGAATTTTTTAATAATAAATTTGGATTTTTATTTGAGAATTTTGAGGTTATATTTGTCGTTGTTTGTCGTAATTCACGAAATTACACTGGTTGTAGATCATGTAGTATGAATTAAGTTTTTGATCGACTTTAACTAAATAGTTAATATTAGCCGCGAAACCAATGCAAGTACGTTAATTTGTTACGTATATATTTTTTGTACTCATTTTATAGTTAATTAAAATTAGCACATTCTTCTGTTGTTTAGCTGTACGATTAATTATATCTAATTACCAATCGAGGAAAAAAAACAATAATTTGACGTTGACATTAGTACATTTGACATTAGGAAATAATTGGGCGAAACGACCAATTTAGGGCTGGCTCCAGTTTTTGTCTTAAAGATAATTAAAAATGCTTTTCTGAAGCAAATACTACTATTAAGTAATTATCGATAAAAAAATTAGAGAGATAGTAGTAAGATAGAGATTTATTAATAATCAACAATTAATAAATAACATTGCAGTATGGGAGATTAAACAGCAAAATAATGTTCACAAATAACAATTTATAAAACATACTTTTACAGGACGGAAGTTCTGTGGCAACGTACTTTATAATAATTTGGGTATATCACCCTAAATAATTTTGAATTTTTATTCACAATTTTCAAATTGTTATTATTTACATTCAGTTGTGTATAAATTCTGATTAAATTGTATCAACCGAGTGCCAACGAGAAACACCGTGAGAATCAAGATAAAAGTTATTGAAACCAACATTTTTAATATTTAATTAACAAATAGTACGTTTGCTAGTTAAGTTAATTCTACAAATCGAATTCGGAATTGCTATACTTTTAGGCTTTCGCTATTATTACTTCAATAACTAAAGACTTAGATTACTAATTGTTAGAATTTTCAGTATTATTTATCAACACAGAGAGTAGAATGAGTTGGAACGCAAACACCTCTCTGGCACTTTATAAGCTACAATTTTAACAAGATATCTAAGCTTGATCAACAAATAACAACTAAGATGTAACCGACCTGAAACACACAGAACACAGTAGTTTTAGTGACATGACAAGAATAATCTGCAAATATGGATAGTAAAACTGATGATGGAGTCTATAATCTCCTTACTGCCTTGTGCACAAAAACAGCTTCGAAATATTGTTCACAAAGTAGAATATCACAAAAAATATTATGCACGAAAATGAGATCTCACGCTTATGATATAATATTGAGGAAATCAAGCAAAGAATATCCTACATCACAGTCCAACCCTTTCATTGACTTAACATCACAAATCTTCATACTGCAGCAAAATAGTAGAAATGTTGCAGATTATAAAAGAGTTTTGGACCTTAAAAGAGTTTTATCTCAACTGAAATCTAAAAATTTTTGTGATGATGATGATACTCTTAATGTTTTAAGATTTTTAATAGCTTTAAGCCACAGTGTAAAAGAGGATGCCTCGACTGCAATGTATCATGTAAGTAAAGACCTTTTATTTCTAATTAAGTAATGTATTATTATTTTTATATTGTTTGTTGTGTACTGTTTGTTTCCCAAATAAATAAACTAAAATAACTTTATATAATGCAACTTTAATGAACAATTTTTGTAAATTTTCAGAAACCATTTTCATTTGGGCTGTTAGATGAAATGTTGCCAAAACCTTGCCGCCAACCATTTGGTTCATCGCAACCTTACTCTTATTATCCATCTCATGTTTTTGAACTACCATTCTCTTTGACACATCAAGAATCAAAATTGGACAGTCAGAAATCACAAAATTACGCAGAGTACACTGTTGAAAGCTTTGACTCCCGATCATGTAAGTAAATTGCAATTATTTCGGTTACACAAATAATTAAACAAAATTACATATTAACATGTATAATATTGTAGTAATAAGTGCTATAATATTGTAATCTACAAGTAAATATTTGTCTGTTTTCAGTACTTTTGGATTCGGTACAATTACCTCATAAGCAAAAAGATTCTGAATTAAAGACGTTCCTCAGTCCCATGTCATTAGCATCAATGACATCCACTCATATGTCTCCCTATACAGAGAATAACATATTCAATTTGCCAAGACTGACAATGCCAAGGGACATACAAATTCCTTCATCAGAGCAAGTTGGTGTGAAAGTAAGAGGTTTTGGCATTTATTTTTGACTTAAATTTAATGATGGAGCACCTTTTTGCTTTTAGCAATTAAGGAATCAATCTGCAGTTTACTATAAAATGGTAAATTATATTTGTTCATATCTTAAAATATTTGAAATAGTCAGGTGATTTTTTAGGTATCATTAGCAAGTTCTAATACAAAAGATCTTCAAGAAATGTACAGGGCTCAGACAAATCATGACACTGTTGATGTATGGGAACTTGCTTCCCAAATTGAAAAGGATATACCTAACGATATTTGGGATGTTGTGTGTGAGTATGATCATTGTTGTTTTGTGTATATTCTAAAAAATGTGTAAATATTGCTACACTTGTTTAAGAAAGTTATTTTGTTTTTTACTGTCTCAGCAGGCAGACTCTGGCCAACAAGAAGATCAAGCGAATCTTAGACCTTTCCGTGAGACCTTATCAATTAAACAAAAAATAAAATGTTTGATATTTTTTTATTTTCAGCAAAATTACCACCAGTAACAGAGAGGCAACTGATAGCATCATCAAAAAGAGAACTCGGAATGTGGCATCAAATATACAGCGGGATGATATCTGATCTTGATATTATTGCAGAGAAACAGTTCATTAGACACATCATGTATTTAATAAGTAAGTTAAAAAAACTAAATGTTTTTTTATATTTATATCACAGTCACATCAATACAACAGTGTTATTATGATTGAATTCAATTTGTATATGTAATAGTTAGTAAATAATCTGAACTTTTATTTTAGTTGGGATTGAAACAAGCTCATTTCCATTTAGTGAGGAGTCAAATTGCTTTTATATGAAAGATAATCTTGTGTTGGAAGGCATATCAAAGGAACATATCAGAAGATACGTATCAGATTTAATATTAGTTGGAACATATTATAGGCGATTGTATAAGTTTGCATTTAATCAAACACTTGGAGATCATTTTCACAACAATGGACTGGTCTATGAGGTTGGTGCTATTACAATAAAATTTATTGAAGTGAAAAAGACAGTCAATTTAAAATATTTATGAAGATTTATTAGCAAAAGTATATAGTTTTAAAAACTACTGGATTTCTTTGAATACTTACTAGCAATTCATTTCACTTACATCACTATAGTTGTAAGAGAAATTATAGCTAAGTGCATTTAAATGGGCAATCATATTTTTATAACTAAATAAATATCTTATTGGTCATAGGCAGCAAGAGAAGTGATAAGAAGATATTTACTAGAGTTCAGGTTAGTTGCTACAAAGATCTATGAAGAATGTCATAAGAGCAGCACTGAAGGTTTGAACTGTATGCCGACTTTACTACAAATCTCATATCACATTGAGCCATTGAAATATGAAATAGAAACCATAGTTTCTATTTATAAACTTATTGATTCAGGTAAGTTTAATATAATAGTTTTGAATTATACTTATTTATTATATTATCTTATTTGAAATTAATTTAATTTGTATTTTTGTTTCTTTTTGCAGAGCCTAAATCAACTTTACCTCGTGGAGCTGAACTAATGTCATATTTATTCAATGAGATCTCATTGGTAACTCATAAAAAGACTGCAACAACATTGTTTAATTCTCTCTTTGTTATATGCAAAGTTTATTTTAAGTAAGTCGTTTTTACTTAATAATAATCGTTTTAAAGATTTGAATGAATAATAAAGTGAATGAATGAACATATTGATGAATTAACAAATGAATGATTCACTGCTTTGTCTTGTGTGAGTTGATTATTAAAATGTACTAAAATTAATAATTGACTAAAATCTGAATGTTACAGGTTTATAGAGAAATTTATTTTCGAAGGCGAATTAGATGACAGGTTCAATGAATTTTTCATACGAAAAGACTCGCAGTATGTAAATTGTCGATCCAAAAGATATTGGGATAAAGGTTTTCATATTACTCAGAGTATTGCTGTACCTGAGTTCTTAAGACCTTTAGCGAAATTTATACTGCTTTGTGGAAAATCTTTGAGGCTTTTAAAACTATGTAATTCTAATGTAAGTGTAATGCATTGTACTGTGCAAGTTTAATTAATTTATGTACTATATTTGGTTGTAGTTTCTTTAAATTTTTATCTATTAACTTATTGCAATCAAAAAACGAGGTACTCTAAGAATTCGAGACATATATTTGAGTTTTCATTAATATTTAATCAAATTGTTGTCAAGTAAAGCTACTAACGTTCTTACGTATTTTTCAGGACCCCCTTATTCTGTTAATATCATCGGACCATCCCACGGTTAAATGTTGCGCTAGTTTCAAAGAGTTAGAGAGACAACAACAAATGTTAGACGTATACAGAACTCGATGTCTGTTTGTGTGCGGAGATCCTGTTACATTCGAACAGATTATGTTGAAGAGAGAAGCCGAAAGGAAAGCTTTCACTGAAATGGCGTCTTTGAAACAGGCTGAGACTATGGAAAAAATTGTGGGTAAGTTAGAAATAATGTAGGGAATCCTAAAATTAAGAAACATTATATGAGTTTAATTAATTTTAAATACTGGTAAATAATAAATACTCTAAATATAAAATAGTGATTAATCCTTTCACGTCCAAGGGAAATATTTTTCCCTTCTACAAAAATTGTTACTATTATTGAATAATATATTTTTTTAATGAATGTTAAAAGTTACGTTTATGTATGTTGTGTTAAAATGTTTTATATGAAATTAATAGGAAATTTGTACACCCTACTATGTTTTTCTAGTGATATCTCTTACTTTACAGAATAACTTAAATATTGTGTAGTATTCGCATGTTTAGTGTCAGCCATCTTATGGTCCTGAAAGGGTTAAATAAGTTTTTAAATTTAAGTGCCAGTACTTTTTGATAGAAACTTAATCATAAAACACTAAATTTAACTTAAATTAATTACACTTAACGTTCTAGCTGAAAGAAAACGTCTAGCTCAGTTAATAGTAGCAGAAAAGCAGCATTCGTTTCGAGTGCTCGAAGCTGCTATGGCCGAAGCAAAAGCAGCTAAAATTAAAGCAAAACGACGGGAAAAAATACGCAGTGAACTTGAGATCGCAGCCGATAATGCCGCTGAAGAAGTTGATTCCAAATTAAGAGAAGACGAAAGGTAAGATAAGTACAGTAGTAATATTTTATACAACATAGATTTTACTGACAAATTAAAACCAATATTAATCGAGGTTATTAAAACAGGGAAAAAATAATGGAATATTATTCAAAACTAAACATGGAAGTTGAAAAAAGTAAGATGCACACTGAATGGAAAATAAAACGTTTACAACTAGACCAAAGCAGAATACAGTTACTGTCGACTGAGGAACGAAACTTGAAGAGGGAAAAATTAGAATTGGAACATCAGAAAAACGAAGAAATTATGGCGATGTCTATTCAGAGCTGTGATAATAAATCTGAAGAAGAATTAGATAGTAATGTTGATGATAATCATGAAGATAAAATGTCTACATCAACTAATTCAGTTACTATGGTTGAAGTAGAAACACCACAGCCAACAGAATTCACACAAAATCAAACTAAAGCTCACAAATCTACTGATGTATTTAATGCTATTTGTAATGTAGCTAAAAGTTTCTTCGGTGTTTCAAAAAGTAGCGATAAAAATTGCGATAACACAAAAGAAGTAGACTCTCAAGGCAATGTTGTTAACGACACTAATTACAATATTACTAAGAAACATCACGATGAACATTCGCAAGCTGAACACAATGTCAACTATCAACAATCGCGACAAGAAGCTATAATGAACAAACAAAAAGTAATGGCGCATGAATTTGGTCAAACAGACAGTGAAAATAACCAGTTAAACGATCCACCACTTATCAATATAAATATAGTAGACGAAGAAAATAATATAAACGATTACTCAAGCACTTTCGTCGAAGCTAAACGTAATAAACTTAAAGTTCTCGGTACTGAGTTTGGTATGGAACCAGAACAAAAAACTAACGTTTCGGAGGCTAGAACAGATGCCCAGAGAGAAGCTTTGATAAATAAACAAAAAGTATTAGGCGTGGAATATAATCTACCGGCGACAATAGTTAAGAAGAGAGAACCAGCAAATGTAGCACAGGGAGAAGCAATCAAGAACAAAGCTAAAGTGCTTACTTCAGATCAAGAGACACATAATGCTAGTCCTAAACGCGAGGCAATGAAACGATCCGGCTTGACATTGAATTTGAAGCCTTATAGTGAGAACGCTAAGTTTCAAAATACATTAACTACTCCTAATGTAGGCTCCATCACTCCTGGAGAGCTATTTCCTCGTGTAAGTATCATAAGCATCATTTATGTTATTTCTATTTCAATGCTTTAACTTTAAACTTAGGGTTTGTTTTTCTTAGCTCTAACGATATATTTTACCGAAAGAAACGTTCTTCGTTTTAATTTTACATACATATTAAAATCAATAATATTATATTTCAGCTTGATTTAGAAACACCAACGACAGCAGACATTCCTCCCGAAGGTCCAATGACCAGTGACGTTTTCACTCCTCGAAGCGACGTCAAGGAAATAGATACAGGCGAAATTAAATCTAAAGGAGACAAAGAATATATATCAGAAGGTTTCGATTTTCCAGTTTTAGACGTCGAATCTGTTGAACAAGAAAACTCAAGTGACGCACAAACTGAATTATCAATGAGTTCTCCAAACAAAAGCCTAGATTTCGAAATTCAGAGCATTAAAAATAAATATTCCGTTTTAAATATACTCGACGGTTCTTATAATTTAGATGATTTTGATCCGTTTGGCGTGAAAGATTTGACGATATATTCAAAAGATCATTTCTCTAATAAAATGGATTTGGAGATGAAAAACTCAATTTATACCCGCCCAGCGGTTATAATGGAGGAAGTTAGAAAGAAACCATATTCAAACATATTTCTGAATAGTTCTGACCCTAATGTTGGTAACACTGAGAACATAGATTGTGATAATATAGCAACACTGACTGCGTGCTTGCAGCGTTCGGTAATGTTGCCATTAACATATCAACTCGAAGTCGTAAATAATTCAATATTAACATATTTCTTGGTAAATTTGGATATTTACGAACATCTAAGGAGTATGAAAGATTACTTTTTCCTGATGGACGGCGAATTTTCTCGAAGCATTTGTCATAATTTGTTTAGTAAATTATCAAAAACATTGAATCCTCAGGAGTTGTTGAATTTTGCAACTTTGCACAACATTTTGGATAAAGCTCTCGGTTCATCTATATCCCGTAAGTAAACTGTTATTGTATTTTACCAAATTATTCTTCATGTTCAATATATATATATATCCTCTTATAAAAACCACTTATGAAGTATTTTTATTCTAGAAAAAAAGAGTTTAAAAACTTGTCATTTTTCTATATTAATTGTAGTAGTAATGTTAAAAATATTTCTTTTTAATTCCAGATATCCACAAGTTCTCCGAGAATCTATCGTTTACTATAACGGAGTCTCCTCTGAGTTTCCAGCACAGTTCTCCGGATGTGTTGCAATGTTTGTCACTCACCTACACCGTGTCGTGGCCGCTCAATATAATATTATCGCAAGAAGCTTTGTTGCGTTACGCTAAAGTATTCCAGTTTTTGGTCAAAATGAGAAGGATATCATGGGTTTTGGGAGAGGATTTTGAGGTATATTTAAGATATTAATAAGTTTTGTGAATAGACTTTTGCTACCCTAAAAACAGATGTTGTGAATTATTGTCTTTATTAAATGTTTCCTGTTAAAACACCATTCACATTATTCATTATGACAAAACAGCTGTGTGTTCAAAACGCAACGCATTTTTCTTCCGTTAAAACAGATTTAAATATACCAATTGTTCCACGGGGAGTGCTCTGAGGAATTATTTGAGATGATTCCAACATCTCCCTTCTATTACCGTACCACCCGGCGTCGAGGTGGAGTTCATCCTTACTATATGGAACCACCGTCCATCCACGGTCCGTTTCAGGAACACTTTTTTGCCACGCACCATCCGGCTATGGAATGAGCTCCCCTCTTCGGTATTCCCAAAGCGCTATGACTTGTCCTTCTTTAAACGAGTCTTGAGGAGGGTCCTTAAAGTTAGGTAGTAGGTAGCGATCCCTCAATGTCCCCTGACATTGCAGAGGTTCATGAGCGACGGTAACCACTTACGATCAGGTGGCCCATTGGCTCGTCTGCCTACATGACAATAAAAAAAAAAATTGTTCAAACAGCATATTACGTTACAGAATCTAAAACTGGCAGTCAAACTATCCAAAGAACATTCTAGAAAACTTCTTCGGTCGCCACACTACACCTCCATCCAGATATACCGACACACCATGGCGTCCATGATCCGAGCTCTCGACAACTACATAGTCACAACCTGCATACTGTCATCGTGGACTGAATTCGAGAATGATCTGAAAAAAGCAAGGACTTTAGACGATTTATATGAATGTCACGTGGTCTACATAAAGAAGGTGCTGTTCAGATGTTTGTTGAACAACAGATCGACGCCTGTCATGAAACTGTTGAATGATATGTTCACTGTGATATTGAAGTTTAGTCGCGTTTTGAAGGCCGGGTGAGTTGTTTTTGTATGTTTTGGTTAGGTTAGGTAAGAGTAGGCTAAGTTAAGTCAGTGTCAATTTTGTAGCACTACATTTGATTAAGAATTTAAGTCAGTCAATGTATTCGTTTATGTTTGTGCTATTTCTGCTCCATTACAGTATACCAGTTATACAGAATATGAACTATCCTTTGACAAATGATCACTGATTGTGTGATCCCAACACCATCAATTCAACCTCTTCTAAAAAAGACCAAAAAAATAATTGGTTGCCTGTAAAGTCGGTATACGGGCGAAAGTTTTACGTGACAACGACTCGGGCATGGTTAGCCCGCCTAAGAGCGAGAGAGACGGACATAAAAAGTGAAAGGCACGCGTGCCTCTCACTCGTTCTCATTGTGAGCGCATAACGTGAGCGGAGCGTAACGCAGTTTCTTGAAGTGTCACCCGGCAAACCAATTTCTAAGACGTTGTCACGTCAAAATCGCAATACAATGACCGTAGAACTAAAAAAAGTTTAATACACAAATATTTTTTCAGCGAATGGCAACAAAAAAGCGCGAACGCATGTTTCACCCACTCAAGTTTCGTACAACTCGAAGAACTGTTCCATTTGTTCGAGAAGCTCGCGAAATACCTTCACAAAGTCGTCACCAAGTTAATGGAGTGCGGATACCAGAGACATCTAGCGGAACTACTGACAATGGTCAATTTGAACGAGTATTACAGCGCTGATAAATCAAAAGATAACACCACGCTTCAGTCTACGCAATGAATAACTGGTATTTTTAAATTTACCCTTTTTAATCCAATTCCTAGTATAAAACAAAGTCGCTTCCGCTGTTCGTCCCTTTGTATGCTAGCAATGCAATTTTCGTGCGGCTTGAAAGTGTTTCGGAAAAAAGGTATATCTGTAAAATATATCAGTGTAGCCAGTGGCTTATAAAATAATATTTTAGATACTGGCCGCTTTATCTACTGGGTTTGCAGTGAGCTATAATTGCAATTTACCTTTCACAAAGTCAAATAATCTGATAGAACTAATGAATTAGTATTATTTTGGCATTAGTAATAATGATAAAGTATTTCAATGAAATGCAATCGAGTTTTCGTTCATTGTTTAATTAGCTTGTTTTAAAAATTAGGAATATTGTTAATAAGCAAAAGTAGCTTTTTATTAAGGAAATATTACTGTTCTTAGTAAAATATTTGAATTTGTAGTCATGTGTGTTAACTTATAAAACATTTAAGGTTGATTCTCAGTTTTTTTGTATTTTATTGATAATGTTATAGGTTTTTTATGTGATATTGAGCTCTCTTTAATTATTATTACTACAACCGTTATCTGTTACTGATGAAATAAAAAGGTTTTAAAGCATGATAATTGAAGTGATTGTTTGACAATAATATTAAATCTTATTTTAGTTTTAAAACAAAATTCTGTTAGTTTTGTTATAAATACTATTATCTATATTCTATAACAATAATTTCCATATTGTAGTTATTTATTTAGTTAATTATGTGAAAAGGTAGTTTAAGTTGCACTTACGAGCTTTCCAGCCACGCGTGTTGTAAATAGCTGTGGTTATATTAGATTTAATATTATATAAAAAGTTTTAAATTGTTAGTAGTTAAAATAGGTAATGTTTTTCATTTGTTCGAATCGAATCTTGAATTGTTCAGTTCAGTTATTAGATTTAAAACCAACATATATGTATTATTATAGTACATTTATTTTGAATTGAATGTTAATCTTGTTTACTAAAAAATACTATTTCTGTTAAACCTTGTCTTGGAGATTCGCAGGTTCGTTTCTTTATTGTTGTCAGTAAAATTAGGTTAGATAATTTTGTTTTGAAGCAATACTTGTAATGTATTCAATAGCATAAATTAATTGTTAAATATAAAATAGATTAAATATTTTTTAACTCCACTTTACAATAAAACATTATTATTTAGAGTTTACACTAATTAAAAAAATACAATCAGTGGTTATTAAAAAGTTAGTTAAAAATAATTTTTGCCTTCAGAAAACATAGAGCTTTCGCTTTGCAACCTTAAATTGTGCCAAAACAGAAATCATATTCTATATTTTGTACAAAATTTTAAAAGTAATCTAACTCAAAAATAATACTCAAATAATGAAGTACAAAGTTCAATGTTTCAATTTTGTAAAATATGAATCGTTCCCACCAATCATGTGATATATTTTACTAAAATAAATAAGTAAAAGTCATTAAGGTGTATTCAAAATAATTTTGCTTAAATAAAATACTAAACTAAAAAATATTTTTTATTTAATCTCAACTTTTCCCAATATCCTCTTGTTTCTCAAAATAAGATTTTTTGGTTATTTTTTAATTTTTTTAGGTATTATAATATAAGTAATGTTCTGAGATTTCAGAATCATGTTTGTAGTTAAAAATTAAGTGCTAATGATATTATTTGAAAAGTCTTTAATTACTTGTCTTTAATTAATATTAATTAAATACTTGGTTTTAAACTTATCTTGACTAACGCCATCTTGGTTCACCTTTTTAAAACACGGTGAATTCGGTTGAGGACGCCATCTCTTGTTCAATAGCAGAAGTAAAAGTTCTTGTGCAAAACACTGACATCTAGTGTCGAATAGAAAAACTAAAGTTTTCCGGCTATTGCGATATTTATACTGAACTTTTATACAAGTTTTTTTCATGGGTTTTTATTTATATCAAGTACTTTTAGTTGTTATTTTTCTGAAAAATTATAAAAATAATACTATTTAGTAGTTTTTCAATTATATCAACATAATCGACTTGGTTTAAACACTTTAAAGTTTACATTTATCGCCGCCGCGACGCCAGCGCCAATGTTTTCCTTATATTTAGGGTGTGTTTTCACGAATACCTCATTCTACTGCAAATCGTCCTAGGGTGAACATCCTTCCTAAACTGTTCAGTGAATGTGACATTGAAGTGAAAGCTAGATCTTACACAACAATACACTACCTATTTTGAATGAAATTAAAGTTTTATTAAAAATTTCTCTATTTACGTGAATTTTTTTCTGAATATTAAGTGAAAAGAAAATCTAAATCGTTATTGATCATTAAGAGATTTCACGCGATCATAAGACTTCTTGTCTCGACGGAGGCGAATTTTCCAAAAACGTTCCAACGAAAGAAACCCCGCTACCGTCGCCGAGATGGCGTTCATGATGCCCGTAGTGAAGAACGACTGGGACATATACAACTCTCAAAGGTCCCGTCGAGCCTCCGAGTCGGCGGAAAAGGCAGGCTTCCACGCAGGAGGCAGGGTGCGGAAGATTTCCGAATCGCGATCCGAGGGACCGACGCTGTCGCCGCGGTCCGTGGGGCTCAGTCCTCACCGCAGCGCGCCGGCCATGCGCTCGCTGTCGTACTGTCGCGCGCCGCACTCGCGCGTCTCGCTGCGAGCGGCGCCCGACAGCCCCAGCAAGGGTTCGGCTAGCCCACCCGGCGCGACGCGCGACGACAAGTTCCACACCAGGTTGGTGGAGAAGCTGAAGCGAGCTCTCGGGCGCTCCGAGGTGCGGCGCGAGGAGAGAACCTCATGAGTTAACGCGTGCTTGTGTGCAGGGCGCGCGCCGACTCGCCGGAGAGACACTCGCGGTGCGGGGCCTGTGTGCCCTACCTGTGACCGTGGTGCTCACGGTGTCCCCGGTGCTCCCCATGCTCCCGGGCCACAGCCGCGCGAACGTCGACACACTATCTGTGATACCTTCCCGATAGTGAATTCCGAGTTGAGTAGACCTTTGAATGTGCTCACTAACCGCCTATCGTGTTGTGAACTGGAAACCTAACTTGTGATCACATCAATGCGATAGTTTTAGACATTTCCGTTACATCTTGGTTTGCTTTCTTTGATTGCTGCATGTCTTTCGATATTGTATTTATCAGGTTTTCAGTATTAGGTTGTAACAGGGCTGTATGTTGTATGAATTTTAAGACTGCGTTTAGTTTAAGTTGGACCTTTGTATTGATATTACTATGTAATGTCCTTCCGAAGGTCGTTAGTTTATGGCAGTTCGTGAATGATATCTGTGATTTGTTATTTGTAAGTTCATTCATTTATTAATTATTTTACGTCAACGTTTGTGTTACGGTTAAAAATTAAAGACGTGTCATTCAAAGATTTGTTACCAAAATGTAAAAAAAACATATTAGATGTTAGAAAAAAATGTAGAGATTTTAGTGAGTACATAATATGATTATTGTAAAAGGTATATAAACTGTCGATATGTGGTAATCTAGCCGTGATTAGTCATGATTTAGAACGAACAGGGTTTTACCTCGGTTCAAAGAAAATTGTATAGCCTGGTACATTCTTATTTAACTTTATATTTTAGTTATGTTTGGATTATATAAAGTTACTTAATAATAATAACGGTAAACGGACCAGCCTTGTTAATGTAAACGTGTCAGTGTAACTGAAGTATTTAGTGAAATATGAAAATTTTTACGAAAACGTCTGTAAGATGCTTTAGATTTTTAGGTTTGATTATAAGAAATTTCTGTCCTGAAGTTCCTGAAATAGGACTGCCATAGTAAATGTTTTGGGTTTTCCGTATTTCCATCTAAATTTTTATATTGTCCTCTATTTTTCAATTCACATAATATTGTACTTTCTACTTTTGTCTTTAGAGATTTTTTGAGATATTGTCCAATATTATAAACGCAGCATTATTCACAAGATCTGATGTAATTCATAGTATTAATTAAATGTTTAATAAATGGCTTAAAAAAATACTTCATGCATTTTATTCATGATCCTAATAATATCGCACATCACGTTGATTTTGCGAGTTCGTTAAAAATATTGTGTGGTTTTGGCTTTGAACTTGTGTTATTTATAGTTAAATTATTTCTACGTCCGAAGCCAAAATATTCGGCCACGTGTATAATTGGCTTTGGTGCAGACATAAAATCGATAATTACCTACTGGCAATTCAGCAGACAAACAAGAATGAATGAATAATTGTAAGCTGTTATAAAAGAAACTAAATTAATTGGATCAAAAATTTTCAAACAGTTTTATAATATTTAATATTCATCCATAAAAATTGTAACTTTGCAAGGAAGAGTTAAAAAAAATACAATGGCACTCATGAAATGTTTAATCAATTGAATCCTTGAACACAGTTTTTACTGAAAGAGCTGTACTTTCTTTAACAATTCGATTCGATTCAAACGATCATTAAAGATATTTTTTATACTCATTAATGTCCTATTACATTTCATTGTTTGTACCTTTTTCATGTTACTAATACAATTAAACTTCATCGTTACTTAATGATTTTCGAATGTTTTTTAACAATTAACAGCAAGAGTTTTTGGTGAATATTTTAAATTCGCGAATAAGTGTCACAAAGAATGCAGTGTACGGGTGTGTGCGTGACGGTGTGCAGTCAACATGAAGAGGCGCATTCGATCAATAGAGGGGTTCGCCTTCCAGAACGTTCTGTTACAACGGACACTGCACGTTGTGTGTTGTGATGTGACGTTGCACAGCTGAGTTTAATACTTTGTTGTTCTCATGTTATAAAGCTGACCAGTTGGGTTTTATTTGGTTGAAATACTACAAAACTATTAGCTGATAAGTAAATGTAGACTGAAATAATAGAGAATGTTTTGTTGTAATTTGAATAGAAGTTGATAACGAAAAAGAGTGGCTTTATACCTACTGTCTCTACATATATGTATTACCTATATTCACCCAACGATTTTTTGTGTGCTAAAATCGGGTCTACAGGTTGGTCTACTAGTAAGTGATAACCGTCACTCATGAGCCTTTGGCAGGCAGATTTAGTGCAATAATAGTGACTTGTTTCTTCAAATTCTATTAATCATTTCCGATAACAATCGGTATCGTTTATTCACGGTAACAATGTGTTAAAAAGCAAAGTGTTAAACACATTGTTAACGTGTGTGTATCTTCGAGGTTTTTCGAACTCTACCATAACTCTACTTAGGGGTTGTCCATTAATCACGTGAGGCTTGAAAGGGGGGGGAGGGGTTTGATAAAAATCACGAAAATAATACAAGGGGGAGGGGGGGTGTAGTAAGATATCTCGTGTATTTATTTTTTCGTCAAACGCGCGATTTTTAAACAAATATTAAGCGGCACGGCGCGAAAATTTTAAGATTCGTTGTAGGTACTAAAATACACGTGATGTTGAGAAGGGGGAGGGGGGGTGGTCTTAAACCTCGCTACGTATCACCGATGGGGGAGGGGGGGTTAAAAAATGCTAAAAAAAGATCACGTGATTAATGGACAACCCCTTAACGCAATATCAAGTTTGCAGTAAGTCTAATAGATTCGATAGTCTTATATTATTCTAAGGTTGAGTCATAATTCTAGGTATAATGCTATAAGAAAAATATGGTGACCTAATTATTTTTTGCAAAAAATGACGAAAGTTTTCACAATTATTTACGACCGGAGCTCCTGATAGCTTTGTCGGGTGACTGATAACAATGTTTTTTATAACGCAGTAAACAAAATGAACGTAATTAAACTAGTCATTGTTGATAAAATGATAAAGTTTACTATACGTGTGTTTATCGGCAATCGATCTACCGTCCGCGTCATAGTAACACCCGAAATGCATCGACAATTGTTTTATCAAAGGAAAATTTGTAGGAAATTTCCGATGTAACTGCCTACACGTGTGGGCTTTATATTGTGAAATTTACTAATTAGATGAAGTTTTTAAGTTATTGAAATAGTGTTACGTAAGAAGTAAGTTTTATTATAAGTGTAATTCATATAAAGCAATCTTAATTATATTAAATACGGACTTGTTACTGGGGATAATTTTTAAGTAATTAAAAATTAAAAAAAACTTGAAAGGCGTCATGGGACACCCGAATAGAACGAAGTTCCTTTCGATTAAAAGATATCTTATAAAAAACTTTGAACACAGCGCCATCTAGCGATAATCATCTAAAACAAAATACAAAATAAGGAACGTGTTTTAAAAGATTTTGATTACAGCGCCATCTAGCGATAATCATCTAAAACAATAAAAGTGTCGTGACAACTTTTTCATAAGAATTTCCGTCTAGCCCCCTTTCGATAACGCGCGATAAGGAACTTCGTTCCAATAATAAATATTGTTCTGGTAGGGTCCCTAGTCATCCGTATGAATTTTATTTTTTCCTATAAATGTGTAAGTAATATGGTATAAGCAGTAATATAACATACCTATTATTTAAAATTACTTTACCCTGAACTAAAATATTGAGAGGCTTCTCTACGCTGCGCTAGTTAGATAATACTTTTAATCAAATTAGACTAATCCTTTTAGATACAGACTTCACCTGCTAGCTATGAGTGTATTCTGTTTTGCATGTACTAGTGTACTATTTTTACCTAATATAAAATACGTGCATCTAAAATCTATTACCTTTTTGGGTTTTATTTATTTTTTGTGACGAGTTAAACTTTTACATAACAGGAGAACTCATTGAAATTCGATGATTTTCAATCTTCTGAATGTTACTGAATGCTACTCTATAACATTAACGTTAGCCATCAACATATTTTAATATTATATTATAAAGACGCTATTTTTATGCAAATGCAGTCCGTATTGAAAGCCGATTTCCATAACAAAAACCATTGTGACTTAAGAATATTTTTTGTTAAAGACTTTGCCCATTTCAGCTTAAATATGCCGTTTAGGATTTAAATGAAAACCTTTTAAAGAACCGATTCAATCCGACAATGATAATGGCATAGTATTACGCGTTGAAATTTGTAATATTTGCGATTCTTTTTTACATTGGAACATACCTACTTGTTACGGCCAATTATTATCAAAGTTGTGCGCAGAAAATTAATCAAATGTTTTCTTAAACTTTTCTATGCCCAAATAGTGTCAATTGCTGAATCTTTTTGCAATGAAATTATTTAAATAAAATCGTCTTTCATTTCGTTGAACAAAGAACATCCAAAGAAGTGGATTTATTAAAAGAGAAGTCATTCAGAAAGTTAAAGTTTAATGACATACAAACGAAACGCTTAAAACTGCCTAAAGTTAAAAAAATCTAAGAGAAAAGTCTAACGTTTCATGAATCCAAACTATAAAGTGTGAATAACTCTCGATTAGTAAAAAATCCTGAGTCTGAATCATGATTATGAGATGTTCACGGTTCGCTGCCTGCATAATGATAATAATGGATGCCATAATTTAACCGCAAGAAGTCGACTAATACTTTTGACAGTTAATATCGGAACTAATTTGACTTCTACGCCTTTGTTTAGTCAAGATTGAAGTCCAGTGATAATTAGTGGCGTTTTTTTTTTTTTTTTTTTTCAGTTGGAGGAAATCACCGGATCCCCGACCGCCCCGCGGGCGGGGTATGTGGGAGTTGAACCTCACTAAAACCTCCAACCGCTCACACTCAGCGTCCGAACCCCGGCTGAGGTCAGAACCCAGCACGGGGTTTTGTGGGACGGCGCGACGCGTAACGCTCTCGGCACACTTTTCCGTCACGCCGTCCCCGGACGCCGAACCGGCAGCCGCCGGCGATACGGCCACCGGCTCTCTCGGTCGGCGGGCTATCCGAAGCCCGCCAAGATGGCTGGACCGCGTGTCACCCTCCCACGGAATACCCCGCTGGGTCAGAACCAGCGTGGGTCGGGGAGCGCGGTCCGCCATCCTCCGGATGCTCTGACGCAAGGGCGTGCTGAGCGAGACACGACACCTTCTTGGGTCCCCGCTCGCACTCACATGCGTTGGGGACCCGAAACTCTTAAGGGGCCAGATTCCGGGCGAGATCCCGGTTCCGGCCCCTTGCTCGACGGCGGCGGGTTGTTGCGGGGCGGAGAGAAGAATAAATTCTCTCCCTCGCACTCCCCGCCACCCTCTTCTGCGAGATGGTGGACTCGCAGAAGTCGAGCATCGCCTTCCAGGACTCGTCGCTCTCGAGCATCGACGCCACGACGCCCGGGAGCGACAAGTCCGGTCCTATTTGTTGGACCAGGACACACCGCTGCTGCTCCCATGCAGGGCAGACAGCGAGCGTATGCTCCGGTGTGTCCCGGTCACAACCTACACAGTGATGGCACCTCGTCGTCGGCTCCACCTGAATGCGGTGCAGATACCGCCCGAAGCATCCGTGCCCGGTCAGCATCTGCACCGCCCAAAAGGTGAGGCGTCCTTCGCCACGACCCACCCAATCCTTTAGGACGGGGCGGATCGCCTCGACGGTCCGCAGACCCCAAGTAGGGTTAGCGATACGTCGCTCCCACGACTCCATTACGGACCGCCGAGATTGGGCCTTCCGATCCCGAACAGCTTCCCGCAGGGGACGCACTACGCCCCGGGCCCGGAGGTCGCATCGCCAACGATAATCGTCAGCGAGCGCCTCCGCCTCCAACTCCCAGGGCGGCGTCCCCGCCAGCACGCACGCCGCCTCAAACGCGACGGTGCGGTACCCGCGGATGACCCTGATAGCTACGATGCGCTGTGGCCGGCGCAAGTATCGGGCAAAAGTTGCCCGAGTACGAGGCTCGGCCCAAACGGGCGCACCGTACAGGGCCATCGAGCGCACTACCCCCGCGTAGAGGCGGCGCACCGCGTGGCTGGGTCCCCCGATGTTCGGAAGCAACCGACCAAGATGGCCGGCCGTCCTCACAAGTCGAGGGACCAGCTGCTCGAAGTGGGTCCGGAAGGTCCAACGGCTGTCCAGCACGAGGCCGAGGTACTTAAGTTGTACCCCGACCCCGATTCGGACGCCTCCAACCATGATGTGGGCGTCGACCGGTGGCGCCACCCTGGCCCTGTGAAACCACAGGGCCTGGGATTTGTGTAGCGCCACGTCGAGGCCCAACCTCCTTATTCTGCCGACGACGAGGGCCACCCCCGCTGTGGCAAGACGGGCAGACTCTCCGTGGTCATCCCCCCGGGCCATGACCAATGTGTCATCCGCGTAACAAATTACGCTAAGGCCCGGGGGGAGGGCGCCCCTCAGCACCCAGTCGTACCCGATATTCCACAGGAGGGGTCCAAGAACGGACCCCTGTGGAACACCGCGCACGACATAATTAGTGGCGTAGTAAAATAAGATAATTAACTAAAAAAAAAAAAAAAAAACATCAAACATCAAATTATATTCGTTTTCAATGTCTACTAGTAATGTCGGGAAAATGGTATGTCTGAATTATTTAGCTACTATGGTTAATAACTAGTGGACATCCTTATTTTTTAAGTAATTAATATATCACATGTGGATTGTTAAATTTATAAATACTCTGTAAGCATATTTAAATTACATATGATAATTTTGACACAAATAAAAACAGCCCAATAGGTAGGTGGTATACGTGTGCACGTGTCTTCGGTAGCAATTGAAATAAATTATTACGTAGTTAAGAACTACGAAGGTACTATTTGTATGAGAGAATAAATACAGGCACGTATGGGAGTAGGTGTTTCTCGTTAGATGTAATTTCTTAATATAGATCCCCATTGACGTAACGATGGTTTCTCACAACGTAATACATGAAAGTAAACAGTTTAATTTGTACAGTTTTTTTACTGTCTACATTATTTGATTACGTAATATTTACGAGTTCGATTACGGATTTTATTGCGCGAATTAGAACATTTCTTAATTTGAATTTTGAATTCATTGGTGAGCTAATTCAGCACATGCATATCACTAACAATGGACGTCTATGGGTTTATGACAATGTTCAAAAGACACCATAGAATTCAAAATAGAATTCATCTCTTGAACTTGGAACCGCTGCGTTCTTCCGAAATCGGTTAACTTCTCTTTCTTTTACCACTTGCACTGTACCATTCCGATTTGGAATGGACACTTTACGCAGCGTTTCCATTACAGGATGACATGTCTCTTCAAGCGAGAAAAAGCTCTGTATGGTAGGTAATGGGTAATGATACCCCAATGCCTTGGCATTGCAGAGGCTCATGAGCGATGATTGCCAGTTACCATCAGTTGATCCGCATGATCGTTTATTTGTTTTGCATTAAAAAAATAAACTAGTTATAATTTTGTATAATACACAGCAACATAGGTACATATGCCAATAAATCTCACACGATACTTTATCGCAAAGGGCTCTTTTGTAACCGTACGTTGTCTGCATGAAAACCTGAAGTCAATGCTTTGATTGATGTAATTATTTGCTGAACATTGAAACCGGTTGAGTTATTGAGCCGTGGTATTGCCTGTTGACAATAAAAGCCGGTTGAAACTGGCTCGACGGATGTTACAGTCACTGATTCCGATTGTTTGTATGTCTACAATCAATGTTGTGAAGGGAACGGCTTTCTGGTACATTAATTGGCTATTAGCGAGCCATAATGTATAAAAATGTGTTAAACAAGCAGGTAATTTTAAACACTTTTTGCAAGTTTCGTTTTATGTTCTAATTGCTTTTGGTTCTTCTCTATTACTTATTTATATTGGAATATTAAACCTAGGTTTTGTTATTGATAAGACATTGGTTGAAATATCAAAGAGTTCTTTAAGTCAAGAGGTCACGTTTCTGTGTCTACGTCTACAAGCCGCAATATAACCTTCAAGAGTTTTATTTCACTGTCTCTTTATTAACCGCACACGGCACATCATACACGCACATGCTTGTATTGACATCCACGTGCTGTGGTTACTTATTTCATGCTTGGTTTAACAAGATATGGACTACATAAGTAAATCCAACAATAAAAATCAATCAAAGATAGATAATATTATGTAGGATGTCAAACTAAATAATTTACAACAAACACGATGTAAACAAACCGAAATATAACAATAAGAGAGATTTAATAATATTTTTGCGCGAAAATGAATACGTAATACTCTGATATTAAACCTTTATAACAACGAAGTTATTCCGCAAAACATAATTGTCTGAAACATCTCTATTTGTGAAGGTAAAAGAGAAAGCTTCAAGGACTAAACAATAACAAGCGACAACAATGGAAAACTGAAACCTAATAACAAAGAACAATATTATATTGTACTTATTTTCGTCCTTTTGTACGACTCGGAATATGATATCCTTTTCGTTAAGCAACAATGGAGTGATAGACTATATCTATAGAGTTTAATAATTTTATCAGTATAAATTTGTACTAGTATAAAACTCAAGTTAGTATTTTTGTGCCTTGTTAAGGAATTACTTATTCTACTTGAATCGAATAATTTTAGTGTTGGTAAATATGTCCAACGATAAATGCTAATATTATTATATTTTTACAAGAAATAGTAAACCGTAAGTAGCTTTCTGTAAGGTTTTTCAACAGTCTCATCAAGATAATCTATCTAAAAAAGGTTTTTGTGAAAAACGCTTATTTCGAAAGCTCGTATTTTATTAGTGAAAACTACCTAATTCTTTTTCTTTTATTCAACTTCTTTTATAAGAAATGTTCAGGTGAATAATAAAGTTTACTCATGTTAATGACGTAACAGAAAGATATCAAATCTATTACATTCCTTTGATGATTCGATGACACATTTTTTCCATTAAATGTGCGCAATTCAGCAATTTATCAATATTGGTAATGAATAGCGATTTTGATAAGGTGTTTATTATTCTATCGTAATTTAATGCGGTCATTGATTGTCTGCAATGATAATTAATTCGTTTTTACTTTTTTTTGTTGCAAAGTCATCAGATGATTTCTTGACCCATTAATTTTGTGCGAAGATATTAAAATATGAAATCTGTGCTTTCAATAAATTGTAACATGTATATTGATTCAATGTCCCATTAAATGCTATCAAGTTTTTGAAATGTGGACATCAAAAACATTTTTAATACTTCATCACAGAAGTTAAATGATGGCGACTTCTTTGCGATTGTAAAACTCAAAACCAAATAGCACCAAATAGTACCTCGCAAAAAAAACAGATCTAATTTCCGTGTAAAAGACAAAGGCTCTTTTTATTGCTTCTTGTGAATTTTAACATAACAATAAAGGTACCGAGGACGGTAATAAGGTTTACCTTTGTAGGGCTTTTTGTGCCATCGTAATCTTTCTGAAAGGGGCATTTTAATATTCAACTAGAAAAAAAATCTGTTTTTTTTGTCTTTTCTTTCTTATTTATCTACAAAAAAGTGTTAGGTCACTCTGACCGGTATGTGGTAGATATCTAGTATATTGTTTACGTTTACTTACAACCGGTGAAGGTAAACGTCGTGAGGAAACCTATATCAGAAAAGGGTTCTAAAAATCCTTTGAAGATATGTGAAGTCCCCAATCCACATTAGGCAAGCGTGGTGGACTATGCCTAACCCCTCCTCGGGGGAGACCTGAGCTCAGCAGTGGGCAGTAATGGCTTGTTACAGTACAGTACAGTACAGTACTTTATTACGACTTGGTTAATAGCCATATTGTTAGTTAGTTGGATACTTTTCGCATACTGCCAATAATTATAATGTGTAACTGAAATGTTTTAAACAGATGAAAATGTTTCTGCTTTTCTGTAATGCTGATTTTGGTAATGTAGAACTTTTCGTTTAAGTTTACATTTAGGTATTCTGCTAATTTATGTTCACGTCTTATTTGAAGAATTTCTGATGCGTTCTGAATATAGTTGCTTTGTTTTATTTCTGCGCATTAAACGGCAATTAACACTTAAGCCCATATAAGTTGCGTAAGAATTGCAGTTGTTGTATAACGCATAGAATTATTACATCTGGAATCAACATAATGAACAACAGAATGAAGCCAATTTAAAGTGCACCGATCGCGCGTAACAACACGATGTTTTGAATCAACATCATAAATAACAAAGTGAAATTTTAAAGAACTTATGTATATGTATTATTTTATTAGTGTGTTAAACGAATTGAGTGTCATCGGTACACTAACGCCAGAATATCGTGTAGTTACGCGCGATCGGTGCACTTTAAATTGGCTTCTTTCTGTTGTTCATGATGTTGATTCCAGATGTAATAATTCTATGGTATAACGTTATTCTACAATAAGAATATAATATGGTACACATATTACTATAATTACGTGTTTCATTATTGATGAGTGTTCATTGTTTAAATATAACTTGAATCTTTATCTATTTCATAATACATTTTGCCTACTTCAACTGCCAAAAAGATTTTCTCAGTCAGAATTTTGTCTGAAATCAATACACTAATAGGTGTCGAGTATGAAGAAATCTAAGAATATATTTCGGGATTGATGTGCGTCATCTGAAATTGGAGTAAAGTGACGCAGAAACAAGGCTTCAATATACTTACGTGTAGCCTGTAGGTAAATCCACTCTGTACTAATAACCTATTCAATATGCGAAAAATTTAAATAAATTACTGAACTGATTCAGATTGGATACTTTTAGATATAATACAGGGCTGATCTGTTAGTCTAATCTTTAATTGTTTATAACTTTTGCAATTATTTATGTGCTAATACACGCCTTTAGCACATTTTTCTAGACGTCGCTCCGGATCCAATGAGCTATCACACATAATACTAAGAGCAGTATCTCTATTTTGTACCATTTTCAACTTGTCGACTAGACTATGTAACTTTATTCCAACTGAAATGGGGTATACTCATCATCGTGGATTTCTTCCATGGAAACGGGCTAAGAAAATCTTTCATGCTTCAAACTAGGATGCGTGGGTCAGCTTAATTGTATACAATCACTTTATCTTACAATGTTCAGAGTTTCAGACTACATCAAAAAGAAATAACTGAATTTGTATAAAATGTTTCAGATGAGAAAATAATTAGGTAATCATATCACGCGGTCTGTTCACAATACGTCCTAATCAGCAACTTTTCTTGTTATTTTCTCCGCCCACATTTTTGATACAATTATTTTTCGTTTTAGCAGCTGCTTTTGTGAGTAAACGTTGTGTACTAAATTTCCGGTAAATAACGCTTCGCTGGATAAACTAATTAATGTTTTGGAGTTTACCAACATAAGGACGAATGGGATTCTTGAGCAACTGACAACTTTAATTGCAAATTTAGTCGTTGGAAAAGCCTGTTTTGAACCAATTGAGTACGCTATTGTCATGCTCCAAATAACTTCTTGGGTCTGCAGAATATGTCATTTAGATTTTTAACTTGACCTTTTTTAACTTTTTCATTCACTTAAGTGCGTTTAGCAGTGCGTGCTAGCTTTCCTATTAGAGCGTAATTTAATTAGTACTAGAAAATTTACAAACAAAAATAAACGTAAATGCAGCACTATTTCTGGGATCTGTTTTCCTAATTTTTTTAATGCGTTGTTGGGTAATGAGAAGAAAATTATATTAAAGCAATAATTCTAACTGAAGTTTTAGTAAAACAGCATTACAAAAAATATTAACTTATCTTGCTACCAAATGAAAACTTCTCGTTGTTGCTTTCATCTGGGTCGTAGAAAAATGACCTATTTAATTTGTAGAACAACCAACCTAACCAAATTATTACAAGAGACCCGGCCACCGTAATTCTAATTGGAACAATCTCGAAACTATTGTCTTCATTGTGACGTACAAACAGATGTCTCATTCAATTAACCCACGATGCCTAAGGCGTAAAAGCAGTTTTGCTAAAAGTTTTACTTAATAATTAAATTAACATCTCCTATATGGAACAAAGAAAATCAACGTAGAAACACTAATGGGTAACGGAAAAAATCTCGTGACTAGTGAAGTAAGTGTCATTTAGTGTAAAGGTGCAAATCTGCAAACTTATGGCTAGGAAAATTTCCTGAAAGTTTCTAGGTTACGGGAAAATTTAAACCAATTATTGGGACTATCCAACAATTACTAAAAATCAGTTACTTCGCTTAGCAGCTGATCTGACTATGTATCGGAAGAAGAAGAAAAAATGTTTAGAAAAAAAACTTATGGAAACGTAACGTACAATTCATTTATTTTGAGGTTTTACCGTTTTAAAAGTAATTTTCAACTCGGTATCAAGTATTACGTAGGTATAATATTATCATGCCGATCTGTACTGATCTAACTGATTTTAATCGTCACCATATCAATCATCCACGTGATTTGCAAACATACTTCATCTAATATGTGGCCATTAAAAACGACACAAAAATAGGACCTTTCCGTTCAGAGTTGAGTAAACTCATATTTTATGATTAACTGCGTGAGTGATGGAAGGTTCACATTAGTTTGCGGTGAAGATTTCCACTTGGGATCATACGAGTTTTGCGTATATATATGAGTCATGGTTTTGTTAGGTTCTTAACCATTAGGAATTGTGCATTATATGTTCATCGCAGTGCTACTAGCGTCATTAAATTTTAAACTGGTATGATTTTATGACTTGTAGGAAAGTTTGTTTGTTGAACTTAGTCACAAAAATATGCCGTGAAAATTATTTTAGTTGCATTTTTATGACCGACAGTAGGTAGAAAATAAAGTAAGACGAGTATCTCCGGGTGATGTAGAGCAGTAATCATTAGTTAATTTAATTTTAATAGACTTTTAATATTAGTTATTAGGTATATTTAATTATGAAAATGAGATATTGCGTAGGTTGTACCTAACAATTAAAACATAAGTTTATCTTGAAATTTCTGAACAGTATTAAATAACTGATTACGCAGGATGATCATTGAAAAACACCCACACCCGCAGGTAAAACAAGAGTCGGGAACGATTTAATAATTAAGGTAAAACTTTAAAAATAAATCGGTTTAATTTTTAAGGGGAAAGAAAGGAAGGCGGAGAAAGTGGAAATCCTGAACGTAGATCATTAAATTTAAAATGTGAGGAGCATACAGCCTTAAAACTTTAAAAGGGACTTGATGGATTCGTCATCATACCATCAGATTGCGACGGTAAACAATACTGCAGTGCGTATCGCGTTTGTGTCGCCTCGCATAATCCTGTGTTAGGTTCTGGCCTCAGCCAGGGTCCGGATCCGGCGTGTGAGCGGTTGGACGTTTTAGTGAGGTTCAACTCCCACATACCACCCTTGGGGCGCAGCATACCATCAGTAGCCTGTATGTATTCCCTCTATGGAACTAAACACAAACTTAGTTTGTACCAGTCTTATCTTTAGTCTTTGTTTTAGTTACGTCATATCAGTTATTATGAGGTAGTTCTGTAGCAATCTCATCCTGTATACATAATGTTAATGTATCCAAAAATTTTCCAGCAGAATATCACGGGATTGGAAACTGGTGACGTCAGAAGTCAGTACTGAATACGAAATGACCTCGTCGGTATTATTTATTCACGTGGAAAATGTTGGTTTATGTTAATGTATCGGAGTCAAAGCTAACAATTTCGATACCTACTGTTTTAAATTTGGATATTTTTAGTTAGGGATGTCGAAAAGTTTTGGCATTTGTAGACTGTTACTCTCATTTATCATTAAGTTTAAAATTATGTTTGACGTTTTCCTTTTTCCAATAGCTGTTTATCTAAATATTGCATTATTCATTATTCACATTATAATTTTTTTATTCCAAATTTACTTTAAAAATTATAGTAGTAAAATACTACACAGTAACATTGAATATTATTTGAACATTATATTAAGTACAATGTTATTTTATGTTATGGAATATCGTGACGAGTAGATTAAGTTCCCTACGTAGCCGATATAAAATAATAATATAATAAATAGTGTAATAATACAATTTAAGTGTAATAATTATTTATATTGTATTATAATGTTATTATGACTCAGCATTTTTTAAAGGTGGATTATGGGATTTATTTTATTTCTAAAGTATGCATTTTAGTGCTTAGGATGGATGGAAGTTTACGTTTAAAGGCGAATAACGTTTTTTATTGTATTGTTGTTTAAATTTTATTAAAGGATGCTTTAGGTACCTATATTTAATGGCTATAGTTTGATCGTGTATATATAAAACAAAAACAAAAATAACAACCATGTATACGACGACGAGGAGCGCTGTGAGCTGAAACACAGGCCCTACAGCCTAGTTCAGGCACAGCGGTTAAACTTAAGTTGGAAAATTGTAATAAGCTAAATAAATAATAAATAAATAAATAATAACAACGTTATCCTTCCTTTTACACATAATATAGTTGATATTGTTGTTTTTATATATATTTATTTAAAAATACGTCAAGGAACGATAAAAATAAGTTTATGAAAAGCGTAGGATTATACAATGTTCAAATATCTGGCAACATATCCACGTGTAAGTTTATTTTTTAAACTGAAGCTTCTATAGTCAGATGGTGAGTGATAAAATAATTGTTTACATACATTTAACTAAATAGCCGTATTTTATGATAGCAATTACTTTGTTGACTGGGATATTGACTGAATATAGTTTTATAATAGCAGTATCTACTTTTTGTATTTTTATCCTTAAAAACAAGGAAAAGATAAAATAAAGAAAAAAATAAATAAATCGGAATTTCACTTAAACTATTATTAAACGGGATAACCGCGAGTGTTTAAAGAAGTTTATTTATTTAATACTTTATTGTACACCACAGAGAACGGAAAAACGTTCTCAAGAATACATCCAGTTTCTGTTTTACTCATTATTAATCACTAACCGATTTATTCACAGAAATTCTGCTAAATAAAATAAAACGGTTTCTGATGAAAAACTGTTATGATATACTCAAGTGTAAATATTTGTAGTCCAAATAAACGTAAGTTTTCTTGTAACTTTTCTATGTCAAGAATTCCAATCGTTATTTATGATAAATTTTTCATGTAAAATAGAAGAGTTTTGGCACGTGCAGTTTTATCCGACAGTTTTCTCCGCGGATTTCTCTCACGGTTTTCTACGCGACCCTAACATTTACACGCATAGATAACTGTAAGATTTGACTGTCACGGGTAAAACTGTCGGAGAAAACTGCACGCGTAAATGTGCCATTTTAATCTGTCTCTGTGTTGAAAATAGTTCACCAGCTACCTACGATAATCGCGACAAATAGTAAGTGTTAGAAAAAACAAATGCAGCCGCATGTACTAAAAAAATTTAAAATAGCAGCTTAATTTATTTTTATGTATCCATTTTTAAAATGTCCGGCATTCATTCGTGTGGTTGCTGTGGTTTATCGAGAGCACTCATTTAAAGTACGTCGGTGTATCGGAATTCGTAAACGTTTAATAAAACATTACATTAAATAAAAACATTTTGTTATTTATATTGAGGGGTCATAAAACATCTAGAACGTTCGGGAATGTGTGTCGCGAAGGTGATTTGCAATATACATTAAACAATATCACGAGTTAGATAATAATTATTGTTTTGATTATCAGTTATGATATTTTGGCAAACTTAAAAAGACAGATACTTTTAAACACTTTGAAGGTAGGTTTTTCTTTTCATACAAAACCTATCAAGTGAAGTATTTTTTTTATAATTAATACCGCATGAGCTCATCATTGGTGACGGTTATCACTGACCACCAGGTGACGGTTATCAATGACTGATGATGATGAGACTGTTCTTTTCTTAACAAGGGAACAGGTGTGTTGAGAATAATTATGAACATTGATAATCCACATTAAAGAATAACAACTCAAAAATTTTATCTTATGAATACAACTACAATTTAAAGTAAAGTTTCAATACATTTGTTTGTTTTGTATGTGAAGGGAAACGGAACAGAATTGTTAAACCAGCTTTTGTGATCCAACAAGTTTAGTGAGTTATCTCACAGAAATGCTACGGATTTGTTCAAACGGAAATTATTCAGGATTTCCGTCCGAAAAGGTTTATTAAACAGATCAAAGCGAAAAATACTTTTATTTAAATGCCAGCTTAGATTAGTGGGCGTTATACATTTGCTTTGTAGTTAAATACTTTTATTTTTAACAAAAATTAAAAGCGTCTTTTTGACGAATAGCACAAAAAGTAGTAGATCTTTATCAAATTATGAAATTTATATGAGTTTACGACTAAATCTAATTACTAACAAATAGAAATCGTCGGTTCAACTCCGAAATAAATATTCGTAAACACGCACAGCAAGCCATGTAATTTAGTCAACAATATTTTTAAATTTTAATTTAAAAGTTCTTTTTCGATTAGGTATAAAAAAAGAGAAACATGACAAACTAACTAAAGTTATGCAAGAAAAACACGACAAATACAGTCAACTTAATGACCTCCTTTTTGGAAAATCAAGAAACAATAAGTACTGCAGTAGATCCTCAAATCCGTAGGTATCTTTACGATTTTGTTTTACAGTTGGTGATCACATTCTTTGGAGATAAGTGATTGAGGACGATGTAAAGTATGTAGGATTATAGAGCAGATGTAACACGAAAACACTATTCAATCGCTCTTTATAGATCAATGACCTCACGTTCGTAATGGATAATTTCATTTATCTAAATAAAACTTACACAATAGTAATTATGTTAGACTATGCTAGTTCAGGAAAAATAAATAACTTGTGCGAGTTGAATGAGATGATGTGACGTGAATTACAAATCGGAGAAATGTTGTTATATACCCAGTGGAAAATTGAACACTTAGATTAATTTATATAAGTATTATGACAAGTAGAATTTCCAGGGCTAATTTATAATAGTTTTCAGGTTATTTAACTATCACAATGGTTTCTAAATAAGTAAAATAAATAAGAATCCCTGAAACAAAATTACACTCATCACGAATTAATTTCGTTCTTCCTGCAGATAAATACATTTATTTATATAATGATACAGAAGGTTTTATTTATAGCATGTAAACAAACGTAAAGTCAGTTATTGTACGGATTATTAAGACGAATCACATGTGTGTAGTGTTATCTATGTGATTCACCTGCTTATAAACCGTGAATCAGCGAGGAAAATTCTTCATTGTCATTATACCTGTTGTGTTCTAAATTAGTTGATAACTAATTATTTTATAACGACTCATAATCTATGTCAAATATCCATGTTGTAACTTTGAACTAAATATAAAAGTGAGGAGGGTGACGAGGCGATACGTAATCCATAATAAACAACGCGTCGCGTTACCCCGCACAAGTCCGTGCTGGGTTTTGTCCTCAGCTGAGGTTCGGACGATGAGTAGGAGCGGTATGTGGTTTTAATGTGGAAAGATATTCGCCAATCTTGTCCTGTCCAACAAAGAAATACAAAAGTGAAGTAATGTAATTAGAACAATTTAATGGGTTTTTTTAAGTGTCATAAATGTTCTTATTTTTATCATCACGAAATCCCCTAAAGTTATAAATTCGAACGTCACCACCACCAATGACGTCACCACTATCACTATCATCGTCAGCGGATTCATCATTGAATCAATCATTATATTAGTTATCGTTATCGTGAACTTCTAACGTAAACACTTATAATCCCTTTTTAGTTCCTTGTAGGAATAGTTCTAGAGTTTTTACTAAAGTGGTTGATACATTCTCTGTGACATATGTACACAAGTTTCACAAAGTGTTTACTTTTTAAAGCCTACATGTTACGAACCTACATTCAAGAACTGTCTTTGTTTGTGTTTTGTGAAACTGATTGTTAGCTTCTTGTTTTTCAATGTTACCTACTCGAAACGGGGACACATAAACACGGATAACTTAATAAGGCTATTTAAACGTAAGTTAATTTAATTCCTACAACTATTGTATAAGTTGTATATATCTAGTGACATAATAGAACAATCAAGTTTATAAAGTTCGTTCAGAAAATATGTTAATATAATTAAAAATACCTATACAGGGTCGATCTGTAACTTTGGACAATACGACGTGCGGTGAATGACCTCTTGAAATAAAACTTAGAAACTCTTATTTTAGGAATTGGATAAAACATTTTTTTCATCCGTAGTCTGCAACGATAGTCTTGCGTTTTTCATACAATGTCAGAAAAAAAAATTTAACCGATCCAAAAAAAAAATGGTGCGAAGTTGTATTTCGACAGGTTATTCACCCCACGTCAGATTGTCCAAAGTTACAGATCCACCCTGTATACAGTACACATGTATAGGTAGTAAACTTATAAAAAATAATTATTTTATAATAAGCAATATGCTTATTTAATCTACAACATTGAGGTAATCCTTTCTGATAATAGAATTAATCGATAAAACAGCTTATTCTTCCAGATGGTTCTATATCGATTTGCGGAAATGTAGCTCAAAGTATAAATAATGTTCCCTGCATATCACAATCACTTTTTATCAATTTAATAATCCGCAACAATGTTTTGTGACATATATTTCGCAAAAGTACATTTTAATTAAGCAAACAGTAGTTAACAAAAACTTGCTAACGAAAGAAACTTACTGAATTTTATTTTTATTCGAAACAAAGCACTTGTTAATGAAGAACATAAAACATATGCCTACTATCCAATGTCAGTTTCTGAAACGTACAACAGAAAGCCTAAGTTATTTTTAGAGCACATTATTTAGATGTCATCAGCTCTTCGATAGGTTTGTTTATCAAGGCAACCTATCCATTAAAATAACTATAAAGGAGATAGGAAAATATAAACGCATACTATACCTGCACTAGAGTGCAAAATTACTATCAAACATACTGAACCCTGACATTTAAAGGAACATCTAAGATGAGAAGGGATTTGTAATCCAATTATTATCTTATTTAGTATGTTATCTGAGAAAATAGTACTACGTAGGAGTTTGAGTTTCGGATTATTCATTATCTTGGGGTTTTCCTCAGCCCTATTTTCTCGAAGCTGTTCCACCTACTATCAATGCGTAGGCTGAAGTCCGCTGCTTTCCTCTGTAAAATTTTGTAAAGGTAAAATGTATATAGAGTCTAATGATTACGATCATTAAAAATAAAGTATTTATGAAGGTTATATGGTATAACATTGAGAAATTCGAGGCACAGCGAACAGATATTACAACAAAAACAATCTCTCGGGATAAATTAAATAAATAAATGTACGGAATTTCACGTGAAGTGGGTACCAACTAAGCTAAAATATGATAAGTACTTATAGATAATGTACCTTCATGTATCTGAATCGTGATACGCGCAATAAATTAGGGCACCAGGTCAAGGTAAGCGTTGTGATATAATAATCTTTAGGGGTCTTCTCGATACAGTGTTGAAACGTTGACTATTTAATAGTAGAATGATATAAGAATTACTGTCATGCATAATTAACGCGTTCTTACCACGATGTTTAATTGAGTCGTATTGATATTATACAAGTAAATGTAGAAGTTCAAGTAGAGGGTTCAAATCCGGCCGGCTTGTACCTCTAAATCTAAATGTGAAAAAGATTTATGTACATTTTTCACAACACCACAGGCTAAAAACGGTGAAGGAAAACATCGTGAGGAAACCTGCATGTCGGAAAAGGGTTCTAAAAATCCTTTGAAGATATGTAAAGTCCCCAATCCGCACTGGGCAAGCGTGGTGGACTATGCCTAATCCCTCTTCTGAGTAGACCTAAGCCCAACAGGGGGCAGTAATGGGTTAGTACAGGTAAAATGTAGAAAACCGCGAGTATTATATGACAAACTGAAAACACATCTTCACATTTATATTTCTGCCATTAAATTTCCATCATCTATGTGTACACTAAATACAAAATGATAACTACAGAAGGAAAATAATAGACGGAAAAATAGAAGGTGATAACCTCTTCACTTTTAACCCAATTCAAATTCATGTATTATACGGAATCCACTATTCACAGCTTACTAAACGTTTTATGTCTTTAAGTATAGTTAGAAAAAGAAAGTTTTAAGTAAGTATTCGTTGATGGCAGACAATAAAAACAATTCATTTTGAGTCCTTGTGAAGTATGTCAAGGCTTCAACATTTGAGGAAGCAAAGGAAATACTATACGTCCTTCACATAGACGAGGAATGCTGAAAACGTTTATACTTCTTTGTTTGGAGCTTTTGTTACACGATCAAAGCTTTTCATATCCTATTTCTCTTTGTTCTATAATAATGGAGGAAAAGCATTGTTCTAGAATATTCGATAGGAACTTTATCGATATATATCTACAGGTTGGTCTAGAAAACTATTGTGTACAAAGATAATGATCACGCGGATTTTATCAATTTTGAGTTCGAAATTGAATTTGGGTAACTTATCTTTTTGATATGTGTGATTTATGTTTAGATAAAATCGAGTATGGTCGTCTAATGCTTATTATTTATTATTTTACTAAATACCTAATATGTTGATTTATTCTTAACGATTGCTAACTGCTCAAGAAAATACTCACAAAATTACTTAAATTTAGTGAAGTTATGATGTATTTTATTAACACGTTCGCTGCTGAACGAGGACTAAATGATCCCTTCTGCAACTTTCTTGTGGTGCGGCAAGGAAAAACGTGAACTTCCCAGCGATGCGAAGAGCATAACTTTGTTAAAGGAAGAGGGGTCTAATATACCGCGTGTCGCCCTGTCATGTCGTCCGGTCATGGTGCGGGCTGATAACACCTAGTATCGCAGTGAACGTGTTAAAGTGTTGTAAAGGCATTATGAGATGTTATATGATAAATGGTCTTATTACTTCAAAACACCTTTACTAATCAGATAAATAAACAAAGTGGTACCTAAATAGGTAAAAATTACTTTATTTTTGTTGTCTTGCAGGAAAACGCTATTTTACAATAGGTAGGTACCTACTTAATAATTTCTGGACACTAATTACCGATATTCAATCATAGATTAAGCTGACACAAAAAATTAGGTCAATGAATTAGCGATAGCGAATATCGACATATTTATTATTATGCATATTCACTCCGCTTCTACCTATATACATTTTTATCACATTATTCAGCAAACACTTTGGTACGTACCTATGTACATTTGGTATGGACATGACAAACAAAGTCACACAAAGGCAAAAAGGCTCTCACATTGTTTACATTCAAATAAGAGACACGAAGCCGCCTAAACTAAGTAACTTGATATAGCTGTCCATTTTCCTTCGAAAATGAGTTTCGAATTTCAGAATAACTTTGCGAATTTACTAGTCTGGGTCTGCAAGCAAATACAGAGCTCGTAATGTACGATACTTATGTAGGTGACTCAGTAAAGGTCGCAAACAGACCGCCACATAAACCATCCATATTATGTTGACTCTTGTGTATTTGTTTACATTTGCTTTGCCAAATTGCCAAATAACGTACCCAAATTGATTTTTCGTCCTTGCGGGATTTTTTGCATAGTAAAAGAAACTCTCTATGTATAAGATTGTGCGAGTTGCAGTAATTTGTATCTGGAGCGGATGTTTTTCGTAATTTGCATAATTATCTACAGAACGTCGTAACATTTACTCGCTTGATGAATAAAATCTTATTTATTCATATTGTGAACTACAAATACATATTAAAACAAAAGACAAACGAAAATGTCTGAGTATTCTATTGCTACTATACCACCTAATTATCAAAAAAATAATGTCATTTATTTATCAACTTGAAACAACGAGTCTGAAAAAGGTTATTCCCAAGCATTGTCCTCGTTTGTCAACAAGATAAGTGAAAACCTCACGTTGGGCTTATAGATTCAACAACAATAATATAAAATGGCCGTGAACTCTCTCCAGTTTTCTGCGCAGTATAGTAATTGGCGCTAAGAATGCTATTCCATTAATCAAATATTACACAGAAATACGTGAATTGTAACGTAAATAATAATGTATGTGTGTGAGTAATACCTATTATGTAAAAGTATTCGGTGAATAAGATTTAAAGTAAATAGAAATACAATTTATTAACACAACTAAGTTACAGCTAACTGAATATGTAATATTGTGAATGATATTTACAAAGTTTTAATATTTGATTTCATTGCAATTCAGCATTCGTTGATGAGGTGTGGTTTACACTTTTTCCATGTAATTATTATTATATTATTCTATGACTTTTTCACTTGATTCTAGGTCTCGTTTCGCAAGTCGTATGAAGAACTGTGTTTGGTGTTTATTAGATTTACCTATAACAATTGTTGCGGATTCAAACTATCAAGATTGATATGTAATTCGGATTGCGATTAATATAATTTTATTTTACATCTTTTACATTTTGGCGGCAATCCTTGTTCTTTCTTCTTCTTGGCAACGGCAACACACCCGTTATGCCAAACACAGCTAAATAGGTTGTATATCTAATGAACATGCTCCAACAACAATACCTAGAGATCTGTGAAATAATATAGTCAGGATCTCATCTGTGAACACCTTTACCAAACCGTTCGTTTTGAAACCTTATAATATGAACAATAAGTTACCCCATATTATAATGTGGTGAAATAAAACGTCTTAGGGAAGTTGTTTCATTGTTTTGGTTTCCTCTGCCAAGACATTCAAGGACGCCCATTTCGAATATTCGGTCAAGGACATTACAACTGTGATGTTTACAAATAACATCCAAACGAATTAGATTATTTTCTTATGAAAAGTCTTTTTTTAAATTAAGGTAGGTAATTTTCAGCTAAATATGTTGGAAGGGTAAGTGTTACATAATAACATTAGGGAAAAGGATGAAGATGGTTCTTGTAGTTCCATTTTGAATTTTTTTCTATTTTTGAAATGGTACAAATGTGTGTGGGCTGTTTGTCGCCATAGATTACTAATCTGTCTTGAGCTGTATAATAATAATAAAGCCTTTATTTTCCGAGGATAAGTTACAATAAATTTTTACAAACAAAAGTAAAGAAAAAAATATAAAATATTAAACAAACAAGTTAACTGTACTGTACTTAACTATAGTATATCTCTGGTCACGGTGTGCCTTAAGGCAAAGGCCTCCTCCAATTCTTTCCAATGATTTCTGTTCGCCGCTACTCTTAACAAATGTGGTCCTAAGGTTACTTTCATCTCGTCTTCCCACTTCCTCGCTTTTCTGCCTCTACTTCTGGTGCCATCCCTGGGGTACCAGACTGGTGGGGGTCTTGAACTGTAAGTTATCATCAATTATTATCATGAGCCACTGGAAAGCTGATACCTATTTTAACAATCCAGCTTTTTATTTTATGTTCCTTACTTATTCCGCTGGCACAGCGACTCAAAGTTAGTCTTGGTCTCTGATAAACGCTTTCGCCACTTCTCTATTTTTTATTATTTCTTTTAATTTACCTTGTATAGCATTCAGCATTTGTAATTCAGTCAAAACATTATAATCGATTACTATTTTATCAGTGGCACTAAAGATATTTAATAAAATATTATTACATCTGTTGATATGCAGAGTTGTTTACAAAATTGACACAGAATGGCGCATGCCTACTTACCAGGGGTCAAGAACCTTGACTAGTTTATCATTTTTAAACAGTATTTAATGAGATGATAAAACTCAGACTGGACAAAACAACTATAAATATTTTAAAACTTAAGTCTCTTATTTTCAGTCTTATTATGTCCAGGGAACAAAAAAATAAAAACGACCACTTACTAAATGTTAAATTCGTTGCGGGGTCCAAGACAAGTTAGCGTTCCCTCGGGTTTTCCTGGGCTTCACTGCTCAGAGTCATTACGATGGTCGCCGCTGTGGATCCTGGCTACACAGGTGTTACAGTGGTGGGAGTGAGAGGTGGGCCAATACCCGAATTACTAAATGTTATGCTATTACATAATATCTGTGGTATTATACAGGGTGGATCTGTAACTTTGGACAATCTGACGTGGTGTGAATGACCTGTTGAAATAAAACTTAGTTGAAATAATAATAATTATCATATCTATTATGGAAGAGTCTCGTGAATGGAAATATATTTATTTTCAGCCTCAACAAAAGTTCTTATTAACATAACCAAAGCATCGACCGAGTGTATTGATTTCGAGATTGTTCTCTGGTGGAATTTCTACTTCGAAACAATACAACACGACTAATAAAAGATTAGATATTGCTTTGCAAGTGTAAGTTTATAGATCTTGCGTAAACAGATTTTTTTCAGGTTAGATAGTTTAGGTTAGCTATTCTTAAGTTGGTCGCTTAAGAAGTTGTGTATTAAATTATGCAAATTACTAAATCAATATTCCATTGCTATCACTTATACAGAGTGATTTGTTAGAGAGGGTACATATTGCAGGAGGGTGATGAGTACTCAGTTTTAATACGGAATATTACAAAAAAATAGGTAAAATTACAAATATTTTTATTTTTTTTTAAATCTAAATTCGACAAAACTACATCAAACATAAAAAAAAAATCGGCTTAAGGGTGTTGACTAATGACCACTAGTGATCTCGCGCACCCCACACCTCCGCCACATCCATCAGTTGTCGAAAAACCATCATTTTGCAAGAATTTTAGATATTTTTAAGTTGCGATTACTAAGGCATTAAGCTATATTCTTTGGTAATAATATTTTTACTGGTCGTATATAACCATCAGCTACCATGACCTTCAATATGTACCCTCACTAGGAAATCACCCTGTATAGAGATGATGCATAACGGTAAAAATCAGTTATACATAACTACAGAGTTATCGTAACAAATACGCTAATTAGTGCATCTATTTTCACAAAGATAAGTCACGAGGCAAGTAAAATTTTTATATGTTTTCGTGTTAAGTCATGTGTACGCTCACGTTGTTTTCAAACTACTAAAGATGAAACTCTCGTCTCAAAAACAACTCATGCGAATCGAATGCAATATGACAAAAGAAGAGCTCTTTTTAAAATAGTCATTGCTTGTTAGTCTGGCACCGAATCAGAAAGAAATCTTCGGGTGAAATTTGGAATTCTGGCTGTGTTTAAGTAAAAGAGCGCGAGCGAAATGAAAATGACAGGATAAATAAATATTTCATGATGAAAACACGGTTAAATTCCTTGGCAAATGAGGAATGTTTGGAAATTCTGATGTGAATGAACCTACATATTTAAAACTGTAGCAGAAAGTGGTCCAGTGATTAGAGACTTTTCATCAAGTCTTTTCATCATCATCATGTTTAAAATTATTTGAGTTAACCTATCTGTTTCGAAACAATACAAACAACTCTAAACAATGTTCCAATAATGTAAGAATTTTATGAGATTCAAGGCATAATCGGCCGTTTGAAGATTTTTTTGTATTTAATTACAGCTTACTGAATTTATCAGTAGAGGTACAGGTAATTATTATTAACTGATTTATTGAATAATCAATACAGAAAGTATAAAAACTCTATGTAAATAGGAAAAAACAGAATCGCTAGAAGCAATACGAGTTAAAATCTATCTAGATTACACTATAAGGATAGAAAATTATCTTGAATACAGAAGACTTCACAAAATGTTTAATCATGTAGTTGATATATCAACAGCCCAGTTTAATACACTTCAATGCAGCCTTCAACCCGTATCGATCGCCATGCAACGCGAACACCGTGTCGATGCCTTGTCCTTGTCCTGATTACAGACTAACAAATAATTCACGTCCTAGGTTGTCCTTCTATCGATCTATTTTTGTTTTTGCTTTGACCCTTGTGACCTGATTAAAACGATTAGCTTTGAAGGACAGTGAGGAACAATTGTCCTTGCAATTATATTTTAACAAACTTCACGAGAAAATAAATATTGTTACGTCTCTTCAAATTTTGATATGATAATTAATTTTACGCTGTTTAAAGTTATATCACTAACCGCTGTTAAAGGACATTAAATAAATGTTTATTTTAAAATGTATTTCTTTTGAATGTATGAGTTTTTACATATGCCTCAAGATAGTATTTTGTACATTTTACTATTTTCTATTGGTGGAATGCTAATTTTCATGTAGGTGTGCAAAATGTTACCGGAAGAGTAATATGCCAAGAACACTCTCCAGTGTCTCAAGGAACACTAATAATTTTATCTGTCACACCTAAAAGGGGAAGTGAATCAACTAAGCATCAATTTAATATATTGAAACTGGCTCAGTCTTGTAAAATCTGACCATCGTTGTATGATGACGTCACAATATATCACCAGACCAAACTGAGCTCTTCTTTTGATAATTGTGTCACTATCCGTAAAGATCTTTTTATATACGTCGTTAGGTTATTGTGCGCTCTTTTAGCTGATAAACATAGAGTTTATTTTAAGTTCCACATTAATTTTATTGCCAACATTTGGAACGATATCAACAATGATGTTCGGCAGATTTTAAAATGATTAAATGACATTCATATATCAGTATTATACAGTGTACGACCATATGAATGTTATAAATCAGTTCCGTTTAATAAGGTTGGATTAATTAGAAATATGTATTGGTCATGGATTTTCTTGTGATATCTACTTAAAGTAAAGAACTGCAAGCATTAGCTATAAATTTATGGAAATTAAAATTCTTGTAAGTGACATCTCATCAGGAAACTAAACGAGTTTGTAGGTAGAACATAACGTATTGTTTTAAATATGTCTGCATCCGGAAATCGAACGCGGAACTTATTCTAAAAGAACGATACATAGTTTACGTTCTAGGAAATAATACTTATATAATGATGTCGTAAGTATACTATAATTATAATCACTAATTAGAATTTCTCGTACGCATCTGGAATAGAATCCTATTGTTATAGCTTTCAGTGCCCGAACGCTTTTGGAAACAATAGAGCCTTAATTACCCCAAACAGAACGTCAAATCCAATGATCTATTATTAAAATATTGTGTAAATGACACGGAATTGAATGGCTAATGCTATATCGGTTTCCTTACTAGTAATTTGATTATGAAACTCGGAAGCCCAAACAGCATGACAAGTCAATTAGGTAGACAATAAAGACTATTATCAAATATTGGAAGTTAATGTTCAATGTCTTTTAACCGAACACAATTACACAAATAAAATTGTATACTCCCTTTTTTTTAGCTAGACAGATAAACGAGCTTACGTCCCACCTAATGGTAAGCGGTCACTGTCGCTCATGAACCTATACAATGTCAAGGCAATGAGGGGCCGTTCTCTATCACAATATTATTTCACGAGTTCATCATCATCATCATCAGCCCACACTCGTCCACTGCTGGACATAGGCCTCTCCCAAAATACGCCACTGAGCTCGATCTTCTGCTCGTCTCATCTAGTTGTTACCGGCCACCTTTCTTAAATCATCGTTCCATCTAGCAGGGGGGCGCCCAACACTACGTTTACCACATCGCGGTCTCCACTCTAGAACCCGTCTACTCCATCGGGCATCAGTTCACGAGTTCATGATGTGTAAAGTATTTCTTTTGAAATAGGAGGTACCTACAGTGGTTCTCAGAAGAATGAACTTCATAGGATGAAATCTGTTTCAGGTTGTTCGAAGGATTAGCACCTTGTGAGTATTAAAATAACACTAATTACTGTATTTATTTATGAGTTTTCTACAAAGAATACACTAAGTTAACACATTGATTACATAAGCATGAACAAAAAAAGAGTATGTGCATCTTTACTTACAGAAAACTACTGCATGCAAATTTAAACAATAAAATTTGAAGAATAGTGTACCGAGTAAAAACAAAATTATAAATATTTAATAACATCAAATTCATTCCATTAGGAACATTGTAATTTAAGATAAAATGGTACTAAAAATTCAGAAACAACAATTTACCAAGAATTAAAATTCAATATTTAAGAGTGAAACATGCAAATTAAAAAAAAAATACTTCAATTTAAGACACTAAAATATTGTTTTATTTATGATTTTTTTTTCTTTTTCGCCTTGTAGACAGGCGAGCTAACTAAAACATTGTATAAATAACATAAAATTTCAATACAATAGCAGTTATCACTAAACATAATAAAAAAATAAAGACAAAATAATAAAGAAAAAAATAAAGATAAATAACATTAAATTTCAATACAATAGCAGTTATCACTAAACATAATAAAAAAATAAAGACAAAATAATAAAGAGAAAAATAAAGATAAATAACATTAAATTTCACTACAATAGCAGTTATCACTAAACATAATAAAAAAATAAAGAAAAGTACCTATTACAAAATTAAAATATATCCAGGCAATGATCATGATTTATTATAAAATTAAAATAGAATACAAATAAAATATTAACGATTGTGAACAATTTGAATTAATTTGAATTTGAAATACTGTAATATTACTAGACTAACAATTTAAAACTGTGTTGGCAGAAAGATGTCTAAGATGTTTAACAAAAGATTCAACATCTTGTTTAATTTATTTAAAGAGTGCACGCTTTAACCTTGTATCAGGTCTGCCTTATAATCTACTGCGTTAAGGGCTTGTTTACGAATATTAAGTGTAATTTATAAACGAGAACGACCTTGTTGAGTCAACATGCGGAGTGTCAGGTACGCCAACTACTGCCAGTTGAGCCATCAACGCACACTATTTCTTGAGGTCTGTAGGTCTTATATGATTTGCTCTTGGAATGACCTTGCCGACCACGTGCAGGGGCCGTGTCAGCGCACCCGACCAGCTGTTGTGTAATCAAGATTACAACGGAATTAACGGGATTGTACCTAATCCACTAAAAGTTGTTTCTATTTAGTCAGTCAAATCAAAATAGTTTATTATCAGAAATTTTGTACAAACTGATACAACTTTAACAATGGTCCCCGCACTAGGCCAGACCTGTAGGTATTGCATGTATGTAGTCATATTGGAAGATAGCTATAGAACGGTTATAATCAGACCTTAATTGTAGCTGAGTTTTAGTTCTAAACTTCCATTGACGATTTTATTCTTGACGTTAAGATATTCTGAAATGGTTTAATATTTCGTATACTCGAGAGCTTACTATATGTGCAAATTGTAATTTGAATGTAAATTTAGTGGTGAAATGATATTGATGTTACTGCTGATTGTGAATATTAAATTTTGAATTGTACCTAGTTCTTGATGTTAGACGTAGACGAAGTCAATAGTTGTTAAATTCATTAAATACTTAACGAAAAATGTTGTAATTACGGATGATACATCTGTGTGAACAATATAAATTATATGACAAATTGTACCTTTACATTATATTAAAAAATAAATTATATTTCGCGTAACTTCCATAATCACTTATTTATTTATGTTTTTTTTTTAGTTGGATGTAATCACCGCACTATAACCTCCAACATCTCACACTCAGCGTCCGAACCCCAGCTGAGGCCAGAACCCACCACGGGGTTATAAGGGACGGCGCGACGCGTTACGCCCAAGGCACTCTTTCCCGTCGCGCCGCCCCCTATTTATTTATGTAATAATTGTATTACAATTAGGGTAACGGTGTTCCTGTACCAACCCATTACTGCCGACTGTAGGGCTCAGGTCTCCTCAGAAGAAGGATTAGGCATAGTCCACCATGCTTGCCCAGTGCGGATTGGGGACTTCACATATCTTCAAAGGATTTTTAGAATCCTTTTCCGACATGCAGTGGTGTGCAACGGTGTTCGTATTTTTTTAATTACACACTACACAGGGCTAACTTTAACACGGGACAATTATACTAACGGTGAATATGAGTGATTATTAATTGAATGTGTATAATAAAAATATATTTCATTCAATTAAAACCTAAAAGATTTGGTATGTAAATACCTTCTCCAAGGTTGGGCAGAAACCAGTTAATACTAGTTATCATTTTGTGATTTTATCCATTATTTTCTTACGATAAAATTGATATCTTTTCCTGTGTTTTAGTTTTATCGTTTCACGTGTGTATTTATTTATCTTTAAACTGTAGTTATGCTTGACTGTGGTATATTGTTTATAGTTCCAATACATTCCTGTTAATAATGGAAATTCCAGTTATGTCTGGTACAATTGAAATTTGTTTTATGTTGTGTGCACATGAAAACTGAACCATTGTCTTATTCATACCCATATGAATTTACAGTTACCTAAAAGTATCAGTAGCAAGTAAGACAAGTAGCGTTGGATTCATAATAGAGAAATCACTATATAGTCTGTCGCAATACAAGATTTTTAATTACATGTAAATGTAAATTCATGTTGCTTAAAAACTACATCTAAATTTGTAATCAGTGAATTAAAACCTGCAAAAAAAATAAATTTGTCTTTGAAGTTTCGATTTCCGTTCGAGTAAAATTTCATATTCTAAACATCGATAAAGAACGTTTGTGCGCTGTACAAAGAACATTCTAGACTTCGATCGATCGAGAGTGTTCTGCTCTCCCCTCTTCATTTTATTTTATCGTGTTTGAATTCCATCCTGACAGAGAAGGGGTGACCGTTTTGCGATGTTATATTTAAATTCACATTTTCTCGATATTTCTATTTTTGTTGCAATAAAGGGCAGATATATTCTTAATGACCTATTTGTATATGTATGTATTGACATATTTATTGTAGAAGAATTTGTAACAAACACTGAACTTGTATTAAGTACAGTATTAAGTACAAGGATATAGTGAAATGTCTTAATCTCGTTATGAACACTTCGATCATTCGAGAAACTACGCTTCGGAACGCGAAGTCATAACTTGCGATTAATTATGCGGTAGTGGTTCGAAAATGTATGTCCTATGCAAAATCAATAATGACATAGGTAATATAAGGTACATTAGAGAACTTATGACACTGTCTATCAAATTCTTTAAAAACAGTCGTCCACTTTTACGTATAAAATACGAACTTGTTTACTAAACACAAAACCCACGTTCATGAGTAATCTCCCGTAAATATCTCTCCCTTAAGTTCCTTAAAACATAGTTGTAATACTTGTATAAATAGCGAGACGTGATTCGTAATAGTGTCTATAAGATGAAGGTGTACAAAATAGAAAAGCAACATTAACGGGTCGTTGATCTCTGTGACCGTTTCGCGATCCAAACTAAGAGGTTCTAACACAGATTTACTGTCTTCAACGACTGTATCGTTTTTAACTTTTCTTTTCTATTGAACGAAAGTATTTCTTAGATTACACCATAGAGATTCGATTATCAGTTCTACGATATCACTGCGTGAATTATATTGGTAGATGGAGATCTGAAGTGCTCTGAATATTTTCATTTAGTTTTCTCAAAAACGGTTTGTAATATTATCTCTATATTATGGAGAATAATTAGGGATATATCAACGTCACAGACCGATTAATATGGCATAGTAAGTGTAATCTTCGCCACAGCGTATACGCTGGTAAATATTATTATGTCTTATGTATGTGATAAAAAGTTTATAAGGTAAACAAAGCGACTATGTGCATTATCATTTAGAAAAAAGAGCATCAAAAAACTAGTAACCGGTTAAGATTAGGAGCCTTATAAATAGGGGCCACCTCCTTCTCTCAAGGCTGCCACACCTCTAATTGGCTCAGCAGACAGGTATACGAGCATGTGAATCACTAGGTGGTAAACAATGATTGGCCCTCGCAAATGCTGTCTATTCTAGAAATAGGAATTACTTACCTTTACTCTTACTGAGACTACTATTTTCAAACCTCTTTTTTATAGGTACATATTTATTAGTAGTTTTGTAATTAATAGGCTCTAAATAGTAAGCTATGAATAACTCTGTTTAACTCAGTGCTGTACTTAATTGACAAGGTTACCTTTTCTATTCATTCTAGAATAATATAAATATAAAATCAAGGTTTAACTAGAACAGGTAAGTTGCGATAAAAATAGAATAAAGTGAATATTACAATCACGGGTTATTATAATCACGGGTTCTATTTAATTACAAAACCAAAACCTTATTATCCTAATTATGGTATTTTCTTTGATATGTATTCAAAAGGAATTTAATTTTGAACTCAAGGTTTCAAACAGCTGAGGTTAAAACAAAGTAGGTTTTGTTTTACAAATCTGAACTGAATTAACAATAGATAAATTATAGGTATTGTTTTCAGTTAAATGAAAATGTTACAATGCTAACAAATTAAAAATAGATTATTCCTCTGTTTGTTTGCAATAATTTGCACGGTATTAGGTTATTTGTGGTATTCATTTGTATGTATATTGATGTTACACTTTACTTAAACTACATTAGAACTTTATATGTATGTATTTACATAACAAATTGAACTAAATTTACCTACTTTTATTGTACACAATTCTAGGTATAGCTTTGAAAACATTTAACTAGAAATAAGTAAGTAGCTGTTGTAGATTTGTAAAATTATTAAAAGTATTAGATGATGTTTTCTTGTTAGTCCCCAATCCGCACTGGGCAAGCGTGGTGGACTATGCCTAATCCCTCTTCTGAGGAGACCTGAGCCCAACAGTGGGCAGTAATGGGTTGGTACAGAATTAGATGATGTTTTATAATTAACTTTTTTTAAAAATAAAACCTGTTTTAAGATATAAGAATTCAAGAAATTGATATGCTCCTACTAAACTGCTGCATGTATAATATCTTAATAAAAATACTAAAATTCGATTATATCCGAAAATGTTAATTAATACACTCGTGCAGAAACCTCACAATGTCCACATCGATTCAAGTAACATGTTTTAGCTCTAACTCGTAAAACACGATTGTCACATTTCGTCGCCTCAGTGCTTGTTTGGCCTATCTGCACTCGAGCAAATTTTACAGGAGACAGCAAACAAGCACGGAATTTTCTTTAAGTGCCGTGTTGAGAAAAAAATTGAAATTAGATTTTTATTGTTTTAGAATTGAATATTTAAAAAAAAAAATTACCAGTCGGTTGGAAATTTTATTCTTTATAATACTGCATTAAAAAGTCATTTTCGTAAAAAATGTCAGATAGGCCAAACAAGCACTGAGGCGACGATTTGTTAACATGTGCTTGCACGTGTGTAGGTATCTTGATCTAAATTGACGATGTTCGCAATTTAAAAACACTCAAATTACTCAAGGCAATGTCTTGCCAATACTATTTTCATTGTATATAGGTTGATGCCAATATGTCCATCTTCAGAGAGAGGTATAATTAACAATACTGTTTTGTTAAAGATTTCTATTTATTTTTTAAATAGGATGTAGCTTATTATAAGCGCCAAATAAGTCATGTGATGGCTGTGTATGCACCTGACAAAAATTATACCTAATTGAATTTAAATCTATCTATTTAAATGAAATTGTAAAATTTTCAAAAACTTTCAATGAAAAGTTTAGTTAGTTAATTAAATACTTTTTATTTTACTATTACATCATTACATCTCATTCCTTTTAATGGGCAAATAGCGAAGAAGTGGCTAAACAATAGCGAAGTGCACGTTATCATAGTTCTAGTTATTGTAATCTATGCTTAGTAAAAGCTTTGCACGAAAATTTCATATCTATACTAAAGTACATATACCGACTATTTGTTATTTCACCGTACAAAATAGAAAGTAACAAGGTCATATAAAATTAAACCGACTGCGATCTTGACTGTCGAGAAAGTATACTTAAAATAACATCTGAAGGGCGCTAATAGTGAGGAAGCAGTAATCTTAAGATTTAATTCTATTTCGATTTTTTTATTTATCAGAATTTTTGTGGTACCTAATTCAAGTTGTTCTAGGTAATTGTATTACTTTAAAATTTCGTTTAAAAGTTGATGAAAATAGAGAATTTGTTTTCATCTTTTTGAAAATGTTGTGGGTATTATAATTTGATGAACAACAAAAGTAATTTAATGAGACAATAGGTTAATATTCAGAGACAGTTCTTGTGTACCTACTAAAGTAAAAATTAAACATAAATTATTGACAAAGAAAAAGTTCACAACAATTTTGTAGTTTCCTTAGTATTTATGATTTTTATGTCAATTCCAAAATAGAAATGCTAATTTTACGCCTTACATTCTATTTCAGTATGTATCTTACACAAGAAGCTTCTAGAACAATCGCATTCATTTATTAAAACTCACTTGGTAAGAAACTTTTCATTCCAACAAAAATATAGGAATTTCACGTTTTGATGAAACTCGTTTTATACATATTGGACTTCATTAGTTAAGAACTTGTATTCGTTTTTTAAATTCCTTTTTGTAAGTATATCTTATATCCGCTTATTGATATTATACTTACAGTAAGTATCAAGTCTGATTGTACGACTGTTAAAACTTGTTTAGTTGGTTTTATGTTAAATTTTACCTTAAATATTACTATGGCAGTATTTTATTAAACAGGAAAAAAATTGATTTAAATGTACGATTTATTATGAGTTACCTATGTTTTAAAATTTTAGCACACATATTTTTTTAAGAAATATTATGCGTGTATGGCAAAATCTTAGTTTTGATTCAAATTTCAGTTATGCAAGCAAACGAGTTGACTTTGACTTTGACTTAGGTATATTTCTTCGAATTTACAATAAGTCTTTTATATCGAGTAATCGAGTGTCAAACTTAAGGCTCATTGAACTTGATTCTTATGAAATTGGTTATTCAGCCATTATTAAAATGCGATTATTTTTCTTGACGTTGTCCAATACTAAAATTAAGTGAAGGTAAGTTTTAAGTTCTTTTAGTTCATCCTTATCCCATTCAGATGGAGTCGGCGCATATGTTTTAATATTCTTTCATTCTTTGACATATTACTTTATAGTAGTTAAGTGTTACCTTAAAAATATGAAAGTTTACAGAGAAAGTGAAAAATTGATTTTTAACCTGAATAATATTATTATGGTTTGCCAAAATATTTACCAGCCAAGTATTTACACGCTAAATACATATATACCTACGCGGTAAACTATTTAAGGATACGTGTGGACTTTCAATTATCTAATTTTACATTTACTCAATATATTATGCAATCGTATGTATTGAGTAAATGCAACTCAGACATCATGAATCATTTTATCCATAATGTTCCCAGATTTGTTTCTTTCAAAGACTAATTCTAAAATCGATATCGAACCATAAAATCCACTTCCCTAGCTTCAATACGTTCAAGTTTCAATTGTCTGCAGTGGAAATTTCCACGGTAAAACATGCAACCTTCGGATGCTCTGCTCTAACACACGGTGTTTCTTGTATTTTCTTCTCTTTCGTCAACAGTTAACGCAGGCGCTCTGACCCAACCGGTTTGGACTCTTCCCACTTAGGTACTTTCACATAAGTCCGTCTCGCTCCAGACGAGTTATCGTTCCATTTAACGGATAGCTCTGTGCTATGTATACTTCTCGGTCGTCGGCCAAATGATTTTGTTACCTGTCTTTCTCTAGAGTTTGAATGAAGTAAATTTTGTAGTGTTGATGCAGAGCTACAGCTTCAAATTAAACAAAATACTATGGGTTAGCTACTACAGCCACGTGCTTGAGGTGAACGACTGATATTGCAGATAACATTGAAAATAAATAAACAATAACGAATTATGTCATTCTGTAATAGAAGCGATTAGAAGAGATTTAACGTAGTTTACGTTACATTATAATACTTATATTGTGTCTAACATGTATGCAACATGGAGACCTTTGCAGTTCTTATGACGTAGATATATCTGAAAATAGAATGTTTGTCTTTATTCCAGAGGCATTGACAAGATATTTTTATTTTGAGCAATAAATGCACTTTAAATAGCAGCTAACTAATTTTATAAACGCAAATACGAAATCTCCGAACGCATTCATGAAATGTGTTCAAAAATATTTTCAGATGCGCTTATAAACAAAGCGTCCTCAATCATTGTAATTTGGCCTCGAATCATAATCATATCTACTTGAGGTTTATACAATGTACTGAGACTGTTAAATATAATAGGTATGTCTATATTAATATTTTATGTCTAAATAAGTACAGAAGATAATTTTAATGTGAAATTTTGTTATCTTTGCGAACGTTACAAAATACTAACTTGCTGAAAAATACATGATGAGTAGCGTGAACATTACAAGCTATAATATGTATTATGCTAATAACTAGTAACTTACTTACTTAAGTAACAATTAATATCGTACTAGAAACAGCTGGCAACGGTTAAAGTAGGCAATTAAAACGTAACAGTAGGTTTAACCTACTGTTAACTTATCGAAAACAGTTTCTATTTTTTTCTATGTTGTTTTTAGAGTATTTGGTCTGCTTTAGTTATCACGATGTCAATGTTGACCAAAATATTCGTGACATTGATGACGTCACGGGCGACGACCAGACGAAGATATTTTAAAATAAAAAGCGAATACTGAATATTGCGAAAAACGGTGCCGTCTCCACGAGATTTTACGATACGATTTATGAGCATGTTATCTGTAATATTTCTTACTAAGACTGATAAGTAAAGGTCTTTTTATCAATATATTGTAGACTTATCTTGTCATTTGTAAAAGTTGTAAATACTAATCTTTCTTAACCTTTTTTGTATGAAAGCATTTTAAAACCTATCAATTTATTTATTGTTATCAGTTTTAAAAACACCACTAACAATATGAGTTTTTTGAAAATTATTTTATTGCATAAGTAAGAATTTAAAAAAATAATATTAGTTTTCATGTAGTGACTACTACTTTCATGTAATCTCATTTGCTGAAAGTAGATAGTCGCAGGTCTCATGTTCTAACGATACAACTAAACAGTGTATTTTAATATTGGAGATGAATTGCAGAACATAAATAAATGAAGTGACGTGTGTACGTGCGGTGAAGCTTGTCGTTGTTGGCACAGAATCTGTTTACATATCCCCTGTTCCGTCGATGAATCTCGTGATTATGGACTTGTAGCTGTCCCGAGAAGATATCACTAAATATTACCAATTATGAACATGGTTAAAAAAAACTGATGATCAGTAAATTAAATTACTATATTTATTTACTATCTGATAGGTAGGTACGCTCGTTTATCATCATAGAAAAAAACAAAACAACGATGCCAAGATGCGTCAGAAACGAAACGAAAATATAGAGAAAATGATTTTTATTTTTTAGTGATGCAGTTCGACTCGAGTAATATTTTATATTGTTTAGATAACTTCAGTTGTTTTTCGAATATTGCTTATATGTAAAATGGAATAACCGTAAAAACTGATACTTATTAGAGGGGTTTCCATTAAATTCACGAGATAAACAATGATAGCGTCGGGTAAATATTATTTGTGTACCGACATGAAAATAAAAAAGTGTGATCAAAGTCACGTATACAAGGACTTACAGTGAATAACATGATGTTATGCTCATATCAATTGATTAAAGTGTTTTGTAAGCCTAACCTAGATTGGTACGTTCGATTTTTATATTAATTTTGAAAATAAATTATAGCAAAAAACATGAAAAAAAACATCTAATTACAGATGTAATTGCAATTACACACGATCTTATCGTTTCATTGACGCTATATTATTGGATATTTGCCACGAAAATCCATAAATTTTTCGATCGACAAGCTGATTCACGTCTATAATAAATTTTATTTAATTATTACACTATCGAGTGATTTTACTGCTAGCGACATCTGTTGTCGAGTAGTAGTACTTTTCTTGAGTGTAATAGTTTGCTATCCTGTCAACAGATGGCAGGAGATAGCCACGTTACAGTTTTCTAATAGCTTTAACAGATGATTAATAGATGTCGCTTTAACAAAAAAAAACATTTTATATTTAATTGTCATGAGATTTTTTACATAACTGTGTATTCTGTTTTTTTTATCCTTAAATAATGTACCGATTGGATATTACCTGTTATCACATCATTCCAGGTGATTCTAGTAACAAAGATGAACCGATTTGAACGATATTTTTTCTTATGCGTTGGATCTTGGAGTATCACTGTAAAATTACTTTTTACTATCATAATAGTATTTCTCTTTGCATATTCGAAGAATAATGATTTGGGTTTGCTGTAGACCTACCGTATACAGGGTGTCCCAAAACTATGCGACATGAACGGGAAGTATCTTAAATATTGGAGATAGGATGTTTTGCTGAAAGGAAACATCAGTTTATTTTTCCCGTTCATGTCGCATAGTTTTGAGACACCCTGTATAGATTTCGTTAATGTCAAAGACAAACTTGCACTTACTAGGAGTCCCAGAAAGAATGGCATATGTTGACAACAGTGAACAGAGTCATTGGTAGAAATTAACGTTCAGAAAAAGTCTCAAGTAGGTTTATTCATCTCTCAATTTACACTGACTAAATTATTCAAAGAATGTAATTACCACCGACTGGACTGTGGGAATTAGTCACCCCAACAGGCGGTAGGTATCAATTACGATACGCTTTACTTGATTTCCCTCGGCGGTGATCTCCTAGTCGTTACTCAAATGGCACACGACCTGTCAACACTAGTGTGTAGATCGTGGTAGTTGGGATTGTTGGGAATACAATTAGTAGTTTAGTTATTTTTATTAAATAACTAGTAGGCCCACACAACTTCGTCTGCGTCACATAAGTAAATTTTCTCACCGTTTAAACCCTCCCTAGACTTCTACGATTTTTTCAAGATTAAAATAAGCCAAATCGGTTCAGTCGTTCTCGAGTTTTAGCGAGACTAACGAACAGCAATTCATTTTTATATATAAGATAAATAACGATAAAGAGCAATACAGCTAAAATTTTAGAGGTTAATTTTGACTTAGGCGACAGTAACCAAAATCCGTCAGGTGGCTCTTAGGACAACCATAAATTTGTTTACCTGCTTTTTTTGATTTTTTTCCATTCAAAGTAATGTAATTTAATTATCAACTATCCAAAATTATTGATTTTGGATAGTTGATAATTAAATTACATTTATTTGTTAGTATATTTTTTGTACCATCTGCCATCCTACTACTTATACTCTTTCCGCATACCTTAATTAATTTAATCTTACAGAACTGGGGTTCATTGTTATCTAAACTTTTAGGTATCTATAATACCTAGAACCTAGCGTTATTTAGTTACCATTGCTCCGGAACATCAAAGCTTTATTTGTGTTAAAATCGTCGAACCACATTTAAAGAAGGACATTCAATGAATGTTCAATGCAGGACTTAAATTATTTAGCGTGTAATACGATTCTTTCGTCACCCCTCAATTCGACACGTGTTAGGGAATTACATTGGCGACAAATTCACTTTTAATGCTATCACCATGTCTAGTACTAAATAACACTATAGGATTCTTCGAATAAAATATTGCAATAGTTTCGGTGTTTAGAACCATACAAAATTATTTTTTATTTTAAATTCATTTATTAGTTTATTGATTGCCTATTTTAAAATTTGTTTTTACCTGATTACTTTGAGTGATAGCTAATAAAAAAAATAGGTATATCTAATAACAAGCATGACCAAGTATGGATTAATCTATTTTTTACTAGTCATGGACAGATTGATTATATGGGTGGATAATGTTGTTATGATATACCAATAATAATTCCTTGTATCATGCATTTACATAATGTCCACCTATAAGCTCTTTGCACTAATTAGGTACAAAGATAGTGATGTACTAAAAATGAATCCAATCACGATTAAAAGGTCTTCGTTAACGACTAATAAATCAATTTGATAAGTAAACTTCTTTATTCGGTTAATACTAAAATATAAACAGATTGTTACCACGGCCATTGATTCATTTACACTAGAGCTGTCTAGACAAGGCAGTCTAAAATTATAGTGTTTTTAATCTTTAAATTAAAATGAAATAGGCGAATCACAATTCAAGATGAAGTTAATAGTTTTCTGTTTGATAATTTATATAGTGAATGTGCAAGCGAGATGTCGGTTCCGCGGAGAATGTGTTACAATCGGTTCTCACGCTAAACCCTGTCCTGTGGATATGGAAGCTGTAAGCCATGTCGAAGGTCTTAACCCAGAAGAAACCGAAGAAGCCATAGATATTTTAGGCAACCGATGCCCCCACTTGGTATACGATGACGAAGGTAATGTTAAACCTTATGAAGAGATTCTTACCTGTTGTGAACCTATCCAAGTCAAGAAACTGTCAAGCGATTTAGCCTTAGGCGAAGGTGTTTTAGGTCGCTGTCCAACGTGCTTCAGAAATTTCGTAAGACAAATTTGTGAAATGTACTGTTCGCCTGATCAATCTAGATTTGTTGAAATACATACAGAGATTGCTCCTAACAACATAGAGTATGTAGAAGCAGTAGATTACAGACTGCATGAACCATTCATGCTGGGAGCATTTGACTCGTGTTCTGAAGTATTAGTACCACAGACTGGTCTACCAGCAGTTAATTTAATGTGCGGAGACGCTGTCGTTTGTGATGCGGACGCTTGGTTTAGATTTACGGGAGATACTGCTAATAACCCAATGGCGCCACTACAAATAAATTTTCTAAGTTGGCCAACGGAAGAAGACTCAATGAATGAAGAAGCACTCCCGTGTTCTGAAACTATGGAAGGTGACCTACCATGCAGCTGTGTTGATTGCAGTGCAATGTGTCCTGTTGGTCTTGAGCCTGTTGTACCACCAGTATGCAAGATACTGAGTGTTAACTGCCTCGGATTTTCTATTGGTTTGACTGTTTTTGTTGTTTGTATCATATTATTTATTGTATTGACGTTATTAGAATTTAGGAGAAGGCGAAATTTTGTAACTCGTAATGTTAAAATCAGCGATACAAGGAAATTTACAAAGTTTTTTCAAAAATCTTTTTCGAAAATTGGTGTTTTTTCGGCAAGTAACCCCGTTTTAATGATATTGTTTGCTTCTTGGGTTACTTTTTCAATGATTTATGGTGCGTTCAATTTAAATCTAACCACTAACCCTATTGAACTTTGGTCTTCTCCTGATTCTCGCAGTCGTCAAGAACTTAATTATTTTAATACGAGGTTTGGTCCGTTCTATCGTGCTGCACAAGTATTTTTACATTTTAAAGGTTTAGACTCATTCACAGTAGATAATGTTACTTATGGATCCGCATTTAGAATAGAGGCCTTGCGAGAATTAGTAGAACTTGAAGATGCAATAAAAAATATTAACAGAGATGAAAGTGGTGTAACTTTAGAAGAAGTATGCTATGCACCTATCCGATCCAGGGGAGCAACTAAAGAATTAGATCAATGTGTCTATTTATCTGCATCAGTTTATCTTGGCGAAAATAAACATGACATTAATGAAAATACTTACCTTAATGATATTCAAAGTTGTTTAAATAATTTCCTTTCCTTTGGTTGCTTGGCAAGTTGGGGAGGAGGTGCGGAACCAGAGGCAATTTTTGGAGGCTTTGAAGGGGACGATGTTTTGACTTCCAACACATTAATAATTAATTTTCCCATATCTAATTTCTTGTTAGAAGAGAACCTTCGACCAGTTTTAGAATGGGAAGAAAGATTTATCGAACTTATGGAAAAATATGAAGCGTCTGGAAAGCCAGATTATGTAGAAGTAGCATTTGGAGCCGAAAGATCAATTGAAGATGAAATTAGGAGAGTATCAGTAGCAGAAGCTGTTCCAATAGCTATTAGTTATCTTATAATGTTTATTTATGTAACTTTAGCCTTGGGTAATATTAGATACTGTAGTACGTGGCTCATAGATAGTAAGGTATTGGTAGCAATAAGCAGTATTTTAGTTGTGGTTATATCTATTGTGTGTGCCATGGGAGTCATGGGATATGCGAATTTTACAAGTACGTTGTTAGCTATAAATGTTATACCTTTCTTTATACTGTCAGTTGGTATTGATAATGTATTCCTTATGGTAAATACATTGCATGACGTACAACGAAATTTAAAAGAATATAAGGATTATGACGAGAATTTCAGTTTCGAAAAGAAAAAGAGGTTCGTTTTCGAAAAAATGATGGGAACTGTTGGTCCTTCTATGTTCGTGTCCTCTGTCACGCAAATCTCCTGCTTTGCGATTGGTAGTGTCACTGATTTTCCAGCTGTTGCAACATTTTCTGTTTTTGCTAGCTTATCTCTAACTTTTTTGTTTATTTTTCAGATAACAGCCGTTGTTGGTATATTATCTATCGATTACAAAAGGGTTCAGCAAAATCGTTTCGACATTTTCCCCTGTTTACGTAGTAAAGTATCTATAGATGCAAGTGAAAATCCACCTTACGTTAGTTTTACCAAAAGGCTTATGGTGCCTTATTCTAAAATTATCACAAATTGGAAAGTACGAATTGTAGTAGCTATTGTATTTGTAACGATTGTATCTTTGAGTATAATTGCAGTTCCTCATTTGGAAGTTGGTTTAGATCAGGAAATGGCTTTACCCACTGATTCATATGTATATAGATACTTAGTGGCTGTTAGTGAACTTTTGCGTATAGGTCCACCAGTTTATTTCGTTTTAAAGGCTGGATTAGATTTTACAAAACCAGATCATCAAAATGTTGTGTGTGGAAGTCAAATGTGTTATGATGATTCTCTGATAACTCAAATATTTTTGGCTGCTCAGCATAGTGAAATCACTTATATTTCACGAAGTTCTAATTCTTGGCTTGATGACTTCTTTGATTGGACTAATTTACCTGGTACCTGTTGTAGATACAATGCAACTGATAATAGTTTTTGTCCGACGTTAGATACATCTCCAGAGTGTGTATTTTGTTCGATAAGCAGGAATGAATGGTCGAGTGGTCTTAGACCTAGTAAAGAAGCCTTTCAGAGATATGTACCATTTTTCTTACAAGACGAACCAAGCCAGACATGCACTAATGGAGGGTTGGCCAGTTATTCTAGCAGTGTCAATTATATTCTTGATTCTGAAGGTCATTCCACTGTCCATGATTCCAATTTCATGGCGTATCATACAGCGTTGAGTAGATCATCAGATTTCATCAATGCTGTAAAGTATGGTTATGAAATTAGCGCTAATATCACTACCGCTATTCAAAAACATACGGGGTTAGACGATGTTGAGGTATTTCCTTACTCTGTGTTCTATGTATTTTTTGAGCAATACCTGACTATTTGGTCGGACACTTTTGCCGCGTTAGGTTTCTCGATCTTGGCCGCTTTAGCTATAAATCTTGTAGCATCTGGGTTCAATTTATTGACGACATTCGCTGTTATACTCACTGCTGCTATGGTCGTGATTGATATGATGGGCGTTATGTTTATCTGGAATATCCCACTTAATCCGGTTTCATGCATTAATCTTATCGTTGCGATTGGAATTTCTGTTGAGTTTTGCAGTCACATTGCGTATGCTTATGCGACGAGTCGTCGACCTAATCATGAGAGAGTCCAAGACGCATTACAACAAGTTGGCTCCACTGTTATTACTGGAATCACTTTTACAAACATACCAATCATTGTTTTAGCTTTTTCAGTAACTCAAGTTATAGAAGTATTTTTCTTTAGGATGTTTTTCAGTATTATTATATTAGGATTTTTGCATGGTATGGTTTTCTTCCCTGTACTGCTAACGTTTCTTAACAATTTAAAAGCGAAATCTTTTTAGGAAGTTTTAGTCTGTATTTTTGTAATTTATAATAGATCTATAGATTATGTTCCAAACAGTAAGTTCTTTGTTGATTTTTCGTAATCGCAGTTTTCGTAATCGAACCCTTTTGGTGGCAATAGGGTCACTACTAGTGTATTTCCAGAGGTTTGTTTACAGTGCTAACAAGATATTATTAGACCTTCTTAATTCATTAAAAAAAATAGTGACAGTGTTGCCTTAATTTTTTTAATAAATAATTCACGCACACTGGAAGTCCATAAAGCGTCTTCTTGTGTGAATGATTTAAAAAAAATAATTAAACAAAAAAATGTTTCGAAATACAATGTTTTGTATTTTGAAACTTTTTTCAAATTATAATAATTAACATATTCTAACACTAATTTATAACTGTAACATATACTTAATACCGAAATAAATTAAGTAGCATTTTAAAGTTTAGTTAATGAAAAAACATTGTGCATGAAGTTAATCCGTAGAAATCACAAAGCAATTTGTATCATTTTTACAATTTCTTACTTATATAGGTATATAAAGGTCCTCTAAGCAGCTGTCGACGATAGGCACAAAATTTCTAATCACCGATTAATATATTTTAATCACACACCTGCATGTTAAGCTGATAATAACTGATAATATAGCGATAGTAGTTAGATTAATTTGTCCTTCACTCCTATTAGTATTTCACTCGTACAAAACAGCTGGACTGAGCACGTTCTGTTTTAAATATGCAAAAGTAACGTAAAAAATATTACAAAAAATGAAGACTCTCGTGACGTTAATATTTATATTTTTGTACACAAGCAAAGTGAACGCAAGATGTCGGTTTCGAGGTGAATGCATCGAAATTGGAGGCCACTCTAAGCCTTGTCCTGTGGATATTGAAGCACAACCTATTATCGAGGGATTGTCGACAGAAGAAGCAGAAGAGATCGTTGGGCTTTTGACGCAAAGATGTCCCACTTTTGTATTCGACGAAGATGGTAATATAAAACCTCTAGACCAAATATTAACTTGTTGCGAGCCATTACAAGTCAGGAAACTTGCGGATAGTTTAATGTTGGCTGACGGAATTCTAGGTCGTTGTCCAACATGCTTAAGAAATTTTGCAAGACAAATCTGTGAGATGAACTGTTCTCCTGAACAATCTCGCTTCGTCGACGTTTATACTGAAGTGTCAGGAGGTGTTGAATATGTCAATGAAATTGACTACAGAGTTTACGAACCTTTTATGCTTGGAGCTCACGCGTCATGTGCGGGTGTTATCATTCCACAGACCGGTTTACCAGCGATCAACATGATGTGTGGAAATGCAGTCGTCTGTGATGCCGATGCTTGGTTTGGATTTACTGGAGACACAGTAAATAATCCCATGGCGCCTGTGCAAGTCAACTTTTTAAGATGGCCTACACCTGAAGATTCTATGAGTGTACCTGCCCCACAATGTAACGAAACCGCAGAAGGAGATCTTCCATGCAGCTGTGTTGATTGCGCGGCTATGTGTCCAACGGGAAATGAACCAGTTATTCCAGAAATCTGTACCATTTTGAATGTCCATTGCGTCGGTTTTGCTGTTGGTTTAACGTTCTTTGTAGTTACAACTATAATATTTATTATTTTTACGCTTTTTGAATACCGTAAGTCAAGAAATATTGAATCCAAAGATCCATTGCCGACTGATGTTCGAAAATTTACTAAATTTTTCCAAGACCTATTTGCAAAAATTGGTGTGTTCGCAGCAAGTAATCCTATCCTGGTAATAATGCTTACATCTTGGTTATCAATAGGTATGTTGTATGGAGTTTTTAATCTTAATATCACTTCAAACCCCATAGAGCTTTGGTCTTCACCAGATTCTCGCAGTCGTGAACAATTAGATTATTTCAATACAAGATTTGGTCCTTTTTACCGTGCTGCTCAAGTTTTCTTGCAATTTAAAGGGTTGGAACCTTTTGATGTAGATAATGTTACATACGGACCTGCGTTTAGAATTGAAGCTATAAGAGAATTGGTTAAACTTGAAGATGAAATTTTTAAGATTGGAAGGGACGATGGTGGAGTTACATTAGAACAGGTGTGCTATGCTCCTAATCGTCTTAGAGGTGGAGAACAGAGACTTGATCAATGCGTATCTATGTCTATATCTGTATACCTCGGAGATGATAGAAATGACATCAATGAAAACACGTACTTAGGTCAGATACAAAATTGTTTGAACAATCACTTTGCACTCAATTGTTTAGCTTCATGGGGCGGTGGCTCTGAACCTGAGATCACCTTCGGAGGTTTCGAAGGAGAAAATATCCTCAGTGCTGATACTCTTCTTATTAATTTCCCAATTTCTAACTTTTTATTAGAAGAGGATTTAAGACCAGTTTTAGAATGGGAAAAGAAATTCATTGATCTATTGCACGAATACAGAGATAATTGGAGGTCAGACTTTGTCGAAGTAGCTTTCGGAACTGAAAGATCAATCGAAGATGAGATCCGACGAGTTTCTGTTGCTGAAGCCATTCCGATATCCATAAGTTACGTCATAATGTTCATTTACGTCATTATTGCCCTAGGTAACGTGAGATATTGTAAAACTTGGTTGCAAGAAAGTAAAATAAGTGTCGCCGCTGGCAGTATTATTGTAGTAGTTGCTTCAATAGGTTGTGCCTTAGGTTTGATGGGTTATACTAACTTCACGACTACTTTACTGGCCATCAACGTGATACCTTTCTTCATTCTTTCTGTCGGTATCGACAATGTATTTTTAATGGTAAATACATTACATGACATTGAAACCAATCTTAAATCATTTGACGACTACAACGAAAACTTCACTATCACAAAGAAACGCAATTTTGTTTTTGAGAAAATGATGAGCACAGTTGGGCCGTCCATGTTTGTTTCATCAGTGACCCAAATTACATGTTTTGGTATTGGATCGGTAACCAACTTTCCAGCTGTTCAAACGTTTGCTGTATTTGCCAGTTTCTCATTATCATTTTTGTTCATTTTTCAAATCACAACTGTGGTAGCGATCTTATCTCTTGATTACAAACGAGTATCACAAAATCGTCCGGATCTATTCTGTTGTATAAGGAAAAAAGTCCTCAATGATGATGATCCCCTAAATTCTGAAACTCCGTATCAAAGTGTCACGAAAAAACTAATGAAACCTTATTCTGAATTTTTGCTTCACTGGAAAACAAAAATAGCCGTTGCCATTATTTTTATGTTGTTGGTATCTATTAGTGTGGTTTTGATTCCTCAATTAGAAATAGGTTTAGATCAGGAAATGAGTTTACCTTCTGATTCATATGTTTACAGCTATTTAGTGGCAGTCAGTGAACTTTTGCGTCTTGGACCTCCAGTATATTTTGTTCTCAAAACTGGCTTAGACTTTTCAAATGTTGAACATCAAAACGTAATTTGCGGAGGACAGTTATGCTACGATGATTCTCTGTTCACTCAAGTATTTTTAGCTTCCCAACATAGTGAGATTACTAGAATATCTAAGAGTTCGAATTCTTGGTTAGATGATTTTATCGACTGGACAACTTTATCTGGTGCTTGTTGTAGATTTAATATAACTGACAATAGCTTCTGTTCCAGTACAGATAATTCTCCCGAGTGTGCTTTCTGTAGTATAACAAGGGATGAATGGGCTAATGGATTACGCCCCAGTGCAGAAGCCTTTGAGAGATATGTACCTTTCTTCTTACGAGATGAGCCGTCTACGACTTGTAACAAAGGTGGCCTTGCTAGTTATTCAAGTGCTGTAAACTATATTCTTGATTCTGAAGGTAGAGCAAGTGTTCATGATACTAATTTCATGGCCTACCACACCTCAGTTAGTACCTCTTCAGACTATATTGAGGCAGTACGGTATGGTTACGAAATCAGTGCTAATATTACCGCAGCTATACAGAAACGAACTGGTTTAGATGTTGAAGTATTTCCATACTCAGTATTCTATGTTTACTATGAACAGTATTTGACTATGTGGCGTGATACGTTTGCAGCATTAGGTTATTGTCTTATAGGAGCATTCGTTATTAACTTACTGGCTTCGGGATTTAATCTTTTAACTACTTTTGCTGTTATATTTACAACTATTTTGGTAGTTGTTAATATGATGGGTGTTATGTACATTTGGAATATTCCTCTCAATGCTGTTTCTTGTGTAAACTTAGTTGTGTCTATCGGTATTGCTGTTGAGTTTTGCAGTCACATTGCCTATGCTTTTGCTTCAAGCACTCTTCCCTCAAGTGAGAGAGTACATGACGCATTACAAAAGATAGGGTCGACAGTTATTACAGGTATAACATTCACAAACATACCTATTATAGTATTAGCCTTCTCATATACTCAGGTAATAGAAGTATTCTTCTTCAGAATGTTCTTTAGCTTGATAATCGTTGGGTTCTTGCACGGCATGGTGTTTTTCCCTGTTTTGTTAAGTTACTTGAACAATTTAAGGAGTAAATAACAATATGTGATATTATCTTAATGAATTTAATGAGATCTTAATTACACAATCCAATGAATCTTACACAAACAATTCAATCATCATACGAACATACATTAAATGATTTTAAAATTGTAAGACTGTATAATTGAGGAAAACATTAAAAAATGTTTGCAATGTAAATTTATTATCATAGAACTTTTCAGATAAACTTAAAACTGTTATCTTAAGTGACAAAATTACATGTGCCAAGCATGTGTCAATATCTAAATGTACCTAATAATAATAATTTATTGAGCCAGCTTATTATACTTAGAATACTTATAAGTTTAGTTTAAAGTTTAAGTTAAGTTATATTTTTTTAATTTAATTTAATATGTATAATTTAATCTGACGTTTTATTTTATCCATTCTTTTATGATTCTAAACTTTCATCCGCGTGTAAACTACATTTCATTATAATTTGCAAATACACTATCCTAGTTATTATTATTGTAAACTAAGATATAAATATTAATAAATGATTGATATGTTTACTTAAAATGTATAAATATAAGTTGACTAGAATCATAATCACTATTACTAAATGGAACTAACATAAAATTGTTCCAAATAAAATAAAAAAAGCATCAATTGCAAATTTTTGGCACAACATTAACGTTAGTATTCGTAACTATTCGTTATGAATACGAAGAATTTATTATTGTGTAAGTTGATGATTTTACATTAATTTAAAATTATTATGGTTTAATTCACGTAAATTTTAGTTTAGATTTAATTCATGTAAATTTAAATGTTTGAAAATTAAGTAATTGAAGTTTAACCTTAATCAATCAAAATTCAAGTGCTCAGACATGATATTATTTATAAAGCAATCTTTCTAATTGGAATTTAATTCATCTGAATTTGAATGTTTTATACACGTCAGAATCACGCTGAAGATAGCCAAGACCATTGTGAATTAACTTAAATTTGTATTTTCTGTTTTTATATCTAGGTATCCTAGGTACATTTATAGTATACCTACAGAGATTTTATTAAATTTATAACTTACTTCACTAGGAAACGTTAGAGATCTTCGAAAGCTTCAAAATGAGGAATTAATTGTTTTTAAGAAACTTTAACCGTCAGTGATTTATAATTAAACTCTCAAAAACCACTAAGCATCCAACACGTGATTTAAATACGCAATGTAACAGATAGCCAAACGCAATATTTCGATTTTGGATAATTTCTTGTCTGGTGGTAAGGTTGGTAGAAGTCTCCTGAGTGAGGCAAAGGCTGCGTTAAAGGCTTCAACACGGATTCTCTCTCTTGTTGCGTGAGCTGTACGATATTTGAGGGTAGCTCTGCGTCTTCGTCTGCGTTCTTCACGAGACAAACCGGCACATGGAGACCCGGCACCACTGGAGAGATAGGCTTCTTCGGACATTGAGCAAGGTTCTAATGTTCTGTCTCTGTAAGTTAGGTGTGATTTCACGCTTTCGTACTATCTATGCGATAATCAAAACGTTTACGGATACGAAACGCTCATTAGAAATTTGTTTAAAGTTTGTAAGCGCTTAACATTGTTTCATATTGAAGCGTTTTTTATTTAAATGTGATCACTAAGTTCACTTACAATTCATGACCAAAAATTTAACTCCCATTTAAAGTATAACCGTTCCGTCTTTAAGAACACATAGGTTCAATCTTCTCGAGGATAAGGAAACGTCATAGCATTCTAAAAATACTTTTTAGTAAACATTTTACAATGTAACTGACCTTTTCCTGGGAGCCAAGTTTTCTCTTCCCGTGATAGGCAGCAAGGCTTCACGTGGTTCAGCCAGCATGCAAGACATGGAACCATCATCCATCGTACCCGCGGTTTCTAACCAGCTCTTCATATTGACTCTAAATTATATTAAAGGTTTTTTAAAATTATTTGGTACGAAATTTTTTGTATTTATAGTAAAAAGCATTTTATGAGCTTGAGGTAAATTTGATCAACGCACAGCCTGATTAGAAATCTTTGAAAGGGAACCAGGATAGAATCCTAAGTTAGCTCTTTAGTTTAGTCCCTTGTAGGATATAGTCGGAATATAGTAAATAGGAAGAGACGTAGGTTATTAGTATCTAAGTAGTGCGTAGGTTCCTATCACATGTTGAAAAGTTGCAAAACTTTTTACTTTTTTTTTTAACTAGGTAGGTACCTATCGCTTATTTATTTATTTTTAAGGAAAGCTTACAGACTAATAACATAAATTTTACTTATTAAAGTCTCATAATTAAGTATAAACAAAACATTGCTGATTACAAGCTTCCACAAATTAATAAACAAATAAACGCACATACTAAGAAACGCGCATAAATTGTGTAGATAATAATACTTCTATAGAATTTCGTTTGTGTAAATATTCATATAGTACAAAATCGTTTTTAATATGTATTTAAATAGACTAACTACTCAAAAAAACTAAACTTTGAATAGTTGACTCGGATTTTATCGTTCAAGTTTAAATTTAAACCATGTCGTGACTATCAGGGAATTTCTATTTAAAGTTTAAACTCGAACATTGCATGGTTTTGCGACAAAAGTTTATTTCACTTAACATTCACGATAATGTTCCAGAAAACTACATTATTGTGGAGGATTTGTATCGAAACGTTTAGAATTTAGCAGAACCGAAAATAGGTTATAATTTATTGACCAAAATTCACCAAGCAAATATCAATTATAAGTGGAAACGTGATCGAAGATCCGGTATTGGATTTAATTATCTTCCAATGCTATTATGTACTTGGAAGGTAGATTTCAAGTTATCAATAAATTAAAAAGCCAAAACTTTACAAGGGTCAATCATATAGGTACGGAGTTCCTTTTGATTTACCTACAGACTCTTTTTGCGAATCAGTAAAATCTTTGTTGTTTTAAGAAAACGATACCTACTATAATAATATTAATAGTTTCTAAGACTACTCTGAGCCTAACATTTCCTTGTACATGTAGCAACCATTTTGCCAAAGTGCAACTAAAATATTTTGATACTTCCTATTCCCATGAGCCTTTCGCCAAAGACGTGTGTTTTGATTTCCCGATCAAATCAAATTTACTGGCCGCAAGGGTAGAGAGCACTCGATAAATAATACAACACCCGTTCGCACCTAGCACTAAGCGGGCTCTTTAGGGGATAATAAATCCGTATTTATTCTTTTTATATCGACCCTTGGGTCACAACCCTTCTCTTAATCTAATCATGTTCGGTAACCGTATCGAATCGATTCGAGAGTTTGACGGTGATGTCTTCTTAAAACTGTGGTATAAATGTAGGTTTAATACAAGCAATACCTACTGATGAGTTCGAGCATATTCTCCTCACAAGCCCTCAGACCCAAAGTAAGTCTTTCAGAAAAGCGTAAACTCGTTTGCCATATTTCATACACAGGTTAACTATTTGAGGTGAAGTGAAAAGCTTACATTGAAATTGCAAAAACTGCCTAATTTTGTTACAACTACTCCAATGAGTTTTTAATTAGCTTACAAACATTCATTATGGATTTTCTCACAACGTGAACGGATGCTCGATATAAGATCTAAAAGGAGTGCGCAAAGGGGAGGTAAATGCGATATAGCCACTAAGTAGTTAGACATTCTTTCTCAAAATATGAAGTTTTTCTGAAAAACAGTTAATGATAAGTAACGTGTTTATTTATTTATTTATTTATATAAGGAAAACCAACAGCACATTACAGTTAGATTACGAAATAGAATTTAAAACTAAAAGCCAGTAACAGGTTTTCACTATTAGAAAATTTACAGCCAAAAATAAATGAAAGTTATCAAACTTAAAATCTAAGTTTTGGCAGACAATAATATAGATACTTCAAAGTGCGAACATTTATATAGCAACGTAATTCATATTATTATATTTTTGTTTACAATGTAGTACGATCATGCGATTTTAAAAGTTGTGTGATTTAATTAAATGAGAATTTAAAAAAAAATTAAAAAATAGATAAACAAACTGATCAGTTGATAGACGTAATTAAGTAAATGCTTATCTCTTGAAAAAATGTAAACTCAATTGTTGTCGCGCCGCCGATACACTTGTTAAAAATAGATCAATGTTATGTAATTTTGAGAATTCGTTAAAAGTATTGCTTGCTCTCACAGTTTTTTTTTTTTTTTTTTTTTTTTTTTTTTCAGTTGGAGGAAATCACCGGATCCCCGCCCGCCCCGCGGGCGGGGTATGTGGGAGTTGAACCTCACTAAAACCTCCAACCGCTCACACTCAGCGTCCGAACCCCGGCTGAGGCCAGAACCCAGCACGGGGTTTTGTGGGACGGCGCGACGCGTAACGCTCTCGGCACACTTTTCCGTCACGCCGCCCCCGGACGCCGAACCGGCAGCCGCCGGCGATACGGCCACCGGCTCTCTCGGTCGGCGGGCTATACGAAGCCCGCCAAGATGGCTGGACCGCGTGTCACCCTCCCACGGAATACCCCGCTGGGTCAGAACCAGCGTGGGTCGGGGTGCGCGGTCCGCCATCCACCGGATGCTCTAACGCAAGGGCGTGCTGAGCGAGACACGACACCTTCTTGGGTCCCCGCTCGCACTCACATGCGTTGGGGACCCGAAACTCTTAAGGGGCCAGATTCCGGGCGAGATCCCGGTTCCGGCCCCTTGCTCGACGGCGGCGGGTTGTTGCGGGGCGGAGAGAAGAATAAATTCTCTCCCTCGCACTCCCCGTCACCCTCTTCTGCGAGATGGTGGACTCGCAGAAGTCGAGCATCGCCTTCCAGGACTCGCCACTCTCGAGCATCGACGCCACGACGCCCGGGAGCGACAAGTCCGGTCCTATTTGTCGGACCAGGACACACCGCTGCTGCTCCCATGCGGGGCAGACAGCGAGCGTATGCTCCGGTGTGTCCTGGTCACATCCTATACAGTGATGGCACCTCGTCGTCGGCTCCACCTGAATGCGGTGCAGATACCGCCCGAAGCACCCGTGCCCGGTCAGCATCTGCACCGCCCAAAAGGTGAGGCGTCCCTCGCCACGACCCACCCAATCCTTTAGGACGGGGCGGATCGCCTCGACGGTCCGCAGACCCCAAGTGGGGTTAGCGATGCGTCGCTCCCACGACTCCATTACGGACCGCCGAGATTGGGCCTTCCGATCCCGAACAGCTTCCCGCAGGGGACGCACTACGCCCCGGGCCCGGAGGTCGCATCGCCAACGATAATCGTCAGCGAGCGCCTCCGCCTCCAACTCCCAGGGCGGCGTCCAAAGTACCTGAGATGCACCCCGACCTCAATTCGGACGCCTCCAACTACGACGTGGGCGTCGACGGGCGGCACCGCCCTTGCCCTGTGAAACCACAGGGCCTGGGACTTATGCAGCGCCACGTCGAGGCCCAGCCTCCTGATTCTGCCGACGACGAGGGCCACCCCCGCTGTGGCAAGACGGGCAGACTCTCTGTGGTCGTCCCCCCGGGCCACGACCAACGTGTCGTCTGCGTAACAAACGACGCTAAGGCCCGGGAGGAGGGCGCCCCTCAGCACCCAGTCGTACCCGATATTCCACAGGAGGGGTCCAAGAACGGACCCCTGCGGAACACCGCGCACGACCTGGAACCGGTGCAAGGTCCCACCGTACCCGGTACATTCGACCGACCTGGCCTCCAGGTAGGAGCCGATCAGTCGGCGGAGATAGAGGGGCACTCCATGCCTCTCCAGTGCCCCCCCAATCACGGACCAGGGCAGGGTGTTAAAGGCATTGGCGATGTCGAGCGACACCGCCAAGGCCAACCCACCCTGGGAGACGGCCTCCTCCGAGAGGGCCCGGACACGCAGAATTGCATCTACGGTCGAACGACCCTCCCGGAAGCCGTACTGCTCCGCCGACAGATCGGGTCCAACCCCGACCAGGTGCTGAACGATGCGGGCGGCCAGAACGCGTTCCAGCAATTTGCCCACCTCGTCCAGCAGCACGATGGGACGGTAACCGGCGGCTGAGTCCGCCGGGCGCCCCTCCTTACGTAGGAGGACCAGTCTGCCCGTCCTCCAGAGCGAGGGAAACCGTCCCGACTCCAGGCATGAATTGTACAGCCTCAGGAGTCGGTCCCCTAGGGCATTGAGGGCCGGGGCTAGGACCCGGCCGTGGATGCCGTCCGGGCCGGGCGCCGTGTCTTTTCTACTCATTCTGACCACGGCTTCATGGAGCTCATCCTTCGTGATGTGAGGCACCTCAGCAGTGGCTTCACCGCCGGTGTGATCCGGCGGTTCACCCATAGCAGGCGGAATAAATCCGTCCTGCTCCTGCGGGAACAACGTCGAAACGATGTCCCGCAGCTGCTGAGGCGGGAGACGCTCAGTCAGGGGAGGCGCCCACGGGCGCAGCTTGCCACGCACCGCTTTGTACGGGCGCCCCCACGGATCATCGTCGAGCGTCTCCAAGAGTGACTCCATGTACCTCTCCTTGGCCTGCTTGATGGCCAGCTGCATGGCGCTCCTCGCTTCAGCGTACTCGCCATACAGCCGGGCCTCCTCCTCCGTGAACGCGACGGGATCGTCACGGCGCGCGAGGATGCGGCGGCGATGTCTGGCGCACCGGCGCCTCGCCCGGACGCATACAGCACGAAGCTGCGCTATCTCGGGCGACCACCAGTACGCCGACCTGTTAGGAGGCCGAGGGCCGACCCGGGGCATCGAAGCATCGCTAATGCGATGCATCGTGTCCCGGAGCCATAGCGCCTCGACCTCCACGTCCACTGGGTGTGGACGCATAGGCGTCCACGCCGCCACAGTGGAGGCTTCCACCAAGCGCTCCTTGTCCAGGAGCTTCAATGCCCACCTGGGGAATGACCGGGGCGCAGTTCCGCGGGCGACCGCGGTTGTCGTGGGGGCGGAAAGATCAAACCGGATATACCGGTGATCCGATAACGATTCCGCCCCCACCAGCACCTCCCAACCGCGGATGCGTTGTGCGATGACAGGGCTCGCGAACGTAACGTCCACGATGGACTCGCCCCGCCACCGTACGCAAGTCGCGACCGACCCTCTGTTCAAGACACAGAGTCCGGCCGCGACCGCCCACTCCTCCAATCGCCTACCCCGAGGTTCGGTGCGGGGGCAACCCCAAGCGACTGACTTCGCATTGAGGTCCCCCGCCAGTATCACAGGACGGGGAGCGGAGCGCTGAGTAATCGCTCCGAGCCCGTCCAGGAACTGTTCGAACTCGAGAATAGGTCGATTTGGAGAGAAATACGCCCCGATCACGACGGTATCTTCCATCATCGCCGCGACGAACCCTGGTCCCTTGGCCACCATTACCAAGGGCGGGATCGCCGCGGCTCTCCTTACGTGGATGGCCGCCAAGCCGCACTCGTCCCCGAACCAGCACTCATCTGCCGGGGGAACAAAGTACGGCTCCGCGACCACCGCTACGTCAATGGACCACTCCGCCATGCTCTGGACCAACATGTCCTGAGCCCTGGCGGAGTGGTTCAAATTTCCTTGGAGGAAGCGACGGGTGCAGTCCATTACTGAACTATATCCATCGCTCCCTCCCCTCCTCCATCGCCCCCGCCATCGGGCGCACTAGGCGCCACGGCGGGGTCTGAAACGCCGGCCGGTACTCCCCCGGCCGACTTCTTCTGTTGGCGCCGCTTCATTTTGCGGCGCCTGTTACGTTCGGTGTTTCCACCGGACGGGGAGCAAGCCTTGCCCCCCGCCCGGTGATCGGCCCTGCGACCGGCCGCGGCGCACAACGCGCAGTGCGGCGCGGCCGAGCACACGGCCGCTTTGTGTCCGGTTTGACCGCAGCGGAAGCACAATCCGCTGCGGTCTACAGTGCTGGTGCACCTGGCGACGCTGTGCCCCGTACCGAAGCACTTGAGGCATCGCCAGGCGCGTGACTCCAGCAGCCGCACGTGGGCTGCAACCCAGCCCACGCGCAGCCTGCCAGGGTCCCCAGCCGGCCTTCCGGGCGGAGGAGTGGCCAGGGAGGTGGCGGCCCCGACCGGGCACCGTACCCACACCGAGCTGGCCCCGGTGTAACCTTGGCGAAGTTCGCCTACGGTTACATTTTCCGGGGCGCACTTGCCCTGGGCGGCGATGGCCGCCACCACCTCCTCCCTGGTGGTGCAGTCATCCAGGCCGGTCACACGCAGCTCAGCCATCTTGACCGGCCTGTGCACCTTGACCTCCTCCTCCGGCCATACGACCCGCAGACCCGACACCAGACGGTCCGCGACGCTGTCACTGTCAGCGCCGGGACACTCCAGGAGTCGGGCCCCATTGGCCGTATGCCGGATGCGGAGGCCATCCTCCGCCCCGATCTCTCTGAGGTCTACTGCCGCGCGCGCCTTCGCCATGACGTCGGGGTATGTCAACCCCTTCGCCTGGCCGGCAGGCAGCAGGGTGACCACCACTGCAGCCTGCCGCGGTGCGCGCGGCTTCTTCTTGGCCTTCTGGCTCTTCTTCTTCTTCTTGCCGGCGGCGGGCGCTCGACCCGGTTGGGGAGCAGCCGCGACCGCCGGGGTCACGTTCCTGTTTTGGGCAGTGGTCGCCGCTCTCCCCGGTTGAGGAGTCGCCTTGACCGCTGCCCTCGTCGCGTTCGGTGGTGGTGGTTGGGTCGAAGTCGCCACGACCCTAGCCCTCTTAGCACCCCGTTTTACCACCTCCGTCCAGCCCTCATCCATGTTGGATGGTGGTGGAGGAAGCGGGCGGGGCTGGGGCGCTGGCACCGCAGCCGGTGTACCGTCGCCGCTCTTCTTCTTCTTGTTCTTCTTCCGGGTCGGAGCCGACTCCGGACCCGGAAGAAGTCCAGCCGGTTGGGTGGGAGCCGCAGGAGCGACAGGAGCGACCGGAGGTGGGGCGGATGTGGCAGCACCACTCAGGGCCGCCACAATGCCCCTAAGTTCGACAATCTGCTTGCCGAACTCCTCCGCCAACTCCCGCCTGATGCAGGCAACCATCTCCTCCCGAGACTCCGCCTGCTGTGCCCTGGTCCGTGGCGACGCGAGTCGCCGCGGAGGCAGCCACTCGTCGTTGGCCTCCTTGTTTGCCCGCAGCGCTCTGGTGCTGCTTGGCTGCGCAACCGGCGGTGTAGGTCGCGCCCTTCGCGAGCCACTCGCTGCCGCACTAGTCCCCGGTCCCTGGGTCTCGAGGGCCAACAGCTTCTCCTTGAGGAGAGCCACTTCTGCCCTCGACCTCTCCAGTTCCGTGCGCTGCGCCGCGTCCCGACTGATGGCCGCTGAGACCGCAGGCATGATCCTCTCGGTCTCATCGGCCACCTGCCGCGACCACCGCGCGTAGGTCGGGCGCAGCCTGATGGTCCTGGTTAACACGTTAACTGCGAAACAAGGCTTAAAACGCCCTGTACACGTCCCGACGTTCCTGCGGCAAGGAAAAATGTGAACTTCTCGTTCGTGCGGGAGGTATAACTTCCATCTGGTTCAGTACAGGAAAGAGATAACTATATATCTGAGATGTGCTATTGATTCCTAGGTCTATGGTGTACCTATTTTAATACCGGGTTTTTTAGATCTCGTGCCGCACTGAACAAATAAAATTCTAACACAGTGCGGAACGAGGTTTCAAACACCTCGTACCTCCGCGCACCTCGTACCGCACTGTACGGTAGCTTCACGCGGTTAGTGTTGTGCAACGCATGCCAGGCTGCGAACGTGACGAAGAAAGACTGCTGCCAATTATATCGAAACATTGCCGAAGAAAGTTAATTACAATGCACATCATCTCGAAAAAGGATCAAAGAAAAGGAGATGTGTAGGATGTTATGAAAAATTGACAAAATCGTGAGGCTGACAAAAAAGTGAAGAAAATTCTCACAGAATGCACTATTTGCAAAAAATATTATTGCTTGACGTGTTTTAATGAAAAAAATCCATAATTTTGACAAATAAATACAATTAAATAAAATCGATATTTGTTTTCCCATCACTAAATATTAAGAAAATCTGCTATTTTTCAGTGCGGTACGAGGTACATCAGATCCCACATTTCATTTTACCTATAGAATCTAAACTAAATAATCTATCCACGGGCGGCGGCAGATATAGGTTAATCCACTCAATGTTGTATAAAATCGCGACAAAAGCCGTACAATTTGTCATATTTGGCGACAAAAAAAGGATTTTCGTCTTTTAAGGGCGGTGGGGTTTAATAAGCCTCGTGCCGCCACAACGTCTGGTTTAGGACAAGGTTTAAAACGCCTCGTAACGCAGTAATGGAAAGTACAGATAAATCTGTACCGCAGGGAACGTGTTAAGGCCGCAGCAGCGGCCTGGCGCCTTATCGTCTCCAGGACGACGACGGGGCTCTCTGAGAGCTCCCCGTCAGTCGCCTGAGCCGAGACGAACGATCCTACTGAAGGCGCCGGTGAGGCGGAGGTCTTCCTCGGATCTTTGTTTGTCTCTGCAGTGGTGGTAGTGGATCGCCTCGTGGGTCTTCGCGGCGTCTCCTCTTCAGAGGAGGCGGACGAAGGCCCAGTGCTCTCCGAGGTCCGGCGCGTCGCGGTCTTCCGCTTGCGCCGGCCCCTACCACCCTGCTCGACAGAGCGGGCATCACTCGCGACAGTACTCGCGCGCGATGCCCGCCCCGACCCTACGCCAGTGGCATTCTCCGTCACAGGGGCCTGGTCGCCTACCCCTGTGCGGGCTTCGGTGATGGACTCAACGTCCATCACTCACCGAGAGGTCGGAGGGAGTAATCGCACCAGTGCGATTACTCCCGGGCACCCAACCTAACGGCCGCTCTCCCGTTGCTGCTTTGGCACCACCCGGGGACCACGTGCGGGGTCAGCCTTCAGAGAAGGTGGTCGAGCCCACGGACGTCAGCAACGGGGGGCCCCCGCTCTCACAGTATACGAGTTTCTACGATAAATAGTAGATACTTGTTTTGTAGCGATAGGAGTGTAAAATCGTTTCACCTTACGTTAAGGTGATTACTTTTCCTGGGTGATCCAATTTTGAAGATTTTTTCAATTTGTATATAAAACAATATGTCTAATGACCTGTACCAACCCATTACTGCCCACTATTGGGCTCAGGTCTCTTTGAAAAGGGATTAAGCATAGTCCACCACGCTTGCCCAATGCGGATTGGGGACTTCACATAGGTATCTTCAAATGATTTTTAGAACCCTTTTCCGATATGCAGGTTTCCTTACGATGTTTTCCTTCACCGTTTTAGCCAGTGGTGTTGTGAAAAATTGCACGTAATTTTTTTCACATTTAGATTTAGAAGTACAAGCCGGCCGGATTTGAACCCGCAACCTCCCGTAGCGTAGGAAGCGCTTCGACCACTCGGCCACCACGACATGCCTAATGACATTCAATAAATTTAATCACCTAACCAGCAGGTAATTTTTTAATGAATCCTGAAAAGATGAAGTTGGACGCCAATGGTTTTTTGTAATTTATTAGAGACTCCTTTGATGCAATTAAATTACTTAAATTTATATTACGTGGGTTTAGTTCCCATTTAATCTATCATTTTTCCATTGTCGATAGTTACTCTATCGATTGATACAAAAAAAAATCTACGAATACAGTTGGGTTTCCTTCCAAAAATAAAAGAATGTTTCCCTTCAACAACATTTACTAAATTCACTTTTAGAAGTACTTACTTTTTCTGGAGAAGCTTAATAATAAATATTCCACTGTGTGTAGTATCAGAAAAGAGTTTGAATAGAGAGATTCTGAGAAATCCTGATCTTGTGGATGCGCCTTACCGTAATTAATATTTATTTATTTATAATTTGATAGCTGTGCGTTGATCAAAAAGTAAATTTTGCTCAAAATCACTGACGTTGCATGTTCATGTCTGTTGACCCGTAGACCCGTCTGCCTAAATGGCAATTAAAAAAATGATAAAAATCTTACCTTTTTCAAAACTGATCAAACACAAATTTTATCACTTAAATGATCTACTCAATTTTACTAAACTAAAGAATATTACAAGTACACGTCACTGATAGTTGTTCAATTGTATCGAGATCAACAGACAGAATCCGACTAACGGAGAGGAAAGCATCTCTCATTTATATGACCTCTGAAAGGGGATGGACCAACCCTCTCACTCAGAGGGCGTATCCTGCGAGTAAAAAAATAATAAAAATTAGAATTTATAGTATTAAATTTAATGTCCTATAATAATATATTATTATCTAAATACTTAGAAACGATGGTAAAGATTTAAATATTTCAAAAATACACATTCTACTCATATTTAAGAAGTGTCCTTCTATATTTTCGTATTTAATACATTTTAATGTGAATCAAGTAAAATTCTAAAGGTGTATTCATATAGATATGAGAAAAATGACATGAAGTTTTTTTCACTGAATAACATAGCCTTTAACACCAAAGTGTATTCTATTGATAAATTCAATCTAAGCTTATCATCGGTTGTTAATATTGACACAGTTTATGCGTCATATATTTGCATTTAATACTTTGACCTCACGTGACTTTTTTATTATTTTACGGGAAGAAAATACAATAATCGTGTGTAAAATCAAACACGCACGTTTTATTGCATAGAATAACCTACTGGCGATGGAACGATGCAGGTATAGTCAGGGCGTGCTTTTTACAACTTTCGGTTCAATCTGATGAAAAGTGATTTCTCTATATTGCATGAAACTCAGCATGTTAGGAAAATAGTGATTCTATAACTAAATAACTCTTATTTATAAATTTATTTGAAGTACCATAACAGACAACAGTATGAGACTTCAGGGTCTTCTTTTAAAAATTAAATTTTTGCAAATTATTTTGATCGATTGCAGGCTGCTCTTGATTGGATTAAATATAATGATATAAAACCAATATATTATATTAGGTATAGAGAGGTTAGGGTAAGTGAGTTGACATCTTTGTTCAATCGAAGTTTAAGAGAGGCCTCACAATTATTCTGTCTTCAGTCTCCACATTAATCTGAGATGTATTTTACGACAATTCAAAGAATGTCTCTGTTGACGCAATTTGATAATTTGTTACTAAATAATCCAAGTCCATGTTAAACGCAGTTTTATATTGCACCATCTGGTCCACGTCTCTCCGCCTCCGGTCGAGATGCGCCAATCCGGGCCGACTCCGCCTATCGATCCGGGACGCAGGTGTGCCCGGGTAATTGACGCCCGACCGGGATAACTCTAAATGTAATGTTACTTTTGTTTTATATCTGCATTCTGGATGGATCATCAATTTTAAATAGTCGTTCCTAGTGGCATGAATAAAGAGCAGGACGATGTCGCAGAATGGATTGCTGATGGGACTGTAAGGTTATGGAATAGCGATGACGTATTGGTACCGGAAGGTAGGTACAGGGTTAACCGAAGATCAGGTTAAGGAAGGTTCTCAGTATACAAACAGCACCGGACCAGGCGATTGACTTAATTTAAAAATACGAGTAAGTATCTATTACCAGCAGTTGGTGATTGTCTACTGATGATTAAGTCGTTGTTTGGTCGTTTGTTTGTCTTTGTTGTACCAGGATTAAGATGTATCTAAGTCCGACCGGCCCAAAGATACCTAAAAAACTTAAAACTTATGTTACTTAAAACAATTTAAGTTTTTATCATACACACCTTTGGACGATTCAATTCAGTACTAAAAAGCCTGATTCTCAATATTTTAATAGAAAAAATAATATCATTAGGTAGTAGTACCTACTATTGCTTTTGTGATTTATATTCCTAACGATACCGAAACGATTGTTTAATTTGAATAATTTGAGGTAAATTGCGATAAATTATATCAATGCCACAGTCATTTCATAATCTTATCTACAAGTCCCACGTGTACACTGATTGATGGAATGTAAAAACGCAAAAGGGAATTAGGAAGTTCACTTCACTTTTCAAAGTAAACTAAACACAATAGTAAATTACTAAACACTACACCTACATTAAAATTTGAAAAATTATTTTAATTCAGTCTTAAATACCATTTTACCTTAGATCTTTTTTTTTTGCTTTGTAGGCAGACTAGCTATAGGGGCCACTTGACCGTAAGCGGTTACCGTTGCTTATTGACCTTTGCATCGTCAGGGGATACTGCGGGGCTCTACCAACCTATCTGCAAGCCAATAATTATTACCAAAACGACAATCGAAAACAAATCAGCCAATTTTAGAAGCTCTTGCAAAATCGGAGCATTTGGCACCAATTTCAAAATATAAAACATTTATTACGCCAATACTTATTTTACAATTATCAATTGATTTACAATGTATCAACAGATTATTCAAGATATCTTCGAATATTTTATCACAACCTAATCAATTTTAATGATTCAATATAATTTTCTCTTTCTTTTGGTAATTATTTAGGTTTTATTATTTTATACAATTAGATTCAATGATCGTAGAAAATACAAATTATGTAGATTGCCTTCAAATTTAAATTAGGGTATTTGAAGTTTATCAAAACTATCTTTAGAAAATTTAAATCTTATAACCTTGAAAATGAATACTAATTCATTTTCAAGGTTATAAGATTTTAGATGCAATACAATTTTTTTCATTATTTTATTTTGATTTACTTGACGTTCTTATAACTATTTTCTTTAGGTAGGTTCATAATCTATTATTTAAATTTGAACTTGAAATTTTATTTTTCTATGTTATTTTCTCAAATAGTAAATTAAAAAAAAGTATTCGTTCGTTTTATGTTGTTAAAACATAGATTATAAGGACTCATAAAACTTTGTTACGTTTGTGCTACCTATTCAAATTCATGCAAAATTAATAGTAACATAAAATCTACTTTTAGTAACATCAATTTTAGTACTGCGTGCTTTATCTACACGCTATTTGAAAAATCGTTCTAAGCAATAAATTAGACTGTCTCTCCATCGATTTTAAATCTTTCCTCATTTGCATGCCCTAATCGCTAGACTCTTCGTTTCGAAGTTGATTTACTCGGTCACAAAATGATATAATTTATGCAAAGAATCATGTACCGCTCGGAGACATCCTCGCTATTCTGCATTAATGCCATAATAAACAGTTATACATAAGAAATTTAACGGACAACATTCAGTAAGGTCACGGCAAACGCTAATTTTCTTTACAGCGACATCGCAACCGAACACGCGATATAAATGAAGCTATAATACTCTTTTTCGAATCAATTTTTATTGCTAAACGCATTTAAGCTCCTATTATAAAAATATTAGGTTAGGTTACGTACCTATACAAATTTTTTTTAGGACACATATCATGAATATATTCTAAAACTAGAATGTGATATTTTCATGATGTATAAGGTGATAAACGCAATTTATAGATACAACTTAGTTGCTAAAATTGTACAAGATTTAAATATCAAAAAATCTTAACTGTTTGAATATAAAAAAGTTAAGTAGGTAAATAAAGTTCCCCAAAACAAGTAAAGCGAATTAATATGTCCTACATAGCTTAGCATCTAGAACAAAAACGACGAACAAGCTTTTCAAGAATCGCAGAATTCGTCGCTTGATATTTCAATATCACGTTTTTTTGTTGATAAAATATTCGATTCACGTTTGTTCCTATTGATTACAATGATTCATAACTTTAAATATGTACTGATTTTTGTGTTTTGAAATCGATCTCTGTAAGCATTTCAGGTACCTATTATTGTATAATGAAAAATATATATTAAGCCGTCGTTATGTGTGTCGTGTTTATTTTACACTGGATGACCCTCGCAACTTCGTCTGCGTTGCAAAGGGGTTCAAAAATTGTAGCCTATGTGTTATTCTGATGTATAAGCTATATTGTGGTAAAGTTTCATTCAAATCCATTCAGTAGTTTTTACGTGAAAGAGTAACAAACATACATCCATACTTACAAACCTTCGCCTTTATAATATATATTAGATTTACATTCCTTGTTATTAGAACTATACCTACGTAACTGGTCATAACTGTAGATGTTCCAAACAATATTCAAAATGTTTACACAAAAAGTACCTACCTACCAATAGTGGTACAATAAAAATTGCCGGCGTGGTTAAGGGTTGAACACTGCTTGGCTGTAAAGCCTATTGATTTCATTTTCAGCTACTAAAGGGTTCTTTGTTATTTTCCCTATATTCCCTGCACCCCACAATAATTTTAAGGACGCCGGGAAATTAACCCGTAGCTATAGCAACAATTTAGTTGGGCCAATAGACTTTTCCAGGATTTCCCGTTTTCCTGTATAACACTGCAAGTATTTTTCGTGCGGACCGGTAGTATCAAAACTATTTTGTAATCCATTTTGACAAGCGTTTTCTGACATTTTCAGACATTTTACGGTTTCGGGAACGTGGTTGAATTTGTGTTCAAGTAAAATTTACGTTATTTAGTAATTTGCTCAGTGTTTGATGGCGATATGGCTTTTAATTTCGACAGTGGACAGGTGAGTAATATGATTCATGAATATTCATGATAATATCAAAAACATGGTTAGATAAGAAATGGCAGACTGCCTACTGCAACAAATTGGTTACCGTATAATTTTACTGCTAGAATAAGAATCTTACCGTAACTATATAGAAAGTAGATTCACTGCAAAGCAACAAGGAATTGATTAGGCACATGCCCATGCACACAAATAATTGAAATAAATTCTTGTTTACTTCGCAAGAACTTACGGAGTTGATTCTATTTTAAAATGTTTTCGATTAACTTAAGATATTAACAAGCTTCTAGCAAGCAGTTACTATTAAGTCATGTGACATTAGGTAGGTTCCTGTTACCAGTCAATTTCGAAGTATGTAATTGTATCCGTCTTCCCCTTGAAACTATGGCCATTATGCTTGAGTCCAGTGCACCTGCAACATCAGTAGCCCCTCCTTAATTCGGCCATAAAACCGTTTTTTATTTGCGCGCAAATTGTAATTCCTTTAATCCAACTTAGATACATCCAATTACATCGTAAACAATTGTAATGGTCACAAAGGTATATCAATATCATTCTTAGTTTGAGGTCATAAGGTTCATTTTGCTTTATGAGTTTCTAAAACGAGTGTAGGTCATTCCGAGGGGTGTTTTTTATAAGGAAGGAATGACTATTTTTCACGGTTCATGTGTAATGTTAATCCATGTTTGACACTTCTAGCTGGTGTTTTGTTAAACGTTGTCGTATATTTACGATAAATTGTTTTTTTACTATTGTTGTTTTGATTGAAAACGAGATATAAAGTACGGGATTACGCTGTATGGCGAAAAATGGATGCGACAGATTATGCATCTGTTGTCATTACTTATATGTTCTGTTATGTCTTAGGCCCTGGTGTTTAGGAAATCTATGAGATCTACGATTAAATCATAATACCTGATAATAAATGGGGCTGTAAGTTTCCAAGTTTACTACTTTCAATAAAACAATTCCTAAAGACTTTTTAAGCATTTATATGCCTTATTAAGTGGATTTTTCTTTTAGATAAAATATCATTTTTGGTCGGCTTACCTTAGCGTGAGTGGTTATCATCGCTCATGAACCTGCGCAATGTCAGGGAAATTGCGAGGTCACTTTCCGCGTTCCATAAATGACTCTTTTCGAACAAAAATCATAGTAGAAGTAAACAAAACCCCTAAAGTCAGAACCTTGAGTCACGATTACTTCGCAAATTTATTGACTTTTTTCAAGCAAAAGTTCATGAAATGAGCTTCTATATTTAGCACGTGTGTGACGTGAATCGACATAGAACTAGGTTATCGGGTGTCAATTGTTGCTGTATTGAATGACATTCTATTTAAAGCTGTGAGAGTTCAGGGCTAAAACAAATTAATTTGTGTTGCTAACGAGTTCGCTACGTCTAGGCGAGGTGGAAATGGTTGAAAATTGACGTCATTTGGATTATATTTGTTGCTAAGGCTAATTACATATTGATAACTTCTATTATAAAGATAACAAGCGATTGGCTTAGAATTATTTAATTAAAGCTTGATGGAAAAACTCCGTATGAACGTTGTGATGAGGTGATGTTTTTTTAGAAATCGATGAACATCGACTCTACATGAATTTCATTGATCTTGGAAGTCTACTTATTTAGCTTCATTGTGTCAATATACTACAGCTATAGGCCGTTAGGTACATCGTCATTTAAGTTAACTGTATGACAAGTTATTCGGTTATTTCGAATGGAACTATCTATAGACAATCGTATACATCAGATATTTTGAGGATTAATGCAAAAGTAAGATGTGAACTGGTTCAATTTTGCATTCTTGATGTGTTTCTTGGGAATAAATCCAATTAAAAAGTAATTTATCATTTAGTAATTACGCTAGTCAAGAAAATGGTGCCGTGGCAGTGTTATTAATGGGTATTGTTCGACAGTTGGTGGGTAAACGTTTTAAACGATTAATAAGACTTTATGTACTAGAATAGACTTATAGTTTTATACTGAGTGTAGGAGTTGAGAATACTGACTGAGTAGAGTTTCTAGAGAAAGGCAGGTTATTTGAAGTACAAAATATACCTATTAGTGATACTACATTATTTTATCCACAATAGTTCAATAGCGAAAAAAATATACTGGAACTATAAAACACTAATACTTAGGTTCTTTATACAAACGTCCCTTACCCTTAGAACAGTGGGAACTTTAAAATGCAATGACAAGATGATTCTAAATTATTGCGGGTATTTATAATTTAGTCAAATGGACGCGTGATGTATGGGGTAAATAACAATTTGCAACCCTTTGTTAAAACGAGGGATGATTACAGCCCGATTCAATGAGGGTTGGAGTGACACCTGATCAATGGGTTCCACGCGTCCGTATCCTATTGTTAAGGGTTTTTTGGTAACAGATTGTAACAGAAATTGCGTAGACACTTTTAAAAGTTTTATTTCTCAAGTGAGTTTTGATCATTTGAAAAGCGACCAAATGTTAAGGGTTGTTTTTGTAAATTTATGAACTTGCTGATAGCTTTAAGCTCAGTAATAGCAATCGTATGTATAACGAATATTTTGTAACCTTTGCTCATCAGGAACTAAAACTTACACACACATCGAAAATAATACCAAGTACCGATTATGTGCAAATCATAAACTATTATTACATGCTTTCATGAATAACATCGTATTTGAATTTTAAAATATTCGAACAAGAACACGTGTCTGTCACCACACAGTCGCGTGTCGGCTTCATCAAATAATCAAAATGTGTGGTTGTTTCTGCGTGAAATATGTTTAAAGAACCATTTTACGATCAAAACAGTCTATATATTTTTTCTACTCGTTTATGTCTATACTGAACATAACGTGTCTGACGTTAGACCGTGCTTTATCCTTAAATTGACTTTACGACTAAAGAAAATGGCAATAACGAAAATCTGGCTTGGCGTACCTAGTCCAGTCTACTTAGCGTATTTACATCAGAACAATAATATTTTGCAATAAAATTCACCGTTAATCCTGTGCAATTACAGTGTTATGAAATTTTTACGTAAATGTAATATTTTAGTTCAACAAAGAGTCGACGCCCAAGCGTCTGGGAAATTGGGAAGTACCACGTTGGGCGCCAACACGCGCTCGTCCAGTAGAGATGCGGCCAAGCCCTAAACCTATCTGCGATCTCAACGGACGATTCCTACCCGGTGCTCCTAGGGGCACGTCTCGATGCTTCGGACATTTCACCGGCACCTGGGACTTACCAAGAAAAATTACTAGAAAAGTTGGTAAGTGATGGAAAACTTTAAATGTAATCTTTCAATATTCGAATAAACCATTTTCTAACGTTATTTTAGTTTCAACTAATAAGCAGAACTATCAAAGGAAAATTGCCAATATTATTTATTTCTCAAGTTTGGCACGCATGCCAAGGTTACGTGACTTTATTCCGAACGATAGATTGTCTTTCGAATCGGTACTTTGACAAATTATAACAATAATGTTTGTCCTTGGTGGCTATATAACTTGGCCCTTTATTTGTCAACATACACGCAAAACTCTTCCTCATTCATATAATATCGTGTTACGCAGTAGTAGACTACTGGTAATCGAATCACGATTGCACAAAATCAGAGGCTACAAAATCGATGACCTATTAATACTTTGCACGCAAGTCTGACCCTGTTTTGATTTGAGATTGCATTGATTTGTATGATAAAATAAATTTGCGTGTTTACAGCTGAGGAGCTAGCGAAGGAGCCTCCGGATAGCCGGTTCGCGGATTGGTTGAATCCTCGTGTACAAAGACCGAAGGCTGCTGCGACAGCCCAAGGGCGCCTGCGCGGAGGAAAACGCGCCAAAGGAAAAGAGGATGTCAAAGAAACTGAAGACACACAGACATTTGTAGTGAGTGTTTAAGGCCGCACGTGGCTAGACAATATCTCATAGACTATTACGCGCGCGAAACGTATCTACTAAGTTTAAGGGTACAATTCTTCGCCTTGAAACTTTTGAAGTAGGTCCTTCGTGTTGTTTAATTTGTCATCTGTAGAAGTTTAGTAGTTGATTTTGATATCAAAGCTTGAGTTCAGTTCTATTTTATATCTGTTATTTTTCTAATTATTTATTTAAACAGTAATATCTAGTCACGGTGAAAAGTGTAGTATTAAGAGACCAACGTAGTACAAGCAGTTTAAAGTTATATGGAAAGCTTCTTTTAAAATTTTGGGCAATAAGTTAAAACTTATGCAGTTTCTTTTCTCTTTTATGTTTTGTTTTAGTTAAACACATTACACATGGTATTTTATGTTTATTAGAGTGGAACTTAATTTTATTTCATTTTTATTATTTCAGCCTCGTCAATGTCCATTTCACAGACGCCACCGCACACAGAAAAAAAGTAAACACTAAATCGCACTAGTATTTTAAAACGGCTTTTTATAATGTAATGTAAAATTACTGTTCCAAATTTTTCATGTCTCACCAAAAAAGGATTCTGATGTCTTAAAAGCAACAGATAATCAGCAAATAACCGAAGATCAAGGCGAAATAGTTAATGAAATTCCTAATAAACAAGATGATCCACTAGATCTCTACAAGAACAAAGATCCGGTAGACGTAGATGGACGGAGTCCTTACATCCCTGGTGAGTTAACGGAAGAAGAAAAAAGGCACGAAACTCACAACTCTCTTGTTCAAGACGCAGTCAATCAATTACATGGTCAACAAGAGGATAAAACTGAAAGGTTTTGGAGAAAAGTTGCTGAAAACGCAAAGAAAAATGACCAAGCCCTTGAAGAAATGAAATACGAGAAAAAGAGTCAAACCCCGAAATTACCACACGTTGACGTTTCTCAAAACTTTCACTTCGCTAAAAAGATGCACGTTGGAAATTTAGAGCATCAACCATTGCCTGATACATTAGGGTATAGGAATTTGACAAAGATAGGGGAGCACAGAGATTCTGATATAGTAGTTAAACCATACGCAATTGGTTGGAAAGGATATGGTGCATCAGGCCCTACTTGCTGCACGAAAATGCGCGTTCATAGACCTAAAACTTGTGATCCCAAAAAAGGTGAAAAGGATGATAGTAAACACCGACCTTCAACTTCTGCTCCTGACCTAGGAGGCCAGTACAAAAAACCTATGTCTCTAATGGATTTGGCAATTTGTTGGGATTTTAGAGCAGACGATCCCAAAAAAGAACCAAGACCGCCAAAACACATAGATGGTTCAAACGGGTCTAAAGCTCCAGCTGTGTTTACGATGGTTCATACACCTAAAGAAGAGCTAGAAGACAATACTATAGGTCATGCAAATCCAATATTCAATCAAAATCGGATAGTTGAAGATGTTGGACGACATCCAGTGCCATACTTCGAAAGAGATATCACAAAAGAGAAACGAAAAAATTCGTGTGATGTTCAACATTGTCCTCAACATCCAAGCAATGGTAAAAATTCCAGATCTGGGTCTTCGAGTAGAAGAAGCTCGGGTAACTCTGTGAAAAAGCCACAATGTGACGGAATCCATGGATGCGGGACTCCCAGCGATTCGAGTCATAAAGCGAACCGCGAGGAGAGGCCAGATAAATTACAACCTATCAAAGACGCTTGGAAAGACGACTACAAGAATGGATTTGAAATGACTTCAAACAAAAATAGTTTGGAACCGTACGAAAAAACGCTACTAGCACAAGGGAAACTAAATCATAGTTCACCAAACGATTCACACATAGTCAGATCCAAGGACAGTGACAGTTCCAGTAGTACTTTAAAGCACAAACATTGTTTTTCATGCAACGGTACCAAAATACCTTCAGAAATAAAGCAGAAAGAAGACTACAAGTTTGCGTTTAAAGCAGGCAATCCTAATTCCGTGAAGAGTGGCAGTAGTTCTGTCGATTCTAAAGGATTTAAAATTCCCAAAATGCGTCATCCGTACACGAAAAAGTCGTACACAATACCGACGTTGGCGCCTCCGTTCAGCATTTGGAGAGACGCTAACGCAACAGGTTATCCTGAACATTGGAGACTCGCAAGCGTTTACCAACACGCGTACAAGCCGCCTGAACAACGCCGTAAACCACTGATTGACAGTGTTTTCCAATAATTAGGGGTGTATAAAAATAAATAGTAACATGAAAATTGTTTATTGGGTCCAATATTCAATGTTTACATTCGTGGTGAATAAATTTCATGCTTAGTAATCGTTTTATCATTTGTCTCGAACACCTGCACGTTATCTTCGAGCCGATACGAAGCCAGACTAATTCCTTCGATTACACGATGCTGCTAATACGGTAAGAACCTTTCGTATTCCATGAAAAAGGTGCACTTTCTGATTGTTTCCCAAGCTTTGTTACAATATTGGAGCCAACTTTTCTCTGATAAGTTAGGCACGTTTGTGATTTGATGTCTGTTCACTCCCAATACCATCCAACGTAGTCGTTTGGCCAAATGTTCGAAAGGTGGATGGCCCCGATAAATGTCCGTATTATCTGTGAATAGATAAACACCTGAACGTGATTATTAATTTTTAAAGATTACATTACAATGTATATAATCAGTGATAAATCCTGTTGCTTTGTGTCTAATCAACATTTTAATCCAACAGGATGTTGAAATAGAATCAATTTTGTATCACTATCATGTGTATAGCAATAAGGCTAAGTACCTATTATACATAGATATAGGTGACTTTTAGAGTTTTTGGGGTCAAAACCGTGTTTATAATATTTTTTCAAGCCAACGGACCACATGTTCATAAGTGGTTACCGTTGCTCATGGACCTCTGCAATGTCAGAGAATACTGCGGGGCCACCACCACCACCTATGACTTACTTATATGGACTTCAACCCTCTTGAAGAATTACAAAAGCGCTCGGGAAATATCAATGTTTATGTTTGAATTGTTTTAATTTAACATCTGAGAGAGTGTTTTAATTCTTTTACAGTAAAACAAATTACATCTAGCTACCAATTATGTTTCAGAATTATCATTGTTACTTACATTATGTTCATAACAGTAATCTGTAGGCAACTAGGGTCACTGTCGTTAATCATCTATTTATGTAGGAAACAACAGTACCCAATTAAAAAAATAACGTTTAATCGTAACAGTATCATACCCAAAGTTGAAACGACAATAAATAAGTTACAGAAATTTTATACCAACATTTAAGAAAAGCAATCTGTGGAAATACTATAAACTCTACGTACCATAGTCCTCGTATATCTCTGGCAACAGAAACATATTGATAGGAGATCCACATGTCTCCACATTGTAACTCTTGCAAACGCTGTCCACGTTCAGACCGTTTCTATTCGTATCACTATACATGAACATCCCAGAGTTTAGTTGTAGCGATGATCGTTGAAAGGCATTTCTAAAAGGTCAATTAATTCAGTTAATTTCTTAAATGTGTCTGAAATGTTTCATCATGTGATACTACGAAAGGTATCTGAATCAATAAGTAGGTAGGATATTTGAGTTGAAATTAAGAAGGTAGGGCAATTCGTTATATTTCATTGTCTCGAGTTTCGACACTAACAAGTCTTTGTAAAATAACTTTGATTGATTGAGGAAAAGTTAGTAAACAGTGTACTTAACTATAAGTCACTGTAATGTTCTTTACCTGGTGCACAATAAAGTATTAAATAAAAAAATAAATAATACTTTGTCACTAAAAACTTATATTAGTATAAGTTTTATTTAGTTGTGTTCTAACACATAGTTAATACCTATACCTAGATAATTTTTTTGAAATTTCAAACCTAATGAGGTATTCCAGTGCCTAATTGAGTTTAGTTTAAGAAATGGGTTCTAAATTTCGAAAGGCTTCACATAGTCAGGTTGGCCGAGTGGTCTAAGGCGCCAGATTTAAGCTCTGGTTCCCGAGAGGGAGCGTGGGTTCGAACCCCACACCTGACAAAGCTTTTTAATATTTCAACTGGTTTTTAAAAACGCATTCAAGGACATAAAAATGATATTTTGGGAATTTAACTTCCATTTCTTTTTATCGCAAGTATTATCTCTTATCTTAAAAATCGGGACACACCGACTGGAGTTCTGCTGACTAGGCGATAAGTCTTCTAAATGCCCTACATTCCACAGAGGTCCACTTTTATAATAATATTATAGTCGTATATGTAATAAAAAATCAATCACCAAAAAACAATAAGGATGATTAAAAAGAAGAAGATTTAAGTAAATATTTAAGATACAAGTTCACAGTTAAGCTAGTATTAGCAACGGTAGGTATAGGCATACAAATTTTGCATTAAACTTTTAAAGAGAGAAACTTGATACTGCCGCATCATGGAACTAAAACATCTAGGAACAACATCATGTAGAAAATAATAAAGAATGAAATAACTTGTGTGTCTATCTATCTATTTATCTATCTATCTATGCTAAACGAACTGAGTAATCGGAACCTTTATCGCGATCTTATTACTATTAAAATTTATAGAGTACACTTTTTTATTTCCAAATATTTTTTACTTCCATGGATTCCTTATTTACGATCACATACCTATAAAGATCTTGCATATTTTTAATAGATTTAGGTGTAAAATCTTCCAGTTGACATCTATTGTGAAGAAGTAGCAAATGTGGTTGATTTTCTACAGCATTCGATTCTGAACCTTCTTGAGTTGTGATAGTGTTCGAAGTTGAAAGCGAAGGTTTTAGCATTTCGGCTGTTTGAATATACCTGAAAGGGGTATTTCACTTGTTTTAATTTATTTGTTTCCTGGTGCTGCGCATACCGACGACCTGGTGGTGAAGTTTAATAAATGTAAACAACGCGGAACTGGACGTTGTGGCGAAATTTATAATAATGTAACTTGCGACCATTTCGTGTACATATTAATACAGAGTCATTATGTATTACGAGAAAGAATACTTATAATCACACGAAGTTTCAAATTGTGTGTAAGTTTAAAACTACCAAATCAATACTCACCTAAGAAAATTGTAATCAGTAAACCAGTCCTGTACTGCGATGAGCACGTGACATATCGCCATTAAAAATGAAGCTATCTGAAGACATTCCACAGTAATTTCGTTGGAATTCTTCAGTTTGACGGGAGGCATCGTATCTTCGATTAGAGAGGGCGACCAAAGTGGCTGACAATCAAGCAGGATAACACGATCACTTGTTACATACATATCTATTCCTAGAAAGTTAGTAAAATAGATTTACACCAAATTTCAAATTAAAAAGTAAAGATGAGATATTTGTTGTTACATTTTTGTGAATCTTGAAACATTTCATGTGAAGGGCTTTTAAATTTAGGCTTAGCCTAAAGATATTCGTGTCCCATTTTATTCACATGGTTGAGCTACGAAGATTTATGTAACCTCTTTCAATTTCTTAAATTTTTAATCAACCAATCAAGTGACTTTATATCACAAAAATATTACAGGTAGACTAGCTGCCCGGCGCAACTTCGACTGCGTCAATAAAAAAAAAAAAATCCCTGGTATGAATCTAAACCATTCTCGAATCTCCACGAACACACACAAAAAAATTCATCAAAATCGGTCCAGTCGTTTAGGAGGAGTTCAGTCACATACACACGTACACAAAGAAATAATATATATTAAGATATCAAATTAGTACCTACTTACCTTTAGTACAATGTATTCCTTTTTCAATTTGATCAATATCTTGCATTTTAAACTTTGAAAAGGCATGTTTTTCTGTTTTAATTGGTGTTTCAGATGTTTCAACTATATCTAAATTTTCTATTTGATTTTCTAGATTTGCCTCATAAGAATTTTCTGTCATTTCATGTGAGTTTAAAATTTTACTACATATATTTTGATCGAATTTGTTTTGAGCTAACAAATTGAGTATTGTTGATTTACCAACACCTTGAGTTCCTGTAAAGCCAGAATAAACATAAATGTGGTATTTTTACCTGCTACAAATTTAAATGGACATCCCAAAAATTTATTGTAATGAAGAGAATAAAACAAAAGAGAAACTCGAAAATAAACAAAGCTTGTTGTAATATTAGTAGTTAGTCCATAAAATATGATACAGGTTGTAAATTTTCTTCATTTTGTTTTTTCTTTGATCATTATTATAGACATCATAGTGTTGGTCATTACTTGACTTAATATCTTTGCATTGAAGAAAAATGAAAATTAATCAATAATAAAAATGCTTTTTAGGTAGTTTATTGTTTAGTTTCAAGTAAAAGAAATAATGTGAAATTTAAATTAAAAGTATATTTTACCTATTATACCAACAACTAAATAATTGGTATTTGAATCATGCAGGAACTCCATGGCCGCAGTATTGAATACAAAATGTTTGTCCAACAATTTCACTGGTTCCATCATTAACTTTAAGGGTGGACTAACTTTTTGTTCTGAAAATTGACAAAATACACCTATTGTTACTTTTTTTTACCTTAAGTCCTTTATTTTAAACCCTCACTATAACTGGGTGTTATATGTTGGACATGTCTGTTTCAATGATAACTTAGTCAGAAGTGTTCTTAGCTAGTTTTCATAAAAAATAGGTCGTGGATTTAAATTTCAACAAAATCTACAATTTTAAGTTATTTTAACAATATTTTTTAAGAGCCCCTCATTACACTCTGGATATGGATATCAAATGTAGAGCTGACTTTACTTTGAAGTGATTTATACCTGTATGTTTCTTTTCTTTATTTTCATTTTGCGCAATTTTTGATGGTTGCGATCCTTCAGTTTCTACCGTTGGTGTTTTAGAAGACTTAGGACTTTGTAATATCTCATCTTTAGGATTACTTTGTTCTCGGGTTTTTAATATTATTGTGGGCTGTTTCTCTTTTTCTTTAGCCGGTTCTTTATTTGTAACTTCTCGTTCGGATTTCAAAATGACTGGTCGCCGTGGTGTCGTAGGCTCCTGAAAAATTTAGAAATATGTTTTTGTTTTCCCGTTTAATAAATATATCAAGTAGAATAGTAGGATATACCTATTTGAGGGTGTTCAATTACCTAAAAACTATTCATTGTTTTTGTTTGTGTTGTTGTGTAATATACACAATTTAGTTTTTATTATGTACTATTACTATTCTTAAAATCTTCTTTTCACATATGAAATCTTGTCGTCATCTCGTTAAATTAAAATAAACAGAAATCAGTTATGTTTCCTAAAAATGTGAAATTAGTTTGTTTACATATATTCTAACCTATGTTTACCTTTGTCATGAAAGTCTTTTTCTTCTTGTCCGCCATGACTATTAAATTATTTCCTGAAGTAATTTGTATAATTTGTCCAAGTTATGGAATGTATAGCTTACTTTGTTCATAATCAGTTCATAAGTTTCCAAATAGCTACAATAGCCACACGACAACATTGACCATTCAACTGCGTTGACAGATGACAAAATGGACAAAGGATTTTTTAAAACTTAAAAAAATAAAATTGCAAGAGTACTTTTTATAATATGATACAGAAAAAATTAACAACGGATCCAGAACAGTCATACACATAAAGTTAGTTTTTCATAGCTTTAAATTTTCCTAATTAAGTAAAATCCACACGATTATACAAATTAACGTTGGGTACTTTAGTCCAGATGGTCCACTGCTTTAGTCTTTTTTGGTGGAAAAATAAATCACGACTATGTCAGCTGTCATTTAACATATAGTGATGTCTAAACAAAAAGGGTTCATCGAGTCGATGTTAATGATTGTTTAGTTTGGGTATCTCTTGATAAGCGGAAGAGTATCCCTTTATATATTACTTGTGTATCTAATTAGTAGATACCATTGAATTAAAATGAACAACTGATTCTAGTGATTTTATTAATTGTCACTCTTCACAATATACAATAATGAATATGATTACAATAATATGTGGATGAGAATATATGTGTAACCGCACCGGGTAATAATAGTGTGCGTGTGTTGAGGTGCAATGACTCTGCACACAGTCGATCCCCACTTGGTCTGTCAGGAATGAAGCCACAATGTCCACTCGAACACTATGATCCGTGAAAGCGCAGTAATGGTGTGTTGAGATGTAATGACGCTGCAAGTAGTCGATCCTCATTTGGTTTGTCAGGAATGACGTCACAACGTCCACTGGAACACCCGACGATTCATACTCCTGATAAAAGCTTCAAAAGAACGAACTCCAACGGTTTATTACTTCCACGTCCGAGAGCTCCGCTCGCCTCGACAGTTCAAACACGAATCCCCCATAACAGCGGCCAACGCCCGTATTTATAACAAGTCTCCACTTCCAACTACCCGCACGGTGATTGTCGGTGAATAGGTTGATTTCCCTTGTCTTCACCCCGTCAACTCCGCTATAGTAACCATGATAATTGTCACTCTTTTTTATGTCATTCTTCATACGCGCCTACATATGCGTAATATGCGTAATATTTACGGAACGACTGGGGAGTCGCGCTACGCACTGCACTTATATATTACCGCTTGTATCAAAAGTGCAAGCATGCAATCGCCTCCCTATGTGACTTCAGAAGTAAACAATCAATTCCCATCACGAAGCTGAATAAAAAGTATGATATCTTTTTCTTCAATTCCAATCTGAAGTACAGCAATCAAACTTCAATTTTTTTTTTACTCTACACACGATTTTAATAAATGTGTGGTCAATTAATAGAGCTAGATATCAAAAATATATATTTTTGGTGTCTATTGGTAATTTAATCACTCAACCGTAAATGGTTGGCATGAGTAATTTATTTTTGGCAGAACAATAATAAAATTATGAATCTCTAGAAATATAATTGTAACTGCAATTTAAGCCACTGTATTATATATTATGTATTCATTTATTTACACTTATTTTTTACATTATATTTTTAAAAAAATTAACAAAGGAATAAAATTTAAAAATACAATATAAAAAACAGAGGCCCACTGAAGACGAGGTCTACGACCCAAGCCATCAGTGGTCAGGGCTCAAAAGAGAGGAACCTCCTCACAATACGTGTCGTGTCAAGAACGACCGCCTTCTGAATCAAGCCCTTTACCCAGCTGGGGAGCGAAAGCTTCTCAAGATGACGGTCGAATATATTATTATTATTAGACAATAATTTTAAACGACACGTCATATGTTTTAATATTTTAATATTTTAACGAATGTAATGAGTGTCGAAGATTGGTTTTAGTTTAAACTGAAAAACCAGTTTCAGTCGGACTCTCGTCGTTGTACTTAAATTTGCAAGTCTTTGCGTTACAACAACTTATCGATAGGTTTGTTTGTCCATTAGTCCCAGCGTGGTCCCAGCCTTACTGCCTTAATTTTTCTGTCAAAGAAAATTACGTGCAATAAAATTGGATTTTTGTTCGTTGTAAAACTTAAAAAATATTGATATTTAGAAATGGATTTCAAGATTGGAAATGTTTTATTTCTATTTTGTTTTTATTTTTTCATAATACCGATTTATGGCGAAGATGTGTGTGTTAAGAAAAGTGCGTGCGTTTGCGAGTTTTACAACGGCACCGGAATAGATTTGTCTGCGGCCAGCAAATCCTCGTTTTATTCTGTTCAAACTTATTACGTAGAACCGACTTCGAAATCAATAGAACTAAGCACATATTACTATCACCCTTGCTATGACGAGCTCTTCAAAGTAAACTCTACAACAGTTGAAAACACTTGTAATGTACCCTCTTCTGTAAGTATTTTTTATTTTTACAAATTGAATCTTTCGCCTTCTATAATCTTCTATAATTTAATAAAGCATTCCGGTTATGGTCATTTCATAAAGTCTCAATAATTGTTTATTACAACACTAAAGTAATAAATATTTTATGTAGAACATTATTACTTAAATGTTGAGGAAACACAGAACAAATTGTAACAATAGCAGGAGTAATGCTCATTTTCAGCTATTGACCACACTTGTTTGAAATTTTGAGTTATTTAAATACTAATCAATATGCACATATTTAGCTGAAACCTGTTTTGATCCATTTAAAATATTCCATTACCTCAAGGTTTTAACTGAGTACTAATATATATTTTAAGTATGATTCATATTACTACAGAAATGTGTAACAAAATGTAAAAAAAATATCTAGCTAAAATACATATTTTTTAATTTTTCAAAGTTGAGGCAAAGAAAACTTGCAATATCACATATCCTAAGAACTACTTATTTTTTACATAATTCTTGAAACTAATTGTGGTGTTGTTATGTTCTGGTGGTATTGTAATAATCTTCAATCAGTGCGTCTGTATAATTTTGTTATATACAACTGGATGTGGATGGTGCTATAATATACTGGAGATAAACTGCTTTCATATCATTTTTGTTCTAAGTTTAGTAGTAGGTTTAAAATTTAAATCCACATTATACACAGAACCTTAATTGTTCAAATCAAACATAAATTTTTGTAACCGTAGTTTAATTTGTGTATTTATTTCAGATTTGTAGATACAGAGAGGTCTTCCATTTGAATGGTCCCAATACATACATAAATAATGTGACTGCTTATGATTTCATGGGTGATACTGTAAATTCTATTTTTGGACCCAAAGGAGATAAAATTGTGTACATGCATGGTCCATCGTAAGTTTTACTTGTAATATGTCATATTATAATAGTAGATTTATTTGTATATGCTAGTTTATCAGATAAATATTCTGTCTAGTTCTACAAACTTTTCTCAAAAAAAAAACACATGAAAATATATTTTATTGATAGTGTATTTGAAGGACTTTGCAGAAGCAAAACCTTTTAAATGGAAAAACACTTCCGAATGAGGAAATGAAATGTAAATGAAATGAATAAATTAACAAATGAAATATTTAATTTGATATCAAACATTTGAACAGTTGGAGTTTCACTAAATTTGCATTAAATTTTATTTTTTCAGGAAAGTAACTGTTAACCTCATCTGTTCCACATCGGATGGTGAATTGCAAGTTGTTTCTTTAGTAGAGCCAAATGATATTGTAAGTATAAGTATTGATGTAAGAGCTCATATATGTATAGTACCTAATTATGGTCAAATACAAAACTTTTAACTTGGGTACCTAGTTAATCATAATCAGCTTGTAATGGACATAAACTTTTCTAGAATTGAACTTGTGATGTACATTCAGTTCCTGCAGTTAAGAGTAGGTTGCAAGTACTCCTAATTCATTTAAAAATTGCCACTTCCAAGGTTTTTACCATCTCATATTTTAACTTCATCTCAGAATTTTTTTTTCAATGCACCGTGCATTAAAAAAAAATTAAGATAAAATCATTATCCATTTTTTGATATACATAAAGTAACAACAGTGCAAATATAGAAAATTAAATTTTACAAGAATTTCTTAGTTATCATTGACACACTTTTTCATAAAGTTATCAAGAAAAACAGTAATATTTTGCCTATGCAAATAGTCTATTATGTACTTTACAAAAACATAGATGACACAGTTTCTGTGATATTAACAACAACATAATTTATATTTCAGCAACTAGTATTTTACTCTAAAAGTGCTTGCTTAAAGCAAATAGATTCAGGAAGATCACTGGGTTCGACATTATTAATAATATTCTTTTCGCTCGTAATATTCTACTTGGTCCTCGGAGTTTGCACCAAGAAATTCCTGATGGGCGCCACTGGAGTGGAAGTTATACCGAATTTAGGATTTTGGACAGACTTACCTAATCTTGTAAAGGTAAGTGAAATGGTTTTAATTTTATTTACTTGTGCAATACATAACTATTACTTCAATATGTTTCAAGGGTCTTATGATCTCGTCTTCCTTCATGGTAATAAAACAATATAGACAGACAGACACAATACTTTTGTTCTATGCTGTCCTCCCATTCATAGTCTAGTTATTTGTTTGGTGAAGCAAATTGTGTGATGTATTTTTTAATTAGTAACACTTCTTGTCACACTTCTTCATGTGTTTCCTTTTTACATTCGTCGACATACACGAATGAAGGCCTGGCTCCTATCTCAACTTTAACTAAAGGATGGACACCATGTCATACATTTCTTATTTCATTTAAGTTCTTAGTTCATTTTAATGCATGGTTATTAAATTGTTGAATAATAATTGACTTGCGCACTTAATATTAAAAATTATATAAATTAACGTGTTGAAATATCCTTTAACAGTTGAAGCGATGGCTTTCTCTACATTATTTATACGACTGTAATAAACTTACGCGTTCTTAGACCGATTTAATATAGCACATACTTTTAATATAAAAGAACTTAAATTAAAAACCATAGAATAGAAAAAAAAACAATAAAAATCGTGGTAAGATCAATAATAATTATATGTATATTAAAATAATATAAATTGTGTGCTTTGGTGTCAGTTTACACTGAAGGGTAAGCGTCGCGTCGTTGAGAACACTTTGTCTATTTTCAAGAATAATGTCTAAAGTAAATTTTTATTTTTTTTATTTGCCATTTTACAACGCCTGCCTACTTGGCAGTAAATAATAGTTTCTAAGTTCGAACAACCTATGCCAAAGTAAAAAAGACGATGACTACTAATTAATTATAAAGAAAAAAAAATACAACATTTACGCTTTTTACTGGTATCCAATCCATCATGTATGAGTAGAGAGACAAGTACAGCGAGGCCAAACGTGATGAGTATCTTGTTTAGGAGTACATCATCAGATCAGTTCCATGGTACCATGGCTCCATATTATTGAAGTGTCACACGAGATACATAATATTATGTTTGTGAAATAATTGGTATATAACTCAATCTGAAAAATTGTTGGTTATATACAACTCGCAAGATTCCAACTGAACTTACATCCATTGATTACAATTTAGATAATTTAAAAAAAAAATAATTTACAGGACGGATGGGCGTTCGCCATAAGTGGTTTCCGGCTTCCGGCCCGCAATGCTGGTCCCACACTCACACCCGATCCCAACAGCTACGACAGCATATAACATCAGACGGACGACCCTCTCCCCGAGGGACAACTAGTGCTCATCGACTGAACACTGATACATGATGAGCGTAAAGAACAATGAGTGTTGTGTTTACTGATAACGAAAATGATCTGTCGAGGTATGTTGTAATTTACTTTTAATGATGTTGTCGAATCTAGTTTTGTTTCAAATTAAGGACCGGTTGTTTCTTGTTATGATGGACTTGTTAACTTAGTGGCTCTAATGAAATTGCCTAATGGTTATGAGCACATATTTTAATGTGGCAAAATTTTGTAGAAAATTTCTACTAGTTTGTTTGTATGTAGTACAACAGTTATTATAAATAAGCATAAATTCGAATAACTTTATTTTATGATAAAAATTCAAACAAGAAAAGTTTTTGCCAAATTACACATAACTGTGTAAAATTTAAATTTGTCATTGAGTTGATAATTGAAACAACTTAAACTAAATATTTTGATCACAGTTTATAACATAAAAGAAATTTACCATTTTGGAATGTGTCTTTAAATGAAAATATTTACTAGGTATGAACATTGCTTTATTATTGTGCATTATTGTAAACCAAAGTAGTCTTGCCTCAATATTAATTAAATTTAGCCTGTTTTATAATATCAACATTGCACACTGACTAACTGAATTTCACTAAACACTATAAAGATGAATAATCCATTATACTATTTTATAGCCATTTTTAAGAACTTTATTTGGAACATTGTAATATTGTAAGCTGTTATTTTTGAAGTGTTTGTACTTTATATATTGTTTTACTACAGACCATAATATTATGCTGTAGTTTCACTGTGTTCAATGTATGGAGTTACTCAGTTTGCAATAAAAGTATCTATATATTTTAAAGTACTATATTGTATTATGCAAAAACATAATTGTTGTCAGTTTATTAATATTTTATTTTTTTCTATATTTTATTAGTTGTATCTGTGAATCTATGTTTTGAAACCTTTTTATTTTCTTAACTACTATGTTAACTTGTGTCTTGTATTGATTTTTGTACCTAAGTACAATCTTGCCTTTGTTTATCATATTAATTATCATATGAATATTATTTTCTTTGTCCTCTTAACAATGTGATCAAAACATTGCACAACAACAGATAAAAAAGCTTATTTCAGTTTATTAGTGAACTTTTGTTAGTGAAATTAATTAAACAAATCAATAAATTTTATAAGCTGTATTATGGATTAGGAATATACTGTATTATCTATCTTCTAAATTATAATATCTAAATGCACAACTTGTTGGATTGCATACTTGGATGTTAACACGTAGTTAGGATTATAATATTGTATAAAAGTATTTAATTATATAAAAATTATATCAATTTTAAGAAATATATTCTACTGTTGTATTGAAAATATATTATGTAATCTATATTTTTGTAGGTTAGGTAGTTTTTAAAGGTATTATAAATCCACGAAGATATAAAAAAAGACACGCAAATATTCTCTGCTAGAAAAAGCCAAGAGTGTTTGAAAAATTCTGATGAAATGAACTGATATTGTCCATTTACAATTAAATTTAACAAGATCTTATCCTATATTTGGAAACGTACTTTAAAACTATATCTGAACAATTCTGAATATCTTATAAGTTTTATGATAAGTCGCAAAGTAAGGACGATGCCATTTTGTGCGACACACAGTCGCTCTGTCCTGTCTTATTTTGTAAATAGTTTTTGAGGGTAGTTGACTGATATCGAATATTAAAACGCACTACTTAAATATCTAAAATCACTTACATTGTATAACGATCCTATTTGATAAAAACTAGATATATGAGATTGGTTCTTACCATTCAAGTCCATATTTCGACGCTATTACAAGCGTTAAGATCATAAGAAGATTGAATGTTGCGGGTTAAGAAGAAAAATCTATCCACTTTCTTCTGAATTTCTGGGTGTATGTTGTCAGCAGTAAATATTGGTAAGAACTTGTCATATTATTGTTTAAGTGATCAACATAGACAAACGTAAATGACTAAAGGCTGCCGCTCATACTAAATTATTGTCAATATTTTTGAGTTGGAGATGGGAAATAATATTAAAAATAGCATTTAAAAAAATTAAAACTAAATGTACACTTTAAATATGCGAATATACTTGGAATGAAAATTTTATCCATCTTTGCTTATGACATAAGTTTTGTCAATAATATAGACGTGGGTGAGGGTAGCCAAAGAATTTGCATAACAATATTTAAAATTACTATAGTTGAAATTTATAAGAAGTGACGTCATATCAAACAAACTGTTTTATAGAAGTACTATATGTACTCTATATTTGCAGTAATACCTTTCATATACATTACTAGTTAAGCATTATTTGTTTTTTTTTCTAATTATATTTTAATCATTTTGTTTTTTTAGGTTCTCATTTTTATATCGTAGTTATTTTTCATTAGTCCATCCGTTATGTTATAATTGTTAACGTATTTTAAATTTAGTTTCATTAATAAATTTTGGTTCATACTTTTTTGTTGTTTATTATTTCCTTTTATTTTTAGTACATAAACTAAGCTAATGTTATACAATTATTTCACAAGTAAACATAAAAACATTAATTTTTCGAAGCTTAGGGAGTTTAACGAAACTGAAAATAAATTCTGATTAAAAATGTTATTTGTAATTATATTCTTCATTGTCATCTTTTTATTAATTTTATCACTTATGGTAAATGCTTATGTGTACTTGTGATAATGCTCGCCAATGATCAGATAATAGAGTGAGATCCCAGTCACCCCAGACTTACGTCATTTTAGGAAAGGTGAAATTTTTAGGATTGGTAATATAACATACGCTTAGAAAGGAATGGATACTCGCTAAGCTGAAAGCGGGGCCGTTTTACAGGTAGCAGGTATCAAAAAAAATCAGTGCTGTCGCGCATCCACGCACATCGGAACTTTTAATGAGTCTGGCAGGATGTTTGGCCCGCCAGATTTGTGTGGCTCACTGGAAAATATTTTGAAATATTATGCTTATTAATATATATAAAATTCAGCCTTCCTAGAATAACGTACGTTTAATTATTATTTTTATACGACTTTTAAAGTGTCTGGCAAAAGTTATGGCCCTCAGGAAGTGTCTGGCAATTATGTTTATTTGTTTATAACAATATTATATATAGCACATGTAAAAACTAGCCTTCCTACTTTAATGTAAGTTAGCATGATTTTTCACCACCTTTGATACCTGCTACCTGTAAAACGGCGCCGCTTTCAGCTTAGCCATTCCTTTCTAAGCGTATGTTATACTACCAATCCTTAAAATTTCACCTTTCCTAAAATGACGTAAGTCTGGGGTGACTGGGATTTTGGTCCATAATATTTTAAGTACCTATATCAAAATAAAAACATAATATTAACAACTATCTATTGTTATACATTTATAGTATTATTAAAACTCCTAAATATATTTTGTATCTAATATCTATTTTGTAGTAATTGTTATAAAATTATTCATTGAACTTATAAATAAAACAAGTTTAATCACACAGCATTTTATTTATCTAATGCTACATTGGCCACAGTTACCTGTAGTCCGTATCTAGCAATAACTGTGTTTCTTCAAAGCTGGAAACCAAACTGTAAAAAAAACATTGTTTTTAGTTTTCATAATAGCGTGCCCAACCCGATTAAGAGCAAAGTCAATTAATGACAACTTCCAAATTGTAGTCAATCGTGACATTTTTTTTATTTCTAGTGTTAATAAATAAATATAATAATTTTCCATTTTTAAAATTATATCAATTTCGATAGTTATTACATTAAATATACCTAATGACGAAAAATAGATTCAAAAAATATTTATTTAAAATTGATCCAAATTTGAATTTCTACATACAAAATGTATGAAAGTTATCAGCAACTAGGCCTGAGGTCATTTTTCAAATAAACATGTATTTCTTATAAAATGTTTATGGAATCAGATTAAACACATTAAACACCGATTCTACACATGTAATGATCATGAACTAATTGCTCGTAATTAATAAAGAAAAACTAGGTTGAAAATGGAAATCGCACTATATGACGAGCGTCTAGGTAGGGCACCCTAGGTTGAAACAGAAAATGTAATATAGATTTATTTTGAACATAACTTTCTAATCTGTGTTTGGTATGATAAATATATGTAGGAAGAATGCGTCTCCACTGATGCGTGATTAGGTGAACCGAAGTGGAAATTTTGTACTTGTTTTATATTCGTTTGTTCAAACAATTGTACATACAAGTACTACACATATATTTGACAGATCAATTTGAGCTGAGTAGTTTAACATACGGTCTGCAAAGCTGTGTTATGATACGTGTACATATTAGTGCACACCTTCGAAACAAAGCGAATTTCCAACCTGGACAAGAAGCGAGACGACATTAAAAGCAGACCACCAGCTAACACGAAATTCAATTATGTGAATGGTATCCTATCTTGTCAACGTTGCCGACGCACTTTTACGGCAAAGATAGGATACATAAGTGGAAAATAGTCGCCGTAGCCGAAACCGGCATGGAGGTTTATTACATATTAGATCACCAATGTCCAAAGCAAATGATGGCGACGGCCGACCAATAAGTAGCTGGAGGTTTTGTTGCATTGGCCGTCTTTGAAATTAAGTAAAACACCGTTTGATTGGCCTTCCAGTTGTCACTTGCGCGCGTTGGGAATTGGTAATCAAATATGCATGTAGAATCTAGATGCCCCATTCAAACACGTTTAGCCTGTCAGGTACTTATACCCTAACGTGTAATGAGAATCACGAACAGATTTGTTTGACGCCTTTAAATTTCACCAATATAGGGATAATAAAACTCTTCGAATTATGAAATAATTGGGTGTACCTGTGGTGCTGCTTTGGTTAGACAGTTGGCTAGCAGCAGACTTCTGTCACAGCCTTCTTCACCATCGGTTACTGTCTCTTCGTTTACTAAAAGCAAAAATGTAGCATATAGGCATACATTAAGCTTCTTATTTTACCTATTTTAATCCTTTCAGATACTTTTAATAGCTGCATACTTAGATATTTATTTGTTTATTTTTATTAAATTATTATTAATTTATTTAGATAGGACGTACTACGGTAGAAATATGCATTTACATAACACAAAGATTTAATAGTGTAGTTGCAGGTTTACTTTAATGACTGCTTAATATAGGGCAAAAAGTTATTTAATTCTCCAAAAATATACACTTTTACACATTAAAATTAATACAATTTTAAATCAAAAGTAAAGAAAAATAGTTTCACTTTGATAAGATTTTCGATAAAAAAAAAATATAAAACATTTTCGAGTTTGTAACTATCAAGACATTCATTTTCTACTAATAGAGATAAAAACTAGATATTTCTATGAATTTTTAAATTGCTATTGCTTTTGGCGTTTTTATTTAATTGTACAAAAACTGGTCGTAAGTACCTTACCTACCGTAAAATCATAAATAATCATAAAAACTTTAATTGCCGTTCTACTAGTTTTTGAGTGCTAGTTTTGAATTTACAATTAAATAAGTGAATTAGGTAGTGTAATTAATCACGAGAGATAAAAATCTTAAATTGTAATAAAATTTTGTTAAATCTTAAAGTTTTCATAATGAGTTTTAGTCAACCCCACAGCTGGGCCATTTCTGAGTTCACATCTCATATTGGATAAATCGTACACACTATAAGGCCGATAGCGACACCTACTATTGACCTTCGGGCAGGCACCTATATAAAATATATTTTTATTAGATAAAGGAGATTGTAAAAAAAAATCACTTACCATTTTTGCAGCTCTCAAATAGTTTTTTAGTATTTTCTTGTTTAGCCACGTCGTCTGGGAAATCCTTTGTCGTAGATTCGTTTGCGGCGTTAATATCATACATGCCTTTTTCATCTATCTGTTAGATTAATAACTTGTTATAGGTAGTTCTAATAAGTTTCTGATAGGCTAGTTTCATAGGCAGCCCTCAAAAGATCGCATTGTATGAAAATTATAAACTATTGTTTATTAATTAGTTGGTATGGGAATGTCTAGTCTAAGGCCTTGTTTCCCATTCCTGTCATAGTCGAAGATTCTAGAATAGTAATCGCAAACATACCTACCTACTTAAATATTTTAATTCTCTCCTTGCTTTCCATTCATCGTTTCGTAAACTAAACAAACTCACTTTATCTTTCATAATATTATTAAGTCGGGACCATTGTGAAGAACTATATTCAAAATATTATTGTACATATGTTATGTAATTGCAAAACCAGTTGGCATCATATACTAGGAAATTTACGGATCGTGATCCGCCCATAAAAGTTTATACGTCATTGACGTCAGGCGAAGTAAAAAAGGGTTCAAAAAACTTACCCAATTAGCTTTTCTAAAAACACATCGCATCAAGCATTTAGCATTTTTGCTCTCTGGTAGTATGTGTTTATGTATCATACGAAGTTCCTCTGTAGTAACAGGATGGTCGTTGCTACATTCTACAGCTTGGCCTAAGAACCAAGACCTGATTTCTATATCGGTTTTAGCCTAAAAATATAACGATTTTGTCCGATGATGAAGTCTATATATGTATACCAAAAGCCAAACAATTGTTTGTATACCTAGTATTCTGCAGAAAGATAAAAAAACTTATGTTTTTTATTTTTTAAATGAGGTTTGGAATAAGCGAATGGAGGCTTGAAAGAGTTAGGTCGAAGTTGATAGTAATCGGTTATGAAATGGTTTTATAAAATATTTTTTTAAGCTGAATAAAAATAATAAGCTGTAGCCGCTGTAGGTAATTAGTAGAAATGACATGTACATTACGGTAGCGTCTTCAATTAAAAAAATACTCACAAACGATCCGCCGATTAAGCAGAAACAAAAGAGCATGTGAAGCAACATTCTGGTGTCGTATTTCAAAATAATATTTGATAAAATCGTGATTTCGATTTAACTTTATATACTTACGCTGATTACCTATGTTTTACTGATTTTATCAGTGCACCATAAACCACCGAATTGTAACCACATAATCATGACCTTGACGATCTTAATCACCAATAATGTTTTACGAACGATTTGTTTTATAATCACCGAAATTACACCAAATGTTATAAAGCTCTGCTGTAGATTTGCGGTTCTTCATTATAGATGGAAAATTAGTATAAATTTAGTGATCATGAGCAATGTATATTTATTAAAACGTATTACATTTTCTTTTAGAGCAATGACTCTTAATTCCTACCTATTACGTGTAAATGTAATCAATAAATTATACAATATTGCTACGAAATATGGTGTAGGTAAACCTACGTGCATTAATTATTAATTGTTGGCAATAAAATATTAATACTAAGTATCTAAGAAGTCTAAATAAATTCTTAAATACCATTATGTAACCGTACATACACTGCTATAATAAGATTTCATCTTCTCAGGTGTTGGTAACATTAGATAAATGTTTTATAAAATACAAGAGTTTAAAAGTCAGATCAAGATCGTAGATAGCGACTCCACAGCGTCTGACATTGCAGAGGTCCATGAAAGACCACATGATCAGGTGGCCCGGTAGTTCGTCTGCTTATATGGCAATAAAGAAATATGTTGCGCTCTAAAAAGTAATTGCAAATTATTGTAAAGATCGGATCGCGGGCGTATCGGAAATCGATTAACTATAAAACCATTTTTTTTAAAGATAGATTAACGAGCTTACGGCCCAGCTGATACCGTTAGCGTTGCCCATGACTCTATGAATATGATAGTAGGTATTTGGTGCGACCTATGATTTGTGTAAGAATTAGTTATCTATTTTAAAATGGTAAAGAGCGATTCATGGATGTTCAACATTTTCATTATACAGAGTGATATTTTAAAGAAGGTACATATTGCAGGAGGGTGATGAGTACTCTGTTCTAATACGGAATATTACAAAAAATAGGTAAAATTATTTATCATTTTTTTTTAATCTAAATTCGACAAAACTACCTCCAACATAAACAATTTCGGCTAAAAGAATGTTGACTATCAACCTCTAGTGGTCTCGCGCACCCCACACCTCCGTCACACCCATCAGCTGTCGAAAAACAATCATTTTGCAAGAATTTTAGATATTTTTAAGTTGCGATTACTAAGGCATTAAGCCATATTTTTTGGTAATAATATTTTTACTGATCGTATATAACCATCAGCTACCATGACCTTCAATATGTACCCTCACTAAGAAATCACCCTTTATATATTACAAAGCTGAAATCTACATTATATTATGGACAGACAAACTTCAGGTCCATAACTTGATCCAGAGGTTAAAAATAAACAACAATACTATGTACTAAAGTACATGTGAAATGTCTGTGTTTACAATAGTATGTGACGCCGTACCTATGTACTATACTATTTATTATATATGCATACCTACATGTAGGTTCACAGGTATGAAGTGTGATTTGTGTGTGCAGCGACATGTGATATAAAAATTGCAAGTTAATGGATAATTATTTTTAAAATATATGCCATTAAGTGTGGAATCAGACGGAAGTTGGAAGCGGCAATGACTGTATTTTTTCTACTGTGGATTGTTAAAAAAATATCACACATTTTTAACTGGATTTCCTCGTTTTTTTGTAAAATAATAGCTTGTATTTTGAAAAGGAGTTTGTACACTTAAATATGCTATATTGATAGATTAAAAGATAAATTGAATGATCAAACAGATAGTATCTATAAATTTACTACATTTTTTATATTATTATTTTTTTTGTTTTTAAGTAAATAATGTTTAATAAAATTATTTTCTTTCTTTCTTACATATAATTAAGGCTTAACGTTTATAAAATAGAGTCCTTCCTGGTATTAGTTATTGTTATTGTATCTTCAGTATTATAAGTACCTAGCTTGAATAATGGCTTGTAATTATAATTTGCCTTTTTTATGGTGTAAGAATATTTGAAGCATAGACTTGATTGGAAGATTAGGTAATAATTATAATTAACTTTAATTCGTGCGACGATTGCCGGCAAATGATGCCGATGGTAGTTAGGTTATGCTTGGAAATAATTAAAATTAAAAATAACAAGTATCATCCTCCCTACTATTTTTTATAACTTCCAGCTAATAATTTGCATTTTGTAATATTTAAGCGTAATATTTATGTATATAATTAAAATACCTACTTAAATTTATTATTTTACAACCAATTTATTTAAACAAAACAAAATTTCTAGGTACTATATTTTATTCATATGAAATGAGTGAAACAATATAACAAGAAAAGTAAATGGTTACGGAAAGAAGAACACAGTCGGATTATGTTTATAAATGCATTTCGTTATGTGGAATGATGCGTCGCACACGTCTTTGTATTTATCCGCTGAAATAAAACAAAATTATTAAATTTACTAATATGCCAGAGCAGATAATTTTTTTTTCAAAGAAATTGTTTTTGACCATTCTTAGAGCTATCCGCAATGGTCTATAAATATTAGTTGGTTGGTTTGTCTACTAAGACACCACACTCTAAGACAGACGCACTAATTTATTATATTATAATAATGATATTTTATTATTTAAAAACGGTAGTTTTTTTTGCTTAATTAAAAAATCTGGTAAAAATATTATTTGTTTGTTTTTGGGCAAATATAGGTCCAGAAAAAGACTCACCAATTTTCCGACAAGCAGTGATGGCTTCTTTAGCTGGTTCTTTTATTTCATCTGGCAGTAATAGGTCGGCTTGCTTCATCGCTGCTTCGTAATTCAATTTACCATTTTTAATCTACGAATAAAATAAAAAAAACCCTTCGTTTCGGTTTTTTCGATCGATGTTATTCTCTTGATTTTAACTACAGATAAAAGTAAATTTTCTGTCTATTTATCGTATCTTCGTAAGTAGTGAATTCGTTTCGTTTGTAAATTTTATTTATTTATTATTTATTTATTGTTTACACACTTATTATAGACAAAGTTAACAGTGGCCCTCACACTAGGCCTAGCCTGTATCGTGAAATGAACGTAACATTTGGATATTATGAACATTTTCACAATAATATATTATATTATTTTTTTTAAAATTTTTAATTATGGCAATACCTACCGTATTGGCCATCTTCATTATACAAGCTATGTAGCATTTGACTTCGGTTTCTTCTATAAACACGCCTTGACCGATGGGATCAATTTTCTCTAAAGGGAAATAATAAAGTAATTTATCATACCTGTCTCCTTTATAAATATAGGTTAATATAGATGAAAATATTGACTGGAAATTGGTAAATAGTTTATATTTTTTTTTTGCAAAAAATGGTAAGTAATTGATTCTACGTTTTTGACGCAGACGTAAGACGATTAAGAGTAGGCCATAGGTAGCGGCCCCACAGTGCTTTCTGGCAATGCAGAGGTCCATGAGTGACGGTAACCGCTTACGATTAGGTGGCCCGTTAGCTCGTCTGTCAGTGATGTATGAGGCAATCATTCAGTCAGTTAATCTAATAAAATTCTGTAATAAAGACGTCTAGGATAAAATATAACTTTGAAGAAATCTTACCATCTTCAACATTGTTCTTCGGCTGGCAAGACTTCCTCATCATTTTACCGGTGTTCTTGATTTGTTTCATTGTCATCTGAAAATATTATATTTTTTATTTTATATCATAAAATAAATGTATTAAAGTTATTTATTACTCGTTAATGAATAATGTACGGAATGTAATGCAGAATTTTTATGACACGGAAATGAAGCAATATTATTTATTTGATTTAATAAGTTGTATGTAGGTTAAAATCACTTTTTATATTTCCGCAATTGTTTTTTTTTTGTAATATTTATTTTAAATGGTGAAAATATTTTTTTTTCTTACACATTTAATAGTTAATTTTTTGGAGACACTATTTTCTAACTCCTTGTTTTTCATCTTGTAAATCAAAGTTTTAAATTATTGTATTTAATTAACTTACAGCTTGACATATCGATGTTAACATCAAAAACTTGGCTAACACACTCAATATCATTGCTACAATTTCTTTAATCGAACTGCTAAGTATGTTCTAATGTTCAGTAGTTTTAATAGATCATTAATCCTGATCACTTTATAATCTTTTAAATGCTTAATTGATGAGTTCGTAGTTTGTACTCTTGCAGCGTTTACACCTTTTTTAAAATAGTGTGACGAACATTTTGATTTATTGAGGATACCTATCTAAGGACCATGAGAGAGTTGAAACTCTTATTTTTTAAAATCGTTTGTATATAAATGAAATCGTCGAGAGCATTGGATTATTAATATTACTTAACTGTCTCCAACCAATATAGAGAGAGAGCATGAAGTCATCGTTGAGATTTCTCAAATCGGTAAACTTCATCCATATCTCTCTTGACTCTTATTAGAAGAGACAGACTTTTGATTCCATTTCACCTTGTTTATATTATCTTAAACTGTAGAATTTAATAAAGGAAATTTGGAAAGGATCTACAGGATCTGAGAGACGTACACAAACAAAACGCGTAAAAGTATGGTCACCATACAGGCATGTGCGCCCATTAATTAACTAATTGTCAATTATTAAACACTAGTTGTTAATTTGATTCATTTGTCACGTGTTGCTACTAAGTAGTCACAATGTATTAGGTACCTCAGTTTACTTGGACCATGAGAAAGTTAAGTTGTTTTTACAAAAGTAATGAGGTTTAGGTCTAAAGATTTTAAACGAACTTAAAAAGTAGGCCTGACAAAAATCATTGAGTAAACTTTCTAATCAGTATTTTTTAGTGGAGTTTCTTTCGTTTTAAGTTTTCTTTTTCTCCCCATGCTTGCATGTATAATCTTTAACATCATTGTTCCTCGTTTGTCAATCTAATAGGTAAAGAAAAATTAAAATTACATGCATTTGTTTGTCACACGTCTCCGGAGTGATTTAAAAATACAACAATGTAGTATTAAGTATGTGAATACTACCTATTTATCCGACACATTGTGTTAAGTAGATAATTTAAATGTCAAAAGATTTACCATAATTAATCATATAACATAAGATAGAGGATTTAAATTTATAAGCGTGAAGAAACACTTATGCATTGTTGTGTGATTTTCAGTACAAAAAGTATGTTTTTGAATATAAATTTCGATAAGAAATGTTTATTTTACCTAATCGTCATACTATTAGCAGATGCTGGCTTAGCGGTATGTGTCTCTATTGTTAATTTATTTTAAAATTATACGATTTACCTATTTCGAAGAGTGCAAGATTTTTGTATAGGCCTATATGATAATTATGTAAATAACCTGATCATATAGGCTTAATAGAATAATTTTCTTCAATCTCACAGATGACAAGACAGCAATTAAAAAATTCAGGAAAATTAATGAAGAAAACTTGCATGCCTAAAAATGATGTAACAGAGGGTATGTTTAGAGAAATATAGGTTTACATAACTTTAATAGTGTAATTAAATATTTAAAAAAATGAGGTAGATATAATATAAATTAACTTACTGATAAAACTAGTTATAGAAAACACTGAATTAAATAAAGAACTTGAGAGGTGTCATGGGACACCCGAATAGAACGAAGTTCCTTTCGATTAAAAGATATCTTATAAAAAATATTTCCTTTCGTAACGCGCGATAAAGAACGTGTTTTAAAAGATTTTGATCATAGCGCCATCTAGTGATAATCATCTAAAACAAAATAAGGAACGTGTTTTAAAAGATTTTGATCACAGCGCCATCTAGGGATAACCATCTAAAACAAAAAAAGTGTCGTGACAACTTTTCGTAAGAATTGTTTCCGTCTAGCCCCTTTCACAACGCGAGATAAGGAACTTCGTTCCAAAACTATACTAGGTATATATTAAAATTATGTATTTTAAATTATTAAGTGATTTAAACAGAGGAAATCGGGGAAATCGAACAAGGAAAATTCCTAGAGCAACGCAATGTGATGTGCTATATTGCATGTATTTACACAGTTACACAAGTCGTAAGTGTATTTTCTTATTTACAAAATAAACATATAGAAAAACTAAGTTAATTTGCTGTAGAATATAGTAAAAATGTTTATAAACCAAGTGTATCAATACAGGTATAGATCATTTAATATTCCAAAAAAATGTTAAGATTTGAGACTATATAAAAATTTTAACAAACAATTTAAGTTAAGTATAAAAGGTCTAGAAATTAATCTGATTATTCTATTAAATTAATAATATTTTGTTTTTTACGATGATGTGAGTTTTAAATCAGATGTTGCGTTTTTAAAATGATATTGTTTGAATTGTAAGGTGAAAAACAACAAGTTAAGTTACGATGCTGTAATAAAACAAGTAGACATCATGTTTCCTCAAGAAATGAGAGTTGCCGTCAAAGCAGCTGCAGAGAAATGCAAAGATATTTGTAAGTTGAGTACTGAATAAAATACTATAATACAGGAGTCACCATTTAGTATAAGTCGTATCAACTAATATGCAGTTTAAAAAAAAATAGTATTACAGTGTAAAACCCCGTGAACCTCAGATTTTGCTTATTTTATAAAAGCTGAAAATTTGTAAGCGCATGCTCCTAACGAAGGTAAAACTTTTAGCAAATTAAGAGGTTTGGATTGCAGAGCTTCGGCAGTTAATAGGTACTAAAATATAGATCTGATTTCATATTTACAATACATATTTTAACGATATTTTGGTATTCAAAATATGAGGTTAATAGAATTATTATTAATTTCATGGTTCTGTTATACTGTAATGATGTATTCGATTATATTCTTTGTTTCAGCGAAAAAATACAAAGATATTTGCGAAGCATCGTATTGGACCGCGAAATGTATGTATGACTTCGACCCAAAAAACTTCGTTTTTCCTTGAATTCATCATTTTAATTACTTACTTGGTATGAGTAATAAATTTGGAAATTAGGTATTTAAAAATTATGTTTTTGTTTTGTGGTCGTACAATAAATTTTCTGTAATTGGCTTTTTTTGCTATGCTGTTCTCATTTAGTAACTAGCTGACCCCCGTAACTATCTACGCTACACAGGGAGAAATGTTTTACCAAACTTTTATTTAGTTTTCTTTTCACACACAAACAAGCAAACGACACGACAAAAATCATAATATGTACCTATTACCTTTTCATAATATAAGTGTATGATAAAGTGTGAAGCATTTCAAAGGGCATTAGCTTCTTACCGATAGTTTGGATAAATTGTAGCGAACATTATTTTCTAACCCAATATAATCGTTTACCAATAAATTCAGTGTAAATATTTGTTACATGAGACTAATATGACAAGGTACACATAGGTACAATTTCAAAAAAAATGGAATATGAAAATGTTAGTATCTACGTAGAATTTATAAAAAATTAAAAGTACTAGGTAATATAAATGCAAATGTGCTTAAATTAAATACAATTTTAGCCTTGGTTATTACCAGTATTCTGTTAAACATGTTCCTGTAAATTTACGTAATCTGTGGACTTACCGTTTATGATAATGTTACGTAATTATACAATTTGATAAATTGATGGGTTTCATTCTTAACCCATCATTATACTAAACGATGATTGAAACATTTTATCATTTTCCTAAATTACAGGCCGTTATTTTTGGTCTTAAAATGAGTATAAATTTGATTGTTTCATTCGGGTTTATCTTCATTTTTTCCTGTGCGGCAACTTCGTTTGTATCCGATTCATAGCTTAAAGGAAAACATGGAAATGCGAATTTGTGTATTGTTTTTGATTGGTACTGTTACATTTGATTATACATATGCGGTAAGTAAAGGATTTTGTAAACATTTCAAAAAATATATCAAATTTTGTTGTTAGTTAGATAGTTTTAAGAAAACTTTAATAACGAGTTGTAAGTTTTTTTTTTTAAATAATTGACTCGTAGTTAGTAAAATTTAATTTCAGATGACTAGAGCACAAGTTAAGAAAACAATGACAGTTATGAAAAATCAGTGTATGCCGAAAACAGGAGTTACTGAAGGTAAATTTTAATATAATGTGTCAGAATATTTTTTATGAAACGAAATTCTATGAGATATCTATTGATAAATTAAGTAGCATTTTTCAATTCAAAAATATGTTAGGTAATATATTTCGGTAATAGTGTTTAAAATCTACAAAAAAATACAAAAAGTAAAATTCTATTTTCTTAGATCTCGTTGGAAAAATTGAAGAAGGCGTTTTTCCGGAGAATCACAATGTAATGTGCTATATAGCCTGCGTTTACAAAACTATTCAAGTTGTAAGTACACAACAATTAATATCTACTTTGAACTAAAATAATTATTTTAGGCTTAATGTTATTATATTATATTGTTTTATCATAAACAAATTTAAACAGGTGAAGAATAACAGACTTGATAAAGATCTCATTTCGAAACAAATTGATATATTATATCCACAAGAAATTAGAGAGTCTACTAAGCAAATTGTGGGACAATGCATTAGCTTACGTAAGTACATGTAATAATAATTTAACATTTGGTAAATCGATAGCATATTGTGTATAGTCCAAGTATTATTATATATTTTACAATCATAAACAGTAAGGTGGGCTGTTTGCAGTCTAGTAATTTTCGTGTTTATTGGATTCAAATAGACATTACCTTAATGTAAATTAATTAATTATCATTACATATTTTGCTTCAAACCATTCCGATTTGGAATGAACTCTTCGGTGTCCCTGTTTAAACCAGGTTTAAGAAAAGTCCCGTATAAGTAATGGGTAACAGCCCTCTAATGAAGCATTGCAGAGCTTCATAAGCAACGATAACCACTTACCATCAGATGGATAGGTTTGTTTATTAGGCAAAAAAATACACTTTTCTTTTAAAATTTATATTTTCAGAGGACAAATACGACGATTGGTGTGAAGCCATATTTCGTTCAACTAAATGTTTGTACGAAAAGGATCCAGCAAATTTTATCTTTCCTTAATTTATTTTAGTACGATTTTGAGTAATTTATTGTAGATTATTACTGAATAATAGATAATAAAGTAAGCTTTGATTAAAATAACGTTGTTTTACTAATCTTAGTAGATATTAAAAACGGGTCCCATTTTTATTTACATATCTTGTTTATACGTAGGCATTTTGCTTGCTACGCAATTAACACAAATATTTTATTCGTATAAAAAATATTAATAAATCCTATGAAGGCGAGGTTTATAATAAAATACAGCACAACATGTTTTTTTGTTCTTATTGTTTTGATCTGAAACGGCTCTACCATTAGTAACAATTAAAATATTAAATAAACTATATGTTATAAACTCTTCATAGGTGACAAAATAACTGTTAGGTTCAATGATAATAACAGTTTAGATCTTTGTATAAAATCGTGGAAAAAAATCGAAAAAAATATTAGATCTGTTGTACTGTGTTGTTACCGGAATAACATGTTTTCGAAAAAGTTGTTTATGAAAAGTATAATTATTTTAATTGTAGTAAATTCAACATTTGTTTTATCGGTGAGTGCTATGTTATATTTTTATTTACCTATTTTTTTTATTGCAGACGAGCTAACGGGTCACCATATCGTAAGCGGTTATCGTTGCTCATGGACCTCTGCGATGTCAGGGGACACTGCGAAAAGCAAATGAAAAGAAAGAGAAAATGGTCAAAAAACTATTTTCTTCATTTAAATACTGAAAATACTAAATTTATTTGATAATTGTGCATCTTCAAGCTCAAAGATGAAATTTTAAATATAAATTATACACATATATATAAAATATCACAATTATACACATTTATTTAGTTTTCCTGTAAAATATAAAACAAAAAACGATCGTAAAGATATTTTAGGTATTGTATCATTCTTAGATGACTAAGCAACAGATCAAAAACTCCGGCAAGATTTTGAAGAAGGCTTGCATGCCGAAAAATGATGTTACTGAAGGTCAGTGTACTTTTTTGCACGTTATCTGAGACCTTGTGTTTGCAAAATTTATGATAGTAATTGTTACTGCTATTATTAAAAGAACGAATTTTTTTAGTCAATTTTGAGTGAGTATAATAATGCAGGTAATTTTCTGTTCAAATTTTACACATTATTACTGGTCTCTATTTGAAGAAAATATATATTTACATAGTATTACGTTTGCAGATCAAGTAGGCGACATAGATAAAGGAAAATTCATTGAAGAGAAAAATGTCATGTGTTATATCGCCTGTGTGTACAGCATGAGTCAAATAGTAAGTAATAGTAATACGTAGGTACTTCGTAATCATTAAATCTACTCCTTGAGATTTACGACGGTACATTGGCTCTTAGCACTTTTCATTGCTTTTCTTAAAAAGCCCTGAGTGAGTTTGTCAATGGACAGTGAAGAGCGTTACATTTAAATTCGGATTTTGGAAAATATTTTATTACTTTTAAAACTCATGCATAACAATCAAGTGGTTACCGCTGATGTCAATAATTTATAGAATATACTGGTTTTCTTATTGAGAGAAAATTGTTACAGAAAATACTTTAAACTAAAACTCTAGGGTTTACTAAATTTACAAATATACGTCATTTTATAGGTAAAAAACAACAAAATAGTACACGACGCAATGATAAAACAGGTTGACATGATGTTTCCAGCGGAAATGAAAGAGGCTGTGAAGGCATCCATTGAAAATTGTAGAGGCGTCGGTAAGAACGTTTTAGTTGCAATTTTCAGATACAATGTCGTTACCTTATTTTAATTATGTCGATTTTGCAGGCTTCCTACAATCAGTGTCTTGTTTGAGCGTGAAGAAATAACTTTCATTTCTTTCTTTTTTTTCTTTGCTTTCTATCTTTAAACATTTTAAAAACCTCTGTATTTTTTTTTGTTTTCAGCTAAAAAATACAAAGACATCTGTGAAGCGTCATTCTGGACAGCAAAATGCATGTACGATTTCGATCCCAGTAATTTTGTTTTTGCTTGAGAATCAATTTGTTTTTATTTGGTCTAGAAATAAATGTATTGACTTGAAAAATAGCTTTCTTTTTTATCGTAATTATAATAGAAGAAAGTATAACAGAAAGAACCATTGAAGGCTTTTAGTGGTTTCGCAGACATCAGTTATTTTCTCCAAATGAGAATGTATGGTCTTTCAGTTAGGTAGATTATATAGGAAAAACTAAGAATAGTTAATGTTGGAATGTAACTACAGGTCTAGTTATAAAATAAGAGAGAAGAATTTAGTTTTAATTTAAAACCCACTTTCTACGTCAGCTAAAAATTAAGGTGTTAATGTTAATTTCCACTCACTTAATACAGAAAAACACGTGTCACACTATCAACGTGTTAATTGTCAAGTTAAACAGTAAATACTCAATCACCTACAATCATTGGGTCTCTAATAACAAACTCGAGACTATCTAAAGGAACTTAATCACACACTTCGATGCTATAATCTAAGTTCTATATCATCTTTTATAATGCACACTTACGTCTATGAAGCCAGTCTCTGTTGATTCAGTGATGAATGAACTGATCTTGAAATGGAGACAAAGGATTTTTATTTGTTTATTGTCGTTATGGTGTTGGCTAATGGAGTAGATTCTGTAAGTATCAGATTTTATACATTCTCAATGTTATGACGATACCCTGGGCCTTCTTCGGCCTTCCAATGATTGAAGGGGAAGTCTGAAGAAAAGATGGTCTGACTGTGCTAAGGATGATAATAATATCATGGTTTGTGGTGTGTCTGATGATGTATGTAATCATAGAAAGGAGTGGAGCAAGGAGACATATTGCGCCGATTCCATTAAATGGGATAAGGTGAAGCGAAAGAAGACCCTGGGAAAAACTATTGCACGACACCTGGGAAAAACTATTGCACGACAAAGTTATGTGAAAATTATGAAAATTCCGATTCGTTTGTCTTTACACTGGAGAAATCATGCTAATTGATTCTACTTTTTTTCTGATTCTTCTTGATCAATATATCTAGGCAGCAATTTTCCTTCATTTTACAATCTCCGTGAAATTCTCCAACTGTCAATACCTAATCGCATTCGAACTTAAATTGTTTTGTAACTATTATATTATACTCCGAAAATATAAGTGAAAACAATATATTTTATCTCCATACAGATGTCGAGACAGCAATTGAAAAATTCCGGGAAAATGTTGAAGAAACAATGTATGGGAAAGAATGATGTCACAGAAGGTCAGTAATTTTGATATCTCATTATAATATCATGTTTTATAAGAAATTAAATATTTTCAAGTGGAAAATGAAAACAGCTTTTTATTACAAGAGTATATGGTTGTTATCTATGTTTAAAATTTATCTGAATGTTGTAAGAATCTAAATCTATTATTTTTAATTTCTTCTCGATTATTTCAGAGGAAGTAGGAGATATAGAAAAGGGAAAGTTCTTGGAACAAAAAAATGTTATGTGCTACATAGCTTGTATCTATCAGCTGACACAAATCGTAAGTGTTCCTGTTATCAAACAATTTAAGTGTATTGCAAAATTTTCATTCTACCAAAATAAGATGTTAATTCTGTTTGAAGAATGCATCACATACAATTTTCAACTAAAAACAAATTAAGAACAGAAATGAAATGCGGTTCAGTCATGTTAATCTTTATATTTTAGGTAAAAAACAACAAACTAAACTATGAAGCGTCAATAAAGCAGATTGACATGATGTATCCACCTGAACTGAAAGAGTCAGCGAAAGCGTCCGCCGGTAGATGCAAAGACGTTTGTAAGTTCAACATAAATAAATAAGTTCAACAATATTAATTTACATAATAACCTTAACGAAAATTTAAAATATTTCTCTTAACACGTTCACTGCGAGAAGAAGTGTAATCGCGTCGGACCATGACCACACGTTAGGGCGACACGTGGTCACTTAGACCCCAATCCCAAACAATATTATGCTCTTCGCACCGCAAGGAAGTTTACGTTTTTCCTTGCCACACCAAAGGTAAGTTGCAGGGAAGGATCATTTAGGCCTCGTTTAGCAGCGAATGTCTTAAGGTTTTTTGACTATCTCTTTCCTTTTTTTTGAAGTTTCATCGGTCTACAACTTTTTCAGAATTCTCGACACTAGACATTGTTATCTAATACTAGACTTAGTTGATTCTAGCTCTATTCTTTTATATCTATATAAATAGCTCTACTCTTTTTCTTTTTTTGCACGATAGATAAACTAGCCTACGGCCCACTGATATGATCAACAGATGACTTAAATTTGAATGTCTTTTCGTCTAATTTATTACAACATTACTAAATTGCAAACGCAAAGGAAGTTTTCAAATGTATGCTTGTTTTTTTCAGCAAAAAAATACAAGGATTTATGTGAAGCGTCGTATTGGACTGCAAAATGCATGTATGATGACAACCCAAAAGATTTTATCTTTGCGTGAGATTAACAATAATAGTAAAGTTTTTATGCACATTCTATTACATATTAATAAATTAGTCAAATTATTTACTGCGTTTTATTTGTCTTGAAAAAACTTTAAGGCGTAATTTATGAAGATAATGAAATAAAAAATATTTTTGTTTATTTTTGAAAAGAATATTGTCTCTAATCTATTAGGTATATAATACCTTCATGGTCTATTTAAGAAATTATAACTGTTACTATGTGAACTGTTGGATTGCTGAAGTAAATAAAATAAAAACAAGAAATGCATAAAAAATAGACGAATCTGTCTACAATTATTCATAATTGGAAAGATAGTTATGTAAATATAACACAAAATAACATAACCTTGTAGTGTTTTTAAAATCTACAATAACAGCAACTCACGATTCTTAGAACAACAACACAACAACTGTAATTACACTGTGATACAAGTAATATGTTTGTGATTCCACTATTCAATTGATTTGTTATGCTAAGTCATAATAAACAAGATATCGTCTACAGAAATTATTGTTTAATGACGAACCAAGAACAATACTAAAATAGTATTTTTTGAACTGATTTTTTAACTAACTTAATAAAGTGAACATTTAAGAACTTTTATTTCTAGAATTTCATGATAAGCGTTATGAATAATAATATATTGGTCGTCAAAGTCTAATAATATCTACATTACAAATATATATCAGTGTTTGAAAAAATCCGGAAAGTATTCGCGATATTTTAAGAACACCTATTTTCAATGGTCAAAGATATTCGGTTCACAATTTCATCAGGTCTTTCCTGTTCCTTGGTTTAGTCAATAGAACTTACCGCCTGATACTCATACGATAAAATTGGGCGGGTGTGGGTACAGTAACCGATGCAAGTGATATTCTTTTGAAAAGCAATGTTCGCTAGTTCTGGTTTTATATACTGCAATGCCCATATCAATATTATATATTATTTTATTATAGGTGCTAAAAATACAATATTTTTACTAATTGTTGACGTCACCTTGAATTTTATCTTTCTGACATTGAAAAATGAGAAAAATCGTTGTAAACCAACAAATTTTCATTACAAAACTAAGCATTTAACACGGCATTATAGTGCATTTAGTCCGGTCAATTTAGACATCCAAGGTTACAATAATTCGCACTTGGCTGAATTTTGGTAGGATTGTTCAATACACTATTATAAAGAAAATGTGAAAAGTCCTCATCGATCCGGCACGTGCAAAAAAAGTTACTCGGGGTCAAAGGTCCCAAAAACGGGTTTTTCGCGATTTTCAGCAAAATGGTAAGTTTTATCATAAAATTAGCTCAGACAAAAATTGTAGATCAGATAATTATCAATAAAAAATATCTTAATACTAGGGGTGTGCGAATAATTCGAACTTACGAATTATTCTGGAGTGAAAACACGTGTTTAAAACTGTTCTTTCTCGAGTAGAATACGAATACGATTTAGTTGCTGCTGAGGCTAAGTATCATTATGACTGCTTAATTTCCTTCTTAAGACCTAAAACTGGGGTTAAAGTCGGTCGACCGTAAGATGAATCTACGAATCTGGCAATGGAGGAAATATTATATATCTTATAATGATACAATAAGGTACGAAGCAGCTGCAGTTTTTCCTCGTCCTCCTCATGTCCTACGACCAGAAAGTGGCACACTTATTCAATACGTTGTAGACAATGCTGATATTAATGTAAATACGCTAGACGGTAATAATACGCTCCACATAATGGGTATTATTCAAATTGTTACTCCAAAAGATTCCGTTTTACTAGAAGAACTTATGCCACGAGTAAGAGAAGCTTTTTCAGCAAAAGATTTTCAGGCAAAAGCTCATGTGCCGATCCCGATCTATCAAAATGATGATATCTTTCAACTTTTTGAATCGTTATATCTCAAAAACGGTGGCTCTTAGGAAAAAAAGTATTTAGACATTTTTTATTGATAATTATCTGATCTACATTTTTGTCTCAGCTAATTTTATGATAAAACTTACCATTTTGCTGAAAAACGCGAAAAACCCGTTTTTGGGACCTTAGACCCCGAGTAAATTTTTTTGCACGTGCCGGATCGATGAGGACTTTTCACATTTCCTTTATAATAGTGTATTGAACAATCCTACCAAAATTCAGCCTAGTCTAATTTGACCGGACTAATTGCAAATGTTAGTTGACAATTTTCGAGCAATTTATGTAATTCAGGTGTTAAATAAGTATAGACTACTTGTTTACGATTAAACAAAATTACAGCACTTCATATAAAATTACTGGAATAAAATGTATAAAATACTAAGAGCTACATATTCTGTTCACTAAAGTGTTGTTTGAAAAATCAAACATAAAAGTTTCGTGCTGTGAATATTAAGTGAGAAAAGTTATTATTTTTGCTTAAAAATGTGGAAAATTCATGTGTTTTTCTGTTTTGTTTTGGCTTTGGTGTACTCTGGAAATGCTAAGGTAAATAAACATATTTTCGTAAATTTAGTAAGTATTGAGTAAAATTTCTGCTTTACTTGACTAGAAATATATTCGTTGTGTTCAAAATAAGTTGCTTCTCGGGTTCACGGGTCACCATTGGGGACCCCTGTACGGACATTTTTCCGTAGCGCGTAGATTTTTTCTCTTCATTTCTTTTTTTAATTTTAAGATAGATAAACGACCTTTGGCCCACTTGATGGTAAGCGATTACCGTCGCTCATTAATCTTTGCAATATCAGGGCAATGAGGGGCCGTTATCACCTACCTATACAGAACTTTAACCTCGTTTGATTTCTATGCTCAAGCTCTACTATAAAGCTCAAAAAATATTAAAATTATTAGAATATGCGGTATTAATTAAACATCTATATGATTAAGGATCTACAATGGTGGGGTCAGAGATGGACAAAAACCCGATAGTAGGTAATAGGTAAATATTATTTTTTAGAAAATTAATTCAAAATTAATTAATCAATTTACGTAACAAATTGATATTAAGTTTGATACATTATTATTAACTAATTCTTACATGAAAGATATCAGATGAAAAATCGGCTGCATTTGAAAAATTTATAATGCCAAACTTGGAGCAGTGCATGAAAGACTTCGGAATGGACAAGATCCCTGAGCCGACAAAGATGGCGGATATTGATGAATGTTTTCACGCTTGTTTCTTTGAGAAAATTGGAATGGTAAGTTTTATGATGTTTACTAGTATGTATAAAGAGTAGGTAAAGTAAATTGGTAATCCTCATTTTTGTCCGGTTTTCGGGTTAATAGAACTCGCGTCACCTCGCCCAACCTCGTGGTCATATACCACGTCTCTTATCGTCGGTCATATACCCCACCTGCGGTGCGGGTGGAAGTCCGTAGATTTCCTCCTGCCGCAAAAAAAGGTGATAGTTTCACGATGAACACCCTATCACACTATCTTGGACTTTTGTACTTAGGTGTCATCTATAGTTTTTTGTTACAATAATGAGCAAACTTCCTGCCTAATGGGGAATTAGTAGGGGTGTGCGAATAATTCGAACTCACGAATTATTCGTTCCGAAGGAATTAGAAAACTGAATATTTTCTGCAATGCAAAATAAAATACGAGTAACTAAATATAATTTTTAATGTTTTCCTTTACAATACAGAACACTTGATTTTTTGGTGATTACATTTTTAATAAATTGGCTATGCCAGTAGGCCACCTTCAAGTGCGCTATGGCCAGTAATAGTTTATAAAGATAAAATATCGAGAAGAGAAAGAATTTCTTCGTTTATCTTGAGGTTGAACGATAACTAAGTAGGCACGTTAGGTGGTAGGCCTAGAAGGACTGATAGGTATGAGTATAGGAACTAAACCACTTGGGTACTTGTACTTAGTTACTTGTTGCTAGGTTCAGGTTTCCTCAGAAGAGGGATTAGGCATCACTAATTTAGTCAGCGGTGTTGTGATAAATTGCAAAATTGTATTGTAAAATGTGGTGAAAACTTTCGGTATTTATCAATATTTCTTTTCAACAATATTTCCATAAAAACATATTTTGCAGACAAATGATGAAAAAATAGATATTGAAGCAGCCAAATCTATTATCAACGAATTTATCACCAATGATGAAGAAAAAAATAAAATCACTAAAGTCATCGAGGATTGCACAGAAGAAGGTAACAATTTAAAAAAGCGATCTAATAAATGAATAGATAATAATTATAAACAAATCAACAGTAACTTAACAACTTGAAATTGTCATAGAATTTATTAAATCAAGAAAGAGTCAAATTGAGATCATGCCAGATTTGAATTAAAATTTAATATAGTGGTATTTTTACTTAAGCTTTATGAATAATTTGCACCAGCTTTGCGTTCCAAGATCCTCTGTGTGAGGATTTCAAAGAGAAGGTCCAAGATCACTATAACTATATTCAACATTTTCAGCTAATAAATCTGGAGACGGAACGTGTAATACAGCTTATGAATTTTTCATCTGCGTGATTAAAATTGGAGAGGTAAGTGTACTCTTAAATCAACTTCAAAAAAATGTAAAGCGAGTAATATCTAATGACTGTATTTTTCAGATTCTGCTGTCTTAAGAGGGAACGAAGTAACGATAGCATTCACATTAACCGTCTGAAATTACATTAATAAAGTATTAAATTAGTCAGTGTCTTTTAATGATAAAAACTTACTCATATTATACTTTGATAAAATATAACAAGGTACAAAGTTACCGAGCGTTACAAAATAGTTTCTCTAAAATGAAACTCTTTCATTGAAAAAAAAAATACAATGAATAATGTGTCACTTTTGTACACCTAATACAAAAAACTAACCGACTGAGCTCAAAAGTCGGGATTTTTTTATTTTGGTGGTGTTTAGTTGGTGCCATTTTTACCATCAGATTGTGTTTCTAAATAATATATTTGATTGAAGCTTTTATGTAAATAATAATGAGTTTCAAAAGAATTGTAATAATAAGTAGTGGGTGGCCTGGGTCGTAGACATCGTCTTCAGTGGCCCTCTGTTTTTTATATGCGTTGTATTTTTTTTGTTTCTTTTTTTTTTAATTTTATGTAAAAAATAAACGATTAAATGAATATATTATGATAATTAGCTGATAAGAAGTGTTTACGTATAATATGCCAAATTAAACTTCTGGTGTTATTTAAAGGTACAAGGTATTTTAAAACTTGATCAAAATTAAAGTAGTTTTTGAGTTATCCTTGATGTGAATAGCTTGGGTTTTATAAATAGTTTTCGAATTAAGAAATGGCCAGTTTTTACGATTCATTATTATAGTAATTTCTTGGAAGATACTAGAAGTTAATTTACTAGTATTTTTGTAGAATTCGTGAGGCGTAGCAAATCAAATTGTATTTAGTATTTTTTACCATAGAAACAATTATCGTGAATATTTTTATGGATGTTGCTAAGATTAAGTTATGTTCAGTTTATTAGAGAAATACAAAACTTATAAATGACTTGAACTGGAAATATTTGATTATTCTTTAGACGCCTTGTTCTAGACAAAACAATCGAAATTCGGCGATATTATAACGTTTGCAGTTAGTTGGGAAATCAATTTCAATTATGTCATTGCTTGATAATCATAAAAATAAATGTAAGAAGTATGATTTTTTTGAATGCTTTATTTACAACTAATTAATAATAGAGTCCACAATCTTTAATTTCAGTATCAAAATCCTCGTTAGTAAGTGTCGAATGTATCAATAAATTATTTACAATGTTTTTGTCTTAAAAATCGATGTTGAATCCAAACTGAAAAAAAACAAAACTCATATTAGATAAGTCCCCAAAAATGGATTTACTTTGAAGTTTAAATTTTAATATATTGCTATCACTCGTGTTAATCAACATCACTACATACAGTCATCGTGGAAATATTGGGATCACTTAATAACTAGAAATTTCACTGAGCGATATTTTAGATTAAAATAGAACTATGATAGAAATAAATCATGCTAAAAATCAAATCAGTAAATTAGGGCGACACGTAATCACTTAGACCCCAATCCCTTTAACAATGTTATGCTCTTCGCACCGTTAGGAAGTTTACGTTTTTCCTTGCCGCACCATGGGTAAGTTGCAAGGAGGGATCATTTAGGCCTCGTTTAGCAGCGAATGTCTTAAGGGTATCTTTTCTTTTTTTGAAGTTTCATCGGTCTACTACTTTTTCAGAATTCTCGCCACTAGACATTGTTATCTGATACTAGACTCAGTTGATTCTAGCTTTACTCTTTTATATCTATATAAATAGCTCTACACTTTTTCTTTTTTTGGAAGATAGATAAACTAGCCTACGGCCCACTGATATGATCAACAGATGACTTAAATTTGAATGTCTTCTCGTCTAATTTATTACAACATTACTAAATTGCAAACGCAAAGGAAGTTTTCAAATGTATGCTTGTTTTTTTCAGCAAAAAAATACAAGGATTTATGTGAAGCGTCGTATTGGACTGCAAAATACATGTATGATGACAACCCAAAAGATTTTATCTTTGCGTGAGATTAATAATAATAGTAACGTTATGCACATTCTATTACATATTAATAAATTAGTCAAATTATTTACTGCGTTTTATTTGTTTTGAAAAAACTTTAAGGCGTAATTTATGAAGATAATTAAATAAAAAATATTTTTGTTTATTCTTTAAAAGAATAATGTCTCTTATCTATTAGGTATATAATACCTTAATGGTCTATTTAAGAAATTATAACCGTTACTATGTGAACTGTTGGATTGCTGAAGTAAATAAAATAAAAACAAGAAATGCATAAAAAATGGCATGATTGGTAGACGAATCTGTCTACAATTATTCATAACTGGAAAGATAGTTATGTAAATATAACACAAAATTACATAACCTTGTAGTGTTTTTAAAATCTACAATATAGCAACTCACGATTCCTAGAACAACAACACAACAACTGTAATTACACTGTGATACAAGTAATATGTTTGTGATTCAACTATTCAATTGATTTGTTATGCTAAGTCATAATAAACAAGATATCGTCTACAGAAATTAATATCTAATGACGAACCAAGAACAATACTAGAATGGTATTTTTTGAACTGATTTTTTAAGTAACTCAATAAAGTGAACATTTAAGAACTTTTATTTCTAGAATTTCATATGATAAATGTTATGAATAATAATGTATTGGTCGTCAAAGTCATTTTAATCTACATTACAAATATAGTGTGGGCAATCTAACGTTTGCATTTTGAACAACTGTTTATTTAGAGAATGACAGCTCAAATGTCATTCAATTTGTGTTCATAATTTAGTTCAAGGTTTGACATTTACGAAATGGGACGTTTTCGGTTCGCCCAATGGGCCGTTTGGCCGAAAATTAGCATTTTTACCGAAAAATCGTCTTTTCAGATGAAGCCCATTTTCACCTTGGAGGCTATGTCAATAAGCAAACTCTGGGGGTCGGAAAATCCACACGTCACCATTGAGAAGCCAATGTACCCACAAAGAGTTACGGTTTGGTGTGGGTTTTGATCCGGCGGCATCATTCGAAAATGAGCCAGCCAGCCATGGGGGCCTTCGGGGGACACGGACGGGTCTTGGGATAATCCCGCTACCCGGGCTTGATCTCTCCGCCATTCTAGGCGGAGGTGTAGGTAATTGTGTGGCGTTGATTACTTCCCATCTTGGGATTTACCATGGTCTGGCATGTTTCTTATGGTTCGAGTGCTCTGTTTGCAGTCGCCGCCAACTCCGGCCGAATCCTCCTGAATCTTCACCCATTCTGGGTAGTTTTCCAAAAGAAAGGCCACCGCAACAAAGAAATAAAGACCAACTGATTTCAATATCATCATCAACAATCTAGGGCCCTACTGTTTTTATCCCTTTTGTAGGAGTGGGATAACCCTTTATTGGTTTATTTATCTAAGAAGTCGTGGTGGCCGAGTGATTGAAGCGCTTCCTTCCGTACCGGAGGTCGCGGGTTCAAATCCGGACGGCTTGTACCTCTAAATCTAAATGCGAAAATGAGCAAAGAGCCGCCGTCACGGTCAATGGCGAGCGTTATCGTGCCATGCTCAACGAATTTTTGTTTCCAAAAGTTGAAGAGTATGGCATGGACGACATTTGGTTTCAACAGGATGGCGCAACATACCACACAGACAACATGACAGTCAAACTTTTGAAAAAGGCAAACTTTATATGGCCCACCCCTTATATATCAGTGTTTGAAAAAATCCGGAAAGTTTTCGCGATATTTTAAGAACACCTATTTTCAAGGGTCAAAGATATTCGGTCAATAGAACTTATCGCCTGATACTCATACGATATTATTGCAGGTGGGTACAGTAACCGATGCAAGTGATATTCTTTTGAAAAGCAATGTTCGCTAGTTCTGGTTTTATATATTGCAATGCCCATATCAATATTATATATTATTTTATTATAGGTGCTAATAATACAATATTATTAGTAATTGTTGACCTCACCTTGAATTTTATCTTTATGACATTGAAAAATGAGAAAAATCGTTGTAAACCAACAAATTTTCATTCCGAAACTAAGCATTTAACACGACATTATAGTGATTTGCAAATGTTAGTTGACAATTTTCGAGCAATTTATGTAATTCAGGTGTTAAATAAGTATAGACTACTTGTTTACGATTAAACAAAATTACAACACTTCATATAAAATTACTGGAATAAAATGTATAAAATACCAAGAGCTACATATTCTGTTCACTAAAGTGTTGTGTTTGAAAAATCAAACATAAAAGTTTCGTAGTGTGAATATTAAGTGAGAAAAGTTATTTGTTTTGCTTAAAAATGTGGAAAATTCATGTGTTTTTCTGTTTTGTTTTGGCTTTGGTGTACTCTGGAAATGCTAAGGTAAATAAACATATTTTCGTAAATTTAGTAAGTATTGAGTGAAATTTCTGTTTAATTGACTAGAAATATATTCGTTGTGTTCAAAATAAGTTGCTTCTCTGGTTCACGGGTCACCATCGAGGACACCTGTACAGATATTTTTATCATAGCGCGTTTTTTTCGTTTTTCTCTTCCTTTCTTTTTTTTAAATTTTAAGATAGATAAACGAGCTTATGGCCCACCTGATGGTAAGTGATTACCATCGCTCATGATCCTTTGCAATGTCAGGGCAATGAGGGGCCGTTATCACCTACCCATACAGAACTTTAACCTCGTTTGATTTCTATGCTCAAGCTCTATTATAAAGCTCAAAACATATTAAAATTATTAGAATATGCGCTATTAATTAAACGTCTATATGATTAAGGACCTACAATGGTGGGGTCAGAGGTGAGCATAAACCCGATAGTAATAGGTAAATATTACATTTAGAAAATTTAATCCAAAGAATTTTAATTTAATCGTAACAAATTGATACTAAGTTTGATACATTATTATTAACACTAATTCTTACATGAAAGGTATCAGATGAAAAATCGGCTGCATTTGAAAAATTTATAATGCCAAACTTGGAGCACTGCATGAAAGACTTCGGAATGGACAAGATCCCTGAGCCGACAAAGATAGAAGATATGGATGAATGTTTTCTCGCTTGTTTCCTTGAGAAAATTGGAATGGTAAGTTTTATGATGTTTACTAATATGTATAAAGAGTAAAGTAAATTGGTAATAAATTTCTTTAAACACTCGCGGTTATCTACATCACTTACACTATTACTAAACGGGTTTTGGTGCGGTTTGACTCCCATATACGGTCATATACCCCACCTGCAGGGCGGGTGGAAGTCCGGAGATTACCTCCTGTCGCAAAAAAGGTGATAGTTTCCCGATGAATACCCTATCACACTATCTTGGACTTTTTTACTTAGGTATCATCTATAGTTTTTTGTTACAATAATGAGCAAACTTCCCGCCTAATGGGGAATTAGAAAACTGAATATTTTGATTACTCAAACTAACTCGATTTCCAGAATGCAAATTAAAATACGAGTAATTAATTATATATTTTTTTAATGTTTTCCTTTACAATTCAAAAACATTTGATTTTATGGTGATTATATTTTTAATAAATTGGCTATGCCAGCAAGCCACCTTCAGGTGCGTAATGGCAATTAATAGTTTATAAAAATAAAATATCCAGAAGATAAAGAATTTCTTCGTTAAACTTGAGGTTCAACGATAACTAAGTAGGTAGGTACTAGGCGAGTTAGGTGGTAGGCCTAGAAGGACTGATAAGTATGAGTATAGGAACTAAACCACTTGGGTACTTGTACTTAGTTACTTGTCCTCCTTGTACTTGTCTCCTCAGAAGAGGGATTAGGAAGAGGGAGTTAGTCAGCAATTTTGTGATACATTGCAAAATTGTATCGTGAAAAGTGGTGATCATTAGGGATTAGGAAGAGGGAGTTAGTCAGCAATTTTGTGATACATTGCAAAATTGTATCGTGAAAAGTGGTGAAAACTTTCGGTATTTATCAATATTTCTGGTCAGCAGTTAGTATTATAAAAACATATTTTGCAGACAAATGATGAAAAAATAGATATTGAAGCAGCAAAATCTATTATCAACGAATTTGTCACCAATGATGAAGATAAAAATAAAATCACCAAAGTCGTCGAGGATTGCACAGAAGAAGGTAACCCTTTAAAAAATACGATCTAATAAATGAATAGATAGTAATTATAAACAAATCAACAGTAACTTAAATCAAGAGAGAGGCAAATTGAGATCATGCCAGATTTGAATTAAAATTAAAAGTTATGTTTTTTTTACTTAAGATTTATGAATCATTTGTACCTACTTTGCATTCCAAGATCCTCTATCTGAGAAGGGCCTAGATCATTATAACGATATTAAACATTTTCAGCTAATAAATCTGGAGACGGAACGTGTAATACCGCTTATAAATTTTTCATCTGCGTGATTAAAAATGGAGAGGTAAGTATACTCTTAGATCAACTTCAAAAAAATGTAAAGCGAGTAATATCTAATGACTGTATTTTTCAGAGTCTGATGTCTTAAGAGGGAACGAAATAACGAGAGCGCATTCACATTCACTGTCTGAAATTACATTAATAAAGTATCAATTTAATGATTAGTGTCTTTTAATGGTTTACGAAAACCTACTCAATTTATACTTTGATCGAATAATAAGATACAAAGTTACCGAGCTTTAGAAAATAGTTTCTCTAAAATGAAACTCTTTCATAGAAAAAAACTTGAGAGGTGTCATGGGACACCCGAATAGAACGAAGTACCTTTCGATTAAAAGATATCTTATTTTTTTTCCCTAACGTAACGCGCGATAAGGAACGTGTTTTAGAAGATTTTGATCACAGCGCCATCTAGCGATAATCATCTAAAACAAAATAAGGAACGTGTTTGAAAAGATTTCGATCACAGCGCCATCTGATGATGGATTCGGAAGGTGGTCATAGGAACACCCGTACTAAATAAGATAGAACTGTGGTGTTTGGACTCATTTTACTTGTCTTGGCTAGCCTTCTTCTCATATATGATATCCAGCACCTTAAAAGTTTGTATTTAAAGTTTTCTTCAAAATTAAATATTTATTTTGGTAGTGTTTAGTTTGTACCATCTGATTGTGTTTCTGGATTTGATTGAAACTTTTACGTAAATAATACTTGATTTCCAAAATAACCAATTGTAATTTGTCATTTCATTTTAAAATATAATGTAAAAAATAAATGATTATATGAATATATTATGATAATTAGTGGAATACGTATACGTTAGTTTACGTATAATATTCCAAATTAAACTTCTGGTGTTCTTTAAAAGTAGGTACAATGTATTTTAAAAACTTGATCAAAATTAAAGTAGTTTTTGAATTATCCTTGATGTGAATAGCTGGAGGCTGGTTTTTATAAACAATTTTCGAATTAATGAATTACCAGTCTTTACGATCTATTATTACAGTCATTTCTTGGAAGATACTAGAAGTTAATTTACTAGTATTTTTGTAGAATTCGTGAGGCGTAGCAAATCAAATTGTATTTAGTATTTCTTACCACAGTAACAATTATCGTGAATATTTTTTATTGATGTTGCTAAGATTAAGTTATGTCTAGTTTATTAGCGAAATACAAAACTTATAAATAACTTGAATTGGAAATATTTGGTTATTCTTTACGAGACCTTGTTCTAGAGAAAACAATCGAATTTCGGCGATATTATAACGTTTGCAGTTAGTTGGGAAATCAATTTAAATTATATCATTGCTTGATAAACAAAATAAATGTAAGAATTATGATTTTTTGAATGCTTTATTTACAACTAATTAATAATAGAGTCCACAATCTTTAATTTCAGTATCAAAATCCTCGTTAGTAAGTGTCGAATGTATCAATAAATTATTTACAATGTTTTTGTCTTAAAAATCGATGTTGAATCCAAACTGAAAAAAACAAAACTTACATTAGACAAGTTCAAAAAAAAAAGTATTTACTAAACACCACTAAATATCGGGATCACATATTACATAGAAATTTGATAAATTCTGCGAAATTGTTTAAACAATTAAGTTTAAAAAACTGCTTAAGAAGATATGTTTTAGCATAGAGTACTATTTCATTAGACAAAAACTGTTAACCTATTCCTCTTTTTGTTACCACCACACCTTAATGTTAGTGAAACGCTTAGAACTTACATCATAATTAACTGAATGAAACATTTTACCTTAGAAGAGTGTTCAATGAGGCAGTTGTACGCGAACTTTGCACGCTCGCAACCCTTTTCACCATCACTTACGGTTTCTTCGTTAACTGAAAACAAATCAGCATTAACAATAACGTATCTGGCTCGAGTGGAAACGCCTCCTTAGAAAGAGAACATCTCTAGTGCATCACTCTTGATTAGATATTAGTGCAGATTCCAGATATAGCATTATAAATTATTTATTAATTAGGCTATAATATTATTTTCAACTCTTTAAACAAAGCTTAAGAAAAGGTATTCGCACATTTTTCACGCCTGTCGTTTATTGTTTCTAGGTACTATAAGCACGGAAAACCTAATACGATGAATTTAGTTTAGATACATCGAAGTAACAATTTTTTTTTTATATTCCATAAAAGTAAAGTAGATATAGGTGTATACTAAAATTGGTTCCAAAATCCCTTACCACTAGCGCAAGTGCTAAGGAACTCTTCAAGGTTCTTAGTGTCAGCATCGTTGTTAAATATCGTCTTTGCTTTTTCTACAGCCGAGCTCTGCGATAGTTGTCCTTTGTCATCGAACTGTTGAAAAAAGTTTATTAATAGGATTGTTTACGGCTGACGTGAGTAGAAAACTTGCTATAAGCATCATCATGGCAAAAAGTTTGGCCTTCACGAAGAATTAGTCTATGGTTTTTTCCGAGAGCAACGAGTGTTTTACCATGAAGCTTCAATAAACATATCATCATAATCAGATCATACAGTTCTATTTCTGGAAATAAGCTATCGCCTATTCGTTGTGACTTGTGAGCTTGTATGATTTTGTGCTGCCTACTACAGTGGATATTTTGTCTCCAATTTTGTTAAGATTCATTAAATATGTTTAACATCATAAATGAATTCATGCAATTAACCTGTTTACCTTATTTTGCTGAGTTTTTCTGTACCGACTGTAGATTTGAGTTTATATTTTACTATATTTTCCAAATACATATACTTACCAGACCAATTTTCTTCATGACACAACCGACGAAGCATCCTGCATTGTCACCGTCAGGGAATTTCTTATCTTTAAAAGAATTTATATCTTCTATTGAAATAGGATGTTCTACAATACATCCGGCTCCGATCTCTACAAATTTGGATTGTATCTGATCCTTTTGTTCGTCAGTTAGGGCCTGAAAAATATTGAATTAATTTGTAACAGTCTAGTAATGCCAGCGACCAACACCGTCTACGTAATATACCGGGTGCAACTATATCTTATGTTTCATCCTCCTTTTATGAACGTCTTCTACAAAGATCAGGAACCATTCGCCAATGACGAGATATATGCTAATGCGGTCTTATAACATAACATTAAGTTAAAATATTATTCAATTTTCTGTTTCAACGGGAGCAAATGTTAGTCTAGATACAGAAATTTGATGCGAAATTTCATTCAGATCCATTCATTACCTTTTGACTCGACATAGTAAAATATAAGATACGTTGTTACATCCATTATTTTGCATTTATGATATGACAAGTTTGTCCCAGAAGATGTTGCTCTGTGCGATAGTCCCTCCACCTATCACGTCCAAATGGATCAACTCTAGTTTCATTTAAGTCTACTCAGTAGTTTTTGCGTGAAAGAGTAACAAATATTCGTACATCCACATACCTAATATCCATAGTTGTAAACTTTCACATAAAATTTATAATATTAGTAAATCCTTAATTCCATGTTACTACAGGAGATACACTTAGCTGCTTAAGCCCTTCTATATTAGTTTAAAAATGCATTTAAAAGGTCAGTAGCATTCCGTTTCAAACATATTTTAGTTAATTTCTATATTTTACACGTTATATTTTATTGCAACGGCTTATAAACATGTATACAGCACAACTGATACGTATTTGTAATTAGTACCAGTGTGATTAAAAAGTTGATCCATTTTGAATTTGAAAAGTCATGTTATCTTTTTATTCAATTTTAATAAAACTTACCAAAACACAGTTAGCAGTTAATGCAGACAAAACGAAACAAAGAAAGATTTTAGCCATTTTATTGTTTGTTTGTACTTTAACTGTCACTTGAAACTGATGTTTGTTACAAAACAAACGACAGTTTTATAGTAAACGAAAGGCATTGTCAATATCCTGCATGACAATGCTCACTATTTTGAATCAATGATATGGTATAATCGATTTGTCGATTCACCATTGTCTGGAATAACGGAGGTGTTGTAAACAGATAAGTTTAAGCATTAATGAGTTTATAATTAAAATTAAAAAAAACTATTATAAAGGCTTTTAAGACCTTTGATTTCATGTAGCTGAAAAGCTAGCCAAGATATGTAAAATGAGGTCAAACGCGATGTATCTTATTTAGTGCAGGGGTTCCTTCTTTCTCACTTTAAGTCCATTTTAACCTATTGCTTGCCACTGCTAGGTTCGGTCTTGTCCTTCGAAATCTTATTTTGATAAGATTTCAGTGCAGTTTATCACAACGCTGCAGCATTGCTGATCAAAATGTATAACATTGTAAAGTAATCAGCAAATTCAATATAAAGTATAAGCTTAAATTTCGAAGATAAATTAATGTCCATACTTCAGAAAACAGAATCTAGTATTGATAAAGTAAAAAAATAAACCTACTGCAGTAGTGGTTATAATTTACCTAAACCTAATTTGTAATTTGGATTCATTCTAGATTTTTTGATAGGTATTAATGGCTAGTCTGAGTAAGCAAAGTGATTAATAAAACTTTGCAAATTGCAACCTTAGTTTTGCTTTGATTAAAGAACTTATAGATACCTAACATACAATGATAGAGGTTAATTAATACGTCAATACGATATACAGGTATTTTAATGAATACTAATACTGTACAGAAGCCAAGCTTATATCTGTACCTAACGTTTAATATAACTGCAATGTTCTTGAAGGAGATCTAATAAAAGTCCCGTATAGTATAGGCGATGGGTAAATGGTAAAATGTCATAGAAATGCAGAGTTTACCACTTATGATCAGGTGGACTGTAGACACGTTTATATTTATCACTTACACTATTACTAAACGGGTTCTTACCACGATTATTTTAAATTGAGCGGTCCCGATATTCATGACTGATGACGTCATGATCACGGGAAGACTGAGGAACTGCGGATAGGTCATTTAAGAGCTTGTAAGTCATTTGATCATGGCGCTTGAAACAGTGCTGAAATATCGGGACCGCTCAATTAAAAATAATTGTGTTAAGAACCCGTTTAGTAATAGTGTAAGTGATGTAGATAACCGCGAGTATTTAAAGAAATTTATTACGTTTATTTATGATGCAATATATTTATAATACATAATGTCTTTGAATATTTTAATAGATCGTTCGTCAGATTTAACGAAACATGCTTTTTGTGGTTTGACTTCTGTTTTTAAGTTTCTATGTTTATATTATGTCTAAGCATCGATTAATTTGAGTCTTAGCAGTTTTTTTAGTTAACATTGTATGACGTTTGTAAGTTGTTCACATTTTCCTCAAAGTGCATTATATAACTAAAGAATAATGGACAAGGTTAAATAAATCAGGCAATAAAATGTAATGATAATGAATTTATGCATGATGTAAAAAATCTGTAGAAGTAGAAGTAGAAGTAGAAATGGCCTAAAATAAATGGACCACAATAGTAATATTACGTATTATGACAAAATAATTAAAATATTATGTTTTATAATAATATTCCCTCACTCTTGAGCCCACTGATAGATTGGGTCGTAGATCCCGTCTCCAGTAGCCCTCTGTTTTTTATATTGTATTTTAAATAAATAAAAAAATAGTAAATAAATGAATACGAATAATAACTTAACTAAAATTATAGAGATTTACAAAAATGGTTATTTTAGCAGTAGATGCAACCAATTGTTGATTCCTTTAAAATCCTATAAATTTCAGAGGTTAGCCTTAGCAAACCTTGTTTATAATATACATGGTAATTGATTATTTTAGAATATAAACACACACATTATTTTTTGTAGGTCAAAAATATTTATATTACTGTGTAGGTACATAGCTCATAGGATAAATAACATTATATAATATTGATTTAGTCCCTAAAAATAAACAACATATTGAAAAAAATCTCAATCAAAACATACTCCAAAAATAGACAAAAGACACAATATTGTTTTTATAACAAAGACGTGTTGTTTTTTGTTATATTTTTTTGGCTTTAATTGGCCGTGGTGTGAACCGATGTTTAATAATTTCTGTCGGAACTCGTATCGGTGGTTATTATATAAACTGAAGTGATTAATCCTATCAGACAAGTCTTGATCAAGGAAGGTACAACACGTCTGCACAATATGTCTGCTTCATCGTTCGTTGTAATCGCTTTCTGCGCCTTCGCTGTTGGCGTTAATGTGAGTAAATTATTTAATTATTTTGATTTACGATATGAGTTTACGGTTTGCTGAATAATTTTATGGGTGGCTATTTTTTTATCGTAGAAGTTGCTTCTGGTGTTTCTTTTTGCTGAAGTAGAGACTCTTATGGAGAGTCAGATGTTTACAAATATAATCTTAGTCATTTTCAAATAAAATGCTTTTGATTTTAGGCAACATAGAGAACTTTTCCAGTATTTCTTTTGAAAGCAAAGAATCTACTATCGTAGAGACAATGTCTATACTATGGTTAATGTGGTACAGTGCAACAGGAGTCATCAGTCATGGATGTATTTCATTGAGCACTAAAATATCTATTAGGCTTATAATTCTTTAAGCACTTTGCATTATTTAGTACTTAGAAGGTCGCAAAATTGCCCTTAAAATAAAATAATCTCAACAGCTAATGGAGCCTTACATTTATTTGTGTCAACCAATAAGCAATTCTAATTATGAAAATAATACCATAGCCGTAGACTTATAGAAAAATAGTTATTTATTTTAACAAAATAATTAATTTATCTTTAATTCCAAAGGCGCTGACCGATGAGCAAAAGGCAGAGATCACCAGGGCCGCGTTGCCGATCGTCGCGGAATGCTCCAAGGAGTTCAGTGGAAGCGAGGGTGCCATTGAGGCCGTGAAGGGCGGTGGTGACGCCAGCAGCTTGAACCCATGCTTTGTAGCTTGTTTCATGAAGAAGACTGGAATCGTACGTTACCTTTACCTAGATGTTTTTATTGTTGATTTTTGTAGGTTTGAGATTAGTTGAACTTGAAATTAGTCTTCATTGTTATTTGCGATTTCAGTTAAGATATGTGATCCCGTAATCACACACACAAACAGTGTTGTCTATTCCTGTATAAATTTAATTTCAATCGAGTTCCCAACTATCTAATCAAGATTTGTTTACATTTTCCGATAATTGGATATTACGGTCTGATTCATCTTTGTTATTAATCCAAAAAAAAAAACTGACGGTAATAAATTATATTTTACAGATAAATGAAGCTGGTCTCTTCGACAAGGCTGCCACTATTGAGAAGAGCAACAAATACCTTACCTCCGAAGAAGACAAACAATCATTCGAGAAACTGCTCGACACTTGTGCCCCAGGTTAGTACTTATTTAAAATAGATGAATAGGCATGATTTTTTTCACAGAAGTAGGAATAAAATATTATGGGAGAAGAAAGATCTTCCCTATTACTCCACTTAATCAAAATACATACAAACACAAACAAACGTTAAATATATAACGTTATCATACAAATTTGTATGACAACGTTATTACGCTTTTGAATTAAATTGTATGAACGTGTTCTATAATAGTGGTTCAAGTAATTCATAACACACTACTCTAATATCGCTAAATTAGCCGAGGTTTTATTGTTTACCTTATAACTAAAAAAATATTTTGTCATTATAGAAAATGAGAAATCAGTCACCGACGGCGAAAAGGGTTGTGAAAGAGCAAAACTTCTGCTCGAGTGTTTCATGGCAAACAAAGGCCAAGTAAGTGAAAAATATATTTATATGTAACTATAAAATGTACTGTTCTCACACGTTACTGTCCACTGTTGGAATAAACTTTAGCTTTTAATACTTCATATAATATAATATAAGGATTTACAAGAATAACTTTTTTTGGATTTAGTTACTATTTTAACAGCAATTTTGAAGACGGTAGAATACAAAAATGTCTTTATTATTATTTATTATTATCTTTAGTATTATTATAAGAAATCTAACTAACAATGATTTTCACCTCGCATTTTTTGTTTCAGTTCTCCATCTTCTCACTTTGAAGAACAGTACCTGTGATATTTTACTCAATTCGTAACTATAAGCCGTGAATTGTAATAGCTCTACATAAAAATTTTGTTAAATAAACCATTTTAATATATTTTAGTGTTTCAATCATATCCTTACCCTGATAAGTTTTATTTTACTTTAGTTTTGATTGTTAAAAACTCAGAAAACGGCAGATTTATTCTATTAAATATTTTCTCGAATATAGTTTGGGCTCGAAAGAACGTTACATTTTTTCAAGAAACTTCATCATCAATGAAACATGGCTCATTTCAGAATTGGCTTTTGGAATTAGCTTCCTCTGAGTGTTACCTACATTAATATTAGTTGTTCTATATCAACGAAAGTTACTTGGTAGCTGTTTCATAATTATTATTATTATTTTTTTTTTTTATTGCCTTGTAGGCAGACGAGCTAACGCAATTATCTGTCACTCGCGGGCTCGCGCAACTTTGTCTGCATCATTTTCAATTAAAAGGTAGCTTATGTCCTTTCTCAGGGTCTAAAGATTGTCTGTGCCAAATTTCATCAGAATGGGTTGAGAGGTTTAAGCGGGAAAGCGTAACAGACAGACAGACATACACTGCATATGGGGGGGTCCTTACGTAACAAATGTCCTAGTCAAACTTCAAATTTCTTCTCAGGCGTTGGACAGTTTGCTCGTGTACCTGACTAATAAAAAAGCTGATTAAAGCTTTAGTTCCAATGCCCACAAACACTTGCTCCATTGTACAGGACGGTTACGTAAACCCACGTACACGCTTTTTCACACACATCACAAGTTTGAGTGTCATGACAGTAGAAGATACTGTCGTGACACTCAAACTTGCGATGCGAACTGCACTATATGCGATTTAAATTCATGTTTTGCGATTTTTTTCACTAATGCAAATCCTACATAAATAACCCAATAGCACGATGTATCCAGTCAGCACTGGATCCTGCAGTCTTCTTTTTTTTGTTTTTCTTCTGAGTTTTACAGCGGTGCGTTGTTTATCAATTAATTTAATTACATATCACTTAATTTTCGTATTAAAAACATATTACTCTTTAAACGAAGTTTAAGAAAAGTCACAGCTCCTCATTGCTCTGGCATTGCAGAGATTCATGAGCGACGGTGACCGCTTACCATTAGGTGGGCCGTAGGCTCGTTTATCTATCGCGCAATCAAAAAAAATATTAGGTACTTAGTAAAAATAATCCTTTTTCTACCTTTGTAAACGTCCGGATAGTAATTTTTTAATTGTTTTTTTGCAGAGTGTTTCAAATAAAAAAAATCATGAAAGATAATTAACAATTTGCTCTTATCTGCCTTCAAATCAAAAACCAGGATAATTTGATAGTTATAATGCTAAAACAGAAACTTTAAAATTTGATTACTTTGCATGTTTTTGTAACTGTTTTGTTTTATAGTTATTGTGGTGGTTTACAGCGAGAAAAAAGACAATAAAGTAAATGATAAAAATTGTTTACTATTTCAACTAATATTTTAACATTCTATACACCGATACTATTCTAAGTTTTCTCAGTTTTCCATCGAGTAGTAAGCCTTGTTATCGTTGTTTTGTGTTTTGTTCTTTGCGCTATGATCAAACTAATTGTTAAACGTCGAGTCCAAACTGAAAAACAAGATGTGACAGATTAAAAAAATAACTTTGATGTAGCAACTAGGGTTTCCTTACAAAACTATGACTACGCGTGAATTATTTTACGTTGGTTCGTTAATGTAGTACATGAATAAGCTTTTTTCTGGGACGAGAGGAAATCGTTGGACTTCCACTCGCTCCACGAGTGGGGTATGTGGGAGTTGAACCGCACCGAAACCTCCGCTCACGCTCGACGTCCGAACCCCGGCCGGGGACACAACCCGACACGAGGCTGGTAGGGGTGACAGGACGCGTTCGCGATCGACGCTCCCGTATCGCCCCGTACATTAATAAGCTTAATAATAATTAAATATCAAAGTTTAAGAAGATTAAAGTATTACCTTAGATGCATTTTCCGTCATACATTTTAATGCCAGTATCGCTCGTTCACATCCTTTTTCTCCATCACTTACTGCTTCAGAATTTACTGAAAGAAGACACAAAAATCTGTATTTTTTTTGCAAGACAGATATACGAGCATGTTAAGTTACAATGGCGTATCATTCAGTCTCTCCAGTGCCAAAAACATCCAAAGTCGAAATCTATCATGTCGAATACTATTCAAAACTTTTATTAAATTTTGTTTAAATTCCAATATGCGATTATCTTTCGATATTTTACTTCACCGTTTTAAGCCAGTAGTATTTAAATGACTGCATATGAATCCTTATTTAATTTCGCTCTATTAACTTTCATTCACTGTTTTAATATCACATGATCGTTTTATCTAATAAATTTAACAGAATTAAATAAGTACAACAGCTTATTAATAAAACAATTAAAATACCATGAGAGCAGGAGTGTAAATATTCTTCAACATTCTTCATTTCGTCTTCGTCGTTGAATACTTTCCTGGCCATTTCTAGAGCCGATTCATTTTCAAGCTCTCCTTTGTCATTCATCTGTAAATATGCAGAAGTGGTAAATAAATTTAATATTATATTTGAAAACTGACGAACATAAGGTGAAGTGTTCACTTACAAATTACCAAGTCTTTATCTTAATTTATGTTATGTTAAAAAGATTTTATCAATTTTCACAAATTAGCAGGAAAGATGTTATTATGAATTAAATTTTAAACGGGTAGCATAATGTTTTAAATATTAAATCTGATAATAAGCAAATTAGAAATAACAATAACATGGTAATTTTAACTTTCTTATTGTCACTTTGCGAGTGGACTAAGCCTAAAATTTGATTTTTTTAACATACCACTCCGACTTTCTTCATAAGACAAGCAACGAAGCATGGTCCATTTTCTCCTGATGGCGCTTTTTTCGCTTTTAAATCCTTGATATCTTGTTCTGAAATAGTGTAATCCTTTATACATTCTATTCCTTGTTTTTCAACATATTCTCGGATTTTCGTTTTTTGTTCATCTGTGATAGCCTGTGAAATGTAGAATAAAATATAGTACAAAAGTTAACGCTAATTCTGACATGAAAACGTTTTTTAATTGTTAAATATTTAACCGACTTCTCTAGTCTTTAAGTAAACACATAATAAAGTGCAAAGTTATCCATAAAAAAGTATAATGATCTTTCAAGAGTGGTACGTTTGAAAACACAAAATTGTATTTGATATTTTACAAAAAATAACATTTCTTTACATACTTTAAGCTGAAATCTACAATAGAGTCGGACGGTACTCATATTGGTTAGAATCAGCCACGGCAAATCAGTTTTGGTTTACCATAACAAGTACAACATTTATTACTTCAGAACAATCCTGGATAGCATGACCACTGCGAGTTCGTCTACAGATGATAAATTACGACTAAAGAAGAAGAAAACACTTTTTTGCACAATTTACTTCCAATTTTATATCAGTTTATATACTCCACAGCTTCTCGTTATATGAAATAACTTACATAACTGCTGAAAGGTGCCACCGCCAAGAAACACAAACAAATCCCTACTAATCTCAACATTTTTCCTCAGATCTGTTCACACTGAAAGATTTTACTGAATGTTGAATACCTCCACGGTCTTCCATTTATATGAGTACCACGACACGATTGTCATTTTTTTTTACCTATTTTTTGGGAATAAGTTGGTGTATAATGACATAAATTGGTGCTTGTTACAACCAATTTAAAATTATTTAAGTTGAAGTAAACATGCAACACGTAAAGCGAAAAATAATGGTGCAATTAGTTGCATCTTCCTTGATGTCTTTGCAGATACCTTGAGTTCTATGTTGTTACCAAACTGATGAAATACTGAAGAAACATGAACAGAAATGAATTTTATTTTTCTAAATAGCAACATATCTTAGTATACTTCTATTCATTTAAGAAGCCTTACTTACTATTATTTGCTCAACCGTCTATCTATCTATCTTTATTGTTGGGGTGGTGCTTGCATTCACCTGACACCTCGACCCAATCGGATCTATTGTATCACGACCCCGCCTTTATTCCTCGGTTTCAAAAAGTGATTGCATTAATTCAGCAATTCTTTTTGGAGCCAAGGACCTATACACGCATTGGTCCGGGTAGCCGTCACCCAATGCGTTCATTCTTACCCTAGCTAGGTCATCGCATGCACATAGAATGTGATGCATTGATTCAACCGTACTTTTGATTACATAAAACTCTCTCTATACCTATAAGTAATTTCCATGAAATCATGTCAAGAATATCACAACACCACGGTCTGCAACTATAATTCACAATAGGTATACCCTTATTTAGTGAAGAAGAGGTTAGGTTTTTCGTGGTAAGAACCCGTTTAGTAATAGTGTAAGTGTTTAAAGAAATTTATGTGGTACTTGTTGAACCGCACTAAAACCTCCAAACGCTAATTTCAACGTCGGCACACCGACTGAAAGCTTGGCCTCATTAAGTAGCACTTATTTTTAAGAATAATTTGATTCTTGCTTAATAATATAATATGTATATGCAATAAAAAAGAGCAGCATTTGAGTCAAGTTTTATATCGTTAGATTTAAAAAAAAAAACGAAATAAAACCTTATGCGGTGTAGTATAATAAAATAATTGAAACAGAACTCCTAACGCCATAACACGCTCTCGATTCATGTAAGATAAAGTGGAATCAAATTATAAACATATTTTACTGTAGTTACAAAGGCAATTAAATCTTAGTAATCAAACTGTATTAGGTTCTAAGAAGTCAATGACTATAATAATTGCACTAGTATCTACAGGGTGTCCTAGAAATATATAATTCTAAACCCTCAAATAGTATAGCTATTCATCATCATTATTAAAATAACATCAGTAGTTTTTAAATGCATAGTTTTTAAAGAAAAATTGCTATATTTTTCACCCTATTGTGCATTTTCGGATACTGTAGCTGAAATTTTAAAAACTTGTTAAGTGTTTTAGTTCAATTATTTAACTTTTAAATTACAGTAGGTACTGTAGCTAAAATTTAAAAACTTTTTTTTGTTTCAATAATTGTCGACATGAAAATAATTAGACTAACGAATATGGTAAACATAAGACCACCTTTTGCAGATAGATATTCATAAGAGCCAATCTGAAGTTGAAATTACTGAAGGAATTTTAGCAAAGTTTTATGATTAAAGCCGTCAGTAGCTCAACCATCTGAGGGTTTAGATCAATAATTTTTAGACATTCTGTGTGAGTAAATGATAATACTAGTTATGTCTCCAGCTTTGTCATAAAATTGTTTTACTTAGTTCGAAGGTTTGCTGCTAAATGCTAAATTGTGAATGACCGGATTATCACTGTTAACTGATCCAAATATTATGTGTGAAGGGTCACAATAGCAATTGACTCTTTTGTGACACATTCATTATATTTTATTATAATAAAGTGCTCGGCTATATAAATAATAATTGACACAATTTCGCACATTTTACTCTGTGACTTGTTATTCTTCGTCTAAAATGGTACCGAGTTCTGTTTTGTTGGTTCTGTTTGGTATTTCAATTTTCTGCGTCCAAGTAAGTGATTCTAGTAATAGTACTAAGTATATATAATATTAATACTAGCATTTCATAATAGCAATACGTAACTGGGTATACGGTTAACGTCGTTTATACAACAGATCTACAACATTAAGTTAACGCAGCATAAGCTGCAGCAAGGACTGTTACGTGTGAGTTATTGTAATACACTTATTATGTACATCTCGAAGAAACTTATGACAGTGTTAATATAATTCTGAAATGTATAATTCATTTTCATAGTTCACTTTTGATTTGTTCATATATTTTATAATTGGATACCTACATGCATATTGCTATATGGATTTAAACTGCACTGCAGATTTGTTTTGGAAAAGTTCAATATTTTTATATTTTGACTTACAGGCTTCTTCTATCGACGAATTAAAAATGACTTACGCAAATGTGATCAAAGAATGTGTAGGTGGCTACTCTATAACAGCTAACGATATGGACATGATCAAATCGCATCAAATACCTAATAATGAAATGAAGTGTATATTCGCATGTGCTTATAAGAAAACAGGCATGGTAAGTGTATTTTTAATCTTGAATTTCTTTAAAACATGTGGAAATTGGTGGTACAAAAAAATTAAACCAAAAACATTGAAAACTTTTTTGCAGGGACACGGAGGTGGTGGTGATCTTGATAGATTATATTACCATGAATCATGCTTAAATATGACAAAAAAGTATCAAATTTACTTGCATTACGGATTTTAAACTACCAATTTGGATTTTTTAGAATCGAATACGAAATTATTGTAAATCCGTTTAAATGTGTCTTCAGATCCGAAACGATTAGTAAATTTATATAATCTCCAAGAATAAGCTAGTCAAGTTATCTTCGCAACCAACAAAATGTAATCGTTGACAAACATATCCAAATAACTAATACGAATCATTATGAAAACCGTCAAGGTCAGTGCTGATGACCGTCCCAATTACACGGCTGGCTTACAATGTTACCGCAGTAATGATGTTCGCCGGATATGAAGATTTTTTTGGTGATTACATGTTATGGGAAATCCATGTTTACATGAAATTTTTGATAGAACGATGATGAATGACTAACGTGTAATTAAATCTTTAATTGCCCTGCAAACTGTTTATATGTTACCAAATTAGGTACTTGGTGTATGGTGACATGGTGCTTCTTGCTAACTTATCCATTGTAGGTACCCCGAGAGACAATATTGATCGAGAATTGAACCTAATACTCCCTAATCAGAGTTGATAAATAAATATAAAGCTGTATACTTTATTATTTTACTACTATATACCTACTTTTAAGGAATATTGAAAGTAACTCTTAATAAAAGAAAGCCTAGTAATGATTCTAGATTAGTTTAACAAAAGCAACAGCAAAACGTTAGCGGTGGTAAAGACATCAAAGTAAAATGAGCACTATGAAATTAAAGTTAAGGTCTATAATAAAATAATAACAGAAAACTTTTTCATTTAAGATGACCGACCAAGGAATGTTGTCAGTGGAAGGCGTCAAGGAAATGGGCCAAAATTTTTTTGCGGATAATCCAGAACTGTTAAAGCAAAACGAAGATTTTGTTGAGGCTTGCAAGAGCGGTTAGTGAAATAAATTATAAACCTCGTCGGTGTATTAATTATTGGTTATGTAAATATTAAATATTATTTTGTTGTAATACTCAAATATAAACTTGTAGGCGCGTATGAAAAATGACATTGACAAGAGTGACAGTTGGTATGGTCACTCTAGCGGAGCGTCGAGTCTGTGGGAGCGGGGCGGCCATGTTGTAGACGGACTTCTTGGAGAGCGGTCGCCAGCGCACCACTTTGTCGACGAATCGCTATCTGTCGCCTCAATCTTTGATTATTTTAAACTGATTAACGTTAATTAGAATATTGTTTGTAAAAGATTATTCAACTGTAAAGTTATTTCGAAGAAGTAAACGGTTTAAGTTTTGAAGGCCATCCGTTTCATTCAAATCATTTTTATTGGACTACCCACGCCGTAAGCAACAATGGATTTTGATAAAAGCGCTCGACTGCGCTTTCAAACCTTTTTAATAATCGAAAAACATCACATAATCCGAAAATGAAAAAAAAACATGAAAATCGATTTGTATAAGTAGTATAATAGCGCAGTTATGTCGTAACACTCGTAACCTATAATCTCATGAAATACCTCCTTTTAGAAATTGCCTAAAATAGTTATTTTTAGTAAGTTATTTTGATACGGATTTCTTACTTTGAGATATATTTTTAGTTAACGATGAACAAGTATCTGATGGGGACAAAGGATGCGAGAGGGCCGCTTTAATATTCAACTGTAGTATGGAGAAGATGGCGAACGTAAGAATTTTAATTATTTGAATAAATTAAATGAATAATTATCCTTTCTTTTACCGTGTTTAATTGTCTTGCTCATGGATCATTCGTATGTTAAATAATAGTAAAAATTTTATACTTATTTTTCTTTTCCAGTTTGCTTTCAATTTTTGATAACAAGTCGGAAGATTGAATTTGGAAGTCGGAGCGAAGAATATACAGAACAAACATAACAAAACACTTCCTTAACTACGAATAGTGTTAATTAATAATTTTATCTAAAACTTGTATACCTATCATTAACAAGTTATTAAATACACATAAAGTTTTTTTGCGTGAATCATTAACTTCTTAATTGACTAATGAAAAACATTTATCTAGTAAGATCTGTTTAATGCATTTCAACGAGTATGTTTATTCTTAGAAAAATATCGTGGAATTATTAAGAAGTTGATGAAGGTTATTCATGTAATAATTAGAAAAATACATGCATTCCACTACATATATGATTTTTATTTGTCATTGGATATAAGTCAAGATAAATTAAGATCAAATATTCTAACTATCAAAAGTCATTCTGGGCTAAGTTAACCTTTCACTATGATTCCTGTGTGGCCATGATCTATGGATCACTGATCTGTACTGTACTGTACCAACCCATTACTGCCCACTGTTGGACTCAGGTCTCCTCAGAAGAGGGATTACGGCGATTAGGCATAGTCCACCACGCTTGCTTTACCTGGGCTTTACTGGTCAGAGCATTAAGGTAGTAGTGACTAGTGATCGCGCGGGTTCAAAACCGGCCGGCTTGTACCTCTAAGTCTAAATGTGAAAAAGATTTATGTGCAATTTTTCACAACACCACTGGATAAAAACGGTGAAGGAAAATATCGTGAGGAAACCTGCATGTCGAAAAGGATTCTAAAAATCCTTTGAAGATATGTGAAGTCCCCAATCCGCATTGGGCAAGCGTGTTGGAATATGCCTGATCCCACTTTTGAGAAGACCTGAACCCGGCAGTGGGCCGTAATGGGTTGTAACGTTACAGTACAGTGATCTCATAGTTATTTTTCTGAATTGGTATAATTGATCCTGATTATTTTAATCTCCTATTCATCTCATTTAACGGTGATTAGGATCTGAATATATCTTTATCTTTAAAAATGTATAATTATAGGAAATTTATTGTACAAAATAATATTCAAATTACAATAACACAATAGTAAAATCAGGTTCACGGATACCACTAATTTTGTTTGATGATTATTCAGATAAAATGATATTATCCATTGATACTAAAAAATAACTGAAATAAACGTCGAAATTAATTTATTTTTCTGCTCAAAAATAATCGATTTTAAGCATTTAATGTAAGTAAATTGCTATTGTTGATGTTATCAATAGAAGATTACATATGTATAAATAGAACTATTCAAAATATTACAGACAGTGGAGTTTTGTGTTATTTTAAATTATGCGGGTTTTTATATTTTTGTTGGCAATATGCGGTTCATATGTAAGTATTGTATAAATAGAAAATCAATAAATAATAAGAAGTAGATGATTAGGCATCATTTAAATATTTTGTTCCTTTATATCTTGATCATACTAGGAAGGACTGCTAGGACTTTAATAGTTTTGGTTCCAATAATCTGAAAGTTGGACATAGAGTTTCTCAAAATATTTCTATTCCACTCTTTCTCTCAAATATATTATCCATAAATTTACAATGCATGACAAAGTAGTAGATATAGGTACTAAACTACAATGTAAATAAGAATATCAACGATGTTATTTAATTAATGAATGATGAATTGTCAAAAGATAAAGCAACAGTAACATAATTCGAAAACGTTAATATAAAACTGACAAATGCTACAATGCTTTCTTAACAGCGTACACAGGCCTTAACAGAAGAAGAAATAAAGATAGAATTCACAAAGTTAGTGATGAAATGTACGAAAGACAATCCTGTAGATATGAATGAACTGATGCAGCTGCAAAAACTGATTGTTCCTAAGAAAACTGAATCTAAATGTCTTCTAGCCTGCGCATATAAATTGAACGGGCTTGTAAGTATAACAAAGTTCCAAATTTTCCACATGTACATATTATGTAACTTTATCTAGTGCATTAATCTGTATTTAGCGCTGTCAACAATCTTGTTTTCGTCGAAGACAGTTTATTTATTCAAAAAAGACTGACTGAACATTGGAAAATCAAATTGCTCCTTTTAAACTAGATTTATCTTAAATGTTTCCATGTGGTCGAAGTGTTTTAACACAGCAGGTGGAAAGTTTTAGTTACACAATTTGTTGATAGACAAAAGTCCAAAAATGACGACCTGTTTGACTTTAATATTAGCCTTAAATTTCAGATGACTGAGGCTGGATTGTACGATTTGGAACATGCATATAAAATAGCCGATTTATCCAAGAATGGGGATGAAAAACGTCTTGAGAACGGGAAAAAAGTTGCCGATATCTGTGTAAAAGGTATTTTATGTTTAACAATCTGTAGCTATAGAAAAATTCGACTGTCTCATATTTCATAATAGTTTTTCTTGAATTAATTCAACATCGTAGAACTAAAACGTTGAAGTATAAATTGGTTTATGGATTTTTTAAATATCTATAACATGGATATTTAACATGTATGTCTTTAAATCGTTGGTAAAGTTCCGATGTTGTTTGTAAATTTGCAACATCTCTTTCCAGTAAATGAGCAACCAGTTACTGATGGCGAAAAAGGTTGTGAGAGAGCTGCTATGATTTTTAAATGTACATTGGAAACTGCACCTAAGGTAAGTAAAGTAATAATAATATATTCTAAGCATTAAAATATCCTTTAAAAATTATATGTTTATCTCGGGTTTAATTCAGAGATATATAATGGATATTACTATAATGAAGAATTTAAATTAAATATTTATTCCTTGTTTCAGTTTGGTTTCAAAGTATAATGAGACTTTGCTAACACGGCTACGAAACTTACATGGAAAAAGTTTAAAATGTTCCACAAGTGCAACATATTTTCTTAATTAATACTTTATTTTAAGTTCTGTATTTTCAATTTAAAAATAAACTTTTCTTTAGCAATCAGTTTCTATCTTCATTTATATACCCTTATTTTCTACATTATGTTTAAAAAAAAATCAGATTTAAAAATCGAATATATATTATAAAGGCGAAAGTTTGTATGTATGGATGGATGTATGTTTGTTACTCTTTCACGTAAAAACTACTGAATGGATTTGAATGAAACTTTACCACAATATAGCTTATACATCAGAATAACACATAGGCTACAATTTTTGAACCCCTTTGTAACGCAGACGAAGTTGCACGGGTCACCTAGTACGATATAAAGAAAATTACAATCATTTTTATTAGTACGCACGCACGTCAAGAACAAAATTCATTCGCCTTATTAAATTATATTAGCTCTATATGAGACTGTGCTTTGCTAAATATAACAATAAGGTACTCTATCATTATCATAATTTGCTTGATTTTTAAATAGGTATATAAGAAAAACAATATACTAGGTAACTAGGTATATAGTAAGTATATCGGTTCATTTTATAATTACCTAGCAGATGTCAACTATTTTGAAATTATGCGTCTAGATAAGCATAATCACGATAATTTTTGCTATGATTGTGGTTGATAGTATCATACCATAGTATCGATGAGTGAAAAATAATTACAATAATATAAATAATGGACTCCGTTTAGTATATTATAATGATATCCTCGTTAGCATAAATAGCATTCCTATAAATAATGTACTTTTTTCGGTATATGTAATCAGTAAAGCCTTCGTAAAGTATGCGACGCCTGATTATATTGTTGACATTATGTGGTTGGTCATATGTAAGTTTTTTATTTAGTACCTAGTAAATAATTTTCAAATATAGTAATTTTAAATTGTGCTGATACTTACTATTTAACTTTGAAATTTTGAAACTCATCTTACTAAATATACTAGGTGAATAGAATAGAATAGATTATACTTTATTGTACCAAAAAACACCAATTAATTTAAAAACTGATACAGCATATAGTAGTAGTACAATATAGGCGGCCTTATCGCTATCGCACAACTTCGTCTGCGTCACAGAGGGATACAACAGGGATACAGCCTATTGCCTTCCTCGATAAATGGACGTTCCTGAGATTAGCGCGTTCAAACAAACAAACAATCAAACAATCAAACAAACTCTATAGCTTTATAATTCTCAATTCTTTCTAAATATATTTATTTGTCTACCTTTGAAAAAAGACTAATGAAAAGAACATACAGGGTGTTAAAATCCGATGAAACAATACTTTCACAGCAAATAGTATACTTGATGTAGAAGCCATCCACCAAGTCTGGGTTTTCTAGGCATAATATATCATAAGTTATAACTAATCAAAACTACGTGTTCATTTTCTATTAGTAGGAGTTTATTATAGTACGGAACTCTAAAATTGCGATCGGATGCGCCTGTGTGCTTGAAAATGGCATATAGATATAGCACGCTACATGTAGGTCAGGGTAGCGTTGTCAAAATTAATACAAAATAATATTTTTTCAACTTTGTATGGGAAAATAAAGTCATTATCTCCGTTTCAAAAGTATGTGTATATGATTTGAAATGTGATATAGATTAAGCCCTTAAAGTATTGTTTCACCGAGCAACAACACCCTGTATAGTAGGTAACATGTAAATTTATGTTAAAGGCTTTGACGGAGCAAGATATGAAAGTGGCATTCTTCAAGGCGATTGTCAAATGCGGTAAAGACAATCCTGTAGATGTTACCGAGATAATGCAAATGAAACAAATGATAGTGCCTAAAAAAACTGAAACGAAATGTCTCCTTGCATGCGCTTATAAAAGCATCGAACTTGTAAGTGTTGTAATATTTCTCTGATATCTAAGTGGTAAACGAAGATAAAAATAAAATAATGATCACTTTACAGATGACAAAAGATGGATTATACAATTTGGAGCAAGTGTATAAAATTTCAGGAACGATGAATGACGAAAAACGTGCCGAAATTACGAGGAAGATAGCTGATATATGCGTACAAAGTATTTAATTTTCATTACATTTCATTTGTACTGCATAGCAAGCATGCAAATTTAGTCAAATTCAAATTGTTTTTTAACCACTAAAGTTGCACTACAAACACTAAATCATAGATCTCCGCACTTGGTCGAACCTGTATCGCGGGAAACCCTTACGAACAGAAATAATTATATATAAATTTAGTGAGAATTAAAGGATAAAATTTAATTTAGTTTGTTTTATATGATATTATTTGTTTTCAGTAAATGAAGCGGTGGTTAGCGACGGCGAGAAGGGTTGTGAAAGAGCTGCATTAATATTCAAATGCACTATCGAAAATGCAGCCAAAGTATAATCTCATTTTATTAAAACTATATATTTAAGTTTCCCTTGCCTGGGTATATATTTTATGGTTTTAGATAGAAATAGGAAATAATAAATAAACTGAAATAATAATAATATTGTCCTTCTTCAAACGAGGCTTGAAGAGAGTCTATAAGGGTAGGCCGTAGGTAGCGGCCCCGCAATGTCTTCTGGCAATGCAGAGGTCCATGAGCGACGGTAAACACTTACGATCAGGTGGGCCGTTAGCTCATTTACCTGCATGGCAATAAAAAAAAAACGAATTCTAATTATTTTGTACAATACTTTATGTGGATTGAAAGTTCTACTAATTATAATGTTTTCTTTTGTTTCAGTTTGGATTGAAAATTGATTAAGAACCTGTCTATAGATTGTTAAATTTAAGTATTAGGTAGGTTTAGATTCGAAAAGCTCCACATTGTCAACCACTACTTTTAATATTTTCTCAATAAAATCTTTTACGAGTTATTTTTTTTTATTCCTTCATCATAGAACTATTACTATTATACTATTATATATTAGATCTATACCTACCGAACATTTGCATCATCTTGCAATTGTCGACGGTACTGTAAGGGTCTTCACACTAGTGGTATTTTTAATTGCTAGACAGATAAACGAACTTACGATCCATCTGATGTGGTTACCGTCGCTCATATGAGTCATTATGATAGGGTCCATATACCTTCTTTAATAATCATTAAATAATTTAATTTGTTAATATTATAGATAAAATATAACACAATTTTAAAATCATTAATGGATATGATCTGCGATTGAAATAAATAAAATAAGCCTCAGCAATGCCAGGGAAATATTTCTACATGACTTTTGGCCAGAATAAATATCATTACTAATGATATAAAACACTGTTAAAACTGGTAGGAGGTTTAAATAAATAAATAGAAATAGCTTTATTTTGTCATTGGAGCCATCTAGCATTACATATTGTAACTACTGGCTGAATCACATCCGACCGTAAAACTAAAGGAACGAGTTTAGTATTGTATGTTACATCACAGATGGCGCTAGGTGCTTCTAAAATTGTGAATGTTAAAAAAATGATAATTCCAAAGAGTTAAACGTTGCAATTCTGTGTAAAATATTATTCTTAGTAATAATAAAAAAATTTTTTTTAGCACAATATCAGTTTTATGTTATCAATTGTAATAGCATAAGTACAAAGGGTTGTACATTATCGTACAAGGCTCCAACTTGCAAATAATAGCTAGCAAAATGCTAAAAACTGTTTTCTTTTAATAACGAAGTAGATACGTAAGTTATTAAAATAAATAATGTAAAAATCTAAAAATAATAATATTATACGGGGAAATACATAATTATTTATCGTCAATATACTTTCTTTTCACGTGTATTACACACACACGTATGTGATAGAGCAAGTTTTTCGAATCCTTATGAGTTAAGAGGAGTGAATATTTTACAGAGTAGTAGTTTTTGAATTTATTCTGTTTATAAAATCTTAATTAATACTATCCGTCATTTCTACCAAGTCCAGACTTTATTGAATATTTCATAATTAGCTTATATTTTTAAAGTTCAATTTCATAATCAACCCGACTGGTATAATATACATACTACTGCATGATTTTAAGTTTCAACACTTATGAAGTTTTACAAATTAATTGAATTCTTAGCGACAAAATTATTAGTGGAATTATTAATCGATAAAGTTTAATTATGTTAAAAAGTAGTGATTAATGACATCTAATTCCAATAGGCAGGCAGCATCAAGCCTGCAAAGTATGAAAGAAATTTGAATTAATTCATTGCATATATTTTAAATTATAAGACCACCTGAATAGTAGACTTACAAAGTTAAAATTAATATTTTTAATATTATACGATTTTGGAACTTGATCCTAAAATATAATTATGTTTTTCAAGTATTATTTATCCTAAAACATGCACGTGCTATTTTTGAAAATGTGCTTTTAATTAACGCTTTCTTTAACATGCTATTTTTTAGTATCTTTTCCCATCCCTGGGTCGAAAGTATTGACAATACTATTTTAGGTGTGCGGGCACGCTAACACGAAAACAGAAGTAGGTTCAGATAATTTTATTTAAACAACCACGAACCTACACACTTAAAATATTCCTTCCAGAAAGACTTCCAGTGTTGTTAATACTATGTTCAAGTTCTAAAGTATGGTTGAATATGATCTTCGCATTCTCTCTGTCCTCGTGTATGGTCAGTTCTTTAAAACCAGGGACGGATTTTAATACTCCGATTTGAAAACACTGAATTAATTTTAGATTTTCTTGATGCGATGTTGTCATAAACACATTAATTATCTCCACTTACTCTCTTTGTGACTCAGACGAAGCTGCACGGGTCAACCAGTAAAATAATAAACATAACTGGTTCTCTGTACCGTACACATTCACCGGCTTGCGCAGGAGTGCACTCACACATCCAAACGCGTAGGCAACTTCATTGAAACGGTTTACTCGACGGAGCGTAGGCAGTTCGGATCGAACTTCATTCCGTTGTGAACCGTATGATCGCTGATGACGTTTGAAACAGTTCACCGTTTACAATACGATGTTCAAGATTGTTTTGTCAATAAATTCTAGTGTTTTGTTTGTAAATGTGTTCGATGCAAGTGTGGTTCAAGATTAGTGAAGATCTTTGAAATTGTCAGTGTTTAATTCATACCATGTGTTTGTGTTTTAGTTTTTATGTGAACTGTTTGTTTGTTTGATTGTTATCATCTGTTTCTTGGTGAGTTTGCTATCCTATTTGAGCTTTATTTATGTTACCACATTATTTTTCATCCAACCAGTGTTTCATTTATAATTTGTCAGCTACCGACAATTTTTTCAACGAAGAAAATATTACCAAGTAAACAAACATTTTGCATTAGCAATTTTGTAAACTTATTGGAGCAGTGAAAATAATCAGCATTGGAGTTATTAGTCTTTATTGTTTTTGTATTAACGGTATAGAAACAAAATTATCATCTTCTTCACTTCTTCCCATATTTCGTAATATCTTTTGATTGCCTTTTCTAAGACTCTTAGGGTGTTTCACATCCTTAAAGGCATTCCAATTAGTCATCTTTTTATTGAAGTCTTCAGTATTACCGACAACTATCTTCTGTTCAACTTTCTTCTCAGCTACAGTTGGATTATGTTGTAATTTTTCAAGGAGTATGGAACTGTTTTCATCAGTGTCACGTCGTTTTCTCCCAGATACGACGCCTAGTTGTAGTAAAACAGGGTTTGTGACGAGTGCAGCTGCTGCTCCTAGTAGAGCTATTCCAGCTATTGGCCATAGAAGAGTTTTGGCTGCTAATGGCTGGAACAGAACATAAAAAAGCTTTACAGCATGCTTGATAGTTTTGGCATTACAGAGATTAGTGTAAACGTGGCTGGAAACTATAATAATAATAAACCAAGTACTTGTAAAGTCGATGAAAACAGTCAGTTGAATTCCTTAGGTTGAATAATACTAAACTAACTACAAGCCAATAAATTGTATAATTGAGAAAAACCAATTAGTTTCAAAACTCGCAATAAATTGGGCACCAATTTGTACAATTACTTTTGACATTTACTTTAATGAACTATTCAAAAACAAATGAATAAACGTGTTTAAAATACACACGTAGACTTAACACGAGGTAAAATGCTTAACAACCCAGAATCACGTAGATACGAAACGTAGGATTACTTTGAAATGGTTAACGCAATTATTCAATTTCATTCAATTATTCCATTAAACTCGTTATCTTAATTGAACTAGTTATTTAGCATAACACCAAAACAACAGCCCACAAATAATGTCAACACTAAATATTTACTTTAGGTAAGTATTATTAAGATAATAATATTTACAAACAATAGTTCAATATATAATTAATACTTAAAGTCTAACAGTTATATTCCGAAGTTTAATATCACTTTAATGACAATGTTGTTGTTAAAATAACCTATTCGATGTGAATCTATTAAAGTTTTCATATTCGCGAAATATAGGATATATAAAAGATAAACATAAACAATTATTTAAGTACTATAAATATTAATGATTAACCTATGGGACCTATACCTATGGGAATCTTGAATCACGATTATCACCTTGTTTCTTTTGTTTAAGATACTATAAGTACTATTTGTTAGCAAAAAACATTCGTAGTTAACTGTTCTTTCGATTCATCATCATCATCATCATCATCAGCCTATAGACGTCCACTGCTGGACATAGGCCTCCCCCAAACTTCGCCACATCGACCGGTCCTGCGCCATCTGCATCCAGTGACCTCCCGCAATCTTGACCAGATCGTCGGTACATCTTGTGGGGGGTCTACCAACATTGCGCCTACCGGTTCGTGGCCGCCACTCCAGAACTCTTCGGCCCCACCGGCCATCCGTTCTTCGCACAATGTGTCCTGCCCATTGCCACTTCAAAGATGCAATTCTTCGGGCTATGACGGTTACTTTAGCCTTCTGCGGATCTCCTCATTTCTGATTTTCTTGCGATTGAACAACATAAAAATACAGGGTGTTGATTTTTGCCGATTTTGTTAGCTCAATTTTCAGACAAATCAAGCAATTTACGAAAAATCTGTGAATGCAGTATTGTTAAACATCAGAAATAAAATGATGTTTCCTTTCAGCAAAACATCCTATCTCTCTAATATTTAAGGTACTTCCCGTTCATGTAATTTTAATATTATGCCAATATGTTTTTTTTTTTTTTTTTTTTAGTTGGAGGAAATCGGGGTATGTGGGAGTTGAACCGCACTAAAACCTCCAACCGCTCACACTCAGCGTCCGAACCCCGGCTGAGGCCAGAACCCAGCACGGGGTTATGAGGGACGGCGCGACGCGTTACGCCCAAGGCACTCTTTCCCGTCGCGCCGCCCCCATGCCAATATGTAGTAGATATAAGGGTAGTATTAAGTAAAAAGCAGAATATTATAAAATGTCTAAATTTGCGATCAAAAAAAAGCAATCACAGGAAGTTCTTACACATAATTTCAAACGAAAATTCCAATTAAAGTTATATTAAATAGCGGCATATTTGAAGTTCTAATGATGTGTGGGCGATATTTTACACTATTTCCTCCAGTACCCAGAGATGTTAATGATATGCTAAAACGACTATTTCTTGTCTTCATAAATAACTTCTAATATATAGGTACAGACCGTGGGACGAAACATTATCAGATGTTCGTGTCGGATATTGAAAAGTGGTTTTATGACTCTGTAATTGAAAAACTTGAAATCGAAATATATTAATCACCTCCTCATATTTTTCTCTTATATTAACTTATAAACCATTTTTATAAATACCTATAGTTTTTTCATATAGCATTAATTTAACTAGATATCCAACAAGGTATCTTAAACGTAACACAAGTAAGAACAAGAAAGCTAACAATCGAGACAGTAATTAGTTATCCAAACACTGTTTTAATAATTGAATATGTATCAATACTAGGATAAATTCAATAATTCCGACAACTTTTGTACAAAAATGACATCAGATTTTGAAGCTAATAATAATTTTAAGGCAGATCATTACGTAGTAAAAGAGAGAAAAAAATCAATTAACTAAATTACATCTATAAACGAATAAAAAATTAACTTACGTGGTTGTAAGGTTTATAACGGTACCCGTGGTCCAAATGGTAAGGTGGATAATGGTGGGGATCGTGACCATAATACTTATGGACGAATGGCTGAGGGTGTTCGGGAATATTATATTCGAAGCTATGAACGTAAGGGGTTTCTTCATAATCGTTTAATGCATAACCTGTGGAATTAATAAAAATATCACGATATTTTTATGTATTAAAATTCCTAAATCTCTTAGGTTAGGTTTTAAAAGAAACTACAACACGATCATAATTATTTTTATAATCATAATAAAATACTACATAAATACCAATTATTTTTGTCTTATTGTCGCTAAAAAGACAAAACATAACATTAAATAGAATTACCCTTTAGTATAAATAGTCGTCGTATAATTTGGTAAATTAAACGAGTAATCTAGACGATTTATCCGTTGGACGCAATATTTTAGTTTATCCAAACAATGAAACAAACAAGCTATTGTTCATTCCAATTAAAATAATTATAATCGATGATGTTTACAAAGCAAATCAATAGAGACAATATGAATACAAAATTACTACGTGTCTCTTTAAACGACAATTTACATAATTAGGTACATTACTTTTATAGTGATAGTCTGAAGGAAGTAGTTTTTTTTTTGTTTTAGTTGGAGGAAATCGCCGGATCCCCACTCGGTATGTGGGAGTTGAACCTCAATAAAACCTCCAACCGCTCACACTCAGCGTCCGAACCCCGGCTGAGGCCAGAACCCAGCATGGAGTTATGCGGGGTGGCGCGACGCGTTACGCACTTTTCCGTCGCGACACCCCCGAAGATAGTAGTAAAGAATACAGACTTAATTTTAAACGACAAAGTAAAGTTGCAGTAAAGATTGATTTCAAAAATTCCAATAATTATCCTTCATTTTTTAATCATCCACAATGATTTTAAAAACTCAACCTACATTAGTGCATCAATCGACCCCAAATTCCAAAGCTTGGCATTGCAAGCTATCAAATTCTTGGTTCTAAGACATTAAAAAAAATATGTTAATTATACCGTATCTGACCTGAGTGCTCATGTTGTAGCAGCCCTCGACTGTGACTGGTGCTGGATAGAGCATTGTCCGGGGCTTCCTGGAAACATGGAAATTCTGATTCATTGATACGCTCTAGATGCTCAACGTTTTCCTTGTCGTAAGCTTTGTTTCTCGCAGGCCTGTTTGCATTCTTAAGAGGCTTTTTTTTTCTTCTTCTTTTGTTTCTCGATTTCATTGTTGTCGACAAAATTCTATTCCTTTAAATACGAGTATAGTGTAATTTCATTACTAGTTTTTACGGACATAGTAATACAGTATGTTGGTGAGCTTAATGCATTTTAAAACCAAGTTTTCCATATCAAAATGTTCGTATGAAACTTCGAGTTGTTCAATCAATAATAATATAACCAGAAATAAGAGAAGGCCTAACTTTTCCATTATTCCCAGCTTCGTAATACTTAATTCGATTAAAGTCTAAACATCACTCAAAATGTATATTTTGAACGATTGCTCGTAAAGGGGCATTTCCTTTCCAAATAATTGAATTTGATTAGGGTATCTTTGTTTCTGGTTCGATGGCGATATAAGATAGCTCGGGTTTCCCTTCTCACGGCCTTTCGGCTTTTATTTCATGTACCAATGGAACTTTTACTTTGTAGAAAGACGTATTTATTGCGAACTAATTTAAATTCATAATAATTATCAGTACTTTTGACATATGTCGTAGTTTCAATGGACTGGAATGTTGGTTAGATTATTTCGGATTAGTGAAACTTAAAGAAGATTTCATTTATTTGAAAAAAGAGGAAAATGTGTATGATTCACGGATTTTTTTCCCATTTTGGAAGTACTAAACGATTATTCACCTACCACGAACTGATCGTGATCTAATAGCAAGTGGAAGGTCGCGATCGTCATGGGAATATACTTCCAGTTATGCACCATCCCCGATGTTATAATTACTATAACAATCATGGGAATTAGAATGTATAATATTTTTTTAGAATCATGTATTCATCGTACGTTTATTGTATCGGCCAGTTGAGTCACGTCCGCTGTTTATCGGGAATGGGAATGATGATTCTAGAAGCTACGGCAGATTTTTGTATGATTTAAAATTGACACGGAGATGTCAGTTGTTAAGGTCGTTTTACTATAATTTTACCTTAGTGTGTTTAGTCTATGCATACAATATACTCAGAAATGTGCAATGTGTGCGTTACACGCGTTATATTTCTTTTTGCCTGACAAATTCTTTTGGAAACTTCAGCAAGTTGGAAGATTACTGGGCGTAAATGTTGTAAAGACAAACAAAATTATATGTACTGTTAATAATGTGTTAAAGTTCTTAATCAATATAAAACAACATATCATGTAAAAAAATATCAATATTGTTGAATGTGTTGTTGATATATCGAATTGATTATTCTCGGAAAGGAGTCTGGTTTCGTACTTACCTTAAATGAAACGCGACTCCTCAGCGGAGAAAAACTGGTGTGTCTGGTTGAATCTTTTTGTAACGTTTTAATGTTTGTTGAATTCTGCAACAGGATAATATTATTTACCTAACCAGTAATATATAATTTAATAAGAAAGTTTAGTTTTTTTGTAAAAAAATTTAATGAGTTTTTATTGTTAGAAAGTTTGACGTCAAAGAATATTTAACTAAAGTGCACATAATAAGGCAGGTTGAACTAAATTCCTTAGTTTCTGTACCAACGCATAAAGTTACAAGGACACCATAAACTGAAATTACAAATTTTATTTTAACAAATTATATCTACTAGTAACCGTTAGTATAAAATAAAAGAAAACTTACAGGATTGTAATTAAAGCCATAACTTCTGATATGCTCATTAAAACTCTCGTTAGAAATTGAACATACACTTTGAGTAAAGAAAAACAATATCAATATATCCTTATACTGTATCATGACTTACAGAGTTCGCAAATGAAATGGACGGTCGTATGCAGTCGGTATAACTTATAAAATGACAAGTCCAAAGAGGGGGTTTGTTTGACAATTTGATAGATGGCAAAACAATGGTGCAGACCAAGATACGGTTACAGCTTGTTGGTTTCATTGCGCAGTCGTTTCACTGGCTTTGTTCGTAATGAATTATAATGATGGCAATGTTTGCAGATTGTCGCATGGTGTATGAACACTGCTACGGATGCTCAGGACAGTTTGTTGATGTGTCAAGACGATAACATCAAGTTACTTGACCCCTTTTTTGTACTAAGAACCTCGCTAATAAAGTCAAAACAATTATGTTATTCTTTTATATTTCATTAGCCTTAAATATAGAGTTGAATCTTCAACATCAGTAAAATGTTCTAAGGAATACGTTACAAATTCTTAATTCACACTTTTCAGATTAAAAAATCAGTTAGTAGTCAGCTCAGTGGAGTATTAAGATTAATACAAGGAGGACAATGTCAATCAGAACACCACTAGTGCAATAATGGTTAAATCATTCAATCAACAATCTTTAAATATACATACACATAGGTAGTGAGATTATAAATAGTAAACGGAGGTTTAAAAAAAAAAATTGTTTTAATATTTAGTTAGGGTATTGAAATTTATTGTTGTAGCAGTAACTATCACAGTTTTAATCATTCTATTTTATATACATAATCATATACCTATAGGTACTTAGTTTTTATAAATATAGTTTTATATAAGCCAATGTGATTACATTGAATTATAACAACACCGATATCGCGATCGGACTTCATCGGACTAGTTGCGCAGGATATTCCGAAAGATTTCGCGTTTAAATAAAACGCGTTTAAAACATGTGTTGGAAACACATTTCCGAACTGTGTTTGCGTAAGGACTACTAATAATCCGGTCAAGCAATTATGGAACTTGATTTCGTGTAATTAGATTATGTTTCTATTTGAAATTGAATTTCAATTGTCATAATAAAGGACAAGCTCTGTAATTTGCTCGTAGTTGCATAGGATAGATTTGTGGGTTTCTACAGTGGACTTATGGGCAAAAGGAGATCTCCGACCGGGCGAGGTAGTGTATGCCCGGACAGGCCGAAGCCCGTTGTAGTAGATTTCAGATGTCGTATATATGCAAAGATTTCTGCAAATATCGTAACCGCGATTCAGGATCTCGCGCGTTATTATTGGTCGCCACATATTGTATTGTTCAGTTTTAACAGGTACCTACTTCTCGAATATGCATAAAGTCATTATGTTATTGCAATTCTATGATTTGTGCCTTCCAATGATAGTGCAAATCATTAGAATAACTGAACCTTACATCAAAACCTACAAATATTGTGATTTTATAAAACGATATGAATGCCCTTACGTTTATGTATCAAAGTAAACCATTTTGAGCTTTAAACTAAAGTGTTAAGGTACTCTTTCATTTACAGTAAATGTTAGGTATGCTAGTAAATTATACCGTTGAAAACAATGGTAAGTGGTAAATGTAACAAGATTACGCAAAGCCTATTTCGCAGTTTCATGTAGGAGTAAATAATACATTTTACTTGTTGAAGTTGTATACTTCTTGTTGAAGTAAAATAAATATGAAAAAATACACGTATGCCCCGTACCATTCCGATTTGGAATGGACTCCCGTCCGCGGTGTTCCCGGAGCGCTATGACATGTCCCTTTTTAAACGAGGTTTAAGAAAAGTCCTGTATGGGTAGGTGATAGATAACGGCCCTCTTTGCCCTGGCATTGCAGAGGTTCATGAGCGACGGTGACCGCTTACCATCAGGTGGGCCGTAGGCTCGTTTATCTATCTTGCAATAAAAAAAAAAAAAAAAAAAAATGTTAAAATTGCTCACAATTTTTTTTACTTGGTAATTGTTTCTTGCTTGTATTATTAAAGAATTTTATTGTATGTATAATTGTTTAAATTATTCAGATATACCAACAAATGACAAAATGATTGATAGAGAGCAGCATTGTCCATAGTCTTCCCATATTATTCGCTATTAGTAGTACTGTGTCATGTGAAGTCATGTCTTCTATTTCATAAATTTTAATTTTTCAAATGTAAAGGAGAAAATTTAAAACTTAAAGTTACAAACAATTCAGATGATATTTCTAAGTTTTTTTTTCGAACTTTGTTAACAACATACAGCTGACGTTTTAAATAAATATTTAAAAATTTAAGAATAAACTAATTACAAACGAATCATTAATTGATTTCTTTAAGTTGTAATTGTGAAAGAGGAAAGCCGGATGTTAAGTCCAAACATTACTTCCTTGAGATTTTTGAACTTTAAGTGGTAGAAAACTTTTAGTCAGTAACTACTTAGTAACAGGTGTTATCGTATTTATTTATCTTGTAGTACTTCAAATCCGAACGTATCATTAAACCTTAAAAAAATATATATTTAAGTTATTTTAAACGGACAAAAATGTAATGTGTTATTTTATAATTTGTATATTTCTGTCGGTTTCCCAAATAAGTAAATTATTTAACTTGTATAAGTTACGTAAACTTCAGATTAAATAAGCATTCGTAATTTGTCAGCATTTCTTAACGAGAAATTCCAAGTATCACTTGCATGGTCAATTTCTTAAACTTGTTTGGTGTAACTACCGGACTCGCATCTGTATAAGGTGAACTGTTGATGTAACACAGAATTATTTATTTCATTCTGTTCGTGTGAGGTGGAATTTACGCGTTTCATTTTAGGAAAAAGAGTTTGTTCGTAGTTTTACGTTTTAGTAAAGTCGAACCGATTTTCAAGGAATAGACTAATCTTATTTTTTTAAAAATAATATGTATTCCTGTAGGTAGTACCTAATGCCGCGTAGTCTACTATCGTAAACTTTTAAAAAAAAACTCATTCTTTAAGTTAGCTTTTATATTTAGTAGAGTTACAAACTGTCAAAACACATATTCATTATTTATGTAGATACGACTTTTATCACCGTTCTGTTTTTGTTCTTGAGAAGGTAAGTAAGTCTCTTATAAATCATGGCGTAATTTAATAAATTATCTATGAATCAAAACAAAAGGATAATATAACACAAATGGATGTTTCACTAAACTTGATGAAACTAAAAGTGTACCTACCGATACAGTTTTCAGAAAAAAACGCGACGTGTGAACAAACTCAAAGAACGCCTTGCACTTTGGTATTACGAGTACAGAGCCTGTTTTATTAGTTTTAAATTATTTATTTTGCCACAACAGATTTACGATTGGCACCGCGATATATCAGGCGCCCGCCAATAAAATTCACGCTCTACCAAGGAACTTATAGCACTAGAAACGACAACAAATAAAAAGAAAATGAATTTCTTTATTTATTTCGAATAGACAGTAGATATGTTTAGAAAAAAATGTATAAAAATTGTCTTATAAAATGTAACTAACAACCCGACCCGATTTCTGACAATTATCAAAACAATTAATTCTAATCTTAATAAACAATTAATAAATGTTTATTTTTAAAACCAAAAATTACAATGTTTAAGTTGATACTATTGTAATATGCATAAAATAATAACCTTCCTCTTGAATCACTATATCTATTAATAAAAACTGCATAATATAAATCCACTGCGTAAATAAAAATATAATCATACATAGGAAACGGAACAGCGTTTTATACCTGTATGTAGTTTGTAGTGTATCCAATGAGCAAATAAACTATGAATCATCATCCTGAAGTTGAGTAAATAACTCTTTTTAAATAAATATTACAAACTTATTTAAAAAGAAAAACTTAAGAACTGTTGACTCCGTTTAAAATGACAATCACGACAAACATATTTTTCAGCAATATGTCTTTCAAAAGTTGAAATTTTCTCTCCTGCTCTTATAAGCTAGACCTTGATCAGCATTATTTCGTTCGCGTCATCAAGTAGCATCAATCTCATGAATATTTGAACAACTTGCATTTAATGTATGCAAAAGCTCTGTTCTGTTTTATGGACCGTTGCATAAGGATCCCTTTCACGGCCCAGTGGGCGGACGAGTCGTTAAAAATGTACGGACGAGAACATTGAACATGCTCGGTCTTCGACATCACATTTTGAGCGTGTAACGGGTTCTTTTTAATTAAATGTTACATAAGTGTTGTGTGTCTTGAGTCGTTAAAATAAGATATTGAAAAAGGACTTAGAAATATAAAATATTACTTATTTAAAAACAGTAGCATGTTGGTGTCAGTTATTTCTGCTTGTTTTTGTCACGAATCAAAAGATGACTTAGTAATTCAGAAATGTTTCTAACGGTTATTCCATTTATTTTAAATCTTAGTTCACCCCAACGTTTTTCAGGCATTACGCAGTAGGCAACGTTCAACCCCCTTTTATTTTACGACTCTGAATTCTTCAAAAGATCCATATAGGTGAAAGAAGTACGGAATGGTTTTTCAGTCTCGGATGCTCTAAAGTACAAATTGGATCGAGGGTAGCGTGAAATGGCTTGACCACGATTAATGGGACGTTCTCCCTGTTGAGTCGTTTAATTTTGCTCTCTTTTTAAGTAATCCTCTTTGTTCTTGACGCAATGATGATAAATTTTCCATGAATTAAAAACAGGTATCTACTACTTTATATTATTATCTAACAAAGACCATAATTTCAAAATTTTGAATTTTTCTTTCCAAAGAAAATCATCCAAAAATTGTACATTAAATAATAGTTATAAAATTGCAAAGGACAGATAGAATAAATTATTATAATGAAAATATTTCATTTATTTATTATTGTAATTGCCGTACAATTTACTCTTAATATTTTTTGTTTCTGCTCAACTCCCTATTTAAATAAAAGGATACTCATAAATCACGCGTCTAAAGATTGCCATTTTAATCCTATTTAGAAGTCGAAATCGAAAATATATGTTCTCACGTAATGCCTGAGCTTAAGGAGGCATCCATCAATGTCTTCTTCAAAGGGCACATCGGAGGTAAAGCAGAGGTGTCAGCGGCGAAGATTGGCGCCTAATCGATAAACCAAATACATTATATGAGACTGTTTGATGTTAACTTTAAATCTGACTTTTATCTTCGAGTATTTTGAGTCTTGTTAGCTTTTAGGTTATAATAAAAAAGTCATAATAGTTTTTTTTAAGTAGTAAGACAGTATTTATGGATGGTTGAAGTAGTTTACTTGGATCTAACTTTATTGCTTAATAGCTTAAGCTTGAATAAAACGAGCTGACGTACAGTATTAGAATTTTATGCTCAATAACTCGGGATTATGCTAGTAGAGGCGGTATTTAACTTCAAACTTCAAATAGTCTTCTTCAAACATCTTTTGAGTTTCAAAAATTTTTCATATCGCCAAAGCTACATCGTTCTTTGGTCCTGTGATGACGTCTTATGAGAAATGTCGTAATACACGACGCTAAACCATCTGAATATATGCGAGGGGAATGAAAGTGCAAGCTTAAAATAGGAATGCTTCTGAGAGGGATGATACGGAGACAAATAGAAAATATTACATTCAGGAACTTCGTTGATAGTTATGAGTTTCTGTGTTGGTTGTTTACTTTATGACGTAGTTCAGAGAAAATATGAACAGGAAATGGAATATTATGTATTGCTCCCGTCTCTTGTTTGCTAAAGTTGTAGAATATGAAGTGGTTTTGGTATCCAGTCATATTTCTCAAAGATTTTTTACTAGTCTAGGTAGTAATTGTTTTACTCTCAATCGTCAGCAGTTCAAATACTACTCTCATATTCGTTTTATAAAAACCTAAGAGTATATAAAACTACACGCCTGTGACTGCCAAATAATTATATTGCTAAGACAAGTTTACCACGTTATCGGATAAAGAAATGTTGTTATAATTCTTTGCCGATTGATGAAGCATAAAATCGAGAACATTTCCGAGATTTATAAGATTATCCTTATCCAGTTTTCGATACGAACGGTTGTTAACTCTCCGGGAAAAATGAGTCACGGGGTCGACTCACGCCTCATGGAACATATTGTTTGATTCTGTAAGAAATACACGTCATTATTATAGATATCGATGCTTTTATGATGTACCATGATTCAATTATCTTATGCTATTATGATGTACCGTGATTCAATTATCTTTGGAGATGCTAAAATTATAGAATAATGCTTGTTAGGCTTAACAAATTTAGCTGAAAGCTTTAAATAAGAAAAAAACTATAATATTAGCAATCAGTTATCTTTTTAATGTTATTCAGACACTCGTGGTTTTCTATAATACTTTAATGCATTTTCAACGGGTTCTTACCACGATATTTAATAAATTGAGTTGTCTCGATATTTCGACGTTGTTGCAAACGTCATGATCACGAGAAGACTGGATACTGCGGGTCGATTTAAGACCAAACAAATCTGTTTTTACCCTCTTTCTCATTCGCTTTTAACTCAATTAATTAAATATCGTGGTAAGAACCCGTTGAAAATGCATGAAAGTTATCTTTTTGTCTATCTCTACAATTAAACCTATTTCTATCTCTCTCTTACCATTCAAAAAAGAATCAAAAAACTCACCAACGAAACCAATCTGCAATCGATAAAGAATGACCATCAATAAACCCTTAAGGATCAACGACCCCGTGCAACTGGTGAAAAACATTTTCCTACTAAGGAAAACCGGAGAAAAAATTACCGTCGTTACGCGTACGAGAAATTGGCGTTAATAAAAAACGTACCGTAATTCTGGAGTGAGGGCATTGATAAACGACCATCGCGGAGGCTAATGAGCCGAGTCCTGTATCACCTGGAGAATAAAACGCCTCTTTAGAGGGAATCCTGCGAGGTAATTTATGTAAATTTTTATGGCGTGGACTTGTTTTGTTTGATATCCGAATTTATATTGTCGTTTAGTCTAAACTCGAGGTTGACAAACTTATAATACTCAAATGACTCATCCTGCATCTATTTTTAACCATAATATTTTGTTTATGATTTGTTCAACTTCTTTGCTGGGAAAACTATCTAAAGGTCAATGCGTCGGGTGGAATCTAGCAACAGAAAGAAAGGAAAACAAGAAAAAGTGCAGAAGTAGTAGCAAAAGTAAATACTAGAAGAGTTCAACTAGAAAAAAGTTTATGGATCCAAAAAATACGGCCAATCGACAACATGAACGATAATAAAATCCATTTGTTTTAACCTCAATTTGATATCGATATACACCTAAACAGAAGCTCAATCGATACGACATGAATGTGGTTTGGCGACACCGACCAAATAAATCGGAAACCGAAAATGATACCTGTACAATCCGGTAAGCCTCGTCTCGGACCAGACGCGACGGATTTTGGGTGCACGTTAAAATGCTGCTTTTCGAAAACCAAATGCATATTTAAATTTCTTTAATGTCGCGGTTATCTACATCACTCACACAAGCAGTACTCAGTCTTCCCGTGATCATGGCACTTGCAACAGAGCTGTAATATTTATTAAATCTCGATTTAATAAAAATCGTGGTAGGAACCCGTTTAGTAACAAATGCATAACTGCTTTGTATTAGGATACAAAATGGGAAAGATTTAAGATAGTGTACACTTTGTGATGAACAATATCGGCCCAGGAATTTTTTTTGCTAACGCCATCTTTATTATTAGGTTATTACAGGCACGTTATAAAAAAAACGAATTATAAAAATGTAGGAGTCTGTGGTTAAGGTACATTTTTCTGGAATTTTAATAAACTTTTATCGATAGCGATATCGAGATTCTGTTCGATTTATTGTTACGTACATACGTTATTAGTTACATTATTGTTGTTTTTATTTTAGAAACATCTTCAGGATGCGCTTTGGAGACTGTTCAATTAATTAACCCACTGTAAGACTAATATTCGGCTGAGAAAGAGTTAATTTTTTAAAAACTAAATAATAAGAAGCATTTATAAATACCTATAAAGCTTAGTTATTGAGCACAAAAATAATAATAATTATTATTATTTTAAAGAAAAGTAAAGCGTCATTTTAGCTTCGTTTAAAATATACAGGTTGTTAAATTGTAAACCTCGGGGATTTGGGATTGAAGCTTCTGCATCCGTTTCGGAACAATACGCATAGTCACCTAATATTATTTGAATAATACAGCAATCCGAGTATAATTTGTATCTTTGTTATTTAAATTCGAAATACTGTGCGGAATAAGCAACATGGCGGAAAGGAAAAATGTCGATCTATCAGGATTAGATTTTTTTATCTTTTAGTGACTTTTCGGTTCTCATTATGCTACTTTAAAAAGCCAATAATAGATTTTCCTTAAACTACACAATTTAAGAAAATGTTTTATAGTATGTTACTTAAAGTTAAAACTAACACTAAAATAATACGGCTAACCTAAGTTAAACTGAAAAATATAGTATGAATATTGTGAGATTAGGCCACATAGTTTTTTGTAATACAGTTAAGTCATTACTGGCTAAAATTATTGAGAAGGAATAGAAACAGCTCGCGCTAGATCCGAGCTCATAATTTCGACACTATTAATATATAAAGTAATTGTAACTCTTTTTTAATTTAAAACAAAATTTAAGTACAAAAATAACTTCTCGAAAATCTTACTCGCTTATTAATATTGGCTGGAAATAAAAAAACTTTACGAGTCATAACTCAAAATGGTCTACAATCAAAGAGTTTCAAGGTAGGTACCACGCGTCTATTTCACACAAACCGTAAACACTCATCTCGCAAAAGCTTTCAAACCCTTATGCAAATTGGCTACGGTTATGGTGTATCTACGATTCGCGCACGACCAGTTATCGGCATAGACTAGAATATTAAATGTAGAAGTGACAACAGAAAATAGCTAACTATTGTTTTTTTGGGGAATAAGTACTCCGATTTCCCGAATAACAGATTTTAATGAAAAAATCTTGTAAAATATTCTTAAAACTTCAACAAACTTTATTTGTGTCGAAGTTTCGACGCAAGTTGATAAACAGTTCCGTGTAGTTTCAATGCTTTGAAGAAAACTTCAGAAATCAAACCTTAATGTCTTTTACAACTGTCCCATTAAAGACTAGGTATTAGTCAGTAGGCACGTTACCTTGCAAATATGGCTGGTTATCATCTACGAGTATACTTACGATAGATTTTCAATTCTAAATTGCCTAATTATCTTTTTCATTTATTATTCAGCCTTTAGCAATTATTGTTTGGAAGAGAAGGCTTTTAGTGTTAAGACCACTCATTGCTTGTTTTTCTTATATGTTTGTTTTTGTCTTTTTCTGCTGTAACTTATACAATGTATTCTATGAAAAGAGCACTTCATAGCGCTCGGGACAGATCTATTATTTTTAGTCTATGACAGTGTACCAAGTGTTGAAAACGGTACCTTTTTGCAGAGTGACACTCATTTTTGGCGAGCAGGAAATTGCGACAATTTCTAACTAGAACGTTTAGGCTTATAGGGTAATTTGTTAAAAGGGTGCCGAATTGTCATTCCAACGAAAACGTGAGGAACGTTTTATGGTTTCTAATATTTCAAATTTAAATATGGTTCTATTTATCATGGGGTGATTATGGTGTGTGACGAACAATTATAATACTGTGGTCTGTTTAAACACATTTCATTGATTTTACTTTGAACAAAATAGGAGTTGGGAGCTCATGGTGGTAATATTTACATTGATATTTTGGAGATTGCGAACAAACATACAATAAACAACATACACAACAATCAATCTACACAGAAAATTAAGTGCATGTGAAATCTATTTGGAATTTTACCGTTTTATAACAAAACATCGATCGATTTTGTTAATTTTGGTGTTGGATCTTCCAAAAATTAGGCATACATTTTTCAACTAATAATTGTTTATCATTAACCATCTGGTGGGCCGTAGGCTTAGATATTAGATTGAAATGAATAAAAACGCTCCTGTTATACCTACTCCGTTTTCAATTTAGTTTGCAAAATAAATGTTATAGTCATCCATAAATCTCCAGTGGTTCTGAAGAACTACTGTTCTATCGGTGACACTCGAATACAAAAAAACATTTAAAATCACAAAACTTAGCTCCATAATCATAACAATAATTGAACTATCTATAAGCTACTTACATCCATTCTGAGAAAAAAAATTCAAATACATATTTCGGCAAATGACATAATGTCACCTTCTCAGAATGGGTGTAAGGTAGGATCCCGAGGTACTAAGGATTTGCTCCTCATAGACATGGCCATTACGCAACAAGTTCGTCGAGGCAGAAAGGGAGTCCATATGGCTTGGATTGACTATAAGAAAGCGTACGATTCGGTGCCCCATTCATGGCTAATGAGAGTTTTAGAGCTTTATAAAGTACATTCCACGCTACGCTCCTTTCTTAGTTCATGCATGGGTCAGTGGTCTACGTTTCTTCGTCAACCAGGACATGTTGGCTCTCCGGCCTCCCCGAGCTTGATAAGGATAAGGCGGGGTATCTTCCAGGGTGACAGTCTGAGTCCTTTGTGGTTCTGTCTGGCGCTTAATCCTCTAAGTACATTACTTGGAGATTCAACGCTAGGCTACCGACTCAAGAGAGGGGGTGAGCCCATTTCACATCTCTTGTACATGGATGATCTCAAATTATTTGCTACTAAAAAACCAGACTTAATATCTTTACTCAAAATAACCGACAATTTTAGTAAAGCTATTGGAATGGAGTTTGGAGTAGATAAGTGTGCGGTCATAGATATACAGAGAGGTAAAGTTGTAAACTCTGAGAGTTTGCAACTTAGCCAGAGTGAGGTGCTTAGATCTCTGTCTGAGTCGGAAACCTACAAATACCTTGGAATGTTCGAAGCTTTGAGTATCGTCGATGCAGATATGAAGCAATCGGTGAGGGATCGGTTCTTCGGCCGCCTGATAAAGGTTTTGAAAAGCCTCTTGTCTGGCGGAAACAGGATCCGAGCCTTCAATGGTTGGGTCATGCCTGTACTGACGTACTCCTTTGGCATTCTAAAGTGGACGCAATCAGAACTGGATGCCCTGGATAGAAAAGTTCGGCGACTGTTGACGGCATACAGGATGCACCATCCACGCTCATCTGTTATGAGGCTGTATATACCTCGGAAGTGTGGGGGTCGTGGCATGTTAAATGCCAAGGATCTGCACAACCGAGAGATATACAACCTTCGGGAATATTTCCAAAAGGTGAATGTGGGTATGTACCGTGATGTAGCAGCAGTCGATAAAGGACTCACTCCGCTATCCTTAGCGAACGGGAATTGGCGAGCGCCGAAGGTGATGAGTGTGGCGGATCGCACGGACGTATGGAAGAGCAAGGAACTACACGGTCGATTCTACCGGGCCCTTACGGGTCCTGATGTAGATCAGTTAGCCTCCGTGGCTTGGCTACGATACAGTAACCTCTTCGGAGAGACTGAAGGTTTTGTCTTAGCAATTATGGACGAAGTTATCATGACGAACAACTACCGCAAATATATTCTAAAGGATGGGACGGTCGACATTTGTCGGGCATGTCACCGTCCGGGAGAGTCTATTAGACATATCGTTTCCGGTTGTTCCCGTCTTGCTAACGGCGAGTACTTGCACAGACATAACCAAGTAGCTAAGATCATTCATCAGCAACTTGCTCTGAAATACGACCTTGTTGAAGCCGCCGTACCTTATTACCAGTATTGGCCTCAGCCGGTTCTCGATAATGGTCATGTAACGCTCTACTGGGACCGATCTATTATCACTGACAGGACTATTGCTGCTAATAAGCCTGACATAGTGATAATAGATCGGGATGCGCATCGGGCAGTGTTGATCGATGTCACCATTCCACATGACGAGAACCTTGTGAAGGCAGAAAAAGAAAAACTGCTAAAATATTTGGACCTGGCCCACGAGGTGACCGACATGTGGCGTGTTGAATCGACCATCATTGTTCCGATCGTTGTATCTGTGCACGGTCTAATAGCGAAAAGCTTCGACCGTCATCTAGAGAAGCTTTCGCTCCCCGGCTGGGTAAAGGGCCTGATTCAGAAGGCGGTCGTTCTTGACACGGCGCGTATTGTGAGGAGGTTCCTCTCTCTTGAGCCCTGACCACTGATGGCTTGGGTCGTAGACTCCGCCTGCAGTGGCCCTCTGTTTTTTATATTGTATTTTTAAATTTATTTTTTTGTAATGTTTTTTTAAAAATATAATGTAAAAAATAAGCTAATAAATGGATAGATCACAATAATTTTAAAGTGCAGCGCAGAGTTTTATCCAATTACAGAATGTCAAAAGCAAAACTCTTTTAAAGTTGTTCGGCCTTTATATTTAGGGGACAATCGGGAATAGGGTGCAAACAAATAAATCTGCATACTTCACGAGTGTCAAAGGGCCTTTGTGGAGAATTCTTTTCTCTTAAAATTACTTTATCGTGTTTAACGCTTTGTTCTTTTTAGTGGATGTTGTTCGGAAATTCACATTTACGTTGAAGCTTCAGTGTTTTAGAATTTATTGTTGCGAAAAATGTTACTAACGAAATTCAGGATGTTTTCATTTGGATTAAGTATAACGCGCTTTACAAAGCAAACATTGCAACTGGTGGATTTCTTTCTTTGTACGAATGAGTTTTAAAAATAAACCGTAAGACTTTAACAAAAATGAATTCGAATTTAAGTTTGTGTCAGAAATTATATGTACAAATAGTTACCAATTTTAATTCCATCGTGCTTTTTTTATTACTATTGCACTTGCCCTAAGGTCATTCAAGTAGATTGATCTTACATACCTAATCACGTAATATTCATAGTCAATGCTAGTCTGACTAAGTTAGTGTATTGACTAATACAAAAGCCTCCGAAATGAGTCACAGTGTCTGCATTCCATCTAAGAAATTATCTATTGAAATAGATACAAGTGGCATACATGTTATGAAAATCCCTCAGTGAACGTGTGTGTCCATTTATTCCGGAGATTATGATTCTTCTATAAACTGGGAACTAACCAACATTGGTGTTGATCTAGTAGTGCCATATATAAGTGACATTTGACAACCACAGACGAGTGGTACTTCACTACACAATCATAAAATTATGTACACACTATGATTACATAGTGAGTACCTATATTAAAAGTTTTGTTATGTAGGACATTGTTCCGTAATTTTCCTTAGCGATTTGTTGAGGTTTTGTTTTATGAACAAATCAAGTCTGTAATGTGAAAGTTTGTGTTTATTGTGGAGTTTGAGGACTACTGAGAAGTTACGATGACGTCTCGAGTATGACCATACCTAGTCATATTTGTATATTAAGTGTTACTGCGATATGAGTTCACTGTTTTGTGGAAAAGGGAGATTTTACAACGTTAGCTATTTTAAGGAATTAAGTATTCTTTATATTGTTTATAGTTATTATCTGCCGTCTATCAAAATGTATTAGAAGCTTTTCCTTCTTAGTACCAACTACATAGTAGGCATCCATTGATTTGTGATAATACTATTACATTGTACTGTAATCACATACAATTAAAAAAGTTTTAAGATTTCCGATCATGCAAAAAGCCAACATCACGCAGTGTTCCCAGGCGGTCACCCATCCAAGTACTGACTGCGCCCGACGTTGCTTGACTTCGGTGATCGGACGAGAACCGGTGTATTCAACGTGGTATGGACGTTGGCAACATAAGAGTTCAAAATATGGTACATATTGCAGAGTTTTATTCTTACGTCACAGAATTTCATTATTGCTGGATTGAGTACTGATGAAACTCATCTCATGCAAATTCATGTCTTCGATTTTTGATTGTTTGTATTCCGATATTCCGTATTGGTTTTCGTCTCAAACAATTTTTAATCAGTAAAAAAAGTATTAAAGAAAAAAAAACCTTTTAAGGCTATATTAGGTAGACATCTAAGTAAGATCCAACAATTTTTATTTTTTACTTAAACTGATTTGTTTTTATAGTACCTAAATGTTGATGTTATACACGTGTGGTCTTACCGTGAATGAAAGACATTAAGCCAGCTGCATCGAGTTACAATGAAATATTAGAAATAGAAGGGTTAACGAATCCGGTACAAGTTTAGTCACATTATATCGCTGTTGCTCAATGTTAACGGAAGCAGTCATTTTAGTTCCAGATTAATAATATTAAAACTGATGTCATTTATTAATATTATATATTGTCGGGCTAAGTTTTTATATTATTTAATTATGAAATTATATTATACTGTAACTGTACCAACCCATTACTGCTCACTGTTGAGCTCAGGTCTCCTCAGAAGAAGGATAAGGCATAGTCCACCACGCTTGCCCAGTGCGGATTGGGGACTTCGCATATCTTCAAAGGATTTTTAGAACCCTTTTCTAACATGCAGGTTTCCTCAAGATGTTTTCCTTCACCGTTTTTAGCCAGTGGTGTTGTGAAGAAATGCACATAAATCTTTTTCATATTTAGATTTAGAGGTACAAGCCGGCCGGATTTGAACCCGCGACCTCCCATTCGGAAGGAAGCGCTTCGACCACTCGGCCACCACGACTATTATTATTTATTTATATTCATATGAAGAGATCATAGAGAGTAAATGCCGATTTGTTAAATTATACGAATGTAGGTATTACATACTAATAATTTAAATAGCATAATAAAATTTTATTATTATGTAAAACAATTTGTAAGTTGTATTGCTTCTCTTTTTTATTTTGTTGTCTTACTGTGTTATCGTGAGTAGGAGTCAATAAACATGAGATTGTTAATTAAATAAAGAGATTGTTGATTTAAATAAAGATATTGAACCCTTTAGAGCATCTAAAACCTTAATTAAAAACAACAAATAACTTACATGATTTTTTGTTTCAGAATTCAAAATGTCGAACATTTGCCATCGCTATATCAAAAGGCATTGCGAGGAGAGGAATGGAGGCTCCTACATGAAGGTTAGTACGAACTTCTACATACGTATAGTAATTAAAATATTGCAAATCGGCTTGTAGAAGGAGTTCATAATTCCAGTTTCATAGAGAGTTGTCTCTGTCGCACAGTGCACACTATCTATCTATGTATTTATGACATTTTTATCATGGTTTCTGAATCAACTTCTGGAATTAAACACTACAATGCCATGTACCTATTCTAAAACAATCTTAACTTCAATAATCTACTTATTCAAATTGAAATGGTATTGATCTTTTTCTAAAAGAAATTGGGGGCGGCGCGACGGGAAAGAGTGCCGTGGGCGTAACGCGTCGCGCCGTCCCTCGTAACCCCGTGCTGGGTTCTGGCCTCAGCCAGGGTTCGGACGCTGAGTGTGAGCGGTTGGAGGTTTTAGTGCGGTTCAACTCCCACATCCAGTGATTTCCTCCAACTAAAAAAAAAAGCTACAAGAAATTCCAATTAAATATCCGATATAAGAAATGCGATTCGCAAATGCGTGAAAATTAATCTCGCATGGTTACCTGTTCGGTCAGCCGGCGAGTAACCGCGGAAAATCAATTTCGAAGTCCATGGACATTTTCATTTTGCTCGTACCGGTCAGATGGAATGCATCTGACACATTCAATTTCCTGCTTTAGACCAGACCACGCACCGACATCCGTTTGCGATAGCATTAATTGTTTATGTACTTATACGATAATGTATTTAAATAATTGGGTAAATATAAATATGATGTTGCTGAATTTTATGTTTTGAATAGAGACATCTGTTTTTTTATATTTGGATCTAGGCAAGGTGGGTTTTATTGCGTAAAACTTGCAATTCCAATAACGTTGAGAAGAAAATTAAATTATTAGTTACATACTGTTGTAAAATAGTGTATAGGAATGATTTTGGTACTAAAAAATATCGCAACGATATCTATAATTATACTACGGTCTAATTCAATCCAAATCTCACCTTTAAATATTACAGCGTTAGAAAACACTTTTACCCTTTATTTTAAAGTTTAACTTAAACTAAGCTTGTAAACACGATTGTACTTTAAACTAGCAAACTAAAGGCATAGCTGGTAGGCTTTGTGTGCGAGCGGTATTCAATATCCGATATCGGAGTAAAGCGGCGCCGTGCGTCCCGACGCTTCCTCAACACGACTGTTATCTGTAGCTGGAAGAGTAAATAACATTAACTAGCTGTTCAACCACGCAGACGTACGAGATAAATCTTTCAAAGTTATAATGTCGATACAAGTTGATGTGAATAATACTTAAAGTTTTGTTGTACCCGAGTTGTTACGTATATATTTTCTTGAAATTAATCTAGAAGGCTAGATAACACTATATAGCAACATAAAACTTGAAGTTATTTTAACGCTTTAATACGCCGTGGTTTTATAGCGCACATTGCATTCAAAGGCAGTAAAAGATACTATTTTTCTCGACAGACGGTGTTGTGACTATTCTGTCTCTGCACGCTACGCACTGGATACGAAGAAGTAGCCTATGATGCTCACAAATACCTAAAGTAACGTACATCATCACAAACTCTTTTACAATCTACGTACGTATATAAAAAAATATGCAGAAAAAGCAATAACATTAGGTAAAGAGAAAACAAGTAGTCTGACGCAACGATTAATTAGAACTTTCCCGTCAGTTTACAAAAGCAAAGAGAAAACAAAGGGACCAAGAACAATCGGTACAGGGAGAAATAACAAATACCAGAACAAATCAACCGTGACTGTAGCTTGTTTAATAAGAAAAAAACCCTGTTCTGAAATACCCTCGCGACGGCATCAATATCTCAACTTTGTTAATTTGCTGAATGTGGCGGTACAAACAAGACATGAACAGGTAGCATGCGAAAAATCATATGAAATTATTTTTCATTGTTTAAGATTAAAAGAAGAAAATATTTATTCAGCCAAAAAATACAGTGTAATATTAACCATTAGATCTAATTTGTATTTGCTATTTTCGTTAATAATAATTTATGAGCAAAAATTTAGGTTTATCATATTTTATTATGTGTCGTAGCATGTCGTATAGATTTAGGTCCTTCGACTAAGAAGTTAAATGTTTAAATTTGGGCCTGATTTTGAAATTATAAAACTTGAATTCCTGAGTTAAAATAGTTTTTTTCATGTTTTATAGATGACTTACCACTAATAATTGTTAATTGATAATTACAATTGTCGGTGCTTACGATGATAAAAATTCATTTTTCATCATCATCATCATCATTATCATCATCATCAGCCTATAGACGTCCACTGCTGGACATAGGCCTCCCCCAAACCTCGCCATAACGACCGGTCCTGCGCCGTCTGCATCCAGTGACCTCCCGCGATCTTGACCAGATCGTCGGTCCATCTCGTGGGGGGTCTACCAACGTTGCGCTTACCGGTTCGTGGCCGCCACTCTAGAACTTTTCGGCCCCAACGTCATCATCATAAACCCTACCTATTACGTTATTTCAAACTTCGATACTGTGAAATTTCACAAATGAAATCATAAGAGGAATACTGTCGATTGTGAAATGAAAATTGATTCAAACAGTAATTATTTCCACCCCTTGTACACTCGTTTATTGAATGTTACTTTTGATTCGTTTTATTATCTAGTATCGATGACTGCTTTTAATTCATTTTGTGAAAATGCTATTTTTATAGTAGTTAAATGATTTGGTTTGAGTGACTTTGGATTACCACTTGGATTTGCCGGTAATGGAAGTTTCATAATAGAATTACAGTACCTTGTAATTTTTTTTCTCAATTTTTAAATACTTCTTTCATGTATGACTCAATTAATAGAAATAGAGCAGCAGCTTTCGTCTTAATCAAACAAATATCGTGATATCATAGGAACCTAAAAAAAGTAGAAACAAAGAGATATAATTTGAGTTGTCAAAATAATTAAAAAAAAACTGAATAAAAATGTTTTCGGTATTTGTCCCTCGAAGCATGAAATTTACTTTTAACAAGTTTTTAATGAGATCCCTGATATTGATGTTAATACCTTTGTCACCTTCCTGTTTCTCTGTATATTAGTATTTTTACATTTCTTAAGAGTGTTGTTATCAAACTTTTTACATAAACAAGATATAAAGTTGTAAAAACCCAAATTTAACTACGTTATTAACATATCTAATTAGTAATAACATTACTAAATAGAACTAGTTGCACCGCGCAGCTTTGCCTGCGTCACAAAGAGAGACAGTCTTTACCTAATTTTAATTTAGAACTCTAATATTACAGTTTACTCACATATAACTTAGCTTCCTATTTCACTTACACTATTACTAAACGCGTTCTTACCACGATTATTTTTAAATGAGCGGTCCCGATATTTCAGCACTGTTTCAAGCGCCACGATCATCGCACATTTAAAAATAATCGTGGTAAGAACCCGTTTAGTAATAGTGTAAGTGATGTAGAAAACCGCGAGTGTTTAAAGAAATGTATTAGCTTCCTATTAGTAAAATAATTCAAATATTACTCCTACAACGTCTAAGATCACGACATTACCTCTTTATTATATTAGTACCTACCTATAAATGAATATGCGTGAAAATTTAAAATTTCAAAAACAAGTACGTTGCAAATTCAATCAAACTAAAGACTCGAGACGTGAAGTGAATTATAAAACAAAAAAAAATGTTAGTCGTTTTGTCGCAACACCGAAAAGCATTATTCATAAACAGCGAGGCGGAGTGTTAAAGCGGTCCTCCGGGGACTTGCAGTTGTAACGCTGGTATTTGCATATTGTAGTACTAACAAATATATAACATAAATCTCTGTAATATATTTATTTAGTAATCACTACAAGAGTACTATCATGCGTGATTCTGACCACGTTTAATAGAGTGGTCTAGAAAGGTATATGACGTATAAATATGTACAATTGAGAACATAATGTAAGAAACAACTCCCTATTTCCTTTGGTCACGACATCATCTGTGAACTATAGGATCAAATTTTATAATTCGTTCGTGTGTGTGATTCTTAATAACTAAAGGAGCAAGTTCTTATAAGAAAATTTCAAATTAATTTGAAATTTTTAAAACACCATTACATTAATTACAAATGAACGAGTAACAGTATCTATATGCGTAACAGTACAATACAGTAGTAATGTGATGCGGACGAAGTTGCACTGGTACACTAGTTATAAATAAGAATACTTGAACTAGTATTACTACGAGAAAGCCTTTGATTCGGTCGAAACCTGGGCTGTATTGCAGTCCCTTCAGCGGTGCCAAATCGACTACCGGTATATCGAAGTGTTGAAGTTTCTGTACGATAACGCCACCATGTCAGTTCAACTCCAAGGCCAGGCCTCGAAACCAATCCCTCTACAGCGCGGTGTAAGACAGGGTGATGTTATATCACCAAAACTGTTCTCCGCTGCGCTGGAGGATGTCTTCAAGGTCCTGGATTGGAAAGGGCTAGGCATCAATATTAATGGCGAGTACATAACTCATCTTCGATTCGCCGACGATGTAGTGATCATGCCTGAAAAGCGGAGGAGCTATCTACAATGCTCAATGATCTCAGCAGAGTTTCCTTGGAAGTAGGTCTAAAAATGAACATGGACAAGACAAAACTCATGTCAAATGTCCATGTCGCACCTTCTCCAATAACCATCGGAGACTCTGTGCTCGAAGTTGTCGACGAATACGTATACCGACAAACTGTCCGACTAGGTAGGTCCAACTTCGATGCGGAGATCAAGCGACGAATCCAACTCGGCTGGGCAGCGTTCGGGAAGCTTCGTAAAGTTTTCTCATCCACAATACCGCAGTGTCTCAAGACGAAAGTCTTTGACCAGTGTGTGTTGCCAGCGATGACTTATGGATCCGAGACTTGGCCGCTTACAATGGGTCTTGTAAGACGACTCAGAGTCGCTCAGAGAGCAATGGAGAGGGCTATGCTGGGTGTTTCTCTGCGTGATCAAATCAGAAATGAGGAGATCCGCAGGAGGACCTAAGTTACCGACATAGCCCAAAGAATTGCATCTTTGAAGTGGCAATGGGCAGGACACATTGTGCGCAGAACTGATGGCCGATGGGGCCGAAAAGTTCTAGAGTGGCGACCACGAACTGGTAGGCGCAGCGTAGGCAGACCTCCCACAAGGTGGACCGATGACCTGGTCAGGACCGCGGGAAGTGGCTGGATGCGAACAGCGCAGGACCGATCGATGTGGCGAGGTTTGGGGGAGGCCTATGTCCAGCAGTGGACGTCTACAGGCTGATGATGATGATGATGAACTAGTATTAAGGTAGGTCGTAGGTAGCGATTATTCAGTGTCCCCTGATATTGCAGAGGAGCATGAACGACGGTTATCACTTATTCAGGTGGCTCGTTGCCTTAAGCGGAATTGTGAAACTACATAAAACGTAAAAAAAATGTTATTCTGTGATTTTGATATCTTAATGATGTTAAATGATAATTAATTCATCAATATACCAATATCATATATGTGGAAATATATACTAATGTAGGTAGTATTACAATAACTTTGAAGAAATCCATAGATAAAAATTACTAAACGTGTTTTATCTGATGTATATACAAATACTATCAACATCTATACAAACGATTATGTATATAGTACTATGAAATATCATCTCATACCATTAAACGGTAAAAATGAAGGAGAAATAATAAGCGTACGTCATTCCCCCAACAAACTCGTAATACAGTACTTCCAAACAATTAGAAGGCTCTCGTTAACTTCACTGGAGTATTAAGGCGTCCTTATTTCAATGCTTTTTAATGTTCCCTGAATAAATATATTTTATGATGCTTTCTTTGAACGAAAATGGTTTGTAATTCCTTTTTAGTAATGAGAGTTTTCCATAGCAGTAGGTGTTTTTGTTTGTGTATAATTTAATATCAAGCTCTTAGTATATTGGATTCACTTAATAAAAGTAATTTTAGCGTGAACAGTCAAGAGCATTTGTTTATCACAATATGTTAACAAGATGACGAAAATGGAAATAAGTTTAATATTTTTTTTTTGGATTTTAGAATTAATATGATGGTGTATTTATTGTATAATTCACCGTCGAATTCATACTATGTATTATTTTATCAGAATAGCATATAGTGCCGAACTCATCATAATCATAATCATCATCATCATCATCATTCTCAGCCTGTAGACGTCTCTGCTGGACATAGGCCTCCCCCAAAGATTTCCTATGCGACCGGTTGGTAGCGGCCTGCATCCAGCGTGTTTCTGCGATCCTAACAAGATCATCCGTCCACCTTGCAGCTGGTCATCTCACACTGCGTTTGCCTTGACGTGGGCGCCACTCCAGAGCCTTTGTGCTCCACCGGGCATCGGTTCGACGTGCTATGTGGCCCGCCCACTGCTACTTCAACTCATTGCCGTGCCGAACTCATTTGAATTGAATAAAGTGCTCAATCTATAAGAAACATTATTATAAGTTTTGTGGCCTTAAGACAATTGCAGTTCATCAGTAACGATAAGCACTTACTGTCATGTGGCTGGTAGGCCATACGCTTACTTATTTAACAAATACTTTTCAAAATTATCATCATATCTCGTTATTTTCGAAAAATATGTAAAACTATAACTTATATTTATCGCAAACATACAGACAGATACAATATTTAGTAATATGAATCAATTTATGTTTAACATTCTTGGATAACCTTTTAAACCCCATGACATTATTATATTTAGGAACAATTAAATGAACGGAGACGATTAAAATATATAAAACAGGATACATTTTTGTTCGCAGAGCATACGTGATAACGGACATATAAAAAAGTAGACGAGCAAACGGTCCATTTGATGAGAAGCGGTTATCTTTGCCCGTAAATCTTCGTAATGTTAGCCACAGAGAAGCGAATACCTACCTTAGTATTTTTTTTTTGTTTTTTGTTGCGTGATAGATAGACGAGCCTACGGCCTGATGGTAAGCGGTCACTGTAACTCATGAACTGCAATGCCAGGGCAATGAGGGGCTGTTATCTATCCGCCTAGCCTGCCGACACAGGACTTTAGTTAAACCTCGTTTAAAGAGCGCGTCATAGCGCACCGGGAACATATAAAATATTACTAATTACCTACTTAGTACCTACTTTTTAAAAATAGTATCGGTCTCTCGCTATACAGGTTTTACCTAGTGCGGGGTACATTGTTAATTGGTTAATTCCTTAAGTGTTTTGTTGTTAATTTAGACACTTAAAAAAAATATATACTTTTACTACTACTAACTAAGCTAAAATCACTAGGCATTATATTTTTAGATACTGAGTTTATAAAATATAATATTTGATTTCGGCTCTATTACTATAGTTCTTTATCTGTACTACTAAATAAAATAACACATTTTCGCGTACAGTACTACAACAGTAACCGAAACTACTCAGCAGCAATCGGTAAGTTTTACCAACTTACAAAAATACTTAAAATACTCAAATAAAAATAATCGTGGTAAGAACCCGTTTAGTAATAGTTTAAGTGAAATACTTAAAAGGTTCACAATATTTAACTACCTGTATTTTTCTATCTTTAAGTTCCTTTGAAAGTAATTTACTTACATTTATTTTGAAGATATTACATTTATTTTAAATGTTTTTAAAAATTAAAGTATTTTTATAGATGTTCTAATAAAATGATGACTATTACAAATATATATTTCAGATCAAAATGAAATTGTTCCTGTTACTATTGGCTGTTGTTGCTGTTCAAGCAGTGACCATTAAAGAAAACATAAATATCAACGGTATTATTTATGAAGAAGAAGTACTTCTGGAGAATGTAGACCGTCCTTATTTACTAGCAGTAGATACAAGCACTAACGATATATACTTTAGTTATACTAATAATCATAATTTTATCAATTATACTACAGTGGAGTCAGTAAAATTTAATATAGAAACAAAGAAATTTCATGTTATTGATACATTAGCAAGTTATGGTTACGCTCAGACAGTAGACCCAGAAACCAACAATGTCTATTTGGGAAACGAAGACCTATATCTTTATGACAAAGAAGCGAATGCAGTTATGCTAATATATGTACCCGAAGACCCAATATACACTTTATTTTTTAAAGATGTTTTATACTACACGACGGTTTCTCAAACTATGTTTATCTTCACAAATGGTGAATCGATAAAATTTGAAGATCTCGAAGATACTCAAGCTAGACAATTTGTCATAGACAACGACGACGTCATGTTCTTTACAAATAATACTGGTCTTTATGGACAAGAAAAGGGGACCAAAGACGCAATTTTGTACAAAAGTTTCGTCACTCCTGACGATTGTAGAGGACTGGCTCTGAGTCAGAATGGCGGAGTATATGCATGCTTTGAAAACTGGATTTATATAATAAATAAAACTAAAAATACTTTGACTAAACTTGTCGGTGTAGACAATTGTTTTGGCGTTGCTTTTGATAAATTTAATAATATGATTTTTTCCGATGCTAAAAGGTTGGTTCGTCTGCGACCTCTAGGATCATTTTAGTTTTATAGCTGGTATGTTTTATCTACATCTTATCTGTTCATAGAATTGTAATAAGAGCAATTTATAAATATAAAGGAATATGAAATTAAACCTATTTTCATTTAATTATCGATAACAGTTCCAAAAAAAAATCGATGTAAAATGTTATGACAGAATAATGTGCAATTTGATTTTATTTGATTAAAGAACCGCTATTTATGTGGATAATAAACGACCTTTATATTCGCCTATTAATAATAATAATTTAGTGCAACTCATGAAGATCCAGTTGCCGATAAAAAATCTTGAAGAAGTCTTATACTTATTTATTTTTAAGGCATAAAGTTGTTCGGGTCGAAAATTTTCTAAATTTTAGAAAAAAGCTCATAACTCGAAAACCACAAAAAATCGCGGGACATATATGGGGGTGATTCGGATACTTCAAGAGGTGCTCTATCTCTGGACCTCCGCTTATCCATAGTTCCTGCGACACCCTGTATATATCTTCTGCTATTCTTCTTCTTTCAGAAGTTCTTCGTCGTAAATTAAATTACCAAAAAAAAAGATATAGAACAATATTTTTAACTCTAGTAGGTAGGTATCTTATTTCTACATACAGGGTGTATGAAGACCACTCCCGACAACGAAGGCTGGGTTAGTACTAGTGATACTTGGGTTGTTAAGCTTTTAAAAAAAAATCGTCTGAATGGACCAATTTCTTGGCTTATCATCACAGGTATCACTAGTACTACCACCAGTCTTTGTTTTCAGGAGTGCTCTGTTCACACCCTGTATAAGAAACTTTAACTCATCATCATTATTCTATGGCTATTGAATCATTGTTAAATACATCCTAGACCCTAATGTAGTAAGTATGGACATAGACCTTTTGACCCAATTTTGCACTCATTACTATCGATTCGTTTTATCGCTGATTCTAGTTCTTATTCCCTTGTATTAAGATTTAAAGAATCCGTTTAAAGATGTCAAATGTTTGTTTACGTTACTGTTGCTTAGCAACGTCATTAAATGCTGGATAAGGTTGCTGACCTCGCTATTGTTCGGTCACAGTAAATTGATGATAATAAGAAACAGAATGACTCACAATGAAATAGTACTTACCTAATACCTACGTACGATTAAGTTATTTTGAAGAAACAGTTTGTCATAAAAATGCATTGCAATGATTTTCTTTTTAAATGACATTTAAATTTGTCGTTGTTGTAATACACTCATTGATATACTCTATTTATTTAACATAAGTTTTTGTAAATTTAACTAATATTGTATAATAATCGTGGTGTTTCAATAACGTATTTCTGTATTGTGTTGTATATTTTTGGAACGAAGTTCCTTATCGCGCGTTGTGAAAGGGGGAAGACGGAAAAAAATCTTATGAAAAGTTGTCACGACACTTTTTTTGTTTTAGATGATTATTGCTAGATGGCGCTATGATCAAAATCTTTTAAAACACGTTCTTTATCGCGCGTTACGTTAGGAAAAAATATATAAGATATGTTTTAATCGAAAGGAACTTCGTTCTATTCGAGTGTCCCATGACGCCTCTCAAGTTTTATTTTATACTGAATTCATTGTACCTCAAACATAGAATTAACATTGCCACAGCCATTTTCATAGCAATTATTCGAAATTACCAAAACGGCATGTCATAGAGACGGGAGCTTATTTCATTAGCAATAAAATTATCATACATTCTGTACGCTCATTTGGTATTTAGAATTCGCATACATTACCGTTATGAGTTGTGAATTGATATTGATTTTCATAATGAGCTTGTAGCAACATACAAGGACATAATATTTTCAAATAAATACATTATAAAAAGAAAAGAATAAAGAAACTCTGTAATCCTGTAGACAGATTTTATGCCACGCTGATTTTAGTGAACTTGCATGGTCCCTTTTATATTTACATCTTAAACAAGATCCTTCACGTCAAAGTGAACACATCTTACTCAAATGGGAGGGTAATATTTGCTTTGAAAAATAAAAGATGTAACTTCCACCTAAGTTTTCTTCCTTTGAAGGAAAAAGTAACTAGTTAGTAATAGCATATTGTGACATTGTAATTTATCTAATAAAACTCAGTGAGTTCAGTGCTATGTCGCCTATGTCCTTCTTTTAGACTGCTTAATTATAGCTAGAAACGGCAAGATACATCGTTTATCGTTTGCATTATCATCATTTATTATCATTGCTTAAGAAAACAAGAACAAAATACTTGCAATTTTGATGTCAGAATCAAAAATGTTTGGAGTGAAAACTTTGCTTAAATTTTACCCGAAGGACAAGTCAAATGCTCAATCTAGTGTTTTTTTTATTCACACGACAATTTTTTTTATTTGGCAGGACGATCCCACTATTCCCTGGCATTGTAAAATCCAAAGGTTAATGAGCAATAGTAACCATTAAACACCAGGAAAATGTGATTATGTGAAATAAAGAAAAGTAAACTATTCCATTTATTTTCATTGTTGATATAGAAAATGTAGAATTATCCTAAAGATAGAATCAGCGTATCACATGGGGTGTTCCACGCGGATGGGTCGCGGCTTTGCTACGAGGTTTTTATTTGAGAAACTTTTTTCATTGCCACCCCGTCTGCAAACTAAGCAAATACCTCATTTTGTGACACACGTACGTTAGATTTGATCAACCGTTTTCATAAAATGAAACGAAATTGAATTTTGTTTTTGTGATGAAAGTATAAATTATGGATTAAATTATAGAAGTTTATTTAATTTGTTATCATAATAACGTTATTTTATCCGTTAGTCATTAACGTAATTTCTTTATCTGGTGTAGGGTCACAGCAGTTTTCTTAATAGGCAAAGTGTTTAGTGTATTTTTATTTACTGAGCAAGTTAACTGAATCTATGATGATCAAGGAAAAGTATTTCTTAAACGCAATTTACATTATTACCTATTATAATTACACATTATAAATTCTGACTCATTACTCATTTTAAATTTCTGTCGAATATATTTGTTGATAAAGCGTTTCTCATGTGAATCACATATTAAAGCAAATACCTAAGCCTACGTGCGGTGAACAAGGTTTAACTCATTTCCCGTACAACGTTCCAATATGTGCTGCAGGGGTGAATAGAAAATCGAACAAATCAATGTACGAATAATAGGGATTATGCACCAATGTCGGAGGGCTTTATTAGTGTACACCGAACTTTGATTGTGTTTCATAAAGGGTCGATTATTTTTTGAACGAACGAGTTGGAAAAGTAATTTCTAAATGTTTTTGATTCGGATACATGAACTGATCTAATCTATTTTCGTAAATTCAGATGAATAACGAATGGTGTAGGTATAATTGCTGGATATTGAATGTGTTACCGTTGGTAGCAACGTTTAAGCCAAATTATTACTGCTATTATTCAGATGATGTATTTGTGTATTACCTATTCTTTTGACGACATCTTTATTCTGGTGGTCTTACATAAACATACTCAACATTACATAAATTAAACATCTCAGCAACATGAGAAACTTTACGAAAACACCCTTATTTATTCCTACTACTGTGATGCAGACGAAGTTACGCCGGTCAGCTATTAATTTATAAAAAAAACTGTTTAAACTTTATTTATTTACCTACGTTTCTATAAAAAGTATAAATTACACGTTTAAAATATAGAGCATCTTGTTTTACGCTTAGTGTAAGATCCATAGAATGATAAGATGTAGCTATCACCCATTAATCGCCGCATGCATTCTTAATGTGCTCCCAACCGTGAGCCGGCTCGTGAACTTACGGTACATGATTTGACGTGTATACGGTGTGTGCATGTAAGGAATTTTAGTACATATTCAGTATTCGGTCGGAGTATCTCTGATAAAAAGGATAGCTGTTGTTCCTAGGATATCTTCTTTAGATTAAGGTTTAAAATATCAGTTTTCAGCAAAAAAAAATTGTTTCTAAAAATACCACATAAGTGATTGAAGTTGATCTTGATCCTGATAAAATAACGTATGTAGGTACGTTAGGCATCATATTTGTCTAAAATTAAATACACAATCAAATTTCAAAACAAATTTCGATTTCCGTTTACTTTACTGATACGGAATGAAAGTCTCCAAACAGTTAAAAAGTTTAACGACTTCTATATATGATTCAATTAAATAATTCTTAGTTTTTACCATCGTATTAATTTATTATTTTTTGCAGCTGCTGAATACCCTGTCCACGGATTTAGAAGAAATGCTGACTGAACTATACGAAGAACGAATGGCCAGGTTAGTACAAATAAAATAATCATTGATTTTATTTTAAGATATAAATGTAGTAAAAAAAATATGTCATATCTTTAACAAATGATTCAGTTCTGATCAGTTACAGCTTAAATCTACACTAATATTGTAAAAAGAAAAGATCTGATTATTTGTTTGTTTGCGCAGAATAGGCTCCAAGTTGATATAGAAAATAGTTTTGTACCCGCTTTGTAATTGGACAGAACAACGTCTTCCGTTAAGTCTAGTGAATTAATAAAATAATGTAACGTGAAATATAATAAAGGACTGAAATTGATTAATACGTACCTCAATAACTTGATAAAATTTATCTGTCTGTGGGATTATCCAGAGACCGCATGTCGCCAAAATTCAATTATCATCTTTCCAATTTCCATGTTCACACAAAGGGGCGATCTTTATTTGAAATCTCTTTTTTATATAACAGGCCTTCAAATAGAACGCTTAAAAATTTGTTTGAATTGTTTTCAACAAAATAATAAGATAACGCAGGTCCAACCTGCGTTATTTTCCTGCCTGCCAAATTTCTTATAACCAATTAAAACATCGGCAACACTTTCTCAAAAAACAACAAAAAATGAAAATCCAATTATTCCGTTAACAGTTTAATCAATGAACAATGGCATCATAAATCAGGTGAATGAAAAGTGTGGTGCTGATATCGGAGCGCTACAAATCATTGGTTCACGCTTCGCACGCCTCCATGCGTAAATATTGCACAAATAACTGATAGTACAGAAAAAAGTGAAGAAAGTGAACATGTGTTGTCGGATCATGTTTTACTTACTGTGAATGCATCTTAGGAATGTGATTTCATCTTTGAAGAATATGTTTTCACTGAAATAGTTCGTTCTAATTTAGTAAAACTCTCTTTAAACTTTTATTATTATATTCAGATTTCATTATTAGTATTGTGCAGATCTATTTAGCATTTGCACATACGATCGTTATCCCCAAATGCTAAGTAATTACCTCCTAATGCTAGTGAAAAATGAGTACTTGGCAGTCAGCATGGAATCCTTTACGGCTTTAAAAATCTTTACCAATCCCAGACATAAAACACCCGTACTACACTGGAATATTTTTTCGAAGTGCACCGCTTCGCACCTCGAAGCACGCATAAAATCCGTCAAGTACGCAGATTTCCCGTATAAAACCACCGTCTAGAGATCCCGAACATCATAACATTATGCAGCCCGTCGCTGATTATCATAAAGGTAAGGGCGTATACCAAATACAGCTTTCTGTTCGCGTATAATGCTTAAGAATGATGACTATGTATTGATTTTTCGGACAATAGTTTTCGATTGTGGAAACTCGGATGTACTTTTTTGAATTATCTATGTCAGATTGAATAAACATTGGAAACAGGAATACATGATGTTGCGTGAATTTAGAAAATAATTAAGTAGCTTATATTATAGCAGTAGCAGTAGTTTTTATTGTAGGTAGGTACTTATAAGTAAAAGTAAAAATTGGCTAAATTGGAGCTTAAGAAAAACTTTTTAAATTCATTTAAAGACATCTTCTACAAACGTTGTTAACTGATAACTGTTTTACTTAAATTTCGATGAACAATACGTATGTATTCGATGTTAAACAACATGTTTCTTAAACGAACCGAACCGGAAATTAAAATGTTTCAAACAGACCATAACTTTTCAATGTGTGTATCAGTTACGACAAATATGAATACGCTGTCAAAAACAAAACAAGCCGAGTCAGACAGAGTTTCGTACAAAGCAATATGAATAATGAAACACCCTTGCACAAAGCTTGTCTGTGCGTACCCTAAACGCACACAACTATACGAAGGGCCATAACCACAAAACTTGAATTTTGCGGCGAGGGAGAAAAACGGGAGCGCAAAGTGTTTTTTACGACTTTAATACGAGTTTATTAAAATATTTAAAGCGCAACTTTAGCTTGAATTTCCCCAAAGACACCTCGAAAAGGTCCCTCGTCTCCGATATGAAACTTTCAGCTAGGTGGGAATGATAAATTAAAACGAGCCGAGGTGAACTCAGCACGTGTTATGTTAATGAGATTTTTTCTTTCAAACCAAAGTTAGGGAAGTCATTTTATAACACGACATTGGATTTTGTAATGTTTATCAGAAACGTGTTTTGAAAATACTAATTTTATATGTAAAAACACATTTCTGAATCTTTAGTGTAAGACTAACTTCTTTCACACTCTTTACAAATATAATTAAACTTTCTGTTTAACTTCTTTGTTTTCATCTTTAATTATTTCACATTCGCGCGCGGGCGCCTCGTATGGTTTGACGCGTACACGGCTACATAGCAAACCGGTTCTGATTGCGCTCGCTTCAACTATCCTTTTGTGTTTATTGAACACGATGCTATTTACTAATGAATAGCGACGTAACTAATCATTGTGTTGTAAGAAATGGAAGTAATATTATGAACGGTACGACAAGTGAAAATAGCGAGATGACAAGTAGAATGGAGAACATTAATCAAAGAAATCAGACAGAAGAGAACAGACAAAGTACAATGTTGGTGCAATCTGAAGAAGTATCAAAAAATAAACGAAGCAGGGATTTGGATCAAGATGAAATTTGGAAAACAGTTACTAGAAAAGGAAAAAGATATGCAAGAGGAAGCCAAATAAATGACTTGTTAAGGATTCCGGATGATAAAATCGAAGTATGTGTAACATCTCCAGACATCTTACTACCAAAACAATTTAAATTAGCCAAAATACTCAAAACTGAAAACATTTGCGATATCACACGAATTAAATATGTTCACCCTCGCAAAGTTCTCATATTGTTCAGCAATGATGACAGTTGCGAACGCTTGATAAACTCACAATACTTTAAGAAAGAAGGTTTTATATGTCAAAGAACACTAGAAACTACCAAATCTTATGGAGTCGTAAAGAATATTGACATAGATTTATCGGAAGGAGAAATCTTGGAGGGCTTATCTAGCGAAACTCAAATTTTAAGCGTGAAACGACTCAATCGAAGAAGCAGTCTTGACGGTCGATGGACACCATCCGAAGCAGTACGTGTATGTTTTGCAGGTTCATCCCTCCCAGCATACATTTACATTTGATTCGAGGCTGGAGATCACATCCTTTAAATACCCTGTAACTCAGTGTTCACGTTGTTGGAGATTCGGACATACTGTTAAGCTGTGTCCCTCCAACAAGGTTATATGTCCAAAATGTACCGGAAATCATGATAACTGCTGCACCAAAAGCTTTAAGTGTAATAACTGCAATGGCCGACACATGTCTTTCTATAAAGATTGTCCGGTATATTTGAAAGAGAAGAAAATCAGAGATCTCATGTCGGAATTTAACTGTTCTTACAAGAGAGCATTGACGTTGTATGTACCTCCTTCCGACGATACGCCGTCTGATATGTCACTTGAAGATGTACCGCAGAATTTATATAACACGGACATAGATGACTCATCAGAAATAGAAATTACCCTTAAAGATGCTTGCCATACTGAAGGGAATTCAACGGTAATAAAGTCAATGGATACGGTCACACGTAAAAAGAAGAAAGGTAAGAAGAAGAAGTCTGGAGCCAAAAAACTATCTCAACAGCAGGAAAATATTTTAAGGGAAGTCAATATGGAAGTTGAAAATGAGAGTGATGTTACTCATGAATCATGAATAAGAAGACAATCAGAGGAAAAATAAAAAACCTAGAAAGAAAACAAACAATATAGAAATTATTGAACAAATAAAAGAAATAGTACTAGATAAACAAACTTCTTGGGATGTGAAAATGAAAAGAGGAACGGATTTAATCTTTGAATGGTTATTATCACTTATCAAGCAGTATATTTTAAACTTTCCTTTTACCGATTATTTTAACCAATGGATACACGCCGAACGAAACAGTCAATAATAAATATTTTACAATGGAATGCCCAAAGCTTACGACCTAAGTCTACAGAATTTGAAACCCTACTGAATCAAGAGAAAGTTCACATAGCCCTTGTCAATGAAACATGGCTGGTCCCTGATAGTCATTTTCGAATAAGCAACTACAACGTCTTTAGAAGCGACCGCGACGACGGTTATGGCGGAGTTGCAGTATTAACACATTGGTCACTGAAGGCAAGATGCTGTAACATTACTATTAGGAATATTGGTATTCAAATCCTACATGTTAAAATTACAAATTGCCAACATCTCGAAAACATCATCACTATTTACTGCCCATCCTCTGTACAAACTAGCATAACGGATTGGGAAGAAATTTTCAGTCAATTTCGTGAAAAATCACTCATAGCTGGAGACTTCAACGGGCACCATTTGGACTGGTCGACTAAGACAGATACACGAGGCTCTCAACTATATGATGCTATCTTAGATAGTAATTTCATTTCACTTAATGACGGAACACCTACGCGAGTCAAACTAGTAAACGGCGTGGTCCAAAAAACATCTCCCGATCTAACGTTGGTTTCTACTGACTTAGCTATGAAGTTCACATGGAAAGTTATGAATGAAAACTTGGGCAGTGACCATCTTATTATGAAAATCAGTACAGAATTAAATCAGTCAAGAAATTTTAAAAAAGCGGACTGGCTTGGATACAGAAAAAAAATTGAAGAGTATCTCAAAGAATTTCATCTTCTTTCGGACAACCAATTGGCGTACGATAGCTTCATTCACATTTTAAATGCAGCTGCTGATGAGACTATCCCGATGATCAAAACATGCAACGACCCCATCCGACAGTCACAGTTTAAACCAAAACCTTACTGGGGCCCTGATATAGCATGTGCGGTAGCAGAAAGACGCCTGGCGCTAGCTCAATTCAGAAAGAATCCCACTCCACAAAATCTGAGTTTACTGCAGGCCAAGATCACCACTGCACAAAGACTTATACGAAATAGTAAACTTACATCCTTCAGAAACTTTTGTGATAGTATAGACAACAAAATGTCTACAACGGAAATGTACAATCGTATGAAATGGCTAAAAGGCAGTAGATTTATGAGAAAAACAATAGACTACGCGACAGCAGCGACTTTGGCGTGTGGACTAGCACCTGATTACGTCTCTCCATCTACACCGACTTTCGTGTCCACAAATACACAGCTGTGCGATCCGATATCCGTCCAAGAACTAAAGAACTGTATTAAACAGAGTGACACCGCCCCTGGCGTGGACAACATTTCTTACTCGATGATTAAATATCTTCCTGATTCCGGCAAAGAAGTGCTTGTCTCTCTATATAGTCGTTTTCTGATTTCGGGATTTGTACCAGAGCAGTGGAGGGAAATAAATATAGTGCCGATCCCAAAAAACACTGTAAACATTGCGTCCAGTTCTAGTGTCAGACCGATTGCATTACTTTCAGTCCCATGCAAAATTCTGCACACGATTATTAACCGGAGATTAGAGTGGTACTTTGAGAAGAATAGCCTGTTCTCATCGGAAACAACTGGTTTCAGGAGAGGAAAGTCCTGCCATGACAATCTATCCAGGTTAGTCACACGGATACAAGTTGGATTTTCTAACAGAGTCAATACTCTTGGGTGCTTCGTGGACATCGATAACGCTTATAACAATGTAAATATATCCGTTTTATTGAAGTTATTGGACGAATTTGGGGTTGGTTTACACATTTGTAGATACCTTTGGAAATTTCTTCATGAAAGACATCTATCGATAGAGATTGACGACTCGAATACAATTCACCGTACCACAGGGATGGGGATTGCTCAGGGAGATCCGTTATCGCCAATATTATTTAACATTGCCACTTCAAAGATCTGTCTCGGTATCACTGGGGTGTGTGTGTCGCAATATGCGGATGATTTTGTTTTGTACGTCAGCAGACCTAATATCTTAGAAGCGATTCATGACATTCAACGGGCCTTAGATGTATTTCAGACAATAATCGAAGAAATAGGTTTAAAAATATCTGTTAGCAAAACCAAAATCTGTCTATTTAGTAGAGGTAAGAACAGAGCCAATTTTGCTTTAGATATCGATGGCTATAGCGTCCAACGAGTTGATGAAGTCAAGTACTTGGGCATGTGGTTAGACAGATCTTTGAAATGGAATAAACATATTATCGAAACACAGCTAAGGGTAAACAAATTTTTGAACATTTTGAAAATTCTAGCAGGCTCATCTTGGGGCATGCATCCTATACACTTACGACGACTATATATTTCAGTAATTCGTAGCAGACTGGATTACTGTTGTTTTCTCTATAACAACTGTAGCAAAAATCAATCAGTCAAACTGGATAGATTGCAAAACTCATGTCTTAGGATAATAGGAGGTTATATCAGAACTACGCCGATACATGTTATGGAAACGGAGCTGTGCATACAACCACTTCACATTCGAAGGCGCTATTTGGCTGGCAAGTACTGGTTGAAAGCCAAAGTCGAAGAAAACAGCACCTCTATTAACGTCCTCAATGATTTGACTGCTTTAAGTGGAAACTTATACTGGAGAAATAAAAGAATCCCACTACTTGTAGAAATTCATAAGATGCTGAAGGATTTGCCTATTCGCTCCGAAGCCGTGCCGGGAGTATTTGCACTTGATACTTGGATAAGCAACATCAATATATGCCAAATAATAGTCACTAGTGTCGAAGGAGTGACGAGAGATTGCAGATCGAGTGGCTAAGATGGCTACTACAGAGGGAATCCCTTATGCATATACCCCAATACATACTGACCACCTACGTTCATTAAGAAATATTTGCAAAGACATGTGACACGAGTACTTTGACGAAAGATCGCTGTCTAAGGGCATATGGTACCGAACGATGCAGACTTCACCCCCTCCATGTCCATGGTTCCAGAGCGTCGTCATCCCTAGGGCACAAATTGTGGCATTGTTAAGACTGCGGGCCGGACATATTCCTTCCAACAAGTTCACACACATGATGGGAAAAACCAACTCACCTAGATGTTCGTATTGTGACCACAGCATAGAAGACTTACTACATGTCTTAGGTGAATGTATCAGGACTGAACAAAAACGAATACAGCTTGGGGTGAGATCCCAATACAATATAGGCCAGATCAACACCGCTTTAGCTGAACCCCAGGAAGAGGCTGCAAAAACTTTAGCAGCGATTTACTTGTCGTGGTCTAAAGATAGAACCTAAATCATAAATAGTAAGTAAGGAGTAATAGTCATATGTGGAGGATTTTTTATTTTATGTTTAGCTGTATTATTTTACTAATAGTTTTAAATAATGTAGTGTAAGTTAATTAATTAGTTTAAGGAAAAATTGTAATTGGCATTATGGGGCGACATAGTCAGAAATTGACAAAGCCCCCAAATAAAGATTAAAAAAAAAAAAAAAAAATATTTCACTTTATTTTCTTCAGGAACAATACAAATTATTATTTTCTGCAGTTACTTCTATAGCTGCTTCAACAGTAATCGTTACCTTTCTTAACTGCGTCATAAACTTCACTGCCTTTGAAATATCCGTTCATAAAGTTTCAAAGCGATTGTGTTCAGACTATGAATAAAACGCCCGACACTCCAGACCAAAGAAACAGTGAAATTCAATTTGGTATCGGCGTGGAATTGCCTCTGGCTGTACTGTTAAATGGACTATTAGATACAGGCCTTGTCTGGACCCAGCTCCCTGTGAGCTCAATCCAATGATTTAAAGCTCGGCGCTGTCTGAGGATTGGATATATTTTAAATTACGACACTGAATGTGGATTTTTTTATTTTTTATTTTATAATTACTATACCAAAAATTAAAAATATTGTTGGTAAATTCTGCACTTAAGTATTTACGATTTAACAATTAAATACATTTTGCATTATGTTCAATATGCATTGTTTATAATGCCAATTGAAAACAAAACCCTTTTACAAAAATCAATTGTGAAAAATGACCTAAGTCTACAAACGGCGAATTTCTTATATCACTGTCTGCTATGAAAATTAATATTTACAATACAAAGCTACGTATTTCAGAGCATCCTTTGTGACACAGACAATATTGCGAGGCCTTTTGTGGTTTCAGTCAGTCTGCACAAACTATACACTATGCGCTTTTACTTCTTAAAACATCCCCTTCCAATATGCGTGCATGGTAGTGATGGACGAGTCGATTCACATATCGATATTTATGATTTATTTTTGGAGTTAGCGTTTTATTTTCTATGATTAGTGACACTGCCGTTACCAGAAATATATTTAAAGAAATTATTTGAATTACAAAACAATTTTTTTTCATGCATATTTATGACTTTTGCTGTCAGCGCGATCAGTGCCGACACGCCTTTGAAAAAATAGGTTTGTTTCTCGGCAGTTAAAGTTAAAAGTGTGGTCAAAAGCGATTGAGAAAGAGGTGTTCTTACATCTACCCACAGCATCAAGTCTTCTCGTGATCATTAGGTTTGCAACAACGTTAAAATATCAAGACCACTCAATTAATTAAATATCGTGACAAGAACTTCAATTCTCAACTTCATGTATTTCACGTAACACGTTCAATCAATAAAATAAAATATTCTTAAGAGTGTCAAGCGAAAAGATTCAGTAACCCGGAGCCGACCCATATATTGTCTATGGAACTGATAGAATGCGCAGCTTATCTATGGGCTCTGGGATTGGCGCCAATTTAGAAAGGTCGTGAAAAGAGGGACGTTGGGCTTGCTTTGGATTCAGATACGTATCAGTTTTTATTAGTGTTGTTATTATTCCTTGCATACCATTAATGAATGCTTTTTAAAAAGTAAAACCACTTCTGGTTCATAAAAATATTCATATCGACAATCTCAGCTGAAATTCAAATCACTATTCGAAACGGTACTTTGAGTGATTGCAAGCGGACTTCACAAACAATGCGCGTCGAGTCAATCTCCCAGCGCCACTGTAGTTATACGATAGTGTTGTTCCGGCTTTACTATCGAATACTATCGATATTTATGCAGAATAGGGAAGCACGAATCAATAGTCCCATTCACAACCTGTAACGAACCGAACGCTTTTTGAAATGGAAGTCCTACATGTTTTTATTGTGTTTGAAATTGTATGGCATTTTAAATGACTAGTTACTATGGAACTTACATTGAAAATCTAATTTTGATCAAACCGTCCAAGTGAAGATTAAATTAAAAAGTGTTTATGAATCATTTCCCTCACCTACCGAAACCTTTAACTGTCTTATTCATAAATTGTTTACTTCTACTATCACGACGTATTATCATTTTACATTTATTACAGATTTTAATACTTTATTGTGGGTAGTAATTATATCGAAATTAAGCGGTACAGTGACCGTCAGATGGGCTAAATTAAATCGAAGGGCCCCCGATGGCCAGGCATACCATTTACCCTCCCTAATGTTGCCATCAGAATCTATGGCAAAAATGTGTTGCAAATGACGCGCCGGAGCTGTTACGAGATTGTTTACGATTGGGGAGGATTTTATGATAATTTTTGACTTTATTATGTTGCATATATTTGGTTATTTTTGTCCGAAAACAAAGGCACAACACAAAATGATTTTATTTCTATCACACTATCGGGATTCTTTCTCAACGTACGTACAACGTACTAAAAATGCAGATAACATTGTTTCAAGTTAATAATAATCTATTGATTTAAATTTCTTTCAAAACAAACCTACTATAGGCAGCGTTTCTGTTTTTAGAAAGATTATTCGCCAAGAAGTGTCAAGTCATAAAAAAATTAAAAGATATATTTTGTAAGTACTTTTTCTTCTCCATATTTTTCTAAAAGAAACCCTTAAATGTTTAACATTTATTAAACTCAGTATTTTAACATGTTTTCCTTACGTTTCCACATGCATGCGTTTTAATCAACTGATACAAGCCGGCGGCTGTTGTCTCAAGATCCAATTACCGATAGCAGCAGCCAAAAAACAAAAAATAAAAATCTAATATATCTTGTGTGACCTTGCTCCGCAGATCCTTATCGTCAGCAAAAACCGTCCAAGTGCGAGTCGTATACGAAGGGTTTAGTATCATTATTTGGAAGGACCACAAAACGTATATGTATGATGTATGGGAGTCTCCCAAAATACTTGTTATGGGTTTTTGTAGAATTTTAAAGTTTATCTGACCTGAGTTGCTGTGAACAATATGGAGTAAAACGTGGTTTATGTTTGTTATCTGGGAGCTACCTAAAATATCTTAGCCGTAACTGAAGTACATCATCTGTACAATTTTCTATCGTAGTTTTTAAGATACAGCCAATTTGGACGGACAGTGGAGGTACGGAACCCTAAAACATAGAATATTCTCGAAAAATGACATTAAGTGGTTGGCTTCCTGGCTGAATAAAGTGTTGCGAACAGCGAGGCAGAGACAATGGCATAACAATAACATTTGATGCGTTCATTTCTACTCCTATTTCTCAACGTGGTCCAAGCATCATTAGTCCTGATTATAGTTGCGTTTTGAATCTTATTACGTAGGTAATAAGGTATTGTAGAGGTTGGTATTCTATTGTTAATTTCAACAGATGGTTGTATGGAAGGTTCTAGGTTTTTTTAAAGATTTTTTTTCTGTTTTCTATGAGAATATCCGTAGTAAAGGCAAAATAAAATTTGACGCTTTTAATTGTATATTTTTCCTATTCTTTTGTATTTCGTTTTGAATTTGAATAAAAAGATTTACGTAACACCCAGAAGTATTTTATAAAGGAGCGACAAAGCCTAGCCTTATCTTTTATCTCGATCCCTATGTGACATACATAAAATGAGAACATTCTCAGTTATTTCGGTTATGAAAAATATTGTGTGTTTTTCTTGTTTTATCTCACCGACTTTTTCATAAATTAACAAGACGATTTTTAAATGAGTTTTATATTATATTAAAATTGACTTGTTAAATTTAGAAATAATTTATCTCTAAAAGATGCTTTGGTTATAAATTTAGTGGTCGTCATAGGTACTTAGCCTAGCAAAAAAAGCTTCTGCGACAGTGGAAGGAACTTTTTATTTGAACCAAAGGCACAGTATTACATATTTGACTATTGTTGGATATAGTTAATGGATATAATCACATCCAATAAAACCTTCAAAGAGAATATTAAATAACCTTGAATAACCCTCAGTCATATAATTATACCTTATAGTTCCTACTGCGGAGAACCGTTTAGCAGTCATTAATCATTTCCTAAGTATAATCTAGATTAGTGTTCTCGTCAAGAGCCTGGGGGCTTGTCGGGGCACAGCCGGCCAGTAACACGATGCATGCATCACGGACTAAACGCGATTTACACTCCTTTTTAGGGTTGATATTATATAGTTTTATGTGTCCGATCTTAATAAACAGTATTTTAAGCGCGAGGTAATGAAGGAAGTAAGCTGACATTGCTTTACATCTTATTTGATGGTGGTGGAAATAGTTCTGCTCGTTTGGAGTACAGTATTCCAGAATAATGCTTTTTTGAAGAAGAGGATGTGTTGAATCGGTTATAGAGATTTATCCTACACTTGGTCAAGGGGGCCCCCCGTTGCTGACGTCCGTGGGCTCGACCACCTTCTCTGAAGGCTGACCCCGCACGTGGTCCCCGGGTGGTGCCAAAGCAGCAACGGGAGAGCGGCCGTTAGGTCGGGCGCCCGGGAGTAATCGCACCAGTGCGATTACTCCCTCCGACCTCTCGGTGAGTGATGGACTTTGAGTCCATCACCGAAGCCCGCACAGGGGTAGGCGACCAGGCCCCTGTGTCGGAGAATGCCACTGGCGTAGGGTCAGGGTGGGCATCGTGCGCGAGCGTCATCGCGAGCGATGCCTGCTCTGAAGAGCAAAGTGGGAGAGTCCGGCGCAAGCGGAAGACCGCGGCGCGCCGGACCTCGGAAAGTAGTGGGCCTTCGTCCGCCTCCTCGGAAGAGGAGATGACACGAGGACCCACGAAGCGAGGTTCCCACAGCACCGGAGGGACAAAGGGAGGGCCGCGGGAGAACCCCGCCTCGCCGACGCGATCGGCGATACCCCCTGCCTCGGCCCAAACGACCGACGGGGAGCTCTCAGAGAGCCCCGTCGCCGTTCTCGAGGCCATAAAGCGACGGGCCACTAACGCCACATATCGGTATAATACCGTGCGCCCGTCCTATGCGCTGGCGTGGCGACGGGTGGCCAAAGAGACTGGCAGGATCATGCCTGCCGTCGCGGCGGCCATCAGTCGCGACGCAGGCCTTCAAACTGAGTTGGAAAGGTCGAGGGCGGAGGTGGCTCTCCTCAAAGAGAGGCTGGCGACCCTCGAGGCTCAGAGGCCTGAACCTGTCGTGGCGGCGAGCGGTTCGCGGAGGGCGCGGCCCCCGCCGCCGCCTGCACAGCCGGACGGCGCCAGGGCGCCGCTGGCCAAAAAGTCGCAGACCAGCGATGAGTTGCTGCCCCCGCGGCGACTTGCGTCACCACGGGCCAGGGTGCAGCAGGCGGAGTCTCGGGCGGAGATAGCTGCCTGCATCAGGCGGGAGTTGACGGAGGAGTTCGGCAAACAAATTGCCGAACTCAGGGGGATTGTGGCAGCCCTGAGCGGTGCCGCACCATCCGCGCCGCCTCCTGTCGCTCCCGCCCAACCGGCCGAACCTCTTCCGGGTCCGAACTCGGCTCCGACCCAGAAGAGGAAAACTAACAATAAAAAGAAAAAGAGTGGCGGCGGGACGCCGACTCCGGTGCCACCGCCTCAGCCCCGTCCACTTCCTCCGCCCCCGTCCAATATGGATGAGGGATGGACTGAGGTGGTTAAGCGGGGCGCAAAGAGGGCTAGGGTTGTGGCCACTCCAACCCAACCACCACCACCAAACGAGACGAGGGCAGCGGCCAAGACGACTCCTCAGCTGGGGAGAACGCCGACCGCTGCCCAAAACACGAACGCGACTCCGGCGGCCGCGGTTGCTCCCCAACCGGGTCGAGCGCCCGCCGCCGGCAACAAGAAGAAAAAGAGAGGAGGAAAGAAGAAGGCCACGAAGAAGCCACGCGCGCCGCGGCAGGCCGCAGTGGTTTTTACCCTGTTGCCGGCCGGCCAGGCGAAGGGGCTGACATATCCCGACGTCATGGCAAAGGCGCGCGCGGCCGTGGACCTCACAGAGATCGGGGCGGAGGACGGCCTCCGCATCCGGCATACGGCCAATGGGGCCCGATTGCTGGAGTGTCCCGGCGGCGTCAACAGTGGCGACGTCGCGGACCGTCTGGTGTCGGGTCTGCGGGTGGTATGGCCGGAGGAGGAGGTCAAGGTGCACAGGCCGGTCAAGATGGCTGAGCTGCGTGTGACCGGCCTGGATGACTGCACTACCAGGGAGGAGGTGGTGGCGGCCATCGCATCCCAGGGCAAGTGCGCCCCGGAAAATGTAACCGTAGGCGAGTTTCGCCAAGGCCCTGGCCACTCCTCCGCCCGGAAGACCGGCAGGGGACCCTGGCAGGCTGCGCGTGGGCTGGGTTGGTGGGCTGGGTTGGTTGGTTGGTGGTTGGTTGGCTCCCCGTCCGGTGGTAACACCGATCGTAACAGGCGCCGCAAGGTGAAGCGGCACCAACAGAAGAAGTCGGCCGGAGGAGTACCGGTCGACGTTTCAGACCCCGCCGTGGCGCCTAGTGCGCCCGATGGCGGGGGCGATGGAGGAGGGGAGGGAGCGATGGATGTGGTTCAACAGTAATGGACTACACCCGTCGCTTCCTCCAAGGAAATTTGAACCACTCCGCCAGGGCTCAGGACATGTTGGTCCAGAGCATGGCGGAGTGGTCCATTGACGTAGCGGTGGTCGCGGAGCCGTACTTTGTCCCCCCGGCAGATGAGTGCTGGTTCGGGGACGAGTGCGGCTTGGCGGCCATCCACGTAAGGAGAGCCGCGGCGATCCCGCCCTTGGTAATGGTGGCCAAGGGACCAGGGTTCGTCGCGGCGATGATGGAAGATACCGTCGTGATCGGGGCGTATTTCTCTCCAAATCGACCTATTCTCGAGTTCGAGCAGTTCCTGGACGGGCTCGGAGCGATTACTCAGCGCTCCGCTCCCCGTCCGGTGATACTGGCGGGGGACCTCAGTGCGAAGTCAGTCGCTTGGGGCTGCCCCCGCACCGAACCTCGGGGTAGGCGATTGGAGGAGTGGGCGGTCGCGGCCGGACTCTGTGTTTTGAACAGGGGGTCGGTCGCGACTTGCGTGCGGTGGCAGGGCGAGTCCATCGTGGACGTGACGTTCGCGAGCCCTGTCATCGCACAACGCATCCGCGGTTGGGAAGTGCTGGTGGGGGCGGAATCGCTATCGGATCACCGGTATATCCGGTTCGATATTTCCGCCCCCACGACAACCGCGGTCGCCCGTGGAACTGCGCCCCGGTCATTCCCCAGGTGGGCATTGAAGCTCCTGGACAGGGAGCGCTTGGTGGAAGCCTCCACGGTGGCGGCGTGGACGCCTATGCGTCCACACCCAGTGGACGTGGAGGTCGAGGCGCAATGGCTCCGGGACACGATGCATCGCATTAGCGATGCTTCGACGCCCCGGGTCGGCCCTCGGCCTCCTAACAGGTCGGCGTACTGGTGGTCGCCCGAGATAGCGCAGCTTCGTGCTGTATGCGTCCGGGCGAGGCGCCGGTGCGCCAGACATCGCCGCCGCATCCTCGCGCGCCGCGACGATCCCGTCGCGTTCGCGGAGGAGGAGGCCCGGCTGTATGGCGAGTACGCTGAAGCGAGGAGCGCCATGCAGTTGGCCATCAAGCAGGCCAAGGAGAGGTACATGGAGTCACTCTTGGGGGCGCTCGACGATGATCCGTGGGGGCGCCCGTATAAAACGGTGCGCGGCAAGCTGCGCCCGTGGGCGCCTCCCCTGACCGAGCGTCTCCCGCCTCAGCAGCTGCGGGACATCGTTTCGGCGTTGTTCCCGCAGGAGCAGGACGGATTTATTCCGCCTGCTATGGGTGAACCGCCGGATCACACCGGCGGTGAAGCCACTGCTGAGGTGCCTCACATCACGAAGGATGAGCTCCATGAAGCCGTGGTCAAAATGAGTAGAAAAGACACGGCGCCCGGCCCGGACGGCATCCACGGCCGGGTCCTAGCCTTGGCCCTCAATGCCCTAGGGGACCGACTCCTGAGGCTGTATAATTCATGCCTGGAGTCGGGACGGTTTCCTTCGCTCTGGAGGACGGGCAGACTGGTCCTCCTACGTAAGGAGGGGCGCCCGGCGGACTCAGCCGCCGGTTACCGTCCCATCGTGCTGCTGAACGAGGTGGGCAAATTGCTGGAACGCGTTCTGGCTGCCCGCATCGTTCAGCACCTGGTCGGGGTTGGACCCGATCTGTCGGCGGAGCAGTACGGCTTCCGGGAGGGTCGTTCGACCGTAGATGCGATTCTGCGCGTCCGGGCCCTCTCGGAGGAGGCCGTCTCCCAGGGTGGGGTGGCCTTGGCGGTGTCGCTCGACATCGCCAACGCCTTTAACACCCTGCCCTGGTCCGTGATTGGGGGGGCACTGGAGAGGCATGGAGTGCCCCTCTATCTCCGCCGGCTGATCGGCTCCTACCTGGAGGCCAGGTCGGTCGAATGTACCGGGTACGGTGGGACCTTGCACCGGTTCCAGGTCGTGCGCGGTGTTCCACAGGGGTCCGTTCTTGGACCCCTCCTGTGGAATATCGGGTACGACTGGGTGCTGAGGGGCGCCCTCCCCCCGGGCCTTAGCGTAATTTGTTACGCGGATGACACATTGGTCATGGCCCGGGGGGATGACCACGGGGAGTCTGCCCGTCTTGCCACAGCGGGGGTGGCCCTCGTCGTCGGCAGAATAAGGAGGTTGGGCCTCGACGTGGCGCTACACAAATCCCAGGCCCTGTGGTTTCACAGGGCCAGGGTGGCGCCACCGGTCGACGCCCACATCATGGTTGGAGGCGTCCGAATCGGGGTCGGGGTGCAGCTTAAGTACCTCGGCCTCGTGCTGGACAGCCGTTGGACCTTCCGGACCCACTTCGAGCAGCTGGTCCCTCGACTTGTGAGGACGGCCGGCCATCTTGGTCGGTTGCTTCCGAACATCGGGGGACCCAGCCACGCGGTGCGCCGCCTCTACGCGGGGGTAGTGCGCTCGATGGCCCTGTACGGTGCGCCCGTTTGGGCCGAGCCTCGTACTCGGGCAACTTTTGCCCGATACTTGCGCCGGCCACAACGCATCGTAGCCATCAGGGTCATCCGCGGGTACCGCACCGTCGCGTTTGAGGCGGCGTGCGTGCTGGCGGGGACGCCGCCCTGGGAATTGGAGGCGGAGGCGCTCGCTGACGATTATCGTTGGCGATGCGACCTCCGGGCCCGGGGCGTAGTGCGTCCCCTGCGGGAAGCTGTTCGGGATCGGAAGGCCCAATCTCGGCGGTCCGTAATGGAGTCGTGGGAGCGACGTATCGCTAACCCTACCTGGGGTCTGCGGACCGTCGAGGCGATCCGCCCCGTCCTAAAGGATTGGGTGGGTCGTGGCGAAGGACGCCTCACCTTTTGGGCGGTGCAGATGCTGACCGGGCACGGATGCTTCGGGCGGTATCTGCACCGCATTCAGGTGGAGCCGACGACGAGGTGCCATCACTGTGTAGGATGTGACCAGGACACACCGGAGCATACGCTCGCTGTCTGCCCCGCATGGGAGCAGCAGCGGTGTGTCCTGGTCCAACAAATAGGACCGGACTTGTCGCTCCCGGGCGTCGTGGCGTCGATGCTCGAGAGCGACGAGTCCTGGAAGGCGATGCTCGACTTCTGCGAGTCCACCATCTCGCAGAAGGGGGTGGCGGGGAGTGCGAGGGAGAGAATTTATTCTTCTCTCCGCCCCGCAACAACCCGCCGCCGTCGAGCAAGGGGCCGGAACTGGGATCTCGCCCGGAATCTGGCCCCTTAAGAGTTTCGGGTCCCCAACGCATGTGAGTGCGAGCGGGGACCCAAGAAGGTGTCGTGTCTCGCTCAGCACGCCCTTGCGTCAGAGCATCCGGAGGATGGCGGACTGCGCTCCCCGACCCATGCTGGTTCTGACCCAGCGGGGTATTCCGTGGGAGGGTGACACGCGGTCCAGCCATCTTGGCGGGCTTCGGATAGCCCGCCGACCGAGAGAGCCGGTGGCCGTATCGCCGGCGGCTGCCGGTTCGGCGTCCGGGGGCGGCGTGACGGAAAAGTGTGCCGAGAGCGTTACGCGTCGCGCCGTCCCTCAAAACCCCGTGCTGGGTTCTGGCCTCAGCCGGGGTTCGGACGCTGAGTGTGAGCGGTTTAGTGCGGTTCAACTCCCACATACCCCGCCCGCGGGGCGGGCGGGGATCCGGTGATTTCCTCCAACTGAAAAAAAAAAAAAAAAAACACTTGGTCAAAAAGTTTGCCTCATTGTCAATATTAAGACATATGAATAACATACACATAAAATATGTAGGTATTAGGCATAACTTTAATGACACGAAATTCATTTTTTAATTAACTTGCGTGGTGTTTAAAATTCCTAATTGAGACAACCCTTACGATGGTACTAATATGAAGGCCCTTTGCCCTGAGGCTGATATTTTTTTTTTTTTTATTGCCATGTAGGCAGACGAGCCAACGGCCTATAAGCTCAAGCTCAAGCTCAAGCTCAAGCCTATAAGCCTCAACATGGCAATAAAAAAAAAAAAAAAAAAAAAAAAAAAAAAAATAATACTGTTAGTTGAAATTTTAGTAAAAAACGTTAGAGCGATAACTTTGAGTTAATATACATATTTGTAGACGAAATGTAAACAAAAACGATCTTTGATAATGATGATAATATTTTGGTTGAACCACCATTTGAGTTTAAAGTTACGAATGTGAGGTTAACAATTTCAAATTTATTTATTTTTATAGAAGGGAATATTTTTTTAGAGAGGTAAAATGTAACTTTGATGAAAATTTGTATCAGAATAAATGGTTGTTGAGAAAAATTGTATTAAGAAAACTTTAGTGAATTTTGTACAGTTAATAATTTAATCCATTTGCCTATCACACAACTGAAAGAACAGAATACAAACTCTAAGAACCAAGAGCATAAATATATTGTTATGTATTATTAATTTCAAGATACGAAGGAAGTGTACAGTATGTTGCACTAGTCATTATTATTTCACAGAGTCTGTGGATGGACATTACCTTAAAATATCCTGAAGCGTATACCATTTACTAAATTGGGAACGGTGTACGGTAGAAGATGAAAAAACTTGTACTGTAAAAGAAAAACTTGTGCTTTTATTTCAGCCACTTAGATAGACGAGCTTACAATACCACCACTACCAATACCACCTTAACCAATACTACCTTATGGTATACATACAGTTTAGTTTAACATCTGTTAAACAATTAAAATACTATTTTGTTAAAATTCTATGCACTTGATGACATTTTTTTCGATTTGCATACCAAACCAAGAAACAATCAAACACCCCGACTGTTTTCAAAATGTTTAAAGAGATCGATAACGGGATATTAAGCCCACAGTTACGGAAATTATCTCAAACTTATTCAATCAAACAGTAGGTTAATCAAACAATAGGGTAAATATAATCAAATATGTATGTATAATGTGACCCTTTTAACTAATATGGCTCTAGTTTATAGTAAACCGCAGACTGACTGTTCAAAGTTCCAGTTACGTCTAAAACAGTGCCGTATTTAGTAACTTTTCCCTCCGCAATATAACTTCTTGAGTTCTTGTTAAGTTCTTGACACTGCACGTATTATATTAAAATTTATTTTAAACGAAACTTTAAACACAAGCTTTTATTACGTATCGGTAGAGTGCTAGTCATGACAAGTAAAATGAGCCCAAACACGACAGGTCTATCTTGTTTGACACAACAGTTCCTGTGACCACCTACCGAATCCATCATCAGATCAGCGCCATTTTGTCATATTATTGCATTGTCACGCGATAAATCTCTGCGCGCAAAATGACAGGTCAATCGGACATCAGGAATTTTGTCAGATTTAGCTTGCTTCCACCAGAACTTACATAGACATAGTTTTTTTTTTTCAGTTAGAGGAAATCACCGGATACCGCTCCGCGGGTGAGATATGTGGAAGTTGAATCTCACTAAAACCTTCAACCGCCCACACTCAGCGTCCGAACCCCGGCTGAGGCCACCCACCCAGCAGGGGGTTATGAGGTCCGGCGCGACGCGTTACGCTCTCGGCACTCTTCCCCGTCGCGTCGCCCCCACATAATTATACTCTTTAATAATAATATGTTAAATATTTGAGTTCTTGTCTGTAGTTCATAGATTTCTGTACACAGTGAAGGTTAGTTTCGGCATTAGATTAGTTCGAGTCGACCGAGCGGCCCCTCGGGCTCCCGTGAGTGCATATCCTTGTTTGACATGAGACTCTCTAACTTATTCCGACTTGTAAGGAAACTTTGTACACCCCTTTCTATAATCAACTACGAAGATCATGGTTTGTAAGGATAGTTTTAATGATAGTAATTTGTTATGGAATTATTGCTGATGTTTTAAACAAAGGAAAAGATACATATAATATATGCTATTGAAAAATTTACTAATCAATAAATTGCATAAAACAAAGCCGCTGTTTGTCACATTGCTATAATTTTAAAACTACCCAACGGATTTTGTTTTTGTTTATTGTAGTTATTAGAGAGTGATATAAGAGGAGGAGGGTATTATAGGTATAGGCAATACATAAAATACTACAGACAGAAATTTAATTATTGATATTTATAGATTACTACATATATGTAATATCATACTACCATATCATATACCATATCTTAGATGCTACACACCCTACTTGTAGCTACTACAAGGAACATTAAAGAAAATAGAAACGTGTAGTCCATAGCTAAATCATAAACAAAAATGAATTTAAGCTTTAGTGAATAAATAAAAAGTACTTTACCCCATTTAAGGAAGCGTTCATACAATTTTTTGTTTTCACTCGTAAAGATGCGTCTACACGTTATTCTCCTGAATATTTTATGTTGTATTTTGCAACTAACTTGCGACAATTTTTGAGAATGTCGAATTACGAGTATAATATAAATATCTATCCCATCACGACTGTTTGTGTTAACATCATTAAATTCAAATATGTATTAGCAAGTACTTTCTGGTTGAAAGTTTTCTACCAGTATTGTTCACCTTAAAAAATGTTCATTACTGTAATTTTAATAAGTAACAAATAAGTTGACTTATACGCTTAGCTATATATTTTTTCTTCACATACTTTGAACATTTTTCCAGAACACAAAATACTTCCTTCTTTCAACGTGATTAGACAAACTACAAATCAGTAAATATATTCACCATTAAAATCACTGAACTAAACTGCTCTTTTTTATTTACATTGTAACCCAACCATTACAGCAAGCCCAAGGCGCTGCCATAATTATTCAGGAGGCATTCAAACGCATCTGCGTGCTCCCAGTAGCGAGAATCTTTTTTACTGTCTTAAAAAATATTCCTCGCCTAAGGCGTTTCTCACACTGCAGCACTGATTTCATTTTAATAGTATTATGATGCAAAACGAACTCTTCTGAAGTGTTTTTAAAACTCCTGATGAAATAGACATGTGATTAGCAACTAAATCCTTGTTAACTCTTATCATAGTTTTTGCAATTTAGTTCTACATTAACAATATAAGAAAAACGTTGAAAATGTGATGTGTTTAATAAGTATTTTAGAAGACAAATTTCGTAATATCATTGGAGACGACCTTGGATTTAATTTCACTATTACTATGTTCCTACTTAACATAATTTGTCTCATTCAAACGAAAACAATATTATGGCCGTATCCTTACAGCACTTCGTACAAAAATCGCCTACTCCCGTACAGCCAGAGGGGATTTAATTAGACAGCGCAACCGCTGTTTAATGTACCGTTAACTCGGAGATATGAGAGAGATTCCTAATGATGCATAGCTGCAGTTTGTATGTTATTAATTATGTTTTTCTTTTGTTTGACACCTCTTGACGTCACGAGGTTCTATATTATGAGGTTTAAAGTTAAATTACCATGAGTCAGTTTACTCTCTAAAATTATGATGATACTAAAAAATAAGTACGTTAGGTATTTTCTATCTTATCTAGAATCCAGTATTTCTCCTATCCCTTACTTTTGGCCATTTCATTTGAATTGATAATTTATTTTCGTTCTTGCGATTCTTTACCTATTCGTATCACAAAATCATGCACTTTCAGTTCTCCTGATTGTAAAGAAATCAGTGCAAAAAATGGTTTTTGTGCGAATGGTAAAAAAGTGCGAACGTTTTTCCCATTTGTTCACAATATATTTCTAACGGGAACGTAGTGGTTTTATTTGATCTACAGTTGGTCATTTTCCATTTGTTTTGTTGCATGCTCGACTATTCGCGACACTTTTAATAAAACGATTTACAATGGAATGCAAACCGTGTGCTATTCTTTGTATTCTGTTGCGTGTTCCGATTTTAAATTATTATGTTTTTAAATAACAGCCAAGGTTGTAGAATAAATTATATAATTATAAAAAGGTTCGAAGATAAAGCTTCATACCATTTTAAGATTATTTATTACGGACTAATTTATTTTTTTACCGTTTCAATAGAATTGATCAGCTATTTCTATTTATTTCAGTATGACCAACGGCAAATACCTACTACACAGGTGTTGATCAAACTGCTTTTCGTTTTTCGTTGTTATCTTGGTACTGGATGTATTTTCTCTATTCATACCTGGGGTATACAAATATCTCTGTTTTTTTTATCATTCCTACGATTAACGAACATGAAGAATCTTTTGAGGTTCTCTGTACTATAAAACCCTAAAAACAAATCTATTACAAAATGTCCTTATCCTGCAATACCTACCTTCGTTATTTATATATATGATAACCGCAGAACACAGCCGGTAACAATAGTCCGTGATTGCGCGGCGCGTCGTGCTGATCTCATGCGGTTCCACCCTCAACCACGGTCGACGGCTTGATGCTGAATATTTAAACCGAAGGCAACTGATTAGAATGGTTTACGATAAATTGTATTTAATTAAATTCAAGCCGGTTTAATTGTGTTTCCAAAGCATGATTAGCCATGAGGTTAAAAATGCTGTAAAATATCCATTTCGCAGTTCATTTACTTTACTACTATTAATAGTATCAATCCCCCTTTACAGATTTTCTGTTGGGGGCGGCGCGACGGGAAAGAGTGCCTTGGGCGTAACGCGTCGCGCCGTCCCTCGTAACCCCGTGCTGGGTTCTGGCCTCAGCCGGGGTTCGGACGCTGAGTGTGAGCGGTTGGAGGTTTTAGTGCGGTTCAACTCCCACATACCCCGGTAATCCAGTGATTTCCTCCAACTAAAAAAAAAAAAACGATTTTCTGTGTAAAATATTGTCGTGTTTCACAATCTTGTTAAAAGCGAAAGTAACGCTGATACCAACAATTTAGGTCAGCTTAAGGAATTTCATAAGAACTGAGACGTACTTCAAAGAAAACCAAGCCTGATTTCATTTCAAATGTGCCGGAGTCCGCGACATTGTTCAAAAGTCCCTTTTACGGAGGTTGTGGACTGTAATTCAATTTATAACGTCTACCCTCCACCAGGGGGCGTTCCAGAGCTAATGCAATTTGATTGAGCTACTTATTGGTTCTTTACCTTTTCATTACCGCGACAAAATTTCGAATTGAATGGAAAAAGTCTTTGAAATACCGACTTGAATAGGGACGAGTTGGGAACGAGTTTTTAATGTAGGTTGGTTATAATTTAAAGATTTTATATTGGTTGTTTCATAAGTAGGTACATTTTATAAAAATCTTAATGCTTAGATTAAATGCTGTGATTAGGTTTTTGAATTACGAGATAAATAAGCAAACGGCCGACTGAATAATAACAATTCTTTTCAGTGTAAGATTGCTGCCCTGTACTTAAGAAAAATACATTCATGCTTTAATTATTATCGCTGTTATTAATGAACAATATAGAAGACAACTATAGTAGTCATTCGTAAGGAGCAGTTTAAATGCTATGTTTTCGAAACTAATAAAACCCTGGCTAGTTGTAATTAAACATAAACAAACACGATTTTGAAGCATACCTAAGCATTGTATAGAGACTCAAATATAAGAAAATATGTATGTAATAATGCAAATTGAAACAACTAGAACAAACTCAGGGAATCGAATCACGTCTCCACAGACAAACAACCGAGCGTTGCCAACACTCAATATAACGAATTAAGTACATAAACACTGCCAACTTCATTGTACGCAGTTTTTTTTTTATATTTGGGTAACAAACAGCTACATATTATATTACAACTAAACTTAATATTAACAAAACACATTTAACTACTATGTAACCAGCACCGTTTACCTCAGATAATCAATAACAATATTGTGTGAGAGTAGGTAGCAAATAAATATTATATTAAAAAGTGTGGTTCAGCTTAGCTATCTCTTAACAGGTAGTGTACAGTTTGTGTTTATAGTTTCTTAGACTTATTACTACTTAGAATTATTTAGCACGTGTCATTGCTTAAATAAAAAAATAATATCCATAATATCACACAAAATTTTGGGTAGATCATTCCTTCTAAAATCAGGAACCTCCCACCTTTAACTTGTTTTGCAAGGACGTTTTCATCATGTTTTGAGCACTTATCGGAAGTTTTCTAATATGTAAATTTTGCAGACAATTTTTCATAGGTGCCGTGGGGAAATGTTGACTTTATCATAGATATTTTAAAATGAAAATTAAACTTGGATACCTATTGACAAAATTTTGTGAATATTTGTTGCTAAAATTTACTGTCTACTGTTTTTTATATTGACGATTCTTACAATAAACCTCACTCATACATTGGAATGATGTTTATAAAATTAAAGTACATGGTAGCACCATATTTCAAAAACTGTTAGTCCAAAATTTGTTGGATTGTCATAAGATCGCAACCACATCTCTATCTCCCTATTGAGACTGCTCGTATACCTATATGTAATGTGCACCTGTTACCCACACCATCATCAATTATAAAGCCCAATAAGTAACGTTCATAGCAATATTATCGCATGATATCCTCCCATTAACAATGAATCGATACTGAGGTAAAAATGGTGTGGTGCAGGTGAGCCCTTCGATATTTAGACATAAATTCTACCTCACACTTGTGTTAAGCTGTTGTTTAATATTTACGAGTTAAGGACACGTTCACAGTTTAGAAATTTATTTTATCAGATGAAATTAAGTTTTCTGTAATAATATTAAAACGTTTAAGTTTGTTATATGAGTAGGAGTAGGAGTAGATAATCTCTAGTTATTGCCACAAAAAAGACGATCTTACGTCTTTACGATTTCGATGGTAAATGATTAACGTTGATCATGGACCCCTGCGATTTCAGGGCTAAATGTGCGGCATCCTCCGAACTTCTAATCCTCTGAAATTTAACTAAGGAATAAAACTAAATCGTTGCCGTCGAAAGCGGTATAGTTTGTGCCAAATAAATATCTATCGATCGATTTCGAAAACACTTTTACCAATGTGTTTGTTTCAATTATTTCGAGTTCCGGTATCTTTCTAATTATTTCATCATCGTCAGCCGATATACGTCCACTGCTGGACATAGGCCTCCCCCAAAGATTTCTAATGCGACCGGTTGGTAGCGGCCTGCAGCAGTTCGTTCCTGTGATCTTAACAATAATTATTTAATGTCATGCAATTCAGTTTTACGGACTATTGATTAAAATCTTATATTTCTTTTGAATGTTTATCCTTTTTTTTTATTGCCTTGTAGGCAAACGAGCTAACGGGCCACCTGATCGTAAGCGGTTACCGTTGCTCATGGACCTCTGCAATGTCAGCGGACACTTTGGGGCCGCTACCTACGGCCTACCTTTTAAGGACTTTCTTTAAGCCTAGTTTGAAGAAGGACAAGTCTCTCTTGATGATTCTCTTGATCAGAAACTAAAACAAGACAGAGAGTTTGCAAAACCCAAGTGTTCTTGTATTTATATCATTCGACTACGGTTCAGAGTAGTGAATAATAAAACTTCATGCAGATTTTATAAATTTAGAATTCAAGCTTGCAAATGTTGAACATTTTTAGCTGTAGAAATGCGCCAAACAGTAGGTACGTACCTACCTCATTTCGGATTCTGAAAATGAAGAAAATAAATTTGAAGATGAAAAGATCGTACTTAAAATAACTGAAAAGAAACAAAACTTGTTTATAAAGTATTTTTTAAGTTGATTAAGTAAGTACATTTAATTAAAATAAGAGCTCGATAAACAGCAATTGAGATGTAATTATTATTAATATTAGAGTAAATAGGTCCTTTTCCACTACATTTAGAAAAATGACCAAATCTTTAATCCTTTTCTTTCTGTAAATTAATACCTAACCAATATCATTTATGTGTATTCTTATTTTTCTCGAAATTTCCAACTACATTTTTGGTTGCTAAAGACCGAACAAGAAAATCATAAACTAGCCGTGACATAAAACTTGGAATAAAGACATCAACTTACAAAATACGAATTCCTTTTCAAATATTATGTCGTAATGACATGCGTCTGCAAAAGGGAGGTTCGTGCTACCCTGACACCGCAAGAGGTCTGATAATTGTGCATATAAATCATAGCTCCGTCGAAATGAGATGTGATCCTTCATAAGTCTACGTCACAGGAGCTTTACAAGTTGAGCGATATTTTAGACTTTAAATTAAAGTGTGTAGTATCATGTAAGGATAAATCATACAATTGTTTTAAGCTTAATATTATGAACCATTAAGGGTAGATTGACTATTGGTCAACTTTATTCTAGTGGTAAAAAGTATAGTATTTAAACATTAAATAAAGTGGTTTTTTTCAAGGACTATGAAACGGGGGTGACGGCGTGATACGTGAACGTCTATTGCAACCGCGTCCTGTCAGCCTCGTGCCTGATAAAATTCACATAGCAAATACTTTTTTAGAAGTAAAGTCATACAAGACTTTGATACATAGCACACATATATTTAATTTGAGTTACAATTTCTAGTCTATGAATATTTCACTGAAACTGAAATGCTTGTTGAAAGGAGTATAAATCGGTTACTCGACGCTCTGGCTCAAGAGCGACCCTAGTTTATATTCAAGAGAATTCCGAGTGTCAGCAGATATTATTTCAAACTATATTAAACGTCGAGGAAAGAGCTATTTTAAGTGTCTGTTCTTTCAGATGTCTAGTTATTTTATTACTACTTGTCTAATGGCGAATTGTTAGTACTATGATTCCTCTGATAAATTTATGCACAATTGGTACCATCCTGGTTCGAACATTTTACGTATTATTATTGATTTTGGTTGTTTTAATTACGCATGTAAGAATATTGTTAATCTAGTGAGGGAGAAGTAAGTTTATCCCATCTAAAATATTATAAATACTTATTGAGAGGATTAATACCCATTTTACGTACTTTTTACTTTTTTTGCTATTTAGAATTTTAAGGCACGTTGATTTTTTTCTCAGTTACTTAGGTCAGTTGTGTGTCGATGAGTAGGTATTTTTTATAGACACGCATTCAACACCCTCTTTCTTTCAGTGTTTTGATTGACACTAAAGACCTCATCAAAACAAAATGAAATATTATAAAAACACGCTTCTTCCGAAGGGGAGTCTAAGCTCTTTGTGAAGGGATAAGTTTTTTAATCGGTTTCAAAATGAAAGGGCTACAATCTCGCCGCAGGGAGCCCCTTCACAAAAGGTCGGTGTTGCAAGCCTACTTACTTTTACCTGTATTAGTACATACCTACTATAATGAATCTGTGTCTTCGCTGAAATAATTAAAATTTATTGCTTTTTAAATTTACTTGAAATTTCTTGAGAACTATTAAATAAAGTACTGTAAAAAACATTGGTCTTTTTTACATCGCTTAGGAAATTTTCTCAAAATTTTCTATGACGGAATGATAAAATTATCTTAACGTCGTCGTACATTATTATAAGTCACTTAAAGTCTTTTTTCAACAGCACAGCTTTGTCTACTTTTACAAAACACGTGCGAACAAATTTCGTCACCATTATTTCTCCATATAGACGTACCATTCATCACTCCATCACAGGTGTCAAGGAGGCAAAGTGAAAAGTTTCCATTCTGACATCCATTGTCATGAAATGTGAAGCATTTTCACTCTCCAATGGAATTCACAATTTGTATTGTGAAAAAGGCATTGAGGGATCTCGTCAAAGTTTTAGGGAAGTTTAATGTTCGAGTTTGACTTTTCGAGTATGTGAAGATTAAATACATGACGTGTGACATGCGTATTGTGTACCGGGAGAAACATTTTTTTCTGAAAGCGAAATTTGCTTCGGAAATGAGATGATTTTTTTGCTCCTCATTTTTTTTATTTTTGTAAACTAAAGAGCTAATAATAATGACCTTTGCAGCCTTTTCTTTTGATTTGACATTCAATTCGTTGTCAAAATACTTAATTTTTGTACTCCGACAATCAATTTGGGCATAGGTCGATTTTAATTAGCATAGCAATATGAATTCTATGTAATATGAATTATATATAATTCTATGTAATATGGATTCTATAGAAGTACCTACATAAACAACGACTGTCATTAGCTATTGATTCAGTTGCTATTTTAGTACAAATTAGCAAAGAAATGATACATACCTACTTTTTATTTAGTTATTATAAAATCCGTAACTAACAAAAGTTCTCTCCTGGCTTGTCGTTTATGATAATCAAAATAACAAACTTGGGAACTAAACTCGTTCTGACACTCGGTGAGTAATCGAGTCGGATTGAGCAATCTCTGCAACTCTGTATTTAATTATCTTGTGTACTGTTTCTAAAGAAAATGAATTTTAACTTTGTTAGAACTCAAATCTAGGTTACAGATTTAATAATACAAATTTACTAATAGTAAAATGTATATATTATTTTCTTCAAACTTTGTTTTCACTTTTTTGATTATAATATTTTATGAAGCTATTAACCACCTAAAATTAGTACAACCTTTCTTATTTATTTCAAAGGTGATTCAGATATACTATGTGGATTTTTTCATTATTCTATTTTATGAATACTTTCCATGGACTGGCTTTTACAAATCCCATCCTGTATACTAATCCAGAGAATAGACAGCAAACACAATTCCTTCATCTGTTTTTTTTTTGTTTCAGTAGGACATCTATAAAGTGATAATTAAAATACCTAAGCTATTTATTAAACTTCATGACAGTAAAAGTGCGGGAACATGATATTCGATCATGTTCCCAACGTTGTGTTTGCCGCGCTTTACCTCTTTCTCCATCTTTGGGATACCACTATGTCATTCCTTTCCTTCGATAGTGATTATAAATGGAATTACTTTACATTTTTATGTTGAATGTATCCTTTCAACCACAACATTGTTTTGTTGTCTCTACATTCTAAACTCCCCAAATACCATTAAACACTATTCCAGCAGTCGACGGTGGATTGCGAGATTTATGTACGGACATTCACGAGTCATTGCCCAAAACTTTCAACGGCTATTAAGATTTACAATGGGGTAGATATCTGAAACAGTTCAGTGCCTAACGTTTTATGTGCGGTGGAAACTTAATGGTCGATGTGACAAGTTCAAATTTGAAAAATCTTCCATAGTTTAAAAGACTACTATTAAAAGAGTACTGAAGAGAAACATCTGGATTAAGGGTATTAGTTCTTTATATGTTTAATTATGTTAGTTATTAGTACATTTGTAGTCTATAATTCCATAATCGGATCATGTAGGTATGCGAAGATTATTCTGATTTATGACTATTGTTTTGCACTGACATTTACACACAACTATAATTAACATACCTAATTATACATCGTCTAATAATAGTATAGCTATAAACTAGTCAAACTGTTCTAAGACACTAATACCCACACATGTACAAACCCGTATTGTTTAACACGACAACACATTAGGATTAACTTTGTAGAAACTCGAGTAAGTGAAGATTGAATAGGTTTTCAATTACACACGCGGCGGGTACGAGAAAGGGGAGGTGCTCCATTCAATACAGCCTCAGCCGAATTTGTGCTGAGTCGTAATGATGTAAAGATTTGATTAAATTTCATTCGGAGAGCTTAGACGTGTGCAACGTGAGCTAACTCTTGTAGGTACTTAATTGATTTTCTTTTTCGTTTCATTTATTGCGGGTTTTTGTTTGAGACTGGTAGATTGTGTCGATAGCTTGCCAAGACTTTTATTGCTTTAATAATCAGATAAACTGGTAAGTGGTTTTGATCGCTCTTGAACTTACATAATGCACAGTCAAGCAATTACCTAGGTGTTGTAATGCATTACTGTGATAATTCACATTTATTTCAAGGTCTGAAAAATCTGGAAAAACTCAGTACAATGACAAGATTCACTATACACATAAAATATGAGCAACAATAATTAAACCATGTATGCAATATAAACATGTAACGATTTAGTTTGTGTGCCTACTAAGGCAATGAACAAACATATGAGATGGCCTGCTTAAATTAAATAAGACAAGGCTTCTCTTGTTTAAACACGCGCCAAACTGAAAACATCTACGATATTTAAAGATTTAATTAAGTATTGATATACAATACGAATGAAGGAAAAACACAAACGCGCGAGTACGAGCAGCTTTGCAAACAAAAACAACCACAGGTTTATTACCTTATGTTTTATGCAGGTTTTTAACCTCCGTAATTGTTTGCTTGCAAGTTTATTATTGTATAAATAAAATACAATTAATTTTTCAGTTCCTTCACCCAGCCTATTTGCTTCACAATATAAGTAAGGGGGCGAACAAACCTGACTTTATGCTTTATTCATAAAGTAACACAATTCAGGGCTGCCTCTACATGAGGGTCGACGTTTTACACCAAATAAATGTTTGTTGCAGGTTTTATTGGGGTTCACCATAATGTGGATTGGGATGGTCACAACATGTCTTAAAATATCTGACATACGTGACATGAATTTCTTTAAACACTCGCGGTTATCTACATCACTTACATTATTACTAAACGAGTTCTTACCACGATTATTTTTAATTGAGAGGTCCTGATATTTCAGCACTTTTTCAAGCGCCATGATCACGGGAAGACTGAATGTAAGTGATACGTGACATGGTGTTTTTTTACTGAAGGTGTAATTTCGTATACTTCACAGCATATTTTCGTAGTACTTTGCAAGTATAAAATTAGGTATGGTATGATTTTTTTTATTTTTAAAAAGATTTTTTGGTAAATTTACCCTAGTGCGTATTCCGTATAAGATTATGTACCAACTACTTCGCGTAAACCTTTCCTAGATAAGTTATTTTTGAGTAATACGACGTGGAATTAAATTTTTTTTTGGTAAACTTGGTAGGCAACAAATCGACCATAATATTTGTAATATTGTTTTGTTCATAAAATACGACTATTTCTTCTTAGTCGTGACTGCCATCCTTAGTGAATAAACCAAAGCAACGTCCATCAAGTGTCCAGGCAGATTGTCGGAGTTATTAATCACTCTTACTGGTCTCTGGAGCACCGGGAATTATATCAATTCTGCTGTCAACCCGTGATCTTAACAGCTTAAGATTTTCTGCCAAGTTTTTCAAAGTAATCGGGTTTTGTTAGAGTGATGCTTGAAGTTTATATGTCTGTTTATCATTTTTATTTTGTATGAAATGTTATTTAGCTAAAGCGCCAGTAGTAAATTTTATACTATAAAACAGAGTCGAATTTTACAGCTCAGCAATTATACCAACGTTACTTGTAAAAGTAAGAAGGCCGTAAGTAATAAAGTTAGACTGCGTTAATTGTCATAATCTTTAAACTCTACCTTAACTCGTTGAGATACTCTTAAAATTAGATAGCTAATAAAAAAAGATATATCGTCTAAATCTCTCGTTATAATTCTTGGCACCTAATTATATAACTTGATACATTATCCAACCCATTGTTTTCGTTTATCCGGAGACGTCAATACAAAACTTTAGTTCGCTAAAGCTCCTCGTTTATCGACAAAACTTGTTTATTTGTTTTGTTCACGATAATGCTACGATATAAGTTGTTTCTTACAAGTAATTAATAGGATTTCTTTGTAAATAAATACGAAAAACATTTTGCTTTTTCTGTAGGACGAGTTATTATTTTTATCTGAGTGTGATAGTTTTTTATTTAGCCAAGCAGCATTTAGCAGAAAAAAACGTGGAAGTGACATAGACTTGACATGTGAGCAACGTATGTTACTGGAATCTGTTGCTGGAAAACGAATGTATTTACTGATTTTGTTATTTTTTTTCACTTGTTTCTGTTTAGGTACCAGAGGTATTTATTTTTCCAATTATAACTATAGATTTTTCAAAATCTGTAATTAGTATTTCTTAACATTTACAATTATTTCCTATCTAAACTCCACGGATAACAATGAGTCCTATAAGCCGTTCGTATTCCTAATGATGATTACCATTTGTCACCTGTTCGTTCATGTGGGTTTCCCCTGTGTCAGCGGAATATTTGAACAATACACATTAAATCCCATTGTAATATATCGAATTTGTATGTTGCATTAATTTGGAAGCAATCATCAATCAACTGCTTTTATCCTAATGGTTCTGCAGTTGAAAATGTACGATAGGAGAAAATTACGCATTTCAATCTTTGATTTGAATGGAAGGCCTAATTCCTTCCATTTCATCAGATCATCCAGATTCCAGAAAGGTATTCAACTCAGTTTCGACAACTTCTCGAACACGGAGTTCCAGTAACTTTAATGCTCATAATGATAGCTGAACGAATCGTCAAATTTGCTGAATGAAGCATTTAAAAATGTGTTGTTAAAACATATTAACCATTTAGTAATGGAAGAATAAGATCAGAGGAACCATCACCAGCCTGTATAAGTCCTATATTATCAGCCAACTAAATAATGTATTTCATCATGCAAATGAATTAAATCTACATTAAGACTACGTGTAATGTTTAGCAAATGAACCGTGTTCATTGCGCAACGAGAACGAGTTTAAATATCCATTTGGAAGGTAAATTGTAGTTAGCTTTTATGTTTAGATTATTTTTGATAAATTATAACACAACATTAAAACTGTGGTAGTAATTGACACTTACATTATTGTCATCTTTATTACTTAATTTTAAATCTTTGTTTTTAACTACGGGAATATTCATTCATTCAAAAAAAATATTGATTGTGTGTTTTACTGTATTTGTCAGGGAAGAGGTTGTATACCCATAAAAAAGGAACAAAAACACATTACTATATATCTATTTTATTCAAACATAAAATTGAAATAGCATCAATTAGCCTATAAATATCACTTACGCCTCATGAACTATACTGACCGCCCACTTTTATAACTTAACAGCATCCTTAAAGTCCGTCACGTACTACAGATGAATCATCACATTCCTGGCAAGGTCAAACACACAGCCTACTATTCCAAATATTTCACTCCGATGACGTCACTTTTAGGTTTCGTAATATAGTGAAATTATTGATTCAAAATATTTTATGCTACATCTATTGTTTCTTTTCTTTAAAATTCGGAATATATTAAGTAGAGAAGATAAACCCCTGTTTGAATTATAAATAGCCATCTTTATCAAAATCTAAATTATCTTTTACCTGTATAATTTTCCCCCACTTTTGTTTCCTTGGTTTGTAGAAAAATCAATAGCTAATCTGATAATAATTTGTCAACATGGATCTCTATCTTTAATCTTCTAGTAATCTTGTCATTATTTGAAAAAATATAATACATTTTGTCGATTTAGGTAAAATGAAAAAAAACTCATACCTACATCAAATTAGCTTCGGGTAGTTGCCCACCTCTCACTCCCACCACTGTAACTCCTGTGTAACCAGGATCCACAGCGGCGACCATCGTAATGACTCTGAGCAGTGAAGCCCAGGAACCCGAGGGAAAGCTAACTCGTCTTGGGCCCCGCAACGAATTTAATCAGAAGATAATAGAAGGAGTAGGAAAACATGATTTTCGACTTCCCTTCTCGCAAAGCGGGAGACAATAAAATAAGTTTGAAAAAGCATTACACCAGAATTGAGAAAAGCACCACGGACAATGATTTTATTAAATTGATTGGACCTATGCGGTGAGCTGTTGTACTATTTTGGATGCCAATAGTAGTATCAAATTAGCTTCATAAACAAAACATTCAATTACATTCACTACAATCGATTCAAATGAACATGAATAATAATTGAAATAAAATGATCGTTTTGTAGTCACCATCGACTATAAACGTTCATGAATAAAATTTGTTATGCAAATTATTATGATAAACAAACGCGTGGCAAAACAAGCATTTTCTTTGTTCTTGTTTTTACCTATACTTTTTATGATTTTTAATCACATACGGTGCTTTTTAAATTATAAGATTTTTAAAAATGAAAATACGAGCCGCAGTCCGTATAAACAAAAATATAATTCCTACTAAGTTTAATTAAGTACGATGACAGTTTTATGACTGAAACACCGCTTTCATTGCGATGATATGTAACTTTTGTGCAGTTCGAGGCATTACAATTTTGGGTTCGATAGTTTTCTTGATAAGGTCAATTAGTTCAGATAGGTTCTTGAAGATCACCCACGAAATCCCTAGAAAATCCTTTCCGACCTACCTTCTTCCTGGACGACATGGCTTCTGATTTATCCTTGAACTTTCTGTGGAATTCTCCGAATTCCGTGGAGTTTGTGTGACCGAAAAACTTTATAATCGCACTGTCGACCAAAGATGAACCTAAAGGTGGAGTTCCAATAGGAAAAAGACATTGGTGCCCATGGGGGTCTTCGTGTCCCCCGTCAGGGGGACACGGACGGGCCTTGGGGCAACCCCGCTGCCCGGGCTCATTCTCTCCGCCACTCTGGGCGGAGGTGAAGGTAGTGGTGTGGCGTTGAGTTTTCCCCTTTCTGGGGTGTTCCCATGGACTGGTACTTATTACATTTCTTCGGTTTGAGTGCTTCTGAGTCGCCGCCAGCCCCGGCCCAGTCTTCGCCCGTTCTGGGCAGTCTTGGATCGGAAGGCCACAGCAACGAAGAAAGTGAAGAACGACATTGGTGCAAAACACTGCAATAAAAGACACTATACCTAAATTATCTGATATACAATGTCATGTTAATACTTTGTAAGACGTTATTGAATAGCTACTAAGAATTTATATCAAGCAGTTGTTATAAATACAACATGACCCACGTCTCTCTATCATTTAACCTGAATCAGCGATGAAATACTTCGATAGTCACAGACTAATTGTTCTAGATAGACTAAACAAATGTCTTGACAGGAGATACGTCTGTTTAGGTCATTACGATTCTATTTCAAACATTCAGTTCAAGTACGATTGTTCCATAATTATTTTTATAGTTATCTTTTTTTAAACCTTTTCAAAGTACAGGTCGTTGTTCAGGAAATTTCCAGAGATATTTAGCACCGTTAGTCAGTTATCATATATTATATTGAAAATCCACCAAAATAACTAGTGAACTGGTTATCTCATATGCGAACGGATATGGAAAATTAACACGAATACGCATTTCCGATTGTACTTTTTATCATCAGGAGTAACGGTAGGTAAATTCCAAAACGTACTTTCATGTACTTCAGATATATTTATTGAAACTTGACCACACTTATTACTTAGTTACTTTACTTAACTTAATTAATAGTCTGTCTGATTTACGTAAAGATCTTTTTCAATTGATGTAAGTAGAGAGAGTAGTCTGTAAGTAAACAAATTATATGTATAAAAGCTCTAAAACACTTGATCTTTCAGTTCATTTCACTTTTTCAGTTCATTTATGAAGTCACAATTTACTACCAAAAAGGTGCAAAAAAGGACCTATCAAGATTTTTCATAACAAACCTAACTGTACTATAATTCTTACTTTTCATTTAGTGTTAGTTTAGTTCGCCTCTATTTCTTAATCTTAGAGAACTCAGCTGAGCACTTAAGTGGCGATGTTGCAATTATTTATGTATCAGGTACTATCACGAACGTAATGCTCCAATATGTATTCATAGCCTTGGTTCATTAGTCGGGCGACTCCCTGAGGTCTACTGTGTGAAGATAACTGATATAAATTTCATCGAAACGCTACCTGGAGATATTAAACGTACTTTATATTTCATTTGAGAGTTAATTTAAGTATCAACGTTTATGTAATGAAATAATTAAGAATGAGATACTTCTGAATTTCATAAAATTACTAGCTGCCCCACGCTACTTCGTCTGCGTAGAAAAAATAAAAAAAAAATTAGGGGTGGACTACCCCTAACATTTAGGGGGATGAAAAATAGATGTTGGCCGATTCTCATAGATACCGGATAAGCACAAAAAATTTCAACAAAATCGGTCAAGCCGTTTCGGAGGAGTTCAAGTTCGAACACCGTGACACGAGAATTTTATATATTAGAAAGATATTTACATGTAGGTAGGTAGATAGATAATATTTCAAGTATAGGTTTTTTTTAATTCTTTTTGCTGTTTCGCTAGAAACTTTAAGTGTAAAATTGAATTGAAGTACCTAAATATATTCAAAGATTTTTTTTGTATTTCAAATAATAAAAACTATTTTTAAATTCTTCAAAATAAACGAACAACCCTATAATTATGAGCTAGCCAATTTTTCCTAACTCTATGAAACGCTCCAATAAGCTTATCATAAGCATTATTACCACCAAACAAAGCCACGATTTGGCAATGAAATAAATAACAAAAATAAATAAATTTTACTTTATCTTGAACGTTAGTAGACTCTATGTGATGGCGACTCGTTTGGAGTGACCTTTTTGTCATATGATCCTCGATTGCGAGCCATAAAAGGATATGTCCAGATAACTTTATTCCACATAATACCACCCTATCCCTTTCAAAGGAGAATTGTATAACACGGGCCCCTTTAAGGTTGAAAGAGGCATTTTTTATTGCAAAAATGGAAGCGAGAAAGAATGCTGGTGGTCAACATCAAAGCTTTGGTGAGGCCGCGGTGCATAATTTTTGTTTAAAATGTTAATGTATTTCTAGATGACTATCGGAGAATATTCTAAGAATTTAGCAATAAAATAGAATGGATGGAGCTAGATTAGTTGTATGTAGGTTTATGGCGAGTACAGATGTGTCTTGAAGTATTTATTGCGAAGCCGACGGATTTTCATTTTCAATGAGATCCTAGAATCTGCGATCTAAAAAAATGTAGAAAGAGAAAATTGGTGCTAACCACACATATGTATGTACTATGTACAACCTTTAATTAAGATCAATTACATTTCTATATAAGAAAAACATCTACCTTCTACTTCTAGTTAAAAACAGAACCAATAGACAGAATTAAAAAAAAAAAACATTTAAAACAAAACACACAAGTTTTTGCTCAAGATACAATTTTGGCATTCCCTTAAACCAAAAACCAGTCCTTTTAAGAACAGTTTCAATTGAAAGATTTAAAAGCTTGTTTGTTTCAATTTATTGTACGCGATGCTCGGATGAAAGGTCAAACGCCTTTATTTAGGTATTCGAAATAATTGACGTCCGCGTCGTACCGTTGACCGGCGTCCAATAAAAGCCTAAATTACATCCCGCATGAGTTCTAAGTTCAAATTAAGACCGGCAGTTGTCCTGGCTTGTATAAGTGTTCCCAAGTTTAGAAATTTCGCCTTAAATTTAGGGAGAATAATACTGATATCTGAGTATTTTTTGGGAAATGGTAACTCATTATTACCTATATGTTGTTAGTCGACACAGTTTATATTTTATGCACTACTAATTTCTCATTAACAACATAGAGTTAAAACTAGAAATATTCGCCTGAAATCCCAGATTTAATAACTTTCAAATATTTTTTCTACAATTTTACTTACATTAAGATTTAGGGTAATTGTTTTTCGTGAATTGGCAACCCTACCCAGTGTGTCTCGGCAGTGCGCTTACGCCGGTGTCTCAGAACGGACGAACACAGTGATCTACACAATATTGTACGAGTAATCGCGAAATCGAGACAGTGTTTGTCTTTACTCAGGTGCGAGTTGTGTCCTAATAGTTTTGTGCAAAGTGATTATCTGTGCAACGGCTTTTTTATATATAATTATAGGTCAATGACCTATTATTGTGATAAAATTGGTGATAACGGCTGGTAGAGTCTGCTTGTAGTATTAAGTGTGTTTTATAAAATTGATTAAGTTTTAAATACAAAATAATAGGCTTAAATCACAAAAGGGAGTATGAACTACTGAGTATGAATATAATTACTAGAGCAATTATTTTAGGTCCGTTGATCTCGGACTGACTTCTTCATAAATAACTATCTTTAACTTTAGGAAATTTCGTTTTAAATATTTCTAATAATATTTTAAAAAAGCGTTGGTCATGCATTCTAGTACCGTTATTCACGAAAATATTAACAAGATAAAGGATAAATCATTTGTTTTTATTCACTGATTCACATCGAGTAATTTGTTGCCGAAAACTGCAGTGATCTAATCGACACCCACAGTCATAGGCTCGAAATAACGAATTTCAATTGAAAACTTGTCCTTTACAAGTTTAGATAAACCTATTTATAATAATATTATATTTAAGTATAAATTATCTTTAGTTTCATTTATGGCAATTTGCGGATTTGAGGTTGATTTGAAAATTCTTGTTTGGACATTTATCAAGGGCATGTTAGAGGGCGAGTCACCAGATCATAGGTGGTTACTGTTTTTCATGGTCGTGTGGTGATAGTAGAATATCTGCTGACTGCAGAGCCATTACCTACTTTTAAGTAGGTATTGAAGAGATAAAATATTTAAATACTACGGGCCTAGTTTTCCAAACTAAACTTCTGTTTAATTATCTTTTTTTTTTTTTTTTTTTTTTAGTTGGAGGAAATCACCGGATCCCCGCCCGCCCCGCGGGCGGGGTATGTGGGAGTTGAACCGCACTAAAACCTCCAACCGCTCACACTCAGCGTCCGAACCCCGGCTGAGGCCAGAACCCAGCACGGGATTATGAGGGACGGCGCGACGCGTTACGCCCGAGGCATTCTTTCCCGTCGCGCCGCCCCCTCCGGACGCCGAACCGGCAGCCGCCGGCGATACGGCCACCGGCTCTCTCGGTCGGCGGGCTATCCGAAGCCCGCCGAGATGGCTGGACCGCGTGTCACCCTCCCACGGAATACCCCGCTGGGTCAGAACCAGCGTGGGTCGGGGAGCGCGGTCCGCCATCCCCCGGATGCTCTAACGCTAAGGGCGTGCTGAGCGAGACACGACACCTTCTTGGGTCCCCGCTCGCACTCGCATGCGTTGGGGACCCGAACCTTTTAAGGGGCCAGAGTCCGGGCGAGATCCCGGTTCTGACCCCTTGCTCGACGGCGGCGTCGGGCAATCGCTGGGCGGAGGGAGGAATATACCCTCTCCCTCGCCCACGACGCCGCCTGCTTCTGCGAGATGGTGGACTCGCAGAAGTCGAGCATCGCCTTCCAGGACTCGTCGCTCTCGAGCATCGACGCCACGACGCCCGGGAGCGACAAGTCCGGTCCTATTTGTCGGACCAGGACACACCGCTGCTGCTCCCATGCGGGGCAGAGCGCGAGCGTGTGCTCTGGTGTGTCCCGGTCGCATCTCGTACAGTGATGGCACCTCGTCGTCGGCTCTGCCTGTATCAGGTGCAGATACCTTCCGAAGCACCCGTGCCCGGTCAGCATCTGCACCATCCAGAAGGTGAGGCGTCCACGTTTGCCACGACCCACCCAATCCTTGAGGACGGGGCGGATCGCCTCGACGGTCCGCAGACCCCAAGTGGGGTTAGCGAGTCGCCGTTCCCACGACTCCATTACGGACCGCCGAGATTGGACCCTCCGGTCCCGGACCGCTTCCGGCAGGATACGCACCACGCCCCGGGCGCGAAGGTCGCATCGCCAACGATAGTCGTCAGCGAGCGCCTCCGCCTCCAACTCCCAGGGCGGCGTCCCCGCCAGCACGCACGCCGCCTCAAACGCGACGGTGCGGTACCCGCGGATGACCCTGATGGCTACGATGCGCTGTGGCCGACGCAGGCACCGGGCAACAGTTGCCCGAGTGCGAGGCTCGGCCTAAACGGGCGCACCGTACAGGGCCATCGAGCGCACTACCCCCGCGTAGAGGCGGCGCACGGCGTGGCTGGGTCCCCCGATGTTCGGAAGCAGCCGACCGAGATGGCCGGCCGTCCTCACAAGACGGGGAACCAGTGCCTCGAAATGGGTCCGGAAGGTCCAACGGCTGTCCAGCACGAGGCCGAGGTACCTGAGATGCACCCCGACCTCGATTCGGACGCCTCCAACTATGACGTGGGCGTCGACGGGCGGTACCGCCCTTGCCCTGTGAAACCACAGGGCCTGGGACTTATGCAGCGCCACGTCGAGGCCCAGCCTTCTGATTCTGCCGACGACGAGGGCCACCCCCGCTGTGGCAAGACGGGCAGACTCTCTGTGGTCGTCCCCCCGGGCCAAGACCAACGTGTCGTCTGCGTAACAAACGACGCTAAGGCCCGGGAGGAGGGCGCCCCTCAGCACCCAGTCGTACCCGATATTCCACAGGAGGGGTCCAAGAACGGACCCCTGTGGAACACCGCGCACGACCTGGAACCGGTGCAAGGTCCCACCGTACCCGGTACATTCGACCGACCTGGCCTCCAGGTAGGAGCCGATCAGCCGGCGGAGATAGAGGGGCACTCCGTGCCTCTCCAGTGCCCCCCCAATCACGGACCAGGGTAGGGTGTTAAAGGCATTGGCGATGTCGAGCGACACCGCCAAGGCCACCCCACCCTGGGAGACGGCCTCCTCCGAGAGGGCCCGGACGCGTAGAATAGCATCTACGGTCGAACGACCCTCCCGGAAGCCGTACTGCTCCGCCGACAGATCGGGTCCAACCCCGACCAGGTGCTGAACGATGCGGGCAGCCAGAACGCGTTCCAGCAATTTGCCCACCTCGTCCAGCAGTACGATGGGACGGTAACCGGCGGCTGAGTCCGCCGGGCGCCCCTCCTTACGTAGGAGGACCAGTCTGCCCGTCCTCCAGAGCGAGGGAAACCGTCCCGACTCCAGGCATGAATTGAACAGCCTCAGGAGTCGGTCCCCCAGGGCATTGAGGGCCAAGGCGAGGACCCGGCCGTGGATGCCGTCCGGGCCGGGCGCCGTGTCTTTCCTGCTCATTTTGACCACGGCTTCTTGGAGCTCATCTTTGGTGATGTGAGGCACCACCTCAGCAGTGGACTCACCGCCGGTGTGATCCGGCGGCTCACCCATAGCAGGCGGAGTGAATCCGTCCTGCTCCTGCGGGAACAGCGCCGAAACGATGTCCCGCAGCTGCTGAGGCTGGAGACGCTCGGTCAGGGGAGGGGCCCACGGGCGCAGCTTGTCGCGCACCGCTTTATATGGGCGCCCCCACGGATCGTCGTCGAGCGTCCCCAAAAGAGTCTCCATATACCTCTCCTTGGCCTGCTTGATGGCCAGCTGCATGGCACTCCTCGCTTCAGCGTACTCGCCATACAGCCGGGCCTCCTCCTCCGCGAACGCGACGGGATCGTCGCGACGCGCGAGGATACGGCGGCGATGTCTGGCGCACCGGCGCCTCGCCCGGACGCATACAGCACGAAGCTGCGCTATCTCGGGCGACCACCAGTACGCCGACCTGTTAGAAGACCGAGGGCCGACCCGGGGCATCGAAGCATCGCTGATGCGATGCATCGTGTCCCGGAGCCACAGCGCCTCGGCCTCCACATCTACAGGGTGTGGACGCATAGGCGTCCACGCCGCCACCGTTGAGGCTTCCATCAAGCGCTCCTTGTCCAGGAGCTTCAATGCCCATCTGGGGAATGACCGGGGCGCAGTTCCGCGGGCGACCGCGGTTGTCGTGGAGGCGGAAAGATCAAACCGGATGTACCGGTGATCCGACAAGGATTCCGCCTCCACCAACACCTCCCAACCGCGGATGCGCTGTGCGATGGCAGAGCTCGCGAACGTCACGTCCACGATGGACTCGCCCTGCCACCGCACGCAAGTCGCGACCGACCCTCTGTTCATGATACAGAGTCCGGTCGCGACCGCCCACTCCTCCAGTCGCCTACCCCGAGGTTCGGAGCGGGGGCAACCCCAAGCGACTGACTTCGCATTGAGGTCCCCCGCCAGTATCACCGGGCCGGGAGCGGAGCGCTGAGTAATCGCTCCGATCCCGCCCAGCAACTGTTCGAACTCGAGAATAGGTCGACTTGGAGGGAAGTACGCCCCGATCACGACGGTGTCTTCCATCTTTACCGCGACGAACCCTCGTCCCCTGGCCACCATTACCAGGGGCGGGATCGCCGCGGCTCTTCTTACGTGGATGGCCGCCAAGCCGCACTCGTCCCCGAACCAGCACTCATCTGCCGGGGGGACAAAGTACGGCTCCGCGACCACCGCTACGTCGATTGACCACTCCGCCATGCTCTGGAGCAAAATGTCCTGAGCCCTGGCGGAGCGGTTCAGATTCCCTTGGAGGAAGCGACGGGTGTGATCCATTACGGTTGGACCACATCCATCGCTCCCTCCCCTTCTCCATCGCCCCCGCCTTCGGGCGCACTAGGCGCCACGGCGGGGTCCGAAATGCCGGCCGGTACTCCCCCGGCCGATCTCTTCTGTTGGCGCCGCTTGCTCTTGCGGCGCCTGTTGCGTTCGGTATTTGCACCGGACGGGGAGCAGGCTTTGCCTCCCGCCCGGTGATCGGCCTTGCGCCCGGCCGCCGCACACAACGCACAGTGCGGGGCGGCCGAGCATACGGTCGCTTTGTGTCCGGCCTGACGCAGCGGAAACACAGTCCGCTGCGGTCTACGGTGCTGGTGCACCTGGCGATACTATGCCCCGTGCCAAAGCACTTGAGGCATCGCCAGGCGCGTGGCTCCAGCTGCCGCACGTGGGCTGCAACCCAGCCCACGCGCAGCCTGCCGGGATCCCCTGCTGGCCTTCCGGGCGGAGGAGTTGCCAGGGAGTTGGCGGTCTCAACCGGGCATCGCACCCATACGGAGCCGGCCCCGGTGTAGCCTCGGCGAAGTTCGCCCACGGCTACGTTCTCCGGGGCACATTTCCCCTGGGCAGCGATGGCCGCCACCACCTCCTCCCTGGTGGTGCAGTCGTCCAGGCCGGTCACCCGCAACTCGGCCATCTTGACCGGCCTGTGCACCTTGACCTCTTCCTCCGGCCACACGACCCGGAGGCCCGATGCTAGACGGTCGGCGACGTCACCACTGTCGGCGCCGCCGGGACACTCCAGCAGTCGGGCCCCATTGGCCGTGTGCCGGATGCGGAGGCCATCCTCCGCCCCTATCTCTGCCAAGTCGATGGCCGCGCGCGCTTTCGCCATGACGTCGGGGTAGGTCATCCCCTTCGCCTGGCCGGCCGGCAGCAGTGTGACCACCACTGCAGCCCGCCGCGGCGCGCGCGGCTTCTTCTTGGCCTTTTTGGCCTTCTTCTTTCCGGCGGCGGGTGCTCGACCCTGCAGGGGAGCAGCCGCAGCCGCCGGAGTCTTGTTCTTGTTTTGGGCAGCGGTCGGCGCCCTCTGCGTTTGAGGGGTCGCCTTGGCCGCTGCCCGCGTCTCTGTTTGTGGTAGCTGGGCCGGGGTGGCATCGACCCTTACCCTCTTTGCACCCCGCTTCACCACCTCAGTCCAGCCCACATCCATATTGGATGGAGGCGGGGGAAGCGGGCGAGGTTGTGGGGGTGGCGTAGCAGTTTTAGCCCCACCACCCCCGTTCTTCTTTTTGTTAGTCCGGGTCGGACCGGCTGGTGCCGGACCCGGGCGTACGTCCGGTGGGGCGAGAGCGACGGGACGCGGCGCAGATGTTGTGGCACCGCGTAGGGCTGCAAGCTCAGCCCTGAGTTCGGCAATCTGCTTGCCGAACTCCGCCGTCAACTCTCGCCTGATGCGAGCAGCCATCTCATCCGGGGATTCGATGGTCTGCTGCACCCTAGCTCGCGGTGACGCGAGTCTTTTCTCCTTCCGCCCCGGCAGCCATTCGCTGTCGGTCTCCTTGGCCCGCGTCGGCGCCTTGGCCGGCGGCGGAGGAGGAGGAGGAGGAGTCGGTGTAGGCCGCGCCTTTCGTGGGGCGCGCGCCGTTCCGCTTTCACGCTCAGCCTCGGCCTTTTCAAAGGCCGCCAGCTTCTCTCTGAGGAGAGCTACCTCGGCCGACGACCTCTGCAGTTCTGACCGCAGCGCGGCGTCCCGACTGATGGCCGCCGAGACCGTAGGCATTATCCTCTCGGTCTCATCGGCCACCTGCCGCCACCACCGCGCGTAGGCCGGGCGCATCCGGATTGTTTTACTTTGGGCCGCAGAAGTGGCCTGGCGCCGTATGGTTTCCAGGACGACGACGGGGCTCTCTGAGAGCTCCCCGTCAGTCGCCTGAGCCGAAGCGAAAGACTCCATTGACGGCGCCGGTGAGGCGGCGGTCTTCCGCGGCTCCTTCTTTTTCTCTTCAGTGGTGGTGGAGGCTCGCCTCGTGGGTCCTCGTGGCGTCTCCTCTTCAGAGGAGGCGGACGAAGGCCCACTGCTTTCCGAGGTCCGGCGCGTCACGGTCTTCCGCTTGCGCCGGCCTCTCCCACCCTGCTCGACAGAGCAGGCATCGCTCGCGACAGTACTCGCGCGCGATGCCCGCCCTGACCCTACGCCAGTGGCATTCTCCGACACAGGGGCCTGGTCGCCTACCCCTGTGCGGGCTTCAGCGATGGACTCGACGTCCATCGCTCGCCGAGAAGTCGGCGGGAGTAATCGCACTAGTGCGATTACCCCCGGGCACCCAACCTCACGGCCGCTCTCCCGTTGCTGTTTGGCACCACCCGGAGGCCACGTGTGGGGTTATCCTTCAGTGAAGGTGGTCACGCCCACGGACGCCAGCAACGGGGGCCTCCTGTTTAATTATCTAGTATAGTCCAAAAAAATGCGAATAAAAATTAACACAAAAACGAAGATAACGCTACAAAATTGCGAAGAAACCATTAAAATTTGCAACGTTCTATCAATAAAGCGAAATACAGTTATTTCTCGTTCAGAATACCCGGTAAATTTCGGCCAAGGTTGTATTAATTTTGAATAGTTCGGATCCCTATTGCATTCTACTCTGTCATTATTTAAATTTGGGCCATCAATAATGTAATAATTACGTTTGACAGCCAATTCTTTTCAAGGAGAAACTATTTTTATAGGTTGGGTCAAATATTGATGTGCTTATATGGCCTATTATGGCCTATTCCATATGGAGAATTATGTGTAAAAATGTTATAGTCTGATAATTATACTTAGAGGATAGGATCCGATGTTGGATCTTGAAAATCTTTCGAAGATACGTGAAGTCTTCAACCCACACTCGATAAACGTTGTGGACTACTCATTCTATCAAGAGAGTGCTCTAGGCCATAATGGGTAATACAGTATATTAATATTTGTCACTTTAACGGTGTTCAGGAGAAAATCACAGTACTGGTTAAGTCTAAAATAATAATCATTTTGAATTCATTTAACAAGTAAAAAGAAAATGTGATGTAATTCTATTACAATTTGTGTAGTATTATTGGTAGTAGCAAATTATCGTCCTTGGACTCACAAGATAGAGCAACAATAAACCTTTAATCACGCCTTAGCGATGAAGATCAGCTCATTAAACTTCAACACGAATCGTCTTTCATGAAGATTGTTATCTTGCTACGTGAGGTCGACATTTCAATTTTGTTTCGTTCGTAAGTTCACTATTTATCGACGTATTCAATCCACGTCTATGGACTGGTCAATCTAATTGAAATTTGTAGAAATATTCCTTGTATCATGATTGCTATGATGTCATGTCTTTCTTGTATCAATTCTTTGAATGAGGTTATAAGGAATAGCTTTATGTTATAGAGGCTAATGAGGCTATAGAACTAAATGTGTTCTAAAAAGTAATGGACTTAAAAAGACGACTTCTAAGAGAATGGTATATCTATAGCATATTTTCTCTACATCACACTAATTGACGTGTAGTGGGTATTAAGTCCGCTTTGACAAGTATTTGTATGCATGAAGTTTTCAAAAATAAATATAGATTTGATTAAAACACTTGTCACCCTTGCATTTACCTAGTGCTTTTAAGATTGAGTAACCAAATATTTCTTATGTTACTGTTGAAAGTAATTAGTAGAAAATGCAATATAAGTAATTATCATGTCAATTTCTAATCCAACATTTCTTGTGACTCAGTAAATTCTTGTGTATTCCATTGCATCAGTTACTCATATTGTTCATAGGTGATTTCGTAATGTTGTTTTTGTTCAGTTGACGTGCACTGTAGATAAAGGTATTTGGAAATATTTGCATTCGCAACAATATTTTTTCAATTTTTTGCAAAACGTTGGGAAATGTTTTCGTTAAAACTATTACCTTCTATTTATTTACTTTAGGTACTTTGATTAGACTTACAAACTTTTCAGTATCTTCTTTTTTAGGAGTAATAAACAGGAATTTGACTTCTTTCGTTACGTAACATACTTACATACACATACTATTTAGTTTTGGTTAAAAACATTTCATAAATTGTCCTTATCTCATAAGCTCGTTTGTCTGTCTACTGTGTAGCAACAAAAATAGAAACTGAGTTTTTCTCAATATGTAGGTATCTTATCTATCTAACCATTTAGTAATTCTCAAAGATAATAAATTACATTCAAAGGTCAACATTAAAATAAATAATGACAACTTTAATAAATTAACCAAGATTTAACAAAAAACACTCAGATTCAAATACGCAACCCAAGTCACTTCCATATAGGGAGACACACGAGCTGTTTTATAATCTTGCCCTTATACGTATTTCGCAAGCCTCGAACTTGAATCCTATGTTATTTAAAGTTCACGGATAAAATTGTATCATTGGAAGTTAGTAAATGTTCTTAAAACAGTAGAAAGGTTTTATAAGATCGTTTGTAGTTTTTTTCAAATTATGTTATAATAGATTTTTGGTGTTGAATTTGATTTTCGTTACAATTTATAGGATTCTAAGTTTCTATTGATATAAATTTTATGACATCATTTTATACTGTTTACTTGTAAAAAAAATTGTTGATATCGTTTTGTTAAAAGAAATATTTTTGGTATCATTATTAGATTAATTATAAAGTAATACAGTAGTAGAAGAATTTTTATGAACCAGTAGTTTCATATTTACATCATACAAATAAACATCTGCTACCCATTGTAGATAAAGTCGTCTTCAGTTGACGAAATGACTTTGTGGCTCAACCGGGAAGCAATTTCGTACAAACTGCATCCACAACGCTTTCAAGATGCCTATAAACGTTTCTATTCAAGCCGCTACTGTTGCTAACTGAAGGAAACAGATTTAACATCAAACAGGGTAATTGGGCGTATCATATATTATATTGTTTTAGCCCATATGAAACTAGTTTCAACAGAGTGCATCCGATTAGTGTTCACTATTGTGTGAGGTTTGTAGAAGTCATTGACTTGAAAGTCTTTTTATAAAAAAATAATATACTTGTGCTTTATTTTTTTTTGCCTTGTAGGAAGACGAGCTAACGGGCTACCTGATCGTAAGCGGTTACCGTTGCTCTACTACCTACGGCCTACCTTTAAGGAATTTGTTATTTGTTTTTCAAAATGCCTATTAACATTTCTTATCATATTTATTTTTATTTATTTATTTTATTTTAATACTTTATTGTACACCAGGTAAAGAAAATTACAGTGACTTATAGTAATTAAAAAATAAGCACAAAAAGCGAGCTTAACTCAAAAATGAGTTATCTTACAGCAAACCTAAGAAAAAAAACAGATATGACATCGTACAGAGAGGTAGTGAAGTGTACTAAATAAACTATACAAATTACATACAGATTAGCAGTCTAAGCACTGCCACTATATTACAATACAAAAAAAATAAGTTAAAAAAGAATAGTAATATGAGAGTAACAATTAATAAAATATAAACTAAAATGTGTATGTGTTATACACATTTTTGTTATATAAAACAGATTAAACATCAGACAGGGTAATTGGGCGCATCAAATATGTTTTTGTTTTGAGCTCATATGAAACTAATTTAAACAGAGTGCATCCGATTTAACTGTTCTCTATTGTGTGATGTTTATGCAAGTCACTGACATAGGATTTCATAAAACATGAATTACCATTGTGGTTTAGTTATCTTTGATGTGGTATTGGAGAAATTTACGGTATTTGTAAATTAAGTCTGTAAGATTTTCTCTTTGTTTACTCTTCTAAAATTACAATTCTATCGACAAAGATTTATCTCAACAGTATCAAACTAAGGAGAATTAGTACCTATCAATGTGATTAAGAATTTCAGAGACTAACAAATAGATTACGTTTTAAGACGATAGAAGATAGAAATAGAGAAGACGATATTCAAATTCGTTTTTGTCGACGTATTTATTTTCTTCAGATACGACATCCATATAAATTAATTACTTATTAGAATATTTGAATGTAAATTCTCTAATTAGCCAGTATACCTACTATTACATATAAATTACTTCATTCATTGTTTTAGTGTTAATGAAAAACAACTGATAAACAAATACATTTGGAACACGTAGAGGAATTTATTGGTATTAACGAGTAAATGTAAATATTTATTAGGTAAAACCTAGTACTTTACGCATTGTTATCTTAAATTAAATTTATTTACATTTTGTGTTGTGAGGTATATTGTCTAATTTAAATATGTTTATTTCTATTTAATGTAACGAGGTTATTCAAATAATGAGAAAACAATTCAAAATTGAAAAACAATAGTCGCTGGTAAAATACCACGTATTTCGTTCTTTTAAAAATATCTGCGAAAATGATAACGGAATCGAGGACAGAAGATACACACAAAAAACTAATATAGGTAACCTCTCTTAAAAAATAAAATAATTACATATTCAAACACAGAACCAGTGTTTTAAACCTAACGACACACGAGGAACAGTCACGAATAATTCACCATATCCCGTCATTGAGAGGGCTGCACTCAACATGGTCAGTCCCGCGTGACGTTAAACGGATGCACGACCAACTCGAATAAAACAACTTAATATGTGCATACATAAACAAAAAAAAAACGGATTTTAGGAGCAGGGCACATTATACCTAGTCGCAACGCAAAACATTGATCCACTTCTGATACGTTTTGTGTAGGCGGTACGCAACGTGTCATCTTGCGTTGCGGCCAGCCTAAATGTGCGTGCTCCTTAACTGCCAAATATAAACCAATATCGTAAAATAAGTTTTAATTTTTTTGACATAGATTTCAATAACTTTAGATCGTAGGAAACAAAGTTGGAACGGTAAATGTGTATTTTTTTACAGAAAAACTTGAAAATCGACATAAACAGCTTTGTAATTGATTACTTCGAAATTAAAATCATTACTGGGCACTAAATCTATTATGATGTGACCCTAAAATGCAGGCAATGTTGGTCTATGGAATTTCTTAATTGTTTTTAAAAGCAGATAAACGAACATATACCATGTAATATTTGAAACTTTACTCATTATTATAATGTTAAAAAGTGCCAGCATCGAAGCTGTACTTACTGATAATTCACCATATCCTCAATGGGTCGGAGGGATGTAACGCGGTGGTCAGCCCGGCGTGACGTAGGTACTACGGATGCATGACCAACGCAGTCAGTCTACCACACTTTCCAATGAGCACACGTCGGTAATAATAAACTATATCAGTGTTCAAATTCGACATTGTGCTCTGTTATTTAGTGTATTTAGTAAAGTTATTAAAAAAAATGATAGGTTCATAGTTATTAAGTCAATATAAAAAAGCAGTCCCAAAAAACGAGGCTTAATGTCTAAGCCATCAGTGGTTAGGACTCCTCAGTGAGGAACTAGATGCGTCGTGTCGAGAATAATCACATACTGAAAGTCCTTTACTTAGTTGAGGATTAGTTTTCATTACGTCTGATTATCATTATCTTAATTCAGCTTCAATATGTAAACCGAGGTACAAATACTTTTGTACTAACACCTTCATCGTATCTTCATATTGACAATAAACTTGGCAATACTAGTGAAGTGAAACACAATGCTGATAACGAAGTACACGGCGATTCTGTTGGAGAGTGCTAAGATAGCTGAAGCTCGTAACACAGCTATATCGAGGCCGAGAGAAGACTGGTCTTCATCGTTGGAGAGCAGTTCCAGTGAGCGACGTCCAGTTAGACGACGATATTTTGCATACAGGTGAGAAAGTTGAACTTTTGTTGCTATATTGTGAATGAAGGAGGGTGAAAATGAGTATGTTTGGGCATATACTAATGTTCCTACTTGCAAAATTATTCAAAGGTTACGAATGTAAAATAAAATAGGTCAAAAGTCGTTACTGATGGGATTGAATTGATGAAGATTTGGACCCAAAAATAAGGGATAAGCTGGATTTAATAATATCTTTGCTGCAACTCCTCATGAGCTAATTAATTATTATTGTTAACTGATAAAATGTAACATTAAAAAAAACTACTTAAAAAAACAAAAAGTGGAAATCAATAAAATATCTGTTCTTTTTTCAAAGTTACAAATTAAAAAGACCAGCTTTTTGTACAACACAGACGGGCATTGCAATCACAAAGAGCATTTGGTATTCATTGTATGCGTCACTGTAGCGGCATTAAAGTAAGTAAATACAGTCGAGTAATACGGGAATTGCATTTTTATTAGTCTATATTGCGTTAGCCCGAGTTTAATACGTTTAAGTTTAGAACTAGACAATTAATTAGCAAGAATATAAACTCGCAGCAGGAGAAATACTTGTCCCTGAAGACTTATTAGACGTTTCAGTACAGACGTTTCAGGTTTGGAGTAATTACATACACTAATTTGGCTGTTATTAAAATATTATGAATAATAATATCTTTCGAATATTTTCGTGGTCATGAACTTTAAATGCGAGTTGTGATGGTCGTTCCTCTTTTTTATTTGCTTTATAATTGCTTGCATATAATTATTTTTTTAGAGTTTACTAAGTAACAAAAAGCGTGAACTGATTTAAAAGTATCAAACTTTAAAGGATCAATCTAGTAAACAACAAGAAAGATGTAGTAACAAAGTAATTCCATACTTGTATAGAGACTGTATAAGAAAGGACTGGGCGTCCACGATCTGAGCACAAGAGATAAATTGGTAGCATCCGTGGTCGTGCATCGGAGCCCATTCATTTAAATTAACTCTTTCTACTCTGACAGCTTCTATTACTTGCAATTATTTATTATCGTTATTGGTGCTTCGTCTGGTGTTCTGGATTGCGGAGATTGCTTGAATTTTACGAGTAACTTGTAACATTCATTGCATTGAAAATAAGTTTTATTGTAAGTTAAGTTAAGCCAATTTCACTTCGTTTGAATGTAATTTAAGGAAATTTGACTCTGTAGATTTGAATATGTTTGTGGAAGCTTTATAATAATGAAAAATCACTAGCAAAAAGAACAATTCATCACGAGCTCATGATCCTTTTTCGTCTAGAAATGAACAATTTCTAGGTTTTCTCTAGACGTCTCGCTGATGATTTTCTGTCTCAAAAACATCGTCATTATTGTCTTCCAAATTATCAGCCTATAGATTACGATACGTTCACTGCTTGACATAAATATATCTCTTAACTTTCCCTGCTCATACATTTTTCTTTTTTTTCACGTATTTTTTAATCAACTGTTGAAGAATTTAGTACAACGGTGATCATAATTTTATGTTACATGACATCACGCCTTGTAAAATCAAAACAAATCATTGTCCTCGGGAAGACAATTATAATTATTCGTACTTGTTAAGTTATACAGAAAGTTAAACACTCTCCATTAAGCGGAATAAAGAGGAAACGCGAGTTACTGTTTTACATAAAAATGCAATAAAAATTATTAACGAATGCAATATTATCATTGAAAGTATTTGTTACTGGTATTTTTTTTAATAAAACTTCGTAATGTAGCGTGAACGATCGATCCGTTTACATTTAATTATGAAGCTGATGGATGTATTATTATTATGTTTTTATGTATTTCTTGAAGTTTTTATACTGTGTATTAATTTGCATGCACTGCATAAACACGCATGGGCATGCGTGACTTGTGTCATGTGGATCCGGTATCACGATTGTTCCTCAAAGCAATGTTTGAATTGTCGAGGACTCTTTCTACATCCTACCTAGCTCAGAATATTAAAATTACCATACTTAATATTTCCAATGTTGAAATTCTTGATAAAACAAAACGAAATGTAAATCATGGTGAAAAATGAACAGCCTAAGTAACTTTGTCTGTCTGTCTGCTACGCTTTCCCGCTCAAACCTCTCAACCGATTTTGGTGAAATTTGGCGAAGACAATCTCTAACCCTGAGAAAGGACACCATTAATAATAACAGGCCACCATTTATTGCACAAAAAAGGATGAAAAAAAACCGAGTTATAGAGTTCACGAAAAAGATGAAAACACATATCAAAGTTTTAATATAGAGACCCAAACTTCTTAAAAGGTACTCTAATAAATATAAACCGCATATGATTCTTATCTCTCAAGACCTAAAATAATCTGAACATAAAATTAATTGTTCAAAGTTAGCATCTTATCTTTAATCGCAGTACTCTCGCCAACGATAATAAGTTAAGATAAAATACAGGACAATGTTCTCTTACATAATGGTGGCCGCGCGCCATTGTCTTGTTTATAAAATTCTTTGCATTTATTTTCAAGTTGGGTATGGGATGTCGTTGACCTGACGACATTTTTTTCTGACTTGTTAAAAGGTTCTTGTTGATTAATTGGTTTTTGAGTAAAGCATTTTGTTTTTGAATGACTTATATAATTTTGTAAAACAAGTTTGACAATTAAATAGCTTTAAGTTTCTTTTTATATTTTATAAGTATTTTTCTGTTTCAAAAAAAGGACGTAATGCATAAAATAGATAGTTAGATACCCTGCAACTGATTTTAACATTGAAAGCCATAGCAAACTCTATGACTTATCCTTCGTAAAACGTCCTTTGATATTGCAAAAGACGATTTAAAATTAGGTCCTGCCAAATTAGTCACTTTAATATAAATTGTCTTACTATTTGCCTTCGTAAACTGCATAATAAATATCACATTTAATTTTAAGATATGAATCCACACGGACCACAAACAGCTCTTAATGATAAACTGGACTGCAGGAATTCTACACATCGGTCCACCAGTGTAATGAAAACTCCCATTAAATTTGTAATGAGGTCCTTCTCGTTTAGAATGGCCCAAGTTTATTACCCGCCACTCCATTAAAACTTTCCCGGGGAGAGTTCCGTTTGTACTATTTTCCTACGAGTTCTGGTAATAGACGATGCAATACTTGGAGCATCCGTGCTGGTTGGATTTTTTGCACTTAAAAAGTTTGGAATGCGCTGGAACTTGTTTGTAAGTTTAGATTATATTCCTTGAATTGTTTGATTCTTATTTTGGAGTATAAAAAGTAAATTAATGGAAAATATGTTGTGAGAATATTTTATTGAAATTTGTTCAGTAGATATTCGCAATTCAAAATTATCAGTTTCATTCATTTATAGCGTTCGCTATGAAACTTGTTGGTAGTTGTCGAACACGATCATCCGATGCTCTATCAGATTTCGGCGAAGAGATAAATGTTATTCGCCAACTGGAATATGATATCTACTTCAATTGGATAAAGTCTAATTATATTGCAAAGCAATGTTTATTGCGTACTTAATAATGTTAAAGAATTTAATACTAACAGTAATGTAGGTAAAATGTATTTTAATTAAGATGTAAGTAACGAATGTAATGAAATCTTAATATAAATTGTTGAAATGAATGATTCATTATTGGTCTTGAAAGCGTGGATCCGTTGTGAAAAATTGTAGGTAAACCGTAAACATGGCACAATACTAAACTATTAATAGTTTTAAAAACTTACTAAAAACATTTCCTATTTTAGTAAAATCTCTTGTAAAAAACTACGATGTCGTGTCTTTGAAACTAATAGTGGCAATTAGTCTTTCTCAAAAATACATTTGTCATTCGTCTCCACAAAAATCTTAACATTGAAAATGTATGAAATTTTAAAATGTGTAACGGTCATTATAAATGCCGAGTGAAACCGTATAAACCGCTTTAACTGTAAATCTTTGAATTTACAATAAGTAAATGCATCTTAAGTTAAATATTAGCATCCATTTGCACTAATTAGTAGCTGGCCACTGGCTTAAACATTGGAGGAAACAAACGAGAGAAAACTTACTATTATAATAAATGCCGAAATGCAATCTTTCAATACACATTTTTAATCTTTAATTAAATGAGGAACTTCACATTTTTAAAAAGATTTTTTTTTAATGAAGAAAACTGCAATCTTTAAAATTTGTGTAAATACATATCCTCAAATATTGTCTAACATTCACATGCCACAAATTCCACTGCACACGTGATTGGTACTTCGAAAATTTGCGATACGTAGATATAATTATTTAAGTGGTGATTTCTACAAGGACTGATTTAGTGTGTAAATCGATTCTAACCAACTTATTTCCTCGTAGTTAAAAGAATAAATAACCTTGATGGACTCACCGTGTGTCTGATTGTTTGTCTGGTAACATAATAATAAATTATGTTCATGAGCTTTTTATTGTAATAAATGTTACTCTTAAATACATGGTTGATCTTTTACACATGAGTAGATTCCGACAGACGCAATCGTCTCTGATTGCAACGCCATCACCGGGTCTAAATTTATTTAATGTATTGTTCTGTTTTCTTAGCTACGAAAGAAAAAAACAGTCTTTTTAGAAGAGTAACAAAAATTCATACACCCAAACATACACACTCAGAAACTTACACATTTATAATATTACAAGGATTGTCTAACCTAAATAAGGACCTGCTTATGAATATGTGCATCAAGAAGCATGTCGCTTCGGAATTTATATTGCAAATAACACAGTAACAACATAGTTGATCGACGTAGCTAAATAGAGAATTGAGTATGTGAATGCCTTCAGCATTGCTCACGATATACACGTAGCAATTTGTGGCTCCGTAATAATTAAAGAGATTCTTGTATTTGATGTAATGTAATTGGAACTCATGATTTACAATGAAACACTTTTGTTTCGAAGCCATACAACGTAGAAATAAAGTTTGAAAAAGCTAATGATTTTGTTGTATGACTTTGTGAGCGAAATTGGAATTATATTTATGTACCAACTCTTACGTCTGTATGTATGAATGTCAAGTTGAATTTTAAAAAAAGTTTAAAATGACCAGAATTTTGTACGTTGCGTAGTTAACATTATAAATTATCCATAGATGTAGAAGTTTTCTTTATTTCTCTTATGATATGTAAAACACAGAGTAGGTATACCAAGAATATTCTCACCTATAATTCTTATCATACAAACGGGTTGGTTAATTTCTCTGGTACAAAGCCTGGCGTGTTTATGCCTCTATATTTCACGAGACGACGAAGCACGCCTGCCGGTTTGTTGCAATCCGCCCACGCCTTAGGACCGTAGTGCCAATTTCGAAATGAACCTTATAAAATATGTAGTTTAGTTTTATTTTTATGGATTTAGGCCCAGGCTAAGTTAAGATATCAATGTCGTAACTGATCTTCGGAATTTCTGATCGACTAGAGGGAGTCGTAAATTGGTGGTAAGAATTTTTTTGGAAGAATTTTATATACCTGGAGTGATTCCAAAGGTACTTTAATAAAATAATTTAGACAAAAATATATTATTATACATTATGAACGTAATAAAATAAAAACACTGTTATTTTGTAATAAGTATTCTGGTACATAACACTTCATAACGAATATTTACGAACATGTAATATTTTTATTTATTTATTTAATATTAAGTAATATTATGAATGTATGCTAAATAGTATAACTGTACTATCTTCTTATATACAAAAATGAATTGCTGTCGTAAGTCTCGCTAAAACTCAAGAACGACTGAACCGATTTGGCTTATTTTAATCTTGAAATATTCGTAGAAGTTCAGGGAAGGCTTAAACGGTGAGAAAATACCCGGGATTATTTTTGTGACGCAGATGAATTTGCGCGTGCCAGCTAGTCTTCTTATCTTCTTATATAAAAATCAATTGCTGTTCGTTAGTCTCGCTAAAACGCGAGAACGACTGAACCGATTTGGCTTATTTTAATCCTGAAATATTCGTACAAGTCCAGGGAAGGTTTAAACGGTGAGAAAATTTCCTTAAATTTCCTTGTGACGCAGACGAAGTTGTGTGGGCCAGCTAGTATTGCATAAATTTGCGAGAATAATTCAAAATTTATCAGGAATTTCAGGTTTAATTTATAAAAATTTGAATAGAATTAAATGATAGTCAACGTCGCTTTAACACAACCATAAATCTGATAACTACTCTACGACTACACTATCAAAGTTTTAAACAAAATTATTAAAGCCACAGTATTTTGAAAACCAGGTCCAACTATTATGACGAAGCCTGAACCCGCTTAGACATGTTTAAAGACTACGTCCCACACACCTGTCTCCAGGCTCTTGGCGTTAATTGTCTAAATAATTGCTTTGTGGATAGTCCAGACGTCTGCTTCACTGTGTTATAATTATGCTTTCTAGCTAAAAGCTTTAAGAGCCAGCACGTACAGAATGCATTTGAGAGCGTGGCAACTCGTTCAGAATATTGTGTTGGAATATAGAAATAGACTCGTAACATTCTGCTTTTGTTGAGTGAAATATTTAAATTGTTATAGTCAAGATGTTTGGTTGGTGATTATTTGTTTAGAGAGTATAAATAAGTTATATTCTATTAAAACAATTTTAAAAAAGTAAAATTGCAAACTTTTTTTAAATCGAATACGTGTAGAATGTATCGGATTCTACACGTATTCGATTTAAAAAAAACACAATTATGCTTTTAACGGAATGCAAACCCTCAAAGTTGTACTTAATTTGTAATAAACAAAATCCCGGCAACCTGGATTTAAATTGTTAAAGTTTGAATGCAAAACATTAACAGAATAATAGTAAAGCAATTTACATTTAGCTCGGAGCCATTTCTATAAAACTACATTGTTAACCAGTGAATATAATTGTGTATTATGCAAGATAAAACGTTGAGTATCATGCAAAGTTTTTCAGTATTTACACGTGGCATGTTGGCTGAACCATTTAATAACACATTCCCTGCTGAACTGGGTGGGCGCTCTAAGGAAACCCATTAAGACCATCCCATTGTGACGACGTTTGGGAGCGGTCTATGTCCAATAATGGACGTCTAGGGCCTCTAGGGGCTGTCGGTGATGATGATGAAGAAGAGGAAGAAGATGATGATGATGATGGTTGAGGTATTCTCTCATGGTGCTTATCTCAACAATCTCAAATAACAGATACATAGTATACCCATATACTAATAGTCTTGCTCAACACAGCCTTCAGATCAATCAATGACTGGAGACCATTTAAATCTATCGAACGTTGCTACATCCGTGAATTGTTGCTTTAACAATGTATTTGTATACGAGAATGTATTGATTATTATTCACTATAGAACTCCATGAGAATATCGTTTTCAATGTATTACGGGGCATTGATATTACGTGTGTTAGGTTCTACTTTTTACTGAATTGTAATAAGGTTTGTTTTTGGCTACCAGTTCAGAAAATATACAAAGGCTGAAAAATACATAATTACTTAAGTTTACTAATTACTACTAATAATTTACTACTTGTTATCAATCTTCAGTTACAGCAATGATATGAAATCTTAACTAGACTTTTCGCATATTAAATGTTACGAATTTTATGCATTATGCTTATATCATCTATTGCACATATAAATTCTTGTCGAATTCTTTGGCAACTTTTCTCAAAGATGGACAAATATATGTTTTAATTTTTTGGATTGCTAAATATCAACTTATAATATCATTCTATTAGTAAGTAGTTGGTAGTAGACATTTACTTAATAAATATAATAGTTTATATTGGCCGCTTGTTCTTATTAACAGAAAATGGATGAGATCGTTCCATCATGGCGGAGCAATAAGCTTTGACAAATGGTCACTTAATGCGATATCTGCTAATAAGTAAACTTTCGTAATTCAGTAATAAGGGATCTATATCAAGATTTTTTGTCATAGAGCCTACTTTCAAAAACTCTTAGATAATGGTAACGAATCCAGTAACGTCTATTTAAAGATCGAACAAGCGAAACATTTAGGATAAAGGAATTGCCGAAATTGATTGAAAATGAAAACGCTTTTAGAAATAATTTGAACAAAGTATCGAAAATTAGTGCTGAGACTGATATAATTTTAATTAAGTCGATAAAAAAATCAGTGTTTATTTTCTGATAATAATAGATTTTAATGTCATTTAATTTTAATTTTAATTCAATGAAAAGAAAGGTGTTTAATTTTACTTTTGCTTATTTTCAAAATACACAAAACAGTAGTTGGATATTTAATTTTATGAATTACGCCAATTATCCAAAGGTTTAAGGCGTGAACCACTAAACAAAAACTCGAAATAAGATTGATACTATAATCGATATCGATAAATGTATGTGACGTCACTAGCCAGGACCCCTCGATCGTACATTTCTCAGCAAATATTTGTTTCAATTAGGGCGTCTCGGAGATCCCTCTTTATTCTTCACGTCAAATAAAGTGATGATCTCGAAATTTCGTGTGACGTTTATGTGTTCAGTAATATGGGTCTCAAGATATTCCTTTTAAAATTAAATTTCATTTTTTTATCATTACAGTTTACATGTTTTAAAAGTTTGTTTTTGTAAATTAACTTATACCTATTTGAGTGGAACAAAATGGTTCAATACGTCTTGAAGATTTCTGAAAAGATTTCGTTAGCGGATAATGTTTTTGAGAGTTCCAGTTAAGATAGGAAACCAAGTTAATCCGTCTGAGCGTCAAAAATACTCTTGTGTTTATTGAAATCAAGCAAACATTATGTCGCGTTCCCACATTGGTTCGCCAATGCCCAATTCACGCATAAAACATATGATGGCGACGGCAGACCAATATGAAACTTGGAAGTTGATGAGTCAATGTGGAAACGCGATATTAGATGAGGGATCCACCGTTATAAATATGGGTTATAAGTATCTGCCTCCTAATGCCCTAGCATGGCTGAGACTCATGAGTCAGGAGCGACGGTAACCACTTCCTAGGGTCGCAGGCACGTTTTTCAGATTTGCAATAAAAAAACACAAATGTAGATATGATAAAAGTCATCGCTTCTAAAACGCAATACAATATAATCAATTAACATCAAGTAGGCTGCCATTCCATCCACCTCAGCTAAAAATAAACATAAAAAACCTACTAAAATATTCAAAATTGCTATTGAAGTTCACAACCTCCCAAGAGAACTAGGAAATTAAAAAAGTCTACACTTCCTCAAAATTTCTTCATAATTTTTCGTCTTCAGATCCTCAAGGGTTCCGTAACTCGAGCGTTAATTAACGCGACTTTTAGTCTTTAATTACTTGGAAGTTTTTTAAACGTGCCTACGGAACTCTGTTACTGGATTAAGAATTGTCTGGAAAGTTTCGAGGCCCATCATAATTGTTCTTATTAATGGGAAGCAATTAGTTTCTTTTACTGCTGTTTTTTAAAAAGTCCATTTTTATTAGAACATTTTAACAATATATTAAATAGCAAAATTATATATTATTCCGCATAACACACAAACAACGTGACGTTATAAAAGCTTCAATGATATAAAGTTGCGCCTGACGTAATTTTATAGCAATGCTACAACGAAAGATTGGCGGTATAAAAATACAGGCGCGTGATTCGATTCAAGCCCGTTATTTCATTATAAAACGATAATAATTGAAATTTATACAAGGGAGCAATATAATTATGTGTAAATTACGATGTAATTATTATAATATTATTAAATTTATAGTAATCCTCTGATCTCTGTGAGAGGTAGGTTTGGACGATTCTAAATAGTTAATTCTGTGTGTTTTATAGTAACTTGTTTGTAATGTAATTTGTAAATAGAATAGGTATTTTTATTTTATTAGTTGTTCAACGTACTAAGTTTGTAATTTATTTTTTGTTTCAGGTAAATATTGTATTTGAACTACTTCGTCACTTCATTTAAAGGTAAGTAGGTACCTAAAAGAAAGAAGAAAGCCAATTGATATCTAAGAAAAAGGTTGTTCACAAGCGATGCTAATTGTTCACCGATCAATATTATATTAATGTTACCTAACACTCACATAACACAGGATTAAAATTGTGAGTACTTTTCATTATTTATTGTTACATACTATTTTGTAACCAAATTTTCTATTGAGATTGTTGGTCTATTGAATACAAATTCATAGGTATTGTCTGATATAATTAACTTTCACTTGTATTAATTATTTCAAGAAAAAACTTACTTCAAATAACATTTACAATGAATACACTTATTGTAGAAACTAAACACCCGTCTCGGAAGCCGGTTCACTAAATACAGGGTGATTTGTTAGAGAGGGTACATATTGCAGGAGGGTGATGAGTACTCTGTTCTAATACGGAATATTACAAAAAATAGGTTAAATTACAAAATATTATTATTATTTTTTTAAATCTAAATTCGACAAAACTACCTCAAACATAAACAATTACGGCTTAAAGAGTGTTGACTAATGACCTCTAGTGATCTCGCGCACCCCACACCTCCGCCACACCCATCAGCTGTCGAAAAACCATCATTTTGCAAGAATTTTAGATATTTTTAAGTTGCGATTACTAAGGCATTAAGCCATATTCTTTGGTAATAATATTTTACTGGTCGTATATAACCATCAGCTACCATGACCTTCAATATGTACCCTTTCTAGGAAATCACCCTGTATACTTGAGACTGCAGTGTAATTTACACAGCCACTATTTCAATAGAAATGAAACTTAATTTAAAGCTCCATTCATCGCAGTCGCGTTTATTTTAGGAAATACAACTATGTACACACAATTGTATTCCTATGTATATTTGCATGCGTAGGTATTGCTAAAACTTAAAACGATGTAACCTAAATGTGCATTATACATAGTTTTTTTAAGGAAAAAAAAATACTTAGTTTAGAAGCGTAGGTAGGGTCTATAAGTAAGCATAGAAATAATACTACAAACAAGCTGTCTTAATACATTAGTAATTTTAGAAGAAAAGTTATGAATTACTGAAATTACACAAAACAAAGTGAAGTGTACTAATTTTATGAACTGATTTTATTAGTGAAAGGTAAGGTAATTGTTAACTGGACTTTATGTCTGGCATAATAACAATAAATAGTAATAAATAGAGAACATAATAAAAAACACTTCTAATTTTATTTAATAAAAAAATGTAAACTACGCAAAACAAAGATTGATTTACTAACAAAATCTAAATTTGAGGTATTTGCACATCTAGTTTGTTTATATTTCGTCGAACTACACCCTGTTAATATAATTTATACAGCACTTAGTTGGCCCAATCAAGGTTTCTCGTACTGCTAATTGTCTTCCCATTCTTCAGAACTTGTCCAGACTATCTTGTTAAAGTGGATTCGTTTGGGGAGCCAAGACTTTGAATACAAAAGAGAGACAAGTTGGAATACAATTTAAACTTAAACATTTTATATTTTATTTCTTTACGATTTAAGCTAATTTTGTAAGCGTGAAGTAGTGAATTAAAACTATTTGAATTTGAGAATACATTATTTTAAGAATGTTTTTTCAACTCATTATACCTGCTTGTGTTTAGTATGATTGCATTAATTTCTCTCTTAAGAGTCCTGTAACATTTTAATGTTCATTATTAAAATATTATAAAAGGAAATCCAATTAATATTTTACTAATTTTACAAAAAAATATCCTAAAAGTAGTTCAATCAAAGTTTCAGCACAATTAAAAAATTTTCATACATATTCATAATTGTTTGGTCTCCTAACTTTGAAACTTTTAGAATTGGACCGTATCGAACCCGTAATCCTGAGAATACCGTTTTAAAATCAATGAAGAGGGTCCAGTAGGGGTCGGTCTACTTAAAAATAATTAATATTCGCTACCCTTAGTTAAGCCTCATTAATTTATTGAAAATTCTTTGTAATCTTTTCCTGTAAGGTATTTAATTAAACCGAGAGTTTGGAATAATATGTTTCGGATGGCAATTCTAGTTTAATTTGATTTACGAGAAAAGTATACTTAAATGAGTTAGGTAATAGGTTATTTCTAGGAAAGCTGAAAATAAAGTTGATTATTATAGTTAAACACTTGAAATAAAAATAGAATTATAAAATGCTGTTGCAATTTATACAGTTTTACATTGTCATAGTAGAGTACCTGTTTTATCATTTTAAAAGTTTGACATAATTTCAATGCAATACACACAAGGGTATTTACAGTTTAATACATAAAATTAAACTATGTACTCAATCTAATAAGATGTTATTAAATTTAGTGTCTCAATCAATTATTCCCTACATTACTGTTTACAAGAGCTATTCATCAGTGTTAATTGAATGTACTAAATCAATTGCAATCTCGTGTGAATCGACTACTGAGGAAAAGCTGTCTATGTTATTCTAATGCATTGTATCTCCTGACATTGGGGAAGTCTATGTGCGATTACTGTTACTCATTATCTTAGGCTTAAGAGAAGTAGCAACTTATAGCCCTTAAATACGAAATATAATATTTTTATAGAAAACCCAGATCAAACTAAACCATAGACTTATACAACCGATCCGGTTTTATTACGGAACGTGTCAGAGTGCTATGACATGTTCCTTAAACGAGACTTATGAAAAGTCCTTTACAATAGGTGATGGGTAGCGGCCCTGAAATGCCCTGGTATAGCAGTTTCATGAGCGACTTTTGTAAGCGTTTATTTGTCTTACAATAAAAAACAAAGTCGGAATCAAACCACTGTATTATTATAAGCTGTTTTTTTCACACCATTTTTTCACATAGATCATAATACCAAAGTTTTATATAGACGCAATGGTTACACCCTAAAGTGTGCCAATTCCGAACAAATTTACGACATGGCTTGGTGTCTCTCTTTATGGTTTTACAGCATATTTATCGTTTTACGACCTCATCGTGGATGTTTATGATAATTCCAAAAATGTGCTGGACAAAGCTCGCGCATGTTTGTACTTTAATATTTAAGCTTCGTGTGTGCAATTACAATTTAATTTGGCAAGGTTATAATTAATGCAAAATGTGATTAAAGTTAAATTTAAATAAGTCTATTTAACCCTTGTTGTGTATGAATAAGTATAGTAATCGTATTTCAAAATGTAGCTTTGTGCAAGTAGTTTGTAGGTACCTCGTAATCTTGACTAATACTTGTATCTGGAATCTCAATACCTAGTGCAGAAGTCAAACTAGTACATCTTTTTACTGTTCTTGTATTATGAATGTAAAGTACGCTAATAAACTCTTATTAATTCTAGGTGACTGTTAAAATTATGATTAACATTTTCACGAATTTGACTAAACCCCAAACAATACTTCGGGGTTCATCTCCGTTTATTTACCCGCATAATAGCCACGAGTGTTTACGGACGGCTTAGCTAAATATCAGAATTATTAGAATTACGTCTGAAGTGGAAGTTTGTTTCGAATATTCATTGTGAACAACCGCATTAATCGAATTTATCACTTGCATCTTCTTCCATTGCCGTTTTTGTTTGACCAAGAAAAGCTCTGGTTGTTTTAAGCCAGCAGTGTTTGGTAAATAGCCGAATGTTTGAAAGAGTGCGAATGAGTTTTGGTAAAAGGTTTTGAGTTGTAATAATGTTTCCGCTCTTTACCCCGATGTTTGCCAGGCCAATGCAAACACGAGAGATTGTGAGTAGACCTTTATGTTTATGCTATGTCGGAAACGGCCATACATTTTTGATAGAGGCTTTTGAGAAATATTACCGAATTGAAGTAGAAGGGGTCCTTGTAGGTTACGAGGCTATTTTGCAACGGTTTTGGGTACAAATGGATGTGTAACGTTGAATTATTAAGTTTTATGATGTATGGTGTGCGTTGGGTATTACGACATAATGGATATAGTCTCTTATATGTTCATAAAATTGTAATCGTTTTTATATTCGCATAATATTGCAGTTGTCTACCTAAGTTAATATCATGTATTAATCACATTGAGAAGAAGTATTCTAGTATAATCAAATATCTACAAATTATATAAGATGTGAGCTCAAACAAGGACAAGACAGATTAGTAAAGTATAATCTGCTTCTCTTTGTAACTGTAACTGACTGAATATACCATAAAAATGTGATTAAATCCAGAATAACACCTCCGTAGAAGGTTTACAAGACAAACTCATTTATTTAAGTTTGCGCAGAAATAACAAACAAACATCGTCAGGGTTCGCAAATATATCAGACGACTCCTAGAGCGAGATTTATAGTTTGGATTTAATTTGTGAAACAAATACTGAGTGTACTGATGAACTTTAGGAATATAACTTTAGATACAGGGTTTCTGGTTATATTTGATCTACTAGATTTCTATCTTCTTTGATGGAACAGGTTTATAGGTAATGATAATAATATAGACAAAACATTGTATTGCGCACAATGTGTCCTGCCCATTGCCACTTCAAAGATGCAATTCTTTAGGCTATGTCGGTTACTTTAGTCCTTCTGCGGATCTCTCTGATCTTTCTGATTTGATCACGCAGATAAACACCCAGCATAGCCCTTTCTAATGGTAATGGGCAGGACACATTGTGCGAAGAACAGATGGCCGATGGGGGTGAAAAGTTCTGGAATGGCGGCCACGAACCGGTAAGCGCAACGTTGGTAGACCCCCCACAAGATGGACCGACGATCTGGTCAAGATCGCGGGAGGTCACTGGATGCAGATGGCGCAGGACCGATCGATGTGGCTAGGTTTGGGGGAGGCCTATGTCCAGCAGTGGACGTCTATAGGCTGATGATGATGATGATTTTATTGCGATAATCATAATCATTTCCTCCGTATTTCAATATTACTTTTTAAGCACATAATCTTTTTATTTCTTCTTATACAATTTAAAATTATTTTTCTGAAGAACAAAGAACATGATTATACATTCTACAGATACGGGCGTAAACCCGGAGGCTGAAACAACTTTGTGCTATACGACAAACATTTTACCAGAGATAATTATAACCTTTGATAGTTTATACATTATAAGTTCGCTTTGAATTTATAGTCGGAAATAACAAGTTTGCGAGTGTTAATTACATGGTATATTACGATTCTAGTTATTGTATTAGTTACAGTTGATAAGAAAACACAATTATTATGAATTTTTGGAATGGTTTTCTTATCTATGTACTATTTTTATTGGTGGTGGCAATATTAAATTATTTTTTCCACTTTGTAGTATCAATACTTTAAAACTTAGTGACGCTGCGTAAAACGAAACATATTGTTGGTGTGAAAATGTTTTTTTCTTCCACTAAATATGATTTTTTTTTTTCTTACATAAAAGTTATTAAAGTAATAAAAAATAAACGAGTTTTTATTTTTCCGAGACACAAAATTGCTTCTACCAGTTAAAGGGTTATTATGAATTTCTGGAATGGTTTTCTTATCTATCTACTATATTTACTATTCTAAATTTCTTCTTTGAAGATTCACAAGTTTATATAATTTTACCATATAAATATGTGAATGAATATATGAATTTACTTGACTTCAAAGTTTTCTTTCGATAGATGCATTACTTATTACTAACTAACTGACTATTCCTAAATAGTAACCATAGAAGCATTGCCTGAAGTATTTCGGGTATTGGCCCACCTCTCACTCCCACCACTGTAACTCCTGTGTAGCCAGGATCCACAGCGGCGACCATCGTAATGACTCTGAGCAGTGAAGCCCAGGAAAACCCGAGGGAAAGCTAACTTGTCTTGGACCCCGCAACGAATTTAATCAGAAGATGATAGAAGGAGTAGGAAAAACATGAGTTTCGACTTGTCTGAAGTAATAATAATGAGTTCTTTATTTACAAAAATTCACATAAGATATTTTTATTACTAAACTCAAGTAGTAAGTATCTCCGCCATCTGTGCTCAACGTCAAATGATGATTAATTTTCTTTTTAATATACAAGATGTATAAATGAGGTTACCTTAAACACTATCTATAAAAGCCTACTTTGAAAATTTATAGAAGATGACGAAGGTTTACGTCCTGTAAATCTAGTAAATATAATTAGCATTAACAATTCATAAGCAAATGAAAATGGTGATGGCTCAATTTACGCGAACATTAATTTGATTAAACAACGTTATTCTTTCTTTGACCTTGTTTGAGTCTAGACGTAATTTTGCGTGTCAAAGCGTAATGAGGATAGCATGTCACAGGTGGAAAATTAGTCCACGGGTGATGGAATCAGCCTAATTATTACAGTAATGGTAATTATACCGGGAACTAATATTTGTTATTTATGGCTATTGATGGGAATACTCTTCGGAATTGGATTCTATACATAGATATTTAGTGACTCATGTTTTGTTTTTGTAATCTCTGTACGGAATGAGAATTTTGTGGCGAAAATGTCCATTCAACTAGGAAGTAACCAAAATTGGCATAGTGTAGTAGTAGCAGTAGTAGTAGTGTAGTGGCATCTATCTAATATCATAATAATATTATAAAGGCGAAAGTTTGTAAGTATGGATGGATGTATGGATGTATGTTTGTTACTCTTTCACGTAAAAACGACTGAATGGATTTGAATGAAACTTTACCACAATATAGCTTATACATCAAAATAACACATAGGCTATAATTTTTGATTATACGGGACGAACCTGAAGTCCACGCGAACGAAGTCGCGGGCAAAAGCTAGTAGTTGATATTTGACAGACAAAATTATTTGTTATTGCTCTCAAGAACCAAATATTATGTGTCGTTATAAATTTTGTCGATATTAAAGCTACAAGCTCATAAACTTGTATAGTTTATCTATTATCTGCCGCAGTGATGCTTCCCAAACACCGGCCGCATAGTAAACAGCGTGTGAACGTATAAAACAAGTGTATTTTGAAAGTAAGAACACGATCAAGTCGACATTGAACCGTATATGTTACTTCATAACGTCATTATACATGAAGTTTTAAGTATAATTTAGGTTGTTTGAAGACAAAATTAATATGTTCAAAAATAAATTGCATTATTTTAGCCAATATAAAGAATGATTCGATATTGTTACAATTGGTAAAATTCATGTACATAAATGGGCATACTTTATACCTTGTTTTTTATTGCTTTCTAGGTAGAAACGTACGGCCACGTAGGTACGTGGAGCCAACGGGTGACCTGATCTTAAACTCATATTTTATTAAAATATCATTTTTTATTGCTATTATAAGTAAACGAGCACATTGGTTTAAATTAAAAGCTTGAGGGGTGTCAAGGGACACCAGGATGGAACGAAGTTCCTTTCGAGTAATTAGTGAGGGAATTGTAATAAAATATTTTGATCACAGCGCCATCTAGCATTAATCATATAAAACAAAATAAGGAATTGTTTTAAAAGATTTTAATGACAGCGCCATCTAGCGATTCTTAAGAGATTCTTCTAAGCGAATCTTTTTCATAAGAGTTTCCGTCTAGCCCCCTTTCGATAACGCGCAATAAGGAACTTCGTTCCAATAACACAAACATCCTAATTATGTATTATATTTTAGTGTCGGCAAATTATAGGTTTAACTAAAAACAAAATTAATATATCCACTTTTCAACAAAATTTTCGAAACAGATTTTTTGTGAACGCTACTGCTACTGTGCTGGTACCTACTGTTTCTTCTCAAAACGAAATGATTGGAAACCTGGCGTTTCCATTGTTCATTGTAGACATATGACAATGTCACTTTCATTTGATGCCCCATATATGTCATGGTGAAAGTAGTTGAAATTACGAAAGTATTATTCATTCATAGAATTAGGTGTTCCGATATTATTACTACTCATTACTATCGTTATTATAATAGCTACTGACGTTAGTATAATTATTAAGTGAAATGAAACAGATTATATGAAAATGTTGGAACTTTGTTTAATAACTTTGAATATTTGAATTTTATTAACAAATAATTTATTTCTGTTTAGGTTGTCTTAGTCTTAATTTTTATAAAAATCGTAAGTTGTTGTTCAAATTGTCTTTTTTTAATTACATTTGCTAGCGTATTACTTAAATCTTGATTTCTATTGCATTTTTGTTTTGATTCAGAATTCTTGAATGTTTTGAAACTTTATCTTAACGACCTTATTTTAAGAGACCGCTGACCGACCGCTAAATCACGACTGCAATGCAATCATGAACGACCTTGCTATTATACAGAATTAACACTTGATTTTTAAAATGAAACCTTATTCTAAATATAAAAACAACTAAAGGATCAAAAATAAACAAATAGATAACAAAACAAAAGAATCAAATAAACCTGAAAGTGAATCTAAAGTGATGAACACACTTTCGCCAAGTTTAAGAGAGAGCCTAATTATAATAGATAATGACAGGACAGCAGACGGGGTCCAAAAAGGGAACGAATGTGGAAATGATGAAGGGATATTGTTCCGGACATGCGTATCAGAGTGGGACGGAGCGGGCAGCCACTGCGAGCCACCGTCAGTCGTCGCCGGGTAACCGCGCCGCGTGTATCTCTGCACACACTCGCTTTTATATTAGTACACATATCAAATTTCACGCGAAAATTTGATATAGTCGTCGATCTGTGAATAGTGAAAAGTTTGCGAAGAACGTTCGGTAATTGTTTCCATCTTGCGTATTTTATTTTGCTGTATGATTCGTAGTGTATTTTATCAGTGACTATCAGTTGGATTGTTTTGTTTTAGTTTCAAGTATGTATTTTTTATTTTGTTTTCACTTAAGTAATGCTTTTGCAATTTCTTATTAGAATTGTTTCTTAATAATGTCAACAGAGTTGCTTTATCGTGACTGATAAGCGTTATCTACTTCATGTACTGGCCACGTTGTTGGGTATAAAAATCGCAATTTTATTGCATTTAAGAATTCATTTCAATTTAATTACTTTTATATCATCAAGGGAACTTCAGGAAGCTTCTATTATCATTGATTTGTTAATAAAAATACAGAATGATTTTTACAAATTAGAGATAAGACAAAATAATGAGGTAAAAATTGATAAATAAACTAAAGTTGATAAAACACCTGCTTCTGGTAATATTGATTTATCTGTTGAAGTTATGACGGGTTGACTTACTTATTGTGAATCATCGAGTATATGAAATAGGATAGACAAAGAAGGGATTTGAATATAAGAAGAGGGGGCCCTTGAAATTGATCCCCCTGGTTTTCCCCAGACTCCGGTTAACCGAGCCCTTGAATCGTAAGCTTAATGCGGTACAAATTTGATTTGAGACGGTATAAAACTTCCTAGTATATGATTAAGGATATATGTATAACATTAAAAATACCGAAAACATAACGATTGTATTATGAAGTAACTTGGGATTAGCACCCATTTAATTTTTTTATGCCTGCCCAAACAGGTTTGAAAAGATCGTTACAAAAATGACGCGTGCCGTTTGTATTTAATTCTGTATCAGTGCCGTTGGGCTACCACTGGAGCCAATAATTGGGACCCGTAATGGCTAAAGGCCCTTTTTTTTGATATATCCATTGTTGTGTTCATAGGGTGTCGGTCGTTGACATTGGCCTTCCCCTTTCTAAATTGGGATTTGCAACGATAATTCATTGCATGTCGGATTAGCAATACATTATTTCGAATATATTTTCGATTATTATTTTGATAGAACTATGATCATTGCTATAATCTTCTACATTAATAAAATCCAACGTTCCGGAATGACCATTAATAATTTTAATCTAAGCCGGCACGTATAATGTGATATTCGCTCGACCATTAAATTCATACGCTTCTTCCTCGTCAATAAGAAAGCGTGCATTAAGTGAACTTGAGTTGAATATGCTTTGTTTTGATGCAAACGAACTCAATATTACATTAACCTTAACAAGTATATTGTCTTCTATAGGTAGGTAGTATGTTCGTATTTATTCAATGGTATGTAAAATCCAAACTAAAAGGAATCGTACCCAGCCTTTACAGCATCCTATGTTTTTATATAAATTTAAATAGTTTCTAAAATATCTATGATAATATTAATACTTCAACTATCTCGTTTGAAACAACATTTTTACTCTACGCGGCACCACGTGACAAACCGTAACGGTTTTCAAAACAAAACTGTATTGAAGAACACCAAACCAAGGAAAGCAGAGCAGTACCAAGCGGAAAGAACACTAACTTGACTAATGACTACACATACTCAACCCGTCCCATAATTCAAATTGGCCAAAACAAAGCGATCGCTGAGTACCGGGACATAGTACCGTTAGAGAGCGGCGCACGATCTTATATTTGTGTTGCATTAACGGAGGCAACTATCTTTGATAACTAACCACTGATTGCGTAACCGGCCCCTTTTTGCACGTGCTCCTTCATGATTTTGCAACACCAACGGGTTTTGATGTAAATAACTAGTTTCCGGTTTTAATGCTTATTTATATGACTTAAACGAATGAGTCTTTCGTAAGTATTTTTGTTTACATTTAACTGTAATGAGTCAATGTTATTCTGACATTGGAGAGGATCTTAAGTGATACATTCACTTCTCTATTATTCATGCCTACGCGTGGATTAGCGAAACCTTTTCATTAAATATCCACCCACTCGTGTTGTCTACCCAGAAAATGTAGGTAGCAGGTTTGAATTTGTACTAATATTATTTAGTTCTCGTATCATCAGTATCCATAGCAGGTCTATCCTAGGGCGTTGCACCGACGCCGCGATGGAATGTGACCGATCGTGATTACGAAATGCCGTGACTCTGCAAACGAAGCTCTCCATTCGAATACGCAATTATTTATCCTAATATTTTATATACAGCTCCATTCCGCATTCCAAACACTAACAAAAAACACAACAAGTAAGCCACTATCGCGATAACTGAATTCTGTTCGCCTAATGGTATCTCTAATTGCGTTTCTTGCTCAGCAACCACTCCCGTTCATGAGTTTTTAATTACCTCTTTTATATGGCGTAACATTCACTAATGTGCACTGTTAAGGCCGCTCTGGAAAATAAGGAGGCCCATTGTTTCAAACAGCTCCTTATATTGCGAATAGCGGTCCGACTTCATAGGGAGCGACTGACCGCTAGAACATCATGTGCCGAAATTCCTGGAATGTCTACTGAATCTAATTAACCTTATATGGTTTGTGCTTCTTAGAATACTTTATTTTATCAATGTGGCAATTTTCATCGTGTACGTACTTAAATACATCAAAACAAGAAAGCGTTCAAGTGTATATCTTATCTACTCCCACTTTCAACGTTAAAGAATGATGGAAGCGATTCGTCATGCTCCCTACTTGCTGACCCATTTATGTGAAAGTCTCAAGTCGAGTTTTTTTTTCTCAATATCTGTCGCTAAGGGCCATTAGTGTTTGAGTGAACTGGCTACCTTTAAAAGAAATCAATAGCTTCCCTGTTCTATTTTATAGTTTTGGTAGTTGGATCATTTGAATTTATATCTACTTTAATAGTAAAATTTATTTAATTTTAAAATCTAATATATAAAATTCTCATACTCCTCCGAAACGGCTTTACCGATTTTGATGAAATTTTTTGTGCTTATCCGGTATCTATGAGAATCGGCCAACATTTATTTTTCATCCTCCTAAATGTTAGGGGTAGAGTCCACCCCTAATTTTTTTTATTTTTTCGACGCAGACGAAGTTGCGCGGGGCAGCTAGTCGTTAGTAAAATTAGTGTTTCTTTTCTATTTCTATATATTTAAAAGATATTCTAAACCATTTCTGAATAATACCAACAGACTAGGGTGAACTCAAGCTTGGTATAGATTTTTTATGTTCCTTTTAAAACATTTTCAGCGTCAACGTTTTCGCAGATTGATTAATAGCTACTCCAGTCAAGGGAGATTCTTCAGATTATCCTTAAAGAGCGTTTTAGCCTTTATTGATATTTTTAAATCAAAAATGTCTATTTGCATTTTCTTCTGCATAATTTATAAATCCATGTTTTGACAACGGAACACTTGAAACTGTTGAAACGTGAAAAGATCTGCGATTTCGCATTGGTTATGGTTTTATGAAAAATGAAGCAGTATTACAAGTAGTATTTTATTTTGTACTTCAAAAATATTTTTTGTGCTTAGAGTTGATTGGCACTAAGTAACTAATTTTAATTGATTGAAATGCGATGGTGTACCAAAACCCTCACAAATTATACTTTTAAACAACTATCCTGATCCATTACAACTTACAACGAACCGATATATCTGTATGTAAATCAAAATAAGATACAAGTTGAATACATCTGTATTCAAGTCGTCTGTATCGAAAACCAACTCTAGGTAACACGGGCATCGTTTGCTTGTGTAAACTTGTTGTGTTTGTATGCCCAGCCTGATCCGCATCCCAATGGTATTAAACAGTAGGATTGACATCAGGACCTGGGAATAGACATCCAGAATTCCGTTCATAAATTGACTGTGACGTATATTCAAATAATTGGTATAATATAGTAGAATTGAAGTCAAAGTTTATAGCGAAACTTAGTTTATCCAGACCAAGTGGGGGAAGAGTCCATAGATACTAAAAAAAATATTAATTTCTTCTTTTACAAAGCTCATAGAAATCAATAATAATTAACTAACGAATAAAATGATGAAATGGTTCATATTACTATTCTTATCAGCTACTACGCCACTGTATGTGTTTTTTTACTGTTACACAGATGTTGATATGAACCGAATGATTCATGTGATAGTATAGATCGTGGCTTTTAGTTTGTGCTCGACTCACGTTCGCGCAAAAATCCAAGCAAAAAATTGCTTGTTCTGATCCTCTGATAGCGATAAGTGTTAAAAAATGAAACCCCATTTGGCCTCGAAATTGTTTTTGTACAAAAATTGTTTTGGCTCAAAGTGAAATTCTTCAAACTTGTTTAATAAACAATTTTATCTGTTACGAAAAAGCTTAGTTGTCTATGTAATACTCCTCTTTCTCTTCAAGTGTTATTTTTTACAGTGTTAGTAATTTTTATCTAAACAAGTAAAGAAACACACTGACTGATCTCATCAACTCCCTGTTTCCGGAAATATTAGTCATAGAGGGAAAAGTAATGAAATTGATACCAAAATTATGTGTATGTTTTGTTAAGTTTCCCGAAAACATTTGTACGGCTTAGACTCGAAGTATCAATAACAAAAATATTGGACAGAACTCGGAAGTCTTTGGACACATTGTGGCTTTTGCCTTCCTGTGAGCGACGAGTCTTGAATACAGATGGACGTTTAAAAGTCCCGGTTCCTTGGGTACCCTTCACTTAGGTAAAGTGGTGTTCTCGTGTTCACCCATTTGAATAGTTGTCACGTTGGGGCCTTTAACATCTCTGATATCATCGTCTTGACTTACAATATTTCCACAAACGTTGTTGGAATCCAAATTTTATTTTGCTTTTGAATATTCGACTTTGATATCTACGTGAGTTGTGAGCGTCTTGTATTACTATCTTTATCAATGTACATTACACAATTTACAACGTCATTATCTTCTGAAATACTGCGATAATAATCTTGTTCGATTTTTGTTCAATGTTAATTATTATTTATTATAATTACAACGTAGTATTTATAATTTATACTTTCTCGGTATTCGTTTCGTAATTCTCGTGGATCGTGAATAAAATAAAGCAAGTCTTGTTGATAGTCGTTTATGTCGTTAGTCACGTACTATCTCTGTAACGGTCTGAGGTCTAGGCCAAGGTTTACTGTATCTTGAAACAGGTCACTGGATGAATCTTTAAGCGCACCAACGCATCCATTAGCAATTGAATAATAGAAGCGGATTTGCGAATCGCCTACATGATCCCACACTGTTAGTTTATCCAAGGTTCTGTCTGTGTATTGTGTTTAATTCAACGAAGCATTTTGATGACTTGTAATTAATGCCAGTTCAGTTCGTTATTGTTGAGAGACGTCATCTTAGTTCAAATCTTACAAGGTTATTTAAAAGAATTACTTCCCGAAGATTTTTTATTTTTGTTTTCGTAACTTCTATTATGTTGAAATTAGAGCGCGGTTTTAAAACAACACGTTATCAAAATGTTACCGGTGTCCTAGTTTTGACGGTTCATCGGCATTTTGTCTGATCAATATCAGCCTATCAATGTTTTATTGTTGCGTAAACTGCATAAAATACATAAACTTTGAACACGTGCGTGTGTTTACGATTTATTCCCATTCACTTCCAATGAATCACCCATTAGACATTCCTGGGTCCAAAGTAACTATGCAAAAGGTATTACATGGAATTACTAGATTTAAAAATAAAATTCTAAATTGCATTAAGCGTTTGTCCGCTTTAAGAGTTCGGTACGCTTAGTTTTTACAATCAAAATGGACAGTGGGCACTAAACAAATTTGGAGTTCGATAAAGTGTTCATTTATTATATTAATTTAAAAACGGTCAAGAAACACCTTTAATTCATGCTAAATATGCATTAAGTAAATGTTGTAATCATGCAAACGAGGTAGAAATACTCAAAACACCTGCATGTTAACACCTTTTCAGAAATATCCACCTTTTTATTTAAAAATAACACAAACGTCCCATTTTCAAAGTGGACGGAGACGATTTCTGTGCTGTTTAATTTCGTGTATTCGGATAATCTGCCTATATATTGTCGTTTTCCTAATGAATCTTCAGAATTATGTGACGTTTCTCATACTTTGGTTTATCAAAGATCTTTAGCCGATAATAGGTGTATCAATTTGGTTTTATGTAATATTAAAAGTAGGTATATTGGCATTTTATTGCAAAATTAAAGATGAGATAATCTTGTTATATTTACAATCAAATCTGTTGGATGAAATACGATAGATAAAGTTCACTAAGAAACAAAAGTGTCATAATATAATGTGATCTATCGCAATCACTCTGAAATATTTCTAAGTAGGTATTCTCGTATCTTATTTATGACATCCTTAGTTTTCATCACAATGATGTTCCAAGACAAAGTCATCAAACTTTACAACATTTCCGACGTATACATTTATAACATGTTAACGTGCAAAATGTCCCATTTACGCAGTTTCGTGTTTAAACTTCCGTTGTTCAAACAGTGTGCTCAATACTCTCATTCATCGATACACCGACAGTCGCTGTTGCGAAACTGTATGACTAATGCAATGAACGTTAATGCGGTTTAATGTACCTACTAGGCGAGTTGATAGTTATATAAAATATTTCATGGTTTGATAACCCCTGGTTTTCGAATAAAGGACATGTTGTCGAGTGTAACGAATCAATGTGGTAGTCCCGAGCTGAAAGACGTAAGTAATTGTCAGCTCCACTATTTTGGTATAGGGATCCTTTTTTATTAGTCTTGTCGACAGACAAGAGGTATTTATTCTCTTCATTATTTTCACCTCACATTTTTATTTGATAACAAAACGGATCAACTTCTCTTCTGTCCAAAATTGTATTTTACCATAAAATTATAATTCAAGTGCTCAATCGTCTCTAATGAACAGAACGTAATGATTATGAAACGTAATAAACTTCATAATAACTACGGAAATGAAATTACGCTTTCTAAATGTAACGAATTCAATGGAATCATTAAAAATCAACGTTGGTTAGTTTACGCTTACTACTCATTCACCCGTAACTTGAACAATAGTATACGCTTGATATTTGCCTTATGGTAATGTCGAGACTAGCTGGATGTATGATATTCTTATAAACTTGGCATTGTACTGTCAATCAAGTTTACAGATATCGAAGTATTCTAAAAAGTGTACAATGACTTGGCGAAAAAGAACTTGTGTGAATGCAGTCTGAAATTCGTAGGTCAATGAAATAAACACAACTTTAATTATTGTACCTACAAGTAAAATCAAACGTAAAATTGATAATATTAAAACTGACTTGAAAGTCCTGCATCAAAGGACGCGACTAAAAAGGTTTGAGTCCACGTCAATGTTACAACGATCTATGACATCCTCTTCAATATCACTATAAATCTTTTTGCTCCACAAATCCGATCGCAAACTGATTCAGATAATTAATCAATACTCCATATACCATTAATTCCACCGTATATGGGCAACTGATGACCGGTTGCACAACCGGCTTAACGAGTCACTTACGCAATTGTTATACAAGCATTACGGAGATACGCGATTGAGTTCGCAAATTGCCATGTCCGCGGATGACTGGGTCACTCGACATGACACCGATTACGACGAAAGGACGGATAGTCAGATCGCTCGATTGATGTGTGAATTTTGACTGTTTGTCCAAGAATATGTAGAAGATTTTTTGTAACACTTTTTGTAACAATAATGATTGTTTAACTACCCATTTTTATAAAGTGATATCTTCTGAAAACTTTTATGTCATTTAAACTCCTTAAAAGTTTTTCAACCTCATAAAGTAATATAAACTTTATGAGTAATATATACATAATATATAAATTTTATACAAATCTTGGTTAAGAATAAGAAACGTGAAAATAAATGGGTTTTCCCTAATACTAACTGTAAAAATTGTTTCAACAAAATATATTTCATTTCATTTCAAACGTTTGAAGAAGTAGTATAAATTTTATTTCTTTGTATATTTTATTTTTATTGAATGTCTGGACAAAATATGTTTCATGTGCGTTTGAACAAAACATTATTGGACAGACACATAATATTACTGCTTAGCTCTGCAATACGTCGCATGCTCATTTCAATTAATAACAATTATTACAATCATACAACTCATGTTGCCTTTAATCAAGCGGAGTACCTTTAAAATTAACAAGTATTAAATGTTGGAGCTAGTGTGTCAAGGCAACTAAACATTCAGTTTCTACTGACTGATACGACAGAGTACAATGGCTTGGAGCAGGATGAAGTGTCTAAATATGTGCTGTACGATGATGGACAAGGTCGACAATTTACTGTAGTTATGAGTGAAGACTTAATACTTAGTTACTGACGATAAGACAATGCTATTTAAAAACCTTAAAAACCAATTACATATTCAAATTCTAATGTTGCCTGTAATTACTCAACTATGACACCAGCAAGGAAATCAAATTCAAATTATGCATTCACACTTGTTTCACTTTCGTCATAGTTGTTATTTAGTGTTTTATCTGGATGAACGAGTTCGTTATCTATATGTGACACAATCGTAATTTTGATGTTACTAATGCGATCTTTATGTATGGCACTTCAGATTTCGTGCAACAATTAACATAAATTAGTATTTATTATTCTTATTTTTGTTACATCTGGCAAAACTCATTACTCAGCATTATTTTACCTACAATACTATCGGATTATTATTGACGAAAAGCAACTCTGTTAAAAGCATAGTTTCTCTATTCTCTATTAGACCCTAACGTAGAAATTTGTTTCCTTTCCAGACAAAAATGTAGATAGATCGTATGTAGCATCTATTAAAGTAAGATGTCCATTGACCAGGCATCTCCACTTGTGCCGATCAAGCCTCAGCTACAAAACGGAGCGTTCATTAAGAACAGCCATAACAGGAGTAGTTTTTGTGGCGTATCGCCGAACGGCAACGGAACATTCAAAACTTTCTCTGTCAATCGCAAGAGTTGGAGTGGTAATGTGACTTTGCCACTTCAACAATTCCCTCCCGAAGAACAAACTCCTCAACTGGCAACGTTTCGTTCCGGTACAGGAACGTTTCCGAGAAACAGGGAACGGAACAATAACGGCTCGCCGAACGGAATATTAACTCCTAATGGGAACTCTGTGCAGACGTTCAAAGGAAATGAAGTAAGAAGGAGCGGAAGTACAAAAGGCCGACGTTACGCTGAGATCGGAAACTGGAGTAAAAGGTGAGTTTACATAAATTATAACATGACTAATTTAACCTCCAGAAAATATAAAATCAAAACAAATAACAGAATACACAACTCTCCCAAGAAACTTTTCATTAGCAGAAATTGACAGGTAAAAGTTTGCAGCGCGGCAGCGTGACTAACTTTTGTTGATATCAATTCATTTCCTTTTTCGTCTTTCATGATTCTGTTATAACTTTTCCAATTTTATTCTCTATATCTCTCATTTCCTCTTGTTCTTCGACCTCCTCTGAAAGGCACTTTTATTAGCCTCCAACGTTAAGCAAACATTGGTTTTGAGAATTTAATAAAGAATGAATTATATTTCAACAAGGGGAACATTTTGGCCCTTAATCTTTTTTGATAGGCTTGGAGCCTCTTCGGTTGTTCCAGAGTTTAAGATTATGTTTGATATTAAATCCAAAGTTCTTTGCTTCATTTGTTTACAAACGAACATATTTTGTAGCTTATCTGAAGTGACGTCATTTGACACAAAATGTATCCATATTACCGTGTTATCTAATCGTAATCTTATTATCGTTTTATTCGGCCAGTAGAAAGTTTGTCCATAATTCTCGTTGGTCAATTTGGGCCAGACTTAACTGGCTTGATAAGACGTCGGCCCATAATCTTGCAACAGCACTTCGTCTTTTTATTAGGGCTGTGTTTATCGCCAAGATTCGTAGTGAGTACGATGTTATCTGTTTGGATGTTTAGCGTCCCTTTATCCGTCAATTAATCCAATTTCGTAATAGAACAGATGTTGTACTATCTAATAGTAGCTGATTCGCTAGACTTTCACTTCTTATGCTGGGGATAATACTTTGAATATTTATGCGTGGGATTTGAATTCAATGCCGTAATTTGCATAGAAAATTTAAAATGTTGCCTGTTTAAGGTTTTGTTACACCACGAATGGATTAAAGATTAGAATTTGTTATGATAATATTTAGTTTGAAACTTGTTTTTTAAACCGGTTTAAATTTACGAAAATACGACTAGATCGGCCATGTTTTTTATTTATTGAAATAATTTTATTTTCACAAACAATTTTACGACTTGTGGAGCATCTATAAATATTAAAACAGGCCTTGTTAAGGTTTCTATGTTTGCAAAAACTAGTCCTCTCTCTGTCTCCACATAAGGTTTGGGTTAATCTACTTCTATTTAATTCATAGCGTTATCAGAAAAAGTGGCCAGAGCGGCAATCAAGTCAAACGTCCCATTAACTGAGGTAATTCAGTACAATTACTTCGCCATCGCTTTCACTTGTGGATCGTTGTTTACTACGGTCGTTTGACGTAACAGGAAAAGTGTTTCCATAATGTTTATATAATGTTTTTTTTTATATTCCTATTAAATGTGACTACTATTTTTAATAAAGCATTAAAGGATTTTTGTTTGATTCTCATTTTCTTGCACTTTGTTGTTTGTATGTGAAAATATATTCAAAGTAAAAAATAATATTCATGATAAAACAAACTCTCAGTTTATATTATTGCAACCAGCAGCAATCAGCAGTTTCAAATATCAGTTTCGAAATGAAAAATGAGATTGCATTGATGAACGTATTTTTAACTCGCGACGGAAAATGAACTAGAAAGTGAGACGCGATGAGTTCTGATTATTTATTAACAACAAAACACAATAAATCTTCTTGATTGCATTTTAAATTTTATATTTGTAACCCAATTACAAAGTTATCGAAAGTGTTTTTGTAAACATTGTACGAAAGAAAGTAGCAAGATTTATTGTTAGTGATATTTACGATAATAGTAACGACTGAATGAGTTTTATGTATTTGCAGCTGGTTTTGTAGGAGATTGTGTATGTTTATTATTTTTTTAACAATGCTAGACGTTAATCCCAAGTAAATTTAAAAAAAAGCGAGAAACAAATTGAAATTTAAGTTATAACAATAGAAAGTAGTATAAAACTCTGAAAAACTTGCAAATAGAAACAAAAAGAACTTTTACAACTCCCCCATCAAATCTGTCTCCATTATATTAATGACGAGAAAATTCTTGATTTTTCAAGCCTTTCTTTTCACTAAAACGGGTACAATAGTACGGTATAATATTTTCCTGGTCGCCATATTTAAACGTAGGGGACAAAGGCCTGTCGGGAAAATAATTTTCTTCCGCAGACCCGGGACATCTTGCACTATTGTGAACGGATTTCAAAGACCCTTTCACGGCTTCCTGGGGTTATTAAGCACTCTATTTTTCTCTACAAAAGTAATACTGGATGAAATACCTTGCAACAATACAAGGTATTGGTAGCTTGATGTTGTGTCTGTTATTGTAGTGTATTTGGTTCATCTTATTTATATTAATAGATAAAATAGAATACGTTATACTTGGATTTGTCTTTGTTCTCGGTTAAGAAGTTAAAGGCGTCAATTAGGTTTCAATTCCGAAGTATAATCTTGACTCATCACACTTAAATATTTTTTTCTAAACTGAACAATAATACAGATTTACTGAACATAATTATCCAAATAAATAAAGAGTAATTACCAATAGATGAAAATTTCACGGAATCTAATAAAATCCCAACTGTACAACCTAAAACTACATACTAAATTCAATATCACCCGAAGACAAAGGCTTATTTGTACCAATTTACATTTGAACAAGCCTCTGTCAATACGTATCGGGATCAACACCTGTCAAAGATGTTTCCAAAGTAAATAAACAAACGGTATTCAGGCCTCTGTTATTGAATATCAAGGGTCGGAATACCGAAGATATTCGTAGACGAAAATACCGCACATTTTCTGTACGGCTTTATCTTTATTGAGAGGATGGTATTGATTGATGTTATAGATGAAAATAACCTAACAATAGTGTTATTGTGTGAAGCTACTTGTTCCATAATTAAATTGAGTAACTCATACCGTCACTAACGCTGATGACGTAATAATTATGTTTGTCAATAGGATAGAATTAACCAAATTGTACAATTTCAACATTTTAACCATATGCTTTTCCGCTGAGTATTGATTTCCAATTGAACCTATACTGAAACTGAAAAATATAAAATACTTCTCCTATCTTTTCTAAGCGCTTTATATGACATATAAAATTATAAACGAATATTTAAATAGAGATTAGATTCCGATCCTGATCATAGTAATGTTGGATAATTCACGAGCTGCCCATAAATGAGAGTGATCAGTGCTAGTAAACCTGCTTTACAAATAACAATATACCAAATATGAAAAATTACATGAACCCTGAAAGCCCAGAGTAGAAGCTTCCATTACGTATTCAGTACGTAGGTTGAGACATAAATATCCCCTGTCGTTCTCATTACAATAAGTTGGTAGGCCGGACGTCCCCGAAGGCTGCAACGGATGCCGAGTCCCAAGGGACGTCACTCACTTAGATAATGGAATTCTGGACCGATTTCGTTTCATAATTATTTCATGGGAGGCGTCAGGAGTGAGGCCTTCAGATTTGTGTGATCGGAATAATGTTTTCTTTTCGAAGTTATGATTATTTGGAAGTAAATAAATATTACCATAAAGGTGATGTTGTTATTATCTAGACTGAGACCCGTTGTATCAACTAAGAATACTTAATGTTAATTTGCATCAGTGTTTTCTACTTTATTGAATAGGAATTCAGAAGACAGTTGTAGATAAAGAAAGCAAGCTCTTCTGTTCATATCAAGTACACGTGTACACCCACATCATTATTATGATTAAGAAACAATCGTCTTACAAATCAACTAACTCCACTCACTCATCATTAGAAAAACAATTTCTAAATCTAAATCTAGCTAAAGATACAAAAACAAGTTGTCTTTAAGTACAGTACACTCATACATATGAATGTTTAAGTTCGATTTTCAAATTCGAGGGATGCGTCTGTTGCATTTGAAAGCCCGATACGGTCTGGTGAGCATCGACTGCAGGCCCATATGAACGTGTGCGAGGTACCAAGCAGCCGTGGGGTTAGGGAAGTGCATTATCGAATGGCACGCGTACAAAACGTGTGCTTTTATCGTGTTGAAAGGGTTAACGATTGAAGTCAGGCGGCTTAAAGAAGCAAATAAGTTATGAAGATGTATTTTGTTGACGCTGATGTTTTAGCTACTGTTTTAATTTCTTTTGTTCAGCCATGCAGTACGTAAAATTTAAAAAAAAATACAGAGAAATATCTCGAGAAATAAGATTTTTATAAGAATTTTAATTTTGGAATAGTTTATCTAAAATCTGTACCTTAATATAACTGTATTAAGACTTGTTTCGATTGACCCCATGTTAACAATCTTGATACATCTACATTTCAATTAAAAATACAATTTATCCATCCATATTTACACTCGCTTTTACATATTTTTACCGTTTTAAACCTTACCTCATTTCGATACCACCATATTTTACCTGTCTCATCACATCACAAAATCTATACGACTCATGACACCCCCCGAACTGCAAACAAACCTCCCTTACTCCCGTTTGTTATGTTAATTAGACCAAATGATTTGCACAATAAAACACGTAGCACGTAACTGTTCTAACGAGTTCACACTGAATAACCGACTTGTAAATGCGTTAATTTACGAATTGTTCGTCCATCCGTATGTTTCTAGTTAATTAGAATGAAAATTTCGTCGATGTTTTGAATTTGAAATTTATAATTTTCAGTTTTGGGTTGTGCCTTTCAATATTGAAAAATGGATTAAACGAAACTGTGTCAGGAAGTTAAACAATACTCTTTTAAACTAATGAAGCAGAAAACAGCTTCTTCGTAATTATATAACTATTACAATCTTAAGACATTACTTTTGTTATTCCAAAATGACCAATACACTACAAAAAACAGTCAATTTGGAACAATCAGTTTCAAAATTGATTCTGTTGCTTGGAAAGGTGTTTGTGTTCAGATAACTGTGAGTCGAGGCCTGACCTCATTTTGTCACAAATCATTTAAAATTCCACCATTAATTACGTTTTGTTAGGCCGTTACCAACCTTGTTCTCATTACTTGTTTTCATGGTTCATTGTCTAGTAGCAACAATTGAGAGGACATTTTGGCGAACAGTTTTTGTATTAGTCGAGAAATTTACTGATGTTTTTATTTATTTTTTTATAGAGAAAAAATGTATCTTAAAGTACTAGGTATAACAGTCAGTTATCTTTCTACCGAGAAATGGTAGTTGATATCTACAAGAATAATTAACGCATAGTGCAAAAAAACTCAGTATTCGACTTAGAATACACAAAATGATAAGTAACAAAACTGCATAGAAACGATAAATTACATCAGTAAATTATTTTACATTAAAAATGGCGTAAATTCGACTACAGAAACAAATTACTAGGTAAGTATAAATAGCACGATACCTTATCAACGCAAGTAGTTCTTACTCGTAGATAATGCTAACAATTTCTTCTTCTAATAAAAGTTGTCAAGACGTATCTCGATGCAGTTGTTAATGCATCGTTTAGTCATTGACTGGGCAATTGGCGCCGCGACTAATTGTGCCGAAGTGACCGTTTAACAACCGGCTCGTTTGAATTGGCCACTTAAACGGCTTAATGTGTGCAGTCGATGTAATGTACGTGACTTGCTATCAGTCAAGTTGAATTCGAACCTACAACTTTTTCTCTTTCAAGATTTAAAAAAGTCCTTAATCGTAGCAGTGAAGACGCTAGTGGATCTGCGTATTTGTTTCTGTCAAGTGGATGTCAAGTATTATGTGGTAAAAAAAATTTTCGTTGGAATTTATAACCGCCCGTAATAATATAAACAGCCGAGCAATAAGTATCTTAAACTAAACTAAAGTTACTAACTGTAGTTATGAATTCAATATTCAATATTTTTCTGAATGATTTTTCCAAAAACCTCTTCAGATTAATCAGAACTACAATAGTAAATAAGGGTTGAAAACATACTTTTCCTTGTATTACTCATACCGATATCCATTTTGCATTTTTTAGGTTGCCGGTATCCATCGATTTCAGTTGACTCATTCAAACACGTACAAATGCTCACGCATAAAAACACCACTCAATTTATGGGTTATGTTTTTGTTCAGACGTTTTTCAATTGTTTTTTTTTCATGTTTGAGTAACGTGTGTAATATCGGGAATGAGAAAGAATATTTTCTGTTCAAGTCTTATTGCGAATTATTTCATAGTTGTTGTGAAGTTTATAGTTTGATTGTAACCGTTTAATAGGAAAAATATCATTCAGTAAGTTATGGTTACATGATTTTTGTTTCTGGTGTGGACCCAAAATACCAAATAAGGCAACCAGCCCTAACTTAACTAACGACACTTTTACTTAGTTATGTTTACCGAGAAACAAGAAATCAGAAATTAGAAATAATTCATCATCATTTTATTCATAAATTTAAAACATTGCAGAAAATTATTGTTAAACGAATGCTGTTGTTGATCACAATTTACACAAGGAATTGTGTTAATAACATAACATTTGGTAAATCAAATCAATTATTATCAAACTAATCCCTTTATACCTCACTTATATCTTAATGAAATATCGCATAGTTCACATAGACAGTCTATTTACCGTGCACTAATCCCGAATCTATTTGACGGGCCAATCAAAAGATAAGCCCCACGCAGACGACGTAGGTATAAATCAGTTTCATAAGCGGATTGATAGACTATACGCTTCTGAAATATTGTAACTAAATAATGAAGTTAATAGAAGCTTTGTCATACATACATCTTGAAATTTATTAATTTTACGTATTTTCCATATTTACTCATAATATTATGTAAAGTACTCATTTTCTTCTGTAGATTGTACTAGGATGGTATTTGTATTGTTTCTTTGATATAATAAAAATATATTTTGTCTCCAGCTAGTCCAAAACAACTAGCGACAACAACTTAACTATGTACAATAAAATAAATAAGTGATGAGGATAATTTCAATATAATGCACATGTTTTTAACAAAAGAAATTATTTTGACAAGAAAAAAATTGTTGTAAATTCTCACAAAAAATATACTCAAAGATATACAACCCAATATTGTAAATGTGTTTAAAACTTTAACAATTAAATATGATTAAGACTAATCTTTTATTATAATAAGCCTCTTACGATAAAAGATAAAAGTTATTATGAGTAAAGTTTTTTCAGTGTTTTCTTCGTGCGATGATATTTTATTAAGAGTTTGTGCCTGAAATTATTATTAGTAATAATAACAAGACTATAAAATTTAGTGTTCAAACTAATCAAGAAATTGAACAAGTTCGTTAATAAAATAAAACATTATAACTTAGATAAGTAATAAAAATAATTGTAATGGTGAAACTTCGGTAATGTAAATGAAAAAGAAAAAATCTTAATTGTGTTTGAAATGTCTGCTTCTTGCTAATACAACTTCGGCCTTCCTAGCACACTTAATTTTTATGCTAGTTTTTAAAGAGGTTGCTTGGAAGCGTTGGTTGCGTTCTAAGCGATAAGACCGACCTTACAATGGTCGGTACTTATGGTACTGTGTCTTTTCTTTTATGGCTTTTTGGGGTGTTTAATAAAGAGTTTTATTATTCTTCTTTTCTGGTAAAACTTGTAGTTTCTTCTTGGCTATTAATCCTGTAATTAGAAAAATCTTTAAATAACGTCAGCTATTAGTCTCCTTAGTTATAATTTATCTTTAAGTTCTTTATAGGGGGTTTTGTTATTTTTCCTACGAAAAATACAGGCACAAATACAAATTTACTTTGTTACAAAGTGAATACTGGGCTTTAAGCGTCTAATTTCGTGAACCGATCAAATTACACCCAAGCCTTTCATATCGGATTTCGTCGGCAATTCGTTAAACGAAGAGCGCCTTTGGTGATTTTTAAAGGAAATTGGATTTTGTTTTCTACTAAATCCACTGTTAAAGAAAACGCCGATCATACAAAATGTAGTGAAATACTTGGCTTCTTTTTAAGGTCCCGATTTTACTTTATTGTGTCTTTGAAGTGGCAATGGGCTGGACACATTGTGCGAAGCGTAGGCCAACCTCCCATAAGATGGACCGACGGTCTTGTCATCTTGACCAGGAAGTCGCTGGATACAGATAGCTCAGGACCAGCCGTTGTGGCGAGGTTTGGGGGAGGCCTATGTCCAGCAGTAGACGTCTATAGACTGATGATAATGATCATGATGACTTTACTCCATTTAGTATAACAATTTTTCAGTTACAATATACTGAAATTTCATAAAAATATCTTAAATATTATTACAAGCCATCTCCCCTACTATTTCCGCTTACTGTTCAAAGTCTAGCGTATATCAGTAGATATATCGTAGATATCTACCCTTTCACAAATTCTACGTTCAATATTAAGTTACCTTCTGGTCGGGTGAACTGAAACATTGTGAAGTTTTAGTTTTGCATATCAAAGTTGAATGTTCAAGCTCTCGTAGTTTTGCAGTTTGAATTTATTTGGCTGTAAAGTGCTTCGTTTTCTGGTAGTACCGAATTTCATGTTACAATTAATACACAGTTGTTTACAAAAATTACGAATTTCTCGTTCTTAAGGAAGTATACAAATAAACATAAATTTATAGGGGGGCTTGTAAAGGAGTAAAACCAAGTGCCTTTTCAAAAACAATCATTTAAATTCTAATTCAAAATATTATAACATCACACACAAATTCGATAAGAATAAATCAAACCGCAGCAAAATGAAATCAAGACGATTCATAGCGCAAATAATTGCGTTGAAATAATGTTATAAATAACAAGGAAGATAACTATCAGTTAACTCGTGTTTACGCGTAATTAACCCTTCGGGCATCGAAATATGGTCGCGTAGTTTATTGGTATCCTTCATAGCAGACTTGACCGTCGGGAATTGAATATTTCCTGACGCTCGGTAAGGGTTATCGAGGGAACTGAAACTGTTATTCATGTTGCACATAAATTGCTTGTAGCTGGTAATTCACGCTTGTTTATGATTGACGTTAATAGCTGTTTCAATTATGTTCTTATGTTATAATTATGTAGTCGCTAAGTGAGATTGTTAATTTAATGGTGATGTGCATTTTTGTGATAATAGTTTTACGAACGTACTAATAGAGGTAGGTTATTAAGCTTTTCTAAACACCAGCATTCTATATATGGTCTGACGTCATTTAAACGATCACAGGAATCAAAAAGCCCGAATAAGGACGGTTTATGACTAGAGCTGTTTTTCCAATTATCTAACGAGTGTTATATAAATTCGTGCAAAGCAAATTAAGAAGAAGTTAACGAATACTTATTTCTAAGTTGTAATTGAAACAAAGCAATACACTACGATTCTAGAAAAACGAATTTAATTATAATTTTATTCGCTTATGTTAATATTACAGTTGAAACAAGAACAAAGATACAAAACATTACCGAATATTATTCTGCGAATAATAACCGTAAAATTCCTATTCATATAAACCCACTACCACACACTACTTGTAGTACCTAAACAAGATTCATCTCAAACAAAGTGGATGATAATTTTAAGATTAATAAAACTATGATTATTTATTATTATAAAATTAGGCGATAAAATAGTTATAGAAAACAGTTGTGTGTAACGAATAAAGAATGAAAATAACCACATCTGTTTACCAAAAATAAATATGCGGAACTTTCTTAACTGCGATGACAAGTTGACCTGATTCTTGGCTACACAATCGCTCTGTAAACATTTTTATTCTTATTGCAATAATACATCTGTTCAATTAGATTATGTTTGAGTATGATTTTTGTTTTCACTTTTGCACATTTCATTTTTTTCGATGTTCATAATGCAACGTTAAACTCATTTTCCCGAAATTCTTACTAGAAATGTAGTATCTGTTTAATTATTTCATTCCATTTATAAATTAAGAAATTAGACCAATTTTATCAATTTTTGTTCGAGCGTACTAAAGTTACGTAAGTCCATTGTTGATTAAATTAACTGATTCTTAATTATAATTGTGAACGTCGTAGTTTTTGTTACTTTTTTACAAAAATAAGCAGATTTTTTTTCTTGTTCCTTCGTCTTAAAATAACACTCCTCCCTGCCCAATCTCCGTTAAAACAATTGAAATCTGGACAGATCCGTCCTACGGTTTCCACCCCACGTCCGGTCAATCATATCGCATGACCACTGACGCAGTCTGACGGCTACAACTATACACGACCAACCCTCGCCATACCGACAGGGCTATTCTGTAAATATCAGGTTAAGATCGTTATAAATTTGTATAAATTTTGCTTAAAAATGGCTTACGTGACAGTAAATGCCGGGCTTCATGTGTGTAATGCTAAACTTTGAATTATTTCAGTTGGTAACAAAATTATCTGATAATAAGTATGATAACCAAATAACTGAAATCATTGTTCATGAACCTCAATGCCACAAACGCAAATTAACTATCAATTTTTGACGACACATGCTGAGTCGGAGACCATTTCTGAACTGATGTTCAGAGTAAATGAATTTTGATTTGATTTGATTTCTCAAAACTTGCATGTCACAACGCACGGAAATTACTGAGACTTCTAACATCAATTTTACGTTTACTCTGCTGCACCATTAGTTCACGAACTATGCGATTTGCAACCAATTGCCGATAGAGAATAACCACACAGGAATTTAATAAACCCATACGCATACAGTTTAACAACAATGTTTGCGTTATACCCGTAAGCGTCGATCGCTGATTGAAATTTCGATATAAATTGAATCGAATAACTAATATGCATCATGCATGGTATTAAAGTACCCTTCATTCGGTCTGTTTACCTCTCGTAAATAGTGCTGGGATTAATTTGGTTCTTAATTAATGGAGTGCAGTTAAGCCGTGTGTAATTATTAATATGGATTTATGAAGCATTTCGAGATATTCTTTGATTTTATTCATTTTATATATTATGCACTTCTATTACGGTGTTACTGAAGGTATGGGTCCAGATTTGTTCTTAGTTTTCCACTGACATAACTTTGGCCCGGAGCTATGAAGTTAAATGAAAAAAAAAATGTTTTTAAATATTTTTTTATTGAGGCAATAAGTATTGTTGTTGAGTTGCAATCCTTTTTGATATTAAGTAACATTCATACAGGAACACAAAGCCAGTAAAAATTTCAAACAACTTAACTTTAGAAAAGACGTGAATGTATTTTAAGCCGTGGAATGCTTTTTAAATTAACCCGAACGTTGACCACGTGGAACTCAGATTCCTAAACGCATTTTGTTAAAATATGTTATTTTATGAGTTCAAAGGCACTTTTACTTACAACTGGGCTATTGAATTAGAATAATTTTATTTTTATTCCGTATGTATCTTAAATGGGTCGTTACCATAAAATACTTAGAGTATTATTCTTTTTTTATTGCACGAGGTATGTAAACGACTTCATAAACTGTTTAACATTAAGAAGTAAGAACCACCACAACACATTAAATTAAGCAAAAATATTATGCTTCACATCCGTAAAACAAGTCCTTAAGCTGCAGTTGCAAATATTTATTAGTATGTTTATAATATATTAGCCGCCAGGTGAAGTATAATTTTTGCCAAACCAATGCAACAAAATAAAGTTGACCGCGATCCAGAACGCCAAATAAAACATAACCTAAAATTTGCATTACATGTGCGGGCGCAGGTGGCGAACAGGTGCACAATCTGATCATACATTATTTAACTGAGAACTGTAACGATTCTTAATATTAATACTTTTAATAGCCGGACGTTTTGCAAATGTCCTAATTTAAAGTTGTTTCTGTTACACCTGCTTTTTACATCGCAAAAATTCTAATTTGAAATGCAATTTCTCTTTCAAAAAGTAACCTCAAAGTAAGCAAAGAGTCAATGTAAATACATTTCGATTACAAATCTGAAAAGCCAAATTCAACCAAATATACTTTTACATTGAAACGAGCGGTCTTTGATTCAATTTGGCATATTATCTCCCCAGAGTACTCATGAAACCGTTCCGCAGAGAAATTCAATATTCTGTTACCGATAATCAAATTGCATTCTGAAAGCTGCACTGATTTTTATTATTGAATCATAATTTGGGGACTCTGAATTGATATTGTTTGTGTATCTGTCCAATTAACATTTGTAAGGATATTATATATTTTTTTAAAATTTAGGATTTATACTTTATTTACTGTGTTATGTTGTATTGATATGATGTAACTTTGTGCAGAGCGTATTATTTACTTTATTATAATTAATTATAGCGCTTAAGTGTGTTATTTATTAATGTTATGATATGATTTTGTTATCAGATGTAACAGTTCTTTTTAAACTACGAGTATGATGCAAATGGCTGATGTAAATTATTATTAGTCAACAGAAAAAGTAGAAGACTAGTAAATATACCTACTGGTTTTTGATTCAAGAATTATAAAGGCTATTAGTAATAAAAATCCATCCAAAAATACTAAATTCGTTCACATATTTATTTACTCATTCATCATTCGCTTTATTTCATCAAAAACGTTATCTCTGGTACATTTCCATACCTGTCTCATTTATCAAAGAGATTCCATAACATGAACCCGTTATATTTAGGAATATGCCATTATATATGCGAATCCCGTGGATTGTCGCCATATTTGATTTAGAATGGTGATTTCCTGTGGGGCGGGAGCTAAGTGTTCTTCAAAGGCTTATAATGAATATGAATATTGCATTTAAAGTCATGGTGAAGGTAGGAAATTGTGTCTTGGATGGTAAAATAATTGTGTGTTATAATATTCGAAATAAAGTTTATCCATCTGTAGAAGTTTAAAATCTGTTAACATATTATGGTTGGCTGGTATTTTTTGTGAATTAGATTACTGATATGATACTAAAGATGCTAATATATTATAGCTATGGCAGACGACAAGTAGATATTAAAATCATAACACATCATCAGGAAGGTTCCAACTCGTATGTTTAGTTAGTGTAAGAGAAAAAATAAGTATAAGATTGATGTATATATTTCTGAATGTTCTTGAATGTAGATATTTCTGTATTCAAGACAGGATTAAATACGATTATTGTATGTAAACTAGCCTAGCTTATCGACCATTTTAATAACGGACCAATTCCAAATGCACCTCTTAACTGTTTCATCTTTTAAAATGTACAAACACTTAGATTAATACACGAAACCCATTACCGATACGACACAGGTGTAAAGTAAACAACATAGGGTGTAGGCGTGTATTATACGCCGGAGATGAATGTATATTCCATGCACTCAAATTGCAGTGTTGTACGTGAATATTCAAATCGGTCGTGTAATAACGAAGGGGTGTCTACTATCGTCCGTCGTGCACTCGGTCCATTTCCATAAAAGCCTCTTCAATCTCACAAAACGTTACGGGAATTTCAATTCACGCTTAACGTTTTTTGCTTTGTTTCCATTATTTATTACAAGTGAACCGACCTGATTGCATGATTTCTGTTGTAGTTGTTGGTCGTTAGCGAATATTTCTGAAAAAAAAATTACTTTTGAAAATTTTGATGTTGTTTGAGTTTTGATTTAAAAACCTCAAAACAACAAATAGCAACGTTAAAACTACAATAAAGTTAGTAAAATGAATTTGATTTAAATCTCAGGTATTCAAAAAAATTGATTCACCTTCTCTTAATAGTTTTTAAAAGCATGACTTAAGAACCAGTATTTATATTTTTTAAAACATTCGTCTTCTACCAATTGAAATATCAGATGCTTAAGATTAAAATAACCAAGTGATCCATTTTCCTCAATTTACAAACGCTTAATTTATCTGTATCCATATCATTTATAATCCTCGGCCGTTAAATTAATCGGCGGCTGTAAATTTTGTTAGTAACATCTTTCTTTGTAGTGCAGACGTCTACTATTTCAAAAACATTCAGTTTGAATGAGTATTTTTAGTACGACATTTATTTGATATATGGTTAGAACTAACATGAATAAAACTGAGACATTTATATAATAGTACTGAGGCCGCGCAACTTCGTCAGCATCACTTTCAATTAAAAGGTAGTCTATGTTCATCATTAGGTTGAGAGGTTTAGGCGGAAAAGTGTAACAGATGACAGAGTTACTTTCGCATTCATAATATTGGTAGGGATAAAGAATTTTCCTGAAGAACTAGGTTTTCAAAATATTTTACAAGAAATTTTGCTGTTTATAAAATATTTTTTGTCAAGGATGTAGGATTTAAGAGAACTTAAGTAAGGAAGATTTATAAGAAGGTGGTAATAATTACAATATGTGTAAAGTCACTTTATTTTCATGAAACCAATTTATGAATGAGGAAACATATAAGTATTCTAACTATCAGTTGTTGACTGGTTTTTGGGCATAATAATATTATCAATACAAGTTCAATTTATCATTTTGTGGTCGCAAAAACCGCATAAAATAATATTTTAAATGCTAACACGTCGCGTGGTCACGTACTCTGATAGAATACGATGTATTTTTTACTTGACGAACCAATCATTATTTTGAATTGTAATTTTTGGTGTCGCCGGTAGTTTCTATATTGCAATAATAATTTAAATCAAGTTTAAGATGTTAATGTCAAAAGAGTCACCGAAGCGCGCAATTTTTCACTAAGCTGAGATTATATAATCTTTGTATAATATGTTGTTGAACCGATTTTAAAGTGAAATAGGTACTTAAATATTTTGAACACCACAAAAATGATTTTGAATATGTGAGTATAACTACTTACTTTTTCTTAGATAAGTTTTCCAAGATAAAAATAGTATTTCTAACAACTTACTTTACTAGGAGTGAAAAATAAGTAAAAAAAGAGAGAAAATAAGATTATGCTTTGACTATAGCTAAGAATTAGAAAATTCTTATTTCTTCAAGCGAGAGTTAATAATTGAATGTATCGCTACTTAGTACTATCAATAACGTTCGTCAACCCAGAACTAGTTCCTAGTATAGGCAATCCCAGTGTTACATAAACAGACGGTTGAGATGTCTGGTTTAACAGAAATAGAACTCAAGCATAACTAAATAAAGAGAGACACTAAGAATAAACTTTGTTTTACCTACACTACAGTTAACAAAAAAACAAACAACGGTCATAAATTAGCTAAGATTAGTGAATTCTTATTTCTTCAAGCGAGACTTTTAATTGAAAGTATCGTTACTAAGTACCTACTTACTATCAATAACGTTCGTCAACCCAGAACGAGTTCTAAGTATAAGCAATTCCACACTGTTATGTTGTGTTTACATATTGGATAACCAACATCCAACGCACGTCAAAAACAAATGACGGTGACGGCCGACCAACATGTAAACGGGGATTTTGTACGCATTGGCTGGCATTGAAATTATATGAAACACCGTTTGACAGTTGGCCCACTAGTTGTTATGGAAGTTGGTGATCCAATGTAAACGTACTTACCATTACATACACAATCAGTTGAGATGTCACTAGTCTAAGACTCCTCACACGCTCGTTATGACCGCTAAAAAGAACTAGCTGAGACTGATCGCTTCGTTTTATTTAAATTGCCTCTAAAATTATGAAAATAGGTTACTTTATGGCTCAGTTATTTCTATCATTTTTAACTTTTCAAACTGTGAACCGCTTCTTTTATTTGACCGAATGAATACATTTATGATACATTATCTATAGGAAAGACTATTTAATCAAATTGTTTTTATCTTAAAGAAAGTCCTTAAAAGGTAGGCCGTAGGTAGCGGCCCCGCAGTGTCCGCTGACATTGCAGAGGTCCATGAGTAACGGTAACCGCTTACGATCAGGTGGCCCGTTAGCTCGTCTGCCTACAAGGCAATAAAAAAAAATCTACCCACTCCTTATCACATAAAGTTCAGCTTCATGTTTCCTTTCCTATACCAAAAATATCGAAAATCAGTCACAATTCACAAAATTAGATAGGCACTATTATAAAGTTGGTTATCGAACTAAATATTCGTCACATGGTATACGACCACGCCACTGTATATATAAAATCTGGCTTTATTACCTAAGTACCATTATGATCACGTGGGTAAAACAATGTATGAAGACTGCACCGCTCCATACATTTGCGGATGCATGTCCGACCATACAAACTTGCATTTAAATTAAGCAATTCATTTGTCGACTCGAAATTAAGTTGATAACAGTGACATCATTAATTCTTGGAAAGATAATTAATTGAATGAATGAATTCCACTTTTAAATGTTCTGTGAATTGATTGTTTAATTAAAATAATGGTAAAGAGATAAAGAATAAAACAGAACACATTGCCTGTTTTCTTCCACAACGTGATAAGTCCTTTAATTATTATTGTTCTGGAGATATCATATTGTTGAAGAAAAGCAAGGACATGTCATAATCATTTTTTTCTTAAGACACTAAATGGCTTGGGTGTTGAAGTTCATAGATGGTACAACTACTACTGGACTATTAGGCATTTGAGGTATTTGAAATATACAAATTACTGACTAAAAGGTAAATTCAGAAACCATAACAAAAACGATTAAGATAGTGTCATTGTGAACACGGGCTCAGGTCATTGACCCTGCCAATGCGGGCACCAAATTTGGTATTGAACATCGTCGAGGACGTCTATCGAATGTTTCACTTGATGACAAAAATTCCACAGATTCACGTCTATTTGTAGATTTTTTCCTACCTTGTTTCTTGTAATTTGTTAATCGGATTCTGGTATTTGTTTCTTTACTTATTTTTGTGATACTTTTGTTTGCAAAATTAATGCAAAAAAATAGGTAATTGTAATCAGTAATGAATGGATTGTGTGAAAGATGATGTGTCAGTTTACGGCAAGTTATTTATGTTAGAATAGGAGTATATGAAGAAAGATAAACAAAAGAAAATCAGTTACTACGACAAGAGTACCTACTCTACTTAACATAAGAGCTAGAATTAATCCTTAAAATATACTTATTTTGATGTCAGACGACAGTTTAAGCCGTGAACTAATAGAATGAGCGGTTCAAATTAATCATTCGACACCGTCTGCACCCGAAACAGATGTAGCTCGGGGAATATTGATGAATCGATTACATAAGTACTTGAGCTCGCATCGATTAGCCGAAATCGAATCACTTAGACTTAAGACATGGATGTTATATACCGTTTTTATAGTATTCACAGGAATTAAGAAAACCTAAAGAGTAATAGTTTTCGCATTTTTTTTTGTCTATATAATTATAGTTTCTATATTGTATATAGCAATTATATTTTTGAGACATTTTTAATTATACAAAATAACATTGCGTAGCGGTTCGAATGTTGCACCCTAAACAGCAAAATTATTTGTAATAATATTTCAGCAAATGATTCAAAATTAGCTTTAATATTAACTCAAAATGTTAGTAAATAGGTTGTTACAAAAATATTAATTATTTTCGTTTATTACGTCAATGCTTTAGGAGTCAATCTTTGGTTATTTCACGCATCAACGCAGCTCTCCATCACGCCCTATTGAGTTCTGTTTCGTCATTATTCCTTTGTGAAATCTCTCACAATTTTATGGAGTAATTGTTCACTCAAATTGCTAATTTGTAGATAAAATTCAAGGCGAACTTGTACTTGTTAGTTACGATAAAAACTAGTTGTCAACAACCTGTGTAAATTAAATAGTAGTTTCAGGTATTGGATTATTTGGTTGTGTGTTTATTTCTATTGGAGGACATAGACAACTTCTAACAACTTGATTAATAGTCAAGTGAACTTCGTATTCAACTGTTTTGGAAATTGTTTTAGACGAAATCAGTTTTATAAAATACACATCGATCTATATGAAAATTACTATTATATTAATAAGAAAAATAGGTATCGTAGGTATTCATGAAAGAAACTTGATGCAGCAATTTGAAAAGTACTAAAATAATACCATTAGCTTCTGAAATTACTGTCATACACTTTGTTGGACTATAAAATATTTTGCAAGAGACATGTACAAATATGAATTGAGGCAGTATTACGACCGAAATTATATTATTCTCCCCTCGCGAATGAGGCATTTCTGTAACGACTCCGCTTTACTTACGATATTACTTTGACCACATTAATTCGGCAGCTATAAAGTTACCTGTTGAGAGGTACTCCCTAGAGAATCCTGGGGATTCAGGGCAAAGAGAAATTTGCTTTAAGTAGCTACATCAAAAGGGAAGTAGTCTTCTCGGAAAACTTTTTAATTACCATAATAGAAGTTTGTAGGCTGTAGAATATATTGGCGTAAGAGTTTTTTCACGTGGAAAAGATTTACAGACTATTGATCATTACACAGTACTGACTGGATAATATTATGTATTTTTCTCTTCTTTCAAGCTGAAGTGAAGTGAATGTCTTGTTGAAATAAAACTTAGAACCTCTTTTGTTTTTACAATCGTTTAATCTTTTTTTTCCATCATAATATTATGATATAATTACCGTAGTACCGTAGTTAGTGTGACCTAGGTATGTAAAACCTTTCCATGATCGACAAAAGTTTCAGTCAAAATATACCTTAAATTGTCAACAATGTCCACAACTTCAACAACCATTGCATGCGTTGTAAATTAGGTAAAACGTCACTTGAATTCATCTATTTATCCACATGCATTACTGAAATAATAAGCAGGTGTGTTCTCAGTTTAAAATGAAATTACTTTACGAAACATCAAAAAGTCTTTATGATATCGTTTTAGGATCTTACAATATTGTTATATCCCAGTAAAAGCCTTTACACAAACCTATTTTTAGTTTTACGACGTGATCGCAATTCGATGTTTTCCTTCCAACTATGTTGTTAGTTTAAAAGCTGTAAAACTGACATGAGACGTGTCCCATATGGACGGTCTATATTTCGTGTTACTTTATTAGCACACTTTGATGTTTTTTGTTTGGTTTTTATAACACTTTTAAACTGACTAAAGGTTTTTTGTTTCAGGTATGAATTGATTGTTTTGATACGGATTGTTGAAAGTTTGGTAAGATTTAGGTTAAGGATTTAATGTAATCGTTTACTTTATGGTCTATAATAGAACTTTGTTAGTCATGTACTTAAAACTTCTTGTTTTCATTATTAAAGTTTGTTATAAGGAATACAACCTACCTCTTTGAAATTAACAATGAAAAAGTTCTTTACACAGACTAGTCCAATGACATCGTTTTACAACAATTTATCATATTAATGTGTAAGATCTATATGTGTAGTGAGGCGAGTAGTATGAAAATAAATAATTTATTTCTTATCCATTTGTCAACATTTCATTTTAATATCAATGCAGCTATCAACCACAGACACGAACTTATTTGCAAAAGTGTGTCTGCTTATTTTTACTGCACTTCCAACTGTGTATACTTTTACAATAACAAACGAAAATATACCTTAAAAGAAGTGCTTTAGTACTTATTTTAATTGTACACGATATCGGGAAGCTAATTTATCATTTATTTCGTTTCAATAAGGTTTATTTTGGCTAAAGGCTTGTTAAGGAATTGGTTGTCGCAATGTGCCCCTATCGAATGTCAGATGCAGAACCATTCACATAAAGTTCATGAATTAAAGTCCTGCGACGTCGAAGCTATTTCTGAAGTGTATTTAGAAATAAATTATACTTATAATGCTTATTTTGTCTGTTAGCAAAAATGTTGACAATTTCTGAAAATATGTATTTGGTTAAAGAAGAATCTTGTTTAGTTTCCAGTCTACAAGTATTTTCAATGTGTGTCTTATATTTTATTTACTCTTACGAGTGTATCTTAGTTTTGATTATCGCTTACTTTATACCTTGAAAATATTCTTTAAAAGCATACCATTTTTGAGCAAAAACTGCTATTAATAAACCTTTATTTTACGGTAATGAAAACGAATATGATGCTTGAACAAAATAATATGTTAGCACTGTATGAAATACAATTTTTATAAAAATCGTGATTACATCATAAAAATTTGCCAAAGGTCAGTGTAATATTCTTAGGAGTCACTAGAACTTCTACAATTACGAGAACTTAACTACAGAACAATTTAACCTATACTAATAATTATATCTTATTTCTACAATGTAGACAAATAAATCGTAGGACTACGTATCGTAAGTGCAAAATCTAGTTCCAACTGGTCCAGTTAGTATTTTTTACTTTTATAAAGATAAGACCTGTTCAGACGAGTCTGGGTTTGTTCTTATGATATATTGTAGTGAGATATTTATAGTTCACTAATAAATTTATCAGGTAAAAGACGGAGTGAGTTCTTGATGTTTAAAATTTTAGTCAAAGTTTTCAATACAAGATATAGATACGTTCTACTGGTGGAGATTTTTAAAGGTTGTTATAAATACCGTCAGTTATTAAAAGTTTTGTTTTTATAAGCACTATATTGTACCCTAAAGTAAAAGAGCAGTTTTAAAATTTTGACACTAAACTGAAAAAAATTAGGCAAACCAAATGAGAATCTTTTCTCCTAAGTAAAACTTTCCCAATCAAACACTCTCTTTATTCTGCTGATATTTCAAAAAATATAAACATTATCAATATAACGGTACCTTTCATATATTAAATGTTTCATATTACATGTTACAATAACAACATGTATTAAATAAAATCGCTCTCAATTTTAAGTTGACATTAAATTATGCAATTCATTTAACCTTTATCCATCTTGTTAATCCAGTTGACAACAACTCATTATTTAAATGATGCAATTTATTTACGTCCCAATTAATTAAGTAATTAATGATTAGCAGGCTATCGATGTGTGTCGAGGTCACCTTTGTATGTAAATGCAGTTTTTACAGTAATTATTTTTAAATGAAATAACAATGGAAACTTCATTATTATACAACGTTGTTCTGTATTAAATGTGAACTATTAACTTTGCAAGAGAAAGACAAAGCTTTATTAAAATTCTAAAGATCATAGTCATAAACCCATAGACGTTTTCTGAACATAGACCTCCCTCAAACCTCGCCACGATGATCAGTCTTGCGCTGTTGCAACAATATTAAGACAATTAAGTTTTTATTAAAAGAGACATCGATCGCCATTTATTTCTTTTCAATCCATTCTCAAAACTAAAGAAGTTAAGAAATATTAAATGTTACTTCTTTTACTTCCATTACGTATAAAGACGTCGTAAAAGAAATAGCAAACGAGAGAGTTTTCTCGCAGTAAACTAGTTATAAAACTCATGTTATTACTACATTTGTGGTTAGTGGTGAAGCGTGTGAATTTGCTATAAAATTAAACGTAATACAGCACAACGGTCATCAGAACATATTTTCAATTATGACTCAATGAAAGTACCATAATAATGTTAATTCAATAAGCCTCAATATCGAGTGGTACTAAAGACTTACTTCAAAAGGCTATATTCCAAACTGAACAAAATGATTGAAACATTATTTTCTTTTATATATTGATACGAAAAACGAATTAAAACAGCTTTTTTAAGGCACTGTTTTAGTATCAAAAGCAATTTTTTTTAATAAATCAGAAAACCCTGCATTTCAAAAACAAAAAATAGTTATCTGATCTATTTTTCCTACAACAGGAAATCCAGCCCAAAAACACTGATGCTCCAAACTTCATGTTCAACAGAAGATCAAGAAAATATTTTCGCACGATCCCATCCAACGTCCTTTGTATTGCCAATAGCCTCGAGGCTCGGCCAACCCCTGCTCTGTATCCATTTGACAAGTCCTCCCCACACGACCCATTTGTAAGAAGATGAGTATATAATTCCAACCCGACAAGTAGCAACGCGGCATTTTTCTTTCCCTCAGGCTGCAGCTACCCTTTTAGTATTTCTACTGAACTTTTTTGCGTTAAAACTCAGTGGATTCTCTTATTAAAATATGAAATCTTTGAATTTTGTCTGTTATATGCGTTTTGCTTTTATGGAATGTTGTTTATGGTTTTATTAATGGTGTTACTATCATAACATATTTATAATTCTACTGATAAGGTGCGTTTGACCGCGACACATAGCTGATAAATCAGAAGTCGTAAATAAACACTATTATTTACACTGCTAATTCAGTTGGTTGATGGTTTGTTTTTTGTATTTAAATATTTGATTTCCATATTTTTCAATACTTAATTTATAGAATACAAATAAAATCTGAGCTTAAAAAGGCAAATTCTAGTACCAATTAAAATCAAAATGCATCACTAAATTATAAATCAATCTCAATTTTTAAACAAAACTATATTTAAACTTAAGGAAAAACATTTAGCAACATCACGGTGACGATGTTATTTATACACCGAATAAAAGCATTTTACGACATCTGCAAGTTTCCGGTCTCTTTGCAGAATGACGAGCTCTAATTAATAACATTTGGTATTAAATTTCCAACTTTGTACCGAGTTCATTCACATCTTAAGTTTATATGGGTCATATGTGACTCGACCGATCTTAATGTCTAGTAGAATGCATTTGGGAGTCTATTAAACATTAAATGAAATTAGATCCATTACAATGTATACATAGCATGAAAAACCAAACATTATTTGTCACATAAAAGTAACAAAGAAATAAAAACATTGCAGAGGTTCATAAGCGACGGTAACCACTTACGATCAGGTGGCCCGTTGGCTCGTCTACCTACGCGGCAATAAAAAAAAAATACATAACAGACACACATTTCTAGCTGAATCGATCGTTCAAATACCCCAACAGCATTCATTCATTCGAAATCAAATAAACAAACATTTTATGACAAATTCATTTATGTACTGGTAATATGCTGCAAAACTTTTTTCAACTAGTAAATCCAGGAATTTGTTTAAAGCTCTGTATTGTTGATAATACTTTTTATTATACAGTATTATTCTGTTATTATTACTTACTACTCAACAACTCTCATTAATGGGAAAGCGTTTGTTTACTTTCATCGGATGTTTCGAACTCCCTCGTGTAAACAAATATAAATCAATTTAAACAAAATGTATTAAAACGCCGAATAAACTTCTGAAGATTGATTTATATGTTTTATTATAACGTTCCTATTCTTACGAAATTAGTGTTATTAATCTTATTGTAATAACATTCCTCATTTGCGTTTAGTTTGAACGAAAATATTTTCGTTTTAAATATAGAACGCCTCACGCGTTTTTGGTTCACGTTTAAGCTGTTCATTAGTCTTTTGAACTAGCTTATTGTCAAACGGGAATAGTCCCACATATTTGGAACTTAAAAATAAGTCAATTATTGAGAATGGGTTCGTTGAGTTGGTTTGGTCAACTCTTTCAACTAGCATAGATATCTTGAAAATACAAAATAGAGAATCCTATAAGCATTAAAGTTAGATTTATTTTAATTTTAGTAATTATTTCTAATGTTCGTGAGTAGTGGGAATATTTACATTTAAAAAAAAACAATACGAGTATTTAGAATTAAAATATTGTTGTTGTATAAAAAGTAGGTACTATACCTACTTTTTCTCTAATCACTTAAAGTTCCCCCCCAAACTCGATTAAAAAGATTTCGTACCTATATAAAATATTAAAGAGAGAGATTATAAAATATAACAACCACAAAGTGTGCAAAACATTTTGCATAATATTTTCACGATTATAAATAATTGCGTCCGTGAAATTCTCTACTAACTCACCATTTAATTCACGGATTTGCATACAAAAGTTTCGCTCGCTTAATGCAGCAGCGGAGGCTTGAAGTTAAATATTTTATTTGTAAAGAGTTGTACGTGTGTATCCACACTGTTTTCAGAGTTAGGAATGCTGCATTAAGGTTTCAGCTTTTGAGCAGTAAATTGCTAGACTTTCTACAATTTTGTATATTTTAACTGCTGCTGTCTGGTCGCATATTTACTTGTTAAAGCTCTCTTAACTCCGTAATTACCACTCTTTAAATATTAAAAAGTGATTCTGGCATGTTACGCAACTTTTGTCCAGCCTTAACACAAAAACTAGCTAAGTTAGCATGTAAAATACTAGGTGACAAATACTCAGCAGAGAAGGGTTAGCTGTCAAAATATCATGTTTCAAAGTTCCCCTTCGATAACACTATTAAATCCGGACTTCCTGAGGTAGTCAATTTCAGATCCGGTCAACTTTATATCCCCTCCGCATTAAATTTCTTTAATGCTTTCTATGAACATCATTTAGCTGTCAAAATTATATAGTTTTAGAATAATATATTTTTAATCGAACTTTAAATCTGTTACATCAAATTACATTTGCTAAGCTAGCTAAGCAATCATTGATTACCTTGATTATTGTACTACATCGAGCTTTTTTGCATTGAGGTACACCATCCTAGTCTAGATGTGCTTAAGATTTAAGTTCAAGCAATATGTTTTGTTTCTTTTCGTCTTATCCACCCACTGATTTCTATTTCGCTCACACAATATTTGTCTATTCTATATCCAAAACTTAAACTACATTCTGTAATGACAACAAGTCAGGTGTATTATGCGACTATCGACCTCACACCGGTTGCCAAACAGCGGTCGAGTCGCTCTACTTCTTTTCAAGGTTACTATTATGTATTGTGATGAATCTATTTGCGTTTAGATCACGACAAGACAAGTGTAAAATTCATTGTACGTTTAATTTGGCTCTTCATTCATCCACTTGTGAACTATTTGCTACACAGTATATTGGATTGTAAATGAAGTAGTCGATAAAAAACATGTTGAAAACTGCACTCTCATCTTGATGGTATAAACAACCTAGATTCTACGCGTCTGTTAACGGCAAACTTAAAACGTAACATTTTTTATGATGACGAATTCTACTACACTAGTTTACAAACAGCATGTTTTTTGTCTTATCAAACTACTTGTGACTTATAATTGGCACAGCTTTACTTTAGTTTTACTTTTGATGCAAGTTGATGAACAAAAATGGGCCATCGTGGCTCTGTAATTATAAATAACTGACTCTCTCCATTTATGTGGATATCGCATGGAGGTTTATAATAAATAAACTTTAATACCTTCTTCTCTTCACCGCCCTAAAGTCAACTAACAAAGAATGCCTATGGCATTAAGTCCGCTATTGCACATCATTCAATTTAAATCATAACGATATATGATTTACTAAGATATACTTAACTAGTAATACTTTTAGTAAAGCCTCGGTATTGTATAGTGAAAACTTTATGTATTGTTTCATTTGCGAGTTTTTTCGCACGTTCCATTACAATAAAATCTTCGTATTTCGGTTCGTTGAACCTTTCGGATATTTCGCGAGCCATTGTTTTACATTCGTGTATATATTTTATAGATTTTGGCTTCATTATTTCGAACTTTATTGCCTTTAAATTTATGAAAATGTGTCTGGGGTTTCAGGCGCGGTTTATGTGAAATTTATATTTTACAGGAACACTGAAAGTTTGAGTTATATGCAGGTGTGAGCCCAGTCTAAATCTCCCTAAGGTTATTTCATGAGTGTTGGGAAGTTTATAAATAACAGTGTTAGTAAAAATAATAATAGTGACTCCGATTTTAGATAGAGTTTTAACACAAACAATACGTGAAAAAAAAGAAAACTATTATAATATCAAACTTAAAAATATAATCATACAGACATACCTTAATTTCACAACTAAGATCAGCTGTCTCCCTCCAACCAAAACGGACAAATACCTCACGGCAGACATTAAACGTATAATTACTAAGTACGAAGCCGCATTTACATACGTTTCCTGTACAACACATACTGTTCCACAATAGTCACGGTTCGCTTGCTACAATATCAAGGCACCACCTGGCGTCAATTATTGGTTGTGAGCTCTTAGGAAACTACTGGAATGGTGATATATTGGGCGTGTGATATTGGGCTTGCTGATGTTGAAATAAATATACTTTTTTCCATAATCTGCTGGTTAAAGGATTGGTGCGAATGTATGAAGATAATGCACTCATTATTTTTTCCTTTTTGGCTTCTAGTTACCAATGGCCTCATATCGACGGCAGCAAAGAACAAGAAGACATCTGCATTTTGCCGAATTTAACTTTTATGGATATTTGAATCCAGAATTCTTTATTTTATCTGGTAAAATTTTTTTTTCAAACAAAAAGTGTTTTTTTATGTGTTTTTTGTTGCGTAAATAAAGACATATACACTATTTTTTTGAAAAAAAACGAAGTACACCCGCACATCTACCGGATAACCGTGTGTGCGTCGTACAATTTAGCAAGTCACTTAGTATAAACAAAGATATCCGTTAGAAAAAACGTTTGCTGTAGGTTCTTTACCTTCTTTATTCGATTGGTATGATGTTGATGGAAATGGTGTGAAATTATATTTCGCGATCTGGATGCGTTCTTCACTTTTTACTTCTTTTCTAAGGAAAAAGTCTTACGTAGAAACGAATACATGGCAGTTGACTCATCTTATTTATTTTTCTATGCGATGTAGAAAAAGACATCTGCAGTAATACGAAAAAAAAACAATAATTTATTTAAAATATGTCGCTATCTGCTGCGAAACATTATTTTATTTACACATTCCTAATTTGAAAAACCTGGCATTCTTATAGTAAAAGTTATCACACTTTCTCACAAAAAACGCTCTCCTGGAAACTAACGATTTTGTAGATATCTGTTTGTTCTTTGCTGCCGTCGATATGTTAACTAAGACTACGTAGTCCTTTACGTTATTCATGAATAACATTGGATAGATTGCAATGTCGTATCGAAAAGGAACTTAAATGAGAGGTTTAAATGACTTAAAGTAAAATCTTCAAATTCCAGTATTTTTTCATTTGCAATCACTCAATGAATTACAATTATTTTGAAAATAACATTCATAATTTCATGCATATCTTTTACATTAAGTTTAGTTACGTACATTACATTCAATTTCCAAATCTAGTATTATTTTAACTTACAAGAATATTTTACATTTATATTTGTAAATATCATCCTATATATTTTGTGTTAGTAAATTACGTTAGTATCGAATACACACGCCACCTGGTGTATGCACGCATTGTGCACATGACTGCACAAACTATGGCACAGTATGGGGAGTTCACTCGATCGATTAACATCAAGTAGAGGGGGCGGCGCGACGGGAAAGAGTGCCTTGGGCGTAACGCGTCGCGCCGTCCCTCATAACCCCGTGCTGGGTTCTGGCCCCAGCCGGGGTTCGGACGCTGAGTGTGAGCGGTTGGAGGTTTTAGTGCGGTTCAACTCCCACATGCCCGCTTGGCGGGCGGGGATCCGGTGATTTCCTCCAACTAAAAAAAAAAAAAAAAAAAACATCAAGTAGATGTGTAATATTAATAATTTTGGCTGTTAACTTATTACTGCATAATATAATCTGTTCGAATTAAAGATAAGACTGTTCTACTCGTATTTCAGATTCATGTATATAAACTGTCGTATTAAGCAGTTGACTAAAAATAGTTACATTAATTTTTTATGAAAAAATAATAAGGATAAACAAAATAAAAAGGGACAAATAAATATCAATAATACAATAACAAACAGCACAAAAAACTAAACATTCATGAAAACGATGTCACATTACAACACTAATTAAATTATCGATACACGAATCGATTTTAAAATTCTATAACAATCGTCTCACACACGCACTGACCTAGTTACCGTAATTAGAAATACCTACAACTGAATAAGACAATCATTGCCACCCAGGGATTGCTGAGGTCGTTTTATTTTCAAACTCGATATTGCGTGATATGCATGCAGTCTCTCCAATAGTATGTTGCAGCCTTTTTTTGTTATCATGCTTTTCCTGAATTTATTAAAACGCACTTTTTGCACTAAAGTATTTTAAAGGTTAGTTTTGTAGTAGTTTAAGATTGTTTTAAAAGGAAGTTGTAAGAGTTATAGGTACCTACAATCTAAGTGATATAAAAATCAAAACAGATAAGAGCCCAACTGTGGCACACTTATTTATGAACTTAATAGTAGTTAGAACGTAATAGTGTTGTATGTATTGTGTTGTTGAATGTTAAACACCAGACGTAATTGTTACTATTTTACAATTGGTTATTTGATCACCAAATTGAAATACCATACATTTATTTTGGTTAGGCTTTATTGTTTAAGACTAATTAACAGTAATGACTGCAACATATACATCAATTTGCTGCGATTATAGCTCTTATTGATCTAGTAATAAGAGTGTATTGATTTTCTTCTAATGACTTGAAAACGGCGTGCGAAATTCCTCTGAATTCTTCACTCGTTTATCAGTCAGTGTTACGCTTTCCACTTGTAATGTTCTAATATTTGCGTATTTTAATTATAAGTGTGGTGATATCGTGAATTTAGTTTTGTTCAGTATTCTTTGGTTATTTAAAGGTATTGTTATTTGTTTCGTTACTGAGATTATTGAGTTAGCAGGCACTGTAGAAAGTGAATTTCTGCAACTTAGGATTAAGAAAGAACATTAAGGTATATTCTTTTTGTTGTCATATAATTATTAATGATGCTTATGACTATGAGAGCCCAACGCCCAATAAGAAATACATACATTTTAAATTTAAAAATGTAAATTTACATCATTGTGTTTTTGCAGTATATTTGATTGAACTACATAATTTAAATATTTATTACTTTTAGAAAACATGTGGTACTTCATGTATAAGGTGGCTATAACAATTGGAACGAAGTTCCTTATCGCGCGTTATCGAAAGGGGGCTAGACGGAAAAAAATGTTACGAAAAGTTGTCACGACACTTTTTTAGTTGACACGACACTTTTTTTTGTTTTAAATGATTAAATTGCTAGATGGCGCTGTGATCAAAATCTTTTAAAACACGTTCACACTTTGAATCGAAAGAAACTTCGTTCTATTCGGGTTTCCCATGACACCTCTCCGGATTTTTTTATCGGATATACTACTTACTACTTATTGTTAACTCGTCTGAGTACCAAGTTATAAAACAGATTTTTCTTTTCGATGACACGATTGAAATCACGAGATCCACCTAGTTGCCAATAAAACATGTTGTTTTAGTCCACATTTAATGGTAGTCGTTAACTTACCTAACTCTCAACCCATCATTGTTTAGAAATGATTTATGTTATTACTTAACGTTGTAACTACTATGGTTACAACATTTCCTTCATAACATATTTATATCAATAGATTATTATTTATTCATATTTATTTTTATATCAATAGATGTAACTATCGTATCGTAACTTGTGATTTTTATTTTTAGATATTGTTCCGATTAAAGCAATTGAGGTTAAAAGAAAATTTGAAAAGCAAATAATCCAATTTTTTCCTGTTTTTCTTTAATCTTTCTACCGTGTTCAATCGCTCTCTAATTATGTTTAAAGTAATCCTATTATTTATTGGTCAAGCATATACTTAACGGAGAATTCCAACATCCTACACTGTCGGAAATAAAAAGCAGTTTTCGCCGTACCCACTTCCAACTTTGGAGGAATATTTTATAATATTTATTTGAACTTTGAGTTTCAGGCACAAAAACCTATGGCCCTGACCACTACACCAAGGCACTGCATGACTATTGGCACGAAATTACTGTCCATATTACTGACAATTTTAGACGATGCACGGCCTTCAAGACTTCAGGCCATCAAGCGAGTGGGGAGCGATAGGTTTTTTCGTTACGGAATTTCTGGATTCGGTCCCCGCGCTCCAGGACCACGATAGAAGCTATGTAATAGCTTAAAACAGACGATTTGAGTACTCCTCTTTTGTGGAAGTCGGTCAATAAGTAAATGTGTACACTAGATAGAATGACAGAATATACAAAGCAGTATTCGTAGTACCTACTACCGACCTTGGTTGTAACACTACTATAGAATGACTTTACTAAAATAGCGCCGCTATGTCACGTACGTAGAATACGATGGAGTTTTTTTTTTCTGTTGTACGTAAATTACTGTACCGAACTGTATCACTTAAAGTTTTTGTTTTTTTTAGTATTACCACCAAGTAAATGTTTGACTTATTACAGTAAAGTTACTTCCTTGCTAGTTTATGAATTACTTTAAATTATGATAATATTATTATACCAGCATCCAGAAAGAGTTGTAGAAAGTTTTTGAAACAACTGTGAAAATTAAGTAACAATTATTTAATTAAATTAATTGAAATAAAATAGCTCTATATTTATATTTAATTATATAATGGCCTGGTTCGGTTGTTCGATATCATGTCATAGTACTATGTTATCTATGGTTAAACCTATGTTGCAATAGTTAGTATTACTTCAGAATACACAGAAATAATCTTAATAATTAAATGACCAATACAAAATCGACCTTAACTTAGTTAGAATAGGCTTCATATCACTTTGACATATTCCACTGAACCTCCCGTCGTTATTTCACGCGTCTGCAAGTGACATCTGTTCGATCCTGTGATACTAATGTTATGAAGGCACGAATATTAATGGACGAACGGAGTAATATCTATTGAATGATTAATTATACAAGACATAGAATATGATATATAAATCATATCACATTTGATTGAACGTATCAATTCATTCCAAGAAATTTGATTGAAATTATATACGGATATTTGAAAATTTGAAATTTGCAGTTAGGTTTTTGAACGGATTTAGTGGTGATATAGACCATTATTTCAAAAATTCTCGAAATGAGGCATGGAAAGTCACCATTCAAAACGAATTTCCACCTTTTTTGTTCCATAAAAAGAAAATGTATGCTTGAAGGTGATCAGTAAAATACAAATAATTAATTAAAAGGTAGGATACACATAGGTTTATAAACTCGCTACCCACCAAAATCATTAGTCCCTTTCTCTCCATAAATCACAAAAAAAAACATAAACACCACCTAATGTTTTTTGCATTGTAAAAAAGAGAAAATATGTCAAACAAGTAGCTAACTCGCACGTTGAAAGGTTTCACACTATTGTTAGATGAACTATACACAGTTTATTTACCTCTCCGCTGACCTGTTTTTCTTTTTTCAGGTAATACTGTCGACAAGGTCGGCGTTTTGTAAGTATGTTTGGAGAGCACGTGGAATGAAAATAATGATGTGATGGTCATTTTTAGTGTAGTTATTGTGTTTTTATTTAAAAGTTGCGATTAACGCGCACTGATTTGATCGATTACGCAATTAAATGAACGACATGAATGTAACTGATCGTTTATACTGCTAAACATAAACAATAAAAGAGGTATTCAAATTGAAAACAAACACAAAACAAAGCATCTTTCCTAAACACAATAAATAACACAATTCGAGACGACTTTCCCTGAAATATATCATACTTGGCAATATCGTGGAAAGGCATTCGACGGCGCCCGGAGGCTCGTTTAACATAAATATTTGCAATTAAAATTATACTTCAGCACCCTATCCGGGCTATTATTCAAATTGCACGCCACAGGAGACCTCAGAAAGTTTAGAATTAATTAAGAGGGCCGTAAGATGGCCCGTTAAGGAAACAATTGGGACCCCTCACCTCTTGCTCTAGGACTATTCCGCTACTGCAATCATCGCCTCGCGGCTTTGTGGCTGTGCCTGTAAACTTTGAATTAAATGCAGCCCTTTCGGGATGCATGCTCATTTGTACCGGGTAATGGCCGCTTTGAATATACTGGGATGAGTTTGCGAGGAGGAAGGTTTCTTTTGTTTATTTTTTTAATTAAGATCAAAACATGTTGTGACTTTTATTTGTAGATATCTATTCTATGTAATAACTAGAATACGGCATTAAAATTGAAGAATGAAGGTTAATCTCATCCATCTTTATCAATATCTTATTCATGTCTTAAAACGATTTTCACAATAAACGATTTCAAGTCGCTATTATTTATTATTAAAAAAATACAGTTAAGCAGTTGGTCGTGATATTATTTAAAGAAAGATGACAAGCCAAATCTTGTCACTACTCTCTAGTCAGATAGTGCTTGTTAAGACATATTTTTCTAGAAAGTAACACGAATGCTATTCGATTCTAGTCTTCGTGAAAATAGCCACATTACAAAAATAGCTCACAATGTTTCAGTAAAAGTATTATTCAACTTAATTGAAAATAACTTGTTATTTTGAGAAAGTTCGAAAATGTTTAATGACTTTCTGTGCAGTAAAAAGTAGTGCCAAAATTATATCCAATTTAATTCGGGAGTCACGCAGTGATCTGCATTGCGTCAGTTGTAGTAGAGGAGGCGACGATGCTAAATGGGGATTTACTCGAGCGTTGAAGAGACCTATTGGGATGCAAAGCTTAGATGATAAGAAGAAAAAAATGTTATATGACATAAACCTTTACATCGGTGGGGAAAGGGGCTATAGATTTTTAAATATGTAAAAAAAAACTGTTGCATGGACATCCTCGAGCGCGTCAGATATTGATAGCATCAATGCCCTACGTATTTTTAATAACGTACGTATGTTAATCTGATCGTTTGCGTGATGCGGGTGGTTGTATTTAAAGGTTGAAAATGAAAAAAAAAAAAAAATTATCGAGCGCGTCAGATTTTCTAAGGGAGTGTTAAGTACACCAAAAAAAAGCTCTCATTCACTAATCTGACGATTTCGATGGGACGCAAACGCGCGGCCATTTTCATAATGTGCAAAAAAAAATCGCCATTTTGAAATACTCAAGCACGTCAGATTAAGATATATATGGTTCATCTTTATGTTCTAAACGTACTGTCTCATAATCTGACGATTATCTAGAGGGATTCGCCTGATCTGACAAAAAAAAAATTAGAAAAACGGTTCACTTTAAAGCCATCCCTGCAACTTCCCGCTAATTCCATTCCTGAGTTCAAATAAATAATATTTCTATGCATTTGAGCTCTCCCAGCTCGAAAGTCTGATAGAAGTTTCATAGAACACTATTTTTGGAATTTTCAAACTGCAATAACTTTCGAATGGATCAACCAATTTTAACGCGGTTGGCACCATTCGACGCAGTTTTATCATCCTCATAAGTAATTTTGATCGACTCGCAAATTTCGGAGATAAATTTCGGAATCCCGAAAAACACTTTTCGGGTTTCTATCGTTCACGATATCTCTCGAACGAACAGCTTGAAAGCGATCGACGTGGTTTTTCAAGCTCAAAGGCGGATTAGTTTTTGAAGTTAATCGATAAAGTCGGTTAAAGCTATTCCAAAAAAACTAGTTACAAAAAAAAATTCTTATTTTTTTAAATCATTGAACTTAATTAATTAAAAAGCTCAGGAAATAGCATGCAAATAAATAAGTGTATGCTTTTTAATGTTTCTACCGTAAATTTAATTGTTTTTTGTAAAGTACTTTCACCACAAAATACACATTTCAAATTAATATCACTCATATTAAATACTTGAATCACACAAATCTTATTAAAATAGCAAAAAAAGCCAAAATGTTGGAATTACGTTGTAAACAATATGCCACGAACGAGTCTTTATGATCAGCTGTGATAGCGTCATGGCAACAGAAACCAGAGTGGTGACGGAGTGAGAGTCATAGATAGAGAAAGAGTGAGAGAGGAATAGAAACGCGGAGATGGAAATGTAGGCATCACGCAGCTGCACGCATTTAACTTTATCGACGAACTAGCTGGCCCACACAACTTCGTCTGCGTCACATTAGGAAATTTTCTCACCGTTTAAACCTTCCCTGGACTTCCACGAATATTTCAAGATTAAAATAAGCCAAATCGGTTCAGTCGTTCTCGAGTTTTAGCGAGACTAACGAACAGCAATTCATTTTTATATATATAAGATTTTTGTTATTTCGGCTTGCGGAAATCGTCAGATTATATATTTTTTATTATTCTTGAATTATTTTCTTCAAAATAAAAAAAAATTTAGCTACGCTCGAGAATGTCGAGATGACGTTTTTTTTTTACAACTTTGTTACCGTCTCCTTTTTTTACGTCACTCTCAAATTGTCAGATTATTGGAATATACACTTTTTAGGATGTAATTAACTCACCCTACCTTAATCTGACGCGCTCGAGAATTTCTGATCGTCAATTTTTTTTTACTAATCTGATCCTGTATCCTTCACGGGCGGCCTTAGATATGGGCCTCATATTTTGTGGAGGTACTTAACCGGGTACAAGGTACCCCCTGTATATTAATCTGCCGCGCTGTAGTAAATCCCGGAATCCCCGCTTGGGCTCCTCTACTATTGGATATATCTTTTTCCTTGCGTGTTTTTTCATGAATTCCATATAATTTATTCAAGAAATAGAAATCTTTATTTGTTTGTAACATGAGTACAAATAGGATCTTATAAAATAATTTAAAAGTTCTTAATCATGTTTTGTCACAGAGTGACGTACAAATTTTTTGAACAATTTTTAAATATATTAATACAAAAATGAATACAATCATTTTATAAATTTTCATTTAGATAATCTTCAACATTGTAGTATGTTTTCTCCTTAAGTGGGTTTTTAATTATAAATAAATTAGTTTCCAAGTCCTTCCAACTTTTTGGTAATTTATTAAATATCAGTGGAGCCATACAAAATACACTCTTTCGCATTAAAGCAGTATTGAACGTGTGTAAGCAAAGTTGAAAATTATCACGTCTATTACGTGGAGTTACATCTGACTTGGAAATAGGTTTCTATGTGTTTTTGTTGCAAGCTATTATAATTATATTGTATGTTGTAATTAAGCAAAATAGTAGCACAATGATGAAGTCTGCTCTTTAGGTTGATCTCAACCATTTTACTTTAAATTACCTTTGATAAAATTTACCGCAAGATATTCAATATACCTGCATCATTTTTCATTGTCGTCGCGAAGTCGTCGACAAACGAGCGAAGATGGCAGCTTCGTTAGATATAACACATTCTTTATAAGGTCTCTGTCTGCAAAGTTTCCTACGTATAATAATCAAGGTAATTTGCGTTGAAATGGCTTTAAAGTTAGTATTAATTTTATGTGTGGTACCTACTGTAGATAAAGTTTATTCATTATAATACCCATCTTGGATTAAGAAGAAAATATCGTTTTCTTCCTTACTTTTTATTATTTCAAGTAGTATATTTTAAAAAACATGAGAGGTGTCAAGGGACACTCGGATGGAACGAAGTTCCTTTCGATTAATTAGTGAGGGAATTGTAATAAAATTTTATTTTTTTAAGTTATAATCGTTTTAAACTAACTAATTATTATAACTTAAATAAAATATTTTGATCACAGCGCCATCTAGCATTAATCATATAAAACAAAATAAGGAATTGTTTTATAAAATATTTTAATCACAGCGCCATCTAGCTATAATAATCTAAAACAAAAAAGTGTCGTGACAACTTTTTCATAAGAATTTCCGTCTAGCCCCCTTTCGATAACGCGCAATAAGGAACTTCGTTCCAAAAATTCATTAAAGATCATTACTGAAAAGAAAAACAAACGAATGCAATCAACATTTCCCATCCTTATCCTAGTTGACCACGAAATTATTTCTAGACCTAAAATTAGCCTTCAGATTTTATACACCAATAAAAACTTAGCTACGAATTAGCTTTCATAACACAATTTCGTTCGTAAAAGGGAACAAACAAAACCGTATCAAAGCGAATCGAGAGGAAGAAATATTTTTATGGATCTCCTTATTTTCTTTATACAACTTCGTCAAAGAAAGTGACTACAGTTAACCGAATTGTTTTTATTGTATTGTTTTATTTGTTTTGTTTGGGCCCTGACATTGACAAAACGGTTTATTACTCAAGTGAATGTGTCAATTTATTGGCGTTTGAACTTGTTTGTTACTTGGAAACAATTTGAATTGGCTTTGGTAATAATTGTTACTTAATTGTTTAATAAGTTACAGGTTTGGTAACGGAGAACAATTATTTTGTTTCTATAGACTATTTAAAATAAAAATGCTTACAGTATTAAAATACATACTAATAGACATTCAGATATTAAATGTTTAGTAATCAGATTCTAACGTTCAAAAATTTTAATAATATTTAATTTAGTTTACACACATTATTTTAGCAATAATTTTTAATAATGATTTGATTTTAATATTATAAAATCTATAGACAAAATCTGCAAATGATACTAAAACTATAGCTTTTATTATACATTTCTTAAATAACACTATTCATTAACTTTTACGACTAACATTAAATTGATTGATTTACTAAAATTTGCCAATAAGTAATGAACATTCAATTATTGCATTTAAATTTTATTGATTCGACCTACAAAATACCTAATAACCAAGCTATTATTGAAACTAATTAAATTTGAAATGACTTCTAAAGTGAGTCAAGAAAGTTTCAATCAATTCCATTGATGTAACGAACCAAGTTGGAAGTGTTGAAACATTTTTATCAAACTTGTAGTTCAATCACCTTACGATAGTATAAAGTAAATGACAACCAAGTTCTCCACACAAGTTATCGATTAAAGTACTTTGTAAACACTTTTATATGATTAAAATTATCTTAGAATTTTTACTACGAAACTGCATTTTCTTATACTTATATTTTCTGTTTAATACAAATCTGTAGGTATTTTTCAAAATATCGAGTAAGTCTTGGTCCTACCGACTAGGACTCTACTAGTCAACACTAGTGAGAATTTATTCAAATCGAATATTATGTAATATTTATGTAATATTTTTATGTCTAAAAAATGCGGCTCAGCCTTCATACACTACACCTGTATTTATCTCAGAACATTTCTAAAATGAACACGAATGCTAAATATTTATATCAAAATGGCCGCCTGTCGGTCCGTGTGACACCCGATACTCGTCTAGGATGTGACTGATTATTTAATAACCTGAGTTGACTTGTTAAGTCATTATTACTAATTCTGTTAACGGTTTGTTCGTTACCGGTCCTTCCTATTTAGATGACGAATATTAAGTTGTATGATTTTGATGCCGGACCATTTTGGACTGATTTGTCATTGAATGAGATATGAAATTATATTTTAGAACTGGACTAAGAATGAAAAAGTATAACTGAATAATAATTAATACGTGTTTAAAAAAAATCGCAAATATAGCTTTTGTAATCTATGAGACTGGTGGGTATATTTTATGTCAAAGGGATTTCAGTTACTCAAAATATTTTAAGACCATTTAATAGCCTTATCACAGTTATAACCATAGAAATAGTAACGAATGTCGCTGTATACCTGGATAACTTATTAGCCTTAGAAAATACCCAAAAATTTTAAAATAATACTATTATTTTCTCCTTTTATCATAAGAAAGTTCTGGAAAATATCGTCTTGCAAAATAATCTTATTCACATACATTTCAGTACAAGTTACACAATAAGTAGCCAAGTATTCTGGCGCACGAACTCTTGTTCCAAGAACGTAATCCTCTGATCTAAGAGATTGCGAGAAGCTTCCTCACTGAGTTACGGTTAATAGTTTTGCTGGGAACAGCTGATATGGTAAGCTACTTGCGACATTTTCTATTTAGTTTGGTTAGGCAAGCAGGTTAGTCAGTCTGTTTTTATTTTAAACTGTGTAGTTTCACATTGCAACTTTTTGAAAAATAATTATTTGAATATAATTTTTTTATTCCTACATGCTTACATTGAAAATCTAGATATATTATAATATAGAAACCAAAGGCTAATCCTGCGATAATTCATACACAGGCAATATGAAATGGCCCCGTCGATACCCTGATGTTGCAGAGGTTTATGAGCGACAGTAACGGTAAATCACCATCAGATCAATTATAGGCTTGCTCGGAAATAGATATACCATAAAAAACAAAAAAAAATCCACTTCCTTGAATCGGGAAATTAATGTCATAACTTTAACAAGTATAAAGTTGTACGGTCGTACCTAATTTCAATTCGTGGAACTGAATATCATAAATGAAGTTTCCTGGCACGGTTAGAAGGCGGAAAACTCTATCTAATTCGAAACGAATAACAGACCAACTTTGTCACTGATAAATATTAATACAGTTGTATTTAAAAACTGGAGACGGAACGGAACCTTACTTCCAATTTTATTTAAATAGAAAATATTTTTTTCCATCTCATTATTAATTATCTGAAGATATACAGATATATTATCAATTATATATTTTTTACTGTTCGTTACGAAAGTAAGTAAGAAATGGTTTAATATTATCACCCATAAACTATTGCAAATCTATAGCGGTTCATATCAAATGAAAATGATCATCTGTTAACACATACATACCTGCACACTTCCTATAATTGTTAACCTATAAAAGTTTTAGTAAAGGTAGTAAAAAAATAATGTTGCAAGAAACATCGAAACGTCATTTAATTTAAATCTGTAAAACAACTCGATAGAAAACAGTGCTTCTAAAAGAATCACAATTTATTTACCTAACTTAATCAACGACGTACGGGCAACGTTTGCCCCCGATCTCCGACACTACATTCACAAGTGCCAATGAGTCACACGTGGCTCTTAAACGCATACCTTCTTGATCCAGACACTATTATATTTTATCACTAGTTTTGCCGAAAGTGATCCCGCTGGCTCCCGGCCAACACAACGACAGACAAATATTTCGTCGGCAATTCATTCGTGCCCAGTGCGCCGACTGCGTTCCACCACGGGGCATAAATCCGACCACTATTTATACGAGGACTAAATATAAACATTTGACTTTATTGGCGAGACCAAATTGTATGAACGTGGCGCTAATATGACGGCGACGACATTTCGGTCACCTTTCATACAGAATATACTACCAGAAGTAAATCTACACACAAATTACATATGACTTAGCGACTCCATTGGTCAGGGCTTAAAAATACTAGCTATTCCCGACATACATTATTTAGTCAATGTAGTATTACCTACCTAATACATTCATCCAAGCACAAGCACATTGTCCAAATTTGTGACAGACATAATAAGTGAGCTTTTCAATGGCAACCATTATACGTCCACAATTAAATATCCCATAGGAATATTTTATCGGGGTAAATAGTCCTATATATTGATAAAGATAATATTGCGTATGTATGCGAAATTTCTGGTAAATCCTTTCAATCGTTTAGACTTAGAAACACCTCTACAAACTTTCGCATAAATAATATTGGTAGGATTCTACGTCTTATAATTTAGTTGTAAAAGAGCAACCATGTATAGAGCTAAAACATAGGTCTTCTGGAATTCATTGTTCTGTGCCTTATGTTTGCATTAAAGGGTATTCATAAAACATGTGGGTCAAACGTAAATTAAGGTTAATAGTTTGTTAACCTTTTTATAATTAAGGATAGCACAATTTTTATTTCGTTAAAACAATGTTGATATGCGAAACTGTGAATAAAATTAAACACAGTTACTGTTGTTAATTTTGTTGTTGGCCGAGTGGTCGAAGCGGGAGGTCGCGGGTTCAGATCCGGCCGGCTTGTACCTCTAAATCTAAATGTTGAAAAATATTTATGTGCAATTTTTCACAACACCACTGGTTAAAAACGGTGAAGGAAAACATCGTGAGGAAACCTGCATGTCGGAAAAGGATTCTAAAAATCCTTTGAAGATATGTGAAGTCCCCAATCCGCACTGGGCAAGCGTGGTGGACTATGCCTAATCCTTCTTCTGAGGAGACCTGAGCCCAACAGTGGGCAGTAATGGGCTAGTACAGGTACTGTTGTTAATTTGTCGTAATTTTTTTTGAGTCGAATTATAAAATAATAATTGTTGTTTACATTTAAAATACTTTTCTACAATTTATCACAATTGTTACTGCTTATAAGCTACATATTAACTAAGACTAATAAAAATGAAGAAATATAGTTGAACTTTATTGTATTGCTATAAAATGAGTACTGATTTATATTATTATTCCAGAATGATGGTTTCTAAAGCTTTACTAAGATAACGAACTATAAATCAATAATACTTGTTTTGAAGAAAAAAATACAATTCTACGTTTACGTTTCACGTATGCATCGAGTTTTCTCTGTCACGTTTCCAAATGCGAACCATGTGCACAGAGTAATGTGCAATGTTATGCATTTTTTAACAAACACGAGGTGTTTGTGACAGGACCTGCATTTTTAGCCATTTAAGTCACGTACGATTCGAATGAAAATACTGTATTTTTATTGCAACTTTGTTTTGCGTATTATTTTTACAGTTTTTTTGAATGAAGTTCTGCGGTAGGTGCGAAACGAAACATATATCAAAGTGGCTTAATTTATGCTTGTTTTACGTTAATGAAGTTATAACAATTTCATTTGTTAAACATTATTCTTTCTTTGTTATTTTGTTTTTGTTCTTTTTAATACTATTTTGTAGATACGCCTAGTTTTAGAGCACCGGAATGTTTGTTTCTTTAGTTACATATAAGTATACCCCTCAACTTTTGTTATTGATAATTCTGTTATCTTATTAGTGAGGACCATTAATTGGCTTTCTGTTTCTACCTTTGTAAATTTTATCATGTAATTTTAGTTGTAGGTCTTCCTTTAAATAAATAAATAAATAACTAAAAAAAAATACTTGTTATAGTTTTTCTACGCTTTCGTTGACCGAATCGTTAAATTTATTATCTAATACATACCTACTGTTCGTACCATCTCAAAGCGTATCAATGAATCTTTTCTACTTAAGAAGGCAGTTTTTGAAAATTTTTCAAAGAGAAATAACTAGGTAATTTTCTTCTAACCTCTAAATTAACCAAATATAACAAAGGACTTCCAGATAAACCAAAAGATTCAGAAATCTTTATAATGTATGAAAGCAATCATGCAATGTGTGCTCTTCATACAGTTTCCCACAAACCCCAGAGGATTAGAGTTCACTGAACCCTATGAGTTATAGGTTACGAAAGATGTTACTAGTAATGTCTTAGAATATCTGCACTAGATTCATACAGGATTTATTTTAACACAGGTTAATATTTACATTTCGTTTTAGTGTTACTTGTGAATCTAATTTACTTTATAAATAGTATGATAGATAAATACGTTGCAAGATGGAATACCTAAAGTGAACTCTTTGTAATAATAATGAAGATTTTAAGAATGCTATTTGCTAACTAGAAATAAAATTAAATGCTTAAAGCTATGGTCTGTATCTTCATAATTAAACTTTGTAGTTAAATATTTAATCACAATTGAAGTCTTCACAGTCCTAGCAAAACTTATCAAGATTTAATCTAAGTTTGTTACAAACTTAAGACGTAAGTAAGAAATTCATAATTAGGAAGGTATTCGAATTTTTTATAAATTTTAGAAAATTTATATAAAACTTAAAACATTTAATATTTATACACATCTTGTTTAATCTAACTCATTTTAAAGAAGCTTAGGTAAAATATAAAATTCGAATATTCATCATTACTCGTGAACTACCTGATGCTAAGTAATTGACTAAGTAAGGCACAATATTAGAGGTATGAACACCTGAGGTCGTTTAGTCGATAGACACATTTATGAGTCTGCCGCCGCCCACCTGCAATCAATTTAGTACATGAAACTTTACGAGCTTCCAGCTGAAAGCCTACCTATAAATATATATTCCTATATTCTACCGAATAGAGTTTTTTGTATGTGAATTAAATTATTCAGAAGAAAAACTTCTTGTTCAAACCAGGCTCAATGAAAGTCCTTTAATGTTGGTCTAGATTCTAGACTCCAGAATCTAAATGAAGAGCCTAGGCTTGATCTAGTTTAACAATGTCGTAAAATTTTAAAAAATCTACCAATTAATTTCCATAGGAGTCCTATCAAAAATTCTAAATCGCTAAACACAGATATAAAAGTCTTAACAAATTCGAAAAGTAGGTTAATTCAAAGTGAACCTATTACTTCGAACAAAGTCGATCTATTGTAAATTGGGGTAGGAATGACGTTTGGTTTTCGGAAAGAAAGGAAGGAAAACCTTATCTTCAGAATTGTTATATAATTGATAATATTGGTATCAAATTGTTATACGTATATTTGTTTGGACCTAAAGAAGTTTAGTGGAAATATGGTCGTTAGAAAGTTACACTGCCATTAACCCTTTATATTTTTTTCAAATCTTTCTATATCTTCTAAAAGAATATTCAGTAAATCATACTTATAACCGCAAAAAAATCAATTGCAATCAATATTTCAAGTAACAATAAGCCTTATTCGATAACAAAGTTTATGGTAGCCATAAAAACCATTATAGTGCGGGTCGAACAAATCTATCAACGCATCGAACATGTTGGTTTTGGCGGCTTTATCGAACGTTATTGTTCTTCCGGTATCTTAATGTGTTGTTTTTGGGTTTCTGTTAGTAGTTTTTCGTGATTGGAATAAGCATTATGGTAGTGATGTAAAGTTTCAATTGAGGGATATAGGTAGGTTATTAAAATATTGAGAATAGTGCTAAGATATAATCTGGGGCTTTCTATATTTAGTAATCGTAAATATAAAGTGCAATGCAGATTTGTGATTTTACACAACGACAGTTTAATTTGCTTCTACACGCTTCTTAAATCAAGGTGACATCAAGCAACTTCTTTTCTTACATGTTTGTTGTCACCAAAACAAAGCCCACGTTGAATTAAAAATGATGGAAAACTCTATCACCGAAATCCTCTTGACTGACCTCAGAAAACGGGATTTTAAATCATTACGTTAACTTCCTAGACCCTTAAATGGCTAAGAACCGCAACCGTACTCGAGTGAGGGCTTAAATAAAGCCTATTAGGTGCCTTTAAAACATTCACGCGTCGTTTCCTGTGCTATGAAGTTACATAGCCACGAACCCTTTCAGAATTTACAGTAAAAACAAAGGTATTTGGCACTTTAAGTGTTTCTAACTCAAATAGTGTTCCATGGCTATGGAATGGGCTCCCCTCTTCGGTGTTTCCCGAGCGCTATGACTTGTCCTTCTTCAAACGAGGCTTGAAGAGAGTCCTTAAGGGTAGGCCGTAGGTAGCGACCCCGCAATGTCTTCTGGCAATGCCGAGGTCCATGAGCGACGATAACCGTTTACGATCAGGTGGGCCGTTAGCTCGTCTGCCTGCGTAGCATTAGAAAAAATGCTGTCTGTACTTTGATCGAAATGTAATTATTTTAAGTAGTAAATAATAAAACGTGTATTTACATTATAATTTGGACTTGTTCTATACCATTGTGTTCGAATACCTTAAAAATAATATAGCTCAGGATTTACAGCAATTCAAATTCTTTAGTACTAAAATAATAATGTGTTATTTATTTTTTTAAAATGGTCATAACGAGTCAAAAATAAAGATTCCAGTAGTTATTTATAAAGGAAATACAAGTTGTTTTAGTTTCATTTGAATTGGATACCCAAATTAACTTTTACCAATTATAGATATTAAAATTGAAAGGTTTTTAAAGAAACTTGTAAATAATAAAAAACTTGAGAGGTGACATGGGACACCCGAATAGAACGAAGTTCCTTTCGATTAAAAAATATCATATATACTTTTTTTCCTAACGTAACGTGTTTTAAAAGATTTTGATCACAGCGTCATCTAGCGATAATCATCTAAAACAAAAAAGTTTCGTGACAAATTTCCGTCTAGCCCCCTTTCGATAACGCGCGATAAGGAACTTCGTTCCAAAAAGAAACAAAGCTCCAGTCTATTTGTAAGCTGATGAGTTTTGCAAAAAAGCAAAGGAATTGTCGAGGGTCCATAATGAATCCTCTTACGGAACATCTTCGCCGAGAAATACTGTGAAGTCTTTGGAAATGGCTGTGAAACAAAATAATATAATGAAATTGAAGTTGCTTTCCCTTTGGTTGTTTTGCGTCTACAGTAATCTTGTCTATTGAGAAGCTTTTTAATTGCTTTCGACGGCAGTCTCTTGTTCAATCGATCTGTAGCTAGTTGGATATTGTGTTTTCGATCTGATGTTTGAAGTAATAACGTTAATTAAAAAGCTCTACTCACACATTCAATTTAAATTAGTCCAAACGAGAAGAATCCCTGAATCTGTTAACTTAGAAAATAAGACAAATATAACAATTTTGTAAATCAGTCTTTTTGAAGTCGAAAATGCCCAGTCAACGAGTCGATTCATGTTCGAATCCAATCAAAATCCCATCCCAAACAAATGAGTGTTGTAAGGCACATTTCATAGATGCAATGGTGCACAACGGTTTATGTTCTGTGAAACGTTGACACATTCGAGGGTAAGGGTCGACCCGCCCTTCGATCTTCATTGCTTACGGCTAATGTCGCAACTTTTGAAGGAAATCGATTGATTTCAACTTTATGGGGGTCGCGTTAGTTTCCCTTTACGTGAGAAAATCTATTCCGGGATGCATTGTTGACCCCTTTTTGTGCTTTTAAATTAAGTAGTTTAATCTTGTGTGTTGTACCCTTAACTCTTTTTTGCACACCTACGAAAAACGATTTTGTTGTTTGGTTTTACCTAACCTAAAAAATCTAAATTTATTTTTTCGTTATTGTGACTTTTAATAAGGAGTATAATTTCCACTTTCCATTTAAAAACTCTTCAAATTAACCCAAAAAAGTCCATAAAAATATGTTAGTTTATAAATCTAGTTCACATATAATTTATTAAAGGAAAGACAAGTAATAAAGATTATTTCGTTATAAGAAAAGGAAACCTATCTCTATTGATACTGGACGTAACCCGATATTTATTTAACAAAATAATTTATGTGAGCAGTTTATTAGATCGTCTTTCTTGATGTCGGGAGTCAGTTATGATTTACGATACGGAAGCGAAGGCCTTTGATCTTTAATATAAAATGTGCCAGGACATACGGGAAAACGATATTTTTATTATGGAGAAAGTATTTCTTTATTGTATGTGGTTTCAGCTGAAAGTCAAACGGATTCGAATTTTATTTTTTCTGTTTCGATTGATAATCTGTCTTATTTTTTGTCGTTTTTGAATACATTTTCTAAAGGGCAATAGAGCTGCAAGTCTTACAAAGTCACCAAAGCCTTATAGTTTTTTTTTTGTTTTTTTTTTTTTAATTGGAGGAAATCACTCATACTCAGCGTCAGAACCCAGCACGGGGTTGTGTTGGACGGCGCGACGCGTTACCCCTCGGCACTCTTTCCCGTCGCGCCGCCTCCCGTTTAACTCATTTAATTAAATAATAAAATTCAATTAACTTTTCATCGTCTAAGTTGGATATTAAATATTTTTTAATTAATGTTAGTATCGTATTCTCATTTAATGTTGCAAAATCTTAAGATAGTTTCCCACTATGTCCAAATACTAGACAGACATCAGAAACACATGTTACGCAAATGTGACTAATTCTAGATGAACCGAATAATTTGAGGACCGTGAGAGTTCTCTTACACATGTATTTCTTAATTTTACAGGTGGGAAAATATTTTAGTGCTTAGGCCTAGTTTTATTTATAACTATTGTTTGCCTCAAGGAGGTGTTTGAATCAATGAATAACTAAATAAAAAACTTGAGAGGTGTTAAGGGACACCCGGATGGAACGAAGTTCCTTTTGATTAATTAGTGAGGGAATTGTAATAAAATAATAATAATATTTTTTTATATTGTATTTTTAAATTTTATTTCTTTGTAAATTTTTTTAAAAATATAATGTAAAAAATAAGTGAAAATAAATTAATACAATAATAATAATAAAACAAAATAAGGAATTGTTTTAAGATTTTAATCACAGCGCCATCTAGCGATAATCATCTAAAACAAAAAAAGTGTCGTGACAACTTTTTCATAAAAAATTCCGTCTAGCCCCCTTTTGATAACGCGCGCTAAGGAACTTCGTTCCAAAAATGAATGACAAAGAATCCACTTTGTTTTTTATCTATAGCAAAATTGATTTAAAACTTTAAATAAATACGCAACAGTAGTACCTGTTCTATTTTAAAATAACTGCTAGTAGCTTAAAGTAATTAATTAAGAAAACTCTCAACTGTTCCTACACTCAGACTAAGTAAAATCCACCGCGTGTTTCTTTAGTAACGAGCGTAATATATTGTTAAAATTTCAATAAAATCCTCATTCGCTTAAGAAGCCCCAAGGAACTAGATACTATAAAAACCTTAGAGGTTTTCTCGTTGAGGAAAAACTCGAGTAATAATTTAGTAGTAAGAGCGTCCATATTAAAACATTTGTTTCAGCTTTATCCACTTACAATGCCTGCGTGCACGTCACTTGGTGCCGACGGAAGACCAGCGTCATGGTACCGTTTTTCGGTGCTGTCGACATTGCTGAGTCGGTAACCGTTTTCAAACTACGTTTGTAACTTAGATTTAGTTTAGTGTAAGTATTCTGTAATAGTTTGAAATAAATATTTATTCCATTCTATTCTACAGTTGGTTGGGTTGTAAGCTTCTTTATCTATTTCATTATTCTCTTCCAAAACTCTTTTATACTTAACTAGATGACCCGCGCAACTTCGTCTGCGTTACAAAGGGGTTCAAAAATTGTAGCCTATATAGGCACGCGCCGCCCGGCGCAAACAACTACGACACTGCATTTTAAATTTGTAATATCTTCGGTAATATTCACTTAAATTACATGCTGTAAAAAGCATATTGATCTATAATAAATGCACAATTTATTTAAGGTACTTAATTGGATAAGGATTAATGCTGTATTGTTTAAAATCACTTCGTAAATAACCATTTTTAAGTAAAGAATAAAAATGGTTATGCTGGGTTATCCCTAAGAGATAGACACATACCATCGCGGACTTTTTTGTTGAACTTTTTAAGGTGAACAATACTGTAGTACATTATGTTGGTCTATCTCGTAGGGTTCAGCCAGCGTTTGCAATATAAGCGCAAAAAACGTGCTTATTTACGACATCACATTAGAAACCTTTAAATTTATCAGTGTTTCTCTACTATATTATGCATTTATTATACATACAAACCTTCCTTAAGAATCACTCTATCTATTAAAAAAAACCGCATCAAAATCCGTTGCGTAGTTTTAAAGATCTAAGCATACATACAGACATACAGCGAAAGCGACTTTGTTTTATACTATGTATTGATTCGACATACTAGAATACGATGATGATATTTAATATAAAACATGTTTAATTAATAAATGAAATATTATCCTGGTGTTACAATAGCTCAGACCATTAAAAAAATCATACTTAACAGTCTGTATACAATAAAACCTCTTATTAAACAACTTTTCACATAAATATAACCATGTACCTACTTACACGATATAAATAATACTTTAAATGCAAAGCAGATGCAATCCCTGTCGACGAAGCCCGTAGCTCGGTTTTTGCGGGAAAATTTTAATAAGACGAAACTTGAAGAGGTTTCGCGTTTCGGTGCCTTAAAAATGTTCCGTATTTTCTTCGGCGTGGTCTCTCGTGAAGTTTATTGTGCTCAAGCTATTGAGAATTAGATGTTGAGGGGTTTCTTACGGTCGTTTCCTGTTCACGGTTGGTTTTACTGAATTTATTGTATTCAAATATTAGGATGAGAACATCGTTTTTGAGAGAGCAGCTATTTAAGTATTGGATTAGGAAATCATTGTTATTTATGTTGTAAGAATAGTAGCTAGCCAATAACATAATATTACTTTTATGTATTTTGACGAAAGTTTTCACTGTCATGGTTACTTTCTGTCTATAAAATTATCCTAAGGCTAAATAAAAAAAAGGCTAAGTAGGTGAGGCTGTAGTGTAGTGATAGACTGATGATGATAAACTATGATGATATAGGTACATTGCTTAATGGAAGACCCCAAACAGAGCAACACATTCCAAAGTAGCTAAACATTATGTAGGTACCATGACTGATTTCTCAATACACACTTTTATAATAAAATAAGTTGCAACTTATTAACTAAAAAATAAATAAAACATTTAAATAAAGTTAAGGACATTACAAAGCCATCACTATTTGAGATAAAAATATAAACCCCTGAAATTCTCACAATCATCTTCAAGTGCTCCGTTTAAATAAAATTCCAGTCACAAAGCGTATCCCAGACATTCTAGAATAGGATTTTCTGCACAATAGATTTTATTGCTATAGGATTTGAAAGCTTATTTCTAGATAAACAAGGTTTACTATTATTTTATACTTTCCAATCGAAAACTACGATGCAATAATATTTTTCATTTTTTCATTCTTCAGCGAATAAGTTCCGAAATACTTGAAATTTTGATCAAAATTAAAATACGTACTTATTCTTAAAACTTCTATACTTTCCTCCCTACTTACTAGATATTTAGAAACATCGCATATTTACCTATTCCAATCACAAAATATTTTTATGCAATAAAATTATAATAATATCATTGACCTGTCCTTTTTACTTACAACTTTACTATGCTTTACTATTGACTTATTTACACGTGTATTATATGTACGTATTGTATGTCCGTCAAGTCTGTAAATATTTGTTGTTTGTTAAAGCCTCTTTGAATTAGCTTAACTTATGTAACTCATAATTTCATCCGTTTTCTGGAATAACTTATCCTATTAACAATAACAATATTTTAGGTATATTATTCTAAAAAATGTGTAACATCACTATTATAATACGATTATATTGCCATCAAGTGCTCTCATTAGCTACTGATACTGGCATGAACGTGACTAAATTTTACCTATATCTGTCCCGCTTACACTTTCCAGATAAACAAGTATCGAAAAAGGACAGGTAGCTAACAAAGCAGTAATTAGTGTAGCGAGGTCAATCTTCAGGAAGCATCGAAGTTGTGGGCGCAACAAATTGGTATAATAATATAGCACCTATACTACTAAAGCGAAGTGTATACTGGTGATTTTCTACGTGAGGTTTTAGGATTTTTATGACTATTACATATCTGTTTATGACTAACTGTAATGTTAAATGGTAGGACGCAATTTCATAGTATTTCTGTCAGTGCTAAGAGTAAAGAAAAATGACCAGGTAATTTATAAAATAGTGCAGAGTACACATAACTTTTCATGGATATATTAAACAAGTTTGAAGCCTGACCACTCATAATCGTTTGGCACCGGCATCGATACTAATAGCCACTATAATGGCCATGCAACTGCTGCCAATGAGTGTTTTAAGCTGTACAATTGATAGAATATTAAAAATTTAACTACTCATCTTCTTGCTTAAATTATGAGTCTGAAATCATATCGTGTTTGATGAATTTGAAATTACAAGAAGTACTCTCTTTAAACGCAAAAACAAATTAGCTCCATTTTAATTAACGCTTCGTAATTTAAATGTACTCTTTTAAATTACGAACAACTCCGTTTGAGATCCGTCGGTACATTTACATTCAGTAAATTAATGTAAACACGAAGACTTAACAAATCTCTCATTATATATTAACCAAAGTCGGGTTGTTTCCATTCCGTTCTCTTTGATCGACCCTCTTTAATCCCCAGGATTAACTCTAGGTCTGCGTAAAATTCATCTGTAATTTGACTTTCTTAATTTCATCTCGCTTGCACATTGCAACTAAGTTGTATGCCAGAGCAGAACGGCTAATTTAGTTTACGAACTACAGACTTCCCTTATCGTCTCGGCAACCTCTCACTTTGCATAATTATTCGCTCTATCAGCTAAGATTCAATCTGTTTGATCTTTTAGCAAGACACTTAATTGATAGTGACGCTGTACTTTGGAAATGTTGATAGCTTTTATAATTAAGCTGCCAAGACTTTCCTAAGTTTCTGACGAGTTCAAATGATTTCATTTTGAGAAAATTTATTTTTTCATTCATATTATTCTTATGGAATAGTGTTTTATATTATTGTTTTTAGATTTAATTCAGTAATAGTGTCATTAGTTACATACATGAAGAGAAAAAAATCAATGTTCCATTGCTCTTACAATAAGAACCTACTTATAATAAGCTTCCAGTCAATACACCACTTCAACTCAATCAGAGATACAGAACGCGAGACATAATCTGATTGTTACCTTTCTACGTATTGATTTCCTATCACTGTTATCATTATATCACAAATAATACAGGAAATAAAGCTCAAAACTCCAATGATGTTTTTAAAAATGTATAAAATACAAACACTCAAAGATTAAGATAAGAGTCTAGCAGACATCCAATTTATTTTGTAATGCTATTTACATGAACCGATGCGCGGCGACTTCATAACCGTCAGAAGTTGTTTCTAATGTTTCCTGTGGAAAACGTACATTTTCCTTTCATTTTATGTCTGTAGCATGTTGCAAAAAGTTATATTAGTCACAAGAATATTTAATATGCATGCAAAGTACATTTTGTGTTAGAGAACAAATGTTCAGAAATTGCAATAATAATAATTAATAATAGTTCAAGCATTTTCATCAGCTGTTACATTTAGTATTTATTTTGAATAAGCATCTTTACAGAATGAGTTGACTGTTTAAGTTTCATGTTGAATATAATATGTCTTGATTGAAATAGGTAGCTACTATAATTTATTATTATCTCTTCCACATAAAATCAATACTAAACCTCAATCAAATATATAAAATTCTCGTGTCACAGTTTTCGTTGCCATACTCTTCCGAAACGTCTTGACCGATTTTGATGAAATTGTTTGTGCTTATCCGGTATCTATGAGAATTGTCCAACCGCCAACGTCTATTTTTAATACCCCTAAATTTTTTATTATTTTTTCAACGCAGACAAAGTTGCGCGGGGCATCTAGTTCTATTATAAAATCTTATAGAAAACCAATTAATAAATGAGAGAAATTCTTCGGCAATGTCATTTCCTCTGCCTAAGATAACCCTGTTAATGTTTACTGAGTCATTTACCAAGACACCTATCAGCTCTGACTTTATCACGGGAACCGTAGGGTCATTCCGGCCCGGCGAGCACCAGCGGTAATAGGGTTAAACCGTCTTTTGTTTCTGTTCACGGTGAACTTTGGAGATACGATTGAGAATAGGACTTTTGATTCCAATTGAAATTCGAAGGGTAATCGTTTTTTGTTTTGAAATTAATCCCTGATTCAATGAGTATTTTGGATTTTATTTCAGAAGTATTTAAAGGTGGAGTAAGTTCTTGTAATGAAGTATAGGAGTAATGGGAGAACCCATTTAGTCTAGTTTAATTCAATTAAAGTTCCTAAATACGGGCTAACCAAATATCATGTCTGATTTCTGATTAGCTACTTGATTTAATATTGTGGCCAAATGCAAAAAGAGTCTTAACGTTCAATATTGTTCCTCTATTTATAGTACACTAGCAAGTAAATTCCCATTCAAAGTAACTACATTTTATGGTAAAAAAGAACCCAGTAAATTTATTGACAAAAACATTCAGTCTTCTAGTGCTTTTTTTTAGTAAAATTATCTCAAAATCACCTCTAATTTTTGGCTATTGTTAAACAACTTTTCGTCACGCCAAATTATGTTTTCGTCCACTCCGTTTATTATCAACGCTTCTTCGTAAACGAAATTTGCGCAAACGTCAGTTTAAAAGCTAGAAATTTCATATTAAAAGGTAGCCTGACTAAAAGCCAGGCTGAGAGCCGTGCCACAGCATAATGTAAAACAGAAGTCAAGTTCGTGCATGTATTTTATTTAGTATTTTATTCATTGAAACATTGATAGTACTGATCGTACATACAATAACATGGAGTTTATAAATACTAGTAATATTAAATGGAAAAATAATTTCAATTAAAAAATTGTTGATAATCCCGCTGCAGATTTCGTCATTATGATTTCAAGACGCAGATAAACAACAAGCACAACCTTCTCCATTGCTCTCTAAGTGACTGAGCGTCTAATAAAGCTTACAAATAGTAAATTGAAAAACGTGTTTAATGACATATACTGACGGCGGTTCAGAAAATCTTCACAAATCTCATACTAATTGTTGTATAAAACTAGACTTCTGTCCTGTAGTTATTCTGGACGTAGTGCCGTTATAATCGCATTAGAGACGTCGACTCTACCCCGCACTGTTATTAGACTTGCTATTATATTTATTATACGACGCTTTCCGGACAAACCTGGTTAGTGTTAGAGAGCCTTGTGTACACATATGTGATTACATCGAGGGAATTCTTTATTTTTTTTATTTTATTTTATTTATTCATGGAAAACTTACAGCCTAATTAACAATAGAAGTACAAAGAATGCAAAGAAACTTACAATAAGTAAAATTACAGGGCCAATTACAAGTCCTCACCAATAGAGGTTTAAAAATATTGTAAACTTAAAATCTAATTGCGCTAAACTTACATTTTGCCTTTATAATAAAAACCATTATACCCTTATCAATCCAGTAAAGAAATTAAGGTTCAGCAAATATAACACACTCAGTAAAAAAGTCACTACATAATTGCTTTTTAAGTACACAGATACTATCATGGAAAACATCGAATTTCGTAATTTTGGAGATTCTGTTCAAAAGCTCAGAAGTACGCCAGAAGAAAGCGTTACGTTTATATTTACTTTTTACTAGTGGCAGTGCAAATAGCGAAGGAGACCTTGTTGAGAAGGAGGGCACCCTGAGATTTATTTTAGAGACGAGGTCCACAGAATCGATGTTTCCGCGAGCAATATTAATAAAGTAAATTATGTCGGATATTGATCGACGAGTCTCTAAGGGCAAGAGGTGATGCTGTCTACACGTGAGAGCATAGTCTGAGAATTTCCTCCCAGATTTAAAACTTAAATACCTTACAATTTTTTTCTGAACCCTTTCAATATTAGAGATGTCACAGTTATAATGCGGGTTCCAAACTTGAGAACCATATTCTAAAATGTTTCGAACATAGGAACAATATAAATTTTTTAGTAGTTTCAGGCTGTTAAATGACTTACAGGTACGAGAGATGAACCCTAGGGTCTTAAACGCTTTAGAAGTTATTGTAAGAATATGTTTTTTATAAGTGAGTTTAGAATCGAGAGTAATACCAAGATCTCTAATATCGGGAACTCTGGATAGAATTATTCCATTTAAGGTATAATTATGGAAGATTGTGGTGTTCATACGGGAGAAAGTTATAACATTGCATTTATTAATGTTAAGGTCCAATCTGTTTGAGCGACAATAAGTTTCCAGAGTAAATAAATCATCCTGCAAATTAGCTATATCATCGGGTCCTGTAATGTATTTAAATATTTTCATATCATCTGCGAAAAGAAATATAGAACAATGTCGCACACAAGAACGTATGTCATTGATGAATAATAAAAATAGCAATGGGCCTAAGATGGAACCCTGCGGAATTCCCGAGGGTATGAATCGCCATTGAGAAGTATACCCACAAAGAACAATGGCCTGCGACCGCCGTTCCACATATGATGAAAACCACCTCAACAAATCACCGTGGATACCCATCATCCCCAGTTTCTGCAGCAAGATACCATGATCCACACGGTCGAAAGCCTTACAGAAGTCGGTGTATATAGCATCAACCTGATACCCTCTTGACATTCCGTCAACAATGAAGTCATTGGTTAATATGAGATTGGATACAGTTGATCTACCCGTTAGAAAACCGTGTTGCTCTGGTAAAAATAGTGGTTTAAGTGCAAAGCTAACCTGTCTATGTATTATCTTTTCAAAAACTTTAGCAAAAACACAGAGCTTGGAAATAGGTCTGTAGTTTTCGACCTGTGTCTTTGCTCCCTTTTTATGTATGGGGGATACAAAAGCTGATTTCCAAACCTTGGGCATCAACCCTTCGCCTATAGATTTTTTGAAAAGTATCGACAATGGCAGAGACAAAGCCTCCGCACATCTCGCCCCAAAAATCGGTGGTATAAAATCGGGACCCGCAGACTTATTAATATCCAACCCTTCCAGCAATGTTTTGATCTCATGGGATGATATATCAACCGTACCCAAGCCGTTAATCACTTGATGACTACTGGTAGTTGAAGAGCAAGTAGATGAGCTATCTAAAAATGTAGAATGGAAATATTGGGAAAACATTTCACACAAATCGTCACCACCACTGGCAGTCAGTTGTCCGTACGTCATTGTAGATGGGAGAGTAGAAGTACCCTTTCGATTTTTAACAAAATTCCAAAACGATTTTGGATTAATAGTTATTGCGCGTTCCATTTTCTCAATGTAGTTGTGATAACACTCAGCCTCGTAGTTTTTAATACGCTCTCTTAATATGCAAAATTCTAGATAATCTCTATTATTTTTATATGTTCGGAATTTGGAGAGGTGCTTATTTTTTTCCTTAAGCATTTTTCTGAGAGACGAATTAAACCAAGGTGGAGTTTTACTATCAGTGCTGGATACACTGGGCACATACCTGTCTCTCAACTCATAAAGAACTTTATAAAATGCACTTACACATAGTTCCAGTGGATTGGTAGTAAAAATATCTTGCCAATTAACATTGTTTAGGTATTTATTAATAACATTGTAATCACATTTATGGAACAAGTATTTTTGTCTAGGTTTTGCTTTACAGTCACGCGACCCGTCTGCTTTGGTCCTAAAGTTAATTAAAAGAGACGGGTGATGAGCATCCTCGGGTACTAAAGATCGGTACTAGACAGAGCAACAACGGATCTATTTGAGAATACCAGGTCCAGTAACCGATTTGAGGAATTGCGAGTAGTGTTAAATTGTGAAAAGTCGCAAGAGAGTAAATCATCGAGAAAGTTATTAATTTGCTGACAGGTGGTAGTTGTTGCAAGTAGAATGTTACTATCCACCGGGCTGGGAGACCAAGTGATGGAAGGGAGGTTGAAGTCACCAATCACTACAAACGAATCATCCGGATTGGAATTAACAATGTGTTGCAACTTGTTTGAAAAAAGTGAAAGCTGTGTCAATATTGAGTTACCACTATTATCACTGCATAAATATAGGGAGCAGATATGAATCTTATTAGTTGCGTAATCTGTATTCTTCGCGATTGTTACCCATATATCTTCAACCGGTGAGGACCAAGATGAATTCTCAAAGCATTTTAAATTGCGATCAATAGCTATGAGAACACCACCTCCCAATGTCTGAGAAGTACGTGAGTAGTTTCTATCCCGTCGAAACACCAAATAACGATCGTCAAACAATTCCTCATTACTTATATTGTCATTAAGCCAGGTTTCAGTTAGACAAATAACATCATAAGATATGAGCTGCAAATTCCTATAAAAAGCTTCAGTCTTAGTTCGCAGTCCCCTAACATTTTGGTAATAAATATTGATATTATTAAGCACTGTCAAAATTTAGACAATAAAGAACAATAGGTAAAAAATAAATAAATATATAATGCTAAATTTAGATTAAACAGCTTTCTTCCGCAAATTAGCCCGAACAAAATCTCCATCCATACATTATTATAATGACAAACAAAAGAGTAACAGCTGTCGGACGTCAGTAAGTTATGTAGCAAAATAACGACAGAAAGAATAGCTTTATAATGGCCACGACGAAACAACAATATTAAGTAGTATAGGTTTAAACATGATAATGGATAATATGCAATTATGATGTACACTATAAAAAACAAATTATGGATGCACAATTGAAGTAGAAATAATAATAAAGATCCCGAAAAACATCTAACCACGTATTTGACAAAAACTAAAACAGCATCGTGGTTTAGTTTAACATTGGGTATAAAAGGGCAATAACAATAGAAAATACTAATCATATTTAACAATATAAAAACAAAGTTGATACTTGTACTATTATTGTTCATAGTTACATCACAACTAAATACTCTAAACATACGCAAAAAACATGAAATACGTGCTAATATAAATATTAGATTTGAATAAAAAAGAAGAATTGGAAACAATTTAATAAATCTATCTATTGATTGTTTAGATAAGAAACTCATATATTTTGAGGGTAAAATGTAACCAGTAAGATAATTAACGTACAGATAAATATATGTTATTGCCAAGTGCATAACGCACACAATTACCGAGCACTGGTTCGTATAACCGGTATACAGCTGCAATGAGTTAATGAAGGTACAATAGATCGTTGAATAGGAATGCGTAAACAACACGATGGTTCTCAACCTTGCATTATAATGCATAGTTGAAAAAGTGAGAAATATTATTTTAGTTTTTTCAAATCTTCCTCGGTCTTGATGTGAATTATTGGTGATGTAGCATTTTTTCGAATTAATATTTTGCACTGCTTCACCCAAACAAATTGGAAATGGTGTTGTTTTGCTTCTGTCTTGGTCTTAGTCAGGAGAACCTTGTTGACCACTGTCAAATGGTCATTAACATAGACCGGATAGTTTTGCGAAAAACCGAGATCGAACGATGTAAAACCTTTGACTTTTTTGGTTGCAGAAACAAAGTTCTCCTTTAAATACCTAGAGTGAAAACAAGCGATTATTGGTTTCGGATTGCTTTTATCTTGGTTTTGAACTCTTGAAATGAAGTTGATGTTGTCTTTCCTGATAGGTATATTAAATCTTGAACCCATTTTTTCTAAAATTTCATACAGGTTTTCGTTCTTTACGAACGGTATGCCCTTTACTTCTATGTTGTTTAGCCGAGCCCACTGCTCCTTATCGTTTAGGTGCTGTTCAATTTTTTGTATTTTATTATCTAGTGTCGTAACTTGGTTTGATGTCTTCTCAATGTTAGAGACCCGTACATCTAAATTTTTCACTTTGACACTCGTTTCTTTCATGAGATCTTGAGTGAATTCAAGTGATTTTTTAATTTCATGCATTTCGTTAACAAGAGAATCCAGCGGTGACAGCTTTTTGGAAAGGTTTTTAATTTCCAACATAATTTGGTTGAGATCAGATGTACCTGATATCACTGGAGGGCTGATTGGTACGCTCAAAGTACTTCCTGAGCGACACGATGGACATTTCCAAGATGCCTTCTTATCAGGACCCTGCCTTCGGTACTTAGCCTCGGTCAAACCAGCACAAGTAAAGTCATAATATAGGGAACAAGATGAACATTGCGGTCCATCTGTGATATGGCCGGAACAACTTCCACATTTTAACATAATGAGTTAATAGTATTCAATAATAACACTTTGAGAAACAGCGAACTTATGGGCGCAACGTCGAGACACGACCGGTTACTGTTAAGCGCAATGAGTAACTGAACTGGCGACGAAAATCTGAGAGTATAAGATTTGATAGTTCTAATATAAAAAGTAATCAATTTTACAAAGTTTCTGAATAGTTTATTTAGCTTCGTAACTACTGGTCAATATTTCAAATTAAAAAAAAATAGCAATAACTAACTTCAATTGCAAACAAAATTTTAACATCTCGTCTAGCCATTACACTATATGCCAGTACTCTTGAAACTTTCACTTGGGCTTAAATCATTCACTTTGTATTAATATCAGTCAACTCAAATGCTGCAAAGAGGATCATCTATCGTCGGACGCAGAAGTGGACGATATTAACTCATTCAAGTGCCCTTCAATGAATATCAGTTATATTCATCATAACTATTATGGTTATCGTATTACTCAAAGTGCTAAATGACACAACTATTCTCAAAAGCAATGTATCTAATCTATTTACCAATATTATAAATGAGCCGAGATCATTGGTCTGGTTTAGAAAAAAGATATAGAAATAACTTGAAGCGCGAAAGTCTACTTGTTTCAGATGAGTCCTGCATGTTCATGATCAACGAATACCACTGATCAGGACATTAGCTCGAACAACTGTTTGGCAATATAATAAACTTTATATTATCACACGGATATTTTCCAGAAACTTCTAAAACTTTACAATTTAAGGTTGATATTCTTTGAACCGTTACTATGGCACCTTCGATCAAACATGACATTACAGTTTCGTTTCCACCCTCACCACGTAAGTCAACGATTTAAAATGTCTCAGAAAATTCGCACATAGATTTTCACTTCAAAGAGTCCGTGTTTCTCAGAATTGAAAGGAACAAACGCATTGGTGCCCAATAGTATTGGGAAGGCTCTATTCACCGTACGATTGCATTCGAGCACTTTGTGACAGATGCTGCATTCAAGCGCGTATTCGACAATTCCCAATACATTGAATGGGAAATACCGCAATTTATGTTGAAAGGTTTCTGTAGCTAAACCTTGTCTGATCTGAGGCCTGTTTGTCAGTTTTGTGTCATTTTGAAACCTGTTGCTAGTTTTGTTATTGCTAAATAGCAAGACATAATTGTAACACCGTAGATATTGTGGGTAGTATTTCAGTAAAAAGGTATATTTTTCAGGCGGTTGACTATTTACCAAAAATGAGATCCAAAGTCTTTCATTTCGGTTATTTTTGAAACCAAGCAACACGTGTTAAGTGGATAATTCTTAATTAAAGAGATAAATTCTAGTTACAATAAACAAGGACTCAGTCGTTTCAAATTAACCTAAGTTATTTCAGAGGAATTCTTTATTGTAACATTGTGGAGAGCACCGGTCAGTAAATGAAGAAAAACAAAAGCTTGGCCATTAGGGTTGCTATAAGCTTATAACAAACACACAAACACTGTGTAGGGTTGGTAGTGTTAATTGAGAAGATCTTAGTATAAATAAGATCGAACCACAAAATATACTTCTTATCTGGTAACTTATCTTTTAAGTACCATTTACTGAACCAAACATCAAGTCTCCTGTTTTTCAGTTAAACTAAAATAGTAAAAATACATACACATGCAAAAAGTCACAAATATTTTCTCTCTAGTCATACTTTCAGATTTTATTCTAGGATAACAATATTTTTGTAATCACTAACCATCAATAGTGCTGTTGACTCCATATGTGTTCGTAATAAAAATGCAAAAAAAAACACAATTTAGTACGTAGTTTAGGACATATTCTGATATTTACCATCCACTTATTATCCACATAGAACAGCCCTATGCACCGAAAAATATATTTCAAGTGTAATGCGTGCGAGGCATCCGCAATTAATCTCACACAGCCTGCGTGCAAATAATGCTCCAAGTGAAGCACTAATAACACTTTTCCGGGATTTTAATCTTCGTTCGAGATCCAACAAAGAACCGGTACGCTTAATTAAAAATGTGAATACATTTAATTTTGTTTTGGCTCGAAAATTTGCGGTAGATGTAATTAGGACAGATAATTTTACAGTTAAATATTTTTTGTTATTATGTATTTTCGTGAGTTACCTAATGAGATATGATTATCGAATTTGCTTTACTCCTGACTGCGTTGCTAAATAAATTGAGGTCATTTTTAACTTCCTCTTGTTTAGACCACCAAAAATCTAATTTTAAATCTTGACCCTTCTTCTCTTCCCTGTATATGTTCCATAGTTGATATTCTAAATTCTCTCTCTTGCATACCATATACCTTTTTGTAAGAAATGCAGTAGCTCAATCTTCCAAACCAAGCAGCTTTATAAGCTTTTAGTTACAAAATACCACATGCCCGTTATCATAAAAGTCATTACGAGTTATTAATTATTTCATACCCTTTTAGCCGCTTCTACTTACAGCCCCCGAGTTATCCCATATTATTCAGGCCGTGGTCATCCACAACCTCTCTTAATTACCGAGGCGGATGATATACGAAGCGTGTACACGCATTAAATTTAATTAAGGCTTTCATCGATGCACCTGCTACAAATTTGAAGTACATGTGACGTTATTAATTACGTCGTCGTCCCGCGTCAGATTGACTTAATGGATGTAGGATATGTGTAGAATGTAATAAATTTGAGTGGACAAAGTATTTTCTATCAAACGATTATTATAAATAAGATTTAGGAGTTCTGAGAATTATTGGTACTAGGCTTAGATGACTTAACAGTTACAACTATAGGCTTATGTAGTTGTTATAATAATATGGAAACACAAATATAAACGGTTACAAGAATATTGACTTTTATTAAAAGGTATTTTATTAATGGTTCATGTAATTAAGTTTATTATAAAATGCCTTAGTTTTCCATGTATTGTACAGGCATAACTTTGTAAACATTTCTAATAAAAATTAAGACCCACACATTTAACCAACTTAACATGATTCAACTAATTATTTACGTAAACCGTTACTATTGACTTTCCCAGAGCTCGTTTCATTGTTTTCAATTTGCTCCTTCATTATTATCTAATCATAACATTTGTTATGAGAATTACTTAGTAGTTTTCCTAGTAAGTTCTTACAATAATTGTTATAAATGGTAAGTTATACTAGGCACGTACAATTCAAATAAAAATTCTAAAATATTTTTTAGACAATCGTCGCATAATAACAACCAAATGTCACATTTATGCAACAAGTTGTAGCAGATTAATGCGTAACATAAATAATATGCCAAAATCCAACTAAAACACCGAAATAACATTTCAACATGGTACCTTTTGATTGATTACGTTTATAAATCTATGCAACGCGATATCTATGATTTACGTTATATTATATACCTACAAATTGAGTTTGCTATTAATTTTAACTCCATCGCACATGATACGGTCGTTAACGCGTCCGTTCATAACGTCAGTTACAAATTGAGTGTCGTCTACGCGTCAAAACATTCATTTTTAACGTCAAAACCATCTAGAAGGGGGCTACTACGAGTTTTTAAAAAGTAAATTTTGAAATTGGAGGTGATCAAAAACTTCTAAAAATAAGGATGTAAGAAGAAGTTAAAGGTTTACCTTAAATGAGATGGATTTGTTTTAAATATAGAAATCTGTTGAATTGAAGCAGCTCAGAACCGGTCCATAAGGCGAGCCGGTAGATATTATTATTATAGTCAGTAATGGATGTGTTTAGACAGATATGCCTTATTATAAATGCAACAATCATGCATTTAATAATATCATCGACGAAAAATTGGAATATAAAATCACTGACGTTAAAGACTCAGATTCTTGATTTTTCATATCAAAAATATACAATGATTTATTTATTAAATAAATTACATTTTAGTAAACGATACAATAAAGATCTTAATTATTTTATAATTACCATTACCCATGGTAGCGCTACAAATAAATGGAGTAGGTACGGAAGCGATGAGCTTTACACAATTTAATAGGTTGTGGCTACCGTGGTTGATTGTGTGGTAACCTGATTTCGTGTGGGTTGATTTTGTAGATTACACTTTTAAACCGAGTTGAAGAAAGAAGAGGCTCTGTATTCATTTATGTGTTAAATCATATTTTTTGATGAGCAGAAATTAATCGGTTTTCTTATCTTTTCGGTGCAGTCTGCATGGGTACCCAACTTTTTTTTGACTATCACAATCAAGTCATGTCAAGACAAAAAAAAATGTAGTAAAATATAAATATGAATGTGTAGCAAATTTCGAAACAAAAGTATGTCTTACTGAACTCAACAATACTAAGAGGATATTAGAACCTCATTATAGTAAATAACTCATCTAACTATTACATAATATAACTAAAGCAACTAATATAGCGTGTGTACACAATTAGTTTTTCTTCCAAGTTCATAAACGGGCCCATAAATCTGTCCGCAAAACTCGAAGGGAACTTAACGCGAGAACTTTCCGAAATCCGCCCAAGCACAGTAATTGGCCTTAGTAGGCCCAACGCACTTACCTACATGTGGTCGCACTGCGTGTGTTGCTTTTTAATTAGTACACGCTGCAGCGGAAACATAAATCTTTGTTTATGTCCATTAAATTGAACTTCGTTTAATTAATGAGGCTTATATTTTTGCATGTTGTTGAATTTGTGGTTACTTTTAAAAGGTGTTACGCAAAATTTTAATTAAAGAACTAGATTAATGCCAATTCTTAGTCGAAAGAGTGATTTCACTGTTGTGGTATTAAACCCTCTCTCTCGTCTATAGAGTAGGAAAAAAAATTGCTTCAATAACTTCCAAATCCTAAGCCTCTTAATATAATTTGTCCAATTACTAACAAATAGACAGCTTTCCTTTTTTCAATAAAATACTAAACCAATCTCCTTTGTTACAGAAATGCAACCTTCTTGGAACCGCATCTCCAAGGCGTGAGACGTCGCGACAGCCGTAGCACAGACTCAGAACATGACGAGCGTTCAACAGAAGACGATGAGAGGTGCCTCTTACGAAGTTCACCTCGTACGAGGCTACCCCCTCCTCCTCCACCCCCTCCGGATGATGAGCCACCGCCATTGAAGCCTCGAGAGTTCTTCGAGAGACTCCAGAGCCAAGCTATGAAGGAGAATCAGGATAGGAAGCGGTCGAGAGATGCTCCTATTAAGAATGCACATCTGTTCAGGCCTGTTGACGGAGATGATAGTTTGGGAGATAGTTTGAGTCAGGTAAGTTTCCGATGATAATGCTATAAATGAAATCCAGTAATCATCATTAAATTATAAAAAAAAGATTATAAAAAGAAGAAGCCACAGTTATTCTTTCACTTTCACAAAGTAATTGCACATTAATTGGTAGCTTGGGTTTGCCCCGGTATAAGTTCCTTTAATTTCAAGTTTATCTTTACAGTGGAAAGTATTTGTAAAAAAAAATCAAAACTACGAAACTTAAAAAGAACTTTTAGAGAGACAAGATATGCTGAAGTATATCAGCACTCTCCATTAATATTTATTGTAACCATTGAAACCCATACATGTGTTTGTGTAATATTGTATGGAATATATGGTATCCTTTCAATTGCTTTCCATTACGCTTTCAATGTGACATGAGTAATGTAGATGCACAATGTTCAATGCACGGAAATAAATTGGACTATTCAATGGATGTTTTATGCAAAGCAAATAGAATTAATCCTTAAAATTTATTTTGAACACACAATTGAAAATAAACGCATGGATTTAACCAAAATAGCAAATAAATAAATCAATTCAAAAATATTATTGTAAACAAAAACTAAATGGTAGAGCAATATTTTTTCAAAGCTCAACGGGTTTTGCAATAAACAAAAATTTAAAATATTTTAGACGTATTACATGGATCATTGAATTTTCATCTTGTTCTAAAAATGAGAAATATTATGATTAAGAATTTGAATTTTAAATTTTGGTGAATCTTTACTAAAGAAACAACTTTTATTCTACTATCTGAATATGAAAATTTCATCTCCATATTCTGTAAGGCAAGCACTCTTCATTTGTCTGCGAAACAATATAGCGCTTCAAACTATTTCAATAAAAGTTGCCTTTTGACTTCGTTATTGCTTTTCCTGTTTTAAAATGAAACACGCGGTTGTGAAAATTGCATTGTTGATGTTGTTTCGCGATGAATAGGGGAGTGAGTATTGTATATTTATAGGGGTATGTTTGTATTGATGATGTTTTCTTATGTAGTTTTAAAGTGAGAACGCATTAGACAAAAAAAAACATCTCGTTATCATGACCGACCCGATACCAAACTCGAGCCGATTGTTCAAATCAGATACCTACCATAAACTAAAAAATGCAAAAAGAATCATGAAGTTCACATATAAGTTGACCATTTTACCTACTATAAAAATTCAAATCAAATGACATACCTTAAAATTATGCATATGCACTATCAACTCGATTATTTCATATCCACGTTCCGGTGTTTAATACAACAAACATAATTCACTTAACTAATACTTAGCATTAATAATTGTATGGAAATATTCGTATTATGTGTATCAGGAAACGAAACCCGCAATTTTATAGCAATTATCCGTTGTTTTTGCATTTGCGTGTTGTAACCCTCGGTTGATTCAGAGACACCCGTGACATGAGAGCACTAGAGACATGAAACCTCTCTGTCTGGCTTAGAGTAAATTAAGTACAGTCAGTACAATGGTAGATCGATAGTACAATATTGAGAACAATTGGGTATAATTATATATTTTGGTTTTACCAAAAGTCTTCTTCTATTTCTGTTACGGAAATACAAAGTTTTGTTGTTGAACCCATGTCCAATTAACATTGTCATTGTTAGGATTGATAGGAAAACTGGGATCACAGTCTAGCTGGGAATGTAGCCAAGTAAATTTTGGATGGCTCATTTTCAGTCACCGCGCAGAACTCTTCCAAGATATCCCTCAGAATTCCTCAGCAAATCACAAATAAGTGATTATCCTTTAACTAATTTTATGTTCTTAGCCTTCTTAGTACCCAGGCTATATAAAACTGTATTACTGTAAAACTTTTGCCCTACACACTTCAACGCACTTAAAACCTCCCCGAACCCTTTTGACGATTGTCGGTTCGAAAACAGTGAGTCTCGTATAGTCATGGTATATTTCGCCATACTTTTAAAGCGGTAAAACTTTACAGCGTCATTGCTTGAGATCGTTTTTACGATGTCCCATAAACGATCGTATCGCTTGGTCCTCGTTTTCACTATCTGCGGACTTGGATAAAGGCTCTCGAACTTTTGAAAGTATTTAGTTGGTAAAGTTAATTTCGTTGAGTACCGTTAAATTTTAGTAGCTTCAATATTTTATGTGTTGTTTATCTTTAAAGATCAGTAACCTTCACAATGCCTTATCACAATTATTACTGCTGCGACTTTTTAAAATATTGTTTCTCTCTAGTTTAACATGTTTAAAAAAGAAAACTAGAATCATTCTATAAGTCTTCCTACGTTCTATAATATAAATCGTTTTAACTTTTTAAAGCTTGATTTTGTTTTTGTCCTTTATACAATTTTCTACTGCCAAGTGGATCTGGAGACAAGTTCATTAAAATTCTATTGTATGATTAAAAAGTCGTTCCACAACCACTAGTCCACATTTGCGGCAAAAGGGTGCCCATAATACATAATACAAAACACTTACTTCCCCATTTGGTTGAAGATTAACCCTTGAATTTGACCAAGGGACTGAGTTAACTGCCTTTTGTGGCCATTACACGATATGTGGAAATTGTTTTAAGTTCATAAAGAATGTTTATTATAGATATTACGTAGAGTTATTATGAAGAAGATTGTTAAATTTCAAATGTACGGATCTTATAGTTACTAATCACTATTCCTCACGAATTTTGATGAACTTAAAGTAGCTATAACACAATTTATTACTAGTACTCCAAGTAGTAAAAGAACTTATTTACAAACCCCCAAGACTAAAATCCCAATATACACCGTTAATCAATTTTTAGTTAAATATGATTTTTGATTCTAATTACTTCAAGTAAATTACAATCGATTACAGGTGAATGTACACCATAAAAATCGATGCATAAAAATATCTTTTCCCGCCAATTTCGTATTTTTCCTTAGTAATTACTGGCATTGTCAACACGAAGCGATTATCAGGGGCGCGCGTTTCCGTCGCAGAGCCCGTTTGAACGGAATTTAATAGCAGATAAAAAATACAAAAAATATTTTGCATTCGATGGTTCCGTTTTAAAGTACGCAATGTTTATTTAATTTTTTCATTCAAAAATACATCTCAGAAGTAGGTATAAGTGTGGTAAATAAAGCAAAACCATATGCTTTTAAATTGAGGAATTTATATATATATATATATGTATCTACAATGTAAGTAACATTATTTTCCTTTGGAGCTAAATATTTTAATCTGATAATTTAAAACTAAACCAACATTGCTCTGAACTTAATAAAAATTAAAGATACTCAAAGAATTTACAAACTTGCGCAATTTTTTTACCAACGAGACTCGTTTACAGCGTTGTTTTTTCTTTTCACATTTTTCAATAAAATAAAGCAGAATCTTCGTCAACCCATACCTCATAATATTTCAAATTTACAACAAAAACCAAAATATACCACTGAAACTCCTACTCTAGTAATTACCAATTACTGAAAGATATTTATCGCGCCCAATTAATTAGGTAAACAGTTGGAAAAATGCGAGGCACGATCGCTACGGTCGAGTCGAGCCGACTTATTGATTTTAACCACCCTATGGTGAGTCATCTGGTGCACCCCCTGCATCCCCACTGGACCACAAATAGCGTGCTCTCTCTGTGATTGTTCAAGGAAACTTGTCAATAGAGGTCCAATTGGTAGTCCTATGGGTTTTATAATTTATATTTATTATAAAAAGTCTGGATTTTTTATTTTTTTCTTAATCGTTTTTAAATTTGACTTATTTATGTCTTACAAAGAACTAAAATTTTACCATCGGCTCTTAAATTAAGAGTATTGTTATACTCTATATACTATATAGTAAATTATTTAAATAGTATTATATAGTAGGGTTTACGGACTTTATGTACTTAACATAAGCTTCACAAATATCTGTTTTCTCTGAACACTTTATTACTAAGATTTAAAACTTGTTAAAAGACTTCAAATTAAAATAACAGATTATAATAAACCTAAAAATACGAGTTAAACTATAGGACATTGAACTGAAAAGTTTTCGACGACACAACTTGCTTTCAGTCTTACGTAGTTAAGTACTAATAAACTTTCATGTCCCTCCTCACCGCTTAAGATATTTTTATTATTGTCTGCATTCGATTGGGGCTCGTTAAAACTTCCCTAGATAACGAGGGCTTAAAAGTAATGAAAGTTGGGGACATTTCTTTGCGAGTTTACCCAATGAATTGAGGATATTAATTGTGGCAACATCGAATGGTAAATTGTGAACAAATTTTCATTTTTTAAGTGATTACAATTATACATTTAAACCGATCAAAATGAGAACTAAAGTTTTAAAAGCGAAGTTAGTGTATACTGCAGATTTATGGGTGGGATTTATGGAATTTATGATAAACATAATATAATTATTATTAAAATTCGAGTTTTTTCGATTCGAGCAAATTTCGTACTTTGGAAAAAAAAAACAATTATAGGTACTTATTGTTTACCTAACCTAAGTGTAGGTACATAACCTAACTTTACGTTCGTTTTAGAAATCAGTGAAAATTACCTCTACTGCACTTTTAATTTCGCTACCATTAATTCTTCACAATACAGCGCAAGTCTCCATTGAATCCTCATTAGCAGACGCAACTTTTTACTTAATTAAAAACTTCTTGTCGGTCCCAGGTGGTCGTTTCCTACTTCTAAAACCTCACGGCAGTTTCGTAGGCCGATGCACATGTTGCCGTTTCGCACACAGTTCGAAAGTCACATAAAACTGAACTGGGTGACATTACTTAAGTAGTATATTTTCATGAGCATCCGTGAGCAGCTGCGTTTTAAGAGATTGAAAAGTTGAAAAGCGATTTGATGGGTACTTCGAGACAGTTTAGGAAATGTAGGGATATGATGAAAATTATGCTTGAAAGTTTCAGGGCCTTTATGTTTGATAAATGTTTTTTATTGATTTATTTGTTTGTTAGTAAATTTAAAACAGTTACTCCTTTTTTTTTTTAAATGATTCTGTAACTTTTTGATGCAACAAAGAGGTTGTATACCGAATATTTGCAAACTAACCTCCTTTAACAATTATAGATAGAATTGTTACTGGCCAGTTAAAAAAAATGCCGCGTCACTTAATTCATTTGTTTTTCATGGAAAAAAAATGCAAATGAAATAATAGTTTTTATTAATTAGTATTATCCACTCAACTGGGAACCTCACTTTTCGCTAGATGGCGAAACTGGGGACTTTGTTCGGAATCAATAGCGTGTTTGAGACACATTTTAAAAACATTTTTTTCCAATAAATATTAATTTCTATTTTTAATTAAACCTTATCTTTTTGTAAATCTTTATTATTAAATGACGCGGTATTGCATTTTCAGCGAAAATATATTTTCTCCGTAAAATATGAGACGATTAAAAAATGTAAACAAAACAAGTTTTAGAACTGTGCTCAATTTTGGCTCCTGCCACAGACTTGGCAAAAGTAAACAAACCAATTTGGTTGCCGATCCCAGTTGAGTGGTTAAATGATTGCAACTGTGCTGGATTTTAAGGCTTCTACTTCGTAAAAGCAGTAGTGTTGGGTGAGTTTAGAGTAGCACATTTATTTCTTTTAAATTATTTTTTGTAAGAAATATCGAAAAAAAAAAACAGTACCTACATAATAAACAAAAGAAGTCCAAACATAATGCAAGCTAAATATCTCAAAGTCAACAAAATCCCAAACGATCCTGATTCTACGACAAAATTTAACAATATCCAGACATAAATTACCCATACAGACCAGCTCAGGAATCTCAATCATCCTCACATTGTAACCACGGTCTCCAGTGAAAACTAATTGCACTCCAACTTTCCGCATAAATCCTTGGCCGTGTGAGGCTGTGATATTCGGAAATGCGCTCCGGTGCTATTGTAGTACGAAATTTAACACCTTCGTCGCCGACAGGGCTATTGTGGCCCATGATTCATGACGGTTATTATTGTTGCCGATATCGCCGAATTAATTTTCCGTTGATATTGTTGCGTTCAGCTCGTTATAGTCCAGTTTAAATGCCGTAGATTAACGCTAATTAATTTTATCGTTTTATTTATCACGTTTGAGTTGTTATGGTATTATACATTTTAGTTGTGCTGTGTTTAAGGCATGTGTTTTATTTGTGCAAATATTTCGATTTTCCTAATACTCTTTGTATTCTTATTACGCCTTGTACACTCAGTTTCATTTATTGCTCCTAATAATATAAATTTTAAGCATATTCTCTATATTTGTGAAATACGTTTTTTTATGAAACTATTTCAGTCTTAATTTCTATTAAGAAATTTGTTAAAATACGAGATAATAATTTATTACCTAACAGTATTTTCTACAAACTGTCTCATAACAAAAGATTGAATTTCACTTAATAGTTTCCACGTGATTCATGGTATTGTAAAGTCAGAAGACGCTATACGGGCAGAAATTAATTTTCCTTTCTCAGCCGCAACGTCTTGCTTATAATTTATTCTCTCTTTGAATATTAGAGAAAGTTATTGCTTTGTTAGCTAATGTTATATTACTTTGTAATTTGTATTTTTAAATATGAGAGAGTGGTTTAAAAGTAGTGTAGGTTTAGTTAAGATTTTTTTTTAAATACATGAAATCTTTTTTTAGATTTTTTACGTTTTAAGAACTTACATACAATGATTATGGAATGCTTGTAAAAGTTTTTTGAATAACCAAAATTGTCGCGATTATGTTTCAATTACATGGGTTTTACATTTGTATAACACTAAATACTTATGTAGGTAATCATAAATCATCAGAAGAAAACTCTTTGAAATAAAATATCAACATTTTAAATATTATAATTTCATTTAAATTAACTGCACAGCAAATGTATTCATCTCAATAAAATTATATTCATACTAACGAGACTACATGTTCACATTACATTTCATTAAAATGTATTGGATAACCGCAGTGGGGTTCCTCCCTCCAAATATACAAACATTTCACAATATGAAAGACTATTCGACCGCACTATTTCAAATTCATAAAAACATCAGACGAAAATTGAAGTTGGAATTCCGCATTTTCTTGAACTATGTTATATTAAGGTTCTCATTTCAAAAGGTTGAATAAATTTAACATAATATAAACAACAAAATATTCAGATGAAAAGTAATGCAATATGTGGGTATAATATTGCAATATTTTTGGAACCTTTTTAAAAGTAACGTAGGTAAGTTTAACATAAATGATTTATCACAATTATTTATATCACTGGGTTACCTATAAATTATCAGTCTGACGATGGGTTTACTCTTAAGAAAGCAAAAAATCGTTTTCTAATATTGTGTAAATCACTTAAAGATGTTTTTCTTTGAAACGTTACACTTACAAGACTTTAATTAAAACTAAGTAATAAGTATCCTCATATTTTAATACCAAAATTTGCCCCTTTAATCATAATACCCTCGATACATATACTATAAAGGCTATCAAAGAGCAACTCTCTATTGAACCATAAGCCATTCACTTTCAAAGGTATAATGGGTAACACGAATATACCCATTATGAATATCCCCGAGAACCGACCAATTAGTGAACGATTTTCACTTTATGTGTAGAGGGGTTAATATTCTACAAAGGAATCCCAAAGAGGCATTCGTGGGTGTAGTTTTTGTTTTTAACTCGTTATCAATACTATATTGATGTATTCTAGTATAGGTAGCTGTAATAGTAATCCATCTTTATTTAAGACCTTATAAACCGTCGACACTTTTAGAGTGTTGCTCGTCACGTCTTAACAGACATTCTGCAATGGCACTAAATAATAAGAATTGTAATGCTAAAGTACGGAATAGAAATTATTGTGAAGATTAGGTCTACCTAAACGTCTTGTAATATCTTCTTAAAATCCACACATGTCAATCATACGGAATCGACGTGACGAAACATTAATTACAACAAGAATATTAAAATTCTTTCATCGCACTATTCCTTTGACAGTAACTACCACTTAAGGAGCAGTAACAATTTTGTGGCAATCGACCGCTTTGGGTACTTCTAACCTATTTCATTCAATATACGTTTTAATACACCATTTGTCCCAACTACTACGCTTTATGTTCTTGTTAAACACCTGAACTACCACTGCAACATTAACACATTATTATCAGCGTTTATGGACCATTTCGAACAGTTTCATGGGTTTAAAATAGTTACGGAGTCATCATTTAAGTTGGCATCGGATAAGTTATTATAATATTATACTTTTGTAATAGTTTACAATGTACCAAAAAGCTAGTACAACAAAACAATTATTTTGCTCACGTGTGAGGTAAAATGTGTCTTTCGTTTTTTGATATAATTTATGTTGGGATATTGTACACCTGTGGCTTTCCCTTAGGACCAAACGAACGTACAATAGTTTTTACACAACCTTAGAACAACAGAACTAGTTCCCTTCTTTTATTGCCTCGTAGGCTGATCGTAAGCGGTTACCGTCGCTCATGGACCTCTGCACTGTCAGGGGACACTGCAGGGCTGCTACCTACGGTCTACCCTTAAGGACTCTCTTCAAGCCTCGTTTCCACCTAATTCTGTTAAAATGTTATCACTACAGCTCACAAACAGTGGTCATCGATTAAAATTTAAAAAAATAAAAAAAAATCATGATTTTCGTTTTCATTATTACAGAGTCGAGAAACCCTGTCATCAGACGGCGAGGGTGCCCGAGGAGACTGCTCGTCTGTGACGTCATCAGGATCCTGTTCAGAAGAGCAGCCACCATGCGATATTGGAGTATTAGAGCGGCTCATAAGGACCCACCCGGTCTGGTTCCTTCCCGGCATACAGAGGGCGGGAGCGTTTCATCTTCTGCAAGGGAAGGAAGAAGGGGTTAGTATTTGAAAAACACTATTTCTTTATTGGTATTAACTTACTTTATTTTTTCTTTTGCTACATAATATTTATTATTTTAAGTAAGGAGGCTGGGCATAAAAAAAATCTCAGTGGTATATTCTCCAATTCTCTTTTATTCAGAAGATAAATCAAAATTATTGCAAAATAACAATAAACATTCTCGATTTCCAGAACTTCGTGGTTCGTCAGTCAAGTCAGCCTGACACAATGGCGATAAGTGTCCGTCTTCCCGCCGATAAGGGTCCTTACATCGAACATTATCTGATTCAAGCGTGTGGAGGTCGCATAAGTCTAGAAACTTCTCATAACCGTTTCGATAACATACCTGAGCTTATTGCTCATTATTCGCAGTGTTGGTAAGTTTATACTTAATAATTAGGTACACACAACACTGTTTGATTATAAGTAGCTTCTAAAATAAAATTATACTTAACTTTACCAGCTCGTTAACAATATTATACATCGCAATATTACTGCTAACTTGAGAGTACATTTAATCATAATGTTTAAAATGTGTTTACAGTGATGAGTTACCAGTACAGTTGCAACTTCCTCGAGCTCTTCGAGATGCTAAGAGTCGACAACATCTAAGTTCCCTGGCGTTGCTTGGTCAAGAGTTCTGGGGGTACCCGATGGCAAACTCTAAGAGTAACCCTCAAAATATACTGTCACCATGTCAGCTTTCAAATGGAGTTGTACCGATGGCAATTACTCCATCTGATACCGGATCGAGTCTAAGTAGTTTTAATGCCAGTAAGTAACTTCTGCCATGAATATGATAATTTTTCGGCGAATGAATGATTTTCATTATCTTATTTTTGTTTTATAGGTACAAGAACAAATTCACGTGAACACATACTAAAAAGTCCCGATAAAGAACAAAATGTAGTTTTAAAAATGTCTCCAATAGACACATCTGGTTCCCCACCGAGTCAAAACCAAAATTTAAGTACTTTCAAAGGACGCGTCGCGCCTTCACCACCCGCCAAACCAACCAGTGCATTTGTGAGAGCTCCGAGACCCACCCCACCAAATACTTTAAACCTAATCTCGAGTACAGTAAGTAAATTAAAATTTTTGCTTGAGCTTATCGGTGTTGTTTAATTTTTTTCTAGATTTTAATTTGATTATAATGAATGCTTCACCTTTTTCAGGCTCATATAACACAGCCTCATTCATTTCCCACCACAAACACACGAACTTCACCTACTCAGATCATTAATATTAAAACTACTCCCCCACCTCCTCCTCCACGTTGGGCTAAACCTCCTTTAGCAAAGACGTCTATATCTCCCAAATCCGAAACATCAACATTTAGTCCCATTAATAAAGTATCACAGAATGGAAATATAACAGTCACAACAACAGTCACATTTAGCGTTAACAATACACATAACCCAGTCAATGAAAGCATACAAAATGAGAAACTGCAACTAACGCTTGCATCTAATATGGTTAACAATCGCAATAACTTCCATAATGGATTCACTGTAGTAGAAGACGCAAAATATGTTGCTGAATGTAATGGAGCTAGTCAGGTGAGGATTATTAGTTACGCATGGCGTTATATTTTATTTGTATGCCCTTTGCATGAAATATATAATTTGCCTGAATGCTAATGTCTATGTTTGTCTTAACCCAATAACATGATAAGAGGATTATACTATTTCTCAATATTACTCTTCCTTCTTTCCGTATAGAATATGATGCATCGTATGTCACCTGAAGGAGAATGCGTCAGTATAACTACTAGTTCACAAGGAAGCTTCAAAAGGCAAGCTGAACAAAACGCAGAAACTGGATCACTATCGGAACCACAATCCCAACTGAATACCTCAGAATTTGTTGACCCTGTTGTAAACAGTCTAACGACATCGAACAATAGTTTTGCTCCTAACCAACTTGTTTCTCCAAATGGAACAAATTCCGTTACGAGCGGAATATTTTCTCCGACTAGCCAAATAAATTCTCCGCTTTCCAATGATACTATATCTTCAAAAAGCAGTGTCTTTTCTCCCGTTAGTCAGAATAAAAGCGAACTTTTTTCTCCTGTGTCAAGGAGCTCACCTATATCTACGAAAAATGTTTTGTCACCAGAATCAAATCAATCTATAACATCCCCTATAATAGGAAAAGAAAGAGATAAACTTTTGTCCCCAACAACGAACACAACAAGTACAACACCATCAGGCAGATCAAGGAGGAGTAAACACTCCCTACGAAAAGAATCCAAACACTACCAGGTAGAGTAGATGACTGTGTATATTTGTAAACAAAGTGTGGAATTGACTTTTCCTAAATAATTCATCACTAACGGCATGAGTTTGTAAACATTAAAATCTATAATATATCATCTATTTAGAAAAAAATATTGTTCCTTTTCAATTTGATTCTAATAATAAATAAGTTTTTTATGTTATTTCCAGGAATCAGACATCCTTGAATCTCCAGGAATATATTACAGAAGTTCACTAATGGATAAAGTGTCTGATTACGAAGACATTTGGGGACCGGAAAGTAACAATTGTTCTACTTTTAAACCACAAAAACTCGACATTGAAAACAATATGAACAATGGTATAATGAAGAGCAAGCGACCTGATTTATTACCTGATACACTACGTAAGCAATTTCCTAACTAACAAACTGTACTTCAACAAAATAATATATCTTGTATTAGGACTATTTAAAAAAATATTAATTTTTTTCAGCTAAATTAAACGCTGCTAAAAGTACTCAATCAATCCTAGAAAAAGAAAATGTGCATATAATTAATTCAGACGATAATCTATCGGAAAAGAAAACGCTATCTGATGGATCTCTTAAGAAAAGTTTCAAAGGCTCCAATGAGATCATTGCGACTACCAACAGTAAAGGAGAGATTATACCTAAAAGACCAGATAAGCTAAATATTCCATTAAATATGAACAAAAAGTTTACTGAAGAAATGGAAGCCGTGCTCAAGAGTCGAGAAAATCATAACACAGAAAGTATGGAGACTGTGAAACTAGAGGATGACGTTAAACAACAAACATTTGATGACTCAGATAAAGACAACACTGGTAGTCCATATTACGCTGATCCTGTTGATGCTTTAAAAGAGGTACAAATAAATGTATAAATTTAACCACACGTGTGGTTTTCCTTAATGATAAAATACATTAAATGAATATTAAAGTATGAAAATAGTCTATGTTGACCTTTATTATTCTATGTCATTCACAGGCTGCCTTGTTACCACCAGTACAGCGTCGGAAATTGATCAGAGTTGGTTTGAATCTTTCGCAACGTTACTCGGAGCCGCCGAATCAGAATCATCCTTATTACCCACTACGAGATATGCATAGCATAGAGGAATTGTCTCGTGAGTATTTTGCTTTTAGTTAATGTGTTATTTATGTATATATATATATATATATTTATATTTATATATATTCCTTATGTTCTTTGAGATTTTTTTCTTAAATTTATATATATCCCTTGATTGATAGAAAAAAATTGTTACCGGAAAAGATAATGTTGACTTTAAGATTACATTACAAAAAAATGAATGATATTAATAACGCAAAATTAGTAGTTTATTGATAGCTTGACATATAAGCGCACATGTGTACATAAACATAATCTTCTCACCTACGTCACTATCGGCATCTTTAGGAAGGAGCTCAAAATATTATGCTTATTAAGCCACATGACCAAAATTCAATTACTCTACAGCATCATCACCCAACACATCATCATCAGTGGACAACCTCGTATCAATCCGTAGCAAGCCGAAGGTGAAGCCAGTGCAGCCTCCGCGAGTTAACACCAAGCCCTCAGGCAAGAAAGACACTTGGACCGTTGATTCCAGTTGGGAGTTCATAAGTCAGTGTACACGTTACTCGCTGTAGACGAGACGTAGCGTCGCACTCCCAATACTGATTATATACGGGGTTATAAGGACTTTCGAAGAAATTGTACTGCAACAATTCATGACTGCCCACTGCTAGGCAGATCTCGTCAGGGGTTTTTTGATTAGTGTAAAGTCATGAATAATTTTCGAAGATCTTTTTAACCTCATATAATTTAGAAGCTTTACGCACATTATTTTTTGCATTTTGAGTTTATATTAGAAAACTAGATGACTCCCGCAACTTCGTCTGCGTCACAAAGGGGTTCAAACAGTACTCGCAATGTTGTTATTTGCGCGGATCGCGTTGGGTATATTTTTTTGCGTTTTAGTCCGTCATAACTTCTCAACAAAAAGTCCGATTGGAATAAAACAAAAAGTAATTTACTTCTACATTAATAATCTTGATAACATAATACTTAATTTGGATAAGGATTAATATAACGATACTACTTTAACGATTTTTATCTTCGGACGATTATTATTTTTTCGTGAACCGCTTTTATAGCGGTTATTGTGACTAAACTATGATGATAGTTAGATATATGTTCTCGCGGACTTTTTTTTAGATCTTTTTATGACCTAAAAACCCGTAGTACATCATATTTTTCTATTCTCAATAGTTTTTGCAGCGTACGCATAAATAGGTTTTCTATTATATACCTTGTGTTACAAATTCGATATTTTCATACGGATCCCTAATTTTTTTCAAAATAAAATATAGCCTATAACCTTCCTCGATAAATGGACTTTCCAACAGTGAAAGAATTTTTGAAATCGGTTCAGTAGTTCCTGAGATTAGCGCGTTTGTTTTCCCGACGTTGCTAGCTCTCGTACTAATAAAAAAATGCTTCCACATGTAATTTGACTTGAATGCCGATAGATGTCGTTGCTCTAAAAATGTTTAATGAAATTTATTATTTTTATATCCCCTTCCTCGGACATGATAGCACTATAATATATAGCCTATGTGTTGACCCGACTTCTAAGCAATATTCTTGCCAAATTTCAAGTACATCGGTGCAGCAGTTTTCGAGTTTATCGCGCACAAAGCTGACTGACTAAATGTATGGATTCTAAATCGCGCCATCAATATGTTCAACGGTTGTTAGACTTGGGAGAGTGTATTTTGCAATGTTGACTTTTCTACGATTTTATTATATGTATATATTAGAAAATAAGGAAATTATATATCATAATTTGATTGGAACATATTTTGGTCGTCGTGATCCGTACGAAATTAAAGTTGCTAATACAAGATTTAAATTTTTTGTTTTAAGTAGGAAATTTTTAAAAGTATAAATATTATTGGCATCAAACTAGTTGTTAGATCTAACTAAACAGAATATTTGATTTGCAGATAAACATGATGAAAGTGGTAACAGTGAAAATGGAACATTTCCTTCATTGGCCGAACAGGAATGCAGGTTGAGTGGAGTTGACGACGAATCACAAAACTTAACCGTTCACCAAGTTGTAGCACAGAGGTGAGAGTGTTAATAATTATTTTAAAGTCTTGTAAAATATTAAAATTTATTTTCTCTCCACTTTATCTTATTATGCATTTCTTTGTTAAGAACGTTATTAAATTGTGATACTAAAAATCATTTTCTCCATCTTCTATCTCTTTTGAGACTTAAGCTTTTTATCTCATTTTTGATAACGATCTGCTGTTATTACTTTTCATCATCGTCATTATTATTACTGGCATCGATTTACTTATCGCCATTATTGAACTAAATCCCATCAAAGATTACTAAGTTAGGACCTGTTACCATCACTCTGAACTAAATAGTTCATAGTTAAAACGATCTTTAAATAACTACATTTAGCTACGTAGAAATACCTTTACACTATTATTGTGTAAACAAAAAAATATAATTAGAATGACAAACAACAATTACATATTCTTCTACAGGTTACCAGATTTAAGACTGAATTCCCAACCAGCAGCATTACCCGAAGAAGTGAAGTCACCACCGCGCGCTTCTTGCTACGACAATGTGCATGACCTGAGGCCTTTATCAGAACAGGTCAGTAAAGTTTGGTCCGCCATACGGTTGTCTGGAAGAAATCGCTATCAGCAATAAGACCGCCGATTGTACGATTCTAAAATGTTACGTTTTTCTTTTTTTTATTGGTGTACAATAAAGAATAATCTATCTATCTACCTATCTATCAAAAAAAAACATAAAAATATTTTTTTTATTTTACATGAAAACATTTTAAGTTGCTTGATACCTAGACCTAAAGAACCAGATTAAAAGTATAGCTACAATATAATAAAAAATATCTAATAATTAAAACAGACTTGATCATGACATTTACAGTATCTTTTATTTCAGGCAAGTGATGACGGGACAGTATTCTCTGAGCCCTGGGACAGTTCACAGTGGGATGGTTTAATACCACCTTCTAACGTTCAACAACCATACGATACGGTAAGTCTAATCATAATAAAAGCGAGCAATTTCGTCTGCGTCACATTAAGTAGATGGAAAAAATAAATTGTGTTCTCGTGGATTTTAGGAGGAACCATTGGAGTGGGAATCGCCTGTACCAAGAAGAGGGAACGCCATGTCGCTGAGAACTAAAAGTTTTAGAGATCGTCTAGATCCATTACTGGGTAAGTCCCTAAATTAAAACCTTTTATCAAAATTAGGCAATTCAATATTAGCCAGATTATTATGAAAATCAATCATAAAATAATTGATCTAAATTAAAATTGTAACCTGAAGTCTATGCTCAAAGATGTAGGAAACAATTCCTGTTTGAAAAGACAAATTTTGGAATAGCAACCACTTTATATTGCATCTATAAATACACCAACTACAACAAAGAAATACTTTTTTTTGTCACAACTTATTCTAACTATATAACTTTTATTTTGAGCAATGCACAAAAAGTACCTGGACAAAAAAGGGACACAGCACACGTTGTTTACACACTTTTTTTACGAGTAACATTTCACGTGTTATTTAATTTTGCTCTGATTTCTGTCAACGACCTTGTAAAAAGTCCAATTTATAGCAATATTATTTTAGTATTCGGTATCCCTAATTTTGAAAGTAGTAAAAGTACAATCTTAGAATGTATAAGTAGGTAGTTTGGTTCTTGTGCTGGTGATTTTGTCTTTTGCTTACTTTAATAAATAGCGTGGTTAAGTTGTGATTTTAATACAACGTACAACACTGATTTTGTATTTTTATCGTAAAAACGGTTATTTAAATATCATTTTTAGGATGTGTTACTCATCATTAGCAACTCGAATCAAATCATAACTCTGACGAAACGTACAGATGCTCCAAACAATGCGTCCACACAGACATTATAATCAATTTATTACGTATATTATCAAATTAATTAACACAGTGATACTTACACAATAGGATCGTGTCCTGATATCTATTATTTGTGTTGCATTAGTTCGGTAAATAAAATATGGTTAAAGGGCAAAAGTTCGGTCTTTTGGAATTCTTTCGTGAACGCGTAGTCAGTCGCATCCCGGCGTTCGTTGAGAAAGCTCGACTTCTCTCGTCCGTGTGAATGAGAAACTATCGTTTCAAGTCGTTTGTGCACGCGGGCAAAAACCGCAAAGTGATCAGCCATGAGGTGGTTCAAAAAGTGGTTCCCAGAAAAATACGTGAAGCCGACCGCGGGGATCTGCGGTACCGTAAAGAGTGATTCCTGGCTCAGCGTTTTTGATGTGCTAAATATTTTTAAGCCACCAGATGAGGGGCTGTTAGTCGATTTAGAAGCTGTAGAAGCAACAGATTTAATCCGGGATGAAGTTTACGCTTTGACGACGATCAAGAATTTTAGAGGAGATTCGCTCGTTGAATTTGTGTTTGAAAGCGATTGGGTGATTGTTACTCGAGAGCAAATTACTGAACCGAGGTTTCAGCGACATTTATCCAGCTCAAAGTCATTAACAGCTTTCTGTAAGTCGTCTGCAGAGCGATCCTGGAATAAGCGACGTACCGAAGTGATAGCGCGACCACCAAACTGTTACTGCAAAGAAAATAGAAATATTAGAATTGTACCACAGATTCAGAAACTTGGATGCATTTCTCGGTTTTTTCGTTCAGTGAAAAATTTGTGTAAACGGGTTTTCGGTGGATTGAAAAATTGCTTTGTGAAAAATAGTGATGTGGAAAAGGATATTCCAGGAATATTGGAAACCAGCACATTCACACAAACATACTTATGTAGGTAATAGAATCCTTTTCTTACATTATGCTATTAGAGAAGAGGAATGTCTCTGCTTATTTTTGTTTTATAACGACGACGTAGAATTTACCGGACTTTTGTATGTACATAAATCAATAAGTAACCAATAAAGTTATTTTTTGCAATTATATTAATTATACAACATTTTGATCATAAAATTTTAATTTAGATTACTATAACAGCAATTATCGAGTATCGAAAATCCCACACTAGTCATACATACAGATGTATGCATATCATGTGTCAAAAATACCTAAACAGATTTAAAACGAAAATTTAATATCCATTGAGTAATTATAGAGTAATGAAATTTTTAATGTCCTTTAAAACAATCAATGAAAAGTAAAACGAAAAACTCCATCGATTTTCATAAAACGTGTCTTATTGTTGAATTTTATTGGCATTTCTAGATTATTGAAAATAGAACAACAATCTATTGCGTCCTAAATAGTATAGAGAATTGATAACAGAACGAGGTCAGTGCATGAAGTGTTATGCATGTGTTGCGTGTACATAGAGTGATAAATAGTTCTGTTTCACGGTTATTGTTCGAGTACTATTGTTCTATGTTCAATGAATTGACAACTTAACCAGGGCAACATGCACAAGACAATACTAATTAATATCAAATTCTTGATATATTAAAGCAGGACAGAGCTTCGCACTGTTATTTGTATAGAGTTCAAGAAAATCTAAAAGTAAAATTTTGATGATAAGTATAGAATGTTTTAAATATTCGGGATGAACTGTGATAACTTTTCAGAACTTCGAACTGAATCACCCTATCACTTTTGGTATCAATTCAATGTCACTACAATCAGTGCATTCTGAATAGATTATATTAATAAGCGGTTCAATTGGCAAGTTACGTCGAACTAAATTACTTGATCACTTATAACAATCAATCAATGTTACTACGACAAGTGCATTATGGATAACTAAGGGATTACTTATTTCTTAGCGGACGACTACAATTATTATGATTTTAAACGCCATATTCAAAACAATTATTTATGATTTAATTAAGAGACAGACAGATACACTGCACGTAATAAAAGTATTTAGTACATTTATAAATTAGTACCTACTACAATTAGGTATAGACAATTACTTAATTTATCGATTAACTAATGACAGCTTAACAAATTATAAACAAAGGGTTTCATTACCCTCTTGTATTGTAACTTCTTAAAAAAAGCTAACAAGGAAGTCATTGTTAGAGGTGTATTTAAGTGTAAGATAATACATTGTGGTGTACAGGACAATGAGATACCGTTATATCCCCGGGGTTCAGGTAGCCATGTGCGATTAGACTCGTGGACTTGTGGCAACTGTCGTTCAAGAACCATCTGTTTATTTGAAGTATGATAAAGTTTAGTTGATAATGAAAGCAATAGGAGCGTATAATGGTTGTCATTAAAATGCGTTTGTGATTACTTGAGTTTAATTTGGTAACTCTAATGAGTTTCTTTTTCTGAGAGCGATTAGAATAAAACAAATATTGTTTGGATTTAATAAACTCGTTATGATTCAAGTAAAATGAAATTATTTTGAAATTAATCATATAAAACTTAATGACCAAAAACTTAAGCTAATATTTTATGTATAACTACTGTACATTAGAGAATGGGTATCAAAAAAGATTTTTCAATTAGTAGACCTACGAGTACCTTTATTTTCTACGTACTTCCTAATCTAAAAAGAACAATTTCATCAAGTTCACACCTCGAATCTTCATTAAGCCGTCTTCTTGTCAGCAGCAGCTGGTCGTGTTCGAGCTCTCCGAGGTGGTCGTACAACACGCGGAGCAGGAGCGGCATTACGAGCATACGCACTACACCTCGCACAAGACAAGAGCACGACATTCGCGCAGAACATCGATAACTTCATATCCTGCACTTTGGACTCGAAGGAAACTTGTCCGCAGGTAATAATATCAACAGAAACAAACATGTTCAAATTTAAGTATTGTAGAATTTCCTATATTCCCCTCTGTTTTTTGATAAAATTAAATAAAATTTTATTGCTGTAGGTGATGATGAGAAATATAAGACAGTTCATGTCTGGAATGAAGAATTACTTAGTCAAACACGGCGAAAGGGAATTTGAGAAGGAAGTTGAAAAAGAAAGACTGAAGGTGAGTTTTCTTCTAGTCAACTACCCATTTAATATGTAAATAAATTCATTTAATTATTAATAATACCTATAAAATCTTATAAATTTACAGCTAAAACCGACTGAATTCTTGAACCTGGACGCTATATTGGAAGCAGTGATGCACCGTCTAGTAGTAAGGCCTCTTCGAGCGCGTCTCTACTCGCTCCTAGCGGCGTGGCACGCGCCCGACGTAAGGAGACTGCACGCTGCCATTGAACGCGCACAGCATGCAACACCGCTACAACTAGGGATTAAGGTTAGTAAGATCCTTAAGCGTAGGCTGCAAGTAGCGACCCCGTAGTGTCTTCTGACAATGCAGAGGTCTAAGAGCGACGCTAACCTCTTACGATCAGATGACCCGTCTCCCTCGTCTGCTTACGAGGCAATTAAAAAAAATAGACGTGACGTGTGAAGGTGAGTATTGATGATGTGATCTCCGCTCCGAGAATTCTGAATCTATACTCGGTGAGGGTTGGCCTTTATGAGCCTACTTATAATTTTTCTGATATTATAATGAGCTTAAATAACTACTTAGAATTTGACTTTTATATTCGAGAAAATTAAACAACCTAAAAACACTGCATTTAGTATCGCATATGTGTCCGTATAAAATGTGCAAACAGCACATTTCTTCTTCTTTCTTATTTGGGCAATCTTATTAACTGTATTAGTTACGAAATGTCATTTTAATATTATTTGTTTTAGGAATCAACAAAAGTTCCATCAGCGGCTGTGTTAGCTGTGATCTCAAAGCATTTCCTCAAAATGCAAGAAGCTGACTCGCCACTTGATAAACTTGAGAATCTACTAGCAGCTATATCCGTTATGTTCAACGCGGTGAGTTTGAAATATTCCTAGTACCTTTTTAAGTACCTACCAAGAATAGATTACTATTAGTAAAGTGTGCTTCATTCTTGACAATACCAATCATCATCCAAAATAAGAAAACTCTAGCAAAATATCACTGCAGTGCAACGCCACACCTTACAATTTTAAGTTTTCTCAGTGTCACTTTAAATAAACCTTTGAGTCATAACCATGATAAAACAAACTCCTATTAATTATTATTAAACTTTCAGATTCGCGGTGAACGCAGTCTCGGAGCGGACGACTTGCTTCCAGTACTGGCGTGGACAGTAGCTCGCAGTAGACTAGTCTGCGCCGAACTGGAAGCTGAACTAATGGCCGGGTTGCTTCCACCTGCACTGTTGGCCGGCGAAGGAGGATATTATCTCACTGCTCTGTTCTCAGCTGTGGCTGTACTTAAGAGATTAGCTCCTGAAACTGGACAGGACAGTACTGCTCCGGTAAGATTTACGAGGATCCATGAAACTCGATGATGTGTTCGCTGGTGAAGTAGTTTCACAGACAATTGTATTATAGCGTATACTGTTTTATTCAGTCAATTTTTGTCGTGGCATATCCAATGGCAATCATGTGAGTAGTGCTGCCAGGTGAATGCCGTGGCTTCCGAACGTGTGCCGATGTCGTGCCAACATGGTACACTTTGGCACACACAGTGGACAATATCTTATATATCTCGTTTTTTCTATTCATTTGGCAATCATTTTTATAGTAAGTAAAAATTACTAAGACTAATCCTCAATCCTCCAGTGGCGAAGAGGCTCAATAGACAACAACCGGGACCAGTGTCCAGTGGCAGTGGTCCGCGTAGTGTTACCAGACGAATGTCGCGGCTCCATCAGACGAGTGCCGGTTCCGTGCCGGCCCGGTGCGCGCGCCAGGGATCTGTGCCGAGCGCTCGCGCACGCCGCCGCCATTACTAACCCGCAGGACTACGCGCTCTTTGCTTTACATGATGGACATGGTGCGTTGACATTTCATTTAACTATAATAATAGTAATATTATAAAGAGTAAAGATTTGTATTGTCTGTAACATATAAACTCAAAAAATTCTGGACCGATTTTAATAATTCTTTCACCGTTTGAAAGCTTATACAGTAACAGAAAAAAAATAGTGATACGTCTGAAAATATCGAATCTTTGTGACGCAGACAAAGTTGCACGAGTCATCTAGTCGTTTATATTGTTCAAATAAAACAAAAAAATACTGTAATTTCGCATTATACATTGTGACTTTAATAAGTCCATATTTTTTTGACTATTATTTCACCTGACTAGACGCAGATAGTCATTTAACGAAATAAGTAAAATGAAATGAAATTATACTTTAGGTACTAACGATCAGAACACACAAAAATTACAGGTAGACAAGCTAAAAGAAAATAAATTGATTTTTCTTAAAATATTCAAAAATTAAACCAATAGAAAATCTGAGATGAAATGCTTAAAAAAATATTATCACTGTTTCCTAAGAACACATTGCAAAAAATATTTAAAGCTTTACATTGTAAATAAACTCGTTAGTATAAAAACAAACAAACTGCGTAAATATAATAATTAGAATAAGCGATAAAAACATCCGTGTAAATTAGATAATATCTAATTAATGTCACCAGATAATTTGAAGAAATTAATGTCTATTATTATTATTGTTTATTTAGTTTAAGGAACTAAATCTACTAATCTGTTTCAAATGTAGGTTATTGTAACCTATGTTAACGAATGAAGATTCAAAATAGACATTGAGAGCTAGAATAAAAATGAGAGCATATTAATTTTGAAACTGTAAACTGTAGTTTTAACATAAAAATAATTACACAAAGAATTCCTTTGCTAGTTTCTAAGTCAGCATCAGCTAGTTATATATAATTTAAATAATTATTGTACTTTTTCATTCACAGAAACAATGTTGAACGAGAACGATTGCCCACAAGAAGTGATGTCAGAAAAAACCGGACAGAATTTCACCCTTGCGTACAGAAGGATAGATGCGAAAATCGCTTGGCCCCAACAAGCACTGATGTCTTATCCATAGTCATTACCATTTGTAAAATATTTGAAGTTCAAATAAATTAACTTATCTTTGGAATTTATGTTTTATCGTGTGAGCGTTTTGTGAGCTACAATATTATTGATATTGGCTTAAATATTCCATGTTATTTCTACAGAGGCAGTGAATTTCACGCCCTAATAAGTAAACCGAAGTGAATAATTCTGTCATTCTATCACTCATTGGTTTTAGTGCAAATAATTGAATTGCTATAACGATAAACTACGAAAATACTTTGATTTACATCTATTTACTATCATTATACGTCATTACAAATACCACAGAACTGAATAGAAAAATATTGATTACGACAGTGTAAAAATTACAAATTCAGAGCATTATGTAACTCATACAAGCTATGAGATGTTATGGTGTGTGCAGTGATACCATATACGAGCGTCATGCCATTTCCTATCACGCCAAACGTATTTCACTGCCAGAATGACAATCGTATAATATTCTGATTTTTACTAAATGAAACTATGTTCTGACTAGTACTAAAGTTTGAACTATATTTTTGTCATTCAAAGTGATATCTTTTATAGTAATTGCTATAAGCTAGACGCAACTTTTTTAATGCTTACTCTCATGTAACTTACATAAGCAGTATTCTTAAGCTATGCTATTCAAAATATTAACTTTTATTGTAGCTTTTTTACTCAATAAATAGACTTTTATATATACTTCTAGATGAGTAATTAACTTGCGTGAATCAGTACAATGTGTCAAGTAGTATATGTAAAAATCTTGGAATAATTAGTGGATTTTTTATATGTAACCTGACTGAGTATTTAGGGTGAATCGCCCAGTTTTGTACATTTGTATGAAGTGTGATTTCCCGATTCTTGTGAATGAATATAATACTAACCATTCTTATTTTATTTGTTTTAATTACACACGATTTCGGCTTCCTTGAAAAGGTAGTCGCTTACTCGCGAGGATATGTTCCTAAATTTGTTTTATAACACTGAACAAACTCACCAAAACGATTATATTATTTAAGTTTAAGTTTTTCAATTTCTAGTTCTTGTAAATTATTTTATATTTTACTTTTGAAGTATGTATCTGTAAATTTAACTTTTACTAACTTTTTTATGAACTGTGATGTAATTTGTATTAGTACTAATTTAAGAATGTTTTATTGATTTTGTATATTCGTAGGATCGTTTCTCAATATTATAATTTATTTAATGTAATCTTAAGGTATTTAACGCTAAATTTTTTTGAGTAAATTAGAGCGAAAATTATTAAAAATGTACGTACATTGTGGCGTAGTTGGCTTGAGAATAATAAATCAAATAAAATTTTGTATATTTTTTAAGTGTATACTATGAATAAGGTACAAATCCATTTTACCATAAGTTTATTATGTACCTGTTACGTTTATATTATCGAAGTATAAAAAATGAGGAAAATATTATAAAAAGGAAAATAATTACTAAGTTTTTCATCAATTATTTTAAAACTACGTCACTAGTTAGAAGTCTTTAAATATCACAAAGCGTTAATTAAAATACATTTTAAAATACGCTTTAATTTACTCAATAATATTATAATGTACAGATTTCATGACATTTTTCTTACAATTTTAAAATGATGTCTTAAAGCAAATATTTGCCTTACATATTTTGTTGTCCTACAAGCCTGAAATTCCGTTCTTTGGGTAAATAATGTATCTGTTGAACGTGTTTGTTCAACCCATATATTTAACTTAATGTAAAAAAAATAATATCTCTACATTTAGATTGAATGAAACTTAAATTCATAACTGAGGAAGTTTTAAAGTTTTTCATTTAATAACACAAAAATATTCTCAGCGCAGGCGTTAACTAATGAAATGATATAATAATAAAATATCAAATGAATAAATGTCGTCATGAAATCTGTACAAGCAGGTGCAAGCTCACCATTATGTATTTATTGCATTACCTATATTAACTATAGTTATGTAACACGTATATTGTGTTCGATAACATTTTCAGTCATTTGTGGAAAAGTAAACGAGTTTTTACCAACCTTACTTATTGTGTTTTATTTATTGGAACGAAGTTCCTTATCGCGCGTTGTGTAATGGGGCTAGACGGAAAAAAATCTTACGAAAAGTTGTCACGACACTTTTTTTGTTATAGATGATTATCGTTAGATGGCGCTGTGATCAAAATGTTTTAAAACACGTTCCTTATCGCGCGTTACGTTAGGGAAAAAAATATAAGATATCTTTTAATCGAAAGGAATTCGTTCTATTCAGGTGTCCCATGAAACCTCTCAAGTTTTTTTTTCTACGGAACCTTTTTATATACAAAATAAATTAAACACAAACGGAACCAGTTTTACTGATGTTTAATGATAGAATTATATAGCCCATGATACTCAAGAATAACGCAGTTTCCTAAAAAATAGTTTTCTAAATCGGTTCACAGTAGATCCAAAAATTACAACGTAATTCGTCGTCGTACAAGATAAGGATTCACAGATTTCTGATATTTTTTTTGTTTAGTCTAAAATAAAAGCAAAATAAACACTGTATAAAGATGATATTTTATAATAGTAATCAACAAAGTAACTCATAAAATATACTTCAGAACTTCGGTAGATGAATACTTATCGCCAAGATACAACATATCGATCAAACTTTAGTTTGTAACACTCAACAACTTGTGCTGTTTTACTTCGCATGGGAAACTCATAAAATTATTTGCCCCTATTAGTTAAAGATAAAGACTTAGTGTGATACCAAAAGTAAATTAAATGGCTATAAAGTCATTTACCCAATGGAATACAATGACATGACAAAGATAAGACCTAACAAAAAATCCATCAAAGGTTGAATGACCGAAAAATTCGAAAGCAATAATATAAAGTTTAAAGATAATGCAAGCAAATTATCCAAATAAATCATCTCGCACGTATTGGGATCCAGTATTTGTTGAATACCCAGTTAGAAAATTCCCTGATGCGGGTAAAACCAGTACAGCAGTGGGTAACAAATGGAGGGATCAACCAGAAGTTATCAAGAATTCGGTAAGTTATTAGATTATGAAAACGAATAATAATAGAAACCTAGAAAAAAAATACAAAATCTGCAACAGTTAATATGTTACATATGCAATGTCTATCCTGTCTTTCATAGCTACTACAACTACAAATGCTTTAGTAGGTACAGCAAATATAGAAACTAGCACCAGATAATATTTCAAAGTTTCAAGAATTATGAAAGTGTATTTTTTTAACTTAATGCTGCATTAGAAATTCACAATAATTAAATTACGGAAAAGAAGCAATCAGAATAGGTTAATTCAAATTCTGATAACTGCTCTAAGGCACGAAATTGGCTCGTGCTTATTCGTTATCTACTTAAATAGTAAAATCTAATTTAACTGGTCAAAGGTTATCGTAAATCACGTGACTACAGATAGTGCTATTATTACATTAATTAAGAATACAATTTATCATAGTTTTATCTATTTTACTGGTCACTCTAAAAAAATTGCTACTATCAAAATGTGATAAGGTTTTTGCTACTACCAAATGATGTGGCTCTGATTTTAAAGTACATTTACTACTTGAGTTAATATCAATACATAGTATAAAACAAAGTCGCTTTCGCTGTATGTCTGTATGTATGCTTAGATCTTTAAAACTACGCAACGGATTTTGATGCGGTTTTTTTTAATAGATAGAGTGATTCTTAAGGAAGGTTTGTATGTATAATAAATGCATAATATAGTAGAGAAACACTGATAAATTTAAAGGTTTCTAATGTGATGTCGTAAATAAGCACGTTTTTTGCGCTGATATTGCAAACGCTGGCTGAACCCTACGAGATAGACCAAAATAATGTACTACAGTATTGTTCACCTTAAAAAGTTCAAATAAAAAGTCCGCGATGGTATATGTCTATCTCTTAGGGATAACCCAGCATAACCATTTTTATTATTTACTAAAAAATGGTTATATACGAAGTGATTTTAAACAATACAGCATTAATCCTTATCCAATTAAGTACCTTAAATAAATTGTGCATTTATTATAGATCAATATGCTTTTTACAGCATGTAATTTAAGTGAATATTACCGAAGATATTACAAATTTAAAATGCAGGGTCGTAGTTGTTTGCGCCGGGCGGCGCGTGCCTATATACGCTGCAATTTTTGAACCCCTTTGTAACGCAGACGAAGTTGCGCGGGTCATCTAGTTAAAAATAAAGTAGCTGGTAAATGTAGTTGACTGGATTTTTTTTTTTTTTTAATAATAGCCTGCCTCATCATAAGCGTACACTTTTTACAGAAAGAACCGATTGATGAAATCAAGGAATATTTCAAAAACTATAACGTAGGTAAGGAGTTATGGAAGTCGCAAACCAATCATGATTTTGGATTTAAATTACCCGACACTCATCGAATAAATAAACATACATCATGTATTGAAAACAAATACATCTATCCTCCGAGTAGACGGGTACGTATTGTTTTCAAAGAATTTTAATTGAAATGAAATGAAATACTTTATTTTCTACATTGATGACGTACTCATTCTTGTTGACGTCAAAAGTTACAAGCTACCACCAGTTCGGACACAAAAAATAATAATTATAGCCACCGTCCTGAGAAGAACTGGCAAGAAACTCAGCGGGCATGTCTTTTTTTTTGTATAATGAGCATTTTTTTTTATTTTAATTAGAAACGAAACTCCTATGGCAAGTGTTTTCTAGTCCGAAATTTGCTAAGAAGCTACATACAGTGTCTAGACTAGTTTTTTTTATTATTTATTCTATTGTCGAAAAAGGCAATGCAGATTTTGCGAAATCACCTAACAATATTTTATTTTTTCATAACCTTTTGTTCTTCTATTTTAGTTAGCAGATAGAACTCCACAATGTTCGGCACATGCGCAAACAGAGATACAGCGTTCATACACATCACCTGAGATCAAATCCAGATTGGTGACAAACAAAGAACAGTTTGTTCATCCTTTTCGTTTGCATACAGAACCGGTAAATTTTTTAACACTTACCTATTGATTTTCGCAAAAAAATCTTGTATGTATAATCAAAAAAATATTTGCCCGGTAGGTATATGGTTACTGCTGTACTTAAATATAGATAGTCACAAACTAAGGAAATTATGAAAAAGTTGCACAAATTACCTGCGATATTGTTTAACACAATGTGTGTTTCTCTAGTAGGTAGGTATATAATACAGATATTTTATTAACATTAAATCTTTCGACAGCCTCCGGAAGAACCAAGTTGGCATAAGGAACTAGAACCATTAGACACAACTCACGATGGCTTTGAAAAATATCTGGATCCATATCTGACTACTAGTAGACTACACCACCGGCCGTTCACTGCTGATCAACTCACCAAGCAGTCTTGTTCAAAAGACATTGTTACCTATTACACTTGCGCTGAACTACCTTGGGTAAGATATTATTTTACGATTCGTATTATTTAAGACGCAGTGAGAACCAATTATTAGTTTTAAGTTTATGTTATTACTGTTTTGATAACCGTCAGTTTTATTTCATAATATAAATCGATTAGCGTTATTTAAAGTTCAGGTACTATCATGGATATCTAAACAACATGACCTATGAACTCTAAATAGTGTTCCAGTCTTAGTGCTTTTCTCATTCAAAGCCTTAGGTGCTCGTAAGAGGATCTTTGATGCAAGAAGGTTTAATAACGGTATGATATTCAGATAAACTTATTCAGACACTTGCGGTTTTCTATAATACTTTCATGCATTTTCGACGGGTTCTTACCACGATAATTAATTAATTGAGTTGTCTTGATATTTCAACGTTGTTGCAAACGTCATGATCACGAGAAGACTGCGGGTTAACAGGGGTGACGGCTTCAGATTATCGAGTATGTGGAATCCAGTGCTAAACACAACAGTCACTAAGGGTTCATGCTCAGAAAGTTTTGTAGATACAGTGAGTGTGGTGTGTCGTGATGTGAGTTCGAGTTCCAGTGGTACCACCCAAAAGCGAACGAGAAAGAGGGTAGACAGATTTGTTTGCTCTTAAATCGACCCGCAGTATCCAGTCTTCTCATGATCATGACGTTTGCAACAACGTTAAAATATCGAGACAACTCAATTAATTAAATATCGTGGTAAGAACCCGTTGAAAATGCATGAAAGTATGATATTCAGATGCATATGCTGTAGTCATTTGCTTACTGCATAAAATTTTACGCTTTAATTTCGATGAAATATTCACCTATCACCTTTAAGGTAACCTGTCCATTTATGTTACTATTAAAATGCATTTATTTTTCTAGACTAGAACACCTGGTCCTAAAACAGAAGGATGGAAGTTATCACACAGTAGACCCAAGTCTGTCTATGATAGAGAAAAATTCAAAGAAGGATTCAGAGAGATAAGATCACATAATAAAGTGCAGTGGGTGCCAGGGTAAATGTAACTTTTTTTTTATTGCCACGCAGGCAGACGAGCTAACGGCCCACCGGATCGTAAGCGGTTAACGTCGCTCATGGACCTCTGCATTGCCAGAAGACATTGCGGGGCCTACCCTTAAGGACTCTCTTCAAGCCTCGTTTGAAGAAGGACAAGTTATAGCGCTAAATTTTAGTAATCTAAAAAAAGATACTCTATAACTATATTTAAAAATCAATAGTTGCTTTATTAGATTCTTGTAGTATGAATGGAGAAATAATCAACTATAAAAAACATACGGTTTTTAAACATTAATTTTACCAGCCATTTTATTTTTATGTCGAATAAATGTAATAAGAAGATGAGAATTATCTTTTATTTGTGTAAAAAAATAGTGACGACATTATGTCTATTCCGAATAATATCTATAATATATACATGAATCGAAAAGATAAGATATATTCCAATAACTCCTAATTCCAAGATCATGGTCTTATGTTTACTATTTGTACCTACTTAGAATTTTACTGATAACACCAAATTTATCATTATTAAACGATAATACTCTACTAATCACATTTTTATTATTGGAAAAATATTGTGTGAAAAACAGAAAGAATAATCAACAATCATTTAGAGTATTTTTGAAGTATTTTCTGTTTTGTAGATAATAGAAAAATATTTTGAATAACTACATTCTGGCATTTAGAAACGTTTACTTAGTAATTAAAATATAAAAGCAAAGAATGAATATTCTAAACATTTTTCAGATCATTTCGAACTGAGTCAACAGATAATTACTCGAAAAATATTTTGCTAAATTCTCAAGTTTATAGCAACGAAGAAGAAGTAAGAAATCTATACGAGACTACTATTAGAAGTCTTAAAACTAACATTCAAGAAGAACATTCGTCATACGATAAGAAATACAAATCTGAGAACACACAATATGGAAGCAGAAAACCGATTTGTTCGGTTCTTGATCAATATGTGGAGAAAAATAAAAGATTGGAAAACAGATGTGCAATGATGACTAATAAGGAATGAAATCAAATTTTAATACTGAGATAAGGCTAGTTTAGGTAAGACAAAATGATGATATAAATCAATGTATTTACTATGTAACAAGAAATAGTCCTAGATTTAACGATTAAAATATATAAAAACAGGTGTTTTATTTCTATAATATAGATATTATTATACACAACATAGTTTATGTTCGAATTTCTTCAGATGTAGTCCAGGTTTATGATTTTGTCCCAAAGATAAAAAAAAAACTTGAGAGGTGTCATGGGACACCCGAATAGAACGAAGTTTCTTTCGATTAAAAGATATCTTATAATTTTTTTCCTAACGTAACGCGCGATAAGGAACGTGTTTTAAAACATTTTGATCACAGCGCGATAATCATCTAAAACAAAAAAAGTGTCGTGACAACTTTTCATAAGATTTTTTTCCGTCTAGCTCCCTTTCGATAACGCGCGATAAGGAACTTCGTTCTAACATTGTCTTTTTTATAAAAGGTAACGTATATTACCAGTTTGTATGAATATGGACGTATATCCACCAATATCAATGCATAAAATTAATTGAACTTCTCTATGTTTATCATTTTGACAAGACGCCAAAAAATTTGACCTACTTGAATCAAAATTCAAAACATACAAAATGTTCAAAACTAAATGGAAATAGTATACATTATTTTATTAATAGCCTTTATTTTGTATTTAATATATTTAATCCACCCATACTGGATAGTATTCCTGTTTATAGTCATCGTCTATTCAATGTACTCGCAAGCATGTGTGATATAAATTAATATTTTAACGTAATTTCAATAGGAACCAAATCAAGTTGGCTTTTGTACTCAGAGGTAATTGCTGTATTGTTATAGTTAAACATGTGTAGTTTTAATGTTTTGGTTCATTACATGTAATTTAAAACATATTTTATTTGTACAAATGGTTGTTATTATTGCAAGCTCAAATACATGCATACAGACGACTCATTTACTTCTATCCTACATAAACAGCTAGGGACTCTTTGTAGTAAAAGTACAAGAATGCATGGAAAGAAATAAACAAAATTAATACATGTAGATCCCTTTTTAAAGAAAAATTTAAAAACTACTTTTAAAGATCCTGTAGTTCCAGCTAAAACTGCATTTGTACAAACAAACAAACAAAAGCTCCGATATATTTAATGACTATAGATACAGAGAAAATAAATAGAGAAACCCATATTCTTATCGGTAATGGTTCAACGACATTATTCCTTACGATGCTTGAAGTCATAGAGTATCTTGTATACAGACTTGAAATGCTCATTACACTTTAGCGCGAGGAAACATCGCACGCAAACATTGCTGTGCTAAAACTCGCGCAATTGTTCAAATAAATATCTATGAGATTATATAAAACTGTTCACGGTTGTATCGTATAAAATATGAAGACTGTTAGCAGTGTTTGTCTTATTTTAATTTTGTACTGTGTCGGAGTTGATCTTCGTAAAAAGGTAAGTTCAATTACTAAATTTAATTTATATTTAATAATAACATTTAATAGTCGAATAATATAGAATATCACTCATCTGTATAGTAAAAATATGGAATTCCTGCTCTGACACATGTTATCACTAACTAATGATATCAATTAGTATCTACCATGAAGTTGAATGCTCAATTTTTATTAAATACCAATAATAATAACAGTTTATTTCAAAATGTTATATTTGTTTTACGATTTAACACAAATTACAACTTTTGTTGTTCACATACTAAAATACGTGGGAAAATGTCTAGACTATAATAAACTGTATAAGTATGGCAAGTTTTTATGGCAGTTGCTTCGTTTAAACGTATTTAAATAGTAGTTCTTATTTAACTGAGGTTTAAGATGATTCCTACGCATAAAGCAGTAGTGTCTCGACAATACTTAGTGGTGACCACTTACCATCATTTCTTTAACCTTCCAAATATTTAATGAATAAAAGTCAGCAAATAATTTAACAGTAGATATGTTTTATCAAATAATAATTAGCCTAATTACACAGTTTCGTTGATCAAATATTTGAAGTCAGTGGCCTTCGTATCATTTTGAGAAAACGGTAAAATTCTTCTCATTGACTTGTTATGTTAAATACAAACGAGAAAGCACACATTTGCACAACGAATTCCTTTTTAGTTCCTTATTTTATTTTGTCACATGTTGAATCAAACAGTAATAAAATTTGTGGTTGTGGATAAATTAAGAATAAATAGAGCAGTAAATTTTCACGCAATTGCTCCGCAAACTTTTAGATGATTGTGGAGTAATATATCAATACATTAGAAAGCCTTAACAAAAAATGATACAATAGACTCGGCGATAAATAGTATACAAGTTTTTAAAAACGAGTTGAGAGCAGAAACTGTTATTCGTAATAGAAATGTCCCAGACTCTTTGAATCAACAGTTTCAAAAGCTTTTACACTGGATATAACAATCAATGTGGGTTCGGGTGGAATCTTGCTAATTGAATTTGACCAACTTCCCGATTTCGATCGAAAGATCGAGCTGAAATTACGCATGAATAATATGTATAATATGTATGAATAATAATATGTATGGCCCGTTGGCTCGTCTGCCTACATGGCAATAAAAAAATAGAAAAAAAAATAAATAAATAAAAAAAAGATGTATATTACGTGACAATACTACAGAATAGAAACCGTTGTAAAATATTAATTCAGTGTCAATAGCATTCATCTATTTTCTTAAAAATAGAAAAGCAAATCTCTCATCAACAACTTATATATCCCCACTCCTAAACGCAGGATTTCTCAAGATACACTACATTGGTCAACCCCTTGCTGCCTTAGTTCAGTTGTCTTCCACGATTTTGATCTGGTCATCAATCAAAACCAATAAAATATTCCTATCATCCTATTAAATTACGATTAATGTCATGTCAATCTTATCTACTCATCTACTCTAAACAATGAAAACTATGGTGCTATATAAACTAATAGTACCTAAGCGTTACACATATTGCATGATATTTATTACAATATCATGGAAGTATTTTATTCCATTTACACATACTAAGTCATATGCAGCTTATGCTGTAAGCTATTATATCTATAATTCCAAAAACTTGACATTGCAGAGGTCCACCAGCGATGGTAACCACTTACAATAAAAAAAAGATAATTGAAGGATAGCCTAATAATGTTAAGTTTAATCATCATACATAGATAGAAGATTATGAATCTATCAACAAACAATGTTTCGAATGCTAGAAGCAATGATACATCAGTGCAAAAAATTCATCAATTACGCACAAAAAGCATAGAATTATATTCCATGACAAAAAGTTACAGACTATACGTAGAATCCTCTCATCCAAGAACCTCAACTAGAAACAATTAAAATACAAATAAATTTAACGAAAAACAATTGAAATTTTCCTTTTAAAATTGTTTCTTCAAACAGAGAATATTCATTAATTCTTTGAGACGGTTTCAATTATTATCGCTAACTGAAACGAACCAATTTAACGTTGCTCGTTATTTGTCTTGGTATTACTAATGATATGTTACGAACAAGGAACTGATATTTAGAATCCACTTCACTTTACTGCGATAATTGGATAAAACAACTACTTTTGGTTCCTTTGGTCATTGTCGACAAACTGTCATTGCAAATTCTTCTAAGCGTTTGTTTAGTCATGAAGTAGTGTCTACTAATACTTGACAGGAGATCGTCTACTACTCCTTCTCCCTTTAACGATAACATAATAAGTTTTTATACTGTATCACGTTATGGGGACAATTGGTAGGCCAACTTTCGAACGGTGTTTCACATTGGGTCAATGCATACAAAGTACGTCATGGTGGCGGAGTGGTTTAAGCGCAGGCCTTCTGTACGAGAGATTGCAGCTTCAAAATCGATCGGCTTGTGCCTCTAAATCTTAATGTGAAAAGATTGTCCAATTTTTCATAATGATTCAAAAAAAAAATCCGAAGATAGCAGATAGAAATCCCTAATCCGTATTGGGCAAGTGTGGTGAACTATGCCTAATCTGAGGATATATTTTCTCTTCTGAGGATACCTGAGTCCAGCAATGGGCAGTAATGGGTTGTTACAGTATAGTACTGTATACAACCCGTCTGCATATTGGTTGGCCGTCACCGTAAATTGTTTTCTATGAGTGTTGGACGTTGGTGATACAATATGTACTTACACGTAAAATTAGATAACTTCAATGTCACACAGACTAAGTACTACCCCACATCTAGGGAGGTCAACATCTGATGATATCTAGGACAGTGAAAGTTGTCTTGCTGCTTGAACCATATTCGACAATTCGATCATTGCACACCTCGATTTTATCGATAACAAGAGCGTAACAGAGTAAATCGAGTAATTATTTTACACAACATCGTAATCAAATAAATAAATAATGTTCTCTCTTTTGACAAGTTGCAAAATGACTGTCCAGAGAGTCCAGTTACACTAGAGACACAGACAACACATTCAGTTCTTTGGTGTTTGAATTTGGAACGACTCATTACCATAAAAAATCCCAAAAAATCGAAAACCGCTTCTCTGCTTAGTAGAAAACTTATAGATATCTGTCATTTATTAGAGATTATTTTTAAGAAGACAGAGTACATCGAATAAACTGAACTGTGCTTATTCTTCCTTTCAGATCCATGTAGCTGTATATTATGAAAGTGCCTGTCCAGACAGCAAGAGCTTTATTTTAAAACAACTGCATCCGACTATAAATCAGCTTCAAGACTATGTGGATTTGCAGCTCATACCGTTCGGAAAAGCTAACGTGAGTAAAAACTAAAGTTCAAACTATTAAATTGCTATTTTTAGAAATATAATACTCATGCAAAAACTATTCTAACTGTATGATTATTGTTATGCACTTAAATCTTTAAAATAATTATCACATGTATTTTTTTTATACAATTTAAAAAGTACCTACTAAACAAATCTATACAAGTTTCTATAGGTATATCGACGTGAACAGTACCTACCATTGATAATAATATCAAACACAAAAAATAATACGAATAGGTTCAACATGAAATAGCTGTGTGTGGGTTACCGCTTATTAACATAAAACTGAAAAAAAAAATTTGCTCAATAAATCGTACAATTCTGTTGATACCTAATTCAAAAAGTTTTTGTCCCAATTATGGATTCGTACTACATGACCTACCCACGTCCCTAAAGTCACAGGTCAATAAACATGGGAATGTCCCTCAATAACACATTTAATGTAAGGTTGATGTCCCAAGTATGAAATATGACTTCCTGACAATGTTTCTTTATCTGTAGAGCATAAATAACGGTGCCGGTGGCTTCGAATGCCAACACGGGAAAACAGAATGCTTCGGAAACCTTATCCAAGACTGCACATTGGACATTTTGAAGTCTCATTCAAATGTAGACAAAACGGACTATGTGACATGTGAGATGGAAACCTTTGCCAGTACTCGTGGTGATCTGCAGGTTAGTACTTACAATATAATATTAAATTAATTTGTAAAGCCAGCTGCTTATTGATGTTATGAAAATCCATTTTGTTGGATTTGATACAATAATATCTATTTTTATGTATACAGTTGTTAATAGATAAACCAAACTGTCATGACTTAAGTGCGAATAAAATCTTATGACTTACCAAAAAAGGGTTTCACCCAAAATACTATGGAAAAATCATGGATGCTTGCTTACGCAACTGAAATTATTGATATAACTCAAACAATATTTCCAATTAATATGATCAGGTGAATTTATAAGCACAAAAAAAATTGTTAGTTGGTGAGAATGATGTTGCACCAACTTGCAGTGACTTGAGTCATTATCACGCGTTAGTTGGTCAATTGCGGAGATACGTAGATATTGCACTACTTACTACAAACCGGACGACGAGTACCTACACACTACAGACGTTTGATTTCCCTCCTTCATTACCAATTGAGGTCTTGTACGATAAACAGAGGTCAAAGTGTTAGAGGTTGACTGCCCTTTGAAATGCAATGCAGATAGCATGTGCACTTTCTTTGATAGAATCTTAGGAATGTTTCGCAAATGCTAATGTGTATGAATTAACTAAGCAAAAGCACTAAGTCTAATGTTAGTAGTAGTTAGCTAAATGCTAGTTAGAATTTTGTATGTGATATTTGTCAAATTTTATATTTTATACATTTTAAATTGAGTGAATTTCTTGTAGGTTGTAGGTACCTTTGAATATCTAAGTTTGATAATAAATAAAACTTTATTATTTCAGTGTTCAGAAAGGTTAGAAGTACCATACGAAGAGTTAAGTCAATGTGTCTACTCTGACCAGGGCAAAAACCTACAGCTTCAATCCGAGTATCTCACGAACCAAATTCGACCAAAATTCATTCCTACTATTGTGCTGGATGGGGTAAGACTGGTTTTCGAAACTTTTATTTACTATTTACTTTGAATTTGTAGTTGTTCTCGAACCAAACGTGGTAACTTAGATTAAGTAACTTTTAAATAATAGTAATATTGTCACCAAATAAACTTATTAATGGAAAAAAAAATAGACTTACCTGAATACACCTGGAACCGAAGAGCACTCTTTGCACTTCACTTTTAAAACCAGTTTATATTTAAATAACATTGCATTTACTCATAGAAAACTATGTTTTATGAAAATTCGTAATAATCAGCATAAAGAGATTCATCAGCAACTTGCTCTGAAATACGACCTTGTTGAAGCCGCCGTACCTTATTACCAGTATTGGCCTCAGCCGGTTCTCGATAATGGTCATGTAACGCTCTACTGGGACCGATCTATTATCACTGACAGGACTATTGCTGCCAATAAGCCTGACATAGTGATAATAGATCGGGATGCGCATCGGGCAGTGTTGATCGATGTCACCATTCCACATGACGAGAACCTTGTGAAGACAGAAAAAGAAAAACTGCTAAAATATTTGGACCTGGCCCACGAGGTGACCGACATGTGGCGTGTTGAATTGACCATCATTGTTCCGATCGTTGTATCTGTCCACGGTCTAATAGCGAAAAGCTTCGACCGTCATCTAGAGAAGCTTTCGCTCCCCGGCTGGGTAAAGGGCCTGATTCAGAAGGCGGTCGTTCTTGACACAGCGCGTATTGTGAGGAGGTTCCTCTCTCTTGAGCCCTGACCACTGATGGCTTGGGTCGTAGACTCCGCCTGCAGTGGCCCTCTGTTTTTTATATTGTATTTTTAAATATATTTTTTTGTAAATGTTTTTTTAAAAATATAATGTAAAAAATAAGCTAATAAATGGATATGAAACAAAGCATAAAGAAACTTCTCTAACCGTATCAATTTATTTTGCTTCGCGGGTAGTCAAAAAAATAGGTAGAGAGAAAAGTAGGAGGTAGGTAGGTAGGTGCGAATAAAGTCTGAAAAAAAAACTGAATCTTTTCCGGCTTAACATTCCGATGTACCATTAAGATTTTGATAAATTTAAATGGGATCCCACGACATGTACATAACAATTAATTTTTAAAAAATAGTGTTCAAATCAGTCCAATCAGTCAAAAGTACCTACAGCGATTTTAAAACATAAAAAATACACTCATGCATTTTCAAAGGGTTCTTACCACGATATTTAATTCATTGAGTTGTCTCGATATTTCAACGATCTATCCAAAAGCGAACAAGAAACACGGTATACAGATTTGTTTGCTCTTAAATCGACCCGCAGTATCCATCTTAATCATAATCATGACGTTTGCAATAACGTTGAAATATCAAGACAACTCAATTAATTAAATATCGTGGTAAGAACCCGTTGGAAATGCAAGAAAGTATAATAGAAAACCGCGAGTGTGTGGATAAGTTTATAAAAAATACAGTCGAATTGACTACCTCCTCCCTTTTAAATTTTGGAAATCGATCAACATTTTCAAGGCGAACAAGGAGTGCATAAGTTATTTGTTTTCAGGTCTTCAATCAGCAGACACAAAACAACGCTTTCAACGACTTGATGGGAACTCTTTGTGCAAAACTCGGAAACATTAAGCCTTGTATTGGACTGTTACATGGAAAATGATAAATAATAAATTATTGTTAAAAGTACGAGGACAGCCATATTTAATAAGTACGTACGTGTAGGTATTGAAAATTGAAACAGTAAGAACATACCAAAAAAATATGAACAATGGTTGTGTTTTGGTTGTCAAAAATTTGTAAATAAATTCTTTAATCTGTAATTATACTTTTCGTTTTTATTTATCGTTTTTTTTGCACATGTTTGTATTTGGTTTGATCATGAAATTGATTCCACCTTTTCAATTAATGGTAATCACTTATAATCAGATGGCAATACCTGTCTGCACGAGAATAAATCAACAAAAATTTCATCAAAATATTAGTAGGCAAATTAATAAGGAATTTAAGTCAATTAAAATTTATATTATCTTAGATCATGCGACCACACGTTTTACTGATATCTTGAATCCTAATCTATATCAATCACTAGGTCTTATCCAAAGAGATTTATTGAACGATAGCCAATTTGATTATAATCCAAAATGTTATAAAGAACTCACAAAAATTATAAATTAAATACAATTATGGATGTAGCAATGAAAACCAACTGTTGGGAGTACTTAGATGATAAGAACCTGTTTTTCTTCGAACAAGATTTTAATTTATTCGTCAGAGATATCGTAGTAAACCTAACATTATTAAGGTCTATGAGTGAAAATTATTACCTAACATTAGGTGAAACGTTAGCTGATCTTGGTACAAAATTGTTTAACAAGCAAAGCAGAAATTCAATAAACAATTTCACTTGGAACCGTTGTGCCCTGTACCATTCCGATTTGGAATGGACTCCCGCCCGCAGTGTTCCCGGAGCGCTATGACATGTCCCTCTTTAAACGAGGTTTAAGAAAAGTCTTGTATGGGTAGGTGATAGATAACAGCCCCTCATTACCCTGGTCATGAATGACGGTGACCGCTTATCATCAGGTGGGCCGTAGGCTCGTTTATCTGTCTTGCAATAAAAAATAAAATAAAAAAAATATAACTGTTATAAAAAAAATTAAACATACTCCCAAAATTATTTTCACTTGTGAACTCTGTCCTAGGCGATATACAGTGCGTACTAGCTACTACCTACGTTGTAAGCAAAAACAAAAGTGGAATAGCGAGAGTCGTCATGAGATAATTATTCAGGCTTCGTTCATCGAAGTGCAAATAAAAAAAATATAGTTATGCATGATGTGATTGTCTTGTATCAGAAACGGTAAGGAAGTAACAAAAACATATTAGTCGTAATTTTATTTATGAAGGCGAATTTTCGACGATCCATCGATAGTAGTGAGCGATATTTGTATAGACGCTGGGAACACCGTCACTGCCGCAGTTTTCCGAACCAAATGACACGATTCCAGTCTGAAAATAATAATACTATTCTTTAAACACTCGCGTTTATCCACATCACTTACACAAAAACTTAACGGGTTCTTACCTACCACGATTTTTATTAAATGAGCTATCCCGATATTTCGACATTGTTGCAAGCGTGATGATTACGGAAAGACTAAGTACTAGATAAGAACCCGTTTAATTTTTCTGTAAGTACAATACTATTAAATTAATTTAACCTAATTAAATTTTAATAGCTACGAGGTAAAAAGTTATTTTTCTAAGTTACCTATTCCGTCCCACCCGGTGGTCCCGCCTTGTCGTGGCGGTGGGCTGGAGCGTGCACCCTCGCACACCGCAAGGTGTTTAACTGACAAGGGGGTGCCGCGACTAAGAGGACCACACGGAGCTCCTCTCCCCACACCGCTTGTTAAGCAAGCGGTGCCCTCGGGGACGGGGAGGGTGGCTAGTGGGCCACCGGAGGAGGACGCCGAACCGCAGGCGGCGGGTAACCTGCACCCGGGCTATCGCGAGCCTTGGGGGACTAAATCCCCCCCAGAAAAAGCGACCGCACCACCTTGGGTAAGTGGTGTGAGTAATCACCCAAAAACCAAAATCGTTATGGAAAGTCGGACTAAAGAGCATGCCTTGCCGGACGATCCGGCCCCAGGCACCCGGCGCCCGCGGGTATCCGGGCCCGCGGGTGTGAAGACGCCCACCGATGCCCACGTAGGGGTAGGCAACCAGGCCCCTACGATGGAAGTAGACACTGGAAGGCACTCGCAGGTAGCCGGGCCTGCGAGTGGCAGTGGAAATGACACCGATGCCCGGGCCCAAATCGTCCCGTTCTCTTGGGCGGACGAGATGGGCTCGGAGGAGGATGCGGGACCAGAGCCGTCATCGAGTGATGCCGGCTCTGGAGAGCAATTTAACGCGGAAAGGATCCTCCGCAAGAGGAAGTCCTACACGCGGAAGACCTCGGGCGGCGACTCGTCCTCTCGCGGTGAGGGGTCGCAGAGGACGAGACGCTCAGGGAGGCTGGCCGCCAAGAGTGGCGGCGCCGGGCCCGGCCAAGACTCCTTGCCTCGGCCGGCTCGGAAGGAGCTCGACGAGCATACGGCCGTCCTCGAGAGCCTGGGGCGCAGGGCGCTTTATGCGTCCAGCCGGGCCTCGGGGAAAGGGGCCAGGGAGGAAGGGCAGAGGTTGCGAGCGATCGCCTCCGATGCCCGCAAACTGGTGCCGGTGTTCTCGGCAGCCATCAGCCGAGCATCGGCGCTGGAGGCGGAGGCCGAGCGGTCTCGTAAAGAGAACGCTCGGCAATCGGAGGAGATCGCCGCCCTCAAAGTGAGGCTGGCGGCGTTGGAGCGGAAGGGGCCATCGCGCTCGTTCCGTAGGGAGCGGCGCACGCCCACACCAGGCCCTAGCCCGGGGGATGCGGCAGCGCATCGGTCCCCAACTGCTCCAACGAATGACAAGCAGCCAGCCTTGCCCTCTCCCGAGGAGGCGGCAGGGCCCAGGCGCCACCCTTCGCCCCGCTCGAGGGCGGAGATAAGGGAGGCGACGGAGTTGGAGGGGCGCATCAGGCGGGAGCTGATGGAGGAGTTCGGCAAGGAGATTGCCGAACTCAGGGCGGAAGTCACTGCCCTGCGTGGTGCTGCGTCGGCTGCAGCTGCAACTGCGGCTGCTGACGCGGCGCCACCCTCCACCACCCCGCCTGGCCCCACCACTCGGCGGTCGGCTCGTCGGCCCCCCGCGGGGCCGACCCCAACCCCAAAGAGAGGACGCGGTGCTGGCGCGGCGGTTGCCCCAGCACCGAAGCCCCGTCCACTGCCGCCAGCGCCGTCCAATATGGACGACGCTTGGACGGAGGTGGTGCGGCGGGGCAATAAAAGGGCCAGGGTTGCGGCCCCTCCGGTGGCGGCGGAGGCCTCACCACCTGGAGGGCCTGCAGCCCCCCCACAGGTGAAGACGCGGGCGGTGGCAGAAGCTCCCCAGAGGGGTCGAGCGCCTGCCGCCCCCACCAGCCGGACTGCGACGCGAGCGGTGGCGGAAGCTCCCCAGAGGGGTAGAGCGCCCGCCACCCCCACCAACCGGACTACGACCACGGCGGCCGTGGCTGCTCCCCGGGAGGGTCGAGCACCGGCCGCCAAAAAGAAGAAGAAGCCCAAGAAGAAGGGCCCGCGCGCGCCGAAGTCGGCGGCAGTAGTGGTAACACTGCTGCCAGCCGGCGAGGAAAAGGGCATGACGTACCCTAACGTCATGGCCCAGGCGCGCGCGGCCATCGACTTGGGCGAGATAGGAGCGGGGGAGGGCCTCCGCTTCCGGACGACCGCCAACGGGGCTCGTCTGCTGGAGTGTCCCGGTGCCGATAGTTCCGGCATCGCGGACCTCCTGATGGCGGGTCTCCGGGCGGTCTGGCCGGAGGAGGTGGTGCGCGTCCACAGGCCGGTAAAGATGGCGGAGATTAGAATTACCGGCCTGGACGATTGCGCCACAAAAGAGGAGGTGGCAGCGGCTATCGCTGCCCAGGGGAAATGTGCCCCGGAGAACGTAGTCGTGGGCGAGCTTCGCCCCGGCTACTCCGGGGCCAGATCTGCGTGGGCGCGATGCCCCGTGGAGACGGCCACCTCCTTGGCCACTCCCCCGCCGGGACGACCGGCTGGACAACCTGGCAGGTTGCGCGTGGGCTGGATAGCGGCCCACGTGCGCCTGCTAGAGTCGCGCGCCTGGCGGTGCCTCCGGTGCTTCGGCACCGGACACAGCATCGCCAGGTGCACGAGTACGGTTGACCGCAGGGAACTCTGCTTCCGCTGCGGTCAACCGGGACACAAGGCGGCCATGTGCTCGGCCGCACCGCACTGCGCTTTGTGCGCGGCGGCCGGGCGCAAGGCTGATCACCGGGCGGGGGGCAAGGCTTGCTCCCCGTCCGGCTCCAACACGGAGCGCAACAGGCGCCGCAAGCAGAAGCGGCGCCTGAAGAAGAAGTCGGCCGGAGGAGTACCGGCCGGCGTTTCGGCCCCCGCTGTGGCGTCTCAGACGCCCGATAGCGGGGGCGATGGAGGAAGGGAGGAGGCGATGGAGGTGGTTCGATCTTAATGGACCACACCCTTCGCCTCCTCCAAGGTAACTTGAACCACTCCGCCAGGGCTCAGGACATGTTGCTCCAGAGCATGGCGGAGTGGTCAATTGACGTTGCCGTGGTCGCCGAGCCGTACTTCGTTCCCCCAGCCGACGATTGTTGGTTCGGGGACGATTGCGGCTTGGCGGCCATACATATCAGGAGGGCCGCGGCGATCCCGCCCTTGGTAATGGTGGCCAAGGGTTCTGGGTTCGTCGCGGTTTCGGTGTTGGATACCGTCGTGATCGGGGCGTACTTCTCTCCGAGCCGGCCTACCGTCGAGTTTGAGCAGTTCCTGGACGGGCTCGAGGCGATTACTCACCGCCTCGCCCCCCGTCCAGTGATACTCGCGGGGGACCTCAATGCGAAATCCGTCGCTTGGGGCTCCCCCCGCTCTACAATTCGCGGTAGGCTGCTGGAGGAGTGGGCGGTCGCGACTGGCCTCTGTTTACTCAACAGGGGTTCGGTCGCGACTTGCGTGCGATGGCAGGGCGAGTCCATCGTGGACGTTACGTTCGCGAGCCCTGCCATCGCGGATCGCATCCGCGGCTGGAGAGTGTTGGTGGGGGCGGAAACGTTATCAGATCACCGTTATATTCGGTTTGATCTTTCCGTCCCCACGCCGGCTGCGGACGCCCGCGGGAGTACGACCCGGTCATTCCCCAGGTGGGCATTGAAGCTCCTGAACAAGGAGCTCTTGATGGAAGCCTCTACGGTGGCGGCGTGGACGCCCATGCGTCCACACCCAGTAGACGTGGAGGCCGAGGCGCTCTGGCTCCGGGACGCGATGCGTCGCATTAGCGACGCTTCGATGCCCCGGGTCGGCCCTTGGTCTCCCACGAGGTCGACGTACTGGTGGTCGCCCGAGATAGCGCAGTTGAGAACTGTATGCGTCCGGGCGAGGCGCCAGTGCGCTCGGCACCGCCGTCGCCGCCTTCCGCGTAGCAACGACCCCGTTGCATTCGCGGAGGAGGAGGCCCGGCTGCATGGCTTGTACAAGGAGGCGAGGGGAGCCATGCGGCTGGCCATCAAGATGGCCAAGGAGCAGCACACGGAGCGCCTTTTGGAGACGCTCGATGACGACCCTTGGGGGCGCCCATACAAGATGGTGCGCGGCAAGGTGCGCCCATGGGCGCCCCCCATAACCGAGCGTCTACCGCCTCAGCAGCTGCGGGACATTGTCACGACATTGTTCCCGCAGGAGCAGGAGGGATTTATCCCCCCTGCTATGGGTGAGCCGCCGGAGGATACCGGCGGCGAGGCCCCTGCTGAGGTTCCCCACATCACCGGGGAGGAGCTTCGTGTGGCCGTAGTCAGGATGAGTGCTAAAGACACGGCACCCGGCCCGGATGGCATCCATGGCCGGGTCCTGGCCTTGGCCCTCAATGCCCTAGGGGACCGACTCTTGAGGCTCTACGATTCTTGCCTCGAGTCGGGACGGTTTCCCTCGCTGTGGCGAGAGGGTAGACTTGTCCTTCTGCGGAAGGAGGGGCGCCCGGCGGATACAGCCGCCGGTTACCGTCCCATCGTGCTACTGGACGAGGTGGGCAAATTGCTGGAACGCATTCTGGCTGCCCGCATCGTCCAGCACCTGGTCGGGGTGGGACCCGATCTGTCGGCGGAGCAGTACGGCTTCAGAGAGGGCCGCTCAACCGTGGACGCGATCCTTCGCGTGCGGGCCCTCTCAAATGAAGCCGTATCACAGGGCGGGGTGGCCTTGGCGGTGTCGCTTGACATCGCCAATGCATTCAACACCCTGCCCTGGTCCGTGATAGGGGGGGCACTCGAGAGACATGGAGTTCCCCCCTACCTCCGCCGGCTGATCGGCTCCTACTTGGAGGCCAGGTCGGTAGTATGCACCGGGCACGATGGGACCGTTTACCGGTTTCCGGTCGTATGCGGGGTTCCTCAGGGGTCGGTCCTCGGACCTCTCCTTTGGAATGTCGGGTACGACTGGGTGCTGAGAGGCGCCCTGACCCCGGGCCTGAGCGTGATTTGTTACGCTGACGACACGCTCGTCATGGCCCGGGGTCAAGACTTCAGAGAGGCTACCCATCTCGCCACAGCGGGGGTGGCCCTCGTCGTCGGTCGTATTAGGAGATTGGGCCTCGCGGTGGCGCTCAATAAATCCCAGGCCCTGTGGTTCCACAGGGCTGGGGTGACGCCACCTGCAGGGGCCCAAATCGTGGTTGGAGGCGTCCCAATAGAGGTCGGGGTGCGATTGAAGTACCTCGGCCTCATACTGGACAGCCGTTGGACCTTCCGGGCCCACTTTATGGAGCTCGTCCCCCGACTGATGAGGACGGCCGGCGCTCTGAGCCGGCTGCTTCCGAATCTCGGGGGACCAAACCGTGCCGTGCGCCGCCTCTACGCGGGGGTGGTGCGTTCGATGGCCCTGTACGGCGCGCCCGTTTGGGCCGGACCAGGAAACCGGACAACAACCGTTGTCCGGCGCCTGTACCGGCCGCAGCGCGTCGTAGCTATCAGGGTCATCCGCGGATACCGCACCGTCTCCTTTGAGGCGGCGTGCGTGCTGGCTGGGACGCCACCTTGGGACCTGGAGGCGGAGGCGCTCGCCGACGACTATCGTTGGCGCTGCGACCTCCGTGCCCTGGGTGTGGTGCGTCCCATCAGAGCCGCGGTACGGGACCGGAAGGCCCAATCTCGACGGTCCGTGCTGGAGGCGTGGTCAAGACGCTTGGCCAACCCCAGCTGGGGTCTAAGGACCGTCGAGGCGATTCGCCCTGTCCTGGAGGACTGGGTGAGTCGTGGCGAGGGACGTCTCACCTTTCGTCTGGTGCAGGTGCTGACCGGGCATGGTTGCTTCGGGAAGTACCTGCACCGGATACAGGTCGAGCCGACGACGAGGTGCCATCATTGCACAAGCGACCTGGACACGGCAGAGCATACGCTCGCTGTCTGCCCCGCATGGGAGGAGCAGCGCCGTGTCCTGGTCGCACAAGTAGGGCAGGACTTGTCGTTGCCGGGCGTCGTGGCATCGATGCTCGACGACGACGAGTCCTGGAAAGCTATGCTCGACTTCTGCGAGTCCACCATCTCGCAGAAGGAGGCGGCGGGGCGGGAGAGGGAGAGCTCTTCCCTCCCCGACCAACCCCGTCGCCGCCGACGTCGAGCGGGGGGCCGACCTCGGGAGTTGTCCCGGGACCTGGCCCCCTAAGACTACCGGGTCCACCAACATCGGACCCGAGGGGTGCCGCGCTAGGCTTCAGCGCGCACCCTCCGTGCCATCTGTACGGGGGATGGCAAGCCGTGCTCCCCGACCCGGGCTGGCCCTGGGCCGGCCCGGGCCGAGGGAGACCCTACATCACACGGCCCCATCTTGGCGGGCCTTAATTGGCCCGTCCACCGAGTGAGCCGGTGGTCGTTCTCACCGACGGCTGCCGGTTCGACGTCCGGGGGTGACGGGGCGATACGTAAGCGACAATCGCGAACGCGTCCTGTCACCCCTACCACATCGGATGTCGAGCGTGAGAGGCGGGAGGTTTTGGTGCGGTTCGACACCCACATACCCCACTCGCGGGGCGAGTGGAAGTCCGGCGATTTCCTCCCGTCCAAAAAAAAAAAAAAAAAAAAAAAAAAAAAAAAAGTTACCTATTCCGTCTCGTAACACATTTTCGCATTATCATACGTTATCTTGTAACGTCTGTGATTGCCATAAATTATTCAAACAAATATCTAAACGACATAATTAATTGATAACTATAACTTGAAAAATTGAAACCTATTGCTAATATCAATAAACCTAATTAACGAGATAATATAACCGATGAAGATGAAAACATCTTAAATAAGGTCAAAGTATAATAAATTACACATTAAATGAGTTACACTATTTAACCTCTTCTTAAGTAAGTATTTTGTGATAACCACGCAGTAAGAATTATGATATCATAATAATTATAAGGAATGTATAAGAAAACTAATAAACAAGTAACGGTAGTGTGTTTCTTATTATTTCACAAAACGTAAAAATCGCTACTCTGATTAAATTTTTATCAAGAATTTCATATCCATCTCTATCAAGATTGAAAGATGATAACGAACATGATACGATGATTCACTTGTTGTTCGCCGGAAATTGTAGATATAAGAATATGAATGTATCCGATCATTGCTAAATTTTTTGAAATTATCAAAATGTTAAGAAGTGAAAACGGGCTTGCATTCAGTTCATTGGTTTTTATTGTATGAAATCCATTTTAATGTTGATAGCAGTTTACACTTTATTGTTTCTTTCATTCGTAATTAGCCTACGGTCAAATTTACGGTCCATCTAATGAAAGAGTCAAAAATCTCACATAACACATGAATTTATATCAATACCTGCAAGAATTTCCCATCTCTTTTAATCAAGAGTGGCGCTCCACCGAATCCAGAGCAGGCATCTTTTCCTTCTTCACCTCCAGCACACAACTGACCTTCGTGTACTGGAACAGACTCACCGAAGACTTTCTCGCATTTCTCTAGAGGGACGAGTGGAACTTCCAGTAGTTGCTGTCGGCTAACCTAGAGTGATAAAAAAATTAGTAATTAATGAAAGAAAGAGATGAAATTTTGATAAAGTAACAGTTCTGAAGTCTAACAGGTATAATACAGTACATTAATTCATTGGAGAACTTCGACTACATACTTGGTTTAAGTATTTTTTTTTTTAGTTGGAGGAAATCACCGGATCCCCGCCCGCGTATGTGGGAGTTGAACCGCACTAAAACCTCCAACCGCTCACACTCAGCGTCCGTACCCCGGCTAAGGCCAGAACCCAGCACGGGGTTATGAGGGACGGCGCGACGCGTTACGCCCACGGTACTCTTTCCCGTCGCGCCGCCCCCTAAGGACGCCGAACCGGCAGCCGCCAGCGATAGGGCCACCGGCTCTCTCGGTCGGCGGGCTTTCCGAAGCCCGCCAAGATGGGACCGCGTGTTACCTTCCCACGGAATACCCCGCTAGGTACTTGGTTTAAGTTAAAGTTTTCGGTCCACAATAGTGGTTTTCGAAGTCTGGCTATATCTTTATTTTATTTTCTTTATAGTTGCGTGTTTTTGGTATCTCTAATACAAAGGAAAATTATGAACGTCCTTGTTATAATTTTCGACGTTTCGCAGTAATTAAGGTATAATTTAAATATCAACAGACAATACCACGTTAGTCTGTCCGGACAGTTTCCCCCATCCGACGAGTGATGCGCGTTCATTTATCACTATTTCCGGCTTGTCGTTGAGGCATACTGGAGCGGCTGTCACTGAAAATAATAATCACTGATTCACATGTCATTCATTTGGACAAGGGCGAGGTCATGAACTGTAGTAGTTCATGTTAATGAGGAAACTGGGATTAATCATTGAATTTGGATTCATCATAATTTAGAGGAAAAAAATCATATCACAGAAAGCAAACAAATAAACAATTGTGAGTCATATAAATAATAAACACAATTGATTACCATTGCTCATCGGCATTTGCTGAATAGCATTTATCTTTCACCGCTTGGATACACGACTTCGGAAATAGAATAATATTAATAATATATATAGAATTGCGCTGCATTATGTAAGTACTCACCAGAAGTCAATAAATTTTATTTTATAAAAAAGAGCAATCTGCTCAACACCAAGAAAAACTGCTGTCTTACCAGAGTACTTGATTTCATCTTTCAACAAAATAAGCGCTATATCGTGTCGGAATATCTTCTGCTCGTATCCAGGATGTACTATAACACCTTCTACTTTTATAGCTTGGGTCGGAGGGGCGCAGAAGAAGTCGTTGCAGTCAGGACTGCGACCGATGTCCCATTCGCCAACTACTACTGTAGACCTGTATTTTTTTAGGAATAACTAATAAGTAAATATAATATTTATCATTTTTTCTATTCTAGATAATCTAATATAAATGGGAGATCAGCCCATCAGCTCCAATTCATAGCTAAGCTACCTTCCGCTTAATGTAAAAGAACTCTTCTTAAACGTCAGATTATTTTATTAATTCCAAAAGTTTTATGAGTTTGATAAACTTTACTCGAATAGTAAGAGTCACAATACAATCAAATCACAATTAAAATATTTTATATTTTGTGTTTAATAACATGAAGAAAGCAAGCAATATATAAAATTCTCGTGTCACGGTGTTCGAACTTGAACTCCTCCGAAACGGCTTGACCGATTTTGTTGAAATTTTTTGTGCTTATCCGGTACCTATGAGAATCGGCCAACATCTATTTTTCATCCCCTAAATGTTAGGGGTAGTCCACCCCTAATTTTTTTTTTATTTTTTCGACGCAGACGAAGATGCGTGGGGCAGCTAGTTTTATATATTAGAAGTAACTTACAGTTTGTATCTTTCTGGTTTCGCCAGAGCACAATGCGCGGCCGTCAATACAACCCGTTTCGATATTATAGATCCGCTGCAGGCGAATCTAACATTACCGGTTTCTTCTTCTGTAAAAAATAATAAAAATAATTCAGTGACAATGATTTTTTACAGCGATAACGGTAGAGCAACACAATACGACGGTTTGGAATCTTATTTCTAAGTGTAGCTTTGATTTTTTTTTGCGATTGTTTGAGATCCGTTACTAAATAACTTTAGGTCCACAATAAGTATTATGATATTATTATTTATTTACTGAAATGAAATACCCGCCGTTGAACGAGCCTACTATAACGTGTGGTTAGAATTAACTAAAGAATAGTAAGTAAGCAAATCAGTAACCAAAGTTGCCAAAAAGTTGCAAAAATTACAAAATTGTAATTTTGTAATTGTACCTAACATTTATAATATTACTTTTTGAAACTGGACTGACTTTTGTAAAAACCATTCTTTTTTGTAAAAAATACAAGTTTATGGTGTTGGAGTGTGAATTTTTACTTACTAGTAAAACCAATTCTAGCAACCCAAGGATGTGTACCGATCCCATCATAGTCAACTCCGCGTACCATGCTCTCTCCACAAGACAGTGTACCTTCCTGATACACTTTGCCACAGTCACATGATGGACAGCAAATGTAGTCTTCATTATTATCATTCCCGCATGTCAGCTGATTCAGGCGATGGAAATACCTAGCAATAGTTTAAGATAATAAATAGATAGGTCAATAGTCTTAAAAGTTTACCCACTTTGTAGTCAAAATGAATTGATTTGGAATGGCATTTGAATTATATATGCTTTTTTATTGCTAGACAACCGAGCTTACTCCTAGTTTATCTGGTGGTAAGTGTATTGTTAATTTTACAAAATGTATATAAATCAAAATACTGTGCACTGATACATACTTATCTGATGAAAAACATGAAAAATCCAAGAGATCCTCGAGCATTGGACAGGCGCTGATTGGTACGCATGATGTTCTTGGTGGACATGGTGCCTAGAAATTTAATACATCTATATCTATACTTTTAATATTATAAAGCTGCAGAGTTTGTTTGAACGCGCTAATCTCAGGAACCACTGGTCCGATTTGAAAAATTACTTCACTGTTGGAAAGTCCATTTATCGAGGAAGGCTATATGTGGTGGAATTCTATTATATGTAACTGAATTCTTAAAACTATGATTTTTGTTTGCATCGCATGAAAGAGAAACAGTTTAGGTATTATTGTTCTCTTTTAGTTTTTTTAATATTTTTCGTCAGTCTTTTGCTTTCCGTTAATAGTCTCAGACAGGTGTTATCATAACTAATATTCTTTATTACTTCAACGAGTACATTTTTAATTAAAATTCCTATTGAAAAATGACTTACCCTAACACTCAAGTTTTCACTGCCACTTTTAGTGCCTCCCATGCCAACACTTACTGATATGCCTGAAAATTTACGCAATAATATTAATTTAACGTCCTTTCGTTAATTACCTTCACTTCTAATAAACCTACTACATGAAAAATGTTTTAATCCTAAACTTAAAAACATACAAAATTTAGTAACTCTGTTTAAAAAATAAACAGTAACAGTTGCATTTTAAGACTCCTTTGAAGAAGATGAAGTCTTAGCGCTATATAACAACCTTTTGATTTCATATTTTACTTATTTTATTAACTAACTATGTTTATAAAAATGTATACAAAATGTGTACCATGAATACAGTGGTACATGGCCTTGATACTAGATTTTATCATTGATGATTCCACCAAATCGAGGCTATTCATTGTGGTATATGCAATAATTGACATTGCATGCACATATTACGCTTATTATACCATGTAAGCATTCATAATTATACATATTTCCTGGACACATTCTTAAACGTATGCCTCGTTTTTGAATTAACAAAACCCATTTAAGTATTTTTGTAGAGTGATTTTAGTAAGAAATAATAAGTATTAACTTAGAATAAGAACACCATAAAATGAAAATAATTATTCTTCTATTAATGGGGATTTCTATGAGACTTTTATACACTGTCACGCAAAACTAAAATAAATCTTATATTTTAACATTTTACTAAAGGAAATAGTCTACTTTAATCCTTATTAGAATAATATTGGTTGGCTCGAACTTTTCAGGTTCATAATAAGGAATTCGAGCTAGAACTGAACTTTAATTAAACAATTTGAATATTATCGTATTAATGACAATATATTCATAGATATGACGAAATAAAGTTTTCTTAAAAATTACTATTACTTATCTAAATAAGTCACTAATGCTCTTTTTAAATTTTAATAAAAATATAATACAATTTACCACTAAAAATACTTACTCCCAAACTGCGCCAAAACGGAACATTCCAAGACACACAAAAACAACAGAACACGCACAACGACACCCATTTTGTACAAATATTTTAATAGCTTATTCAATATGATTTATATGAAATAATTGCGATTCCAGACATATTTTTAATTGTACACGTGAGAGCAAGCGGTCGCTGTGGGCCACTACAATAATGATACGGTACAAAGCCTTCGTTTCGGACAACGATGCCAGGGTTGATAAACTTTGGTTATTGTTCAATTTTTTATTCAACATATCTCTGTTTATCTTGCATCTTTTGTTTTGAAAATGTTTAATAGTTAAAAGCTGGTGTAGATTGATCAGAAATTTTGTTTAGAGCGATGTATATCTTATGGCGTAGCTAACAGATATAAAATATTCTAGGATTAACAGATACAGGAAACTTACTGATTCTTCTGTAGTCTTTGACAATTCTGATAGCCTTTTGAGTTCAATATTCAGTAAAAATACTTTTTTTTTTAATTTGTTGCATTGTAAAACGAATATAGCTGCAAATGTTGATCACTCCTGCTTTAGTTTGATACACCGCTATAGCGTTCGCTTCACATTGATGCAAGCGTTAACACCTATCCACTTTATTGTTAATGTACACGCAAATAAAAAAGTGTTTTGCCGCTATATTAATATAATTTACTTGCAACAAAATAAAATGCATCAAAGGTTAATTAAATTCCGAGTACTACCTACTACTAATAACGATGAAATATTGAACGATGTTCCTAAAATAAACTTGATAATTAAAAACAAGTCCAAAGTTAACTGTAAGCCTTATCCTAATAAAACCCAATTTAAATCCTAATTGAAAACAAAAAACCATGAAAATCTAATTAGAAAAATAATACAGAATGAAGTGCCTACTTTTTGATCCTATCAAATATATTTCTAAATAACATCTATTGAAGTACCTAGATAGATATTATGTGTTTCCATGCAATGTCTATATCTATGTCTTTTCCATTCCACATTAAAATTCAACTTTAAATAAAAATACAGCGCGATCCACGAGTAATCTTTCCAGATCAGTTTTTATTACATTTATTGTAGTAAGTTTTTGTGTTGTTGGATGTCATTCACATTATTGCCCAACCGTGGGAAAAAGCTTTGAACGTTTGAGTAAATTCGTATTATTTAATTAGCAACGAGTAATTCTAGTAATTTCGATTCACTTTGAATTAATTGAAAAATAGATAAGAATAAATTTAAATTCTTGTGATATTTGTGTAAACACATAGTTCACTTCAGACAATGCATCGAAACAAACAATTTAAAAGTTTAGACAGATATTGTAAGGAAAATAGCAGTTATCAAATCAAAATGGATTTGCAAACTGTATCTATGCAGGATCATCAATCACTATGGGGTCTTAAAATAATCAACCAACGACCGAAGACAACATAAAAATCTAAATAACATGAAGTTCGTTTTATACTAGAACTAGCTGACTCGCGCAACTTCGTCTGCGCCGAAAAAAAAAAATTAGGGGTGGACTACCCCTAACATTTAGGGGATGAAAAATAGATGTTGGCCGATTCTCATAGGTACCGGATAAGCACAAAAAATTTCATCAAAATCGGTCGAGCCGTTTCGGAGGAGTTCAAGTTCGAACACCGTGACACGACAATTTTATATATTAGATATATTTAAACTAGAAGTATCTATAACATTTTGTTATTAATCCGTTTAGCAGTTAATCCGAGGCACATCCGCTAGGGTCATTATTAACAATGCGACAACACATTGTTTCTGAAACAGATGCAGGAAACATAACTTCCTAATCAGATAATAAGGTAATTAAACCATTTTGGACATGTATCTGCTATTGTGCATTGACCTTTCGTAAGGTTAAAGTGGGAATGAAGAGCAGAGTAAAGGACTGAATGAAAATTATTAAATTTATTTATTTATTTATTTCAACTTCATGCACAAAAGAGTGTACATAGGCGGACTTAATGCCATAGGCATTCTTGACCAGTCTACCTTTAGGTCATCGAGAGATGATTGAAGGTAGGCAAAATAAATCTAATGGAAATAAAAAAAAAATGTTTGCTTTAAAGCTTAAAAATTTAAGATAAAACTTGCCAAAATAAACTTGCTCAAATATGTAGTATGATGAGGAACCACTTTCCTTTTTAAATATAAATATGGTCGTTGCAGGTTCATTTAAGATTCATAATTTAATGTATCTAGTTTTGTATTAATTTTACCTTTAATGACTATAATAAGTTTGATAAAAAATAACATAATGATAGTTGTAGTAGTGCATTTTGGTATCAAACTTGACCACGTTTCAGTAGGAGTTTTGTGGATCATACAAGGTAAAGGTTGTTATGAAACCTTTTTTCGTTGTTTATGCATAAAGTGCTAAAAATAAATCACTATACGTCAAATCTGTCATAAAGAAGAAAGATGGCCCAGAAAACTCCGAAATAAATTATACCTTGAAATAAATCCCACTAATATATTTTTCAAAGGTTTGTTCTGCGCAAAATATTTAAATCTCAATAGGTACTAAGAAAAATATATAAAGCTGTCTGTGATCCCTATTATTTCAGATGCAAGCAATATAACGAACATCATCTATTAGAAAACCAAACCAAATTATCAAAGTATTCTAAAATCTCAATATGAAACTCCAAAACAGTTTATCGGAGCAAAATGTATACTTTACCTATGTGTGTTTAGTTAATGACATAAGACCAAATTGTAACACAAGGGACTCGGGACAGAACAGACCATCCTTCAATTTAGTCAATCATGATCCTGAATATGTGAGTATCTTCTATCAGAGTGTGTTAAAAATAACGTTGTAGTACACAACTGACTGTTTGTGTTCTATCAAACCACCACCAGTTATCAGAAACTTTATAGAAGAAATACTAAATTCCTTAATAGACATGAATCGTTGAGGTTTCACTTTTCAGCAACAGATTGAATGCGAAGATGAACCCATATTAGTGGAGCGTTCGAGAGCGGTACATGAACTAACAATACCTCAAACAAGATCCTACAATGACAACAATAAATTTAAACAGAAGAATGGAACAGATCCTTCTTTTAAAGTAAGTTTTTTTCTGGCATATATGATAAGTATTGAGTGCTAAATGTTGGAATAATATGAATTCTAACTATACACCTATTAGCTATGTATAATATTATGGAAGACACTGTATCTATCTCCTTAGAGTAGGATTAAATCTTACTGGCTAAAGAGTCTAATAAAAAGCCTAAAATAAATTTAATTTCAGCCATCAACCGACCATTCGAACAGTAAAAGTAATATCTCTGAAACTGAAGAAAACCATTTTCTAGGTTTCGACAATCCAAATATACTCAAATTAACTAAAATGAAATGGTTAACTGAAAATAAGGATGAAGATCTTGATTCCAGGTTTGTTTTTTAATATTTTAGCTTAAATTCAAATATTTGTTCTAGCGAAGATACTACTGTTAAGAAACTACTGTTATTGCAGAAATGTCAATGCACTAACTGGTGTAAAATTAAAGAATGCAAGAAGAACTCACGGATTTTTCATTGATTAAGTACGTGAGAATATAATATGAATATCACTTACACTATTACTAAACGGTTAAGGAAGCTATTGAAATTTCGAGGAACAGCACTTTTAATCGGGGTGACGGCTTCAAACTATCCTGTATGTGGAATCCAGTGTAAGACGAAAATAAAGCCAAAAAATCTAGTTTTGAGACGGCAGCCGATACTGTCAGTGTGGTATGTCGAAATGTGAGTTCGAGTTCCAGTGGTACCAGTAAACGAATGAGAAAGAGGGTAGACAGATTTGTCTGCTCTTAAATGACTTACCCGCAGTTCCTCAGTCTTCCCGTGATCATGGCGCTTGAAATATCGGGATCGCTCAATTAAAAATAATCGTGGTAAGAACCCGTTTAGTAATAGTGTAAGTGATGTAGATAACCGCGAGTGTTTAAATAAATTTATAATATGAATATCTATTTCAGTTTTTATTTCTATATTGAACCAGTTGCAAGAAACCGCTCCTCCCAAAAAAAATCCGCTCTAAATGCACCGACTTATATTAAATGTTTTTCTAAAAGTCTAGGTAGCTGAGAATGTCTTTTGTTTTATAGTTCCGAAACTCTGTCACCTGTATCTTCAACTACCAGTTCGACTTTATCACAAGAAAATCTGAATGGAAGCCTAAGCACCAGCGACAAATATCTATCGACCATATTACAGCTGGATAAAGAACACAATATGTTTGGTCTGTCGAACATTGCAATCGTTGGCTCAAGAGTTTCAAGAAAAATTAAAAAGGAAGATGAAAAGCCTGTTTTTCCTCAAACAGCTATAGTACAAGTTTGCTGTGGTTTGAAATGTTGCAAGCACAAGGTTTGTCTGATTTACCATTAAATATATCCGTTTAATGTATATTGCGCCTCTTATTTGACTTAGTTTGAGTTATAATGAAGGCGTGGTGGCCGAGTGGTCGATGCGCTTCCTTCCGAACGTGAGGTCGCGGGTTCAAAACCGGCTGGCTTAAAAAGATTTATGTGCAATTGTTCACAACACCACTGGCTAAAAACGGTGAAGGAAAACATCGTGTGGAAACCTGCATGTCGGAAAAGGATTCTAAAAATCCTTTGAAGATATGTGATGTCCCCAATCCGCACTGGGCAAGCGTGGTAGACTATGCCTAATCCCTCTTCTGAGGAGACCTGAGCCCAACAGTGGGCACTAATGGGTTGGTACAGTACAGTATTAGTTATAATATTATAACGGTTGACTTTGACTGCCAATTAAAACCTTCGAATGATATTTAAACAAAGTGAACTAATGCTTGTTACTCCTCACTTGAGTTAATTTACTGTGGTAAAGGATGTGAGTGGCCTTAAAACATTTACCTCCTATTAACTTCCTTCCAGAGTAATACCGATCTACCTGTGTCACTAAAAGTAAGTAACTTTTTATTTGCTTTTATTAAAATTCTTCTACAATAGGTACTGTGGCGACCAATAATAACGCGCGAGATCCTGAATCGCGGTTACGACATTTGCAGAAATCTTCGCCTATATACGACAATTGAAATCTATCACATCGGGCTTCAGTCTGACCGGGCATACACTACCTCGCCTAACTTGGCTTAATACCATCTATAACCACAACTGGTGACCCTTGACAAAGAACACGCCTCTTTCAACAACACCACACCTCCCACACCCGCACCACGCCAGCCAGCTTCAGCCTCTTCGGATACTTCATCCACTAGCCGCAACGCACCTGGTCGAACACTCATCGGCTTCACATTAGGCATACTCACTACGTCAACCGGTCAGCACAGCAGAGCACATCTCTCCTGGTCAACACGTAGCATTGGCCCCGCACGACAGCATCTCCATCTGTAGGTACTAACCTATAATACTTTTATTTGTACAGTGCGGAGGATGTAGAGGATATTGCCTGGATTCAGGATGTGCTTCCTGCTTCGGTCTATGCCCTCCACCTTATTGTGTAAGTTTATTTATAGCCATTTAAAAAAGTTCACTAACGAATTTTTGATGAAGTTAAATGTTCATTAGGAATTAAATTGGGTGAGTTTATGAGTACTATTTTAATTTTAATGTTATAACAGTAATATTATATTTTCTATTTCAGAGTAACCCACCGTGCCCCTCAATCGTAAGTTACAGTACTTTTCACAAATTTTTAAAATGTCTTAATAATCAAGTATTTATATATAATATTATAATATCCCTTCTCTTTCTATTTAATATTATATATCTTACTACATCTACCATATGGTCATAAGTATTGAACAGTAATTTTGTATGACTTATTTATTTTTTCAGTGCTCAACGTGTCCTAGAGGAAAGTGCAGTTGCAATGTAAATACACTTTAAATTATTTAATAATTTAATAACTTACGAATTTAATATCAATACGCATGCCTTTTCAAATAATTTATTTTTCAGATACCATGCCCTCCGAAAAAATGTTTGGTAGATTGCTCAACTTGCTTCGGATTAAAGGTAAATATAGAAATTAAGTATAATTGTATTGAAGTCATGAGAAAATAAGCTAAATTTAAGGTACAAAATTGTTATGTTTTGTTTTAAGATTACTCTAAACAAGAAACCTAAGTTTGAGCCATCTCCAGTCGAAGTAACTCCACGATCAAGTTCCGTACTTCAAAAGGTAACAAGATCTTGTACCTAGATAGATAAAAGTAATTTCAACCTTAGGTCTTAACAAAATAATTGTATTTATTACTCGCCCTTTTAAAATTGCTAAAAAACTTTAGATTTATGGAATAAATACAAGAATATATAAACCCTTATCCCTGAAAGATCTTGTTCTATTTATTTGCACTCTTCATACTTCAACTGTACCAAAATGATTATCGAAGAAAATTTTTACCATGTATATTATATATATATATATATTTATTATATATATATACTAATATTATAAAGCTGCAGAGTTTGTTTGTTTGAACGCGCTAATCTCAGAAACTACCGGTCCGATTTCAAAAATTCTTTCACTGTTGGAATGTCCATTTATCGAGGAAGGTTATAGGCTATATTTTATTTTGAAAAAAGTTAGGGATCCGTAGGAACATATCGAATTTGTAAGACGAGGTGAAATATCGAAAACCTATTAGCAAAAACTATTGACAATAGAACAAAATGATGTACTACGGGTTTTTAGGTGTTAGTAAGACAAACAAAAAAGTCCGCGACAGCATATATCTAACTATCATAGTTTAGTCACAATAACCGCTTTTATGTGTATAAAATTAATATTTCGTCCCGAGACAGAATTTTACGTTCAATGAGTATCGTTATATTAACCCTTATCCTAATTAAGTATTATTTTATCAAGCGTATTAATGTAGAAGTAAATCACTTTTTGTTTTATTCCAATCGGACTTTTCGTTCAAAAGTTATCACGAGTATAAAACGCAATGAATATGTGGGTGTACAATGCACTTCGGGCCGCGCAAATAATAACGCGACAGCATTGCGAGTACTGTTTGAACCCCTTTGTAACGCAGACGAAGTTGCGCGGGTCAGCTAGTTATATATATATAGAGTGGAAGCCCGGCGATTTCCTCCCGTCACAAAAAAAACCATGTATATTAATACAACATTTATAAATTAATTTAAACATAGTGTTTATATAAGGACAACATACTTAAATTCTATTTTGTCTCACTCAGCCTTTAGCAGCCCGTTACTGCCATCATCTACCTCAATGCATGCCACCGTCTTCATGCTTCCCTTACCTCATGCCTTGCTACTGGCCAGCGCGTCCAGGAGCTCCATGCAGTCATCCTGATCGATGCTTCCATAACCCACCGTGTCCAGCTCCCAGAACGCCGAAAACAAAAATACCTCCGGAAGAAATGTGTACACAAGTAAGTTTGTTAAAAATAAAAAAAAAACATTTATTCTGAGCTCAATGAATTTGTTCATTTTCTATTGCATCTATATTGTAGTTAAGCATTCTAACCAACAACAAACTTAATAATATTTCAGTCTGGAAAATGTGAAGATCCATCCAAAAAAACGAAATGTCCGAACCAACTCTGTCCTGGTGTAAGTACTTAATAGAATAAGTTGCTTAATTATTACCCAAATTAATTGATTTTTACATTTTTAAATTTGATTGTTAAATTTTGATTTTCAGAATAACCCAACAATGAAGAAAGAAATTGAACAGAGATTTGGAAAAGGATAAAGCATGGTTAATCCAAAACAAACGACTTGTCAGTGCTCGGCGGTTTGTGTTTACAATTAATAATTTAATAGATAATATTACTTTTTGGACAATATGTAAGAGAACTCTAATACTCTTAAATTTCCAGGAAAGCGACTCTGAGCTTTTGCCTCAAAAAGCATCTAACTCAAAGAAAGAGCGAAAACAAGTAATTATTTAATTAACACATCTATTCAAAATAAAAGTTAGCTAAAATGTCTGATGTTACTAATACACTATATCTTTTAGTTTAAGAAAAAAGTTCACAAATGCGAATGCGCAGTTCCTGGTTGCTACAGTTGCTTCGTCAAGAAACCTCCGGTAAAATATACTATTCATATTATATACTAAAACGTTAAGGTATATAAAGTGTAAATATAATTTTCTTACTTAGATTGATGTACTATAATAGGTTATGTAGGTATATTTAGATACAAAATAATATTAACTAGGTACTAAGTTATATATACCGGCCGGCTTGTACCTCTAAATCTAAATGTGAAAAAGATTTATGTTCAATTTTTCACAACACCACTGGCTAAAAACGGTGAAGGAAAACATCGTGAGGAAACCTGCATGTCGGAAAAGGATTCTAAAAATCCTTTGAAGATATGTGAAGTCCCCAATCCGCACTGGGCAAGCGTGGGGGACTATGCCTAATCCCTTTTCTGAGGAGACCTGAGCCCAACAGTGGGCCCAGTGGGTTGGTACAGTACTAAGTTATATTCACATATACCTAAGTAAGAATTTAATTTATTTTTAATTTCCAGAAAACTGGGCTACATAGTTTAAACGACATAAAAGAATGTGCGTCAAATCAAACCGGTGAAGACCACAACATTGGCTATACGAATACCAACTGTTAAATTATCAAATTAATAATGCAATAGTTAACCAAATTATGGATTAACAAATAAAACTATTACTTTTACGACATATTGCTTTAATTGCTTTAAAATTTCTTTTAACAATCATAAATCATGGTTCATAATCTCTAGACACCACATATCTTTGGATACAATGTTTGTGTGGAATCATTTTGCTTGCAATTTGATCGACGACAGTAGACGGAGGAGTGCCTTGAGATATATGGCAGTAATCACTACAGTACATGAAGGGAGCAATGTTAGTTTGATACGGATTGGGCGGGAAAGGAGCCAAGTCGAAAGATTCTCCGTGCGACCATGATGCAAGAGATGAAGAAGCAAATGGTATCTTGTATTTTTTCTTGGTTTCCGATTCGAATACTCTGAAATAAAAAACTTGATAAATTATACGAAAAATAAACCAAGATAATTAATATAAAATTTTCTGTAAATTTTGTATCTATTTGGAAAACCATCACATTTCAAGTTCAGATACAAATAAATAAAATGTAATTATTACCCACCCTTTTATGTTGTTAACTGGATTATGACAAGCGGCAACTTCTTTGCATTCCTTCTTCACGTGAATTCTGTCATATACTGCTCGATGTTGTTTAGACAACAGTGGCATCCATATTTCTTTCAACCTTGGTCCAAATCCTCGTACCTGTTATTCATACTAAATTTAGCACTTACATAATTTTACCATCGATTATTTACGAAAAGGAAGTTTTCGTACCTTAGGTGTATTAAATTCTGAATAAAAGGTGATATGATCCTTTGCTCCGATTCCATACTGATCTTCAGCAGAAAAGGGCTTATGATACGCTCTATATGTAGTCACATATGGATCCAAAAGTCTTCTAAAGCCACCAGCAGTTTCAGATATAATTGGAGCTTCGTTTCTGCCTGCTGCTACGACCTTTTTCGAAAAATAATAAATTTTGACAAATAAATATTAAAGATTAAGGTTAAATTATAAAGTACTGACTTTCTAAATCATGTATATACTTACGTCAAATATATATTCAGGGTCTGGAGCTTTAACTGTAATTTCTGGAGGTACTGTCGCCGGTTTCGTCGCACCTCTGAAGTTATCTTTCATTTCGGATATCATGATTGGTTGATTTATACTTTTTCCTTGTAACTGCAAAAATAGAATATTTTTCAATGCACCAAATCTTGCTTAATATTAGAAATTGTAACATAGAAAACCAGGATGAGATTTAAAGTTAAATAAAAAAGTTAGGTACAAAAATGATTGCCAAAAATGGACTATGGACGAGCAATGCGATAATAAAAGTGTGAACGATGTAAGAACCGTCTCTAACAGTAAAACTGTAAAGAGTAATTAACTAGTTACTTCAAAAACTCGCAAGCTTAGTTTACAATAATCCAAACAGACTTCTTAGTTTACGATAAAACCGTAATAATCTTCGCTGATAAATCTTTTGCAGACATTTTCCAAATTAAAATACTAACACGTTTTTCAACTCCAGTCATGAATATAACTCGACGGCAGTTGATAGAGCAATCCGCCCTCTCCATAGCTTTGTTAGGGTTTGGTTTGACGCAATACTCCCCTGTTGTCGTCTTATACGTTTCTTTCTCGACCACCATATCTCGTCCGGTAACCCTTTCTGGTAGTGGATCATCGATTTTCTAAAGTATAGAAAAATTCAATTAGTAAGTCTTCATCGATCTTGTAATGTCTGGACTTGGAATGTGTTGCAACGTCTAGCTATGAAAAACTGGTCGTAAAAGTCCTGTACCAAGTACATTCATTTTAATAGGAAGTGGAACTGTAGTTGTAATATCTTCATAAAATAATATTTAAATGAACTGTGGAGCTATATTGTAATGATCATTCTCTCTCTCTCTCTCTCAGCAGTAACTGGATGAGACGAGCAGAAGATCATGCTCAGTTGCGTACTTTGTGAGAAGCCTAGTGTAGAAGTCAGCAGTGGCTGATGATGATGATAGTATAATGATGAATTTTAATTCCATATATATTTAAAAAGATAGTTCCTACTTTAAATTCGTATAACAAATTCGATATGACGATATTAATAATATAATATACATAGTACTAACACAATCCAAGCTATGAGGGATCGCTGGTATATGCCGAAGACCAATACTAGTCGCCGTTCTAGTTTCATTGCTAGATAACCTCAAAGGAATATTGTATTGAACATTACCCCAAGTGTTCACGTTTTTTATTAATAAATCGTCTAGAACTAGTGGTTTTCTAGTCATTTTAATAAAAATTAAATAATTAACAACAATGAACGTAAATTTTACAGAAAAACAATTTCAAAGTGACATAAACGTCAATTGACTTCTCAACTTCTCAATTAAATAAAAAATAATAATGGAAAGATATTGAAACAAAAGTCCAAAATCAATGTTTTATTTCCAAATACTAAAATACAGCAGACAGCAGTCTTTTAATAGATCTTTTTTTCTTCTTAAAGGCAGGATTCCTGTCCAAGTCATGATGGTATTCTAACAAATGGGTAGGTTGGAGGTACATTGGAAGTGAAACTTCATTCTCTGCTAGCCATTCCAATACGTAGTCCGTAATAGCTTCAATGTGACTTGATCTGGTGAATTGGCTACGGATCTCATTTATTGCCTGTCGATATAAAATTTTAAATAAAGAATAATAATAAGATAATATTGTAGTGTTTGAAGGAGTTTATTGGTGTGAGCAGGAACGAGAAACATGTAATAGAAAATAGTATAATTTTACCTCATCGTCATCTATTTTTTCTCTCATACTAGATAGTGCTTCAATGACACTTTCCCCGCTGCTTCGATCCTACGCAAGAATTATGAGTTAGAACAATTATGAAAAAAAAATCCTATCATAAAACTTGTGCATATTGGGTGAATGTTGCATTTAGTAAAACTTGGTTTCGTAGTAAAATTTACCTGCTAAAATATTAATTAAGAAAACTTAAAAGTAAAAGCAGACAGACTGAATAAGCCCATAAAATTTTCCAACTTACAATTAAAAGACAATTAAAATATCACACTGATCTACAACATCATACTTAACAATTAAATTTTCCGCACTAGTTATCGATAAATCTACATATTCTTCAACTTCAGCACACTTATTTTCGATAAATCAAAGTATTCTTTACGCATTAATAAAAGAAATGTATCACCTTCGGCAAAAGTTCCTTGACCATAGCGAATAACTCATCGATCTGTTGGTGATACAAAAAGTACGCCCAAGGCAAACTGAAGTATTCATAGAAATTATCAATCTTCTTCGTCTATAAGAAAATAACATTGTCATGGTTACATCGTTACATTTACAATGGAAAATAATTATCTCGTTGGGGCTATCGTTTGCAATAGTACATTTTTAATGTATTTTTTTACGTTTGTTATGTGTAGACGTATTAGTTCGACGGTTTAATGTATGTTTTTAAATTTTTAATTCGCAGTTGCAGCGTTAGTGAGTAGTGGTTTAATTATTTACATTATTCTTAAATTAAATAACCTACTTACAACTAAATAATAACCAACGTATAATTCTGTTTGATCTTAAATACATTATTAGTTTTATCTAAATTAAAATTTACGATAAAAATTCTAAAATAGAAATTTGAATTTCAGATCTCTTCTTTGGACTATATTAGGTATTTTCTAATAATTCATATTTTGCACGTTTAAAAATATTCATTTCGATTAGCAAAACAAAATAAAGAAAGCGATGAAATTAAAATAAAATTTTATCTTTAACATACGGAATATCTCACGTAGACGTTGTTCAAGACTACAGCAGATAGACCATATATATATTTAAATTTCTCTATGGAATACTGCTTTTCTGCTAGACATGTTACTCCATCCACCATCATGTTAGTGTTGAGATGTACCTTGAAATAACCAGTCTTAAAAGTTTCCATGACGATACCCTGAGAAAAAAATATAGTATATATTCTAACATGGAGAACATCTAAACTATAGTATTCAAAAATAAGTATATAACTAAAACTTAAGTTTGGAAGCAGTGGCGTGCATGCATATTTAAGTCAGGGTATGCAGAAATATAAATCTGAGTAAATTTTCCACATATTTATGTTCCATAATCAATTTAATTTAACTTTTACGCTAAATGAGTGCCAATTATAGTAATGAAAAGTGTATTTTGATTAAATATACAACGTTTAATCGTTTTTTGTTACAATTTTTTAAGCAAATTTGAAATGATAGGGTATGCAGTGCGTATTTGCTTGTATGAACTGCACGCCGCTGTTTGGAAGATACGTAAGGAAAAGTTAGACAAAAATATAGTACAAACTAACATTAAACTGCAAAGACTGGACGTAGTGATGAGGTATTTTTTTCCCTGGAGCTCGAACCTCCAAATACTGCAGATCTCCGGGCAAACAACAGTAAACTACCAAAGGCTTCTTACATACTGGCAGTTCCATTTCTGATATTTCACTGAAACTGTATTTACTATGACGCTATGACTTGACGCTATTTAGCGCTATGACTTGTCCTTCTTCAAACGAGGCTTGAAGAGGGTCCTTAAAGTTAGGTCGTAGGTAGCGACCCCTCAATGTCTCCTGACATTGCAGAGGTTCATGAGCGACGGTAACCACTTACGATCAGGTGACCCGTTGGCTCGTCTGCCTATATGGCAATAAAAAAAAACTGTATTTACTTTTTTTATTGACATGTACGGTCATTAACGTTAACGAGCCACCTGATCATAAGTAGTCATCGCTCATGGACCTCTGCAATGTCAGAGGACGACCTACAACTGAGAACTCTCTCTAAACCTCATTTGTTAATTACTCACTCTTAATTAAATACTGCAAGCTATAGTGAGGTATAAGAACGGTAAAGTTGTCGTAAACATTTCTATTAACTATTAATAAAAAAATTAAAAGAGCAACAGTTACCCCGTTTCATGGAATTGTCATAATTTTCTCATTCCTCTTTGATGCAATCATGAAAACTCGGAACTACAAATTTTTATGAGTAGGTATTTAGTTTCTTTTAGATAGTAGTAGTGATACAGACTTACGTTAGTGATTTTTGTGATGAAGCTGATAATCTTGGACAAGGATCTGTCCCATCACATTTCTTAACAATCCTTAATTTTGAGACGTATGACTTTTGTTCTGTAAATAACGGATCTAACTCATTTCGTATTTGAGATCCTAACTGTAACAAACATGAAATACTTATTTGATATTAGTTTTATTTCTTTTAAAACAAAAGAGTAAGTAAGGAGTAAGGACCCTCCTCGGTGATCCCTGAGCGCTATAATTTGTCCTTCTTCAAACGAGGCTTGAGGAGGGTCCTCAAAGTTAAGTCGTAGATGGCGATGCCTCAGTGTCCCCTGACATTGCAGAGGTTCATGAGCGACGGTAGCCACTTCCTATCAGGTGAGCCGTTGGCTCGTCTGCCTACATGGCAATAAAAAAAAAGATATTTATGAATAGTATTATAAGATAATATTACCAACACATATATTAAACGAGCTCTTACCACGAAATGAGCGATCCCGATATTCTAAGCTTTCAGTGTTCATGGAGCTTGTAACCGTGTTGAATAATCAGTACCGCTTTTTCAATCAAATCGTGGTAAGACCTTCTTTTTGTATTTGTGTAAAAGATGTAGATAATAGACAAAGACATAGACATTCTTTATTTGTGAAGAAAAAGAAACATACAAAGATACAAAAAACATAAAAAATAATACACAAAAAATAAGAGACAATTGTGAGTAAATTTCTCTTTCACCACAAATCAGCTGTGACTCAGCATAAAGCTGAACATTGACACATACCAGCAGGACAAATGCGCGAGTGTTTAAAATTATTTATTACATTACCGTCTTTCCAATTTCATAAGAATCGTAATACTTCTGTTTATAAGACTGAGCGTAGTACTTTCTACAATAAGCTGTAACAGGTCCTGCGGCATAGATACTAGGATCTTTTGTTCTGAATTTATTGTCTATTAAAATTCCGTTGTCGTATACTAAACCACTTTTGTTAATAGCTGAAAGATTGAAAAATGTTGTATATTTTCTAGAAGTCTTTTAGTCAGTAGTTAGAAAGTATTTAACTTACTATAAGAATGTTTAATAGAACGAATAAAAGCAGAATCGAAAATAAGCAATTATAATATGCAAATGACATTTTACATATTGCAGATAGCGTGAGTAAGCCAAACTAATATTTAAGCACCATTTATGCTCAGATAATGTGAAGTAGATAAAAATACTTTACCTATATAAGCTCTAGTATCAATTCCTCTTTTTCCATAATAAAATAAGGCATCACATTCCAATTGCAAATATTTAAACTTCGAAATAAAGTTTACTCTAGTAACTATTTCATCCATAGTAACTTGCCAGTTATCGAAGTAATATCCACTATATACATCAATACCTAAGTCTTTTATTGTTTCTTGGACAGTATAATCGACCTAAAAAATAATCTAAATATAAATGCTAATTCAATAATATTTCCTATTAATTCATCTACTCATATTTTATACTTAAGTTTAAATATTTTATCATTGGAAGAAATATACAACAAGAAATAATATAATTATTTATACTATAGCTATGTGTTGATAATGTCCTTACGTAAGCATTACAAAATATAGAGACCCTAGTTTTATCGTCGCTTTCAGAAGGAAAAGGTTCAACAAAAACAATTTTGCTGGCCGGTATCTTCAATTCCAAAAGTGCAGCCAAACAACAATATGCATTAATATTTGCACCATAAACTATAACTTTTGTTGGAGTTTCTGGAAAATATAATTTTAAAGTTATGGTAAAACTTCGAAAATATTATTGATATTATGGTTTTCATCAAATTATGTTGGGATAAATAATCGATTCCATGACATAGCAGAGAAAAAATAAGATACAGAGACAAATAAGGATTCTGGTTTTCTATTTTAAAGTATGTATTATTTTTATTAGAATCGTCCTAACCCTTTCAAGAAAAACAATTTCATACTTCACACAATAAATAAAAATTGTTTGGGCTACTTAATTACTTATCGTAGATAATTTTCTTACTTGCCTGTATTAAATACCCACGGAATGCTCTCAACGTACTTAATAGCATTAATTGCATCAACGATATTATTTATTATAAACACGTTTTCAGGCGCAATTTTTACTCCCAGTTGTTTTTCGAAAGCATTGTAACTTGGATTATCTAATCTTATGTAAGGCGGTGTTTTGCCGAGTCTATGTTAAATTAATAATAGAAGATTTATTGTCAGTTTATACTTATAACGGTAATAAAAAAATAATAATCCTTGGGGAATAGATTATGCTAATGGTTTTGTTTTTGTTACTATATTGTTATATACTATATTGTTATATATACAAAGTTAATTAATAGATGCATACTAAAAAAATAACTTAACTCCAAGTTTAAGATTTGGCTAGAATTTTCGATAAACGAAAAGAATATCACGCAATAAATTATTCTTAATTTAGGTAAAAATAATCTCACGCAAAATTACGCTCTCTTTCCAATAGAGGTTCTAAGTAATCAGGATGTTGAAATTGTTTTCCAAACATTAAGAATAAATAGTCATAGTGAAGTTTATCGCCATTAGCTAAAACAATATATTTTTCGCACCTAAAATTTTATTAACCTTGTAATTTTTCAATTTAACAACAAAATACCACAAATACCTAATAGCTATCTAGCAAAAAGTATGTTTTTTTTATGACTATGCCTAATCCCTCTTCTGAGGAGACCTGAGCCCAACAGTGGGCAGTAATGGTACAGATACAGATGATTTTTTTTAAGTGTTTAGATATAAAAAAATTACTATTTACACAATTTAACTATTTATACAACTTCAGCTATTACTCCCTATAATATAAATTATTTTGATGAGGATATAACAGCCCATACTTTTTAATATCAACCATGGTCCCATGTACGATGTTCACGTAGTAAGTATAAGGAACGCTTTTTAAATATCTATCGCTCATGTGGTTTTGTGTCGGGAACATCATTTCAGCGATTGGCCTCGAATGTTTCGTGTACGGCAAACCGTTTCGTGAAACTAACGTAACACTTGTAAATGAAAGGTAAGAAGATGAGTCACTGGAAATAAAAATACCCATACTCGTATATCTGTCAAAAAATACGCAATTTTTTTGCAATACTCGTATTCTGAAGCGTGCTGTAGAAAAAAAAAACGTTTATTGCTTACCACAAACAAAACAATTACATGTAGAAGGTAAATATACATTAAACAACAGCTTTGCATCAAGCACATATTCGTGATCTAATTATTTTTATAAACAATCATTAAAGTAAATTTGAGCAACAGACGTACCTATAATTAGCCAAATATTATCAATATTGCAATTAATTAATTAGCAAGTAAGTCATTTGGTTTTATTGGAACGAAGTTCCTTATCGCGCGTTATCGAAAGGGGGCTAGACGGAAAAAAAACTTACGAAAAGTTGTCACGACACTTTTTTGTTTAAGATGAATATCGCTAGATGGCGCTGTGATCAAAATCTTTTAAAATACGTTCCTTATTTTCGTTTTAGATGATTATCGCTAGATGGCGCTGTGATCAAAATCTTTTAAAACACGTTCCTTATCGCGCGTTACGTTAGGGAAAAAAATATATAAGATATCTTTGAATCGAAAGGAACTTCGTTCTATTCGGGTGTCCCATGACACCTCTCAAGTTTTTTAATTCTAAAATAATAATAACTACAAAATCATTGTAAATACCTGAATAGCAAAGAGTTCAGAAAACCCATTGCAGTTTTGGAACCGCCCACCACCACAATACGAGCAGTCACATACACCATTGGTATACTCGTCAGTTTCTTAGAAATATACCAAGAACCAAACGAGATTCTAAAACAAACTATTTTTAAATTACCAGTTTTTTATTTATCGTATAATTTAATGAATATGATCGTTATGATAATTTTTTTAATGTTTTTGCTTAAAAATTACCTATTTAATTGCATTTTATTTTGGATGACAGATAAACGACCTTTCTACAGACCTAGATGTAATGAAATAAACAGACCTATTAGCCCTAGAGCTAGTAGCAATTTTTGGGTAAGTATTTGAGGTGATAGTTCTCCTTATATACCCCAACTCGGAACTGCAAACCGGGCTTCAGTAGCAAGGCTAAGCGGCCCAAAAATTGCTACTAGCTCTCGGGTCATACTATATTCAACGATTTTAAGAAATACATGTTTTTAAGGTGCACGAACACAATAATATTAAGAGAGTTTTCAATCAAAAAGTCAAGTCTACAATAATTGCAATATTAAAACTAACTTTTTTCGCAATATCACATTTACTTTACTGGTATTAGAAACCATAGCATAATCAATAGCGGATTCCAACGGTAATAGAGGGATCATCACAGTCGCGAGTGAATTCGCTTTTTTCATAACCTATAAAATAAGAGTAATTATAATAATTACATCTGAATTTAAAGGTCTAATTGCTGGATAATGCGGTGAAAAATAATTCAAAAGAAAAAATGCTTTAGTGTATTTTTTTATAAAACAAAACATTAGGATAATTAGGAAAAAAAATGTATATGAAACGCGTTTTTCCACAGTTTTAAAGAAATATAGGTTTTGTTATTGATTTACTCTCGTTTGGTATATTAAAGAACGTTATCTACAAACAGTGGTAGCAGTAAGCCTTTTTCAAACTACGAAGAGAAAAATTCAACAAAAGCAGCCCAGTAACATAATTTTATGCACAAATATTTAAATTTACTTTAGATAACAGATAATAAATGAAAACATTATTAAAATTTATTTTTACCTATTATATAAGCTTACCCATTTATTTCTATATCCCGTCAACCAAAGCAAAGCGCTAGAACCAGATAATCGCATAATATCTCTCGCGAAAAATCGAAAATGTGGTTCGAAAACCGAATAAGATAATATTACTTTTACAGTAGCAAAACCACATTGTACTCCTTTCCCTTCAGAGTGATACTTGTGCGTGTGGAATTGACTAATGTTCAATCTACCCCTGAAATAGTCTATGTTGTCTGGGGGCCTAGAATTATATTAATTAAGCAGTCATTGTTATTTCTACAGAATAAAAATCCAAATAAATAAATTTAAATAATAATATCTTTGCGTCGCCTCAGTGCTTGTTTGGCCAATCTGCACTCGAGCAAATTTTACAGGAGACAGCAAACAAGCACGGAATTTTCGTTAAGTGCCGTGTTGAGAAACAAATTGAAATGAGATTTTTATTGTTTTAGAATTGAATATTTAAAAAAATATTTTACCAGTCGGATGCAAATTTTATTCTTTATAATACTGCATTGAAAAGTAATTTTCGTAAAAAATGTCAGATTGGCCAAACAAGCACTGAGGCGACGATTGGTTCTTATTTTGACAAAGCTGGAAAGCTGAAAAAGCTGGAAAGTAGTAGATGTCTACGGGCAGATGGTGATAATGTCAATGATGAGGAAATTAAATATGCCTATGATTGTTTTGATGTGAACCTTTTACCCTTGGTATGTACCATCTGAAGCTTTGACTATTACAATATTATAATCAGACAAAATGATTTATGAAGAGCCAGTAAAACTATTAAAATATGAATATTACATAAACATTACTTTTATTTACCGCGTGTATGGTACTAACTCCAGAATCGCAACACCGATTAAAGTTAGCCCACTCATCATGACATACGAGATGTGATCTCTTTTATGTGATATACCGTTCTCAATCATCCACAAAGTGTCCTTGAAATCTAAATTTGCACACATTCTAGAAATTTCTGGAATATCTATTATTTCTGCTTCTCGAACACGTAGTTTTCTATAATTTGAGAAAATTCCTACTTGATATTTGCTAAAAATGATCTCCAATATGTTGAATTTGTATTAAAGAAACTTACCCGCAAACGGAACTTCTGTGGGCCACATATAAAGCTTTTTCACTGCTTGAAATGCACTTAGTTGGAACAAACTGGAAGGATTAAGTATTGTTTGGATTTACAGGTAATATTTTTCTAATTATCAATTTCAAATATACCTACTAACACTGAAATGTTGCAGTAAAGGAAAATTCCTTTCAGCAGTCGGTATTCGTATGATACAATAGTCATATTGCACCATCACTTCAAATGCTGCTTTCAGTAAATCAAATGCATGTCTGAGAATGAAAATTGATTTATAACAGTTGATCTAATGCTATATTTTAGTTTGCATTGACTAGTGGGAATTATAGAGTTATCGCTTTTTGTTTTAATTCGTTGTACCATTCGCTGTAACTAACAAATTTCGTACAGGTAGCCGAGCAGTAGGTAAATCCGTGCAGTAGTCTAGTCGATAAGTTGAAGCACAAAATAGAGATACTGCTCTTAAAATTATGTGTGATAGCTCATTGAATCCAGTATGACGTCTAAAAAAATGTGCCAAAAGCGTGTATTAGCACATAAAAAATTCCTAAAGTTATAAATAATTAAATATGAAAAAATGGCATTTCGTTTTTTACCAATATTTAATAAACTATTAATTTTTAAGAAATTTCAAAATTCTGAAAGAGGAGGAAATTTCCAATAAAAAACTCCTGATTTATAATGTTAACTTTATCATAAAGAATGTACAGATTTGCGTTCAATTATACATTGAACAGTTATACTAAAAGTTTATTTTCATGAGTTAAATATTTGAGATCTGAGGCTTTTCTTGTCAAGAGGTAATCCTCCACCGACCTTATACATACTTGCGTAACATATAGTTGTTGGTTGGGACGACTATATCTGAGATGCAGTCTTCAACTGCCGAGACCCAGTTATCCTCAATAATCGCCATCGGAAGCATATAAACACAAACCATTAGCGCACTTGGCGATTTCTCCTTTTGGGAAGACGTTAAAAACATGCATGTCTTAAAGCACGCCCCACGTTACGTAATCCTCGACAAGAGACTCAAATCGTTCTTGAAAACGCTTGTTCGGTGGGACCGCGAACTGCGAGAGATCATCGTGGGCCGTACTAGGAGCTTCTTCTGTTTCTACCGTGTCCAGGGGCAGCATAACTACGGCCACTGCTAGCGCGTCTGGCAACAATTGCTTGAACTCATCCTGAAGGGTACCCCACGGGTAGACGTCGTCGACTTTTATGTCATATTTCGCAAGCGCCATTGCGAGCCGCGTGTGATAAAACCGAAGGAGTTTATCGTGATATTGACGCCGGAAGTTCCGGTCGGTGCCCATTATCACGTAGTTTACGAGATCACTAGCAGGACAGCCCGCGTGAACCGTTTGGTAGTCCACTACCATCGTCTGAACGCCACTATCCGTTTGTTTGACGAGTAGATTGCTGGGTCTGTAGTCGCCATGGCAAATCACATGGACACCCACTGGCTGATGCAACTTTGAGAAACTACTTGCGTATTGATACTTGTTTAATAACTTTTTAAGCTTTTTCTTCAGCTCCGTATCGCGTACGACCTCCAGGCTATCAACTGTTTGATAATTTGTTTAGAAGCTAGTGACTCACCCAAGGACCGTGTGACAAGCGTAGATAAAAACTCTCGATGCAACACGGGTTCGGAGCGGCTCAATGCGAATGAAAGGGCATGGAAGTTTGCGAGAATTGTCACAGCGCTGCTTGCCTGCTCCCAAGTGACTGGGACGAGACGGTCCATTGTACTATAACCTCTCGCACGCAGATCCTCCATTACTACGGTCTCTTTACCGACAGTTCCGTCGCCACCACTGTACGCCGGGAAGTGGTACTGAAACTCCTCTGGAATTGCTTGCTGTAGTTCGGCGTAGACCGGTGCCAAGCGAGAGTACACACAGAGCTCAGTTGCGTACATTTGCCCTGCATTCATAAGGAATCGCATTTCCTTGTTTACATTGGCTACCTTCGCGAAGAGTGACAGCCTCCCAACTTTGACTTCGTATAACGCCGATGTGTAATTTACTCCATCGCACATTTCATGCAGCTTGGGTTTCTCGCCAGGGTACAGACTATTCAGTAAATTTATTAGAGTACTCTCTGTGTGTGCCATTGCGAAATGTCCTTTGTGTTTTGCGTTACGCACTACACTGTTGTGCGCAACTGAGTACCAACCTAGCAAGGCAGGCCTAAATCCTTCCTATAAACCACCAATAAACTTCGTATCGTAAGAGTTAATACCAAGTCAAACATTACAGTAAGATTTTTGTCACTCGTTACAATTTGTTTAAGCGACTACGAGGCGTGCATATTTTATTTAGAAAATGAAACAATTAGATAAGAATACGAATTTATCACTCAAAATCTTTTAACTAGCAACTACGTTTTATGTAGATTAATGTTCTTTACCTTTAGTATTTTATCAACATGAACTGCAAAGATGATATTATTCAGCACATATTCTACTAAATTTCATTTTACCTATTTTAATAATGTTTTTTTTACTTAACTTTAAAATCGGTGGCACTACATGTTATTGTTGGGGGCGGCGCGACGGGAAAGAGTGCCGTGGGCGTAACGCGTCGTGCCGTCCCTCATAACCCCGTGATGGGTTCTGGCCTCAGCCGGGGTTCGGACGCTGAGTGTGAGCGGTTGGAGGTTTTAGTGCGGTTCAATTCCCACATACCAAAAAACAAGTTATTGTCACAAAAATATTTTTACGTACTTTATATATTTATTACAAAAATGAAAACGACAGACTTCCATTTTTACGCAAAAACTTCCTGTCAAATATTTATCAAATTTATAATAATACAATGTACAAATATAATAAGATGTATGATAAGATAATGTACGAAGTGTCTGCATTCTAACAAAAAAATATTCTTCAAAATCGGTTCATAAAGAAAAGAAATACACGCAAAAACACACATCAATCGTAAGTTACCGTTCATCGAAGTCTTCCCGAAGTCCAAATAACTCGATCATCATCGCATTTGGCGTTCCCTTGTACTCAGGTTTACCTTGTACTTTCAATTTACTAATATTAATGACTGAGTTCTTACCTACATTAACAAAACATCATGTTTTGTTATAAAGCGACTTGACGAAAGTCCTAAAGAGTAGGTCTAGGTAGCGATAGCCAGTGTGCCCCCAGTCTGACATTGCAGTCTGCAGAGGTCTATGAGCGACGAGTTACGATCGTGTGATTATGATAATATAATATTGACGGGTTTAGGTACATGAATATGATATTGTTCCTATATGATCTTCAAGTAAAAATGGTCAATTGAAGCATAAAAGAAGTTTTAGTAAATACATCAAGAACTAGAGAAATTCGATGTTCGTTAAATAACTGAAAAAAATATAATACTTACGTTTATATTTTTGGGTAGTATTGGGCGTAGCACTGGCTTCTGAGCACGTTTCATTTGATTTTATCCTGTAATCAATTACGATTTTGTAATAATTTTATATCTTCAATATTCGTAGCCATTTTCAACAAACAAAAACCTAGAAACTCACATTCTATCCAATGAAAATGCCTCCGGAATCTTGAAGAGCTTCTGATCTATATTGACAATATCATAGTCAAACGGATCATCTTCTAATAATTCATTTATGTCGTGTTCCACGAGCCCATGAGATGAAGTAGACATGTCTAGTACATTTTTATTGTTATCATCTTCCTGAGATACAGCGGTGTTTGGATCGAAAGTCATATCACTTGTGAAATCAACTCTTCCTGTTTTATCTTTAAATTTACTACTAGATGTGTGAAGTGATAATTTTAACTGGAAAAATAAATGGAAATAGAATTTCTATCGATAGGTTGTTAGGTAAGTGCCCGTAACAATGTTTTTCCTTACATTATCTGATCTTGTTATATCCAGACTCGATATTTCATCGAAAGGACCCAGTTGACCCAACATAATCGGTTCTCTGAATGAAAAAACAACAACCAATTAGTACCTAATCCTCTCGTTTTATATTACTTAGATTTCCTATTGTGAGAACCTAAAGGTTTTGAAAAATAGTTACCGATCTACTCCATATAAAAAATCAAATCGACCGATCGAAATAAAGAATCAACCATCTAATTTATTTTTAGACATAGACATAGACATTCTTTATTTGTGAAGAAAAATAAACATGCAAAGATACAAAAAAAAATCAAAAATAATACATCAAAAATAATTGCATCTCTAGTGTTAAAATCAGATATTAACAAGTAGGTAAAGACATCTGGGTAAGTAGAAAAAATATCCACCATTTTAACTTCAGTTTGCATACCCAAAAGTTTCAAGCAACACATTACTGCGATTATATTCTTCTTTTTCAAGAGGCGTTGCTGTCATCAAACCGTTGTAAGGATGTAATTCGTATATATCTTGTAACATTTTGTAATTTATATCAGAGTTTAAACACATTACGCCGACTGCCTGATCTTGATACTGAGGATAATTAATCGAACAATTAATTGATGACTATTATTTGCAGCGTACAGAAAACTTACTTCTTTTTTATTCTGACTAGATTGTTCCTATACCTACCGACGATAGTTATAAATTATGTACTAAAAAATTTAGCTTTCTTTATATGTAACTACGTTACTTATGTATAATTTGTAAACATTTCTGAGAAAAAAACAGTGAATATTGAAAATGATTTACACTCGGAGGTTAATCAGTAAAAACTTTGGTTTCTATAATTTGTTACAAGTTTTAATGATTTGTATTTACTCACATCAGCTACTATTATTTTTCGTTTGCTCTCGGGATTTCGACCTATAATCTCACTGATGTAATATTCACCATACAGTTCTTTTAGTTTTGGACATTTCTTGTCCAGAATTGCAACAATATCATCGTTGTCCTCTTCGCTGCGAAAGACTTCAATTTCAAAAATCGAACTAACTTATGTCATACTTATGTGGATTTTACGTGTGTCATTTATTGCCGTTTGACAGCTCTCGGCAAACTTGATGGTAAGTCGAAACGTGGTGTTAACCACTGAACAAACCTCTCACACCTTATATAGGGACAACCATTACACTGCGGAAACATTACTCAACACAAAACTATGTAGTGTGGGAGACAAAATCCTTTCGATATTGGTTTGTCGCGTAATCTGATGAACTTTCTGCGACTACTTCTGAATTCTTATTTACCAATGGCGAATGGTATATACATACTGAATACTAAGATAAGTATCTCTTGTCATTAATTTAAATTTATAAAATCATTTTAATACAAAACATTAACTGACAACATTTTAAAGGCAAAACGTAAAACTGAATCTAGATACTAACACAGCACGGCGCAACTTTAGTTTAATAGTAAATTCTTGTCTACTAGCAACGTACAAACAGTCACCTCCTCTCTCGTTGTGTTCTTCTCTTTTGGCGTTATATTTGACGAAATTACGCTTTTTAAACGATTGGTATGATTCAAAATATTCTGAAATAATTTTTGTTCTTTACTAGGTCTAATTTACACCTTAAGTCAATAGACTAGTAGGAATACAGAAAATAGCAAAAGCAACAGCAGGTAAACCACCTAATTGCCGTATAAGGACCTACCTATTGCAGAGGTTCATGAGCGACGGTAACCACTTACGATCAGGTGGCCCGTTGGCTCGTCTGCCTACATGGCAATAAAAAAAATAAAAAAAAATACCACGGGATTGGATTTGCAAGAAAAAAATCCTTAACCACCAACAGCTGTCCATGGGGGTCTTCGTGTCCCCGTCCGGCGGGGGACACGGACGGGCCTTGGGGGCACCCCGCTGCCCGGGCTTGAGCAACAACAGCTGTGGCAGTTTGTTCATTAAGTGATTACTGATTAGTTATTAAGTGTTTTCTTGAAGATTCCCAATGAGAGAACTGCACATGCGTGAATATCTCTTTTCTCTAATTTCTATACCTTTTTTGAAGAAGAGTTAAGTTTGACATCTTGTGAAAATGTATGTATAATAATGAACCAAAAATCATACCAAGTGACACATTTAGTGAAACAACGAGAACAGTCTGCAATAAATAGGGATCATTGAGAAATACTGACGACAATGCTTCTTCCAAAAAAATATCCTTCACTTGATCCTTGCAGCAGAAGAAACGGATGAATAAAGTAGAACGTGACAGATAGCATTTTCTGAAAGAAAATAACTCAGATTATAAAATTATTGGAACGAAGTTCCTTATGGCGCGTTATCGAAAGCAGGCTAGACGGAAATTCTTATGAAAAAGTTGTCACGACACTTTTTTTGTTTTAGACGATTATCGCTAGATGGCGCTGTGATTAAAATCTTTTAAAACAATTCCTTATTTTGTTTTATATGATTAATGCTAGATGGCGCTGTGATAATTTTTTTTTTAAGTTACAATTATTAGTTAGTTTAAAACGCCTGTCTCTCTCTCTCTTATATTTTATTACAATTCCCTCACTAATTAATCGAAAGGAACTTCGTTCCATCCGGGTGTCCCTTGACACCTCTCAAGTTTTTTTGTTTGCTTTAGTTGGAGAACCTGTAGGTCATAGGTCTACCTTCTATAAAATCGATTTTAGAAACAAAATAGCTGAAAGCTATTGAAAGAAATGATTGGTAAAGCTTCAATGCCCACAGCGTTTGAAGAAGGAACAGTTTCTTCTCTACAGGGTGGATCTGTAACTTTGGACAATCTGACGTGGGGTGAATGACCTGTCGAAATACAACTTAGCACCATTTTTATTTTTTGGATCGGTTAAACTTTTTTTTTTAACATTGTATGGAAAACGTACGACGTTGCGGACTTCCATACTATGATGAAAATTATTTTTTATCCAATTCCTAAAATAAAAGTGGTTCTAAGTTTTATTTTAACAGGTCATTCACCCCACGTCAGATTGTCCAAAGTTACAGATCCACCCTGTATAACAAGTTCACAACGCATTGTATCATTACCTACCACAAAATAATCTTTTAAAAATGCTTTTAGAGAATAAACAAAGAGAAACAATTGATTTCAAGTATCTATTGGAATTCAATTAAAAGTTAAAGTTATCTAAATGCTATTTCACTTACTGAAACATATTTCGAATCCATATTTCCCAGTCCGTTGCATCTACTCCTAGTATGTTTGGATGATCACATAACGACATGAATCCCACTACTTCCGTCTTCTCATTTATCATACATATCGATAGTGTGCTCAGTTCACTAAAAATCGACGATATTTTCAAGTCATTTTTTATTCGCTTTGCATAGACATGGTGATTGGTCATATCATCACATGACAATGGAATTCTTGGCAAAATGACTATGATACCCCGAATTGAATCAGAGTTCACCCGGGTTTTAGCCACAAATCGGCTTTTTGGCAAGTAACTTATCAAAAATGTTCTTTAGCACTTAACACTACTAGGTTTAGGTAATTACTTACATCAGACTGCCTATATCAACTACCCCGAACAAATCCTCCGTTTCCTTGGGATTCCAAAACAACTCAATATCGCGTCTATCATCATCTACCGCTCTTCTAAATCGTCTTCCATTATCACCTACTTGGAAATCGAAAAATATCGACATTTTCAGTTTGAGCGTTGGTACAAAACTAGAGGGCTTTGAAACAAACATGTTACTTGCAAGGTCAATAATCCAATTGCACTAATTTATTTATTTTAATTGCAATACTGATAATAACGGATATTGACAGTGTATTGAACTTGAGAATTATTAACATTGTTCGTATGTACCGATTGCAGGAAGGTGAAATAAAAGATAACTCATTCAAAGTACGTTATATATTACAACCATAATTTACATCATTATATTAAAATTATACAATAAATGTTAGTGAATTAACAATATGTCCAGCTGTAGTTAACATATTTAAATACTGATAAAAAATTAAGTACATTCGTGATAGAAGTTCTTGAGCTGCCATAGAGCTCTTAACTCTAATCCGAAAAACAATTAAAATTACGTAATTCTGATGTAATCAATCCTTTAAAAGATATTATTTACTATCACTATAATTGAGATTCTGCATAACAATAACAGTTACTGAATAAGTCGTGTCTAAAGCAATCCAAGTGTGATCACATCATATTAAAATTTTAAAACTCAGTTACTGCATAATATATTATTTATTTAACCTAAAACTGAACTTCGAAATGTTAACTAAGAATAAGATTCATTAATCTAAATAATATAATACTAAATAATATCATAATCACATAATAAAAACTTACAAGAAAAAACTAAAGATAACACTCGAAAACGTCATGTAATCAATTAATGTACAAAGTCGAAACAAAAAAATTACTAAAATAATTATGTCAGTGGGATGGATTTTTCAAATGGTATTTCAAACATTTCAAAGGCACAAAAATCTACTATAGTACATACACAAATAATTTCTTATAAGTACACAATTGTTGTAATGATCTGTAAATGTTTAAAAAAAATAGGTTGAAACTGTAAGACTTCTTACTTTCTTTAAGGCACTTGCACAATGTATTATCTAAGATAACATTGCTTTATTCGTCGACTATAGAAATAGGGGTCTAAGTAATTTTAGAGTTTCAAGCAAAACAAAAAAAATTAAGAAAATAAATGTCAATGTTAGTCAATTTATAGGATACTAATTTTAAAAATATTACTTATATACAGCACACAAAACACACATTAGTTCGAAGCAATATTCAATTAATTAATAAATCGTTTGTACATGAATCAGTTTATTCTATAACTATAGTTTAACGTTAGTAGGATTCTAATGTCCTCTTCTTCTCCTAACCAAATTGAACATAAAATTTCTGAATCAAAACGTATTTTGAATTTTAAATTCAAGCATTTCCCCCCACATGAAGGGATCACATTATAGAAAATTAAATTACTATTAAATATCTTATAAATTAAAAACGCAAAAATATCATAAACATTCTCAATTTAAATCAAAGGTGGTAGATTTTTAGCTCGAACTAAATGTGTGTGCGATTTGGACCTGCTCACATTATTAGGGGTAGTCTTCAAAGTCATACCTGACATTGTGTTCTGTCGTTGTAGATTGGCTTTAGTAGCACTGAGCGGAGCGCGGGGCGTTGCGAAACCATCATTGTTCAATTTAAGAGCGGATCGAGTCAATCTGGTCGGGGTGTACAATAAATTGCTTTTGGGAGTCCCTGGGACCATATTGTGTTGAAGGTTTTCTTTTCCAATTTTAGGGGTCAAAGGTGCTTTCGTTCTTGGAGTTTTTTTTGGGGTAGAGGGAGAGTTCTCGTCGATTTTGGAGCAAACGATTGCGGGGATAACTGGACCTTCATGAGGTTTTGTCTGCGCTAAGGAACTGCGACTGATTTGACGTTCGTGGATGTTGTCCTGAAATAAATATTAGTTTGATAAGTTACAAAAGAGAAAAAGTTTGTGAAAATTATTGTGATTATTTTTTAAGACAACATCATTTTCCTCCACAAGACGTCCATTGTTGGACGAAAGTACACTTTTACAATTTGTAGGATATGTAAATATAAAACAAAAATTCAATATAAAAATTAATTTATATGACGTGTACCTTAAAATCAGTGTATGTGGTCAGTAGCGTGGTCTCCATGAGCGGGTCCTTGTTGGACATCCGCTCGCCCTCGGTGGAGCGCGTCGCGTTCATTGACTTGCGACTGCTGCTGCGACGCTTGCCGTGAGACTGAAATGTACAGAAAGCATAAAATATTATAATTTTCAATTGATACACAAAAAGAACAAAACCTTACAATATTGTCTCCAAAAATGGTACTTTTGATACTTTGAAACTTAGTTTTGAGTACATGTTTTCACGGGTGTATTGTTAAATTAAGTCTATCGCATTATCGATATTTGACACCAAATATAAATGTTAGTGTTATGTAAAATGACCGAGATCAAAAGCTGGGATATATTTGATTTTGGTCATCTTTCTTTAGTGCCATTTTTACGCTTTATGTATCTAAATTTAATATTATATATCATTACGTAATAAAAGAGTTGATACTAAGTTAGTAGAGTCACTGGAGTCAAATGCATTTACTATTTAGTAAAAATTGCTATTTTAAAAATAACTACAGGTCTATTAAACTAACTTTGATTAAAAAAAAAAACATTGAATACTTACAGTTCGCTTGTGTTTAAGGATGCTGCCATTTACTGTCTTTTTAGGTGTTTTCTGTCCATCGTTTCCGTAGTCAAGCTTCCTCTTAGCGTGGTCACCTTTACCCTCGATCACCGCCCTGGCGGCCAGACGACCACTTATACGCCTTTAAAAAACAATTAGATTTCAATTATAATAACTTAACAATATACTTTTTAGGTAGATAGGTCCCAGAGGGGATATAAAACACTGCAAAATCGTAAAGAAACCGGCAAATTGGAGTTATTTAAAATGTTACCGTCCTTATAGATATTGATCTGAAAAACATTGCCGTTAGAATTCAGCTAATGGAGAACGCACACATGTATCACCCATCAGGATGAGTCTTTATGAGTTTTATTTAAACTAACGCACATTTCCCTTCTTCTGAGGAGACCTGAGCCCAACAGTGGGCAGTAATGAGTTGGTACAGGTAACGCACATTTAGGTATGTCGCTAACTAAATGACAAAAAATTGTCTTGACAGATTATGTTTCGTTACAACCTACTATTGTGCCTAAATTGTGCGTGCTCTTTTACTACACAAAATAAAAAAAAAAACATTTTCACCAACACAGTTATTCAACAAATTACATAGTAACACTATCAAGAAACTATATCTATCGAAGCATAATGAAAGCCTAATTACAAACATTCATTCTAACCAATAATTACTAGGTACATAATTCGTAGGCCTACTTTTAAAAACATTATGTAACTTTATTGTTTCTATGCATAAGTATTACAAGCGTTACAATATTTCTCATTCCTTCTACGTTGCGACAACACAATTTACTTAGTACGATATTATTATAATTTATTTCGCAAATCGTAATACTTCTCAAATAGTACCTGTTAATAAAATATTCCTTAACCGTGATGTAACGTAAACTGTATTTGCTGTGATATAAGTCACAAATTCGCGCTGAAATTACAAAGAAGGAATGAAAAATATGCTGTGAATATATTATTTTTTAGAATAGAATATACTTTATGGTACCAAAAACACAAAGTGATTTACAAACTGAGAAAGCTCAAATAAAATAACTAGTCAGATTACTCAAACGTTGTAGTCTGAAACTATTTATTACTGGAAAAGTTACACAGTTTTAAAACTTTCTGTTCCACAATGCTTTTAAAAATATTTCGTTAATTTTAAAGAACATGCTATTAATTTATCAATCAAAAGTTAAAATAATAATTAAGAATTAAGAAGTTAAACTAAATAATTATTATTTTATAGTGTTGCAACTAATGAGACACTAAAAATAATTTGATGCAAAGATTATCTTAATTGATGTTGATAAACACATGCAAAAAATCTAGCACTAGATTCTAAGAATAGATTCGTGCTGTTTATAAATATTCATATAATTTCTTAAAATAAAACTAGATTTTAGTTATTTTGAACACGAAATTTATGCATTTGTACGAAATATGCAGCGGAAGTTAAGCTAATATTGGTGATAAAATTGCATAACTGTGTTTATCTTTCTAGTTCATGTTAATAAATCTGAAAGCATTTCGCGCTGAGCAATAATAATTAACTTGCGAAAGCGTATAGATTTAGATTGACTAGAAACCTAACTATCTATTACCTGTTTTGTGATAATATTCCAATCAAGATTAAACTTGTTTATCTAATTTAGTGGAATTTCTTTCCTAATATATACATCTGTAAATTGATACCTCTGTAGTTTATCTAATAATTTATGATATTTTAGTTTAGAAATATGTTTTTAGTAAAATAACAATGGTTGATGCATCTTCTGTTGTAAGTTTCAAATAATTTATTTTAAAGATATATTAAATACAAGCTTTTAAGAGCCTGGATTTCGGATAGCAGTACAGTGCCAGCTAACACAAGTTAAAAGATCCCAAACACGACGGGTCTATCTTGTTTAGTACAAGTGTTCCTATGGCCACCAGATCAGCGCCATTTTGTCATAAGTATGCATTTCATTTCGATGAAAATTCTTTGTTACATTCTCACTTAAAAAAACATAATTATTTTGACTCACCTCTTAACAGTAGTGATAGCGGATCGTTTAAACGCAGACAAGTTGTTAGTGAAGGTTGTGACTGCTTTAGTGGCGCTTCCAGTGATGAGCTGCCGTTTAGTCGGGGGCCTGATTGTCATTCGAAAGAACTGTTTATTGTCAGTGTTACTTATTCTTATAATTAAATTAAAGAGTAAAAATGGAGTATTCTTAAATTTTGAGGCAGGGCATCGGGGGTGTTTTTTAGCGATCTAAATCAATCTAGATCTAGTGATGAGCAAAATTGGTCTTGGTCTTGCAGTCTTGGTCTTGCAAATCTTGCTTTTTTGACCAAGACCAGGACAAGACCAAAACTAGGTAGGCAAGACCAAGCGGGGACGGAGCGACGGGAAAGAATGCCTTGGGCGTAACGCGTCGTGCCGTCCCTCCAAACCTCGTGCTGGGTTCTGGCCTCAGCCGGGGTTCGGACGCTGAGTGTGAGCGGTTGGAGGTTTTAGTACGGTTCAACTCCCACATACCCCGCCCGCGGGGCGGGCGGGGATCCGGTGATTTCCTCCAACTGAAAAAAAAAAAAAAAAAAAAAAAAAAAAAAAAAGGCAAGACCGAGACCAGACAAATTTGAGCAAGACAAAGACCAAGACTGAACAAGAGCCAAGCCTGAGAAAACCAAGGGTCTTGATCGTGGTCTTGGTGTTGCTTTGCTCATCACTATCTAGAACAATCAAGAAGTTCATATCAACGAGTCGCGAACGGTGCGAGACAGAAACAACTGGCACCATGTTGTTGATATTTTTGTTAGTTAATTGATCATCGATTCATCTGAGGGAGAAGGAATCATTCATAGCCCACCACGAGTGCCTGCTGCGGGTCGGGAATTTCACATATTTTTTAATTCTTTTTAGTAGTAAATTAAGTGTCATCATCATTATCATCATCACTAGACGTCCACTGCTAAACATACACCTCCACCAAGCACTATCTGTTTCCAGTGACTGCCCGCGTTCTTGACCTGGTCTATCTTGTGGGCACTCAACAGTAGTTTTTGAAGTATAGTGTAGTGTATGTAACATAGTGTGTAGTTACTTGTTCCTGTCGGCGGTGTGCGCGAGTCCGGCGGCGGTGCGGTTCCGCTTGCCGAGCGGGGAGGTGGCGAGCGAGCGGAGCAGCGGCGTGGTGGGAGTTAGGGCTTGCTTGCGAGCTGACAACTTGTTCTGACGCTCCTATACAACACACATGACATAAAAATTAAAAACCTATTAAAACATGTTTTTTATACAAAAGTTTTTTAGGTATTTTAGGTATCTTTAAGTTGCGTTTACGCTTTATACCATATTAATTAGTTTTAATATAGTAATCGGTCATCAACTATTAAGAAATCACCCTGTATAGTCCTATTTTATCTATTAGTAGTCTCTGTTGGAAATTCGATTACAGGGTACATTTTATAAAAATAATATTATGCCTGATACTGTTATAATGGTCTTCAAATTTTGCAAATATTAATATAGTGATTAATGATAAATGACCATATGACTTATTCAAATGAATTAGTAAATCTCGAGATCAATACGAATCGTAGATAAAAAAAGTTATCTTCTATTTTTTACTTTTCAAAAATACACTTTTCAACAGTAAATTTTTATTTATAAATTATACAGTGTTATAAATCACCAAATTAAATTTATGAGTATCAAAAGCAACAGCATGGTATTAAGGTTTAAAAACATTTAGGAGTAATGATAGGATCCAACATGATTTAGATTGCGTTAACATCTTAATTTTCGAATTATCGTAGTACACCCATTGTATAAATTCCTTTCTGTAAAAGTAATTACCTATATTAGTTACTTATTAATTATTAAGTATAATAACTAAATACTTACGGCTTTTCTGGCTTCCCATTCATCTTCAATCAGTTGTAATAGAGGTTTTCCATCCACGTAAAAAGTTGTTCCAGTTTTTTCTTCATAACCCATTACTAGATCGCGTAGTTGTGCTTCTATTTTCGGCAGCTGTGAAACAAAATGCTTATTATTATTTCTATAACTTTCCAGATTAACTTTCCTGTAATTCTGTTTTATCTTTTTCGTTGTTATCAGTTGTTATGATACGGTTCGTGATTTTATTACTGTTTTTTTAGTATATCAATTAATTATAATTTATTTCAAAATAATGTAAAAAACGAAAGTAAAATTAAGCAAAATTACGTAAAAATATAAACCCTATTATTACGTAAAAATATATATCAAAGCGGGAACATCTCAGTAATTAAGCAGTATTTCTGAAGTGTAGACAACTTACTTTCCCCGCTTATCTGTATTTTAGGAGTATCTGCTGTACTATTGCTAAGTCTTTGGTAGAGCCAAGACCAATATTAACAGTAAAAAAGCCATTATCAACCTACTCTCCTAACAAACAGATTGAATCACACAAGAAAGTTATAGGGTATTCTACGGACCATTTAATTAACACCCTTCCTAGAGGACATGCATTGGAGCATATGACAATCTAGAATTTCACCACCCGCACGCAAAATAACTAGGACGTCGATTTGCGGAAAATAGGCCGTCTATCACTATCACTATGGGATATACTAACATTGCTAGCTATGGCCTTCCGTTCCTTCTCCTCGCGGAGCAGCTGTCCGCCGCGGTTGTGGTAGCGGCCGGGCTCCGAGGCGCGCGCCTCCAGCTCCATCATCTTCAGCCACAAGTTCTTACGGGTCAGCACCAACTCGAATATATGCCTGTTTTAAATTACTTCATTAGCATCGTACATAAAATAGTCTACAGGGTAATTTGTTAATGATGGTACAAATTGAAGAATATGTACTCTTATTATAAGAGGAGAATATTAACGAAATAGTAAAAAAAAAAATAGGTAAATAAACAAAATTCGAGAAAACTACCTCAAACAAAATAATTTTCGGACAACATAGTGTCACCTCAAGTGATTTCGTCAAATGATGGAGCGGCAAATGAAATTAAAATGTGTGGTAATATTACACTTAAATTACTTATTATTTCAGACAATGTTAAAAATTATTAAATTAAATACATTCTATTAAAATCGTACTCAGTTTGCACTTCTCATTGACAAACACAGCACATAAGTCAAATTATTATATAGTGACGTAAATTATAACTCACTTATTTTCGTTGTAAAATTTAGTAATCTTCTCCAGATAAAGTTCATGCAGTGTAAGGATGTCCTCAGTGAAAATGTCCTGGTAGTAGTGCACAAACTCTTCACGTTCCGACGGAGAATACATCACATTGTCCCACATCAACTTGATCTTTGTGCGGACGTTTGCTACGAAAACCTAAACAAAACATGAAAAACATTAAGAGTGTAATTTAGAATTAACGCAATGGTTTAAAGTAAAAAACTAGAAACCATAAATACTGCAAAAGATAACTTGGCATGTAATCGTTTTTTGTTTCACTTATTTGTCTTTTTCTTTTAATCTAAAACACAATTGATAAGAGGTTTTTAATTTATAGTTAATATAGCAATGTTTTTGTACCTGAATTTTCTGACGTTTAATCTGTTCGCATCTCTTGATTTCCTCCTTAATGGCTGCCTCGGTCTGAGGATGACAGCCGGGGTGAGCATGCAGGAAGTTATCTCTGTATATCTGATCTTCATCCAGGCAATCCCACAACTTAGTCAGTCGCTCACGAAGTTCCAATACCTATACAAAACATAGCAGAACATGAAGTGAAAATATTACTATAAAAAAGGAAGGGTTGTGCATAATACTGAAGATCATAAATGTTTGTTATGCCAGGGTCTGTTAGATTTGATAAGTTATCAGTCAGTTCAGTTAAATAGGTGCTAAAATGCAAAGTAAAATTTCATTATAAATCAACTAACAAATTGTTTGTGTGAAAAATGAATATTTGCAAGACATCTTACCCTATTATTAGTCTGCTCAAACTTTTCTTGTAAATCCTGTTGTAGTTTAGCAAGGCGATCCATATTCAGATCTGTTACTTTGAAATCAACTGACAAAGATGATGTTACAACATGTTCGAATTTGTTTTGAGGCTTGATTTGCAGTTTTTCTGAAAATAAAATTATTGTTATTGATAATTGTCAACAGCAAGAAAGTTTTAACTAAATTAAAAATAGTTCAATGAAAGTGATTTGCATTGGAAATGATGAATGGTTTAGTGCTTAAAAATCAGTAATGTTTTTCTTCAAACTTACTTAAGCTTATAGTAAAATAATTAACTATGCGAATAAACCAACTGAGTGAATACTGTTACTCTTAGACCTCAGCAATGTCAAAGCATAACAGGGTACCAATAAAAACTAACTTAAAACCGCATAGTTCTCAGCTTACCCATAATATCCTTTATTTCCATTTGAACATTCAAGAATGTCTCCGCCCTCTTATCCCTTTCAGCTTGTAGTTTCTCCAGGTGATCTTTCAATCGGTCCAGTTCATCTTCTGATGGGAGTGGTACCTCTTGAAGCTCGTGAATAGTGACTCCCAGTTTGTCAACAAGGTCCCTCTGCCATTCCAAAAGTCTTTCCATCTTCATGCGACGTTGTTCTACTTGTTCCCGGTAACTGTTTAAAATTATTTAAAATGATATGTTTTTCAAAATTATTTCATGCAATCTCCTTATTAAGGTCAGTCAATTATAAAACTAAACAAACCAGGAACAGAGTACATCACAAACAATCAAGCACAAATATAACCCAATTTTTTTTAAATATGTTACTTAGATTTCAGATAATATTAGATAGTCAGTATCCACTATTATTTTAATTCTATGAATAGAATATACACAAAAACAACAAACCTACCCAGATATTTGATCTTCCAATTCCCTCTTGTATTCAACAAGCATCATTTCATCTTTGAACTCCAGTATGGTGATGTCCACAGACAAACATCTACTCAGTTCTTCTGTTTCTTCTTTAAGTTCTGAAATAAAACTTTATTTTAAATCTTTAATCTAGCAAAATACATACAGGTTGTGGTAGTAAAATTTTTGTGGTAAATATTTATTTTTTGGTTTACAAAGTAATTTTGAGTTATTTGTACAGTAAATTAACTTTTTTACAAGATCCAATCACACATTTTGAAGCATAATGAAATATTCTTTTCTTATTCACAATCTCATAGAAAGGTATCAGATGTCATAAAATTTGTTTCTTACTTATTTATTTATACCGTATTCTCAGAGACATACATAGCTATTCTTTCATAGTATTATAATTATTTTATATGATAAAATATAGTAAAATTCATCAGATCAAACTCCTACATACTAAAAAATGGTAATGTTATTTTTAAACCTTAACTTCAAACATCTTTTGGTTAACTTACTATCGATCTGCCCCTGCATAACTTTGACTTTTTGTCTGGTTTCAGAGATCACATCTCGGTGAAGTTCCTTCTCTATTTGCACCAGTTTCATAATGTTGTTCACTTTGGTGCTGTCATCGACGCCCAAATGTGACCAATTTAACCAGAGTTCTTCCATCATTTTGAGGATGTTCTGAGAAATTTCTTGCAGGACTTCATTGCTGAAAAGTTATTGTTACTTAAGCGACAGAACTTGTGGTACTTTTTGATTAATTTGGTGAAGAATGTTAGAAATATTTCATACTTCAAATTTATATTGTTCGATTGAGATAGTTGGACTGAAAATTAGTATCAACATTGGTAAACCAGAGGTGATCTGACTCAAAATGAGTGATGATTTCAGTTCCTTTTTGAAGAACTTAAATTAATTTAATCCATTTTTTGTGTCTGTCAAAGGTTTTGATATTTAAAAGGAGAAAATCTGGAAACGAGTTGTCTTTACAAATTATCTATTTTTAATCATTCCAATAGAAGTTTAGTTTCTTTAAGTTAAAATAGTACAGAATACATGCTAAGAGCATAAAAATACAAAACAAAAGTCCGTTATTATTGATCAGGCTTGGTAACGCCTTTCTAGTGTTATACTGTTTCCTTGGATGCGGAGAAAGTAATTTTATAACATTTGGAAGTATATAACTAAACAGAAACGAAGTAATATTTGTTAGTACCGGCAAAAAAGCAGTATAAAAACAAAATTGTAGAAATTTTAATACAACTTACAATAACTTATTGACGTCTTCGTTGAAAGTTATCATTTTGAACTACACACTCACTTTTCAAACACAATAACACTTTCTTTTAACTATTTTAAAATAAAAACACGAAAAACCGTGATTTTTACAAACTTTTATGAATTTAAAACCACACAAATGCAATGGTGAGACGTTTGTTTTCAAATTTTGAAAACGACATTTACGTCAACTGTGATTGGTTCGCGAGAACAGCCACCATTGGTTGTCGAATTTGATGTTTTCGTTCGGAAACTGTTTAAACTGAGAAAGCTTTAAATTGTCTAATTTAAAATGTTATGTTTTTGATACCTTTAAATTATTTTCTACTTGCAACAACTAGAATATTAAACAAAAATGTTATTTCATTAGTTGATGTGGATAAACTCGCCTTGTGTATTTAAACTTAAACACGCTATAAGCTACGCGCACACAAAGGCAGATCGTTATGTCACACATACTAACTATTACATCGACTTTGATTTCCTGTTAACAACCGACTGGATGAAGAAACACACACTATTTACTCAACTGGGATCGACATAAAAAATTTGTTTGTTTACTTTTGGCATGTCAGCGGTGGGAGCCAAAATTGTGCACACTTGTTTACATTTTTTAATCGTCTCATATTTTACAGAGATAATAATATACTTGTTGTTGAAAATTCAGCGTAGTTTCATAATAAAGATTTACAAAAAAATTAGATATAACAAAAAAACTAAATACAAAAATGTTTTAAAAAGGTATTCAAACACGGTGCAATCGCGAACCATAGAAATGCAAAGCGTTACGATCCGCCCCCGTGTGCACGCACACCTTCAGATTGAGTTACTTCATACAAAATGTATAGGAGGCGGATTCGGTCGACCGATGCATTGAGTTGCGACCCGGATAAGTGTGCGCACTGTATAAAGATACGTTTCTATTATTCCTACAAAGTTTCAGTGTGTTTCCTTCACTGTCCGCTGCGTAAACTCTAATTTGTATTTTTTTTTTTTTTTTTTTTTTTTTTTTTTTATTGCCATGTAGGCAGACGAGCCAACGGCCCACCTGATGGGAAGTGGTTACCGTCGCTCATGAACCTCTGCAATGTCAGGGGACACTGAGGGGTCGCTACCTACGACCTAACTTTAAGGACCCTCCTCAATTGTATGGAATTGAAACTGCGCTCATCTGCGAACTATAGCTAGTTTTTACACATTTCAACAAAAAGCTCCGACGGACATTTTGACGAAACTATTTGGAATGTATCAATGACAATCGATATCTTTTGTTTTACCTTCGGAACAAAAATAATATTATGCTATTTAATTTAAATCTCAGTAGATCTCAGTTATGTTTGCGTATTAACTCTAATTTCAGAACACCTAGTGAAGATAGTTCTATTAATCAGATAGGTAGGTACGTCTAGATTCTGTTATTCAGAAGTAAAGAAGACAGTAGGTATATGGTCTTTGAAATCGACTTTCATTATTTTTTCATCTCTTACGTACCTACCTACTTACTCGCTATCAGCACGCATCATTATTTAATAACATAATTGCGTTACGAGCATTAACAGACAAAAATGGTCGTCACACATCATTATGTGGCAACATTCGCGATGCCACGATAAACACGTAATACAAGATGGTTTGCGAATTCCATCTACTAAGACAAGTGGAACAGTCAAAATAATATAGCAATATCATGTCTGTATCTGCCTACGTTTAACAATTTTAATAGAGTACCATGTACTGTATTGTACTGTAACAACCCATTACTGCCCTCTCAGTTCTGCTCCGAAGAGGGGTTAGGCATAGTCTACCACACTTATTACCACGAGTATCATGACTTAATTTATACATCTGCTGCATTTTGGGCACGAAAAAATATTTTTTATCACTTAGCTAAACTATTGCGAAATACAGGATATTGCTATGAATTATTTATAATGGATTTACCTAACGCATAATAGGTACGTAAGTACACTGCTATCTAGTTGTTAGACGATTAATCTTAGGACACGCATCTATAATTATTACAAGTCGGTATTTCATTTCATTGATACGAAACAGCAGTTCAATTAGCGAAATGGGTTAATGCAGTCTTAAATTTAATTAATTTGTTAATAAATTACTTTGTCAGGTCATTTATCAAAAATTAATAACATGAGTGTGAGCTCCATCTTTCTTGAAGGTTAAGGTGCATTTCTGTACATCGCGACATTCGTGACCTATTGCAAAATATTTACACACTGAAAGAAACCTTAAAGGTGAAATTAAACAAAATAAAGCTATACTAGATTACAGTTCTATTATACAATATCATCTTATAACAAAATAATGTGCTGGCAATAGTAAATTGTCCATAACGAAATAGGCAACGCTTTACAAAACTATTCACTTTGGATTCCGTGTTGTACACAAATCTACTTTCAGATCCTATCAGATCAAATGTCAATAGATCTTTGAATACTTGAATACATTTTACTGTGTGCGGTACAGAATTAGGAATTACTTTTTATATAATCGACGCAAATGTGATTTCATTACTGACGTAATTGCGTACTAAATACATAAAACAATTATTATCCACGCGTGCTCTCTTTACATACTCGTAAATACCAAAAATCATGATTCATAATTTTATTCGGAGTGCTGTAATTATACTTTCTTTATTGTGCCTTAAAGAGGCAATAGTTTGTAATAATTTGGAATTAAACAGTGGTTAAAGTAACTGTCTTATTAATTAATCCATACAAAAACACAGGATCATGAGCTAGATAAGAATCATGGTTCAATTAAATCTCATGACAAAATCACAGTACCTACTTGGCACAATAGTAGATCCAGTCTTAGATCCAGGCCATGCGAATGAGACGTATGAGAACCTCACTAGTAGAATCCTAAGGGTTTCATGGGTCTCATCAGCAACCGTTTATGTAGGTACCTACTATAAGGTATAATTTTAGTGTCTATTTTAGCAAAATCACAAATTGCGACTTATGTAGATAAGTGCCTAGCATATGATAAGATAAGACCTATAGCCGAGAGCAAAATCTAGGAGTCATTAAACTATTGCAAATCACGTAACAATTGATCGGTATTTAATTATGTAAATTTGTTATCAACAGGAAATGTTATGGCAATAGGTAAAATGTTAATGGAACTATAACAGCTTGCCGGCCATTACTTTATTAATTAATTAATTAATTATTCTTCAGGTAATTAGCGTTCTGAAATTATATTCAGTTATTACCTAATTAACGCTTGCACGCTAAAATGCCTACCTTTGTAGTGTGGGTATTTTATTTGAGGTGAATTAATACAAGTAGGTAAATATTTTGGTAAGAATTTATATATTCTATTAACTATATAAGTGTATGAAAAAACAATTAATATAATTCTAAAACGAATCATAGTTAAATTGTTTGTATATGTAACAAAGGAAGGTAAAATTTAAATCCCTACCAACATAAGGGAGTCGTGGGCACATCTAGTTTCAAAACAGTCCGTGTTGACAAACGTTATTGTCAGCAGTGGGTGTTTTTGAATGTCAAAGAATACCATACTATGTTAATTTCGTGTTACCTAACAAAAGAGCATGTATTGAAAGTATGTTCCATTTTTTTGTGGCAAGTACTAAGCAATACCTATTGTTAAACGGTTTACGCACATCGAGATAGCCCCTTCACTTTAATCCCTTTGAGGCAAAACATTTCGAAATTCGAATGTAGAGCATTCTGAGAGCTAAATTAATTAATTTAAAATAAACAATCAAGGTGATTTCAAATGATTCTCATTTGTTTTCTTTATAGTCCCTATTGTGACCTCGCAAGTGTAATTACCATTATATAGCTTATTTATGCTACATAATAATTCATCAAAAATGTACCCAGTAGGTAATTATCTTATTGCAGATTCAAACAAAGTAGTTTCGACATACAGATTTCTCTATGTTTACGTGAGTTTTATAAGGAATTGTATTTTAAGGTGTTTCTAGCTTTTGTTCACATCATTTCCTATATTAAGCTGTACTATATAAACTGTCCAATCTTTACCATGATTCGATTCAATACAGTTTATACATTATACTAGTTTATAGTATGTAGTAACTGTGTAGGGTAGGTATAGACGGTATAGTCCGTTTATCTTTTCCGTCCGGAAGTAGCGAGCTCAAATCCGGCCTACCTTATACATCTAAAATGTCTTAATTCGAAAAGATTTATGGAGGAGAAAACCTGTACCTATGTCCAGTGAAAATGAAATGGATGATTTTATTGGTACTCCGCAATACCTAAGTGTATCATGGAGTAAGATTTCCATTGCTATACTCAAATGTCAGCGGTATCTAATATCATTGGATTTTACACTAGTAGGGGTATTAAACCCTCTCTGAAAGATAATTTATTAAGGCGAAATAAAAAATGATCACAATTTTTATAGTATTTTAAGAATAAACTTAAGCGATTTAAACACAGATTTTGTAACTTAACATAACAAAAACTAAAATTATAAAGTCATCTAATTTAGTAAACAAGTATTGTAGTATTGATTAGTTTATACAAAACCTAATTACCATGTGCAAATATAACCTCGAAATCAAGAATTTGTTTTAAACATCAATCATAAACTTTATACAACAATCAATTGCATGCCTACCTTTTATATTTACAAGAACAATCAGAAAAAAACACAATACTCAATTCTGTAGACAAAAGAATCAGTGTCTTCTTTGGAAATTGACAATTGGTCAATCTACGAAAATTCAGTCTGCATTACAACTGTAACAGGGTTGTCAAACATCAGTATAAGAATTAAATTTACAAAAATGTCTAGATAGTGGTCCTCGAATAGGCCATCCGCTCTTGGTTGTATTTCAGTGCACTTTATTTAAGAAATTTGTAAACCAATAATTAAATGGAGAAAAAAGAACTTTAATAGCCTTAAATTATAACACAAAATTATGTACCATTTTTTTTTTATTAGCTAAAGCAGTTTAACATTCAAACTGCATACAATACATAGGTAAGAACTGGTGAATCTCTACAATGCCAGAGCATGACAAACGTATTATCTACTTCTTCTTCTCAAACGTAATAAAAAATGTCCTATATCCAGGGATCAACAGATACACACACACACACATAAAGAAAGATTTTACCGATGTTTTAAGGACTTTCACCGTTCATAATATTCAGCTTCAATATTGGTTTACCTCACGTTTATCTACCCAGTTGAACGTTGGCAATGCCATGATACATGATAATAAAATTGCCAAAATCCAACACGTGTGGTCCACCTAAAAAATAATATAATAACCACATAAAAATCATAGAGCACAGCCCTATACTCACGGCTTAAGCAACGTACACATGTGATTAAGTTAGTCAAGTGTGATCGGCAGTTACGCAGTTAAGCAATTATAACGTCAAGTAAATTAAAAAGTGTTATGTGCTGGAAAACAATAAAGAGTGAATAACAGCGTGAATAATTCAACTAGACGACTTTTTTTAAATAACTAGTTATTCACAAATTGTTTGTGTTCATTCGTAATTTTAGCCAAATAACTTGCTTTAAACTGTTGACTATAAACTTGTTCTTTTAAAGACATAACTAGGTATTTTTTGAACAATATTTTAAACTTGTAAAACTTATTATCTTAAGCCCTGGACTTTTATGTCAAGTTATAATTCAATGCTATATCTAAATATTTACAGTTAAATACATTCTTACATTACAACATCATCTTCATCTTACTTGTCACGAATAAAATAATAATGCGGTAAAACAGGAAAAACTAATAAACATGACTAGTAGACAATTGTATAGGTTTCGTGCCTACGAATTGATATTTATTTCCTGTAGAGAAATGACGAAATACTATTATTATAAACAGCATGCGCAGTTAATTAAAGTTCAATGAAGTAGGTACTTTAAGTTCCTGATTTATTAGTGTCTCAACTTCAGACTTGTCCCAGATGATGTACCTATATGTACGACTATCGTTCCGGGCTCCCGCAGTGTGATGATAATAATATAGAAAAAAAAGCTTACCCGATTTCAAAACGAAAAGTTGTTTTCCGAAAAGTCATTCACCCCACTTCGGCTAGGACAAAGTTACAAATCCATCTTATAGAGTTCAGTTTTATCCTTAAAATCACGTTAAATTTACTCAGAAAATGTTGGTTCTAAATAATAAAATATTGTCGTGTTGAAATGAAACATGCTATTCATAAAATAGAGACTATAAATTCACAATTTAGTCAATATGTGCAGAGCAACAGTGAAAGATGTTGCAAAATATTTAAATTAATTTATCTTCTTTCTATTACAAATACGAAGTTGCGTGGGTCAGCTAGAACCTAATATTGAGGTCTAGACTTGATTTCTTAATCTTATTCATTTCCAACACCTGGGTAAAAACTAGATACAATTTGGATATAATAATATGTGCATGTGATTATGAAATAAATTTAAACAAAATTTGGATTAACATGTTTTTTGTTCGATACGAACTCTCGATTTAGGCGATAGTAGTAGTTACCATTACTGATAGACCTATTAGAAACACTAGGACGCAAATCAGTCAGTTAATTAATCCGGAATTATTGAGTTACCTATTCTCATATATTATATGTACAGTAAGGGTTTGGTATCGACTTTTCTGTACCATGGCCCATCACATGGCATTGCGGCATGGGCAACGTTAAGCACTCCCCATTAGATGGGTTGCTTGCTCGTTTACCTGCCAATGCAATAAAATATGGCTTATTATTTATTTATTTATTTAATACTTTATTGTACACCAGGTAAAGAAAATTACAGTGACTTATAGTAATTAAAAAATAAGCACAAAAGGCGAGCTTAACTCAAAAATGAGTTTTCTTACAGCAAACTTCTATGATCAATTTAATTAATATTAGGTAGTTACTTCATTTTGTATTAGTAATTGAAAAAATAAACGTTTTACATCGATTAAAACGAATTAATTATTTTTCGCAATTTGAAACTAAACTTATCTGACTATGAAATCAACTTAAACTTGAAAAAGTTCAAGTTATGTATTTCTAATCAGCTCCCAAAACTTTTAAATTTTTTAATGGAAGATAAAAAATAATAAAACCCATATTATAAAATATGTTAATAACCAAATTACAAAAACCTGATATTTGATTAAAAACATTCGAAACTGCACTCTGTAAATAGATATTACGCCATAAAAACTCTTACCATTTCTAAACATCTTTCATGTCCTTGTCGTGGAAGAAATTTTACCTGCGTATTGACAGACCACAGTATAACGAGATAGTTTATAATCATTATTCAACATTAACATAAATAAATGAAACCGGCCATAATCGAACTAAAACTCTAATATAATAAATATGAAACATTTGCGAAAGCGTTACATAAAAATGTAAATAAAACACCTCGCATGCCATGTTTATGACTAAACAATTAAAGATGCGCCTACTATCCACGTTACGTGATAATTATGACAAAATATGCTAATGTCTCTTCGATCGAACGCTTTTTCCATACATCTTACAACAAATTTATATCTATTGTTCAAATTGAGACGCAGCTTGACTGACAATGTATTATAATACGTTGTGTGTACACGTAACTGCAAACGGAGCACTCCACATTCGCCGGTTAAGAGAAAACGAGTATAAAAGCGATGCAAATTACAATTGCTAGCATTACCCACCACCCTCTCAACGAGTACGGTACAACAGTAATCTAAAGAGACAAGATGAAGTACCATGTGCGTAATATTTTATATGTGTATTTAGTGCAAGTGTTTAGCGAGAAAACAAACGTGCTTGTGTAACTTTGGTGCTCTTAAATAAAATCCTAATCATTCGTAAAAAACATTGTTTTTAAGTGATTCATATCTCAAATTTGTTAATATCTCCAATATCAGTGATAGTAATTTCATGTAAATCAAAACTTGCGTCTAATTAATGCAGCGAATCACTGAAGTAAAGCATCTATAGGGTTCTCACTTCCTGTTGAATTAATTTCTTGCTCCGTCCAGTCTGTTAGGAAGTTAATGAGTATAGTTGCATAAAATATATACTTCCTTCGCGACAACTCTCTCGCAAAACTAGTTTCAATACCACTATTCAGTTCGACATTCGACACATTTACATTCAAATCTCTAATTACATCAAGATATCTGATTTCTTATCTTTTCCACAGATTTTCCTGGGATTCTTTGCAGTTGCAGCCGCCGGCATAATTCATGATGAAGCACCCCAAATCGAAGCCAAATATGATCATCAAGGTTTAATTGGCGAATCAGGACATCACCATCAGATTGAGCACGAACACGCTAAATCTCACCAATCTATTAAGTTTGAACATTTCCACCCAGTACCTGTTTACGTAAAGAAAGAACACAGCCATCTCCTCAAACACCCCCTCGAAAAGGGAAAATCTGAGCAGAACCTTAAGCTCATCCACCCCGAGACTCAACACAACCACGGCCATGGTCTCGTCCTTGAAGACGACAGACACAACATCGAACACCATGTTGGTTTTGACCACGGAAGCTTCGAGCACGGCGGTCTGCAGCACGGAGGTTTAGAACACGGTAACTTTGAGCACGGCGGTCTTGAACATGGAGGTTTTGCCCATCTGTCCGGAGGTTACGAAGGAGGTGAAGGTTTGAAGGGATATGCTGAAGTCCAGCAACCTGAAGAGCATGGTCATTACTACGCTGAACACGGACAAGCTTTGTCAGACAGCGGAGAAGGATACAAATACGAAAGTTACTAATTCTTGTTATGATTAGTTAGAATACTATGTGCAGCTGTCTGAATATTTTTTAAGTCTGTCTCTTGCCTGAGAAAAAATAGCATAAGCTTGTATTAAGATTCATTATTATTGTACGTGGTTACAATGCATTGTATCCTTCGTACTCTGTATTTCGAATGTACCTGATTTAGCTCTAATTCGAAGTAATTTTATTGGGCGATACGTGATTCTTATCGTGTGTGTGAAACTTACGATGATGATACGTTCATAAAAGTTTAATTTTAATGACTAAATCGAACGTTTGTTCTGTTTAATTATGATTGTATAACATAAGGCAATAAGGCATATACTGAGTCCCAGTGAAATTGTGATATTAATAAATGTTGTTTTTTTATTATAAAACCAGTTTCTTTCAATCTATATGCTTCATTTACTGTATGAATTAATTCAAGTAGATTGTGTATCAGTGAAGTAATCAGCTGAGTGATTATATAGAATGCAATAGGCTGTTCTGAGTGGTATAACCGCCGGGTTCCTGTCGGGACGGCAATCACGCAACCTGCTAAGCCAGTAATTTCAGCATTATGTAAACCTTCTCTAGCAAAGATATCGAAACTGATTGATAGACAATGTGGGTAAGACAGAGTAATGGAATTAATTAGTTTAGAAGGCATTTTGTGTAAAGTTATCCCCTTCAAAACGAATTACTGTTATTTCATATTTAAAATCTATTCCTTATACAACTTAACTTAAACTAGTTTTTTTTAATGCCTCGCGTATCGAATCAATTTTTCGGTTTTAATCTTTATATAAACGGTAGGTGTCTAACTGCGCATGAAGCGTTTAAAACAATTATATTGTCTAGACCGTTTTTATAATTATAGTCACGAAACGCATATCACTGAATGTATTAAAAAGAAAAGACTGTATTCTAATTAAGTAGATCTCTAAAATAAACAAAAAAGACAATCTATTAGCGTGATCAATAAAAGTCAACCAAAATATTTACATATTCAGATAGTTATAACTAATATAATATACCTACTCTTCTAAATCATATTGACAGATTCAGATAGCAAAATTTAAAATAAATTCTAAAGTATATTGACTTTTAAGTGTGGTCTGGACTAGATCTCCAAATACAGTAAACTGGTAAAAGAAATTAGAAATAAATGTTAATTTTAAAACATAAAAGACACTGTGGGCTGTTTACGTGTTCTTTTGATTTTAAACCGAAACATCACAGCTTCCTGGTAGACGATTTCGTATTCATTCGTTAGGAGGCCGCGGCTTTCTACACCGTGGTATATACCTACAACATATTTTGTGCCTATTGCAATTCAATATAGCGGAAGGACTGTGACCGAAATTCTCGAAAACATCGAAGCTTTGAAACGCAACGTTTTGCAACTCAATGACTCGTCAGATTTTTATATTAATGCCCCACGAGAGTCGTTATTGTATTATGTTGACATATAACCCAATTAATTTACATTTTAAACAGCAAGATATTCATATTTTTTTTACATTGTCTGCATAATAATATTATCTGCATAATATGTATAGTATGACATTAATAAGTAAAGTATTTTCTCTGTCTATTACTTTACTGCTATAAATCGTATAAATATTATACTACATGTTTAATTCAGTAGGCACATAATGTCTGTAAAACTATAACAAAAGCAGCATTTGTGTTCTTGCTTAACTGCTTTGGTTAGGTGCTCTAAGGCTATCTTTCCTTTTAAATTCACAGAGCAAGTTACACATTACAACATTCATTTTCACAGAGTTTAGGCGCCAAAAGAAAAGGACCTTGTTTGTAAAAAAGTTTTAATTAAATATATCTATAACACATAACAATAACTTCAGATCATGAAAACAGATAACAATTATAAAACTATAACATGTAACGATTAAAACTGACTAAATACTAATGCTCCCAAACATGTCGTAGGACGGTTAATCTCTCCGGCCTACGGAAGGGCGCGGCGGCTGCTGCGTCTCTTTTATTTTCAATAGGAACGATGCGCTCTACTAGGTATGGTTTGTTACCCTTAACAAACGACTTCGAGATGGTCACTGGGATGCGCTTCTCAGTTTCCCTCGCTACAGGTTTATCTGTTTTCACGGCCGGTGCTTGAGTTGGTTTCAAGAACTGCAACGGAATAACGAAGGGCTTAGCTCCTTTGTTTTGTGCAGCTTCAGAACCACGCAGCTTTGTTAGTGTTGGTGTATTAACTAATTTAGCGGAGACAGGACGACGTTTCTTGGCGCGAAGCTCTTCTTTGACTAACAAAGGAGTTGTTTTGGCGAGTACTTCAGCCCTGGCCAAAGCGTTTTGTTTTTCTAAATTGGCTTTCAATTTCTCGATCTCGATAGCGTACTTTTGGTCGTTGTATTTAGGAGCTTCTTTCAATTCACGGAGAGCGGTTTGCAGTTCTAATTCGCGTTGTAACAACTTGCTTCTCTGTTGGGTGATGGATTGCACAACTTTATCGCTATTGAGGAGTGGAGTTAAAAGATCAGCCAGTTTTTCTTGAGCGGCCTCTTCTTCATTCTCAGCTTGTTGTTCTTCTTGAGCAACTTCTTCAGCAGGTGTTAGAGGAGTAGCTCTAGCTGGCTCTTGAGTGGTATCTTGAGCATCTTCTTGAGAAGGTTCTTCGACCGGAGTTATAGCGGGGATTGAAATATTTTCATCATCCAATGGAACTAATCTGAACTTCTTCTGTAATAATGCTTCGAGATCAGTTTTATTTATTTCCTTCTTCTTTTCGGACTTTTTCGTTTGGTTACGGGGTTTGCTCTTTCCAGCCTTTCCTGAAGCTGGTGCACGCGGAGCAGCCTTGGACTTCTTTATTTGTTTCCTGACAGAAGGAGCGAGGTATTTGTCTTCACTTTGCTTCTTCTTGTTGGGCTTGAATCTAGCTGGAATAGTCCTTGGCTTCTTTGTGACTTCTTCTTCCTCTTCGTCATCTTCTTCTTCATCGTCATCTTGTTGTTCTTGCTCTTGATCTTGTTCCTGTTCTTGCTCTTGTTCCTGCTCTTGTTCTTCTTCTTCCTCTTGGTCCTCTTCTTCCTGTTCCTCTTGCTCCTCCTCCTGCTGTTCTTCTTCCTGGCTTTCCTCTTGTTCTTCTTCTTCTTGAGATTCAGTTTCAGTGTCAGCCGTTTTCTTTTCCTCCTCAATTTGGTCGTTCAGAATTTTAAGAATCTCCTCAAGCTGTGACCTTGATTGATCTTCAGCATTTTCAGCTTCACTTTGTCCATTTTCAATGGTTTGTTGAGGTTCCTCACTGGCGGATTCTGGTTGGGGCTCAGCTTCGGGGATTTGAGGTCTCACGACAGCGCCACGGGCTTCAAGAGCTTTTACTTGGCTGGGTGTTAAATATAAAATAACTTCTTTGGTTTCATATTTTGAATCAGCTTGCGACGTAGACAGTGATGGTTCGTAGAACTTCTGCGGGCCAAGATCAAATCTGCCTGCATGAGCTGACGCCAGTAATATCGAAGCTAGTGTACACCACACCTGAAAGTGAAAAAAGAGATCATTATTATTTTATTTAATTTCAGACTAATTATTTATTAATGTTGTTCTCTGTAATTAATGTACTCACGTGAATTGCCATGGCTGCAAATGTGAATGAGAGAGCAGCCTGTGGACTGATAGGACGCTGTTTGTCGTCTGTGTAGAAGCTAGGAAGACCACCGATTATATACGCAACTTCTGTGTTCGAAATCGTCCACAAATTCGTAACAAGCTCGCCGCTATTAGTGAAGAGCCGATGTCGATTATCTCGAAATTCATATAAATTATGTTAATTTTATTACAATTTTTTTTTCCATATTTTAGCCCCGAATTTTTTTTGCACTAAGGTACCTACTGAAATTGGGTAAATTTATAAATATTGAAATATTGTCTAATCTAAATTTTTTTTTTTTGTCACGCCCACGTCTTATAAATTATTCAGTTCTCACTAGAAAAGGATCTATAAAATTAAAATATGAATGTTATCAGGTCGCCTTTCTTTTCTCTACGTTTTCATAAACCAATATTTCACAATATTAAATTAACTAATTTACCAATTTTTTTTTACAAATTATTTCAATCTAACTTTTCCAAAACGAGATGTTTTACTAAATCAAATAAAAGCTTATAAGTTCAATGAGGAGAAATGAAAAACTGTACTCTACTATTGATATGATTCGTGGAACACGGTATCTAATTACCACTAGAATCATTTAATTTTCCAGAAACGAATTTTATCGAGTCGATATCGATTGTCATCAATGTAATAAAGCCATCATTACCTACGCAATTTTTGGATGAACTGCATTATAATATGGATCTGTGACAGAAATTTCGACCATTTCACAAACTATCGTTTTCAATTAAACAAATATTAATATTCGGATGGATCACAGAGAAAGCTTCTAACCCAAAGAAGTAGAGTCGCTTTTTCTTTAGCATATTATTATGTATATTGTGTTTATTACACAAGAACACAGGGCAGTAGTGTTGGATTTTTATGGCTATAGGCATATAACATATTACGATAAATGAATATTTTTTCTATAAGAATAAATTAAACGAGTTCAGGATGTAGCGCTAATGAATATTTTCCTAAAATTACGTGTAAAAATTTAAATTACATATCTGTTCTAATTTTATGGAGAAATTATATTTTATTTGTTTTAACACGGTTATCATTAATGTTAACAAAATATATGTACAGAGCCTATTATATTATTAAATGTTAAACGCGCACTCTAAATATTTAAAATTATGTTCTCTCTGTTGTTCTTGATGTTCATTCTGGATGTTTCAATTAGCATGAACACCCTCCTATGAAAATGAAAATGTGCTAAATATGACCAACCCTTCTTACCAGCGTTCTACATTCTCATTCGTTTACCAGTCTCCTATACTATATTATGTTAAAATTATTGTGTATTATTTCACTTCTGTAAATTATGTTTTTATTGTAGGAGAAAATGATGTATTCATTGCACTTACAGCCAAGGGTAAGGTAGTCTTTAAAGCTACATAATTTCACACTTAAAAACTCTTAAAACAGTTCTCATTCAAATATTTATATTAAGTGATAATTCCTTCTTTTACACAATTTAAAATAATTCAAGTGAAGTTTTTGTTAAAGATAATTTAATTATTTTTTTAAAATACTAGCTTTTAAGATCCTGAATATCATGTAGCAGTAGAGCGCTAGCTAAAACAAGTTAAAAGATTGCTAGCTAAAACAAGTAAAACGAGCCCAAAAATGACGAGTCCATCTTGTTTAGTACTGAAGTTCCTATAGCCATCTTCCGAATCCATCATCAGATCAGCGCCATTCTGTCATTTTATTGCATTATCACGCGATGTACATCTGTGTGCAAAATTTCAGTACAATCGGAAACCGGAAAGTTTGTCAAATTAACTCGTAAAATTGAATGACTCTCATTACAGAGGTTCAAGAAATCAAGAGCGTTAACTTCTTACCTGTACCAACCCATTACTGCCCACTATTGGGCTCAGGTCTCCTCAGAAAAGGGATTAGGCATAGTCCACCACGCTTGCACAGTGCGGATCAGGGACTTCACATATCTTCAAAGGATTTTTAGAACCCTTTTCCGACATGCAGGTTTCCTCACGATGTTTTCCTTCAACGTTTTTAGCCAGTGGTGTTGTGAAAAATAGCACATAAATCTTTTTCACATTTAGATTTAGAGATACAAGCCGGCCGGATTTGAACCCGCGACCGTTCGGAAGGACGCGCTTCGACCACTCGGCCACCACGACTATGTATATATTTAACTTCTTACTATCAGATAATTTGTAACCAACTGCAATCAATTCAGCATTCGTTATTGTACGGTTAAAAGTACTATTAAAGCGAAAATTATTTATTTTTACTTTTTTCATATTATCTCATGATAGCTACCGAAAAAACAACTTTTAAGATTATCGAATAAATTGTATAACCACTTGATAATTGAAATTAATTGGATTAATAATCAAATTGAATATTGTAATAACAAAGTTTTTATAAAATAATATTAGTATTCAACTGTAACTGGTTGTCTACGGGATTATTTTGTAGTGCTGTACAATTTGGCCGTTTAAACCGGCCACAAAGTTTAACCAGGTTAATTAGTTCAGCAGCCAGCTAATTTTTTGAAATTAACCGGTTAAATTAAATTAACCGGTTAAATTAAATTAACCGGTTAAATTAACTGACTGGCTAACCGGTTAATTTGCAAAAGATTCTTAACATTGAATAAATCATTTATTTTTATTTTAATTTTTAAAACTTTAATTTTATTTTTAAATTTATTTTTATTTTTCAATGTATTTATATTTTTAAATTTATTTTTATTTTTAAATTTTTTTTTATTTTAAATTTATTTTTAAATTTATTTTTATTTATATTCATATTTTAATTTTTTTTTTATTTTTAAATTTATTTTTATTTTTAATTTTTTTTTATTTTTAAATTTATTTTTATTTTTAAATTTATTTTTATTTTTATTCATATTTTAAATTTATTTTTATTTTTATTTTAAAATTTATTTTTATTTTTAAATTTTTTTTATTTTAAAATTTATTTTTATTTTTAAATTTATTTTTATTTTTATTCATATTTTCAATTTATTTTTATTTTAGTTTTTTTTTTTATTTTAATTTTTTTTTTTTAATTTATTTTATTTTAATTTTTTTTTTATTTTTATTTCTATTTTTTATTTTTATTTTTAAATTTTTTTTATTTTAAAATTTATTTTTATTTTTAAATTTATTTTTATTTTTATTCATATTTTCAATTTATTTTTATTTTTATTTTTTTTTTATTTTAATTTTTTTTTTTAATTTATTTTATTTTAATTTTTTTTTATTTTTATTTCTATTTTTAAATAAAAATTTTAATAATAAAATAAAAATTTTATTTTTAATTTTATTTTAATATTAAAATTTTAAAAATAAAAAAATAAAAATAAATTGAAAATAAAAAAAAAATAAAAATAAAAATATATTTAAAAATAAAAATAAATTTAAAAATAAAAAAAAAATAAAAATAAAAATAAATTTTAAAATAAAAATAAATTGAAAATATGAATAAAAATAAAAATAAATTTAAAAAAAAAAAAAATTAAAAAAAAAAAATTAAAATAAAAATAAAAATAAATTTAAAATATGAATAAAAAATAAAAATAAATTTAAAAATAAAAATTAAAATAAATTTAAAATATGAATAAATTTAAAAATAAAAATAAATTTAAAAATATAAATACATTGAAAAATAAAAATAAAATTAAAGTTTTCAAAATTAAAATAAAAATAAATGATTTATTCAATGTTAAGAATCTTTTGCAAATTAACTGGTTAGCCAGTCAGTTAATTTAACCGGTTAATTTAATTTAACCGGTTAATTTCAAAAAATTAGCTGGCTGCTGAACTAATTAACCTGGTTAAACTTTGTGGCCGGTTTAAACGGCCAAATTGTACAGCACTATTATTTTGTATTGAGGTCATTGCACTGACATTTTATTTCTTAATTCTATTTATGTAAATAAAGAAATACCAGATTGTTTGTTTGTGCTATTATTATTTTTTATTGCAAAGAAGATAAACGAGCATACGGCCATATTATATTAGAAATTCGTAGTATTGTTCTCTCTTTTTTACAATAATAGACCGACGCCTCATCTGATGGTGAGTGGTTACCGTCACTTGCCGTGACTCATCTACCTGGGTAAAATAAATAAACACAGCAATTTGTTTTTGCAATTGCATATAATAATAAGAGATTTTTTTTTTTTTTTTTCAGTTGGAGGAAATCACCGGATCGCGGGGCGGGCGGGGTATGTGGGAGTTGAACCGCACTAAAACCTCCAACCGCTCACACTCAGCGTCCGAACCCCGGCTGAGGCCAGAACCCAGCACGGGGTTTGGAGGGACGGCGCGACGCGTTACGCCATCGGCATGCTTTCCCGTCGCTCCGTCCCCAATAATAAGAGATAGCATTTTTTTTTTTTATCTTGTGAACTGTTTCGTTGAATGATATTTTATTTTTTTTATTGTCTAGTCGGCAGACGAGCTAATAGGCCTTGTTAATCCTGACTATCCTCACTAATATTATAAATGTGAAAGTAACTCTGTCTGTCTGTTTGTCTGTCTGTTCACTTTCCCGCTTTAACCTCTGAACTGATTTTGATGAACTTATTCAGACACTCGTGGTTTTCTATAATACTTTCATGCATTTATCATACATATCGTGTTAAGAACCCGTTGAAAATGCATGATTTTGATAAAATTTGACATGGACAATCTTTAAATTTTGAGAAAGAACATAGGCTACCTTTTAATTGAAAGTGACGCAGAGGAAGTTACGCGGGTCCACTAGTTACGAATAAATTGATTTTGCACTCGATATAATTTTTGTTTCTATTACCTATTCTTATTATTTACATATTGTTCTTTATTTTATAATGGTTTCGACAAAGTATTATTGCAAAACGTATTGGACGATACTACCCTTAGTAAAAAATGCATTACAAGAAAAATATTAGAAGACTATTTTTACCTTTAGTTAGTTTAGTTTTTCTACCTTACTAAGTTTTACCTGAAAAGACCAAGTTAAAATTCAGTATTTTTTCCCGTAAATGAAACCATAGTCCTAGACTAGTATTAAATTATATAATAATTGATTCATTATTATAAATTCAAATATACAAGTGTGACACGATTCTGAACAACAAAATGTTTCATTGGAGAAAAAATAGACTGATCTAATATATCTTTTTATTTTAAATACACAATTAGGTACGCAGGAGGCCTTTATATTCCTATCAGTACCTTTTGCTTATTGTAGTAATCAATTATACAGGGTGGATCTGTAACTTCGGACAATCTGATGTGGGGGGAATGACCTGTCGAAATACAACTAAGCACCATTTTTATTTTTTGGATAGGTTAAACTTTTTTTTTCTGACATTGTATGGAAAACGTAAGATTATCGTTGCGGACTTCCATACTATGATGAAATATTTTTTTATCCAATTCCTAAAATAAAAGTGGTTCCAAGTTTTATTTCAACAGGTTATTCACCCCACGTTAGATCGTCCAAAGTTATAGATCCACCCTGTATACCTCTTATAAATTTATTAGTTTTACGCTTCATTGATCGATTTAAAAATGGAAGCTAAAAGTTTTTTAATTTTATACCTCAACTAGTTTATCTGCGCAACTTTGTCTGCGTTACAGAGGGATATAATATAGCCTATAGCCTACCTCGATAAATGGACTATTCAACACTGAAAGATTTTTTAAATTAGTGGTTCCTGAGATTAGCGCCTTCAAAAAACAAACAAACTCTTCAGCTTTATAATAAATATAGTACAGGTTCGCACAAAGCGACATTTAAAAATGTGCTTAATTCAATTTGATGCCTAATGTCGTTCATTTAACGACATGAAAATGCAACACTATTCTATAAACCTGAAAAGTGTCATTATATTATGAACTAGCTGACCCGTGCAACTTCGTCTGCGTTACAAAGGGTACTCGCAGTGCCCCACATATTCATTGCGTTTTATACTCGTAATAACTTCTAAACGAAAAGTCCGATTGGAATAAAACAAAAAGTAATTTACTTCTACATTAATACTCTTGATAACAAAATACTTAATTTGGATAAGGGTTAATATAACGATACTCATTTAACGTTAAATTCAATCTTGGGACGAAAAAAAAAATTTTATAAGCATAAAAGCGGTTATTGTGACTAAACTATGATAGTTAGATATATGCCCTCGCGGACTTTTTTGTTTGTCTTTAAAATACCTAAAAACCCGTAGTACATCATTTTGTTCTATTGTCAATAGTTTTTGCAGCGTACGCATAAATAGGTTTTCGATTATTCACTTTGTGTTACATATTCGATATTTTCAGACGGATCCCTAATTTTTTTGAAAATAAAATAGCCTATAACCTTCCTCGATAAATGGACTTTCCAACAGTGAAAGAATTTTTGAAATTGGACCAGTAGATCCTGAGATTAGCGCGTTCAAACAAACAAACAAACAAACAAACTCTTCAGCTTTATAATATTAGTATAGATTTGCATTTTAAAAGTTAACCTTAAGTACTGGGTGTTCTTATTCTTATTCTTTATTGTACACAAAAGCAACATAACAGATAACACTAATAACATGAAAAAAAACAGGCACAATGGCGAGCTTAATTCATATTTGAGGGTGTTGGGCATCAAATTTAACAAAACAAAATTACTATGCGCGCAGTGCGATAGAATTGTGGTATATATGTACGATATTTGAGAGTAATATATCTTAAGCACTTGTTTCAATTTCAAGATCGGGTTTCTTCTTTAGTTCCAGAATTTTCTGAACTTTAGATGCCTTTAGATACACAAGCATCTACCTAATGATAGATAGATAGATTTCTAAATCATAAAAGCGTTGAATAGCCAGGTTACAGAATGTCTAATATACCATAACATACTTTAAACCTGGGCTATAAGAAAAAAGTAAAAATCAAAAAAGAACTTATCTAACGCAGCTTTGCGTCGGTAGGTAATCGGATCATTGAATATTCAATAAATACTGTGCATACTATTTTAAATATTCCAGTATAATACGGCTCTTTACATAAGTAAATAAAAATATTTATGAACTGGTTAACAATTTGATTAGCGTATCAAAAGAAAAGTAGCTATAGGGCCTTTTCGATAAGCAGGAAATCGCTTAAAATCGACTTTAGAGTGGGTGTCAGGGTGTATCTTCTTGTGTGGAATAGACATTTACATACTTCATTTGTAATAAAAAAGAACACAACTAATTTCTTTTCTATCACAACCAGCCGTGACTCAGCATAATGCTGAACACTGACAATAGGATTAGTGCCATTGACCAGCGCTGGTTGTCAGTCCTAGCTATGGCGTACGCACTAGTTTTTTTTGAAAGTAAGCTGAAAACTTTTTCATATTATGAAATATTAAAATTCTTCTAGTATTTTCTGTGTTAGGTATGTCTCCTGAAAGCAGTAATTCTAAGTTTGTAATAATCAATTCTAGTCTCAAGTGAATCTATCTTTAATGTTATCGATATTAAAATGTGCAACATTTTTTTAAAGACTATTTAATAGGTATAGTATCAAATAATAAGGTGGATAGTTCTAGAATTACGACATGTTCTATATTCCATTTCAATATATCACTTATAACTCCAAAAAGATTAAAACAGTTATTTAAAATACGAATAGAATTCCTTAATTGGAATTTAGGCAATAGAAGTGAAATATCAGTCGAGCCTCAATATTTGGCAAAATTCGAGATCATCACTTTCATAACTGTAACAGGTTTCGGCTGTTTAATGATGCGCCATTTTAAATACATACATTAATATTATTTCACATATAGAGAAAGTTGGGGTTTCTGAAGGATAAATAGCACGTGTTTGGCCTATAAAAATAGAACTTAGAGATTGATAAAGTCGACAAAATCGTAGGACATAAATCAAAACTCAATGTGACCGTGAATTAGTAACAAAAGTTTTCACAGAAATTTGATATGAAACGTCATGACGTCAGACTCTTATTATGGCTTATTTAGATACCGACAAATACTGAATTGTCTCATTGTAGGAAATAGGGTTCTTTTTTACTCGTGTAATTTTCATTGATACTATCTCTTTCTTGGGCGATCTTTCTCGCATAATAAATCTATAGCTTGACCGAATCATTATAAGTAGGCGCATATCCTTGAACTTTGTTTAATTATTATGTAAGCATGGGAGCGGATTAGGCATATTATGAAAGGTGATTAAATTTATGTATAATATTGTGGAATTATTATATAACGATATAAAACAACCGAGAAGCAAATATAAGAATACCTTAATGTAGAAAAAAAAACTTATAGATAATTACAGAACACTGAAATCATGCAACCCTAAATAGTTTTAAAACATAATTTTCTTTTATTACAAAGTGCAAAGTTAAAGTAGAATTTAGGTTATAATAAATAAATTACGGAATAAGCTACAAGTTTCCATGATGTTGGAAATCCCATCAACAATATTATAAATGTGAAATGAGAGCTACGATCAATTATGATACGAGTATCAATGATAAAACAAGATCTAAATGAATGTCAAATTCAGTGATAAGTCTAAGTTAGTCTAGTCTAGTAAGTAATAAGTTTTCGCAATATATATAGAATTATTTCATCTGGAAATTAACATCATGAACAACAGAATAAAACCAATTTAAAGTGCACCGATCGCGCGTAACTACACGATATTCTGACGTTAGTGTACTGATGACACTCAATTCGTTTAACACAGTAATTAAATATTACATACACATAAGTTCTTAAAATTTCACTTTGTAATTTCTGATTTTGAATTGTTTTTTTAATATTGTTTTTTTAATTTTTAATATTCTATCATAATAAACGAAAAATCAAAATATCGTGTTGTTACGCGCAATCGGTGCGCTTTAAATTGGCTTCATTCTGTTGTTCATGATGTTGATTCCAGATGTAATAATTCTATGGCAATGTACAATGACATTATATTTTTCCTTTAATTTGGTTTGGTATCTTAGAACTTTTTCATGATTTGTACCTCATGTGTGGACAATGTACAATTTTAAGATGCGGGTAGTATGTAAAGAAAAATTGTGTTACTCGTGTTATCAAAAGTTTTTTGAGAAACACGTTTCGTTCGCTATTATCACAAATCAAAACATTTTGTTGAGTAAGTGCGTTCTTTTAAAATGTACATTGTAGTGAAAGTGTGATGTGCGTTCATAAAAAAATCAAAGCTAAGATGTAAAATTTGATCTACTGCGATTTGAAAGGTAAATAATAATAATAAAATCATCAGTATAAAATCATCGCACAACGCAGGACTAAGCTGTACCCAATTCAAATTTTGGAAAGAATCAAATGCCTACTTATGCAATTTCGATTATGAATTAATTATTAGCTTTTATAACAAGATCATGTTCAGTCCTGTTGCTGTTGCATATCATCAAATGCAGACACGTGTGAACTACATTTCAAGTTATGCAATGTTTTATTAAAATATTTTTTTTATATTTACGCAACACTAAATAAATCTGAATAAATAAAGAAAGAGAATTTCAAAATTACAATTTAAGAAAGTATGTTAAATTAAAATTTATTTCCACAAAAAACAAACTTTTGACATTTTATAATTATGTAAAAACAAATATGAAAAAAAAACATAAACATGGTATAAAAAAAGTTTTTGAAGTAAATATTGATTTAACAATACAGACTATATGCTTGTAAATTAATACAGAATGTATTTTATTATGGCATTATTATAGATGCGCCCACGACATTACCACTATTACCATTGTACCTGACGGTAAGCAGTAACTAGACGCAGATGATGGCATAGAAGGTACGTTCTCTATGGGATGATATGACTGCAATAGACCATACTATTCTTAAAACTCGTTAAAAGAGGTATAATGCAAACCGTTACTAAGGTACCTGCTAGCATTCGAACATTATATTATAGTTGTGTGCCTTCCAAAAAACAACTAGCAAAATGTTGATGAACCAAATTATTATAATAATATTTAATTCATACATTTGTTTTATTCATATTGCGGATTGGGGACTTCATATATCTTCAAAGGATTTTTAGAACTCTTTACCGATATGCAGATTTCCTCACGATGTTTTCCTTCGCCGTTTTTAGCCAATAGTGTTGTGAAACATTGCACATAAATCTTTTACATTAAGATATAGACGTAAAAGCCAGTCGAGCAATTGTGACAGGTAGCATTTTCGCTACTTTTTAAAAAAAGTATTATTAAGATAATAATTTTTTACTTTTTTTTTTATTGCGTGATAGATAGCCTATGGCCCACCTGATGGTAAGCGGTCACTGTCGCTCATGAACCTCTGCAATGCCAGGGCAATTAATAATAAGACCAAAAAAGGGTAAAGTTTATTTAGCATGTATAAATTCAACAATTGCGTTTATACTCCTCCTAGAAAAATATTTAGAGCAAGCTAGTAATAGGTAGCTGCTAATAACCAAAACTTGTTAATAACTACACAAATAGAATTATAGAGTTTACAAATAATAACATTATGACTAAAATCTTTTTTTTTGTTTTATTGTTGGCTTTGTATCTTGCTTATAACTTTAGACTAAACATTAAATTGAATTAGTTCACAGTTTTTGTAACATTTAGGGTGAGAAGGACAGCAGTTTTCACCTAGTAATCTTCTTATATGTATGTATATAAAAATGAATTGCTGTTCGTTAGTCTCGCGAGTTTTAGCGACTGAACCGATTTGGCTTATTTTAATCTTGAAATATTCGTAGAAGTCCAGGGAAGGTTTAAACGGTGAGAAAATTTCCTTATGTGACGCAGACGAAGTTGTGTGGGTCAGCTAGTATTTTAATATTATTAGTAATAATAAAATGAGCAAGCGTGTTGACAACTTTTTATTAGAGAAAGTCAAAAGGTAGCTAATATTAACAGGAAATGGTAATTTAGATTTTTTTAGTAAAACATACAGGGGATTGCACTTATCATTTAGAGTACAATTAAAGAAAATGTGGTAAAGAGTACCTTCTTCTACGCCGCGATCACAGATTGCAGAATCTCTTATGTTGAATCTATGTAATTGAACTGGAGAGCAAGTATGGCCCAACCGCATTCTGACTAAGATACTAGTGGTTCTTTTAATTCATTTTACTCTTAACCTGTCCAGTAGCTTTACTCTGTTCTTAATATAGAGAACATAGCTCTTAGTAGAGTGTAATAGGTACCTACTTGTTATCAATATCGGAATATTTTAACACGTTAACTGCCGAGAAAAAAATCCTATTGTCCTTTCAAAAGCGTGTCAGCACTGACCGTGCTGGCAGCGAAAGTCTAAACTAAATAACTACTAACTAAATTGTTAAAACAAGCAATTCACTATTAATATAAAATTAAATACATAACTGGACGATCCTGTTAGTGTTCAATATAAATGTTTTGTAGCTACTTTTGCTATAAATGTAATGTAGGCGTCGATATACCTACGATTTAAAAAGTTTTATATAATAATATGACTACCTTTATGATTATGGATTTTGCATATATGTTGACTAGTTAAAGTCAATGTAACCTTTTCTATTGTTCTATTCCATTTGTTACAAGGTAAAGTAACTACTTAACCACGCACTTGGCTGGCTTTTGCACTTATACCTACCTAGAGTATGGGGAAAGAGGTGGTCATTCTAATAAAACTAAAACTAGAATGGAATCAATTTATTTTAAATATATAAATTAAAAATATTAAAATTTTAAATTTGAAGCGCATTATCTTTAAAATTTAAAATCTATTTTAATCTGTATAACATGCCTGTGATAATGCAACAGGTATTTTTTTATTTGTTCTCATTTTCAGAAGATGTTGTTGGCTGTGTTATAAATGATCCAACAAGCATTTTGGGGTACAGTAGACTATTATATTGGCCAAAGGGAGATCTCCGACCGTTATAATATAGGTCTCCTACAAGCACTAAAAAGAGTCTTAAGTCAAAAAACTATAACTATAGCTACTCCTCTTTAGAATTAGGGAGATCAATTTAACTCTAAATTGGCTTTGTCTTTTACCCAAGAACTTACTGATTGTCCGTTTTATCTCCATTATCTAGCAAAAGAAAGGTGTGAAATAGAAAATAATCTACATATCGACAACCTTTTAAAATTGTACTAAAATTAATGAATTAGACATCATCTTTTTTTTTATTGCAATATAGATAAACGAGCCTACGGCCCGCCCGATGGTAAGCGGTCACCGTCGCTCATGAACCTCTGCAATGCCGGGGCAAAGAGGGGCCGTTATCTATCACCTACCCATACAGGACTTTTCTTAAACCTCGTTTAAAGATGGACATGTCATAGCGCTCCTAGAACACCGCGGATGGGAGTCCATTCCAAATCGGAATGGTACGGGGCAAAAATGATCTTCTGAACCGAACTGTGGAACAGCGCAGCGGTTCCAAGTAAAGGTGGTGAACCTTGCCCTTGCGGCGTGTGGTGCGATGATAAAAGGAGATGAAGGAATCATCTCAAAGAGTTCCTCGGAGCATTCCCCATGGACCAGACGATATAGAATGCACAGAGAGCTGAAATTTCTCCGTACACTCAGAGGCTCCAGTCGCTCCGTGAGCTACTTTAAAGAACTTACACAACTGTTGTTTTTTTAGATCGTGGATAAAATTCATATAAATCATAAACTATTACTAAACCAGGTGTTCTTAGAAAGCTGTCGTTATAAAATAATATCGACCCACACATTATAAACAAGCTCTTCATTTCACAATCTGCATCGATTCATTAATTATTTTATTATATCATGTCACCATGTGATGCAACAAGTTACCTAATAACATAATTTTACTAGCTGACTCGCGCAACTTCGTCTGCGCCGAAAAAAAAAAATTAGGGGTGGACTACCCCTAACATTTAGGGGATGAAAAATAGATGTTGGCCGATTCTCATAGGTACCGGATAAGCACAAAAATATTTCATCAAAATCGGTCGAGCCGTTTCAGAGGAGTTCAAGTTCGAACACCGTGACACGACAATTTTATATATTAGATTAATTTTATGTGTATCAAAATTAGTTGTACATGTTTAATTAAATGGGAAATTAAATGAATTAATTTCTAATTTAATAAAATTTAACTTTCGAACTGCGTCCAAATATTACAGTAAATATTATTTTATTTAAAAGGAAAATATATAACTAACTACATAACTTCAAATATATTTTCAACGAATCAAAATATTAAAACCTAGATGGTCCGTAGATCTAGTAAGATGTTCATATTTTCGATATTAAACTAGCCAATAATAAAATTGTAGTTAATGAGAAACAAAAATAGACATAAAATATTAAGAAAGTAATTTCAAAATACTTATCTCGAACTTGTATTCCTCTAGTTTTCAGCAATTTGAAAAAGCTTAGATAGAACCTATACCTAATTGTTAAATAGATCTATTGATCTAACTTTCTTAATACCAAGAGAGACGAATAAAAATCTCATTAATGTTTGTACAAAAGTTTTATTAAATGTATCTAAGTATATGTACAGCTAATGACTATCAGTTTTTATTTACAAAACTATTGACTATTTGGCACCAACATGACTCAGGACTGGTCATTCACCAGCAGCAACTCTTCTTCTTATAGTGAGTCACGTGCTTGATGATGTGAAGTGGGTATGGCTTCCATACTGGTACTGGGACTTCGACGTGCTTCTCAACTGGGACTGGTACCTTCCTGATGACTTCGTAGGGCCTGTCGACTGGAATAGGCACCTTTCTGATGACCTCTACGGGGACGCGCTTTATAACTTCAACTGGTACTGGCCTTTCCACATCAACGTGTTCAGTCTTGTATACTGGGTAGGGCACCTTCTTAACTACGTCTACGTGGACGGGGTAGGGCTGGGGAACTGGTACTTTGACCTCATGTGGTACAGGAACTGGGACGGGCTGTGGGAAGGCTACCTTGATGTGGCGGGTTACTTCGATGGGAATGCGGCGGACAACGTTCTGGACAACAGATTGGAGTTCGTATCTGGTGTTACCAGGGTCGGGACGTCCGACAGACACGCTGGTTCCAATAACTCGTGGTTCACCGATTGTAGCACCACCGCCAATAAGAGCACCTTCAGCACCACCATCACCGAATCCTCCTCCAATGCCGTTTCCACCGCCAATACCAGCTCCAAATCCAGAACCAGCGCCGAAACCTGCACCAGCACCAATACCGGCACTAGGTACGAAACCTCCTTCAAGTCCTGACAGACCTGGTCCAGAAGCAATAGCCTCAGCACCGCCGTAACCAGCTCCAGAGAATCCAGCACCATCTCCGATCAGGCCTCCGCCGATGTGTCCGTGGTCTTCAATATGATCGTGTACGTCAACATGGCCGTGACTGTCGATATGGGCATGGCTGTCAAGATGGGCGTGACTGTCGATATGGCCAAGGCTGTCGAAATGGGCATGGCTGTCAAGATGTCCAGCGGCCAGTCCAGCGTGTCCGTGTGAGTGTTGTTCGATTATGCTTTCTTCAATGAGAGGTCCGCTGGCGTGAGCTTCAGTGATGCCATGTAGACTTGGGGGACCGTATGTGTTTGAAGGAGGGCCGAAGTTTGCTGACTGCGAGCCTAATGCTGACGACACGTATGAGTCATGTTGATCGTGCAATAGTCCAGCTTGTGTTCCGTACACTAGCGCGGAGAAAAATAGTGCTTTGACCTGAAACAATTTTTTTCATTCTATACTCTTTGTAGTCGACATCTAAAATTTTAAATAGCATAAATTATGCTTCTTTGGTATTTTAAGTTTGTTAGCATCGAAATAATTGACATATTATACTGCAATAGTCACATCATATTGGCATCAAATGTATAAACTTACAACGAACGCCATGGCTTTTAGCTAAACGCTTTGAAGCCAGCCAAATGAAATGAGCTGTTGTCCCTTCCGAGTGTTGGTGGTTTGTGATGTGATAACAAACCGAGTCAGATATTTATACAACTTTGTCTATCGTTCGATGCTCATGAATAAATTATATCGAACTGGTGGATCAGATTGATACGTCAGTAGTAAATATATTTAGGAAAATTAAGATATGCAAATTTGAACTCTCCGTGTACATCCGTAGAGATAATCTTGTTACGTATAGCTATATACATATTTAATTTTAGTTAAATTGGCAGTTAAAATAGGCGGAACTAATCTTTCAGTGTTCTAAAATAATATAATCCATTTTAGAACCTTACCGGAATTCACAAAAATATGAAAAACACTCTTGGTCTTTATTATATCTCTTAAACTCTAACAGTATACTCAAATAATTGTATTTCAAAACTATCTTTACTTTAGCTACTACCATTGATTGTTACATATTTTTAAGGAAATTTGTAATAGAACAAATAGAATGAGTTTATTTAATTCAACCGACATGTGAGTCTGAAGTTGAAAAAAGTATGTTCAATTTATCACAAGACTAATAAAAACAGTAAGGGAAAATATCAGAGGAAAACTAGGTATTGAAAAAAGGTTGATTAAAAGTTCTTTACAAATATAATGTGAATTCCCTAAACCGTAATAGACAAGCATGATATCCTGAATCTGAGATTCATGTGCAGCATAAGGCATTAGTGAGTTGGTACAGCAAAATTTAACTTTTGTGAGGACTTTAAACTTTAAAAGCTTAACCTTCGTATAGTTGTTAGACCAACAGCAGACGCACCATTTTGTAAAAGTGAATTTTTCTTACATCAATTTGAATTAAAAAAAACTATATCTTAACTAGGGTTCAGGAAAGTCCTTATAGGTAGGTGTTGTTAGGTGGCGGCCCCGCAGTGTACCCTAACATTGCAGAGGTCCATGACGGTAACTACTGACGATCAGGGGACCCGTTGGCTCGTCTGCTTACATGACGAGCATTAAAATAGGTACGTACGTACAAGTAGGTACGATATCACAATTAAATCTCAAATATGAAATTCCATTTTACAGAGTGAATTAGGAGTAATATTCTAAATCGTGTATTTCCACAGTATTACAACCTACATGTCAACATTTAGGGTTGTGATATATTAATGTTACGGTTATTGGTTAACATCACAAAGTTACTTCATATAATTTATTGGTTTAGGTCCTATGTTAATCATTTAGGATTACAGAAACATAAGGTTGATTTACATAAGGAGACGCTTTCTTTAACGAATTGCTTAACTGATAAAATAGGGTGCTTTGACCCACAAATTAACATAAGATCATCATAACATTTAACTATGACAGGCGTTGCTATTTACACAATATATTTTAGGGTTCAGTGTGTAAAAAATATGCAAATTTTTAGTTTACTTCAATAACCTTAATCATGACCACTATTCAAAAGAATACTTATAAGTACAAAGTCAGAGAAAAAAATTGAACATAAAATTGACGAAAGGAAGGAAATTAGGAACTCAATATTAATACCGAATACGTAATGGCACTCAGAATTTTACTAAAATAGCTCACAGGTTTTTTTTTATTTTATTTCAAGGCCTAAATACCTACGTAAAAAGAAGGTACCTAAGTAAACTTTATGTACTTATTGCTTGTACACTGTAGGTACCTACTGAATCTATAAATTATTAATAATTGCTCTTTGAGTTTTAAATAATAGGTATAATAAAATATTACTAAGTTTGAGTTTTTTTTGTGGCCGTATCGCCGGCGGCCGCCGGTTCGGCGTCCGGGGGCGACGCGACGGGAAAGAGTGCCGATGGAGTAACGCGTCGCGTCGTCCCAGTACATAAAGTTTACTTAGGTACCTTCTTTTTATGTAGGTATTTAGGCCTTGAAATAAAATAAAAAAAAACCTGTGAGCTATTTTAGTAAAATTCTGAGTGCCATTACGTATTCGGTATTAATATTGAGTTCCTAATTTCCTTCCTTTCGTCAATTTTATGTTCAATTTTTTTCTCTGACTTTGTACTTATAAGTATTCTTTTGAATAGTGGTCATGATTAAGGTTATTGAAGTAAACTAAAAATTTGCATATTTTTTACACACTGAACCCTAAAATATATTCTCCCACATACGGTGATTTCCTCCAACTAAAAAAAAAAAAAAAAGTTTGAGTTTGCGAACTTAATGGTTACATTTACCAGTTTGTTGTCATTTTTCATATACGTCTACCAAGACTTGTCCCAAAGATGATCTTAAACTTTTTGAATTTAGGGATTTTCAGAATAATTAAGACAGCACCATTTAAGATGGAAATACTACCAATGTGTAGACCTAAAACCTTCGACTTACTGGAGAGTGTGGTGGAAGGAGAAATGTGTAATTATTTATGGCATGCATTTTTATGCGGATGATAGTACGGGGGATGCGCGATATACTGGCCATCAGAGTTTCTCTCGGAGTCAGGTGCAGGAGAGACGAGCTGAACTTGTGTCGGAAGTGGAGCACTCTATGGGGCGGGTCTCCAGATGGGGTCTGAACTAAGTTCAGTTCAACCGAAGACACAGGTTTGCGCGTTCACTGCGAAGAAGGACCAATTTGCAATGGTGCCAAAATTTCAAGGAGTCTCTCTTGAAGTGTCTGAGAGCATTGGGATCCTTGGGGTCAACGTGTCGAGCACTGTTCAGTATCGGAGTCATCTGGAAGACAAAGCCAAACTCGCCTCTAAGATGCTGGCAGTCATCAACCGAGCGAAGCGGTACTTCACGCCGAGGCAAAGGCTTGTGCTTTATAAAGCTCAAGTACGGCCACGCGTGGAGTACTGCTCCCATCTCTAGGCTGGTGCTCCCAAATACCAACTGCATCCACTTGACTCCGTGCAGAGCAGGGCTGTTCGTATTGTTGATGATCCCAGGCTCACGGACCACTTGGAACCTTTGGGCTTGCGAAGAGACTTCGGGTCTCTTTGCATATTGTACCGGCTGTTCCACGGGGAGTGTTCGGAGGAATTGTTCGAGATGATACCAATATCTCCCTTCTATCATCGCACCACCCGTCGTCGAGGTGGAGTTCATCCCTATTATTTGGAACCACCGCGATCATCCACAGTCCGTTTCAAGAATACTTTTTGCCACGCACCATCCGGCTATGGAATGAACTCCCCTCTTCGGTGTTTCCGGAGCGCTATGACTTGTCCTTCTTCAAACGAGGCTTGAAGAGTAGGCCGTAGGTAGCGGCCCCGCAATGTCTTCTGGCATTGCAGAGGTCCATGAGCGACGGTAACCGCTTACGATCAGGTAGGCCGTTAGCTCGTCTGCCAGCGTGGCAATAAAAAAAAGTTTAGAAGAAAAATGGTTTCGCAGTCAGTCATGAGATGCTTGAACAATAATCCCGGTGATAATTTATGACTAGATGACCCTATACTCTACAGTAGTAACTTGTGTTTTAAAACTAAATCTTTAATATTTACTCAATAATAAATTGTACGGAACAGTTCAAGCGAATTGGCTTCGAACTTGATTGATATATTCGGATCACCCATTGGAGGCAGTTATTGCAATGTCACCATGAATTAAACCAACGATTTCAGTCGATTTAATTACTTAATTAAGTAATATCCGATAATATTGTGGATGAAATAATTGTGTTTTGGTCGCACTCTGCGGTATATTCTTAGCACTTTGCAAAAGATTGCCAAACTGAAATATTGTCGCTTCGAGTTTTACTTGGATATAAAATACTACTTTCATTATAAGATTGATTATATGAAGATCTATTATAGTACTTTCATGCATTTTCAACGCGTTCCAGTGGTACTACCCAAAAGCAACAAGAAAGAGGGTAGACAGATTTGTTTGCTCTTAAATCGACCCGCAGTATCCAGTCTTCTCGTGATCATGACGTTTGCAACAACGTTGAAATATCGAGACAACTCAATTAATTAAATATTGTGGTAAGAACCCGTTGAAAATGCATGAAACTATTATAGAAAACCGCGAGCGTCTGAATAAGTTTATATCTATTATAGTATTTATCTAGTATCAATACTGTCTTTCTGTGTCTTCCTTATATCATCAACTATACTTCATAATTATTCACATGCCTACATTTTCGGCACATTGACGAGTGAGACATAAGTGATACAAATTATTAATAAATGTTACAACAAGGTCACTAGGTGACTTGATTATATTGCGGATACCAGACAAGCGGTCTGCTGCTCACGCAACTAAGTACTTCCACATATGATACCTATGTTGTGACTTTAATTGACATCAATTATGAATAATTCATTGAAAACTCATTTAATACAACTAAATTGAAGAATAGATAAGTTGTAGAATAAAATGGAGCCTAATAGAAGATGTAATAACGTGTGAGTAAGATAATTGCTTCATTTGTTGGGTACAAACAGCGTAATACTAGTATATTCGACTAACGTTGAGAAAGATCAATGTTCAAAAAATACAAGATGGTCATGATAATTCATCTGAAAATCATATTAAAAACCATTGTAATGTTAACATAAATTAAAATGTTCATTCCATTTGGTTAATTTTTTATATACTAAATTAATTATCAATTTAACGAATTAAAATTAAATGATAATCATAATTAACATATCGGATTAAGATTGAATAGATTTATTATTTTAATATACTTATATCAAATGGTTGAACTCTAAAACAAAAATAAATAGGCAGCGTACATTTGACAACCGAAGAAGAGTGGTTTTAACTTTGAACTTTACTGTAACAACCCATTACTGCCCACTGCTGAGCTCAGGTCTCCTCCGAAGAGGGGTTAGGCATGGTCCACCACGCTTGCCTAATGCGGATTGGGGACTTCACATATCTTCAAAGGATTTTTAGAACCCTTTTCCGATATGCAGGTTTCCTTACGATTTTTTCCTTCACCGTTTTTAGCCAGTGGTGTTGTGAAAAATTGTACATAAGCCGGCCGATTTTGAACCCGCGACCTCCCGTACGGAAGGTAAGCGCTTCAACCACTCGGCCACCACGACTATTGAACATTTACTAAATATAATTACATTCCAGTTTTATTACTAGCCTTGAAATCACTGGATTGTTTATATGTCTTGATTCTTTCAAAATATCTACGAAAACAACTTCAATTTACAACATTACCTAAGGTGTGACATTTTATAAGTATATATCCTAATAAAAACGGTAACAGTTTTAACATTAACCTTTTAACCTCCTTAAAACGGATTCGTCGCCCATAAAAAACACCAACCTTTTTCTAAATATATGACTATTTAGCAATTATTGCATAAGCGCAGTCCCTACTGATCATCAGCTCAATATATTATAATAATTTCTATGTAATCGGTTTCTCCATAGTTTCACTCGATTCGTGTGAATTTATTAGTGAATTAGTGAAACTATGTTACGTTGTTTATGAATGAACAGCGATTTCTTGGTTCTCTTCGAAGCTTATTTGACGCTGAGCATCCTTGGTGTTAGATGTGAATAGTCGTCCCTTGGATTGAAAATTATAAATATTTTAATGAAATGTTTATCTAGTAACGATTTTTCCTTTGATTATGATTGAATTTTTGATTATAAATATATTTCCGTATTCGGTACCATACCCAACTTTCCTTATACCGAAGTCATCATAATTAATTATCTCAGAATAATTAGTATTCTAGATATAAGAATAGGAATTCAAATAGGAATCTTGAACTTAACTATGTATTATACCTATATTTTGATCGACTAAAACACTAAAACATTTCTCTAATGGGTAAATGGAGCGCAAAAGTACTAAATTTTATTTGACCCGTGGGTTCATCTTTTTTTTTTTTATTGCCACGCAGGCAGACGATCTAACGGCCCACCTGATCGTAAGCGGTTACCGTTGCTCATGGACCTCTGCATTGCCAGAAGACACTGCGGGGCCGCTGCCTACGGCCTACCCTTACATCTCTACACCAAAGGCAAAAATAATTTTAATTCGTTTATATATCGAATGGAATGCACAAGCGGACAGCCGTGAGGCTTCATTCAGCCTACTCAATAATTTAAAACTGTTACGGTCTACAATTGATGTAGTACCACAAGATTAAGTAGGTACAAGACATCGATTTAGTCGCCAAATGGTTTCCGGTTTTGTTTCGACTGTTTACGTAATATTGATAAATACTGCGACCCACATATTATAATTCGGAACTATGACTGATAGTTTCTCGGGACGTATTTATATTTTATGTAAAGATCAAGTTTCACTTTCACAGCTATTAGGAAAATAATTATAATAAATTATCTTTCGCTGATGTTTCGGGGATGGGCTGCAAATTTTTTTTGCAATTATGTATAAATCTCGTTTTATAGCATTAATCCTTCTATTAGTGCGGAACGCAATTTATTATATCCAATATATAAAATTCTCGTGTCACAGTTTTCGTTGCCATACTCCTCCGAAACCGACCGATTTTGATGATTTTTTTTGTGCTTATCCGGTATCTATGAGAATCGGCCAACATCTATTTTTCATCCCTCTAAATGTTAGGGGTAGTCCACCCCTAAAGTTTTTTTACGAAGTTTCGCGGGGCAGCTAGTTTAACTATATAAATCATCAATATAGGCTAAAATTTAAATATTATGTACCATCTTTGCTAGAGCTGTAGTTTTGAAGAAATTTAACATGATCTACGTCTGGTAGACTTATATTAAGTGTTTCGGTATTACCAAAGTGAGACCCATCAAAAAATAATCATAATACTTACTACTTTTTTAAATTTAATTCTTTCTAGACAGATAAACGAGCCTACGGCCCACCTGATGGTACCTACTTCGTCCGTACTACTTACTGCTTAGCGCTTAGCTACTACTAATGTGCAGGTAGATACCTTACTTACTTACTTTTTTACTAATAAATTTTATGTGATTGCAACTTTTTCAAGAAAAAACACTAGACACATTTTTGCCCCGTACCATTCCGATTTGGAATGGACTCCCGTCTGCGGTGTTTCCGGAGCGCTATGACATGTCCCTCTTTAAACGAGGTTTAAGAAAAGTCCTGTATGGGTAGGTGATAGATAACAGCCCCTCATTGCCATTACAGAGGTTCATGAGCGACGGTGACCACTTACCATCAGGTGGGCCGTAAGCTCGTTTATCTATCTTGCAATAAAAATAATAAAAAAAACTTTAAAAATGATCCATAGTACTTTTCTATACTTTTTTTACCACATAGGCACCTATAAATATATTTGAATCTAGACAGTGAGCAGTTAAATTTTTTATTAATCCAATATTATAATTATTTATTGTAAGAAAAGTGAGTAAGAAAAATGTGTTGGACCATAATACCCGTTCCTTTTGACAAGTTTCCAAGATTAAACAGTTTCTTTCAAAAGGGATATTTCGAGTGAATAAAGAAGTTTGGGACAGCCTACTTCAAGTTACCAATATAACAAATGTGGCTATTGATTAATTATAATGCCCATTGCTGCTGTCTATTAAAATAGTTATGAAATGAACCATTTTTACCTCAAGTAGTTTTATTAAAATGTAGTTTAAGAATAGTGAGCCTATAATTTTACATTTCTATAAAAGTCCAGAGGTCCATGAGCAACGGTAACCGCTTACGACCAGGTGGCTTATTAGCTCGTCTGCCTACAAGGCAAAAAATAAATAATAAGTTCTAATCGTATGAAACAATGAAGTTCAAGTTAATTGTATACATAATTATTGTATTCATTAATAATATTTAAAATAACGTCTGAAATATCTTGAACGTTTTCACAAGGAACAAAACAACTTTAGGAAACAAGAGTCAAAATTAAACGATGAAGTCTTTGGATATTTTTTTTATTAAAGTATTAAGTCTTACATTAATATTTACAATACAAAAGAATATTATAACCCGTAGGTATTTGACCTAAATTAATGACTTAGTTATCACCCTAGATGAGCAGCCTCTCGATGAGCTATTATTAGAAATATTTACAAAAGACCGGACTAGGAATGGTAATGAGGCTTGAGGTGCGTAGACCTAACTCGGTTCTTACCAACCGTGGCCGTGGCCGTGGTGGTGGCTGTAGTGGGCTTTGTGGTGGACAGTCTTCACAACTGGGACTGGGTAACTCTTCACAACATGTACTGGAACTTTAACTAGATTCACGACTGGTACTTCCACAATCTTTTCAATTGGGACTGGGCGGTCGACGGGTACTTCAACTACTCTCTCATATGGCACTTTGACGATTTTTTCTACTGGGTATGGCACTGGCCTGTCGACTTTCACGTGTTGGATCTTTACAACTGGTACGGGGATCTTTCTGACGACTGGAACTTGGACTGGGTAAGGCTGGGGTACTGGGACCTGGACGGGCTGAGGTACGGGGACAGGTACTGGCTGAGGCACACGGTGGGTTACTTCACGGAAGATTTGGTAAGGTTCTTCACGAATGCGGTATTGGGTAGGAGCGCCGTGAGTGTTAGCGAGTCCGTGAATTTCGTTAATGACTGGAGCTCTGAGACCAGATGGAGGTTCTTCACCGCCGGGGAAGATGCCCTGAGGTCCACCGAAACCTGGTCCTCCGCCTAACGGTCCATTGAGGGGTCCACCGAATCCACCACGGAAACCGCCGCCAATTGCGCCACCGAATCCGCCGCCGAGTCCTCCACCGAGAGCGATTCCGGAACCGTGTCCACCTCCGATTAATCCAGCTCCAGAGAAAGTGGCAGAGGGCAATGAACCAGCTGGGAAACTGCTTGGTGAGAAGCTAGATAATGGTGCACCGCCACTTGGTAGACCAATCGGTGCTGACTCAATGTGAGCTATGTGATGGTCGTGATGGTCATGATGATGATCATCGTGGTGAATGATGTGATCATGGTGGTCTGCTGCATGGTTCAATAATTCCCCGGCGTAGGTACTGCTCAAAAGGATGGCTAAGTACAATACTTTGGTCTGAAACAAAAGGGAAAACAAATGAAAATTGCTGGAAAACTTAGCATTTTCTGCAAATCCAATGCATTGTCCTACAAGTTTAGTTATTTTTGTGCAATTAAGTTATCTCGTTTAAGTATTCTGAATTTATCGTAAAACAGTTCAATACTTACAAAAGTAGCCATTATGATTAGCTAATCGCTGGCTACTAAATTGAACTTGTATTCGCTACAACAAGCGTAGTGTTTGTGTAGATTCGGATACTCAGTTGATATTTATATATCGGTCTCTGAGATGGGCTGTGGGTCACTGCGATATCGAGATTGAGAGTTAAAAACTGGTTTATTATACATCTTTCTTTTTCTAACGGAAATATTGGACGGAATAAAATTAATATACATATATTACCTAACATCTGATGTACTGATGATGCCTTATAATTTAAACATTAGGTATTATAAATTATCATTTAAAAAAATGTTTCCTCTATTTTTTTTTTTAATTCTACTATAAGGGGTAGTTCTACATGTAATTTAAATGGTCTATCAATTGTTTTGTATAATAACATAACATTGTCATTTTTATCGTATAGTTAGATTTTATAGCTACAAAAATAGCAATAAGTAGTATCTGGTTCAAATTGCTAGAACATGTTTAACTCGAACTAATTAATGAAAATTATATTATTATGGTGTTTAAAATGTGATATAAAGCCTTCATCGTATTTTATTATTTATGTATTTGTAGCATTAACTTTCGCATTTCATTTCCGTTGTTATAATAATATTTCCGATACTGTAAAATTTCGCAATTAGTTTAGCAAAAAACGCTTAATAGAAAATCGAGTACTCGCATTGCAGTTATTACATTGTCAATATAATTGACGAGAACTAATATTTATCCATCTATAATTGGCTGATAAAATTATCTTCATCGAGTGAGTGAAGAACTAGCGGGATCAAGAAAGCGAGACACACGCAATCCAATACATTATTTTCATGAATGCGAAAGGTAAATGACATGTGATATGTAAGATTGATATCAAATTCAGTTCTTGAATTGCTTGTGTATAATATAATTTAACTTGCATAGGAACTCCTATTAGTAGGTACCTCACAAATACTAGTATCGAATCCATTACTCTAAAGAACTCAATACAGTGAAAACAATGTTGATAAATTAATAACATTCATAACACTCGCTCAATGCACATTGCTACGACTACCTTTACAAAAATTTATAAAACTCATAAACTAAAAACAAATGAGGGACAAGACAATCTCTTAAAATATAAAAATCGTTTTTCAATAAATAAATGACGTTGCAGGAGTCCGTGATCGACGGTATCTAATCACTCAGGTGGCCCTTTGGATCGCCTGCCTGACGGAAAAAAAAAAAAGTGGAAAGTTATGATTCTTTTTTTCCAAACTGCTTAATGATTGACGTATATTTTGTTAAGCAGCAGTGCCGCGATATGTAAGCAACTAGGTATTTTCGTAACTTGTTTCTAGTTGACTTATAAGTTAGGTACTTATTGTAAATCTACGATTCTACCTAATAAGAGTAATGAGCAAGCATAGACATTGAAAGAAGACATCTTTTATCTAAACGTCTAATCCAAAAGAAATGTTTCGGTAAACTATATTCATATTCTAATTCCCATGTAATCTGTTACATAATAACGTATTTAAAAGTTAAACGCTTAACACATTAACATTGTTAAAGTGAAATCAGAGAAAATCTTACAAAAAGTCCGCCGAGCTGATGTGACATCATCTGCGATGTCAGAACATAATTTTACTATAAATCAATGTTATTACTGACTATAGACCTGTTTCGTTGTGCTATGATAATACTAGGGTTAAACATGATTTGTCATTGGAAATGCTTGTATCGCTTTTATCTGGAATCGCAACTTTCGCTAACACTCCTACAAATTTTAAAAATAATGTACTGACTAGTATTTATGCATTTGCTTTCCGCTACATTTATCTAAGTTGATATCTCCTTTAAAATATGATCTATCTCAAAAGTATCATCTACAAAGTTATTTAAGAGAGGATGAAGAAAGATTTAGATATATATTTATCACACAGTAAATGTGTTGGTAAATATAATATAATATTAAATAAAAGGCACACGGTATATTAATACATTTTTATTAACAAACTTAACTTTAAACCTTAAATAGATTATTTGATTTAAACACACTTTGTAAGAACACAATTTCAGTTAAAATTTGAAATACTTATTTACATCCTTAAAATAAACTTAAATTGGTAATAAATGCCAAATACTTATACAGATTTAGATAAAAAAAAAATCTTTTTGAAGGCTTTCGTTATAATCAAAAATAAACAGGTACACTAAAATTAACTAAAACTATATCGCAATATTACTTAATTATCTGATTTTACCTCCATTTTTTTGGAGTGGACAGGAGGTGGTTTTAATAATACTGGTATAGCTATGCCGGGTGTTACTGTTTCCGAATCAGTCTTATGTAAAGGTTCAGATTTCAACACCCTCATCATTTTAGGCTTCATTGGTCTTCGTCTTCTGTTAGATCGTTCACCATTTAACATGTTAACTCTATTTCTGTATGGAATAGGAGGTGGTTTCAGTAAAGGATATGGTTCCTTCATCATTTTCAGATATTTTCTGGCACGCCCAATTGGATGTGCATTCCGATGACGAGGCTTTTCAAAATTTATGTTGCTTTGGTCTAGTGTAGCTTTCTTTGGTTTGTCGTCAGCAAAAGTATTAGGAACAGTTTCATCTCCTTGTGCTGTCAAATCAATGTCGGAGTCACTAGTTTCCTCATCTATAACTGCGCCAATAGGATGAGTATTTGATGCATCAGCAATTGGTATCAAACTTTCTTCTTCTTCCTGACTTCGTGAGTACTTTACTCCTTGATATGGAAATCTTCCATTATAATACATATCCATATATGGACTACCTAAACCACCAAAACCTCCAATATTTTCATTCCTCAATAAATATTGTAACTGGGATAAGTCTAAATTAAGAGGATGACTAAATTGATCCTTTGGCATAGACATACTCGTAACATGACTATCATCAATATTAACCTTTCCTTTCAACATTTCTGCCACTAGCTTCAGATCTACATTATATGGATTTGCAATCTTAAATCCATTGATAGTTGATAAGGAATCTATTTGGGGCTTATTGTTAATTAATTTGCTTAGTAAGCTTGAAGTTACATCCAATTGATGACTACCTAAGTTTTGATTCAGTCTTATCGGCAAAGGCGTCGACATTCCATAATGGTCAAAATTGTTACTGTGCAACGTCAAGGCCTCACCCGATGAACCTTGATTATGTTTAAGACCATCGTTAAGTTTTAAAATACTTATTATATCTGTTGGGTTTTGAGATTGCGGTCTTTGAAAATTATTTGTAAATTGTAAACCATCTGAAACGCTACTAGAAATTTGAGGAACATAATTCAAAGTATTTGTGGGGCCTGAAAATCCTCCAAAATTAAAACTGGTTTCTTGAATTTGTGGCTTTTTAAAATACTGGTTGTAATTATTAGTATCTGTTTGCATTTTCGAAGTATCCATTGTAGTAAAATCTTCGGGCTTAGTTTGAATATTAAATCCATAAATTGAATTTTTATCCTTGTAGTATGTATCAGTTACAGTCTTGAATACTTGTTTGGAATCTTTCTGTACGTTATCAAAATCGAATGATTTAAAATTGTTAGGATGTTCGAAACCTGATTTCCCTTGTGCATCCGAATGTACGACATTAGAAGCGTCCATGGGAACTATATTTTTTAAGGCTTTGGCATGGTCAAAGGACGGTTTTGGTCTGTTGTCAGGAGTACTACTTTCTTTCGGGTTTACATAAAACAAGGGTGAAGCTGTAATTAAGTCAGCTTGACTATAAGAATAACTATTGGAGTTCAAGGAATCAAACTTATTTTTCTGGTTATTATTATTTAGAATATCGTTAAAATTTTGTGGTTCAGAATGATATCCGTTGATATTAGAATTATAATGATTACTGTTGTAAATCTGTTGCTGTTTTTCTTGTGCTTTTGCAGCTACTTTCGCAAAATCCTCCCCATTCTTGGTTTCTTGTAATGACTTTGTATTTTGGTTATAATTGTATGGTTTACTAGTATCCATATGAAAACTAACTTGACTAACTGCTCCTGCTTCTGTTGAAGATCCAATCGAATGCCTGACAAAATTGTTTGGCTTGTCTTCAAGTTTCCATCCGTAATCTCCATTTGAATATAATTCTTGCTGACTTCTCTGTTTTTCTGAGTCCATAACATTATTTTTAACATTACTGAAGGTATGATAGTCGGGTTGAACATAATTATAATAAAGATTATTAGCTGAAGGAAGCTCCCCGGATGCCATGCGGTGAATACCAGAATTGACGATTTCTGCATTTGTTTCTCCTCGAAGATCTTGTTGCTTTGTATTGTACGGATCCCTTTGATACTGAGACAATGAAGCTTCTTGCAAAGACTTTGTTAATGCATTTATGCCTGCATTAAAAGTTCTCTGCCAGGCTTCTCGAGAGGGATGAGAATATGGAGAAGATGTTGGAATAGGAGTGGAAGAAGGATATTCGTTTTGATACTGCTGCTGTATATTGGTTGGATATCTGACACCATTCGCAGCATTATCATAATGATCAATTTGCATTCTTTTACTTACATCACTAGTGTCATAGTTCACTGAATTACTTCCTAAAGTTGTTGTGAATTTATTACTATAATCAGAACTAGATTGAACTGGTAAAATCGAAGATGAAAAATAATGTTGGATGTTTGGCTGAGTTGAAAGATATACTGAAGGAGCACTTGACACATATGGTGTTGTTGGGGTTGCGACATACTGACTAACTGGGGCTGGAGTGGAAACATATGATGTAACAGAGGCAGGGGTACTGTGACTGCTATCTAATTTAAATGAATTTGATGCACCATACGGATAGTTCAAATTTGAATGATATAATGTTGATTGAACAGGCTTCGAATCAAACAGTTGTTGTTGATTATTTTGATCATAACTTAAAGCTGAAACCGTAGAATATTGGTACTGAGAATGTGGTGTTACAGTGAAACTCAAACTAGGAGTAGGAGTAGAGAGTTGTTGCTGTATTTGCTGTTGTTTCTGTATTTGCTGTTGAATTTGTTGTTGCTGCTGCTGTAATTGCTGTTGTTGTTGTAGAAACATTTGATTTTCTGCACGCATTTGTTGAAGAAAGTCATGAGGTGGTAGAGAATATTGTACTGATGCATATTGATTACTAGCAGATGTTCCACTATCTTGAGCATCAGGTGTGCCGTCACTTTGATCTATAATTTCTTCTTCATTTTGGAAAGGATTTTTTATCCTGTATATCTTTCTACGTCGTGGTCGATTAATTAAATTGGGCTCCTCTTTTTTATTTGAGTCTTCAGATATTTTATATTGTACATTGACTGAATTAACGGGTTGTCCGTTTGGATCCCTCTGTACTATGTTAGTGCTGTAACTCGTGATTGCTTCAACCTGTCCATCATTGGGTGCCAATTGTTGGAATCTTAAGATGTCTCCGTTGTAATCTTGAGAGTTAATTTCGATGACTTGGACTGTGACTAATATCCATATCTGTAACAACAAATATAAACATACAATTAATATTATTTTCGTAATGTGTTCCATCTGATCAATTTTATATTAATGTCTAGTGACATTAAACCAAGATAAATTATACTCCATAAATTTTCTAATACGCATTCTCTATCGTGTTTTATGTGCGTTGTAATAACACACATTAAAATATACCCATTCATGCAAATTATTTGCCGCATATTTCAAACAAAAGTAACCCAGAAACAGTATGGAATGCAAAATATGTAGAAGCGGCGATAGTTGACCACTAGCCGTGAAGACTGTTTCTGAACAAAGTATTTATGATGACTATGATTAATGATGCGTAATTGTGATTAATTGAAAAAGATCATTCAATAACACTTAAATCATTATTTTTGTTTAGCTAAATGAAATAAATCTTGCTGTATGAAAAAAGATCAGCAGCAGAAAAATGTAGTATAAATCGTTTTCTAAGGTTTTTAGAATTGATAAATAGATATAAACTTTTTTACTCGGCTGATAATCTTTTTAAGACAATAGGTGAAAATTATATAATATGTCTCTCTATCTTACTAAGTGAGTGTTAAAATAGGTCCAAATCGTTTACAAAATAATAGAAATGGTTTTGATTGATTGAACAAGTAAGCAAAGCTCTCTGGCAACTTTCTCAGGCTAGGTAAACCTATAGACTAAAGATCGAAGTGTCATTTCCAGTCAGTAAGATGCAACTAGATTTTCTCTGCCCTTTGCCATTAACGCTTTAGCTTTAGAGATAATGTGAAAGTAAATCCGTCAAGTTACAATTTTAGAAAAACATAAATATGATCCATCTCCTTACAACTAATCAATACTTAGGTAGGTGCATTAAAAAATCATAAATTTAAAACAAACTCTCCGAAAAAACTATAAAACCCATTAATCTTATAAGTAAGTAAAACGTTGCTTTTACATTGTGGTTTAGACTAGTTTAAATACCACAACTGAACTAATGAGTCATTCTTATTAAATAATACATCTAGACTTATCTCGTTACATCAGAACATTGTTTGTGAACACGTGCTAATAAAAGATTAATGTCCATTAGGATTATAAATCGGAACTGGAATTGTGTTAATCCTTTTAATATAACGTTGATCGAATCATCTATTATTTATATCGTTTGTGTTTAATACCTCTGATACAAACAATTCTGAAATAAAAATTTGCACCAGTTTACTTTGTCTACATTGGTGGTGAAGGCTGGTTTTAAAACAACTATGATTAGCTCCTCGAACTTTTATTACAAAAATATATTTAGTTTTAGTAATTTAAATATATTTAGTAATTTATTAAAACAATTTTAAAAGCCTAACCGTTGTACTCGTAAAGGTTTGACTTATAGTAAATTACAAAACCTACTCTTAGAATCTATTGCTAAAACTCAATAAATTCTACGAGTTCGAAACACATTGGAAAATTCTTTTATTTTAACTCTAAAATGAAATGAGGTAACATGTAAGGAAAAAACATGTCAAAGCAAAGTGAAAGCAAAAAAATATCAAGTAAAAATATTTATCAACTACCACAAAATTCCCACTAAATATTTTCTTAATTTCCTTTATTTGTCCTAAAATATTTTATATCTGTTGCATATACGTATCTTAAATCGCTGTGACATCAATCTGAGGGATTTGCTACTTAGCCTACTTTTATATTACGTAAGAAGCTATAAGTCCAAGATTTACGACGTGGTAAGAAGTGGAACAAACTCGACATTGGGACCTTAAATTGGACCAAACTATTACATAAATATATGAAGGTGAAAGTTAGTAGGTTCAACTCAGTTCTACTGCATTTGAGATGATTAATAATTCGAATAAACAAAATGAATATTAATTTAGAGGTTACTTCTAAGAGCTGTCTAGCAGTGAACTTTAATGGGTTGGAACAGAACTTCTTAAGTTAGTGTACTATACTTAAATAGATTTTCTTTCTCAGGGTAGCATACTAAAACACGTCTCAAAATCTATAACCTCAAACTTGAGTAACGATTTTGTATTCGGCCATTAGATTAAAATTTTATTTGGAAATTTGAAAGTATTTTAAATATATTATTTTGACTAGTAATTTGACTTTCTATAGTATTTTGAGTTTGGATTTTGATTTGACTTTTGAGAGCTTATAGTATAATGTACGAAACAGTAATTAATTCAAACGCATCACTAATCTAATACGTAAGTTTCTCTTTACATCCAATTAATCACTGTTAATAAGGGATCGTCGATGACATAATGGCTGTTTGTATGACAAATCATCTGGAACCGATTAGGCTCAATGACCGGAGTAATACATCATTACGTTCTACTGTAATGAATTATTCAAGTGTCAATGTCTTACATGAAACGAACATGTGAGATAATAAATGTGGTTCTAATATACTGTAACTTTGGCGGTTACTATCTGTTTAGAAGACTAGAAAATCATACCATCAGGAAATCCCCAGACCTTCAAACATCCTGCGGGAGTGGTATGTAGGAGTTGACCCGCATTAAAACCTCCAGTCGATCCCCCGTTCACGTTTAAATAGTGGAATTAAGGTTTATGTAAATCACTCCAAACTCCAAAGTCAAATCATTTATTTCAAAGTAGATGTGGACATACATTTTGAATGTCAAAAATAAAATCAAAAGTCGCCTCCATCCTGAGAAGAACCGGCGCAAGAAACTCAGCGGACATGTCTTTTTTTAATTTAATATGTTTTTTTTTTCTTTTTGGTAGGTAATTGCCAGTGTTATGCGTAGGCAAACAACTACCTATCAATGATTACTCACGGATATTTTTTTTGTAATTTTTGTTTAATTGTGAAACAGATAAGGCTTTCCTTATCTTTTTTCTTCCATGTATTGTTACATTTCCCTCGATTGTTTAAGTACATAAAGATCATTCCGCTGTCAATGACCCGAAATTAAAGGTATTTTTTACTACCTTTTCATATTCGACGTCCGGGGGTGACGGGGCGATACGTGAGCGACAATCGCGAACGCGTCCTGTCACCCCTACCAGCCTCGTGCCAGGTTCTGTACCGGCCGGGGATCGGACGTCGAGCGTGAGCGGCGAGAGGTTTTAGTACGGTTCAACCCCCACATAACCCACTCGCGGGGCGAGTGGAAGTCCGGCGATTTCCTCCCGTCCAAAAAAAAAAAAAATCTTTTCATATCACAACTTTTACTACCTATCTTTAAATAGATTTTTCTAATTATTTAATTTACATTGAATCTCAAAAAGGGTTAACGATGAAAAAATGTATTTTAAAGAAAGTGTCAGTTTCTAAACTAACTAGTGCATGTTAATTATTCTACGTTTTATGTAGTAAACGTATAGTTTAGATTAATTCAGTTTGTTTAAGATTTCGAGTAATGTTTGTAATTGTTATATTTCATTGTATAGCAACAATTTAAATTGATGTTTTGAGCGTTTTATTTTTAAATTTAGCTATTAAAACTTTAAAATATTTTTTACTTTAATATAATTAACAAGGAGGAAACTACTATTTAAATTATCGTAATAATCTTGTGAACAATTCCTATAACATATTTTTTGAAAATTAAATCCTAATATACGTATTTTGAATATTTTTTACGTGTTGTGGTAAATGTGACGTGTGTGTGTGACGCTCAAAAAACCCAGCGAAGATGTAACCCGGCCGCTACTTACAGGAGACCTCTTAAACCTAGTCTGAAGTGAGACATGGCAATTTAATTTAAGAAAACTGCAAACCTCAGGTATAAGTGCCGAAGATTCTGATCTTAATTACCAGTAACAAAAACTTGGGAATCTTAAATTTCTAATATATGGAGTAGGTAAAACTTTAAAATATTTTTTACTTTAATATAATTAACAAGGAGGAAACTACTATTTAAATTATCGTAATAATCTTGTGAACAATTCCTATAACATATTTTTTGAAAATTAAATCCTAATATACGTATTTTGAATATTTTTTACGTGTTGTGGTAAATGTGACGTGTGTGTGTGACGCTCAAAAAACCCAGCGAAGATGTAACCCGGCCGCTACTTACAGGAGACCTCTTAAACCTAGTCTGAAGTGAGACATGGCAATTTAATTTAAGAAAACTGCAAACCTCAGGTATAAGTGCCGAAGATTCTGATCTTAATTACCAGTAACAAAAACTTGGGAATCTTAAATTTCTAATATATGGAGTAGGTACCTACCAACAATCTAGTTTAAACAATAGTTACAACCTATTCTGGTCTAACTTTCGGTCGACTTTAAAAAATACATTGATGAATAAAACATTATTGTATTGGTAGGAATACTACTTGTTGAAAATCAAAACTAATACCTCGGCTACTTTTAATTTAAGAAGATTATTATAATTATATTATTCTTCCAATTAGATTAGGAACTGCTCAAGAATTATGAAAAGGATGCACGTAGCTAATCCAGTAATAAACAAAAAATAACACAGAAAAATTAAACAAAAGATACTAAATGTTCCAACTTACAATCTGTAAAAAGGAATTCATTTTCACACGTTTCACTTTCATTCACATAATTCACAATCCACTGTTCACTTGTTACACTAGGGTTCTGCTGTGGTTGTGGTGAAATGAAGTTCAAGGCTAGCCAATGTTAGTCTTATATACGGGGTAGCGGACCGTGGTCCCTGCTCTGTGTGAGTGCAATGCAACACAAGTTAATTGCACACTTGCATGCAGCATTGTTGGGTGGTTCTCAAACTGTGTATAGCTAGTCAAGTATTTTTTAAACGAAAACGCATTGTTTGGACACTTGCACACACTTGCACTTTTTGGAAAAGTTTCTGTAAATTCCAAGCTGTCAAGCTCTGTACTAAGAAAAAATGATATGGCATATTCATCGCATGTCTTTTGTTTCTCTTTATGAGTGATTGCTAAATTGCATGGATCAGTTACAATGTTTAAACAAAAAAGCCTTAGAATGTTCTCCTTATAATCATATTTCACTATTCCTAAAACGAAGAATTTCCTAATATATTTAATTTTGGAACGATTGCTTAAAGTCAATCGGTTTATGGAACATCTTTTCTGTTGTGAAACTTTGAGACTTTTCTAACAAGGTTGTAATATTCCATGGGTTTTGTCATTTGTGTCGTAAATCATTGTTACTAAATCATGTTAAATTTCGTCTTGAAATCACCTTGACTTGAAGCTTATTTTGGTAATTCTGGGATATGAATTGTACATAAAGTGTTGTAATATGACATGACTAATATTATAAAAAATGTCTTCAGTAAAAGATTCAATAGAAAGAAGAAGAAAGAAAGCAAGTTTATTTCTCAAATGAATAGTATTATTCTCTAGTCATCTAAAATATCAAGCAAAATACATCCAAATAAAACTAATAATGAAAAAAGTTGATTTTATAACTAAATATGAAAGTATAAAATGTTATAAATTTCAGTAAATTTACAAAATTGCCAAATTAGGAATGATATAAGCGTAGTTTTATTCAGAAAACTGTCTAGACAGTAGCTTATTAAATTTAATTTAAATACGCTGAATAGTCCGAGTTAAATATTAATGAAATCACATTTCCTTCTTAATACCATAATTATGTTAAAATCATGTAAGTTTAATTAATGAAAAAAAATGTTATCAGAGAAATCGAGCATGTAATTGTATTTTTAAAATGCAAAATATTTCATGAATAGGCCATTCCGATTGTGTTTTGTCTAACTTTATATTTGAAACAATACCTATTGTATGTAATATGTAAGTATGTATTTAAAAACTTAAAAAATGACGCGTAATGATTGATTTATTTGAGAAACATTGTTTTAGTAAATGCACACCGAAGGTTTAACTAACATATAAAATGTATCAATCTCTTGAATTTCTATTTACATGTAATAGAAATACGGTAAATTTATAGTATTAATATCAAATAACTGCAGCAACAACGTACAGTAACTCAGATTCAGATCCAACACAATACCCCGCAATAAAATAAAAGAGTAGGTACCTAACTAGGATTTAAATTTAGAATTTCTAAGAATTTTAAACTATGTACGTTGCATTTTATTAGAAACTATGTATATACATCAGTGCATCAATTCTATATTACGACAATAACAATGAATAATAAAAAAGATATATTAAAAAATATCGCTTTTCCAAAATTGTCTAAAAGAACGCCTAATAAAATAAATAAGCAATACCTCGAAACTTTTTAAGCTTCTGCAAAAAATATAGCGCTTTTCTTAAGTTCATAGAATTATGTCCAAAAAGTAAATGCTGATAGTTTTATATCAGGAGTATATTTAAATGAAATGAAATTATTTACTCTCAACATTAATGAAATTTATCATGCTTGTTGATTTCAAAAGGCTACCACTAGTTCGGAAAAAGGAAATTACAGTTTCTCTACTAGAGCGTCCTGAGAAGAACTGGCAAGAAACTCAGCGAGCATGTCTTATTTTCTGAATTTTTCTTTTTAATTGAATATTACAATTTTGATACAGTTTTTGATCTAGTTTCAAATACAAGGTTTTCTATGTAACGTGATTTTCATCTCTCCTTATCACTGCGTCCAAACCAAGACTAACTTTTACACTTCAGTTTGTATCTATCCACTCCAATTTTTACCTAATTCCTCTAATTTACTCATTCCTTATTAAGCATAGCACCACATCCAACTTCTAATATTCTATGCCAATAAATTATGCAAAAGTCACTAGGTATGTGTGTTGCCTTACATTTTCAAAGAGGCGCAATTTTTTTTTGGAAATTCATAGTTGCGTCAGTCACAATAAATTTTTGCCTAAGTCTTCTATGCTCCTATACATCTACTATATGGAGCATAGAAGACAACAGAAAACTAATTTTGTTTAAAATACTACAGAAAATCAACAATTGAATTAAAATACAAAATTGATGCAGAAAACAATACGACTTTAGTTAAAGAAAATCAATAGATCACATTACTCGCTACCTCATAAATTGCAAGTAGCGTTCAAAAATGTACATAATATTTTGTAAATACAAATAATTAAAACTCACTTCTCGCATGAGAATATCTTTCGTGTGTAATTGTCGTAATTGCTACTGTGCTTAAATTCTTTCATTGATAAGTAATAAATCGGCTTCTTGGTTGTGATTGCGTGATGATCGCTATAACTATAAATTTGGTATCTATGAAAAACTTATTCCTTTCCATTTTCAAGACATAGTATTTTTTAAAGCCATGTAGGCAGACGAGCAAACAGGCCCCTGGTAAAAGTAGTAACCTACGACCTACACCTTAAGACTTCAAGCCTCGTTTGAAGAAGGATAAGTCGAACACTTAGCCTTACGATCAGGTACGAGCGTCAGGTAGCTCGGCTGCCTAAGAGGCAACAAAAAAATCATGACGTGTTAAAAAGAAAAATTACAAATCATTTTCTACTTCACCACTTCCTATCCATAAGCTCATGACTTACATGGCTTACTTATTAGTACATTACGGATTTTTAAATTGTATTGTTTTCCAAATGTTGTAATAAATAGGACACCATCTCTCGGTATAGTAAATAAAAGTACAGATTAAATTTAACATTTATTTCCTTTGTAGCTTCGTCTCACCAACAAACACCACGATATTGCACTTAAAGTACATTATTTAATAATCACATAATAAATAATGAGAATTAAAACTAAATTCATTTCTGGTTTTCGACAAGTCTTTAAAATAATACGTAAAGTTCGTTTTCCATTTTCTTAAAATGACCAAACTCTTTCACACTTTTATACATTTCTAATAGCGATTTTTTTTTAAATTTTGTCACACTTATTTCCAAACTTAATTCTATATCATACACACTTAGTACTAAAATATACAGAAGTTCCTTAAATTACATCTTATGAAGATTTTTTCATCTCTTTCCTTTCGTTTTGTTTCCGCGTCATACTTTCTCTTTTACTCTCTGGCCTGGTCATTCTTTTCGGATAGGAATGATAGTTTCTTGGGTATGACGGAGGTTTCTGTTTGCTAACAGGCGGTACGTAATGTGCCGGTACAGTATACTCGACTTCTGAACTACTATCTTGGGTCTGGGCCGAATGCATTGACTGTGAATTAACATATGCTACCTTTTCATCTGTTCCTGGGTTTCTTAAGAATGTCTGTGGTACCATTACTCTGTATGGTGACTGATATTTGTAAGAGTAGGGCATCGGAGTAACGTAGCTCACCGTTTGTACAGGCCCGTTAGTCTGTTTAGTTTTATACGACAAAGGAAGAACTGTTGCTACAGTATGATCTTTACTGGGAAAATTTTCTGTTAACACTAATTCATTGGAATCATCATGTGATTGCTGTTCATATACATATGCTTGCGGGGATTCAGCATTTTGTTGCGCGTAAAGCTGTTTTTGATGTTCTTGGGCAAGCTCTTCTTCTGATGCATAAACAGCAACATTTTCTTGTGATTTATCTTCATGATAAGCTGGAGAGCTTGTTTCCGGAGGCCCATATACTGGACTGGCACTGTATCCCACGGATGAAGTTACCGCGTAATCAGCATAGTCAGGAGATGTAGTGTGAGCTTCATATTGACTTTCAATATGTTTTTGCGGTTGTCTGTACTCATAGTTCAGTGATACTGTTTCTTGATTGTTAGCATGCGATGGCACTTCATATTGCACTTCAGCTGATGTGTCCTCTACACTGTATGTCTGAGGTATGCTGTGTTCATTACCTGTTTGACTTGCCGGGTGACTGGGAGCTTCTTGAACTTGTTGCTGGTATTGAGGCTGTACATAATACGTTTGTGTAGGTGCCCGAGATTGAGGAACGTATTTATACTTATATTCGTATCTTTGTTGATGGGCAGGCTGCCTGTAGTGAGAGTGACCTGGAGTATGATAATATTGTTGCTTCACATAACTGGATGGGTAACGAGCCATAACTGGTCTTACAGCAGAATACTGGACTCCTGAATGGTCAGAATGTGTGTAAGAAGGTTGAACGTAAGGAGCTGCATAATGATGTTGTTCTTGCACAGGTGCAACTGGAACTTCAGGAGACTTCAATGCCAAAGGTTCATGGTAAGTCATCACTTGAGGTGCAAACGAATAACCACTTTTCTTGAAATACTCGTTAACTAATTCTTGTAAATTAACATTGTTCAAGTAACGTGAAAACGGGTAGTTCTCTGGCAGATTTGCAAAAAGTTCAGCAGTTGGATTTTTCAAAGATGAACTTGGGATTCTCAATACCAAAACTGGCACAACGCTTTGAACGTTAGAAGGACCTTGTAAATTGTGAATCAAATCAGGTGTCAACCCAGCTCCTTGGAATTCAGGCCGTTTCAGTAATTGTGATGGCTCAACTAAATAATTTGACATGACTGAGGGAAATTGTCCGCTAAGGCCTGAAAAACCGTGGCCGTTGTATGTTGTGTATAAAGTAGATGGATGAGATATAGGAGCTGACACTTGTGAATAACCTCCGTGGACAAAGGAAGGCGGCGGAGAGACTAACCCTTTGATATTATTATAATTTTTATGCATCGAAGCAACATGATGTCCATTTTCATTTTCATCTTTTACAGGAACTAGTTCAAATGCTTGAGAAGGTTGTATTTCTACTTTAGTTGCGACAGTTGTATATCTACCTCCGGCATTCGTGTGATGAGTAATATGATGTGTTGTCGGAACAATATCCTCTTGTGAATATGGGTAAATCATGAATTTTCCTTTTTCTTGGACAGGTTTTCCGAAATATGAATACGTATAACCATTATTTGTTCTATATCCATAACCTAAATTTGCATCTATAGTTCTTTTCCCTTTTGACTTTGTGTCTGTATCATTAACTATTTCGATAGCTATAACAGCTGGAAATGGTGTTAACGTGGTGTTTAATTTAGAATTTAGTTTGATATCTTTATCTTTTTCTTCCTTTTTATCCTTATTTTCTTCTGTTTTGATACCAAATTTCGCTTCAACATCTCTTAAAAATTTTCTTTCATCATCTGTTAGTGTAGAATTACTCTTCTTGTCTTTATCCTTGACATCAGGTTTATATTTCTTTGGTTCAGGGCCGGCGAAGGTCGATGCCAATATCGCACAAAATAATATCTGAAATTGAAAACAAGATCCAATTAAAATGTTATTTTTTAATAATGATATGTACTAAAGTTGTTTTATTTAAATGTTGGTATTATATTTAATTTAAATATGCGAAAGAACTCTTGTAAATATTCATCTCTTTAAGGTAAATTGACATTGACATGTCAAACCTTTTAGGCAGCTTTTACAGCTTAGTCATTATGGCAATTTTCATATGTAAAACTAGCGTTGCTTTACTAGTAATTGACAAGTAATGAGGTAACATTTGAATACTGCATAATCATCATCATATATGGCAGGCCTATTGTAAACCTTTTAAAGCTACAAATTTGTTCATAGACTGCAACCTTTTGGCAAATCTTTGTTCTCTAATTATTTCAGTAGTTATCTTTTAAGGAATCTCGTTAGACATTCGCGTGTTGGACAAACCGCGTTCGCTCTCTACAAGAACTACAATTAGGTAACATAACTTCTTAACATTGGACATATTGTGAAATTTAACTGTATGTTTTTCGAAACTGTACATCGAAGTCACTAAACTAGGCTGATGTGTACATGATGCTATTGTAAATAGTTTATTTACAGGTCGTTGACCACCATGACATAATTTATGTTACGTTAATACGTCTGAGAGCTTGCGCTTACTTTGAAGTAATGCCAAGGACACAACTTCTATCACGTGATGTTTTCATACTTAAAAGTGGACACAGATGTAATATGACAGTTATATCTGAACGTTTCTACTTGTGAAGTATAGCTGAGCAGAGTAGTATGGCATACCTGCAAAGTTGTGCAACCCGAAATTTCTTAAAGACTAGCGTGTAAGGCATTTCTATCCCAGTAATTTTAATTGCAAGTAGAACACCTAGGATATATCCAAATATATATTATTTTATGACGACATTTTGAAGATTATATTTTATTTAAACCTATATACCTAAATTTTCATCATAATATATTAAAAGAAACGTACAATCCTTCTTCCCAGTAACCATGTTGATATGTTACAGGTACCTATCTCAGAACTTTTCATCTCCCATGTGTCTCACGTAATAAATATTATATTTTCCAGATATTTAACTTTTATCAGCACATAATAAAAGTCACACCGTAACTGAGAACTACAATAAATATTATTAATTGTCATTTTATGTACCGTTCGCGTGTTAGTCGTTTATTTTATGAATAAACATCTCGAGTATTCGTTACATTGGTCAGAGGAAAATAAAGATATTTACTTGAGTGATATAAAATATGTTTAATTTAATAGCTATAATGTACTTTAGTGAAAAATATCGAGTAATTTGTGTAAACCTCTTAAGTTACTCAAATTATATTGTTATACTACAAGACAGTATGTAGACGACACTTTGACTTGGCAAACTTTTTACGTTATTTCAAAACTTAGTCCACACAGTAAAAATAAAACTAATCACATAAACATATAATTGATTATTACTATTTGGCAGTATTTGTTAAAAATATCAATCGTGTTTACGGTGGAGTAAACACATTTCGAACCTCTGTCTACCTGTCATCTATTTCAGACAAATCAATTGACTAGCTAGTTGATGACCCCGCAAAACTTACCCTGCAGTTCTGACCATATTTTCAGGTCACTTTAATACACCGGGTTACATTGGACTATACATATAGCCTTATTCGATAAATAATTTAACATTGAATTGATTTTTAAATTGTACCAGCTGTTCCTGACCGCGCGTTCAAACAAATAAACTTTTCAGCTTTACATATTAGGTAGTATTCGGTCGACATACTCATAGCTATAGTCAAATGTCGTGTACTTGTTCGTCCGTCTATTACCCCATTTAGACAAGTTAATAAACTAGCCTGCACTCGGGCGAGGTCATGGAAAGCGGTCGAAGCAACCAATCTCGTATAACACACGCATGTACAGAATATACTTATGTAATGACGATCTTTCTTGGATAAAACATTATTGTACGTACCGGATATAGATTTTATAGTTAGTGAAACGTTTATTGAAATAATAGAGAGTTTATTGAAATTATATACCTGCTAAGCGTGTTGCATCTAAAAAACGTGGAGTACAACTCAACAACAACAACAAGAGAGATAATTAAAACAATCAAGCAACTATTAAAGCTTTTAGCTTAAATTAAAAAAGTATTTAATTATTGAAATTCCAAAATTGGCTATTAGGAAATACCTATAATTAAACCCGTTTTTCAGCTCTAAAAATTAAAAATGTTTACACTCTTACGTAAATAATTATAAACAAACAATTAAACTGAAAACATCTTTCTATTTTAATTCAGCCCATAAAGTAAAACTTAACGTAGTATTAGTATGTTAAGTTCCTCAATTTCACTAATTAATTATTTAACTCTATGTAATATGGTAATTAGACAAGTTTTAATTGCTCAGATTAACATTTGACTTCCACGTAACAAGTTGCATGACCGTCGGGGTCAGTAAGCACACTTCAACATGCATTCCCGAGATGAAAGCAGCAGATTCAGGTACTTAGGCTGATACGAACGAATAAAAGTGAAAGTTAAGACGAACCCGGCTTAAGGATTGCAACATTGAGTAACAATGCACTTCCCATTTAAACTAAATTTCATTGTTAAGCTTGGAGTTTAGATTCTATCTAGATTTAGTTCTAATGAATCAATGCATGTATCGAAATTTTAGATTTGTGGTTTTGTTAATAAATATGTATCGTAATTATTATTATTAATGTATTACAATAGGTTAAACACACGCGAACTTCAAAAATGCTTCAGCAGTAGCGTCCAGCTAAGGACAGGAACACTCGTTCCCCAAAGCATTCCTCGTGGAACAACTGGTAAAGATAGCAAAGACACCCGAAGTCTTTCCAAATTTGTTGGCTTCTGACTTCTTCCATATATAATTATTGTTATTAACGTTGAAAGACTTATTTACATTTATAAAAAAATACGGGTCATAGTAATTGTACTCCAAAAAAAGCAAAAAATAATGTAACTTCACATTACAATCGTACGCAAACCGAATTTAAAATTGCACATCTCGTGTACTGAACCATAACAATCTAAGATGACTCCACAAATCCGACAACCGGCAATTATGTTCAACGACCCAATTCTAAATTGACATGTTACATAATCACACGGGTACCAAGCCTTCGCATAATGCGCCATTTTTGTTGATTTTATTTTTTAAACAAACTATAACGGCCTGTAATGGGTTTAATGATGATCTGCGTAATCTTAGTGAAGGTACGAAATGTACTCTGTATTGTTAAGTGAATTCTATGTTAGATTGTGTAAGAGATATAGTTTGCATAAAAGGTATTTTTAATTAAAAAATAAATTATTATTAAATTAGAAAATATTAATATTCGTTGTTATTAAACGATTATAAGAGTATTTCTAGTTATGTTACATAATTCGCAGTTTTGCGCCTTATAGGGTTGTCACTTTGCAGGCATATAAAAACCATTTAATGAATTATGCAGGGATTTATTCTCTAGACAGTTTACGACAAAATTTTAATGTTATGAGTTAACGTAAATTTCATAAATTAAGGTCGTGATAAAAACACCTAACAAAGAGATTATACTTTCGCAATTGAATTTGTGGTATAATATATCGCAAACAAGGAAGTTTTACTAAACAATACTATCTAAATAACATCACTTAAGTTCGCCATTTGCGGTATAATATTGTGGTCACAGCTTAAAAGAGTGTTTCATATTATCATACTTTTTGGTAATTTATACATTTATCTATTATATTGTGAGGTGGTTTTTGCGAAGTTTAATTTGCAATGTAGTGGATTTATTACGATTATTACTACGAGTATTACATCTAAGTTACAATTGAAGAATCACTCCAAGGAATTCGAATCAAACAATAATTTAGAGCTTAACAATATGAATAACCATTATTTCATTAGTAAGGGAAATTCTTCTATATACAAACTAGCTGTCCCTCGCAACTTCGTCTGCGTCACATAGGAATTGGTCCCGGTGTAATTTTTCTAAAAGTACTCATCAGAACGCTTCATTAGAGCCTAAACACGATGAAGTTATCTTGCATATTGACGGAGTTCCTGTGGCTCCAACTTCCAACTCCATCATCAGACCTTGATCTAAGCTATCCTATCTCTCAAGTTGGACCAGACTGCTCACGGTGTGCCAATTTAATTTAAAATCGGTTCAGTAGTTTAAGAGTCCATCGCGGACAAACATCGTGACACGAGATTTATATATATTAGAAGATATAGAAGAATTTTAAATACAATGATCACGCGAACAAAAATAGCTTCCGTTTAATAAATTAGAAGTGTATTACGCTACGTAATAATAATTTACGTAATCTTAAATACTCATTTAAATTGCACCACGCAATCTTATTCTAAAACATCAAATGAATAATCTCTCTCATAATTCTCGGCTTTTAACTTTAATTACAACCTCTATGGAGCTCGAAGTGATGTAACTTTGATGTAAAAATGCATTTCACAGACTAAATTGAAAAACTTTTTTGAAATTCATTATTAATGAGATCCGAATTTAGAATAAACTTTTAGATTGAATCACAAATTATGGTGATGTGCCGTTTATAAGCGATCAATGTGTTAATTTGAATAGAATTTAAATTTAAATTAAATGTCTTCCGATTGCCATAATCTCAAGGGCAAAATGATTTTAAATTTAAGTTGCTCTAACTTCTTTATTTTTCTCTATGGGATACTTTTGTCTTAATACTTGAGATCGTACGGTATCCTCAAGGTTCCAGGGTTGACCCATGATGAGATTGATTTGAAAAGATGTTGGGGACTATCTGTTTTCACTTGATGATGATCATCCGTTCCTGAGACCAATGAGAGTTCAATTATCGACTTACTAATTTAATTAGAAATTAAAATTGAATATTCGAGATATTATGCATAAGTTATTAAGAGAAAAGTGTTGCAAAAAATTGTATCGATTACATAAGAGAAAGTAAATATGAAATTTTAATTGAATTATCACATTTATTATGCAATTAATATGTATCAATTCGTAATGAGTTCGCTAACAGTTTTTTTTTCATACTTTCTCTTGCATAACTAGATTAATATGTAGATAAATAAAAAAATAAATTATGGTTTTACTATTATTATCAAGTACGTATATCTTTGCGAAAGTAAGCATCAAGCTGACGTTCTAACTGTTCATAAGTGATTACTATTTCAGAAATAACTTTGAAACAGGAAAAAGTATCAGGGATCTTACATCAAAACAAAATTAATGTTGTTCAACCCTACTGTATATTCTAAATTCGAATTATGTATTACGCATTTAATTCAAAATGTCATTAACTTGACGAAAGAGATTTTAGTCGATCGATTTTTTTTCCTATTCCATATTCAAATTTTTAATAGAGCGTTAAATTAAAATATCTAAATTAGATATTATTTTAAGATAAAACAACTTGCAAAATTAATTAGGTATCGCAGAATTATTCCAAATTCAATCTTAACACGTTGTTCTTGCGTTTACATTATTAAACTTCGTTGTGTGAAATTCGAAAGCTCTTATGTTTCATAATGAACCATAATAGTTTATGTTTGTTGCTATTGTTATGATGTTTTTGACCAAACACACGTGCCATTGACCTTGGACGACCGCTTTCATCTACAGATGTCCAAATTCAAATGTTTCTGTTATTTTAAAATTAATATGGATTAGTTTAAAAGTTATTTATTTTATGTCCGACATTTGAATCAGTTCCTTTTCTTGACAAACTTCCCGGTTTCCGATTGAGATGACAGTTTGTACGCAGATGTAACAATGCAATAATATGACAATCTGGTGCTGATCCAACGATGGATTCGGAAGGTGGCCATAGGAACACTTGTACTAAACAAAACAGACACGTCGTGTTTGGGCTATACAGCTAAACGATATCCGGAATCTACTACTAACATAAAAATTTTTTGAAGAAGGTTAAATTATGATATATTCCACTTCAAAATTCTCAAAGTTGTACAATTATAGTAGTTTTAAGTTCTAAGAACTAGTGTAGTATTTTACACTATCTCCAACAACATCAAAATTCTTGTGGACCCAATTACAAAATACTCGTAACTTTGTCGTATGCGTATTTCTACTCCGCCTTGCAACTTTGTATTATCATTCAGTGTCCTCATTTTCTTGGCAAGCAAATGTTCTTATAGGATAGATAAAACAGTGGCAGCAGTAAATACATATTTTAGTCGAAGTATGCAAAAATGAAGATTTGACTTAATTGTTTACAAATTTACATTACTTCAATGTGAATATAGTTTTAGCTAAATAAATGCAAATAATAGGAATTTGGAGTATTAGTTAATTAAATATACCTACATTTAATCGATGTTTTTTGTTATTGTTATTGAATTTGTTAAGTTAGGGTATACAATGCTTAATTACTACTATAGACCCCACGCCACTGCTAGTCAAACGGTTGCTCGAATGCCGTAGTTGGAACTTTGATATGTGATGACTACCTATAAGATATTTTGTGACCATATCTTAAACCGTTATACAGGTTAGTGTACAATTAATTTATTTCCCGCCAAATAAGTATAATATTTTTATCATAGTTCTCTGGGTATGTCGTAAAAGTTTGTTTTATTTTTCTTTGTATTTGGTATTCTTGCAAAGTGTAATAGTCTAAAGTACTTGAAACTAGAAGAACCGGAAAAGAGATCAAGGAATTCAAAAACTATTATATAATTCTACGTATCAAAAACTGCATAATATTAAAAATAAAAGTTGTAGTTCATTAAAAATAAGTAAATATTTACCGTAGTTAATAACCGCATTTTGCACGTCGCGTCACTGGCCGGCACTTTCTGTCAACAAGAAAACAATCGATAAACTAATCGTATAAACACAACACTAGCACATCACAACACTACCACGAACCTGTCTGTTTACACCGGAGACTCAAAGCGGGCATGTGCAAATGAATCCGCGAATCACTGTGTTACGTTCTTTTATACCACGGAAATGTTCTCACGAGATGCGCTCGGCTTGACCAGAGGCAGGTGGAGCGAACTCTACGGCCGTGCACCCTGATCGACTGAACTGACTGCGCGCTTTCACCACGGTCCATTATCGACTATCGATATATTTTTTATCACTTTGCGACTTTCACGAATGCATCCGAATTTTGTTTGGACTTGATTTTAGTTCAATTTCACGGTCGTCTTAATTAGTCGCTCGGAGATGCAGGAGAAAGAAGAAAGAAGTTTTTGTTGAATTGCATTCATAAAATACGTTTGCATTTTTTAAATGGAATCGCAAACTGTTAACCGTCATTTATATTCTGAAAAATAAAATGAAATGAAATTCCAACCACTTTCGTTCAGACGACCTGTTAACTTCTCTGTCTATGTCAATTAAAGTATTAAGAAGCACTGCCTATACAAAATACATAATAATCATCGTTATCAACTCATACAGTATGTCCTCTAATTGGGCATAGTCACTATCAATGAATATAAGTCATCAATATGTAAGGTACTGAAATACCTTGCCATCACAATAAAGACTTTGAAATAATTATGTTCAGAACAGCAAAGTTAAACAAGTTATACCTACAACCTAGCAAAGTTAAAAAAAATTTAGACTATTTCAGCAACATGATTGATCAATAACCTTCAAAATATTTCAAAAACTACTTTCGCGAGATTAATTTAAAGACTCAGAGGTAGCAATGTTATCAAAAAGTTTATCTTTGTAATATTCACATCTATAGATAAAATAGCCGCACTATTATTAAGTGAACGAGTAACATGTCTCGAAACTGGTGGCGCTTTCAATTTATTTACATACAACTAGCCGGCTAGTTCACAACTTTTAGCGAATTGTTATTGATAAAGAACTTGATTAATTTATATCGGCTAACGACATGAGCGACATTGATTTTGTCGGTGTAGATCTCAAAAAATACGTCTGAATTAAGTTATTGTTTTGGTAATTAATAAAGAATTAAAACGTTACTTAAGTGGCACAATTCTTTTACACTTAATTTAGGAACCTCCTAGGTACGCTTTCAACTCGGAATTATCTGTTTTAGATAGAGATAATAAATTCAAAGGTTAATTTGAAATTTAACTTAATTTAAATAGACAACTTTCGCAGTTTATTTCAGAACATTTTCAGGTTTTTTATTTTACAATACAATGTAAAAAAATCTTCTAATCTGACGCCACAGCAGGATATCAATTCGAATAACTGCAAAAATATCGCAAATTGCAATTTTTATTAACATCTTTTTACATTGTTGTTCTATTACCTGCATGCTTGTAACTTCCGCCCATCATGCAGTACAACAACATAAATAGCTAGGATTACATCAAACATGTCGATAATAACCGTGAATTAATATTGTCTATTGCGAAACATTTTTCTTTATTTTCTGTTTGAATACTTTCGTATGTAAATTGAGGAATTAGAGCGTAGAGTACACGTTTCCGCTAAATATAATGTGTGAATTGTTTCGTAATAAACAGTTCTTTTTTGGACGTCTTATTCCACGCCAATTTATCCGTTCAAAATAATGTAATGAAAATTTTTAAAATCTAAACTTCATTCAATCGTTATGGCTAAGATAAGACCTTAGTTGTTGAAGCTATTTTTTATTTCAAATATTGTAGCAAAAATTTAAAATTAACTCAACTACTTTGTATTGACACATCTTTTTTACCTGCCTCTATTTTCACTGGACATCACCGAACAAGCCTACTATAATTTTCCATAAAAATTAAGAGAAAAAGAAGATCAAAGCTTGTCACCTTATAGAATGTTTGAATATTTATTTAAATGTTTATTCAATCTTAGTTTTTTTACTTTATTTATTTAAATATACATTAACGACATAATGAGTTCCTTGACAGCAACTACACGTGCAACATAGGCACGTGCAAAATATAAATAATTTAAAATTATTGAAACGCAGCTAAAAGAAAGTGAATGATAACCGGTTGTGGACAGGAAGCGTGCCTAGACCGAATGTCACAGGAACTTGAATTATAAACAAAAAAGTAATATCACATTAATATTGTCAAGCACGTGTCGGCGGATAAGTAAAGGTTCTGTAGCTATAAAAGGTAATTTCATATTTTTGTTGTATGTTTACGAATTAACAACTTACTTAGGGATGACAAGTAGAAATTTCCTTAATTCATGACAGATGAGAACGAGGTGGTAAGAACCCGTTTGGTAATTGTATAAATGATTAGAACTGACATAACATTTTGTTTGTGTTATTAAAGAAGAGCCGAACCAAGCTGATCAACACTGTTTATCACAATTAATTGGAAAATATTTAGTAGTATTAACGTTTTCATTACTTCAAATGACAATCATCTTTCTATCGTAAAAAAAGATGGCGAGTAAAAACCCTAAATTGATAACATTATGTTACTTTTAAAATGTTATTGCTGCAAGAACTGATTTCATTCTGTAATTTGTATATTTAATCTTTGGTTTACTGAAAATAAAGTAAATCTACTTCACACGATTTAAAATTTCTATCTAACACGATCAAATCGAGTGTGCAACCCTAAAATAAAGTGCAATATCAACGTTTTCACTTTTATACCACTTCACTGTCGTAATACAAGTATTAGAAGTATTCACTATTTTAACATTTATGGTATATTTTTGACTAAAAAGGTTAAAACTACTTTTTCACGCTTTATTAATCCATAACTTCCATACTTAAAGTTAGAGGTATTTTACGTCGTATTATTTAAATTTATAGATAATTATTTATGAAGTCACTAAATCTTGTTATCTTATATAACAAGATATAAAATAGTCAAAAGATGAGGTCAAGTGTAAAATTAAACGAATACAACCACGAGATAAAGCTTGTATTATATTTTTGTTTTATTTTACAAATAAATTAATGAAGTTTCTAATTTCATGAATGGCGACACTTCCGTGCAAAGCTTTTAGTGTTCGCCTAGTTGAACATTAAAATATTTTAAATTGAAAAATGCATTTGCATTCCGAAAATTTAATTTGTATTTTTAATTTCATTACGTAATTTGAGTTAGTAGTTTCTTGACCTTTTCCGTTTTGTATAATGAAAACAACCAAGTATTAGAACGAACTTTAACTAAATATAAGTTTGGAAATTGTCACAGAAGTGAATCTAATTTAAAATACTTTCATGCATTTTCAACGGGTTCTTACCACGATATTTTTTTAATTGGGTTGTCTCGATATTTCAACGTTGTTGCAAACGTCATGATCACGAGAAGACTGGATACTGCTGGTCGATTTAAGGCAAACAAATCTGTCTACCCTCTTTCTCGTTCGCTTTTGGGTAGTACCACTGGAACTCGAACTCACATCACGACAAAGAAAAAGGGCAGGCAGATGGTAGATTAAGTAGAACGTCAGCCGCTTTTCTTACCATACGTCAAAGGTGTGACAGACAAGATACAGAGGATTGTGGATAAATATAACATGAAAAACTACATTTACATAATCGTATTATAGATAACCGCGAGTGTCTGAATAAGTGAATCTAATTTACCCTCAATTATTCTGTATCATTGCCAAAGCTCCAATTCATCTATACCTATTGTTCTACTTACACACTCTTGAGCCGGAGTTATTAGCCGGAATCATTCTTATAGCTGATTTAATTGCGGAAAAGAATTAGTAAATAAATAATGCCAATGTATCTTATGTATTTCAGCATATTACAAAATCATACATTCAAATAATTATTCAATATGTAAATCAGAACTTAACCACAATCAAAGTTATAAAACCTACAATTACAAGTGATTATCTTTAATAGCTCATTCAACAACAACACAACACATTTAAATTTCCTTCCTTTCCACTTTACACACGAAAAATACGTTACGTGGATTTACTTCATCGCACTCATCAACTTCACGTAACCGACTTAGTTTAAATTTGCGCTATAAAAAACTGTTCCCACGTTCCTACGGTTTTTAAAACATGACATGAAGCCAACTAATTTCATTACCAGTAAACCTTAAGGATGTTGAAAAAGAAATATCAGATGTTTTGAGACTGCTTTGCTTGGGTGTAGCTTTAAAATTTGTCGTTGCTAAGCTTGTATCATATTTTTAGTTTATTAATCAGCAATTTATAGTATATAGCAAATTACGGTATGATAATTTCAAACTACATCTCGCGTTCATATATTATTATGTCAAGGAAAAGGGTAACAGTAGACTCTCTATCAAGAAAAGCTGAATTTAAGACTACAAAAACACAATAAAAAATTCAATAACTACTTGTAATTACTTTTAAATTTGAACTACATATTACAATTGCATAAAATAGGTATTGATGTAAACAATAGAGTGGAAAGTAAATTAATTTAAATCATTGCCTACCAAAAAAAACTAGCTTTACAACAAAAACCATCATCGTAACAAGTTTGTGAATGGAGCCGGACGCTAATGTTAGGAACACAATGATGGGAACGTAATAACCATTTAAAATTTGCTCTCGTAAATGATATTTCAGTGAAAAGCGACGGTTTTATTATAATGAGGCGTTGTGTAATAGTATATAATAATTAACTCAAACAATTTGCAATTAAAATGGCTTATTATTCGTACAAGTAACTCTTATGATTCTAGTGTACAAGTTATGATTAGAATTCTTTGAATTTGTTTAGATGCCTGTTTCACTATCACTCTTATTCGATGTTAGCGCAAATTTATCTGAATTATGTTTAAAACTGTGACAAAACGTACTATATTGTTCATAATAATTAAAATGTACTTGGGTTACACATTTTTTTAAACATAATTGTGTAGAGTGTAGAGTCCATTCTAACTAGGTATTTATTTTTATATCGCGATAACTATCAGTTTTTCTCAATAAATGAAATTCAGGTAAAAACCCCTCTAATTAACAAGACTACAGAATAATGCAGTGTGAATATATTACACTGATTTTTATTCAGCAAACATTGCGATAGTCTCGTACGAAAGTGAGAGGATCAAATTTAGATGTATCTTTGCAGAATGTAATACCCTGATTTGTATAATGACTCTTCCGTCTTCTTTCAGAATGTTTGTGTAGTCATCACTTACATTGCACTAATAAACCGCAGACAAATATAAATAATAGCTACTTTTTATTTTAATGTTTCGCATGCAGCAATACTAAGGTGTTTTAGCTACATTATAAAGTTTTGAAAGATTTGTCACACTTGCATTATGAAATGGAAAATGTTTTTGTCGCAGTTGATGAATGCTATTTTTCACAGTATAGTGCTAAGCTGACCATTAGCTATTTTATTGCAATTATGAGATGAAAACATCTTGTGTTAAGCTGGTATTTGCAATAAACACGGAAATGGAAATGTTTATATCACGTATTTTACACTATTATGAACTTACAGTTAGTTTTAGACCAGAACGGATTACGGAACAAACTACAGACAGACGAAATATGTACCTGAACAAACTGCTCCCGTTCCATTTAGCGTCCTACTGGAGTCCTCTCTTAGTTGAAACCCACCAAAAATACCCGAACTATTTGCCCATCTCTAACTCCTACATATGTAGCGAGGATCCATAGCAGCGACTGCAATGACTCTGAGTAGTGAAGACCAGGAACCCGAGGGAGAGCTAACCAGCATAGACTAGAAAACGTGACGTTTAATTTCATCTTTTCCATTACACAAGACACTTATTATTGAGTCATATAAGCCGTTAGATCGTCTGCCTACGAGGCAATAAAAAACACAATAATCAAGCGAAATAAGAAAAAACAGCTGTGAAATATCCCATCTTATATTCTACTTGTTTTCGTTCATTTATATTCAAACAAAAGGTCTTATCAACTGCTAACCAATGTTAGTATGCGGACCACATTATGAGGTTAGTAATGTAGTTCAGACAGGCCATCGACACTACTTAATGAGAAACTTGACTGTCAAAGTACCTATACTCAAATAAAGAACGTTATCATGCAACTTAAAAATGAAAACCATTAGTATGATGTATCTATTCAACTCAGTATTTAAAGTTTTAAAAAGTTACCACAAATCGAATGATCAGCGAATATTACTACTTATACTATTATTACGAAATTTGATAAATTTCCTTTTGTCGTGAAGTTAAATGACGAAACGAAACCTACACTTAGTATTTCACTTCTACTCACAGTAATGATTCATGAACGTGTTTAATTACTCGTAAGAGTTAATAGAGACTTCTAAATAGAGTTGTACCTACATTAGAAGGTCTAATTATCTTGTAGGACAACATCGGTGTATAATTTTATAAAGTAATCAGATTACTACATTGTTACAGATTACATTTACAGTAGCAACAGATTCTGTTGCTATGGATTTATATTAGGATTAATATTAGGTGAAATACTAATTGCAGTTATTGTTGGAAAAAAGTTGGTTTTGTAATACTTCTTCTCTTTTAAGTAAAGGGCCTAGTGGATTTGCACAGGCAAATGTATACCAACGATTTGTGAAATAACAACTCGTATGAAAAATAATCACCTGCATTTTCATAAAAACATATTTAAAATTGTAGGTACAAAGATAATAATATTTCCTATTATATACCTACTTATTTTACACCTACCATCAACAGTAACACCAAATTTAAAGTGTCTTACTTCGAACGCAAACATATCAATTACAATAGCACCTATTTACCACACGAAAGGTGTCAGTGTTCCACTTACGCCACAGAAACGTCTATACAAAGACGTAATTGATATATGATCTTCACGATCTTGTGAGGTTGTTAGTCAACTGTCGAAAGCCTATTTAAGATAACTTGTTAAGGCGTATGCTAACTTTTATGTCAATCAAATAAACTATGTCGAATTTTCTGATGCACGTTTTATGGTGTATGTTTCAATTGGTGTAGGTATATAATTAGTAGGTTTATAATTTAGATTACTTGACTATTGACTTTTGCTGAGCCGCAAACTGAATCTGAATCTAGCTTAAAATGCAATAGCAATAATAAAGTTTTAAAAAATCCCCGTTGTTTTGGCGTGAGAATGTGACAAAATCCATACATACATACATAAACACAAATTTTATGACGTATAATAATATTACGGTTTTTTTCAAATTAACTCATGCATATTCTTGTAATCTTCATCAGCCATGCGTAACAAAATATTCTCTCATAATCCTTCTTAATATGTATTGAATTCGACATTCATATTTAATTATATTAAATCGCTTTCATTTTCATAGACTAAACGGCATATAGCTCGCAATTTCACTCGCATGATAATTTTAATGATCATAAAAGTTTTTATCTGAGATCACGCAACTTAAGAGATTAAGCAGTCATGTTATATATCTTCAGTTATTAATTGCATTTGTTTGCATGCCGGGTGTGAGCAACAGAAGACTTAAGTTTGGTTTTACTCTGAAACCTGGAATCTAAATATAAAACGTACAGTGATAAAATATAAGTTATATAAACTTATTTTTATCGTACTGAATATAGGTATTCCGGAATTCGTTCAACGTAAAAAAAAATTCGTAAACCATTCCTTTATTTTTATTTTTGTGTTGCCATGTAGACAGACAAGCCAATGAAATTTGGCTTTATTTCCTAAATTTGGAAAATATTATTTACAATTATCTTAATTCAATCTGTGTAAAATCACCACTCTAATTTACAATACACGGTAATAAATTGAATTATAGTTCTATTATAGTTTTTATTCATAAACTCAATAATCCAATTAATACGGCGCTTAACACTACATGTTATGATGAGATAACAGACATATAAGAATCATTAGCGATTAACAGCTAAAATAAATTAAATATATCGCCTGTCCGAATCAGTTAGACACGCACTGAAGCTCTTTCAAATATGAATTAGTAATTAATTATATTGCTGTACCGACGATAAAGAATGTAACGTCAACATATAATATTGCTTGTTGAGTAATTACAGAAAGGTTTAACACCTACCAACATAATGATATATACCATGTTATACCTCACCATTTTTACACACAAACCATCGAATCAAATGAATGATCAACAAGATCGCTGTGTATGTGTATGATACACAGCGATCTTTACACGCCTGAATAATTAATTAAAGAGTCACCAATCTAGTGCTATAAGTTTTAAGTATCGACAACCTCAATATCTTCAACGAAACAGCCTGCAGTACATCATCATCATCATTATCATCAGCCTATAGACGTCCACTGCTGAACATAGGCCTCCCCCTGCAGCCTGCAGTACCTATAAAATTTAATCTTCATCTTTATATGACAAATCTATGTAGGTTTTGAACAAACAACATTGTAAAATATTATGTAAACCAAAAATATAGCGACAAAATTACTAACTGCAAAAAAATATTACGTGTATTTTCAACAAATACGAAATATCATAAACGTTAATCACATTATTATCGTAATTCAACACGAATAATATGTTATGTTTGTAAACATCTAAAGTAGTCCAATCTACAGTGACAGTCAAATATCGCAAGTAGTTTGTACAGTCTATGAGTCTATTTGAATACCACAAATGTGTTACAGATGAACATGACGTGATGAGTTTAGGAAATAGTGATTGCAATTATTTCACAACTGATCACTTAACCACTCAACTGGGAACGTCACTATTCGCTAGATGGCGAAACTGGGGACTAATTTTGATTTTTAATTAAACCTTATATTTTTGTTAATCTTTATTACTATACGACGCTGTATTGCATTTTCAGCGAAAATATATCATCTCCGTAAAATATGAGACTATTAAAAAATGTAAACAAAACAAGTTTTAGAACTGTGCTCAATTTTGGGTCCTGCCACAGACTTGGCAAAAGTAAACAAACCAATTTGGTTGCCAATCCCAGTTGAGTGGTTATTACAGCATTCTTTCACAATGTTAGTGAAATTGAAACTTTTTGTCCTGGGTTCTAGCAACTTACAAGAGATCTCTCTTAGAGAATGGGATGTGTTGTTACGTAAATAATTAGAGTTTGTTATGCATTTCGAAATTTTAATATACTTTAAAGTTATTCGCATAAATTAAAAATGCACTCATTATATTTAAGAATATAATATTAAGTCATAGCGTCTAGACATTTTGCACTTTTAGTTTCTTTAACGACTATTGATTAGAATGAAGAATGATTTCCGTCACAAAATAAAACTATGTTGTGATTTTGTAAAAAAGAATCAGAACAAGAGCGTTCTACTTGTAACTCAGTAGTTTTATTTTGCACTTTTGTATTTATTCTTTTCATTTAAGAATCAGTTGAATATTTTACTATTTATTTGAGTTCTTCATTTAAATGAAAAAAAAAACACTTTTTCAGATAGTCTACAATTTCTTCAAAGTTATTGACTAAGATCAAGTCCAACAAATGTGAAAAGTGGATTTAAGCTAACGAAAGATTTATTATTTTGTAGGTATGCAAGTTTAGATTTGGAATAGTTTTCATTCATTTATCTTTACATCAATAATTTTAACCTGTTACAAAAAACATCTTTTACATGAAGGAACAACGTATTTAAAAAGTCTTACCATCCGAGTCGCAATTCTATGGTATTGCATAGTTTCATTGCAGATTACCTATAACCACTTTCAAGCTCCATCATCAGATCAGCCCCAGGTCATCATAAGTGCATTGTCACGCGATATACCTCTGCGTAGAAAATGTCAGAACAATCAAAAACCGGAAAGTGTGACAAAAGCTCCAAGACTCCACCCGAACATAATTACATTGCATGTTAAATAAAACTTGTCATAAAAGTACTAAAATCTAAAAATAGAAAAACTTAAACAAAAAAGTGGGTCAAGCCATGGTTGTTTTTATAGTTTAAACTTTAACTCTTAGTTAACAGCTACAGGTATTTTTGTTATGCAAGAGGTTAAAAGTGCGGAATTGAGTTATAACTAGTTTTAGAGAGAGTTAAGAATTCAACAGATAAATCATTTCACGGAGGTTACCGATTACATCTTCGAATCGATGTGTCGTTTGATTTACCTAAAATGTCAAAATACTTGTCTTCCTTGTTTTGTTCGTGCAAGAAAATGGGGACAACGATGAGGTGTGTCAAAAATAAACTTGCAAATTGTTGCCCATACCAAACTAAAGAATCCAATTTATTAGACATTAGAAAATGCGAATATCAATAAATTATGATTTATACTTAAATAATGTTAATATGAAAGCTGTTGATACTCCTTATTTAAATAAATAAATTAAGGTTATTTTTTACGTTTTGTAATCAATTAAGATAATATTAAGCTGTAAGATATGCAATTAGTAGCAAGGCCGCCATTCGATGCACTTAATACATTAAGGTATAATATTATCATTGCTTTTTTGTTTCATGTTCTTCTCGAAACATTATTACTACACATTAATAATAATCAAAGAGTTTAAAGTTGGTTATGATATAAAAGTGGTGTTGAATGTATTGAATATAATAAATTAAGATCTAGGCGCATTCTCTGTCAAGTGAAAGGATAATTCCACATACACACATGTTAATTATAATTACGTCAAAATAATGTTTTACAGAATCGTTATTCTGTACTTTATGATCCGTCTATTTCATGTTAATGTCATAAATATCGTAATTAAGAACATATTTGATTGCTAATTTTATTACTGCTCGTATGTTATGAGTTACGACTACCGCTAATCTTGCAATGACTTGGTCCAGTTTGAATACTTTCTGATGGATGCAAAAATGGGCCTCTCTTTTGAAGTCATTTTTTTATTGCAAGATAGACAATCGAGCTTAGGGCCCACCGATGGTAGGCGATTACCGTCACTCATGAACCTCTGCAAAGCCAGGGCAAGTTTTTTATCACCTTTTTCATACTATTATATTTATAAGGATAATTTTTTAAGCAAAAGTCTATAACCGCATCATAAAATAAACCAGTAAGGAAGCTTTTTAAACATAGTAATATCTAACCTTATGCTAAATAGATTGTAACACTCCGATGACACGAAATACTTACTTAATTAATGTTATCTCTGTTAAAGTATCTGCCCTTCTTAGAGATAATGGCATTCACATAAATTAAACGTCGCATATCTTACGAGAAAAAACAGTTTTAAAATCCATTTATAATCTGAAACAATAGTAGGTAACTTACCTTCAAAGCTGAAGGGTTTGTGTGAATACATTATCCTTGAAATTTGTTTTTATTTTATTTTAATATAACCTTAAACTTAAGCGTCTTGGCATCAAACATATACCTATTACCTAGTAGTGTCCTTGTTTTTCAATGTGGTATTAAAACCAATTACTGAAATATGACATTATATATACATATGACATTATATATACATATTACAGACGACAAATTTTCGGCAACTCACGAGAGATAAGTATGAGCACGAGATCACGGCCATGACATTCATGATCCACTTGATAATTTTACATTTTCTACTATGCAAACAACACAGAAAGTGTGCCTAAATAAGTATGTAGTAAGTATTCTAAGGTGTGTTGGGGTCATTTTTCGAAATCAGATAGATTTTTTAAACACAGGCCTAAACTCGTTAATTCGTTTAATAGTCGATAGAAATTGGGATAAGGGCTTACAATTGTAGGTATATCAAAATATTGACAACGTTTTTCAAATAGTATTGCCTCTTACAGTAAGGCCTTCACATACATTTTTTTTTATTCCCAGGCAGACGGGCCACCTGATCGTAAGCAGTTACCGTTGCTCATGGACCTCTGCAATGTCAGCAGACACCATGGGGCCGCTACCTACGGCCTACCTTAAGGACTTTCTTATACATTAGAAATATTGACAATACCGTACGTGGGTTTGGGAAGCTCATCAATATGACAAGACTTTACGCTAACAAACAATATCGCATTACAACACTACCCAATGCTATAATGAAGTGAGATCTTATTATGATACCTATGATGATACTCATAAATAATGTATCACTATATGTATTTTGTTATTACACCCAAATTCTGATGTTAAGCGTCTTGAGATGCCTCATCTAATATAAAAAAGTGAAAATGTGGAACATTGTTACAACAAACTTCAAGAACAGAAGGTACAACAAAGTATAATGTTTAAATTAAAATAAAAATGAATTGACATCAATTCTATCTATAGATATTATAGCAATTGTTTTTATTCTAATATATTTATACAATAATATTTGGTTGTTATTTTAAATTGTTGTTTATTTAGGAAAGTAAAAAGTATAGATAATTTTTTTAAAAAATTGGCTATGATCAATTATAACAGTGGTTCTACAACTTATATTTCATTGTAATGGATAATATTGTTACTAATTTTACTTAATGCATAATTGGTTAACAGAAATTCTTGTTTTTGTAATGAGAACATCTCTCATGACCAAATCATCGCTACGTTTGCCCGTGGATGAGATCGATAGTATTTTTCCTTGACGTTGTGTTAAAATACTTTGATATACTTTACGAATGTGTTAATAAAAATGATTAGCATTGTCAATTCCAATTCATTGTATACAAACTGCGCTAATTTTCACACTTTCTTAAACTTTCTTCAATACTTTCTATCATCTATAATTCGTAGTTCATTTATCATACGGCATAATAACAATTAATTATAATCCTAACGACAGAATGAGATTATAATACTAAAACAATTTTTAGGGCAAATTTTTAAAGAAACCATTATTTTAGAACAGGTCCCTTTCGTTCGTATTCTCTTGTAAACCTAGTCAAATCTACTGAACCGGTTTCTATAAATATTTTTCCAATAAAAACTACGTTATTTGTGAAAATCATAGACCATATAAAAGTTCTTAAATAGGTTAAAACTAGTAAAATATTCCTCCCTTTGTGGCGCAGATAAAATTACAAGAGTCAACTATAAATTTATAATGGTACGTATATTGGATCACTAGCATCCAACACACGTAAAACAAATGACGACTGACCAATAGTTGACCTACCATTCCTACCAAGTACCTGTTGTCATTTGACTGCATTGGAAGTTGGTGATCCAATTTATAGATACCCTTTAAAATAATGAACAATCTGTTTAAATACTTTTTTGTGGCATATCATGTGCGTTTGTATGACCGCAATCGCAAAACACGTGCGTATTGCATTAGATGAGATTACAGTTATGTAATGTTATGGTGTTTTACTTTTATTTCATAAATACTGTAGCGAGAATTTAAAGTGGACATAATTTGTAAGAGTATTAAAGCAGTAATTGAATTAAATAAATTGCCTATTTGCGTGAGTAAATCAAAGCTTAAGTTAAGCATATTAATGGGCTGTACTTTGTACACGGGTGTTACTAATCGGCAAGGTATAAACAATTACTAGAGGTTCAAAACTATAGGTATTGTTGTAATTCGTAGTACAGTTGTACGACAGTACCTAATAACTGCAAATTTGATATCGATATCCCGTATGCTGCTCTCAATATAGCATTAATTAATGAATAAATAAATGAGTCAGCTTTAGCCTAAGTTGCTTAAGTCAGTCAGTCAAATCATTCATTGTTTGGTCGAACTATTTGTTGAACTGGTTTTTATAGTATTTTAGAATCAACCATTTAATTGTGAAGTAAAAATAAGTTTAGAAAAATTTGTTGAGTGTATTAAATTCATAGGACAAGACAATTTGAGAATAGCAACCGCTGAGAAAAAGCGACATCTATGCTATTATCCATGAAACTTGAAGGCTTTATTTCACTCTACAGCGCGGTTTAGAAAGTTTAACGCAGACAGAAATTTAGCGTTAACGATTTTTAAGATTTCTTCAACAGATGGCGCTTCCTTCATATTATAGTACTGTAAATCTTTCTGTAGCTTTGAAAATATCAAGATTTAGAATATGATATCGAAACAATCAATGAAATAGTGAATATTCATTCAACCATAATTACAAACTTACTTTTGCAATCTCACACCGATCTGATCTTTAACATAATTAACTTAATTAAAATATGTAATACGGTCTGTTAAAAATAATTTCTTGCTTCTAGCTAAGCATATTAAAAGCCAATAAAACCTAAATAAATAATAATACTAGGTATAAAACACATAAAGAAAGTCAACCTAAGGAAGAGAACTTCCGACCAGACAGATATTATCAAATCAAGATCTGGTTCATTTACCAAAACTTGAACGACAACCTCGTATCCGCAATTGACCCAAAATATCAGCTAGTTTTGTTATAGTATGCACTTCCAAAAGACATAATTTATGATATGACTCACTTTGAAGAACATAATAAAGTACTGACTAAATAAACTAAACTTGAAAAAAATAAGTTACAATTTTGCTGTTTAAGAAGATACAAGTTAGAGCTGAAAACTTGATTGCTAAAATATGAAACATAACACAATGTTCAATAAAAAGCGACTACAGTTTTGTATGTTATTTTAATTTTAGAATAATTAAATATTATGCCTAAGAACATCATAAATAAGCTTCCTATTCTATACTTATACTATCTATACTTCTACACTTATATTTATTAATATTATAAAGCTGAAGAGTTTGTTTGTTTGTTTGTTTGTTTGAACGCGCTAATCTCGGGATCTACTGGTCCGATTTCAAAAATACTTTCACTGTTGGAAAGTCCATTTATCGAGGAAGGCTATAGGCTATGTTGTATCCCTCTGTGACGCAGACGAAGTTGCGCGGGTCACCTAGTAGTATAATAATTTTCGCAATTGGTTAGATTCATCCAAGATTCCGTCCAAAGATTACCCCCAACAATGTCACAGACTACTAAAGTATAAAGACTAGTAAAGTAATATCAATCAATACCCTTCAAATTTATACGATTACGACAAAGTTATAGCAACTATTACTGCCACTTAAAATGATTAAAGATTTATTGCAATACTAACGCATGGCTAATGCAGTGTACGACATAGCTTACCAGTTAAATAGAAAATGTATTTCCTCTTTACAGGAAATGTCAGTGAACTTCACGCCATCCTCACTTCTTCATTTGGAAGTACAGCTTCGACTATATTTATTTAAGTGGATAAAAAAATTTACATGGATTAAACTAGACGACTTTCCATCTTCTTATCCGCTATGTATCAAAAGGCTCAGGTTTCGACCAAATCTGGTATTAATCTAAATTGATTTCAAATAATAATATGCGCCAAACTTTATCATGTGAATTGTATCTACCGACTAGCTGGCCCACACAACTTCGTCTGCGTCACATAAGGAAATTTTCTCACCGTTTAAAACTTCCCTGGACTTCTACGAATATTTTAAGATTAAAATAAGCCAAATCGGTTCAGTCGTTCTCGAGTTTTAGCGAGACTAACGAACAGCTATACCGTGTACGCTCCTTACTTGACACTGGCGAATCGTCATTGCACGGGAGCCATAAATAAAAGAAGAAGAAGAAGAACAGCAATTCATTTTTATAGATAAGAAGATTAATAGCATATTTGCTGTTTTCATTGTCTTTGTATCATTTGAGACTTTTGACAAAAGCATACCAGTGTAGGAATACTCGTACCATTGTTATAAAACTATGATTGCTTGAAACTTGGCGAAGCTGCTCATAGCTTATACAGCTTCACGTGCGTGGATAGGTCATTTATTTATATATGAATACACTAATTTCTGACTCATAATGTACCTAAGCAAGTAATCTGTGAATATGTCTTTAATCTGTAATGTCCTCAATGAAAATATAATATTAAAAACTAGCTAGGTAATTTCATGCAAACTTAATTTGGTATTTAAGAAACTGAAATTAAGGTCAAGTCTCGAAAGGGCGTGTGAGCAAAAATATAAAATATTAAAAATTTTGAAATGCTCCTATTGAGAATATATTAACATCAATATTATTGCAATCCTCATAAATATTATGTAAATGTGTGAACCAATGGACTTTTGGTTACATAGTTGATTGCTAATGTTTTATGTTTTTCTAATTTAAATTGGAACAAAGTCCTTCGAAGATCAATCATAGGTTATAGACTCCTATTAATATTTCAAAAGTCATTAATCTATATAAAACGAGAATTAACTTATTTACAATGCTAATGTTGGGTGAAGATTCTACTGTGCCTTTGAAAAACTTTACATAAATACCATCTTTACCATATCTATGGTTCTTTATTATTTTTATTGATTTTTACTTTTCATTGGACTAATAAGACTCCAAAATTCATATTTTTAAACTACTTCGACGTTCCAATAACGCTCTTCATACATTTTTAATTCCTTACAATTGGTACGTTTTGATTAACTGACAGCTAACTAATCCGTGATTTAAGTATACAGAGAGTTAGAATAATCTATAATAAAAACACAGTATTTTAGTAACAAACTCAGTTTATTCCATTTAAATAATATTATGTATAAAATACTGACCACAGAAAGTATATTTAAATATTTTAAATACATCTTTTTCTTTTACCTACTCATGCCTTATATTAGTATTATACAAAAATTAAATAATTGTTGTACTTTATTTCGTATCTTTCAGCTTAACCTACATAATATTAACCATTTACAATTACATCAAGTCTTTAAATATTAGTGATCTATAAATTTACAACACTACGTATATAAGAATTATTCGCGTTGTGCATTGCTCCCTTTGGGCGATCTTTTATAATGTCCAAAAGTGATGCCTCCTGCCGCAGTATGATACATTTGGTTAGGAAGAAAACCTCTCTCATAATCTCTTGGTGATACCTGAGCTAGGTGACGACCAGTAGACAAGGCTTCGTAGGCTTCCGCGGGATCTTTCGCGAAGCCTCTTCTCATGTACTCTATTTGTACGTGAGAAGGAATGTAGGAGTCTAATAGAGAAGTAGGTCTACGCTTGTAAGGTGGACCATAAGGTTGTGGTTGAGGACGCGGAGTATAAACACTGTTATGAACACTTGAATAAACGGGCTTTGATATCGGACGATAGAGAGGTAAGGCTTTAGGAATATGGGATAAATGTGACGGACTAGCTTTCAATAACAACGGGTTAGGATGCGGCAGTTCTGGAACAGTGCTGTGCCTATATTCTTCCCTTAGTGGAGTCCGTGATGGATAATATCGATTATATTCTTGTGAGGGAACTTTTTGATACGTCACTTCTGTATGTGTAATGCTGTTAGAATCATCATCGTGGCCTGCATCAATATCGGTGGTATACTGTACGTTTTGATAATATTGCTTGGCAGGAACAGTCTGTGCTACTGCTGGTGCTTGATACTGCACCACTGATGGGCGGTATATAACAGGAGCTGCAGTTGGTTGTGGTGCTGCTGTAGGTCGAGGACTGTAACTAACAGAAACAGGGGCATTGGAATAATGAGGAACGTATGTTTTTGCTGTAGGCGGTACATACGCTGGTATCTCTATGTAATTTGTTTGAGTTTGCACAGCTTCATGCTGTCCTTGATAACCAACTCGAGTACTCGAAGCTGGTGAATAATGAACAGCGGGCTGTGACGTAGGTTCATGACCTGATTGCTCTTGGTAATACTGCGGAACTAAATAAATTTGCATCGGTACGTTAGACAAGTAACCGACCATAGCTTGTTGAGTCGGAGAAGCACCGAATTGTGGTTTCGGGTGGACAGCGGTTTGCAACCTTTCTGGTGCTTCAGTCACCGAATATTGGTGGACATAACGTGGTTCAGGCGTCGGAGTTGATTCGAAATACCTTAACAAACCACTTTTCAAAAACTCTAAAGGTATTAACCCCGTTTCGGAGTTATGGCTCGTTTGTAACCCATGACCTGATTTTTCAAGTTCCGTCTCCTTTTCACTCTTCAAATTATCTTCCTCTATGTCTTGCAATTCTATTTTCTTTTCTGCTACCACCGCGCAGGCTATTCCAAAAAGGATCGTCACCTGAAAGTAAAAGTGAAGAAATGAGAATGAAAGTCACTGCCAGTCTAGAGTTGTTGCGTATATGGGCCCCAAGGTGCGGCGACAGGTGCACTCGCGTAACAAACAGGTGAACGGCAAAAAACAGAATAGAACCTATTACAGAACCGGCTACCTTCGCTATGTGATGAAGACGAGATTACTAACTTTTACTTGTAATCTATGTGGTTAAAAGATTCCATCACTCTCGCTTGGCTATGTTACATGTGGTCGCAGTAAGTGCCAATCTACACCTGTCATTATTTGTCCATTTCAGTGGCGACGTGATGTACAATTATTTGACTATCAACACTTTTGTTTTTGTTGTTTTATCTTTATGTTATCGTTTCTTTATGTAACGTGAGCATCCGCAATATCGAGATGTTATTACAGATCAAATGTTATTAGCTGTAGTAGTCAACCGGAACAGGATAACGGAAAAGGATCTTTTCTATTTATAAAATAATTTAAAAAATAAAAATACATTAATTACACACGCGAGGGACAGCAAGTGGACTTCCAAAAATGTAATCAAAATTATTTATGTTCTAGTCATTCAATTAGTGTTAGTAGGTACATAAAATATTTATGTTGAAATCACACCACACATCAACTTCAAGTCAATACAAGTAATTGTGAGAAACCCTAAACAATAGTATAAGAGGACATTGGCAAATTGTCTTATTGTTTTCAAAACTGCATTAAGGAGCTTCACACAGAAGGTGAACGTACTGTTACATCCTACCCTTGCTAGGGATATTGCTGACTCTAGCAATAGGGATATTGCTGACTCCAGCAACTCTCTTTCGGAATTAATATCTTAGCTGAGAGATTAGTCAGTTCAGGCCGATCTTCCAACCCGAGAGGTTGTGTTATTTTATCCAGAAAAGCGACTTCCAATATATAAAAGTGTATCCTAAACATAGTTTATTTTATGTGTGAAATAAAATCTTTTTTTAAAAAAGGAACTTTTCTTCGTCGCGTAACATATTTGGTGGCAGCTCAAGGGATTTCTAAAATCCAGGAAACGCCTTCGATTGTGGAAAATCAATGACCCAGTGCAGTGAAAACAGTGAAAAGTGAATAAAAGTGAAAATACGTGTATTTGTACAAAACAAGTTATAACATGCTCCTGAACTCCATCTACACGTAAGTGATAATCTATCCAAAAAACTCACTGGTGGCGCGATTCCAAAAACTCTTAAAAATACTATTAAAATCCGAAAGTGTAATAATTAACATTCAAAATCATCTCTAATTATTGTTCGAGACATCCAGTACCGAGAATCCTTATCTAACGCGACGCATCCGCTCACCTGCATTAAACCTTGAACTTTATCGCAACAAATAATTCTCGGAAATCCATCAAAATGACCACTAAGGAGGAGACTAGACAAAGAGGACAAAAATCGGAAAGCGAAGAAAGAATAGACCTTAATATCCTATTGAAGTTTATTAAAAGTTTCGACGGCAACCGCGAAAATCTAAACTCATTTCTGACAAACTGTCAAAATGCGATTAATTTAGCAAATATCCAACAAAAACCTGTATTATTAAAGTATATATTAAGCCAGTTAGAGGGTAAGGCAGAATCAGCATGTACCATCCGCGACTTTGAATCTTGGGAACAGTTATCTGAATTCCTACGAGCCCAATTTGGTGATAAAAAACACTACGCTGCATTACTCTCTGACCTGCAAAGTTGCAAACAAAATTACAACGAGCCGGTCAATCAGTTCTCTTTACGTATAGAATCTTGTTTGTCACGGCTGTTGGCCGAAATAAATATATCCATCCCGTCACGAAACAAAGGCGAACTGACAGGCCGTATCGCTGCAATGCAGGACTTAGCCTTATACACTTTTGTAACTGGATTAGATCCTAAATTATCTATGGCTGTTCGATGCCGAGATCCTGATACATTAAACCAAGCTATTAATATCGCTGTCTCAGAAGAGAAAATTTTACAAACGACTAATAGAAAATTTCCCTCGTCTTCATCCGGATATCCATTCAAAAATCCGCAATTTCCAAACAGATATCAACAACAAATGCAACCACGGTTCCAATATCGGCCTAGAATTAATATTACACAACCTAATGCAGTAAATCCTAGTACCAACGGACAACTCTTTTGTAGATATTGTAAGAGTAACGGTCATATTCTTGAAAATTGTCTCAGGAGAGAATATAACAACAAACGTTTCCAAAATCAATCCCAAAATTACCAACAACGGTTCCAACCGCGTCAAAACAGAGTAAACTTTAATGATAATAATGAAATTTTCTATACTAACACAAGTGAACCTCAAATAATTGAATCCCGCGATGAAGTTGATCATGTTAATTTAAACTGAGTCCTGGCCTGCGTTGGTGTCGTCCGGGTCTAAAATATAAAACCGACACCCAAACATATTCTAGTTCACTAAGTAAATCCACCAACGGCATTATACGACAGGGTAACCAGCCCCAAAAAGGAAATGCCCGATCCTTAAATGAAAATAAATCCACCAACGGCATTATACGACAGGGTAACCAGCCCCAAAAAGGAAATGCCCGATCCTTAAATGAAAATAAATCCACCAACGGCATTATACGACAGGGTAACCAGCCCCAAAAAGGAAATGCCCGATCCTTAAATGAAAATAAATCCACCAACGGCATTATACGACAGGGTAACCAGCCCCAAAAAGGAAATGCCCGATCCTTTAATGAAAATACTATGCAACAGGGTAACCAGCCCCAAACCGAAAGTATTTCATCATATAATCGTAGTAATCCTATTCCAATAATAAATAAAGTAAATTCGAATCCTGAAAATAATAATAAAAAAAATGTTATATATGAAATCTCAAGAAATACAAATAAAAAATATCTACCTTATGTTAAAGTTTCAACATCTATATCCTCAAAGCCATTAAATCTCCTAGTAGACACCGGTGCTTCGGTAAGTTTAATAAAAGAATCATGTATTGAAGACTATCCCGAAATAATTAATAAAAAAATCGAAATCACAGGAATAGATTCCAATCGTGATAGTAGCATTACAACCCTAGGCCAAATTCAAATCGTGATCCAAGACAACGTAGATACTGTGAAACATTACTTCCATGTAGTAGACAATATTGATTTACCATACGATGGAATTATGGGTAACGATTTATTTAGTACACAAAGAAGTCACATAGATTATATCCATCAGATTTTGCTCATAAATAAAATTGTATTTCCTTTATTCTTTCAACAACCAATTTACGCAATTCCAGCTAGAACTGAGATGGTAATTGAATGTACTGTCTCCAATCCTGAAATAAAAGAAGGGTTAATACTCGATCAACATTTAACAGATCATTTATTGGTAGCTAACTGTATTGTTTCGGTTAAAAGTAATTCTAGGATTAATATCTCTGTAATAAACACGTCCGAAAAATCGATTAACGTCAACTCCGACCTGAAATTAACATTACTTCCACTTGAAAACAAAACTAAACCTGATCATGCAACACAACACATTTTCCAATTAAACCAAAAATATATCCACGAAAATGCTCTATCTAGAACAAAAAATGTAATTGACCAACTCCGCGCGTCTCATTTGAATAACGAAGAAACCCAAGCACTCTTTGATATTTGTACAAAATTCTCTGACATCTTTTATCTACCTGGAGATAAACTTTCTTTCACTAACGCCATCCAGCATGAAATCAAAACCACATCCTCGACACCTATCCACACCAAATCATACCGCTTCCCAGAGTGTCATAAACAAGAGGTCGAAACCCAAATAAATAAAATGTTAGAACAGAACATAATCGAACCATCATCATCACCTTGGTCATCACCTATATGGATAGTCCCGAAGAAGATAGACGCCTCAGGTAAGAGGAAATGGCGTGTAGTAATCGATTACAGGAAATTAAACGATATTACAATAGGCGACTCCTACCCCATTCCTAACATTTCCGAAATCCTCGACCAACTAGGTCGTAGCAAATATTTTAGTACACTCGATCTCGCGTCAGGATTCCATCAAATTCCAATGAATAAAGAAGACGCTCCTAAAACAGCCTTTTCCGTTCCCCAAGGATCCTATCAATTCTGTAGAATGCCATTCGGTTTAAAAACAGCGCCCTCCACATTTCAGCGACTGATGAACACAGCCCTATCTGGCCTCCAAGGTATAAAGTGTTTTGTATACTTAGATGATATCGTTATTTACTCTTATGACCTTCAAACCCATATTAAAAACTTAGAATCAGTGTTTACAAGACTCCGAGATTTTAATTTAAAACTACAACCTGATAAGTGTGAGTTCCTTAGAAGAGAAGTTTCATACTTAGGACATTTAGTCACCGACGAAGGGGTCAAACCCAATCCTGATAAAATAAAAGCCGTCAAGGACTTTCCCAGACCACAAAACCCCAAAGATATAAAATCATTCCTTGGACTTGTTTCATATTATCGTCGCTTTATACCAGAATTCTCAAAAATAGCGAAACCGTTATCAAACCTACTAAAGAAAGATACGCCTTTCGAATGGACTCACGAACAACAACTTGCCTTCGAATCCTTAAAACAAGAATTAATATCCGCCCCACTCCTCATCTATCCAGATTTCTCTCAACCATTTGTATTAACCTGTGATGCATCTAACTTCGCGATATCAGCAATCCTATCACAAGGGCCTATAGGAAAAGATAAACCCATAGCGTATGCATCTCGCACCTTAAACAAAGCTGAAACAAATTATAGTGTTACTGAGAAAGAATGTTTAGCAATCCTATTTGGCACAAAAACGTTCCGCCCATATTTGTACGGGCGACGCTTTAAAATAGTTACCGATCACAAACCACTCAAATGGCTTTTCAATTGTAAAGATCCAGGATCAAAACTCGTAAGATGGAGATTGAAACTAGAGGAATTCGATTACGAAATTGAATACAAAAAGGGTAAAACTAATTGCAACGCTGACGCTCTATCCCGGTTTCCTGTGAACCCCATACAAGATACTCTACTCAATCCTGAAACCCCTAATCAAAATTTAGACTTCCTGAACCTTAATAATGATCCTAATACTCCCAGTCCACTTCCTGAATTAAATTCCGACGACTTGGTAGAACTCGGTCCTTCAGACAATCTATTTCACGACCTTAGTCCCCTTTCACCTTTAGCAGGAACGGCAGATACTCCCGTAGATCCTTTATCCAACATAGAGCAAACTAATAATGACTATTCGCAATTTCTTAAATCCATGAACGAAAAAGATACACAATTCGACACTAAGATAATCGAGTATAATGAAAGTTTAATGAAAAGTTCTTCAAATATAATATTAATCCCTTCATCAATCGATTTGGACGAATCAAACCCCTACATAGAAGAACTCCTAAGTAATATACCCAATTCCGATGAAATTATCTATAAAGAAAAACAATTGCATTCATTCCAAGCTATAAAATATAACAATAAAACTTATTATATCCTATACACTAAGGTTCATCATTTCGACGAGTGCTCGTACAAAGATATATTCGATGTAATAAAAAAGGTAAGAAATGAAATCTTACTCTTTGAAAACACCACTGAATTATCCATATCCGATTTCAAAAACAACTTTGAAAAACTCTCCTTCACAAAACTTTATAATATTTTAACATATATCTTCCACCACACCAATATAACTATAAAACTCTACCATAATAACATAATTTATCCTACCCCAACGGAAATTCCAAAGATAATGAGAGAAAATCACGACATACCGATAGCTGGACACCTAGGTTCAACTAGGATGTACAAACGTATAAAAGAAAAATATTATTGGAAAAATATGAAATCCGAAATAGAAAACTTCGTGAAGAACTGTAACCTCTGCCAAACTAACAAACCATACAGACACATTAATAAAGCTCCAATGCAGATAACGACATCCTCAACCCGACCTTTCGATAAAATTAGTATTGACATAGTAGGGCCATTACCAGAAGCTGGTACAGAAAAGCTGAGATTTATACTTACTATACAAGATGATTTAACTAAATATTCTGTTTCATATCCCATCTCAAATGCAACCGCCGAAGAATCATGCGAGTGCATAGTTCATTTTATATCGATATTCGGAATTCCCAAAATCATAGTCACCGATCAAGGCACAAACTTTACAGCAGACCTGTTTAAGAAAACTTGTGAATTCCTGAAAATTAAACAACTATGGGCTTCTCCCTACCATCCTCAGACTCAAGGTGCTCTTGAACGCAGCCACTCAACTCTCAAAGAGTACCTGCGTTCATTTGTAAACGAAAACCAAACCAATTGGCACAGATATGTGTACACAGCGATGTTGTCATACAACACTAACATACACAGTACAACACAATTCACTCCGTATGAACTCCTATTTGGCCACAAACCTTTCATTACAGATTCAATTTACGAACTCCGTACAGACGTAACCTATCCCGAATACTTAAAAATGTTACATCACCGTTTGAAATTATCCAGAGAGAAAGCCTTAGAAAACATTAGGGCATCCAAACAGAGATCAAAAGATTATTATGATCGATTCACTAGACCTGTAAAATATAAGATTGGAGACTTAGTTTATTTAAAAAATCATCTCAGACTACGAAAGGCTATGTCCCCCATTTGGAAAGGTCCATATAAAGTTATCAAAGTCCACGGGAATAATACCCTATCTCTGCTAATTAATCGTCGACACGTAAAACACCACTTCGATGAAGTCAAGCTCGCATCGGAAAGTAGAACTTAGCATAGTATACATATATAAAGATAATATTTACAACAACATTTACAAATATTTTATATTATACAATCATTTTTATTATTTTCAGACTTATACTCTGCTATTCAGCATTGGCCCATAATGACGGCGAATATTTACAAACCATTAACCAAAGCCCGGGTGTCTTCTATGATCCTTCAGGAACAATAAAAATAATTAACGATTATATCCACGTTGTTATGCCCTTAGAAATATCATTTATTCGGAAACACATTGACAATGTTAAAATCACCTTTGCTACAATTCGTTACCTTTGTCAACAAAGTAAAGCTATCAAAAATGTAGAATGTCAAAACATAGTTCAACCACTTGATTCTCTCCTTCGAGACATTATTCGAGATTATGCATCCATTTCCCATCTCGTTGGCAATAATAATAGATTTAAAAGGTCAGCATGGTTCTCAGCCGTAGGCACTGTGTTTAAGCATATCTTTGGTACTCTGAATGAAGACGATGCGGGAAAATACGATAAGCTTATACAAAATCTTCAAAACTCTGACAAAACTTTGATATCAAGTGTTAAGGAAAATATTATGATTTCTAAATCAGTGATTACGAATTTCAATAAATCAGTACAAGAATTAAATAAAAATGAACTCTTACTGAACAGCGAAATGAATAAATTATCTACCAGTATCAGTAATATTTCAGAAATCATAGATTCTGTCAACTTCGAAGTTAAACTAAACGAAATACTGAATGTCTTACAAGCTAATTTGCTCACTCTTTCATTCAAACTCGAAGATATAGTTAATAGTATATTATTTGTAAATACTAATACTCTACATCCGTCGATTGTTACACCTCGTCAACTATATAACGATATTCTTAGTAACTTTAAAAATTTACCCAAATTTGAGGAATTTCCTGTAGATTTAAGTCTGGAGAATATCCACTTATTATTAAGCTTAGCTGATTTGATATCGTACTTTAATAACGATCAAATTGTAATAATTGTTAAGATTCCATTAGTAGATATAATTAATTATAGTTTATATAAAACTATACCTATACCAGTACCACATAATGGTACCGAATCCAGTTCATTTTCCTTAATTATTCCTACGAAATCCTATGTTGGTATAAGTTCTGATAGAAAATCATATTTTAATATTAATAACCTTAACAATTGTAAACCAGTAGTTGATAAGTTGTATCTATGTAAGAACATTGATATATTTAATGTTGTAAGTAATCCAAATTGTGAAGTTGATATAATGACCAAAGCTGTGAAAAGTTTACCAAATACTTGTATAACTAAATTCATCTACGGAAAGATAAACATATGGCATAAATTAAACGGCAATAGATGGGTTTACACCCAATCTGAACCTGTTAAACTTTCAATTGACTGTAATTCCGAAACCTTTGACACTATCATTAGTGGAACCGGTATACTCACTCTCAAACCTAGTTGTAATGCCTTTTGTAAAGATATTGAATTAAATGCCATGAATGACTTTAAAACCATATTAAAACCTATTGTATCAGATTTTAATATAATAACAGACTCTTGTTGTAATATTGAAACATTCTCTAAACTCAAACTAAATATTTCAAATGTGAAAATCACAGATGTCAATCTGGATAACCTTAAGTATATAAACAACCTAGCTGATAAGACTCTTAATGATATTTCACTGTTTTCAAAATCCTACGATAATAATATTGTATCCACTACCCTATTTAGCGTTAATATAAGTTTTAGTATTTTAGTTTTGTTAGTCGCTTTAGGTTTAGTTTTATATTATGTAAGAATTGGAAGTTGTTTATCTAATTGGAAAAGTAAACCACAGAATGAGATCCCTAATACCGATATCGAAAATACCTCACTAAAATCAGTCACTTCTATTCCTCCACCTAGACTCCGCATAGATTGAGAATAACCTTCGTAAACTTACATTAGGGTAAGTTTACTCTTAATCGGGGGGTTGTTACATCCTACCCTTGCTAGGGATATTGCTGACTCTAGCAATAGGGATATTGCTGACTCCAGCAACTCTCTTTCGGAATTAATATCTTAGCTGAGAGATTAGTCAGTTCAGGCCGATCTTCCAACCCGAGAGGTTGTGTTATTTTATCCAGAAAAGCGACTTCCAATATATAAAAGTGTATCCTAAACATAGTTTATTTTATGTGTGAAATAAAATCTTTTTTTAAAAAAGGAACTTTTCTTCGTCGCGTAACAGTACGTAATAAATAAAAAAAACAATCAATAGGAAAAGACTAAAAAAGTTTAATGACCAAAACATTTGAGCATCGTTCACTCGATTTATTTGTATTAATTAAGCCAGTATGTTACTTTATTACATAACATAATTACATATCATTTCATTAATTGCTGTGGGACTGACGTGCGTTAATTTGTATGCAGTTATTATGTTAATTGAATGACATGTTAGTGCGTATTAGTGCTGTCGGAAACTAATTGTAAGGAACTTACACTCGATCCTTAATTATATTATTATATTGTTTGTTTGATTTATCTCATTGCACCCCTAAGGACTAAAATCAGTGTAAACAAAATGTAAATCCGTAATTGGCTATTTTTTTTTTGTTTTATAAGTTTAAGTTGAATTTAATTGCTGTGGATTTTTGTTAAATAAATAAATTTTAGTAACAATATGAATATGTGATTCAGAAGCTTTATTTGCTAAAACAGTTCCTGTAATTAACCGTCGTTCATAAGTCTCTACAATGATATTAGAAAACCATTAACTAACATGCAGAATCAAGAAGAAGAAATACAAATAGTTTTTTTATATTTAAGTGTTCATTAGTCATTTCCATTGTCTTTTATTTTTAACGAAAAGTACTTTAATCAAAGTCCCTTTAAAATATTCGCTGCAGATGTTTCTGATGCATTGCTTAACTGTGTTGACCATTTTTCATATTTGTGGCGCCGTAACCTGTCAGGCAGTTTTTGGTCGATATTATTTTTTTTTTTAAGGTAGCTCGTACAGTTCTGAGCGTGATTGTATTTAAAGAGACTTTTCTAAGGGAGGCCTGGTAATAACAAGAAGTTTAAAGTGATAGGTTTTGTACAAAACAACATTGTAAGGTCGTTTTCTCAGTAACTTGTCGTGTCCGAACGCTATGTGTCTGACTTTGAACTGAAATAAAAAATTCAATACTTCCAATAGGCAGTTAAAAAAATTAAATTCAACTCTTGATAACATGATAGTTTAGACTGTTTAGAGTACGGCTTGTAAGTTTAAATAGTTTTGGAGCTATTCATGATCAAATTTTGTCCGGGGACTTTTTCTCCATTTTCTGTTCTCGCAAAGTAATGAATTTTATAATAAAACTATTATGTTTATGATATCCCGTTCCAGTGCAAAATATAGTTACAGTATCTAGTTAAACGTTTGTAAAGAAAGAAGTGCTATAATCCTGACCGTTTTCCTACCATATACATCCAGACATCAAAATCGGATTTTGTAACCGGTATGTTATCTATGTCCTGGCGCATTTTTTTTAGTTTGTGTATGGAAATATTTAACAATTCATACGTACAAATGTGACATTTAGTATCTATTTATGATCCCTTAAGTAGTATATTAAACAACCGACCCATTTAAATGTTATTCAATATTTTCCCACGTTTTCTCATTAACCTGTCTCTCTTTCTCCTGTTAAAATGCACAGGTTAAAGAGATCTTTGCCAGGTTAAAGTTATTTTCCTCTTAATTATAGAAAAAAAACGTTGTTACTAAGGGAATAAAGATAGAATTAGGCTTCAATATCTAGAACAAATACTAAAATTTGCATTAATAATACTAAAAAGATAGCCAAAGCTATGGAACTAATCATACCCACTTAAACTTTTAAGGTAATGTTTGACCTACTTCTGCTTTAACTTCTAAGAAGAAATGTAGAAAAACAATAAAATTTATAATATTTATAAGAGAACTAGAAGGAGAATCAACAAAATCCAGTTATCTAAATGAAGAATGTCTTTAATACTCTGTGGCTATAGCTTGATATTTTGAGTTACTTTAGTCCTGATGACAATAGTTTTCTTGTTCTTTATTATGTACTTATTGTTATCAAAGATTATAGTAGTACCCAAATGAATTTGTATGTATTCCTCATACATTGTGTACAAAATTAGCCCTGTCTGAAATGGACTACCTCTGAAACTCCAGTGTTAGTATAATGCTGAAAGCAAAGCAGGAAAAGAATTTCAGTCGTATTATGTCTGAAATAGGGTGATAATATCCTTCTGAACACTGACGTACACCCATTAGGCTTCTGAGCCATGTCTTGAAGCTATGTTTTCTAACGTCCTAAGAATCGTCTCACATTCACGGTTGACGATATCTAGTTCTAACAAGCTGGTTTCTAAAAAGACTATAATATCGTAGATAAAACTCATACGCTGCAATATATCATACAGTAGATCGAGGACTTGCCACTTTATATAGTTTTGAAAACTACGAAAAGGTCTTGATTAGGTCGAAGGTTGGGCTGTATTGCAGTACCTTCAACAGTGCTAAGCTAATAAGGCAAAGTGTCTGTACGAAAAAGCCACCATGTCAGTCTAATTTCAGAGGTAGACCCAAAATCAATCCGCGTAAATCGTGAGATAAGGTAATGTTACATCAAAATAAACAGCGAGTTTAAATTTCAATATTGATTTGCGGATGTCGTTGTCATTTTAGTGAACTTGTGCTTTGAGTTCTCTACAATAGCCAGGCATAATCTCTCTCTCTCAGTACTCAATGATATCAACAAAATTTATTTGGAAGTGGGCCTTAAAATAACGAGGAAAAGAAGAAACTCATTTGAAATGTTTATGTCGCCTTTTGGTTTCCTTCTTATCTGTTCTCACTCGATTGGGATTTTTTAAAATTCAATACCGCAATTCAAGACTAATGTGTGTTCACAGTGATGACTTACATATTACGTAAGACTTCACGCTCACAGTGAATCTAACCGAGTGGCTTCGAGTCACTCTAAAATGGAATGGAATGCAATGGAATGGGTTAAGCTTCTAGTTTAACTGCGAGATCGCATCAGAAATTAAAAGATCTGCTGAAGAACCAAAACAATTGAAATAATATGAAGAAAACCGCAAGTATTTGAATAAGTTTATAACATTAAGATCCTAACTCTGAAGTGGTAGTGTGGCAGCTGATGTTGAATGGAGCCGGAAAAACTTGGAGTTGGTTGGGCACAAAATGGGGCAAGATCAGTCGTTATGGTGAAATTTGAGGGAAGCATATGTCCAACAGTGAACGTCTATAAAATAATAATGATGATAATAATATAATATAAAGGTATTCAGGAGTGCTACCAAAAGTAATTGAAATTATTATTTTTTCTTTCTTTAAACTTCTCAATTTGAAGAAATTGCAGGTAAATAGCGAAAAACGTCTCGAAATTCCATTGTTAACACAACAATCTGTATACTAAGCGATGACTTCTACGATTACATTGTTTATTCTTTCAGAAAATAGTATGTTTCTATGTATTCTAATAAGGTTTTCTCATTTACCTGCATACTTTCACTTTAACCTGTGAGACCATTTTTTTGAAACGCTGTATTTCATTCAATTTTGTCTAAATCTCGTTCCCTTCCATAAATTCCTTATAATTATGATAATGTCAATAGAATTACATCAAAAAAAGTCCGAAAATAAAACTTTTTTAAAAAAGTGCAAAATAAATCAATCGGCGCCACAAATTTGAAAAGAACCCTGTTCTATAATAAATTAGTTTCTATTCTTTGAATGCAACACTTTTGACATCACGCTGTGAAATTAAATACCTACATAATATTATTGAATCGTCTTATAAATAATAATAATTGTTTTTTTATTGAAATAAATCACATAGCATTGTGTAGGTAGTGCAATCGTTTATATAACTGGTATAGGTCCAACTTTGCATGGACAAAAGCGAAAGTAAACGATTATCTGTAATCAGACGCAAGTACATTATAATTATTTTATTTTCTAAATCTGATTATTGATTTGTGAGTGGTATTCTTTCTTGCATAAGTTTTGGTTTTTAATCTCATTATTTACGTACTGAACTCCAATGATGAAAAATCGGTGCATACTAAAGCTGACGTTGCATAAAATAAACAATATGGAAATCGTCTAGCTTACAAATTAAATAACTCTAGTTACCAACTCAAACAACTTTAGTAGTCTAATAAACCTTTCATGCATTTTCAACGGGTTCTTACCACGATATTTAATTCATTGAGTTGTCTCGATATTTCAACGTTGTTGCAAACGTCATGATCACGAGAAGACTGGATACTGCGGGTCGATTTAAGAGCAAATAAATCTGTCTACCCGCTTTCACTCACATCACGACACACCACAGAGTTCGAGTTCCAGGGGTACTACCCAAAAGCGAACGAGAAAGAAGTAAGAACCCGTTGAGAATGCATGAAAGTATTATAGAAAACCGCGAGTGTCTGAATAAGTTTATAATAAACCTTTGTTCAAATATAATTGAAACGGCGAGCTTTATTCTCCCAAAGCTCTACACAATCTATTAATAGTTAGTTCATAGACTTCTCCTAATTAGAAAAATAGAAAAGAAATACGGTGATCGCTGTAGAACAACATTCAATTGGTGTCAGTAATGTTGTAGCAATAAATGGTAATCCTCTGTACGCATAACATATTATTAATCATTTGGAATTTAGAACAGCCGTTCCAAACTTTAGTGTTAAAAATATTAACCATTAAGTAAACAGAAATAAATTTAAATAAATATTAGACATGATTACCCACTTTCAATTGAACCAAAAGCAATGAAAGCTGTTTCCAATATTAGTCGGTTCCAAAGTTGGAAGAACAAGACACTATTACTAAAATAGATGTGAGAATCACTCAAAGTACAGGACAATAAAATGTTTCTAAGTTGTAGCAACGGTTAAAACCCGTGTAATTTCGGCTTTTTTAAATTAGTTAGGCCGTCAACGCCAAACTAATATAATTACGCGGGACACATAACAAATGGTCTATTACGAAAAATACACACGTAGTTTTCTCGTTAGAAAGTTTCCTGTACGACTCACGTGTGGTTCCGTAATTTTCGAAATTGTAATGTCTGAGATTTTGGGCCTGCTAAGATTTAAAATGATCGAGAAGATTTTCTCTTGCTTGAATAACAATTTAAACCAGCATCTTTATGAAGATAAATAATATTTTACAAGACGCAAAGTTAAAAAGTATTTACTAAAAAATATTTGACACCCGAATTTCAGTCTTTGCGAAAAACAAATAACTAGAAGCAGCAATTATCAGGTGATATTTAAAACATTTATTGTTTACCTTAAAATAAAGTTAAGGGCATTTCTCTGTACGCAATACCGTTCTACTTTATAAAGTCACAGGTCACTTAAACCGCTTTTCCAAAATGTAGCACGACTTTTGTAAGAACAAGAATTGAGCAATAACTTTGATGGCATCGTATCAGAATCACAATTACGTCACTAATATTTTACTCGTGACACTCCTATATAAATCTAGACCGTATCTGCATAATAGTAATAAATTTATTGGATACGTTAAAGATTTCATTATATTCATTAATATTTCTTGATGAAAATATTGTATTGTAAACTTCAAATATGTTTTTTTTTTTTTTTTTAGTTGGAGGAAATCGCCGGATCCCCGCCCGCCCCGCGGGCGGGGTATGTGGGAGTTGAACCGCACTAAAACCTCCAACCGCTCACACTCAGCGTCCGAACCCCGGCTGAGGCCAGAACCCAGCACGGGGTTATGAGGGACGGCGCGACGCGTTACGCCCAAGGCACTCTTTCCCGTCGCGCCGCCCCCTACTTCAAATATGTAATTAACATACTCCAAACTTTTCTTCAGTTTATAATTCCTCGTTCGAATAATATAACAAATACTAGTATTTTGAAACGTGCTTGAAGGTATATCGAACCAATTATGAACCATTTAATCTACTGGAAGCATTCTACATTAACTAAAAACCGACTCAGTTTTCTGTATGGTGCAATAAATATTAAGTCGCAAAGCATGTACTAACAGGCTGTCGAAAAAACGATTACTATAAATAATATTCTACAGTTTTAAAAATCATTGAAAAGGCGCCAAATTAAACACGAGACTTTGAGTGGTTTTTCTGCTTGTATTTTCAATGCCTTCGTCCATCCCTTACCCATTTTCGTTATTGATTCTAAGTGGACACCCTATTAACTACATGTAGCTCACCAAACAAGATTTTAAGAGATCATTTACATTTCTAAATTTAAAACCTTCGTGTTGATTTTCTTACGACATACCATTAACATTCGTTTCAAATTCGCATAGCTTAACCTTGATTTTTATGTCTTCGATGTCCTAAAACATTTCTTCTGTTGCACAATACCATCTCAAATTACTGTTTAGTTTACTTTCTAGTTTTTCTTTTATTGAAATTTGATACACTGTATAATTCCACTTTTTAGTATTGTTAAGTTTTACGTAATGTCTTTTAGTATACATAATATTGTTGGTAAAAATCTCGTATCACAAGTCACAACACATATTTATGCTTGCAATTCTGTCAAGAGTGAATGAATATAAAACCATTTGTTATGAATTTACTTTATGTATAGGAATTTGATTGGCATATGGTTTTCCAATAGTAAAAATATGTGATCTTGCGAAGTCATCATTGAATGGTTATGTATACGTTACGTTTAAACATGTTAATAAAATATATTTTTGGTATTTCTTTAACAAACAATCATTAACATATATAAGTTTAGATAATTATAACTCATTTACATTTGTTTTGTCAAAACAATTTCTACATTTTGTAATAATTAACATACACCATCATAAAATGTTAATAAGTTGAGCAAAACTTTAATCAATTCACGTAGGAAGCAAGCCTACTTTGACCTCTGTGTATTATGTGCATTTATGTCATACACTATTTTGTAAGATTGGAAATAAGTTTAAGAAATATGCAATAAACACAGATAACTTGTGTTTATTTAGTGCAGATTTGAAATGAATCGCTAATAGTACAATATGGTATGTACTATGTTTTACTTAATATTGTTGCGATCATTATTTTTCTACTACTACTTAATTACTATTTTTGTACTGTGACTTAAATCCAAAAGAAGGCAGTAATAAGTTGAACAGTGTAATAAACACAGTAAAGTTCTATTTTATAGTCGTGGTGGCCGAGTGGTTGAAGCGCTTGCCTTCCGTACGGGAGGTTGCGGGTTCAAAACCGGCGGACTTGTACCTCTAAATCTTAATATGAAAAAGATTTATGTGCAATTTTTCACAACACCACTGGCTAAAAACGGTGAAGGAAAACATCGTGAGGAAACCTGCATGTAGGAAAAAGGTTCTAAAAATCCTTTGAAGATATGTGAAGTCCCCAATCCGCACTGGGCAAGCGTGGTGGACTATGCCTAATCCCTCTTCGGAGAAGACCTGAGCTCAGCAGTGGGCAGTAATGGGTTGTTACAGTTCTATTTATTTTTTGTTGTCAAATAGATCATTTGGTCTGTTAGGATAACATAAAATACGTATATAGTAGCTAGGACTCTTTATGCCATTTTTCATACTAATGATATAACAACGGTTCCAAGTGTTTAATGTACACAATATAAATGTACCAAATGTAGTCTAAGTAGTATTTCGTAACGCATTGTTTCTGTACTTCGTCTGTTTCCGGTTATGACTTTAAATAAGGAAGTAGATATTGTTATCAAAAAACTTTTTAAATAGCTGAGTAGAACGTTGGGAAAATTAACTATAATTCAAAATTTAATTTATCAAAATGTTAGCAAACTATTCATCAAAAACATTACGCATCAAAACAGATTAGGGTATTTGAGAATACGGAGGATAGTAAAGACTATCTTTGACCGACTCCAAAATTCGTCAAATACAAAAAATAAATGGGCATATAGCCCATACAATCCAAACAAGATACTGTGAGTAAGATATCATGATTTACTGAATAAATTACATGAGTGATGGTGACCACTTAGCATCAGATCAGAGAGAATCAGAGCCGTAAGCACGTGGACTTAGTAATTGCAATAGAAAAAACACATATGGATGTACTTTGTTGAAGATGTCACCTGTAATGTAAAATATCTTTAACGTAGCGTCCTTTTGTAAACTGATAGAGCCTAAACCGTTAAAAGAACTATAAACTCTAAGTATAATAAAGTAATTTTTGTAATCTAAATTTAAAATCTAGTTTCTATCAGATATCTGGGAAGCTACCCCTTTGTGAATTCATAAAGCCGTTAAAAACACGGTACACTCGAAGTATAATAAATAAATGTTAAGGATCTAAATTGATATCTATTTGCTATGTATGTTTACTTCTGTTGTCTAAATCACAGACTTAAAAATAGTTTTCAATGATATTAGTTAGACCGAACATTGACTTGTGTAAAACAATGAGTCGTTACTACTATAATAGTTCTTTGTTATTATTTTCTTTTGCATATTACATAATTATTGTTCTACATAATTATATTTTAGCATATTCGAATGTCTAATATAATTAGATGTAGTTTTTATTGGGTTATTGTTAATTAAATGTTGTTAAGTAAATTGTTTTTGAATGGGAAGACAATTCTCCATGAACAAAGCATCTAGATGTCCTTTGAGATTGGCTTTTGAAAAAAATGATCAAAACTATAGATAAAAGTCCAGTATAGATCTTAGATGTAGATAACGGCTTTAGAAATTCACCCAGAAAAGAAACCACTGCCACATACGATCAGGATCAAATTACAACCCTCGACAATATTATTCCTAAGAAGAAGCTACCATTCTATATAAGAGCAAGCTATCACTCCTTACGAACCTACTAGAGATACATGACTAAACTACAACGGCTACTTACAGCCAATGATTATGCAAGATCTAAATTTTAAAAATTCAATAATTACAAATACCGAATTCAATTAAAAATTCTCATTTAGTTACACTCTTAAAACATCGTTAGAAAATTGACTATATAAAATAGAGAGCCTCGAAACCCACTGTTAGTAAGTGATTATCATATCTATTAACACTGATAAGTAGGTCTAATGCAACGTGAATTTTAATGTTTCCTACCTTTAAAACAATCATCTTTTCAAATACCGAAAACTGGACCACACAAGAATGTAAACAATCACTAATTGTTTTGCAATAACTGTGCACTCTCTTGGTACTTCAATGCATTTTCAACCCGGCTGGTGTCCTCACATCCGTGGTTACGACTGCCGATTCCACCTGACCACGCATGCGCAGCCGAAGGAAATCCTATAATTTGAAAAACGTATCGTTAAAAAAAGAAATTTTAACACTGATTGCACCGAATAATTGAGCGGGAAAAATGAAAACGTTTCATTATAAACGCACTTTATGACATAAATATCATATTGTAGTGTAATTAGCGACTAATGAAATTACTATTTAAATGAGGTGTTTTTAATTTATAGTGTTTTTTAAGTTTTTACGAACTTTGTTTTGCATGTATCGCGCCAATCCGTCCGGCCGGCTGCCCGCTTCGTAAATGTTAGCGCGTGTTTGATGTAGCCATGTTAAATACCACACTACTCCATATCAGAGTGCAGAAAGGCGCACCTTACACATTAAAACTATAATGCTAAAGTTCAATGTTTTATGACAACTTTTTTGGAAAATGAACTTCAACTTTTAAATTTAAAATAACTTGAAGAATTTAAGGCAATTAATTTCGGTAACTCAATATTAAGTTCAAAATGATTATGTAGTTGTTATCATAGCTATAGCATTGTGATACAGATGGTAACCGTCTTTATTAACTGTAACTACTGATAACGAATAACAAAGGTATAGTACCTATTCTTATTTAAAGAGAAGAAACTACTAGTATAATATGGGTCATCTCACCACTCGTACTGTTGCGTTTCGGACGGATTTTCATATTTTTTTCAATGTATTAGTCCAACGAATATTTTAGGAGTGTGTATTATTCTTCTTTTAGTGCAGGTAGCCGCCTCCTTCTTCAACTGTAAGTTACGGTACGGTAGTAACGTAGTGTGTATGATAGTGCAGTGGGTAACAATTTAATATCGGGTTAGTTTTTGACTCGGTATGCCTTTTTATAGAGTGTGGATTTTCTGTTCTACTACTGCTTAATGCAGCAGATATGTGAAGTCCCCAATCCGCATTAGGCAAGCGTGGTGGACTATGCCTAACCCCTCTTCGGAGGAGACCTGAGCTCAGCAGAGGGCAGTAATGGGTTGTTACAGTACAGTACTGCTTAATAGTCTATGTCTCTATTCCTAGAGAAAAGAAAAAATCAGATAAAGTTTTTAATTTTTTCTTTACCATTTGTCCTCAAATGTGTCATAGCCGTGTTGTACCACATGCAAGAAATGCTAAACCAATAAAAACTAGTCTCCATCCTATGCTATTATTTTTATGATCCCAAAGATTGTAGCAACAATGGAACGGACAAAATGATTACAGTAAAACATAAGTCACATAATAATATAGAGCGGTTTAAAGCATATTATTAGCCAAATGGAAGCCATTATTATACGACATCGAAATTATTTCCCGGTAATGTTCGGTTATTATGATTACTTAGTACATTTAAATCGGATCGATTTCAATAATGGTCTTAAAAATGAGAGCAAGATAAAGTAATTTATGTAAGTTGCGTCGGACATCGATATAACTCTGTATGATCGATTTTATTCTCTGTATGAGTTTTTATTACCGAATAGAAATAGGAACTTACGTTCTCATCTCTTACACATAATATAATTTATCCACATCCTACCTCTCTCCTCTCACAGATATTTTTTATTCCTACTCTATATTCATTTATTAACTTACTTTTCACATTATATTTGTACAAAAACATTTAAATCTCCATTTATTCCTACTATTGGAACGAAGTTCCTTATCGCGCGTTATCGAAAGGGGGCTAGACGGAAATTCTTATGAAAAAGTTATCACGACACTTTTTTTGTTTTAGATGATTATCGCTAGATGGCGCTGTGATCAAAGTATTTTATAAAACAATTCCTTATTTTGTTTTATATGATTAATGCTAGATGGCGCTGTGATCAAAATATAGAAAGAGAGAGAGAGACAGACGTTTTAAACTAACTAATTATTATAACTTAAAAAAAATAAATTTTCTTACAATTCCCTCACTACTTAATCGAAAGGAACTTCGTCCCATCCGGGTGTCCCTTGACACCTCTCAAGTTTTTAAATACTAATTAATTACCTATAATAATTATTTTTTTAAACAACGAATACATGTCATTGGATTAATATTTTAGATTTTTTCATTCATATATTGACGAGTAGATGGTTTTGATAGTGAATACAGTTACTCATTGTATACAAATTGCTTTAAACACTGGAATAATTGATTTCTTCTTAAACATTTTTAATATTTTAATTACATAAATTTTCTCATTTTAACGCATAAAAACAGTTATTTTTCTGTTGTTAGCTTCACACTTCCACGTAATATCGTGGGATTTTTATAATTATGCAACTTTTGTCCTTAAGACATAGTTAGTTGACTGTTTTTGTTTGTTGTGGGTTTAATAGGCAGTCATTAAACACATTAGAATTCTCATTACATAAAGTTAATTTTTTTATAAATCTATACTAAAATCAAATAGAGGCTATGTCATGATGTTATTTGTTTGGATCCACCTTGTACGAATAGAAAGCTAAGTTATCTGTGACTGTTTTAGGCTTATAATTAAATTCTAAAATTAAAATTAGGTAAAAACTTGGTCCCTTTAAGGCACAGGTGAAGTTGTGCGGTTAAGTCAAACCGCACTAAAATCTCCAACAACTCACACTCAGAAGGTCACACTCTGAGGTCAGAACCCAGCACGAGTTTATGCGGGACTCAGTTCAGCTAGTAAGTGCTAATTATCAAGTCTCAAATAAAGGGTGTTATGATGTTGCTTGTGTGTGTTTTTTTGCATGCACAATGAGCATGAACCTCAATTCAAATCCGTAATCTTCATATGCATCTAATTTTCAAAAATCACCCTAAACAAAGTCAAATACAAAAAAGTCGCAGAAGATACTCTGAACTGTTGATTGTAGTATCGTTAATCCTAGCATATTAATAACAAATCTTCAACAAAAATCACGCATATTTACACTTTTGTATGTGTTTAATTATCTGATTCTTATCTAATCATACTAAATAGTTCCTATTATTTATAGACCAGAGGGATCAGTGAAAGTTTACCTTTATGAACTGTTTAAGTCGTCACGCTTGAGTACGTACAATTATCGACAATTTCAAAGGCAGCAATACCTACCGCAGTGCTTTGCCCATCATGTCGATTCAGTATGTGATGATTACTATATCATTAAAATTACATAAACGGCGAATGTGCGTGGTGCAAGCTCCTACTTTTTGTTTTCTTTCTGTTGTCAAATTACATACATACTTTTTGCTTTCGTTCCAAGCTTACATGGTTTTGACGTGTAATAGCAGTTCTAGTTTTGTAATAGTTAATGATAAAAAAGAAATGGAATTAAAGTATTTTGAAATTGTGTTTAGTTTGGGATTATTGCAATGATTGTGATAGTTGGTAACATTGGTTCGTCATTACTTACTTCTTAGTTCTTAACAAGGATTTCGAGTCGGCATAAAGGTATGAGAAGGTATAAGTTGTTGGCCTCATACTGTACCAACCCATTACTGCCCACTATTGGGCTCAGGTCTCCTCAGAAGTGGGATTAGGCATAATCCACCACGCTTGCCTAATGCGGATTTGGGACTTCACATATCTTCAAATGATTTTTAGAACCCTTTTCCGATATGCAGGTTTTCTCACGATGTTTTCCTTCACCGTTTATAGTCAGTGGTGTTGTGAAAAATTGCAAAACCTCCCGGACGGAAGGAAGCGCTTCGACCACCACGACTTTTTAGGCCTCATATTGTGATACAAATATATAATTATATTATGATACAAAAAACAGTGAGACATTCTTTTTGAATTTATAGATTCTGTGTGAAAAGTAAGCTTGCGAGTCAAAATGACGATTATTGTTTAAACACCTTTTTTCATAGCTATTAACATCGTTAGCTTGCTATAAGGCACACTTTTTACTCAAAGTAATGAATAAACGAAATACAAACATGCATAACATAATATACCAAAACAAAACAAAGCTATTTTAGGCAAAGTTTAAACTCCATGCCCGCTGTATTTATAGCACTTTCCAATTATCGACGCATAAACAAAGAAAGGTCTCAATTGACCCACGGACAAACTGTATTTTGTCACTAATCAATTACCAGGTACCATTTTGTTTTGACTGCTAACAGGTCTTATGTAATATGTAATTATTAAAAACTGCTAAGAAAAATGTAGTACAGGAGACGTGGAAGACTGGCCTACACCCATCGTATTGGTAGTTTAATTTGTCAATTTTTAAGATGAAGAATTTCTCTGAGAAATCTTAAGTAGGTATCTAAAAATTACTTTGATAAAATTCATTTCAAAATACCCTTCAACAGTTAAGACTGAAATTATCCTACACGTGTTTATAAATCGATAAAATTACCCTTAAATATCTCATCTTACACAGGTGAAGGTGGCTCTTTCAAGTCTCCTAGACTAAAATTACAAAAGTTAACAGAACATGGCACCCATCAGTTCGATGGATCTTGAAAGCAAACACGCCGACATGTTAACAAGACATTAACTTGATGCGTGAATGTAAGTGAACCTTACTAAACGATGGCCTTTGACATTGCTTTTTTGGACTCACGACCGATTTAATTTGGTGAGATTAACCCTTGTCTAAAAGTTCGCAATATATGTACTTCCTGATGTGACCGTAATATAGGGTAATAGGTATATGAAGTTAGTGTCTAGATATCTCGTTTAAACAGTAATTGTATTAAGTTTCATTTCAACAAATTAAACTTTAAGAAAAATTGTAACAAATTTTGTTTATGATTTGGAGAAAATTTAATAACAAATACGAAAAACAATAATAGTCAATAGGTATCTGTGTACGTTGTTCAAGAAAACTAGTAGTTACTTACTCCAAACAGCAGTTAACATAAAATACCCTTTTTCAAAATTAGTTTTATATTAAATTACTTATTATTTCTAAGCTCTAACAAATTAAGCCCATTATTTTTAGTATACTCTCGAATGATTCCGGGCATAAATTCAATCTGAAAAAGCTGCTTTATCTAATATCTTAATATATATTTCTTGTGTAGGGGAGCGAGGGGCTTGTTGTAACAGTTTTCATGAAAATTAATATATTTTGTGATCTGTTGATTTTATTCCTACGAAATAAAGGTGGATGGATGCTATAACTCTTCCTCTACCAAACCAAGTAAAAATAATACCATAACTGTTAGTCATTACTTTACAATCAATTATTTTCTAGAAAAAGTGCCGTGTTACAACTTACCCCGTGCTTGGGGCAAGTTGTAACATCTACCGGGGCAAGTAGTAACGACAAAAAAACAACACTAATATCTCTAATCATTTCTTCTTAGTTTATTTTAAACAAAATTGACATCTTTTATATATTATATTCTGTATATTATTATATTATATAATTCTTATCAAAAATCAATACTGCATTTTTTTCCAAAACATCAGCTGCCGCTAACTCGGACACTTCTTGGCTTTGTGTTGCCCGCTCTGACTTTCTTTTATACACCCTCATTCTAGAAGTAAGAAAAAAACTAAGTAGGTATCTAAATCATAACATGGGGCATGTTACAACATGCCCCGGCATTTTGTTACAACTAACCCCATGGTATGATTTTTAATATTTATTAAGATAACTATTTAAACAATTAAGCAATCTCAAAAACAGTTATACATTATCAGAGGTAGATAAATTTGAATGTAAATAAGTTATGGAAAGTTTATTATTAGTCGCATTAATAGCGCAAACCAAAATTTTACTATAGTTAAATTTTATATTACCTGGGAAAAATGAAGCGCGTGCACAATTCCACTCACTGCGTCGGTCGGCGGGACACTGGCTATGGCAATACGACGCGACGTGGTTTATAGGTTAAATCAAGTAAAACAAATACGTTAATAAAGTTTAAGATCTTAGAGAAAAAAGCCTGTTACTACTTACCCCTGTTACAACAAGCCCCTCGTTCCCCTACGTGTGTATGTGACTGAACTCCTCCTAAACGACTGGACCGATTTTGATGAAATTTTTTGTGTGTGTTCGTGGAGATTCGAGAATGGTTTAGATTTACAGTTGGTCAAGGTTTGATGATGGAGCTGGAAGGTGACTATGGGAACTCCGTCATTAAGCAAGATAACCTCATCGTGTTTAGGCTCTAATGAAGCGTCCTGATGAGTACTTTAGATTGCCGGGAACAATTCCTATGCGACGCAGACGAAGTTGCGCAGGGCAGCTAGTTTGTATTATAAAGTCGAAAGTTTGTATGTATGGATGTATGGATGTTTGTTACTCTTTCACGTTAAAACTACTGAATGGATTTGAATGAAACTTTACCACAATATAGCTTATACATCAGAATAACACATAGGCTACAATTTTTTAACCCCTTTGTAACGCAGACGAAGTTGCGAGGGCCATCTAGTTGAAAATAATTTTGCAATGCAAATTTTTTGAATGATGCAATAAAGATGACTCGCATGTGGCAGGTTTGAATGTCAAAAATAAATATCCTTTCTCTCAACAATCAAGTTTTTGACTGTTTTCGAAATTGAACGTAGGATGTTGAAAACTTTGTAATCTAACATTTTGATTTATGAAAATAATATTAATGATTGTTATTAATGTTATAATTTTTATAGTATTTTATTTTTGCACACTTAAATTTCTTATATCTACAATCTTATTTTCTTTCAATATTTTTCCAAGAACAGTCTATATTGCCAATTAATTAAAAATATCCAAATATGACTTCGATATTTGAACAATATTACTATTAAAAAAAATCTAACAAAATATTTTAAAACTACAAACAGACATTATAATTTATTTCATTATATAGACAAAGAACTAGGCTAATACAATCTACTGCGTCCTCACTAATATAATCATTATAATTAACTGCTAATTGTTTTAGATGATCATCCAGTTATGTTTGAAACGTCAATGGTCTTCCGCTTATTAGCCTGAGATAACAATCACACGTGTTACCTAACTCTTTGTTCCGAACTCTAAAGATAACCACCCACAAGCGACGCACACAGTCGCAATCAAATAAGTAGAAAATATTAATTAAAAGTGCAAGCCACATCAATAAAATTTTAAAAATCTTAAGATTTTCTTATTGCAACTATAGTTAAAGACCATTCGACTCAGCTTAAGATAAGTGGTAAACGTCGCTCATGAAACTGTTTAATATTAATCCAACTTGCATCTCAACATAATGCGCTTGTAAATAAGAATGTATTCTAGTTAAAGATTACCATAATTCCACCAGATTATATTATACTCGGATGTTTAAGCACCCAATGATACAATTTCATTAGAAGAATTTCGTGCTTTTGTTAAAAGTTATCGAAGTAAACATCTTTGTAAGCTTTTACTTTCTATTCGTAGGCCCTATTGATCTGAATTTTATTTTGTAACATCTATAAGTAATCCGAATCATTATATAACAAGGTTTAATTGACTCTTGATTATATGTTGTTTGATTGCTATGTTATTTTTGCTCTTCGTCGACATAATTATAACACTGTCAGTCAAAAAGTATGTTAAAGTATAAAACTCTCAATTAGAGATGCTTGAAAGCGTAGACATTCTTCTTTTTAAAAACTTTTATCTAACTTCCACAGGATGTTACTATGTATCTATTACCAAACTATGTCAGTTCGGGTGGAATTTTGCAAGTTAAATTTGTTCTTGGTTTAATTTCTGGGTTACCGATTGAGTTGAAATTTTATACACATAATATGTATATCGCCTGACAATGTAATAATATGGTGCTATGGAGCTAATCTGATGATGGAGTCGGAAGGTAGCCATAATAACTCCTGTACCTACTAAACAATCTAATTGTGTTTGAGTTCCTTTAACTTATGTTTGGCTCTACTCTACTTCTACTGTCTTCTATATGTTATCCTAAATAATTAAGGCTTGAGTTTAAAAAGTTATTTTTGATATAAATAACATTTTTACTTCATAAAACGTTATGAAATAATTTATTTTTAACATATATAAAAGAGAAAGAAACTTAATACTTGTTGACGTTATAAAGCTACTACCAACTAATTTATTCAATCCGAAATAATTGACAATATCCTCTATTCCATCACACCTATCTTCCTCGTCTCGATAACTTCAGTCACGAAGATGATAATTATTGAACTAATAAATTTCAAAGTGAATCATCTATAATGTGTAATTAAGTTGCTCATGTTGCAGTAATCAGCATGTGAAGAGAGGAAGGCGGTTGCACCAAAAGTTAATACTTAATCAATTACCAATAAGTATACCATTAATTTAAATTTTAATTTAAACTTCACGAACTAAAACATTACAAAATTAATTTTGCTTCATGTTTAATTTAGTAGGTTTAATATAATGCAACAGTGTGCCTGGATAGGCTACTTTGTTAGGTAAAATAAATAGGGTCTATAAAACACTTATTGGTGCTTACCTATTAAAATAGAAACAGTCCAAAATTCGATTTCAGATTCAAAATTTAAAAGAAGAAGTAGAATTTGCTTATTAATTAACATATTTAAATTTGAATAGTAATTCTATTTAACTTTTTACTAATAATTTCTATTAAACTTTTATTAATTTTTCCATCTATCGTTTATTCCTAAACTGTTTTAATTAATCTCTTTTCTAGATTTGTAGCAAACAATCCCCGTTGTACACTACTTTCAAAACAGTAGTTGCACAAGACATTCTCGTTCATCAACTAATTCTTTCGTTCGCATATCAATAGAGGTTTTCCCAACATCATACTAAATGATACAGACTTTACATATTATGTAAATGTGTTATAGAATCTATCCATTGTTTGAATTTAACAAGCATGTCAATTAGAATTGTGTTTTTAGAAATGGTAATATAATTTTTTTCTGATGATTTGAGTAATATTTTTTAGCAATCCGTTAAAATATGTAAGTTTACAAATGGCTTTTTTTTATTGCAAGTTAAAAAAATTGAAGAAGGGCATGTCACACCGCTCCGGGTACACCGTGGATGGTGATACACCAGTCGGAATGGTGAACAAAAAGATCTTTTGAACCGGACCGTGGAACGCAGCGGTTCCAAGTAAAGTCGACGTAAAAATAGAATACTGTCTGGAATTAATGATAGATTTGCAGGTAAAGTGATGTTACGTAGATTACCAATATAAATTGTGTGTAATGTTATCGGAAGTAATAGCTTTTACATTATGATTTTACAGGTTGATCTTTTGTAGTAAATTACAGTGTTTAAATATTTCACTTACATGGACGTTATATTATAATAAAATGTATTGTCATTAAGAGAGAATAATAAAACATATTTAAACAAAATCTGTCTTTCTGATAAAAGTGGACTCAATAAGCACTCATACCTGCAGACAGAATATTCTACAAACATCAACTACAAAAAAAACTAAAAATATTGGTTTTTAAATTATACTTGAGAATATGTAAATTTTACTTTACAAATAAATACGTGTAAGAATAGATTTAAATAAGAATAGACACATTTTGCAATATTGTGTCAATAAAATACTTAATATTCATGACATCCTAATTAAGTCGACACAAACCGAAAAGCTAACCCATAGAACCTTTCTTCAAGGTAAACTAAAAACTGTCTCAGTTTAAAATTTAGTGTTTATTAAAATTTAAATATTTTATTATTCAAAATAAAGAGTATTTCACATCGGAATTTCTAATCAGATAACACCAGTTTCGCAAAGTAGCCTTAAAAAATAACAACTCAGGACTTTTTAGCTGTTGCTGGTTGTCAGGTGATTCTTGATAAAATAGAACATTTTTGGATTAGGTGGTTGATTATGCCACATTTGTATGAGTAATACTAGTGCCTGTTACAAAAATGAATTCAGAGTACAAAAACTGTCAATGCATATTTTAGAAATAAATTATAGCGAAACGAAACGAACGAAACTAATTTAAGATCCAACTCATCAATATCATGTGATGCAGGTTAAATTTTATAGTAACACTTACTTTTACTTATTAAATCAAAAGCTCTACTTCTAAGTTTTACCATACCGCAGAAGAGATTTAATTTATGGCAGTACACTTTATATTACGTCCATACATCATCATTATGTTTACAAGTAATGAGTACAAGTAAAACTATGATTAATATTCGGTTAGCGCTACGAGTTAATTAAGTTTACAGAGTTTGATCGGTAAATGATAAATTACTGTATTACGTTACACAAACATTTAGAAATCAGGACTAAGCTAAAGAAATCTCACTTAATATGGATATTTATTTCAAGTTAAGTCATTAAAAAAAAATCTAACCAATTATACTACCATCATTAAAAAATAATAGCAATATAATGTAGGTTAAGTTATTAAATGTAAACGCACGTATGCCCCGCAATACCTACAGGTTTTACCTAGTGCGGGAATTATTGTTAATCCCTAAATTAAACTTAAGAGTAATAAATTTCATTTCACTCATAATACAAATACATGATATTCAAGTTTATAGACAAATTTTTTGATCAGTAACAAAACATCAATATTTCTTAGGCAAAAGAAGCAATTTAACTAGTTAAATCTGGTAAGATCAAAAGTTAAAATCTTCTCTACTAAACATAACTTCTTTGTAACAAAAATAGGAAGGTAAAAGGGATAGTATTAACGCAAAATGAAACCGACATCAATGTAGGGAACCGCTTCACTAGTTTCGAAAGCGTATAAGTGAAGCAAATCAAATGGAGAAACGCACTATACACTTTGATTTGTATCAAATGCCTACTGCAACTTAAAAAAACAACCCAACAAACAACCACCTTTTGAATGCTCTTAAATCAATTAATTCATAAAAAAGGACTACAATATTAGGAACAAATCGTGAAACAATTTGGATAACGTTGTATTGTTTACGGGTTCCGTTTTCCACTTATGCTATTGAGTTTTTTTTACTTATGGGCTTCTTATAGTATTTCCATAGAATTATTACATCTGGAATCAACATCATGAACAACAGAATGAAGCCAATTTAAAGCGCACCGATCGTGCGTAACAACACTGTGACAACAACAACAACATTTTGACTCAACATCAGAAACAACAAAGTGAAATTTTAAAGAACTTATGTGTATGTAATATTTTATTAGTGTGATAAACGAATTGAGTGTCATCAGTACACTAACGCCAGAATATCGTGTAGTTACGAGCGATCGTTGCACTTTAAATTGGCTTCATTCTGTTGTTCATGATGTTGATTCCAGATGTAATAATTATATGAGTATTTCATGATTAAAAAGTCAACGTTATACACAATCGAAATCATATTTTTACATGACTACTATTTTTGTTTGACTTTATTGCCACCGCATTTGTAAGCGGCCCAGCCAATCATATAAAGTTCCATTGAGTTTTCTTCTGTATGACTATATCCTTAAATAACAAAACTCTATGTACGAGCAGTTAATACTTAATAGCCCACTAAACCACTTGATGCAGATTGAGATTATCTCAGACATCCGACTGAATCCGCGTGACCACTTTCACAGGAAAGGGATAATAATAGATAATAGAATGTTGGATTACATAATCTTGTTAGAACTTTGACAGAGCAATTCGCACTGTTAAGTCATTATTTCTGTAATAAGTAATAAAATAACCACTTAACTATAATTATTTTCTTATAATTAGGTTACTTCGAAAATTTCTAAAACGTCTCACTTCAATATAGTGACAACGTTAGCTTAAATCGTGCTTGTTCTTAAAAAGTAAATAGATAGAAGAAATTTATGAAGTAAATAGATAGGCAGTACATTGCCGTGTCATATGGAACGTGTTGTATTTTAATTCAAACGCAAATTTGAAATCAACAAGGAGTAATTTAATTCTGAAATTTAAGTTATGAAAATGAATATTTCTAGAATTCAAATAATAGTTAATTATAATTAGTAATAATTAATTAACTTTCATTACATATTAAATCCTGGATAACATTTTCTTTTTTATCCTTTTCTAAATTAAAATTACTAATATTCTACTGTAATACATTCTAAAATAACATTTGATTACACTTCTTAACACACGTCAATGTTTAAAATAATTTCCACACTCGTTATATTTTTTATTGATGTGGGTAAGTTAATTGATCATTACGAAATCATCATTGAACTTAATCAAGATGAGTAAACTTGCCCATTTATTATAATAAGTTCAATAAATTATTGAGTAACTAGGTAATATAAATCGATATATTTAATGAAATATAGATTTATGTGTTTTTATTTATTTGCTTCTTTAAACGTGCTAGCTGATATCTTTAGTAAATAATCATAATAGTTACCACTCCATGACCCATGAGCCACGAGATTTGTTTTTATAACCTTAAATTTCAAATATCCCTAAACCTCATTCAGCTATAATCAAAAGCTTCTTCTAAATATCATTTTATACTTTCATTGTATTACCAATCTCCAGGCAAAGGTATCACAATGACATAACATTAACTTTAACAAAACTATCACTTACTGTACTGTACTGTACTGTACCAACCCATTACTGCCCTCCTCCCTCCCTCTTCGGAGGAGACCTGAGCCCAACTATCACTTAATATTAACTTAATTAAAAAAACTTAAAATCTCGTGACCGCTCATCACATCGCGTTATCGATCAGATAAGAAAAGGTTATTTTGAAATCAATCATATCGTGTGAATCGCTCATCTCAAACAGTAGGCTATCAACAAAATAGTTCCGGTACTTTCAAACGCTATAGATAACAATCAAAACATTACTATTGCATTATTGCATGTTAAAATTAGGTAAACGATCATCGATTGTGCAATTTGAAAGCAAATCAGTATCAATTCTAATTTGTCAATGTTATTTTGAAGAACGTTTTGTTTTGAATCATTGCAAGCAAATATAATGTAGTTCCAATTAGTATCTTCTATTTATTTTTTATTGCCTCATTATTTTATGTAGTTGTTTAAGTCGTGGAATTTTGTAAGCTTAAGCGTAAGTAAGCATTTAAAGGTCAGGAATGAATATAAAAATATTAAAATCAATTACCTACTTAATTTAATTTTATCACTTGGTTTTATCAAATGTAAAAAACTACTCCTTTTCAATAACCATCTGATGAAATATAAACAGTATGTGTATAAATAAAAAACTTCGATACAGATTACAAATTCATGTTAATCCTAATAAATATCATTGCAAATTAACTTAAATGTATGAGATCATTTTGATTACCCAACACAACCTCGACACATCGCTTTTGAAAAGCGAAATTCCATTCCGTTGCAATAAGATCTTCTTATAAATCTTTCTGTAACATTTATAACATATCAAATGATAGTAAAACAGGTGCGGTCTGTAAATAATCCAAATAACGCTATCAAAGCACACGATTCCTTTCACCGGTCATCTTCAGCGTATCAACAACTTTACGTAATATTTAAATAATGAAATTCTGTTCTCACATCCATCAAAACGAACGGTTTCTTCAATTTATTAACACGACCGCGTTATTGATATAATCTAATTATTTATTATGTGTAAATTTTTTTGAACACTTATTTCGTAACGCAATGTGCTTCAATCGACACCTCTGAGAAATTAAGTGGTTTAAAAATGAGCTGTCTATAAAGTAATATTAATCAGATTATGGTTGAAATTTTTAATACTAAAAGCAGTTTTTTCATATCCAGAGACTAAAATCAAATCGATGGAAGAAGTACCTATACACAGTCTTTTTGCAGTTCCTAGTCTACTCCCAAGTCTATTAATCTAATCACCTCTATAACAGTATTACATTGCATTGTCACGCGATATACAGCTGTATCTTAGCATAATATTGCATTGTTCGCAATACACATCAGTGTTAAAATATTTCTTAAACGGAATGGAAAGAATAAAAAATTCCACTTGAAAACACACCAAACATATGTCTAGTTTCTAATCAGTATTTGTAGATAAATGAAACCACAAACTTTAATAAAGTGTTTATTACAAAATACAAAACAATTGCTTGCACAATAACAATACTTATACTACGAAAACAAAACAGTACCATATTTGGCGTTATGCTTAAATATTAAAGTTAACAAAGTCTTGTATATCATGGCAACTTATTATATCATTATAATCATTTATTTTCAATATAATATTAATGTTTATTATTTGAAACGTGTCCAATAACTGGGTAGTTTATCATTTCTTACGATAACTTTCCGTATGAAGAACGACCGCTGTAAGAATTCTTGTAACTCGAATTTGGATCAGACGAACCAGCGTAATCAGAAGTCTGAGTCACAATCTCATTTTCTTCTTTTGAAACCGCTTGAGAACCTTGAACTTTATCGTATTCTGTTTGTGATGATGAAGCGTATGAAGGATATTTACTTTGAGTATATTGATTAGGTTGAGTGGCTGGAGTATAATAATTCTGGGCAGGGTTTTGGTATAGAACATTGTTATAAGCAGCTTGGTTAGGCTGACTTAATACCACCATACCTGAAGGATGGCCAAATAGTGAAGCCAATGATAACGGCTGATAATTAAATTGGGGAATCTGGCTAATATACGCACTATGCTGAGGATTGACATGATTTACTGGAGTCGGAGTATAGTAGTTATGGGGTAATTGTGGGAATGCGAATAGTTGCTGCTGCGCATAAAGATTGGGCTGCTGAATGACAGCTACTTGTGCATTATTGGGAGTTTTGCTTGGAGCAACTTGGTATCTTGCTTGATATCCCGGGTTAGGTACAAAGTTTATGGGCAAAAAGTGACCCGTGCTGTGCTGAGGAGCCACATTTACTTGAGCCTGCGCAAGATACGCTTGCGAAGGTTCGTTTTGAGAATGTCCTGATGTGTAATACTGACTATTAGCTTGACTGGGATAATAGGAATTAGATACTTGGCTTTGATATGACTGGCTTTGTGTGGCACTTTGTGAACTAGGATTTTGATAAATACTATAAGTGTAATCAGGTTTCTGAGCACTCGTTGATACTGAATTCAGAGCTGTTCCTTTCACTCCCCTTTTCTTGAGTTCACCATCTTCTATTTCGCTAGAACAGACCAGTGCAGCGAAAGTGATGATAATCTGAAAATGATACATGGAACTAAATAATGGGCAATTTATCATTGTTAAAAAACAAGCGCGGAACACAATCAATCAGTATTTGATGGTGTGGTTAACATCATTGAGTGAATGATGTTTCAACAGGTTACAAATGAACAAACAAAATATGATACTTATCATATATAGATTTTAGATATGGAATTATACATGCAGAATCGCGTATATTACTCATGTAACTTACCAATAACTTCCTTATTGCCATAATTCAACGATTTAAAATATACAATCTAATCTAACTGCACGTATTGCAATATATTGCAATGAAAAGTGTTGTATGTTTGAAACCGTTAGGAAAAGTGTAAGACGGTATCAAGTTAACGTATTTATAAGAGCGTGCATGAAACAACTTTCCTTGTTCTGATATTGGTTGAGGGAAATGACCGTTGGATAGGTCTTTGTCCTGTATCGGAACTCATCCAGTTTCTACGAGATTACGAACTTCCTCCACACGTATGCATATGAGGAAGTGCAGCTGTAACTTTTGCTTATTACAATCTCTGTACTGAGATTGGATAAAATCTATGTGAAGAACTTTTTACGGTAGGACTTAGTGATTCCAAAAAGTGCTCTAGTGCAATTGACTACTTTAGATCTTGGAACGCAGATGCTCTCATTCTAAGAATAAAATATCGATTTCCAAATTAAAAACCGTTATGAAAATTAGTAGATTATTTTTTTTACTATTAATTTTTACTTTTTAATTTAAATTCCTACTATGCTATAATAATTCATTAGCAATTACCATCATCCATGTCTTTGGCATAAACCATTACCAATGAGTACATAGCTACTTGAAACAAAATAAACAAAATTAATTACTTTTAAAGACACGAGAAAAAAACTGTAAAACAATAGTCAAATCCTTTCACCAATAAATACATCCGCAATCAATTCGATTGTCTCACGTGTGATTTTAGCTGTATAGGAATTGAATAGCTATTATGTTTCAACTGTTTCGACCACTTTGACCGATTGTAAGATAATCTACGTACCTTCTATTACAGTCTCTTCGCGATTTATTTACGAGTTTTACGACTTACTTAATTACACTTTGTAAACAAATGTAACTCTATTAGAGAAAAGCAAAGAAAAGAGAGCGAATGTAGAACAAAAGAAAATCGACGAAAAATTACTACCGAAAGATTATTTTATGGCCTTGGCTACGAGCTTACAAATATTCATGTCTATCTAACAATGTGAAACTTCTAGCTTCTGGCGTTATGTAGAAAGACGACATTCAGGACTAAGATCTAAACTGTTTTTACCACAAATCCATCTCCATCTCTTGCCTACATATCCAAGTCTTAAAACCTAGACTTTACATATGTTGATAATAGCTCCATCTAGTAGTTTATTTCTACATTATGTAAGCCCTTGGTGAATGAAGAACGCGCGACATTCACGCCGCATTTTCGATTTAGATTCAATAAAATCTCAAGAGATGGCGTTGATCTCTTAAGTATCTTCAACTATAGTATCCTTTTTAAATAAACAATATTATATGATAACCTGACTAAAAGGAACCTGGCAACATTCCTTCTTTTTACAGTAATTCCACATAACAAATTATTTCATTAGGTACTTTCTCATATTTTCCAAGAATAATATTGCTCTATAGATTAGCACCATTCATTGTAGCTTTACTTCCTTTATTTTAAACATAAGGGTGACGGCAGCAGCCTTATTTTGTCCCTACTGTCCCTTTTTTTTTTGTTTTTTAGTTGGAGGAAATCACCGGATCGCCGCGGGGCGGTATGTGGGAGTTGAACCGCACTAAAACCTCCAACCGCTCACACTCAGCGTCCGAACCTCGGCTGAGGCCAGAACCCAGCACGGGGTTTGGAGGGACGACGCGACGGGTTACGTGCTCGGCACTCTTTCCCGTCGCTCCGTCCCCGGACGCCGAACCGGTAGCCGCCGGCGAATACGGCTACCGGCTCTCTCGGTCGGTGGGCTTTCCGAAGCCCGCCAAGATGGGACCGCGTGTCCCTACTGTCCCTAGTGTTTGTAAGGTCCGTAACCCACGATAACCCCTTACACTCAAATGGACTGCTTGCTTAAAAAAATTATGATGATGAAAGAAAATTTAATTCGTGGAAAAAAAAACTTAGGATTAAAAAATAATACGATGAGAAATATAAAAGAGACCTCTGACATACTTGTGATATTACCTACTTGTTATCTAGAGCAGTACAATAATATTTTTATTTTTATTCAGGACATCATCACAATACGGGTCCACATTTTCGCTCTATAAAATAAGTGATGATATTTATTTCTATTAATAGCAGTTTTATCTCAAAATGTTCAGCTAGTGCACATTTCGCTTTTATTTTTTGCAGTAAGATTGTCTTTTTGTAATTTACAGAGCGTAACGATATTCCTTATTTAAAAGTATAATATTAATAATTTATTTCAAAGTGAAATTTGTGAATCTAGAGTTTTGCAAATAAAACAGATAAACTTCTTACACAAACATTGAAAGTTAGTATGGTGTAGACTGCTAGTTGGAAGCCGTAGAATAGAAAAGCCATATTCTAACAGCTTGGCTTCAGAGCTATTACTTAGGTACTAACAAATTATCCATTAGGTATTAACAAACTTCTAATTTTATAACACTTTGTCAATCAGAATTTTTGTATAAAATATACCTAATGCTTTTCGTATTGTTAAATGTGGTCAAAATTTAACCTACTACTACTTTATTTCTACGTTTCTTTAAAAATAACTATATATATATCTGAAATCATTCGAAAAATTACATCAATAATTTAGTATGTCCCAGGTTAAAAAATCTCTGTAAATTGCAGCCTATTTTATCTACTCAAGCAAAGCAATTGTCTTTAAAAGTAATTGATTAACCAATTCAAGATTATTATCGTACATTGTTTAAAAACAACTTTTTATCCTCCGAAATAGCCTGTAAAGTTACACAATGAGACAGATTCGGAAGTAAGCGCTCTTCCACGCGTCCCCTCGACCGTGAACGAAGATATTGAGCAACGGTTTACACAATGTACGGAATTACTCATTCTTATGCATTCGACAACTCGTTTCGTTGTTTGTGTTATGTATTACGATTAAATAACTATTACGGTTAAATAACTTTAAAACGTGTATTATGATAGACGAATGGCCCTTTTTGTGGCTCATTAGAGATTTTGTAAACTCTTTGATTTGGTGTTTTAGAATTTGTATGTTTGTTTTCCGTGTTTAGTTAAGGATTTGTCTAGTATGAAAGGGTACCGGTTCCAGGTCGTGCGCGGTGTTCCGCAGGGGTCCGTTCTTGGACCTCTATTGTGGAATATCGGGTACGACTGGGTGCTGAGGGGCGCCCTCCTCCCGGGCCTTAGCGTTATCTGCTACGCGGACGACACTTTGGTCGTGGCCCGGGGGGATGACTTCCGAGAGTCTGCCCGTCTTGCCACAGCGGGGGTGGCCCTCGTCGTCGGCAAAATAAGGAGGCTGGGCCTCGACGTGGCCCTGCACAAATCCCAGGCCCTGTGGTTCCACGGGTCTGGGGCTGTGCCGCCAGTCGACGCCCAGAAAATGGTTGGAGGCGTCCAGATTGAGGTCGGGGTGCAACTGAAGTACCTCGGCCTCGTGTTGGATAGCCGTTGGACCTTCCAGGCACATTTCGCGAACCTGGTCCCCCGACTGATGAGGACGGCCGGCCAACTGAAATGAAATGAAATGAAATGAAATGAAATGAAATTATTTATTCTCAACGTTAATGAAATTATCATGCTTGTTGATGTCAAAAGGCTACCACCAGTTCGGAAAAAGAAAAAGCCACTGTCCTGAGAAGAACTGGCAAGAAACTCAGCGGGCATAACTCGGTCGGTTGCTCCCGAATGTCGGGGGGCCCAGCAACGCAGTGCGCCGCCTCTATGCGGGGGTGGTGCGATCGATGGCCCTATACGGTGCGCCCGTCTGGGCCGACGCACGGGTGCGAAAATATATCGCACGATTCCTGCGTCGGCCACAGCGCATCGTAGCTATTAGGGCCATCCGCGGGTACCGCACCGTCGCTTTTGAGGCGGCGTGCGTGCTGGCGGGGACGCCGCCCTGGGAGCTGGAGGCGGAGGCGCTAGCTGGCGATTATCGCTGGCGATGCGACCTCCGCGCCCGGGGCGTGATACGTCCCCTGCGGGAAGCGGTTCGCGACAGGAAGGTCCAATCTCGGCGGTCCGTGGTAGAAGCGTGGAAGCGACGTCTCGCTAACCCCACCTGGGGTCTACGGACCGTCGAGGCGATCCGCCCGATCCTAGATGATTGGGTGGGTCGTGGCGCAGGACGCCTCACCTTTTGGATGGTGCAGATGCTGACCGGGCACGGGTGTTTCGGTCGGTATCTGCACCGGATCAAGGCCGAGCCGACGGCGAGGTGCCACCATTGCGTGGGATGTGACCGGGACACGCCGGAGCATACGCTCGCGCGCTGCCCCGCATGGGAGAGGCAGCGCTGTGTCCTGGTCCAACAAATAGGTCCGGACTTGTCGCTCCCGGGCGTCGCGGCGTCGATGCTCGAGAGCGACGAGTCCTGGAAGGCGATGCTCGACTTCTGCGAGTCCACCATCTCGCAGAAGCAGGTGGCGGGGGCTGCGAGAGAGAGGCTTTACGCCGCTCTCAACTTGCCAACCCGCCGCCGTCGAGCAGGGGGCCGGGACCGGGATCTCGCCCGGATTCTGGCCCCCTAAGAGTTTCGGGTCCCCAACGCATGTGAGTGCGAGCGGGGACCCAAGAAGGTGCCGTGTCTCGCTCAACACGCCCTTAGCGTTAGAGCATCCGGGGGATGGTAGACCGCGCTCCCCGACCCACGCTGGTTCTGACCCAGCGGGGTATTCCGTGGGAGGGCGACACGCGGTCCCATCTTGGCGGGCTTCGGAGAGCCCGCCGACCGAGAGAGCCGGTGGCCGTATTCGCCGGCGGCTACCGGTTCGGCGTCCGGGGACGGAGCGACGGGAAAGCATGCCGATGGCGTAACGCGTCGCGCCGTCCCTCCAAACCCCGTGCTGGGTTCTGGCCTCAGCCGGGGTTCGGACGCTGAGTGTGAGCGGTTGGAGGTTTTAGTGAGGTTCAACTCCCACATACCCCGCCCGCGGGGCGGGCGGGGATCCGGTGATTTCCTCCAACTGAAAAAAAAAAAAAAAAAAAAAAGTATGAAAGGGTTTTTTCAGCGTAGAGCTTAAGACATGATCGAGTTTGGAGATAATAACCAACGTCGATAATACAATTTGCTGGTAATTTGAACTAACAGTAAAAGGACAACTGATATTATATTTTCACTGTTTCTAAATATAATAATATGAGTAACGAAACCTTCATACCTTATATCTCCTGAGGTAATAAAATACCAAACTTACTTCAAACTTACTTTTAAACATCGTTAAACGTTACCCGCTATTAAAATGAGATACTTCGTCAGTTTGATTATGTGGTCAAGTATATTATTACACCAAATATCAACATCCGGCTTCCGAAAACTTAATCAAGTGTAACAGACGTTTACATTATCTAACCAATCAAAAAATACTCAATGGACCTCGTTAATTATAGTTTTTGTCAACGTCATCTGACGTAGTATAGAAAAAGTTTTATGGCAAACCTTAACAGCCAGTAACTGATTAAGAAGAACTTTTAAAAATATAACCTCAAAATAATAGGTTATATGAAAACCGGGAAATCATTTATGACATTTTTATCACCATCTAGGTCATCTACTGTATTTCTCTGGTCTAATATATTAACCAGTATCGGTTAAATCCTAGTCATTCTAAATTAAGCAAACTCATCACTGGTTTTATTTCTTCAAGTACATAATAAAATTGACTCATCATTTTTAATCATTTCAAAACATGAATCTGAAATTTTTGTATTCGGTAGTATGTTTTAGGAATTAGGTTTTACTTGGCTAAGAATAATAATTATAAATGCAAAATTGACTATCACGATTTGCGGTCATACAAAAAATACAAAGAGTACCTACTGATATTACGTAAAAGGTACACTGTTTTGATACAATTATATCTCGTGTCCCAATTCCTAAGCCTAAGCTGGAGCTAGAAGCTAGTACATAAATAAACGACATATCACTGACAGTGAACCGCTTTGTATTCGCATAAGCAAGTAGTCCTCTTGACGAAAGAAATCCACGACCATGTTCATTACCAACAATCCAGTTTAACAAACAAGGAAACTTAAACTGACGTTTACAAGATTTATAGGTAATATTATGTGTGCTTTCGAAGCGTAGTCGAACCGTGACGAGACTCTTTCGATTTCCTTAAAAACTTTCCTACGAGTGAAAAGGTTTTTGCATGTTGTATCGAACTGTATAGTAAACGGGTAATTTCTTAACAAACTACGTAATTCGGTATTCAGGGTACGCAATAAAACATTATATTTGTAAAACATTTTATTGAAAACAGTAACAATCTTACACCTATCATTACAACAATAAATAAGTTGCTTAAAAATAAATGTCAATATTTACAAAAATTCACGGCGATTGCTTTGTGGCTAGTTTAACATCTTACTGCGGTGCGGAGGCAATTTAAAACAAGCACCTTATATTAACGATTCGTTTTCTCAAACTGGTTTCTAGTCGGACAACTTTAAAATGTAAGCAAACCCATAATATACTCCAGTGAAATGAAAGCTATGGCTCCTAGTTGATAGCAAGAATCGAAATAATTGCACTGCAATTAATTAGCAGAACAAACGGTAATAATAATTAATACTAATGGTAAACTTTCACCCAAACACACCCGCATGTTCTGTTTAGGCCACATACAACGCGTGCCTCATAAACGGTTTTTAATATCATTTTCATTTTGAAATACAACCGTTCATAAGTAATTATCTCGCGCTAGTCTTAGTGAATACGGGGTTTCAGTTCTTCGCTGTACTTAATGGTGTTGTAACTAGTCTCACTGTGGGATCCGTGGGTGTCTTTGGGTGAGTATCGGGAGCTACCGTGTCCTCCGTAGCTGTGCTTAGAACCAGAGTGAGAAGAACTTAAAGATGGTCCAGAACCTTTGTGAGAATGCTTTGATGGAGCGCTGACATAGTAAGGTCTGGCAACGGCAGCTGAATGAGAAGCACCTGCAGGATAAGATGATGTGGGGAAACCATAGTTGTTACTAGAAAGGGACCCTAGTTGACCAGCTGATGCGAATGAAGCTAAACCTTCCAGTCCTAGAGCTTCACCTTTGACGGCACCGAAAGACGGAGCAGCGAGGTATTTAGAAGAATCACCTCCAAAACCACCGAAAGAACCTGGATAACTAGCTCCATGAGCCGCTGGCGCAAAGGAATAAGTCTGACCACCAGGGAATCCACCGAAAGATGGAGCGTTGTAAGCCACAGGGCCGGCAGAAGCAAGTCCGTGACTGGAATCACCTTGAACAGATGAACCTAAGTAAACTGAAGGAGTAAATGGTGCTTTACTAGCTACAAGATGGCTACCTCCGTAGTTTTTCAAAGATTGTGCACCGAATGGGTTACCAGAATTACCAAAAGATAATCCAGCTAGAGAATGACCACCGGCGCCAGAGGAAGCAGAGTGTCCTTCGTCGGCTGACTGTCCGTGGGTGCTGGGTACGGAATATGCTAGAGCTGCGGATTGGGAAGATTGAGTCTCAGATGGATTGAATAAAACGGGTCCAGTGGAACCGTAAGAACTAAGACCCTTGGCTCCAGATGCGTAATGTGCTGGTGAGCCTCCCAATGCTCCAACTAAGCTATATTGTTGCAGTTTGCCGAAATTGTACTGAGGCTGTGATAGCTCTTGTCCCTGTCCTTGGGCGCCTTGTCCTTCACCACCAATGTGGAATTCTGCAACACTGTTTGATGGTTGCAACGAAAGAGCTCCAGAGTTGAGACTGTGAGTAAGCTGACTCATAATTTGGGAAAGGTCTCCAGAAACCAGACCACCTGCACCGTGAGGTTGCAAAGTGATGGGAGCAAGTTGATAAGTTGCGTGACCACTACCAGGCTGTTCTTGAGTTGCGTATTGAAGCCCGGCAGATCCTTGACCGTCATAGCTGTAGCTTGGCTTTGCTCCGCCAATACTGTATCCTGCTCCTACATTGATTGAGCTGGCATCACCGTGGGAGTGGCTTGATGGCTGGTAGTTTTGAGCACTACTTTGATATGATGGCTGGTAATTCGATGAGGAGTGTCCAGATGAAGAATAATTGGGAGGGGCTTCTCTTTTATCCTTTCCTTCGTCCACCTTCTTTGCAAGGGCTGACCATGGCGCCGCAATACTCAACAAAGTGACAAATGCAACCTGTGAAAGAAATGAAAAAATGTTAATGTAAATTATATAACTTTGTATATTTTATGGGACTTCTATAAACAGGAATAACGAGATCAGACGAGTTTAATGAACAAGTTTATTTTGACCCGCATCACACACTTCAAGATTATTGAACCCCGCATAAAAATTTGATTTCACTTTTCCACTTTTACTTTTCACGGCTACATAATATTTTATATGCTAATTGCAGTTCGTTCTTATCAATCATGTATCGGAGACTTCATAAATATATATATACCAATAAGTATTTAAAACTTAACGATTCTGAATTATTATCACAAAACACTTTTTTCGCACTTGTTTTTAACGAAATCCGCACTCACCGTGAATTTCATTTTAGATGCTTAGTTTAGTATTCGCGTCGTGTTGTTGAAACTAAATTACTATCCGAGAGTTGATAAACAACTTAAAAGATATTTCCCTCGAGCGATCGGTCGGCTGACTTGTACAGCCGCCGAATTTGTAATGTGATGTCGCAGCGTTTTCACCGAATTTATAAGAGAGCGAATGGTGGCGCGCACCCGACGCCTTGGACGTACACTCGGAAGGGTAAAAGTGTATCAGAGGACCCTTTCACTGGCTGAAAGAATGGGAACGGACCACTGAGCTTCCGAACCCAACAATGAGGTAATAGAGGCCGGAAGTATTGCATCACAGACTGATCACGGCTGTGCCCATTCGGACAGATGTCCAATGACAATAACAGTGCACGCGTGTTGCTCGGAAAATTCTGTTTACGAGCTTGTTTTTAACTTCTATCAACGATTTCATCGGAAATTATCTGTTAAATAATTCAACATAACTTTATTAGTTATGGTAAACTGTCCGTCAAATGTTACCATGTCATATATTTTAATTCGTTGGCTTCATGCCACTTCTGTCGTAACATCCAAGTTACAAAGATACAGTTGACAATAATGTGTATGGAATCACCAACATCCGATTGCACTTTCATCCAAATTGAAGTAATTTGTAAGCCACACTCACCATGTGTGCTAATGCAATATGTGGAGACTTGGAGAGCTACGTAAACATAGTTTGCATTGCAACCGTTGTGCACTCGAGAATTTTTACTGTCAAGTTCACGGCAATGAATAAATGTTAGTTGATTTTAGCGATCTATCGATAGTTAAAGTCGTTCCGCTAAACAGACATCGATAACATTCAGTTGGATCTTGATTACAGGTGAAATCGGAATCTTGATATTTAGCTGTCATGGTTGAATATACACATATTTTGTACTTAGGTACATTATTCTAACCTGACATCTTTATTTTGTGTAGTTTTAGTACGATACGTTTACCGAATAGTGTGGTTTTCTAGTGACAGTTTTGTGATTGATTAAAGTCCTTGGATTGGCGAACTTGGTGCAACTTGGCGTTGGTTTTGATGGCTTTCCCCGGAAGAGCATTGATGAATTGAAGACTCAACGGGAAATGGACATAAAAATCAAGGTCACGGCGTTGTTACTGGTTTGAGCAAAGAGTATAAAGAAGAGTCACAAGATAATATTTGTAGTATGTTCATACATTAACATGCTGATAGTATTGATTCGATACCATCTAAAAACATAATACCTAATATTTAAGTACCTGCAAAATGCAAGATCGTACAATAATTTTCAGATCATTTGAACAGCTGTGTAGACATTATTCAAAAACTAATTAGAATTATCTACTCCTGCAATTTTTTTTTATAGTAGTTTTTTTGTCCTTTAAGCTAAACTTTCTAAAAGTGACTCGTTATAACTCAGTACAGTCACATCCTCTGCAGAAGCATTTACAGTTTCACTTGTTAAATAAATAAAAACTGTAAATGATTAAGCGTCGTTTTAATCGTTGCAAAGCTTGTATGATGGCAAAGATTAAACAAATCCTATATCAATAGACGAAACAAATTGGTTCATTGATCAATAAAAGCATTTCGTTTTCTCTTTTATTCTTCAGCAGAAGAAGATAATAGAGAGATGACTAAAGAAACTTTTTCAACCATTTCCCGATCCTTGAGTCAATGGAGATGATTTAACTTTATACCTGATCCCTTTATTGCGATTCCGGATTATAGTAGGGCCGCTATTTACCATTCAAATTAAACCTTTCTGTATTATGTTCCTGGTTTTTATGTAGAGAACGATAGAGATGAGATGCGGATGGTTAAAAGTTTATAGGAAATCAATTAGTAATTCAATGGCGAATCCATTCCGAGGTCGGCGTCAACTTCACCTGAACTAAATGCATTAGGGAACTTTACTAGTCAGAAGTAAGAGCTTTAACATAAAATCTTTATACTACAATTTTTGTTTCACTTGTAACTTTTGTATCCATTCTTGTATGTACCAAATTATGTCGACTTGAAACGGGAAGGAACTGTCCCTTAAGACACAGGCGATAAGCCTACTTCAAGGAACAGGGAATTCATATTGTATCAACAAAAGTGGTCAATAAAATTATTTTCATTTTCATTTGCAAGTAATACTTATGTATGTACCTGAATTTTGATATTAACATTGACTTCTACACTGATTTATTTACTTCTTTTAATGCAAGACTTTTCTGGAATGCAAACGTTTTACACTGTATTGGTACCTATTTCATCTCGGGAAGAGAAGTCTAAGTTCGTCTAACGCAATAAAATGAAAATTGAATTCTGTTCAGCCGTTATTTTGTGGTTTAACTTACTACTATGACGTCTACAGTAATGTTTTAAGGATTTCCGTTTCACGAATAAATATCTCAAATAAATTAAAACTTGCTTCGCTTTATTGGAACGAAATTCCTTATCGCGCGTTCGGAAAAAATTCTTACTAAAAGTTGTCACGACACTTTTTTTGTTTTAGATGATAATCGCTAGATGGCGCTGTGATCAAAATCTTTTAAAACACGTTCCTTATTTGTTTTAGATGATTATCGCTAGATGGCGCTGTGATAATCTTTTAAAACACGTTCTTTATCACGCGTTACGTTAGGAAAAAAAAATTATAAGATATCTTTTAATCGAAAGGAACTTCGTTCTGTTCGGGTGTCCCATGACACCTCTGAAGTTTTTTTGTGATAGTTTTTCAATTTGGATGCTTCGGAGTAACTGAGTAAAATTTTAAATAACCCAGTTATAAATTCATTACATAATAAATATTACATTTACAGTACGCCTTTGGATGCCTCAAAAAGACGATAAATATTATTGTGTAACAAAACCTTATTTCAAAAGAAACATTTTTATTTATTATAACCTAGTTTTTCCGTATTTTTACCCTATTTTTTGCGAATAGGTAAGTTTACGTGATCGTCGAGATAAAATAATAAATAGCAGTACAACCGCTCTTTATGAAAGTTTCTCTTAGGCTACGGGCATCTAATGGTCGTTAGACGCAGTCCAATAATATCATATATTACTATATTTTAAAGTAAATACAAATAAATCAAGTAGTTTAGTTTCAAAATAAATGGATCTAACGATGCATCAAATTGAATATAATTCGGAAAGGTCTCCATAGCCATGTTACTGTACTGTACCAACCCATTACTGCCCACTGTTGGGCTCAGGTCTCCTCAGAAGAGGGATTAGGCATAGTCCACCACGCTTGCCCAGTGCGGATTGGGGACACATATCTTCAAAGGATTTTTTAGAACCCTTTTCCGACATGTAGGTTTCCTCACGATGTTTTCCTTCACCGTTTTTAGCCAGTGGTGTTGTGAAAAATTGCACATAAATCTTTTTCACATTTAGATTTAGAGGTACAAGCCGGCTGGTTTTGAACCCGCGACCTCCCGTACGGAAGGCAAGCGCTTCAACCACTCGGCGACTACAACTTAGCCATGGTGTATTAGTGGATTCCGTTAAATAATAATAGGCTACATTGCAGAATATACGTAAAATCTGTTATTTCTTATAGTTTTTCGTATTATAAAGAATAATAAAGATTATAGTTACATAGACAAGAAAACCCTATAATACTCAAAAAATCCTTCCTATCAAATAAAAATGCAATTCGAAATCAATTCGAATGTCCATTCTATTTAAATCTCTTTGCATTACCGCTATTAGAGTTCGCTATGAACCATAACTAATTAAATAGTGTTATTGAATTTGAAAGTTCCAGTTATGTGTGCAATGTAAATTTTTATTTTGTTTTAACAATAACGTAATAGTGTATTGTACTTTCATATAATATACTGTTAGACTTAGGTACTTATTACGATGTGTATCGTAATGATAGGTATTACATAAAGTTAGCTATTGTCTTGGAATGACATTGATCGTGGAGACATATATTAGGTGCTGTGGTGCTGGCATCTAGGTTTAAAATCTTAGTCGCAGAAACGAAATGTCATTTAAGGTGGAATATTTATAAAATGAGTCGTGGTGGCCGAGTGGTCGAAACGCGTCCTTCCGAACGGAAGGTCGCGGATTCAAATCCGGCCGGCTTGTGCAATTTTTCACAACACCACTGGCTAAAAACGGTGAAGGAAAACATCGTGAGGAAACCTGCATGTTGGAAAAGGGTTCTAAAAATCCTTTGAAGATATGTGAAGTCCCCAATCCGCACTGGGCAAGCGTGGTGCCTAATCCTGCCTAATCCCTCTTCTGAGGAGACCTGAGCCCAACAGTGGGCAGTAATGGGTTGGTACAATACAGTATTTATAAAATGAAAGCAATTTTACTTCTGTCATTTTATACAAGCCAACGGATCACCTGATCGTAAGTGGTTACCGTCGCTCATAGACCTCTGCAATGTCAGGGGCATAACGTTTTGAGCTTCGTCAAAACTTAAAATAACGAGCGTTCTAGGAGTCGTCAGGATAACGTTTCTTTACTTTGAGAGGTTGTTTATCAGTTTTATCACATTATCACATTACCCCACCAGCGATGTGTCCCATCAACGTGTCGTAGGTAAAATAACATAATTAAGACGAAGAATTCAAAAGTAAATTTCATAAAAAATACAAAGAACAGTGTTATAACTAAAAGCCTATTGTTCATTACAAGTTTTCTTTTCTACCTATAAAATAAATAATTTACATAAATATAATGAAGTAGACCACTGTGGTATTAAGTAGCGTACATTTTAAACAATTATACGAGTAACAAAAGTTTGGTTACGGTACTTTATACTTTTCTTAATTAATTTTGGGTTTCCAAAAAACGATTACATAATTCCTAGGGGGGCGGCGCGACGGGAAAGAGTGGACGTAACGCGTCGCGCCGTCCCTCATAACCTCGTGCTGGGTTCTGGCCTCAGCCGGAGTTCGGACGCTGAGTGTGAGCGGTTGGAGGTTTTAGTGCGGTTCAACTTCCACATACCCCGGGATCTGGTGATTTCTTCCAACTAAAAAAAAAACATAATTCCTAGTTATCTAGTTAGCACCTACATTAGTTCACTGAATTTGACCGGCTTCAGAAGTTTCAAGATTGATTTTGTAAGATTAAACACTGATTCCCGATTTGTAAAACTTGTAAAGCTAATGACTCGACAATGAACAGATCTGAAAAACATATGTAGAGCAAAATTCTCCCTCACGTTGCCGTATTACATACATTGGTACAAGATTTCCATACAATAAGAGATAATAATCACCAATACAAACAACTAACAACTCACCTAAACGACCTAATGAATATTTACTCGTTACTTATACATACATGTTTGTTAATGTTCAAGAAACCAAGAGAATAATCAATCTCATTCATTGCCCTAATAAAATTTTAACTTAAAACAGATTGCATCATAGTACCTACAACCAAAGCAAATTATGGAAACTTTTTTTCAATTTTTTTGTAATAATTTATTGGAGTAATAAAAATTAAATAATAGTAGCCACTGGATCATACTTACTTTCACAAATAGACGTGCTTAGGTAAACTCAGAGATTTATAGCAACAGGCAAAAAAAAAATCATACTAGCAGAAAAACAGCCGCTCTGTAATATAGTCCAAACTTAATATCCGTTTGACTCATACATTGATACAAGGCTCAAATAATTGTAACAAAATTAGTTGTCAGTATACCATGGTAACTGTATTCTTTTTTTTATTGCCATGTAGGCAGACGAGCTGACGGGCCACCTGTAGCCCAAGCACGAAAATTTTACGAATTCGTAACGTTAACGTATCGAACCCTCGATACGACGACGATAGTCCGCAGCACGAACAACATTTTGCAAACTATCGTCAGCTCGATTCGAATACGTTAGTGACGTCATCCTAACGTAACTAGAGACGGTCCTTGTGGAATGAAATGATCACATATGGAATGAATGATTCGTTCGGAAACTTAACCAAGTTTTAGTTTTATTTTTAAACAATTGAATTTCCTTATTAATTATTTTAAAAAATATCAATGAATGCATTTAAAGTGCAGCACATGAGAAGAAAAGTATTTAGGAACATGAAATGACATTAAAATCGAAGAAATAAAATAGTGTATTGGATATAACAAAAAAATATATATTTCTGAACGAATCTACTTGATATCGGCCAAGGTTAAGTTTGTTTATGTTTACTTTAGTTCTAGCTAAGAGCGACAGTACTTCATTGTTTTTAGTAATTGAGTACTTATTCTTAAGATTTATTTAAATTTGAGAATTACTAGTTACTAGTCAGCAGTCATCTTAGTTACTTATAGTATTTAACAATGGTGGATTTATGGAAGTGTATGTGCTTTTTATCGTTCTAATTATTGGAAAAAAATATGATCTCAAGTATTTCAGTCAATATTTATGTAATTGATTGAAAAATGTTGATGCTCAAGTATGTTTAAAAAATATAACACGATTGACTGCCTTCTTAACTTCCCTTGCTAAATATTCTTAATTTTCAAGTAAACTTACAGCAATAAAATAATATAAAGGACTACGCTGGTACAACGATGGTCTTTGCATTTAAGCAATTTATTAAAATAAATTGTATTCATTAACTAACTAAAGGGATAAGAAAATACTATTATTTAGAAAAGTTACCTAAAAGAAACAAAAACACGTTTAAAATTATATTTAAACTCGTTTCGAAACCTTTCTCACCGACAAATTTTAAGTGAATAAAACTCGATACCCAGCCTTCGACAATTTACATTACCGTACGTCAAAGCAGTGTTCGTGCTCGCAATTATAACGTTTGATTGTTTATAAGTTTCGAGTATCGTTTACGTGTCGATACGATTACGATACGAATGTTGTTCGTGCTAGCAAATTTAGTTCATTTTACGTACGATAGGGGCGCTGTACAAATCTCATACAAATATAATTCGATAACGATACGATTACATTTTCGCAAGTTATTCGTGCTAGGGCCACTGATCGTAAGCGGTTACCGTTGCGCATGGACCTCTGCAATGTCAGCGGACACTGCGGGGCCGCTACCTACGGCCTACCTTTAAAGACTTTCTTCAGAGTGGATGAAATGTTAGACGATATTGCAAATGCAACTACAACCACTCGACTAATATAGATGATCAAGTAAACTGTCCACTTTTAATTAATATATACCTAATTAGTATTAAGATTATGTTAATTAAACTAAACCGGAAACATTTAACATAGTAGACGTAATATCAAACATATGTTATGCACACGGTGAGATCAAATTTCCATAAAACATCATGTTACTCGAGACCACGTTATGTCTAGATTTTGGCGATCTACTTTCTATGAATAAAAATATTTTGATCAATTCTTAAAATAGAATCAACAATTATTATTGATGTGATATCAATCAATATATTTGGCATTTTAATAAGACTCGATAACATGGTGCCCAGATACATAGATCCCTTGCCTTCAGTACCTATTAATCCTTGGCCTATAGCCCTAAATCTTGAAATGTAATTACTAATATGCAAATAAACATAAAAAACACTGGACGAAATAGTGAAAACATTAAGAAGATCCAAATTTGAGAAAATGCTTCTATTTTGTGAAACCTACCCCAACACATTACGCATACGTGGTGGGTTACGAAGGATACCCCTACCTACAACTAATATTTAATTGTATACAGTACCTATGTTTTAAATCGGTTCTGTTTTGTCTCTGCTGTTATGTGGCGGTAAATGTAACATTAAACTACTTAAAATGTGATTTCTTTTTCATTCTTATATACTTTGGTTATGTTACATTTTTACCACAAATAAAGTGTGTCTATGTTTATATAATTTACTAGCTGCTCGGCGCAACTTCGTCTGCGTCAAAAAAAAAAAATCCCGGGTATTAATCTAAACCATTCTCGAATCTCCACGAACACACACAAAAAATTTCATCAAAATCGGTCCAGTCGTTTAGGAGGAGTTCAGTCACATACACACGTACACAAGAAATATATATATAATTTATTTATTTTAAAGAAGGCGCTTCTTACAGGTTCATCCTTCCATCAACTAAAGAGACGATAGATCACCGCTATTCAGCTCGGAAGATGAAAGAACTACTTACTTACTCTCCTAAATGCTTACCAATCAACAGGCATGAAATAATTCGTTTGTGTGTCAGAAGTCCCATAATATCAGGCATTTTCCCTTTATACAATGAAGACAAATATAATAAATAGACAGTAAAAAAACAAGTAAACATTTGGTAGTTTTAGTGATAATTTAAACGGTTATTGTGTAACGCGTTCTTCCGACCAAGGAGCCTTTCCATGCCTTTCTATATTGAATCATCAGACAGAATCCTACATGCGTCACAATGAATTCTGATCCAATAGAACAATACAATTGTATTGTCGATTGTTGTCATAGAAATATTTTATTGCAATCATTAAAAATCGCTTACTTTTCAAAGTTATTGCTTAGGTTTTGGTGACTGAAGACTGAAGTGGGGAAGTTTAACAACAGAACTAAAGTTCAACAATCTCATACAGTAAGAATTGGTTACAGCTGAAATCCCATCCAGCTTAAGAGTTAATAACCTACCTGCAAACAACAATCCACACCTCATCGTAATTTCTGGCGACGGTAAACACGATAGTGCAATAGGGTAGCCAGGCTTCATGACCTTTCAACAGACAAGATCATTCGTTTACTAAAATTATGAAATACGACCGCTCAATCAGCAGTCCAGCCTGAAACAAAAACAGCCATTTAAAAGTAAAAAAATATTCTTAAAATAGTCCGCAAAAAATATGAGGCGTCAACTATCAATGTTGACGACAGCGGACAGTGTCATGTTATGAGATCGGTTATGTCGGACATTCCGAGCAGGCACGCAGACGTTTTTCGTCTTTTTTCCAGACCAACCACTTTTACTATCACTTCAGATCGCCCACACAGATTCGAGTGGCAAACTTTGTGATATCATTTACTTAAATTATACTTTGTTACGTCACATTTGAAGTGTTAACCGTATTGCGGTCAGATTTTGTTTATTTTTGGATGGTTAATGAAGGAAGTGCGTTTAGTGCATCTCTTTTGTTTAGAAAGTAATGATGCTTGGACGCTTTTTTTGCAATTTTTATATACTGTGTTAGTATTACTAAAATACGTAATTTCCTGAATGTCGAATGAACAGGTTCATTCAACGACGTTCATGAACAGTATTCTGAAAATAAGAACAGAACGAAAACAGGACGTCCTTTATTAATTAAACAATGCACTAACATCACTTTGGTGAGTTTCACAGAATTAAAATGTAAATAGACAGTTTTCATACATTTTACCAGATAGTATATCCAAATAGTAGTTTCGATTTAATTCCCTCTATCTTCAAACTAAACCAATTCTTTTTCGCAAATCTGCGTAACAAACCACAACGAATTTTATTAGATTTCGGATGTTTTGCCACTGCGGTTATATTCCGTTATAGCTTTACTTTGCCTACTTTACATATTATAACTTTCACGAGAAGGATTCTTTATTTTATTTCGCAGATTATTTGTTATTCGTATTCATACATGTATTTTAATGAAATTATATAGCGTAATAGAGAGCGTTGTTACGTTGTTAATTGTTATAATTCGTGTTTACATTAGAATACAATTGGACTTTTTAAACTAGTTTAGACTAAAATTAAACAGAAATCATGATTATATTCCATTTTAACTTTCACTCCTTACATTTCTGGGAAAACAGATTCTAACGCTATTTACTACACTTTAGTGGAATTTCTAATATCTATAAAGGTTGAATTTCTTCAAACGAGGCTTGAAGAGAGTCCTTAAGGGCAGGCCGTAGGGAGCAACCCCGCAATGTCTTCTGGCAAAGCAGAGGTCCATGAGCGACGGTAACCGCTTACGATCAGGTGGGCCGTTAGCTCGTCTGCCTGCGTGGTAATAAAAAAAAAAACTTTACACTGCTTAAGAACATATAAGATTGTGACTGACACTCGCAACTTATTAACTGAAGTAATAAGTCTAGATAACGATCCCTTAGTGTCTGACATTCCAGATGTCCATGAAGAACGGTAACCACTTGTGATCAAGTGGCTCGTTAGCTCTTCTGCCTACATGCAAATTATAAATTATTATAACAAAAAAGATAACTTTGCATGTTTTTTCATCCGCATAAAAGTGTACACATAACGATACAGTCAACGTAGCTGTCTATTAGCTTTCCGAACCAAAATTCGACCGAGTCTCCTTTTTAGACTCACGTCTACTTTTAATTGAATTATTTCTTGCTTTAAGATCTCCAGCAGCGCCTTCCAATAGTTCGAACGTACCAATATAATGTACACCATTAATTGTACCTCGCTCTAATGGTTATAAGATTGACAGTAAATTGAAAGGAAATAATGCCTCGTGCGACGGCTCGCTAGTTTTGTAGATCACAGATTGATCTCAACAGCCGTTTCCGTGTCGGATAACCTATAATTTGGGTGTGTAAAGATTGGATCTTTAATTTTATTTAAATTTAATAAAGCATCTGATTGTTATCGACAATTGCCATGGGCTTTCAATTCAGGCTGTTAGTTTTGTGATCTATAAACCGTAATCAGATGATGATTTTCTGGTTATTACGCTTGTTTATATTGAGGTATTGTAGTTATAGTTGCAGAACGATTTTCTGATTTGGATTCCGGTTGTATATTGTTCTCTTGTTCTCTGATATTAATTATTCTAATCCAATTGTAATCTTTCTAACTACCTATACTTTTATCAATGAAAAATACTAAACTTGACTCCATTTTTTTTCTAGAAGGGTAAGACATTCTGAAACACCGTTCCATCTAATCAGCGGTAATACCCAATAGAGGTAACCCAATATATTATAGTAGACAAAACTACAGAATACAATTATAAAGTTAGGTCGTAGGTAGCGACCCCTCAATGTCCCCTGACATTGCAGAGGTTCATGAGCGACGGTAACCACTTACGATCAGGTGGCCCGCAGTTTCGTATGCCTAAATGGCAATAAAAAAAAATACATACGTCAATAATAAAAATCAGCAACTAATAAAATTTACTAATTTATTTCAAAATTAGTATCATGCCAAAAATACACTGCCAATATATAAAACTGTGTCTATAATTAACCGACTACTGGTCCAACGTAGCCCGGAGCGACGTAGGCACCAAGAGGGCTGTTCACAACAGTAGGGCCGGCTACTAGGGTCTGTAAGAAAATAAAATATTACTAACCACACATTCGAAGCAAATTCCGGTCATCGTCGGGTTGAAGACTCGTCATCTCTATTTAAAAATGAATCCCCTTTCCCTTACGACATCGCGCATGAACAGTTGGACCGATTTTGACATTTTTTTGTTTTAGTATTCGTTGTGATCAGAAGCAGGCCTTTATGGAAGAAAAAATCAAAATAATGAAATAGCTTTTTTAAACAGCATTGCATTCATTAAAAGGTAATAGAGCGCGAGATCAACACGACAATTATTTTATCTGTCAATCATGGCTTCCATAGTAAGAAATAGAGATCCGAACAAAATCGTCTACAATTGTCTATGGATGTGCACTGCTGTTAGTTCCTCTTGAATTACATGTAGCACTCAAGATGTATTTAAAAATGTTCATAACGACAATTTTCTAACCGTCTACCTTTTCTGGACAAATTAGCATTTGAATGGCTTTTGTTGAGAATCTACATTTTACGATTATCCACAGGTCTCTTCGAATCAAATATGGAAGGCATTAGCAAGCTGTTACAAATGCGGAATGAGAACTATGGAGAATATTAAACTGTTATTCAACACTTGACGTAATTTTTATTTTTTATTGCAAGACAGATACACGAGCCTACGGTCCGTTCCTTTAATAACGTTTTCTATAAAACATACTTCCTCAGATCTTTGTTATTATATTAAATCGGTACTAAAATGTAAAAATTCACAAATGAAATTTAAACCTTACTAGAAGTTTACCTCTCCAATTATAGGTAAAAAACCTCTACGTAAATTTTATAGTCCTTTCTATTAAAATCACCTATTTACAATATACAAGCCTTGTTTTTATTCGTTACGATTGTAGTACATACCCTAGCTGCAGGGTAGGGCCAGCCGGGAACCAAACCGGGCCAGGCCGCTACCACCTGAGGAGCAGCGGTGGCCATCGCCACGCACACGACGAGGAAGATCAACTGAAGAAGAAAAGAAATATCATGTGTCGAAGAATTACAAGTTAATTATCTTAATTGAAATGGGTTTGAAAAGAGTTCTTGTGCAACAATATTAATACCATCAAGATTCACTACAATGACCATAATTGAATGATTCCTGGTTGCATGATGCATCCTTCAGATAGTCCCGATCTGAATCAGATCATCAATTTACATTGTGAGGTTGCTACCAACAGTTTTTTATTACCTTCAGAAAAATATGAGGCAGACGAGCTGACGGGTCACTTGGTCGTAAGTGGTTACCGTCGCTCATGGACCTCTGCAATGTCAAAGGTCACTGCGCTACCTACGACCAATCTTTAAGGACTCTCATCAAGTCTACTTCATGTTGCTATAATGTAAACTAATATAGATATAATTCCAGCCTTAGCTATAGACAAAGGATTTACTTACGAAGTATTTCATGTTGTCAAGTTTCGATTGGATCTGTGAATCCGGAAAGGAGACTGTGAAGTCCTGCAGAAATCAACCGCATATATACTGATTGCAGAAGGTCATCAACAAACCCTACAAGATCAGGCATAATTGAATAACTAATCGAATTCGAAATATGCACTTGATTGTATAAAAATACTAGCGCTTTAGTTGTAGTTATTATAATTTATGGTTGCAAATAAATAAAATTAAATCTGTGTTTTAATAATGTTGTATATTTTGTATTTTTCACTGATTTAGGTATCCAAACCATTTTCACGTAATGTCAAGGGAAGATCGTCATAAACTCGAATATACTTTTAAACATTAAATTATATGGCTATTCGTAACCCCAAGGAGTTGAGTATTTGTTTACCATGATAACAAGAACGCCTAATTCATAGTGAGAAAATATCAAGCTTCGACCCTAGATGAATAAGATTAAGCAAAGGAAGGTACATATTAGAATCAGGCCTTAATATTATAAGAGTATTCAACATAGGTAAGTTACTCAATGTACAGCTAGGTTTTGTTGTTTTTTTTGACAGATAAACGAGCTTACGGCCCTGTTGGTAAATGGTGGTTTAATGTAAATGCAAATGTAACTGAGCTGCGTTAAGTAAAATAATAAAAATCTTCTAATATATAACATTGTCGTGTCACGGTGTTCGAACTTGAACTCCTCCGAAACGGCTCGACCGATTTTGATGAAATTTTTTGTGCTTATCCGGTATGTATTACCTATGAGAATCGGCCAACATCTATTTTTCATCCCCTAAATGTTAGGGGTAGTCCACCCCTAATTTTTTTTTTCGGCGCAGACGAAGTTGCGCGAGTCAGCTAGTATTAGATAAAGTAAGCAAGAATGACACCAATTTTTTAGAAGGAATTTATTTATGCATTTTGTCAGTGTGTCAAGATAATTAAAATAAAAAGGCAGTCTAAATCTTAATGAGGTTTGAGCGACCCTACAGAAGTCCATGAGTAACGGTAACCACTTACCATCAGGTAGTTCGAATACTCATCTACCTACGTGACAATAAAAAACCTATATTCAAATATTTCGCTCCCTTTAACCCAAGTAACAGAAATAGACAGCTGATTCATTCCTATACGATAATATCATTTAATTCAATTTATGAACAAGCCTGATTTAAATGCTTGCTTACCTTTATCATATTAGATTGTAGGTGTTTCGCATTGTTTTACTATAAAACTAGTCCTACATTTAATTATTCCTTTTAATTTAAATTTTAAATTTTGCATTTGTAATAACTTTATCTTTTTAATTTAAGTTAACAAAGGTAATGTAAAATATCGATCAGAGTTAGAACTTCGTATTTTAATAAGAGACAAAGTCTTAAGAGACAATGATGAACATTTTCTTGGCCCAATAGGTAAACAAGCCTATGGCTCATCTGATGGTATGCACGTTCATGCACTTTGGAAGACACTGCATGATCATTACTCACTACCTACATCCTACCGTATAGATTACCTTCTCACCATTAAAACTATACATTAGGTACTTACATGTAGAGGATTATTTTTATTTAGAAGAACGGTTTCTCTGCGTCAAGCTTCATGTGCTCATCATGGCTGTCGTAGTCCAAAGCCTCGAGTGCATCAGCTCGATACACTGCATTTTCAATCCAAACGGCGATTCTATCGGATATCGCCACCATGAATCGAGCTAAACGACCAGGATTGGTGCGAGACGGTTTTGGTTCACCTAAATAAAACAAAAAAGAAAGATAAGAGTAACGACTTACTTTTCCTTGCATGTCTCAATTGTCATTACAGCCTCTAAGTATGATTAAGAATTTTAATACAAATATTAACAGCTAACGATAAAAATCAATCTCCACGATCAATGGCCTGAAAGTATTTAGATGCATAGGTTTAATTGTAGTTTCTACTTTAATTCTTTCAAAATGCTTAAGTTTTCAAAATAATTACCTATGTAACGTTACGTAGGTACTAATGGAATGCGAGTTTATACAAAAAAACAACAAACCCAATATTTCAGCGACTCTTTCAAGCACCACATCGGCGATACTTCTCAGTCTGTTCGACACGAGCATCTCCTTCTGTCCTTTCGCTATGTAATCACATAGATGGTATGCCACCTTTAAATAGATATGTTATTGTAAAAATTACTATGTGACTCGCAGTCTTCCTCGATAAATGACCTATCCAACACCAAATTTATTTCTAATCGGACTTGAACAAACTCTGCCGGTTAATACATTTATAAGTTACATTACCGAATTATGCCTACTATTTTGTTGTTGTTGGTACATATAGCTTACACTAGTTACGTACCTATGTAGGTAATTGGTATTCAAATATAAGAAACTGAATACTTAGATGTGTAGCTAACTAGAATTTCACAAATAAGATGGTGAGGATAAAATCTACAAGTTAATTTCTTGTCCAATTAGATTAGGTATTCCAGTCTAGTCTAGTCCAGACTAATCTAAAACTGAAACAGAATTAAAACCTGAGCACTGAAGTTGACGAGCCATTTCTGACGTTGCTGTAGTTCTTTCTGTTTATCGATCTGTTCTTCACGGCTCACGGTTGTTCCAGGACCGGACCAGCGCTTTGAAGATTCACTCAAGGCTTGAAAATATTGTTCAGTTTGCCTATTTCGAAATAGCAGTAAAGTTACAGATTAGACTCGTTGCCAAATAAAAATTCAGTTTTATAGTCTTTTTTTTTCATTTGGGGAAAATCACCGGATCCCCGCCCGCCCGGGGCTCTAACTCCGGCTGAGGCCAGAACCCAGCACGGGGTTTGGAGGGAGGGCGCGACGCGTTACGCGCTTGGCACTCTTTCCCGTCGCTCCGTCCCCGAGTTTTATAGTCATGAGTGAGTAATGACAATTTACAGTCAATCTGTTTGTTCAGGGTCTGGATTTGAAATGAGCGTATTTTAAATGATTCTAAACATAACTTTTTGCAGGTATATGAGCCTAGAATAAATACAACCAAAGCAATGATTTGAAAAATCGGATTGATAGATGATGATCAGCTGTAGCCGTAGTTGAAAAAATAACATTAAAACTTTGTCATTTTGATCATCTACAAAAACCTTACTCAGGACTAAGAAAATAATCTTCTTCCAGTGCACTTTTTATTTTATCTCTTCTATCAGGTGGTAAAATTGCACATTTTTCATCCCACAGTGAGCGGAGTCGCCGGGCTGTTGGTCGAGCGAGCATTTCTACTCGCTCCATGTTACGGCGTAAACGAGATGGTACTTTATGGTTGCTTCCTTCTAAAAACCGAAAATTCAGTAAATAATAACTTTTTTGTTGGACTCAAGGAGGAGACTTCACTGTCTTTGAAGTGTTTTAACTATTAAATCTTTTCATATATGAGTAAGGGGTAAAGGAAGGGAAGGTAGGAATCATGCAATTGGTAATTTGTGAAAAAGAGAAGACGCTGACGAAAAAGTCTGAAGGTCCTCTAGAAGAAAAAAAGACTTTACTATCTTAGAATCATTATTAAATCTTTCAACCTATTCAATGATTAACACCTATACCTAGTCTCTTAGAATAATCTAAGCCTAGTCTATAGTACTCTAAAGATTTTTTTTGCAACTAACCGGAATCCGCCTTTTTCAGAATTTTAACGTTTTGTTCAGAGTCTGTGGCAAGATCCGGTTTGGAGCCCGGTCTGTTGTCAAGTTTCTTTCCAGTTTTAGGCATGATTTGCTTTTTACACGGTAATTTAATTGTTGCGAAACCAAAATAAAATGACAAAAAGTGATGACGTAAAGTGTCAAGAATCAAGATACGATAGACAACATAATCCAGTTTTCTAAATAACTATGTAGGTCGAATAATTAAATAACTGTTTAAACAAACAAATTCAAATACAAACTTATACAGGGTGGGTAAAATTAATTATCAATATAATAATAATACATATTTCTGGTTCAGGGACATTCCCCCACTTCAGTTGGCACAAAGGTACAGGTCCACCCTGTATAATATATTTTATTATTTCTCTCTTTCTGCATACAAAGCACTTAAAAAATATTTTATTTCCTAAAAAAAATTAAGATCGAAATTAACGACGGCATGGCCGAAACAGAGCCAAGCCGAAGGTTCGTTCACGGTTTCAGCTTCGGCCAAAAATCCAGACACTAATTGCAATGATACACGAAATCACGTGCATTTAATTAATTAAAACAATACAATTATATTACAATAAGTCTTTAATCTGTATTTTAGGTTGTAAACACAACCATGTATGAAGATTCGGCGTTCCATCGTTGAAATTGCTTTGTTGTTGGTCTTCGTTTTCCGCGACGTAAGGAATGTGCCAACTGTTATCCTTTTTCTGCGGACACGGCGTGAACGATAATGGCGGCTGGAAATAACGATTTTAAATATATAACGCCTTACAATCACGTGTTCAATTTGTATTTTGTTTTTTAATTAATTTTCTTAAATGTATTACAATGTGTGTGTGTGTGTGTTTCCACTGCAAATAAAGCAATGTCTATGTTTATGTCCTTACTGTAATACAATATGCTGTGTGAAGTGGGTTTTCCTTCGGATGAAATCAAAGACTTAAAAGGCCCTCGCACATTTACACGGGCCATGCCGCAATGTAAACAATCACAACAACTAATAGATATCCGTCAGGTTGAATTCCATCTTTTTTGCGTAGTTCATTAACTTACCTACTACACTGATTTCTGATGGATGCCTTACCACACTGGTGTAAATACATAATGTACCCTCATATTTTAATTTTTTCAGTAACTACGATGCAACTACATAGTCTAATTTATATTGTTTATCACTGTTCAGATTTCAGATTTTAGTATAAGTATGTAAGAAGCCTAAATAAATTACAATTCGAACAATAGTTACCTGTATCTTAAACATACGTTTTTCAGTGCTTATCATCCACTGATGTTGCCATTGCCACCTTTTGAATAATATCCTTAAGTATTCGTCTTTCAACTGAAATGTGTGGCTTCGTAACAAATCTTTTGATAAAATATCTGTGCTAGACCCACTCAATATGGCCGCCGTTATTATGTAAGGATCATCTTGTGATCTGAAAAATTGAAAATAATAATGTGAAATGTGTATAATATGAAACATATAAATTAATGTTAATTTGTGAATAACAAACAAAATGTTATGTTTAAAATATTCTTATAAAAGTCTTTAAAATTGAAAACCTATTTAAATTAAAAAAGTAATAAATAATTTGGAGGTATTTACAATATTTTTGGGTAATTGGTCTTCATTTTATACTTACAAATTATCAGTGAAAAAACTGCTAACCTGCGATAGCATTCTTGTTACTATACTGTTTTTCCAATTCAAAATATGCTTTCTGCCCAAAATCAAAACTCTCTTGTTTTTATTTATGAAAAATTCAACTACATTATTCAAAGCTCTAACTCCTTCTACATGAGTGTTTTTTCCAGTAGAATATGTAATATTTAAAGCATCCAAAATAACATCAAAAGGTCCTTTGTGGTCAAGGAAGTTTAGGAATTTTTCTAATTCTTGTGGTGAAGTGTTTAGAAACAAATCAGATTTTATGATCAGTTTGTCTTTTATATTTGATTGAAGAGTTTGAAATTCTTCTTCAGATAATTTTAGGCAATCCAATGTTTGAGAGCAGCACTGACATCTACCTCTGTAAATTAAAAAAAATCGATTGTAAGAACTCAGAATGAATATTAAAAACAAAAGAACAAATAATGTGTTTTAGAAAGATATATTATTATTGTTTCCAAGTCTGCTAAGTGCTTTTAAACTTTTTTATGTAATTTTCTTTTGTTTATTTTTATTGAATCTAGACTATTTAAAATTGTAACATTGTACATACTCGCTTTTTGAGATCTTTGTATGTTTTGCATTCCACCCAACAGAACTGTAGATCTCTTTTATTTGATTAGCTGTAACTTCATTTATGGTAGCATAAGTTTTCATTATATGTGAGCATATCTCGTCCATATATTTAGCTATAATCTTTTTATCTTTATATTTTCGCAGTATATAATTCATCCAAGCTTCGTAAGCACCATTTTGTAGAGGTCTTTTTGCTGCTACAGCTTTTTCTATTATCTCCATGGCTTTTTTCTTTTTGTTCAAATTAAAAAGTGTGGCAATGATTTTGCTGTATGCAGAATGTGATGGTATGCTACTTAAATATATTTCATCTAAGACTTTCAATGCTTTCTCCCATTCCCCTATGCAACATAAAGCTTGAATAATTTTCTCACTAGTTGTATAATCCAAAACTTTATACTTTTTATATAAATTTGTATATATATCGAGTATAGATTTTTTGGCATCATCAGGTAATTTATTGACTTTAGACATTTCACAGTAAAGTGCTAGAAGACCATTAGTGGCTCCTAGAGACAATTCATCATTAGTATTTCTTAGATGATCCACAAAAGATTTAGCAACATCAAAGATTTTCTTCTGTGTCATAATCTTAAGGAGTACTCCATCAAAATTTTTCTCATTAATATTACCTCGTTCTTGAAGTAAATTATTTTTTAAGTCATCCCAATCAATTTCATTCTTCTGTAATTCTGATTCTAAATACATTACTTGTCTGGTTACATATTTGAATGGTGGTGGTTCTTTGGTGGCCGATTTGTGCATGAACCGTGTTACTCCTGCAAGATGTATTAGGTTATTTATCTTTTCATAATTCTACATAATCTAAAATGAATCTAAAGTTTTGTAGCAATTATGTATTAAAAAATTGAAGGAACCATAAAAAATAATTATAGTTTAAAAAGGAATGGGAACTGTCGTACAAATTATCAGTCAAGATGAAACTTGATTACAAGACAAGAACTTTTGAAATCCTCCTATTTTGAAAACTTTAAGGTTATAATAACTTATTTGTGTAAATTAGCAACGAATGTCTGCGGAATTTTCGCTTTAACCCTGAACCATAGAATCCCAGATCATACTTTACATGAAAGCTAAGTAAACAAAGCAATAAATAAAATAGTCAAGTAATAAATTATGGGCACAACGAAAAACATACCAAATCTGGTTAGACGAACTGTATTCAAAAAAATACTCATATTTTCAGTGTTTTCATATATTTTCCTCCTCAATAAAATTACAATTATTGCCTTTCTTTTTTTCGAAATATTGTATTTTGTAACCTAAAATTACGAATTTGTTGTAAAATTAAGGCTAGTGTAGACTTATACTTCATTAAACTTGTAAGTTTTGTGAAAATTATACTAATTTTAATTTTTTACGAAATTTATTTGCAAAATACTGTGAAAGGCAAACTAATAAAAATCTTTATTTGAAATAATGTTCACTACTTAAAGGATAAGTTATGATAATTGTATAAAAGTAATTTTTAATTTTTTTTTCACTTTTGGTGATGTAAACCAACCTTTATAATCTAATTTTTTTCACAGATCAAAAGGTAGCTCAAATATTTATTTTTGGTAGCCTACTCCAATTTGAACGCAAAAAAATACATTTTTTTGCATTTTTGATGTAAATTTTTAATCTGTTTCTTTGATGATTTAAACAACAAAAACAAAATTTGTGTGAACTCAAACCATTCGAACTACCTACTTGTGTTTGTTGGTATGCGTAGAACGAATCATTAAAATTTTAGTGTTGTCAAACAGATGACACGATTGTCATCGAATGCGATGATTCGATTGATTTTTTTGGCAAATTTAAAACGATCGATATTTCACAAAAAAATCTTTACTCGTCATGTGCACAGGACAGTCATGGTAGACATGTATCTTTATTTTTTTATCTAATACATGTTTACTTTTGTCGTTTATGAATTATGAAATTACTGTAAAGTCGAAAAATAGTATTTTTCACGATTCGAATTTTTCTATATTCGAGAGAATAGTATGTCAGGTGTGGTAATCCAATTAAAATGATTAAGTGCTTGCACACCTCATGGTTCTTTAAAGAAATATTTGTAAACCGCAAAATCGAACACATTACATTGGCGACTAGTCTTCTGATCGATTTTATTCGGCACTTCACTACAACTAGCGTGTTTTGTCAAACTTTGTCAAACTTCAAAATGCCATCTCTCTGTGGATTTTAATTTTCAACCAAAATTTCTCTAAACATTCAAATAATAAATCAAAATAACTCAATTGCGGAGAAAATACAACAGATAATTGTTAATTTGTATAGAAATTTGTAGATTCTATTTCAAGTTAGAATATCATCATGGAAACCAAAACTACTAAAATGCCCAAAGTGGCAAAGGTACGAACAGACTCAGTTCTTTTATTGAGACCAAGTTATTTTATTGAATGAAACACAAAAATAATCTTTGCCTATTTTCAGGTAAAAAATAAAGCGCCCGCAGAAATTCAGATAACCGCTGAACAGTTACTTAGAGAGGCTAAAGAACGAGATCTAGAAATATTACCGCCTCCTCCGAAACAAAAAATCTCCGATCCTGAAGAACTTCGTGATTATCAACATCGGAAACGTAAAGCTTTTGAGGATAATATCAGAAAGAATAGACTTGTAAGTTCTTATTACTATAACTTAACCTATCTAGATATAGAATTGAAAAGAAATTGTTTATTGGTAGTTTATAAATCTAGAGAACTAAAAATCATTCAATTTTTCCTTTCGTAATCCATGAGCAATGCATCTTACTTCTATTACAGATATTGTCAGAGAAGCTACATTTACACAAACAAATATGTGGTTCATTTTATAATTTCAAACATAAAATATAATAAACTAGATGACCCTCGCAACTTCGTCTGTGTTACAAAGGGGTTCAAAAATTGTAGCCTATGTGTTATTCTGATGTATAAGCTATATTGTGGTAAAGTTTCATTCAAATCCAGTCAGTAGTTTTTACGTGAAAGAGTTACAAACATCCATACATCCTACTACAAACTTTCGCCTTTATAATATATATGAGATTTAACAACAGTTTTAATTTCAGGTTATAGGAAATTGGCTTAAATATGCTCAATGGGAAGAATCACAGAAGCAAATCCAAAGAGCTCGTTCAATTTATGAACGAGCCTTGGACGTCGACCATAGAAATGTTACCTTATGGTAAGATAAAGGATTTTTCTGTACTTTAAATGGTATTAAAGATGTAATTAAATAAATAAACATCCCTTTGCTCAAGTATTTTACTGATAATGTCTTTATGATTTTTGAGATAGATTTTTCAATTAATCGCCCAAGTTTTACATTTCAGGTTGAAATATACTGAAATGGAAATGAGAAACAGACAAGTCAATCATGCAAGGAATTTATGGGACAGAGCAGTTACAATTCTCCCAAGAGTTTCTCAGTTTTGGTACAAATACACATACATGGAAGAAATGTTGGAAAACGTAGCTGGAGCAAGACAGGTCAGTATCTGACCTTTACAATATTATTTTTGTATTTTCTTTGATACTTTAAATCGAAGGATTACTGAAATGTTGTGTATTTCTTTTTTTAGGTATTTGAACGCTGGATGGAATGGCAACCAGATGAACAAGCTTGGCAAACATTTATAAACTTTGAGTTGAGATATAAAGAACTGGACAGAGCTAGACAGATTTATGAACGGTTTGTAATGGTTCATCCAGATGTAAAAAATTGGATTAAATATGCAAAATTTGAAGAAAACCATGGTTTCATAAATGGTTCCAGAAAAGTTTTTGAAAGAGCTGTAGAATTTTTTGGTGATGAAGAATTGGATGAAAGATTGTTTATAGCTTTTGCTAAATTTGAAGAAAATCAAAAAGAACATGATAGAGCTAGAGTGATATACAAATATGCTCTTGATCATGTTCCAAAAGACAAAAATAAAGAACTTTATAAAGCCTACACCATTCATGAAAAGAAGTATGGAGATAGATCTGGCATTGAGGATGTCATTGTGAATAAGAGAAAATACATGTATGAACAAGAAGTTATAGAGAATCCAACTAATTATGATGCATGGTTTGATTATATCAGATTAGTAGAGAATGAGGGCAATCTAGATGACATAAGAGATACATATGAAAGAGCAATTGCCAATGTTCCTCCATCAAAAGACAAACAATTCTGGAGACGCTACATATATTTATGGATTAATTATGCTTTATATGAAGAACTAGAAGCAGAAGATTTAGAAAGAACTAGACAAGTTTACAGAACATGCCTAGAATTAATACCTCATAAGATTTTTACCTTCTCAAAGATATGGCTTATGTATGCACAGTTTGAAGTGAGGTGCAAAGATTTAAAACAGGCAAGAAAAACACTTGGTATGGCTCTTGGAATGTGTCCAAAAGATAAACTCTATAGAGGTTACATTGACCTTGAAATTCAGTTGAGAGAGTTTGATCGCTGTAGAATATTGTACCAGAAGTTTTTAGAATATGGACCTGAAAATTGTGTTACTTGGATAAAGTTTGCAGAGTTAGAAACTCTGCTGGGAGATACAGACCGTGCCAGAGCAATATATGAAATAGCTGTAGGCCAACCAAGATTAGACATGCCAGAATTACTATGGAAAAGCTATATAGACTTTGAAGTATCACAAAGCGAAACTGAAAAAGCGCGACAACTTTACGAAAGACTGTTAGAGAGAACAGTTCACGTCAAAGTATGGCTTTCTTATGCAAAGTTTGAACTAAATGCTGAAAACCCAGATAATATTAACATTGAACTAGCAAGGCGTGTGTATGAACGAGCAAATGACAACCTTAGGAGTGCAGGTGAGAAAGAATCTAGGGTTCTATTGTTAGAAGCATGGAAGGAGTTTGAAACAGAAATTGGAGATGATGTGAAACTTGAAAAAGTGCTTAACAAAATGCCAAGACGTGTCAAGAAAAGGCAAAAGATTATTAGTGAAACTGGTGTTGAAGAAGGATGGGAAGAAGTTTTTGATTACATCTTCCCAGAAGACGAGATGGTGAAACCTAACCTTAAACTACTTGCTGCTGCAAAGAATTGGCGTAAGAAACAAGAAGTACCTACAACAGACACTGAAACAACAGAAGCAGAACACATAGAACCCAGAACACCTGACAATGATGATGATGATGATGACAGTGAGTCAAGTGAAAACAGCGAGGAAAAGACAACAACGGCTGAATAGATATAAGATGAAATAAAACTAATAAATAAGAATAAATTATTTTTATTATCACAATCTAATCAACATCCTCTGTCCTCACTGGATGTGTTAATGGTATAACTGACTGTTTATTTACATCTCTTGAACATGCTTTTCTCATATCTGAAAATTCAAAAAAAATAAATAAAAAATATTTAAAAAAGTGATGTTATAAAAGAAATCAAACAAAATGATTTACCAAAGGCATCTTCATCAGGATCTCCCGAATAATATTCTAAGACTGTTCGGTAAACAATATAACCAAGGTTTTTATACATATTGATTGCCACCTTATTGCTGACTCGTACAAACAAGTCTACAAAATATGCCCTTTTCCTGAAATATAAATTTAAAAAAATTTTATATTTAAATTGAGGTGGGGTTTTGTGCACATTTTTAAGATAGCATGTCTCTCTCTAGTGTACAATAAAATAAAATATTAATTTATTATTACTTTTCTGATACTTCTTCAAGTAAAGTCATCAATGTAGCAGCAAGTCCCAGTCTTCTATAGTCTGGACTAACTGTTAGAGCTGTTACATGGCCATGCCAATGTTCACCAATTCCTTCTGCTTTTCCCATTACTGAAAATTAAATAAGATGTACTTGCAAAAATACTTTGATCAATATTTGGAGGAGTTTTTGTACTGGGATTCCTAATAAAGTTTATAATAATATTAATATAGAAACATACTGTATCCCATTATTTCTCCACTTGGTGACTCAACAACTTGAAAGTATTCTGGCCAGTGGGCTAGGTATTGTGTGTAAAATGATAGTCCATATGTCTCAGTAAGTGGATCTAGATTCCTGTGAAGCATACATTAAACTAAGGAATACACGTTTTTACAACTTTTTTACAGTCAGGATTAGCAAGCACCTTTGAGCATGTAATTTGTTGCCTAAACTACAGTTACTTAGTTTCATTTGTAGTTTAAATTTTTAAATTGTTTGCCAATCATGAACATGCAGTTAGTAAACAAGCAACCTGTACCAACCCATTACTGCCCACTGTTGGGCTCAGGTCTCCTCAGAAGAGGGATTAGGCATAGTCCACCACGCTTGCCCAGTGCGGATTGGGGACTTCACATATCTTCAAAGGACTTTTAGAACCCTTTTCCGACATTCAGGTCTCCTCACGATATTTTCCTTCACCGTTTTTAGCCAGTGGTGTTGTGAAAAATTGCACATAAATATATAGGAGTTTAATTATTTAAAGTGTGAATAATGCAAATTAAAAAAGGGAAATATCCATCACTTACACTATTACTATTATATATTGGAAATATCCATGTTCTTTGTGAAGCACTTATTCGTTAACAATACATGGTTTACTAGCTATAATTAAACTTGGTAATCGTAACCTCATAACCATGAAGTAAATATCCCTCCTAAGAAAATTTAATTTATGTATTTATTACTTACACATTGTTAAACCGTAACATATCTTCACAAGTAAAAGGTCTGATCGTTGTCATGATTATTAAATTAAGATTTTCTTCTTTTTCTAAACACTGTATTACTTTATTCACGTTTTTGTATTTTTTCTTTATTTTCAATTTTGAAATTTGATTATAGATTCTAAGGGATGGGTAAATGGATCGATTTTTTTAACTTTTTGAGTATATATCGATTTAAATTTCGTCGATATTGTCAACAGCTTAGCCGCGTAATTTATATTTTTAAATGATGTTTGCGGTCCATTGGTTGACTTCTTTATGTGCTAATATGAGATTTTGGAACAAAAATTTACATCAGCTGATTGCAAATGATCGCCGTTTGTTTTTATGGGTAGTTGGTCTTCATGTGAATGATTCTCAATTCTCATCGTAAATCATAATCTGTGTTCATAATATTATTTATTGTAGGCAACTAAATAGTTATTAATTTCTTAAAGTCTATTACTGTCAATTGAATCATAATTTGATCACTATACTATTAATTTATGTCATTATCAAGTATTTTGGAAATATAATCTAACTTTACATGCCTCCACAATCTTTTATACTCAAATGGAGATTTTGTGGAAAGTATAGTGACTTGACCCATGTCTCTTTTGTTCAAAACAGTCCGTTAAATTATAATTGTATTGAAGCCCTGTGTTATTGATGAATCGGACGAATCCATAGAGAAACTCACATATTTATTTCATTAAGCATTAAGTGTTTTATTAAGAGTACTGACTTATATATCTCTCTCACTTAATATCATATGGTCTGTAGACTTAACCATTCACAAGTAAAATACTTCACGATTGCGAGGAATCGATGCGACAAATCGACAGTATCACATCTCTATTCGTAGTTCCAAGTTCACTCACACCGAAAGCAGCGCTGAAATGGTGAAAATAAACTTGTCTCAATTTGGGTCTTGTAGTGCTGTCCAACGAGTTATAATTCAGATCAGCGAGAGAGTACAAAATTTTACATTTCAAAACATCGATTTTCGAGAGGAATACAATTGAATCGAAAAATTTCGAGAATCAACATCACAATCAACATCATAGATGATACAAATCATATTATGTCAACAAAATAAATGTTATTGGCAAATGAATGGGCAAACTACTGAGCTGATTTTGTGCAGCCGAGCGAGTGTTGGCTTTGAATACTTTTAAACCGATAAAACCTAAAGGTATAGTTTATTGCGTATTCTATTGTATTACTAGAGAAATGCTTAAAAGATAAAGGACTTTTAAGTTTTAACCATGCAAGCCATTTCAGTGCAGATTTAAATAATGAAATAAAATTATTTTTAATTATGACATAAAATGGTTTGTAAATTGCGATAATTTTGTTTGAACAGGCTTATTCAGAAGCATGCCTAGTTTTCTAGAAAAATAAACGGTTCATAAGCATGGTCACTGTACAATTTATGGTTTACTTATGTAACAACACTAACAACTGTTCTATGAGTTTATTATTACATGGTATATAGAGATATTTTTCCATTTAATACAGAGTGTTAAAAGAGTCCTCCCGAAAATGAAGACAAATGACACATTTGATGATAAAAATAAAATAAATAAGCGAGGAAACCGCGATGAGAGCCGCGTTCGACGGCCTGTCGGTGGTACGACCTTTAGTCGCAAAGTTGCTATTTCATAATTATTTTATGAAAAATAAAGTATATCTTTTAAAATGAAGCTTTACTATCATGGATGAGCACCGAAAACGGGTACCACTAGTACTACCATAACTAGTAACTTTTAATACTTTGTTTATTCACACCTGATTGGGGAAGTCTGGGTCCTAATGAATTTATGAGATAATAACTTAATTGTTAACTTAACTTGAACTTGTACAAAAGTTTTTTCATCAAAACTTTAATTATTCACCTTCGTATTTTGACATTTTAAAACGAAGAAAGAACAAATTTTTAATCGACTTCATATCGATTTTAATATTTAAATCGTTTATCGAGGGTTATCGCATTGATTGCTCGACAGCGCATTTATTATGCTTCTCACTCTAACTTAAACAGAAATATAATTATGTCTCAATCGTTTTACACATTTTCTGACATCGCTCGAATGGAAAGATCTATGGATTCTATGGACTTGCAGTTTACCAACACGACAATGGCCGAATTGTCTGTATAGATATTTTTTATTGGCTCATACATCTCGACCTGCCATGTCTTTGGTTTTAAAAATGGCGTATACAAGCTTTTTGTTTGCCGGTTTACGCGAATGAATAATTTCCAAGACCTCTCACATTCTCAAACGAGATAAAAACGTCGTGAATATGAAATTAAAATACTTGTGTAGGTATATAATCATAACCGTGGATCCCGTGAACGATTTTTCATAGCGTTATGGTGAATTAGAATGGTGTCTGTGGCTTGTCAATCTCGCACGTCGTCAGGTTACCCATTCGTAACGTAAATATCATCCAGCGAGCGTTTTATATTTCAGATATGACAGTGTCGCAAAGCAGTAGATAATGGAGGGCTCGGAAGACGATGCAGGCTCCGCGACAGTCGCTTCCCGCCGTACATCGGCGCGGGAAAGGGATGTCGGCCAGCAGCCTGAGCACGGTGATGCACACACTAGTTTATATCAACAAGAAACAACGGAGAGCCGCACATCGTGTCAAACCCCCGCGATGTCGGAGGACAATTTCGACGGCGACAGCGTACCATCGCCGTCGACACAAGACGTCAACACAAGTACCGAAGCAATACTTGACATGATCGATGAAATCGTTGATGGGCCAGGCGCACCGAAGCGAATACCTATGCCAAATGATTCTCCTCTAATTGCACATGAAATCGCCTCCGGGGAAGACTCTGGACTCAGTCAAGAGTATTTAACAGCAGAAAGTACACCATCTTTAACACCAATCCCAGATGTTTCTCCTCTGCTGGATGTTAATACAGAGAATTCGACTGTAAATAGCTCAAGTACTGAACAAGAGAACAGTAATGAATCAAATGTTGCAAGTGTAAATAGTGAAAATGTTAGTCAAGATAGTGTAACAATACCAGCTGAAAAGGCTTTAAACTGTGCTAAAACTCAACAACAGTGTGTAGTGTCACAAGTGGAACTTGAGCCATCCAGTTCACAAACATTATCAAATATTCCTTCCAGCAGTGCGTTGCATATGCAAAGTGTATCAGAAACTGTCAGTGAAAGTGATAAAGAGGATAGGACAGTAAAATGTGTTACGTCTAGTGAGGTTCAGGACAGAATAAGAATAGAATCTGCAGAATCAACATCAAGTGATTGTAGTGTTAGTGATGACAAAATTGTAGAAATATCCACTAAAATACCTCTGAGACGCCGGCTCGTGAGGCCTGCACCCAGTGACCGGCGCTCGGACTGTACTGTATCTTCCAGTGTAGACTTGAAATCTGTAAATATTAATACTACTGTAAGTGCAAGTGAAAATGTACCCAAGGATGTGACTAGTTCCTCAGATTCTAATCATTCTCTACAAGATGTGAGGCAAGATGAGGTTAGTAATACAAATGAGATTAGTATCAACAAAACTGATAGCCCTGCGAGTTCTAAGAAAATTAAACTCATAAGGCATAGACCTGTTTTAAAAGACAATAAGATTAATATTGACAGTCAACCTTTAAAAGTAGAGAAGGTAGAGTGTCAACCAACAACATCTGAAAGATTATTAGTAAATCAAGTGACTCAAGAAACACCATGTAATTCAGAAAGTTCACAAACGCCAAAAGAAAGTACAGAAGTTCAGAGTGCTTCTACTCAATCAATAACTGAAAATAGTACGGAAGAGTGTACACAGGCTAGTGTAAAAGAGTGCACAGCTGATTCTTGTGAAACATCAAAATTTAAAAATAGTAATTCACAAGAGAGTATGGTTGTAGAAACTAATATAACTACTGAACCAAAATATGGAGTTTCTCCAGATTACCTATCGTTAACAGTACCAGAAGTTCCAGAGAGTGATAAAAATGATAAAGAAAGTTCACCTGCCGCTACTGTTCTTGAGGAACAACCACAGACAGTTGCTAGCTCAAGTAAAAATGATGAAACAATGCAGGAAGTGGCTTCAACCTCAAGTAAAGAGATTAAGGTATCAATTGAAAATAGCAGTTGTAATAAATCTGAAGAAAGTGAAAAGAGAATACCACCATTAAAATTGAATTTAAGTTCTTTACCAGAAACCTCAAAATTAAAAGAATCAGAAAGTCAACTAGATTCAAAGCCTGACTCAGAGTCAAGCAAACAAGTTCCCAAATTAACTATCAAATTGGGAAACAAATCATCTGAGGAAGCAAAATCACCTATTCCTAAACTTACAATAAAACCAATCAAGCCAGATGAACAATCATCTGTGAATGATGATCATCAGCAACATGTTTCATCAATAACAAAATTGAATATCAAACCTGTACTTAAGCCTCCACATGAAAATGAAGAAATCTCAAAATGTACTAAACGTGAAGAAACAGAGCAACAGGTGGTATCTGTGACAAAACTGAACATTAAACCAATTCAGAAACCACAGACTGACAACATTAAGTTTAGTTCTCCCAGTAAAGATGACAAAACAGAGAATTTCCCTTCCATTACAAGACTAAATATTAAGCCTATTCTTAAACCTCCTGAGAAAATTAATGACTTACATAGAAAATCAAGTAGCAGTGAAATATCAGAATCTGAATGCTCTGAAAATGATGAGACAACAAGCACCTCAGACCAGGCATCAGCATCTGATCATGGTTCAGCAGACGTACCAAAACTTACCATACGAATGGGCAAAGTAGGTACAGAAAGTGAAGGCAAATTTTATACAGATCAAAATGTACCCAAATTTACAATAAAAAGTGTACAGAATGCTGAAAGTGAAGACCAAGAATCCAATTTGAAAATAGTTATTAGTAGTCAATCAGATAAGAAAGTTGAAAAAATACCCAAATTAACGATTAAGACTTTTACAAAAACTGACAACCAACCAACTAGCCCAAAATTAACAATTAAACCTTTGAAACCACCTGATGGGCTAATAAAGGAAAATGAAAAATCCAGATGTGCTTCAGAGGGTTATTGTGAGAGTTCTGACAGTAAAGATAGTCCATACGTGCCTAAAATTACTATTAAACCTATCACAAAACAGGATGTTGAAAGTAGTTCAAAAACATCCAAAAAATCTCTTTCAAGTGACACAGAACAGATTCCTGTTGTAACTAAGTTAAATATTAAACCTTTAGTGAAACATGATACTGGAGATACATCTGAAGTTAATGAAGAAAAAGTTCCTGTAATATCAAAATTAAATATAAAACCTCTGTTGAAATCTAAAGATAATGATCTAGAATCTAATGTTGAAAATGTACCTAAAATTACCAAGTTAAATATAAAACCAATAAAAAACCCAGAAGAAAACCTTTTAGAAAACAAAGACTGTGATGGATTAAATGCTGATACAAATAAAGATAGTGTACCTGTTGTTACTAAAATTAATATTAAGCCTATTGTTAAACCCTTGGATGAAGATATTTCAAAAGATTCAGAAAATCAATCATCAGAAACAGGAAACTCAAGTGATGATAATGCTGATCATATACCTATTGTTACAAAGCTAAATATAAAACCAATAGTTAAACCAGCAGAAGTTGGTGACAACTCCAGATCACATGCAAGTAATGAACAAACCATTCCAACAATAACCAGGCTAAATATAAAACCATTGGTGAAACCAGAAGAATTAAATACATCAAAGAAAGAGAACTTGAAAAGTTCGAATTCAAAAGATTTTATTATACCTGTAGTTACTAAGTTAAATATTAAATCTGTATCCAAACATGATTTCAATGATACACATCTAGCTAACGATGAAAATGAGATGTCTAGCAAAAATCCACCAATAGTTATGAAAATAAATATGAAAGCAGTTTCTGAGACCATTTCTAAAGAGAATTGTAATGAAGAACATAATTTGTGCAATAATATTAATGCTCATCACTCTCCCACTAAACACATCACAGAATCATCAGAGAGTAGATCTGGTAATGACACTGTACCAGTGGTTACTGCTAATCAAGAGTTGCTTAAGTTGGATAATTCAAAGACTGATGTTATTTGTAAAGAAAAAATTGATGAACACAGAAATGTTGGAATGCAAAATTGCCTACCGAAAAGTATGCAAGATGGCTTTTTAAATAGTGCTAGTATTCAATCAAAAACTGAGAATTTATTGTTAAACTATACAACTCATGACAAAACTGTAAATTATACTCATGCAACAGCATCATCTCCAGCTCAAGTTGTAATGAAACAAAATCATCCGGAACTTAAACATCATTTGAAATTAAGCGAAACTCAAACTCCAAAACATTTTAACACAATTTCACCATACACAGACTCTCCAGTAGGTACCAGCGCAAGCCTTAAACAAAAATCCTCTTTACAAAATTGCACACTGTTGAAAAAATTATTAGAAAATACAAAAGAGCAAATTGGTACAACAGAAATGTGTAAACCTACTGTAAATTGTGTTTCTGTGGATAAACAAGAATGTTCCACATTCAATAAAGAACTCATCAATTGTAATACTCCTCCAGTAACTAATAAAGGAAATGAAAGTGACAGTATTAATTATAGTGATAAAAAGAAAATAGTTTCAACTCATAGTAATATTAATGATAGTAAAAAGTTGACTGAAGAAAAATTTATTGTAAATCAAGGTTTATGCGAGAAATCTGCTGAACACATAAGTAAGCCACTAGAAATAAGCATCTCAGATAAAGTAGGAACTCAAAGTTCTGGTCAAGATTCACCAAGAATAATTTTGAAAATAAATAAGACTGATCAAGGTCCTTCAGCAAAAATAATCACTGAAGAGACAAAGAGACCTGATTCTCCTCAAAAGAATTTTATAGAAAATGTTCAAGAAGCAATTAATGAAAAAGAAAGTCCTAAAAGATATACTGTAAATAGCAAGAGAAAACAGCATAACCTTGAATCACCACCTTTGGCAGCAGGCAAAAGATTACGAAGTTCAAGAGTCGTTGAAAGTGTTGATAAGACACCTGTTGTAAAAAGAAATACAGTGAAAAGACCTTCTACATCAGAATCAAGTCCCCCAGAAGTGAAAAATGCTGAAATGTCTATATTAGATACTAAACGACTAAAGTTAGAACAGCTTTTGACAAGCAACAAATCTTTAACCATAACACCTGTTGCTTCCAAACCAACGTCGACTTCTCCGACAAAAGGTTTAGATATTAAACAGCCTACAAGATCTGTCAATCACTCAATACTCAATAATGAAAATTGTTCTAAAAATGGAAATTCTAAATTACATAATATCCTTTCAAATTTACAAGCAAAGCAAATGAAGTCAATATCTTTACTTGATAGTAATAATGCAATCCAATCTGCAATAACGAATGCCGATGTAGTTTCCGAACCATCAACGGGAAGTTTGGACGCAACTGAATCAGTAAGTGAAAACTGTCATCCCAAAGTTCAGGAGATGATAATCAACGAAAATTCAGATTTTCGAGATAACAGCATGGGTGCCGATGACATGTCACAAGATCCTCTAGAAGTCGACACTTCTAAAATATCAGAGGATCTCATGAATGAGACTAGTATAATAAGACCAGAAGAATTTACACCGCAACCGAAAAAACGAGGGCGGCCGCGAAAACTGCCCACTTCAGAGGGGGCCAAACCGGTCATCCTCCCGGTAACGGCGCTAGAAGAACGACCGCAACGATCGCTTCGGTTGACGAGGTAAGGTTTTATTGATGTTGTAGTCAAAGTTTTTGAGAAGGAAAAGGTTTTAGTTTATTTAATTATGGTCAAACTTTGAAACAGAGAGAGGCCTGCGATAGTAGCGAAACCACGAGGAGGGCGAGGTCGCGGGCGGGGCGGTCGGCGATCTGAGGTCGAGCCACCGCCGCCCTCACCCCCTGAAGATCCTCCCGAGGACATAGACCCAACCAGCTCACGAGTGAAGCTCCCTCGACTCACCGAGGCTCTGGACCGCATGCCGGGAGGCTGTGCCACCCCGCTGTCGAGTCGACGGCGCGGGACGCCGGAGCCTGAGCCCAAGGTGGTGCTGGAGCCGGTTCCCCTCGACGACATCCCGCTGCGGGAGAGCACGCCGGGCCGGGGCCGAGGCTCGCGCGGGGGCCGCACGCCGCGCGGTCGCACGCCACGCTCGCGGCCTCGAGGCCGGGGCGGAGGTCGCGGTGCCGTCTACATGAAGGTAATCTTAGTTTAACGTTATCATCCCTAATAACGATTACATTTCATTCTTTAAATATAATATATTTTTACAGGAGACCATGGGTATTTATGGTCGTGTTTGCGGCCCCGCGACGACCACAGTGCAACTTTTTGAAGAAGAAACCTGCATGATGGATGACAATGCTACCCCTGCTAAGTAAGTTCTGTGTTGTGAATACCTGAAGCTATTTAAATAATGTTGTAATTGAATTAATTAATTGTGTTTTATAATAATTTTACAGACCGTCGCATCTCATTGATGAAGATTCACAAAGCTCTGTGAAAAGTTTAACAAACGAGAGTAGCAAATTTAAAAAATCGAAATTTGCAGACTTGTTTGACAGGTAATAAAATAGTCATAAATTTTAGAATCATGCATTTAATAAATTTATTTTATGATCTCGTATTATCAAATTATTTTGCAGTAATAAGCAGTGGACAGCAGCTGATGTGAAGGAGTACATGTGGCCTCCACTAGGACGCGGTGAAGGTGAACCACAGGTAAGCATTTACAAAATCTACACTTGCCACATTTAGTTAATCTTAATGATTCATGAAAAATCTAATTTCAAAACTAAGTTGATTTCATAATTGCGTATTAATCAAAAACATCTCACTTACCATATTCTACTAGTTACCCTCTAAATTGCGCAGAAACGATAAAGAAAAGTTTTAAATAGCTAAAATATCGTTATTCATAAAGTTAGTAGGAATTCAAATTATTATTAATGCTTTTCTGAATATGTATAACAGGAGGCCATAATTTAATTAATTAATACAAGCATAAAAATTATGCGTGGTTTTATGCATCATGAAGTATGTATTTGAATTTAGTAAGCACAAGGCAAAATATTTTATTCTTTATTTTTTTATTGCAAGGTAGATAAACGAGCATACGGCGCACCTGATGGTAAGCGGTCACCGTCGCTCATGAACCTCTGCAATGCCAGGGCAAAGAGGGGCCGTTATCTACCGCCTACCCATACAAGACTTTTCTTAAACCTCGTTTAAAGAGGGACATGTCATAGCGCTCAAATAAAAAAAAAAAAATAATTAATAAATCGCTAAATTATAAATATATCCAAGATTTAAAGTTTTGTTTCTAAATGTAATTTATTTTATTTACAGGTAATGATGATACAAGAACAGGTGGCAATGTTCCTTGGCGTGAAGAGCTTTAAACGAAGATATCCGGAACTCAAGCGGAGACCAATCGTAGGCGACGAAAAGGATTTTGTACTAGCTAAGGGATTGGTCACTGAAGCTCTCTGTGACTTAGGTAAACATTGATATCAACTTTTTAAATTTAATAAACCTTACTTTCCATTTGCACTTAAACTTTGTACTTAAATATAACAAATAAATAGATTTATTAAATGGGAAAATATTTCAAGACTAAAATTATTCACTTATATTTAAAAGCAAAAACATAAATATTATTAACTTTATAGGTATCACAGCAGTGGATGCAAGTGAAGTTCTAGATATCATGTTATCAGACTACCCACACAAATATGAGGAATATCGGACGCATCAACGTCAAAGGCAACTTACTGAACCTCAAGAAGTTGCCACTGAAATTAAGATGGAGGAAAAATCCATTAAAATGGAATTTAAATCTGAAAAATCTTCTGATCACAAACCGGATATACCTAAAATAGATCCAGAAAAATTAAGACAGGTAAATTAATGGTTTTTATTATTATGTCCATATTTTGTAATAAGCATGACGAAAGATTTTGAAATCCTCTTCCATATTGTGGACTATTTACGAAAACACCTATATTTCAGTAAAAATGCAAAGTTAAAAATGGCTTTTTTGAATATTATTTCAAATAGTGCGCGAAAACAGCCCATTGTGTCATGGTGTCGCGTTTGATGTCACACTTATGTAAAGTTATTGTAAACAAACGCAAAAGTGTCATGACGCCACCAATAGTGAACGTCAATTTCATATTGTTTACTTATTAGTGACATCATCCGATGCTGTTGGCGTTTCAGCTAAAATGCCGAATTGTAATATTTTAATTGATCAAAAATCTTATTAATCACAGGTTTTTAAGTAAAACCAAATTAGTGATTTAAATTTTTTTATTATGTAGTTTTGTATAATATCATGAAATCTTCGAATCTTTGGTAATGTTGTCATGTCTATTACACTCACTTTTTTTTTTTTTTTTTTTTTTTTTTTTTTTTTTTTTTTTTTTTTTTTTTTTTTTTTACACACTCACTTAGTCAGTTACTTCACGTTGTATTACTGGCTGTGTTATCCAGTATTTAGCAAAAAAAACTTAATGTTTGACTTCTTGACAACAAACATCCAGGTTCCTTAGCAGTGCTCAATACCAATAGATCCACTGTTTTTCTCATTTCTTAAACTGAACTAGATGTTGTTTTGAGAGATTTTTATAAGCAACTCATACTTGCATTATTCCTTCTTGTTTTAAAATGGATAAGCGGATGGTGTATAAACTGCACTTTTGTGTTCAGGACATGGCGGCGGCTGCCATAGCGTCTGCGAGCGAGTGGAACGCGCGCATCAACGCAACACGCAGCGTCGCGTGCGTCGACCTGCAGAGCATGACCGTGCACAGGCGACGAGCGCCCGCGCACCGACCCGCCATCCACGTGCGCCCGCCGCCCGGCTTCTACCCGCACGCCCTGCTGCCCGGACAGTACCAGCACGCGTACAGGATCTACACGCCCGAACAGCTCAGGTACTGTAACACTTATCCTATGACACAACAACATGTCAATCGTAGCCGTTGCCCGCCAGTGAATTGTCATTTCGCGTATATCGTGTCGTGCCATGATCCTCCAGCCATATTATTTTATCTCTAACATAAGGTAGAATAACTTATAAAATGATAAAAACCTTTTTTCAAAAAAAAATCAAAAAATGGCACATTACTACTAAAGATCAATCAATCAGTTTATATCATGTGTATTATTTTCTATTTGTTCAGGTACTTCCCGCTGAACACAGTGTTGGCAGCGCCTCCGCCCGCCGTCACTCCGGACTGTAGCTCCGAGTCGGAACAAGACTCGGGCTCAGCCTCCGACTCCAGTGTCAACTCTGATTCACACACACAACAGGCTAAGGTTAGTTCACAATAAATCTTGTTGACACCATGTTGGTAAATGATGTGTCAATGTTCAAGTCACATCATTAATTTTATTGAACAAGGAAAAATACAATTATGTAACTTACAATACAAAAGTAATGTTTTCTGGTTTTAAAACTAAAACTAAGCGTTTAGTTTTTGTACTGCAGGTGAATTGATAAAAGAATTCGTGAATAGCATCAATATCATCTTTATTTTCAGCGTAAGAGAGTGAGTAAAGTAAAACGCAGCAGTCAAGCGGAGAAGGAGAAGGAAAAAGAAAAGGAAAGTGAGTCGGCGGAAGCTGAAGACACGTGTCGCACCTGCAAGCTGCGGCTCGAAGGGAACAGGAAACACACGCACGAACGGTTCCTTGTCTGCGCTACTTGCAATGCTAAACGTGAGTTTTATCACTACTATTCTCTTCTCTTTGATATGTGTTAAATGATGTTATGAGATGTATTTAAATTATAAGAGTGGTCCTTGTTTAAACGAGGTTTTAGAATAGTGTCATTTATTTGTGATTAAAGTAGGCCGTAGAAAGCTTGCAAGCACTACTACAATACAGTGCAGTGTATTTTCACCCTAATGTAAGTGACGTTAACTATGCAAGTTTCCAGGAGGCTCATTTACTGTATATGCAAAAAAAATGAAGACATTAAAAAGTCTGTATAGTGTAATGTTAATACATATTCGTATGCGGAGTTAAAAGCATCGTTTAGTGTAAAATGTCATCATCATCAGCCTATAGACCTTTGCGACAAAGGCCGGTCTTGCGCTATTGCGTAATATTGGTGTAAATAAATCATCGTGTATTCCAGTCCACCCGGGCTGCGTGGAGCTGGGTGCGGACACGATCCGCAAGTGTCGCGAGTACGCGTGGCAGTGCGCCGAGTGCAAGACGTGCGGGCAGTGCGCGCGACCCGCCGACGACGACAAGATGCTCTTCTGCGATCTATGCGACAGAGGCTTCCATTCCTACTGCGTCGGCCTGCCTGAAGTGCCTACTGGTAAATAGTTTGCTGTTTTTTCAGTTGATTCCGGTTATTACTGTTGTGTACCTACTCCCAGAAACTCCATGGTTTTCGATAATTAAAAATCATCATGAAGCTTTATAGCTTCAAAACCACCTCATTGACGCACATTGTCTGTTTGAGTTGAATATTAGCTTACGATTCTAAACAATGGCACTGTTTTTGTACGAACCATTTCTTTACAGCAATACTTCGAAATGTTTAAAAAAATTAAAATAGTTAAACGACGTCACTAATGTCATTCCAGGTCGGTGGCACTGCGTAGAGTGCGCCGTGTGCAAGTCGTGCGGCGCGCGGGAGCCGGGCGGCGCGGCGGGCGGGGCGGCGGCGGGGGGCGCGGGGTGCACGCCCGACGCCGCGCCCGAGTGGCATCACCAGACCAAGCGCGGCCCCGGCGGACACAAGGTGTACTCGCACTCGCTGTGCACGCCCTGCGCCAGGTCAGTACCACACGCCCGCACGTATACATCAATACAAACAGTGGCGTGCAACATACAAAAAGCAAATATGCACTGTATAACCTGATTTTTGAAGATGCAAGACAAAAAAATCATCTACATTATTGAGTTTGTTAATAGAAATTGTTACGTTTATCTCGTAAGCACGCCACTGCACAACGAACTATAAGTACATACAGACAAATTCATACACATTGATCTGATTATATCTCTTCCGTCGTCGATCAACAAAATCTTTTATGTACCCAATAGCCTAGCAAATTAAAATACAGAGCTGGGATGCGAAAGTTATATTTGATGTATAGGAGCTATATACAAGCTATAGTCACGAAAACAATACACAATCTCACAGTTTGTTGAATTCCCTTTGAAAAAATATTCAATTCCTACATTACATTACTATTATACAGGGTGATTTCCTAGTGAGGGTACATATTGAAGGTCATGGTAGCTGATGGTTATATACGACCAGTAAAAATATTATTACCAAAGAATATGGCTTAATGCCTTAGTAATCGCAACTTAAAAATATCTAAAATTCTTGCAAAATGATGGTTTTTCGATAGCTGATGGGTGTGGCGGAGGTGTGGGGTGCGCGAGATCACTAGAGGTCATTAGTCAACACACTTTAAGCCGAAATTGTTTATGTTTGAGGTAGATTTGTCGAATTAAGATTTAAAAAAAAAAAAAATCAGTAATTTTACCATTTTTTGTAATATTCCGTATTAGAACAGAGTAGGTACTCATCACCCTCCTGCAATATGTACCCTCTCTAACAAATCACCCTGTATTATACATTTGACACTACACTTAGGAGTCACATAGATAAGGGATGTATAATCAGATCAACAGTTGAACAACTTAAATTATTAAAATATCTGTTGATTGGCTATAGATATCACAAGAAGAAATAGTAGCTCTTAAGAAAAAAATCATAACAATATGTGAAATATTTGATTTGACACATCATTTTTAGAAGACCTGTAGATTATTTCTCAGGAAAATTACATCACCTGAATATTTTTTAGTAAACTATATGCTGCGATTACTGTAGCCAACCAACAATTTTACGCTCAATAACAGAGATTTTTAATTTTAAATAACTACTCAAAAGATAATGTACAGATGATGAGAATAATAAAATTAGCATAAAATAAAATTATGAATTACATCTCCGTTATTGAGCGTATTATAGCGTGTAAATCTATTATCATAAACTTAGCTATATCAAATTTCTAAATAATCCCAAAGGATTTCGGTGTAACCACGTACAATGTTTCTTTTTATCAGGCTTTGAAATAAACAAAAAAAAAAATGAACGCTACAACAATTAAATGATGACGTATTATTTTCCAAGTAGAGCGCTGAGATGCACGAAATTACAATTGAAAGTACACGACGAGTATTTGAGAGGACGCTGATATATAAAAAGTACACAGTTTTATACAAAATGTTTAAACAATTCATGTGTAATTAATGTTTGGTGATCCATTTGCTCACGTCATCTCGTATGCGTTTTTTTGATGTGGACTAACATTGATTTCATTTTAAGTCCGAATGCGATTCACTGTCGACATCCGCTTTTACTCTGGTACCTTGTAGTTAATGTTGGAAAAGTAATGCTGAAATTGTATTGAATTGGCATTCTTATTTTAAAAACTTAACATTTCAAATTTAATCTAACTATTCTTTAATAATAGATGTTATTCGAAAGCTTGTAAAACATAAAAAAAAGTATTAGGTAAAGAAACATCAATTTAAGCATTACCTTTAATTCAGAACCCCTGCAGAATGACTCCTAAAGCTAAACAGCACAAACTTTGGTATCATTTCCACATAAGTTGCATGCCATATTTCTTTATTTTTAAGGTTATTTACGCACTACTTCAATGGTTGTTAGAATCTTTTTAAGATAACACAAAAACAATTAATAAAATTTCTTATAATTATGCAATAATTCCGAAAAGTGCGTAAATAATCTAAAGTAATTTTGCAAAGTTGAATTTTTGTATTATTATTAAAAACTTTTAATTCTTTGACTTCGTTAACAATTAAAATTGAACTTTGCTTTTCAATTGATTTTCATTGTCGTTAATACTCTCGTATTGATGTTTCTCAATTAGATTCAGTACAGAAACACTGATGTGTGTAATGTACTGAATCTTGTGGCTTCCATCATTTAAACTGGGTGTCGACGTTTCATTCGATTGCTGTTAATACGACTAACTCACTGAATCACTGTCGACTAACAAGGGCGTTGCAATTCATTTCATATTTCACAGGCATTTTATTTTGACTAATATGCAATTCGTTACTTCTCTCCGATTTATGTATGTTTAAAACACTTGTTTGAATAACGTCTAATATAATATTAGTGTATTTATTGTCAAGCTATTAAAAATGAACGCACATGTAATTAGCTACACTGTAACACGACTGGGGCGGTGACGCGTGTTATCGTAGAGAAGTAACGGTGTTGTGTTGTCGGTGTCGCGGTGTCGCGCTGTCGCGGTCGGTTTGTGAACTAATGGCGTGTTTCTTGTGTTCCGGTTGCGCGTACGGTCCGTATGTGTGTGTAGGGCGTATCGCATCGGTCGCTACTGCCCTCTGTGCGATCGTTCGTTCATCGGACCCAAGGGGACTATGCAGCTCGTCATATGTAAGCTCTGCGATAGGCAACTGCATCAAGGTACGTCATACAAACAAACGAGTAGAACGCACTGCGCCTGCCCGAGCAACCCGCAACGCCTCGAGACCACACATAAAACAACTTATATCGCTTACACTCCTGACGAGTACTGTACTCAATCCCTCGGAAATAATATGTCTTTTTACTTCGGACATTACATAAATTTCGAACAAAGTGTATAATCATTTACTTCATTAAATTCATCCATCTATGTGTTGTTAAAATTAAATGGGAATTTATGAAAGTGAATGCGTTTATTTATTGTTTTATGTGCGGTGTAGTTGCTTGTTTAGTTTGCTTCTGTCATGCATCGCATTTTCCTTGGTTATTTATAGAATTTTGTTTACATTTTATTTTACTGAAATTAAAATGTAATCAAAAAATCTACCTTTCACACGCTCGGTTTGCTTCTACGAATGGTATTAATTAATCTATCATAAATAACCTAACAGTCTTGACTAGTTGCTACAATACGCATGTGTTAGATCCATTAGCTGTATATAACTTTTAAACAATTACATGAAATACTTTCAAAAAGCTACAAATATGCATTTGTATAAAACTATTTCATAGGAGCTTTCGTTCCGTGAATCTTTACTAGATTGTAGGTGAAGCATGACGTCACTACGCAGCGTTATAGCATAGAGTTTAGCTGGTAGACAAAATTTAATGAACCGCGTGATATGACATATGCACCGGGTGATAAACATGTGTGTGCATCGTGGAATAGGTGTAGGCAACTGTGATTTACTGTTCATTAAAACTTTGTATTCATAACAATTACTATTTTTAGATTTCTAATGATCTAATCCATGTATGTAATTTACTGACACACTGCAATGTTTCGTTATGAATATAAAGGTGGTGGTGATACTCTTGTGATTTGTCGCGGATTTTTTCACATTCAAAGCTCGTGTTCAAATTAATTCTCTCGTAATGTGTAAGAGTCCGCGACGACGTGGCGCAGTTGTCGCGTCTGGTACTAAGTCACGTGCGTGCGCGCGGGTGTGTCTACAGAATGCGTTAGGACGACGGTGCCCGTGCTGAAGGTATTGGACTACACGTGCGGCGAGTGCCGGCGCGGCGGCATCACGTCCCGCGCCGCCGCCGTGCGCCTCGCGCCGCGCACCATCGCCACGCTGTTCATGGCCAAGCGTCGGTTCAACAAGTACGCGCACCGCCAGTACATGCTGTCCCGCGCCGGCCCCGAGCCCGACCCGGACCCCGACCCGCACTCCGACCCGCTGGACTCGGCCGACACGCCCGACCCCGAATGAGAACCCTTTGCACGCCGCGGTGGATCCTGCCGCGATCCTGCTGTGCCGGCTCGGCGCAAAAGTGACCTAATCCGTATTGTGATCATAATTGAACACTTTAACCCAGTTTGCTTGAATTAACAGCTAAATTTATTAGTAAAGTATATTTTTTTAAATATTAATGTGGTGTCGTGTTTAGGCCACTTTTGCATCGGTCTAGTTGGCACAATTCGTTTTAGAACTTGTACCTGTTTTATATAATGTAATTATGGAATAAATATTATATTTTGTTCCGACATGTGTATGCGTTTGACAACTAATATAGTGATGGGGTTATTTGTGTACTTTAAGGTAGATTGAAGTGCAGAGGGTTAATGTAATGATAGTTATGTTGTGAACGTTGCGCGAGACAGATAGTGTGTACGTCCAGTGTAGGTTACGTTGGCGCGTGAAGTGCGAGTGATGACGTCACGGGACGCTATGAACTTGTATAAATGTAGACGCGTAATTGTGTTTCGTTCTTATAAACGACTATAATAAGTTTATCTCAAAAATATATATAAAATAAAAGCATATTATAAAAGATATCTGCCTTTTAATGCATTTTTAATTTTGTTTTCAAAAATGATTCGGGCACTGTTATTTTTATCGTTGGTAAACCGGGATGCACGCTGATCGTTTCGGTGCGCATTTGTTTTCTTAATGGATTAATTTAAGGATATCGTTAATTTTGCTATAAGGTATTTATTTTAGTTGTACTTTGATACGGATACAACTGTATACAATCTGATGTCAGGTAGACTATAGCTGTGAACGATTGTTACAAAATTGTAGGATGCAGAGATTGTTCATGTTCATTGAACGAGGTGTCCTGCCTTGTCTCGGGTTGCTTAAACATTAATACTTATGAATGTGACTAAAATTGATTTACGAATTACCTTGAAAATATACTTTAAAAGTTGTTAATTAATAAATAACATTATTAATTATAGTTTACGTTTAGGTGATTAGTAGTTTTAGTTTTATGAATTTAATTCAGCAGCTCTTTCTTGACATTGTTTTTACTTAATTTTCGAAGTACAAAAATAAAGTCTATACACAATATTATTGCTAATTCGTTTCTACGTTCTGGAAAACGTACTTGCCCAATTTGTAATCATAGATAAATCATATTATGTCGATCATAGATTAATATATTAAAAGATCGATAAATTATTGAACTCTGAATGTTTTATTATTGAAAAAAATAATTTTATTTATTATACATGTTTACGTTATATACAGATAGTATTATGTAATATAGTTTGGTGTGGGTTTATGTCGTTTCCAGAGTCGCGTCGTGGCTCGTTAGTTCTCGTACTTATATAATCTCTGCTGTGTATCTGCTGTGTGCAATCAATTATCCCCCTAATGTTGTGTATTGTACATTATATTAGATATGTATTGTAAGTGAAGGCATTGCGGTTAACTTCATCGAATACTGACATGTAATGTATCATGATTTAGTTTGTAATTATTATGCTTCGGTTAATTATTAATCATAATTTACGTAGTTACAATTTATAAGGTAAAATTTTATGTCAACAAATTGTTTTGTGAAATCATGATAATTTAAGTTTTATACGATTTATGAGCCGGTCAGGGTGTTTATAGGCACCGTTATTGCATTGCTTTATCGACACAGGTCAATGTAAGACTTATCTGTAAGAGAATTATTGTAACTTTATGTCTACTTAATGCAAGTGTAAACGTTCTAGAAATCTCGCACTGTTCGGTCAATTTTGTAAAAAAAAATTAAATAAACTTTATTTGAATTTTTGTTTTTCATTTTACATAATCATCGTACACGTTTAGTTTTTTTGTAGTTCTATAATATTTATTCGTAGTTTTTGAATAAAGTTTTGTTTTTCGATGTTTGTCTCATCTCATTATTAGTTTTTGTTTGGTATGTTATAAATGAAACAACAATGTGCAATAAAAAATAATGTATAATTTGACTTACAATAATACGGTAAACTTGGTAGCATAGTTAACAAAATTTTATAAACACTGAAAATATTCAGCAAATATCTTATAAATTGGCAATAAAGCATCTGAGTTTTTAACATTCGGCATAACCTGAAAAGAAAAAAAATATATGAATCCTTTTTTTTAATCTTAAATTACTAATATTAATCACTGCAGTTACAGATTTATATCAAAATGTTGATTTAAGAATAAATTATTTTCGTACTTAAAATTTAGTGACTGAAGAGTTGTGAAATTCTAATTTAAAAAATTGCATATTACAGTTTTAAATAAAATCAATAAATTCTTGTCTCTAGTAGTACCATCAATAGGTAAGATTTCACAGATACAGACGGGTGGTTATGTAACGTGTGAGTACCGTGTGCGCCGCGCGGGTCGCGTGTCACTCGTCCAGCCGCAGCCCGGCGATGGAGAGGAAGGTGGCGGCGTTGTGCAGCGCGAGCACCGGCACCGCCGTCAGCGCCAGCCGCGCCCGCGCCGCGCGCCCCGCCCGCTCCACCCAGCCCGCACACGGCGCGCTCCACACCTACACACAAAAACTTTAATAAAACCAAACTCATTGTTAACGTGTACAAAAGTAATATTTTTAACAATAATGCAAACAAGACTTACTTTTTTTTAGAATAGAGAAACTTTTATGTAGACGAAATTGCATCAAAAATATTTGCTCCCTAACAAAAAATAACCATCAAAATCGGTTCATGCAAACTAAAGTTTTGGGATGTCAAAAATATCGAATTTTACGACGGAATTGAATTCGTCGTTAGTTCACATTGATACTAATATCATTACAAAACGACATTTAGCTACTTTAGTAGCGTATAATATTAATGACAATGTTAGTATTAGTACTAACAATATTTATTTAAAACTCGGTAATGCTTCTATTGAGCAGAAAAAAATTGTGACATATGATAATTTGGACTGTGTTCCAAGTAATTTAAATTAATTAACGAGACAAAGGAGTTACACTCTTGCATTTATAAACCGATTAACAATAAAAAATCTAGACTGTACCCATCAAAGGATGTTAATGTTTCAATTAATAACATACTAAACCTGGTGCATCAAAATTTACAAGGAATGATGGGTAAAGAACTAGAGGTTGAAATGTTTTTAAATCTGAACAATGTTAATGTATTCTGTGTAACTGAGCACTGGTTTAAAAACTATGAATTATTATTTAATTTTAATGATCACCAGGTCTCAAGTTCTTTCTGCAGAGAGAACGCGATTCGCGGTGGCTCTTTAATTCTAGTTAGAAAATGTTTGAAATGTAAGGAACGAAAGGATATAGTGGCCCTCTCTGTAGAGAGAACTATTGAAATGTCCTGTGTTGAGCTTGAGCACCTCATTGTTGTATGTGTGTACAGACCACCTGATGCGTTATATGATTCCTTTGAAAATATTTTGGAAAATGTTTTGATGAAAATTACTGTTTGTAACAAATATATTTTAATTTGTGGTGATTTCAATATTAATCTACTAGAAAACACAAATATCACTATTAGATTTAAAACATTGTTGAAATCATATAATCTTATAAACTTATTTTTAGAGCCCACTAGGATAACCAGTTCATCGGCAACTTGTTTAGATAACATTTTTACAAATTTTAATCCATTACAAAAAAATGTTATAAATCAGTTAACATCTGACCACTTGGGACAATTAGTGTCTTTTGAATATTATGTGGCTCCTGAAGTCAAACCTACTGTTAAGTTTGTTCCTGTAAATGATAAAAGAATAGAAAATTTTAGAAATAAAATTATACAAACTATTTCAGAAGTTAGTTATAACCGAGAACCAAATATGTTATACCAGAATATGTTTGAAAAAATTAATTTAGCGTTCAAAGATGTATTTATTCCTAAAACGATTACTATTAACAATAAAAAACGTTTTAGTGAGTGGGCCACAGTTGGAATTTATAAAAGTAGGCAGACTTTGTATGACCTTTATTATGAAAAATCTTATAACAATGATGAATCATTTCATCAATATGTCAGAAATTATTCAAAATTATTCAGGAAAGTTTGCATAATGGCAAAATCCTTACATTTAAGTAATTTAATAAGAAATGCCTCTGACAAAATAAAGATGACTTGGAACATCATTGGTAAAGAAACTGGTAAAGTCAGAAATAACCACCAAGAATTCTCATTGAGAATGAATGATAACTTGATAACTAGTCACGAAGGTGTGGCTAATGCTTTCGAAAAGTTTTTTTCTGACATTCCAGTTTCAACTACTTCCTCTTTAAATTCATCCCCAATAGAAGCTGAAAAATTACTAAGGAAACATGTTAATATATGTAATGTAGTATTTAAATTTAAGAATATTAACTCAAAAGATATTATGAAGAGTTTCCATAGTATTAATGTTAAGAATACAGCTGATCTATGGGGAATATCAGTAAAGGTCGTGAAATGTATTATAGATGTTATATCTCCTCATCTTACTAGTATATTTAACGATTGTATTAGATGTGGTGTGTTTCCTGACTTAATGAAACACAGTAAAGTGATTCCCCTTTTTAAATCTGGTAGTACTGATGACCCCTCTAACTACAGACCTATATCAGTACTACCAACATTGAGTAAAATCTTTGAAAAAATAATATTAGAACAACTTTTAGAACATTTTAAGTCAAATAACCTGCTACACAACAAACAATTCGGGTTCACGAGGGGTCGCTCTACTACTGATGCAGGTGTTTATTTAGTCAAAAATATTTTTCAAGCTTGGGAGGAGTCTCAGGATGCTCTTGGAGTATTCTGTGATTTATCCAAAGCATTTGACTGTGTTGACCACGAAACATTGGTGAGGAAACTACATCACTATGGTATTAGGGATGGTACGTTAGCGCTTATTAAATCCTATTTATCGGGCAGAACACAAATAGTCGATGTTAAAGGAAACCGATCTTTCGGCGCCGAATTGAGTATGGGTGTACCTCAGGGTTCCATCTTGGGTCCTTTTCTATTTCTAATATATATAAATGATTTACCTAGTTTTATTGAGACCCGACATGATGTCGTATTATTCGCTGATGATACATCTTTATTATTTAAAATTAAACGACGAATGATCGTTTATGACGAAGTGAATGATGCGATTTCTTGTGTGGTCCATTGGTTTCGTGTTAATAATCTCTTACTAAACGCAAAAAAAACCAAATGTATTAAGTTTAGTTTACCAAATGTAAAACAGGTACATAGTAATATAATTGTTGGTGGGGAGTCAATGGAGCTTGTTGAGTCAACTGTTTTTCTTGGTATAACAATGGATTCCAAGCTGCAGTGGGGACCCCACATAAATAAATTAGCGAGTAAGCTCAGCTCTGCAGCATACGCGGTAAAAAAAATTAGGCTGATTACTGATGTAGACACGGCTCGTTTAGTTTATTTTAGTTATTTTCATAGTGTCATGTCCTATGGCATTTTGCTATGGGGCAATGCAGCCGATGTAGAAACGATCTTTATCTTGCAGAAAAGAGCTATACGCGCTATTTATAATATGCACTCAAGGGAATCCCTGAGGGAAAAATTTAAAGAAATTAAAATTCTCACTCTACCAGCCCAATACATTTTTGAAAATTTAATGTATGTTAGAAAGTATATTGAGGAATTTCCTAAAAAGTCTGACCTACATAGTAGAAACACCAGGAACAAACATAAACTTGATTTACCGATGAGTCGATTGCATAAAATAAGAAATTCCTTCAGGTGTTTGTCTGTATGCTTGTACAACAAAATCCCACAAGATGTTCAAAACCTACCTATACATAGGTTTAAGAAAATTATTAAAGAACGTCTGTGCAAGAAAGCCTACTATAAGGTCAATGATTACTTGGACGATTGCACAAAGTGGGAATGAGTTGCTCGCCAAGGTCATTTCATTATCGTTATTGTTTTTTTTTTTTTTGTATATTTTATGTAAATTTGTGTAATACTGTACAAATATTAAAAAAAAAAAAAAAAAATGCTCATTATACAAAAAAGACATGCCCGCTGAGTTTCTTGCCAGTTCTTCTCAGGACGGTGGCTACAATTATTATTTTTTGTGTCCGAACTGGTGGTAGCTTGTAACTTTTGACGTCAACAAGAATGAGTACGTCATCAATGTTGAAAATAAAGTATTTCATTTCATTTATTTCATTTCATTTCATTTCAAAAAATTCTTCATATTTTTTACTCAACCACCACTGGTCAGTGATAACTAATGATTGACGACTACAACCGAATTTATCTTACACCAGTTAATGGTGCCATTTCAACTCCAAACCCAATCATTCATCTAACACGTACTTAAATCGTCAAATACCTGATAGAATATCCTCATTTTGACTGCGGGTCGCGGGTCCTTTTCCCTGCAGTCTCCCAGCAGTTTGCTGAGCGCGTACTCCAGCACTTGTTCGAGTTGTTCCGCGCTCATCGCCTGAGCTCTGACGCGGTGAGACTTGCACGCTTCCTCGCTCGGGAACGACAACTGACATGTCGATGGAGATGATCCTGACAATTCAAATTGGTAATATTTTTTAGAAAAGGAATAACGAAATTTGAAAAAAATCCGTTGAGAAATTGATGTATTTTATTTTTATCAAATACTCATAAGTTGTGTTACAAAACAACTTAACATGAAATCTAAATATCAATACTAGACTTATGCGAAAAAAAAAAAGGTAAAAAAAAAGATTTTTTTTTATTATTTTCAAAAGGATAATTGGAAGGATATTAGTATAACTGATATGTTAAAAACCATGCCAACCTGTGGCAACATTACATACGATGGCTGCTACAGTGTTCTCATAGTTCCACCTTCTTGTGATGGCGACTTTATAGTCACCAATGTTGCACCCTGTTTCTTCATCTGAAATGTATTAAGATAATAAATGAAAAATACTTAGAATAAAACAATATAATGTATTGAAAAGTGACTAACATGTACCAACAGGTACCATAAAATATCATATATTTGTGAATATTGGTCCATTGAAATATGTATTATATCGCTGTGAAAGATGGAACGAGGCATCTCCTTGCGTCGCAAGTAATTCATTAAAAAGTACAATTTTAGATGCGGGTGCTGCCAGCATTATTTATTTAATTTGATATTTTATCACACATGTGTCAAGGTGAATAAACTTACTGTTATTCAGTTTAATCAAGTACATTGAGTGAGTTTTTTACTTGCCATGTAGGAAGATGAGCCAACGTACCACCTGACTGTAAGAAGTTATCGTTGCTCATGGACCTATGCAGGGGCCGCCACCCACTATCTTTAATGATTTTAAATTCTTGGTGATTTGTTAGGCAACTTACAGTCGAATCTGTCGTTGTCGGAGTGCGCCCAGGCGTGCCACTCCACAGCAGCTCGTCGCGGCAACGCTTCCACCAGCGCGTACTGAACAATGGCGGCCGCCGTGCGACGCTCCAACTGGCGCCGCGCCTCGCCCACCGCGCCGCGCTCTGTCGTGTAACATACGCTCTGGAAAAACGACACTCGTTTCATTCATAATAAAACTTAAATAACCACTCAACTGGGACCTGCAACAAAATTAGTTTGTTTACTTTAAATCTGTGGCAGGAGCCAAAATTGAGCACGAGGTGACGTTAGTTCGGAAACTTATTTTGTTTACATTTTATTATCGTCTCATATTTTCTGGAGATAATATATTTTGGTCTAAAATGTATTACAGCGTTTTTTTAAGAATAAAGAATCACAAGAATATTAATTTCATTAAAATTGTAATTCAAAAATGTACAGTAAAAAATATTCATAAAACATAGTCAAACAAGGTAGTGATTCTGAACGAAATCCGGGGGAGCGGCGACAATTATTGACGTTGCCAGTTGAGTGGATCAGAAGAATTTTATCACCAAATTTAGCGTTAAAAGTCCTAGTTTTGTAACAGTGCCTTCATCGCACGGAGTGTGTGTGGTACCTGCACGACGCTCCGTATGTGCGCCCTGGGGTGCGCGGCCCGTATGACGCGCGTGAGGTGCCGCAGCGCCAGCGCGCTCTGTCGCCGCGCGCCGCCCGCCGCCAGCGACATGACGCCCGGCACGAGAGCGATCTGACCGCACGTGCCTATCACTTCGCCGACCTACATACAATAATCATTCTTTTATTACTTTATAGGCAACCTAACGTACGACCTACGTAATATATGAACCTCTTGTTATGTCAGAAAATATAAATAACAATGCCAAAGAGTTGACGAGAGACTATCTTGACCTTTAATTATCACAGCGAAAAGGGAATAGGCATGACGACATTATCAAATATTCTTATATTTAATGATATGGTAGGAATACATATAAAAAAATCTAAACACTTTTAGGGTTTAGGATTAGGTTTTACTTAAAATTTTGATATTTTGATATAATGAGATTTTTATTAAATTAAAATATTACAATTGGCCATTTTGGCTGAAATGCCAAAAGCATCGGATAATGTCACGATTCATCATCATCATTTTTGCGTTTGTTTCCCTAAGTGTGACATCAAACGCGACGCCATGACACTACAGGCTGTTCGCGCACTATTTGAAATTAAATTCGAAAAATGGCTTAAAACCTAGTTCAACTTTTGCATTGTTACAGAAATTGTTACGTAAATAGTAAACATGTACACATTATGGAATAGGATATCAAAATCTTTCGTCATGCCTATTGAAGATGTTGCATTTTCTGTTAAAAATAATCAGTACACTTCGCTAAAAATGTCGAGATGCTTATTTAATTTTATATTTATGTCAAATAAATAGTTGATTGTTACTTTTGTCATTTTTGAAATTGGGGATAAATGTTCAAGAAATCAGGCAATTTTTAAAGATAGTTGAAGTGATAACAACAGAGCGATCTCTTTACAACCCATACATGTTTTATTTAAGACCTTAATCTTAGGTAATATAAAAAAATCAACGTAAAACCAACCTTAATTGCTTGGCTATAAGGTCCAATATTAGCTGGGGCCCAATGCGATATTCCTTGAACGTGCATCGTCTCCCGAACTTTGACATTTCCTCCATCAGTCTCAGTATTGTTTTTGTTGGATTTGAAAGCAACCTGTATAAGAATAAGGTTTCTATTTTGATACATTATACCTAATAACCATAATTGTGTTGGAAAAGCGAGCTATTATTTCATACTTAGTTTATTTTATCTACGGATGCCGTTTTTGAATCTGGTAATTAAAGTTACTTTCCTAGCATTATAAGAAAGAGTACATTATTAATTAAAATAAACGCAATAAAAAGTTGACTTTTTTACCTAGAGGTTAAGTCAATAATCACATAATACAAATAATAAAAGTAGATTCTATAATCAAACGAAAGTGAACTTTAGACTCAAAGACAGTATCGGTGAGTTCAAAATAATTAATTATTTTTAAAAATATCATCAAAATAAGGAATGAAAAACACGTGTACTTTTTTCATTTACTAACTGTACAAACACGCTTGGTTTATGGAATAGAGATATTTAAGCCCTGTAATAAAGATAATACGCACAATGAACGATAAAATAATATTTCTCAGCTACTACATTTAGTAGATATCTACTCACGATACTGTATTTTATCATGTAAGCAAATATAATACTTTGATGTGTTTAAAATGTACTCAAAGGAAGCTACAAAACAACTATTTTTCTGTTTTTATTCTGTAAGGATCATACTTTGAATTATTATAAAATCATACTTTTATTCAATAATGTTAGGGCTGTGTGTTAAAATGTTTTTTAAAGTAACTAATTATTTATTACAATTTCAAAGTAACTAATTTAAGGGTTTCATTAGTAGAGATAATTAATGCTACCTATGACAAAAAGACAAGTCCGTTTCAAATATTATTATCAAACAATAATAATAAAAGTTTGAAAAATTGACTGTATCATGAATGGAATAAAACTATGCAATCAAACATAATTAGCAATTGATATTTTAAATCTTTAAGATAACAAGAATGTGAAACTAATAAATAGCACAATAATAAAGATCAATAATAATTATCACTGCATTTAAAAACTTTTGAGGTAATTTTCTGATAACAGTCACGTTTCTCGATATATTTTATATCTGGCTAACACTTGACACACGGTTACTATCTATTATGTAAACAAGAGTATGTGATACGACATTTTATGTGTCGCCCGAAGCCGAAACATGCCGCTGACACGTTATCTGCAGCATTTTAATATTACACAATTTATTTTTGTTTACTTTAAAATATACTTTACGCCTATTCATATAGAAAATAAAGTCTTACGGGTATAACGTCATTTAAAAGCATGTATGAGATGCGTGTTGTGTTTCTGTAAATCCTTAAAATACTTAATGCGCCTAAATTATCTTCCCAGCGGAATTAATACTGTGATAAAATACTCAACATATTTTACTCATAACCATTATTTTAGTTTCATATATTTACTAAACAGCAATGAATGATTAGTGGTTTTTTTTTGCCTACATAGCTAAAAATATTTAAAATGCAATTCTGACTCAGCGTAATTTTCCTACATCATGTCGAAATAGTAACAAAACAATTATATTTTTTAAAAAATAGACTAACTAAAGTTTAGTACTATGTATAGACTTTGTGAAATTAGGCTTTAAGGTATGACTAAAAATACATCCTAGATTAATACTTACACCGTCCAAAATAAGTCCAACATTGGCCGGTAGGGGGCACTGCACGCAAACCCTCGTCGGCGGATTGGGGTAACAGAAAGTCTTGACGTAAACGTCATTCAGTGAAGCGTATTCTTCCATGTCTCGCATGTAAATATTAACGGAACACACATCAGTTAGATGCATGCTTTCTGAATCGAGTAAACCTGGAATTAAATATATGCTTTATGACATCACTTTTAGGTAATATTTCGTAGGTTGAAAATGTTTTAAGTATGAAAACCGGTCAAGAAAATCATAGTTTTCTGTTTTTTTTATGTATAAACAGACGTTGAGTATTTATCAACTTAAATTATTGAAGTAAAGTGAAGCGAAAAATTTTAGGGACAGCCCTAATATATAATAAACCGTAAAGTTGCGTCATCGTTTCTGTGTTAAGGTTAGCTAATTTAAGATTCCGTGACAGAGATATATTTTTATTATAATAATAACCTGATATCTCTTATTAATTTGATAGATTTCAATGGCTAGTATATCGCCGCCCCCACCGAATAGTATCGTAATCGACTATTACTATAGAAGTGTCTTTATTGGGAATTATTGTACTGGACGGTCGGATACACCTTGTGAATTTTTTTCATAACATTCGTACTAGTACTTTTCGAGATAATGATTTTGTAATGACCATACCTGTACTGTTCGCTTAAAAATAAAAACACAGTTTTATGACGAATATCATCATATTAGGCAATTACTAACTTTAAAGTATCACACCTTCTACAGGAAACTTATTCGGGTACGAAAAAAATAATAAATTCCGGTACTAGACTTTTACGACTATTGTTTATCATGGAATAATAACGTAAATAGATTGTACAATGATCTGGTCAATTTGTTTACTCACCGAATATTATGGTAACATTTCATTACCGACTTTCTAAAAAACAGTGAATAATATCGCAGTTAACTATTACTGTATAGATCACTGTCAACAATTCTACCCGAATAAAATCGTATCATTGCTTTACTAATGAAGATTCTATTTCAAATTTGGTAATATAAACTTTCGCTTATAACTGCAATCTTGTACAAAAATATATTTTTTTAATTACACTGCTGTATTGAAGAAAAAATTAGCCATTTTTTGGTATATAAATTATTATTATATGTAAACCTGGTAAGAAGTTATAAGTCAAAAATCGTTTTTTATTTTTCCTGTAAAAATTTGATTTTTCGATTACGGTATTATTCGGTGGGGGCGGCGATATGTAAAACAGAAGTTGCTTTCTTATTAATTCAATTGTAAAAAAAAATATATACATATACATGAAAAAGATACTTTTTAATTTTGAAGTAAATAAATAGGACTATACTACGACACGTTTGTTAATGAGATCATATCACGAAATAATCCAGCACGATAAAAATTAGTCACTATGTACAGCAACATAGCGTAACAAGTTCATTTCGAAATCAACAGGATTATGTTAAACATTGTATTTCAGCGCGTCGCGTCCGCTTTAACAAACATTATAATTGATGTGCATCAGACCATACAACAAGCAAAAAGCGCAAATTATTCTTACGGTAGTTGAGACATTGAATGGAAACGGCTTACATTCATTATTAGGATTGTTACCCAAAATACGATAAAATATATTAATGATCAGCTTGAATAAGATGTCTTGAAAAATTATGTGTATCTATGGAAATTTCTATATGCTCCAATTAATCGGTTGTAATTTGACTAACTTCGTAAGCCGGACTGAGTTTTGTCTTATAATTATAATATTGTGTACGTAAGGTACTGGCAAATTGTGTTTCGTATAAGTGAGAGAAACGTCAACGCTTCCCATAAATAGAATATATAGAATAAAACGATACCAAGCTACCTTTAAAACTACTAAAAATAAGAGGCTCTTAAATAAGTTTACCTACTAATTAATTTATTCATCGCATCTTCTGTCGCCAGCCTCGTGTCGACCCCTTCCCCGACGATCCCTCCAATGAAGTACCAGCCGTGTCTGTTCCCGTATATCGACCTGTGATCGGTGATCGTGTGCGATGACCTGTCATCATTCGTTTGTTCGTACACATATCCGTTGTCTAATAATTCCGTGTTATCATTTAAAGTATTAATAATATCTAAATTGTTTTCCTTATCTGGCGAGTATGTGAGCAACGGGTTCAGTTCATTATTCTTCATCTTTTCCTCCTTCTCTATTTTCTCTATAGAATCTATTTCTGTTTCACTCAGTTCGATATCGCTTATGTCACTAAACACCGTATCGCTTAAGTCGTTTAAATAGTCTAATGAGTTTTTAATGATTGGAGGTAGTCTAATAGGTCGGTCGCAGTTCTCTTTCGGTTCAAGGTGTAGTTTTAAGTTTAAATAACCGACGGGCGCTACCGGGTCGTCTGAATGCATCACCATTTCTTTTTCATCTCTGTCAACAAACAATGTTTTCAGATTATGATATCTAAGTGATAATTTAAGTCAATCACATCATGATAACCCAATGAACGATAATGTAGCAAGAGTATCGATAGCACAAGTCAACAACAGACTCACATGACCAACTTTTTCTTGAAGAGCGGACAGTCGAGTGTGAATGTTTCATATTCTCCTCCCTCGCCGCACATATTTAATCCGTATTTCTCTTTCATGAGTAATAAATGTGGCTGAATGTCACGGAGCGTCATGCCTAAGTGTATCCTGGGATCAAGACCTAAAGCTGCGACCTAAAACAATGATATTGAAATATGTTTTACTTATATGCACGTAAAAATCGAATATCTTGCCAATCATTTTTCTGTTATAATTTACCACTACAGATTATGTGATGTATTCTTGATTTCAACTAAAGATAAAAGATACAATCTTACTGAGGGTAAAAAAAGAAGACTAACTAGAAGAAAATAAATTTCTTATGCAGTTTTTGAATAACTTTTCGTGAACTGCTATCCTGGCAACGTATTTATCTTACCAATACATCAGATTGATGCGCCGCAGTATATGCATCACACAAATTCAAGCAGTATTTATGTGTGTTATTTTTAGTCTATCGTTCAATCCAATGTATGGGAACGGATGCAAACATTGTTGCACAGTTAAAAAGCGCGCCGAAAATCTCAACAACGCGGACCGTTTATATCGGAACGCGAATGTTAGCTAATTGTTTATGTTGAAGAGAGTACGTAGCCAAATTATACGCTACTGTTATTGTTAACATTGTAAAGATTGCTCATATGTGATAGACTTGTCAAACAGTGTAAACAAGACAATAACAGAGAATACTTTTAAAACCAATTAGTTTTATTATTTTTCTTACTTTACGTTCATTTATTTTCCTTTGATAATTTAACTTTTACTTTTGAATATATAAGTAAAAGCCGGTTATTTATTTAAAAAACACACTATAAACTTATTTATTTGTATAACTGGATTTCATTTTTTTTCTGTTCGGAGTATAACGGCTACTATAGGTAATTATGACGAAATTAATACGTGCATGAACCACGAGATGGAATAACCGAATTATGACGTCTTCATACGTAGTATCAAATGTTCTAATTAATATTTACCGCAGCGATTAGCGAGATACTGTTGCTGAGATAAATTTACGAATAACGTGACTGTTGGCTTAATTCTGTTAGTCATAGAGCAATATAAATAGAGTACTGTGACGGAAAAGGAACCGCTTTTGACGTCATTACTGATGTTGTACATAACCGGATATGGTAAAATTATGAATGAATTTTATTTGGCGTTGGATTCATAAGTTTTCCCGCGAATTTTGTTTGTACTTGCACAAAAGCATTTCCAGAAATTTTAAATTACTGAAATAGATTTTTTTAAACTAACAAATAAAGTGAGTGCTAAATTTTATTGATGATTATTGACATTTTCGAATTATATTTCGTCACTGAAAAAAAGCTGAAATTAAAATAACGAAAATTTTACAAACCTTTATGATGATAGCCTCTATACCACAATATATCATTTCATGCAACAATTCCTTTTGATTCCGCCTCCACAGATAAGCAAGAGAAACTAAGCCAAGTCGTTGGCATCTGTAAATAATAAAACATTTGAAAAAAACAGCATGAGAACCAGAGAGAAGCCAATTGACAGTAGACAGATTTCGCATAAATGTCGTGAACATACTGACTTGTTATGAATGTTGTTTCCATGTTGGCAGATCCGGAGGTGCCGTAACGCGTCGCGCCGTCCCGTATTACCCCGTACTGGGTTCTGGCCTCAGTCGGGGTTCGGACGCTGAGTGTGAGCGGTTGGAGGTTTTAATGCGGTTCAACTCCTACATCACAATCCGACAATGTTTACCAATTCAAAAAGAAAATCGTGGCAGGTACGCAAACTCACGCATCAACGTAATCCGCATTGTTGTTTATTTTATTTGTATTGGACTAAGCTCACGGCGGTAAAAATCTCGCCGTGAAATTACGGCGTTATTATACTCACACATTCTCAACTCTGATCCTTTGGTAATCTGACAGTATCGCACCAACAGCTACAGCTTCTACATCCATTTCACTCTAAAAGTAAAATAGTTTAAAATTTTACACTTTACAAATAAATTTATAGTAATATACAGGGTGTTATAATAATATGATGAACAAGTACTTCGAAAACAAAGATAGATGACAGTATTTTTGACATGTTTGCTAATGGGGTACAAAAAAATAATACTGGTTATTTTTCCTCTGTTCTAACATCATAAAAACAGACCACTTAAGTCGTCTGGAGTGCTTACTAAACACCCTGTATATTATTTATTTCTACAGTAGTCATAAGATCTGAAGACTAGCTTTAGTTATTAACAGTTAGTATTTTTTATGCCTCAATAGGCCTCATAAACATTGTTATCTGTTATCCTGAAATAGTTGTAAGTACAAAGGCATGGTTCAAGCCTCATTGTAATAATCTTCAACATGACTGGCCACATAATGTGCTCTATTGTTCATGTATTATTGTGCTTATAATGTAATGATTTGGTTTCTATGTAAAATTGCAATAGTATTAAAGTAAACAGGAAACAGAGATTATCCGGCTTTTTTGGTATGTTGAAATTATTTCTTTTCGAACTAATGAAATAATAATGAAGCTAACAAGGTAAGGAATCTATTATTAATCTTGATTATTTGTTACATTATTGTAAATATTATTATATAAATTATAAACCATAAGTACTACAAATTGAAAAGTTTCACCGTACTAAAATGTAATAATGTGAAAACCTTTACAAAAATAGTACTCGAATTTAAATTTTCACATTCCATATTATTTTATCAGGTCATCAATACAAATCAAAGTGCTTTTCACTTTAATTCTAGATAATAATATATCAATTTTGCAATATAATCTTATAAACTGATGACAATGTGAAAAGAATTGGGATATTGAAAATTAAATATTTATCAACATAATATTTGATAACTAATCTAATAAATGCACTTTGGAATTTAGGATATTGTTCATTCATCAATTTTCACAAAATTTGATGTATAAGTAGTTTTGTTGTTACTGTGCAAGTAAGTCAAACAGTTAAGTAAATGTAAACGAAAATTATTGTTAAATGGAAAGTTTTAGAAGCAGATTACTTGTAACTCTAAAAGATATGAGAGAATTGTAGTTAAAAAGGAATAATAAACTGTAATTTCTAGCTGTTATTCTTTTATCCTTCTTTTATAATTTAAGTATCTTTTCTTAACAATATTTTTGTAAGACAAACTATGCTTTTAGTATAAGCTCAATGGACAAAATAAGATTTTATTAGTATTTTAGTGAAATTAAGAATGTTATTAATTGATTTTCATCAGGACACTATCATGAATAAATTTAATATTGGTATGGTGAACTACCTTAACTTTAGACAGCAATCTGTACAGATCCTCGACTTCATCATTATCAGTAGGTATATAATTCTTGCCTTGGTCTACAGCTGTACCTGATATAGTTTCTCTATATAGAGGTAAACCCATTGCTTCAGCATATAGATCTATACCATGATGACCAACTGTTTGGTACATGTAGCTGTCCAATTCATCTGAAATATTATCTGCTACATTTAATATTATAGATTTTTATAATTATATTTTTATTATGGAAAAGCGTGAAACGTGGACGTAAATAAAATGGTAGTAGACGACGACGTTGGTAGTATGTAAAATAAAGATATGGCCACCACTGAACTTACAAAACATGATAAATTGTGAGTATTTTTTTTTTCTAAGATTTAACCTAGCCTAATAAATCATACGAAACGTACCTTTGTGCATAGGTTGGAGATTCGCCAGCGCAACGATGGTGTGCCCGGCGCCTACACATTGCAACATGTTGTAGCAACTGTCTTTGCCACCACTAATCAATGCTACAGTCCTCATCTTCACTAAATTTATAATACGTATCAAAAAACAATTACATAACTTTGTGCTAAATACTGTCCTTTTTTGTAATGAAATTCAACAAAATAACAAAATCTTTTTCACAAGGCCGACATTTCTTGTTGTTATTTATGTTCTGTACATAAAGCCACAAGAAAGCGCTATCACAAATATCCGCAAATGAAGCAGCGTAACATAATCCTTATCTATTTTGATAAGCAGTGCAACTTGATTGAGCAGGGAAAGAAATGAAAATATTCTCAAATCTCAATTCACAAAATAATCCACGGTGAACATGTCACAGTCCGTCAAAATTTGACAATCCATTCAAGTTGAAAGTGACTTTGACAATGTGTGATCCTTTTTTTAAATTTGGCCATGTAACAGATTCAAAAGTTTAAAGCCAAGTTAAAATAGTGAAATGATATATTCTTATTTTATTCTTAGTTTTGTACCCAGAGTATCAGCTGTTGGTTTTCCTTAAAATTAAATAAATAAATAGATATTAGACGAAGATAAAAAATTGTGAAATTACATAATTTAAAGTTTTGTAAAAAGCGTAGCTCGTATGTAGATAATTTTCTTGTAAATCTCGACAGTGTTGCTTAATTTTTTAAGAATTGCAGATTTTTTGGTATTGCCATATTTCCCTGACCGCCCACCTACATTAAAACTTTTCGACAATAATTTTCAAGGGAATTTAGCTCCGATGTTACCAATTTGAGATATTGGTATATTAAATAAATAATATGATGTATGAGTAAATGGTGGATGATGGATTTTGATCTTCAATGCTGGATTCTGGATTTCGGTTTCCAGAAATAGTGGAGTTTGATTCCTACATGAGTGCTAGATTCAGCATCAGATCCAGAATTCAGCATTATAAATCAGTATCAAATATCCAGAACTAGGATCTGGCATCCAAGTCCAGGATACAGTATCCACTGTGATAACATCATTCTGGAAATAGTATCCAGTATCCGGCATTTACGATATCGGTTAAAAAGAATATAGGGGTGGAAGCGTTTTCAAAGTAAAACCTGAGCCTTGTCAATACAGATTTTAATATTTTAAACATTATTGTTGATATAGGCAATATGCCTCAATACCTCTATGCGTGCCCGCACTCCTAACGCACTCCTACAGTATTGTACGTAATTGGGTATTTTATTGTCGTCTTGTCAATACTTGTGACACTAGTACAGATCTGGATAGCCTCTATTTTAGATTCAGCATCTAAGGCCGGAATACATCACCGGTACCAGGTACCAAGATACAACACCCAGCAAACATAATCCGAAATCCAGGATTCAAGATCCGACACCAGTATCCGGTAGATACAGCATCCAGCACGCTGAATCCAGTATCTAGCGGGAAATAGCATTCTGAAAACAGGATTTAGCATCCGGGACCAAGATATATCATCCAGAGAGATCTAAAATTCAGTTTTAGGGATCCAACATTCATTTCGTTTATCAAGGATCCCTCCTTTAAGACCTAAATATTATCAATGAATGTAGTATGTAGTACATGAGTAAGGGGTTAATGTATTGTTTATTTATTTAATTAATGTGCACTATTAGCATTTAGCACACAATTATCGCACACAGCTAGACAAGCTGGCAGGCAAGTGTAGGTGTTATTTAAAACATTGTTAAACAATTACAGCAGCCGTATCTTCTTCCTTTTACACTGAAAAGAGTTTCTTATTTCTATAGCCCAGTAGATGCTAGGTAGTTGGACTAAATGACTGCGTTAGTATCTTGTTTGTACCAAGTTCAGGTTTGGTGATACCAGGAATTCTTATGTGGCGCCACCTGTTGCTCAAAGCTTGGCATTTTCTGAAATATACACTTAGGTTTTCTTAGTTAATGTTTTTCAGTTCAAAAGGTTTTCACTTCACCTTTTTATGTTAAAAAGAATTAACTGACATGCTCTTTATATTTATGTACTTTAAAATCTAAATATGATAATCAAATGATAAAAATTAAGATTTTATATTCTGTTTGATTACTTAGAGCGTTAGTCTAAGTCTGTACTTTTTACTTTCGCTCGCTTCTACCTATGCCATTTTCTCTTTATTTGATGCAAATAATCATTTTTATCAAAAAACAATGGTGAAAAATTTTTTTAAAGTAATTATTTACTAAAATGGAATAAAAACCGTACTAAATTCATTTTATTCTTAAAAGTGAATGTTACAGCTACAGACGATGATAAATGGCTTGAGGCATTTCCATAGTAGTCTGTCAATTTATTGATGCGGTGGTTTGAATCACGTTTGAATTTTAGTGCGAAGTTATTTCATTCTTTCTTTTTATTTATTTAAGTTTATATGTGAATAATTAAAAATATCGACAATACTACTCTATAAACAAGTGTTAATAGTGTTTTTTAAGCGTAATCATGGTTTTAGCAGAAAGAAGTAGTGATGTTCGGAACGGGAAGCGATCAAGGGGGCCAAGCCCCAATGATCATGGAAGTCCAGATTCCAGTTCGGATGAAGAAAATGGTATGATTTTTTACAGGGACGATAACATATGCTTGATGTAATGTTAGTATTGAATTTCAAAAACTTGTTTGTGTGACGGGTGCTCTTCGTGTCATTTACGGCCGTGTTAAAATCTGGGAAGCGTCTGTTGTTAATGACGCTGTTATTACTTATCTTTCTGTCTACGACTAACTAACGATTTGCTGTAATAATAATTACGTATACTAACAATGAAAACTAACATATTTGTGACGTATCTATGCTCATCTGACCTCATGCTTTGTTTTATGCTAACCATCATCGCCTACATGCTGCGTTCATCTCATCCGCAAATGTAACGTAAAACCAAGCAGTAGTACCGTTTGCAGCCGAAAAGATTCGGGTCGGTCGGGACTATCAAGCCGTGTGCCCAGAATTAGAACCAGTTGAAGCCAGGAGACCTGACTTGATATCTGATAGAGCCCTTCTTGTTTGGTCGCCAACTACTGACATAGCAGACATTAAATGTAAGTACTAAAATCTTACATGATGTAATTGAATATCTCTGTTACATTATTCATCAAATGAGTCTGAATGTGTTTTAGTGGATGAATATATTACAACAGCTAAAGAGAAGTATGGCTATAATGGTGAACAAGCCCTTGGTATGCTTTTCTGGCACAAACATGACCTTAATCGTGCATCAATGGATCTTGCTAACTTCACACCCTTTCCTGATGAGTGGACAGTTGAAGATAAGGTGCTATTTGAACAAGCTTTTCAATTTCATGGTAAAAGCTTTCATAGGATCCGTCAAATGGTTAGTAGTATATTTAGATTATTAGAAAACAAATTATATTGGGAAACACTTATTTATGGTTGTGCTATTTGTGTTCAGCTGCCAGATAAGTCCATTGCATCATTAGTGAAATATTATTACTCATGGAAGAAAACCAGAGCTCGTACATCTTTATTAGATGTCAGTGAGGTCAGGAATGCCACAAGTTCAGGAACTGGAAAAAAGGAGTCAGGAGCATCATCAGAACCTGGTGGATCAGACAAAGAATCAGATAATGATGAAAAGGTAAGTGATATCATTGGAACTTTGTTTCTCCACTTTTTATAGAATACCTATTGATTTGCAAAAACCTTTTATTCAGCTTTAATTGATCATTAGTATTCAAATATTTAAATAACTACTAAAAGACAATACTACAAATGACAATAAAAATGCAGAGTGGCTAGTATTAAAATGAACACATTTATAAACTCAAAATTTTGTAGTTTTGATACTCTACTACTTAATGGCTTTTTCTTACTAATGTAGAATGACCTTATGGTTATGTACATATTTTGATAATAGTCCCATAAGCATAAAAAACTTAAGCTTAAGTAGCTTATTAAACAAAACAATTTAAAAACAGTATCTATTTAGTTTTGAAAAGTAAATGAATAATGTTCTGGATTTGTCAGAAAGTAGTTTCAAGCAGCACTGCAATCATCACTTAAATCGTGGATTTGGAATCCATAGTGGTGTTCGTATAATGGACCTGCAACAGAAAAATTGCAGATGTTTTTCACTAAATTTATTTCACTATATTTTCAATGACATATTATGATTCATGGAATTCTGCAAACATATTAGTGAAGGCTATTAAAATCTAAAACTGTTTTATTTTTTGTGTTTCTTTTGATCCTATTGATTTTCTTCTAATTTTTTTTTTAACTTTTTGAGTTCAGATGATCATTCAAGCATTAAACATATTATTTTAACAAGTGTTTCTCATTGCTGCTTTTGTACTTGTGAATATTGTTTAGCCCTGTAGCTATAATATGGAAATAACTTGTTACGCTTGCAACATTTAAGCTTTATAATCTTGCTATTCTGCATTTTTATTTCAATACTCATTTGTAATATTTTTTTTTTTACTTTTTAGTTATTGCACATTAATTATTCAATTGAATGTATCTTTCATTCAATTGATTAATTGTATCTATATTCAATTTATAATTTTTACCATGGCACTGAATAAGTTTTCAATGTATTGTTTATAGACCAAATTGTTTAGGACACCAATGATGTTTTTGTTATGTTGTTGTATTTTGTGTTGTGAAATTGTATTCCTACCCTGTTCCTTTATGTTCCCGCATGCTTCCTTTAACAGCCCCAGTGAATCGGTACTATAATCTAATGTGTGCAGAATATATTTTTTTATTTTTTAATTCTAATGGGTTTTTAAAAGAAGTGTGTGAGATAATATTTGTGTATGTCCATCGTAACATAGAATAGTTGTGGCAGAGAGAGTGGCTAGTGTGTAAACTGTGTAATTGGGGTTCAGGGCGAGGGCGGCGCAGAGGGCGCGGGCAAGTGGTGCACCGTGTGCGGCATACAGTGCACTCGCACCACGCAATACAACTCCCACAAGTTGTGTCAGGCATGCCTCGTGCACGCCAGGTCGGTAAACATCACTTTCCTTACTTCATTCCCATATCAAATATGCATGTTGCAATCAAATCAATTGTGCCCCCCGAGTGAGAAATGCAATGTTTGAACGTTGACGGTGATGTGACAGACGCACGGGAACGATGAGACCGTTGTGCGGGCCCTCGGGCAAACGCGGCCCCGGCGTTAAGCAACAGCGGTTCAAACATCGCCTGCCGCCCGGCATATACATCAATCACGACGATCTCGTCGCCATGGCCACCGGCCCGCAGCCCGGGGACGCCTCGCAGCCCGGACACCTCAACCTGGGCGAGGCCATGCTCAAAGCTATGGACAGACAAATTATTACGATGAGAAGACAAGTAAGACCGTAACTCGCCATTCCTCGCTACTTAGCCTCCTTACATAACATACTCATCTTTACGTTAACACTGATATAAACTACTCATTTATGAATTACGGACATAAAATGTAACATGTGACTGCACTTTGTAAGGATTTAGTTTATAGTTCGTAGATTTAAAAATAGCAAGTCTAGTTTAGGAAATAAGATATTCTGCACACACTAGATTTTTGAAATAGAAATTGGCTTTAAAGAAAACGAGATTATCATTCTCGCTTTATTAGTTGGGCGCTCGTGTAAAACCCCAATAAGATGTGAAACCTACATAGACATAACAATTTTATTGTAAACAGGATTATAACATGTATTCTTTTAATTTTCACGTAAGCTACAACAAAATAAACAGCAATTGAGTGCATTGAAACGCAAAGTTGGTGACACTGGAGTAGAAGATTTTCGTCCTGGCGAACCACCGGCAAAGATTAATTCACGTTGGACTAATGACGAATTACTTATGGCCGTTACAGCAGTAAGAAAATATGGTGAGAATAAAAAAAAATCAAACTGTATAATTTGATGTAATTTCCCGTTCTACATGACATCAGGAAATCGTGATTTTAATATTGTGTAATTGGGTTTTTACATAGCATTATCCTCATGTATGATGTATTATTTGTTGTGATCAGGAAGGGATTTCCAAGCCATAGCGGAGACGCTCGGCACCAAGACGGAGGCGCACGTGCGATCGTTCTTCATATCGTACCGCCGCCGATACAACCTGGAGGCCGTGGTGCGGGAACACGAAGCGGAACGTGGAAACGCGCATCACATTCAAGCTGGTAACAACATACTTAATGTCATCAATTACAATCATAGCAGGCTAATGTTGTTCAGTCCGAATGTTGAGCTCTATGACATGTCCTTTATTTGATGGAATATGATTGAATAATGCTGGTTCAAGTAATATTAAATGGACACTGCTGACACTTACAATGTAAAATCAATGGCCTCATTACATTGAAATAACAGATAACAGATTTAATATGACAAATGAGATGATTTTATCACAGAATACGTTCTATACAGAAGTAAGAGACTGTTAAATGGTGTTCAGTTTTAAATTACTACCAAACACATAATTGATTTTAAACCTTTCACTATTATAGTTTTTGAACTGTGCTTTAAATGATTTGATATTTTGTATCCTGCTGTAGGTACATACGGTAGTATTTTGTGATCTTAGAAGATATTATTTATTTATAGTAATAACTTTACATTACAGGCACAACAAGTACTGAATCTGAAACAGCTGACAGTTCCAATGCCAATAATGGCACTGCATCACCACAAACCACTGCAAAAGATGAGAAAGTAAGAACATATTATTTTATTCTTCAAAATTAAATCTAATTAAAAAATGAAGGAACATACCATTATTATTACCTTGTAAATAAAAGTGTAACATACTTTAAATAACTTAACAACTTGTGTTTTCCAGATGGAAGTAGACAGTGAGGGCGTAGCTCTGGGCGCTTCGGCCGAACAAGGCGGGCCTCCCACCACACCTCCCAAGCCTAAATCATCAAAGTGATCACCCACCGATACAATACGAAAGTGAGGGAATTACACTTTCCTAATGACCCCTGCCGGTCACTTATTATAAAAAAGTGAACTTTATAACACTGAATACTCAGATACTATTATTTGGACAAATATTTGGGATTGTTTGAATGAAAAGTAAAATCTCACATTTCTAACATTATGATTGGAAGCATTCTACTAAATTATTAACACCCAAGGGAAAATGATTAAACAACAAAAAGTAACAAGTAATTATGTGCTTTCAGTTTAAATTTAAGCAATATTATGCTTTCCGATACCTAGTGCCTAACTCATAAATAAGTATATCAGCATTTCAATAAGCAATAAATTGTGATAGTAAGTAGTGTTTATATCTTTGTATTGTGCAAATAAATAATTATTATCAAACATCGTGCGTCGTCGAAACATTTCCATAATGGAATAACAAATGATAATGTATACTGTACGGAATTTGATGGACTTGTATATATTCGCTTTTAGGTTAAAAATTAAAAAATCATAATAATAGGTATGTTGATATGATTGAGAATAATCTAGCAAGATTATGATAATGGTGACGTCACTGCTACTGGATTGACCTGTTTTACATTTGCATGGTATTATAGGTATGTTTAGTATCTATTTCCTGCTTTTTAAATATAACACGTTTAGTGGATTTTCTAGAATAATTCTTAGCTATTTAATAAAGGTGAGGTATGAGGACTTGTTTACACATGTTGTGTTGTTTGCTTGTACTTAATGCAACCTGTTTCTTATCATTTCAGAATTGTTTATCAAAGACATATTACTTACTTAGTACCTAAATATAAAAAGTAAATTATCTTACTATTGATTCATTTTACTAATTTGTGTTGGTACAATTTACTGAATCTGTTGTTTCTTCACGAGCCTAGCTCTATTGTTAGGAGGGTTTCACATTCGAAAGTACGCAGCAAATCATATTTTGTGTAAACAAGTCTTCATTTCCCTCTTATGTAATATACTCGCATGCTTTTTCCTTATACTAAATACGAGTTTGCTAACTTTAGGAATTAATTATGTAATGTTTTGCGTAATGTGTTTACTATGAATTATTTTATTATAATTAATAGGAATCAACTAGCTAATTTAGTATGTAAGTAACGTATTTTACAAAATTGTGTAGTCGCATACGCTTTATTTCACAAACCGGTTGTAATACAAACTTATGAAGTAAATATTAATGATAACATTATAATAACAGTACATTCGAACAAGTTAAAGGAAAAGCCACATCTACCGAAGACTATTTAAAAAAATGAGCTTCCTAAGAAACTTTTGTCTAAGCTTTGGTCCTAGGATTCGGCTCTCACACCAAATTTTTTAGCAAGTTGTCGCAATTATATAAAAGATAGTGTTTTTACAATCAATTTGGGTGCCATATACAAAGAGGCGTACAGGAAAAGGAATGTAACATAACAAAAACTAAAAAAAAGGCTAGCCTTACGCTTCGTAAAATAAAAACGTATGGTGTAGATATGATTTCTACCGTGACTATTGACGCACTGATAATTTCTCGGGGATAAATCACAAATTGACAAACTTGTAGCCATGCTGCTGTTATTGTACAATTACATCAGAATGAACTTCGGTAGATAGTAATAAAAGACTCAATTAAACACAAAAAATACAGTATCATGAGGTATGTATTACACCCGGCATATTCTAGATGTATGTAACAACTGCGTTTACATCACTTACACTATTACTAAACGGGTTCTTACCAGTGTTAGACGAAAAAAAAGCCAAAAAATCTAGTTTTGAGACGGCAGCCGATACTGTCAGTGTGGTATGTTGAAATGTGAGTTCGAGTTCCAATGGTACCGGCAAACGAACGAGAAACAGGGTAGACAGATTTGTTTGCTCTTAAATGACCTACTCGCAGTTCCTCAGTCTTCCCGTGATCATGGCGCTTGAAACAGTGCTGAAATATTGGGACCGCTAAATTAAAAATAATCGTGGTATGAACCCGTTTAGTAATAGTGTCAGTGATGTAGATAACAGCGTGTGTTTAAAGAAATTAACTGCATTTACCTCAAATTAAAACAATTTATTATATTAAATTGATATTAAATAATATATTTACACATTTCCATATTCCCTTCAAATTATCCCGTGAGAACATATTCCTTTAAAATTAGAATAGAATTGAAATATAGAATATTTTTGTACTGAAAGAATACAGCTGATAAGCGTATGAAAGCGTCATAATATGCAAATGTTTAAGTTTACAAGAATTTATATTTTGTTAATTAAGGTAGGGTAGTTATACCAGATATATTATTGGTAGATTAGTATTTAGCATATTGGGCCATAATATGTATTAATGTAATAATTCATGAGCATCACACATGTATTTATAAGCGGGCCCAAAAATGTGTTACCAATATAAGGTAACATTTGAGTTTTATTTTAGAAGTTCATTGAGTAGGTATTTAGTTTATTAGTTTTATACATTAACATTGCTTTTAGTTTAATTTTGTATTTATATTTGAGTGAAAGAGGATGTAATATGTAAGTTAAGGATTGTTTTACACCACTAGCATTGATAATGACTTTGTAAACTACATGGATTAAGAGAGGTCTGTTGTTTTAATTGAATTACTTCTACAGTGTAAAACGCTCCTTAACTATTATACTTGACAATATAATTTTATGGGCGAACGTTATCGCGAATTGAACATAATAATACAAAGAATTTAACATAAAACTAATTTTGTTTTAAACTAATTGTAACATTTCTTTTGAATGTTGTTTAGCAAAAATGATCCTCAAGAGATAGATCATAGAGGATAGAGGTAAAACTATCAATATGAAATAGTATGCAGACAGTGCTAAATAACCAATATCTAATGATAAATAAAAAAATCACGCAGATCTTTGTTGTGTTTGGAAATCAAGTGACAGTTTTAGTTGGATTAAAACTAGAAAAAGTCGAAAATCCGCCTAGTGTTGCATAGAGCAATAATTATGTACCTTTTATTTTAGACATTTACATAATCGTTTTATTTAATCAATGCCTTCATATAGAAAAATAGCATTTTACTAAATTGTAAGCCTATATGTTTGTTTTCATATCAAAAGTTGATGCAACACTTTATTTTGAATGCTGATACGGTTTTAAAGTTACTACTATCATTGAAATAATTCAATGATTAGGTATACAAAATGATGTAGTTTAATTAAATGGATTTAAAATTCATCCAAAAACACAAATCAGTAAACTGAACATAACAGCTAATTATGGTAATTCTTTCTTGTTAATATTTTTTTCGGTCGAATTTAAAATATTGGAGGCGTTTGAAAAGTTAATAAACCTATCATCCATAATTTACATTAATGTAGTTCTAATTTAAATTTAAATAATATAATTTATATGCTATTTGATACTTTAAAATCTATAATAATGGGTTAAATTAATGACCATGCACAGTTCTACATGAACAAATAATTTAACTCAATCTTGCTCATTAGTTTTATTTCTCTAACTGATATTTTTTATAATTGAATATAGATTAATTATTATTATTGACATCAAATTTATACTGTTTCTTTGAACGAGAGACATTTAAATGTAATAACGCTAATATTTTAGGTAGTATATAACGTTATTTTTCGGTAACTGAAATCAAACGTAACATACACGTTTATATTCCGTTCATAATTTGATTATTATCGTAATATCTGTTCTGTAGCTTATCACCAATTTTTCGTTGCAAAATAACATGCATTCGTGATAATATGAAGGGTGGAATAATTAATCAATGAAATGCATAAGTATGTTTATCTATTATTATATCTTAATTATTTCAAACATTTTATATTTGTGTATACTATCAAATTACGTATTATTCTTCGAATCATATTGGTCTCAAGCTCCACAAAATGAAGTCATCTTATTTATTGATGCTAAATGTAGCTTTACGTTTAAATACTAAAATTATTTATTAATAATATTGTGTTCTGTATATTTAAGTATGAGAATCGTTTAATGAAATTATTAATTTATAATTAAGTTAAGATTATGGTAATGTTTTGTTCTCTTACAAACTAACTTGGCTGCGGTTCTTAGTTATAAGTGATTTAGTAATATTTCTCAATATTCATTATTGTCTTGAGTTGAAGAATTATCGAATAAAAATAGGTAAGAATATTTGTGTGTTTCATTTCGTTGATTTTTTTCACGTGTTGGGATCCATACATTCATATTATTTCATATTTAAGTTGAAAGTGATGAGCTACTTTCAGTATTTTTTTTTTTACAAATTGTAGTAGGTACTAACCAAATTTCATTCATACTATATTGAGATACATACCTGGAACTGCACGTTATAAAAGTAGAGCACAGTCATAAGCTTCAGATTTCAAATGTTTATAAATTATTATTTCCTTTATTAATACTGAGCATACTGTATGTACAATCTTAGGAATTATACAAAAAATATCAAAAAGATTATTCAAATTTTGTTTCTGTTTAGTTGTCTCTGACTTTTGTCAACTTTCAGTCTTCAACAAAAAAATATTGTTATCTGAAGCCAGCTATTTTGAGAAATAAAATAATAAAATGGCACAGAAAATGGCATCTCGTATTTTCAAATGTCCTGAATTGGGGCGGTTGAGATTGGCATGCGTGGAAGACGCGCCTTTGATATACGAAATGGTGAACGAGTCCATGTCATTGAACTTCCGAGTGAAGAGTTCTAATAATCTCGTCTATCTAATGTTAGCAGAAAAATAGTTTACTTTCCTTATCATCATTTACTAAATCTTCTTTTATTAGTACCTTGTCCATGCAGAGTAAGTCTGGTGTAATATTTTTTCGAAGATAATTCGGAGAAAGTTACTGTATTGCGTTCATTAAATATTTCATCGGAAGTCGTTACGTACAAAATGGAGTACTAGAAGTGATTGTGCCTGCTGCCTATGCGCAGCAACTCAACCTGAAAAACTTCTAACTGAAGGTTCTAAATCACCAATAAACCTTATTGTTTAAAATTTTATTTTATGAAATGAATTACATTAATTATTATTTTTAATATATAGCTCATTATTATTTAAAATTTATCGTGATATAACGTTTTCGGCAGAGAAAATGGTATACTGTCGATTTGTCAGTTAGATGTGAATGAAACAATAGTGGGGTTTCTATGTGCAAGAGATTATCCATTAATCCCTTCAGTACACCCAGTGGCTTGGGAAGAGTATGTTTGGACTAAATACAAGTAAGTAAGAAACGCAAATAAGTCAAATAGCTTAAACTCCCTTTGCTGTACTTCAGTTTGTAGCATAGAGTTCAGTACTTAAGTAAGGACTTTCCAATACGAAGATAGTCAAGTTATTTCTGCTGTTATGATTTTTACTTATCAAGTAATTTCGAAATTTACTAATTCTCCCTATTAGGCCTAAAAATAGGTCAACTCTTTTGTTGCAACCATTTGCCAATGTGTTATTTTTTGCGTTGGATAATACGCCTTCCCTCTCTGCAAACATATTATTACATTGTGTTAGTTTGCGCTAATGTTTTAGGTCTGTAGAGCTTAACGCTCGTAACACGATGTTTCTGCATTTATTATGTTGGAATGCTATGTATTCACGTGAGTGTGTTGATAACATGCTGAAATCTGTATTTATGCACGATGCGTACATACAACACATTGCCATGGTTAAGTGCTTGCTGGAATATCCTCGTAAGTAGTCTTATTTTCATTCTAATTTGTTCACAGATTTAATATGAAATGGACTTAATTAATTTTCAATTGTAATCCAATCTTACTGTGAAATCTCTTGTCTTAGTGTTAGTCCCAGGACAGTTTCGTTCTGAAGGATCGTTCCGTCGAGTTCAGGCTATGGAGCGTGGTGCTCCTGGAGATCAATTGCCCGCTTTGTATGTTGCCGATCGGCAAGAGGTCTGTCCTAGACTGAGAGTTAGAAGAGCTGTGTTAGTTGAAACATGTTTTTTGCAGAATTTTAAATGCACTTCAGTTATATTATTTTATCTTTAAAAAAATGTTAATTATTTATAGTGAAGAAGACAATGATGATATAGTACCGATAATTGAGCGTTATTCAACCAGACTTCGTGAGATGTACGGAGAGTTTTACATTAGCGAACTGGTCTCCAGGCATCCTGAGTCTGAGAGAGTGTTATTAGTTTGCGAGGTATATTTTAAAATAAAAACCGTCTTACATTTAGTTTTTATATGGATGTTAAATCTAACTATACATATAATAATCTAATTATTGTTGGGAAATAATACAAGATTTATAATGCTTCATTGAAAATATTTTAGTAATGCTCTTATCTCAGTAAGCTTTTAAAGGGTATCTAACTGCGATATATTAATGATATGTAGAGTGATCTTCTTCATTTTAAAAACGTACATGAAAGTTTCCTTAAAAGCCTACGGTTCTATATTTATTTCAAAGTACAAAGAGGTTGCTGTTGGTGTAATGTGTCTCAATACTATGATAAACTACGATGACTTGGACGAAAGTTTCGAGTTGACGCCTTTTGCTGGACTGAAGAAAGTAGATTCAACTGTGGAATGTCATAAATTTAGCGGCACCGGGTCCGTTTTTAGGTAAGAAATATTAATATTGTGTAAGTAGGTACTTGTTGTTTTCAAATTTATAGTTTTCTTTCCATGCGGAGGTTTTTAGGATATTTGCTTATACATATATTTCATTAAAAGTTATTTAATAAATTATTAATGTCCTTAGCAATCTTATAACTGGATGCAAAAGTGCTTACCCACGAACTGAGTGGAATAAATGAATGGAGCCATTACTATACATATCTGTATGCTGTATGTGATTGTAATAAAATTGATGATCACGCCTTCAATTTAGGTATATTTGTAGCGTTTCGAGTGCTTTCACCGCGGGTGCACAGAACAGTGGACAGTTACGACGTCCAAGTGTGGAATCTACTGTACAGGTGAAGGATAATAAGAATGAGGTATTTTTTTTGGATTTACTCATGTTTTCTTACGCCTTTTATCATCTTCTGATTAAATTCGTTGCTGGGTCCAAGACAAGTTAGCTTTCCCTCGGGTTCCTGGGCTTTACTGCTCAGAGGCATGGTTGCCGCTGTGGATCCTGGCTACACAGGAGTTACAGTGGTGGGAGTGAGATGTGAGGAAACACAAAAACAAAAAGAATGAGATAGAAAACTTTAAGTATAACTTGTAACATTTAGTTATAATTGTTATCATGTTCATAGCGTGGGCAGACATAGGTACGACATGGACCAATAGTGCAGGACCGATCATTGTGGCGATGTTTGGGAGAGGCTTATGTCCAGCAGTGGACTTATACAGACGTTTGGTGATGATGATGATGATCATGAATAGTTATTATTATATGGTCATTACTCAGTAATATAATAAAATTAATATCGTAATTTTAATGCAGACGTTAAGCATTTTTCAGGTACTTTGGCTGTATGGAGATGATCAATTTGAAACCTTAACTGCAACAGCTGGAAAGGAGGTTTCTTCAGATGCCGAAAGCACGTATAATGCAGTCTGTGATCTGTATAATCCATCGTTTGATGCGATCAGCGTTTTAGAAGCAGAAGATGATGAACTGGAATTCGATATCGTGAATATAGATACGAATTTATTAAGGATTCCTAGATTCTTGTCATATGATGCTTTTGGTAATGGGTAGGTATAACGAAATTGTAAAACGATTTTTAGATGTGTCAGATCCATTTTTTATTTAGTGCAAAATCAGCATAATAGTTATTATTATTTAACGGATCATGACTTTGTTGTAAAAAAAAACTTGAGAGGTCACGGGACATCCGGATAGAACAAAGTTCCTTTCGATTAAAACGTATCTCATAAAAATTATTTCATTTCGTAACGCGTGATAAGGAACGTGTTTTAAAATATTTTGATCACAGCGCCATCTAGCATTAATCATATAAAACAAAATAAGGAATTGTTTTAAAATATTTTGATCACAGCGCCATCTAGCATTAATCATATAAAACAAAATAAGGAACGTGTTTTAAAAGATTTTGATCACAGCGCCATCTAGCGATAATCATCTAAAACAAAAAAAGTGTCGTGACAACTTTTCCTAAGATTTTTTTCCGTCTAGCCCCCTTTCACAACGCGCGATAAGAAACTTCGTTCCAATACTATCACATTTTGATGACAAAAATGAAATCGGAATGTTGTTAGAAAAAACACTGGTCATTCATTCGATTTATCAATATTGATTTGCTTTTGAACACAACGAATTAATTTTGTCTCCATCGCAAAACCAAATTTATTTACGATAGTACTTATTATATCTCACACGTGTTGTACTAAGAATATTATTATATGATCATTTTTTTAACACTGGTACGCAAAATACAGGTCTTACCTAGTTTGGGGCCAGTTGCTCAAGTTGCGCAAATAAGAAAATTGTTAATCTTCTATAAATTTTACAGTTAGATTTAAATATATTTTAGTTGTTAGAAAAAACACTGGTCATTCATTCGATTTATCAATATTGATTTGCTTTTGAAATATATTAATATACACTATTTTATTATGTCAGTTACTGCTATATTAGAGTAATTTATTATTGAATGATGGAAATATAAATTAAAATTGTTTTAGTCCTGCAGAAAGTTATCTGAAAATCATTGAAGGTGCCGGCAGAAATACTAAGAGAGAAATCACTCATGAAACCAAAACTAAAAAAGACAAAACAAAATGTTAGTTATTAGTATTTAAATAAAATGTAAATTACTTTGTATATTGGTATTCCATTAAAAAAATCAAATCATTGAAAAATTCGACGACAGCAGAAAGCAATAAAGCAGATTTTTAAATGTTCAACTCATAGTTATTCCTGCTTCTCTAATTATAATAAATCTTACACACCGCATATGGTGGGTTTATTTGTACACAATCCAAGTCCTTTTCTTCATTTCAGCAGCCTTTCAGTGTTTCGTTCATTAAAAAAAGAGTTTGTTTTTTCCATTTATAGCTGTGACAGGAAATAACAATAAAGCAACAGATTCAAATAAGTTTACTGGACCCCCCAATGCGTTCTTACTGGAACTGTTTGCTATGCACCCGGACCACGATGAAAGGTATTTGGTACCAAACTTACTTATGTCTTATGTAGGGGTGTGCGCATAATTCGAACTTACGAATATTATTATTACGAATAATATTATTCGTAAAAACAGTATTCTAAATAATTAAATGTATACCGTGTCTCCTTTTTCAAACAACTTGGAGATCCAGAACAAGCTGGAGTATTGTGAACGACGTAACAGCTCTCGCATGATCCACCGACCATGTGGCTCTAATACGGGAGACATCACTCCAGCCAACACCTTAATACAATAATATAAATTACCTACTTGTCTAAAATATCTAATAATTAATATATAAATAATATTATATTAATATTCGATTCGATTCGAACGATATTCGCACACCCCTAGTCTTATGTTATTATAATGTTTATATAACTGGTACCGGTGGATACCTATGTAAATAGGTAGATTAATGACGACTTTCAAAAATAAACGTGTTCTTTCTTTTGTTACCTAAAGAAGTTGTATGTTTGAATGTAGAGTCGATATAGGTACTTATGGCATCAATTGTTCTTTCGTTAAATTGTTAATATAACTATTATCTTTCAGGCATGGTTTTGATATGCTCGAAGCAGCTTATGAATTATTTCCCGACAGAGATTACTGCGTCGTATGCTTACCTTCCAATCATGTTACATTTCCATTGCTCGAACATTTTACGGTAATATTAATTTACAAATATCACTAGCACTATCACATTAACAGCAACTTATAGTATGTAAAGATTTTTTTTTACTTTTTTGCAGTTGGTTACACCTCGCACTACTCGGTTAAAGTTTGTCAATCAAACACTTTACGTGGCTCATGTAAATTCTATTAGAGGGTATTTTATCTTTTCATTTTTTTTATTTCAACGCCTCCAGAATTTGAAAGTGTCCTCTTATTTTACATTGGGTAACCTTAGAGCTCAACAGAATCTTGAATCATTCTCTTTACATATTTGTTTATTTTACCTAAGAAAAAGCGCATATTAAAATTGAATTAACTACTTTTTAGAAATATGGCCATTAGGCCGGGCGAGGCATTCGATATTCCCATTTTAAATGACTTGCTAATCCATGCACCTCGCGCTCAGACTCTATTGGATCTATTCGAATCTACCTTGACTTCAAGCGTTTTACAAAGCTTTATAATTTTAAGTCAGAATCAACCGATTGGTATGGTAGTGATTGGGTAAGTTATTTAGAAGATTTACTACTTGCAGTACCTACCTTATTAAGATCGAAAACGTTAACATTGACTATTTACTAACCTTTCCTAATAAGAACATACTCTATTTACTTGATTATTTTATTACCTGTAACAATATTAAACTGTAGTACATACATAACGCAATCACAAATCTTGGTTACCGCTTATACGCTATAATTAGCTTAATTAGTGTTTCCCTCTAAACCTGATATTGGCAATGTCGCCCAAAAACCGGGAAGACAATAACCATTAAAAAAAAAAAATATATATATAGAAAACTATAATAGTTATGAGTAAAGAGGAGGTTATTATGAGAGAGATGGTAGGGGTCAGTTTGCTAACTAGTCGAGTAAGTTCGGTTGAATACAATACAAAATTATATCAGTAGGTAATGTTAAGTTTGGAAACAATAGTTCACGACGCGCGACATCGTGCCATTTTCTAATTTGAATAGAACTTTGCATCCGTTAGTTTAAAAGTAGCAGTTCGGTAATGGAACTTAATATTATGACGTTTATCACAGACCTTTAGAAGACGGAACTAGTGTTAGAGTACAGTATGATTTGGAACCAGAACCCATTCGTCCTGGTACTGATGGAAGTGTAAGTTAGATTTTAGTTATGCCTAGTAATTATTTAATGTTACTTAATTTAATTGAGACTATCGTTACTCTGGTCTGTTACATTCTAATATACATGTTCTTTAAATGGTTTAAGGTGATCGAATCCTACTGTTTATTAATAATTTTCGTCTTTTGTTAATTTCGATAATTTCGTCAACATAAATTCCTTATAATAGTTAAGTAGTTTGTTATTTATATATTAATTATTAGATATTTTATACAAGTAGGTAATTTATATTATTGTATTAAGGTGTTGGCTGGAGTGATGTCTCCCGTATTAGAGCCACATGGTCGATGGATCATGCGAGAGCTGTTACGTCATTCACAATACTCCACCTTGTTCTGGATCTCCAAGTTGTTTGGAAAAGGAGACGCGGTATACATTTCATTATTTATAATACTGTTTTTTACAATATTGATTTTATTATACAGGCCTCGTATAATGTAATGCAATAGGTTAAAGAATTGCATCTAGTTGAAGGAAATCTTCGACAAATTGATTGATCGATGATGAAACTATGTGTAATCAAGTAGGCTATGTAACTATGTAGTAAAGTTTTTGACCAAATCCGCGACATAATGTTGGTCTCAGTATTGTATTACACAATATTTGTTATAATAGCAATCAATAATTTTACTGAATATTACGATGAAAACTATAATATGTATTTCTAAAATAATCTGGACCTCTCTGAGCCATTAAAATAACCTTCAGGTACTATTCATTTTCTTCCGAGTAAAGAACAACTCTTCACATTTTTATAATATTTCATTTATTTCGGCTTATTCTAATAACATTTTAAATAACATTTGTATATGTAAATATGACTCGTTATTCCACAATATAAAAACTAAACTCAGGTAGGTAGGTAATACTAGGTACTATTATACTACTGCAAATGATATTCGTGTTTAAAATGTAGAATCCATGCCGAAATTTGATGTCTCTGGCTAGCCATATGATTCCAGTTCATCCACGGATATCAGTGCCAAATATATTCGAAAACAAACAACTGGACAAAATTTTTAAAAATAAGTGAGTATCACATTGCTTTAACATGAGAGAAGTAGAGTACCTATCTCGCAATATTTTTGTAAACACTACTGATTTTCAATAATGTCTTGTTGGAGATCTACGGGATTCCATTATTTTTATTGCCCTGTAGGCAGACGAGCTAACTGGCGCATCTAATTGTACGGACCTCTGCAATGTTCCATTTTCATTTGACTTAGCGACACGAGGTTTCTAGGAATTGACTGGTTCTACACAAAATTCTTTTTTTCTTTGTTATTTATTATGCATTCAGTTTGGAGGTTATGCACCAAATTTTCTGCTTTTCAGAGTATCACCATTCGCCCTTTGGATAATAGAGCGCCCTCTATCTAGTATGCCGAAGGTGTACATTAATAATAGTATTGTCGTGGTTGGAGCCAGTAGAACTGGACTTGCATTTCTGGAGACGATGCTGATGGGGTATGTAATTGCCCATATTAAAAAAGCGCAAAAACTATAACTGCTTTTAGAAATGATGGCGGAGTGAATTCTTGGGAGTAGTAAGATGACTTGTAGTCAGTACAGTATCTTTATTTATGGGTAAAAAATAATGTAAACCGAGGATATTTTTTTAGTAAATGATAAAGAAAAGATTAGTACCTATTTGTATGTTTTTAAATTACATTCAAATTGCACTGTCTTCATTATGGCAATTAGTCTTAGTGTGGATTCATATCATAGTAGATTTAAAACATAGTTAAGTCTATTTCAGACCGACAGCCGACTATCTCACGTTCAGCAACATAACCTTAGTGTCCGAGCATGGTCTGCCCACAGCCAGCGAGTGTCTGAAGGCAGCCGACACTTGTGTCCCTAGAGACGGTCGTTACAATGATAGATATCTGAAGAGTATACCATTCTATTATTATATTGACGTCGTGTCTGCTGTTATGGTGGGCATCGACAGGTGAAAATTAACAAAATGAATATCGTAAAGATCCTTGTTTTACAAAGGTTGTTAGTAGTACAAAAGAGAATTCTTGATCTTATGGTTCAGAAATTATTTTCTTAAGCTCATATATTAGAAAAGGCATCTACCTACGGATCACAAAAACTATTTCAATTAATTGTATCTATTACGGATAGATGTCGCTTCCAACACGCCTGAAACCAAGTCTGAAATCCTTGGATGAAGCTTGAAATCTCACCTGAAATATTTCCAACGTTTTGAGTGTAGATGGCGTTGTTCTTGTGATATTGGTCATTTTCTTACCGACTTTGAACTACAGATTGCTGTAATGTAATCTTATTATTGCAGAAAAAATAAATGTATCCATTTAAAAGGTGGCGGTGTTAAATATTATGATGAACTTGTATTGACTTGTGGTAAACAATTCCAACATCCTGATTATTTGACGGAATCATTATACATGGCTACGAAAATTAAGTGAGTTTTTGAGATTATCGAAGGACTTTTTAATAGTGCTCCACCCATGACAGTAAGATAAAGCCTTCATTCATTCTGAGAACAATGTCGAAGTGCACTAGCCCATGACCGACGTCATGTCAGCTACTTACCATCAGTTGGACCTGAGGATCGTACACCTATTTCAGGCTCTCCAAGTATTAAGATTACCCGTGATATAACACAACTCTACCCAGGATTTATTTCTAGGAAGTATATGACATATAATCATAGTTCTACTTTTAAATGTTTTTTGATATTTACTTCTGAATCCATTATTTTTAATTTTGCATAATAACAAATACTGATTCCTTAGAGAGGGCGAGCCTTGCCGAAGGTTGCTCATGGACAACGTCAATTATAAACCTGATAAAGTCCCGATGCCCGCCGTTGCTCCAGATAACTTGATGTTGATAAACTCTCTGTACGATGCTAACATTTGTTTGAAGAAGCTGATGCTCTCTATTACTGAGTTGAGTTAGTATTCGTTGTAAACTTTATTTTATAAGGATGGTCATTTTCTCGTAAAACTTACTATTATACCGTTGCTATTCTGGAAACCAGTACTCTCCAAGTATTGTTCAGTTTGATTTCTAGCTATTTTGTTCTAATTAGGTAATTGGAAAGTACAATGGCAGTTTATCATTTTTTTCAATCTTATTGCAACCATCAAAGCATGTTTGATTAATGTCTAAATGGCTTTACGCCTACGAATAAAACGCGTTAATACCTGATTAGACGTCATTTAAGTATTATTTACTGAACTTTATCATGTAATTTCTATTGATTTTAATTCTCATTATTTATCCGCTGAAGATGAAGTAAATTGTGTCAGTGAAGAGAATCAAGTTATAGTTTATGGTGAATGCGTAGAAGCTTATAGTTGCATAGCCGCATTGTTAGAACTTGGCCTCTCGCCAAACATGATCGTATTTGTCGAACCATTCCCACCAGAAAACTCAACTGGTCTTACTGTCAACTGCTTTAACAATGAAACTGTATGTTATCACAATTTTAACATTCTATGATGGATTAACTATTATTTACGTTTGTAGTAGATTTCGTGTTTCTTGTGTGATTAATTGAATGTGCATTTGAAGTAGGTAATGTTTATTTCTAAAGTAATGGATAATGGTTTCCGTTATTTCAGTAGTGGGTAGTAAAATAATATCAAGAGACGATACATTTTGAAAGAATTTGTTTTATTTTTGCGGCTTGGATTAGTCCTATAGATTTTTACATCATCATATAATTTTCATCTTTATTCATCTCTTGGCTTCATGCTTTTCTACATCCATCCAATACTATGTACCTATTGCTACAGGTTGATGATCGTGTTCAAGCTAGTTTAGAGACTATAGGTATACGTATATATCGTCGTTGTTATTTAACGAGTTGGAGACAGGAAGGCAGCAGAGTTGAGGCGTTGCATTTTATGTCGTCATTACACGCTATACGATTACCCTGTTTCGCTCTGTTCTATTACGGACTGAAAGCTATTGATGTTTATGCTTTTAGAGGTGAGTTGGTTATTGAAATTGCTATTAATTATTAATTTACTTACTACCTCTGTTTTTTATTTTTTCTTTCTGCTTGTGGTGTGCTGGTAGAAAACTCATTAATGAGTTGACCTTGTCTTTTAATCATCTTGGTCTTCTGTGGTTTTTTGAAATGTTTTTTTCATTTTATAAATTTTTTGCACATGCAACAATTAAAGCTACATTATATTTGTTGTCATTGCCTCAATTTTCAGCGATAAATCAGTGCGGTTTGGTTTACGACGGAGGTTTGGTTGTGGGTCAGAACTTTGAAACAAATGATCCATCTATATACGGTGCTGGTACATTCACAAGATATTCTCGTAGGTTATACGCTTCTAAACGGAAACACCGGTATTATTGTTCTGAGGATGTTGGAGAAGCGGTACTGTTAATATACCTAACTAATTTATTATTGGAACGAAGTTCCTTATCGCGCGTTGTGAAAGGGGGCTAGACGGAAAAAAATTCTAACGAAAAGTTGTCACGACACTGTTTTTTTTAGATGATTATCGCTAGATGGCGCTGTGGTCAAAATCTTTTAAAACACGTTCCTTATCGCGCGTTACGTTAGGAAAAAAATATATAAGATATCTTTTAATCGAAAGGAACTCCGTTCTATTCGGGTGTCCCATGACACCTCTCAAGTTTTTTTTTTTTCCTTAAAAGTAATAATTAGTTTCAAAGAAAACTTTCAATACAAGCTTTTAGATCCTGTATATCATGTATTAGTAGAGTGCAATACAAGTAAAATGAGCCCAAACACGACAGGTCTTTCTTGTTTGGGATAAGAGTTCCTATGACCACCTTCCGAATCCATCATCAGATCATCGCAAATGTCAACTCAATCGGAAACCGTGAAGTTTGTCAAATTTAGTTTGCAAGATTCCACCCGAACTTACATAGTTACATCTAGTGCTAGTTAATATAGGTAAAGCTTGTAAAAATCATCCTATCATGTTCTTTTACAGTTGGCGAAAATGTTTCTAATGAAATTGGATCCTTTCATGGCATTTGAAGACTTAGATAATTTGGTTCCAGATGCTTCGCGTTTTGGCTCCAGTTTGTTTTCGTAAATATCTGTCAGATTTAATTACTTTTCGCTGTTCTAATATATTAGACAAACGAAGTTCCAGTAGTGACTTGTGTTGATGATTCAAAATGTTTATTGTGTAGTAACGGGGCGGCGCGACGGGAAAGAGTGCCTTGGCCGTAATGCGTCGCGCTGTCCCTCATAACCCCGTGCTGGGTTCTGGCCTCAGCCGGGGTTCGGACGCTGAGTGTGAGCGGTTGGAGGTTTTAGTGCGGTTCAACTCCCACATACCCGGCGCGCCCCGCCGTCCGTTGATTACCTCCAACTAAAAAAAAAAAAATTGTGTAGTAACAATACTATATTGTTATTTAAAAAAACATTATTGTTAACATAATTGCTACAACCCTATGATATTTATTAAGACACTTGGTCTGCAGATTTACAGTTCAAAGTTCTCAGGGAAGCGTTACAAGTCGATCGTCGTTGGGAACTTGGAGGAAGTAAGTTGTGTTTTCAATGTACCCACTCCAAATTTAATTAAGTCGATTTGGGATAATATTTATGAAAAAAATACTATAATTATCTCATATTTCACAAAATTTTAGGTGTTAACTCTTAGATAGTTGAGTTTAAATATTTATTTATAAACTAGCTGGCCCACACAACTTCGTCTGCGTCACATAAGGAAATTTACTCACCGTTGAAACCTTCCCAGGACTTCTACGAATTTTTCAAAATTAAAATAAGCCAAATCGGTTCAGTCGTTCTCGAGTTTTAGCGAGACTAACGAACAGCAATTCATTTTTATATATAAGAAGATTTTATATTTTACCAGGTGGCAGCCTGTTGCGAAGTTCCAATCGCCGATAGTGCAGACAGCTACATTGCCAGGTCCTCTATATTATATGAAACTCAGGAAACCGGGAATCGAACTACCAATGGAAGTGCAGACGTCTTTACCCAAACACGTTAGTAGATTCCAAGAATAGGTATACCTCACTCATATCGCTTTATAAAGCTTAATGAGGTTACTACTAATCTTCGAACTCTCTATAAACTCTATATCTATACTAATATTATAAAGCTGAAGAGTTTGTTTGTTTGTTTGAACGCGCTAATCTCAGGATCTACTGGTCCGATTTCAAAAATTCTTTCACTGTTGGAAAGTCCATTTATCGAGGAAGGTTATAGGCTATATTTTATTTTCAAAAAAATAAGGGATCCGCATGAAAATATCGAATATGTAACAAAAGGTGAAAAATCGAAAACCTATTTATGCGTACGCTGCAAAAACTATTGACAATAGAATAAAATGATGTACTACGGGTTTTTAGGTCTTTTGAAGACAAACAAAAAAGTCTGCGACAGCATATATCTAACTATCATAGTTTAGTCACAATAACCGCTTTTATGTTTTATGAAAAATATTTTTTCGTCCCAAGATTGAATTTAACGTTAAATGAGTATCGTTATATTAACCCTTATCCAAATTAAGTATTTTGTTATCAAGAGTATTAATGTAGAAGTAAATTACTTTTTGTTTTATTCCAATCGGACTTTTCGTTTAGAAGTTATTACGAGTATAAAACGCAATGAATATGTGGGGCACAGCGAGCCGCGAAAATAATAACTCGACGGCATTGCGAGTACTGTTTGAACCCCTTTATGACGCAGACGAAGTTGCGAGGGTCATCTAGTTTAGGTATAATTTGATCGGAATAGTCTTTATTTTCAACAGTCTTGTTTTGATTGTATTAAGTTTCGTAGTTTACCATGTGTCTTGATTTAGCAATTACTCGGACTTAGGATTAGGATCCATTTATAACTGTTTGATAGAATATTACCAAACAGAACTTTTTTCTTAGGGTCACACGTTAATAACTGACAAAGACGGTAATTACTTCCGTCTGCAATTGAACGCACTGCATTGCATTGAAGCTATCACCTGTCTCTCCAACAAGCCATTCTCTAGTAACATCATTGAACAGGTTTATGGGAAACATGAAGCGTTCTTTGATAAACTTCTTGTTAGATTCGAGGTATGTTTGTAAAATAATAATAATAGATAACCACCGAGTTTTGTTTAGACCCGCCAAAATTGTTACGCATAATATTTTATTTTAATGGTTAATTGTTAGCTTGGCTGTTGGGTACTGTTACTTTTACTTTTTTGTAACATTTTATTGTGTTTTAAATTTAACTTTTTTTGACCTTTTTTTTATATAATTTCCCTTATCTCATTTTAATTGTCGTCTGTAGAATGTTTCATCTTTAAATGTCATGATAGATAATCGTACAGGTCTCCCGCAATACAGGTCTGTCCTAGTGCGGTAACGTAACTGTTTAAAATTTTGTAACACTTTCAATAAATAATTATTCTCCATATTCATTTATTAGCTCATTTTTTACATTATATCTTTAAAAAAACAATCACAAGAAAATAAATTTAAAAATACAATATAAAAAAAGCAGAGGGCCACTGGAGACGGGGTCTACGACCCAAGCCATCAGTGGTCAGGGCTCAAGAGAGAGGAACCTCCTCACAATACGTGCCGTGTCAAGAACGACCGCCTTCTGAATCAGGCCCTTTACCCAGCCGGAGAGCGAAAGCTTCCGCTGGGTAAAGGGCCTGAAAGCTAATTATTCTTATTCTTATAATTTCTACAATTTTATGTCATATTTCTAATGGCGACTGTGGACTGTTGCATTTAAGGGCCATGAATGTGGATGTTAACGCGTAAACCTCTTTATCACGGGAGAAACGTGAACCTCACTCAAACCATCCACGTTTAAGTTCACGCCTGTTCATGAATCTTGACCGCGATAGTTTGTAATCTATAGCCGTCATAAAAAAACGGAGATAATGATCATAAAGTTATTCAATCTCAACGAACTGCCAGCTGGGACTGAAAACCAGCGCTGGCTATTGGCATTTGTCCTGCTGGTATGTGTCAATGTTCAGCATTATGCGGAGTCACAGCTGATTTGTGGTGAAAGAGAAATTACTCGCAATTGTCTCTTAATTTTTGTGTATTTTTTTTTTATCTTTGTATGTTTCTTTTTTTCATCACAAATAAAGAATGTCTATGAATATGTCTATGTCCTTATACTGTTTGAGATGGTTTTCAGAGAAAAGAAATTGATGATTTCTATGAGTACTTCGTTCACCCATGGATGTCAGCAATGTACCAGGACACCTTCGCGAGTTTGCTGCACGTCATCAATGAACAAAATGTTGCTACGGTATGTATTTTAATGTAAAAGTTTTCTGTATTATTTTCTAAGGCGAAGAAACAGTACTTTTTAGCGTTGTTAAAAAACTGAAAAACTAATTAATTTGATAATGAATTGCAAAGTCCTTTTAAATAATAGCACAGAGAAGCAAGTTCGCAACATATTATGTTTTGGAACGAAGTTCCTTATCGCGCGTTGTGAAAGGGGGCTAGACGGAAACAATTCTTACGAAAAGTTGTCACGATACTTTTTTTGTTGTCACGACACTTTTTTGTTTTAGATGATTATCGCTAGATGGCGCTGTGATCAAAATCTTTTAAAACACGTTCCTTATCGTGCGTTACGTTAGAAAAAAAATTATAAGATATATTTTAATCGAAAGGAACTTCGTTCTATTCGGGTGTCCCATGACACCTCTCAAGTTTTTATACTCATTTATACCAAGGATTCTCAACAGTGTTTCTTTCAATAGTCTCTACCTATGCGAGACTGAAAATGAAAACGTAACACTTAATGTAAAAACATAATCTTAGAATGATGAAGATTAACATCTTAAGATTATGATTCTTTGTATCGTAGGTTTATAATTTATTGAAGTCCAATTACGATGCAGCAGTAGTAGATGACTCTTCGCCCACTAAGGAACATTCTTCGTCCTCTTTAACACGGACTTGCGAATTTGATGTTCCGGTAATTTATTTTACTGTAGATTTTGTAGTTGTAATGTTAACAAGTCGTGGTGGCCGAGTGGTCGAAGCGCGTCCTTTCGAACGGGAGGCCGCGGGTTCATATCCGGCCGGCTTGTACCTCTAAATCTAAATGTGAAAAAGATTTATGTGCAATTTTTCACAACACCACTGGCTAATAACGGTGAAGGAAAATATCGTGAGGAAACCTACATGTCGGAAAAGGTTTCTAAAAATCCTTTGAAGATATGTGAAGTTCCCAATCTGCTCTGGGCAAGCGTGGTGGACTATGCCTAATCCCTCTTCTGAGGAGACCTGAGCCCAACAGTGGGCAGTAATGTTTTGGTAAAGGAATCGACAGGAATGTTAACAATAACATAATAATACAGTAATTGCGGGAATAATTATTTGAGTAGGAGCAGAATTAATCATTGTGTGCGCCTAAATTTTCTGAGTAAATAGAGGTATTATGTTTGTATTATGAATGCTATCCGACCTTAAAGTGTTTCAAACAAAAATATAGAATAAGCGACTATTTTATTATTCTTTTCTACATTACGAATTACATTTTCAGGATACTCAACGTACTAGAAGTACAACATTCCGGTCTCTTATAGACAAGTTTGTTGCGAATAAGAGCAGCCAGATTAGTGTATGTCTTTTATTTATTTTTTTACCAGACGTGTATCTTTACTTGGAACCGCTGCGATCTTCCACGGTTCGCTTCAGATGATCATTTTTGCCCCGTACCATTCCGATATGGAATGGACTCCCATCCGCGGTGTTCCCGGAGCGCTATGACATGTCTCTCTCTAAACGAGGCTTAAGAAAAGTCCTGTATGGGTAGGCGATAGATAACAGCCCCTCATTGTTGTGGCATTGCAGAGGTTCATGAGCGACGGTGACCGCTTACCATTAGGTGGGCCGTAGGCTCGCTTATCTATCACGCAATAAAAAAAAATCTTATCTTTTTGTAGTGTATATTTCCTTACTTGGGTAAATCTGGGAACATTTTATCTTTTCTTAAAAGTTCTTAGTGTTGTTGGGCAAATGAACATAAATAAGGGGGAGAACTAGATTACATATCTGGGTCTTTCAACCTTCTCAAATGATTTGAAAATATACAACTATTTATTTATTTGTTCGTTTCTGTTTAGGTGGGTGCGAAGAAACAAGTAAATAAGCCACAGGTACTTGTAGTTAATTATATGTCTTGTTTATGTAACTATTAAAAGTACACAATATATGGAATACATTAAATTTAACACAGATTAACATTCTCCTTCACAACAAAGTTCTAACTGAGGAAAGAATCAATATTTACTTTTTGGTAGAGGTACTTGGCCAAAATTATGTTTGCTAACGAATTATGATTCAATTAATTGAATGATTCCACATTTAACTGTTCATATAGTTAATTAGTAAGTTAGTTTTACTCAAGATTAAGAAAATTTTAATAATTGTCATGGAGCAAAAATATTGGTAATAAATTTCTTTAAACACTCGCGGTTATCTACATCACTTACATTATGACTAAACGGGTTCTTACCACGATTATTTTTAATTGAGCGGTCCCGATATTTCGGCACTGTTTGAAGCGCCATGATCACGGGAAAGCTGAGGAACTGCGGTCATTTAAGAGCAGACAAATCTGTCTACCCTCTTTCTCGTTCGCTTGTAACCGAACCCGTTTAGTAATAGTGTAAGTGATGTAGATAACCGCGAGTGTTTAAAAATAATCGCGGTAAGAACCCGTTTAGTAATAGTGTAAGTGATGAGAAAATATTGGTTCCTCCTGAAAATATATTTGACACAAGAGGACAGTAAATAGATTCTATACAATCAGCCATTATGATTGTTGATAATAATTTGATGATTTTCATGAATAAAAATATTTTTCTAGGGCTGTGGTCAGAATGAAGAATTAAGGAGTCAAGCTTTAAGTTTCTGGAGGAATGTGTCTGCCGATCGAATCGTGATGTCTCATATTGCGAGATATTTGAACAAATATAGCGCTACTAACCCGCATTACGCTGTGCCGAAACAAGAATATATTTAATTGCATATTGTGTCTGTATTAAACATTTTGTTTTAAAATAAATTAGTGAGAAATATTATTAGTTTTTTTTATAACATAAAATGTAAAATAATGATGGTTTATTTATCCTTTCCATGGAGGAGGCCTTTGTCCAGAAATGGACAATCCATTGACAAAGCTCGGCGTTTACGCCTGAGCGGCTTCAGTTTAGTGAGTTTAGCTTGAATTTCTAATAATGATTTTAAATTTATAATCCTATCTAATCTTAATTAATTTTAATGTTATGCTCGAAATGGGTCAATAAAATCTATTTTATTTATTTATTATTTGTCCTTTCAAAGATTACTATAACTAGGTACTGACGATCACAAGGAAGAATCAATATACATAGTTATTACGGATTTGAACTATGTCCAGCATTCAACTCTTACTGTTTGGTGATGATGATTGGATTCCTATCACGGAATATAAAAATGCTCAAGTAGGCTCGAAGAAGATTTAATATAAATACGGTGTCTATTTTCTGATCATTAATTGGAACTTGATGCTATCAATTTTGTAGACTTATAAAAAGAGTTTACGATCTTAATGAACTAAATTTTACCTCTTTTGGAGTTTCCTTTGTCTTCAGAGCTGAAAAGTAGCAAATTAGTACACAATATACATTTAATAGTAAAAACATTAATATTTACATTTTAGACGTTTTATTTCGTTTTACACATGTTTATTTAGACAAGTTTTCTTATAATTTATATTTACATAAAAATGCACAAGTTGGCCGCGGTGTTGAATTAAAACAGTCTTCCCCGATATGATTTGTAGAACATAAAAATCATTGATTAATATCAACGATTTTTGAAAAGATTATAAAGATTTTATAAAGATCTTTAAGCTTGAACTATATTATAATTTAAAAACGGTCACAGAAAGTTACGTTTAGGATAGCGAATCCGTTCTTTTATTTCCCGAAAATAGTTTCACATATGCCTTGATGTTCATTTGGAACTAGTATATCCTTCATAATCGCTTATCTGGCAGTGTCCGAACGAAAAAAAGGTTTGAAAAGGAAACCCTGACCTCATAATTGAATTGTCAATTGTCTGTAGTTATTGTTCGATGATTAAAAGACTATTAAGTAGGTATATGAAATACTTTTTAATTGATTTACCTACAAAATAATACGTGAAATATATAAATTTGTATTTTTGCGAATAATTTTCTCATTAATTAATGCTAAAGCAAGAAAGCTTGCTTTTTGTTCCTAATGAAGACTTAAATTTTCTCACTGTGTAGAATAGTGTAGAGGATACATTGAAAAGAATGACCAAACTGAGATTTAACGGGAAGTTCATGGTGGATGGTTTTTTAAGATGAGATCAAAATAATGTTTCTATTGACTAGATTATCTTTGGCGTCTTAAAATAATTAAAATATGGCGTTAAAATGGCCACTTACGTTAAAAATTTACCTAATTAGTTAACATTACAATATCGTTGAGCTGTTAACATCTTAAAAATATTCATGCAAAATCATTTATTATTTACACGCTCTGCTGGACACTTTTATTTGTGATAGGTACTTTATAGAAATAGATATATGAGCTAAAAAATATAAATTGAATTTATATCAAACAATTGAAAATATCCATATCAATTCCGTGTTTAGCATTTCTTGGGTCATTTGTTGGTTAACGACCACAGGGAGGTAAAAGTGGTACGATTCTTCTTTACTTTGTCAACGAAAAATACCAACAGAATTTAAAAATCACGTTATGATGTATCACAAATCAAAGTAGTCCGACAATTCTTATTTATTATAACAATCGAGAAAATACAAGTACTTATAATTTAATTGATTTAAATATCTGTACAATATGACTAGCATATAATAAAACGCGAGAAACGAAATGTTTCTTATTAAAGTTTTAACACTATTTGTACCTATTTTATATCTAAATACTTCACGTACATGTGGTCTTGACAATAAACAAAAAGAAATGTACGTATTGCGTTCGTCAGCGGAAAAGTACCTATTGTAAATTAATTATATTGATACTATGAGACAGTTTTATAGTATGAAAATATTTTTTTCATTAAAATATTGTAGTAGTACCTAGTAGGCGCTTTAAATGATTTATCAAAACTCATTCTGTAAATTCTGTTTAGGTATTATTATTCTACTCCTTAAGAAGTTGTTTTGATTTTGATACTTTTACGCTGACGTTTACATAGTATGTCTTTGATAAAATTAAACATGTAAGGAATGTATCTCTCTGATGTTCAGTTCTTTCGACTATTGGGTAAATTGTAACAATAATAATATGGAATGTTTATCTGTTTTTAATTTTCAAAGCCTCAACCAAATGTTAGGCGAGGCAGACTCCGCAAACCAAAACATTGGATATCAATGATATTTTTAAATTAAAAATACAAACTTTAAATCTACTAGTTACGTATGTTAGTTATGGTCTTTAGATTATAAACAGTTTTATTTTATTCTCAGTGATCTTGAAATATAAGACAAATTTGATGACACTATATTTACTATAGGTTAGGTTATTATTGTACAAATTCGATTATTAATTTAGTAGGTAAACCACTAAATTTTTAGTAGCAAGTCAACAGATTAGAACAATCGAAGAAAAATTTTGTTTTAGCTATTGTCAGACGCAACGGTATAGATTTTATTAGAGTTGCCGGTATGACTTTTATTACACAATTTTTTATTCTTCTAATATGGCAATCAATACGTCTTATTACATACCTATAGCTGTTATTAATCATTGGTATAAACTTTATTACAGCGGTATAGCTGTTATTAGTCATTGGTATAAACTTTATTACAGCGGTATGGCTGTTATTATAGTCGTTATAAACTTTATTATTACTCGTTTTAGTTTGCGGAGTCCTAAGGTGGCGCGTAGTCTTGCGCCGGCGCCGGCGAGTAGTCAGCGCCGTGTAGTAACGATTAGGTCTGGTACTGCAACATAGGTGCCGCAGCCAGGTTCGCGTGGTGACCACTGTTCATCCGCAAGGCTGACAGAGATTTGTTGTACCATTCGTCTTCTGCGCTCATGCCTAGACAAATATTGGGGGTGTTGTGAAAGTCATTTTGAAAATTTTACCAAATCAAAAGTATGTTAATGGTATGAGAATACTGAGGAGACAAGTTATTTTCAACTGGACTGGACTGGATGATTCAGAGTAAAATAAGACCTAAAAAACTATAGAAAAAGAAACACTATACAAACACACTAATTAATACTGTGGTACAAAAATTTGTATCCATAAACACAAAGTCGAGTTAAAATCAAATTAACTGACACTATTTAACTACAGCCAAACTTTAAATGGTTCCAGAAACATCGTTTCTAAAAACTGTATCAGCTATAATTTGAGAACATCCAAGCTCAACATATAGCCTCGTACATAAGAGGGTGCTATAAACCGAGGGCAGGGTTGTGAATAGTAAGGTTCCGAGACGACCCTCGCGTTTTCTCAAGATGCAATCTCGCCGCAGGAAATAAGATATTTGCGAAGACGCCGCGAGGAAGCCCGCTAAAGTAAATGTACTGGAAATTTTCTTATTAGAATATCTACGGTACGATGCTTCGCCTCCATTACTTTCTCGTTTTTTTCTTACGCAGGAATCTTACGGTCCGGAGGCTACTGATTTCACGGGGTTACGCTCGTCGCGTGTTTTCAGGAATTCGGCTTTATTACGTCCTTTGTTATATTTTTATGGATTCGAGAAAAAGAAATAGTATTGTAGTTTAGTATAACAATGGCTTTGTTTGTAATATAATTGTAATAATGTGGATTAAGGACCTCTTGCATTGTGACGATCCCGATTATGATGTCTTCCTTATTACTTGTTTTTCTTATTTAGTTCTTGTTAAATTGAAATATCGTCGTTTGAATGAGAGTTTTCAAATTCTAATTTAACAATTATTTTTTCGTAAAGATCAGAAGTTTCTGAAATTGCTTTTTATTTAAGTTATATAACAGAAACAAATTTTGGAACATAATTTACTAGGTTTATAATTAGATTATATTCCAATTTATCTGACAATTATATAAGTTTATTTACTATCTTGATATTATATTAAGTACGCATGGAAGCGATAAATTAACTCGGTATGTTGAGTTGAGCACAAATTAATAATCTCCGGCCGCATAATCAAGGATCATTGAGTTATACTACTTGTACGTCTTGTCTTCAAACTATACTTCGATACTATATTAATATAGTTTTAGAATTAGTAAATAATAAATCTATGCGCGAAGTGTGGTTCAAACTAATGTGAAAATAATGTTTATGGTTCAAAATATGGTAACCATTGATCATTAAGTTACCGCCGTCAATTAGCCAAATGATACATTTTTGTTATCCTTTTTCCCAAAGTATTTGTCTTATTAAAGAAAGAAAGAGAAAGATAAAAATTTGTTTCTACGTCGCTACTGTAATGTGAAACGCCATTCATGTTTTTCTTAGAAAACCATTTAAGGAAAGCAAAAGGAATCAAAGCGTCTTTCAATTCAATTGAACGAACGGAACTAATATAATTGTAATTAAGAACCGAAGAAACCGACACTGAAACCATTTAAATCAATTCAACCGTTTCATTAATAAAAGTAATCATTCGAGCGCCAAGCCTTGTGGACGTTGTTGAAAGCCCAACTTTTACTTTTTTCGTCTGCCGTCGGTTAGTGGAAGTTTACGCGGCAAGTTTTTCCATTATATCAAGGGATATTTGTATAAAAACCGAGTTGCGATCATCCGAGCGGCCCAACTTGGTAATTGCCTTGACGGTTTAACATTCAACTTGATGAAAGCTACCGTACGCTGTCTACCGCTTTTTGTTTTACGCTACAAACTTACATTTTAAACTTTGGTATTAGTTTAATTTTGAATTTTGGTATCACGTTGTACTTTGATGGCAAAGTTTGATATTGGCCTGAATATAAAAGTTATGTTATTTTATTATTTTTTGCTTACTTTTAAAAATGTTTTGTGCTTTCGATCAAATAGATTTTGATATGTCATATAGTTTTTTACTTGTAGAATATAGTATATTCTAATTGACGATTTATTTTGTAAACATTTTAGCAAAAATAAAAAAGTAAAACAAAATAATGTTGAAGTAGGTACCTTGCTCAACTTAAGCATTGAGTGTATCTAGCTGCGCAATCTCTCTTAATTACTCATATTTATCAGTTTGTACTGATCATCATTTCCTTTATAATGTCAATAATTATATTATAATAGTAAATTATATACTGGTTATATTAATAATCTTACCCATAGCATCTTGCCGCATTCCAACAGCGCTCATATTTGCACTGTGTCCCATTGAGAATCCTTGTGGCATGGGATAAGAGCCGCCTCCCATTTGTGACAGCGAAAAGATATCCTTCTGAAGTTCCTCGTAGCTACCGTGATGCTGTTCATAGAACGAAAACTATTACGATTATTTAGTACTGAAAGTTCTAGAGCTATTTATAGAGAAGTTAGTATTGTTAAGTCAGGAGAATTAGGGGAGAATAAGAACGAATGAGATTTAGAAGACATTATATAATTATCGATGCATTACAAGTATGTAAATCGTAACATATATTCCTAGGTTTGTTATGTACGGCAGAAAGGTTGTACAAAAGAAACTTGTTTTAATATACCTTATCATTAAAATGGAACCATGACTGAAAGCTCATTTCGAAACTGATAATTCTCCTGATGCAGTATTTTAATAACATTTTCAGAACCATTTTAAATTCCCGCAGCTACCAACATTGGTTCATTAAAACACCAAAGTAAATAATTTTTCGTTGGTTTTATGTTAATCGCTCACATTTATCGAAAACCGTACGTTTTATACAGATTAACACTTTACTTAATGGGATAGTGGTGGGTGAATTACGTTAGTAGACCGAGCAACTCGTTCGGCTTATTAACTGGATGTTTATACATTGATCAGTTAAAAATGTGAACTTATTCAGACACTCGCGGTTTTCTATAATACTTTCATGCATTTTCAACGGGTTCTTACCACGATATTTAATTAATTGAGTTGTCTCGATATTTCAACGTTGTTGCAAACGTCATGGTCACGAGAAGACTGGATACTGCGGGTTGATTTAAGAGCAAACAAATCTGTCTACACTCTTTCTCGTTCGAGACAACTCAATTAATTAAATATCGTGGTAAGAACCCGTTGAAAATGCATGAAAGTATTAAAAATGTGAACCGTATATTGCGATCGCTTGTTATCTCTTAACATATTTAGCGATTACCAGGCACTATAAGGTGGTAAACTGGTAATGTTCAGTCACGTTGTACTCGTAATTGGTGGAATCATCGTACATTAGAGCTGTCGAGCAAAAATCATTAATTTGTACATAGATTCCGATTCATTGACCCTATATAGACCATGTAGGTAAATCATGAAATTTTTAAACTTATTCAGACACTCGCGGTTTTCTATAATACTTTCATGCATTTTCAACGGGTTCTTCCACGATATTTAATTAAGTCAGACAACAGTCACTAAGGGTTCATGCTCAGAGAGTCTTGTAGATACAGTGAGGGTGGTGTGTCGTGATGTGAATTCGAGTTCCAGTGGTACTACGAAAAAGCGAACGAGAAAGAGGGTCGACAGATTTGTTTGCTCTTAGATCGACCCGCAGTATCCAGTCTTTTCGTGATCATGACGTTTGTAACAACGTTGAAATATCGAGACAACTCAATTAATTAAATATCGTGGTAACAACCCGTTGAAAATGCATGAAAGTATCATGAAATTTTTGATAAAAATCATCGTTGTCGTTCTCACACAATAATTGTTTAGGCGGATATTATAGTTTATTTTGTTAATCCTGGTACCGCGTAATCGACCTATTTGATTAGCGTCGTATTCTGATGAATATACGAATTGAGATGAAATTGTTTGGGTACTAAGCTTTTGGATTCACGAACGTATGCCTATTGTTTTAACGTTTAAAATTGATGGCCGAAGATAGTATTTATTTATTTAACTTCATGCACAAAAGGTACAATGGCGGACTTAATGCCGAAGGAAGGACTTAGTATGATTGTGATATTAATATAGCCGTCGTTATAATTGTGATTTTAATATAGGATTGATTTTAAAGATATATCGTTTTATATAATAATCATTTGGAATGGAATGCATGAGCTTGCACCTTGGAATATTGTTTTAAAAAAGTACGGTGAAAAAAAATCTAATTTTTCTTTAAAATTTACAATTTTTTCTTTTAAGGAAAGGAAGGACGGACAATTTTTTTTTAAACTTTGACTAAAAGTTGTTCACACATATCTTTTAATTCATTTTTGTCTGTATTCTGTTTTATTTACTATCTAATTTGGTCTAATGCTTCAGCTCACCTGCGGATACCGGTTGATGGTGTTAGGATGTGGATAGGGCTGGTATCCTCGGTAGCCCTGGATGTTCCTCATCATGCCATTGCAGCCAGGCAGCACGGCCGGCGCCAAGGCCTTCTGAAGCTGCTTCTCTTGTTTGCGGTACTTAGCTCGACGATTTTGAAACCATACCTACAGCATTTTAAGGATTTTAGTGTTGTGGTTTAATGTAATTTTGAAAGGTTGATTGGTATGAGATTTTGATTAGTGTTGTCTGTCTTGGCAAAGACTTTTCATACTAATTTAAGGAAAGTTTGCATTTGCATTTTAATAATTTTCAAGTTAAACAGATAAACTTAAACAATATTCGCGGGTTTTAATCTCAAAATACCATTTTCGAACAATGATTTATAGTAATAGTCTTGTTCTGCGTAACAATAATTCATCTTTTTATGTGTAGGTAAATCCAAAATACATGTTTTTCAAATTTATTTATAGCTAAATTAAGAACACAGTTTACACCGCAAGTTTATTTAAACAAAAACAATGGACTAAAACACACGGCGCCCTAATTTGTGTGTTGTCAACGAAAATGAGAGCGTGCGTCGTTTGATATGGTGATTAGAGGTGATTAGAGGGAGGTCCCTCCCGGGGCGGAGGCCGGCTCCCTCTATACGCACTCTCCATATAAATAAACTGATACACCCTATACATAACGGTTAGAAAACCCACCCCAACCAAATATATATGTGGTTGTTTACGACGATTCTCAATCTTTACGAATAGTTCACTTGTATAAATGAAAAATGTAATGGTATTTTTTTCATTTGTTTTGAGAATAATAATTAGTGAATTGAGTTGGTGTTAAAAAATGGTTATGGTTTAAATAAAATTATAATAATTTCCTTAGAACTTTACAGAAATATAATAGTTCAGTATGAACCACGATAATTCTATTATTTCGAATAATTTGAACACCACGAAAAAGTTATCACAATAGGTATTCTCATAACTTTTTTTTACTGCACTACAAAAATACTTGAAAACGGTTTTCCGTTATTTTATATAATGATATCTACGTAGGCAACAGGAAACTACTGGGATATTAGTTTTTTCACAAAGCCAGCCGACATCCGACCCGCGCTATGCAGGCGATGTAATGAAAAACTAGCCAATTTCCGAATTTTCACCCCAAAAGAAACAGCTATTCATTTGTGAAAAATAACAAAAAAATATCACATTTTAGTTCATTCTACAAAAGAAAGCTTTTTGAGTCTATTTCGATGTATAATAAAAGTATTTTCAGCAAAATTTTTTCATGCAATTATTTAATAAATTCGGTAAATAAGTCCGGTATGGATAGCTAAACTTATCGAGTTATCTAAATAAAACGGTCGCTTTTAAACCGAGAAAGCACGGGGATCCAACAAAACATTTTCTTATTTCCAATTGTAGAATTCATTTGAGGGCAGAGACAATGTCGAGAGGCGCGCGGGGAGGATGAGCGGCTAACTTCGTTACGGATCCATTTGATGGGATTGCAATGCCTCAGGGGCCACCCTTCCCGTCCCGCGACCCGCCACCCTCTCTCGCCCTACACGTTGTATTTTTATATCGAAAAGGAGGGAACATTGTAGAGGAAATTTCTCCCGACGTCGCTGTCGTCTTTAACGTTTACATTCTTATGTAGCGTCGTCTAAACGTTAATAGCCTCCTATGGAACGCGTGTACACATGTACCGCACGGCGCACACACGCTCTGTATCGAGGCTTCACATACCTATGTAAATAGCTTCACAATTTACCAGCTTTTAACACCGATATGACATAATAATATAATAGATTTTCGTATTTTATTCAGTACAAGGCACTTAGATCTAAACAATACGCAGAATATTCCAAAATAACGAAGTAAGATATTCAGATCAACTTAAAGTAAATAGCATAATTTGTGCTAACACTCGAAAATGTCAAGTGGTTTAATTCTATAAAGCATCAAGGTGCTCATAGTTCATAGAATGTCAGAAGTCGCGTCCTGAATAAAATATCTGAAGCGACAAATTAGGTGCTCCGGGGACAAATCAATATCAACGTTCCCGGGGGATTGAGCAATTTTAAAACTGAGATAAAGATCTCTCGCGAGTTACTGTAAGCATTTCGTATTCATACGGTCGAGGACGACAGATGGCGCTTTAATTCAATCCGCCTCCGGCCTACGCTCCAAATTGTATTATCCGAGTATTCGCGCATCATTGATATTTCGACAATTCTATCGGAGAACGCGCCGCGGCTCTTCTGTACTGAACTTTTTATTTATTGCGCTCTGGGTGGTCTGTTTTGCTTTATTTTTTTTAACAACCGTTGTTTGATGATGTGCAAATATAAATTGGTCAGTTTGAGGTATACGGGTTTGGTTTTGTTTCCATGAGATAGGTACTGTTGTCATCATCATCATCATTATCATTATCAGCCTGTAGACGTGCACTGCTGGGCCTCCCCCAAAGATTTCCAATGCGAAAGGTATTGTTGTATTAAACATTAAAACATTGCTATCAGTGTGTTCGAAGGCAAAAATGGCACATTTTAGTAAATAGTATTGTCACTGTTTTTGCTAATTACATTACCTACATAGTCCCGTAGAGTTCATTTTGTTTCAAATCGTCGTTAGCTTTAGCTCCACTACTGATGGTTGTAAAGATTTTACCTAAATAATATATTCAGTTCTACTTCACACTAAATCAGTATCATCCTAGCAATGATGTTGTATTTTTATACAAACCTGTATTCTAGCTTCATTTAATTTAGTTGTTCTTGCTAGTTCCTCCCTACAGTAGATGTCTGGATAATGTGACTTCGCGAATGCCGCTTCTAATTCTGCTAATTGTTCCTGTAGAAAAGTCAAGGGTCCGTATAATTCATGCTTTATGAAAATATGTATTATATTTTTAAACTAATAAATACCATCAAGTTTCCTAACTACAAGTCTACAACGTTTACAAAATTATCTCGATACAGTCAAAATTAAACACAATTTGTACAATTTCAACGTTTGGTACAACGTTAAGTATCAATCGATTTTTGCCACAATTTTACTTCCCAGTTTGGTATTGTTTAAATAAAAAAAAAAATGCAACATTCTATTGTTGTTGCTATGTAGTGTTACAATAAAGAATTTTCTATCTATCTATCTAATAACTCACGAATTACATATGATAATTAAATCATTAATTATCTAACAACATAAACTTTAACTAAATAACTATTCTATCTTTCATGTTTTTTAATTACATAGTAGGTTTTGAATCTTAAGCAAAAATACCTTATCTCTTGTAATCTCTAATATTAAGTAAGAATGTTAAAAAAACATAAAACTTCATAATACTTTATTCATATTAATGTACCTGTGTAAATGTGGTTCGATGTCTTCTCCTCGCCGGTGTGGGACACGAGGCAGTGGTCGGCGTGTGACCGGCGTGCTGAGGCCCTAACGCAGGCGACAATGCTGAGGTACCACTAGATGTACCACCATTCCCGCCAGGCTCTGGCTTTAACTTTTTAAAAGCACCTTCTGTAACAAAAGGGAGTCTAGTACAAAGTCTTTTAAAAGCAGTTGCTTTTCATAAAACTACATAACATCTTATTGATAGAATTACATTTTTTTTCTCAATATAGGTACGAGCGATTGGTAAAGATTGCGTATACTCGTATTGAAGAAAATAATCTTTAGCAATTTTCCTAAAATATTTTGATATAATATACATTTCTATAGGAATAAGGATGTATGCACATCTCGAAGAAATAGGTTTGCACGAGGTTATCTACATGCACTACATAGTTTAAAGGTTTAAAACAGACGTTGTAGTCCGATGCGTACGAAGGCACAAAAAAAGAAAGAAAGAGAAAAGAAGAAGAAGAAAAAAGAAGAGAACAGAGAAAATAAATCAAAGTGGTGTGTTGTTATTAGCATAGCGGTTGGTGCGCATCGACCCGCGTGCCGTAGGTCAAGTTCGCGGCCGGCACCTAATTGTAATTGCGTTGCTTTAACTAACGCTGTTACCAGCCTTGTCACTTGTACTGGCCTTCAAACGTCTGTGGTCTTTAAAATGGTATTGGCTTTTGACCGAAAAGGGGGTTTTAGAAAACGACTTTAAAATTTTTGTTTTGTTGTTTACCTCGTTATTTATCTGGGCAAATTGTTTATTTTTGTCAGTTGCTATCGTTGCGTTAATTGAATTTTATTAAGGCATTCGATACAGTTTGACTATGGTTCTCTCTCTCTCTGATCTATATAAATAAACCCTTGTTTACTTGGCCTGCTACATAGCGAAAGAAAGAAGAAATTATTTAAGGAATAGTTATGATTATGTGTTATCTTATAGTTACAAAAAAATGCAAATAGAAGAAGTTTTTATTGTATTTAGCGGATAATATTTTGTCCTACATAACGTATTTTTACACTTTTGTTTACTTATATCACGTTAGGTACATTTTGATTTGAAAGCATTATTTAATAGCAGATAACCAATAGGTAAATAAAACCATTATAAATAGTTAATATCACAATTTCAAAAAAGATTAAAATAAATTAAACAAAACACAAACTTCAATCGTTATCAGAAAACGACTTCGAGATTCGAAAAGCTTTTACAGAACATCAAAGATAAACTCAAAACTCGTCGTTTCTAAAAATTCTCATATTGGCGACATAATCAGTTTACCTTCGGTTTCTCTGAGCTCCTGAATTAAGCGAGGGAGATTTTAAAAGCACTGCCGAAGGTCGGTTCCGAAGTATTCATACATTCCCTTTGACGGTGTTCCAAGCTACTTACTAATTAAAACGGAGTTAAGTGTTTGCGTCCGCGCTAAACGGACCTTTTAACGTTTAAAACGTTGCTTTTTTTCGCTTCTATGTTTTAGGTGCTTTGCTGTGGACATTGGTTTCGCTTTACCTGACGTTTTCCGTTGATACGATTACGCTGTTAGCGGATATTTTTATCCATGTTTCGGGGATGTAGAATGAAAATGTGGACTTTTTTATTATAGATTCTTTGACAAGCTTTTTGACAGTATTGGAGCACATCTCAATAAGAGTAGAAAAATTAGTTATCAAGTCTTTGTTTTTTACTTTTAATCATAAATTAGTTAGTGTATACAATAGTTAAAGTCATAGATTAAAACAACATTTTGTTTTGTAAGTCAAAGTAAAAAAAATAATTGACTTTCCGCTCACACGGTAGGTACGCCTTAATTCGATACAGGTTCGACTTAGTGCGGGATCACTTCAGTGTAACTTTAGTGATCAATGAAGAATTTGAACTCTTACTCTAAAAATGCATGCCGTCACAAATCTCAAAAAATAACCTAACTTTTAACCCGTGAAATGCAATACAATCATACAATACTCGAATAAACATTTTACACAACGAATTGTTGAACATTTGTCCGTAGGCGTAACAGAGATTCAATGTAACATGTCATTAGGGGGTCGTAATCCCCTAATTATGACGATTGACATGAAAGCACCATCTGTGGCAACCGAGAGGTGTCGGGTGACTGCATCCGAAGTGTCAAAGTTAAAAGCCGGGGACGTGTTTGTTGATCAAAAGGATTATTGAAAAGGTTTTCATATTAATTTTGGAGAAGTTCAGCCTTATTTGTTTAAAGCGATAACTTCTAAAAAAGTAAAAAGTTCATGAATTGAGACAAAATATCACTTTGAACGGGTGTGCTATGCAAGGATTGGTATCACTGATGCTGGTACGGTACGGTTCTGGCGTTAGGCATAGAGATTTTATTGCTATTTTTTTTTTATAGATATCCGTTTAAAATCAGTGTATTAATTTCATGTTGGGGTCCCTCTATGCTCAGTCAATGCAATTTCTATGCTCTAATGCGACGGTAACTAGTTATCATCAGGTGCTGTTAAGCTAGTATATACATTTATAAAAGAAATCATTACCTGAAATGTTTGCAAAATCGAAAATTTGTTTTTTTAGGTTAGTAAATAATGTTAAAATTGATAAAATACCAGTTTATTATGGCCATTGTTTCGGAAGCTAAATGTAACTTAGCCAACTTACATTTATTTTACTAAATGCGATAATTTTTGAAGAATTGTTTTTCCACCATACTTTGATTTCAATAGTGAACACATTGAGTTAAATAAAGATGTAAAATTATTTATTGTGCACTCGAGTGAAGGGCTGGACCACCTCCGGAGCGCCGGAGGGTGCTGCGCCCTCTCTCCATATGTCTCTATCCACTAATAGATTTATAATTGACACAAATGCCGCAAATCCGCGATTGTCACTGATGGCATTCTTTGTATATTTTGCAAGGTATTTAAACTTTGGATTGGGCTCATGAAATACGAACATTATTTTTTGAAAGGTTTTTCAAATACATCGGAAATTGCTAAGCCTTAGCGAAGTTCTTCTCATGATAGAACTGATTTGAAGGTATATTGAAGGAGAAGTAAAAACTGGAAGTCCAAGGATATAAAATATCTGTACCGTATTTTATCAACTTATTATTGCTAATTGCTGGAGCCGGGTGTAGACGAGTTTAAAATTAATTATGTTTTACTTTGCGACATTTAGTTATATATTATTTGATTTTTGTTATAATGGCGAATTTAGTAATTTGTTGACGATGTAGGATACCTACTGGATAGGTATAGGTGCGGAGGCCGGTGACCTACTAGGTGATTGTTGTATACATTTAATATTTGTTCACCTTTATATAAAACAATATGTTTGTGGTATCTATAACAACACTGACAATCCAAAATTAAATTACAATCAATGCTTTGTAAACACTTTTCTATCAATCACCTATATTTAAACAAAAAAAACTTGAGAGGTGTCATGGGACACCCGAATAGAACGAAGTTCCTTTCGATTAAAAGATATCTTATATTTTTTTTTCCTAACTTAACGCGCGATAAGGAACGTGTTTTAAAAGATTTTGATCACAGCGCCATCTAGCGATAATCATCTAAAACAAAAAAAGTGTCGTGACAACTTTTCGTGTGTCGTGACACCTTTTTGTAAGAATTTTTTCCGTCTAGCCCCCTTTCACAACGCGCGATAAGGAACTTCGTTCCAAAATGAGCTTGTAACAAATGTGTCGACTTTTTTAGAGTACCATCTGATGCATGGGGTCCACACAATAGGTTTACGGGATTTATAGGTGCCATCAACACAATGGACACTCCATTATGTCGAGGATGCTCTTGATGTGGATTATTATGCGCATATTTGTTAGGTATTAAACAGATTATAGTCTGCCTTTTGTTTTAATTACTTTAATACATTGGGTTGTTTGATTTATAATTTTATCAATTAATAACTGATATTGGTAGAAGTAGTAATTTAGAAATTATCTGAAATCCTTCTTTTTTCACACTATGAATCGGGTCTTTTTATTTGGAGGAAATCGTCGTTGCCTAGATAATATGTTACAATTTAAAATATGATTAAAGGTACTTAACGTCATTAGACAACAGTCGTTGACTTGAAAAAAACCAAACACTATGGTAATTGTACTTTTACGCTTAACATCACGTGTTATTAGTGTTAAGTTTATGTTTTACTTTTTTTTTTTACTTTATGAATATAAATACAATGCATTGAATGTATCCAACCGAGTGACACGGAGTCGCGCGCTTGTTATATTAAATAACAAATTTTAGTTTATTCTGCGAACATAGTCTTAGGTAACGTGTTTGTGAATCTTTATCATAGTCAATTATTTTAATTTTTAAATTTAACATGTAACTGTTTTTTGTTCCTTAATAAAAAAATAAAAATTAACATTGGCATTTTTTTTAAATAAGTAAGGGTAATCAGTTCTTGGCTATTTATAGCCATAAAAGACTAGGGAATGAACTTGAATCATTTATTTAAAGATAACTTTGATGAAGAGAAAGCTGTTAGATATATTTCAATTTAACTAAAAGGCTTTCAAACGATTATCTTCAAGGATTTATTCTTATACGGAACTTAAAGCGTAAAGGAATAAATAAACACATTTTATTATCAAAGGAAATGTTGACATCATTTTTCTCGCCTTTTCCTATCTCGTGATTTATTAGAGATGCTTTTATTATAATAAATAATAAATTAAATATACATTTTCACGTTCAACCGTTTCGTATAAAAGTGGTGTAATGGTTATGAAAATAAGCACAGATAAGAAATCGTAAGTACCTGGAGATCACTTATCGTGTGTATTTACTGATTTCTTCTCGTATTAAATTAGAATGAGCATACGACCTACTTGAGGGAAGCGGTTACCATCGCTCAGGAATTCATCATTAAATATCAAATTCTGATTCTGATTGAACATAACGATTTTCAATTGTTCGTGATATAAATTTTTGATTTCATCAATATTTTTAACTTTATTATGACTAGGCTTTCGGTATCTGAAATTATACATAAAATGACGATCGGTATCCGATTGAGATCAAAAGACGGTTTTTGTATTTCCTAAGTTTGTAGTTCCATTGCTAAAGATTAAAGCTTGAAAACTAACAAAAAAATCTACATATGTAAACCGTATCAATTGTGATTTACTTCCGTGTTTAACTCTTATTATAGAAAGGGTTCAAATTATATTATTTGTACTTCTGCAGGCAGGTGGTAGGCACACGTCTGGCGCGTGCCACAGTTTATGTTATCATCAATAAATATTGTTGAATGTAAACCGGAACTTGTGGATTACTCTTTAATACCGAGTATTACCGAGTACGAACATTGTAATAGATTGATTTTTTTGAAATGGTTAAGTCGATCATACATGAAGTTAGAGTTAAATTGATCATTGTACTGAGACGTTTAAATTATTTTTACCTACCATAGATGAAATCGTTTACTAAATAATATTCAATGATAAACAACTTTACGAAAATTTTCATAACTGAGGTGTGTTGTTTACAAAATTTTGTTTCTAGGTATCTAAATTTAAAAAAATGCTTTTGTTTGGTGATATTCTTATTAAATTATTAAACCAATCATCAATAATAGGTAACAGTAAATCGCTCTTCTAACATATCATGTAGCCACAGGCCTAACACTTTATTCATAATTCTAAATTCAAGGACGGCCGATCCCAATTCAATATTATTTCAAAGACAACTAGTATTTTCTAGAACATCGAGATTCACTGTAGAATCTATATTACGTTCGTGAGTAGCGTGTTTAATTCACACGTGTATCGTACGTTCAGACCGAGCCGACAACCGAACTCGCTTCAAAATTCAGGCTTCGCTTCAGGCGGGGAGGGTTGTTAAAACTAGGGCTGTCGCTGTTTTGTGAAATTGTATATTAGGGTTGCTATGGTTGTCGTTTTCAGATTATTAAATTGAAATTTTGAATAGTTATTTAAGCATGTTCGCTGCTAAACGATGCCTAAATGTTCCTTCCTGCAACTTTCCTGTGGTGTGGCAAGGAAAACGTGAACGTATATTTGTTAAAGGATGTGGTTTAATAGGCGTTTCGTTCTTACGTCTGGTTATGATCCGGGCCAATTACACCTCTTATCGCTCCGAACAGTGGACTTGTTAATGATATTTGAGTTGAGTGAATTGACGTTGGAAGGATAATAGTCGAGAAATTTGACACAGATTCCAAGCATCTTTATCGTACATCATAGTGAAAAGCACTGGGCTTCATGAAAGATACCTAATTATAATTTGATTAAATGTGGCAGGAATGTTTGGATACGATAGGATGTGCTGGAACATTGCTGTGAACAGACTAATATCTAAAAGTGATCTTTCAAAAGCATATTTTTGAAATAAAATAATTATTATAATTTACTTAATCTGCAATCGAAAATGAAAAGTTTAGGTTCTTCTAATTATTTAATTTCCTCTAGAGTGGCATAATAATATACTAATAACAAACGTGTTCATATTTTTACAAACTTTTTATTAACTTGCACTGGATGTTGCTATGTAACTATGTATCTATATAAGTTCGGGTGGTATCTTACAAGTTCAAGTTGACAAACTTCCCGTTGTCTGATTGAGCTGACATTTTGCACGCAGATGTATATCGCGTGACAATGCAATAATATGACAAAATGGCGCTGATCGGATGATGGATTCGGAAGGTGCTCATAGGAACTCCTGTACTAAATAAGATAGACCTGTAGTTTTTGGGCTCTGTTACATATGATATTCAGGATCTTAAAAGCTTGTATTCAAAGTTTTCTTTAAAATAAATTATTATTACAAAGCACAGTAAAAGTAGACAGAATCATTTGGGTGACAACCCTAGTTTTTGGGCGGGAGGGGGTCAGCGGGCGGTCGCGGGGTGAAGTCGTTAGTGACATTTCGTATTCATGACGTCACCCGCGGCCCGATTGTTTGCGATATTACTAGCCTAATTGAAATTGTAATTGTACGCACATATTCCGGACACCATCCTACGTGTTCGGCAGCTTTTGTTAGAACAATATAGTAATTAGACTAAGAGATGCTGGACTTGTATTGAATGCTGAATCAGTTGTGTTTATCATTAAATCAGGAACAATATCTATTGAATTGAATAATGACAATAATATTGATATTCATGCTTGATATCAGCTGATATTCATGTTCCTAGTTAGAATGGCAGGTAGAAATAAGTACAAGAATAAACACTATAGCTGTTGTGTTCCTTAATTGTGTAACAAATAAAGCTTTCTTTTCTTTCTTTCTGTACCAAACAATAACACTATGATTTTCGTTACATTAGATAAAGCTTTAATTTTTATAAATTAATTATTAGGACAGATTAATATTAATAGATACATAATAGAAACATTAAAGTTCAATCTTGGCTTTTCGCTCGCTATTTGAAAATCTCGGGTTCGACCTACAAGACCAACAAGCGACTCTATTTATTTACTTTAAAATAGAAATAAACTAGACCACCTGCGCAACTTTGTCTGCGTCACAAAGCGTTTTAAACAGCACTCGCGATGACGTCCTGATATTTTTTGTAGCGGACAGCGTTTTGTACTCGTGGTAATTTCTCAACCAAATGTCCGATTGGAATAAAACAAAAAGAATTTTACTTCTACATTAATATCCTTAATGCTTAATTTGGATTAATATCACGATTCTTAATTCACGTCGTTTCAATCTTCAGACGATATAAAAATATTCTTGAACATAAAAGCGGTTATTGTGACTAAACTATGATAGTTAGATAAATGCTCTCGCGGATTTTTTTTCAGATCTTACTAAGACCTAAAAACCCGTAGTACATCACTTTGTTCTATTGTCAACAGTTTTTGCAGCGTACGCATAAATGTTTACACCTTGTGTTACAAAGTCGATATTTTCATAGGGAACCCTAATTTTTTTCAATATAAAATATACATACAAAACATTCTTAAGAATCACTTTATCGTTAAAAAAAACCGCATCAAATTCCGTTACGTAGTTTTAAAGATTTAAGTATACATAGGACAGACAGACGGATGCAAATTTGTTTTATATACAACATGTAGTGATAGTGATGATAGTGAAGCATCGAAAATATACACAAAATAGGGAATAAAAGTGAAACATACGAAAATTATTTTTGCACGTATACGACAAATATAAGGAGTAAATGTAGTTTTTTAATGCATATTTTGTCCAATTTTTTTTTGTTTCTCTTCGCAAAATCGTTTTTACCTTTAGTATTTTACCTTTCCAGTGAATATTTCACTATTATTGCATATTTTTCAACATGAGAATCAAATGAATTACTCGTGACTAAATGATGAATTTATTAACTAAAACTTAAATTTTAAAAGTACTTTTTCTTTCATTTAATCTATCATGTTTTTTAGAAAGATTGAATTCTTTTCAGTTACGCTATCGATTGGTGCAATAAAGTGATTTTTTGAAATGTACCAGGTTCCATTCCCAAGTACTTATGCCAAGAATCGTTTTTAAATCTATTAATGTAGTTGTGTTTCTTTTCAAAAATAAAGGAGTTTTTTCTTTCAGCAAAATTCGATAAATTCGATAAATTTATTATTTCGAATACTTCCCCTGGAGATGGGCGTTTAAAAATTCCACCCTGTATAATATTTACTTTCCACACCTCAGTATGGGTATAGAATAAAATAGTTAGGACCAAAGACTGTAACATTGAGATTTTTTAAGCTTTAAAATACTTACCTACGACTACTGAAATTAAACTATATTCTGGAGTTTTTTTTTTATACTTGTTTTGATGGGACAGTTGTACCTATTGATGTTTCGAAGCGGCTCAAAAGTTAAAACAGCTTTTAAATTGAGATAAGTATGCTTCAGTATTCGGGTCTTAATTTCAAATCCAAAATGTTCGTTGCTATAAAATTGCAATCTATTTTTATTTTTTAAATTTCCTGACTGTGGGTATCACATAAGTTTGGTAATGTAAATGTCCTAAATGTATATTACATAGTGGGTACTTTTTTTTTTTTCATTTCATAAAATATTATTTTTTATTTTAATTTTACCTAAATCTCAGTTATAACTTTTAAAAACAATGAGAACACATTATGATTTTAAATACTTCCTTTTTTGTATAATATCACTGTCTGGTCATATAAAAAGTTAACGCCGGGTCACTAGATGCTTGATCCTGTGGCGGTTACCAAACTCCGCCTCTTTTGGTTTTCTTTTCATCAGTTAAAAAGTTCTTGTCAATGACAGACATGAACTGTCAGTTGTAAATATTCCTCATTATGGTACAGAGCTCTTTTATTCTTAACCTTGTAAATATTGTAAATAAATCTATAAACCCACGCATCATTATCTATTTCCTCGGGACGATCACTTTGACATTTTCATCGTCCCTAAAATCCAATTAAAAACGAAGTCCAATAAATGACAACTTCTAAATTGTAGTAAATGGCGACTATTATCTTAATTACGTTTTGAATAAATAAACAGTGCAATTCTTCAGATTTACAATGATACTACTTTCAATAAATATTAGTTTAAAAAAAAAATTAAAAATATATATTAAACAAAATTGTTCTTAATTTATAATTCTAACTACTTGCAAATTGTATAACAGTTGCTCACAACTGGGCCTGGGGTCATTTTAAAATATACATGAATTTCTCTTTAACAAAGTTAAAATTCTTGTCAAATTCATGATCATGATTAAATACGAACTCTGCTGAAAGAATAATCTTGGTTTTTCTAAGTTATTAAAAACGAAAAATTCACTTGAAAATGGATGATGCATAGGTCGAGCATCTAAGTTGTTCACCTCCTCCACATTCATTAATAATTGTTAGGTTTATTTATTCATTTATTCATGAATAAACAAATTACCATTCCACCAATTTTCACCTCAAATTAGAAATCGATGGTCTTTGATTTTTCTATTTTATAATATCTTATAAATTGTGATTTTTAAAACTATCATCTCAAGAGTAAAAAAATGCCATAAATTTATTTACACACTCGCGGTTATCTACATCACTTACACTATTACTAAACGGGTTTTTACCACGAAAAATTGCCTTTTTCGGCCTATTTACAAGCCTGCGGTTAAGGTAAATTTTAACATGAAACTGAAATATTTTTTATGACGTTTAAAGTTTGTCGAATGCTTTTTGTGCGTTTGTTAAATTATATTTCGGACTCGCATCCTAGTTTTTTTTTTTTTTCTTCAGTTGGAGGAAGTCGCCGTATGTGGGAGTTGAACCGCACTAAAACCTCCAACCGCTCACACTCAGCGCCCGGACCCCGGCTGAGGCCAGAACCCAGCACGAGGTTTGGAGGGACGGCGCGACGCGTTACGCGCTCGGCACTCTTTCCCGTCGCTCCATCCCCTCGCATACTAGGTAATCTCTTTTATTAGATTAGGCCAAAAATAAAATTAGCAGTTAAATGGTTATTTCGAAACTGTTACCAAAAGTTGTTTTCATTGTAATAATATTCATTTTTGTAACGTTTAAGATGATTTATTTTATTTTTAAATATTAGTGAGTAATAAAGCATAAAATATTATAATTAACTATGCACTTAATTAATGTCATAACCTAAACGTTTATTTTAATTATTTCACTCTATAAAGTTAGAGAAAGAAGGAAGAAGACTAAGTGTGTCTTCCTTCGTGTTTTATGAGATGTTTTTAATTTTTTAGTTTATTTTATTAGTCAAATTTATTCAATCATCATCATCATCATCAGCCTATAGACGTCCACTGCTGGACATAGGCCTCCCCCAAACCTCGCCACATCGACCGGTCCTGCGCCATCTGCATCCAGTGACCTCCTGCGATCTTGACCAGATCGTCGGAATTTATTCAATGATATCCTTAAAAATATAATTTTATCCAATATTATAATAAAAAATGTTCTTTTCCTATTAACTAGGATTTTTTTAAAAAGTATCTATAGGTACTTTTTTATATATAGGTTTTTTCAGTAGTCATTAAAGTCAAATTAACTTTATCAAAAAAAATGTTCATTTTGTATTTCCATCTACTTCAACTTTGCAAATTTAAAAAAAAACCAGAGGACTTGATACTCTTCTCCATTTGGAAAGTCGATTTGTTTGGCCGGGATTTCGAGATTGAGGACGAGTAATCCTGGATCCCGTTCCCTAATTTTGATGTTAATTTACGGTATACTTTCGGAGATTTTATAAGATTCACACTTACAATCTTTATCACATACCTACTTCACATTGTTCCTTTTCTGTTAGAAAACATGTATTTGACATGTCTTTCTTTCTTTCTTACATACATAATTAACTATTATTTTGATTGACATCATAAAAGTACAGAGTTTTAATTTTTTTCGAATTTGTTAGGTCGATTTTCAAACGAAAATACGTATATTTAATTACAAAAATACAATACATTTTCTTTCTAGCAAATAATCTTGTCCCCAATTTTTAGTGTCGCATAGTTCTGTGATATTTCGTATTATAGGTAGCATTAATTGAAATTAAATACATTTTTATTGAAACCATTTATACAAATAATGTTAGGAATAACCGAGGCTGTCAAACTAGTAGGGGATAATACTGAGCTATTGAAGCCAGAATGATGATGAGAGGATGAGTATTTTTTTTTTTTTTTTTTTTTTTTGTTTTCCTTGTATACGTAATTCTATAACGCACACTATTATAATTACAATCTAGTCTAATTCAGACTAATAAGCAATTTTGTTTTAACCTAAATTACTATATGATTTTATGCTAAGAATGTGTCCATTGGCACTTTTCTTATTGTCTCTATTATTAAGGTGTAGACACAATGTTCATGTGGTCTTTATTATTACACTTCACTGATTTTATACACTAATTGTATTATTAAGTACACTACACTAATTCGAACGGTTTCGTTCTTTTGAGTCTTCTTTTAATGTCTGTGATGTCAAGAAGCTGTATTGCTTCTACGTTGACATGATGGTGAAGCCTCCGTTCATGGGCTTCTGCGCAATTCCTTATGATGCTAGTAACAACCTCCATTTGTAGGTCCCGGTGGAGGTCACTGTTTCGGGTGTACCAGGGAGCCCCTACTGCTTCTCTCAGTACTTTGTTTTGGAATCTTTGCAGAATAGCAATATTACTCTGTTTGGTGCAACCCCATAGTGTCGCGCCATAAGTCCAAATAGGCATCAGGACTTGTTTGTAAACTAGTATTTTGTTGTGAATTGACAGTTTAGATTGTCTTCCGAGTAGCCAACGCAGTTTTTGGTATCGGAGTTCTAGTTCCTCTCTTTTTTTCTTAACATGGGCTTTCCAGCGCAATTTCGTGTCCAGCGTCATGCCAAGATATTTCGCCGTATTCGCATATGGTATAATTTTACCATTAAGGAATACGTCATGCTGTTCGTGCTGTTTATTAGTAAAATTTATATGAATCGATTTGGATTCATTTAATTTGATGTTCCATTTTTTTGTCCAGTTGTATATTTGATCAACTGCACTTTGCAATTTTGTAATAGCCTGCGTGTGCGTATTATCTACTGCCATTATTGCTGTATCGTCAGCAAATGTAGCAATAGTACAGTTTTTTAGATTTGGAATATCAGCAGTGTATATGAGGTACAGGACCGGACCTAATACACTCCCCTGAGGTACTCCAGCTTTTATTACTTTTAATTCTGAGTATGCATCTTCCTGCCTTATTCTAAACATTCTGTTTGAGATGTATGATTGAAGTATGTCTGCATACCTTTTTGGTAATGTTTTTCTGAGTTTGAACACGAGGCCTGCATGCCATACTTTGTCAAACGCTTGCGCCACATCAAGAAAAATAGTAGAACATACTTTTTTTTCTTCTAGGGTATTCTCGATGATGCTTGTAATGCGATGTATTTGATCTATCGTTGAGTGTTTTTCTCGGAAACCAAACTGATGATTAGGTACTAATTCAGCCCTCTCTATGATAGGTTTTAACCTTTTTAGTAGTAGTTTCTCGAAAAGTTTGGACATAACGGGCAAGAGAGAGATAGGTCTATATGATGATGCTTCATGAGGCGGTTTTCCCGGCTTAGCAATCATGATTACCTCTGCAACTTTCCATAGGTCTGGTACGCAATGTAATCGAAACGCTGCATTGATTAATGTTGTCAATTTCACAATACCTTTTCTAGGAAATTTGTGTAGAATTTCACCTGTTATCAGATCATAACCCGGTGCTTTTTTCGGGCGTATACTGATTTTTATTTCCTTTTCAACCTCTTTAGGTGTAACAAGCATGATATCGTCACATAAATGGTGAGAATTCGTTTGAGGGAGAGTCCGTTCACCTGTTCCATTTTCATCAGGTTGGAAAATAGATTCAAGGTATTCTGCAAACCGCTTCGCTTTTTGTTCATTATTAATTGCCCATTTATTATTGCTGCTTTCTCTGATCGGAGGAATTGTAAAGTTGTTTTTATTTATACTTTTTGTAGCTTTCCATAAAGCGTAGTCTGTACAACGGTTACCTGTTAATTTTTCAAGATAATTTTCAGTGAGTTCGTCGTTATAGTGTTGTATTTTTCTGTTAATTTTTTTTGCCAAATTGTTGAGAATTCTTTTATCTTCTGGACATCTAGTATAATGCCACACTTTGCGTTGTTTTCTTTTTTGCTCAATTAATATCTTGATTTCTCTAGGATAGACATTTCCTCTAGTTCCTTTATTGGCTACAGGTGTGTGTTTCCAGAGTGATTGTTGTATAAGTTTTATAAAATTTTCCAATTCGCTATTTAATTGCTCAGTTGTCTTGAGTGGAGTTCTCAAGTTTATATTGCGGTCTAAGTCTGTTCTAAAGCCTTCCCAATCAGTTTGCTTGTTAACCAAAGCAGGAGGTTTTTCTTTTAGTATAATTTTGTCATTAACTTCTAAAAATATTGCAGAGTGGTCAGAGTTCATATCATAACTCTGGTACGTTTTTAGATAATTTGTAGATATATTCTTGACAATAAAAAAATCTATAAGGTCAGGTATTTTATTTGGATCGGTTGGCCAATATGTTGGAGTTCCCGTTGATGTAGTATCACATTTCATTTCTTTAATAGCACTCATAAGTTCTTTGCCCTTAGTTGTTGATAGCCTTGAGCCCCAATATGTGTGCTTGGCGTTGAAGTCCCCTCCAAGTATAAATCGATTACCAAGGCATCGTAAGAAATTCATATACTGATCTTTTTTTATGTTATATCTGGGTGGACTGTAGATAGACGAAACCACCACCACTTGTCTTTTTGTTCTCAGACTGATCGCCACAGCTTGTATCTCTTTTTCTTCGTAAGTATAGTACTCATGGTGATCTATTTGTTCCTTGATGATGACAGCACTTCCTCCTCTTGATGTATTATCCGGATGTAGTGCGTGATAAATTTTGTAGCCCTTAAATTTAATGTGACATTGTTTAGTAAAATGTGTTTCAGATATAAGACACACATCCACTTTTTCCATGTCTAGGATAACTTGCAGTTCATTTTTATGCTTTAGTAATCCATTTGAATTCCATACCATTATTTTAATTATGTTATTCATTTTTGTGGCTTGGCAATAGTAGATATTTTGGTGCTACTTTCGATTTTTTGGAGACGTTCGTCAAACGATAGCATAAGTTTTAAGATATCGTTTAACTTCTTATCAGTACTATCGACATTTTTGATAATATTTGAATTATTTCTGCTCGTTACCTGGGCATAAGATAATGTATTTTTTGTGGTTTTGGTGTAACTAGCTTTATTTGAACTAGATTTAATTGCACTTTTTTTATTATGTGTTTCTGATTCTTGATTCGTCGATCTCGCTGGTTCTCCTGGCTTAGCATTTCTTGTTCTACTTTTGTTGCGTAGCATTTGTATTTCTTTGGCAACGAGACACCCTCGATAGTTTGCAGGGTGGTTATCGCCACAGTGGACACATTTAGGTTTTTCTTCTTTAGATTTTTTGCAATCACTCGTTAGGTGTTTTCCAGTGCATTTTACACACCTAGGTTCTTTGGAACAGAACTTTTGTGTATGTCCATATGCTTGACATCTCTTGCACTGGGGAACTAACCTATTAGTTTTAATTGCCTGTATTTCAACTTTACAGCCCAAAATTGTATTTATTTTGTAAATTTTATTTACATCTTCATCATTAGAAAATGTGAGCATAAACATATTTAAAGGTTCTTTTCTTCTCCAGCTTAGCTTATTGATTGCTTCAGTTATTTTTAGCCCTTTATTTTGTAGATCTTCAACAATTCTTTCTGGTTTACACGAAAAGTGTAGTTTTTTTGCCATGACTCTAATGGGTCTGTGCTGTTTGTTTTCATATGAGTGCCAGGAACACTGCTTATTATTCAATAACTCCGTTATTGATCTATACGAGTCCTCAGTGCTTGTATTTATCTTCAAAGAGTTACCGCTGAGCATTTTGGTTGTAAATGTATCAGCCGACTGGGTAGCTGTTAACAGGTCGTATAATTTTTGATATTCCATTACTTCGTCCACTATTATTGGTGGTGGTAATGGAGATTTTTTTATTTTTTCCTTCTTTTTTTTCTTGAGTAGAGTGCTCAGTATGTCGCTCTGATTTTACATCTTGGGAGGGTGAAGTGTTCAGTTTTCTTTTCTTCCGAGACTTCGTCCGGATCCACTCTGTTTCTTTTGCGAGTTCTTCCTCGTCAGTGTGGTAATCCATTGAATTTGATTCTGTAGCAGTTGGTGCAGGTTGGCTCTTTGCCAAGCATTGCAACTGTTCTTGCAGAATCTCTATTTGGCATTTTAAATCGCCTACTAGAGTTTCTAGTTTTTTTCTCTCTTCTCTTTCAGCTCTGTAGTAGCTGTATAGTTCGTGCTCGAGATCGGTTTTTAACTTGATCTGCTGATCCTTCTCGGATGAGCCTGACGCCATTATTAGAGCTATACGTGTGTATTCGCCTTAACAATGTTAGTCACGTTCGGAACGTCATTATCTAGGTCGCCACATTATAGTTCATTAAACTTAATGTATAGCACTACACAACTTGTGCAATGCGATATAATGATGCGCATGCACTTTTTCGCGTAAGTCTCAGTGACAAGCGTTCGCAAAGGAGGTCGAACGATCACTGATGAGTATTTATGATGTTTTTATTTTATTACTGTCGAATCAGATAGGCGGAATAAATACATTCCGAAAATATAATATTAGAACCAAGAATAATATTAATATTAAAAGAATTACCAATTCATATACGTACTTATTAAGTTTTATAAATTTAATTCCAAACTCTACTTATGTCACTTGATCATATTGTACCGACAATCGTTCACAAAAGATCCAAATTAGGTCTTCAGCTTTTACCTTGGCCTACGCATACAACCTACGATAGAGTATAGCCAATACTAATGATAATGTCGACAATAATGTTTAAATTATGTTTAATTATTGTCATGACCCAATTATTGTCATTTTTAAAACGCTTTCACACATACCTATATTATATTTAACCAACATTGTAAATATGTCGGATACTGAATATTATTAATTAAGTTTTTGAATACACTAGATTATAATGGTACAGAAAAATTACTGGAACCTTTACCAAAGTAAACTACACATTTTTATTGTAAAAGCTAGGTCTATACATAGGAACCAAATTATACCTTTGTAACAACTTAACTACAACTAAGTTGGCTATAGGGATCTAAAAAAATCATTGAGTTAATAAAAAAAAAATGTATATATTGTATGTAGTATTAAGGTAATACATATATAGTATTGTTTGATATATTTGTAATTAAATAGTGTTATTGTGCTTTGTGTAATGCTAGGCTATTCCTTTTTTCTTTTCGTATTTACTTTGTTGATAACAACCTACAAATTTAATGCTCCTATGTTTTGTTGGGAGAGCACTGGCTCCCATAACACAGTATTTTTACTAGTTTGGGAGCCTGGGTTTGCCCTAATACCAATTGTAAGAATTGTTTCAATAAAATTTATTTCATTTCATTTCATTATTTCCAGAATCCTGGATGCTGGATTCTGGTTTTGGATGAATGATGCTTGTCTCGAAATCGAAAACCAAATTCTGGATTCCGGATGCTTTCTTTATACTGGTTCTCTCTTCAGCACTCAAGTAGGAACCAAGAGTCACCATTTCTGGAAACCGAACCTTGATCCATCGTTGATGACCAGGATACAATATCCACCATTCATTAATACCTAGGTCCTAGGTATAATTATACTTAATTGAAAAAACATATCCATATAAGTATAAAATAAATAACTCAAAATATTGACAATAGTATAGTACGTATGCGGTACGTATTTTATTGTCGAAAAGTTTTGGCAATATTTGTAACATATTAATTAGTAAAGAAATATACTTTATATACTTTGAAAGTTGCTACAATTTAATAAACATGTTGAAACAGTAAAAATAACAGTTTGAATAAAATACGTATTTCTACAACCATTTTAATTTTAGAAATAGACGTTTTGTTATATTTTTGATACCCCCTGATATTTGTGTTACGTTAGTTGTAAAGAGTACTTATTTACTCAGTCAGTCGTAAATCTTTAAAACTGAATTGACAAGATAATAATAACCATCGAATGTGAATTTAAATGTTGACCTGTACCTACATTTAGGTAGATAGTAGGTAGGACAAACCTGTAGTTTGATCTCTAGTAAAATAGTGCGTACCGATTTAGACGGGCAATCGAATCTGCACTTATTTTCTTAACGAGTATGAATTAAAATTTAAAAAAAGAATCTTTGAAGAACTTAATACATCAAATACCTATATTAGATTACATGTATTCATATTATAATTAACTAGCTGATCCTCGCAACGTAGTGTGCGTCAAAAGGGGTTCCCGGTTCAGGTAGTTTCTAAGCTTATTCATTACAACCAAACAAAGTTTTCCTCTTAATAATATTAGTGTAGATTAATTTCCAAACATAAATACAAAAATTAATAAATTTACCTGTGTTATCATGTAGAGATCTACTAAGTGGTGGTGCCGGGGGTGTAGCGGCATGTTCTCCTCCATACAGACCACTGAACTCTTCCGCCGAAGATGAGGAGGCGTTGCTGCATTTACGGCTCTTGTCAGGTGTGTATTTACTCTCACCACCAGAGGGCAGGAACTTGGCGTCCGTCTGGTGCTCATCCAACAGCCCGGGTACACCGAGCAGCCCTCCCACTAGGTTCGGCCGCAGCTCCTCCATGATCTTAGAGCCCTGGCCACAGCCTCCTCCGCCTGTGAAGTTGAGCTGTCGGCTGAAGAAGGCCGGGAAGATGTTGAACTGCTGTGGGTCTGGCAGCGCGGCGAGATGCGGCGCGGGAGGCTCGCCAGCCCCCGCGCATGTCGTGCTCTTGAACTCCACCGTGCTGTGGCCGGTGCGCTGGCTCAGCGAGCAGCGCGTCTCTCCCGCGCTCTTCACTTCTACTTCGGGACACTCGCCGTCGCCGTCGGCTCGGCTCCGACGCTCACTGACTAACCACATTATAGTGACGTCGCGCGACGCGTTCCGTCCGCGCCGCCCCGCGATTTAATTGTTCGCGACTGCGCGAGAGGAACTAACGTCGCCGCCCAGAGGCGAGACAGAAACAGCCTGTGCCCATCCCCGTAATCGATGTAAAATCTTTATAGGGATCCTGCATCCCATTCACCCTCGGCGCGAGACTCGTAGTGGCGGGGGCGGGTCGATGGGGCGGCAGGTTGTTCGTCGCCGGTGATTGGTGGTTGCCTCGACTCGGCGCCCGCACCGCTTCAGGCCAGATACGCTTTTCTTTGTTTTATTGTCCCCACGGCTTCTCGTCGATCTTGCGTTTAAAGTTTATGCATTGCACCATGTTTTGTTTCAGAAAACATAAAATCGTGTATGAAGTTCTTGAGGCGAAACATGCATTCGTTCAAATGAACGAAGTATTGTTCTGTGCGTTTGATATTAATAGGTGAATATATTTTGTATGTAAAAGCTTTAAATACTTTTGTCAATGCAAATAGGTTTAACAATAAACGTGATGACAAGTGTGTCGACGATTCATTCGGGAGATAGAAACCCTTTATTAGGGAGCTCCCTGTTCATTATGGCTATGAATATCATTAGCTGTATCAAGTTCGCAAACCGAATGCGCTCTCACTTTGTAATGAGATCAACGATTAGATACCACAGATAAATTTGGTATTGACCGAAATTGTTATTGAATATTATTAAATTACTTTATTTGAATAGTAAAATGAACGGATACACATGTTCTGTTTTTAACTATTTCTTTTCTCATTTTAAGTTTAATGACTATTTTATTTCCCTAAAGTTATTTAAGTAAGCTTTTATTTTGTATATTATTTTTAAGAAAAATATTTCGTTAATGACGATTTTTATCACTATATTCTTTCTTATTACTCATTTTACTTAAAATTTAAGGTACCTACTTAATATGATAATATGGGTAATAAAGCAGGATACAGACAAAACCAAAACTAGTTCCTCATATTATCACTCAATTATTTTCAGAATATTGAAAATAATTAAATTGAATGATCAAAAATTTTGTCAGTAATTAGCAAATATAAGATGTTTAAAACAATTCGCGAATATAAATTAGGCGGAAGGCAAAGTAGAATTCTACTTATGAACTAAAAGGAAGTTTCGGGAAGTAAGACGGGGAGAAGTGAAATGTCTTAGAACTTTATTAGCAGTTTTAATTGATTCCCCGCTCCTTGAAGTAAGACTTCGGCTTAAGACAACTTCAGAGAGAAATGTTAGTGTAAACTTAACTTATATGTAGGTATAGTATGTATGTTACTATTGTGTTCAGATTTTATCTTTGTATAAGGAACTATTAGACACAGGTTTTCTCAAAAGAAGGATTAGTGGTAGACATGGTCCACCACATGTTGGTAGACCCCCCACAGGATGGACTGACGATCTGGTCAAGATTGTGGGAGGTCACTGGATGCAGATGGCGCAGGACCGGTCGATGTGGCCAGGTTTGGAGGAGGCCTATGTCCAGCAGTGGACGTCTGTGGACTGATGATGATGATGATGGTCCACCACGCTTACCCAATGCGGAATGAGGACTTCACATTTCTTCGAAGAATCTTTAGAATCCTTTTCCAATATGCAGGTTTCCTCACGATGTATCCTTCACCGTTTTTTGGGCAGCGGTGTTGTAAAAATTACACATGAATTTTTTTCAAATTAAGATTTAGAGGTGCTGGCCAATTTTAAACCCAGAACGAACCTTCCGTACGGTAGGCAAGCACTTCAAGCACTCGGCCACCACAAGTTTTTGAGTGCAGAACAATTATTGATGTCATTTTCATAACTTTTTTCGGCAAAATAAAACATTGGAGTACTTGAAGAAGTGTTTAAATTAGGTACCTGACACGTGAACTTGCCTATTCCAGTCCGTAACTGTATTAGTCGAAGGTCTGCGCCGCGACGTTGTAAAAAGATCTCCATTAGCACATTAAGTAAATGAGTTTGAGCAAAGATTCACAACTTTCTCGGGAACTTAACTTTTAATGGCAGGAACGAAGTTGTGTGATGCTGTATGTGAACTAATGTGTTAGGTCTTTGTTTCAAAGAGGTGATCTTTAATCGAATTGACTTGATGTCTTGTCCTTCTTCAAATGAGATTTATAGACACGTTTATTGGGAAGGTTATTGGTAAGTACGTATCACGCTATGTGTTGCAATTGTAAGTAATTTTAAATTCTCACAAAAGTGAGATTAACTCAAAAATCATTTATCTTAATGTACCATGACTTATCCTCTTTAAACAAGGTTTAAGATAAGTTATGTTGTATGGTGCGATATATTCGACAGTCTCTCAATGTCTTAGCGTTGCAGAGGACCATCAGCGACGGTAACAACTTACCATCAAGCGGTAAGTTCGTTTATCTAGAATAAAAAAGAAATCCTTAAAATCACTTGAAAGCCACCTATTCTTAAATCTTAAAATTATTGGTCAATGACAATTATCTCCACAATAATGCAAGTCTGTCCAAACATTTAGCTAACAATACGACAAATTGCAACATTTGTGAGACCATGTGCGGTACCGCCTACTCTCCACCCCCTTATTTAGATCCGAACTGCGCTTCTAATCATACCCTCGCCACTATTATCAAACGAATTGTTAGTTTTCGACGAATATTGGCGGCACGTGCCTTTGATAAAGCGATACGTAGACATCTTGTATTTGTGTCGATAGGAATATCGAACAGTTTATGTAGAGGAAATATATTTATGCTAAAGCACTATCGCAGGAATTAGAAATGCTGAATTAAAAAAAATACTTTGGTTTTTCATAATTGTGTTGCAATTGAGAAAAAAAGGGAATATGAAAAAAAAAACAGAATAATGTTAGTTTGCACTCAAAGTCGATTTTGTAAATTGTGAACAAATATAAATTTGCACTATTACACTCAAAATATTAGAACCGACTTCCGTATCCGAATGTATAGGTACCGACTTCTGTAGGAGTGGGTTCATTATGACAACACGGCATCGCCTCTGTACAGCCTCAGCACCGTCTCGCTTATATTGTTCTTAAAACTTAATTCTAAACCTGCCAAAACTAATACCTATAGGTAGTATTGATAACACTAGTTTCCGATACCAAAATGTTATTTGGCGTCAAGAATCCCATGCAATTTTCCGTCAATAAAACTCGTATTAGAAATAGTGAGGCATCGCGTCGGAAGAGCGTCGGAATAAATTCTGGTCGGTCGCGTCGACGTGAATGCTTCCCGTGGGCGCACCGCATCCGACGCTTCCGGCCTCCACGACGTTCCTGGCTTCTTCATATTTATATAGCTGACCGGAGACGGAAAAACTGGCTTGGAGACGGTAGAAATATCGCGGAATGTACACAAGGATTCTACTTTGTAAAGTACAAGTACAATAAAAACATTTAAGATTAGGTTTTAGATTGTTTAACCCAAAGAGGTCGATTGTTTGAAATTGTTATGCACACTGCATTGGAATACGTTACTTAAAGAAAAATCTTGATTGTTTTATCAAGGAAACAATTAGACAAACCAAATGAGAAATAAATGTAGAGTTAGAGCACCTACGTGCGTCTAGACAGTATTTGACTGTATTTGTGGAGACGCTTGACTATGTTATGTAAGAAATACTCCCACCTTACTTTATTATCGGCCTTATCGTTCAAAAATTAAAATACTCTCCATAGAGGTACTACCTATATGCCAAACCGATATCACCAACGGCTGTACTGTACTGTCACAACCCATTACTGCCCACTGCTGAGCTCAGGTCTCCTCCGAAGAGGGGTTAGGCATAGTCCACCACGTTTGCCTAATGCGGATTGGGGACTTCACATATCTTCAAAGGATTTTTAGAACCCTTTTCCGATATGCAGGTTTCCTCACGATGTTTTCCTTCACCGTTTTTAGCCAGTGGTGTTGTGAAAAATTGCACATAAATCTTTTTCATGTTAAGATTTAGATGTGCAAGCCGGCCGGTTTTGAACCCGCGACCTCCCGTACGGAAGGCAAGCGCTTCAACCACTCGGCCACCACGACTATTAGAGAGACTACTAGAGATAAAAAGTTACAGCAAGTTTAAAATTGGTACATCAACAAAATGTAAAACTAAAGAACACCCTACCTGATAGGTTTCTGGGAGCTGAACTAGCCGGAGGGGGTTTACGTAGCGGGTAGCGGGGGGAGGTAATTGCTCGAGATGATGTTTAATAAGTTTTTAATGGCTACGACGGCACGAGCCTCGTTTAACCGTACCCGAATGTATACCAATTAGGCCCAGTATAATCTGAGCTATAATACCTCTCCTTTCGGCCAAATAAATTGGAGCTGATAGGTGTATGTTGAAGGGAATTTGAAGCTCAATTTATAGTGGTGACGGTGTGTCTGTCGTTCTCAGGAACATTTCAATTTCGTTTTATAATGCACCCTTACCCTTTATGTTAACTTTTCGATTTGTCTTCTTTTATTATTGATACCGTCCCGATTTGTGTAGATAGGTACACACATATTTAAGAACTACATAATGTTACTTGTTTAAATACTATGTAAATCGATGTTTACAGGGATTTCATTTAAGAAATGATGACGGAAAAATGAAATCAGTTTAGTAAAAAATGATATTTAGGTTCGTTGATTGTGTTCATAATTGGGAAAATCTTTTAGATTTTAGACTATTCAGTCACAATATTTTGTCTGTAATTAGGGTTGTAAATGTCGTGCATTTATACGTGCGTTTTTATTTATAAAATCTATGTCAAAGTTTTTACTTAAAGCCTCTTATTTTAATTTTGATATTAGAATGTGTTCAAAGTAGGAAAGGGAAATATAACCCCACATGAGCCCTTAAAAGCAAATGTAGATATAAACGCCCTTTCAGTCACTGTGAAATATTGAGAGTTTATTTCATAATTCATCCTTTTAAGCCATTTTCTCTTTTAAATAATTTATGAAGTCCCAGATTTGTTAAGCAGCAATTAATTATTACGCTTTAAATGTCTGAAAATGGTTGCTTTTTTGATGTTACAGAATTCCCTGTTAGGAAAAACAGGTATGTTTATGTTATAATATTTGGTTGATCATAAATATTTCATTGTAATACTTGCAAATATACTATGAAGAAACAGGATTATTTTGTGCATGTTAAGTTTTTATTATGGTCTTTAAGTTTATAAATTTCCGGTTATAAAATAAGTAGGAGCGCTTAATTTCAAATTATGATCGATTATAATCACTTATAGATTATAACTAAAAAGTTTATCTTGTTCAACGTAATGGTACCTTATTACTTATTATGTAAGTAGTAGGTTTTGTTAAAAGGTAATATCTACCTTCAAAACAACACCAGAGGGAACCAACTCTCGTCCACTAGTAGTAAGATTCCTGAGAAAATACACCCGGGACTCGTTCCTCAAATCCTGCAAAACCCGCCGCGGCCTAACCACCACGGATATGGAGATCCCTGGACCCAAGCGCCTAATCTTCTTCAATGAAAGACTAACTAAAGAAAACCGTCATTTATTTCGAGATGCAAGACTTCGCTCTAAAGATCACAATTTCAAATACTGCTGGGTTAAGAACGGTGTCATTTTTCTTCGTAAACAAGAAGGCAGCCCGGCGATTTCTGTTAAAAGCCCGGAAGACTTATCACGGTACTGTCCTATTACATAATACCAAAACTTGCAGTATTCTTAGTAACTCTCAGAACATTAATTTTATTTTAGTACTTTCTATGAAAAAAATTATAATTATTTCTTTAAAACACAACTGTAGTCACCAAAATTTTAATTTTGTTAATTTACTGTTTCGTTGCTTCGTTGTGTTTTGTTATTATTTTTTCAATGAGGAACTCACAAATTATACACAAATGTTTAATTCTTATATTCAACTCACACAATACAAAAAACACTCACACTCACACTACAAACTTTTCACACTCTTTTCATTTACACCTCTTCACAAATCTGAGACAAAAACACTAGTAAAGAAAGGGCTGAAATCTTATCTAATTAACTCTTACCTAACCAGATGTGGCGTGAAAGTGGTATGCAATGTACTCTCATACTCTTTTTATTTTTTGCAAATTACCTGCTTAGTAATTAATGGATTTACTTGACCTCTCTAAAGATATTGACGAAACCCTTACAATTGATTGCATTACCACTGACTCTGTCGCAGCTTGTAGTAAGCTACTTAGCCCACATCAAAATCAATTTAAAATTCTAACTTTCAACATTAGAAGCTATCAACACAATATCGAAGATTTCCTAGTGGCGCTACATCAGCTCAACGGTAACTTTGATGCATTGATCTTAACAGAGTGCTGGCTTACGGAAAACATCATACTCGAACACATACCAGGGTACACAATCTATAGATCAACCCATCAACTCAACAAAAATGGAGGCATAGTCATTTACATTAAATCATCGTGGAACAGTGCAGTACACTTTCCGGTGATCGAAATAGAGGATGCAGACAGTCTTCTTATACACTTATCTGACGACATAGCACTATTAGGTATCTACCGCTCTCCCTCCACCCATAACATTCAAAAATTTTTATGTAGCATAGACACATTATTAACATCCATAAAGCACAAACCTACAATAATGTTAGCCGGCGACATTAACATAAATATTAATGATTCTGATTGCCAGCAAGTAGACAGCTATCTCTGTCTCCTAGCATCACACGGTCTCCTACCAATCATTACGAAGCCTACCCGAAACCTTGCATGTCTTGATCACATTTTTATTAAATCATTCTGTAATCATCCTTCTGGAATTGTTTGTAACTCCTCAATCACTGATCACAATATAGCCATCCTCTTACTTCCTCTAATCCTACAACATAAAAACCAGCCACCATCATCCTGTAAAAAAAGAATAGATTGGGACGCCACAGTGGCCGAGCTCAACTCAGCCGATTGGTCTGCAGTGACAAATGACTCCTGTGCTGACTCTGCACTTAGTAAATTTAACAACATAATAGCATTCACACTGAATAACAACACTATCAAAACATATCACCATAGTCACAGAGCAAAAATCATAAAACCATGGATAACTCCTGGTCTCATCAAATGCATGAGGCATAGAGATAAACTACATAAAGACTGTAACTCAGCACCTAGTGACACCACCAAAAGAATTATTTTTACCAGATACAGAAACTTTTTAAATACACTACTACGCAAAATAAAAAATGATTACTACAGATCGCAAATAAATAACTATAAGAAAAACCCCAGAAAACTGTGGAAAACAGTAAAATCCATATGTGGAATAGATCACAAAAATTCAAACAATAATAAACTACTAACCACCTTCAATGATCATCAACACCAAATTAACAGTTGCAATCACTATTTTTCAACAGTAGGAGAAAAATATGCCTGCAGATTGCTGAGTAATTTAGCCACAACCACCGATCATCTAATTAAACAGGACCAAACTTCCTACGCTAATACCAGCTCACTTTTTCTACAACCCACAGACGCCAAAGAAATTTTACAAATAGTCCAAAAACTCAAATCAGATAGCGCGGCTGGCCCGGACAATATTACCACTTCATTAATAAAAAAAACTATAAATACTACTGTAGGTCCACTTGTTCACATTTTCAATCTGAGTATGGAACAGGGTATCTTCCCTGAACCCTGGCGAGTAGCTGCTGTCATACCTCTGCATAAAAGCGGACAAACAGACCTACCAGAGAACTATAGGCCCATTGCCTTATTAAGTGTTGTATCCAAAATTTTAGAGAGAGTAGTAAACCGCAGACTTGTAAATTTCCTAAACAAACACTCCATCATTTCTGAAAGGCAATTTGGTTTCCGATAGGGAAGGTCAACGGAAGACGCTGCCACACTATTAACGGACACCATCGCTCAGCATACTGCCAACGGCGAACGCTGTATCGGGGTGTTCCTTGATCTTGCAAAGGCTTTTGACACGGTTTCTGTTGACCTTCTCTTGCGGAGACTCGAGGCAGCTGGCGTACGAGGAACCGCTTTAAAATGGTTTACGAGTTACCTGACCTCGCGAAAACAGTATGTCCGTATTGATGAACTAACAAGTCAAACACTACCGATCAACTATGGAGTCCCGCAAGGAAGTGTACTAGCCCCCACTCTCTTTACTTTATACATCAACAACATACTAAACCTAAAACTAGAAAAGGCCACAACAATAGCTTACGCTGACGATACTGCAATCGTGTTTCACGGCAAAGATTGGAAACAAGTCTTTCTCTCTGCCGAAAAAGGACTCTCTCAGATAGCTAACTCTTTAAACTATAGTCTTCTTACTTTAAATCTCCTAAAAACTAAATACATAACCTTTGCAAAGACCAGTAGATCAGAACCACCACCTGCGTTGAATTTAAAAATACACACATGCAACCCAGAAACCACCCACATTCCAAACTGCTGCTGTGCGCCAATCTCGAGAGTAAAAAACATAAAATATTTGGGTATTACAATAGACTCCAATCTGTCATTCAAGGCTCACACAGCCGCATTGACAGGACGTGTCCGTAAATTAATCTATATCATGAGAAAGTTACGCGACTGCACCCCCATCGACATTTTACGCCAGGTTTATTATGCACTGTGCCAATCAATTCTCCAATACTGCATTGGAGTGTGGGGAAGTGCTGGAAAATGTTCCATGATCAGCTTGGAAAGAGCGCAACGCTGTCTCTTAAAAGTGGCACTCAAGAAACCGTTCAGATTCCCTACTGACAAACTACTCACCGAATTCAATGTACTATCAGTACGTCAATTGTTTATTTTAAACGCAACACTGCGAGCACATACACACGTTAAAAAACGCCCTGATTACGAAGACTTAACCAAGAAACGTATTTACAGAATCCCTCTCCCCGCCGCTAACTCAGAACTGGAAAGAAGATGTCCATATTTCACACATCTATTTGTTTATAACGAAATATTGAAAATAGTGCCTGGTAAAATTACCTCTTACTCTATATTTGAATTCAAACAGGCAGTCACTAAAACACTTCAAAAGCTCTCGTATATAGACACCGAAAAGTTGTTGACCATAAACTACTGAGTTTCACACACACACGCACCAAAACACACACACACACACACACACACACACACACACACACACACACACACACGCACACACACACACACACACACACACACACACACGCACACACACACACACAAACACATACTCATACACATCACTCAATTCATATTCTACCTTCTCATTTGTATTTGCTCACCTTTTACAAAATCCTCAAATTTATAGTAGGTCTATTTTGTTTTTGTTAGAAGTTGTATATTTTATTTTCATTTTCTTTTGTTTTTGTACTACCTATTACATTTTACTACATCGACATGTCCGTCCTGGTTATTGTAAAGGAGCCCCGTAGCACAAGCTACAGCTTAGTACGGGACTCGCTGTTTTAAAACACAAATGTAAACTGTAATGGTAATAAATAAAAAATTTCAAATTTCAATTTTCAAATTTCATCATAATATACAATAATCTACATATTGTAGGTACGTTATCGTTTAAAATAACTAAGAACTGAGCCATTTGTAATGAGCTTCAATACTAGCCTCTGGAATAACCACACAAGCGTCATTTTCTTTCAACAACTAAATTGAAATAGATCCTTATTCCTTTAAATACTGTAACAGAAATTTGCTGGCACAACAAGAAAACGCTAAAACCAGAAAGCGTTTTCAGTTGCAACGTATTTTTGATTGTAAACTTTAAGCGTAAGAGCTACAGTTGATTTTTCTTTGCTCTGAACTTTCAGTAAAGGCTTTCCATCGCTGTCATGTTTATGTTTATAGCTCTCTGTTGTGGGGAAGTTAAAAAGAGACGGGTGTATGTAAGCGTGTGAGGGATTGTGTGATCGATACAGCGACTCGTGGGCTCGAGTACCGAAGCCTTCTCTAATGGTCGTTTTCTTACATTTGCATGCTAATTGACTTCACCGCTTCAGCTTTCTGCGATGTTCCTTTTGTCTCTCGTATGTGTGACGTAAATTGGTGCGAATTACCGTCTTGCTCGTGGAGATGTGGAGATATTTAAATGTCTATTTTCTAAAGTCAGCCTGTGTTTTTTATTGTACTTCGAACAGAAATTAAAACAGAATTGAACTAATATGTATTATATTATTGTAAACCTAATCTAAGCATATTTCATAATGTATTGAATTATATAAATAGTTTTTTTAATAACTTGCTTTTTATTTTTTTTTGTCTTGTCAACAGATCAGCAGTTACCGTTACTCATGGACCTCTGCATTGTCAGAGGACACTGCGGGAACGCTACCTACGGGCTACGGCTTACCTTTGAGGACTTTACTAGTAAAATAATAATTGTTTTAAAGCTTGTCTTAAAGTTTAAGGGGGTTCTCTTTTGACCAACAATCTACAAACTTAAATTGGATTGTTAGCGTCGGTCATACAAATCAATTTTAACTATTAACATCACGAAATGGTTATTCTAAGAATCTTCAAATTTAAAATTTAGGTTTAACTAAAAAATAATCAACAAATTGTTGCAGAGCATGTTCTTAAACAAAATATCTTTACGCATTTTCATCCACATTTCCTAACTATCTTTAATTGTTAAACGCAACACATCCTACATTATACACATAAGGTACATACAACCTACTAAATGAAACATAAATCTGTGTGCTACGAACAATAAATTTTCGGTTTTCTGTATCAAACGGAGATTTGCGGCGTAAGGGGTGCCGTGAGGCGTTGCTAGGCAACCAACTCCTACCCCACACCCCACCCGGATCACTTTTAAACTTTCATGCCAGAAAGTTTTTAAGGTTTGCTTGCGGCTCTTAGATTCGCCGTCTTTTTTGTTTTAAGCCTCTTTACGTCGAAAAACAACGTCTTGTTCTTCTATATGTGACCTTAGAATGTTCGAGAAAAATTGACAGATGGGTTCCGGCAAAAGCCAGTCCGAGGTAAATTGATTTAGTTTTAAAATCTTAAACGTGAAAGCGTTCTTACCTGTTTTAATACTTGGTTAGTTAATGGTTACTTATCGGTGTTTTTTAACATTTTGTGGTACACTTGATAGGAAATCTATAATATTATTTGACATTCCAAGATATAGGTACGACTCAACAAAGTAACACAAAAATTTCATCTGGATTTTTTTCTACTGACTTGTACTTTTGTAAGGAACTCATTCAATGGTTACAGCTCGTTAAATCACATAAAACCTTTCCTACATTGCCTTTTTTAAAACTAATTCAAAAAAAGAAACCAAGACCTATCGACCACGCTTTTACACATAAAGTTTTTAATACAAGAGAGTACTGTGTACAAAATTGATGAGGGAAGGTAACCGCGGTGGCAGCAAACCCGACTCGAAGGTGCTTTTAGTCCCTAATTGGTTGGCTTTTAAGACTGTCGGTTGTACATTTGACGTCGTGTGTTAGCTCAAAAATAAATCAACGCGCAGAAAAATGTAAACGTTTGGTGCTTTTATTTTAGAAGCCGTTTGCTTCTAAAAGGTTTTAGTTTGATGGTTTTATTTATTTTTTGGTTGTTTTAGTTTAATATTTTTAGTTCGATATTTTATGATGCTCGTAGTTTAGTAACTTTGATTTTGCCTTCATAGATGAAATTTGTGCAGAGTATGCATTTACAACAATTTTTTGGTGCCAAAACACTTCTTAAGCACTGAAACACATACATGAAACTATTTTTTTAGGGAAAGGTACCTATTTTCAATAATATATTTAGTTGTTCAAATCATCATCATCAGTGGCGCTACAACCTCTTGTGAGTCTTGGCCTACTCTGATTTCTTCCTCAAGACCGACAGAAAAGAAACTTAGGTACAAAATCAACGAAAATTTAAAAGATTTTAGTCCCTAATAATAGTTTAATTACATAAATTAGTTTCCAAGGAGCTCGTGTACACTTTTCATGTAGTGGTGCCCTAAAAATATTTAATTTTTTTAAACTTGATTCGACATTTTTTCGAACTAATTAATCGTTTATCATTAAAATACAGATTTCTAGTGTCGATAGTTACTATTCATTCTACAATTCATTTTTTCAAAAATAAGGCTTGGTAACAAAACTTTTCGTCAACATTGTATAAAATCAAAGAGTGCCAAGCCCTTATTGTATAATATAATAAAAAAAAATTGTTGTTAACATTTTTTGATATTAAAACAGTGCTCACAGAAACTGCTTTTTATGCAACAATACAAGTAACTATTATGCTAATTGTGGTTTTGTTTTGTTATAGCAGAAGTGGGCGTTCGAACACCCGGGCATTGATTGTTTGCAAAAATATTTTGACAAGAAAATTCTAAGTTGTCCCGCTGTCAAAATTGCCGCCTAATTCGAAGCGCGCGCTCATTCCCGCCTACTTTTTTTTTTGAAATTAGAACTGTTAACTTTTTTATTGGAGGCACGTGGCGAGGATTTGGCTTTGTGCCACTTTTGCTGTGATTGTCGTGCGATTCAGAAAATAGGTTAGGAATCTAATTTGAACCTCAATAATAGATGTTTTGAATCGATAATCATATTTTATTACGCGTTTACCTATTCTACTAAATTTGATATCATCCAAAAAAATAACATTGAAATGTAACGGTTGATGAAATACTGAAATATTATAGGTAATTGTTTTTTTTTTATTCATTTTTGTTAACAAAATCAAATTAATTAATAATTTCTTTTTATCCCAATATTATGAGATTCTCATAAAAATAGACAGCGAATATTTTATTTTAAAATATTATGTTTAGTACATAATTAAACTCTTACTTCACATATTTAACCCCTCAAACATTTCTAGCAACGACTGCCATCTAGTTTTCATGTTTGAAAACTTCGCGAAACTTAATACTCATGCGTGGAAAACTGAAATTACTAATGATATAATTTGAACCTTATGCTACAATACTAAGGTATATTTTATTCTGTATGTTTTGCGCATGCGTCGTCCGATTGATTTCTTGTGTGACACAAGTTGTGTCAGTGTTTTGACATATCAAGATGTGTGCTTTGATTTTTTGTAAATAAATAAAACACACGAAAGGAGAAGATTTTACTAATTATAATTAGAAGAATGGCGTATTTTTTCATGTGCCTGTAATGGCTAATTTTTTACACACTGGAAACGAAACAAATTAAAAATGTTTCAAATTGAATACAAATTTGGTGAGTTTACCCTATTATTCACAGCCTTTAAATAATATAATTTTTGCCGGATTTCTCGTATCGTTGATGAAATTATGGCTTCATAACTTGGATTAAAAATTCATCTGGAAATTGTTAAAAAAACTAAATTTTGAGGAATTTTAAACCTCAATCGTATAACATAAAGTAAGTGTAAATAATGTTGAGATTTATAAAGGAATCTCTGACCCGCACTGTAATCGCATGAGACTTAGGGTTTTATAGCATGATAATACGATGGGCTGGTTAGGGGCATACACTGAGCTGTAATCCAAAGGGTACACACGGACGTAACGAATGAGATGCAAATAAAAAATGACCAAGGGTTGTAGTGTTAAAGTTATGTCGGAAATATATTTAAAAAACTAAAGCAATCGTAATGTTACACATACCTACTTGTTATTAACACTGAAACTCAACTACTAATGTAGATAAACTCCTTATATGAACGAGAGTACTTTGTAGTTTGTATCTAATTAAGACTAAGTTGTGTTGTCTAAGAATTTTAGACAACACAATTTAGTCTACGATGTAGTTTACATTTTGTCAAAAGTAGCGACTCTAGAAATTGCCAAAAGAAGACGAATACGAGAAAAGACAAATATTCTTTTAAATTATTTTTTTTGAATTTAACAATTCAATGAGAGGTTCAACTTCTATCGTAACATTGACCAAATCTAAAATTAATATAAAATTTCAAAAACGTGAGCCAAACATTCAAGTCGTGTGTCACACATCAAAGAGAAGAATCGCTTTGTAAGGACACCCCGACATATGGAATGTACACTTGTCACCGCGAGCGCATAATTTGTACTCCATTTACGTCTTTATTTTATGCAGTGGGTTCTGTAATAGAGTGGGGTTCGATTAAAGAGCTCATTTTTCGTACGTACCAAATGTTCGGTCCGAATCGAGGGGAGCTTGTCATCAAAAATGCATTATGCATTCGATATATTGAAACTTCTTTTGTCTGCCAGCGGATTTGGCACCTTGCAGTCTTTAAACAGTTGTTTAGTTGCAAATTTGAAATAGGATAGTGAGGATCGATTGTAATATTGAAATAAATAATTGTAGGTACTCGGTTTCTGGTAGAAGTCGTTACGATTTGGCAACTATATCTACAGTTTACGATCTACTTAATATAAAAATATCTTGAGAAGCAGTTTACCTAGTTTTATAGTTAAGTTTAGTAGTATTGTTCTATCATAGCTGTTATGTTCACTATTGGTAGGTATATTTTTGTTAGTTGTTTAGTAGAGCTAAATGGTTGGTGCAACATCGGCAAATCTGTATAAAAATCTGTTATTTCGGGTTTCTATAAACTGTCATAGTTTCTAACAATACTTAAGTCAACAATAAAGCTAATTTCAAATTAAAATAAACACCAGAACAAATATTTAATTTGAAGTACTCTCGAGAAGGCGATGACAAATGTAATGGGAGGGTGGTTGTGAAATGAGGTGTGAATATTGCGAGCCCACGGGACGTCGCGCCATGGGGCTCTCAGGCAACCCCATGAGGCCGTGGACCAGCTGCCCACGTACCCTTTATGTAGACACAATGCCAGTCGATTAACGACAGGTAGTGGTGATTGGTCAAATTTATTGTCTTTAAATATGTTGATTTATAGACGTGTGTGTGTTTTTGGAATGATTATGTCGGTAATTGGGGTCAATGTGATCAGCATTGTGGGAAATATACCGCTAGCCAACGAATTTCCAGTAAAAATAAGTAGTTTCTAGTAAGTAATTTGAAACTGAAGAACTGATGAAACTTTTCAGGATTAGTGATAACTGTTTGAAGCGTAATAAACAATAGGTGCAATATTTTCTATGAAACAAACCAAAATGGACCTTGAATCATTTTTTAAACAAAACTTAAAAGTGTTAATTTAATAAGGGATTAATATAATAAGCAAGATATTTATAGCCGACAATCACTACAATCGATTTTAAGCCAAACTTTAAACACGTATGAACCCACGCTTTGCATAAATTTGTTTCAGCATATCTTCTAGTATTTATAAATGGTGTTATCGCGTTGCGTCGAGGTCCACATCATCCATCAGGACAGACTCCGGTAGAAAGACCACACCACCACTACAAGCCAATGGGAATGGGCTCAGTTACGGGGGATACGGAGTTATTGCACGACGCAAAGTAAGTTGTTTAGTGTATTATTCTTTATCTAATTTAATTACGACAAAAGAAGTTTTTCTTCGCTTAAAACAGTTAAAAAATTTAATCAGTTTAATTATTTTAAAACTATTGTAGTCAGTTTGTTTCAGCCACTAATATAAAGAAAAAAAAGTTAATAATAGTTATCAGATAGATTGTCGGATTATTTTCACATTTACTGAGCGAGTTTTATATTTCGCCGCTATTGCATTTTTTTAATGAGTAAAGCGGTACTAATTCCATGTTATATTTAATTCAGACATTTAGAGGAAGATTCTAAAGTATTGACACCGGAGATGTTGGCCAGTATGACACCTGAGGAGCTGGAATTTCATTATTTCTCAGCTCACGATTTTGATAGGAATACTAAATTGGATGGATTGGAAATGTTAAAAGTGAGTGAAGTTGTGTCTTTTGTTATTTGAAATCTTATTTCAGAGCAAGTTAATGTTAGAATACTTATGAGATAGTCGATTTGGACATATTCATTAATTCAAATTGCATTTAATGCATGACTTACAAGTTGATATTTCTAATCTATTATAATCTACAGAACCGAGGTTTCGTATAAAAGTTTAATTCCATACTTGCAACGGAATATAAGTTTAAAATTATTATTCCTATATAGTATGTATTTTAGATACTTACAAATTCTTTTATGTTCTAGGCTGTTTACCACACGTTAGATCATCAGAGTCCTAATCCTGATGATGATTCTTCAATAGAGCCAGAGGCAAATGATCTAGATTCATTTATCGGTAAGTGGAATAAACCATACCATCATATTAGGTAGATATAATCAACAAAAAGTTGTTGTTGTTGTTATTTTTCTATACTCATTTATTGATTTCAATTCTATTTTAAAAATTTACAAAAAATAATATTTCAAAATAGAGTATGTATCAAAACAGATGGTCACCGAATACGGGGTCTAGTGGTCGTTGATATTATTATTCTGTGATTGAATCAAATAATTTATTTGTAAGCTTGTAATCGTTATAATTGCTTGATAATTATGTTTCATAACACATTTTTATTATTACTTTCAGTGTTAGTAGATCGAACATTACAATACGATGACACGGACGGAGATGGTTTCGTTTCATACCCCGAGTACCGCGCAGCAAGAGCCAGGAATCCTTCGAAGAGATCCTCACGAGTGTTAGTTGATAATAGACCTCAGGAGAGCAGTTAATAAGGTTCAATTTAGTTTAAACAAAACTAATGAATTGGTGGTTGATAATGACGAGGTTTCTATAAAAGTTGGTTCCTAACGGCCTCCCTTCCTATTTTGGAACATTGAAGAAGTTGACTATTAATGACTTCATAAAATGTGTTTTTTAAATTAGTTTTTTTTTATTCCAAGATAGATAACGAGCCTACGGTCCACCTGATGGTAAGCGGTCACCGTCGCTCATGAACCTCTGCAATTTTTTAAACTAACACTTTGTTGTTGGTGTCATATTGAGATTGGTGGTTGGTGACTTTTCTTTTTGGGCAAATCTGAAAGAGTTAATATATTTTACCATTGTTGTAAACGATTTTGATTGTGAACAACGTATCGATACAGCCTATAAATTACACTCTATGGCCTAATAAGATCTAGCATAGACTATAGAACTACACTCCACTGTTGTGTTTTCCAACTTAATTACATCATGTTCTTGTTGTTAGTTGATTTTCATTTTGTGACAAAAGACAAGTTTTATATAATTCGGATAATATTGTACTAGGTACGTTTAACTTTTTACAAAGAAACCTAAAAACAGGGTGGCGGTAAAATGATTTACTGTACGACATTGTAGGTGTGTGTATGTTAATTCAAAATCAGCAAAATTTACTTTAAAATCTCCTTTAATTTGTTTGTGAATAAAGTTAATCTTATAAACTTATTCAGACACTCGCGGTTTTCTATAATACTTTCGTGCATTTTCAAATATCGGGACAACTCAATTAATTAAATATCGTGGTAAGAACCCGTTGAAAATACATGAAAGTTAATCTTTTCAAATGTACGGTAAAAACTTTTTAGTGCTTACTGCTGAGCTCATGTCTTCAGTCTCAAGTCTCAGTAGATGGGTCAGATCAGGAGATATGAAATGTAAATAAATAAAAATGTAAATTAAAAATTAAATTTATTTTCCACATCTGTATCTGGTGTCGCAGTTCATTCCTCTCTCGCCCCAGTCAGCTGCATCCTTTATTCCTTTTGATATGTTTTCATATTCTTCCAAATCAATGGAATTTCTGAAATGAAATAAAGGTCGGTCAACAGAGTTTTAAAATTAAATGAAAGATGCTGAACTTTGCTAAACCTAGTGTTCAAATCTTTGAAATTCTACATTCATGTCTGAAATAGAGGTATACTTAATGTGTATAGGTACAGAAAATATGCTGCAAGAGTACGTTATTCTAAAATATTTCCATCGTAACACGTTACTTTTTTAGTTATAAAACGCCATTGCGGTTAGCGAAGCTTTGAATGGTACAAGAGTAGTTATTTTTATTACAGAGAAATATAATATTATGCTTTCAATCATACGTTTTTGATGTAATATTTTGGGATAATCTATTTGGAATCTAGATTAAAATACCTAATAGTTTGTTTCAAATTGTACCATACCCTTGCATTAATTTCGTTCCCTGTAGCAATAGTTCAGCGCCAGAAGAATATAAACCAGCTTGACGTGGTCTCTGACACGATAGAAGGTATAAACATCCGTAGTCCTTCTTCTGATTGCCGGCCAGGTAACTCAGGTAAAGCAGGATCTCGTCTTCAGTGATGTACGATGCGTTGGTGTTATCTAAATTGGATTTAAATTTTGTATTATAGAAATTAGCGATTATCATTTATCTATTTTCGGTGGTCAATGAATCTTATGGATTTATCATTGACAATTTAAATATAATTACCTAATCAATAATTAGTAGCTTATGTGTAAAAAGGACGTTGCACAAAAGGCATTATGCATTAGTTCTCTAATTTTATTAGAATAAAAAAGCGTCTCCATTTTCCACGTATTTACATTGATATCGAATTCGCTACCACATACGTTTATTTGATTCAGAAAATGATCATCATTTTAACATCAAAACTGCGAATTTTAAAAGAGCATTAACAAAATCCTTTGGACGTTCCGGCTCGTGCAAAAACAGATAATCCTTTACCAATGGGATTATTGAGCAGACATGGAATGTCCATCCGACGTCTATAGGATTATGGAGTGGTCAGTTCCGCACGTGTCCTTATGGCCAGATGTCCTTTTACTTCCTGGTCGTGCCAAATGATCGGTTAATTGTGATTGAAGTATATGTCATTATTGTTGAGATTTGATTGTGTTATTAAGGGAATATAGTTTTGTTAGAAATATTTATTGCTTGGGACTTCTATTTATCATAAGTCTTGTTAGGAGTATGGTTGAGCGATGTTAAATTATATTTAACGGTTGCTTAGGTACGATTTGGTAATTGAAGGTGTTTCAATATATGAGCTGTCTATATTTTATTAATTCATAGTTTTTATAGGATTCGATTACTCTAGCGAATCCATGAATGTAGGCGATCGGTAGATATACCTTGATAATTACTAAGCGATCGTGTTTATTCTCCAAACATAGAAACACGTCAATTTACAAATGTGTTTTATATGTACTTAATATGGTATTAAAATATTTACCTTCTAGACTCCTCCCATAATAATGTCCACCTTTCCATGCTCCGGCTCCAAAGAATCCCGCAGCAAGGACCAGCGCTTTCAAAACAATCAGGATCACTAAATTCGTTAGGTTCAAACTCAATACCTGTTAAAATAAAAAAGTAGTAGATAGGTATTCTTTTAGTTAGTTAGTATTGTGATGGTGCCTACCTGTCTATCTTTGATCGTAGGTCCTGATAAACTACCCAATTCGAGAGAGTGACTCACCCAGATATTTTGAATGTTATCTACACATGCCGAATTTCAAAATGTAAGTATGAGGTTTATGAATGTAACCTTTACTATTTTTGTTGTTAGCAATAGTTAGTCATCACTGAAGAATGCATTATAGAGAGATATTGGTACTTAAAAGATCAAATGGCTGACAATGACAAAAGATAAGAAAGAACCCATTGACAAAAAATAAAAACGCATCTTTTGGAATTTATTAATGTTTATTTTTATTTTCAAAATGAACTAAATAAATTAGGTCATTGTAAGTTGTTTAGATTTTTTTTAGCGCCCATTAATTATTGTACTGTATGTTAAATTTAATAATAAGTACATTGAACAAACACTTTTTAAAATATTACTAGTCCAATTTTCAACCTAGTTAAACAAAATTCAGGAGCAGTTTGGATAGCAGTTGAGGAAAGCACCACGATGATAGAAACAATTTTATTGTTAAATATCATTAGATATTCTATTCTATATGTAATCTAAATGATTTCTTTTCATTACCATACTGGAGTGCAATATAATACAGTGCAATACGAACCTGCGATACGCAGTCAAAACCAACCTGGCTGCTCCCCGTAGATCTCGCTATGAAGTCCTTAGCGATACTCGTGATCACCTGCCCACCAGTTCCGCTGAAGAAACTGCTAGCTGACTCCAGAAATCCTGATCTTCCGTACTGAGCTGTTTCATTGTCAGACCTCGAAATTTCCATGTCATTTCTAAAAGGCGCTGGCGCCACCTCCCTTGGCAGCAAAGGGCTGTTTTCGTACCCTTTATTCGGGAACATCTTCTTCGCGTATTGAGGTGATGAATAAGCTCCTGAATGTTCAGCTGTTGCGAGGATTACGCAGGATAAGAGGATCAGTATTGCGACCATCCTGGTTGAGCGTCAGTAGACTTGTGTCTGAAGGAAGCGAGCACACAATGGGTGTAGTGCGGAATTTAGTGCACCGTCACTTGTTTTATCTCTTCCCGAACGCTTTTGTTTGCATGCTCGATGACATCCAGTAATGGTTCTATTGTTTTTGCCTTTTAGCGGACACAGAACTATGAATGTATAGATGCGGTTCCTACTACCTGTTGTCGTATTTTGTATGCATTTTTTACATTCTTTAGTTCGTAGCTTGTAGCAGAGCTGAATTTTAATTAAGATGTTAGTATTCTGCTTCTTTTTGTTTTCGGTAATGTGATATATTTTCATAGTAGCCATAACTTGTTTCTATACTAGCCATATCGTATTTCAATCAATATTTAGACATACAATATAAAATATTGTAGTTGGAACTAAAGATGTTTGCAGTTAGTGACAGTCAGAGACGCGTAACATGTTTGTTTTCATATAACACTTAAATTCTGGGTGACGCACCCATCAGTGGACATCTGGGCCATTTCGGTGATTATAATGACATAACAATATGTAACGATTACAATTGTGTCTACACTTTTGTATTTAAAGTAGGTTAAATCGTTAGTCTTGCAATCGATTTTAGTATTTAGCAAGTAGGTACCAATCTTAGCATAGTAGGTATCTACTGACAGATACTGTGCATGAGAATGTAATCAAACCTACTTTTCTACAATTTTTTCTTGTATCTTTACTGATAACTGGACCTTTATGTTAGGTGATGGAGAACGGACCCCAAATGTCCTGGCATTGCAGAGGCTTGTATGTGTAATGTGGGTGTCACTCTCATCACCGGGTGGGCCATAGGACGTAGAGTGTACTGTTATATAAAACAGATGCATTATGTTCACATGTCTGTTTTCTAAATTTACATAATTTTTTTTTGCTCTGCTCGCTGCTGCTAGGCTCTACTAGTAGTGATCTATGTAAAATAGAGAGGTAATAGAATAAATCCTAACATAAAAAGTGAAAACGAGGTAACATAACAGATCAATTTAATACCTAGTTGACTGCTGAAATTGATCACTTTCTTTCAATCATAATATGGATGTATGGATAACTTGAAGTGTTTTACAAATAGAATAAAACAATAGCAAATTGTATTTAATAGATAAAGAAGAAAAAAAAAAAATGGAAAAAGGAAAGAAGGCTTATTTATGGGTATATGATTGAGTATAATAATTATTTCTTAGTAAGCAGGTAGGTACCTAACACAAAAAACGATTACAGAAACGAATTTAGTTAACTTTTTTTTTTATTGCCTTGTAGGCAGACGAGCTAACGGACCACCTGATCGTAAGCGGTTACCGTTGCTCATGGACCTCTGCAATGTCAGCGGACACTACGGGCCGCTACCTACGGCCTACTTTTAAGGACTTTAAACTAATAAATAATAAAAAAATTAATGAATTGTGAAAGAAATTAAAAACATAAAAAATATACATTACGAGTATTAGTAGTAGTATATAGTAGTGTAATGAAATCTGAATATGCATGCAAGTATCATTTTTACTAATTAAAATCAGAGCCATCTGTTGAGAGTACAACAATTCATTGTGAAAACAACATTGAACTTAGTACAAAAACAGCATCATAGATGGCAGTATTTTAAACAAATGTGTTTCTTAAGTCTAATAATAGATGTCGCTTGAATTTACCGTATTTTTTTACTTATTTGGTATACTAGTTTACTGCCTATCTGATGGTAAGAATGGTTTTAATAATATGTATTGAAATATTTTTTAATGACCAATATTTTTTGAGTAGAAATATGAAAGAAGAGGTGAAAACTTTCGCGTTAGGGGTGACTTTTTCCGATTATTAGTTTTTAAGACTTTAGGTAAGAAAGAAATACGTACATATCTATCTTACTCGATATACAGGGTGATTTGTTAAAGAAGGTACATATTGCAGGAGGGTGATGAGTACTCTGTTCTAATACGAAATATTACAAAAAATAGGTAACAATACATATTTTTTTTTAAATCTTAATTCGACAAAACTACCTCAAATATAAACAATTTCGGCTAAAAGAGTGTTGACTAACGACCTCTAGTGATCTCGCGTACCCCACACCTCCGCTGCACCCATCAGTTGTCGAAAAACCATCATTTTGCAAGAATTTTAGATATTTTTAAGTTGCGATTACTAAGGCATTAAGCCATATTCTTTGGTAATAATATTTTTACTGGTCGTATATAACCATCAGCTACCATGACCTTCATGAATATGTACCCTCACTAGGAAATCACCCTGTATATTATTATGTCTACTGTATCGGTCCTATGTTCAGATCAAAGTACTAGCTTCAACTTTAATTACATTATGTACTGAAATTGAGTACCGAAAAGGTACCAGATAATGGAGATTTAGATGATAGATAACCGCCCTCATTACAGAGGTTCATGAGCGACGGTATCAGGTGGACCGTAAGCTCGTTTATCTATGTTAAAAAAGTAGTGTCTCTAGGAACTCCCGACAGGATCTTTTTGGGTCTATCGGTATCTATGAAAGTTACTTATGTGTGCATTCGAAAGCAATCCTTTCTTTAAAAAATAAAGAGAAAATAAAAAACACTCTTTAAACGTATACTTATCTTCTGTAACTATTCTGTTTACATCTCAATTAAAAGCACCATAACATTCATTTCCGCCTATTTTCCAATTCTTTCCCCGTTGCAGTGAGAGTTTGTGAAGTTCAATGTTCGATAATTTCATGGTCACTGCAGTTGGCATTAATACGTTTATTATTAACCGTGGTTAAATGTATTAAAGTGTCTGTACCCATTCCTTGCTTTAGGCGATTTCGGCCGACGAATTTTGAATATATTTAATAACTAAATTCTTGTTCTACATGCTATGACTTGTCCTTCTTCAAACGAGGCTTAAGGAGGGTCCTTAAAGTTAGGTCGTAGGTGGCGGCCCCTCAGTGTCCCCTGACGTTGCGGGGGTTCATGAGCGACGGTAACCACTTACCATCAGGTGGGCCGTTGGCTCGTCTTCCTACATGGCAATAAAAAAAAAAAAAAAAAAAAAAAAAAAAAAAAAAAAAAAAAAAAAAAAAAAAAATTTTGCTTTTATAAATCTTTAGATGACCGTCTGTCTGTATCTGTAATAACCCATTACTGCCCACTGCTAGGTTCAGGTCTCATTAGAAGAGTGATTAAGCATAGTCCACCACGCTTGTCCAATGCGGTTTGGGGACTTCACATATTTTTAAAGGATTTAGAAGACCGTTGCAGTTCAGAAATAAAAGATGGGTTGTTTTTTCAAACAGCATCTGCGATGTAAGCGCAAAAAAATTATTTACCACGTCACATAAGAAAACTCTCAAATGATCTACCAATATTTATTTTCTAAGTATATTATGCATGTATCATAAACCTTTCACTTCAATCCCTCTATCCATAAAAAAACCGCATCAAAATCAATGAGTACTTTAAAGATTTTAAACATTCATAAGGAGATACAGACAGCATGAAGCGCCTTTGTTTTATATTGTGTAGTGAAGATCTAAACTAAATAATTCAGTTAAAATAATATCCTCATATTTCTTCGCTTTTAGTCCGACAAGGGTCCATTTCTCTCGCAGCGGTCGCCGTGAGAGCGGTGAAAATGTTTTGACATCAGAAAGTGAAACCAGGTAGCCAGCCTTGACCGTCACGCCTCTAAATCTTTCTCGAGGAAGCCATAACGTTTTCGCAATTGTCTGAATCTGTTATCTAACCTTTGTGTTGAGTTTAGCTAAACAAAATGTTGTGCGATTATCCAAAGACTTTCACTCTATTGTTATTTAATGTTGCGTTTGGTCGTTAGTTTTTTCGGATGATTATGTTTTATATCCATATAGACTGCGCTGAGACTGCCTTGTAAAATATAATAGGAATTGTTAAGGAAATCGGTAAGGAAAGGTAAAGAATTTACTACTTGGTTAATAGGTTACCAAAGGTACTTTAGTCGCTCTTAAGGAATTAAATAATAGGAAAATATGATCAGTGAAAAAAACCACTGTATTTCATATTAGAAGTGCATAAATTGCAGTGTTGATAAGGATGAACCATTTATGGTGAAAGTCTAAAAACAGGCTAATGATCCTAAAAATGCTAATCTTACAATGTTGTTAACCAAACTCAGATCTCATCAAAGCTTTAAGTATAGGCAGTTTAGAGTAGAAATGTGCGGTCATTTAAACTCGGTTTAAATTAGGTTCAGATCCAGGTCAGTAAGTACCTACTAATTTTTTTTGGAATTATCAATTCAAAATTGGATATTTAGATTTTTTTTCAGTTATGTAGTAAAATTACTTTTGTGCCTTATAACTTTACGTTAAGGCGAAAATCATCATCATCATCAGGCTATTGACGTCCACTCAAAGCATTTTGGAAGTATAGACAGTTTACAGTAAAAATGCAAAGTGCGGTCATTTAAAGATTAGTTTCGCACGACCTCCATACAGCGTGAGTCATCAAATATGTTACATCACGTATAAATATTACATGTTGTTATATACAATTTCTTCCTAATATTCTAAGAAGAAAGTGTTTTTGTAGCGTATTATGGTCAATTACACTTTCGAATGATGCAATTGTGTTCCGTAAAATAATAGCCGTGGACACGTAACGTTACGATTATGGTTAGGCTGGAACACAATGTCCGAAATAATATTATTTTGGTGTAATATAAGTGGAGGTATCTTGCTTGTACTGAGCAACTACAATTGCTTTTACTATTCGTCGCCTCAGTGCTTGTTTGGCCGATCTGACATTTTTTACGAAAATAACTTTTTAATGCAGTATTATAAAGAATTAAATTTTCATCCGACTGGTAAAATATTTTTTTAAAATATTCAATTCTAAAACAATAAAAATCTCATTTCAATTTTTTTCTCAACACGGCACTTAACGAAAATTCCGTGCTTGTTTGTTGTCTCCTGTATAATTTGCTCGAGTGCAGATTGGCCAAACAAGCACTAAGGCGACGCTATGGCAAAATAAAGTTGACTGTACAATCTACAGTTTATCAAAAAAAAATATGGTGAATTTTGTCGGGCAACTGATCAATTTGGTTGTTGGATGGAATAGTAGAAAAACTATTGTATTGTCTTCACCTTTCTTTGGCTCCTGCTACGGTTAACACTCTAGGCTATTGAGAAAATGGTTTCGTAGGTAGATAAGCCTACGGGGCCACTTGATAGTAAGTGGTTTGATTAATCTCAGAGGGTACTGAGAAATTGCCATGTCATGTCGCTAAAAGTTGCTTCTGAAAGACAAGCGTATTATTTGTACGCCAATTATGAAATAACGGTCTGCAATAAAAAACTTTGTAGAGAAATAATTGTTAGTGGAAAATTTTACGTCGTTTGCACTGTCGCTATTGTGCACAAGCCTTAAACGATTCAAAGAAAGCAAACCGCATTACGAGACTGGCGCTAACTCTAAGCTGTGTTTATTCAAAACATTTAAATGATCACAGACTTTCCTAAGATAATGTTTTGTTTCTATTGTTCAAACTTGTGAGAACGAGAGTTTAATATACTCTTTGGATGGAAGTTATTTGAAGATATAACTTTTAAACGTCTTGTGCATTTAGAACATTATTTAAAGTGGTATGGTTTTTAATGATTACCGAGTTTCTGTAGGCGAGACGCATAGGTGGAAAATGTCGTTCTAGTAGTAAATAGAATAGATTCAAGGTGGTCTTGCCACCGGAAGTCACTAGATACAAACAGCGGTGGATCAATGTTTGTGGCAAAATTTGGAGGAGGCCTGACCAGTAGCGGAAGTATAATGATACGGGGTGACAATAATATTGTTATATTTTAGACTAGCCGGCCCGCGCAATTTCGTCTGCATCACAAAAGACTGAATAAAAAAATCGCTCGTAAATTTGCTCACCTTATAAACCTTTCCTGGACTTCCACGAATCTTTCAAGACCACAATTAACAAAATCGGTTCAGCCGTTTTTGAGTTTTAGCGAGACTAACGAACAGCAATAAAATTCATTTTTATGTACAAGACTAGCTGGCCCACACAACTTCGTCTGCGTCACATAAGGAAATTTTCTCACCGTTTAAACCTTCCCTGGACTTCTACGAATATTTCAAGATTAAAATAAGCCAAATCGGTTCAGTCGTTCTCGAGTTTTAGCGAGACTAACGAACAGCAATTCATTTTTATATATAAGAAGACTAGCTGGCCCACACAACTTTGTCTGCGTCACATAAGGAAATTTTCTCACCTTTTAAACCTTCCCTGGACTTCTACGAATATTTCAAGATTAAAATAAGCCAAATCGGTTCAGTCGTTCTCGAGTTTTAGCGAGACTAACGAACAGCAATTCATTTTTATATATAAGATAAGAAGATTTGCATGTTGACATTTTTGGTTTGCTCATGCTTGTATTAGTGGTCTCTTAGTTATGAGACTTCAGAAAACTGAAGAGATCATTAAATGTTACCAATACCTATGTTTATCATTACTTATTTGGATATTTAGAGGCTTAAAGGAAGCTATTATATATTGAGATGCATATTTCAATAATCGCCCTTAAGAGCAATGGAGATTTATATCTGCAAAAGAATAACAGTACAATGTCTATAATAATTTTCTATTTTGAATGAGCGTATCTTAATTTAACGGCCACTGATTCTTTTATGCTTTCTACAAATAATAAAGAGAATTGTCATCACGTTTCTAGGCGATATTTCGCACACTTTCTGAATGAATACTGGAATCCAGTATGACGGAACAATGCATTTGGAGGATTTCCTATGACATAAGAATCTTAATTGGGTAGCATTTAGTGAAAAGACTGCAGTTATTAAACATTTTGGAGCTAACAATTTGAAGATTAATATTAATTACATTTTTTTTTGTTTTACTTGGAGGAAATCGCCGGATCCCCACTCGCCCCGCGGCTGAGGCCAGAACCCAGCACGGGGTTATGCGGGATGGCGCGACGCGTTATGCACTGCGGCACACCTTCTCGTGACGGAAAAGTGTGCCGAGAGCGTTACGCTTCGCGCCGTCCCACAAAACCCCGTGCTGGGTTCTGGCCTCAGCCGGGGTTCGGACGCTGAGTGTGAGCGGTTGGAGGTTTTAGTGAGGTTCAACTCCCACATACCCCGCCCGCGGGGCGGGCGGGGATCCGGTGATTTCCTCCAACTGAAAAAAAAAAAAAAAAAAAAAAAAAACACCTTCTCGTCGCGACACCCCCGAATTTCATAAGTACAGATCTCATATCAGGTATCAGATTAATTATTTAGATTCAAACGGTTCAAAATAGTAAGTTCTTCAATTCAATAAAGTCGTCGTTTAATGGTTTTAACAGATTTTTTTTTGTTAACTAGCTTACAAATTACATTTTAACTTATTGGATTACTTGAGTTCAAAATAATTTTCTATCATATTCAATTTTGGATGTTCGAAATTTTTAGTTTCGTAACTATCGTGCTCCTTCATCGTTTATTAACTTAAAAATATTAGAGGAAACAAAGTCAAGCCTGTATTTATATATAGCCGACTGCTTTTCTTTGTTGCACTCAATGGTAAGATCAGGTAGGTATTGTCCACCACGCCTATCTAATATGGGTGAGGGAGTTTCAGGGCATTAAAATTCTATGGGCAGGTTTTCTTACGATGTTTTTTTCAACATTACTACCAATATGTCTAATTCTAAGAACTAACTAAAGCATAGGTACTATTATGGATTATTTCCAGACTAGGGATGTTGCGAATGTCGATTTTTGGACATGCGAATGCGAATATTCAATTTTGACAATGGGAATATTAACCTCTTCCTCTAAAAGTTCAAGGTTTTTTTATTGACAAATCAGCAATAATTTTCTAGAATCACTATAATATGCGATTACAAAAATATAGGTACCCCGCAAATTATCTTGAGAAAGGAAGGTCGTAGACCCATCGGCTCATTTTAAAGGGCAAGTAGAGACCTTCATTTTGGCTTTATTAGAATCCCTCTACATCTACACAACATCCACGCAACTTTTGTCAAAACATTCGCATGAATTTTTGCGAATGCAAATATTCAAAAACGTGCGAATATTGGCGAATGCGAATATTCGTTACATCCCTATTCCGGACATCCAGACACAGGTCATAAATTTAGTTGGTCTGCCTTTTTATACACTTGAAAGAATAGCTCTTTTTATTCGTGTAAGTCCTCATGAGGTTGTTCACGTGAGTTGCTCGTAATTGAAGGTTGACGCCCGACTGATTGCTATGTTCAACATTGTCTTGGAAAAAATATATTCTCTAGTGCTGTACTAAGTGTATGACTGTAAATAGATTTTTGAGTTACAAAAAAAAATATGAAAAGTACCTATATATATATATATATATATGTAGTATCAAGTATGGCACTTAGTGTATTTGAAAAACAGTATTTATTTTTTATTTTTCATCTGAATTTAGTATCTACATTTTATTTTTATTTAAAATCGGGTGTACCTACATTTTTATTTCGCAAACCTGATGGAAAATGTTTAATTAAAAAAATGTTCAGGGGTAATAACAACCATCGATCACCAAGCTTTTATTACCTGAATATAATTTCTTCAGCATCACCTTTTTAGTTTTTGTCTTGAAAAATAAAAAGAAATGACCAAAAAAGATCACCAAACTACACAATGTCAACATAACCTAACAATATCGGGCCGGTAAAAGTGCAGTTTATAACTAGAGCGAGATAGATTTGAGGCTAGATAAATATAATAAGCTACACGATTATGGAGAGAGTTCGTGCAGTACTGGCTGTGACAATTGGACCGATTCTGATGATGAAGATCGCCGCTTTCATGACGACCATGATCGCAATAGGTATATCATTTAATTTTCTCCATTCAGATTTTATGTCCGCCATCTTATACAACATTCACTAATTAAAAGTAATTTACGATTTTGTAAACAAAATCTAAAGTAATTGTACACAACGAAGTAAACAAGATAATTTTAAAGCATCGTTTTGCAACACAAACGAAAGCAACAAACTTTTTATCTCGACACAAACATCTGCAACCATTTCTCTTATTATCCACGGAGAAAACATCCCATAAAATGAAAAACGGTTTCACCCGAGCGCAGGTCACGGCCCTGAGAGAGCAACGATAGTAAATTAAGATAGTCGCCGGCAAACGACAATCGCCACATAATTATCTCGCTTATTCGTCGTGACCGAACTAAAATTACCATTGCATTAGAACGCAGAGAGGGTTATTGTGCATCCACAAGAAAACTATATCAGAGAGTCGCTGTTGCCGGCGGCTCTCAGTACCCGCGCGCACAGCCCGCGTGCAGACACGCGACCTTACGAAAGTGAAAATAACATCATGAAAATGATAGTGAGACTGACTGTGTTTTGCATGTTTGCTTTAGCGGTGGCCGACCCAAACGATTCTACACAAATCGAAAAAACAAAATTATATCAGTTGGATGTTCCGGGAAAAGATCCCATCACTATAGTCGAAGATGATGATATGCACCAACCGAAATGGAAAAAATCGTATGAAATTAAAAGCGTGAACGATGATGCCGAAGTAAAAAATCTTATGACTCACATTATTCATGATTTAGATGGTAACGAACCAAGATGTTATGGACCGTCATGTCAAGAAGGATTTGAAAATGAAGAACCAGGTTTTGAAGAAATCGGACTAACCGAAGACAAATTGAAGGACTTTAGGGATTTTCCCAAAGATCGTCTGCAAGCTATAACAGCATTAGCAGCAAAGCTGAAAAAGGATAAATACAAACATGAAAGATTCCCACAAACGGAAAGTGATGATGAGAACAGTAATGTTTATACCACTTGGAATAGATTAAAGGTGAAACAACACAAGCATCCATACGATGACAAAGATGGTTGGGTAACATTAGAACCTGTAGCATGGTCCACTAGTAAGATATCAAAGTGGAAACCAAATATTAAAAAACAGAAACCTACTCAATGGACTGATGATGATGATAGATATCAGGACGAAGACAGATTTGTTTCTAATCATGGAGCTGGGAGCAGTTACAATTATCAACAGAAAAGGCCAAGCTTAGTGCGTCCAGGCTACATCAATAACAAGTTACATGTACCACAAGATTACGAAACCGAATTGCCGTCCAAACCGACATTCACTACTTGGAGTAAACCTCAACAAGCTTCTTATCCTTCTATGTGGGCTCCTGATGATAGCCGCCGTCCACAGAAACCAAACTGTGATACAGACGAGGGATATACAAATGACGAAGAAGTATATTACGGAATGTCAGATTCGGTTGTTACTGATAACCGGCCCTCGAATTTTCCATATGAATACGAAGCTTTACATCAAGCACAAAATTCAATGCACAAGCGTCCGTTACGCCGCCCCACCCAAGTGGTATACGCAGGTGCCCCTGAGTACGACGGTGATCGTTCTTCGAGGCCTCCTTATGGTGAAGGTCAGTGGGTATTGTTGTCTACTACCAAAGGCTACAAGAATAAAAAACGCCAAAGGTCCTTAAATGCTCCAGAAGCGGATGATCGTGATGATGTCACTACAATGACTTCTCATCAAGCAGTTGCATTAACTGTACTACCAGTTGACAAAGCACACACTAATATGACGACATCACACGGTGGATTACTAGAAGTCGAAAAGAGTTTTCAAACTGTTGAAGAGTCTAAACGCGATTTGGACAAGAAGAATGATTTAGAAGTTGCTGCATCAGAAATAAAACCAAAAAATAGGATTATGAGAAGAAGGATTATACCGAATTCCCCTGATAGTTCGACTTTGCTAGCGGCCGTTGGTGCTGGAATGGTACCAGCAACTATGGCGATGGTTGTCCCCATGATGTTGGGTAGACGCCGGAGAAGAAGAGACTCAAGAGAAATGTTGGAAGAATTGCCAATTGACAAGTTTTTAAACAAATATCTTTAGACTGCTAATTTAACTTAGTTTTATAATTGTGCCTAAGGACATTACTTTAATATGAACGTGCGTGTTATAAGAAGTTATTGAACTTTTGTTTTTTTCAATAATAAAGTAATGGAGAACAAAAAGTATTATAGTAGTTTTGTTTGGAGAGTTTTTTGATTGCATTTATGTTCCGTTACATTATTTATTTTAATGTTATAGTTTACAGAAACTATAAAATAGATAGTAATAAAAAACGTTAAAGTTAAGTTAATTTATTTATAATAAGTACGTAAAATAAATATTTCTTAACCTAATTCTTGTTTCATTAGATGAAATGGAATCACCACAGTTACTGCTGCATCAACAAATTCTTTTGTAAAGAGTCTTATCATAATTCCATTGCAGTCAGTGCTATGGTCCTTATTTGTGCAATTATATATATTTTCGTGTGATTTAGTATTTATCATAGACTTCTCCAGGTCGGCTGTAAATATTTCCTGTTCTGATAGCTTCCATCAAATATTTGACTCCGAATAAGCAAATAATGAGAAGCACTGAAACAAGAAAAATACATTAAGTAAATAAATAAGAAGAAAACTTACTTCATCAGTTTTATGCAGTAAATTATAATTATGAATGTCACACAAGAAGTATCAAATAAAAAAAACAACACCTTGAATATTATTGTTTGGAATTACGTCACAAAATAATAAACATCAGTATCCTGTGCTATTTGATAAAATGTACTATCCATCAAAATACTTTTTTATCCGCTGCGCGTTAAAGTTACAAAAAATAATTTTACAATCTTTATTTTAAGTATCGATTTGTTCCTAAACTTTAGAACATCCTAGATTATAGCGACAATCAGACAAGATAAATTAAACCTAAGTCTCCGTCTTCCAAAAAATTCAGTCTACTAAAAGAATCCACACGGGATTCCTGAGAATGAATTACATTATGAAAATAGAACGTTATCGTAACTCGATTGAGAGAAGGAAATCACTAAATCCATTCATCTCAGCTGACTGAGGACTCAAGAGATTGTGAACGCTTGATTTGAAATTAAATAAATTTTTTTTTTCAGTTTTTCCAATAGAAACTAAAGTAAATTGGATTGTAGTAACACAGTAATAACGTCTGGAATTGTATAATGAAAAATATTTACAGAGTGTAAATATGTGAGTAAAAGCAAGACGTTATAAAAACAACGTAATTATAGACATTATCAATACCATGAAGATACTTTATCCCTTGCTTAATCCAAGGAAATATAAATATTATTATGGAAATTTACAATTATTAGAGAGGTCCAAATAAATATTAAAAAAGTTAACGTCATTATGTTCAATTCAATTTAAAATTTTAAAGTAAAGCACATTGTAATTGGAGCTGAAGGTAAGTTAGGTTCTATACTTGGCAATGGATTTCATTATGATCTTCTCTATTATTTAAATCTGTGCCATTGACAACTTTTAATCATTATCTTGACTAAAGCTACATTATTTACCATCAGACAGTAGAATGAGTCCAAGTTGAATCCATCCAGCCGTCAGTACTTCCCATACGATGAGTCCTATCGTTAAGAATAAGTGGAAGAAACTGTACACGAAGAATGTTGTCACTAAACAGGAATTAGCCTGAAACAAAACAAAGGTCTTAATGTAGTCCTATCATTCAGGAAAATGTTTCCTAACAAGTTTTATGATAAACATCAGGTAAAGAACAGTCTTTATTTTTTTCCCCGAGAGTCCTAATACGAGTCTTAATACGAGTTTATTGTTATTGCCCTATAGATCCTTGTCTTCTTTAAACGAGGTTGGAGAAGAGTTCTATACGATAGGTCGTAAGTATCGGCCTTGCGGTGTTACAAGACATTACAGCTGTTGTCCATGAGCGACGGTAACCACTTTCCTATCAGGTGGGTCGTAGGCTCGTCTATAAGTGTCCGTGATGAGTGTTTTTTAACATCAGTTATGTAGCCACTCAACTGGGAACGTTACTATTCGCTAAAACTGGGGACTTCGTCCGGAATCAATACCGTGTTTGAGCCCCTTTTTAAAAACATTTTTTTCCGATATTTGTTAATTTTGATTTTTAATTAAAAGGTTTAATTAATAATAATGAATCCTTTGTTAATTTTTTTTAAAAATATAATGTAAAAAATAAGTGTAAATAAATGAATACAGAAATAAGGAATAATATAATAAAAATATTTTTGTAAATCTTTATTAGGTACTAAACGACGCTGTATTGCATTTTCAGCGAAAATATATCATCTCCATAAAATATGAGACGATTAAAAAATGTAAACAAAACAAGTTTTAGAACTGTGCTCAATTTTGGCTCCTGCCACAGACTTGGCAAAAGTAAACAAACCAATTTGGTTGCCGATCCCAGTTGAGTGGTTAAGTATATAGCATGTGTAAAATAATGCCGTGACGCATTTTGCCGCAACATGTACGTAACCCCGTATTGGTTTCTGGTCCCGACTGAAGTTTGCACGCATGGTGTGATCGGTAAGTAGTTTTTGTTGGAAGTCCGAGTATTTTCTACTTTAAAAAGACTCAAAATGTTATTAACAATTATTAGTATTAAAAATAAATTATAGTGTTTGTAAAGTAATGTCAACTCTGTGATTGCTGCCTGAAAGAGTCAAGTGGAGTTGAAATAAACTTGTGTGGTCCGGGAAATGCGAAACTCATAGCCCATTTTATATAAGCAAAAGTTATAATTAGTTGTACAGCTTGTACTACGGTGCAGTATTTTTTGTTTACCATACCTACATCAAAATGAGGATATCGTGATATTTTAGCCAAAATACCGTTTTCTTATAGTTGCAGATTTTTTTGCGTTTCACTTCATACTTGCATCTATCTACTGTTATTGTTAATTGCATGGTGCTAAATACCTACTTTTTCAAATTATATAATGTCTAAAAAGTTGCATGAATTGATTATTACGCCATTTAACCCTTAAATGCATAATGATGTAGATCTACATCGTACGATTAAATAGCCCATGGCTCAAATATGCTGTGTGCGAAGTTGTATTTATTTACTTTTTAAATGAATTTGATATTTACACGTTTGATTTCTGAACGCAAAAACCAACTTTTGACCGTTAATTTTTTAAAAACTTAGTATTTCATAAGTTTGGCGCCTAACAGTTATTACGCTGTGTGCCGCGGATACTACAAATTCGTTTTTTTTTCATAAATACATCAACAATATTTTTCGAAATATTTTTTTTTTTATTACATATATATTATATAAAAAAACATAATTTTTTTCTTAATTTTTCCCATAATCTATGGAATTGATCCCGTCTATTTCAATTGATTGGGGAGTAAGGGGTGGGCCATATAAAGTTTGCATTTTTTCATTTTTCGACTGTAATGTTGGCTGTGTGGCATGTTGCGCCATCCTGTTGAAACCAAATGTCGTCCATGTCATACTCTTCAACTTTTGGAAACAAAAATTCGTTGAGCATGGCACGGTAACGCTCGCCATTGACCGTAATGGCGGCTGGCCCAATGATGCCGCCGGACCAAAACCCACACCAAACCGTAACTCTTTGTGGGTGCATTGGCTTCTCAATGGTGACGTGTGGATTTTCCAACCCCCAGATGCGACAATTTTGCTTATTGACATAGGCCAATCATTTTTATGAATTTTTTTTTCACATTTCTTACAGTTTGGACTGAAGACTTACCACTTTGGAAGTAACTTTTCAATATTTTCCAATTTTGTTCAAGCGTATAGCGTCCCATTTCGTAAATTTCAAATCTTTAACTAAATTATGAACACAAATTGAATGACATTTGAGCTGTCATTCTCTAAATAAACAGTAGTTCAAAATGCAAAAGTTAGATCGCACGCCCTATACTACAAAAAATCATGCATTTAAGGGTTAAAAATCGAATATCACAAGATGACTCGGAAGACCGCAAAAACTATAAGCCGGATTAATCGCATCATATCGATATGCACTTCGTTTCAAATCGATTAATTTATTGGATGAGTTTCCGAGTATCAATTACGTATAGTGTTAGGTACTGTGTTCGCCTTGTTTTGAAAATTGTTGTTGTTTTAGGAATATTGTAATATTTTTGTACAGGATTCTAACATGTTACAGAAAACAGTGTCTTAAAATCCAATAACACTAAGTATCAAATTATTCACATGATATTTTATAACACGAACTATTCTTATAGCGTTTAAGCTACGACAAACTATGTTCCCGGAGAGCCTCTTATGAGAAGACCCTCTATATACGAAGTTTAAGAAAAGTCCTGTTTAAGTAGGTGATAGATAACGACCCCTCAACTTTTTGGCATTGCAGATGATCATAAATGACGGTAACCGCTTACCATCAAGTGGGCCGTAAGCTCGTTTGTCTGTCTTGCAAACAAAAATGTTTACAGTTAAATGATTTTTTTTGACTCATTGAAAACGTATCGTTCATGGCACATAATTATTGAAAAGTTTATTTTTAATAGACAAACCAAAACCATTATGCAAATATTACTTCCATAAAAGAAAACCTTACCTTACAAGCACCACAAGTGAGCAAAATACCAAACAATAGTAACAACAAAGCCACCACAATATATGACATGTAGTAGACGAGTATGGTATAAGCTACGAGTGTATTTCTGTCTGAACCGAAGATCTTCTCAAGGTTTTGGAAGTCTCGGAACTTGGAGTCTTCTTTGATACCGTTTACCATGTTGTCTGCTAATTCGAATAGACTGAAAGCTAGGACGGCTACTGCTATTATCTGGAAAATAAAGAGGCTGTTTTAGAAATATGATAAGTTTAAAGGTTTGCACGTTGCACTGTAAATATTTAGGTTATGATAGGTAGGTAGTACGTACTGTAGTGATTTGTTTTGTTAAAAGAGTGCCTGTAGAATAATTTTGAGCAAATTTTTTATTTGCCTTTAGAATATTAATAGGCGCACTATATTTCTTGAAATAATAATATTACTTTTACGTAAAAGGAAATTTGTATAACCACGATGAATATGATAGTACCTATAGGTTATATTCATTAAGACAGAATAGCGTAATAAAGACAGAAACAATAGATCATGAACTTACAATAACAATGAAACCGAAGACCACGTTTCCCACTCGAAGTGGGAAACAAAACAAAAACTTTCTCGTCATCTTGATATCGATGTCATCTGGGTATCTGTAATATAAATAAAACGATTATTAATTCAATGGTACAAATTTAAAATAAGTACAGTGTAAAGGCTTTTAAAACTATTTTAATTGACTAATAAAGAAGTCTCTAAATTCAAACGCAAGTGATTCTATCGCAAAAATGATGTTACGAGTATAATGCTTTGGAGCATTTAAAGGGTCTACCCTCTTTATGAGTTATTGTTGCTGGTGGAACTAGAATCTATACTGACCAAAAACTCTTAAGGTAGGTGAGAGGTTTACAAAGTACTATGCGGTGTCAAACTAATTAATATTCATATCTAATTAAAACTATTTTTACTAATTAACTACAACAGAAACTTCAAGTACACAACCGTATCGTTCGCAATCTAAAAACGTTATGCTATTTTTACGTTCACGGGCAAATAATTATCAGAAGGACCATCGTCAATAGAACCTTTTGAAGGTTAACAAACAACAAACAGGGGGTCCTTTGAGAATGGTTCTCGAACCTTCTCGGTTCGAAGCACCGCTTTAGAAAGGTTTAAAGAGGAGATACACTTGACCTGCGTTGGGTCTTCACAGTGTCGCTATAATTAAAACTGTATTAAGTCTAAATATGGAATAGGTCTCAGTGGGTGTGTTTACTGTATGTTATTATGTAATGAAAGTAAGGACTAAAAAAAGATAATAAGTCTGTATTCTATCTATACTTTTTATTTATTTATTATTATAAAGCTGAAGAGTTTGTTTGTTTGAACGCGCTAATTTCAGGATCTACTGGTCCGATTTGAAAAATTCTTTCACTGTTAGAAAGTCCATTTATCGAGGAAGGTTAGTTAAACAAATATATTTAAGTTTTTAAAAAAGAAATGTAGGTATTTTACCGTATTTTATACTAATTACATTAATATGTAATTGTATAATTTATGTTTTCATGTCTTTGATATGATAATTTTGGAACTATTTCAAATTTTGCTAGGGATTGATTTTCATAAATTTTAATAACATAGCAGTGTCACTATGACGAAAGATATATCGAGGTACTATGATACGATCACTTTTTTAGCACATAATACAACATACAGTCAGGCTATTTTTATTATCGATCATCCTTTATTACATTCCATTGATACACGATAGCACAATTAAACATGTAAATAAACCGATTTCGATGCACAACTATTTCCACTTCAACCTATTGCTTATCAGTAACAGTTTTCGACCTATAAATAAAGTGTAACTTTGTCGCAGTAAACCGTAAGTTGTCAGTTACTTTGGTGCGAAGGACGTGACGGTAGTTCATTGTGCCCTTAAAGGTATACAACGCTCCCTTCAAGGTCAGGACCGTAACGACTCCCTTCCTTATTTATATGCTATTCTTTAAGGGACTCGAACGCCAGGTGTATTATAAGTAGCTGTGGGTTTGTTTTGGCCGAATTTTAAATATGATGGTACTCAATACGACATTATTTGATCATTCTCTAAAACTCTTGAAGTTACTTGATTCTGACAAAATCCGCTGGATGTAAACAAAAACCGGTTACCTAGGTAAAACAAGTAGGCTTCCGGTGACAAACTGATATCTAGGCATGGGCTGATGTCTAGTTTAAAATTATTTTCGATCAATTACAATACAATTTCGATCCGCAAACTTTTAACAAACAACACTTCTTGTGTTAGTTTTTAAATTCGAAATAGTTTTCCGAAATTCTAACTGCAAGAATCGTTGACATTTTATCAATTAGAAAACTAAATGTAACTTTGAAGTGCATACGAGTTGCATACGTAGCGAAAACCCGTTCACCCCCGCAAATACTTTATATGGTCTGTGTCGACCGGTTCCTCACTACTTGTGGTCAAAACTAGTTTGAGCCGCTTGAGGTCATAGTAATGGTGTATGGGACAGTTTGTATTACAAGAAATTGTGGATGATAGTTAGTCTGTATGAAAATATTAACAAAAGTAATAGAAATAAGAGAGGGAATAGGTCTCATAGACTTGACAAGTTGGTACTGTTTATTCGAAGATTGTACTTCGAATGATGGATTTTCTGGAATGATAAATATGTGCATTTTTTAAATAATGTTTTTTTACGACATTTCACTCAAAAGTAAGTAGGAACTTAACAAATAAAAGCATAGATATTAAAGCTAGAACTGTGATGCTACCACCTACGGCATAATAATATGTTCAAGCTAGTTATGGAGATTTTTTTAAAAAGAGAATAAACTGATGTTCTTTTGAGTATTATTGATAAATGTTATGGAAACAGTGGAAATTAAGGAGAAATAGAAGACTTCAAATGAAAACATAATTCACGGTGATGGAATATGAAATGACGTCTTTCCTTCTTGATGATGAGATGAAGAAACAATCTTTATTACAATGATCGTGTAATATAACCATAGAAATATTCATGCATTTAAATAAGCGTTTGGCTTAGTCCAGTAATGGTCTCAAATAGAGTTAATTGACTTAAATAATCTCACATGTCTTATCTTTAAAAGAAACCATGATGAATAAGACCTTGAATTTCAATATCTTACAATTTTTGTTCGTACTCATTAACGGTACTAAGTTATTGTAACAATTGATGAACTAGTTTATAAAACTAACGTCTCTATATTCTCAATTGTTATGAATAGTTTCTCGTTGTTTGTAGGTTCATAGATAATACTATGACGATGTTTACGACAAGAATTAAGTTTATTATGTTGTTCTAAAATTCCGTAGTAATGATGTCATCGTCTTAATTTAATATTGAGTTCTTTATTGCTAGAAATTTGTTTAACTCTCTATTATAGTCGGTAGTAAAAAGATCTATTAAATCCAGATTTAGGTACATATGTGGTTTTGTTTCACTACTTTGAATGCAGTCATCAAACTAAAAGCGTGTTTGAGATCTACCTTTAAAATCCTATTTCTACTGTCATATTGAATTTGATACCATCATTTTGACATATGTTTATTCTTGATAACAGCGAAGCACACAGTTTAATGAAAATACATCAATTTAGTATTGTTTGAATACAAAAATGTATATTTTGACATCGTCTCAACAATTATTTATGCATACAACTGTACAATGTGGGTCGCGATTCGTCATGTACCAACGATATGAGACTATATTGTGCCCTGCATTTATTTTATCTGGAAATTTGATAACAAATACGTGTTTTTACTCTCATATTATGTTGCCTGTTTACATGTACGTAATTTTGTTTGAGTTGTGCGTATGTTTAGGAATGTAAGGAAAATTGACAGTATAAGGTCGAACGCATCAATGATGACAATTGAAATGGAATAGTTGCTCGTCGTATTTTCGTTACAGTAAGCTACAATAATATATACCCTTTGTGACGCCCGATTTTTGAACGGTCTCTTTTTCATACATTTTAGTAGAGGAGCCCAAGCGGGGATTCCGGGATTTACTACAGCGCGGCAGATTAATATACAGGGGGTACCTTGTACCCGGTTAAGTACCTCCACAAAATATGAGGCCCATATCTAAGGCCGCCCGTGAAGGATACAGGATCAGATTAGTAAAAAAAAATTGACGATCAGAAATTCTCGAGCGCGTCAGATTAAGGTAGGGTGAGTTAATTACATCCTAAAAAGTGTATATTCCAATAATCTGACAATTTGAGAGTGACGTAAAAAAAGGAGACGGTAACAAAGTTGTAAAAAAAAAACGTCATCTCGACATTCTCGAGCGTAGCTCAATTTTTTTTTATTTTGAAGGAAATAATTCAAGAATAATAAAAAATATATAATCTGACGATTTCCGCAAGCCAAAATAACAAAAATCTTATATATAAAAATGAATTGCTGTTCGTTAGTCTCGCTAAAACTCGAGAAAGACTGAACCGATTTGGCTTATTTTAATCTTGAAATATTCGTAGAAGTCCAGGGAAGGTTCGTTCGAGAGATATCGTGAACGATAGAAACCCGAAAAGTGTTTTTCGGGATTCCGAAATTTATCTCCGAAATTTGTGAGTCGATCAAAATTACTTATGAGGATGATAAAACTACGTCGAATGGTGCCAACCGCGTTAAAATTGGTTGATCCATTCGAAAGTTATTGCGGTTTGAAAATTCCAAAAATAGTGTTCTATGAAACTTCTATCAGACTTTCGAGCTGGGAGAGCTCAAATGCATAGAAATATTATTTCTTTGAACTCAGGAATGGAATTAGCGGGAAGTTGCAGGGATGGCTTTAAAGTGAACCATTTTTCTATTTTTTTTTGTCAGATCAGGCGAATCCCTCTAGATAATCGTCAGATTATGAGACAGTACGTTTAGAACATAAAGATGAACCATATATATCTTAATCTGACGCGCTTGAGTATTTCAAAATGGCGATTTTTTTTTGCACATTATGAAAATGGCCGCGAGTTTGCGTCCCATCGAAATCGTCAGATTAGTGAATGAGAGCTTTTTTTTGGTGTACTTAACACTCCCTTAGAAAATCTGACGCGCTCGATAATTTTTTTTTTTTTTTTCATTTTCAACCTTTAAATACATACACACGCATCACGCAAATGATCAGATTAACATACGTACGTTATTAAAAATACGTAGAGCATTGATGCTATCAATATCTGACGCGCTCGAGGATGTCCATGCAACAGTTTTTTTTTACATATTTAAAAATCTATAGCCCCTTTCCCCACCGATGTAAAGGTATATGTCATATAACATTTTTTTCTTCTTATCATCTAAGCTTTGCATCCCAATAGGTCTCTTCAACGCTCGAGTAAATCCCCATTTAGCATCGTCGCCTCCTCTACTATTTGAAACTTATTTTGAGTAATACTCGAGAAAAAAGTATATATCATTCTTCTGTAATTTTAATTCAAATTGACTGACGCTGGAACTCTAGATGTGGTGTGTTTCCTGACTTAATGAAACACAGTAAAGTGATTCCCCTTTTTAAATCTGGTAGTACTGATGACCCCTCTAACTACAGACCTATATCAGTACTACCAACATTGAGTAAAATCTTTGAAAAAATAATACTAGAACAACTTTTAGAACATTTTAAGTCAAATAACCTGCTACACAACAAACAATTCGGGTTCACGAGGGGTCGCTCTACTACTGATGCAGGTGTTTATTTAGTCAAAAATATTTTTCAAGCTTGGGAGGAGTCTCAGGATGCTCTTGGAGTATTCTGTGATTTATCCAAAGCATTTGACTGTGTTGACCACGAAACATTGGTGAGGAAACTACATCACTATGGTATTAGGGATGGTACGTTAGCGCTTATTAAATCCTATTTATCGGGCAGGACACAAATAGTCGATGTTAAAGGAAACCGATCTTCCGGCGCCGAATTGAGTATGGGTGTACCTCAGGGTTCCATCTTGGGTCCTTTTTTATTTGTAATATATATCAATGATCTACCTAGTTTTATTGAGACCCGACACGACGTCGTTTTATTCGCAGATGATACATCTTTATTATTTAAAATTAAACGACGAATGATCATTTATGACGAAGTGAATGATGCGATTTCGTGTGTGGTCCATTGGTTTCGTGTTAATAATCTCTTATTAAATGCAAAAAAAACCAAATGTATTAAGTTCAGTTTACCAAATGTAAAACAGGTACATAGTAATATAATTGTTGGTGGGGAGTCAATGGAGCTTGTTGAGTCAACTGTTTTTCTTGGTATAACAATGGATTCCAAGCTGCAGTGGGGACCCCACATAAATAAATTAGCGAGTAAGCTCAGCTCTGCGGCATACGCGGTAAAAAAAATTAGACTCATTACTAATGTAGATACGGCTCGTTTAGTTTATTTCAGTTATTTTCATAGTGTTATGTCCTATGGCATTTTGCTATGGGGCAATGCGGCCGATGTAGAAACGATCTTTATCTTGCAGAAAAGAGCTATACGCCCTATTTATAATATGCACTCAAGGGAATCCCTGAGGGAAAAATTTAAAGAAATTAAAGTTCTCACTTTACCATCCCAATACATTTTTGAAAATTTAATGTATGTTAGAAAGTATATTGAGGAATTTCCTAAAAAGTCTGACCTACATAGTAGAAACACCAGGAACAAACATAAACTTGATTTACCGATGAGTCGATTGCATAAAATAAGAAATTCCTTCAGGTGTTTGTCTGTATGCTTGTACAACAAAATCCCACAAGATGTTCAAAACCTACCTATACATAGGTTTAAGAAAACTATTAAAGAACGTCTGTGCAAGAAAGCCTACTATAAGGTCAATGATTACTTAGACGATTGCACAAAGTGGGAATGAGTTGCTCGCCAAGGTCATCTCATTAACATTATCGATATTTTTTTTTTTTTTTTAATATTTAGTGTAAAATTGTAAAATACTTTAAAAAAAATATGATCATAAAGAAAAAAGACATGCCCGCTGAGTTTCTTGCCAGTTCTTCTCAGGACGGTGGCTGCAATCATTATTTTTTGTGTCCGAACTGGTGGTAGCTTGTAACTTTTGACGTCAACAAGAATGAGTACGTCATCAATGTTGAAAATAAAGTATTTCATTTCATTTCATTTCGTTTCATTTCATTTCACTCGTTTTTCTTGGCACGAGTCTTCAAGACTTATTTGGAAAGTACCTAACCTTAGCCTTGCAAAGCATCGTTCATGACTAATTACTGTGAAGTGACTACATATATTGTAGTTGAATTACTAAAGAAATAAAAACTGGCATTTTCTGATAAATTGTGAGATTTACTTTCCTTAACGATTTTTATAGCTATGGTTTTAGGTACCCTCCAAAATTTTAAATGCTAAAATAGTTCTCTTATAAAAAGAAGCCTGGTTATAGATCTATCTTTACCTAAGGATCACGAGTGGCGGTGGCAACAAATCGACGGCAGCAAAGAACAAACAGATATCTACAAAATCGTTAGTTTCCAGGAGAGCGTTTTTTGTGAGAAAGTTTGATAACTTTTACTATAAGAATGCCAGGTTTTTCAAATTTGGAATGTGTAAATAAAATAATGTTTCGCAGCAGATAGCGACATATTTTAAATAAATTATTGTTTTTTTTTTCGTATTACTGCAGATGTCTTTTTCTACATCGCATAGAAAAATGAATAAGATGAGTCAACTGCCATGTATTCGTTTCTACGTAGGACTTTTTAATTACAAATTTTAAAACATTTCAACAACAGCAAGGAATCTCTTCCAGAACTTTTAAATTTCCTTAGAAAAGAAGTAGAAAGTGAAGAACGCATCCAGATCGCGAAATCTAATTTCACACCATTTCCATCAACATCATACCAATCGAATAAAGAAGGTAAATAACCTACAGCAAACGTTTTTTCTAACTGATATCTTTGTTTATACTAAGTGGCTTGCTAAATTGTACGACGCACACACGGTTATCCGGTAGATGTGCGGGTGTACTTCGTTTTTTTTTCAAAAAAATAGTGTATATGTCTTTATTTACGCAACAAAAAACACATAAAAAAACACTTTTTGTTTGAAAAAAAAATTTTAGCAGATAAAATAAAGAATTCTGGATTCAAATATCCATAAAAGTTAAATTCGGCAAAATGCAGATGTCTTCTTGTTCTTTGCTGCCGTCGAAATGATCAGGGGTATATAAACTAAACCCCGCCAGTCCTTTCAAATTGGCCCGCGACGGTCAAAATCTTACTGTTGTGGGTATCCACAATGGACTTATGGCCAATGGGAGATCTCCGACCGGGCGAGGTAGTGTATGCCCGGTCAGGCCGAAGCCTACTGTAGTAGATTTCAGATGTCGCATCTACAGTGGACATATGGCCAAAGGGAATTGTCCGACCGGGCGAGGTAGTGTATGTATGTACCGTAATAATAAACAACAACTCATTTCCTTCACCAGTGTTCTTTGCCTTTCACCGTTTTTCACGGTTCATTGCTGACAATACATATTATCTTCAACAAGTACATAAAACAATGAGTGTACTGTTTATGTATGTGGGTCGCGACGTGACAATTATGCCGTGATGTTTCCATCGCAAATGCACTTGTCCTTAATTAGTATTGAGTGTCTTACATGTATCGTGTGATTTCTCACATATACATGGTATATACCTAGTAGATATACAGGATATTTCTGAAGTATTTGGTGGGAAAAATTGACGTTAAACATTTTTCTATATTAAAAATATTAATGTGTATTAAAATTTTCTTCTTTTTATTTTTATTATTATATATTTTTCCGTGAAAAGGAATTATCATGGCGAAACTGATATAGTTCCTAGTTTGAACTACGGAAGTCTAAAAAATCAAGGTATCACTCAATAAAGATACACAAGTACGCGTAATTGATATTAATCGAGTTGAAATTGATTCTAATCATTGATTGTTGTTAATAAATAGGACAATGGTTATGGCTTCTAAAGAGGTACACAACCAAATTAAATAAAATCTGAATAAAAACCTCTACGTCTTGACATTGTAGAGGTTCATGACGATAACCACTTACTGAAAAGCGATCGTAGTCCTGCACACCTCAGGCCGAACATAAAAAGATGTATAAATGCAGAAGAAGTTAAGAACCCTTAAATTATATTGTCTGTTACTTCAACTTAAAATAAAATAATCGAGTGTATACAGGGTGGATCTGTAACTTTGGACAATCTGACGTGGGGTGAATGACCTGTCGAAATACAACTTAGCACCATTTTTATTTTTTGGATCGGTTAAACTTTTTTTTCTGACATTGTATGGAAAACGTACGACTATCGTTGCGGACTTCCATACTATGATGAAAAATTTATTTTATCCAATTCCAAAAATAAAAGTGGCTCTGTTTTATTTTTACTTGTCATTCACGCCACGTCACATTGTCCAAAGATCCACCCTGTATATAGCAAAGTTCTGAATTTATTTTATCAATAAAATATTTAAAACAACTTTCAAATTATTTATCACTATAGTGGTTATAAAACCAAGATAACAAACCAAAAGCAATCTCGGCAACCTATACGGGTCACATTAAAAAATAACTGGTTTCGAAAGAAAAACTCATTTACATATACTAGTCATAATATAATAACATTAAATTAATGGCTTCTTGTCTATAGTACAAAGTAAAATGGATGTCGGGTTCAATATAACATTCATTATTCAACTAAAGTACGTAATTGGTCCTTGTTAGTGATAATAGAAGTATTTCATGAGTTTGTTTCAACGTGAGCTTGTTTCAAAGTGTATGCGAAGAATTAATGAACAATATTTTAAAGAACATATTTTTGTTTCGTATTATTATTATTTTTTTTTATTGCCATGTAGGCAGACGAGCCAACGGGCCACCTGATCGTAAGTGGTTACCGTCGCTCATGAATCTCTGCAATGTCAGGGGACATTGAGGGGTCGTACCTACGACCTAACTTTAAGGACCCTCCTCAAGCCTCGTTTGAAGAAGGACAAGTCATAGCGCTCTGGGAATACCGAAGAGGGGAGCTCATTCCATAGCCGGATGGTGCGTGGCAAAAAAGTGTTCCTGAAACGGACCGTGGATGACCGCGGTGGTTCCATATAGTAAGGATGAACTCCACCTCGACGCCGGGTGGTACGGTAAAAGAAGGGAGATGTTGGAATCATCTCAAATAATTCCTCAGAGCACTCCCCGTGGAACAACCGGTATAGGATGCAAAGAGACCCGAAGTATCGTATTAATTCGAACTCAGAACTGCTGAACGGGTGTTTCTTTGTTATTACAAGCTTTATATTAACTTGTACTGGATGTAACTATGTAAATTCGCGTGAAATCTTGCAAGTTAAAGACAAACTTCCAGCTATCCGATTGATATGAGATTTTGCACGCAGATGTACATCACGTGACAATGCAATAATATGACAAAATGGCGCTGATCTGATGATGGATTCGGAAAGTACCTCTTAGCTAGAATCATTTTACTTGTATTAGCTAGTATTCTACTGCTACATGATATACAGGATCTTAAAAGCTTGTATTTAAAAAGTTTTCTTTAAGAAAATCACTTTTAATAGAGGTTATAGTTGTTGTTTAGTTCAGATCTTTATTTGATTTAATTCTATTTTTGGCTAACATTCAAAATACTCGTACGTAATATCTGTTACACAATGTCTTTATGTTGGAGTCTGGGATCAACAGTAGCTGTAAGCATAACCTATTACCTACCTATAGTAGGTACCTGGTACGTCCATTTCTCTCAATAATTTAATATTCCATCTAGTTATAATCATAATTTGGAACCTTTTTAATCTTTTTTATACACAAAAAAATAGGCATAAGTTGAAAATATTTCAAAAAAGTCTCATCTTATTATGTTATTGCTATCATATAAAACAATATAAACTAATATATTTTTTTCAATTAGGTCATCGTACCTATGTTTTTTTTGTTAATTAAAAAAATGTTTTCAAGTCGGTAAAAAGTAAGCTGGTTTTTTAAGATAACAGTGCTTATAAATTAAATTTAGACAACCTACTTAACATAAAATCCCATGTTCTAGCGAAAGAAAATAAATGACTTTATATTTCCAAGTTCGTTTGATCACAACCCACGAGAATTTACAACGAAGAAGGTACTAAAAGAGGTTTAACACCGTTAGATACCCATAAAAATAATGCACACCTTTCTTAATCTTTATTAAAGATGTTAGATATGGAGATATTAAACTATTTCTTGTCTATTTTAGGTCGTTCAACTCCGACCCGACGATTCTATCGAGCCAATTAGATCTCTCATTACTCAGCGCTTTCCCGCCATTTCCTGGGAAATTCTCACCGCTGATTTATACTGGAACTGATTGCTACATTTGTGCTTTTCGATTGGACATCCAGTTTTATACCTTAAAATCTAGTTAATGAGGTCGAAGGAGGTTTAGGTTCACTAAATTGGATCGGCGTTGAAGTGATTCTAAACTTTTAAAATGTTCGATTTTATTTTCGATTACCAAAAACTTCTGTAGGTATTAAATTCTTGCACGTGTACGATTTCTTACTTTTATTTCATTTAAACGTAGCTACTATATTAAATTGAAAACAATTTTATAAAATAGCGCAACGAAGTAATTAACATAACAGACTTACCTGAATCACTTCAACGTTCGTGTTTTGTTTTTCTAAATCAAAACATCCTAAAACATCTTAGGCACTATACAAAAACGTCAAATTTTATATTATCTGTGCACGTCGAAAAAGGTTTTATATCGATTTAAATTTCAAATTTCGAAATTGGAATATCGATGCGCACGCGCACTATGTCTCGGTCGAATGCCGGTCGGCTTGTGAGGATCAATGCTGGTTACGTCATAGAACAAGGCCGGTGAGCCTCGAGACGATTCAACCTACTGACTTTTGTACGGTGTTGCTATATGGAAAAGTTTCCTTGAATTATCTGGATAAAATTAAATGATGCATTGACATAGAGATTATCTTTTCACTAGAAAAAGGAGTTGAACAGCTTTATCACATTCTAACGACGTATTTTTTGGGTCGATTGATCGTAAGTGGTTACCGTCACTCATGAACCTTAATTTATATTGTATTTACTGTCTTATTAACGTTATTACCAACTGCAGAAACATTGTATTCTTCAACTAGGTTTACTATTATCAGTAATGAACAATTCTTTTCATGGCAATTACATAACACGGTCATTAAAATGTTCCCCACATTTAATACTTAATGTACGTTCCAAAAATGTTATAATTATGTTTACAGATTATTTTGAAAAAACGCTGACAACACTAAGTTACTGATGGGGGAATCGTATCGTCAAGGTCATCAACGAATTGGCACAAGAAAATACAAAACTTGGCGTTTTTTGTAGGTAAATACAAGCCGGTAGAAGTACCATCTTTTATCTTATTTTTTATTTACTATTATTATTGTCAACTGTTTCACCGATCTACGGTCATTGACCCTGGCTGCTCGATTCGTTTCCCGGGTAGTAACTAACCAATAAAAGCTTTATACTAGTTAATACAAGTTGTAGGTACCTATAACCAATTAAAATACTAACCTACATCTAGAAAAAAAATTCCGCAGTACCCCCTGACATTGCTGGAACCAATGAGCTACGGTACCCACTTACCATCAGGTGCAGAAATAAGAACATTACATACAGGGTGATTTCCTAGTGAGGGTACATATTGAAGGTCATGGTAGCTGATGGTTATATACGACCAGTAAAAATATTATTACCAAAGAATATGGCTTAATGCCTTAGTAATCGCAACTTAAAAATACCTAAAATTCTTGCAAAATGATGGTTTTTCGACAGCTGATGGGTGTGACGGAGGTGTGGGGTGCGCGAGATCACTAGAGGTCATTAGTCAACACTCTTTAAGCCGAAATTGCTTATGTTTGAGGTAGTTTTGTCGAATTTAGATTTAAAAAAAAAAAAAAAAATGTAATTTTACTTATTTTTTGTAATATTCCGTATTAGAACAGAGTACTCATCACCCTCCTGCAATATGTACCCTGTCTAACAAATCACCCTGTATATTACCTATCGTGCAATACGCCAAAAAATTTACAATATATTGAAAGCTGTCTGCATCGGGATACTTTACCCTATATCGTACATAGTTCATGTAGAATAGGGGTGATAATGACGTCACTAGTGCTGTGTCCCGCAGTGTTATGAGACGCCGAGACCAACATAAATTATAGCAAGTCACGGCTTTATGAAAATACTGAACAGGGTCGTAATATTTGATAGTGGGTTGCCTTTGTGAATAGTAATCATTGTATTGGGAACCGCGAGGCAAAGTTTGTAGGTATCATTTTAAGGTTCATCTTTAACATCAATGATATTTCGTAAATAAAAATTAAGTTAAAATACTCGCTTGAAGACCAAAATAAGTTGACAAATGATAAAAAAATAATTAATTAAGTAATCAGTGTTTTAATCGCCTTAGTGATTAAGCTCTTTAAGCATTAAAAAACTTGAGAGGTCACGGGACATCCGGATAGAACGAAGTTCCTTTCGAAGTTCATTAAAACGTATCTCATAAAAATTATTTCCTTTCGTAACGCGCGATAAGGAACGTGTTTTAAAATATTTTGATCACAGCGCCATCTAGCGATAATCTTCTAAAAAAAAAGTAAGAGTATTTATGAGGTAACTAGATTATAAACCTACCTCATTAAGACAAATATAGATATCAATACTGATACTAACAATAATTGTAGGTACTAATGAAAATTGTACGTAACAAGGAAATGCATACAATGTGTATTTATTCTCAAAATTGTCACTATCAGAATATAACTTCTGATGTAATCTTGTTCTTAATTTTTCACAATGATGTCATGTTGTTCAATCGATTGTAGTATTATCACATCATTTTTGTATGACGTATTTTACTAGGCAATAAATCTAAGTAGTTATTCATTATCATAATTATAACAATTGTGGTAGCTGAGAGGTTAAATGAGTGAACGACGGGAAAGAGTGCCGAGGGCGTAACGCGTCGCGCCGTCCCTCACAACCCCGTGCTGGGTTCTGGCCTCAGTCGGGGTTCGGACGCTGAGTGTGAGCGGTTGTAGGTTTTAGTGCGGTTCAACTCCCACATACCCCACCCGGTGATTTCCTCCAACTCAAAAAAAAGGCTTGTCATAATGATCGATATTATACTGTTTGTATGCACTGGGTATGTACCTATCTTCTGTATCTTAATCAAGTTATTGGTACATAGTGTGGGTTAGGTACCTACGCCTGGTGATCTATGTTGCGAGATATGATATTTTAAAAGTATGATTTAATTAATACTTTCGTGAGCTATGCCCATTGTCATAATATGAGTTACAGTAACTTTGGTAAAGAAATACATGTAGGTATAAATATTAAGAAATAGTAATTATAAGTATTGTATTATAGTCTGTACTACTCTGCACATGCTTTATTTTACCATACTCTTGAAAATGCACAAAAGTTGTAATCTTCCCGAGCCATTAGCTGCACTTCTAACAAGTGACGCTTGCAAAATACTTCAAAGACGAGCTAAAACATAGTAAGAGGGCGAGAGAGCACTGAGCAGTCAAGAGCTCTCCGTTTTAAGTTTCTAACGCCACAACAAAACTTCTAGCTTAGATAAGCATAAAACAAAATACTGAGGAAATCCGATTAGACAATTAAATTTAGTTCTAGTTTCTATTGATTAAATGTTGGAAAAAACAATGTAAGGCAAAAACGTTTTTATAACGATTGCTATTCTAAAATATCAGGCGTCATTAACAAGGCAAAGTGACAATAATTGTTACTCACCTAAAATTTAAAAGTTTTACAGAAGTAGTAAATAAGTTACCTAAACAATGACTAAAAACTAGGTCTTACTACTTACTGCTAAAAAATACAACTTTAGTCCTTCGATTTAAAGATGAAAATTTGTCTTTCCTCAAGAAAGGTTTGAATAGTGTTATGTAAAAAAGTGATTCCGAATGCTTAAATTTTATAATAATGGTAAGTACTTACCATCAGAAGGGATGTACCGTTGACCATTTCAAAAAAATACACCTCTAAAAATCCACGAGCCCATCTCCAAAGCGAACTGCAAATCGTTTTAAAAATAAATTCATGTCATTCGAGACTCCAGAAATTGCCAAGTTGTCAGATAAGATGTTTTTATCAGAGCCAAGTCGTGACGAAGCCTGGAGGCTGTACTCGCGGAAATGGAATGTTTACTTCGGAACAAGATATTGAATTCCCTGCGGTAGGAATATATTTACAGGGTCTCGTCCCAGTCAAAAGGTCTGTGAGATACTAAAAAGATTGGGTTTGTCGGCGAAAATAAATGACTACCGTAAAAAAGAACCCTTGAATTCTGTGCTACTTTTCAGAAATGAAGGGGAAATAGTCTTAATATAAATAAAACATTTGTACTGTACTGTACTGTACTGTAACAACCCATTACTGCCCACTGCTGAGCTCAGGTCTCCTCCGAAGAGGGGTTAGGCATAGTCCACCACGCTTGCCCAGTGCGGATTGGGGACTTCACATATCTTCAAAGGATTTTTAGAACCCTTTTCCGATATGCAGGTTTCCTCACGATGTTTTCTTTCACCGTTTTTAGCCAGTGGTGTTGTGAAAAATTGCACATAAATCTTTTTCATATTAAGATTTAGAGGTACAAGCCGGCTGGTTTTGAAGCCGCGACCTCCCGTACGGAAGGCAAGCGCTTCAACCACTCGGCCACCACGACTATAATAAAACATTTAGTATTTATTAAAAGTAGGTGCCTAATCGGAAAGATTAAATGCAGGGTGCTTCAATCTCAAGTTTTCACTTAGATGCAGCCATAAACTCTCTATTTCTGATTTTAAGTGCCTTTTGCTCTATTATTAAGGAAACGTTAAAACAAATGATCGTTACTATATCTTGATATAGGACAGTTACATGTCGCGACCGATTTCATTTCACATCCCATTAGTCGCTGCTCATTTCACTCCACTAGGTTTGTTTCGTTATTGGCTGCGTACAAAATCTTAATAACACATTTAAGGAACAAAGTTATTTGATAAGAGAGGAGAACAAACTTTATTTCTTACATAAAAATAAAGTTCTGATTTACTTTCCATAGTAACAAAGGATGATGTTTATACAGTAGATTATCTTTCTTTTTAATTTCTATAATTTACTTATTCAATTAATTGCTATCAATAGATGAGTATCATGGAAGTATATCTAGTCATTTCTTTTTATTAGTTACTGACGACAGGTATATGAATCTCTCTTGAATTGATATTTAAGTTCTTACTATTCAGTAACGTAACTGTGAAAATTGGGTGTAGGTAAATCTAAAATATCAATATTCAATTTATTCCAATTGTATATTTCTGGTACATAATATAAATTAAGAAAAAGACGCCTCAATTCTTCCACATAAAGAACAAAAGCAGCTATGTATACAGTTTTTATTTTCATTTTATAATCCTGGCATGTCATTCCATTACACATATCGAGCGAGTAACAAGATGTACGCTGCGAGTGAAGTTACGACCACCCATCAATCTCGGACGGATCGCTCAGATATTCTGATTGCCGGTAAGAGAGACAAATTGCATGAATATACGAAATAAGTGTACCAAAAATAACGTTTTTATGTCAAGAGCATATGGAGTAAAGATTTATGCTAGGTGCTTCTTTTTTGGATAGTTTTTGAAGACTTCGAAATTGAGATAGAAATAATAAGACAAAAAAGAATCATCCGAACGTCTAGACTAAACTTTAATAACAACAGTTACTCGATACTCGCTCAGATTTAAACCACAATTTACACACCCAGAAAATCAAAAGATTTTTTTGTCCTGATTTATTCCGTGGTTTTCTATGACATGTCACTCTTTAAAAGAGGTTTAAGAAAGCCCAGTATCCTGTAACGGAGTCCGATGCCCTGGCATTGCAGGGACTGATGAACGAAGGTTACTATTTAAAATCAGGTGAACTTAGGTTCGTCTATCTTGCAATACATAAAATCTTATACAATTAATGATATTATTACCAACGTACCCTTCGATCATACCTACTGAACAGTGTATGGTACTTAGTGGAACATCTATCGTCCTGAATCCGAATTTTTACGTCAGATTATTTATAAAGGTCTGACGCAGACGGATTCACACGTATTCACCGGTAAATAATATTCGTATCACCGAGAATGGGGCCATTCATCTTGTGAACCCTGATGTGTCGGATTTCTTTCACAGATTCAGGCAACCACATTAATTGTGTACCCCTTTTGTATTTGGTTCGGATTCTACTTTAGTGTCTGTTTTGAATATCTATATGTTCCCTTTTTAGAAATTTTATAACATATTTTTGGTGAACATTTTCTGAACTAAAAATGTGCAGGTAATGATCACCTTTAGAAGCCTCTGTCTCTGTCTTTGTACCAACCCATTACTGCCCACTGTTGGGCTCAGGTCTCCTCAGAAGAGGGATTAGGCATAAGTCCACCACGCTTGTCTAGTGCGGATTGGGGACTTCACATATCTTCAAAGGATTTTTAGAACCCTTCTCCGACATGCAGGTTTCCTCACGATGTTTTCCTTCACCGTTTTTAGCCAGTGGTGTTGTGAAAAATTGCACATAAATTATTTACATTTAGAGGTACAAGCCGGCCGGATTTGAACTCGCGACCTCCCGTTCGGAAGGAAGCGCTTCGACCACTCGGCCACCACGACTTTTTAGAAGCCTATAAGGAATCATGTAGGTACGTAAAAGTGGTTGCCGGTGGCTCGTATACTTGTGAGGAAAAAAAAAACAAAATAAGTACTTCGTTTCTCGGTATTAACTTCTGCAAAGTGCTATTTGGATCATAATAACATAGTTCACTAATCTACTGACATTGATACATTTAATGATTAATAGCGTATAAGTACCTAATGATGGTCGTTTATCTTACACATTGTCAATATTTACGTATGTTTTCCCTCAAGGAGGCTAGAAACAAGGTAGAAAATACTGAGTTAAAATATTGAACATCTTGCATTCAGTATAAGTGCCAGAACACTTTACGAAGTCCGATTTTTTTTGTAAAATTCCCAACATGCAAGTTTGGACAAATATGCCTGCTTTCGTTCTTCGTGAAAGAAGAATATGAAACAGTGGTGTGAGTTTATACATAGAATTTTGGTTTTAGTAACACTAGTTCTAGGCTTCTTTCAAACAGCAATCACAAGACCACTTGGTATACAAATGTATACACTACATCTTTGATAGCCAACAAAAACTTCTACACCCAATCCAATCCCATCTTTAGTCTTATTTTAGATTCATACAAGCATTACTCTCCTGCTCTAGCACTCTTCTATAAAAACTTATTGATCTGAACTATCATAATAATATTACACAACAACCCATTATAAGTTATTAAATAACCAGTTATGTCCAAAATGCTGCAGAGTGCGACCTTGGCTTGTTTGGCATCCCTCGCCAGTAAATACTGCTGAGTAATGCAAGGGCGGGACCCTTAAATGGGGAATGCTAGGAAAATGTTGGCATCGGATTGAAAGGGAATGGTATTCGTGTGTATGTGGACTATACTATGTCTTGGTATACGTAATATTCGTGGTTTTGGTGAGAATTATAGTTTGTTGAACATAATACCTATAAATTATTATATTTCTGGAAAGGGTTCTTGTTCAAAGACGGTCTAAGAAAAGTTCCATGGGTGATCTGGCATTGCAGAGGTTTGTGAGCGACGGTAATGACTGACTCGGATGGGTCGCAGACTCATCACTCTTATTACAATAAAAAAAATCCAAAAATAAAGAACTAGGTTTTCAAAGTAGTTTTATACCTACTCTGTTTATTTGTAAGTCTTACTCTTAAATTATAGACAGTTTAATTTTTATTGTTCCCATATCGTTCTATTATAAGGAAAACTGTTTTGATGAAATGTTTGACCTCACTGCCAGTTAGAATTGAAAACCAGCGCTCGGTGTCAGTGTTAATCTGTTGTCGACATAATACAAGTTGAATTTCATCTGCATTGTGGTTTGTTTAATTTGTCTATATCGTGTGATTTCTCTTCTTGCACAAATGGAGGATAAAATATATTCTGACTCTAGGTGGCATACTGAAACCTTACTCAAATAATAATATAAGACTTGAAGGCGAATATAAGTAATATGACATGAAAAAAATATTTATGCAGATAATATAACAGTACACCAATAGGATATTACTTTAGAACCTTATTTAAGACCTCAACTTTAGGAAAGATATACTTATGAAGAGATAAGCTGTCAGTTATTAGATAGTAAAAGACACGTTACTGAATACAATTTTGCGGTTTAGAGGCTGTGCTCTAAGTCTTAAAGAGGGTTTAAATATTGAGATGCGTATAGCATCCAGGTATTCCTCGCCATCATACCTATGTTACATTTGATAATAATAAATAACAGTCAGAAATTGATCGCTATGGAAACACAGTGTCTATTCAGAAATGAACTTTACAAGAACAACTTATAAAGAGACTAACGCTTTTGCAAAAATTAAGAGTCAGAAGCAATTGCTGGTGTCGACGACATTTTCAGTTTATTATAAAACACCCACTTTATAATAAGTATTCTGCGCACAAGGCCAATAGTTTTGTGCCTCGTGTAATATTGAGAGACGCCGTCGGGACGCGGCATGATGGCGCCCGTCCTGTCACGCCGCAGAAACTCTCATACAAATATACGTTATCTGTTAGAAACTGACGCTCCTAAACTTAAACGTATTGATTCGAGACAAATTGTATTTGGAACTTGTATGTCGGGTATTTGCCTCTCACTTCCACTACTGTTGCTCGTGTGTAGCTTGGATCCACAGCGACGATCATCATAATGACTCTGAACAGTGAAGCCCAGGAACCCGAGGGACAGCTGACGTGTCTTGGGTCTACAACACTTGGAACTAATACGCGTTTTTTCTTAAAACAATCACTTTAAATAATAGTTACCGAGGTTTTATGAAAAGTCCTGCGTATTAGAACTAGTAAATTATGGCTAATGGCCCCCCGATGGCATTGTAAAGGTGATCGACGGTGACCACTTACCATCGGTGGACAGTAGGCTCCATTATCTATAATCCAATAATATTATTATTATTAAATTACTCTGTTAAATGAAAGGAAAAACTATCTACCTTATTCAGTAAATGAAATTGTAATTTGCAGCAACATCAAAATATCGTATTAAAGGTTCTTTTGCGGTCTCAAAGAAACAAAAACAAAAGCAAACCTTCATTAGAGTGGTTACGAAGGGCAAGACTACAAATTCGTGTCATTAGGACGGAGCTAACCCATTTGCATTAGCCCTATTATCCGGAATAATTGTGAGCACAGGTTCTATACAAATAATTTATAAGATGTCCGTCCTGTGGTGTAAACACAAAAAGGTTTGCTTTGCTGAAAGATTTTAAATGAGGGGAAGTGAATTCGTCATGAAAGATGATATTAAGAAAGAATTGTCGTTACATCAATTCAGATGTGGTATTTGGTTAATTATGATAACGCGACACTAACTTTAAAATTTACATTGTATACTCAGTAAATTATCTACTATTACTATATTACCTAGAATACAAAATTTCTTTCAACAGCTACAACATTATTTTATCATATAGGTACGACCTACTCATAATTTCGTTTAAAATATTAATAAGGTAAAGGACTTTGAAAAGGGCTGAAATTCGGTTAGGAGGTGCTTACACTTTATACGAATCGATTACCAGAAGCCAGAGTCGTGTCTTATCATCATCTTTCGTTTTTTTATACCGGAAATGAGTTGAAGGAGGTTTGGATGAGTTCAGGAAAGGTTTCGAAAATACTTAAATCACCATCATGGAGGCTGTTTAAGCTGTTTGGATTGAAGTGTTTACCGAGTGAAAGGTTAAAAGAAGGTACATAATGCGACAACAAAATAGGTATCATGTAAAAATTTAAAATAAATCGTTTCTTAATAATTCCTAAGATTTCATGGAAACGTTTTTAATTCTAGAGACATACAGATGAACAACTAAACCTTAAAACAGAGTATATATCTTGCGAAAAAATCAAACTTGTATCAAAATATCAAAAAACAATTCGAATCCGACCAAAGAACCGATCAATAGTCGTTAAAAAAGATTTATTGCCACAAAACTGATCCGAATTTGAGTTTACCCACAAAACGTGTAAAATATTGCCGTAACCAAATTTGAATTTCATTCCGTTCATATTTTATTTCTTGCCCTCGGAATTCATTATCCCTTATTTTTTAATGGGCCGAATCCCAGCATTGTTTCACGGCAAATTGAGGAAATGACGACTAAATAAACGCTTTGTGTCGCTTCAATGAGAAGATTTAATTGCTGTGGTTAATTTTTTGTAAAAATGTGCCTTAATATTATTAAAACAATGCTTTCTTTTGTCTTCGTTTCGTTAAATGTTAGTTTCATTGAGAGCTGTATTGTTGCCAATATTTCATACTGTGTAGCTTATTTTGTAATAAATAAAAACAAAAGGCTTTTCTTTGCTTGTTTTAGAGCTAATATTTTTAGTACCTAAATTTTTATCATTCATCGAGGTGTGAAATCTCAAAGAAAAACCAGTAAAAATAACATTCATCGCATTTGTTGATCTTATTTACTTAAAACATTTCAAAATCAGATGATCACTTTATTATTAATTTTGAAGAAATTATGATTTCTACTAGTTACTACTGTACTGTACTAATAATAACGTAATCGTTCGTTCCTAGTAATCAAATTAAACGGCATCGTTTACTTTATTTACTATAGTACCATTTACCAAAATTAGTTTCAAACTTTTCCAATAAAAAAACAAACAATAGTATTATCGAACGGCATTCATAGATAGTTCAATATCCAGTCGAACTGAAATCATGAATTTGAGGACACAGCACTCTCAATCTTTGTTGAGTGTCTGTCGCTGCACCACGTTAATTGAACCAATGGAACCGGCGGAAATTGTTTTATGAAAAGAGACGAAGAATAAAAGCCTTTATCAGCTAAAAATGGAACTCTTATAGAATGATTTTTACAGCACCTTTATTGAAAAACCTTTTAAAAGTATATTTATTTTAGTGTAAACCTAAATTAAATTTACACAGCGTTACCAACTTAGCACTAAGTCTAGTCGTAAAATGGCTTTATTAAAATGATTTGTTATTCAATGATATTTCGATTGTAGAATAGTTCAAAAGTACACAAATAGTCATTATAAATGTATTCAAATAAGAGCTAGATGAGAATATTATTAATTAAATCCACTAGGGAAACTCTCATACCTATGGATATTAAGCGTAGTTTTCATTTTTTGTGAAATTCATGTGAAAGTTGCTAACGTTGAATTTAACGCTGAAAAATAAAATTGTTTAGTTTAAAGAACAATTTAAAGCAACAGGCAATGTTACTTTATCTTCGCGCTTGTGTTGGGTTAACTTTGTAAATATCGTTAACATTATAGTACTTTGTTAAAGTAATGGCGTCGTCGCAACGGTTAAATTTACTACGATCACCTAAAAAGTAAATCTTTGCTTTGTCCCTAAAATTACCGTTGAAGGAAACATAAAATTAGAACTAGCTTTTGCCCGCGACTTCGTTCGCGTGGACTTCAGGTTCGTCCCGTATTATCAAAAATTTTAGCCTATGTGTTATTCTGATGTATAAGCTATATTGTGGTAAAGTTTAATTCAAATCCATTCAGTAGTTTTTACGTGAAAGAGTAACAAACATACATCCATACTTACAAACTTTCGCCTTTATAATATTATTATGATTAGGAATTTATTGGTTTCTAGATTATTCCGTTTTCACACTCATTCTGAAGGTTGTCGTCCTTGATACGGCGTGTATCGTAAGATTTTTCGGTTTTTTAAGTTTGCTATATTTTTTTATAGAATGCGAAAGATGGTAAATGAATCAGTTTGAATGAGTTTACTTTGTACTGAAAAATTTTATGTTTATAATAATTAGAAAGTTTCAAACTAAAGAATAAATGTACAGAATATTACACTAGGCTTCGATACGCTATTTAACTTATCGATCGAGTTAATAAGCAGCTTCATAAATAAATGTCAGCTATCCCTTCCTAAGGTTAAATAATAACAAACTGGACATTATTTTAAAGACTGCTTTGGAAGTTTTAAATGCCGTACTACGCAGTTTGTAGAAAATAAACATAAGTATTATTGAAAAGTAGTAATTTTATCACTTTAATTCAATTTGAGTAAGTTCTAGTCGCAAGAAGAAAGCAGAGAACTCCAGATACTATTCTAATAATGATGATAAGACGTCAAAACTTTAACATTTTTTTTTTTTTTTTTTTTATTGCCATGTAGGCAGACGAGCTAACGGCCCACCTGATAGTAAGTGGTTACCGTCGCTCATGAACCTCTGCAATGTCAGGGGACACTGAGGGGTCGCTACCTACGACCTAACTTTAAGGAACCTCCTCAAGCCTCGTTTGAAGAAGGACAAGTCATAGCGCTCAGGGAGTACCGAGGAGGGAAAAACTGGGAGGGAACTGACGGAAAAACAAAAGAAAGCGTATAGCTAATCGTAATTATTCCACAAGCGCTCATCAGCAAACATAAAACATGTGATCAGCATGCAGATTCATACACGTCGCTTGTGACAAACGACAATCGGATTTCAGCCATAAATATTCAGAAGGGTATCATACATGCCCGTGCAACCTAATTCAATTCCTGTGTCAGTTATTGTCCAGGAAAATGCATATCGTATTTTCTCGTGTCGTTGTGTGAAAGCTTCGCGTTGCCATGGCAACGAGACGCTGCAGTACTCGCCCGCCCTCCGCCAGCCGCAGTGAACGATTCCACTTCGAAGGGAGCGCTTGGTCGGCTCTCTCATAAACCGCGCGCGTCCTTTTCGAACAGAATTGTTTTTGTCGATTTGTTTTGACGTCAAATATTATTGGGATGCAGTTACAGTGCTTGTGAGTGATGGCTCGAGTGTGTACGTGAATCATGGATGAATCGTGTGTGTATTGGATGTTCGAAACACAACCATGAGTGACGAGGACCGAGCGAACATATTCACTGACGATGATGAAGATTTGGTAAGTCGTTTGTGTATCAATACAGGTGCGGCCATCCTTGAAATTTGGACGCGTTCCAAAAATAGGAAGTTCATTGCTTATCGGTTACATAAACTTCGCGTTCACCACTGCAGGCAGAAGTTTTGGAACTTTGGACCAAACTGTAAATATTAAAGCAGACTGCGCCAAAATTGAATTTATGAATATTAGATAACTTTTATCGAAAATTTACGAGTTTAATCATAAAATAGGTTAATGAATATTCTTTGGAGATAATTAGCAGACTAAGAAGCTTACAGAAATTAATGATGTTGGCTTATTGAGACAGTGTTTTTCTTAGAAAAGAATTAGAGTGCAGGAAAACTTTTATAACGAGATTAATACAGCTGAGAAAATTAATATGATGGAATAATTTCCCTCGAAAATTAGGTAAGTTTATGAGCAATACTTAATTGAATCCAGAAGTTAATTTTGAAAGTAATTAACAACGTAAATCAAAGAAGGCTTCCAAGATGTACTTTTAATGTCTTATTTATCAATTTTAATGTTCTCTAAGATAACGAAGCGTAGGAAAATAATTAAATTATTCTCTTAAAATTCTGTATTAATGTTTAAAATGTTCTGTAAAATATTTTTTTTTTTTTGTCTAGTTAATGCTTGATTTGGGATAGACAGTGTAATCTAAAGGTTAACTAGTGACCGTGGGAGTGAGTAAATGTATAAAAATCAATTCATACCGTAAAAAATAAAAGAGATTTTTTATAACACATTACGAATATGCAAGGAATAGGAAATTTCATGACACCGATTCTTTAGTCAAAAAGTAAAAGACCATCACACTGAGACGATTATCTTGAAGAACTCAAAACTGAAACAGCATGCTACGGCAATAAGAGCTATAATTTCCATATTCATTTATTTTTTTATTTTTTACATTATATTTTTAAACCAGATTTACCTAAAAATAAATTTAAAAAATACAATAAAAAAACAGAGGGCCACTGCAGGCGGAGTCTACGACCTAAGCCATCAGTGGTCAGGGCTCAAGAGAGAGGAACCTCCTCACAATACGTGTCGTGTCAAGAACGACCGCCAAGTGCTATAATTTATTATTAGTCTTTTTATTTAATTTGGTTCATTTTATTTCGTTTCTTCAGTTCTCCATGATCTGGACACGTCTAAACTTTAGCCACTTTAACGTTTGCAAATGTCCATAATTCGTCACCTTCGAATTTCTCAACATACGTATAACATCCACGTAGAGTTAATTAATTAACTAATTGGTTAATTAAATTGTATCTGCTGCATCAGGACAAATATACAAAGAAATAAAATCAATTGAAACGGTGCTATCAGAATTGTCTCTGGACTACAACTTCCAACTGAAAATTTCCTCGCAAAGCAACGGAAGCGATGGCTTTAACCGCTCTATTAAACAAGTTAATTAACTGTCGCATGTGTTAAACAACCCAATCGAGTCGATTGCTTCGTTTTAAATTAATTTCCGTGCAATTATGATACACTGCATTTAAAGTTCACGTTAAAACAAAGATTCATTGTTATGTAAAATAAGTAAAAACGTATTCGGTAAAGATCATTCTGTACATATCAAAACAAACATTAACTTGTTAGATAATAATTTGTTTTTTTCCTGAATTATTATATTTTTTTCCAAAAATAATTCATGACTATGACTCTGTTTCTTGTTTATGTTTACCATAGATCTACCTAGAATGAAATAGACTACGATTGTTTCTTCTACTGTTGCTGGTATTTTTTGGATTAGTTAATATTGTAAGAAAAAATATTTCTACTATGCGAGTTTTTAGAACGAACATGAAAAAACCTTAAATCAAATAGGATGAGTATGGGAAGATTTCTAGTTTATATATCTGTAGAAAAGACAAACGAAACGGTACTTACTACTAACTAATTGTTGTATACAGTAAACTCATTTTGGGACACCCGATAGTTTTATTTGTGAACTACTGTCATCAATTACCTAAGCTGACTACGTATCAAAGACGCACCCCCATAAAACAAACTTAATGTTATTGACCGATATTATCGTCATTCGAGCTATTAGGAAAGTAAAAATAAACTCTAAGCACGACTAACATACGTAATGAATGTGTGGGTCGACATACGTCATAGTCGTGTTTTATATTCAAAGTTTCAACTTTAATGTTATGTTCAGTAAATTATTTATTTGTAAACATTTTGAGACCCTTTTAAATGATAAAATATTCTGTAAATACCAAATGGCCTACTTATAGATTTTAATATGAGTGATTTTTTATTTGATATCATCTCACGTTTTGACTATATTGATGCGTTGAGATCCGCAAAATACTAACTCATACGATGCTGTAACAATAACACGAGAATTACCCAGTCTGCCATGACCATCATGTGCGAAAATCGCTTACAATCAGATGGGCCGTAGGCTCATTAACTTGCACAATATAAAAACTCTCAGGAAGATCCCTTGGAACACTCCCCTTTTATGACCCGTACAGGAAGGGTGTGACGTTATGGTATTCTATGCGGATACTAGTCGGCTAACGGCATTTGTACACAAGTCTTTCAGTTTCGATCGAAAATCAATAGTACCCAGAATCGAAGAAAACAAAAGGCAACCCTTTCTGATAACAGCAAAGTTTTCTTTATCTCAGATTGCTCTTACGATAATTGTTAATCGGAAGACTTTTGTTGACAAAACAACATGTACAAGACTTATGGAAATGAAAAAAAATCTATGTTATTCGTATTTGTATTGAAAAACAAATTCTCAAATATTGATGAAGTATGAAATACGATCACTGTCTACTTCAAATAATAATTATTTTTAACGTCGTTTGAAAAACAATAGTTCTTAACATTGGACTAAATTTGACTAAAAAACTGATCCCCATCGCAGAATTGTATGAATTCTATTAAATAAATTTGTTGACAAGTAAACTTTAAGTTGACAAGACGAGCGTTCACAAATTAGTTAAAAGTTTTTCCATTAATCAAATACCCAAATATTATTTTCGAATTTAAATAATTAGTTACCTGAGCATGGTCATCCAAAAATAGACTTAATAATTCTGACTATGTTATCTAGAATCCACCATCAATTCTTGATGAAGAAACTATTTCTAATTAGTATGAAATTAATTTTAATTGGTCCATGAAATCAGATAAAATTTTTGAAATAGACCTAACATATTTTACTCAACTATATTTTACAGAATGCAAATTATTAAAGATATTTAGAAATAACTAGCATCAAGATTTCGAAAAACGTAATAATTTGTTAATGAAAATCGGAGTACAACATGGATTGATCTTGTAAAAAGTGGGCCCGAGTGGGACAACATGGTTGTGATAGAGGGGAAGTACTGGACACAAGTAACGCTTTACTGGAAGGAAGAGGATTATATCTAATATCTACGGATGTCTACGGGCTAATGATGATGAAAGGAAAAGCAGTAACCGATATCACTTTTTTTTTTATTTCAAATTAGATGTGGACACACATACATTTTGAATGTCAAAAATAAAATCAAAAGTTTACTGTCAGAAAACTCTAGTTTCCAGTATTAAGATTTTATTAAAATACATCTGCAACTCTTGGGTCACTTTTTTTTATTTTTTTTATTGTTTGATAGATAAACAAGACTGCGGCCCACCTGATGGTAAGCGGTTACCGTCGCTCATGAACCTCGATTAGATTGGAAATTGCAAAATCTCATTCACGTTGGCAATACCAAGTTAAAGTTGAACGTGAAAAAAAAACCGCCAACTCAATTCCGATTTTCCTTTCCCCGTTGTATTAAAATGTTATCAAGTATTATTATATTAAATCCCCATTATGCTGCCATCAATATCGGTATATTCATTTAATTGAAACCAGTCGACTATACGCCGTACACAGGCGCCTGATTGGTTTTCGCTTAATACTCTAGTGTAGATGGAGTGACAATATTGAGTCAATAGACGGATTTTAGTAAGAACCTATAGAAGGTAACTATTACTTATTGAATAGCTTTTTGTAAGGAATCCGAAACTTTACAGTATATTTTTTGGAATGGTTATTATATAAGGATAATACATATAATAATATAATATAATATTTCGCTTTCGGAAGCTTTCGCTCCCCAGCTGGGTAAAGGGCTTGATTCAGAAGGCGGTCGTTCTTGACACGACACGTATTGTGAGGAGGTTCCTCTCTTTTGAGCCCTGACCACTGATGGCTTGGGTCGTAGACCTCGTCTTCAGTGGGCCTCTGTTTTTTATATTGTATTTTTAAATTGTATTCTTTTGTTAATTTTTTTAAAAATATAATGTAAAAAATAAGTGTAAATAAATGAATACAGAAATAATATAATATTAATGTTCTTTAGCGTCTATGCCTTTTTTGTTTTTAATTTCATTTTTTCGAATTATTTTTTACTTGTTCTTTGTATGCATATTTGTGAGAACTTGTAATTAGGCATAAGTCACTATGTATTTCTAACTATATTTGTACCTAGCTGTAAGTTTTCCTAAAAATGTAAAATAAAATAAAATAAAATTAAATATTAGGAGCCCATTCGAAAACAAATGAATAACCTTACAGATAGATGACAATAATAATTATAATATTAAGATGATGAATTTCAATTTTTATAACCTCACTTATCTTTTATTATAAAAATCCTGAACGCATATTATATTATGGGCCATAAGATCAAAAAAATACTCAGTTATGCCAATAATTTTGCAACGACGTACACACCGTAATAAAACCTTAAATGAAACAACGCTATTTGCTAAAACATCAACCCAGTTCTCGGCACGTGTTCATTCCAATCTTCCTGAGAATGCACCGAACCACACATTTACATTCTTGCGTTCCATTTTCAGCCGGCGCGCCCCTCAGACCCGCGGTGCATATATTGTAACAAGAATATCTCAGGAGCTTATTGTTCTACGACGAATATGGCTTTCACATGTTGCCTTGAATTTTTAAAAGTTTTTAAGTCGATTTCTTTTGCTGTTTTTGCTTTTTTACTGCTTTTAAATAAAGAGTTTCAGCAAAATATCGGATAAGGTTTTTTGAACATAACGTTGTTCTAATTTCAATTGTATATTCAAGTTTACATCTGATGATAAGTCATCGTCACTCATGAAGGGCGATTACTCATTACATACTGAAGAAAGAGGGTACTTAACAAATATATCACTTACACTATTAGTAAACGGGTTCTTACCACGATTATTTTTAATTGAGCGATCCCGATATTTCAGCACTGTTTCAAGCGCCATGATCACGGAAAGACTGAGGAACTACGTACCCTCTTTCTGGTTCGTTTGCCGGTACCACTGGAACTCGAACTCACATTTCGACATACCACACTGACAGTATAGTGTAAGTGATGTAGATAACCGCGAGTGTTTAAAGAAATTTATTAACAAATATAACTTGAAATTTTAGTTTTCAAGCCTATTTAAGAAGTTCAATACAAATAATATCAGATTTGGTTTAATAATTTTAAAATGATTAAAAAGCCTGTACAATGAAAAAAAGAACAAATCTAAATTTACCAACAGACATTTCCATTCATACTCTAAAGGTAAAGGTAGGCTTTAATAGACAAGTATCCAAATAATAACGAGTTTCAAAGGTGCAAATCGGAACCCAAAAATGAAATATGTTTTCGGTCCCTATCAAAACTGTCAAGTGTTTTCCGATAGAAGGAATGATTTGTGTTTCCTGTAAAGGGATCAGAGGCCGACACCGTATCCACTCGATTCGATTCTCACAATTATATGTAAGTATTTTTCGTATTATTCTCAACAGTTGAACGTCTTTGATGTCAATAGAATGGCTGGGATACTACTGATTGTTTTTCGCTTTTGTTTTGTTTTTTTTTCATGTGATCGTTCCAAACAATAGTAGTGGATGTGAGGATCTTTGCAGAAATTGTTGTATTGCATAATTCTGAACTACACTTCACTTTTAAACAGCGTAAGTTCTTAAATATTAATAAATAACAACAGAAATGACTATACAGGGTGATTTCTTAGTGAGGGTACATATTGAAGGTCATGGTAGCTGATGGATGATGGACCAGTAAAAATATTATTACCAAAGAATATGACTTAATGCCTTAGTAATCGCAACTTAAAAATATCTAAAATTCTTGCAAAATGATAGGTTTTCGACAGCTGATGGGTGTGGCGGAGGTGTGGGGTGTGCGAGATCACTAGAGGTCGCTAGTCAACACTCTTTTAGCCGAAATTGTTTATGTTTGAGGTAGTTTTGTCGAACTAAGTTAAAAAAAAAAAAAAAAATCTATTTTTCGTAATATTCCGTATTAGAACAGAGTACTCATCACCCTCCTGCAATATGTACCTTCTTTAAAAAATCCTGTAATAAACCCTAATAAATTCTAAATCCGTATTCACTATTACATCTTTCCTCTTAAAGTGATTGCTTCAATATTTTAATTGCACGTTCTCAGAAATATTTATAAACGGATTCAAAGAAAAAAGTCATTATAGTAATGAGAGCTCCGAAACGGTACGAAACCCACATTAAATATTTCCAAGTATCCGGCGAGCATCTGACACCAGAATCGTGAAAATTTTACAAGAACTCTCGTTTCAAGCAATTTACTCCAGAACACTACAGTCGCATGAAGTACGAATTGACCATTGTAACAATGATACTTGTTATTGTGCGATTTTTTTTGAATGAGATTCGAGAAAAATCTTTGTTAATCTTTTTTATGCTTAGTCGTATACGACTATAATAATAGGTAACAGTTGTGTTTTGTTTTCAACTTTATCTGAATAGTTACAGTTTACTAGGATATTTATAGTTAACTAGGTGACCCGCGCAACTTCGTCTGCGTTACAAAGGGGTTCAAAAATTGTAGCCTATGTGTTATTCTGATGTATAAGCTATATTGTGGTAAAGTTTCATTCAAATCCATTCAGTAGTTTTTATGTGAAAGAGTAACAAACATACATCCATACATACAAACTTTCGCCTTTATAATATTATTATGATTATAGTCTAGATTCTCTAGGACTCGACCTGGGGCCGGATTTTTATAATTAGACCAGCAACGGGCGTATGCCAAGTTATGATTATGATTATATTATTAAACTTTAGGCATAATTTATCTGTCTGCAACCTTTTTTAAATCGCTAAAATTGTATAAGAATCCGAATTTCTCAAACGAACCAAAAGTTTAACTAAGTTTTAAAAAGTTGGGATTTCCATTACTTTCTTCTTGTCCAAATATTATTTAACTCAGTCTTCCGATTTCCAGCAAGATTTCAAACCAAAACCCATCATTTCCCAAGTGGGTTGGGGTTACGGCTTTCCGTCCAGTGTAACTTAAATCGAATTGAACACAGAAATACGGTGTGTTTACCCCAAAACGCGGTTAGTGGGTTAAAAATGAGAAATAATGGAAGCTGACCATTAATTTATAGTTAAGGAAGGCTTTTAGCCGAAGTAAGTTATTCTGTGTGTTCCTAATGTAGTACTATTATGTTTTGTTACGGTTTTTTTGCTTGTTGCCGTATTAGACGGTGTTTTTAGATTAAACGTAACTTTTTAAAAATAATGAGTGAGTGACCTAAAACATTTTATCACCAGAACTATTTCAAAGATACCAATCGAAAGAGAGACAGATCTGAATTTTTATACACAGTTGCAAAATTTGGCAAGAACTTTTCTATTCATGCCGTAACGCATAACTACGCGCTGAGCTCTTGCCTCAGGCGGGGTACGGACGCGGAATGTGAGCGTTAGGAGATTTGCGGTTCGACACCCACATACCCTACGTGTAGTGTAGGTGAAAGTCCGGTAATCATCTCCTACTCAAAAGAACACTATCGCCTATTTCACGAACAATTTTAGTAGTCATACGAGTGTAAACACCTGTCATTTATGTGTACATTTACAATTCCAGGACGTAACGAGTCTAGAACAAATGATAAATCAACAAATTACATAATTCTCACAACAATAGCGAGAATAAACAAATATTACCCGTTTATTTGTTCGTACAACTGTTTCGGTATTGTTGATGGAGGCGTAACTCTGCATTTACATATTTATTCGTCTTGTTCGGTTTCGTCGTCTCAAATACTAATGGCTCCTTCACATCGATATGTTTGTTGGTGTTTACAGAGACATAGTTTTGTTTAAGATTATGTAGAGTATTTTCAGAGACATTAATGTGTACATATACATACTTACTTTGTGTAATGTAAAGGTGTTTCAAAATTCATTAACGTATAATTATGTATCGTGTGGGTTGATTCTTCTTTGTAATTCATTTTTGCGTTTTCTAGTAAATTTCAACAGTAATGAGTTCAGCTATTATTTTTCCAAAAATATCCGTTAATATAGTTCTTAGATTAAGATTCATTTAGTTCATTAATTATGTAAAGATCTTGTTAGACTCTCAACGTTATAATATTATCTCTGTTTAATACCTTCTTACAATTTACAAAGCAAATCCCACAGGAATCACAAAGAAAATATGAAAGTGAGTTTCTTATTCAACATGAAACTTTGATGATGTAAACAGGACTTAACAAAGCTTTGCCGTAACAACAGTAGGTATTTACTTTGTCAGTTCCAGAGAATCAACCACAGAGAGTGGAGCATGAATTTATGTATTAAAATGTTATTTGTTAAAACCTTATTTTAATTGTAAATAGGTTTTAATGGCCTAGTTATATATTTTTGAATTTTATTTGTTTTAAATGATTCTTAGTTATCGATTGCAGTGTATACTACATGTTTGAGTTTATGCATTTTTTAGTTAATTTGATGTTGTACCTACTGATAACTGTTATAATAACCCGTTCATTTCAAATTAATTCCTGTGGTTGATTTGGCAGAAATAAAAGAACATGAGTTTTTTTATTTCAAATGTTTAATATTATTTTTTTATGTATAAACGAAGTAACAGCTTAAATAATGTACAACATAGTTACTACATAGTAAAAAATATTTTATAAAAGTTATGTTTTTTTATATAAAGTTTCGTTCTCATAAATCTTGATATTTGATTAATTATTCATACAGAGACCGAATTTTACTTTGACCTTGTTCCAAAATCTATAATTTGCAATTCAGTGTGGTGCCAGTCGTGAAATCGTTGGGATAGACCGAATTTTCTAGACAATTTGCATACGATGGTCGACAACAAAAAACTCATTGGAATACTTAGAGTAAGATAAAGTCCAAATCTACATATTTATTTAACTAGTTCTTCTGTTATTCGAAACCATTGTTTTTCAATGCCTATTTACTTTCAGGCATTGTCCTAATTTACATACAGAGTACACATTACGTGGCGTGTTTGGGAATGAAGCGAAAGTCAGCCAGAATTTTAGTCATGATATGAAAACCTCTTTTCAACTTATTGTTTCATGTTTGTTATGTAACCACTCAATTGGGATCGGCAACAAAATTGGTTTGTTTACTTTTGCCAAGTCTGTGGCAGGAGCCAAAATTGAACACGAGGTGACGTTAGTTCGGAAATTTGTTTTGTTTACATTTTATTATCGTCTCATATTTTTTGGAGATAATATATTTTGCTATCAATGAATGAAAATGTATTACAGCGTATTTTAAATATAAAGATTTTCAAGAATATTCGGTTTCATTAAAAAGCTAATTCAAAATTTTATGACTTTTTTTAAAAGATAGTCAAAGAAGGTAGTGATTCCGAACGAACTCCGGGCGAGCGATCCCAGTTTCAACATCTAGCGAAAATTAACGTTCCCAGTTGAGTGGAGAACTGCGTATTAACAATATCATCCACAGGTCGTAATTCAACTATTTTACAGTTAATGACTAATATATTATTGGTATGTGAATATTTCCCAAAGGAACATTTGTACACAAAATATTTGGTACGTAAGCAAAACTCTAAGCATTTAATATATTTCAAAGACGATTCTCACAATACTAAAGTTGCTACTTACTGATACTTCTATACTTATTCTTGGATTCCTAAACAATTAACAAGCTCAAAGTGAATTGTGTTTAATATTCCTTCTTTCTTTCTAATGACATAACTTCTGAAAACTTTCAAAAGAAAGCACCATTAATATTCCAATGTAACAAAAACATTCCACTGCTACTTATATTTTTATCATACGATACATGGAATACTCAAAGAGCTTACCTTTATTTTTAAAGAACGGCAAAGGAAAAATGGCCTTGTACGTTGAAGGTTGGAACGGAAATGAGGTCCCGTTCGCAAGTTGCCGTACTGACATTACCTTGGCGGCATTAAGGTCATGCAACCTACGTTCAAGAACTTAATGTGTTTCAAACTATAGGTTTTTCATGAGGTCATTACGATACTATAGAAATATTGATTATAATTGTTAATTTTCTTTATGAATATAATTTTGATGTTATGCAGGCTCACCGTGACGGAGGAACTTTTTAAGTGTATCAAATTTGAAACCAAAAAATCACCTTCTTAGCTATAGGATTAGCTTTAGTTACCCTCTCTGGTTTAACTTTTCATTTTTATACCCTATGAACTGTTCCTGACACAGTCTATTTAAAAACAAATTTACAAATATTCAATTTTAATAAAGTTCGATATTTAAACACAATCCGAAAGGTGTATAAGGAAAATAAATTATTATACTTTTATACCATTTACCTACTGACCCAGTTAGTCGAAGTTGCCCATAGAAGATGCCCTAACACATAAAAACACTTGAGGTAAAGCGAAAATATTTTTGTAAGGAAAAGAAAGGAGCAGGGATGAAATTTATTGGCAGTTTAGACACTGACTACATACTCTCGAATTTCGTCGTTTCCGGGCTTACATTCTTATCCGCGTGTATGCTTTGGGTTCTATTTGTTATTTTATACTGCTAATATTATGGTGGACGAGAAAATGTGCAATGTTTTTTAGAATGTCATGTTTGAAGGTATTGTTTTTTATTTTAAGTTTTAACTTTTGTCATATCTAAGTACAATTATTATTGCAGTCTATTTGACATTTAAAAGTAAGTAAAATAATAAAACCAAAAGTCGTTCCAAGTTGTATTTCGACAGAATATTCATCTTCACTTAGGCTTAGAGCAGTTACATATACACCGTGTAAAGTGTAGTGAAGTTGTGGTCTAAATTTAAGAATGTTGAAACTAACCATTTTCAATATTGTAGGTACACAATTACTCACAAAATATCTATCTTCGTCCGTCTTCGTATCGTCTTTTATTAATAACGTTAATTATAAATTAAAATAATCATAATTCTTTAGAAAACAATGGTTCTTCCATCTTTTGTTTTCATTCAATTAGAAGAGTTTTCAGCTTGAGTGTTCTTGTGAATTAATTAATTAATTAACTAGCTCCAGCTCGTAAACATAGCTTAGAATTATTGTGTATCGATTTATGTCTCACGGCTGTTCTTTTATCTCAGTAATAAACCTAGGTAATATTAGTTATTACTGTAAGACCTGACGTCAAGTTTATTGGAAGTTTTATCAGTCATTTGATGTTTAAAGAACAAAAGTATAATCTGTGTGCATCATGTGTAAGTTTTGATCTCAAATATAATGATATAGTAGGTATATGGTAAATGTGAGCTATTTACGAACTTGGTTTTTAAAAAGTTCCTGTTATACTTTCATGCACTTTCAACGGGTTCTTACCACGATATTTAATTATCTTATCTGTCCAATTGAATCCAGTGCTAAACATAACAGTCACTAAGGGTTCATGCTCAGAGAGTCTTGTAGATACAGTGAGTGTGGTGTGTCGTGATGTGAGTTCGAGTTCCAGTAATACTACCCAAAAGCGAACGAGAAAGAGGGTAGACAGATTTGTTTGCTCTTAAATCGACCCGCAGTATCCAGTCTTCTCGTGATCATGACGTTTGCAACAACGTTGCAATATCGAGACAACTCAATTAATTAAATATCGTGGTAAGAACCCGTTGAAAATCCATGAAAGTATTATAGAAAACCGCGAGTGTCTGAATAAGTTCCTGTTACTAATTCACCTAAGAGATTTCAATATGAAATAGGTGCTATTTTTAATGCATGAATAGCAGTAATCATTCTTCAGCTTTGGCTATGGTAACTGATGTCTGTTCTTTGCTATGTTAATAAAATACAGAGTCGGGATGTAGTGAAGTCCATGTTGAACCTCATTCTAAACTTAAATAGGAGAACTATCAAACATTATACTTTAATGCTAATTTTGTTAAATACAAAATTTAAATCCACAACTTTCATAAAGCTTATAACGTCAGTACAAACGAAATAATGGTTGAAAAGTTAAAATACAAGAGAATAAACTTTATGATGCGGTATAAAGTATGTATTCGTTTCAAACTCCGGCTCGTTTCGAAACTTTGTACAATTAATCCATGGTCTGAAGCTTGGACAATTAGTTGAGTGGTGAATAAATATACGATGTTTTAAATTTAGTTCCTTTTGAATAGTAATTTTTATGTTTTTAGTTGGTATTTGTGTTATTTTTTTGATAGAGCGCTAGATGAGCTTTTTATTAGCTTTAGAAACATAAACACATTCACGGTCATAGTTGAGAAAAACAAACATGAAAATGAAACATTTCAACGATGTAACTAGCCACTAATTAAACATTTCTTTTTTTAATACCAAATATAGAAAAAAGCATGAAAGATACTGAAAAATGCGGCCAACCCGAAAATGCAAACTGTAATCTAACTTGAATACCTATAAAAGTGTTCGCCCACATAGACAATTTTATTACAATTTTTTTACTAACAAATAATGTGTGTTTAACGAACAGACAAGATTGTTTTATATCAGTTATCCACTCTATTAATACAGTTTGAGATCAAATAGGTTGTTCTGTACATGAAGCGTTCAATTTACTTCACAAATTTACAACTTCAAGTTTCGTATCTTATTTAACTTTGACGTAGGTTTAATACACGTAAGATTTTTACAGAGACTTGTTTAACAAAGTATAGGAAATTACGAAAATCTTTAGGTATTTTCTTTTATTTTCCAGTTGGTACACTAGACTACGCTTTACCTGATGGTAAAAACAATGTTACCATAGGTAGCTGGGGGCGGCGCGACGGGAAAGAGTGCCGTAGCGCGTAACGCGTCGCGCCGCCCCTCATAACCCCGTGCTGGGTTCTGGCCTCAGCCGGGGTTCGGACGCTGAGTGTGAGCGGTTGGAGGTTTTAGTGCGGTTCAACTCCCACATACCCCACCCGTGGGGCGGATCCGGTGATTACAAACAACTAAAAAAAAAAAATCATAGGTACCTGCTATGATAGATAGCTACACTAAAAATAACTTTAAAAGTTGTTGGACAAATTACACAGTTATGGATAGTGTGTTTATTTAACTGCAAAATTTTGTAATCAGCAATGTTTTGTGTAAAATCATAGTTAAGTTTTGATAAGTTAAAGGTAAGTTAAACTTTGTTATTAGTCTGTAAGTTTTTTCTCAAAAATAGATAAATAAATTAACTGAATTAAGTCACAAAGAAAGGACCAGTTTAAGTGGAATAATTATCGAACTGTTTATTATAGCTTTACTGTACTGTACTGTAACAACCCATTACTGCCACTGCTGAGCTCAGGTCTCCTCCGAAGAGGGGTTAGGCATAGTCGACCATGCTTGCCTAATGCGGATTGGGGACTTCACATACCTTCAAAGGATTTTTAGAACCCTTTTCCGATATGCAGGTAAAGCTTTACTGCAAAGAGACAAAAGTTCCGTGGGATTTTTTGAGCAATTTTTTCCAGGGTACTTTGCCATTGTCTGTTCTAATCATTATCTGCAGTCTGTATATCGCAGCTTGGTTATACAAGTGTAAGAACCACTTTCTTACTGCGTACAATTTCCTAAGTTTGGGGCACGTTCGTTCCATCGGTCTCGCCGCAGATGTACACAATGTTGTTTAACTTCACAGACTTTATTATGTAATACATAAGTGTACTTTGTACATATTATTATTATGTAATACAGAGGGGTAATTTATTACTAGTTTTACCATATTTTAGTTTAAAAATATGACACAATACAATCTCTTTCAATCTCACATTAACTCTTTATGATTTTAGTACGTACGAGTATAGCTATAGATGCCAATTGCCAAAACACAATGTTATTGAAATATCAAATCACTGAACTAAATTCAATTTGATTAACGCTATTTTCACCAAAATCATAAACAATTTTAAGCATGCCAAACATTTTAATACACTCAGTAAAATTTGAAACAACGAAAACACTTTGGCAAACAATTCGAAATATAAAATATTGTGTTTTCAATAAATCTGTACTGAGGAATAAAAATGATTGTTCAATTTGTTTCGACGTCGTCCCTCCATTTAAATATTCCCGGTATTGGAAACCGACGGTTAGATTTATGTAGAAAATTCAAATTATGTAATTTATACGGATGAGGTAACTACATACTTCGATGAAAATGCTAAAAGGTTTTCATTTATTCTTAGAAAAAGGGTTTTAATGAGAGTGTATTTTAGGTATTTGGAAATTGTTTAATTAGAACGTTGATAAAAGTTCCGAGTATATGTTTTCAAGCTAATGTCTATAACTAGATAAATAATAATATCTTTATTGACACACATGATTACAATCTAGGATAAAACAAAAAATAACATGCTAAGAATATCACAAAAACAAAAAATCATTGATAGTATTTAAAACACAAGTATTTTAACTAAATGGTTGAACACTGGTGCCCATGATAAGAACTAACTTGTGTTATGGACACCAGGGCTCCTCATTTACATAACATTTGACAACAATCAATGGTTTAGAAATTGTGAGACAATATTACAATGTACATGTTAAGATTTAAGAAAAATAGAAGATAGAATAAAAAAAGAAAAAAGCAAAACAGTTTCTGGAGATAAATTTATATCACTGTTTACAAAAAAGGTTGGTAACCAAATAAGTTAAAGACATCAACACATACCCTGATAAATTTGTTCCTCGCACCTACTAACTACTAACAATGCGTTTTTCTCGTACCTCTAAATCTTAATTTGAAATGATTTTATGATCACAATACCAGTGATTGGATGGTGGAGGAAAACATCGTCAGGAAATCTGCACGTTGGATAATAATTGAAAAACTATTCAAAAATTAACACCTGCTCAACGAGCATTAGGCTAGGGTAGCGGAGTATGTCTGATTTCTTTATTGAGGAAATCTGAGCCCAACAGTGACCACTAATTGATTGTTAAACGAACAAATTTTAAAGACACATTGTAAGGGGTGGGCTATATAAAGTTTGCATTTTCCAAAAGTTCGACTGTCATGTTGGCTGTGTGGCATGTTACGATTTTTCGGTAAAAATGCTCTTCTTCGGCCAAACGATCTTCTGCCCATTGGGCGAACCGAAAACCTCCCATTTCGTAAATGTCAAACCTTTAACTAAATTATGAACACAAATTGTATGACATTTGAGCTGTCATTCTCTAAATAAACAGTAGTTCAAAATACAAACGTTAGATTGCCCACCCTATAAATGGCAAATTTCATGTTCGATTCTATACAATGAACTAAGGACTATTAAACGAAGACTGAAATGCCATAACTTAAGACCACTGCTATTCAAATTTGTAATCAAGTTCAAGACAAACGAATACCGACCACCAAACTTTCCAGTTTAATGGCGACCGAAGTCTCACAATGTAATTATTCTGCGTTAACTAAGTCTCATTCTCGATAATAAACGATCCAAGGAAGGGGACAGTGCAATCGAGTCACGTTCGGGAAATCGATCGACGTAATTACAGCGCTCACGAAAACCGTGGTAGGGGCTGTGATTTGTGGAATATGTAGAATTGCAATAGTAAGTCTATGTGGTTAATTTTGCAAATGTAGATGATAAATGGGGTGTTATTTGACGAAATTGCTTCTGGAATTTTAGAAATATAGCAATAAAAGCAATCATAGTAACCGATTGTAGATTTATCTAAAGAAGAGAAGCAAGTGGGGTTGGATATAAAAAATATAAAAAAACATATTTTAGTAAAACGTTGAGACTACCAGTCACTCAGATAGTCCCATTTCACATTAAACGCATACTTGCAGTTCCTGGGAAAAACACACACCATGTTTCTGCTTTATTTAATTTACTCGTTGTATCTTAATCTAATTTTTTTTCGTTATTATTATGTCTACAATAAAATTGAAAAGTCGTGGTGGCCGAGTGGTCGAAGCGCTTCCTTCGGAACGCGAGGTCGCGGGTTCAAATCCAGCCGGCTTGTACCTCTAAATCTAAATATGAAAAAATATTTATGTGCAATTTTTCACAACACCACTGGCTAAAAACGGTGAAGGAAAACATCGTGAGGAAACCTGCATGTCAGAAAAGGATTCTAAAAATCCTTTGAAGATATGTGAAGTCTCCAATCCGCATTGGGCAAGCGTGGTGGACTATGCGTAATCCTTCTTCTGAGGAGACCTAGGCCCAAAAGTGGGCAGTAATGGGTTGGTACAGTAATAAAATTGAAAACCTAAGCAATAGTGATATTTTTAACAAAAGTTGTTTATATACAAAGTTCAAACTAGAGTAAAGCTTACCATGATCACACAGTTATTCCGCCACGCCTCATTAAGAATAATAAACGATGCCCGGTGTTGGTGCAGTCCAGTCACGTCTCCGGACCGATCGATCCCTGAATATATAACTGACCAGAACGTTTTCAGTATAAACAACAGGAGAATTTATACACAAACAAGTTCTCGACGATCTCATAAATAAGCATCTTTCATTGACTGTTCCTGGTCCACTCTTGGCGTTCTTGGTTGCAATGATGGTATTCTGAGACACCACTATAGCGGTTTGAGGCGTTTCAAGAACATTAGACCATTGTGGACTCCCTAGTTTTCTTGATGAGCTCTCTACAGTAGACATAGAAACGTATGACTAGATTAAAATTAAAGGTAAGCTGAACTGATATTGTCTTTGTGTAATTTGTGTACATACGTTAAAAGCTGTAAAGTGTAAACAGACGTGAAAAAATAACATAACAAGTCTGCTGATTTCTCTCAGTTTTTTTAAGGTTCAGATGACGGTATACACATATATTTACCCAATAAAATTTAGTAGGGAATTTAGAATTTAACCTTAGGAGGTAAATTATATGTGCCATTATTTTGTTTATCAATTTTATATAACGTTCTAGATTGTTGAAACTATCGTTTCAAATGACTACCTACATAGGCTCACCAATTGCAATTTACCGTTAAAAATTTCTTAAGTCTTGTGCTTTAAACCATTATAGAAAAGAAACTTTTGTGAAAGCTGTATGCACCTCTATTTTACATTCCACTCGGGCCAAGAGTTAATTATGTATTTTTAGTATAAGTAGAGTTAAGTGTGAATGTAGTTGGTGCTTCTGTTATAAAATAAATAAATAAACGACTTTGTTGTGTTGTTCATAGCGTTTCTCCTGATGTTATACTCCAGAGCGTTTGTTTACGAGTGGACCGGTCGTTGTTCGGGGCAGAATCACCGCATACAACCAATACCAATTCCACGGACATTTGGCGGTTGATTTTATATTTGTCAATTACAATATTTATGTTTATTCTTGTTATTTTTTGATCGGAAATTCCGGGGTTTTCCGTATCCGTAAGTATCTTGGAATATACAGCATTACAAAGGCATTATAATAGACAGATCGTAATACTGCGTTTGATTTATTTTCGTCAGTCAGTTGCTTTGTATGAACACCCTGTGGGAATAGTACGAGTAAAGGACATTTTATTATTTATTATATTAATTCATAACTTTGATTGTAAATGTTGAAAGCACTAGGCAGCGTCTCACAATCGAAATTGATACACAAAAAAAATATTTGAAGAATTTTATAAAGTCGAACGTGTTTGATGTTTTTAAAATTAAAATTGCTACAAAAAATAATAATTCGAATGTTAAAACTTCTTTCCATCAATTTTATACAGTAAATATTTTTGTTAAAGCACAAGGTGTGTTCACAGGCAGTTCTCCGGTAAATCCAATATTGTATTTTCTTAAGAACCTCGTATTTTTTCCAAATCTCGCTTCCGTGAGTTCCTTGAGACAAACCGCGCGGAATCGTATTTCCTGTGAGGTGTTTTACTTTCCTTTCTTTTATTTATACGTAAATTCAATAAGGAATACCAAATTCACCTTGTTTTACAAAAAGAATCTGATTGGTTTATGTAAATGTAAGAAAAAATGTGATTTCGGTTAGCAGTTACTTCAATAATCAAGATAGGCACAGAAGTTTAAGAATAAGAAGAAAAGTAGTAAGTAAAAGTAAGTTTGCAATTCGAAATCAAATTTTGTTCTACCACTTTAATTTTTTTTTGTTATTTACTCTATCCTTTAGTGTTTTGATAAATAAATATGCCCTCATTAAAAAACTATTCGGCATTGAAAATTCATAAATTAATAGTCTTTCCAATATTGTTATTGCTTCCAAATCAAAGTAACATATTTTCTACAATGTATATTAACTTTCATGCATTTTAAACGGGTTCTTACCACGATATATTATTATAGAAAACCGCGAGTGTCTGAATAAATGTATATGAACTGTTATTTTCAAAACCAATTTCCGTTTCCCAAACAATATCCTACAAAAGCAAATAAAGAATAAAACACCATCGATACGTTGCAAGCGATCGTGATTCTATTTTCACAAAAAGTGCATGTTAGTTGCGACAGGGCTTATTTGATTCGATTCCCACATATCACACTTACACAGCGGGGGAGTTCAAAATAATATTTTTTTACAAAAATTATAACGACCGGCTTCTATTTCTCAATAATAGCACAAAAAATACCAGTCAGATCTTTATCGAATGTGTATGAGGTAATACTCAAAATCTTTGCTTCCTAGCAAAATAAGAATCATTGAAATCGGTTCATTAAAAAAAAATCGCATTGCAAATCGAGAAATTTTGTCCATTCAAAATACTCATTTTTAAACACAGATCCTAAAGTACTAGATCGATCTTTAAAAAAATGGAACCGCAGTTTGAACATCACCTTTCATCTGACACCACAATCATTCAAATCGGTCCACCCAAACTAAAGTTATCGAGGAACAAATACAAAAAAACATACATACGAATTGAGTACCTTTTCCTTTTTGGAAGTCGGTCAAACACAATAAAAACTTAACAAAAACACCGTAAAGGAAACAGAATGAGCAAGCAATTTGTTTCAATAAAGTTATAAATCTCCTGTTATTACGTCTACATTCGTGTTCAGTTGTGGCTTTCAACGGTAAATTAAGTCTTTAACTTCACAGACGTTTATGTTTTGTTACCTTTTAAGGTAAATAATAAACTGGATGTCTAAGTATTTTAGACTAGTTAATCTTAGACTTTTGAAGTCAGCTTTTAGACTGACTGTTTTTGTATTGTTGTAGTCTTTAATGGCTTCTTTTGCGGTATTTTATTCAAAATACCTAAATAGTAAGCTGAGCTGTAAATTATGTGAATCGTTGTAAAAGGTTGTTTTCACTTACCTACACTAATTTTTAATGAACGACAATAGCAAGGAAATAGGTACGAATGCTTTAAGATGTCCCACTTTAATCGGAGAGTATCTTGAAATCAGATTGTAACTGGCGAACCCAAAAAAATTCAGAAGTTTAGTTGAAGTACTTGCTGAGTCTGTTAATATTAATTTTATTGACACAGAGTAACGGGTCAAGCCAAGTCAAAGTTACAATATAGCACGCATCTTACTAGGTCTGTATACTTCGACTATCTTCTTCTTCTTATATATAAAAATGAATTGCTGTTCGTTAGTCTCGCTAAAACTTGAGAACGACTGAACCGATTTGGCATATTTTAATCTTGAAATATTCGTAGAAGTCCAGGGAAGGTTTAAATGGCGAGAAAATTTACTTATGTGACGCAGACGAAGTTGTGTAGGCCAGCTAGTATTAAATGAAAATCTACAATAGGTACTTTGTAGATTTTCACTTGTTGCGACGCGCCTGTGTGCGTTCCTTTACTTTACGGTTTCCCGTCAATGTCACTCTCGCTCTACGCACTGCACACATTAATTTAGTTTTTGGGTGAAAACCTCTGGAATACAATTTAAGTTCGTAGATTGAAATTCCCCAAAGTTTACCGAACTTAACGTATTCATGTTTATCACTGCACGACGGTCGACCCAGTGACCTATTTGATACCTTTTATTTTCGACCTTTAGAAAGCAGGGTGCGTCTATTATTAACGAAAACTAACCTATAATTTTGGTATCCATCAATATTTTGCTATAAAATTGACGTTCTGAAACATACATAGAGGCCTGTTTTATGGAGTAATTATAATAAATAACATTGATTTATTTGTGTCAGTTGGTAAGGTTTTGTGTTTCGTAAATTATATTCGACTAGCTGGCCCACACAATTTCGTCTGCGTCACATAAGGAAATTTTCTCACCGTTTAAACCTTCCCTGGACTTCTATGAATATTTCAAGATTAAAATAATCCAAATCGGTTCAGTCGTTCTCGAGTTTTAGCGAGACTAACGAACAGCAATTCATTTTTATATATAAGAAGATATATACTTTTTGATAAAGAAAACAATAATATAAAAGAAAACTAAACAGAGGTTCAAAAGGATATCTTATTGAACTCAAATCGTCACTGATAGGTGCGGCTGCCTTCTTTATTAGTGCACCAATTTTCGTTAACTGCCTTAAACTTGAAGTTTGCCACTTTAATGTGTGTGCATAAAATAAATTAAGAAATGAGTACAGATGAATTGTAAATTCAAATTTCTAGTAATAAAATATAGTACAAAACACAACTCTTTTAAAAATAAACCAATGAGATTTATTTCAGCTTATACTGAATGTTCGATGTACATATTGTTTTCGTATAGTGTTGTGGGAAGTGGATTTGATCCGACATTAATCCGGTTCAGAGAACAACGGATGACAGCAGTGTCTCTCGCAACAGACGGACAACAATAATGGATATTCATGTTTCAGATTATTTTGAGTAATAATAGTCTTTATTAGTGATGTCTTGGACATTTAGATACGATAGAGTGTAGAGTAATTACTAATTTGAAAAACAGGGCAGATATGAGTTATACACGTTTTAGTAAAAATTGATTTACTTTTGTATAAAAGAACGGACATTATTTGTAGTAAATAATATTATTTATTTCCTTCAAGAAATGTAATTAGCTAGAATGCCACGACCATACAAAATGTTTTGTATGTAATAGTGCCCGACCGAAACTGGTTTTTTGGCCGAAACCGAAACCGAAACCGAACCTTCGGCTTGGCTCTTAGTTTCGGCCGAAACCGAAACCGAAACCGAAACTCGCAAATTTCAAAGAAAAAGTTTTATTTTGAAGATGTCCTTGACTTAAGTGCATATTATCATTTCTTCCCAAAATTTATTCTTCATTAAAAAATGAGGTCATCAAAAAATTATGTCACACGTAAGGGAAAGGGGGAGGGGGAGGGTATTTCAAAATGTGACTAAGTCTGTCAAGGGGTAGAATATTTTTAGCACCATCTGAGTTTTTCAAAACATGACAAGTTGTAACAATAGCGAGGAAAGAGGTTTTCAAAAATGTGATCAAGTATGACGAGGGGGAGAGAGAAAATGTAACCTAGTGTGACAAAGGTTTGGAAAGGGTGTGTTAAAAATATGACCAATTGTGACAAAGGGAGGGAGTGGTATCAAAAAAATACGATACCTAATCGACGATAGTCTGCCTGTTTGGCGGGCTATCCGAAGTATTGTGAGGGTGTCGCGATGGAGACGTGACACCCTCGCGCTGAATACCCACTGGGTCAGAATCAACCTAGGTAAGGTAGTGCGGTTTACCATTCCCCGGTTGCTCTTACGAAGTGTGCGTTGAGCTCTGGTACAACACCCTCTCGCGTCTTAGTACACCCCGGTATTCTTAGGGGACCAGATCTCGGGGCAGATCCCGAACCTGTTCCCTCTCCCGACGACGGCACGTTCATGCGCGAAGAGAAGAGCTCTCGCTTACATGTCCTACTTACACGCTTCCTTCTGCGAGATGGTGGACTTGTACTCGCATTTAAAAAGCAGAAGTTATTATATACCATAATTTAAAAGATTTTTATTAAATCTCGTTTGAAAAAGGTCAAATCATAGCCCACGAGCAAGACCTTGAATTCTTGAGATTGGGTTCATCGACTTTCCAAGCAATTCACCATTGTATGAAATCAAATGGAAGTAACCGAGATCACTCTCCCAGAGGTGGAAACAGGACTCCACGTCAGACCTGAGCCTGAGAGTCAAACTAAATTCTTTCCAAACGGACACCTGCTCTAGAGTTTTTCCAAAATATATGACCAGTTGTGACAAGGAAGAAGGGGTCAAAAATCATGAAATGTGTCGACGTAGTTTGTGAATAACCCTGAGCAACATTTAATTCTGTAGTAATAAATTGTATATGACTCTTATTTTAGAATATTAGATGCTTAAAATCTTCATTTCAGAACCATATTTATCCGTTATCAATCTGTTAAGTTTCGGTTTAGCCGAAACTTTCGGCCGTTTTTTGGCCGAAACCGAAACTAAGGCCGAAACTCGAATTTTGGCCGAAACTGGCCGAAACCGAAACCGAAACCGAAACTTTCGGTCGGGCACTAGTATGTAATGTGTTTGAAATGTTAATGATCATCAAATTCTTGTTTTAGACGTAATTTAATGCTCCAACAACATTTATTGCGCATGAAAAAAACAAAAAACCTAAAATTCACGTAACAAAATTCCAATATATTGTAGAAACACTAACAATGCTTTTGTTGGTAACCTTAACACGGCCCATTCGCCCAGAAAACCTTATAACATAGCACCTTTTGATCATACTTGTACGAAAAGTGCGTCACGAGAAAATTAGTTTCGTCAGTAGACGAATACACGACCCTATTTCACCTCTTTGCAATTAGGGTTGTCACCTGAACGGTATTTGATATAATACTATGATTTAGTAAATTTAGTTCACTGAATCTATCTAATATATATTGTAAAGACGAAAGTTTGTATGGATGTATGTTTGTTACTCTTTCACGTAAAAACTACTGAATGGATTTGAATGAAACTTTACCACAATATAGCTTATACATCAGAATAACACATAGGCTACAATTTTTGAACCTCTTTGTAACGCAGACGAAATTGCGCGGTTCACCTAGTATTATATAATGAGTATTTTGTGTATACCAATATGAATACGTGTATGTAGGAATATCTTATATTATTATGTTTATTTGTGTGTTATTTGCCTATCTCGCTATTTTTAAACATTCACTTTATCTGTCTTTTGATTTTATTTTATTGCTGTTGTTTTTTTATTTAAGCCTATAAGTGCATCTACCTTAATGCTGCTCTTCACCAACCTAAGGTCGACTAGTAGAGAATGCCTATGGCATTAAGTCCGCCTTTGTAAAAGATCTTATTTTTGTGCATAAAGAATAAATAAATATCTTGGCGTTATTATTGCTTATCTAATCAATGTATGAATTTAGTGTATCCTTTTAGAAAACTCTTAAATAAATAAATTATTGCACTATACTTTAAAGACAATAATAGACGTGTTTTCTTATCTTTTGTTGTTATGAGCGACGATAATCACTTACAATTACGTGACCCGTTGGCTCGTCTGCCTTTATGGTATAAAAAAAAACAATAAAATGAGAGTACCTGTTTCGAAAAAAATCTAGAATATGGCATATATTAGTCTCTTTTTCAGGTGAAATTTAAAAAACTATTTCATAAAACAATGAAAAAGCTAAAATATATTAAAGCAATGATACATGGCAACCCTTTTGTGCGCAATCAACCGACAGTTTGATAACTTAGTTCCGCCTATTTTAATTTCAGAATAATAGAGTTGTTTGAGCACAATTTTGTTCATGTTGGTACTACTGATTTAAAATTATATGATCGTCTAGACAAAATGCTTAAAGTTTTATCATTTTATAGCCTCGGACAAATATAAATTTAATTTCACTTTTTTTGTGTCTGTTACGAAAAAAAGTTACATAAAACTTATTCCATTCTTAGATATCAGTTTCAATAGATTTTCAACTAATTACAAAAGTGCAGATAAATATCTACTTCATTATCTTCCTGTCGATTTCCGATAATCTTCCCAATGAAAGGGTCAATTATGAAAGGATTTAGTAGGCAGATGAAACATTGAAATTTCGTACATTTCTGATTGAATGTGGAAAAAACCTGTAACAACGCGTCTCAAATTCGATCAAAAAGTAGGTTCTAATAGGGATATCGGATTATTTCAAATCACAGCGAGTGTTAAATTTATAAAAACAAAACTTAAACTTATTATGAGCTTTATTTCTAAACATTAATGTGCAAATTTCCACTATTTTAAATATATGCAGTTTTGTATTTAACCTCATCTAGATAGTTTTCTTTTAAAAGTTTTCATTACAATGTTGTAATTTAAGGGAAATGAGTAAAGTTGAATTAGAATGTCTTTGTTCTGCCCAAATTTTATATAGAGATGAGCCCATAAAACTACGTCACTACGAGAAAATTAGTTTTGTCGACACCTCAGACCACCTTACTTTCATCCCTGCAGTAAATGTTACACAATCCTAACAACAATGTGTGTTTTAACCTTTTTTTCGGTTATTAAAGCTAATTGTTAAAGGATTTTATAACGCATTTTTAAGGATATGTACCTATTGGTAAATTAAAGGAAAAATAAGATTAAGGTTCCAGCTGAGTTTTTGTTTATTTATAGTTTTTGATTGCCGATTGGTCATACTTATCTATCAAAAGGATTACCACCGTCGCTTCTAGAAAAAGCCATCGGTCAGTCCCCTTGTCCATTATAACTTTTAATGAAATGAAATGTACCAACCCATTACTGCCCACTGCTGGGCTCAGGTCTCCTCCGAAGAGGGGTTAGGCATAGTCCGCCACGCTTGCCCAGTGAGGATTGGGGACTTCACATATCTTAAAGGGATTTTTAGAATCCTTCTCCGATATGCAGGTTTCCTCACGATGTTTTCCTTCACCGTTTATAGCCAGTGGTGTTGTGAAAAATTGCATATAAATCTTCTTCACATTTAGATTTAGAGGTACAAGCCGGCCGGATTTGAACCCGCGACCTCCCGTACGAAAGGAAGCGCTTCGACCACTCGGCCACCACGACTTTTAACTTTTAATGCAAATTTAAAATATTATTTTAATAATATAAAGGTAAGATATTTTATCCATAAATCACAAAACTTTCTTTGATCAATTGGGTCCATGACTCCCAATGAATTTTCGTCCACTGAACTACAAAAGCACGGAAGACATTCTCGGGGACAGGTACTAAGATTTATTTCAATAAGAATGAAACCTTTTGTAGAATAAAAGTAGTATCTACGGTAAAGTTTTTCCTGGATAACTTTATTGAAGACAAATTAGCTTTATTCCTTGGCTTCATTACTCAGAGTCATTACGGTCGCCGTTGTGGATCCTGGCTACACAGGAGTTATAGTATTGGGAGTGAGAAATGACCATTTATTAGACAGTTTCAATGAGGTGAGTTAAGTCTTCATCCGGGAATTCATTCTGTCAAAAATATTGTATGAGATATTGTGCACACACATGTTTTGTCCATTTGGATTATGTCGTTTATTATTTCACCTTTATCCTCGACGGGCATTGCGTCATATAATACATAATATATTATGGATATTATCACGATTAAAATCTTTGGTTCAAATATTCAATATTCATCATAAAGTACTGTAGGTACACTGCATATGTATGTACGTATGCGGGCAGCCATAATGCATTGTATTTTTTATTTATGCATTGGAGATAATATGTAGAAAGAACAAACAACACACATTATACACGTAATTGAAACATCACACAGACTTTATCTGACTTAATTATGATCTTCGATTTCGCTATTTTTAAGCAAAAAGTTGATCAAGACAAAATAAAGAAACATAAACGAATAATTGTTAACAAATAGACGCTTTCAACACCAGAAAAAAATCTAAAAGAAAAATGTACATCACAAGTGCATTGTACTTTAAATGGCATCCATTATTTTCAAACAACAGAACGCACTTAAAATAAACATTACCAAACAGGATCGACTCGAACTCAAGAACAACGATCGGCTTGTTAAGGGCACTTCGGTAATTCTCACTCCATTAGTTAATCCTCTCAATCTTCATTAGTTCTCAAAGAGAGGGTTTCTTAAATTGTTTGAGAGGTTGCCACACTCAGGATTTTGGATGCGGTGAAACGGTAATGGAGTACAACATTGAGTCGAGTGTTTTGAGAGCTTGGCAACAAAAAAAATGTGGTGTTGCCAAGGAGCAGTTCTTTGTACGAATTTCTAATTATTTAATTACATTTTGTAGCTTAGAAACTTGGTTATATGCTTGCTATGGTTTACTATGTTGTATTGTGTATCCTAGTTTAAACTTTATACAATTTAAACTAAATCAATCATCATCACTACACAGCAGAGATGGTGGCCAAGTTTGAGCCAGAATCTCAAAAAAAAAACATTGTACAATTGCCATACTGTTTTGATCTTGTTTTAATGGGAAACAAACCGCCCCGACAAATTTTCGAAACTTAGCTTGTTAGTAATATTATTGTAAATGTCTGAATTAGTATTAATTATAACAACAATCAATTAAATTCACATCCCGTCTCAAATATCTCTCCATCCGACAAATGTCTGTGAAATAGCTTTCAGGCGTAAATGGCAAGCGAGTCAGAGCGTTTGGACATCAGTCGGACAGCTAATTAAACTTAGTTTCTGTCCAGCTTCAGCAAGATTGGTTCGTAATTCGATCAGCTCTTGGCTTCCCGTACCAAGTTTTCGAAGTATAATTAGCTAGAAATCAAATTATGCATGATAATTTATGCTGTTTTACTTGTTTTAATGAAAATTGTTTTTGTGAAACACTTAAGTTGATTTATTTGTTACACGAGAATTTTATAGTACCTATTATCTTTTGTGTGTAAAGACGGTCTTATAGTGTCCAATATTGTAAAGGTACTTGATTGATAGTACCAACTTTTGGGCTGTTGGCACTTTAGCTGGTGTGAATGTGTTGTTTTGATTGTATTCTGTTTTGTGAATAATAAATATGTAGGCGCGTATGAAGAATGACATAAACAAGAGTGACAATTATCATGGTTACTATAGCGGAGTTGACGGGGTGAAGACAAGGTGAAACCAACCTATTCACCGACAATCATCGTGCGGGTAGTTGGAAGTGGAGACTTGCTATAAATACGGGCGTTGGCCGCTGTTATGGGGGATTCGTGTTTGAACTGTCGAGGCGAGCGGACCTCTCGGACGTGGAAGCAATAAACCGTTGGAGTTCGTTCTTTGGAAGCTCTTATTCAGGAGTGTGGATCGTCGGGTGTTCCAGTGGACGTTGTGACGTCATTCCTGACAAACCAAATGAGGATCGACTACTTGCAGCGTCATTACATCTCAACACACCATTACTGCGCTTTCATGGATCATAGTGTTCGAGTGGACATTGTGGCTTCATTCCTGACAGACCAAGTGGGGATCGACTGTGTGCAGCGTCATTGTACCTCAACACACACACTCGCTATTAGTACCCGGTGCGGTTACATCAGAAGTGGGATCGAATCTCGCGCCTTGCCGACGTGCTATCTAAACGACCAAGATGGATTACCGTGGATCAAGACGGATTAAGGTGGATTAACGTGGATTAAGGTGGATTAACGTGGATTAAGGTGGATTAGCGCGGATTACGGTGGATTAACGCGGATTGAAGAATTCAGTGTGCAAAGAAGCGCATACAGAGCAAATTAAACGAGTTCAAAGCACAGTTTAGACGTGATTCTACATGGTGTCTAAAACCTAAGCATCTAATCATGTTTTCAGATAAGTTATTTCAAAATTACAGGCTTCATTTTCAACAGTGAATGGAAAGACTGAGGTTATTATGGTGATATCTGTGGAGCTGGTAATCAGACATGGGCAAGCCTGAATTAATTGAATATTGCAAACGGCGAACGCAATCACTGTTCTAAAACCAAAGTCATCATCGTAATACCAATGGAGCTGATAATAATCAGACATAGTCGAGCGTGAATTGACGGACTGTTACAAACGATGAAATTAAACACTGTTCCTTCAACGGAAGTTATCAGCATAGTAGAGTAGAATTAGAAGTGGCCGTTAGACATGGCTAAGGGTAAAAAGGTATTAGGTGGTTGGAAAAGACACTCGAGCACGCGCGTCTCGCAGGAAGGTCGAGGCATAGCCGCTCAAAAGCAGTTAATACCTAAATCAGAGGAAAGAAAGAAAAAGAAAATAAAAGGAAAAAAAAAATCCGCTTTTGCAACTTTTACTGAAATGGTTTTGTTTTCTGCAGCGCAGTCACGTTGTATCAGCTGAAGTACGAAAATGAAGAAGAGCATTCGGATGTAAGAACTGCCGAAAGTCTATAAGGCAGTGTGGTAACAATGGTCAGCTTGGGCATGTGGCGACTGTATGTCCAGACAGGAAAAGTGGCAATGGAGTTGCAGTCAAGGGAGGTCCGTCAGTGTGAGCTTTTGAAAGTGCCCGAATGATGGAAGAGTGTCATCCGAGCCACACCCAGTGTGGTTGGTTGAAGGGATACACTCCTCCTAACAAGAAGTATCTATCCTGGTCGAAAGGACAGTGTCATCCGGGCCACACCCATTGGGGTTGGTTGAAAGGATACACTCGTCCGGTCCAGAAGTGTAGTTAATTTTATGGTTTATCCTGGTCGAAGGGACAGTGTCGTCCGGGCCATACCCATTGGGATTGGTTGAAGGGACACACTCGTCCGGTCCAGAGGTGGTGTTAATTTTACGGTTTATCCTGGTCGAATGGACAGTGTCGTCCGGGCCATACCCATTGGGGTTGGTTGGAGGGACACACTCGTCCGGTCCAGAGGTGGTGTTAATTTTATGGTTTATCCTGGTCGAAGGGACAGTGTCGTCCGGGCCATACCCATTGGGGTTGGTTGAAGGGACACACTCGTCCGGTCCAGAAGTGTAGTTTATCCTGGTCGAAGGGACAGTGTCGTCCGGGCCACACCCATTGGGGTTGGTTGAAGGGACACACTCGTCCGGTCCAGAAGTGTAGTTTATCCTGGTCGAAGGGACAGTGTCATCCGGGCCACACCGATTGGGGTTGGTTGAAGGGATACACTCGTCCGGTCCAGATGTGGTAGTTTATCCTGGTCGAAGGGACAGTGTCGTCCGGGCCACACCCATTGGGGTTGGTTGAAGGGACACACTCGTCCGGTCCAGATGTGGTAGTTTATCCTGGTCGAAGGGACAGTGTCATCCGGGCCACACCCATTGGGGTTGGTTGAAGGGATACACTCGTCCGGTCCAGAGGCGTTGTTCTTGGTGGAATAGTTGATGGGAACAGTGTCATCCCGGCCACACCCATTAGGGTTGGTTGAAGGGATACACATGTTCGGTTTAATGTCTTAACTTGGTTTACTTTCAGTTTGATGCTACAACTGAAAATCCATTTAAAGTCCTGAATGTAGCAGGATGGACGAGCGGATGTCTTGGTGATTAGACATGGTTTGTTTCGGGGGTACAATAACGCCCGAGGACGGTCGTATGTCAGTCTGGCCGTGTAGGCGCGTATGAAGAATGACATAAACAAGAGTGACAATTATCATGGTTACTATAGCGGAGTTGACGGGGTGAAGACAAGGTGAAACCAACCTATTCACCGACAATCATCGTGCGGGTAGTTGGAAGTGGAGACTTGCTATAAATACGGGCGTTGGCCGCTGTTATGGGGGATTCAGTCCGCTCGCAGTCGTCGTCCGGTGCAGACGTGCTCTTGTACGCTCTGTATTGAACGCTCGCTGTGTCCGTACGATACGCCCATCTCGCTCACACGCGCCTGACGTCACGTTGACTGTGCTTCGGCGCGGTCTTCGTTTGATCGTTGCGGTCGTTTGTCGGCGATCCTTTTTTGTTTTTTTTGTATCATCAGTGCCTTTTTCAAGGCGCTGTTGCCCCTCTTGTATCGGTTTGCGGTGCCATTCACCGCCTTGAGGGCTAGTTAGTTAGTTTAGGGCAATCGTCAAACAATTCGCCTTTTTCAAGGCGAATTGCCGTTCCCTGCGTTTCTGCTTGCAGTGGCATTCACTGCCCAGGGAGCGAGGTCGTTTTAGGGACCCGCCTTCTTTAAGGCGGTTTAGCTTTGAACGAGATGGCCTCTCTCCAAGCGGAGAGGGGCCTTGCGGAGTTCATCAAGAAGCGCAGCCCGGAGATTTGGGAGGAGTACCAGCGATTCCTGGAGCAGCAGATCCCGTCCGCGTCCAGGGACCCTCGCCGAAACCCCGCCCTCACCACCACGGCATCCGCGAATGCCGCCCGCGTCTCACCCACCCCTGCAGCCCCTAAGGCTAAACCCGGTACCCCGATACCCCCTGCCCTTAAGGCGACCGTCCTGCGTTCACGCAAATCCCCGGCGCCCGCGTGCGCTCCGCTCCGGACAGCGGACTCCGCGTCCACCCCCGCCGCGCCTCCCGCGTCATCCCAACCCGCGCCCGCGCCCGGTGCGTCGCGCCGCACCCCCCCCGCTTCGCCCTCGGTCGATCTCCTCGACATGGAAGTCGAGGAGATCGTCGCCCAAGGAGACGGCTTCACCGAGGTTGTCTCCAAGGGCAAAAAGAGGGCGGCCTCCTCCCGCGAGAAGGCCGCTACTAAGATCACAAGGGCCGACGGCGGCCCTCGTCCGAGGCCGGCCTCGTCATCCTCCGCTAGCTCGTCGCGTGCCTCCCCTTCTCCGCCGCCCCGCCGGCCGGACGGACCTCCCCCGCCACCTCTTGTCATCCGCGACAAGAGCAAGTGGCAGTACATCTCCCATGCCCTCCACAACCGCGAGGAGGGCATCACTTTCCTGTCGGCGCGCAACCTTGCCGCCGGCATTCAAGTTAAGGTGGCAACCTCCCAGGACCACCGAGCTCTCTCCAGCTTCCTCCGTAGGGAGCGTATAGGTTTTCACACCTATACTCTCCAAGAGGAGCGCGATCTCCGGGTTGTGATCCGCGGACTTCCGAAGGAGATTGAGGTTGACCTCATCAAAGAGGATCTCATCTCCCAAGGAGTCCCAACAGTGGCCGTACACCGGATGTACAAGGCCAGAGGCAGGGAACCATATAACATGGTCCTTGCCATCGTCGAGGCTTCCGACCGCGGCAAACAAATCTTCAAACTGAAGACTGTCTGCCAGCTATCGGGTCTCAAATTTGAGGCCCCTCACAAGAGGGACATGCCCGGGCAGTGTCACAACTGCCAACAATATGGTCACTCTTCCAGGAACTGCTTCGCGCGCCCGCGCTGCGTGAAGTGCCTGGACGACCACGCGACAGCCGACTGTCCACGGCGTAGGGACACCGCGACGGAGCCCCCGTCGTGCGTGAACTGCGGAGCTGGCCACACGGCCAACTACCGCGGCTGCCCGATGGCTCCGAAGCCTAACCGACGCACCGCGCGTCAAAATAAGATTAGGGCCCCCCAACCGCCGCCGGTGGAAAAATTCGTCCCGGCACCGCTGCCCAAGACAAACGCGTGGCCCCCTCCGGGCACTAACCGTTCCTCTCGCGCACCCGCAGCGCAGTCAACATCACGCGCGCCCCCCGCCGCCGCCCCGGCTCCGCCCGCCCTCTTGGCACAACCGGTGCCCCGCGCCCCCGTCTCACAGCGCCCGGCGCTCTATTCCGGACTGATGAAAGAAAACGCCGCGTTCTTTCACGTGCTTAAGTCGGTAACGCCCGAGCGTTTCCTTGAGTTTATTGAGGCGCATAACGCCTGCAACACGGAGGGAGACCGTATGGAGGTGTTCCTGGCATACATCGATGTGTGGCAGGCCTTCTCGTCCGGTCTCCATAATAATAACCAAAACGCAGTCCCCAGCACATCCGCTCGTGTGCCTAAAATTAATTAACTTTGATTATGGGTAGTACACCACAAAGAAGTAGGCCCCACGCCCTCACCGTCGGTCTTTTTAACGCCGACGGTCTCTACTCTCAACGCGATCAAATTGCTGACTTTTTACGAAGTCATCAAGTTGATATTTTCTTAGTACAGGAAACGTTCCTCAATCCTTCGACGCGTGACCCCCGAATCGCGAACTACGTCATGATTAGGAACGACAGACTCACCTCATCCGGAGGTGGGACTGCCATCTACTACCGGAGAGTGTTGCATTGCGTGCCGCTCGATCCCCCCGCGCTCGTTAACATGGAAGCGTCAGTGTGCCGCATCGCACTGACGGGCCACTCGTCCATCGTCATCGCGTCCGTCTATCTCCCTCCCGACAAACCAGTCTTGCAAAGCGACCTCGAGGCGCTTCTCGGTATGGGGAACTCCGTCATTCTGGCGGGGGACTTCAACTGCAAGCATGCTAGGTGGGGTTGCGTCGCCACAACCCCGAACGGCAGACGTCTCGATAGTCTGATTGACGTCCTGGAGTTCGATATCGTAGCCCCTCTCGAACCGACTCATTATCCGTACAATATCCAGCATCGGCCGGATATCCTGGACATGGCCCTTCTCAAGAATGTGACATTGAGCTTGCATTCTATCGAGGTGCATTCTGAATTAGATTCGGATCACCGCCCGGTTATCATGCAGTTAGGCCCCCCGCCATCAGCGGAACCCATCATGAAAACCGTCGTCGATTGGCACGTCTTAGGCGCCAGCCTGGCGGACGCCGTTCCTCCTTCTCTCTCTGAAGGCCCGGATCAGTCCACTCCTTCCCTTCAGGAAACCACAGAGGCGCTTCACGCATTCACTTCAGACATTAAGTCTCACATAGATAGGGCATCGAGGCAGGTCGAGGCGGATGCTTTTCTCCGCTTCAAACTGCCCGATGAAATTAGGGAGCTCATCCGAGCTAAAAACGCTTCGATCCGAGCCTTCGACTCCTACCCCACCGTGGAGAACCGGGTTCGCATGCGCGCCTTGCAGCGTGATGTGAGGCGTCGCATTGCAGAGCATCGGAACTCCAGGTGGGGTTCCTTTCTTGAAGGAATCAAACCCTCCCACTTAGCGTACTGGCAGTTAGCTCGGACTCTAAGGAACGACTCGACTATGACGTTGCCGCCTCTCAACCACCCCGCTGGTGGTCGCGTAGCGTTCGATGACGATGAGAAGGCGGAGCTGTTGGCGGATTCACTGGAAGCCCAGTGTACGCTCAGCGATGCCACCGCGGACCCCGCGCACGTCGAAATGGTGGACAGTGAAGTCGCGCGCAGATCTTCCCTTCCACCCACGGTCTCTTTACCCCCCGTCACCACCGACGAGGTGAAAGATCTCATTAAGTACTCGAAGTCTCGCAAGGCGCCCGGCTCCGACGGCATCTCCAACAGAGTTCTCAAACTCTTTCCCGGGCAACTTATTTGCTTCCTCGTCACCATTTTCAATGCCGCTATGACACACTGCGCCTTTCCGGATACCTGGAAAGAAGCAGAAGTTATCGGCATTCCTAAAATCGGTAAACCCCGTAACGACCCGAGTAGTTACCGTCCCATTAGCCTCCTTCAGTCCCTAGGCAAATTGTATGAGCGAGTGCTCTACAAACGCCTTTGGGACTTCGTGTCTTCCAATAACCTCCTTCCTGACGAACAGTTTGGATTCCGCGCCAGACATTCGTGTACCCAACAAGTGCACCGCCTCACGGAGCACATCCTCTCCGGCCTGAACAGCCCCGTCAGACCCGTCTACACGGGCGCTCTCTTTCTCGATATCGCGAAGGCGTTCGACAGAGTCTGGCACAACGGCTTGTTGTACAAGCTGTACGAACTGGGTTTGCCAGATCGTCTCGTGCTCATCATTCGAGACTACCTGTCGAATCGCTCGTTTCGGTATCGATTGGAGGGCGTCCGCTCCTCCTCTCGTCCTATTAACGCTGGAGTCCCTCAGGGCTCCGTCCTCGCCCCCCTACTCTTCAGTTTGTTTACGAGTGATATTCCTCGTACTTTCCCCACCTCACTGGCTCTCTTCGCCGATGACACTGCCGTTTTCTATTCCGATAGAAACAGGGCATTCATCGTCAAACAACTTCAGGCAGCCGCCACAGCATTAGGTCATTGGTTTCGGAAGTGGCGCATCGAAGTGAACCCTGCGAAGAGTACAGCTGTGCTCTTCGAAAGATCCTCGAGGCGTCTCCCGACTGCGGAGTCCCGCAGTCGTACTCTCCGGAGGAATGAAACTCCCCCAGTCACTCTCTACGGTCGCCCCATTCCCTGGGCCCGTCAGGTCAAATACTTAGGTGTCATCTTCGATCGTGCCATGACCTTCCGTCAGCACATCAAAGCCGTGCGCGATCGCGCCGCTTCCATCCTCGGTAGACTCAACCCCATGATCTGCAAGCGTAGTAAATTGTCACTTCGTAATAAGTTGACTCTTTACAAAACTTGCGTCAGACCCATCATGACTTATGCAAGTCCAGCGTTCGCTCATGCGGCGCGTTCCCACCTAAAGTCCTTCCAGGTTCTGCAGAATCGGTTTCTGCGAAAGGCCGTCGGTGCTCCGTGGTATATGCGGAACGTCGACCTTCATGACGATTTCGACCTCGTCCCCGTCTCTAAGTTCTTGAAGCAAGCTTCCGAGCGATACTTCAAGACCGCGGAGGATCATAGTAATCCTCTCATCGTAGCCGCCGCGAACTACGCGCCCGACCCCGCCCACGCCCGTAAGGCGAAACGCCGACGCCCGCGACACGTCCTCACGGACCCTCCCGACGCGCTGACGACGCTGCTCGCTGACAGCCCTAATGCTGACAGACCGAGACGGCGCCCCGGATTCCTCACTCGTCATCGTCGAGCTCGACGCAGAGTTCAACGTGCCCCATGAAGCATCATCATCATCACCCGTTTCCTGCAAGTTCGTTTTAGTTTGTTATTTAATAAATTATTTTCTGGTGTACTGCTTTTCATTATTTGCACGCCCGCTGAGTTTCTTGCTGGTTCTTCTCAGTTGGGTCGCGTTCCGAATCCAGTGGTAGAATCATTATGTGCTAACAAGTTGCCTTGCGGCGACTTTTAGCAGTCCCTTCCTACCCTTTCTCAGCTGAGCCCCTTCTGAGCTCGCACCTCCATCCTGGCGAAGCTGTAAAGGCCTGAGGGCCAACAGCGATTCCTCCTATCCCAAAAAAAAAAAAAAAAAAAAAAAAAAAAAAAAAAAAAAAAAAAAAAAAAAAAAAAAATTATGGGGGATTCGTGTTTGAACTGTCGAGGCGAGCGGACCTCTCGGACGTGGAAGCAATAAACCGTTGGAGTTCGTTCTTTGGAAGCTCTTATTCAGGAGTGTGGATCGTCGGGTGTTCCAGTGGACGTTGTGACGTCATTCCTGACAAACCAAATGAGGATCGACTACTTGCAGCGTCATTACATCTCAACACACCATTACTGCGCTTTCATGGATCATAGTGTTCGAGTGGACATTGTGGCTTCATTCCTGACAGACCAAGTGGGGATCGACTGTGTGCAGCGTCATTGTACCTCAACACACACACACGCTATTAGTACCCGGTGCGGTTACAAATAAATAGAATGATAGTAAAATGAAAATAAAACATCCTGTGTAAGCATCTTTTGTTTTCAAACGCCGGTTCGAAAAATAGTATTTGTACTAGATTGTTTCTGTTTAGAGACAGAACCGAGCCCTCGAGCGCTTTTCTGAAATACGTGACGAGAATTTAAAGCAACTTTAGCGTAAACTTTGACATTCTCGATCTTAGGTCACGTAAATATAATTTTTCCTTACAAAATATTGAGTTTTATCAATAAAGAATATATAAAATTAAACATTTTTTTTTTAAATTATGGTATTGTTAGTAGTTATTCGTGTTGTTTTTTTTCCAAACTCGAATCTCTCGTCGAATTAGTGACTGATAAAGTATGATCAATTATGTATCATTTGATACTTTTGCTATACACGTTACATAGTTCATAGAATTGTTTTTTGATTATTAAGATAAAAAAAATACTAAAGAAAAAGTTCCAGTATTGTACTTTTTTTTAAGAGTAAGTAAAATACAGTTTAATTTAGGTTTCCAAAGTTTAGAAGCGTTGTTTTTGTTGATTAAGTGGTCTTCATGTTATTTTCATTTTCTATGTGGTCGGCAAACGAGCACGCGAACAACTAAAATGAATATGAAATGAGTTTTTGATTTTCGACGTTCCCAACGACCCGCTGTAGAATGAGATTCTTTGTACGTACGGCCAATTCTCTGTCGTCCAAAGAGATTTTAATAAAATTGCTGTATCGACATCTGCATCCAGTCCAGACATCTGCATGCAGGACCGGTCGATGTGGCGAAGTTTGGGGGAGGCCTATGTCCAGCAGTGGACGTCTATAGGCTGATGATGATGATGATGGTGATGCTGTATCGACATTGACCTAGCTGTATGCAATAAGGCAAGCTAGATTTTTCTATCTACATATTGAAAAAAATGTGTATATTAAGCGTTTTATTCATCTCATCTTTCTCAAAATCTATATACATAGGTATGACTTGCTCTTTGAAAGTATTAAAGTCTCGCTAATTACATGGCTTAGGTACAATAAAAAATGTAGTTCTTTAAGTGGTATAGACGTTAGGTTTAGAGAACCTACAATTCGTTTACCAATTCTACATGTAAAACGTATGTAAATAGAGCTTAATTTTCTTTGACACGTCTTCAAAGCATTTAATCTATTTGCGTAATGGCGTGGCTTGTAAAGGAAACTAACACTAATTGATTGCGTGCGGTTATTAATTATTATTCCAGTTTAAGTATAAATTTTGCTTAAAATACTGTTCTAATTTTAAGCTTGTTTGTTTTTGTAAAAACTAATTCAGCACCAAGCTTGTCTGTATCTAATAGCTTATGTCTGTTGTTTATACTTGCTTCTAACAGACTTAGAATTTAAATTTGGATTTGATGTAGATTATAAAATAATAGAATAAGATTGTAATAAGTATAGATAGCATTTCTTTAGCTAAGAGTATCAACTACATGCTTAACATCTATAAATAATTTTATCCGAGCGACAGAATATCTCTTGTTGAAGACTTATTACAAATCACTGCATCCTCAAAGTACACATCCGCAAAATGTAAACCACAAAGTTTATTTATAGAAAGTTATTCAAAGTTACCTTCAGAATTATGTAGTGGAAACTTCTTTGCGGTTTTCGAGTGAGAAAGGAACGAGGAACCGCATTTAATTCGGCTAATGAGATCGTCACCGTACCTTCGGATTGCGTAGGCGTCAATGAAACGATGCGTGAATAATTCTTTGACGAATTCTGGATGATAATGAATACTTTGTTATTAATTAATGTTAAAGGTGAAATGTATATTTAAAGAACATTTTAATGATGTGATATTTGATATTTTGGAGATTTTATTTTAATGTTTTGGCACGCACCAATCAATGAGTTCTTTTTAGCATTAAAAATGGACTCCTAATATCAAAGATATTTAACCTATTTTTTGAAAATAGCACCAATACATTATTCCATCTCAAACTTGACCATTGTGACTGACCAACAAGCCCTCAGGTGCTGCATTTCAGCAATTAATTTCCCTTTATTGTTATTTCCAGCACACTGGCCGCAAGGGTTACTGTAATGCCCAACAAAGGACCAAACAAAAGCCTTCAGTAGCACAAACTGTGCATCCCGTGAACAAGGCGTATTGTTAAGGGTTGTTCTCTCGAGGGGAACGAATTTGTCACGGCTTTTGCAAAACAATAATACAATGTGGCTATGAGTTGTATGGTTCTGTCCAAATGTTTGTCGTTGGTAATATTTATGCTGAACCAACTTTTGGACGTTGGACGTAAAATAACGTTAATTATAAAATTAAATATGGATGATGATATGTAAAGTCTTTAGAAGTTCCTACATTAGGTATATTAAATGCATCATCTTTTAAATCCATGGATTCCAAATCCTATTATTTTGCTACAATTTTAGTCTTTTATCCTCTAAACGTCCTATGAAATCCCATCTGAACAATGATCCCCAGCTTGACTTGAAGATATAAATTAATTAACGAACAATTCTGATTGACAGGGGACTGTTTCTGTTTTAAATTAAATTTTACTCAACTAATCGCGAATTTTGATCTTTGGAATCGTATCATTTTATCTTTGAATGGCGATATTTTTGAAGCTTAATCAATTACTGGTTTACTAATCATAATTGGATAGATATTTGAAGAAATTTTATGCTTAGATTCATAAGGAAAATTAGGTTAGTTTTTTAACATTATAATTATAAATAGTTTTTGATGTGGCGTAGTAAGCATGTTATTATAAAATTCAAATCTTGTTTGATTTTTTATAAATTTTTGAACACCTCAATAAATTAGCACTGTAAATTAAATATTTAACCAGTCATTTAAATTGTACAAAGCTTGTAGAGTCGATAGCTGAGAGTCGAAATGGATCTAAAGTGGATGTCGTGTCACGGCAAGTGCAATGTAGAGCGCCAATTAGCAATACGAATAGGGAGACATTTGGTCTGAAATCTAGCTCAAATTTTGAAGATATTTTACGTGTATTTTGAAGGTGGCTGAAAATAAAAGCTTTAGCTCTTGAGTAGTTCATAATCTAATACATAAGTTCTATAGTAGAGAGAAGAAAAATAGATTAACACATAATTATTTAAGTCTGGCAACTTTCCTCCCAAAATTTAAGCCGAACCTGGTGAATGACCTCTAGTTTAATTTGCCAAATACACACATACACATGCATGAAACACTCGCCAATTTCAATCTTGTAACTAAATCAGAATGCCGAAGCAGTAACTCACTGAACGTGTCGACTCACTGACTGGAATAATAAAGTGGAAAATTACAGCGAATACCCCGTGCAACCGAGACGAATGAATATTTTATGTTTTGACACGATTTGACCTGCTAATGGGAGATCGCTTTAATTTATTTGCATAGTAATGGTTTTGTTCTTGTTGCTGATTAACACATTGACTTATATTTGGCCTGTTAAATAGCTTGTTTATTTATTAAGTTGTACCTACAAGGGCCTGAAAATCAGTACGCATGTTAAATGTCACTTAATAACAGGTACGAACAGCATGCAATGAAATTAACGCAACAGAGTATTGCGTCTTAAATTGATACAAAGGCGGAAAGTTGGTGAATGAAATTCTGAACTATATCATGTAGATTTGCCTCAGATAGCTCGCCGGTTGAATAGAATTTCAGTGGTTATTAATGGCGACTGTCAATCAATCGTTTAGTAGTACTGAGGCACACTGACTACAAATTGTTTATGAAATACAGTGATTTTCTTCTGTTTTAAAAGGAACTTAATATTAAAATGAACGAATACTTGACCTTTTATTTCCAATTGCAAAATAAGTTTTGTTATTGTTAAAAGTTCTTGGCTATTGATTTTCTAGTTTGAATTGATTCCAATTAAAGTTTGATTTTTCTCCCGATCGGTGCCGGTTTTCGTCTAAAACAGAATAAAATTTGAAACAATTTTTAACGATCTAACTTTTCTCGATCTTCCTGTAGATGCTACTTGAATAAGGCCAGTAAAATACCTTTTCTCTGCAAAGGTTACTTGTGAATATATTATATTCTATCTTTATGTAAAAGTGTGTATTAAAGATAACAGAAGTTAAGTTACAGAATAATTACTGTACATAAGTAAACTTAATATAGATCGCGTTTGACGAGCCCACAATAAATTAAGGTTTGCTGTATGTTTGTTTGTTATATGTAAAATTGAAATTAAAGATTAAGTTTGTTGATCATTGCAAGAGTCCATGTAGAATGGTAACTACTTACCATCAGCTGGGCTGTAAACACGTCTATCTAAAAAGCAATTAAAAGTGTTCGAAAAATCTATGTACGACCGAAGCATATATAAGTAGATAATACTACATGTACCTACGTATAATAATTGTGTTAAATAAAATATATCATCATAGACATTTACTGGTGGAAATAGACCTTCTCTATATCGACAAAACATCCTTGCCTACTTTACTACGACCTTATCTACTCGTCGATAGGCCCTTTTTGAATTTGTGCGTTTTACTAAAACCGCATCCAATTTTATTGTATGTTTGTTTATCTATCAAAATAAAAGTATATTATTTTGTTAAAGGGTTTATTGAAGCATAATTATTTGATCATTTCATAGATAATTTGCAAATTATAAAATTCTGTTTACGCACACTAATAGTAAATCTCGAACATTTTAATTAAATCAATCAACATTTCAATGTTTAAATTATGTTTCGAAATCGACGAATTTGTAAAATATTTTGCTTTTAATTAAGCATCCATACTATTAATTAGTAAAGTAACTGATCTGAATTTATTAGCAATGAAGTGGGATTATTCATCTGCAATTTTAGAAAAATAGACCTAACTTATAACCACTCAACTGGGAACGTCACTTTTCGCTAGATGGCGAAACTGGGGACTTCGTTCGGAATCACGACCGTGTTTGAGCCTCTTTTTAAAACAATTTTTTCAAATAAATTTTAATTTCGATTTTTAATTAAACCTTATATTTTGTGAATCTTTCTTATTAAACGACACTGTATTGTATTTCAGCCAAAGTATATTATCTTCGTAAAATATGAAACAAATAAAAAATGTAAACAAAACAAGTTTTAGAACTGTGCTCAATTTTGGCTCCTGCCACAGACTTGGCAAAAGTAAACAAACCAATTTTGTTGCCGATCCCAGTTGTGTGGTTATACTTCATTTAGGTAAAACCTTTTTTGGCCAAATTTAATTTCGTACGTGAAACTACTGGCTACTAAAGTTACTTTTAATTACACCAATTTTAATGTCGCCTAACCAAAGACATAAAAACAAGCCACAATATTTGGTCACCTCAGGGCCGGGTTATTAGGGCAGTGTAAACAAGCGGTCAATCGAGCCACGTGTCGCCATACGAGGTACAAGCAAACAACCCGACACTTTCACACTTCGATAAAGCCATTTTGAAGGGACAGGATTTTATAGGGTTTGCAGCTTTTTTTTTGCATGTGGTATGAAATTTCTATTGGGGGATTCTTGAATCTTCATTTCTTATTATTCATAGATTTTAAGTGACTTAAAAACACCTTAACATGTTTTTTTTTGAGAAGAAAAAGTGGAACGAACTCAACCCCATCAAATTTCTATGTTTCTTTCTTTAATGATTGCCATAAAGCAACTTCAGGCTACCGTTGTAAGGCATAAAGGTTTAATCCGGACAACACTTAATTTGTAATCATATTAGTTATAGTACACTGCACCTAGATTTCGTTTTAATAAAACTCCAAAAGTATCTATGCTCTTCTTTAAGCATTTAATTTTTTGATACAAAAGATGTGTCGATGTTCTCAAGTTAGACCACCCCAATTCCGAAGATAGAAACATTTACACAATAGTTCATGTCACTCATGTCCTACCTGATTCTTAAATTCTAAAATGATGAAAAATTTCTAAAGTTTTATTTTATTTGCAGCGTCCACGGCAGCAGAGTTTGGGAGGGGTACTACGGCGAGAAGGCAACTGGAAATGTTTTATGCTGACCCTAATGATCGCAGGTTGCCTCGGTTCCGTGGCTTGGTGCAACACCGCTGAAATCGATCGAGATCTCATCGACTTTAGCAAGTAAGAAAATGTCTTCTCTTGGTATATTTTGAATTACGAGACGTTGCTTAAAAACCTAAAAATCAAAATTAAAAATACTTAATCATACAAAGTTTAGTAATTGAATAATGTCCTTCTTCAAACGAGGTCCTCAGTGTTCCTTGGCTCGTCACTCGTCTGCTTACATGGCAATAAAAAAATGCAGTCCAACTATTATATCGGGACACAGGTGTGTAATGAAAGCCAGTCCTGAGCACACTAAACTTTATTTACTACTCTATGTCAAGGTCACAGAGTATGTACTACAAGCACAGATTATACATATAATTGATGCATATACAACATCTCCTCCCCATAGCTTTTTAGTAGTGACATGTTTAAACAATAATTATACTAAAGAAATAATATGACTAACTTTAACTTATACCTAATATACTATTTACATAACTATTGAACTTATACATACTAAATTATAGCTATTTTAAACAAACATAGAGAAGAACGTTTTATAATCAGGCCTCTTAATAGGACGCAATACTCTTCCACCTACAATCCTAGACGAGGCTATATTGTCATTGTTAGGTGAAGAAGGTAGCCTCGAGACTTCGAGCGATTCTTCAGTATCACGGCTTAGCTCGGGTTGCTGAACGTCACTTTCAGAAAATGTGACATTCGACGTCGACTCCTGTTCCCGCTCCCTCTCCTCCGTGGTATCAGCTCTCCCGGGTGATGCGGCTGAAGGAGAACCGTTGTGTGAAGATACATGCTCTGAGCTTGAAACGAAGTCTGCTAAGTCTAATTGACGGCCATGAAACCTTTCGGTGTCAATTCCTTTATATGGAATCAATTGATTCTTATGTTTTTTAAACACTTCTTTAGAAATAATGTCTTTTATTAAATAAGTGACCAGTCCTATTTTTTTAACAACTAAACCTCTATTCCAATTTTTTTGACAAGTTTTACTATTATAGATTTTATAAAGTACTAAATCTCCTGTCTGGTACATTAGTTTACTCGTACCACCGTAAGCTCTACGCTGCAAACACTGTTTTTCGCGAACACAGTCCGCGAGTGGACTCGATGATGACGGTGGCGAGTGGTTCAATATATCGAGCCGCGAACGCAATTTTTTTCCAAAGACTATTTCTGCAGGTGACTTGCCCGTGGTAGAATGTACCGAGTTTCGATAATCAAACAAATATTTTAGTAAAGTTGCTTCACTTTGCCTAGTCGTTTCCTGCTGTATTAAACTAGATTTAATACCCTTTTTTACTATTTTTACAAAGCTTTCAGCCTGACCGTTACTAGCAGGATGGTAAGCTGGTGACGTCACATGTTTAATGCCATTTATGATACAAAAATTTCTAAATTCTTGAGATGTAAATGCGGTGCCATTATCGCTCACGATGCTGTGAGGTACGCCGAATCTAGACATAAAATCTTGTAATTTTTGTACTACTGTTACGGAACTAACTGAATTCATTTTATAGACTTCTACCCATTTCGAATAAGCATCCACTATTAACAAATATGAAGAATTATTGATCGGCCCGAGAAAATCTATATGAATCCTATAGAAGGGTTGTGAGGGATACGGCCACACAGCCAGCGGTGCGCGTGAGGGCAATGACCTTAGCTGAATGCAAATATTACAACTCGCTATCATTTTTTCAATAAATTTATCTATTCCTGGAAACCAAAACCGGCTACGTGCCTCTGCCTTAGTTTTAACTATTCCTAAATGCGACTTATGTAAATCGTTAATTAATTTATTTTGAATTTTTTCAGGAATCACTATCTTAAAACCACGCATAATACAACCGCTCTCATAAGACAATTCCGACTTACACAAAAAATATGGTTTTAGATTTTCATCTTTTATTTTTGTTGGCCATCCTTTTAAAATGTAATTAACTACTTTACTCAAAACTACATCATTACATGTCGCCTCGCATAACATTGCACGAGTTACTGGCAAACTGGAATCAATAACAAAATTAACATAGGATGCTCGATCCTCAATTTCGCCACTGCTGACAGAGAACTTCGACAAATCATCCTGAGACAAGCTCGCCCTCGACAAGTAATCAGCACTGTTATCTGAGCTACGAATAAACTCAATAGTATAATTGTATGCGCTCAAGAACATCGCGTATCTTTGAAGTCGGTTAGCTGATATTTCTGGAATACCGTTATAGGGTCCAAAAATTGACAACAAAGGCTTATGATCAGTGCGTAATATAAACGGTGTCGATCGTCCATATAAGTATTGATGAAAACGTCGAACACCGAATATAATAGCAGTGGCCTCTTTCTGAATTTGCGCGTAGTTTTTTTCAGCTCGAGTAAGAGTGCGAGATGCAAAAGATATAGGACGCTCTGCCCCATCACTATCGATTTGCGATAGTATTGCACCGAGCCCAGTAGGCGAGGCATCCACTGTCAGAATCAGGGTTGCTTTTGGATAGAAGTGCACAAGAACCTGATCAGAAGTAAGAATTGCTTTAATACTGTTAAATGCATCCATATGTTCGTGAGACCAATGCCATTTACTACCTTTTTGCAACAAACTATACAAAGGACTAAGTATGGAAGATACTCCTGGTACAAAATTACGATAGTAATTTACCAGCCCTAAAAAAGATTGAAGTTGATTGACTGAAGTGGGTACCGGCGCGTTTACAATTGCCTTAACTTTCGAAAGCGATTTCTTCAGCCCCCGTCTATCAATTGTATAGCCTAAGTACTCAACTTAATCTTTAAAAAAATCACATTTTTCTTTTTGAAGCGTCAAACCAACCTCTTGTAATCTTGTCAGCACCGTTTCCAGTCTCTCCAAATGCTGTGTCTTGGTGGCTCCCGTTACTAGAATATCATCAAGCAGACATAATACTCCGTCAATACCTGTCAACAGACTATCCATCACCCGCTGGAAGATCGCAGGAGCGCACGCAAGACCATACACGAGACGCGTGTACTGATACAAACCACGATGTGTGTTAATACACGTGTACCGCTGAGAATCATCATCCAGTTGAAGCTGTGCGTAAGCCTGAGAGAGATCCAGTTTACTGAACTGCACGCCTCCATGTAATCTAGCAAATAACTCTTGTGCAGTTGGCAAAGGATATTGGTCTATCTCTAAATATTTATTTATTGAAATAGAATAGTCAGCACAAAGTCTAATGTTTCCATTACGTTTCAACACAGGAACAATAGGGGATGCAAATTCAGAGTATGTGACGGGCTTTAAAATTCCAGTATCTACTAACCGGTCCAGTTCTACGTTAACCTTATCTTTTAACGCGTAAGCAATCGGACGGGCTTTGTAAAACAATGGTTTAGTGTCGGCTTTTAATCGCAATTTAACTTTATACAAATTAAACTTGCCTAATTCATCTGAAAAAACTCTAGGAAAACGATTTTGTAAATAATCGGTACAGTGATCTAAATTTGGATTTTCGCAATAATTTATTGGTAACATTTCTAAATTAAAAACAGAAATAAAATCGCGACCAACAATAGGCGGGCCTCCGTTACGTATCACATACACTTCTAAAACATGTGAATAATCCCTGTAAGTGAACGTGAGTGAGACTATACCTAAACAATCTATTTTGCTACCGTTGTAAGTAAATAATCGTTTCTTTGAAAACGATAATGGCACATCAGAAAATTTATTTTGATAAGTTTTATATGAAATGGCAGTGACCGCCGACCCGCTATCAACTTGAAATTCCATTTTAATACCTTGTACTAAAACTACTTCGGTCATTGGTTCTCCTTTAACTGAACGAATATTGAACAACTCACCGTCATCATCGCTTCCCTCAGATACATTTTTACTAACAAAATTTACATTTTTACACATACGCCGTAAATGGCCCTTTTCGTTACACTTTTTGCACTTATATTTCGCATACCGACACTCCGAGGTATTGTGATTTTTAAGACCACACACTTTACACTGAACACTGTTAACGCTGGAACTGGGTGTCTTTGAAACATTCGAGATCTTGAACAGCTGCCCGTCTTGATACGCTGTCGCCGAGCGAAGTCCCGACGCCGGCGCCGACGCAGCTGCTGTCACGGCGCGCGCGTTGCTGATGCTCTCCGCTAGTTCTATCGCTTTCGCTAACGTCAACTCCTCGAGATCCAAAGCGAACAATTTCTCACGCTCGGGTCCTGGTAACATTCCCATCAGGAACCGATCACGTAATGCTTCTTCAATATTTGTGAACTTACATCCAAAAGTCAGTCCACGTAGTCTGGCTGCCCATTGAGTGTAAGATTCACCAAGATTTTGAACTGCGGCGTAGAAATTGTATCTATCTCCAAACCCTTTCTTCTTAGGAATAAAATGGTTGTCCAGTAACAAAATAATATCTGAGTACGGTACCGACTGCAAATCCTTTGGTAACGCTAAATCTGCGGCAAGCTTGTATGTGCCGTCGCCGAGTGCACTCAGTAATATGGCCCGTTTTTTCACTTCCTTGTCTTCTCCAATATCATTCGCAATAAACCACTGCGCTAATCGGCTTTTATACGTTTGCCATGACTGTATAGAGTGATCAAAAGTCGAAAGAATTCCGAATTGAGACATTTTTTCACAAAATTCTATTTTCAAATTTTGCGCGGGAAAGTCGAACTCGTCGCCAGTATTATATCGGGACACAGGTGTGTAATGAAAGCCAGTCCTGAGCACACTAAGCTTTATTTACTACTCTATGTCAAGGTCACAGAGTATGTACTACAAGCACAGATTATACATATAATTGATGCATATACAACACCAACTGTTGATGGTTTTATAGTATTGCAATAACTTAAATGGTTCTGGTACTTCTACTGCTTGTAAAATAGTACTCCACCTATAGTTTTTGCAAATCATTACTACTTTTAAAAAAAACATTTCTAGATAAAACGCAATTTCAATTGCCCTAGGAATTCTATTATTCACAAAACTTACGTACGTAACAGTTCCGAGAATCGTTACTTTGCAAATCAATATTTTAACATTACGCAACACGTGAATTCTATTTTCAGATTAATTTTCTTTTGGGTTCAGAAAAAAATAACGTAATTTTTAATACGAATCATTGTCAAAACAAAAGAAAACCTCGTCTCAAAGAAAGAATAATTAATTTCCATAAATAAATATTGAAAGAACGTAACATATTTTTTCATGTTACATTATAATTACAAAGTGCCTATCTATAGACGATACTGCGGCATTTTCCGGTTTTTAGGTGGATGGAAATGTTTTTTTACAATATATGTAAAAAATTTTAGCTCATGAAATGCATACTAATTTTATTTTCCCAATTATTTGTTCGATCAATTTGTCAATTTAAATAAAAAACTACACGTAGGTACACAGAAGTATTTCGATTATTTTATTTATTCTTCAAACTAAGATCAAATACCATAAATTTGATCAGATTTTACTTTATAACGTAATCCTAACAAAAGATCAGTACTGGCATTTAAGCAAAGATTTTGACAAAAGTTGCAAATACACAAATTCATTTCGTGCAAAAATGATTGTACAGTAAACTTAATCTTGTTTTCTTTGTAAAAGTTCTAGTAAGATACAAATCTTCAATAACCCAAACTGGAGACTCGGCTGAAAAAGATGAAAATTCTCCAAAGTAATTCGGATATGAATAAGTTTATGAAGCATTTTACAAAGGATATAATTGAATTCCCCATTCTTACTTCCTCATCTTCGATCCGCGAGATTATGAAAAGTTTTTGCATGAAAAAATATCTTGTACAAGATTAAAGAGAGACTGGAGAGTTTTTGTTTACAAAAGATTCATGGTATTTGTATTTTTTTCTTTCGATATTAAGCTTCTAGAAATATTAGGAATTAGTTTTGAAATAACCTTCCAGAAAGTTCTGCGCATTACTTTTGAAATTAAATTAATCAATTTGTAATAAAGACATTGAGTTCTACTTCTGTCTATAGCTTACTGAGCCTATACGATTGTATAATCCAGCTAGTATTTTAAACATCGATTGAAGCTTAAAATTGCATACGCATGCGAGCCATTAAGTGAATTTATGTTTCAAGCATTTTACATTCGGCTTATAGCGACGGCCGAGATTTTGAACGTGAACACAAAATCGAATTCATTTTATTCAGAAACTTATAAAAGAAACATCTCTCATCAATCACTTTGGTCACATTCAAGGTTTGTAAGAAATACTGAATTCTAACCCTAAATTTAGTTTTTTTATACCACTATGTAATTTTATATAAAACATATTTCTAAACAAGACATTATGTTTTTTTTTATATATAATTTTTGTACCTATTTTATTTTGTTTTCATTCAGTCATTCTTTTGTAACCGTCTTCAGACAAAATTTCCTTTCAAGAATTACTCTATGGTGTTTCCCGCACATTAAAAATTTAACTCCAGAACTATTTATACCAGACGCATAAAAATCACCATCATAATATATAATCAATATTCACAATCCATAGACGTATACAATACAATAATTCTCTTCTGTAATGATATTCTATGCACAACACAAGACTACACAAACAGTAGTGAGACGTAATTTAGTTTCCAGCGCTCTGCTTTGATTGAGATAACATTAGCAGAGTAATCTGAACTGGTACTTAATAATGTTATTTCGCTTGTTAATGAACTGGCTTTTACTGCGCTCTGTGTAGAAAATAGAATGGTGCAATTTTATAAAGTACTAGCTTTTGCTCGCGACTTCGTTCGCGTGGACTTCAGGTTCGTCCCGTCTAGATTATTATCAAAAATTGTAGCCTATGTGTTATTCTGATGTATAAACTATATTGTGGTAAAGTTTCATTCAAATCCATTCAGTAGTTTTTACGTGAAAGAGTAACAAACATCCATACATACATACTTACAAACTTTCGTCTTCATAATGGTATTATGATAATGTTACGAAATTGTTTAAAATATAAAACGACTTTCAGACAAATATATCTGAGTTTCATTTTATATTTAAACTAGTCAAATAAGTTTGCTTTGGAATTACTTCCTCAGAGTTTCCCGAGGGATATGAGTTGATCTTCAATACATGAGGCTTGTAGAAAGTTTTGTAAGGATAGATCGTAGGTAACGGCATTGCAATGTCCTCTGACGTTGCTATCAGCGATGGTAGCCACTTATGATCAGTTAGCCCTAAACTCATCTGCCTGCGTGACAAACAACATGACTATTAGGGGTGTGCGAATATCGTTCGAATCGAATCGAATCGAATATTAAAATTCGATTCGAAATTCGAATCGAATAATTCGAAACTTCGAACTAGTTCGACGAATATTCGAAAAATTTCGAATAATTCGAAAAGTTTCGAATATTCGTTGAATTTCGAATAGTATCGAATTTGACTACGACGATGCATCGGAAATAGGACAAGAATTTGTATTTAGTAGATAATATCTTTAATGGGCTAGATGTCTACAAAATAGTCATAGTCGTCGTAGCCGAATTCGATACTATTCGAAATTCGACGAATATTCGAAACTTTTCGAATTATTCGAAATTTTTCGAATAATCGGCAAATTTCGAATAATTCGAAGATTCGAATTATTCGATTCGAGTTTCGAATCCAATATTCGTATTCGATTCGGAACGAATAATTCGTGAGTTCGAATTATTCGCACACCCCTAATGACTATTCTTACATTCACCTTGAAACTATAGATTGGACATTTAACTAGTAATCTTCACTTTATATTGAACATCGAATACCAATTTAATTCAATTAAATCCCCATCACAATGATTGACAATGAATTCACTAAATGAATTAATTGAGCAACGTATTCACGTTTAACAGTTGAAAACAAAGTGGATTGCAGTCACGTTGCGGTTTAAACTTAATAATAATTGGTTTAAATTGTAACTGAATTTAATTGAAAACTTCGTAAGGTTTTGTTAGCGTAATTAACACTTCTGCGGTTTGATTGCAGCCACTAAAAAGGTTAATCAAGATTTTTGAAAGGATATTTTATATAAACTAACTATTGTGAATTGTTCTAGAAGCGATACGAGAATGATTATTATATACAGAAAAGTGGAGGATGTTAGATTTCTTAAATTCCTAAACACCAGGAGTACAAAATTACATCCCTGACCAATAAACTTAGGATTAGAAAACAATTGCAATGAGAATATTTCAAAACAATGATTGTCAGATGACAAAGATTCCAACCCTGTTTTCTTTACTTCCAACGTGAGCTTCTAAAATACACACAATTTTTAACTCTAAAATACTCCTGCCATTATCATAATGTGCTCAAAAGACAGTAAATTTTGTGAATGACATCGCATATTGTAGCTAAATTCTCGTTATGAGTATAATAATACAGTACTTATCGTGACTTTACCCGCCCCGGGGCACATTTTGATGTGACGCGATAAAGATATTAACATTCTTGTTTTTTATAGTGTTTTGTTATTGAAACTGTTTGAGTGAAATAATAGATGAGCTTATGTAATTAAGATGTTATATTTTTTTGATCTTTATCTCAGTATTTTTCGGTTTATTTGCTCACATAATTGCAGGATAGATATGTAAATATGCAATGCGACTTAATAAAGCTTGAGGGGAAAGACCTTTTCTTTGAAAAATATTTATAAATACCTAATGTTAAACGTTTTAAGTTATGTTAGACTAAGCATTATGTATGTAATGGAACTTACGCCTGATCACGTTTTGAGTAACCATTACATAAAAACATAACCTCTGTCATAATTGCATCACTTACATTTTACAGTAAAATCAAAAATACCTATTTTGATCCTTTGAGACGAGTGTATGTTTCTGACAGGAGAAAAATCTAGACTTTATATTTACCGTAAACCTTTTAAAAGGTTTATTAACGTGTACATTCCGTTTACTGTTTGTTTGTATTAAATTACTTCTCTCACTCAACAATAAAATGAATGTGTATTTTTTTATTAAATCTAAAGCATCTGTGTTTGTTTCATTTTTCTTTTTCAGTGTTTTTCTAATTTGTTTGTGTATTAAATGGAAAAGCTATGTGGTTTGACAGTTAATAGTTAAATCTGTAAATATTAAAAAAAATAGTAAGAGTAAGAAATAAGAGTATTATTACAATAATTTACAATGAAATACTAACGGCGAAATTATGCCAAGAGAGTGACAAAGCTTAACTTTTTGAATTTCTCAATTTGGTGGAAGTTCTCGTAAGCTAGAAGTATTAAACCTTACGAGCTTATGGACATAAATGAATGTCTCAAAGTAGATTCATCTTAGTGTATAATAATAAATGTAATAATTCATGATTGACTGTAATTATCATCAGAATACTAATCAATAACACATTAATATTAATGGATACGTCTATCTAAATATGTATGTGTATATGTTGTAATTAGAATGGCATATATGTTGTAATGATATTAAGTAATTTTGGCTTTATATTAATTAATATTAATATAAATACAAAATTATAAAAGACTAAAGAGTAAAAAAAACAGCAGAATAAGTAAAACAAAAGTAATGTTACTGAGATAATTTTAGAGAAAAGAGAAAAAAATAAATAAATATCAATAACACATTAATATGAATGGATACGTCTATCTAAATATGTATGTGTATATTATGTTGTAATTAGAATGGCATATTTACATCTAAATCAGTTTTCTTACTGTCAGGCACCCGATCAAGCGAACGGTACGGGAGTCACCCTGCGATGTCGGATACGCGTATATTCCCATTGCGTTCGTACTGCTATTGTACCTTGTGTATTTGGTCGAATGCTACCACAGCACCGCCAGGATTCAGCTGACGAAGAGAGTCGATGTGGCAGCCGTGTCGGCAAGGGTCCATGCTATGAGGAATGCAACACCTAGGGTTTGGTAAGTAAAATATCTTTATTTCATTACTAGCTGGCCCACACAACTTCGTCTGCGTCACATAAGGAAATTTTCTCACCGTTTAAACCTTCCCCGGACTTCTACGAATATTTCAAGATTAAAATAAGCTAAATCGGTTCAGTCGTTCTCGAGTTTTAGCGAGACTAACGAACAGCAATTCATTTTTATATATAAGACTAGCTAGCCCACACAACTTCGTCTGCGTCACATAAGGAAATTTTCTCACCGTTTAAACCTTCCCTGGATTTCTACGAATATTTCAAGATTAAAATAAGCCAAATCGGTTCAGTCGTTCTCGAGTTTTAGCAAGACTAACGAACAGCAATTCATTTTTATATATAAGAAGAAGATTGCAAAAATATTAATAAATTCAGATCTTTGGAGATCTAGGAGAGGTATGACTTGTCTTATATAAATGAGGTTTTAGAAGAGTTCTATACGATAAGTCGCGTAAGCGGCAGTCCTGTAGTGTACCTGATATTAATATAGGAGGAGCCGTAAGCTCGTCTACCTACGAGGTAATAAAATGACAGTAGGGACTTCTAATCTGATTTATATTTTTTCACAAAATGATAAATCAATAAGGAGTTTAGTTTACAGAAGATCGGGGACGACTATAAAGTCACGATGTAGATACAAAAAAACTTGAGAGGTGTCAAGGGACACCCGGATGGAACGAAGTTCCTTTCGATTAAAAGATATCTAACAACTTTTTTTCCTATTTTTTTTTTACGCGCGATAGGGAACTTATTTTAAAAGATTTTGATCACGGCGCCATCTAGCGATAATCATCTAAAACAAAAAAAGTGTCGTGACAACTTTTCGTAAGAATTTTTTTCGTCTAGCCCCCTTTCACAACGCGCGATAAGGAACTTCGTTCCAATAGTTATTTTTCTTTTGAAGTAGTTCGCTTTGGAAAAACATAATAACAAATGTATAGGTAGGTAGGTATTACTGGCATTCAAGATTTTATAACCAACAGCTCTTAAAATATATAAAATAGAGAAATAATTATCATATTAAATTTAACCCTTTTCCATTTAAACTCTAAAAATAACAAGTACTTTTAAACGTAAAATTTTATAATTAAATCCTCGTGTTCAGTATATTATGTTATCAGGGTGTAGCCAGTTCGCGTATAATCTCGGTAATCTAACGCGTGCCAACCTCCGTGATATGGGTACTTCATGCTTAAATAAAATAACAACTTTATGTACAAAGATTCTTATATTGAAAATAACATTTAAAAAATGACTTAGAATTTAAAAAGCTTATATTTTATTTAAGAATGTTTTAGACTATCTAAAGTAGGTATTAGTAAAATTTCAGTTATCAAAATCATGGTGATAAAGCCGGATTGTTGAAAAGCAAAAAAAAAAATAGATTTTTGTAATGAGAAACATCTTCAAAGTTTATTATGATACTCATACTTATTTACCTAATTATAATTACCTACTCATTTCAATTGTGAATTGTGTAACAGAACATCCAGAATTTTCATGTATTGTTTTCTCAGAATAAATTAATAATGAAATGCTATATTGTCATTATTTGGTAAATACTTGCGGCGGAAGGAAGCTTTTCAGTCGCCCCGCCACCTGTTTGAGTAAATGGCAGCCATTAATTAAACTAGGAAACGTGGCTCGGCATGAAACATAGCTAAATATGGTTTATTTACGAGACACGTGTGTTCGTTTTATGGTTTAATAAAGTACGTATACGTACAGAAATTTATTTGATATTTTAAGAGGTTTCAGTAAAAGTATAGTTGTTATAAAATTCATAAGATATTTATTTTTAAGTTCACAAATATCGTTGTTCGATATTTTACGATTTGTTGTTTGTTTATTCCTGTCTGTCGATAATAAGTTGATTTAATAAATGTGATATAGTATAGTAAGCTAGTATTTTCGGGGGCGGCACGACGGGAAAGAGTGCCGTAGCGCGCCGCGCCGTCCCGCATTGCCGTGCTGGGTTCTAGCCTCAACCGTGGTTCGGACGCTGTGAGCAATTGAAGGTTTTAGTGCGGTTCAACATATCGGCAATTTTCTCTTTAGATGTAACTTATTATATCAGTGTTTTCAGACGCAGAAAATACACAAAAAGTTTGACTGTAACCTTAATCGAATGTTAATATTGTAGGTGGAAAGCAATATGTTATCATTACGTGAGGCGAAAACGGCAAGTCACGCGATATCGGAACGGAGACGCCTACACCACCACTCAGGTAAGTACAAAAAAATAGCTAAAAAGAAAAAAGATATCTTAGAAAACCTTTTAAAAAAATTTGGTCTTCGATATAGGAATGTTATGGTATACTAGCTGCCCCGCGCAACTTCGTCGGCGCCAATCTCAATTAAATGTCAACTATTCGATTTTTTTCTCGCTGTAAATACCATCCTTGAACTTCATCGAGAATTTAAAAAAAACAACAATTTCTAAAATAAATATAGCCTAAGTTACTCCTTATAACATAAACTATCAGTCATTGAAAGTCAGCCCGTCCGAATCGGTCTAGCCATTCCAGAGATTAGCCAGACAGACAGTGGCCACCTTCCAGCTCCATCATCAGACCTTGACATTCATCCTCTACGCAAAGAACTCATAAAGACGCTTCATTAGAGTCTAAACGCGATGAGGTTATCTTGCTTATTGACAGAGTTCCCATAGCCATCTTCCAGCTCCATCATCAGACCTTGACATTCATCCTCTACGCAAAGATCTAATCAGGATGCTTCATTAGAGCCTGAACACGATGAGGTTATCTTGCTTAATGACGGAGTTCCCATAGCCACCTACCAGCTCCATCATCAGACCTTGACATTCATCCTCTACGCAAAGATCTAATCAGCATGCTTCATTAGAGCCTGAACACGATGAGGTTGTCTTGCTTAATGACGGAGTTCCCATAGCCACCTACCAGCTCCATCATCAGACCTTGACATTCATCCTCTACGCAAAGATCTCATCAGGACGCATCATTAGAGCCTGAACACGATGAGGTTATCTTGCTTAATGACGGAGTTCCCATAGCCACCTACCAGCTCCATCATCAGACCTTGACATTCATCCTCTACGCAAAGATCTCATCAGGACGCTTCATTAGAGCCTGAACACGATGAGGTTATCTTGGTTAATGACGGAGTTCCCATAGCCACCTACCAGCTCCATCATCAGACCTTGACATTCATCCTCTACGCAAAGATTTCACCAGGACGCTTCATTAGAGCCTGAACACGATGAGGTTATCTTGCTTAATGATGGAGTTCCCATAGCCACCTTCCAGCTCCATCATCAGACCTTGACATCCATGCTCTACGCAAAGAACTCATCAAGACGCTTCATTAGAGCCTAAACACGATGAGGTTATCTTTCTTAATGACGGAGTTCCCATAGCCACCTTCCAGCTCCATCATCAGACCTTGACATCCATGCTCTACGCAAAGAATTCATCAAGACGCTTCATTAGAGCCTAAACACGATGAGGTTATCTTTCTTAATGACGGAGTTCCCATAGCCACCTTCCAGCTCCATCATCAGACCTTGACATTCATCCTCTACGCAAAGATCTCATCAGGACGCTCCAGTAGAGCCTAAACATGATTGGCTGGGTCGATTTAGATGGGACTTTCAATGGCCGAGCTTATGTAATAAAGACTAACTTTTTTTTTTTCTTCAGTTGTAGGAAATCACCGGATATGTGGGAGTTTAACCGCACTAAAACCTCCAACCGCTCACACTCATCGTCCAAACCCCGGCTGAGGCCAGAACCCAGGATTTGTAGGGACGGCGCGACGCGTTACGCGCTCGGCACTCTTTCCAGTCGAAATACGAATTACTCAATATCACTGGTTTCGCCGGCCAATTTAGACAGAGCTCCAGTTGCGACGATTTACCATATAAATTGGAGATCTCTTTATGTTGGCCAAGAAAACGTAATACCCATCGACGTTATTTCGCTTATAACTTTTTTAATACTGAACCGATTTTGATAAAACAACGACTAAATGTTAAGTGAGACTTGCCATATTACATTACAAAAAACCCCAACTAAATTGGTTCAGCCGGTTCGGAGATTAGCGTGCACAAAGATACAGACAAACAGACAAACAGACAAACAGATAAACAGATAAACAGACAAACAGACAAAAAAAAATCTAATTGCATTTTTGGCATCAGAATCGATAGCCAAACACCCCTAGCTAGTTTTTTTTTGATATTTTCAATGTACAGAATTGACCTCTCTACGATTTTATTATAAGTATAGATAGATAGATATAGATGAGAAAATTTTGCATGACGTGTAAAGCAACTCGGGATCTTGAAATTATGACTTATCACACAACAGAAGTATTCTTATTTCAATGTATCAATATACTTCGTGATAGCCTAACGTAATGTGATTTTGTTTTGATAATAAACTCTACATTTCAATTTAAATCAATTAAAAAAACTACCACTAGTTTCTAGACTTGGTTGTCATTATCAAGCTTAAAACAATAGGTTAATTAAAAACGTAAAATTATCACAAATATACCTATAATTATATATTGTTGTAATTTTTACATTACATCTCTTATTATTTAAACTCATATGTACATGACTTTGAGTGAAATTATGAGACAATATAACTCGATTTTAGCTTTACAATGCTGTAATTGTCTGAAAGATTAATTAGTTCGCGAACAAGAACTTCGAAGCCCGTATTAGAGTTTCATTATTGCCATTTCGACACAATTTACATTTTGTTTATTAAAGAAAAGGCGTCATTAACTTTTGTTATTAATATAGTCTCAAAAAGTGTTATTATTTATTTACATTCTATGCGTTTTATCATGCACAATTAAAGGGCAATGCCTAAGGCATTCACACAAATATATAATTAAATCAAATAAAGAAAAACGTTTTTATAATTCGTATGCCATATAAAAAAAAAGTTGAGGTGGCCGAGTGGTCGAAGCGTTCCCTTCCGAACGGGAGGTCGCGGGTTTAAATTCGGCCGGCTTGTACCTCTAAATCTAAATGTGAAAAAGATTTATGTGCAATTTTTCACAACACCACTGGCTAAAAACGGTGAAGGAAAACATCGTGAGGAAACCTGCATGTCGGAAAAGGGTTCTAAAAATCCTTTGAACATATGTGAAGTCCCCAAACCGCATTGGGCAAGCGTGGTGGACTATGCCCAATCCCTCTTCTGAGGAGACCTGTGCCCAACAGTGGGCAGTAATGGGTTGGTACAGTAATAGTTATCAGGTGGCAAAATGCGCGTTAATAACATTTCTAATTTAAATTATTTTCTTTAAATAGCTTCAAGAATATTATCAAAAGCTGGTCAGAAATTAATCAATTTAAAATCTTCCTAGCTCTAAGCTTCATAAATCCCCTGCAGTATCTTTGAGCTAGGTTCTATTAAAGCTGTTAGCTTCGGACATATTGAGTGGACACACGTTGTTTGATGTGATCTTAATTAGCGGTTTATGGTTGAGTGTTAAGTTTTAACGCTTATATAGAACATCATATAAAGTAGACAGCCAAGTGTGAGTGTTTGTGGGAAATAGTGACCATATAAAATAATAATGCTCGCTATATTATCACCACCTATCGATACATTTTTCATAAATAAATATATAATATAATATCGGCAACGCCTCAGCATGGTCTCACCAGTATTTTGAATGCACATGAGCACTTCTATAAAAAACATACAAAGAACACTAAAAGATTAAGGTGACGCGTCGCTGTGATACTGAAGTGTTGAAAAATTTATTAAGAGGAAAATAATTGCAGGCTTTAATTTTTCTAACTTCATTCAAAAGCCCATCGTTTTCAAAATTATACATAAATCCAATTAAAAAATTTTATATTTTTAATACACTGAAATCAACAGGTGTACTATGAAAGAGTAAACACCCATAGTGCAAGTACATCATTCGCGCATGCCTGCTGTGGACAGCGTGATGCTTCCAGGAACTTGGTGCTGGATACGAAGACACCTATCACCAAGGTCCGGTTCAGCAAGGGTTTCGCATTCGCCAACATCGAAGCTGCAAGTGGTAAGAAACAAAATTTACGAAACTATTTTTAAAAAATAAATAACATCCATCTTTAACGAAGAAGTTTTAGATAAGGATAAAGGATTGAAGCTGAAAAAAAATAGTATAAAAATAGAACAAACAAACAAAAAAGACTTTTCTGCATGAACGCACATTCACAGAACATTTTTTGTAGAATTCGAGGATCAACGTTCGAGATTCTTCGCTGAACATGAGAGGTTCGATGACTTTATGGAGATGAGGGAAGGGTTAGACTTAATCGGAGTTAGCTCATTTAAGGAATACATGGTAGCTTACAGGTAAACTATCTATCACATTCTTAAATAATGGTTTTGTTATACAGAGTGGATCTGTAACTTTGGACAATCTGACGTGGGGTGAATGACCTGTCGAAATACAACGTAGCACCATTTTTAATTTTTGGTTCGGTAAAACTTTTTTTTCTAAAATTGTATGGAAAACGTACGACTATCGTTGCGGACTTCCATACTATGATGAATTTTTTTTTTATCCAATTCCTAAAATAAAATTGGTTCCAACTTTGATTTCATCAGGTTATTCACCCCACGTCAGATTGTCCAAAGTTACAGATCCACCATGTATAATATTCACGGTTTCTTAGTTTATAAATATTGTTGTGAAATAAATTCATAGTGCACTAAAAGTACTTTAATAGTAGCAAATATACTACAGTTAATATCCAGCATGAATTTTTTTAATGTGACACTTACCTAGAACCAGCATTAAGTAGCTGCACTCAACGAAATTTCTTCAGAAACATATAACTTCATTCACTTCTTATTTGGGTACTTATACTATAAAAATCGCCAGCGTAATGTTTTACGGTTATATTTTTCCGCAGTTCTCTTAAACTGCAATATATTCGAATGATATATTATATTTTGTTACAGAGATGCAGACCACTGTCCGTGGTATTCATCTCAGATATTATTCTGGACGCTGTCTTGTCTACTTTTATCGTGGCCTCTCAGGATACTCATTGAATGTAACACGGCTTACGTTCATTACACGGTGAGTGGTTCTAATCTAAAACTAACATAAACTCGTCTTCCGTCTTCGGTCATATGGAAAAGCGCCTTTTTGTCACCAAAATAGTATCTGAATAGTAAATTTTGTTCCAAGTCAAGAAATGTATTGATGGCTGTACAAAGTGTACCTAGAATGTCAATTACTTAAATTTGTGTTTTTCTTTCGTAGATAACAAAAATATTTGGAACAAACTACGAGTTGGATCCAAGTCGGCAACTCGATATTGATACTCATTTATCAGACACATTACCGCCTGTTACTGCTAACAACTATGCATGGGCTGATGATCAGAACGCTGTGCTAAGATCAGCTCCTCGACCCGCACGAACGCTACCTTTATCCCACGCATCTACTGTCGATAGCTTAGAACTCTTCGCGGCTATCCGAGGAAATTGTGCCTTAGTACCATCATACTCCGAAGCAATGCGCATAGACGCAGCACTTCGGGAAGAAACAGAAAATACCAATAGTGTGTTAGTGGATATTGAAAATCCTCGACCAGCCAGGCCTACTTTAAAAGCCCTTTCTTTAGATGAACCAACAAGAAGGCCGAGGGTAACTTTAGCTAGTACACATTCCAGTTACAACATCTCTTCAAACGCACGAAATGAAGCTAAACAACAGAACAGGCGGTCCTGGGCCGGAGTTCTAACAACTGCAAGAAGTGCTAGACAAATTTTGGACGACTTTAGATCGTCGAATCAATCTAGCTATCGGCAGTTAAACGAAGCACAGGCCAGTGGAGAACCAACATTATATTATTCTAGAGAGTTGTCCCCAACGTGTTCAAGGGATCCGTTCGGTGGTCGATCACAAACAACTCCAACTGACGAGCCTCCGTCATACGAAGAAGCCTTGAAACTCCCAGCATTGAGAAGACTGACACGGTCCATAACTGGTACTGATTTGGCTGGTTCAAGACGAGCGTTTTTGAGGGATGTTATTTCGAATAGACGATCTTGTTTAGAAGGAGTTGGGGTATTGTCTGAAGCCAAAGTGGTGAGGTTACCTAACACCGACGGCGATGAAACTCCTCTATAGCTTATGTATTGTGCAATTGATTAAATGGTGCAACTTATAGTGTGAGAGTGCTACTGATGAGTAGTACCTACTATTGTGTCGTCAATATTTTTAAATGGATATCTTCATACTGTTATAGTTTTTTTAAGTTATAAATCTAATCTAGTGATTGTGATTATAATATTATTAATGTTTGGTCTTTAAAAATTTACTTCATTTTGTTTCTGTTTGGTACTACTGAATTTTTATCAATGAGTGATATAATTGCGGAATAGGTCTGTGAAAAAATTCAGTAGTTTATCAATTATTTCATTTTTATGATATAAATAATATTTTTTTATGGAGATGTCCATATTTGACGGCATTTTAAGGAATAGAAGCTATATAGCGTAGTATTTGTGACGCATTTACAAGCTTTGAATATGTCGAAGCAATTAAAGAGCTTTTGCAACTAATATAATTGTATGTAAAACATGTAACAAATTGAAAATTGTACATAAAATCATATAAATAAAGTTAATTATTAAAGTAAATACTTCGGTAATGGTTAAACATTGGTTTAGGATATATTTAAAGTTTTCTGTAATTAAAAGTGAACGTAATGAATACGGGCCGACTTATTGTTTTGCGATAATAATGAGTATCTAATTAATGAAGAGAAAATGTGCTTCTTTTTAAAATATTTTGGTTCTAAGAAATTTTAATTAGGAGAGTATTTCATAGATATTGTTCGATCGATGTTATTTTTGACTCTTCCAAGATTTTTACCTAACATGAGTTACATTAACACATCATCTTACTAAACTTTAGGTGTATTGGTTCACATTATTCTACATTGATTTTAGATAGATCCAAATCAATTCAAATTACCACAAGTTTGAGGTATTTCAGTGATAATTCATGTAACAGTTCTTGCATAATTAATAAGTAGGTACACTAGGTACAAATAAAATTTTAAATTTCTGGAAAGTTTTAAATTGCATAACTATGTGAAAGATATGAAAATGTTTTTTTCAGCGCGTAGAATTTTACAGACGAAAATGTAATTTGAAAAACCCGTCCAATCAGCAGTCTCTATGTTAATTATTTTAAGATTTCAAATTAATTCTGACTTGTAATTCTGTTGTCTAATAATACGCTTGTAAATAGTAAAATTAAATTAGAGAGTAAGATCGTCACTAATTTCGCTAATTATGTTAATTTTCAAAGTACATTTTAAGGTTAAATGGGTTCACAAGAGATGTTGAACTTAAGGGTAATAAAGCATTTTACATACATTTGTGTATTAAGTATTGTTTTAGAAAAGGTCTTGTTTAATAAATGTAAAACACGACTTAGAAATGTTTACTGAAACAATTTTTCAGTGGAATGTTATATGTAGCTGTTTATTAGTATAAAATTTATTATTTTAGTAACATTACTGAAAAGGATTTTTTTTTTGTTTTTTTTTTTTGTGATATCTTCTTGTTAGTGTACGACAAAGGTGATAAAATGCATTAAAAGTGCCAATAATTGTGTAAATTTAGATTTGTAAATTTACAGATAAGTATTTATATATTATGCTTAAATGAATGCACAAAGTCTGAATTTAAAGTTTACAGAACTACAAAAACTGAGGGTTTGTTTATACATTTAAAAATGTGATATTTGTCATGAAAAGCTCTAAAATTTATTGAGAATATTATAATTGCTTTTGACGACGAACGATCGCCGGTGAGTTCATATTTTAATAATATGAAACCGCTGCGGTCATTTCTAGAAATCAATTTCCTGTACACAATCCAGCCTCAGATGTGCTGTCGGATTTTCTTCAATAAGTGTTAAAGTATTTAACAAATTTCAAGCGCAATACAGAGTTATGAAAAAGAGTAAGATCTCACTTTCATCAAACATGGAATGAGCCCTACATTCAAACAAGTGAGAGGTAAAAATGTCAACCTACTTTAAACATGTTACTACTACTTTAAATTAGTGAAAACTCCACTGACTAAAGTGAACAATACAACTACGTAGAACAGTGTGTATAAGTTTAAAACAAAGTTTGTGGTTCTGTACAACTTGCTGTAGATAGAAACACGACGTTAACACTTGCTTGTAACATGTAGACTCAAATGTATAAATTATGATAAGGATAAATTATGCTAAAATCTAAATTTACGACGAAGAGGTTTATTATTTTCAATAAACTATGTTACTGAATGATTGTATTATTTGATACATTTACTCCAATAATAAATTGTTATTTCTAACACAACACCAGCCTATATTGACCGCAGTAATATAGCTTTATACTGTAACTTAATATGCATCAAAAATCGTGAAGATTTGGACACTTCAATAATCAGTCAAATCTGGATCGAAAAAAAGAATGTTTTCTGTTAAGAAGCACCAAAAAATTCCATTGAAAAATTCTTTTTTTTTTCCAGAAAGCAACCATTAAAACTTGATATCTGACAGTTAAGTTTTATTTATTCAATATCATATACCTACTTATACATGTAACACAATATAAAAGTAAGCCGTATTAAAACCACAGGGTGCAGTAAAACTCTCAACTGGGAACAATATAAGTGTTTTATTCAAGTCGTCTCTTTTAACTCACTTTATGTTTCACGCGAGTGAGTAACACTCAAGAACCTCACGAGTTTATGATATCAATAAAAATATAGACAAGAAAAGTGACGGTTTATGACTTCGGTTTATTACTCTGATTTATCAAAAATGGAATGGTCGGTCTTCAGTACCAACCCATTACTGCCCACTGTTGGGCTTAGGTCTCCTCAGAAGAGGGATTAGGCATAGTTCACCACGATTCTGTACCAACCCATTACTGCCCACTGTTGGGCTCAAGTCTCCTCAGAAGAGGGATTAGGCATAGTCCGCCACGATTGCCCAGTGCGGTTTTGGGACTTCACATATCTTCAAAGGATTTTTAGAACCCTTTTCCGACATGCAGGTTTCCTCACGATGTTTTTCTTCACTGTTTTTAGCCAGTGGTGTTGTGAAAAATTGCACATAAATCTTTCCACATTAAGATTTAGAGGTACAAGCCGACCGGATTTGAACTCACGACCTCCCGTACGGAAGGACGCGCTTCGACCACTCGGCCACTACGACTTTTCGGTCGGTCTTTAGTGACGTAGTAAAAATTAAGTTTGTTAATCTGTGATATAAGAATTTCTGCAATTTGGCTTAGATTCTAGAACAAATCACCACCAAATCTCCTTCCTGTTGTTACCAAACCATTACTGCCCACTGATCAGGTCTCCTCAGGAGAAGGATTAGGCATAGTCCACCACGCTTGTCTAATCCTTAAATATGCATGTTTCCTCACGATGTTTTCCTTCACCGTTTTTAGCCAGTGATGTTGTGAAAAATTTCGCATAAATCTTTTTACACAATAAGATTTAGAGGTACCTACTGGATATCTATAAACCGACCAGATAACTACACACTCGACGTGTGCTACTGCTTTATAACAATTAGATACAGATCCATACGGCACCACTTTTGGCTATCCCTTCTGGAAAGAATGGGACCATTACACCTCTATTTTTAGTACTCTTTATTTCTAGACCTATCGCGCGGAGTACCTTCATAAAATATATGTAAAATCTCCACACGCAACTTAAAGAATGACATGTTTCAATATTTATGTACGTATAGGTATGTGAACATTCACACGAACACCGAAAACCAAAAATAAACATGAAATATCGTGTTTCCTTTTAGAATATTCGATCGTGTTGAATCTCACAGTCGACGATTTCGAAGGAAGGTTAAGAATTTTTTGCTACGTTGTATAAAACCTTTATTAATGCCAACCTATTTAACGAATACTGAAATAATATGAATTTATTCGACTAGTTTGTTTTATTTTGTTCATTTGCTACTACACATTTCTATGTACTAAATTGAACACAATATGCATTTCATTATGTTTATATGTTCTTTCTGGTATTAAAAATGTGAATAGTAAACTCTAAAATCTGCCAGAACAAAAACCACAGCCAAATGAACTCAATATAAATTTTCTAGTTATTAACCGACCGTTCAATCTAGATTAAAATTTTAATTTCCATCGAAGCCAGCATAAAATTTAAAAGCAATTTCAAAATTTGTCATTTCATTAGACGATACAAATAAGAAATCAATAACTTCGTTCAACAATTTTCGAGAGAGCTTAGAACTCGTTCATGATAATCCAATTATTTCCTGTCTCTGACTCACGGTTCCATTAGCATTCAATTCTGCAGTTAGTTTACTGAAGTTTTAACAAAATTATGAACTCGAAACAATATAGTTAATTTATTTAGTGACATCGACCTAATTAAGGTGAGCGATGCAGAGACATACAGAAGGCTAGGTCCATACGAATCACTCCGACGAACTCACATAGGCTCACCTTTCACTGACATTAAATTACAAACGTTTTAGATACGTCATTAAAAGTCAGATATGTTGACCATAGAGCAAGTGTCAGCGGTACATCTGTTATAGTTCGGCCGTTCAGAGAATGCGTTCCTGATACCTATCAGAAAAATGTTGTTTACCAAGTTGACACTCAGTTTGGCTGCTTTGGCACAAAATTATAACATCCATTGATTATTGATATGATAATGTTGTTTTAATGCTCATCAATTGTTAAAACGGTAAACGGTAAACCAGCAAAAATTTTTTGACTGCAACGCCATTACAAATTTCCGTCGTCAGTTCAATCGCGACATGTCAGGAACGCGTTCTCTGAACGGCCGAATCTTAAGTATATTAATTTGTGTGTGGCTGAATAAGAGTTGAAATTACTACCAAGGTGAAATTTTGACAATAAAGCGGAAATTATTTTTCAAAATTAAATCGTAAATCTCTTATATCATGTAGGATTTTACTAGCAGTATCAACTTTGAACTGGAATTGCATATAATTTATAACTTTAGCTGTAAGAAGTTAAAATACATTTTCCAGCAGTTCACGGATGAATGAACCGATATAATACTAGTTTTCATCGCTCTCGTCGCGTTTTTGCTTTGATAAACGACACTGTCCCGTCAGTGTGACAGAGATAAAACAACAATGAAAAAATAACGGAAAGATAGCTTTATCTACTGTATCTATATTATTTATGTGAAAAGTTGTATATTTTTATTTATTTTATAGGAGTTTCTGACGCTGGGTAAAATAAGAAGTACATGCTTAGTAGATTTTCTTGCACGACGGGAAAGAATGCCGTAGTGCCTAACACGTCGTGTCATCCCGCATAATCTGGCCTCAGTCGGGATTCAGACGCTAACTTTGAGCGGTTGGAGGTTTTAGTGTGGTTGAAGCCCCACATATCGCGTGTGGGAATCCGGCGATTGCCTCCAACTAAAAAAAAGTTGATTTTCTTTCAACTCCTGTTTATTTTAAGTAAACAAGTGTGCAGATCACTATACCATATATGGAAAAGCGACTTGAATATTATTCTTTGTGATAAATAAAAAGCTTAAAACTAAATACTAATTATTTTAAAAGAACATTTATTATTAAACCATTTCTCCCGTTGTTAGAATACCTACATTATAAATCTCCCATCATTAATAAGGACTAGGGAATGTTTCTGAAAGAGCCTTATTACAGTTTCTAAAGATTGTTGATAAAATCTTTATAAATTGTGGGAAGAAGCGCGAAGACACACTTGATTAATGGTCCCCCTACAAGTTCGTAGTTCAATAGTTCGTAGACCCACTATGTCTGCTACGACCGCTACGAACTCTACGTCAACAACAAACTTGTTTTCGCCTTTTCGCTTTGCTTTTTCTATAAATTCTTTCGTTATTGGAACGAAGTTCTTTATCGCGCGTTATCGAAAGGGGCTAGACGGAAAAAAATCTTACGAAAAGTTGTCACGACACTTTTTTTTGTTTTAGATGATTATCGCTAGATGGCGCTGTGATCAAAATCTTTTGAAACATGTTCCTTATCGCGCGTTACGAACGGAAATATTTTTTATAAGATATCTTTAATCGAAAGGAACTTCGTTCTATTCGGGTGTCCCATGACACCTCTCAAGTTTTTTTTGCTTGAAATAAAAATGAATTATAAGTAAAGCATGATTATGTTATCTGAATTTTGTAATATATTGTGCAATGAAAAATGTAAGATGAAGTCCAAATTTGGGAACTGGTGGTAGTGTTTTGTTTTTACTAACAAAATGTATGTGTGTGTACATCTACTTTGAAATAAATGCTTCGATTTTGACTTTTACAAAATGTAAAGGCAAGTCAATGAAATCTCTATGCCAGTTTTATGCTCCTTTACCAACTTTTGCGTTTCTTTTTTTACTACACTTACGACCAGGTGACCCGATCATATGTCTACAATATAAAGTATGCATATCTGTCAGTCTGTGGTAAAACAATAAAACTAAGTTGAGTGTGTTTTTTCGAGTTATAGGGAAGCGTTCCAAGTGCAATTTTTCTTAGACTGAAACAGCTATTTCTATCACTATTATAGTTCCTGCAATGGACTAAGAGATGAGACAAATCTATTGAGCGTGGAACGTGAACTTGCAATTTAAAATAAAATATTAACTAGACTTACATTATTTTTTCTACGAGGACGATATAATAGAATGTATTTTATTACAAACGAGCGAGATGTCAGCCCACCTGCTGGTCAGTAATTACTTTCGTTGCCTTCACAATTTTAAGGTCATTCAAGCTAGAACGTGTTTCAAAAAATCATTAACAAGTAATAAATGAAAATATATTTTATATTTCTTAAGGTAAACGAGCATACGGTTCACCTTGTCGTAAGCTGTCACCGTCATGACTAGGACTACTCGCTGTAGAATAAACTTTATGTGGTCTGAAAACTTAATCATTTAGACTATAGGTTATGCCCAAAATTGCAATCAATGCTACATGCAAACATTTACTATCAAATTGTCCATTGTTTAATACCTAACAATAAAAAGATTTAAAAATTACAAAAACTGGTGCCCACTTCAATATGTAAGAGAATTTCAGGTAATTAACCTGAATAATTGAGATGAAACTCGAAGGGCGATTTCTTTGATTTACGCTCTCAAAGAATTTCACAACCGGCACAAGTTTATGTCACAGTATAGTTACTAAACAGAAGTCAAATTTCATGCATTTTCAACGGTTTCTTACCACGATATTTAATTAATTGAGTTGTCTCAATATTTCAACGTTGTTGCAAACGTCATGAGAAACGACACACCACACTCACTCACTCGTGATATGAGTTCGAGTTCCAGTGGTACTACCCAAAAGCGAACGAAAAAGAGGGTAGACAGATTTGTTCGCTCTTAAATCGACCCGCAGTATCCAGTCTTCTCGTGATCATGACGTTTGCAAGAACGTTGAAATATCGAGACAACCCAATTAATTAAATATCGTGGTAAGAACCCGTTGAAAATGTATGAAAGTATTATAGAAAACCACGTCTGAATAAGAAGTCAACTTGTACCTCAACATTCGTTTGATACACTGAAACTTAATACTGAATAATATTGCCTCGCAGTGTTCAGTACTATTTTACAGATTATCGATATTTGATGTTTTGAAAAGCACTAGAGTAATAATACTCGTACCGTAACTAAATAGGCTGAACTTCAAGATGGCGAATTAAGGAACGGCGGTATTGTTTGCTAATTTTTAGATTCTATAAGAAAATAATTACAATCTATAGAAGAATACTACAATGAAATCAAAATCAAAAGTAAGGCATCAAACTTTAGGAATTAAAGTTGCAAAACGATTGTCCAAAAACACCACAACAGCTCGTGAACTAATTATGTAAATAGTAGACACTTATCATTCAAACTTTGCTTTAAAATTTACTTCTGTTTGTGATTTGTTTTGGTTACGCTTTGTAAGTCGGCTTCGTCGATTCAACGAGGCTTTAATGTGAATTGAAGATGAATTTCCTTGTTCCTTTTACTCGAGTAGCTAATTCAGAAACGGCTCGCCTAAGGCTGATTGACGAACAAAAAAATTAAAAATATATTGAACATAAATTGGACGGAGTTTTGTGTTTAATCTTTTGACGGTCGATTTATAATTGAAACATGCTTCAATTTAACTGGAAGTTCGAAATGATATTATTTTGCGGAATTGTATAATTGAGGGTCGATCAAAGTTGTAATTGAAATTATTAATAATAATAAAGTTTTCAATTGGCTTTGTAAGTTGTCTGTGTTCTTCCGCGATACCATCTGTTTCTTTGCACTATAATTCAACATCATTAGCTACTACGTCTTAAATACTTACAATTTCATTTTATTCCAATTTCAAATGTTTTTCTTCTAAAAGCATCAGAATTATCATTTATGAAAAACTTACCACTCTTGTTTTATTTTTAATTAATTTAGAATATTTTAGAATCACAATAAAACATAGTTACTGTTATCACAAAAAACTTTTTTAATCAGCGTTCAAAATTTGAAAAGCGATATTCTCTGTATAATTATATTATAACCCTGTTGCTGCGGAGCGCGCTCGGCGGCACATCAAAGAGGCAATCGCTTTGATCGTGTGAGCGGAGCCGCTACGTGAGTTGTATGTACCTGTTATCCAGTCACCGGTGAACTATCGATTTGTGTATATATCATCGTGTGACAAATATCAAGAAAGGAAGTCAAATTCTTATAACACTGGTCGGTGTATTATATTTAAACTTACATTACTGAAGAAAAATACTATATAAGTTTTTTTTATCTTTATGCCTCGTTTCCACATTGGCTCACCAACTTCGAAAAGGCGTGAAAGCAAATGACGGTAACGGCCGAAGCTATGTGAAACACCGTTCGGCAGTTGGTCTACCAGTTGTCATTTGTGCGCATTGGTAGTTGGCGAGCCAATATGGAAACGCGACTTTATATGCTAGAAATACTTTATTATTTTCAGATTTGAATATTGTCAAATTATAGATCTGTAAAAATTAAAACAGATACAAGATGATTTTGACAATAATTTCCAAAAGAAAGCCTTGAAATAACTCATTATTCTCGTTAATAAAATTACCTGTGTTATCTAAATCTACACGTGCCAATCAAGATCACAAGGTTGAAATTTGCGTAACAAGCTTAATGACGGTAATCGTAAAATAACGTTAAAGTAGGTTTATAACGATGTAGCGACAATTTGACGCGACATGACGACGCCTATCTCGTCTTCCTTATTGGAAAGTTAATTACGTATTTACATGCTATTTACACAGATATCACAAATAAAGAGGAAAAATTTGTATGTTTTGGTTAGAATGACAGAAACGCCAATTTTGGATAGTTGAAAACTAAATACTCCTTGGATATTCTTCTATACCATTATACAGGGTGGATATGTAGCATTGGTTTAGCAGAAGTGAGGTGGATGACTTGTCGAAATAAAATGTAGAACCACTTCTATAATTGGAAACTGTTAAACTTTTACACTCCACTTCAGCTGATCCAAATTAACAGATCCAGCCTGTATTAAACTAGTTTTCAAAAATAGAAGTTTGGTCGTGTGGTTTATGTAATAAAAACAGCGTTTTTGAAAACAATTTAGAACATAATATTACTCAGTTATCACTCAACTCAATAGCAAATCTCAAAACAAAAAATATTAAGCAATCGCTTAGCAGGAAAATGGAGTATAAATATTGGAAAATGACTGAGTATATTTTCCCGAAAGTTACACGAAGTTACAAAAGTAACAACGCTTTAGCATTGACGGGTTAAGTGAGATGTTTACCCGAAATGATTAATTACGATACGAGCTCCGGTCATATTACGTCCATCCACATACGATAGAGTTACGTTCTGTTATATTATTGTTTTGTTTACAGGTTCACTTCAAATGTCTAGCTAAACGTGAATGACATATTGTTACTCGGCTAAATTTTTGGTGTTCATACAAATTTAGTTTCGAACTTTCGTTTACAGTTTTTTGAAGATGTAAAACCGCTGAACCGATTTAGCTAATTTTAGGATTGGAAGATTCATGGAGGTCGAAGCAAGGTGAAAACATTTTCGGGACCGTCTTATGTGACACAGACGAACTTGCGCAAGCCAGCTAGTTTAAGTTTTTTTTTTATTGCCATGTAGGCAGACGAGCCAACGGGCCACCTGATCGTAAGTGTAATGTTAATTTGTAGTATTTTCTTCTATATAAATGCAAATTTCTTATTCCAATTTAAGATATGAACGCGGTTTAAAAAGTCTTTAGTCAATTCCCGATGGAATCCAACTTGTAATCGGAAGTCCATTGCTTCCTGCCGGGAAAAGCCGATAGTTTTACCTTTTCCAGCAACGAAAAGAACTTGTTTTCTTTCCAGGAAAACGTATCCATTATGTAACGTTCAGTAATACATATTTCCTTGATTCTTGTTACCTTATATTGTTATACATTAAGGATATTAGTTGCTAGGTGACACATATGTTGGTACGAAGATTTAATAAAATAAGGGGTGGGTCATATAAAGTTTGCATTTTTTCATTTTTCGACTGTCATGTTGGCTGTGTGGCATGTTGCGCCATCCTGTTGAAACCAAATGTCGTCCATGTCATACTCTTCAACTTTTGGAAACAAAAATTCGTTGAGCATAGCACGGTAACGCTCGCCATAGACCGTAACGGCGGCTGGCCCAGTGATGCCGCCGGACCAAAACCCACACCAAACCGTAACTCTTTGTGGGTGCATTGGCTTCTCAATGGTGACGTGTGGATTTTCCGACCCCCAGATGCGACAATTTTGCTTACTGACATAGGCCAATCATTTTTATGGAATTTTTTTCACACTTCTTACAGTTTGGACTGAAGACTCACCACTTTGGAAGTAACTTTTCAATTTTTCCCAATTTTGTTCAAGCGTATAGTCATTTCGTAAATGTCAAACCTTTAACTAAATTATGACCACAAATTGAATGACATTTGAGCTGTCATTCTCTAAATAAACAGTAGTTCAAAATGCAAACGTTAGATTGCCTACCCTATATTAAGCCTATAAATATATTTACTAAATATATTTAATAAACGCAGAGGATATGTATAAAATGTTTGTGTATCCAATAATATATTGGTTTGTGTAATTTAGAGACGGATTAGTTTAAGTTATGAACACTTATATCATTTCGGTTTTGAGAAATAATAATTAATTCTGTAGCATTTTAATTATTAAAATAAAAATTAAACCCCTAGTCCTAAAAACTAGTGACCGTTCTCAGCGAGCATGTCTTTTAATATATTATTATTATAGTTCAATAATATATTGAGGTTGCACTTACAGACTATCTTATCTTCTTCATCCTATATTATTTTTTATCAACTTGGAATATGTCATATTATTATCTAGTTCGTGACAAATATTACTAGGAACAGAGCCAATATAATCCGTCAATCATCAAATAACGAGCCCATCTCAATAACAAACCAATTGAACTGAAATCGATTCAGAACTACGCAAATAACAGCAATACGTGTACGTCAAAGGAGATTTCCTGTATTTGATCCGATTCATTATGAGCTTTTGTAGACTAAGTAATAGTAGAGGAGGCGACGATGCTAAATGGGGATTTACTCGAGCGTTGAAGAGACCTATTGGGATGCAAAGCTTAGATGATAAGAAGAAAAAAATGTAAATGACATATACCTTTACATCGGTGGGGAAAGGGGCTATAGATTTTTAAATATGTAAAAAAAAACTGTTGCATGGACATCCTCGAGCGCGTCAGATATTGATAGCATCAATGCCCTACGTATTTTTAATAACGTACGTATGTTAATCTGATTGTTTGCGTGATGCGGGTGGTTGTATTTAAAGGTTGAAAATGAAAAAAAAAAAAAAAATTATCGAGCGCGTCAGATTTTCTAAGGGAGTGTTAAGTACACCAAAAAAAAGCTCTCATTCACTAATCTGACGATTTCGATGGGACGCAAACTCGCGGCCATTTTCATAATGTGCAAAAAATTTTGAAATACTCAAGCGCGTCAGATTAAGATATATATGGTTCATCTTTATGTTCTAAACGTACTGTCTCATAATCTGACGATTATTTAGAGGGATTCGCCTGATCTGACAAAAAAAAAAATTAGAAAAACGGTTCACTTTAAAGCCATCCCTGCAACTTCCCGCTAATTCCATTCCTGAGTTCAAAGAAATAATATTTCTATGCATTTGAGCTCTCCCAGCTCGAAAGTCTGATAGAAGTTTCAAAGAACACTATTTTTGGAATTTTCAAACTGCAATAACTTTCGAATGGATCAACCAATTTTAACGCGGTTGGCACCATTCGACGCAGTTTTATCATCCTCATAAGTAATTTTGATCGACTCACAAATTTCGGAGATAAATTTCGGAATCCCGAAAAACACTTTTCGGGTTTCTATCGTTCACGATATCTCTCGAACGAACAGCTTGAAAGCGATCGACGTGGTTTTTCAAGCTCAAAGGCGGATTAGTTATTGAAGTTAATCGATAAAGTCGGTTAAAAGTTATTATAGTATAGAGAAAGAGTGAGAGAGGAATAGAAACGCGGAGATGGAAATGTAGGCATCACGCAGCTGCACGCATTTAACTTTATCGACGAACTAGCTGACCCACACAACTTCGTCTGCGTCACATTAGGAAATTTTCTCACCGTTTAAATCTTCCCTGGACTTCTACGAATATTTCAAGATTAAAATAAGCCAAATCGGTTCAGTCGTTCTCGAGTTTTAGCGAGACTAACGAACAGCAATTCATTTTATATATATAAGATTTTTGTTATTTCGGCTTGCGGAAATCGTCAGATTATAAATTTTTTATTATTCTTGAATTATTTCCTTCAAAATAAAAAAAAATTTAGCTACGCTCGAGAATGTCGAGATGACGTTTTTTTTTTACAACTTTGTTGCCCTCTCCTTTTTTTACGTCACTCTCAAATTGTCAGATTATTGGAATATACACTTTTTAGGATGTAATTAACTCACCCTACCTTAATCTGACGCGCTCGAGAATTTCTGATCGTCAATTTTTTTTTACTAATCTGATCCTGTATCCTTCACGGGCGGCCTTAGATATGGGCCTCATATTTTGTGGAGGTACTTAACCGGGTACAAGGTACCCCCTGTATATTAATCTGCCGCGCTGTAGTAAATCCCGGAATCCCCGCTTGGGCTCCTCTACTATAATATTCGAATTCTGAACTTTAACGCCAGAGGATAAGGTTTTTTTTTTGTATGAAGCTTGGTGTAATTGGTTTTAGTGTCGCTTATGCTTTAGTTTTTTTTTTGTCAGCTACAATATATCCTAAGTGAAACGCCTGAAAAGGTCTTAATATCGTTTAACTAAAGTAAATAAGAAAGAATCTTCTAGAAAACACTGATCACTAAAATTACATTCACTAACTTTAACTTTTCCACGTAGAACGAAATTGTCGGACTTTCGCGACGCGTTACACACTGAGGCTGACGTATCGCCCCGACCAAAATCTACCTGCACATACTACGAGTAATAAACACAAAGATTTGGTACTGCCAGTAGATACAAAACAAACACTGTCCATTCTGATTTCAAGTAAGTACGCAATTCTTAGGTTTCGACACAGCGTCCTTTATCTTAAGTAAACATAAGTTACGAGTACTCAAACTTCTAATTACTTTAAGAAAATCCAATTGTTCAAGAGCAATTATTACAAAGTTAATAACTCTAAATGAAAAAAACAGACTCCTGTCTATCTAAGTCAGTACCAGGCCTTCTCAAAAACTTCGTACGTTAGCAAAATAAGTACGAAACAAGATTTGTTTTTATTACGACCGTACTTACACGAAAACCTTTGAAAAGAGCGTATTCATGAATATTAAATTCACTCGGATGTTATTTCAACGGATGCTTCCCGGATGATGACTAAACGAAATCTTATATGATTTATAAAATTTTGCGGAATGCTCGTACTCAAAAAAATCTCTTTTATTATCTATAATTCGCCCAAGTTTTTGCGTATGACTTGCTATTTTACAACAGACGCTTTTGAAAAGCCCTTAAGCTGTAAAGAACTATGGCCTCGTATTTTATCTTTTATGATAGGAACTGTAGCTTTGGCCGTAATAATGTGTGCCGTGGCTCTAATCTATCTGGCTTAAATCCGATAGACCTACTTCAAGACATCTCTTTATGCTGTCAAATGATCTATTAAGTTAAACTTTTTACAATTAAAAAAAACTGGAGTGGTGTCATGGGACACCCGAATAGAACGAAGTTCCTTTCGATTAAAAGATATCTTATATTTTTTTTTCCTAACGTAACGCGCGATAAAGAACGTGTTTTAAAATATTTTGATCACAGCGCCATCTAGCGATAATCATCTAAAACAAATAAGGAACGTGTTTTAAAATATTTTGATCACAGCGCCATCTAGCGATAATCATCTAAACCAAAAAAGTGTCGTGACAACTTTTCGTAAGATTTTTTTCCGTCTAGCCCCCTTTCGATAACGCGCAATAAAGAACTTCGTTCCAACAGGACAATTTATATATTTACTACAAAGGCACATCAGAGCATAACAATTTTACAGAACATTCGCATTTATTGTACAAAATAAAGCGGTGTTTACAATGCCCTGTTAGTACACGCTTCGAAGATTCCTATTGTACCAAGATTTCTGCTCGACTTGACTTCGAGTTTTGAGCGTCAGTTCAAACAATCGAATCAGAGAAACTATTATTAGGTCTTGTTCAATTATTGTCCGAGTTCGCAAGAAGTTTGTGCTTTGAAATTGGAACTGGACTTTTAGTATTGGCAAAAGAGTTAGACGAGAATATTGACTTAGCTTCGTATCTTTATACACTTGTGTTGAATTAGATAGAATTTTAGATTAATATACAAGAGTCATTATTAAATAGAGGATGCAATTGACTGATAAAACGGAATAAATAAACAAAAGTCTATCGATGTGAGTAATACATATATCTACTTGTTACAACAACTGCTGAAGTTATTAACACCTCCAATGTTTTATTAATCTATCTCGCATTTGATCGGAACTCGCTAAAAGTTTGCTTTGTATATTGTAGATTTAAAACTGTCAATATTTACCGCTTGGGTAGGCTTGTACGAAAAACTTAACAGAACTAAATGTGCTGTACTGTACCAACCCATTTCTGCCCACTGTTGGGCTCAGGTGTCCTCAGAAGAAGGATTAGGCATAGTCCACCACGCTTGCCCAGTGCGGATTGACTTCACATATCTTCAAATAATTTTTTAAAACCCTTTTACGATATGCAGGTTTCCTCACGACAGAACAGAACTAACAAAAAATCCGGATCACCGCCCACATATTTAGGTTATTTATTTACATTAAATACATTGTTACTTTATTACCATAAACCACTATGACATTTTACTTCTTGCTACATCATAATTTATCATAATTACATGTCGCACTAAAAGTGTGCCAAAAATATGTTCCCCTAATGTCATGTATATGATGTTATTATGCAAACAACGTGACCATCGTGTTACTTTAATAACAGTAAACATGTCGTTAAGTCTTGAAAGGGTCAGTTTAGTTCGAAGTTGAAACAGGTCCGGAACCCTTCATTGTTCTTGGTCCGCGTAAATTTAACGTGTACTAATTATGTAATGTTACTTACATTGGGTTAGAGGTTATGTAAACATTTTGGTGTTTGTGTTTTTATGTAATATTTCTAAGTGAACTACAACTTTATTTGCGTGCCGTGGGCGTAACGCGTCGCGCCGTCCCTCATAATCCCCGTGCTGGGTTCTGGCCTCAGCCGGGGCGGACGCTGAGTGTGAGCGGTTGGAGGTTTTAGTGCGGTTCAACTCCCACATACGGATACGGGATCCGGTGATTTCCTACAATTTAAAAAAAAAAAGCACGTCCAAACAACTTTTATTGTGTTTTAGAAGATTACTGTGGAATAGTAATAGGTATATCTAAAATTAATGCAGACTTTCTGTGGTGATTAAATGAAGTTTTCGTTTTTTTTAATTACCTCGTACACCTACCTCCCTATTAAACTCTAAACCAAAGCTATTAAAGATAATATATAGAGAGATATAAGATCTATATCTATACCTACATATAAATGTAAACGAATAGAACTGATAGAAGTCCACGCCTCATTATTTTGTCGTTCAAAACTTGAAAACCATTTTCATTTTGTGATCGTAGTATAGAAAAATTTTTTTGGTGATCTTTAGCACTGCTTTTGAAAAGATTTTACGAATATTACTAAATAAGTAGATACTAGTCTCAAGATGGCTTATTATATTATTCACAAAAATAGTTTGGATATCTTTTATTTGTTTTTTTTACGAAAAAACTATCTACGTTGGGTAATGCTAGTTACCAATACCCGCGGATCTCAAAAATGCCAAACATAGCTCAATAAGGGCAAACCTCTAAAACATTGTAGAACCTACCTTATTATACTACAGTAAACTACTAAATCATGTCCAGTGTACACAGGGCTTTACAATGGCTATTTACATTTCCAATTAGTTTGCCGAGTATGTCCATTCTGAGGTCGGATCGTGCCCATGGGAGCAAGTACAGGCTAACCCGCTTTGACAAATTACATACTATAACTCAAAAAGAGGTGGATAAAGCTATTTTAAACTCTTTGGTTTATTTTTTTGTTACTTTCAAAAGGAGAATCAACTATGTTTGCATCTTGTATTCTTTTTTCTGAATTTCGATGGCAATCTCTTTTATTTGAAAGACGGTGAGTTACTTCAGAAATATTTGTTTACCTTAAGTCACATACTAGTTTAGACTTTATTTCTTTTAGTTAATGTTCCTTAAAAGTTACTTATACACGCTAAAAGTTAAGTATACCTACACATTATTTAAACGTAGAGATTAAAATATGGTTATAATATAAGAGTGGTGTACAATGTCTTTTGTTTTAAATTAAAAAGTCTTCAAAATATTCTGAGCACCTATTAAAATTTTCTTCTTTAAGCAAGGCAGTAGGTAACAACACTGAGTCTTTACATCACAGAGGTTCATGACCGACGATTACCACTTACCATCAGATGGACCGAGTGCTCATAAGCGCTACAATATTTAAAAAAAACTTGAGAGGTGTCAAGGGACTGAAGACTACTTTGTCTGTAAAGCTTTATAACAAAATCCCAGTGGCCGTTCAAACATTGCCTATAAATAGGTTTAAGAGAGTTATCAAAGAACGGCTATGCAGTAAAGCATATTATAAACCTAATGATTATATAAATGACTGCACAAAATGGGAATGAGGTGCTCGTTCCGGGCCATTTCAATTGATAAATTTGTTAAAAACAAAAATATTGTAAAACAATATTTAAAAAAAAAGAAAAAAAAACATATTAAATTAAAAAAAGACATGCCCGCTGAGTTTCTTGCGCCGGTTCTTCTCAGGACAGAGGCGTAATTTTAGCGAACTGGTGGTAGAACTTTTGATTTTAATTTTGACATTCAAAATGTATGTGTGTCCACATCTAATTTGAAATAAATGATTTGACTTTGACTTTGACTTTGGACACCCAGATGGAACGAAGTTCCTTTCGATTAATTAGTGAGGGAACTGTAATAAAATTTTATTTTACGTTTAAATTTTACTTAAATTAATTGTTTATAAAATATTTTGATCACAGCGCCATCTAGCATTAATGATATAAAACAAAATAAGGAATTGTTTTAAAAAATTTTAATTACAGCGCCTTCTAGCGATAATCGTCTAATACAAAAAAGTGTCGTGACAACTTTTTCTTAAGAATTTCCGTCTAGCCCCCTTTTGATAACGCGCGTTCCAAAACTTTAATAACTTCAATCTTTCGAAATCACTTCATTATACGTGCACACTGTTTCGGAACTTAACCTAAAGCGCAGAGATTACACGCCTCCGTATAATGTTCGTAAGGTGATGTTTAATTCATCCAGTTACGGCGAGATAACTCTGTATGAAACCGTAGAATAACTGTACAAGAAGTAATATGATCATACGAAGCGAGAAATTAAACGAGAAAGTGAAGTTTTATTGACACTAGGTAGGTCGTATTTTCAGGACGTCGCTTTTTTGCTGTGGTTTTGACATGACATGACGTGTTTTCGTTTGAAACTATGGATGAAACATAATACACCTAAAGACAAACGACTCTAAATTTGTAAATATTTTTTAAGTCGGTAGTCTTCAATTATATAAAAATACTAGGGGTGTGCGAATAATTCGAACTCGCGAATTATTCGTTCCGAATCGAATACGAATATTCGAATAATTCGAAAAGTTTCGAATATTCGTCTAATTTCGAATAGTATCGAATTCGACTAACGACGACTATGACTATTTCGTAGACATCTAGCCCATTAAAGATATTATCTACTAAATACAAATTCTTGTCCTATTACCGATGCATCGTCGTAGTCAAATTCGATACTTTTCGAAATTCAACGAATATTCGAAACTTTTCGAATTATTCGAAATTTTTCGAATATTAATCGAATTTCAATATTCGATTCGATTCGATTCGAACGATATTCGCACACCCCTAAAAAATACTAGTTGCGCGGGGCAAAATTTAGGGGTGGACTACCCCTAAAATTTAGGAGGATGAAAAATAGATGTTGGCCGATTCTCATAGATACTGGATAAACACAAAAAAATTCATCAAAATCGGTCAAGCCGTTTCGGAGGAGTATGACAACGAAAACTGTAACACGAGAATTTTATATATTTGATAATTCGTTTAACACGTTTCTGGAACGTGTAGGTAACACACGCTCTGTACCTACCTACTCGTTTAAAATGAATAGCGTTTTATGTCGGCATACAATTATCACATTCATACAATTTAATTAACGGAATAATTCTAACTAATTCAATTGTGTGTCTTTAAGAAATACATAAGGTTCTAAATTTCTTTAAACACTCGCGGTTATCTACATCACTTACACTAAAATTGTCTAAATATTGAGTTCGAGTTCCAGCGGTACCGGCAAACGAACGAGAAAGAGGGTAGACAGATTTGTCTGCTCTTAAATGACCTACCCGCAGCTCCTCAGTCTTCCCATGATCATGGCGCTTGAGACAATGCTGAAATATCGGGACCGCTCAATTAAAAATAATCGTGGTAAGAACCCGTTTAGTAATAGTGTTAGTGATACATAAGGTTCGTTGAGCACGAATGTAGGTATTCAGGTTCACATCTGTAAAGTTCTGTACAATGATTATTGTGTGACGAAAGGGTTGAGCTTTGTCACATGACGTGACGTCCAATGAATATTACATGTACCTACAGTTTAAAAAGTTTTCAGTAAAAAACTGTTTTAGCTTGCTGTTTGGTTGGTGGCAATTACAGTTAACAACGAATTCATCTTTTATATTTTTTATAGTGTAAAGTTAAAAATGACTGTTAGATAGAGTATCTCATTTAAAAAAAACATTGTAGGCAAATTTAGTTTCGACGTACACCGCGTGTCACAATCAGTCCATAAGATGTATGTAAAAATATAAAATTGTAAACTCGTAAATGTCACCTTAACCCCAAATTCTAAACTATTTAAAGAAACCTATTAATATGATAAAGTCTGACGCAGAACCCTAATGACACGTAATTTAAATACAAACATAATGGAACACAATATTAGTGTAATTAAATCTTTAAATTATTTTATTACAATTTTAAACAAGCCTTTTTATGCGGGCAGACATTAATTCATGAATTAGCATAGGATTTTCAAGTCCTACAACTTAATCTGGTTCCATTTGTTATGATTAATTAAAACAACTGTACAAAATGTGTCCCTTAAATACTTTACATTTCAGATATGACGTCACATTTTCGTAGACATTAAATCCTGTTATAGTATGAATAACACTCTGTCAGCATAAAATCGTAAAAGGCTTATAAAAGGGAATAAACATAAAGTAATTATTTAGCCAAAATGTTCTCTGGAAGAACCGGGATCTTCGTGGCGGTGGAGTACAAGCCTGAGTGTGTAACGCATCTCGTTACCCCGCAGAACATCATACTGAATTTCAGACTTTGGACGCAGAGCGTGAACATTAGCAGGATTCGGTGCGGTCAAAAGGGAGGCAATTGTTTACCTGTTTTTTAAAAATTTATTGGTTTACTTTGTTTGACATTACCTTTGCCTAAACATTAGTATATAGATACATAGGTATACCAAAACATTTTTAATACAAATAGACAGACAAATTTTGGTCTGTTTGTTCCAAGTAATCTTTGAAACAATTGAACCAATTTTCCTGGGATTTTCACTGGCTGCTTACTTGGGAGTTACATACTCTTATTATTTTTAAAAATAAAAGTATACCTGAGATAAACAATAAACCTTGTAAATTCTAGTTGTCAAAATCTCCAATTTCATTATCATAAAGACACTTATGTTAGCATTTCCGTAGATTGTCTGTGAATGTACAGGAATCTAGCGGAATTCCCGCGGGGCGATTGCAAACCTCGTCAAAGGCTATACGGACTTGCTTGTCCCCAGATAGCTTCAGGCTACATTACTTTCATCTTCACAATGATTGCGAAGCATTTGTAAAATAATGTGTTTAAATATTAAGGGTCATAAAGAAAATTAATGAAAACAAAAAACGTCAGCCTGCTTTAGCAACTTAAATAAATGAAACGAAGGCAAATCGAACAAGAACAAATCTCATGTCTCATAACCTTGTTTTCTACCTACCAACTAATAAAACTTTGGCATGACAAATACTTTTCTAAATTCCTTTTTCTTTCGTCAACACATGCTCACAAGTTTAGTGGTGGTAAAAAGTATTCTAAGCCTTCACGAATTGGGCCTGGCAGTTTGTAACTTGAGACTAGGTAGTTTCTCAGAAACAAAAAGGTACGAACAATATTCAATCTTATTTAAAAGTGTTTTCGGAGCGAAGTTTTTAACAATTTTTTTTTCAACTTAGAAACTTTTTTGAGATTCCAATTAGCTCGATATCTATCTGTTTATACAGCCTTTACTTAGGTCCATTTACACAGATGTACAAAAGATGGATAGATAACTCTTTATTCAAACACCATTAATTCACCATTAAAACACCATCTTTATTAATACATGCAAAAGAATATCAATTACGTATAAATCACTATGGCTGATTTTGTTGTAGTTCATTCATTACCCAAAACTTCCATTACCTTCAATAAATGTTTCCTAAAATAACGCACATAAATTACATAAAAAGGTTAAGCTACACAAAATACAAGAAAAGCTTAAAGAAACAACTTGAACCCTGTTCAGAGAATGAAGTTTCCTTTCGTCCGACCTCGTAGATTAGGTCCGCTTTGTCTCACAAATCGTTTCTCATTGTCTTTGAAATTTTACGAATTCCTCTCGGCGAGAATAAGGGATGTAGGGGTCGGGTGATTTGTGCTTTACAGATCCAAGGCTGTACGCTTTTTATCCCTTCGATCGTTTGTTCTTAGCAAATTAACTTGAATAACTTGAGCGTCAGATTGGATAGAATTATTTTTAGGTATTTTATTGTTTTTTTTTTAGGATTCTTGTTATATTTTCACGTTTTTAAGCTCTGTGGTGATAGCTAGATAGATCACAACAATATAATATGTATGTTTATCTACTAAGCAGTAGTGATTCTTACAGGACTTCGTCTTTCATCGTCTCCGTGATTAGCAATAGGAATCTTGTCACTCATTGATAAGTGATTGTATTTCTTAAAAGTATATAATAGCAAAACAACTTACTAATTCCAAACTCAAGATAACACACAAAAAACACAAAATAAATAGTTTTTTTTTTAAATTACGGTTTTATCGGACGATAATAAGATTTTAACGAGTTCATAGGAAATGGGCCTTTATATCCATTTACCGTATCTCATAAGTATTACAAAATCGATGAATCAGTCCTGACACGTAAAAATGTTAAGGAGCGTTATAAAATGGCTATCGTTGATAAAATGCCGATCTATACGGTGAATCGGGTTTTACAGCTGGCCATTACCAAATCGTTATCGTCTGACCTAAGCCACTGATAAAACAGCACTTTTTGCCGAGAAATGTCCTGTTCAAATTTAAGAAATTTCACATTATTTTAAAAGTATTTCCAATTATCTTTATTATATCTAACGTAAGCTACAATTGCTATGCCTATTATGACAAAAAAACTTTTTTTGTGTCATAAAAAGTTAATTTCATTGATCCTCGTCCAACAATGCAAACTTCTATCAAATCCTTGATATTAAAATGTCATAAGTAGAACCACAAAACTAAGTATAACTATTGTGCCTAAACTTCAACCTAGACCTTTAAATAAAGATATTAAAATGATATAGCATTAAGTCGAATGAATTCTCCAGCTAATTGATGAGACTACACGGTATTGATGAAGGTACCATACAATTCTACTGAATGACAACTTCTATCCGAGTGAGTTAAAGTTTCATTCGAGAAAGTTTAGCTTTGAATTGGTTACGGCTAAATGGCAATCTTAAGTTCGTTCGAGAGCAAAGTGAGGTCTATTTTGTTTTAAATCGGTGATTTAGCTGCCAATACTGGATAAGGAGTTATAACTGTTTCTCTTTTTCATAGATTTATAATTTTTCACATTCAACACTACGCACCCTCGGTGCGACACTGTCACTTATGCAAAAATGTAGTTTTTCAGGAGAAGCATTTAAAACTCTCAGCGATGCGTGATTTGCACCAAAACCGCACACTCACGTCCTCATACGGAAACTATGCGTACTACAAAAGTAACGTTATCTCACCAAGTAAAGGGGGGCTTTAGGATCATTTTTAGATATTTAACTCATTTTTGCATTTTTTGCAAAAGTGACAGTGTCGCACCGAGGGCGACTAGGCGAAATATCACTAAACTCCTTTTCAGTACTATAACTACGCGGAAAGTCTCCGTGTGGTAACTAACCCATACTAAATTTTGATGTCCAGCTGTAGATGTCTACAGGTTACTAACTTCAGTAATTATTTTTAGACAGATAATAAGATATATTTTACATAAAGATATCAGATTCGATACAACTAAAATTAAACTAAAACTTAACTACGCATATCATTAAAAATGCATATTCAATTGTCGACCTCATTAAACCACATCCGAACAATACTTGCATAAATAACTAAAATACTATTCTATAGCTATGTCGTAACTATTTTGTAAAGGAACGGGTGAGGGAGATAAGCTCTTGTGAATGAATGCCTACAATACAACAGCTTATCTCTTAGTTCCCGCACAGCGCTGAATGCCGATCCGACCACGGAACATCCCATAATGCTATGCAGTTCATTATCAAATAGAAGTATCGATGTAATAAAGAGTATTGTATTTTAAAATAACTTGGTCCGGGGTACAGGGAATTTTAGACCTAAAATTGTGGTGAAGACAAGTTTTAAAACTCTTTAACAAAATTTAAAAAAATCTGTAAAAAAATCGTCTAGCTTTTCTGTTTTGTATTTTTCCACAAACCACGCAAATGTACCTTTATTTTTAGATCCGAAATGCTTAAATCCAATGTTGAACACGACCGCAAATTAAAGGGAATGGAAATAATTGGCGCGACTTGCGTCACCAAATCCTACTCAGACAGGCCACTTAAGAAAAAAATAGCTAAGCCTCAGTCTAAAAATACGTTTTACAAATAGCAGACTATTAAGTTACAATGAAATAAACAGAACAACAAGAAAAATATACTAAATTTTAATGTATTCAAGGTATTTACTAATTCGCATAGTACAAAATACAAATTAACAAGCATAATAACGAGTTCTCAATATCTCTTCTTCAATCTTCAAAGTTAAAAGTGCTGTCCGCAGGTGGCTTCTTACGCTTGATTACGATTGTACTGAATCAATTTTGACTATCCCTAAATAACTTGCTATTGTAATGTTAAGTTTAATTTCATCGTAACATTGTAACATCGTTTTTATATGTATTATTGTTTTATGCTTGTTAGCGGTCCGCTGTTTTCTCCTCCATCTTTTATTTGGATCCTATAATTGTATAATCCTTACGGCCTCCCGCGATACAGGCCTAGCCTAGTGCGGGGACTGTTGAACTCCTCATGTAAATTAGTTTTTATGTTTGAAAATAAATGTATTTTTGTATTTTGTATTTGAGTTTCAATTTTCCAAACGACAATTAGGCTCCTGTAACATATTTTTAATATCCCACACAGCTAACAATATTATCGAACCATTCATTTCAAATGCTACCAAAAGGGGTAAATGAGTAAATAAAATCCTCTCTCCTTATATAACGCTCATAAAACTTGGCACAGCAATGACGATCCTATTTTCCAGCCTTAATGAGTTTAAAATGACCCAGGCACTCCCCTTATTCGTGTTCCCTTGCAAATGAGTAAAATTATGTGGAATTATTTAAAATGTTGTTCTCGAAATAATATTACCGACCTAGGTTATGCTAATTCGGTCGTAAAATTGTGAAGGGAAAAGTTAAGTACATGTTTTACAAATTATTATAATGCTTTCACTTATGTAAATTGGTAGAGTTTATTTTTATTTTGCAAAGAAAATGTTCCTAACACACCTCATCTATTTTACAAAATATTTAACGAATCACAAATTGATTTTGAATGCTCTCATGAAAACAAATTAGTGCCAGAATTATACAGGGTGATTTCCTAGTGAGAATACATATTGAAGGTCATGGTAGCTGATGGTTATATACGACCAGTAAAAATATTGTTAAAGAATATGGCTTAATGCCTTAGTAATCGCAACTTAAAAATATCTAAAATTCTTGCAAAATGATGGTTTTTCGACAGTTGATGGGTGTGGCGGAGGTGTGGGGTGCGCGAGATCACTAGAGGTCATTAGTTTATGTTCGAGGTAGTTTTGTCGAATTTAGATTTTTAAAAAAAATGTAATTTTACTTATTTTTTGTAATATTTCGTATTAGAACAGAGTACTCATCACCCTCCTGCAATATGTACCCTCTCTAAAAAATCACCCTGTATAAAAACTTATAAATAATACTATTTTTGAAATGTGACAGTATTTATTAGTGCCCGACCGAAACTGGTTTTTTGGCCGAAACCGAAACCGAAACCGAACCTTCGGCTTGGCTCTTAGTTTCGGCCGAAACCGAAACCGAAACCGAAACTCGCAAATTTCAAAGAAAAAGTTTTATTTTGAAGATGTCCTTGACTTAAGTGCATATTATCATTTCTTCCCAAAATTTATTCTTCATTAAAAAATGAGGTCATCAAAAAATTATGTCACACGTAAGGGAAAGGGGGAGGGGGAGGGTATTTCAAAATGTGACTAAGTCTGTCAAGGGGTAGAATATTTTTAGCACCATCTGAGTTTTTCAAAACATGACAAGTTGTAACAATAGCGAGGAAAGAGGTTTTCAAAAATGTGATCAAGTATGACGAGGGGGAGAGAGAAAATGTAACCTAGTGTGACAAAGGTTTGGAAAGGGTGTGTTAAAAATATGACCAATTGTGACAAAGGGAGGGAGTGGTATCAAAAAAATACGATACCTAATCGACGATAGTCTGCCTGTTTGGCGGGCTATCCGAAGTATTGTGAGGGTGTCGCGATGGAGACGTGACACCCTCGCGCTGAATACCCACTGGGTCAGAATCAACCTAGGTAAGGTAGTGCGGTTTACCATTCCCCGGTTGCTCTTACGAAGTGTGCGTTGAGCTCTGGTACAACACCCTCTCGCGTCTTAGTACACCCCGGTATTCTTAGGGGACCAGATCTCGGGGCAGATCCCGAACCTGTTCCCTCTCCCGACGACGGCACGTTCATGCGCGAAGAGAAGAGCTCTCGCTTACATGTCCTACTTACACGCTTCCTTCTGCGAGATGGTGGACTTGTACTCGCATTTAAAAAGCAGAAGTTATTATATACCATAATTTAAAAGATTTTTATTAAATCTCGTTTGAAAAAGGTCAAATCATAGGCCACGAGCAATACCTTGAATTCTTGAGATTGGGTTCATCGACTTTCCAAGCAATTCACCATTGTATGAAATCAAATGGAAGTAACCGAGATCACTCTCCCAGAGGTGGAAACAGGACTCCACGTCAGACCTGAGCCTGAGAGTCAAACTAAATTCTTTCCAAACGGACACCTGCTCTAGAGTTTTTCCAAAATATATGACCAGTTGTGACAAGGAAGAAGGGGTCAAAAATCATGAAATGTGTCGACGTAGTTTGTGAATAACCCTGAGCAACATTTAATTCTGTAGTAATAAATTGTATATGACTCTTATTTTAGAATATTAGATGCTTAAAATCTTCATTTCAGAACCATATTTATCCGTTATCAATCTGTTAAGTTTCGGTTTAGCCGAAACTTTCGGCCGTTTTTTGGCCGAAACCGAAACTAAGGCCGAAACTCGAATTTTGGCCGAAACTGGCCGAAACCGAAACCGAAACCGAAACTTTCGGTCGGGCACTAGTATTTATTATACCTTCCTCAAACAAAAAACTACTGACAACTTGACAACCTGTGGACGAAAGATTAATGTTAATACCAATCAAAACATCTCATAAGTAACCATCACTAAACTGCAAGTACCTGTTGTTTTTCTGAAGAAAAATATATCAAAAGAAAATTACGTTTCTGACAAAGTAAATGTGTTCACACCAGGCATTGTTCATCTATTTTCAGAGTGTTATTTCAAAAGAAACAAACAAGGACCCTTGTCACTTTGGTATCGACGTCGAAAACACTGTACAAAGACTTAGTAAATACCTACCTTGTCCCTTCATTCATGACGACGTCCTTTGTTCAATCTCAGCTTTTAACACCAAGAATTTGAGGATTAGAACTCTTGCCAGATTTACTACCTTCGTGTGTAATTTAAAACTCATTAACGTATTTCGTCTTGAGATTAAGGTTTTAGTAAGTTGTATATTATTCATATCTTCATTTCAGTACAAATTTAGTTAATATTTTATAATCATTATGGGATGTTAAAATATGAAAGTGTATTGTTTTTGTATCAAGGAACTTTGAAAACTTTTAGACGATGGTTGATAAATATGTGGGTGTTGACTGCCGAGGCGTTTCGGAGAAGTGATGTAAACAAGCGTTCACTTTAATTATATATTTTTTTCAAATTTAGCAAGAAAAACCTATTGTTAAACATTAAGATGTCTACAAAGATTAGTTATTTACTGTGTACCTAATAACAGTTAAAAACACTTTATGATCTGAACAAAAAAGCTTTTAGTTCAATTCATACTAAAAAACCTAAAACATCCATTTTCAGCTTAACTACCATCAAACACTAAGTACTGTTGTGATTAAAACGTTCCTTAGAAAACAAATTTAAGCGATACAATTTTTCCCTTTCCATTGGGCAAAGGGGAGGATCGTTTAGAAAAATGGCGTCATCAATCAGGTAGGTAAGTTTTGCACAATTTATAAAGGTCTCACCTTGAGCCATATTCATCATTGTCGCGATACCAAGAACGAATAGTCGCTGTGTTCTGCATAATTAATTAGCACCTTTTTTAATTGTTGTGGGAAAAAGTGGAGCGGTATTTGAATATTATATTAGAATCGTTCGTATTGAAGACAAGACAATATAAAATAATTTAAAACTATTTTTATTGATAAAATGTGTGTTTTCATTTCAAAGATCATTTCCCAAAGCTAATACCAAAAATGATTTTAATATTTATCAATTAAAATTAAGCAAAATGGAAATCATGTAACATTTTGGTCTGCTCTTCTGCATCATAACATCAGTAGGTATCGTTAAGAAGAATAAATGGAATTACCCGCTACTCTGTTCGGTTCGTTATAAGCCTATGGTCAATAAAATTGGACATTACATCACTCACCTACTTCATCTAGGTTTATTTCCTTAGATGATGATGACTAGCAATAAAATTTACCTACCATAGATTTTGCCTAACAAAGAGCAAAGACGTACCAAACAGTCACATATTAATATTTCACTTGCCTATTCAAATATGTAACATGAGGGCACTCTTACTTTCCAAATCCCCGGGATTTATACCGGGACAAACCCTAATAATGTACACATAATATATTGTTGGTGGTACTATCAACCGAATGGGGAAAACGTGAACAGTATCTGGCGTGTAATAAGAATGATATGAGCATGAGATACGATATATTGAATTATGTTACTTCGGCTATTCCTTGTGGAGTTGAAATGTGTCTTTGTTGAATTACGTGTATATTTTTCTGAAGTAGCTCTTTTGACTACTGCAGCATGAAATTAAATTTCTTTATTTTATTTTATTTAGCTGATCCGCGCAACTTCCTCTGCGTCACAAAGGGAAACAATATATCCTATAGCTTTCTTCGATAAATGAACTCTCCAAAACTGAAAGAATTTTTGCCCATCGGACCAGTAGTTTCGTAGCCTATTCGAGACAAACAAACAATCAAACCTTTCATCTTTATAATATTAGTATAGATCAACTGAAACCTATCGCAACTTTATTGAGAAAAGTATCCTAGCCTACTTGTTAACTGAAATCTCTGAATGCTTTGAACTTTGATATTAATTGAGTTTTATTAGTGTTAGTTTAACGAGTTTCAAACTTTGTTTATTGACTTTATCAATACTCGTTCAAATGTAAGTACTATTACTTGTAGTACCTCTTGATATCATCTATGAATGATCATAATAATATTATGAATAATAGTGCGGCCATTCAGCGACTTAGGATCGATGTCACCATCCCACATGACGAGTACCTTGTGAAGGCAGAAAAAGAAAAACTTCAAAAATATTTGGTCTTGGCCCACGAGGTGACCGACATGTGGCGTGTTGAATTGACCATCATTGTTCCGATCATTTTATCTGTGCACGGCCTAATAGCGAAAAGCTTCTACCGTCATCTAGAGAAGCTTTCGCTCCCCGGCTGGGTAAAGGGCCTGATTCAGAAGGCGGTCGTGCGTGACACGGCACGTATTGTGAAGAGGTTCCTCTCTCTTGAGCCCTGACCACTGATGGCTTGGGTCGTAGACCCCGTCTCCAGTGGCCCTCTGTTTTTTATATTGTATTTTTTTTGTAAATGTTTTTTTTTTAATATAATGTAAAAAAATAAGCAAATAAATAATTATGAATAAAATAGTGTATAAACGCTTTAACATGTAACTAAATTTAAATTAAAGTAGGTATACCTTAAAAAATAACAAATTGATATTTCACAAATAACTAGCAGTTTTTGCCATGTGCCTATTTCAATCTAAACCGTAGTATAAATACAAGGTAAGAAAATTATTAATATAATTAAAAACACACTCACACATGGTACACATTTCTATAAAAAAATATTTTTTGGAAAAGTGCTGGATCAACCTACAAAATTATATAAAGGCTTAATTACACTCTCGGTACAGTAGCTTAATATGACTTAATGTTCAGACCACATTCATCACATCTCATCAATATTTCACAAATAGTAAATCAACAACAATATCTCAATCAAGAGCTGTAATTGTGAGTTTGGAAACTGAGCGTGTTAACGGCTCAAATTTAATTGATTGTAACCAAAGGTTAATTGGTAAACGTGAGAGAAACAGACTCAAATAACTTAGTAATTGTGATTGAGTGCTGTTTCAATGTTAAGGTTAAATTGTATATTCTAATTTGGGTAAGAAACTCAACTAGATAAGACTCTTTTTGATGAAAAAAATTAAATGGTTTTAAGTTTAAAGTGCAGACAATTAAAATTTAGATAAGTACTAGCTGCCCCGCGCAACTTCGTCTGCGCCAATCTCAATTAAATGTCAACTATTCGATTTTTTCTCGCTGTAAATACCAACCTTGAACTTCATCAATTAAAAAAAAAACAATTTCTAAAATAAATATAGCCTAAGTTACTCCTTATAACATAAACTATCAGCCATTGATAGTCAGCCCGTCCGAATCGGTAGTTCAGTCACATACACACGCACAGAAGAAATATATATATTAAGATATTTCATCAAAATTGGTCCAGTCGTTTAGGAGGAGTTCAGTCACATACACACGCACACAAGAAATATATATATTACTAGCTGACTCGCGCAACTTCGTCTGCGCCGAAAAAAAAAATTAGGGGTGGACTACCCCTAACATTTAGGGGATGAAAAATAGATGTTGGCCGATTCTCATAGGTACCGGATAAGCACAAAAAATTTCATCAAAATCGGTCCAGCCGTTTCGGAGGAGTTCAAGTTCGAACACCGTGACACGACAATTTTATATATTAGAAGAAGATATCTATGCCTCGCGGTCCTCTCAAATAGATTTAAGAAATACTAGCTACGGTTTTACACAATGGTTATGAATTTAAAGAGTCAACCGTATTGACTTATGTTGCACCTACTTGAAAACCGTATTACACTTATAAGACTAGAACTTATTAGAACAACTCTGTGACAGGTATAAAGTGTCGGCCCAAACAAAACAATCCAAAAACACTCGTTTTAAAACAAAAAAACAACCTAAAGTAAACAAAACATTAAAACTGTTCACTAAGACTATTATTAAGTGAAAATATTATGTCAGTGTTAGTTGAAGGTGACTCTTCTGGCATGAGTTGTCTTCAGTCGCGCCAGGGTGTCGCCACGAAGACATCCAAGGACGCACAGACGCCTTCCAGTCTAGGATAGGATATACATTGATTTTCACCATAGAGGGAGAATAGAATGAAATTAATCCTATATTAAATAGATAAGGAACTAAGACGCAGTCTGGTTTTAAGAGACTAATGAAACCCATTAATTGTAGGTCGACTTCTTTTCTGTCTTATGTGAAATGTGCTGGATTGTCCTCATATTATATATCCTTAATTTCTATACGAATGAAGGTAGGTATATTATTACTTAAAAAGCAAAAATGTATTAGGACCTAATTTTAAATCATTGAACTGATTTAGCATAAAGGATAACCTAGGCTTTTTTATCTCGATAGTCACTCAAAATTTCCTTCCTTTGTGACTTATCTCTGCTCGTAGCATACGTTCACTATAAAGATTTTGTTCCCATTTTATTGTTGCCACTTTAATTACACTAGTTATTTCTTTTCAAACTGTTATTCAAAATGTATAATAGTTATCGTGACCTACTTATTATAATTAATTAATCAGGATCTCTAGTTAGTTTCCTTGAAAATACCTATGTACCTAATTGGTTTACGTAAAAATTTATCGATACCAATTAGTTCTTAAAATTAAGTAGATATAGCATTGTCCCAGCTGAATTAAAACTCCTACTCTTACAACTAAGATATTATATAGCAAGTTAAAATAAGATGTTATAAACTTGTTTAGAATTCTATACCGAAGTCTTTCTTTCTTGAAGTAGGTTAAAAGAAACGTAAACGAGAGTTATAAATTGAAGTTTACTTTCGAAATCACTTATTTGTGATGTTTCGAAAAAAGTTAGTAAAGTCATTTCCCTCGATACATTTGATCTCGAACATTATTTCTTTTCGAAAGTATGCTTAGAATGTTATTATAATACGTATATGCTATTTTCGCATGTATATTTAATAATTATATTTATTATTTATATTAAAACATATTAAAAATAACATTATTTAAAACATACGTACCTGCACCTATTCTATTTTCAATCAATTACGTTAACTCTTTTATATTACTAAAAAAATCCTACATGTGTAAGTACCTATATTATTATTAGTTAGTAGGCTCAGTAACCTACATCAAAGAAGAAAATAAGGCCAAGTCTTCTTGTAACGTCAAACTTGCACTTATTGTACCTACTACATAACATATCAATGAAATGGAGGAAAGAACTATACAGGGTGGATCTGTAACTTTGGACAATCTGACGTGGGGTGAATGACCTGTTGAAATAAAACTTAGAACCACTCTTATTTTAGGAATTGCATAAAAAAAAAATTCATCACAGTATGGAAGTCCGCAACGATAGTCGTACGTTTTCCATACAATGTCAGAAAAAAAGTTTAACCGATCCAAAAAATAAAAATGGTGCTATGTTGTATTTAGATAGGTCATTCACCTCACGTCAGATTGTCCAAAGTTACAGATCCACCCTGTATAGAAAATTAACCTAGATGACTAAATAATTGGCGTTGAATAACCTTCTTGGCACACATATCGCTCCAAATTTACCTAAAGAAGTAGATCTAGGATTCTGGACCAAGGCTTACGTTGTATAAGTAGGTAAGCCAAACGATACTAAACAACCTTGGACTATTTCAATATCGAAAGAAACATTATCTATGACAAACAGGACGAACTAAGCCTAGTTATGTTAAGATATGTGACGTAACCCATTAAATCACCACGAAATTTTTCCATAATCGACGGAAAATGATCCTTATTTCGAAGCTTTTGAATATATTTTGGGGTGTCAAGGATGGTATTTGTAATGTCTGAAAACAGACAAAGAGACGCCTCAATGGCGACTGGTTGGCGTCTCTTGGATGACTCATAACAAAGAGAAAATCGAAAGGAATGAGGTCCTATCGTCTTACGTTCTTTGTTGAGATATTAATTTTATTATAAGAGATCTCTTAATTATATGATGTATTGTTTTGTCAGATTCTCGTTGTGTGGTGTTCAGCCACTTTCTTTAATTTATGTCGTAACCTTTAACTGCACCACCCCCGGAGCTAGATAAAGCCTTGGCACAGTATTAAACAGATAACTACAAGTAAAAATGCCAGAAAGTGTTTTGTTTTAAATAAGTAATGATTTCTTGGTTGACCTTAAAATGTATCCCGAATGTGCAGAAAACAGATCTTGCACCATCATCACTTGTGTTGTCTGCCACTGAAAATACTTAGATTATAACAATATTATTACTATGCGAATTGTGCCATACAACTCGCAGTATCTATCAGTAGTATAGCTCCTAAAGGTTTATATTTTTATATCAGACCTAGTTTGTCAGTAGGTAGCCAGGTTTACGACACTTAAAAACAAAAAATAATGATTTACATTTTTATTTTATCGATATATTATTGTTGTTTTATCCACGAGCATGGTTTGAAAAATAGTAAATTACTTGAAAAACCATCTGACATTTAATGATATTTGCACCTTTGTTATGATTTATTTGCCTATTAATCAGTCATTTTTGACAAAAAAAAAACGCTCTTTCAATTCTGTCATCTGTCAGTTACCATTTTAGTATTGTCAGGGTCAATTCTTAAAAAACCGAAGATTACTGATTTTTTTTTACAAATTTCTACAAAAATCTATAATTAAGTTAATGTTCATTATGTACAGAACTGTTTTGAAATTAAAAAGTTCATACATTTTATTAGGAGCTCGTAGAGGTTATCTGATGGACAAAATCATACCTAAATTTTATATTACGTCCAGCCGTCGGAAAAATAGATTCAGTTCTGTTAGAGCCAGGAGAGAAAGTCAGCAACTGCAGTTCTACTCTGTTCTACGTTGACTACATCCAGTGGTTATGTAATAATTAATTAATATATTAAAATATAATTTATGAAAATAAAAAGTTATGACTAATCATACAAGAAAAATGAAGGGAAAATTGTAAAAAAAATATAATACATATTTAATATGCAATTGCATAGCTTAATATTTGGGTCTTAAATTGAAATTATAATATTTTTTGTGAAAATTATTTTTACCATAGACAATTTCAAAACGCAGGAAATTTTCTGAACCTTACCATACCAAAAGTTTACTTTGTCTATGCTTGAATCACATGACCCGTGTATTTTGTTCCCGTGATCAAATTGTGGAAATTCAAAAAATAATTACGCACAATGGCCAAAATTAAGATTGACATAGATGACATGCACGAGAATTCACTCGACAACAGGTAAATTAGAATGAACGGTCTGCATACGAACCGTTTGTTATATAATTATTGTCGCGCACCTATCGAAGGTCAATAAATTTTGCAACTTGGCAGACAGCTTCGAACTTGCAGTATTGTTTTTAAATGTTTTGATTACATGTGTTTTCATTCACAGTGCGGACAGTGAATATCTCGGTATAAGTGAAGAAGGAAATTTCGGTGAGTTGTGAACGTAACCCTAATCGTCTGAGCCAATTAACTCTATTCAATTATGTAAAATTTAATTATAAATTAATTCCAGATAGCGGCGCACAGAGACAGCAGTTAGTGCCACAATCATTTCTGGATACAAACGAAAACACTACCTCTTATCAATTCAAAGATTTATGTGAGTAATGTTTATTGTGTTTACATGAAATTGTGTTACAGTTATGTTTGGTTTTTATTTTAAAAATATATCAGCCAATATCAGCATTACCAAAGCAGCTTCATGTTTATTTTCTGAAGTTATCCAAAATTCAAAAAAAAACAACTACATTTTTTTATTTATTTGTGTGTATTTTTTTCAATGCTGTTGATTGTTGCATGTAATTTCCTGAATTAAGATCGGTTGAGGCAAATTAAACATCATTTTGAGACAAATACCAAAGCTTCTTATAAAAGAGAAAGTTTCACAAACATATTCACTTTGTTGTCAATTATTGGAATTTAAATTTAATTATATTTTCAGCTGGCACTGTCACATATAAATTAATAACAATGGCAGGAGAGGAGGCTGTTACAAATCCATCACCATCACCTCCCCATAGTAAGAATTTTTTTTTATTTTTTCCTTTATTATTGTTTTGCATATTATTGTCACAGTTGCTACCAGTTTTTTATTTTGATCAAAACTACAAACTGCAATCATAATGCTAAGGAAATTAGTGACGCAAAATCAGTTATCATCCGGTGAACCGCTTGCTACGGGGCAATAAAATAAAAGATTATACAATAAAATTTAAACTATAAACATTGGTTGGGCTACTGCATCAAGCTATTATTAAAATAAGAATAGAATCCTAAACTTTACCTTGCAAAATATAAAATTGTCATAGTTTACTAATATCTCATTTTACACTAAAAACTGCACTCACTAAGATATGCACAGCCCATGAGAGATGTTTTATCATCATGTCAATATAGAAGCTATACAGTTTCTAGACACCATAGACTTAAGAGAATGAAACCATTCAAGTTAGGTTAGTGACAGTATTGTTAAATGATATGTAATTAATGTGTAATATTATGTTGTCAACATGATACAAACAACCCGACCTAAATGGCCGAGAATGCGAGCCGTTACACTTTAATAGGCACTTTCTTACGAGAAATTAAGTGGATTAGGTCAGAAATGCTTATTAAGCTAAATTTTAATACAAAGACTAGATTGCAGTTGTAGTTGCGTGTGTAAAACATATTAAGTAAATTAGGCTAAAAACTTTGTATTAGCAATCATTTGAATGAACTAATTTTATTTTCAGCTGATTACAATGACACCCAATTCTATGTGATAAGTAATCCAGTTGAAGTTTTTGGGCCGTCTGCAGCATCAAAGAAGCCGATAAGAAGGGATCCAATGCAAACCAAACCTGTTAGTGCTAAAAAGGTTAAACTTTCTCTGTTTAATGCAAATACTTTAAGTTGATATAGTCACCATAAAAATAGGTACAGTAAAGATTTACATTAAATAAAACTCTAAGGGGCAAAGAGATATTGGTACTGCTAGCTATCGGTGATTGCTAATTGTTGCTGCCACAACAAATAAAGTCATGCTTTAACTGATGAACCATACTGATTCTGAAATATTTTAAATCACCTCTAAACTAATTTATCAACTACTTATTATTATTCATTGCACTGGTAGAAAAAAATAACTGGTCAAACTAGCACAATTTATAATTTCAAATGAGAGAATTTCTGACTGAAAACGACATGAAAAATTACAATAAACTTTTTACAGATAAAAATAGATACTGATACATTATTCATTACACCAGATCCTTACAATTGTATGAATTATCATAATCCATACAAATGAAGTTACCCTGAACATTTTCCTGTATTTCATAGATTATACTTTTTAATTTAGCGCGATGATAAACGACGGGCCACACACAATGAGGTCGAGAGGCGTCGCCGAGATAAAATCAACAGTTGGATCACGAAATTGGCGGCATTGGTACCTAACTCTGGAATGCCTGATTCGGCTAGCAAAGGAGGCATATTAGCGAAAGCTTGCGATCACATCACAGATCTCACAGAAAAACAAAAGAGGTATGTCAGCAGTTATAAAAAAGTTACCTTTATGCTGTTTACCTACAAACAAGCAGCATACAGACACAAATATCGTCAACTATATGGTAGATGGCGCTAGTGTTGTGTTGCCTCGCTCCACCACCTGCACTTTTAAAAACTACTGATTTTTTCTTGTGCAGGTAGTGTAGATTAAATGTTATGGTACTATGACAAATTTTCAAAAGAGTTCTTATTTTTTATTCAGATTTTAACTACGTATATTAAATTCCTCTATGATGCGTCAAAATAACATCGCTACATACATGTTTTCTAATCGTAAAAACTTGTATGAAGTCAATTTTATGTACCCACATATACATCAACATAATAATATTCTAAAATCGATTCTTCATTCATCATCATCAGCCTATAGACGTCCACTGCTGGACATAGGCCTCCCCAAACCTCGCCATAACGACCGGTCCTGCGCCGTCTGCATCCAGTGACCTCCCGCGATCTTGACCAGATCGTCGGTCCATCTTGTGGGGGGTCTACCAACGTTGCGCTTACCGGTTCGTGGCCGCCACTCTAAAACTTTTCGGCCCCAACGGCCATCTGTTCTTCGCACAATGTGTCCTGCCCATTGCCACTTCAAAGATGCAATTCTTTGGGCTATGTCGGTTACTTTAGTCCTTCTGCGGATCTCCTCATTTCTGATTTGATCACGCAGAGAGACACCCAGCATAGCCCTTTCCATTTCTCTTTGAGTGATTCTTCATTCAGAATGTAATATTTAACCAGTCTGTAAATAAAGCAAGTTCTCTATGTTGCAGGTTAGAAAATGTAGAATTAGACAATAAGAAATTAGTGTTCGAAGTGTTGAGGCTCAATCAGGAATTAGCTGAGCTTCGAAAAGAGAATACCTCAATGAGAAATCAACTGGCCGACAATTGTGTTGTCATTCCTAAAAAGAGTAAGGAACCAAAATCATAGTTTGTGGTAAATAAGTGTTTTAGACTAATGGACTGAAATTATTAGGTGCTACCTAAAATGAAAAGGAGTGTCGCATTGGGGAAGTTAGTAAACTGAACAATAATGTGAATGTATGACAAATATTTGATTTCTTATACTGCAGTTACTTTAGTGCTTTGTGATGAATATTCGTGTTATCGTGATAATTTGTCAAATTTATAGATGTTTTTCGGTGATCTATTCGGCGTATCCGTAATAGGTGTTAACTTCTTTTTTGAGCTAAAAGCACTCGTATCTTTTAATTCTATCAAATCATAAAAGTTTCATCAAAATCGGTTCTGCCGTTAACGCTAGAAAGAGTAAAATACTTTCGTGTCTAAATCTGAATATGATTATCGTGACGAATATTCGTACGATAGTGTAACTGCAGTATAATGTTACGATCATTGTACACAAATGTGTTCAATACTTTAAGATTACAATCGGCTGCATTTTCGAATTTAGAACAATGTAACAATATTTAATGGTGCACTCGATCCACTATTTTAAAATTTCCAGGCTTGAATATTTATATCGAATTGAATTTTGTTGAATTTACTATAGTTTTCAATGTAATTTTGGCCAAAATGTAGAACAATTTATTGTACAAAAGTTATGTTAATCAAAAAAAAAATGTTGGTTAATCTGTTAAAGAAAAAGCTCCCAAAACATGTAGTTTTTAATTGATATATTTTATTGTTTAAGTAATCTTATTAAGTATTATTTAATAGTCACTACACAGCTACATTAAATCTAGGGCCTGTTCATATTATTATGAATATTTGATATATTATCCAAAAAAAAAAATGTTCTATTACTTGAATTTTCTTAGATACACATAAACTATGAATTAACTTTTTTCTTATTAGTACTGTTTTCTTTTAGACTTATAGAACTGCCTAATACAGGTATAGGACTTATCAATTATTCTGACCTTTATTTGGAGAGGTTTTGCCTAATAAGTAAGTATTAATTTATAGCTATGTGGAGACTATTTTCTGTTAAATGAATTGTATTAGTTTAATTTATGTTTGTGTCTGTGATTGTGTGTGAACGGGGCATAAAGTTGTACAATTTATAATGTCTATCTGTTTTGTAAGCTAGAATAGTTTGTTACAATAATTTAATGTTAAAATTTCATCGTATTTTTACATAAAAAGCACCTATAATTATTCTTAAATTGTGACAGTAACAACTTTTAGAGATGAATATAAGCAAAATTTACAACTACTTTCAATTTAATTATATTATCACAATTTTACCACTCTCAATTTTCATGTTATAAAATCGCATTTATACATAATACGCAGTTGTATTGGTAACTATATGAAGTGTGGTAATATTCATAATTGTACAGTGATAAGTTTTTATATATTTTTATATTGTGTAAGTTCGTACCTATTTGGAATAAATCGGGTGTTGTTGAACATTACTTTTGTTTTATTTAAAACATGAACTACTTTACAAAGGAATGATTACATACTCACTACAAGGATTTACAAAGTTAGAAGTGAGATATTGAGTATTACGATACATTAAATATTATAATATGTACTTAAGATAATATAAAAATAATATTTTTCCTACAAAAATTAAAAACGACAGACTTCCATTTTACAACAATAGCACAAAAATTACCACTCAGATCTTTATCAAATTTTCATGAGACTGCATTCTAACAAAAAAAGTCATCGAAATCGGCAAATTCTTTAATCTTGTCGATTAAAAAAAATTACATTTTTAAACACAGATCCACAAATCGGTACAGCGAAACCAAATTTATGCGAGAACTATTAAAAAACAAAAACAGACCAGTACCTCCTCATTTTTGTAAGTCGGTCAATAAAACAAAATAAATAATCAGTCGTTTCAATCTACGTCCTATGGTTGAGACATTACTCTATTAATTTTCTCCTGAGATCCCTTGAGGTAGGATACTTTAGTCTTTTTCTTTGGCTTCTTATTTTCTTCCTCTGCTACTCTATCACGAATTTGACTGCATTTCTTGCTCTTCTTTAAATGACTGACAATGTATCTTTTGATCGCGAATTTCGTGTTACAATGTTCACAAACGTAGCCTGGGCCTGTTTAAAAAATATATATTGTAAATTTACTCATTTTATTTGAATTTATATACATACAGGGTGTTAAACAATCACTCCTGAAAATTAATACAGAAAGTACTTGTGTCACGTAATGATGGAAGAAAATAAATTGTTTTAGCAAAAAATTCGCATTATTAAATAACTTTGTTTTTGTCTCGTTTTCGGGATTGCTCGATTAACACTTTGTATAACTTAAAAGATCTAAGACATTTATTATCATCATAAATTTAAATCTCATTGCACACATACTTTTAAAACAAAATAGAAAATCTATACTAATATTATAAAGCTGAAGAGTTTGTTTGTTTGTTTGTTTGAACGCGCTAATCTCAGGATCTACTGGTCCGATTTCAAAAATTCTTTCACTGTTGGAAAGTCCATTTATCGAGGAAGGTTATAGGCTATATTTTATTTTCAAAAAAATTAGGGATCCGCATGAAAATATCGAATATGTAACAAAAGGTGAAAAATCAAAAACCTATTTATGCGTACGCTACAAAAACTATTGACAATAGAACAAACTGATGTACTACGGGTTTTTAGGTCTTTTGAAGACAAACAAAAAAGTCCGCGACAGCATATATCTAACTATCATAGTTTAGTCACAATAACCGCTTTTATGTTTATAAAAATAAAAAAATTGTCCGAAAAATTAATTTAACGTTAAATGAGTATCGTTATATTAACCCTTATCCAAATTAAGTATTATATTATCAAGAGTATTAATGTAGAAGTAAATTACTTTTTGTTTTATTCCAATCGGACTTTTCGTTTAGAAGTTATCACGAGTATAAAACGCAATTTTATTAATACACCCACAGCGGGCGGCGAAAATAATATCGCGACGACATAGCGAGTACTGTTTGAACCCCTTTGTAACGCAGACGAAGTTGCGCGGGTCAGCTAGTCTAGATATAAACTTATTCAGACACTCGCGGTTCCAGTGGTTCTACCCAAAAGCGAACGAGTGCGAGGGTAGACAGATTTGTTTGCTCTTAAATCGACCCGCAGTATCCAGTCTTCTCGTGATCATGACGTTTGCAACAACAACGAAATATCGAGACAACTGAATTAATTAAATATCGTGGTAAGAACCCGTTGAAAATACATGAAAATCTAGATAGTTACTGAGTTGGTTCAAAATAGAATTTCTTACCTATATGTGTCTGTATGTGTGCCACTAACGAATTTCGTCTTGCGAATGTTTTCGGACAATACTCGCACTTGAAAGGCATGTCTCCTGTATGTACTCTGAAAATAAATTGCATCAATTATAAGCATTAATTAGAGACTGAATTTTTACACTATCTAAATTGTTATAAAACTTAAGATCAGATAATAATTAAAATTAGAAGCAGTTCTAAAAATCCGAAGTCCACCAAAATTACAAGAGAGGTGGAGTTTTTATCGGAGACCAAAACCAGCTTTGCCAACTTAAACAAGCCATTAGTGACTTTTGAGTTTTACATTCATATTGTAAAGGTACCTTTACCAGTTCATACCAATACATCCCAGTATAAAATTAATTGTGAATTTAATTACGGAGCTCTTTTTACACACGCAACAATCCGTCGGTTTCACTTTTACTATTTTTGAACAATCTGCCTTCGAAATATAATCAAATATGATTGAAATCACGCATACAATTTAAAAAGCTCTAAGCCGTCTTTTACCCCTAAACTTGGAGCAAAAAGCCGCTAAATTAGTAACCCTCGGGGGCGGCACGACGGGAAAGAGTGCCGAGAGCGTAACGCGTCGCGCCGTCCCTCATAACCCCGTGCTGGGTTCTGGCCTCAGCCGGGGTTCGGACGCTGAGTGTGAGCGGTTGGAGGTTTTAGTGCGGTTCAACTCCCACATATCCGGTGATTTCCTAAGATAGTAACACTGGTCAAGACACATTTTGGATCCAACAGAGTAAGTTTAATAATCATTATTACTAAAGTTTGGATTTATATACCTCTTGTGAATATCCAAATCGTATTTCCTGAAGAATCCTTTGTCGCACTCGTCACATTTATATGAATACTGCTTATCGTGACGCAGTCTATGTATTCTCATATTATTGTAAAAGTTGAAAGACGCACCACAAATGTTGCACAAGTGTTTCTATAAATAAATAAGTAAATAAATAAAAGTTACTAGATTATAGACATTTTCATATTTAAGTTTAAATATTTGTCTTATTATTAAATTCACAAATTATTCAAGAATTTGATTTTGATTTATTTGATATTTGAAGTCGTGGTGGCCGAGTGGTCGAAGCGCGTCCTTCCATACGGGAGGTAGCGGGTTCAAATCCGGCCGGCTTGTACCTCTAAATCTAAATGTGAAAAGATTTATGTGCAATTTTTCACAACACCACTGGCCAAAAACGGTGAAGGAAAACATCGTGAGGAAACCTGCATGTCGGAAAAGGGTTCTAAAAATCCTTTGAAGTTATGTGAAGTCCCCAATCCGGACTGGGCAAGCGTGGTGGACTATGCCTAATCCCTCTTCTGAGGAGACCTGATCCCAACAGTGGGCAGTAATGGCTTGGTACAGGTTATTGAACTATTTAAAAAAATATCATAAAAATAGTCGTATGTCTAACTACAACATTATTAAAACAATACTAACCCTGTCTGGTTCTTTTTTCAAAATTGAACCTGTGTGCGTGACCATATGCATTTCCATAGTTTTCTCATTGTTAAACGTAACCATACATATATCACATTTAAGTACTGTATTTTCGTCCTGCAAATTTAACAGCCGTGGAGTAAGTTTACCGTTCTATAAAAAAAAGAAAACAAAAAAAAAAAATAAACAAAAAAAATAAAACTGAAACAAAAATAAAATTAAAATCATAAAAATAACTGGGAATAAGGTAGATAAGTGCAAGGTTTGCCCGCACAGAGGCGTGCACGTTGGCACAGTAGAATTTAATGTTTTTAATATGTAGAAAAATTGAGACAAAATAGTGATAAATAGTGCTACTGTACTTTAAAAAATATTCGATAGTCTTTATGTGCCTGCCAACTTTACGTCAAAGTTAGCAGGCACATAGGATATACTGGACGGATTAGTTTGATTTATATTACAGTAGCACTATTTATGTGGTATTGGTCACATTGCCAATGCTTGAAATGTGTGTAAGAACATTACTTTTGGCATCATCAGTCCAACAATACACCTCTGAAACACTTTGGAATTTTGGAAATAATATTGCGAACATCCAAATTTTTTTTAATTTCTTTCTTTTCTCTTCTTTCTCCATCTTTGAATTACAGTCATATTCATATTTTACTATATATTTGTTAGGCTTAGTTATGAAATGAAATGAAATACTTTATTTTCAACATTGATGACGTACTCATTCTGGTTGACGTCAAAAGTTACAAGCTACCACCAGTTCGGACACAAAAAATAATTATAGCCACCGTCCTGAGAAGAACTGGCATGAAACTCAGCGGGCATGTCTTTTTTTTGTATAATGAGCATTTTTTTTTAAGTATTTGCAAAAAAAAAATGGTTTAAATATGATTTGCAGAAGGGATGTAATGTCCAAAAATCGCATTTTGCAATATCCTGAATATGCAGTATTCAATTTCGTTTTCAATTGTACCTACACAGATAATATTTATGTCACTGATAAATTAATGTAATCTTAAAATAAAATAAACATATCAATACCTGTTAAAAAATAAAAAATAATAACAGAAAAAAAATACATAAGAAATTTAAAATTTTATACAAACCATGTGTAATTTTTTATGCTTCCAATAATTACTGCGATTGGTAAATTCTTTTCCACATTTGTCGCAGACTCTCTTTTCGGCAGGGCGTCTTGTTTTAATCCTAATATAATGAACTTTATCGGAATGTACACTTAGTGTTTTTATGTTTGTGAATTGCATGTCACATTTCTTACAATAATATTTATCCAGGTCAAACGTGTCAGCGATTGCTTTCTTAGTTGCTTTTCTTCTTTTTTCCGGTCGCACCGGAATCTCTTTGTCTTGCTTTGCCTTGTCTTGCTTTTCCTTGTCTTGCTTTTCCTTGTCTTGCTTTTCCTTGTCTTGCTTTTCCTTGTCTTGCTTTTCCTTGTCTTGATTTGCTTTATCTTGATTTGCTTTGTCTTGCTTTGCATTCTCTTGCTTTGCCTTGTCTGGCTTGGCCTTGTCTGGCTTTGCATTCTCTTGCTTTGCCTTGTCTTGCTTGGCCTTGTTTGGCTTTGCCTTGTAATGTTTTACATTGTCTTGCTTTGCCTTGTCTTGCTTTGTCTTGTTTTGCTTAACCTTGCTTTGCTTAACCTTGTTTTGCTTTTCCTTGTCTATGTTAAACATTGTTTCTTTCATATCAAACAATTCTTCCAAAACTTGAATATTTCCTTCGACATTTTCGTATTTTTCTATGCACTGACTGGTTTTTAGATCGCTTGCGTTACTGTTAGATTCGAGATCAAGTTTTTCCCCAAACAAAATGTTGGTGATGGTTGGCGTAGGTGGTAACATTCTCGGAAAACCTGAATAAAATTACGACAGTTCGATTATAATTATAATAAAATATAGCTAAGTATTTTACGATTTCATTAAAAAGTCTAGTGGTAAAATAACGAATTTAATTCAAAAGCAATACAGTAGGCAGGAAATATATATATTACTAGCTGCCCCACGCAACTTCGTCTGCGTCGAAAAAATAAAAAAAAAATTAGGGGTGGACTACCCCTAACATTTAGGGGGATGAAAAATAGATGTTGGCCGATTCTCATAGATACCGGATAAGCACAAAAAATTTCAACAAAATCGGTCAAGCTGTTTCGGAGGAGTTCAAGTTCGAACACCGTGACACGAGAATTTTATATATTAGATAATTAATCAGGTTTTAATAAATACTCCTATTTTAATGAGATCAATCAGGTAGATCGTAACAAAAGAAGATTTATATGCAAACTTTGTAGATATTCTGCCTTTTTAACTTGAATGTAAACTTAAATAACTACAGCAATACCTACATGCAATGCATACATGGCAATAAAAAAAGCAACTTTACCTGTTGGTGGACCGAGTAAATCTTCCAGTGAAAATTCATCATTCATTCCATTTTGCAACGCCTGTTCTAAATTTTTATCAATATTATCCTTAGGTTCTTCTACTATATTATTATTCTCATTATTTATGACCATATGTACTGGCATTTCAACAAAATCTCTTGAAAGATAATATTTTTCAGTATTTTTTCTTGGTTTTGGGAAGATATCAATTTCGGATTCAGAATTGATTATATTATCGACTTCCATTTTAGAACTGTTCATATTAGGAGTATCCATGTTATATAAATTTACACTATTATCATCATTTATATTTATACTATTATTGTTGTCGATTTCAGAATCTATAGCAAGCAGTTTATTGTCGATTTCATGAATGTACTCATTATCAATGATTATATCTTTGTTGGTTTTGGGTGTATCATGATTGTAGGCGAAAAAATTGATTTCCTTATTTTCATTAATGATTTTTTCGACCATTTCGGTGGAGTGATCCATGATTGCGGTTGGCGTATATATATTTTTTTTGGGCTCGGGTTGGTCTCCAGGCTTTGCCGGGCTTTTTCTCGGTGTATAACAATGATCATTTTCAATGGAATGTGGGGTTGAAAAGGGACTAAATCTGAAAAAAAAACAATAAAATTGCAGTTAAAATTATTTTTTTTTTGTGTGTGATTTAAAAGTCAAAATTAACAGAGTAATTGAAATCAGACACATTTAAATAAACCTAACTATAATAATGTCTAAAAATAAATAGTTGATCTGAAACAAATTTATACACACAATGTCCAGTCACACAACTTTGTTACAGTTATTTTTAATAATATCTGTAAAACTATGAATGAATTCTTACGAGAAATCCAATCTAAATTCCGTGTCAACAGACACGTCATCCTGCAACCAGTGCGAGTCCAACGAATCTTCCATAACATCTGCTTCTTCTTCAATAACCTCCTTGATAATCCTGGCTTCCGTGTCCGGCATCTCTTCACCTTGCAGGATGTCGGTCATGAAGTTACGTATACTGGCACATATTGATTCTGGAAGATGTAAAAATAATACAAATTATTACTAAAATAAAACCGTTATTTAGCTCACTCCGTTTGTTTTATTCTTGGGTCAAATTTAGTAATTCTAAAACTTCACCCTCTTCCTGTCTGGCACTGTACTTCATTCTGGCAATCAATTTTAATTACTTTTTATGTTTTGTTCAAGTTTATTCTCAGTACATATCAACTTACCATTATCATCATCTGTCTGTGTTGCAGGAGTACTATTTTCAGGAAAATTGGGAAATCTAAAAAAAATAAACATTACCTTTAACTTAATTTATGAACAAATTGCTTAAAACTTAGATCATAAAGGTTTGAACATTTTAATCACCTAAAGTTAAGAGTATCATCATTATTCCTCAGAAAATTACAGAAATCTGCATTTTCAGCGTCACCTTTGGCTGCAATGAAACTTTTGAACTTTTTGTCCGATGATCGACATTGCTTCTTGAACTTGCATGCAGACTTCATGTTCAAGAAACAGTCTTTGCATAATTGGAATGTGAATGTATCATTCCTTTTGACCTGAAATTGTAGTGTTATAATTAATTGGATCTTTTACGGCAGTTGATGTAAATTTACATTTTTTATATTTTTTTCATTTCAATTCTTAGATCTTCCGTAGATGTAGAACCTCAAAGCTTTATGTCAAGCCCACAATTAAGTTAAATTACCTATGAGGTATTGTAGTCAGTTTTTGTGTAATAGGTTGCAATTTATGAATTAAACGATTGTGTTGTGATTGAAAGGTAGCTTAGAAGTATCAATATATTTTAAATAAGTATATAAAACTAAACGAAACTTAATTAAACTTAATCGTTAAACTGAAATGTACCTGCAAACCCGTTGAATAGACAAACAGCCTCCTTGATTTCTCGGAGTACTGAATAAGCTCCAAAGGGTCATCATATTTAATTAAACAACCTCTACAAAAGCCCTCCATCCTTTAAAATCCCTTGTAAGCCTCGAAAATACAATTAATATAAACCGATATCATTAACACAATAGATAGTTGTTTTATTTATAAGGTATGTCTTTTTTACATGATTGCACAGCGTGGCCGACGGTTTATCTCTCTCGGGATTAAAACAAAATTTCACTTGAACACTTTTATTCATTATTCTATTTGTTTACATGTCGCCAAAACATTAATTAATTTTAGGAAAATCTGTCGCCGGCTCCTCCTTTGAGTTTGGCAAATTGTCAATAGTGTTTCAGGTGCCAACACACGCTGGCCAAACGTTGGTTAATGCAAATTTTTACTGCATTTGCCATCATAAACATATCCTGAAAATGAATTGTCCGACATAAAATGAAAATGTTCATTAATAATTAGAGTAGATTCCGTATTCTCATTTAAGTTGGACATTTACAGCTTTATTATATGATGACTAATTTCAATGTGTAATGAAATTTAATTTCGTTTTTAAAGGACATCGTGATTTAATTTTAATGGCAAAATTTCTGCTGCTCTTTCTTATAAAAGACGTTTCGTTTCATTTTCATCTTACTATTTTCAACTATTTGATTGTGTCTGCCAATATGTAACGGAGACTTAATATTCATTTACTTTTAAAAGAAAAAACTCTGATATTATAATTTATGTTGTCTAATGTCAACAAAGCTAAAATAAAGTTTATAATCAAAAATTACTTTAGTTCACGCCAACATGTGACCTTTTAATAAAATTTATAGATTTTCTACATAGCTCTCATAGTTTCAAAATTTTAAAATTTAGTGATTTAGGTTGTTTAACGTCCTTTTGCTAATAGCAGTTATGAACGGGAAATCCAGATTTTTTGTCAGTGTCAATGTCAAATTTCATTAAATGTCAAAGTTTTGAAGTTAGTTGTCATTTGATGACATGCGAATTGCGATAAATTTACAATTTCTGTTTATTATTGAGCATTGATTGTTCGTTAATTGACAATTATTTACTCATAATATCAATTCATTCACAAGAAATTATTGAATCAACTGATTCATCTCATTTTCCAGCAGGCAAGAAAATGGAAAGCCAAGAAAATAGCCAAATTAACTTAAATATTCAACCAACAAGAGTTTTACATTTTAGTGACGGAGTTCACGAAGTGGTTGAAGAAGAGGAAGTAGATGGATTACAAAGTGAACCTAACGAACCGACCGTAGATCCTGTAAGTACGTTTCTACTTCGCAAGTTACGATGGACACTTTTGTAACATATTTTGTTCAGAGAGAAGGCTGTTCTTTGTGATTAGAAGCTTTATTGGTATTGCATGACTCATAAATGTTTTATTATATGCAAAATGTCAATCAGCATGCGTTTATTTTTAATAATGACTTCATCTTAGTTCTCAAGGAAGTATTAAAATGTTAGTAACATTAGAAAATGCTTGCTCTAAGTAGCTATTGACTGAATGCTGAAAAGTATAAAAATGTTTAAAGCACTCTTTAATCTTTAAAGCGATCTCTAAATATAAAAATTACATAATTTTAGTTGTCTTATCGCGTACAGAATATGAATATAAACCCTATAAACAACTCATACAAATGGAATTAAACTTAATTAAATTATTATTTACTTGAAAAATAATTTTACAATGATTAATTACTCCAGTTTGTGAATAACACTAACCCATATTGTAAATTTTTGTCAAGAACACTAATAAACATTGCAAATATTCTTCCCAGAAAACTTTATCCTGGATACCTTGGTTCTCACACTATGCAAGCACCTCTGGCACGAAAATGTTAAATGCCATAGACTATACTGGAGAAACACTTGCAAACTTCTTTGGCATCACAACACCGAAATACCAGCTGGAAATAAGTGAATATGAAAGATTGAGCGAAGAAAAGAAGAAAATGGAAGAGGAATCTGCTGGTTGGGTTCAGAAGAACCCCGGTGGTGACATTCCTTTGGTGTTGAATGAACCAAGAACAAACAGACAGGATGCCTGATATGAACCTATGGCGTGTTGCGTCAGTTTATTGAACATTGTCACTAAGACTAAGGTGAAACCTGGGGTTACAATGTGTTAACATTTCAATTAACATGTTGTGTGTGCACAGATTGCTCATTGTATTAAAATCAGTATCAATATGTAAGGTACATACTGTAGTTTTATGTAATAGTCACTCTTAGTACTAATTTCTAAATTGTATTGAAATAATTTGGTAATTCATAATATTTATATTATCTGCTGAGCTTTTATTATTATAATAAAATACTGTTTAATTGATTTTGTCAACTAAAATGACAATGTAAAAGTAGTTTGTTAGGACTTCAATTGTTTCTGTTTCATTATTTCAAAAAATGGCTTAGTAGTTCATTTATGTTTGTAAAATAAAACATAGTTTAGTCTAGGATTAGTATTAATTATAGTGTAACATAAATATAACTTATTTACTTTAATAACATTGTATGTTGTGATAATATATTTAGTAATTTGGCACTAATAATATTTAATACTATGTAACAATACACTATACACTTAATTTAGTGTTTTCTGCATTTTAATAATAAAATATAATCACTGCCTATGGTTGTTTATTATGCCCTATCAATTCCTAAAAAAATCATGAATTAGAATAAATACATTTAGTGAAAAACAATTTCTTATAGGAAAAAGAGCTCCAAGAGTTTTGGTTTCAGCGACATCTATTGGTGAGTAGAGTTATTTGTGGGATTTAAAGTTTTTCGTTGGATCGATAGATGGCGGTAGTTGATTGACAAAATTAAAACTACTGTATTGTTTTTAAAATAGCAGGAAATTAAAGCCTCGAAATAACTGTATATCGTAATGCAGTCCTAGAACAACACATTATCAAAACTTAAAAGTTTTGGGCAGCAAATTCTATTCCAAAACACAACAGACGTAACTCGCCTTTACTTGTACATATAAATTTAGACTTTATTTAGTGTACATAAGGTTTAGTTTAGCCTGGAGTTCTCTCGTATGTTATTGTTTGTCGGTGTTTAGCATGTGATATGTCGAATTGTAAACGGTTCGAGCTGTGTCCGCCGCAGATCAATATGCGTGCGAGGGTGTACAGAATCATGCGATTGGCCGTCACATGTGGGGCGGGGCTGAGTGTGTGAGGCGGTGCGGTCCACGCAGTTCAACGTTATTAGTCAATGGCCATTCTAATTTAAATTTGTAATATTTTACTTTAAATTTCCAGAATTATGCTGTTTTTTAAATTGTAACCTACAATATTTAGATTGTTGGTTGGATTTAGTTCATTTTTTATTTTGTTGCTATTAGATAATAATTAAAGTTATTTTGTAATTATTTTATTTGTTCCAAGTCTAATATTTTTGTTCCAAGTCTGAATAAATTCAGCATTGAATATCAGAATATAGTTTGCCAAATACCTCTAGACAATAGGTCGCCTATGCCTTGTCAATCTCCTGATATTTTTTTATAGGCTGAAGTCTTGTAAGTAGCTATATGGTAGGTATGTAGGCTACTAAGAAGAAGTGAAGTTTCAGTATCTGTTAACCGAGCAGTTGGAACACAAAAAGAAAATCACAAGTAGAATTTATGCTTTTGCTGTAGAATCTACCTAAATTTTGACTGATTTTTACATTACCTACCTATTAACTTTAACATTTACGATATGATAAATCTAATATATAAAATTGTCGTGTCACGGTGTTCGAACTTGAACTCCTCCGAAACGGCTCGACCGATTTTGATGAAATTTTTTGTGCTTATCCGGTACCTATGAGAATCGGCCAACATCTATTTTTCATCCCCTAAATGTTAGGGGTAGTCCACCCCTAATTTTTTTTTTCGGCGCAGACGAAGTTGCGCGAGTCAGCTAGTAATTAAATAAAATTGTATCTACCTACCTACCCTAAAATTAAAAAACGTGCAAATGTTTCGCGCATGTTCTAGTTTAAAAAAAAACTAGATATTCTGGTTTCCCGCCATTGTGTTTCTGCACGGATTTGCAAAATAATTCGGTTGCGTATTAAAACTATTGTAAAAAACCTGTTTCGGCATGTTCACGGTGTTTTAACGTCAATATTATTTGAATCGCGCGTGTTCGATAATTTCTTTTTAAAATTTAAAGCGTGCCCGAACTGGCTTTCCGTAAAGGAGTTTTGATTTAATTTTATTAACTGGTTTTCTGGCATCAGGTGGGTTGTTAGCTTATAAAACTACCTACTTATTTCTTTATTTGTGTGAATTCTAGAATTTTACCTAAATTAGGTATCTTCTAAAATATGCTAGAAATAATACTTAAACCTGAAATTAATAAATAATGACGATTTAGTAATTCATTTGAAATTAAGATTTAAAAAAAGTACCTATTCAGTTTATCAAATATTTTTTTAGAGGCATAGGTATAGATACACCTACCTACCTACGTAAGATAAGTCTTGAAAACTTGAGTCATTCGCGGAAAGTGTTAAAACTTTTTTAAATACATGATAGGTAAAGTTAGTACCTACCTATAAATTATGTGGAGTCCCCAATCTTCATTTGGCAAACTGTCGGCAAACATAGTAAATCATGTCTGCTTCCTCTACGGAGAGCTAAGCCCAGCACAAGACTTTAGGAAATCAAACCTTTACTAAAAAAACAAAATTAATTACTGTTAGCACTAAAAAATATCAGTGCAATTTAAACTAGTCTGCGCCATTCCTATCCCTAAACAGCAGATGTTCTATATTTAGAAAGCGTCGAAGTTTATAAAAAATCTTTTGTGGCCATTTAAAAATAGAGTTTCATTTTACAATAAGCCATGCAAATTAGAACAGTATTACAATCCAAAATGTCGAAACAACTAATGAAAAATCAATCAAAATTCGTCCTTAAAGTCAACTTTAAAAAGCACAAAGTCCTTTATTTGTAGCTATAATGCAAATATTATTTTTATTTGTTATAGTTTATGCCATTATCAACTTTATCATTATTCGATAAGGTCTTAATTCGTTTAAATATTTTCTGTCGTGCAAAAATTTGCATATCGAACGTTGCACACCTTTCGTCGTTGATCCGTTTCATGCAATTTGACTGACAGTTCGAATTGAATAGATTTTGAATTTCGAACCGGGAAATGGATTATGTAGTTTCGAATTATTCAAATTTTTGAATTGTGTCTTTGTGAGTGAGATCCTGAGATTTTGTTATGTAGGTACTGTAGGTACTTACATTGCATATTAAAGAAAAACAAACCAAAATATTTTTCATAAAATGTACCCTACCAATACCTATTATGTATTTACTGGTTGCACAGATTGCATTATTAATATTAGTATAGGTACTATAGTAGTTGTAGACGCACTCAGTTATATAATATTAATCAGAGGTAATTAAGCAAAACCACTTCAAAAACTTGGTAAAAATTGCAAGCAATTGGCCATTGCAACCACATTTCGTATGATCCCATAGAAGCCAATTCTGAAGCCTGAAGAAGAAGATTACGCAGCAATTTGATTAAAAAAACCTAAATATTAATGTTTTGTTAGTCAAATTTTTAACGTTATTATCAACAGCATAGAAGCTAGATTACTATAAATTCCTAACTAATACCTAGTAACTCCAACCGCACATTTCATTTTAACTGTAAAAAAATATATATTCTTAGATGCACATCTGTTGTCGAGGGTTTTATTTCCGGTGCATAAATAATAACAATAAATTGTTATGTGTTATAAAAGGGGTGTGAGTATGCAAAATAGTTTGGTCTTACCTGAGCCCTTGGTTTAAACAAATTTAAATTTAGGTAGGAAATCAAGAACCGGTAGGTACCTACATTAGTTAAGTAATTTATACCTAAAAATAGCTAGTTTTTCGGGAATATCGAAAACCTAAGGAGTAAAGACCAAGATATTTCAAGTTTAGGTATTAAAATGTAAGTTACAAAAGATAGTAAAAAAAGGTAGGTAATTAATTTTTTTTAAACACTCGCTGTTATCTACATCACTTACACTATTACGATAAGTCCCGATATTTCAGCACTGTTTCAACCGCCATGATCACGGGAAGACTAAGGACTTGCGGGTAGGTCATTTAAAAGCAGACAAATCTGTCTACCCTCTTTCTCGTTCATTTGCCGGTACCACTGGAACTCGAAATCAATTAAAAATAATCGTGGTAAGAACCATTTTAGTAATAGTGTAAGTGAGGTAGGTAGGTACCTACTTATTTCTATAGTAGTTATACTGCTGTAGTGGGTACCTATAACAAACGGGTGGATTTTTAAATGTCCACTCCGGGAAACTTAGGGCAGAAAAGCATATTCAATTTGGAAAAATATTTGTAACTGTAATATTTTAACTACTTTCGCTGAAAAGTTTATATCAAAATTCTACCCTGTATAGATTTTATCCTAAACTAGCCCAAAAACCGGTTCCTAAAAAAAATTGCAAAGACCAGTTCTGCAAAATCGCCCTAAAATATAGGAGGTGCACTTAAAATCTTTTAATACAAACACAATGAGCGACGCGAGTCCAAACGAATGGGCAGTGGTCACACAATGGGGATACCAGACGATTAATTCGATGCACAATGACCAGGGGCTAGTAAGGGTCATATTTAGGTAGAAGGGTTAAGGGTCAGTAAAGGTTATTGGTAAATAGCGAATGTCCAGGGGAGTGACGGTCGCCACTGAGTTTGGCAACACTGTTACTCACGATTTATGTACTGTTTTCACGTCTCGTTTCATTCTGTTATTTATTGTTTGGATGTTAGACCATTGATTTATTTAGTTTTGTGCTTGTATCACTGTTGTGTTTTAATTTGTTGGCTAATTTTTAGAAATGTAAAGTTCGGGCTCTATTTTGATGAGGTAGGAAGGTATTTTATAGTCTACTTGATTGTACCTAAGTCTCTTTCCATATTTAAACAATCTAAAATTCTTGAGGCTGCTCGTCTCCTAAGCATTGGGTATAATGACTAGTAGGTATACATCATTTATTTAGCGATAATTTTGATATAGGTATTCATTTTACACTATTCAATTATTCAGGAAATGCATAATAGAAAGGGGTTAGAGCGAAGATGTTATTCCATAGTAGATATAGTAAAATCAATGCTATATACTATAACCACTCAACTGGGATCGGCAACCAAATTGGTTTGTCTACTTTTGCCAAGTCTGTGGCAGGAACCAAAATTGAGCACAGTTCTAAAACTTGTTTTGTTTACATTTTTTAATCGTCTCATATTTATATTTTACGGAGATGATATATTTTCGCTGAAAATGCAATACAGAGTCATTTAGTAATAAAAATTTACAAAAATATAAGGTTTAATTAAAAATCAAAATTAAAAATTATAGGAAAAAAAATGTTTTTAAAAAGGGGCTCAAACACGGTATTGATTCCGAAGAACGAAGTCCCCAGTTTCGCCATCTAGCGAATAGTGACGTTCCCAGTTGAGTGGATATAGAAAGTTGTCGATATGGTAGGTAATTGTAACTATCCGTTGTTACGGTAGAACTAATTATCGTTTAGCATTGTCATCACCATCATCATTATCACCGCTATCAAAATTATTATTGTGTTGTTTTTCCATATTGCTATGTTTTCTTTCAGCATAAGCTCTTTTTAAGCGATAAGTTTGTAGCCAATGATTTTTTAAAAGACAATACCAACTATTACACTTACATTTATATCCCTCTTAATTTAAGGACGATTCTGATATCTATATTATTTATACCTACTATAGAAGTCAACAAGTATTGGTACTCGAACATAATGACTGCGAATGATATCAAGAGCGATCGTTATCGTGAAACGCACTCCGCTGTCAAATTGAAATATGAGGTTAGTGCCGAGTGTGAAATCGTTGATGTTATCTCTCTTATTGTTTACTTTTAAATAGTTTATAGGGTAAGTGGTGAACTAGTTCGATTTTTTATAATGTAGTTCTTTTTGGAGATATGTGCCTAGGTTTTAAGCTGTACCTACCCATTACCTACAATTTAATTAGCTTAGAAGACAGATAAGTCGGTCTATTGTCGTTTTATTTAAATCTGATTGTGTGGAAATATTATTCAAAATGTTACTTCCAGTGAAGTGGGTATTTTTCGATAATAATTTACTAGTTACTTTACTGTAGGTAACTAATAGAGAAATATTGAAAATACTGTTTTTTTCATATTTTTAGAAATCTAGTTTTGTAGATTGCAAAAAGTGAAAACATTACAATCCAACACCACAGAGTAAAGGGTTAAAACTCCATACAAAAAAAATACGCAGACATTTCTGTAGCCCTTTTAAAAAAAGCCATTTTGTATGTGTACCCGGTGTCTCATTTCAATAATGCATAATAAAAGATAAAACTTTTTTACCCACGATTCTTTGGGGTCACGTTTTTTGTTATTGAATCCTTAATTTGCAACAAGGTGCATCAGGATAGGGGATGCATCGAGATTTAAATGAGTTCTATAGTGAAAAAGTCTAAAGGGTTGAGTCTGGGATCTTTTCCCATAGTTGGACAAAAGAGTTGTTCGTTAAAAGATTGATGTATCGAAGAATTCAATTAGACCTGTTGGGGTTTCTCATGAGATATTTGATTTGAATAAGGATCATGAAGTTCGTTAATTCTTCATTTAATCCTTACCAAATTCGCCGCTACTCAGATAGAGTGTGTCATACTTTTGACCTAAAATCTAGATTGAAAATTGCTGATATTAAATTATTAAAATTGATTTATTTGTATGTAATTTTGTAAGGCTTATTTTAAAAAGTTAAAAAAAAGTCTACCTTACTATCTACTAGACTTATCTAAATGATGATGATAATATCATTATTAATCTGATAGTTTTAGACTTGAAACTTTAGTTTATTGTAGTTCGCAGTAAAATTTGATATGGATACAAATAAAAAGTATAAAACAATGTACCTATCCTCCTGGAAATTCGTTTATTTAGAAAAAAAGAAAGACAATACTTATAGACTTAACCTACCTCTCAATCTATTTATTAACTAACCTAACCCTAGTTAAGTAAATAAAATATGTACCTTAAATTAAGTTAGGATTTCACATGTTACATGTCTATTCACCGTAATATAGTTTATATATCTTGAATCAATCAGTTTATAAGCAAATATTCCATTAGAGCTACTTATTTATTAATCGTATGTTTCCGTACAGCTTATTACCAATTCACCGGAGATTCATCTCATACATTATAGAGCGGAACATTACCGCAGCCTCCTTCGGTAAATCAATTATAGGTACACGGTACACTTAGTTATATGAACCTCTTTAAACGAGGTTTAAGAAGTCCTGTATAGGTAGGTGATAGATAACAGTCCCTCATTGCCCTGGCATTGCAGAGGTTCATGAGCGACAGTGACCGCTTACCATCAGGTGGGCCGTAAGCTCGTATATCTATCTAGCAATTAAAAAAAATGTAACGAATTTAGTGTAACATATTAAAACGCTCGCAGTTTTTTATAATACTTTCATGCATTGTAAACGGGTTCGTACCACGATATTTAATTAATTGAGTGGTCTCGATATTTCAACGTTGTTGCAAACGTCATGATCACTTTTGAAATTACTTTTCATAATCTCATTGTTTCTGATAAAGTACAATTATTAAACCTCACATTATACGTTCCCGAAATCTATAACTCCATAATTAAGGGTATAAAAATAAAACAAACCAAAAATGTAATGTTATTTTATTTATACAAGACCCAATGCTTCCTAACGGGCAATTTCAGAGCTCTGTCCTGTACAGGATTTCCACTGCGACGTGTGCCTTCAAACAGGAAAACGCCTCCACCCGTTGATACGCCTGCCTCCCTGCTTAGTGATGGTATGGTTCAAGGTATCAGCGAACAGCTGGAAATAAAGAAAAGTGTTTTAATGATACTGTGTAGTTTTCGATATTGAGCCTGATCGGAAGTGACTATCAACTACGATTAATTATCTTTGAAATGATAGAGGAAACCCCGCTACATGTCTTTAAGGACCTTTTTGGAAAAAATGAAATGAATAAAAATATTTATTTTTTTGTAAACTTGACTGAATAAATTTATATTTTTCTTGCTCATCGTTATATTTCCGACCAAGATTTAAAAAAATACTAATCAAGCTTTACTCGAACCTATTTTTAAAGAATAGACAATTTTATAAGTCACCAATATTTGACAAATATTTAATATTTTTAAACATTTTTGCAAACTTATACTTTCGTTTCGGAGGGTTCCAATTAGAGGCCAACCAGATTTTTAGGAACAATTAACCTACATGCAACATACTAGTGAGCAACTAAACTACTCTAGTTTTGGCTTGGTTCCAGATTATCTAATCTGTGGCTTTTATACTAGGCTATCGCTTATAAATTAGCCCACGTACCTACGTGCGTCGAAGCCACCCTGCTTAGACGACCAAACACTGCGGGGTGGTCTATGTACCGTCATATGATATATAGTGGCCCCTTAAACTTAAACGGATTACCTTTGATATATTAGGTAGATTCGCTATTCAATCTCAGATACTTTGATATCCGATTTCCGTGCCAGTACTTAGAAGCACACTCGGTGTTTGTAATAACGTTGAAATTGCTGTTCCAAATTTAGCTCAGAGAATGATCTTTAGATATAATCCGACTATTTTCAATGAAATCTCATAGGGAAATAGACAAGAAGAACTAAGCATTATATATAGTGTTATTCTAATTTAACTAAGCATTATATGTATATAGTTTTATACTATGAAAAATCACCACACGAGAGCTTTCACCCTGTACGTTCATTATAAAGACAAAAGTCGTGGTAAGTGTATTTTTGACAGCATCCCGAAAGAGGCTGTAAAGTTGATTTTTTGACGCTGGAAAATTTCCTATGACACTTTTTTAAATAACAAAACATTAATGCCACTTCGTCGCTTTTTCACTATGGCGTTGTTGATATTCTTTTGTTTGAGAACGTTTAGTTGTCAATCGAAACCGCGCAGGTACCACCCTCGGTCTGAAACAGCCACAATGAAGAGTTCGTATCACACGTCCTTTCATTACTCGCCTAGAAGCGAAGGGCATGCGGACTACGATTGAAGAAAGAATGGATGGTGGATGCGGTTGTTTAGTAAAACTTTGTTTGTTTCATTGTACCTAACGTGCGAGGACCAACTCTTCGATTCGACGACTTAAAGTGATAAAGCATAAAAGTCTTTACGTCGGAATTAGCTAAAATTAATAAGTACTTCGCCAGTGATGATGATGATGATATTTTCACATTGTCATAACATTATGATTATAATTAGGTATTTGGAGTGGCGACCAGCTGCAAGGTGGATGGATGATCTTGTTAAGATCGCAGGAATACGCTGGATGCAGGCCGCTGCCAACCGGTCGCATTGGTAATCTTTGGGGGAGGTCTATGTCCAGCAGTGGAAGTTTACGGGCTTATAATGAATGATTCAGCTGATGATGAATGATGTTTTGGTTCGGATCTTATAGTCTGTGTTTTGGTATTGCTTTTTGGGGTGGATAGGCTTAATATAAACTGAAATTTTTTGAGTAATTCGTAAAAATATTTACTGTTCAATGTCCTACCGTCCTCAGGTTTGTAAGAATAAGAAGTATTATAAAATGCCTTATCCAAAGGGAATGTCACATAGTTCATCTGTCACACATCTCGATAGGGCGTGTACACACGAGGGGAGCGGGAGGCGGCGCGTGGACAGGCATTCGAAATGAAGAGTGCTTCACAACTGCGTCTGTCTGTCCTCTGTTTAACACAACGTGGAGCAGGACTTAACAAATGAGTTGGACATTTCTGAATTCGGTGTTTCACGAGCGCTATACTTGTCCTTCTGCAAACGAGGCTTAGAGTCTTTAAAAGTAGGCCGTAGGTAGGGCCCCGCAGTGTCCGCTAACATTGCAGAGGTCCATGAGCAACGGTAACCGCTTACGATCAGGTGACTCGTTAGCTCGTCTGCCTACAAGGCAATAAAATAATTATTTACATGATATAATAACCTCTTAGTATCACCGTTAGTAATATAGTAGCTGAAGTGGTAGTAGGCTGATCACATACGCCGGAAAACCGACAATAGAGCAAACGTGTTCTCCGTTTATCGACCTACATCTGTTTGTAATGTGTTTTTAAAGCAGTTTTAATAAAGCAATTAAATTGATTATAAATTTAATAAAATAATTCTTCTTTAAAGCTAATAATTCCTTTAAGAGTGACTTTACTTTTTAGTGAAAAAGATACTGCGCGTCGTACGTCAAAAATGTTTGATTAATCTGTTAAATTGTTCAAGAAATATAATGTGTTTTCCACAACTCATCACATCGGTATCGAACATGCTAAATCTTTCTTCTTTCTTTCTTTCTCTGAAAATCCTACTCCACTGTTTTCAAACAGTATGTTAAGGGTAGCGCACACTCATATCTTGAGACCGCGACTCATCGCGCGCTAATGGCAGGCCAGGCTTCATATTGAAATACTCGGTCCGATTGTTATGTAGCTGACGACTCGGCTATGAGCACTATAATGTACGTTTTATTATTGTTTGGACATTTTTATTATGGTCGATTTAAGAGAATAGTTTTTCTTAGTTTTGTTTACGGTTCCTTATAAAAATCTGATCGTAAGTTGAGGAACGGTTGTGAAATATTTTATTGGAATTTGGAGAAAATGAATTTTATTTCAGTAAAATTGCAACTTTTCACCTTTTGGTGTAAAAATAATGCAACGAATAAAGTTGTTCTAATTTTAAAGTTCGGCAAGAGTGGAAGAAGTTGGAAGAGGCCTTTGCAAACGGCAAACGGATGTATAATTAATTTAAGTTTTAGAAAATAAGTTAGATTTAGTAAAACTGTATCCGAAATAAAGGCTTTATTTTATTCATTTAATTTTAAAGTTATCAAAGTCTACGAATTATGTTCGATTTAAATTAACCATCAATTTGAACACCATTTGAAATTTGCCGATATCTAGTTCATAAACACAGCATCAACTTATTTACACGTAGAGAACAGACAATTGCCGGTTGCCATGGTTACGGCAAGATGGCCGCCGTCTGCTGCGGTTACCAACTTCGGCTCCAGTTCCAAATTGTTCTAGGAGCGAGTGTTTTAGAAGCGTACGTATATGCATAATTACATTATGTACAGCGAGCTATGTACGGCCGTACTAATTACTTGTACCGTTGACAGAATAACCCAATATAGTTTGTGTTTTAAAAATAGTTTTTTGCATGTTGTCGTCTGATACATTTTTGAATATGGACCACTTAATTATAGGTAGTTAAAATACGTTGGTTTTGTAATAATCTTGATAATACTTAAAGTACCTACGATTATTTATTCGAGTCAGTAAAATGACAACTGTCACTTTAACTAAGAACTGGGTTCTTAGCGTGCCCGCACACCTAAAAAAGTATTGTCAATACTTGTGTCAGAAGCAGAGATGGGATTTAAAAGTCATAACAATTTAATTAGAATGTTAGAAAAAAATAGCAATAATAGCGTTTGAGTAGCATGCACTAAAAATCTTTAAGTTATTGAAATTGTGTTATTTGTATATCTCCTGGTGCTTACGTCAAGTGAGTTTAGTTCCATGTATTGCACTAAAAGATGAAAAAAAGTAATTTCAGGCAGCGTCAAGCCTGTAAAAGTATGAAAGAAATTTGAATTACCTCATTGCATATATTATAAATTATAAGACCAGCTGAATAGTAGACTTACGATGTTAAAATTAATATTTTAAGCATTATACGATTTTGGAACTTGAACCTAAAATATAATTAAGTTTTTCAAGTATTATTTATCATAAAACATGCACGTGCTTTTTTTGAAAATGTGCTTTTAATTAACACTTTCCTTAACATGCTATTTTTTAGTATCTTTTCCCATCCCTCGGTCGAAAGTATTGACAATTCTATTGATAAGTGTGCGGGCACGCTTAGAACTCTCTCGAATTAATAATCATATTTTATTTGTTTTCTTGTCCTTTTATTTCGATTTCTAAAATTCTTTTACTAACAGGAACCTTTAACCTATATTACGTCAGCTAGTAATAAATAAAGAAAAAAATTTTTTAAAGCATCATTTACAGTAACTTAAGAATTTTTTTGCAAACCGTACTTTAACAAGCAAGAAGGATCAGCGAAGGAGGATTTAATAAGAGTTGGTTAGATAAGTGTGGCAAACTTCTTATCTTATGCTGATCAGCTGAAACACCTAACGGAAAACGGATTTGGTAAGTGTAAGTGTATTCTTTATCTTTATAAAAACTATTTTAATAAATGTTAAATTAAAATAATAAAAAAATAAGGTGTGCTAAACGTGTGCTTACGCTATAAACTGGGCAAAGTCGAGTGAAATGTGAAATTTTGTTTAGTTTTCTTTTGATAGACTTTCATGGAAGGAAGGAAAACATCGTTAGGAAACCTGCATGTCGGAAAAGGATTCTAAAAATCCTTTAAAGATATGTGAAGTCCCCAATCCGCACTGGGCAAGCGTGGTGGACTATGCCTAATCCCTCTTCTGAGGAGACCTGAGCCCAACAGTGGGCAGTAATGGGTTGGTACAGTACAGTACAGAACAGATTTTCACGAATAGAAACCTGAAAAGTATGTACTCTAAATCAGTAATCATAGGTCGTTGTATCACAAAAATCGATTTAGGTTTAACAAGCAACAGAAAGTAAATTGAGTTTTTCGGGTTCATAATAGCTATTCGACGAACTCCCAATCTTCGATTCTTTGAAATTGTGAAGAAAGTGATATGGAAAATCAAAGTATAAGTGACGTAGAGAAGTATTAGATTGAGCAAGGAAAATTAATGCTATCAAAAATAACTTCACGTATAAGTTGTTAATTGGAACGAAGTTCCTTATCGCGCGTTGGGCTGGAAGGAAAAAATTCTTACGAAGAGTTGTCACGACATGTTTTTTGTTTTAGATGATCAAAATATTATAAAACACGTTCCTTATCGCGCGTTACGTTAGGAAAAAAATTATAACATATCTTTTAATCGAAAGGAACTTCGTTCTATTCGGGTGTCCCATGACACATCTCAAGTTTTTTACTTTCTTTCTTTTAGGTACTTACTTATAAAAGTAGTTTTGATCTCTTATTAAATATAACAAAATACACGTGAGACAACATTACACTAGATAGATATGTTTTCAAAAGTAACTAACTACATAATGAAGTTATCATTTTGAATCGACCACACAGGTTCATACTTTCAGGTGGAGCATAGGCTGATTTATCTATCTTTCAAAAAAACTTAGTTAATAACATTTAGTTTAGAATAACGCATAGGTATGGTTAAAATAAACAGGGGTCGAAAACTCCACACAGTTGGTACGTACGTTGGGGTGACAATTTAATTAAATCTAGAGAAACACGTTATAGATTAGATATTATTTATAGATCCAATATGTAGTAAAATCTTTTATGATTTGAATTTACAATAAAATGTAACACTACTATTTTTAAAACTTAAAATAAAAGAAAAATTTAAAAATCCATCCATCCAGAGAAAGTCTAAATACTTTCAATGACACCTATTTTCGTGTTGTTTGACTCCTTAATTGTCGAAATTAAACAATTAAAATTATTTTAATAAAATACCTACCCCAAAAATATGGTGAACGACTTTTCAACACATATTAAAAAATCTTAATTGAGGTCTTAATACGATACTTGGTACCCACTTGGCGTATGTAACCTGTAACCGATTAACGATAGATTCTCATTATAAAGTGTCATACACCATGTGACAACGGGACGTGCGCTGCGGATATTATAAAGGCCTTTGGCGTCGCGAAACGGATATTAATAAGAAATTCATATTAATGTTTCATATTGAAAAGCGATTGTTGGAAACTTTGGTTGATGTATAGTACCTTTATTTTGATTTTAGAATGTAGATGTAGGTAGTTTGAGACTTAAATTTTAATTTTGTGCTGTTTAAATTATTGCGCTATGACTGAACCTGTAATCTATGGCTGAACTAGGGTCAGTAATTTTCTCAAGATGCCTATTTAGATATCTATTAGTCAGTCACATCAGATTACACAACGTGTTATATGAAGTCTTCTAACAACGTAATTTTAATTTTTTGAAATATTTTACCTACTCAAAATTGTATTGTTTAGTTATCATAAGAAGGTAGTCATCGCAGATACAAAAGAGAACTTATAAAACTTGACGAGTTTTTCAACCATATTTCGCAACGTTACGCATCATTAATTCTAATTCGGAGCACATAACAAAAGCCTACACGTACAGAGCACAATTACTGCTAAGCTCAACCGTTCGCCACAAAGGTTGGGCTAAGCGCCGAATTTTCCTCCCCACGCCACCCGGTGGGCTAAGCCCGCCTCACACGTCTATCCATTTGCCAGCTAGTTCCGAGCTAAATTAATTTCAAAGCTCCTTATGTTACGGGCCTTGCGGCTTTGGTGCGCGTGTGTGAGTGACACACATACTGCCAGTTTCGGAAGGCTTAACTCTATGTGTGTATAAGTTTAGATGGCGTCTCGTTAAGGAATGAATTAGATGTTGTAAATTAGGTTGATTGTTGATTTTCGTGCAGAATATCGATGTTCCTAAGGGTGTGTTCGTTGAGGTAAAGCGCTTGTTGTTCATACACTATCCTTAAAAATGTGAGAAGTTACTAGACATTTTTCTGCGTAGTACCTTGACAATAACTAGAAATTGTGTCGATGTTTAAAAACGGACTTGACTATGAAGTCCTAGTTCACACCTTAAACACCACAATAGAAAATAGACAAAAGGACTTTCGAGTAGGTACTTGCAGTATTTGTTCCAATAACAAAATAAGGTTACATTACCACTTTAGCTTTTATTATCCTTACTGAACTTTTAAATAATCGAAACCAAATCTTATAACGTAAACACAGGTCCGCATTTCATAACCAAAGGCCGTGGCTTATGTACACATCTCGGCTCATTACGGTGTATCCGAACATGTTTGCCTATCCCCCCTGATCTCCCTGATCTCCCGGATCTCCACATGTTCTCGCATAAATAAACTGACAGGCAACGATACAAACCGGATATTGCTTCGACCTACCAACATGAGTTTCAAATAACGTAGATTGTTGGAAATATTTCAAATTATTTTTGATGTGTATTTTATGTTTTGGACTACGATTTTGATTTGTTATGGACGAAAAAGAAAATTAAAGAACTGTTTCAATAAATTTAGATTTAATACTTATTTAAAAATTTCAGGTTTATTAATATTTACTAACTTTAGGATATTGTCACTGGTTATTAAATATGTATTTGAACTCCTCTTTTTATCACAAGACAAAAAACGATTCTACCGACAGCAAAAAAAAATCCAAAAATGATTTTGCAATAACCATTCAAAACCACTAACAGGGTTAAAATAGCACGTCCAAACTCACACTCAGAACCGTTAAACTACCTTTGTTTTAACACAAAAACTAAGCATCTATTTACATATCCATCACGTTTGAATCTGTCAGTCGTGGGTCCTTTGTGCCCGTGATTTATCAAAGGAGTACACTGAGATTAATTTACGTATTCCCAAAACAATGAGAGACCGCAGCGAAAGGGTTAAGCGACAAAGGGACCCAGTCTATAACTCTGCATGTGACTTCAAAACTTATTGTTTAAATTGTGTTAAAACAATACTCTCATTAATAGGACGTATTATTTCGATGTTTTTTGTTTTGCAGGATTTTGTTTTAACAATTTTGGTGACCAAAATTGAATTACTATTAGGGTACTGGTACCGTATACTGTATCCTAGAGTATCTAACACTCTCTAAAAAATAACCATGGTTTTTTTTTCATTGCATGACAGATAAACGAGCCTACGGCCCCCTTGATGGTATGTGGCTCACAAACATCTGCAATATCAGGAGGCCGTTATCCATCACCTACGGTTATTTACCGACTAGGAAAAGAGGAATTTTCTTAGACCTTGTTTAAAGAGCAGTGGCCTAAACTGACTAAGTATAAAATACAAAATTGATATTTGTACAAATAAAAGTAGTTCCAATAAAAACAACGTTGAATCTCCGATAAACGAGAGCAAATAAGCATCGAGAAAAAGTAATAAATAGTCCACGTTGAAAAATATTAAATCTTTTTTTTTACTCCGTCAGAATCACTGCGGCCTCAGCATCAAAAAGTCTATCAGAGCGGAATATTCCGTTCGTCAAATGGTAATCAGAGGGATTCTTTATACGTCATGGTTGAGATATCACAAGCTTTTGATATGAAGCTTTTTATTTATGTAGAAAATGCACTGGTGACTCGTGTTATTTATTCTGAAGAGAAATTGGAAGCTATTCTCAATAATTATCGAAGTATAGGCTAGGTACGGATACTTGGGTTACCAATTACTCACTTTACTTTGTTTTCAGGTTAGCTATTGCGTTACTGTGTTTTATTCTTCAACTGCTGAACAGGAAGTGGTAAATAGCTTAGATTAAATATAATTTCTATTATTTTTAATACTGAAAATCGTCGTTATCGTCGCAACAGTAGTTATTCTAACTCGGCAACTTTTTAAATTGGTTTTCTAATGAGGTCATATAACATCGAAAGCCGATTAGAAAAAAAGTAATTAGTAGTTACAGAACCTAATCTCAAAACATTTTTTGATTAATAATAAACATGACTATGACTGAAATGTGGTTTACCTCAGATATTAATAGAAAAACAACGAGAAAATGAAAAATTACCCGAGTCATGAAAAACACATTTTCTCATCAGCTCAGTAAAAGGTACAGTTCCCAAGCACGTAAGCCTACTTGAAATTATTTTATTCGTCTCCAAGCTGATTTCATCTTTGTGGTATAGAACTTTACGTTCTTTTTCGATTGATGGTTGCTTATAAGTTTAATACATGTGACTTGAGAGTGCTAGTTGTACGTAACAAGGACGCATCAAAGAGCGTTTTTCAAAGTGAACGTGACGTCATGTAACAAGTCAGCCTCGGGCTACTGAGGGGTAACGTTAGGGGGTGTACCGATATATAATTGAAACTTTAGAAGTACTTGAGTTTGAGAAATGAGAGGTGTATTTTTGATATTAGTTCGTGGGAAAAATGATTGCTTTTAGAAATGTAATTTTATTTTATTGCTTTATTACCTAACTGTTGCAATTTTGTCTGGGTCACCTCAAAACTTTAGGCTTTAGTCCTAGTAGTCATATTAGTTATATTAGTAGGTATGTATCGAATAAAACGATAATATTTAGTTTTAAGCTTATATAGTTTTGTTACCTTTAAATATGAATCTAAAAGACGTTTTGAAACATGAATCACGCTACAACGATACATGTTTAGATCGCGTATTGCATGTTTTTTATTTTTTTGTTTTAGTTGGAGGAAATCGCCGGGTATGTGGGAGTTGAACCTCACTAAAACCTCCAATCGCTCACACTCAGCGTCCGAACCCCGGCTGAGGCCAGAACCCAGCACGGGGTTATGAGGGATGGCGCGACGCGTTACGCACTGCGGCACACTTTCCCGTCGCGACACCCCCGCGTATTGCATGTGACTAGTATGGGACAATTGAAATGTTTTTTTTTTATGATATTTGAAGTCAAACCCACGTGTCCTGGCTTCCACTTGAATCATGTGGTAGCCGTTGTTCATATCGCTCTGGAATGTCAAGGAACCTAAAACCTGCTACTAATATTAAAGACTCTCTTTAAGCCTCCTATGAAAAAAGTAATTCCTTTGAATCTTCTTAAATTATAATTTCTTTTGAACTCCTATCTTGGCTATATTCTTCTCGACGATTTTGTTTTTGAAACCTATTGCTAAGATTCAATATACATCTTATTATGACTACTATCCGCAATACTAAAAACATAAAGCTATACGATATTCAGCACACATCGTCCTATATTTCCACATGCACGGTTTTCCAATCAAGCCCACCTTTGTATTGATGTGAACTATCGACGTGACACAAAGACATGTACAACCTCCGTCTTTAATCTCGAAACGGAGCACTGGGGATTATTTCTACAATAATATACTGAGGAAGTCGTATATTCGTATTAAATAGGAGTTTGAGAAGTTTTGTACACACATATCATCTACTAGTTTTACAGTAAAATGCAGTTTTTATGATTTTTTAGGTAGATTTTTGGAAGAAGGAATTTAAGCGCAAAAGTTTTATGTTGGTCAAACTTAATTATTATTTTCTCTTCCTCAAAAAATACAATAAAATTTTGATTAGAAAAACGTGATAGTTAGTCAAAGCATTTTGATTTGTATATAAGGTTGATAAATCTAAAGTGTGCAAGAAAGGTTGGGTAGAATTTAATTGAAAAAAATATTATATACAGGTATTACAGATTTTGATGTACCAACGACTCCTTCGAAAATATAATAAATTAGCTTTTGCCCGCGACTTCGTTCGCGTGGACTTCAGGTTCGTCCCGTATTATCAAAAATTGTAGCCTATGTGTTATTCTGATGTATAAGCTATATTGTGGTAAAGTTTCATTCAAATCCATTCAGTAGTTTTTACGTGAAAGAGTAACAAACATACATCCATACTTACAAACTTTCGCCTTTATAATATACTAGATGACCCGCGCAACTTCGTCTGCGTTACAAAGGGGTTCAAAAATTGTAGCCTATCTATGCACGCGCCGCCCGGCGCAAACAACTACGACCCTACATTTTAAATTTGTAATATCTTCGGTAATATTCACTTAAATTACATGCTGTAAAAAGCATATTGATCTATATTAAATGCACAATTTATTTAAGGTACTTAATTGGATAAGGATTAATGCTGTATTGTTTAAAATCACTTCGGAAATAACCATTTTTAGTAAAGAATAAAAATGGTTATGCTGGGTTATCCCTAAGAGATAGACATATACTATCGCGGACTTTTTTGTTGAACTTTTTAAGGTGAACAATACTGTAGTACATTATTTTGGTCTATCTCGTAGGGTTCAGCCAGCGTTTGCAATATACGCGCAAAAAAACGTGCTTATTTACGACATCACATTAGAAACCTTTAAATTTATCAGTGTTTCTCTACTATATTATGCATATATTATACATACAAACCTTCCTTAAGAATTACTCTATCTATTAAAAAAAACCGCATCAAAATCCGTTGCGTAGTTTTAAAGATCTAAGCATACATACAGACATACAGCGAAAGCGACTTTGTTTAATACTATGTATTGATATTAGATATTAGATCTAGTAAAAGTAGCTCAATAACTGAATATAGTACGTATATCAATGGTGTTTCTCCAAACAAATGTCTCAGTACAGTTCTGTAGCGAAGGCGGAGAGCGCCAAGGTATTTGTCTCTATCTTATTGTGACAGAGATTTATAGTGGCCGCGTTTGCCCACCCCACCGACAGGTAACATGGATGCCGTACTAAGGGGGGTATTAATAAAACTTACTTATGCGTATTGTTTCTCTAATTTTTTGTTGTGAGATGCTACGGTTTTTATTTCTTGATAAATGGTTTGATTTGTATTGACAAAAGAGTGTATATCGACGTATATAAGTCGATCTGTATAAATGCTATAAACAGAGATGTTTAGTAAAAAATATGGAAGTCGTCAGCTTTGATGACGAGAGTGTGGGGGGTGAGGTCACGGGAGTTTGTTTTTTAATGCTGTAGGTACCTAGGTATATAGTTTTATTTATTTATGTAGTATCCATCAATCTGCTAGAATTCTGAAATAATTTGATCCTCAGTCTATTTTTTTTTCTTTTTTTTTATTGCTAAATAGATACACGAGCCTACGGCCCACCTGATGGTAAGCGGTTACCGTCGCTCATGGACCTCTGCAATGCCAGGGCAAAGAGGGGCCGTTATCTATCACCTACCCATACAGGACTTTTCTTAAACCTCGTTTAACGAGAGACATATATTAACGATAAATATTAATATCAAGGTGCAGTATAATACTTTTTTGAATAGAACTACTCTCGCAAGATTAACATTAGGCATTCAACCCAATACTATTCCCTAAACTTACTGCTTAAGCATTCTTAATAATAATACTAGAAATACAAGATCAAATGTACCGTCATTTAATTTCGTAGTCAAATGTTAGAAGACGTGACACGTTTAAATGAAGCGACGCACGGTTGTGGGGTCCGAGGGGACTAACTAAATATATGGGAGGAGGGAAACGACACTGTAGTTCCTTTGCGAAATTAATGGAGTGTTTGTACTGAATTTGTGGAAATACTTGGTATTTGTAGTCTTATATCTATGGCTTGAAGATTTGTAGAACTAGTGATATATATTTTGTAGCTTAATCAGGATAGAGTACTGAAAGTATGTTGTGGTTCTTTAGAATCAAATATTGGTTTATAATGAATCGGTTTTATAATGTTGGTTTTGCAAAGAATCAACGTTGATGGTGCAATAGGAATACTAACAAAATAAACGATTTAGTGAAAGCGTCTTAAGAACATTAATAGCAGTACTGAGAGTAACGGCCAATCATAAGATGCACTTTAAAACAAGTCAATCAATTGATATTGCTTGTACCAGATCTGTATTTATAGTCGACATTTCAAATTAAACATTTTCATCAAACGCAATAAAGATTAGTCAAGTCTTTAATTAACTCATTAACTAATACAGATGTCAGAGTTCAATTCACGTTGTACAAGAGCTTAATGAGGATTATCGTTGTAATTGAAACTAATTAAGTATAGACGCAACGCTCTTTGACTAAAACACGTTCTTCAGCTTTTCATTTAAAGCGGCCCAATTTAAAGGCTTTGAAGGGAGGCCTTACATCACATATAGGGTAAAACGCCCACTCGACGCTCACATACATATACGTAGAGAATACGGCTCCGGGGACCGTCAAACGCCTTGAAAGTCACGTATGCTTGGCCTCGCAATGTTATTATCCCAACACTTACGCACGTACGCATGTGTAAGGGTAGCTATGTATGCGAGCCTCGCCCGGGCATCGCGCGGCCCACACGACCCCGGCCGAAGGGACAGAGTGAAACGGGTTTGTCCCAAGGGAAATTCAATATTCGGGACTAAACCTTAACTCCCCCTTAAGACACCCCGTCTGCCTCCCCCGGAATGCTTATATGGCCAGGACGTGTATCGATTTTCTTACCAAATGGAAGATTGGTGTCGAACCGTTCTCGGCGGACGAATGATGGAGTGGCGACTGAATTATTCACGTGTGTTGCCACCTTCGGGGTTTTGTGTTTAGCCACCGTTACGGAACGATGGAAAATCTTTTACTGGAGCTGTGAATATTTTATTTTGTTAATGCACCGTGAGTTTGGGGTCGTAGCGTCTTTTGAGCGTGGTTATTACACCAATGCTCTTTGAGGTGACTGATTCGATCGCTACGGTTGCCTTTATCTTTCTGTTTAAAACTTTAGAGGCTTAAGCATGTTTATTTGAATAAACTGTTAATTTCTTTAAATCTTTCACACAATATTAGGTATTTGATTGAATACGAGTATCAAATTAGAAATATTCTAATTTTCCTTCTCAAAATTGTTGACTTAACTTATTCAGATCTTAATTCAGTATTCTAAATGACCAAGCACTGGAAAAACTGCCCATCTCCATTAAGAAAATGTTTACGGCCTAAGTCCTAGTCTGCTATAAAGTACTAAGTTATTCACGGGCGGATCCTTTTAGAATAAATCTCGACTTTTATGAACGTAACATGTCATAAACGGCGTCATAAAGCTCTGTCGTAAACTAAGAAATAGCCGAATTATAATACCTATGTATTTAGGTTATGTAGGATTAAGGTTTCTGTTTTAATGCGGTGGGAATTAAGGATCTGAAGTGGTCAAAAAATCATTTCAACGATGTATCTGTGAATGAAATAGTATCTTAATATACAAAAAATATGGACAAAAATGTACTTGTGATTGAACTTATAGGTAGGTGGAATTGTTTTTTAGTAGACAGTTTTTAGGTTATTTTGAGAGATGAGATTTTTTATAATTTTTAATTTATGGTTATAACATTCATTTCACTTTCTTTAAAATCATAAATAACACGTATTCATCAGCTAATTACATACACAACACATTATCTACAACAACAATTCCAAAATCAAATCCATCGAAATTCAAACATGAGAACAAACGAAAATCAAATTCTCTCTCAGAATTTGAGCGCCCAACCTGTAACGCACACATGCATACGTCGAGGGCATTAGTATTAGTGGGTTTCGGCCGTCGAAAGGCCCCTTGAATCGAGGAGGCTCGGGGTAAGATTGAGCGTGGGTGTGCGCGGGGGAGGGGGATTCCAAGATGGCCGAACCCGTGCCGGCCATAAGGGTAGTTATATTTATATGTTTGTAGTGGTCAGGGGTTCGTATTGATTGTGGCCGGCTTGGTGAAACTGTTGCGAATTTTGTTAAGCTGAATGTTTTTTTTACTGTGATGCAGATGTAATTTATCTTTATTTAGGTATATTTTATTACAATATATTTCGTCGTATTTGAGTAAATAGACAGTTAATGTTGAATAATAAAAATATCGTCTTTGTACTGAGCTTGAGCATAGGACTTACTATGCAATAGTTGTAATTTTAACCTCGTACCTACGGTCAAATAACCAATAGGTATTCACCGTATACGGAATGTTTAATTTAGTTTTGAACTATTTAGAACCATTTCAAATATGTTTTCAGATATCGAGTTATTGTTCATTAAGATAAATTGGGCTAGTTTGTTATAGGATAGCTTTTAAATTGTATGAAAAAGGTAGGTCCTGACAACTGTTCCAGTTATAAAATTACTGATGAAAATCCCTCCTTGAATTACTGATAAAATAATAAAATCTGGTCATTATGTATTCAAACTTAATAAGACTTTAGATATATTCTAGGTTCAAAGGTACCACAGAAGTACCTACTCGTATCTGTATCTATTAAAGTTTTTTTTTATTAATACAAATTGTAATTTCAATAAATTGGAAATCTTATTAAAACTATTTATGTGACTTAGTTATGATATACAAAAATGATTAAATTAATTAAATTTCTAGAAAACTGATTCAACGACTACTACTACAACAACAGCATTTTTAAATGATAACTTACAAACTATCACCACCATCTTTACCAAACTGAAATAGTTACTTACATTTACACTTACTTATAAATAAGCAATTTCATAATTAACAATTGAAACATATCAGTTAACACACAAAAAACTACATACATCCTTTTACAAGTCAGTCAAAACAGACACGCTCCGGAAATGCAAATCTTGATACTTTACCCACTCTCATTTCATTTTACCGCCCATTCCCTTATCGTAGTTTCCTTTGTGAACTAAATTATACTAAAACATGCTTATATAACCGAAACACCCAAATCCCTTTAGCCGAGTCCATCCAAGGAAGGGTTCCGTTAGGTGTCATAAATTATGGCCCTGTTTATCGGGAGAGGGTGGGCCCTCCCGCGGTTTTACAGTTTATCGTACCTCCCTGTATGAGGCGAGGGCGAAGGGTAGTGAATTAGATGAATGTTACTCAGCGAAATGTACCCTTGGCTTCGAAAAAATGGCCCCTCCGAATTGGCGCTTTGGTCAGATAGATGGTAGCTCAATGCCGCGTCATGCCAAGATGGAGTCTGGTGTAAAGTTTTTTTGAGTCAATTTGTATTTTGTTAGTTGATTTAAAAATAATTTAATCGTTATTTTTTGGCAAAGGTGGAGGAACTACAGGTGCAGTTGAATAAAAAGTATACAAATTATAAAGTAAATTTTCCTCGTGTAGAATATTTTGTGACAAATCCTAATCGTATTCAGTGAGAATATATAATTTACCAAAGATTTAAGAGAGTCTCACTACTCTACAACAAAAACAAAATCCAACAAACACAAATCTAAAAACAACATTACGGTATATTTGTTTACGAAGACAGCACCAAATAAAAGTATTCTTTACGGAACCGAACAGAATGAAAGTAAGGAACAGAACAGTTAAAAGTTCTCCAAGTATCAAGTTTGTTCGTTCGGAGTTTTGCCTTCCATACGCGCGGTCAAGCGGATTTTATGACATAGAGCATCGAAAAATGTAGAAGTGATAAAGAAAAAAGAAAAAAAAAGTAATTGTTGATATTTTTTTCCTCATGATTTCTAGGTCAGTTACTCTCTCATGAATTAAGTTCACTTATAAGCAGTCTGAAACTGATTTTTTTTTATATTATTGTATTTTTTACTTCGTTAGTCATAGTCACCGTATACATAAAATAGTGTTACAGAAAAGGCAACTTTATCATTTGTAATTTATCATAACAATTTGCTAACTCAACTTTACCACGCATATTCAAGTGTAATTTACTAAAACTTCTATCTCTCAACAAATAACTATGACAAGCCCAATTTATATGCGACATATGCAGTCTCAGAACATTCTAGCTAATTTGTGTACCAATTCTATCCTTAACGAGAGCGTCAGCTGAAAGCATATTGTAACAAAGAGAAACCGCACAGCGTTTGTGCTATGTACTCGCAAGCAATTTTGGGAGGTCTAAATTACTCTGTGGTAGTTGACAATGTGGAGGCGTGCGGTCTGGGGTGAAGAGGAGGTGGGGTGACACAGGCTACCGGTCACCACCGCTCGTATTGATTTGTTGTATCGCTCGTCCTGCACCGGCCATCCCTTTCTAACACACAATAACTTGTATAACTCCGTTTCGGTCGCACACGTGTCCCTCCCGCACACGTGTCCACATACGAACCGTATGTGACGGTTTGTGTGTGTGCGTAGATCACTATGTGTATGGTGTAGTGTGCGTCGGGGTCCGAATGTTATGTACCTACGCATTTTCGTTGTTTGAGGAGATACTTTGTTTTTGAAGTTAGTGAGGGGTTTTATCGTCAAATTTAAATGTTTATGGGTCTTTCATTGTAAGTTTTCGTGTATTTAGGAGTTGATCGCAAAGTATAACAAGTAACTTTTTAAAACATTGTTTTTCTCTCAAAATGTTCTAAATTTATTTAAATTGCATTTAATTGGCAAAACAGTTTGCTAACTATTCATACAGTATATCAAACTTCTTTGAGCTTAGGTACTCTCAACGATTGTGTAGTTTTATTACGAAGTTTTAACAATTCTTGTTATATCCTTTTAGACATAACATACACATACTCAAGATATAAAAAAAACTTTTTGGTCGATCACGTTGTCCTCAGTCATCGTACAAATATTAAGAATATTTTAAGATCAAGAGAATCATTAAAGATAAAAAATACTTCACACTAAACTTTTTCTCGTGAGTAACAAAGCAGGGCGTGTATGGAACTTTATGATAAACACGTGTAATGTCTGATTTACACAAAGGCCGTACAGAGGTCACGCCACACCTATGATTGCTGTCCATGTGTGAGTGATATTAGACGCTTTCTTTTTTTTTTTTTTCATAAAATATATCTCATGTAAGAAAGTGATTTAATGATCTGGAGTCTGTTTGGTTTTGGAATCACACGACATTCGACGTTCTGATGGTAGTTAAAATAAAATGTTTTTTTTGTAATGCCTATAGAAGTTTTTGTAGAATACAGATATCTATGTACATATAGTTAAAAACCACCTCATCCAATGAATCATCGTTAAAGTTGATTCGAATGAATACATTAATTATTAAAGTTCTTGTGGCGTGTTCGTAACTAACTTACAAACATCACGGAGGGAGTATGTGCTAATTACCACCGGTACTCCTTCGCATATTAATGTTATCTGAATAACTGATACGAATGAGTACGATTAAAAGTTCGATCAAATATAAGAAACACTGTTAGAAATAAAGTGTGTCAAAATAGTAAGTCTTGAGAAAGAAAATAGGTATATATTTTCAGTAAGGTAAAAAATAAGTGTAAGGGTACATTTAATCTCGAATTTTGATTCCGAACGTAAAAGATTGTGACTGTCTACAATGATTGGAAATAGAGCATAATTAAATACAATATTATAGTAATTTATCCACTTCTACATAAACTTTAATTGTGTGATATTACACCTCTATTTAACTACCTTTTTAAAAACGTAAAAAATATCTGCATTTTGATAGTTACTACGTACTGGCATACTTACAAATAGTAAGATTCATACCTACTACCTACCAAGTATTATATAGTTTTAGTCCGCGTCTCGTGGTTTCTGGTTTTGTTTGAGGCTACAATACTTACTTTTAAAATACATCATAGTGCTCATATCCTTACGAATTACAACTCATATGATATTTAGTAGTATAAACCGTACTTTAAAATCCCAGTATTTAATTTACCTACTTCTAACCAATGCAATTCTAGCGACAGAATTCAAAACTGCATTGAGATATGGAAATTAAAATGAAACGATATTATTTTGTCGGAAATTCAAGCGGCGTCCCTTCAAGGGTCCCGAGGGATGAAACGGGAAAACTTTGCCTCTACGTTGTTTACTTTACACTAGTTATATTCGAGGGGTAACGTTGAGGTGTGACAATGTCTTGGGTTCACTTTGAAATGAGGTTTTATTCGATTTTACTATAAATAGTTCGCTTTCTCTTTATTTTAAAGAAGGATTTAAGTTATAATAGTAGACAAAGTTTTTTTGGAAAATGGTGACAAATAGTTTTGTGGGTGACGCGCTTATTATTGTTTTTTTTTTTAATTCGGATTATACAATAACACAACAACAATACTCTCAATTATGAAGCTTAATAATTGGCATTAAGTTACATTTTTTTTTATTGAAAAAAGTGTTTATTGACTAAAATATTCAAGTATCACAACATGTACCTATAGTTATTGGGATAAGTAAGACTAGTTTGTAGACTTGTTTGATTATTTCTCAAGAATGTTTAAAAGTCAACACCCCAAATTAACCTTTTAACACTACACGTGCGACAAAATTATAAATTAAACGTAAAATTTCCAATAAACTCGAAACCAGACGGACCGGTCACAGACCAAGCTGCGATAATATTAAAATTCTTTGTACATAATATAACATGCAAGGGCGACGGCTCCCCTCCGAATGACCGACGGCGACCCGAACGCGCGTCGGTCATCCGAATAATGAAATTCAAAGAAGGAACGAACAGGCCCGCCAATAAACAAACCGTATATCATTCGTTATTCAAATATATTTTCGTTGAATGGTTGACCCGTGAGCCCACGCGACCATTCGATGGTTAAATATTTTCAGTGGGCAGTTTTGACCGCTCAAATTGATTTATTGCTTGTAAATTCTTGGAAATTTGAATGGTGTTAATTTTTGTTAATGTTATTTTTTCTTTTTGTTTTGCGTTTTGTTATTACTAATGTAAGTTTAAAAATAATGAATTCGGTGATTTAAAAATCTGTTTTAAAGAGTATTTAGAATTTAAATTATTTTTATAAACGATGACGTTTTGTGATTGCATTAACACGTGTAAGTCGTTTCATGAAAAATGATATCATTGTAATTGTAACGATCTACTTTATTAATAAAACGACTTGTAATTAGGTAGGGGAGAAAAACGCGGGAAAATTATATTACTTTGCCTTTTAACACGAGTTTAACGCAGTGTTTTCCTCCCCCACAATCATAATTGTATTAATTGTTACGTCTTATGAATCTTTTTTCTTTAGGGGCTTGTAAGTCAAACAATTAAATCTTAATTTCTTCCAATTATTTACTCTGATTTTGTGCTCGTTTTGTTTGTTGTTTTTCGCGGTAGTTTCATGATAGGCAGTTATTTTTATTGAAGTATCATAATAGTAAATATATAAATTGGTATATAACAATTTTGCACAAAAATGTTTCCGTGACTTTAGTGCAAAAAATAGTCACGGGGAAGAACTTTGATATTATTTGTAATATTTGAACAGTTTAAAGGTATAGGATACAAACTTAACTTCTCAATTTTACTAATAAATTGTATAATACAGCTTCTGTATTCATTTATTTTCACTTATTTTTTACATTATATTTAAAAAAAAAATTACAAACAAATAAAATTTAAAAATACAATATAAAAAACAGAGGGCCACTGAAGACGAGGTCTACGACCCAAGCCATCAGTGGTCAGGGCTCAAGAGAGAGGAACCTCCTCACAATACGTGTTGTGTCAAAAACGACCGCCTTCTGAATCAAGCCCTTTACCCAGCCGGGGAGCGAAAGCTTCTCAAGGCGACGGTCGAAGTTTTTCGGTATTAGACCGTGCACAGATACAACGATCGGAACAATGATGGTCGATTCAACACGCCACATGTCGGTCACCTCGTGGGCCAGGTCCAAATATTTCAGCTGTTTTTCTTTTTCTGCCTTCACAAGGTTCTCGTCATGCGGAATGGTGACATCGATCAGCACTGCCCGATGCGCATCCCGATCTATTATCACTATGTCAGGCTTATTGGCAACAATAGTCCTGTCAGTGATAATAGATCGGTCCCAGTAGAGCGTTACATGACCATTATCGAGCACTGGCTAAGGCTGATACTGGTAATAAGGTACAGCGGCTTCAACGAGGTCGTATTTCAGAGCAAGTTGTTGGTGGATAATCTTAGCTACCTGGTTATGCCTATGCAAGTACTCGCCGTTAGCAAGACGGGAACAACCGGAAACGATATGTCTAATAGACTCTCCCGGACGGTGACATGCCCGACAAATGTCGACCGTCCCATCCTTTAGAATATATTTCCGGTAGTTGTTCGTCATGATAACTTCGTCCATAATTGCAAAGACAAAGCCCTCAGTCTCTCCGAAGAGGTTACTGTAATACAGCTTATTGTTATAGATTATCATATTGCATATTATAACTGCAACAATAATAACAAAACGCAACTGACGCGCAGGAAGACAACATAAAATAAATTACGAATAGGGTTACAAAATTCTAATTCAAACATGGAACATAAATTTCTGATATTACCTATATTGAAACGGCTTGAATTGTAAAATTAAATTTTGCATGCAGAATTCCGTCGCCGAGGGGACGCTGTTATTTGGTAGGCGTATATAATTTTATTGCAGGGACCAATGGTTCGCAAAACATGACGGGCATTCCTTATTTTGTTATTTATTAAAGTCTGGCTGTGCCTGTGGATTTGGTCGTATGGAAATAAGTCATATTCCTTAAGAATAACATTCTCGAAACAAATTATATTCTCCGTGATGAAAATCTTTAGTTAGATACTTACTTCTTTTTGAAGTTCCAGTTAGCACTATGTGTAAATTTGCCTGAAGTATTCCAGTAATTTAGGTCCAAATAATTTGTAGTATTAACAGTTAGTTTTGGTCACTAGATACTCGTAAGGACTACAATTAATATTACGAGTATAATACGTAAACTAATTTGATTCTTTTTTAAAATTCCGTATTCGAATTATGAATAAACATGTAAATTTTCCAATTTCAAATTTAAAAAAAGTTCAAGTAGTATAAATCAGAGTTGTAATTATTTTAAATTAATGAACTATTCTTTCTTCGATTCATAAGTCATCAAACTGTATGTACACAGTAACGAAATTTACTTAATGATATTCTTGTTGATATGAAGTCTCTAATTGTACATCTCCTGTACTGTTATAATTATTAGTATTATTTTTATTTCGTCCCTTGTTATTACAATGACGCTATCAAGGCTCTTTGATCATTTTGGGCGCGTCAAAATTCAAGATTGAATGTCAAATGCATTGATCGCGCTTGTAAATTAAAAATGTTGCCGGGCAGGAAAATGATATAAAAAAACCTGTAGAATGGTTAAATTTTTCATGTACAGATTATAGTATTGTTCACAAAACTTCATGATGAAACTTTCGTTTAAATTTTTATAATTTTGGGATGTTGTATGTAGATTAGGTCCATGAAAGAAAACATTTCAGAAAAAAAACCTTATTGTAAATAAAGAACATTTCATAAACGCATAAATTAGTCATTATTTGAATCGTTGACTTTTTTCAAATGAGTTACCTAATATCACCACGCTACCACACAAATAAAGTGAGTGATGAAATTGGTAAGAGTCTAAAAACCTATACCATTGAAACAAAAGATTAATTCTTCATTGCCTCGTAGGCATCTGAGCTTACGGGCCACCTGATCGTAAGCGGTTACCGTTGCTAATGAACTTCTGCATTGTCAGAAGGCACTGCGGGGCTACCTTTAAGGACTAATTTATTTTATCTAACACTTATTGTGCATAAAAAAATGATACTTAGAAATATTGCAACATTTACAAAATATCTCATTACACAAAGATCTCTTCAAGATCTGAACACATAACCTTTTAAAGCGAGAGAGCCTGTACCTCCCTGTCACCCTCACATGGTCATAACTACGGCTGATAAGGGTCTCCGGGACCCTCCGTAAATCACCCGTATCTGGGGTGTCGCCCCCGCTATGTACTATGTATACATTGGACATTGGATTTTGGCGGTTAAAGGCAACTTCGTGGAAATTGTTTTGAGTTTCCCTTTGTTTGTTTGGACTTTAGAGTTTTTACTGTTGAGTCTTGTATGACGAATAAGGACTTGTGCATCAAGTGATAGTGATTTTGAAATTGGTTGATTCTACAAACTAAAAAAGTAGAAAAAGTACTATAATCGACTGCCTCTAGCTCTATATAGGTTAGCTGATTATGATATTTTATGGAATTTGGTGTACCTACAATAATAAAACTAGTTACTTCTTCAGTGTTCACAACCAAACTGCCTTTATTTGTCAAAAAGCATCATAAAGTAAAATTATAAAACGTTCTAGGTACAAAAAATATTAAAAATAAAAACATGAAATATAAAAAGTTCGAAATATGTGAAAAAGAGTTCGTAACAAGTACCTAAGCTTGATTTTTAATCTTTGTTTATTTCATATCTTTAATTTTGTAGAACATACTATCGCTTTTTATTTCAATGAGATTTATACTTGGCATCCCATGTAGTTTACAAATTACTGACATGATGTATGTAAGTTATTCCTATCTACACAATTTTAAAGAGAAGCGATATAACCAAAATTAAGCACAAACAGGCCAATATACATAAAAGAAACACACACATTAAATATTGAAGTCAGAGAGGAAAATCTGAACGGACGTGCCCCGCGGAGGAAAAATGTTCTTAGAAAGTACCACTCCCTAAGGAAAGAGGTCTAATGTTTTCTTTTTATTCCATCACGCGGGATGACGGAGTAATCCATCAGGGCTGGGGTAAGGGAGTGATCGATTTTCCATACAGAGGGGCGCCTCAAACTATGGTTATTGGATATTTTAGGATATCATCTCGGGAGGCACTTGTTTTTATGCGTTTGGCGATCGGAGGAGTGTGGAGCTGTATTTTTTTTAAATGGTATTTAAGGCTTAGCTGTTGAAAGGTATTTGAGATGTTTGTAATTCTAGAGGTAAGTAGATGCAGATGACTATGATATTGATTATTATGTATCCTGATTCTGAATTGTATTCTTGAATAACTGTTGATTACTATTTTAATTGGAATCGGTTAGTAAAGTCTAAGATTGATTTTGTAATTGTTTCATTTTTTTACAAAAATATAAACTTCACTATTGCCTACGAATATAAGAAGTAATAGCATGATCACGTTAAACTTCTAACCATCTAAAAATCTAACCTATGTCACTTTTTTCATTAACAAAAAAACAATGCGTAATTTTCAAAACATTGGTTAAAAATAACACAAAAAGAAAAAAAGAAAGGAAAAAATGTGCAGTATTACCTCCACACCTTTCATTTTTCACAGGCAGTGGCTTCAAAATGGGGTGGATTTATGTTAACAGGAAGTGCCCCGAGAAATGGCGTCCTAAGCCTGCAGATATATGGTTAAAATACGAAATATAATGCATGAGGGACAACCGCCTTTGATATCGTACAAGAATTATTAAATAGGGTTTTCATAAATTACATGATCTTTGATATTATTTGTGCTGTTTATCAACCTTTTAAAAAATTGAATTGGAAGAAATAAATGTAAGAAAGTTTTTTGAAGAAGAAAAAGACAGGGCCTTTATTAAGGGTGGATTCTTGACTTAATTTTTTTTATTGCCATGTAGCCAGATGAATCAACGAGCCATCTAATCTTAAGTGGATACCGCTGATGAACCTCTGTAATGTGAACACTGCGCAAGCTTTATAATTTTTAATTGAACTGGAACAGATCACAGGACATCCGACTTCCACACGGAATGAATAACCTTAGCGTCACGTTAGATTCTTCAGATGTTTTTCAATGGAGTACCTAGGTGACGCAATTTTATATTCTCATACCTACACTTTTGTTCCAGGTGAACCAAGATTTTGGGTTGATAACGACCTACACAGCTCTTCTTCGGAAGAAGGCCACTTACCGTCAGCTGAGCCAACAATAACGTGTAACTATAACAAAAATATGGAGCTCTATGATATTTTCAACGAGGTTTAAGAAAAGTCCTGCATAGTGTGTAACGATTCCCAATGCTCTGATATTGTAGAGGCTAATGTAACTACTTACCATTAGGTGGGCTGTGCATTCGCAGATCTGTCTAGCAAGAAAAAAAATAAATGAAAAATAACTAAGTTTCGTTTTAAGAAAACGTGCTTATTTGAAAAAAAAGTGCTCAAAAACATTCAAAAAGTGATAACAAACCCATCACTATTTCCTCTTAATATTATAACTATCACATTTTACACTATCACAATAAAACGTTCACCTTTATCAGAGTTCTGTAACAAACTAATCTTAGTTCGACTCGGTATATAATGAATGCAACACTTTGTATAGAAACTGTGAATAAATCTAACCCCTTCAATGCTGTGCGCATACGCATGGAAATTAGATCAGTAGGTAGCGACGTGGGGCTGTGATTCTCAAAGTTTATGTCTCTCTTAACACTCATAAAATATTTTTGTAAAAATTCGTGTGATGGAATATGAATGAAAATGTATGAGGTAAGTAATTAGTTCTGAGATTTTTTTTTGGAGAAAGTTAATAATTGTTAATAGAAATAAGTTTGATGAAATTACTTCATATTGTAATTTTAAGTAAAGCAAGAAGTTGAGATATTCATTTATTTATTATTTAGGTAATAATTAATTACTATTAGAATAAAAAAATAAGTTTTTTTTTAATTATGAAAACAATATTGCTACTGGTAGTGGTACTCATATATGACGATTAGCAATATTATAACCAAGAATATGATATAACGACTTGGGACTCCACTTAAGAATAGATAATAGATCTTCAACAAGTAGGCACTGTTGTTAAAAATGTACTCTGATTAAAAGTAAATAACATGAATTATTACTTATAACTATTTACTACTGCACTTAGATTACCATGCCTACCTGTGCAATAAAAGTTTGAGAATCGCTGAGTGAGATCGTATGACGCGATTGTGCAAGTTTTTTGCGCTCGCTCATTAATTTGGAGTTGTTCGATGTTAACCCTCTACTGCGCGATATCTAACTGCATTGTCGTATTATCACTGCACCCGGAAGCTTCTTTATATTTTAGATTAAGGATTTAGATGTATGTGTCAAAATATAAATTATACTAGAAATTAAAATTTCAATAATTACATTTAATAATTTTCAAAGTTTCATGACTTGTTTAGAATTTTTTTTGGAGAAAATAAACTGTTTTTGTTAAAGTAAGGTTGGTTACGAAATAATTGACATTATAATGATAAAAAAAATATTGAGTAAGGTTTAATACCTTGAAAATTAAATTCGAGTAGTTTTATTTTGTGAATTGTGTCTAAATCATTTGCCTGATTTTTATCAACTTAACTTTAACTTAAAAATATTATTAATCCAATTGAAAGCTTTTACTTTTTGACACGTAAAATGATGAGCATGAAGCAATTGTAATCGGGTCAAAGGTCAAACCCGACACCCTCATCCGTCGAATAATAGTCACTAACTACGAAACGACATAACCGATCATGCGTAACAAGAGATCAATGGTAAAAACAGTCGAATCTAACAAGGTTGCATCTGCATGTATAAATCAAATCAACATTCAATGCACCCGTTAAATATTTTCGAACTATTTTGAATGCGTTCAATTTGAAAAAAAACCGAGTCAACCCATTCACTGCCACGTCACATAAAAAAGTTACACCCGTATTTTGCAATACCCGATATCAAATAATAGGGTCTATTTATGCATTCTCGATAAATGAAGAGTATTTTTTTTAAAGTTCCATTATAAATCAAAATGTATTATTTATCTTTAGACAATCTGAATCTGCATCCTATTGTTATTCGGGATGTGCGGTGTGTCAAGGGTGTAAAGTTTTTATGGCACGTTGCTTTATTACCGTACTGTAATAATAGTAATAGTTTGTTGTAGTATAGAAAGTTTTAACGACTAAATCCACTTGCATTTATTTGACTCAAAAATAAATTCATTTCTTTAGGTAAAACTTCCAACATAGCCACAATTTTTTTTTCACATAGTCAAACTATTTATAAAAAGAATATTAATATACAACGTTTTCTCAGACTAAACATCTGTGTTCAAATACTGAATGCAAGTTAGTATTTCGAAAGCTCAACAAAAAACTAATTTTGTTGAAACTTATGATAATAGAGAGTCACAAGGTTCATGTTAAAACATAACCCAATACCAGGTGTATCTTTTCTTATGTCAAAAAATAAATCAACAGTAGACTCTAATGCAAACCTGTTATATAATCAGATAAAACTTCGCATCACCATGAAGGGTTTGCACGTTAGATTCTTGCGATAACTAGGCAGCCATTTTGAATATGCAATTCGAGGGTGTATTCGGCCGTGGGGCAGTAATTGCTTGATTGAAGTCAAGAGGTTGCATGCCGAGATACCGAGCGCATTGCATTGTTAACCCGCGCCTTCGCGGGCTCCAACTCAGCATTCCACTCGAGTATTTTATGGAACGCATAGATTCACACCTACAGCGTTCGAGGGTTAACCGTTTCAATGACCTCAATGTGTATTGCATTGAAATTTGGAAAAAAATGAATTTTAAAATGATAAAAATGCACAAAAATAATTTGGGGTGTTTATTGAAATGATAATTTACATCCAGTTTCAGTCAAAACTCAACATGGATGTATGAAGTGGTATTCAACATAAAATATGTACTTAAATAATAAACATTACCTTAGCTACGGCACAGCCTATGGGCTTCAAATATAATATTTGTTCTGTCTTTCGAAGTGCAAAATAGACATATTATATAAATACTGTTGTTTAGTTAAACATTTTATACCAACGTAACACAACATTACAACTCTTATATTATTATTATTTTAAACCAAAATTATAACAAATAACACGATCAATCCTTTGTATCTCAAATTCGCAAAAACTTCATTTCAATATCAAAACGCAACGGGCAAAATCGATACGTTTGTATCACAAATCACGTTGAACAATTTGCATAATTTTAAACGCAACAAAAGAATCGAAGCCAGGCATTACCCTGTCGAACTGCACAATAGTCCCAGCTTATCAATTAGTAGAAAAACGGTAACCTTTCTAAACGCATACTATTAAATCTCAACAAATGCAATGTACACAAAAAAATCTAAAAAACATCTGACACTAGCAAGGTGACAGGAACAGAGGATAAAAAATGTCACACAGAAATATCGTAACCCTTAATCCGGTCTATTATGCATATAATTATTATTTCCGATACTCTATCAAAGAAAGTCCCTTTTGCATATGCGTTTTTGACGGAAGTGTGAATGAAAAAAATGTCACCCTCAGGCCGAAAGGGGTCACCCAAGGCGTTTGAGGGTTAAACGAGAACGGTTTTATATTTTTTTGAAGATATCATTATTATGCATGCATTCTCAGGAAGATTTAGGCTTATAGCCTGAAGCGAGTGTGAAGAAGCATTAAAGTGTTTCCGTGGGGTCAGGATGTGGGGCAGTTGATTTTTAACGGTTTTTCTGGGTTGTAATAAAATACTCAATGCTATTGTTGTTTATTCAATTTGCAATTATAATTCGATTTTTGATAGCGTGGAATCGCAATGGAATTATATTTCGTTAAGAACGTCGATACCAGACGGTTGATACAAAATATTATAAAATAACCAAAAATGTTCATATTGATACAATTCTACTTCACGTTGATTCGTTATCCAAGTATTTCTTCAATTGTGGTATTTACTGTATTGAGTGTGAGTAAACGTGATATTATAATTTAATAGTTATGTGGTCGGGTGATGAAATTTTTATTTAAAATCGGAAAATCGCAAAATCGCCAAATCACTAAAGCATATTTACAATTTAGATTACCATATTTCAAACAAACAGTCAAAACGTAGTGTTGGTCAAATACAATCCACAAAAACTTCATTCATAAATTTTTATTAGTGCAAAAAATACCCATAACGCATCTCGAGGGTTACATTGTGCCACTGTTTGTTTTGTTGTGTTTTTTCTACGGTTTTTTTCGTCCAGGTAATCCCGTGTCCTCTCGCCGTTCTCAATGGGTTTTGACGTATAAAAGGATTAGTTTTTAATAGATAATTAATGATGTTTCGCTCCTGTCACGGTTTGGTTGCGAGATATTTTGCATCGGGTTTTTTATTTGGTTTGTTCTGTGACAGTGGTTTTAGGAAATTTAATGGTTTTGAGCGCGAAATGACTTTTAAAAAAGAAAAGATTGCATTATAAGCAGTTAGAAATGTAATAAAACAACAAAGTAAATTCTCTGATCATTATACGGTATTTCAGTAAATAAGGGTATCATCGCTGAAATCTATTAATTTTGAATGCAAAAGGCGGAAAAGTTAGCAACGCGACAAAACAAAAGTCAGCTGATCGCGAGTTCGTCGACCTACGATAACATCGTAACTTTCATTCTTAAAGCGTACCAAGTTAGTAACCTACTTTTCATTAATAAGGCGAGCTAAAAAAATGCACGAAGAAAGTATCAAAGATTGAGCGGAGCGTGAACTTCGCTAAAAGCTCATGAAAGATACGTGTGGATGTACCACAAAATGACAGAACACAAAAGGAAAGCTTGCCGAAGTGTCCACTCGTCTCTTACACTATTACTAAACGGGTTCTTACCACGGTTATTTGTAAGTGATGTAGATAACCGCAAGTGTTTAAAGAAATTTATTGTCCACTCGTCTGTTTAGGTTATCAAATATTATTATTTACACTTACGCCAGTGTAACTGAAAATGAAATTTAATTTTACGTACAAGATTCGTTTGAAACCATTTGAAATTACGTGTCGGTAAGACGTGCATATTGTGAATTGGTCGGAATGATTCGTATGAAGTTTTCTTTCTGTAAAATGACCATGGGCATACACCCTGCCTTACGTTTGATGTCTGGGAACAATTGACACAAAATTACAATCACTTTTTTCCAATATTACGTACCTGTCAATTCAATTTAAATTTAAAACTCCAGGGTACGACCCGAATGCTAGAGCTAAAGTTTTTAAAATTCAAAGGCATATCCTGTACAATCTTTCGCCGTATTTTTCCCGGCAGACGGCGGCGTCTCGACGTCGGAGAAAAAAATAATTAAAACGACCGCCGACGAAAGCGAAAGCGCGCCGTCTGCTGCGTAATTAGTACAATGGTGTTTCCCGACTTTGAACTTGCCGATACGATTTTTGTTCATCTCCCGTAATGAACTTACGAGCTTGAACTTTGTGAGTTTGTTTTAAGTAGCACCTGCATTCATGTTCTATATTACGGGAGGTCATGAATAGGTATGTAGGTATCTACTCGTACTACACACATCTAATATCTAATATATATTATAAAGGCGAAAGTTTGTAAGTATGGATGTATGGATGTTTGTTATTCTTTCACGTAAAAACTACTGAATGGATTTGAATGAAACTTTTCCACAATATTGCTTATACATCAGAATAACACATAGGCTACAATTTTTGAGTTTTCTAATGTGAGGTCGTAAAAAAACACATTTTTTGCGGTATAATAGTACTATATTATAGACGTCGCGAACTAGACGGGCTAGACGGGACGAACCTGAAGTCCACGCGAACGAAGTCGCGGGCAAAAGCTAGTATAACATAATATGATTGATCTTTGGATGATGCGAATGTCGATCTTTGGACAATGTGAATGCTAATGTTGATTTTACCAAATAAAAAAGTTCTAGGTTTTTGACTTTGGTTCTAAGACAACTCAAGTAGCTGCATCTTAAGATTTGAACTACAGTGGAGTTAATAGGGAGTAAAGGGTAACTTGCCTTAGTTTCTAAAGATCATGTAGTTACATAATATTTATTTCAATTGGGCTTAGTGGAGTTATTCATAACACCAAAAATAATAGAATAATCATAGAAAGATGCCGCGCTGTGATATAGTTTTAACATATTGCGGGAATCGTAGTAGGTAGGTATTAGATAGGTACTACTTGCAATATGTAAGACTGTATACTTTGTATAGCTTTAGTAGGTTTCATTTCAATTACAACATAAATTTCGTTTTGCAAGCAAACAAAAAGTCTAGTAGTATTTCTATGTTTTCTAATCAAATACTAATGTAGTTGTGACGTAAGGTTTCCTACCTTAATTCAAATTTTGCTTATTCATATTACAAATTCAATTTCCGACAAATCCCGAAGTTTTACGTGTTCTTCCCTTTAAATAATCTACATATCAAAAAGACAGATTGATATGAAGCCGCAAAACATTTTCATTTTGTTGAAACCTTAAAAGCAATGACATGAAGATTTTCTTTATGAACAATATTTTGAAGTAAAGTTTTAGTATCACAGTGATTTCAAAGTACGTGGTAAAACTGTTTGAGGTATTAAATGCGTACTTAAAATATATAAAGTTTGGTAAACATTCTGTACCTACTTGGCTGGAGAGTATCTTGGCGTAAAGTTCTAGAACCACTGTCATTTGTAAGTATGTGGTTAAAATATTTGAGATCAAAAACTGCGATAGGATGGATGGGGGACCAATGAGCACAATTTGATTAACATTCGGATATTTAGCGGACAATATTTTGGAGTATTAGTAGGTACCACTGTGATTTCAAAGTTTACGACTAATTTAAATATTTTAAGTAGAAAGATCGTGTTCTTAAAATGGGTGTTGATTAGAACAGATTACTTTTAGAATTTTCATAATTATCTAGTCTTTGTGGTTAAAACAGAAACACTAAAACTTAAAGTACAAATACAATAAATATTAGGGTGACTTCTTTTACTTGCTTAGTTTACTTAAATATTTTTGGTATGGTAAAGTCTTTTTAATTCCACATAAGGCTGCTATCCAATCTGGAGTATTTTTCATTTTATTTTTGTCTCTTTTGTACCTTTTTGAAACTCTAAGCCCATTTAACTGCGTCAAGATACAAAAATTAGTTATAAATTCATAAGATTCAAGCAACAGGTATCATAATAATTTACGTCTTACGACCGGAGCCTTCCGATCCTTGATCCAGGTCAGAAACCAAAAATTAAACATCGTTCTTTGTTGGCGAAAACGCTAAATTGAGGAAATTTCCATCCATTCTATAGCCAGGCGTCATCCGCGCCTAAACCCCGCTTCAATTTCAATAGCACCCCAACATACTCCCTACACCCTTTAGGACACCCCCATATCGCTACATCTCGCTCTATCATACGAGTTTTTAACATGCACGAAAGAGACAGATTTACCTACAGGGCAGGTCCGAAAGTTAGACATATATTATTGTATTATACGGCCGTAGGTGGCGCGGGGGTGAAGATTGATGCGGCGGGGTGCGGGGGTGTAGTTTCGGCAACCCTATGGCGAACGTAACGAAATTTACGTCACGCGTGGATGTGTGCGTACGTGTATGATACTATGCCGGCGTGTTACGAGGATTTATGATGATATTATATGTTTAATATGTTTGTGTTATAAAGTACAAGATACTGGACAGTATGCAGTAAATTTTTATTCGATTTTTAGAAGATATTTTATTAACGATTTGAGTTTGTAAAGATCATTTTGGTACAATTTTACTGGTTTTATTTATGATAAAAATCATTTATTCTATTTTGTATCTATGAGAGCCTATACTCAATTCACGACAGACCTTACCAGTGATATTTTTTATCTAACAATAGCGAGCCATGGCTTAGTCCTAATGCAATTAAATTGGCTCACACCAAACCTTTACGACCTAGACTTATATTCGTATAGGTACCAATTTATCATAACAATATTATAAAGGCGAAAGTTTGTATGTATGGATGTATGTTTGTTACTCTTTCACGTAAAAACTACTGAATAGATTTGAATGAAACTTTACCACAATATAGCTTATACATCAGAATAACATAGGCTACAATTTTTGAACCCCTTCTTAATGCAGACGAAGTTGCGCGGGTCACCTAGTTAACTATATGTTTTTTCATCTTAAATCATTCTTATTTCTATGATAGTCTATACCCGATTCACTACAGACCAGTGATATTTTTACTTAATCACAGAGATAGGCCACGGCCGAGAGCCCTAATGCAATTAATTTGGCCCGCACCAAACCTTTACGACTTCGATTTATATTCGAGCCGGGTACGCCCGCACCTATTTGTGTGAACTCGACTTATCTTTGTTTAGAACGACGACCACAGACTGGAAAATTAGATGCCTTATTAACGAAGATCCCTTTGTTTTTGTAGCTTTGTACGATTTGTGGTTTTTATGTTGTGTGTTTACCGATTTTGATTCTTTTTTATAGGAGATAGGTTTTGATTTAAATTTTAGTAATATTAGACTAACTAGTTTTTTGTAAATATCTGTAATGATAATTGTAAGACTTTTGATTTTATGTTATTTAGGAAGAGATTTGGTTAAGTATGTTTTATTTTAGAATTATGTATTATATTTACTATTATGCTAAATTTCTTTAAACACTCGCGGTTATCTACATCACTTACACTATCAATTAAAAATAATCGTGGTAAGAACCCGTTTAGTAATAGTGTAAGTGATGTACTATTATGCTGCTACTACTAATACTAATGACAGTACTAATGACAGTAACGTGTTAACTTAGCCTACATGAATGAAAGAAAGAAATGAAACTTTTAACGTTCAAACTATTTCTGTCTATACTTACTTATACTTCTTGTACACAGTCACACCATAATGCCTTGACATATCAACTACTCTAAGTTATTGAACCGTTCCACCACCCTCATACATCGGCTCAACGTTATCTCTCGCGTCAGGCCGTACTTAAACTTGAGGGGTAACTTGAAATAGGAATAGTCGCATTAGGCGCCAGAATTACAGCGACCGTCGCAGCCTAACGTGGTAAAATTGCCCGGCCACCTGGGGGGTTCGGAGTGACACCCACTCGCAAGAGAATTGGAGAACAGTATGACGGTTATACTGAATTGTAATGCCGGTATACCTGTCAGATATAGTTGAGATGAAATGAAATGAAATGAAAATTTATTTGTTTAAGTCAGCATGCAAAGTAACAAACTAAAAAATGAACCTTACTAGCTACTTAATATTACTTAAAATTAATCTAATATAATAGAGTACCTTCGTCACCAAATTATCATGCTAACCATTGAAGCACAAAAGCTGATTAACTATGATGCTCACACTAGGGCAGGCCTGTATCGTGAGCACCGCGTACAATTTCCATTAGTGTTAGCTCAGATTCAAGTTGTAACGTGACAGACAGCAAGATGCATCATAAAATTGTGTCAATAAGAGAAATTACTATGACGTTATGTCGAGATGATTGATTAATTATACTATAAGTTTGATAAAGGTAGCATAGTTTTGTAACACACACGATCAGCTTTACCTACACAGTTTACCCTGTCAGGTATAGTTGTGTAGATTAGAAGGTTCGTAGTCGTCGAAGGAACACCTAACTATGTCTACAGATTACAGGTAGGTATACCTACACTACAGTGCATAAATCTATTTTGATTGTAGTAAAAATGTCATCGTCATGATTTAATGTAATTATTAAAATATGTAAATTAAATATTGTAAAATATAAAACATGATATAGCTCATAATAATATAGATAACGCTGCAAGCTTGAAGATTTGTTTAATGGAAATTGACACTTATTAGTAGGATATATTAACACCTATAAGAAAGTAATATAACGGTGTTATATACACATTTAGTGCATATTTCAAGGCTTCAGATTCTTCAGTGTAAACCTCAAGTAACCTTACTGTATCTCCGCACCATGCACTTGTCTACTTATGCGGGAATCAGGGCTTTGAAGGCAAATCCGAATAACAAATTTGAAGCCTTAATTCTAAGAAATAGGATGCAAAATCCTCCGTCATCTCAAGACGAAGGTAAACGTTACCGTTTGACCCCACTTCGTATTTCGGGTCCGTGGCCTGTACGGGGTGCGGGGTTGTTTTACTCATCAATAATGTTAGGAGCTTTATAGTGCATGATTTGTTATTTAGATACAGAGTGACGTATGTGAAGAGTTTTAAATAAAATTCAGGCGTTTTTTTTCTCCCGTGCGAGAGAGAAGTCGGAACTCATATTTCCTACTCCTATAATGCGTAATGCATTTTCCCTTTGCGTAATGCAGTTTACCATCTCGTGTCGTAAGGTTATTTATCATGCAATAAAAAATAATAGTTTTAAGTAAAAAATGTACACGTTTTATGGACGTTTCGTTTCTATTAACTACTTTATAGTAGGTACGCATGTGAATATAGATAAATAGGTCTTATTTGATGTACCATTAAGATTTGAGTTTAATAAGGATTTTTTACATAATGATGTTGCTACATTATTTTGTTTAACGGAGAATATAAAGATGTTATCATGGTATATTATGTTTTTAGATTAGGTATGTAAAAAAGTAAAGGTAAAAATGCGTTGATTTCAGAAACTTAGTTACAAATTATTAATGAGTCCTCCTAGTATCTAAGTAATAAGTAGTTACACTAAAATCCAAAAAAGGAATTGTACAGGGTGTTTTTTAAAGATGGTACTTATTGCAGGAGGGTGATGAGTGCTCTGTTATAATAAGGAATATTACAAAAAAAAAAAAAAAATTTTTGATAAATCTAAATTCGACAAAACTACCTCAAACATAAACAATTTCGGCTAAAAGAGTGTTGACTAACGACCTCTAGTGATCTAACGCACCCCACACCTCCGCCACACCCATCAGCTGTCGACAAACCATAGTTTTACAAGAATTTTAGATATTTTTATGTTACGATTACTAAGGCATTAAACTGGTATTTGGTAATAATATTTTTACTGGTCGTATATAACCATCAGCTATCATGACCTCCAATATGTACCCTCACTAAAAAATCACCCTGTATAATATTAACATAGAATTTTGTTCTACCGTGTATATTTTTTAGGCATATTATTCCATCGAGACGATTACCGGGGCTCGACTTATCAATCACTGTTGATGGAAAGCCGCTGTTCCTTTGGGACTTGGTTGGTACATTGGCTTTTGTATTTAATGTTTGTTAGTATACGAGTTTATAATATACATAAGTACCTGCTTACTATCAAATTAAATAAAAAATACAATAAAAATAGCCTTTATTACTGAGTATTACTTAGTATTTACATAAAATTAGTTATCACAAAATATCGCGCATCTCAATGTACCATTAGGCATAAGCCTCCTCCAGCTCTTTCCACTGCTTTCTGTCGTCGGTTACTCTCCGCCAGTATGGTCTCGCTGTCTTCTTTATATCGTCCTCCCACCTACAAGGAGGTCGACCTCTGCTTCTCGTAGAGTCCCTAGGATACCAGTTTGTTACCTCTTTGCTCCACTTTGCTTCCCTGGATCGCGTCATATGCCCAGTCCACTACTATCCAATTAAATGTATCTTATTGTAGAGTAGGTACTTTTACTGCCCACGTGATTATTTAATGAGTTAATGTAAACATTAATAAATGTGATTTACAAAACACGAAACGAAATTATAAAGTAGATTTTAGAATTAAATGTGATAAGTATACTGTACTTACTGTGACAACCCATTACTGCCCGCTGCTGGATCAGGTCTCCTCAGAAGTTGGGGTTATTTTTTAAACCTAAATTGAAAATATTATCTTTATTGTTTTATTTTAGTTAAGATAACAATCTAATTTACTGAGCAAAGTATTAATAATAGAAAATTTGCACTACGATGCGAACGCATACCGTCGCAGGCGCAAGCTTTAATCTGATCAGCGCCATCTACCTGAGAAAGACCTAAAACAATTTATCGATTATTTCTTGCTACTCAACAATAGGTGTCGCTAGTTGACATTTTCTGTTTTCTTATTGGAATTTTTCAATTTTCATAATAGTATTCGATTGTGTTTTTGGATATTTAAATTGTTGAACTTTTATTTAACCAGTGTTAATTCTAGAATGATCCAGTATAATTTTTATAGCACGACTTCCCAATTAACTAGTTAGTAGGGGTGTGCGAATATCGTTATATCGAATTATTCGAAATTCGACGAATATTCGAAAAATTTCGAATAATGCGAATCGAATTTCGAATCGAATATTCATATTCGATTCGGAACGAATAATTCGTAAGTTCGGATTATTCGCACACCTCTACTAGTTAGTAATTAAAAGTCTAGCATACCCTATATAGCAAATTTTTCAACAGCAAAAATAAGTTATACTGTCTAAATTCTGACTCCATCTAAATATCTACTATTTAGTGTAAAAAAACGATACTAAAATATCTGAATTCCCAATTTTACATTTTAACAAAGTGAATTTCACGTGAAACGCCTCAATCACAACACTAAAGCCTCGTGAGTTCAATTTAACCCTACACACAGCAAAGACATTTGAAGGGAATTCACTGGCGGGCGCTTTCGACCCCCGCAGGTGAATAGCAGCTGTCAGCGTTCGGGATGGACGGGGTCGATAGTGGTAAGATCTTTTTCCGGTATTTATACCGGTAAAAAATACGGGTATAGGTTCTATCACTTATAGAGGAAGATGGGGCAGCTAATTGTTGACAATAAAAATCAAAAAAAATATTAAATTAAAAATTTGTAAATTTTCTATAAGAACTTCATAAGACACGTCATAAGTAAAATGTTCAAAGTTGTAAATTTACGGAAAACAGAATTGAAGAATCTGTCTTGATTAAATAAGAAAATAATCTTCAACCTCTGTGATCCATGTACCAACAGAATAATTTTGAATATTACTACACTCGTAATACCGTTATACAATCATATAAAAACTTGGGTATAAATACCGTAAAGTGCACAACACTAGAACGTCTCTAGATGGACGGGTTTAGAGGGTGTATAGGGGGAGAAAGTACCTATTTGTCTTGCGGGAGACATGTGCGATCGCTTGCTGGGATGTTTGTTTATTTGTGCTTAGAATACTTTAGTGGAGGTTAACTAAGTACGTATATGCAGTGTGCATATAGTGTTGTTTTATGTAAAGTGCGTATGTAAAATGTATATACGAGTATATAGTATTGAACGAGAATGTATGTTATATAGAAACATATAACGTTCTTGTTAATGAATATTGATATTACTTTTTATTTATAAGAGAATAAAATTGTAACAATAATTAATAAAACGGGAACTGAGTGAACCGGAGTGACAACCTTTAGTAATCGTGTTACGGTACTCACGATACAGGCTCGCCTAGTGTGAGTACTTTAGTTAAACATTATTGTTATGTCGTGATCAACATGCTTCTAGCCTATAATACCATTTATAATGTTTTATGTAATTGTAATTGTAATTGTATGCATGCTGAGTGAAAATAAATAAATTTGAATTTGAATTTACAGGCTATTGTGAAGCGTTGATGAGGCTTAGTATTATACAGGGTGATTTCCTAATGAAGGTACATATTGAAGGTCATGGTAGCTGATGGTTATATACGACCTGTAAAAATATTATTACCAAAGAATATGGCTTAATGCCTTAGTAATCGCAACTTAAAAATATCTAAAATTCTTGCAAAATGATGGTTTTTCGACAGCTGATGGGTGTGGCGCAGGTGTGGGGTGCGCGAGATCACTAGAGGTCGTTAGTCGACACTCTTTTAGCCGAAATTGTTTATGTTTAAGGTAGTTTTGTCGAATTTAGATCTAAAAAAAAAACAATATTTGTAATTTTACCTATTTTTTGTAATATTCCGTATTAGAACAGGGTACTCATCACCCTCCTGCAATATGTACCCTCTCTAACAAATCACCCTGTATACCTACTGCATGTACGTATGGGAGATTTTTTCCTCGTAGGTATATTTATGAACACTAGTATTATAAGTTTAAGTAAAGTATTTCGTAAAATGTGTAGAATTTTTACATAACATTCGATTTGAAATGTAATTCGATTAAAAATTCGGCATAAATTGATTTATTGTAATGACCATGTAATCCTTTATGCGTAAAATTATAATGTATTGTAGTTTATATCGGTGGCAACCTCTATCAACACTAATAAAAAATATCACAGACAAAACTTCAGCAATACAATCTAACGAAAATCATAAACCAATATCAAAATTGCTTTATCTCTAAAATTCCCAGGATCAATGGCCCGAATTCCCAGATATATGGGCGAACAGACTTACACTAATCCCTGGGATACCCGGCGGGGTACCCGGGTACCTGGGGATCTCGGGTAAACCTTGAGCTTAAGCAAATATGTAGATTATTTAGATGTAGTTACGAATACTCATGTTCTCATAAAACCTTGTATTACTTTATTTTATATTACTTGAAACGTGTATTGTGTGCCAAATAAAAAAACAATAAGAAGGTTAACTCAGGTTAACTTTTCATGTTTGAAATCGATGTAATTTGTTAGCATTTTTTGATTATATAACATCTTAATATCGCATTACTACTAATTAGTTTTAGTAGTTAGTTTAACCCTTTGACGCTCACAGGAAATATTTTTCCCTTCTACAAAAATCGTTATTGATTAATTATTATTGAATCGATATTTTTTTAATGAATGTCTAACGGTATGTCTAGGTATGTTGTGTTAAAATGTTGCTCATGAAATTAATAGGAAAATTAAATTTGTACACCCTACATTTTTTTTCTAGTGAATTAATAAAGTAACAGACTTTATTAATTCAATTTATATATTTAGTCTCAGCCGTCTTATTGTCCTGAAAGGGTTAAGCTATTTATGGGTTTTATTAGGTACATACCATAACAAACTCTCGTATTATTAAGGTACAGAAAAATAGTAATTCTTCATGAGAGACACTATTGTCTAATTTATGATTATTTAGTGCAAAATTACAAGTCATAGTTCACATTTCACAACCTTTAATCACCTTAATTACATCACGTCACACATCAAAGCCAGTTTTTGCTACACAATTAATCCGTAAGACCAAGTTCGTTCATCACGCCATTGTTACAAAATAAGTACTGAACAGAAGAAAATATTCATGAAAATCGTAATTGACAAACTAACAGTTTAATGCACTTCTAAATGTTACGAAATACCAAATCATATTATTATACAAAGACGATAGAACTATCATGCAGATCAGAAAGATAGTGTACCTAGCAAGCAGGGGGACGGCGCGACGGGAAAGAGTGCCGAGCGCGTAACGCGTCCCGTCCTCCCTTCAAACCCCGTGCTGGGTTCTGGCCTCAGCCGGGGTTCGGACGCTGAGTGTGAGCGGTTGGAGGTTTTAGTGAGGTTCAACTCCCACATACATACTCCCACGTACATGGGGATCCGGTGATTTCCTCCTACTGAAAAAAAAAGCAAGCAGTTTTAGTTTGCACTTTGCTCCTTACAAGTCAAAAATTTTAACCCTAGTGGAAATGTCTACGTTTCGTGGCCAAAATTAGAGTACTAAAATACATAATTAATACTGCTCTATAGTAAAATCACACTGTGCTTAAGTTCCCCCTAATATATGCATATTATCTAACCCAGTTCACCCCACCTCCCCTTAGTTACGTGTTCTAAATTTATAGTTCGCTGTTGTGTGCATTGTTTCCAGGAAGATTTAGATAGATGCCTCGAGCGTGGGACCGAGGTAGAAATTGATTTTGATGAAATAGTTCTAGTTATTGTTGGGTTCTAAGAATTTTAGGATAGCTACATTTTGATATTTAGATGTTAAACTTCAGTAACATTTTCTAGATTAAGGTTTCTCCTAAGTTGTTGTTTTCCTAAGATTTATAGATGAAGTTTTTGTAAAAAATATATAATTTAATTTTTTTCTAATTTAGTTAGTTCGATTTTCATACAAATCAAACAATTTATGAAAAATCTTTAAATGCAGTATTATTCAATGTCACATTCTATTTTCAATATTTAAAGTACTTCCCGTTCATGTCGCATAGTTTTGGGACACCCTATATAGCATCTTTGGATGATTGAACTACATAATATTATAATTATACTTTGATGTACCTACGGACTTCCCAAACTATTCGTATTATCCCTTGTGTAATATTAGTGCCCTTTGATCTTACGAATCGATTTTAAAGCGGGGATGCTTGACGAATTATATATTAAGTGAGAGAGTATCATCAGGAGAATCACAGTGAACAAATGTAATAGGATACATTGTGTCGAACACTGTAAATACAACAGTACAGTATATTAATAAATATGAGATCGATTTATGGCATTTAAGACAACTTACTTTAAATAAAAATCATTACGTTGTTTATTGCTATATGTACGGTGCTCATTCCCAATTCGTGAAGTTCTCCTGAAGTTTATCTCCATGTTTGTAGGAAACATTGCCAATTATTAAGCCGGTTATGGGGTGTGTTATTCAAAGATTATGTATGTTTCACAGATTATTTGAAAACATGGGTTGGTTCCACCGTATTGGTACATTATTTGGTACCTATCAATTTTTGAATAAACTTCAAAATTAGATGCATTGACTCGATTTCCTTGGTGCTATAGTAGCACTCTTCATCAAACAACTTGACTTTAACCTCGGTACTCATCCTGATGTAGCATTGAGGGACTTGAGGAAGTTGGGAATATTAGCACCTACGGCCCACATGTATTCATCGTTATGAATATATCATGCTTTGATATTAGTAAAACTTACTGTGTTATTTAAGTCTAGGTTAAGGAGGTTATATGATCGGAAGTGGTCAATATTTTGTCATTAAATTTATTTACATAGTAAACATTAAAACCAGCAAAATCATTCATTAAAAGCCAGATAAAACTGAATAAATTATACATAATATAAATAATACTCGTATGCTACTTAGATTCTAGCGTATGTTTTCATAACTCAATAAGGTTAAATGTATAAAACATATGAGCACATAGAGGCTTCAAACGTTCGGAGTCCGTTATACATAATGTATATAAGGATAACAAAGCTTCCATGTAGCTATGTGTTGCCCACCAAATTCAGGAAGACTACAAGTGATAAGATGTAGCGATTTGTAAGCCATATCTCATTGACTTAAAAACGTATTTGTTAGTTTATGTAATTTATTTGTACTTTTAACATTCGTACTTTTATTGATGAGCTTTAAATCATCTTAAGAACCGAAAAAAAGGTCATCACTTTTCTTATTGTCTTTTTTGTCTACCTTGAATTGCCAGTCTCTGCCTGTAGGTACTATCGATCTTCCTACCTTTTGAGTCTATGTTTTCTCTTCTATTTCTCCAACGAGTTATTAAAATTAGAAAGATTGAGGTAATCTGCGTTATTATATTGGTCTTTAAGTTAATAGTAAAAAAACATATGCAAAAGTATATTTTGGGTCAATCTAAGCTGAACACAGTAAGATTTTAAATCACATATATACAGTATTCGCTGTATCCTATACATTGTTGTAGTTTCCGGACGGGTGGGCGAATGACAAAGGAGATTCCGGCAGAACAAGCCCGCAAACAAACATCCAAGCGCTTCGCATAGCTCGTGAACTGTCAACCACGATATCAAATTAGACTGTATCTTGTATATTTCGCTCGAGGTATTTAATTATGTGCGCTAGTATATTTGTTTTGGGGAAAGTTATGTGACCTACTAGAGTGCGCTAATAATAATAGTTGAGACTTTTTGCAAGAATAGTTTCAAAACTAATTGCCAGATTTTGATAAAATCTTAAATCGCTTCACAGTAATCGCTGTACAGTAATATTTAGTAATTATAAAAGAAAAAACTTACTAAACTAACTTATAAATGTAATTTACCCATCCATTGGTTCATCGCATCATCAACCGAAACTTCGTATTTTAGAATCTCATCATTAGATGTTTACTACTGAACAAAGGTTCTCCCAAACCTTGCCACAACGATAGGCCTTGCGTCATTTGCATTCAGTAAATATTCTCAGCCCGACTGGTCTATCTTGAGGAAACTCTGAGTTCACGTTGTGCCTACCGGTTTGTATTCGCTAGTGTCACCATTACCTTTTCGACCCTTTTTGTGTCAATTAACTTATCATTGATTATCCTTATTTCAAACGCAGTCTCAAGAAGATTTCTTATCTAATATAGTTCAAATTCAATTAATTATCGACAGCGAACTTCAAGTGTATGTAAAGGATCCGTAGTAGTACATTATTCAGAGGAGCTCATATATTTGGATGGTACATGCGCGGCTATTTACTTAGAGTATTTGCCCGGGGCGGATTGGAGACCGGCGGGTTACAAACGTTTGCATTACCGACAGAATACAGAGTAGAGATGAGCTAGGAACTGATAATATCGATAGAGTAAAAATAGTAAGATTACAAAAACAAAAACCAAAGCGAAAAAATGTTTATAAACATTTTTCACTTTGGTTACGTATCAGGCATTGATCCCTAATCTAATTAGATTATTATATTATTTCATTTAAAAATAAATGTTCTGTTATTGGAACCAATTGGAAAATTTAATATTAATCTCATTAGACCTATTAAATTGAGAACATGGCTTTAACATAACAATTGTTCATTCTCTTTAAAACTAGTGTGTATCTAGATGAAAAAAAGGTAAATAATGTTTTCGATTATCATTCTTCCAACATTTAAGTAGTAAGGACAAGTTTTTTAAAGTTACCGATCATTTTAACAATCAAGAACCTCCAATCTACATTATTTATCGACAAATATTTTTCCCAACACTAGCAGCATAGCCCGTGGTGCTAGCGGGGCGAAACCGAATTCCCGAAACGTCTAATAAGTTGGATGGTAAGCTGACAGCACTTTATACATATATACACGACATAGCCAATTTAATAAGGCCTCTCTGCTCCAACATGCCCCCCGTTTTGAAGGGACCACGATGGATCTATGTTAGTTTGTCGCTCGTGTGAGTCTCATTTGCGTACGCTAGTTACTTCGTAGTTAGAGATTGAAATTAGGAAATGTTTAGTTTGGCAAAGGGTTGTTAAGGATTTGATATTTTAGAGGAAGGATTCTGTTTGTGAAGAAACATCCGCAATTGCTTTGTAAATGAAAAGCTTACCATATCGTCTAAAGAAACAACAGAAAAGGAAGTTCAAAATAGAATTTAACTATTTTTTTGTGTGTAAATTCTCATAACAAAATATTTCAATTGAAAAAACTTAAATACCACTACATTATGTCCTTATTTAAGAGCGTTTGATTCATACAAAAATGTATTTAAACATCACTTTTCATTTAAAATTATTACAATTTATAAAACCAATAAATCCAAAATAACATCCCGAGAACAAAAAAAGTAAACCAATAAGCGGACCGATTGGATGAAAAAACAAACGATTGTAAAAAGACAAAGTCCTCCGACCTTCGTCGGATTAATGAACTAATTACGAGGAAGACGGTAAAAAATACTTCAAGTCTGAACGAGAGATTCACTTTTCACTGTTTGAGGTAGGTCCGGGAAGATTTTTACGTCAGTTTTCTTGTCTTCGTTTGTACAGTTGGAGTGACGGGGATTGCCGGCTAGTTGGGATTTTTTATTTTGATAGGAACTAAGATTTGTTTCATAAGTAGATGTAAATATGTGTTATTATATGTAATAGTAGTAGTGGAATCACAACAGTGTTTCGGATAGTGCTTTTGCTTACTGTCCGGAAAGTTGATTTGGTTTATACGGTCGGAGGCTTTATTTTAGGTGCAAAGCTTAAGTGAAATCATAGAACATGATTTAGTATTACTTTGTTTTTCATGTTATATTATTTAATATTTAACTTAATTATTACACACACAGAAAAAAATAACACGAAATGTAAAATGCTACTTTTTGCCTACAACAATTCTAAAGCGTTCAATATTGCTTGATGCCAACTATTATTCTAACCAATCTAAAGATCCTAACAATCATCAATGCTGAACCCAAATATTCAATAATTTAAATTAAAACAACAGCCAAGACACAGTACACCTTAATTCTCTCTCGCGAACAGTACCGCGTTGAGCAATCATAATGAATATTTTATTTTATCATAGCGAGCTTCCTCCCTTCCCGCCCCCACCTCCCCTCCAGCCATGAACTTGACACCGAGCGAAAAATTAGTTCACAAGGCGAAAGTGAACTTTGTACAGAGTTTGCACTTTTTGAACGAACCTAGACTGAGAAAGAGTTCGAAGTTTTGAAGCCAGTTCAAGTTTTATAGACGCGAAGCTCAGTTTTATGGTTTAGAATGTAGTCTTATGTTAACTTCACATTAAAGGCTGCCCATTAACATGGTGGCAATATTGGCGATATTACATAGAGGTATATAAAAAAACAAAAATTGTGCAGGCAATGATAAACTGTATAAAATCAAAGCCACGGTTTTCGGTTTTTCAGTTATAATAAGTATAAAAGTAGCTCTGGGACTATTTTAAGGTAAAATCCAAGGCAATTAGGTATGTTGGTTTTATATAGTTGTGAACTAAAAGTGTAATATAAAACCTCAAATTTTTTTTGGTGCCGAAAAGTGACAGTTTACACATCACCTATTTTTCAATGAGTATGTCTTTTTGTTTTTTTTTTATTGCAAGATAGATAAACCTACGGTTCACCTGATTGTAAGCGGGTACCGTTCCACATGAACCTCTGCAATGCCAGAACACTACCCAAATTATAGGACTTTTCTTAAACCACGTTTATGTTAAAATCATTTTAAACTACCAATAATCCTATTACGAAAATCAAATCTCAAAAAAACATCGTCCATTTTCTCCCGCCAAAAACTCCTCCACTAATTAACTCAATAACTTTTCAAACATAAAAACACAGTTTCGAGCGCAGTTCAAAAAACACTCGTGAATTAACATACTTTAGTCAAAGCCAAACTAACCAGGAAAGGGTAAAACCTAACATATTACAGGCATTCAGTGTACGACGCTAATTAAAAACATACACAGGCTGAGTTTCAAAGTAGTTCCGCTACCCGCCGCTAGTGGCGCTTTGACGAATCTGTTGTGGGCTGTCGTTTTCATTTTTTAATGAGGTCGTGGCCTTTGAATATGTACTTTAGGAGACGATACGACGAAAATACCGTTGTTAATTTGTATTAACATTGATTAATACTGTTATATTATACCTATAATACCAACGATACTGATAAAATGAAGCTTTACGCAATAATACCATAAGATATCTTCTCTAATATATAAAATTGTCGTGTCACGGTGTTCGAACTTGAACTCCTCCGAAACGGCTCGACCGATTTTGATGAAATTTTTTGTGCTTATCCGGTACCTATGAGAATCGGCCAACATCTATTTTTCATCCCCTAAATGATAGGGGTAGTCCAACCCTAATTTTTTTTTTCGGCGCAGACGAAGTTGCGCGAGTCAGCTAGTAACATATAAAAACATATGAATATCACTTACATTATTACTAAACGGGTTCCTACCACGATTATTTTTAATTGATAATTGTAGATAACCGCGAGTGTTTAAAGAAATTTATTAACATGAGAATAATTAAATAACACTCACTAGATGACAGTTCCTTATAAGAAAATGTAACTAGAAACTATTCATACGAGATACTTAACAAAACTTTAAACGTAATGATTTGTAGAAAATGTAAATTGCATGCAGTCGAGTTCGAGCCGCCTTACGAGAAACACTGTATACGAAAAAGTGAACAATAAACATCAAGTATAATAAACTTATTCAGACACTCGCGGTTTTCTATAATACTTTCATGCATTTTTAACGGGTTCTTACCACGATATTTGATTAATTGAGTTGTCTCGATATTTCAACGTTGTTGCAAACGTCATGACGCAATTAAATATCGTGGTAAGAACCCGTTGAAAATGCAAGAAAGTATAATACCTGTACTGTACTGTAACAACCCATTACTGCCCACTGTTGGGCTCAGGTCTCCTCCGAAGAGGGTTAGGCATAGTCCACCACGCTTGCCTAATGCGGATTGGGGACTTCACATATCTTCAAAGGATTTTTAGAACCCTTTTCCGATATGCAGGTTTCCTCACGATGTTTTCCTTCCGCCAGTGGTGTTGTGAAAAATTGCACATAAATGTTTTTCATATTAAGATTTAGAGGTACAAGCCGGCCGGTTTTAAAAACGCGACCTCCCGTGCGGAAGGCAAGCGCTGCAACCACTCGGCCACCACGACTAATACCTATTTCTTCATATTGGTATCTCCTGTTATATTAGCTCTAAAAGTTACGTTCTTGTATGGCCGATGCGATACGCAAAGGAGCCTAGTTTCAGCTGTGTGCGTTACTGAAAGAGTTTTAAGCAGGCTTTCATTTATTCATAGAGAATGATGGGACGGTAGACCTTTTAAAGTAGCTATACTGTTGTGTCTTGTAAGCTAAATTTAGTTGTAAATTTTGCTTAAAATAGAAGTGTATAAATTTTAATTAGGAGGACTAAAGTTTTTTAATAAGAATGTTTGAAGTCTTGATTCTTTTACATTGTTTTTAGCTGTCTAGTATTTTAGGATAGTTTTGTACTGTTTCCTTTCTGCTGTAAACATATTATGTAGGTACCTATGGAGCTTTTGCGAAAAATGAGAAAAGGGAATATTTGAACAACTCCCTTCGACTCTGCATTCCAATTAAATAGAAAAGTCCTGTTAGAAATTGTAGGTACTCAATGACTATGAGATCCAAATAGGACTGTTAGAATGAGCATCTTTTGAAACGAGATACGTTGACGCCATTGTTGTGTTTTAATTTCTTAAAATGAGAAATATCTTTCATAAATCACAACCAATTCATAAAATAAGGTTTAATAAAATAAGTCAGTAAATACACATAATTTATTATACAGGCACCTTCAACTAAAAGTTAAGCCTCAAAACTAGTTTCTTAGTTAAACGCATATAATACCTAGGTATAGACTATATACTAACTTAATTTTCGTTTATAAGTATTCCGTCACATTCATGTAGGTAGTCACCTTTTTTATTTTTTATTGCAAGATAGATAAACGAGCCTACGGCCCGCCCGATGGTAAGCAGCCACCGTCGCTCATGAACCTCTGCAATGCCAGGGCAAAGAGGGGCCGTTATCTATCACTTACTCATACAGGACTTTTCTTAAACCTCGTTTAAACAGGGACATGTCATAGCGCTCCGGGAACACCGCGGACGGACACCTTTTCATTACTTGAAAGATCCTGATCACATTAGACGATGAGTACCGCCTTTGAATGCTTATTTTAAAAGAATCACCTTCGATAGTACCTCCTTACCGCAGGAATAGAAATCTATAGAAAATGAGCTCCGCACTCAATGTGTTAAAACTTAAAAGTGTAAATAAAATATACAACAATGGAACAGTTTGTGTGGAAAAACGACACATGGGATTTTTATTATAATTAGGTTGAACTGTTTAAGTAGGTACTCTTTATCTGTAAATAAAGCAACTAAAATTTATTCTATACTAGATGACCCTCGCAACTTCGTCTGCGTTACAAAGGGGTTCAAAAATTGTAGCCTATGTGTTATTCTGATGTATAAGCTATATTGTGGTAAAGTTTCATTCAAATCCATTCAGTAGTTCTTACGTGAAAGAGTAACAAACACCCATACATACAAACTTTCGCCTTTATGATATATATTAGATTGTTTTTATGTCTTACAAGTAGAAAACATCACTTAGACTAATTTGAGAATAGAGCCATCTATCCGCGAGTAGCTTTAAACTTTTGTTTACATCCATTATAAAGAGATGGCGCTAGTGTGTCTTAGCATTTTAATTCTCTGTCACTCAAAACTTATTAAAGTAATAAGAATACAGAGAATTATAGTGACTTTCTTGCTAGGTGCTATCGGTTCAAATTCAAAATCATCAAACACAGAAATTCTCAAAAAAAAAGATTTAATAATTTTGAAATAAGAACGTTTGTAAAACATATTTTGGCAGTGTAAGAATGGTTTTACTTATTAATGCTTTTAGTTTTCTACGTAATATCTTATGAAAACGCATTACATAAATTGAATGATATTTTATCAACAAAAAAGAATCGAATAAAACCTATAATTCCAACAAAACAAATAAACTATTCTGAAATCGAATTCTTCTGTCAAACGCTCTGTCAAATGTAGATTTTTGTAGGAGAAAAACATAATGAAAATAAATCCAACTTTTCGATATTAAAATGACAAATCTCGAGTATTTTAGTGGATAATAATCTCCAGTGAATTAGTTTCAATTAGAAATGGTTCGATGGAGGTATTGTTTGGTACTGGCCGTACTACTCTTACTACCAGTGAGGACCGGCTCCAAAACGGATGATGAGGATGATGAAGAGTAAGTTAATAAAAATAAGTAGAAATATGTAGGTAATCATTCTGCATAGTATAGAATATCTGTATAGCAAAGAACAATAATTTATTTCTAAATTTGTTAATTTGATTCACATGTACCTATTTTTTTAGAATATAAATATTATTTCATTTATTTTTGTAATTTTAATTGATAATTCTTTTTCTTGGTGTTTATTTAATTTTTGTTTTTTTTTTCTGTTTTTCTTATTGTTATTTTCTTTTATTTTTATTTTTATTTTCACTAACATTTGTGACGTCACTGCCAGTTGGAACTGAAAACCAGCGTTATATGTCGGTTGGGGGTGACATATAACATTAAGCTGAGTTCCGACTGGTTTGTGATGAAAACTTATTTATTCCAGGTTTGTTTTTTTTTTTTTTCATTTCTGTAATTTTATACCTGTTTTCATCACAAATAAACGATGTCTATGTCTATGTCTATTTCCTGATGATATCCAAATATCGTTGTACTTTTATGTCTCTTTGTTTTATATTAAAATTATTGGATTTTATGAGCCCTAATGATGCAAATAAAATGGTAGTTATAATATTAAGAGATTCGTTGTCCCTAATAAGTAACAATAAGACGGCGAGAACCAAACAGTAATATCTGCAAAGTTTAAAAATGTTGTTTCTATCACAGAAGAAACGAAGAAGGAGATGAAGAAGAAGACAATAACGATGACGACGAAGAAGAAGAACCACAAGAGAAGATTGAACCTATCGGCAGAAGAGCACCGCCCATCCTGGTCTCTTACAAGACGGTAGCTCCGGTTACCAGAACGCCCAGTAGGAGACCATTGGAGTGTTACGTCTGTGCATATACAACTGAACGGCCACTTAGGGCCTGCCTAGATCCTGCTAAACATAGGTATGACGTTCTTTGATACTGCTGAGTCTCTTGATAGTAGGATTCGCCCATCCTGGTCTCTTACAAGACGGTAGTACCGGTTAGTAGGAGACCATTGGAGTGGACAACTGAAAAGCCGGTTTGGTCCTGTCTAGATCCCGCCAAATAGGTATAACGTTCTTTGAAATCGCTTTTCTTTTAATATCTTGCAGATGAGATGTCCTTAATTGTATGCGGTAAGAGTCTACAGCTATGCGTTGTGATGGCCGAGTTTTTTAGCCCTTGCCTTCTAATATGTGCAGTTTATTGTAGCAGCAATGTCTCAAAAACGTAAAGAAATTTGCGATGTATATTTGGCTTAGGCACCCTTCGAAGATAATTTAAAGTCTCTAACCCTCACTAGATTTGTCTTATTTGTCTATTGGGGAGACTACAGCCCAGAAATGGGCTATTCTTCGCTAGTAATAATTCTGAAAGTTAATGTAGAAGATATGAGAATCATCTCAATCATCTTCAAACTTAACGCATCATTCTATAAAAATTTAGTGAAAGTATGTTTTTCTTTCAAAATTTCCTAATTGTTTGACTGTTACAGAGTACACGTGATAACATGTCACAGTCAAGAAGAGAAGTGTTTTACGACTGTCATATCGAAGGGTGCTGATAATAATTACGAAGCTGTGATACGTGGATGTAAGTCTGGATGTATAGGAACACCAGATACATCGTGCTGTGAGGTTAGTTTCAAATTCAGTTGGTTTCTAAATTAGAATTAAGGAGGATTTTGTTGTTTATATAGTCGTGGTGGCCGAGTGGTCGAAGCGCGTCCTTCCGAACGGGACTTCGCGGGACCTCTAAATCTAAATGTGAAAAAGATTTAGTTGCAATTTTTCACAACACCACTGGCTAAAAACGGTGAAGGAAAACATCGTGAGGAAACCTCCATGTCGGAAAAGAGTTCTAAAAATCCTTTGAAGATATCTGAAGTCCCCAAGCCGCACTGGGCAAGCGTGGTGGACTATGCCTAATCCCTCTTCTGACGAGACCTGAGCTCAATAGTCGGCAGAAATGGGTTGGTACAGTTGTATGTGATCTTTATAGATAGTGCTATTTTAAATGGAGAAAATCGCCAGATTTCATGTCTGAATGTTGTGGTATTTTTACTGCACTAAAACCTTTAAACTCTGGCAAAACCCTTCTGAGGCTAGAACCCCGCACAGTGTTATCCAGGTCGGTTCGACGTATTACGCACTACAGCATTCTTCACCGTTGCGACAATAGACAATAGAGTTTTCATTGTATAGGATCTATTCTAGTTTTGTCTCCATCATTGAAGTCTGTTTATGACAGTAACTTCTAACATAGTTTATAGAATAGACACACACACACACATTTAATTTTATTGACTTAATTTTAAACCATCAACATCACCAGCCCGGTAGACGTCTATTGTTGGCAATAGGTTTCCTCTAAACCTTGCCACAATCCATCACGCGTTATTTGCATCCAGTTACTTCACGCGATCTAGTATAAATTTGCACAATGGTTTTTTATTAAAGTATGCTTTTATTCCAACATCTATGGGTCTAATCTACTGTCTACAAGTATGGAAAATCATCATTTCATCTTATTTTTCAGCTAAGTCGATGCAATAATCAAGCGTTTGCGATGCCAGTCATATCGAAACACATTCTCACAAAAAGCAAGACTGAAAAAACGATACCGCCCACTATTTTGTTCTTTGTTACTGTTCTCTTGCTTTTGCAAACCGTCGTCAAGGTGGCGTTTGTTTGAAACAAAAAGATTTGGTGCAAAAGTTTTTATTTTTTATTTTTTTGAAGTGGTTTGGAGGTGTGGTTTTATTTTTGTGAAATATACTGTTTTTTAATGTTATGTTTTTTGTTTTATAATTTGCTTGATTATGAAAACTTGTAGCACTAAAAGGACCATCTTTCGTACTTATCGTATGTATCGCACACAAATCACGGTAGTCGGAGTAAATTTTAAATAAGTCCCGACATTTCCTCTCTATTCTATAGATAGCAAGAATACATATATTTTTAGATATAATTTTTAAAAGCAACCTACATAAAAATAATTATGTTCAATTCACTTTCAAAAATTAATTAATACACGCGTCAATAAAAAACCTTTTACATTTAATAATAAATCTTTCCAACATTACCAGTCTATTTAAAGGCAGCTAATTTCCCGAAATATCAGGAATTCAATACTCGAAATTTCAAAGGGACTTCCAAAGGGCTCTCATAAAAAGCCTTATGATTGAAAAGGGAGGGTCACTCGACCTCCGCGGTCAAGACCCTTCCACACAATTGACTGACTTCCGTCCTTGTGAGTTACCATATTGTGAGAAGTGCAGAATTTTCTAATATTACCAATGGAAAACTCCTTTTGAAATAGATTCTGGGTCTTGCTAGTTTACGTCGTTTATGATGTTATAATTTTAAATGAGTGTTATAGTTCGTTTTTTTGCGTTTTTTGCGTTGAATGACATGATTCTTAGTTTCTATCTCGCTGACTTTGTATCAAACTACTTAAGGTCTATCTGCTTTAAAACGAATGTAAAGTAGTTGACCATTTTTAAAACAGTTGATTTCATACAAATATCAAAGGACTGTAACAAAATATAGTAAAATTAAATCAACATTCACTTAACTTCTCTGTTCCGAAAAAAGGATGAAAAATTGAGTGACAAATTATCCAATAAAAGCGTGCAAAATGTTTCCATCAAATCCGCTCAATTTCACCCAACACCCTCGAAAGCTTTACAAACATGTGAAAATCAACCCATAGGAAATGCCAATAAACCAAAATTTTCCACCCTCGAACACTTTATTTAGGGTGTCCAGCGTGTTAAGAAGCCAGTTCACTTGTTCCAACATATGGACCAAATCAAGGGGACATTGGAACCAAATGAAATCAGCAGCCGACTTCGATTTTAACACAATAGGATAAGGGTCACAATCGTTTGATAAATAGTTGTTTGGTGTTGGCATAATGAAAATTTTTGAGGGCAGGAAAACTCTCGATATCCTGACCGGACTTGGCGATTTTTATTGGGCATAAACAAGGGTTCCGATGGTGTTAACCGAGATTTGGGCCGTGTGAAAAGTTTGGTCAAACAATGTACGAGGGTGAGATGAATGTGGGATCCGTGTTGATACGGGAAGTTATCGGCTATGAGGGATCGACCTCGGATCATTACGGTTTTGTTTTGATTTCAATTTCAAAGATGAAATTTTGATGGAATATGAACCCTTGGCGTAATATGGGTCCAAGATGTTGTAGAGTGAAATCCCAGTCACCCCAGACTTACATCAAATATTTTCCAATGAGCCAGACAAATCTGACGGGCCAAACATCCCGCCAGACTCATTAAAACTTTTAAAATATTTTGAAATATTTTGCTTATTAATATACATAAAATTCAGCATTCCTAAAATAACGTAAGTAACGTTTTTTACGACTTTTAAAGTGTCTGGCAAAAATTATGGCCCACAGGAAGTGTCTGGCAATTATGTTTATTTGTTTATAACAATATTATATATAACATATATGTAAAAACCAGTCTTCCTACTTTAACGTAAGTTAGCATGATTTTTCACCACGTTTGATACCTGCTACCTGTAAAACGGCCCCGCTTTCAGCTTAGCGAGTATCCATTCCTTTCTAACGTATGTTATACTACCAATCCTAAAAATTACACCTTTCCTAAAATGACGTCTGGGGTGACTGGGATCTTGGTCCATTGTAAGATGGTTTGAAAGTATTTTCGTGGTGTGTTTTGATAACAAGATGAATTTTTTAAAGAATTGACTTTAATTGTTAGTACTAAGTGTACTTATTATTTGATTGAAAGAAATCTTCAGACGTGTGGGAGTAGAACCTACCAAGAACCAATTGCTCACACTCATTTGCACCTGCGATACTCTTTATTTTACTCTGGGTGTATCTTTTTACTACCTTGTTGCTAGACGAGCTAACGGGCCACCTGATCGTAAGCGGTTACCGTTGCTCATGGACTTCTGCAACGTCAGAGGACACTGCGGGGCCGCTACCTACGGCCTACATTTAAGGACTTTCTTTTGCAGCACACAAGCTTAAATAAATTTTAGTTCTTGATTTATAATTTTAATCTATAACATGTAGAGTAGAGAGTACCTATAATAGAGAACTTAGAATAAAGTATTATTATTCTAAGCATATAACTATAGATGCATTTATTTGAATATAAGCGGTATTTCATGATAAAATATTATAATTCGCGATCCGGGAACAGATCCACACCTGGTTTTGATAAATAGATACAAAGAAACTATGATGGATCGATTCATTTGGCACGCTTCATCGGTCAACTTTGAGATTTGTACAACACTGCGCTAGTGATGTGATATTATGAAACAAAAAATATCGATGAGTAGGTATGTCGATTTAATAAAATAGTTGAATTACTTTTAGAGTCGTTTAGAATAATCTACTGTTGGTTGAAGGGATAAACCGCTGGCCTTCTGATCGGAAGTAATGAGTCCGAGAATCATCATCATCATGATCAGCCTATAGACGTCCACTGCTGGACATAGGCCTCCCCCAAACCTCGCCACATCGACCGGTCCTGCGCAATCTACATCCAGTGACCTCCCGCGATCTTGACCAGATCGTCGGTCCATCTTGTGGGGGTCTACCAATGTTGCGCTTACCGGTTCGTGGCCGCCACTCCAGAACTTTTCGGCCGCATCGGCCATCTGTTCCTCGCACAATGTGTCCTGCCCATTCCTCATTTCTGATTTGATCACGCAGAGAAATACCCAGCATAGCCTTTTCCATGTGTGTGTTGCCAGTGATGACCTACGGATCAGAGACTTGGCCGCTTACGATGGGTCCTATTAGACGACTCAGAGTCACTCAAAGAGCAATGGAGTCCGAGAATGCTTGCATGTATTTGCAATGCGATACAAAAAACTGTCTGTGTTTTTTATTGAGAGGTACAAGATTTTCATCACATCAAGGCAAGAACATATACCTAATTAGGAGCTTTTGTGCTCTGGATCATTACATTCTCCTACACTCTACTACAGGGCCAGAAAAACTCATTCCTCTTCACCCAATATTATCGATAAATTCCCATCACTATCGCCTAGTGACAAGTTTAATACGCATTATTGACCGGATGATCAATGACTTGAGCGTATTTAGATCAATAAAATAATGCGAAATCATCGTATTCATTGTATTCAGCACCCATATTGACCGTTTTACTTATCATTGAAAATATTATGCATTATGTCGTGTAATCGGCGTGTGCCCGTGGCTAACTAACGCAATGGAATAGTGCTGTGTCATTTCAACGGTTTGTTTGTTGTTTCTTATGAAAAAATGTTAGTTTTCTACGTTTTATTTGGTGTAGAAACTTGCAGGGCATCTGATTTTATGTGGACCAGACGGGGTTATGATTGAAGTGAGAGGAAGCTACTTTTGGAAGACGTAGATTCAGAGTATACAATTCGTGTAATGCCAATTGAAATAATATGATCCATGATTAGAAGAAGACTGGATGATATTGGTACAACTTTGCAGAATACTGCTAGCTTAAATTACATCACATTTTTTTACCATTACTTGATCCGCACATATAAGACTACAAAAGCTTTCAAAGATATGTCCAATCCCAATGTTTTAGAGAAATGTGCCCTATACCTGTTCCCTCGACAGAAGAGTCTAATTAAAGGTAGTACATAATATATCTTACATTATTAATGCTACTGCAAGCTCGGTACAGAGACAAAGAGTCTGCAGCACGAATACTTGTCGGTTTGTTGACCGTCGGCCTCCACCACGATCCGGAAACTTCGATGGGCGGACACTATAGATCAATAACTGCAGAACAGACAATATCCATAATAATATTAAAATTTATATTAGTTTACAAGGAACATTAAAATATTTTGAATCTAAATGTGTATGTTTTAGAAACAGCAATAGAACGTCTTCAGGTTTTATGACTCATCATCATCATCATCAGCCTATAGACGTCCACTGCTGGACATAAACCTCCCCCAAACTTCGCCACATCGACCGATCCTGCGCTATCTGCATCCAGTGACCTCCCGCAATCTTGACCAGATCGTCCGTCCATCTTGTGGGGGGTCTACCAACATTGCGCTTACCGGTTCGTGGCCGCCACTCCAGAACTTTTCGGCCCCACCGGCCATCCGTTCTTCGCACAATGTGTCCTGCCCATTGCCACTTCAAAGATGCAATTCTTTGGGCTATGTCGGTTTTATGACTAAATGGAATTATTTAAGAGTCCATAAGCGATGGTAACTACTTACGATCAGTGACCCGTTAGCTCGTCTGACATGACAATAAAAAAGTCAAACACTGACCAAATATGTAACTTTCACTATCATTACTAACATCAATCCGTAGCCGTCTATTGCTGGATATAGGCCTCCACCAAATTTCTCCATAACAACCAATGCTGCACTGTTTACATTCAGTGGATTCCCGTCATTCCACACACATCATATTCTGCTCGTTTGGAGTCATTTAAAAGCGTAACTTATACTATACTATCTATATTTAATGAAAAATGGAACAAAAAAAATACAAACTGGTATCCTAGACACAAAAAACGAAAGTGTGAAAGACCTTTTCAGAGATGGGAAGACGATATTAAAGTTATAGCAGGAAATTTATGGTCAAGAAAAGCAAGAGACAGAGACGAATGGAGAAAGTTGGAAGAGGCCTTTGCCAAATTAAGACAAACGGATTAAATTATAAACTAGTATTAGTAGTAGTATATAAGTTAGTATAGTAAGTTTTTTTGTATGCATAATATCCGAAATAAAGATTATTATTATTGTCTATATTTAATGAATATATTCTGTGACAGACGACCAATGCGTTAGGATGGACAGTCTGTTTATTTGCGTACGACGTGTTTTGTTTGGCTTCCAGCCAGATGACCGCGCGTTGCGGCTGCAAATCTCAAGTGCACTCGGATACATCGTGTAATATTTATTCTTTAGTATCTACAACAGTTCTTATTAGTTCAATACTGGCTTTTCCAAAGTTTTACAACCGAATTCTGATTCTGATTCGGAATGGATGTTTCAGATTATTTTAGTCAAACAGATGCATTTAGTCTAAGATTTACCCACATTACTATCAGTGGCGTGCATGCATATTAAACTCAGGGTATGCAGAAATATAAATCTGAATAATTTATGTCCTATAATCAATTTAATTTAACTTTTACGCTAAATGTGTGCCAATTATAGTAATGAAAAGTGTATGTGTGTTAGGTACTAAATATAATAAAATTAATATTTTTGATCACGATGTACATACTATTGGTCTGCAAAGTGCATTAACTCGTCCGAAAAGTTTATTTTTAAATGGAATTCGGACGCCGAATAAATATTTGCAGATGATCTTCAAATAATGCTTCTTGCGGATTCATTTATTTGCTTTACATATTTTACCGTGTTTTTGTAATATGGAGAATATGAATTTATGTAGGTTTAACTTCCTTGTAATATGTAAAAACGGATTTATAATAGAGTGTGTTTAACAATACATATGTATATATCTTCTAATATATAAAATTGTCGTGTCACGGTGTTCGAACTTGAACTCCTCCGAAACGGCTCGACCGATTTTGATGAAATTTTTTGTGCTTATCCGGTACCTATGAGAATCGGCCAACATCTATTTTTCATCCCCTAAATGTTAGGGGTAGTCCACCCCTAATTTTTTTTTTCGGCGCAGACGAAGTTGCGCGGTTCAGCTAGTATACTATACATATCTTTAAAAACTCAGCCATAACTTAAAAGATCACAATAATTATCCAAAATGGGTACTTTCCAAAAAAGTTCTAATATTTAAATTCTCCTCATTTTACTTTGCTACCTCACCATGTTTTGATCCACCAGCGCTTATGCAGTTATTAAACTATTTGCTCGTTTTCTCTTGCTTGATAGGCAATAGAAAAATAGAAACCTTAGCCTATAGTTTTTCTACCCACAACCCTTGCTGGCCTCCAAGTATCTATATATAGCTACAACTTTATTTGCGTCCGTTCCTCTAAAGTTTTGCCACAAAAATTACGTGAATTCGTGACAAAATGAAAGAAACGTGATGCGGGTTCAAAGTTTAAAACTACAGCAAGTGAGGTGGTCGGCTCTAAGATAATAAATTCACTTATCAACTTAGACGAACAAACGACCAAGTTTTTCGACTTACGATCTTAGTTCAAGCTAGTTTGAAGAGGTTAGTAGTATGGAGTCGGAGTCTTGTTGTTAAAACTTATTATTTCAACAAGCAAGTGTTTATTTATGTATGTTGAATAATAATTTGTCTTTATTCTCTGGATGAAAAAACTTTTGCCCTAAAATAAACGATTCTATGTAATATTTTCGTTTTAAGTCAATAATATCAATTCGGAGCACATATACCTACTCTATAACACATAGGATTTATTTTATGATACCTTTTTACCTTCAAAATGCTAATGAATGGGCCCAAGTATCGCGTGCAAAACTTCCATGAATATATGTTTTTTTAAGTTTTTAATATAGGTTTATTTTCATTAATCAATGCAGAACACTAAAATTTCTATAGAATCAGCTAGAGCATTGTGGTGAAGAAATATATTGATGATTTTACTGAGTCCATCTCCATATTTAGTAGCATCCCGGGGCAGTTTTATGAGCCGGAACGGGCCCCTGATGTGACCTACAGGTATACGGGCTTGATTGAAAAGTTACTTCTAAACTACCAACTTACACTTTCAAGATATTTTACACTCTCTTCTTATGATTTTCTTTGAAAAAGGTTCACTTTTGAAACTTATTTAAATGAAACTTTGTGAGATTATAATGTTGAGTAGATATTTTTTTATAGGAAATGAAGTGTACAGCCCATTTGATGGTATAGACTACCTTCGCTTTTTTATTGCCTCGTAGGCACTTTAATGAATCTCTGTAATAAGATATCGTAAGCTTAAGACGCGGTTAAGTAGGGACAAGTCTCAGAGGAAAATACCGAAGTGGGATCAATCTCATGACATTCGTTGTTAACGATCGGCTCATAAGGTGTCAGGGTAATTACGAGACGGATACTTTTTACCTAACTTCCAGGACTTCTTATAAACCTAATCTGTGGTTAAGACATCAGTAGGCAGAAAAAAAAATGGGTGCGGTTAATTTATACACAAATAACAGTAGCTGCAAGTTTAGAAATATCCTGAACGAATCACAATAAGTTCTCATCACTAATTATAATTATGATTCTTTTCAAACAGAAAATAAATGATAATACAAAACAAATGAACGTTAATAGTCCTTACATTTACTAACAATGTATCTAGTTTTGAAGCTAGACTAATATGTTATTCATTCATGCATTGTTCACTGCACCGACAATTAGAGTGTCGTGTCCTATGTCCGACTGCGGTTGCAATTGTGCCCGGTAATAAATCGTTTGCTACGGTAATAAACGAACGTAATCTGTGGTAATGTTTGTTTGTAAACTATACTATCTAAATCTGTAGAGATTTATGTGTAGTATAATAGTTTACGCTTATTATCATCATCTTCGTTCTCAGACACAAGATGTCTTCTGGACATGGACCTATTCTAATAATGGTCGCTTGTTATTATAGAATACTATCTGCTGTGTAAACAATACACAGCACTAAAACTTACACCACTTAGGTATGAAAATAGATACTAGCTAACCAATTCTCAGACCTACTGAATATGCTTATAAAATTTCATGAAAATCAGCCCAGCTGTTTCAGAGCAGTATGGTAACTAACATTGTGAGACGAGAATTTTATATATAAGATTACTAACTCAGAAACATCCAAGCGTATGAATTTTCCATCGCCCATTCCAGGTTTTCTATCAAGGTAATAAAATTGGCATGTAAAGTCTCTTTCTTCCTCATGATTAGCATAAGGCAAGTGGAAGACCACACCCAATGTTAATCAAAGTATGTTTAGTAATATAGTGATACAGTTTGTATTTAAAAGTATTTTTTCTATGTAAGAAGAAATTAGATACTATTCCATCATACACTTCGCCAAACATTCGCCATTTCGAAAACTTAAAGATTACAGACTCAATTTCGAAATGATCGTTACTTCAGTGTTTTAGTACTTGAATTACCTTAATAAATGCTAATAAAGTATCCACACACGAGTATTAGGCGATCGTAAATCAAATAAGGCTTTGCTGTTGGTTTTTAGCGGTGGTCCTTAACAATTACGGCGTGGACCTCGGCGATATGCATGCATTGAAGTATGCTCTACAAGCAGTATTTCATTGTTTACTTAGATATTGCTAAATGCAGTGTAAAATTAAAACACAGTTTCGACTTCAAGATAGAGACAAAATTATAATAAAATCAAGATCGAAGAAGAATAAATTTTGTGAAATTAAAGGTTTAAAACAGCGTTGTATATTTATTAGGTACTCTTACGAATTATTAGTTGGATTTTTTTTTAAAATTTTCACAGCTGTATTTTCATGTACTTTTTTCTTACAACGCCTTTTTTTGTTTGTGTCAACCGATTTTATTTTCGTCTTTAATGCAGTCCTACTTTGAATCAATGTGTAACGTTTTGCAGTCATCCTTTTTAAAAACCCAAGAGGTTCTATCAGTAGTTTTTGCGTGTTATGTCAATTATATTTAAATTAGTTTAGGTTCTCCTCTTAATAAACGAAAAATACCATAACTTAATACTTGGGGGTGACGAGGCGATACGTAAGCGTCAATCGCGAATGCGTCCTGTCACCCCTATCAGCCTCGTGCCGGGTTCTGTCCCGGCCGGGGATCGGATGTCGAGCGTGAGTGGCGGGAGGTTTTAGTGCGCTTCATACCCCACTCGCGGGGCGAGTGGAAGTCCGGCGTATTCCTCCCGTCCAAAAAAAATAAAACTTAATACTTCACTTTCCCAACATTTAATTTACAATTAAGTAGAGCATCATATCCACTACCAGCGTATCAGCGGGCGTACATAATCGTTGTGGCTCGGTTCCGCTGAGAGCGCCCACGTGCTATTGTCCAGGCTTCGATCCGAACACATAATAACCAACCTATGTTGAATACATTACTGCACTCTATAAATATTCATACGAGCTTGCGTTGTTTTTAAATAGATGCATAATGCCGAGCGGGGGAGGTGTTAACGTTTTCAGTTATTTTAATGTTATGTTGTTAATTTATTAATGTTAAATAGTTATAGTTAAAATTGGATTTTTAAATTACTTATGCGTCTAGTCTTATTCTTCTGAAGTTTGAAAATGTATGCTTATGAACCTGTCCTTTTTGAGAAAAAAGCCAAAATTAAATTCAGTATAGCCAGTTTAAGCAAATTTAAAATTTGCAAACCAGCTCCTCCTTACAATTCTGTTGTCAGAGTGATCAGAGAAAGAGATCATAGTGCGTACAGACGCTTTAGCCTTTTTGAAGAATTGAAAGATTCAGCCGGGGTACTAATTCAGACACCATTCAAGCAATCTCCAAAGCCCCAAGAAACTCAAAATCAAACGAGGTAAGTGTCAGATCAGTGAGTTACCACAAAGTGGTCCTTCGAGCCGGATATCTTGAAATTACCACGGACTTAATTTACTACTCATTTTTTTTTTAATGTACAAAACTAATTATATTTGAGCTAAACAAAGTACAATAATCCCAACATCTTTAGCTGCAAAACGTGAGATGTACGTAAAGAGTGGTAGTGATTAGCAAATCGTCTGTAAGGTACAGTGGTGCAACGGCCAGAGCAGAAGGCTGCAGTCGTTATCGGTCAGGCGGCGACCTTTAAATGATGCTCGACCGCACATGCTTAGTAAAACTATTTACTGTTTTATCTCATCATGTATTATAACTGTAAGGTAATATATTAGTGAAGACACTGGATGAGAACAGTGCAGGATCGTTGTGACGTAATTTTGAGGAGACCTTTGTCAGGGGACGTTACGACCTCATTATGGTTATATAATTTTATATTATGTGTGTTATAATGTCGTAATTCTGTTTACCTTTTGCTTCAGTATATTACGGAGACGGTACGGATTTTTCTACTGAAAATATTTTAAGCAAAACTAGACGACAGACTTAAGAAAGTTTCCAGATAAAGTTCTAAAAACAATAACTCCAACCTGAAATCGTATCAAAGCCTAATAAAATAATCTTTTATATTGAAATGAGTAGTATAATCAAAAGTAACGTTAACTTTAACTATTAATCTTTGCTAAAGTTTAACATTAAGTGGCAAAGCTCATCGGTTTGACATTTCGTTTGTAGCCAGCGCCCCGGCCTCCTGACCTTATACTCTTCATCCTATTGCTGTATATATACTTCTTTAAACATAGTATTTGAATTTTCTGCTTACAATTAATTAAATTTAATAGAAAATTCTAGATGTTTTTCCTATAAGAAGAAAATACACCTACTTGGAATGTAGATTTTATTAATCGTCTAGGTATGTCCAGGGCGGGAGATCGCTGGAGGTCACTGGATGCAGATGGCGCAGGACCGGTCGATGTGGCGAGGTTTGGGGGAGGCCTATGTCCAGCAGTAGACGTCTATACGCTAGTGATGATGATGTCCATGGCATAACCCTTGTAGGATACTTTTTTTTACTTAATAAGTAGCTGAGGTTATGACATTTATGACTTACCTGATGGGAGGTACCGTCATTCATGAGCCCCGGTAGTGTCATGAGGCGCTTATAAGGCGAAACCATCGGCCTACTTGATATAGATGTTATCTCAGTTGTTAAAGAAAAATATACGTTCAAAATTTGTGATACTATTTATTGAAACATGTCTAAACAAATTCGCACAATTATATGAACTTTAAGGTAATTGCCTAGCCCTATAATCGTTTAACAAACTTTGCAATTTACGAACTCAATTATCAAAACAAGACAATGATTTGTGAGTTAATAACAACGATTAAAATATCGAAAACGATATCGATCAAAATTCAATTTCAAATTCGCAAATCGATTCCCACACAAACCGAAACAATTGAGGTTTAATACAATCAAAACATTTACCAGGACAATAGATTTAGCATTTAAAATTCAATAAGATGGAACTTAGCAATAAATCTTCATAGAAGGCTATCTTAAGTGGAAATATCTATTCTGATCCAGAATATTCTAGCGGTCATGTAGTGCCCCGAGGCCATTGTGCAGAAGAATTGAATAAATGTTATTCAAATTTGTGCCTTTAACTGTTTATCGGAAGTAAACATTGTAGGGAATGCTTTATTACTGTATTAAACACTATCTAGAAAGTATAGTCCATTTGCAAGCTTTGTTAGCTGTGGAAAATAGCTTTAATTCTCTGGAAAATGAATTTGGCCAAATTGGTCCAGGCGTTGTTGAGTTATGCGCTTACCAACACATTTTGCCATTCATTTTTATATATAAGATTAAGGAGGTAGGCGAGAAAGTCATAAAGGTAAGGTAACTTCTTGTGCTAAGTGGATTTATTCTATACTGGGTGATTTTTTAAAGAAGGTACATATTGCAGGAGGGTGATGAGTACTCTGTTCTAAAACGGAATATTACAAAAATAGGTAAAATTACATTTTTTTTTAACTACTTCGACAAACCTACCTCAAACATAAACAATTTCGGCTAAAAGAGTGTTGACTAACGACCTCTAGTAATCTCGCGCACCACACACCTCCGCCACACCCATCAGCTGTCGAAAAACCATCATTTTGCAAGAATTTTAGACATTTTTAAGTCGCGATTACTAAGGCATTAAGCCATATTGTTTGGTAATACTATTTTTACTGGTCGTATATAACCATCAGCTACCATGACCTGGTACAGAAAAAAGATAAATGGTATTTTAATCTAACGACAATACTTTATCTAAGTATAAATCAACGTATACGGATGTTGAATCTATGTTTGTGGATAATGGTTTGTGCGGTTTTAAACAACTTCCTACTTTCAAGTTTTCTAATATACAATAATTCACAATTATACTCTTCTTCATATAAATAAAAATAAACTTAGAGAATAAAGTTCGTAGTCTTCATTGTAATTTTCAAAGAAATTTCCGTTTTTCAAAGGTTCATTTATGTCTTAGTTGCTTTAATCAAATAAAATAAGACATATAAGTATAGACAAAGAAGTATATACGAAAATTAGGTATAACAGTTCTCGGTATGGGTAAGATTTTGTGGCGACCAATAATAGCGGGCGAGGTTCTGACTCTCGGTTACGACATTTGCAAGAATCTTCGCATATATACGACATCTCAAATCTACTACAGCGGGCTTCGGCCTGACCGGGCATACACTACCTCGCCCGATCGGAGATCTCCTTTTGGCCATAAGTCCACTGTACCCCACAACTGGTGACCCCGACATTATTCCACTACAGGAGTACTGAATATTATAATATTTTTTCATTAAAAAAAATCTCCATCACAATCGTGGCTCGTGGTTTTTCAATAGATTGTAAATCTACTATTAACAGTAAATAGTCAATCACAAAATGGCATTCAGTTATAAAATCTCCTCCTTCAAATGTATTTTCTTCCGTTAGACGTAATTTGCCAGATCCGTTATATTAATGGTAATGAGTACAATACGAGTGTAGCACACGGTATAATTGTTGTCGAGACTGACGCAAACCTAGGGGCAGGAGGCCAAACGAGATACATAACTCATACACTTAAACTATTGTACACAGTGTAATCATTTTAGTGCAATTCAAATGTGCCCTTTTTTGCATGAAGGTTACTTGATGGGTTAATTTCGTTGCTCATCAGCCTCTGAAATGCTAGAGTATTAAGGGGCCGAATAATGTACATAAAATTTCTTAAACCTCATGTAAAGAGACTCAAGTCATAGAGCTCTAGATTTTCCTAATGTTTAAGAAAGAAAGTTGAGGTGGTAGTGGGAAAAAATATTGATTGTTGAACAACATGAGAGATCAGCTGTCAACATCTGCTTGGTACTAGCAGCCCAATTGAGATTCGATGATTTTTTCTGAAATTATATTATTTTATTAGTTTACTTAAAAACGTTTCAAAAACGTCAGACAAAGCTTTTAAGATTCACTACCAGACTAGTTCCCAGATTGACTAATGACAGGATTGTTCCCATTTCCTACTATTACACAATAATAACTAACTTTTTGTTATTTCCCTGCTCTGTGGCCATAGTAAGGTCAGTTGTACACACGTCCCAAAGATATCGATAAGTCATAGGTGAGGCGAAGGCCTGGTAAGGTCAATGCTACATTGTCATTTGAAGTCTTTTGTCAAACATGTATTGTGTTCGTGGTTTACTGTTTAATATGTTTATTCTACTGTTGGGTAGCTATTATCATAATACAGAGGTCTGTATGTACTTATATCTGTGTGTACGAGTGTATTAGCATTTCTCATGGTCATTGAATCAAAATTGATTTAATATTTCCCACGTTGCAATTGTTAATAATCGACGGTACCCAATTTTCAGGTGGTTTTTTTTTATACATATTACCATGTAAACAGACGAGCCAACGGGCCACTTGATCGTAAGGGTTTACCGTCGCTCATGAACCTCTGCAATGTCAGGGGACATTGAGGAGTCGCTACCTACGACCTAACTTTAAGAACCCTCCTCAAGCCTCGTCTGAAGAAGGACAAGTCATAGCGCTCTGGGAATACTGAAGAGGGGAGCTCATGTGTGCTCGTGTACGGATTAAAAAATAATGACTTAAATCGTTTTCAGAAGTTTATATTACAGACATACCTACCTAACCAATTATACTACTACTTACAATTAGTAATTACAGTACCTTTCGAAACCATTTGTCAAATTAAAAGTTCCTTAAAAAAAGTTGGTCCGGGACTTCAAAAGAGAAAAACGATCATTTGCAAAACTTGCATGTTCCGCAACGATGTCGACTGTACCTATCATTACAATTTACTAAAATAATTAAAATAAATAATTTTGCAAATACGTGTATAAATACAAATTACTGTATGCAATTTGTCATTTTATGATCTAGGAAAAAGGAACAATGCATGCTAACCTTTTTGTTTGGTGTAAGCTGTAGACTTTTGCGACTTTTAGTAATAAAAAGTATATTTTATTAACCACCTAATCCCTGACCAGAAGTAAACTAAAACTAAAGAACAATTTGCGCTTTTAAAAGAGAGAAACACAGGTAAGTAGTAAGATCATTACTATGACATAGACAAAGACATTCTTTACTTGTGAAAAAAGAAACATATTATAAAGATATAAAAAAAAAAAACATAATAAAAAAAATCACAAAAAATAAGACAATTGCGAGTAATTTCTCTTTCACCACAAATCAGCTGTGACTCAGCATAATGCTGAACATTGACATATACCAGCAGGACAAATGCCATTATCCAGCGCTGGTTTTCAGTCCCAGCTGGCAGACTAGCTACTCTGACCAGATTATTAGAACAAGACTGTATTATATGAAAGGACTTGGCTGCATATACCGGTTCGTGGTCGCCACACCAGTACCTTTCAAACAGATATTAAAGAGGAATTGTTCGAAGCTGGTAATAATAAATTCTGACAAGAAACTAATTAAATTATCATAAGCTATTATGAAAAAGCCCCAAGTGCCAATTCTTAATAGCCTATTTATATCGAAAGAGTAGGTACCCGATATGAATGCAGTTGTATCAAGCCTTCACCACTAGAAAACATAAACAATAAGAGTCAAACAAAGTAGCGATTCCGAGCGAAAATTAACGTTCCCAGACGAGTTTATTTTGTTACTCCCTCCTATAAATTAGACCAGTTACAAAACCTCTAGTGATGGTGTTGTCACGTTACCTCGGATGTGGGTTGACAACGTGAAAGTCGATTGTTTGTCTGTCATCGCGACGTGGATGCGGCATAATGATATCGTGAGCTATTGTGAACACTTACCGCGTCCACATATTAATATGTCTAGATGTAAGTGCTCATAAATGGGTTTTAGCGTGAGAATTTGCGGAGACGATCTTCATTTTGTTGGAAAATTTTTGGGTGAATTTGATTGAAAATACACCTTACCATTTAGGTAATTTTAAAAGTTCTGTATTTTCATTTTATGATTTTTTTAAATGTAGTCTTGACTATAGTTTCTTATATGTATTATTTTTTTTTTATTCCTTAAACACTATATTCTCTATATTATTGCAGATTCAGTTTTAGGCACTGAAATCCACACAATTTTCCTGATTGCTTTTCAGTATCTATTTACTCTCATTCAAATACACTACCATTCATCTCAACACATTTTAAGCTGGATTACGTCTCGTTGAAGGAAATTTCGGAAGTAGTCCGACCATGAGAACAGATCGTATCGTGGGTCGAGTTGTGCACACGTAGTCGATGCTCGACGGATAACGTGTCATGGTCTCTTGTGGTTTACTTGAGGAAAACGATGCTCTGTGTGCATCGATGTACCGCTAAAGATCTTTAATGAAGACTGAATTTTATTTATCGTCTTATACTTTCTAGATATAGCCTTATATTATACCTAGTGCATATCAAACAAAAAGCTCGAGATTACAGCGACGTAAGTCTTTGTGAATGAAATTGAGCACTAATGAGGCTGATAGCAAATGTATATTTAGTGCACTACTGAATTTTTATTTAATACGGTATGCTCAGTGTTCAATCTATATTGAACATACAAAACTTTTTATATTTTATTTGTATTCAAACTTTTTAGTTTTCGTGATGACTCTGTCTCGCGCTATGGAAAACTAAATTCAAATTCAATTCTATGTCAAATTTCACTTTTCTTTCTATCCATGTAGAGATTATCCGTATTTTATTTTTCTTTTATTTTTAATATCAATTTACTGTATTTCATAAATACAATAAATAAATTACTTATTATGTTGTGTTTTCAATAATATTCCAACACTCAGGTTTCCTGAGTAGAGGAATCAGGCATAGCCCACGCTTGCCCAATGCAAATTGAATACTTGATATATCATCGAAACAGTTTGTTCCTCCTCCAATCCGCAGGTTCCTTCAGTGTTTTCTTCATCGTTTTTAGTTAATTAATTGCTCATGAATCTTTATACTAATTACTATGGGATGGTACATTGAATAGTTTACCAGTAATTAATCACGACACACGTATAAAATTAGTGGTAAAAGCTACAGGCGAAAACGTACAAAGTTCTAATCAAGCTGTTTTGTACGTGCGATGCGTTATCTGCGAGTTCCCATGGTCGTGCTTATAAATGACCGTCGTGGGGTCGCCGATGGTCTGTTGATGGTCATCGCTAACACGGTACAGTCGTTTGGAGATCTAGTGTTTTGTTGATGTTTTTGGCCGCCATTTTAGCAAGTACTGGATGCATAATTTTACAATAGAATTAGGTCTTGGTCGCCGATGATCTGTTAAATGTAGTAGCCAATAGCCATCACAATCACGGTACAGTCGTTTGGAGATTATTGTTTTGCTTATATATATGCAAGGACTGGATGCATTGTGTTTGGTATTGAATGAGAAATGGGTTGCATTTCATGTCGTGGTTGCCGATGGGCACTGAATTGTCAGTCATAGAAACCAGAGTTCAGTCAAAGTTATTGTATTTTTGGAAATTATAGGAATCTGTATTCAGCTTCATCGTTTTTTAATTTCAAAAGTAACTTTTTACTTAAGACGTTATTGTGAGATCGGATGAACTTGAGAAATATCTAACCTAGTAAGTGAATTAAAGATCCATGTTGTAAAGAAAATGATACGACCGGCGCAAAAATGTTCGCGAATTCAAAAAAATAAACTTTTCTCGTCAATTGTACGGAATACGGAGATGAAACAGTTTGCTGTCATTTTAGCGACGTTTTAGTACAATTTACTTCAGATAAAGTTGTTTTGTACGTTTTATTCGATGACTTACCGCAATCTACGAGTTTATGTCGTTACTCTTTTAGTTTTTAGAATTACCACTATTTAGGTAGTCGTGCTACTAGTTAAGAAGTCATTTACTTGAGTTTTTTATATTTGTTTTCTATTTACATGGTCATCAAAATATTAATAGAGATTCACTACTGGACACGTCCCCTAGAGCTTATTTATTAACTTTACATTTTTAGGAAAAAAATATAAAACATACATGTGGTCTATATAAAAAGTATGGTCAAGTTTTAATTAATATTCAAACTAACAATTCGTAATATTCAAAAAAAATAAATAGTTTCAAAAAAAAATGCGTTTTTGCGTGTATTTCCTTTTTATATGAACTGATTTCAATGATTCAAAGCAGACATTTAGAGCATTATCCCATATAAAAGATATGACTGTTAGTTTTTGTGCTATGCTTGAGAACTGGAAGTCGGTCGTTTTCATTTTTGTAATAAAAATATTATTAAGACCTCAAAAATCAAATCTACCAACCTTTGGAATCTTTTTACTTACAAATCGAACCTGTGAAGCTTCAAATCGCCTATAATCCAGTGAAACCAAACGGACACGCCAAATATAGCGTTAAGTAGTCAATTGCTTATTAAATTACGCTTAGAAGTGATAAATTCTTAGATTACATCTATTATTATAACAATAATTCACTGCCTACAACACTTACTGTGAGTCACGGTTACAAAATCCGCAAAATACAGAACTTTAAGACAAGTGTCAATATTGCACCTTTATAACAACTATAGCCAAACCAATTTCAACTTTATACCTTTGGTTTAAAGTCGTTCTAGCTAACTATAATGTTTTGATGGTCTGTCGAAAGATTTCCTATGCGTAGGATTTGATTTTGAAAGTTAAAAATGTCAGATCTGTAATACAGTTTGGTTATTATTATGGTGATTATAAAATTTGCAACGTTTTATTATAGGTGCGATTATTCGCGGATTTCAATTTGTAATTGATATCTGTGAGTTAAGTTGCGTAAGTGATCCTAATTTGGTATCATTATAGTTTTGTTTCTACCTACGTCTCGCCGTTAATGACAACTGAGTGATAAAATAATTGCTTTGATGAAGTATGGATTCACATTAAACTTTCTTATGTCATATTTCACATATAAGAACCATTCAAATAATCAGAACCATTCCGGTTTGTAATGGACTCCCGTCCGCGGTGTTCCCGGAGCGCTATGACATGTCCCTCTTTAAACGAGCTTTAAGAAAAGTCCTGTATGGGTAGGTGATAGATAACGACCCCTCTTTGCCCTGGCATTGCAGAGGTTCATGAGCGATGGTGACCGCTTACCATCGGGTGGGCCGTAGGCTCGTTTATCTGTCTTGCAATAAAAAAAAAAAGAGTATCAAGTAGGTGTAATTTGGGATTCAAAATTATTTATTTTATATTCTACGATATGCGACGATTATTCTATGAATAAAAAAAAATTACAATGTTATAATCTTTTTCATCGATTCAAATTTATTTACAGTTTAAATAATGAAGAAACTAAAGTAACAATATAAATCTTCTATGAAACCAATTTTTACTAAAAATAACATAATTTTCTTTACACACAGCAATATTGTGTAAACATGACATAATATTGCACAGAGCTTTAAATTTTATTCAAATAGAACCAGCAGTAATAAATAATTCGAACGATACTCGATAATTACTGACAAACTAGCTTGCTGAACATAGTATTGTCTTTAAACCTAATATATTGGTATGCTAAGTACGTTCTGTCAACGGAATTTATAAGTTATTGAGATATTATTTCATAGTCTCATTTTATAAATTTTATAGTACCTACTTGTATAGTTGTTGATTGTATTTAACTTTTTTGTATAATTATCAATCCGTTATTTTTTTATTCTTAAGTTAAGTAACTGAAATCTTTTACAACTTTTAGGTTCTCTGACGTAGTTTTACTTCGCCATTTTTGTCGTATTAATGTTAACTTTACAATTAAGTGTAATAAATAAGGTGAAGCCGAACTCTGTACTGTAACATTGCTGCCCACTGCTGGGCTCAGATCTCCTCCGAAGAGGGCCATAGTCCACAACGCTTGCCCAATACGGATTGGGGACTTCACATTTCTTCGAAGAATTTTTAGAATCCATTTCCGATAAGCCATTCTCTGAGAACTGACCACCATTAAATTAAGAATGGCAACGATCTCTTCCGATGGTTACTAGACCACCTATGTTTGTACTATCATTAAAAAAATTGCAACATATAGAAATGAAACAGGTATAAATAGGTGTGCTATTAAAAACAATATTATAATAACGCTCGCGGCTCCACTTATAGGCACACGACGACTTTATTAGTTTAATGTCTTCATCCACACTAGAACACAGATAAAGATTAACGTTCATTGAAACAATTTAGCATCGACTCGTCTTGATCTGTAGTTTTCTTTAGAGTTTATATTTAACTTGCACTTTGTAAATTGGAGTGTAATCTTACGAGCTGAATTTGACCAACTTTTTCCCATTTATCTGAAGTTTCACAAGAATATTTGCAAGACATTATATGATACTATGGAGTTGATCTGCTGCTGGAAACTAAACTACTTCTAGAGTAGACAAAATAGAATCATCGTCTTTGAGTTCGTTTCACTTGTCTAGGCTTTTACTCTAGCTTACAGGATCCAGAGTCTTAGAAGCTTGTTCTCTATAAAACATTTATGCCAGACATATACCTAATAAATGAAGGTTTGGAAATCGCTCTCAATGTCAAGCAGTATGTGGCGATTTCGCAGTCTCCCCGATAATGTAGACCCATGAATGTCAGTGAAATAACACCAAGCGGGCTTTCAAATCTTCCGTCGGCTAAGGTATGTAAAAAATAAACTACAAACTTCAGAAGATCATTTTTGCCCCGTACCATCCCGATTTGGAATGGACTCCCATCCGCGGTGTTCCAGGAGCGCTATAAAATGTCCCTCTTTAAACGAGGTTTAAGAAAAGTCCTGTATCGGTAGGCAATAGATAACGGCCATAGATAACCATTATAGATAACTATAATGTTTTGATGGTCTGTCGAAAGATTTCCTATGCGTAGGAGTTGATTTTGAAAGTTAAAAATGTCAGATCTGTAATACAGTTTTGTTATTATTATGGTGATTATAAAATTTGCAACGTTTTATTATAGGTGCGATTATTCGCGGATTTCAATTTGTAATTGATATCTGTGAGTTAAGTTGCGTAAATGATCCTAATTTGGTATCATTATAGTTTTGTTTCTACCTACGTCTTGCCGTTAATGACAGCTGAGTGATAGAGTAATTGCTTTCATGAAGTATGGATTCATATTTAACTTTCTTATGTCATATTTCACACTATTTCAAATAATAAGAACCATTCCAATTTGTAATGGACTCCCGTCCGCGGTGTTCCCGGAGCGCTATGACATCTTTAAACGAGCTTTAAGAAAAGTCCTGTATGGGTAGGTAATAGATAACGGCCCCTTATTGCCCTGGCATTGCAGAGGTTCATGAGCGACGGTGACCGCTTACCATCAGGTGGGCCGTAGGCTCGTTAATCTATCATGCAATAAAAAAAAAAATAAAAAAAAAAACTAGAGGCAAGACAATGCTGTAAGATCTCAGTTATCTCTGAAGTTCTCTGAGTTGATAAAATGAGCGTTTAACTTAAACCTTAAGTATAGCATATAAAACACCCACGCCTTTGAATTTATTAAAGGAACGATTAACTTGCAGTGTGGGAAGAGGGAGAGATTCCCTTTTGTCTTTCATTAGCGTTTAGTTTGTAGAGGAAATGAATCATACAATGTTATAATTGTGGATTTCGATGTATTGATTTTATATTGCTTTATATTTTATGTAGAAAAAAAAATCGGTTTTGAATATAGGTGGTGCATTTAAAACTGATAACCTTTTAAGCAAAATTTTAGATTTATGACTGTCCTGTTTATTTTACTGTAAATAAATATCTACCCAAAAATGATCATAATTTTACCGTTGACCTCTAGTTCTTCTTCTTATTAAGCAGTCCGTGAGTTGCATCTATTACAAAACAAGTAAATCGTTCGCCAATAGTGCATTTAAACTTTGTTCCGAACTGTGTATCTTTTTATTTTTGAATGCTTTTGTGAATAAATTGTTGAACAAATTTTACTGTAACAACCCATTGTTGCCCACTACTGGACTCAAATCTCCTCAGTAGATGGATCAGGCATAGTCGCTTGCGCATTACGAATTAGGACTTCCCATACTTTCAAAGTATAGTGCAAAAAATATATTCTATAACAAATGTAATCGTGGGAATTATGAAACAGGTGTTAGAAATACTTCGCAGGGCAGACAGGGATAGATAATGAGTGGCGTGTACTTCGAGCGAGGCAATGAATTAATTCTCATTGCTATCTATGTTGCGGTCATAGCGACGTAGCTACACACATTAGCTGGATGCAGTCACGAATGGTACATGCTGTGTATGCATATAGAGTTGTTGATGAGTGTGATTTTGTGAGGCAAAATAGGTTGAGGAGGGTTTGATTGTGGTAAATGTTATTGACGTAAACTGATTCTATGTTTATTGATGTAATAAAATGTAATGATGTTTTTATTTTCTCTGATAATTGGTCTAAGAAAAGAGCTTGAAGAAAATGTTTGCTTAGCATCCTGCTAAAGTTAGTTAAACTATGACTTGTCCTTCTTCAAACGAGGCTTGAGGAGGGTCCTTAAAGTTAGGTCGTAGGTAGCGACCCCTCAGTGTCCCCTGACATTGCAAAGGTTCATGAGCGACGGTAACCACTTACTATCAGGTGGGCCGTTGGCTCATCTACCTACAAGGCAATAAAAAAAAAAAAAAGTAAAACAATCTCAACACTTTTCATAGATGAACCCTCCATTTTTACAATGAAATTCTCTCTTTTCATCAACAATTCAAACTAAAATTCTCAAAACTTTTCGATGGTAGTTTCTTGCATTATGCCAAGAACTATTTACTAATGCTCTCTGGGAACACACATCAACTAAACATTTTATACTATGACGTAGTCTATTTTTATTTGCTGTTTATACAAAGGTTCTTTCTTTTTAATATTCAAATAATTTCTTATTAAATTTACTTTTTTTCTTTTAAACCGATACTGATGTTGTCCTGGAATAATATGATTATAGAATGGCGTGTATACCTGTAATAGGTACTCATATAAGACTCTGTGTTTTAATAATACTAAGTATAATTGTGTATATATGTTTACTGTTGGTGTACCAAATAAATAAATAAATAAATAAAGGTTATGTTTTTTTGTAACGCCTGTATTTTTGTGCGGATAAAATTATTCTTCTTCACCTAATCAAATTTAGGTTGGTAGTAACAACTCTATACAAATATAAGTAACTTTGTGTACAATCCTCAATCGCCGATGAAATGTTCGAATGTGCAATTTTCGAGATATAAATAAAATGCCCTCTATTACAGCGTTAAAGTTCATGGTATTAAGATGATCTTCTATTGTAGAGGCTCTTTAATACATCTTCACTTTAAACATTTAACTACTTTAGAAACAGTTTATTAGTGAATGAAATTGTTGAGTTCTGGACTTATTTTATATGATAGATGATTTTGAGTAAGTGATCAAGAACGAAAAGACACTGGATACAGATTGCGCAGGTCATTGTGGCGAAGTTTGGGGGAGGCCTATAACCAGCATTGGGCATCTACGGGCTGTTGACGATGATGATGTTTGAGTTAATCTTGATTTCTTGTGTGTTGAATATTATACCTAAGTAATATTATTGCTTTGTTTTGGAGTTAATAAGAATACTAGAAAATATAGAATGATTTACATTAATGCACTTACTGAAACAAAATATTATAATAATTTAAAAAATAATAATTATATTTCCTGCCAAAAATCTTCATCTAGGTACATCAAATATGTTATTTTGGTTGCCATGGCGACACAATATTCGCGACGATGCAATAGTTATGATACATGAACACACGATGTGCCACCCGTGGAGTCAGTCCGGTTACACTGCGATTAGATATAATAATGTCCCACTAAAAAATATAGTTTACCGTGGTTTAGCGTGCGAATAAGTTTAACCATTGAAAAACGTTCGAGATGATCAATTTATTTCCAAAAATGATAATACTTTTAACGACGAAATTCTCTGAAAATTGAAATTAAATTTTTCTCTAAATATACTTTGAAATTCTGATGTCTTAGCGTTCAGACCCTAGTTGAAACCATAGACTGGGTTTCTTGGAATTCTTTTTAGGCTTACCTAGTGGTAAATTTGCATTAAATTTTTAAATCAAGGCTTTGAGGAGCCTTTACTCATATAGAGAGTTTTTTATTACACCTCGTTTAAAATGGGACAATACAGAACACCAAGAACATTACATCAGGCGCAGCGTAGGCAGACCTCCCACAAGGTGGACCGATGACCTGGTCAGGACCGCGGGAGGTGGCTTGGATGCGGACAGCGCAGGACCGATCGATGTGGCGAAGTTTGGGGGAGGCCATGTCCAGCAGTGGACGTCTGCGGGGTGATGATGATGATGATTATGATGGGAACATTGAGATATTTTGCAGAAAAAATATGCACAAAAGATATTTTGTTATATGTGGGTGAGCGCAGTAGTTCCAAACTTTTCACATATAAGCTTTTAATATAGACAGGATTGCTCCTGTAGTAGTAGTTTAGTTAGCAGTTTAACTATGGTTAAATAATAGTTTAACCGGTTATCAAAGCATCGTGTCTACCGTATGTTGCAATCGTCGTGGCAAGCTAAAATTTCAGTTGCGCATCCCGTCACAGTAATATTTGTGGTAATATTATCCGCCTACAAACCTACAGACGACCACTCATTATGATCTATTACCTCTTAATACAGTTTATTATATTATGCAATAGTTTTGGCACTTTGGAAGTGAGGATGGGATATAAATTAAGAAGTATTAAGGCAATACCAATCGCTCTCGCTGCATTTTATAAGCAAATTATTATCTTATAAATTTGTTCATGAAAAAAAATGTTGACTCATGTTCAAACTCATAGGTGCGTTTTGATTTTCAGCGTTTGTATTACAAAGATTTTGAGAAGGGGATAGAATTTAACTATTTAAGTAAAATGCATTATTAATCCAATCCAAAAAACGGGTATAAAAATTTATAGATTTTAAAATCCAATTAAAATAGCGAAAGTGAGAGGACGTCACGAAGGTCCGTTCACACCTCCCGTTTAGTCGTCGCGACTAATCGCAGTAATTGGTAGCGTGTCAGCACGACTACCGATCCTGGTACAAATTGACGTAAATAAACACGTTTCAATACCAATTGATTTGTATACACTACTGTACTATACATATATGCCCTATACTTTTAGAATGTAGAAACATAAGGTACATTTTCAATAGAACGTAGACTTCTCTATAAATGTTAGCGTAGAGTTTTGATAGTGTAAGTTGAAATTAAATTATTTATTCTCAACGTTAATGAAATTCTCATGCTTTTTGATGTCAAAAGGCTACCACCAGTTCGGAAAAAGAAATAGCCACTGTCCTGAGAAGAACTGGCAAGAAACTCAGCGGGCATGTCTTTTTTTTTTTTTGTTGAACATGTGATTCCTCGGAGTACTGCTTGTGGGCCAATCGGTGTAAGATACAAAGAGACCCGAAGTCTCGCAGACCCAAAGGTTCGTAAACGATAGAATCAACTCTGCCATGCACGCAAATCGCAATCTACACTACCTTTTGTTGACTGGTACTTGTAATTTACTTTGTTTGACTGATAATTGTTTTTTTTTCAATTGCAATGTTAAAAAAAACTTGGGAGGTGTCAAGGGACACCGGGATGGAACGAAGTTCCTTTCGATTAAAAGATATCTTACAATTTTTTTTCCTGATGATTATCGCTAGATGGCGATATTCATCTAAAACAAAAAAAGTGTCGTGACAACTTTTCGTAACATTTTTTCCGTCTAGCCCCCTTTCGATAACGCGCGATAAGGAACTTTGTTCCAAAACGAGCTTACGGCCCATCTAATCGGAAGCGGTTACCGTCGCTCATGAACCTCTGTAATGTCAGGGTATTGAGAGGCCGTTATCTATCGCCTACTATACAGCAGCTTTTCTTCAACCTCGTTTAAAGATGGACATGTCATAGCGCTCCTGGAACATTGTCAACGAGAGTTCTTTCTAAATCGGAATGGTATGTTATTGACATTATTATAATTCATATGGGCATTAAGGCCAGTGTGCCAGTGTACTATATTGCTAAGTTGAATACATAAATAAATATAAACAAATCAGCGCGACACACCTAGTATTATAAGTCCCATTATATATGCGAATGTTTAGTGTCTGATCTATGCGATATGGTAATGTCATGGTTGTGTGTGCAACGTTTGTAGAATGTGTGGGCGGGTCCGACTGTCCTAACTTGTATCCTTATGACGAAGGGCAGCGGAATACATTGGGATGTATTAGTCGTGGTGGTCGAGTGGTTGAAGCGCTTGCCTTCCGTACGGGAGGTCGCGGGTTCAAAACCGGCCGGCTTGTACCTCTAAATCTTAATATGAAAAAGATTTATGTGCAATTTTTCACAACACTACTGGCTAAAAACGGTGAAGGAAAACATCGTGAGGAAACCTGCATATCGGAAAAGGGTTCTAAAAATCCTTTGAAGATATGTGAAGTCCTCAATCCGCATTAGGCAAGCGTGGTGGCCTAACCCCTCTTCGGAGGAGACCTGAGCTCATCAGTGGGCAGTAATGGGTTGTTACAGTACAGCACAGTACTTATTAAAGTTAAGTAGTCTTATTTAAAGGTTTGCGAATAAAATATACGGGATGGGGGATGACGGCGCAATCTCGTGCTGGGTTCTGTCGTCAGCCGTGGTTCGGACGCTGAGTGTGATGGGCAGGAAGTTTCAGTGTGACTCCAACCTACTCCACCAGCAGGGTGGGTAAAAGCCCGGCGATTTCCTCTTGTCAAAAAAAAGGTCATAGGTGGAGGCCCTGCAGTATCCTTTCGAAGAGGAAGATTTGAGAAGAGACTTGAAAATTAAACTACTTACCATCAGAGGAGTAAGCTCGTCTATCTACCGGTCAATAAAGAAAAGTAGGTAGGATAGTAGTTTCTGGAAATGATAGACAATCCTTTATTGGAACACCACAGTGTCATTACATCAGAAATTAGATTTTATTTATCGATTTTAACATCGCACTACCAGACGTGACAATAATGTAGCTTCGGTTCGAAAATAACATGAAAAGAATAAGTACTCAGTAAATTTTCTATAACACTTAATTCTACAATTTAACAACCATGTGGATAATTGAAATCCAACAATTTTTATTCAAGGATTGATAGAACATGTTCTATGTCATATAATCGTAGCCATTCACTTGTTTTGTGGTTAATCTCGTGACCTCTCAGTCATGTCAAGGATGTAATTGGACAGATCGACATATATACTCGGCGCGTGTATAGTGAGATCGATTCGTCTATCTATAGTTGAAAAGGGAAAGTATATGTTTAGTTTGAAAGCGAAAAAGATTGAACTGATTTAGATAAAATTTTGCTTTGACGCATCTTAAAAATTTTATAATTTATAATTTTACTTATTTAAATAATTTTGTGGCGACGTGTCATGAACAATATAATTGAGTTTTTCTTATGTAATGCAGACAAAACTGCACCTATTAAAGAAGAAATAGGATTACCTAACTGACAAATTGTTTTAAAGCACAGATCAAACTTAGTCTTGAATTTTGTTGAGAAGTTTACTTCACATTATCCAAAATAGAATACAATAGACTTGGTGTACTTAAAACAACAAGAAGTTTTACTAATATATCTGGTCTTGACGTAGAAATTACATGAACTATGCTCGTCACTCCAATGGCCAAAAACACAGCAATATTTTAGGCTGTTTATTACGAATAGCCATACAAGTAAAACAATACAAGCAGACCATATGTAAGCTCTGACGTCACTCATCCATCCATCTTGAATTTGTATACAATCGTCTAATATATCGTTTGGTTATCTTTATTAGTTACTAGCTGCTGCCCGCGACGTCGTCTGCGTAAACTCTATAACCCGTTTTTTTTACCTTTTTTCGTAATAAAACACACACAGCCTATGTCCTTTCCCAGGGTCTAAAGATTGTCTGTGCCAAATTTCATCAAAATCGGTCGAGAGGTTTAAGCGGAAAAGCGTATCAGACAGACAGACAGTGTTACTTTCGCACTTATAATATTACTAACGGGTCCGCTTAACTTCGTCTGGGTAACTTTCAATTAAAAGGTAGCATATTATGTTCTTTCTAGGATCTAAAGATTGTCTATGCCAAATTTCATCAAAATCGGTCGAGTGGTTTAAGCGGAAAAGCGTATCAGACAGACAGACAGATAGTAAGACAGACAGAGTTACTTTCGCATTTATGATATTAGTGGGGATAAGTAGGGATATCGTATTTGCATTGAATTATTGGAAGAGAATATTGTGTTTCCTATCTATGGAGATCTTGGTACTATAAATTGGGAATACATGAAGCTTCCTTATGTGGATTATGTTGTAAATATGTTGTTCTGTTTCATATTTGTGTTTGAGTACGTTGTAAGACCGATTGGTTATTTTTTTGGATTGAGTATTAATACTATGCTAGCGTTAGGTCGAAGCGCGTCCTTCCGTACGGGAGGTCGTGAGTTCAAATCCGGCCGGCTTGTACCTCTAAATCTAAATATGAAAAAGATTTATGTGCAATTTTTCACAACACCACTGGCTATAAACGGTGCAGGAAAACATCGTGAGGAAACCTAATGTCGGAAAAGGGTTCTAAAAATCCTTTGAAGATATGTGAAGTCCCCAATCCGCACTGGGCAAGCGTGGTGGACTATGCCTAATCCCTCTTCTGAGGAGACCTGAGCCCAACAGTGGGCAGTAATGGGTTGGTATAGGTACGGAGACAGGTAACGTTAGGTCTTAATTCTATTGCTTTCATACGTAAACGAGTCCAACTAATATCTAACGAGTATTCCTATAACTCGGCGACACTTTTTATTATCTAGGCATTACGTCCATCAGATATAAATGGAAAATCTAAAATATCGAATATTCTTAGTGCTACCGATTAATTTCAGTCGTTTTAACTGAATTTTGTTCAAAATGTTTAATATTATTCAACAACAAAAAAATTGTTTACTACCTAACCTATACCGTTTCAAGTAGGCATAGCTACAATTAAATGTGAAAACAAACTACTTTGATTTGACCTTGAAGAAAGTCCTAAAAGGTAAACCGTAGCTAGCGGTTAGATAGTAGAAAAAAACTATTTAGCAGCGACATATTATTACACAATTCCCTGTTTTAACGCTAAAAACAAAAATGTTACATACACCATATTTATCGTCTAACACAAACCAACACTCCCATGTCCAGAGTAATTAAAAAAAAAACAATGCAATTCCTACGATTGAACTCATCAATTAATAAACTAGGAAGTTCACATCGATGCGATCGCACAATAACTGTCCAGTACATGATAATGAGGCTTTCTCAGCTTCTTGCCACGCGTATTGTTTACTATTTTCCTATTGAAGAACTTATTAACGTAGCCGGTTTCACTATGTTATTCTCTAGTTAACCTTAGTTAAAGAGTTTCGTTCGGTTATTGTGTTCTTATAATTGTTTTATTACTATGAAGACATTTTTGAGCGAAAACAGTGATGTATTTTAGTATTATAAGAGTTATAATTAAGTGGAATGACTGAACTGTGGTAGAATTAAAATATGCAGCTCGATAAGTAGGTTTTAGAGGTGGTATATATGATTATAAATAAAATACGGATTATGCAGATAAACATTTTTTTTTATTAAACTAAACTCATCTTTGGTTGCTATATGCCTCAAGATATATGAATAAAAGATAATATGTTATATTCATAACAACAAATTATCAAATGTCAACCTCAAGTCATCATTAGTTCAAACCAAATAAACTATTGCTTCCACAATATATAATCTATCGCTAAACAAAGGTTAAAATAACCGTCACAGTGAAACCAGCCCTCATAACATCGTATATGAACCAGGCGCGTAATTGCGTTCGACGAGCGCTCTTCGAACCGAAAAAACCCTCGTCTTTCTCATTGTTCCAGTCAATTTTCCCACGTTTCGCCTTTTACAGTTACACTTTAGATTCCTTATTTACTGGCAAAAAGTCTATAAATCGAATTCCTCATATATCTTGACTTCGCGCTGGTTTCGTGCGCTTTTTCTCGCCCCGGAAAAGATGTGTGGGCGTTAGATAACCTCGTATAGAAACTGATTTAAGTTGAAATTATTGGCTGATTATGGACGTTTGGTTTTGTAGTTGAGGATGATTCTTTTAAGGGAATTAGAGAGGTACTAAGTTAAAATTGACTGGATCAATCCAAAATACAATATTTCTCTACTTCTTACGGTGTGCGGTAGATAGATTGCTCTGAAACTATATTGAAGTATCTGAAAAAATAAATCTAGTAACTTCCCATCATCAACGTTGCAAAGAACAGTTGATTTAATTCATTGTCACATACAAACTCATACATAACATACGTCGGGATCACGAAGCTACCATACACGGTCATTAGATCGACTAAATGTGACCAGTGCAGTCCCAGCTTTGCATTTCAGATCGCGTGTTCCCGGCGTACAGGCCCAAATACGGCCAGACGAACTTTCTAGCTAATTTCCGACAGTCGTGCCAGGGTTCACATGAGAACGACCACAGTAGACACGTGAGACTATCAGTCAAACTACTTTAACATCTGCATAGCTCACGGCTCACGATTCCTCGGGAGTAACAGTTTAATAATGTCCGCGGTGTGACCCGCCCCGACCCCAGTGAAATACAGTTGAACGGACTTGGGGCCATATTTTCCCCATGCATAGTGAAGTCGTGTCTTCCTCGGTGGAAATAAAACGCGAGGTCCATCTCTGGGGGCATCGGTGCCTTGGATGCGCTATTTTGTTACACGTGGAGCAAAATGACGTAAGTGCAAAGTTAGTGTACACCAAATTGAACTATGCTGGTTAAGCTTTAAGGTTGGAATTACTATGAGCTGTTACAACACATATTACTAAAGTTCTCTAAGGCTTGCGGATAATGTCATGGGAAGAGCTCAATGAACGTGCGGACAGCGCGTGGACTGCCGACCGGCGGAACTGGCTAACTTGATACAATAATAGCAAATAAATACGATACCTATATTTAAGGAAATAGGGTCTATATTTCCATAAATGTTTGAAGAGATAGTTGATTAAGGTTATAGGTGATATTAGCGGTTATCTTAACTCCAGTAAGTGTAAATCTGTTAACTGTCAATATCGTTTTATCTGTTGCAACTTATATTACTTGTATTCATAATGAGTAATTAAAATAGATGATTTCTCTGGATTTGTTCAATTATTTAAAGCTTTTTAGGGCTATGCTTCAATAACCTCAACATATTGGATTTGTGTTATAATGTAACAGCAATACGTTATTACGTTAGAGATACAGTAGGTACTTTAGATTATTAAGTTAATTAGTATCTAGAATTTGTTTCGTATATTGTAAGTATTTAACTTTTAGGTAAATTGTACAGTTATATTTTAAGTTTTAATTACGGAATTTTTACAAAAGTTTTCCTTCATATTAAAAATATTTACAAAACTTTTACTGTTATAAATTTACATTCATCTTAAAAAAAGTATTAAATGAACAATCAAACTGAGAAAAGAAAAAATGTTTTAATTTCTCAATGTCATTTAACTTTTTATGTTATTAACAACTCTATACAGTTACTTAGCCGTCTGCCCTTTCCCGTAGGAAGCGGCGTGGCTCAGTGACCCATTGCCTCGGTACCACGCTCAGTTCTGAATCCTATATGCACATGTATGTATTTACACTGAACGATGCAAAATATTTGTAAACACCGAAGCTTGGATGTTTAGCAAATCGTAGTTGAATATGTTTTGTTCACAGGATTGGATATAGGAAGTAATTTTCTGAATGTTGTTGAAAGTACAAAAGGGCGTAAGTAAGATTTTTGCCAGGGCAACGGCCTATCTGATGTTAAGTAGTCACCGTGATATTTCATACGGATAATTTAAGCTGGATGCACACGGCACGCAGGAAAATCTAAATTTCTCAGTAGGAAGCATTCATTTGGAAAGATTATTGTTAGCAAGTTCTTCTTCACACTTCTTCTTTTGTTACTTGTGGGAAACATTTTAATTTGCCTTTATGATTGCAAGCCGAAAGCCGAAGTACCTTATCGAACGTGTGAGGGCGAAGAAGTAAATCTCTCAGTCCACAGTCCACTGTAAAAATAAAACATAACAAATAACACAATACAACACTATAATGACCATGAAGTGTAACAATCAGAATCAAGACAAGAGAAACTGATCCGTTAAGATTAGCCAAATGAACTGATTTCATCTCGTTATCGTATTATGACGCAACGGAATCCGCATGACGATAAAATCATAACAAAGTCAAAAGTCGACCTTTGTCTATTGCAAGATGCGCGAATAAGGCAATATTTTTGAGAATGGTAATTGTTTGTGCTGTATTATACAGTTCAGCTGTCAATCAGGGCGATTTCGAACATTTCTGATCTATATTGGCCTTTTGTGTTACGTAGCGGCGATTCTAAATGGATTGTATAATGCATAATATGGAATTTAAAAGTGTTTTAGAAGTCAGAAGAATTTGGATTTATGGTATGGCGGATTGAAGGAACTAAGGTAAATTAAAGTAAAAGTGACGCTGTTCTTATTAAATCTTTGACAATTTACATCTGTTTTTTTTTCTTATTGTTCTCATGTAGGCAGATGAGCCAACGGGCAACCTGATCGTAAGTGTTTACCGTCACTAATTTACCTCTACAATGGAAGAAAGCACTCAAGGTCCGCTACCTACGACCTACCTTTAAATAACTTCCTTAAGCCTCGTTTGAAGAAGGACAAGTCAAAACGCTCGGCAAATCGTTCCTGAATGTTCTTCAATGTTAAATCAAAAGAGTTTGATGTTAGTATAATTACCACAAAAATTTTGACTCTTTCATTTTACTAAGACTAGGCATCAGTAAAAGGTAAAACCTAACACAAAAACTGAGTCTTCCAAATAACTTCTCCGGTTCAGGTACACAAATGTATGAGATCGCATAACACTATCGAATATTCTTATATATAAAAATGAATTGCTGTTCGTTAGTCTCGCTAAAACTCTAGAACGACTGAACCGATTGGTCTTATTTTAATCTTGAAATATTCGTAGAAGTCCAGGGAAGGTTTAAACGGTTAGAAAATTTCCTTATGTGATGCAGACGAAGTTGTGTGAGTCAGCTATTCTTATATATAAAAATGAATTGCTGTTCGTTAGTCTCACTAAAACTCGAGAACAACTGAACCGATTTGGCTTAGTTTAATCTTGAAATATTCGTAGAAATCCAGGGAAGGTTTAAATGGTGAGAAAATTTCCTTATGAGACGCAGACGAAGTTGTGCCAGCTAGTTCTAAATAATATTTGACAATTGGACTCGCATAGGCGCGAAATGTTAATCGTGATCGATGGGATGGCCGAACGTGGCGCAACGTGGCTCAATCGACCGATATGCAGACGACCACCTTCTACAATTCATAATATAGATCATTCACAAATGTTAAGATGGCTTATAACATTCTATTATAAATGCAATGTAACTTGTGCAATTGACTACATTGAGAGCTGGTATTATACATTGATGACACACTCGTTTATCGCACCCCCGGTGCGACACTGTCACTTATGCAAAAATGTGGTTTTTCAAAAGAAGTATTTAAACTTTGACACCTCACAAAACAATGATACACATCATAATATATAGATGAGATGAAAAGCTTATACTACAATGTCAACTTTTAACTTTACTTTTGGATAAATATTAATCACTTTATATTGTAAAAATACACTAAGTATACCAATATTTAATTCTTCCAAACCCCTCAGAAGTGACGTAGTAGCTCTAACGAAGAATTATAACTGTAGTTATGTCACAATGAGTTAATAATAAAACAAGAACATATTGTTTACTAAGTTTACTGTATTGTTATCGCATAAAGGGGGGCTTTAGGATCATTTTTAGATATTTAACTCATTTTTACATTTTTTGCAAAAGTGACAGTGTCACACCAGAGGTGCGTTATAATTAAGTGCAAGATGATAATTTTAAGTATGGTAAAACATTTTTTGGACTCTTTTCAACCTTATCCTATTCAGATGGGATCGGCCCAATATGTTTTATTTTTCCATTCATTCCTAATCTGTAAAAAGTCCTCAGTCACGCCGCAAATTTTCATATCTTCTTCACACAATCCAGCCATCTCTTCTTAGACTTTCCTCTCTGCTTTCATCCATCCACTTTCTAATTCTACATTTGTTTTGTAACGTGGTCCTCATTTCTCCTCATCATAATTATGTCCAAACAACGCCAACCTTTTCCTCCTCAGTTTGTCACAGATTATGAGTTGGATATATATTTTTTTTTTATTGCAAGGTAGATAAACGAGCATACGGCCCACCTGACGGTAAGTGGTCACCGTCGCTCATGAACCTCTGCAATGCCAGGGCAAAGAGGGGCCGTTATCTACCGCCTACCCATACAGGACTTAGGTTTTTTTTTGCTTAGTATTTTGTAGAATAATGATCCAATTAATTGTTAAGTTACCTATAATATTTCACTGAGAAAGTGACCTCTATAATTATTTTATGTTAAGGGCTGACAGCAAACATCGACAGAGTCTTAGAAAAAAATGTAGATGTTTATGACCCTTTCTTTACTTAATGACTTTTCACAAAAACACCAAAAACCTTCAATTAAGTTCGCAAAATTTTCCCAAATCTTAGAGATGATTCGAAACGTTTTAGTCGTAACTAACAAGCTCATTATATTACGTATGGCTCAGGTCCGTGAGAGCGGGCGCTGATGGACGTCACGAAGCACACGACCGCTCTTCCTAACCCGATCTAACCTACTTACCGGATACGTGCAATAATTATCGCTCTACTGGGAATATGTTAGATATATTGTTTGGAAGAAGGTAGTATTGAGGTAAAGTAAAAAACCCCTTTAGTTGTCGAAAATCTTTAACAGTCATAATATTATAAGTAATATTACGACATAATTTTTAAATGGATGTGGCACAGTGGCTGTTTGCCCTTCATAAAGGCGAGTATGGGTTTGGTATCCGCAGCTTTGTACAGTATGATGCATAAGTGCACGTCCCCTAAATATCGCCAATGGGTAGAAACATCATTAAGAAACCTGCATATTAGAGAAGGACCTTTTGAAGATAAGTGAAGTCCCAAAACTCTAAAAGGTAATCGTTGTGGAGTGACCAAAAGAACACTTGAACTCAGTAGTGGGCACTAGTTGGTTGTTACAGTAAAGTTACATTATCAGCCCGTACACGTCAACTGCTTCAGCTAATCTAACTCATCCAGATCATGACCTCACATAATTTTTAATAACCTACTCATTATTACTACCTATGTTTACTAGTACTTAAGTTATTTCTTAACATAATTAAATAATTTATTTAAATGTATGTTAAGGTATTAAACTTTAAGCTAACGTTCTAGATTTTCAGTATGTTATAGCATTCTATAAGATTTCTCAACCGCAAGAATAAATGAAGTAGCGTAGTAAGAGCTAGGAATCGACGGCGTGAGAGCGTCCGTCCGTCCAACACGATCTCCATACAAGTTTACACGAACGATGCATTTGATAGAGAAATACAGTAAGACAATTTTTTATTAATTTTAAAAGTATCAGTTACAGCAGAAGTATGATGTCGCTACTTCCTAAAGTTATATGAAAACTTTGGTTGATGAATCTACGTTATTAAGAGTCATCACTCATAACACTAACTTACATTCTATATCTTGCACAACTAATATTAGTGTAGATTGTATACATATTATGTAACTTAAACTTCGTAGAATTTTGATTTTTTTTTTTATTCTACTGTAATAAAATATATTACATTATCCAAGCAAGGCCTAAAATAGTTTTTTATACTAGGTACCAATAGCTATCGGTATCTGGTGATGCTCAGACATTACAGAGGTTCTCGACGGACAGTAACTATTTTCAACCTCTTCGAAAAACTTGTTAAGTTCCGTAGAAACTTAAAGGAACTTAACAAGTGATCGTCTATATTCTAAATTGTGTCCACTCAACTGGGATCGGCAACCAAATTGGTTTGTTTACTTTTGCCAAGTATGTGGCAAGAACCCAAATTGAGCACAGTTCAAAAACTTGTTTTGTTAACATTTTTTAATCGTCTCATATTTTACGGAGAAACTATATTTTCGCTAAAAATATAATACACCGTCATTTAATAATAAAGATTTACTAAAATATAAGGTTTGATTAAAAATCGAAATTAAAATTTATTGGAAAAATTGTTTTTAAAAAGAGGCTCAAACACGGTAGTCCCGAACGAAGTCCCCAGTTTCGCCATCTAGCGAAAAGTGACGTTCCCAGTTGAGTGGATATTATGGATGAAACTTGCTATACTGTATCATCTCTACATAGTGTACGAACTCTTCTCAAGATGCTTTGTTATGTCATTGCGCACGGCGTGGCTGGATTTATCACTAGTATGATTGCTTCAAAACGTCACTATTATGTGGGAATCATTAGGCTTTCCGTTACACAGTGTGGTTAATGAAAGAAACCTCAAAACTGAATTTGCAGAAAATAATTTAGTTTTAGATAATATGATAGACCTCCAAAGGATACAATAAAAAATCCTAAATTTGTAAAATTTCGAGGATACTCGATCATCATCACTTATTTTTGAGCTGAAGTGACATGTCGAAGCATTTGAAAAAAATAATAAGGGTTGGTCTACATAATATTTCTTATATAGCATTCAATTAGTTTTACGACTGCAGCCACGTCAGGGTGGATTATTTTCAAATACTGTTGACTTAATTTGCAGGTTTCCTCAGGATGTTCGTTTTTTTTTATTATTATTTGCCACGTATGCAGACGAGCTAACGGCCCACCTGATCGTAAGCGGTAACCGTCGCTCATGGACCTCTGCATTGCCAGAAGACATTGCGGGGCCGCTACCTACTGCCTACCCTTAAGGACTCTCTTCAAGCCTCGTTTGAAGAAGGACAAGTCATAGCACTCGGGAAACACCGTTTTGTTTCATGTCCATAATTAACATTTATAGCCAAACGAGGCAAAGGCCTGTCTGATTCTAGGCCTCTGATATTCATCATGACTTCTCACTCAAGAAGCAGCTAGTTTAGTAAGTAATCAAAATTATAGGGCTAAAGAAGAACTGGTCCTTCGAGCCGGATGTAATCAACCAATCACAATACATAATACATAGAAACCAATACAATCAAACGTGAAAATAACCTAATCTATGCAATAACCGCGCGATTTACGTAAAGGGCAGTTACACACGATGCAATCGCCGAACAACGCTCAATAAACGTTGCAGCGCAAACGTCGCGTTTTACGAGCGTTTTCGCTTTCGCGCCATTTGCAATAAATCAGCGACGCCACCGAGTGGGCGATGGTACAGTCCCGAGAATCATTCTGTGTGTTGATGATGTAGACCGGCGTTTGGTATGTCAGTTGATGAAAATGAAACCCAATTTTTTTTAATTAAACTCCTTAAATCTTGTTAGAAAATTAATATTAGTATTTAGTTTGCAGCTTAGGAAAATAAATCGGTTATTAACGGTTAATTTACAGCATGGAATGATGTGATGCTTTTGTGACGTTAGCCCAATTTTAGCCTATTGCATCATTTGGTTGTAGTTAAAATATTAATATGCTTATAATTTTATCCACTCACTTCGCCATTTAAATTGTAACTAATCTAATTATCACAAAATATGTTTAATTATAATGCCTAATACAAGGAATATAAAGTTCGGATAAATAACAAGTTTTGTGCAACGTTTACCTTATTAGAAAATTAAATCAGCGCTTAAAAAGCTGCGTTAATACCGCCCGTGTGTATTCCATTAACGGGACAAATTTCACTCCGGCGCCTTCCATCGTGCGTATTGACAATCGATGTAATACGTTTTATTGACGGTAAGTGTAAACGTCTCAATTTGGTCGATTCGAGGTACCGCTTCATGGAGTCAGAGGTTAACAAGACGTCCAGGAAGGGTTAGTCTGTTTTTTAGTGCAATGATAAAGGATGACAGAACGGGAAATTTGCATGTTTTAGGAAGACTAAAGTTGAAGATATAGTGTAAAGTCCTCAAGTACGTTCATTCTACGGAAACGATTGAAACCTAGCAAGTACATTTTTTTTTGACTCAGTTCAACACAGTTCAGCATAAACCTATAACAGTGAAGTTATGTTCAGTTTTCCAGTTGGGCTTATTGAAAAACTACACAAGGGACAGTTTTGTTATTAAAAAAATAGTTCATATAATGATTAATAACTAGCTGCTGGCTTTAAACGTCGATCATTACAGACAGTTAAAACCTATTTTAAATTAAATTAAAATACTCACCACTATCTGCAACTACTAGTTGAATACAGTCTTACTAGAATCCGAATTTTAACGCTTGTTTTAAATCCAACAAGGACTAAACTAAAACAAACCACTAAATCATTTCTAGAACACTTAAATCTTACAAAACACGCATAATTCAAAATAAGAGTACAATGTTGGTAAATTAGAGTTCCCCTGGCCAATTTGCGAGCAAGGGGTTCCGTACCATAACAGGTTATCAAAGAGTCGTATGTTTTCATTAGGTTGCTCTACGACCACGCTGGCAACACTTTATGATATTCTGACGGTGTTCTTGCATGGTTTTTGAGTAAATTTAAATTGTGGTACTATTTTTAGATGTCTTTTGTTTTTTTCGCTTGTTAACTGGCTGAAGATTTTTTTTTTGTCTGTGAGGGTGCTTTATGTTTGTTTATGAATGAGTAATATAGTTGTGGGCATAGAAAGCTATTTTTTGGTGATAAGTGATGCCTTTAAATTTAACATAATGCATATTTGCATGAGCGACATTGTTTATAAAACAACTCATGAGGATTTGAGTTCAGAATGTCTTAACAAATTCATGTACAGCTCTAAAAAAATTCTAATAATATTTATGTAGGTATAATTAAAGTTAATTAAGATAATAAGCAGGAGTAATCAAGTTACCAAAAAAATTCCTTCTACGTCCAGATTTTTCGATTTCGCAAATACAAACGTATACCAGTCCTTGAATCATCTTATAGTTATCATAAACTAAAAATAGCTAGCCAGATATCGTCCAAAGTAAACATTATCTGCTGATTAAGGCTCAAGTTTTATTATCTGGATCGTTTTATAATTATGACGGATGGCCGGACCGCGCGATTACATGGATTACCGGACTTGTCGCTTCAATGGGCGCCACATATTGGATGTGATGTTGACCTACGAATTAAATAGTGATTGTTAGATTAAGTTTTTATGAAAACAGGAAAATGGTTGTAATTTTCTTTGAGATAGTTGTACTGTCCTTTTAGTTTAAAAATGTTTTAAATAAGATTACTAAATAATTATAGTTAGAAAAGAAATTTGCTTCAAATAAGAGGAGGTTAAGAATTCTGTGATAGGTATATTTTTAACTTAGGTCACTATAATACCTATGTTTTAAAAAACTTTGTTTTTATTTTTTTCCTTACTATTCCATTCAAAAAATCTATTTTTCACATAAATTTGTGTACTTATCGTAAAAAGAAAGATTACGAAGATGTGGCATTCGAGATATAACTAACTTTATAAGCCGTACTACGTTCATAAAATATAGACTAAATTTGAATTCAGTTGCTTTACAGGAACTGTTAACACGTGTACTGATATTTTAAAGTATTTTAAAACTTTTCGATGCGTATAATAGGTAGGCCCGCAATCGTTTGAAACTAAAAATAATTTTTAGTTGGTGAGTGCAGCAATAAGTTTTAATTCGAAATTAAAAGAAGTTTTTTTTTTCTTTCAGTTGGATATAATAATTTGTTTAGTTGGCTTGTATCTGTATCATTATGGATATAAAGATTCATTACAGGATGCGAAGGGAAACGTGCATGTAGAGTGATTGCGTGGCTTATAGACCTCTGGCCATTTATATTGTTCGGGTTATAGCCCCAATATTGGACAATATATCACGATGATGATGATGATATATGCAATAGCTGAGGATTTTTCGGAAAAAGCGGTTTAATTAATTAGCTGAAGGTACTTAGAGTTATGTATTTAATGTAAAAGGGATTCCATACTATCAACTTTTTATTTTTGTCTTCTTTGTACTTTTTTAGTTTATCTCAGAACCTAAGATATTTATTGGAACGAAGTTCCTTATCGCGCTTTGTCGAAAGGGGGCTAGACGGAAAAAAATCTTACGAAAAGTTGTCACGACACTTTTTTGTTTTAGATGATTATCTCTAGATCGCTGTGATCAAAATCTTCTAAAACACGTTCCTTATCGCGCGATACGTTAGGAAAAAAATTTTAGATATCTTTTAATAGAAAGGAACTTCGTTCTATTCGGGTGTCCCTTGGCACCTCTCAAGTTTTTATATAGTTAATTTATTATATTAACTAAGATAATTATGGGTTCAAAAGTATCCCATTACCTATTCCAATTGAAATCGGAGTTTATTTATTAGTCACTCAGAATGGGTAAAATAAACGATAAGGTGCTTTACAGAATAAAATTGTCTAATATAAATTAGTCAGGTCGTATGACTATAATTTTAACTACAATGCAATGGCAACCGGTATTAGAATTCACTCAGTATAAACAAAATGACATAATAACAACTCACACCCATCCACAACAAAATATATTTTAAAACAATTATATCTAACTAGGTGACCCGCGCAACTTCGTCTGCGTTACAAAGGGGTTCAAAATTGTAGCCTATGTGTTATTCTGATGTATAAGCTATATTGTGGTAAAGTTTCATTCAAATACATTCAGTAGTTTTTACGTGAAAGAGTAACAAACATACATTCATACATCCATACATCCATACATACAAACTTTCACCTTTATAATATTATTATGATAATTATAGAGTTACTATCTATATTAGAAAACACATGAAACAAGATATCACAACAGGATTGAGAACGGACACGTCGCACAACAATTGCTGGCAATAGAGTAATTGGCGGTCGACCGTGCGCCAATGGTCGCACCATTATTTTATGTACAATGCAAGACAAAAAACTTATCAATGTTTTTTCTTGTTGCATCGTAGATAGACTAGCTTGCGACCGTCTTGATCGTAGGTGTAGGGTAAGTCGCTCTGCAATATCTGGGGAGATCGTACTAGTAACCGATGCAGCAGTTTATTGTGCAGAAATCTATATCTACTCGTATCTAACTGAATTGTATGCAGATTCCAATAAGTGTGCGCTTTGTCTTCTTCTAATAAGAACGCAATCAAAACGAAACTTTTTATGCTGTTCGTGTAATAACTATTTTTGCTGCGTTCAATTACCTAGATATTACTGAACTGCACTTGTAATTATTAAAAAAATCAGGTTATCACTGTATTTCATTGTGAAATGTACTATATATGATCAACAAAGTGGACGCATAATTGTATTGCCGTTCCTGACCTGACTGTTGGGAGCACCTCATATTTTTGCCCATAGAAGAACACAATCATAAGCCAGTAAAGTCTCCACAAAAGCAGTGACCTTGCAATTATTTTTATTATTAAACGCTTACCATTTATTTTGTATCGCAGTGTACCGTGGACGCGGACAAACGGTCGCGTTATCAGGATGTCCCGTTGGTGTCGGGTGTGACGGTAGCCCGCCATTCTACTTATCAGATAGGTCATTAGATATGTGTAGATTATATTTGTAATAGGATTGATATGATATAGTATTGTTTATAAATAGTAGGTAGGTAATAGGGATGTTGCGAATGTCGATTTTTGGACATTTATTTTCATTTCATTTTGGACACACGAATGCGAATGCGAATATTCAATTTTGACAATTTTGACAATGCGAATGTTGACCTTTCAAACAAAAAGTTCAAAGTTTTTTTACTGACAAGTCAAGTTTGTCTTCCAAAAGTCATTGTAATTTATAGGTACTACAAAATAGGTAGGTACTAGGGGTGTGCGAATACCGTTCGAATCGAATCGAATCGAATATCAATATTCGATTCGAAATTCGAATCGGATAATTCGAATTATCGAATTATTCGAAATTCAACGAATATTCGAAAAATTTCGAATAATTCGAAAAGTTTCGAATATTCGTCGAATTTCGAATAGTATCGAATTTGACTACGACGATGCATCGGAAATAGCACAAGTGTTGGAGCATGTTTTAATAGCAATTTACTGTTCCTGATAATTTATGTACAGCCTAGTCAATTTTACTATTTTTATAATTGGGCATAACATGAGTGTAATCCCTTGCATGAAAATGAAAAAAAAAGAAGAACGAAGATACTGTTCGAAATTTTGAATTGTTCGAAACTTTTCGAACTATTCGTAACCTTTCGAACTATTCGAAATTTTTCGAATATTCGACGAATTTCGAATAGTTCGAAGATTCGAATTGTTCGATTCGAGTTTCGAATCGAATATTCGTATTCGATTCGGAACGAATAATTCGTGAGTTCGAATTATTCGCACACCCCTAGTAGGTACCTATTTTAACTATCCTTGATCTACATGGAAGGTAGGGGGTACATGCCTCCCCCAACCAAATAATTGGAACCCCCCGCAAATTATCTTGACAACGAAAGGTCGTAGACCCATCGAGTTTGGGCTCATTTTAAAGGGCAGTTAAAGGCCTGTATTTTGGCTCTGTCAGATTTTCTCTACATCCATACAACATCCTCCTAAACTTCGTAAAACATTCGCATAACATTCGCATGATTTTTTGCGAATGCGAATGCGAATATTCGTTACATCCCTAGTAGGTAATAGTACAGTCTTGTGTAAACCTTCTTCAAACGAGACTTGAAGAGAGTGCTTAAGAGTGGGTCTGACATTGCAGAAGTTCATGAACGAAATTTACCACTAACGATCGGGTGGCCTGTTTACATGGCAATTAAGAAACAACAAATTATGACATACACTAAGGTCTATCACGGGTCGACAAATCTCACCTTTGGTTTGGATTTTACAAGCTTTTTATTAACTTGCACTGCATGCAACTGGATGTAGCTATTTAACTATGTACTAATGTACCTATGTAAGTTCAGGTGGAGTCTTGCGAGTTAAATTTGATAAACTTCCCGTTGTCTAATTTTGCTGACATTTTGCACGCAGATGTATATCGCATGACAATGCAATAATATGACAAAATGACGCTGATCTGATGATGGATTCGGAAGGTGGTCATAGGAACTTCTGTTTCGTGTTTGGGCTCATTTTACTTGTCTTGGCTAGCACTCTACTGTTACATGATATTCAGGATCTTAAAAGCTTGTATTTAAAGTTTTCTTTAAAATAAATTATATTGTATACATATATTATACCACGTATATATTATATTGTATATACGTGGTTGAAATCTTTGATACTTTACAAGTGAATTTGATATCAGGTTATAACAGGTTCAAATTAGGCAATATCTCTTTTAGTTTGAAATTTTAGATCCAATAAAAGGTTGCAATAAAAGAGAGTAGGTAGGTAATATATTTAATTTTGTTTTGTACCTTTTCGCAAAACAGATAAACGAGCTTGCGGCCTGTCACACAAATTTTAAAAGACATAATTTCTGATTAAGTATCCTGCCTAATCAACTGTTAGTAACTACTGTACCGTAACAACCCATTACTGCTCATTGCTGGTCTCAGGTCTCCTCATAAGAGGAATTAGGCGTAGTCCACCACGCTAGCCCGACGCGGATCGGGAACTTCACATATCTTCGAAGAATTTTCAGAATTCTGGCGTGTTTTCCTTCACCGTTTGTAGCTAATGGTAATAAAGTGTAATCTGAATACAATGCCAAAATTGAACTTCAATTCCACGCAAATTTGTCTGTAATCTATATCATTTAATGTTGAAGTGATGAAAGAAATGATTTCACGATGCGACCTCAGCAGAATTCAATCATCATGGATATCGGTCAAGGCGTCCAGGTGATGCCTGCAATTATGAGTTAATCCAGCCCACGCCTTTTATTGTTCTAAGAATATTTTAGGGTTGGCACGTGTGAGTAATTTTATTGTTAAGTTTAATTTGTGCTTAAATTGATTTCATTAATGTTTATTTGCTTGTAATTACTGTTTAAGTTTAACTACCTTGCAATAAAAATCTATTTTTCTTTTTTTGAAGAAACTGTTATATTTATTTCAAAATCACTAACAAGAGTAGGTACCTACACTAATAGTGCATACTTATCTAAATCAAAGGTTAAGATTATATGTACCCTTAGTTAAAAGTGATTACAGCATGCATAATATAAATTAGATACAATTAGAAAATCACAAATTAAAAACAGTAAATATTATAAAAGTAAAAATTATGGTAAGATTAAAATTATTAAATATCTTAAAAATAACACAATTCATATAGTAAATTAGAATTAAAATTACAATTCTTAAATCAGTTAAAAATAATATATGTTAGTTAGTTAATATGGTTAAGTTTAAATTTAACACAACGATAATTATAAAATATGTAATTTCCTAGTTTAATTCAAAAAAATAGGAATACTGCTAAGACTTCAGCATCAACGATTAGAATAATTCAAACTCTAAGGATAGCAAAACTATCAGGTTATCTTCAATACAAAACATGGGAAGAACTCGCTCAATATTTGGGTAAGTGTATAAAAAAATGACGATCACAACTATTTCCCTGATGACTATAATTATAAGGAAGTATGTATTCAAAATGTATGTATGTTCTAGAGTAGCGACCACGAACTGGTAGGCGCAGCGTAGGCAGACCTCCCACAAGGTGGACTGATGACCTGGTCAGGACCGCGGGAGGTGGCTGGATGCGGACAGCGCAGGACCGATCGATGTGGCGAAGTTTGGGGGAGGCCTATGTCCAGCAGTGGACGTCTACAGGCTGATGATGATGATGATGATGTATTCATAAAAAGTCCCAATTTAAAGCATTATTAATAATAACACTATTTACAGCAAATACACATAGACAACCCTAGACGTACATGAGCATATAATTTTAATATGAATAATAAACACCAAAGACAATTATTACTAAAATTATTGCCATTCAAAAATGTACCCTATAACGAATCCAATAAGGAACAATAATACGAAATTATTATAAAATACAAGTTTGTGTGTTATGTAGGAATGAATTCATTGTGATTCGAACAAATTTGCATGAGATATGAAAGTGAGGCGTCATGGAGATGAGTAGAATGATTTGTAAAAGCTTTTGTTGAAAATTAAGTACTGATTTAAATAATGTTTATGAAAATCAACTTGTGTGTTATAGTTTAAATTTCTCTGGTCAGTATTTGGCTGCATTTTGTTCTATATGTCTTCAAATGAGGTTTGAAGAGAGACCTAAAAGTACATTGTAGATAGCTAAGTGTTGCACTTGCACTGTCCCCTGGTACTTACAATCAGATGGCTCGTTGGCTTGTTTTGAAGCTGGGGGTTGGAGTTATAGGCGAAGCTGGTGGAACTGATCTTCCTAGAGTATTTCAATAAATCTTACGACTTGCAAGATTTGGTGCATATATTTAAGTAAAGTCGACTGCCTAAATCCCAATAAGAAAAAAATCCTTTAAAACAGTTCAAGATATTCACGTACAGATTCTAAAGGCAGGTGTACGATTATGCGTATGAATATTTTTTACTATTTCACGCAAATACGAGATCATTCTATAACATTTAAAACAGTAATAAATATTTTCTAAAGTAGGTATCATATGCAATACTTTTAGGTCCGGTAGATGGCATTCCACTTCACAAAATACACAGCAAAACTGAACTGGGATCTGTACCAACCCATTACTGCCCACTGTTGGGCTCAGGTCTCCTCAGAAGAGGGATTAGGCATAGTCCACCACGCTTGTCCAGTGCGGATTGGGGACTTCACATATCTTCAAAGGATTTTTAGAATCCTTTTCCGACATGCAGGTTTCCTCAGGATGTTCTCCTTCACTGTTTTTAGCCAGTGGTGTTGTGAAAAATTGCACTTAAATCTTTTTCACATTTAGATTTAGAGGTACAAGCCGGTTTTGAACCCGCGACCTCACGTTCGAAAGGAAGCGCATCGACCACTCGGCCATCACGCCAACTGGGATCAATTAGTGACAAACTAGTGACTACAATATTACTTTATTATAGCATTAAGTGATTAAGTTCCGCAATGATAAACAAAGATTTAGCTAATAATTTAGCTGGTGCATCCCACACGATGTTGCAACGTATCTGTTCTAACAGTTTGAATTATATGAGTCACTGATGCGCTTCGCCTTTCCTTTATATTAAATTGTGTCAAATATCACTAATTGTTTTATGAGTGATGGTTTTGAAATAAGGATAAGATAGTTAGTACTTACATTAGGACTAAAATTTTCTACTAAGACACTTTTTTTTTTTTAGTTGAAGGAAATCACCGGATCCCCGTCCGGGGTATGTGGGAGTTGAACCGCACTAAAACTTCCAACCGCTCACACTCGGCGTCCGAACTGAGGGACGGCGCGACGCGTTACGCCCACGGCACTCTTTCCCGTCGCGCCGCCCCCTTACTAAGACACTTTAAGTCTTTGTATAAGTTTACTTTTAATTTTGGTGTAGTCAACGGATAGGCTTTGCGTAACATGGGATTATATAAATTCCCTAGATGCACACAGGGTAAGAGGCCAATTATTGTGATCAGTCTAAGAGGCGGATATAGAACACAAATAAATTCATATACCACCAAATACCTGACCCATAGATAATTCTAATAAAATACTAATAATTTTGACCATTCACTAATTCATCTCAAATTACATCACCAAATCGCGTAGACCCACTATTTGTAGACAAAGACCAAAACTGTCCAACACAAAACCATCAATAATACAAACAAAAGAGATTCTTTCTCTATGGTGACGTTTCATAAAAACTAAAAATAACGGTACTCCCTGCATAATTAGAAGTAAAAAAGCCGGACAAAACATCTGCGTTTTATTTGATCATTTTTTCTTTACCATTCATACTCTGTAACTTGAGCAGCGTTCGATCAAATGACACGGAATGCAGCTATTAATTTTTGTAGCTATCGAAAAATCTGTGGTTTATTTTATTGATGAATTTGATTTTTGGGATTATCATTTGCATATCGTATGAATAATAATATAATCGTCCCCTAATTGAAAACTATATTTGAAATCTGAAAAAATGCAAGTGTTTAAGATCAAAAATATCGTGTATCAGTAGAGTAAGACAAGTAAAACGACGCCCAAAGACGACGGGTCTATCTTGTTTAGTTTAGGAGTACCTAGTTATAGCCTTATACCTTCCGACTCCATCAAATTAGCTCCATAATATTGCATCTTGTAGGATATTGAACGTTAAGCAGTTATTTTACTCAATATTAATCATCATCATCAACCTATAGACGTCCACTGCTGGACATAGGCCTCCCCCAAACCTCGCCACATCGACCGGTCCTGCGCCATCTGCATCCAGTGACCTCCCGCGATCTTGACCAGATCGTCGGTCCATCTTGTGGGGGGTCTACCAACGTTGCGCTTACCGGTTCGTGGCCGCCACTCCAGAACTTTTCGGCCCCATCGGCTCACAACACACAACTCAATATTACTCTATTAAAAAACATAGTATTCCTAAATTACGAGTATAAACATAAACACATGTATTTATATTATATAAATTTGTCATATAAAGTGTAAACACTATGCAAATCATATACCGTGCAAGTGCCAACACGTGTTTAACCTTATATAGACTACGTTTATTATCTTAAATCTATTGTTTTGTTTTCATTCCAATTTGTAATCATTAAGAATAATTACTATTATTTTGCTTTAACCAGTATCAAAAACGGTGGTATTGTTGTTAAGTTAGATTGATTTTTGTCCACGGTATTTAAGATTGTAAGTTAGCTATCAAAAATGTTTTAACAGCAATTAAATTAGTTTTTATGAAATGCACGCACATGCCAGCATCTAGATTACATAAAATAAGTAATTCTTTCCAGGGTTTGTCTGTAAAGCTTTATAACAAAATCCCAGTGGCCGTTCAGAGTTCAGAGTTAGCCGTTCAGAGTTAGAGAGTTAGAGTTATCAAAGAACGGCTATGCAGTAAAGCATGGAGGCGTAATTTTAGCGAACTGGTGGTAGAACTTTGATTTTATTTTTGACTTTCAAAATGTATGTGTGTCCACATCTAATTTGAAATAAATGATTTTACTTTGACTTTGCACATTTTTATAGCTGAAACTTCTTAAGAACTTTATTTTGCAAAGTCCACGAATACAAACAAAGCCGTTGATATATTATATTTTTGTTCACAGCCCCGTGAGAACGGACAAAAATCAATTTGCAACAATACTATGCATATTAAATCCTAGTCTTAAAAATCGTACCGTTGCTTTTTTGTGTACCACCCCACAGTTTTTTCTTTATTCAAATTCTTCGTCACCCCTGAGTTTTTTAAGTCAAACAATAGTTTCTTTTCTTTGGTCTGTGTAATTTATTTTTTTAACGGTCCAAGTAGCCCGGGGTCATAGGTGAGATATAAAATTCTCATGGTGATTTGATGGATAGTTTTTATCAATTCGCACATCTGCCGGCCGATATATTTTTAGTTCGCGTGAGAATTAAACGCAATTGTGTTTTTTGCAGTATTTTTGTTGTGTGTGTTGTCCATCTTTAAAGAATTTGTTTTTTGCTTGAAACTATTGATTTTAATTTTTAATTTAAGTTGTTTCTCTGTAGTGTGCAATAAATTATTAAATAAATCAAATACAAATGAAGGATATCCTAAAATCGCCGCTCATGGACCTCTGCATTGCCAGAAGACACTGTTTGGCCGCTATCTACGGCCTATCCATAAAGATTTTCTTCAAGCCTCGTTTGAAGAAGGACAGGTCATAGCGCTCGGAAAACACCGAAGACCGCTCTTTCCATAGCCGGGACTTCTCATATCTTCCAAGAAAAAAAACAATAAAAAATCCATAAAAATTCTAATCGTTCTAATAAAGCACAGAACACACAGTTTAAAACAAAAAACGCAGTGTCCCATGACGTCACGATAACTCATTTACGAGTACCCGCATCGAGGCAGGACAATATAGAGGACAATCGATAATGCTAAACGAACACGTGTGTACCGGCCTATTGTTTTTGTTTTGTACGAAACGATTATCCTGTTTTAAGGTTGTCGAACGCACGATCTAGATAACTAGATTTGGTCAATGACTTTTTTTTTAATATCTGAAACTGAAATAAAAAATATTTATAAACAAAAATTTTGACGACCTCCGTACTAGGATCGTTTTTTTGATACAGCATTCATAAAAAAAATAATAATCCTAAAACATATATTCTGTGCACATAAAAAATCTTATAACTATTAACAGCTTAAACTTAAACAAAAGTGCCCAGAAATGGTTTCCGGCTCAGCAATGCCATAGTAGACAGTAGTCATAGTAGGTAATATAATTATTGTATTGTAGTAAACGGTTTTAAGTATGTATCATAAATTTATTTTTTCATACTTTTACTAAAGTTCAAGTTGATCACTCCCAAAAATTACACAGAGGGAGGACTACCGACTTTCTTAATGATGGAAAACATTCTTTGTTACAACACTTTATTGTCCACTGCTGGGCTCAGGTTTCCTCAGATACGAGCTATTCTTTTGTTTTATCGACATGACATCAGCAAAGCATAGGCCATTATAAGTAGTAATTTGTGTTCCTTTTTGCGTTAGTTTCTTTTACACTCTTTATATTTCGAAATAATTTTAATAGTTTACATGGGTAGTATCTTTAAAGTAAAGCTGTCGTTCAAGCTTAAATAAATATTGCAACTTGAAAAATCAATAAACCGTTTTTGGGAGCGGTTGAAAAACGTATCTTTCTTAACAATGGAGTATCCATGCGTTACACATGTTTTACAAAAGAAAGGATTAACGAAATTGTTGCGGAGCTTAAATCTTTAAAACATATGAAAAACTCGTACCAAAAACTCAGGTATAAATGGTAAAAACTGGAGTAAATTTACAAAGAACATGTTCTGTTTGAAATAACATGGTCCAATTTGTAGGGCTACTGCGTTTCAGTATAATTATGAAAACAAAACAAAATTTTGACTCGGGAATGCTCATTACTAAGTTTTTCGTGAAATATTTTTTTTAGGTTTGGTATGAAGATGTCCGAGGAGTTAAAATAATGGAATAGACGTTTGTAAAACATTTCATTTTCATTGAAGTCTTGGTCTTTGAGATAGTGACTCTTAAACATCAGTAAATGATTAGACTGTGTTTGAAGTTAACATATTTAATAAAATTTGACACAACAACCCTAAACTACTACACTGAAAACAAAACTAAAAATAAAAGTTAGCATTTTTACCAAAGTTCTATCAACATCTGGAGTATTTTTTGCAATATCCCAAAGTCACGGATTGCACAGATAAAAAATCTCATGAGAATCAAAGGGATGCTTCGTCCACCGGGCAGTGCAAAAGGGTGCAATTTTTCAATTGAATTTTATAAGTGTGACAAAAAACATATATTATAAAAACAGCTGTGATTTGTGGGATTACAGATAAGATCATGTCCATTGTTCGATATCAATAATTGAAAAAGGTTAGGTTTTTAATAATAATTCAATATGACATGTCAGCTGAACATAGGGGTAAGACGGTCATTTTTAAGGATGGTAAAAACTCTCTCAGGATACTCGAGGATGTTTATTTTAAATTCTGCACCGTTTTAGACAATTTCAATGATGTATTCAAAGATAAGTAAAACTCAATACTTGGTAAAATATATTGAATACTTTAGTCCGTGAAACTAACGTAGTACACTTGATCAATTTCTTCCCAAAAACGCAAAATTGGAACAAAAAAATTGGTTTTCCAACTAAAATAATGTTAACTAGTCTATTAGCTTTTTAATTAAAGAATATTTCACAGGATGCTTTGTTAAGAAAGGATACAAAAATCTTCCATAATGTAAATAATCTCAATTTACCTACATTATACAATACACAAAGTAAATAAAATTAGCCGTTAGTCAAATCATCGTGCGAAAATCGCATAGTAATTTAAACTATTCAAAACTGTGACTAAAGTTAGCCAAACTGTACCCCTGACCCCTCGTTTGAATAAAACGACCCTCAGATTTTTTTAACCCTTTGCATGCGTATAATATTACAAGTCATATTTAAATAATTTATGTCACAGAGCACTGTCGTTCGTTAGTTAACATCTGCTTGAAAAAACGTGGGTCACGTTTTAACTGATTTTTTAGTGTCTATTGATAGTCTATTGAAAAAAATGTGTGCTTATTAATGTTTGTTTGTACCGATTTTGCGCTATGTGTCATGACTTTTACATTTTTAGTTTTTTATTAAATTGCAGGTTAGACAAATGAACCTACAGTCTAATTATAAGTATCAAGCTATTGTTTTAATTGTAGAAGTAATAACTCAAGTTGAAAAACTCTTTATCTATTTTGGTATCACATAATAGGCAGGCATAATAGGCATAGGTATTTAACCATACAATGAAAACCATCATCGAATAATAAACGTACACAACCAACAGTCTCGCAAAAATTACTCAAAAAACTTTGAACCCTTAAAACGCCGAATTTACCGAAAATTCAATATCAAAATCAGACAATGGAACAAGAGGTTCAATTGACACATAGCTTGATAAAAGTGAAAGGGATGAACACGGCATTGTGTTGAGTCTGTCGTTCGCTAAAGATCGTGTCATTCTCAGTGTTGTGATGAAATAGAGCGATATCTATAATGTTTATGGGCACGCCTCCTTCGGGTTCAAGCGCTGGCCACGTCAAGGTCTCCTAAGTTGATGTTCGATATGAATTTTGAAATTTATTAGTCGAGTGTTCTTTGGAATTTGAACCTAGACTTGTTTAGGTGTTAAGAATTATTGATTGTTTTCTTTTCTGAAACCAAAGCATTCATCATAGCTCCATTTTAAATAAAAAAGTACTAAAAACCAATCAGAAACTTTAACAATTCATTGCATTGCTTACTATAAATAAAATGGAAAGCACTAGTTTTCAATTTACTTGAAGCTACAACCAAACCAAAAGCTATCAAAAAAATGCACATTAAATTTATATCATTTCCAGAATATTCTATGTAAAGCTTCAGCTGTAAATAACCGTTCAACGACCATAATTTTACACATCAAAAAAAGAGACGCCGCAAAAAAGGAATATCATAACTAAAAAACAAACTACATTATACAAACCAAACAAAAGCTGAGTAACTATTCAAAAAAACAAGCGCTAATATTCACTCGTTTTCATTACGATTGCATAACTTAATGGCTCCCGCATATCACTAAAAAACGTAATTTAATATGGATGACAAAAATACGGCCAATGTTACAAAAAATCAGTGAAAATCACTTAGGGGCGCTACCGGCTGTGAAAGGGGGTGTTACAAAAACAATAGAAAAAACCCTTTAGTTATTGTCGTTAACTGGGCCCCGGGACAGCCGGGTAATTTGGGAATTAACCTGATTTATGAATCTGTGTTTTTTTATAAGAATGTAACTTTGTGAAACGGTCGTAGCTTACAAAATAGGTCGATTTTTACAATCGAAAGTTTCATAATCAAGACTATTTTTTACATTTTATCTATAGATACTAATATGTTTTTTGTAAGGTTGTAGAGGATAATCTTTGGATCTACTGAACATGTCACACATAGGCTAATGATAATTCTAGAATTAAAACAGTTTTTACGATGTGATCTCATCAGACATACTTACGGAGTATTGTAACACGACCTAAAAACTGTAACTCCTGGAAAGAGCGAAAAAAATTAGTTTTACTTTTATTATTTTGTATCACTAGTTGTCACTCATACAGGACCATAGTTCCCATCTTTCTATTTTTTCTATAATTGCAAAATATTATTTCCAAAAAACTTATAAATCCACTCGAGTACACTCGTTTTTTTCGTATCATATCTATACAATGACGGATGTATCTACCCACAGATCTGATTTTCAATACACCGCGTGAGAAAACTTAAAAAACAGACTCGCACATAAAAAAACGCACTTACAGAATTATTAAAGCCCTCGGAGATGTCTCTCTGACAATGAGAATGCTGCACCTTGAATCTGCCGAAGTGTCTTTAAAAAATGTGCATATGTTTTTGTAAACAACGGCGGTGAAAAAATGAGGGGTGCGTTGTGTGATACAGTGATTGTCAAATAGTTTGGTTTGATAAGAATAAAATGTTTTTTGTTAAATGATATAATATTTTTTTTCAGTTGAAATAAAATTCTCCATTTATGTAATTTCCCGCTTAATAACCCGTTTTTTTCTTTATAGAAAAGTTGCTTAACAACTTTTTTTGGAGTATTGTAAATATTACTTCCAATTAATTCAGGATTTCATATTTTAGTAGAAACGTAATAAATAGAATAAAAACATTATTATAGGCCAAAATTATAATATTTGTTGTAAAATTCGAGATCCACTGGTATAGAATTTGCTATCAAAGAAACCACGATTTTTATAAATCTTTTGTGAGGAAGTAAACTGTTACTTCCGGGTATTTAGAAATGGAATCTGTAGAAAAATATCAAGTAGTTTGTGCAATAATGTTAGTTTATGAATTCTAAACTTAGAAGTAAATGAATAGCACTATATTATTATTAAAGTAAGATTACTTCAAATTGATATTATGTGATGATTTTAAAATTAAATCATCCAAATCTAAATTTCTAAGTTCAAGTTGCCTTCAAACTTGAAACAGTATTAAATTTAACAATTCGTCGCCCCAGTGCTTGTTTGGCCTATCTGACATTTTTTACGAAAATGACTTTTTAATGCAGTATTATAAAGAATTAAATTTCCATCCTACTGGTAACATAACTTTTTAAAATTTTAAATTCTAAAGCAATAAAAATCTCATTTTAATTTTTTTCTCAACACGGCACTTAACGAAAATTCCGTGCTTGTTTGCTGTATCGGTATTTTTTAAAATTTCAGTGCTTGTTTGTTGTATCGCAACTCAATTGACCAATCACAGCCGGCGTAGCGCCGTATCCGCCATTTTGTATGACGTCACAGTAGTTCGAAACACAGTGAGATTCGCATGAAATCACAATAAAAAATGAGAAATAGTTTATTAAATTATGTTTTTTTTTCATAAATTTGATTGAATATCATTTTAAAAGTATTTCTTCAACAAATCATAAAAGCAAAGATGAGCAGACATAGCTAAAAATAGAGAAATACGTATTTTTTTTAATTAACCGTTGACTCAGTTGAATTTCAAACAGGGTGTTCTATTTAAAAACTTTAAACCAATTGTCAGGTTAAGACAAGTATCACGCCCGTTTTCCATACAAATAAATAAAATTCGAGTTTTCGAAATCTGTTTGTAAATTGTTCTGTACTGTGGATCCTGGATCCGGATGTTGGATTCTGCATCCTGGATCTTGAATATAGGATCCTTGATCTTAATCAAGATCTGATGATGAAGCTGGAAGGTGACTACGGAAACTCCGTCAATAAGCAAGATAACCTCATCGTGTTTAGGCTCTAATGAAGCGTCTTGATGAGTTCTTTAAGAGGTGAATGTCAAGGTTTGATGATGAAGCTGGAAGGTGGCAACAGGAACTCTGTCAATAAGCAAGATAACCTCATCGTGTTTAGGCTCTAATGAAGCGTCCTGGTGAGTACTTTGTCCCTAAATGAATGTCAAGGTCTGATGATGGAGCTGGAAGGTGGCTACAGGAACTCCGTCATTAAGCAAGATAACATCATCGTGTTTAGGCTCTAATGAAGCGTCTTGACGAGTTCTTTGCATATACATGAATGTCAAGGTCTGATGATGGAGCTGGAAGGTGGCAACAGGAACTCCGTCAATAAGCAAGATAACTTCATCGTGTTTAGGCTCTAATGAAGCGTCTTGATGAGTTCTTTGAGAAGAGGTGAATGTCAAGGTTTGATGAAGAAGCTGGAAGGTGGCTACAGGAACTCCGTCAATAAGCAAGATAACTTCATCGTGTTTAGGCTCTAATGAAGCGTCCTGGTGAGTACTTTGTCCCTAAATGAATGTCAAGGTCTGATGATGGAGCTGGAAGGTGGCTACAGGAACTCTGTCAATAAGCAAGATAACCTCATCGTGTTTAGGCTCTAATGAAGCGTCTTGATGAGTTCTTTGCATAGACATGAATATTAAGGTCTGATGATGCAGTTGGAAGGTGGCAATAGGAACTCCGTCATTAAGCAAGATAACATCATCGTGTTTAGGCTCTAATGAAGCGTCTTGATGAGTTCTTTGCATATACATGAATGTCAAGGTCTGATGATGGAGCTGGAAGGTGGCTACAGGAACTCTGTCTATAAGCAAGATAACCTCATCGTGTTTAGGCTCTAATGAAGCGTCCTGGTGAGTATTTTGTCCCTAGATGAATGTCAAGGTCTGATGATGGAACTGGAAGGTGGCCACAGGAACTCCGTCATCACGCAAGATAACCTCATCGTGTTTAGGCTCTAATGAAGCGTCCTGGTGAGTACTTTGTCCCTAGATGAATGTCAAGGTCTGATGATGGAGCTGGAAGGTGGCTACAGGAACTCTGTCAATAAGCAAGATAACCTCATCGTGATTAGGCTCTAATAAGCGTCTTGACGAGTTCTTTGCATATACATGAGTGTCAAGGTCTGATGATGGAGCTGGAAGGTGGCTACAGGAACTCTGTCAATAAGCAAGATAACCTCATCGTGTTTAGGCTCTAATGAAGCGTCCTGGTGAGTACTTTGTCCCTAAATGAATGTCAAGGTCTGATGATGGAGCTGGAAGGTGGCTACAGGAACTCTGTCAATAAGCAAGATAACCTCATCGTGTTTAGGCTCTAATGAAGCGTCTTGATGAGTTCTTTGCATAGACATGAATATTAAGGTCTGATGATGCAGTTGGAAGGTGGCAATAGGAACTCCGTCATTAAGCAAGATAACATCATCGTGTTTAGGCTCTAATGAAGCGTCTTGATGAGTTCTTTGCATATACATGAATGTCAAGGTCTGATGATGGAGCTGGAAGGTGGCAACAGGAACTCCGTCAATAAGCAAGATAACTTCATCGTGTTTAGGCTCTAATGAAGCGTCTTGATGAGTTCTTTGAGAAGAGGTGAATGTCAAGGTTTGATGAAGAAGCTGGGAGGTGGCTACAGGAACTCCGTCAATAAGCAAGATAACTTCATCGTGTTTAGGCTCTAATGAAGCGTCTTGATGAGTTCTTTGCATAGACATGAATATCAAGGTCTGATAATGCAGCTGGAAGGTGGCAATAGGAACTCCGTCATTAAGCAAGATAATCTCATCGTGTGACGGAGTTCCTGTGGCCACCTTCCAGTTCCATCATCAGACCTTGACATTCATCTAGGGACAAAATAGTCACCAGGACGCTTCATTAGAGCCTAAACACGATGAGGTTATCTTGCTTATTGACAGAGTTCCTGTAGCCACCTTCCAGCTCCATCATCAGACCTTGACATTCATGTATATGCAAAGAACTCATCAAGACGCTTCATTAGAGCCTAAACACGATGAGGTTATCTTGCTTATTGACAGAGTTCCTGTAGCCACCTTCCAGCTCCATCATCAGACCTTGACATTCATGTATATGCAAAGAACTCATCAAGACGCTTCATTAGAGCCTAAACACGATGAGATTATCTTGCTTAATGACGGAGTTCCTATTGCCACCTTCCAGCTGCATCATCAGACCTTGATATTTATGTCTATGCAAAGAACTCATCAAGACGCTTCATTAGAGCCTAAACACGATGAGGTTATCTTGCTTATTGACAGAGTTCCTGTAACCACCTTCCAGCTCCATCATCAGACCTTGACATTCATGTATATGCAAAGAACTCATCAAGACGCTTCATTAGAGCCTAAACACGATGAGATTATCTTGCTTAATGACGGAGTTCCTGTAACCACCTTCCAGCTCCATCATCAGACCTTGACATTCATCTAGGGACAAAGTACTCACCAGAACGCTTCATTAGAGCCTAAACACGATGAGGTTATCTTGCTTAGTGACGGATTTCCTGTGGCCACCTTCCAGTTCCATCATCAGACCTTGACATTCATGTCTATGCAAAGAACTCATCAAGACGCTTCATTAGAGCCTAAACACGATGAGATTATCTTGCTTAATGACGGAGTTCCTATTGCCACCTTCCAGCTGCATCATCAGACCTTGATATTTATGTCTATGCAAAGAACTCATCAAGACGCTTCATTAGAGCCTAAACACGATGAGATTATCTTGCTTAATGACGGAGGTCCTGTAACCACCTTCCAGCTCCATCATCAGACCTTGACATTCATCTAGGGACAAAGTACTCACCAGAACGCTTCATTAGAGCCTAAACACGATGAGGTTATCTTGCTTAGTGACGGATTTCCTGTGGCCACCTTCCAGTTCCATCATCAGACCTTGACATTCATGTCTATGCAATGAACTCATCAAGACGCTTCATTAGAGTCTAAACACGATGAGGTTATCTTGCTTATTGACAGAGTTTCTGTTGCCACCTTCCAGCTCCATCATCAGATCTTGACCTTCATCTACAGACAAAATACTCACCAGGACGTTTCAAGCGCAAAAAACCCATCAATCAAAAATCGAGAAGTTGGTCATATTTTAAAATAATATACATAACGGAACAAGCGAAATCGGCAGTAAAACTTATACTAATTAAAAACTTACATCCTGTATCAACAATATTAGCACTTAGCACAAACAAGCACGGAAAATTATCACAATCCTTTGGTCAATCTTCAGTGCACGTTTGTTGTAAGTAAACATCCGAAAAATTTTTAGTGCACGTTTGGCCTATCGTCACACAAAACATGTAAAATACGCTAGAATCATAAACTATTGTATATTATTTCTTTATAAATCAATTTGTGGGTAGCTCGTGTATTTATATTAAGTATCAAATTAAAAAAATAAACGTTATTTAATAAATAAAACAAAAAAAACGTCTCCTGTAAAATTTGCTCGAGTGCAGATAGGCCAAACAAGCACTGAGGCGACGAATTGTTTCGAACCTAAATTTAAACTACTTAAAAAAGTATTCTTCTTTTCTCTTCTATCACAAAGGGTTATGATCCTAAATACTATAATTTGAAGATACTTTTTCCAAACTCCTTTACGTAACTGCAAAATCTAAACTATACTAACTTCAATGCAATTTAAAGAACTTTGCCAAAAAAATCCTTTTAAACTTTTGACTTTACATAGTAGATTTCACGTAGTTTAAAGAGCTGGTATATTTTGAATTTAGAATCTAGTCTCTATTCTACTCAGTCAGTAAGTTATTTAACATAAGCCTAAGTAGGCTAGTATTTTAGTGGAGTAGCGAGTAATTTAATGATTAAAGTAATTATTAAATGAACACCAAAAATTTAGTCGAGTAAAAATATATCAAACACACACACATACATCATCATCTGCCTATAGACGTCCACTGCTGGACATAGGTCTCCCCCAAACCTCACCACATCGACCGGTCCTGCGCCATCTGCATCCAGTGATCTCCCGCGATCTTGACCAGATCGTCGGTCCATCTTGTGGGGGGTCTACCAACGTTGCGCTTACCGGTTCGTGGCCGCAACTTCAGAACGAACCACACATACATACACATACTAAATTATACATAATAGATTCGCTACTCGACTAAAATACTAGGCTTTAATTCAACTAAAAATCTGTCAACTCTAGTATCGAAATTGTTAATACTATCATAAATCTATCTCCTAACTGTCGGCACATTTTCTGCCCCATATTTACACTTACAGTAACTTCCTGCCCATCGCTTTTTTAAGAATCTGTTCCCACGTCCCTTGTTTTTTATCTGTTTTTTCATGTAGATTAGAATTAACGGTAAAAATCCCCCTAAGGATAGTTTAATTTATTTCTTCGGATGCACAATGGGAGATGCGGTTTTTATCTCAGGCGACAAGAAAAAAAATTGTGCAGTTTTGTGTTGTAATTTTGTGATTGGAGTTTGGGATTGACAGTGCAGTTTCAAAATTAGAATACTGCCATGTTTTTCTTTTACGTCATATAGTTCTTAATTTTTTTGTGTTTATTAATTTGGAAAAAAGGCTTTACTAAACTCAATTTTATTTGTTAAATCGAAAAATTATTCATATTATTTATTTTAGTTTTTGGAGGATTGATCTAGAACAATATTTACTGAACTTTTTTTTTTTTTTTTTTTTATTGCAAGGTAGATAAACGAGCCTACGGCCCACCTGATGGTTTTTACTGAATAAGAACCTAAAAACAAGGAAGTGCATTCTTTTTATTCATGTCATATTTGCTTTGTTTTTTACTTCAAACCCTGTTCTATGATCACAAGAAAATTTATGCGACTGCGCAAGAATAAATCAACAATGTAATTATTTTTTGCGACAACCGTATGACGAGCCGTTGTTTTTCTAAACAATTTTGCAAACTAGAAAAAAAACCGCGAAATCAAACCCCAGAGGGTTCTCCAAATTAAACCCTCATTACAAAATTAATAAAAAACTAACGCTAACGTGAGAAAATTAAACCGGGAATTTTTGCATAAAACGACCGTTGTAGTCTCATATGCATACTTTTTATTCTTTTTTTCTTTTATTTTTTTCCAGCCAGCCTGACACCGTATAATTATGATAAAAAGTTTTTGAGTAAGAGGATCTATTGGGATCCGTTCTTTTATGCGTCGGTCAGGTAAAGTACGTAAGTATCGGATACAACAATGGCTCCCGGATTTCCTCTCTTTAATACAAGGACCGACCTTTGGCTCACGTGCAGATTTCGAATAGGTTCTGCCCGATTTTTCATGGGCGTGATTGATTTAATAGATAATATTGATTCGAAGATCGATTAATTTATCCTCAAATTTGAATGATTTCTAAAGGTGACTGTTCATTGTGTCTGAAAATTATAGACTATCATGTGTATTGCGCTTCAATAAAATTAATTTTAAATTATTTTATGTTTCAATGGGTTTAAAATTTTAGCATAGCTTCGATGAAAATGTCTAATAAATTCTTTTTGGTCCAGTCTGCTAAGTCCATGACATAGAAACAACCCTACAAACAATCAAACTGAACGACAGTGATTTTTATAAACGGTGATTTTTATTGTCATACCTACTAATAGTAAGTCACACACACACATGAAACATGCATTCATGAAGACTAAATAATCAGTTGGTTCACAAATCCTTATTTTTAAAACAAAATAGAAATATATCTATTAAATCAATACAACAGAACTCTTCACAACTAATCCCTATTCACTAAACTAGGTTATACCTTCAGTAAATCTCAAGTATCAAAAAAGAGGTCATTTAAATCATAAAAAACTTATTAGCCGCTAATTAAGTTCGTCAAACAAAACCCGGCAAGCGCAACAGTGTCTACAAAATGGCCATAAATTGCGTAGATTATGCAACGACACGGCTAAGTCCACTTCCTGGCTGGAACCCATAAATTATGTTTTACTGGTGGCCCCACAATTTGCGGTGGCTACCTTACACAGGTATTGACAGAAAAGGGAATGGATTTTTTTGTAATTTAATTACTTTTGGAACGAAGTTTCTTATCGCGCGTTGTGAAAGGGGGCTAGACGGAAAAAAATCTTACGAAAAGTTGTCACGACACTTTTTTGTTTTAGATGATTATCGCTAGATAGCGCTGTGATCAAAATATTTTAAAACACGTTCCTTATCGCGCGTTGCGTTAGGAAAAAAATATAAGATATCTTTTAATCGAAAGGAACTTCGTTCTATTCTGGTGTCCCATGACACCTCTCAAGTTTTTTGCTACATAGACAGACAAGCTAACAGACTACCTGATCGTAGGTGGTCACTATCGCTCACGGACCTCTTTATTGACATTTTCGTGAAGTAAGGATACGTGATAACAGATACGCTATTGCATTTAAAAAAGGTTACATTAGCAATCTATATTATAATGCAAATTCGAAAGTAGGTATCTATTACATAAATAATTGGAAATAAGGTTTACGAAAAAAGTTTTAAATTAGTGAAGTTGTATTGATGTGGTGACACATTGCAATTATTTAACCGTTTTTCAACATAACAAAATTGGGGGCGGCGCGACGCGAAAGTGTGCCTTGGGCGTAACGCGTCGCGTCGTCCCTCATAACCCCATGCTGGGTTTTGGCCTCAGCCGGGGTTCGGACGCTGAGTGTGAGCAGGTGGAGGTTTTAATGCGGTTCAACTTCTACATACCCCGCCGCGGGCGGGGATCCGGTGGTTTCCTGCAACTAAAAAAAAAAAAAAACTAAACAAAATTTGTAAAAAAAACAAATGAAATTCAAAGTCACTGTTTAGCGTTATCCAGGTGCTTCAGTAGGATAGCAAAAGATAGTAAAGGATTTGATAGATTTTACGTCATAGCCAACCAATAAACTAAAACAAGATTACTAAAACTACAACCCTTAGAAATATTTCAAAATCTGTTTCCAACAACACAATATGTCCTTAAATATTTCTTCTCCGGATTTGATGAAGCAAAAAGGCAAGTATCTAAAACAATAAACTGCTAATCTCATTTGAAAACAAACAAACAAACAAACAATTATTGTTTAACAACTTTACAACAGTCATAAAATCCTTTTAAGTGTTGTGGTCAAATTGTAGGTGTCAAAGCAATTGTTAGACTTCAAAAAAAAGGACAAAAACGAAGTGTCGGTCATCGGAACAACAATCGAGAGAGAATTTGTTGTTGTAAAGTTACAATACAATTGTTGTTTTGTTTTGACAGTTGTGATAATCGAAACAGTAGTTTAACTGACAAATTGTTGTTTTTGTTACGTTGTTCGATAATTTTTTTACCTGGAAAATATGGTCGGTTACGGTAAGATGCAATACTTTTTTAAACGGTTTTATTTAGCTTACCCCGTTTGTTTTATTTATTATTTTTTGTTTAAAAGCGCATGTGACAATGTGAGTAATCCATTTTATATTCTATATATTTAACTACTTCCATAAAAAAACAATTTAAACGAGGATGAGAGTTTCTTTAAAACTTCACTTTGTTTATTTATTTATTTATAACGCAAGCACCAACTCCATTCACACTTAACTCTACTTATACTAAAAATACATAGTTAACCCTTGGCCCGAGTAGAATATAAAATAGAGGTGCATACAGCTTTCACAAAACTAGTATTAAATCAAAGTAACAAACAAAAAAACAATTCTAAAAGTTAAATCGTTATAAAAATATTAGCAATTTTATCAGATTTTGTCTAAATTCGTTAGGTGAATTATGAAAGATGTCAATGCTGTTATTCATGATGTTGATTCAGAATTTGATCGGTGTATTTGAAATTGGCTTCATTCAGTCGTTCATGGTGTTGATTCCACGTGTAATAATTCTATGTTAACAAGTCAGGAGTCAGAAATCATTGGTTTAGTAATTTATAGGCGTTTTCGATTAACCCCCTTCGATGGTCACCCGACCGTGACCATTTACCGTTTTGCGGTCGACCTGCGCGTAAGGTTAAAATCATGAATTAAAAAGAAATTCTACAAATTGAATGGTTTCTTTAGAAAGTTGTTTACGTTATTAAATGTTTTAAAATTTTTATTGCCATCTAAGTAGATGAGATAACAGGCCACCTGATCGTAAGTGGTTATCATCGCAATGTCAGGACTTTGCGGGTCCTTTAAGGACATTCTTCTAGGTTTCAAAATAACCAGTTGAATATTAAAATGTAAATAAATGACATAGTATTATATACCGTTTTTGTTTGTTTAATGCTATAAACACGCCGTTAGTTGTGGTCATGTCGTGAGAAAGTCATCGTGTCCTATGCCTCAAGGTAATTGATGAACGGGGAGCGAGGTGGCCATTTGTCTAATTGAAACTGAGATTATACTTTAACGGGAGACGGAATTGTTTTTGTGTTTAATCTAGGTTGTTATTCTGTACTGTAACAACCCATTACTGCCCACTGCTGAGCTCAGGTCTCCTCCGAAGAGGGGTTAGGCATAGTTCACCAGGCTTGCCTAATGCGGATTGGTTACTTCACATATCTTCAAAGGATTTTTAGAACCTTTTCCGATATGTAGGTTTCCTCACATGTTTTCCTTCACCGTTTTTAGCCAAGGGTGTTGTGAAAAATTGCATATAAATGTTTTTCACATTTAGATTTAGAGGTACAAGCCAGCCGGATTTGAACCCGCGACCTCCCGTTCGGAAGGACGCGCTTCGACCACTCGGCCACCACGACGTACATTATAATATTGTACAATTAACCTCAGTTAAATTTCTTCTCCCATGCCTCTGTAACAAGGATTATTTGTTCTTAAAATGCATACTAACATTACCAACCACCACGTTGGTTGTGTGTGGTCCAAAGGTGATGCTGTCATCCAATATTTGTACAAGATACTGGTGAAACTACTAACTCTGTGCCTTAGTGATAAGAGGAGCGATTAGCGATTTTAAGATGCTATACCTACTTTAATTTAACACAACATTTTCTAACGTATTGGATATCTTGTAGGTAGGTAGGTACCTATATCTTTGTAACGTTTTTTCAAATATTTTTCATTTTACTAAAATGATTCTAAGATAAAGACTATAGCTATACAATAATTTATTTTTGTTACTTTATATTTAAACTAGCTGACCCGCGCAACTACGTCTGCGTTACAAAGGGGTTCAAACAGTACTCGCAATGCCGTCGAGTTACTATTTTCGCGGCCCGCTGTTGCACCCACATATTCATTGCGTTTTATACTCGTAAAAACTTCTAAACGAAAAGTCCGATTGGAATAAAACAAAAAGTAATTTATTTCTACATATTAATGTAGAAATAAATTCTTTCTCTCTTGATAACATAATTCTTAATTTGGATAAGGGATAATATAACGATACTCATGTAACGTTAAATTAATTTTCGGATATTTTTTTTATTTTTATAAACATAAAAGCGGTTATTGTGACTAAACTATGATAGTTAGATATATTATTATGCTGTCGCGGACTTTTTTGTTTGTCTTCAAAAGACCTAAAAACCCGTAGTACATCATTTTGTTCTATTGTCAATATATTTTGCAGCGTAAGCATAAATAGGTTTTAAATTTTTCACCTTTTGTTGCATATTCGATATTTTCATGCAGATCCCTAAGTTTTTTGAAAATTTAGCCTATAGCCTTCCTCGATAAATGGACATTCCAACAATGAAAGAATTTTTGAAATCGGACCGGTAGTTTCTGAGATTAGCGCGTTCAAACAAACAAACAAACAAACAAACTCTGCAGCTTTATAATATTAGTAAAGATTAGATTTCTGAAAACATATATCCTGAAACCAACTACATATTAAATATATTTTGTTCTGTTTCTAAATACCTAAACGAATGTATGCTATAATAATTTGTATGTAAGATCTGATAATTGTTAAGTCATTGTGGTGAGAAAAATAAAGATATATTATTATCTGTAAAAAAAAAATATTACTACAAAGAAAACCTTTTATAAAACACAACTTTAGCTTAAAAATGGCTGCGTAGCGCTTTGACTTGTCCTTCTTCAAACGAGGCTTGAAAAGCTTAATGTTAGACCGTAGGTAGCGGTCTCACAGTGTCTTCTGGCAGTGAGGTCCATGAGCGACGGTAACCTCTTACGATTAGGTGGTTACAAGGCAATTAAAAAAAAATCATTATGATAATAAGTCTAAAAAAATTAGAATTCTAATATTACTCTGTCTTCACCCGTATCAGAAAGAATGAGTATAATTTATAGCAGGCTTTCCATCATCAGGTGCCCGGGGCGTCGCGGTCACCTTATCCTACTTCAAATAAAACGTATCACAATTACGGTCCAATCTGATAACAATAGTTTATACAAGCATTATTTATTTCAACAGATATTAACTAATTTCAGGGTTACTTGAAGCAAAATAGTCGGCATTGTTTTTCTATTGCCGTATGGGTAAACGAACTTATGTCCCAGTTGATGGTTAGTGGTTATCGTCGCTTATAGACATCGAAAGTAATATCTACTTAATAGTTCGGTGCTTTTAATAGTACTACGTTATTAAAAATACACTTTAATTATGTATATCAGTAATTGTTTTGAAATTTATAAAATACTAGCTGACCCACACAACTTCGTTTGCGTCACATAAGGAAATTTTCTCCCCGTTTAAACCTTCCTTGGACTTCTACGAATATTTCAAGATTAAAATAGGCCAAATCGGTTCAGTCGTTCTCGAGTTTTAGCGAGACTAACGAACAGCAATTCATTTTTATATATAAGAAGATATTTTTGATGAGTTTTTTATTTACTGATAGTATCTAATCATCATTTCGTACTAAGGTTTTTTTACGATATTCACAAGACAAGGTTTTTCAAATCGCTGGCTAAAATTGACATCAAACAAACATGGTAGTCTTTAATATAAAAATATGATGATATAAATTTCGTTACTGGAACAAGTGGACAGAATGTGCTCAAATTGGCAATTCCCATGTTTGTCATGTCTTTGTTTATTTCATCATCATCATCACCAACAGCCCGTAATTGTCCAATGCTGGACATAGGCCTCCCCCAAACCTCGCCACAATGACCGGTCCTATACTATCTGTACCCATTGAAATCTTTGGTTATCAGTCCAATTTTTGTATTGTATTGTACCAACCCATTACTGCCCACTGTTGGGCTCAGGTCACCTCAGAAGAAGGATTAGGCATAGTCCAGCACGCTTGCCCAGTGCGGATTGGGTACTTCACATATCTTCAAAGGATTTTTAGAACACTTTTCCGATATGCAGGTTTCCTCACGATGTTTTCCTTCACCGTTTATAGTCAGTGGTGTTGTGAATAATTGCACATAAATATTTTCACATTTAGATTTTAGAGGTATAAGCCGGCCGGATTTGAACCCGTGACCTCCCGTTCGGAAGGAAGCGCTTCGACCACTCGGCCACCACGACTTTCAATCAGTCCAATTGAAATTATTTATTTGTCTTCATTATTTTGTCTAAACAAAGCCATTTCAACTGAAACTAAACTTAGTTCACAACACATCGTGACGTTTCACAAGTCTGTTTCATCACGCCGCAGTCTCACTCAGTTTTAATTTAATTTAGCTGTCCAGACACGAACCATGGCTTAAGACTAGTTCACACTGTACTGTACTGTAAAAACCCAGTACTGCCCACTACTGGGCTCAGATCTCCTCCGATGAAGGTTTAAGATTGAGGTCAATTGAGGACTTCACATATCTTCAAGTATGCGAAGTATTCGATAAGCAGGTTTCCTCACGATGTTTTCCTTCAGTGGTGTTGTGAAGGCAAGACCACCACCACTTCATATTCAACGACAAATAATATTCAATTTGAGTGTTATTGTTTGACTATAATTGGTTAAGAGTAATTTGCAGTGGTTCACGAGCGACGGTACACTTTTTTGCCACGCACCATCCGACTATGGAATGAGCTCCCCTCTTCGGTATTCCCAGAGCGCTATGACTTGTCCTTCTTCAAACGAGGCTTGAGGAGGGTCCTTAAAGTTAGGTTGTAGGTAGCGACCCCTAAATGTCCCCTGACATTGTAGAGGTTCATGAGCGACGGTAACCACTTACGATCAGGTGGCCCGTTGGCTCGTTTGTTTGGCAAAATTGTAATACAAAAAAGATTAGATTATGTGCATCAATTTTAATAGATGAAGTAGTAGTTACTATTTTACATTTTAACTGCACTTAGTTTTCGACGTTTCGATTCCGACGTTTAAATGTAGTATCCTAATACATAGCTTTGCATGTCAATACATTTAAATAACGTAACATAACATTATTTTGACTTAAAAATACTCAAGTTTACCTGTTCCTAACTTATATTTTATTTGATACTTGGTATGCCCTTTGACTTGATAATGTATTTTCGAAAAAAATAAATCTATTCATAAGTTTCTGTAGGTTTAATAATTTTGCTAAAACTTACTATGTTTTGTGTACACAGCTTAAAACGTTAATATCACAGGTAAGGATGGACGCGATTAGCTTGCGGTTAGATTTGCAACACTCGAATTACAAAGCAACTACTGGGTTTTATGCCCTTTCTTACTTCATACTCGTTTTTATAATATTACTAGCTGATTCTCGCAATCTTTGTCAGGCAGCACTTTTAGATATTAATAAGCCCTACAAACCCGTAGTAACGTAGTGCATCATTTTGTTCTACAATAAAAATTGGTTGCCTGTAAAGTCGGTATACGGGCGAAAGTTTTACGTGACAACGACTCGGGCATGGTTAGCCCGCCTAAGAGCGAGAGAGACAGACATAAAAAGTGAAAGGCACGCATGCCTCTCACTCGCTCTCATTGTGAGCGCATAACGTGAGCGGAGCGTAACGCAGTTTCTTGAAGTGTCACCCGGCAAACTAATTTATAAGACGTTGTCACGTCAATAGTTATCGCAGCGCACGCGATGTCAGAAAGTTTTTGGATATTTTTTTCACACCTTGTCTTACATTATTGAAGTTTTAAGTCTGTAACCTCTATTTTTTTCAAAATAAAATCTAGGTTATATGTTACTCGTGGATAATGTAGTTTTGGAATGCTTAAAGATTTTAAAAACGGTTCAGTAGTTTTTGAGCCTATTCATTACAACCAAACAAAGTTTTTTTTTTTTTATATATTATTAGTAAAGATTATTTTTTATTTAAAAAGCACAAGTTAGGTAGAAATAAAGGTTCGTTTTACTCTTTTATTTTTTTTCGACCGAAAGACGATAATGGCAAAACAGCGACATTTCAAAGATAAATAAAAATTGGTATTTGTTAAAAGTATCGTAACTGGCCCATTCGTTTGTCAAAGACATTCTTATCAATAATATATGCAACTGGTACATGGTAACTCACGACTGAAATTAAAATACTTCACCAAATTCAAATTCGTCCTCGTATTTATTTTACATTAATTTACTTATACTGCATCTATAAGTAAGTAAACTTGATCAAACACTCGCGGTTTTCTGTATTACTTTTATGCATTACTAGCGGGCACACGCAACTTCGTCTGCGTCACTTTCAATTAAAAGAAGTTCTTTATCAGAGTCTAAAGATTATCTGTGCCAAATTTCGTCAAAATCGGTTTAAAGTTTTAAGCGGGAAAGCGTAACAGACAGACAGTCAGACTGGATGCAGATGGCGCAGGACCGATGTGGCGAAGTTTGGGGGAGGCCTATGCCCAGCAGTGGATATCTATAGGTTGATGATGATGATGATGATGATGATGATGATGAGACAGACAGAGTTACTTTCGCTTTTATAAAATTACTAGTAGAGATAAGCGGGTTAAAAGCGAACGATAACCCATAGTTTCCAGTCTTCTGTCTGTCTTCAATAAAAAGTTGGTTATTAGTGTAATTTTAGCTTATTAATTCTTCTGACCCTATGGTCAGAAGTATTAATAATAATTTTTGCTTTTGGAACTATTTCCAAAAGCAAAATTTACAATCAGAAAATTAAAGAAAGTGCAAAGATCTCATATATAAAATGAATTACTGTTCGTTAGTCTCGCTAAAACTTGTGAACGGCTGAACCGATTTGGCTAATTTTAGTCTTGAAATATTCAATGAAGTCCAGGAAAGGTATATAGTTTTATCCAATATCTCGTATTGATTGGAAACAATATTAATTTATGATTGACAATGAAAAATATATTGTCCGTACATCTCGCTAAATATTATTCTTGGGGGTGCAGAGTCATAACAGATGGAAACTAATCGATGTACAGTCGCGATGATCATTAATACAGATCTTGTACGTCCGAACGAGCAATAACACTAAGTACAGTCGATAACATAAATACGAATTTTATGTAATTTTTTATAAACTTATTCAGACACTCGCGGTTTTCTATAATACTTTTACAGTGAGTGTGGTGTGTCGTGATGTGAGTTCGAGTTCTAGTGGTACTACACAAAAGCGAACGAGAAAGAGGGTAGACAGATTTGTTAGCTCTTAAATCGACCCGCAGTATCCAGTCTTCTCGTGATCATGACGTTTGCAACAACGTTGAAATATCGAGACAACTCAATTAATTAAATATCGTGGTAAGAACCCGTTGAAAGTGCATGAAAGTATTACTTTTTTTAATATACAAAAGCCGACGAGTTTGTCTGTATGATCGTGCGCCACGCCAGGCCAATTTGAAAAAAAAAATTAATATAGGATAGTCTATTTATCGAGGAATGATAAAGGCTTTATTATATTCCTTTGAGACGCAGATGAAATTGCGAGGATCAGCTAGTATAATATATTTTTATTGTAATTCAACCGCTAGTCTAAGGTTGACTATGGCTGTCAAATTTTATCTATCGATAGCACCACTAGAGAAGATTTTGGTTATTCCCAGTTGAGTTGTTAAATAATAACAATTGGTTCATTCATTTTCGTTCATATTGTTGGTACTCTAGTTTGTCTGGATTTTTATCGGAACAACGCATGACTGAAAATTTTACTAGAATAGGAACAGATGAAGAGAAAAATCATTTTGTACTACATTTGAAACGAGTCAGATAAAGTAAAAGCAAAAAAGAAGATACAGCTGTTCTATTTTTTAAATGTTTTTTTACAAAACTTTTATTGTCGATTGTACAAATATTTTCCTAACTACGATCTGTCATTAACTGTACTGATTCATTAACCGTGACGTCACACCATCCTTAGTAATATCGATTCAATGTCTCCCTCTTTATAATTCAATTTCATTTTCATTTAGTTTTCATATAAAATGTATTGGATTTTAATGTGTTATGTATTGATGGGGCGGCACGACGGAGAAAATGCCGTAGTATGTAACGCGTCGTGCTGCCTCGCATAATCCCGTGTTGGGTTCTGACCTTAGCCGGGGTTTGGACGAGTATGAGTGGTTGGAGGTTTTAGTGCAGTTCAACTCACACATATCTCACCCGACACGCGGTCTGGCGACTATAAAAAAATATAGATTACTAGCTGTCCCGCGACACTTCGTAAAAAAAAATTTAGGGGTGGACTACCCCTAACATTTAGGGGGATGAAAAATAGATGTTGGCCGATTCTCATAGATAACGGATAAGCGCAAATTTCATCAAAATCGGTCAAGCCGTTTCGGAGGAGTATGGCAACGAAAACTGTGACACGAGAATTTTATATATTAGATAAAACATAGCAATTTTAAACAAAAACACTGTTTCAACACATCAGTTCTACGTGTATTACGTTCACGTATATATATATTACGTCTATAAAATTACACTTATTATGTACTGGATTTAAATTTCTTATCATAGTCCAAAGTAATAAAATAACAGTTCCTAGCTTATCAAACCATTAAAACTGAATACAAATAACTGTAAAGTTAACTGTAGATTCGTTTACCTTTAAGGTAATAAACATTAGGGACTTGAAATTTACGCGTAGTTTTGTTAAAGTTCAAGAGATGTATTGGTTTTTTAGTAATTTTAGTTAAGAACTTATTGTATCAATTCTTCCATTGCTGTGTATTTTCATGCATTTTCAACGGGTTCTTACCACGATATTTATTTAATTGAGTTGTCACGATATTTCAACGTTGTTGCAAACGTCATGATCACGAGAAGACGAGGATACTGCGGGTCGATTTAACAAATCTGTCTACCCTCTTTCTCGTTCGCTTTTGGGTAGTACCACTGGAACTCGAACTCACATCACGACACACCACACTCACTGTATCTACAAGACTCTCTGAGCATGAACCCTTAGTGACTGTTGTGTTTAGCACCGCAGTATCCAGTCTTCTCGTGATCATGACGTTTGTAACAACGTTGAAATATCATATCGTGGTAAGAACCCGTTAAAAATGCATGAAAGTATTATAGAAAACCGCGAGTGTCTGAATAAGTTTATTATTGTGTATTGCTGGGCTTAGATCTCTTTATCTAGCTAGTGCAGTTATGGACTAAATGTAAGAGTTTTTATATTTTGCAATATTTTGCATCTATAACATTAAAATGCATTCAGATATAAGTCAGCCGATTTAAAACCTGACCTCTCGCAATAAAAGCGGTTACATTCAAAGCATCCTATCAAGAGCTGAACATGTTTACCTAGAAACATTACAAAAACTACAAGAACTTCAACTCACGTCAACAACTTCTTGAAGGGTCCAACCGCCAAAAAGGCCCGCCAGCAGATCGATCATCAACACACAAGAAATTTAACACTATTATTCTGATCTGGCCAAAACTTAATACTATTATATGGACCGCGTTCGCCGAAGAATGCATATTTTTGAGTGATGTCCGTCCTAACAAAAGCGTATGAATTTTGCGCGGTTCAATTCATTTAGTGAATGGACTTTAAGATTATAGAGGTTGGATTTTCGACCTTATTTTTAAACGGATAAGGTGCAGAAAATATGGTTTGAAAGTTGGAAAATAATCACGTTATTTGTGGGCGGTTTGCGTCTTTGAGTTCTTCTTGTATTCGCTAAGTTTGTGCGGCTTCTGTATTTTTTTTGGAACGTGATTTTATGGTCAACACCTGAGTACACACTAGGTTTTTTAATATTTTTTCAAATTAAGACGCACGGCGAACCCGCATGGTTGGTGCAGCTATTACATTACAGTTCCCAATATTACTTATAAAAGAATTTGCTATCGTAAACAGGCACCGAATATTAAGGATAGTTCCATATCTATTACTGTGTAAGGTTTTAAAAGTGGAAATTTAGATGGATAAAGTGAGTTATAATTGATAAAATAAAAATGATTTCTGTAACTACCGCTTTTTAGTTATCTACTATTAACCACATATTACAAAAAAAATGTGAATTGCAAATTCAACATCCCTCAATAAATTAAAATGTCATATATCACGCATGTACCACGTAAAATATAACAAAGCTCATTCATCTATATAAATCGAAATACTCTAAAATCGCGAAAAAATCACGAACGCCTCATTACAGATTGCAAAAAATACGCGTAGGTGGTCTCAATTTTACGACATAAAATAATGAGAGAACCTATGCAATACATTTTATTTAATAATGGGGGTATATTTTCTGTGGGCAGTATAATGGTTGTATGGGTGGTCGGATTATAGGTAAAGCCGAGGATTATGCCACATCGACACGTGTGCTTCGAGTGGCTTTAGGCAATTGTTTGAGAGCGCTTAAGATGTCGCAGTTTGAGCCGAAGTTGGTCTTTTGTTATCAATTTTTTTTTTCGTGAATTTGTGGTGAATTGATGTTTAGTTCTTCATAGCCACGATCGTCAGTGTCTTGAATAGGTAATCTTAAATCTACAAAAAAATCTGAAGACAGCAGAAGCCAATTTAAAGTACAAAAAAGTCACGGTACGACGCGTTACGAAATATAGTATAGTATTCATTACCGACGCACCGCTCCATCTCGTAACTACAGTCATCAATAAACAGTACGTATAACAAAATCACACAGATTGTAATAACACAATCGTAAAACATATATCTTTTAACCAGTAGGTATAGTGCGAGAAAAATCTACATACAACAATTTATTCCCACCTATGATCCACCTTGACTATCCGCGAGGGTCGGACCTCTCGTTCGTGACCATGATGCATGTGTTATGACACATTAACGCGAGCACGATGACAGCTCTGTAATTTGCAATTAGCCATGGAAATAGCTCGCCTCGTGGTTCTGCAGATTTAGTGATGTATTCTATTCGTTTATCGATTGTCGAGAAATTGTTTATAAAATTACTGCACTCGTAAACACGGGTCTTCCATTGCAGTTATAGCTTAGACTTTCCCAAAAACTATTATCTAAACGAATGATTAATAGAATAGAAAAAAAAAATGATAGCTACTGAGCATGGTTTGTCTTTTCTGAGTTAAAGTTTTTGAGTGGTCTGCAGCATAAAGTGAGCCTTACGAACGCAATAGACAGGGGGTCTATTTAGCAATAAACTATTAAGATGAAAAACACAAAATAATTAAATACAACAAAATTATGGTTTGAAGAAAAAGAAGCTCGTTGCTATGACTTGTCTTTCTTCAAAACTTTGAAGGAAGTTCTTAAATTAAAGATACATAGATAGCAGCTCCACAGTATCCTCTGCCATTGCAGAGGGGTCCTAACCTCTGACGATCAGGTAAGTTGTTACCTCGATAGCAAAAATATTGTTTACAAAATTTTCTATCGTCATTTTCCCATCACTGCAAAGTCCAAAGTCTTCATATCCACAAAATAAGACATCATTATGTAATCTTCAGTTCTTTGCGGTCTCGACCAGGGGTCACGGCGAGATGCCTTCAGTGTGGTAACTGCGGAAATTATCGCGTTTCCTTCGTACTATGTGTGAGACTGTGAGAATATATCGTAAATAAACATGTAGTTTCAAATATGGTTTTCAGAATTGGAATTTGGAGAATAAAGTTTGATGGAAGATTGCTGTCTTGATGTAGAGTTGGGTTTTTTGAAATATATTATTATTAGATTATTTGATTATTAGAATCAATTAAATAGATTATTATTTAATTATAATAAGAGGCATTTAATAATGAAAGACTCCTGCTTTTGTGTCAGTTAGCAAGTAGTTTTTATTTGAGAGAAAAGCAATCGAGTTAGACTGATAGTGGTCACAAAGAACTTTTTTTTTAGAAGACAGTCATAATTTTTATTCCCGGTTTAACATTATATTATTTACTTTGGAGCCTTAACTATAAAGCAACTATCATGAAACATACACTACTAAAATTTTAAACATCGTGAAAATTCTTCGAATTTCAAAACAAATTAAAACTGGTGCCATAACGAACCGGTATTATTATCAGTAAATTAATTACTGGTCGACATTACCGGTACTGTATCGGTATCATTAGTGTATTGGTGTCGTATGTTGCCTTTATCTTATCTATAGAGGACGTGCGGGTAGCTTCAATAAAACATTCCACACCAAAACCAACTTTATATCTAAAACAATAAAACACAATTTCGAAAAACACGACAAGTTTTTTCTAATAAATTTTCTTGTGGCCCAACTTATTGTGTTTTCATAGTTATGGCAATGTAATAAGGTTGATTTTAGTTTGTTATTTAGTGGTTTTTCCGGTAGTTTTACAGTGACAATGGGCAACTTGTTCGACGATAGGCATGTAAATAGAGTAGATGGATGGTCACCGACCACTGTGCTGATAAGGAAGGCTAGGCTTTTAAACTGTTGAAAATAACAGTTTTGAAATATATATTTTTAACTGGTGTATTTTAGATGCTTGTTGTTTTTAAAGGTTTTATTTAACTTGCACTAGATGTTTCGATTATCTATATTCGGGTGGAATTTATCGAGTTGTATTTGACTAACTTCCCGATTAATGATTGGGAGAAAGTTTTGCACGTATATGAGCAATATGTTACCATGGAACTGAAATGAAATGAAATACTTTAATTTCAACATTGATGACGTACTCATTCTTGTTGACATCAAAAGTTAAAAGCCACCACCAGTTCGGACACAAAAAATAATAATTATAGCCAATTATAGCCAATAAGAAGAAGAACTGGCAAGAAACTCAGCGGGCATGTCTTTTTTTTGTATAGTGAGCATTTTTTACATTAAATATACAAAAAAAAAACGATTATGATAATGAAATGACCTTGGCGAGCAACTCATTTCCACTTTGTGCAATCGTCCAAGTAATCATTGACCTTATAGTAGGCTTTCTTGCACAGACGTTCTTTAATAGTTTTCTGATCTGATCTTTTGATAGAGTCATGGAACTCCTATACTAAACAAAATAGACTCACTATGTTGGGGTTCGTTTTACTTGTTTTGGCTAGCACTCTACATGATATCCGGTATCTTAAAGCTACTTTTTAAAAGTATCCTTAAAAAAATATCCTTTGCTGTTAAATCATTATGAGAGAAAAGATAATGTGAAACAAATTGATTTTCTTTTCATAGTAATTATTTAACTTAGACCTAAGTCATTAGGTTCAATAATTATCAAGTCGAAGTGTAAAATGCCTTTTCATTTGTCGTTAATATAATTTTACAAATTACTTTTATCCTTCATATGTGTCGTACAAACTTATCTACGTGTAATAAAGTACCTTAATTATCTGTCTTATCTCACATTTCTATTGTTAAAAGTAAATAGATTAGAAATTAAGAATTCACAAGTACAAACTAAGATTTTAAGAACATAACAATAACAATATAATGTAAAAAATGAGCAAATAAATGATTAGAAACAATTAAAAAAACTAATCTGTGAATTAATAATGATAACCATTAATTTAAAGCAGCAGTTTCAATTTGGATAGACACAAAACGTTTTGTCTATTGATTAAACAATGCAAAATCAAATACATACCTATAAAATATGTGACCTATGTTAAGAATATGAAATCAATATGTTGCTTCGTACTATGACACTGCTAAAACAAAACACAATCTACACGAAATAGGAATTCTTCAAAATATTTTGAATTCTATTTGCGAATATTCAAACTAATTTCCAACGTTGAAATTAATTTCATTTATGGAGTTTTGGTAAATTTTCCTCGCAAATTCGCTTCGGGGTACACGACTTTTGACATTGTGATGGACAGTAGCCTTGTTTACGTTGTATATTTAATGTTCTGATTGATTTGAATTTAATTTCGACTCGTCTACAAATCGTTTGGAAAGTAGGCTTGTTATCTAAATACAAGAGTTGATGAGAGAGTTGTGTTTAAATAGTAGAGACGACCTATTTTTTAGAAGATTTTATTGTAAATTGTTCTAGTCGTTGGTTATGATTTTTTGTTATAATGAGTAATTTTAAATTGTCTCATTACCTACCTGTATCTACCTTACCTATCGTATCTCTATATCTCTGTATTGTCAGTGAGGGGCCTACCTTGAAGGACTTTCTTTAAGCCTCGTTTGAAGATGTTTTTTTTTGATCAATGCCTCTTAATTTAAAATTGAATTGCTAACCATTTCTTCAACGTCTGAAAATGTTTATTTTTCTCTTTTTTGCTTTTATTTTAACTACAACACATAGAAAATACTCTCCTATACAAAGTGTAGTAAACGGTAATGAATATATGTGATTTTTGTTGGGGATGTTTGTGTCCCAGGCCGTACCACTCGCCAGTGACCGCCGCGCGCCCGATCGACCTTTCACCTTAGGGGACAGAACAGAGAAATGAATGGAGTCGAACTGTACTATTATACAGTGGCAAAACGTAAAGTTAAAAACGAACTTTGACACGGCTATAATGTAATCACCAGCTGATTCGCAAGTTTAACTAATTTTAATTTGACACTTAAAAATAACTTAGTGTCCAAAGATTACCCCTACCACGCCACACACATCATGACCTACCTCTATATAGATGTCCTTGTGACTGACCATAGAGACCTTAGGTCGCAAAAATAAGCTGGATGCAAACTGATACCAATCGCATTGCAAGATTTGCAAGTCACTCGGGGAGGCATATTATTATAAAGAACTAGCTGACCCACACAACTTCCTCTGCGTCACATAAGGAATTTTTCTCACCGTTTAAACCTTTCCCGGACTTCTACGAATATTTCAAGATTAAAATAAGCCAAATCGGTTCAGTCGTTCTCGAGTTTTAGCGAGACTAACGAACAGCAATTCATTTTTATATATAAAAAGATGATACAATTTAATGACAGAAAGAAAAATAACTATTTTTTGTCATTTAAAACTAAAAGTAACTTTTGTATTAAAGGAACTCACTTATTAACCCTGAAATAAGTATACTTACAATTGCCATTTCACAAAAAGGTACAAACATTTTTTTCGCGACTCCACAGTTTTTTCGTAATAAATCGAGTCCAATACGAATAACTATCAAACGTAATGCCATTGATAAATGAACGGCACCGGCCAATTGCAGGGCTGTGACGAAAAAAATAACTCTAGCTATGAATAATATTTATTAACTAACAATATTCTGTGGGTTTTCTCGTGATCTTTAATGAATTTAGTTTAATGTTGGTAAGAGCATAGAAACTGCGAAAATGTTATTTCAAGATACTAGTCTAATTTAAAGATTATTACTATATTTTTAATAGACTGCTAGACTTTAAATTTTTTATTTTGTAACTTACATTTGTTACATCACTGCCAGCTGGGACTGAAAATCAGCGCTGGATATTGGCATTTGTCCTGCTGGTATGTGTCAATGTTCAGCATTATGCTGAGTCACAGCTGATTTGCTGTGAAAGAGAAATTACTCGCAATTGTCTATTATTTTTTTGTTTTTTGTATCTTTGTATGTTTCTTTTTATTTCTTCACAAATAAAGAATGTCTATGCTAGAAATTGTACTTACATAGTACATACATAATTTACGTACGCATTTGGTACTATATCTGTAATCTATACTAATGAAAAATACATCAATATGTAAACAGGTTTTTATTATATGGTAAAAATATACGCTAGTTTCGCCACCATCAAATTACTACAAAATAGAACTGTACCATTTATAAACAAAATGCATAACTTCTAAAACAAATTATTATATTTTTATAATCTAAAAGAATTATAAGAGTAATCACGCTTCATCGCTAATGGTACTGACCGAACTGGGGATCGTTTTATTACATTTTTTCTAAAAACGATTAACATAATGCTCTGTTCGCTCTAGGACAATACGGGGCATAAATTATATTTGGACAAATACAGTTTCCGCATATCCTTGTTGTAGTTGTATAGATGGAAATTATTTTTGGCTATGGGATGAGCCCGGGTCGGTCCTCGGACCCCTCCTTTGGAATGTCGGGTACGACTGGGTGCTGAGAGGCGCCCTGCTCCCGGGCCTGAGCGTAATTTGTTACGCTGATGACACGTTGGTCATGGCCCGGGGACAAGACTTTAGAGAGGCTACCCGTCTCGCCACAGCGGGGGTGGCCCTCGTCGTCGGTCGCATTAGGAGATTGGGTCTCGCTGTGGCGCTCAATAAATCCCAGGCCCTGTGGTTCCACAGGGCTCGGGTGACGCCACCCGCAGGGGCCCAGATCGTGGTAGGAGGCGTCCCAATAGAGGTCGGGGTGCGATTGAAGTACCTCGGCCTCATACTGGACAGCCGTTGGACCTTCCGGACCCACTTTACGGAACTCGTCCCCCGATTGATGAGGACAGCCGGCGCACTGAGCCGGTTGCTTCCGAATGTCGGGGGACCAAACCGTGTCGTGCGCCGCCTCTACGCGGGGGTGGTGCGTTCGATGGCCCTGTACGGCGCGCCCGTTTGGGCCGGACCGGGAAACCGGACAGCAACCGTTGTCCGGCTCCTGCACCGGCCGCAGCGCGTCGTAGCTATCAGGGTCATCCGTGGATACCGCACCGTCTCCTTCGAGGCGGCGTGCGTGCTGGCGGGGACGCCGCCCTGGGATCTAGAGGCGGAGGCGCTCGCCGACGACTATCGTTGGCGTTGCGACCTCCGTGCTCTGGGCGTTGTGCGTCCCCTCAGAGCCGCGGTACGGGACCGGAAGGCCCAATCTCGGCGGTCCGTGCTGGAGGCTTGGTCAAGGCGCTTGGCCAACCCCAGCTGGGGCCTAAGGACCGTCGAGGCGATTCGCCCTGTCCTGGAGGACTGGGTGAGTCGCGGCGAGGGACGTCTCACCTTTCGTCTGGTGCAGGTGCTGACCGGACATGGTTGCTTCGGGAAGTACCTGCACCGGATACAGGTCGAGCCGACGACGAGGTGCCATCATTGCACAAGCGACCTGGACACGGCAGAGCATACGCTCGCTGTCTGCCCCGCATGGGAGGAGCAGCGCCGTGTCCTGGTCGCACAAGTAGGACGGGACTTGTCGTTGCCGGGCGTCGTGGCATCGATGCTCGACGACGACGAGTCCTGGAAAGCTATGCTCGACTTCTGCGAGTCCACCATCTCGCAGAAGGAGGCGGCGGGACGGGAGAGGGAGAGCTCTTCCCTCCCCGACCGACCCCGCCGCCGCCGACGTCGAGCGGGGGGCCGGCCTCGGGATGTGTCCCGGGATCTGGCCCCCTAAGAGTACCGGGTCCAACAACACCGGACCCGAGGGGTGCTGCGCTAGGCATCAGCGCGCACCCTCCGTACCATCTATCCGGGGGATGGCAAGCCGTGCTCCCCGACCCGGGCTGGTCCTGGGCCGCCCTGAGCCGAGGGAGACCCTCCAACACACGGCCCCATCTCGGTGGACTTTTGGTTCGCCTACCGAGTGAGCCGGTTGTCGTTCCACAGACGGCTGCCGGTTCGACGTCCGGGGGTGACGGGGCGATACGTGAGCGACAACCGCGAACGCGTCCTGTCACCCCTACATAATCGGATGTCGAACGTGATTGGCGGGAGGTTTTAGTGCGGTTCGACACCCACATACCCCACTCGCGGGGCGAGTGGAAGTCCGGAGATTTCCTACCGTCAAAAAAAAAAAAAAAAAAATGGGATGAGCCCTCTATAATATGTAATTCTTCAAACGAGGCTTGATAACTTTCTTAGAAGCAGAGAGTCCATGAGCAATGGTAACCATTTACGATCAGGTGACTTGTTAGCTCGTCAAACTAAATGGTGAAAAAAAAATAACTTTTATTTCATAGTTCTCTGTACCAACCCATTATTGCCCACTGCTCAGGTCTCCTCAGAAGAGGAATTAGGCATAGTCCACCACGCTTGCTCAGTGCGGATTGGGGACTTCACATAGCTTCAAAGGATTTTTAGAATCCTTTTCCGACATGCAGGTTTCCTCACGATGTTTTCCTTCACCATTTTTAGCCAGTGGTGTTGTGAAAAATTGCACATAAATATTTTTTCATTTAGATTTAGATTAAGAGGTTCGGAAGGAAGCGCTTCGACCACTCGGCCATCACGACTATTTCATATTAGCAACCTATTATTGCTTACTACTGGGCTCAAGTCACTTTCGTAAAGGACCTAATCTGGACTACCAGACAGTAATATGAGTATGAGATTAAACCATTCACGAAAAGACTGCCGTAGTGCATAACGCGTCGTGCCTCATAATCCCCTTCTGGGTTTTGTCCTCAGCCAGGATCCGGACGCTGAGTGTGAACGGGTGTAGATTTTATATACCTATACCAATAGGCTAAAAAAACTAACAATAGGCTAAAGATAGGTTTAAGAAAAGTTCTGTGTGGGTAGGTGATAGATAACGGACCCTCTTTGCCCTGGCATTGCAGAGCTTCATGAGCGACGGTGACCGGCGACCGCTTACCATCGGGTGGGCCGTAGGCTCGTTTATCTATTTTGCAATAAAAAAAAGGTAAACCATAAACAAAAGCAGTCCTTTGATTCTTTTTTCGATTTCTACCAAAACTACAATAATTTTTGTCTCATCTAAAAATAACTGTCACAACAGCGATTTCATTTAACAATCTCTGCAATGAAAATAAACGTCGGAAAATCAAGCAACAGTGAATTTTCCACGCTCAAACAAAGCAATTAATTTTACAGCATACACGGAATTAGTGTTATAACAAACGTTTCGTATTTATACGAGACAAACAATATTATTATAAGGATTCCAGTACAGATCTGTTAGAGGACATCGTGAGGTTGTAAACTGTACCGTCGACAACACAACCGTTACAAATTTTAAAATGAATTAAAAAATAAATATCTAAGCATTTACTAAAGTAGGTAAGGTAAGGTAAAGTAGGTTAGTAGCTAAGGTAGGTTATAAGGAATACTTTGAAGCGTAAATTGATCAGATGTTAGTTATTTATTTATGACAAAGGTTTTATTTTCAAAAATATTTAATACTCAGATTGAATCCTCAGATTAATATTCAGAAATAAATAAAATTAAAGAGTTTATTTATTGATGTAGTGTGATAGCTCTATATTTTACTTACAATATGGCCATTAAAGCAATTATTTATTTAAGCATCTGCTAAATAAGTTCCATTGTGGATCTACTAAAGAGGGATTTCCTTGAAGGTGCTTACTAATGTAACAATTCCTATCCATATTACATTAAGTCTTATCGTAACAAATAACTCCAGCAGTCATTGAGAGAAAAAAATATATATTTCTTTCCGACAAAGTTAAATTAAATCATTAAATAACACAACACTTCATCCACGATTGTACTAGAAAGATTGTGCAATCACACGGACGCACATCATCGTCATTACACTAAACAAATAGGACGAGACTCCACAATCAAGAATTAAATAATGAAGCAAAGGCTTTACTGTCCTCTATAAATTACATCTCTACTATCTCGTGACAAACAGACGGCGTTAAATTAAATAAAACAATCTGTTATCTCGCGAGACGCAATCAAAATGGACATAGTTCTTTTAATACTGAATGTCATGTTTTGTAATACGCTGTGCATTTTTCAAGATATTCGAAGTTTTTAAGGAATACTTAAAAGGAATACGAAAAGTTCTGGAGTGGCGGCCACGAACCGGTAGGCGCAATGTTAGTAGACCCCCCACAAGATGGACCGACGATCTGGTCAAGATCGCGGAAGGTCACTGGATGCAGTTGGCGCAGGACCTGTCGATGTAGCGAAGTTTGGGGGAGGCCTATGTCCAGCAGTGGACGTCTATAGGCTGATGATGATGATGATGAAGGAATACTTTCCTGTAGGTAACTGCCATAGGCCATAGAATCAGTTAATTAGAGTGGCAGTAGATGAGCCACATAGCACACAGAACTGATGCGAGCGTGATAGTTCTGGAGCCATTCCAGTGACGTCAACGTGAGCGGGACAGTGATGTCTTTGTCCAGTAGTAGACGTCTTGTGACAAATAAATAATGATAAACATGATAATCTGCTTCTGAGTCGTATCCTCATGACTGAGGGCCGCATCTGCTAGAAGCCGAGGTTTTCAGCTAGTGGTATTTTTCATTGCTTTATAGACGGACGAGTTAACGGTCCAACTGACAGTAATCGCCGATCATGACCATCTGTAATGTCAGGCATAACCTTGAAACCGTAACCCACCATCAACTATAAATAATTTCTTCAAACTCGTCAACATATCTATGACCTATCCTAATAAACCTCAGTCGATATCTCATAATCTTAGATGGCAACTAAACGGCTTTTCCATAAAGCGCAAGCCCCATGAAATCGTCTCAACGTTGACGTTTTCGCGTGAGTTCCCTCGCTCACATTAGCCACGAGTCCAAATGACAACCGCAGGTCTGAGAGTACCATAGACTTTTAAATATAAAGGAATTGTTAGATGGGACACTTTTTTTTGTTTCGTAAGTAGACGAATACGGTATATATGGCAGGGTATGCAGAATGAAAGCATGACTTAATTGTTTACAAATTCTCGTCCTACAATCAATTTCATTGCATATTTTTAACATAAATGCATGCAAATATTTTTTTGGTGTAGTTTATTCCTGTTACAACTACTTGTACTATCCTGTAACAATACTGCCCACTGCTGAGTTTAGGTCTTCTCTGTATTGGTCATTTCTGTGCAAATCTAGCTTAACATAGAGTTCGAAAATTCCAAAAAATAATAATAGGAGATTGATTAGGTCTCGAACACACCTACCAACCCTTCAAAAATGCCCAAAAAATCAGCTAAAACATCTTTTAAAATGATGATGAATTTCACGTTGGGAATGTATTTAAAATATAAAACAAACGAAAACTATGATTGAGCAAGAGTGTTGAAGAATAGAGACACGATGTTATCTCCTTAACAAAATAACTATGATAGTCACATTAGATTTGATGTCCAGCAATCCAAATATGAGAGTTGATAAAAAGATAACAAAAGTATGTCAAAAACATTTGTATACATTTTTATACCTACTAGCTTCATTATAGACTTCCTAGTTACTATGTAGTTTGAAATTGTAATGAAACAGTCTTTGGAAGACGAATCGCGATTTAATTGGATGTACATAGATATAACTTGTAGGTAGGAATTTGTCACGTGAAAAAATATCAAATAGCAACAAATATAACCATTTTAAAATGTATCAATTCATAATTGAAAAGGGGGTTTCACTACAAAAAATTTTAGCTGACAATAAGCCTACCCTGTCAACAAAGAAATTGGTCTTCAAGAATTCCATTTTTTTACGCTATTACAAGCTTGATATTAACTTGCGCTGGATGTAATTATAATTATGTAAGTTCGGGTGGATTCATGCAAGCTAAAGTTGACAAACTTCCCGATTTCTGATTGAGCTGACATTATGCATGCAGATGTATATCGCGCGACAATGCCATATTATGACAAAATGGCGCTGATCTGATGATGGATTTGGAAGGTGGTATTACTACAGCCTATCCAGGTTCTTAAAAGTTTGTATTCAAAGTATTTTCTCTAAAATAAATTATTTTCATAATAGTGTCCTGTCTGTCACTACTATCTTTGTAGTTAACGATCTTAACGCTTTGCTGGCACACAAATTGTGTTGCGACCATTGCTCTGGTGCTCCCTGGCACATGACAACCTACGGTGTTCTGACCGACGCTTCCGCGTTTAGATAGCTCATCTTAGTAATGACGTGTTCATTATCTATATCTTTCGGTCAGTGGACAGAGTTCGATTTGATTCACAAGACAAGTTAGCTTACCCTTGGGTTCCTGGGATTCAGTGCTCAGAGTATATTAGATAGTAGTGAATGTACGATGGTAACACTGGAGTTACAGTAGTGGTAGTTAGAGGTGGGCAAATACTCAGATTTGATTTATTTTGCTTTACCCACATAGACTAAGGCATTAATGAATTTATCGAAGAAATGGTAACTCGTAAACCTAGTTTAAAAATGAACAATAGTAAATCAATGTAGTTATCAGAGATGACCGACCTATCCATGATAGTCATAGAAGTCCAGAAAAATTGATTGACAGATTATATTTTTCAATTTTTGAACTATAGATTCTATAGAACTATATTGCGTAAAAGTAATTTGAAAACCTTGAAACCTTATGGTTTTGCTGAGAAGATACCTAGCAAAGAAGATACTTTAGCAAAATGTATAATGTAATTTTAATTTATATTTAAACTTTCTTACTTTTTTTTAATTAACACTAATAAGATAAACGAGAAAATCTCACGGCACGTTAAACATAAAACGACAAACACCGGTATCCTTTGACCGCATAAATGGTCCTTTATCACGACCCTATCAAGTGGGAACAACCAACGATTGTTCGAATCTTATCTCGAGCAGGTAAATATTCGTGATGTTTACACACATATTAGCGTTTCATTTTGATTAGAAAGGTTATATGTGTGATTGTGTTGTTCTGTGATTTGACTGCAGTGGTTGGTAAATAATAAATGGTGTTATTTTTATGTTTGATGACGTCAATTCTGCAGCGCAATATTTTTTTACTTATGTACAATGCGCAACCAATATTTGTCATTACTATTATTTTTAATACGACTTGCTGCTAACTGCAGGTATTTACGTATTCTTTTTCACAATGTTATTTGATCTCTTTGAAGCAAGATGGCGCTAGTATTGCGTTTTTCGCGCGGTTTTCTTCCAAGATGGCGGAAAAAATAAATAAAAATATCGAACATTATATCTACACACACCACATAAAAAAAACTTGAGAGGTGACATGGGACACCCGAATAGAACGAAGTTCCTTTCGATTAAAAGATATCTTATATATTTTTTTCCTAACGTAACGCGCGATAAGGAACGTGTTTTAAAAGATTTTGATCATAGCGCCATCTAGCGATAATCATCTAAAACAAAAAAGTGTCGTGACAACTTTTCGTAAGAATTTTTCCCGTCTAGCCCTCTTTCACAACGCGCGATAAGGAACTTCGTTCCAACAAAAGACGACATATAATTTTGACACTTATAAAATTCCAGATGACATATAGATAGTATAGATTAATAGTAGACAGATGAAATTGAAATGAACTTTGATTATGAAAGTCACACTTACTCCTATAATAGGTAACATGAAACTATCATTCCCATTGTATGTCTTAAACGTTTTATCATCATATTGAGTGATATGGTCACTGTAAGAACCGGTTGGAGTACAATGACCATTGGCACGTGCGTGAACATAGATTAGGATAGTTTTAGAAGGATCGAGAATTACTATAGATATTTATTTTTATAATTTAAAGTAAAGCAGCTCTCAGCTGAATAAACGTTGGTAAAAGTAGTCTAAAACTCCAAAATAATGAAATCTTACCTAATTATAACGCAATTGGCGTTTATCATTATATCTCTTTTCTTCTTTCAATGAGGTTGAAAACTCTTTATAGTACGCGACAGATAGAGAACTCTCAGTAACCTGGCATTGAAAAGATTAATGAGGGACGGTAGACGCTTACCTTCAGGTGGACTTTAGGCCCCTTTATCAGATAACTTGTTTGATCTTAAAAAATAAATGAGCCCTTCAACAACCATATAAAAAGGAAGAATAAAAAACAACACAAAACAGATAACCTCCAATCTTTGAAGTCGGTCAAAGACATATTTAGTCCATATTGTTATTATGTTGGACAATGAGCGCACATTATGACCGCGGACGCGCGCCCGATCACCAGTTACCGTGACGACTCGCTTCTGAGACAGTTTGGTCAATTGTTGGAACACTAAAATTGCGCTTTACTAAATATATTTGGAAAATTATTAAAGTGGTTTATTTTACTGTAGTGAGAGGAAGTTGGGGTATATGCGGGCCGAACCGCACTAAAACCTCCCACCGCTTACTCTGGAAGGTCTTCACAGCGCGAAGTTTTCGGTAGCGGACTAGTAAACTACGGTAGCGCAGGTTTCTAGTTCGATTCTGAGTAAAAGTTAATTTTCGGGGACGAAGCGACGGGAAAGAGTGCCGAACGCGTAACGCGTCGCGCCGTCCCTTCAAACCCCGTGCTGGGTTCCGGTGTTTTCCTCCAACTGAAAAAAATAAAATAAAATACCGCTTACTCTGAACTCCGTACCCCGGTTGTGGTCAAAGCTTTGTTTTCGCACCAACCATAACTTTTTATTACATACAATACATCGGTGATCCAAGTATTAGGCACTTCTCTACGGAATCCTACTAGAACTATTGGATATTTAGTTAAAAGTTGCTCGTTCTTCTTTACACAACGTCTGAGAAGAGAGCTTTACGATAAGTAACAAGCGTCGAATTATTTATGCTCTAATATTGCAGAAATCCGTAAGCGCCAGTTGAAATCTTCAGGTTAACTGTGGTTGTAACACAAAAAATGTAGGTTTATATTACCTTACTTGTTCACTTACTTTCATGCATTTTCTATGGGTTCTTACCACGATATTTAATTAATTGAGTTGTCTCGATATATCAACGTTGTTGCAAACGTTATGATCACGAGAAGACTGTACTTACTTACAACTACTACTACTACCCAAAAGCGTAGACAGGAGAAAGAGGGTAGTCAGATTTGTTTGCTCTTAAATTGACCCACAGTATCCAGTATTACTAAGATCAAAAAAATCAAGAAAACGTAGTAGCGCCATTTTAGTACCATATCCAAGGTACGGAACACGAGAATACAAATTGGAAAATGATAAAAATACATTAACGGTACGATGTATTAGTTCACCTAGTGAATGTAGTTTGTATTCATATGTCACTCATATTGTATAGTAGTTTGAAGTATTTGTTTTAAGTATTTACGACCATCCACTTCTAGATTAGATTCTTCTCCAAATTTTATATTTTGAAAAGCAAGACTTAAATTTTAAAACTGGTTAAATTATTTCTCATTGAAATTGTTCAGAATGATCACAACTCTCTATTCAATTACTTAATCTAAATTAAAAATAAGAAAATGTAATGTAGACCATTTCATACTTTGACTAAGACTAATTATAAAAGAGATCTAATACAACAACATACTTCTAGAATATACGGGTATTCTTTTATTGTAAAACATATAAACGAGTTTACGTCCCATCTGATGAAAAACCGTTACCGTCGCTCAAGAATCTCTGCAATGCAATACTACCGAATCAAAGGACAGTTCTCTATCACCTACTTATACAGGACTTTCCACCATTACAATAAAAAAGTAATTTCAACCTTGAACTTCAAATTTCAAAACAATTTAAAAGCATCCAAATATTTATTAATTCACCTTCAAACCCTGACATGTGTTTGTATTGTTAAGGCTAACCCATTGACCGACATCCATCAAGTAACATCCGGTACAGACCTTAACTTTAATAAAAATATCATAAAAACTGTACCACGTGCCTCTAAGTTTTTTTATTAATCATGACCACCTGACGTTAGTTTTTGTGAAAGGGTTAAGAGTTATCTTATTAACTAAATGAGAGTGTGACCAAGCTTGTAGTTAGGTATAAGAAATTATGATAACTGTGGCGACCCATCGCACGGGTGTTGGTACAGATGTATACATTTATCTTGAATTTCTTTATATCAAAAAAACGTCATCAAATTCCGTTGCGACAGAAAGATAGACAGCAACAAGCGATTTTATTTCGAGTACTGTAGTTAAACCTTAAGAATTAAGGTCTTTCAGTCACTACCAACGTAAATCCTGTAGTGAATTTGTGTCATTTTTTTATTAGTACAATTTTTTTTTGTATTAAATTGATACATGTTGGTGTATCTTCAAAACAATTACTGAGAAGGATTCCGGTAGTTAAAAAAAATATGTTTCCGTTACTTTTTTTAACAATATTTCAGGATACTTATTCTAAAAAACTATGGAACTCTTGAGAAGATTTTTTACCGTTTTTTTAGTATAGTTTTATCTCGGGATCAAAGTCGCAATTTTTTAAGATACACCCCTTACTACATTTTTTTCTTATTCGCATTGAAACCCACTTAGCGTGTAATTTACAATTTAGTTTTACAAAACAATATGCAAATAAAACTGGTTACCGATAACACAGTTCTTTGGGATCATTAATAACGAGTTCTTGCTGTAAATAAATGTATTATTTTTGAAAGGAAAAGGCTGAAGAAATATCCGGAAGGCATTCAAAAAACCTGATTACTTATGATTATTTTTTAGTAGTAAGACTTTGTTTAAACATCAAACGTAACAACTAATGGAATGTACGTCTATCTACTTATGCTGTGAGCAACAGAGATATTGACATTTTTTCCAGTATTATTAACACGATACCAATTTGCATTCCCTTATTTTTTTTATTGCAAGATAGATAATCAAGCCTATGGTCCACCTGAGGGTAAGCGGTTACCGTCGCTCTGCAATGCCATGAAAATAAGGGGCCGTTATATATCACCTACCCATACAGGATTTTTCTTAAACCTCTTTTGAAGAGTGCCATAGTGCTCCGGGAACACCGTACCGTGTAAGTGATAACAAAAATGCTGAGAAACGTGCTGTATTCAAATTAAAAGAGCATTGTGTTAAAATTTCGACAATTGTATTTAATTTAGAACTCATGTATGCACACTTGATGCTATCTGTAGTATCTGTCTATCTTTCTATGTCACTGTTATCTTACGCCTATAATTGTCTATGATTTAACCTTCTTTAAACTAGGTTTGAGAAAAATTCGTTAAGGTAGGTCGTTGGTGGTTCTCTGTGTCAGATTGGAGCAGTCCATGAGTAACGGTAACTTACGTTGAGCCGTGATGTCATATGCCTATGATGCTATTAAAACAAATGCTAATTGTATAAAAATCCAACAATAGCATTAATAATCTACACTTATGTTATAAAGAGGAATACTTTGTTTGTTTGGTTGTAATGAATAGGCTCAAAAACGTTTTGAAAAATTCACCATTCGAAAGCTACATTATCCACGAGTAACATATACTAGATTTTATTTTGGAAAACAATAGAGAGACCCGTAGTAAAACTTCAATAATGTAAGTCAAAGTGTGAAGAAAAATCCGAAAAACTTTTTTACATAGAAGTACCTTGCGAAAACTATATAGAACAAAATGAAGCTCTACGAGTTTGTAGGTCTATAGTAGGAAATCTAACAGTGCTATCTTGCCCTTTTTGACGCAGACGAAGTTGCAAGGATCAGCTATATATATTCCTTACTATGTCACGGACGACATTACGGTGAGTATTCTCGTTTAGGGCGATGGGCGGGCGGTTTAAGCGGGCAATAGCCGCGGACCACGACCGGTGGAGCTATCTCCGCCCCGCCCGCTGTCCGGACACCCCCTAAGAAATATAGAAAAATGTGCCACTACTATAAATTAGGGTGGGGAAATTGGGCTTTAACATGATATTATTATGAAAGATATCTATTTACGTGAGTAGGTAGAGTGATGTCCAGTGACCTCAATTTTGGATACTATGAAATGTTATACACGATTTTTTTTGTTGATTTTAATAAAGATCAACAATGTGTTAAATCTTTAAAACTACGTAATAAATTTGAAATACTCATCATCATCAGTCTACAGTTATCCACTATTGAACATAGGCTTCCCAAACCTCACCACGACGAAAATTCCCTCTGCAATGCCAGAATATAGAGAAGTAGCTTTCTATCACCTTATACAGGATTTTTCTTAAAGCTCGTTTAAACAGCGACATGTCATGGATCACCGAAGACGAGAATCCATTTCAAATGGGAATAATATGAGAGCTACAATATGACCTTCTTCAGAATAGGTCCAAAAATTCGTATACAGCAGAGAGTAGGTAACAGCTCCGATGTGTCTTGGCATTGCTGAGATCCAAGCCTTGGATTTTTCCATGGGCAGCGGTAAACATTCCTCATTAGGTGCTTTCTCGCCGTTTACATGTTTGTATATCATTGCAAAAAATAGGCCAAAAAAGGTTTCTTGAAGTTACGGTGGAATAATAAACCAAGCTATAAAAATGTAGTAAATCCGTTCTATTGATCCATAAGGCTACCCGTTGTAGCCATCGACCACCGCGTCCGAGGGTGGGGCGGCGATGTCCGTGCCAAGACGTGTGACCTGTGGCCTCTGCCCACCTTAAAGTACGACCACTAAATGTAGGTGCGTCTTATTTAATTGCCATGAGCTTTACTTTAAGATAGTGCAAGTTTCATCACTTGGTAGTATAAAACAAATTCGCTTTCCGATGCTAAGATTTTTTAAATAGACAGAGTGGATTAAGAAACTGCTTTTAATACTTTTACATATTATATTGTGAAATAAAAGAAATGGCATGGATAGAAAACAATACTATGCTAATCTTCTTGCCACCTTTATCTCAAAAATGAAGTTGCAGTTGTTTAATATAATATTAAATAATAATCAATAGTTGTATTCTGTCAATTTCACGTAAAGCACACATTACATACACAATAACTATCTGTTGGTCTGCCTTAAAGGCTATATTATAGCTACAAAAAAATAACTATGTGAATAATTACCGTTTGAAACAGTTAACGTGATGTGATTTAACCAATCCTAAAATTATTAGATGTGCACACTACAAAAAATAATCGTGGTTATTTAGATTTTAAAAATCGCATCATCATTTAGTGTATGATTATCGTCAGGTTTGCGGCGTGTCGCATGAAACGTCCCGATGAATATAAAGGCAGTCACGAAGGACACCAGAGGCCGGAGTCATGCAACTAAACTATATATTTACAATAATCTAAGATATTATAATTGATTAGGATGATTAATGCAAGATAGGTAGTGTTTCCTTTACTATGTAGGAACTTGAATCAATTGGGCCTTCTCATTCTTAACCTGATAGGGCACTAAAAAAAGTTTTATACATGGTACAATTTTGAAATGCCCCCAGGAATATTATTTCAATTAATGTTTTCGCGAATTTTGCTGAAAGGAAACATTTGTTTATTCTTGAAAATAAATACAAAATTCTAATATTTTTGTAAATACACATACCGAGAATCGGACCTTTTCTAATACGAAAATACAGTAAACTCTATAATTATTCAAGGGAGGAGTTCAAGCTGAATATAATTTCAGATATTGTGAGCTTTTCATACCTCTTTTTTCTGAAAGACAGAAAAAGATAGTTTGTATCTCCGGATTATATTTGAGACGAAACTATCTCTAGATAGAGCAGATCGTTATAGGCTATCTCTAACTTCGTGTCTACAGATTACGCTTACTAACAACAGCAGCATAAGAACTTTTTAACAAGCAATCAAAAGTACTACAGCTGCAAGCACTATCCAAAGTTTTCCTTTATAATTGCCGCCATTACAGATATTCAATTGACGAATCTTACGCCGAAACTGCATTCCGTCCCCCGCATTTTATAAAAGCGTAACCACAACTGTAGATCCGCGGGGTAGATACGTTTATTTGATATGAGTTGTTTTATACTAGGTTTCGTTTGTGGATTTGGTCGACGAATTGTATTATGGAAAAAGTCGTAGGTAGTTTTTATCATTAGTTTTTGGATTTAAAAAAACTGTAACGTGAGATTTGTCTTTCTACACATTTTTATGTTATTAGGTATAGGTTTCTCAAAAACATTTCTACATCTTTAAATTCTTTGTAGTACCAAGAATAGGTCAGCAAATGACACTAAAAACGTAAGCAAGTATTAGGAAGTCTCTTTTTAGAAGAAATCAACACAATCTAAATATTGTTAAAAAGCTAACCTAAAAAGTTTCAGCAAAAGTTTTAAATGAACAAACACCGCCTTCTAATTAATTTATTTCTTGTAAAAATTTGAATGTTTCATATCCGCCCATAGCTAAGTACTTCGATTGGTACTGCAGTCGGTGAGTCTTTGAACTGAATGATTTTATTAATTGATTACGATTCGCAGACGGTGCATCGAGACTTTTGTTTTCAAAACAGAATTATGATTATTTTAAGGGTTAAATAAATGGAATGTTTTAATTAATACTTTTTTTGTATCTTTACACATTAATTTCATGCATAACAACGGGTTCTTACACATAGAATTATTATTATGCTACACGAAAATTCTTAAGTACTACTTTATAATTCTCATAGTAACCTGACCAATGGTTCGGAAAGTTAATTTATGTGTTGATAAATTGGAGATTTGCTAATTCATCCAGTTTTTCTGTAATTACTTACTAATAAAATATTAAAGCTTTAAATGCATTCGACCAATATTGGAACGAAGTTCCTTATCGCGCGTTATCGAAAGGGGACTAGACGGAAATTCTTATGAAAAAGTTGTCACGACACTTTTTTGTTTTAGATGATTATCGCTAGATGGCACTGTAATTAAAATCTTTTAAAACAATTCCTTATTTTGTTTTATATGATTAACTAACTAATTAGTATAACTTAAAAAAAAAAATATTACAATTTCCTCATTAATTAATCGATAGGAACTTCGTTCCATCCGGGTGTTCCTTGACATCTCTCAAGTTTTTTACTTTACAATGTCCACAGTGACTTGTAATACCATAAAATAAAAAAAACATGTACAAAAATCTATCTCGTATATTAATGAATCTCTTTTATAATAAAACCGTTAGCTCAATCCATTGAAACGGAACCTCATCGCTTCTTTAGAAATCACTAATACGCTAATACAACATATTGTTAGGGGTTGTTTCTTTTCATAAAAAACGAGGGCCAGCAAGGTAAGAAAGGGTCAGGCAAAGGTTTTTTTGTTTAAAAAATCCCTTACCAGATGGCCGTGGCGTTTAGCGACAAAAAACCGTGCGTGCCCGTGTTTTGTGCAAGTATGTATGTATTTTGTTTTAGGTATAATTATTTTTGTCAATTTGTATATTGTTTTACGTTTCAGAAAGTTAATTTGATGTATTTTAGTTGTTATTATAATATACTAGTTGCCCCGCGCAACTATGAAAAAAAAAATTAGGGGTGGACTACCCCTAACATTTAGGATATTGGCCGATTCTAATAGATACCGGATAAGCACAAAAAAAATCATCAAAATCGGTCAAGCCGTTTCGGAGGAGTATGTCAACGAAAACTGTGACACGAGAATTTTATATATTAGATAATGACAGATTTTTAATAAAGTAAGAATGACATCACGCAGATTTTAAATAAGTTTCAATTCTATAAAATACAAAAAATAGGTATAATATTCTTGATGGTAGAGGAGGAGTGGAGGCTTTAAAAGCATTATCTCACTCGACACATTTAATTAAAAATTTTTAGATAGTCAATGAAAAAATAATAAAATTGCTGCTCCATTATAAAGTCTTTGAATTTTCCTACGCAGTCTTTTAACTCTATAGATTACTCATAACATATTAAGTTGACGAAACGAGCTTCCAATATTTCGATATCACAGGATCCATGGCAACAGAACAGGTGGTCATTTACCACATCGAGGTGTAATTTACGATCCCGTGACCAAACAGTTTGTCAGAAATATGTTTTTTGTTACCACGATGACAAAATACTTTGATGTTTTCTGTGTTATCAGGAATCTTTAATCATTCTGAGAAGTTACGGTATTGGGTTTAGTGGTTTTTTTGCGATGGTAAGTGGCGAACTGTGACCGTGAAAAAATAGGGTAGTTTAAAAGAAGATTTTATGTGGTTTGAATATGAGATTATTGAGTCTGTTTTACTGAAGAAATAACTGCTTGCCAATAAATGTTTAGGATTTCTTTGCGTACTGTAACTGTACTGTGTACTGTGACAACCCATTACTGCCCACTGTTGAGCTCAGGTCTCCTCCGAAGAGGGGTTAGGCATAGTCCACCACGCTTGCCCAGTGCGGATCCTTTTCCGATATGCAGGTTTCCTCACGATGTTTTCCTTCACCGTTACATAAATCTTTTTCATATTAAGATTTAGAGTCCTTTGCGTAGACGAATTCAAAATGAATATATCCGTAAAAGATCTAAAGTAAGTGAAATACGAGGAAATATACACTGATAGTAAAATGGATAATCATAGAACTCTTCTGAAACCTACTTCGAAAACGTTTAAAGACGGTTCTAGCCCTCAGAGAACACTGAAGAGAGGACTCCATACCAAAGCGAGATAGTTATTAATGGAAATTCTACTATGAAACTTCTCAATCTATATCTACGAGATCTTACCACGATATTTAATTAATTGAGTGTCTCGATATTTCAACGTTGTTGCAAACGTCATGATCACGAGAAGCCTGGATACTGCGGGTCGATTTAAGAGCAAACAAATATGTCTACCCTCTTTCTCGTTCGCTTTTGGGTAGTACCGCTGAAACTCGAACTCATATCACGACACACCACACTCACTTTATCTACAAGACTCTCTGAGCATGAACCCTTAGTGACTGTTGTGTTTAGCACTGGATTCCACACACTCGATAATCTGAAGCCGTCACCCCTGTTAAAAGTGCTATGTCTAAAAATTTCGATAGCTTCTTTAACCATCCTTGGTACGTTTCGAGACAACTGAAAAAAGAAAATGAATGAAATTATTATAGAAAACCGCGAGTGTCTGAATAAGTTTATATCTAGGAGTATTATAGTTTTAAGAAACAATTACGTAACCAAAACAGTGCAGTTGCAATAAGTTTCTCAGACACGAAACGTGAATTAAACTCATGATTAATCATAAAGTCTTGTCAGCCTTCGGTACAGTTAATCCTTTTGTCAAATATTACGAGTGCACTACAATCAAATGGGACATTAAAAAGAATTATTACTATATATAGTTGTCAAAGCATGAATGGCAAATCCGTTGATTCATTTGGAAGACATAAGCGGTTGAGCAAGTGAAGAGCAGACTTCAATCTGGCTTAAGTGTGCGGAAGTGTTATGCATGTGAGGACTCTTTGATAGGTTTTAGTAGACTGCAGTTCTCTCATTTAAGATACTAAAAACTTGATATATTTTTTTGTATTTATACTTACAGAAACTGTTGACTGCATCCAAGTCAGGGCAAGTCAGAAACACGTTGTATCCAGGTCGTTAGCAACTGTTAGCATTCGAAATTATTGGGGGAAACCCATGTCCAGCAGTGGAAGCCTTGTCGCTGCAAATGATGATGATGATGATGATAAACTATTGATGTGATGCCAGATACAATAAATGCTAAAAGTGTCAATAACTAACACCAATCATCGAAAACTCTGCACAAAACAGTCAATGCGAAGAATACGAATTGGTAATTGTTGAAAGTTAAAAAGTCATTTATATCCTTAAGTTATTATTATGCCAAATCCATATCAAAGACTAGCTGGCCCACACAACTTCGTCTGCGTCACATAAGGAAATTTTCTCTCCGTTTAAACCTTCCCTGGACTTCTACGAATATTTCAAGATTAAAATAATCCAAATCGGTTCAGTCGTTCTCGAGTTTTAGCGAGACTAACGAACAGCAATTCATTTTTATATATAAGAAGATTACAGTTATCTTTAATCAAAAATACTAGATACACGATTAGAGTGTAAAAAAGCGAAAAGTAAACAGACTTTTGAAAAGTTTTTTTATCATAACTACGTTTTTAGTGAATGCGAATTTTTAAAATGTGGATGTGAATTTTCGTTACATATCTAGTAATGCATATAAAATTACATTATTTTTTTGAATTTCTCATTAAATACAGTAATTGGAAAGTAGTAAGTCCACTGGAGTAGTTTAGGCGTAGTGTAGATCACGTTTCACTTCTGAAACAATAAGTTTTGTGTACATTTTCGTCACTTTCATCTCGAGATAAGACGGGTTGAACGCATGCGCGATAAACGCTTGATGGACGATCGCGGTCGACTACGTTCTCACTAGAGACTTTGTAAGATATAGACATGGTCTAGAAAATAAATCTATATTACTCTGTGCATTATGACATGTGAAGATAACATTTTCCCATCAGGTGGGCCGTTTGCATGTATGTTTGAAAATTCTAAACTTTGCGTTACAGGCAGCTTTATATCGGGGCAATGTGTTAGTAACATACATTATATTCATACAGTACATGTAAAGAAAATAACGTCTTTAAAATCTAATATATAAATTTCTCGTGTCACAGTTTTCGTTGCCACACTCCACCGAAACGGCTTGACCGATTTTGATGAATTTTTTGTGCTTATCCGGTATCTATGAGAATCGGCCAATATCTATTTTTCATCCCCCTAAATGGTAGTCCACCCAAATTTTTTTTTCGAGGCAGAAGTTGCGCGGGGCAGCTAGTAAGTAAATAAATTTACCTATACCATTCCTTAAATTAGTTTTAAAATGAAAAATTTTGTTTTGTTCTACTGTAGATATAGCATTAGTTCGATTTTAGGTTCCTATAGTTACCACTGAAAAAAACATTATACACACTCAATTACCAAAAATTATCGCTAAAATTTCAGTGCAAAAACCGCCATATCTAAAGCTTATTAAGGCTGTGTCCACGGCCGGATACTCAGATGATAATGCGCGCTTGCTGATGGAGATTGATCGCGTCAACGATGTGATGTGTACACACCTTTATGTACGTGCAACATCAATGCGGGGGTAGCTGGACCACTTTATGATAATGTAATTTAATTTGTAGAAAACCATTGTCCTTTTAAGACATGTTTAAATAATTGAAAAGTGTCCTTATGAGTATGGATTTTTTACGAGTTGAACCGCATTAAAATCTCCAAGCAGTTGGAGATTTTAATGTCCATTTTAAACACTCAAAGTCCAAACCGAGGCTGAGGCCAGAACTCAGGGTATGCGGGACGGCCAAGTTAGTGCAGAGCAATGTGCTTATTTACGACATCACATCAAAAACCGCTAAAATTATCAGAGTTTGTCTACTATATAATGTATTTATTACAGGTACCAAAATCCTCCTTTTGGATCACTCTCGTTATTATGTTATGCTTTATATTATGTAGTGATTTTACCATATTACGTCATCATCATCAGCCCACACTCGTCCACTGCTGGACATAGGCCTCTCCCAAAATACGCCACTGAGCTCGATCTTCTGCTCGTCTCATCCAGTTGTTACCGGCTACCTTTCTTAGGTCATCGTTCCATCTAGCACCACCAAGCAGCACCATATTACATATTTATTGTTAATCTTCTTTTAAAAAATCTCGTGTCACAATGTTAGTTACCAATTACCATACTCTTCTGGAACTAAGGGTTGTTCACGCTTAATATTTTTTTCAACTTTATACGTTAAGGAAATTTACGATAACACTCTTGTTTACCTATTCCATCTCAGACGCAGACGAAGTAGCGCGAGCCAGTATTATATAAAATTTGATACCTGGAAGTAGTTCATGAGAGCCCTGCCAAGGGTCACGATGCTCACGTATCGTGGTCACGTGCAGAGCCCGTCTCCCGTAAACCAACGTGGATTTATTGTTGGTTACCATCTGCCATGCTGTCACAGCGAGCGTTACTGAATTATTGTTTGTTGTGTATTTCGTAATTTTTGAGGAGGAAGGTGTTTGTATTTTATGTTTTTTAAGATAATTGAAAACTACGTCTTTAACATTTAAAAATCGATATTTGAGTCGTAGACAAACTTTTGATTTTTTAACATTAATATCTGTAAGCGATGGTCTTGTAATCTATACTAATATTATAAAGCTGCAGAGTTTGTTTGTTTGAACGTGCTAATCTCAGAAACTACAGGTCCGATTTGAAAAATTCTTTCACTGTTAGAAAGTCCATTTATCGAGGAAGGCTATAGACTGTTGTATCCCTCTGTGACGCAGACGAAGTTACGCGGGTCACCTAGTTTCATATTAAAATATTTTACGATTACACAACTTAGTTTGCATATTGTACGTGCACTATACAAATGTCAGTTTTTTTTATATCGCAGGCTGACGAGCTAACGGTTCTGATCGTATATGGTTACTATCGCTCATGGACTTATTCAATATCAGCGGATACTGCAATTCTGTCTAGATTGAAGTCAGGGATGGCAATGTTTGAGGATGTAATGATTTATAGATTGAACTAAAGAAATCAGGAAATCACTCCAATCTATCACATGTATTCATATTAATAAACCAAAATACGAAACCGAAATTTAATTAATAAACCGAGACCAAACATCCGTTGCCCAAAACTTAGGACCACCACAAAAAAGTGACCACAATCTTTCCCACATGCGGTCGGATACAACTAACTTTCAAATGCATCTCATTTCAAATTCTCCAACAAAAAGCAACCTTATTTTAACATCTATAGAGTTCTTATTATTTTTGTTAAATCTGTCAGTTTTTTGTTTTTTTTTTTTCGTCGCAGGATAAATAGGTCGCAGGTTATTTGCCATTTGCAAGGTGCAGGAGACTAACGGAACACATGTATGTACGGAACGGTTTGTCGCATCGGTGTGATAAAGGAAATCAATGTTTTTATGAGAAAGCTGTGTTTGACTTTAACGGAGATGTGAGATTGTTAGGCTTGCTAAATATGTAGATGGTGATATTGTAATTTTGTGGGTTGCTTTGAAAATAATAAGTTTGAAGAAGAATTTATTTCGTTGCCTTACTGGTAAACACTCTTCTGATGGATCAGGTCAAAGTCTAGTGTATTGCTTGAGCTTAGCAGCTGGCCTCTGCCCATTCTCAACCATTAAAAGAACTCTTGATCTTCGTTTTTACGATAAGAGAATTTACGTACGTACTCGTAAATAGAATAAAAATTATATTATTTCTCATAGTTGGCCATAGTAAGTAACTATATTATATTATTACCCTGGTTAGAAGAGATTTGAGAAGGTTAGTCGTAAGTAGCGTCCCATGACATTGCAAGAGTCCATAAGCAACAGAAACCATATATCACCAGGTAACGTACATAAGTAACGGGACCATAAGCTCGTCTATATATGGATTAATAAAAAAATAGGTGAAAAATACAGTTAAAAACGTAGTAATCATATTTATTTCCAAAGTAAACTAGCAACAAAAAGGTTTTGCACAAACCCAGTTGATCTCCACTTCATTCGTCAACCATGACCATTATAACTTTCTTCCACGTCCCCGCGGACCCAACAGTGGTTAAAAATAGTCGTGTTGTGGGCAAAAAATACAGCCCATCTGTGACTTTACGCAATATGGATTCTGACCTTACCGACGGATATTTGTTTTATCATCGGCTTATCCTGTGGGATCTCTTACGGGAAATTAGAATGTTTACCGTTTCAGATTCTATAGCTCGGTGAACTAACTCTCTGACAACTAAGTCTTGTTTATTATAAAGCTAAAAAGTCTGTTTATTTGAACACACTAATCTCAGGAACCGCTGCTTCGATTCGGTAAATTCTTTCAGAGTTGGATAGTGGGGGCGGCGCGACGGGAAAGAGTGCCGTGGGCGTAACGCGTCGCGCCGTCTCTCATAACCCCGTGCTGGGTTCTGGCCTCAGCCGGGGTTCGGACGCTGAGTGTTATCCGGTGAATTCCTCCAACTAAAAAAAAAAGTGTTGGATAGTCCTTTTATGGAGGAAGGTAGGCTATATTATATTACTTTTTGTCACAGATGAAGTTGCGCAGGTCAGCTAGTATGTAATATAGTTGTAATTTTCTGTACAATATTACTGGTAAGTTCCGACAACTTAATTTGTGATATCACTGTAATAAATGGGTCTATCCAGCAATATATCTGCGTTTATTCTTTATTTCCGTTGCTAACTAAAGTTAATAAGTTCGTTAGACAGTGTTAAAGAGGTAAGACGACGAAGATGAACACTGGTAATTTTAGAAGTTTTTGATATGGTGTCACAATCACTTTGCAACGCACTTTATAACCTTCCTTTCTGAAACAGAGGACAAATAATTTTATAAAGTCAAAGCATCATGTTCTACAGCAATTTTTCAGCATAACACGCTACGCCTACATATTTTTTGCTACCGTCGGCTCAAACATAACGGTGAGTGCATCAAAACGACATCCAGATGTGGTGGATAGCGGTATTCTACGGATTATAGAGAGGTTCTGTATGTTAAGATTGTATTCTTTATGTTATGTTGAAAAGTTATTCAAATATTTCTTTAAAGATTTATCAGAGGACTGTTTCATAGAAGTAGATATAGTATACCTATTATGTTAAACATTGACGATGTAAAATAATTTGACTACTTACATTCTTTTCTTTAATAATTTATCAAATAATATTTTGACTATAACTATTCGTGTAATTTATTTTTAACCACTCAACTGGAAACGTCACTATTCGCTAGACGGCGAAACTGGGGACTTCGTTCGTAATCAATACCGTGTTTGAGCCCCTTTTCAAAAACACTTTTTTCCAATAATTTTTAATTTTGATTTTTAATTAAACCTTATATTTTTGTAAATATTTATTACTAAACGACGCTGTATTGCATTTTCAGCGAAAATATATGATCTACGTAAAATATAAGAGGATTAAAAAATGTACACAAAACAAGTTTTAGAACTGTGTTCAATTTTGGCTCCTGCCACAGACTTGGCAAAAGTAAACAAACCAATTTGGTTGCCGATCCCAGTTGAGTGGTTAATTATTTTTTTAAGTAAGTGTCATGGTAGTTAAAAGAAAAAAAAACACAAAATGAAACTCAAGACACAATTCCCAAAAAACACATCACGAATTCCCTATCGCCAATTCTGGTCGTTGGTGGCAAAACCACTTGACAGAAACATAATATAATTTCTTGTACTAAATAGAACTTAGCATTCAGATGATGTCGAGTGAAGTGCATTATAACATTAAGATGTTTTATGGAGTCCACATTTGTCGCGAAGTGACCCATATGGTCAGACTTCAGACTTAATGAAAATATTATGGATGATGTACAGTTTGCAGCAAAAGCTAGTAGGATAATTTAATTTATTTATTTGTTTCAGTTTAATGCTACTACTGTTTCTTATTTTATATGTAACATTCAATAATCAGCTAATAATATAGCAGTAATATACAACCACTGGTTTTTTAATTTCGATAGCGGGTCCTGTATAGGGTATGAGGAAATACAATTTACTGTTATAGCAAAGATAACCACTTAATATCAGATGTACCGTAACCTCGTTTAGCTGTCATGCTATAAATGAACTGGATACAGGTTTATTTATTCATAGAAAACTCAGGTTATTTACAATCAGAAAATAACAAAAACGTGGATATGTTATTTTAAATTTCGGAGTTTCGAAAATTTCAGAATGCTCAGAGAGTCTTGTAGATACAGTGAGTGTGGTGTGTCGTGATGTGAGTTCGAGTTCCAGTGGTACTACCCAAAAGCGAACGAGAAAGAGGGTAGACAGATTTGTTTGCTCTTAAATCGACCCGCAGTATCCAGTCTTCTCGTGATCATGACGTTTGCAACAACGTTGAAATATCGAGACAACTCAATTAATTAAATATCGTTGTAAGAACCCGTTGAAAATGCATGAAAGTAATAGTAAATTTGAATTATTTCTATAGTAATGTTCACGTCGACTGTCCAACACACATTATCGGACATAAATTCTCATACGGGACAAAATGGCCACGTCACATATGTCCGAGCTACGCATATGTAGAACTGGCGACCACGTGTGCTTGATAATGAACTTACATGGGTTCTGTAAGATGTTTAGTCGCACGTTTTATTAACAAGAAACAAAATCATTAAGATATGATAATGTTGTTGTTTGGATTCTAAAATCCGTTTTCGTAATGTTTGGCAAGTTTCTGATCATCGTCTTTTGGCACTGTAGGAATTCATGAGCGACAAAAGACTAATTTACCTGTCTTGCAAAATTGAAAGAAAATACTTAAATGATGTATCTACTTGAAAATTTATTTATTTATATATTTAACAAAAATCCACGGCTACAATTACAGTTAAATTCAACTTAAAATTATAAAACAAAAAATTAGCCAATTACGGATTTACCTTTGTTTACACAATTAACTTGATACTCGTAGTATACTTATATACCACTTAAACCTGTTACATAAAACTTGTTACTTATTATTTTTACTTAACTTATAATACGTATTATTCTCATGTAAAACAACGCTAAATCCGTTGTAAACTAAAATACCAAATTCACATTACATTCTAATCACGTTTCATCTTCTCAAACCATATTAATAAAACACAACATTTTTAAAACTATCGCGAATTCTAAAAAATCCCCAAAATATACTACAATAAATATAAAAAGAATCATAGATCCATTTATCAAATAACAAATGTCCGTTTGTATGACAAAGGGCCAACTCGTGATATCACATTTATAAAGGTTACATCTGAAACAGTGACAGGTATATAAATCACGGTCATTTTACGTGAGAAACAGTAACCAGAAACTGACCTACGTTTTGACAGCAACGAGAAATGCTGCGCAAAAAATCTTGAGATCAGTATCTTGAAGCGGATTCTTTTATTTGTTTCAAATGGGGATTTTGGTGGTTATTTTGTATTCTAACCTGTATTACTATCAAAAAATGCTAGAAGTAGTAATTTTCACTGTGTATAATTAGGTATGACACTTAAACTATGTTAAGAGCAGAATCAACTTTCTTAAGACTTTATAGAACTTCACAATAAAGAGATAGAGGTGGGTATTAAACTTTGTGTATAGCTTTTACTCAATTCCTAAAAAACTTAAAATGGTAGACGATAACCGATTATTTCAGTTTCCGACCAAGTTAAACCAGTGTTAATCGAAATCGTAAATGATTGTTTTATGATCAACATTACTAATTAATATCACCTAATCATCACCAGACTGCTTCATGTTCGGTTGACAACAAAAAAAAACAATTTTAATTCAAAATCTTGTTATTTGTTAACCATTACCACGCGAGCCACTTGAGATGATTTATGCAAATATGCACATAACGGTACAACTTTTTACGGGAATCGACAAAAAATAATTTCGTTTTCGTATGGCCGGGACGAATCGGGGGTCGATTTTAGGCGAGATAACTGTGTAGTAGCCATTTTGTCAAACATGCTTACGATTTTGAAAATAGATTTCATTAGAAATTTTATTTAAGTTTTATTAGTTTCACTTGGTAAATTTTTGGTAATGATTAATTTAATGTTATCATATCAAAATAATATACAGTAAATCGCCGTAAGTATTACACATTGACATTTAGAAGGATAATTAAGCATAATTCAGTTTGACAGCTCGAATCTCTAAGTAGTAACTTTAAAGTTTTGCATGCAACTTTGCAATACTGCGTAACGCGTCGCGCCGCCCATCAAAACCCCGTGCTGGGTTCTGGCGTCAGCCGGGGTTCGCACGCTGAGTGTGAGCGGTTGGAGGTTTTAGTGCGGTACAAGTCCCACATACCCCCGACTGAAAAAAAAAATACTCTGCAATACTGCTTCTCTTACATTAGAAAGCAATTTTCAATTTCCGTCATGAAAATAACACACTAGAATTTATATTAGTTAAATATTAAATACAACAACTAAGCAACTTTCAACTAAGCGGTATTTTTTGAGATTTTTTTTTCTCATTAAATCCCAAAAAACGTCATCTTTCGTTCATAAATTCCTAGTTTTTCTGTCTCCTTCATTAGTTTACCAAACATGTGTTAGATCTTATCGAAAACCAGAGACCATTAAAAAGGATCTTTACTGGACCGATACTGTACACGCAAAAAATTAAGGACAAATTTTGAAGTGTCCATACTAATAAATAAATGTTTAGCTAATTAGATTTTCTTATCTTGATCAATTCTTTCGGCCTTTTATGTTTATACAGTTTATGATTTTAAGAGTATTTTATTGTCTTCTTGAGACAGATATACAGATTGATTAGTTTTATTACAATATAGACTCGCTAGCCAAGTTTACCTTCGCTGAAAAATCAAGGGATAATAATTTAGGGAACCGCTTAGTACTAGCTATATTAGCACTTTTGCCTCGTGAATCAAACATGAACACTATCTATGTCATTCGTCTGTATCAAGGACAATGTCCTTAGTTTGTAACTCTTATATTTATCTATGATATAAAAATGAATCACAAAATGTGTTGCTAAGCCCATAACTGAACAACGCATGGACCAATCTGGCCCCTTCTTTTAAATGTTCTTTGAAGTGAAGAAGAATGGTTTTACGGTGAGAAAAATTCGAATAATTGTCGGAAAAAAAAACGTTGTATAGTGTTTACGTAGACGACGTCGCGGGCAGCAGCTAGTTTAAGATTATAATATCTTATCATTCCAAAGACAAAACGAAAAAAAAAAAGGAAAAGATTTAGTAATAAATTATATTATCATTCGCAGCTAATATTTATTTTAATAGGTATTAAGTAGGTACATAATAGACAATAGTACAGAATAGTACAGATACAAAAATAGTTCAAGTAGGTTCTTAGTGGGGACGGAGCGACGGGAAAGAGTGCCGAGCGCGTAACGCGTCGCGCCGTCCCTCCAAACCCCGTGCTTGGTTCTGGCTTCAGCCGGGGTTCGGACGCTGAGTGTGAGCGGTTGGAGGTTTTAGTGCGGTTCAACTCCCACATACGGTGACTTCCTCCAACTGAAAAAAAAAAGTAAATTCTTAGTAAGGTAAATACTGAGTTTCTCTTTACTAATTTCATTTAACTTATAAGATAGTTTGAACTTGCTGTTATTGGGGACTACTAACTCAATTTAAGGAAATATTTTCATATGTTTTATCTCTAATATTAGGAAATCTAGATTTTAAACAAATTCATAAATGAAAAATGAAGCTGGAGTACCTAATAACTAGTTAATTTACTTGAGTATATAATTATATCGATAGAGATGAGATTTAGATGCTGCCAGCTACTCAATGCCAATCATTCCGTCAGAATATTTGTATAGGTCTTTATCAAACTTCAATCGAACGACAATTTGGAACAGAATAGAAACTTTTTGCTGTCCAACTCTTTACGTAATCTCGCAGCATTTTTGAAAATGGAACAATGATTCGGGTCCATAGCCCTAAGGAGGTCTATCATATAGATATTTAGTTCGATAACACGACAATGCCTGTGGGCGTTTTACAAAAAACGTTAAGAAACATGAAACGTGGAATTATTCGCATCGTCTCCTTTGAGTTCTTATAAAACGGTTTTTTGTTGCAAAAAAACGTAAATGGGGGTAGATCGTAAAAAAATGTGGACAAAGGCCGAGCAACAAAGAATCGGTGCAGCTTTTTTCTGACCGTGTAGTTTTTCGATTATATTGGTAGCTTACCTGATAGATTTAGCTTTATAGGATTTTTAATTAATTTTAGAGGACAATGAAGAAAATGATTAAAGTTTTTCTCTCTTGCCCTAAGAATTTAAGGAGTAGTTTTTTTCGAAAAACAATAATTAAAGTGTCATACGATTGATTTTGGTTAAATATCATATTGTGTCCCCCGTTAGGCAGACAAACAATAAATAAACAATTTAGTTACAGAATTTTATGACTACCAAATCGTATCTGTATTACTAAGTTTCAGTAACTCAACCAGGACTCGTCATAAAAAGAAACAAAAAGAAAGTGACACCGACATAAGTACAATCGCGTACACAAGTTGACACGCATTCGGCTCGTGTCGCAACCGACCGCGAGCGAGTTCCGAACACAATAATTTAAATTTTCGAACGGGGTGGAGCGGCGACAGATTGCGCACGTCCGCTAATGACAGGCCCGGTGTGTGTCCAGCCCGCGTTCATTCAATGCAAATAGTGTTTGTGCCACAAGAATTGTTAGACACGACACAATGTTGTGAAACTTCAATCTTATGAATTTAAGAACACGATTTTAATGAAAGCATGTGTGTTAGCTTTCGCTTTGGATACTTATGTTGTAACAAGTGTTTAAGATGACAGATTTTATCTGTGTTAGTCATTTGAATAGTGAAATCAATGAGCTGTGATTTTTCATATCCATGAACGTCGTCTTAAGTTGCTTGTAGTTTTCTCTTATAAATATATTTCAAGAAGATTTATTTCGCTGATATCCTCTGTGAACATGAGACCAAGCAGCCTATGTTATGTATCTAGAACGAACAAAATCAAAAAATGTAAAAGTCGTGATCTTCGGCATAATTATAAACGTACGGACTTATACGCAAAGGGAACTGGTACACAGTCTCAAATAGCCTTTATTTGTATCAACGCTTAATTAATACTTTGAATTCAGAGCAGGAAACGCGGGAACGTCTCTTCTACGAAGTACCACGGTCTTCTCACACAATGACCTCTCGATGACAGGCCGCCAGCCCACGCGCACGCTTGTTCTAATCACACCTATCTCGGCACAGCCCGTCCATTCATGCATATTTGAACCTATTTTTTATAACAACGGTCATGAGTGGGCAGACATTTTGTTTTATTGTTCGAAGATTTGACGTCTAATCGTTAGATTGAATTATTGTTTTTATGCGTTTGCAATTAAAGGTCAAGTTTTATTTATTAATGTTTTTGGAGGGCAAGGTTCGTGGGTGACTAACAAAATTATAAGTAATTATGTTTCGTTTCTCAGTATTATGCTTAAAAGTCCTTCATGCATTTAATCTAATATATATTATAAAGGCGAAAGTTTGTAAGTATGGATGTATGGATGTATGTTTGTTACTCTTTCACGTAAAAACTACTGAATGGATTTGAATGAAACTTTACCACAATATAGCTTATACATCAGAATAACACATAGGCTACAATTTTTGATAATACGGGACGAACCTGAAGTCCACGCGAACGAAGTCGCGGGCAAAAGCTAGTTAATGATAAAAGGCGAACTACGGGTGCAGGCTACTTATTACTATTAAAACCAACAGTTCGCTCACTACCAATATCAAAAAACTATTTATCGCAATAATGTTAGGTCAGCGTGCCTAACAATTAAAAAAAAATAACGCATCAAATAAAAGAAATCCAGCAACATTTAAACTGCTTAAATTATTCAAATTAACAACAAGCCGGGCACACTGGCCAGTATGCTAATAACTGACAATAGGAAATGTCAAAACTAGACAGTGTTATGTTGATGATTGTACATTTCTAAGGACACACCCTTTTATTTGACGTGTTAGTAGTTACAAAATTTTCAATGGGTCATCATTCATAGATTTCATTCATGTTTGTAAGTTTTTTATTTAAATTTATCTGTCAATCATAGTCTTTTTACTTTTTTTTTATGAACGCGAGCCCTTGGTTAGTAAGTGGTTACTGTTGGACCATCATCTCTGAACTTGGACAGAAGTGTAAATTCTTGTTGAGAAATTGTCTTGATTTAATATAGCTTTAAAAAGATACTTGTTATCCGGCATGATCTATACTGTGAATTTGGCACTTGCATTTCATGACATTTATTCATCACGATTTTGCAGAAAAAAAATCTTTAGATATTTAAATGGAAAGGTTTTAAATCATTTTCACTACAAGTCGCTTTAGTGTTCTACCGTTCCAATAACAATAATAATATTTTATTACAACACAAGAGCTTACAGCCTACCAGGTGTTAGCCAAAACGCAATACAATCTTTGACAAATCTCATCCATTCATTGACTGTTCCATAATTAAATAATTAAGCTTCGTTATGACCCAGTAAATTTATTGTACTACAGTTTAACTCATCAATTGATTTCATATTATTTTTATCTCTCTAATCTGTTATTGGAATTTGTAACCAATTTCGAAAGCTGTAAGGATCATTTTTGGGTGTCACTTTAAAAGTTATTGTTTCGTCTCCGATAGAGTATTCAATAGTAAGACGTGGGCGAAATGAATTATAGTACAGACGTGAAGTAAAGTGTTTGAAATTAATATTATAATTATAGACAAATCTATGCCAACGAAAGTGGACTAACAAGAATTTATTATTGCTTTAAAGGTAAACGAGCATATGACCCACCTAATGATAAGCGGTGACAGTCACTCATGATGTGTGTTTGTAACAGCACACCTATTATGCGGCACAATATAATTTTAATTTCAAATATGATTTTGTAATGGAGGTTGTCGTATATTTGACAAAAAGAAGGTCAATGTCGTCACTTTCTACGTAACGTATAAGGATAAAAGGACAGTAAATAAACAGGAGTCATAAAATGCAATAACTTTATATGAAAATTGTTTACCGCAATGTGCAATGCGTTTCGTAATCATTCACGGAACTTTAATGTATGACGATTCATACATGTGTAGAATATTAAACCATTTATCATGTGTGTGTCCTTAAATTCTCTATAGACAGTTATGTTCTTACGATTTATTCTATTCTTTACTAGTTGATGGACAACTTCGTCTGCGTCACAGAGGGTTATAACCTATAGCCTTCCTCGATAAATGGATTATCCAACACAATAAATATTTTGTTTTTCAAATTAGTGGTTCCTAAGATTAGCGTGTCAAACAAAGATAGAAACTTTAGCTTTATAATATTATATATTAGTATAGATTCATTTTAAACGAACTTGAAGATTTAAAAATTAATTTCAATTCAGAATACTATGGTTATTGTTAACGGTAAATTAAATACCATATGTTTTTAAACGGTTTTTATAGCTTGCATTGCATTCTTGTGTTTTTATATTTTCTTAAAAAATATTAACTTAGCGGTTCTACAGAGCATACCACAATGTATACAAGGTGATTTTTTAAAGAAAATACATATTGCAGGAGGGTGATGAGTACTCTGTACTAAAACGGAATATTACAAAAAATTGGTCAAATTTCAATTTTTTTTTATCTATAATCGACAAAACTACCTCAAACATAAACAATTTCGGGTAAAAGAGTGTTGACTAACGACCTCTAGTAATCTCGCGCACCCCACACCTCCGCCACACCCATCAGCTGTCGAAAAACCATCATTTTGCAAGAATTTTAGATATTTTTAAGTTGCCATTACTAAGGCATTAAGCCATATTATTTGGTAATAATATTTTTACTGTTCGTATATAACCAACAGCTACCATGACCTTCAATATGTACCCTCACTAAAAAATCACCCTGTAGTATGTAAAATTAAAATATAAAACAAAAATTTTTACTTTCTATTTTCATCACTTTCGTGCACAACACTCTCGTGTGAAATACAGTACGGTAACCTACGCATCCAGTGGGCAGACGGTCCGTTTAGCAAGAGCTCTCCAGCTCATCGTGAGCTTCATTAATTACACGCAGTTTACCTCTCATTATAAATAGACAAAACCAATTAAATCTTTCACAACAGAGCTCATTGTTGCCGCTTGATTTATTTTTGTTACGACTTTGCGTAACGGTAATCCGATGAAAGTGAAATAATATATTTTTTGATGAATAAATGTATGTACTTTTTTGTACTACGATTTTATTCGTACGTTATTATTGTGTGACAACTTACTATTGTTATGAAATTTAGGTATTTCATTATACTCAGTTTAAGTAGTTGTTAGCAGCACCGCACTGTCCATTACATTGCAGAGGTCATGAGCTATAGCAACCACTTACGATCTGGTACCTCGGTAGCAAGTCTACCTAAATGACAATAAAAGAATCAAGTATCTAAAACCTTTTCGATGCAACCATGTAAACATAGCCTAAAGAAACTCTTTAAAGTACCAACTGTTTTAAAAAAAAAAAATTCTGGTGAGCATTTCATGAATAAATTTCTTTAAACACTCGCGGTTATCTACATCACTTACACTATTACTAAACGGGTTCTTACCACGATTATTTTTAATTGAGTGGTCCCGATATTTCAGCACTATTTCAAGCGCCATGATCACGGGAAGACTGAGGAATTGCGGGTAGGTCATTTAAGAGCAGACAAATCTGTCTACCCTCTTTCTCGTTCGTTTGCCGGTACCACTGGAACTCGAACTCACATTTCGACATACCACACTGACAGTATCGGCTGCCGTCTCAAAACTAGATTTTTTGGCTTTATTTTCGTTAAGTAAAAATAACAGTGTCACTAAATACGTAAAGAGAAAACACATTAAAAATATTACAAAACCTCATTGTGTGGTTTAAACATAAATTTTTGGCCCAACAACTGGTGTCACTCGCCAAAATAAAAACGTGAAAGTTTGACCAAAACCCAAATGCCTTAATTTACATGCACATTCGACCACAATACAAGGCTTATTTAGAAATTATATGCATTTTACAACATATGGCTAATAAATTTATAAGTTGGACGTAAATGTTGGTCGAGTTTGGCAAATGACTAGCATTTGGTCAAGAGGCGGTGTTTCTTCGCTGATACAAAGAAGACATGTGTTTATAAGGTATTCATTTAGATTGGTAAAATATTCGCTAATCCTTTTGTAAACTAAAATTGCTAAGAAATGAATGCACTTTAAAATTCCCGGGCGAAATTCAATTCAGTCAAAAGTCTACTTTAAATCACAACAATAAGTTTTTTTTTTTAGACAGCATTTGCGATGTAAGCAAAAATTTGCTTATTAACATCACATCAACAATCTGTGAAATTATCTATCTTTTTCTACTATATTATGCATTTATTACACACATGAACCTACTTCTTGAAACCCTCTATTATACTTTTAGAGGAAGCGGCACCAAAATTTATTGTGTAGTTTTAAATTTTAAATTTAAACATACATAGAGACAGACGGGAAGCTATTTTTTATTGCTTTGTAGGCCAACGAGCTAACGAACCATCAGATCGTAAGCGGCTCGTGGATCCTTGCACTGTCAAGGCCTACCTTTAAGAACTTTCTTCTTGCCTCGTTTGAAGGAGGACAAGTCATAGCTCTAGGGAAACATCGAACACTTTGTCTTATACTAAGCATATAGGTTTACTAAATCCTTGTTTTGTTTACAATTTATGTATATTATGTGTCGTGAATCATGTTTGACAAGTCCGGATTTCGGTGGAGAGTGGCCTGCCAAGGATACCGTGTGGTAATCACTCTATTGACAATGCAAAACGTATACTTGTCCTGTCCGAGGATAATTTGCCGGAATAAAAATGATTGGAGTCGAACATCATGTTTTTATTTTTATTTTGTGGTTCAAACACTTTTGTTTGAAGAAGTCATACTAATTGTAACATGAAATCAATTTTAAGGACTTTTTCGTTTGATTTTGAATTGACTAATAAAGAAGTAAAACTTTTTTGTGTGATTTTACTTAGTTTTCATTTTAAAAATTTTTTGATAAATTTTGCATCAAGAATTGTGTAATACTAAGATGCATGCATATTAAAATTTTATTCATTCAGGTAAAATTTCTTAGGATATTATAATATTCTTGTTTACACACAATAAAATAGATATTTTGTTTCTAAAATAACATCAATCCGAAAATTCCTAATTGGTCTTGTTTTGACATGTTCAGAAAATAACAAACAAAAAATAATGCACTGGAGACTTCACTCCTTTTTGTCCTTAAAGAATGACAACATTTGGTCGTACCGCGAAAGTGGTTGTTGGCATCATTGTTTGACACGAACACACGTTTCATAAAAAAATAATTTCATTTTATACTTTTTCATATAATGTTATTATACCGGCCAGTAAACGTGAGACCATAAAGAGGTTTTGTTCCTTGCAATTGTAAAATTCTTTATTGTTGAAAATTCGCCAGATGCAAGATAATTTCGAAGATCTTCATAAAACTTTGGCTTGCGGTACTTAATAGTTGTATAACGGGAAAGGACGAGAAAAAACATGAAGTTTACATTTACAGGATACTGTTTCTTAGGTTTTCTTTGTATTTCCACCTTTCCAGTATTAAACAGTCTTTCTTGCCGACTATTTCATTTGTTACTTAATTTGTTTGATCCTCAAGAAATCCGGTCACAGCGTTATGAGTTGAACAGTACAGAGTAATTATATGAAATCTTTGTCACTACTAAGAAACTTATTAAGTGTTCTATTCGTCTTATGAAATATTCCGAATAAACAAAATGATTATGTATTGTTAAGGATACATAATCAGAGGACATTTGCCCAAAAGATAGATCAAGACGTAGTTACAAAGATTTCATTTCATTATCATCATCATCATCCTCAGCCTGTAGACGTCCACTGCTGGACATAGGCCTCCCCCAAAGATTTCCAATTATATCAACCAATTATATATTCATTTCATTATATCAACTGTAAATACTAATCCACGAACAAAACGCGTCTCCATTCATCCGCTAATCTCAATACAACTACAGGGTCAAAGAGTAACAGTCAGATGCGTTACGTAATCTATGAAAAGGGATACCAAATTCAAAATTTAGAACGTATATGACCTCCAGCCCACATGACACGGCCCACACCGATCATTTGCGATTCAGGCCGCGTGTACCATTGTTTTACTTTTATTTTAAATTCGAATGTTTAGCTCAAGGGTTTGGAATTGAACCGTTAATTTGGGTTTACGTATTAGATAGTTTAAGCTACTGTTTAGTTTTGTAAATAATAACAATCTATATACCTATTTCTAGATAAAAATTGTCATTTTAAAGTAGTTATAGCTAGGTGTAAGTTCATAATCGCTGGTCCGTTTAATTGTATAGTGCCATAGCTATAAGAAAAAAGATTCGGTCAAAATAATTGACCTACGAGTTGATACGCAATGGGCATTATTAATGTTAAAATATCAATGTATTTTTGATGGGTGTCGGTAGGTTGTATATTGCAGATGTCCATAAGTGACAGAAAATCACCATAGTTCCGTATACCTAATGAAGAAACTAAATTTAAATATGAATAGTAAAAAGTTATCTTCATTTAGAAAGAGGCTAATGCGCTATCCATTTCATAGCTAGAACACTACAATTCATAGTCACATTTACTTTATTCTTATTCTCAAAAGACTTGGTTAAATTTACTTAATGTTCGACATATTCGAATTTCTACACAATTTTATCGTAAAATCTGTTTTTTTCACCAATTGTCCTTTAAGTAACTCAATATAGCGCAGCGCATTCTTGTCAAAATATTTACTTAAGTTTCGCAATTTCAACAATGGGCTCTTGACGCTAATAATGCAATACGTTTCATTCAAATCTGGAGGAATGATTGTTATTTTAATTTTGTATTATGTTCTTATTTCGATAGTGAGATCTTGAGATAACGTTCGATATCGTGTTGCATTCAATGTGTCCTTTTATTTCGATAGCTTTGACAGCTGCGAAAAAAATGGCGCTGTGAGAAGAGCGACTAAAGTGGCTGAAGACAGCTGAGATGTGTGTCATCAAATGTGAAGCAATTGGCTTGCTGTTAGTACATACTACATAGTTTTGTGTTTAAAAAGTTGTATTATTATTAAAATTAGGATCGAAGTCCACTGGTCTTTTTAGTAAAAAAACAATTTGTCAAAAACATTAAACTTATGACCACTAAGCGAGCCCATTGTCTTTAAGAATCGCTTAAAACCAACCAAAAAATAATAATACGTGACTTTGACCTTTGACCTTCAAAATTAACAATAAACGAAGAAAAAGCCGACGTTTTCAAATGACGATTTGAAGACAAAAAGTGACCCCCGTTAATGGTTTGGTCATACATTTTGTATGTAAATTGATACTTTGTCCTTGAAGTTGGAACATGGAATTGAATTTGACCAAAGGGTCAGAGGTCAGATTGTGATTGACACTCGGATGACGCTGTGTGATATTTTTTGTTTTGTTCACAAGGTCTTCTATTTTGTTCAGTTTAATGAATTTTGAAGAATAATAACCGTATGTGGCAAAACCCAAAGATTTTGTAAAAGCATACGTGTATAAAAATGTCGAGTTCGTAATAAATATCAATCACACTATTACTAAACGGGTTCTTACCACAATTATTTTTAACTGAGCGGTCCCGATATTTCAGCACTGTTTCAAGCGCCATGATCACGGGAAGACTAAGGAACTGCGGGTAGGTCATTTAAGAGCAGACAAATCTGTCTATCCTCTTTCTTGTTCGTTTGCCGGTACACGGTAAGAACCCGTTTAGTAATAGTGTAAGGCCCTCCGCACATGGAGCTACTCAAATGTGACGGAATTAGTTAGTGATTAGAATTACAAACTAGTTACAAACTGTATTTCGCACACGACGCTACTCAAATTGCAAGGTTTCAGTCACTCCTGTCACAGATCAGAAACTAGTACAGATGCGACAGCGAAAGCGATTGAAGTTGTGTAATGTTTTTTTTAAAGTTTGTTTAATTTAAATAAATTTAATTTGCAGTCTAGGTATTTTCGTGGGTTGTGGACTAGGTTCATTTGAGGCCTTTTATTGTACGTATGATCCAGAATGAATTTCGGCATTAATTTAAGGCAGTAATTGTGAGCAACTTCAACCCGATTTTTTCCAACGCCGATAAAGAAGTTTCACTTCAAAAACAACAATCGTGAAATAAACCTAGTCTACAACCCATGAAAACATCTATACTGCAAATTAAATTTATTTAAATTAAAACAAACATTAAAAAAAACATTACACAACTTCAATCGCTTTCGCTGTAGCATCTGTACTTTCTGATCTGTGCAGTAAACTCGGGTAACCTAGTAGCTTGGCGACTGACACGACGCGTCGCGCGCGATTAGTTGCCAATGCGTTAGTAACTGGTTAGTGACTAGTAGCGTCGTGTGCGAAGCTGTATGACAATGTATGGGCGGTGACGCTAGAGAAACTCGTTAGTTATTTGAGTTTGTGACTAGTTACTTTTGAGTAGCTCCGTGTGCGGAGGGGCTAAGTGATGTAGATAACCGCGAGTGTTTAAAGAAATTTATAAAAATCAATAATTTTAATGTTCAGAATTCTTCATTTTTTTTTTTTTTTTTTTTATTGCCTTGTAGGCAGACGAGCTAACGGGCCACCTGATCGTAAGCGGTTACCGTTGCTCATGGACCTCTGCAATGTCAGCGGACACTGCGGGGCCGCTACCTACGGCCTACCTTTTAAGGACTTTCTCTAAGCCTCGTTTGAAGAAGGACAAGTCATAGCGCTCGGGAAACACCGAAGAGGGGAGCTCATTCCACAGTCGGATGGTGCGTGGCAGAAAAGAATTTTTGAAACGGACCGTGGATGACCGCGGTGGTTCCAAGTAGTAAGGATGAACTCCACCTCGACGACGGGTGGTGCGTTGATAGAACGGAGATGTTGGAATCATCTCGAATAATTCTTCAGAGCACTCCCCGTGGAACAAGCGGTATAGAATGCAAAGAGAACCGAAGTCTCTTCGCAGACCCAAAGGTTCCAAGTGGTCCAGTGATTTATTCTATCCATGTATTTTCACGGAAATCTTAAATACAGTGGCATGGTCACTAAGCGACAAAGCAATTCTTTAAAAAATCTGTGTAGAACCTGACTGTAATATAACTTAAGCATATAATCCAGCATTTTTTTATATTATTGGTAGCCTTTTAACATCAACAAGCATGAGAATTTCATTAACGTTGAGAATAAATCGATACCTCCCACGTAAGTTGTTGTATCTCCAAAACTGCAAATTTACAGTAGAGCGTTTCAAAGATTCAAAGTGAACCAAAATCTGCATTTATTGTTACATCTTTTTGAAATTCTTTGAGTTATATTACATTTAAATACGAAATTACTCTACTGTAAATTTGCAGTTTTGGAGATACAACAACTTACGTGGGAGGTATTAAAAAAAATAATTTCATTGTCACGTGATAGACATGTGCGTGCAAAATGTCAACTCAATCAAAAATCGGAAATTTTGTCAAATTTAGCTTGCGAGATTCCATCCGAACTTACATAGTTACATCCAGTGCAAGTTAATACAAAGCTTATAAAATACTCTCGGTTGTAATAACATCAAAAAGAATGACAAACAGTTCTGTCCGGTTCTATGGTAACAGAGAGTTGATAACTTGAAGGACGTGGCCGATTCGGTCAATACGTGGTGCCAGGAGGTGCCAGCGTAATCTCAGGGGTTGTATAGCTTCAAGGTTCGTCTGAGTTCTGTAAGGTCAGTTGGGTGTTAAGGTTTTATGTAGCTTTTTATGCGTCTTTAATAGTTGTATATAATAACTGAAATAGAAGGAATTGTTTGAGATGATTCCATCATTTTATTTAAAGGATCACAGAACTAAAACTTGATGCAAAGTTCATTATTTCCACCTAGCGTCCACTGTAGGTATCCATATAATGCTTCAAGTTTGCATTGAGTCCCGACTGGTTTTTGGTAAAAAAGAAATCAGTTATAGGTAATTGTTTTATATTTTTCTTTTTAGTCTTGTCTGTTACTTTTTTATTGCAAATAAAAAATGTCTATTTTTTTTTTTATTTTTTTTTATTGCCATGTAGGCAGACGAGCCAACGATATTCTAAGGTTCATTTCTTCTATGTAGGTACTATTAGACTTTCAGTGAGTTTAAGCTGAGCTTTCATTGTTAGACAGATCAGTATGTAGCGAACTACATACAGATCAGTATGTATGTAGGTCAACAATGCAGAGGTCCATGAGCTATGTTGACCACAGCTTGCCTGTCTGCTGAGTCAAAAAAAACGATCATAAAGAAGTAATTGAACAAGTTATTATTTGTCGAATTAGTCGAAAATCTTCCTCGAAATATCACACACTTCATTTTTTTATATTTTTTTTTTCTTTTATTTTCGTTATCAGCATCGTGGTAAACAAAGGTTTATACCTACAATAGAAAGGGTCCGAACGAGGTGGGCGCGTGCCCGCACATTGTGCAGAAAAACAGCGATAACGAAGCCGGTGTGGACAACCCTTTACTTTTATATTTTTTGTTATACAGAGTGATGTTTTAGTTGTAATTTAATTAAATAACTAGCAGAACCCTATACAGCAACTAAGATCATACCTTTTTTCCACGACAATTATTAGAATTTTTCTCGCCGTAAATACCATCCTTGAACGCCCGCGCAACTTCTTAAAAAAATTTAGAGGTGGACTACCGCTAACATTTAGGGGGATGAAAAATAGATATTAACCGATTCTCATAGATACCGGATAAGAACAAAAAATTTCATCAAAATCTGTCAAGCCGTTTCGGAGGAGTATAGCAACGAAAACTGTGACACGAGAATTTTATATATTAGAAGATTCTAGATGTTTTGAGATGAATTGAGGCGGGGCTATCCCTTTAAACAAAATGTACATGAATAATGACTGAGTGATCTTAATAACAAAACACAGCAGGGATAATAAACAAACTAAAATACAACAATTTAAACAAGTACAAAAGTATCTACAATGACAAACAAATGCAAAACGTTCCATTAATTCAAATATCGAACAATACCTTTTTGACACGACATCAAAAACAAAAACGATTACAAATAAAATTGATATTCCCTAATTCGAACACACTTTTTTTTTAATCTAATCGTAAAATCAGCCTGTACCCTCATTGAGCGGGTGGTACTGGCAGGCACGATGTATTGACCGGCGGCCGCGGCAATACTTCTCGAGTCACGGGTCAATTGGCTCAGGTGGAATGCTTTTTGAATTTCGAATTATTGTTTTATTTTGAGCGTAAATATGATTTGTTGTGCCGTTGCGAAATGAGTTTGGACTGTGACTTCTTTGTTTGAATATAATGTTTGTGAATTTATTGTGAAATTGTTAGAATATTAAATATCATGCTTATTTTTTTTATTGCATACCATATGAAAAATACCATGCAAAATACTGGTGGTATTTTAATAGTTATTTATTACTAGCGGACCCGCGTAATTTCGACTTTCAATTAAAACTATGTATGTAGTAACCTATGTTCTTTCTCAGGGTCTAAAGTTAGTCTGTGCCAAATATCATCAAAATCGGTTGAGAGGTTTAAGTGGTATAACGTGACAGACAGACAGACAGAGCTACTTTTGCATTGTTAATATTAGTAGGGATTTATTCTTATCGAATTTCTATGACAAGGGACATCTTATTCTCACCCCGTGTGGATAGGTCACAGTCAATCAGCGGTATCCATAAAGTACAAAATATAGACTAGACTGTTTCTAACTGCTTATTTTCAATAGTACAATTCCTATAGCAATAATTATGTTTTTATCAACACCTTTAAATACTTCGTAATGTATGGACATTAAAATGTCAGAGCGTGTCTTGAACGTCCTTTTTATTATTATTTTGATATGTACATCCGCTTTGTTTGGCATTCAATTGTTAGTCTGTCTAAAAAAATGTGTTTTAATTGTTAAATTAAAAGAGGATACGAGTATTATAACATTGATCTAAATTATACAGACCTATGAAACGGACAAGTTTGGAGTTAAATCTGTGCTGGTCAACAGTAATTTGCTTATAAAAGTTAAGTGCAATTTTCTAAACTAATAGAGACCCATTATACCTATTTTTTCTGCGACCCTATTTACTTTGCAGAAGGTGCAGATATAATTCACTAGTTTATCTAATTCGGGCTAGTAACTTCTCATAGGTATTACCTTCGAAGTCCCTTTAAGATGATTCCGTCATCTTCCTTTTACCATCGCCCTAGACGCCGCAGGGGTAAATAACTGCCTTGGCAATGCAGAGGTCCATGAGCGACGGTAATCGCTAACCATCAGGTGGGCCGTAAGCTCGTGTATCTATCATGCAATAAAAAAAGTGTTTTATTTTTCTCCAATTCTTTCTTCCCTAAGTATTCGAAGTTACCGGTAGTATGTACTAATCTATCCACCAGTCACTAAGTAAATAAAGCGTCTTTGAATATCTTATTCATGATTCTATAACTGAAAAGGGCACAACTTACTAACAATGACTACCGCCCACGTAAATTATTAGTAAGTACTAATATCGATTTAAGCTAGAGTTGTCACGCTGGTTTTCCTTCAAATTTTATAACTTGAGTTTAGTCTGGCCTGACTGACAATATAGTTTTGGACTACCTGAATCTAATATGGGAACAAGTAAGAGCGGCAGACACTGATCAGAGACCAAAATCAATACCGTGTTTTACAGAAGTTCTACTACAAAGAATAACTCTTTTGTGTCTACTTCTTTTGGCTCTTTACTCACTCTGCCGCAATGTCTTGAAATTTTTGGGTTTGATGTAATTGGGAGTTATGAATGCTTTAGTTATGCGTAATTCACTTATGTGTAGATCACATGCTGACTATGTATGGGCATTCTCTCTATTCTATCCTAATCTATTCTTACGATTACAGAGAAATTTACCTAAAGTTAATCTATATCATATTCTATCTTTAACACCTTCGCTAATTTTCCTGTGGTGCGGCATTGAAAAACGTGAACTTTCTGCGGTGCGAAGACCATAATTTTGTTAAAAGATCTGGGGTCTAATAGACCGCGTGTCGCCCTAACGTCTGGTCATGGTGCGGGCCGATAACACCTCGTATCGCAGCGAACAATCAGACAACCTTTCTACGGTTTTATTAAGTGTATATTAATAAGCATTTCTCAATTGATGAGTAAGGCTTATGGCGTGGGTGTAAGCAAACAGATTCGTTGCAGATCCGACACAGCTTACAATAGAGTAATTATATAGATAGATAATTATTTATAGAAAGTCGGACAAGGTAGATTATTGCTTACATTGTAAATATTATATTATAATGAAGATAGATTTCAAATATAAAAATGTATAAACAATTCAATGTTTAATATAAAATAAATCACAAAGGGAATCGCGTCAAACTACTAAATTATTATAATTATCTGTCTCTGCCATCTTAGACTTCAGAAGTCAACTGTTAAAGAGGTTCGACTGCATTAAGGTTGAGGTATTACAAATGTTAAATGTGGTTCCCGAACTAGGTATTAGCGAAAAACTGTACCTATATTACAGGTAATAATTTAGAGACAGATTAAAATAAAATCATTTAATGTTAAAACACAAAGGATTTTGATGCGGTTGCACATTGTGGCACATTGTAACTGAATTCATCATTCGTGACGTAGACGAAGTTGCGCGGGTCAGCTAGTTAAATATAAATAGAAGAGAAAAATGAAAATTAAAAGTATAATATGACCTTATAGAATATGATAGGTAGACTACACTGTAAAATATCTTAAAGTTCTAAAGGCTATGTCCCTATCGTGTCTAACGTTTATGCCCTTTCACCTTTGGCTCTAAGGTCATTTGCCCACGACCTCCTGTTTGAATTAATGCGGACTCTTCTGAATTTATGGCGCACGTTGGCGGGCACTGCATTTAGCGCTTAGCTACCAACCTATTAGCTCGCTTAGGAGACAGGGATTTGCTAGTGTTGTGGGTGTTTGTCGATGTTTTAGTCGATATTTCTTTATTAGTGAAAAAAAAAATGTTGAATTATGATTTGTATTTTAAATGATTTTTTTTGTTAAGTATTAAATAAAAGTTTAGAAAACCTATATTCTAGCTGAATACTGATAATATAAGAAAATAAATTACATTGTTCATTTTTTTCCAAACAAACCGCCCAACTTAGTCTGCGTCACAAAGAGAGACGGTTTATTCAGAAAAAAAGTAGCAGGGTACTTCCTGCTTAATAGGTAAATTAGCTAAACAGAAAGACGTGTTGAAATTCGTGTTAAAAGAAGCCAAGTCAATATGTTAATTATTTTTTTATTACCTCGAGACAGACGAATTATGACATGTCCTTCTTGAAACGAGGTTTGGGAAGAAAAGTCCTGTATGGGTAGGTGATAGATAACAGCCCCCATTGCATTGTTCATGAGCGACGGTGACCGCTTAGCATCAGGTGTGGCGTAGGCTCGTTTATCAATCTTGCAATAAAATAAAGCTAACGGGCCACCTGATCGTAAGCGGTTACTGTTGCTCATGGACTTTTGCATTGTCATATAAGACACTGCGATCGATATTACTTATTTGCATACAAAACACCTGAATTACAAAATTAGTAGAAGTCTTACAATAAATTATAATAAAGGCTAAAATATCGATATATTTCCCCTCCCTACTGCAACTCAGTGACTTATTCAGCGAAGCACTTGATTAGGAGTGTCGTAGGCGATGATTCACACCCAGATTCACTAACGTCTATCCTAATTAGTTTTATCTTCATAAATACTAGTTATTACCACATTTTACTCTATTCATTTACCTTATACTTGCTGATTCACGGAAACTTCGTCTGCGTCACAGAGATAAAGTCTATAGTCTCGATAAAAGGACTGTCCAACACTAAAATAATTTTTCAAATCGGACTACCGTTGCCTGAGATTCAAACAAACAAACAACTTTACAATATTAGAATTATTGTATAAACTAGTTGCCCCGCGCAACTTTGTTTGCGTCACAGGGATACAATATAGCCTTCCCTGATAAATGGACTATCTAACACTGAAATAATTTTAGTCTGCAATAGGTTTACACGGTATTTATTCCGACTTATGCGACGCAGACGAAGTTGCGCAGGCCAGTTTAAAATAAAATCTAAGATTCAAACAAACGCGACAGGAAAGAGTGCCGAGCGCGTAACGCATCACGCCGCTCCTAAAAACCTGTGCTGGGTTCTGGTCACAGCCGGGGTTCGGACGCTGAGTGTGAGCGGTTGGAGGAATTAGTGCGGTTCAACTCCCACATACTGATTCCCTCCAAGTGATTTCCTCCAACTGAAAAAAAAAGATTCAAACATAAACATAAATTACATAGAGTTTATTTTTACACACATATTAAGGATTCTTAAATTAGTTTGTTTTGTCCGAAAACCCTCTTAAAATCGTGTCCAATTTAATTTTAAAATGGTTACATGTCTCACCCTCCCTTTAACGTACTATTTTTGTCGAGAAGACCAACAGAAACCATTAAAATTCTGTTGTCCTTCACTATTTCGTGATTTATTTAGTTTGTTTTTGAAATATTTATTTATTGGTTTCGTTATAGATTTTTCAAGAAATTTGAAGGTCTATCACCTATTTACCTCACTGAAACATGAGAGGAAAAAGTGTGTAAATAGTAAAAAACAGACTTAATAACTGGCAACCTACTATAGTACCTAAAGAATAAACTTATTGATATTGAATTTCTTTAAACACTCGCTACATCACTTACATGAGAGGGTAGACAGATTTGTCTGCTCTTAAATGACCTACCCGCAGTTCCTCAGTCTTCCCGTGATCATGGCGCTTGAAACAGTGCTGAAATATCGGGATCGCTCAATTAAAAATAATTGTGGTAAGAACCCGTTTAGTAATAGTTTAAGTTATTGATAATGACTGTAACTTTCTTAGAACTGTAAATACATAATGATTTTATAAAAACGATACCTATTGTTTAACGACCAAAATTTGGATTCGTAAAACGTTTGATCAATGCTCGGTGATAAGTTTTGTTACTTCTGAAGTAGCGGCCACTAACTGGTAGACGTAACGTGGGCAGACCTTAGACAAGATGGATCGTACCGGTACTGACCGCGGGATGAAATATTTGATCCTTGGTATGTAACGTCACCATGCACTGGTTTTTGTCCTCTGTCGGGGTTTAGAAGCTGAATGTAAGCAGTAGGAGGTGATACTACCGTTCAACTCTCACATTCCCTACCTACGAGAGGTGGGGCGGCGCGACGGGAAAGAGTGCCGTGGGCGTAACGCGTCGCGCCGTCCCTCATAACGCCATGCTGGGTTCTGGCCTCAGCCGGTGTTCGGACGCTGAGTGTGACCGGTTGGAGGTTTTAGTGCGGTTCTACTCCCACATACCCCGGGATCCGGTGATTTCCTCAAACTAAAAAAAACCTACGAGAGGTATGGAGGGTTTCTCCTAATCAAAAACAACCGCCTATTTCACATTTTCAGTCTACTCAAATAAAGTTTTTCATCCTCAAATTGAAACTTATAGTTAATACACCATGACGTGTCCCTTCAAAGCCCTACAGATATAAATTTTCGGACACACGTGTGTCGCAGACCGCGCCCTTGAAACTTCATTTCTATTTCGGGATTGTCCCGAACATATCTCAAATAGAACATGTATTAATTAAAGAAATATACGAGCTTAAAGTGTTAATAGGGCTTGTTTTAAACTAATATTCTGTTTTAGCTCGGTATTAGAGAAAGAAATTTGAAAATAATAATATGTTTAATTTATTCCAGACACCTATTACTGTTTCTAGCCAGCTAAAATTAATGCTAACGATAATGTATTCAGTGCATGTATGTCAACAAGATGCCATTTTTAAATCATCTAATTTAATAGGTAGGTACTCTTTTGTTAGCCAAGTTAAAGAGTCTATATTCGTGAATCTAATTCTCAAAGAAATGTTTATTAAAGTAAAAGACAAATAAAATATGGTCAAAGGAACCACACGTATTTCACCTAGGTATATAACAAATTATCTAATTTGTGTTTACTTCAATTTAAATCTAACTTTTACAAACACATTTCTCAAAGCAAAGGGACCTGAAACATAGAGCTTTCAACTGTTTTTATTGAAACATCTTGAGGAGTCGTTTGTCAACACAAATTAAATTCGATACTTTCTCAAATATAACGTTACGTGTCTCAAATTGAGCAATTTCTCTGTATCCTGTCTCGCATCTGTCCCGGAGTTACAAAAAATATCCGTTGGACTACAAGAAACGTTAGTAAAATAGATACAGATTATATAATGTATGTATATTATAGATTATAGTATGTAAAAATATGTTTTATATTGTAGATTGTTCTTGTGGAGACCAATAATAACGCGCGACATCCTGAATCGCGGTTACAACATTTGCAGAAATCTTCGCATATATACGACATCTGATATCTACTACAGTGGGCTTCGGCCTGACCGGGCATACACTACCTCACCCGGTCGTAGGTCTCCCTTTGGTCATAAGTCCACTGTACCCACAGTTCTTTATTTCACTTTATTGGTGACGGTAATTGAAAAGAAGATCATTGCTTATAGTTCAGTATTATAATAATAGGCGTGGTTGATATTTTAACTAAATTTGTAATTTTTTTATTTTGTTTTGTTGGTAAGGTGATAACTAGTTGAAGTTAAAATCTGAGACAGCTGTTTAATAAATATATTAGATGTATTCAAAGATATATTAAAATCTTTATAGAAACTTAATTTCACTAGAAAGTCTCAAGTAGGAATCATTTGGAAAAGTCACTTGTCATCAAAACTTGCTAACAAAACCGCGTACAAAAATGACTTTAATTAAATCAAAGATATTCTCAAAATAAATACTCGTGACCTTCCAGTACTAAACTCATAAATTTTAACCCAAAAAAAACAATTCGAACTCAGATTCCAAATTCACAATCTTTCACTTCACAACTCAGGAACGAACCCATGGTTCATATCCAAATTTTCAGCGCCTCCTAACGGCGAGTAGCGTCGGGAAAATCTTTCACCACCCACTATCCCTTTCCACGCACCCACATTACCCCACATATGAGAGAGACGGCTATACATTGACCTGTACTCCCGCATTTTCACTAAACAACACATACAACCCTTCAGTTGTCTCGATTTTCAGTACTCATATGTGGAGAAATGAAAGAGATAGCCTCAGTTTATGTGATGCTGGACAATGAGTGACCAGTTTTTCGCGATTTAAAATAGCCTATGGGAGTTTGTTTGGTCAAGAGGTATAAAGAGATGCAGGAAAAATTACGGGCTTGTTCGTAAAAGAATGCTGCTAGCTTTAATATTTATGTTTAATAATCTATTACAAGAACCACGAATTAAACTAAAAAATACAAAGTATTAAACTCAAAGAAAAAATGTCATATGTGATATTACAATTGCTTGTTCTAAAAATACTTTAAAACAAACAAACATTACATTGCCCATATACCTACCAAACAAAAACAATAAAACAATCGCTCAATAAAACAAAACAACACCACGCAAAACAATAAACATTTTTCAACCAAACAATTGTAAAATCAAATTCAAATTCAATTTCAATAATCGAACGCGTTCAAAGTTTCGAAACAATTATGAAAAAGTTCGTTTTCGCCCGTTCTCGCGCCGATTAAGTCTCGACTGACACTCATAAAACTTATTAAAGTCAAGGACCGACCGAGATAAGTTGTTCGTGGCGTCTTAAGTAAAATAACGTTGAAGAAAAAACGGCGGAAACTTTCAGCGGGACAGTTCGACTACGTGTTGCGCTTTCACTCAAATTACACTTTTTAACGTTTCATTTAGTGATTGGCTTTTTAAGTGATTGTTTTTTGTCGATTGTGTTTTGTTTTTGAAAGTCTTATGATTCTTGAAGTATTACGTCTGTTTTTGTTGATTTTTTTTAAAATCTAGGGTTAAGTAATATCAGTAATTAGATCGATTGTTATCTTGTAAAGTTGTTATTATCAGTGCTACTAACTCGCGTAGCATGCGTAGCGCAGTACTACGAAGGTAGAGTTGACGGAGTTCTAATTTGTGTCACTCATATTTAAAATCATTGATGTTGTGTACTATTTAATAAGGAAAAGGATTTATTAAATTATATTATATATTAATTCTCCTAGACATTTAAATTCTGCCAAAAATATTCAAGACGAAAATTGCTTAACACAACTTTCTCTAAAAATGTTCTTATCTAATGTATTTTATTTTAGCAAAACTAAAACAAAAGATATGAGTTTCAGCAAAAATCTTTTACTTTGAATAATTTTGTAGAGAAAGTCTAAGACTAAAAGTTAAGGGCAAAAGTAAAAGCTCAAAGCTCCAAAGCCACTTAAGTTTGATAGCTCTAATATCATCAGTAAAACCGTGCACTGACCGCGCTTACGTCCATTCAATTAAAAATTCCATCTCCTAATCGAGTCATGAAATATGCAAGCAAATATTATCCCTTTTTCTTTTGTGCGGGCTGCATCTTCGCCCCACCCGCGCACGCACACCGACGCACGGCACTTGTGATTTGTAGCCGTCTCTTTCTCACCGGTGCGATCCGCAATGGCGTCGGTGGCAGGCGTCTCTGTCGGACAGCCGAGACGGCGGCGACCGAGAGTAACCCCTGGCCACTTCGTATGGACTCGCACGCGGCGGCGTCGGCCGGCGGAGCGAGACGGCGCTACTCGTGGACACGGGGAGCCCGCGGAGCCCTCGCGCGAAGGGACACAGGACAGACGCTCTCGGACACCGGGCGAGAGCGGGCGGCTGGCCTCGCACCTGCCGACTACCGCACGCGACACGTTCGCGATCTCGTAAACATTACGATATACAACAAACATTTTATTGAGACGTGTATTTTCTAAATACAAAATTCTGTGCCGTTTTACTGAACGTTTCTATCGAAATTACCATAGCGGACAGTGACTGAAAATTTGTTGTTTCAAGTGAAGAAGTTTAAACAGATGTTAGTAAATGGAGTGTGACCAAACGAGCCGTTTGCCGAATCGCAGGATCGCCACTAGGTGCGGATAGATTAGATAGTGCTCTGAGACGCTCATTCAACTGTTGATAACGCATTCTTTATGACCATTCATTTTTGGTAAAAAATTCAGCTATCGTCGTCGATCAACATGAAAAGGAAAAAGTAATTGACACAATACATGTTGTTGACAATGAGTTCTCGAAGATGATTGAGCACTGTACAACACCGTCGGACACTCGTGGAGGATTTGTGATAAGTCGAGCTCTGTTATCAAAAACGTTTTAGAAACGCGATAAGTCGCTGGACCGACGGCGGCGCATGTGAAGTTAACGAACTATCTGCGGAGACATAACAAGATAAATATTTCTAAGGATAAAAGTTGTTGAAGATCTAAAAATAGGTGACCAAATCAAGATGAGAATCAAGATGCCAGCTGTACGCATCGCGCAAGGTATGTGATAATGTATTTTTGTATTATTTATTTTTGGCGATATCGAGCGTGTCAATCATCGTGATAATAAATTTGGAGTGAGTTTCGGGAATATATTGAGTGTGCTTTACAATAAAAATGACGTGAAGTTAAACATTGATGAGAATGTTAGTCACATCCTCAAACAAATATGATTTATCGCGCCTCTTGGTATTGCGGCAACGTTGGAAATATTTTTTGCATTTTCCACGAAATTATTCAAGACGAAAGATGTTAAATATTGTATCTAAATTGAGTAAGTAGACGAATAGTGAAATTAATATTATAAAGTAAAAATATCGAACATCGCTGCAGAATTTTACACTGAAATATGAAAATGTAAAGAAAATATAGTTTTCATACCATCGTTGTAGAAATCATACGCTTCATGAAAAAAATATTTTTAGATGTTGCACATTTTTTACTCAATACACCGTCAAAAAAACTCGAAAAAAAAAATCTAAATTCAAAATATTCTAGAACACTAAAAAAAATATTCACAAACGCATTCGAGGTCCCATCTAAAAGTCTATTCATCCGGCGACGAGCTACTTATTACCCCGTCTTGCGTCAACATTGACTTTACGAGGTGGTCATTCGTCCGAAGGGAGTATGAAAGAACTGCCCGCTTTCAAACCTGGCCAGCTGATGAGAGCTTTTAAAACACAATCAAAAATTAAAACTCAGCTGTTTTCAATTCCAATTTTAAAAATAAATTTTAATTTAAAGGTTCTGTCATTTAAATTTGAAAATTGCAGTAGGTATATAATAATAACGATTTTTTAATTTTTGTAATTTTGGTAGAACATATTTTCTTTATTTAAATTTTCCCGTAATGTCTTAAGGGTTGAACTACGAAAAATTACTTCTAAAAACTCGCCTACACGTAACAACAAAAATCTGTAAAACTTCAACCCACTCTGTATCTCAAGAAAACAAAGAAAATTGTTATATGAAATCGCAATAGAAGTTACAATCGATTTATTCGGTTGTTCAATTTGTAGCTCAGCTGTAAAATATATCGAATTAACTGCTTCGCTATCAGACACTGTCGTTGAGTGAAGTTAGTTTTAAAATAGAACGTATTGTCTGGGACTAAAGGAACGACGGAATAGGGTTCCGTACACGTTTTGTCTAAATATTTTTTTAAATTATTTGCAAAATTGCACGGTCTGTTGGGTTAAAATTGAAAAGAATGTTGTATTATTTATAATTATTTTGTCTTGTCATGCTCGGTGTATAAAATAGGTTTACGAAAAATAATAATTATTGAATATTCATTCATTTTAATAATATATTCGCATGAGATTAAGTTAGTTAGAAGCCAGAAGATGTAAGTACCTACTTACTTTATTAAAATAATCGAAAGTCATTGGAAGCAAGTGGCACTATTTTAAGATGTGAAGAGTATGAGAAAAGGCCAGTGTCCAGTTTAGTGGACGACTATGTACTAGTGATATTTGTAACTGTAGTAGTATTATAGTAGTAAGAAGTAACAAGCAGTACTAGACTTTAGTAGATCATAAGTTATAACTACTGTAATATGATTAGCTCAAGGTGGAGCTCATCCCTATTGTAAGGGACCGCCGCGGTCATCCACGGTTCGTTTCAGGAATTATTTTTGCCACGTACCATTAGCTAACGCTATGTCTTGTCCTTCTTCAAACAAGTTCTTAAAAGGTCTGGTGGCCATTGCAGAGGTCCAAGAGCGGCGGTAACCGCTTACAATCAGGTGGCCCGTTAGCTCGTCTGCCTACATGGTAAAAAAACTGTCTGTATTTGCGATTATTTTACTCACGGAACCCTACAATTAATAATTACGATGAGCAACATTTTAAGTTTAAAACAAAAATGATAAGAACGAAGTAAGTCACGTTAAAATAATAAAAATAAAATGGTCAACGAAACGTAATAAATTTTGTGATAAGTAATACTTTAAATGAAAATTAACATTTGCAATACATTTATTTTGTTTTAATTTTTGCATGGTTGTATTTTGTTTATTTTTTCCAGCTGTAATAAAATTTCTACCTTATCTAGGCACTATATTATTATAGTACTGGTACCAACCCATTACTGCCCACTGTTGGGCTCAGGTCTCCTCAGAAGAGGGAGGGTGGGGAATTATAGTACAATACTATTTAATTTGTTTTTAACACTTATACCTGATGTTTTTATTTGACTTTCAATTGAAAAATTATTCTTGCAAAATATGTCCCTCTTTAAACGAGGTTTAAGAAAAGTCCTGTATGGGTAGGTGATAGATAACGGCCCCTCTTTGCCCTGGCTTTGCAGAGGTTCATGAGCGACGGTGACCGCTTACCATCGCGTGGGCCGTAGGCTCGTTTATCTAAATTGCGATTAAAAAAAAACTAAATTAAAAGAAAAAACTCTTACCATATTATAATATAATATTTATTTTATATTTAATTACCTACAAATCACTTTAAATTAACTTTTGCGAACGCTAAAAGCCGTTTTATGAATAATACAAACATTGTCCATTGTTCCCGTAAAAAGTTCCCACTGGCCAACAGTTAGACACTAATTATAAATAAACTAGTTAAGACCACGGATTTACCTAAGATTTATAAAAAATACTAAGCACTGTTGAGGCTCTCTGTCCCACCTTGGGAACATAGGGTAGGGATGGGACATAGGAGAGAGAGAGAAGACTTATAATAATTAATTTATTAGCTGACTGACTAATGCTAATATTTATGCTATATAGGTTTTACGGCAATTACGGAACACTTGATGGTAAGTGGTAACCATCGGTAACCGCTGCAGTGTCAGGGCATTGAGAGGCCGTTACCTATAGACTACCATACAGGACTTTACTTAATGAAGATATTAATGAATTTATGAATTTATTAATGAATTTATTAATGAAGATATCCTGTACCAGTATGGGTATCTGTCCCCAAAGCAATAAAAAATACATGCAAACAGAATTGGTAAATTCAGCATAAAACTAGTTACCTACTCCATTTTGTCTATGGTCAATTAGAGCAGAAACAAAGACATTTTTTTTTTCAACTTCAACAAACAGACAGAAGAATAAGTCTATTTTTTAGATTATTATAGATGTATAGATAAGCATTATACGCAAGCATTGTATAAATATTTTCACATGCTTTACTTAGTTAACAATAGTTGACCGTTCGGACTTAAAATAACTTAGACGGTGCTTAACGGTATTTTTAATATGACATAAATCTAACTTAATTTATACTTAATTTTGTTAAATAAATTTTAAGTTGCAAATAGTCTTAATTCTTTTTATATTCGACTGTGGGTAAATGGGCTTACGGTTCGTCTGATGGTAAGTGGTAGCCATCGCTCAAAGACTTTGGTAATAACAAAGCATAGATAATACTTAATGTTAAAATACAATTTTGTCGTCAATAGTAAATCTATCATTAAAATATGGCTTCATCAAGCATAGATAATACTTAATGTTAAAATACAATTTTGTCGTCAATAGTAAATCTATCATTAAAATATGGCTTCATCTTAAGAAAAATTGGCGAAACGAACTCAGCCAGCAAGTCTTTTACCAAAACTCTTAAAACTACTTTCGTGTTTGAAACAAATTGCATAAAGGTTGTACTTAATGGGCATAACAAGTATGTGTGTAATACGAGTATATTTCTTTAAACCCTTGCAGTTATCTACATTACATCTTCCCGTGGTCATGGCGCTTGCAAAACTGCTGAAAATATCGGGATAGCTCATTTAATAAAAATCGTGTTAAGAACCCGTTTAGTAGTTGTGTAAGTGACGCGTGTGTGTGTGTTAGTCGCACGCGCACGGATTCCTCTTAAGAACTAGTGTTATCGCACACACGGGCAATTAGCCCAAGTTGACCGACGGCCGTCACCATTGGCCGACATCGCCGTGACGTCACCATCGTCTGCGGCCGTCGCGCCTGATTGGCCGACACACGTCATTTCATCGGTGACACGCTTGTTCTTATTTTGAACTCGAGTTTAGTTTTTGTGGACAAAGAGTGGTCCCCTATTCGTGTATGGTTTGGATGCCATTATGGTTACCGTTGGTGTTATTGTTTGGAGTTATTAATTGTTGGTACCGACCTCATGACCTCATGTAAGCTGTGTATGAGACGTTTCAGATACACTTTTTTCTTTCTTAGTCACAAGTTATGAATAAAATAATCTCTGTAGTATTCTCCTTTTCCCTGTTCGTCTTCCATAAAAAAAGAAGCCATCATGATGATGAATAATGTTTCATTATGGCAGGCAAATTAGCAATAGTTTACAAAAGAAGTATCAATAATCCTATCTAACAGTTATAAATTTCCAAAATAAACCTCCAAAAAACCCGTCCAGAAACTTCCAAAAGCGCCGTCCCGTTAAACGCAACACAATCAAATTAAAAATTAAAACAATCACGGACTCTTAACGCGATCCCAATTAGGTCGTGGACCTTCCTTTTTAAAACCCTCTTCAAAAGTGCGAATTACACCGGGAATAACTTTATCAGGTGGCCTCCTAACTTTTAAATTTCCAAGTTAACTTCTTAAATAAAACATGCAACGTTTTTACTTTGTCGCTAATTGATATGGGTTTTGGTTGTTCGAGTTTTTTAATTGAAATTGTTTTCAGATTTATTGTTTTACGGGAGTTTGAATTTGGCGTGTCAATTATTGAATTATCTCGAGTTTGGAGCGTAAATAAGCTGACCCACGCAATTTTGTTTGTGTCGCTTAAGATATCTGAGATGGAGTTATTGTTATCTGTTTTTATAACTTTTTAAACTGGTGTTCTGGGCCTATTTAAAATTTTCGGTTGGAGATATATAATTGTTGATGCATTCATACATCATACAAGTGTGATAATGATCATAATTCTAGTGTTAAAATTATCATTCTAGTTTTACCTATACCTATTTATATTTTTTTATCTAGGGACTTTAATCCTAACCTAGCATAAGAATGATCGAAAATACACATCTCTGATACACTACCTTTGGCTTTTTTTCAAACGACGCTTAAAGAAAATCCTTAAAAGTAGTCGTAACTAGTGACTCCGCAGTGTCCTCATACGATCAAAACCCAATAAAATTTACAAACAAAAATCAACCAACAAACAGTAATACCAATAAAACAAAATAAAACTCCTAACCCTAATTAGCATAACATTAATTCACATTGATTGTGAGTCAAACGGAAACTGTACAAAGGGCCGCCCGTCAGTCTGAGTATTGGCTATACCTTGTTAGCTTGGGCCCAATATGTCTTCATTAAGGGACACCGGAGCATCGCATTTACAAGCGGAACCTTCCATCTCTGGACTCGAAGTATTGGACCGCTGTTGCAAATTATTGCAGACTTTTTGCTTGCATTCAAGAATTGTATTTTGGTGAGACCGAACATCATTGTCGGTACCTAACCACTTATGATCAGGAGTATTGATTGCTCGCGGGTGATTAGGTTCCATTTGGAAAATATCTAATCTAAATAACATTAATTTAAGCTTTAATTCAACTAGACATAAGTTTGTGAATAAAAATAAACTGAAAAAAAATCTTAAGTAAACAGATATAAAGCATTTTGTGTAAGCTCTGAAGTCCAAACAACATCAAAAACAAACAAAATTTAAAACGCAAATTATTTGCTACATCGTGGGAATAAAACATCAATACATTATCAATCGGATTTAAAAAAGAATAACACATAATTTAAAAAAGAACAATACTATGGGAATATAGTTAATTTTCTTAAATGGCTCGCTCGGCCACCCGTTTAGTTAACTGGACATTTTTTTTTGGCTGGCGATCGTGGCCGTATCTCCGATGTCGAAGATAAAGACGTATGGATTTACATATGTTATGTCAACGGAGGTCCTGGTAACATTTAAATTGAATTTATAAGTCCGGTCCCATTTAGTGCTCAACGTTGGGGGCAGAAATATAGATTCTTACATTCTCTCTCCATTATTATAATTAACTATTAGGATCTTTTTTATAGGATGTTTAGGAACAGTTCTGTATTTTAGGTGGTCAATAGCGGTCCAATATTAGAGACGACATTGAGATCTATGAGGTAACATGTTAACTAATATGAAGTAAGTATCTAAGTGAGCTGTAGGTATAAAGAAAGTGTGTGGAAATTTCTTCAATACTCCTACCTACAAATTGAGAAAAAAATGATCGCATACCACAAGATAACACACAAAACCACAAACACTTTTCTGGACCAATAAACACTTTTTGTTAAACAAAGTGTTATTATCTAAACTCGAAGAAAGGATTACATGACAATACAAATCTTGTTACAAACAATAACAACAGTAGCCATGCCTTTTCTTTTGAACCTCTCCACACTGATGTTTCAAGATACCGGATTAAAATTTAACTTATCTAATACAAATGATCTTCTTGTGCCTAAATAAAAATCAATTCCAGATGTAAATATCAAAGGATTAGATTAAACCCTCAACTTATCTGATTTACGAGAAAACGTACTAAAACTCATTATTTGAAAATTTATTAGATCTCGTTCTATTCAGATCGAAATTTTAGTCAGAAATCTATTCAAGGCTTTTAAAACGTTCCCTTTGACCAATGTCCGTCCATTAGATGCTCTCTAAGCATCTAAATAAAGTTAAATATACACAAAAGATTCTATAATCAGGCTTAATTTATTGTGAGGAGACCACGATCAATAGACAAGGAGTGGGTGGACAGTTTCTCAAGAGTCCATCTTTGTCAAGCTCTGATACCAATTTGTTATTGTCGGCCTTTCAACGTTAGACAATTTAAAGTTTGATAGGTGTTATCCTCCTTTAGTTTAAAGGTATCAGCCGAACAAAGAGCCGGGTTCGGGATCGGCTCTTTATTATTAATCAAGAACAAAATGATCATTCAAAACATTGTAAAAAGTTACTATCAAAAGGCGGAGATGCTATCAACGGAATCTGCAGGTTGACAATGCTTGAGGCACCTGAATCTCCAATATTTTCCCATGGTCAAACTTCGATAAACACCTCCACAAAAAAGGATGTCTTTGGCAAACAATTGGTCAAAAGGATTTTTTTTGGGCAAACATTCAGAAGTCCCACATGAGTCGGATCGCCGATAATATCGTAACAATACAGAATAGGGTTGTATGTGAAGGCAAAATAACTATTGTGCATCATTATTTGACACCCTTTCATCAATTTTAGTAGAAAAGGGCTCACAAGTGTCACTTTCTTCTATTGTATGATGTTGCCTTCTTAAAACCCAGTGAATTTTATATTTAACAGTAATCGGTGAAGGGTGTTACCTAATATTAACTCTCATTTGAAATAATCATTGTCTTTAGATATATGATTAGGATCATTGACGTTCTTAAAATCACAGTCTAATTTACTAATTACGTTTAATTCTGGTTTAGTTCGTCAAAAACTATTCAAATGATTCGAATTCTTATTCTGTAACTATTACAGAATTAACAATAATTCAAACACAACAAAGAACACATCAAAATCAGTAAAATTTAAACTACCACATCAATTCACCAGTCCAAAAATATTGCCGCATACAGCAACTTCAAAATTCACAATGATTTGATTCGATCGATTGAAGAGATGATTACAACATGCCAGAACTTACCTGATCCATCAAACCGTCTAAAAACGGTCTTGAATCCTTCGTGACCATTGTCCAATGCCTTTTGATTCTCTATTTTATATTTTGAATTCAGTTTTTTCGTACCATACGGCTTACATGTCAAGTTGGACAATCGCCTTTGATAGACCACAGCGATTAATTCTTTTCATTTTTTTTTTGTTTTTGTGCTGGGATAAAGGTTCCTGTTTTAATAATACGCTAGTGATCGTATGGGGTTTAAGTTACCTTGAAATTAGTAATTGTCTATGAGCGTTTCAGGCACCTGACGTTTTATTAAAATGAGGATGATTATCTGAAAAAATATATCTTCTAATAGGTACCAAATCTGTAGCATAAAAGCATAGATTAGAGTAAATATAGAGTATTGGCAACAACTACAATAGGACAATTTTAAAAATTAAAGTTTTACAGAGTTTTAAACGGTAGAAGTGACAAAATATAAAAACCAACATATTTCCGATCACGATATCCCCATTTTGACACTAAGTATATGACAGTCGCACGTCAAAATATCCACGTATCCTCTTCATACTTCGCAGCGTCAAGCCATGTACCTCAAAGATGAAGTGGGTGTTAAAAATTACAAGACATGAAATGAGAGATGATAGGTCGATGTATTATGATATATATCGTGTTGTAGACCATGTTCGGTATTGTTCATGTCACACGTGGGCGCGATAGATTTATAGATACGTACTAACTAAATACTGTTAATGTAGATGCTATGGTGTTTGTTTATAGAATTATCTTAATTTTTCGATCTATTCAAATTAGTTGCATTGGTAATTTTGTTTGTTCTGTGCTGTTCATTCTGAGATAAGTGGGTTTTTCTATGTTTATTTTTTTAGTTTGATATTTAATGTTTAGTTTAGTAACGAAATCTTTTGTATTAGGTATTTCTCTATCCAATAAAAACGACGATGTAGATTAAAAACTATGAATGAAAACACAAAGTTATAAATTTACTTTGGGAAATCAGCAATAAAAATAGCTTAATCTATTGAGATTTATCAATGAAACGATTCCTTATCTTCGCGGTGAATTTGATAGAACAAAAGTAATCATTTAATGCCATTATTCAAGTGGATGTTAGAGTACATACATTTGAATGTCAAAAGGAAAATAAAATAATAATAAAGTAATCAAACGAGACTTAAAGAAAGTCCTTAAAAGGTAGGCCGTACGTAGCGGCCCCGCAGTGTCCGCTGGCATTGCAGAGGTCCATGAGCAACAGTAACCGCTTACGATCAGGTGGCCCGTTAGCTCGTTTGCCTACAAGGCAACAAAAAAAAATTACTTATTTTAACCTACTTTATTAACTTTTCATATGTGTGGAGTTTTCTATCAGTGCAAAAATTACCTCACACTTTTGCCCATGCCAATCATGCATTGATTTTCATATCCAATTTTTTTCCTCTTAAACCATCAGAAGGGTTATGGACTCATTCATCAGACCATAAACATAAAAAATCTGTAGTAGTAACCACAGTTATTAAAACTATAAGACTTTCAATTTATAAGGTTATAAGTGAAACTCATTGAGACCTTTCCCATGGTTACTCGTGACCGCTCTCAGCCGATGGCCTGGCTTAAGATTATACTCAATTGTGATGAATCAATTCGCAAATTCACTTCAATTATAGCAAAATTGCAATAGTTGTGATGAAAAAAAAAGTACTTCAAAAGTAAAAGAAATATTTCATCTACAAAATCTTTTCGGTGTCAAATTAAAAATCATAAACAAACTATAAAAAAATCTTCTTAATACCCACAAATCTAATTAACCCACGACTCGCTAACACAGAGCTAACAACTAACGGTAAATAGAGGCGAACAGTAATAAATACGACGGCCGCATAATATTTGCGTTCTTCCGATCGCTAGATAACCGCTGAGTGACCCGCGTGTGAGCTAACATCCCATTGTTTGAGACTCGCTTCAGTTAAACATAAACTTGTATTAAATTTGTATTTAGCTATAGTTTACACAAATGACCATAAAAGTAATGTGAGAAGTGTGGTTTGTTTTTGAAATTGTCTCTTGAGTTATTATTTTTATTAACTAATGTATTGAGTTGTTGGATTGTATTGTGATTCTATTATGTAACAAATAACATTTTTTTACCAAAAAAAGTGAAATAATTCTTCTTCTTTAGCTCAACCTTATCCCATTCAAATTATGATCAGAAAACAGATTTTGGAAGCTTTATCTTCCACAATTTTGTAAAAGATTTATTAATGAGAAATGCAAGTAATTTTATTTAAAATAGTTTATGTGTGAAAGCCAGTATGCAAATCTAAATATGCAAATACAATAACAGTACAAATACTGACAAAACTGTAATAACAAAAGGGCTATAAAAATTTAATAGCCGTGTCTATGTAATTGTAAGTCTGAGATTATAATCACTGACCCGTGCGACTTAGTTCACACATACAAACTATAATTGTTTTAGTAGTTCACATATAACCAATTCAAAATGAACTGTCAGACATTCATTTGTAACTCAGTGGAAAGGTCAATATAAAATGGTAGTGCAATCATGTTGTAGTTTATTAATAAATGGGACTAAGATTATATGACCTAAACTGCATTTAGAGGGTGTGCGTGTCAATAAAATGTATTCTATTATTAAGTTCAGACGAGAGTGAAACTTTATATGGGGCTTTAAATTAGTAATAAAACTTTTAGTTCAATTTCCACGCTTAGGAAACCATTAATGAGAAAACATTGCATTTAAAACTAGCTTTAAAAATGCAAGTAGGGTCTGATTCTATACAACAAGGTGATATACAGGGTGATTTTTTAAAGAAGGTACATATTGCAGGAGGGTGATGAGTACTCAGTTCTAAAACGGAATATTACAAAAAATAGGTAAAATTACAAAAAAAAAAAATTTTAAATCTAAATTCGACAAAAGTACCTCAAACATAAACAATTTCTGCTAAAAAAAGTGTTGACTAACGACCTCTAGTGATCTCGCGCACCCCACACCTCCGCCACACCCATCAGCTGTCGAAAAACCATCATTTTGCAAGAATTTTAGATATTTTTAAGTTGCGATTACTAAGGCATTAAGCCATATTCTTTGGTAATAATATTTTTACTGGTCGTATATAACCATCAGCTACCATGACCTTCAATATGTACCCTCACTAGGAAATCACCCTGTATACTCTTCACTTTAGTAATTTAATTACGAAAATTAATGTGAAAACCTAATCATCTACATCAATACCAAAAACTTAAGCTTAAATGCCATTATTACTCAAAAAATTAAGAAAATGATCAAACGGTGACGTAGTATTTTTGTTCCTCGATTTGACCGCCATCCTCCCACGCTGTCGCGGTTTTTTTCCTTAAAAGGTGTATGTTTGCAACCCTTTGAAATCACAATAGCACAATGTGTGTCTTGACCAGAATCAGAGCGTTTATGGGAACATTTTTTGTAATATAAATTGATTTATGCTTCCGTTATGGAAGAATAAATCTGAAAGCTCTGATTTGTCCACCTTCAAAAATAGAAAGTTATTGATTTATGTAACTTCATTACGTATTTAAAATTGCAAGTCTTGAAGAGAAAATAATCAGCTGAGTTACGTTTTTTTTTTATGTTAGACAGATTTAAGTCTCCTGGCTATAGATTCTTCAATACTTTTAATCGTTTTACTTTTGAAGAATATTCTCAGAATTTCTCAGCTAGTTCACCGAGATTCATAATAAAATTATGGCAATCTAATTTGTCGGTCACAACGCCAAGTGACCCCTACTGGCGAATGTTTGCTATTTCTGGGTAAACAAACATGGAAGATTGACATCGATTGTACATCTGGACTGACGCAAATAATGGGGATAAACAATGTAATTCGATTTTTGTAACGCAACGGTAAATTGCGTATTATATTTTGGATGAAATCCGTAAATAAATATTTTGGTTTCGATTTTGTATCAGATGTCCATAATTCATAAATATAGGTATAATTTTAGTAATGAGTAGGTATATTGCACTAAAAATTGGTTCTTTGTTCTTAATAATTATTAACTTAGATAAAAACTACTTCATGACTATCTGATCTTAATTTACTCGTTAACTTCTGTTATCAGATATACTCGTCTATAAATAATCTTAATTTTAATTATTTCTTTCATACAAGGTTGTCATGTAAATTTTGAACGAAGAAGTACATACCTACCCGTTATGAATTTAATAGGACCATATGGTAGCATCATATAGTTCATACCAACACCCCCAATTATTAAATGTACAAATTTCAGAAATACTCCAATCAAAATTTTAATTCACAAATAATCGAATTCCACCTGCATCCCAAAATCTTAAAAAAAAATCGCGACGTACTGTTACCTCTGAGTTACCTGACCGGACCGTGTGAAACTGAACAGGTGTTGCGGCCGATCTTCCGACCTGTAATTATGTGGACAATGCAGACGCGTGATATAAGAAGTGATGGGTGATCGGAAGGATGTATTTTAAATGTTTTTTTACAAGCTTTATATTAACTTGCACTGGATGTAACTATGTAAGTTCGGAATCTTGCAAGTTTTTGACAAACTTTCGGGTTTCCGATTGCATGCGTCTATCGCATGACAATGCAATAATATAACATAATGGCGCTGATCTGATGATGGCTTCGGAAGGTGGTCATAGCAACTCTTGTACTAAATAAAATAGACGTCGTGTTTAGCCTCATTTTACTGCCTACCGCACTAAAGAAAAAAAATCAAAATAATAAATATACGTTTTTAGAAAGGTTGACCTACAACTACTGATCAAACGAAGTATGACAAACGCAACCTCATCAAAAATGTTACTAATAAAAAATTAGAAAGTGAAAAAAAAAAATGTCCTTTTTAAATCGGTTGAGCGTCAATATTTTTCCCATCACTACAAACAGAATTTTGTGGTTTTTGTTATGTGTTCTCAGATCGTGCGGTATGGTTTAGTGTTACTGTTTTCTTTGCAACCTTTATTTGAAGATAATTTTCGGGTACCGCATTGTGTGGTTACGCATGCCGGAGTAAACGCGAGTTTCCAAGCGTATTGTGTTTATCAATAAAGAATACATTCACTAATTTTACGTTAAATAAATAAAGACTAAACGTTGAAAGAAATAAGAAAGTATAAAATATGAACTACCACTAATAAAAAGAAGTTTTTTTAGAATCTAGTTTGACTTTAGATGCATTATCAATTTTCGCAATTTCCGCAGTTATAACTATGAATAAATTACAATGTCCACAACACAATGGCGAACTAAGACCAATAATTCACGCTAAATACAACGCCACACAATTATAAGTCATCCATTCATTCCGATCTATGCTCGATGTTCATCCACTAATACCATTTTCACAATGATATGCACTTTTTGCCATTCAAATGGGGGACAGTTTTATTTTTTCTCTATGAATTTAACTACAGGCCCTATTCGCGACGGCCACGGTAGACGATTACGCATATTTTTGCTCACATTATTAGGGGTGCCGTGTGTGAAAAAAATGTACTATTATAAATAAAAGCAGCCCAACAAAGGGATGGGAGAACGATCGGGGTCACTAGGAAACGGCGGTTTTGATACGAGATTTTTTTACCTGGCACTTTCGGGGGTCCTTTTTTCATTAATATTCTGGGTCTCAACTTTTATGAAGTTGGCAAGTCAGTCTGTGTTCATCTGCGAAGATGATCACATGTTTTACGGATCTGAATGTCCTGTTAAACTGGGCTTTGGTCTCTTGGACTGTGATTGTGAAAGTGTGACTTTAAGACTTTGAGTTGCTAGTGCAGATTCTTCTGAAATGGATCTCTCAACGCGGAGTAAGTCAAGATTTTTCGACTCCGGAATCGACTTAAGACGTAAAGGTACTTTAGTGAATTAAGACATCGTAGATGAAGTAATAAAATATATGATAGACAAGCCAAATAACCAATATTCGTGGCAAATTGGAAAATAACAACGCTGTGAGAATGATATCGAGCCCCAGAAGTTATCTCGGTAGATCAGAACGAAACCAATGCCATTCGTATTAACATATAAATGAGGACGTAAGTGGACTGAACGATACAGTATATTTATGTCCCTCACTTCTATAGACCCTGTGTTTTATGGACAATAAATTGATATTATATTCGGACGAACTATTTATAAGATTAACTGCTGGTGCTTGGATAGAAATGTTTATATGCAACTTTAGATTTGCATGATGCCAAGAAACCTCTATATATCAGTATAGAGCGATATTTGAGTGCATATTTTAAATAAAACGGCATTCCTCGGTTACTTTGACCGCAGATATTTTGCCGCAGAGGCTGTATGTCAAAATAATGACCAGATAGTAAATCGAAGAAACGCTTGAGAAATATTGCTTTAAGATTTTAAAGTTTAACTGTGAGATAAAAGTATAAATTAAAATACAAAATGAAGATGATGGTTCTAGTAGTTTTCGTGATAAAATTTAAAATGAAATCATAAAATAAAAACAAGTGAATACATTTTTCTAAGATGACACATGATCAGTGGTAATAATGAGCATGTAGTTTTTAGAATTACAAAATAAGTAGTAATTAAGAAAAGTAGATATTTCTAAATGGTGATAAAAACAATTTAAGTAACACATAATTTTTGTTTCTCAAAGGTAAAATCTCTCTCGTCACAAGTTACTCTCTTCCAAAAACAATCCTTACATAAAATTTAAAAAATATTTTTATATGTTAAAGTTACAGCATATTGTTGCCAGGATTCACTGGCAGCAGTCCCGGCCGGACGTCGCTAAATGACCCCAGTTTTATTACTTTAGGGATATATCTCTTGTTTCATGGCCTTTGGGGCATGCAATTTGTGTTTATCTTTATGTTATATATTTGATTTTGTAGGGATGCAGTATTACGGAAAATCAATATGCTTTGAAAGTTTTAAGTGTTGTGGAAAATGATGTAAATTTAATATAACGTCAAGACTACGTAAGAAACCTTTATATTTAAAAGCAAAAATCATACAATAAATTTGGCAATCAATTAAACATAATACGTACATTATTTTTACAGGTATACGACAAATAGCGTTTTGAATTAATTTTAGAATTTAGCCCATTTTTTTTGTTTTGCAAAATCGTGATTTGTGCTGTAGTCTTTTTAGTTTTCCAGAGATGTTATTAAAATAATATTAATGAAATTAAATTATAAACATTTTAAAGTGTTAGGTGTTTGTGTCATAAAATTTATAGTCGAGAAAATTCATCCACTTGTTCATCCTACTAAAATGCTCTTTTTTCTATTATCTATTTTATAATTAATAGAAAAAAAATCTTATTAGAATAAAAACTCCAATCTACTATTACTAATATACATTATCACATAAAACAAAAGAAGCTCTCGATGTAATAAATACAGTTCTGGCAATAATTACTGGCGGGCAGTTAACGACAGTGCCGGAATTAAGATTTTTGCCATAAATGCCCGCGAACGAGAACTGCTTCGAGGATTAGGGGTTAAGTGTTCGCTTTAACGGGTATTGTGCTAGTGATGGGCGAGGTGTCGATAGTTTAAGGTTGTTATCGATGTTTTTTATATTTTTGAAAGTTGTGATATGGATATAACTTTGTTTTTAATGAGTGGATCTATGTAGATGGTTAAAGTTGAGTAAATGATATAACCAAATAAAAAAACAAATATAACTAAGAATATTATTATGCTGCATAGAACTATTTGAATTTTTTTTAATGATAAATTAAAAAAATAAATATTGCTTGATAGACAAATGAGACTAAGGCCGATAAAATCTGATGATAAGTAGAAACCGTCGCTCCAAAGCCTCTGCAATACCAGGGTATTGGGGGGGTAATGCATGCCGTTACCCATTACCATACAGTACTTTTATGAAACCTAATTTAATAAACGGATATTGAGATATTAACGTGATATTATCGCAATATGAATGTTGTACAATGTTAAACACACGGCTATGTAGTAAGGGAATACAAAATGTCAAACCACAAAGTATTATTCTAATTGAAAAAATAATTCCGACCACAAATTTATTTCATTATTTACTTCAACAAAATATTGTGATTGTAACAAAAACTAAATTTTATATTTTTATCGATATTGCATGTGTCTCATCACTACGTCGTCTCGGTGTAGTGGCAGGCAGTCCGGTGTGACGTTTTTATTGACACTCGCTTCGTGACAAATATCCACAGGAAGGAGTCACATACTCTTTCAGTACCATGGTTAGTTTTAAGATGTAGCCTTGCTTATAAGCTGAAGAATATCTTATTACGGTATATTGTACGTAATCATAAGTTAAGATTGGGAGTAATAGATATAAATAAAAATAAAAATCATGTTATCATGTTTTTATTAATCACTTGAAGATTTATTTAGTTTTTTTATTTCTGCAGTACCTTTGGTTGGCTGGAAGATAATCCATTAGAAATTGAGTTTGGTATTACACAAATAAAAATTAGGTAAACCAACTGAAAGTTTAATACTTATTGTATCGTAATGCTGGGCTATTAGGTACTAAATAATTGTAATGAATACTTCTTTTTTGAAAATTTTAGACTTCCCAAAAACGACATGACTTCATAAAATTTAAAACAACAACGAAAACATTATACCAACCTTAAATCCATTTCAATTATTCATAATTTATATTGAGGACATAAGCTTTACAATTTCCATAAAAATCCCAATTATGGGCTCTACGCCTTAAACACAAGGTTTATAATACCTCGACGGCTTTAACCAATACATCCGACAGTTAAACCGATACCGCTCGCCAAAAATTGACAGTATAAATTTACTTTCTCAATTTTTATAACAAGCATTTTTCTATTAAGGGCTGTCCATCGAGGTCCCCAGACAGAGTATAATATTACACACCTAAAGCGAAAATGTCGGAGGAAAAGACAAAAAATTCAAATCCCTCTAACGAACGTATACTCGGGAGGCCCTTTTTTCTTGCACCGAATTCGGGCCCAGTATCGATAACACGATTACTGACCCAGCCCTAATTTGATCAGCAATCGGCCGAAGTTTTTTATTCGCTCGGGATTCGATTTACCTGTTATAAAAATACACAAATATGATGCAATTTCACGCTCAAAGTCTGTTTACCTACTGCAAAATGCCGGTAATGTTTGCTCAGGTGATTCTGTTGCACATCGATACGATTGTGTAATATGCACAATAATTTAGAGGTAACAAGTAAACTGTAGAACATTCCTCGTTACATGCAGTAGTTAAAGTAATATTTTTTTATTAATTTTCAGCCTGTAAATGTTTACTGGCCACGAAATGATTATTTTTCTCAGATCTGAATAAATATTTTTTCTGTTCTTCTTAATCGTTCACTTTTGGTTGAGTCAGTAACAGGGTTGAGATATTGTGGGGACATTGGACCAAAACTAAGTTAATAGTCTTTTAAAGAAGTCAGTCTAAGTCTAGCATTTTGGTACAACACTACAACTACCCAACATTTCTTCTCAAGGGAAAATTTGTTCATGTTTGACCAGAAACTAAATAAGACAATCGGTCTGTGCTAGAACTGGTCAATCTACCACATATGGTTGGTAACCCAATTTATAAACCAAAGAACTAAAACTGCCAAAAATGTTCTTAGGTAAAATAACGAATTTGTTGGACAGTGATCCCTTTGGTTCCCTAGGGCCGAGGGAAAAAAAAACAAGAAGAAGATAATCAGGCGTTTTTGTCGCGTGGAATTACGTCGGATAATTTGATTAGCTATCGGTGGGCGAGAACCGTACCCTTAAGAGGTAATCCTATTTTATAGGTAGGCCCTTTAATCTGATCGATGTTAGGTGTTTTATATCGGGAGCTTCGGATTGTGTACTTCGTTTATTGGTAGCATAATACGGTCTTAATTTGATTGGTAACTATTTAATTTGTTGTTGTTAATTATGAATATATTTGTGCTTTATGATTTTAATACCTAAATACGAAGGTAAAAAGGTGATGAAATGTTTTTTTGTTCGTGGCGCTATTCAAATTGTAATACGAAGCAACTATCATAGCCTTCAATGTAAACCTAAAATATTATTTCATAAAATAAATTTATTTGTAGTCCATTTTTTTTAATACTTTTGATCGCCTTATATTCAACATCAAAAATTCAACACACATACCACACACCCTACTGCTACATTATCCAAACACATAGCCCATATTTCACCACATAAGTGTATGCAGCGTCATTTGCTGAGTATAATTATAGGTGAAAGGGTAAAGTAGCCATGTTGAGATGACGTCACATGCCAGTTGTTGACATAGCCCGCCTTCCAAGTATGAATAGTGGAGTAAAAATACCGAGATGGGCGTGTGCTCTCAATGAACATACCTCTTTTTGATTATTCGGCTTTTAGTTTTTGGTGAAATAAAGGGACATAATTTTTAGTTGTATAATATTGCTTAGAATCTGATGAGTTTTTATAGGTATAATTTTTTATTGACTGTTCATGCTCTGAGCATATTTGAGTTTACTATTATCTGAGCTATCACCAGTCTTTGGTTTAGTAGTCATGAAATATTCGTGGAAGTCTATGGAAGGTTTGTATCAGAAAAATCCCGAGAACAATCTTTTTTATTCTATCTTAAGTGATGCAGACGAAATACAGGACCTAGTCTGTAATAAAGATATCTCCTACGCTTTCAAATTCACTATAAACATTAATTTAGAATACCCACAAACGTCGTACAATTACAAAAAACGATTAAAACTAAAGAATTTTATTATATTTCGCCGACATTTTGTAAGGCCTTTTGTATGAATCGACCATTTCCGACAACTTGAGGCTTTGAATAAGTAGATGTCAAAGGAGCCGATGACAATATTTATAATATGGTTTCATGTTTTATTTTGCGCAAATATATTCAAATAAATATAGAATTGAGGTTAAGTACTGAAACTCACCGTGTTAGAAGAAAAGCCAAAAATAGTTATGCATGGACCTACTATAGCTACTTTATCATAATAAAAGGAAGGATTGGAAATTGCAGTTTAGATAATATCAAAAATAATAGCTAAAATAAATTCAAAAATTCGTCGATGATTTTCCTATTTCGAACATACCAAATCATTTCAAATATCGTTTAACAATATGAGTTGCAACAAAAAGTTTGGAGCACAATGACCACACCCCCGCGAATTTCGATAATAATTCTGAATATTTTTATTATTTCTATAGATTCCGCGGTCATGTTGGGGTGTCGTGAACCCCTGCCAATTAAAATTAGCCACACTGGTCAGAGATCCTTCAAACCTCCGAACAATAGCTGATGTATGTCAAAATCGATATTTCGATGTAACCGAAAAATATTCGAATAAGGATTTTAAGGATCGAAAATTTTGTAGGTAATTTGGTTTACGATTATTTTGTGGAAGAAAATCATAGTTATGGAGAAAAACACTACTTCATATTAACTATTTTTCCGAGATGAAAATCACAAACATTTCTGCAATTTCGTTTTATTTAGTCATAATCTTACTAAATCTGCGAATGATTATCGAAATAATCGAGTTACAAAACAGAAAAAACATCGATAAAAAGGGAAGTTTCGTCTCGTTCGAAACAAACTCCAAACGTCGGAATCGCTGTACCGAAATCTAATTCATAATTAATGCAGCTCAAATAAACTTTCGTTTCAGAGAAGTTGGCGCGTCGCGGTTTGACCTTTTCCCTGAAAAAATATCACATCGACGTAATATAGACTTACAGGACCGCACTTGAGCAAAATTATAATCCAATTCTTAATGTTGTGTTAATAACACGATATTATTAAATAGAGTTTAAAATGCTGTGAGAAAAACATTATAAAATGTAGATTTAAATAAAACGCATAATGAAGTTACAAAGTTATTCAAAAAAGGATGCTTTATAGTTTATACTAAGCAAACAAATCTCAATTTATTTTGTGCACACGTTTTTTAAAGCTGTCCTTCAAAGTAGAAGCAAAAAAATGCATGCAAAACTAGAATTTAGTTGTACGCATTAGAAATTTTATCTTATTTTATAAAATTTCAATATTAATGTCCACTGTAATACGTCCACACACACATCCGAGATACACAGTTGATGTCGCCGTGTGTAGTAACGAGCTAATTTAAACTTTTCCAACCGTCCTTCGAAGGGTGGCTCCCCCTACACCTGAGAGGTACTTGCCTAGGTTTTCAATAACCCAAAAATAACCATTCGGCCCTGTTGGCATGTTGAAACATTTACAGAAACTATACGAGTTTAATATTAATTTTTGTGGTGGTGGAAATACTAATGCGGATTTTGGCTATAATATAAATGTTTTTGTGGTATAAAACAAGTAGCGATAGTTATCACACTTGATTTGTTAAAATACCCAATTTCACTGTCAAAAAATACATTGCTAATAAGTAGCTAAACCATTCAGCAAACAACATAAAACAATTTTCAATTACATCTGTAACAAAAAACCTACCTGATAAAATTCCTTATTTACCAAAAGTGTTCACATTGTAAATGAACAATGGATTTAACTTAGTAAATGGTTTAAGTGTAGGTGTATTTAAGGACAAGGGTGCACAATGGCCAATGTCCGAGTACCAGTCAAAAGGACACCCTTAAACAATAAATCACGAGTACAAAGATTGGTGGTTGGTCGAATTGGCAATTTTGGAGTGAAACTTAAAGTTTTTTTTAGTTCGGTAACTGTTTATGTAGTTACTTTATTTACCTATGACCAATCGTAAAGTGTTTTGAATGACTAAAACGCGTTTTTAATCTTCACGGTCTTAAGCACGGTTGATAATGCTACGAAGTGTTATATTACATCAATATTTTTGAACCTCTGTAGAAAAGCATTTATTTACTAATTATAAAATTCGTTTTAATCATCTACATCTAGGACTATAGACTCAGTACAGCAACCAAATCATTGATAACCTAACCGGAGGCTAACGTAGCGACTGTCAACTGTTTCACAAAAATAGAACCTCAATCCCTCAAACCTTCATGCTCGTTTCGATTTCAAACTTTCGAATTTGTTCCACGATGTTTTAAAATCCCCGTATTACATTTTCGATCGTCATTTATTTATTGTTGTATTTGACAAATCTACGAAATAGGAGGTATACTAGCTTTGCGATTGTCAATTGTTTCATCCCAATAGAAAGTCTATATAGGTAGGTTAGTTCTTTTACCTACAAGACAAAAAATATAGAATCTCAGTCTCGATTTTCGAATTTATTCCCCGAAGTTTTAAAATTCCACCCCGTATTAGGTTTGATAGTCATATATTTATTGTTGTGTAAACTGTGGGTGTAATTCGTTTAGGGCGCATGTGTGAGTTGACCAGTGTCCGTCACTGGGCAGTTTTCCGGGGGGTGTGGCCAATTCTAATCGATCACCTTTATAATACTGATATGTGGGTACATTTTCAGGTTATAAAAGGTTGAGTGCATTGACTTTTACTGTAGTTTCAGGATTCGTTGGTTTAAGGTGATATTGTGCATTAAGTACTTACTCTTACGATTTATGAATAAAAACAAGACAATACTATTGTGAAAATGAGATAATTACTAGGTATTTATTACAAAGCTAGATATCTAAAATCTTAGATCAGAATAATTCATACACTTTCCTAAAAACTTTACGTGGTTTTCGTTTCATACCAATTTTAAAAATGTCACATATTACACACACCTAATAAAAAGCCTAGAACAAACACCGTATAATTACATCGCACCTTTCAATCCAATCCAAACAACCACAGCCATCCGGAAGGAAGTGACCAAAAAAATCCATTTGCCACGAGCCACGTCGTTTCCGACAAATCTCTAAAAAATTAACCTCAATAAAACGTATAAATTTACATAATATACCCTTAAAACAAACTTAGGTAAGGCAATGTAAACAAAACGAACGAAATACGTAGTTTTTTTCGCTATATTAATTTAGTACTCGGGTTACAATCAACCCCCGTGTACTAAAGGTACAAAGAGAATTGGAGTAAAAATAATAACGTGAAGGTAAGGGCGTCTACACAGTACTTATGTGAAATTAGCTCGCGAGCTCTTTGATGTGCCGGCCAATTGTGTGCTTGAATGTGAAAACGCCTTTATAATTCCGGGGCGACGGTACTGCCGGAATTCATTGAGAGCATTTAAATCATGGCCGACGGTATTGCGAAAAATTATGTAAGGCCTATGTAATATGAAAGAAATTTAAACAAATCTATTACTAAGCATGACTAACTAATAAAGATACCTCAGTAGTTATCAGGTTAGGAATCAGTCATCCCTATTTAATATTATAAATGCGAAAGTAACTCTGTCTGTCTGTTCCACTTCCCCACTAGAACCTCAACTTGAAACACAACCGATTTTGATGAAATTTGGCACAGACAATCTTTAGACCCTGAAGCCATAGGCTACCTATAAATTGAAAGTGACGCAGACGAAGTTGCGCGGGTCCGCTAGTTACTTACTAACTTCAATGCTATCAATTATGTTAAATTAAACAGTTTCACAACGTATTCTTTGTCCACTGTATTTAAAATTACTTTGTTTTCTCAAAAAATACCAAGACAAATTTAAAAAAGATTTGGTACCACAAACAACGGTGATTACCCGCTTTTGTACCACGGAAATGTGGTCAATCCCATCTGACACCTCCGTGAACGATACAACGTGCAATTAACAGTAATTTTACATTGAAAGAGGTTAAAAAATGAAAAAAGTCACAAAATTAGTGAGAAAGAGAAGTAAATCGTCTGATACTTGATTCGGTCAGATTTTGTTTACAGAATACATTTCCTCTACTTTACTATACTCAATTTTTAATACAAATTTCTAAATAATAAAAACATGAGGCTTACTAATCAGACATTTTTAATACAATAATAGTCAATAAAAGTGATTCAGAGCAAACTTCAGACATGCGCCAATGACATTTGACATACATAAGTGAGTGGTTAATCTCGCTTAAAGGAGTCACCCTCATGAACCTCTCATCAAGACGAAATTCCAAAACGTATCAAATAACTAACTTTTCCTATGCAAAACTAACATTTTAAATTAGATTCGATAACGTCAAGTGCAAAAAATTAGATTAAAACATATTTATTTCTGTATATTATAGTGTTTTGTGCTATAGTCCTGTCACTGTCCATATGTTGTGAAATTACCTTTTGTGTCCCTCAACGACACGTCTTGAGAAAGTGTGTCAGACTTTACGGCAGCTGCGTAAATAATTTCTGGCTTTATTCGTTAATTAGATCTAATTGATGCTAATATATTGACTGTACACGTGTAATTTTAAAGTATTTATGATATCTGGATCTTAGAAGGACTTTATCGATTTCTGATTCATCTCGATTCATTAGTGTTCTTAATTGCTAGGTTCAGTCAGTTCAGTATCTCAGTCATAGAACAAAATGGTTTAGTCCACAACGCTTGCTTTCTGCAATTAGAGGACTTAACATAACTTGAAGTGTCTTCGAATAATAATAATTATGTACCGTAATACACCTACTACGAATTAACCTCTAGTGCTTTGTGAATCGCATATAAGTCTTTACAAGTTAAAATTTCTCGTGCAGACCGAATTCTGGAAGTAATGTCACCTTCAATCTATGAAAACCTGTCAATGGATATCAACTATGTTTTTATACCATTTTCTTCTTTCCCAGCGGATGCGGACAGCGCGGCTGAGGGTGGAGGTTCCCCCACTCCAGGAGTTCCAGCAGATACCTTGACCTGTGGGGCTTGCAGGCGGGCGTTTGCCCTGGCGGATATAGTCAGATTCATCCAGCATAAGGTCTCCTCCTGCGATAAAGAGCTGACTTCGTACCACTGTTATAGCGCCGGTAAGTATAATTTGAAAATTAGAATTTAAACTGTTTTTGACTCGTGAAAATAATTTTCCACAGCAAAAATACCCATCTCAAGCAAGGATTGTAAATAATAAGCCAAGATTGCATAATTTTTGGATTCAAAATCGCAATCACAAATATCACACGGTTGCAATAGTTTTCAGATAGGCTTCTAAGGAAACAGTAGTATAATTTCGATCTAAAACTCAATAATTTAACGGAAGCAATATTCTAAATTGATACCCAGCAGTTCTGTAATTTTATCGCTGAATATAATTGGGTTAATCTATTGAAAGAAATCTCAATTTTGAAAAGTCAGCCTAATAATAATAGATATAAAATTTACTTTCCCAAATCGTTGAGGTTCACCTCCGAATATAAAATCAATTACATTAAACCTCTTCACTTAGGTCCTAATTCCGACCCAGAAGACGGATCAAGACCTGGTCAAGTGTCAACTGCAAACTCCAGTGGTCGAAGGCCTTCATTGCTGACTGCGAGGCGACCTCCTAACAGCAGAATCCATACACCACCTTTGGCGAGTCCGTCAATAGCACCTCCAGATCTCTTAGAAGATGGTGGAGCTTCGAGTACACCGAAGAGACTTCTCGATGGTAATCTTTGCTTACTACCTTATTAATCTTGCTACAAGAGTACAGAAGACTGCTATTTTGGAACTATACCAACCATAATCTGATCTTAACAGAAGCAGATGCTGAAACATCGACTCCAAAACGGCGAGCCTCAACATCGCCATTGCCCTCAAGTTCCCCCGATGAAGACATCAAACCCAAGATCAAACAGGAACACATGGACACCTCAGGGTCTCCCGAAGACCAGAAAAAGTCCCGAACTGAGGTAGCCGACGCCGAATCCAACACCATGCATAGTGGTAAGTAGAAGACACTAAAATACATACTCGTTTTTTTTCTTTGGAAGATTTATTGCCTTCAGCCAGATTTGAATTTTTTATTCCTTTCTCCGATATTATGAATATCAGAATAAATATTAGATGGCCAGACAAACGGAACAAACACGTGCGTTTGACAAATTCCATATTATTTGTAAGTTCCACGTCATCGCCTTTTCACGGTACGGTATTTAATATTTTTATTAATGATACCGGGCATTGGTTGACATCAAAGGATTTGGCTCGCGGAGACAATTTTATCTTAGCTCCGTCCTTTGTCCTCCGTCGCAAGATGTTGCACAACAACAATGTTGGACTTTCGTTAATGCTTACGTCATCGCACATCCATAGATTCCGTCCACATGCTGGGCGTAATCTCCCAACTTGATCCATTGTACAGAGCAGCACAAACGAAATGTATTAGACACGGTCCCAAAGCCACAATGAAAGGGGCAACGTTAAAAATACAAGAAATTAAAAGCTCCCGTTGAACCCGTCCGAAATAAGCGTGATTTTTTCCTTAAAAAAATTCAAAACACTTCAATTCACTAATCCTTAAACCGCCTGATAAAAGAATCTTTCGGAACATCTGTATAAGCGAGCAATCTTGTGGGGGTTGGTCCGGGGAATAATCTATCCGAGAGCTCTAACCCTTTGTGCGAGCAGATGCGGTGTCATTTGACACTTTTGTAATAAACCGTTGCACAACAAAGCTTTTCTTAAACCCGAAATTTGTGCATCGGTGTAGTTTCGACCCGCATATTGTCAAACGATTTCTGACTTTAAAGCGGTATTAAAGTCTGTGGACAAACGGTGCCAGCTCACTTTAATTATGGAAGACTTGCACAGTTTAGGACAGATTGTTATTTTCACATTTCAATTCAGTTTCAGCATAACGCTTGGTGAACTTTAATCTCCTGTAATTTAGCTTTTTCAATTACATGTAAGATTAATATCCTTTTGTGAAAATGTTTTTCGAAACAGAAATGGCCACGTCATGTCAAAACAATTGCGCTATCTCATGTCAGTAACAGGTTTTGCTGCGACACCAGTTGTTTCGGATTATTGAGTTTATCCTAAACGTTCATATTAACCCTTTCGAGTGAGCTGTCAAACCATATTCAATAACCCATGGGGGTCCCGCTACGATAAAATAAATTGATAACGAGAAACAAAAGGCTTTCAATCCATAAATCTGTTTAACTATTTTGACCGCATTCAAAAAGGAAGCTCATTGTCAAAACAGGAATATAATTTTAATGGTGACAGTAAGTCGCGACCTCGTGCCAACAAAAAGGGATCTTAATTCTAATTATATTTTATTTATAATGTATTAATTAACCCCATCGCTTTAAGGACAGACAGAGGGATGTTTTTTAGAAAAAAATTATTTGCATGAGCGCACGATTGACGTGCGTTCATTGTTATCATCTGCCTTTTGTGATGACCCTTGCGTTAACTGTCGCTGCGCCAGCTACGTAACGACCTATCTCCGTATATACTTCATTGAATATTCCACGCACCTGCGTAGAGATTAGAGTCTATTTTAGAATACATTTCATTGTTTTAAAATCCTTTCGAAGTATACCGCGGACGATATCATAATTGTCAAAGATGCTACCGAGTCTCCATTGTTAGGAGCGGCCTTTTATAATTTTTTCAAAGATAAAAAATGTTTGGCGTGTTCCTGACACGTGGTACACGCTCGTGCGTTTGCCGTGACCTATGGAACTTCTTTGATGACACAATGGTTCGAATATATTTTTAGTTTTTGTATGGTCGGGAAGGTGGCTAAGTGGCTGGTTTTAAATAAGTGGGTTTTTAATTTTAAACGTGACGTCTGCGAGTTTGTGAAATGCAAGGGGGAAGATGTCTCGTGTCTATCGCGTGTCCTTTGACTAGTTCATGTTTATATTTAGACGTTACTCACCCTTCAGCAATGTTTACTTCTTACTTTGAAATTTTACCTTCATAACTACATTTAACTCAAGTAACATTAATTTCAAAATGATGAGACCCATATTTTTCTGTCTATAGATTCTCAGAGATTTGTACGTGGCAATCGTCCACACCTTTCGTTCATTAAAAGAAAATGCGGTATTCGGAATCTGGGTCCACATTGTGTCGCCGAAGTCATTAACATCACAAAACGGTGAACCGATGGCCGTCTATTTGTATCAAAACAAATATTGGAGCAAGTGTGTACGGTCCAGTGTTTGGTCTTCACTGTTTAGTTTACAAATTAATGAAGGATTGTCGGGCCGGATGACTGTTCCATATTCAAATTGTACAAAGTCGCCGTTTAAAAATTTCTGTTAGAACTATTTACTTTGTCGCCATTGTTCGTAAATTAGGGCTTGTGATGTACTTATAAGATGTTGGAGAATGTTTAATTTTAGGAACTTTTGTTTCACATTTTTGAAGTGATATTTTAATTTCAAAAGATCGTTAGACCCTTTCAAAATCTTGTTTTGTTAATCCTATCTTTTAAGGTGTCGTTATTCTATTGTTTTTTGAAATGTTGTCGCAAAAGTGTGTTTTATTTTTACATGTCTAGAACACGCAGCTATATCGTTTACCGCTCGACCCCTATAGAATTATCCTTTAAACTTGAGCGTGTTCGGTCTACCGCACCACAATACGAAGGTCCACGCTTTTTGCTGTCCACTCACGCAAATAATCATCGACAAAGACAGACTTTCTTCCTACACTAATTGTCGTTAAATAATCACCCCCGCTCCTCGATTAACTTCCCAAGACATTTCCATATCAAGACATGTTTCTCGAGGGTCGCCCACAAAAGGGCCATCTTCGTGCCCAATCTTTAATCCTATCTCGGGACCTTTGCGGGCAAATTTAAATTTCTTTAGAAATATCGTCCTTATTATATACGTGCGGGTTTCTATTCGTGACGTCGGAGATAACGTAAGTTAAGTCCGAGAGGAGATTGTTGTGAAAAAACTACCACTAACTTGACGAGATCGCATCTGTAAGGAATCCTTCATGGGATTTCGTGCTCTAAACTCTATGGCTTTAGATGTCAGAATAGCTTGGCGATTTCTGGATTAGTACAACCTTATTTTGTATATGAGGTGATAAGTCTTTATGAGGGGTCAACCTTTTCTATGGAGTTCACCCTTTTAGTGAAAAGAATCCGTTGATAGCTGATTTAGGAATGGTGATAATGCATTCACTTTGTGTAAATATATCACGGGCTTATGATAGATGGCCTAGAGACCCTTGGCTTTTGAAATATTCTCTAAAACTGTGAATGTGTACTGATTCTTTTGTAGTTTTGCACATTGCGTTTGAATAAAGAGTTATTGGTTTGTTTTGTTGTGTAATAGAAAGTGTAGTTGTCTAATCAAAACATAGTTAAACGAAAACGGAGGTCGACACGAGGACTTTTTTTTTAATTTTGGCAGTTTGTATAACGACTCCCATTCTTCGTTTTGTTTGCTATTTCTAATTTTAAGTGATAAAGAAAAGTTAGATTTTCTTTTATGTATATTATCATCGAAATGCATTTCTAAACTTATCATCGTAATAGTTACTTAATAGTATGACGCCCATGAGGCCGTAGGTTCGTTTATCTTTATTGCAAAAAAAAAATCAAAAGGGCTTAAAATCACAAAGAATAAAAGTGTACTAAAATATTTCGCGTGCCGTCCTTTGCAATACCTAGGTATTTAAGTTAGGTCTATGTTGAATAGACGCGCACGTGCATGAATAACTGTCATGGCCGCTTTGTTGACAAAGGGACACCCACTGACCGAACCACGGTATTCGATAATTAAATTTTTAATGCTGGTTGACAATTTGAAACGTTCGAAAAAAGAATTTATTAAAGTGAGGTGGAATCTAGTTTTAAATACACAAAACTTTTTATATTATTTTTTAATTTGTCAATTTATTTTCTAATTTAGTTTTTTTAACTATTTGAAAATAGTAAAAAAAACTACTGGTTACATATTATTAATTAAATTAAAAAAAGATATACTTAAAGACGCATACTTACACTCGAATCAAAACCTCCTCCTACCAAGTTGCTTCAAATAAAATAAATAAAACAATTTGTCAAACAAAGCTTAAGACACACTGACAGAAATCAATTTTAAAATGTTCGTCGCTCCGTCCACTGTCTCGTCCTCCCCTTATTTTATAGTTTTTCCTTCATTTTTTGTAATATGTGGTAATGGTCCTCACACATGTGGCGACAACGTTATTATGAGTTTAAAATAGCCCCACACATCGCGTCACAGCGGTCTCGAAACAATTTTGGAACATATTTTATGATGTCAAAAATTTTTGGGGTAAGAAAAATCTACATTTTAAATCTGTGCAAAAAGTAAAAAAAAAGTTAATTGATTTTTTGTAGTTATTTATTTGAATCTTACTTAAAATTATTAGTTTGTAAAATCTAGCTTAGCAAATTCAAATCTTTTTCGTTTCATAATTATTCCAAAACATTTTTTCCAAATTCGTATTCCGAATTACAAAAGTCAAAAACGCGTTCCAATTTCAAATCAATAAAACACAGCCCGACATCCAATAAAGAGGTTGTTGCACTATGAAAAGGTCGTATTTCGAACACATTTAAATTATTTCATTAACGATGAGGGTCACTTATGAACTGTCCTTTCACGGCTGCGGTCGAATCGGTCACTGTAAACAGTTTTTAAACAATAACTGACAAATTTATTTTTTCAGTTGCGTTCTTACGACCCAGACAACATTGGGTTACGTCATCGTGCACTTATTATTCTTAATTCAAACGTTTATTTTTTTATGATAATGTTGGTAATTGATTAGAAATTTTATTGTTTTTTTAGTCTCGGTTAATGGCAATTGCAATAGTTTATTATACTGCAGTTTATAAATGCATCTAAATTTAAATAAGATGATAAAACTTGTATGTAGGTAAAAACAAAACCAATAGAAAAATAGAATATAAAAAATACCAATTTATTTTTTTAAATAAAATGTATGAATGAATTTTGTAGGAAAAAGCTAAAGTACCTAAATAATATGTTTACAATGCTATAACTCATATTGTTTTCGAATTTCGTACACGTATCAAAATCATTTTATTAAAAGCTTATTGCTTTGTATTACACAACATTCGGTCAGTCTCGTTCCATTTTCAAATTTTATTTTCTCTCCAGCCAGCAACATGTCTCGCAGTTATGGGTCACAATTTGCACCATTCGGGTTATAACTTGGCACAAGCATAAGGCTTAGTTTACTTTACTAGCGAATAGTAAAGTGCTTAAATAGGTTAGATTTGGTAGTGAAAATATTACTATTGTGAACCCGACGTAGGTATATAGAAGTTAATACTTTTTGCTATCTTTAAATAATAGCATGAAGAAATGCCAGAAATCAGAATACTGGTCACATAAACAAATGTGACTACTGATCTCATTAATTGTTAAAAAAACAACTTTTATTCGATTTACTGTAATCATTAGCAAGTTGCGTAACAGTAGAAAAACGATAGTTTTACCTCGTCATTCTTTAGAAGTGAATCTGTATAAAATCGCTAATCGCTATGAATCTAGCCTCGTCTGAACGGGGTGGGGGGTCGGAAGGGGAAGGCGGTCATTCAGCGCAGCGGCGCGACGGACATCCGCCGCATAACAAGTCGATGGCGACTCACAGTTGGAACGACGCCGTTTTTATTTCGAAAAATATTTGCATAGATCAAAAATTGTTTTTTTTTTTCAGTTTTAATTTTAGAACGGGCATTGATTTTTTGGAAATTGCTATTGTTTTTTTGTTTGAGTTTGTTATATTCTAATTTCCAAATAGAATTGCGTAGAATATTCAGATTTGTTTTACATTGAAATAAACCAATTGATACAGAATGCAAAGTGCAATGTACCTAATAGGTATTTTGGTAGTTTCTTTTTATTTCTCTATTTTTTTTTTATTTAGATCCAGACACTAAATGAATAGGTAAAATCTCTAACCATAGGTCAGATTTAGTATTTATAATATAGAGGCAGAGAGTCTTAGGGGTGCGAACAACTGTTGTCGTCACAGGAAGCGGCGCCGGCGACTTCCGGTGAGAGCTTACCGCTTAGACCGAGAGCTTTCCGAGTTTTCGCATTTTTCTTACTTCTCAACCAACTTTAAAAAAGAGTCAGAAAATTCGATGTTTTTTTTTTATTGGTACGAAAGCGACACAAACCTAATTTCAAATTCCGAAAAAAATATCAAAATCGGTTCACTTATAAAAAGGCTCACTGACATTGATTATATTTTAAATTTACTAGCTAAATATTTTACTACAGCAAAAATTACAAAAATCTTCGCATTTTTTTTACTGTATTGACGTAATATAAATTGCATTGATTATAAAAGGACTCCTAATATTACGATCGCCCACATCCGGAAGGCCGCGTCTGGACCCCCTAACACCCCCATGTTTAAAAATTTCACCCCCACTACACCACAATGCACAGTAATCACTGATCGTCTTTGATATCGAGACTTTTACTGTACAACTTGGAAGACAATAAAATTGACAATTTTAAAATGTGTTGAAATGATATTTTTATTTTGCTAGAAATTATTTGAGCGATACACAAGTATTGTTTCCGGGAATTTTCTCACCTTTCCCTGGACTTCTAAGGATATTTCAAAACGAAAATTAGCCAAATTGGTTCAACCGTCTTGAGTTTTAGCTAAATTAGACGAAATTACGCGGGAAACAGCATTTAACAAAAACACCACTTTTTTGTTGCCAGCACTGACACGTGCTACCAACATAAAAAATAATAATTTTTAATCTGTGGTTGGTATTCATGTTGGACGCAGATCAAAATTAGATGTAATCTATAAACGTTAGGTATTAGACGCTCTCTAATCTGCGTAAGTCGGTATCAATCGTTATTGGTACGTCATGTTTATGCTGACCCTACTTATGACGAAGGTACCGTCAGCAAAAACGAAAAAAACAAATGTAGTAGAATTTTTTTTTGAATTTTTCAAAATAAAACTTCATACGTACTCAATGATAAAATCATAAAGAAAAAAAAAATCTTTTTTTTAAAACCGTAAGTTTCCTTAAAAAATTAATAATTACAAAATTAAACAAAAATACCTATTGTTTAAAACAAAAGGAAAACTTGTAAGATTTTTATAAATTTTATTTTTTGACGGTACTTCTAGATATTACGATGACCAAAACTCCATACAATGAACAATGATTGGACAAAAAGGTCACAATATTGATATCAAGATACATGCGATATACAGGGTGATCCATTTAATATAGTTTTAATTTGTCGCTAATACGTATGTAAGTTACTTACATTTTAAACACATTGAACAGTATTATCTTTCAAATCGTGTATTAGGTAATCTTATAATAACTTCAAATTAGGATACCGATGAAATTGATCAAAATTCTAGCTGACCTGAGCTAATTTGATCTATCGGGACTCTATCGGACTTTTACTACGGATTCCTATTTTAAAAAATATATTTTACAACCTAAAACCTTCAATAAATAGCCAACATTAGCGTGTTCAAACAAACAAACTCTTCAGCTTCATATAATAGTTTAGGTTACAAAACTACCTATTACAACAATAGTTATAATAATAATAGTTATTTTTGATCACCCTGTATATGATTTCTTTCCGGTCGGTCACAATCTGACCGTTACATTTCAATAATCGTCTTAACAGTCGAGATCGGTTATCAGACGCGCCCACCTAGGGACGCGAACAATAATTATCGATACAGTGGGAGTGAAATCGATATTAATCATCGGATTAATGTTCGATATGTCGTGTACTGTCGGTCAAAGGAAAACTTGCAATGGTCCGACAGCAGTACGTTTGATGATGTCATTTGGAAAATTGGACTCTTTTATTTTTTTTTTAGCTTGAAATTATCTACATCAGTTACAAATCGGGAATCAAATATAGCGCTCATTTAATAAAAAATGTGGTAAACACCTATTTTTCTTTGTGTAATTAAGTGTTGGAAATCTCGTGTGTTTAATGTAATTAAATAGAAGTAATTATTTTTTAAAATATAACATTGATGCTGGAAGTAGTGGCTTCATCTTAACTAAAAGATAAAGAAATTTGTTAAATTAAAAATTGAATTTGCTCGCTGAATTTGTCTCCTTCGTTCTGTTTATATGCCGATCACTATTTTGCAGGACCCAAAATAATAATCGTTAAAAATGTACAGTTTGACCTTTGATTTAAAAAAAATCGATATAAAACAAAGCAACATCACTAAAAGTGCTGAGACGAGACCGTCTTGATAATAAATATCGTCTCGTGTTCACAATGCGCAATCAAATTACTGTCAAAAGCTGTGGGTGCGGCTTGACCACGTCACCTCATTTAATATACGTACTATTTTCTTACATACATACACGTACTTAGTTTTTGAAATAGATTCATGTGTATTATAAAAGAACCATTTTAAAATTCGAATGCCAATTCCTATTTAAAAAAACAAGAGAACCTACCTAAAATATTTTCAAATCAAGTAGGTACACTAAATGCGTTTCTTGTTCAGAGCGTCAGATCTCGCGTCAGACACTTTCCCATTCACGCATATTATAACCCCAACTATCATTTAACACTTACGCCGAATTCGAAAAATAAATATTCCCTTTCCCGGCGCGTAGTGTTACATAGATTTCAATATCAACAGTCTTAACCCGCGCGTGCGTACGTGATCCCAGGCCTCGTATATTTCATAAGATTTTAGAGGTGCATGAATCACGCGGAACACGGAGCGGCGATCACTCACCGCCGCCGCACCCAACCCTCGGACCTTCGTCTGATTAGCATGCGAACCGCGCGCGCTCCCTAGGCCCAACACTACGATATGTGAGAGCTATTACTAGACACTTTGCCAGTGTTAATATTGCTGTAAATCTTCCATCGGAAAACGCTCCCATTAGTTTGGCTTTTACATGTTTTAACAGCAGTTTTTCCTTGTCCACAGAGCCGAGTAACTACGTTTGTTCTACGTGCAAGGCTCGCGTGCACTCTGCGTGGAGGCTGCTTCAACACGTTCAACACGTGCACGGAGTCAAAATTTATGTGGAAACGTTACCCCAGCCGCACCTGAACAAACAAAACCATTCGTCATCGAGTACGTCTTCATCGAGCTCCGGTTGTTCTTCGACTGGCGCCCCACTCCCTCCACCGACATTACGTCATCACCCTTTACTGCCACCTCCAGATATGCATTCCCCTTTTGGAGTTGGTGGTCTCTTGCGAATGCCATTACCTGGTAGTTTACCTCCATTGGCTCATCCATCAGTTCCTCCTACTCCATTATTCGCTCGACCAAACCACCACGATCATCGCTTTAGAATGGAACAACTTGTTTCGGAGCAGTTCCGGCACCATGGCCTGAACCTTGCTGCTGCAGCGGCTGCCGTGGCTGCTAACTCTCTTCCTCCACATCAAGCATTCCCATCACCAGCAGATCGACCACCTGTGATACCAACAACAGTATCCGCTCGAGATAGACAACCACCAGTATCTCAACCACTGTCACTTGAACCCCAGCTGGATTTTTACTCGCAGCGCTTGCGGCAACTGGCCGGTACGACCAGTCCAGGGGCGGCCACAGGCAATTCGAGCTCTCCTAGCCCCAGGAAGCATTCCCCTCCGTTCGCTTCCCCGTCGCCCTCCCGAGTCGGACAGACTCCCCCGGTGGGCGCCGGACCCGGGACGGTGGACACTCCTCGCGAGGCAACGAGACCGCATAGCTCGACGTCGCCTGAACGCCGCATCGAACCAATGGCAGCCGATGCTCCACCAACGGACCGTTCCAATTTGACTCCGCCAGTAAAACGGCATAATGACGAAGCTATACATTCCTGTGAATTCTGTGGCAAAAAATTCAGATTCGAAAACAATTTAATTGTTCACCGACGTTCACATACCGGTGAAAAGCCATTTAAATGTACTGAATGTGATGAAACGTTTGAAAAGGCATCTAAATTGAAGAAGCACATGAAAGTGCATCGACCACCAGATGCTAATACTGAAGACGGTGAATCTGGTGGTGATACTGCAGAAGATGATTCCGATGATGACATGGAGGATGAAGAGCTTGAAGGCGAGGAAGAAGAAGACAATGAAGATGGTGATGATGTTGAAGAAGCAGAAGATTTAACTGTTTCTAACAGTAGCGCTCCGACAGCACCGTCACGCAAACAAACTCCTGCTTTGCCAGCTCATCCACCAACGGCCTCTGTTGTCGGAGAGCTAATGGACAAATTTGGATTATCTAACATTGCTCAATATAGCGAAGCTTTCAAACAAGCGCTACAAGAATCTGGAAACTCTTTAAAATGGCAGCTTGCCAAGGATCGTGATAACAATAACGGCCCTCCTAATGACAAGCCAAACGGCATGCCACCTACTGCGGCTTTACGACTAAAAGAGGAGTTTGCGAAGATGCCACCACAACCGCACCCTCTTTTTAACCCCTTCGAAAACCCTTTCGAAGCATCCAAGCGTATGAAACTTGACATGGAAAGAACTGAAGGATGGTGGCTTCCGACATTGCATGCTCAAAGACCTCCTGACAATATCTTTGAGGGCCTGAAAAACAGCGGAAATGGCCTCCTTCAGAATCCTTTATTAAAATCTAAAGACGGTCGGCGAAACGACACTTGTGAATTTTGCGGGAAAGTCTTCAAAAACTGCTCAAATCTGACTGTGCACCGCAGATCTCATACCGGCGAGAAGCCGTACAAATGCGAGCTATGTTCCTACGCATGCGCACAGAGCTCAAAGCTCACCAGGCACATGAAAACTCACGGTCGACTCGGCAAGGATGTGTACCGCTGCAGGTTTTGTGAGATGCCCTTCTCTGTACCCTCGACATTGGAGAAGCATATGCGCAAATGTGTGGTGAATCAGAGTAATGGCGCCCCACTGGCCCTCTCGGATGATTCCAACGCTTGCCGGGACGAGGCCTCGTGACTCTATCCTTGGGGTGGGCTCCGTCTGCCGCCGCCTGCGCCTCCAAGCCAGATCTTCTAAGATCACAAATATATCTCCTTACTATTAGCTCCCACATTTCTGTGAGGTTTGAGGTCCTAGCATTCTGTGTCTAGTCTTAAGGGTTTTTCATTGCAATAAGGCCCGAAACGCAACGAAGGGCATTATTAGTTATTTCAGACCACGAACCCAGTGTTGAAATTCCAGTTACATTGTTAATGTTGATTTTAAGTGGATGTTTTGTTTTTCGGAGGCTCTAGGTGCTTCGGACGATTATTTTTTGTTAGCAATCATTCGATCTTGTTTTGACATGTTTTATTTATAGACAAAAAAATGTGGAAACCAATGCCAAAGTTAGCTATGTTGATTTATGTCGATTTATTGTTTAGTTGTATAGTGTCAATTAAATTAACAATTTTTTCCAGTATTTGATAAGATCTTCATAGTTTGATGTAGTAAGTGTTTAATAAATAAGTTGTTTCGTAATTTTAGAGATTGTCGTGTATAATAAGAAAGATGTTTCCTATCCTAGAAGAATATTTGTAAATATATAAATCTAAGTGTAAGTTTAAATCGAGTACCTACCTATTGATGTTCATGAAAATGATTCTCATATTAAAAACGGTAAGTTTCCTGTTATCGATATGAAAACATTGATCGAATTGAAATCGATTTGGTGGTAGAAGTTCTTGATGTGTTTAAATTAGCTAATAAATAATATTAATCGATATTGTATATCATAAACGTTTCTCATTTGTTTTATTTCTCAAACACGAGTTAATTTAAGACTGAACTATCCAGATTTATTTAAATCGATGTTTTCTTGTAATCACCCGGGATAGGAGAGGTACCATTTAGTCCAATCGTGAACTTTTCAGTATACGTACTTAATGTAAATTAAATTATAGAATTTATATTAGATAATTGTAAGTAAATTATGATGTTTTGTCGTCCATACTCTCACAAGGTCTTCTTCAAATGACGTAGAAAAAATATCTTCACTTCGGTAACTACACAAATATTTCTCATATTTCAGAACAGTTTTTTTTTTGTTTATTTATTTTATTATATTGCTATTATTTATAGTTGTGACTATACTAAAAACATTTTTAAAGGGAAAAATAATAATTTGACTTAAGAGATTTTGCCAAGTGGAATATACTACGTCTTTTGGACGAGACCTTAATTATTTTTCAATATTTTTAACAAACAGTTAAAGAGTATTGTTTGTTAAAAATATGATTTTGATTCGCGAAATCACTTAGATTAATATGACTAAATTATTACTGTATTATTTCTCAATGTACATTTAATTGCAATATTATAATAATTTGTTAAGTAATGGACGAAAAATGGACAAAACATTAGAAAAAAAATTAAGACAAATTTTATGGTGTAACTATTGTGAAAGATGGAACTGTTTTTATTATTTTTCATTTTTATTATTTTTATTTCAATAAATATCCGTGATTTGTTAATCGATTCAATTGTTTTATTTCTACCGTTAATCATTATTATTTATGAGAAGTCTTTATAAAAAAATAATTTAAATTATAGTCCGAGAGTCGAGTGCTTGACTACTAAAGTGAAAAGTAGACCTAAAACTATCTATATTATGTCTTTTAAAGTGGTTTAATAGTAACTCTAACAACTTGCCTAAAATCTGAGTTCGATTTCTGATCCGAACACAAATAAAAACACATCATTATCAGCCTGTAGACGTCCGCTGCTGGACATAGGCCTCCACCAAAGATTTCCAATGCGACCGATTGGCAGTGGCCTGCACCCAGCGTGTTTCTGCGATTTTAACCACCTTGCAGCTGGTCGTCGCACACTGTGCTTGCCTAGACGTGGGCGTAATAAAAACACAAGGGAAACATAATAGGGATGCTTTTTATATAATATCATTTATGTTGCTACTTATATTAGTAGGTATATCTACCAAACGTTACCTACCTACTAGATATATAGTGGTGACCATAGCTTTTATTCTTTTGAACCCAGTCTGTAGAGAAATTCACAGATCATTAGGAAGATACTTTGAATAAATAAAAAGGGGTCACAAAAGATCAGAGAAAGATGGCGGATTCGATTCCGTATCCACATCTAAAACTAGATAAATCGGTAACTATCTAGTAGCATAATTTAACTGTTCTTAATTTAACTTGGAAACTGTCAAAAGTACCTACCATCATCAGCCTATAGACGTCCACTGCTGGACATAGGCCTCCCCCTGCCCTCGCCACATCGACCGGTCCTGCGCGATCTGCATCCAGTGACCTCCCGCGATCTTGACCAGATCGTCGGTCCATCTCGTGGGAAAGTGCCTACCACCTTTGAAAATATTTCTTAACTGTCTTAAAATATAACCTACTGAGTTGGTAATATAGGCACAATTTAAAGATGCTTAAATTTACCACAGAAATCAAATGAGATACTTATACTAATATCTACATCAATTCTATGTAGTGGAATAGTTTTCTTAAAAAACGCACTAAATAGAAACGATTTTTTTTAAACGTTCTATTACTAACTTTACCTTTATCTTTATTTGTATCTAGTTATATATATATATGTTATAACTTGTATAACTTTATCCTAACTATGTTATAACTTTATCCTAATGAGTTTATAGTGCGAATTGCATTATTGTAACGATATTAGTTTATTAGTAATCCATATCATACTAATATTATAAATGCGAAAGTAACTCTGTCTGTCTTATACGCTTTCCTACTCAAATTTCTCAATCGATGAAATTAGGCACAGACAATCTTTAAACCCTGAGAAAAAACATAGACTACAATTTAATTGAATTTGACGCAGACGAAGTTGCGCGTCCACTAGCTCACAATAATTTTCGATTAATATTTTTCTTTAGTATACAGAACTATTAAGATATAAACTACTTTTTCTCTTTTGAATTTTATCAGAACATAATTTAGTAAAAATTTTCTGGAAAGCTTGGCCAAGTAATTAGATGTTTGATTTCCCAACTCAAACCTCTGAAACTCATCAGGATCTCTTTCAAAATAAGAATATTGAATAACATTTCTATACTATTAAAATAAAATACTAACTAAACTAAAATACCTATAATTTTAACATGTTTGCGTAGGTAGGTAAAGTCAACTTTTGCCTCAAGGCTTATCGTATAAAATAATATCCTAAGGTTACTAATAACTACTGAAATAAATATTTTCTTACGAAACTTCCATAAAATATAAAGCTAAAAACTCCTAAAGTGCCTAATTATGAGAAGATATCAACACATATTGAAGAGGGTTAGTGTAAAGATTGGTAGAAAATAGGTAGATAATGACCGCAATAAGACTTCCAGGAAAAGCGACGATAACCACTTACAATCAGATGGGGCATAAGCTCGTTTAAACATACATACATACATGAACTCTGTAAATCTCCTAAAAACAAATATCAGTTTATTTTTGACTGACTTCCAAAGGAGGAGGTACTCAATTCTCAATTCGTGTTTTTTTATGTTTGTTCCTCGTTTACTCTTGTTTGGGTGGCTATGCTTGAGAAATGGAAGTCGGTCGTTTTCATTTTTGTAATAAAAATATTATTAATTGTGTCTCTAAGTTTTAAATTTTTATTTCTTGATTGTCTTTTATTTTTATTGTCCTCTATTTTTTAACGATCGTGACGTCACTAATAGCCAAGCATTGAAACTAGCGCGAAGGTTGCCTCAACCGTCTATTACCCTTAGGTTAAAGATAGGCCGTAGGTATAAGCCTCATAGTGTCCCCTGACAATGCAGAGGTCCATGAGCAATGGTAACTGCTTACGATCAGGTGTCCCGTTAGCTCGTCTGCCTACAAGGCCAAAAAAAAGGAGAAATTTACCGGTTTTTACTAAAATCACTCTTATCTCTTACTATTTAAGCACATTTTTACAATAAATAAGAATATTGATTAATTATCTATGAATTACCTATATTATGAAATTGGAAATGAACTAACGTGCCCCTCACTTTTAATTAAAAATCGGTTTCGAATGTTAAGTTGTTTCTACTTACTCAAAAACGACAATTTAAACTTGTAGGCGACTGAATGTTAACAATGATTATAAAGGCATAGGAACTAGCGACTAAAGCGCCATCTATAAATAGTTTTATTAAAATTGATTAAAACCTCTTTTGTAAAATACTTTTATATTGTAAGATTTATGTTGGCGCGCTTTTTTTAAATTTCGAATTGGTGAACATTGTATAATTCAGATTGCGTCGTATTTTTTGCTCTAAGTTTTTATTCAATTTCTTTTATTTTCACTGGCAGCCTTTGATTTCCTACAAAACTAATTATATTCAATAAAAAAATATTACTACAAATATTATATACATTTCACTCATGAAACTAAATTTCAATTATTTTACCATAAACTTTCTTATAGGACTCCTAACGGATTCCGTTTTGTCGCGTACTAGCGCCATCTGTTATTGAGTAGCAGAACTAAGCTACAAGTTTTGAATTTGGTGTTTGGTACAAGTAAAAATTTTATACCTTTACCATCATGAAAAAAAACTAGTAACTTTTAAAATTTGTGTTACGGTGTGGAACAGAATTATTTCGTAAAAATGTATTTCAAATTAAATTATATTTTTAGGTCCTGTAGTATAAAATTGTATTAAATAAATGATTTCTTTAATAATAGTAAAGAAGTTCAAAATAAAATACAAAGTTATACTAAAATTCATTTAAAATTGGGTAATAATATTTTATAACTCAACTGATTAATAATGCAAATTTCTACATTTATAAATAAAACCAAATCAATTAAAAATAAAAAACACTCAACAAGAACAATCTAGGTACTAGGTAATTTATAAATTAGACAAACATTGACATAGACATAGCTTTATTTATGGCGGAAACATACACATACATTGTAATAAATTCAAGAAAAATTACATAAAAACAAAATACAAATTAATTGAACACGTGTTAAAAAAAAAACAAATATATATAGTTTCCACCACAAACCTTATCTTATTAGAATCATTTAGTATGCTGTTCAAATGATCTCCTATCGATTTTCAATACGTAGTTCTGTAACATTTCGCTAGATGGCACTGTTTAACATTTGCTAATGACAAACTATTGATTTATTATTTTTAATGATAATAGTAGGTTTTATTTTATGTAATAATTGTTTTAAAAAAGTATGTCAATAATTAGCATTTTAAAAACAAATATTTTTAAAACTGTTGGAATAAAAATATAGTAAAAGTGATCGGTGACTTTTAAATAATTATAGGTAGGTAAACGTGATGTATGAAAATGCCGTTATACATATTTTGATTATAACAATATTACGTTAAAATATATTTTAGACACCTATTAGATACAGTAATTTTGAATCTTTATGATAGAATATGAATAAAGATTAGGTATGTTCTAGGGGGACGGCGCGACGGGAAAGAGTGCCAAGCGCGTAACGCGTCGTGCCGTCCCTCCAAACCCCGTGCTGGGTTCTGGCCTCAGCCGGGGTTCGGACGCTGAGTGTGAGCGGTTGGAGGTTTTAGTGTGGTTCAACTCCCACATACCCCACCTGCGGGGCGGGTGTGGATCCGGTGATTTCCAACAACTGAAAAAAAAAAAAAGGTATTTTCCAGGAGGTAAAATAAAATATTTTTTTTTCTTCTGTATGAGACTAGTTTATTATTTTTAAGTAAACTATTAACTAAAACAAACAAATCATAAAAAACTCAATAAATTAAGAATAATATTATGTTGAACAATAATTACAAAACAGGTCTGTAATTTTTGTTATAATTTTAATTCCTTATACCAGGGTCCTATAGGTCAATCCTATAACTAAATTCCAATACGTCGCCTCAGTGCTTGTTTGGCCTATCTGACATTTTTTACGAAAATGACTTTTTAATGCAGTATTATAAAGAATAAAATTTCCATCCGACTGGTAAATTTTATTTTTTAAATATTCAATTCTAAAACAATAATAATCTCATTTCAATTTTTTTCTCAACACGGCACTTAAAGAAAATTCCGTGCTTGTTTGCTGTCTCCTGTAAAATTTGCTCGAGTGTAGATAGGCCAAACAAGCACTGAGGCGACGAATAGGAATGTAATGGAATAGGAAAGTTTTAATAAGACAGAAGATTCAACTGAGTAGAATACATAGCAATTTCATAATATTGTTAGGATTCCAAAAGGTAAAGGTAAACTTTATTAACGAATGTTCTTTTATAAGTTTGTAAAAAAAAATCAGTAATTATTTGTAGCGTCTATAAACTCTTAACCTATCTTTGTTTTGATTAATACTTACTCACTTATTTGGTCTCTAGATATTTTTTTACTAATCCATATCCTGTAATCCTTTCGAGTTATCGTTAAATTTTATCTCGAAAATCGATCAAAAATATTAAACTCATACCAAAATTATTGCTCAAAAATAGACACTAAAAATAAACGCAAAAAATTCAATTTAAAAACTGCACGCGTTCCATTTACAAAAAATTCAAATTCAATTACAAACATTTTACCCTTCGTAATTGAAACAGTTCCAATAAGAATATTCAGTGGGGTCAGTCAACGGATCACAGTGAGACTGACCAATGGACAGTGAGCGCACGTGACCACGCCTACAGTGGACAGTGGTCACGTGGCTAGTGCTCGAAACTATTCGTATTTGAAATTGGAGTTCGATTTTTGTTTTTTTTTATTATGGCTTGTTTTAATCTGAATAATGAGGTTTTATAAAATAAAAATTGCATAGTTATTTTTGTCTTTATTGAAATATTGTGTTTTGTTTGTGTTATTACTTTTAAATTTTAAGTAAATTATTAACTAAGTTACTTATACATCTGTGACTAAAGTTAGTTTACCTTTATTAAGGTTAACTTGGAAATTAAAATAGTTCCTAAAGCTTTAGGATAATCTACCGAACATGCAGACAGTTGGAGTAAAACAAAAAAAAAACATCTAAATATAACAAAAGATAAGTATTAAAAACAAACTTGAATTTTTATATTAACTAACCGTTATTCGTATATTGTGCTTTTAATAATATAACAATTATATTTGACCATCTGCCCGCTGCCATATTTGACAATGCAATATTTTTTGCGAATGCATTTTGCAACATCTAAAGGGGTAACTAGAAAAACTGGTTTTATAAGTGTTTTATGACGTTATATAAAAATATTACAATTTTAGTTTTAGTATCTTGTTCTGTAACAGATATTTTTAAGCTCCGAGAGTGTATTGAACTTCTTGAAACAAGGATTGACAATTTTACTGACACTATTTTGTACCTACTGTAACAACCCACTACACATTGCTGAACTCAGGTCTTCTCAGAAGAGGGATGAGGCACCACAATTGTCCAATGCGGATTGGGGATCTCACATATTTCAGACCTATAGGTCAATCAATGGCCAACTCGACTCATAGGTATTCGATAAACTCACCTTCATCGTTTTGTTCAGTTCATTATCGATGTAAACTGTGAAATGAAATTTATTACTTACTAGCTGGCCCACACAACTTCGTCTGCGTCACATAAGTAAATTTTTTCACCGTTTAAACCTTCCCCGGACTTCTACGAATATTTCAAGATTAAAATAAGCCAAATCGGTTCAGTCGTTCTCGAGTTTTAGCGAGACTAACGTACAGCTCATTTTTATATATAAGAAGAGTATCTGGCCCACACAACTTCGTCTGCGTCACATAAGGAAATTTTCTCACCGTTTAAACCTTCCCTGGACTTCTACGAATATTTCAAGATTAAAATAAGCCAAATCGGTTCAGTCGTTCTCGAGTTTTAGCGAGACTAACGAACAGCAATTCATTTTTATATATAAGAAGAAGAAGAAGAAGATAGTTTAGTTTAGGAATTAACTGTCATAGCGAACATAGAACTTATCGGAATGTCCGAATGTGAATTTCACTTTTCGGAAAGTTTTCGAATCCGTGTCGACTCCACAAAATTATTTCACAAGAGTATCCTATCTAAGGCTCATCTTAAAGAGTCCTCAGTTTAAAGCAATTTAAATTTCACTTACACAATTACTAAACGCGTTCTTACCACGATTTTTATTTAATGAGCGATCCCGATATTTCAGCACTGTTTCAAGCGCCATGATCACGGGAAGACTAAGTACTACGGGTAGGTACTACGGTTATTTAAGAGCAGACAAATCTGTCTACCCTCTTTCTCATTCGTTTGGAACCACTGGACCTCGAACTCACATCTTGATACACCACACTGACAGTAATTGTGTAGGTAAGTGATGTAGATAACCGCAAGTGTTTAAAGAAAATTGATTTCAATTTCGACGTGTATCGACGTTTTATACTTTAGTTGAGTAGGTTTTCAATAAAAGTAATCACTAAAGTTGCAAGACACTTGATATCAGGAAACCAATGACATCAAAGGAATACCAATGTTTTAAATAAAAGTGTTTAGTTGATGCCATTTTGATGCTCGAACCGTGTATCTGGTATATTTGACCGAAGCAAACATAAAATGTGAAATCCTGGAAAATCTACAATGTTGTTTTGTACCTTAAAACACTTAATTACCTAATTCCGTGGTAAAGCGCTCCTAATCACAACAAAATGTACATGAACACAACAATATGTTTCACAAAAACACATTTTTCACCCCTAAGGGTTGTTTTTAACAGAAAAACGTTGAAACGGGTCGGTGAGGTCACTCAGGGGGTTGTAATGAAGGGTTAAAACTTCCCTAATAAGTATGAGGGGATGTAGTGTGGAGTTCCAATGGAGTTCGAGTTACGTCAGATTCGAATTTACAAACTTTCTAGGTATGTTATTTTAAATAATTTATTTTAAAATTGTCCGAACTTGATTTAGTGTTTTTTACTATTGTTTGTAAAATAGTACTTTTTTAATCACGAGTTTTGTAATTTTTACAAGTAAATCATACACGTATCGAAATGAATTTTCATATTATTATTGTCACTGTAAACCTGTGGATGTCCACTGCTGGATTTCTTTCCAAATTTTCGCATCTAGTAACTTATCAATCTTAGTTTATCAGTAACTGAAGTTATAACCTGATTTTATTTTAGTAATCCCTCTTCTGAGGAGACCTGAGCCCAACAGTGGGCAGTAATGGATTGGTACAGATACAGAGATTATTATGGGTAGATATAACCTATGACTCTCATATATTACGTAGATCTTCCTATTAGTAAAACAATTTTCGAGATCGGTTCGTCAGATCCAAAGAACCCTACAACGCCACAAACAACACGACATTACCTCTTCAAAATAATAGTATAGATATCAAATTGTACCTCATTATTTCAAGCCCAAACCTTGACTTAACCATTTATAATGACCATTTAAAAACAAGTACAGCATTTAAAAGAGAGAACAACACTAAAAGTCTCCGACATCAAACGGCACGTCTTAAACATTCAAAATCTTCATTTAAGACCACTCTGCAGAATGTAATCAAAGCAATAGACGAAATAGGTGTGCATAGTTACAATACAACCAGATAAACTCGAGCCCTGTCTAATGGTCTATCCACAGGAGGCAACTAAACTCGAGTTTTGGCAAATAGTCTGTTCATACGACCCAATTTGAAGAGCAACTTTTGTTTTTTTTACAAGATTTATATTAACTTGCACTGAATGTACCAAATAGTCGTGGTGGCCGAGTGGTTGAAGCGCTTGCCTTCCGTACGGGAGGTCGCTAGTTGAAAACCAGCCACCTTGTACCTCTAAATCTGAATTTGAGAAAGATTTATGTGCAATTTTTCACAACACCACTGGCTAAAAACGGTGAAGGAAAACATCGTGAGGAAACCTGCATGTCGGAAAAGGATTCTAAAAATCCTTTGATGATATGCGAAGTCCCCAATCCGCACTGGGCAAGCGTGGTGAACTATGCCTAATCCCTCTTATGAGGAGACCTGAGTTCAACAGTGGGCAGTAATGGGTTGGTACAGGAATGTACCTAACTATGTATAGTAATCTATAAATTCAGGTGGTATCTTGCGAGTTGAATTTGACTAACATGCCAGTTTCCGATTGAGATACAACTTTCGGGGTATGATCATAAAAACTCTTGGACTAAACTGTGTTGCATTTGGACACCTTCGACTTGTCTAGCTAGCATTCTACTACTACATGATAGGTTTGTATGTATGACTCGTCTTTATTAACATGATACAACTTGTACGGTTGGATGCATTTATTAATATTAGTGGTAGCAGTTGGAAAATGTACGTTATCTGAAAATCAAATTTAAATCAATATAACAATTTCTTTGTATATCGTACCATGAAAATGACTGCTTGATGCATTTACTATATTCGTATAGTTTATTTAGTACACTTCACTACCTCTCTGTACGATGTCATATCTGCTTTTTTTTCATAGGTTTGCTGGAAGAAAACTCATTTTTGAGTTAAGCTCACCTTTTGTGCTTATGTTTTAGTTACTATAAGTCACTGTAATTTTCTTTACCTGGTGTACAATAAATTATTAAATAAATAAATATTTTATTGTATAGGTACCTACTTGATTTCTGGACAGTGTAAAAGGAACCCTACTTGCACAAGTAACTAAACAGCTCGCAACTAAGCACAGCTCTAATTAAACCAGCCGAGTTATACTCGACAATTCGAATCAGAATTCAAAACCGCGTCTCTCTTAATCCGTGTTGGGGTTCACAATAAAAGGTAATACATTTTGACTTTTGCCATTGTTCGAGGATATTCGACCTTATTGTCTTAGTCCTTGGGCTAAAACCTCCTTGGCGAGGTCAAAAATAAGATTATCCGAGCGAAAGTAGAAGGTGAACATGACATTTTGTTTTTAAGGCTTGACGTAAACGTTAGGAGTAATTAAGAATTTTTCTTTTCGTTTTTTTTGTCAACTAATATGTGGAAACTATAGAGTACTAGCGGACCCGCGTAACTTCGTCTGCGTCACTTTCAATTCTTCTGTTCTTCAGGGTTCAGGGGACTAAAGATTCTCTGTGCCAAATTACATCAAAATCGGTTGAGAGGTTTATGCGGGAAAGCGTAACAGACAGACAGACAGAGTTACCTTCGCAGTTATAATATTAGTCATTATCTACTAATATCATAAGGATGTAGGTAATACATCAATAAGAAAATCAAAATTAACTTAATCAATATACATAGTATAAAACAAAGTCGCTTTCGCTGTATGTCTGTATGTATGCTTAGATCTTTAAAACTACGCAACGGATTTTGATTCGGTTTTTTTTAATAGATAGAGTGATTCTTAAGGAAGGTTTGTATGTATAATAAATACATAATATAGTAGAGAAACACTGATAAATTTAAAGGTTTCTAATGTGATGTCGTAAATAAGCACGTTTTTTGCGCTTATATTGCAAACGCTGGCTGAACCCTACGAGATAGACCAAAATAATGTACTACAGTATTGTTCACCTTAAAAAGTTCAACAAAAAAGTCCGCGATGGTATATGTCTATCTCTTAGGGATAACCCAGCATAACCATTTTTATTCTTTACTAAAAAATGGTTATTTACGAAGTGATTTTAAACAATACAGCATTAATCCTTATCCAATTAAGTACCTTAAATAAATTGTGCATTTATTATAGATCAATATGCTTTTTACAGCATGTAATTTAAGTGAATATTACCGAAGATATTACAAATTTAAAATGCAGTGTCGTAGTTGTTTGCGCCGGGCGGCGCGTGCCTATATTATAGGCTACAATTTTTGAACCCCTTTGAAACGCAGACGAAGTTGCGCGGGTCATCTAGTACTTAATAAAACCTTGTTATTTATGTTATTTTTCATTACAGATGTTGCATCAAATTAGCAGCTTGTATGTGAAATAAAACGAACAATATCTTTTCATTTTGTTTATTTATCTTTACAAGTTAACCATTGATTAAATAACCACAAAATCTAGTAAATAATTGATAGTAATCTTAGAATTTAAAGTTAACTCTGTCGATTTTCAAATACGTAGTTTAACTACTCATTCACTTATTCATGTACTATTTTTAAACGTACCATTAATACTAAAGAGTGCCGTGGGCGTAACGCGTCGCGCCGTCCCTCATAACCCCGTGCTGGGTTCTGGCCAGGATTCGGACGCTGAGTGTGAGCGGTTGGAGATTTTAGTGCGGTTCAATTCACACATACTTACTTACATTACATACATTCCCCGCGGGCGGGGATCCGGTGGTTTCCTCCAACTAAAAAAAAAACCAATTATACTAACAATGAATTTGAAAACACAATTAGACAATATAATACTATCGTCTAAAATATTGTTATAACATAATATTTCAAACAACATATTGCTTCGAGATGTTATTTTTCTATTGTTGTATCACTTCTGTCCGTACCACAAGTGAAACCTTACGGAACATGTTTCTTGACTTCACTTTATATTCACATTCAAACAAAACCGTAAAATTTCTGTCTAGGTTTTCATAGGGTACCTACTTATATTTTAATTTAATAATTGTGGTATTTATTTATCTACATATCTATAAATTTTGGAACGAATCTCCTTATCGCGCGTTATCGAAAGGGAGCTAGACGGAAATTCTTATGAAAAAGTTGTCACGACACTTTTTGTTTTAGATGATTATCGCTAGATGGCACTGTGATCAAAATCTTTTAAAACACGTTCCTTATTTGTTTTAGATGCGCCATCTAGCATTACTCATATAAAACAAAATAAGGAATTGTTTTAAAAGATTTTAATCACAGCGCCATCTAGCGATAATCATCTAAAATAAAAAAGTGTCGTGACAACTTTTTCATAAGAATTTCCGTCTAGCTCCCTTTCGATAACGCGCGATAAGTAACTTCGTTCCTAAAATAATTACGAATTTTGACATCAAACAGAAAATATTTTAAACCTACTTTGAATTATTTGTTCATTATTATCACTATATGTAACAGTATCCACTTGTGAGCGACAAAAACATTTTTTTTTTCTTTCGTGTATGGTTCGCTTTAAGCCAGGTGTCGGTCGTCTATAAGCGGTGTAGATAGCACCCGCTCATTTGTGCTTAGCAATTAACTCGTAGATTCGTACCAACCAACACTTTAATATTATTCTTATATACAAACTTGCTGCAATTATTTTAGGAATTTGGCCAGTTGTATTGAAATTTGTATTTTTAAAGACTAATGTTGTCCATTAAGTAGGCACTAGGCGGTATGAACTTCCTTCTATATATAAAAATACATGCAGCAAATTTGTAATAGTAAAAGATAGCATCATGAATTATTGTAAATTTAGTTTTGCACATTTTACAATTTTTAGTACACAATTTATTCTTAAAAAAAACTTGAGAGGTGTCATGGGACACCCGAATAGAACGAAGTTCCTTTCGATTAAAAGATATCTTATATTTTTTTTCCTAAAGTAACGCGCGATAAGGAACGTGTTTTAAAAGATTTTAATCACAGCGCCATCTAGCGATAATCATTTAAACCAAAAAAAGTGTCGTGACAACTTTTCGTAAGAATTTTATCCGTCTACCCCCTTTCACAACGCGCGATAAGAAACTTCGTTCCAATATAATATGCAATTTATGTAATACCAACGTGGTAGTGCATAACCTTATTTTTTTTTTAATTGTTTATTTACACTGTGGGTAGGTATACAATACTCATTAAAACATTAATTTTGTTTCGCTAACTTTATAAAACAATAGGTTATTTTATATTACTAAATACCAACCAAATTACCACAAAACATTTCTAAAAAACACAGCAAACAATGTTGTTTTTACTAACGTCATCAAAATAAGGAAGTACACACACCGGCGCGACATTAAGGCAAGGTACATAACAAAGAAATATATAACAAAAGCCTTCCACGGAGGGAATGTGGACAATTTTACACGAGTATTTACAGCTCGCTGTCCAACGGTCTGGGGGAACTGTCGTTTAGTGAAGGGAAAATATCGATAAAAAATATTGAATAACAATAACTAAACTAATCTTATTAAAATGGCTAGAAACAGTGAAGGAAAACATCGTCCGGAAACCTGTATATCGGAAAAAGAGTTCTAAAAATCTTTTGAAGATATGTGAAGTCCCCAATCCGCATTGGGCAAGCGTGGTGGACTATGCCTAACCTCTCTTCTGAGGAGACCTGAGCCCAGCAGTGGTCAATAATAGATTGGTATAATACAGTACAATAACTTAACTATAAACTTATTCAGACACTCGCGGTTTTCTATAATACTTTCATGCATTTTCAACGGTTCTTACCACGATATTTAATTCTTTTTCAATTTCAACGTTGTTGCAAACGTCATGATCACGAGAAGACTCAATATCGAGACAACTCAATGAATTAAATATCGTGGTAAGAACCCATTGTAAATGCATGAAAATAACTTAACTGTTATCCTGTCATCAATATTTAATTACAATTACTTATTTATATCTAGATTTACATAGTTCAATCATCAATTTTAATAACTTGAGGTATAAATTTGATTTAACTTATGAACTACTTAACACACAATCCTGTCACAGTATAGTTTCGTAAGTAGATACTCGTAGTATCAGCTTCAGACATGATTTTGCTATTGTACTATTGTATAATACATCGAGCAGATCATCGTGTTGTCTCGTCCACCTGGTGAGATAGAAAATAAATAAATAGGTACAAAATATGAAAAAAATATGATAACGAGCAGATATTGATATCCACAGTAGACTGCGAGAGTCGGGTGCCTAATTCCGCGTTATAATCAAACACATCCATCAATTTCATTAAAACATTAATAATAAAACTATTTCATTGTATCGATAGTGTCCCATCCCTAGCGAGCCGTCATCAACACCGCATTCGGAAAATCTACACTTAACCAGAAGAGCTAGCCCTCCCATTTATCCTTACACTCGCATTGTCCGCAGTAGGGGGCGGGAGACGGGTGCCTAATTCCGGGGTAAAGACCGCCCGTTGATTTAGTGCAACTTATCGATGTTTTCCTCGACTTATCGATGCTTTTATCGATAATTTTAGCTTGCTTCTTTACATATTGTAGTATTTTTTTTAACCTGATCGTAAGTGCTTCTTCAATGTCAGAAGATTGCTAAGTACCTTTACGAACTGTCTTTAAGTCTCGTTCGAAAAAGAAAAAAAAAATATAGTGTAGCGATTTTAAAATCTACAACAAGAATAGAGTTGACAAATAAATATAATTGAAATAGACTCAACTATAAATCAATAGGTGCATAGGTATAGTTGTATATTTAAAAACATACACAAAACTAATTCCACAATACACAGCTTTCCAAACAAGAAACATTCTGCATTGACATCGTCACGTAACCTCACCAACGTTCACACATAAAATAACCCATCAAAAACAAAACATAATTAAAACACCTCCCTCCCTCCCCTCCCTAAGGGGGTCAGCCCATCAGTCTGGCCACGGCAATTCAGATGATGAATTAATCCAACAAATGTGACGGTATCACTTAGCCCTAATGTACGGGTGTAATGTTACACTGGAAATTCGGCTGAGGAGGAAAATCTTGGGTTAATTTTACTCTTGTTTTAGCTCATCGATTTTTTTCCTGTGTTTTGTGCACTTTGGGTAAAAATCTTGGTGTTGATTTGCGTATATCTGAAAACTTATATGTGGAACATGTCGTTTGAATTGTATGAAACTTACAATCTTAAATTTAGTTTGTTAAAAAAAAGTTGTACAATTTGTTTGTGTTCTTTTTATTGTAAATAAATAAATAGTAATAAATAAAATGCCCGCTAAGTTAGGTTAGCCTGTTCTTAGGATAGTAGCTAATGTTTAGAACTGATTGTTGTCTCAACGATCTTCCTGATTTCTACTGTTGAAAAAATGCACATATTCCTAGTTTTTGCTCTCGAATATAGAATTATTGTTGGTTATATCAAAGTACAGAAAAAGGTATTGTACAAACAAAGAATTTAACACACATAAAACACTAAAAAATACCTAACAATGATAACTCTTTTGACTCTGACAATAACCTAAAATTATCAAGACGAAATTTCGAGTTCGGTTTCCTCGCAAGTAATTAGGACAATCATGCAAAATTACCTTTGGTTCGTCCGCACATATCAAACTAAAACTCATTAGAAAATGTGACTGCTCTGAATAAAGGTGTTGTTTTAATTACATTATCAGGCGGGCACACGCGCCCCGGTTTAAGATGGGGGACATTTCGGATGTGGGATGCCGGGGATGAAGAAATATATGGGATTTGAGGGATTTATGAAGGTATTTGCACTCACTTATGATAAAGGGTACTGTACTGTAACAATTCATTATTGCCCACTGGGCTCAGGTCTGCTCAAAAGAGGGGAAAGGATACAGAAGGGTTAAGTATAGAGTAGTGCACAATTGGTTTAAATCTGATAACTTCTCGAACAGAAAGCGATACATGCTATTTACATTAATTAGTAACTTTTTTACGTCTTTTAACAATCCATTGAATATATTTTATTGGCTTATATTTCTAATCAAGAAGCTAATGGTTGCAAATCATACATTTCAGTATTGATATGAGTATTTGTCAAAGGTCAATAAATTATAAGTTTAAGTAGATAATTAAAAAAAAAATAAACAATAGACAAGCTACTAGATGCAAACACAGCATGATAATTTGGGTCTATCTGTAAAAATGTATATCTTCAAGTAGATGATGGTGATACTGATATACTAATATAGCGATACGTATTTTTAATTATTCATAGAACACTACACACACTTTAATATTTAAATAACAACACCTTCTCCAGACAACATTTTCGGGACTTCCAAACTTTTGAAATGGCAACACCGCGCGAGACCCTTCTCACGGTTTGAAGACATCCAAATAATGGTCTTTGAGAAAAGTGGGGCGTGTAGGCGTTAGGACAATGTTACCAGGGTTGGGAAGTTTTGATTGCGACTCCCCGACACGGTTGATGCGTTCGATGAATTGTCCCTAACTTTATGTGTTTGCTGGATGTGGGATTGGAACTGATGGCCGAGGACTAGAAGTTGTAGAGTGACGACCAGCAGCAGCTCTTAAGATTACTGATCTCTGTCTAAACTAAGTTTAGGTAAGTTGAGTCTTCTTCTCCTTAGACGTGCACTCTTGTAAGGCTTGTGGTTGCAATGACAGTGTTCTGAAACACCTTTGGATCATAATGGATTCGGAAATTTTCTTCAGAGGTCTTAGTAAAATAAGAAAGAAAGCATTGTAGAGGTCCATAAGTGAAAAGCTTAATATCAAGCTAGACTCGTTTATTTTGAACAGATCTCTGATAGTGATACGCGAATCAAAGTAATGCAATCAACTTGTATAACTAGTTTATAAACGTTATAATAACGCCGAAGATAAAATGTAAAGTTCAGAGTGTTCAGACCAACAACACAAACACTAATAAAAATTACTTTGAAATCAGTGGAAAAGTATCAACGACAATTATCTATTATTCAATTTTTAAAATACTAAAATTTCGAATCTCCATAGATTCAACAGTCTCAAAAACCCTCGTCGGACCCAGACAAACTTCGCACAACTACATGAACAAACTTTGCGACACTCACACACACAAGTTCTACAAGGGGTACGGTTGACCAATAGCATGCATTTAACCCTTTACAAGGATTAGAGGCATTGTTTCAAATCCGGCAGTTTCGCTTTTGAATCTGAAACGCGCCGCCATTTTGTTCATTTAAAATGGACGGTGTAACAATGGTGACCCATTGTTCATGAGACGGACTGAGTCTGCAATGCAGTGAGTGAGTGCCTTTGTTTTAAGTTTTATATTTTAATTTCGGATTTTGCGTGTGTGGACAGTTGATTTTTTGTTTTTTATTTATAGCTTACTGTTTAGTCCCTAATGAACTAGATTTGATTTATCGCTTTATACTACACATGTATTATTCAATTACATATTTAAAAATGTATGATAAAATCATCAATCAGTACTTTGTAAAATTTAAAAATCTAAAAAAAGAATAATAGATAGTAACTAAATATTTTGGTTTTCTCTACTTTTCGAGACGCGACCACTTAAAATAAAACAGTATTTTTGTTTATGAGTGTTTTGCAACAATAAATTAAAACAATTTTCATCACGTCGTTATTTTGAAAGTAACATTAAATTATACTTTAAAATTAAAACTAATTCTTCTATTATATTATCCTAATATTCACAACATAATGATAATATAATACTTCAACGCACCGGGCACGCACCAAATCCAAAAAACAGGAATTTCGGGTTGCCATTGTTGCCCAAACCCAATTTTGGGGTCACAGAACTAGATCATTTCCATTCAAAGCCACCAACTGCGTTTGGGCCAACATAAAAAAAACTGATTTGGGCCAATATTGTCCAATATTCGGTAATATAGTTTTGTCAACAGAAGGCGCGTACACCGCCGGCGTCCGAAGGGTTAATGTTGACAAATTATCATGATAAAAATTATTTGTTGATGTATTAATGTTTCTCCTCGTTTTAGGGTTGATATTGTGATGTATTTATTGGTTTATGATTATGTTTTTGTTGTATATGTTATTTATTTGCGGTTATGTTCAAAGGAGGTTATGTTAATGTTATGTGCATTTGTGGAGTTTCTGGAACTTCTCTGGAATAAGAATATTTTTTTTGTTTTCTTTGATACCAATGTATTAGTATCGAAATGAAAGGAATACAAATATTTCATCTTGTTGCCGATTCTTCTAAACTGCATTAGCTCTGGTCCGCCATCATCAAACCTTGATTTCCTTATAATGGGACCTTTAAAACATCTTCTGATACAAAAATAATCATCAAAATCGGTTTATAAATGACGAAGTCAAACATAAAACAAGCATATTATACGATCGAATTGACAATCATTTTAAAGTCGCTTAAAAATACATACCTATAATTTTAATTCGTACAATTATTCTAATACTACACAACTTCGTCTGCGTCACATAAGGAAATATTCTCACTGTTTAAACCTTCCCTGGACTACTACGAATATTTCAAGATTAAAATAAGCCAAATCGGTTCAGTCGTTCTCGACTTATAGCGAGACTAACGAACAGCAATTCATTTTTATATATAAGAAGATTAAATTATCTCTTAAACAGCTACAAAGGGCCAGTAAGTAATGTACTGAACTATCCAATCGCCTAGATTACTCCCTATCCAATTTAGAGGCTCTTATAGAGCTCTTTGTACAATTTGTAGGCTTCAGCGCGCTTTGGTTGGTACACCTGATGCATTAGAAGAAGTAATTTATAAACGAAGATAGTAAAAATAGATTAAATTGATTTAAAATAAATGGTGAATCATTTTGAATGTATTGTTTAATAGATTTTGATTTATAATATACGTAAAAATATGATTTATATGTAACTTTTCAGTACCCTACTGGAACAGTGAAGGAAAACATTGTAAGGAACTTAAAATCGGAGTTTTAAAACCCTTTGAAGATATATGAAGACCCCAACCCGCTAGGCAAGCGTGTTGGATTATGTCTGATCTTTCTACTGAGGAAACTTGAGTAGGTACATGTGACATGTGATTTTGATGTACCACTTTAATTAATTATAAACAAAATATGCGTTTTGTTTCAAAAGTGTAATGTTGTACAACGTCGACATGTTGCTAATTAATGTAAAAATATATTATATTTTCGAAAATGTCTGTAATGAAAAATATTGCCACATTTTTTTTATTGCAAGATAGATAAACGAGCCTACGGCACACCCGATGGTAAGCGGTCACCGTCCCTCATGAACCTCTGCAATGCCACGGCAAAGAGGGGCCGTTATCTATCACCTACCCATACAGGACTTTTCTTAAACCTCGTTTAAAGAGGCTACTTATCAATACCTATGCTACTTATCAATGATGAAAATATTAATTAAACATCAAAACCTAATTAAGACGTAGAATACAGCTAGCTATTGATATATTATATTATTTTAGCTCAGTCCTGAAAATCAAAATGAGAAAATCACGAATATATCGGATATTTTAACCATTTTAGTTACACCACGGTATCATATTATTGTATTTATACCCAATACATTTTTGACACTATGAATTTTTATTAAACTGTGATAAATAAGAAACTTAAAAACTCATCTAGGGTCAGGTTAGGATAAATCTAATATTCTTTTATATCTTTACTTTTAGACTGTATAGATAAATAAACAGAGATATAAAAAACTGCAATCTTTTGTAGATGCCTCGATCACCACTTGTAGCTGACACCTTAATTAGTGTTGCACTGAATACAAGTGCCCACAATTGGCACTTTTTGCCAATTGTCTCGCTCTGTCACCACTTTGCCCCTTTTCGATATTGTTAGGCGCGGTGTCGATGTTCCAATTAAACCATCGGTGCAATTAGTCATTTTTGAACTGTTGTTTTTTTAATTGGTTAGGGTTTGTAGATTATATTGAGACAGTTTTTCAAGAGTTTATATTCGACATAGTTTATCAATGTCCAAGGCTTTTTTCGGTTATACATAATTAATTTATAGCTTAGGCATTTTAAATACAAGATAGTATCAATAAATAATTGTATATCAAACAGTAAAGTAGTTTTAAAACCTACACATATATTTCTTAAAACTATTCATTTACATTATTTTACATAGACTAAATTAAAAGTAAGTCGCGTCCTTTTTAGGTTATTCATGTATTTTTGTCATTACAAAGGGCTTATGATGAATATGGTTAGATTTTACTTCATTTTAGAGAAAAGTTGTTGGTTTAAATCTCACAGAACTCTCACCCATTCAAATAATTATTATTCTTCAAATTTTTGACAACTCTTTTTGAATACTCTTTTAAAATAATACCCCTGTCTTTAAAAAACCTTTTTCTTTTGGCAAAATACATGAAAAATAAAAGTCGGAACACATTTATTGTTGAGGTCATTAAGAATAAAGTAAAAATGGTGGCCGTATTCCGTCGAACGGTTCCGATAAAATCCACCTATGGTTTTAAGAAGCAGCACTTATGCGGGGATGGGTTTATACAGGCGACATGAAAAAGCTTATTTTTAACATTGTAGTTATTTTGCTTAAAAATTAATATCCACAAAGCGCTCTAAGCGATAAGTCAATTGTTACACTTCATACTTTGTACAAAATTTACACTGTCGTTGCTATGTGGTGTTATACCAATAATGATTTTTTTTATCTATCTATCTGGTTGGATACTTGATAAAATGTGTAAAGTTTTCGTTTAAAAATAAATTTATTTTATTTTTACTTATTTATTCTTCTTGTACAAAAAAAATAAGTACAATGGCGGACTGAATGCCTGAGGCATTATCTACCAGTCAACCACGGGTGGAGCAGAGAGGACAATAAGTAGGTGTACAAGAGAAGTGCACACATGAGCTTAAAACACGTAGAACAATATATGTATATAGTAAAACAGATTTCATATATAAAAGATTACAATAATAAATCATGTTTTGACTGTATTCTGTTTTACGTAATAATAATAAATAAATATATATTTATAAATACACATAAACAATATTATATTCATTCATTCATTCATCTTTGTGATCATCATTTCAGAGTGGACACTCTGTAATCGAAATAAACATTGCCGCTTGTGCAGACCAGCTAACAGGCCACGTGATTGTATGTGATATCATGGACGTCTGCAATTATTTACTATGACATGTCGACCAAGACAAACATTTTTATCCTCAAACTGTAGAAATTCATGATTAAATACACCTAAAAAGCACAGATCTCGTAACTGCTACTAAATTTTGGAACGAAGTTTCTTATCGCGCGTTATTGAAAGGGGGCTAGACGGTAAAAATTCTTACGAAAAGTTGTCACGACACTTTTTTTTTCTAGATGGCGCTGTGATCAAAATCTTTTAAAACACGTTCCTTGTCGTTACGTTAGGAAAAAATATATAAGATATCTTTTAATCGAAAGGAACTTTGTTCTATTCGGGTGTCCCATGACACCTCTCAAGTTTATTTGTTTGAGACAAGGTTGTTTTACAGTTTATAAAGAAAATATTTTTTCATTCTTGGTTATTTTCTGTATGAAGTCGTCCTCCAAAGCGATGTGTTATTAAAAGGCTTTTAATTCTTGATGTTGTCGCTCGTATCGATACATCTGGAACAAGCATAAAATCGTTTTAGTATTTAGCGTCACGCATGATGTAAAATGATGTGTATGTATGTGTTTTTATGTTATTAGTACTGTACTGTAACAACCCATTACTGCCCACTGCTAAGCTCAAGTCTTATCTGAAGATGGGTATGTTAATAGTTTTAAAAGTTAATTTTGGTCAACAACCGAGACCTTTTGCGTTGGAGGTCTAGATTATACAATCTAAAATTAATTTCAAAATTGGATCTAGTGCCAATTTAAATAACTTTAAAACGAACCATGTTAGTACCATACAATGATTACTTCTGAAATCAACATAATGAACAACAGAATGAAGCCAATTGAAAGTATGCCGATCGCGCGAAACTATACGACATTCTGACGTTAGAGTCTGCCGATGACAGTTCGTTTAGCACACTAACACAGACAGGTTCTTTGAAAGCTTTGAAATTGATGTTAATTCCAGATATAATAATTCTATATTTAATATCTTTCATACCTTAAAAAGAAATAAAAGTGAGTAGTTTTATAAAAAGCCAATTTCAATGTAATGCCAACAAGAGCCATGCTAATATACCGACTTAGAAGCGCATCATTTTCCTTTGACAACAAAATTGTATGCCATCTTTTGTAAGGAAACGTAAAGGATGGTACACAAGAACTAGGTCTAACATATTTCGTGTTTTACTTTATTTTTTTATACTTACGTTTGGTTTAAATTTGTAAAATTTTATTGAAAGTCGCTTTGAACGAATCTTTTGCTGAAAATTTTCCCGTAAAATTAATTTTGAAATGAAATGTATTTTATCTATGAATTTGGAAGTAAAATCTATGTTTAGACCATGTTTGGAAGTCAATGGGAGTACATAATTTTTGTCAAATTCAAATCAGTTTTGTCAAATTTGATGTGGACATACGTCACACATTGAAAATCAAAAGAAAAAAACATAATTCTACCATATTCCTGAAAACTATAGTATAAGTACGTAATTATGAATAGTTCAATATGCTTTTAGTTCTTTTGATCTTAGTGTTTTGTCCTCACTTATTTCAGCCGATTTTGTGTGAAGTTCCAACAAAGTTTATATATTTAAAACTAGCTTTTGCCCGCGACTTCGTTCGCGTGGACTTCAGGTTCGTCCCGTCTAGCCCGTCTAGTTCGCGACGTCTATAATTTTGTACTATTATACCGCAAAAAATGTGTTTTTTTACGACCTCACATTAGAAACCTCAAAAATTGTAGCCTATGTGTTATTCTGATGTATAAGCTATATTGTGGTAAAGTTTCATTCAAATCCATTCAGTAGTTTTTACGTGAAAGAGTAACAAAAATCCATACATCCATACTTACAAACTTTCGGCTTTATAATATATATTAGATTGAACCGCCACATTGTGTAGTGAGCTTTAACTCTGCTTCAATGCACTACAATGTACAGTTAAGCTCATTAGGTCTCCTACATCATTTCCTTTAGTACCGTATTCAACATCACATCATAACGTAACAAATAAAATCTCATTTTATTATTGTTTTGTATTATTTAGCTGGTTAAATCTTGTGTGACATTTTGTGACTATTTTTATTTTTGGAACGAAGTTCCTTATCGCGCGTTATCGAAAGAGGCTAGACGGAAAAAAATCTTACGAAAAGTTGTCACGAACCTTTTTTTGTTTTAGATGATTATCGCTAGATGGCGCTGTGATCAAAATCTTTTAAAACACGTTCCTTATCGCGCGTTACGTTAGGAAAAAAAATTATAAGATATCTTTTAATCGAAAGGAACTTCGTTCTATTCGGGTGTCCCATGTCGCATCTCAAGTTTTTTTTAGATACTTTTTACTTGACTCATTAGCCTATATATAATGCCTACTACTTTTCTTAAACCTCGTTTAAATAGGGATTTCACATCACTGCTACCCTAATATCAAGAGTCCTATATAGTAGTTTGCGGCACTGTAGTGTCTCCTGAGATTGCAAGTATTTTCTAAGATTGCAAGTGTCCATGACAGGAGCCACATACCATCAGGTGCGTCGTCTAGCTACAAGGCATGGCAATTCAAGAAAAAAAAAACATTATGTTTACGTTTGTCGAAAATTTAAGAACGTCTAAAGCCGAAATGTAATCGTTATCAAAAGAACAAAACCGTACGTCGCCGTGCGTTCGTCTGCGGCTCCACTCTCTATGACACTTTGTGACGACTCACTTTTTAATTAGCGCATTTTTCTTTGTGGTGGGCCGGTGTAAATTAGCCTGTGATGTCGAGTGAGCTTAGGGTTGTATTGCTGAAAAAAGTTGCCTTGAAATATCTGATTGTTAGGTATTAAAAGTTTTCTGTACTTTACGCTATATGTATAAATAGCATAGTAGTCTATATTATATATAGAGTCACAATTTTATTTCTAAAATATGACTCGAACTCAAAATACTAATTTTTATCGTCTTATGATTTGTTCTACTATCGTAATTATTATTGTTCGTAAGGGTCTCTCGTAGTAGAGGTTCGACCAATGAATTTGAATTTGTGAATAAAAAGTAAATAATAATTAATCAATAATTTGATTTGCTATTAAAAAAAAACAAGTATTTATTGGCTTGCTTCCTACTAGTCCTAAGAAATCTAAGTTTAGAGTTTGAAAGTAGTATATTTTTACTTTTTTTTAATTTCTCTTAAGTAATTACTATAAATTATGAAGTTATGATTATGGTTCTAAAAAGATAACTAGAATAGCTCTATAATATTACTTTTATAAAAACTGTAAGTGTACAATACATGTGTGTTGTCGAAACAACGGATAAAATGCAAAAGACACACAAAACATACGGCAACATTGCTCACTTTTTTATAGATGCCACTATTTTTACGAGGACATAACTGGATTAAAATCTACATTATTAACGTTCAAATCATAAACTTTCTTTCAATAGTACAGTAACTACAAGTTCACAGCCCTACCTGTAGTGGGGTAAGCAAAGCCGCGGTTCAAAAGCGCGCAGAGGAACCACAACGCACGACATCATTGCCCTCGTTTTTATAGACGCTTTTTGTACGCGGGCATTAGCCGATTGGTATGTATTCTGTTTTTAAATAATATGCCAACGTTGCTATAGGTACATTAATTACCTGTTGACCTGTTGACCACATTGGTCAAGATGATTGTCATTACAATCAGTATTTTCGATAAAAATATAATGTCCACTGAATATCATATAGATTTTTTATCATTGTTTTCTATAATTGTCATTTGGTCAAAATTGTCACCTATATATCAGTTTAAGCAATTTAACAAAAAAAAACTAACCAACATTTACGGATAAAAATTAAACTTTAATCATCAGATATATTAAATTTATTTTTTGAGTAGGGCATTTATTTGACACAGTCACGAGTACAATGGATGTGCACATCAACAACAAACTTATAAACAACTATAAAATCCAATATATTAATTTACACGATTTATGCCCAATTAAAAACTTGATTACTCGCAATAAATCATGACTATAAAGTTTCTATGATAATAACACCCAAAAGCATTATAACACATCAGAATTTTAACTTCAGCACTTACGCTGAGATTAACTAATCCCAATCACGCAGATTTGCGTATTCATAGCGTTGTTTTCCGCCCACGAAAGAGACGGCTAAACACAAATTCCAGGAGTTGGTGCAGGACAAAACATCCTTAGAGTCGCTACATGGGTCTGACATAATGATATATTAATTTCTGTCTTAAGCGCCCATTGTTTTGGTAGGTATTTTACGATGTGACGTATGGTCATTACGTTTTCATAGTTTCATAAAGACGTGAAAGGCGTGCGCCGTCGTCGACGTCTCTTTGTGCGTTTAATGATCACGGCATAAACAGTGTTGTGATAAATTATGTTTGTTATTGCTTGCCAGTATTTAAGACATGTATTTGGGAGTAATTTTATGTATTAATTTAAATAATTTAGCGAATATCAAAATCGAGCAAAGTTCTAGAAGAGTTCTTAACAGTAATCAGTAGGAAACATTAGATTTAAGAATATTGTTATATATGGTATGTATTTTTCAGGAGGGCCGTTTGCTCATTTACCTTCTAAAATAAAAAAAAATCATCGTCAGTTTGTTCTAGTACCTATTGCGCAGTTCACGGCTAATGGTAAGCCCGACCCATGAAACATATGTGCATTCTTATACAAATATACTCAGTGGTTAGATAAAAAGTCAGTCTCTCTTGATTTGATGCTCATTTGACATAGTAATACACCAAAGTGTTACGGAACGATTCGGATTCTATTCGGATTCTTACAACGATATTTAATAAATTGAGTGGTCTCGATATATCAATTAAAGATATAGATATATTTTAGCGAACGAGAAAGAAGGTAGACAGAATTTTGCTCGTAAATGTACCGCACCAGTTTTCTCGTGATAACTCAACTCAACAACGTTGAAATATCGAGACCACTCAATTAATCAAATATCGCAGTAAGAATCCGTTTATAATGTATGAAAATAAAGTAGAAAACCGCGAGTGTTGTAATAAGTTTACACTAAAGTGTGTGTACGAAATACAGTCTTCAATGTTAAATCCTGTATCGGTAGGCGATAGATAACGTTCATGAGCGACGGTGACCGCTATCTGTCACCATCATCATCATCATCATCATCAGCCTATAGACGTCCACTGCTGGACATCTTCTATCACGCAATAAAAAAAAAGGTAAGTCATTACCATTATTTTTTCTTTGAGTTTTCTTCGATAGTCGAGTATATAATCTACAAAAACAAGAAATCTCTCTAAACATGTAATATTTCGGCAACATTTATATAGGATATTGTATTTTACTCTCATTAACTTTGATAGTGATATCGCTGTGTTCTGATATGTTTTCAGGAGATAATTACGCGCATAGTTACGTGATTTATCTAAATAATGTTAAGCAACTATTTTTATGCTACATTTTTGGTTTTGTTTAATAAGCTCTTATATTTTTTACACAAATGGGCATAGTGGATGTTGGCGACAGGCTCACTCATTGCTATTTACTTGTGACGTCAGACCTTAGACTGTAGGTAGTTTTAAGTTTATTTATAAATTTACATTTAGTTTTATTTTAAGTAGGTAGGTGATAATAAAATAGAAGCCATGTTCGATACAAACTAGCGGGCGCGTCAAACGACTTGCGCAACATTGTACATTATTAATTCGATCTATTAGTTTAAAAGCATAAAATCTGTGTAATCTCAATAAATAAAGTGATTCCTAACTGTGTGTGTATATATTTCGTGCTCGGCTGACCCAGAACATCCACAAAAAGTGGTCCTTCGAGCCGGATCATCATGTTCCACACACCGCCTCAACCGAGCTCTGGAATTAGCCGTGTACGGGATAATGAAGTGCCAGCTAGCATAAAACATTTCAAAACGCCGGCACCTTCGAGTACAAAAAGCGAAAACAATAAATCACGTTCTACGACGTCATCAGCAAGGTATCGACGTTCGCAACTGGTCTTGGAAGCAGCCAAGAAAAAAGCACAGATACAAATTGACCTAATAGATCGACAGCTGGAAGCAGATTTAGCCGAATTACAGGAACCTCTCGAAAATTACAGTCCACACAAAGAAGGATCTTGTGCTAAGCAAGATGTGGAGCAATGGCTCGAACGGAGTCGCCTAGATATGCAGTCCATCCACTTTGATGGTTTACCGACGGATGAGCTGCAACCGGCAATGGCCAAGGCGGCAGATACCGTTGCTCCAACCCCACCTGTAGCAGCGTGTAATACAACGGCACCGATGAAAAAATCTGGCGTCACGGAAATGGTACAGATGTTGGCAAGCGCACTCCGGGACCTCGCACCTGCCACTACGTCATCGAACAACAGCAACCTGTTAACTCGTCTGTGTACACCCAAGGAATTACCACAGTTCTCAGGCGAACCATTGGAGTGGTTGCAATTTAAGCAGGCCTACAATGAATCTACCGAGGTTTGCAAGTTCAGCCCTCAAGAGAACATGTGGAGACTGAGGAAGTGTCTCCGCGGTGCAGCATGGGATGCCGTGTCTGCATTATTCATCTCTGCAGCATCACCATCCAAAGTCATGTCCACATTAGAACTGCGATTTGGAAACCCCGAATACCTAATTTCCAAAATCATCGCAGAAATCAAGAAATTACATCCGATGTCTCACGATTACCACAAAGACATAGTGCAGTTTTCTGTGAAAGTGAGCAATCTGGTCGAAGCAGTGCGAGCGGTCGGACATAAGGAGTACTTACAAGGTATGAGTGTTGTCTCAATTATATTGTCTAAATTCCCACCAATATTATTATCAAGATGGTCCGACTACAGTTTTCCGCTCATAACCACTCAACAAAAATCAAGAATAATAATTTTATCTGATTTCCTGAACGAAGAAGCTATTAAAATATCAACTACTTCTAATATATATTTTAATAACCCTCGCACTGACCAGTATAAATATAAAAACAACGAAAGTTACAATCGCTCACACACTATGTTATTACAAACAAAACACGAAGAAAGTACGTGTCAATTCTGCCGCAAAACAAAACACAAGCTCACCGATTGTAAAATATTCAAGAAAGCATTACGCAAGACTCGATGGGAATATGTGAAACGCAACGGGCTGTGCTACAAGTGCATAGTGTCTCGACATACGCACGACGCGTGCACCGCGCCTTGCTGCGATAAGTGCGACCGTCCGCATCATCCGCTACTACACATCGACGCTAAGGACGCAAAAAACTACGCGACGGCGACGACTTCGGTGACGACATCGACAACGACACCCTGGAACTCAGAGACGTCCCAGGTGGTCCAGAAGTCATCCTGTGAACCTGTAAATAATAATCAAGTAGTTGCGCACATAAACGCGAGTGAAACAACTGTGTTATTAAAAGTGGTGCCAGTCCGTATACATACGTATAACGGCATAGTTAATACATACGCGCTGCTAGACGACGGATCTACAGTGTCATTAATGAGTGCGGGGCTAGCGAGACGCGCGGGTGTGACCGGCCGATGTGAAACTATGCGAGTGCGCGGCGCTTGGAATGATGAAATTGTTTGTAAATCGGTAATCGCTAACGTAAATATATCTAGTATGGACAATAAGGTTTATAATATTAAAATACGATGTGTCGACAACTTAAATTTGCCTGTTCAATGTTATTCTATTCTTAATCATAAAAATGTTAATCATTTACAAAATATGTTAGTTTCTAACGATGTAAAACCTGAGATACTTATAGGACAAGATAATTTTCATTTGTTGTTACCGCTTGAGGTGCGTTTAGGTAATAATAATGAGCCGTCCGCCACATTAACTCCCTTAGGTTGGTGTGTTCATGGCACAGTGCGGGCGACGCGGGTCGCGCGCGCTCCTTGCGTTGGTTCGAATCCAGGATCGAGCCACGCAACTCTGTGCGTGAATACGAACGACGCCGCTGATGTTGCCGCTCCTGCTGTCACCGATGAGGTTCGTTGTTTGCAGAAGTTGCATGAAGAAGTGCGACGGTCGTTCACACTTGATTCCATTGGAATATCAGGTAAGCCTCGTCAAAATATTTTTGACACGTACGCCGTCGCTCAGCTGGAGGCGACCGCAGAGCTCATTGATGGGCGCTGGTGGGTCGGCCTGCCGTGGAGAAGTGACGTCGGTACACTGCCTGATTCTCGTTCCAATGCTGAGAGGAGGTTGCGGGGACTCGAGAGAAAAATGAAACGAAATGAGGAGTTTTCTAACAGGTATCAAGAAAGAATTAAACATTTATTAGATAATAATTATGCCGAAAAGGTTACCGTTGCTCATCCCGCGTCAAGGACGTGGTATCTACCACATTTCGGGGTGGACAACCCGAATAAGAAAAAATTAAGATTAGTTTTCGATGCTGCTGATGAGGTTTATGGTAGAAGTCTCAACCACTATTTGCTCAAGGGACCCGACTTACTACCATTACTACTTGGTATTATGTTACGATTTAGAGAAAACGTTGTCGCGGTAACTGGGGACATTAAGGACATGTTTTTAAGGGTAAAAATACGTCCTGAAGATCAAAGTGCGTTTAGGTTCTTCTGGCGAGACAACTCCGCCGACCCAATAGATACCTATACAATGACGTCACTCATATTCGGAGCCAGCTGTTCACCTTTCGTAGCACAGTTTATTAAAAATCTTAACGCGCGTCGATATGAGTCATCGATGCCGACCGCAGTGAATGCAATACATAACTCGCATTACGTTGACGATTATATAGATAGTTTTGCTAATGACGAAGATGCGATACAAATGGTAAAACACGTTTCTTTTATTCACAATAGCGGCGGATTTGAAATGCGTAACTGGACTAGTAATAGTGTTGCTGTTTTAAATAGTGTTCCGAAGGAGACGCTGGGTAGTACTGCGGTCAGGTTTAAAGTCGATACAGACTATCAAGGTGAACGAACCTTAGGACTTATTTGGTACCCTAACGAAGATAAGCTCGGTTTCGATCTCACCTTCAAACGTATTCCAGAAAATATTATTAGCGGTAACGAAAGGCCTACCAAAAGAATTATGTTACAAGTAGTTATGTCAATTTTTGATGTTTTCGGATTTCTGGTGCCATTCACCATTCAAGGTCGTCTGATGCTTCAGGATACGTGGCGTCAAAATGTAGGTTGGGATGACGTCATTAATGACTGCATCTACGATAGATGGCGCAAGTGGATTGAGTTGTTGAAGAAATTAAATAAAATTTGCATTCCTAGGTGCTACTTGCAAAGTGAGAGCGAGAACACGGGCGAGAGCGAGACAGCAAGAGAGGCGGATAGCGTAGCGGACGTAGCGGTCGAGACCTTCGCTACGGCTACGAGCTCCACGACGAGCAGGCGGGCTACGAGTGCAGACACTGTGCCATATACTGGAAACGCAAGTACAACTACAAATAAATATGATGACTTGCAGCTGCATACATTTTGCGATGCATCTGTTAAAGCAATGTGTACTGTGGCATACTGGCGTTGGCGCAGTAATGGGAAGGTTTGCGTTGCATTTATAGCTAGTAAATGTCGCGTCATGCCAGTAAAACCTCTGACCATTCCTCGCGCAGAACTGCAGGCGGCCGTACTCGCTGCTCGACTTGCCGATACTGTGCTCAAAGAACACAGATTAGTACCGGAGCAAAAATATTTCTGGACCGATTCTACTACGGTTTTGCAGTGGATTCGGAATAACACTCGTTCATATAAAACGTTCGAGGCTAACCGTTTAGGAGAAATTGATGAGCTCACTCGCATCGCGGAGTGGAATTATGTACCTACGAATTTAAACATAGCCGACTTGGGAACCCGAGAGGAATTTGATCAGACCATATTTGAAGGTCAATGGTTCTCAGGTCCCGATTTTTTGCATAGACAACAATCTTCGTGGCCCATAGATATTGTGGGGTCAACTACTGGGGATGTGAACGCGGAATATGTAACTGTTATACATAGATCATCCATTGATTTACCGGTACCAAATCCAGAGCACTTTTCATGTTGGTTGCGCTTATTGCGCGCCACAGCTGTAATGTTAACATTTATAAACAGATGCAGAGGAGTCACATGTGAAGTGGATTGCGACGCTATGGCTCGAGCTGAGGTACTCCTACTGAGAAAGGTTCAAGCAGACTCATTCGCCAATGAGATATCTGCAATAAAAAATAAAAAATCTATCTCACGGGAAAGTAAATTACTTACCTTGTCACCCTACATCGATGATGACGACCTGCTCCGACTTGGTGGCCGTATTGATTCCACTTCCGGCGTTAACATAGAGGTAAAAAGACCAATTATATTAGAGGGAAAGCATGCTATTACGCGACTGCTTGTTAAACACGCACACATCAAAGCTGCACACGGAAATCAGGAGATGGTCGTGAATAATCTGAAACAAAAATACTGGATTATTAGAATGAGACCAACGGTGAAACAAGTAGTGTCAGCATGCATGCTGTGTCGAATCAAAAGATGTGTACCTGAAATACCCAGGATGGGAGACTTACCTGCGGGTCGAGTAGCTCACCATCAGCGACCATTTACGCACTGCGGATTGGATCTGTTTGGTCCAATGGAAGTGTCAGTAGGGAGATCGAGACAAAAAAGGTGGGGTATTATTTTCACCTGTCTCACAGTACGTGCCATTTCCTTGGACACAGTCCATTCGTTAACGACCGACTCACTGATCATGGCAATACGCCGCATGGCGTCGCGACGTGGTTGGCCTAGTCACTTGTACAGTGATAACGGAACTAATATGAGGGGGGCAGATAAAGAGTTGCGCGAATCTATGAAAGAAATAGATATCGATGCTCTGAAAACAGTCGGAGCTAACAACGCTATGAAATGGCACTTTGTTCCTCCGCTAACACCTCACTGGGCAGGAGCGTGGGAGCGTTTGATTCGCAGTGTGAAGACGGCTCTGCGAGTTGTACTCAGGGAACGTGCTCCACGAGATGAAGTGCTGATGACGTTCCTTGCTGAAGTGGAAAATATAGTAAACAGCCGACCGCTGACTCATGTTTCTGTCGATCCTCAAAGTTGTGAAACGTTAACCCCTAATCATTTTCTTTTAGGGACATCTAGCCAGTTACCACAACTTGGCATCCTTAACGAGTCTGATTTAGGTCTAAGGAAACAGTGGCGCAAAGCTCAAGCATTGGCAGACATGTACTGGTGCAGATGGGTCAAAGAAGTCTTGCCTGATTTACTTCCACGACGAAAGTGGAACGAAGAGGTAAAGCCTCTGCAGGTAGGTGATCTTGTATTTATTGCCGATCCAAACAGTCCACGGAATACTTGGCCGCGAGGTGTTATTCAACGTATTTTCCCTGGTAAAGACGACAGGGTACGATTGGTCGAGGTAAGGACTAGGACTGGCGTTTGGAGGCGGTCAGCGGCACGTGTCGCTCGCATTTCTGTCATGGAGTAAGTAGTGCTGTTCCAGCACTAGGGTGGGGAATGTTGGCGACAGGCTCACTCATTGCTATTTACTTGTGACGTCAGACCTTAGACTGTAGGTAGTTTTAAGTTTATTTATAAATTTACATTTAGTTTTATTTTAAGTAGGTAGGTGATAATAAAATAGAAGCCATGTTCGATACAAACTAGCGGGCGCGTCAAACGACTTGCGCAACATTGTACATTATTAATTCGATCTATTAGTTTAAAAGCATAAAATCTGTGTAATCTCAATAAATAAAGTGATTCCTAACTGTGTGTGTATATATTTCGTGCTCGGCTGACCCAGAACATCCACAGTGGAACTATATCGATTTTTGTATTATTTATTATAATACAGATAATAAATAACTAATCAGACCTTGTTTTTGCTTTGGTGACGTTAAAGCTACAATAAAAAAAAAATGTTAATAATTATTATCTGCATCTACACATATAGATACAGTAGGTATTGTGGCGACCAATAATAACGCACGAGATCCTGAATCGCGGTTACGACATTTGCAGAAATCTTCGCATATATACGACATCTGAAATCTACTACAATGGGCTTCGGCCTGACCGGGCATACGCTATCTCGCCCGGTCTGAGATCTCCCTTTGGCCATAAGTCCACTGTACCCACAGTTTCTATTAAAAAATATAATATCAAGAAATCCAATGAATTATGTTGTAAACCAAGGACAGGCCTCTGAACATTTTTATATGAATTTATTTAACATAATATAATAGAAACAACAAGTTTAGTAACTAACTATCCTAAAAATATTTTTGTTGCAAACTTTAAAGTTATAGGTTACGTTAAATAAGTATTTGTGTATACAGGGTCTGTGTATACTAAGTTTAACAGAATTCAACCCCAAAATTAATATAAACAATCGAGATTTCAAATACTTAGTATTACGAAGTTGTTGAGAAATAGATGAGTTTTGATAACTTTATTGTATTTTGAAGACATATTATTGAAAATAATTTAATGTGTTTAAGTGGTTCAAGTGCTTTCCTTCCATACGGGAAGTCTCGGGTTCAAAACCAACCGGCTTGTACCTACCTCTAAATCCTGATTTGAAAAAAAAATATATTATGTGCAAATGTATCATATCATCACTGGCTACAAACCTTTGGAAAATGATTCCAAATTCTTCGCAGATATGTGATGTCATTATCAATACTTTTTTATTTAGCATATGTGCGTGCAGCCTATGAAGAAAAGACACTTTCTAAACTATAGTGTACTGTAACTCATAACTGCACACAGCTGGGCTCCCATCTCCTCAGTAGAGGGATCAGGTATAGTCCACCACGCTTACCCAACACGGATTAGGGACATCACACATCTTCGAAAAGTAGTGAGTCTTACATACACTTTTTACTATAACCGTTAAAAACAGTAAAACTAAGTATTCATATTTCAATGACTTGCAATGCGCCATATGTTCTATAAGCATATTATTCACGGTCATTATCTAGCTACGGAACCCTTCACATACACGTCTTATCATAAATTACGAACGATGAAATTTAAGGCTGATGAATTAAAACCAATTTAATTTAATACCATAGTGAAAGGATTCGGGAAAGGGTATGTTTTTATCAGTTCGGAAGTGGTAGTAAATAGGTGAACCGGTTTCGATGATTGTTTTTATAACTGAGTAATTTTTTTGAGACATTATTGAAAAATATTTCTTGAAAGGCTCTGGGTACAGATGATATTAGGTCAAAGGGAGATCTCCGACAGGTCGAGATAGTGTATGCCCGGTCAGGCCGAAACCCACTGTAGTAGATTTCAAATGTCGTATATATGCGAAAATTTCTGCAAATGTCGTCACTGTGATTCAGGATCTTGCGCGCTATTATTGGTCGCCACAGCTCCAAAAGATTTGTCATTGTGATTACTTAAGAAATTAAATTATCTATTTTCAAAGTAACTCATACTTTCCTCACTTTTTTTTGCGCATCAGTGTCAAGTCAGTATCTACTTTAACCCTTTCAGGACCATAAGGATGGCTGAGACTAAATATGCGAATACTACACAATATTTAAGTTATTCTGTAAAGTAAGAGATATCACTAGAAAAACATAGTAGGGTGTTTCAAAAAAAAAATCCTATAAATTTCATATGAAACATTTTAACACAACGTACATAAACGTAACGTTTGATATTCATAAAAAAAATATATTATTCAATAATAATAACGATTTTTGTAGAAGGGATAAATTTTCCCTTGGGCATGAAAGGGTTAAATCAAATCTAACATACATAGACTTGAAGCATAGTTAAGCCATTAAGTTATATATCGTCTCAAAAATCATGATCCAAATAGTGCGTATGATAACAACATGTAATTACTCATAGGACTAATTATCGCACAATAAATCACAGCACAGATTACCCTCAAGCGGACCATCCGAGGATACAAACTTTCCGCAATAATTAAGTAAACAATACTAAAACTGGTTTACAAAGCGAAATATTTCACCGGAATATCCAACATTTCTTATCCCTACCCACTTAAAACATCCGAAGGGCAATGGGCCCTCTGAGTGTCATTCATCAACAACTCCAAACTTTATACTTATGTAGATACATACTTATTTGCACCCACACCCGACACTATAAAATTGGACTGAGCGTTACTCAGAAAGACAGGCAAATTTAGATCTTATTTTTAGCAGGATAGAGTCGTTTTAAAACTGCTTGTTTTGTCGAAAACGGTCCTTTAAAAGGCATTAATTATCGCTCCCAGTTTAAGGGTAACCCCTTTAGGAAAATTTCGTCCCTTGCTGGTCACCCTTCGAGGTCCACGCGCGTGCCTTAGTCATTAGAATGCGTTATATAAATAAGGTACATTTAATATTGACGATAGGTATTTGTTTTGCTACTAAGTAGTGTAAAATTAACGTTTTTCTTTTTTTTTTTTGTGGTAAAAGGTTATTGTTAGATATGTTTTTTTTGTGGTAAAAGGTTATTGTTAGATATGTTTTTTGTGGTAAAAGGTTATTGTTAGATATGTTTTTTTAATAATTTGAAATCTAATGATATTAAATTAATAGTTAGTGCGTTTGTTTTTTTTAACAACTATTGAAGACACAAAATGTTAAATTAAGGTAAACCAACAAACATAATTGACATGTTAGGACGTAATAAAAAATAACAGTTTTTACTGCATAATATATCTACATACTACAGTATCGTAGAAAAAACTATAACTCTATCAGTTTGTGTGCTTATTCATCGTCACAACTGAGTCGGAACCAAAATTGGTCTATCTTTTTGTGACAAGTATTAAGCGTATTGTCTCTAATTAAGCCTTTTAAAATGCGTATTACAGTACTTATTACCTATTATTAACGAGTATGTACACTCGCTCACACAAGGGTTTATGCAAAATTAGTTTTCCAATACAGTAAGCCCCTCGCTAACTCGTATTAGCTTATCTTTACACTTGGCACGCAATAAATTGGTCAGAATCTCGTTGGCTCCTCGACTGAGTACGTTCGCGTAAGTGCTGGTGTGACCATAAATTTGGTGAAGCCGTGTGGACATTTACTGCACTGTGTCGATGTTTACGAGTTTAAAATTACTTTTTAGACATAAATTTAGTGTTTTATTTATGATGTTGCAGTTGCTATAGTAATGTGTGGTGTAATCTAAAAATACAGTTTTACTAAAAGTTTTTTTTTTTTGTAAATTAAAACAACGAATAACAAAATATATTAGGTACAAAAACAATGAACATATGAGTAACAGTAGTTTAAGCAGGATGTTGACAATACACAAGAAATGGAAGCAAAAAGAACCAATCAAATATTAGGTAATATTTAAGAGTTATTCAAACAATTTTATTTCTTACGTAATTATTTATTTATTAAATACTTTATTGTACACGACAGAAAAATAAGTTATATAAAAGAAATGTTCACAAAAGACCAGCTTAACTCGATACTGAGTTTTCTTACAGCAAACCCAAAATAAAACATACAGTAAGTAGACTTACTAATTAAGTAGTATGTCATTTCTGATTGAATTACTATTGAGAGAAATAATCCTAATTTTTATTCAACATAAGATACTAACCAATCTTCATGTTTCAACCCAAAAACTACAATATTTCGCACCGATCAAAATATCCTAGAAATTACCTAACTCCCAGTCACCCTACTCCAAAGCTACCGAGAAATGGGTGCAGTATCACCCACCACGTTCACCGACTAAGAAAGATAACATCGCCGTATTCAAATTAACAATATGTTCCATTATTGTCACCGAACACTGTTTTGGTTTATGTACTTGACTGTACATGTTTGAGAAGTCAACTTGAAGTAAATGTGATAGAAATGGGGTTCGTAGTTTTATGTTATGTCGCTTAACTTCCAACTTTCATGTAGGTCGGTCACAATCATTTGTTTTGTAAACTTTTGTACGTGTGTTGGACGTTGGACGTTGGCGAGCCAATATGGAAAAGCGACATAACGTTGTATTAGAAGATAAAATTAGAAAAGAATTTGCTAACAAAACCTGTTGTTTTATGTAGTATCAAATTTTAAAATAAAAATTACAATTAAAAGTTTGAAAATACTTCTAACAAAATTTTCATGAAAGTAAGTGACCGGTAGCTTTTTATCTTGTACAGTTCAAGTCGAAAACCGCTCTTATGTATAATGAAAGTAAGCTTTAGTCCATAGTTTTTAAATCCTGCGTCATGACGAATAAAGTGACATAGCAACTAAAGCATTATTTAGGATTAACTTTAGAAACTTTAGAAAATTTTTCTTTCATTCGTAAGAGTTCTACTATTCTTCCGTTCTTTCAAACCCTTTACACTATTTCTCGCTAAATCCAAGATCAGCACGTACCTCATAAACACAGATTAACACAATCGTACGTCACATTATCAAAAAGCAAACTAGGCTGAGATAAGGGCCCCATACAAAGTAATCTTTGCTACCCCAGAGCGAGTTTCGAACAAAGTTGGAATAACTTTGAAAGACCAAGGGCTGTTTAGAAAGGACCCCAACTTGTGCCCCATCGTTGAAATATTAATGTAGTTTCGAGAATCGTATATGAGTGGTGTAGGTAGATATTTGCTAATGGTTTCTTGGGGTCAAATTTTGATGTTAAAGTAGGTGGATTTGATGTTGAATGAGGCTTTATTATAAGGCTGCATATTGGAAAAGGATTTTAAAAATCCTTTGTAGATTTTTGTGAAGATCTTCGCCCCTCCCTCTTCTAATAAAACCTGAGCCCACAAGTGGGTAAAAATTGAAACTTTATTTGGGGTATTATTATCTGGCTAAATTTTCAACATGTCTTACTAAATTGAAGTGGGCTGTCACTTCTTTTAAATTACCCTGGCATTGCAGAGGTTCATGAGCGACGGTGACCGCTTACCATCAGGTGGGCCGTAGACTCGTTTGTCTATCAAGCAATAAAAAAAAACAACCAATAATAAAACCAAATCAGATACCTACTTGTCTATCTACCTATAAAAAAATATAAAAGCACAATTTTCACTAGATCTTGAAACTCCAACGCTCGAATTACAGACGTTGGCCAAATTTTCAACATGGTATAAAGTTTGGCGGACTGTCCTTTCCTTTTAAATACAATAATAAATGTATAAGAAAATAGAAAACCGAATGATACTTATTGACCTGTTATAAAATTTTCACTTAAGCTTAAAACTCAGAAGCTCGAATTAGTATGTCATGCATGCAAAACCAACTCACACAAAAGTTGGCCAAATTTTCAACATGGCACACGAAGTTTGTGGTGGACTCTCCTGTCCTTCCTCTTAATTACAATAAATACAAAAGAAAGTCGAAACCCAAATATGATAGAAGTATCTATAAACAAAACTAGAAAACCAACGTTAAAATTTTCAGATCTCAGATGCTCGAATTACAACGTCATGTATGCAAAACACACATGCAAAACGAACTCACACAGACGTTGGCCAAATTTTCAACATGGCACACGAAGTTTGGGGTGGACTCTCCTGTCCTTCCTTTTGATTGCAATTAATTCGAAGGGGAGGCGTCGGGGAAAGGGTTTTCGGCCAATGCGCAGGGCCGAAGTTAGGAATGAATTGTTGGAGTTGGAAAGTTGGCCAACTTTGGTTTGGTTTGCGGTCGTTAGTGTTTTCGTGTGTGCGTCCCGATTTGGTTTGTTCATGTGAGTTATTAAGTTGTGTGATTAGATATATTTGGTTACTAATTTAAATGTTATTTTTTTTTAGATTTAATACATCTAATGAAGATTGATGTCGATAATATTATTTTTAGTTTGAGAGTTTTACAAATTTCAAGTTATACCAATGATTCCAAATAATATACGATGTATTTATTTATATAAAGTCTTAAAAAGTTCAATTATAACATTACAATATTTTGATGATACTAAAACTTCATCAACGAACGAATTAATAGACACTGATTTTAAGATTTTATTATTTACAATGTTCATGTTCTTTGTATTTAATCAAAATAGACAGATTCTTGAAGTGTACCTACTAATATTAAATCTAAAAATATTTTAATAAAATTATGCACTAACACTACAATCCCTCCCTGTATGTCAAACAGTCCGCCATTGCTCCCGTGAAAAATATCCAGACATTTTTATCCACGTACTATGAAGAAGAGTATTTCTGCAATTAGGAACCTCTGTGATGTGGTTAAGCTTTTCTATAGAATAAAGTAAATACTTGGGACGGTCTGTGTGAGAAAATATAATCAAATGGTTGATGTTCTATTTTCAAACGTTACCTTTTTGAGCGTGTTTTTTTTTTTTGTTTATATGGTTAGATATTTTATTTTGGTAAAAGAGATCACTATTAAAATTTTACGTTTAACAAACCAGCAACCAATAAATAAATAAAAATATGGTGTTTATAAGCTATTCCAAAAGCTTTTATCTTGCACTAGATGTAACTATGTAAGTTCGTGTGGAATCTTGCTAAATTTGCTCGCTTAGATATATCGCGTGACAATACAACAATATTATATCAGGAACTCCTGCACTAAACAAGATAGACCCGTATTTGGGTTCGTTTTACTTGTCTTAATCTAAAAAGCTTATATCTAAAACTTTCCAACAAATAAAATAATCCAGCAACAAAAGAGAATTCACGATATAATACAAATTTTAGTGTGTAGTTAATTGTATGCATTTATGTGAATGTCTAAGGAACTTGTTAATTGCATGAGCTAACTTCATTCTAGCCGGAGCCGCCTTGAACACACTTGTACTATACACATACGAAGGAGTACTTATTTGTACACACTAGAATATTTATTATCTAGATTTTTTTTCCTTTTATTCAGGCATTAAACAACTAAATTTTGATTAATTTTTGAAATGTAGGTCTATTTCTTTTCTATTCTATTTGACTTTGAGGTTATTTCAACGCAAATGAAATTATTAATTTTAATATGTGTAGGTACATTGTAGTGTATTCTAGTTCTAGTGTATTAAACATTAAATGTCATAACGTAATTATTCTGCGTCATCTAGTAACCTCTACCTCTGTTACAGACATGACAATGAATATTTGTATAATTCGATAAAAATGATGGTAGACATCACCAACCCTAAATGTAAAACATAAAAATCTTGTAACAAACATTCTTGATCCCTCTACTGAGAAGATTTTCTGCTCGTTTATCAGCCTATATAATAAATAAAAATAAGTAAATGGGTTGATACTACATAATTTAATACATCAATAGGTACAACACACGCATTGAAAACGAGTTAAGTAAATAATATTAAAAAAATAACTATTATATCTCTTAAACTATAAAAGCCCTCAGCATCACCATCACAATTATAATGTTCATGTGGTCAAGTTATCTCAAATCACCTTTGCCCTTTGACCTGACGTATTACCCTTTGACCAGATCATCCCTATTCGAGATGAACCCTTCACAGCATCTCTCATACCTGTAGTTATTAAAAGTGACATCAAAACGGGTTTGATTTTTTATAGTTAATGTTGAATTTAAGGGTTAATGAAATACAACTTTACTTATAATGGAAAATGGAGGCAGTTTTATTTATTTAATTTATGACTTCAAAATAATGTGTACATTATTGTTGTGTACAATATGTAATGTGTGATTGACTTGATTGTTTCTCTATTTGTATGTGTCTTGGTGTTACTTTGTTGGTACAACTCAATAAATAAATAATAAAATATTTGTTTTGGTAAAGTACTGATTTTACCATATTAAGTTATTGTGTTGTAGATATTACTATGTACTATTGTCATTGTGATAATAACTCAAAGCCTATAGATCGATTTTGATAAAGTTTACAATTTTTTAATAAAGTAAGCGAGAACATTTAGATTTTTTTTTTTTTTGGACGGGAGGAAATCGCCGGACTTCCCTGCGAGTGGGGTATGTGGGGGTTGAACCGCACCAAAACCTCCCGCCTCTCACGCTCGACATCCGATGTAGTAGGGGTGACAGGACGCGTTCGCGATTGTCGCTCACGTATCGCCCCGTCACCCCCTTAGGAAAAAGTTAGATATAAAAGATATTTAAAATTTTTGAAATTCAAGTAAAACTTCTCGTCACGATACTTAGGTACTTCAACCTTTCTATTCAATACTATCGTTCAGCAGTTCTCCTTCATAATTTCCAGTCAGTATTATGTATAATTTCGTATTAAGTAATGTAAGTTTGTACGTGGAACACAAGATGGCCCCCAGCGTCGTGACCGAAGCGAACTAGCTAACATTCGTTACAATTATTACGGAACTTCCCCTTATTTGTTGGTCTGAACGTGATCCCAGTTCGCTTTCTAGTTTTGTTGGCAAGAATTTGAGAATAATAGAGAATAGGTTTTTACAGAACTGTTAAAGAACGTCTGTGCAAGAAAGCCTACTATAAGGTCAATGATTACTTGGACGATTACACAAAGTGGGAATGAGTTGCTCGCCAAGGTCATTTCATTATCATAATCGATTTTTTTTTGTATATTAAGGTAAAATTGTATAATACTGTTAAAATACTTTTTAAAAAAATGCTCATATTACATAAAAGACATGCCCGCTGAGTTTCTTGCCAGTTCTTCTCAGGACGGTGGCTACAATTATTATTTTTTGTGTCCGAACACCACCAGTTCGGACACAAAGCTTTTAAATTTTGACGTCAAAAAGAATGAGTACGTCGTCAATGTTGAAAATAAAGTATTTCATTTCATTTCATTTCATTACAAGGTTTGTATTAACTTGCACTGGATGCTACCTCTGCACTTATGAAGTTCAGTCGGAATCTTACGAGCTAAATTTGACCAAGTTCCCGATTTCCTATTGAGCTGAAATTTTGTACGCAAATCTATAAGAGATTTCTTTAAAATATTTTTTTTTTAGACAGAAAAACAAATTACGGCCCACATACAGGTGAGTGGTTCCCGCCGATCAGGGCTATGTGATAAAAGGCGTTTTAGCAATCTTCAAAATTTCACGTGAGGTAAGGTCAACCTGTCGATAACTGGAGGTCTATCAGTAAGTCTTGGGAGCGGTGCAATAAGAAAGAGTGTCGTAGTGCGTAACGTTTCGTGCCGCCCCGCATAACCCCGGCCTAAGTTCTGGCCTCAGCCGGAGTTCAGACGCTGAGTGTAAGCGGTTGGATGTTTTAGTGTGGTTCGACTAACTAAACAGTAAAATATTCGTGATTAGTTAAGCAATAATAATTTTAATGGTAAATAGTTACTTAACAGTAATTGGACTAGTTTCAACACATTTCCGATGTAAATTACTACGATTTCATACATATCTATCATTATCTACACGATTGATAAAACAACATACTTTTACTTTTTAATTGTGAATAAGTCACAAAATAAAATAAAATATTCACAACAATAAATAAGTTCAGAATTAAAGTAAATAGCTCTGTCCAGACTATGTACTCGCAGACCCCAACCACAATGCTGGGGTTCCGCATCAATACGGTCTAACCCTTCAGGTCCACGCAGCAATTATTCAAACAGACTAGTTTAACAGAAAGGATTGCCAGGACCTTTCTTATCTCAAACGCAAAACAACACAACTGAAAAACAACACACACGAAAACAGACCCAAGCTCTATGCAATAAAGAACATAATAGCTTGATTTGACGTAAGCATTTGTGATGTATTCTATAGAAATTAAATTTAAAACATTCATGCATTCGTTATAAACAAATTTCGCACTTAAGACTCGAACTTTAAATGCCGTTTTGGCCTACGATTTCTTAGGGACTCGCAATGTGAAGTAAGGTCGAAAATTCTCTGTATCTGTTATACTCGTTTCTCATACGCGGTATAGATGAGACCTGGTCTTAAATAATAGGTACTGTGATTTAGTACGGTGTACTGCCGGTGATTTTAATGTAATTAGTCTGGTCGCGAGTTTCCGTTTCCCTTGATACTAGGTGCGTGTATAAATAGTATAAATAATAGATTGGTTTTCGTGATCTGTGTATTTGTCTGTGTGTTTTCCGGTATTTGTTAAACAAGCTAAATTTAAGCACAGTTTCGTTGCATAATGATCAATGAATGGAACATTTGATACTACACAAGTGTACTTATTATAACGTGATTATATTATGAAGTCGTGGTGGCCGAGTGGTCGAAGCGCTTCCTTCCGAACGGGAGGTCGCGGGTTCAAATCAGGCCGGCTTGTACCTCTAAATCTAAAAATGAAAAAGATTTATGTGCAATTTTTCACAACACCACTGGCTAAAAACGGTGAAGAAAAACATCGTGAGGAAACCTGCATGTCGGAAAACGGTTCTAAAAATGCTTTGAAGATATGTGAAGTCCCCAATCCGTATTGGGCAAGCGTGGTGGACTATGCGTAATCCCTCTTCTGAGGAGACCTGAGCCCAACAGTATATTATAGTACCTACCTACGTAGTCATTCATAGAGACCATACATTTTTATATTTCAAGCACGTAATTCTTTCACTCATGTAGCACTTTCAATTAACTTTTTTGTTTTTTTATTTATGTAATTTGTTATTATAATGTTTTTAAATTACGGAATAATTGAAAGTTGAAATTTAAGTGGAGTTTTGTGAGGTACCATGTATTCCACAGGGGTTTTTAAATAACAATAAAGAGTAAAATTAAAACAGCCTAATGGCACAAAAGTAGCGTCAGAAATAAAAAAAAAACACTTATCAAGCTATTATTGCATTGAAATATAATATTTCACCGATTTAACACATTTTTTAGTAAACTAAGTACAATAAAATAACAAACATCAAAATTCTATCTGCGCACTATCAGACGAGGGGTGGCCGTGTTCCGAATCCCACCCCCAATCCTTTGTCTAATAAGATAATGGTCAGTTCGCTTCAAGAAATTTTCATTTGTTCGTTCAATTAATAATAAGAATTTCCAATGGTTTTTTTGTTGCAAAATGCAAGTTGTATTTGGTATCCACTCCGAAAATGAAGATCGGATTGCCTAGTAAGTTATATATTAGTAGGTAAAAGACTACATCTATGCTAGACTAATATTATACAGCTGAATAGTCTGGTTTTTCGTGTGATAAGTAATCAGTAGGGGTGTGCGAATAATTCGAACTTACGAATTATTCGTTCCAAATCGAATATTAATAAAATATGACATCTAGCCCATTCAAGATATCATCTACAAAATACAAATTCTTGTCCTATTTCCGATGCATCGTCGTGGTTAAATTCGATACTATTCGAAATTTCGGATTATTGGTAACTTTCCGAATTATTCGAAAGTTTTCGAATATTCGTCGAACTTCGAATAATTCGAATCTTATTCGATTCGATTCGAACGATATTCGCACACCCCTAGTAATCAGTAGTCAGAATTGAAAAATTAGTTGACGGAGTTGCACAAAGACTACTAATAAACAAACTCACTATAATTTTCCAAATACAAAGCAAAACTAAAGCTCCTTCTCAACCAGATAAAATGTAAATTACTCGCGGACATTCCTTGGAAGCGAGAGCTCAAGAAAACCATTACCTCCACATACCCAGTCGTATGCCGTCTTAAAATTATGACTTCGGCAATGACCATGCGGAATGCTCCCACCGAAATTCTCGAGAAGAAGGTCCCCCTTGTCTGGAAACCTAGAAAGGTATTTAAATTAGAAATGCAATCGCGCTCTGGAATTCAAGTTGTAATAGTTTTTTAGTTTTATGTTTAGTTTTTGAATTTAAGTAAGATTGGTGAATTCGTTTTTCAGGGGTTTGTTTCTTTAAATTAGTAATAGTAGATGATCAAGCAAACGAAGAAAATTTAAGAAATAGCCTAACTAATAATTGGGTCGCCGAAGAGGGAGATTTTTTTAACTGTAAGTAAATGTATGTTAGAAAGTATATTGAGGAAATATATATATATATATATTTCATCTTTGTATAATATTGTTAAAATATAAAAAAAAAGAAAAGATAATGCTCATAATAATAATACAAAAAAAGACATGCCCGCTGAGTTTCTTGCCAGTTCTTCTCAGGACGGTGGCTACAATTATTATTTTTTGTGTCCGAACTGGTGGTAGCTTTTAAATATTGACGTCAACAAGAATGAGGATATCATCAAAGTTGAAAATAAAGTATTTCATTTCATTTCACTAAAGTATGTTTCAGAATATTTCAAAATGTAAATTCTAAAATATAGTCCTCCATTTTGGAGAAAAAGTTTTTTCGTTGGGTTTTTTTTGCTGTGAAAAATTATAGATATCTAATAACGTCAATAGACTTATCGAACATAATTTTCGTTAATATTAAAATCAGGGTGTATAACCACTTAGAACAGTCTCTATCATAAGCCTGAATGCTTTGCTTAAAAAACATTTTTCGAACCAGTAAAGTCTCGACTCCTGACCACCCAACTTCGTCTCCAGCCTAATTCAGCTTAATCACTGCATGTATATATGATGATTTGATGCGTAAACCCTTACACGCAGCCTCGTATTAATCATGCGATACAGGGCGGAATGCGACAGTCGTTAATCATTGAGCGGACGGCCCGCCCGCAATCTGAACGTAGCGGGGCGGCGCTTTTTGTTTAATTAATATCTACTTTATGTATGCCTATTTTGTATGTAGAGTAGTATAGTAATATGTTGGGCATGGACTTGATATGTAGAAGCAAAGACTAGTTCATATGTTATGGGCACGATGTCTTTCGAAACTATGTGAAGTTTTCAACTTACAAAAATCCTTCCCTGATATATTTAGTAGTAATTGGTTGTTGCATAGCTGCGTATAACAAATATACCTTAGTAGGATATAATCATAATACCTGTTTATGGATTATGGTCTAAGAGCCCGTGAACCCCAGACCTTCGTTATTTTATAAAGACTTAGAACTTGTCAGCTTATTATATGCGTGTAATGAGAATTGAAAAGAGCGTACTAGATTGAGGAGGTTCTTCAATCTACAGCCCTGGTATAACCCAGCTTTAGGGGTCAACGGTATTTTTACATTTTGTTTTTTTTTTCATGGATCAAAAATAAATTAAAAATAAGTCCTAAATCCATATAACAATGCATAAGTATATTCTTATAAAACATAACTAAAAAGACAAAAAATACACGAATTCCAAATTCCCATCAAACGAATTCCATTTTACTATTTTCAAACATAACATAACATCACATGTTATATTTAGATTACTTCCATTTTATTCACAACGACGCCATAGTAATGTCCGTCCATTAAAATATTCCCATCTCATTCACACATCGCCACCCCCATCATCCCCCTGTCATTAAAAAGGGATGGAACTAACGTGTCCGACAATTATCTTTACGAATATATTGTAGAGAAAACGATGGATTTTATGTTTGTGTAGTTCTTATGCGATGTAAAATCTAATAAAGTAAAAATTTATTGCACCACAACGGTATATAATTGTCGATTTTAGATATTTTTCACCCAATTTTTAAAGTCATTTATAATACATTATTACACTTTTCATAGGTTACCCGATTTCTTTGCAAATATCCTATTAACTTTTTTAGATAAAAGGATTTTCGAACACATTCATAAAGATTTTTTCTCATTTGACTAACCGGTTGGGATAGTCAAAATGGCTTGAACTGCGGTAAGTAGTGTATGTTATAATCGTTTTAAAGACTTGGTTTGTACAAATTTAATTGAAATAAAATTTATCAATAATATTGATAGCTTCGATTTTATTATTTTACTTGGTTGTTCAGACTAAGTGTGTTACGTCATACCGACTAGTATAAAAACCGTCGTGTAGCGTGTTATGTAATGCCCTCACACTAGCTCTTAAGACATAATATACTAACTCTTATTCTAACTCATCTAAATCAATGTACTAACTCTTATCCTAACTCTTAGTTTGTAAGTCCTAAATCATTGTTCTAACTCTTGTTAATACATAATGTACTCTAACTCCTAGTCCATAAGATCCATAATGTATTCTAACTCCTAGTTCATAAGATCTAAATCATTGTTACTAATATAATATAATGTTAGTTATTTCCTTATTGACTAATTTCTAAATCATTGTTTACTTTCACATTCACCAAATCATATTGTTATCATTATTATAAGAAATTAGTTACCATTATTTATTGTTCTCACATTAGATAATGTTCTTGTTTACTACATCGTTCACTTAATGTGTTGTTCTGCTAAATCACATTCGATATCCTAACTATGTTTACCAGTACGGTTCGTAGTTTAAAATTAACTCATTTACTAATTATATTGTAAACAATCAACTATGTATAAATACTCCAGTTCCTTGAGTATCATGGCAGTTCGGTTCAGATAGAGTTACAGTTCAGTCATAGTCACAGTTAGTGACTCCTAAATCTTGTAAATACTAAATCTGTGTAACAAAGTATAATAAATATATTATAAATTCAGTGTATATTAAATAAAGTTTTTTTTAAAAAACACTTAAACTCCTCACCGCGTAACAAGCGGACGTGGGGATCAGTTATCGGTTTTCGCTCGTACTTAAAGGACTTCTGTGTCTTTATATTTCTTTTTTTTAAATTAAGTCCACTTCTGATTCCTAAAAATATCTATTTAATACTAACCTCATTTAAAAAAGACCAAGTCGTTTAAGTCACGTAATATGCAACAAACATCGAAAACAGGAGAATAAAGGAACATTTTTCCCCAACTAAAGAAAACTTACAGTCCAGAACACAGAAATAATGGGACAACTATCCATTGTATTGAAATAAATTGGAGATACGTTCCGTAAAAGCGGACAACGTGGAGTATTTCTTGAAAAAATATTTGTTGGTAACATATTAGGGGTTGAGATAAATCTACAGCTCCAGTATTGCGAGTATAAGAATTGCGTCTTTGAAGTGGCAATGGACAGGACACCTATGGTGCGAAAAACGGGTAGGCGATGGGGCCGAAAAGTTCTGGAGTGGCGGTCACAAGGTAGGTGCAACGTAGGTAGACCTACCGTAACCTCCCACCACCGGTAGGTGCAGGTCAGGATCGCGTGGTAAAAAATTATATCGGTATAGGTATTGACTATATTTTCGGTATCTTTGTTAGTTTCTGAAATGTTATTATTTTTTTATCATTGGTTTTTAGCAAAGGTGGTGATGGTGATACTACAGTATACCGATATTCATTTCGTAGATTTAGGTAAAGTCATACTAAAAAGATCGTGGTTTAGGCATAAAAATAACTACTTTAATTTATTTACATCAACTAGACTGCTAAAAAGTCCTAAATCTAATTTGAGCTTCCTCTGAGCTGTGGCTAGGCAAGAATTAGTAATTACTAATTACCTTACTAGCACAAACGACAGCTGTTATCAAAGGTGACACAAAAACTAAATAAACACCGCAGATTTAGGGAGAGTACCTACTGTAGGCGACAGAATCAACAATTAATAATTTATTTAATCTACTTAAGACTAAAGATACTGTCGACGAAAGCGCCATCTATAAATAGTTTGAATAATTATTATTTAAACCTCTTTTGTGTAAATACTTTTTGAATTGTAATAGAGAATAGATGTTCGCGTGCTTATTTTGAATTTAGAACATTCCATTGCCGAATACAGACGTTTTGTACATTTTTTCACAACTTTTATTTTCTTAGTTTTATTTTATGATTCGTTCTTTACTCCTCTCTCGCAGCATTATATTCTCTGGAAGCATTAGGTTTTTTACACCTACCAACACTTGTCTTAATACAAAAGTCGTCTTACTCCATAATACTGCATTGTTTTAACTTTAGCATCTACATCAGCAAAATTGTCTAACAAGATACAGCCTGAAAAGAGCGGTTATACTAGCTATACCTAGATCAATAAAGAGGGCAGTCTCGGTAAAAGTCCTAAACTTAATTTGAGCTCCCCCTGAGCTGTGGCTAGGCAGAGATTAGTAATTTCCTAGCCCAGACGGCGGTTGTCGGCGAGTTAAAATGGGCGTCGTCACCGAGCAGCCCATATCCGGAGGCCGACTCGCTTCCTGATCACTTGATTGATTGCGAAATTGAAAGCATGTGGAGATTGCATAACTTTATCAGGAAATGTTTCTTAATTGACTAATCGTGTTTTAAATTTTTAGTTACGTTTTATTCTAGTAAACTAGCTTTGGTTTTGAAATTGAAGAAATAAAAAAGTCCTCAGTGTTTCCGAAGTACTATGATGAATTCCGTCTGTAGGCGACTGAATGTTAACAAACATTATAAGGGCAAAGATACTAGCGACTAAAGCGCCATCTATAAACAGTTCTAATAAGAATGATTAAAACCTCATTTGTAAATATACTTTTTAAATGTACGATGTAATGTTGGCGTGCTTTTTTCGAAAATGGAATTCGTGAACATTGACAAATACAGATTTCGTCATATTTTTTCTCAACTTTTATTTTTATCTTTTTAATTGATTGTTTTTATGTTTCTTTGCACTGGCAACGTTAGATTTCCTACACCGTCTTTTACAAGGTTTAAGAAAAGTCCTGTATGTAGAGGCATAGCATAAGTTTATGGGCGACGGTAACTTTTTACCATCAGGGGGGCCCTACGATCGTTTATCTGTCTGTCTAAAATTAAATAAATTGGGTGACCCAAGACAAATTAGCTTTATTTCGGGTTCCTGGACTTTACTTCTCAGACTCATTGGTGTACAGCTGTTCGCCGCTGTAGATCCTGGCTACACAGGAGTTACAGTGGTGGGAGTGATAGTTAGTCAAATACCAATAACCCAACATCGTGATCTCATAAAAAAAATTGTTAGAGGATTAATCTATGTCTTTATTCTAACAAGATATGCATAAACTTAATCAGTTTTTAAAACAGGATACTCAAAGAGAAATCAAATTCTGAATTTTTATTTCGTTAGTTTTCCGATTGGATTATAAGAATCATTTTTAATGAATTTTTCCAATACAGTTCTTTCTTATTAGAAATTTAGTTGACTTAGCAACATTTTCTGACTATATAATTTCTCAATTGACATAGTCTTATTTTTAAAATTCCAGCATTCCTTTCAAGCATAATTTTAACTTAAAGCATTAGTTCCAAGCCGGTGCATCGGTACTGGTCGCGACAACTGTGAGTTTCGGTGCTGGCCACAGTGCGGGTAGGAGACTTAATTCGAGTGCGGTTCGACCCTCGAGTTTTTCCTTCCGTCGCGACTTTGTGAGCGTGCCCAGTCCCTGCTGCTGCCCCGGGACCGCCGTTATCGACGATTCCGGACAGCGGAGCAAGGGAGCCGGCGACACAGGTGAGTGAAGACGCTTCTATTCTTATATTAAGTGCATTTACGGGCGGTTAGTCTTCGCCCTGTTGTAGCTGTGTCCCTGTTTTATCGTTCCATGATAAAATTAGGGACTCAAGCGCCAATTTGAGATTTGCCTGACCGTGTCAACCCCCTCTTCCCCCCCTGCAGGGGGGGTGAGGTTAGCAAAGTCCCGCACTTGTGCTGCTAGGAGGTTCGAGCCCTCCCCTAGTTTTAACTTAGTTTTATTTAGTTATAATTAGGTGTAAGTTAGTGTAGGAACCTCATGGGACCCGCCTAACGATAAGTGGTAGCCGAAGTCATGCCCGGGGGGGACTCACCCCCCCTTGTTAGCACCCCCGGCCCGTCCCGCGATGCTCGCGGTGGACGTAAATCAAAGAGGGTCGTCGTGTCACGCGACCTCTTTACGAACCAGATACGGGAGGTGGTTCCCGTAGCTCAACCGGGTTCGCCGGACCCGGTAGTCGATCCTCCCGTTCCTCGGGCAGGGCCCTCCTCTGAGAGTCGGGGGGTAGGGGGCATCGGTTCGGGGGAAACTGTGTTTTCCTTGCCGACCGATGCGTCTATGCCAGCCAGGCCTCAGAGGAGGGCCAGGTCCGGTTCGGATCCGGTCCCGGAGGACAAGCGTCCTCGTACAGGTCCTTCCTCAATCTCCCTCGAGGTGGAGAGGGAGTTGAGGGAAGTATTTGGGTATTCCGATAGCGAACTATCGGATGCCTCAACAACATCATCGTCATCATCGAGGGGGCGGGGCCTCGCGCAGCCTTGCGTGCCGTCTCACCCCTCGACCTCACAGATCACGACCTCTGAGAGCAGGCCAACGCCCGCGGCGCGTAAGCTTCGGACACCACCTGCCTCCCCAACACCTCCTACGTACTCGCCGATTTCCGGCGGAGCGCCGGCGCAGCTGTCGGCGTCAGCTGCCGGACACCAGGTAGGTACAGGACTTCTGGACTCTACTCGTTACGCGGAGATCGGCGGAGGCCCCACGGGGTATGCGGACGCGGCTAGGCAGCCTGCGTCTCCGCGCCCGTCTTCATTGACGGCTCCACCGGCTCCGCGCCCCCAACCACAACCCGTGCGGCGAGCTGCCGCTACAACGGCGACAGCACCGGCCGCCACTACAGCCCTACCCGGTTCTAATAGAACCGGAAGGGGGGACCTCGACTTGCGTCGTCATCCCCCAATAGAAGTGCAGTCGCTCCCCGATTGGCCGCGGCACTTCGCGATACTAAGGGAGCGACTTGGATCTGTCCCAAATGGCAGAGCCACCCCTGCGGGTGGTTTTAAATTCCACCCAGAATCTGTCCGGGAGTTCCGGGTGATCCAGGCGTACCTTACGGAGGCCTCCCGGGAGACAGCGATCTCTTGGAACTGCTGGTCCCTCCCGGAGGATATACCCTCCAAGGTAGCCATCCGTGGACTCCCGGGCAACACAGACCCGAAAGTGGTGTCCGACGCTCTAGCGGAGCTCGGATTCCCGGCGCGGTACGCCAGGGTGGTCCTGGCCAAGAGGGGTCGACCCTCTAGCGTATTTTACGCGGAGTTAGACCACCTCTCCAGGGAGGACCTCGCCCGGCTTTACAGCGTAGAGGAGCTCCTCTACCTGCCGGGGGTGGTGATTGAGGCTTGGAGGCCTAAGAAGGGACCTGCGCAGTGTCATCGCTGCCAGGCCTTCGGGCACTCCAGCGTCAATTGCCACCGAGCAGTCCGCTGTGTGCGATGTGCTGGTGAGCACATCGTGGCGGACTGCCCGAGGCCTCGGGACGCCGCACCGACCTGCGCCAACTGTGGCAAAGGCCACGCCGCCAATGACCGGCGCTGTCCGGTCTTCGTGCGGAGGGCGCGGGCCACCGGTGCGGTGATCCCACCACGCGTGCCTGAGCCACCGCAAAACCGGGACCCCCGTTTGAGGTCACAGCCTCAAACACAGCCGCGCCAGCGGCCACAGCCCACACCCCGGCCAACACCGGGCACTTCAGCACCCGGGCAACAGCCCGAGGGTGCAACAAAACGATGGAAGGGCAAGGGGAAGGGGAAATCTTCCCGACCCGCCCCCCCACCCCCGACTCAGACTCCTACGGTCCCTGCAGACCCACAGGCGACCTCGCTCATGGCGGAAGCGAACGCTCCCCGTGAGCAAAGGCCGCCAAGACCCAGACCCCGCGAGAGGGTGACGGCCGTTGCTACTTCGACGACGCTTCCTTTGACTTCCTCGGCACCCGCCACCCAAGTGGCGGCGCCGTCGGGGAAGAAAAAGAAGAAGAAGAAAAAAAAAAAGAAGTCGAAGAGCAGCCAACCTGCGGCGGTGGGTACGCGAGCTGCCCAGGAGCAGCCCGTGGCCGCTACATCGGTCCCTTTGCCTCCTCGGCCACCACGTGCCGGAGAGAGGCCTGTGTTGGAGGCTGTAGCCCCTCCACAGTCACTCCAACACGAACCCATGGAGGTAGGGTCTGTGCAGACTCCGACGGGGGCTCCGTCGTCTGCCACCCCACCCCTCCGCACGACGGTCCAGCCTCGAGCCCACCCACGGCCTCAGCAGCGCGACGGAGGGATGACCCCAGGGCATCCCTTCTCCGCCGCAATGCTGTTGGAGCTGTGGGAGAGAGTGTCGGAGGCGATCCGCGAATTTATTCGCGCGATCGCTTCCCTCATAGCCCCCCTCGGGGGACTAATATCGGGATTCGGCCCATTCGTCCCGCAGCATGGATAGGGAGGAGCTGCGGGCCATATATTGGAACCCCGGGGGGGTCCTCTCTAACAGGCTGGACCTCATCCGTTTAGCCCAGGAGTACAGACCGCATGTCTTGCTCCTGGGAGAAACAAAACTTAGACCGACTACGAGGTTTGTGGTGCCTAACTACATCGTGTACCGAAGGGACGAACTGACCCCTGATGGGTTGCCGTTCAGGGGAACGGCGGCTCTCGTCAGGAGGGATGTCGTGCACGATGAGTTAGAGCTACTGAGCTTCACCGACACCAGAACGGTGGGGGTGAGAGTGCAGGTATCGGGGGTCGAACTGCGGATTTATGCCGCGTATCGTCCCCCGGGCTACTACCTCGAGCCGGCAGACATTAGACGGGTCTTGGACTATGACCGTCAACCGACATTGATTCTGGGAGACCTCAACGCAAAACATACTGCGTGGGGCTCTCGGACTATATCGATGGCGGGGAGGCGGTTGATCGATGATGCCGAAAGGGGGGGACTACTGCGTGGTCGGCCCCAATGAACCAACGCACATCCCGTACACGGCGAGTCATCGTCCGGATGTTCTGGATGTGTGCGTTCACAAGGGGTTACGGTGCCCGATTAACATCGAGGTACTGTACGACTTGGGTACCGCTCACCTGCCGATCTTGGTCACGGCGAGTTTGGGGATCACCCGTGCCGCGGCCCCCCCCTTGAGGCCCAGGGTCGACTGGGAGGCTTTTCAGTCTTCGCTAGTCGACCAATCACCGTTCCAGGATCTATCTACCCCTGATGACGTCGATGACGCGGCCGTCCGCCTCACTGATTTCATCAGGGGAGCCATAGACCAAGCGACGACTATGGTGCCCAGCAGCGGGCCCAGATGCAAACTCCCGGCGTCGATTGAGGCGTTGATACGTCGCAAACGGCGTCTGCGGAAGCTCTGGGCGACCACCAGGTGTCCCAGGGTGAAGCGCGAGCTTAATGCGTTGGAGGAAGAGGTGAAGACGAAGGTCCGTGCCTTCCGGGGCGAATCCTGGGAGGAGCACGTGAGGGAGGCTGGTGATGACCGCACCATGACCTCGCTTCACAGGATCTGTCGTCGCCTCTCCTCCAAACCTAGCCCTGTTTATCCACTTGTGGATGATCAGGGCCTAAGGTGCTTTACGCCGCAGGCTCGCGCCGAAGTCCTGGCTGGCTCGCTGGAAAGGCAGTTCACTCCGAACGCCTCGGTCCCGGAGATGGCTCACTTCCACCGTGTCTTGGAAGAGGGGGTTACCGAATCCCTAGACCCTCGTCTCCCGATGCCAGCGCTTGAGGAGGATCAACTGATCACACCTCGTGAGGTGTATCAGACGATCAAGACCCTCAAGCGCCGTAAGGCTCCCGGGGACGATGGTATCCCTCCCATGGCACTACTATCTATCCCTTCCAACGTTCTGGCAAATCTGTCAGAACTCTTCAATTCCATTCTCCGCACGGGTCACTACCCACGGACCTGGAAAGTGGGTAAGATCATCGTCTTGCCCAAGCCCGGCAAAGATAGGCGTCAAGCTTCCAGCTACAGGCCCATCACCCTGCTCTCGCACGTCGGCAAGTTGTTTGAGCGGTTGCTCCTGAGGAGGATATCTCCGCATATCCACCTCAGACCGGAGCAGTTCGGTTTCAGAGCAGACCACTCGACGACTCTACAGCTAGTCCGTGTATTGCATCACCTTGCGGACCAACGTAACTCCGACCGGTACACGGTCGCAGTCTTTCTCGACATCGAGAAGGCCTTCGACCGGGTATGGCACGGGGGGTTGGTCAGCAAGTTGCAATCCACCGGCCTACCTCATGCCTACTGGCGACTGCTGGGGTCTTGGCTGGAGGGGAGATCCTTCTTTGTCGCGGTCGAGGGGTGCAAGTCGTCTGTGCGCCCCATAACGGCCGGGGTACCACAGGGTAGTGTCTTGTCCCCGATCCTATACGCCCTCTATACCAACGACATTCCCACCCTGGAGGGGCATCTCCGTTGGTGGGAGGAGGATGTGAAACTGGCCCTCTTCGCAGACGACTCGGCCTATTTTGCATCCTCCAGAAGTGTTAAACTTGCCATCTCCAGGATGCAGAGGCTCCTGGATGTTCTGCCTCCATGGTTGGACCGGTGGAGAGTCTCGGTCAATGCGGGTAAGACCCAGGCCCTACTCTGCGGTCCGACCCGCATCAGAGTCGTCCCCCGTCTCAGTCTTCGTGGTGTGGATGTTGAGTTTAGACCCACTGTTAGGTATCTCGGGTGTGAGATAGACCGTTCGCTTCGCGCGAAACCCCAGGTCGATCACGCGATTGGCCTGGCTCGCGCAGCGCGGTTTGTCTTGCGACCGATTCTCGCGTCCGCGTTGCCGATCAGAACTAAGCTCACTATCTACAAGACTTATATCCGTCCACGTATTACGTACGCTGCTGAGGCTTGGTATCACCTCGCACCGCCGTCCCAGCGGAAAAGGTTGCAGGCCCAGCAGAACCTCTCCCTCCGAGTCATCGTCGGAGCAGGCCGTTACGTGCGTAACGACGTAATAGCCCGGGACCTTGAGGTGGAGTCGCTCGAGGAGTTCATCGTCCGGCTCGCCCGTAACATGTACGGGCGGGCCGACCGAGGACCCCACGAGCATCTCCGCAATATAGCTCCCTTGCACGCCAGGCCGCCTGAAGGTGCGGCGTTGCCAAGGGAGCTGCTGGGTCCCCCGAGATTCCTCGGAGTAAACTACCCTACGGCGTAACAACGTTGTAGGATATAGGCGATCCCCTCTACGTGACTGAGACATTGTGTCGTCCGTCCCGCATGTTTATCTGCCCTAAGATGGAGCCCACGGGGGCTACCATCACCCTCCCGGCAGGGAGGTGCGACCCCGCTCCCCGTTAGGGAGCTGTTCCCCCTTCAGGGGACCCCCCACGTTTCAGTGGGGGCTTGTTTTTGTTTTGTAAGCCCCCTTATGGGGCTTGTATACCCCCCTCAGGGGTTTGGGTCGCCCAGACTAGGTCTGGGGACCTCTTATAGAGGTCTGGGGTCGCGGAACGGAGCCACGGACTTGTCCGGGACTCCGCCCCGCGTCTCCGGGTCCCACTCCCCACCAGGGAGCGTAATCTTTTAAAAGATTGTTGCCACCGCTCCTAACGGAGGGTGGCAAGTATATAGTACCCCTTTTTGTCCCCTTCCGGGACTAAATCCCCCTTCAGGGGATGGGACGCCAATTTGTGGGCCCCTTTTTGCACTGCGGACATTTGTCCACGGTCCCACCCCCCTTATGGGAGTGGCCGACCTCAGCGCTGGCCCTTCTCTTCCCACGTTTCGTGGTGTTGTCGTGGGAGGGAGGGGCCGGCGGGGGCTGGACGGGGCCTCTGACCCTTTCTTGTACAGTTTTTCTTTTTCATTTTATTTTCATTTAATTTCATTATTCTTATAGCAGTTTTTCAATTTTATTTTTATTTTATTTTGTATAATAATTTTTCTGTTCCATAGTTTTTCCATAGATCAAATTCATTTTACTTTTATTATTTTCTTCTTAGTCTAGTTATGTTTATGTTTAGCATTGTATAAAATTATTTTCTGTGTTTAGGCTAAGTTTTTCTTATTGTTTAACTAATAAAGGGATATCCCATCCCCTACAAAAGGGAGAAAAATAGTAGGGCCTGATTAACTTTAAATCGTCAATTATGTTGTTCTTCACTTTCTTCGTTGCTGTGGCCTTCGACTTGAAGACAGCCCAGAATGGGCAGGATTCCGGCCGGGGCTGGCGGTAACACAAGAAAAGCCAAACTAACAAAGAACCGAACCAGACCATGGGAACAACCCCCAGAAAGGGGTAAGATACATCAACACCACACTTACACCTACACCTCCGCCCAGAGTGGCGGAGAGATTAAGCCCGGGCAGCGGGGTGCCCCCAAGGCCCGTCCGTGTCCCCCTTCGGGGGACACGAAGACCCCCATGGCTGGGCATTAGTTCCAATAGAATATATTCCTTTTACGTTCCACTTCCAACAACCTCGTTTTAAGACTTTACAAGACAACGCAAACATGGGACATAAAAAGTACACGAACTTAGTTCTCGTCCGTGTATCACCCCTTTGCCACATGCCAGTAACTGTTTGCACACACGCAAAATTATTGTCAAGATTTTGTAAACAAATAATATATTAGTAACTAGGTGACCCGCGCAACTTCGTCTGCGTTACAAAGGGGTTCAAAAATTGTAGCCTATGTGTTATTCTGATATATAAGCTATATTGTGGTAAAGTTTCATTCAAATCCATTCAGTAGTTTTTACGTGAAAGAGTAACAAACATACATACAAACTTTCGCCTTTATAATATTATTATGATTATGATATGGAGCTTGTGTTAATATTGTGTAATAGTTCAAACAATTAAAAAAAGATAACACTTTTGACCCAATCATTATCAATAACATTACAATGTGTGCAACTTTAGAACCTCATTTAAGTAACAATTATCTACTGATAGAAAAGGTGAAAAACCGTCAAAGTTTTAGTAAAAGCTCGGAGCTTTATTTCCAAAGTTGGCAGTGAAAGTCGTCGCGTCGTGCCAACTGAAAAATGTAGACAAGTCCCGAGAGAGAAAGTGGGACTTTTCAGTTTTACGGTTTTGAGGTGTTACAGGTTATTCAGTGTAATGTTATTTTAAATACATTTTTGATCTAAATTTTGTTGTGATTTGACTTAATGATTTTTTATCAAAAGTGTTTATTTAATAATTGAAACTTTAATTAAAAATCAAATTGGTACTATTTTATTTCTTTGTCTATTTTTAACACAAAATTGATTGAAATGAATATTTACGTAAGTTGAAAAATATTACCATTAAAGAAAAATAAAATACTGTAAAATAATGAAGGAAACACGGAAAAACTAAAGATCTGATTAAACAATTTTTTTTTGTGTATATTAAATAATTTTAGTTAAACAATTTTTCATTTTAGTCAAACTTAAAGTGGCGCCCTCTTAAGTCATTTTATTTTTGTTTGATGCTACTCGATAATAGATGGCGCTGTTACGAATCTTATTAGAAAGACTTTTCCGTTCAAATTCCACTCAATAGTTTCTGAAAGTAATCTAAGTTATATAAATTGTATTGCATGTTCGGGTGTATAACATGTTGGTGCCCTTTATAAATAAATAAATAATTAAAATGAAATATTATTTACGGTTTTTAGAAGAACCTATTGTAAAGCGAGAGTAGCTAGGTACATATCGAATTAAGAGGTAGACAGTATGACTACGGTAATCAAAATAATTATCTAGTGGAAGTATCCTGAGCTACAAAAACAAATATCTATCACAGTAAAGTTAGTTTGACTTAATTTCTTCTAACATTTTGAGAGCGTAGTAATAAATTTCACAGAAAATAACGTTGATTTTCCATAGGAATACTTTTTTAATTGAAACTAAATAAATTTAAAATCTGTAAATTTAGTAAGAACTTTAACAAAACAAATTTATTTAACACAATTTCAACTTTGCCCTTGTCTTGACAGTTTTACCCATCTATACTATATTTAATCTATACTTATCTATACTTTATAATATTATAAAGATGAAGAGTTTGTTTGTTTGTTTGCTTGAACGCGCTAATCTCAGGAACTACCGGTCCGATTTGGCAAATTATTTCACTGTTGGAAAGTCAATTTATCGAGGTGGGTTATAGGCTATGTTGTATCCCTCTGTGACGCAGACGAAATTGCGCAGGTCACCTCGTTGATTTATAATTCGAGATTGCTGAAGTCGTGAGTGAAAGAGATAACAATCAATGAAAAATACACTAGTAATAAATAGGTACGTACTCTAAATTCTATGTTTATGATTTTACTTAATTTTAAATAAACCTTTGACACTCACAAAAATCGGTTCATTATATCCAAAGAATACCTACAACACAAACCTCTCTTGTTACCTACATCGTTATAATATTTGTAGGTATAAACTTAGCAAAACACAACAAAAAACGGCCTAAATTTCAGTGGCCACAAAAACGTCGCAAAACGTACAGTCATGTACATAATTCGTTTAGAAATGCCACAAATAACGGTGACAGCCGGCGAAATATCTATTTCGGACCGGGCCGGACCCGCGTCACGTTGTCACGGACGCCCTGGAGGCCTTGGCTGTACCACAAGTCACGAGAAACAGCGATTTACTCACAAAATAATAAATTACTATGCTTTTTTTTAATTCAAAATAACGGGTTCTTACAACGATTTTTAATTAGGTAATTGTGTGGTGTCGATATTTTGTTGATGCAAACGTCATGATCATGAGAAGACTGGATACTGCGGGTAGATTTAAGAGGAAACAAATATTATGTCTACCATCTTTCTCCTCTCCTTGAAATATCGAGACGACTCAATTAATTATAAATCGTGGTAAGAACCCGTTAATTATGCATGAAAATTACAATTCTGTTCTTCGCATTTAACCGGTTTTGAATAACTGGATGTATGTAGCTAGGCTTGGTAAGGTAGGGCAGACATATTTCAGAATAGGAAAAAAATTAAGTGAAATACATACCTACATTCTTTTTTCTGTTTCTACATAAAATACGTAATTTTCATAATATATTATTAATGCATTTTAAAAAGAATCCATTTGGACTCCACATAACAGGTATCTAATAATAACTGTTGTCTTGTTGGAAATCCTATTCTAATTCATCATGTCAATCTCCATCAATGGTGGACCCACGATTTTCAAATGCTATGATGCATGTTTCTTCACCGTGCCAATTGTTAAACGTGCTCTTGCGTATTCATAGTGTTTTTTTGAATTTGTTGTTTTGTCTTTTTGAATTGTTTAATTTCTTAACTTCGGTGAGATGATTAACAAACAACATGTAGAACAAACTACCTAGTTACATTTTTTAGGTTTCAGCTGAAAATCAGTGCTTTTGGTCTTCTTTTGAGACCATAAGCTTTTGCTGAGCTGAAACCTACTCGCACGCCACTGAGGACAAGCCTCTATCTTGTTCGGTTTCTGTTTAAATGTTATAATAATATGAATGTCTTCTATGTGCGTGTTGAATAAATGTTTTTTCTTTATTTCTGGTTGTGTACATAAGTTTGTTACATTCAGTTCAAGTTAAAATAAAGCTTGTACATCTTAAGCTCGTAACATGTACCGCATCGAAGCAAAGTTAACATGTACACATTTGGGGGCATTTCTTCAACTTGCAGGCCTACGTGTGTAAACACTGGCGTTGTCATGTGAAAAAGGGTAAAATACAAAGCAATTCCGAGTTTCATGTTAGTGTAATTTTGCGGACTGTCAGAACAAGCCTGGTGGTTTGGGTGAAATAGTGCTAAATGAATTTTTATGGAGGATTTTGAAAGTGTATTTAAACGAGGCTTGAGGAGGGTCCTTAAAGTTAGGTTGTAGGTAGCGACCCCTCAATGTCCCCTGACATTGCAGAGGTTCATGAGCAACGGTAACCACTTACGATCAGGTGGCCCGTTGGCTCGTCTGCTTACAAGGCAATAAAAAAAAAAATATATTTTTTTTAATAGATAGATGATAGTTGATAGATGATGATCTTCGGAGATGAATCGGTACATCAAACATCATATTTATTTTTTGTGATTTAATTTTTCATCCAAAACATAAAAAGACAATTTTAAATGAATAAACAAGAGATAGATGCCGAACACGATATCAGAGATATTCTATTTTATCCACTAACTTTTAATCCGGATTGTGATAGTACAGGACAAAACAATATACCTACACACAATGAAAGACCAAAATTAGCCAAACCGGTCCAACTGTTCTCGAGTTTTAGTGAGACTAACGAGCAGCAAGTTTATTTTAATCAACTAATAATGCAATGTTTCATATAATATTTCATGAAAATAGTACATTAAAATTTAAATCAAATAACAAATAAATTTAGTACTCATATAGTATACATAAATTAACAGCTTGAACTTTTACTAAACTCAAACAAAGAAACAATAAAATAAGCAAGACAACTTTAACAATGAACAACTCAAATTACCAATCACAAAAACTAAAAAAGTTTTAATTAAAAAGCAGCGTTGCCAACATTCAAATATTGAAAATCCATTCCAATTACAAAACGAACAAATATCAAAACTACACAATCGCACTACAGTAGCCACGGGTCGATTTGCGACCGTCCCCCTCTTTTACTACCACTGCCCACAAACATAAACTTAAGCCAAAATAACCCCTATTATTAAGGCATAAGATTGAAATTGGTGTGTTAATGTATCGCAGTTATAATGTTTTTTGTCATCCAAGGTTGTTCGTAGGGTGTACTGCCCACAGTTAGGGAGAACTGCCCGCAAAGGGTCGGCCGGTGGTGCTGCGTTTACACTACACAATAGGTATGCTTTAGTAGCTAAATTTAAAATTAAAAACTTCGTGTTTAAAAAGTTTAGTTGTTGAAATTATGACATTTTTGTGTGTTGGTATCTTATTATTAAATTATTTTAAAACATTTTAGAATTATATAGAATATCTAAGGGGGCACAAGCATTTTAATAACTTGTAGGTATTATTCACATTAAATACCTACCTGTATAACGCAGTAAATTCTATAGCAATAGTTCATAGATAATTAATAAATGAATAGCCCCACTCAAACTACATTTATAATGCGTCAAGAAATAAATAACTATTTCTTTAAACAGGCGGTTATCTACATCACTTACACTATTACTAAACGGGTTCTTACCACGATTATTTTTAATTGAGCGATCCCGATATTTCAGCACTGTTTCAAGCGCCATGATCACGATCTTAAATCATGATCTAAAATGACCTACCCGCAGTTCCTCAGTCTTCCCATGATAAAAAATAATCGTGGTAAGAACCCGTTTAGTAATAGTGTAAATAAATAACTATACCTATTCCATTGAAAACGGCTCAATACAGTAAAGAACTGTAGATACTAAATCAACCCATCATCAGGTCTCTTCATTGAAGATATCATAATTCTTCCTCCTCTATCCATCACCACCATTTAGTTTCGTTGACATCGCTGTGCATGTCTGTAACAAAAGAAAATTGCTATAATAATTAAATTTAAAATGTTAAACTCAAATTTAAATATTACAAACGGTTATTAATTGTTGATTTAATTTACAGTTTGTTGTTTTAACGGTCTTTTGGTTGCTTTTATTTCACCAAGATGACCATTCGTTTTGAGTTACTTTTCGGTTATTTCGGCTATTTTTTGATTTTGTATTTTTAAGTTTTCAATCGTTTTTCGGTTTTCTATAATACTTTCAACGGGTTGACGGGCAGTTGTCTCGATATTTCAACGTTGTTGCAAACGTCATGATCACGAGAAGACTGGATACTGCGAGTCGATTTAAGAGCAAAAAAAACTGTCTACCCTCTTTCTCGTTCGCTTTTGGGTAGTACCACTGTAACTCGATTTACTCAATTAATTAAATATCGTGGTAAGAACCCGTTGAAAATGTATGAAAGTTTTTCGGTTACTTCTGTTTTACGAAGATCCGACCATAAGTTTTAGAATCACACTTGTCAAAGCGTAGTTATAAAATTCTATGTTTAAATATTGTATTCTTTGATAGAATTTATTCCAATTAATCTTTTTAGTAAAATTGTCTTTAAAATTTGTTGATCTTTATCATTGTAGTAAACGAGGCACAAAGGGTACATCCGTTGTGCATACATTAGGCACAGATATCGCAAAGCTTTTCGGTGGGATTAAATTAGTTAACTTATTTGCTTAGTTGTCTTGTTATCGAAATATACAGGACAACGATAACTGTACTGTACTGTAACAACCCATTACTGCCCACTGTTGGGCTCAGGTCTCCTCCAAAGAAGGGTTAGGCATAGTCCACCACGCTTACCCAATGCGGATTGGGGACTTCACATATCTTCAAAGGATTTTTAGAACCCTTTTCCGATATGCAGGTTTCCTCAAGATGTTTACCTTCACCATTTTTAGCCAGTGGTGTTCAAAAAGGACAACAATAAATAAGACTCATAATAATAGTCAATGAAGATCAATTACTTTGTAAATATTTTTTCTGGGCTGTGAAAAGTACAGGCAATTGAGTTAAGTTTTTAAGTACTTAATTCTAAAAAGTAAGGAAGCGTTACAATTTCATTCCGGAAATGAATTCCAATTTTTGTTATATTTCTTAGTGAGCAACTAAAATTGTATCTGGTAGGGTCATTTACCTACTATGTTGAAACGGACAACCTGCTTGCTATTATGGTTTAGACTTATGTAATTAGGTTTATTAAGATTTTTACGTTTATTTTATATGTTTATTTTTGTAACTTCTGTTTATCAAGTATTCTGTGAAACGTTTAGTCCAATAAAACCTGTGTCCGTGTGTTTTGTTTTAATAAAAACAACATGTTTCTGAGGAAATGAAAAACTCCCGGACGTGGATCGGTTTGGTTCGGTTGAAGTAATATGGTAAGCGCACACCATAGCCGCTTGTGTTTTGTTATATAAATGTGTGGCACATTTATGTAACTATCGTAACTAAATCTTAAAGTAATTTGCTTTAATCTGTTTATTATATTTATGTAGTTATAAACATTGTTTTATCGGTGAAAAAGTATTCTAAATTAATTATCTAAGTATTCTTAATTCGTATAGTTTATTTAGTACATTTCACTACCTCTCTGTACGATGTCATATCTGTTTTTTTTCATAGGTTTGCTGTAAGAACTCAAATATGAGTTTTATTTGAGTTAAGCTCGCCTTTTGTGCTTATTTTTTATTTACTATAAGTCACTGTAATTTTCTTTACCTGGTGTACAATAAAGTATTAAATATATATATTTAAAAAAATGCCTTCAAACGCAATGTACGCTAAAATAGTGTTTTCTACCAACTAAACGAAAACTGAAATTAGTCAGTTTAATCATACCAAATTCTTAGTAATCAGCTTACCATAAGGTGGGTATAGCTTACTTAACATCATTCTGAGAGTATTCGCAGAGAGGTTTCACAATCGGTATATGAATCATTGTGATAGGATTCATATACTGACAAACAAACAACTGATGTGTCCCTCTTTAACTAATAATATTTGTTAGCATAATAAGTGTAATTTGATTTAATTTAATGAAATTTTGTAATTGCCTAATAATAATATGATCTATAATTGATTGAAATAAATAAATAAAAAATAGGCTTCTCTAACTACAGCAAAAATATATTTTATAACAACTCTAAAATTCTAATTATGATACCTACAGACAGAAAAAGACACAAACATCTCATAAATCTCAGACAAAAAACATCTGAAACTTAACAAGGAACCAATAAATTCAAAATCCGACATAATAAGGGACAAACAAAATTCGGAACACAATATTGTTGGAACAAACGATTGGACAGTGCAATTTATAAGCGAGTCGGGTCCAACCCGTCCCAGGAAGGGTACGCCTGTTATTGTATCGGAAGGTAGCCTCGGCTTAACGGACTTCTAGGCTACAGAACTTGGAATCTACAGAGAGAACAATAAATTTTTAAACTTCGATCACAGGTACACTAGATGCACGATAAAATAGCTGCATCACGAGGCTTGAAGAAACTCCTCAAAGGTAAGCCGTTGTTAACAGCCCCGCAGTGTTGCCTGACAGTGTCCATGAGCAACGGTAATCGTTTACGATTAAGTAGCCCGTTAGCTAGTCCGTCTACAAGGCATTAAAAAAAATCAACAAAACACTACTAAAAATGATATTGAAAATAAAATTAAGTAGTGTCTTTTGGGGTCAGTAAGCGGCCCTTTTTTGAATCGCTTATCGCTTAAGATATTCGTAATAGGTAGGTATGCTTACAGTTTTAAAGACGTATTTTTCCTAATTATTATTATTACTTATTCAAGTGTTATACCTTTATCATTTGATTTAGAATATAAACAAATAAAAGAAACGAAATATTTGTTAAAACTAAAACATTTTATCAAAATAAACGCCTTAAACCCACCTCTATTTCTTCTCAGCTCTACCGAGCCCCATTTGCAAATATAGCCGTTGTCATAGTGTTAGTGTGTACTTATTGCAGTCCCTTACCCACACACGTAAGAAAGGGACAAAGGTCACCGGCCACAATGTTCTTATATTTGTTTAAGACGGGTATTCTAACGTACTAACCCTGTTACCGTCGTATATTACACAAATAGAATTGGTAGCAAAAGAAACCTTTATTTTTGGGAGGGTTATAGTTTATGATGTTAAGTAAAGTGTATTTGAGTTTTTATAATTAAAGGTAACTTAAAAAATCATAAAACAACATAATAGGTTTATGTTCTCAAAAAGAAACTAAGTGTCGAGATAATTTTACATTTATTTCTGCCTTTTGTAACAGGACAAATATGGGACTAATAAATTTTAAAAGTAAGAAATTAGAGTACCTACTTTTAAATATCAATAACATATCAAAAACACTAGGTAGTTCTGGTACAGTGACTTATAGTAACTAAAAAATAAGCACAAAAGGCGAGCTTAACTCAAAAATGAGTTTTCTTACAGCAAACCTATGAAAAAAAAAACAGATATGACATCGTACAGAGAGAAGTGAAGTGTACTAAATAAACTATACGGATTAAGAATACTTAGATTATTAACTTAATTAATTAATTTAGAATACTTTTTCACTGATAAAACAATGTTTATAACCACATACATATAGTAAACAGATAAAAGAAAATTACTTTAAGATTCAGTTACGATAGTTACATAAATGTGCCACACATTTATATAACAAAACACAATCGGCTATGGTGTGCGCTTACCATATTACTTCAACCGAACCAAACAGATCCACGTCCATATTTTATATTTGACTCTAAATGAGCGTAAGTATGTTTAAAATATATTTAAGCGTTTCTGGAATTTAAAACTAGAACTACAAAATAATAATTTATAAAAGTAGGTACTATTTCTAGCCTAACCCTCACAGAATCGTATCAAGTTAAATGAATAAAAGTACGTCTACCGACCGGGCCCTAACTCGGCAGGTAAATAGAAGATCAAACTAACAGAGACTCGGGAGACCCTCGAATGTTCTATCAAAATGATGAGTAATTCAGTTATGGTTTCGCTGGACGAACGTACCTTCTACTTGTAATGTGAGGATGAAAAGTGCTCACTATAAATTTATTTTAAAGAAAGGACTTTAATTCTTCTTCTCTGTCGGTACATTCTTGTCAGAGCGGTCGTGGTTATTATGAAGATTTTCTCTTGCTCGCCACTTTCCCCGTTTGGTTGCGGTTCTGGTACACTGGTGCAATGGGGCTCCCAATGTGGATTTGATCTCATCAGTCCACCTCATAGGTGATCTTCCACGAGCTCGAACCCCCTCAACTCTTCCCTGGACCACGAGCTTCTCGATGGAATCATCTCGGCGAGAAATGTGTCCAAAGAAACCAAAGATGCGACTTTGCACGATACTGGATAGACGTTGTTCGATGCCGAGTTCTTTGAGGATGGAAGCGTTAGTACGTAATTCATTCCATGACACGCCAAGCATTCTTTTCCAGCACCACATCTCTAAAGCGTCTATCTTTTTTTTGTCAGCTATCCTTACCGTCCAAGTCTCAGCCGCATATAAGAAGGTGGGAAAGATGAGAGATCTTACTAGCATGGTCTTAGTTCCTTTGGTTTAACAAGCTTTTAAGATATCAGGTAGCTGTAGAGTGCCAGCTAATCCAAGTAAAACGAGCCCAAACAAGACGTGTCTATCTTGTTTACCACCTTGCGAATCAATCAACAGATCAGCGCCATTTTGTCATATTATTGCATTGTCACGCGATATGCTTGTCGTGCAAAATGTCAGCTCAATCGGTAACCGGGATAGTTACATGTTTACATAGTAACATACTTTGCATCCAGTGCAAGTTAATATACTAACATGGAATGTTGTGATGTTTGTGACCATTTTTGGATCTGTTGAACCGAAAATTATTTTACTCATAGGAAACTACGATATTTGTGAGTGTAATAATATGCTATAATTTATAATGCTAAAATATTTGGACTTGGCCTACGAGGTGATCGACATGTGGCGTGTTGAATCGACCATCATTGTTCCGATCGTTGTATCTGTGCACGGTCTAATAGCGAAAAGCTTCGACCGTCATCTAGAGAAGCTTTCGATCCCCGGCTGGGTAAAGGGCCTGATTCAGAAGGCGGTCGTTCTTGACACGGCGCGTATTGTGAGGAGGTACCTCTCTCTTGAGCCCTGACCACTGATGGCTTGGGTCGTAGACTCCGCCTGCAGTGGCCCTCTATTTTTTATATTGTCTTTTTAAATTTATTTTTTTGTAAATGTTTTTTTTTTAAATATAAAGTAAAAAATAAGAAAATAAATTAATATGCTATAATATTTACAAAATATTTAAAAAAGCTTTTAGTGCATCGAAGGCTTATTACAATACCTTATTCCTTAAAACTTATTTAAAAGTTAGTATCAGTATTAAAAATGTAAAAAGAAATGTTTTTAAACATTCTGTTAACAAGTGTACCTATTTCAGGAAAGGCCCACTATCGATCACTAATTGATCGCGTATCATTCCTATCCAGGATTCCCGGATGACCCCACTAATCTCATTTCCTTTCATAATCTAGGTATACTACTTTCTATACCTATTTTTGAATTTAAGTTTACAGTTTCGTTAGTTAGCTGTAATCATAAAGTGTGCTAAAATCAAGATTAGGTCAAACAAAAACAGAAACTTTCTACAAGGTTTTTTGGTATTTGTACGTGTAAATTATGTTTCACAGCAGATAGACATTCATAGACATAGACATACTTTGTTTGTGAAGAAAAAAAAAGAAACATACAAAGATACAAAAAACAAAAAAAATAATACACAAAAAATAAGAGACAATTGCGAGTAATTTCTCTTTCACCACAAATCAGCTGTGACTCAGCATAATGCTGAACATTGACACATACCAGCAGGACAAATGCCAATATCCAGCGCTGGTTTTCAGTCCCAGCTGGCAGTGACGTAACAAACGTAAGTTAAAAAAATAAAAAAAAATTAGTTAAATAACACACATGTAAATATACCTTAAATATAAATATACATATACATATATATAATATACCAATAAAATATTTATCCCATAAGAAAATAGTAACACAAGTAATCAGTAATAAACAATAATAAAAAAAACTAAATATAAAAATCGACTATCGAGATACTAAGCGTAAATATTAATTGTGTTATTCCGTACTCAATATAACTTTACTTTCTACTACTTACTGATTAGGAAGGCCGTAATAAAAACTTTGTTCGTAACTTATTAAGATGCCCACTTTACAAATGGGTGGGCCATATAAAGTTTGCATTTTCCAAATGTTGGCTGTGTGGCATGTTGCGCCATCCTGTTGAAACCAAATGTCGTCCATGTCATACTCTTCAACTTTTGGAAACAAAAATTCGTTGAGCAAGAGCGTTGAGTTGAGCAGAGAAAATTCATTGGCTTCTCAATGGTGACGTGTGAATTTTCCGACCCCCAAATGCGACAATTTTGCTTATTGACATAGCCGCCGAGGTGAAAATGGGCTTCATCTAAAAAGACGATTTTTCGGTAAAAATGCTCATCTTCGGCCAAACGATCTTCTGCCCATTGGACGAACCGAAAACGTCCCATTTCGTAAATGTCTTATTATTTTTTTTTTAATTATGGCCCCAATCGCGCGTGGATTTAACCGCGCACTGATTCCGCCAATGTCGAGTGTTCGTAAATGTCAATCCTTTAACTAAATTATGAACACACATTCAATGACATTTGAGCTGTCATTCTCTAAATAAATAGTAGTTCAAAATGCAAACGTTAGATTGGTCCACCCTATAGGTTATCATTCACTTGTCATAATTAGAAGACTATAATTAAGCAAAATATTTGCTTCGAATTACTAGACTTGACACCCTGTATTATAATTATAATAAGTAGGGGTGTGCGAATATCGTTCGAATCGAATCGAATCGAATATTAAAATTCGATTCGAATTTGACTACGACGACTAAGACTATTTTGTAGACATCTAGCCCATTAAAGATATTATCTACTAAATACAAATTCTTGTCCTATTTCCGATGCATCGTCGTAGTCAGATTCGATACTATTCGAAATTCAACGAATATTCGAAACTTTTCGAATTATTCGAAATTTTTCGAATATTCGTCGAACTTCGAATAATTCGAAGATTCGAATTATTCGATTCGAGTTTCGAATCAAATATTCGTATTCGATTCGGAACGAATAATTCGTGAGTTCGAATTATTCGCACACCCCTAATAATAAGTAATAACAAACCAAAACTTAACGCAGACTTAGCAGATTCCAGTTGTGCTCTTATAACTAAAACACCAAAAATAATCCAATAGCCAGAATTTCTATAACTCCCAATTGTATTTGATATTCTAAGTAACTTAATACCTTATTTACTATTCATGAAAATAACCTTTGGTGAATAAGGGAATCTATTAATAGGGCATACACTTGGTTAAGCAAGGGTCATCCCACGGGTCAGAGCTGAGCTTAGATCCATGAAATATTTAACATCGAAATTGGTACGTTTAATTTACATATAATATTCTATATTGTATTAAAGTAAGTTGGAATCTCAGGAGAGCAAGTTTTGTACCTACCTAGATGTTTTATGTGAATCATATGTGAGATGTAATGTTTGCTTTACTTACAAGCAAAAACTACTGAATGATGATTTAACTTTTCTTTCAGACGTATAATAACAACACTCGACTGGGAACTAACCAATCTTGGGGTTTTTCTAGTAGTGCAAATGTGAGAGACATTTGACAGCCACAAAGAGTGACTATAGTAGACATTCGATCTCAAAAGAACCAAGACTCACTTTGGGTCATTGAGTCAACGAAGTAGACATAGACATGCTTTATTTGTGATGAAAACACATATAGAAATAAACATATTTTAAATTTACAAATTAACAACACTGGTTTTCATCACAAACTAGTCGGAACTCAGCGTAATGCGCGATGTTCACTGTGGATTTACCACAGCAAACACCGAGCGCTGGTTATCAGTAAGCAACAGCTCAACTGGCAGTAAGTAAGTGAGCATTATAAAAAAATCGGCGATTCACTTAATCGTATCTGGTTACCAATAATTAAGTATTTTTACAATACCAGTAAAGCAAGCCACTTTAAAAACTTTTCAAACTTCGAATATAGGACAGGTTAACAGAGTTCTCACAACAATGTCCCAAAATAATCAGTGTCCATTTATCAAATTTTCCCATAAACATAAACTAATCATTTAACCATCAATACAACTTAAATCTCGAGGGAAGAGCAGAAATTTTGCAAAAAGCACCGCGCGCCAAACTGAGCCACCAAAGTTGGCGTAATCGATACGGCCTTAGGGTTTTGGTTATAAATTAGAAGTTCCATCGATCACTGCCGCCCTTTGCCCATCGGTACTTTATTGATAGTGAATGAGAGTTCACGAGTTATAGAGACCTGGCCGTTGCTATGACAATCTTTGGGCCACGCCATTGTTTATTGTGAGACAACTTTGACTAAGCAGGTTGATAGTTGAGACTGGCTGGAAACTTTGGTGCGTTCTTTTTTTTAAATTTATTATGACTTGTGAATCAAATTGTTTTGTAAAATTATAGATGAGGTCAAATATTAGAAAAAGTTTGTGTTCTTTTTCGAAACATTTTGAATTGTAGATTCTTCAAATATACCAGTGTATTAAACGTGTATGTATGCGTTATTGCAACAGATTTTTTTCGTCAACTATTCTATACAAAGTAAGGTAAAAAGTACTTAACATATCCAAGAGGATACATTATTGAGGAGGGTGTAAAACAACATTTTTACAGTCCTACAGTCCCGCTTCGAATATTTTATTGCGGGTTCTTAGATGACCCTCGCCTTGGACTTTGCAGACTTAAGAATGTTGCAAAATGTACTAAAGGTTTCTAAAACATTGCGTGGTTCTACTGTAGATTAGAATACTCTGGAAATCTTCTACATTACCTCAAATTTAATGTAAAAGTACCTAAACTAAACATCAACAGCTTTACAAAAAAGAACATCTATCATAACACTTCATCACTATCTTTCCGCGACACACGTGGTTTTTGACTGACACATTTTGATTTTGGTACTGTTTAATTACTGCACTTATACACTAATCGTGTCTCTCTAAGTTGGTATTTTTCATGAAAACAGAAAATCATGCTTTTTAAAAAAAACATTTCAAAAAATATAATTTAAAAACAGAGAGTCACTGAAGACGGGCTCTACGACCCAAGCCATCAGTGGTCTGGGCTCAAGAGTAAGGAACCTCTCAATATGACATCTTTGTCGTGGGTCAGGTCGAATATTTTATCTCAAAGATCTCATTTGGAATGGTGGACATCTGATCAAAGCTTATTATTAATAATATTCCATTACGTCATAAGTACTTGTCTAAGTTTTCTTACGTCTGAAGTTACCTGTCCGGTCCCGCGAGGCCACCGGGTCTGATGGACCGCCCGAGCCGCGCAAGGGTTAACCTAAACCAATATAAATATTTGAACATGTTGTGCGTTTAACTTCGCTACACTTAAGACTTAAACTTTGAAAGAACTTCACTGTTGTTGTGAACAATGTTATAGATATTAAAAATGAATGAGTTATGCATTTGAATCGTCAATATAGGCTAAACAAATTAGGAATACATAACAGATTAGACATCGGTTTTTTTTAGGTACAGAGGACCACATCAAGCATTTAAACTGTTTATTAACGTATTGATTTACTGGAATTACATTTTTTTTTGGTACTGTAACAACCTATTACTGCCCACTGTTGGGTACAGGTATCCTCAGTAGAGGGATTAGGCATAGTCCACCACGCTTGCCCAATGCTGTTTGAGGACTTTAAAATTGTATTAAAAGAGTTAAATATATAATAATGGTAACGTTACATATGAAATAACGCAAAATTTTACAATACATTGTAAAATTAAATTAATATTTAAATATCAAAGAAAAATGTATTTACAAGAAAAAGAGGTACCTTCCTAATCTATAGAAAAGCATTCTGTCGTTACTAATTTTTCCTTTATTACATCTAAATTAACGAACTCTAAAAACAAATATTTATAACCTAAAAGAAAATCTCAAATTTTATAACAGACTCCAAGCAAACACTTAATTTAAGTAACAGAACAAACATACCAAATAACATACACTAAATTACAATTCGAAGGGTCGTTTTGGGAAAACAAAAAACATTTATATCAATGGTCGGATGGTTCTAAATTTTACTAGTCATTGACAGGCCGTAAAGGCAGGCTTCTGCCTCTGGGGCCTCGTTCACCGATGGAATGTTTCGAAGTAAGTAGATAAGAAAACTGGAGGACGCCCACTACTGACTGTAAACGTTAAGTATTTTTGTTGAGGTGATGCAAGGAAATTCACAGACGGTTTAGCTTACAACTAAATATTATTTGTCAGTAAAAGTCGTGAAATTTGGAGACTTAAACTGAAGAGTGAAGAGAAGGTACACAAAGTGCTTAAAAAAACATTTGCGACATACTTTCTAATTTCTACTTCTTGTAGATAACAGAACCAAACTGTGTATTCAGTGTGGTTTCTTTTTCTAAATTTTGATTTCGTCACAAACAAACAATGTCTACACCTGTCTATGTCTAAGCTCAGTGGACACGTGGTACAATGAAGTACTTTCGATTTTGAAATTACAGCAATTTTTTGAATTCTTAATATTTTTGAAAGTCTATAGCTTGATAGTGGATAGCTCATAAAATATGTCTGCAGCAGTGAATAAGTTATTGTATTGTCAATTTTCTGTAAGATTTCAATATTTAATTGTATTTTGTACTTGTAAGATTAAAGGTTCATTCCTAATTACATTGTCTATTATTGAAATGTTTTAAGATCAATATTTACGATTTTCCGTTGACATGAATAAGACTTGATAGTATCGTCTCTATAAAGTTCTTCTAAGCAAGGGTCAGAGACAAAGTTTTCGGACGGCGGTTGCCCTGGGGACGGCCGGGGTTCGAACCCGGGATAAAACTCCGGGTAATTCGCACGTACTACCCCGCATTTGTCTCCTGAACCTACTTTAATACATATTTAGAAGATCCATCTAACTGCTTTTACAACGAAAGTGTGAGCAGAGTACTTACGTGTGTACGTTTATTTAAAATAATAGGTGAATTCGTGTAACTTTGTTTGCGTCACAAAGATGTATAATATAGCCTTTCTAGATAAATGGACTGTCCAACACTTAAATAATTTTTCAAATTTGAAATTAGTGCTTCAATCAAACATAGTCTTCAGTTTTACGTTAGTAGGAATATTTATTTATATCTTGTAAAATAAGCTTATGGTACACAGTCAACGGTGTTACCAACTAAATAAATCCAAAAAAAAAACAGCAAAATTGAAATATATTACGTAATCTATCCGTTAATATGCATGTGAGGGATTTTCACCAATAGCTCTTCTAAGTAAGACGTAGGCCTCTTCTCCTTTTTTTCTATTTTTTTTTAAAGCCATGTGGGCAGAAGAGTTGCGGAGCCGCTATTTTTAAGGACTCTCTTGAAGCCTTTTTGAAGAAGATCAAAATTAAATTATTACTAATATTACTAATAATCAAGATAATCTCGTGCTGTTTATAACAACCTGAATCTTCATCTCTTTTAAAAGAATACCTACGTCATAACATAAAAATTCACCTATCTACCTGTTGTTCAAGAATCGCAAGTATTCAATAAAAGTCGTTCTATCGATAGATATCGTTCGATCCAGTGCACGCATGCATATTTTAGAGAGCGCAGTTCGCAACATATTAAATTTCAAACGAGTCGCAATTGACACACGCTCGCTTGAAGCCCACCCTTGCTAAATTACAAAATACTTTTTTTGCATTTTTAATGCTGTGTATTGGGTATTGAAGTTATTTACAAGAGTTTGAAAAAAGACCTGTTGACTTTTTGTTTGTTATCTCAATTTAATTTATGTTGATGTTAAAATTTAGCTTATGTTAATACCTAATAAATAAAGGTTTTTATCACTTATTTGTCCATATAGATTGATTTTGAAGCGAGAAAAGAAATTAGAGATTAGAATACTTGCAAAATAATATCGATAAAATTTCAAGCTGTTTATAAGACTATTACTTTAATCAGTTTTTTTGACGAAAAGCCGTTAAATTGCAACTATATTTCGAAAGCATCATTGCATTACTACATTTAAGTTTCATATTCGCACCTGGCGAACCCAACCAATGACTATTCAGCACACTTACTCCCCAACTGACCAATGGTCGACCGGTTTAGCCCTAGCGCGTGCCATGACCGGTCCCGTCATTTAGGGTAGCAACCCCACATGCACACCGGTCGATAAACCTCATAGCGTATAAATGATGGACCTCGGATGTTAGCTTTTCAAATCAGATAAATATTTGCCTTTTGTGAATCCGAACAGGTACTTATCTGACAAAAGAAGTTTGACACGGATCGTATATTTGACCACTAAGTAGCCGCGAGGGGACATGCTTTTACAAGATTTTTCTCCCTAAACCGTAGTATTATTTTGGTGATTCGAGCGCGTGTCGAAGAGACCTGTTTTGGTGTGATAGCGTACAATGGGTGAGTGCTTTGTAAATAATGGGATGAAAGAGATATTTATGATTTATTTGCCTCTGAAATGGATACAAGTTTCGATACTGTATGATTTTAATGGTATTTGCGCTTTTTTTAATATTCAAGATAGAAGTCATCGTTTATGACCTCAGTAATGTCAAAAATATGTTTGATTACGACGTAATATTTTTTTTTCGTAAAGTAGAAGATTTTTATTAAAACTATTTCATTTAATTTTATTCTTTCAACAATGTATGCACAGTATTGTATACATTCAAACTAATAAGAGGTCCTTAAGCCTAGTGTCTCGATAGTGTGCAAGAAGGTACACTCAGTAATCCAACCGCCCACCCTAATGCCCTGTCCTCTGCATGGGACATTTCCATTTATTATTGAGCACTTAATTTATGTGTTTTGTTATGGACGACAACTGGCGACTTCACCCCAAAGAAAATCAAACTATATCCAATTATATTGAAAGTTAATATCAACCTTAAAGTCTAAGTGTTAGAGTCTATTTTTGAGTGTGTTAAGTAGAATGTTAAGGCATTTTAGTTTGTATTTAAAAAATCGCTTCATCGGACATTTTACAGACCACTGTTGCTGCACTATTTTGAACTTTATACCAAAGTAACACGGATTAAAATTTAAAATTATTGTTTTACAATATAGAACATTTTCAAACTTAACACAATTAGAGTCTTCAGGTATTGCCATTGCAAAAATGATGCATAAAACTTAGCTTTAAAGCTCAAATTAGTTTGTATTTTGGATGTTGATTACTTTAGTATTGTTTAGAAAACGTACGCAGCAATCCGTTGTCTTCAGATCGAGGTTTTTGTTTAAAATGGGGTTGAAATGACATTCGGAGTAATAGTAAATCCGTGGCAGTGTGAGGTCATTTTTCAAAATAAGCAATTGGGAATAGGGGCGTATTTGGAGTAGGATTATGAAAAATTGAGAATTACGAAACAAGATGATTTTAAGTGAACGAAATGCTAATTGAATTGATAAGTGATAATCTAAATTTTTGATTGAATTTTTGACGGTAGAATTATTTTTGTGTGATTTTTAATTCGATCAAAATAAGGTATAGTAAACTACTCCAAAAGCTCTGTATCTTAGACTGCCTAGTCAAGAATTAAAAAAAATTTGAAACTGTCAATCAATTTATCTTTCGAAACAAATTTTCAGACTTCAATAAAATATTTTTTAACTGTGCTAATCATAACAATTAAATACGCTGTTTAATAAATAGTACTACTAAAAGACCAGTCTTAGTACAACAAAAATTAAATAAAACGAAAAGATAAATAAAAACGATCCCGCTCTGAACTAAGTACCAATAAAAGCAACTAAATGACTCAGCTCAAAGTGGCATAATATTATATTTTATATGTAAGAGAAGAGCTCTCAGACGGAGCGCACATAAAGCCTATGAAAGCATAAAAAATCAAGAAAATTTTCATGTGAACCGAAACACATGGAGAATAAACAGACGAAGTAGATACTTACAAAAATATGAAATTCACCACAACATTTGCTGGGGACGGCAGAACTGTGTACGGTGGGCAAAACCATAACGTTATTATATTTCGAAACATTTTTTTTCTACACTACCTTTGGTTGACTGGTAGAGAATGCCTTAGGTATTAAGTCCGCCATTGTACTATTTATGTGCATAAAGTAAATAAATAAATATAATAAAAGTAATAAAGTATTACGTGCATTGTGCAAATTATGAGCAAAACCAATCGGCAGAAATCTAAATGAATGACGCTTAATCACAATCACAATACCTATGTGTTTTGAAAATAAAATGACCACGTTATTTATTACTTTTATTTATATCTTACAAACGAAAGATAATCGAAAAAACATGCACAATTTTAACAGCGCTTAATTTTTTACTCAGGTGACCTAATTTACGTTCTTGTTAAATGTTTTCATTACCTACATGACGTGTTCCATGAAACCTTTTTAATAAGTGTGCGGTTTACTATTTTTTTTATCTAGTGCTGTAGATAGTTTTTTATTTATGCTTTACTCTTTATTAATAAATTTAATCCATATCGGAATGTCTAAATACTAAGAAATCTAACTTTGGAAAAATATCGTTATTTTTCTGCAGTTAGTACTTGTTCACTCGTCCATAATGCGAGTTGATAGGTAGATGTATTAAAAAATAGTATACATTAGATGTGAATGCGACATAATATTTATTATGTGTGTATTTCTTTATATTGATAATAGCCGTTCGCAGATATTTTGTACAAATACTAATATACTATAATCATGTTCTTCGTTGAATATTCTCAAGAAATTGTTGATAATAAAATTATTATGGATGTTAAAGTAGCAATGATAAATAAAAAAAAACTTTAAAGGAAGTTTAAGAAGATTTTTAAGTAAACTGTAGGCAGAGACTTCAAAAATCTAAGAATCCAACTTTATCTCAACACCTACGTATTATATCGTATTTTACAATTATAGTGGACTAAGTGACCCGCGCTCACTCGGGGCTCACCTGGACAAAACTAGCTGCAGATAGAAACACCTGGAATTCCATGGAGAAGGCCTTTGTCCAGAAATGGACAACCCATTGACAAAGCTCGGCGTTTACGCCTGAGCGGCTTCAGTTTAGTGAGTTTTATCTTACATTTCTTATAATGATTTTAAATTTATAATCCTATCTGATCTTAATTAATTTTAATGTAATATTCGAAATGGGTCAATAAAAGCCATTTTATTTAAGTGACCCGCGCAACTTCATGTGCGTCATAAAAGCGATATAATACAGCCTATAATATAGTATAATATAGTATATATAGTATAATATAGTTTTCCTCGAAAAAATAACTATCTATCACCAAAATATTTTTTAAATCGGAGCAGCGATTCAAACAAAGAAACTTTAGCTTTTTATACTAGTCCCTATGGATCAAATAATAAATTCAATAAAGTCTTACATTAAAACTCCATATCTGTAACAACCCATTACTGCCCCCTATTGGGCTCAGGTCTCCTCCGAAGAGAGGTTAGGTATAGTCCACCACGCTTGCCCAATGCGGATTGGGGACTTCACATATCTTCAAAGGATTTTTAGAACCCTTTTCCGACATGCAGGTTTCCTCACGATGTTTTCCTTCACCGTTTTTAGCCAGTGGTGTTGTGAAAAATAGCACATAAACCTTTTTTCATATTAAGATTTAGAGATACAAGCCGGCCGGTTTTGAACCCGTAACCTCCCGTACGCAAGGCAAGCGCTTCAACCACTCGGCCACCACGACTCTAAACTCCGTAAGAAGTCATAAAAAATTCACATAATAAATATTCTCTACATGATTTTACGTAACGTTTTCCAAATTTGACACAAAACAATAACAGGGAGTGATTTTACCGTCTTGTAACGTGAAGTCAAAGTAAAGAAAATCATTGTGTACACGAAAATTCAATTATGAGTGTTTGGAAGATTCTAGAAAAGACTCGACATATAATGGAAAAGGAAGTATAATAGACCTATTATTATAACATCTTATACAGTTGGAATGAAGTTCCTTATCACGCGTTGTGAAAGGGGGGCTAGACGGAAAAAAATGACGACGAAAAGTTGTCACGACACTTTTTTTGATTTAGATGATTATCGCTAGATGGCGCTGTGATCAAAATCTTTTAAAACACGTTCCTTATCGCGCGTTACGTTAGGAAAAAAAATATAAGATATCTTTGAATTGAAAGGAACTTCGTTCTATTCGGGTGTCCCATGACACCTCTCAAATTTTTTTTTAGTCAGTTTTGTCATTTTCATAGCCTTACAGACAGACGAATTCGAATACAACAAGAATAAAAATAATTCAGCGTCTGTACTTTAACAACCCATTACTGTCCACTGCTCAAGTCTCGTCAGCAGAGGGATCGGATATAGTTCTCCGCGCAAATCTTTGAAGGATTTATAGGATTCTTTTCCAAAATTCAGGATTCCGGTGTTGTGATAAATTGCACTGAAATATCTTTTAAATGAAGTTTTAGAGGAAGGCTGGCTAGTTTTGAAGTCACCACTTCCCAAAGGCAAGCACTTCAACCACTCGGCCACCACCATCATTCAGCATCTACTTTAAATTACAAGTCTACAAAAAAAGTGTGAACTTCAATCAAATTAAATGTAAATGATGAGATTACATACAAAATTCACTATATTTAAAATGTCGTGAATCCGTCTGTTCTGGGCGGTTTGCGTCCATTAGTCAGCTATTGACGCACCGACAGACAGATCACTACGTGCCACCCGCTTCTCACATCACACCCCTACTATTTGTTCTCGAACGTAACTCGAACTTGAGAATGTAGGTTTAAGTTGTAGCGAGTAAATATTAAATTTATTGAAAATAAAATTAATTTAATTATTTTAAACTATTGTTAGTTTTATGAGTTTCAATAACTTATTAATTTGACAGTAACAGAAAATAACAATTCTCAAAAATCCACATTTTTTACTCGCTACAACTTTAACCTACATTCTCAAGTTCGAGTTACGTAAAGTGAGGTATTTTCAGCAAAAAAAAAACGACTATGCTTAATTTACTTCAGTGAAGTTTCGTTTCATCGTACTACTCTTGCAACTTTAGATCTGTTCAACACTGTTAATTATAGAATTTACAGTATGGAGTGTAATTGAGTATGGACTCAGCAGAGTAAATATAATAAGAATACTCGATCGACTTTAAATCGAGTTCCCGTAGTAGTGACTCTAAAACAGAACGGTCGGAAAGATTAATGTGGTTTAGAGTTTCAGTGGAACTGTGACTGAGATAGTGACGTTACCATTTCTTCTCGACCAAACTCACTTTACTTCATTTATTTAAGTGATATTTTACTTCAACGAATTAATTTAATTAGAATTTAAATATGAACTAGTTTTATTTATGATTGAAATGATTTTTTTATCACAATAGAAATTAGGAATTCAACAGTAATTTGTCAGTAGTTAACGAAATAAAAAATATTCATTCCTATATTTTAACGTTCCTCATTAAATACCAAGTATGTATATAATATGTCTATTTTATTGGTATAGTTTCTATATTTATTTCGCTTATCTGTATTTTATTATTATAGTTTTTATGTTTTTTATCTCTATATTCATTTATTTTATTTTTTAAAAAATTAACAAAGATATAAAATTTAAAAATACAATATAAAAAACAGAGGGCCACTGAAGACGAAGTCTACGACCCAAGCTTATTATTATGTAATATAAGCTTTATTAAGCTTATGTTTTTTTATAATTATTATATGTATAAGTATATAAATATATATTCTATGTATATTGTATACTTCTCTACCTTACATACAGTCTACTTACTGTATGTTTTATTTTGGGTTTGCTGTAAGAAAACTCAGTATTGAGTTAAGCTCGCCTTTTGTGAACATTTTTTTAATATAACTTATTTTTCTGTCGTGTACAATAAAGTATTAAATAAATAAATAAGTACTTAAATACATAATTACCTTGATAGGAACTATACTACTACTATACATCGATTGTGCAATAAATAAAGCCGTACCTAATAGTATCTACTCGTTCTTACAAATTGCATTATTTGATAGAATAATTTGGCATTAAAGACTATCATTTTGACATTAATTTGGCCAGTTCGAAGTTATTTTAAAAACTATCAAACCACTTAAACACAAATAATTCTACATTTAATGGTTTTACAATAGCAAAAGCAAATAATATGCACGTGTTTTATCAAAATAAATTCAGTTGACATCGGGCCCCGCCGAAACCTCAGAAGTCATCTCCACATCGGGATGACAAATGCCGTCATAAGGCGAAACCCAAAAAACTGGACCCCTGTAACTGTCTGCGATTTGTCTTATACTCGACGTCTTCAGTTAACCCAATACACTCGGTCCTAAGTAAACTTTAGGTGAACTTAAACGGCCGGCTCCCGTTCGGCCACATTCTAAATAAATAACATTTAATGGGGAACATTCATCAGTGTTTCCACGTTTTTAGGCGCCCACCTCGCCCGTCTGATATTTCGGGAGAGTCGTTTCGTACACGTAGCATAGAAACCACACACGATTTTGATACTTACCACTTGGATATAGACTATAGAATACAGTGACAGATTTGAGTACAAATTACGTTTGTTAAGTATAGAGATTAGCGTTGGCGAGTTCAGAGATACGTAGGGTGAAGGTGGGTGGAGGCAGGGGTCCTCCTACCACCCCTTTCGTTACTTTTTTGTTGTTGCATTTTTTGCGTGAACGCGTGCAGATTTTCGGTTGCATAGGTAAGTTGATTTACAATTTGAGCTTTTTTGGATGTCGCTGTTTTATTGTTATTTCTGATTTTGAAACAATTTTGTTAAAATAGTATAATCCGCTTTAAATGTTTTTATTAGCTGTTTTTAAACGTCACTTTCTTGAAATTCTTATAAATGACAAATCATTTTGTATTGTTAAGTAATTTTGATTTGTTGTTAGTTACAAGTATATGTAAGATTAGATATAGATGGCATCTACATTTGTTGCTTATATTTTTATGGTTCATATAATAAAATAACGTAATTATTTTCAATAAAATACCTATGAAAAGGTAGGTATGCGAAAGGTACATACACACACCTTTTTAATACAAAACGATACTTGTAACTGGTACCTTTCGGACCGTCGTTACACGCTTGGACGTGTCTCGAGACAGACATGAAAAGGGTCAGCGAAACCGAAGGGTTTTCGACTTTTTGCCCAAGATATTAGCCATTCATGATTTCCGCCCTTTGGCTACCTTTATGTATTATTTAATGTACATTTTTGTGAATAGTTTTAATAGAATTTACGTATTGTATTGGATGCGGAACGATTTGAATTTCGAGACGACTCTTTTTGACAGAACACTACGTAATTTCAAGTCGCCAGAGAATTCAACTATCTGCTATAAGTTTACCGTTTATTTATCCCTTTAATATAATCATGATTAATATTACACAATAGTAAGTTATACAAACAATGTAGAGTAATAAAAATATTACTAATTTAAAATGATTCATAGTGATGTTTCGATAGCTGAGTTAACAACCTATTTCTTAGTAAGTCCTCTACCGGTAGACATCGGGTGGATCGACCTCCCACAAGGTTGACCGATGACCTAATTTAATATCGGGTATCTCTCAGAAGCTATCAATGTACGACTAGATCATTTAATGGCAAGAAATATTTGCCTATAAAAAGTATTTGATCCTTCAAATTCAATTCAATTCAAAATTCATTTAATCAAGTAGGCTTAATTAAGCACTTTTGATCGTCATTACAGAAATATGTCATATACTATATGTATAATAAAATCATTTTAAATTAACTAATCATAATTGCTTGGTCAAATATAACTTATGTTACTTATAACGAACTTAAAATAAAAGTAAGTAAAGTTTTCAGATAACAATCCTTATCTAAATACTGTTAAGTACAGATTCTACATAAAAATTAATTATTATTCTGTGTTATACCAACCCATTAGTTACTGGCCAACGTTTTTTGTGTTTTTAATATGTTTTTTTTTATTTATTTTTTTAACCATATAAAATGCTGATAAATTAAAAAAAAAGAGTTCACCATTTTTAAGTAACACTTTCTTGATCTTAAAAATCTCCAATAGAATCATCAGATCTCAAGCAATTACTTACAAATGGGTACATTTAAGTTAACGCCATTTAGTAGTTAGCTACGAAGAGCACACAACGTTACGAATACGTACCGATGGCGAACGGTAACAAGTTGGGCTGTATTTCAGCAAGTTGCCGAATCTAGTGTGACGAGACTTTTAAAAATATTTGGACAGAAACTGGCGACATTATTTTGTCTAGTGAATTAATGAATGCATTTAAATGCGGGTGAAAATGCGTATCAAAAAAAAAACTTGAGAGGTGTCATGGTACACCCGAATAGAACGAAGTTCCTTAGTCTATATGATCTTATCTTTAATAACGCGCGATAAGTAACGTGTTTTAAAAGATTTTGATCACAGCGCCATCTAGCGATAATCACCTAAAACAAAAAAGAATCGTGACAACTCTAAAAGTGTCGTGACAAGTTTTCGTAAGATTTTTTTCCGTCTTCGGTCAGCCCCCTTTCGATAAGGCGAAATAAGCAACTTCGTTCCAAACTACTACTTAGTTTCCAGGAGAGCGTTTTTTGTGAGAAAGTTTGATAACTTTTACTATAAGAATGCCAGGTTTTTCAAATTTGGAATGTGTAAATAAAATAATGTTTCGCAGCAGATAGCGACATATTTTAAATAAATTATTGTTTTTTTTTCGTATTACTGCAGATGTCTTTTTCTACATCGCATAGAAAAATAAATAAGATGAGTCAACTGCCATGTATTCGTTTCTACGTCCTTAGAAAAGAAGTAGAAAGTGAAGAACGCATCCAGATCGCGAAATATAATTTCACACCATTTCCATCAACATCATACCAATCGAATACAGAAGGTAAAGAACCTACAGCAAACGTTTTTTCTAACTGATATCTTTGTTTATACTAAGTGGCTTGCTAAATTGTACGACGCACACAAGGTTATCCGGTAGATGTGCGGGTGTACTTCGTTTTTTTTCAAAAAAATAGTGTATATGTCTTTATTTACGCAACAAAAAACACATAAAAATACACTTTTTGTTTGAAAAAAAAAAATTACCAGATAAAATAAAGAATTCTGGATTCAAATATCCAAAAAAGTTAAATTCGGCAAAATGCAGATGTCTTCTTGTTCTTTGCTGCCGTCGGTATGTGGTAGAGATTTTAATAAATATTGAATATAAATTTCATTTTATTCTTAAAACAAGTACAAACCAGTAGATAGATAATGTTGAACCGAGGTACTAGAATTGAATGTCATAGACATTACGTCCAATAAAAATGAGTGACCTATGAATGACCTATAGGTTCTTTCAGATGCCCATATCATAAGAAAAAATATCTAAAAAATATTTTAAATCATAGTCACAGTACAGAAACCAGCTGCCAAAGGCTAGGAGAGGAAACGGTAACTGAATGGAACTAAATTCCAGTCGGCTCCAGTGTACAGTCGAGACCATTTCCTTGGCTGGACTCGCAGGAATGTTCTTAGCAACTTTATATGTGACTGTACCTAATGGTATTGCGACTGCATGTCTGAACAAATTGATTTTAATGCATGTTACTCGGTGTATTTTCATATATCAATTTCAGCTAGTGTTTTCTTAATTTAAATTTAATTTTGCTTACTTATGAAATACATAAAATTTTGCCATTTCATTTTACTAAAGAAACTTTAGTGGTATAGTACCTACATATAATTATGTGATTCGTTATCATTTAAAAAAAACCCTTTAAGAAAAATTATATCATAGCTAAAAAACTTTGACATACATAACGTTTTTCATCCTTTTTCTTAAAAAAACCAACGCGCTCCTAAAACCGCGGTATTTCTCCGAATTCCGCGAACGTCCCACATAATGCCATAAAATATACTATCCAAACGCACGAGTAAAAACACCGAAATAAGACACCGCCTTTTGTTTTCATTGTACACGTACCTATAACGAGACGCGAGCAACGCAACAAAAACAAAAGAAAATAGCTCTATTATGTGAAAACAACCCAGAGACTACCACGGTTATATTCACCCGTGGGCTGAATTTATACGAAATACCCCGTGTACCCGACACCAGTCTATCTAGACCTCTAACATGACAAACAAAAGAAAACTCTGGTTTACACATCCAGTACTTTAACTAGTTCGACAGCTCTATTTAAAATGGATGTTTGAACATATTTCGAATATCCAAAAGTATAAATTTCTCTGGTAAGCTATCGACTTACTTTTTATATTCGAAGGAATCGTGATATAGCGAATGGGCTGTTTTCTACGCAAACATCGGTTATATGCGTCGGGTTTTTAAAGTAACGCGCGGAAATCTCTGATACTGTTTGCGCTTTTACGATAAGAAGATAAAATCTGAAACGGAGACGCGAACTAAGAATATTTTGCGAAGGAACATCTCAAAATGTACTGTGAAAGATGTAAAATATATTTTAGAGTGGTATTAGAACTTAAATCAGCACAATGACATGATACAAAACAAATTAGCTTCCCGCTGTCTGTCTTTCTTTATGCTTGAATCTTTAAAACCACACCACGACTTTTACGAGTATGTAATTTTTTTAATAGGTAGACAATTAAAGATTTGTTAATATTCTGTACAAAACTTGTAAAATATATCAATTATTTTATGTCAGGTTTTTGATGTCATTTTGAAAATAAACTCATTTTGCTGGGCTCACAATTCAAGTCGGAAGCAAAAACGATCACGTCGTCAAATAGTAAATACATATCTTTAGTTTCAAAATTATAATATAATCTATGACAATTACAACGCAGCTTACTATTAGTAAAATAATTTTCGAAATCGATTCAGCAAAGCCCAAGATTACCCACATCACAACGGGGACGGCGCGACGGGAAAGAATGCCGAACGCGTAACGCGTCGCGCCGTCCCTCCATCCCCGTGCTGGGTTCTGGCCTCAGCCAGGGTTCAGACGCTGAGTGTGAGTGGTTGGAGCGGTTGGTTTTAGTGCGGTTCAACTCCCACATACCCGTGTGAGGTGATTTCCTCCAACTGATAAAAAACCCACATCACAAAATTACTTCTTTAAACTAGCTATTAGAAGTTGCTCTTTGTCACGTGACAAAAACTAAAATAGAGCTAGACAAAGGTGCTTCACAACTCCATTACGCTTCACATTACAAAGTGTAACCTCAACAAAAGCAGTTTCCTAATGCCTGCGTCCTCAGAAGCCTTAATCTTTTTGTACCTCTAATTAAATTAACAAAACCCAGGCGCGCGGAAACTCCACACAAACAGACTTCGTACTACGTCTTACACGTACAGACGTTGTAATGCGCGTGTGTGGGTGAGTTCATCGTGTGCGTATGTGTGGGTTTTAGTTAAGGGTCGTCATTTCTCTTGGACCCTCCCCCGTACTGTCCGCAGAAAGGTGAATTAAGATGGATCTGTTGAGAGTTGATGCAATGAAATTTTGGACTTTTGAAAATCGATCTAATATTACTTAATCAACTTTACCAAACTAAACAATATAAAATAGTGTTTCCAATCTAATTAACTACACTACACATAAAGTGTTCCATATAGCATTTTAAATAGTTTTCAGTTCATAACTTAGGTGACAGAAAATCCATATTTTGCAACTTAGATTCTGAAAATTTTGTTTCTTAACTTTTTATTGCTAACGCACGCACGTTATATGTCCGGTCGCGAGCCATCAAAATACTACTAAATTTTCGGTGGTATTTAGCATGTTTACGCTCTAATTGTATACTTATCTAAGTACTAGGTGATTCTGGCAACTTCGTCTGCGTCACAGAGGTATATAACATAGCTTAAGCCTTCCTCGAAAAATGGACTTTGAACAGTGAAATAATTTTTCAAATCGCGCGTTCAAACAAACAAAACAATTCTGCAGCTTTATAATATTAGTATAGATTTACTATATTTGATCGAAGGCTAGTACTGCCAAATATGTTCAATCAAAATAAACAAAACTTGCTAGCATCAGCTTTATATAAATAACACAGACAAACAGACATCCCCCAGCATCCTCCCTCGGACTTTAATATTGATCAGTGTCCGGTCGCGGTCAGGTAGTCTCGGCCACGGGTCGGCGCATGCGTCATACCGGCCCTTAATGCGACATGTGTTCACATGTGTGCGGTGCAACTTGCAATGTGTGAGTGGATGTTTTTATGCTTTGAATGTAAGTATATGACATTTAGTATTGGGAATATAAGTGAAACTGTAAGTAAGTCCTCTTCATCTCTAGTGATCTACATGTTTTGGTATTTTGTATGACAGATATACAAGCCTACCTCATGATAAGTGGTTACCGAAACTCATTAACCTTTTCAATATAGTATGTTAAGTGTTAATTTTAGACACGGTTAGAAACAGGAACAATTGTAATCTATACTAATTGTAATCTACATCTAGATAATCTAAACATACTTTTCAAATTGTCCTTCTTCAAACGAGGCTTGAAAGTAGATCATCATTGTCCCCTGGCATTGCAATGTCCATCAACAATTACTACTCAAAATCCATTAACGATTACCACATCAAATCGCCCATTATCTAGACTGCCTACATGACAGTAAAAAAATCAATCACTACGAATCCAATCAATACAAGAAAACACAATAGGACGTAAGTGTAACACACATATAACTAAAAACATGTTCCCGTTTTAATATCAGAAAGAAGTCCTCTAAATTCCATATCATGTTAAGAACACTTTCAATATTGGGATTGGTATCCCTTTGCCCGTAACAAGGTTTTATTAGATCCCACTAAAGGGCATCCCCGCACAAAGGTAGCACAAGAAACCCTTTTTCTACCTTACTTCAAATATATTAACTGTCCCACTACCTTTGGTGGCGTGGATATAGAGATACTGGATAGTGCATTTATGTTTTTTTTTTTTTTGTTTTGTTTTGCAATAGGTATAGATAGAACGAGTTTACGGCCTATCTCAATGTAAGCGGTATAGGTTTATTTACGGAAAAACTTCGGAAAAAGTGTAAAGCGGTTATTATCATTCTGCAATACCAGGGCATTTTGGCCGATAATCATCACTTACAGGACTTTTCTTAAACCTCTTTCTTTTCTTAACTTTTATAACTTATACTTTTTAATATTCATAGAAATTTAAGCACATGTTGGTTGTATACCTCTATATTTAAAAGCAAAAAAATTATGTAAAATTTATTACAACACTACTGTACTATGTTTTGGCTATTTTTTTTATTGCTTAATAAATACACGAGCCTACGGCCCATCTGATGGAGAGCGGTTACCGTCACTCATGAACCTCGGCAATGCCAAGGCAAAGAGGGGCCGTTATCTATCACCTACCCATACAGGACTATGTCAAATTCCACTGCTGAAGAAATCTGTACAATATTGAGATATTGAAAAATAATTAATTCGGTAACCGTTAGGTGGAAAACCAAAAACTGCTATTTACCACATTACTTGCTATCATTTTTTATATCACCGCTTAACTTATTTTTCGGGTATTGGCCCACCTCTCACTCCCACCACTGTATCCAGGATCCACAGCAGCGATCATCCTAATGACTCTGAGCAGTGAAGCCCAGGAAAACCCGAGGGAAAGCTAACTTGTCTTGGACCCCGCAACGAATTTAATCAGAAGATGATAGAAGGGGTAGGAAAAACATGAGTTTCGACTTCCCTTCTCGCAAAGCGGGAGACAATAAAATAACATTGAAGTTGCATTACGCCAGAATTGAGAAAAGCACCACGGACATTGATTTTATTAAATTTATTGGACCTATGCGGTGAGCTGTTGCACTAAAATATTTTGGCGTAACTTACTTCTTCACCTTCACAATTCTAATATTAACATCTTAGAAAATAAAAATAAAAAAAACGATCATTCCAGTATCACACCATCTACGATCGGCCGGCTATTTGTACCGGTACTTTTGTCAAGGGAAATCATGCTCTATACTTATAAAGATATAGTCCTAATACCCGGTTGCTAGGTTATCGTTGCGATGGTGACCGCCGGCGAAGCTTACGGCAAGTTCTACGCTTATTCAATTGGCTGAGTTGAGCACTATTGCAATTAATTTTGAAGACGTCTAAGTGTTTTGGTTAGTTTTAGTAGATAGTGTTTTGTTTTGAGAATTTTAATAAGTAGTATCGATTTTGGAATACTAATAGAATATGGTTTGTATGCTAACTTGCGAACGTTGTAATTATTATCCGACGCGAAGGTTCACTACTCCTGTTAGTGCAAAAACTACACACCCAAGACTTCACCAGCGACCTTTGGACTGTGTGATATATTCCACGAAATTTGTGAGGACTTCACCAACGACGGCGACAAAAGCTTCACTTCGTGGACAGGCCGAACGACGTACGGTATGTCTTTCAGCTCCACGGAATATCATACATATGCTATAAAAATTATTTACCTGTTTTATACTTTTGTCATGAGCAAGAAAAGAGAATATTTCAAATGTGAGTAATACGTTCAGTGAGGTCACAATTTTTATTGATACGTCAGTAACGAGTTTACGACCTGCATGATGGTAAGTGGTTACCGTCATGGATTGTATTTTCAAGGGTATAGTGTAATGTCGATTTTAGCCTAATTAAATAGTGCACATTTAAAATATATTTAATTAATACTAGATGGCTCAATTCGCTTCAATCTATTTTACATAGATTATTTACAGCCGTCTTTTATAACATATTTTATTGGTTCAGATTATATAATAAACAAGATTATCGTAATTATTTACAAAACATAATATAAAGGTGAAAAATTCGGCATCGATTTTTCTGATCCGATTATTTTTTTTATTGGTTTGTAAATATCTACAGTGATGTTGTTATGTTTTGGAACATTAAAGAGTGTGTGAAATAAATTTGAATATGCTTTAATACCTAACTATTGCAAGATGTGTGTCACATAACAATAAGGAACACGTACGGAATCTTGTTCGAACTCTACACCTGTATAATTTGACCACTTTTCTATTCTGACATCGTATCACGTCTGACCGCCTTTTCTAAAAAGTGTCTATCAATCTGTATATCGTTCGAGCTGTATTCTCGATGTCTTTATAAGTTTCTAAAATGTATTAAGTAAATGTAATAACAATAAGTAGCATCATAGTTTCTGAAATATCATGAATACTGTAATGAACTTATTCAGACACTCGCGGTTTTCTATAATACTTTCATGCATTCTCAACGGGTTCTTACCACGATATTTAATTAATTGAGTTGTCTCGAGTTCGAGTTCCAGTGGTACTAGCCAAAAGCGAACGAGAAAGAGGGTAGACAGATTTGTTTGCTCTTAAATCGACCCGCAGTATTCAGACTTCTCGTGACCATGACGTTTGCAACAACGTTGAAATATCGAGACAACTCAATTAATTAAATATCGGGGTAAGAACCCGTTGAAAATACATGAAAATACTGTAATAGTTGATAAGTACCATCGCTGCATCGGTGTAAAGTTTGAACCGTAGATATATCTACTCAAAATTACATTTAGTTTAACTGCATTATAATTTAGTTATTTAACGGTATTTCATACCACGACATTAGCATAGTAGCAAACATTTTTACGTACAAGTTGAACACGAGCCCAATATAGCACACAGAGGTAGCACGCACACAAACGTGAAGATGGTCGTGAATTGGGAGGACAGCTACAAATGTCGCGGTCAGTAGCCACCCTGCGGTGTCCCCACCCCCAATGTAGCCGTTTTAATATAGAAAAATAATATATAGAAGTCAAGTTTGAGTGTAATTTTAAATTTCTTAGTATTTTACGTAATATTGTTGAAGGTAGTCTGTAGTGTAACAAATTATTAGTGCGCAATGCTGGGCCTGCTAAGTCGTGGTGGCCGAGTGGTCGAAGCGCTTCCTTCCGAACGGGAGGTCGCGGGTTCAAATCCGGCCGGCTTGTACCTCTAAATCTAAATGTGAAAAAAAGATTTATGTGCAATTTTTCACAACACCATTGGCTAAAACGGTGAAGGAAAACATCGCGAGGAAACCTGCATATCGGAAAAGGATTCTAAAATCCTTTGAATATATGTGAAGTCCCCAAACCGCACTGGGCAAGCGTGGTGGACTATGCCTAATCCCTCTTCTGAGGAGACCTGAGCCCAACAGTGGGCAGTAATGGGTTGGTACAGACAGAATGCTGGGTCAATGTGGATTGGGGTTTCCAAATATCTTCGAAGGATTTTGGAATTCTTTTCCAATGTTCTGGTTTCCTCGCGAAGTTTCCTTCAACGTTTTGAGCCCGTGATATTGTGATGAATTGCACATTTTTTTTTTTGAAAACTCGACCTCCATCGTGCATCTCCTTGTTGCATTGTTAAAACATGGCCGCGCTCTAACAGGAGACAACACGCAATCTAATATATTCTATACAATTGTTTTTGCAACTGGATGCTTTGCGATCCGTTTAAATGAGCGTATCTGAATAAAAAGATAAATAACAGTATTATTAAAAAATACAGCTTTTTTTCTAATAGTTGTCGTTAATGAAAGTACCTACTCCGCTTTCATCTTGCGAAATGCAACAAAATTGTTTGATATGTTTTATTTTCAAAAATCTCAATATTGTGTATTTGTAAAAAATACACAAAGTATGTTCCTTTGTGAATCACAAATTGTATGAAACTTTACTTCTAATTTTCTGACTTTCTGTGTTTTCACCTCTACGAGCTACGAGCGGCTACGGTTTGTAACTTTATTGGATTTGAAAGGCTGTGGCTTTTTTATGCTACAATTATACAATTGAATGAAATAATTTAAGTTGAAATAAAATTAATTATTGGAATAGATTATGAGTACATTGTTATTACAATTCTCAATACGTTAATTTATTTAATTAAGTGTCTATTTTTTTAACCAAACGATATAAATGATCAAAGTTACTGAAAATTATTTAAAATATACAAACTAGGTGGCCCGCGCAACTTCGCCTGCGTAACAGAGGCATACAACATAACCTATAACCTTCCTCGATAAATGTACTTTCTTACAGTGAAAGAATTTTTCAAATCGGACCAATAGTTCCTGAGATTAGCGCGTTCAAACAAACAAACTCTGCAGCTTTATAATTTTATTAAGTAAAAGATATAGATACAAACATGAATATTTTCATTTAAATACTAGCTGACTCGTGCAACTTCGTCTGCGTTACAAAGGGTTTTTGAAAAAACATTTTCCAGTAGACCAAACTGTAAATCAAAACCATTCTCGAATCTCCACGAACACACACAAAAAATTTCATCAAAATTGGTCCAGTCGTTTAGGAGGAGTTCAGTCACATACACACGCACACAAGAAATATATATATTAAGATTATTTTCATTGGATACTTTAGAACGAAAATAAGCCATATTATAATTAGACTATCAGTAGTAGAAGTACTTTATAAAATAATGTAATTTTTCTTTAAACACTCAAAACACTTGTGGTATGTCGAAATGTGAGTTCGAGTTTCAGTGGTACCGGCAAACGAACAAGAAAGAGGGTAGACAGATTTGTCTGCTCTTAAATGACCTACCCGCAGTTCCTCAGTCTTCCCGTGATCATGGCGCTTGAAACAGTGCTAAAATATCGGGACCGCTCAATTAAAAATAATCGTGGTAAGAACCCGTTTAGTAATAGTGTAAGTGATGTAGATAACCGCGAGTGTTTAAAGAAATAGACTAAAAGTAGTAGAAGTACTTTACAAAATAATGTAATTTTTCCTCATTATAATTTTAATATGATTTATTTTTAATCGCACAATAAAACCTTCACCAATTCTTTCTTCAACCTATTGCCAATTCTTGAACTAACAACAGAAATAAATGACCCGTTACAATAACTAATATTTCTTGACCTCTCTCACAAAACTTTTATTACAAAACTAAGTCTTGACGTTTTCGATAAAAAACCCACTTTAATAAGATCTATCTTTTCTAATAAAAGATATGAGAAAAGAGTCCAACCATAATTGGAATATTTTAAGAGCTCAGCATGTTTGTTCGGATGGGCATTAGTTTTCTGACAGACTTTTTGCCACGACTTTTATTGGCATTTTGTTCGAGTATTTTATGTTATTACTGTTTTTATGAAGACATTCTGAGTCCAATATGGCTGTCTTCGTAATAGTGTGCTTGATATCTGAATGTTTTTGTAAGAGTATATGAAATTATGGAAAATGTAGGTTATTGTAGATAATATTATCTTATGGTAGTTGACCCCATTGCCTGTGCTAGAAAAGGGGGCAGTTTTAGGCTAATTTAAATTTTAAATTATTATAACCTAGATAGTTACAAATAGCATAGGCATTACGAATTGAAGGACATACTGTAATCGGGTAACTGAATGGGTTGTGTTTGTATTGTTAATTTCTACTTTTTTTTTTTTTTTGTATCTTTAACTTTTATAGGCTAAATAAATAAATAAATTACAATAACGTAGCTTGCTATTAGTAAATTCTCGAGGGGGCGGCGCGACGGGAAAGAGTGCCTTGGGCGTAACGCATCGCGCCGTCCCTCATAACCCCGTGCTGGGTTTTGGCCTCAGCCAGGGTTCGGACGCTGAATGTGAGCGGTTGGAGGTTTTAGTGCGGTTCAACTCCTACATATCCCGTCGGAGCGGGCGGGGATCCGGTGATATCCTCCAACTAAAAAAAAAAAGAAGGAAATGTCTCGAAATCGGTTCAGTAGATTCAAAGATTATCATTACAACATCACTACATTATAGTATTAGTATAGATATGGGTTACCTATATCCTTTAATGAGCCGTACTTCAAAAACTTTTGAAAATTGCGTAAATAGTGTATTATAATAATAGTTTGGTATTTTTGTCTAAGAAAATGTACAACTTTGTTAAGAAAATTGTATTTCTAGCGAATAGTGCTCTAATATGTTTTCGATGTAGTTTATTTTTGTATCACTTTTATTCGAATTAATTAATTATAACTAAAAATCCTTAAATTTGGATTGTTTGGAACTCAATAATTAAGTTTTTGGCATAATATTTAACTATTCAAAAACCACTAACTAGGATAGGAGGAATAGGAACGATAATGTTCAGAATTATATGAAATACTAGTTATTTCAAGAATTCATCTAATATGTATCTACTAAGCAATAATGTTATTTTGAAGTAAATACCCCACGGCTTTTCAATCATTAATTAGGCTTCTTAATTTTCCTTATATCTCAAAATATTTCGATTCGTGGTATAAAATGAGTTGGTTTATTACATTAATATGCTTTTCCAGCAAACCATTTCTAAATATGATAAAATTAACATACTTATCTCAACATATTTTCCACGTTAATTTTGAACGAAAAAGGTCGAAAACCCCAATTAATTTTAATCAAAATAATGAACCATGATTTGCCAATCGTTCGCTCTCATATAATCAAGTTAACACAACACATCGCCATTTGCTGAAACGCACAAAAGAAAATTACTTATTCGACCCCCAACCCTGCGGATGCCGGGGTACTTTTGTCCAACTCTGCAATCAGTACAATGACCCTCGCAGGGGCGGGACTGGCAATACTGACCGGCGCGGCGTTCGACCCTTTATTTGCAATTTTTATTATTAGTACATTTTCTTTGTAGACTTTGAACGGTAATTTTTCCGTTGAGAAACGAGCCGTTATTTTTTTTATTGAATTTGACAAATTTAATGTTGAAGTTCTATGAGTTAAATGTGATGATGATTAGGTATAAAGTATCTCTATAAATATCTCTAAACACAAATATAATTGTTTCGTTCATGAGATCGAATTTAAGAAAACGAGATAAGAAATAATTATCTACTCATTCATCTAGATCACTAACTTGTGTAGTAAACTGATATTACTTTTAGGATACCTATCATACAAAGCTAAAAGAAAAATAATTTAAATTCAATTTCAATTCGTTCAGTTAAAAAATTGTTTTAAATTCTAATCAATTCATATTTAAAAAAATTGCAGTCTGAATTATTACAGCAGTCTAAAACTATAAAAACAATTGATTCTTTAATTAAAAAATATAAATCTTTTAAATCTATTTGCTTAAATAAAACTACAAATTCTAAAATAATTTCTGTGCAGTAGTTATTCAATATAGTAACTATCCTATATTGGTCTTGTTAGGGTAGCTAGGGGCGGGTCCAGTAGGGTGAACTGACCGCCACCCTCGCACCCCCAAACTATTCGACGTACATACTTTATTTGCACTAAAAATGGCCGACTTGCTAAAACCGTAAAGCTAGCTTAATTTGATGCCAAAACATGATTTTCTTGCGAAATTTTTACTACATCAAAAATAATATAATCAAAAACTAATTAGTGATATTCTTATTGAGATAACCTAACGAGATCTCAACTCAACGTTCCGAACTTATTACGTCGAGCACACAATTTACTAAACATAAAACACGAACTTACACTGAGAAACGTAAATAGCCCTAACAAACCAGCATCAGAAACATTTCCATGTCGAGAATAATTGGACCCATTCGAGCAACTCGACAAAAATACCTCGTGAAAAATATGTTACGTCTCCAAACCATTGTCCTTTGAAAAAAGAATATCGCATAACGAAGTTGAGTTCCGACTTTATATCAAATATCACGCATGACGCGACGCCCCCCTCCCCCTCGAGGGGGGAATGGCAATAAAAAATAATATATTGGAATATGTTGGGAATAGCGTATCATCCTTTGCATGGATACCGGGAGGACATTCGGAGACTAGTCCGGCTTTTTTATTGTCTACTGCTGACGTAATGTACTCTTGTTTGTTATTTGGCGTCTGTGTTAGGTTATATCACTTTTATTGTCGATGGGAGAAATGAATTAGTTTATGTGTAAAGAAAAATAATGTTGATCACATCGCTTGTTCAACCTAAAAGTCGAGACGAGAAAATTAGACTGCTTTACTTTTGGTAGTCCGTATTAAATAAATACTATTAAATTTATTTCTATAATCACAATAAAATGTTTTTCGCTTTGTCTTAATCAACATTTTACTTAATATATTTTGTTCAAAAAAGAAGAAATCTCAGTATCTAATATTTTAAAAAAATATATTTAACCCTGAATAAATATAAAACTAACCATCTTAATAAACAAACAATGTCACAATAAAACAAAAGACATTTCAAATACTTAATTTGGCAAAACTACTCAATTTATTTTCATAAAACAACACCTACCTTTAACACACACATCACAAACACAACACAAAATCGAATATCGAGCATCGTGAACTGCGCACACGCACTCCGAAGTCCCGAAATTAAATGAATCAGGAAGTTAAGAAACCGGGGTCAGGTAGCGGCTCAAGAATTACCGGCGCGTTGAAGGGTTAACTGACAAAAGGTGTAATTATTATTATAGGGTACCATAAAAGATGGTTCGTGAGACGGGTCTTGGGTTACGTTGAGGTTACACGCGTGGTACGTTAAAAATTTTCTACTGGTTTTTGGTCACGTGATTAGTTTTAACCCGTTCAACAGTGTCATTTTTTGGTCTTAAATCTTGTGTTTCAGCAATCGTTTTTTTGAAATGTAACGCAATGGAACCTTAGCCAACGTAACATACTGATTCCAAGTAAAATGAGTAGTAATTTTCTAATAGACAACATGGTCAAAATAGATCACCAAAAGCCATAAAATACATTGTTAGAGAGACATAAAATGTCTTATGAAACTATGTAACTTAACGACTTATAACACTTACTTACGTTGATATTGATGTAATTTTTATCACAGTTGCCGATAAACATTAATGTGGGTAGCTCTAAATTGAAATCTTTTCATTATCTTTAACTTTCTCCACGTAAAAAATATACATATTCCTTCAAACTTTAAGTTTTCTAGTGAAAAAACTAAAACTAACGAACGGAGTTTTTGACAAGGGAACCCTAAAAATACAACTGGAAAAATTCAGTACTTACTTTTTAGACACTAACTTTGAAAACGGCCATTAAAATCACTTTCAGACACCGAAAAAAACCCAATTTTAAAATTTAACAGTCTCGCTACCTGACTGCACTTTCACGTGTGAAATTCGCGACTGACATTTTGCACAATATCAAGCTAACCCTTCACATGTTACTTAATGTACCTGAAACGTTCCGACCCAATAATTCATTACCGAACAATAACACTAACTTATTTTTCTAGTAATAGTAATAACCAACCCTTTTTCGACGGCACCGTTGTCTGTGCAACCCTTGCGAATATATCGGCACAAATAAAACACCCGTTCTAAACACAAATATTTAAGAAAAAAACGTATCTCACCGCTTTTGAACTTTGTCACTGGCCATAAATCAGTTTTGAAATAACAAAATAAAACGTTCGAATTTTGAAATGAAACTTGACTTTAATCAATAAACCTTTTTACACTAACGAATAATTTGCTCTTATTTTAAACTGCACAAGCGCTTGACTCTTTTTTTTCTATCTGAAATGAGGTTTGTCTAAAATTTTAACACTAGCTAGTTACACTTTTAGCCTATTATCATCAATATTAAGTGTGGTATAAAAATAGAACAACTTAAATCGTAATTAATTATTGTACAAAGATTTCGATCGAATGTGAAGAGGCTCTCAGCTCGCGTGCAAAGATGTTAGATTAGATTTAAAGCTAATGATTATTTACTTGACGTGTGCCCCTCGTGAGCGTACTCAAATTATTCACCTAATTTAATTTATTATTCGATCAAAGATAACCGGAGAGGTACTTGAGCTATCTACACTTATATCAGTTTCAACGAGTCCCCAATTAGTATTTATTTAAATTTTATGGAAGGGGTCAAGGTATAAGTGGTTGAATGTAAATTGCATTTTTTTACGTTCATTTCTGAAGGTATAATGATACAATTACGTTAAGTAATAATAATAAGTCTTTGAGACAATGTTTAAAGAAAAATCTTCAAAATAATATAACCTAGAAAAACTTTTCATCATCTACATTATTTTCAAATAGAGTCAACTTTGCGATCTTTTTTCTTGACATGAAAAGATGAATAAACATAGTTCATAACCAAATAGACATATAAAACTCTACTAACTATAATACTCAATAGCGATGTAACCATAGACTAAACCAGCCCAGGCCAGCAAAACCACATATCCTCTTGAATAGCACTGCGCACATTTAAATTTAATCTCATGCATCTGCTTCTATTAAAATAGGGTTAAATTCTATGCAAAAACCATGCGAGTGCTTCAAGTATTGTAATGGACTCAGGTACGCAAAAATTGCAACATTCAAATTAATAATACGATGATCTATGCAAGGGTTGATATCTATTGTTGATATTTAGGGTCTTTGCATATAAGCGTAACTAGTTATGTGATAGAGAAATTGTCTATAATTTTACGCTTCTATTTTTTAGATACTATGATTTAAAATAGAAAATTCGCGAAATGAAGTAAGAAATGGTTGTCTACCAAAATTATAAAATAAAACTTTATGAACAATTTGATTTACCGTTACAAATTTATTTTAATTAGTTAATAGCACTAATTAATAATGAATTTACAAAGATAGCCTAAACCTACTTCATCATGTCATTGTAATAATTTTCGTCTAGCACTTATTCATTTATGAAAAAAAACTTTTTCCAAATTGTTGTTTATCCGTTTAATTGATATGGCAATAAATATCACCTAAATAGTTCACTAGGGTCATGAGAACTCTCGAAATCCATACTCGTCCTTTTGTCCGCGAAAATATTTCGATTCCGGCAATTGAGGACAAAAAATACCCCATCGGCGGAAACAGGGTTAATTCGACATGTTTTGGGGTAAAAAAGTCAACGCAATATTTTATGTGAAACACTAATTATGTTTGTATAGAAATGGGGATGCGAGGTTATCTCGATATGTTTTTATGATATCTATGAAATTGATTTTCGTAATTATCTTGTTTGTTCCACGAGTTTTATCTGCGTTTATAGCTGTGGAAATAGGTTAATGTACTATTTAGGTTATTTTGTTAACAATGAGATTTTTATTGTTTTATATGGAGCGCGATTTAATTGTTGTAAAGTGGGATTCATACCCTACTTATAATGTCAAATCATTTTGAACCAATTCGAGGCCTAAAAAGTTCAGACCTCTTTTATAAACAAAAGAAAAAAGGTTTTAAAATAAAATATTAAAATCGGAATACAATTCGAATTGAAAATCATTAAAACTATTTCCCATATAAAAAGTATATTTAGTATTATTGTCAGCTTACATCGCTACCGTTCTAAAGCATTTTTTGTCAGCCATTGTATCTCTTTGCTAGAGTCAACGAGTGTATTTTTTTTTCTACTTTTTTGCAAAATCCTATTTCTCGGATTTAAAGGGATTACGACACTTTGTTGTGGCAACAATGACGATTGTGGAGATGGATATTTGTTTTGATTTAGTGTTTAAATACTTTTGAGTTTCTCACGTTGGTTTACAATTTTTTTTTTATAGTACTTGATTATTATTCCTTATTTTTGTATTCATTTGTGATATATTCTTCATGAAAAACAGTTACAAGTTGTATATTAATAAGGCTTTATCTTCATCATAATAATTAAGTGTCGTGAGAAAAAATCTAATTCAACGTTTTTCATACATTCATTTTTTTTACAACCAAACATAAAATCCATAGAATTTTAACACTAACCATTTTTGTTAAAATTATTTCGATACATGTGTTGGTTCTATATCACAACAAAGTAAATCCCAGCAAAAATTGATGATCATGAAAATTTACGACCAGATTACTGCCAAACAAAAAAATTGCAACAACTCGTGATTCTCCCCCATTATTGGTATCCAATCTCTCGCCCCAAAACTGGCTTATCAACATTCGGACACCATAACAGGCCTTTCCTAGCCTCATACATATTTTAGGGCGCACACCCCGTTTGGTCAACTGTCAGCAATGATTTGCAGCCCTCCGCCCCCACACAACCAAACTAATGTCGACCCCAAATCACATACACATGTTTTAGAAATTAGTTTTATTTTCCAACTATGCAGGGTCCAGTTACGCTGGTTATTGGACCAGGGGCGTATGAAAAAGTTAGATTATCTACTCTTTTTTTCGGAAACTGGGGTGGATATCGGTGGAAAATATGGCTTCCTACGCTTCGGAGGGTCTCGAACTATCTGGACGTTTCATTTGTCATTGCGTCAGCAAATATGAAAACTTGTGTAAAATAAGCTTTTTGATTTTGGGTTCGATTTCTAAGTTGTATAAAATACGAGAAGTTGATTTGTGAACATATGACTAAGAAGCATGGTATTGTCGTCTGTCATATGGATAAGTTACTTTATTAGTACCTAAACTTAGCAATTTTTTACATCATTTATTCACGACTTAAAAAAACCTTTTCAAGAAAATCGTTACGAACAAGTTCTATAATATTTACTCCTAAAATTATTTTTTTTGTGTTTTCACGCGCAATTTTCGAACCAAAGTTTCCATAGGCATTGCAACTTTAATACTACATTACACTATTACCTTCGCACTATGAAAAAGCCAAGTCACACTGACCCACATTCCTAAAAGCATACTACAAATCCAACAATGACGTCACAGCCAGAAATCTTATACAAACAAGCATTTACGTGTATTTGGTTACTTTAGCAACGTGACACTACCAGTGGTCTTCGGATTCGAGGACAAACAACATTTCGCTGGCAAACATCTTGACTCGGCTATCATGTTACTTGTATCAGAGATATTTAACAAGAAAACTGGCAAAAACAATTGATAGTCTTTGGAAAATGATTCAATGTGACAATTATGGCACATTACTTACACTATTACTAAACGGGTTCTTACCACGATTATTTTGAAATGAGCGGTCCCTATATTTCAGCACTGTTGCAAGCGCCATGATAACGGGAATACAGTGTTTGCAACAGTACTGAAATATCGGGACGCTCATTTCAAAATAATCGTGGTAAGAACCCGTTTAGTAATAGTGTAAATGATGTAGATAACCGCGAATGTTTAAAGAAATTTATGCTTCATTATCTGACCTGTGCAATTTCGTCTGCGTTGCCAAATTAGGGTTCAGCATTTACGACATCACATAATTCGCATTCAACTAGTGTGGTGAACTATATCTGATCCCTGATCTACTGAGGAGACCTGAACCCAGCAGTTAGCATTAATTGGTTGTTACAGTACACTATACCTACGACCTATATGATACCTTACCTTCTTTTCCTTATATTTAAGTCTACTTACTGCAATTTTTGTTTGGATTTGCTGTAAGAAAAGTATTGAGTCAAGCCTTCGCCTCGCCTTTTGTGAACAATTTTAATATACCTTGTTTCTGTGTATTATTGTATAGATAAAGTATTAAATAAATAAATAAATGATACACGTGTGATCATACACGTGTACATATATGTGTGGGTGTCTAACATATTTAATATACATTTTTATGAAACGATCGGTGTATCAATGTTATTTGTACAATCCAGTTTGCTGAACCTTCACAAATAAGTTATCATAAATTGTTATAACGTAGTGAAAGAAAAAATATGCTCATGTTTGTTCGTCCTCGAATATACTGAACTGCCGCATAGAGTATTTAAATGCAGATGTGACATTCGATTGATAGTGACTGTTGTATTAATAGTTTAAAAATATTTTAATTCAGCATAAGTCTTAAATAATGATAATATCGTAATACTGAAATTTATAGCTTATTGACAAAAATGAATTAAATTAAAGTTTTTACAAATATTTTTTGCAGTATGCATTCTTCTCGTCATTATGACGTCGAAATATCCAGACCAATTAATTCAAAATTGTTGTAAGAACCCATTAATCGATTTTATTAAATGAGCGATCCCGATATTTAAAGAAAAAGCAGATATAAGTGTTTAAAGAAATCCATTAATTGTACATAAAAAATATTTGATACGTTACAATATTTTTCAAATCAACTTATTTCGTGTCTTCTCAGAGACACCTTACCACACGTACCATACGTGTCTGTTCTACACATACATATTCACGCACGCCCGTCGCGACTTTTCCTCGCTCCGTCTACCGGAATAAAAGCCCCGCATGACCTGAACACAGACACAGTTTTATGGATATCTTTTGAATATCGAATGTACAGTTCGATTTATGATACTCGTTTGTTTCTTATTATTGGCCAGTAATAAATATGAGGTGAGTAAAAAGTTTCGTTCGGTGATGTTTTTAAATGTGTTTTTATTTTTAGCTTCGTGTTGTTAATTAGAAAAAAGTTTAGTTTACAAAAATGAAAACGACCGACCTCTATTTAGTTATACATTTTTTAAAACAAATGCAAAACTACATGTTCGATTTTTTCAAAAATTCAATGGCACTCCACAACGACCATCATTCTTTATCTGAAACAAGAATCATTTGAATCATTCGAGGTATTACTGGAACTTAAAAATAATCTTAAATAAAAAAAAAACATTCGAATTGATAACCACCTACTTTTTGAGAAGTCGGTCAAAAACGTTATTAAAGTAGGCAAATAGTTAAACTTACCAAAAAACAAAATCTTTAAATCTGAAATTTAAAAACATAAATTATTTATCTAACTCACACAGACATCCTAGTAACACAAAAGTCATCTAACCCCTCATCTAAAAACTACAGTTGCATTAACCCTTGCAGAAATTGCTATCTATCTCGTGAGAACGTCTTAACTTAACCCCACACAGCTGGTGTGCACCGTACTAACTGTTTCTAGACAAAGAACCCTTCCGCTGCGGGTCAAAAAGACCCAAAGGGTAATCAATGTTAGACAAATGACAGGTTGAGGCAGATGCTTCCTGATTCGCGTGAAATTATATTTCTTTATGATTTTTTGTTATGAGCTTCTGATCCCACGTTGACCGATGAAGTGTTAAAATTAATGAGTATCTTTTGAACGTGTTAAGAATTTGATAATCGATTTTTATAAATTTTTAGACAGATGTAGTTTCGTCTGGTGGGCTATAATTGAACAGACATCAAATAAAAAATCTTCTTCCTTTTTTGGTTTTTAAAAATGCAGAATATATTCTGTACTAACTAATATGTTTATATTCTGGTTTGTAATTTTATTCCTTTGTTCATAGGCTGTAAGTAATGTGTTTTTTTTTTCATTACTCAAAAATAAGCAAAAACTAATAAATTAAAAAAATATTTATTCCATTGCTTTTTTAATAAAATAATAATATGGACTGCCTAGAATAACGTTAACCTACCGACATAATTTAACTGCAATACTTTTTTTAATTACCATGTGTGTTCTAAATTCCACCAACAAAAAGGTACACCTCGCTCACCATATTATAATTCAATAAAAATTATCCAACTCCTACAATTCACGTCAGGACTCAAGTACAAAATCCCACTCCAAATAATTAATCCTTATTGAGAGCATATCGACCCTTGTAATGTCAAAAAAGACCGGATATAAACTTACCGCCTTTTCTTTGCGCTTCAAAAAGAAAAAAAAAACAACAATGGCACTGCAGGGTTAGTGGTACAGAAAAAATAAATAAAAAACTGCCTCGGCAATGTTACGCCAATTTTGCTTTCAAGGAAATTAGATATCTTCTTACAATGGGCCTTTTAACCCTTTTGATGCGTGTGGGAAAAGTGCGGAGTCGTATTGGGCTAGCAAGATGGTATAGCACCTGATACGACATCTGCTTGCGTAATGTACAGTTAAAATGATAACTGTTTTTGGAAGAATAACGCTTCTTTATTTTATTTTTTTGCGAAAGTATTATCCTGGGAATTTGGTGCTAATCAAATTTATATGTAAGCAACCTATTGAGAATAACAACTTTGTAAAGTTTTAATCTTTTTTTGTTGTGTACCTTTCGGTATAGCACTTTATTTTTGAAATTTAAAAATATTTAAAATTTTTCTAAACACATTTTTGAATGTTGCAACCCGTCCGCTGCGTCGCGTGGTCGATTCGGCCAGTACGTAATTTCCCAGAGGACGTTACTTCTCCAAGATTATGCACCGAACGAAATGACATCCACGATAATCTCATGTTTTGTGGAAATGGAAGTGTCACCTCAAATTTACGTCAACTGCTGTAAGACTTGGAGGTGACATGTTCTACCACGAAAGTAGTTTCAGATGTATTGAATAGAATATTTGCATTTTTTTGGTGAAAAATTACACTTAAACTTCGTCGTATCCGTATCGTTTCATGCATTTAAATTTACTTTACAAGCTACTGACAGCAAAACATCGTTTTTTTTCTCTTTCATTCAAATAGGTTAGGAAACTAAACATGGGTTCAATTAATTTCATCATATATTGATTTTCATCATAATGTACCATCAATTCAATTTTGGACATCTATTTACTAAACGCAGTATCTATCGGTAACAACTAACACCAAACTATAAATACATACATGATAGAAGTAGATGACATTTTACACGCTTCTTTTATCTTTTTTTTTAATATTACAAGAAGTACGCTACACAAATACAGTACCAAATTCCTAAAATAGTTTCATAATTTTCATATTTCCCAGACATCCATTGTAACTATTTCGTATCGTCATTAGTACAATGACACGACATTTTTTTTCGTATGATAAACAGCCTCCGCACAATACTCGTTCTAACCGAATTATCGATATATTTATAATCGATACATAGAATATCGAATCCAACACTTCGACGTATCCTCTATAATGTTATATTGATGATTCTGGCACAGACTGATTAATGGTTTCGCAATCCTCGATACAATAGATGTCGGCAGCCCTAAACATAGCATTAGAGGTTTTAAATAATTGTACAGTAACCATCGACGCTTTCTCATGGCTTGTAGTTAATGTTGCTCTCTGAAATGCAGCGATGTAATGTGAAGTTGATGTAGAATCGCGCGTCGGTCGGGTTAGTATTGAAAGTGTTGGATGTAGGGTTGTCGCCAGAGCCGTGACTAGGATTTTTGCATAACATGTAAGGATCTCGAAAAGTGTTAGATAAGATTTGAATCTTGCAGTTGTAATACTATTTAGTTAACTAAATAAAATAGGTTAAATGAAATCGTTATTTTCTTGTCACCGTTCTTTTTCCAAGACAATTAGCACAAAGTTTTTCAAAAATAACTTTGAAAAATAATTAGAACATCTACGCTTATGAATCCGAAGTATCACTACATAGTATAAAACAAAGTCGCCTTTTATATCCCTATGTGCGCTTAAATCTTTAAAACTACGCAACGAATATTAATGTGTTTTTTTCCAATAGATATAGTGATTCAAGAGGAAGGTTTAGTATATGTATAATACAAGCATCATATACTAAGGCAACATTGCTAATTTTAGAGGTTTCTTACGTGATGTCGTAAAAATCAAGTGCAAAATCAACATTTTTGCAAAAAAATACATAAGAATTTGACATATTATTTGTCACTTTTGACGTATTTTGACGTCACGGAATAACTTCATCGTATTTAGGCTCTATTAACTCGACGGCATTGCGAGTATTACTGTTTGAACCCCTTTGTAACGCAGACGAAGTTGCGCGGGTCAGCTAGTTATGTAATAAATAACAAAGTACTAAAATAAAATCTGAAATAATAAAAAAATCTATCCAAAAATATTTAACTTTCATTTTAACCAGCCAAAAATCTTCGTAATTTTAAAATTACACGTATTTACAAATTATTTGTACCTCAACTAAATTTAGTTTAAAGCACCATGGGAGTCCACAAACAGCCCGCAGTGCTAAATTATCTCGCAGTAGGAGGTGTGAAGTGCATTTACGAGGTACGGTGAAAAATTTAAACCATTACTTTAAAAAAATATAAATTGTATTGAAATAAGGTGTTGCCATCACGTAAATTGTAAAGCAAAAATTTCAGAATACCGAAAATTCATCAAAGAGTCATTAATATTATAATTTCTTAGATATGTACTACTTTTTTTATCATAGACACTAGATTTAAGATATGATGATTGTAGGCGACAGAATCAACAATTAATATTTTATTTAATCTACCTAAGACTTTAGGTACCTACTGTCGACAAAGGCGCCATCTATAAATAGTTTAAATAATTATATTTAAACCTCTTTTGCGTAAATACATTTTGAATTGTAATAGAGAATAGATGTTCGCGCTTATTTTGAATTTCGAACATTCCATTACCGAATACAGACGTTTTGTACATTTCTTCTCAACTTTTATTTTCTTAGTTTTATTTTATGATTCTTAACTCCTCTCTCACTGGCAGCATTAGATTCTTTACAATGATATTAGTTTAATTCAAATAATCTTATAGTATCTGCAATTAAATCCTTTTGTTCCTAACAAACAAAAGAGTATCACTTCGAAAATCGAAAATTATGTTTAGATAAAACATATCGGTTCGGCAGAAGCATTAGTTTTTGTATTATTAATGGGTAACCCTTTGTCGCTACGCTACCAATCGATTTTCGAACCCCGCTCAATACAAAGCACATTTTAAATTTTAAAATCCGATATCTGTATGGTGAAGTTTTTATGCGACTACGATGCATTTTTAACCCTTCCAGCATGTGTCTTTAGGTCAGTGGTTCTTATGTTATATTATTATTGATTTATTGGCTGTGCGCATGATTACGTTTGCGTAGAAATTAGTGTTTGTGCTTATATTATAAAAGTTTTAATCCATAATATTAAAAACTAAAATTTAAGACGCGAAATCGTTTAACAAGTGGCAGTTCGGTCGCAACAAACTCCATTGCCCAAAACCAATTAAGGATTAAATTTCGTTACAAAGTGAAACTACCTACTTCTTGAAACTAACTGCAGCCAAAAGTGACTCAGAAACTTCAAATAACTAAAATTTAAATTTAAATATTATTAACTTTGAATTTAATCAAAGAATGCCTTTTTTCTCCCTTGATATAACTTTATCAGCAGCACTTTCAGAAACAAACCACTTTATACTGTAAATTAAATAACAAAATGTCGGAACATACGAAAGCGAAGCATTTATCAGTTTTGTTTCGAAAAGTTATAAGTTATCAATTCGCAATTCCGGATAGCCCCGTACAACTTTGAGAACCACCGTACGAGGATTGTGTAACCACGCGGTGTCTGTACGTGACAATTTAAACAAATTCTGGACCATTTGGCTTCTAGGGTGGCGGGTTTTTTTTAAGGACTTATTTTAAATAAAAAACGCTATTGAACTCCGCGGATGATATGCGGGACGAGTGTGTGGTCTATAATGCAATGTAAGTTGAAGTTTGCTCCAATATTGGTGAAAGTTTGATCAAATGTTCGATGAGATGTAGGTTGGTAGTTGAAGTTTGTTTTCAAAAGTACTATTAAATAGAGCATCATTTTTCTGAGCTGGAGATCGAAATATAGTGTACCATGATCAGGTTGTAACAAAACCGTTAAGTTTTGCTTTAATGGATAGGTATCTAGACAATTTTTTTTATATACAAAATTAAATACCCATGGGCAAGTTTAACGTTATGTAAATATTAGTATCTTCAGCTTACCCAGGTAGATATTCATATTTCATGAAACCACCCATTCTTTCACACCAGAATTTCGTCCACAATTTTTCTCGGAAATAATTTAATCCTATCAGACATCAGGTGTCGACGTGTATCCAAACAAAAACATCCAAAAGTCGTTATACTGAGAATCCATTCAGCTTCTACTGAATATTTAATATTTTCGCGCCATATGCGTTCTCTATCGACAATGGCGAGTCGATCCCGTGAAGGAAAGCCGGGCTTTCTTCCAATAATCCCGCACCAGCCGGGGATCAAGTTAACCGACCCCACTGGAGCGGATTTGGAAAATAGACTACGTAAGTGGGATGACTTATTAGTTTTTGTAACATCAAATTCGTGGAAGATAGTTGCTTGAAGCACGGGTTCAACACCGGCCGGCTTGTACCCCTAAATCTTAATGTGAAAAAGATTTATGTGCAATTTTTCAAAAAACGGTGAAGGAGAACATCGTGAGGAAACCTGCGTATAGGAAAAGGGTTCTAAAAATCCTTTGAAGATATGTGAAATCCCCAATCCGCACTGGGCAAGCGTGGTGGACTATGCCTAATCCCTCTTCGGAGGAGACCTGAGCTCAGCAGTGGGCAGTAATGGGTTGGTACAGTACAGTACAGTTGCTTGAAGGGTTTTGATGGTAAGGATTTGAAAGTAAAAGTAAGAAAGCATTTGGTTTTTCAATTACCTAATACAAAGCAATATTGAATAACCGTTATTAAGATAAAAGTTATGAATTACTTAAAAGAATAAAGTGTATCATTAAAATTAAAAAATGTAAGTCAACAACAAGGAAAAAATACCCAAAAATGCGATGTAAGAATGCATCGCGTGCGCTGCTAAAATTATTGATTATAGAACAAAATGATGTACTACGGGATTGTAGGTCTTATTAAAATCTAACAGTCGGCCTGAATCCCTTGACTCAGACGAAGTTGCGAGGATCAGCAATTAATGTTTATTTTCGCTAAAGATATCCAACATTTTCAACAAGACATCAATTTATAAAAGTATCAATTTCCTAAATTAATGAAACATCAAAATCGCCAATTGCGTTGTATCATCTGTCAGCGCCTCCCACGCATTACCATTCATTTATAAGGGAGACAGACCAATTTATATAAAAGAGGGGTCACTTATAATTGAATGTAAAAAATCGTCGATAGCGGGCCTTTTCGACCAGGGGCGGCATCGACACGGTTATGTAATTTTAATAATAAATGTGCAACATATGGTGGACGATGTGTTATGTTATTTGTTTTTTTTTTGTTATTTACAGATATATTTTGGGTTTTATAGAAAACATTTTGATTTTTTCTTTTTTTTCGATTTTGATGTTGCCCAAACTTTAACATTCTGTGTTAGTGAAATTAATATAAAACACGCAAATAAAAAAGTATGTTGGGTAATAGGGTAGATATGTCGTATCTAACTAATATAAAGCAAATATAATGGTATGTTAGGTAAATAAAGTTTGGTAAGTTTAACGATAGGAAGTCTCAATTGCCTGATCTATAAAACACAAGTTAATTACTTTTTTATATGCTTTTAAGGATAACCTAAAGATAATTTTCAATGAGAGAAGTTACATGTAGAAGGTGGTATAATGTCGACAATAGTATTATAATCTTCTACTGTTAGAATATAATCAAAGTTATATCCAATATTCTTATTTCTTCAATTCCATATTGGTATCACAAATACAACACAAAACAAGTCGACTTTTGCTTACCGTATCATTTCCAATAAAATCTCACCCTAACTTATAAATATAGACATATTAGTTTCTGAGAAGACGTCCGCAAAGCCACCCTTCGGACAATTCTAGTGGAGCCGGTGTATATCTTTGAAAAATCCCATATCTCCCTACAAGAATCACACGCTCGCCCGCACACGCCTACGTACGTTATACAAGGATGTAAGGATCAATGGATGTGACTAATTTAATGGGAAGATTGAGGAATTGAAAAGTATTTCAATGTGTTTGAGCTTTCGTAGTTTTTAGTAATAATATAAAGGCGAAAGTTTGTATGTATGGATGTATGTTTGTTACTATTTCACAAAAAAATTCATCAAAATCGGTCGAGCCGTTTCGGAGGAGTTCAAGTTCGAACACCGTGACACGACAATTTTATATATTAGATATAGTCTTGTAATAGGATAATGTAGGTTTAAAGGAAAAAGTTGTTTAATCACTTAATCCTAATAATATTATAAAGGCGAAAGTTTGTATGTATGGAAGTATGGATGTATGGATGTATGTATGTATAGATGTATGTTTGTTACTCTTTCACGTAAAAACTACTGAATGGATTTGAATGAAACTTTACCACAATATAGCTTATACATCAGAATAACACATAGGCTACAATTTTTGAACCCCTTTGTAACGCAGACGAAGTTGCGCGGGTCACCTAGTTGTTTAATAATATACTGTAGCTAAGCGAAATTTTGGAAATATCAAATCCTTCCCTAATCTATCTCAACTTTATGTAAATTTAGGTTTATTAAGAAAACAGTTAAACACAAAATAATTTATTGAAACGCCGAGCCACGCTATATACATTAAAGAAAAAGGGTAATAGTAAGAAGTAGTATGCATTAACAGGTATCACAAAATCTGTTATTTCTTACATAACACTGACGACATATCCAACATGTTATTTGTAAAAATGTCTCATGTAGCAAAAGCTCTGCATACCTATTACAAGACTCACCGTCAATATTACTAGCTACTTAAAGTAAGTGGAATGATGTTTTTAAAAAAATAATTCAGTAATTTACAGTACCTTCGAATTTCCCATTATCATTGAAATGAAATGAAATACTTTATTTTCAACATTGATGACGAACTCATTCTCGTTGACATCAAAAGTTAAAAACTACCACCAGTTCGGACACAAAAAAAAATAATTATAGCCACCGTCCTGAGAAGAACTAGCAAGAAACTCAGCGGGCATGTTTTTTTTGTAAAATGTTATTTTTTTTTAAAGTATTTGTACAGTATTATACAATTTTACATTAAATATACATTGCGCACTAGATCAGATACGCAATTTTATTTTATTAAATAATGCGATGTTTCCAACTGATTCTTATTCTCTTTCCCATTCCCGTTTCTAGTCTTATCTAGTTTATCTATATCCATGCACAAATATACATTCATGACGCTACTTTTTATACGTTTTCTGATACATTTCTTTCGGAATGCATCTTCGGGGGTTATATTATAGCGATAGTGTCGTTGATGCGTTATGAATATAGATTGTGTTTTAATAAACTATATTTACTTTTCCGTGTTCATTTGAAGTCGAGATTGGTGTGATCTCGAATTGTGTTTTAGTAAGTGGCAAACTTTTTCGAATTTATCTTGAGGACTCTATATTTTCTCTATATATTTTGTATCCCTAGATAACTTTAGTATAGGAAAATTATGATTATTTGCCTATCTGAAAAGTAAAGGTCGTTGTGGAGTCACATTGAATGTAGGTATATCAAGATCAAATGAGTACTTTTGGAGCTATTTAAAAATGTAATTTTTAAATTGACACGCTTTTAAGTTTTAAGACTGTATTTTAGTTAGTTACTAAATAGTATTACAGTTGCAAAAGCCCTATTAAATTAAACTATTGAGTTTAATCCCTTACTAATACGATCCTTAAATCCTTAAACTCTAAACAAGCTTATAACAAAAATAAAGTCCAAAAGATGATTTGTATTTAGTTGCATATTCCGATTTGTCTCACGTACGAATGAAACCACCTCAACTACAGATACATGATAAGAAGTGATCGAAAGTACATTTCGGTACAGATCACGTTTCACGTATACTACTAAAAGCTTATGTACTTTATGAATCAGAAATCGTTTGCGTGCTGGGCTGTTGATACGTGATGCTGTTCAGTACAATAGGGGATAAATGGTAAATTTTTAAAGCCATAATAAGAAGTCTATGATAGAGAGGAGTGGAGAGAGAAGACATATTGCGCCGACCCCATCTAAATGGGATAAGGTGTAGCGAAAGAAAAAATAAGAAGTCCATAAGAGACGGTCTTCACTGCTTAGTCGTCACTGTGGTCACCGCTATAGATCTTGACTACACAGGAGTTACAGTGATGGAAGTGTGACGTGAGAGAGATAGATAGTTAGCCTGTTGGCTCGTCTGCATGGCAGTAAAAAGTGTCTGAATTTTGAACATTGTCGATATTAATTTATCGAGGTAGCTTGAATTTATTGTAAACAGTAGGTATAGTATCTACCATTGCTATGACAGGACATATTGCAACCACTTGTATTAGAGTGCACTAATGATGAATGAAATGATTTTTTCATGGTCGAGAAACACGAAATTCTTTGAGAAGGTGTTAAGGAACAATCGTTAAAAATAAAAAAATTAGTGTTAAAACTTCACAACCGAACTGCAGTTCAAAACCAAACGTCAAAGTCAAAGTTAAATCATTTATTTCAAAGTTAATGTGGACACATACATTTTGAAGTTTCAGTTCTTTCTATCTAGTGCAAACTTCTTAACTCTATGAACATCAACACCGATCATAACCCCACCGCTGCGGACAGTAAAACAAAGACACTAGGTCGGGCCTCGTACCGGTGACGTCATAAAACAAATGTAAGCCCACCGTAGAACAGCGCCTCGTAAACCGGTTCCCAATAATCCGACGTCGGCGGAAAAAATAGCCATAGTAAAAACTCCTATCCGTACCTAATAACCCGAGAATATTATCAGAGAGTCGTCGGGTCATAACCTGAAATTGGTTTCGGGGTCCGTAAGTCCCCAGTTTTATATGTCGCATTATGAAGGCCGTCAAACGAATTCACGTAGAAAATCGAATCTATATACGGTGATATTGCCGGCTCCCGGTCCTGGCTGGCTTCAGATAATAAAATAATATACCTCTTTTTACGTCACCTCCGTACGGGTTTTGTCTTCGTGACCTGAGTCAGACAATAATAATATATAACATGCAAATTTACGTCAAATCTTCAGGTGAAATTTTTCGTTTCTAATATTATCATGATATCTCGATTTCAAGCTCTTTCCTAAGTTTCCGAAAACGGTTACATCCCCGTGAAAAGATGGTGGCCCATTGGCTTGTCTGCCTACTAAAAAATACGAAGATTGTACTGTTACAGCTTTATAATACAAAAAATCAAGATCAATCAATTACTTTAAAGTACCATTATAACTGGATTGTCTTTTAAAACAGTGTTCAAAAGAGTTTTGCGCGCAGTGGTAATATTTTGGTGAGCCTCTTAAAATCTATTTTTACAAAATTAATTTTGTAGATATATAGACGAGAGAGAAGTTTTTAGATCCTAGGGGCATAATGTTCACACTATGCATATTTTTCAATAAGAATAAAATATTAAAACATAACGATTTTTATCTAATAAACTGTACCTTGAACACAAAAATATGCGGAACACTTCTAAAAGACAATAGTATCAAATCCTCGTCCTCTAATGTTTCATGTATGTAACCAGTTTGCAAATAAATTATGTAAGAAAATCGTGCCTTTGTTGAGTGGCAAAAGTTTTTTCATTTCTCGACAGTCTCCCAACCAGTAAATACGAGTATGTGAAATAACAAAAATTTAAGAACAAAACGTATAAAGTGCCATAAAAGAGCTTTCCTTTGTGGCGCCTGAGAAATCTCTGAGATGGGAGTAATCGGGCATTTTACATAAGAAAATAATATATTATTCAAAATCCAGTGTGGAGAACGCGACGCCCCATATACTTATCGGTAATAATGCTTGGTCTGCAGTGCGGCGCGGCGAAAACTGCAAAAGTCATAAATGATGAAATTTACATAAATATTTTTGAAACCGAAAATTTCAGTGATATAATAGTGATTTAGAGGACAACGTGACATTTTTCTAATGAGTTTTATCATTTTTATTTGCATTTTTTTTTTTAATTAAACTTAGTCTCTTGATGAACACCATGCACTAATCAATTGAGTAGTTCGCCACAATTGCCGGTTTTTTTTTTTTAATTTTTTTTTTAGTTCATGATCGATAAACGAGCCTACGGCCCACCCGATGGTAAGCGGTCACCGTCTGCACTATCTGCATCCAGTGACCTCCCGTGACCAGGACGTCTGTCCATCTTGTGGGAGATCTACCGACACTGCACTTACCGGTTCGTGGCCGTCACTCCAGAACTTACGCCACTTCAAAGACGCAATTCTTTGGGCTATCCTGTCATACATCGTCTGACATTAGGTACTTAAAATACAAAAACTTTATATTAGACTTATACACTTTGTCTCACAGTAGCAAGCCCACCTCGTACGGTACAAATAAAAATAGAAGCAAGCAGTCCCGGTAAATCCGGCACTCGCGCCCGCCCTATTATGATATTTCTTGATTCCACCCCCCTTCTAGGCAAAGGGTTCTGCAGACTCACTTTGTGGGCTTAAAGCCGTAGTATGTATCGTGAAATTGATATTAAAACCTTTAATGCTATATGGATACAGTTAATTATAACAAAATCATATTTGTTTAATTGCCATCTGCTTATTTGCTTTGTAATGAGAAGTGAAGAAAAAACTATAACTATCAAAAAAAAATTTACACAACTTCAACGAGACTAAAAGCCAGAGTAGTACAGACTTCTACAATGGGCACCCAGTGGTCCTTACCTATTAATAAATAATTAAAATATTTATTGCTTCATGCATAAGTGTGTACATAAGCGGACTTAATGCAATATGTAATCTCTTCCATTCCAATCTACCTTTGTGTATTGATCAGATGAATGATGTGGTAGTAATACAACACAATAAGAAAAAAAATAAACAGTTTGTATGACTTGTCTCTCATTCAATGTCGCGTTTTCACATTAACTCGCCAATGTCCAACACATGAACGAAACAAATGACTGTGACAATCGACCAATATGAAAGTTGGCGAGCCAATTTCCCAAAAAACTTATGTAATAAATACGGATTTTCCATACTTCTAAAAATAACAATTTGTAATAATATATTATAATCGAAGCACTTGAAGAGCGGACGTAAATAATACACGTGGAAGGTTGTAAGGTTAGTGAGGGTAACACAGTCCGTTCGGCTTACCCAGATTTACCCATTAATTTACCCGCTATACCCCTAGATCGTTTACACATTATACCGTTTTGTTTACGTTGTATTTTGTTAATTGTTCCTTGATTATCCTTCATTGATGAAATTTAAATATTTTTAAATTAAGATTGTCAAGATAGGTAAAATAACGAATGCAACAGATTTCGTTTTAAAAAAATACCTAAACTAAACACAACGTCTATGTAAAATGAATCTCTATTTTCTTGGTCACGTTATCACGTTTGAATGGCTAGACTAATTTGGATAATTCTTATTTTTGTATTCTTTGTGATCAGGAGCAGATTATTACCTACAGATTAAATACTGATCCATTAATTACAAGAGGACAGAATATAGAGATGAAACAGAGATGAAGATTTATGTTCAATTTTTTTCTAAAAACGGCGAAGTGAACGGTGAAAACATCGTGAGGAAACCTGCCTATTGGAAAAGGATTCTAGAAATCGTTCGAAGATATGTGAAGTCCCCAATCCGCATTGGGCAAGCGTTGTGGGCTATGCCTAAATCTTCATCTGAGGAGACCTTAGCCCAGCAGTGGGCAGTAATGGCTTCTTACAGTTACAGTACCTACAGGATATACCGTCACGTTGTCACACAGGCCAGTTCAGCGAGTGAGTTAGAGAGTGAAGATCAAAGGTGTGAATGAGACACGGGAACATGATTTTATCACATCTAATGTGACGCAGACGAAGTATCTCCTAATAAAAATGACAACAGTGGAATATAAATCGGCGTAGCTAACCGTCAGTCAGTTTATATGTGAGAGGAAATTGCAAGACACGGTGTTGAATAGCACCTCCAGTATCCGTGTTTACATCTACACGTTACAAATGCGATACATCAGCACGGTTCTGATGTACTTACCTACTGCCGTAGTAGGGCTGACACTGAAAAAAAACGAAAAATATTTTTTTTTATAAAGATTTTGGGATGCGTTAGTTTGGTAGAAGCATTTTAAATGACTGTATTTAATTGTATCAGATCATTATTGGTCATTATTTAGGTCGAATCTCATCTTGTACTTTCTATAGGTAGGTACGTAAGATGGTAGAATTAACAGTATTGAAAAGATTCAAAACCATTTCCATAAAATAATTAAATATCATAAAAAGTGAAGAAAGTTTTTTAATGGACCTATGTAGGATCGGTCAGAATTTTCCATACCTAACATAAAAGCACGGATTAAAGCATTCAATTCTTAAAACCCAGAAATTATCGCAACCCACATATTCATAAGTAATAACTTACATAAACGTACCTAACTGTTCACCTGAAATTTCTCACAATTAATATCCCATATCATAACATTCCAAAATGCATCCATCATAACTGCTTAAAATGGTCATTCATGGATTTATTTAATAAACTTATTCAGACTCTCGTGGTTTTCTATAATACTTACATGCATTTTCAACGGGTTCTTACCACAATATTTAATTAATTGAGTTGTATTGATATTTCAACGTTGTTGCAAACATCATGATCACGAGAAGACTGGATACTGCGGGTCGATTTAAGAACAAACAAATCTGTCTACCCTCTTTCTCGTTCGCTTTTGGGTAGTACCACTGGAACTCGAACTCACATCACGAGCATGAACATGAACCCTTAGTGACTGTTGTGTTTAGCACTGGATTCTGGATGGTTGAAAATGCATGAAAGATTTATTTAATGTTAATTATGTTAACAACCAATACAAAAATATTTAAATATCACACCTTTTTAAACTACTTAAACCCTCATCTCTTACCCCACATTTATGTAAATCACTTGACCATTTGACCCGAGAGATGATCTTGTTACAATTTTTATCTCGCGGCACGTGATATTAAACAGGTTCCGGTCCCCTGTGGTACAGTTTTGATCTTATATGAATGAGATGAACGATTGACCTCAGTTCACGGGTTCAAATAAACTGTTAATGTGATTTGAGGTAAAATTGGGGTTTATTTTGACTTAAATGTGCATGTGATTATAGAGTATTAAACATATTTAATTCCAGTTTGTTTTAATTTCTTTAGTTTTGCTTCCAATTTCGAAAATAAAATATGGTATTGTAGTGCAAGCTTAGCTAAATCCCTTTCAAATAAAAAAAACTGACAAACGAACATGTAGACACGTCATATACCTACACATTACACTGTCGTTTTTCGTCTGAGATAAAAAATGGTAAAGCACAATGCACTTTTTATTTATTAATACACCTATAATCCCAATTGTCACCAATAAAAACATTTTATTTTTCCAGCATGTGACAACCCTGTATGTTTCAGTTAAACACGCCATATGTATGTTTCAGGCAGTGACCAAACACTCGCACGCCAACGGACGCTCCGGAAATGGAAAGCATACAGAAATATATGGAGTCGCTAAGTGATATTTTTGGTAAAGACGTTGAGTTTTCTCGATTCATAGGACTATGAATGGCAATTAGTAGTAATGAAACAAAAAAAAAACAATTATAAAGTAATGGAAGTAACTCCCTGTACGATTTGGAAAATGTGGAAGACCTAAGTAGAGTTTGAAAGATGATAAGAAAATTTGAGACATGAAAGAAGACTTAGGCATGTCAGACTAGGAACAAATGAAGAGAAAAAAAAACTTGAGAGGTGTCAAGGGACACCCGGATGGAACGAAGTTCTTTTCGATTAATTAGTGAGGGAAATGTAGTAAAATTTTATTTTTTAAATTATTATAACTTAAATAAAATATTTTGATCACAGCGCCGTCTAGCATTAATCATATAAAACAAAATAAGGAATTGTTTTAAAAGATTTTGATCACAGCGCCATCTAGCGATAATCATCTAAAACTAAAAAAGTGTCGTGACAACTTTTCGTAAGATTTTTTTTCCGTCTAACCGCCTTTCGATAACGCGCGATAAAGAACTTCGTTCCAATTAGTACACCGACACTATTTGAATGGGATAACGTTGAGCTAAACAAAAAGAACTAAAGAACAAGTGCTTTATATTCTCAAAATATTATTATAGCTTTTAATAAAATATTATTTAGTGAAGATCACATCAAATTTTACTTGAGTAGCTTTTATGTAATTTGCTCTGTTACGAACCTTAACGTACCTATTGGAAAAATGTCAAATATGTATGTTTAAAAAAAACGTCTTAAATTTTTTATATTTCATTGCAAGTATAGCATCAATATCGCCTCTACACCTTCCTCTGTTCCAATATAGATTGTCGTCCGCACATTTAGCAAGCTGATCCTAAGCAAGGTTCGTCGACGGCCCCTGATAAATAAGTAACCCTTACTTAACTGATGCACAAGCTCCACTTAACTGTGTATTTATGGTACCACTTATTCAGCTGCCAATTGCTGAAGTGTCGATATTTTTGTAGGAATAATTCAGTTTATGTCCATTAAATATCTGTAGCTTTAGTAGGTAATATTATAAAGAGGTAATGTCGTGATGTTTGTGATGTTGTATGAGTATATTGGCCAAAGAGCTAGTTTAAATGTTTGGGTTAGTATTTGAGGCAAGCTGAAAACTTGTTCCATAGTTCTCCTGATATACCAGAACTGGAACTGCAGACCTGTCTGCTGAGTAGAGAGGCTAAAAGGATCACTTCATTAAAAAAATATATATAAGAGTGATGTTGAATGTCTTTATAGGGGGGTAATCTTTGGATCTCCTGAATCGATATTGAAAATTCGTTTACTAATAGGAAGCTATGTTATTGTGATTGTATGTCATAGGCTATATTATTATTATAATTATTCTGCAATTAAAATTAGGTACAAAATGTCTTTTGTCTCAGGAAAAGTAGAGCGGGTCACAGTTAGGTAGATCTAGTGCAAGTTTTAGAATATTTTTTAGGTAAGTAAAGGAGCACAATATGGCTTCGTGAAATAAAAGCTTTTAAAATACTAATTGAAAACAGTTTTGATTTTTTTAGGTTATTCCAATATCCTTTCTTTCATCTTTGATCACATTATATGTGTCATAATTAAAGCCCTTAACCAGTGTAATCACGTAAAGAAAACACGAACCACCAATAAATTCCAAGTTTCATCGTAAAACATTAAAACAACATCGTAATATCCCAAGATATTTAGTAGGTAGGGGACAAAATCTGTTATATCACTTTAAACACCCAACCCCGTGGCACCCTAAAGTTTTAGGTAGGCCAACCCGACCTTCGGAACTACTATCTATAAACCTCTGATAACAGAAAACATACAACTGTTCAAATTACAAGGAGTATGTCTTCGTCAACTTCGCGTTGGCAAATGTTTGAACCAAGTTTTTGATGTTGGCTGTTAGGAATTTTATTTTAAAAAGGGATGTGAATTTGGGAAAATAAACAAGTTTTCACGAAAGAATAAACAATTACTAATACTATAATTAATTAAAATAGTAAGTTTACCAAGCTTATTTAACAAAATCAGGGTACAATAAAAAATGTGAAAATAACCCAACTGTAAATAATTATCTACTTAAAAACCCATTAGATATAAAATTACCAAAATATTTGTTAGTTCTAACAAAAAACTCCTCCCACAATTCAAATAAAAGTCCATTTTACCTCTCATATGTTAGGTACCTACATAAGTTCCGAGCCAATGGTCAAGCGGTCAACCCTTCGAATGAAAGAAAAAATATAATAGTTGGTAGGTGCGATAAGGATAGAATGAGAGCAGGTAAAAATAGAATCTTAGATGTAGGGGTGCGATAGTTATGATACGAGTATTTAGTTTATTGCAATATCTTCGACTTTCTACATATTGCAAAGTTATTATTATTTAGTAAGTAGGTATAGATTGATAGCTTTGAGATAATATATTATACTAGGTGACCCGCGCAACTTCGTCTGCGTTACAAAGGGATTCAAAAATTAGCCTATGTGTTATTCTGATGTATAAGCTATATTGTGGTAAAGTTTCATTCAAATCCATTCAGTAGTTTTTACGTGAAAGAGTAACAAACATACATCCATACATACATACATCCATACATCCATACTTCCATACATACAAACTTTCGCCTTTATAATATTATTAGGATTAAGTGATTAAACAACTTTTTCCTTTAAACCTACATTATCCTATTACAAGACTATATCTAATATATAAAATTGTCGTGTCACGGTGTTCGAACTTGAACTCCTCCGAAACGGCTCGACCGATTTTGATGAAATTTTTTGTGCTTATCCGGTACCTATGAGAATCGGCCAACATCTATTTTTCATCCCCTAAATGTTAGGGGTAGTCCACCCCTAATTTTTTTTTTCGGCGCAGACGAAGTTGCGCGAGTCAGCTAGTTAATACATAAATGAGTGTTCGCAAGGTCAGGGTATTGGAGGCACGTTGTCCAACTCATGGTAGACCTTTTAGTACTACCTGATGTCTTAAACATTCACGAGGACATCAATTATTGCGTTTTAGTCTGTGAAATAACGACAAAAGTCCTTAATTTTGGTATTTTGTAGATCTACCTATTAAAAATGTATGTAGGTAAAAGGTGAGGAATCTATTTTAAGTACTGAATAGTCTTTGAGCTTTTATTAACTCTTTATTCATTTTGTTACTCAATATTTTCTTAACATCAAAATCATGTCTTTGAAATCCTATCAAATATTAAATCCTATAACGTTGAGTATCGTTTCTACAAAGACGCTTATAAATTGTAAACAGAGTTAGCTATGTATTTTTCAGTGGGCCAAGAGATTACCCACAGAATTACTATTGATTCGAAAGCGGACCCGCTCGGCCGCCTTCCAAATGAGCAGACCCTCGCAGAACTATATAGAGATGATGAAATGTTATATATTAATAATGCGAGAATAAATAAAATTGTAAGGTTTTTTTTTGGTTGTAATGAACTTTGGTAATGGAAAAATGATGATGAATGTCATGTGTTTTTTGTTTACTGTGTGTTTGTATTAGTGTGATATTTGTCATAGAGATGTACTTATTTCATTATACTTGTTCATTTTCAGAAGTTCGGCTAGGGAGAGCTACAACAACGGCTTAATCTTTGATTCCTTTGTTTCAAGAAGTTTTGTTTTTTTGCTGATAACATTTTAATAGGTAGGTACAGTGTTGTAATTTTTCGCAGCAATAAGAGAAATTGTCTCGTAATGAGTCACTAATTCAAGTTTCTAGAATAAAATTTTACTTGATACCATCCAACAAAAATTAGAATGCTAGAATAAATTAAGCCAAAGTATACACAACAATTCGTGGTCAAACCTTTTATGTTATAAGAAATCCGTTGATTCCAATATCACTTTTTTTCAGACTTACAAGTATATTTAGATATACCTATAATTATTATATTAACAAAATGTGCTACATATACCCATATTGTAAGGGCCCGTTAAGAGCTAAAGTCACTGAGTGGCTTCGATCCAAGACCTATGACGAAACGGAGCGTCTACTTTCCATCTAACGAACACTATAATAATATAATGAATTCGTTAGTGATATCTATTTTATGTATGTACATAATTTTGATTGTTGTCATTTACCTCAATGAAAACTGTTTAAGGTGGCATTCTGGAAACTGTTTTGCTTTGCTTTTTTCTTTTTTATTCTATTTATTTAAATTATTTGGTATTTTTCTTAAATCTTAACATGTTGATTGCAATATTGTCTCACAATTTCTTAACCATTGATTGTTGACAAATGTTATGTAAATGAGGAGCCCTGGTGTCCATAACACAAGTTAGTTCTTATCATGGGCACCAGTGTTCAACCATTTAGTTAAAATACTTGTGTTTTAATACTATCAATGACTTTTGTTTTTGTGATATTCTTAGCATGTTATTTTTGTTTTATCCTAGATTGTAATTATGTGTGTCAATAAAGATATATTATTATATTATTACCTAAAAACCTAGACTTGACATGTTAATAGAACTAGATGGATCCATGAACAAAAAAATAGCGACAGAAAAAAAATACAAATTGTATCATCTCCATACAAATCCGCATCAAAAGTTCGCAAGGCCCAACCTGAATTTATTAAGCTGGACCCTAGAAAGGTTTGCCGTATGCAGATAAGGGATTTATTTAGCGGAAAGGTCCGTCGCAGGGTTAACGCTAAAACGCCTTTGGGTCGGCGATGACCAGGATTGGGACCGAAATTTATTGTCGGCTTTTGGTACTTTGTTGATTTATTAGAGGCGGTGGATGGAAACTTTGATAAAGATTCTGTACGGTAAACAGTTGTGGAGTTTTGAGAAACATTTTGTGTATTATTGGTTGGTGACAATCGCATTTTCGAGGCATTTTCGATCCCTCTTCTGAGGAAACCTGGGACAAGCAGTGGGCAGTAATGAGTTGTTACAGTATTTTCAAGTAATAAGGAAGGTTAGTTTACTTTTTAAATTCACTTTTCCCAAGCATGGAACTAAATATTTTATTGACGTAATATCATGAACAGCAGAGTGTAGTTTCGAAGAACTAGTGTGTGTAATATTGTGTCAATGTCGTAGATACGCTTACATTTACGCGGAATACTTCGGAATACTTTTAATTTATTTTATTATTCATGACCTTGTTTGAAGATATTTAAGTTTATATGAGTCACAATATAAATGAACGGCAGTTTCAAATAGTAAGTACCTACCTATTGACTTTTCTTCTCAACATTCCCACTCAAAACCAATCATTAGGGACATACCTACATGAACTCATTTATCTATTCTAAGTCAAAGTCAAAGTCAAAATCATTTATTCAATTTAGGTGCATTATACACACTTATGAATGTCGACATTACATACATTAGTAGTAGTATACATTTATAATTTTATTAGTCTATCTTATTTAGCATCCATCTAATCACTTTCAAATACATTTTTTGATCCATACACCAGTTGATCGCCTGGGAGGAGTGGAAGTGTCCACACATATCCATCCTCTAAATAGTTGGAAAAATTAATTAAAAATTATTCTATTTTATACGACCCACCGGACAATTAAGTGCTTTCCGCCAATTTCCAGCAATCTATTAAGCTTAGTAGGTATATACTTGTTATCAATTTAAGAAAAGCAGAATTTCAACTATATTTCACAAAAGAATCATTGTTATTTACTTCATTCAGTTCGTTCCAGCATTTTCCTTTGGTCCGTGAAACAGTTTCGAAAATAGAACCACGGAGATACATGTGAGTCGGACCGTAGATGGCGCCAATTACGCGCCGGCCGCTACGTGACGTGTGTTCAAATGATAAGGACAGAACTACGTTGGATTAACATGGATACTATACGAAAAATATTGTTATACCTAATCCAAACTTACTAATTACTTTTGGGCAATATAAGTTCAAAACGGTGAAGTAAACCTTTGAAAATAATTGAGCCTGATCTGTCTACTGACGAGACCTGAGCTCAACTGTCAACATCAATGAGTTACTACAATATTATTATACTACAACGTGTTTGATGTGATTTTCAAATAATCTACGTATTCCACAAGTTTCATAATAGAATAGAATAGATACTCTTTATTGAACACCACAAAAACATGCAAAAGAAACACATAAAAAACAGTAGGTACAGTAAAGTGTTACAATTGGCGGCCTTATCGCTTAAAGCGATCTCTTCCAGGCAACCAATTATACATGTGTAAAAAGTAAGTTTGCTAGGAAGGTGGCATCAATGGAAGAAATAAATTTTCATACTTTGACAAAATTAAATATACACTTTTATAACATAACTAGCTGACTCGCGCAACTTCGTCTGCGCCGAAAAAAAAAAATAGGGGTGGACTACCCCTAACATTTAGGGGATGAAAAATAGATGTTGGCCGATTCTCATAGGTACCGGATAAGCACAAAAAATTTCATCAAAATCGGTCGAGCCGTTTCGGAGGAGTTCAAGTTCGAACACCGTGACACGACAATTTTATATAACATAATATTAGCGAGAAAGTGTCTAATCATATTGCGAGGTGCGGTGTTATTCAAAAAGAAAGTATAAGCAAATTGTTGGACAAATATCGATCACTTATACGATATTGAACACAAACTTTAATGTAGCTCAAAATACTGACACATTTCTTGTTAGATTTAGTTTACAGATTCCAATAAACATAATATTTCATTGAAGTTTCTAATTCCAATAAGAAATCAGTAACAGCGCCATCTATTAGATAGTATTATGTATTAATGACTTATCAACTTATTTTACTGGGTTCAAATAACAGATGACGTTAATGCCGAAACGTTTTGTTTATTTGTATAACAAACTCACAATTTTAGAGTATTCTAGAATAAAATGTGAATTTTTGTCTTTTATTTTGATAACTCAATGACCGATTTGAGAAGTATTTTTTTTTATTTTATACTTTCCAGTCCAGGTAAGAATCTGATGATTTGGGATGGTAAACGATTTTAACGAATCTCTTATTAAGTAGTTCAATTAAATATTTAATCAAGTAGTTTTTGTGCCATTCGTCAAAAATGATTGTTTTATTTTTATTAACATACATGTATTTTTATCTACATGTGTTCACTTGGTACATCCACATTAATCTGTCCCCACAGTTCGGACGGTCCTAACCCAAAAGTCCGCCCTTTAAAGTACACATGTAGCGGCCAGACACGTGTGTTTTACGACTAGGGTCCGCGCTATTGGAATCGACCGCGAATGGAACTCAATTTTTTATTTACAGATCGGTCGAGTTCAATATTTTGTCTAAAACATAGATAGGATAGAACTTCTTATAAACAATAATTTATTGGAACGAAGTTCCTTATCGCGCGTTATCGAAAAGGGGCTAGACGGAAATTCTTATGAAAAATTTGTCACGACACTTTTTTGTTTTAGATGATTATCGCTAGATGGCGCTGTGATTAAAATCTTTTAAAACAATTCCTTATTTTGTTTTATATGATTAATGCTAGATGGCACTGTGATCAATAAAATATTTTGATCACAGCGCCATCTAGCGATAATAATCTAAAACAAAAAAGTGTCTAAAACAAAAACTTTAAAAGTGTCGTGACAACTTTTCGTAAGATTTTTTTTCCGTCTAGCCCCCTTTCGATAACGTGCAATAAGAAACTTCGTTTCAAAAATGAGCCTTCCCAATATTCCAACACTGTTGCAAGCACATAATATATATGATCACGATTTTAATAAAATCAGTTTCCCTTTTAATATTCACTTAAATGACATTTAAATCTATTCAATAACAATATTCGTCGCATAGACTTTATATCAACTAAAAGGGACCACCCACTAGAATGTTCCAAATATTTCCGACATAAATATAAGCCGAGAGCCGAGGTCTGACCGTCGTTAGGGTGTTTTGTCCGAACAGTGATTGATGCAAACAATATTTCAGCAGTTTGCTTATTTATTCGGAGGCCTGTTCGAGGCATAATCCTTTTGTGTTATGCGATGTGTAAAGTTTTCTTTTGATAGGTTTTGGTAAATGTTGGTTGATTTTATTTGGTTTATTTTTGTTATTTATTCGTAACTATTATTTTTGTAACAATAAATTTTCATTTTAAGAAAAAAAAAAAACTATTGACGACCTGGGTGGTTAAAATAGATTAGATTATTTTTAGGTTTAGGAACGTAAAAACTACTGAATGGATTTGAATGAAACTTTACCACAATATAGCTTATACATCAGAATAACACATAGGCTACAATTTTTGATAATACGGGACGAACCTGAAGTACACGCGAACGAAGTCGCGGGCAAAAGCTAGTATGAAGTAAAAATTGTAATACATTGTTTATCTTGCTGGTCTTTAAGAAATATAATGTGTTAAAATATTATTTTTAGGTTATAAGTGGGTTGTGTGTTAGCTATCTTCTGTCCTTCGAACTTTAGACTCTAGATCTTTATTTATTTTAAGTTGATTTTAGAGAGACGGAAAAATGTGCCGAGTGCGTAACGCGTCGTGCCGTCCCTCGTAACCCCGCGCTGGGTTCTGGCCTCAGCAGGGGTTCGGACCCTGTGTGAGCGGTTGGAGGTTTAAGTGCGGTTCAACAACCACATATCCCAGCCGCGGTGATTTCCCCAACTCATAAAAAAAGTTGATTTTAGAGTCAATCCAATGTATTTGACCTGACCTGTCATATTTGGAAACAATGCATTACAACTTAATAAATGTCTGTATATGTAATGTAGATTACATTAAAAGGGAATCGAAAATAATATAAACAATTTAACAAAATAATATAAATTTATTCATAAATCGTGTATTTACAAATTTTCTAATTATTACTATTAAATAATTATATTATTGTCAATTGATAAATTGGTAACTTCATTAAATTCGCCTAAAATTTCACTAAATATATTTATCCTGAATAATTTTAGTTAATACAGTGCAAAAGCTTGAAGATGAATTAACAAATTAAAGTAAAATAATTCTGGTCATTTCGTTCGGTCAGTTGTTCTTATTCATTCATTCATTTCGATATGTTGATAATTTCATGCATTTTCAACGGGTTCTTACCACGATATTCAATTAATTGAGTTGTCTCGATATTTCAACGTTGTTGCAAACGTCATGATCACGAGAAGACTGGATACTGCGGGGCGATTTAAGAGCAAACAAATCTGTCTACCCTCTTTCCCTGTTAAGTGCTATGTCTTGAAATCTCGATAGCTTCTTTTTACTTTTAACAGGGGTGATGGCTTCAGATTATCGAGTATGTGGAATCCAGTACTAAACACAACAGTAACTAAGGGTTCATGCTCAGAGAGCCTTGTAGATACAGTGAGTGTGGTGTGTCGTGATGTGAGTTCGAGTTCCAGTGGTACTACCCAAAAGCGAACGAGAAAGAGGGTAGACAGATTTGTTTGCTCTTAAATCGACCCGCAGTATCCAGTCTTCTCGTGATCATGACGTTTGCAACAACGTTGAAATATCGAGACAACTTAATTAATTAAATATCGTGGTAAAAAGTATGAAAGTACTAAAGAAAACCGCAAGTGTTTGAATATGTTGATAATTTAACATAAACACACAAAAAATATTTCAAATAAGTATCACGTTTTCACTATCAAATCAAGCTACAAAGGTATAACTTAATCAGATTAAAGGCATCAAAAATTTAAAATAACGACCATAAAATACTGTTCTCATAAATAACACCAACTTTTTTAATAAATAAAAATCCATATTTACATACAATTATTAATAAGCAAAGGTTATAGACACTATAAATATGAACACAAATTTCATACATTCGTTCACCATCCATTTTCCAAAAATTATTCTTCTAATCACAATGAACTGGGGTTTTATAAATAAGTTAGCTGCCCCGCGCAACTCCGTCTGCGTCGCATAGGAATTGTTCCCGGGAATTTTCTAAAAGTACTCATCAAAACGCTTCATTAGAGCCTAAACACGATGAAGTTATCTTGCTTATTGACGGAGTTCCTGTGGCCACTTTCCAGCTCCATCATCACACCTTGATCTAAGCTATCCTATCTCTGAAGTTGGACCAGACTGGTCACAGTGTGCCAATTTAATTTAAAATCGGTTCAGTAGTTTAGGAGTCCATCGCGGACAAACATCGTGACACGAGATTTATATATATTAGAAAGATAGACGAGAAGGAGAGGTAGTTTTTACCTAGTTTATCGAGTAATTTTATGACACCTTGGGTTAGGGCTTTTAATACTTCTTTTTTATATAATTTAGTGTTTAACCTTTCTCAATAAATGGACTATCCAACACTGAAAAAAAATTTTCAATCAGCCATTGGTTTTGAGATTAACGCGTTGAAACAAACTCTTCAGCTTTATACAGGGTGGATCTAACAAAGTGCTGAATGACTTAAAACCTTTTTTATTTTTAGAATCGGCTAAACATTTTTTTCAATATTAAATGGAAACCCGCATAATTTTTTTTTTTTTATTGCCATGTAGGCAGACGAGCCAACGGCCCACCTGATAGTAAGTGGTTACCGTCGCTCATGAACCTCTGCAATGTCAGGGGACACTGAGGGGTCGCTACCTGCATAATTATATTTTCAAAGAAATAGGAGTATTAAAAATCTCCCTGTATACAGGGTGGATCTGTAACTTTGGACAATCTGACGTGGGGTGAATGACCTGTCGAAATACAACTGAGCACCATTTTTATTTTTTTGATCGTTTAAACTTTTTGTTCTGACATTGTATGGAAAACGTACGACTATCGTTGCGGACTTCCATACTATGCTGAATTTTTTTTTTCCAATTTCTAAAATAACAGTGTTTCTAAGTTGTATTTCAACAGGTCATTCACCCCACGTCAGATTGTCCAAAGTTACAGATCCACCCTGAAGATGTTCTCAATTAAAAAAAAACTAATTCATACTAATCTTTCGTTACAACTTGAACTATAGTTTTTATTATTCGATTTCCTTTTTCGTAATGCAATAGATTTAATGAGGGATCGTTTATTTTCTCTTCTAAAAGATTTATTAATTCTACTCTAATAGTTTTCAGCATTTCCGCGACCTGTGAATAAAATAAGACATTAAATGACAAACCATTGATAATTTGTAAATATGATAAAAGAACTCAATCCTGGTACAAATTTATTTTAAATATATCACAGCACCATCTAGCATTAATCATATAAAACAAAATAAGGAATTGTTTTAAAAGATTGTAATTACAGCGACATCTAGCGATAATCATCTAAAACAAAAAAAGTGTCGTGACAACTTTTTCATAAGAATTTCCGTCTAGCCCCCTTTCGATAACGCGCGATAAGGAACTTCGTTCCAAAAAAATGATTTTTAAAAATAGTATAATAAGTAAAGGGTAGGGTATCCTTAAAGTAATGTCGTAGCGACCCTTCAGTGTCACTTGACATTGCAGAGGTTCATGAGCGACGGTAACCACTTACGATCAGGTGGCCCGTTGGCTCGTCTGCCTAAATAGCAATTCCAAAAAAAGTAGGATCTTTATCGAATTTATTTCAAAACTATCTAGCTTTCTGACTAAAAAAGAATCATCGAAAATTATCCATTTATTTTCCTACTATCCACTTGATCGTAAGTCACCCTTGTTTATTAGATATCAGATTAATAAAAGATTGCCTCACCTCATGTTTTTCAACTTGAAACATAATCCATCCATCTTCTAGAGATACTACAAATGTACCGTTGTGGAGTTCTACAGCTAAACTACAACCTGGAAAAAAATGATGATTACAAATCACTATTATACAGGGTGGATCTGTAACTTTGGACAATCTGACGTGGGGTGAATGACCTGTCGAAATACAACTTAGAACCACTTTTATTTTAGGAATTGGATAAAAACATTTTCATCATAGTATGGTAGTCGGCAACGATAGTCGTACGTTTTCCATATAATGTCAGAAAATAAAGTTAACCGATCCAAAAAATAAAAACAGTGCTATGTTGTATTTTGACAGATCATTCACCCCACGTCAGATTGTCCCAAGTTACAGATCCACCCTGTATAGGTATGCAAGTTCAAGTTATATAAAATATATTTTGTTTATTGAATATCTAAATAACATGGAAACACTTTTTTTTGTCTTTCTTTTCCAATGTCATAGCCCGAAATGATTTGTCTTACTACCAAAGTAGTTCCAAGTTAAGCCACTCTACAAAATTTACTTTTAATCCCAATAAATGTACCTATTAGATATTAAATTTTAATAATTGACAACCAATAAACATATCAGCGACTAGTTCTACAAATTACCAAATCATTAAAAACACTACTACTCCAAACTTGGGGGCAGCGCGACGGGAAAGAGTGCCGATGGCGTAACGCGTCGCGTCGTCCTTCATAACTCCGTGCTGGGTTCTGGCCTTAGCCGGGGTTCGGACGCTGAGTTTAGTGCGATTCAACTCCCACATACCGGGATCCGGTGATTTCCTCCAACTAAAAAAAAAAAAAGAACTACTCCAAACTTACCTGAAAACAGAACCAAAGGCAACAGAGGCACCATGGAACACTCCCTAATAAACACCCTTGATGTTTTGACCTTCTCCTGATAAACTAAATAAGGGCTCGCGAAGTACCCTACAGTAGAATTGACAGAGGAAGGGTGTAGGGCCACGAAACCGTCTGATTTGGTCTTAAATTTCAATTCTTCTGGGTTCGGTTGTCGGGGTATAGCGCCACCGGCTTGCATGTGAAATGATTTTTCTGGTGTTAGAACCTGAAAAAAGAGAAAATATTATTGGAACGAAGTTCCTTATCGCGCGTTATCGAAAGGGGGCTAGACGGAAAAAATTCTTACGAAAAGTTGTCACGACACTTTTTTTGTTTTAGATGATTATCGCTTGATGGCGCTGTGATCAAAATCTTTTAAAACTCGTTTTTTATCGCGCGTTACGTTAGGAAAAAAATATAAGATATCTTTTAATCGAAAGGAACTTCGTTCTATTCGGGTGTCCCATGACATCTTTCAAGTTTTTTTTTATTACAAAAATGAAAACGACCGACTTCAATTTCTCAAGCACAAAACGTACCAGTCACATCTTTATCAAATTTATATGAGATAATGCTCAAAAAGAATGATTTCTAAAAAAAAGAATCATCGAAATCGGTTCATATAAACAAGAAATACACGTAAAAACGCATAAAAATACACATTTTTAAACACAGATCCAAAAGTACTTGTTCGATCTTTTAAAAAAAACAATGAGGCCTAAGACCTAACAATCATTCAAATCGAATGACTGATTAATTACCTTAACAACGTTTGGATACAACGCTGCACATAAAATGGCCGCCAGTAACCTGTCATTGTTCCCATTCGTGTTAAGCTGTAAATTAAAAATAATAATTTATAAAAATACAATAAAGGTGTTATTATAAAAACAAATTAAAGTTTGGTGAAACGAAATATCTTCACAACTTTTCAAGGAAAGTTTTTTTTTCTTTAAATTGCAGTCTTTTAGAAATAAAAGCAACAATAAAATAAGGTTGTATCACTAACCTCTTCCCCAGTAAGACCAGCAACAGAATCTTTTCTCATTTTCTTCCTCAAATCCGGCATATCCGGCACAAATCCTATTGAAGCTAGCAATCCTAATAGCTGATGTTTTATATCTGCTAACATTAATAGAGTTTTATGGGATAAAAAGTTTTCATTCGCGAATACTAAGACGGCGTGGGTACTGGATTTCATTGCTAGTTGCCATTTCTGAAAAAAAAAAAAAATTAAATATTTTTGCTAAATATGTACTACTAATATCCACTCAACTGGGATCGGCAACCAAATTGGTTTTGTTTACTTTTGTCAAGTCTGTGGCGGGAGCCAAAATTGAGCACAGTTCTAAAACTTGTTTTGTTTACATTTTTTAATCATCTCATATTTTACGGAGATGATATATTTTCGCTGAAAATGCAATACAGCGTTGTTTAGTAATAATGATTTACAAAAATATAAGATTTAATTAAAATCAAAATTAAAAATTATTGGAAAAAAATGTTTTTAAAAAGGGGCTCAAACACGGTATTGATTCCGAACGAAGTCCCCAGTTTCGCCATCTAGCGAATAGTGACGTTCCCAGTTGAGTGGATATGGGGGCAGTGGGACGATAAATAATGCCGTCGTAACGCGTCGTTCCCTCTTATGTAACACTGTGCTGGGTTTACCTCAGCTGGGGTTTACCGAGTTTGAGTGATAGGTTTTAATGCGGTTCTACTCCAACATACCCTACCTACGGGTCAGGTGAAAGTCCAGCGAAATGTTACTCAACAATAGATTATAAATTCGAAATTTCATGTGTGTAGGTATTGGTAATTGTGTTGGATTTTAATGAAACTACAGTAGGTATAGTTTATTATGGGACGGAGCGACGGGAAAGAGTGCCGAGCGCGTAACGCGTCGCGCCGTCCCTCCAAACCCCGTTCTAGGTTCTGGCCTCAGCCGGGGTTCGGACGCTGAGTGTGAGCGGTTGAAGGTTTTAGTGCGATTCAACTCCCACATACGGGATCCAGTGATTTCCTCCAACTGAAAAAAAAAAGGTATAGTTACATCGAAAGAACATAATCAGACAGAATAATGTCTGCCAGAATCTTTTTATCAGAAGTTTTTGTACTAGATGGAAACTTGCAAGTAAGAACGAATAATATTTGATTTCCATACCCGATATGCTTTCAACGTTGTTAATTGATCACTATTTGAACAAGCAAATTCTCTTCTTTTAGCATCAGCTTCACTCTGAAACAAAAACATATCATACGATAAAAATGGCCAGCATTAGTATTTGTTTGTATGATGTAACATGTTATTATAACAAAATAGCTGCCCCGGGCAACTTCGTAAAAAAAAATCGGGACTACCCCTAACATTTAGGGAAAATAGATGTTGGCCGATTCTCATAGATACCGGATAAGCACAAAAAATTTCATCAAAATCGGTCAAGCCGTTTCGGAGGATTACGGCAAGGAAAACTATGACACGAGAATTTTATATATTAGATGTATTTCTTATTGAAATAGACTTATTTTTGATTACATTTGTAGAATTTTTCATGTTCAAGAAATCAATTTTTCTATCACTATACTTAATCAAAAGTAACTACAAAAGAACAACCCACCTTCTTACCAAAAGGCGCGACGAAAGGACTTTTATGGCTCAAAAAAGCAGCCATAGTCAAAGCTGAATCCACACAACAGAATATAGCACCGAATAGCATTAGTTTTCCTATCCTCACATCGACAGGTAATGCTGCCAAGTGTTTCCCGAGCGCAGTCAGGGCGAATGCCTTGTCTAGTGCACCGACATCTTGCAGGCGACAGAGAGCGCCATCTATGTTCTGTTTTGTTGGTGGCTCTATGGTTTTACCTGGAAGTTTATAAATAGAATAAATTTAGAATTTTATTTGGAATGTGTCATAAATTTAGATAGACAATAGCTGGACCGGTTTTGACAAGATATTTTGGCAGTTAGCTGTAATTATGTATTTTATATCATTTTGGAAAACGACACAGGAGTAACTTAGAGCTTTGGAAAGAAGATGAAGATGCATTTTTAAAAACTTGTCAACTTCATTTATTTATGCAATAAATAAGTTGTGTTAAAATATAAATTATAATGATCAAAATAATATATATGCCGGATTATACTGAAGCGAATATCAAAACATCCATCCAAACACCCATTATTTTTGAAAACGTACATAGACATAGCTTTATTTATGGCGGAAACACACACATACATTGTAATAAATTCAAGAAAAATTACATAAAAACAAAATACAAAGTAATTGAACACGTGGTTAAATAAAAAAAATAAAATATAGTTTCCACCACAAACCAGTCGAGACTCGGCTAAATGCTAGGTGTTAAATGAGGATTAACAACAACCAACACCGAGCGCTGGTTGTCAGCCTCAACTGGCAGTGACGTCACCAAGAGTTGCTACAACTTACAAAACAAAAAAAACTATGTGCTAAACAAAAACATCACAATTATTTGCAAAAAAAAACAAACATTTACAATAACCTCCCTAATTTCAACATTCAAATCACTTTACACAACTCCAAAACTAGATGCCGCCACTCACCCAAAACTTCATGCGTGCTCATATCCTTAAACAGCGGTAATATTTTAATCTTCAACACGAGCTGTTCCAACGGTACTCTGTGTATTTCCGGAACCGGTTGTTCAAGTAAATGGTAGTTGTATCTGTGTGACGTGTATAGATGTACACAAACGCCGGCCATTACTCTACCGGCGCGACCTTTACGCTGTTTAGCGTTAGCTCGGGATACCCACACTAGGTCTAGCGATTCCATGTTGCGATTCGAGTCGAATCTGTAATAGGAATTGTGGTGGGGCTATTGGATATTTGTCAGTGTCAATAGATGGCGCTGCTGTGGCGCATGAGTGTATTAGAATGTTTTGAGCGAATAAGCAAAAACAGAATAGTAGTAAAAATAGTATCTGTAAAAATCCTACTGCTGCCAGTGAGAGAGAAGTAAAGAAGGAATCATAAAATAAAACTAAGAAAATAAAAGTTGTGAAAAAATGTACTAAACGTCTGTATTCGGCTATGGAATGTTCGAAATTCAAATAAGCGCGCCAACATCTATTCTCTATTACAATTCAAAAAGTATTTACACAAAAGAGGTTTAAATAACAAATATTTAAACTATTTATAGATGGCGCTATCGTCGACACAAATTTGTTCTTTACTAGAATATAATAAAATATAAATTATTGATTCTGTCGCCTACAGTATCGTAAAATAAGTTTCTATATGTTAAATGTACAAACTTTTACAACATAATATTTTTTAGTACCACTTGACATTTATAAATAAACAAACCAATTGGTTCGTTTCGTAATCGAGTAGTTAATTTATAATTTATTTTTATTGACGACGCGTTTAATAGTGTGTGCTGTTTTTAAGTGTTTATGAAGTTTTTTGTTACTACGTCGTACCAAATTTAAATTTGGATTTTGCTCAAGATTTTCGTATGTCTTTTATTTATCATTTTACTAACATAACTCCTTAAAAGCTGGTCTGCACATCAAATTTATTTTGCATAAATTTATATTACGTAATGAAATCATTCGTTCTTACATTCATTCTTCTTTTATAAATACTTAAACCAAAGAGAAAAAAAGAAATTTTCCTTACCGTTTCTCCTTCATTCTTCCGCAGTCTATGACAAAAACACAATCGTCTATAGTAACGGAAGTCTCCGCTATGTTCGTTGATAAAACAATCTTTCTGACGCCTTCTCTTGGTTTCTTGAACACTTGAGCTTGTTCCTCGCTCGATAATGTTGAATGTAGTGGCACTAACATGTATTTACCTGTTCTGAAATATAATTAAAATTAAGGATTATGAAAAAAAACTTTATACCTAAAACACTTTAATCCAATATAACTAGATAAAGAATTAGAATGTAAAAATGGCTGCTAAAAACAATCTTTTTATTTCAAACTATTATAATGTGTTTCATTATACTTGTAAAATTATCTATTGTTTAATTTCTAGGATTTTAAGTCTAATGAATTTAATTTTTGATAATAATATTTTCTAACGCTTCCTTCGAAACTGTCTATTTTACTATATTTAATCGAAGACCATACAAAAGATAATGTTAATGGAACGTCATCATGTGTATTTCGTTTGAGAGTTTAAATATACTGAACAAAATCCTTGTATTCACAGTTGTTAAGCCTAGTTTTCAAAAAATGAATGAACTCAGTTCATAAGGTGAAAGAATATTTCTGAACTTACTTTGGACTAAATGTGTGGCTATCAACCAATTGATCATACAAAGACATGATCTCTTGAATTCCAGGTAAAAATATCAATATAGCACCCTGCCTAGGCCATTTATGATCACCGTTCACAATGTAGTTTAGAACATGCTCCACTAATTCGGAATTTATCTGTAAACATAATATTAACATGATTTTCTACACTAATAATACGTTTTTGTGACTTGAATGAATTATTGTACTTTTAATACATTAATTAACGCCGTCGTTCATTCCTTCATTCATTCATTGAATGACTTCAATAATAAATTGTGGTTGATTATTATTTTTATTGTATTAACACGTTTATTTTAAAGTTAGCTGTAACCATTCAATCTTTCATTCATTTATAATGTGTCGATTTATTTCAATTATAAATTGGTAATTGATCCAATTTGCATTCTACTCCACATAAAATTAATTTCAAAACGCAATATAGTTGTAATTATTCAATTATACATCTATTGAAATCGAGAAGCTGATTGTTAAGTGGTTAATTTTTTTTTACTCCATCATGACATTCATTTCAAAGTACGAGTTAGATGCAACCATTCAATCATTCGTTAATTCATTCATAATTCAGATTAAATTCAATAACAAAAAAGTAATTAATAATTATTCTTAGTACATCATGCCATTCATTTCAAAGTGTATTCAGTCATTCATTCATTCATTCATTCAATAACACATCAGATCAGTCAAGTCATTGAATGAATATTATTTATCTAAACCCACCTTCTCAGTGTCCATAAGATACATATTTTTGCACGTAACTTTGCTACATTTCGGATACCTAGCTATGACCTGTCCTATTGTTAGATTTTCATCCCGTATCGATATTTTAGGAGCTTCAGTTGAATCAGATCTGACGTCACAAGTTTCTAATTCAGTTTCTAAGTCTATTCGCTTTTCTTTATCACCTGTAGATAATAATGGGAACTTTTAAATGAGGTTTTACAAGAATGTTTGACAAATATATGTTTTTTTCGATTGAATTTAATGCTTAATGGTTATCACGCAAGGCTTAAAATACAATACTACAGGATGAACAAATATGATCAAAATATTAAGTTATATTTTGAACCTTAGAACCATTTAATACCTAACGCCCATGCAGGGCATTGAATTACATGTGGACTATGTGAACGAAGTCTAAAACCTAAATTAGGTTATAATTAATAATTTTAATATTCCCATATCTATTAATAAATGTAAGTTTTAGACAAAAATATTCAAATTTTGAATGATAGATAATGCACTCAGTAAATCATACCTTTTTTAACTTTACGAGTATATTGTCCGTTTTCTTCTAAAACGTAATTTGTCATGTCCATTATCTCTTCAAGGAAAAATTGTTCTACTGGAAAAGTTCTACCTGTAAACATTTAAAAAATACATATTTGCAATCTCCTTTGTGACATCTGAAATCTTCGAAAATAAATTGGAAAATTGGCATTTCGAATAGTTATATCAATGTAACATAATTTAAAATTCACCCTGTATACTGTATGTATACTCGTATATATTTTATTTTGTGAAAAATATTGTGTGGGGTAAAGTTAATCAGGATGATTTCATGCAATAATTCCTTGCAGTTTGGTTAACATAAACCATCCTAATACTAATATTCCAAAGCTAAAGCAAACAAGTATTTCAAACGAGTATTTACACGTACCTGGTATTTCCAAGACTGGTACATTTCCAAAATAGTCCGAGAACAGATCAGCATTTAAAGTCGCACTCATCAATATTACTATTAAATCTTTTCTCACTTTTACCAGATCTCTTAATATTAATAGCAAGAAGTCACTCTCTTCAGATCTTTCGTGAACTTCGTCAACTAAGATATGTGTAACGGACTTTAGTTGGGGATCGTATTCTAATCTTCTCAATAAAATACCGGTTGTACAGAACGTTAAACGAGTTTTGGAGGATATTTTGCTTTCTAGACGTATCTGAAATAAGAAATGGAGATATTTTTTTTAATGACATTAGACAATGAATTAGAAAATACATTTTTTTATAGTTTCTCAAAAAATATCTAAATTTTCAATAGTAACTGGCCTCACACATATTTGAAATGTAATTCTTGCGTGCAGGCAGGATGGCACACACTTGGCAACTGTTTAAAAAGCGACAAATTTTGCTCTATTCAAAATTAATGATCTGCGCAGGATGGGCGCAGAGCATATAAGGCTCAAAATACAGTATATTAAGTTTATTCTTTAAGTACTGTCGTGTTTTAGTTCTTTAAACACTTTGACATCAGGCATATATTTGATAACTCACTATTTGTGACTCACCCACGTCAGTAGTTAAAGATTAAAAAGTAAAATATCTATAATGAGGTATTAATATAACCTGATATCCAACAACTTGTCCAGTTTTTTCCACTCTTTCATCAGCAACTCTGTCTGCTACACCGATGGCTGATATCCTTCTAGGTTGCGTACAGATAATCTCAACGTGTTCCGGACCGTCTTTGGAGAAGTTTTGAAGCCAATCGTCTAAGATGTATTGTGGTACTTGAGTGCTTTTACCGCAACCAGTTTCACCGCTTATTACCACTATCTGCGAATCGAGAGCTGTGTTAAATATGTAATGTTCTTTTAATTGATTAAAAAAAAATTAAAACACCGTTAGGACATCAATGTGTATGTCATCTATACAGGGTGATTTCCTAGTGAGGGTACATATTGAAGGTCATGGTAGCTGATGGTTATATACGACCAGTAAAAATATTATTACCAAAGAATATAGTTTAATGCCTTAGTAATCACAACTTAAAAATATCTAAAATTCTTGCAAAATGATGGTTTTTCGACAGCTGATGGGTGTGGCGGTGGTGTGGGGTGCGCGAGATCACTAGAAGTCATTAGTCAACACTCTTTAAGCCGAAATTGTTTATGTTTGAGACGGTTTGGTGAAATTAGATTTAGAAAAAAATCAAAAATATTTTGTAATTGTATCAATTTTTTGTAATATTCCGTATTAGAACAAAGTACTCATCACCCTCCTGCAATATGTACCCTCTCTAAAAAATCACCCTGTATAAGAAGTCTGAGCCTAGTAGTGAATTTCATTTCATTTCAATTTTATCAAATATCAAATACCAATACCTGTGATTTCTTCATAGCATTTAAAATGTCATTTTTCTTCTGCCAAGCTGGTAGTTTTCTTCGATCTGACATCATTTTGTTGTATCTATTATTATCTCTCTTTTCTAACCATCTTTTAGCAATTTCTTTATTTTCCCTCAAAACTTCATCAAAATTAATTTTATCTCGTATCTCTTTCAGAACACCCTTTTTATAATGACTCGGTTTCTTTTCGTTTTTACCATCGTTTTCAGTTAGTTGTGGAAATAACAAATCGGACGGTTCTAAAAATCTTCTAGTGTCAAATTTTAAAAAGTTAACTATATCTTCTTCATTTTGTAACAATTCTACTATAGAATATATACTAGGTAGACCATCTTGTGCTAACATTTTTGCTTCATCAACAAGTCTTAACGTAATCTTTAAGCATGTTTGATCAGGTATTAAATCCGTTCGACTTTCAGTTTTAAAAAACAATAACGGTGGTTGGTACGGATATAATGTTTCTTCTGGAAACCTGACCTCTAATTCGTAAGTCACTTTCTGAGTTTCAATATTTTCTGCGGGTTGAGGTTTCTCCGGGTTAATGTCATGTGAAAATTTACATTTGTCACCGAATCTGCAGTGTCCTTTTAAAATAAGTTTACACATATCTTTAGGTTTTTTATTATAGTTTATATTAGTTTTCTTTTTCGGTACATCAATTTTACTTATGTATAGCTTTGTAATGTAGTCTAGATCCAATTTAACACACCAAACATCTGCATCTTTCGTTTTGAAACTCGTATCGTATATGGATTCGAGTACTGCTCTTTCGTCAGATCTCATTTCTTCAAGTTCCGATTTTGATGGCACATTTTGCGGTTTATCCTCAGGATCTACGTTAAAATATTTATAAAATAGTATTTCCAAGGATTTTTCTACGCTTTCTGCGGCCATTTCTAGTGCTTCTGCACAATGTGCTTTGTGGAAATGATACCTGCAATTTAAAATATATTTTGTTAATAAAAATATAAATCTTGTTTCATAGCCCAAAATTAAATTAGCTAACAGTCAAGTTTTAAATTTATTACTGTTTTTACGGAACAATGTGTTGTGAAATACTGTCATAAATAAAATAACATTGCATAACTTATTACCCTTACTTTTCTAACTTGGATAAGGCGAAAGACCTCAGCCTAGCCTCTGAGCTTTCAATGCCAGGTTTAATGTTAAGGGAGTAGTCACATCCTCCTTGTACCACCAGGTTACCTCGTTCCATCCAATATCTGTTTCCTAGGTTTGAACCTTTGTCCTGAAAATGTATAATTAAATTATTTAATGAGTGTGTCTATATTTTAGAGGGTAAATGTGGTATTCAGTGCAAATGATAATGATATGATGCCAGAATTTCTTTTTGTTTGTTTTTAGATGGTTTTTCCCACCTTTTTTTTCTTAATTTTACAATAATATCATTTGGTATTTTTTAACTCAAAAATTGTTATACTACTAACATTTACTTTTATTTACATAAAATTATGATTTTTCATTCATTATCGAACTACTTCATGAAGGAAATATACTCACATACCTTGTAAAGGCTAGCGCTACCCAATTTGAAGTCAGGACCATGTATGTACCTCAATGTGTCCAAAATTAGCTTCTGTGAGTCAGAATTAAGCCGTATCGTCTGCATTTCGACTTTAAGCGTCGGGTGAGACTCTTCTTTAGGCTCATCTTTAACTTTTCTATAAAAAAACATACAAGAATAGTAAGAAATCAACATTTAAATATGGTGCAATATGTTGCAAACAAAAGATTACCTTATACGCGCATCGACTGGCTCTCTCAGGAAGAAATCTTCGGCTAATTGTTTACTTTGGTGATCCATTTTGTAAATTAATGAAAAATTGGTAGGAAAACAAACAAAATTTAAATATTTTGTGGAGTATTTGAGGTTATGGTACGGGAATCCTTTTTGGATCAGTTGTCTCTAGTGATGGGAATGTCAGAGCAACTGGAGCATCAGTCCGAATATTACGCATATCTAGTATCCACCTACTTGAGTTCCAAAGTTTTTAATAACCCAAATGAACTCGAAGTAAAAAAATTGAGTTTTTATAGGTTAAATTAAACCAATTAAAATGATAGTGAAATCAAAATTCCTAATTATAGCATTTTTTTAAATATTTCTCAACAGCTGTAAAGATTTTATTAGGTTTAAATTTACGTTTTAGATAATAAGGTAACAATGAAAAGTGGAAAACAAAAGATAACTTTGGCTTATCTTTAAACCGAAAGTTTTCTAAATCCAGAAATATTATAGGTATTTGAAACATCGAAATATTAAAAAATAACTTGATTTCGAATTCCTTAATTTGTTTCAATGTTTGTTGTTTCGTTAAAATTTACAATTCTAAGATGTAGTCTTACGCATCGCTTTGATCTTCTTTTCGAGGTTTACTTTAATTTATCCCTTGAATTCAGACAATTTTTTACGTACAATAAAATACTCGAATACCTAAATTGATCAACTTAGTACAACACTAAACTCAATGTCATTTTGATTGACATGTCACTGACAACTGACAGTTAGTTACATATTCTCATGCATTTATAGTAATGGGTTAATAATATTACAGCCTAGTTTCAATCAGTTTTAGATATCGAGTTTTGAAAAAGTGTTTTTTCCATTTAAATTGTCTCGCTACTACACGCCAATATACACTAAAAATCACACAAAAACTCAAAATATTAGGGCGACCTACCTAGCAGAGTTTTTGACACACAATTCCTAGTATAAATAAACAAACAAACGATCCACCCCGTCCATCTCTCGAGAAGCGGGTAACATTGCTCACGAATCTCCACAATACCGGAACATAGCGAAGCTAGTACTTATACATATACGTTTTGAAGGGAAACCAGAGATTTTTTTTCCATTAAGTACCGCCAGCTTGACTTAAGTGGTTATCGTCATTCATAGACCAACGATTAAACTTTTCTCAAACTCGTTATAGGACAAGTCTTAATTCATAAATTATCTACAATTAGAATATGAGCCGCAAAGTATCTAGTTATTTATATTTACACAACGTTACCTTAATATTTCGATACCTTCAAAACACAATGATCGACCATGAATATGACAAAAAATGCAAAATAAACATGACGACACAAATAAATAAATAACACGACTTATAATGTAAGAATATGTGAAGTTAATTTGTATTTTATCAATTTGTCGTGAACGTGTCATGGTTTTCTGAATAGTCAAAGAGGCAGGATAAAATTTTAGGTAAATTTTTTGTGTGCTTGTTTTTTGTATATTCTAATATTTGATGATCGCTACTGCTTAATATCAGCCTGTGTAACTTTCAAAAGTAAAGCGAACGTCGTGGTTTCTTCCTGTTGTTTAATTTATTATTCTTTAATAGTTGCTACGGTAAAATATTTAACGCAAAAATCATTTAGACCGATTTTGTTCAATTTAATAGTAAGTAAGAAAATAGAAAACCTAAGTATCTGATCATTATTTTAAGCTAAACTCCACAATAATTGCCGATTTAAAATCGGATGAAATGTTTTTCACTGTTTTTATACCTCAGTAGATAGATGATTAAATTTAATTAAGAATCCACTGCCTAATCAAACATGTACTACTATTTTTCAACCTCACTATGACACAACAATCCTAGCTCTTAGCCTGCTTTAGTTGTAATTACTTAGTCCTGCAATGTCACCAACATGCTAACTAGTCACAGGGACCGCATACGATCACACATGCTACGAATGTTTGGGTGTTAATGTGACGATGCTTACCAATTTAACAACTTAACCAAACTTGCTAATTTGTCAACGGAGACATCTGGTTTTAGGCGCTTCTTCGTCGTTGGTAAATTGGTGCAACTTTTACGTCATATACGAAAAAAAATAGTCTTGAAATTACCATCAATCATGCAAAAATGATATCCAAGAATTTCTATTAGGTACTTTTTCTCTTACATACTGTACTGTACTGTACCAACCTATTACTGTCCACTGCTGAGCTCAGGTCTCCTCCGAAGAGGGGTTAGGCATAGTCCACCACGCTTGCCCAATGCGGATTGGGGACTTCACACTTCTCTTACATAAAATTATTTTAATCACATTAGGGAAATTCGTAGATAAACTGAACTTATTTCAAATATTTAGGATACATCATAAAGTACTTTACAAATTATATGTAAAAAGTATGTTAACGAATTTAAATTAGGTCAATCTCCTTCGTAACTCACCTATTTTTCCCGCCATCTTGACATTTGAGGATTTATTTCGTAATAAACCTTGTTTTTCAAATAAAAAACTGAAGCAATGAAGTCTTTTCCGACCATTAAGTATTCTCTTGGAAACTAAACGGTATATGCATGCTAACTCAGCTTCTACATTGAATACCAATTTGTTGGAAAATAGGAAACAGCTGTATAATGGTGAGGTCAAGGCAGTTTCAATCTTGGCGAGGAAATGTCTAGTTAGATGTTTACCTTTTTTAAGAACTTGAACTTGTGGTAGACGGATGAAATATTGTAGATCGCTTATGACGGAGATAGTCAAATTGTCTGATAGTATCTAATGGAGTTAAGACGAGCTGTATGGAAAAATGAAACAAGAAAAAAGTCTTTATGTGGTGGACTGAAGAATGAGACATTAAAAGTAGGTACTTACGGGCACAATATAATTCAGTAGACTGATGATGAAATGAGTTTTTCTTCGTAAATTATGGTTCGTGATTAACGTGATACTATATAAACTTCGTCGCCTCAGTGCTTGTTTGGCCAATCTGACATTTTTTTGCGAAAATGACTTTTTAATGCAGTATTATAAAGAATAAAATTTCCATCCGACTGGTAAAATATTTTTTTTAAATATTAAATTCTAAAACAATAAAAATCTCATTTAATTTTTTTTCTCAACACGGCACTTAACGAAAATTCCGTGCTTGTTTGCTGTCTCCTGTAAAATTTGCTCGAGTGCAGATTGGCCAAACAAGCACTGAGGCGACGACTTGTTAATTAACATGTACACTACTAGACAATCTTTAACAGCTCAGGGGCAACATTTATACACAAAGTACATAATTTCAAAGCATTTTTGTCAAAATAAATCTATACAAAGGAATATAAAGCTGAAAAGTTTGTTTGTTTGCACGCGCTAATCTCAGAAACCGCTGGTCCGATATGAAAAATTATTTCAATGTTAGATTTTCCATAGCTTTATTTATTACGTTTAAAAAAACAGAGATCGAGACTAAAAAAATTCATAAAACTGCCTACGCAAAGTTGCGCGGGTCAGACAGTACAAATTAGTGAAATCATAAAATCATTGTTTCGATCATATCCTTGCAGACTAAACTCCAGTATAAAATAAACATAAGAAGGTTATCATTGACGTTGGACTGTAGACGACCGATAAGTCTACTACCATATTGTTTATGGTAGGTAATAGATGGGCAATTATTGCGGATTAGTCTCTTAGTAATGAAGGCTCTTTTATCGACGAAACTTAAGGCCCATATACGAGGCTGATGAATGGTAATTATTTGGTTTTGATTGTGATTCTATTGACACCTAGAAGTACCTAAAGTTAAATGTCGATTCATTGATGTTCTTCTTAACTTACTTACCTAATTATTTCCTTTAAAACAATCAACTGTTTTCGTTGTTTTAGGTTTTCTTTGATTTTTGATCTTAATCGTTCCTCTACATTCTTTTGTCCACCCACTGACTCTCAATGGTTTATGACTGCTTACCACTAAATTATAGTATTATTTGAGTAACTATTTAAAAGACAATACATGGCTTTCCGAATATTAGGACTACTCGTTTCTTTCAGTACCTTAATCTTTAAACTCATAAGCAGCCATTTGTTTTTTCCCTTGGCCTATATCATACAATTACCGTCACAAAATGATTATTAGGGTCTTTTAACACAAGGTACTGAACATGATAATCCGGCTTTCTCGATAAAACCTTAAGCCAGAACGTAGGATTAGCCGAAGATTAGCTCTGAGAAGTCAAATATTTGAGGCTGAGTGGCGTTTTATATCAGTGACCGGCGTCTCAAGGTTTTAAAGATTGGATTACTGAAAATGCTATGACGTCACTGTAACCTTCCTTTCTGCGGAAGAATATGCCTAAGATATTGGCGGGTTTGACGGGTTTTGTTAAGCTACAGTAATCCGTAATGGTGAGTGTAATCGTCAGGAAAGAGCTACGATTCTTTTAACAGCTCGGAACAAAGACATGGTGAAGACTTGCTGCATGCAAAGAAAAAAAGTTTTTCTAACGGTGTTCAATCAGTACAACCATTCAAAATTGTTTTTATCTGACAGCCGCCTACAGCGAAGCCGTTGCCTACCCTCATAACCTTTTGGGCGGAAAAAGTGCCGAGAGTGTAACACGTTGCGCCGTCCCTCATAACCCCGTGCTGGGTTCTGGCCTCAGCCGGGGTTCGGACGCTGAGTGTGAGCTGTTGGAGGTTTTAGTGAAGTTCAACTCCCACATATCCCGCGGGGCGGGTGGGAATCCGGTGATTTCCTCCAAAGGAGAAAAAACCCTCATAACCTTGTAATGTATGTATTAACTTATTCGAATGACTTAACAATAAACAAAAGGAAACCAATAAAATACGCAAAACAATAAAGAAGGCAAAACACATTATTCAATACAATTAATGGTTACGCTTCAGAAATATGACTGGATGAGTAATTTTAATTGGATTTTACTATTTTATGACCATTGTATTGTTGGACATGAGGTTAGATATCTATGGTCATCGTATGACTACTGAAACGTCAATTACTGAAGTCAATTCTTGATGTGTCTTACTCAAATACCGCGTTATTATATTGGATCGCCAACTTCCAACTTTCACATTGGTCGGCCATCATCGTCATTTGTTTTACGTGTGTTGGACGTTGGCGAGCCATTAAGGGAGCGCGACAAAATATCTAAACGCACGAGTATGTTATATCTTCCTACGTCATACTGAAATCATTCATAACTGTAGTAACTTAGTTTGTTCATGATTAGTGCAATGCAATAATTAATTAAATATTTTTACATTTATTAATTTTATGAATGCCTGTTTTAATTTCTTGTTTTTTTGGGCTTGTTGTATCAAAATAATTTTAATTCCACTGAACCGATTTAGAAATTCTATTACTAACTAACAGGAAGCTACGTTATTTTTATAGGCTATGTAATATTTCAAAATTACAATTAGGTAAAAACTAGTAATACAATCCTCTCTTTTGTGGATCAGAGAAAGTTGCAGGGATCGCTAGTTAGATTAGATTAATAATATTTATTCAGACAAATTTACAGTGTAATATGCAATTAACCATTAGATCTCCACACTAGGTCAAGCCTGTCTCGTGGAGATCTTACTTATACATTTATCAGTCAAATTGACCGTTTGTATCAATACCAAATTACAATCTTGAAAAACAGAAAATAACTACTTAGTGGCTAGTGAGACAAAACATAGGTAAATTATTAATTTCAATAGCAAAACGGTGAGTAGTCTATATATGATGAGTGTATGTAGTGTTTGTAGGTGTTGTAAGTGAGTGTGTGAGTGTGTACCTGCGTGTTTATGAGTATTTTCAAGAAGAGTGGACAGTAGAAGAGTGCGCGCAAGATGAAAAGTCACAAACCAGCACGAATGAACATTTCAGTCTCTTGATAAGAAAAAAAAAAGTTACAGTTAAAACTAAAGAACCACTAATAAAAAATGTTTTCTTTCAACAAAATCTACGTATATCTACGTCTGAGTTTACGCAAATAGTTATCAAGATATAACTACGTAATAAAATACTATTTAAATTATTTTATCAGCGTCTTGACTCATTTGTGTTTGTGTGCATTATATCTAGTAATATAATGTATTTGTGTATTTGATACTTTTTGAAGGTTGTTCATGTAATATGAAAACTTTACTGAAGAATTCTCTAGGTTAAGACCACATTCCATACGTGAAAGACGTTAATAGTATCTATACTAATATTATAAAGCTGAAGAGTTTGTTTGTTTGAACGCGCTAATCTCAGGATCTACTGGTCCGATTTCAAAAATTCTTTCACTGTTGGAAAGTCCATTTATCGAGGTTATAGGCTATATTATAGGCCATTTGGATAAGGGTTAATATAACGATACTCATTTAACGTTAAATTCAATCTTGGGACGAAAAAATATTTTTCATAACCATAAAAGCGGTTATTGTGACTAAACTATGATAGTTAGATATATTATTATGCTGTCGCGGATTTTTTTGTTTGTCTTCAAAAGACCTAAAAACCTCATCATCATCATTTTGTTCTACTGTCAATAGTTTTTGCAGCGTACGCATGAATAGGTTTTCGATTATTCACCTTTAGTTACATATTTGATATTTTCATGCGGATCCCTAATTTTTTTGAAAATAAAAAATAACCTTCCTCGATAAATGGACTTTCCAACACTGAAAGAATTTTTGAAATCGGATCAGTACCTAGTTCCTGAGATTAGCGCGTTCAAACAAACAAACAAACTCTGCAGCTTTATAATATTAGTATAGATATTTAGATATTCCACATTAATATAACCGCTTTCCTTTATACCTGTTTTGATAAATCTAATACTATATTGTCAAATAAATTTTGGTCACTTAAAAACGGGTTTCCAATTTTTAAATTTGTGACCTAAGGAAAACCCGTGTGTGAACCCATGTTAGAAATGTATATTTAAAAAACATATTATAAAATATATTAAACTTTGAGCTGAGGATGAAATTAGCGAAAGGAGAATTAACATGAACTTAAAAACATAATTATGCAAGGACAATAAAAAAAAACACGAGTTCTGGTAAAAGCCCAAAAATTTCGGGCTTTTACAAATTTATTGGGTACGAACTAACCTGCGACACTTTATCTGCGGGGAAAATATTGTTTTCTGTTAAAACCCAATCAATTCAAAAGGGGCATGGCATAGCGCTCCAGGACCATCGAGAATGAGAGTTTATTCTATATCAATGGAAAGACAAAATATATCTTTAGAAACGAACCGTGGATGAACGCAGTGGTTCCAATGAGAAGCGATTTCCTCTGCGACATGTGGAGTGATGATAAAAGGGAGATGTGTTTATCAATTTATGACTTTCGCTGTCAGCGCGGTCAATCCTGACCGAAATGCCTTTGAAAGGGCAATAAGTTTTTTTTCTCAGCAGTTACTGTATTTGTTTGCAGTCGTGGTGGCCGAGTGGTCGAAGCACGTCCTTCCGAACGGGAGGTCGCGGGTTCGAATCCGACCGGCTTGTACCTCTAAATCTAAATGTGAAAAAGATTTATGTGCAATTCTTCACAACACCACTGGCTAAAAACGGTGAAAGAAAACATCGTGAGGAAACCTGCGTGTCGGAAAAGGGTTCTAAAACTCTTTTGAAGATATATGAAGTCCCCAATCCGCACTGGGCAAGCGTGGTGGACTATGCCTAATTCCTCTTCTGAGGAGACCTGAGCCCAACAGTGGGCAGTAATGGGTTGGTACAGGAATGTGTTTGTTTGAATAGCTAAACCTGTATATCTCCTATAATACAAAAATACTCGAGGCAGTAGGGCCACGTAGGATATTAAGTGGTATTTTCCGAGCGCTCTGATTTACTTCTTTTAAAGCTTCTTGTTTATTGGACATAGCAAATACCTAAACTTCCATCTGCCCCGCAGCTGGTTTATGTAGGAGTCGAACCATACTAAAACGCTGACGCTCACATTCAGCATCCGAACCGGGAGCTATCGACAATGAGGTCACGTTTTGCGGTAACATAAGTAAGTTCTGGTAAGGATGGGACGACCTACCGTACGCTCGTTTACCTACTTACGTAGCTAATAGAAGAATAGATACAAAATTCACACCAATATTCATACGTGTTTGAGTTCACATCAGAAAAGCCCGACTAATGGGTTTTTTGGGCATACAGATGGAGCTCCTACACATACATACGTCATCTTAAAGATGTAACAATCCTTCTACGTATTGATATTAAACTCTTAAATCTAAATCTAAACCATTAGTAACTATATTTTTAAATTTTTTAATGCTTTAATAGGTAAATGAGGATACGGTCCACGTCATGGCAATTAGTGGTGATAGTTGATTATGAACGTCAGTAATCTCGATTTTTTGAAACGTTTTGAAAAGAAAATGGGTTCAACGCATCTAGATGGATAATTCTAACAAAAATATCATTTTAAACGAAAATTATCTATTTAAGATTGATAAACATTTTTTTTCTGATGTAGTTTCATAAAACACTAAAATTTGACAATTCAAGAAATAAGCTATTCTTGCGAACCATTGTTGGCTATTCATTATTTTGTAGAAGGACCTTTTTTATTGTTCAGTTAATATTTTATGTTTCATTCTTAATTTAAAAAATGTTCGGTATGAAAATAATGTTTACGTATTTTATAAATAAATCGATATAATAATAATATCGGATGTTGTTTTTAAATGCAAAATTAATTCGATTCGATTGCTCGATAGCTAGTTGTTTACAATTATGAATGTTTATTTTTTCTATTTAAATAACACGTTTTTTTAATCTTTGTGGATTGTAAATAATTCAGTCACCGAAACCAAATTGTTTTACAATGTTTCTAAATAATCAATTTTATAATATATTTTTTTTCTAATTCTTTTTTATTGCAATGTAGCCAGACGTGCTAACGGACCTGATCGTGAGTGGTTGCTCTCTGCAATGTCAAGGGACACTGCGGGTCATTCTATTTCTATTCTTTTAAACATGTAAAATATAATAATTAAGAAATACCTATAGGCGAATAATAAAATAATATTTAGTAATCATACCTACTATACGAAGTTAATAGGGTTCTTTACAAGTTTAAGATGAATAAGTTACTCTTTGTTATACAAGAGACAGAAGTCAAAAAAATAACGCTTAAGTAAAAGATGTGAAGAAGAGTTTTAGATTAACTTGCAGGCTAAGATTGTTACATAGACATAGCTAACTGGAAGGAAGGAAATTAACATAAAATGAACGTGGAAAGATTGATGAAGAGAAAAAGATTCAGGAGAAGATCGAAGAAGGAGAGTTGCCTGGTATAGCATTACACCATGAAGTAACTAAATTCTTCTCAGTGGTGTCAAGGAAGTGTTGCAATGTCACACCGATATATTTTCACATCACATGACCAATATATTTTACCAAAACTATTGAAAACAACAAATAATTAGAAAATACAGATGTAGCGCTGACAACAAAAGACATGCGAAGAGAATTTAAAATATGACGAAAAATTCTCCTATATTTACATGATGTAACACACACATCACACTATCAGATGAAATCCTCTCTAATACCCGTCGTAAATGAAATCTTTCCCATCGCGTCGGCATTATCAATGCGTCAGTGTCTCCAACTATGTCGGTTATAACCTTACTTATTATCCTTTACGAACTAATGCGTAATGTCGCGCGGATATTTAGAACTGGCCGTATAAAAAAAGGACATCGCGACGGACGACATTTGTGCAAGCGCCCGCGCCGGGGAATCATTCAATCACAACAAACCGCTCGAGCGAACGTCGTATCGGGACCTATAGATCTACAAATGACGACCCAAAGATGATCATGTGTCGAGACCAGTCCAATCGTTGGATACTTACGATGAAGATCATGAAACTTCAATTAGTGAACGCGGAATGGACGAAACGGATTTTTTAATTGTGACATTTGACGATCCTCTTGGAACTGTGATAGTTTTGTGGTGCTATTTTTAAAAATAATATTAATTTAATAAGAAGCTAGTCAAGATGATGTCCACAAAGCAACTCGCCTGCATGCTCGCGTTGCACATTATTTATTTATTGGTGGGTGCGAGTATTTTCTATCATATTGAAAGTCCTCTGGAAGTGCAACAGCGAGCCGAGGAGAAGCTGGAAAAGCTTGAAATTCAAAGTGAGTTTTATTTTAAGCTACAGCATATAGCGTTAATTATTTTTTTATTTATTAAACTAAGCGCGATTTATAGATGCGATGAAAATTATAGAAGATGCAGGGGTCATAACATTGCTCTGCGATTTCAAACTCAAATCTCAATCAAATTTTTCCTGCACTTTCGATATTAGGTATATTTTGTATTTAATATATACGTATTACGTTTATATCGCTCCAGAATTCTATTATTCTGGGTCTTAAAATCTAATCACTGATTTCGGAATATCGTTTTTTATTAAATGGTGGTTAATATTGAATACATCGATGATCAAAATTTTATTTTCTTTGAGACAATATTTAAATTTAAATCTTTAAAAAAACTACGAAATTTTCAATTAGGTACTAATTTTAATATACGCCAATTACCTATGCTATTTGATGATTTGAGAGGGAAATATATTGAACTGGAATAGAATTATATTATGTTAAATGGGAACGCCCTATATTGTATCTATTGTTGAGATTGGTCAATAATAACAATAGTGCTGACTGCTGAATGACCAGGGTTCCTACAATGCAATAGATAGCTAAAAAGTTGATTTTATATATACTACTTTTATTTGTACTTGACCAAAGTCGTGCCATTTTAATTTTTTTGTTTTTCAACTCTACATTTTCTCAGGCCCATTTCAAATACTTATCTAGTCCGAATTTCAAAATTATTAAGTTTTGTATTTTAGTACAAAGATGTTGAAAAAACAAAGACAATATTTTCTGTGTTACACGAACTGTTGGTCGTTCTTTTCGTAATTAATGTCGAGAGCTAAGTACCTACCTAGAGAAGTTTATTTTTTTTTCCTCTTTATTTTTTTTAAGAAAAGGAGCTTTGTCACTTAGTGACCATGCCACTCCTATTGGTAACATACTTAATCTAACAAATTATAGCAATAACTAGTAAACTAATTATAAAAAGAAGAATAGAACACAAACCTTTGTCCCGCCGGGACAAAGGTCAGACTAGTCTGGCCCTTAGGCCCACCGCGTTTAAATTTAAAAAAAATAATAGAGTTAATTTGAACAACTAGATATGAAAGCCTTCCATCGCATGGTAATGATCCTAAATTTCAACTTGTTCAGAAAATTTCTTAAATTCAAACATATTGGCGATTCCGACAATATTCCCCGCATGTAGTTTAAGTATATTGTCAATAATATGTGACATGAGCGGTATAATTTATCGAATTAATCAGATAACTCTTCAATAGAACACTTGAGTTATTTTTACTTCACTTATAACATTCTAGTTAGTAGTAGTAAGATAATGTTGTCAAGTTACAAAAGTCCTCTACTCCAGATTTATATATTTATTGTTGTGTTATTTAACAGTCTATACTTACTTATTAGTTATTACTACAGTCACATACAGTCGTGGTGGCCGAATGGTCGAAGCGCTTCCTTCCGAACGGGATGTCGCGGGTTCAAATCCGGCCGGTTTGTACCTCTAAATCTAAATGTGAAAAAGATTTATGTGCAATTTTTCACAACACCACTGGCTAAAAACGGTGAAGGAAAACATCGTGAAGAAACCTGCATGTTAGAAAAGGGTTCTAAAAATCCTTTGAAGATATGTGAAGTCCCCAAGGCGCACTGGGCAAGGGTGGTGGACTATGCCTAATCCATCTTCTGAGGAGACCTGAGCCCAACAGTGGGCCGTAATGGGTTGGTACATACATACTAATATATAAAGCTGAAGAGCTTGTTTGTTTGAACGCGCTAATCTCGGGGACCTATGAAAGGGAGTCTATTAAATATTCTTATTGAAATATACACAGAATTTCATATTATAATATAGCCTAATTGCCTATTGATACGTACGTTATAGAGAACCATGAGCAACGATTACCACTTACCGTTAGGGAGACCGTATAGTCGTTTACCAATAAAAGCTATTGCTTATAAAAATATATTTTAAACTAGCTGGCCCACACAACTTCGTCTGCGTCACATAAGGAAAATTTCTCACCTTTTAAACCTTCCCTGGATTTCTACGAATTTTTCAAGATTAAAATAAGCCAAATCGGTTCAGTCGTTCTCGAGTTTTAGCGAGACTAACGAACAGCAATTCATTTTTTTTATAAGAAGAAAGATAAATACATGTATTATGGTGTCTACTTGTTTCATTAATTCATATTTACGACTCAAGATTAGCCTTTAAAATATGCTGACAATTATTACTTTCCTGGTAGAAGATTTACTAGAGGTTAAAAGCTAAAGCTCAAGTGGGTAGTTCTTGAAGGACATTTTTGTAACTTTCTGAAGTTGTAGAAGTCATAGTTTGAAACTACTGAAAACAGGCTTTTATCAAACTTTAGAGGATTTTGGGGTTTTTTTTTTCGAAAGCTGTTGCTAGGATTCAACTATTTTTTTTTCCATATACGAACGACTTCCTTTTACCTTCCATAGTTTTCGGAGTAACAAAAAATGCAAAAAAAATTTATCTCAAATCGACATAACATAATGGAAAAATGTTTACCTATCAAACTCATAGTGGACCTACTGATCTATTTCCCTCAATCTTGACTGAAGGCTAAGATTGACGCTCATACAATGTCAGTTTATCTTCAATAAGCGATTAGAGATCAGTAATCTACCGTCATATTGACTAACCGTTAGATAACATATTCTAGAAACAAAGTTAAAATCAATGCACGGTTAAATAATAACAAAACGTTTACCAACAATTACTGATTTAGATTAGATTAGTTTACTTGTGTAAGATTTGTTGTTAAACGTGTCGCCAAGTGCAGTTTATTTATATGCAGAAGCAAATATTATTGTGTGCCACATAATATTCTTTATTATAGAAAAATACTGACGAATGTGTGGTATTTGATATAACTTCAATAAAATTGTCTAGATACGACGATACTAGATTAGAGCATAACAATGGCACCAACTAAACACTGACAAAATAAAAAAAATGGTAGTGTTTTGAAGTCAGAAGCTCGGCGACTGCATTTGTAAAATGTTAGAAATTATAGTTTAGAACATAGATTCTTTGTCACTTAAGATTTGAATAGTTTTCAATTGAAGACTTTTTGTAAAACACTTGATGTTAAAAAGACAAAGGTAGGTTATATTTTTCCTGTAACCTTCCCTAAAAATCCGTGACATGAAAGAATAGCGTTATTTGGTACATAAATAGAAAATAATCATAATACAAGATTATTTTACAACAAGCACATATTTACTGACAATTACAGATTAAACTATAAAAATGTAGTTCGTCGCTAATCTACCATTAATCTGATAAAATATCTCTTTTATTGAAACTGCATCGTAAACTCATTAGTATGTTTTCTTAATTCAACGGAAACAAAATGATGCGCATTGAAACCTTGAGTTTCCTTTAGTTTATCCCCGCAATTTTTACAATACTTTGACTTATTCTCAATCGTTACAAAATATCTTAGTTAAATTATATCTCTCTGCCTAAATGTCGGTATCCTAAACATTCATTTATTTATTATACTTTATGCACAATGGAAAGTACAATGGCGGACTTAATGCCTAAGGCATTCTCTTCCAGGCAACCAAAGGTGGTGTAGAAATAAAAAAAAAGCAGAAGATATGTGAATCTCCAAACATTTTTTTTACTTAATGTTTACTATTACGTAGTTCCAATGGTAAAGGGTTTCACAATGACTATGGCAAAAACAAAGGCTTTTCAGTTTCAACGCGATGGGATGCGAAAACACTACGCCATGACAACAGTACCTATGAATAAAATTCTATATCAACTCAGCAACTACATCTATCTCCTATATAATATTACTAGCTGACTCGCGCAACTTCGTCTGCGCCGAAAAAAAAAATTAGGGGTGGACTACCCCTAACATTTAGGGGATGAAAAATAGATGTTGGCCGATTCTCATAGGTACCGGATAAGCACAAAAAAATTCATCAAAATCGGTCGAGCCGTTTCGGAGGAGTTCAAGTTCGAACACCGTGACACGACAATTTTATATAATACTAGCTGCCCCACGCAACTTCGTCTGCGTCGAAAAAATAAAAAAAAAATTAGGGGTGGACTACCCCTAACATTTAGGGGGATGAAAAATAGATGTTGGCCGATTCTCATAGATACCGGATAAGCACAAAAAATTTCAACAAAATCGGTCAAGCCGTTTCGGAGGAGTTCAAGTTCGAACACCGTGACACGAGAATTTTATATATTAGACTAGCTGCCCCACGCAACTTCGTCTGCGTCGAAAAAATAAAAAAAAAATTAGGGGTGGACTACCCCTAACATTTAGGGGGATGAAAAATAGATGTTGGCCGATTCTCATAGATACCGGATAAGCACAAAAAATTTCAACAAAATCGGTCAAGCCGTTTCGGAGGAGTTCAAGTTCGAACACCGTGACACGAGAATTTTATATATTAGAAGATTATAAATCTCGTTCTGTTATTATTTTAAGAATCGTAATAAATGCGTAAAGTGATCAATTATGAGCAATTTTATCGTTTAATTTTTGATTTGTGACAAATATTTGTTTTGAAAACCGAACTTAGGACATAGACTATATTATACATCTCGTCAAAGATTAATGCTCGAGGAAGGAAGACAGATAAACGAAAATTAACTAAAAAGAGTTGTTACTGTTGATGAAAACAAATAGAAAATATATCAATAATCGTTAAGTCAACAAGCGATTTCCTAAGATAACAAAACTATGTCACTTAACGATAATAATTACACTCAATACTTAGTGTCTATTGTTCTCACGTCACGCGATTGATTACGCATCCTACCCGGTCGAGTTTTCCTTAGATGTTGAAAACACTTTATAATACGGATGTTGGATTTGAAGAATATCGAGGAATACTAACAAAGTACTTTAGGCTATAAGTCGTGGTGGCCGAGTGGTCGAAGCGCGTCCTTCCGAACGGGAGGTCGCAAGTTCAAAACCGGCCGGCTTGTACCTCTAAATCTAAATGTGAAAAAGATTTATGTGCAATTTTTCACAACACCACTGGCTAAAAACGGTGAAGGAAAAAACCGTGAGCAAAACCTGCATGTCGGAAAAGGGTTCTAAAAAATCCTTTGAAGATATGTGAAGTCCCCAATCCGCCCTGGGCAAGCGTGGTGGACTATGCCTCATCCCTCTTCTGAGGAGACCTGAGCCCAACAGTGGGCAGTAATGGGTTGGTACAGTACAGTACAGTACTTTAGGCTATCAATGGTATTAAGCCAAAGGAAAATCTCCGACCGGGCGAGATGATGTATGCCCGGTCATGCCAAAGCCCACTATAGGTAGTATCCGATGTAGTATAAATGTCACGTTACTGGTCGCAACAGAACTACCAAAACGCACTTATGCATATTGGATCACCAACGTCCAACCCCCCTTAAAAATAAATGCCAGTGACGACCGACCATCATGTACGGGGTTTTTGCAGGCATTGGTCGGCAAGGAAGGATGTGAAACACCGTTTGACAGTTGGTCTAAAAATACAATACAAAAAACAGAGAACCACTGAAGGCGAGAAATTGAATTTTTGAAAGGCATATGGGAAACAATAGACTAGTGTAAAGCAGCAACTACAGTTAGCACGTGTAAAGCTAATTATCGTTAGTACATAAATAATTACTATACTTGCTGTTACTATATAAATAGAATATGTAAATTTTTCATATACACTTAGTTCCTATTGTTTGTACATTAACGGACTTACTGTAAGAACCACTGCTGGGTTCAGGTCTCCTCAGTAGAGGGATCAAGCATAGTACATTACACTTAGTCCCAAGTCCCAACTAACCTTTACCTAATTATAAATTATAAATCATTAATTAATCTGTTTCATTATATAATTCATCATCATCATCATCATCATCAGCCTATAGACGTCCACTGCTGGACATAGGCCTCCCCCAAACCTCGCCACATCGACCGGTCCTGCGCCATCTGCATCCAGTGACCTCCCGCGATCTTGACCAGATCGTCGGTCCATCTCGTGGGGGGTCTACCAACGGTGCGTTGAGAGTTGCAACGAGTAGAGAAAATGAATATTGAAGTTTTTATCCGCTCTCTTAGGTGAAAAACCGACGCTATACAGCATTAGTCAACAATGGCCGTAAAATAATTATACTTACAAAAAGTTTTAATTCTTTCCTATTCTCTGAAATATAGCCTTAAAAAAATTAGAAATGATTTCCCCTGTAATCATGTAGTCAATTTAATTCTTTCCTATTCTCTGAAATATAGCCTTAAAAAAATTAGAAATGATTTCCCCTGTAATCATGTAGTCAATTGTTGTATCATGGAATATTCATAAACCCGCATAAACACATTGTATTTCCGACTATCACAATTATTATAAGTACATTTTTCATGCGTTGGCACGACATGCGTAGTACCTACTTTTCCTGAAGACTACTACCTGATAAATAAGTGGTTACTGTCCACGGACTTCAATAATAGTATGATAAATTTACTGCCTACTGCTGCACATAGGACTCCCCCAAACCTTGCAACAACGACCTGTCCTGCATTGCCTATATTCTTCATTAAAATGACTAAAGGTAAGATTAAGATTTACAAAAACAGTTGGTACTTCTTCAGCTTCTCCTTTAGTTCATAACTTAACATTAGTACATTACAAACCCACTTTGAAGTTTTCATTATCATAACATTAAACTGAATAGTATTTAACCATAATACAGCTTATTAATAAATATTATTATGGATGTTAAGACCAGTTTATATATGCTGCTCATGACCGAGATGTAATTTAAGGCAATCCGCCTTGTAACGTGTTAATCGTATACATTTCTAATGATATTATCTTTTTAATGGCTTGCCAAGTCTTCTCTGACGATACTTCCTGAATGACATTTTTATGTTAAACGTGTTTTTTTATTGTATGGTATGTAGATGAAGGGCCTTACGACTAACAAATGGTAGGTTGTTAGCGACACTCATGAACCTCTGCAATTCCAGAACATACGAACTAACCAAACTATACGAACTTGAAGATAGCGTAAATAAGCAATGAAACCATAACTTAACAGTTGGACTAACCAACACTGTACTAAGTTGATGCTTGTTCATTAAATACTGTAAAAATAGAACTAGTAAAAATCTCAAGGAAGAAATAAGAAAATTATGTAGAAACGAAATTATTAAACTCATGTAGTTAAAATCAAGAAATTCCCCTGAATCAATAAATATAGACAGATCATCCTCACGTCACACACTTACACATGATACTTGATACATGTCATGTCCTACTTGCCGTGAATTTAAATAACTTTTTTACCACAGAACAATATGATCTAATTCTAGTTTTAAATAAACCACTATAATCCCCTTAAGACGTCACAAAATTGCAACTTAGATGGAATTGGAGTACATTATATCCAATTTGCAATACTTCGTGGTCGTTACTGTTTTAATTAACTCCAAGAAACTTAGTTTTTTCAATTTGATTGTATTTCATTATTAATTTATTTATTTAAACCAAACCATCAGTATATAAATCACGCATTCGACATATTGAAAAATGGACATAAGTATAAAAAATGATCTGAGTAACAATACTGACAATAGGTATATTACATACACATATTTGTAAAAGTTGAAGGAAATAGACGCAAAAACATTTAGATACACTTAAAAGAGTAACGAAAATAAAATTAATATTATAATTATAAAATTATAGAAATATTACAAAAATATTAGGAAACAAAAATAGATTCGTGTCAAACAAATCAAGCTGAACATACTTCATCTACCGCTGATTACCCGAAGCACTTTCTGATATTTCCTCGACTTTCAATTACTAAATACTGAAATGTTAATTTTGTTGAATCTAGAAATCCATAAGGAAAAGGTAGCTTCCGTTCATTCATCATCAGAGATTCATATGTGCCGTTTAATAAGGTCGCAGTCGCCGGCCTCATGTCGATAGTTTTCCTCGTCTCTTCCTCACTCGAGAACTGAATGTAAATTACTGTAGGAACGAAAATATCGTGTTTTCTCGAAACTTCAAGAGCATTTTACTTACTTGATTTTAGATGTTTTTACTGAGATATAAACTAATCGTGCCAGTAAACTTACGAATACCGCTGAATAGGTGAATATAATATGTATTAACATTAATTCTAACTACAAAGGAAAGATGAGAATAAAAAAATTAAAGAAAAACAATATCATACCTACCCGTACACTTACAGTAGAAGAGCTAAAGCAGGCATACCATAACGACATGGATTATTTTTCGATGTAAGACTGTTGAACGAAGTAATAAGGGGTGGGCCATATAAAGTTTGCATTTTTCAAAAGTTCGACTGTCATGTTGGCCGTGTGGCATGTTGCGCCATCCTGTTGAAACCAAATGTCGTCCATGTCATAATTTTCAACTTTTGGAAACAAAAATTCGTTGAGCATGGCACGGTAACGCTCGCCATTGACCGTAACGGCGGCTTCTTGCTCATTTTCCAATGATGCCGCCGGACCAAAACCCACACCAAACCGTAACTCTTTGTGGGTGCATTGGCTTCTCAATGGTGACGTGTGGATTTTCCGACCCCCAGATGTGACAATTTTGATTATTGACATAGCCTCCGAGGTGAAAATGGGCTTCATCTGACACACACACACACACATTTCTTACAGTTTGGAGTGAAGACTCACCACTTTGGAAGTAACTTTTCAATATTTCCCAATTTTGTTCAAGCGTATAGCGTCCCATTTCGTAAATGTCAAACCTTTAACTAAATTATGAACACAAATTGAATGACATTTCAGCTGTCATTCTCTAAATAAACAGTAGTTCAAAATGCAAACGTTAGATTGCCCACCTTATAGAAGAAGAAGTTCTACTAGTAGTAACAGTTGTAGTTTCAATGTTATTCTAGAATACAATGAATGGCTTAAAGCATAATAGTGACACACTGGGTACTGGTTTTATTGTAAAACGTGGTAATTTTGATTTGTTCACAAAAGGCGGTCAGCAGATACCTATACTACAGGACTTTTGTCATATATAAGGAATTTACACACACTATGTTGCTAAGGCCTAAAGTTGACGTCGATGTATGATTAATACAAAACAGTAAATGAAATTAATGATGTAAACGTCACAACACTTAACTCGAATTCCGTAAACAAAATGTTAAAATTGAAACATTTGACATTATCAGTTTTTCAGTACCTAACATTTTCTTATATATTCTATGCATCTTTGAAAATACCAATAAATGCGGGGCACTGAAAAAAAGAGCCGTCATACGCCCCGATCACCATCGGTGATCATACGTCACTATTTAGTTTCTTTATGTTCCTCACAAAGATGAAAATCCTCAGGTCCCCCCTACTAATATTAAACGAAAGTAACTCTGTCTACGCTTTTTCGCTTAAACCTCTCAACCAATTTTGACGAAAATTGGCAGAAACAATCTTTTGACCCTGAGAAAGAACATAGGCTAATCTTTAATTGAAAGTGACGCAGACGAAATTGCGAGGATCAGTTAGTATCTAATATTCTTGAACTTGGTGTTTGTGATCTGATCTTGTACACATCCGTCAGCCTCAACTGCGAACGTGATGTGAAAATTAGTCCTCAATTAGTGATGTCGCTTGTCGTTCATCTTCAAGTAAATATGCATCGATCGAGAGTATTGACTGGTACTTTACCTGGAGTTTTTTAAACAGGAGTTACTGCTAATCTGTTGTGATAAAATATATTAATTAAACAGAGGACAGTGTGATTGATCATAATGTTATTATTTCAATTGTAAAGCTCATTCATTTATTTGTTCTTTATGTACAAGTATAAAATTGTTCTTAGAAGACTTAATGTCTTAGATATTCATTGTCATTAGGGTGGTGAAAATAAGAAAGCTTATTTTTGGAGAGTTTATTTTTAGGGGTATCAAAATATCTACTACAGTGAATCCACTAAAGTACATCTCTAATTTGTTACTCAAGTGCATAATGTCTAAATATGACGTATATATGTCGGAACTGAAAACCAGCGCCGGGTGTCGACAATGTTTCTGTGATTGGCAACCGGCAACATGCTGAGTTTCGGCCGTTTTGTGTGTTAACTTTTTTGTTAATTTTTCAATATGTGTCTGTATGTTCTTTATTACACACAAATAAACTTATGTCTATGTCAATATTGTCAATTATATTGCGTGTCTCTTAGCCCATGATACAAATTAACATACAAATCAATCCAATAAGAAGTCGACTTACAGTAGTCAAAATAAATACGAACAAAGAAAACATTAGCGAACGTTTCCATATTTAATTTGTCATATCAATATTATTGGTTGATCACGATTTCATGACGATTTGTCACAGTGTTGACAGAAGACGAGAAATTCAGGTTAAGGTACTAAATGTTTGTTATATTTAAAATCTTATTTAAATTACATACTGCCGGAAAATTCGCACTTAGGTGTGGAAATTTTGTATATTTCACGTTTTATGATAATATGTATCTGTTTTTAGGATTTTGTTTTTTTGTCTAAAACGCTCAGTGTAATTTTTATGGTATGGACAGTACGGAGACCTCAATTCCATTATGGAATGGAAAGTAAACTAAATCAGTAACGGGAAATCAGAAGAAATATAAAAGTAATCTTAATTTTGAAAGACAAGACACACAGTTTCTTTCTCCTTTCTTTCCATCACAGTATCTGAATCGTTACAAAGGTACCGAAGACCCACTTTATTTAGCATACTATCACACGCATAATATCATATCACTGTCATACGTTCTTCGAAACTTAACTCATTTTATTTCCAGTTCCTTGTCTTTCCTGTTGACATTATTATAATAAACTAACAACAAATGCAGTAAAAGGCTAAATTACATTAGCTTATCAATTTATCAATAAATGCAACTAATCGTTATTATTTTCCATAATGTAATGGATATTACGAGCAATTAATAAATAGTAGAAATTATTATTGCATACATTGAATAATGAAGTTTTCCGTTGAGAACGGATATAGGCAGTAAAAGGAATAATATAATTTGATTAATTACTTATAAAATATGTACCTATAATATGTAGTCTATACAATGTATATTGACTTTTATCATTCACGATATTTATTAAGACCCGTGCAACTTCGTTATTCTGGAGAGAAGAGTCCGTTTCTGTTGAAAAATTAAGTTTATCACAGGTACACCACCAGGTATATAACCTTGGTACATTAGAATAGAATAAAACAGGAATGTTAAATTGTATATTTTGTTCAAAACTTCTATTGCCAAGATACTTAGTTTCATTTTTTATTACAGAATTTGAAACTAACTTAACTGGAGGAATATGACATTTTTGCTCTACGGAACCTGCTACAATGTGACAAAATAAAGTATTTTGTAACATTATCTAATCCAATATTAGCTGTCATCTGTCAGTGAAAGTCTAACGGTTAAGTTGTTTTATAGAATAGAGAGATATAAAAATATTGGTTGTAACGTAGAATTTAGAAAAAGCCGATTACTCAGATAAACTGACTGGTAGTTTTTGAGCTATTCTTAAAATAATGGACGTCGGTCATTTTCAAAAACTAACGGCGAGTGGTGTGAGTGTACCATCACAGCATGTGCTGAGTTGAAGCCTTATGGTACACAGTACTGTGCTTTCCTTTTTATATTTTCATTTTACTTGCTTTCTGTTGTTGTTATCCTGTACTGTGTAACTATTAAATGTTTTTTATTTCTTTCTTTCATGGCGCAAATTCACATCTTCACCTAACACCTAACACATAACACCTAATGTAAGGTACATTTCACGTAACAGTAACATTAAAGTCTTTTGGGAGTTGTTACAGCAAGTGGCCTATATCCTTGACAATGACATCAACATATTCACAATACTTCGATTGAATCCGTAAATCGTAAATCGGTTTTTATGTCCGTTTAATGTAAATTAAACCGCATTGATGTACCACACCTTATGAGGTCTCTTTGTGCACCCACAATGGACGTAGGTTTATTGTTCAACTAGCTGGCCCGTTCGTCTGCGTCACAAACAGAGGAGTATGGAAGATTCTACTATGCTATTTTGTGCATGTATTTTACATTTTTTTTAAATCGCTCTATCTATTTAGGCATTAACTGCATTAAAGTGAGTTGCTCAGTTTCATAGGTTTAAACATCATAGGGACAGATTAGGAGTATCTAAATGTTTCGTAATGAAGTTCCTTATCGCGCGTTGTGAAAGGGGGCTAGACGGAAAAAATTCTTATGAAAAGTTGTCACGACACTTTTTTTGTTTTAGATGATTATCGCTAGATGGCGTTGTGATCAAAATCTTTTAAAACACGTTCTTTATCGCGCGTTACTTTAGGAAAAAAAATATAAGATATCTTTTAATCGAAAGGAACTTCGTTCTATTCGGGTGTCCCATGACACCTCACAAGTTTTTTTTTTCACTATTATGTAGAAAGTTTGAATAGTACATTTCTTCTCCTTTTTCGAGTGACGACATCCCTAGTTAGTTCTTTAAAAAATGCGTCAATGTACTTAAACTTGTATATACTTACTGTAGGGATCCTTTTAGCCGCATGCAAACAACGTTCGTGTCACCGGCGTATCAATAGACTAATTATCCACCATAAACAGTTGTTGAATGGTTCTAATCACTCGTTTAATCATTCGAATACTAATTAAAACATAGTTTGCTTATTATAAAAGAAGTAGGTACTACTCAATATATTCCAAAATGACAAAGCTATATTCCTGTAGAAGATAGTACGAAAAATATTCTTTTGGTATATTGGAATATTGCACCGACCGATTAATAAGATAAGAAAGGACAAAAGAAAGAACTGTAGCATCATAACAAGTCATTACTGCTCACTGCCAGCCTCAGGTTTCCATAGAAGAGGGACGATGTTCATCAAAACCAGAAGCTGTTGATTGTACCTACTAAATTCGCAAAGCCTAAACTTCCCCTTGCTTTTTATATACACCGGCATGAGTATGAGTCGGCCGGCTTGTACCTCTAAATCTAAATGTGAAAATGATTTATGTGCAATTTTTCACAACACCACTGGCTAAATACGGTGAAGGAAAACATCGTGAAGAAACCTGCATGTCGGAAAAGGATCCTTTGAAGATATGTGAAGTCCCCAATCCGCACTGGGCAAGCGTGGTGGACTATGCCTAATCCCTCTTCTGAGGAGACCTGAGCCCAACAGTGGGCAGTAATGGGTTGGTACAGTACAGTACAGAGTATGAGTCGTGATGTGATGGTGATGAAAGCACATCTATAGAAAACCATTTGAGGTTTATTGACAGCAGCTCAATAATAGACGATCCCAAAGCGCCGCTGAGTTAATAGAATAAACCTTTATACTTTTATCGAGCGTGTAATTTCTAAATCGTTGAAAAATCGACCGTGACGAGACTAATCGTTCACAATCTTTTGATACAAATTCATTATTTTTTCATCAACTCTAAACATGAAACGATACGATTACCACCACCATACAATTAAACAGTTATACAAAAACAATCAATCAGTGTTGAACCGCGCGTAAAATTGTCCCATTCACAAAAACCTATTTAACTACTAATTAATCTACATTTCGTTTAACAAACGGTATTAGACTTAGAAAAAGCAGTTCAAAAACTTAACTGTTATTATTGTGACTATTGTGTTGAATGAGTGTGTAACAAGATTAGATGGAGTTAAGAATGAATATACACGAGGAAGCTTTGAAGTGCATCTAACTGTGACGAGTTGACAAGTAGACAAATGGAATGAAAAGTAATACTGATTCAATTAAAAATAAAAAAGAGCTATGTTAAAAAAATAAAGCTATAATAATGTTAAAGAAATTTTATAGCTCATAAGATCACTTCTATAAAGAAGTGATACGTGAAAGAAAAAAATGATTTGATTATGCGAATGATATTTGTAATTTGATTCCAACGTATAAGATATATAAAGAGAAGAAAAATATGCACAATGTTGTGTTGTGATGTGAGAGGTCGTCCTGTTACAATGATTATAGATATATCATAAGAATTTGGTTGAAGAAACACTTTGGTAATCAGCAATAGCTACTGGAATATAGAATAAATAAATAACTTAAATGTATGTTAAACCCATAACAGACAATTTTGATGGAATATTCATCTTTTACGTCGAGGCTCGAGTCTACTTCCGATTTGTATAGTATACTTATTAAAATTTATATAAAGTCTAACATCATACCAGATGACAACTAACAATTACAGAAACATAGTTGATTTAACAGAAACATCACGAAAACCGGTAGTAAAACAAGTGACGATATCTCTAAACAAAGTTAATTATAATAATGAGTACCTAACTGCAAACTGTCACGACTGAATTGTGGTACAAGGAATATTGGACCCTATTTTAATACTACAGGAAGTTCAGAACCAGTTGCAATTGCAATAAAGAAAGATTTACGAACCAGCCAATAATTGAATATGATTTTAAGAGGAAACGATTAAAAATGATTTTAGGAGGATTTTAAGGTTAAAGTATGATTTAATGAGTGGATGAATATAATTATCCTTTAATAAAATAAATAATAATGATTGTGAAATCGGTTGTAAACATGTTGAGTATTGTTTAAAATATAATTATAAGTTTATTGATAGTAAAATTGATTTCAGGTTCAGTTAATTTTAAATTGTCGTAGTTGTCTTTATGAGAATTAAAAATGTTTTTGAATTTAGAATTACCAAAAAAGGATTTGTTTTTAATTCGGTATATTATTACAGAAGATTAGAAGGTTTGGAATTCTTGAATCTAGATTTTGTCGAAATTCAATGATTAAGGGATTTTATCTGTACCTACCCTTTTATAGCAGTAGTCTTATATTAAAAGTACACTCCATCTTTGTGGATTCAAAATGGTAATTTCTCGCACAGTCCTATTCACTTTTCAATACAATCTTCAATGTTCTAATGGACATTTATTTCTAAATTACAGGTCTCCTCAACGAATACTACATACCAAACGACCCGGAGAAACAAGACACGATCCTCCGGAAGCTATCAGCGTACTGCGGGAAGTCAGTCCTGAACTCCACTGATGAAGCAGAGATTCCTTATAAATGGGATTTCTATCATTCATTCTTCTTCTCCTACACTGTCGTCAGTACTATTGGTTAGTATATTCTGTTTTATTTTATTGTCTTTAGTCTTGAGATTGGATTTGCATTAAAATGAGGTACATATATTATCTGAATGTATTTCCTTATCACTAAAAAGGATAAAAAACGATTCAAAGGAGTCGGATTCTTGCGCTTGTCTTCTCAAATCCAGTTCTTAACCTCTTTAAATTCCTCTTTGTTCGTTGTTTTATTTCGAAACTGATACAATAATATCACATATTTATTACTTTAATAAAACATTGTTTGTTTACATTTTCAGGGTACGGTAATTTGGCGCCAACGACTCATTTATCACGAATCTTAATGATATTTTATGGATTGTTTGGGATACCCATCAACGGTATTTTACTTGCCAACCTCGGTGAATATTTCGGTCTCCAGGTAAAGTTATTCAAACCTACACTTTGTCCTTAAAAACTACAATACGATATCCTTGCAAAGTTCTTTAATTTTATCATAAAATTTCAATTTTGTTTTTTTTATCTTATAGAAGCGCCATGTTTTTGTGTTTCGTAACTTAGTTACTTACCATGTATTCTATTTTGCATTTCAGTTGATATCAGTATACAGAAAATACAAGAAGAAAAATGAGAAAAGAGCGGACAATTTGGATTTCTTCTTCAACAACCTCGGCATGTTGGGACAGATATTCCTGTATCTTGTTCCTGGGTTTCTGTTCTTCATATTCTTGCCAGCCTGTATATTCGTCGTGTTTGAGGGCTGGGATTACATTGCAGCCATATACTATGCGTTTGTCACCCTTACTACTATTGGTTTTGGTGATCTGGTTGCAGGTATGTATTTTTCATAAATCTTACAAGAAGTTGTGATCCTTTTCATGGAGATTCTGAGACATTGTGGCCGTTCTACACTGAAATATCCCAAAAATTTGCCTGTTGTCATGATTCTAAACAACAAAATTAACGTAACGACAAAATGTCTTAATATCAATCTCATCTTCACTTTTTCACAGTTGCGATATTCTACCATAACTAATTTCAATGCACTCTCATTTAAATTTGCTTTCTCTTCATTTCAGGCACCGTTAACAATGGCTTCAGATGGGGCTACTTCTTCACATACCAGATTTTCCTAATCGTCTGGATCACGTTTGGCCTAGGCTACATCGTGATGTTACTCGGCTTCATCACAAGTGGCATGAGATCAGAAAGAATTCACAGAATAGAACAGAAATTCGCCTATCAATTTAAGTCCACTCAAAACAAGATCCTTCAAGGATTCACGAGGGATATTTCCGCTCTTAGGAAAATCATAAATGAAGCTAATTTGATCAAGATTAAGGTAAACGAGGTTTTGAACTACTTTTATTTTGTTTTCCTTGTCATTCGGCTGTCCTCTTCCGTGATTTCGTTTCAATGTCAATTGCGTTTCTTGTAGTAGACATTTTTGTGAAGATGGCCACTGAGTAATTGAAGTACTTTTAAGATTTTTAAAGCTCTATATTATTTATTGTTATAAGGAGTATTTTTGCTACCTAATTACTTTTGCATATTATTATTTAGGAAGAATAACATCTAGTTTTCTTCTCGAAATAAAAGTGTTACTTTTACAAAAAAAAAATCTTTAAACTTATAATTTTAATTTTCAGCCCGTCTACGTAGATTCAACACCACACATCACGAGAAGTGCAAGTTGTCCAACCTTCACATTTGACGTTGAAGCAAGAGATCCGATTATTAAAAGAAAACGAGCAAATTCTGAAAACATTCAACTATCTGCAAAAGACATGCTTCGTATACAATCTGACACTGATTTGTTAGGAATCGATAAAGAGAAAACGTTCACTGCTTCTGCTCTAGTAAAACCTGCTGAATTACTAGCTAGAGTAGTTAATGTACTTGGAGGATTTGAACCAACACAACAAAAAGCCGGCATTAACTTATTTGATGATGATCATATTCTAGCAAATGAAAAACCACCTCTGTTTAGCATAGGACAAGATCTCATTACTAGTTCACCAAAGAGAACCAGAGCACTCAGCGTGGCAGTACCGAATTATAGAAAGGAATCTTTAGGAACTAAACTTGATCATGATTTTACTTGGACTAATGGAGATTCGGGAGATAAATTGAGACGAGAAGCAAATATGAGAAGCGGGAAATTATCATTGCCTTCCAATGTAACTCCACCAGAATCACCACAAAGTATTATCTCGAAGTTTTTCTTTAGAAATCCGAGTACCACAGACAACCCAGCGGAGTATCTTAAAAATTCAATGAAAGATCGGGTTAACAGTGCTGCAGGCAGTACTGAAAATATTAAAGAGAACGTTAAACCTAGACGTGGCAGTATATTTCCCACTTTTGGTTTTGGATCGTCTGAACAAAAAAGTGAAGCAGACGCGTACAAAGAGAAAACGAAACGAGGCAGACACAGCATCTTCCCAACATTTGATTTCCATCGTAATGAAGAAGACGAAGCGAATGCTTATATTGAGAAAACTAAACGCGGTCGTCATAGCATTTTCCCAACATTTGACTTTTCTGAGGATGAAGATATCGCTGCAGCAAGAGCTTACCAACAGAAGCCTAAGCGTCATAGTATATTTCCTACTTTCGACTTTAGTGAAGACGAAGACATAGCAGCGGCTAAAGCCTACAAAGAAAAGACGAAACAAGGAAGAAGGAGTATTTTTCCGACATTTGATTTCAGCGATCCTGATGACGACGATATGACTGAACGATATAAAGAAAATACAAGACGTGGCAGACGCAGTATTTTCCCAACATTTAACTTTAGTGGTTTAACAAGTAATGACGAAGAAGATACAGTGGATGAAGACGAAGTGAAAAGATATCAAAACCGTACAAAAAAAGGACGACTTAGTTTGTTTCCTACCTTTGGAAAGTCTAAGAAAAACGATGAAGACACCATGCCTGAGAGTTCTGATGAACTTGTAGATTATAAGAATAAAACCCGCAAAGGTCGCAGTAGTCTTTTTCCTTCGTTTGGAAAAGATCGTAAAGACAGTACTCCTACAGACGCTCCCAGTGATCTTGAAGCCAGTATAAGACAATACCAAAACCAAAGACGAGCACGAGGCGACAAGGACGATTCTAGAAATTCTACACCAGATCGAAGAGATAGCGTATTTGCTAGCGACGTTGAGAATTACAAGAATAAAACAAGAAGAGGTCGAGGTAGTCTTTTTGATCCTGATGTCAACATTTCTAGTTTACCACAATCAGAACAAGTCGAAGTACTTGAACATACCAGTGTTGCTGACTTGTTAAGAGCTTTAGCAGCATTAGAAGCAGCGGGTCAGAATCCTTACGGTTCGAATACTGGCGAACCACCAGGGTTGTTAGAGATGATATCCGAACCATTAGCTGATACATCAAGAAGGAGAGGTTCTTTAAGACCAGATCTTTCATCTGTGATTCCCACTACGACAGAAGAAATAGGCCCCCGTCGTCGTAGAGTTTCAGCTAGATTAGCTGCACCTCAATTTACTCCTACACTAGCAACTGTTGTCGCTGGCACAGAGCTGCAATTGAGTACTGCTACAGCTGCCAGAGAGAATCGCATGTCTATGCTTTCACAACCACCACCGCCATATTCTGAAACACCTAGTGAAGAAGAAAACAAACCTCGTGTGAGGAGATATTCTCCTGCTCCTACACCCAGTGATTCTGGAAGGTCCGGAACTGGGCCTGTTACCAGATTATTCTCGAGGCGTAAAGAAAGTTCTAGCAATATAGAAGAAGGAGATTCCAGAAGAGGAAGTCTTACCGACATAGTCATTGATAGTTTTAAAGATAAAACGTGACGAATAACCCTTAGTGAAATTTAGTTGATAAGTATTTTATTTATTGTTAATAGTCATAACTCATAAATTAAACCAATTTTAAATGCATATTGAGTTTATTTTATAAAGAGACTTTTCTCGAGAGATATTATCCTTACCGATTTCATGAATCAAATCAAATCAATACTACCTATCAGATCCAATGATATTGAATTGGTAAGAATTATAAAACGATTTATTATCGATTTTGGTTCAGATAAAATAAGCTCTACAAAGTGAAAAAATATTTGCATGTTTACTTTTTTACGTATGAATTTATTGTGTGTTTCGAATAGTTTGCCGTAAGATACAATTTTATATATGCTTTGAAAAATATAAAACAACATCGACAAAATACTACAGTGCAACTACATGCAATTACAAAAATAATAGAAAGAAGATCGATAGACAAAAATATGATTATTGACGAGTAAATTCCTGAACGCTCATCAAGTTTTTTCTAATCCCAGACATGGTCGACATAATATTTTTCATTGGTATCCCAAAACTATGTATATGAATATGTCATGTATTGTACCTACTATACTGCTACTTTCCTACTCACTTCTGGGCTTAGGTTTTCTCAGTAGAAGAATAACTGTATGTACCTAATGTAAGTTCAAAATAAAATATAAATGTGCAAAAGCTTCAGACTTTTAATAGGATAATTTTAATTCATGATTAAAAATCACTCAATCGGCTTCAACAATAGATTTAATCAAATCAAATAATTAAATTGGTCAAAGTATTTTATTTAGTACCTCCATACATGTGTACATATTATAATATATAATAATAGTCTTATAAAACAATTCTCAGTAAATAGTCGTTACACTAATATAGTGTATTTACAACAAATAAATACCTATTTAAGAAATAAATTGTACCAGTTCCGTCAATAGCAAAGATCTATCGAGATCTGATAATGAAAATTATATAATAATAAAATAAACAACTGTACAATAAATCGAATACAATACATACAAATACATTGATTTTGAAATTAAAATTATTGGTGGTGCTGCTTCTTAAACTAACGAGTATTTAAATCTTACAAATAACACAAATGTTCGTACACAATTATTTACACTAACACTACAGGTAGGTACGGCGTCAAATTGTACATTGCCTCTCAGATCTATAGATCGCAGTCTCACTGCTCACAACACATCAGTGTTGAAATTATCGTTTGTCACGAGAATATCTTCTCAAGTCACATTACTTCAAGTATCAAAGCTCTCTTTTCTATTATCTATTCTGTCAACTTCTATGTTCCCATTGTCATCTTTAACAAGGGATTCGAAGATTGCAATCAAATTGTCAAGTCCTATGAGGTAACCATCTTCGTGATTGCCGACCTTCCAAGTGGTATTGTGGTCGATATTCACGTTGTCTGGAACAGGAACTGTCTTCGCGAAATCTATCATCCAGATGGACGCTTTTCTTTTGTCGTGGACAAATAATAACGAACTGCCGATCAGTTCGTGCGTTCTGAAGAAGTGAGATTCTGTAACTGTTGCTCGTATGCTTCTTAGCCTCTCTAAGTATCTCGCCTGGAAAATAATAAATATCTGTTTTAAAAACAAGTAAAGTAGAAGTATTTGAAATTAGGACTACATTTACTTAAAAGTTCCAAAAGTGCTTTGCCAAAATCATCATGAACTAAGAAAAAAGTGAATCTACTGTAATTATTTTTGTTAAAAGTGAATTAAAATAATTGGATATCATTACTTTTCAAATTACACTAGCACTACAAAAATACCAAAGAGGTTAAATTATAAAATTAAATATAAAAGTCATATTGAAGGTCTTGAAACAAATCTTACCGCAGCATTAGGACAACTACTGGTAAAGTCTTTGAAGGCTTCAACAATCTGCTGTCTAGTCTTCGTCGTCTTAAAGTCTTTGGAGCTGGTTCCATCTGCTTTCTTCACTCCGTCTATCCTGAACCCTAATGTCGCTGTGGAGCTGATGGTTTCCCTCCATATCATATACCGTGGCTTGGTGACTCCTTTGCTTCTGTGCTCTTCTTCTGAAGGTGCTTTTGGGTCTATTTGGATCATTTTCTCGTACATGTCCTGAAATATAAAAATAATTTTATAGCATTTGGTAAAGTGTAAAAGGATCAAATTGAATGATGTCATAAAAGTAAAGCATTGGTTTTATGTCCTCGGATTTTAGTTAGCTCGATTTCTATATAGTATGTGTACCAACCCATTACTGCCCACTGTTGGGCTCAGGTCTCGTCAGAAGAGGGATTAGGCATAGTCCACCACGCTTGCCCAGTGCGGATTGGTGACTTCACATATCTTCAAAGGATTTTTTTTGAATCCTTTTCCGACATGCAGATTTCCTCACGATGTTTTCCTTCACCGTTTTTAGCCAGTGGTGTTGTGATTTATTTAATATTTTGAATGCAGTATTGGTTCTCTTTTAAAATATGGGAATGTTTTTTTAGGGTTTATTTTATGGTTAAATAGACCCTTACTATCTATAAAGAAAGCAACATGTTAATTACCGTTATACTTAGTAGGTATATCTATTGTGACTATCCCAACTATTTTTATAACAGTCATTTTACTTTAATGTACATTTAAAACTATTTTTAATACAATATCGGCCTCTAAAGAACCATTAATGTTCTTATCGTTGACGTAAAAACCTAATAATAACAGTTTTATCAGTCTGTTTATAAAATTAATGACACCGCCGGATAAACTTTACAAGATTTGAAAATGGCGCTTCGAATATGAACCCTTTTGTTATCAAAATCGTATATTTTTACAATAATCTAACGTACGTTGACTTTATGACGAAATTTGTTTGGTGCTGGTTGAATATTCTTAAAAAATACATTTTAAAACTTCCAAAACTTATGAAATTAAATAAATTTATAAATAAGTAGGTTTAAGAAGAAGTAATAGTAATATAAAATTAAAATCGCACTCAACGACTTTTGGTAAAGCGACAAAATTTGTTATTTTCAACTTAATGCTTAATGTCAAGAAGGCTCAAAATGGAACGCGAGACAATAAACTCGAAATAAATAATATACATTTAATCCTTAAGTAAAGGGATTTAGGTATTGTTTAGTATGAAAGAAATTTAAGTACTCTTCTTTATACTTACTTTTCTTAACTTAGTCTTTTCTTTCGCTTTGGCTAATTCCTCTTCTAAATACGTTCTGACTCCGATCTTGCAGTCCATCACACACGGACTATCGAAGTCGCTCAGCAAATCTTGCAATTGTAGGTACACTGTGTTTGTGCATGGTTAAAGAAATACTTAAGAACAAAGGTATTGCGACGACAGCGCCATCTTTAAATAATTTAAAATTTAAATGATCATTATTTAAACCTCTTTTATGTAAATACTTTTAATTTATGTTCTTATTCACGTTGGCGCGCTTGATTTTTGAATTTCGAACATTCCATTGCTAAATACAGACTTCTTTTTCAGAACTTTTATTTTTTCGTTTTTATTCTGATTTGTTCTAAACGTCTTTCTTACTGGCAGAATTAGATTTTTTTATAATAATAATAAAGATATTAGAAAAGAAAGTGTCATTAAAATATCAGAAAATACATTGCAGTGAATTATTGTTAAGAGTGATTTTGTATTGTCAAAGGATACATTCTCCGTCTTCACAAGTGACTTTGTCCTTGAATTCAGGTACAAATGGCCTCAAGATGTCTTTCATCAGCAACTGGAACAGAAAAATAAATAAATAAACCTCTTGTTCTATTTTTAATCAGCAATAATTAGCTTAATGTTATTTTTCTTTCCGAAATTCTATTAATCTCTTTTTATCCTCTTTTCTGTGGTATATAGTATAAACGAAGTTTGACAAGAGTTCAAACATAGCAGGAGTGATGGTAACTACTTACCATCAGATGGGCTCTAAGCTCGACTATCTATGTTGCATTGAAAAGTTACATAGACTGTCCTACTTTAAATCAGTCACCTCAACCTTAGTGTTCTAAATTTAAAGTAATAAAAAAGAAGAGAAAAACAAAAGAAAACTAACGTAAGTTGTTTCGATATTGTTTCAAACTCATTTTATAATAATCATTGTTAAGGTTTTGACACGAATTTTTCTTTGACACTGGCACAAATTATGACAAATGACGTCAAAGCATGTATTTGTTACTATTGAGTTGTGAAATCATTATATTGTTGCTACTTTGCTTAGCTGTCGTAAGACGTAAGTTCTAATGTTGCCTAGCCACATTGGTTTTCCAACATCCAACACACGTACCTACAAAACAAATGATGGTGACGGCCGACCAATATGAAAGTTGGAAGTGGGCGAGCCAATATGGGAACGCGATACTATTTTTTTTCTGATACATTTGTACGAAATTATTCTTTGACATCGATCATTGTGATAATTTTTATAGGATATTTTCACGTGGCATAATCTTTGTAAAATTGTGGGATTCATTTTTTGAGTCTGTAATGTAACAATGTTATTAAGCTTATTCGATGGTATGAAACAAATTTGCTTCCCGCTGTCTGCCCTCACGTGTGGTCTAATCTTTAAAGCTATAGATTTTGATGTTTTTTTTTAATAGAGAGAGATAGTTATACAAGAGGAAGATTTATGTCGATAATACATGCCTGATTAAATAGAAAACCCCTAGTAATTTCAACAACACGTCACCTCAGTGCTTGTTTGGCCAATCTGACATTTTTTACGAAAATTGCTATTTAATGCAGTATTATAAAGAATAAAATTTCCATTCGACTGGTAAAATATTTTTTTAAAATATTCAATTCTAAAACAATAAAAATCTCATTTCAATTTTTTTCTCAACACGGCACTTAACGAAAATTCCGTGCTTGTTTGCTGTCTCCTATAAAATTTGCTCGAGTGCAGATTGGCCAAACAAGCACTGAGGCGACGAACAGTCAACACATACATCACAAACGCTTAGTGAACCCTCCTTTTGCGACACCGACGAAGTAGACCACTAGTATCTAATAAATAACTATAAATAAAGATTAGTTTGTTGTCAAACAACTTATCTAGATTTCTTCTAAACAATACATAATGATCACATAGGTCATAAAAACATTTTGATATTTACGTCAAACAACTACAGATAAACAAGAGTAAAATAATATTTTACTAAGATAAGACTTTAATTACAATGAGTTCACACTATTCTTATAGTATTAATAGATTATTGTTGGTAGTTCATTTATTTACCTTCAAAAATATAGTTATAAAATATACATAGTCGTAAAGTATAGTTTGGGGCAAGAATAAATGCACTTCGACTATTAAAAAGAGAGCAGTTGACAGCTTCGGATTTATAGAGCGCTTTCTCTGTCGCACATAGCTTTGTGGCATTCACTGTCAGTTGTTGTTCTAATTCAATTGAACATATAATATAACTAGCTGACTCGCGCAACTTCGTCTGCGCCGAAAAAAAAATTAGGGGTGGACTACCCCTAACATTTAGGGGATGAAAAATAGATGTTGGCCGATTCTCATAGATACCGGATAAGCACAAAAAATTTCATCAAAATCGGTCGAGCCGTTTCGGAGGAGTTCAAGTTCGAACACCGTGACACGACAATTTTATATATTAGATATAATATAGAGTTGTTAAAAATCTAAATATTTTTGCATAATTTCCTAAAAGTCGATGTGCATTTATTCTCGCCCCCAACTATAGTTATGAAAAATAGGATTTCATTTTAAAAACGTACGTCCTTTGCTAACAAATTGACCATTGATATTACAATAATCCTCCATGCCGATTTCGGCTACGGCGACTAATTTCTAATTCTCTTATTTTTGCTATTGTTGATACTATTGAAATATTAAATTTACAATACTTTCTTAAGATTCTCCTCATAAACCAGGCGAGAGGAAACAAACTAGCTTACGACCCTGATGGGAAGAGCCTACCGTCACTCATGGACCTATGCAGTATCAGAGTATTGAAGGGTCGTTATCTATCACCTACTATAAAGAACCTTCCTATTTTGGTATTTGTACTCAAGAACACTCATAATAATAACTGGTATAAAGATAATTAAAAGTATCATGTCGCGTTTCTAAATTGACTCGCCAACTTCCAACTCTCATATTGGTCGGCCATCACCGTCATTTGTTTCTACGTGCATTGGACGTTGGCGAGCCAATGTGGAAACGCAATATAATATTGTAATAAAACATATAGAATCTTTCCTGTAACTGTTACTTTGCAAAATGTATTTACGTTTGACGTCAATTAGATTACACATTTTATTTTTATACATATATAATTCCTATTGCGGTTGGCTATTGCCATTATCCTTGTAAAATAATACGTAAACTAGTATCTATTTCTGATCTATCTATTTTTAATCATTATAAATTTAAATATTATTTTAAAAACAATCACGGTGCAGTAAAGATGTAAGTCTGAGACTAATAAGGGCGGAAAATTGGTGTACCTACATGTTTTCCTAATATCTGTACTTTTCGTTTTTTTACATCAGTTATAAGATTGTCAATAAATGCTTTGTAGCCAAGAAATTATTATGGAACTTGAGAGGTGTCATGGTACACCTGAATAGCACGAAGTTCCTTTCGATTAAAAGATATCTTATATTTTTTTTTCCTAACGTAACGCGCGATAAGGAACGTGTTTTAAAAGATTTTTGATCACAGCGCCATCTAGCGATAATCATCTAAAACAAAAAAGTGTAGTGACAACTTTTCGTAAGAATTTTTTCCGTCTAGCCCCCTTTCGATAACGCGCGATAAGGAACTTCGTTCCAAAAATTATAATATATTATACTAATTTTCGCTAATTAAGGATTCTGCTTTTCAAACAATTAGTATCATTATGATAATGATTATCACACAATTGTTAGTCGAAATCAAAGTCCGGTAGTGATGTTAAAGTTTTTTGTTTCAATTCAATAGTTATTTTACGATTGGCAGTTTCTGATCATACGATGAATACGTCTTCAGTGCGTATGATTCATTTACTCGAAAGCAAAGTCCTTTAGAGTAACTTGAGATTTAGTCATTTGTATTGTTTGTATTTTTTCTTATTAATTCGCAGCTCTATCTGTGTGACAAAGATGTATCAGTATCACACTGATAGTCAAATCAGTGAAGGAAAAATTATATATGGTAGACCAGCTGCTGAGTTTATTTGCGCCACGTAAAAACAGCTAATTTCTTTCTACTATACTAAGCATGTATTATATGTAAAAATCACTCTATCTTTTAAAAACGCATCCAAATCCATTGCATAGTTTTCTAAGCAAATAACGGAATTACAGGAGAAAGTGTACGTATTTGCGCCGAATAGTCACTTACCTATACATGCACATTTACAATTGGTTTTTAGATGAGAACGAGGTTGTTAAGTAGCATTTCGTAATCAGACGTTTTATCAGCTTAATTACAGAATTTGAAAACGAACACTTTATATCATATTCCTTTTTAAAGGTTGTAATTCAATAAAATTTATTTTTGAATTAATTTTCAGATAACATTTTAAATTTACAAACTGAACCTCAGCATTAATTCCACTACAAGAGAGAAAGAGAGATAACGAAAGAAAGAGAAAGATAAACTAACCTCAAAACACTTTTCCTCCTGTGGACTTAGTTTCTTCAAAATAGTTCCCTGGTCAGGACCTGCTTTGAAGTTTCCTTGATGACCAGCTAGCTGGATCCAAGGGTACCTCTGTTTCTTATAGGTTTGGAAGAACGGCGTCCATTGCACTATGTTTCGTAACTTCCGCCAGCGTTCTGATTGCTGAAAATGAAAAGTATTTAACTTAATAAAACAGAGTACTTATTGATATATTTTGTAGTCATTACCAGTAATAATATACTGTTAGCTGTAGTTTAGAGGAACATTTTGAACGGATCGTAATTTTTTGTTTTTGAGTAAATAAAATTTACTGTATTCTTGTATACTGTAGTCCATGCTTGTCTGGAAAAAAATCTTGAATGTACTTGTAAATTTTAAAAATTACGTCAAAAACATTTGAATAACGCTTATTAGTTACTCCCAAATGTATGTTAAAACGATGAAACAGTTTCCCAGTATTGTTAAATAAAGTATGAATCATATTACAACGTGTAACCATCGTGTCGGGGTTATTGTTAGCACTGTCATCATCATCAGCTTTTAGACGTTCACTGCTAGACATAGGCCTCCCCTAAACCTCACCACAACGAACGGTACTGCGCTGTCTGCATTCAGCGACCTTTAACGATCCTGACCAGGTCGTCGGCCCATCTTGTGAGTGGTCTGCCTACGTTGCGCCTACCCTTGCCTACCTAACTTTTCGGCCTCATCGGCCATCAGTTCTTCGCACAATGTGTCCTGCCCATTGCCACTTATAACCCACGCAATTCTTTGGGATAGCACTGTACTGTGATAATCATCTTAAATGAAGCCGTTTATATTTCACCAGGCAAAAACGATGTTACGTAAGCCGCAAGCCGTATAGACTCAGTTTCAGTTCAGAGTTTCATAATGCAGTGTAGCTTGAATCATGTTTAAATTATATTTTAATCTAAAGTCGTAATTAATACAATGAATTCTGTTTCAACACGGAATAATTTACATTTTAATGTCCTTAACGTCATCAGTCAAGTTAAATAGAATTCGTATTGTTAAGGTTTCATTTAATACATTTTCGAAGTTAACAAGTTCTTACATCTAAGAACTACCGTACATATTTCATCTGTACTGTACTGTACTGTACTGTACCAACCCATTACTGCCCACTGTTGGGCTCAGGTCTCCTCATAAGAGGGACATATTTCATCATATAAGTACATTTCATACTCTAAATCAATTTATAATAGACAAATTAACCAGTAAAGAATAGGATACTGCCAAATAATTATTCAGAAAGGTTATTTCTAAATATCTCTAGCATCGTGGGAATCATAATTGGTTAACGCGCGGTTCGGGCGTTGAATGTGTGCGATGGGAGGTTTTAGTTCGTCTCCCATACATCCCACCTGCAGGGCGGGTAGAAGACTGGAATTTTCCCTTACTGAAGAAAATATGTGCAAATAAGAGCAAACTTTATATGTAACTAATGTGGTGTTTTACTATAGGTACTATGTACTAATAACTATTACTATTTTCTTCACGCTAATTTAGTAAATATACTTGTATATCACAGCACGTGATTGTAAGCGAATATAATCGGTTATATTGTAAAATATAAACATAAAAATAATGGTAATTTACTATTTGCAATATGAGTCACTGTATAGTCTTAGAATGCTAAATAATTAGTTCATTCATTATGGAGATTCCCTTAAGTTAAAAGCAAAAAGTGGATACAAAAACGAAAAACTATGACAAACTAAATCAACTTTTAAAGTAAAAGAACATTATTTTCCAAATAGGTAAGTACAATATATAACGAAATAGTATTTAATTGCAAAATTCACTAAGATTGCAACATGTTTTACTACATTAATGGCACACTTAAGTTATAACCACATTGACTTTAACCCAATAAATAAAAGAGTATCAAGTTCTACAAAAATTTCTACCAATCAAAAATCTATTAATAAATTAAACAAACCTTAGTATTAGACACATAAACACAGAAAACAACATCAGCAAACTCCTCAATAGTAAAACAGATGTCCTTGTTATACATGATTCACAAATTTTCACAAAAAACTTCGTCAATTCACAAAATTCACCCCGTGACACTGCGACGTACAACGCGATACTGTGCCTTCAGAACGACGCTTCAATATTATAACACTATCAATGAGTCAGTCAAATGAAACCGCAGGAGCTTATGACGTCAATGAAACTATAACGTAAGGCCCGATTCTTACGATTGAATTTTAAACACGTGTATACATTCGCACGTTTTTAGCATATAAAATACTGCTCTATATAAAGGTTTTTTAGATGAGCGCTTTGATCTGGAACCATGATTGTAGATTTTGATTTGATTATGTACCATTGCAGCAACCTTATGGATTTCAATGTAACAACGCTCCATATAAATTTCGCGTGAAGTCACTTCACGCACAGAACCTGTCATTGTAGCGTTTTGGAGGAGTCCTATGGGCCTGGATGCCTGTGGGCTGATAATACTGACGACGATGAAGCTAAAAAAGTAGTGTTACACTTTGATTGTTTCGCTAGACATTGCTCATTAAATTGAACGAGCCATTTGATATTTAAACGCGCATTAAAAAAGCGCTCGTAAGAATGTGCTCTAACTATTGGTAGAATCCGCGATTATCGGGGGCGTATACGCAGAATAAGAGAAAATGTGCGAATCGTCACATTGAAACGCATATAGTGACGTATTTAAAGGATTTTTGATAGCGTACGACGATGTTGAGTAAGACCATGTTAGTTTGTAATATCAAGCCGATTAATTCGAATTTACGTAGTCGCATTCGATTTCTCCGAAAATGTAGTAGGTATGTGGAAAATACATCTTTATTTGTAAGTTCATCATAATTTTGCGTATGTGACATTGCATGTAACTGTATGGCAAATTATTGCACCGTAGTTAGACGAGTTTACGGCCCATCTGATGGTAAGTGATATTATTGTATAAATTATATTATAATCTTACTTTCATGCATAATTAAATTAACGAGTTCTTACCACGATATTTAATTAATTGAGTTTTCGATATTTCAACGTTGTTGCAAACGTCATGAACACGAGAAAAACGAAGAACCCGTTAATTTTGCATGAATAAGTTAAGTTATTAAGTTTATATTATAAATTATAATCTAGTTACTATTATCGAATAATAAAAACTTGCACGACTGTTAATCTTAATTTTTTATTCAGTAAATTGTTTTAAACATGAAAACTGACGTTAGTATTTAAAGTTAACTAAATTTATAACTATATTTAAACGGTTCTAATTTTTAATGACCCGTTTATTGTTTTTATAATTCTAATCATATATCTTTGAAACCAGTTAGATATAAACATCACGATCTTGAAACATGTAATTTGGATCTATTATGAGAATGGGTCATAACTTTAAAGTTTTTGCTGGAACTCATTACGTTTGCCTGACTTAGGATTAAAGCAATAAAAAATACGTTTATGTAACTGATTTTTAAATTAAAATACCAATTTAGAAACTGTACTGTACCAAACTATAGTGCCCTCAGTTTATCTCTACAAATGTTCTAACTTCAAAAGAAACGCATAAAATAACCGTTTTCACTAAAATAATTTTCTACACTTAATATAAAAGTAAAATAATTATTTATTTAAAACAATAAACTGGACTATTTCTTAATAAGATATTTCAATGATGAGATGAATTTCAACTGACTTGACTACGTAAATCTTCTTTCATCTTTACGAGGCAATGCTTAACACTCAGAGGGCAGTTTTTTCTGACATTACGTGTCCTGCAGCTGGATTCGTGTTTTTCACTCAGCAACCTCGACCATTGTAGAAAGAAAACTAATCTAATTATCAATACGTTAGTACACAATGAACTCTCAAAGCACACTATCCATGAATCTAAGTCATACCTAATTTAATTATTATCAAGAACTTCTACAATTATGAATACAATACATACTCAAAAAAACCAACGCGCTAAAGTTCACGGAACACATCGTAACTCAGCGGCAAAACCCTGACCAAAAACTCAAAGGAAAACGTTACATATATGGTGAATTTACAAGTAACTATTATCATTACGAATGCCAAAAGTAGTTTAATAGCATCAGAATGAAACGTAACATAGGACTTGTCCGTGCACTTGTTGGAAGGCTCGTAGAGTACATGTCATTCTAGTGTCTATGTCGTGTGAAGATTTCCTGTTTTAATCGATTTAGAAGAGAGATCAGTCCACCACGCTTGCCCAATGCGGATTGGGGATTTTCAAAATCATTTTCCAATATGCAGGTTTCTTCGTTCTTTCATCGTTTTTAGCCAGTAGTGTCAAAATGTTAAAATATTCGGTATTCCCAGAGCGCTATGACTTGTCCTTCTTCAAACGAGGCTTGAGGAGGGTCCTTAAAGTTAGGTCGTAGGTAGCGACCCCTCAATGTCCCCTGACATTGCAGAGGTTCATGAGCGACGGTAACCACTTACGATCAGGTGGCCCGTTGGCTCGTCTGCCTACATGGCAATAAAAAAAAAAGAAAAAAAATATTTTTCACATTACGACTTAGAGGTACAATCTAGCCGATTTTTAAACCACGATCTCCCGTACGCTAGACTTCCACGACTTAAACTTCAGAATGGAACATTAGAACGAAATCTATTTGATAAATTTAAATAAATAAATATTCAAAAATAATAGAGAAAAATCACATTTGTAGGAAAGATTATTGATAATATTTCAAATAATTAACTGCAGCCTCTTATGTCAATCATATAATATTTTTTTATATATCTCTCTAATCGGTTCTAACATAATAACAACTTTTTAATTACGGCTGTTTACTACAAAGAACTCCTACTACGTTTTATTTGCAGACGCCAGTGTATAATTATTTAGATCACGCGACTTCAAGTACTCGGTAGAAAACGTAAAAAACGATATTTCATATATTTATAAGTGTTTTTTACTAGAAAAAAACTAGAAATTTATAAAAAAACTAACAAAATAATTGCTGTAGGTATTATCTCGTTTGTTTCTGATGATTTATTACACAACCAACATTCCTAATCTAAACAAAAAAGCTATAAAAGTATTTATAAACTAGTAATTACTTGTTACTAAGTTATTATACTTTTTGCGATATTTTCATATTATGTTCACTAAAGATATATCTTAGGGAAGTCAGTAGGTTTAATCATTGACCCGCAGTAGTCGTCATCATAGGATTATTTCAATTCTCAATTAGTTCAGTTAATTAATTTCTGAGACCTAAATCAAGTCATTCTCCCCACGAGGCTCGAACATACCAAATATAAATCGCGCGGTTTTAAAGCGACAAAAAACTACCGATCTTAAATTTATTTGGTACTAATCAGTAAACAGGTTCCAGGTCAGTAAATTAAAATTTCAGAGATACAAGGTTTAAATATAAACAAAGATTTCAAATATTGCACTTAATAAGAGCTTAAGAACATGATCAAACATAAAGTATATTCTTCATGTACTTTGATTAAAATCGTAAAGGTCAAGCAAGACTTGCTTTATCATTTCGCTTTAGTCATCTGAGAATTATGAAGCATTTCCAGGCAGTTCAACGATCTCAAAGACAAAAGATTGTAATTGATGAATAGGTGAACTACCCAGCGCCATGACTTCCAAATTCCAGTTCATCTAAAGGTCATGAAGTCGAATACTTCCATAGTAGTTCCATTCAATTTAGTTTCGACATTGTAAGCGACAGATCAACAATTAATATTTTATTTAATCTACCTAAGACTTTAGATACTGTCGACAAAAGCGCCATCTATAAATAGTTTAACTAATTATTATTTAAACCTCTTTTATGTAAATACTTTTTGAATTTGTGTTCGAATAGATGTTGGCGCGCTTATTTGAATTTAGAACATTCCATTGCCGAATACAGATGTTTTGTATATTTTTTCACAACTTTTATTTTCTTAGTTTTATTTTATGGTTCGTTCTTTACTCCTCTCTCGCTGGCAGCATTAGGTTTTTTACAAACATCATCTATTTTACCGCTAGCTGTAGCAATATCGGAGGTATTGTTGTGACTAATGATAACTTTCAAATGTTATTCTTTAATCCTATTTACTTATAATTTACCCAGAAAACTTTATTAAATGATTTTTGCTATTTAACTAAAATTTGAAATTCGAATAGAGCGTACGTATCTATTGGTCTATCTCTAAAACGGGACATAATTAAGATCAAGAAGATATTCCACCGTGCATTGAGATACAAATTCCATAATTCTTTACTATATTTGACTTGATCAATGAATTCACGCTATTTAAAAACAAGTTTTACAAATAAGATCATCTCTCAACTGCAGATCGTTATAACCAGACCATGTGGTTATATTTATAGCTTTATGACCACAACTTAAGATTCTCAACAGATTTCAGAATGCTTAATCATCATTCTTTTAAGTTTTTCTTCGTTAGTTGTTTGATCTTCGAGGGGTCAATAATTCTATAGTATCCGTTCTGCGGTTTTCTGGTTAATTACCATCGATTTTTATGCCTAACGTTATAGGTCGAGATAGAATGGCGTTAATTGCCTTTCCACGTCATTAGAGTAGTTGTATTTTTAAATGCGTTTCATTAAGTAGTTGATGTCACTCTTGTATGCAACGGGCCTTCACTTACGCTATGAAAAATGATTAGATTGCGTTTCATTAGTAAAAACAAAGTTTCCCCATAAAAACATATTTAATTAAGGCCACTATTATATTTACCTATTTTCGTATAACAATTTAAATTTTTAATACATAATTTAAATTAGAATTTAAATTGTAGATCAATTGTTTTGTTAAAACTAAGTCTAAATCTAAATGTGTACCTACGATGTTTGAGACTTCGAAGCTTGATTAAATGTAAATGCACAAAGAAAACTCTTACTAGGTAATTGAAACATAAATTACATGGAAAATTTATCGAACATATTGTATTACGAAACAATACTAAAGCAAAGCAATAAGTATCAAAAAACCCAATTTAAAATGAAATGCAACACTCATTACAGAATAATGAATTCATATTAGTATCATTAAAATATTAATTAATTATATTACTTACCTACTTAACAGGTCATTGTGATATTTTTTTTATTGCCAGATAGATAAACAAGCTTACGGCCCACCTGATGGTAAGCAGCCACCGTCGCTCATGAACCTCTGCAATGCCAGGGCAATGAGGGACCGTTATCAATCACCTATACAGGACTTTTCTTAAACCTCGTTTAAAAGTAATCCACTGCTAACTTAAGAATCTAAAACTGGAAAATACTATATTTAAAGTTTAGTTACAACAATATTTAAATGAATGGCTGTACTTCTAATTATGGAACCCTAATTACTTTTTAGCTGTTAGCCTCAAAACATACTTAATATCTCATACAAGTAGCAATCCTCAATGCCGGTTCATGCGTCACTGATGATCTTCAAATGCAAAATTTGTTTCCTCTTACTGCCCTTGTCATTCATGGGCATTGATAGCCAAACTTCTAACGAATATACAGGGTGTATCAGAACTATGCGACATGAATTAGAAGTACCTATTAATATATCGGGTTTTATGAAGAGGGTTGGATTATACAATATCCCTTTTATTTCAGACGCAACGTTTGTTGACAAAGATTACTTTTAATTACTGTTCTTTTGATTGGCAGTATAAATATAAAGAGTGCTATTTTATTTGGATTTTGTTACTTCGATTTTCAGAAAAACGAAATAATTTAAAATCTTTGAACACAGTAGGTATAAATAAATATGAAAAATAAAATGATGTTTCATGTCAGTAAAAGATCCTATCTACAATATTGCCATTCATGTCGAATAATTCTGGGACACCTTCATACCTTCGTTTGTAGTCCGAAGAGCTACTGTTATGGGAATTTAAAACACGTATTAGAAAGATTCATTTAAATATCATTCCATTCATTTAAATATTATTGTGGATAATCCTGTTGATTCCACTGAAAGGAAAACCTGATTCTAAATTCGAATCGGAACTGACAAAAAGTTTGAAGGTTCGGTTCAGTTGTGATTACAGAACCCACAATGTCATATGCAGCTGAAATAAATTTTAATTAACAAAAAGTTCTAACTTATTACCAAAAAAGTTTTACAAATTACGTAGCCGGGTCTTCCCAGTAAGTAATGAACACTTGAGTGTAAGAGTTGATCGAGTACTTGATGATACAAAAAATATTTATCACAAAATTAGCACGATACACACAGTTATACAGACATGCATTTTCAACGGGTTATTACCACGATATTTAATTAATTGAGTTGTCTCGATATTTCAACGTTGTTGCAAACGTCATGATCACGAGAAGACTGGATCTATTTAAGAGAAAACAAATCTGTCTACCCTCTTTCTCGTTCGCTTTTGGGTCGTAAACCGCGAGTGTTTGAATAAGTTTATAGTTATACAGACAGTTTACCAGATTTAGATATATTCTTAGATAATAGTATTATCACATTATAACAATATTATTATTGTATTTTGTGTTATTGTTATTAAATTTTGTCGACCTTTCAAACACGTTTAAGAATACGCACACCGCGTTTCTGAGTCAAGAACAGCTGTGACGCAAGCAACGGCTTTGAAAAGCATCCACCTTCGAAATCGACAATTGTTTGTTTTACCTTTTATCGGTAGCATCGGACGAAGAATAGTTGAACGTGTCTGCGTGTTTGTATTGTCTATGTTTGTAAAATTGATACTATGATAACATAGTATTTAGTGTTGGTTGTATTCTTACAACAATTGACTTACTTTGCTACGTTTTGCATTCTTTTATTGACTAATCTAATATATTATAAAGGCGAAAGTTTGTAAGTATGGATGTATGGATGTTTGTTACTCTTTCACGTAAAAACTACTGAATGGATTTGAATGAAACTTTACCACAATATAGCTTATACATCAGAATAACACATAGGCTTTACGACTAGACTAGACGGGACGAACCTGAAGTCCACGTGAACGAAGTCGCGGGCAAAAGCTAGTTCTAAGATAAATGAAAGAATAGGTCATCATCATCCTCAGCCTGTAGACGTCCACTGCTGGACATAGGCTTCCCCTAAACCTCGCCACAATGACTGTCCCTGTCCAGCTCACAGGTCCATCTTGTGGGACTTCTGCTCACGCTGGGCCTACCGTTTCGTGGCCACCATCAAGTAGGCTATTAGCTTGTTGCTCTATAATGCAATTAAAAATGATTTTTCCTTTTATCTCTTCATTTGCATATTAGTATTCATTGCATTTCACACATAATAATGTGGAATTCAACATAATTATTAATTACTATAAATCATTACGGAATATACCGTCACTCGCGTATTAAGTGTTAGTCATTTCATTTAGTTTTATTCCAATGAAGACTGTTTCCTCATTCATTGTAAATTAATGCATATTATTAATTAGTTTTTCCGTGAAAATCTAAGGAAAATGATGAATTTGTTTAGAGGATATTGTATAATTTTTTAGTAATCCTACTAAGTTACAATCACGTAGAACTAGAAAGAGTCATAGAATAAACGAAGCTTGTAGAGAGAAGTTGCGTCCTAAGCTTTTTTTTTTTAGTTGGAGGAAATCACCGGATCCCCCCCCCCCCGTATGTGGGAGTTGAACTGCACTAAAACCTCCAACTGCTCACACTCAACGTCCGAACTCCGGCTGAGGCCAGAACCCAGCATGGGGTTATGAGGGACGGCGCGACGCGTTACGACGCGGCACTCTTTCCCGTCGCGCCGCCCCCTTTACGTCCTAAGCAACGGTTCTATCCTGTTCTCTGACATTGTAGAGATCTACGAACGACGCCTCTTGCGATCAGATGTCCCGTTGGGTTGATTGTCTTTATGGCAATTCAAATAGTAATGGGTAGGTAGATAATAATGAAATTTAAAACTTTACAGAAGGTTACGGTACTAAACAGTTCTGGTCCAATTTTACTACAAAGTATGATAGAATTTAACCGAAACTGGATAACAGACTGTCAATTTGTTCTTTAGTAAAAAACTTATTGTTTAGTAAAAAAGTTACAATAATTCAAAATACCGACCTTAAATTAAATTTTTAATTAAATTAAAAGTCATTTTGTTATGATCTGTCTGAGTGAATTCGTGTGGTCGCAAGAAATTGTTATAAAAAACTTTTTAATCAGTACAAGGTTGTCTCGCAGAAAATTGTTTCTTATTACTAAAGAAATAGAGTAAAAAGTATTTTAATTCGCTATTGAACCCGTCACACGTTTACGAAGAGGCCGTCGACACAATGGTTCGTAACAAAAACTAAAGAGTTTTTTACTTAGATGCTTTTTGCAACCGCAGTAATGACGTCACAAGGTCGCTTAGAATAAAAGACATAACCTATAATTTGACGAAATGCAAAAACAGTAATGAACTTATACAAGTAGTATAAGAAGTAAGTTGTGTGACGTTTTTGTAAAAAAAACTCTATGAATACTATTTGTAATTTTCTCAGCTATTTATGTTTTCTTTATTTTAGTAATGATTCAAATATCATATCTCAAACATAATTTGAGGGATAGTTAAAATTTTGTAAAAAATAGAATTAAAAGTTAATTATGTACACACATACATTTTGAACTTTTTAGGAACTCACCCCCAATTTTTAGGGACTCTAACCATAACTAAGAGTGGTGTAATAAAAGTTAGAAAGTTAGTCGCCCCAGCAAGTGATCACGCCTCCCTAACTAGCGGGCCCTGAATACCGCATAGTCTTAATATCAGTATCCAGTCTTCTCGTGATCATGACGTTTGCAACAACGTTGAAATATCGAGACAACTCAATTAATTAAATATCGTGGTAAGAACCCGTTAAAAATGCATGAAAGTATTAATATCTACTTTATACTTTGATCTTTTTTTTGTGACAGGAGGAAATCGCCGGATTTCCACCCGCCCCGCAGGTGGGGTATGTGGGAGTTAACCGCATTTAAGCCTCCTGTCGCTTACGATCAGCGTCCAAACCCCAACCGAAGACTACCCAGCACGAGATTGGGCGAGGTGACGAGACGCGTTCACGATCAACGCTCAAGTCTCGATCTGTCATCTCCATCCCTTGATCCTAACACAATTGCCAACACTACCTGACAAAAGGCACCTGTACCTGTACCGACCCTTTACTGCCCACTGTTGGGCTCAGGTCTCCTCAGAAGAGGGATTAGGCATAGTCCGCCACGCTTGCCCAATGCGGATTGGGGACTTCACATATCTTCGAAGGATTTTTAGAACCCTTTTCCGACATGCAGGTTTCCTCACGATGTTTTCCTTCACCGTTTTTAGCCAGTGGTGTTTGTGAAAAATTGCACATAAATCTTTTTCACATTAAGTTTTAGAGGTACAAGCCGGCCGGATTAGAACCCGCGACCTTCCGGAAGGACGCGCTTCGACCACTCGGCCACCACGACTTTTTTAAAAGGCACCTACTCTACTTAAAGTAATATTCACTGCTGCCATAAAAATCTACATAATACATACATCTAATAAACTAGTTTGACCTACAACGATTTTCTCACGTATTTTTACATAATTGTAGATTAAGTCGTTTTATCAAATGTACCTCGTTGTTAGCTCACACACGATTGTTTGTTACACAATATGTTAATATCGACGCGTCATACGTTGTTCTCATGTACATGTATTCATATATGTAAAGGTTATTTATCATAATATTCCGAAATGTATACATACAAAGATGTAGAATTGTTTGTAATGAAATAACGGCTTTTTACTAGATGTGTCAATGTACATGTAAAAGAAATAAATTATTTGAAAGAAAACTTTAAATACAAGCTTTTAAGATCCTGAATATCATGTATCAGTGAAGTGCTAGCCAAGACAAATAAAATGAGCCCAAACACGACAGGTCTATCTTATTTAGTACAGGAGTTCCTACGACCACCTTCCGAACCCATCATCAGATCAGCACCATTTTATTGCATTGTCACGGGATATACGCGTGCAAAATGTCAGCTCAATCAGACAACGGGAAATTTATCAAATTTGACTCGCAAGATTCCACCCGAATTTACACAGGTATATTAAGTACATAGTTAGTTACATCCAGTGCAAGTCAATAAAAAGCAAGTAAAAACGGAACTTCTAATGAAAGATGTATGATTTTTTAAGAAAAGATTTTTATGGGAGACCAAAATTGTACGTAAATTACACTGTAGTTTTATTTGTAAATTAAATTACTTCGTATACAGGGTGTTCTAGAATTATGTGACATAAAAAATAAGTTAAGACGTCATTTTGAAGTTAAGAGTTTTGCTTACAGTTTATATAAACAAATACGTTATATAAATAAATATGTGAGTTCTATAAATTGCTTGCGTTTAAAACTTGAAACAACGAATTCAGCATTGTATATTTTATTATGACGCCAATCGAAATATTTTTTTCAAATAATATTCTATTACAGTGTATTTTTTTAAGATAAACAAAGGAAATCTTTCTATGTAAAAGGTAGGCCGTAGGTAGCGGCCCCGCAGTGTCCGCTGACATTGCAGAAGTCCATGAGCAACGGTAACCGCTTACGATCAGGTGGCCCGTTAGCTCGTCTGCCTACAAGACAATAAAAAAAAAATATTGGCAGTAAAGAAGTGTCATACCTGTAAAGTGTAAAGAACACAGAGCTCTCAATTCCTCAGCTTTTATCAGCACAAATTCATTACCTCAGCACCAATCATACTTTCTTTTGTTTTCGAATTAAATTCATGATTTATATTAAGTTCCGTTAATCGAAATCTGTAATAATACTACAAAATTTTGAAAACAGATTTTAAGCCTCTTAATTAAATAGTAAAATCTGATAAACTTTGTATCGACAGCCCTATTAAACTATTGGGAACGACCGTCATTTTATTCACATAGTTAATTTATCATCGACTTCAGATCTAACTATTTAACATATCTCAATTGGATCTATTTTGTTACAGCGGCGCCTTTTTAGGTTAAAGCTTATTGCTGTTTGTACTTTATAAATTATTAGTGTATTTTAGTAGGTTTATACTGTATTCTGGTCTTTGTGCACTATAAGAAGGTTTTGTTATTGTATGATACCTCACCTCGTGTACCTACGGATAAGCCTAAGTATATTTAAGGATATTGTTTTCATACAAGGAACTGTTAAAGTTGTATGCAATTTTTAAAAAACAATTGTTCCTTTATTTTTTTGTTTTTTTTTTTTATATATTATATTCTAATTTGTACGATAACTTAAATATATTATAAGTTAGTCAGATTATAACTGTTTTGTGTAGTTTTCGTTTATTTTTTATACTATCGTTCTGTATTTTACCTTTTGATTTGATTTAAAATAATATACTCGAAATAACTTAAATCTAGACCTACAAATATTTATATACAACCAAAACTGGAATATAAAAGTATGAACACACATCACACATTAAACTGTACGTACCTATTGGTATTCAAATAATGCCGCTCTCCGACAAGTATGTAATTACATGCCTTTTTCTAGAAAGGCTTCGATGTATATGGTATGATTTAAGATTGCTAAAACGCAATGAAACGCCTGGTTTTAAGGTACTTGTAATTTATAAGTAAAATTTTTTGATTGGTTCTCCTTGGTGTTTATTGACGGCTGTAACTAACGGAGTATAAAATTCTTGGATAGAAAATAACCTATCAACTATTAAACCGGGAAGTTTGTCAAATTTAGCTTCCAAGATTCTATCCGAACTTACATAGTTACAACCAGTGCAAGTTAATATAAAATTTGTAAAAACATTCAAAATATAACGTTTTTAATATTTCCTAAGCGGATTAAAATAATAACAAAAATACCTGTACGTTTTTACCTACTACTGTATTACTCCAGCGATGATGAAAACTGGAAACGTCAATTACCTGAAAAGATAAAGAAAATCATTTAGTCAAAAATGGCTATATTTTTAATAGATTTTTACCTAAAAGCGGCAATATTTTATTTCACGTCTCCATATTGGCTCACCAACGTCTAACACACATACAAAACAAATGACAGTGATGGCCGACCGATATGAAAATTGGAAGTTGGCTATGGAAACGCGGCGTCAGATTTTTCAAAAATACTAACGACTGACAATAAGACTGAGTACCTTATTGTCAGATTTGAAGTAGATATTGTCATATTTTACTAACACTACGTGTATGACAGCGATAGAAAAATAAATCATACCGCATTCGAATCGCTCAATCGTGAGAATATTTTTTAGCTAAAAATACAAAACCAACAAAAAATTGACATTGAAATCTCATTCTAATTCTGCCGTCCTTGCATGTCAGATTTAATTAAAACCAAATTACGTAGTACGATACAATAACCTATTGTCGTGTAGCGGCAGTTGACGCAAACATTGTCGGATATCATTTGAAGCGGCTATATAAACCAAATGTATTCCAATGAATAGACATAATTATTCTATTGACAATGATATTATTAAATCCTGGATTTTTGAGTATTTTTTTAGTTTGAGGCAAATGATCTGACAAAGCACAAATTGGTATTTTACTGATTTCTCACCGAATAGAAGTACTTATTAAATACAAGACCAGCTTAGAAAGATAATAGATGAAGACTAGTAAATTACACAGCCTTAATCTTCACTCAAATAAAATGAGATAAGAGTGTAGAAATGGCACCAACTAAACACCTTCTTTCTCCAAAGTTTAATTTTAGAAGACACTGTTTTGCAACTATTTTAATCTTGTTATAATATTTGATTTACATTGAGATTTCCGCATCATAAGTTGTGTAAAAGTTCAATTTGAAGTGATCATGTAAGTTCAGCTTATGGTGTTTGTGTTACTCAAGTAATAGAAATGACTTAATAAAGACCGTAATATTACTTATACAAGTAGTTACTCGTAATATCGCAATATATATACAGATCACGAACTACTTAACACATAAGTACATATTTATCTAACTTTATCGTTCATTGCAATAGATTTAAAATGTTTATTACCAAGTAATTGCTGCAGTAAAGGACAGTTGTTTGTATGATATAGATATATTTGTCTTATTACGATTGAGTATTTCATATTAGATAATAGATATGTTAAGGGAACATTTTACGATCTCAAAATATGTTTTTATGACGAATTAAAAATTTGCGTGATTTTTAGTCGAAAACCTTGCTTCAAAATTAGTTTACAAGCTTTTTTACAAGCTTTATATTAACTTGCACTGGATGTAACTATAGTCGTGGTGGCCGAGTGGTCGAAGCGCGTCCTTCCATACGGGAGATCGCGGGTTCAAATCCGGCCGGCTTGTAACCTCTAAATTTAAATGTGTATAAGATTGATGTGCAATTTTTCACAACACCACTGGCTAAAAACGGTGAAGGAAAACATCGTGAGGAAACCTGCATGTCGGAAAATCCTTTGAAGATATGTGAAGGCCCCAATCCGCATTGGGCAAGCGTGGTGGACTATGCCTAATCCCTCTTCTGAGGAGACCTGAGCCCAACAGTGGGCAGTAATGGGTTGGTACAGAATAGAACAGAACAGATGTAACTATGTAACTACGTAACTATTACTAACTATGTAAGTTCGGGTAGAATCTTGCCAGCTAAATTTGACAAACTACTCGGTTTCCGATTGAGCTGACATTTTGCAGATGTATATCGCGTGAAAATGCAATAATATGACAAAATGGCGCTAATCTGATGATGGATTCGGAAGGTGGTCATAAGAACTCCTGTACTAAATAAGATAAACCTGTCGTGTTTAAACTCATTTTACTTGTCTTGGCTAGTACTCTATTGATACATGATATTGAGGATCTTAAATGCTTGTATTTAAAGTTTTCTTTAAAATACTTTTTTATTGCCATGTAGGCAGACGAGCCAACGGGTCACCCGATTTACGGAGTTAAACTCATATAATCATTAAATGCTGAAATAAGACTAATTAAAATTGGTGCACTTTGAAAACAGGTACACAATAATAACCTTCAAATTATAAAGCCGATTTTTATGCATACTAAAATAAGAATATATAAAAATAGAAATAATTTCATTATTAACGGTTAACAGGTTTTGTATAGTAAATACAGTGTTTTCAAGCATAGTATTTTAACCATTAATTTGCGTTTTAATCTGCAGTTATGTTAATTACACAATGATTATATGCATTCATAATTCTTGGGTGTAATTGTATAACCATAAATGGACTGGAAAAATATACCAATAATATGTTATGACAGTTACGTTAGTTATCATCAATATTAGATAAATAGATATTATGAACTATAACTCTACATTATACATGTTAAGAATAACATATGATTTATAAATCATATATAGATTTATTACAAATGAAAGAAAAGAAAAGTAGCGGCACCGCAATCTCACCCGACATTGAAATTATAGCTTACGATCTGGTGGCCCGTGGGTCGTCAGCATACATAGCAATGAAAAAAAAACAAGTTACTTTACCAAAAAATCCGTAAAAAATAACTTATTTCACTCTTGATACTCGTTTAGCATTTCATTGGACTATACAATTTAAATTGGCCTGCTAAAAATCTTAATGCCACATCTCACATCTCAATTAGTCACTTATACTTTTGACATACTTTACACACGACCTGCAACATACATGATACTTCAAAGTAGGACGCCGATGACGTCACAAGTTAAACACGAGCCCAACTAATGTGGAACGATTTAAGATTGCAAAAAACATTATACTTTGACCGTAATATAGTAGCCTACTGAATTTTGGTAGAAAATGTTCAATATCATGGTGTCAATATCAAAAATATGTTGAATTTCTCATTTGGGAGCATCTTCTTTTGCTGTTTGGAGCCTTTTTTCGATCGAGGATTACGATTTTTTTGATGGGGCCGAAAACTTCTAGAGTGGCAGCCACGAACCGGTAGGCGCAATATCGGCAGACCACGGCACTCACAAGATGGACCGACGACCTGGTCAGAATCGCGGGATATCACTAGATGCGGACAGCACAGGATCGGAACTTGTGGCGACTGACGAGGTTTGGGGGAGGCCTATATCCAGAAGAGGATGTCTATATGCTGATGATGATGGTGATGCATTCATCATTTTTCTGTGCTCGATCATTACAGATTTTCACCGAAAACCACTTTGGATTAAATAGGTCGTTTGCTCGTTTACCCGAAGTAATTTAAAGATTTAAGTAAAATATAGTTTTATTCTAATTTCTGATATCAATGAAACTTAATCTTCTGGAAATAACATTGCCTATAATAACAGCGGGAAAAACCAAATAATTAGCATTTTAAAAGTTATTACATTATCAAACAGTTCTGGTTTAAAATTTAAAACAATATTATCTTTAACATAGTTAAATTAACAGAATAACCATTTCTAATTTTAGATTTATCACGAGCGACCTAACCTTAACACGCGCGGAATTTAATATATTTGACGTTAATTTTATTGGGGAAATACCGTTTGTAAACCACAATACTATTATTAAATTGTATTATTTTTATTAGTATATACCTACTAGTAATAATTACTCATAGAATAGCTATTGAGGTTATATTTTAAGAATACACACCGAAATGTAATTTTATCTACATAAAAAACATGAGAGGTGTCATGGGACACCCGAATAGAACGAAGTTCCTTTCGATTAAAAGATATCTTATAATTTATTTTCCTAACGTAACGCGCGATAAGCAACGTGTTTTAAAAGATTTTGATCACAGCGCCATCTAGCAATAATCATCTAAAACAAAAAAAGTGTCGTGACAACTTTTCGTAAAAAAAATTTCAGTCTAGCCCCCTTTCACAACGCGCGATAAGGAACTTCGTTCCAATTACAGTCGGAATTTGAATTGTTAAAATAGTGTGTTATTATCGGTTGTGATATAAATGTAATTTAAAAACAAAGTGCCGATTTAAATAGGGTATTATGATACTATGTGTAATTCATCTAAATCATCTGTAGTTTATTTGTTTTTTGTTACATTTCAGAAAAGTTCTGGAGTGGCGGCCATGAACCGGTAAGCGCAACGAGGGTAGAGCTCCCACAAGATGGACCGACGACCTGGTTAAGATCGCAGGAGGTAGCTGGATGCAGATGGCGCAGGACCGGCCGCTGTGGCGAAGTTTGAGGGAGACCTATGTCCAGCAGTGGACGTCTATGATGATGATGATGATGATAATGACATTTCATAATTCAGCCCATTTGATAAATATACGACTTACTAGTAATTTAATAAGTACCTACTAAACTCATATGACTTTACAAATAAACTAATTACAAGAAATGAAACATCTAATTTGATAGCCGAATTCTCACTGCGACTGTGCCAATAAATAGTATTACAAAATAAATATAAATTTCGTAAGCTTGGCTCTAAGATTACATTTTATCGTGAATACTCGCTATTCGCTAATGTGTCGTATTTATAAACATGTTATTTCGAATGTAACAGATAACCGTATAATCTCAATTGTGTTATAAAAACGAAAATGTAGTAGAAATCTTTTGAACGTAAGAATTATTTTTTGAACACAAGATGAAAAACGTGTGTTAGGTATGTGATTGACCTGTGTGTGTGTGTGTGTGTGTGTGTGTGTTTGGCATTATAGCGCCTAAACGGATGAACCGATTTTGTTTTCGTTTTTTTTCTGTTTGAACGGAAAATTTCTCCAGAGTGTAATTAATACCTTACCTACCTATAATTTGGTTCAATATAGCCCTTACAACAAAAAGGCGATTTTTTTTCATTGCCCTAAAGTTATAATATAATGGAAATCAAAATATGAAAGGTCTTAAAACCTAGAATTTCAGAGGTTATTTGTTTTTTTCTTACTTTTATTAATCACATTTTCGTTTCAGTGAGGTAAACGAAATTGGCCACAGTTCACTAAGTTTTTGCTCGTAATTACTCAACAATATTTAGAGTAAAATTGTACCAAATACATTAGTATTTAGTACGTTTTTCTCGTAATAATTATTCCTATAGATATATTTTTTATCATTACAAGTACAATTCTTGAACACACAATACCCGTTTACGTGATAATTATACATTCTAACATGATTATTATCATTCTTGTGATTCACATCACTATCACGTTTCTTAAATTATTTTCAATTCAATCAATACACAAAAACCAATATATATTTCAAAGTAAATAACTGAATTAATGCTCAGTTATTAGTTTTAATGTTATATCTACGCACGTGTCATATGTTGTATTATTTATTATATATTGCAACATATAAGTTGTATTGCGTAACTTGCGTTATAGCATATTATGTTTATCGCCTTGCCGGCTGATTGAGTGTTTTAGTTTAACTATCAAGGCAGGTTTATGTTATAAAAACGTTTGTTTTATTTATACTTATGTTGTAAAAGTTAGAGTTAGTCTACTATACTTACCATAGTTCTATTGAAAAACCTTTGATAGTTGTTATTAGTAAGACGTGGGAGGCCTACGCCATTACAGGTGATTTTTATCTCCAGAATTAATAAAACAATAATAATTCTAAAGCTACTTTTAATTAAGTCAATAATTTGTTGTGATTAGTTATAAGATTCAAATATTTTTATTAGTAGTTTAACTAGTTAGTAAGAGTTAATAAAATAAAGATTTTTTATTTTATTTTATTTATTAGTAAGACGTGTAATTTATTAGAACAAAAAATAAGATTGAAGTGATCGTGTGAAATAAAGAGTATAATAGCAAAAGATGTTTGCTTCATGGCGACGGTAACCACTTACGATCAGGTGGCCTGTTGGCTCGTCTGCCTACATGGCAATAAAAAAAATTGAAAGCTACTCCTAGTTTATTTTTTTTCAACATTTAAAAAAAAAAGGAATAATATGGATAAAAATACACACACGGTACAAATACCTAAATAAATATAGTATGTCTATAGACTGTCTGTTCCTGGTAGACAAGATTAGACTAGATCTAATTTCACCGGACTATTACTACCACTGACTACCAGATAACTGATGTACTGTACCAACCCATTACTGCCCACTGTTGGGCTCAGGTCTCCTCAGGAGAGGGATTAGGCATAGTCCACCACGTTTGCACAGTGCGGATTGGGGACTTCACATATCTTCAAAGGATTTTTAGAACCTTTTTCCGACATGCAGGTTTCCTCACGATGTTTTCCTTCACCGTTTTTAGCCAGTGGTGTTGTGAATAATTGCACATATATCTTTTTCACATTTAGATTTAGAGGTACAAGCCGGCCGGTTTTGAACCCGCGACCTCCCGTACGGAAGGAAGCGCTTCGACCACTCGGCCACCACGACTTTTAAATAAGTAACAAATAGACTACTTTTTTTTCGGTCTGTAAGTATATTTCTATGTATATGCAAACAAAATTGCACAGGTCAGTTCTCCAGAACGAATTGTTCCTTATTTGGTGACGCAGGCGGAATTCCAAACCAAGGACACAGTAAATTGCTAATAAAGACTCATCTAAAAATGGCGTCATTTTTTAACTGTTTACTAAATACCATACCGATTAATGATAACAATCATGATTCACATAGAATCAGGGTTATGACGTAAAAGGGAATACTATGTAGTCCGTAATGACACTTCGTAATTACTAAGCTAATAGCAATGAGGCTGGTTAAGTTTTGCCATTAGCTATTTAAAGATGGTGGAGCGTTTAGAAGTAATAAAGTGAAGCACCTAATGATGGCCTTAAAATTATGTGCTCATGTTATTGGTAACGACAATACATTTAACGTAGTCTTTACAATAGTATATTAGCATTTATAGAGCGACGTAAGCTTTTATTGTCAACAAAAGCTCCATAGTTAAAATTAACCTTGTCTTAAGGCTCTCGAAAGGGATATTACCCTGCATTTCATGTCTCCAGAAATTCTAGCTATCTCAATCGCTTCGTCTTCAATTTACATGACACATATTTAAAAAAATAAAATAAAAATAAGTACTGTACCAGAGTTTCATTTCAGTAAGTAACGATTGCTTACCATTGAAGAGGTCCAATAAGAGAATAGTTATAGAAGTTGACTATGTTCAACTTGTCCAAGAACATTCTAGGTATAAACTCGTGTTTACCTATCACCAAGACAAGTAAAATTTTCTTCGTTACTAAGACACATATTTTTGTTCCAGACGCTCCACTCGCCGCCACTAATGGTCTCCGCATAATGACAGTATAATTATTTCGATCGTTTCTCGTGACGTCTGTTGGCTTATCACACAATGATTACTGTTCACAATAGGCCGACATTGTTCGCCACTGTGGGACTCGAGAATTTATTACTGAAAAATAAAATAAATGAGTTTTGCGTCATAGTTTGTTACTATTTTGACGTATTTTGAATTTAAATTAGATTCACAATCTGGAAGTTTTAAAACCAGTGTAGTAAAATGTATTTATTCCATTTCGAAAAAAGTATCGCATAACATTCCAATTTTTATATTTAAAAAGCAGTCCATTGAACTTTACATATTTACTTAGTTTTATGTGTACTAAATAAAATCCAACAACTACTTCATTTTACTGCATACTAGCTTCCTTTTTCCTAAACAAAATGAGATAGACATGTAATATCATACTAAGTTTACCCCAAACAAAATGAGTCCAACTTTAAAACACGTAATTACAAGAACCTCTTTAGTACACAGGTAATTTATGTTAAATTTGAAATAGCAACCTTCGCGTTTTTAGCATGAGCTAAAATTACCTAATTACATAACCGTATACGATGCGATACCTTTTAGAAAAGTCAACGCACATGAGACCACCTCGTTGAGAACCTAATACAGCCACACTAGGACGTGACATGTGTCTTAATCGATTTTATTAATTTTCGAATTATAAAATGATACGCAAAAAATGTTATTGCAGAAAAAAAGTTGGCTGTATGATGTTGGATATCTTTGTCTAGTGAGCAAGAAGACAGTTACAAGTTTTGGCGCGAAAGTTTTGACGTTTCGAACCTGTCACACGTATTTTTTTATTTTCTTGCGTGTACAAACATACATGTGTAAACTCCTTTTTGCTTTTTTGTATCTTCTAAATGAAATTATAGTCAGTAAAGAATGTCATGCGATAAACAAGTTTTTGTACATTAAATATTTGTATAAAGGATATAAAAACAAAAATTATAATGAAACAAAAATATAATATAAATTGATACAAGAGCTTAATTAAATTTTGATCATAATCTTTATTTTACAAAAAACAAGTAGGATTAAATGAAATAATTGAAATAAATTTAAGTCATCATTATCATTAAACAACAATTTAATGCTAAAATACCTAGATATTTATTAAAATTCCATATTAAAAGTAATTTAATATTACACGTAGTAGTAGTTTAGCGATTGTAGCTATGAAAGTAACGAACTGTTGAATTTATTTAATTTAAAAGATTGTACATAGTTTTAATTATAATTTTTGTGTCAATTTTTTAAGTATTTTAGTACTTCAGCTCTCTTTGAAAATCAGTATTATTGTTTTATTTTAAAAGGCTACTGGTTTCGTCTACCTTTCGCTATAACAGCTCGATAAATTTAGCGCACAAAATAGTAATTATCCAAACAAGAACTTCGAAATTACATTGACATTTTCATTAAAAAAATAACCGTATTCCATAATTTATCCATTTTAATTTCATATGAAGCATACCTAAAGGTCAAAAAATATCGAAAATAACGTTAAATTGTCGTAAAACTTATCAATATAAACTCGGTATTTTTTAACCGACACAATTTTCGTTACATTTATAACCGGAATCGGTAAATTCGGGAACCGGTAATAATAATTGAAACACGACAATTTATCCAATTAAATTTAACAACAATTTAACGTAATAATTCAATTAAAGAGACAGTAATCGTTTATCAAATGAACCTTAATTTAAAACGTGTTTCACTAAAAGATATCGTCGTACTTATATGAAATGTATAATGTTATATGGTGTAAGATATTTTTAGTAATCACACATGAAGCAGGAAAACTTTTTAATTATTGTATTATTTTAACTGATTCAACCTATATAGGATAGATAGTATAGACATAGACCCCTATAGTTCTCCCATATTGTATCGACTCCATTTAAATCGGGTAAAGTTGAACTCGCCGTCCCTCCAAACCCCGTGCTGGGTTCTGGCTTCAGCCGGGGTTCGGACGCTGAGTGTGAGCGGTTGCAGGTTTTAGTGCGGTTCAACTCCCACATACCCCGAGCGGGGATCAGTGATTTCCTCCAACTGAAAAAAAAAGAAAAAAAAAAAGAGAAAAGAAAGCGATATTATAGCTGAATAATAGGACAGAGTGAATCTTTAGTGTACTTACCAAAATTGAAATGATAAATCTTATATACTTTTCTAACAATTTTAGTACTGCAAGACGAATTCCACATTTGTAGATGTAGTGAAGTTATCTTTTCACTCAAAATTCTTTAAAGGAGTAAAAAATACATTTTTATCTATATGAAACTCTCGCCTTACATTTTTATCGACATAACACATAGTCGCAAATGGGCGATATTTTTATTCGTTACTATTTCTAAAGTCGTGAACAAACGAAGAATTGAAAACAGTTTACTTAGCATTCATTATTTGCACTAACACACTGAATACAGTCCAAGCCGCGTTGTTCTCATGTTTGTTTTTCGAATCGAATGACGTAATGCATGAAATGTTACCAAAAAAATATCAAGCTTCCGAATGCTCCCGAAAAGAAACTGATAGAGATCCAAGAGGAGAACATTAGTGACCATTTAGGATCCAAAGAACTTGGACTTATGTATCAAACAAAGTCTCTTCACGATGTCTGTTTCTATGTATGCTTAGATCTTTTAAATAAAGCAATGGATGATGATGCATTTTTATAGAATAGAATGGTTCAAGAGGAAGGTATAATTAATAATACATGGATAGTGCATACAGGGTGGATCTGTAAGTTTGGACAATCTGACTCGGGGTGAATGACCTGTCGAAATAAAACTTAGAACCACTTTTATTTTAGGAATTAGAAAAAAAAATTCATCATAGTATGGGAGTCCGCAACAAAAAAAGTTTAACCGATCCAAAAAATAAAAATGATGCTAAGTTGTATTTGGACAGGTCATTCACCTCACGTCAGATTGTCCAAAGTTACAGATCCACCCTGTATAGTGGAGAAATACTGATGATTTTGAAGTTTTTGATGTGATATCGTAAATTATCACATTTTTCTGCGCCTACTCTTCTGATTAGCTAACAAGTAAAAATGCTACTAAATCCCACTATCTTATCAAGATAAACCATTCAGATCAAAACTAAAGCTCAAAGAATTCATCAACAGCATTCAACAAAAGAAAATAACAAAAAATCCTCCTTAACAGTTACAAATATAACTAAAAACATATCGGTTCTTATCAGCCAAAAATATCCCAGACTCCCTTATCCGCGGCCACGACACAATTAGGAAATTTCCTAAACATTTAAACGTAATGGTATTTATGTCAGGGGTATAAAGTTCAAATTTGTTTTGACGTAGGACCATAGACTACAATTGGAGAGTCAAGGAGGTTATCAGTAGACGATTGCATAATGCGTCTTGGCGCTGGCATTCCAGTAAAACAATTGTGTGAAAAAACAATAAATACGAGTACTTTAAATGGTTTTATTTACGAACGAATAATTTATGTAAAAAGGTAATAAATCAGAGTAAATGTAAAACATGGCATGTTCTGAAGACGGGTTTTAAGTTCACGATTGTAAAATCGAATTTCGAATTCAAATAAAAAGATCTATTGATCTTAGTTTTTGACTAAATTTTTAAGTGCGGACTCCACACCCCCTCCGACGCCACTAGTAATTGGTTTTGCAGGAATTTTCAGGACAGTTGACTTGCTCGAGACCGAAGACTTGAACAATGTTTACTTGTTCTAATATGTTACTTGTCGTATATGACAATCAACTTCTATTCCGTCCTATCCGTCTGTTTTAGCATCTTAAAATCACCTTGTATTATAATATGTAATAGTTACATTGATTAATTCATTCTTCACATAAACCTTGCACTTGCTTTTACAAAAATAAACACTTCCCAACCATCTTAGAATGTGCTTGATTATTAAAATGAATCAAGAATATTCTAATATCATATTATCACAATATTTACAATTAAATAAAAACAAGATTATTAACGTATCTATATGCGTATTATGCATTTAAAGACAGTTCATAGATTTAGATTTATAATTATTATTTATCGACTAAGCATATCGTGAAGAATGATGTAAATATATCAAGGCTTTTAGAAATTACACGTAAAATAATATATATTAAGAATGCAAGGTTGTTTAATATTAGAATAATAGTATTATACTAATGAAGAAGAGAGGGAAAGAGAGGGAATACAATTTATTATTATAGTTTTTAAGAATTAATGCTTCCTTTTCACAGGGCCTTGTTTTGCCACGATGTGCACTTCACTATAGTGTTGCTTATCAACATGTCTGTAAATTTGGTTTATTCATAGAATAATATAATTTCTCAAACTTTCTTACTATACCTTAAAAGCAAATAGTATTAAGTTACTATAACAACCCATCATTATCCACTGCTGGGCTCAGGAGCTCAGTAGAAGAATAAGTAGAGATTCACGCTTACTTAGTACTGTAGCAACCCATTACTACCCACTATTGGGCACAGGTCTCCTCAGAAGAGGGATTAGGCATAGTCCACCACGCTTGCCCAGTGCGGATTGGGGACTTCACATATCTTCAAAGGATTTTCAGAACACTCACGATGTTTTCCTTCACCGTTTTTAGTCAGTGGTGTTGTGAAAAATTGCACATAAATCTTTTTCACATTTGGATTTAGAGGTACAAGCCGGCCGGAATTGAACCCGCGACCTCCCGTTCGGAAAGATGCGCTTCGACCACTCTACCACCACGACTTTGCTTACTTAGTGCGGATTGAGAACTATAAAAACAAAACAAGCAAGCATATGTGAGGTCTACGCCTAATCCGTACATAATTGATACGCAGTTAGTAAGAAGTATTAAGAACATTAAACTGAGGCCTAATCCATGAAAACTAGTTTATCTCAATTAATAAGAGCACAATTGCGGATCAGGCTAAAAGCCGCAAATTTTCACAATAATTAGTAAAAACTTAATTCTATTACTAAAACGTCACACATATCCTTGACTAACGAACCAGTTATTGAAACTGACGTTGTCCACCATTGTTTAAGATTTTATTCTTTAATTGAACACAATTCAATGTATGAGATCATTCATTTAGTGTTAACCAGAAGCATCTTGAACGACGTTAAAGCAATTGACGCCAATTTTTTAATTCCCTGAACGATGATACTCGTAAGTACCTACATAGTTACATTATAAATGCGTCCTAACATTGCTTATCATAATTTCTTACAAATTTCATAAAGAGAGAAATTTAATTAACTATTATGAGTGAAATTTGGAAATGCTTCCTTCAGCTAAATTACTCGAAATAGTAATTTTAACGAATTTTGCTAAAGAAATATCAAAAATCTTTGAACGGAATCCCCTTTGACTTCCCTTGAAGGCATTTATTTAAAAACTCAACATTGCATACTTTTTAAAATATTACAACCAATTCTATTTTGTTGGTGCTTTTTCCGTCATCTTATATATCACTCAAAATCTATTTCGGAGTTAATCTGGAATCCATAAACTATAATTTAAGTGGTAAAATAAGCCTTGTAAAATCTTCTTGGAAAACAGGAGTCAAGGATCTCGGACCGGATTATTATCAAATTAGATCTTAAAACAGACTGTGATTCAGTAGTTCTAGGAACTTGTGAGATTAAATCAAAATCTAACCATAGTAGGATCTATTTCTGTTAATGTTTCACTTCTAATGCGGTTTTCGTAGAAGTATCTACATAACAGCTTAGACTTTAAAATGGATCCTTAAACTAACATGAACTATATTAACATTACAATATAATATACTGCCAATCATGAAGATTTTTTTTTATCTTTATTTATCATCATTAATCTCAATTTATTTATCTAAGAAATAATTGTGTACTAAATGAGTTCATACGATAAGTCTATTTTTATTCGTTTAAAGATTTGCAGGAATCCAAGAGCGACGATAACTACTTACCATCAGGTGAGCCACAAACTCGTCTGCCTACAATGCAGTAAAAATGTTCTGAACAAGTTTTAGACTAAATAGTAGCTAACGTGAAAGAATTCCATTGTTTCGAATTTTGAATTTAAAAAGTGTTATTTATAGTGTAGCTCTATATAGTATCTTGACATGATTCCTAAGTGGGTTGCATGCAAATTATTTGCCGTAGAAACTGCATTCCACTGGAAACTCGTTGCGTATTCATAAATACACTTTCAATGTCTTTGTGTTTCACTTTTATAAAGACTGTTTATTTTTTTGGAACGAAGTTCCTTATCGCGCGTTATCGAAAGGGGGCTAGCCGGAAAAAACGAAAAGTTTTTACGACACTTTTTTAGTTGTCACGACACTTTTTTTATTTTAGATGATTATCGCTAGATGGCGCTGTGATCAAAATATTTTAAAACACGTTCCTTATCGCGCGTTACGTTAGGAAAAAAAATATAAGATATCTTTTAATCGAAAGGAACTTCGTTCTATTCGGGTGTCCCATGACACTTCTTAAGTTTTTTTAATAATTTTAACAACACGTAGATTCTAAATAATGGAATATGAGTAAGATAAATTAGCAGTGAAAGAAAACATGGTGTAACTACCATTTCCTTTCAGGCCGGCCGTAGACTAAATTAGTTTATCATATTATAGAAAAAATACACGGAAGATTATTGACAATAATAATATACGAGTTTAGGGAACATTGTCAAAATTAAGTATTAATAACGTCTATCGGACTCGATTATAACATCACAAGATAAATTTATTTCACAAATAATAACTTAAAGCCGACTCGTTAAGAAACTTTTTTTTTTATTTCAGTTGGAGGAAATTACCGGATCCCCGGTGGGGGACTCTAAGTGAGAGTTGAACCGCACTAAAACCTCCAACCGCTCACACTCAGCGTCCGAACTCCAGCTGAGGCCAGAACCCAGCACTGGGTTTGAAGGGACGGCGCGACGCGTTACGCGCTCGGCACTCTTTCCCGTCGCACCATCTCCTCGTTAAGAAACTAGAATATTCTTAGCTTAAGTCAAAGTTCTCTCCTCGGAAGTCTCTACAGAACCTTGGATAAATCAGACCTAAGATAATATTGTTTTGGTTGATAATTATAAATAAACCATCTTTCCGTATCCAACCACTATCGTAGCTAGGTTGTTATGATAACATACTAATTCCTTCATTGAAAACATTATACATTGTTTTGACAAAATCAGGGTAAAAAAGTTCTTTCTGAACGAGTTCCTTCAGACCACTATTTAGTCGCACGTAGATATGATATTTTTGGAACGAAGTTCCTTATCGCGCGTTATCGAAAAGGGGCTAGACGGAAATTCTTATGAAAAAGTTGGCACGACTCTTTTTTTTGTTTTAGATGATTATCGCTAAATGGCGCTGTTCTTAAGTTATTTTATAACACAATTCCTTATTTTGTTTTATATGATTAATGCTAGATGGTGCTGTGATCAAAATATTTCATTTAAGTTATTAAATAAAAAAATAAAATTCTACTACAATTCCCTCACTAATTAATCGAAAGGAACTTCGTTCCATCCGGGTGTCCCTTGACACCTCGCAAGTTTTTTTTTTTATTTAATGCTCAATTTAAGTGCAACTTGGTATTATACAGACAATTATTTATCGAGTTTATCGAGTAGTATTGCATGCATTTTATAGATTATATGATTAGCACTACATTAAATTGAATACAGTTTAGTTAGTCACTTTTTAAAAAATCGCTGATTGCAAACAACCAATCCGTGTTGATGTATATTTCTTATCCGGGTGAACAGTTTTCGATGATTCGTTTTTGAAATGAAATACTTTATTTTCAACATTGATGACGTGCTCATTCTTGTTGACGTCAAAATTTAAAAGCTACCACTAGTTCGGACACAAAAAATAATACTTGTAGCCACCGTCCTGAGAAGAACTGGCAAGAAACTCAGCGGGTATGTCTTTTTTGTAATATGAGCATATTTTTTTTTAAGTATTTTAACAGTATTATACAATTTTACCTTAAATATACAAAAAAAAATCGATTATGATAATATAATTAAATGACCTTAGCGAGCAACTCATTCCCACTTTGTGCAATCGTCCAGGTAATCATTGACCGTACGCTTTCTACGCACAGACGTTCTTTAATAGTTTTCTTAAACCTATGTATAGGTAGGTTTTGAACATCTTGTGGGATTTTGTTGTACAAGCATACAGACAAACACCTAAAGGAATTTCTTATTTTATGCAATCGACTCATTTGTTATCATTTGTTATCTTAGAAAGGAAATACCTCAGACGTAATCTCACATATATTTGATATACCACCACCTCCTTTGGTTGACTGGTAGAGAACGTCTTAGACATCAAGTCCGCTGTGAAAGATGTGAGTAGACATTTTTGTACTATTCTTGAAGAATTAAAGTTGTCGTTTCCATTTTTGTTAAAATATTACTTGTTATTATTATCACGGATTTATTATGCAGTATTATCACAAAACATTTAATCGAGATTTTCTCACACTTTTACATGAATGCATACGTAAACGATCGTGGGATTCTACAGTGCATTATTTACTAGATGCATGTCCTCGTGTGTGAACACGTGCTCCAATGATAAGTACACCTGCATTGTTTTTTTTATCTTCTAAGCATCGGTACACATGTGACGTAACGTTAGTTATTTAATTTAGTTTTATTCGCTTATAGTCTTTAATCACTCAACTGGGATCGGCAACCAAATTGGTTTGTTTACTTCTGCCAAGTTTGTGGCAGGAGCCAAAATTGAGCACAGTTCTAAAACTTGTTTTGTTTAAATTTTTTAATCGTCTCTTATTTTACGGAGATGATATATTTTCGCTGAAAATGCGATACAGCGTCGTTAAGTAATATAAGTAGTATAAGTAGGTTTACAAAAATATAAGGTTTAATTAAAAATCAAAATTAAAAATTATTGGAAAAAAATGTTTTTAAAAAGGGGCTCAAACACGGTATTGATTCCGAACGAAGTCCCCAGTTTCGCCATCCAGCGAATAGTGACGTTCCCAGTTGAGTAGTTATGTATGTATGTATGTATGTGAAGTTAGCTCAGTACTCCTCAGTACAAGGATCAGGCATGGTCCACCCTTGTCAACGTTCTCAATCTGTTCAGTAGATCTAAAGATTTCTCCTATAACGTCACATACATTTCGACATTACCTTTTTCTAACATTAGTATTTAAAATATTTTACTGATACAGAATTTTTTTTCAGATTAATGATTAGTAGATGCAAAAAAAATTGTCTGCTTGCTTATCATGTTTATTGTGACTGAAACTTCAAAGGATAAAAAAAGAAAGCCTGAATAATTAAATGATTTATAATTGATTACAGTGATTTGATTATTGTCTTAGATCATAAATCACTCATTTTCACACGTTACTAAGTAAATAACGATTGAAAACAAATAAAACTTTTTTAGAACCTGTGTAATAACTATAATATTAAATCAAAGAATTTCTTTAAACTATTACTAAACGGGTTCTTACCACGACTATTTTTAATTCAGCGGTCCCAATATTGCAGCACTGTTTCAAGCGCCATGAACACGGGAAGACTGAGGAACTGCGAGTAGGTCATTTAAGAGCAGACAAATCTGTCTACCCTCTTTCTCGTAAGAACCCGTCTCGTAATAGTGTAAGTGATTAAATCAAAGAGTTATATTTTATTCATACTCTGACTGTGCGATCCTCGTTCGACTTACGGTGGATAGTTCGAGTAATCGACGATACTCCACTACCTAATATATTGTATAGAAGAAGAGTGACGTCTTCACAACTAGCCGCTTCCGTGAAGCATGATACTGGCCGGTAAGAATTGCGGGGCGCGGCCATCTTGACAAAAGCGTGGCCTACTCGATTTAAGAAGAAAAAGAACACAATTTGACATAACAACGAAAAGAGCTAAAAATATATAATCGGACGTACCGAATAAACATAACATAATTGAATTACTACAAAGATAATAAGTTTGTTCATCATTGCCACCTTCTACATCATACCATGAGACTACATATGAAGACTGCAATAATATTAAGGTAAGTGGAGTGCTGCTATCTACCACATTATTGCACGAGGAGCGAATATTACTTCACACCGAATATCTATCTACAAATTTCTTTAACATACAGTCCACTATTACCCTTACATTATATTCCCCAGCTAAAACTCTTTTAGTTAATGTGTTTAATTACGCACACTGACATTTAAATAGAGAAACATAAATAATTATGGCACATCATCATTTGAACACAATAATATGAATTCGAGAATTCTTCGTGATGACGTCAAGAATCTAAATAATCATTAGTTCATTGCTAATGGCGTTTTTATAGTTTTTATAATGAAATTTAATGGATATCATTCTAATTGACTGCGTTAAATTTTATATTAAAATTATTATTTGTCAATACAATTTCCGGATCTCGGTGTCTTTTATGTTAATATATGTTATCGAAACCGTTATCTATACTTATATTTTTAAGTGTTTTTTATTAGACCGTCTACCCGGGAAAGTCTATCCGTAAGACAATCTATTTTATGTACAATTTGAATACTGGAAACTACTGGAATTTTAAATTAATTAATGTATTAATTCCAAATCTTTTTTTACAACTGTTGCTATAATAGTACCAATTATTATAATTCTTAAAACATTGATTAACGAATAAATTAAAACTAAACACGAGAGCCATTTGTACTGGAGGGACAGAGGCCCCAAATATCAATTTAATGAATGGTAACCGTTTCTCACAGATTTCTAAAACAGTAAGATATCGTTACAATAAAATTACACTTTAACCTTGTTAATACTAGTCAAAATGCCCTTAACTCATTAACTGCTAATGATAGAGTATACTCATAAACATGCTATGGTCAAAAAGGACGAAATTCAAACAAAATGTCAATTACCCTAACATATCTATCACATGAACAAACCACTTATCGTCACAACTTCCTGTGCACACGTTAATCCGTAAACATATATCCGGTAAAAAACCAAAATGTGAAAACTATAACGAAATTAAAAATTATAATGAAATAAAAGTGAACACAACGTTTATTTAAAACAGAAATGTTTTTTTACATTACATCTGAATTGAAAACTTATCTGAAAGATAGAAGATCTTTGATTAACATTAACTTCCAAGAGATGGTTGTTTTATTTTAACAATAAGACTATCATTGAAATTTCATTATGACTAAGTAATTCAGACTCAAACTCAAATCATTTTTATCACACATTGAAATTTAATTGAAATTTTCATAAACTCTATTTCACCGGTGAGCAAATTACACACACACACACAGACATACACACACATGCAAACAAACTCGCTCACTTTTTGCTAGTCACCGTTAATCTGTATCTATATAGCTATATTTACTTTTGGAAATTTGTTTTTAATGTTTGGAGTCTTAATATGTTGGTTAAGAGAATTATTTGTTAACACAGACCTCCTGCGACACAGGCTTGTCCTAGTGCGGGGGTCACTGCTTAATATTGCATGTCCTAAATTTAGTTAAATAAATATTTCATTTCATTTCATTCCACACCTTAAATGTAATAAATTGTAATTTTCCAAAGTCTCACATTCTTGCGAATATTGTAAGAACATTTCACGTTTCACCACGACAATAAACAAGTCTTTAATCCTTAAAGAATTTAGAGCAATATTTGTAAACAATGGTTTGGATCGACTCATACAAGTTAAATACAAGAGAGACGCGACCCAAAAACATACAATGTATCAGACGTGTAGCTATTGTTTTCTGATGTGACCTAGAAAGGCCCTCAGCTCAGCCCTATTTCATCGACAATAAGCACCATCCGTGAAAGTAGGGCTGACATACGAATATAATGATAATAATATAATAATTATTTTTATCTGCATTTAGCTACCATCATTGTGGTTACCCTTAGCTTTTAACCACGTAGGAGACAAGCCTCCGATCCAAGGCCTTCTATAAAACAACCTTAAGACTCAGGACAAAGTTACTGCCTCCCGAAGAGATGAGTCTAGAATCTCAAAAACGGTTGGACCAATTTCCATGAGACTTTCATTGTCTCACGTCACATTAATGTATTATTCTTTTTGTGATGCAATTGAAATTGCGTGAATCAAGTTATAAATAACTAATTTCATATCATAGACAAAAAACCGGTTTCGGAACGGTTTTTTATCTCTTTTTTTTTTTAATAAAACCACGTGTGAACCCTACGAGAAAGTGACCCGGATAGACGGCCCGTCTGACGCGTAGTGAAAGCCACATTGATATGAGTGATCGTCGATGCGTATACATCGTAATAATATAATATGTCATTGATCATGGAGTGCCGGAGATAAAAACGGAAAAGCGACAGCCTTGAGCTATGTATTTCAATGGAACTCAAGAAATGCTGACATTCAGTGTGACTGATATATGACATATTAATTCAAAATAACATTATGTAAAGAAAACTTTTTACATGAAACCGAACATTTTCTAGACAAATTCTGGCAAAAAAACTTGTGTATACTCCTCACTTGACATTGGCGAATTATCCCCGGGGATGAGTCCATAATAAAAAAAATTAAAAAAAACTTTTTACATAGAAGATACTGGATTTTTTTTATTAAGATGGCTTGGTAACAAGACCTTTAAGCCAAAAGATACTGGATATTCTGTAAAAGTAGTGCTAACCAAGACAAGTAAACAAGCCGAACACTAATGAATCTTTCTTGTTCAGAACAGAAGTTCCTAGCTACCATCCATCATCAAGCTCTATTTCAAATTATTTATTTACACGTGATATAATTACGAGTGCAATTTCAGCTCAATCAGAAACCGTGTAGTTGGTCACATTCAACTCCCAATATTTAAAAAAGGTCAGATTTGTGAAATATTGGAACGAAGTTCCTTATCGCGCGTAATCGAAAGGGGGCTACAGAAGGAAAAAAATCTTACGAAAAGTTGTCACGACTCTTTTTTTGTTTTAGATGATTATCGCTAGATGGCGCTGTGATCAAAATCTTATGGCGCGTTACGTTAGGAAAAAAAAAATAAGATATCTTTTAATCGAAGGGAACTTCGTTCTATTCGGGTGTCCCATGACACCTCTCTAGTTTTTCCAGTACTCGGCTCAAACTTAGGAGTGCAAAATTGGGTATAGGTATTTTTCATGGTTAGGAGAAGTAGTATTTCTCAGTCAAACAAGAGTACAAATCTTTAGAGAAAAGCTGCTAGATGGTAACTAGTAACCATTATTAAGAGATATTTAAAGAAATTTGTTCTAGAAAGGCAGTGATTGTAATAAGACACTCAATAAGATAGAACACGGTGTTGAGTTCCCATCCCTATCCTTTCCTACAACCAACGCCATCTGTGGAGACGCTAGTGACAACTGCGCTACTAAAGCGCCAAAATCGATGCATTTTTTCAATATGGCGTGAACTAACGTACGAACGAAAGCCGGTGCCGGTAAAAAATCAAATTAGAAACAAACTTTGGTGAAAAACTAAGTGCAGTGTTGTGCAAACGAACTACAAACCAGCTGGGCAGATAATCCCAAGTAAGTTCCCATCCACTTCTTGGCATTAACCCACAAACTCACAACACACGGTAAGTTATTTTGAGGAATAAAAGTAAGTTTTTGTAAATTTCAAATTAAATACATTTTACGTATTGCTATGCGTATTTTATACTGGTTTTATTTCCTCGATGAATTTTAATGAGCGACGAACACTTGAAACAAAGTCATGAACAACTAATTTGAAACATATTTAATTTAAAATAATGTTAATCATCTTCAGAATATGTGAAATAAATTGTTTCTACAACATTAATTTATTTTGTGACGTAAATTTGTATATTTTTAGTATAATTTAATCAAGTTTTTTGTTCGACCTATTTAATAACGGTGCTGTCTGAAAAATTAATATGGTCGAATAAGGTTTAGTTTTACAACGTTATTTTTAAATTTGTATTGCATAACTATCATCATCATTACGAACCTATAGAAATCTACTGCTGGACATAAACCTCCCCCAACCTCGCTACAACGACCGGTCCTGCGCTGCCCGCACCAATGACCTCCCGCGATCCTGACCAGATCATCGGTCCATCTTATAGGAGGTCTGCCTTCCGGTTCGTTGTTTTTGACACAGTGTGTCCAGCCCATTGCCACTTCAAAGTGTTGGGAGGTTTTAGTGCGCCTCAATGTGATGTGCGGGGACTACACCACATTACGTCTACAGGTCCGTGACCGCTACTACAAAACTTTAATAATATGATTTGATTGAAATAGTACACTAAAACAAGTTATACAAATATTCAATTTTAATTATTTTTCTCCATATTCATAGTGTAACCGGAGTATACTTAAAAATCGATTAATTCTATACAAACGAACATTAAAATAAAAACTCAATAATAACTACAAATAATCGTTCTGCGACACATTGTAATTTTTTTCTCGGTCTTACGAAAACCGGAATTTGCACGTGTAAGCTGATCGATTCAAACTTAGTTTTTTTTTACATAATATGCTACTTACATGTCTTACATACAATAATAATACATAGATAATTGAAAATTTAATTGCGAGGAGAGGAGCTGCTAATACAAAAGAGGCTTTTGTGGGCTTCACCAAGATAGAAGAACTGCAGTACAATTACTATTAGATGGAGAACGATGGTTGAAATATAATGTTGTATTGATAAAATCATTTTATTATGATATTATTTGAGCTAAGAACTATTCTACTGATAGGGCTAATGTAATCGTGTTTTACATACGTGACGTAGCTATGGGATTCAGTTAAAAATCAGCGCTGCAGTAATCTGCCAGATACTAAGCTCATAAGCTGAGCTGTGGTCATTATAGGCACATTGTACTCTTTGCTGGCAGTTTTATTTTCTTAAAATGTTTATTTGTAAAAGTATACTGTGTGTTCATTAAATGCTTTTTCTTTCAATTCATTAAAAATATACAAGAAACTCAATGTAAAAGGTCTAAAAGAGGGAGAAAATAAGGGCATTTTACGTCTAAAGAGACCGCTATCTTTAGTTCGATTAACAATAAGAATACATAAGTACCTTTAACACAAGCTATAGTTTCCGAATTTCTCATAAAATATTAAAGCATCATCGGATCTGTGGAATATAAACATCTTACGTAAACTATGAATATAATTAAACATTTTTTATATTGATCTTGCACAATAACGAAATTAACATTCAACAAAAGAAGGACAGATTTGATGAGGTTGAAATTGAGTATTAATTTGAATAGAGTAATAAATTACCTAAAACCATTTTGGTATAACCTCGGAAACACAGGTATTTCTGGTATTTTTAGAAGACCAATATTTGCATATTTATTTGCGTCTATTTTATACTAGCTATTGCCCGCGACGTCGTCTGCGTGAATGCTATGTACTACACCGTCTACACCATAATAATATACCAACAATTGTATCTTTTAAACTAACATTAATTTACTGGTTTTCTTCTTTACCTTTCATATCTACACTAAACAGAGTAACAGAATAAGACTGCTTTTTGGAAAATTGAAGTGCAAAAAGTGCTAATTTCGACCCGCTTCGAATAAATGACTTTAAGGTGATTTTGCTGAGTTAAGGCAAAGTTGTGACTAAAGCAGATGTAGAAAATAATCAAATTAAGACAAATATAAGATAAGATTAGAAGATAGCGTAAAAAACATGCTTATAGAACTTCTCAATGAACTACAATAGTGGTTAGGCTCTCCGCTGTCCCCAGTGTCTGCCCCAGCGACTTATTGATAGTCATCGCGAAGCAAGCACTCACAGGGAACTGTACGCGCTTGAACTGGAACGGAAAGTTTAGGAACATACCTCATGGTATGAGAGGAATGAGTGATACAAATACTGCGTCGCCGACGCTAGAACCCGTAAGAATTTCCGCCTCAATTGTGTGTTTGTGGAGCGAGATGACTTTAAGACGGGTCCCGTTACGCAACTTCGGAAGAGATAGGTTCCGAAGAAGCATAATCGGGACACTGACCTTCAGCTTGATAGTATGCACTGGAAAACCACTTGCTGACAGAGAGTTCAAAAATTCTACAGGATAATGTGTAGCATCATCTTTCTCGACGACAGTTCATTTCCCTCAATTTCTGAGAGAATTCGTTAATTGCTGCAGCCTGATCATTTTAGGGTGTCAAAATGGCTCGCTCACACACCCAAGAATTCTGCTGTGTGATATACGACTGATTTCGTTGTACACAACGAATAAGTTCTTCTAAGCTGGATACAACTCTACCGAGAGACATTGGAAGCACCACTTGTCCACCTCTCTCTTCTGGTAGAGTACCTTCACTAAGACTTAGAAGGATATCGGAGAATTCTTGAGCACGTCTAAATTGGGGATGGATCTACTTCGTAGGTTTGCTTGTTCTTCAAAATCACTCACAAAATAAATTTGCAAAAATTTTGAAATATCTCTAGGTAGCAGCGAACCAATTTGATGGTAAACTTGTCCCTGGATCTTGAATGTCGGCATGAACCCTGTTTCAACGATTTGATTTGCACCAAAAGGAGTCATCTAGAAGGCGCTGTTATAGGCTCGAATGTTTTTCAAAAATTGGCTGGACCCGGATGTTCGCCGCTTAGTAAGAGTTTCAACAGTTCTGGTGGGTCTTGCATAGACTCCAAGCGTACCTTACCAGATGCACAACACATTCCATTGGGCTCCCCTCTCCATTTGCGGGCTCGACAAAGGGCGCACACTTCTTCTAAGATTGCTAATATCTCCGTGTGCGGCGTAGTTAATCGCAACATTGTACATGAATCTACTTCCCTCTTTATTTAGCCATGGTTGCTCTTGCAACTCCTGCATTCTGTCCGGGTCTTGCGATACATGAGCAGAAGTATCGTCACATACGTCCTGGTAACTCTGCTGAGCAGCTGTACTACGCTCTTCAAGCTGCTCATCAGTCTCCGACGACCGTGAAAGAGCAGGCTGAGAGTGATCTCTCCTTAACTGAGTATCCTGCTCTTCAAGATATTCGATCGACTTAGTTTCCACAATGTGTTCTTAAAGAGTAGCCATTAGCCAACCTAGCTTCATGCTCAACGGCGGTTTCTAGACATCGAGCTAACTTTTTCCTTCGAGTATCGTTTGAGTATTGGGATAAATTAGATCGTTATCCAGGCATTTTTAGTATTTTAAGTGGAAACTAAATAATAATATAATGATAGCTAAAGAGTTCAATTTGACTAATCACAATGACTTATAGCGAAGCAGGTAACCTCAGTTTTGACATTTGGTGTACGAAATAATAGCGCGATTCAGAAAAATTCAAATTTATACGCCAACACCATCTAGTTAGCAAATAGGAAACATTGTCCCACAATGACATAATCAAATTTAAATTATTTAAATCAACAAAAAAATGCTTCCATATGTAATTCGACTTGAAGGCCAATAGATGTCGTTGCTCTAAAATTGCTTAATGAAAATTATTTATATGTATGTATAGATCTTGCTAATCTCTGAAACGAATTAAAGACACAATTTTGAAGAAGGAACAGAACTCTTTGTATCTATGACAATTAAAAAAATAACCATTGACAGTGCCAAAAATGACACAATCAAATTTAAATTATGGTATAAGAGCTAGCAACGTTTTTGACAGAGTATTTACCGATACGGACTGTCTAGTAGTAGCCTCCAGCCGGTAGTGGTAAGGTCCGGATAAAAAACCGATTTTCAAATTTTTTTAAGACATTTTTCTTTAAATTATTTTTATTATACTTTTGCTACATGAATTTATTATTGCCAGATATTTTTTTGTTGTTCTTCTGTGCCAGACGATAATTCTGATTTTTTTTTTTTAATGAAGTTTTTTAACCACTTAAAAACCTAAAATTAATTTGCCAACTGATATAAAAGTGAAAGAGTATGAGAGATAGCATATATAAAAATAAAAGCTGGCTTTACTGAAATGCTTGTTTTCCCGACGTTGCTAGCTCTCGTACTAATAAAAAATGCTTCCACATGAAATTTGACTTGAACGCCGATAGATGTCGGTGCTCTAAAATTGTTTAATGAAATTTATTATATTTATATCCCGTTCCTCGGAGATGATAGCACTATAATATATAGCCTATGTGTTGACCCGACTTCTAAGCAATATTCTTGCCAAATTTGAAGTACATCGGTGCAGCAGTTTTCGAGTTTATCCCGGACAAAGCTGACTTTTTTACAGAACAAAATGTATGGATTCTGAATCGCGCCATCATTATGTTCAACGGTTGTTTGACTTGGGAGACTGTATTTTGCAATGTTGGGACAGCCCAGTTCGCCGACTGTCAGCAGCCATTGAAAGATTCGATCTGAAGAATCTTCGTCGTGCGCACACCAACGCTCGGGTCCCAACACTGCGCCCCTATTGGCCCATTCGGAACAACGCGTCGCACCCGTCGGCTTACCTCTCCGGTCTGCCACCAGCGGCAAGCCCCGGAGAGCGGTCGTCGGGTCTCGGCGCGCCGGGTGGTCCATTTAGGACCGCGTAGGCGGACTGCCTCGACCTGCTGCCGAAACCACCAACATCGCTGCATTATCGTCGGAATGTCGGGGCATTTTTAAATGCCGAACACGCCGACACACCCGACGCAGCGTCGCGCGACGCGGCCGGAGCCCTACCGTCGTAAGACGTATGTGCGCGGTCGCGTCGGCGGCGTTGCACCCGCATCCGCCGGAGCGATCGCCTTGGCAATTGCTGCGGGCCAGGCGACTGTCGCCGCCCGCCCTCGCCCACCACCACTACCATCAACATCCTCGACGTCAGCCGGAGAGGACTGGTTTTCCGCCAGCCCACTCTCCCTGACGCCCACGCCGACGCCGACGCCGGAGCCTCCTGCGTTCCCGCCGGCCGCCGCTACCTCAACGGACGCTGCCGCACGTTCGCCGAGCGACGACGCCCGCCCCATGGATGAGACCCCGGACCTGTCCGAGTCGGGCCGCCCATCGGATCCCGCCCGCCCCGCCGCGTCATTTGACCCCGCCGGGTCGGCTGGAGCCGCCCGCCCCGCCGCTGACCATGACACCATCCCTGGGGGGGCCTCGCGCTCGGCGCGCGCCCGCCCCCTCGGAATCGCTCGCTCGACAAGCGACCTCACCGCCGACCTGACGCTGGCTTACCGCTCAGCCGGCGTCCACCACTCCGCTGGAGCCGCCCGCCCTGCAGGAACTGCCCGCCTCACCGAGGCCGCCCGCCCTGCCGGTGCTGCCCGCTCTGCCGCGGCTGCTCACCCCGCCGAGGCTGCGCGCTCTGCAGGTGTTCCCCGCCCTGCAGAAGCCGCCCGCCCCGCTGGAGCCGTCCGCCCTACGACAACACCGACTGCCAAACCAGCCGTAGTCGCTCCACCTGCCGGGGCCGCCCGCCCTACTGGAGCGCCCGCCACTGCTACCGCCCCCATCCCTGCCCCTAGGCAATCGCCGCCGAGCGACCTACGGAAGCGCCCACCTTCGCCGTCGCTGCCGCAGCCGCAGCCGCACATCATTGCGGCGCGGTTTCCCTCACCGCCGCGAGTGACAGGAGCGGGCCCACCACCCTTCGCACAGCGAGGCCCCTCTATGCCTCCGCTGCAGACGCCGATGGAGGTCGCGTCGACATCCCCGAGCCCGGCGGCGCCGCCTGCGACTACCTACGCGGACGTCGCCGCTTGGCCTGCGTGGACCGCGGCCTCCACCACACCGACTTCGACGCCCACCACCACCACCGGACAGACCTTGCCGTCGACGTCCTCAACGTCCGGCCCTGCCGCCACCGCCGCCGCCGCTCCAGGAGCTCCCACCGCGCGGGCGAAACATCCGCCACCGCTTGTGGTTGAGTCCTGGCCGGACTGGCCGGTGCATTTCCGGCAGCTGCGGGACCTCCTCGGCCATATCCCGAACGGCAGACCGTACCAACGGGGGGTGCGATTCTTGCCAAAGTCCGACGAGGAGTACAGGGTGGTCCAACGATACCTAGTCGAGCGGAACCAGGAGTCGGGACTATCCTGGTACTCCTACCAGTTGGACTCCGAAAGGAGCACCAAGGTGGCCATACGAGGCCTACCCGTCGGGACCGACCCCCAGCTAGTGGCGGAGGAGCTGCGCGGACTCGGCTTCATCCCTGAGCATGTCCGGCCGATTCCGGCTAGGCCTGGACGCCCGGGATGCCTGATGTTCGCGCAGCTGCAGACGACGCCCGAGACCGTGCCGGCCATCTACGAGGTGCACGAGCTCCTGTGCATGCCCGGCGTGGTTGTGGAGGCGTGGCGCGGCAGGAAGGGGCCTGCCCAGTGCCACAGGTGTCAGGGCTTCCGGCACTCGTCGCACAACTGCCACAGACCAGTGGCCTGTGTGCGATGCGGCGCAAGGCACCACGCCCAAGACTGCCCGCGCCCCCTCTTCGACCAACCCACCTGCGCCAACTGCGGAGGAGCGCATACCGCGAACAACGCGAACTGCCCTGTGTTCCGGCGGGAGTTCCGGAACCGGCGAGGAACTCCCTCACGATCTCCCCAGATGGCAGACGCCTCCTGGATGACGCAGACCGCTACGGCTACAGGGTGTTAGGACCAGAGGTCCCGACTCACTACCCGTACTGTGCAGCCCACGCTCCGGACGTCATCGACATCGCCGTGCTCCGCGGCAACATTGCCGCCGCGTCGATCGACGTCTTGGACGACCATTTGATTTCCGACCACCAGGCAGTCCACATGGCGCTGACGCTTCCCATCACCACGAGGAAGCTCCCTCCTCCTCGTCACCGGCAGGATTGGCAAAAATTCGCCAACGACGTGGAGTCTCGGGTGCCGTCCTTCCGGGTGGAGAACCCAGCGGACGTCGAACGATTGGCTCTGGACCTCGGCGCCGTCATTACGTCTGCGCTCGAGGAGTCCAGGATCGACGCCGCTGCCCCCCGAAGTCGACCGCCCCAGCTCCCCGCCCGGATCCTGAAGATGATCGAGGAGAAGAGGAAACTGCGAAGACAGTGGCAACGCACCAGGTGCCCAACCATGAAGTCCCGGCTGAACGCTCTGGCCGCCAAGATCTCGTCTGCACTGGAGACGGTTGCGACAGAATCTTGGCAACGGACCATCGAGACAGCCGGCGAAGATTGGACGGGCATCCACCGCCTCTGCCGCCATCTCTCCGGGAAGCCGCCGCCGATCCGGCCCCTGCTCGCCAGAGGAGGCTCGGATCGGCGGCCCTGCTGAGGACAGGGCCGAGATATTCGCCGACTTCCTGGAGACGCAGTTCACACCGAACCCGACTGCGAGTATGCAACACGCAGCAGCAGTGGAGCAGCACGTGCTCGAATACCTCGAGCCGCCGTTAGCTCCGACAGAAGACCCCGTGGTGTTCTCCCCTGGTCAGGTCCAGCGGATGATCCTCCGGACTAAACTGCGAAAAGCCCCCGGCGCGGACGGTGTCACGAATGAAGCGCTGCGTCATCTGCCTTCGCGAGCCATCGCGACGATGACGCGCCTCTTCAACGGCATCCTCCGCACCGGGCATTTCCCGTCTTCGTGGAAGCTCGGACGGGTCATCATGCTGCCGAAACCCAGGAAGAACATCCTGCTGCCGGGAAGCTACCGGCCGATAACGCTGCTGCCCACTATCTCGAAAGTCTTCGAGAAGTTGCTGCTGTTGCATATGACGCCTCACCTCCAGCCACGCGACGAGCAGTTTGGCTTCAGAGCCGAACACTCAACATCGCTCCAGGTGACTCGCGTGCTGCATCACATCACTGCAGCGCGCAACAAGAAGGAGAGAGTCATCGCCGTGTTCCTGGACATGGAGAAGGCGTTCGACCGCGTCTGGCACGACGGCCTGTTGTACAAGCTGTCCACGTCTGCTACTCCTCGCCGAGTAGTGAAGACTGTGGGCAGCTTTCTCCAGGACAGGCGTTTCCAGGTCGCCGTCGAAAACGCCCTCTCCTCTCCACGTCCAGTTCGAGCCGGCGTACCCCAGGGGAGCTGCCTCTCGCCGTTGTGCTACGCGTGGTACACCGACGACATACCAGTCGCCGGAGGTGCCATGCTGGCGCTCTACGCCGATGACGCAGCTCTCGTGACGACCTCCCTCAACTCACCCCACGCTGCAGTGAAGATGCAGCGATCCCTGGATGCCCTTCCCGCGTGGCTGGAAGACTGGAGACTGAAGGTCAACGTGGCCAAGACTCAGGCGATTTCCGTGGGCGGCTTGTGCAATCCGCCTGCGCTGACGCTGAACGGCGAGCAGATCGATTGGACGTCGCAGGCGAAGTACCTCGGCGTGACCATCGACCGCCGTCTCAGCATGGGCCCCCACGTGAACAACGTCGTCGGACAGGCGCGCGCGGCGCGCAGCCTCCTCCGTCCCGTGTTCGAGTCCGCAATTCCGATCCGCGCGAAGCTCGGCGTGTACAAGTTGTACGTGCGCTCGCGGCTCACTTATGCTGCCCCGGCCTGGTTTCAGCTAGCCAGCGAACCACGTCGGCAACGCCTCCGCTCGCAGCAGTCGCAAGCGTTGCGTACAATTGTCGGCGCAACACGCTTCGTGCGGAACGACGTCATCCTGCGAGACTTGCGCATGGAGACCCTGGACGACTTCGTTCGACGCCTGAGCTCCAACATGTTCGCGCGAGCCGATGGAGCGCAATCTCACCACCTTCGTGGGATAGCGCCATACCGTCGGCCAGCTGCGGACATGAGGGAACTGCCACGTGACCTTCTTCTCCAGTAAGAAGAATACGACGCTCCTCACCGCTGGCGGACGGATGCCCACCGGGACGCCTTTTGTCTCGGTGGGTTCGACCTCGCCGAGCGGTGGGTTGCAGCACTCACCGGATTGACAACCCCTGGAGTGACCAGCTGATCGCCCGCCGGCGTGCCTTCCTGCGGGCTCGATCGCATCACTTCGTGGGGCCCCCCACCTCTACATCGAGGAGACAACACCACCTGGCCGAGAGGCCTCTCCTCGTCCCCGGCTGTTGTTGCAGTCGGCGAGTGAAACCACCGCAACAGACCATCGTCTGGTCCGGTTACCTCGGGGCCACCCACCGGCCCAAGAGAAGACCCGAATGATGCAATGTTGACTTTTCTATCATTTTATTATATGTATAGATAACTTTATAGAAATACTTCTTTGTTTTCTTAAATTGATTATTGTGGAATTGTAGGTGACTGAGAAAAACTCCTAAAATAAGTTAGAAGAGAACTAGAGCTATCCAGAAATTTATTTTCTGTTCGACTTTTCGACTATTAGGGTGAACTGTATTTTTATTTAATTAGTTATACATACAAAACTACAGTGTTTATTTCCAATTTGAAAAGTCTCGAAATTTCAATCTTATCATTTAAAATTCTACGTTCAAAAGATACAACTAAAGCCATAACAAAACTTCTTCCATCTGTCAAAACAAATTTGCAAAATTTTCACGCTACGTGTCGCGAAATTTAAATTTTTCATTACTTTAAACACACCGGGCCCCTCTAACGTACACAATAATACAATTTGCATTTCAATCAGTTGTTAATTACCTATTCTTCGTCACTATGTCTATTGTTATCAAAGCTATAGATAACATTACAATTTGTTATTACCTTACGGATTATGGCGTGATGTTATTATACGTTTCTTAATGCAGTTGTGGCTATTTTTAAATTGGCTGTGTTTTAAGTTGGTTTTTATAACCTACTAGCTGCTGCCCGCGACGTCATCTGCGTGAACCCTATGACCCGCTTTTTTCATTTTTCCCGGCAACTATTAGATTTTTTCTCGCCGTAAAAACCATCCTTGAACTTCAACGAACATTTTAAAAAAGATTTGGCCAAATTGGTCCAGGCGTTGTTGAGTTATGCGCTTACCAACACATTTTGCGATTCATTTTTATATTATAGATAACGGTTGAAGATTGTTAAACGAGTAATAAATTACAGTCATGTAACAGTTACAACACTGGCAATGCCTTAAATTCATACCAGTAATTTTGTATTTATCGCCTTTTATCGCACGCCTACTTTATAGTAAGTGAACAACATCATCGACAAACCAATATTGGCTGGATATTAACTATTTTATGCCGCCAATTGTTAGACTGTATTCTTTGTACAAAATTACTAAATATTATTGTTGTTGCTATATGTGGTGTTACAATAAAGAATTTTCTATCTATGTTTATCACTTCATATAATGAATCTTTATATAAGATAATAAATGAATATAAACTAATTAATCTAGTTAGCTAGTCTTAAGGTGATGCAGAAATAAGGTATAATTTCGGACTTTTCTAAAATCACAAGTAAATATTTTTTATACTCTATGTAATATCGTCACCGTCTCTACTATGTTATCTAGTGCGTTTGAAATTCTCTAAATTCAGTCTCGTCCATTATCAGATCATTAGAGTTCCATTCATTTTAGAGAGGATTCAAAATTCTTTACAATCTATAGATAGAGATAAGAGCAACAAAATAGAGAATAATACTAAGCTCTACTGGTAGAATATATTAGACTTAGGAAATAGGAATATAATTTCTTAGTGAATCTGAACTCTAAAACAACACATTTTATAACACAACAATCAAATTATAAAATGATAAAAACTCAACAGATACATTAAAATTAAATGATACGATGACATTAAAATTGTTACGTCCGAAACCGGTTTTCAAGACTCACAAGTATGAAAATGTGACTATTTTTTCAAGCCTATCCATTCTCACGATATAAATTGTTAATGTTATCCACCTACAGAGCAAAAACAATAAAAAACAAGCTCTTTGTTTATCTACAAGAGATTAATGATGCATGACGTGATATTAGAATTACTTATTTCAATGTCAATGCTACGATCTTGTTTTAAAGACACAAATCTACATGTTATGTAACTTATTATGAGCACATGGCAGTTTTAAACAACGAAGTTTTTTTGTAATTTTCACTTAACGTCACATGGTAATAAATTTTGTCACAGGACCCATATTGAATTTATGGAAAGTCCAAATAGATTTCATGTTCGTTGTTCTTCTGTTGAAGATTGAAGATGTGAAAGATAAGAAGAAGGAACTACAGAACAACTTCAAGCTGCAGAAACTATAACGGTAAAACTACGTCTTAAGTGGTTCCAGTACAGTAATTAAGTTCTCATGATACTGTTTAAGATATACTTGAGATGTTAGTGATGTATGTTTATTAACAGTAGCGATGTTAACATTACATTATTATTCAGAACGTAAACATAATACCTAAGAAACATATTTTCGGTAATATCTCCATTCTCATGATTGCGCGCCATTCGTTGTGCGCCACGAGTTTGCATTAAGTTATTACAGAGAGCATTTGTAGAGCGCAGTAACTTATGTTTCTTACCTTATGTGTTGGAGGTGGACTCGGATCCTGCACATCGGAATCCCACTCCGAACTGAGGTCGTCACTCGATGCCTCTGTATAATCCTCGTTCCACGGAACGTCCAGTAAAGATATCTTCATCTGGTCGTATCCAGGGGATAGCGTTTGCGGCCCATACCCGGGAGGCAAAGGACTGGACGCCCTGCAATCCTCACAGTTACACGGTTTCGGACCCAAAGTGTCTTTAGCTGCACCTTTAGAGTTCCTCGAGTCTCTTTTACGCGCACTTCTTGGTGATAGTCTGTTGTTGCACTGTGGGGGGATGTAGTACCTGGTGGGTTCTGAGGACCGCCGCCCGCTGTCTGGTGTTTCGATCTTGACGGGCGTGAGAAGGGACATCTTCTTCGTCACCTGCCGTTCCTCGGCCGGCCTATCGTCCTCCATAGTGTACCGTATTATGGGGATAGTGAATGCAAACTGTTCCGTGCACTCCGGCATTTTAGATCACTTGAGACGGCTCCGGTCGCCGAGATAACATTTTACGAGGGTCACATTGAGTTTGTGGAGCGAGCGTGTACGGGCGTCGTACGGGCCGGCTTGAGGCGAACTGACGACTGACGCTTCCAATAGGGCTGTCGAGTGTGATAGTTTGAACACGTTTATCAACTTAAAATGGCATAGACGTTATTTAAAATTATCATTTTTTCTCTAATTGCGATCGGTGGTAGAGCTTTCGTTTTTTCAAATTATAGAAATTTATTTAGCAACACTAAAATTCAGGGTTGCTGGATCATCTACCAAGGCTATGATATCTACATTATCTACCTTAATCATTACACAAGAACTGACATATTACAAAACACACTCGAAAACACAATCAATCCAACCAAAATGATTCATAAAAAACTTCAAATTGACAGCCCTGTAATGTAAGGTTGATCCCGCTTGGTATAACCTCTCCTAGGACGAAGATATGCGGGTGATATCCCGCTAACAGTTTACAAATCACTAACGTTCGTGACCAGAATGCAGGTCTCAACATTTTTGTAATTCCTTGCTATGACGTCAAAGAATACTATTAATGTCTCCGGTTTCCGTGTCATATATCATTAAATTACGATTGATAAGTTATTTGGCTATCACGTGATTTGGAACTTGTATTTGTTAGATATCTAGCTAATGTCTTGAAGTCTTAACAAGATATTTCTCTGGAATCGGTTTGAAAAACAGTAATTTGCCCACCTCCCACTTCTACCACTGTAACTTCTGTGTAGCCAGGATCCACAGCGGTCACCGTAATGACTCTGAGTAAAGCCCAGGAACACGAGGGAAAGCAATTTCGTCTTGGGCCCCGCAACGAATTTAATCAGAAGATGATAGGAGAGTCGGGGTAGGAATAAAAATAAAAAAAAAGAAGCACAGTAAGTGAAATTATGAACTGTGCACTACAAACTGATGATTACTTCGTAAAGTAAGGAATATTTGCATAGTTAACCACTTATTTTTACTTGAACCTAGGAATCAAAGGGATACTAACGATAACGCGATCTAAGGACTTTTATATTTGTTTTTCTAGTCAATCAATAATATACATTAAAAAATAGCATTTATGGGCAAAAATACCTAATGCAACTAAAATTTAAACTTATACTCAGGCTGTTTACTACTAGCACTGATCATAACAAAACCATAAATTATGAACATACCTTACTGTATTATTATCACTAATTTGAATTTTCAAAATTAAAAACGAAAAACAAACACAAAGATAACATTTAATAAATAAAAGATGTTTTGGTCGACTGGTTCCAGAACCTGCTTATTCATTGAAACAGGTACAATGTTATTAAGAAAACAAAAACAAACGATAAACAAAACATTAAGATTTTTTCAAAAAAAATATTTTATTTTTTGCTCCAACAGACAGAACTTCGCGTTTTTATTTGTCCATAAAATCTGCGGCGTAAAAATCTAACAACCTATTTATTTTGGTTTCATAATATATTATATTATGTTGAACATAGTTTGAAAAATAAATAAATAATATAGATACAATTACTACAATTTGTCGTTCACCACCATCATCAGCCCACATTTGACCCATTTTTGTAACTGTTAACAGTTCTAATAAACTAAATGTTATAACTAAGATGGATAGGGGTCAAAACCGTTAGAAGATCATAACAATAGATTTCAAAATACTATTTAAAATGCTAAGTGCGATTCAACACCTCTGTATTGTTACAGCTTCGACAAAAGACGTGGGCTAAAAGCAATCTGAATATTTACATTGTATATTTTCCAAGATAATATACGATTTATGAAACATTATTTGAATATTAATATTTATATTTCAATGTTGTTAAGATAGTAACTCTGTCTGTCTGTTTATCTGTCTGTTACGCTTTCCCGCTTAAACCTCTCACCCGATTTTGATGAAATTTGACACACACACTCTTTAGACCCTGAGAAACCTTTTAATTGAAAGTGTCGCAGACGAAATTGCGCAGACGCTAGTAAACTATATTTTTTAAATATATTTGTAATATGTTCTTTAGTAAATAACATAAATAATAACAAAATGTGTTGCAGTCTGGAAAAGATATATTTTATTATAGTGACATGAACATAAACTGAATAAAACAATAATACTAAAACACAAATAAAAACTAACCTGGAAAAGAAACATCATTTAAAGCTATTATTTACATTGGAATTATTTATATTTACAAATTTAATATTTTATTTCATATTTATTTACTTTAAGTCTTATGACGTCTGTTCTTTATAATTAATAGACAACAGGCATTCTCAAATGAAGGAGTCTTCATTTACATCTCCCTCCCCCAAGTCTTTTTCAGGCATTGGAACCAATTTCGTAATATGAAATAGATTTGACTCTATTTTCCTATGACCTGTGTCTATTCTGTAAATAGATTTAGATACCCTTTCTATAATTCTATAAGGACCGATTCTCAATTCATCTAATTTCTTCCTATTAAGTCGGTTTCCATTTTCTACAAATACTAAATCACCTACTTCTAGTTTGCACTCTATTCTGTTTCTGTCAAATCTTTTTTTATTATAGTTATGCGATTGTATAGACCTATCCAAAGCTGTTTTCCTGTCTTTTAGTAACTTATTATATTCATTCACTTGTATCAATTCATCTGGTAAAATCTTTATATTTTTGCCTTCTAATAAATAGTTTGGGGTAAACCCAGTCACGCTGTGCTCTGTTTCGTTGTATTTTCGAATACACTCATGTGCAATAGTCGTCCAGGCTAATTTGTTTTTATTTTCATTAAATACGCATCTTATTTTATTAACTATTGTTTGATTTAGTCTTTCGTTCAACCCATTTGAAAAAGGTGCATTCACTGCTGTAAAAACTATTGGTATATCTTCTTTATCTAAAAAAGATTTAAATTCTTTTGAGTTTATACCTGGATACTGGTCCGATAAAATCATCCCGATTCTATTTTCATCTGATACTTTTTTTACTAATTTTATAAAGTCACTTGAATTCTGATTTTTCGAAGTTAAGATGTAGGCATATCTTGTGAAATGATCCACCAATAGGTGTAAATATTTTTTTGTCGAACGGGAGCTGCCAAATCCACCAATTGTATCAATCGACATTATTTCAAATGGACGAGTTGCAGGTCCAAGAAATGACATTAATCCAAATTTGTTTTTGATTCTTGATTTATTTTTTAAACAGATCTCGCAATTTTCGCAACATTGTTTTATATTTTCGCTCAAATTCTTTGCCGTATAAAATGGTTTAATTTTGATTTCCATTTGTCGTTTTCCTATATGACAAAAATGAAGATGTATTTTCTTTATAAATGCCTTACTAAATTCTTCTGTAAGAACAACTTTGTCCTTTTTCCCAACACTTTTATAGTAAATATTATTATTCTTCAGTTTTAGTTTCTGTTTATTTTTTTCAATATCTCCATTTTTCCTCTGATCATTTTGTATATCCTCTATCTTGATAAAATTAACTACCCTCAAATCTTCCTCTTGCTGTTCTTTGGTGGTAATCAATATGCGCTTCATATTCCTTAACTGTCCCTATGTCATATTTGTCTTTTGCAAAAATCGATTTGTATTTGCTAACTAATTCGTATATCTGAGACTGTTGCTGCAGATCTAAATGATTTATCAAAATAATAAATTTCGACTCATCAACGTGCTCATTAAAATTAATTTCATATTCATTCATCTTTTCGTAACCAATGACATCCTCCACATAACTACTTGCTTTATTTCCAAAGTCTTGCTTTTTTAATTTTTGCGAAATTTCTAATTTTTCGTTTTGGGTTAGCTGAAATTCCTTTATACAATCTAATCCAATCAAAAAATCGTAGCCAAAATTTTCTTCTTCAATTACAAATATATTCATTTCCTTCACAATATCAAAAATCTTAATTTTTAAAGAAACTGTTCCTATAGGTCTTCTAATACCATTTATAGTTTTTAAATAAACATTCTTTTTATAAATAGTACGTTGGTTGTCTTTCAATGATAAAACTTTTGAATTGATTAATGATACATTAGACCCTGAATCGTAAATACCAAATATTTTCATAGTATCATTGAGAACTAACTTTACTTTTATCAATGGTGATATAACAAGTTTTTTCGGATCTATCTCATTCAACTTCACTTCTAATTCTGGATTATGAATACTGGTATCCTGGTGTTTTCTTTGTTCTTCATGGTCTTTAGGTTTAAACCAACACCTCCATTCAGGATGGTATTTGATTCCTTTGCCCTTTTCTCGGCAAATTTTACATAAAAGATGTCTACTTCCATCTGAATGGTATTCTCGTTTATCTTTATACATAGAATTGTTTAACCATATGCTCTTTTTATAAGGTTTATATTTTCTCGCTAAATACTCTAATCCTCCAATTATATTGTATAACTCCTCAGTCTCTTTTATATAATTTTGATCAATCTTATTAGATATAAAGTTTGGTAGTCCTACAACAATTAGGTTTATGAGTGTCGATTTATCTATATATTTATTAATCTCCAATAGAAGTCTTTCTTTTTTTAAGGCGTAACTAAGTAGTGAGCCCTGTTTATATTTGAATAAAAATGCATATTTGACTGGCGACCAGCCTATTTGTGCATAAGTAATACAAAAACTTCTCTTCCATATTTCCCAAGTTGAATTTACTGTATACTTAATTATCATAGAATCATACCAATCAAGACATGAATAACCAAAAAGGGATTTGAAGATTTGAATTTTCTTAACATCTTCATTTATACCTAAACGAGTACATTCTGCTTCAAACATATTTATCCATTGGTATACATTTGTATTCCTTGTAAATTTTTGAATTATTAGTTTATTTCGTATTTCATCGATATCGTATGAAGTAAATGACTCATCTTTTCTTAATTCTAAAATTTTAGTCAATGTATCTTCCCAAATATTAGTATTATGAGTCTGAGGTATCTTTTTTGACGAGCTTTCTTCAAGTACATATCCCATAAATCCTATATTTCCATCATCATCAAAATACATTTCCTTTATTTCTGGAGTAACAGGAATCCATACCTTTCTTTTATCATATTTCCTCTGTAGCGTAAGTTTAATTTTTTCAAATGTTTTTGTCTTTGAGATTTCCTCATGTAGCCGCATCGGTTGTAATTTCTCTGGCACGAGGAAGGTGTTATCATTAGAATTCGTAATAGTAGTGATGCATATATTTTTTTCATTTTCTTCATTCTCATTTTCCTTTAGAACGAATTCAAATTTTAATTTCTCAGTGGTCATGCTTTCAATAGCTGAGAAAATGATGTTTGTAATATGTTCTTTAGTAAATAACATAAATAATAACAAAATGTGTTGCAGTCTGGAAAAGATATATTTTATTATAGTGACATGAACATAAACTGAATAAAACAATAATACTAAAACACAAATAAAAACTAACCTGGAAAAGAAACATCATTTAAAGCTATTATTTACATTGGAATTATTTATATTTACAAATTTAATATTTTATTTCATATTTATTTACTTTAAGTCTTATGACGTCTGTTCTTTATAATTAATAGACAACAGGCATTCTCAAATGAAGGAGTCTTCATTTACATATTTATAACTAGAATCTACAAATTTCTTTAAACACTCGCGGTTATCTACATCACTTACACTATTACTAAACGGGTTCTTACCACGATTATTTTTAATTGAGCAATCCTCAATCTTCCTTCAATTGAGCGATATTAAATGACCTACCCGCAGTACCTCAGTCTTCCCGTGATCATGGCGCTTGAAACAGTGCTGAAATATCGGGACCGCTCAATTAAAAATAATCGTGGTAAAAACCCGTTTAGTAATAGTGTAAGTGATGTAGAATCTTACAAATATTTTAAAGCAACAAAATCACATAGGTGTGTCGTTTTTTCTATGACTTGCGCTACATTATTCCTATTTGTAACTAAGACGGTTATAAATATAGACACCTGATATGAAACCGGTTCGATTCTCATGCTAAATTAGATTTGATGATCGTTTTATAACAATGTGAGTAGATCCTCTCGTGGGTAGAAAAGTAATGTATAACTCACTTTTTACTTAACAAACTCAAATATTATTAGTTGAAGTATATTTGAGTTCAAATAAGAAAAAGAAGATAACGACCTCATCGTGTTCTCTACACTGCAGAGGTCCATGAGCGATGCCAACCAAGCGGATGAGGTAACGATCAGGTGGCCCGTTACCTCTTCCGCTTATACCTATTACAATAAAAAATGTAATAGCATGATTTAAAATTTAAGTTACATTTACGTTCATTATTTTCAAACCACTGATATTTACAATATACTGAGAATGTATCAAGAAACACATGTCATTTAAACAGTTTAACTGTAGGAAGTCGCCGGATTCCCACGCAGGTGGGATGTGTGGGAGTTGAACCGTACTGATACCTACAACAACTCGCACTTAGCGTCCGAAACTCGGCGGAACCCAGCACGAGGTTAATCGGGGCGGAACGATGCGTTACGCACTACAGCACTTTTTACCGACGATTTTTAACTTGTTTAAACTTGCCATTTTCATGGTAAACCATTTCTGCTTATCATGGTAATCATCTACATGGGTTTTCCATTGGCAATCATCTTTAATGCATGTAGCAATTGCCCTCAATCTTTAGTAAGCATGACCAATTGCATTTACTGATAAAGCTAGCAAAAATAGCTATTACTGGTAGTAAAAACCCATATGCATAGGAAGATAAAAGTTAAAATAAACTGTTGAATGAACATACTGTTCAATGAAACATAGTTTAGATATAAAATAGATGCTATGTGATCATTGGTGTACCTAATGTTACAATCTCCAAACGAATTACCTATAGGGTGGGCAATCTAACATTTGCATTTTGAACTACTGTTTATTTAGAGAATGACAGCTCAAATGTCATTCAATTTGTGTTCAAAATTTAGTTAATACGAAATCGGACGTTTTCGGTTCGCCCAATGGGCAGAAGATCGTTTGGCCGAAGATGAGCATTTTTACCGAAAAATCGTTTTTTCAGATGAAGCCCATTTTCACCTCGGAGGTTATGTCAATAAGCAAAATTGTCGCATCTGGAGGTCGGAAAATCCACACGTCGTCATTGAGAAGCCAATGCATCCACAAACAGTTACGGTTTGGTGTGAGTTTTGGTCCGGCGGCATCATTCAAAAATGAGCAAGGAACAGCCGTTACGGTCAATGGCGAGCGTTACCGTGCCATGCTCAACGAATTTTTGTTTCCAAAAGTTGAAGAGTATGACATGGACGACATTTGGTTTCAACAGGATGGCGCAACATGCCACACAGCCAACATGACAGTCGAACTTTTGGAAAATGCAAACTTTATATGACCCACCCCTTACTTGACAGCAAAATGTGTTACAAAATCTTCAGTTTAAAACAATTGAAATTTTGAGCGATGGATAATTTACGTTTTGCAGTTAAGATATGTAATTTTTCACAGGTAGGTAACGCACGACACGTTGCACTCGGAGTGGGTCTGTCGTTAAATCCCGAAAAATATTCATACCTATATGCAATGCAACTTAAAAAAAAGCGAAATAAAACTAAACAAAATATTTTTTTGTTCAAGTTTATAACTTCAAATATAAAAGAGAGCAACGTAACTTACATACGTTTATATTTGAAACCGAAACTAATTCACACAGTGCATCTAATTGCTTCTCACTGGTTACTAAAATAGTATATTTATGAACGTATTACGTAAAACTTTACTGATTTTATGTTATTATTCTGACAAATAAACGAGAATATCACATCTAGGTGATTTATTTTATTGCTATAGCGGGAGGTCGAGAATTTCGTGATTGAAATTGGAAGTGACTGCAAAAATATAACCTTATTGATCTATTTTCATGCGAGTTTTTCAAATTCTAAAAATACTAAAACCTGCAATCTGATTTTGGAAAACGACTAATCATCCGCTGTCTTATATCGTAGAAGCCTTAGAATTAGGAAAAATGCGTAGGAAATTTTCATTAGAAAATGATATGTTATTTAAGTTTAAAACCGACTTCTTAAGTAACTATCATCAATGTCTTTTTGACCGACATCCAAAAGTTATCAATTCGACTGTTACAGCTTTTTTATTTGTCGATGCGAAAGATTTTATCTGTATCAAACACGATCGATGATGGCAACGGAATCTCAAATCAATTTTTCCAGTATTGTGTAGTGATGAAAAAAAAAAAGAAAAAAGAGTCATTTCAGTTGGAGGAAATCACCGTATGTGGTAGTTGAACCGCACTAAAACCTCCAACCGCTCACACTCAGCGTCCGAACCCCGGCTGAGGCCAGAACCCAGCACGGAGTTCGGAGGGACGGCGCGACGCGTTACGCACTTGTCACTCTTTCCCGTCGCTCCGTCCCTAATGATTCTTATTCCTCTTTTGATTAATTTCTCTTTCTTTCAAAGGAAGATTGATCTCTCCAGAAATAACGTCAAATGAAAGATTGATAAAGAAAAATGGAACATATTTTTGAGAAATATATATTTTTTTTTACATATAAGCTAAAGAGAACAGAATAATCCGCAGAACTAATGACACTAGACACGCTTGACGATTTATTTATTTGAAGAACCACTCCAAATAGAACACTGAGCCTTTGTTTACATCTACGTCAAGTGTTATTACTATTTGTTTTATGGTCCTACGTAAATTATGCATTTTATGACTGTTTACATGTGAACTATATTATTGTTTAGTAACTCACGTGTTTCTTAAAGTTTCCACTGATCATTTAAAATGAAAACTAAAAATGAAATAAACTGGAGGAGGACAAAATGTTCTGGATTTGATAACATAAATGTATTGTTGTTGTTGTTTTGTTTGTATTGTTTAAATTTCTGTAAGGGCTTTGGCTGCAAGGCCCGTAGCCTCCCCCTTACTGATAATGTAATTAATTTTAATTTTAATTTAATTGTACTGTGTCTTTTATTTTTATTTTTTTTATTTTATTCTTTCGTCATTTTTGTGACGTCACTGCTAGTTGAGGCTGAAAACCAGCGCTCGTTGTTTGCTGTGGTAAATCCACAGTGAACATCGCGCGAACATTAAGCTGAGTCCCGACTAGTTTGTGATGAAAACCAGTGTTGTTAATTTGTAAATTTAAATATGTTTATTTCTGTATGTGTTTTCATCACAAATAAAGCCTGTCAAGCAATGTCTATAACAGTATAAATAAGGTACTTTATACATAAAACTGTAAAAAAAAAGGGATAACGCCACAGAAATAAAACTCATGAAAGCTTTGTCGTTTCGTTTTACAGTAAAAAATGGATTGTATAGGCAGAATATAGCATTTGCTGCTGTTATTTAACATTCTATCAAATTATCCCAATTTTGTTTACCTCCTCTAGTACACTTTATCATGACGTGTCGTGAAAAATATCATCTATTTTTTCTGGTTGCATAGTAATAATAGTATTATGATCAGTGTCCCCTGACATTGCAGAGGTTCATGAGCGACGGTAAACACTTCCTATCAGGTGGGCCGTTGGCTCGTCTGCCTACATGGCAATAAAAAAAAATATTTTTTTTTACCTTTAGTTTTTTTTGTACCAGACACTAACTTTTCCCACGCAGACGAAGTTGCGCGGGTCAGCCGGTAGTAAATTACAAACAACCTCAATGCTTTAAAACTACAAATAAAACTTAATAACAATAATCTACATAAGAAATACCGATATAACATAATTATTACATTTATCTGTGATCAGACTTTTAACATCTATGTACTAAACGAAAGACATTCGAATGACGTAAATAACTGAACTATGTACACACGTGCAACAAAAGACCTTCAAAGATATGTGTTATAGTTTTAATAATATGTATAATTGTGTGGAGGTATTAATGATGAACGATCCGAAATTGATGTAAAGCGTAGGTATATTTTAGGATATTTACAATAAAAACAGATATACAGGGTGATTTGTTAGAGAGGGTACATATTGCATGAGGGTGATGAGTACTCTGTTCTAATACGGAATATTACAAAAAATAGGCAAAATTAGAAAATAATTTTTTTTTTTTTTAAATCTAAATTCGACAAAACTACCTCAAACATAAACAATTTCCGCTTAAAGAGTGTTGACTAATGACCTCAAGTGACCTCGCGCACCCCACACCTCCGCCACACCCATCAGCTGTCGAAAAACCATCATTTTGCAAGAATTTGAAATATTTTTAAGTTGCGATTACTAAGGCATTAAGCCATATTTTTTGGTAATAATATTTTTACTGGTCGTATATAACCATCAGCTACCATGACCTTCAATATGTACCCACCCTCACTAGGAAATCACCCTGTAGAAATAATTAAAATCGAAAGTAAGAAATGCGAGAAGTAAGCGTTTTCACTAAGAGCCCGTAGATGTCATCTGTCCGTTCGTTCGGTCTTCCTCGTTCGCGCTCGGGAAAAAACATGTGCGCGCAGAATTACGTCGCACGCGATGCGTTTCAACTGCGACGGAAATGTTCGCCACATCACTCCGTGGACTTATGGCCAAAGGGAGATCTCCGACCGGGCGAGGCGACAGGCCGAAGCCCACTGTAGTAGACTTCAGATGTCGTATATATGCGAAGATTCTTGTAAATGTCGTAACCGCGATTCAGGATCTCGCGCGCTATTATTGGTCGCCACAATTGTACTAGAACATTATTTTAAATGTCTTATTAATAAGTTTCTAGACAAAGATCTTTCTCAAATTTCGCCATAACAGGTCCTGCGCTGTCTGCATCTTGTGACCTCCCGCGATCCTGACCAGATCATCGGTCCATCTTGTAGGAGGTCTGCCTTCCGGCTCGTTGTTTTTGACACAGTGTGTCCAGCCCATTGCCACTTCAAAGTGTTGGAGGTTTTAGTGCGCCTCAAGATGATGTGCGGGGACTACATATTTTCTTACTGTTTCTTCAGCGTTCTTCTCAGATTAAAATTTACTAACTTACGGTTGAACATGAATGGTCATCGGTCTATTTGCCATGTCCAACGTAAAATTATTATAAACATTGTTGCCAACCGTTCGACGTCAAATGGAAAGAACCTTAAATAAAATTACACTTTCCGACCGCAAATATTTGCGTCATTTGGTTTTAAACTTTATAACACCTACGATAAATTTCGCACAAACCATAAAACATAAGCAAAAAGCTAAAGGTCAATCTAGACTATTTAAATTTTAGGACTAGTTAGTTTTTTTTAGGGCTAGTTAAGCCTGAAGTAACTTTCGAGAGATATTTTGTATTTGAGAAACGTTTAAGTACTTGACCCTTAGTTGATCTCCTTATATGGCAGGTGATGTTTCTCACCTTCAATATCTATTTATAATATGGAAGGTAAAATGTAATATTTGAAGAAATTCCTGAAATTCCTTCCTTTCTCATTTCGTTCAGAAATGGCTGAAATCATTGACATACCCAAACCGAGACCTTAATGGAAAATTCTATTTGAACCTAGACACGCATCATCTCTCCTTTTTATAATTATATTTTTGTTTAGTTTTTACATATTTTACATAATTAGTACCTAATCATTGCTTGTTTGTTCACTTTTAATAGTTATATTTTGTTGTTTTTTCTTTTTTAGCTACAAATTAGTGTATATTTTATGTATTTTGATTAAAAATAATATTGTATCTGTTTAGAGGCAAAACGATTGTTATCAATATGTTTAACTTGTTTGTTAGGTTGCCTCGATACAGGCTTGCCTAGTGAGGTAACCACCAGTTAAGTTGTTTCTATATTTACCTTTTTTTTTAGTTAATAAATATTTTTTCATTTTTCATTTTCATTTTTTCATTTTTTCTGCCCTGTATTGCCATTGCAGAGGTCCATGAGATATGGTAATCACTAAGGTACTGCCGTAATGGACCGGTGTCGTTTTCGCCAAAGACGTTAAAAATTTCTTGGGGTTCTGACCAGTAATCTGGGTCTTTCGTAAATTATGTGCTTCTTTTTAAAACAAGTTAAATTAATCTGAACTCCGGAAGTTGGGAGACAGCTTAGAAATTAATAGTAGTAACGCTCTCTCATGTTCTCAGAAGCGAGGGAAAAAACGCTGATGATAACCTCAATAACTAAACTATCAATGACGCACTTAAAACATTCTTTTGCATATTTTAGTGCAAATCTTCGAAATTGGTTCGCGTTTGACCAATACGTGTCGGATGTCAAGTCCAATGTTGGTGACGTGAATTGGCTGTCGTCAATCACGTTGGCAAGTTATATAGTAGTAAACATTGTTTAGTTTCAAGGCACGTGCGATCATAATTATGAAATTTGTTTTTTTTTCACTTTAGGCTCCGAAATACTAAAGTTGATCATTTAATAGAGTCTAGTCTCGGTTATTTACTTTTATAATCATGATATTATCAGCCTGTAGACGTCCTCTGCTGGACATAGGTCTCGTGTTGTTTGCATCCAATGTCTTCCTATCTTATGTAGACTGGTCTGCGCCTACCAATTCGTGGCCAATTTCGATCCCTATTGATCATCTGTTCTGCGGACAATATGCTCTACGCATTGTCACTTAAAAGACTTAGTTCTTTGAGCAATGTCAGTTACTCTGGTCCTTCTGGTGGTATCCTCAAAATATATAATGTATAAACACAAAAAGCATAGTACAACGCATAGAACCGATGTTTTAAACGTATATTTTCATACTCACTGCAGTAAATTCTCGTTTTTTTACGGAGTCAGAAGCAATATAAAGATGAACGTACCTGTAAAAAACAAAATAAACATTACATATTGAAACAAAAACAGTTTAAGATTCTAATGAAGAATACTCGGTCAAGTTAGGTACTTTCTTTTTTTACATTAAGTAAAAATTATTGTAAATTACCAAAAAAGACAAACAAAAAATAGTGCCAACGATCTTCAAATTCTAAAATAACAACTTAAAATTAAACTACATTACAGTATAATAGGCGAGCCGACGCAAGAAAAACGACAAAAAATGCTCCATTATACTCATTGAATGTAACAAATTAACTAACAAACAATTACTACGTGTTCGTGTCCATAACCGGAGCGCGTGCATCCAAAAAAAACTACTATGGAAAGGCTTCAAAGAGCTATTGACGTACTTCTGACGCACAAGACTAAGGCAAGGCACCTGAGCCATGTCCTATGACGTCACAGGCCATAATAACTGGCAGGCAAATAAAAATAAACTCTGTGTCTTTCACTTAGAATACAAGTTAGGAGTAGTAAGCTTGAGATGGGTGGTTGTGCAATTCCAGCACGTATTTCTTGGATAAGAAAGATGAAGTTCCTGTGGATATACTATAGGGTAGGAAATCTGGTTGTGATCTAAATTTAATTATGGAGATGGATCTGTTTCCTTGACATTATAAGTAGGGAATCCAATCCCGGGGTACTTTTACGATCCCGGGATTTCGGGATTGTGGACGAGTAATCCCGGGATTAATAAATGTGCTTAAAAAATATAAAAAAAACCGCAAATTTTGTACTAAATATGAATCTAAATTGGTTTAAAATTTTAAAATTACAGAACTTTCTAAAATTTTTTTTTCTATTTTATCAACTGTTCTATTTTAATTTTTCAGTGTACATCGTCTCATATTGTGGTGTATAATTTCCATACATTAGTGTGACAAGAAGCTCTTGAATATTTGCAGCAAATCCCGGGTTCAAATCCGGCCGGCTTGTAACTCTAAATCTAAATGTGAAAAAGTTTATGTGCAAATTTTCACAACACCACTGGCTAAAAACGGTGAAGGAAAACATCGTGAGGAAATCTGCATGTCGGAAAAGGGTTCTAAAAATGCTTTAAAGATATGTGAAGTCCCCAATCCACACTGGGCAAGCGTGGTGGACTATGCCAAATCCCTCTTCTGGGGAGACCTGAGCCCAACAGTGGGCAGTACAAGTGCCGATGATTTGGACAGCACCGAAAAATCACATTGATGACTGTTATTTTTGTGTTGTAGAATTACATGATATAAACAAAAGAAAAATGACATATCCTGATGATCCTGATACAAAGCTGAAGAATGGAGATTGTTTATGGACAGATGTAAGCGAAGTTTAACATGTGTTTTACTAAATATAGGTAATAAACATGCAGCTGTGCTTATTGCTCATTCAGATATGATATGATGGCAGATTACTGTTGGAGTATTACACGGGAATGTCCTGAAGACAACCATCGGAGAAAATGTAAAAAGGGGAGCTTCTAACCTGTAAAATATCAAGTAATTAAATGTTTCTAATTAAATATTCTTTAGAGTAGAATAGAGTATCGAACCTACTTGAAACCAGTTTTACTTTTAGCGGCACCAAAATCATTGTAGGCCTGTGTTATCTATTGGGTTAAATAGGAAAAAGAAAACTTATTCAATTAGATTGTACTGAAATTACTACTGTAATTAATTTGGGTAATTTTTGTCACAAAAGTCGCGTTTTTGTTCGTTTCTTTAAGTATTTTGCCAATCCCGAAAATCCTGGGATTGAACAATTTCGATCCCGAAATTTCCGGGACTGAAAAAAGTCCGGGATCCCGGGATTGGTTTCCCTATAAGTGCTAAAATCCGCTTAATCGTAAACCACAAACTAACCTTGAGGACTGTCTTCAACCCTCATTTAAAGAAGTACCAGTAAGTTATTTTAAGTTGAAGTTATCTGAAGTTAACTTTGTCATTAATAAAAAAAATCCTTCCTACTAAACATTGAAAAAAATAATAATATCTAATTTTAAACCTGTAAACATTGAAATATAGTTCATTAAAATATTCAGAACAACGCCATCTATGAATGAGTTACTGTACTAAATTGCCTGCGTCATTTCGATAGCATGACTTTCAACCCATAACGTTGTACTCCTTATAGGTAAACTAGATGGCGCTACAAGTAACTAAATTGCTGGTTAGTTTTTGGCGGGAACAATAAAGTTTATTTGTTCGTGAAATATTTTAAATTTAAATTAATGGATAATAATATCACAGAAATTTATCTTAAGTTTTGGTTTAAATTCAAACTTGACGTAATTGTGAATTATTAAAACGAATAAAGAGGTCGTGTAAAAGGAAAAGTGACAAAAAAACATAATACTACTTTAATATGAACACACATAATAATATATCTCAGATCTTGAAAACTAACCTAATCTACCTTTAACCAACTTCAAAAACAGAAACAAATAATATAATTGAAATAACTATTAAAATAATATTATGATTGATATTATGACCCTATCAGGTCCTCACGATACAGGCCAGGCCTAGTGTGAGGGCCACTGAAAACATATTATTTGTATAATAGTTTTGTAAAACGAAAGTGATGTTACGGTATTGTTAGAAAATATACGTTCTCTTTTGTATTTAAGCTCCTATACTTTTTCAGTACGTTTGGAAAATAATATCAATTGTTTCAGTAAATATGTTGAGCATGAATTGTAGTTGCCGTCACTCATTAACCTCAGTAAAAGAACTTGAGTTTCGTTTGAATGACAAATTATAGTGCTCATGAAAAACCGAAGAGGAGCATGATACTAATTTATAATCAATACATAGTATAAAACAAAGTCGCTTTCGCTGTATGTCTGTATGTATGCTTAGATCTTTAAAACTACGCAACGGATTTTGATGCGGTTTTTTTTAATAGATAGAGTGATTCTTCAGGAAGGTTTGTATGTATAATAAATGCATAATATAGTAGAGAAACACTGATAAATTTAAAGGTTTCTAATGTGATGTCGTAAATAAGCACGTTTTTTTGCGCTTATATTGCAAACGCTGGCTGAACCCTACGAGATAGACCAAAATAATGTACTACAGTATTGTTCACCTTAAAAAGTTCAACAAAAAAGTCCGCGATGGTATATGTCTATCTCTTAGGGATAACCCAGCATAACCATTTTTATTCTTTACTAAAAAATGGTTATTTACGAAGTGATTTTAAACAATACAGCATTAATCCTTATCCAATTAAGTACCTTAAATAAATTGTGCATTTATTATAGATCAATATGCTTTTTACAGCATGTAATTTAAGTGAATATTACCGAAGATATTACAAATTTAAAATGCAGGGTCGTAGTTGTTTGCGCCGGGCGGCGTGTGCCTATATAGGCTACAATTTTTGAACCCCTTTGTAACGCAGACGAAGTTGCGCGGGTCATCTAGTTACATTATAATGAAAAATAATCACAATCTTTATTATAAATAGTTCTATATTAAAAACTCATTCAAAAGATACTATGCAAAAACATTGTATAAAATTTTGATGCCTAACAGGTTTAGTCTGTACCAACCCATTACTGCCCACTATTGGGCTCAGGTCTCCTCAGAAGAGGGATTAGACATAGTCCACCACAATTGCCCAGTGCGAATTGGGGACATCACATATCTTCAAAGGATTTTTAGAATCCTTTTCCGACATGCAGGTTTCCTTACGATGTTTTCCTTCACCGTTTTTAGCCAGTGGTGTTGTGAAAAATTGCACATAAATCTTTTTCACATTAGATTTAGAGGTACAAGCCGGCCGGATTTGAACCCGCGACCTCTCGTTCGAAAGGAAGCGCTTCGACCACTCGGCCACTACGACTTATAACAGGTTTAACTTATGCCTAATTTTTCTTTAACCTTGCGGTTTAGCCGTGACTTTTAGAACACCCTGTGTGTACTTGAACAATATTATTTTGTAAAAAACTGGTAGGTACTATGAAATTATAAACGACACTCACTTTCATTTACATGTCTAGACTCTATCTACGAGAATAATTAACAATTTTAATTTGCAAGTTTAAAAAATCTATTTTTGTTCATGTTGGTAGTCATTATTTTTGTTTAAAAACTCGGATAGCTTAAATTCAGTCTTAAATCTAGTAAGAATAAGATTTAAAATCCTACCTTTCTCAGCGTCCTGTTGACTTCATCCGAGCTTGGCATGTAAAAGTCAACTATACCAAGCAGGCAATCATCACATCGGCACACATCACTAGGAAGAGAGGACATTGATCCAAAACTGCTGCAACTGTCCATAGAATCCGTCCTCACCAGCCTCCCCGTACTCAAAGCCTCCATTTTGGCCACCAATAGCGACTCCATCAAAGACCTGGGGCGAGCAGGAGATCTGGCTCTCCTTTGGAATTCTGGAGTCACTGGTCTGAAGTCTAAGACGTCTGGAGAGAGTGGTCTATGTCTTGCGAAGTTTAAGGGTATTTCTGGTGTCAAGGCTCTCCTGGTGAGGTCTGGTGTTGGTAGTTCCGTGGAGGAGGCCCGTGACAATGGAGGTGTCACGCTTCGACAGTGAGATGACGTCATTTTTGTAGCCCGCATTTGTAGTTTTATCACTGAATCTTTTACTTTTAGGAGTTTGGCACTAGGTTATTGAGATTTAAGTTGATTGTGTGTCTGCGTCTCATAATGTTTGTTTAGTATAATGTTATATTCTATTACTACAATATCCGTGTATGTAGTCTTGTTTAATAGTTAATTGGCGAAATTATATTTAGTTTAAAATGACAATTTAATTTGTCGAACGTGACGACATGTGATACCTATCAACACTTTCTTGTTAAATTTTTGAACGCTTGTTCTGCTATTTAATCAATAAGTTTTCGCGGAAGCGCCCTTTACGTAGAGCAATCAAAATACTCCTCTTATTAATTAAGTTTATAGATTTTTATTACCATTAACAACAGTGTACTATAAATATTGGAGGAGGAAAATTGTTTCCAAAATATAGATAACTATCAAGATAAAAAGTAACTAACCGCAACAAGGTTTCAATTAAAGTGGTATTTGTAACGGTAATATTTGTAACTTGTTTTACTTCTAATGTCGCGTATCCACATTGGCTCGCCAACGTCCAATCGTCCAACTCACGTATAATAAAAACTTGAGAGGTGTCAAGGGACACCCGGATGGAACGAAGTTCCTTTCGATTAACTAGTTAGGGAATTGTAATAAAATTTTATTTTTTTAAGTTATAATTATTAGTTAGATTAAAAGATAAATAAATAATTAATATAAAACAAAATAAGGAATTGTTTTAAAAGATTTTAAACACAGCGCCATCTAGCGATAATCATCTAAAACAAAAAAAGTGTCGTGACAACTTTTTCATAAGAATTTCCGTCTAGCCCCCTTTCGATAACGCGCGATAAGGAACTTCATTCCAACAAATGACAGTGACGGCCGACAAATATGAAAGTTAGAAGAATAAGTAGTATATGAACGTCAGACCATTGAGAATATTCATTTATCGTTAGTATATATTTGGCATTCCAACATTGTTTTTTGGTATAAGAAACATTTTTATGGATAGATGGATGAAAGGGCCGAAGCATGTTTGAAATAGATGAATGACCACGACTGGAATACAGCATATTTTCAAGCATTCTTTGCTTGTTGGCATAGCAGTGCATAAGGCTATTGGCCTATAAACTTTGAAATAGGTAAATATACTTGCAGAGACTCATCTGTTTTGCAATATAAAACAAATGAGATACACGAGATGTACAAAATAAAAAGTTTTATCCTGTTGACACTATGACGTAGAATGAAAACGGTCGATGTAGGCATAAACTGACACTACTATATGACCATTCATAATTGTCTATTTTCTAACTAACTCTTTTTATAATCTCAATTCAATCCATCGCACCTGAAAGTACTCTCTAAAGCCTAAACACTACACCATTCCTTTAAAGTATCATTTTTATAAAAACAATCAGTGGGGCTATTACAGCTTTGTATCGTTATCGTAAATGAACTAAATTTTTTTGACATTTTGTTTACGATTACGAATTTTCTTAGAAAGAAACGTGGTTGTGCGCATGACCACTAATTGTCATAATTTTGAATAGTCTGTGTAAGGCTAAGTACACAATGGAGATTTTTTTTTTATAAATGCAGAAAAAATATGAAAACATCAAGATAATCTTCTTTCGATCTGTGGATACTGATAACAATACGTTCGTCACTAATTTGAAAATAAGTTGGAGACAATTTGGAAGAGTTCTGGAGTTTTTGCATGAAGACCACTTGCTATACATAATATCATTACACAGAATGTGTTTAATGCATTTTTAGTCATTTAACGGTGATTGATATAAATATTTCACAATGCGAAAAATTTTAGAATGTATTCTAAGCCTTTAAATATTTCCATGGTAACGAAACCGAAAAAATAACAAGTTAAAATTAGTATGACAGACAATTTTAGGATATTAATTATGAATAATTCGTCACTTGTTTATCCGAGTTTATCGTTTATAAACGTCAAATGAAAAAGGTACCTATCGGAGTAAACTATTTTAAACTTAAATGATTTTTAAGTTTACAAAGTTGAAATAAAGAACGGATATCGTGCCTAAATATCTAATGTTATGAAAACTATGTGAACAAAAATTCACTAGGTATTGTAGCGAGAAAGTCAAAATTGTTACGTTTTTGTACTATCTTAGATTTTTATCACTTTGAAAATGTAATAGGTACAAACAAAATAAGAGTTCATTTCGTTATTTCAGGTTTGATTATAGAATCATCCACTCTGTTGATCAGAAGCCCACCCGCGGAGCACATACTTCAAGAACTAAACTATTCTAACTGCGTGTCGGAATTGTGCTTAAACGGCTCAGAATGTGGGCCCGATCGCTCGAGTAAGGAGCATTTTATTGCAACTAAAATGTCCGGTATCTTCTTGGCTGTTACAATGGTATTTTTTGTGTGTTTCTCTGGTTCAAAATCGCACGTAATCGTAAAGAACTTATTGCACATAAAGGGTGAATTATTATTACATTCAAAATCTAATCTAACATATGTATATTATAAAGGCGAAAGTTTGTAAGTATGGATTTATGGATGTTTGTTACTCTTTCACGTAAAAACTACTGAATGGATTTGAATGAAACTTTACCACAATACAGCTTATACATCAGAATAACACATAGGCTACAATTTTTGAACCTTTTAACGCAGACAAAGTTGCGAGGGTCATCTAGTATAATATAAGTAACTCAATTAAAATCTTATTTGTAAAAAGGAATTACTGTTCGTTAGTCTCGCTAAAACTCGAGAGCGACTGAACCGCTAATAATTTCACTAATTTTAGTCTTGAAATATTCATGGGAAGCCGGGGAAGGGTTAAATTTTTTTTTTTTTTTTTTTATTGCCATGTAGGCAGACGAGCCAACGGCCCACCTGATAGTAAGTGGTTACCGTCGCTCATGAACCTCTGCAATGTCAGGGGACACTGAGGGGTCGCTACCTACGACCTAACCTTAAGGACCCTTAATAAATGGTGAGAAATTATACTTATCGTCGCCTCGGTGCTTGTTTGGCCTATCTGCACTCGAGCAAATTTTACAGGAGACAGCAAAAACGCACGGAATTTTCTTTAAGTGCCGTGTTGAGAAAAAAATTGAAATGAGATTTTTATTGTTTAAGAATTGAATATTTAAAAAAAAAAATTTACCATTCTGATGGAAATTTTATTCTTTATAATACTGCATTAAAAAGTCATTTTCGTAAAAAATGTCAGATAGGCCAAAAAAGCACTGAGGCGACGTTATGTTACGCAGACGAAGTTGCGCGGGCCAGTTTACTATAAAATAGGAACTCAAATTTTATTTGCCACTTTTATTGCGCTTATTTAGCACAAATTGTAAATACGGGCTTTTAAACAGCAGCGCTAAAAAAATAACATTTTCAGTATCAATTAGGCAATTAGTATTTATCTAATGAACGCCATAATCTTATTTAAAGTGGCTAATCAATCTTAAAGGAGAACCAATAATTTAAATGAAAAGTAAGAAAAAACGGAATATTGCAGGAAACAGGTATAATAATTAACATTCAAGTAATTAGGAGCAATCAATTCGATCGGTTTTGAAGTTGATTAATTACATTAATCGCGCTAAGCCAATTGGGTTTGCGGTTACCTTTTGAGCCAATTCAGAAAGAAAAACTTGGAATTTAATTTAACCACTCAACTGGGATCGGCAACCAAATTGGTTTGTTTACTTTCGCCAAGTCTGTGGCAGGAGCCAAAATTGAGCACAGTTCTAAAACTTGTTTTGTTTACATTTTTTAATCGGCTCATATTTTGCGGAGATGATATATTTTCGCTGAAAATGCAATACAGCGTCGTTTAGTAATAAAGAATTAAAAAAATATAAGGTTTAATTAAAAATCAAAATTAAAAATTATTGGAAAAAAATGTTTTTAAAAAGGGGCTCAAACACGGTATTGATTCCGAACGAAGTCCCCAGTTTCGCCATCTAACGAATTTGTTGATTAAAAATCACTTTTATTTTTCTCAAATTTTCAAATGTTTCATTTTAACAGTTATCGATGATGACTGTGATGTAGACCAAAAATGAGTTACTGTAAAGGCTAAGCAAGAAGGGTGTTTTAATAGTTATGCAAATAATACTGTTGTCTACATTTGAAATAATGTGATCCTATTGTGAATGACTCGAGATAAGTTATTTTCTCCTACAAACTTCCTGTGTAAAATTACAAAATCCAGCTATCAAGCTTTTTTGTTTGGAAAAAAGTATTTAAATCAATTGGTTGACAATCATATCGCGTAACAGAATTCTAGTGTGTGTCAACTAAGAATGTGTTACATCAATGCTTTTTCCTAAAAAAAAAAAACTTGAGAGGTGTCATGGGACACCCGAATAGAACAAAGTTCCTTTCGATTAAAAGATATCTTATATTTTTTTTCCTAACGTAACGCGCGATAAGGAACGTGTTTTAAAAGATTTTGATCACAGCGCCATCTAGCGATAATCATCTAAAACAAAAATTGTAACATATTTTTTTTATATATTTTAATTAAATACACAAACTTTATCGATATCGATTATCGACCCCTTTCTGCTTCACTAGGTTCCGTGTCTCCTCACTAAACCGGTACATAGTTATAGATGTATGTTGCATTCTTTTGTCTCCGAAGGTATAAAATCCGAGCGCACACATTAATTTCTCATTCCGAGATAATTTTTAAAATGGTTAAATAGTCTTCAGTATACACCCGTGAGGGGTTAGTAAATTCAGTGTGCCCGTGGATCCTTCGGGTTCCACCCCTAGGTCTCACACTATACGAGACATGTTGTACTTGTGAATTACCTTCCATGGAGCGTACGTGGACGTCCTGGAATGGATGATAAGATGTGAATTGTCTCGGGATCACACCATCCTGATCGTACCTATTAAGTTACGTATCACATCATTTAAATTATTATGTAACCTACGACCATCTCATCGTTTATTAAGCCAGTTCCCTATTTTAATCGTTATTTAATATATTAGAAATTTAACTTTACTCTTTATGTTAATTTAATTTTATAACTTATGTGTCTTTTTGAATATATGCCTGTAGCCTGTTGCTAAGTGTCTTATTTAATTAACCCATTCCTTGAGCAGTCTCATTCTTCTTTACCCTGAGCCAGCTGGTGAAGTAACAGTAGCCACTGGCCAAAATTGTTACAAAATGGCGCCCAACGTGGGGCCCGAGAATATGACATGCCCTTGTGAAGGTCATGTTCGCTTAGCAACACGGCAGTATTGTTCAAACGCGCATTATAATTTAATTGTTTTTTTAATGTATTTTTTATCTTCATCTACATCTCAGTGCAATTTATTTAAATTATTTATTAATATGTATTTGGGTGTTTTCAGTGACTTCGTATTTTTTGTGGCATATAGCCCAAACTCTGAACCCTATACATCTGACGATGTGATGAAGATTGCCATCGGGATTGAGAAGTCGACGTCGTGGTCTACATCGGCGATGGCAGAGGGACTGGAGTATGGTCGTATTTTATCAAATACTCCACAAAAGTATGTATGGGTCTTTCGTGGAACGTATTTTAGGATTTCAGTTATCTGAATATATTCCTATGCGTTTTGTGAAAGTAACCCCATTCTTTTATACCGGTTACATAACGTAATAGGATGGTGTTATTTTTATTTGACGAAATTAGACTTTTTAATTTTTTTATAATGTCATTCGTCAAAGGATTGAATATCGTTGTGTTTTTTTTTATTAACTTATTTTTATTTTTTACATTTTAAAGCACAATGATATATCAATCCAATTTATTAATTAACTTCAATTTGTATTTCTTTTAATAATGCAGTATTTTAAATCATTTCAATTTTTCCAACTGCATTATTGTTATATAATGACCACGTTATTATATTACTCGGTTCGATGTTTCGTTCGCTAAGTTGTTACGCGACGTCATATCGTACGAGTGGATATCAATTAGCAAGGGTAGATATTCCTCAAATACCACTCGTAGTGTCCGCTTTAAAGCAACTTAACATCGAACTCGATGAAGGTCAAATATTTAATTAATATTCGCACACATTTTTTATTAAGTGTTTGTTATTTAGTGTGCGTAATATTTTTTTGTTTTGCATGGGATATATTCGGATAACTTTTGCGTCTAGGAATCCTAAAATCTGATGAATGAAATGTTTGTGTGCATAATTTTGAAAGTATGTGAAAGTGGAAGAATGAAAGTACTATGGTATCTATGTATGGGAAGAATGAAAGAAGTTTTAAGGTGAAGGATGAAATAAGCGAAAGTGAAGGATGAAAGATGTACACGATCATTTCACATTATATAATCATCACACAATATGTATCCTAGATGTATGTATCTGTTTATTTTATTTATGTAATACGTTTATGTATTAACTTTAACTCGTATCTATTGTTATATCTCGCTGTTTAGGTTTGAGGTTTTTGTAATTTGTAGTTGCATATACATTCTGCTTTGTGTCGTTGAATGACCGGCAGATGTATTATGTGCGTTCCTTTTTCTATAAGGCGCATCCGTTGACTTGTGCTTTTTTTGGTCATTAGTTTTATAGGCATTCTGATGTGATCCATCAGATGTATTTTTTTTGTGTTCCTCTTATGAGGCACGCTAATGACCTATTTAGATTTGTGATCTTTTGAATAGTCACAATCGATTTTATGCGTCGTTGACGTAAGCACAAGATTCCACGGGCTGGTGCATCTACAGTTATATGTGTCTACTATTTTATAGACACATGCCGATAGCTTCAGTGTAGATAAATAGAATACTTTTAACTTAGTCCCATTGCAAACTGATCGAGTCCTAATAAAGACCGTCAGATTAAATTTAACTTTTACATGTGATCTTTGAAATAGATACTTTAATTTTTTAAAATTTTTTGAAACATATTTTTTTTAAACTTAAATTCATTTAACTTTTTTATTCCGTGTTCTGTTTTCAGACACTTTACCTTTACTTTGTTCTTGGGTTACACGAACCCACCGATTTTAAAATCGGGTAACTCGTTATGCAACCTGATGAGTCATTTGCATTGACCATCAGTTGTGATTTTTTGTTTATTGTGTTCTTTTCAAGACACGTATTTTTTATATAATGTAGTGTATGTATTATTACTTTATTTGTATTTATTATTAACACACTACATTATTTATTTTTTATTTTTGAAAATTATCAGGAATACGGTTTTAATAACCGAGTGGTTTGTAAGCTGATAATTTTCAATATACATTTGTCTATTTATTTAGTCAAATTTATTTACGTATTTTATTAGACTATTCACCCTACAACAACACTCCACATGCCATTTCTTTGTCCCGAAGTTATCTTCGGTGCGGGCTGAGATTTCGGTTTCGAAATCTTGGTGGTAATTTGTTGTGTAGGATGTTGCATTGTTATAAATAGTGTAATTTATATTGTTATTTTTTTTTAATTTTAAATTTAACTTTAACCTACTGTTTTTTTTTTTTGTATAACTTATATGACGTAAGTTAGTTATTTTGTTTTGTATACCTAAGTTGAAATGACTTGGATTTAAAGTTTTCCTGTATTATTTTTAAGTTTGTAACTTAGAATAAGCAAAAAAAAAAAAATAATTTAACGAATTAAATTATTTTTTTTATATTGCGAAAGGGGTTGTGTAACATATTTTTTTTATAGATTTTAATTAAATACACAAACTTTATCGATATCGATTATCGACCCCTTTCTGCTTCACTAGGTTCCGTGTCTCCTCACTAAACCGGTACATAGTTATAGATGTATGTTGCATTCTTTTGTCTCCGAAGGTATAAAATCCGAGCGCACACATTAATTTCTCATTCCGAGATAATTTTTAAAATGGTTAAATAGTCTTCAGTATACACCCGTGAGGGGTTAGTAAATTCAGTGTGCCCGTGGATCCTTCGGGTTCCACCCCTAGGTCTCACACTATACGAGACATGTTGTACTTGTGAATTACCTTCCATGGAGCGTACGTGGACGTCCTGGAATGGATGATAAGATGTGAATTGTCTCGGGATCACACCATCCTGATCGTACCTATTAAGTTACGTATCACATCATTTAAATTATTATGTAACCTACGACCATCTCATCGTTTATTAAGCCAGTTCCCTATTTTAATCGTTATTTAATATATTAGAAATTTAACTTTACTCTTTATGTTAATTTAATTTTATAACTTATGTGTCTTTTTGAATATATGCCTGTAGCCTGTTGCTAAGTGTCTTATTTAATTAACCCATTCCTTGAGCAGTCTCATTCTTCTTTACCCTGAGCCAGCTGGTGAAGTAACAGTAGCCACTGGCCAAAATTGTTACAAAATAAGGAACGTGTTTTAAAAGATTTTCATCACAGCGCCATCTAGCGATAATCATCTATAACAAAAAAAGTGTCGTGACAACTTTTCGTAAGATTTTTTTCCGTCTAGCCCCCTTTCGATAACGCGCGATAAGGAACTTCGTTCCAATATTCCTTTCTGTACAAGGTTGCCTAGAAAAGATAAGATTCAAATGGCGTCTTGTTTGTTTAAGCTACTCTTTAATTGCTATTTTTAATGTGCTGTACAGTTTGGATTAAGCGACTTATATGCTTGTCTGTTGGTTCACACAAGCAATCGCAGAAATTTTATAACCGCACCTGAGCATAACAAAATCACATTACTATTCAACCTAACACGAAGTTTATTAACTTGTATGCGTTTTCGCCTTATATAGGTAATAAATTCTAAATTAAATATCATAGTATCGTACTATGGAGTTTATCGTTTAAGAACGTCGACTGCATCGCTATATAGAGTGTTATTGTAGGCAGTAATATAATGTGACATAATGAGGTCAATAAATCATAAAATATTGGGTTTGGTCTGAGATAATTTTTGAGGTGACAAATTGAAAACTAAATTGTGAAACTTGGACAGCTTTAGTTTTTACTTCATTTGCTACTAAATAGTGTATAGTTTAATATTGCAATAAATAAGTTGTTTGTAATAAACAAGTGTTTGTGTTTTTTTTTGCTCAGTAAATCAACAAAAACCAAAATCAGCCTTAGTTATTGATAGTTAAGAGCCATCATCGTGCGTAATTTTTATTTACTTCGCTATTGAGATGTACTGTATGTTCTTCCCAGATTACTTACAATTTCACCAGTAGCAGATTTTACAATAATAAAGAGACCTTACGACTCACGGGTCAATTACATCGCTGATAGTAATGTAGTACCTAGACAAACCATCAGATTGACCAACTGTACCTGTACCATCATAGATAAAGTACAAAAACGTTTTACAAACTTTATTGATAAACATACTTGTTATTTGACAAATCACATTTAGAACTAACATGTAATTTAAACTACAATTTGTTAAGATATTTTCGTACTTTATAACGATTATAATTGGTATGATCCACAGCTATAATTCATAGGATTTATAGGACTTAATAATAGGTATAGAACACATAAAGTTTAACAAGTATTTTTTGCAATTCGGTCATCACTTTGTTGCATTTCACGCTTTCACTGATGATGACTAATACCACAATTTCTTGAATAATATGTGTAGAAAAAATCATTGTACATTTAAAAAAAACTTTATATTGACAGAATGTTTAATGAATTGTACACAAGTAATAAATGAAACCGTTTCAAATTAATTCGATGAATTAAACATTTCGCAATGAAATATTAACTGCACATATTCTGTATTAATTTATTTTCACTTTTTTTTTACATTATAATTAAAAAAAAAATAACAAAGAATTAAAATTTAAAAATACAAAATAAAAACAGAGGGCCACTGAAGACGAGGTCTACGACCCAAGCCATCAGTGGTCAGGGCTCAAGAGAGAAGAACCTCCTCACAATACGTGTCGTGTCAAGAAAGACCGCCTTCTGAATCAAGCCCTTTACCCAGCCGAGGAGCGAAAGCTTCTCAAGATTATTATTATAATTAATTGCATAATTCCTATTTTTGGTAATGCTTTCTTCGTAATAAATCAGAAATGACAGGTGAGGGATATAGGAATGCTTTTGCATTTCCCTGCACCTCTCATTGTCCATCTTCGATGTTCCCGGAACGCTATGACATGTCCCCCTTTAAACGAGGTTTAAGAGAAGTTCTGTAAGTGATGGATAATAACTCCATTGCCTTGACATTTCAGAGGTACCACTTACGATTAGTTGGGCCGTTGATTCATTTCAATTAAAAAACTAGACCGTAATTGCCTGTATTTTTGTACAAGAATTAAACTACATCTTACATAGTGGAATCATCTCTCCTATTTTCTGAGAAGTCTTATGAAGTTCTGGCGTAATTTTTCAATTAAATAAAAATTACATGTTCATATAAATGGACAAAATCGTCATATTATACCCATGGTCAGTTGAGATCGTTGGTCAAAACCGTTTTAGGGTTAACCAATTAAATAAATAACTTGATGTTGATTCCGAATCCTTTTTGATTCCGTACATGGAAGTTTCAAGGTACAAGCAATTGTCAAGTTTTTTTATATAATTTCTGTTATTGTGAATTACGTACCTTATTAATTTGGGTAAATTATTTGAGTAATTTAATACAATATTTTTGTTGTAAAGTACTTAAGCAATAACAAAACAAGTACGGTCTACCTTATATTTTTAACAAAGAAAATGACAGAGCTTTTTCACAAATATTATTATCAACACAAGAAGTTATGCCAGAAATAATTTCAAAGAAAAATCTTCATCAAAATTGGTTAATCCAGAAAGAAAGTATACGCAAATACGCACAGAAAAAATACACATTTCAGAGCAAGTAAGAAAATCCTGCTAGTCTAGACTAATACGTTAATTGAGCGTGTCCTATGCAATAATTCTAAAAAATAACTTAAGACTACCTCCCTCCTATGCTTGAATTGAGCAGAAAAGCTTCTGCCAAGATATTACCTACTAACTTTATAATCCTTACTAATATTATAATGCAAAAGTAACTCTGTCTGTCTGTTACGCTTTCCCGCTTAAACCACTCTACCGATTTTGATGTAATTTGCACAGACAATATTTAGACCCTGAGAAAGAACATAGGTTACCTTTTAATTGAAAGTGATGCAGACGAAGTTGTGCGTGCCGACTAGTTGTAAATAATTATAACCGTGCATAGTGCAAGCGTGGTGGACTATGCCTAACCCCTCTTCGGAGGAGACCTGAGCTCAGCAGTGGGCAGTAATGGGTTGTTACAGTACAGTACAGTGCATAGTGCAACACATAAGTAACATGTAAGTAATTTGAACTTATTTGCAAACGTGAAGGTCAGGGAAGATTGTATCGAAAGATGTGTGTCACAGTATTTACGACATCCGCCAACTCGGCTACATGTTTGTAATTCACAAATTAATTATGCAATCCATTAGCTATTGATAAGGTACTTACAGTATTAGGATATATGATGGATGGTTATTACTAGGATTATCGAAAATAGGATAGGTATAGATGAAGCCAAGATATTTTGATCTATTTAATGGGCCTAGGTGAACTCTATGTATCAAGACAAAAGAAATATGAATGGAAAAATACATAAATTAACTTGCAGTAGGAAAATACACGTATAACTTCGTCTGCGTGGAGGAAAAAAAAATTTTTAGTCTAGAAAAAAAGACTATGATACTGAAGTATCTTAATTTATCTGTAATAATTTTCAGAGAACTTCTCTACACGAGCTTCACGCTCAGTCTACTGAACGCCCGCCCTGAAACCTATCTGATCTATACTATACTTAATGTTATAAGGCTGAAGTATTGTTTGTTTGCTTGAACGCGCTAAACTTAGGCTTACCTATGTAGGGTGGGCAATCTAACGTTTGCATTTTGAACTACTGTTTATTTAGAGAATGTCAGCTCAAATGGGACGTTTTCGGTTCGCCCAATGGGCAGAAGATCGTTTGGCCGAAGATGAGCTTTTTTACCGAAAAAAAGTATTTTCAGATGAAGCCCATTTTCATCTCGGAGGCTATGTCAATAAGCAAAATTGTCGCATCTGGGGGTCGGAAAATCCACACGTCACCATTGAGAAGCCAATGCACCCACAAAGAGTTACGGTTTGGTGTGGGTTTTGGTCCGGCGGCATCATTCGAAAATGAACAAGGAGCCGCCGTTACGGTCAATGGCGAGCGTTACCGTGCCATGCTCAACGAATTTTTGTTTCCAAAAGTTGAAGAGTATGATGACATGGACGACGTTTGGTTTCAACAGGATGGCGCAACATGCCAAACAGCCAACATGACAGTCGAACTTTTGGAAATGCAAACTTTATATGGCCCACCCCTAAGATTAAGTTTGTCGGACGCTCTACCTACGAGAATCAGAAAACAAAAAAGTATTTTACACTTATTTCTTAAACTTTATTGACAATTATACAAAGCAATTTAATCATTATCGAGACCACACTGACACATTTTTATAACTGCAAATTTTATCCAACCGGTTCCACTTTTTCTCACAATTTTGCGCAACGAAAATTTGCGTCAGTAACCTTCGGGGTAACGCGATAAAACTGTCTCTGATACGTTAAGTAAATCTTAACGGGTTATTAACTTTTAAACTTGTTTTAAATCACTCATAAAAAATACATTAGTCTTTTATCTTACATGACTAATTTATCAAGACAAAACAGATATGTTGAAAAGAAACTTCCATATTTTTTGTGGAGTATAAATAGTAGCTGAATTCATTAGTGTCTTATTCATGTAACTATTACTAAAACAAAATGTATGGGTTGTAGATTTTTACGAGACTCCAAAACCTATAATTCAAAGTGTTACCATTTGGTGACTCGCCATTTTGTTTCATTCGAGAAGTTTGGATTTAAATTAAGTAACCTAGATGTAATTTCAATTTTTAACAATAACATAGAAGTATATCTTCTAGCCCTAAGAATTGCATCTTTGAAGTGGCAATGGGCAGGACACATTGTGCGAAGAACGGATGGCCGATGGGGCCGAAAAGTTCTGGAGTGGCGGCCACGAACCGGTAGGCGCAATGTTGGTAGACCCCCCACAAGATAGACCGACGATCTGGTCAAGATTGCGGGAGGTCACTGGATGCAGATGGCGCAGGACCGGCCGATGTGGCGAGGTTTGGGGGAGGCCTATGTCCAGCAGTGGACGTCTATAGGCTGATGATGATGATGATACCTTCTCAGCTTGAGTTAATATGCTTATTAATATGACACTGAACTTGATTCGACTGTTTCAGCATTTTATTTTAATTAGCAGTCGTCTGCCTACGAGTACAAAGCAACAAAAAAATAAAAGTAATACTGATTTTTGTAGCCCATTTCCTTCAAATAACGCAATTTTTAAAAACCAAACCAATAATATTTTCTTTCATCATAAAATTAAGTTCACGAAAATCAAAAATCTTTATGAAGTTGTGATTGTGAAAACACTTTTAATATTAGACCTCGAAGTGACAGAATAAATATCACCATCAAACAAATTACTATCTCACCGTGTAGTCGTAAATCCTGTAATAAATAACTTTGCGAAATTATATCAAATTACAACATATTTAATGCAAACATTACGTTTTATGTTTATTACAAGCCAAAGGACAACTTCTAATCCTTACCTATAAAAATGTAAGCGTGGTGGACTATGCGTAATCCCTCAGCTAAGGAGACCTGAGCCCAACAGTGGGCAGTAATGGGTTGGTACAGTACAGTACAGTACATGAACAAAATGAGTGAAAAAACTGTTTACTGTAACACCCACACCTACTGCTCATTGCTGGCTCCAGGTTCTATAAAGGAATCAGGCATAGTCCGCTTATCTAGTGCAGTGGAATTCACATATTTACGATTGGGTTTTTTATTCCTCCTCCAATATGCAGGATCCTGACTAATCCTCACAATGATTTACATCACACCTTTTTGTCAATGGTGCTGTGATAGATTGCACATAAATCTTTTCAACTTCTGGAACGAAGTTCCTTATCGCGCATTATCGAAAGGGGCTAGACGGAAAAAAATCTTACAAAAAGTTGTCACGACACTTTTTTAGTTGTCACGACACTATTTTTGTTTTAGATGATTATCGCTAGATGGTGCTGTGATCAAAATCTTTTAAAACACGTTCCTTATTTTTGTTTTAGAGTATTATCGCTAGATGGCGCTGTGATCAAAATCTTTTAAAACACTTTCACACTTTGTTCTATTCGGGTGTCCCATGACACCTCTCAAGTTTTTTTCTTTAAGATGTACAAGCCGACCGATTTAATATCTACAGTCCATAAATCTCAAAGTTATAAGCTTTTAGGTTTGAAATCAAGTTATAGCTTGGTTAATATTTCTAGTTTATTGCTTTACTTAACCTATGAACTATAAGCAACGAGCTAACAGGTAAGGTTTGCAACTGTTAGTACAACTTGTTGAGTTACTATTAGCTTGTGCTGAAAAAGTAAAATGCATGATTTACCAAAAATGCTTTGATACCGGGTATCAAAACCAATTAATTAAACACTCGTCAGTGTCAAATGTCACTAGATGTCGCAACTAGATGCCTAGAGTTCGTTAGTAATCACTATGCTGTTTGACGATATTTTCGAAAATAGTTTTATTCAATAAAAAAAAACACATATTTTCTTATAATTTTTATTTATTTATTAATTACTTTATTGTACACGACAGAAAAATAAGTTATATTAAAAAATGTTCACAAAAGATTTTTAGAAAAATTTTCAATTTTTTTTTTACATTCAAAAATTCGAATAAAACTTAATGGAACAAGCAGAAAATCGGCCTCACGAGCGGGTGTTGTACTTTGAGACCTATGTTTATGCTATGTTTAGCAGCAGACGAGTGAAAATCTGGTAGGTTGATCAGAAAGATTGTAGTCGATTTTATTAAAAAATCATTTATTAGACTCAAAAACACTTTGAATTGGAGTCATAAAAGTAATAAAATCTAACATAATTCATTCGCTTGCTTACAATTGTAAATCGATTCATTACTATCAATTAGTTTCTTAAATTGATTTACATTAATCAACTTGTTACTGTGAATACAGCTTTTTTGTTTACATTAATATTGGAAATACATTAAATCAATTTTAAATCTAGTTTTTTTTCAAAAGTATCTTTTAATGATATTATGTTTAGACGTATTACGTTTAGATAACTAAAACTCTTGTCTTTTTTTTGACCAATTGCATAGTACTGCTATTAGTTTATCTGTCTGCGTGGCAATAAAAATAAAGTCTAAAGTTACAAATTACTAAAATAAAGACTCTAAAATTCTTTCAAACGAAACTAGGAATCCTAATTCTCTTAATCAGATGCGTTACTCCCAAGTAAGTTACCGTTTAGGGCCAGGACAATTGATCTTACGGTCTCCTTACTCGGTGTTATCGTAAATGGCGAGAATAAAGCTATCAGCAATCTTAAGGTTTTCTACACTGACGCTGATTTATAGCAAATGGTAATGAGCTTTTGAATACGTATTTACTTTGCTTCAAGTTTCGTTTTTTATTACTATCTAAGGCCTAATAAGATGGGCATCTGATGTTGGCCGGTTACAAGCTGGCCGGATTTGAACCCGCGACCTCCCGTTCGGAAGGACGCGCTTCGACCACTCGGTCACCACGACTTTCACATACAGTCCATACAGTACATTAATCTGTGCTGTTACCAGTGGACTGACAGCTATATAAATGTACAAACTAGTACAAATAATTCATTTATATAATTGCACCTGTACACTATTAAGATCTCTGATAAAAGCTAACAACGTACTACCTATTTGTCTCTGTTAGATGTTATTTGGGTTCCGTAAAAATAAAAACAAACGATTGTCATAGATCATTAATTTTTTTTAACGTTAATGATGATGTTAATATTTTTGTTGAATAATAAATTAGAGAATATTCCGTAGATTTCTAATCCTAACTTGAATAGTAATACTATTTGTACAAATTATATGTTTTTTCGATAATCTGCATTCTTAGCTACCCCCGTTTTGACTATGAATACAAATTAGATTATTTTTCATTCTATATTTACAAGGTACTATAACTTACTATAACTTAAAATAACTATTTCTGATCATCACTAAATCCGGCTATTGACTTGTCGTGTGAAGAAGAGCAGGTCGTAGGTGGCGGCACCGCACTGTTTCCGAACATTCCAGAGGTTCATGGGCGATGTAACTATTTCCTATTTGGCTCGTTTGCTCGTCTTCTTACATGGTAATAAAATAATATATACGGAACTCTCCAAATATTAAAGTACTGTTGCACCCAACAGATTAACACAATATATTATTTCTGCGAATGTGACACTCGCACAGTTTTAATAACTGTAGCATTTATTTTGTACTCATTATCATATCACATGTCAATGTTTGACAAAAAGAACTTTATATCCATCAAGTTTCGAGCTGGTTTCGAAGAGATAAAAAGCAGTTGTTCAGATAATTTGGCAGGTTTTACCAGCCTTCTTCCTCGTGATAAATGTACTTGGACGTGTATGATTTATGTCTCGGATAAATAGATTAATGTATGGCGAAAACAACTGTACATCTGTACTGCAAAATGGCCGGTAATTAATACTGAATGTTTATTTGGCAAATGTGTAAAGACTTGTTTTGTTACTTCAATAGGTTTGTTGGTAAAAGTATATTCTGTTAGAAGTTATACGATAAGAAATAGAGTCAAAAGCTTATAAAATTGAGAGTTTGGTTAAGCCGTTTTTTTTTAATACTTGGTGTTTTAACACGATAAAGTTTGTCGCGCGTTGTGAAAGGGCTAGACGGAAAAAAATCTTACGAAAAGTTGTCACGACACCATTTTTGTTTTAGATGATTATTGCTAGATGGCGCTGTGATCAAAATCTTTTAAAACACGTTCCTTATTTATTTTAGATGATTATCGCTAGATGGCGCTATGATCAAAATCTTTTAAAACACGTTCCTTATTGCGCGTTACGTTAGGAAAAAAAAAAATAAGATATCTTTGAATCGAAAGGAACTTCGTTCTATTCGGATGTCCCATGTCACCTCTCAAGTTTTTAATATTCTATTTAAGTTGTATGTTAGCGTAATAAGAATACTTTTAAGACACAATGTATACAATGTAATAGTAAAATATTAGCATTTATATTAATTTTATACTCGTGTGTACTAAAGTCGTATTTTAAGGAACATATGATAGCTATGACACCTTTACAACGTTTAATTTAATTTTATACTCGTTTACATAGGTTAGTTTCATCAAATGGAATTACTTACAGATAATTTCCATGTAACTGTTTATTTAATCAGAACGTCGAAGATGAGAACTTAAGATAACCAAATACCCTTTCGTAGCCATCGAGATTATCTCGTGGAAAGGCTAACACGTTACCTACTTATGTAAACGATTGTAACACTGACATTTAGAAAAACATTTTTAGGTTAGGAAATTACAGTTTAATTTAGCATATTTTGTTATGCTGTAGCTTAAAAAAATGGCAGATGACAACTAGAATACACAACTTACACTTACTTAAGACATACGAGTTATAAGGAGTTCATCCCTACTATATGGAACCACCACGGTCATCCACGGTTCGTTTCAGGAACACTTTTTTGCCACGCACCATCACGGCTATGGAATGAGCTCCCCTCCTCGGTATTCCCTGAGCGCTATGACTTGTCCTTCTTCAAACGAGGCTTGAGGAGGGTCCTTAAAGTTAAGTCGTAGGTAGCGACCCCGCAGTGTCCCCTGACATTGCAGAGGTTCATGAGCGACGGTAACCACTTCCTATCAGATGGGTCTTTGGCTCGTCTGCCTGCATGGCAATACAAAAAAACATACACTTCTAAAAATATCAGCTTAATCGGAAACCTGAAGGTTTGTCAAATATATCTCGCAAGATGCCACCCGAACTTACATAGTTACATCCAGTGCAAGTTAATATAAAGCTTGTAAAAAAGATTCCATACATAAAGGTCTCACCTGCATTAAATACATATTAAATAAACATGACCATGACTGAAGATGGCAGCCATTTATATCGGAATCCGCGCTCTTGCAAAAACTCGATCACAATCCAACATACGATATAAAATAAAAATTGCTAATTGATCGATACTAAAAACTCGACAACAAACCCTTTAAAGTTGATACCAAATTAAGTACATTGTAGGGTTAGTGTTATTCAGATAATGTTACAAGCAATTTTTTTGTTTTTATTTTCTTAGTTTAATAATATTTTAATTAAAAATAAAAATATTTTAGTTTGTAATTTAATTTAATAATTTTACTTTATAAAGTGAAATCAATTGTATTGGAATACTTAAAATTTGCGTGTGTTTTAATAGACAATTTTTAACTGTAAATTTATTCGAATCTGTTTCCTTTTTTTTCTCTTTGTAATGATCATATTCATTTATTATATTCATCTTACTTACTTTTATTGAATTTTAGTGTTTTTTATTTTGTAATGTTTCATTTAATTAATGTTATTTTATTTTTGAAATACGTTATTTTTGCTATTTTGGAGCGCATTAATTAATTAATTAATTATATTGAATGCTGTAAACATCTGTAATGGGTATACATATTAGAAATTATTTTGTTAAATATGTCATACTGTTGATGAAAAAATAAATAAATAAGTGTAAAGAATATCTATGTTTCTTTTCTTATTGCCTCGTAGGTAGACGAGTTAAAGGGACTATCTTATTAAATCTTTCGTTTGAACAGAAGTAATATAATTACGAAGGACAAATTTGATGTTTGTGGCGAAATTTTACATTCAGATCTGACAAGGTTCAGTAATTCATTAACATAAAGTACTTCATTTCAATACGAATTTGTACGAGTTTTCGCATAGAAAACTGAGAATATTTTCAAAGTACTGGTTACGATTACAACAACTATGAGTTCGAGAAAAAATCTACAATTTCTAATCTGCTATAGTAAACCAAAGGAGATGGCAAGACGTTTTTAACCAGATCATTGGACCTGACTGGATGCAGAAAGCACGAAATCGCAGCTGGTGGCAGGAAAAGGGGGAGGCCTACGCCATCAAAGACGAATTTTATCTCCAGAATTAATGAAACAATAATATTTCTAAAGCTACTTTTTAATTAAGTCAAAAATTTGTTGTGATTAGTTATAAGATTCAAATATTTTTATTAGTAGTTTAACTAGTTAGTAAGAGTTAATAGAATAAAGACTTTTTTATTTTATTTATAGTAAACTAATTCCGTAGCCAGATGGTTCTCGACAAATATGAATTCCTAAAACTTACCGTTATTTGAAGACTTTCCTCCTTCCTTTCATATTTTTTTTTTTTTATAAACAAAAAGTAGTATTTTATTTTCCTCAATTTAATTATAGTACATTGCTGCATGAAACCATCCGCGAAACCTCCAATAAACTCGGCTAATACAAAGAATGAATAGCATTACAAATCACTAGCTCCATACGTAGAGCGGTCATGGGAAAAAACATATAAATTTTATATTGACCAACGTTTGTACGCAACTGGATACATTCTTTACGAAAACCAATAATACAGTAACAACTAACTATTCCACTACTATGAGTTTATAATCGAATTGAAATACAATTTAATTGAATTTGTGTTACTTTTTAATGCTTTGGAATGCGCAAACTGTATTAATTCGAATTAAGAACTAAATATAGACGAAACCTTTAAGAAGCAAGTATCTGTGGCGAATTGACGTTCACTATCTCATATACATCAAATAAAAAAAAATACAAAAAGATACAAAATAGTTTATTAACAGAATTTTACAAACAACTGATACATCTTTAACAATGGTCCCCGCACTAGGTCAGACCTGTATCGCGGGAGACCGTAATAAGAGATTACAAATGGTTTGTACAGCCAGAGACAATACTGAGAATTTAAACTATTTAACAAGAAAATTAAATTAATAAAAATCGTAACAGGCAGCAGATTTTACATAAAGGTGTTCAGTGTAATTATTGTTCATTTCTATTGTATAATAATAATAATCCTCCATGCCGGTTTCGGCCACGGCGACTATTTTCTATTGTATTTTTCCCCTTATCATTGGTAGGTTAAGCTTTGATGACATGCTCTGCATGACTTATGTATCCTATCTTTGCCGTAAAAGTGCATGACGTATGCTGTAAATGCGTAAAAGTTGCATAGTCGGCAACGTTGACTATTGAGCATACAACTCATTCAACATAATAATAATTTCAAACATATAACGAGGAGCTTTCGCTCCCCGGCTGGGTAAAAGGCCTGATTCAGAAGGCGGTCGTTCGGTGACACGGCACGTATTGTGAGGAGGTTCCTCTCTCTTGAGCCCTGACCACTGATGGCTTGGGTCGTAGACCCCGTCTCCAGTGGCCCTCTGTTTTTTTTATATTGTATTTTTTAATTTATTTTTTTGTGATTGTTTTTTTTTTTAAATATAATGTAGAAAGTGAGCAAAGAAATGAATATGGAAAAGTATTTCAAACATATTGCGTCGTCCTTAATTTTATAAAACAAGGTTTAAGAAAATGCCATTTTGTTCTTCTGAAAATATAATATAATATAGTCAGTTTTAAAGTTACTGAGACTTTAAAAATGTGCTAGTATAGAAACTACTACCAGTTCCAATCCTAAAAAGAACTGACGAAACAAACTCAGCGGGCATGGCTTTTTATTTAAAAACTCGAAGTAACTAAATACGTATTCGAGATCGAATTTAACTCGCAATACAGACGACAGAATTCATGAAATAACTTTTAATTCCCATAGTAGTGGTATCACTTATCAGATCAGATTTTATCAGTAGAACATTTGACGGAGTGGCGCATTCTACCTACGCGCTACTATTCCAATAGATTTATCACTTCGAACAAATATAATAGTTAACAGGCACGCGCACGATTTAAATTTTAATTTATATGTAAAATAAACGGTAATAAATCTTATGTGTGATTGGTTCAATTGCCATGTACGGGATAACAATATATGGTATAAATAATATGTAAAACAAGTTGCTTACAATATGTGACTGATGTGTTTCAACGTATAGTAGAAACAACTCAATCTAAAAACTACCGATGGGCCGTAAGCTCTTGTATCTATCATGCAATAAAAATAAAACATACTGTTGTGGCGACCAATAATAACGCGCGATATCCTAAATCGCGGTTACGACATTTGCAAGAATCTTCACCCGGTCGGAGACCTCCCTTTGGCCATAAGCTCACTGTAGGTACCCACAACTGGTGACCCCGACGTGACGTGGGCGAGGTAGTGTATGCCCGGTCAGACCGAAGCCCTCTGTAGTAGATTTCAGATGTCGTATATATGCGAAGATTCTTGCAAATGTCGTAACCGCGATTTAGGATATCGCGCGTTATTATTGGTCGCCACACTGTCGAATTGAGAAACCATTTTTTAAATCAGTTAAAGCTCTCCAAGACTAAACTGTAGTCATAGATGGTGATTCCCATGTTTCATTAGTACTTATTGTTTTCGTTGTTTTATTTTGATTCTAATTACTATAAATAATAAATATCATTGTATTATTATTTTTAACAATAAACAAAACGCTATCAAAGCCTATTGTTCTTCTATCAAATAAACTGTATTTTACGTCATATCTTTACAAAGAAATTAGAACAATTGAGCTATTGTGACTTCCGGTAGGCATAAATACATTTATAACTTATTTTTTCTATTATTCTTTCTCTTACGTTTCTATTATTTTTTATTTATTTCTAGTCATACATAGCATCATAACTAACATATTATGTACATATCTGATACATTCCATAATTGGTATTTGGTGTAACGAGTCGCGTTCTCGACTTTAAGGTCGGTTTTTTTTTTTTGCAAAATACCCCGTCCCATGACCCACGGGAAAAAGGGTAATCTGCTTCCCCTGCTGATATTACGATTACGTTTGAGATTGGTCTGTGTTGTCGGAGACTATACTACGTCTCCGGGTTCTGCGTGTTGGTTGTGTGTGTGTTTGCTGTGATGTGATACATTCCATAGTATAATACTAATAATACATTTATTTTTACATATTTTGAATTCATTCCATAATCACCTCTTCTTGTTTAAGTTATGTATTGAAACAAAAAAAACCTTTTTTTGCTACTAATAAGTTATTTTTAAGTATAATTTTAAGTGCGATTTGTTATTTACAGTTTTCATTGTCTTTGTAAACAGGGGTGGGGATCTGGTGATCTGTAACACAGGTTTTCCTTTCACAGACACCAGCTCTTCACAAACTGTAAGGTTAAATATATATTTTTTGTGTAACAATGGTTACTGTGTGAAGAGAAATAAATAAATTATTATTATTATAGTTAATTACATTCTTGTTTTTTTTTTACATTAGCTTGACATCTTTGTATAGTATATTTTTCTGCGGATATCTCTTAAATCGAATTATATCTATTTTAATTTAAATTAAAGTATGAGAATATTCTACATTAAGTTTACGTCTGTCGTCAATAGATGGCGCTGACGGGTAACCTGACTCGCGCCACCGTTTGTTTCACAAATAAACTATATAACATAATACCTTTCCCGCGAAAATTTGAAGAAAAGAAGAATGTTACGGCTTCTCCTGACAATATATAATTTTTGTAAGCCGTCTCTAGCCCACTGGTTACAGTGATATAGAGGTGGCGAAGAAAGTAACATTATTTTATAGATCTAATAATGTGATTTAAAAGAATTTCATGACTATCTAATACATAAAATTCTCGTGTTCACAGTTTTCGTTTTGATCAAATTTTTTGTGCTTAACCGGTATCTATGAGAATCGGTTAACATCTATTTTTCATCCCCCTAAATGTTAGGGGTAGTCGACCCCTAAATTTTTTTATTTTTTTTTCGACGCAGACGAAGTTGCGCGGGGCAGCTAGTAATCCATAAAAATGAGGATTAAGAAAAAAAATCCTCTATGGTGTACCACCCATAATACCAGCCTGCGAAACGTGTGAGAGAGAGAGAGCTCTATATTGTACCACATTAGGTACTGCATTGTCACAAGGTCTAAACTAAAAATAAAGATTAGATTCCACCCGAACTTACTTAATTACAGTGCAAATTAGATGAGAGACGGTGACCGCTACGATCATGTGGCCTGTTAGCTCGTCTCCCTACGAGGCAAAAAAAATCATACTACGTAATAACAATGGCTACATTCAGTGCAAGTTAAATATGTATTTTTTAAAACAACGTCGTCTACCTATTACAAAACTTCTTTAATAAAACTATTTTTTTAATTTTATTTATCGTACACTACAGAGAAAACAAGTTATATTAAAAAAATGTTCACAAATCACAAAAAACATCACTCAACTCCAAAATCTACTTTGGAATTGGATGTATGAAGTAAAGATCCAAGATGGTGGAACGAAGTCAGTTCGCAGCACGATAACAGCGATATAGAAAATGCCTATTTTTTTATCGTTTCTTAGATTAAGTTCAGTTTAATAAATTTGCCTTAATTGGCTTCAAGCCCCGAGCGGTAGGCGCCGCCCATACCTATCTATTATTAGGGCCGACAACTAACATTTTATTTTTTATTCTTTTGTAGCTATTTTACCACAACATGCGAAAAAAAATGTATACTAACTATATATCCCATAAAAATATCCATTTGAAAATAAAATTGCTATGATTGTGTTGAAGGTTTTCTTATCTTCTACAAAAACTGTAGTCTGGTTCAAACATCATGGAAAAATTTACTTATTTAAAACTATCTTTCATTTTATCTACAATATATACGTATAACACACATATAAACCTTTCTCTTGAATCACTCTATCTATTAAAAGTCGTATCAAACTCCATTGCCTAGAATTAAATATTTAAGTATACATACAAGTATTCTGCGAAGAACGGATGGCCGTTGAGGCCGAAAAGTTCTGGAGTGGCGGCCACGGACCGGTAAGCGCAACGTGGGTAGACCCACAAGATAGACCGACGATCTGGTCGAAATCGCGGGAGGTGACTGTATGCGGATATTGCAGGACCGGCGATATTTAGGGGAGGCCTATGTCCAGCAGTGGACGTCTATAGGCTGATGATGATGACAAAGGGACAGACAAACAGCGTTAAGCGACTTATTTGATGCAATAGGAACAACAGAACATCGTGTGTTTGACAACCCTGTTTATTGTACTGAACGATTCAAACAATTTGTCTTACCATGCTAGACTTATTTATCGTTTTACTATTTTCGGTTAATTTTACGATACAAGAGAACCTTTTATGTAAACACCTGACTGATTAATATAACGATTGATATTCTAATTGTTACATGTTAGTTTTTATATCTCATTTATATGTGTCAAAAATTATTTAGCTCATTTTGAAAAATAATTTATAATTTTAATTAATAATTTCAATGATCGGATTCGAAAGCAGTTTATAAAAGAAAAAGCTAAATAAAGCTTTTGTATATAGTATTCTCGGAAAATACTTTAGTAATGTGACAGATCAGTGTGATGGAGATACTATTTTAGTATTTTATAGCATAACGCCCTTTCCTTTAATAAAATGGTTTTGAAATTTCAGCTCAATCAATCACCTGAAAGTTGGTCAAATTCAACTAACAAAATTCCACCTAAACTTACATAGTTACACAGTAACATCCAGCGCAAGTAAAATAATAGCTTTTAAAAAAACATAAAATAATGCAATTTCGAGTCGTGTTGGCCGAGTGGTTGAAGCGCTTGCGGGAGGTCGCGGGTTCAAAACCGGCCGGCTTGTACCTCTAAATCTTAATGTGAAAAAGATTTATGTGCAATTTTTCACAACACCACTGGCTAAAAACGGTGAAGCAAAACATCGTGAGGAAACCTGCACATCGGAAAAGGGTTCAAAGAATCCTTTGAAGATATGTGAAGTCCCCGATCCGCATTAGGCAAGCGTGGTGGACTATGCCTAACCCCTCTTCGGAGGTGACCTGAGCTCAGCAGTGGGCAGTAATGGGTTGTTACAGTACAGTAATGCGATTTATCATAATGACATTTTGCAAAAGGTCTATCTGAATAAATTTGTGCTAACAATAACAATTTCGCTTAAAGGGCCCGTTCTTTCACGTATTTGCATTCAATGAACGACATAACCATATACGAATGAGGGAAAATGGATCAAATACCTACATATACCTTATCGTAATTGGCTATTGATAATTTAATTCAACTCTACATATAGACCGTTATTGAGTAATAACTATTATTTTGAAATTAAATTTATTTATGTTTCAATATACTTTGCAGTTTATAGGCGATAAACGATTTATTTTCATCGTGATGTTTGAATAGTTACAGAAATCAAGTACATCGTTTTTCTCGTAAGTTTGTAGAAAATAATAGAATGGTTGTGCCCGGTCGGACTTTAGGCAGAGCTAAATAGCCAACTCCTAATCATAGACATAGACACTCTTTATGTGAGATGAAAAGAAACACAAGAATACAGAAAAAAAATAATCACACAGATTGTATAATGTTTCATACGTTCATATAAAATCTAAGAGGACTTGGTGTGATATTTTTCATCATTTTATTTCTAGTATAATTTTGATTTAGAATTATTACTTGCTTATATTTATTAGAAATAGAAGATGACCGAAAACCATTCCTAAGGTTCTGAACAATAAAAAGCCTCTTAGGAAGACGAGCTAACAGGCCAGCTGACCGTAAGCGGTTACCGTTGCTTATGGACCTATGCGTTGTCCTATACGACCTACCTATAAGAACTATCAAACCACGTTTAATGCGCGTTTTACTTGTTAATCTTTAACTTGTTAATAGCTTTTCTATCTCGTCAACTAAAGCTGGAAGTGAAAATCAACTCATCAAAGTCGAAGCTACACCAACACCCAGCATGAAACTATCGACTTTCAATGCGTGGCATTTTAACGAACTTGCAAACGCATTACGAGCTATCTAAAGATCTTATCAGCACTAACATTCTCTAAGGAAGCTGTAAAAAGTACATAGTGCTAAGAGTAATGTGTTTAATTAATATGTTATAGTTTTTACAAGACTTAGTTACGTTCTCTGATTGGATAAGTCTTTCGAAGACGGGCTAGAAAGATCCTGTAAACGAAAACCATATCAAAAAATCAAACATAACAGTTTAAAGATCTACAATTTTTTTGTAAAATTACAAAATACTATTAGTATAATTTATTAAGAAATTAAAGAAAAAACATTGCTCTTATAGTAGGTAATAATGGGGCGATGAAACGGAAAGCCCGTGAAAACTTAAAATGTTAGTATTACAACTAGAGTGGTTTTTATTGAAATGTTTCACCAGTTTTTGGAGTTCAAGGCATTGCGAAAACATTGGATCATTGGTGTATTGAAAATTACAATAAATTTAACTACCTATATATAGAGTTTATTTAATTTTTGAACATTGAATATTAATAACATTATATTAAACTAGAGTTTAACTGATATCTCTAAAATACTATGTACAATTGTATTATATTCAACTCTATGTTTAACATATAGTTTTCATATATTTTCATCTTTACAATAGAGATCTCAACCACACTTTTGTAACACACGTAATGCAACATTTATGATCATTTTATGTATTTAATTAAATTTTAAACATCATCCATCAATGTCATGTCAGTGTGTGTTAGAATGTGTGAAAGTTGTGCATTGTGATCGCTCGCTATTATTCAGTTTAGATATAACGCTGATAACATATAGTGATATATACCGTGTAATTCAAAACGACATCGCGGGTCGAGATCACGTTCAAAATGCTATCCGAATTAAATTTTACTTATATTTCATTGTATATCAGTTTAATCTGATATAGTACGAAGGATTGTATGGCTTTTGTCAATTGTAAAGGAATCTTTATGATTCAAAAAATTCGGAAACCCTTTCACGACCAAGGGAAATATTTTTCCCTTCTACAAAAATCGTTATTATTATTGAATAATATATTTTTTTAATGTCAAACGCTACGTTTATGTACGTTGTGTTACAATGTTTCATATGAAATTAATAGGAAATTTGTACACCCTACTATGTTTTTCTATTGATATCTCTTATTTTACAGAATAACTTAAATATTGTGTAGTATTAGTCTCAGCCATCTTATGGTCCTGAAAGGGTTAAACGCACTAAATCGAAATTACTGTACCTACCGTTTTAAAAAAAATGTTTGATCATTTTTTGAGGATGGTATAGATTTATAAAGCATTAAGTTAAGAACAATAGAAAGTTCAAAAAATAAACGAGAAAAGTACAAAAAAATCAGAGAAAACATTTCTGTCTAGCAAGTCATCAGCTTTATAACAAAAGTAAAAATAAACAACTATGAGTTCGCTCGCCATTGTACCTGCTTTTTTCATGCTATTTTTGTTATCTATTATTGTTGCTTTTGTGTACAATAAAAAATAAGAATACTAAGAATACAACATACGTAACCGTATATAGTTACATCCAGTGCTAGTTAATACAAAGCTTGTAAAATCCTACATATAATCAGCAAAATCGAAACCAAATTCGCTCTCAATTGAAAAGCACCATTTCAATAATATATATTAAACTATGACACAAAGACACCGACAAAATCATAAAGCATGTAATAGTTATTGGTTTGAGCCAACCATAAATAAGGCTAGGTGCATGTTCGTAATATAATAACATAGATTTTGCATTTGATTTACGAACGCAACTTTATGCATGTTCGAATCGTATAAATAAATTAATAGTTGTGAGATAATTATGTTTTCTTATCCTGTGTTATATATTTCTATTTATTTAGCTTTTTAACGTAAGTTTACTTTTGGTACACTCAGCAAATGAAGTTCGGCGGCAAGAGGTCAAAAATAACAGAAAAGGCTTCTTTTTCTAATAAGGCATTCTGGGTTTGCTAAGTCACTAAAAGTCACTCCAAGCACTCTTTTGAAAATTCCGTGCCGTTTTAAATTAGTAAGCCTCTATGTACTGAAGACTAATGTCGACTCTGGATATTTAAGAATCATATTTTAAATTATTTACTATTGAACTCAAATGAAGTGTGTCACGGGGTCTGACTTATATTGTGATGCGGGCGAAGTACTGATGCTTCAGAAATGCTTAGTGGTTCTTGTGAAAAAACAATGTATGTATTTTCATATTATTTCGATTAATCATTGAATTTTCCTGATTATTCAAATCATTCGAATATAACAATTAATAATGGATTCATTGTTTAATTGTTTCCTGGAGTTGCAAATTCACGAGTAAGTATGATGTGATATTTTCTATAAAGAGTAAAAAAACTATTAAACCATTCCCTATTCCCTTCGTTGCATTATATTCGTCTTTAATACTAAAATGTTTCTTTTATTACGTGATTCTCACTTGTTACTCGTCACCACAGACCAACGCCACATTAACCTTCTCAACTTGTAATACACGACTGCTAATAACAAACTTATTAAATTACAAAATAATATAATCCGTAATTTAAAATATATAACAACATAATACCTATTTAATATGTTGATCCCAGACGTAACACATGTCCAACACGTTCAATAGTTTGTATATTTTTTTACCATGACTTCACCGCAACGAAATATTTACGGTTTGTATAATGTAGTACATACAATGAAGGCAAAACATTACACAAAAAGAACTATGACTAGACCTTTTTAGAGCATTCGTAATACTGGCACGATAATTACGAAAAAAAAAGAAGAAAAAAGACTAGTGATTTCCGCATCGAAATCGTAAATGCATCGATACGATTGAGATGTGTTATCGATTTATCGTTGTGGCAATTAGCGTCACGGGCAGCGTGAAGATCAATTCAAAGATTACTTCAATCAATCGAAATCATTCTTAAAATCTGACATGCAATGGATCCGGCAATTATCGATACCATTATAAATAGTGTAGTACTGTTGTGAATGGTTTTGTATAACCATTAAAATTCGAGTTTATGTTTTTTTTGTAAGCGGTTTTAATTTTATTTCCATTCACATTTTTTTCGCAAAAGTGAATATTGGTAATGATTTATTTTTTATCGATAAAATTTTGGCTGTTAGTATTTCCATAATATTATGAGACACATACATACGCGTTCACAAGTGATTAAAATGTTGATTTGACACACTAATTAGAGACTTATTGCATCAACTCGATCATTGAAATCATTGCAAAATGCGAGCACTGTTTATCTGCAATGACAGACGATCCGATTAATTAACATTCACTGTCACCAAACGAATCACTCGCGACACTTTCGAATAACCGATTAACCTTAATAATTTATCGATAGCTTTCAATGAACGTCACTAGGCTGGTTGCCATTTTTGAAAAAAAAAAATCTATCGACGTCAAATACGTTCGGATTTCGAATGCGTGTAAACAGTTCGCAGGTTTGACGAGTACTGGAGTAGACGGGTAGTACTGAGGTACAATCGCACGGAGTAAGTTTAAGGAGGCAGTGGTTGCGATTTAAGCCTCGGAGGCTGGACAGATGATTTTAGATAAGACTTGTAGCAATTGCGATCTGTTGTTTGACAAATTGATTGTTTATGTTAGCGATAAACATTGTTTATAAAATCGAGCCGTTTTGACTAAGATTGTGTTTTGAGATCGGGATTTTTTAACAAATAATAATAACATTAAATTGCTGATGTTACAGGTAATTGTCAATTTTATTTTAATAATTTATTTTGTATTTTGTATACATAATATTTCTATTGACTAAATATATAACAATATTTCAGACTTTTCGGTGATTTACTTTATTCAATTTAATGTTATCCGCCCTGCCTCCAGAACTTTAGATTTATCTGGTTTATTAAGTAGTGTTATATTTCGAGCCTTAATTGTTTTTTATTTATCTTGTCTACATCCTGAGGTTTAAGCATTAAATGGAAAAGAGCAAAATTTGTTTCTCGAAAACAAAAATCCAAAAGTCGCCGATTACGAATGACTGCAAAAAATTCAACTTTGACTTGATTTTGGATGAGCATGTCATAGATAAATTATACCCAAATATTCTTTCTTATAAGCATTTTAGTTAATCCCAAAATACAATTATATAGAAGTCTGAATTAAAATTCTGTCGTGTTATATTTCTGTTAACAGATATGGATCGCCGGTAAAAAAACGTGTCGGATAGAACGTGAGCTGGAACTTGAAACAGAAATGTATGATCATGTCGTGTTGTCATACAGTTGTGTTCTATACCTGCAAGAGATATTTGTGCTTAAAGTATCCGCTCAACTGGGAACGTCACTATTCGCTAGATGGCGAAACTGGGGACTTCGTTCGGAATCAATACCGTGTTTGTGCCCCTTTTTAAAAACATTTTATTCCAATAAATTTTAATTTTGATTTTTAATTAAACCTTATATTTTTGTAAATCTGTATTACTTAACGAAGCTGTATTGGATTTTCAACGAAAATATATCATCTCCGTAAAATATGAGTCGATTAAAAAATGTAAACAAAACAAGTTTTAGAACTGTGCTCAATTTTGGCTCCTGCCACAGACTTGGCAAAAGTAACCAAACCAATTTGGTTGCCGATCCCAGTTGAGTGGGTATATGACGAGCGCAATTTCTTCTGCGTCACAAGAAGGGTTAGAAGTATAGTATAGTATACGAGTACTTGCGCTTTCAATTTCATTTCATAGTAAGTAGATTAGACACAATCAACTTTTTGTAGACAGGGGAAAATCGCTGGATTTACACGCACCCCACAGGTAGGGCATGTGGGAGTCGAACCGCACTACAAGCTCCCGCACTGGAGACTGGCAAATAAACTATCTTTCTATTAGTACAATAATTTTCTAAATCGGTTCGGTACCTGTGTCCATCAAAAAATATTTGCTTCTTCCTATTAATCTTTATAAAATAAAAAAACTTGAGAGGTGTCATGGAACACCCGAATAGAACGAAGTTCCTTTCGATTAAAAGATATCTTATATTTTTTTTTCCTAACGTAACGGGCGATAAGGAACGTGTTTTAAAAGATTTTGATCACAGCGCCATCTAGCGATAATCATCTAAAACAAAAAAGTGTCGTGCCAACTTTTCGTAAGAATTTTTTCCGTCTAGCCCCCTTTCACAACGCGCGATAAGGAACTTCGTTCCTATATATATAATAAGATACGATATTAAATAAATTAATATAGGTTAGTCTGGTTCGGAACCCTCCTTAATTAAACCCTTTTTGCAATAATCATTACTGCAACATACCATTGGCACTTTATATCGCATTAAGTACAGCCAAGTGAAAGGAAAACTGATAGTTTTTTCCTCAACATCAGAATTATCTCATTATAAATGTAATTTAATAAGATGATAAATTAACTTGTTCAACCTCATCATTAATAATAGTTTGTTTACGCTTTTTGTTGTGTAACACGAGATGATGGTTACTTTGTTTGTACTAATACTTAGATTAAATATAATTAAATACATAATTACAAGGTAATATTGGCATATATTTACTACTCTAGTTAAAAAACAAAAAAAATCTAATATATAAAATTCTCGTGTCACGGTGTTCGAACTTGAACTCCTCCGAAACGGCTTGACCGATTTTGTTGAAATTTTTTGTGCTTATCCGGTATCTATGAGAATCGGCCAACATCTATTTTTCATCCCCCTAAATGTTAGGGGTAGTCCACCCCAAATTTTTTTTTTATTTTTTCAACGCAGACGAAGTTGCGTGGGGCAGCTAGTATATGTATATTATAATCAATATTATGAACCCATCAGGTCCTCACGATACATGCTAGGCCTAGTGTGAGGGCCACTGAAAACTTTCTCTATAATAAGTGTGTAAAGAATAAATAAAAATAAATAAAAAAAATAAATGTATACCTCCAAAATCGAAAAAAAATTGTAGTTTTGGTCATTGCTTATGCATATTTTATATTCGATGTTGCGTTTTTGTTTTTATGTTTTGGTGTGTTCTTTATTGTAATGCGATAGATCTCATTTTAAAATACACTTACAAAAATATGTATCGTTTTAGTTCTAAATTTTACGTGTCAAGAATTAAACCTTTGGGTACACTGTTTTAGAACTTAGATTGAAACTATCTATGCTATTTATTCTTATTAACCTACACAATTAAAATAGCTTATACTTGTTTACTTACCAAGAGAAAAAGAAAAGTAACGAAGACGTACCTGTGAAAATAAGAAAAGATTTAGGAGTTTGTTATTCGAATTCGTTCAATTAATTACTTCATCGAAGCATCAAAAATTGTATTGCATCATCATCATTATAGTTACTACTACCTTCTTGACTAACTTCGACCGCTGCTAGGCAAAAGCAAATACGATGAAAACATATTTAAATAACCTACAATTTTACTACCTATCCTTAATAATTCTTGAAAAATATTCGATTATCTGATTTAATCGAGTCTAAAGTAGTATTTATTATTCGATAAATCATTCACAGTCGAGTCCAGTTCAATAGACATCCCCAAACATAGCCATTGCTAGATTAAAGTTATATTCAGGTTGAAGTTGATCGTTTTTGGCTATAATTTAGTGTCCAGTTCGTAAATGTTGTTTTTGTTGATAAATTAGACATTATACTGTTTGATTGGACAAGAAATATATTTCTAAAATATTTTTCCATGTCATTGCAGAGGTTCATGACAGCAACTGCTTAACATCAGGTGGGCTGTAAGCTCGTTTATCTGTATTGTAAATTTAAAAGAAATAAATTGGGTAGCCTCATAGGAAAGCATCGTTCACAATAGTGATGAGCAAAGCAAGACCAAGACTAAGACTCGAAGTCTTGGTCTAGCTTGTTCAGTCTTGGTCTTGCTCAAATCTGTCTGGTCTCGGTCTTGGTCTTGGTCTTGGTCTTGGTCTTGGTCTTGGTCTTGGTCTTGGTCTTGGTCTTGGTCTTGGTCTTGGTCTTGGTCTTGGTCTTGGTCTTGGTCTTGGTCTTGGTCTTGGTCTTGGTCTTGCTTACCTAGTCTTGATCTTGGTCTTGGTCTTGCAAAAATCTTGCCTATTTTGACCAAGACTGCAAGACCAAAACCAATTTTGCTCATCACTAGTTCACAACGCTTGTCTAACTCTTTAAAGCCATGGTGATTTCACATCTTCGAAGGTGAATTTAAAGTATTTAAAGTTTTATTCTACTTATTACAAAATTTTAGAATAGCTATTATGGAACGAAAAAAAACAGCTTACAATCACTTTGCAAACATCGTTCGAAAATATTTTCTTATTTGTATTTTTCGAGACTCAGTTTAATACTTTTGTTAAATCTTTTCACCAACAGCATCAAGCCTACTAAGTACAAATATTAAACTAAACTTAAATGGAATAAATCTACCATTCATACTGCGCTAAAACCCACATTTCCATCACAGATCGTGCACGTAAATCACAGTCTGACACCTCATATATCTACGCTATCGATATTGTTACTGGTTTCATTCGATACAAATTGAATCGAGATATCAATCGTTATTATAGGGCAGACGATCACCTTTTGCGAAATATCACTTGTGTGCTGCTATTTATAATTTGGATTTTATTATATTTTTTAGCTTGACACTATTTTTTTTAATACCTCTCGCGTTATAAGTACTGTAGATACCTACTGTACTGTAACAAATCATTACTGCCCACTGCTAGGCACATGTCTCATTAGATGAGGGGTTAAGCATAGTCCACAATGCTTGCCCAATGTGGATTAGAAACTTCACATAACTTCGAAGGATTTTCAGAATCCGTTTGGAAAAAGGATATACTGGTTTCCTCACGATGTTTTCTTTTACCATTTTAAAGTATTTAATATTAGTAATTTTTAATATTTAATCAAAATAACGAACTTCAATTTCGGGACTTCAAATGAGTACAGGAATAGAATTTTATTGTTACTTTTCCAATACATGATTAAACTTTTTTCACCAATATAAAATTAAAAACTTAAATTAACTTTGAAAAATTACAGATCAAACGTTTGAGAAATATATAATAATTTTTGCTATTCATTTTCATAAGTAAAACCTACATTATTATGTTTATTTGTTTTGCTCTAAAAATAACATCAGGCGACGACATAGTTCCGAAACAGTCTCCAAAATAAAATCCAAGTATTTTAATAAGTATAAACTCTATAAGCTATGAATCATCATAGTTCAACCCATAAACATAGGATCTATAAAACTGATAAAGTCAACAATAAATCTACGGTTAGGTAAACATTAAACAATTTTAGCAGAATTTTACATCTAATATATAAAATTCTCGTGTCACGGTTACACAAAGTAACTGATGTCTGAAAGAAATAAAAAAATAATATCGCAAATATTTTGTGATAAAAAACTATTTGAAAAAAAAAACTTTATCAAAATAAAAAAACATAACGAACTAATATTACAAACATAAAATATAGATAACTTAGTCCTTGTAATTTCTTTAATTGTCGTTCTTAGTTCAGAAATAAATCATATTTACGCACAATACAAGGATGTATTTATGTACATTACCATTATTTATAATTAGGATAATGTTTAATTACATTTGCGTCATAGCCGGATGACTAAATGATGTTAATTTACTTATATTCGTTTTGTTTAACTTGCACTGGTTGTATCTATGTATTACGAGTTGAATTTGATTAACTTCCCGGTTACTGATTGAGCTAAAATTGCCATCATAAATTAACAATCATGAGTGTATCGGAAAGTAGCTTCTAAACCTAAAAAAACTGGAGGTACAATGAGGATCCGTCGTGTCTGGGCCCGTTCTACTTGTATTAGCTATATCATATAGTAGTTGTACAAACACCGTTTAATACTAAAAAAAAGTTTAAACGATTCCAAAAATTTAAATGGTTCTAAGTTGTATTTCGATAGGTCATTCGCCGTTCCCACTGTCACAGGGCTATCCCATTCTATTTCTATTATTCTTTTTAGTAGGTACTTAACAGTACAGTTAAAAATTGTAATCGATTTTCTACTTTTTACTAAATCATAATAATCAAACAGGCCAAAATATACAGGTAACTAACTAAACTACATGGTATATAACATTATGAAAACAACACGAACAGTAAATATAATTTATTCATCAAAAATCAAGATCAATATTTCGAAGATTGACGTCATTAACTAATGATAAAACGAAACCATCACATTCATATCATAGAAATAATAGCCTTATTTACTAGATCATACAGATTAAATCTCATTGGCAAGATGCATATTTTTTTAGAAGGTACATTTTGCAAGCAAGGTCAACCAAAAAACAAATGAAAATCTCCTTCAAACAATTAAGTCCGAGGATCAACAAATATGACTATTAGATACATCTATTTTTCCAATAATCTCAGAATTCACAATAATATTAAAAATCTTAACTTTAACATATTTTTGGTACTTAAAGCGAATTAAAAATTACTTGTTTTTTTTTTCAATTTTAAATATTAACTAAACAATGATATGTCGTTATTCTTTGTTATTCTTGATTGAAATTTAAAATATATTAAAAAGTATAATCTATTCTACAGATAATACTTTAATGGTAAAGAAATATTAATAATCTCATTTTATTATTTCATTCACTTACGTAGAAATTACCCCTACTATACTAGGGGCAGTGTAAATACCAAAGGTCATGCGTAAAAACTCAAAAGTACTCAGGGCTTCTATTAGATATAAACTATAGTTCTATAATATAATCATCTATTTAGTAATCAACAAAAAAATGCAAGTGTTTGTATAAAATCTCACCGAAGTCATACAAAAAATGGTAAATAATTGACGTGTTAGTGGGAGAAACATGTTGTTCTCTAAATCAATTCATAATTTTATATTTCATTATCTAAATAGTTCAATATTAAATTTAAAATATTTGTTCCGTAAATATGAACAAAAATATATTTAAATCTCACAACCATATTTCAACAATCAATCAATACTCATAATACTTATTGAATCACCAGCTGCAAGTTATTTCATGGAAAATAAATAAATATAATTCATTATTCTCTTCCTAACATCAACATTGATTCACGTACATTTGTATTTGACAGTATTTTCAGTAAATGATTGTAAAGCTCTCGTTTATCCGTAAATATATTCCAATATGTATCATTATCAACGTTAATGTTAGGGTCAAATTCTTTAAAAAATCTAAATAAAACTATATGCATCGTTACTGGTCTAGCTCATATCAGAATAAGACTTTCCTGTTAAGATTAAATTTGAAATAAAAAATGGAGTTGATGCTGGCAAAACTTGAAAAGCATTTTAAGTTCCAATTTTAAAAGTCAGTATAAACATGGAAGAATATATTGATATATAAATAAGATTTTAATTTCAAAATAAAAATTCATAAATCCTAATTTATTCTGTACATTATACATATTAATGGAATGTATAATGTATAATACATTTGCATCGATTTTTATATTAAAATTATATAAAAATGACGTAAAATGCTGACAAAAAAAATAAAATAGATTTTTACGATTATACTTTGACGTCATAAGAATACTAGATATTATTCATTAAACATTTATAAATTATTTTAAATTAAAATATATTTTACTTATAAATAATTAATATAACAATTGAGTTTAAAATAAAATATAGAATTGTAAATCTTTATCGGAGGGTAGTTGATTTTAAAATTTACGAACTGTTAGTTTTAAATTAAGCTTATTTAAAAACCTTAATTAACAGAACGGCCTGTTATACTTTAATCAAAATAGTTTAATAATCTTTAAATTTAATACAGAACAGAATACACCATAGTTCTTTATTTAAATAAAAAACTCAGAAATAAAAAAGAAGAAATTGAAGAATACTAAATCAGGAAGAGAATAGCAATTAAAAATGTGACAATTATTGCTGCAGTTACCTCTATGCTAAACAGAGAGGGAACTGCTTTAAAGCATATCACATCAGTGGCGTGGATATCTATTTTATTCAATTTTGGAATGGCGAAAATTTAACCTGTTTTTTATTGCCATGTTAGACGGGCCAACGGACCATCTAATCGTAAGTGGTAACCGTCGCTAATTAATGTCAAGGGACACTGAAGGGTCACTACGACCTAAGTTTAAGGACCTTCCTTAAGTCTCTTGAAGAAGGATAAGATTTCACATTTACATGCAACAATCGATTATGTTTATATATCGATTAAATATATCGCTTTTAATCTAGTTTTGATTTAATTCAACCAAATTTGAGTACTTGGGTATGCAATGCGTATTTACTTCTATGAACTGCACGCCACTGCATATTACGCCTTTTATTCGTAGTTTTATTGTGAAAGAATGAGAAAAGATATTTAATATCAGTGCTAAATAAAAGAACATTCAATTTTTTAGTGATGTCAAAAACCTATCATAATTTTCAACTTGAACCAATAAAATCAACTACCCTCCTTGGAAAATATTAAAAAAACAGAAACTTAAAGAATTACAAGCTAAGTTTGGTCCCAGCTTATCATTGTGTAAAAAAGGGAGACATGGTAAAGGCCAACCATCAATATTATAATATGTTAATTCTGATTCAAAACACTTACAGTTAAATACCGTGTTCCTAGTATTTGGATACTTTTGTTTTAAAAATAAAATAACCAAAAGTATTTAACCATAAAATAATTTCAATCTCAGTTTAAATTGTTATTTTGTTATAATGTTACTTGGATATTATTACTCGCTTTTTATAATCCACTATTACGCGAGATTAGCTTACTTTTAAAAATATAACATCAATACTTTTGTGACGTCACTCTTTCTTATTAGATTCATTCTCGAATAATCTACGTTCTCTCCGCATATCTCCCTTATTTCTACAATGACATTTATCCAGCGTTGACAGTTCTCCTCATTTGACAGTTATCCAGCTTTGACAGTTGAGGTAGGGTCTGGCAAGCCTGCAGGTCGCTCAGGATTCCGTGCCCTCAATCCGCGTTTATCATCTGGAACAAGCAATTTTTACTTTTAAATTTCAATCGGAAGTAATTTACATATTCGTGAGTTTGACGAGAGCCCTGAGCGACCTGTGGGAACCGAAGACGAAAACCGTTAAAAAACCTTTTCAAAAATTTAACACATTTAGATAAATACCATTGTTTTTGTTTTATACTTTAATGAAATATAATAATTCTTCCAGGTTTGTAAAACATCTTCGTTTCATCTTCGGTTCCTTACAGCCTTGTGGGATATAATATTAGATTTTTTTATTGCCTAAGTATGATCCACCTAAGTAAATGGTTTTTTTTCTAAATCCCCCCCCATCATGATCGGGGATGTTCTTACTCTTTATTTAATATTGTCTTCTCTCTCATTCCAACTCTCGCTGCTATTCTACTGTCATACCGCATACCTCACATTCATCCTTCTCATTCACACTTTCCGCCGGTGGGTTGCCGGCCTACTCCCTAATCTTCTAATTTTTGCTATTCTATATAGGGTGCTTAATTTAAGTAAGTACTATATGTTATGCATTTATTTCCTTACCGCTAGCAACGATTACTAAGTAAATGGTTACCCATAGGTCTATAGCTTGTTGAAACTCCAAAGTATTTAAAAAGGTACAGTAATTTAAGTTGGTCCTAACCACATAAAACAGTGTTTTTTCCTACATCAAATACTACCGTATATTTCTTGGAATATAGTATTAATTTAATTATAGGAAGGATACAATGTGGAACATTCCTTTCTAATGCATCATCATGTTTCCGGAATCGGCCAGGCTTTTGAAATGATTCAAATGCTTTTGAAATTGGGTCAACTGGTTACTAAATAAATATTATACTTAGAATTATTGTGAAATATAAGTTAAAAAACATAATTACAATTTCGACATTAAATATTTAGAAAAACCTTTAAAATAGTTAATGTCCAACACCACGTGTGTTCAAATCAGAAATGAGGAGATCCGCAGAAGGACCCAAGTTACCAACATAGCTCAAAGAATTGCATCTTTGAAGTGGCAATGGGCAGGACTCATTGTGCGCAAAACTGATGGTCGATGGGGCCGAAAAGTTCTAGAGTGGCAACCACGAAGCCTACGCTGGTAGGCGCAGCGTAGGCAGACCTCACACAAGCTGGACCGATGACCTAGTCAGGACCGCGGGAGGTGACTGGATGCGGAAAGCGCAGGACCGATCGATGTGGCGAGGTTTGGGGGAGGCCTATGTCCAGCAGTGGACGTCTACAGGCTGATGATGATGATGAACACACGTACAGAACAAATGACGGCTACAGCTGACCAATATGACAGTTGGAAGTTGGCGAGCCAATATGGAAACGCGGCATAATAAGAACGTGTCTCTACTTTTATGAACCAGATTACATTTGGTACATTCATACATTGTAAACACTCATGTATGGGTTGTGCACAAGAGGATGATCGTTAAGAGTGAAACACACACGCGAAATACATGTGTGCTCTGTATAGTCATTTGACACTGATATTAATAGGGCTGTCACGTGCCAAGAAACTATTTATTTTTTAATAATGAGATTATGTCACTGAAGAATTGTATTATTATTGGAACGAAGTTCCTTATCGCGCGTTATCGAAAGGAGGCTAGACGGAAATTCTTATGAAAAAGTTGTCACGACACTTTTTTTGTTTTAGATGATTATCGCTAGATGGCGCTGTGATTAAAGTCTTTTAAAAAAATTCCTTATTATGTAATAGTATTTTGATTTGATCAAAAGTTATGCTGTAACGATTCCTAGTCAGAAAACCAATGTTTTAATTCGAAATGTTTACTCTTCATTTGTAAAATTACTTCCACAATAAACCTTCTTATTTTAACTAAATTCTGTGTTAAATAAATCCCAAATCTGCTGACTACAAATGTAACCTATATTTAAAGTCGTTCGAAGAAGGACATGTCATATGATGTACTTAAACCGTTTAGTGCGGCCCTACACACTCACGCCCAAAATCACATGTGCGGCGCACCGAACGATTGACGTCAATGGTGGCTGGGGACGGGCACATAAAAAAATTAAAAACTATTGCCTTGCCGTCCGTACCTACTTCCTTTACACCGTACGACGGTTTGGAAAAAATTGAGACAAAATTATTTCTAAAAAAGCAGTTTTGGTTTATGGATAAGTTGACGCAAAAAATCATGTCGTAGGTCGCGATGTCCCCGGACATTGCAGGTGTCGACAGTGAGTAACGATAACCAGTTACCAGTAGGTGAACCTTAAGGTCTGCCTGCGTTGCGGTGCAATAAATAAAACGTTTTGAACAAATCATTTAGTTAAATGTTGACCTTATCCGTAACATTTCTTAGATAAATAAGTATGATGTAGTTTCTAGACGTCCTAGAGTAGAATCTAGAATTAAGACGGAATTCTAGATTAAATTTAAAAGTTTCAACATTGTCTCGTTAGTCAGTTGTGGAGTAGCAAACATAAATTTGCTTAATTCCTACGAATGTTATCAGAGGATATCTAAGGGTTACAGATACAGCAGCCTGTCACAGCAAACAAAAAAACTATGCGAGAAATACAAAAATCGTATAGAAATCGTCTCAAAATCGTATCGTATGTTATAAAACCGCCATTATATTTACTATGTATAGAACACGAGATAGCCATAAGCCTTTGTTTCACTGTCCATAAACACTCGACTGTTATAAATGAATTAAAAAACCGATTGTGTTCGTTTGTAAACACTTCAGCTTAGCTCGTTTCTCAACAAATATAAGATATCTTTTAATCGAAAGGAACTTCGTTATATTCGGGTGTCCCATGACACCTCTCAAGTTTTTTTGTATGTTCAGTTTTAATACACTGTAGTAATAAGAAAAAATATTCTAGTTTTTTTGTCTGTTTATATGTTTCCATACGGCTTTCAGGTTAGGTAGGTTAAATAAAGATAAAGTATTTCTTTAATTTAATAAATATAAATTAAATTTCTACAGTACCAAAAATAATCTCTTTAAACCAAATTACAAAAAAGACGGCGTGAAAACAGCTATCTCAAAAAATAACTATAATGAATTACATACTTAAAGATAAATTATTTCCCATAATAAATCAACGCAAATACATCATAGTTAATCACGATAATCGAGTTATGGAAATATCTGATATAAGTACACCATCATTAAATGATTTGGTACAAAAAATCATGATTCATCGCGAGAAACGTTTACTAAAACCAGGAGAACTATCATTATGTAGGTAATATAAGGTATTATGAACTAATATTTATCATCTATTTATACATTATAATTAAAAAATACTTTATTTCATTCAATAGGTTGTAATTTTTACTTTTGCTTTTTATGTCTATAAGGTTAAACTCGAGAGCTAAAGGAATGTCTTCCGACAACTTCTAATATCATCATGGTATAAGGAATTCGGAATTTAAGGATAATTTAACGTTTAAGAGTAGATTTGAAACAAAAATATCTACTAAATGGGATTTGTTTTTTTTATTGCCATGTAGGCAACGAGCCAACGGGCCACCTGATCGTAAGTGGTTACCGTCGCTCATGAACCTCTACATAGTAAGGGGACATTGAGGGGTCGCTACCTACGAGCTAATTTTAACTTTTATTCCCGTTGGCTCGTCTGCCTACATGGCAATAAAAAAAAAGACGAGGTAACGTACTGATCGTAACTAGTAGGTAACCGTCGCTCATGGATCTCTGCAATGTCGGGGGACGCTGTAGACCCGCTACTTACAATTGGTTTAATTAATGTTATTGAAAATAACATTGGTATTTTAAAAGGGAAGCATTCTCTTATTTATCAATGAAATTACTCAAAACTATTTCAACTAGTTCTCAAAATTTATTATTTTTTCCTCTTCCCTTATTTTATAGTGCAAAAATTATGTGTTATGTAACACGTTTTTTAACCTATACAGCCTATTTGTTTGCTATTTAATTGATAATTATCATGTGCAGGTTTAATTCTTTTGTCTTTTTTTTTTCTATTATTTTATTTCATTGTTGTTTCTAATGTTTAGTAATTACGTGTGTACCTTCATTCTGAGGCTCTGCCTGAAAACCAGCGCTGTATTAAACGCAGCAATATGCTGAAGCAGATTCCTTTTGGACAAACTATGTTAATTATATTTTGCCATTTATCTTGTGTTTTAAGTATGTTATGTGTGTATAATAAAATTATTTTCTTTCTTTCAAAAAAGTCACTCTGTCACGTGTAATACAACATGGTTTCTGATAAATAAGTTACGTTATTAAAATACAACATTTCAGCACATATAAATTAAATAATACAATTTCAGCAAACAAATAAATGCTTATCAAAGTTGCAATAATAATACACCGGTAGTGTTTTTTATTTATTTTGCATTTTATCGGTCCACATCCTGTACGAGTTTTGATAATAATTGAATTATTTATCGTGTGTTGTATTTTAAGTCTAAAAAATATAGCAATCATTTTTTTTTAATTACAATTATGAAAAAAACTTGTACATACATTTTGATTTCTAAAACCTTGTAAAGCTACAAGACTCACAACTAACTGAAACCTATTAACTAGACCAACTCTGGCTTGCTGTAGATAACATCTATCTACTAAAGAGGAGAGCCCAGTATTGGACATTGGGTTGATAGAATACAGTATCTTAAAATCAATTTAAAAAAACTAATATTAATAAACATATTTCATAATACATTTGTCAAGAGACAAGTCTGACACAAAAGCATTATCTCACATGATAACGAATACTTAAGTAACTACTTTACTTCAGCATTTTAAACTTGTTCTTAAATGTTTTTGTTTTTATAGAGATTCCAAGGCAAACGAGCTCATGGCACACCTGGTAGTTAGGGACACATGGACTTTAAATAACAATAGTAATTCAACTGCAATGGTTTCTTAAACCTCATTTGAAAAATGTTCTGCATAGAACAGGTCCTCGATGATCTAGACTTTTAAGTATGTTAAGACCTTAAGTATGTTCCAGTACCAGTATGTTCCAGTTTTTTTTTCCTATTGTGACGTCACTGCCAGTTGAGGCTGAAAACCAGCGCTCGGTGTGTCTGTGGGTTATCTCCAGCTAACACCCAACATTAAGCTGAGACTCGACTGGTTTGTGATGGAAACCCTTATATTGTATTTTTTTTTTTTTTGTATTGTTTATGCCACTGTTTCTATCACAAATAAAGAAATGTCTATGTCTACCATCCATACCTATAAGCGTAACCTATAAGTGATAACAAATACAATACAAAGACTAAACAGTGAAACCTTAACCACAAACTAAGTCTTACGAAAAACGTTCTTAGTACTTAGTAACTTATCTCTACAAGTTAATTTAAATTGTTATTCTATCCAACCCTCTTTTGAATTTTTTTTTTTTACTTGTAGTAAATCACCGGATTCGGTTCAACTCCTACGTTCCGGAGGAGTTGAACCGCACTAAAACCTCCAACCGCTCACACTCAACGTCCGAACCCCGGCTGAGGCCAGAACCCAGCACGGGGTTATGAGGGACGGCGCGACGCGTTACGCCCACGGCACTCTTTCCCGTCGCGCCGCCCCCTTCCCTCGTCTGAGTAGACCTGAGCCCAGCAGTGGGCAGTAATGGATTGTTACAGTTATTCTATTTCATGTACGTCTTCATATCTATCTCTAATATTTAGATGTTCTATCTTTAGATTGCATCGAACAATACACATGTCGTACGGTTATTGTCCCAAATTACCTTGACACGTGGTCTCTCTCGTTTTGGGGTCATATTGCCGAAACACACTGCTGATACGTGTGACGTCAATGGTGTCCATGAGATGACACCGATGTGACACGTATGTAAGTGTACGCTTTGTTATGTATGTGATGTGTTTTAAAACTATTTTAAGTGTACTTTTTTATTGCTTTTTTTAATTTGGATAACTTTATTTTGAAGTTTCGATCAAAGAAAATCGTGAAATTAAGTTTATTCTCTTTTGACCATTATTTAATTGGATAAGGCTTTTTACTATAAAATGAAATTGTCTCTACTACTTAAAAGGTAAGCGATTGACAATAATTGGATAGGTAAAGTTTTGGAATTATTGCCTTTTTTATTTTTCGATCAGTACCTATATCAATTCTAATTGATTGATTGATTCATTGATTCATTGATGTTTGCCTACTTCCTATCGGTACTGTATTACTGTAAAAATACTTCAACTTTATGAGCATAAACAATTCCTAGACATGACTGTAAAAGATTATAATTACCTAATCCTATGTGTTTCATAATTATCTTAATCTTCAGATACTACGTTTAATACTGTCTCGGTATAAACAAGCTTGTTATGACTGATTGTCTTAAATATCAATGAAAATTTGATGAAAACAAAATAACAGGTTTCCATTTAATCCATATTATCATCGTCATGATACTGAACATCGAAGGTACACAAAGACGTTCTGTATTGGATACAATATGTACTCTTCTTTGTAAAAAAACAGTCGAACTGATAACCCCGTCCTTTTGAGAAGTCTATTGGTTAATTTGGTTTACCTCTGCCGTTATTTATCCCCTATCATAATATATCCATATTGGAACGAAATTCCTTATCGCGCGTTATCGAAAGGGGGCTAGACGGAAATTCTTATGAAAAAGTTGTCACGACACTTTTTTGTTTTAGCTGATTATCGCTTGATGGCGCTGTGATTAAAATCTTTTCAAACAATTCCTTATTTTATTTTATATGATTAATGCTAGATGGCGCAGTGATCAAAATATTTTATTTAAGTTATAATAATTAGTTAGTTTAAAACGTCTGTCTATCTCTCTCTCTTTCTATAAGATTCCCTCACTAATTAATCGAAAGGAACTTCGTTCCATCCGGGTGTCCCTTGACACCTCTCAAGTTTTTTGTTTTTATGTTGTATTAGTTGTATACCACTTATTTAAGAAAACGTAATCATAACATATCACAGGAAAAGGCATGGCACATTTAAAACTAGTGTTAGTCTCAACAAAAATGTTTATCCAATGTTATCCTGCACTTAAATATTTTCAGTTTAAACCATTAATTTCAACTCCCAAAATGATAACTCAACTTTATAATCGTAAAGATTATTAAAATATTCAACAACGCAATTTCCATATTACAAAACTGAAACGCATAATATATTTTATGTAAAATATTCCGTTGTATGTTCCATAATAACAATGAACTTCTTATCGTTCAACAAATACTAGTAGGTACCACAATAATACTTGTGTCAATATAATATTGTGTTTGTTCAAAAGGAATTTTAATCTTGCAATTAAAATCAGTACATTTGAAAAAATATTTGTGTATCTTGTTCTAGGTACTCTGAACAACAACAATGAGTGAAATTTAAATATAATATTTTGGTGAATGAAAAAAGTACAGTATCCTTACATCATCCATAGTGTACTTAAAGAGATCTTTTCTGCTAATCAAGTTTAGAATGAACATCTGTCAACGGTGTTCCCAGTATGCTATGACATGTCCCTCTTTATACGAGGTTTAAAAAGAGCCCATAACGGTAGACAGTAAGTGGCGATCCCGCACTGTAACTGTCGCTCAACATAGACAATAAATCAACCACCCTGAATCGGTACACCATTAAATAATGATTATTCATTAATTACAATACTAATTTTAAATCTATACTATTCTATAAACAAGTAATTTAGTTCCAATGACAATATTTAAAAGATTTGGGACCAGATATGACATTCATGCTTCGGCAGACAGTGGAATCATCGGCAGAACAATACTAAGGTCACAACAGAAGCTCATTGTAATAATTAAATAGTTGAGCATCATTATATTTTAATTCTAACATATCCCAATTTGAGTGAGTTAAAACTCTAAAACTTGTTTGTAAAGAATACTGTGTAGAATCACCTACTAAAATGGCGAAAAAAAATCTGTTTTCTTCGTTGATAAATAATATTTTAAAAGGTTTTTATTACCTATGATCCTATAATTAGATGTATCGGAAAAAGATAATTTATTAATGATTTATGAAGTACCTTTACGCTTCATTAATTCATCACAAATATTATTAGTATAATTCAATAATTTATCGTATAGGATGATAATTGTAGGGACGCATGCACTTTTTATGCAAGCAGTAATATATAAGTGCAGTCCGTAGCGCGACTCCCCAGTCGTTCCGTAATCAGCAAAGCGTACACTCCCGTTCACACATTATTGTAATCATATTCATTATTGTATATTGTAAAGAGTGACAATAAATAATGATAACTAGAGTCAGTTGTTCATTTTAATTAAATGGTATCTACCAAATAGATACTCAAGTAATTTATAAAGGGATATCTCTTTCCGCGCTATAAGAGATACCCCAAATAATCAAATCAATCATGTTCTTATATTATTGTATTATTTTAAGTTTTTTAAATTTGTTCTCATATGAAATTCTGAGCCCCTGTAAATAATTCATATTTCGGTATTTAAGTGCGAGCTCTATCATTTGTCCTTCTTGGACTTGAAGAAAGTCCTGAAAGGCAGGTCGTAGATAACGGCTCCTCAGTGTCCCCTCACATTGCAGAGGTCTATTAGCGACGGTAACCGATTACGATCAGGTGGCCCTATAGCTCTTTACCTCTGACTACAAGGCATAAAAAACGGATTTTGGTTTCTTAAAAAAGTAAATTTAGCTTTGTCCCCCTTAGTATCCATTAGTACGAATTATGAAGAAGTCGTAAATCAATTCCATGAAACGTGTGTCAGATGTTTCAAAGTGATCTCATAATGCAACATGACTGTATGAAATCCAACGTCAATTCCACAATTTATAAAGTATATTAGCTGCACAGTAATAAAAAACGAGAATATAATAATTGAAACAACAAAAGATGTGAATCAAACTGATAGAACCATACCCCAAAATTCACAATAGTGCGTGAACAAGGTTTGAAGAAAAACAAAAACCCCGTTACAGAATGCAAAATTAAAGAATGACACACAAACCCTTTGAATATTTCAAAACCATATTGTTTTGAGACACTCCTCAACATCGAGGTACATTAGTTAACATCTAGACTATTCACCGTACATTACAAGGAAAATTGAACTGAAACAATCCAGCTACGCAATTACGTATATGACATAACTAATCCAGTCTCGCTCCACTTACCACACACAATAAAATTGGATACGTAAAAGAGGATGTGGGCATCCGTTTTGAATTCAAAACATACGTGAACCGTATCAGGAAGGATTATAGGATGTGAGATGTCAACAAAGTAGTGTTCAATGTTAGGCTATAACAAAAGGAGTGAATGACCAGCGTGGAAACCATTGTGGCGTGGCTAACTAAATCTGACCTTTTGTTCGGTATTGGGAAATTTAAAGTCAGTATCGTTTTTTTTAACATGAAGTATTCTATGGGTATAGTGTTTATTAAGGCCTTTGTCGGCCATATGCTCACAGATATACCTGTACAGATCAACTGTGCTGGTAAACTTCTCATCTGTAGCCAAGCGTACATGGCCAGTATTGGTGAATGTTGTACCAAATGCTTCTGCTTATTTTTTGACATTGAATCGACTTTCAATATATTTGTTGACAGGTTTTCCCAAACAATTGTTATACTAGTATTTTTTCCATGTACAAGGTTCACACGACATTAATTTAGTAATCTATCGACCTTGTTGGAGAGCGTCATACAATCCAGTCGTTTCCTGTGACATAACGCGCAACTAAGTATGGTTCATGTATGCTACTGCTACTATAAATGTTAGTAGATTTTTTTGTTGCATCCTGGTGGTTTAGTGATTGCCGTCACTCACGAGCTTCTACAATTCCAGAGTATTGGGAGCCCGTTATCTATCACCCATCATAAAGGAAGTTTAAAAAACTTTTAGGAAGCACTGCTGCAACGCCTATTATATAATTAAAGTACACAAAGATGAAAAACACAAACAATCTTGTACACATAAACATACACATACTTGCACGCACACACACGCACACATACACATACATACACAAACACTTATTTTAAACTTATCTTTACCAATTAATCTTAAGTTTTAATTTTGTATTTTTTTTTCTTAAATTACATTATTTCTGAAATCATTGTAATATTACTATAAGTTATGGAAGAGCGGGGTTTCCTAACACAAGTATTGTATTTTACTTAAAAGGGGGCCCCAACAATTGTTTAACATGTATTTTAATGATTTTGTGAAAAATATATTTTTCATTTTTAAAAACTTATTTAAAGAGGGTCATGTCATAGCGCTCCGGGAACAACGAGTAGGTATGGAAGTCCATCAAAAAAAATAGGAATCAAACTCAAATTTGCCTACTATTATATCTTGCAAATATCTCTTTAATTTGTAGAATATATTTGTAGAAAATACGTTAAAATGTGTAGTATAAAATATCCATAATAATATTGTTGACTTTATTTTTCATAACAAAACAATCGTTTTGCGCGTTATCAATCTAAGTTATTCGAAAAACACCTGTGCAAGTTCTCGACTTGTATTCAGAATGACGTCTTGTTTCGATTTATTCATTTCGGAATTATTCAACACCCGTTGCTTGACGTCCTTGGCAATGAGTACTGAATGCGTAATTTGTTACACTTATTCTAATCGTGCATTATACACCACGTTGCATCTAACTTTTAGTGCACTTATTTGAAGAACGAGGTCGGTGTATTCTGATCCAATTAAATGAAAATCTTTTTCAATTCTAGTGATACATTCTTTAGCTTTTATTGTATCTATCTTGTGTTGTGATTAGTTCAAAATTTATATTTTGTTATACAACAAATCTTCTTGTTCTTCATCAAAATATAAGCAAATTATGATAAAGAACACTAGCTATAACATAAAAAGAAAACCATAATTTAGTAAACTGCTTAACAACACTGATTTCACTACAGAGAACACACTAGCTGCCCAATGGAACATTACATTCCCCACTATAGCTCATTCATCAAGTTACCTACATCAAGATTTCCATCAATCGCTATCCTACGTGTCTTATTGACAAACATTGCATCGTTAACTATAAATCGAGTTAGTGTTACGTTACCAACACGTGTCGATTATGACGTAATGTTATTTGAATTTATAATTTGAGATTTATTAACACGTATTGTATACACAGGATGTGTACTATTGATTTGTTATTTACCTTCAATATTGCTGTGTAGGCCTGATATTATACGTGTGACAAACTTAAAAGGCTCATGAATTAATTACAATGGAGATAGAACTTTTTGTGGAAGAAAAGTGTCTGTTTTTACTACAAATTACGACTAATGCTACAATATTTTTTTTAAATTAATACATGGTGGAATAGACTTAACAATCGTGGCTTAGACGAGAATTTCATTGAAAACTTCATATCTTCCAAGGACATTATAATTGTTAATGTCACAAATAGAGATATGAGGTAACCAGGAAAGATATCAATTGTTTTAGTGATATAACAACAGTAACGAAGTCATTATCTGACCCACATACTGAAGAATTAAATCCACGGCCTTAGATTGTATTAGTTTTATCTTGCTCGTACTGTACAACGTATTAAGTATTTTTTTCCTAACATTGAATATACAAGCAGGTAAAAATTGCGTTTCTGACCGTGACATACATAATATAAGCTCTTTAAAATTTATATCCTCGAGGTATAACATTATTCAGATAATACCAAATGTATTATAAAGGAAACAAGTGAATAAGAAAAGAAGCTTTGACTCACCTTTTTTGGCATCATTGGGGATTCGAACTCCTCATCTTCACGACTGGACAGCGTAGAACACGAAGAGCAAGCGGAGTCAGCAGACAGCGACCTGGCTCTCAACCAGTTCACTTCTTCTTCAGTAGCACCCACTGCTCCTCCGTCAGAGTAGTCGCTGACCACCACACTGGGCGTCCTGACCGTCCGTCCTCTGATCTCGCAGCCTTCGCTGCTTCTCCGACCCAACTCCACTTCATGGGCCTCTATGAGGGTCCTCTCCCGTCTTGGCGACATGGTGTCCGGCGGCGGAGTGATATCGCGCGGGTGCGAGTGCCTCCTGAGCCTGGTGTCGAGCTCGACCGCAGAGTCGTCGCTGAGGTCGCGGCTGCGTCTCCTCACGGCGGCTCTGTCGTCGTCGTCCGAGGAGGAGATGTCTTCGGACGGAGAGGGCGCTCGCGGCGGGCGCAGGTACTGCATGGGTGCGGGTTCGAAGCGGCGCAGTAGTTCAGAGACGCGTGGTTGCGCGTGCTTGTGCAGACGGGCGGTCGGCGGCGCGCGCGCCACCGCACTGCCACTCGGTCTCCGCGCGGCGTGCGACTGTGCCTGCGTCTGTCTGCCTCCGTCGCCCGTCATGCCGGCTCCCAGCTTCAAGTAGAACAAGCTGTGGCTTAGTGCTTTTTCGCGCAGCACTCGACGGAAGTCCTCCGTTGGGGGGTTTTCCAGGCGCGGCATTGTTATCTGGAACACAATGGAAAGGACCGTTAGAACGCTCTAAATTATTGTGTAACTTACTGTCCTCAAATATGTACTATAATATCTAGATATCTACATTAACATTGAACAACAATTCAGAATATACCTACAACTCGACAGCTTGTCGTCAGTAGGCTTAAATGTCTTTCACTCCACAAAAATATATTTGCTTAATTAACTCAACAAACCTCAAAGTACACACCTTTGTATCAAATAATCTGCTTCCAAATAAAAGATTCGCGAATTTCGTCACTATTTGCACATTTCAATTCTTATCTGAAACAAAGAATTAAATTATTTAATTTAAACCTTTAAATTAGTCTTCGTAATGTAAAAAGTCATAAAGAATTCATATTTTTAAGTTATTCAAAATACCGGAGATAATAAAATTTGAGATAAGTAAGTATGAATGGCTTTTCCACTTTATACCTATTACCTGTAAAGTTACTTAGTGTACCTAGTAAATACTGGTTTCCACCGGTTCATATCATATAGAGTATCAAAGTTACTCTTTCTAATCTAGATACCTAGTATCATTACAAAGAATAAAAAAGTATCCATACAAAATTTGTTCAATTGACCTCGCTACTGTTAACCATTGTGAAAATATGTCAATAATCAACTACAATACATTGAATAGATAAAGTATTGATACTTGTTACCGAGTTACCAAGCTAACAATGAGAAATATGATCGTAAATTATTCATTGGACCAGTCAGAAAGTACATTATTATTCAAATATGCGCGAGTTAAACTATGGAAAACCCGAAAAATTTCACGTTACCAGAAAAGAACTGTTTATTTAAAAACGTACTCGTCGTCCTTGTATAAGAAATTCAAATTAAATTCTAAATAGATAAGTAGAAACATTACTAATGTTTCAGCGTAAATATTCCATTCTTCAGGGAAATAAAACATACAGGGTGGATCTGTAACTTTGGACAATCCGACGTGGGGTGAATGACCTGTCGAAATACAACTTAGCACCATTTTAATTTTTTGGATCGGTTGAACTTTTTTTTTGACATTGTATGGAAAACGTACGACTATCGTTGTGGATTGCCATACTATGATTATCCAATTCCTAAAATAAAAGTGGTTCTAAGTTTTATTTCAACAGGTCATTCCCCCCACGTCAGATTGTCCAAAGTTACAGATCCACCCTGTATATTGTTAAAATAACAGAGATAACTGTCAATGAGCTTACATTTTAAAACTATTTTTTTTTATATTTTTAGTTTGATTTAAAGCTGAGGATGTTTTGTAAATGGATTTGACTGCTAAACGAATACACATTTTTTTGTTATTTTCCTTGTTGAAAAAACTAATAGACCAGGTATGTTTATGAAAAAGCTATCGGATAACTACTGATATATACGGAGAATGTTAATTTGCAGGAATTTCTTCTTCTTTCATTTTTAATTGCATGGGTTATTTCAAGCGATTTAAATAAGACAAAATATTTTTTTTTTTCATTTCAAAATTCAAACCAAGCAAATAGTAGTCGTAGGAAATTAAAAAATATTTTTTTTGTTATTATCAATTTAATGGCCATCGCTTAAAGGTTTTGGCACAGCGTCTAATACCATTGCGAAACTTAAAAGTACGAAGAAATTGCGGTTCATATGAACGAAGAGTAAAATGAACTAGACCAATTATTGTAAACATCATCTTTAAAGTTGATCTCGAATGATATTGTCATCACATTATCTACACCAATTGATCTAAAAGAATCAACGTGCGTACTTTCCCATCGTAAAAATTAATAGCTTAATAACCATAATATGAGTAAAACAATGAAAACTAACACGATTATACTTATAATATTATTGTTGACAAGAAATAATGATGACATGCAATCGTAGGAGATAATTATCAATAGATTCTAAATGATATAGATTATATTTGTACTTGGAAAAGATCCAGACAGATATACATATATCAAATTTAAGTGCATTATGATTTGAAGGACACGAGTAGGGAATATTTGAAGGTTCGAAACTTGTGAAAATACCTAAATTTAAAAGACTCAGTTTGTAATATTTGCTGTTACTATTAAATACAGAAACGAAGACATAACAATTTCTACAATTTCAATATGAAAGTATACAAACTTTCTTATTAAAAACAGCTAAAAAAATACTTCTAGATTTAAATCAGAAACCCAAAACCAAAACTATTTATTAAAACCATCAAATCTAAAATAAACTATGCCAAAGTAATCAAAACAATTAATGTTTTCTCTCTTCCAAGACCTACATCAAAAGTTATCGATTAAAACCGTAACGGGCTGTTAATCGATAAAAAATCTTGAGCAACTACATCGAGTAACGGGTCTATATCACTATTACTGCTAGGCAAAGAAAAAACACTCCCATGCTATGGTAAAAACATGCTCGATACAATGAATTTGTAGGCTGGAAACCGCAAATCGATTTTTTTCTCTTTTTGTTGCCTTCGTTTTGTTTGACAGTTAACTTTATAAGAGGAATTGTAGCCGTTTTTACTGTTATCAGTCGAATGCTTTATTAAAATTTGAGAGACTTAAGTTGAAAAAGGAGATCTTCAATTATACTGTATTTTTGGAGTGGAACAATTCCGTTGTTTGTTTTTTTTTATTTATGGTGAAGAACGTCGATAGGTCATTTATAGTTTTTTTTTTAAATTGCTAAACAGATAAACGAGCTTACAGGCCACCTGATGTTAAGCGGACACAAATACAGGTACTTTTTGAACTATGGTTTAAAGATTCAGTATTTTTTCAACGGGAATTCTTAGTTTAAATCCGATTTTGATAATGTTTTTGGCAGGATTTACTATAAGTTTCACATCATCTTGTATCCAGGATGAATTTTCTAATCTTATAATATCTGACGGGGTGATAACAAGAGAAACCAACCTATTCACCGTGAGGGTAGTTGGAAGTGGAGACTTGCTATTAATACAGGCACTGGTCGCTGTTATTATTCATTCGTGTCTGAATTGTCGAGGCGAACGGACCTCTTGATGTAAAAGTAATAAACTGTTAAAACTCGTTATTTTGAAGTTTATATTCAAAAGTATTGATCATCAAGTGTTCAAGTGGACATTGTGTCGTCATTCCTGACAAAACTAAGATCGACTAATTACAACGTCATTACACCTCAACACACTATTAACGCCGTCATATCTCAACAAATACAATTAAATAATCTAATCTTTATTTCAATAGTTAGGATTGACTCAATGTGCTATGTAGATACTAGATAGTATCAGTATTTTTATCATGCTATTTGATTTAAATTACTATTTTACTTGTACTTTTTTGAAGCTGTTACGTCCGGCTTTTCTTATAAAAAATAATGTTTTTAAAATGATTTTCAAATATATTTTTATACTTTAATGACTTCTTTCTGTTCCTTTTCTGAACTATTGGAATGTATAAGTAACCGAGCACCTTGGAATAAATAGGTGTGTTCTAATTGAATTTAAACGGTGGAGTTTTTTTTTTTTACGTAATTTAACTGTGTTAGAAGTGAAAAGCCATATGTAAGACTAGTAAGACACATAAATTGTTATTTTTCCTAATTACGCTTTTTTCAGCAAAGTTAGTATCTTTCACGAAACCTGACACATTTTTTTTGGAACGAAGTTCCTTATCGCGCGTTATCGAAAGGGGGCTAGACGGAAAAAAATCTTAGGAAAAGTTGTCACGACACTTTTTTGTTTTTAGATTATTATAGCGATAATGGTGCTGTGATCAAAATCTTTTAAAACACGTTCACACTTTTAATCGAAAGGAACTTCGTTCTACTCGGGTGTCCCATGACACCTCTCAAGTTTTTTTAATATTCAACAGTCATCGTAACATCGTAAACACGTGTAAATTACACACAAAAAATCACATATTTCACACTGTCACACAATTAGCATGTATCACATAAAACATATTATTGTCTTGTTAAATCTACCTGCGATTTCTGTTAATCTACAACTAGTATAGGTACGTGCATGGAATCTCTTATCATGTGTACACTCAGTCAGTTGTAAAAAACATGGATGTACGAAACTAATTTGCGGTAATTTTGGATGTGGTAATTAGTTTTCAAAAGTCTATCAATCAGAAATGAAGAGATTTGCAGGACTAAGGTAACCGATATTTTGAGGAATTGCGTTTTTGAAATGGCAACAGCCAAGACATAAATGGGGAGTGTATACATCGCATCATCTCGCACAACCTTTTGCTGAGTTTTAGCTTAACTCACGATTTAAATGCTGAGTATCAGCGGTAAGAGGTTTTATTTCGGTTCAACTCCTAGATACCTACCTACTGGACGGGTGGAAGTCCGGCAAATCCATCCTACTCAAAAAAATCTACTTTATTATACTAAATAGGAACTAAGCCTGGCCATTATATTTTGTAGGCTCATTTAGACCTAGATCCGACATCAACAATTATTTGATATGATGAAGCACAACTTAGCAGTAAATATCCTAGATACAGATAAAATCGCTGATTCACGATCAGATTAGCTACTCGACAAACGTGTCTAATATTTTTTTCTGCACCTAGGTGTCTAGGATTTCCGTGGGTTTTTGTCTAGCTAGTTCCAATAAAAAATAGCAGGTCGTGGGACAATAGCGTCCGCAAACAATATCGAGATGTTTAAAAAGGACTATCTTCGGAAAATATAAATTTAAAAATATACTTATGCATTTGAAATTTAGTAATTTGACTATAAACATAAAATATATAAATATATAAACACAAGCACGCACACATGCACTCTCATAGACACAAATACATACACATACACACACACACACACACACACACACACACACACACACACGTTACACATTACATAATTTTACTATTTGTTTATAATATTTTGTTTGATCTATCTCATTGTACCCCTAAGAACTAAAATCAATGTAAACAAAATGTAAACTCGTAATTGGCTATTTTTTTATTTTGTAATTTTAAGTTGAATTTAATTGTAATTGTAGCTGTGGATTTTTGTTAAATAAATAAATAAATAAAATAACTGTCTGCTATTTATTAAGTGTTTACTTAAAAGTATTTCTTGACCTGACAAATACTAACAATATTTTGGCAACTCATTTTTGCCGAGTACTTAAAAGTTTCTCTAGTCTACAATTACTCTAGCACCCTTCTAGTCTTTGATGCTAATGAGTCAAATGAATAAGAACATAATATGTATTTATATAAAATAAATAAAGTAAAAACAGTACAATACCAAACAAACACATCTTCCTGGTCGCCTTGAAGTTCACAAAGAACGCAGAATGTCATAAGTAACTCTCGTGAAAGTTTGCATACTGATCATCAATTACTTTTGTTGAGGAAGCGCAGGTCACTTGCACAACAACCTCAAGGTATTTTTTTACTTTAAATATGTATTTAAAAATTCCTTTTGAATGACTTTCACGCTCCACGAACAGAATGAATTACAATAAACGGCAATTCACTGAGCAATGCAGTTTTATAGTCGGTAAAAAATTAATTATTCGCGTATTCCAGTTGGTCATTTGTGTTATGTATAATTAAATGCATTGATTTTAATATACATTTACATACATTTAATATGGTTTTAAAGTACAATATTATACTTCATTGAACCTACCTACGTTTTTGGAAGAGAGACATAAAGAAATAGACCATGTCCAATGACCAATAGACCGTGTAATTTAAAGTAAAATACATGTAATTAATTAATTAAGTAAATATTTGTAATTAATTTGTATCAGGCAAAGATAAGTTGTGGTGGTCCGGCACGTAGGCAGACGTCGTTCCCATTGAAAATAATATTTCATACCATTATTATGCTTTAATTGCCTAACCGCATGCAAATAAAATGCAGGAAAATAACATCTAAATTCTACTTTAATTAAAATTAAAATATGCCTATTTTACTTCAAATCAGCAGCATTGCTATAAAATACTATTTTCGATCTCTGTGACAGATTTTATCCTATTAACTTTAAACTATTTTTAGTTTCTTAATCCATCTATATGACATTTTATTCGTTTTTTAAATTTTTATATGTTACTAGCTGCCCCGTGCAACTTCGTCTACGTCGAAAAATAAAATAAAAATTAGGGGTGGACTACCCCTAATCCCCCTACATTTAGGGGGATGAAAAATACATGGTGGCCGATTCTCATAGATACCGGATAAACACAAAAAATTGCATCAAAATCGGTCAAGCCGTTTCGGAGGAGAATGGCAACGAAAACTGTGACACGAGAATAATATATATTACATGTTTACAGATAACTACGTCGTTTGTAAACCGATTTGATGATATTTTTTTGTTGGAAAAAATATACCTATTTTCTAAAGTTGATTCAAAAGTATTTGGTGATGGTAGATTAGAGAAATCAACGGACACATTTTTGCTATTATAATATTATTTAAAAAATAAAGTCGGAGTTAACATTTTGGTAAAAAAAATAATACTTTTACCTTACAATGCAATCTCTATGAAATAAAACCATATTCGATGTGAACTTGTTTTCGCAAAGTCAGAATAACAGAGCGTGTGAAACCAAATCACCGTTTAAATTCATTATACTCTATAAACTGTATCAAATCGAATCTTATTTAACTTTTTACAACCATAAAAACTTATTTACTGTACACGCATAAACATCAATGAATTATTGTAAAAAAGTAAACTACCGCATCCAAAATTTAGTTTCACACTTCAATAGTTGTCGTGTCCTCAATGTATATGACGTCAAAGGCAGCCTTGTCGCTTCGTAAGGGCAATACAACGCTAAAATAGCTTAATTTAAACTATTCTATTCGCTTCCACTAAAAAATATTTGTACAATGACTAGAATTGATGTGAATGTCAACATTGATTCGGTGAGACAAAGTTAAGAATTCGTTTTTTTTATTGGCTTGTAGGCTGACGAGCTAACGGGCCACCTGATCGTAAGCGGTTACCGTTGCTCATGGACCTCTGCAATGTCAGGGGACACTGCGGGGCCGCTACCCACCTAGGCATGTATGATTAATTTATTGTTTTTTGACGTAAGAAAATGGATTATTTTGAACTACTTTTCACCATTTTAAAAGATCGAAAAACAGAGTATAGTTTGTCGAAAGTTTCCCCTGTCATGGTAGAGGATCATGAGCGACGGTAACCTTTTATAATCTGCAATATAAAAATGAATCGCAAAATGTGTTGGTAAGCGCATAACTCAACAACGCCTGGACCAATTTGGCCAAATCTTTTTTTTAAATGTTCGTTGAAGTTCGAGGATGATTTTTACGGCGAGAAAAAATCGAATAGTTGCCGGGAAAAATGAAAAAAACGGGTCATAGGGTTCACGCAGACGACGTCGCGGGCAGCGTTTAGTACAGCAATAAAAAGTTACCGAGTCCGTTCAGTTTAGTTGCTTAACCTTATCGCTATGTTTTCGTTATCTAGCTATATCTAGGTCATAAACGCATGATTATTACTTTTTATTATTATTATTTCATAGTATAACTTTCCTTATAATTTACAATAATATATGTTTGATAACTTTCGTCTAAGGTCTGATTCGAGTCTATCGTTATAATATTTTTTTCTAAACAAACATAATATGATCAAAATGTACCTAATAATGTTGATGTTTAACTTTCTTTCCAACTTATTGTTACTCATTATTACTTCAAACTCCATAATTCCTTCTGTTGGTTGTCTTTTGCAAAATATAATAAACAAAATTGATCATCTGAATATTTTTTACAGTAACCTTTTTAAACACAACTTTTTAAGATTCTATCTAAAGCAAGTAACAGATCAACTGCATGGTACAATGTTCTTGCATTGTCACGCCATTTACCTATAAAAAACCAGCTCAATCGGAAATGGGAAGTTAAGATTTAAAAAAATATCTAATCATCTACTATACTATTCGGTACGTAGCCACATCAAGTGCAACTTAAATTTTAAAATTATATTTCCAGGCTTTCTAAATTTTTACACACAAAATTATTCCAAAATTTTAAAATTATATTACGCAATTTAGGAAAACTTACATCACAGTGTCAAAAATACCAACCATACTTCGAAAAAAAATGTACAAAGACAATTAAAATTTCTTTTAAAATCCTCTATTATTACTTTACTTTCTTTGAAGAAAGTTCATTGCGGAGCATTACCGTTCTCACGTGATCGTCACGGTTTCTAATCTTGAACACCTTTTGTTGGCTTTGTCACGCGATTAACATCTTTAAGACAATGGAATAAGAGTTAGTTGATACGTGTAAATAATCCTTAAAGCTAACTTGATTAAAATATGTCTAAATAAGTTAAATCTCACTTTACTTTGTGTTCCGAGAACTTTCGGTAGAAAATAAACAATTCTTATTATGTTTCCTCTATATTTTTGATAGGCTCGATAATTTTCACTCACTTAAACGATTACTAATGTTTAGTTTGAATTTCGATTTCGACTCACCTAAATCGCCATTGTACATAGAAATATAAAGATCAGCAATCATCATAGTAATATTCTTAAGGGGGATTCGCAACAGAGACATAAATTATAATTATCTACAGTACACATATTTATGGATCCTTAATTGTAACTGTAAAGGCGAAAACGAGGGCGTCCTAAACAACGCTGGGCTGACAATATTGTTTCTGTAGCAGGTGGGAAATGGATGGAAGCAGCAAAGAATAGAGATCAATGGAAGAAGCTGGAGGATGCCTATACCCGTGAAGGGGTTCCTACTCAAAAACCTACTTAATTTATTGTGTTTAATTGTATTTATATCTTTGTAATGGGTGGAAAAATAAAGCCTTTTATATTTTTTATTTTATAATTGTAACTCTCTACTAAATACTATAAAGTTTATACACAGAAACACAAACAACAGAACTGTTCATTAACTAACTTCATTGCATAAAATAATACTCTCTTTACACATCATTAAAATTGATTACAATACGTCGTTAATTAAAACATTCGATAATATTTAATTATTGAACAATACTAACGAAATATAATAATTAATTGTTGCAAACATCAAATACAGTTCCGTTGGCCTCCATATATTAATTAAAGCGACGTATCGTAGGAAATTAAAAAAATAACATGAAATCAACATTAGTTTTATCGCAATATGTTGATATCAAAGGCCCGCCTGTTGTCCAGAACTTGGTATAAATATATAGAATTTTATTATTATAAGCCTCTCCAGTCAAACTAAACCTATTTCCTACTGTCTGAATATTTTTTGATTTCATTGACCTAATTTAAATCTTTAAATTTTAAAATTAAACATTTTCTTCTTCTTCCTGTGCCATCTTCTATCGAAGGTCGGCGATCATTAAGGCGATCTGTACTTTTGACACAGCAGCGCGAAACAAAGCACGAGTGCTTTTGTTGAACCACTGGCGCAAGTTCTTCAGCCAAGATGTTCTCCTTCTATCTACAGCTCTCTTCCCCTGGATCTTACCCTGTACGATCAAGTGCAGCAAATCGCACTTCGGGCTTCTTATGATAAGCCCCAGATACTCCAATTTCCTTCTTTTGATGGTTTTCAGCAGTTGTTTTTTTTTTTGTTGTTGGCACGTCGCAAGACTTCTATATTTGTGACCTTGTGTTTCCATGATATTCTCAGCATCCTCCTGTAGACCCACATTTCAAAGAGCAACAACATTTCAGACCCAAAAATTAAACTAATTTGTACTTAACAAAGAATTTAGATATTTTTTTATTTTTCTGTTTGGTATGCCTATTAAGTTACGACTTTTTGAACTTTACGACGGAAATCGAAACATTCTAATTTAGTACCTATCCTCTTTTTAATTTATTAAAAACAACAATACATTCTTTAAAAATGAAGAAACAATCCAGATACAACAAGTTCTACTAGATTTAATCAGGACATCCATGAATGTAGTCTGCCTGGTCGAGTCACATACTCCCGGATCAGTCAATTGTCGCCTGAACGAGTAGGATGAATCAATTTGCTCTCAACAACACCACAAATTGCACTGACGTTATAATATCATGAACGGATTCTACGTCAACGTTTGATACGTTTTACATTGCTTTTGATGCGGAGATGAGCTCTTGGATTGTATAGTATCTTGGAGACAGATAAGTCGGTTGACATCTGACAGCATTTGATATGTTCCATGTGTATGCGCCGCTACCACCTTTTTTCTTAGTAAGAGGAAGAGGATGGACAGTAGGTGGAAACCTATCCCGCTGGTGGAGTTTAGTCCCTCTACCGTTGGCACTTAGCGTCCAAATCCTGTCAGAGAACGAAGTTACGAGGCCACCGGCTATCTCGAGACACTGCTATCTAACAACAACTTCGACTACTTAGCTTTTTCTTTTTTTAGCATTTAATTTTACCTACTACCTACATGTGCTTATTGCATGATTGTCACTAGATAAATTAGTGTTTACCACTAATGTGTTTATGGTAAGATACACTCCGCGTTTAGAACACTCATAAAGTGATAACGTTTATGAAATGCAAAGCAATCTTGCAATAGATCGCATTCGTCTCAATTGCAATCGTGATTTCCTAAAATGACGCAACGTTTGCCACGGAATACTATTTTGAGATCGACATGCAAAATCTAAGGCGTAGTAGAAACTTGAATATTGTCGTTTCTATTTTATTATTTATCTTCGACTTTATAAGAAAGCGTTTATAGGCGTTTATAGGTTTATAGGCAAGCGGTATCCTTTTTATTATTAACTAACCAATTATGCCTTCCTGAATAAATCGATTTTCCAACACTGAAAGAGTTTTTCGAATCTTCGAACTTCGACTTTTCGAACTTTTCAGCTTAATTTGAATTAGGTTTTAAGAACACAGTGTATCAATTATAGAATATGAAGCTACTTACTCTGTTATTAAATTCACTTTATTTTATATTTTTTCTTAATAATTTTTACGCAACATTAATTCTTTGTAATACGTTCTTTAATTACCAGCGTTTTAAAAGATACTGAGATGCACTGATACGAGAGTTTCGCTGGAGAGTTTTACAACAAATCTACTTATCTTAACCAATTACTCGATTCTGATCCTTAATGTTATGGAAATAAGACTGATAATTGTATAGTCATTATATGTGTACTGTAAGGCTTATGATTAAAAGCAAATGACACCATAGTTTGCGTTCTGATTTGAAACTGACGCAGTTGTCTTCTTTCAATGACGTCCTATAATGAATTGTCTGTTTATCTGTTATCTTGGAAACTGTAAATTTTTCTATTTTTAATTTAACGTGAAAACTGCTGATTCACGCGAATATTGTAAATTTTTCCCTTTGTTTCTAAGTGGTATACTTTTTATTACTGCAGTGTGCATGAACACTGCTGTCGAGACACTTAAGAACGTATGTCGTTTAGTGTACGAACATAGAATCATTATATCTGGAATCAACATCATGAACAACAGTATGAAGCCAATTTAAAGTGCACCGATTGCGCGTAACTACACGATATTCTTGCGTTAGTGTACCGATGACACTCAATTCGTTTAACACACTAATAAAATATTACATACATGTGTATGTAACTTATGCAAGTTCTTTAAAATTTCACTTTGTTATTTATGATGTTGATTCAAAATATCGTGTTGTTACGCGCGATCGGTGCGCTTTAAATTGGCTTCATTCTGTTGTTCATGATGTTGATTCCAGATGTAATAATTCTATGTGTGCGAATAACTATTTTTAAAGTTATGTACTGACATAATAAGCTTTTATACTGCAGCTGACGTAGGTACCTACTCTAAAACTATAAAAGTCGAATTTGTGAAAATGTTAATTTAACCTTTTCTGTTATTAGGTTCAAATGGCGAATTATTTTGGTAAAGGTAAATCTATAATGTACTGCTATTAAAAAATCGAACACGAAACTGTTACCAACTAAGATTAAAACCAATTATAACAAAAATAAAAACCGTATAGTATCTTCGAATTAGCGTTATAGTATTAAATTCCCTAGATGATTCAACGCAGATGCACTAAGTCTAAAATATGTACTTAAAAACCATATTAAAAGTATAAAATCAACAAATGCAAACTTCACTAAAAGTTGCAAAACGACTGACACGATTCAATCATCGATTCAATTTAATCGAGACACAAAATCATGCAAACGTACGGAAGCGAACTCAAGTTTTTATTTTACATGTTGGCGCGAAGTTGCGTGACCGAACGAAACTTGTGCTCGGGAATGTATTGTTTCCGAGTGTATTATATTTTTTTGCAACTTTGTCATTGGTCGGAAATGTTTTTTGTGTAACGTCTGTTATGCTTCGATAATTGTATCGATACTGGATCGAACTAGATCGATCAAATTATTGGATTGCGATTTTTTTGCGATTCTATTGGAGATCTAGTCTTGTTTTATGAAATGAAAACTATAGAAATACTAGTTATTCTTAAAGTCGTCATTTCCTAAATAAGTACATACCTAAAACTCACAGATCTTTGCGAAAAAAATACTCCACTAATCACAAAGTTAGAAATAAAAAAATTGTTGTTCTGTTTATAAAGAGAATTTACATAAAATTTTCAAGACCAAAATTAGCCAAATCAGCTCAGCCGTTTTCAAGTTTTAGCGATACAAACGAACAGGAATCCATTTTTACACATTCAAAAAATACCAAAATTATCACAGAGAGACCATAAATCCATAAAAATCATATTGCCAACGAACATTAATGAAGCTATACGACGCGAACGAAGTAGCGCGAGAAGCATTGTACCAACACATATTCAAGTGCTTCGTCAGTATGTGTACGTATGTGACGTACACCATGATTAATTTCAGAGACGCTTGACATTACCAACGGTTAATAACCTTTTGGAGCTGGTTATAAGTTAACAAGATTTTAGTGTTACAGAATATTATTATTACAAGCTTTATATGAATTAACTAACGGGCTGAATCTTGCAAATTAAATTTGACAAACTTCCCGCTTCAAATCCGGCCGACTTGTACCTCTAAATCTAAATGTGAAAAGATTTATGTACAATTTTACACAACACCACTGGCTAAAAACGGTGAAGGAAAACATCGTGAGGAAACCTGCATGTCGTAAAAGGGTTCTAAAAATCCTTTGAAGATATGTGAAGTCCCCAATCCGCATTGGGCAAGCGTGGTGGACTATGCCTAAACCCCTCTTCGGAAGAGACCTGAGCCCAACAGTGGGCATAGGTTGGAACAGAAACTTCCCGGTTTCCGATTGAGCTGACATTTCGCAAGCAGATATATATTGCGTGACAATGCATTAATATGAATGGCGCTGATCTGATGATGGAATCGAAAGGTGGTTATAGGAACTCATAAGCTGAATAAGATAGACCCGTTGTCTCGTTTTACTTGTATATTAGCTAACAATTTAATGCTGCATGATATCCAGATCTAAAAAGCTTGTTTTTAAAAAGTTTTATTTAAAACAAATTATTCATTATTGAAAAAGAATTATGTGCAATTTTTCACAACACCACTGGCTAAAAACGGTGAAGGAAAACATCGTGAGGAAACCTACATATCGGAAAAGGGTTCTAAAAATCCTTTGAAGATATGTGAAGTCCCCAATCCGCATTAGGCAAGCGTGGTGGACTATGCCTAACCCCTCTTTGGAGGAGACCTGAGCTCAGCAGTGGGCAGTAATGGGTTGTTACAGTACAGTACAGTACATTCATTCCGGGATTGTCGTATGTTCTGTAATAATAAGATAATTATACAGGATGATTTCCTAGTGAGGGTACATATTGAAGGTCATGGTAGCTGATGGTTATATACGACCAGTAAAAATATTATTACCAAAGAATATGGCTTAATGCCTTTGTGAACGACAGAATGAGCCCGGTGCAGGCTTTCGTGTACAGACATGATCATAGTAGACAAACACGTGTAAAATCCTGTATATAACAAACTTAACTTGAAAGTAAATAACTCTTATGTACGAATCATGTCTGGACATGAAACCTCGCTTACACGTGTCACGCACAAAACGCGCCCTATTGGAGAACAGCGAAACGAGAACGTGGCCGTGTGGGTGATCGGTCGGACACTTAGCTCAAACGCGTCATAGTCATAGGTTCTAATAGGATGAATTTTAGCCCTAAATCCAACTGGAATGCAGCCAAAACCCTGGGAGACCTTCCTTTTATATTTTTTAGTTGTATTTAACCAATTTAGATTGTTTTTTGCTTATTTTTAGTTCTTAAAACCAACTTAGAGTCATTGAGGTCTCCCAGGGACAAAACATGCACGATTCAGGGCTGAAACAGTTTAATTTATGTGTACTTAGGTTAATTCTAGTATATAATGATGATTTATAGTAAATATATAATGTAGTTTTTGTTTAAATGAGAAAAAACGTTTGTCAATTTTATAAGTAAATTTACAGCAAGATTATGTAAAATTCGTGCTCAAAACTAATATTATTAGAAAGGTTTATATGAAATCCAATTGGAATAAACGTTAGAAATGTATAATATCAAGTAAATAAGAAAATATTGAAGTAAATATGTATCGAGCATACTAGTTACGTCATACGCGGCGGCCCAAGCGCGACTGAGCGCAGGGTTTTTTTTTTTTTTTTTTTTTTTGGGATAGGAGGAATCGCTGTTGGCCCTCAGGCCTTTACAGCTTCGCCAGGATGGAGGTGCGAGCTCAGAAGGGGCTCAGCTGAGAAAGGGTAGGAAGGGACTGCTAAAAGTCGCCACAAGGCAACTTGTTAGCACATAATGATTCTACCACTGGATTCGGAACGCGACCCAACTGAGAAGAACCAGCAAGAAACTCAGCGGGCGTGCAAATAATGAAAAGCAGTACACCAGAAAATAATTTATTAAATAACAAACTAAAACGAACTTGCAGGAAACGGGTGATGATGATGACGCTTCATGGGGCACGTAGAACTCTGCGTCGAGCTCGACGATGACGAGTGAGGAATCCGGGGCGCCGTCTCGGTCTGTCAGCATTAGGGCTGTCAGCGAGCAGCGTCGTCAGCGCGTCGGGAGGGTCCGTGAGGACGTGTCGCGGGCGTCGGCGTTTCGCCTTACGGGCGTGGGCGGGGTCGGGCGCGTAGTTCGCGGCGGCTACGATGAGAGGATTACTATGATCCTCCGCGGTCTTGAAGTATCGCTCGGAAGCTTGCTTCAAGAACTTAGAGACGGGGACGAGGTCGAAATCGTCATGAAGGTCGACGTTCCGCATATACCACGGAGCACCGACGGCCTTTCGCAGAAACCGATTCTGCAGAACCTGGAAGGACTTTAGGTGGGAACGCGCCGCATGAGCGAACGCTGGACTTGCATAAGTCATGATGGGTCTGACGCAAGTTTTGTAAAGAGTCAACTTATTACGAAGTGACAATTTACTACGCTTGCAGATCATGGGGTTGAGTCTACCGAGGATGAAAGCGGCGCGATCGCGCACGGCTTTGATGTGCTGACGGAAGGTCATGGCACGATCGAAGATGACACCTAAGTATTTGACCTGACGGGCCCAGGGAATGGGGCGACCGTAGAGAGTGACTGGGGGAGTTTCATTCCTCCGGAGAGTACGACTGCGGGACTCCGCAGTCGGGAGACGCCTCGAGGATCTTTCGAAGAGCACAGCTGTACTCTTCGCAGGGTTCACTTCGATGCGCCACTTCCGAAACCAATGACCTAATGCTGTGGCGGCTGCCTGAAGTTGTTTGACGATGAATGCCCTGTTTCTATCGGAATAGAAAACGGCAGTGTCATCGGCGAAGAGAGCCAGTGAGGTGGGGAAAGTACGAGGAATATCACTCGTAAACAAACTGAAGAGTAGGGGGGCGAGGACGGAGCCCTGAGGGACTCCGGCGTTAATGGGACGAGAGGAGGAACGGACGCCCTCCAATCGATACCGAAACGAGCGATTCGACAGGTAGTCTCGAATGATGAGCACGAGACGATCTGGCAGACCCAGTTCGTACAGCTTGTACAGCAAGCCGTTGTGCCAGACTCTGTCGAACGCCTTCGCGATATCGAGAAAGAGAGCGCCCGTGTAGACGGGCCTGACGGGACTGTTCAGACCGGTGAGGATGTGCTCCGTGAGGCGGTGCACTTGTTGGGTACACGAATGTCTGGCGCGGAATCCAAACTGTTCGTCGGGGAGGAGGTGGTTGGAAGACACAAAGTCCCAAAGGCGTCTGTAGAGCACCCGCTCATACAGTTTGCCTAGGGACTGAAGGAGGCTAATGGGACGGTAACTACTCGGGTCGTTACGGGGTTTACCGATTTTAGGAATGCCGATAACTTCTGCTTCTTTCCAGATATCCGGAAAGGCGCAGTGTGTCATAGCGGCATTGAAAATGGTGACGAGGAAGCAAATAAGTTGCCCGGGAAAGAGTTTGAGAACTCTATTGGAGATGCCGTCGGAGCCGGGCGCCTTGCGAGACTTCGAGTACTTAATGAGATCTTTCACCTCGTCGGTGGTGACGGGGGGTAAAGAGACCGTGGGCGGAAGGGAAGATCTGCGCGCGACTTCCCTGTCCACCATTTCGACGTGCGCGGGGTCCGCGGTGGCATCGCTGAGCGTACACTGGGCTTCCAGTGAATCCGCCAACAGCTCCGCCTTCTCATCGTCATCGAACGCTACGCGACCACCAGCGGGGTGGTTGAGAGGCGGCAACGTCATAGTCGAGTCGTTCCTTAGAGTCCGAGCTAACTGCCAGTACGCTAAGTGGGAGGGTTTGATTCCTTCAAGAAAGGAACCCCACCTGGAGTTCCGATGCTCTGCAATGCGACGCCTCACATCACGCTGCAAGGCGCGCATGCGAACCCGGTTCTCCACGGTGGGGTAGGAGTCGAAGGCTCGGATCGAAGCGTTTTTAGCTCGGATGAGCTCCCTAATTTCATCGGGCAGTTTGAAGCGGAGAAAAGCATCCGCCTCGACCTGCCTCGATGCCCTATCTATGTGAGACTTAATGTCTGAAGTGAATGCGTGAAGCGCCTCTGTGGTTTCCTGAAGGGAAGGAGTGGACTGATCCGGGCCTTCAGAGAGAAGGAGGAACGGCGTCCGCCAGGCTGGCGCCTAAGACGTGCCAATCGACGACGGTTTTCATGATGGGTTCCGCTGAAGGCGGGGGGCCTAACTGCATGATAACCGGGCGGTGATCCGAATCTAATTCAGAATGCACCTCGATAGAATGCAAGCGCAATGTCACATTCTTGAGAAGGGCCATGTCCAGGATATCCGGCCGATGCTGGATATTGTACGGATAATGAGTCGGTTCGAGAGGGGCTACGATATCGAACTCCAGGACGTCAATCAGACTATCGAGACGTCTGCCGTTCGGGGTTGTGGCGAGGCAACCCCACCTAGCATGCTTGCAGTTGAAGTCCCCCGCCAGAATGACGGAGTTCCCCATACCGAGAAGCGCCTCGAGGTCGCTTTGCAAGACTGGTTTGTCGGGAGGGAGATAGACGGACGCGATGACGATGGACGAGTGGCCCGTCAGTGCGATGCGGCACACCGACGCTTCCATGTTAACGAGCGCGGGGGGATCGAGCGGCACGCAATGCAACACTCTCCGGTAGTAGACGGCAGTCCCACCTCCGGATGAGGTGAGTCTGTCGTTCCTAATCATGACGTAGTTCGCGATTCGGGGGTCACGCGTCGAAGGATTGAGGAACGTTTCCTGCATTAAGAAAATATCAACTTGATGACTTCGTAAAAAGTCAGCAATTTGATCGCGTTGAGAGTAGAGACCGTCGGCGTTAAAAAGACCGACGGTGAGGGCGTGGGGCCTACTTCTTTGCGGTGTACTACCCATAATTAAGTTAGTTAATTTTAGAGCGCGCAAGCGGATGCGCTGGGGAAGTTATATTTTGATTTTGGAGGCCGTAGGAGAACGCCTGCCACACGTCAAAGTATGTCAGGAATACCTCCATTCGATCCCCTTCTACACCGCAGGCGTTGTACGCCTCAATAAAAGACAGAAAACGCTCGGGCGAGACCGATTTCAGGACATGAAAGAACGCGGCGTTTTCCTTCATGAACCCGCTAGAGAGCGCCGGGCGCTGAGAGACGGGAGCGCGGGGCACCGGTTGTGCCAAGAGGGCGGGCGGAGCCGGGACGGCGGCGGGGGGCGCGCGTGAAATTGGTTGCGCTGCGGGTGCGCGAGTGCCCGGAAGGGGCCAGGCGTTAGTCTTGGGCAGCGGTGCCGGAACGAACTTTTCCACCGGCGGCGGTTGGGGGGCCCTAATCTTATTTTGACGCGCGGTGCGTCGGTTAGGCTTCGGAGCCATCGGGCAGCCGCGGTAGTTGGCCGTGTGGCCAGCTCCGCAGTTCACGCACGACGGGGGCCCCGTCGCGGTGTCCCTACGCCGTGGACAGTCGGCTGTCGCGTGGTCGTCCAGGCACTTCACGCAGCGCGGGCGCGCGAAGCAGTTCCTGGCAGAGTGACCATATTGTTGGCAGTTGTGACACTGCCCGGGCATGTCCCTCTTGTGAGGGGCCTCAAATTTGAGACCCGATAGCTGGCAGACAGTCTTCAATTTGAAGATCTGCTTGCCGCGGTCGGAAGCCTCGACGATGGCAAGGACCATGTTATATGGTTCCTTGCCTCTGGCCTTGTACATCCGGTGTACGGTCACTGCTGGGACTCCTTGGGAGATGAGATCCTCTTTGATGAGGTCAACCTCAATCTCCTTCGGAAGTCCGCGGATGACTACCCGGAGGTCGCGTTCCTCTTGGAGTGTATAAGTGTGAAAACCTATACGCTCCTTGCGGAGGAAACTAGAGAGGGCTCGGTGGTCCGAGGAGGTTGCCACCTTAACTTGAATGCCGGCGGCAAGGTTGCGCGCCGACAGGAAAGTGATGCCCTCCTCGCGGTTGTGGAGGGCATGGGAGACGTATTGCCACTTGCTCTTATCGCGGATGACAAGAGGTGGCGGGGGAGGACCGTCCGGCCGGCGGGGCGGCGGAGAAGGGGAAGCACGTGACGAGCTAGTCGAGGATGATGAGGCCGGCCTCGGACGAGGGCCGCCGTCGGCCCTGGTGATCTTGGTTGCGGCCTTCTCGCGGGAGGAGGCCGCCCTTTTTTTGCCCTTGGAGACAACTTCGGTGAAGCCGTCACCTTGGGCGACGATCTCCTCGACTTCCATGTCGAGGAGCTCGTTCGAGGGCGAAGCGGGAGGGGTGCGGCGCGGGGCACCGGGCGCGGTTTGAGATGACGCGGGTTGGGATGTCGCGGGAGGCGCGGCGGGGGTGGACGCGGAGTCCGCTGTCCGGAGCGGAGCGCTCGCGGGCGCCGGGGATTTCCGTGGTTTCAGCACGGTCGCCTTAAGGGCAGGGGGTATCGGGGTCGCCGGTTTAGCCTTCGGGGCTGCGGGTTTAGCCTTAGGGGCTGCGGGGGTGGGTGAGACGGCATTCGCGGATGCCGTGGGTAGGGCGGGGTTTTGTCGCGGGTCTCGTGTCGCTGACGGGATCTTCTGCGCGAGGTACCGCTGGTAGCTCGTCCAAACCTCCGGGTGTTGGCTCCGCAGGAACTCTGCCAGGCCTCTCTCCGCTTGGAGAGAGGCCATCTCGTACAAAGCTAAACCGCCTTAAAGAAGGCGGGTCCCTAATACGACCTCGCTCCCTGGGCAGTGAATGCCACTGCAAGCAGAAACGCAGGGAACGGCAATTCGCCTTGAAAAAGGCGAATTGTTTGACGATTGCCCTAAACTAACTAGCCCTCAAGGCGGTGAATGGCACCGCAAACCGATACAAGAGGGGCACCAGCGCCTTGATAAAGGCACTAATGAGAACAAAAAAAACAAAAAAGGATCGCCGACAAACGACCACAACGATCAAACGAAGACCGCGCCGAAGCACAATCAACGTGACGTCAGGCGCGTGTGAGCGGGCACGGTTTTAGGGCCTTGGGGATGTCCCCCGCTGCCCAGGCCAGACACCCCGCCTTACGAGGCGGGGGTAATCAGGTGCAAGCCCTTTAGCCGCCGAAAGCCAGTAGCAGACAAACCGATTACGCGGCTACAACATTCAGGCATTGACAAATGCCGTAAGCTAAATGCTCGCAGTCGTCGTCCGGTGCAGACGTGCTCTTGTACGTTCTGTATTGAACGCTCGCTGTGTCCGTACGATACGCCCATCTCGCTCACACGCGCCTGACGTCACGTTGATTGTGCTTCGGCGCGGTCTTCGTTTGATCGTTGTGGTCGTTTGTCGGCGATCCTTTTTTGTTTTTTTTGTTCTCATTAGTGCCTTTATCAAGGCGCTGGCCTCTCTCCGCTGGCAGAGTTCCTGCGGAGCCAACACCCGGAGGTTTGGACGAGCTACCAGCGGTACCTCGCGCAGAAGATCCCGTCAGCGACACGAGACCCGCGACAAAACCCCGCCCTACCCACGGCATCCGCGAATGCCGTCTCACCCACCCCCGCAGCCCCTAAGGCTAAACCCGCAGCCCCGAAGGCTAAACCGGCGACCCCGATACCCCCTGCCCTTAAGGCGACCGTGCTGAAACCACGGAAATCCCCGGCGCCCGCGAGCGCTCCGCTCCGGACAGCGGACTCCGCGTCCACCCCCGCCGCGCCTCCCGCGACATCCCAACCCGCGTCATCTCAAACCGCGCCCGGTGCCCCGCGCCGCACCCCTCCCGCTTCGCCCTCGAACGAGCTCCTCGACATGGAAGTCGAGGAGATCGTCGCCCAAGGTGACGGCTTCACCGAAGTTGTCTCCAAGGGCAAAAAAAAGGGCGGCCTCCTCCCGCGAGAAGGCCGCAACCAAGATCACCAGGGCCGACGGCGGCCCTCGTCCGAGGCCGGCCTCATCATCCTCGACTAGCTCGTCACGTGCTTCCCCTTCTCCGCCGCCCCGCCGGCCGGACGGTCCTCCCCCGCCACCTCTTGTCATCCGCGATAAGAGCAAGTGGCAATACGTCTCCCATGCCCTCCACAACCGCGAGGAGGGCATCACTTTCCTGTCGGCGCGCAACCTTGCCGCCGGCATTCAAGTTAAGGTGGCAACCTCCTCGGACCACCGAGCCCTCTCTAGTTTCCTCCGCAAGGAGCGTATAGGTTTTCACACTTATACACTCCAAGAGGAACGCGACCTCCGGGTAGTCATCCGCGGACTTCCGAAGGAGATTGAGGTTGACCTCATCAAAGAGGATCTCATCTCCCAAGGAGTCCCAGCAGTGGCCGTACACCGGATGTACAAGGCCAGAGGCAAGGAACCATATAACATGGTCCTTGCCATCGTCGAGGCTTCCGACCGCGGCAAGCAGATCTTCAAATTGAAGACTGTCTGCCAGCTATCGGGTCTCAAATTTGAGGCCCCTCACAAGAGGGACATGCCCGGGCAGTGTCACAACTGCCAACAATATGGTCACTCTGCCAGGAACTGCTTCGCGCGCCCGCGCTGCGTGAAGTGCCTGGACGACCACGCGACAGCCGACTGTCCACGGCGTAGGGACACCGCGACGGGGCCCCCGTCGTGCGTGAACTGCGGAGCTGGCCACACGGCCAACTACCGCGGCTGCCCGATGGCTCCGAAGCCTAACCGACGCACCGCGCGTCAAAATAAGATTAGGGCCCCCCAACCGCCGCCGGTGGAAAAGTTCGTTCCGGCACCGCTGCCCAAGACTAACGCCTGGCCCCTTCCGGGCACTCGCGCACCCGCAGCGCAACCAATTTCACGCGCGCCCCCCGCCGCCGTCCCGGCTCCGCCCGCCCTCTTGGCACAACCGGTGCCCCGCGCTCCCATCTCTCAGCGCCCGGCGCTCTCTAGCGGGTTCATGAAGGAAAACGCCGCGTTCTTTCATGTCCTGAAATCGGTCTCGCCCGAGCGTTTTCTGTCTTTTATTGAGGCGTACAACGCCTGCGGTGTAGAAGGGGATCGAATGGAGGTATTCCTGACATACTTTGACGTGTGGCAGGCGTTCTCCTACGGCCTCCAAAATCAAAATATAACTTCCCCAGCGCATCCGCTTGCGCGCTCTAAAATTAACTAACTTAATTATGGGTAGTACACCGCAAAGAAGTAGGCCCCACGCCCTCACCGTCGGTCTTTTTAACGCCGACGGTCTCTACTCTCAACGCGATCAAATTGCTGACTTTTTACGAAGTCATCAAGTTGATATTTTCTTAATGCAGGAAACGTTCCTCAATCCTTCGACGCGTGACCCCCGAATCGCGAACTACGTCATGATTAGGAACGACAGACTCACCTCATCCGGAGGTGGGACTGCCGTCTACTACCGGAGAGTGTTGCATTGCGTGCCGCTCGATCCCCCCGCGCTCGTTAACATGGAAGCGTCGGTGTGCCGCATCGCACTGACGGGCCACTCGTCCATCGTCATCGCGTCCGTCTATCTCCCTCCCGACAAACCAGTCTTGCAAAGCGACCTCGAGGCGCTTCTCGGTATGGGGAACTCCGTCATTCTGGCGGGGGACTTCAACTGCAAGCATGCTAGGTGGGGTTGCCTCGCCACAACCCCGAACGGCAGACGTCTCGATAGTCTGATTGACGTCCTGGAGTTCGATATCGTAGCCCCTCTCGAACCGACTCATTATCCGTACAATATCCAGCATCGGCCGGATATCCTGGACATGGCCCTTCTCAAGAATGTGACATTGCGCTTGCATTCTATCGAGGTGCATTCTGAATTAGATTCGGATCACCGCCCGGTTATCATGCAGTTAGGCCCCCCGCCTTCAGCGGAACCCATCATGAAAACCGTCGTCGATTGGCACGTCTTAGGCGCCAGCCTGGCGGACGCCGTTCCTCCTTCTCTCTCTGAAGGCCCGGATCAGTCCACTCCTTCCCTTCAGGAAACCACAGAGGCGCTTCACGCATTCACTTCAGACATTAAGTCTCACATAGATAGGGCATCGAGGCAGGTCGAGGCGGATGCTTTTCTCCGCTTCAAACTGCCCGATGAAATTAGGGAGCTCATCCGAGCTAAAAACGCTTCGATCCGAGCCTTCGACTCCTACCCCACCGTGGAGAACCGGGTTCGCATGCGCGCCTTGCAGCGTGATGTGAGGCGTCGCATTGCAGAGCATCGGAACTCCAGGTGGGGTTCCTTTCTTGAAGGAATCAAACCCTCCCACTTAGCGTACTGGCAGTTAGCTCGGACTCTAAGGAACGACTCGACTATGACGTTGCCGCCTCTCAACCACCCCGCTGGTGGTCGCGTAGCGTTCGATGACGATGAGAAGGCGGAGCTGTTGGCGGATTCACTGGAAGCCCAGTGTACGCTCAGCGATGCCACCGCGGACCCCGCGCACGTCGAAATGGTGGACAGGGAAGTCGCGCGCAGATCTTCCCTTCCGCCCACGGTCTCTTTACCCCCCGTCACCACCGACGAGGTGAAAGATCTCATTAAGTACTCGAAGTCTCGCAAGGCGCCCGGCTCCGACGGCATCTCCAATAGAGTTCTCAAACTCTTTCCCGGGCAACTTATTTGCTTCCTCGTCACCATTTTCAATGCCGCTATGACACACTGCGCCTTTCCGGATATCTGGAAAGAAGCAGAAGTTATCGGCATTCCTAAAATCGGTAAACCCCGTAACGACCCGAGTAGTTACCGTCCCATTAGCCTCCTTCAGTCCCTAGGCAAACTGTATGAGCGGGTGCTCTACAGACGCCTTTGGGACTTTGTGTCTTCCAACCACCTCCTCCCCGACGAACAGTTTGGATTCCGCGCCAGACATTCGTGTACCCAACAAGTGCACCGCCTCACGGAGCACATCCTCACCGGTCTGAACAGTCCCGTCAGGCCCGTCTACACGGGCGCTCTCTTTCTCGATATCGCGAAGGCGTTCGACAGAGTCTGGCACAACGGCTTGCTGTACAAGCTGTACGAACTGGGTCTGCCAGATCGTCTCGTGCTCATCATTCGAGACTACCTGTCGAATCGCTCGTTTCGGTATCGATTGGAGGGCGTCCGTTCCTCCTCTCGTCCCATTAACGCCGGAGTCCCTCAGGGCTCCGTCCTCGCCCCCCTACTCTTCAGTTTGTTTACGAGTGATATTCCTCGTACTTTCCCCACCTCACTGGCTCTCTTCGCCGATGACACTGCCGTTTTCTATTCCGATAGAAACAGGGCATTCATCGTCAAACAACTTCAGGCAGCCGCCACAGCATTAGGTCATTGGTTTCGGAAGTGGCGCATCGAAGTGAACCCTGCGAAGAGTACAGCTGTGCTCTTCGAAAGATCCTCGAGGCGTCTCCCGACTGCGGAGTCCCGCAGTCGTACTCTCCGGAGGAATGAAACTCCCCCAGTCACTCTCTACGGTCGCCCCATTCCCTGGGCCCGTCAGGTCAAATACTTAGGTGTCATCTTCGATCGTGCCATGACCTTCCGTCAGCACATCAAAGCCGTGCGCGATCGCGCCGCTTTCATCCTCGGTAGACTCAACCCCATGATCTGCAAGCGTAGTAAATTGTCACTTCGTAATAAGTTGACTCTTTACAAAACTTGCGTCAGACCCATCATGACTTATGCAAGTCCAGCGTTCGCTCATGCGGCGCGTTCCCACCTAAAGTCCTTCCAGGTTCTGCAGAATCGGTTTCTGCGAAAGGCCGTCGGTGCTCCGTGGTATATGCGGAACGTCGACCTTCATGACGATTTCGACCTCGTCCCCGTCTCTAAGTTCTTGAAGCAAGCTTCCGAGCGATACTTCAAGACCGCGGAGGATCATAGTAATCCTCTCATCGTAGCCGCCGCGAACTACGCGCCCGACCCCGCCCACGCCCGTAAGGCGAAACGCCGACGCCCGCGACACGTCCTCACGGACCCTCCCGACGCGCTGACGACGCTGCTCGCTGACAGCCCTAATGCTGACAGACCGAGACGGCGCCCCGGATTCCTCACTCGTCATCGTCGAGCTCGACGCAGAGTTCTACGTGCCCCATGAAGCGTCATCATCATCACCCGTTTCCTGCAAGTTCGTTTTAGTTTGTTATTTAATAAATTATTTTCTGGTGTACTGCTTTTCATTATTTGCACGCCCGCTGAGTTTCTTGCTGGTTCTTCTCAGTTGGGTCGCGTTCCGAATCCAGTGGTAGAATCATTATGTGCTAACAAGTTGCCTTGTGGCGACTTTTAGCAGTCCCTTCCTACCCTTTCTCAGCTGAGCCCCTTCTGAGCTCGCACCTCCATCCTGGCGAAGCTGTAAAGGCCTGAGGGCCAACAGCGATTCCTCCTATCCCAAAAAAAAAAAAAAAAACGTGTCGGCAGAGGTTCTCGAGATTTCCCTCTCACCGGAACAGAAGAAAAGAAGAACAGAAGAAAAGAAGAAAGCCTTGAAGAGGCCGAACCCCTGCCGCCCCGCACCCCGAACCCCTGCCAGGCCGCAGTACTGAAAAAAGGCGTTTCATTTGAAGAATCCCTGCTCCTGCTCTCCTCGGCGGCACCGTCCCGTGCTCCGGTCAGACACAACTACATCAGAGCTATCGAGAAGGTGGAGCTGTAACCCGAACCGGCCGTCCTAGCATCAATTACAGTCCACTGCTCTCCGGCCAGAGCTCCACCCCGTTCAGCCTTAGTAATCGCAACTTAAAAATATCTAAAATTCTTGCAAAATGATGATTTTTCGACAGCTGATGGGTGTGGCGGAGGTGTGGGATGCGCGAGATCACTAGAGGTCATTAGTCAACACTCTTTAAGCCGAAATTGTTTATGTTTGAGGTAATTTGTCAAATTTAGATTTAAAAAAAAAAATGTAATTTTACCTTAGATTTTTTGTTATATTCCGTATTATAACAGAGTACTCATCACCCTCCTGCAATGTGTACCCTCTCTAACAAGTCACCCTGTAAATAGGTAAGTTGAAGGTATATTGTGGTATCATAAAGTTACATTGATGACATTCAAAAACTTAATTCAAAAGCAACAGGTTAAGAAAAGTCTTAGATTGCCTTACATTGCCCTGGCATTGCAGAGGTTCATGAGCAATGGTGACCGTTTACCATCATGTGGACCGTAGGCTCGTTTATCTATCTTGCAATAAAAAACTGCAACTTACTAATTAAGCGTTACTTGCTGAAACTTGCCGGTTTTCCCAGTAATGTCAGCTTAATCGGAAACCGGGAAGTTTGGCAAATTTATGTCGCGGCATATAAATTGAAATAAGAATCAAAAATATAACAACATTATAACGGTTTCATTACAACGTGATAAGTACCAATTAAAACAAACGTCATGCCAATATTAATTAACGTAATCGTAAAACTGAAATCGGAATAAATGAATAACCGTTATTACTAATGTTATATAAAATATAAACGATGTTACTATAAATGTTGTTAATTTTTTCGTACCTATCAATTAATGTGTAGATGATTATGTTAATAAGTAGTATTGATATAATGGGTATCTACGATGTAACCGCGATTCATTAAACTAGGGCTGAATGCTAAGAACATTGATAAAATACAAAAAAATACATGCTCGTTGAGTTTCTTTCGTTCGTTCGTTCTTTTGAAAGCGGAGGTTAAAATATTTCTTTTGGACTGATATTAGCTTAATAACGTTAACACGTATGATCTTTCGTCTGTGTTTATAATAGTCTTACCTATATTTAAAAATACTACCCGACACGCATCGCAACATCTTCGACGTCTCAAACAAATAAAACCATAGTGTATAAATTTGACATGTAAAAATAAACAAACTATGAGACAAAAAATGTAATTGAACCAATTGTAACACAATGGTAAGAAGTACCGTTAAACAAATGTAGGATCATTGATCTCATAATGAGTTTATTTGAAATCATCATTTATCTTATAACACACTCGGAACAGTTTGTATATATCATGGCTTAGGCCTTAGAATATACAATTCTGTATTACCTATAATGATACAGTTATAATTTCTAGATTCTTCTATTACGCCTTCGCCCGCAGCGGAGCATTTTAATATCGAAGAAATTTAAGCATTCTCAACTTTAAGACTTATTCTAATGATCTAGTGATTTCGCATTGAAGTTAAGGTGTGTATTGTTTTTTATTGCCGTATAAGCAGACTGAATAAGAGCCACCTATCTGTTATGTCTTTGCAGTCGCTCATGGCTTCTGCAATATCAGAGGACACTATGGAATCGCTACCTATTCTTAAGGACTATCGTCAAACGTTGAAGAAGAAAATATGATAAATTACTAACACGATATTACATGAAGTGGGCACTAAAGTCAACACTTCAAACCACCATGAGTTAATCTATCACAAAGATGGACAAATGTCTCGCTCAGCACGCCCTTGCGTCCGTGGGAGGGTGACACGCGGTCCAGCCATCTTGGCGGGCTTCGGATAGCCCGCCGACCGAGAGAGCCGGTGGCCGTATTGCCGGCGGCTGCCGGTTCGGCGTCCGGGGGCGGCGTGACGGAAAAGTGTGCCGAGAGCGTTAAGCGTCGCGCCGTCCCTCAAAACCCCGTGCTGGGTTCTGGCCTCAGCCGGGGTTCGGACGCTGAGTGTGAGCGGTTGGAGGTTTTAGTGCGGTTCAACTCCCACATACCCCGCCCGCGGGGCGGGCGGGGATCCGGTGATTTCCTCCAACTGAAAAAAAAAAAAAAAAAAAAGCTGGACAAATAGTAGTTTGCAACACACGAAATTTTCTCAGATACAGCGCGATAAGGAACTTCGTTCCAAAAAGAGAGAAGCGAAACACACAATTACAATACAAGTAATAGTTTTCTTTTCCATTCATCGTCATCTAATTTAAACATAATCAGGTAAAATCAGTTCTTTCCGTGACAAATGTATTTCTTGTGTTGGAAAGCACGCATGTGATTATTCGTGAAAACGGAAAACTCAGTTCCGATTGCTATTGTTTGCTTTGACAATTATTTACATTGATTTATAGACTCGTTCTGTATGTATTGTCTTATAGACTTTCTAAGAGATTCTATGGTTGAGTTTTTAGGTAAATGAGCGTTGAATAATTTTATCGATATGTTTTAACGTTTTAAGTCACATTCAGCACTACTGATGTTTCCCTCAGAACATAAATGTTCCCAGAAGCATCTTATATTAATGGCTCGCATAAATAATTTTCAAGATGAGGCATTTAACACCTACAACACATACTAATATCAATCTGTGCCGACAATTTATGATTGTAATCCCATTACTGGTGCCAAGTAACTTAATTTCAATCGCAAAAGAAGAGAGTTAAGAACATTTTCCAAAATAACTGCGCATTTGACACCATGAGTTGACTCTGCAGTGTGTTTTTAAGATCGCAAAACACTGATTATTTCATTGATATCTTTGTTACATCTTCTAGAAACTTCTGATTCACACAAAAAAAATCCTTTGTAATAACACACGTAACGAAACGCATATTTTCCATCAACGCGTTCATTTTCATGCAAATTTCAACAAGCACGCCAATTCAATCATTTAAAACTGATTCATAAATATTCGTCATTCTCCTTTCTCTTATTAATTAGTAAAATTTAATTGTATATTTGATCAGTCATATTGAATTATGAAATTACTTCAAAGAAAAAAAACAAATTATTTAAACACCTATTAGAAATAACAATCTCGTAATGAAATATACAATTGGTAGGTATTATTATTTTTATGCAGATTTAAGTACAATGGCGGACTTAATGTCTGAGGCATTATCTACCAGTCAACCAAGGGTGGAGCAGAGAGAACAATAAGTAGGTGTACAAGATAAGTGCACACATGAGCTTAAAACACGTAGAACAATATATACAGTAAGACAGACTGTTGTACCTAATGCAACTTTATGGTACAAAATTAGACTTCTTATGTGAAGTTTAAACACTTTTTATAACATATTGTGTAGTACTCATTTTAATTTTAATTATGTTACTCTATTGCAGTCCTTAAAATGTTCACTAATTATGAGCTTTTAAAAGTACATTGAATTATAACAAAAAAGACAAACTATAGTACCAACCAAAAATACATTTGCTTTATACAAATAATTATTATTTTTAAACCACTTAATTACATCATTTAAAGTAAAAAACATTGTATTTAACCTATTTAACGTTGCTATTTGAACTTATCTTACCATAGAGCGTGAGTAAACCGCATTGGAAGTAAATGTCAAATATTTTCCCGCCATTATGGAACGGCGGCCATTACTGTTTACGAGTATTAGATTACATTGACATTAAATGTAAACAATTGCATTTTACTTTCACTTTGTGATTTACGAGCATAATAATGGTTTTGTTTTGACCGACTGTATGGTGGTATTCAAATTAAGTGTTAGTTACTTTTTTTTCATCTTTTTTGATGTGAACCCATTACAGTTACTCTTTTTTTTTAAGTTAGGTACATCTTGAAATTAAATGTAATAACTCTTAGCTATTTTTAAAAAAATGGAAGTCAGTCCTTGTAATAAATTTACAGTGAGTAGAACTACTGATGTAGGTAGGTTCCTGCATACCTTCGTTTCTAATATTAAATCTGATTTTTACGTGTCCAACATGGTTTTGTAAATGGGTCCCGCAACACAAGCTACTGCTTAGTACGGGATCCACTGTACACCAATGATTGATGTAATTTTTATTCTTATTCTTATTCTTTATTGTACACAAAGCAACATAAAGGATAACACAATAATATGAAAAAAGCAGGTACAATAGCGAGCTTAACTCATGTATGATTTTTTATGGTAAATAAACAATTTTATTTTATTATACCTACAAGTATAAGTCTTACTTGTCTATTAGTCTTACTTGATCTAACTATATCTCCAAGTTCATTCGTTAAAATCCAAGAATGGCGCTAATCACTTTCAGGCCGACCGTCGTTGTTAAGACATTTAAACTAATGCTCGTTTATCAACTTTCTTTTTAATTACGTAATGTTCAACGTAAAACAAAAAAATAAGTTAAAACTCGCTAGTACCTGCGTAAAAGTTCGACAATAGTAGGACAATCAATTTAACAATGACATTAATTTAATTTCCCACATTCTACCATAAAAGACTTAATTTTTTTATGATCAACTCAGATTTATCATCAATATCAGAATTATTAGATCTTTCTTAATTTTCTGATAAGTTACGTAATAAAGACAATATTAGAATAATTACACTATCTTGCTAACTTTCTAACTAATAACTTTAAATATCTCAAACTACCCTCAATACAAATAAGAGAACGTTATTAATAAAGACATAATACCGAAAATTAGTTTTAATTAAAGAAATACAATCACTGGAATTTAAATTGAAATCCATACTATTCCTCACTAGATTCTACCCTAGTATCTCGAGTTTAATACCTACTATAAGCCCTAATAATACCATTGTTATTGAACCATAAGGTCTTTTTAAATATTGGATACCCTCAAAGAATATCTCAAGTCAAATTTTCAAATTTCTCCGTTATATAGCCTCCAGAAAACGCAGTCATCAAAAACATATAGTAAACTGTATAATAAATTAAATTAAAGCTAGACTTACCACTGATTTACTTTCCTACAACACACATGCACTGTCGCGAGAAACTACCACGTGTGGTTGCCACGGTATGCAGAAGCGGACTACACTCGCGTCGCCGTCGAGATAAGTGTACGATGTAAACGCACCCGCCTATTGTGTTCAAATTGTTATCAACTGCTGAAATTGAAACGATAGGAGCGTTGTGATACCACACCACATTGCGCTGGTGGTCAATGATGTCATAGTATTGAAAATATTTGGTAGATGTTTCAACAGCTGGATATGTGTATGTCTTAAGACTTTCTACATCAGCAGGTCTTACGATGCGTACTTCCAGTAGTTTTCCACCATTTTAAATACTTAGCAATTGACTTAGCAGTGGTTCCCGAATTATACAAGGAAAACGACATCTTAACCTCAACTGGGAATATCCCGCGTATGACAAGGAGTAAAAGTACTAGTAGAGATGCTTTCTTTAAGTTGTCAATGAATTGGATTTTAGGTGACAATGCTGACAACATGACGTACAACAGTTTTATGGCCTTGTGGTAGCAGACGAGGTAACCGGCCACCAGATCGTATGCCATTGCCGTTGCTTATGAACCTCTAGATTGTCAGACGATACTGCGAAGCCTACGGCCTATCTTTAGGGACTTTCTTCAAGCCTCTTTTGAAGAAGGACAAGTCATAGTCTTCAATGTTAGTTCCGAGACAAGAACACAATATTCTCTTCTAATGCGGGGCAGACAAACGTATGCTTTGTCGAAACTACAATGGCATGCGACACACCTCCGTTGAGAAAACGACAGTTTCAACACAATAATAAACTGGTAATGAAATTACTTTAAGCATTTCAAACATAAACCTTGTAATTTTTTGTGCCTTAATTCGCGTACGGGTCACGACCTCGTAAGAAAGTGAACCGTGCTACCAAACAACCGCTTTAGAGTAACGGGGCCTCGGCTCACCATTCTCCAACATTGTCGCTGTTTCAATACCTTATTAGATATAGGTATTGGTGTATTTTGTGTAAGAATAAACCATCTAACTTCTACTCGGAGTCGTAGTAGACATACAGTAGACTGACAAATAGAAAAGTTGCAATTAAGATCAATACTAAAGTACTCAGTCACAGTAAAACCATGCTAAGAAATTTCGTATGGAATAGGACACCCCTAATGTTTTAGAAACTAGACTTTTTCTGTGCAACATTTCACTCTAATGAAGCCTCACCACCTCCGAAATCTGGGGTGGCGCGACGGAAAAGAGTGCCAATGGCGTACGCGTGGCGCCGCCCCTCATAACCCCGTGCTGGGTTCTGGCCTCAGCCGGGATTCGGCCTCAGCGGTTGGAGGTTTTAGTGCGGTTTAACTCCCAGATACCCGGTGATTTCCTCCAACTGAAAAAAATAAATTAAAAAAACCTCCGAAATCTATATGCGAAGTCTCTCTTCTCAGTTTCATAGCCTGGATGCTGAGGTCATGACCATCAGTATTGCGGTAATTTCGTTCCTTCAAGAATATGTAATAGCTATTACCGAGATAATACAGATGCATACAAAAACTTAGGAGCACTGATATTGTTGTTACAATTTCAATTTCAGAGTATAACAATAAACCTATTAATATTCTATTCTTCCTCTATTGTAATACATTGTTACAGACTATAAAGTTTTTAGAACTTAAATATTCGTTTTTCTAGTACTCAAAATATAAGGAAGAAATACTAGACCTGTTTTTATAAGAAATCCGCAAATTCTGAACCTATGTATTGTGTTTTTAGGCGTTACGGTCTTTACAGTGATTTTTAGTTTTAGAAATTCTAAGAAATCTCAGGACAAGGAACTTGTACGTGTTTCCCGCGTTTTTTTCTGAAATCTAGACTTTATAATGTTTTTTTCAACTTCGTTTTAAACAAGTTTAAAACTTTTAGATTTTGTAGTTGATCTTTTTTCTGTTTTTAATTCAAATGCGTACCGTTTAGATGATTATCATTAATTACGAAAATAGGGATGATATACGTAGACACGTCAAATAAATAATACAAAACTTCGTATAATGTATCCATTTTATGAACATTATTAATATTTAATATTAACTGAGATAATACGTGTGTGTTTACAACAACAATACGCGATATATTTGAAACTGCAAAAACAATTGCAAACCTTAGCCGGCGATGACGTCACAATGCGGCCAAGGAAATTATAATTTTAATATTTTGTATAAAACCTTGTTTGCTTACAAAAACTAGAACGCACATGCTTACCTGTTGTAGCTAGGAACTTAAGATAAACGTTTCCAAACATACAAACACACACACAAAAACAAAATACAAACATATTTGTGTCCACTACACGTTACACTTGGCTCACCGGCGCTTGACTAAAAATACTTTTAATTTTTCTATCGCAAAAACTGGCCGGTGTCAAGGAGAACCGAGTAGAGTGTATACTAAGCACGAATAAGTGCAATGTTAAGTTATCCAAGTTGTCGGTCGATGACTCAAGCGACCAGCCGTGAAAAATGTAACGAATGGTGTCTGTACTCTGTACTGGTACTGTACTGTTCATAATATTTTCAAGTTATTATAATATACCTATTTTAATAACTCTCTTTTTTTATCTTTTATCTATTTATTTATTTATTAATTCATAGATAAGGATGTTAAGAGGCTGACTTTAGACTTTAGGCATTCTCTGCCAGAGCTACAGATATTAATGAAAAAAAAAGTAATTCTATGTTTAGTATTTTTGGTAGTTTTGATAGTTTCTTAAATGTTTTGTCCAACATTAAGAAGTTTGAATCAGGGATCACTGTTCTTAAGGATATTTAGGTGTTATAATTATTTGTTTTTTATTTGTCAATGCATAACAATAAAGTAAGTCATATAAATTTTCATTTATGGTTATTTATGGTAGGTAAGTCTGTTTCAAACTCTATCCTAGAATATTTTCGACTTTAGTACAATTAAAATCTCCTTAATAGGTTTTACTTACTATATATACAATATACAAGTAAATTCATAACTACCTTTTGCTGTATCATTATTTTTAGCTGTTTCTTTCCGATAAAATTGTTGATTACGAACAAAAATGCTATAATGCGTCACACTATCATGACGTCAAATGTAACTGAACTCCCGGGCGTAGGGTGCATGAAATTGTGAAGATTTTGTAATAAAAACATCGAGGTTTCTGAGAAACTTGGGGTAAACCTTACATCGAGATTTATCATCTTTCCTGGAATTCGATGATTTAAAATATGGACGGAATTAGTCTATTAAAAGATCGACTGAGTGGAGAAATTTTCCTGCTGAAAATGATGGATATAAAATGAGTTTTTATATGTATTTATATCACCAATGTATATTTGCACCAGTAAGTTTTAGGGGTTTTGAGGTCTGTAGTCTGTGCCTGTATTAACACCTTATGCCTACTAGTATGTTAGGTTTCCTCAGGCACAGTCCACACCACAGTCCTAGTGCGATATGGACAAATAAGAAGGTTACATACGTTTAACTTTTTTTTTTTTATTGCCTTGTAGGCAGACGAGCCAACGGGCCACCTGATCGTAAGTGGTTACCGTCGCTCATAAACCTCTGCAATGTCAGGGGACATTGAGGGGTCGCTACCGTCGTTTGTTCTACCCACTTACTTTCTCATTTTTTTTTACATAAATAAGTTAAGTTTTGCAGCAAGAATTGATTTCTTTGTATTCTTAAAGTAGTAGTTTGAAGTTTAAAGTCTTAAGTTTAAACTAAATTATTGTGATTATGTTTTTGTTCAGATCATGTTGATCATGTTTGTGTGAAGATCACCAAACATATAACACATTTACGGGAAAAATATTTCTTTAAATTAAGTTGAATGGGCCATAATTAAAAAAAAACAGATTATAAAGTGATTTCATAAAAAAGCACAATTTAATTTTTAAACTTTGTGTTAAAATATTTTTTGTATAAAATGTTAAAAACCTACATCGCTGACATTATTCGTTATCTTACTTTACACATGAATTTTAAAATCTTATCAAGCAGTTTTTATTCAAACAAAACTAACGTTCATTAACAATCTCAAAATTGACGTACGGATTTTCCAGGCTACGTTAGTCTGATGACCTTAATTATATTAGGTAAGTATTAAAAATTCTGTATTATTAGCCAGAATACACCTTATTCACCTTTTTGCAGGGGTCCATAAGGAATACTAACCATAAGTTGGAACATTTGTCCGTACATCTTTATACTCATCCACTCAACTGGGATGGGCAACCAAATTGGTTTGTTTACTTTCGCCAAGTCTGTGGCAGGAATCAAAACTGAGCACAGTTCTAAAACTTGTTTTGTTTACATTTTTTAATCGTCTCATATTTTACGGAGATGACATATTTTCCCTGAAAATGCAATACAGCATCGTTTAGTATGTAAATATTTACAAAAATATAACGTTTAATTAAAAATCAAAGTTAAAAATTATTGAAAAAAAATGGTTTTAAAAAGGGGCTCAAACACGGAATCAATTTCACCATCTAGCGAATAGTGACGTTCCCAGTTGAATGGATATACTTCTTATGTTCCATTTCTCCATTTCTAACCTAATAACGAAATGTTAAGAAATACAACCTTACGACTACAATGTTACAAACATATACAAAATTAACTAAATTTACTACACAATTTCGAGAAAAGAGAAATATAAAAACGAGTTACATATTTTTACATCCTCGTTATATGTTACTCATTGGGAATTCTAAATCTAAGCACGATGATTTTCCTGTGATAAGTCACGTAGACCATATGTCATATATGGTAGGTACTTGTTTACAACTTATAGTAATTTAGGTATAATGAAAGGAAGGAATACCTTTACAGTTAATGCAGATGATTAACATTTATTTTAGGGCTCTAATTTTGAAGCTTCTAATTTTAGAAATATCGGACTTTTGGAACGAAGTTCCTTATCGCGCGTTATCGAAAGAGACGGAAATTCTTATGAAAAAGTTGTCACGACACTTTTTTTGTTTTAGATGATTAATGCTAATTGCTAGATGGCGCTGTGATCAATTTTTTTTATAAAACAATTCCTTATTTTATTTTAAATGATTAATGCTAGATGGCGCTGTGATCAAAATATTTTATTTAAGTTATAATAATTAGTTACTTTAAAACATCTGTCTCTCTCTCTCTCTCTTATAGACTAATTATTATAACTTTAAAAAATAAAATTTTATTACAATTCCCTCACTAATTAATCGAAAGGAACTTCGTTCCATCCGGGTGTCCCTTGACACCTCTCAAGTTTTTTTATAGTCACATAGTCGTGGTTGTAAGATTCCAATAAGTAGGTTAACAAATAGCTCATTGGTCTGTGGAAAGTCTTTTAACGTTGGAACTACATCACAGAGAAAGCAAATATTTTGCAAATTGACAACAATCCTCCTTTATCGAAAGTTTGTTATTCCTGTGTGGATATTACCTATGTTGAGTTCGTGGTGGTTCTGGTTTACGAAGCATTTAGAGATTAGATAATGTTCCTCGGAAATTAGAAAAGCGGGTGCTCTTTTATAGATTGCCGTAATGAATCTAAATTCAAATACCAAAACAAAACAGCTTGTAACCGCTGTGTTCATCCACGGTCCGCTTAAAAGTACCTTTGTCATGTATCGTCTAAATGAGATGAATGGACGAACACCCGTCTTAGATAAACTCGGAAAGCTATGTCACTCTTTTTCTCTTTTCTTTTAAATAAGGTTTAAGTAAATCCCTTATATTTGGAAAATGGTCTCCCAATGCCTTACAAAGGCTCACGAGCTCGTTCATTTTATATTTTTCATGCAAAAAATGTACCTATATATATAGGTATGACATGAGAAATCTTTTGTAATGAAAACGGAGTTGCGTCAGTTACATTTATATCTTAGTAGGTATAAAGATACATAAACAGTGTTTGTACACAAATAGCGAATAACTAGTAGGTACTATAAGTTTCTGAAATAAACACTGAACATGAACATTTCCATTCGGAAAATTTACCTTCCATAAAATGTTATCAGTTGGTTCGTTAAACATTTAATACAAAAACTAATAACAGATCCCGTCGTAAATTATCCCGAACTGTTTTAATTAGTAGTAAACATAATTTACTTATGTTTTTCCCCAACGACTTGTCTAAGAAAGCACTAGGTAATTGAGAACGTCAAATAGAGATGGGTTTCCATCAGGTAGGCCGTAATCTCGTCTACCTACGATGCAATAAAAAGGTAGGTTTCGTATAGTAGGTAATAGCATGGGATAATTATTGGAACGAAGTTCCTTATCGCGCGTTGTGAAAGGGGGCTAGACGGAAAAATTGTTACGAAAAGTTGTCACGACACGTTGTCACGACACTTATTTTTTGTTTTAGATGATTATCGCTAGATGGCGCTGTGATCAAAATCTTTTAAAACACGGTCCTTATTTTTGTTTTAGATGATTATCGCTAGATGGCGCTGTGATCAAAATCTTTTAAAACACGTTCCTTATCGCATGTTATGTTAGGAAGAAAAATTATAAGATATCTTTTAATCGAAAGGAACTTCGTTTTATTCGGGTGTCCTTTCGAACGAACGATCGAACTTTCATAGTTAGGGCAAATTCGATGGCATATTACAGTAGTATCTGTAGATGCTACACCGTTAAGAGTAGGTACAATACCCGTTTTCTTTAAACCACATCTATTAACTTCAAAAAAACATGAAAATTTTTACTTTTAAACCAGTCGAAATGACTAACCCCTTTATTTTAAAATTGATTACGTATACCTAACGACCGTCACCATTTCAAATTAATTATGAATACAAGGAAGCGTCAGAAAACTGTGCCACGTTATTTAAAACGTCTTTAACTCGGCTGAACAAAAGCCTTGTAATATTGATGGATGGTGCCTTCGTGACCTCAACACATTTCAGTGCAGTTACTGTTCTAAATTATATTTTAATAATTAAAAGAAGAAATATAGCAGCTCTAGTATTCGATATCATTGAACGTATTATTCTACTTTATTTTATTGTCAAGTAGGCAGACGAGCTGTTCTTTATTTGGTTCAATTTATTTATTATCTATTGGAACGAAGTTCCTTATCGCGCGTTGTGAAAGAGGGCTAGACGGAAAAAATTCTTACGAAAAGTTGTCACGACACTTTTTTTGTTTTAGATGATAATCGCTAGATGGCGCTGTGATCAAAATCTTTTAAAACACGTTCTTTATCGCGCGTTACGTTTGGAAAAAAAAATGTAATATATGTTTTAATCGAAAGGAACTTCGTTCTATGCGGGTGTCCCATGACACCTCTCAAGTTTTATTATCTACACGTTTAAATAAATAGTAGATATTATTTGTATCATTCTCCAAGCCGAAATAGCGCGATTGTCCTGTCGAAATACAACTTGGAACCACTTTTGTTTTTTTCAATAATATCTTCAAAAACATAATTACATCATATTATGGTGTATGTTGGTAGCTCCCATAATAATATGACATTGAAAAAACTTTTTGGATTTCGGCAGGGAATTTACCACACTTTCGACTTGCGAGGTTGCATATACACCCTGTCTAGAAATAGAAATAGAAATCTTTATTTGCTTTAACATGAGTACAAATAGGATCTTATAAAATAAATAAAAAGTTCTGAATCATGTTTTGTCACAGAGTGACGTACAAATTTTTGAAACAATTAACATAATAATAATACAAAAAATTAAAACAATGATTTTATAAATTATCATTTAGATATTCTTCAATATTATAATATGTTTTTTCCCTTAGTAGATTTTTAATTTTAACCTTAAATAAATCAGTTTCTAAGTCTTTCCAGCTTTTTGGTAATTTATTAAACATGAGTGGAGCCATACAAAATACACTTTTTCGCATTAAAGCAGTATTGAATGTATGTAAGCAAAGTTGAGAATTATCACGTCTGTTACGTGGAGTTACATCTGACTTACTTGGAAATAGGTTTCTATGCGTTTTGATGAATATGAGAGTTTCCAGTATATAAATGCATGGTAAAGTTAACAATTTATACTTTTTAAAATAAGGCCTACAGCTATCTCTGTTGTTTAATTTAAATATTGATCTAACACAGTCTAGAGGTATATCTCCGAGGTAGGTGAACAAAGATTTATATTCTTCAACTAGCAGATTAAGCAGATTTACACTATTATCCTACCATAGCAGATGATTTTTTTATTGCCCTGTAGGTAGACGATCTAACGGGCTACGTGATCATAAGTGGTTACTGTCGCTCTAGGTTCAGTTTTCTAATTTTTTTGTTGTTCTTGAAGTTTTCTAAAATAGTGGAATTTTTACATTGAACAACGATAACTACCCATCATCGTCTTTATCATAATTTATAACAAGCGTTGAAATAAATTTTCATAATAATCTTGTTATCAACGTTTACAGATACAAAATAAACATTGAATTTATATCTCGTCTGTAAAGACGCATCACATTTCAGTAAACATTCATACTTTATCTGTCGTTTTCAAGTTATAACTAAATTCCTTCCCTGGTTTCCTAGTTTCTTTGTTATAATCATTCGTAAAATAAAATTTTAAAATAAATGCTGCAACTGTACTGTAAAAATCCACCATTACTACTCACTCCTCGGCTCAGGTCTCCGCTGTAGAGGGATGAAATAAAACATTAAGTAATAAAAAAAAGATTTTCTGATAAATCTTTGAGTTTAATAAAATATTTCTTACACTGTAGTCCTATGCATCCCCCGGCACTCGGGCAGACAGCGCATTCGCAAACAAAACACGGCCAAGCGTAAAACGTCCCAAATTTTAACCAAATTCGACCACACGACTAGCCCACAAAATAAATAATTAAGGGGTTCCGTCGCAATCGCTTTGTAAACTGTCCATTGCTGCTCGCACTTCGGACAACTCTGCCGATCTTCGTACAAAACAAGCAATGTAGACGCAACAACTTGCCGGTTCGCGGAAAAACAATCGCGTGTCGCCGCGAAGCGCCATTATAAAAACCCCGATTCGAAATTTAAATTTATTTACACGTCATTATTAGATTAGCCAGTTATTTTTTTTCATTAGTTTTTTCTTTTTTTTTTTTTTTAAATTAACATTCATTTTTTTTTGTAACAATGAAATGACAATTTTTACATCAATTAAATAAACGACATTATGTACTTTAGGTTAAATAACTAGAAAAACAAAATGCATACAATATAGTTTTCAAAACTAATGTTTTAACAAAACTATAAACTTTTACATACAAAGACTTTATCGACTAAAATGTAAAAACTTACGTTCACGTGAGGAATCAAAGTTACAAATGGACTTTCTTTTTGCAAAAAAAAATTGGTTGCCTGTAAAGTCGGTATACGGGCGAAAGTTTTACGTGACAACGACTCGGGCATGGTTAGCCCGCCTAAGAGCGTGAGAGACAGACATAAAAAGTGACGCGGTACGCGTGCCTCTGACTCGCTCTCATTGTGAGCGCGTAACGTGAGCGGAGCGTAACGCAGTGAAGTGAAGTATCACCCGGCAAACCAATTTATAAGACGTTGTCACGTCAAAATATTGAACATTAAATTTAAAAAGTGCATTTACATTTTTTAATAGGTATAGACCATAGAAGTATCTCAAGTCCTACTAAAGAGTAGCATTTGAAACCTTTTGAAGACCTTCAGACCTTCTTGTCATTTTAAAGTTGATATAATATATTCTACTACGTACTACTAATCAAAATGAAATCTACAAATATAAATGTTTCAAATATAATGACTTTAACAGACATTTTACGATTCGAAAAATAGCAGTAATTATTTTGTATTGCACTAACATATGCATTGTTAAAGTGCGCGCACACCTAGGAGGGGCAGGCCGCATTTTTTACAACAGGCTAAGTTACGAACCCTTTAGGTATGCACGCACTTTTATAACTGTAATTTCCAATGATACACAACATAAACAATCGGTTTTTTCATTACACAATATTATTCGACCCTCTACTTGCAACTTATAGTAAATTTGAAAGAAAAATAACAAATATAGGCACAATAATTCTAAAATAAAGAAATTACCGCAAAATATTACAATAAAAGTAGGTAACTAACTGTAAAGAAAACTCTTTTTAAACTCAAACAATTAACTTCAAGATGTTCACAAAATTATTATGCACAGATTATTTTTTTTAAATTACATATAACTATCAAGAAATGATGAATTAAGTTAGAACTTTAAAACGACCAGCATAAATTTGTTTTCCATTCAACTACTCGTAACCAACTTAATTCTCATTTCAAAAACACTAAACATTCATTATTAAATTTTTGCACTTACGTAAAAAAATATCTTATTGCTAAATCTAGCAACTATTGTCCTTAAAAATACATTTCAATTGCAATGTTCATTGCAACACACATTCTGCAAAACTGTACTTCATTTAAATTTTTGACGATTTTGACTTCAAAATTTTTATTTTCAGTTGTTCTATTGACTTCGTACAATTTTTGATCCGTTCTTCATATTTGACACACAGAATGCTTACTTTCCATTAGTAAGACGTTTCTTTCTAGTTTCAACTCGCACTAATACATTATAGTATTGATAGTAACACTTGCTTGAGCAGTGTGAAGTCTCCTTGAAGTGTTTTGATGCTTCAGATCCAAGTGAGCTGATTATATGTGCGTTCATCAAGCATTCAAATGTAGATTACCTCCTGGTAGTATTATGTACTTGATAATCCATTTATATGACTGGTTCTGTAGATAACTTTTTAAACTCCCTTCTGAGTTTCTTTATAATCACATTATCCAAATTCTTTTGTTTTCATAATCTGTATCAATTCAGCCACAATTTTCTCACTTTTTCACTCTTAATTTATACAAACTATTTCACAGTTTCATTCTTCTTCACATTTATACAAATATACAAAATTCTCAAGTTCCTATTACTAAATTGATCACTTAACAAATGCTTCTGGAGGTATCTTGCCTTCCGATTGTAGTTGGTTGAATATGAATAAAGCACGCTGTAGATCCCAGCCGGTTTCTTGTAGGCAACTGAAATAATAATATGAAATGATGAGTGATGTAATTGAAAAAACAACTTAAAGGATTTCTTTCAGAGCAATTTGTTATGCATAAAAAGTTGTATTTACTCCTAATATACCTTTGCAATGCCTTAACATAGTTAGTTGACACACCAACAGTAATTTTAGTTATTATCAAGTAAAATTATCCGCGGTGTTCCCGGAGCGCTATGATATGTCCCTCTTTAAACGAGGCTTAAGAAAAGTTCTGTATCGGTAGGCGATAGATAACAGCCCCTCATTGCCCTGGCATTGCAGAGGTTCATGAGCGACGGTGACCGCTTACCATCAGGTGGGCCGTAGGCTCGATTATCAACGCAATAAAAAAAAAAAAAATTAAACAGTATTACATACTTTACGCTCCAGTGTTCATTCATTCCAGTCTGTTGTCCCAACATGTTAAGGAATTGCATTTTCTGGGCATCATCTACCCCAGCTGTGGGTACGGGTGTGGGCGTCGGCGCCGGTGTAGGAGGTGTGGGCTCGACAGCGCCCGCTGAGAACGCTTTGTCCTCCTGTTTGCAAAACATTAAGTAAATCAACACTAGGACCTTCACTTAAATTCGATAGAATGATTATTTAGAGTATTTTAGAGTACTTTCCCTGGATGATTTTAAAATTCCATAAAATTCCACCCTGTATATTAATTGAATAAAATCATTTGATACTACATATACTAATGTGTTCTACATCTCTGGTATTTTAATAAACGGTAGATTTTGGGACGTAAAAATTGAGTGTTCACACTGATATTAAAATAACCAACTAACCTGTTCCTTAGTAGTATTAGTAATATACAGCATGTCATTGATGATTGAGAAACCACCGTTTGCATTAGGAACTATAACAAAAGTCCGATGAAATGATCGCATCGGATTGCTTGGTGTGTTGGTCTCTTTGAATACACCATTCATTGTGAGGACTATCATGGCAGGCTGTGAACAAAATCTTTATTACTTTTTGATATTCATATATTCAAGAAACTAGTTTTAACTACTATTGAATGAGTAGGTACTTAGATAGTTCTGAATTTTAAAGAAATTTGTACAAAACAATTGAAACACATTTTAACATATTTACATTTTTCGTTTCATAATACATAATGTAAGTTAATTGATAATTCCCAAGAATCACCCTGTATACTTCAATTCTACTAAAAAAATATATTGGAGATTTCAACAGAGTAAAATACTTACAGTAAATACTAATAAATCGACCGCAAAACCCATTAGATCGTGCGTAGTTTTAGGCAGATCTGATAAAAATGACACAACTTGTAACCTTCCAGTTTTTAAATATCTACGTCTTGATTCTCGTTCTGTTATGCGGATTAGATTTCGACTATTTGATATGTAGGAGTTTAATCTGAAAACACATCAAAAGGTATAAAAAACAATAATAACAAGTGAAGTTTTTTAAGTTACTGTTAGTTGTTGAAGAAGATTATCCCTTATTTTATGATTAATTTACATCAATTATTGCTGTTAAGTTCAACTTGGACTGAATTTAAAATTGAATAATCATTAAAAAGCAAATTTTGGACAACTGTGAAAGACCTAAGCTAAAACTATAGTAATAATAATACGATGAAAAACAAACCTAGTGGCATTGGAGTTTCTGCTGTCATTCGTCAAATAATTGGCAGCCATTGACATAGTAGCGTTTTCGTGGTAGGCTTCAAGAAGGGGTTGTCTTGATTCAGAGTCGTATAACGCATAATACTGAGTCAAGAACTCCCTGACCAGATCCTGTCCTGCTGGGTCCACTAGGAACGACTGTTGGCGCGGTGGAAGCGATACTTCTTCTGATACGTCGAAACCAATGGCGGGGGGTAGGTCGGCTCCGTCCTTTTCGTAGTGTAAATTTAAATTTATTATACAATTTTGATCTGTTTTGTTTTAAAGCAAAGTTGTTATAAAGGACGTGTACAAATACACATATTTTGAAGATGGTTTCAAAAACTTAGATTCAAAATCACAATGAATTCATCACTGCTTTATTTTATCCCATTTTGTTTTTTTTGTGAAGCCACAATTGATCTACATTAAGAGCAATTATGATGATTCCTTATTTAATTGCAGCTGTAACAAAACGCAGAAATAAAAAGTAGAATGAACAATTTGATTTTTAAACAACACTTACCAATCTTGCCAGTTTGGGAAACTTTTTCCGGACATCGCTGGAGGGAACAAACATTATGGCAACAAATATTAACTCTGAAACTCATTAAGATAATTAACAGAACAAAAGAACTATAATTAATTGATTTTACAACATCTGAAGTTCACTTTGAGACCTTACAACTATAAAAAAATACATGTTTTCCAAAACAAATTGTCAATCCATTTTCTATGTAGTAATGACATACTTTCATAGTATAGTAATAACAGTTTATACTTAAATTTGTCTTCAAATACTAATATTGTAATGTCCCAATTAAATCAGAAACTCAAAATTTACAATGTTGTAATATCATTTAATCACTATCAATTTACTACAATGTCACTACTTAGGTAGAAAGTTTTAAATCAGTTTTAAACCAAAAGAAAGCTAATGCGATCAAAAAAAATGTCAAATCGTCGACTCAGTGCTTGTTTGGCCAATCTCACATTTTCTACGAAAATTACTTTTTAATGCACTATTATAAAGAATAAAATTTCCATCCGACTGGTAAAAAATTCTAAAACAATAAAAATCTCATTTCAATTTTTTTCTCAACACGGCACTTAACGAAAATTCCGTGCTTGTTTGCTGTCTCCTGTAAAATTTGCTAGAGTGTAGATTGGCCAAACAAGCACTGAGGTGACGATATGTTAAGTAAAATTGAGTATTAGTTGCTATGTGATTAATGTAATGTTTAAATAGTGGCATATATATTTGAAATATTGATATTACTATAATTTAAATGTAGTTGGACTTTATGTTTAAATATTTATCTTCCAAAACAAATTTCTATTTATTTTACACTTTTTGTCACTATTTAAGCATGTTTATGAAACAGTTACCATGTTCATGTTATTAAAATAAGTAGTTCTAATGTCAAGCAAGAAGATTTAACTAGATTTAGTTGTTGGTATTAGATAAACCTACACATTCATGATGTCTATGATTTAACTTCGAATGAAAAAACTGCTCCCAAACTGAATGAAAGGAATCACTCAAGACATTCTTTGATAATAAAGTAACTAATATTAATTTCTCTCTTATAGCCGTAAAATTACACGACCAAGAACTTTAAATTCAAATTCTCTTGTATAATTTTTAGAAAGGATTGATTACTTTCGTTGAGAAACTCTCTTTTGGGAGCAGTTTTTCACCATTATTCGTTCAAAACCCTGTTTTCACTTTTGACTAAATAAGTGTTACCTGATGTAGATTTCGTGATCATGAAACCTGTTCACCAATGGATTTCCTTTCAGGTAGAGCTCCACGAGAGGCATCGATTTGATTGGATCCAACGAGCCGAGGAATGGAATCTATATTGACATTGAAAATTTGATTTATATGATTCAAATATGACTTAGAATTACATGTGAAGTTTTTACAGATAAAACTTGTTTATTTAAAGGTTGTAAGCTAAATCTGTATTCAATAATAATTTTATACTGATTTTAAAATTGATTGTTTCCAAACCATGTCATTACTAAAAATTCATTCATACAAAATACATTAAGTATTTTACACCAGTTTCTAACTGTATTTTATAATTATTAGTGTAATTTATGTAATGTGACTTACCCTATTATCACCCATGTACAAAATCTTTAAGTTTTTCAGCTTTGAAGGTAAAACCTTGAGATGTTGCAAGCCATGAAGTTTATTGTCATTTAAGTTCAAAGCTTCCAAGTCTGGAATGTTCTCGGCTATTATATCTATAGCAGCCAGCATTATCATGGGACGGAACAGTGCACAGAAAATGTCTTCTAAATCTATAACAAAAACATAATATACATTTATTATAATCTGTAAATTATTACACAATAGCTGCTGTACTAATATAATTGAATGATGTGTCTATAATTCTGTTTATTTTAGTTGTTTATTACAATACAATACAAAAACTCTTTATTGAAACACCACACGTATGTACATAATTATACGTTACAAAAATTTAAACAGAGTGAATCAATGGGCAGCCTTATTGCTCAAAGCGATCTCTTCTAAGCAACCATGCACAGAAAGAAAACCATTAAAAGAAGAAGACGGTGGTGAAGAACAATAATATTTACATTTGTACCTATTTAAATTTATATAAACTAACTTGGTAATTGTAAAGGAAAGCAAATTTTAAAAGAAATTACAAACTGTAGAGTTTCCTGGTGTATCATATAATCTATTAGCATGTTTGCCTATATTAGGTAAATAAAGACATTTACCTGGATCTGCATGGAATTTTGTTAAGTCTAGTGCCTTAGTCGTAGGATTATATCTCTTTGCCATAGTCAATTTCATTTTTTCTTTCATTCCTTCATCAATATTCACATTTGGTACTGCATTTCGTACTATAGTGATCAGTTTGAAGCCGTCAGACATTGTGATTTTTCTATCTGCATGATACAACTTCTCAGCTGTTTTCACATCATCAACGTAAAATACTGCAGCATTTCCATTTACTTTATAGTAATGAGGAATGAATATGTCAGGGGACAGATGGCCCAATAAGGCTCGTAAGACGATATCTTTCTCATGCTTGGCTCCATATGGAATTATTATCTGGTACCAGGGTAAAACACCAGGAATGAACTTCTTTTTCAGGTTTCCGTGACTGCCTTGAGGTGCAGGGGAGTATAACCTGCCTCTGCCCCGGAAGGAACTCTTTCTAGGGGGACCCTGGCCACCAGAGCTGCCCATGTCAATATCATCATCAAGAAGAGCCAATGGATTCTTCCAGTTTCTGAATTTATTTTTGCCTTTAGCACCAGCCTTGAAGCTGACATGTCTGGGTACACTGTTGTTGCGGTCATCGTGTTCTGAAAGAGAAACGTGGTGTTTATGCGGTGTAAGAGTAATACTACGTAGTGATATTTTAACTTATTGACATTTTTAGTCTTATTTTTTGACATACTTTATCAGATAAATTCACTAAATTTAGCAAGGCCAGTAAAGAAGTTATAAATTGGTAAAATTGTAATGACAACGTGATGTTTTTTTGTCGAAAAATACAATTTAAACAAAAACGGGGCCTATAACGTGTGTTCAGGAAGTTATATCTTTCGTTTTCGATATTGTTTACTCACCAAAATGTTCATTATCAGCCTTCCAGTTTCTGTTTCTGCCACCTCCACGTTTTGGCATCTTTTCTTTTGAAATTTTATCACAAGTCAACACAAGGAAAATGCTCTCAAGGAAATTTGTTGTATTTTTTGAGAAGCGAACAAGGCAAAATAGATCTTTATAGGAATCGAAAAACAAAAACCTAAATGAATGAATCACACTCAGGTTTAAATGAAGTTTATTTAACCTGTTTTTTAGGATTGTTTTTTCAGGCTTCACAAAATTCTCCTTCTTCGTAAATGACGAAGAAACAAAATGGCGTCCTCAGCTACTTGAATTTGATTGGTTAATAGTGCAACAAGTATAATTCTACGCGTCTAGCGCCACCGTACTTTTAGACCAGCTCTTTGAGTTTAAAACTATTTGCTAGCGGCAAGTATTAGAGCTGATTCCAATATTTAAAAATAAATGAGATTCACTGCGGTTCTCGTGTTTTACAATAATTTTAATCATGGTTAATTTACATAGTCCATACTAAAATAAAAAAAGAGGTAATGCCGCCATGTTCGCAACGTTGTAAGGGGTAATAGTTGGCTCCAGTGAACCGATTTCGAACAATGTTATAAGATAGCTAGTTCTAAAATTAGAAATGTAAAATTTGCACCTCTTTACGCAAACAAAGTTGCCCGGTTAACCATTCAACTGGGAACGTCTGGAACGTCACTTTTCGCTAGATGGCGCAACTGGGGACTTCGTTCGGAATCAGTACCGTGTTTGAGCCTCTTTTTAACTTGGCAAAAGTAAACAAACCAATTTTGTTGCCGATCCCAGTTGAGTGGTTAAGCTGGACGTGTTTTGACTTCAACTCAACTCAACTACTTTTAGTCCCTAAAATTACCGCCGCCAGCTTATAATTGTTCTACAGTAAACAGTGTTGTCAGTAATTATTCAACAATCAAAAATACCAAAAAACCAAATTTTTTTCTATAAAGTTAATTGGTAATAGTTTTTGTCATTTTTTCATCAGCTTTTATCATATTTGCGAACTTTTTTTTTTAACACTTTTATCACATCAAACAATAAAACAGCTTCAGCAACTTCGTGCACTTACACGAAGTTGCTGAAGCTGTTTTATTTTTCTATCTCTATCTATTAAATAATTAAATCGTAACGCAATACGAACATACGGACGGAAATAATTTTTCTTTTCTGACATTGTAAGAAATCAGTTGTTTCAATGTTTCTTAAACTTCTATCCCTCTTCTGAGGAGACCTGAGTCCAACAGTGGGCAGTAAGGTGTTGGTACGGAATAAGAATATTACTTTTCGATTTTAGCATCAAAGTGACGACAAACTAACTAATATGGATTGCATCGAGGAACGTTACGACTTCGCGCTCGGTAATTATATTTTTAGATCATCAAAAGGATATTTCGTGCTTAAAATATGGAATACATTTTGCTAATAATTTTTACATTCGTGTATTGGGTGAAAACGTGAACTTGTATACATTTATTGGTGTATTTTTATCAATGATAGAAGTCTTGAATACGACTTTTCTGTGATTAAAAACGTTTTTCAATTTAATTTTGACTACAGTCTGGATTTTTTTTTATCAACTGGTATCACCTTTTGTCTATTCCTGTTTTTTTTTCTTGAATGTTATGTGTTTTTTTAACTTAAATATGGTCATTTTTGTGGTAACTACAACGCTATTTTTGCGTTGTTCCTTTTAATCCTGTTTTTAACCATTCAAATTGGAATTTATTCATGTCAATTTTCAGCGATGCATTAATTTTGCTTTTCAAAAAACAAAACGCTGGATCGCTTTTAAAAAAAAATGGCCATAGACAACCAAGTGCTTTTCAAGTCTGCCATGTTTTGTCCTATTTGTCGCGCTTGATCAACGCGATCGCGTTCGTTGTTATAAAATTGTTATTTTCTGTATTCATTACGGAATCTGTTTTGTTTACAAATAGTGCAGTTGACAGTGTTGGTAATAATATAATGAAACTATTTACTGGTTAAACCCCATTGATAAGGGAATGTGTCTCTCTTTAGTTCGTATAACATTAAATTTTTGTATTTTGCTTGATGCTTCTCAGTTGTCTTTATTCTGAGAAATTTCGTCGCAATATTTGAAACGTTTACGCCGATATTTATTTTAAAATGCTACTGAAGTATTGGTAGTGACGCAACCCACGTGCACATTTTAAACCGAGCATCCCATGCACATTTGTTATTATTTTGTTCCAAGTTCCGTTTCGTGATTCGCATCGTACCAGTCTTGGTCGGGTCGAGGAGTGGGGAACCGCGTCGCGCGGTTTGTCGCTTCATACGCGTTTCGCTTTTCAGTAATAAGACGTTTCGGAATAGTCTTGCGGGCGGTTTCTGTATTGTGAGTACACTATTGTTGGTGGTTGTTGAGTGTGGTATCGGTGCAGTGTGTGCACAGAGCGCACACGTGACACGAGACAAGTGTTTGGGTGTCAGTCGGTTGCGACTCGCGGGCGCCGGCACAGTTCGCCTGCAGTGCGACGGCCGTCAGAGGTGAATCACCGGCGGGCGCCGCTTCCACCGTGCTTGTTTACCGGCGTGTGCATAAGTGCGTTGAGCGGAAGTGCAAGGCATGTGCGCCGGCCGACGGCGCCGATGACATCGCCGTCCAAGGCGGCGGCGTTTTGAACGCGAGTGTGTGTTAGATATGTTCCTCGGGTTATGAGTGTGTGACAAAGTTATAGTGCGCTGAAGACACTGGAGCCCCTAGACGGAGTTGGGCCCGCCGGGGCGGCCCTGGTGCTTCTCGGGGCTCCTCACGAAGGCAAAATGGCAGCGTGGAATCGCCACCATCACTTCAACATGCTCATGGATGAGAATGCCAAAAGCAAATGTAAGTCTTAGTCATAGTTCTGGTCATGTTAATATAGAAGAAGAACCTGCCAATCTCCAAATGGGAGGTACATGAAGTTCATTTGTGAGTGAGTGCAGTTCAATAACCTTTGACAAGCATCAGTGATTTGTTTGGCACATGTAAACATTACCACATGGTCATCATGCTGTATGGATACTGTTTAATTGTTATGAAAATAATACAATATTTTTATACTACTTAAGATTCTGTAGTTACACTATAAGTAGAATTTTATTTTTACTCAGAATTTAAACTTATTAAAATTTAGCTAACACAATTAAACTTGAATAATTGGATTGCAGTTTTTTCAATGTAAATAATATAATAAGTTCAACGCCCACATTGTTTAGCTCTTTGATTTTAAAACTATTTGTTTAAGGTAGTGGTCAACAGCCTAAATAATAAAATATACCTGTACTACAACAATTAGATAATATAGTTATCAAAGGTTATCTCAAATTGATTGTTTACATCACATTTGATAAACTATGAAGCTAGTTTTTATTGTTTATTTGAGTTTAATGCAATACCTCTCCAAGCTTTAGACATGGATTTTCAAAGAATGAATAAAAAAGGATTCATAGAGCAATTTCAGTTGAAAACAACACCAGTATCATCGAGATTTTGCAACACATTATGCATATGCATAATGCGTTAGCTCGTCTGTCTACTAGGCAATAAAAAAAAATATTTATGCAAAACTTGTGGTATGATATTTCTAGATAAGCTAATAGTTATTATATTTTCCTGTCATCCTATAAGACTGTTAATTGAACTATACTTTATTCTCTTTACATAAACAACTTTATTTCTTTGGACATGGATCAAAGCAAATGTCAAAAATGTTTTAATTACCATTTTTTATAAGAAATCATTAACAGAGTCATAAGGCAATTAGGCATAAGCAATAATACTAGGTAATTAAGTATTTATTAATGCTGTTATCCATTAATGACTTAACAATAATTTGTGTTAGTTATTTAATGGTTGAAAAAAGATTGTTAGTATAGCAAACATACTATTCTAATTTTCTTCTTTTTAATTAATATCACACCAAAATGTAAATATAGTCACACTCATAGTCAAAATGGTTGTTGATATAAATGGCAAATTTGTACTAAATTTGTCACTGGGGAATATACTAAAACCAAACATAAAATTTTATCTCTAAATTATTTCTGAGACTAACCTAATAGCCATGAAGTTAGAATATTGCTAAAATAAAAACTTCAGGTGGCGAAGCACAAAGTCCTTTTAATTGCCTTTGTAGGCACACATACAACAAGAACATGCATTGCATTGTACTGTTTACAGGATAGGCTTCATGACGCCAATACCTACTCCCATACCTTAAGGAACCATATTGAGCCTCAAGAAGAAGTACAATCCCCTTAAGGAGGAGTTAAGTTTTGAGCCGCACAGTACGCGGCAAATAATAATTCAAATCAACCAATCAATGAGTGTAAAACACGTCCTTTGTGTACACAAAGTGCAGGGGATAAAGTTATTTGAAGTTGTTCCATTGGACGCAACAATTTTCCGATCTATCACCTCCTTTGACGGTACACTACACAATTGCAGCTTGATACAACCCTATAGGGGTACATTGTTGAATGCACACAGCCCTCCAACTTGCCCGTTACACACGCTGCCCCACATCCCTTTGACCCAGTTAACACTGCCATTCTCGTTTGCAAAATTTGTTTTTATTTGACATCGAGTCGGTTCTACATTGTTTGCTCTTTTTTATTGAACTTGTAACAGGTATTTGTTTATGCCGTGTGGATTTATCGAAATGGGTTTTAATATACTAAGTTATGTTGTCAATAGCTCCTCTTTCTTTTTGTTTTATTTTGATATCAATCGTAAGGGGAAACCATGAGTTTGTTCATCATATTTAGAAAAAATGTCAGCACAGCATTCAATGCTCCATTTTTCTAAAGTGGCATCATTAATGTGGTCACTAGTATCATTAAAATCTTTCTTATATTGATCAAGACACATTAATACATTTTTTCCGTTAATTTGCGGCATTATTAGTAGGTACATATTGAACCTATAAAGTTATTTTCTAATGATCTTTCCATTAGATCACTTGGTTTGGTCTGTTTTTCTTTTTTATAAAATACCATTCCCCATAGGCCACAATTTCAAAAATGCTTAACGCGCGCGGTCACCCTCCAATATTTAACCTAATTCCGTGCGCTACCCTCGTAGATGGGAGCTCACATTGACGATTTTATTGGATAACAAGGCTTTTATGTTCGATATATTCTTAAGCCTATAATATTTTCAGTATAACAGCGGATTACACAAGTTATCGTTTAATTTTAAGCCTTATGAAGCCTTTCTGAAGCTATATTGTACAGTTTTTGAGTTATTGGTTCAATTTGAGTGCAAAAATCGGTGTAATAAAACTTTTCCCAATCATCTTTTTAAAATAGCAAATATGCATTTCTTGCTGTGTGAATCTCTAGTTTATTATACACCAGACAAAGCTCTGAATACTTTACCACTCCTACGCTTTTGGCAGATGCACTCGATTTATCTTAATTCTAAGATACGCTCTTAACACAAAATTTCCGCAGAATATAGAGGACATTCCAAAACATGTAAGAGTGTATCAAAATAATCATTAAGAGCATACATTCTTATCATTTTGATTTAAACGCAACATGACGAATTCCCTGGTGAACCTCGATAATTTTCATAACGAAATTCACAATGCAAGGTGCATTCACAACTGTACACAACTGTATTCCAAAATTCAGAAAGACATTTTGTGAGTGACAACTTTTAATACAATAATATCTCTATTAAATAATAAACGAAGCGAATTAATAATTTGCAAAATAAATCCCACCATTTATATAGTGTAATTAAGTAACTTCATGAATTACGAAACGGTCGTAAAAATTTATTAACCTGTAAAACGGTGTGACAAATAAAAAGTTATAAAAATAGATAATCTTGGACCACCGAACGAGCCGTTTTGTCATCAACCTAACCATGAAGCTATCTGACAAATTTTCAAACAACCTGTTTGTAATTCATAAAGACGAAATAAAATATGCTAATTTTTGTCGAAATGGTCGGGGAAACAAAATTTTAGTTGAATAAATTAGGAGACAGGCCGACCCCACGACAAAAATGTAATAAATGGACGAGCTACTTCAAAAATTTGGGGGTTCCGAAATGTCGATGAAAATTGTAATCTGTCGGTTTATGGGACGAAGGGAGACGAGTGCCAAATATTTACAGCGGTCGTTTGTACCGGATACGACGGAGAAGTGGCATTTTTTCCGGCACGATCAACTTTCGTTGAGCGTCGGAAAGCTGTTGCTACGCGGATGCTGGCCACACGGTGCCGCGGTGCGCCGTCATTAAAACCGAGCACACCACCGCGCCGTCATGTAGATGATATCGTGCGCTTTAGAAAGTTAGTTTACTTTTGTGTCAGTACCGTTTATTGTTTTCGTTTGCGTTTTCAATGACTGTATTCACTCTCAATATCCTGGTATCGATCTGTTAACGATCGCCGCTTTCTGTTACTTAATTACCGAATATTTAATCTTAACATTACATGTTCAATCAACTAGAATCACAACAGTACCAGTTTTATTGGTTTAAAACTAAACTATAAACTAAGAAATATTGCTAACATCTTTGACTTTTAATTTTTTGACAAACTTTGAATTTGGAATCATATTTTTATTAAAACTCCCACCGAACGACGGCGCTCACATTGACTATTCTAATTCGAAACAATAATTTTGATCAAGAATGCGGCCTATAAGTAAAGGTATGAATAAAATGCAGCGATCGGAAAGGCCGAAGCATCGTGGTACCGGAGGCCACCTCACGAGTCACGCCGGTTGGTGAATGGTCACCTTTCTCCGACACACAGTCTAGACGACCAGTGAATGAATTTCACATCGGAATGCGGAACGTCGGTTTATCGCGGCCTCACAGAAATTTTCGGTACATGCATAAGCGGTGCGAGTGAAACTTGTTCGAATAATTAGAGACGAAACTTAACTGTAGCACTTAAACGCGTTCAACTTTACTCGTAACGGTAACTGCCTGAAATGGCAGAAGTGCAGCTGTAAAACTTCTCATTTTAATTTTAAAGGAAACTTAACGCAACGAGCAGACCGTTGCCTAAAAGTACAATAAGAACTGGTAATACCCAGTAACAGACAGAAAAAAACGAAAACTGCATATTTAGACAAGTATTAAACAGATATTTATAAATAAAATTTATTGAAAGATTTTTCGTTAAAGTTTTATAGTGATAAACTAGCAAGTTAATATCATCGACGGATCACTAACGTGGCGACTGCTAGTCTACCGAATTAAAATAAACAATACACAAATAACACCGGTGACTTTCTCGAAAGATATTTTTCGATCCATCAAAGATTTGTGACGCATACAACACTTCGTTCCAACAGAACTTGTCGATTTCATACAATGTATAAAACTTGATTTTTCTAAACTAAAGCAAACCGGATGTTTATAATTTAAATTACCGATTTGCGCACGGTTGATCGGTTGTTATGCCAACTAGAACAATAAAGTTATGTATAGCAACTTAATTGACCATGATTTCCTTCTTCTAAAATGAGGAAAATTAACATGATATACCACGAAATTGTCGAAGTGTAACGAGCCAGCCCTAAAGTGCCCCTCGGTGTCAACGACCGGCCGCTAAGGTTTTTGCGCGTTCAACGGTTCTGATATTTAATAATAATTGAATGAGTATAGAAAGCACCAACACTTAACGGTAAACAGTACAGACGTATGCTCTATTCATGAATTAGGACGAAACAATTATAAATTCACTACATTTTTAATTAGGTATTCGAAAACCGTAAAATGAGGTGATTTTTTTTATGAATATTAAACAGGTATTATATTAAATTGCGTTCTCTATTCACAATACAAAACCATTTTTTCTCAAGTCGTTCGACCAAAGCAGCTTATGATTGGTTTGTTATTTTATTTTTGCGACCTTCACACTTGGGTGTTCATTGCCCTTAGCTGACTTCCTGTTCGAGACCTTTCAAGACCAAACTAAATTGATCGCCATTTAATGGATATCAGAAAGCGGTCAACTTCGGGGCCAATGCGAAACCGATGTATCGATCCTAATAAAATTATTTATGGGATACGCAGAGGGAGTGTATTTTATTTGGCTTTGTTACATAGTACTTTTATGTAATTTATAATTAACTTAAAATAGTTTTAACACCTAAATAGTTACTGAATATTTTATATCATCTAGGTTCTATACTTTTCCGATCGTTTTATTGAACTGTTGAGTTTTTCTTCTTGGTATTACCTTACTTATAAGAGGCCTGGATTGAAAACTTTTTGTGGAACCTACTCAAACTATAGTATACTTCCTTCGAGTTCGTTGAAACAACGAAGTTTCGATGAATAAGGAAAAATATCAGGCCATGTTATAAAGATTTTTGTATAATAATATTATGCAGATATTGAGATGACAGCTCATTACCAGAACAGGTTAACTCTGGTCTACCTGCCACAATTCTTAAAATAAAAATGCAACGACTCAAGTTGTCGGCAAGCCACAAACTACATGAGTTACAATAATAAAATCGTTTTGATTGTAATGCACAGCCCCATCGGGCCCCGCGTCGTTGACCGCCGACTGTTTTTGCACATGAAGCAACATCGGAGGCTCTCTGCATTATCTAGAGCGACACACTTATCTCTCGCTTAGACGCTGGTCAATGCAACCTCTTTGGACGAAGCGGCAATGTTCCGCGAATTTGCCGGTGCTCGTTGAGAACTTTCAAATCGAACATTTCTCAGAAGCTTGCTTTCCCGTTGAAATCGTATCACAGATTACAATGCTGATTAAACGCGGAATAAATTCGCATTTTGTGTAAGGAATTTTAAAGGAAAATGTTGGAGGGAACCTACCGCGGTGAGCGAGGTATAGTTTAATATAACGGAATAAGGAAAAGTGGCATAAAACTTTACGTAAGACACGTGTACTGTTGTCATAAGGAAATTCTGCGCAAATGTTGAGGATAATACCTCTTTAGAAACGAAGTCAGTTGATGCTCTTCGACTCAATAATTACTTGATATTGAAATGACCAGAACAAGGTAAATTAATCTGAAATTAATAAATTTTGAAGAGGACGTATAATATTTTGTCAGATTGGTCTAAATTAACTTAGCAGTAATTATTTTTATTGTATCTATCGAAAAACAAAGCCAATTTGGATTTAAATTCCTGTAACAAAGTAAATAACCGATGTGTACTGGTAAATGTTTGTTGTTGGCATCATTTCTAAATATTTGCTGATTTTCCGAGAACGCGTTTCCTACATTCGCTCAAACGATCTTCGGAATTTCACGTGCCAAATTTTATTCGATTTTCTAGCTCGATTATATGGGTTTGTAGAACTGTGCAACGCACGTGTTTTGTACTGAACAAAGGTCAAATAAACATCTCGATACATAACGATTAATACATCTAAATATTGACATTGAATGTTTGTACAAAACATGTAGTAGGTTTCAATTCGAATTTGAGAACTTGCAATTTTTTGTTATTAAACGTAAACATATGGATCACTTTAGGCACATAACAAAATTAAATATTGATCTGCTGAATAGTTTATTATGATTAAACAAATACTAGACTTCTCTAGTTCAATATCTTGTGGCAATTTGCGCGGTGCTAAAATACAAACAGGTATTGTCTATCTCTGTCTGATTGTTCAACTTTACCTTTGAAACGATTTCAATAATACTTCAAGTTACTCGATTCTAGTTACTAGATTCTAGATTTTTAATAAAAAAATAAAATACTTCTACACTTTAATTCAAGTCTAGGATGCTAATTGTTCCTCATTATCAGACGTCCAATGCTGGACATAGGCTTCCTACAAACCTCGCTACAACAACTGGTCCTGCGCTTTTTGCGTGATTCGACCCCGTCGTCTTTTTCCTCATCTTACAACGGGCCCCAAATCACAGCAGCGAATGGTAAAGAATGTGACCTAGTGCTTGGTCGCGGTACAAGCGATAGCTGTGATAACGGCGCGGGCGCGGTGTTTTCGCGCACGTTTCGCGCCCCGCGCGGGCCCCGGGTGAACGGCCAGACAGGCGGGCGGCCGGCCGTTAAACCTGCCTCGGACTTGTCCTGCGGCCTCGCTGCCTCCGCTACCTACCTACCATCTGCTACGTGTTGGTAACACTGTCGTATACCACTGCCTCTTGCTGGACTCTAGTACACTGGTTCTGAACAATCGGACCTCAGAGAATATAGAGGTTTCGTTCTGAGGTTTATGTTAGAGCTGTATTTTGGATTTCAACATTAAAAAACTGAAATACCTACTAAAGACAACACATGCAGCATTTTCCTATTTAAACAACAAAGACATGAAGTTTTATTTTATTATTCACTTTCATAACAACCTTATTACACGGTGGACATTATGGTCGGCCTTATCGTTCTTACTGATCTCTTCCAGGCAACTCGTTTTCGAAACACGCGTAGGGGAAAACGGTGACGTACGGTACTGTGAACATATAAACTACGGTATTGTGTTATAATTGTCTTCAGTTCGTAGAAACGAAATGAATAATTGAATTTTACTTTTTAATAAAGCTTGAAACAATGTAATCTGTGATAATTAAGTGTTTGATTTATTAAATGTAAAGTATCATAAAGTATAATAAAACACTGTTCGAGAACTAGTATGTAAAATTCCGAAAAAAATGTATATCGTTGTAACAAATAATACCTCAATACCCAATGCCCAATGGTCTCAAATAAAAAGTTTAACCATCCAAAAGCACAATAATACCTACACAACATGCATGAAATGAAAAATACTGTGCATTACATAATAGTTTTCTAAAAATAGTACTTCACACTACCGTTAAACTATTCTTAAAATATATAAAAATATTCTTAATTGCTATATGAATGCAGTAATGCATACCGTTTTCATATAATTAAAGTAATGCTAATAACTATTTCGTGAACAATTATAATTAATTACCCTAATGACCCTATCTTTAACGCATTTACAGTTCGTTATATGGTATTCAAATAATTTGAATACACAGATAAAATCTGACGTGCATTGCATACATACTTTGAGTCGGCATAATAATTTCTCAACCATTCATTAATATCATACCTAGAAATTTAACAATTTACCATAACATTACAATGATACCAAAATTTAACAAACTCCATGAAAAAACGTCTCCTTTCATTACATCAATTAGTGATGAAATGTAACACAATAACCAAATTTACTAGTAGTAATGAAAATAAAACCTCGAAGAAAATCTCATTTGTTTATGGATCACGAAGTCACCCCCTACAACTATGCTAGATGCATTATTCTTCCAGTAGGGTACTTACCAGAATACCCTCTGAATAATTCACAAGTCGAAGGCAGCTAATAAAAGCGTGCTCGACAAGACGCTCGATGTGTAGAGATGTGATCTATTCAGGAATAATATCGTGGTTGTTTACGGTAAGGCTTTTCGCCGGATTGCGTCGCGAAGGTCCGTAGTTTGCCCGCAGCTCAGATCGAGCGGGACGGAGCGTACACAGGTGGGACGAAACGAACGTCTACGTCGGTGCTTTTTCATTCTTTGTTTGCGTCGAGGATTTGCATACAATCGGAGAAATTGCGTGGCTGGCGGTAGTCTGGAAAAAAGAATTCATGTAAGTTTTATGCATATGACTGTTCGCCATACGGGTCCTGAACTTCCTCCTTTTATGTGTCTTAAAAAAAGTTGCTCCTTTCCCCGAGATTTTTCATTGCTACGAAGACAAAACAATCGACAAAAGAACTGAAGCTAGTTGGCAATATATAAGCATAATACAAATGTAAAACTATTCTCACAATATGTTTCAGAAAGTGATTAGAAACCGTTAGAGATTTCGATAGTGATTTCATTCGTCGATAATCTCGCGCGATAAGCATCGACGTCGAGTTGAGATGTATTTGTCATAAGCATCACGTGGCCTTCCGCTAGGTTATTACTAGCGAGTGTTGGTTTCGCGCGCTTAGTTGTAGCGGACTAGCCGTGCCGGTATAGCGTCCTTATCGACGGACGCTAAGTACGCATCGACATCGCCACGTGTATAAACATTGTTTCACAACAATAACAGTCGAGTGACGCGCGAGCAAGGACGCGCCGACGCTGGCGACGACCTACCCATCACAGATAGATTGATTGTTTAAAACAGCATTTGCGCATCACGCTCGTGTAAACAGTGCAACAACTGAATCATTTTATGGACAATGATAATCGAAAATATACTTCAAATTAATGTTATATTTCGTGTTAAAGTGTTAAAATTAAAACCAGATCATTATGTGAAACGGTAGCCGTGTAATTGTAATGTAATCGTTGAAATTGTGTTATTTAAAACTTGTGAAGTGATGTCTGCTGACACAAAAGGAGTACTTGACAACAGTAAGTTTTGCAATTGTAATCGTTGACTGGTTTCTCCGGCGGTATTGCCGCTAGTAATGCGTCAAGGAGATAGCCTTAATGGATTCCTCGAAGTAGCGTTGACTCTAGAATTGCGCAGTTGTGATCGAATCCGACCTTCCATACATTTTACTTAAAATTTTCATGTCATGGTTTAAAAATGGCCTTGTGTCCGATACTTATAAATTAAAAGTACTACGACTTAACGAATTAATTGACATGTTTAAAAAGATATTACCAAATTATTTATTCATTTAAAACATATTCAAAGCGCCATCGTAATGGATACTAACTTCAAATGCTAAAAAAAAAATCAATATTTATTCTATCAAAACGCTACGTGATGAAAATGTAAAATGTTAAAGAAGTTTACACTTGAAACGGCAAATCTCGGCGTGTATGGGCCGAGTCGCATTCTTCGAATACCTGCCGTAGGTTGTCGGCACCGGGGCCGGTTCTAAAAGCTTGCACTTGTGACGTACATGTTATGTGGCGACGCAAATTCTATCTGCCTTTCAAACATATACCACGTTATTAATAAAAATGCACGTTCAGCAACGTTATTGCGATGTATTTTATTGTATGAAGGTCGTTTGCTGTTATGTATCAACAAATTAAAGAGTTGATAATTATTAAACGTATATTTAATCAAGTTGAAAATAAAATACTTGTAGATTTATCTCATCTTTTAAATTATGAATAGATTCATTTAATTTAAATGAAATAATGAAAAGAATAAGTCAAGAATAAAGTTAAATATGAAAATTTTATAAAATAAAAAAAAGGTAAAATCCAATCGAACCTATTCGTGCTCTATTAACCCAATAGATCGAGCGGAAGGAGTTCAGTTTTACGGAACTAGTAAGAATGTTTATAAACGCTAATAACCGGATGTGGCCTGATTTTCGATCGGCGCGGTTGTCGTACGATGTACATCCATTGAACGAAACGCCCGGATTTATCCGGATGTTGATAATTTTAGCGCGCTTATGTATGCCACAAGAATGTCGGAGAATACGATTTTGACACAATTCACGTATGCAGCGAGTGATCTAGTTTACAAAATCGAATTGGATATGCAAAATTGTGTTTGTTTACAAACTTGGTGTTTCCCCAACGCTGTGACGCCTGTGACATAGTTTTCAGCAAACAAGATTTGATCGTGGCAGATACTGTATCTTGGCTCTATATCTCAACTAATGCAACCACATAATAATTATTCACATTTCACACAAGGCTATATTAGAGAAGAACGTGTTATTCTTATAAAATCAGAATAATAAAATGTTGTTAATGAATGAGACAGATCATTTGAATGCGTGAATGATATAATTCATATCAGTTGTTTAAATTATGAATGACTACAAGCAGACCGCACCAGTATCAAAGGTTAAAGGACAAGTAAACCTCGATACGGCTAACCTTTAAGTCATTTTTAATGTTAAAGACATTTTTGCTTCAATACGATCAAAATATAAGTCACAAAGGCAAACGATACAAAATTGAGATTGAAAAGCCTTCGTTTTTTTTTCCACAGATACACAAAAGGTCAAAGTTTATGAAAACTTCGTGAAAGAAAAACACTCTTGTTTATCGAGAATATTTACGTGTGTTTTGTTTTCTTCACTGAAATGTTTTTTGCACATCCTCTCTAAATGTGTTTCACAACAAACTACGCAGTTGCACGGTCCCTTTGCATGTGTGCGTGCATCGTGCAGTTGTATGTGCGAGTGCGTTGTGTATGCACAATGAAATGTGTGTGCATTGCGCATATGTGGTCCGTTGCTTGATGATAAATTCCTTGTAATATAAATGTTGCGTTTTCGATCATGTGATTGAACTCAAGGGTATAAATTATTATGTGTCTATGTCTACTGTGACTTCTTGGTCTAGGTTTAGTTTTGTAAACATGACAACAAACTAGATTTGCGTTTCATTTGTATTTTGTTAATCGGTACTCTTAATATTATAACCCATTTATTCATTCATGATTAGCATCATCATCAGCATGAATGAAGCTTATTCAATATTTTCTTGCTGTTGAAAATATTCAACTGATGTAGAATACATTTCATTATTTAAATAAGCGTAAGTGTATTCCTGATTAATTCCAAATTATTAAAACACAAGTTGTGATTTATGTTAGTTTATTTATGTTTAACATTCAAACAAAGTACAGTTAAGTCTTAGGTACTACTAATCTAATACAAAGTTGTTATTTTTTGTGAATTCTATAATACTTAACCGTTGTGGAACTCTGTCCCTCACACTAAGTGAACCTGTGTCGTGAGGTTAGAGGAGATCCGCTGGGATAGAAAAAGACACTCATGTGAATTTGTATTTTGTCTTGACAATAATTTTGGATCGATTTTGCATTAACTAGACAAATTTTAAGCGTAGTAGCTGAGATTACTTACATAGTATTCCAGTATACAGTTTAGCAATTATGGAAACATGTTTTTAACTGGACAATTAAGTAATATAATTTACCTTGTATCATTCGTTTGACTAAAGTAACTTCTAGCTTCATCTCTGTTTCGTGACGTCAGTTATCCTTTAAATTAAACAAAGCTCGCTCAACGAAAGTCGCAGTAGGGCCACGAAAGTTGTTTTATTATAAAATGTCACGATGTGCCAGACGGTACATAAATAAGAACGAATTAACTCGTCTGCGACCTCTGCAGAGAACACGTAAAGTTCACGTTAACACCTCAAAGGGATCGGATTTTATTTTGGTAAAGTAATATTATGAAATATATATTTTTACTGAGAATAAAGTCTACATTATGTAAGTGATGTGATTATGAATCAGGTTATACTGAGACGTAACCTAAAATAACTTTCTTACCTACTTGGTTTGATCAGTGTTCTTTACGTGTTGTTTTTTGATCACCATCTAGTTCAAAGCTTGGATAGCTAGAATGATGATTTCACTTGTTTTAGTTAGACAAACAGTTAAGGGTGGAAAATAAGGTACATCAAATCTTGAATCACGATTTTAAAATTGTTCCTTTTGTTTAAGGCATCATGTTTGTTAGCAAAGATTATTTGTAATTAACTATTCTTTCGATTGGCATCATAAAAATACAGGGTGTTAATTGTTGCCGATTTTGTTAACTCAATTTTCAGACAAACCAAGCAATTTACGAAAAATCTGTGAATTTAGTATTATTAAACATCAAAAATAAAATGATATTTCGCTTCAGCAAAACATCCTATCTCTAATATTTAAGGTACTTCCCGTTCATGTCGCATAGTTTTTAGGACACCCTGTATACATATACAAATTAACTACGAACTCACTTTGAATACCAATATTTATTTTCGGTCTAGAAATTGATGGGATTCAAACATGTGTGCTATGGCCTATGATTAGTTCTACGAAACAATTTAACTATATTCCCTAAGTACTTACTGTCTGGTTGAATTTAGTATTATTTTTTATTGGGTAGCTACCTTGGTACCTAATTTTATTTATTCGAAATAGAACGATATTTTTTATAATTATATTTCTCTCAAAAAATAATGAGCTAATATAATAGCCATAATTATACTTGAATACATTAAAAAGTGAAATTGGCAATATGGAATGAGAATTTTTAAATCTAGAAATGTTTCTCACAAAATTTTATATCATTGTGACGTCATATTTCGGAATTTCAATCAATCTTCAATCATATGATTTATCGCTTAGTGATACAAGTAGGTGTGTTTGTCGTGAATTGATCTATTTCACACCTACTCATAGAGCGATACCCTGACGTCACCAACGAAGGTACCGATTACCGAATCGCTAAAATCATCGATTCTCGATATCTCCATAAAAGTCATGGCGATGACGTATGTAAAAAGTCATCATATGATTCATTCACCTTTAAATTGAGGTATTCGGAACTTGTTATGCGTGGGTGGTGATCGGATCGCAAAAAGGCATTTTCACACGGTAATTTAGCATTAAGCACCTACCACGTGGACTACACAGATAGTTTTATAAATCAAAATAATAGTGTGCCTAAATTCCATCTGTTCTGGAAATAATCTTTACATTTCATTTCTGTGAACGCTGCCTACGTATGATTTTTGTGACCACGAGCATTGGATGATGTGGGAAGGGCTTAAAAACAGCACGATATTAAAGAATCTTTTAAATCTTGTCTACGATACATAAAACTCTTAGAAATGATTGAAACTGTATTTTATAATTACAGTGTTATTTATGTTAGGAGATTCTCTGTTAAAATTTCGATATTTTAGATCTGAAAGGTTCAAGAATTTATCGATTAGAAATACCATTAACAGTACTTATAAAGTTAAGCTAAGCTGTGAATAAACTATCTAATTTAGATATGTTTTAACTAATAATATAATGGATTCAATGAGATTCCAAAGGCATATTTCATTGAATTGAGTTTGTGATAAGCATCTCCTTGATCTTTAGGTATTAGTTATATCATGTTTACAGGATCGCATTGGAGTCATTCCATTTAAAATCGTCTAAAAATGAAAAAAATGGTTGCTGCATGGTTTTAGATTTTGATGAAAATTTGAGGGGTTCATCTCTAGGGTCCCTAAGAATGAAATTTACACATATTTGATTTCTATGAGCACCCGTTTCCGAGCATTTAAATAAAAACTTTCAAAAATCTCCTTTTTTTAGGTTATTTAAAATTTCCTCAAAGTTTTGTCTGTTTACATTTTTCTTCATTATTAAAGCGGAATCCTTAGGGGGACAGACTATAGTTTGATAAAACTCAACGATAATTTTGTTTATAGCGACCTACCATTAGCGAGAGCAAACCAAAAATGAGTGTTTTTTATTCATTTTTCGTGAATTTCAAGCGACTCTAGCGACTAATCGGTTATGAGTTAAGAACTTCTGGTTGACAGGAATTAAGTACACATGTTAGAGACAAAATTTAGTCATTGATCGACCTGAGCAGCCCACTCTTTCTGGAAGAAAACCTTGCTTGAAGTTTTGAATTTTTGAAAAATCCCGTTTTTCAGCCTACAAAACGAAGGTGTCTACTGCGAGATAAAATTCTAAAATTTTCAGAATCTTTTGTTCTTAGCTTTAACTTTGAAGGACTGCATCGCTTGTTTTGTTATTTTAGTGTGTAGTGCACTTCCGGTCGTTTATTGGCAGCAAAAAATATGTCGATATTTTTTATTTTTTCCTAAATTATATATAAGGGTACGAGCCTAAACACGATGAGGTTATCTTGTTTAATGACAGAGTTCCCATAGTCACCTTCCAGCTCCATCATCAGATCTTGACATTCAGCCTCTACGTAAAGATCTCACCAGAACGCTTCATTAGAGCCTGAACACGATGAGGTTATCTTGCTTAATGACGGAGTTCCCATAGCCACCTTCCAGCTCCATCATCAGACCTTGATATTCATCCTCTACACAAAGATCTCATCAGGACGCTTGATTAGAGCCTAAACACGATGAGATTATCTTGCTTATTGACGGAGTTCCTATAGCCACCTTTCAGCTTCATCATCAGACTTTGACATTCATCCTCAACGCAAAGAACTCATCAAGACGCTTCATTAGAGCCTAAACACGATGAGGTTATCTTGCTTATTGACGGAGTTTTTATAGCCACCTTTCAGCTCCATCATCAGACCTTGACATTCATCCTCTACGCAAAGAACTCATCAAGACGCTTCATTAGAGCCGAAACACGATGAGGTTATCTTGCTTATTGACGGAGTTCCTATGAATGTCAAGTTCTGATGATGGAGCTGGAAGGTGGCTATGGGAACTCCGTCATTAAACAAGATAACCTCATCGTGTTTAGGCTCGTACCCTTATATATAATGTAGGAAAAATTAAAAATATCGACATAATTTTTGCTGCCAATAAACGACCGGAAGTGCACTACACACTAAAATAACAAAACAAGCGATGCAGTCCTTCAAAGTTAAAGCTAAGAACAAAAGATTCTGAAAATTTTAGAATTTTATCTCGCAGTAGACACCTTCGTTTTGTAGGCTGAAAAATGGGATTTTTCAAAAATTCAAAACTTCAAGCAAGGTTTTCTTCCAGAAAGAGTGGGCTGCTCAGGTCGATCAATGGCTAAATTTTGTCTCTAACATGTGTACTTAATTCCTGTCAACCAGAAGTTCTTAACTCATAACCGATTAGTCGCTAGAGTCGCTTGAAATTCACGAAAAATGAATAAAAAACACTCATTTTTGATTTGCTCTCGCTAATGGTAGGTCGCTATAAACAAAATTATCGTTGAGTTTTATCAAACTATAGTCTGTCCCCCTAAGGATTCCGCTTTAATAATGAAAAAAAATTTAAACAGACAAAACTGAGGAAATTTTAAATAACCTAAAAAAAGGAGATTTTTGAAAGTTTTTATTTAAATGCTCGGAAACGGGTGCTCATAGAAATCAAATATGTGTAAATTTCATTCTTAGGGACCTTAGAGATGAATCCCTCAAATTTTCATCAAAATCTAAAACCATGCAGCTTTGCTGATTAGACGATTTTAAATGGAATGACCCATTGGTGAGTGTTACTAACAGTTAGTATGTATTCAACAGTGGGCGTTGTCGGCGGCGGCATGCCCGAGGCCCCCGGCGGCGACAGGCGGCACGGCCCGCTGTACGGGAGGCTGGTGGCCGAAGAGCAGCTCGCGTCGATGAGCGCGCCTTCAGACATTCAGGTGAGCGCCGTAGTGCGCAACCCTCGAGCTTTCTGCTGCTACCGTACCCCACCTAAGGTAAATGATGCACGAGGCAGTTTGCCGGTTTAAACCACGCGAGACTACAAGACAATGTTCAAAATTAAAAGTGCATTATACAGTTTGACGTAGTACATACGTAAAAATTCAAAGACCCCTGATCCGCGCGTAACACATCTATTGTTTATTTAAAAGAGCCATTAACCACTCATGTCTAGACATTACGCGCAAGTAGGTAAATAAATTAGTCGGTAAAGTGCCACTAATTACCAACTGTAAGTGAGCGCTCTTTCACCGTAACACTGATGTGCTTAGTGTCGAACACAGACAGGGCGCGATCGATGCGACACCTCCTTCTAGTCCAGACCCTAATTAATAAATGTTACATGCTAGTTTCTTGTGAATAACAGTGTTCGCTTCGAATTCATCTAATATACTAGATTCTATTTGTGGTTCAAATTAAAAATATTCCATAGAACCTCAAGTATGGTGTCCTACAACTCCTTTGCCGAAACAGATAATATTTAACAATGAAGAATAACATTTTACCATATTCATCTGTTCTAACTATCATTTTGAATATCAATAGGAAGTAGGATCGCATTGCACATCACTTCAGGATACTAATATGAACAGCGCTACATCAGGTGTGAGTCGATTGTTTATAATTTTAACATCATTCAATGAATGTTTATACAAACCGTCTCGTGTATTATCATACATGCACTTTTTGTTGTGGAATGTAGATTGGCAGTTGCGTAATTGTTTTATTATTTCTTTTCATTTATTTAGCACTCATGTAGTTAGTTTTCGGCTTGCTTTGCTATATCTTACCGATTTCGTATACTCTCCAAATCTATTGATTTTGTTTATTTTTTTCTGCCTAGGCTATGCAAGCCAGAATACCTCATCATTTTCGAGATCCTTCAACGGCGCCGTTACGGAAACTTAGCGTGGACCTCATTAAAACCTACAAACACATAAACGAGGTAAGTCTTAGATTTTAAAGTAAATTAAAATTGATAATTATAATATTTAAAAGGATGGTTGCATCACTAAATACAATATCAAAGATCAATAGTTCTATTACAAATTCGTTGATGCTAAAAAAAAGATCCTAATTATGGAGTATGTCTTACTGTCTCATAATTATTATGTTGTCCATTAATAACTTGTTTATAAATTTTATAATATAAATACCAAAATAGATTTCAATTCCACTGCTATTTCATGTTATTATTATAACGATACATCAAACCGATGTTCTTTCCTAATTATAGTTCACGTGTTTTACACGACCTTTGCACAATCATTTGAAGTTGTTCTATTGTTAATGAGTTTGATTTCAAGAGACACGTGTTACATACATTACATTGTACCGTTCCCTCCCACATAAGGGCACAGGATCTGACATACGAGGCGTTGTCTGTTTCGACCTTTTTCAATGGTCGTGGGCGATCACTCGAAATGAGCTGAGCTATTTGCGTGGGATCAAATTTATTGCATCGTAAATAAAAAACCTCAATGAATTAACCAACTCTTGAATGAAACGGCGACCTCATTAATAATGTCCGCATCAGAATGTCGTGTATTAAAATTAAAAACATGGTGAAACATCTCCCTCGCTCTCTTTGGCATTTTACTTTATACGTTTAATTAGCGAAACAAAGAAAAAGTGAACTGGAATGGTCGGCCAATTAGAGCCAAGGTTCCGAAAATTATTCCAAGGCTTAAGAATTAGAATTCTTTTGTTTGCGAAAACTCTTCGTTATGTTGAGTAGGTTTCACATGCCGCGATTGCGCAAGCCCCATCAGCTAATTCTTGGAAAACCATTTCATTCGATAGGTACACGGTTTCTTCAGACAATATCGATCTCCTGCTTGTTTACATTCCTCGTCTCTAGAGAAATTTATTCAGAGTTTTCAAAATCAGCAATGGAATTTAGCACAAATAAGAATATAGGGCTTTAATCAATGATTAGCTCGTCGAATCGCAGTTCTTTTACGTGAATTATTCAAATTGAAAAGCTGAACTGAGATCTACATAAATAATCATTTCTTGTAATGTTTTAGTTTCCATATTCCGTTTGTGGGTGTTAGTTCTCTTTTACATAGACGTAGATTAATTATTGTTATATTGTTTATTTAGTACCTTCGATGTTATTCAAGGACAAACAATGACCTTTTCTGAGTCACGTGTATAAAGTTTTCAGTGGTCCGGTTGCCCTCGTCGTAGTTTGCGTCATTTTTATAGCTTCAATAAGAACTACGTCACAATTTCTAGACGAACAGATGACGCGTCGTTCGGAAAAGTTCGACGCCGCTGTTGCGATATCATATCCTAAATAGAACGTAGTAACTATGATAAGGAGTATAACAGATGAATCATGTAATACTCGTGTTAAAAGATAAATGGCGCGAGTTTCATCGCTTAACAAGTTTACTTATATTGCCTATATGCTGTGACTGCGTTTTTCTTGATCTTGAAAATTTTATGTTGATGCAACCTTCGAAATAATCACACATAAAAAGTTTATTTTGAAATACAATGACGTTTATTTATTCATAGTGTGTCGACTCCTACTTAAGTTGAAACGAAGAGACCAATTGGAATGTTCCGTCTTCTGTAGCTCCTATCACGTGGTTTCATTTTAACCCCTACTTGGATAATTCCAATGCTTCTGATTATCTCCCATAAGACCATCCCCTTGATATTTTTTTCGATCTTATCAGTTAATCAGTGTTAAGAAAGCAAAGGTTATTTTCTAAGTTAACAATACACGTATTTTCCGCCTCACCCGGAACCAATTTCCTTAATTCTACTTATCCTAATTAAAGTAACTTGGAGGAGTATCATAAAATATGTTCAATTACACTGTAGGGCTCTTTTAGATAAAAACTACACAAATAAACCAGTGACTTTGATTTCTTTTGTGGAAACTAGAGTACTTAGAATGTTTTGATGAGTTTTATCATCTATTCTCTTTTTTATTCATGCTAAAAAAGTAAATTTAGATTAGTGTAGGTAAAACTGCAATGTAGATCATTAAAAAAGTATTTCTTAATACATGATATGGTACTGCTATAGACAAAGATCCGGAAACATAAAGAACAAAATTTAATGTTCATTGTATTTTTATATCATCCAAAAATCTCCCGTCTGTTACGACAGTGCTATTGGAAATTTTATAACAACAATATTTTGTCGTTCAACTTAAAAAAATAAACACGCCCGACGTAACACGTGGAGTATCCCCTCGTTTTTATGCTTCTCTTGTGATTTATTAATAGAATATGGTTCTATTTGCGTTCGAGAGATGTGGTCATTGCCCTATTTGGTGGTGTATTTACGTGGCCCGATGCCAGATGAGGTACTCTCGACTCGTGCTATGTGGGAGTAGGTGAAACACGTTGGTGCACTCATGCCTCCCGATATTTGTTTTCGTAAGATTTATTATTTACGTAATAATTTTTAACGCTTTTTTTTGGGCGGTACATTGTTATTTATTGCAGTGATAAATGAGGTGTTTGTGGATTGTTGTTTAAATAGCTAGAAAGATGTTTTTTTATAAACGAGAGCTTACCAAATTACAGTAGTGGAAGTCCGAAGTTAATGAAGTATATTAAATTAAGAAAAGTTGGTCATAAAATTCTGACAAAGTTATAAAATAAATCTGATATATTTCAACGCATTCGTTTTACAGCAATTTACTAGTATACTCGACGTGATTGACAATCAAAACAAACATTTGTTTGATGTGGTGTAAATTACGATTGTATTTTTAAGCCGCACCGACCGCATAAATCATTTGTAACTTTTATTCCCTCTGTTTTAACCGAGATTTACGAAATTGTTTAGATTTTTTCAAACATACGTACACGTACATAGTCAAGTATTCGTAACAGTGACGTTATTGGTAGGTACCTACTACCTACATACATTTATAATATTCATAAATTTCGTCAGCTGTTGCTATAACACAAATGAGAAGCCCCCTGTTTTCTGGGTGGGCGAAGACATTAAGGAAACACCGAGTGGGCTGCAACTTATTTGAGTCATATAACATTTGTCGTAACCTAATAAACATTGTATTAAGATTGCTAAAGTCACAGAAAAAAAAATGAAATATTTAAAATATGCAAGAATTATAAACCATAATACTTGATTCGCCGACAAAGGAGCAACAACACACATAGTCCTTGGCATTTCATCAGTTTTAATGAGTGATCGCAAATAATACATGTATCTGAGTCTGCGTCAATCAGATCGATCTATGTTCAACGGCTGTCGGTTTACAGTATCTATTAATATCGCATTGTGGTAACGCAGTCCGACTGATTGGTTTCAAGTGACCTGATTACGTCAATATTTTTTGCATTCCGCACTTTGGATAACATGCAATGGCTACATTTGCGAAACACAAATCCATCAGTTTCTCCAGAACAATGTCGGTGACGTAAAACCATTATCTGTGATGTTGGAATGACGTAGAAGTTTGCACGTGAAGCTGTTGTTAACTTGATTCTGACTGATTACGTAAATTTCGCGCGATTCACAATCGGTGAACTTTGAAACTGGATTCGGAGATTTGTTTCGTACTATCGAAATCGTGCTTTAAGTTGCTAGCGTAGGTATAAACAGGACGTCAATATCTCAGATTAAAGATTGCAAAACAAATACGAGTATATTGTATAGTTTTACGAATGTAACACGTACCTAGGTATGAAGCAACAGTCTGCACTGGATGCAATAAGCGACAATGACTAACGCCTGCGGCCTGTGGGCGAATTTCGCAACCGGCCCCCCGATGCCAATACGATTCGAGTCAAGGAGATACTACTTAGAGATCGAAATGTACTGCACGCTCGACGAGATCTGTTGTCCTCTTTTTATCCTTATCGAAAGTCTAGACTACGATTAGATCTGCTGAGATTTCACTCGTATCTATTGCGGAATTAATCTTTTGTACGTTTGCCATTGTAAAGCGAGTCGTTTGAATCTTAAAATCTAATGCTATATAGTCTTATCGGCGGTTTGTACACGCGCTCTCCTTATCTATTACCTTGCATCTTTAATTATCTAACAATAACACAATCCAAGTTCCGTGTTGTTAATAAGTGTTTGTTGTCGACGGAATTCTAGAAAACGCATAGTGGTCGCACCGTCGTTGCATACCACGCTTTCGCCCCATGAATACGATCGTGTGGATGCGACACGACTGGCGGAGCATCAGCTGTTCCAGTTATCTCTGTAATTAATTGCGATATCGCCCATTCATGCTGTCGACGTCGGTTAGTTTCACTACGAAAACATATTTTTCTCGACGCTGATGACTCTTCGGAAAAACATCATAATTAATGTTTTCCATCTTGAGTTCACGTTCATTATCAATAGCCAGCTTAATAGGGTTCTACAGAAAGTAATATTCCTCATTTTCTTTGAATTGTTTACGTTGTAGCATTCATTGAACTCCGCCGCGATAGCAGTTAGCAATTATGCAATTAAGAACCACATGCCCTCATTTTTGTTTGCTACTGTTATAAATTTATTATTTACGTCTATGTTATAATTTTCCACTGTATTTTGTCGAGAAATGAGTGATATGCGTCTCGGTTTGTCGGCTAATCACTATAACACGACTAGCAAACAGTGTAATGCAAACGGGCCAACTAAAGTGAGTCAAGGTGAGAGCGCGACGTCACGCCTTTACTGTTGCCACCCGGATTATAGTGCGGGCACCGGCGCCGGTAGGGCGGACTACGATAGTACACGACTAGTGGAAACTTGAGCCTGACTATAAGACACCAAACCAACTCAATTATTTGGTTTAAGGAAAGCGCTGGCACGTAGGTTTCTCGATATAGGGTAAATGGGAAACCTAAATTATTATCTGTGTAGCTGTCTTTTAGAATTTGCTGAGCTACCTGAAACACATAATAAAACGTCAGATCGCAAAAAGTTAATTGATGTTGTCACCTCATTCTTTCTTTATTTATACTTTTTCTTTAGCTGCTGGCTGTTGCGATGCAAGTAGGTACATATTTTTAAGTGACGTGTTGTTGTTCGGTTTCAATATGCTGTAAATGTGTCCCAGTTAACGACGATCATAATAACACACTCGAAAGCGCAACTTTTAACCATTGACAGCGTAATTACCGGCTCGTCGGTTTGCGGAACGTACTGTCCTGGGATTTGTAAATGTAAACGAAACGAAACGAAACATACTGGAATGATTCGACAATTAGTCCTTTGGCTAAAAAGGTCGAAATTGAAATACTCGAATTTGATAAGGATTTCAGAAATGTTTACTAGTTGGAACACAGATTATTCTGGATTTCTCTAATGAACGTTATAGGAATGGTCACCAGGGAATAAAAATAAAATAAAACCTTTCACTGTCTCAGTACCTCACAAATCATCAAAATACCTAAATATGGATTAACCCAATTTTGCTAAATGATGGCAGAATTGTTACAGCAAAACGTGATTCAATGTCAATCTTGTATGTTTACTTAGATGTGCTTCTTCGTGCTTTTTAATCGGCACGTGTATCACATACGTGTATGACATGTGTGTACAGAATTACACAATATGTGTGATTTGTATTTGGTAATCGAGTTCTTAAAAACGGATTTTGTATGAATAGTTGCGTTATCGTCTTATCGTGTTATTACATCACTCAGTGTAAATGAGATAATTCGATTTGGAGTTTAAATAACACCTGCTTTGATAGAGACTTTATAATATTACAAAGTTACAACTTGTCGTCAAATCGATTGTACAGTACACTCGTATGCCTATTTGAAAATGTAAAATATATAAATAATGAAATAAATTATAATAAGTACTTACATTCGCGTCGTAGCAATAGCATTTTATAAAATTTTGGTTAACTGTTATTAAAGGCGAAAATAAAATAACTGTACTGCACCATAGTTACGGAATTACAACCAATAATAGGAACAGACTATAAACAAAAGTATAAAATAATTGAAAACAAATTTTTACTTTCAAATCAAATTCGATAAGCTACATACGGTCGAGAGATTTCAAAACTAGTCTCCCACTGTCCCTGAGCAGTGCATTCGATCGGTGCCAAGGTGTCCAGGTAAACTGCTAATTGCGTGTTAAATTTTACTTGACATCGTTCAACCTTCGGCAGTCTACCGCTGTAAGTTGACCCGCGTCGGAAGTCCGGCTTATACGTACACAATCGCTCATGATGGCTCATCCGAGTCTGGTCTTGCAGGACGAATGATTCGGAAACGATGCTTCTCAGGTGGTCTGCGCAGCCTTGTCACCAATAACCCCGATATGGAGGTATCGGAGTTAAGGGAACGAGGATATTTTTGTTTCACGGTTTGATGTGTCTGTTTCGCATTGTTTTATTGTTGTGCTTGTTCCTGTCCCTTTAGATTCGTCAAAGTCTTAAAATGTAACTATAATCACATCCGCTATTATAGTCTCTAATCACTATTAACTGTTAAAGTTATTGAAAGGTCAATTTTTTGCTGTCAGTATCAGCAAAATGATCCTTCCAATTTTCATGTGAAACTTGAAAAAGGATTAGAGTTTTTATTTCCTAGTTGTTCAAGATACCCTTTCCTAAATATCTCAGCAATACTAAGAGTACGGTGAACCTTAAAATCCTAAATACAATTAGCAAACCTAGCATAAATATTTTAGTACATAGTTGAAATGACTAAAGTAAATCTGTGAAGCGTAGTCTAACGGTGTTTACTACCGAATGTGTGTCGCGCCCATAACCCGTCTGATAATAAAGTGTTTCAAGGGGACGATTAAGTAATTTTATGACAGGTTTACACACTTGCACATATTTCAATGTACACACACATGTGGACGTGTTACTCGTGCATTAATTTGTGTCGTATCTAAAGTGTAGTGACTTAATTAATAATAATTATTAATCTATAATTGTAATTGATTACAAAATAAATGTTTATGCTGTAGTTTCAGCTCTTACTATTTATAAATTAACATTAAATTTGTTCACAAATTGTATTACTTTACTACTTCTATATTACTGATGGGGTCTATACAATTTAAAAGTGCCCTGCTGGTAGTAATCATTTCATGCGTGGCAATAAAGCAATAAAAAATAATAATATTTCGTAACACTACCATAAGATTCGGTATCCGCTGTAAAACCGTTAAAGAAACAAATAAACCCCACGAAAACATATTCTTTAAATTAATAACACATAATAAACACGAAATAAACTTTGTGAACGACTCGCAAGAAATAGGAAACGGCGCGATTTTAAATGAAGATACACATTATAAAGGCAAATAAAAAAATACATATGTATGTAATTTAGTGCGGTTTGAACAAGGTAACATTGATACAAATTGTGGGTTTAATCGTTATGTGCGCGTATAAAAAGCGTGTTATTATAACGAAAATATCAAGTAAAATTACCTGTAGTAAAATACTATGATTTAATAAGATGAGTTACGTCTTCTGTAACCTTAGATTTACCTGGCCTTACTAAATAAAGTTGTTCTACTGTTTTATTATTATTAATTACCTTTGACCCTGTCTTGTAGCAAGTTTTTACTTATAAAATGTAATCTTCTACCTAAACTGTACATTTAAAATGGTTGATTTCATATCAGCTTTTACTATTGACAAATTATTTTTTATCTTCAGTCTTCCGTAATAAGATATTTGAATGTCGGATTAAGAAATTAATGTAAACACGATAAAGCTATAAATACACACCAGTATCGTATAATATATCAAATCAAAATAACATACAATATTTCACAGTTTACTACTAGTTTAAGTTTTGAGATATCAGTGACGATCTGATTCTTGTGGTATAGTTTCTGTAAAGTTTAGTAAATTGATATTGTAAAGTAGAATTTTGTATTGGTCTTATCTTCAAACTAAAGACTAATGTAATTACGTGCCCACGTGTTTCACGTGCCATTTATAGTCATCAAATTTAAAATCGTCGTGCAAAGTCCTAATTCAAATGCGAATCCCCATTACTAGTACTACCAGGATATCTATAACATCGTTTGAATAAGCAACAGTTATTTTACACAGAAATTATAGAAAACGTTGCGATATTTCCCAAATAAAAAAATAGTTAATGAAAATAAAGTTTTCATTCCGGAGCAATTTACATTCGGAAACAATTAAACACCGCTCTCCGAGGTGTAGCCGAAATAATATCTTATTCAATTTACTTTGGATATAATTTGTCTTCTCCTAATTAATTCGTAGGTTCGTTGAATTATCACGCCTTCCTTAACGTTTATTTTTGAAGCGGGGAGTGTTTCGAAATAGAAAATTCGACCCAGTTCTGTAAAAACGGAATGCTTTGTTTCTTTCTTTAGCATTTTTCGTGGATTCTTTGAGTCATAATGTGTTAAATAAGAAGTAGAGCTTTCTGAACCAGTATGGATGAATCTTGAGTGTATTTCTTACAAACTATTATTTAAGTAACTGGCATAATATACGCATACAATGTGATGTATTATTATAACTTTTCAAAATTTGGAACCACAAATAACATTTTTAACTGAAACTAACCTATAAAATATAATTTGATTCCATGTATTCAATGTTTACTAAATACCCTTTTGTTTGGTAAATTAATATTGAATTATTCAGGATTCTACGTTACCACTTGCGAGAGACCTTCGCATCGGCTTAGTTCTTCAGACTGTTTTTATACGGTTCTTGAGCGCGCGTGACATCTTTATCTGATTAATAATGGTTAACCTTGTTAACAAATTATGAAACGTCTGGGTTTTTTTTCGTTATTGGTATTTAGGTAATTAGTTGTGGACTTGACCTCTAACTGTGAACAAGTTGAGATGTTGCTACCTTCAAACAATAACCAACCTTAAAATTTGACCATTTCTAACTAAACTGTTCAATAAAATTAATGACATTCTCTGGTAGTGCCAGAAAATCTATGGAATTGTATAAAAATGCAAACAACAATGAGACTCAATAAAACTGTTTAATTTGTAGCCAAAAAACAGCATAAAGTTGTAAGGTTACATTCATCGTATAATTAAATTTGCATCAGACAGAGGATCATGTTTGGCCTTCCGCCCGCAATTGGGGCCGACTAAAGCCTTTAACTCTGCCCTAGGACGGTGGGATACGGACCGGTAATCGCGTTTTGTACGTAGACCGATTTCAGACAATTAGCCACCGACACGACTGCTTCTGATCCCTGTAACTGTACATTGTTAGTGAGAGTTATTTTCGGAACGTGGACTCTGTATAAAGGTTGTGACGTGGGCGTGTTTATGATTCAGGGATATCGTTCTAAATTAAATGATTCTGTTTCATACGGATTTGACGCTGGTATAAAAATGGAATTTTTCTGCAAAGTAAATGTTTCCTGTCGAAGCTTGATATACAGAAAAAAACATGTCATGTGTGTTAAACTTTAAAACTATATCTGCAGTCTAAAGAGATCTCGGCGCTTTACCGTTGTTACATAATAAATTTGATAACTACAGTTTTTCTTAAAAAACCAACACCATTTGAACATTTCGCTAAGTTGTTGCAAGTGCTAGTTTTAAAGTTTATTTAACGACGATTTCACGGAACCTAATATAAGTTTTATCACAACATTTCCTCTCTAATAAAACGAGTCTTTTAGTAATTAGTGGTGTTTTAAAAGTAAGAGGCAGTGGCGTGGCAAACACGGCCATCTCCGTTTAGTGCCTTTACAGTGAGCGTTAATCTTGTTTCAAGCAATTAGTTGCCGGCCACCTCTGTCGACCCACCCCAGAGGGGTAACTCTTCATCTCTTTACTTTTTATTTTATGTCGTTTTCAAAGCAAATGTTTTCCTTGTAGACGACGCTTTAATCTCGTTGATTTAAATACATTGAGGCTAAGAAGGCTTCGTTTAAGTAGCTTAAAGACCTTTTAAATTTTTCTCACCGTTACTTTAAAAGCGTAATTGAATTTGTAACGTGTTTTTCTCTGTTGTCCAATAAAATGAATTCAAGTGGAAACGTAAACATTTTTGGGTTCATTGAACTGTTGAAATGGTTTTTAACTCGAGTCACCTTTGGGTCGTTTGTGTCACCTTATTACAGAAACTTGTCTGCTGTTGTGAAATACTGACTTATTCTAATTCGTGAGGTCTGTTATATGTTTATTTTTCAATAATGTAACCAGTGCTTAAACATTGGTTACACGGCATTGTTTTTAATTTTTTATACAAGATCTTTAACCCTTAAGTCCGTTTAGCGTGATAAAGTAAATAATCTTGGAAGTACGATGTTTTGCACACACACAAAAACATGTTGAAAAAAGCCAATAACTTCCCGTTGAGTTTTTTCGAACGTTTTTCAGAAACCAGGAAGGGAATTTTCTCATGATATTTAATAATTGTCGTCGTTCACTGAAGGCTGTAGCTAAGCTAAAAATAGACGTACAGTATATTTGATATTTACCTCGAGTACGTCGTTGAAGAGAATGATTAACGCTACTTATGTATTCGTTCTCACAGTCGCGAGCCGGCGCATGCAAGGCCGCTTACCCGGCGAATGAATCAGCTGATGCCAGTCACTGATTCACAGCTACACACCTTGCATTGTCTAACAGCTGATTTCCTTAAAACGCCAACTTGATGCATTTCCCAAGCCTTCTGCATTCGTGCACGTCTCTAAACGTTTTCTACGTCCTGTATCCTGTTTCAAACAATGAAGCCTGTATAATTTTGTAATGGCTAAATTTAATTGATGCGATGCTTGTAGTTTGCGGTTAACGATGCGCGAAAATGACTTTCTTGGTTAATTTTACTCGCCGTTTGATTCTTATCTTGGATTATAACCACATGCAAAGATATCAAAGTTCCTGTCTGAAATATGTGAAGCTTTAAAAGGAGAAATTAGCCGAAAATGTGCATTCGCGGAATCACGAAACGAGCGTTTAAACGTGCTTAAGCCGATGTAAACGGTCACGACAAACGTATGTACGGTTCAGTTCCGTCCAGTGTTAAATACGAAAATAGGTTTGACCTAGCTACTGTGTAATTGCGTGGGATTGCGGATGTGTCACACGGGTTTGCCGAACCGGAAAAAGTTGGGTCCACACATCGTACCTGTTACAATAAATGAATGTCATGAAAATTGATTTAAACGACGGTTTCGTGTTTGTGTTTGTTGTCACAATCAGAGATTATGTTGTAGAATAAAGACGCTTTAGATTTGAATTCGCGATTCAAAAGTACTCGAAACATCTTATATATATGGTCCTACATTTTTTTCCAATTTCATTTATATAACGATTAAAAAGATGCTATAAAGAACATTTGAGTGAACTCTTCATTATCAATCGGAGACTATTTTTATGTGAAATCCTGACCTATCTAATTTTCCCCATTAATAAAACTTTCTCCGAGAAGATAATAATATTGTTTTCATTATCTCACTTGAAGTAAACAATAATAAACCCGCGGTTGCAAAAACAAGCAAAGAGGCCAAGGTCTCTTCGAAAAACTCAAAGTGAAACGATCTTTTACATCGAAGAAACTGAATCCAAGATGTATTTATGTGTAGTTTTATATTTTTAAGTGAAGGAAAACAATGGTTTTCCCATCGCACAGTTCGATGTAGCAACCGCGTCTTGTGACTCATACTTAGTTCAAAATTATGCTATTTTTGTAAATTGCATCAATGCAATCAAGTTGGCATGCTCGTAGATAAGATTGTCGGGGAATTTGTTTTAACTTTCAGCGAACGATACACGGAATCGATTAAAGCTAATAGTTGTTTAAAATGAATATTAAAAAGATTGATGTATGTGGATAAGCGAAACGTGAATCATAACTTCCAAGTACTGCCAGGTTTTGGGTGAAAACTGACATTGACATCGTAAACTACAGTCGTAGATGCTAGATTGAGCTGACATACCAAACCTAATTGTAAGGCGATCTTCCTTTCATCGGCTCGCCTAACTATACTTATTTTTAAAAAATCAATATTGGCAATTATTTTTTTTATAACAATGGCATCGATAAAAGCTCGAATCATTTCTAAATTTGATAGGTTTGTTTGTAGCCTTACGCAAGGCTGACGTTGGTCGCGGGTGGTGACGTGGTGGTCGCGAGCGCACCACACGATAACCCACCCACTCTCGTTTTCAACGTGACGTGTTCCTTGATAAGCTGATGAGACGTTTGTTTGTGCACAAACTGTATCGTCACGGCGTTTTGTTTAAACTATTTGACGTGTGATCTTTATGTGAGGTGATCGACGTCAGGTCTTCCAAATAGACATGATTAGGTGGCGCAAAAATGTTTCAGTACACTGTAAACAGTACACTATTAATAGGATACCTTACATCAGAGACTTCTAAATAAGACTTCATTTCAACGATCTTGTCAATTATTAGTAATTTCATCAAATTGAAGATTGTGAACTTGCTAATCCCTCAGACTAGGGCATCTGAGCCATCATCAATCGGAAATAGGCCCTCTAACTTGGCTGACTTAGCAACCACTTCTAATTTTTCAATAAAGAAAAGATATACTTTAGCAGTATTATCCATTCTATTACACGGTCGTGATGTAAGTGTTCTTGATTCCAAATTCGTTGTTTTTCATATTTTTTGTCAGTCTGTGTTTTTTCGGTTCATTCGTTTTAGCGGTATTCAAAAACATGGAGCAGACGGTGAATAGATTTCTGATGAAGTTTTTGTGGGACTTGGACTGATATATTCAATGTATTTATAAATAGTAATCCCCACGGCGGTATTGTTACGAAGGTTTCATGTAAAGCCAGTACTCACTTGGAGTATTTAGAGACAGTACTCAATTGGAGATTTTTTATCTTTTAAGAGTGTCTCCACTGCCCTGTTGAGTGCGTTTCAAGAGATCCTATACAGTTCGTTATGATCTTTAATATTCAGTTGTTTTTTATTAAATGTGTATTAAAAAGAAGTCAATGAAAAGGTCTTTCATCTCTCTCACTTCCGAAAAAACATTAAGGAACAACAATTTTCATTCAGTCACCGCATGATATCATCGAACACAGAATATGGATCCGGTTCGGTGTTTATTTGCGGGGCGTCAACTCAAACTGAGCTTATTCACTTACTATATTTATTCAAATTACGTGGAAACAGTGCGCGAGTAAACACGCAAATCCGAGAATACGTGACATACATCGATCGATAATAATTGCGCATAATTATGTTTGGTGTTATCAAATAATTGTTTCGAAGAGACGCTTAAACTGTATCTACTTTTGTATTATAATAAGCACTTGTTTTTTTTAATTCTAGACTAGAGCAAATTACGTAAACTCTCAGAGGAAAATAATATTTGAGATCTAGAACACAATTCATTTTCGTGATTGATTTTGGTTCTCAACAAATGTTTACAAATGCGTCTAACTAAAAAAAAAACTTGTCGAAACACTCGTACAAAGTCAAAGAGTTCAATAAACTTCGGAACTTGCAAATATACAAACATCCGTCGCGATGTGCGGAGAACACCTTCGCAATAGTTGGCGGTCGTGCCGACGACCGATAAACCACGATTATTTGCACTCTACTTGTATTTTTATCAATAAATTCACAACGTGTAACCGACGATTATTATTATACGCATTCTTGGCATAATAAAATAATGCTGTCTCATAATATTTTATAACTGTTGAAACATCTATGCTTGTATTGTGGTTTCCCAAAAAATAATAGTTCTGTACTTTAAAAATAGTGGCGAAATTGTCGACGATGCGCCGAGGTTTCCAGTCAGGCAACTTTAATCATTGATCTATCGCTTTTTCCAGTAAACGATATAACAAATGAGCTGCCGACATTTTTATTTAAATATAACATAGTCACAATTTATTTTACGTACGTAATTGTTCGCGTGGAAATAAATAATACATTTCGCGCGTATTTGTGTATAATTTATGAAAACCGTTTAAATGTAACATTATGTGTTGACCATTTTCAGAATGCAATATTAACCGAACGGTCTAATTGTAAACAAGGCGCCCCGCGACTTTACATTATTAAATACAGCACCAGCTCTCAATCCAATTACCTTTGACATTCACACTCAAAGGGCTCTGTATTGTTAATACGAGCACTTCTCGCGGGCAAACTATTACGTGCCTTCTATTGCTTCCTCCCTGTCTCGACTCGAGATGTTTGAAGTGATAAATTAATGTCAGAATTTAATAGTTTAACTACAGAACCATTTACCGTTATTCCAATGAACACTTGCAAATTTACAGCTACGATAGACGTTTTGTTATACGATTTTGATAAAGAAATTCAAACTGGTTTCCGGTTTAGATTCGTAAAAAGACAGTCGATTAGTGAAAATAGTCGATTGTATTATAATGCTGGGTATTGAATGGAGCTATGTGAACAATGCCACACGCGACCAAACATCCGGCGAGTTATCGGTTGAAAGTTTGATAGTACGCTAATCTTTCATGAATGGATACAGTTACTTTTTTGCTACTCAGCTTAGACTGGCGTTTCCTGTCGCTCGTGGCGCGTGTTTACATCGGCCGTTATCAGATTTTTTATGCGTTTGCTGTCAATTGCACAGCACCACATTCACCGTACGCATTGTTTTGTTACGTCTCACACTGCCCGACACTCGGGTACATTAAAAATAGATTTATCATTTCGATCACGATAGCGAGTTGTGCGGTTATAACCATACCACGAAGCCTACATCAATTAAGACGACTAGAGATTAATGGCCTAGTCGGAAGCGCGTTCCTATACGTCGAGTATGTCTATTCTGTTACCATGCGCGTCCGGGCCGGATGAATGGCAGTCGCCATGCGCGTGAGCCGATTGCGCAACGACCGTCGATGACGCAACCTGTCGACGTGCGAACCGTTGCTTGTTAGTATGCAAAATAAGTTGAATATTCGTGTCGAAGCGGCCGGCCAGGGCATGCGCTTGCGGTCTGTCTCACCGGCTCGATACATGTGCGTGTAATTGAGCGTACCCAGTGTGATTTAAATTTAGAACGTCTAAATCGAGCGCCAGATACAATCGTGTAATCCTAGCTCGATGCTAACAAAATCATTGTTTTAGCCTTAGCAACAGTACAACTACTTCCTTATTATTTTATTATAATGCGACCTCGTGAGTGCGCTCGCCCTTAAACGTTTGAATTATGGACTTAGATAAAAGCAGGAAAACATTGAATGCATTGACATTTTTAGTGTATATTTGAAAAGAAATTACCTTGCAAGTGTTTATATCAACAATCAGCATTTCGTTTATAGATAATACTATTGTCAGTTAGTATCAATTAGGGTGACGTCACCACATTTTTATGGAATGATTCATTTACTTCGGTCCTAATTTAATGGTCGTTAAATTAATTGGAGACTAATTAAAACGTGATATTAGATGGTGTTGTTAATGGTTTTGGTTCATACAACCACGAGCAGTCAATCTTCTACAATTATGAAATATTTTGAAATGAAAGGCACAAAGCGGTTGAAGTAAAGCATCTTGTCGACGTTAGGTAGGTACGCTAAAGCGATTTTTAGCAATGTTTTGGTTCTTGTTGTTTTGGGTATTTGCATTTTTCGAGGGTTACAGTTGATTACACTTAGGCCTTCATAATAAATTTTGGGTACAAATTGGCATACAAAAAATTTAGTTGACAATTTTGAAAATTTTATCGCACTATATTCCTACTATTTGCCAGAAATAAATTGAACGACAAGATCTTCTGACCCGTGTAAAACATGTTACCTAAAACTCTTAAAAGCTTTATGAAATGTCACTATATTTGAGAGCTTCTCTCGTATTACATGAAAAGGAAAGTTGTTATCATCATGTTAGGAGTTACTATTGACGAGCCGTCGAATCAACATGTCAGATGTGAATCACGAACTTTGGTACATAAGGTACATTTATCTTCGAAAGTGTTTAAAGTAACTACGAAATATTAAAGTATAATGGGATGATATCGATATTTCGAAACGCAGGACTATATTACAATGAAATGTCTATATACTATATAACCTAGTCGAGATATCAGCTAACTTGAAGAAGCCCAATTGATTTGCAATAAGGGGTATTGCGAAGTAGGCTGTAGGTACATCTAAACATCGAAGTCTAATCATTTCACTGCAGTCACAGTTCTTTCGTTGGCTGTAGGTACAGTTTCGATATTCTAAATTAAAGTTTTAATATTAAAACGGAATTTCTTATTAACGAACCCTAGATTTTTGCATCTGAATGTTGAAGAATTGCTAACGAATCAACCACTTAGCTTTCCTCAGACGAAACTGGCAACGCGTTAACTCGAGATTGCTTTCTGAATATTTTTTCCTTTTCTAGACCGATTAGCTCGATCGGTCTGGCCTGTATTGCAAATTAAAATAGAGCAATGAATCATTAGACCGGCATCCGTAGCTTTTGCAGTCTGCAGTCGCCTTTGTTTACTTTATTTAAGTGATCTTTTGAGTTTTAAAACGCTCATTTTTAAGCTGTTCTTCGAAAAAGTTAACTAAGCTTTGGTTTGTTTTGTAAAGGCTAGACTACTTTTTTAACATGAATATCTATTAACCTGGATCGGAAGCTCGTCGCTAAAACTGTATAGGAATGAGTTAACATTCGTCGATAAATTATTTATACAATATCAATAACACCATACAGATATACAATTGTAATAACTAGTAATAATCATAATTCATATAACTAAAACAATCTTTATGTACCTTATTTATATCAAAGAGCGTTTATTTGATTTTCCCAAAATAACTTGTAAACAAATGATTTTTCGATCTAACCACGCAAACATTTGACAAAATAACAAACTGAAACTCAATAAAGAATATGAAAAAGGAAACTTACACAAAGGCAATGTGTGCGCTTCCACCTACGTTACTTTGATATTTTGTTGATACTTTTACGTCAAAAGTAAACTTTTAGTGAAAGTCATGTTACAATATTTTATTTTTAAAACATGTAACTTCAACTATCTTGCAATAAAAAAAACTCGTTTGTTTTACGAGGGAATGTTTTCTATCTATTGAATGTTTTTCTGCCATATTAAATAAATCCTCATCAAAAACCCATTGCGAAGTTTTAAAGATTTTAGCATACATACGTAGGGACAGTAATATTTTCAATTTTTAAAAACCTATAATAATAAAACTTCACACCAAATACCTGTGTATTAATTGTACTATATTTATTGAAGGCAGAAATAGACATTTTCTCAATAACCTTTTAAACATTTATCAGAATAAAGACCCAAGTTCACTTGTTATGGCTATAAATAAAACGCTTGACCCAACTTCTCGAGTAACCGGTGTTTATCCTCAAGTTTCGTCTTCAAAGCTGGTTGTATTATTCCATCCCTTGAATAACACCCGCCCACCTCCCAAGTTTTCAAGGGCGTACTGTAGATAGAAATAGACATTCGATCCCAGTTCGTAAATACCTAGAATAACCGAGACTCTATCGAGATGCGTAGGCGTTGCTATTGACAACCGTTAAGGGAACGTCAGCGATAAATAAACTCTGAAAATAAATTTGTTCTCGCTATGATGGAGTGTTTACGTTTTTTTTGTAGTTTCACCCAGTTTTTCATGAATACAATTTGGGTCGTTTCTCTGCCGGTGTTTGATTTCGCTGACGAGTTTCTTATTACACAGATCGCGTTTTTCCTTCACTTAGCATTGTACAGGTATATCTTTCGTACTAATTTCTAAGCAGAATGAGGATTAGTAAATAACATTACATTCTTTATTACTTATTAAAGTCGGCTCTTGTCTTTCCAAACTATACACATTGGTTCGAAAAAATTAGTTTATAAAAGGGTCATTAAGGTATAAAATCTACTCTAGATTCAAGTTTATTCCCCACAAACAAAGTAGATCGATTTCAAAAATGGTTTCGCAAACACATCCGATACGAACGTTCAGTGTTATGTGACAAATTAAGGGTCCAATAAACGTTTGAGTGAGTAACGAGTGTTTACGATGAGACCATCCCCTGAACCCCTATCGAGAGTCTTAATCCCATTCAGTATAATTCACGTGTCGTCATCGGGTCGGGGCTGGGACATGCGTGGGATGTAATGTAGGCTTTAAGCTTCCGATTTCGCAAAAACGTGCGTCATTCTTATTCATTCGACGCCTTATCGTACATTTAAGTACATGAATTATTCGGAAATAATGCGACGATGAAACGCCTACACAAATAGAATACTTAAAAATAGATTGTTTTTATTTTTGTTTTTGGATATTTTTAGATGAGACGCCTTTGAAGATTACGTCCAAAAAAGCCGTCGAACCGTCCTTCGTTTATATTTCATTCATTTTCTTAATTAGCCGGTTTTCTTAAGACTTTGTTGACATAAATAGAGATGTTGTTACATTTTAAGTATTGATCCTAAATGTTTTTAAGGAGATTATCATTAAAATTTGCACTTCTTACCATTGCATTTGATAATTTACGACTAATTACATTCTCGACATCTGGTTCGAATATTAAAAGTTTTAAAAGTATTACTTTCCTGCTAGTAACAAATTCATAAATTATTAAAGTTGACGTAAACGCGAAAAGAAATCAAAAATCCCTTACTACTGATTTAAACACATGAGAAGGATTACAATGAGTTGTTTCTTTTTTTAACGTCCTATCTTCAACTCTAGTCATCTAACGCCAAAACAAAAAAAATACGTTTTAAAACTGATTTATTTGAAATCATTAATAAAAATCTTGGAACGAGCTTACGACCCACCTGATGGTAAATGGTTACCGTCGCTCTAATGGACCACTATACTGTCTTGGGACATCACAGGGTTGCAAACGACGTACCGTAATTCAAGTAATTGCCCACCTCTTATTCCCACCGCTGTAACTACTATGTAGCCAGAATCTATAACGACCATTGTAATGACTGATCAGTAATACCCAGGAACAAGAGGGAAAGTTATCAAATCTATGGCCCCGCAATGAAGAAGATGATAGAAGTAGCAAACATGAGTTCCGACTTCCCTAATGGCAAAGCGGGAGACAATAAAAAATTAACATGAATTCCGCCAGAATTGAGACGAACTACTGTATTCAACTCTCCCAAACCTCGTTCAAAGAAGTATGGTGATCGATATCAGTACTAAATGCAAGTGTTTCTCTCTAATCACGACCGAATGTCGTTAATGCTTTCTGAGAATCATAAGCGGACCTGATAATACTGCGATCGCATTCTAGGTAATCACCGGGAGTGTTTTGTTTGCACGGTGGCCGGCGCCACACAATTACTTATCTCTTCCAATTAATGTTGATACAACACCTTTCATTCACTGTTTAGCGTTGTTACCCTTTTGTGGGGGTTGTTTTTAAATATTTTTCGTATTATGTGAAGGATGATGGACTGATTAAAGATATTTATTCTATTCCTAACTTTTATGGATTTAGAGCGTGAATATAGAGGTTCAGTGGCCCTAGCACGAATAACTTGCGAAAATGTAATCGTATCGTTATCGAATTATATTTGTATGAGATTTGTACAGCGCCCCTATCGTACGTAAAATGAACTAAATTTGCTAGCACGAACAACATTCGTATCGTAATCGTATCGACACGTAAACGATACTCGAAACTTATAAACAATCAAACGTTATAATTGCGAGCACGAACACTGATTTGACGTACGGTAATGTAAATTGTCGAAGGCTGGGTATCGAGTTTTATTCACTTGAAATTTGTCGGTGAGAAAGGTTTCGAAACGAGTTTAAATATAATTTTAAACGTGTTTTTGTTTCTTTTAGGTAACTTTTCTAAATAATAGTGTTTTCTTATCCCTTTAGTTAGTTAATGAATACAATTTATTTTAATAAATTGCTTAAAATGGAAAGACCATCGTTGTACCAGCGTAGTCCTTTATATTATTTTATTGCTGTAAGTTTACTTGAAAATTAAGAATATTTAGGAAGGGAAGTTATGAAGGCAGTCAATCGTGTTATATTTTTTTAAACATACTTGAGCATCAACATTTTTCAATCAATTACATAAATATTGACTGAAATACTTGAGATCATATTTTTTTCCAATAATTAGAACGATAAAAAGCACATACACTTCCATAAATCCACCATTCTTAAATACTATAAGTAACTAAGATGACTGCTGACTAGTAACTAGTTCTCAAATTTAAATAAATCTTAAGAATAAGTACTCAATTACTAAAAACAATAAAGTACTGTCGCTCTTAGCTAGAACTAAAGTAAACATAAACAAACTTAACCTTGGCCGATATCAAGTAGATTCGTTCAGAAATATTTTTTTTTTTGTTATATCCAATACACTATTTTATTTCTTCGATTTTAATGTCATTTCATGTTCCTAAATACTTTTCTTCTCATGTACTGCACTTTAAATGCATTCATTGATATTTTTTTTAATAATTAATAAGGAAATTCAATTGTTTAAAAATAAAACTAAAACTTGGTTAAGTTTCCAAACGAATCATTCATTCCATATGTGATCATTTCATTCCACAAGGACCGTCTCTAGTTACGTTAGGTTGACGTCACTAACGTATTCGAATCGAGCTGACGATAGTTTGCAAAATGTTATTCGTGCTGCGGACTATCGTCGTCGTATCGACGGCTCGATACGTTAACGTTACGAATTCGTAAAATTTTCGTGCTTGGGCTACAGATCCTTTAAAGCCGTAGTTCCGTCTAAGTCGGAGTTTAAAATACACATAAAAATACATATTATAAAAATACAAATGTTTAAAAAGTTAAAAGCAAATACGCAATAAAGATAATAAATTTCAATCTTCCAATGTCTAAAACTGATAGTAATAATAAATAAATAAATCTAACTTCTAAGTATCATAATAGTATAATTTTCTATTCTATCTTGTTTATTTACAAGCTGTCAACGATATTGCGGGGACCGTAGTCGACCTTGGCTCGTATTTCCCACAACAAAAAACTCTGGAAACTGTTTTCATATTTCCCTTGAAGAATTTACCTTGGCAACGATATTTTCTGCGTTGCAATAAAGAAATACAATGACATGGTCCATTTATCAAACAAATAGTCGTTGGGACAACCACAGCCTTGGATTAAAATATCGTATCTGTCCGAAGAGCTTTATGAATTTTATGTATGGAAGAAAAAATGCTGTAATTTTGGAATAGTACATAAGTATAACTATAACAATGGTATCAGGCGTTTTGGATGGACTAAAGAATTCGTGTAAAACAAAAAGCTATATTAGATCTCTATTTACGATACTGAACTGAATTTTAGTATGGTTAAGTACTAAACTTTATAGACTTCTGTATTATGTATTAATCCGATACTAGTACATTACATAATACCATCAAGATTATTAGACGACGTAAAACTTTACCCGACAAAGTCCTTTAATAAATTGCCAAAGAAAACTTTCATTGTAAGCCATTACAACTAATTTAACGTTTACAAAGAACAATTTATACGTCTCGTAAATCAGACCGGTCGCGGTACGTTGAACACTAATACCATCGAAGTCTAGACTAGTCAATAGCTGAGATATGCAAATTTAAGGTGTAACAGCTTTTGTAACTGTGCAGGCCACCGTGCGGCGCAATTCAATGACTCTGATATTGTGTCAATTAAAAAATAATGTGGGTTGTGTTGAGGTATAGTGATTTTAGACTTTAGTGGTCAGGGTAATAAATTGTGTGTGATTTTTGTCAACTTGCAAGTACCGAAAAGTTGAGGTAAAGTTGAATGCTTATAGTGTGTGCATAAGAACCCAGTGCTGTTTTGTTCAACTTATAATGTCGAATTATACACTAATAATTGATTTATGCTTTCGTCATAGATGTTATACGAATATGTGGAAAGAAGTTTAGGTAAAGACCCTAGTTATTTATCTAAAAAAGTCCCCAATTTGTTCATTATATTGGTAATGTTACCATGACGACTTTTTTATTCCGTAATAAATAAATTATCGAAATCGTGTAAATTCCGATAAAGATTCGCTTTTATTTAATTGGATCCCTTTATCCGAATCGCGAATTATTAAGATAAGATAATTTCATGCTGTCATAGATTACTGCATCCGGATAAATTCGGTTTTAATTTATTTTTTATTAAAACCATTCGTATCATGTCATTTAGATAACCGGAACTTATCAATGTTGTTTTTTGCTTATATTTTTTTTTAAATTACGAACACCAGTTACGACCGGTAGTAACATTTACCATCTGCTGTGTCTTAAGCTATACCTATAACAATTTATATATATATAGCCGATTGTGTCCGAAGAGGGATTTTGAGGTGCGGTTATTTTACTTTTTTTGGCCATGTAATGGTAAGTGGGGTTACCGTTGCTCACGAAATTCTGCAATGTCAAAGCGTTAGGAGGCCTTACCCATACAGGACTTTGCTTAAACCGTAATAGGGCTTAAAATCCTTCGAAGAAATATACACAAGTTTCCTTAGTATGTAATCTAAGTAAAGAGAACCATGTACCTATTTTACCATATGCGATTAAATTGTTAAACTCTATACATACGACTTTATTTAACTATTCAACGAATAAGTAATGATATCCGTTATTTTGTATCTAATACAACGCGGTTCAATAAAACGTTTAAACTCTTTATTAATTTTATGGGCAATTAAGTGTTTTATCATATTTAAAAAAAACGTGTTTCGTTAATGAACGTACATTACGAAAATTTTAAATTCTACCTTCAACCTGCGTTATCCTTCGCTTAACACATAATTATTTTATATTTTGGGTACAATATATCACCTTATATCCTGACGTAGTAGAGGTCTATGTACTGACGTAATAAATCAAATTGTCCATAGTATACTTTTTAGTTAATTTAGAAAGAAAAATAAGCTTTTCTTTAATTGTTTTGTTTTACAAACTTAGTAAATTTATAATGAATAAAAATTGTCTTTACCTAGAATTCTCTACTTGATTTAATTTAAAATTGCCTTCACAATATACAACCCTTCCAAGCAACCTCATTCATATTTAACGACGACTCCATTCTGACGAAACTATGAAGGGAAATTTTACATCGCTTTATTTATTTTACATGGTGTTTTATAAACCACACACTGAATTATGTATCATGCATGTTCCCTATACTTATTTATGTGTTTTTTGTTACAGGTATGTACTGTTACGGTAGAGACTTTGGAGTAAGTTGTCTCGTTTTTTCGCAATATAATTAAGGTACAAGTTTTAGGTGTGGTTTTTGGAAAAAAAACTCAGCATAAGCTAAAAGTTGGTATGTCGGAGTTGAACCGTACTAAAACGTCCTACCGCTCACACTCAGCGTCCGAACCCCGGCTGAGGCCAGAACCCAGCATGGGGTTATGAGGGACGACGCGACGCGTTACGCCATTGGCACTCTTTCCCCCTCGCGCTACCTACATTCCTACATTATTCTCTGACTCATCATCCTTAAGTAAAATCCCTTCGCAAATTCTTACGAATACACTTCATATCGTTCACGAAACGAGCAAATAAACTCGCATAATTTTGATAAAATTTATTATAGAATCGGCAATTGACGACGACCTGTTGCCATAGCTTTTTATCAAAAAACCGCTACTGCGAAGAAATTCCCTTAAAGGATAATAACTCGAGCCATTTCGAGTCGATATCGGCAAATACAGACAACTAATATATCACGAAGGCTTGACTCACCCAGTTCAGTGTTCCGGGAACTTACTATCGAAGCGGTTCCAGGGAAAGGGAGGCTTTTATTCAGTTTTGAACAGACCTAGCTCTGAATATATCAAGATATTGGAGATATTGTAAGTTCTCCAGTCTTTCGAAAAAAAAAATTAAATGATTATTAAAGAAGATCGCATAAAATAGTCCATTGGAGGCTTTCACAATTGAGTTTTAGGGTTTGAACTGTGAATTATTTTAGACAGTTTCCAAAATTAACGATCGATATTAATTTTTTTAAGTTATTTAGCAATCTAATTAAACAAAATGATAGTAATATACGCAGATGTACACGTATTACATTTTACCTTTTACGCGATACACTTTTCGCAGAAACGAAATTGAAAAATGAGTAAGTTCAGGGAACTCGTGTTTCATGTGTCCGAATCTGTACTCGACCTTTCGTTCTTGCTGACTAATGCCGCACCTCTCCGAGACTCGGCCATTACACTTTGTACTTGCAACAACATTGGACTTTAATCTCGTTGATTACTAGAGCAGGCTCGCGCCACGAACAAATATAATTTACCTCGCACGGTTGGTAACAACTTTGACGCGTCATATCTAGAAATAATATGTTATGGAATTTATTGTGCGTTTATAAAAGTGTACTTTACCCTTCTGAGTACTTTGTGTGTTTCTCGTTTTCTACACTTTCATGATTTTTATGGGATTTTTTATCTCTGTTTATTACTATCCTTTTTAATTGGTGTAATTGGAATGTACTCATAATTTCTAAAAGTCAATGCGAATCATTATATTATATGAAGTTGAATCGTAAGTTTCAAAGCAAAATTAAATCAACATTAACCTATGACGTCATTAGATCACCCAACAACTATTTATCAACGCATAACAACAAACAATCGAAAGTGTGTTAAAAACAACAATTTATACATATTTTTTAGCACTTCCTTCGATTGTGTTGATACTTGATATGATAAGAGCATACCAGTCCTCACGCTTCAAAAACGTGGTCGATGCAAGATTAGGGGGTGCAGTTGTACCTACTTGGCCTTTTTTGTTGAGTTCGAAATTACTTAAACGAATTAAATACGTATTATTCTTGTTACTTATAGACTACAGGCCCATGAAGAAAAATTATGGGTCATTTGAACCACCAGGTGACCTATCTAAAACGAAATTCTAGAATAAAATTTATTATTTTATTCAGTACTATGCCGTCACTTGTAAGCTGTCCAACTGAGTACAGTTTTTTCCCCTTGTCGCATGATTTTTGTACGGCGTTGAGGAATAATGGATTAGAAGCAGTATTTAAATAGTATGATACAGATGCCGTACAAAATCAAATGACTAAATACCCCGGTAATTGTCGGAAAATTAAAAAAAAAATCCGACTTTGTGGCCCAACATTTTTGTACGGCTTTCGGAAATTATTAAATTAAATATTAAATAATCGTTTTGCCAATGAAGAGAATTATGAACTACCTAACTTGTGTTGGTACTAAAATTATTTAGAAAATGCCTTTTTATTGATTTTTTGATGAACAAAAACACTCACGACACAGATGTAAACAATTAAATGTAAATTATTGTGAGTTAATAGTTCGAAATACCGCCTAACGTTATTTCGAAAGATATAATTTGATAAAATAAACCATATTATCGTATATTTAGAAAATACTGAGAAAATTTCATTACCATGATTCCCGCCTCAGGTTAATATAATTCAGTACACCATTCATGAACTATTTGTTTACCGGTTCAACCCAATTCAAATCTGGAACACGCCCTGATTCTATTTTTAACTCACGTAGAATGACATGGTGAATTTTTAGGCGCCAAAATTAATCTTATCGCCCGTGGAAACTAGTTCATTAGATATCACGCCGACGACGTCAAGGCAAACGATACGTTACCAGGTTGACGATAACAACACAAAATTATACAGAAGTTTAAATTGATACAAATGGTGCTTAACGAATGCATACGTAAGTAACTCATCGAAGAAACACTGATTCTTATAGTCCTTGCAGTGTCGCCTTATATTGTAGGGTCCATGGGCGAGGTGAACCATCTCCGATGAGGTGGTGCGTTTTAAAGTCTCAATATGGCAATTAAAGAAACTTCTAACGAGTGAATCATTATTACCCTGACTGTAACTGAAAATGTGGGCAAGAATTAAAATGAACGTAAAGAAACTTCTGTGAAGCAAGTATTCTGTCCTCACACCAACACTCATACACAAGTGAAATAAGAATGTGTTTAATCAGCCGATAGTGGCGTACGTTGCGCAATATTGTGGCGCCAATGTTTTGTTTACTTGATAACAAACTGCAACGAACGACGTCGACGAAACGTTATCGATGATTTCGCACGACAACAAGAATGTGTTACAGAGACAGACAGTCATGTAGACACTGAATAATGTTTTAAAAAATTAAGGTAAATTTTGAGAAAATAATATTAATCGAAAATTTCACGTAGTCAAATACGTCTATTCTACGGAATAATAATGTATTCTATGACATTTTATGTAACATTAAATTGTTATCCGTAAAATGTTACAAGAAAAAAATGAATCACTAAAACTGCAAGTAAATATACTAACACGATATTGCACTTCAAAATGATGAATATATTGTTTTACCATGTTATATTTCATGCAGAATGCTATAGACAACCCCGGGGAAATTACATGCAACTTTATAATATATTCTTATACACACATGCAGACCACTCTACAAGATAAATTGTAAAATATTTCTTAAAAACAAATTTTACGTAGAAATATGTATGTTTTGACTATTATATATAGAAAAGACAATATTATATTCCAAAATGTATACTGAAGGGTTTGCCGCTCTCGACAACACATTGTGATTATCTCTCAAGTTTTATTTCAATATCTTTCTATTCTAACTCAAACTCTCTGTTTAAATTAACATGTTTGAGGATCTTTCAAAACATCAATGTTTATAGAAGAAACTAGAAACTTCAAGTATCAATGAAAACGAAACCGATAGAGCGTCAAAAACTCAATTTCCTGTAATTACGCTTGTCACTCCTCGTTCTCGTCTCGTAGCCGCCACCGCCGAGCCGCGATGCAACGTCAACGGCACGCTTGAGGTCGTTGTAATTATACAACACACAAAGAAAAAACGACCTCCCATAGGCCCGAGGGACACCTGTCTCTAAAACAGGTTTGAGACATCGCCACCGCCGACACCGTGTGAATGAAACTGATGGATCTTCACATAATATACACCAAAACTGGTTTCGGTGTGAAACAATTCATAAACAAACCTAGACAATGGTCGTGCTATTTCGCATATTAGTTTCGAAATTTTAATTAGTTTTTGACGGACGTGAGGACGCGGTTTGGCGGTTAGATTAACGAATGTTGATTATTCGCAGAAGGATATTGGATTTGTACCTGAGCTGCGATCGCTTCTCGGAATCAAAAGGTCCAGAGGATCGTATCCGGGTGCTCGTGGTATTTTTGCATGATTGCATTTGTTTTTGTCGAACGCATTTAATTAACTTTGTCTATGTAAAATATATTTTGATAGTTCAATTTAACTCTTCGAATATCATTTCTAACATCCTTCATTTTATGATAGTTACTTATTTACTGATGGTTGATAGAGTTATTAGCAAAAGCTATAATTACTTCAAATGTTATAGCAATATCCTTGATTCCGAACAGTATTCGCAAATTTAATTACACAAATTTATAAAATTGATTTCTTCCTACCAAAAAAACATTCGGATTTTTTCTTACAATGTCCCGTAATAACGTAATTTAAGCACAATCGTGATATTGACCAAGAAACTCGTCATAATAAACAGTAATACGGTGTTAGTACGTTGTGTTCGATCATCATCAATCTAGAAATGTGACGTGTCCTCAAAAGCTTGACGAATCGGAGAATATTTCGCGACTTTACGTGGATTTCTCATCGTGTTCTCGTTGTATATAACTTTTATAAACATAGATAAATTAGGCTTTAGGTATGTGTGTTTTCTTTGTACGAGAAGAAGAATAAACTTTTGCATCGTACTCAACATTGTTCATTGATGGTAAACATTAAAAGTGAACTTTTAGAAACAACATGACAAACAATTGAGTTTTAAATTACTATAAAATTTGTCTATAATTTTATTTAAATTCTAGAATAACGACTTATATCGACTTTAAATTACGCGAAGCAATATAATGTGCGAATAGTCAATTGTGTGACTACAATACATCTTTTAGTTCCCATTTGCGATGTTAAATAACCTATGTAAAGTGCTATAAATAACATTAACAGTGCATTTTTACGACGCGCATGTGCATTATAAGAAAATTTATACTAATATAAAACTGAGGGTTTGTTTTGTTGATAGCAATAATCGACAAATTTATTTCACTATAAAATATTCTAACAAACTTTTACTATGCATGGTCTTTGATAGAAACTTAATTTGTGGTAAAGAGAAATACACCATTTTCATCATTTTTTCGTTTCACTTGCACCATTGTGCAACGAAGTAAAAGAATGTTTGGTATTACAAAGCAATAAGTGGTGTCACTTAAGCTCGTGCTCCGTTTTGAAAATGATCATACTCTAATGAGGCTGATAGTACCTACGATTTGATATAAATAAACACTGCACCAGTAGACCCGGTGTGCTCGAACATTTAGTAAAATATTGTACTGTTGGGATTCCCCATAATGGCGCAGTTGTTTCATAGCGTGACTTCCTTATTCTACGGCGCACGTTACTTATGAATACGTTTGTAAACTAAATATTAACTAACCGCATGTATGTAATTACGATTTATTGCCATTTTTGGCAAGGTTTTGAGAATTTCGAAGTAATATTAGTGATATTTTTAATGTTGAAACTGTTTTTCCAGACAAATTCGAAAATGTTTCACTGGTTGTTGAGTTCAATGTAGTTTTAATATATACATTTATATAAAAAACTTAGTTTCCGTCTTAAAATTAAATACCATAGAGATTTAAGTTAAATTCGTTGTAATCTCAACCTCAGGCAAACTTAGCTTATTATGTCTTAAGTTTACGACTGTTTCAATATTGTGAAACGAGTGCTAACGAGATTAACTTTAAACGGTGTTTATAAATAAAGTGGGAAGGCTTCATTTTGTTTCTTCATTTAATTATGTCGAAACATTTTTGTGAAATATTAAGAGAATATTTAATCACGTAAAATAGTCTTTCTAAAACGTATTTGTGAAGGAATGGTCAGTTTATCTTTATTGGTGTAACATTCATGCGTTGAGTATAGTATATTTCAAATTGCTATCCTATATTTTGTTTTTGTTTTTCCCAATATTGGATATCGTGGTCATCTAAGACAGCGCTTTCTTTCTGACTATGTCTCTCCATCTTTATTTTGAGTATTGCATATTACAAAATTACTATCCTTTTATCATTATTTAAATAACAAAACAGACGAACCACCCTCCTCAGTGTTTCCTGAGCGCTTGTAACACGTAAACGAGGCTTGAAGCATGTCCTAGGTGGAAGCTCCGCAGTGTTCCCTGCAATTGTAAAACTCCAGGAGGGATGGTAACTACTTACGATCAAGGCGATATATTAGCTCGTCTATCTACACGGTTAAAGGAAATAATTAAAAGACATCAGACATCAGTTAGTGGTGTTGTTTCAGGTTAAATAGGGTGTGCAACCGTTTAGTTGTAACTTGATACTAGACATTGATATTTTTTCGTGGATAGCTATCAAGTTGCCTACGTGTGGCATCATCATGGCTTCTCCTCGTTTTTTTATGTAATCTAATTTCATCGGTGTAAAGATATATTTTTATATCCCTTAAGCCTAGAGAAATCTAGACGAGTATTTAAGTCGAGTAGCGAGTTATTTAGTGACTAAATGTGTATGAACACTAATTTTAGTCGAGTACTAATATGTCATAATGTGAACCCTGCTTAAAGAAAAATATTCGATTTTTAGCCATGCATCTGCATTTGTCATAGGCTAACGAAACGTTATGGCCATCACGTAGTGTATAATATTTATAGTTTGGTCATATTTGCATCTTACAAGGAAAAATCACTTTACAACAAATTCTGCTTTGAGTTTTATATTTTTTATCCTCCATTACCTCTTGTTACGCGGAAAATAATTGTTATGTAAATAAGTTGTAAAACCCATATGAAATATTTGGTATCGGTGCCACCGGAAATAAAAGAGTTTTTTATATTGTTTCCTGTTTTAAAATTTTGCTCTCTATCGGTCGATATATGTAATAAGAAAACATTACATCTTGAACTTATATAAAATCGAAAAGTAGCGTTTAGTCGTTTTTCTATCAAAATCCCGTATTTTAATTGTTAAAATCAGTATTGCAGCATCAATTATAATAGAGCATGACAAATGTGTGAATATGTCATCCGTGACGTCACTAGTGGCCAGCCAAATATTAACCTAACTCGTCTGTGATCTGAATCGGTATGCATGTCACATGGGATCGAGCACATTGCAGGCTTTTGTGTTCACTTCATCCAGTCCCTGTAGCAAAAGGAACAATGTGCATAGCTGTATGAAATATTGAGTATCAGTGAAATTGTATTATTGTCATGATTAACTAACAAAGAATATGTTTCTTTTTTTTATTGCAAGATAGATAAACAAGCCTACGACCCACCTGATGGTAAGCGGTCACCGTCGCTTATAAACCTCTGCAATGCTAGGGCAATGAATTTTTTTACCAAAAGACTGCAATGGATTTAAGTAGTAGAAAACTCAAATAATATCCAGAAACAAATAACACCCTTTAGTAGACCTAACGTCGATATATGCGGACATTTTGTGCTTCTAGAATTGTAATAAATAATTGTAAAGCCTAGTCAAATAAAAGTACTGCAAACGGAAGGTAATCGTCACCTCCGCGAGCCTCCGAGTATTCGTTCATCGTTATATTTATAGAAAAAAAAACAGGATATATTAAAAGAACGTTGACATCGAAAGAGATACAGGTGGCGAATCTTGGCGATTTCGCGTCATCAAAACCGTCACTTGGAATTCTAATTGTGATAACCGGTATACATAAGTATTAAGTACCATCAAATATTCAATGTTGTTGTTGTAGGTATCAATGTATCGAACTGTGTCATCTATATTATTCTTTGAGGCATTTACCAAAGGCTTTTTAAAGAGAACACGAGAAATAAATATCCGAACTAAATAGGTAGGTAGGTACTGCCGTTAAACCAAAGGATTTTTTATCGCCAATTTCTGTCAGACAAGCACATGTGCCCTTCTGGTGAAAAACGGTTAACGCCGCTCATGAACTTGAAGAATGCCAAGGGTAAAATCATATCGCTGCCGACATTTACGTTTCATCAGTTTCCTTAAACTTCCTTTGTACGGAGACACTTGAGGAAAACCAAAGTAAATTATTATTAACTCTGTGGACACAATAAATTAAAACAGCCATGTCTTCTGAGACATCCAGTTCAGTTATTTACGTACATCCAATTACCATTATCTTGTAACCGGATGTTATAAATAGCTTTTTATATTATATGTAACGTGTCGCAAAACGCATTATAAATTCACCTCGTATAGTATCGAATGAGCTCGGTTCTGTGCGACCGCGGGAGTGTGTCGACTCGTCCTTGACTCGGTCGGGTCGTTGACGCCGGCGCCGCGGGGATACCGTCGTCGGCCCTACATCATGCACACGCGACCATCACTCCGCCCTTTGATATCATCGAAACGTGCTTTAGACCCGTCGACACGCGTCTCGCACACTTCACTATCAAAAGCTCTCTGACTTTGCAAAACGCGGACTTTTCAACGCACTATGAATTTAATATTGATTTTAACTTGCAATTTAGACATTTTTTGTTGCTGATCTCAGAGTTGACCAGCAAGGATTTTTTTTGTACTATTAAACCACATTCTTGAATAAAGCAATACTACATCTGTATAATACGCGTGAAGTCACGAGGAATATGTATAGTACCTGTGACGTAAATAAAACGCGGTTAAATGTAATTTCAGAATAAATTAAGACTCCGGAAAACATAAATATCCCAATTCCCAAACGTGTTCTACCTGTTTTTACAACCCGTGCGTTCGCTTAACTAAAATACACACATTTATGTGAAGCTGGAAATGTCATTGCGAATCATCGTCCAGGTTCAAAGATGGGGATGTTCTGCGACATCCTTCATCCCAAAGGAAATTAGCTTCTTATGTTTCACGCGTCTCCCTCGCCTACGGACAATTGAATCACCGTAGCAAATTGATATTTTTTGCGACACCCGGTTGCCCGATGCAATTTCCTTTCTTCTCTTAACTGTGTCTCTGATTCATCAAAGTATGAATGCCGCTGTTTCTGTTTCGAATTGGTTTTTTGTATCTTCTCATTGACGATAATTATTTTCATTCAGACTTGTCTCTCAAGTTTAGAGCCGTTTTTCATACAATTAAGTTTCATCATGTCTTCGATTTGGATCGAGTCCCGGAAATAATAACATTCATACTAGACTTCAAATTTAAACTCTTTGTCGAACTATAAATTAAACATACCAAAGCGTACAAGTCAAATTTCTCGTTGACAGAAAACTTTATTGCTTTCGGGATCTTCAAGCAGTGTTCCTAGTTAGGTGCCGAAACGATGTTCATAAAACTGTCTGCATTTAATTGCTATTGGCATCAAGTCCTGAATGTTGATACCGATAGATACGAGTATATTCGATTTATTATCTGTTTTGATTTATCTGGATAATCTACCGTCGCGACCGGTGCGACGCGTCGCATTGTTTATCACCACGTCGCCGATGTCACGATATTGAATCAATTCTTCTGACGTCGTCTTTTATGCCTCATGAATACTTTTTTGTGTCGAGGGTAGTCTCAAATACTCGAATCACCATACGATAATCGATTCAAACCGCATATTACGTGTTTCGGGGACCCCATAAAGCTGTATTTCCGCACTGCGCCTATTATAACGGTTTTATGATCGTCGGCTAGGTGTCCTCGGCGCATGCACGTTATTTCTACTAAGGATTTTCGAGTACCCTGTAAGATTCACGTCTCGACGCAGCCATATAATCGTTTTCGTTTTTATATTCGGGGGTAATTGCCGCCAGTCGCGCCATTTGAACCGAGCATAATTGTTTCGTCTAATGTTGCCATTCAACACATTACTTTACAATGTTCTGTAATCCGTAAACAACTTTATACCCAATTTGAGAATTAAAGTTTATTTACGATTGCGTTGGTCGCAAATTTTCGTATAAACATTGAAATAACTTACGCCTCGGATTTTCTAGACCCTTGTTAAATCATGTGGGAGTCGGAACTAGTTTAATTTCTAGGGTTTAATAGACTTCTTAATGGTTTGGGTTGAAAACGAACATAAGCTCATTGTTAAAATAGGTTAGTTGATTTCAATGACAGATATTGAATAGCTTTGGAAGACCAGCAGAATGTAAATGAAAATGTATACTCTGTTCAAACAATCGTATTATGGCGAAGAGTTAAGTTTAGTCTAAGTACTTTGTATCTAGTCCTTTTTTAAATAGCACAGTCAGTATTTTAATCATGTCCACAACTCGCAGGAAGTCCGCTGCTATTTCTAGTATGTGTATTCGGGAACTCGTTTTCCAAGCAAGAAACAAACTGTCTCGGATTACGCACATCACATTACCATATAATGGTGTTGTTCGCATTCGATCGAGGCTTATTTTACGCCCGGTTATTTTTCACAAATCCAAATTATCCATTGCAACGAGTAATTTATGCAAAATACCTCACATGATTGGACGGAACCCTTTTTGTAGTCGTTGTTTATGATTCCACCTTACTTGGGAGCTACATTGTTGGGCTTGTTGTCGAGATTATTAGTATTGCTGTTGAAGTTGTTGAAGTAAAATCTTAATAAACTGACAATGAATAAAGATGCTTTTCTTTGAAGGAGGAATCCGAATCATATATTTAGTTCGAAATTATCTTATTTAGAACGTATAGAAAATAATTGAAAACTGGTGTCGCCTGCGAGCAAATTTCCACATAAATCAGATGCCGTTTCAAATAACGTGGATGCTCTCCGCTCGGTGCTCTAGACATGCGGTCCGGGAAAGAATTTCAATAAGTTGTTTTCATTTGCAAATTGCGCGCCGAAGCGACACCTAATGGTTTAGGGTTCTGAGAGTCCACGCGATTGGCGGTTCCGCTAACTGGATTATAAGGAACTTTTAAAATTTTGCTTGCTTATTATGCTTAATCAGCGACTTATTAATTAAGACAAACGGTGTGGAGTTAATGTAAAGAAAATATAAATTTAATTAAATGATGGTTAAATGTACTTAAAAGACATTCAGTTTCTTTTAACAGCTGTGGAAGAAGTTCATAGAAACTAATTGTTTACTTTAATTAATTTTCCGTTAGTCACGTAGAAGCATCTCTGTCAATAGATACAAGGCAGTTGAAAAATGCGAAAGTCGCATTATTAGCGTCCCGGACATAAATTGGTATGCCGCGGGCCTGTTCCGTTCGGTCGGCATTATTCATTTATTCATGGAGCACTAAGTGCTGGAGGGAGCTCCGTATCATACTTAGATATAACGCAGTAATAAACGAATGGCTGGATCGGCTGCTCAACCATAACAAATTGGACTACTAGCTAGTAAAATGTAATCATAGGCCTTCTCGACTTTATCTTGTCACAACAACTGCAGCCTACACTAATACGATAGTTGGTATCGTGGTGGCATAATTATGTCAATTAAAATCTCTGAATTTATGTCAATTAAAATCTCTGAATAAATCCAAAATTACCATTAAAGCAGAAGTAATGTTCAACTTGCATCTCAGCAGCATTTTGCACCACGTAATCTAAACATGGGATCTTCTAAGTAGAATAGTCTTAAATTATCAAGATCTTAACTTAAAAAGGTACTTACAATTTAATTGATTAACTGACCTAGTAACCGAAATGATCAATTGCGTGTTTTCTTTAAGTGCGTATCGTACGGCCTTCGACTAAACATTCCATGAACATAAGATTAGATTAGAAAACATTCTCGAATAGGTACTCCAATCAAAATAGCCCTTCAATAGTACCAAACGGAAGTGCTGTACACGTGTATTCGGTGCTTACGTACCGGGATATCGATATCTCGATTTTACAACCCGATATATCGATTTTTCTCTAGGTCCCATGGCTATTTGTCCCATATGATTAACATGTTTATCTTTTCCATTACTTCATACTTTGTTTCATCGATTTCAGAATAATTTTAAATCTCAGAGTTTAATATCTATGACTAATGTCTCTTCTTCATAAATTATAGTCTTACTCTGTATGTGCCTTTGTTAGTACATTAATCGTAGCTAAAAACTATAAGTAATTATGTTACTAACCTAATCATTTCAATCGATATCTCGATCGTCCCAACCCGAAATATCAACGATACGACACTCTCTATTATGCAAAAGTGTAACGGTACTCTCACCAAGAAACGCGGAAGCGTGCTTTCCTATAAAGCGAGCAATAAACGCGTACCTCGTGACCGAAGCTTGGTCCACACACCGCAGCGCCGCTGGACATTCCTCGTGCTCATTCAAAAGGTTCTATTGCCAGTAAACGTCATGAGATATGTTCATGTCGCCCTTAACTACCTAATGTTCATGTTGTAATATTAAATTTTATTGTTTTATTGTAGGTTTTATTCGTGACGCTAGGGGATCTTTAGGGCTGTTGAAATTGGATTGTTATTTTGTTTGTTTGTATTATTGGTATGAGAGGTTTGGACATATGAAAACTTAGTTTAACTGTTAGAGTTTTAGGTTTAGCCTTTAATCTGTTAGGTATTACAGTGTTTTATTATTTGTAGTAAGTAACGATAATACATTATTTTTAAGTACCATTGATTTACAATGCAATATATGCCATTTCATATTCCTTAAAGTCCTAATAAATCTATAGCAGCAGTTATCCTCCCTCACTTTTATATCTTATTCAAACACAACAAAACAACTTTTAAGAACATCCACATAGAAAACAAAGATATTCATGAATAACCCTTAACACCACAATCGCAAATTGAAAGATGTAAAACGATGTACGAAACGAGCATCTCGTCCCCCATCCAACATGTACCGGAGTGCATTCGGCGTATAAACAGTTCACTTTGCATAAAGTAAATGCGGTGATACTCGTATAAGAGAAACCGTAAACATGCCTTCAATAAAATGGCGGCCAGCACGGGGCCCGACATTGTTTCATGTTTATGAAGTTACCGCCAAAAAGAACATTCCCAAAGGGATGTGTTTACATGTACTTGTCTGCGAACTTTGTGTTTGACGCTGTATTTTTACGCTTTAGAGAAAATTTGTTACTTTTAGCCTCTAGCTATTGGTAAATTCCCTATGACGGAAATATTATGAGGTAAAAAGGGTATAAATGGCAAACAAATTTTGAGGTCCCATGTTATCAGCCTTGTTATTGGTCATTCAATCAAGATTTCTATCACAATATTTGGATCTAATACTAAACCTACATATTTTTACGTGGATAATTAAAATCGAAACTCTAAACCATAACAGTGTTTCACAACGTTCTGCGTGGAACGTAAACCAAGAAATAGAGTTATTGGTGGTTTCACACGACCGCAGAATGATCGTGTTTCGGAAATTTTGACGTTACAAATATAACACATATTTGCTTATCAATGAATTCATTTAATAAATTTATATACTGTGTGGTTTTCCTTTCCTTATTTTCGTCAAGAATCAGGATTTTCCTAACGCGGTTTGTTTGGTAATAATTGAATATTTTCCGCCAATAATATTCATAACAGTAACGATAATTCAAGTAGTACCAAAGTTCATTATTTTGCGATATCGTTCAACATTTTCCGCGTATAATCCCAATATTATATTTAAATTCATTAATCACTGTGTTACACTGAACACGATGACAATATTTCATTTAAAAAAAACATTCTCAAACATTAAAAATTCATTGACACCAAACACCACGCACCCTGTGTGCGCTTCATCCCGATGCTCCTTTGTCTTTTTATTTATATTTAGTACTGTATTTATAACCGTTTCGTCGCAAGTTAATGGTTCAATACGGGATGTAGACATACGGAAATAGCCGTTCGCCAGTCACACCGCACATTTACCCCTAAAATTACATTCGACAGAAATAATGCAGCCGTATATTTCAGTGTCTCGTGATACAACATACTCTTGAAGTTTATATGAGTCATATACGCACAAAGGGCTTTAAAATAGACTTTACCTAACCCTTGAAAAGTTTATTTATATGGAATTTAAGGTTACACTTGATTACGTGAAAGATTTCCAAGTTCTTTGGAAGCATAATAAGTTAAAATTAATTTAATAAAATCGAATCACTGATGAGAATCGAGCTTTGTTAAAGTCACGTTAAAACACATCGTCTGCCACAGTCTTAATCTAAATCTTTTCAATAAAGTCGTATGCAACAGTCGACTTTACTAAGAAAGAATTTTCATTATTTCCATCCAAGATTTTATAGAGGATTACAAGAAAACGATTTTCCATCACAGACCCGTCTCAATGCAAATCGTTTTAAATTCATCCCGTGCTCGTCGACCCATTTCAGGGTGAATATAAAAATGCATTTGAAATGCTCCCGTCTGAAGAATAAGAATCGCATCGAACGGCACGTTTAGACGCCTTGGTTCTTCGTTCGCGTGACATTTACAGCGGGTGCTAATTGTCGCCTGCGGTTGTTAAGGGAACGAGGTTGCGTATCGAGTGGATTCTAGTACACTTTTGTGGTGAATTTCTCTTGTCTGCATCTGATTTGTGCATGCAACTTTCGCTTCGGGTGCGACTCGATTGTCTGTTTCTGGTTTAAGGTTTATTAGAATCGCGTTTTGTTTGTCTCGGTGGTTCTATAAATGATTTTATGGTTGAGTTGACTCGTTCAAATTAATATGGTACATGTAAAAAGAAGTTATCGTCATAATTTTATTAATTTAATAGATTACGCAGATTTCCTAAAATTAATGTTTGAAAATTTACTTACATGCAAATGCATATGAGCCAATAATTTTAAAGAAGAGTTTGCCAATCCACATTTGAAAATAACCTTCGATTAACTTTAAATATTTTATACTGAAAGTCGTTCTGGACTTCGACCGCAAGCTCCTCGATCTGAATGTTTCGCCAATCGTTGCCCAATCGTCCCAGAATGCATCGTCGTGAACTGACGTAGGGCATCAAGAGCCAATTATAAATATCGTTTTGGCTTCGAATGTTTCATTATAATAGAACTCAGTTAAATTAAATTTATTGTTGGATGACATTCATTGTATTCTTATAATTCGATAGTACCTGCGTATAGCACATGATGTATGTTTGTCACGGAATTGTCATTGTTAGAAGCTGCAGTAGAGTAATTAGCAATACATCTTCTCCTTCGAATAAACTATAGCAGGACATCATTTTTTAACCTTATTAGGATCTACGTCGTATATGTGAAGATATTCCATAGTTCTCGAAATGTAGACTTATTTAAACTAAAAATAGGATTTTCAATATACACATAAAACTGTGGAATTAGACAGTAAATCTTGACTTCATCTAGTCTGGAATTTTTCTTTTACGGAAGTATCTCTTTACATAACGTTTTTGTTTTACACTATTTAAAGCACCGTAAACATTGTAATTTATTTGCGTACATAAAAAGCTTAACTAACGATCGAGCTTATGTTTTAGCAAGTAGATTATTTCCTATTAAAAATATGAGCCAACTCAAGCGGGTTTTTGTAGCGGCTCACACGCTTCACGCAACTTCTGAGGGGACATACGATGCATTCTATTTTTAAAGTGCAACACGTTGATATAATAATGTGTTTTGTAGGTTATCTCACGATATTGCATTAAAATTAACGAAGCATCAGCTGAACGGCTAATTAGTTTAGTATACCTATTGCGAAGCCTTCGTTTCATCAAACATGTTCGTATACATCTAAATATGAATTTGAGTTTCTTATGTATTGTCATATTGTGTGATTATGAACTGAATATTGTCTCTCTAATACAAGGGCATATCCTGAAATTGTTTTGTAGATATCAAGACCAACGTTATAAGTTATTCTACAATAAGGTTTTTGTTTTTAACGTCATATCAGTTGTACACAAGGGGAATTCCCATCTCCATCACCACTATAATAACATTTATTTTGTCACAATAGTCTCTGGGTTTTACAGTTTATAGCCTATAATTAAACATAGGTATTACTATTTAACTTTACTATTTTATGAAGCAATAATTCAAAGTAAATTTTCAATTTTTAAAGTGATAAAGGGTAAAAGTATCAATGTGTTAACATTTTTTTATGTACCCACGCTTTTCAATTATGTTTTCATATGATGTTTTAACCAAACTACTATAATTGACCATCACTTGTGTTGTGAAGATAAAAAGAAGGAAATAAATGAACTCCTCGTTTTTGAAATCGGTTAAGATGCTTATTTAACAGTTGGACGTAGGCAGCTTAAAACAAAGCATGTCGCCATGACAATTCCACTAATAACTTTCACGTTGTTTGTACCGAACGTTGCATAACGGTATAGTTGCGTATCCTTACAGAAAGATGACGTCATTCTTTAGTAATATTATACAAACACAGTGTACAGAGTGATTTGTTAATGTTGGTACATATTCATGGAGGGTGATAAGTACTCTATTCTAATATCGAATATAAATAAAATATACATACTCAAAATTCGACTCGATCCCCTCACGCTACGGACAACAGGACATAACATCAACTCATTATTCTATGGGTTGCCTTAATGTCGAAATATCAAAATCAGAGTAGGTAATACTCAAGCTACTTCTACAAGCGAGGGTAAAATAATCTTCAATGAGTCCAAGAACGATTTCAAATTCACTAAAAAAACTACTTAACCTGTACCAACCCATTACTGGCCACTGTTGGGCTCAGGTCTCCTCAGAAGAGAGATTAGGCATAGTCCACCACGCTTGCCCAATGCGGATTGGGCAAGCGAAAAACTACATAACATTCCTAGTTAAATAATATGCAAATTTTTAAACCACAACTCTGCAAAGTCCATAGCTTTTATTAATGTCTATTTGAGTTAATTACAAAACATGATCCACAGGGATTTACGTGCGTCAATCCTGTGTTTACACATGATAAGAGAATTGCAACTGTTTGTATGGTCATTAATTTAATAACTAATGTAAGCTTAGTATAAAGTGAATTAATTTTTACGTAATTTCAAACAAGCGTTTGCTGTATTAAGCCTTTCTTCTGATAATTTCTGCATTATCATTAAGTCATTATGTAACTATTGTAATTAGGTTGGATGATGATTTACGTATATTATCACGCGCTATCTCGTCTGAATTTTGATGCTTTCAGACTTGAACTGAGAGTTCAACGTAATAAAACATCATAGAGTCAATGTCCTATCAAACTAATCTACTAAATCCATTATAAAAATACAGTGTACCAATTTTTCTATACAAATTAAATCATTTAAAATTTTCAACTGGCATATGAGGGGAACCTCATCCGATTTATCTAAAATAGAAATTGTGAATGCGGGCGCGTCGATGCCTACATAAATCTTTATTGATGAATTAGACGATTTATCTAAGATAGGGTGTGGGTGCATGCGACCCGCGCTGGGCGTAGGGTCGGCAGGATAATCGAAACTTGCGATCCTGTTTGCCTTGCTTATTTATACTGTGTTGCTCCTGAATTATTACTTTATTTACGGAAATCGGAGAACCTCAAGAGATGAAGCGAGGTTTTGTAAGACACCCAACAAAAATAAGCTTTTATATCGTTTTCACTTGTAAGAAGTGGTCGAATGAAAAGTTACAACAGTTGTGATGAGAAAACAGATTCATGTTATGTAGGGGAGCGAGGGGCTTGTTGTAACAGTTTTCATGAAAATTAATATATTTTGAGATCTGTTGATTTTATTCCTACCAAATAAAGGTGGATGGATGCTATAACTCTTCCTCTACCAAACCAAGTAAAAATAATACCATAACTGTTAGTCATTACTTTACAATCAATTATTTTCTAGAAAAAGTGCCGTGTTACAACTTACCCCGTGCTTGGGGCAAGTTGTAACATCTACCGGGGTAAGTAGTTACGACAAAAAAACAACACTAATATCTCTAATCATTTCTTCTTTGTTTATTTTAAACAAAATTGACATCTTTTATATATTATATTCTGTATATATTATATAATTCTTATCAAAAATCAATACTGCATTTTTTTCCAAAACATCAGCTGCCGCTAACTCGGACACTTCTTGGCTTTGTGTTGCCCGCTCTGATTTCTTTTATACACCCTCATTCTAGAAGTAAGAAAAAAACTAAGTAGGTATCTAAATCATAACATGGGGCATGTTACAACATGCCCCGGCATTTTGTTACAACTAACCTCATGGTATGATTTTTAATATTTATTAAGATAACTATTTAAACAATTAAGCAATCTCAAAAACAGTTATACATTATCAGAGGTAGATAAATTTGAATGTAAATAAGTTATGGAAAGTTTATTATTAGTCGCATTAATAGCGCAAACCAAAATTTTACTATAGTTAAATTTTATATTACCTGGCAAAAATGAAGCGCGTGCACAATTCCACTGACTGCGTCGGTCGGCGGGACACTGGCTATGGCAATACGACGCGACGTGGTTTATAGGTTAAATCAAGTAAAACAAATACGTTAATAAAGTTTAAGATCTTAGAGAAAAAAGCCTGTTACTACTTACCTCTGTTACAACAAGCCCCTCGTTCCCCTAAGTAATATTCATTCATAACCTTCGTTTATATTATTCTACATTTTTCCGCTACGCAACATGCACGTTTGCACCACATTTGACGCGTGTACATCTTGCAAGTAAACAATAAAATGTAACAATCATTGTTCTATCTTGTAAACACTACGTAATGCGTTCAAAGCAGCTGCGTCTAGCGCAATTTAATCGTGACGTCATCACATTACCGCTAAATGTTTAGCTTGAGTTATAGCTGCGAGGATTACATTTATACGATGCTTCCGACACTTAGTACACTCATTGTATGATTTAACAACCTTTGTGTGGGTAACAATTGACGAAATTTATTTAATTAACTAGGCGTTTTACGAGGTTAAACTACCCTAGTTATGTTGTAAAACTGAGAGTTGGAAGAGATTGAGGTTCAACTGAAAGATTTAAGGTATTACTGTTTTCGTCATCGCATCATTTTAGCACGTTATACCCGATTTGAAGATGTTGAATAGTAAAAAAGCCAAAATTATCTATACATAGATGTTACTGCTATATGTATTGTTAATTCTCGAAGAATGTGGATTAGAGAAACATTCGAAGACCCTCTGTTGATTTAACAGTTACGAAACGTCTGTATTATTATGGAATTAAAAATATACGGCTCTCAAGTTCCCCTGCTCCGGTCGTCATTCAATATCTACTGCGTCATAACACGAAAATGTTGACGACCTCTGCGTGATGACTTGCATAATTCGCGGCTATCTCGTATCGATTCGCGCCAGTCTCGCCCACGTTTTAACATTTTTAGGGATAACGGAAGACGGATTTGTTTTGTATTTATCAATATTAGCTAGACGTTTCTGGTGCGTAACATCTGATTTTGACTGGGATTTCCCCACCTAATTAGACGAGTACGAATTGAATAGGAAATGAATTTACGAAGTAGTGAAACGTTGATAGTCCAGAGTAAACTGAATTACAAAAGATTGAAAGGTCCTCGAAAAGTTGACTGGATCTACTCATCGGCCACAAAAAGCTTCATTGTAGTCTGTTTACGGAATGCTCAGTGTAGGAACTAGTGGAGAAGCATTCCAAGGGCAGCGATGTACTGCGAATGGAATGCTCTGTAACCAAGACCACTCTAGCAAGAGTGTCTAGATATAAAAAGGCGACGGGTTGATCTGCTTTTTCTAATAAATTGTATTCAAAATATTCTAGATAATGGAAATTACGATACTTAAAAACAAAAATGAAAAACTTCTTCAGCTTTTAAATTGAAACAGGCTTGTCAAAGAAATCTTTAGACAAAATAATATTATTCTGAATCTTATTTCATACCGTTCATTCCTCATTAATTAAAACAGCGGTATCTTAATTTGAATCTTTATTCAGACTAAATATTATATTATCTAATTAAGAACTTTGTCCATTTGTGTATGAAAGAAAAAATATTTTCTAATTTAACTTTTTGTTTCTTCCAGGTAAGAAACGTTGAGAAGTATGATCTAAGTTTAGCTCGAGTCGGACCAAGATAAAAGTCTTCGCAATAAGGTATGTGGGCAGTTTAGATTAACATGACTGGAACCTACCTGGTGGCAGGCCTTCCAGGAATTTTTATACTTTGTATCGTGGATTAGAAGGAAATTTGATCTGTGTTTGTGCGCTAAGACGCTAAGGCAAAATAATAATATCGAAGACTAGTTTACGTCAGGAACTTCTATGGGATCTAAATCACGTTTCTTATTGTTCCGCTGTCTTTGGGTTCATGGTGATAGCTTTCTGTAGTAAACCTGCAATTAAATTATTAACATGTTTTTTAAATTTAATCCAACTTCTAATCTTTACTTATTATCATTGTACCGAATTGAAAAAAATATCCAGGTAGTATTATTTTAGTCTATTCCGAAATTCCATCGTGTTTTTTGGTTGCCCCTAGTGTTTCGTTATTCTATCCTCTTGACTCGATTTTACTACAGACAGTTACCATAAATCGGTAATGAAACCCACGAATACGTCATAAACTCCATTTGGCTCGACCGATCGATCATAAATTTGAAATTAGGCCGATTGTTCGTGCATGACAACAGAAAAAAGTATGTACTCTGCGATTCCTACTATAACCATTTGTCCGAGCTTTTATAGCGTTATTTCTGAAAAATCTAACATTAAGGAAATTTTCCATACGATGGGAAATAAGAAAGTGGGTACTAAATACTAATCGATGGTATATTTGAAGTTTGTTAAAGTGACTAAAATATATCCAAAATATAGTTAATTTATAATTAAATTCTTGATCGTATGGAACTTGTTTGCCGATGTTTCAAACAAGCCGGTCAAGGCGGCTGCTACATTGGCAGTCGGCATCTCGGCACTATTATCTTGGCTCCGAGATTGATGACCCAATATCGCGATGGACTTCACCGCTAACCAACTACCTAAACATCGAACTTAGATATATGGAGATGGAATACTTTGTTTCTTTTTTCGGATGGTTCACGATATTTCTTTCTCATAAGAAGCAGTCTCTAAATACTTAAACAATTGATCTTAAAGAATGTTTTGGTTTGTGGCCAATCATTTTGTTGTAATAATTGAATTTTCACTCTTCAATACATCATCGTCTACCATCACCCTTAATTCAACCAATACAATACTAGGCAACCCACACACATATTGATAAAATCAAACGCTTTTCTTAGCTAATCAAGATACAATCATTAGCTTTGCTAAAGACTTATCCTTATCAGAGAAACAATTGCCATAGATGTATATCGGTATGTTTAACATTAATAAAAAAAGATTTAGTCTAGCCAGTCTGTTCGTTAAATAATTAATTATTCTACAAATACATACGTTGTTTCGAAATTATAATTTAAATAATTGTCATATCAATATTGATTTTCGTATCAATAATTCGGCTATCACGGCCGTTTGTTTCATTTGACATTGATTTTGTTAACATATTTCGACAACTATGTCGTTTCTAACTGTTTATATGAGTCATTTTCTATATTTAGTATGCACGGTAAAACACTTTGTGGTCACTACTGGTTAGTTAGTAGAACATATTTCATATAAAAAAAAGGTTTGTTGTTACAAATTCATAAGCATGTTTAAAGACAAATAAGACGTTGTTCGTCGTATTTGTAAATCTCAGTTTAATATGTTTACAGAGAAATGCATCGTTGTAGTGACAAATAATCCTCTATTCGTATAATATTGATGGGGAGGTCAATATAGTAATGCGAAACGCGGGCCCCGAGTGTGGCCGGTCGGCTATCACCGCCCAAGATCTCTTTGATGGACTCGCCGTGCCTCCGAATAACACTCCACGTTCCATGCATTCGACTCTAATCGTGTTGTGATCTAGCTTCGATGTTTTTAGTAATTGGGAAATGCCCGCGTGTATAAATGTCGTTTCGATATTGCATTTCCTTAATTCGATGAGGCATTAGTGCTGTGTCGATAAATTGTTGAGATGCGGTTTTATTTGTTTATAGGACTAGTCATTAAAAAAATATTAGTTATTGTATGTACTCGATATTCATTTATTTGCTCATTTTTTACAATATATTAAAAAAAAACAATTACAAAAAAGTAAATTTTCAAAATACGATATAAAAATTAGTTATTTTATTATTATTAGTAATTAGAAATATATTGTTAATTGTGTACTGTTTGATTCCTAAATAAATATATTTATTTAATAATTGTAATTTGTCCTATATTTCTGGAGTTGATATAAATCATACGTCGGTTTGTTGTTTAATATTGTATTTTGTTTGGAACTGTTTAAGCGTCCAATGTTTTGATTTTCGCAACTAGCACCATGAGGACTGACAATTTTCGCAAAAGACTCGACTTAACACAGTGTCGGGTTTTGTTCAATGCTTTTGCCAGAAAGTGGCAAAAACGATTCAGAATCTAATTTAACAAGTCATTGGCATAATTTGCATACGTTCCCATAATAAGCAGTCGGGAAGTCGACCTCGTGTGATTTATAACTCGATCGGGAACAAAACCGTGACCGTGTGTATGCGATGTAAAATTCAATTTGCGATACGATGGCGATTTGAATTTTAAAACATGGCGCCAGGCTTGTGGCGTATCATTCGAATGATTGTGAATTGCAAATTATTCGATTTAATGTCGCTCATCCATAGGTATTCGTCACTACATAATAAAGAACTAAAACGATTGAATTGTCTAAAGAAAAATCATGAGTTTAAATTTGTAGTAGGGGAAAAAAATCAGGGTTGTTACAATATCCCATGTAAATTCTATTGTTATTCTATCTATTATTTTAAACATCCCTCGATCAAACATACTCGATACTTGATTGGAGCGTAAAAATGGCACCAACTAAATAAATCGCAAGAAAAAAAATTGTCTTGATGTCGTTTGACCTCCCGTATCATGAAACGCGCGTTTTATTCAGTTTCTTATTATCTAGTAATATTAGATCGATGGATAAACCTACGGTAATAATGTTAGCGGTAGAATCGTGCTGCGATGAGGGTTAGAACAATAAAAGTGCGCACGCGCCGTCTACCTGGTCGGCGCCGAGACGCTCTAGTTGCTTGCGTCTGGTCAACGCAGCCGAACGTCTACCGACCACTGCATATTACTGTTCGTTTGCACATTAATATATTTACATGTACTGTTATGTAGCTCTATATGTGAATACGTGGACGAAGCGTGACCAACTCTTTGGGTGTCTGGGATGTTATTTTTATGTTTTTTAGTCCAGTCCTGTCTGACTGACTTCAGAGGTAGACCCCCTATCAGAATTCCTAGATCTTAATTCAACATACTACTCACAATAACATATTAATTACATTAAATAAAAAAATCTTTGTTCAAAGTTAAACACTTCCCAAAAGATGTAAGTAACTTTGCCTGTTCTCTCCGTTGTTTTTGTTCAATGCTCCCAAATCTGACGGTGTTTTTATGATGCCCCGTTTGTATATTAGACAGCCGAGTCGTTAAACTTGTCTCATTAGTGAGTCATGGTATTTACATCTAAAAATAAACTTGTAATGAGGAAATTCGTTTTAAATAGTCCAAGTGGCGCTCGCTTACGTCTAAATAAAGACTATTGAAACGTCTGACGATCTCTACGCGTATACCAGCTATGACGTTAAGTATTTTCTCTTTATGTTATGTTCCTTCCATTCTGTAGTCGAAGACAGCGAATCGCGGAGATGTTAATGTATTTGAAGAGCGTGAGTGAATATTTTAATTTATATTTTTGGTGTAGTCGTTTTTAATGTCATTCTCAATAACATGTTCTCATTACTATGTGTGCTTACGCAATGTCATCGCTGCATTTCAACTGGGTAAATGAAGACACGTATTCATTTCTTAAACGAAAAATTTATGAATATTCACGCGACTAATTTTCAACAGTATATTTTCGTTTCTCTCTGACCGCATTACGGTTTTAATAATCTGGACGCTGGAAAAATACAATAAACTCGTGAACAACTGAAAACATAGTTGAATACAAAATTAGCCTATTTGTTTAGCGTGTTTGTGAAGTTTCCAAGAAACTGCTCCACAATTAAATGCACAATTTTAACATTCTGCTAACTCCGCCCTCGTTAGACAACTTGCCGAATTGCTGACCCAAACCGACGGACCGTATAAGTTTTGGGCTCTTATGCACATTTTGGTGTTGAATGGCAACCACTACAAACTTTCACGTACCCCTTCCGTCGGCGGGCCGGAATGTCGAATGCATTTTAAACGAATCAAATTAACGGTTCGCTGAAATTGTTCCATGCATCCGAATTTGTATTCTGTTTCGATACACATTCGGGTCCTAATAGGACAGCGTTGAATTTCACCGTGAACCATTCTGATCTCTTTAATTAAAAAAAAACAATTCGAATCTCGGAGGTATCGTGATCCGTTCGGGTCACAAGGAGGGCGCAGGCCGGCTGGAGACCTTGCGGTTGTATTCTGAACGTCCGCAACTGCTATTTCGGCAAAGCGACATCGATCCGACAAAGAAAACTGGAGCAGCCTTATTGGCACCTGCGTTGCAGTGGAAAAACATCCTTCGATAGATATGCATCTTGTGTAAAAGACATAGAATGTACGCAACATTTTTCTGGTTTTTAAACTTTTTAACCTGAATAATGGCTCATTGTTTAACTGTATAAAAATTAATCGTTTGACACTTTAGCCATTATATTTTTTCATTGTTCGAGCCCGGCAACAGACGGAGTTATTAATTATACAAAAATAAACGTCAGAGTTTGGTCTCGCCTGGCCGCTTATTCATGACGATACAGTATCTGTTAATAATTTAAACGTTTACGTTGTTGCCTTTTGTTATCGTGAAATATGTTGCTACGCTGTAATATATAATATATTTTCCAACGAACGTAATCACCCAATTGGTGTCAAAGTCTTCAATAGCTTATTACGCAAAACTAACAAATACAATGGTGTCTAGTTTACGAACAAACATTATTTATACATACGACTATTTATTAGAATCGCATTTACGTACATTATACACGTGACAATGTGAGATTACGTCAAATTTTCTTCTAATAATGATTACAATGCTGGAAATTAACAATCGTAGTTTATTGGCAGAAATCTAAATGCACGTTTGACGACTGCAGTTTAAAATAATAGTCTGGCACATTCAACCCAGCCAGCAGCATCTAAATAATGAATACGATAAGATAGCATGACATTGGCCAAAATTCTCTAGCACACATTTGTGTGGCTCGCCGATTCAAGGTGACCGGCGGGTGCGTTGACATTCAGACGCCTTTATCACGAACCCGGCTCGTTCATGACGCGCCTATGTTTATTAGGAGAACCGTTGCCTAGAGCCGTCCATGTTTCGTCCAATTAATTTAAAAATCCACTGGAACTCCCGACCTAAATCTTTTCAATTGTCAAACTGATCCTAAAAACACGATCGCATTTCACGTTGGTGTAGGTAATGGTCGATGTATTTGCATTTCTATTTTAGTGCACGTTCCGAAGGCAGGTCGAGGCATCCGTCGATACGGAATTCGGCATCGTCTTGCCCGAAGCCAATTCGTCGGCTAATAGCTCGAATTGTGCGCCGTTCTGACGACCGATAGATTGACTGACCGATATCGATACAGCCCTGGTTTGACGGGTTATTTCAGAAATACCGTATCGAACAATTGGGGTTAGGATCTGTTTGTTTAGCTAAATGTCAAGGGATTCCTTATTTTACGGTGAAGAGATTCGGTTGCCGGCAGTTCTGTTTGGAGTAATGGAATCGTTGATTGGGTGCAACGAAAAACTCCATTAAAACCAGATACCATCTCGTCGTTGTCGTGCGATAGGATCGCCTGCGGCCTACTGCAATCACAACGATGGAATCGGAACTATTGGTGATTTCAATAGATTTTCGAACTACGACAACGTTTATGTACGAACAGCTTTATTTAAACGGTTTGTTGTTTTTCTGACAACCCCATTCCATTCCATTTCCCATTTCGAAAACGAGCATTGTTAAATGTAAGAGTTAAGTAGTTTAACAATCTGAACAACATCGCTCCTCACAATTTCGAAACACGTAATTTCCAACATATCTGTTATTCCAAACAGCAAATTGCCTTAGTATGACACGATCGCTATAACGACTCCATCAGTTAATGTAATTGGTGAGCGCGGTTGTCTTCGTCAACACTGCCAGGGGCGCTCGATCAAAGGAAATAATGGAAATTATTCGCAGCGTCGCGATCTGCGAACGTTTATCGATGGAGGCAATTTGCCGAATAAATGGCCCGGTAATGATTGGACCCCTCACGGCTTGGGTAACCACTCGACGGAGGTCTGTTTGCGTACGTACTCGACTCGCTCTGCTCCCGATGGGGTACCTGTGGCTTTTCTTGGTAAACTCCATTCTGTTCATTGTTGGCTCTGCGGCCTTTTGTTGCCACCAAAGGACGAGGATCGTTCCCGCCAAAAGGGTTCTTGTCGTCGATACGTGAATTTTGTGCGTCGAGATCGCGCGACGATTTTTGCATCCGTGAATTTTAATACGTGTTCCTGTTGTAAAAGTGAAAGCAAATATGTCTGAGAGTGTTTTGTCGATCGTTTCGCATGTTTGATTCTTTTATATTTAAACTACAATTTCAATGAAATATTTAATTACATTTCTTTAGGGCACTTCTAAAAAGAAACCTTTATCAAAAGCTTAAACTACCTAGGTACCGTAACATTTTGAAGATGTTAATCAGCTCATTACAATTTGTCGCAACAAACGTAATACAATTCCAAAATAGGCGCCTATCGATACAAAACACGCGAAACGAAAGCCACTTAAAGAAATTTCAATATCAAGAACCAATTATCCTTTCAGTAACGCCCCGGGGGCTCGATATTTTGACATTAATAACATATTGCTTGGTACCGAGACTGCCCGGTGACCCCCGTCGGTCAGCCGCCCGGGAGCCGATTAAAGCTTCCTTATTTTACACTTGGTGTACTGCACGCGAACGTGTCGTGTACGCCCTTAAAAATAATTATTATTATGATTAAATGTATAAACGGACACGGGTTCAGCACCGTTTCATGTTGTTTGTGTATTTCGTTTTGACACGACAACCGATTCGTTCGTTTGCGCTGCTAAACGGCGGAGGTAAAAGTGATTTATTTGTTAAGTTTCTTATTTAGTAGGTGTGCGAGTTTACGGGTTATGATGCTGAATAATTACGTTCGCATATTGACCTTTTTATTGTTATAGTTTAATATAGCCACTCTACCCTTTACTATTTGTATCAAGTTCCATTTGCTCAGCCAAAATTGGTGAAAAGGTAGTTCAGGAGTATTTTTGCCATTAGATACGGCCCATCCCATGCGATCTTACAAAGTAAGGGACATTGGCTTCGACACCTATGGGATACTATAATTAAATGTAAAACTATATCCAAACCTAGCTTAGGGAGACAAGTAGTGGAAAACACTGAAGAGGATAATCTTCTGAATTCTGAAACGGGTTAAATGTAGAATATAGGTTCAATTTTTGTTTCAGAAACTTATGTGCATATCAAGATTTCCTAAATTTAGGACTCTTATTAACTGTCAATGAATAACATTCATGCGACGCATATTCATGTTTTTGTATTTGCAAAATATCGATGATAAAGAACGGCAGACATTACTTTATGAAGGTTGCGTTGTGATTTGGGCTAATCTCAAGGTCTTATTTTTCCGATGTATCAAATTTATTTATTATTCAAAACATAAGGGTATCAATCTGCAATAAAATAATATTTTTATATTTTTATCTCTTCAACTTTCACTATATTAAAACTGAAAAATGCACCATATTTTTTTTTATCTTTCATGTTTTTACAAAAGATCACAAGCATGAACAACAATGTTGACAGCAATATATTTGTATATTAAAATAATTTATATGTACACGATATGACCGCTCATCAGTATCGTGTAAGCGTGACAAGTTAATGGTAAGGCTTATAACAAAAATAATTGTACAGGAAGCCATCGTAGTCAACGTGTCAACATCGTTGTTTTTCAGTTTAATATTTCGTCGAAGTTTGTCGACGTCCCTTGATAACATCGGAAAACATGTCTCAAAGCACCGCTGCAGTTTTACGCAGTTTGAATCTTTTATGGGAGAACTTATACCGTTTTACGAGTACTCATAACTTTGAAAATTATTGAGAAGTAACTCTTAGCTTCGTCTAATCGTGTTTTCAGTTTTTTTTCTTACTTTATCCATCTTAATCAAAACCCTGCGATTTTACGATCCATCTGATACTAAGGGATTACTGTGCGGTATAGGTTATAATAGTTATCGGTCACACTAACGGTTTACCAAATTTATGGATGGTTGTACAAAGATACCCCTGTCAACGACCGCCCAACTCGATATAGCATCTATGTACCTGTTATATTGGCCGAGTGATCGACCTGGACTCCTGCCACGATTCCGGTGACTGACTAATTACCGACACCCGTTCATGGAATATGCAATTCTACGTAAACCACGACAAGGCACAAAATAGTTCGAGCAGGCGCACCGCACAGGAAGATTGATGACTTGTTGGAAGTCGTTTTATTGTTTGTGATGAGCTAATTACAACGATGCACTGACTGCACGTGACCGACGGGGTCAATAAAACACGCCGCCGGCACTCAATAAACAGTAAATTCATTAAAAACTTTTTGCGTTACTAAAAATAACATCGACGCGTTATCGACTCCGAGAAGAGAAGCGTAGGTTGTAGAACTGGATTTCTGGAAATGAAAGGAAAATTACGAGTTGTTTGTGGAGCAGATTAGAACAACCCACTGTAAGATGTGTTGACATGAAACATATGCCTGGATAGTTTGGTGAATATTTGGGACGCACGTCAGCTGACCAAAACAACGAGGTCGGACTTGTTTCACGTATGCGGAATCGTCTACTCGAACTGGAGAATAGGTATCGTTCCGATAACGAGCCAGTCGCGTCCTCGCTGCCGATTATTGCGGTTGCTACTATTAATTTATTTTTTCTTACGACTCGGACCCGCCAATCGAATCCGCATTCGTTCAAGGGACCAGGTGTCGCAGATTTCCGGTTCAACCTTGCGTTTATAATCGTCAAGGCGAACGAAAAACTACTAGCGTTACGTGGATAGTGAGACTGTTTAGATGATTATGTACGTGTGAACAGTGAGGTGCAGTGACCCACCAACGGTGCGTGAAGTCGGGACGATGGTGCGCAAAGGGGAGAGGTCCTCGGGTACTTTCCTCAGGACTCTGGCCGACACGCTTCGGTGGCAGTCGTTCCGAGCTGTCACAATGGTACGTTTACAATCAGACTTTCAATCTTCTAGCTTTGAAACAGACAAAAAATACACGAGTAAAAACTTAACGAGAATCGTTTAAGTTTAATCGTTTACTAAGTAAACAAAGTAAAAACGTGTCTAACTCAACAATGAAAGACCTCGACGTGCATGTGCGGTTAAATTTTAACGTTTTTAATTTGCAATAACACAATTAAATTTATTTGCTCTGTTCGTTGACGTCAAGGTGGTGTAATGGTGTTGTGTACAAACTTTATCGAACAATCGATCGAACCGCGTTTATCTACGAACGTGCCGTATTAGAAACTGATCGTCATGTGCCCGCAAAAATCACATTGTGACTGTGATACGCTCACGTGTAGTTCAGTCACAATCTCTGAGCTCAGATCGGAGAGGAAATCACGTTCCAATGTAAACATGATCGACTAGACACTTTATTACAAACTCATTAAAACCTGTTTTATTTTTACTTTATCTTCGCCAAGCGACTTTAAGGAACTTCCGACTTTAAGTTTTTGGTAATTAACTGATACGTTGACATTTCCTAATATTAAATTGTAATACATCAGCAGAAATCAATAAGAATGATCTCGTAATAATTCCCCATCAATTCATTACCATTTCATTGCGTAGTCTCAATGAATATTCTGCGTTTTATCTTGAACATAAGGCGAATGCTGTCAACTATAGATAAGCATGATGTATCACTTGATGCAGTTTATGGAATTGTCCAAAGAACCTTTAGATCGTGAAATTGGGTCAATGTTTGCATCAAATACATGTTTATGTATGTGTATGTGCAATAACAACTATTTTGAAATATGTATAGCTTTAGTTATGTTTCACCTGTCTTTGAATGCTTTATTTGCTTGTAATCTTCAGAACATCTATTAGTCTCTCTTGAGAAGGTGGCGAATGCGATTCGATTTGGAATATGAAGTGTTATGTGTTGATATCTACCTAATTTTGAAAGTAAATGCTGCAGGATAAATATTTTTTTTTCTTCTATCTTCTTTCATAACAATAACTTTACAACAATAAAAAACAGTGTAGGGTTTTAGTTCGTCAGTTATCTGTTAGTTATCGTGAAAATGGGTCCAGTCGTTTCAGAGATTTCTCAGACAAACAAATATCGTAATATAGTTTTAACATGTATGCCGTGTAAGCATCCATGTGCATTCAGTAAAAACTGGTGATTTTAATGTTACAAACAGACACTTCGATTTTATTTGTGTGTAAAGTTTCGGTGGCAATCATACTGATGGTATACCTAGATTAATTAATTAATTATAATGATAAAGCGATATTATTTTTACGAGTAGTTTATCTGATCGTAGCCACGGATACTTTGTTGTCATGAAACACAGAAAGCTACTCAAGTGTTAGATTCCAAGGTCTAACAATTTTTACTTACTAGCTCAACTGCGCCATTTTGTCTGTGCTACTAAGGGAGAAAGTTTCAACCTAATTTTAATTTTAGAATTATTAAATACCCTATAGGACAGTCAAAAATAACGTAGCTTTTATTACAATTAAACAAAATTGGTTCAGTAGAGTCAGAGATTACCCCTTTCTCAGTTGGGTCGCGTTCCGAATCCAGTGGTAGAATCATTATGTGCTAACAAGTTGCCCTGCGGCGACTTTTAGCAGTCCTTTCCTACCCCTTCTCAGCTGAGCCCCTTCTGAGCTCGCACCTCCATCCTGGCGAAGCTGTAAAGGCCTGAGAGCCAACAGCGATTCCTCCTATCCCAAAAAAAAAAAAGAGATTACCCCTACAACGTCATAAACATCACGACATTACCTCTTTATAATATTATCCATTACCATCCAGTTCTTTTTTATAATATCTTATTATAAATTAATTCTATTTTCGTAACAGTTTTACTCGCATATCATCATTCGGGCGTAAGGGTTGCGACCTAGTTACTAGTTCGTCGCGTCTGATCTAGCCCTAGCTTACCTAGCGACTAACCTTTAACACCCACTGTTGAGTTTCACGCTCTTTGACTTTGCTACGATATTTAATTTTTTATTAACTTTGAAATAAAATGGAATGTGATTTTAAAGTATTTCATGACTTTTTTAGATAAAAATACGATTTAAAAAAATAAACTGTAGTCAACTCAGTTCAAAGTTTATTTTGGAGTTTTCCAGTTTCATATTCTGAGTAGTAACATCATTTCAATATTCCATATTTAATATACTAATAATATCTAGTTAGTTTACTCTTCAGAACATTAAGATTAAACTTATCCTAAAAGATTGTTATTCTCGCCGACAAATGTAGAAGTAGCGGTAAGTTGAATGCTGCGACGTTTTCTGACTCACGTCGATCATGGCAAGCCTCAGATCCTCGGGGGTGCCACGACGGGAAAGTATGCCGCAGTGCGTAACGCGTCGCGTCACCCCGCATAACCCCGTGCTGGGTTCTGGCCTCAGCCGGGGTTCGGACACTGAGTGTGAGCGGTTGGAGGTTTTAGTGAGGTTCAACTCACACATACCCCACCCGCGGGGCGGATGGGGATCCGGCGATTTCCTCCAACTAAAAAAAAAAAAAGAAAAAGCCTCAAATCCTAGTCTAGGATCCGGGGCAAAGTTTTCGAGTCATTTCCTAAGGTATGACTTACTTATTCACAGAAAACCGCATATTTTTCTATCCAAAAACCTCTACGCTTTCGGACACATCCAACAGTACTAAAACTAAAAACCATTTTAAATGTTAACATTTTCACGAAAATCTCCCTCTCGAGATCGCTAGATTTACTTGGAAACACATTATTCGTTCTGGCGCCCTTCAAGCCCTATTCGAGCCTAAGGCAAAAGTTTAGGAAGTTTTAAACGGATTAATTAAGTTTTCGTATCCGGTATTTCGGAGGTCAAAAAGATAACAGTTTCAAATACTCTTTTTTAGAGATCCTTTCGGTTTTTCTAATAATATAAATTAGTATTAAAATAAAAGTATGGTTGTACTTCAGCAGCATTCAGAGCATTTATCGAGATTAGTAATATATTTTTTTTATCATGACTACTATCCTGTTAGTAATAATATTTCAAAACCATCAACATCAGCACGAAGACATCCACTGCTGGACATATCATGTGCTGTTTAACATAATAATACAATGTCAGTCGAAAAAACATCAACAAATCGGCTTTGAAACTCACGTTAGGTAACTAATATTATAACATAATCGACTACAGGAATTTTAGCGAAATTCTCGCGATAATTAAAGCAACACCCACATTTCTGTACCGTAAATCCGTGGGCGTAAAATATTAAAGCTCCCGTTATGTTAACCAAGTTTAAAGTAAATCTCGTGATCAAATATTTTTATTTCATCCCTCGCCAGTTTACCTTCGATAATTTCGCTGCTAGGAATTTTCGAAGCGACGCTTAATAGACGTTAGGAATTCTTTAGGTCCTCATTTAATCTCGTTTGACTGTCGCTTGCAAAATTTGGTTTTAGAGCACCCGATTTCGACGAAATCCTAATCCCTAGATGAATTAATTGCTTTGGTTTTTAGCAGTAATTGTTAATAATAAACCTTACATTTTAATTTACAAATGGTTATTTTATTTTAAGAAGGTCCTTAATATTAAGAATTAGAGTAACTAATTGATAATCGTAAATCAAAAGTTTGCAGCAGTGGAACAAGCAGAGATTGATGTGCATTTTTTTCATTATCTTGGCGGGCAGAAGTACATTGGATCGAGAAGGTTGGTTGGCGGCGCCGCGGCGTGCCCTATCGCGGGAGCCGCCATCCGCAGAGATGACTATGTTCGCTGTTCGGTCTCATTCATTAGAGGGGTGCGGGGTAGGGGGCGCAAGACGTCGCGCGCCGCCCGACTATATCGATTTTGTCCCACTCGGCCCCGCTCGTCCCCTTTCCACTCCCGCACTCAGCATCCGACCTCGAGTGCTCTCCTCTCGCGCCTACCGAACACCTCCGACAGAAACTACGCCTTAACGACACCGCGCCATAGCTCAAAATGCCGCTCGGCCCCTCGACTCGGACAACCTCCCGACGATCCCTAATGGACCCTCCGGCCGAAAGTCACTCGGTCGAGATTACAATGACACCAGAACGGTTCGCACCGTACGAAAAAATAAGCTTTTTGTTACAATTAAAATGGTAAATCAAACCAATTTTAGTAATTGCGGGGTCAAAGTTTGTAGAGGCGGCGCGCACTCAGGATGCGATTTATGAATGCGTTCGATTTTTATCACTGATTTGTTTACATTATATGATGAATATGCCATTTATCTTTGATTCGTAGATATCAAATGACGCATACAGAATGATTCTATTCCATGGTTACTTTCGATTTATCTTAGAAAATGTATCGGGTTTCACATAGTTCTTGACATTTATCTGAAGTTGTTGAATCTTCCGGGGAGTTCCGTTTGTTTCTATAAGTTGTTGAACAAACTTTTGGAATCGTTTATTTTATTGAGTTTACTAAAGTTATCACTCGAATTTGTGCATTTTAGCATCTTAATTATAAATGTTTTTCCGTACTTACGCAGACTAGACGTGTTTGGGATATTTTATTCACTAACTGAAAAAAATAATAATAATTTAGGAACACTACAAACTGTACGAAGTAGGGTAACTAAATGTATACGGAAAATCAAGAGTACCTATCGTTGTACCTATTGTTAACAGTTAATTAAAGCTAACGTAACATGGTATCACATCATAGCGCTCGCATTCTCAGCTAAAACTTCACTTAACTATCATCTAGTTCTTAATTTGTAGCGACTTGTACCTAATAATAGGCCAGTAAAATGCATTCTATTTTCAGGTCGTTCTATTTACAAAAACGGTTCGATACATACCGCCCACGATAGCGAGCTTGGATTATAAACCCGAGACATACCAAATACGGAGAGCTACGCTATGTTCCTTGCGATGTATCGCATTAATTAATATTGAGAGAGTTTTTGATTCTTGTTTTGATGGTATTGAGGATTAAAAGAGGGAATTTTTATTTTTAACTAATTTTGACAGTGATGTGAACACGTAATTAAGGATATTTATTATTTTAAATATGAAACAATCTTGTAATAAATGAAAATAATGTACCTAATTATACATGTAGCTTATGTACGAAGAAGCTTTAGAACAATATCTTTTATATGACCCTATATGTATTTCATTGCCTGAAAACATAAATAAATACATAGGAGATAAATTCGTGATCGCGGACACTAAAGGAGGAAAACTCTCTTTAACTAAGGTTTTGTAAGTTTTTGTAAGACCTAACAAAAAAACAATATCTCTCAATCTTGTTATCCTCCTTTCCCGCGTACTTAGATCATTACTCCAGCGCACAGGATATTGCGTGCAATTTACAATCTATTAAAGTTTATTAGATAATTATTCGTATGCTCCCTAGAATATGATATCGTTTAACGTTTTAATAAAGTTGGCGGCAAACTAGTAGAGAATAGGAAAAATGTAACTAAAACACAAACTACATGTTGTATTTTTGGTGTTATCAGGTTTAGAGGTGTAATAGTATATTTGACGAGAAATTACATTATTAGTAAGAGCATCATAGTGCGATACTAACTGAGTAATTAATAATTATTATTGAAATCGTCGTAACTGCAAAATTTCTCACGCCTATTCATAAAATACATAGTACGAATTTATATCAGTCTGACCTCAATTTAAAAAGGTGACACAACACCGGACCTTTGAATAATAAGTTCCTCATATTATACCGTCATCACACGAGGGCGCAAAACTGTGAAATTAGTGAAATATTAAAGAATACGGTCAAAGCTATGAAAGTGTGAAATAAGCTTTATGTTTATCCAAACTAGTTGAATCCGTGGTTCTTCATCTGATTGCAGTCATTTACCAGGTCCTAATGTATCATATACTAGCATCTTAATGCACATAGAATACTATATCTATGTGTGCAAAATTTCCTTCAAATCTGTTCAGAAATACAATCAGTTTCATTAGTGCATTTTTCAATCATAAAAGCAGGATTCGCTTGTACGACAATGCAGCGACGTAAGTGATTTTCAAATTGTTGTTATTGAAAAAGGTAATAAATGCAATTTGCGCTCATACGATTATGAAAATGGGCATGCACAAATGAATCAGATAATACAAAGTTTAGGTAACTTAATAAATGTTTTTGCGATTTTAATAAGGTATGTATTTTCTTTGACATAATTATCACTCCAGTTCTTCCTTAATTTTGTTAAGATTGAAGAGTAAAACGTTTTGATATTTAATTGGATCGCTTTTGAGCTAAAAGATAATGTAAATCTACTTGAGGTAGGTTCAGGTTTTATGCATAATTTATATCACTAATCGCTCTTCTTAGCACTAAGCTATCGGTTCAAGATCTCGCTACTCAAATTATTATTCTAGTAATTATAATATTACCAAAGCTTACAAAATAGTTAACGAGAATTTTTTAATATTGATTGTCTTCAAAAATAATCGTTTCTCATGTATTTTTATTTAAATTTCTTGCGTCAATCGCTCGTTCAATAACAATCGAAATTGAATAGAACACGTAAATGTATATTTTGTAGGTCAACAATAATATTAATTTTACAAATATTACTTTCATATGTGAAAATGACGCATTCTGATAATATTCGCAAAAGCAACATTTTGAATACATACTTCCCACATAATGTTTTCAAAATTTAATGACATTGAAGGTTTTCTTGGAAATATGTCTTGTTTTTATCTGTACCAAATTGATGAATGAGGAAATATAATATAGGTAACAAACGTTTCTTTCTTTCTTTCACTTATATAGCCGCGTCAAAATAAACTGTAAATAAAATAAATATGCTGCACCAGAAAGAAGGCTGAATAAAAACCATAAGCAACTAGCTATAAAGTACGAACTAGTATGAACACACGCATTTACCACAATACAATGCCTAGTAAGACAGATAGAGCGCCATATGAAACCAATTTCCGAATGAATAACTCTCGCCGCCGGTGTACGTATGTGATATAAACGGATTTAAAGTCGTCGTCGGGACCGTCTCGGTGCATTTACATACAGTATCGACGGCATTTACATAATTGTGGACAGTTCAAACGCTGTTATTGCTCTATTACTTGCCGTAATATCTTCGTTACACGATTAATAAACGTAAACGACGAACCTTATTCAATTTGTTTACCATCGCAGCGTGATAATCTGTTGATTCATTATTCTGTTATGGAAATGCACCATCAAAAGCGTCTGGCCGGACCTACCTCAACGAGGGGAACGCTTGGGGTAGGTTATGGCGGTGCAACGAAACAAATGCAAGGGTGGTTTTCATAAATACCGCTATATGTACGTTCGTACTCAACGTCTAAACAATGCACTGCATTTATGAATATCGTTGTGCAATTGTGAGAGTGCACGGCTGACTTTCACGGTAATGTACTCGAGAACGCGATATACAATATACTACCGGCATCAGTTTGTCAATCGATCAAACACGAATTTAGTTTGCTATAAATTTTAAATCAGTTATCTAGACGCCAGTCGAAAATAAACACTGCAGATCGATACGGCCCAGCTAACAAACTTCACTTTTACAACTTATTTATGGACCACCGCGACACCAGACCCCTCGAAATTAACTCAAAAACTTTACCAGTTACGGAACGCATCGAGCCGGATGATTAAAAAGCATGCGTGCCCACTTGAGGTACGATGTTGGCTTTTTGCATGTGCAGTGTGTGCGCCACTAATGAAACGGGGCCCAGCAGCCTACGCGCGGCTCTTGCATTGGGTCGGGTCGTCGAACCCGCCCGCCCACTATTGGGGTAAATATGCCGAATGCACACAAACGCGCGCCACCCCACGCCACCCCGCCCGGCGCCGTTGCACTCTGCACGCACACACCCCTAACCCCTCTTAAAACTCTTAATTGATTGCACAAATTTTCTCGTAATAACTGTCTTTTTTATTGTGTTAATGATCTGGAACTGCATTGTGTTTTTTGGCTTTGCCTTCTACAAAGTAATGACTGGCATTTGCGCACGATTTTATTAGTTTCATCTACAAACTACTGTTTGTAAGATTTTGCTTAATTTAAAATCATAGTAAGTGTATTTGAAATGTTGACAATAGTAGAAAATATAGTTGAAATATTCTTATTGGATGAAGGTCCCTTAAGTACTATTACAATAATGAAAAAAAAAACAGGAAATAGTATGATGTCTTGTGGATGGAAATTGTCACAAACCCATGGCTGATGATTTACAAAATGTTTGAGGTGGTATTTTACCAGTGTTTTTTTTCGGGTATTTGCTCACCTCTCAGTCCCACCACTGTAACTCCTGATTACTGTACTTAACAGTGTTTTTAATAGTGAAAAGAAATCCCTTAAACAAACATCAATACCACCGAACTCTATATATTAGTACGCTAAAAGCAAATTTACAATTTATCAACCACTAGCTTTAAACTCAGAAGCTAATAGAACTAAACAACACACATTTAGTTCCACAGTCATATGAATGGAATGAAATCGAATATTTATTTAAAAATAAATCACATAATTATACAGTCCTGACCGAAATACCGCTGAAACAACTTCAAATAAACACAATCAATCTACGACATACCTCTCCGCCTCCAGACTTCCGAATTCTTACGAACGCTAGTTTATTTTCATACAACATAAACGAAACGCGCTCTTAAAATCATAGAAAAAAATATAATATTCATGAACAGCTGTTTGACGTTTCGTAGCGTTGATGCTCGATGCAGGCACCGAGTGATCCAATCGTTACATCATCTGGTGCATTCAGAATAATTCAGATGATATCAGAGTGACGTCACGAGCGACTGCGTATAAATAGACTACGACACTGGGACGTAGTCAGGAGATGTGTGGGGGCGTTGAAGTGAATAGTGGAAGTCAGTTTTTATTTAGAAAAGTTTGTTCTTTTTAAACAACTCATATTTTTGCAAAGAAAGGTTAATTTGGATCAACTCATCAAATTTGTAAGAGATGTAAATGAGAAGCAACAGTAACAACTTAAAAAAGTAGATTAAGAAAACTCTAATTGTGAAACACATCAAAAATAAACTATTGAATTGGTATCTACTCGAAATATAGAAAAAAAAGATTGCAAATATCAAAGAAAAATGTCAAATGTACAATACCAAACAGGTTCTAACCTTCAAACTCTATTGTATAAAATTGTATCGTCCTGCCGACTTGAATATACTCGTAAATATGTACCTCTCAGTTTCCAAGGCTGACTCGATGCACGCCTGGTAACCAAAGCGATGTCTCAACACATCCACATTCATAAAAATGCTATAAAATTGCACAATACTGCCAAAACATCACATTTTCTTCCGCATTTTTGGAATGATTACTCCATTTTCAGTGTCCATCGCTATTGTATCGTTTCTTATTGTTCCCTTAGTGTTATATCAAATACCACTTTATTTCGTTTGCATTTGAGTATTCGTGGCGACTGTAGCCTCGTTGGCTCTGGAACAAGTTTATTTAGTACGTTTCATTATTTTAGAAGAATAATTGCCGACGGATGCTTGCTTTAAATCATATTTGTGGAGCATCGTTGGAATAAGAGCAACCACAGTTTTATTTAATTGAGTTGTCTGAAAAATTATGTTAGGCATCGAAAAGAGGTTTATACTCATTTAAATGATAGATATTCTTCTTGGCGTTTCCTCTTGTTAAAAACTTTAACATATATCTTAACCTACCTATTTATTTATTAGTTGTTCTACAAACTAAAAAAAAAATAAAATTTTATAAATAAATAAATAAACTCGTACTGTATCTTACATATCAATAAGAAAAATGCTACCTTGGCTTCAAAGGATTACGAGTGTATCCTTAGACTCTATTGTAAAATAATATATACATTCTAATATACTATAAAATTGTTGTTTCGGAGGAGTATGGCAACGAAAACTCACAGTTTTCGTTGTCGTAACGGCTTGACCGATTTTGATGATTTTTTTTGTGCTTATCCGGTATCTATGAGAATCGGCCAACATCTATTTTTCATCCCCCTAAATGTTAGGGGTAGTCCACCCCTAAATTTTTTTTACGAAGTTGCTCGGGCTTCTAGTATACATATAATAACATAACCTGAAACATTTTTCAATTTGTATTTCAAATTTTCAATTATCCATCATAACAAAAAATATCTCAAAATTAATACAACGAATCCCGGTTTCATTGTCATGATATAATTTCGGCAAACAAATTTCCTTTGACCGTGAATTTAGCGAAAATGCTTCGTCTCTGAAAAGTAAGGGACAAGATATATTATTGGGAAACGACCGGCTTCGTATTGCCGGGACCAAATAATCGAATAACCGGATACGCGGAAGCACGGTTAACAGGTACTGGAAGAGTCAATATATTATATATTTTTTTAATGGTAAAACTTTCGTCACGATGATCTAGGTATCTAGGTTTCGATGTTCAATTCCCAGTTTTGAAAGATACAAATAACAGAATATACACAGGTTTTCGTAATAGATAAAATAGACTTAGGGATGTGTTGAAAATAAAACATACAAATATATTCGAAGGCTGGTTTTTATTACAACATATTTGTTTTTGGATTTCGTAGATCTGCAGAGGAATGATACTAAATAATGTAAACGGATATTTTGTCAGTTCTTGTTTGCGTTTACTCCTTGTTCTCGTTCCAAATCGAGCCCTAAATAAGGCAGAGATCTTCCCCGAGTCTGTGATGTAATATCAAATTTCGTACGACTGTTACTATGCGGATGGTTCTCATTGTTTGTATGATATAAATCTATTGGCGAACGTCGAAAATCTGATCGTGTTGTCATTTGAATGGAATAAAAACTACGAGTATTATAGTAATAAACTAGACTAGACTCTGTTTAATCGTTATTAATCGTAAGTAGGTAAGTGAAAATTCTAAGTAATATTTAATTGAAAATAATCAAGCAGAATTTATTAGCGTAAGTAAAACCAAAAACACAGTCATCTGTTTGTTCAACGTGGTATTGAATCATCCTTGCCACAGATGAAACGAGCAAGATGAGTTTATTATAATGTTTACAATAAATGAAGGAAGTTCCCGACATCCGAGCTCATGAATCGAGACGCAGTTAACAGATTCGAATCTAACGGTAACTTCCGTCCGACGCGGTGTGAGTTGCTCTCCTCGCATTTCCATCTCCGGCACGACGTTCATTAGATAGTTAACCGGCAACCGAACAGTGGATCACGTCTCGCTATCAGGTGTGCTGCAAACAAAACGTTGAATAGAGGCCGGGTTAAACATGTACGACGGGTGTACGGGTATAATTAAAGTTTAGGAGACGCTCACGTCGCCCGTTAACCTCGTTATCGGGCGCTGGAAGTGGGTGAGACGCGGAGGGGAGGCAGAGCCAGCGAGGGGCGGAGGGGGAAACGGGGAAAATCAATGACAGCCGCCGCGCGCCGTCTCCCCGGCCCCACGCGCTCATCTCGCGACCACGTGCCGCGGTCACTGGCCTAGCACATCATCCGGCATCACCACCCTAACACCATAACATAAACTAATTCCCAGAACAACACAACCCGGCATATCCCTCCATTACATATCAAAAAACGAACAGCAACTTCCTACATGTAACGTAACTCCAGACAAGAAAAGTTAGATAGGTTGGACGACCGGGCGACCGCATGAAGTGACGCCGGTAGCCGGCTGTCGGGCCGCGCTCGGTCGCCTGTAAAATATACGCCGTAATATGTAGGTCGCTGTCAGAAATTTGGGTTATCGTTCGACCGCGTCGATATGCGACACTTCCGCACCGGTACGATGCGAATGTCGTGCAATCGCCAATATTATGGCTATGTCATGCCAGAGTTACGTAACAGCATCCAAATGCCAATCATTGAGGTCACATAACAAGAGGTTCTCCTATTAAACAAAACAAATTATTTTACTAAGTGAAAATAATATGAAAACTGCTGATGATTCGGGCCGTTGAACCCTAGCTTTTGACCAGGTATGGAGTTCGCAAAAACAATGACTCACAATATGAATAAGCTTGGTAAAAAATATAGCAATGAACTTCCTACGTCTAAATTCGGTTCGATACAAATGTTTCATACCAGCATTTCGTGACCCATCGTCGATCAATGTCAACCTCATATCTGGGTCAACGTCCGTCACCCGAATTCCTGCGCTCCCTCAACTATTCATTTCCTATAACGCGTACGACCTGTATTACCTAGGATTTGTGTTGGTTATTGCCCTGAAATCTCTAGGGTTGACACCTGACGCGAATCCCTGCAATATATTTCCGAAATAAGTTTTTATGTAAAACTCGACCTTTTTGTTTGCCAACTTATTTGACATTGACACCGTATCTTCAAAAACTTGAAATGTCATGAATAAATTTAAATCTGGGTGCCACAAATTCCACTCTCCTGGATAAGGTTAATCTTACTTTTTTATTACTGGATGCAAAAGAAATACTTTCGTTCTTGAAGTTAACGTTATGATTTATCTTTCAACAGGTGTATTACGCGAAGAAGAAACGGAGAGCGCAACAGTACCTGGGCGACGATGGATCGCACAAAAAAGGCAAACAAGTGTACAACGATGGTTACGATGACGATAACCACGATTATATTATTAAGCAGGGAGAAAAGTTCCTCGACCGGTACGAGATCTCATCGCCTATTGGCAAGGGATCGTTTGGGCAGGTAATTATAAACTTTTTTCATATACATAAAATGCATAGGTTGCTATGCAGATAGTGGTGATCGTATTGAGTCTTAGTTGAGTATAAGACTTACATTTTGATCTAATAATCATACCTAAACATAAGTTCCTTTCAAACTTCCAGTTCGAAGTTAATATATGTAATTATACTGTTGGTTAGCTTTATATTAAATAAATAAATAAATAAATAAAGAAAGATAAGAAACTTGGTCATTTTTTGGTACGGAATAATTTAATTTGAAATCAGTCAAATCCAAATTTTAATGTAAAATATTCGAAACATTTATTGACTGACAGTTACTATTGAATAAACTACGTAAGGAAGTATATTCTAATGAAACCTTACGTCCAGTGTCAGCTAATTTGCATATGCATTTAGGACAGCCCTCCTCCATTTCCTTAGCCACAAACCTCGGCTACTTTGGCTGACGCTGACGTAGTAGTTTCATCCTAGTTTTACGATGAGAATGAAGCGTCACATGCTTTCACACAGGAATCTCTTAGATTGCATTGTTGCGTTAATACTAGGAATTTTTAGCACGATATATTTTTACCACCTAGCGACAAGTGTTGTGTTATGAAAAATGATTTTATAACGACTGTTGTCAAGCCATATAAGAAACCCTTTTATGGGATTCTTGGAAAGTTTTGAACGTTTGGTTTCCTCTTTGAAACACAGGAAGATATTAGGATCTCATTTAGTCAAATTCTTAGAAACATGGAATCAGGAAAATCGACCTTCGAACTGTCTCGAATGTTCTTCCATAACATGGCCTTTTCGAAATATAATTGGAAAGCTTTACTCAGCTTCAAAGCATGGATTACACGAAATATAATGGAATGATTTCTAGAATTTGGTATTTTCAATCAACATGAAATTAACGATTGAATGATTATTTTTCAGGTTGTGAAAGCGTATGACCACGAGGAGCAGTGTCAAGTAGCGATAAAAATTATTAAGAATAAGAAACCTTTCCTAAATCAGGCACAAATAGAAGTCAAGTTACTAGAAATGATGAACAGGGCGGATGCCGAAAATAAGTATTATATAGGTGAGTGGAAATCAGATAAATATTAACGAAGAGTAGAAGTTACCTAATGAATACCATTATTTACCAGCTAACCCTGATATGGTCGTTAATTAACGATACCTCATTTGAGTCATACGGATAGTTTATCTATTCATTTCAAGTTCAACTATGTCACATAGTGATAGAGTTTGCATTAGTTTTCCGGTTTTTTCGGTTTATTGTCTGTAATTTCAAACTGAAATGGGAAAAACATTACCCTTAAAAGTTTGCCTAGTTTGAGATATTCATTGCATTCAGCCTTTGGTAAACCTACTGACCTATGGCATACTAGATGATAATAATAACGAATCTATGCCAGAATTTCTAAACTGATTTGAAAAGTCTAAGCTCGTGTCTAAGTCTTTGCGTTTGTTTTGCAGTAAAACTGAAGCGACACTTCATGTGGCGGAACCACCTGTGCCTAGTGTTCGAATTATTGTCGTATAACCTTTACGACCTGTTACGGAACACCAACTTCCGCGGTGTATCGTTGAACCTAACGCGCAAATTCGCCCAGCAGTTGTGCACGGCGCTATTGTTCCTTAGTCAACCTGGTATGTTCATTGATTTATTAATGTGTTTTATAGTATTCTTTTGTAAGGTTCTTAGGTCTTCCAGATTTGATTAAGTATGAGGCAGGTTAAGTGGGATTTGTAGATACTAATAGTAATAAAAACGATTAATGTCCTGACAACAATTGAAGACATGTTGATGATGATTGTAAGTCTTGTGATCAATGAACCTTAATGTGGAGGCTTTGGTGCCGGATGTAAGTTCTGATTGCAGTGGAAAGGAATTTTGCTAGGTTGATATATCTTGTCCTTCTATACGGTAGATTAGGGTAGCGGCCCCACATTATTGCAGTAGTTCATAGAATGGTGCCCTACCACCACTTACCAGGTGGGCTTAAACTTAAACTTGTTCGTAATGGAATAAACATAGAATGATAACAAGAACCTCTACCAACATTAACTTTAGTAAAAACTGAACAATTTAATTGAAATTTGTTAATTTATTATAGTTGAAATCGTACGATTCTCTGAACTTATATCATAGTTGTTATCGCGTTTATATTATAGCGCGTATGTCAATGTCAAATGAACTTTGATTCTCACTTATATAATATGAGATTAAAGATCTCACATTATGCTTTCCTGATTAGTGTCAATGACATTTATGATTAACTAGCGGGCCCGCGTAACTTCGTCTGCGTCACTTTCAATTAAAATACCTATGTTCTCAGGGTCTAAAGATTATCTGTGCCAAATTTCATCAAAATAGGTTAGGAGGTTTAAGCGGGAAAGCATAACAGACATACAAAGTTACTTTTGCATTTATAATATTAGTAGGGATAAATAAATCTAGGTGTAAAATTATTACTTTGAACTTAATGATGCAATTCTAGTTAACTTTTAGTAATATTGTAAACGAAGTTGTAAACAGGTTCTGTCAAGTTCGGATTTTCTGATGTATTTGTTCGGAAAAATTTATTTATAAATAAATTTAGCTGATCTATTAAATGTTACATACTCTTGTGTTAAAGTTTAATATAAAATTATTTAAAAAAAAATCAGTTAAATTCCTAATCAAAATTTCGCTAAACCCTATTTTCAATGTTATTTAAGTAAATTAATTATTAATTGTTTTCTTTTTCAGAGTTAAATATAATTCACTGTGATCTTAAACCAGAAAATATTTTACTATGTAACCCAAAGCGGTCAGCGATAAAAATCGTAGACTTCGGCAGTTCATGTCAACTAGGACAAAGGGTAAGTTTTATTGTTTCACTATTACCGATTCAAATTTTCTAAAGCCATCTTAAGGTAAATAGCCTGAAGGTATCAAATGTTGTCACAACACACACTTTTAAGATCACACACACATTAAACACGTGTTTGTGACTAACAAGCAGCGGAAACAAAATGCTTTTGACAAAATACAAGATGAATTAATGTAATAAAGTGTAATTACATTTTGTTAAATTCAAACTGAAATTCGATTGGTAATATCGAGTCTACCTGCCATTGTCTAAATAGTTTACGAAATTCAATTAGGTCAAACGAGGTGCTTTGCTACTAAGTACTGAGTTTACGGTAACTTCCAATTAAAGTGGGGATTTGCTAAATGAACTAAAAATATATGAATGTATTTTAAATAAAAATTATAAGGGATACCTTATATTCGTTTAAAAATTGACTACATCTATAGAAAATGATGTTGTTGAAACTTAAATGCTTAGTAATGTGTTACATTTATTCATAACTGTATTTGTAAATGAAGTCTACATCACTTTCAATCACATTACAAAAAGAGAAGCACATTCATATGAAAATTTAATTGTCCATCGCTAGGTAACTGATTTGATCTGTTTGTACTGTGTACTGTACTGTAACAACCCATTGCTGCCCACTGCTGAATAGGTCTCCTCCGAAGAGGGGTAAGGCATAGCCACGCTTGCCTAATGCGGATTGGGGACTTCACATTATCTTCAAAGGATTTTTAGAACCCTTTTCTGATGTGCAGGTTTCCTCACGATGTTTTCCTTCACCGTTTCTAGCCAGTGGTGTTGTGAAAAATTGCACATAAATCTTTTTCATATTAAGATTTAGAGGTACAAGCCGGTCGGTTTTGAACCCACAACCTCCCGTTCGGAAGGCAAGCGCTACAACCACTCGGCCACCACGACTTGTTCTGTTTAATCATTTTTAATTTTTAATAATGCATATCAAGTAATCGAAGTTTGATCACCATATTTCTTTAAAATCGAAACTTATAAATTTGTCGTACAAATTGAAATGATTTTAGTTGCCAAGTTAGTCGTTAATTTTAGTAATAAATCACACCGGTGCCATGTGATTTAGGGTCCGATGTGCGTAAGGTCATCGTAGAGATGTCTCGACTGTTGTTATTTAACACCTAATTAAATGATTGCCGAGTTTTGATAACGTTTCATTCAAGATTTTGTTCGTTTTAATGTTATTGAAATGTTGAGCGTTTATTAGTTAACTTAGTTTTGGGAGTTTATGATATTTTTGTTCTAAAGTCCAAAGTATACTCAGATAGTGATAGACAACTTTATGAGATTAAAATGGCTTGTTGATTACTATTACTTACCAAGGCTGATTTAAAACTGGTAGTTGATTTTTAATTTGAATGATTAAGATTGCCATAAATAAAGTTCTTATTTCAAATATTTTCGTTTCAGATATACCAATACATTCAATCCAGGTTCTACAGGTCGCCGGAGGTACTACTAGGGATACCGTACGACCTGGCGATAGACATGTGGTCCCTCGGTTGCATATTGGTCGAGATGCACACCGGCGAGCCGTTGTTCAGCGGAGCGAACGAAGTCGATCAAATGAACAAGATTGTCGAAGTTTTGGGAATGCCGCCCGATCATTTATTAGATCAGGTTTGGATTTTTTTTAAAATATTGTAGAGTTAAGCCAAATGCGTGTAAACTGATAAGTTACGTGTAATTTATTTTGACGTGATAACGTCTTATAAATTGGTTTGCCGGGTGACACTTCAAGAAACTGCGTTACGTTCCGCTCACGTTATGCGCTCACAATGAGAGCGAGTGAGAGGGACGCGTGCCTTTCACTTTTTATGTCTGTCTCTCTCGCTCTTAGGCGGGCTAACCATGCCCGAGTCGTTGTCCCGTAAAACTTTCGCCCGTATACCGACTTTACAGGCAATCAATTTTTTCCCCCTCGAAATTAAATACAAATTATGGATCAGTAGGTTTTTAAATCATTCATTTCTTTACTTATTAATTTTCTTGACGATCCTACTAATTTAATTTTAATTTTGTCTTAGTTTCATTTCATTAAAATACTCTGAAATATGAATTCTCTGTTATCTCTTGGCTAATTCATATTTAAAAATATATTCTATAGTACTAGAGGCACATTTCTAAAAACTAATTGTTTTATTATCAGGCACACAAAACGAGAAAGTTCTTCGACAAATTACCGGCGTCAGATGGCGGCGGATACGTACTGAAGAAAGTCAACGGCAAAGATGGAAGGTGTGTATTCAATATATTTTATTTATTTATTATACACATGAATAGTTGACTACACATTATGGTATGTTTTGACCACAGTTCAAGGATATTTGAATGTATCATAAGATGAATCATAATTTATTCTAGAGAAGTTAGTTGTCCAGTGTATTTATAATAACAATAATAAAAAGCATGAACAATTGTAGGAAAATGTCTTAAGAAATGTAAACTTTATAGTTATACATAATATTTATTAATTATTTTTAACAATATTTGAATGCTTCTATTAGAAGAAAATTTCAGAATTAAATTATGAAAGTTTCGACTAAAACTTGTCCTTCATCAAACACAGCTTTAAGAAAGTTCTTAAATGTGGCAAGTAGCGGGGTAGTGTCCTCTGACATTGCAAAACGATTACGATCATAGGCCTATAGGGCAAAAAAAAACTTGAGAGGTGACATGGGACACCCGAATAGAACGAAGTTCCTTTCGATTAAAATATATCTTATAAAAAATATTTCCTTTCGTTACGCGCGATAAGGAACATGTTTCAAAAGATTTTGATCACAGCGCCATCTAGCGATAATCATCTAAAACAAAAAAAGTGTCGTGACAACTTTTCGTAAGATTTTTTTCCGTTTAGCCATAAGGAACTTCGTTCCAAAAAAATGATCTACCATAACAATATTACTTACCCATGTGTTATATCTCCAGCGGGTACAGAAAGTACCGGTCGCCAGGCACGCGGCGGTTGCACGACATCCTCGGCGTGGAGGGAGGGGGGCCGGCCGCCAGGCGACGCGGGGAGCCCGGACACTCCGTCTCCGACTATCTTAAGTTTAAGGTATGGTATTAACATCTTTCTGCACTGTATTATAATATATCGATGGGAAGGATGAGCCCTACACAAGAACCAAAAAAATACAGAATTAATTTTGAACATTTTAATGTTTATATCATTTTTGCTTTCCACACTGCTGGGCTTTGGTCTTAACAGTAGAGGGGTTAGCTTAATAGCAGGTTGGGCACTTGAAACTGGTTTTAAATGCTTTGAAGTTGTACAGGTTTTCTGACAATGATTTTCTTTCACTGTTTTAGCAGCAATGATCATTTTACTTTATGCTAGTTTAGAGAAACAAAGAACCACAGACCACTTATTTTGTTTTCTAAAACGTTAAGCTCAATTTAAAGATATACCTATGTTTTTTTTGGATTGATAGAAATTATCAAACCATAATATTCAGACTAACCTGTATACTCGTCTAAAGGTAAACCGAAACGAATCGAGTTGTGTAATACCTTCGCCGTTCGCATCAACAGTACCATTTAAGTCATTCATTATCAGTCTGTAAACGTCGACTGCTGGACATAGGCCTCCCCCAAAGATTTCCACTAAAGTCTAAAACTAAATTTTCATATTGCAGGACCTTATATTACGTATGTTAGAGTACGATCCGAAGCAACGCGTGACGCCGTACTACGCGTTACAGCACAACTTCTTCAAACGGACGGCGGACGAGTCCACGAACACACAACAGTCAACGTCGCACCATCAGCACGGTTAGTCTAAAATAACAATGTTCTGGAACTTTGTTATAAGTGAAATGTTAGGAGGATGCCGTTTTTGTATGTTTGTGTTGGGTTTAGTGGGAGTGGCGATGATGTCGTAGAATCTGATTCCCGTCGGGCTCTTTTTTAACTTTCGTATCTTATTGTAAAGTTTTTTAAGCAAATAGAACAATTGTATCCGCTATATTCTCGTATAGGGATTGATTGTCAGTAATACAAGGAAATATAGAGAAGGATGACAGTAGGTTGTGTAATCAAAACTTTTGTAAATATAACAAAAAATCATATACCTATTATAAATAGAACAGAAAACGGCATTCTCCTTAACAAAACGTGTGTTAAGTTTAATAACAATATTGTAAGACAAATGACATTAACGGTTTGGGATCATTCGTTTAACATGAATAATTTCATTCAAATCATTATCATGCTTGTTGTCGTGTACAGCTATGACATGAAGCTTCGACATCATACATTTTTCTATGTAAATCTACCAGTTATCCAAAAACTAGAATCTTTAAAATTGTTTCAGGAATTTTTAGAAAAATAATTTCTAGAATTTGGTTTCTGGTATGGTTTTAAACTGTGTCATTATTTCTTGTGACTTTGATGTTCATAGTGTTTGTGAATTTGATGTATGCACGATGGAACTGTTACTAACAGTAATAAAAAATAATCATTAAAATAACGATCAGTCAAAAAGTTGGTAAAATTAAATTATTTTAGAAATATGATGTCGCCTGAATTCACTTTAAGACTAATAAATTACAAGGAAAAGATTGTGTGATAAGAATTTAAAACTACATAAAAGTTTTAAACACATTTTAAAATTTCTACCAGACATATTTTGGTCCTTCAAAATTGTAATAAATATGAAAATTTTAACATGAAAAAGTCCCATCAAAATAAAACTAAAAAAGTGGATATTACTGATGTGCAAGAATCCCAAAAAATAACAAACATATGTTGTAAAATATCAAAACCATTGACCATAATAAAAAAACAACAAGCTATAAGATCACGTAACCAGTGACCGTGACATATGATATAAATAAAGTGGGATTGGAATGTGTGTGGACAGATCCGTCGGAGTCTCGATGACTAGAGCGCGCGCGGGCCGGCGGCGACCACGCTCGTCACTAGCCGCGCTCGCTCCGTCTCTCCTAACGTTCACGTAACCGATACATTAACAACCCTAGCCCCTAGCCCCTGTAGCCGTAGCCTGTAACTACCCTATACCTGCTAACAGTGGCGTGCATTCATATTTCATTTAATTTTACACTAATTTATATCCAACAATCAATTTGGTTACTTTTGTTTACAAATAATACAGTGTAAAATCGATGTTGGTTACTTAATCGAATTTGATGAGGTCTAGGTATGCTATGCATATTTGCTACTTTAAATTGCACGCCACTGCTAATATAAAGGAGTGGACACATAAAAGAATAGGTCTTTACAATGTATCCAAATCTTTTGTGTGTTAGCTCTTTTGGCGCTAAGCTTATTTAAAAACAATCGTACCCCTTAAAATTGAAATAATTTCGAATTTTAATGATTTTACTTAAGAAAAAATACGTATTGTTTGTCAATAAGAATAACGCCTGTCTGCTGAAGCTGCCTTACCCAAATCTGCTATGACTATAGCATAGAATGCCTCCCCCTCTAGCACTTATTAGAATCTTAGTAAAATGGACTCTGCTAGAGAAACTTATACTATACTTAGAAAAACATATGTCATTTTTTTTTACTTTTTTAATTATGCAGTTTACAAGCTAAAAGTTTCGGATAAATTGAATTGCTTTGTATTTCTATGCTATAGTTTTGTCCTGACCCCGCTATACATCGCATGGCTTTGATCTTGTTTTTCAATGTGCGCTGCGATATTCTGCATCTATCTGTACAACTCATAATAATAAAACAAAAAAATATATTTTAGCCAAGTTTATGGTAACTTAGATTCACTGGTTACAAATCTGCTTATATTTGACGTTTAAAAATGTTATCCCTAAAGTAAATTTTTAAAGTAAAAATAAAGAAAAATATTTAAATATAGATAGATGCAGATTTTTTTCCACATTTATGCATTACCGTCGCCCAGTAGAGTTTTAGAGTCTTAGAAAAAACCCTCTGTCACCAATTAGTTAAATATTTCAATTAATTCAAGTAATTTATGATTTCATCAAAGTAATGCATGAATTATGATTGTTTATCATACAATATAGTTTATACTTAAAGGGTTGGTTTAATTTTACAAATATAAAGAGCATGATATTTTAGAATTAGATAAAATTATTTTTTATATTATCTGTTCTAGAAAATCAAAATCCCTTCACAATACAATAAATGTCCAACTGCATTTGTCTATTGTCTTATTCCATTGCAAAAACAAAATAACAATAAACAATTTGATTTTATAAATCTTAAATTTTATATTATCATGAATGACAAAACACAAATGCAGTTGTATTAGTTTGTCTGTACGTTTATTTAAAAGCGTGTTTATATAACACAGGTTCCGGCACGGTCCCGGGGCGTGTGTGGGGCACCGAGCGCATGGACGTGGAGAGCGCGCGACGCGACGACGACATGCTGCCCGCCGTCTGCGCGCACAGCCCCGTAGCGATACACTAGCCATGTGCGCTACGTGCGCTACATACGCTACCCACTGTGATCGTACAACGCTACGGTACGCTACCCACACCATGAACTGCTACGGCGCGCCAACCGCTGTGATCGTAGAGCGCTACGGTACGCTACCCACTGTGATCATGGACGGCTACGAAGCGCGAACTATAATCGTGTACTGTTACGAAGTGCGAGATGTGATCGTAGACTGCCGCGGAGTGTAACCCTGTGATCATAAATTGCTACGGTGCGTCACCCGCTGTGATCATAGATTACTACGGCGCGTAATATACTGATCATAGACTACTAAGTGCGCTGTAGTGTGACCATAGACACGATGTGTTCGTTTCTCGGCCGACTCGGACAGTTATCTCGCGATGGACGAGTGTCGTATGCCGTCGGTCGATCGACTACGTTCGCGTCAGCAGTGTGTGACCGCGACTTGTGTTAGCAGCAAGACAGTTCGACGACCCACTACGGTGACCATGTATCTCGCATTATTATTGTTCTTGTTCGCTTTAACGACAGTACTTAGAAGAATCCGGACGATCGTGCCGACGGACGCAAGGAGAGCTACGTTTTTTTATTGTTACGCAATGCATATCAAGGACGCAATATGGTAGTAAATAAATATTGTATATATAAAGTTAGTAAACAGGACTAATCGATACAGACTGCAAAAGTTAACTGGATAATCTATAGTTTAGTTACGACTCTATGCTAGTTAGGCTTTCATTCAGTTATATAATTAACGCAAGCTTTATATATTTTTTTAAAGTGTCGGCAACTGATGACTGAAATAAAAAGGGCCAATCTAATTTTGATTTGTACACAAGACGGATACATTATTATAAGATGTTTTTTAAGTAACTTGTATTTGTAAATAAACGTTTCGATTTGACACGTATGTGTTAGTATTGTTTTTTTTTTTAATAAAACGACGCCCTCGCATTTCAGTGTTGTTGTGTAATATGAAAGTTGACTATAGTGGTTCAGAATTAACCGCTAGTTACAGATGTATAGTTATTTTTGACACATCGGTATTCAACGATGCGTATAACAATATAGCTAATAGTTACTACTATAAACACAAATGTACATTTAGGTTACGAATGTTGAAACAAATATTTAAATATATATTTAATTATTAAATTGGGTATTTCAAAATAGGATTTAAAGTAAATTGAATTAATGAAACGTTCAACTTTTTTGGATTTGAATCTACAATAGTTTAAACACCTCAATGTAAACAGACTGTATGAAGATTTGTATTGAATATTTTGTATAGCGTACACTGGATCACTGCCTTAACGTGCCCGAATATTTTATGTGAAGGGCTCGTCACACACTAGCAGCTATCAACAGGATCTGAAGGCGATTTCATTATTGTTATTCAAAAATTGCTAATGGTCCACAACTATTTAGACAGTGTAAAGGCTCGCGCACAATGTTGTCGCATTCAGTGTCGTTTTACTGTCAAATAAGTTCAACAGACACAAATTTGAAATTGCGACTGAATGCAGCTACAGTGTGCGCGACCCATAAATCTACTAATATACTGTGATCAACGATTTTATAATTAATATACTGTCCTAAATAAAAACAAAACGTATAATTAGTATGTTTAAATATTTATAAAATAAGGAATGAAAAGTTTTATATTTTTCTTAAATATGTAAATAATGTGTATAGTTCGCGGAATAAGCTAGTCTGTGGCGGGCCATGGCCTCGGTCGTTTCATTTCGAACGCGTATTAGCAAAATTTTAAGTTAAATTTTATTTTAGTTGAATTGACTGAAAGGTGCGCTCAAAACGGAACGGCCGAGATAAATAGCAAATTATTTCATACTGTGAGATATATTATTATGAATTTTTATAAAATTCCTCTCGCTCCCCCTATAAACACGTTAAAAACATAAGGCTCTTTGTTTGTACATGAAGCATTAAAGTATTTTCAAAATTACTTTTACTCGTATTGTTTTTTAGTAGTAGATTTTTAATCTCGCTATTTTGTACTGTACAAATACACGTGTAATATACTGTAATACTTTTTTGCTTCATGATGTTAGGAATGTTAGCAGATGTGTATATGGTTTAGGTATGGGATACACGTTTGACTTATAGAACCAAAACAGGGCAGGTTTCCTATAAAACAGTTCCCAGTTGAGTGGTTAAACTACAATGATTGTGTTCATTTTCAGTACCTTAATGTAAATACATGATATCTAATAAATATATTTTAGTTGATTATATAATTACAATTTAGTAAATATGCAGGTGACGTGAGTTTCGTTAAATCCCAGCGATCGCAATGTGTTTTGTACTAGAGAGGGGAATCTGCCTCACGAGCGCTGTACAATGTATGAGCTAGTCGCGATTGATACACTGAAAACCAACATTTTATCGATTAAATATTCGAATGGCCCCTAGATGTTTGCGCTTGAGTGTTATTGTAAACGATATATTTATTTGTACTGTGACAAGGGAAATGTTGATTGTAAGGGCTGGTGCGCGATGAGCTATAATGTTTATTTCCTATCGGTTTGTCAGTTCGCGGGCAATGTAACAATAAAAGGATAGAGCTTTATGTCACTAAGTTTTGTATTTTAAATCAATAAACGATAGCAATGATCACGTATTTTTATTTTTGTTTTATCACCCTTTTTGTCTTTGATTATAAAATATACTATCGCTTTCGACTTCTGTACTTTGTGCGCAAGGTTTTACAGGTACAAAAAATGTTTAATTACTACCAGTGCGATTGTAATAATTGATATATCTATTAATTTAATATTTAATTGAGAGAGCTATAAATCTTATTAAAAATTTGTTTATTGTGTTTTCAATAACGAAATTAATCTTAATATATTTATTTTATTTTAATAAAATAATAAAGTTAGCTTTTGTTTTAAATACCCTAAACTTAAAATAATAATACGAGATATTATTACCCCTAAATTATGATTAAGACCCTAAAGTAAAATAGTATATAATCTTGCATTATAGACCTATTTTACAAATATTTTTTAATTAAATTTTCACTAGTTCAATTCTTGGGTGAGGTTTATCAAGTATCTTTGAATGCAATTGTATTTATTTTCAAAAACAATTAAATATTTTCGTTACTTCCAGTTTCTAGTTGTCAAAATGCACAAAATATCCACATTCATTATCGAGCAAATACACAACCTAAAAACAAAAATTGGAGCCATATTAAGTGCAAATTGTATTTTTGCATGCACTGCTTGTTGTTTATACACCATGCATGTTCCCTATCCATATTTTCATAATTTTACACCTGTCATTAGTTGTCAAGTCAACAAGTGTCACATTTGTCTAATGAATTTCAAAATGGAATTCGGATTTGGTTTGTTAGTTTGAATTTGGTGCATTATTATAGTAGAGGAGCCCAAGCGGGGATTCCGGGATTTACTACAGCGCGGCAGATTAATATACAGGGGGTACCTTGTACCCGGTTAAGTACCTCCACAAAACATGAGGCCCATATCTAAGGCCGCCCGTGAAGGATACAGGATCAGATTAGTAAAAAAAAATTGACGATCAGAAATTCTCGAGCGCGTCAGATTAAGGTAGGGTGAGTTAATTACATCCTAAAAAGTGTATATTCCAATAATCTGACAATTTGAGAGTGACGTAAAAAAAGGAGACGGTAACAAAGTTGTAAAAAAAAATTCTCGAGCGTAGCTAATTTTTTTTTTATTTTGAAGGAAATAATTCAAGAATAATAAAAAATATATAATCTGACGATTTCCGCAAGCCGAAATAACAAAAATCTTATATATAAAAATGAATTGCTGTTCGTTAGTCTCGCTAAAACTCGAGAACGACTGAACCGATTTGGCTTATTTTAATCTTGAAATATTCGTAGAAGTCCAGGGAAGGTTTGAACGGTGAGAAAATTTCCTAATGTGACGCAGACGAAGTTGTGTGGGCCAGCTAGTTCGTCGATAAAGTTAAATGCGTGCAGCTGCGTGATGCCTATATTTCCTTCTCCGCGTTTCTATTCCTCTCTCACTCTTTCTCTATCTATGACTCTCACTCCGTCACCACTCTGGTTTCTGTTGCCATGACGCTATCACAGCTGATCATAAAGACTCGTTCGTGGCATATTGTTTACAACGTAATTCCAACGTTTTGGCTTTTTTTGCTATTTTAATAAGATTTGTGTGATTCAAGTATTTAATATGAGTGATATGATATGAGTGAGTGAAATGTGTATTTTGTGGTGAAAGTACTTTACAAAAAACAATTAAATTTACGGTAGAAACATTAAAAAGCATACACTTATTTATTTGCATGCTATTTCCTGAGCTTTTTAATTAATTAAGTTCAATGATTTAAAAAATAAGATTTTTTTTTTTGTAACTAGTTTTTTTGGAATAACTTTTAACCGACTTTATCGATTAACTTCAAAAACTAACTAATCCGCCTTTGAGCTTGAAAAACCACGTCGATCGCCTTCAAGCTGTTCGTTCGAGAGATATCGTGAACGATAGAAACCCGAAAAGTGTTTTTCGTAAAACTGCGTCGAATGGTGCCAACCGCGTTAAAATTGGTTGATCCATTCGAAAGTTATTGCAGTTTGAAAATTCGAAAAATAGTGTTCTATGAAACTTCTATCAGACTTTCGAGCTGGGAGAGCTCAAATGCATAGAAATATTATTTCTTTGAACTCGGGAAAGGAATTAGCGGGAAGTTGCAGGGATGGCTTTAAAGTGAACCGTTTTTCTCATTTTTTTTTTGTCAGATCAGGCGAATCCCTCTAGATAATCGTCAGATTATGAGACAGTACGTTTAGAACATAAAGATGAACCATATATATCTTAATCTGACGCGCTTGAGTATTTCAAAATGGCGATTTTTTTTTGCACATTATGAATATGGCCGCGAGTTTGCGTCCCATCGAAATCGTCAGATTAGTGAATGAGAGCTTTTTTTTAGTGTACTTAACACTCCCTTAGAAAATCTGACGCGCTCGATATTTTTTTTTTTTTTCATTTTCAACCTTTAAATACAACCACCCGCATCACGCAAACGATCAGATTAACATACGTACGTTATTAAAAATACGTAGGGCATTGATGCTATCAATATCTGACGCGCTCGAGGATGTCCATGCAACAGTTTTTATTTTACATATTTAAAAATCTATAGCCCCTTTCCCCACCGATGTAAAGGTATATGTCATATAACATTTTTTTCTTCTTATCATCTAAGCTTTGCATCCCAATAGGTCTCTTCGACGCTCGAGTAAATCCCCATTTAGCATCGTCGCCTCCTCTACTATTAAAAACAATATTATTTCAGAAGTCATCTGAAATAATATTGTTTTTTGATAATTTGATGCCATTCAGCAGGTTCAGCTTAAAATCAATGGAGTACTATTTGTAGTCTGTCTAATGTCTATATTGTGGTCTACATAATCTGTGATAGTTTGGAAAGTTGGTTTGTGCCAAAATCTAAATGCAATTCATAAAAAAATTGAAGATTTTAGAGGTGTTTTAGAGTATTTCTATCATACTTCGTGTTTACTTTAACAAATTTCAACATATATCGCTGTATTTACTATAAAACAACTAATTATTTATGTCGATAAAATGAATCGAACACAAAAACTGCAATTTGAAATTATGGTAGCATACATGGAAAGGTGAATATTTCTGTTTATTTGGTAATGTTTTTTCCCATATATTTCTTCAAAATTATTCTCTAATTATTTATTACTCAGTAATAGCATATTTTTGTTTTGTTAAAATAGGTTAGAAGCGAGACCACTAAACATTTAGAAGCTATAAAATATTTATTTATTTATTAAATGGAGTTTCAACAGCTTACTTAGTCACTATTGTTGTACTTCTAATAAGATTTCCAATTGAAAGATATACACAGCATTCTTTGATTTACATAATTTAAATTAAAAGTATAATACTATTATGATGAATAGAATTACAAATAAAATACTAACATTAAAAACTACTTAAAATTTTCTACTTTAAAGAATAGTGTTACTGTTTCCAAAGAAAAATGATTTTGACTTAAACAGAATGCTACACCTAATTTTTGGAAAAAAATAAATTAGTTTTTTAAATATTTAGAAGCTGTAGCTTTTGGAAAATCAAGGATAACTTCCTGTAATTTTAAGTATGATGACTAAATTTATCATAGACAAAATGAGAACAAAAACTGTTTATCATCATAAAACATTAAATTAAATTAGTATTTTTGCATAAATTGCAATTAAATTCTACAAATCAGTGTCATTGCTTCTTGTATCCATATAAAATAATTATAATTATTGTATATCAGCTAATTATAATTACATCCACTGCTGGACATAGGGCTGTCCTGATGTCGAAATTTCCTGAAGACTAGTCCTGCACTGTTTGCATTTTGTGACCAAGTTGTCTATCCCACTTGTGAGAGATCTTAAACCTAAGTATACCTCGTATATTACACACCAACTAAATATTTTTGAACCTTTTTTTTTTAAGCAGAGGTGATCTTTCTTCTAATCCAGAAAATGATATGGAAAGATTTGAAAGAATTTCAAATTGGCGTGACTTAACAAGCAAGTTGAATTCAGTGCCAAATTCTAAGCCGAAGTCAACTGTAAAGTGGAGAAAGGTAATATTATTATGATTACATAGTATAAAGCAAAATCTGTTAATGCTATATGAAAGGACATACACAGAGTTCCTAACACAGGGACAGATACAGATTAGGGATGATGCAAATGTTTGAGAACACAAATTTTAATTTTCAGCATGATAACCTTTAACTAAAACTTCAAGGATTTTGATTAACAAGTCAGTTCAGATTTCCCAGAGAGATACTTTGGCTCACCTACTGATTAAGCGAACTCCCCCAGAATTAATTAATAATTAAATAAATTAATCCTAACTATCATGAAAATGGAAGATCATAGACCCTTGTGTTTGGGCTTATTTGAAGAGGCATGAAGCATCCTTTTTGGCTCTCTCACATTCTTTTTACGTACGAAACTCTTGTCAAAACGTTTGTATAACATTTGCATAATTTTATGTGAAGATGAATGATCAAAAACATGCTGTCCAGACCTGTCTGGAATCCCCTATGGGATTCATACTGAGATCTTTAAAACTATTCAACCAATTTATTTTTTTTTTAGATAGCAAGGCAATTTTTTGAATCAATCAAGGTTAATATGTAAAATACAGACATAATATAGTAGAGAATATCTTTGTTGCAAATTAATGAACTTAAATGACTCATTTAAATTCTGACCTTACTAAACAATTTATTAGTTTAATAAGTCTTTCATATAATTTTGATTAATTGTAATAAACTGCCAAGCCATGCGAATTGGCGAATCAGCAAGCTGAAGTGGCAATGGGCTGGGCACATATGTCGAAGAACTGATGCTCGATGGAGTAGACGGGTTCTGGAGTGGAGACTGTGATGCGGTAAAGGTAGTGTTGGGCACCCCCTGCTAGATGGAATGATGACCTAAGAAAGGTCGCCGGTAACAACTGGATGAGACGAGCAGAAGATACTTAGTGGCGTATTTTAGGAGAGGCCTATATACAACAGTGGACGAATGTGGGCTGATGATGATGATGTAATAAACTGAACTTTATATTACAGATTTGGAGTGATTACAAGAATAATATAAAAAAGAAAGCAATAAGAATGAGATATAGGGAAGGTGGTGTCAGTAGTAACTTAACAACATTAGAGAAGAGAGTACTTATAGTAATTGGTTTTCAACATGATGATGTTGAATACGTAGAGGATCCATTCAAGGTAAAACAAATCTTCTTGCTTTCTTTTTTTGCAGTTAAATTTGGAAATCCTAATAGTTTATGTGATTTTTCTCGAAATCTAACACAAAAATAGTTTTGAAAATACAGTACTTTAACTTAGGTATGTCTGAACTCTGATAGATGAACTTGATAAATAGAATGAATCTCAAGAAAATATTCTGTAATTAGTTAAGTTTATGTGTACAAGTATCATACAGGGTAGATCTGTAACTTTGAACAATCTGACATGGGGTGAATGACCTGTCGAAATACAACTTAGCACCATTTTTATTTTTTGGCTTGGTTAAACTTTTTTTTTCTGACATTGTATGGAAAACGTACAACTATCGTTGTGGACTACCATACTATGATGAATTTTTTTTTATCTAATTCCTAAAATAAAAGTGGTTCTAAGTTTTATTCCAACAGGTCATTGAACCCACGTCAGATTGTCCAAAGTTACAGATCCACCCTGTATAAAGAAGAAGTTGTGGGATTTTGTTTAATAAATCAATGAAAGGGACAAATGCTTTTGTTTCTTACTTAAATTAGGCAGCTACGGAACTCTACAATGCAGCCCTCATATTTAAATACTTTTTTAGTTTTAGACTTAGATAGATTTATAAACAGAATTTCTGTGCAGGACGAAACAGCCTCTGAAATGTTTAAGAGTTCTGTTGAAGAAGAGTGTACCACATCAAGTCCGATGCAGTATAATACGATCAACAACGATGAACCAAAACGAAGAACGAACGTACGAAGAAGTTCCTCATCTTCTTCCAGCAGCGAAGTGCCTAAAAAGAAACATAAAGAAAAACCAAAAGATGAATTCAGAGAACTTACACTCAGATACTTGCAGTTTGAACAGGAAAAGAATAGAATGAAACATGAAGAAGAAATGGCGAGGTTAAAACAAAATGATAAATGGCTGTCCATTTTAGATAGAATGGTAAATGTTGTTGAAGCAGTAGCTCCGAGTGTTAAAGGATTTTTTGATAGAGAATCTAATGGCAAGGGATGATGACTTTAGTTTGAAGAAATGGTTATATTTGTAGGAACATAATAGTTTCTAATGGTATCGTAATAGTATTAAGACTAATAGTAAGAACAAAGTTACAGACAAACTTCAAATGGAAGCCAAACTGAATTGGATTGAATGTATTTTTCGGTACGGTCAAAGGACTTTTCAACGGGATCGGACACTAAATAGTAATCGGTTATAACGTCACGGTGTAGTGTACTAATTTACTACTATTTTTACATCTTTAATATTTAAGTAAAATTGTTAATTGAATTTAATAAAGTTGGAGCCATATTAAGTGCAAAATGTATTTTTGCCTGCACTGTTTGTTGTTTATACATATTCCCTTTCCATATATATTATATATATATACAGGGTGATTTCCTAGTGAGGGTACATATTGAAGGTCATGGTAGCTGATGGTTATATACGACCAGTAAAAATATTATTACCAAAGAATATGGCTTAATGCCTTAGTAATCGCAACTTAAAAATATCTAAAAATCTTGCAAAATGATGGTTTTTCGACAGCTGATGGGTGTGGCGGAAGTGTGGGGTGCGCGAGATCACTAGAGGTCATTAGTCAACACTCTTTAGCCGAAATTGTTTATGTTTGAGGTAGTTTTGTCGAATTTAGAATAAAAAAAAAAAAAACATTTTGTGATTTTACCTATTTTTTTTCAAATTCCGTATTAGAACAGAGTACTCATCACCCTCCTGCAATATGTACCCTCTCTAACAAATCACCCTGTATATTTTAATTTTTGAATGTTGTTTCCTCTTTGGTACAACATTGCCAATGTCAGGCTTGAAGGGATCACATTTATTCGATTGGGCAATAGCATTGAATATTTACACGATTTGTGAATGTTAAATTAATTACAAAAGCTTATATCGTCTACTTTTAGTTTTGAATTAGTCCTTTTAAAAGGAGGACCCACGGCGTTACGAGGATGTGTATTTACCTACAAAAAGTAATGATATCCAATGAAAAACATGAATGTGAAATTAATAAGAAAGAGCCAAGTTCAATATTATGATAAATAACTTCAACGACAAAAGAAGTGAGATCTAAATGGGTGCCTAGATGAACCTAAGACCTAAGAATATATTCTAGCCTAAGGTCTGTCTTGGCTAGTTTTTATAAACCTAACGAGTCTTTTCACATTTATATTTTTGATTGGATATTATTTTCAGAATCGGATTTGGTTTGTTAGTTTGTTTGATTTTGGTGCATTATTTACTTCTGAAGTAATATTGTTCTGTGATAAAATGTTGCCATTCAGCAGGTTCAGCTTAAAATCTACAAAGAAATACTATTTGTAGTCTGTCTAAAATCTATATTGTGGTCCACATAATCTGTGGTAGTTTGGAAAATTTCTTTGTGTCAGGCTTAAGGACTTGTATCCAATGCTGTAAATAATAAAAAAAAATATTTGTTTGTGTCAAAATACAAATGCATATTAAAAAAAAAAAAAAAAGATTTTAGAGGTGTTTCTATCATACTTCGTGTTTATTTCTACAAATTACAACATCACATAGCTGTGTTTACTATAAAAACAACTTATTATCTATGTCGATAAAATGAGTCCAACAATAAAATTGCAATAAAATCATGGTAGCGTTTATGGAAAGGTGAATATTATTGTTTATTTGGTTATGTAATTTTTTTCCATATATTTATTCAAAGTTATTGACTAATTATTTATTACTCAGTAACAGAGTATTTTGTTTTGTTAAAATAAATTAGAAACTGGACCACTATGTAATCTTTAAGAAAGTGTTTTCCTTATAATTGAAATTTTCCTACTCTAAAGACGAGTGCTAAAAAATAATTTACGAACTTTTGGAAGCTTTTGTGACTAGTCACATAAACACTTAATATACATAGTAAATTACACACATATCTTTGAACCTTTTGTGTTTTAGCAATGGTGATATTTCTGCCTATGCAGAAAATGATATTGAAAAAATAGAGAGAATCCAAAATTGGTTTGATCTAACTAACAAGTTGAATTCAGTGGCAAATAGTGAGCAAAAATCAACAGTAAGGTGGAAAAAGGTAATATTATTATGGCTTCCTTATATAAAATAAAGTCTCTTTTCATTGACTGTAAGGATGTCGCGAACATGGGGATATAGTTTAAGAGATTCAGCATGATAATCTTTAAACTAAAACTTCAAGGTTTTTGACAAGTTGGTGCAGATTTCCTTGACATGGAGGGGTACTTTGACTCACCGATTGACTAAGTTCCCCAAAATTAGTAAATAATATTTTATTTTATAACCTAGTATTGCGCCAACCTAGTCCTGCACCAACCTAGTATTGCACCAACCTAGTATTGCACCAACCTGGTATTGCGCCAACCTAGTATTGCGCCAACCTAGTCCTGCACCAACCTAGTATTGCGCCAACCTAGTCCTGCACCTACCTAGTATTGCACCAACTTGGTATTGCGCCAACCTAGTCCTGCACCAACCTAGTATTGCACCTACCTAGTATTGCGCCAACCTAGTATTGCGCCAACCTAGTATTGCGCCAACCTAGTCCTGCACCAACCTAGTATTGCACCAACCTAGTATTGCGCCAACCTAGTCCTGCACCTACCTAGTATTGCACCAACTTAGTATTGCGCCAACCTAGTACTGCACCAACCTAGTCCTGCACCAACCTAGTATTGCACCAACCTAGTATTGCGCCAACCTAGTATTGCGCCAACCTAGTATTGCGCCAACCTAGTCCTGCACCAACCTAGTATTGCACCAACCTAGTATTGCACCAACCTAGTATTGCGCCAACCTAGTATTGATCCAACCTAGTATTGCGCCAACCTAGTCCTGCACCAACCTAGTATTGCACCAACCTAGTCCTGCTATTCAGATATTATATACTTTAATTTATAACTATATGAAAATTAAACATTGTGTACGTTGATTTCTCGAAATATTGAATAATTTTTGCAGCATAAAAATAGAGACAACTTTTTAACACGGCGCCAGTGCAACGACTTGTACTGTTTGACTGGGACGTATGCAATAAAACTGGACTTAACCAAAAATTATCGAAATCTATGATTTGACTTATTTACCTAAAATTGAAAATATTTATCCCATTAATATTGTTGTAACGTAGTATCAGTTTATTACAATGACCCACCATAAGGTTAGTACTAGAGAGATCTTACAATGTTTTGGATAAACTCAAACCGTAAAAACGTCATACACAACAAAGTTTTATAAAACACACCCCGCCAAAACGGCGTAACCATGGTAAACTCGTAAACAGGAGCCGCGTAACTAAATTATTTTTAAAAACGCGAAATTGTACTTAGCGTATCTCTAAAATGGGAAAAATATCCAGATTTTTAGGTATTTACGACAATTATTTGTATACTACATATTCATTTATTTGCTCATTTTTTACATTATATCTTTAAAAAAACAATCACAAGAAAATAAATTATTAATAATACGACAATTATTATTTTTAAGTTTTTCAAAATAGGGGCGTTTTTTTAAAAAAAAAGTCGTCGTAGAACCACGAGACCCAGATCATTCGACGCAGAAAAAAAAACTGATTATGGTCATGTCTTAGTCTAGTTACGACAATTTAACGGAATAAGACCTTTCTGTTTTCCAGCGTCGATATGTATAATACAAACATAATATTGTAAATCTTTATTGCAAATGAAACATACCTACTTAACAATTTATTAAACAGTCTGAACTGTCTTTCATATACTTTTGTATTTTGAATTGTAACACATGAGGGATGTTGTGAATGTCGATTTTAAGGACATTCGCGAATGCGAATATTCAATTTTGACATTCGCGAATGCGAATGTTGACCTTTCAAACAAAAAGTTTAAGGTTTTTTACTGACAAGTCAGGTATATCTTCCAAAAGTCATTGTAATTTGTAGATACTACTAAATAGGTACCAATATTTTACCTATCCTAGATCTACATGGAAGGTAGGAGGTACTCCCGTCACCAAATAATCGGAATCCCCCCCCTGCAAATTATCTTAACAACGAAAGGTCGTAGACCCATCGAGTTTGAGCTCATTTTATTTTGATTCCCTCTACAAGTCCACATCAATACAACATCCTCCTAACTTTTGTCAAAACATTCACATAACATTCGCATGATTATTTGCGAATGCGAATATTCGTTACATCCCTAAAACACACTGAACTTTATATTACAGGTATGGAGTGATTACAAGAACTATATAAAGAAGAAAGCAAATAGAGTGAGAAATAGAAAAGGTAGTATCAGTAGTAACTTAACGCCATTAGATAAGAGAGTACTTAAATTAATTGGTTTTCAACGTGATAATGTTGAAAACGAAGAGGATCAATACAAGGTAACACAAATGCTATCTTTTCTTAGTGAAATTTAGAAATCCTAATTGTTTGTGTCCAAGCATTTTCTCGAAACCGAACACAAATATGTAGATAGTTTTGAAGTTAAAGTCCATAATAATTGACTAAATTTCGGTACATGTACTAGGGATGTTGCGAATGACGATTTTTAGACATATGCGAATGCAAATATTCAGTTTTGACATTGAATGTTGACCTTTAAAACAAAAAGTTCAATTTTTTTTCTGACAAGTCAACTGTATCTTCCAAAAGTTAAATAACTTATAATATTATAATTTACAGGTACTCATCAATAATTCGTTACATCCCTACTATGTATATTATGTTTTGTTATTTCCATAAATGTATTTGAATTTGGGTTTTGTTTGTTACATAAAATGGGTGAAATTGTGTAATTATGTGCAGCTACGGAACTCTAAACTGGGTAGCTCAACATACTACAATACTAAAATACTTATTCAGTTTAAGACTTGTCATGTTGTAACTATAGTTTATAGTCTTGACTTGCAATTTCTGTGCAGGCTGAAACAGCATCTGAAATCTATACGAGTTCTGTTGAAGAGGAGTGTACCACATCAACTCCAGTGCAATATTATACGATAATCAAAGATGAACCAAAACGAATAAGGAATGTTCGAAGAAGTTCCTCAACTTCCTCTAAAAGCGAAGTGCCCAAAAAGAAACATAAAGAACAACCAAAAGATGAATTCAGAGAACTTACACTCAGATACTTGCAGTTTGAACAGGAAAAGAATAGAATGAAACATGAAGAAGAAATGGCGAGGTTAAAACAAAATGATAAATGGCTGTCCATTTTAGATAGAATGGTAAATGTTGTTGAAACATTAGCTCCGAGTGTCAGAGGATTTTTTGATAGAGAATCTAATGGCAAGGGATGATGACTTTACTTTGAAGAAATGGTTATATTTCTAGGAACATAATAGTTTCTAATGGTATCATAATAGTATTAAGACTAATAGTAAGAACAAAGTTACAGTCAAACTTCAGAGGGAAGCCAAACGGAATTGGATTGAATGTATATTTCGTTACGATGATAAGACTTAACTGGATCGGACACTAAGTAGTGATCAGTTACTTCATGCTGTACAATGCGATAAAAATAAGAATAGGACGGGCTCTCGGCTAACTTCACTCATAAGTACGGTCAGCAGAACCAACTTAAAAATAGATTAATTTTAATACATTTAAAAATATATAATTCCGATTTAAATCTGATAGAATACATCTGGCATTTGGTAAAACGTAGAGTGGCAGAGAAAAATGTTGAGCAATTAGAACGCACAATCGAACGTCTGACACTTGAGTCGATCGCATCAATCACGAAAGATGACTGGAAGTAAGAAGTGAACCATGTAAAAAGGATTGAGAAAGACTACTTCGAAAGGGAATTACTTGAAGACGATGACAAATTTATGGCCCATTCAGTTTCATTATAAACATAGGTGACAGTAGTAGCAGCAGCAGCAGTGATGATGACGACGATTACGAGGAGTCTGATTCAGTAGGGCATCAGGACATGAGTGGAATTGAAGAGCTGAGATTAAAATTAAAATACGTACATTCACTAAATAAAGACAGTTTAATGTGTTTCTGTGTTTACTTTAGTTTACCGACCTATGATTCGTTTTTAGACTAATTTTTTCTCCACCAATCAAATAAAAAGTACGTGCTATTACAATATAAAACAAGCCAATATTTTTGCCGTTTTTGCACACTATACCAAATTCCTGGAGTGACGTCACAACATGGCGCTAGGCCGGTCCTATTCTTATTTTAATCGCATTGTAGTATAATAATTTACTACTTATTATATTTTTACATCTTTAACATTTACGTAAAATTGTAAATTGAATTTAATAAAATTGGAGTCATATTAAGTGCAAAATGTATTTTTGCATGCACTGCTTGTTTTTTGTACACCATCCATATTCTCAACCATCACCTAAAAAAAAACAGTAGAAAGCGGTAGGTAAAGAAAAAAAGGCAGATTTCATAATTTGAACCTATTTTTTAACCACGAATTTACGAATTTCTGTTCATATTTGACATTTTTCTTCTTAGGAGGACTTTTTCCAGTCGATGAATCACTACTCATTTTATCAAAAACTTTGTAATTATTATTTTTTCAAAATAGACGCCGCAATTCAAAGAAACTGTTCAGGGTGTTGTGACTTGTGACTATAAAACAATACCTACGCAATACGGTGTAGCTGTTATTCATAAATAGGGATTCCCCCGTGCATAAAAACATAAAGAAGATACCGCCATCTAGTGTCAATGCGTTTTATTACATAGTGGTTTATCATTGCGTTTTATCGCGACGCGTAGTGGTTATCAAAAAATGTTTGCATAGTAGTGTATTAGGTGGCGCTGAACGCGAAAAACAGTAGAAAATAGGAATGAAACAGAAAACATGGTCATCAATGTGAAAACAGCAAATCTACTGTTAAAACAGTAGGGTTGGTAACGCTGTTGGACCATTACACTTTTCTTGGAAAAGAATTTTCAATTTAAAAATTCTACCCTGTAAATGACATCGTTATTATTATCGTTGTTTTTGTGCTTAATAAAAAATATAAAATGTTTAGAAAAAGTATGCAGAAATATCAAAAAAGGATTGAATTCAATAACCAAAAAAATACTCTTTCTTCGGTTGAGTAGGTTTAGCGTGAAAGCGTAACAAAAAACTTACACTTATAAAAATGCCGCATCATAATCACATTTGGAGCTTTCTTGTGTTAAAATTTGATGTCAAGAAAAATCTGGTTTAAATGGGGCAATACCCGAATATTGTCAAGATTAAAAATATTTTAAACATTATTGTCGATATTGAGAATATGCCCCGCAAATCTACAGTAATCTTGTCAATACTCTAAATATTGACAATACTATTGTAGGTGTGCGGGCACGCTATGGTGTTGAATGTCTGTTCAAAATATAAATATATGCATTTTATAAAAAAAATAGATTTTAGAGTATTTCAGTCATACTTCTTGTTTATTTTTATAGCTGTATTTACTACATAATTCACTATAGAAACAACTAATTATCTATGTCGATAAAATGAGTCCAACAGTAAAACTGCAATTTGAAATTATGGTAGCATACATGGAAAGGTGAATATGTCTGTTTATTTGGTAATGCTTTTTCCCATATATTTATTCAAAATTGTGCACTAATTATTTATTACTCAGTAACAGAGTATTTTGTTTTGTTAAAATAGGTTAGAAACTGAACCACTATGTAAATTGTAAACTTAAATAAAGAAGTAAAGTGTTTTTCTTTCATTTGAAATTTTCCTACTACAAAGATGAGTGCTAAAAAATAGTTTATAAACTTTTAGAAGCTTTTGTGACTAGTCACACCAAGATGTCTGTCCTAGTTGTGGGAGATCTCAGAACTAAATAAACACTAAATATAGATAGTAAATTACACACATATTTTTGAACCTTTTGTTTTAGCCACGGTGATCTTTCTGTCAGTGGAGAAAATGATATTGAAAAAATGGAGAGAATTCAAAATTGGTTTGATTTAACTAACAAGTTGAATTCAGTGGCGGATGGTGAGCAAAAGTCAACAGCAAGGTGGAAAAAGGTAATATTATTATGAATTTATTCAGACGCTCGTGGTTTTCTATAATACTTTCATGCATTTTCAACGGGTCTCAACTCAAGAGACAGCTTAATTAAATATCGTGGTAAGAACCCGTTGAAAATGTATGAAAATATTATTATAGCTACATAGTATAAAATCTCTTTGCATTGACTGTAAGGACGTCCTAAACATAGGGATATAGTTTATGAAATGTTACAAATGTTTGAGAATACAAAATATTCCTTTCCTTCACCATGATAACCTTTAAATTAAAACTTCAAGGTTTTTGACAAGTCAGTGCAGATTTCGCATTAAGTCCGCATATGTACACTCTTTTGTGCATGAAATTTAAATAAATAAATAATGAAATAAATGAATCGATAATCTATCTTGAGAACAAAAGATCATAGATCTGATGTTTGTTCAATGAAGGAGCATCAGGGAGCCTTTATTTTTGTTCTGTCTAACTAAAAAACTTGTCAAAACATTATCCTAATTTAAAGCAACAGTGAACAACAAAACATGCAGTCCTAAGTCAGAAATAGGGATGTATGCTGAGATCTTTAAAACTATTCAACCAATTTAAATTTTCTTTTATATGTAGATAGTGTGGTTGATTCAGTAGAAGTTTATATGTATAATACAGACATAATATTGTAAATCTTTGTTGCAAATTAATTAACTTATACAACTGTCTACATTTGATTTCTAAACAACTTATTAAACAGTCTGAACTGTCTTTCATATACTTTTGTATTTTTAATTGTAACACACTGAACTTTATATTACAGGTATGGAGTGATTACAAGAACAATATAAAGAAGAAAGCAAATAGAGTGAGATATAGGGAAGGTGGTGTCAGTAGTAACTTAACAACATTGGAGAAGAGAGTACTTACATTACTGGGTTTTCAACATGATGATGTTGAATACGAAGAGGATCCATTCAAGGTAAGGACAAATGCTTTCTTTTTTGCTTTTTCTCGAAATCTTACACAAAATATAGTTTTGAAGATACAATACTTTAACTTAGGTAAGTCTGATAGATGAACTTGATAAATAAAAAGGATCTTAAGAAAATATTCTGTAATTAGTTAAGTTTCTGTGTACAAGTTTTATATAAATAGTGGATATTTGTTTCATAAATCAATAAAAGGGACATATGCTTTTGTTTCTTACTTAAATTGGGTGAAATTGTGTAATGATGGGCAGCCCACATACTTAAATATTTTTTTTAGATTTAGACTTAAATAGATTTAAAGACAGAATTTCTGTGCAGGGTGATACAGCCTCTGAAAATTTGACGAGTTCTGTTGAAGAAGAGTGTACCACATCAACTCCGGTGCAATATTATACGATCATTAATGATGAACCGAAACGAAGAACGAACGTTCGAAGAAGTTCCTCATCTTCCTCCAACAGCGAAGTGCCCAAAAAGAAACAAAAGGAACAACCAAAAGACGAATTCAGAGAACTTACACTCAGATACTTGCAGTTTGAACAGGAAAAGAATAGAATGAAACATGAAGAAGAAATGGCGAGGTTAAAACAAAATGATAAATGGCTGTCCATTTTAGATAGAATGGTAAATGTTGTTGAAACATTAGCTCCGAGTGTCAGAGGATTTTTTGATAGAGAATCTAATGGCAAGGGATGACGACTTTACTTTGAAGAAATGGTTATATTTGTAGGAACATAATAGTTTCTAATGGTATCATAATAGTTTTAAGACTAATTATAAGAACAAAGTTACAGTCAAACTTCAGAGGGAAGCCAAACGGAATTGGATTGAATGTTAGCGTGATACCGAAATATGGTACGATCATAGGACTTTTCAACGGGATCGGACACTAAATAGTAATCGGTCATAACTTCATGCTGTAGTGTACTAATTTACTACTATTTTTACATCTTTAATATTTAAGTAAAATTGTAAATTGAATTTAATAAGTCTGAATTAGTGACCGTTCTGGTTTCGACCAAATTTCGAGTTTCCGCCTTTGTTTCGGTTTCGGCCGAACCGAAACTTTTACATCATTGATTAGATTTCAAGCATTTCCTAGTACTGAAATCATGTAGAACTTATTATGACAGCATAAGAACCACCTTATTAAAAATACCTTCTATGTATGTAAACGGCATATAAACTTTATTTTAAAATATACAATAAAAATACATTGCATATTTTAATAAATTGTTCTGTAAAATAGTTGGAATAAAATAAAATGTTTCCTATCATATTGGGTTTTTATTCATATCTAACTTTTTGGCACTTAGCCAAGAAACAGTAATCGAAAAATTGTTATATATTTGATTTGTATAAAAAATACAACGGTTGAGACATATTACTGTAATTACAACTTCGCTAAAATGTAAATATTGCAGATAGAACAAAAAGTTAACATGAATTTATTTAATAGTATTTCGAATCACATCCATAATTTCGACAAGCTTACTAACTGCTCCGATAGCCGTGATCGTCTAGTGGTTAGGACCCTACGTTGTGGCCGTAGTAACCCAGGTTCGAATCCTGGTCACGGCAGTGATCTTCACTGTCACGGCGGAGTTCTCTTTTGCGCTTTTTCATGTTTTTAACAATACAGTAATATTTTTTTATTGTTTTTAATAAAATAGACGGCCAAAATAAAAGGAACTAAAATTATGTTCACGTTTACTACAGCGCCATCTATCTTCAAACCTTTGAAATGTATTCTTTACGTCATTCGCATGATGAGTGGCTCCGAAACGTGACGGCAGCAACTGGAATTTCAACAATTTTTGTTTGACATGTTTACGCAAAGCCACCACTAGATGTCGCCACTAGGTTTTGTTTTGGTGAAACAATGTGCCGCAGCTGTTCGCTATCAGAAAGCCTGTGAGAGAAAAGGAGTGGTGATTAGGTATGTCTTTGCCTAAAAATTACGTGTTTTCTACCGTTCACGGTCACTGTGCTACAAGTGCGCGTTATAGTGTGATAGATTAAGTTGTTCCACGTACGCTCTATCGTTTGCAGTGCCTAAAACCAACGCTAAATAGTGTAATTAACGATGTAAACGTTGGTTATGACGTTTACTACGGTGTTGTGAGTGTGTGCGTTTGTGTAGTGACAGTACTGCCGGGCTGTTGAAGCGAATCTCGACCGAATAGGTACCTCTTGGAGTACTGGATGTGAACCACTTTTTTTGTGAGTATTGTTTTGATACGAACCTAACCTATACTGCACGCTTGGAGTTCGACGTTCTCTAATACACATCTTACAAGGTTTATTTGACCTCGATACGCTTCGTTCAAGTTGGCTCCCTTTGAAAGTCAATTTCTCGCGTTAACATTTTTTTTGTGCTGTCGCGGTGTTTCCGCACGAACGTTTTGTTTGATTAGCTAATTTATAGTTACGGATTTAAATCGTAACGAATTCCAATTTCGAGTTTTACCCTTCCCTGAAAATTAGGTCGATTTTTGCGAATCAGCTGATTTAACAGACTTTCAAAAAGAGGTCTTAAGTGTTATTATTTACGATTTATTTGTGTAGATGAGTTGATGATTCCGTTATAATTTTGTGTTATTTTGAAAATTAATAATTTTATTACTACCTACTTTAAAAATCCAAGACATGATTTTCTCGAGCAGATTTATCTGCTGAAACCTGTATTAATTACTTAAAGTTTGGTATAGTCTTAAAATGTAACACACATTAAATGACCCTAACTGCTAAAAACCAATCACGGCAACAGACATCTAATATTCAATTCTACGAGCAATAAAGAGTTCGGGTCTTAATAGACGGTCATGGCTCTTAGCTCATTAAACTTGTACAGTATCTTGCCCTGGCTCATGTAATACCTAATAAACTTTACGTCAAGGTAGACTGAATAGTTTTGATGTTCATTTTACACTGACTACCTCAGCCAGGAGAACCATCGGACGCAAATATTATGTTCAATAGGTACAACAAATTTTAAACTATCTGATCATACTAGTCCGCTGAGTTGAAGGTATCAGGGAGATGATAATATTGTGTAACAAGCTTCAATTAATCAATTATAAGATAATTTTACGGCTGTCCGACAGATATCAAAGACTAAAAGGTATAAAGGTACTACATGTATAATAATAAAAATAAAGCATCTTTGTAAACCTCTTAACTGACAAAACTAATTTAATTGACTAACAAAACCTGTTTCAAAATGCTGTTTTAAATTAAAGTAAATTCAATTTCGTACTAAAGCGATTAAGTAGATTCCAACTTGAGTGCAGTATAGTTTTAATCGTGATTTCGTCAGTATAGTCCAATAACATCATCAATAAATTAGACCTTGAAAACCAGTTTAGAGACGCCTAGATTTAAAATGTTTTTAAATTAAGTTTTATCGTAACACAAACAATTCTTCAAAAATTCGTACATCTTCTATTGGCTAGTTAGTCTATCAAGGTAAAAGTTTAAAGATCAAATTCAAGTGCCTAATAAACAATTTTTTATATCTTGTTTAGTCAGATCACATAATAGTAAAACTGTTATTAGTATACGAGTATTATGAAACGTTCATCAGTATATTTAAATCCGAAGCTTTACCTTATTTTAATAACCATCGACTTTCCACGAGCACCTCATAACAAATTGACCTTTTCAAAGCAAAAAAGTTAACTAAATATAGAAAATGCTTATAACTTGCGTAACTCCGACCTACGCTGTTTCACAAAAATGATTTCTAGAAATTGTGATTAAAGAGTAGGCGTTACGTTCTTTGATACCTTCGACAACAGAAACTTAATGTAATTTATTAGTTAGATTGTTACTTGCTGGTTTTAGGGTATTCGACCCAATTAGCACGGGCTGGCCCAAAATAATGTAAAATTTTAAGTTGTAAAATTATTTTCTTTTTCTCAATGTGAATCAGCTTCGCAATGACACTTCAAATATTTTATAATTTTAAATTCCCTACTTTCGTCTCGTCTAATTTTAAATTTGACGATGAAGAAAGAATTAAAGACACATTGTTCTAAAATTATTACCTAAGAATAAAATTACTAAAATATACAAAATGCATGGAGATACCAACATGGCCAGGACCTGGAAACACATCAGAAAATCATAAATTTCTCTTAACGTAAAATGTCACACACTTAATTATCGTGGTTTTTACTAGTGATTGTATACAAAATATACTTTTTAATGGATAATGTATTTATTATTTGTCGGACATTTAAGCCTTCAACCCTATTTGCAAATAAGTTACAAAATTCTCGTACCAAATAGTATTACGAAATTTTAGCGCGAAATTAGCGTTAGTTTGGGTTGATAAATTACAAAACCGAATAATGGGTTTAGAATTTAGTGTTTTATACTGCATTAATTATTCAGTATAAGCATTGTATTTCAGTATTTATATGATACGTAGCTTAAGTTAAATATTTAGCGTAGGTACGTATGTTTGATTGGGCTTAACGTTTTCTGAATAATATTTTAAGTGAATTGTGGAATATGAATTTAAAAGTCAGATCGATCTCTTGAAATATATTTAAGTAATTTAGAATAATTATTTTCTTTTATTAATTCATATTCATTCATTAACATGGTATTACACTACTTTGCGATTACTATAAACTACAATTTAAAAAGTATGCAGGCATAGCTTGGCTAAAAAGAGTATAGCATTATATATAACGGCGTAAATAGTGTGTTGAAGTGTAATGACGTTGTAATTAGTCGATCTTCATTTGGTTTTGTCAGGAATGACGTCACAATGTCCACTTGAAAACTTGATGATCAATACTTTTGAATAAAAACTTCAAAACAACGAGTTTTAACAGTTTATTACTTTTACATCAAGAGGTCCGTTCAGACACGAATGAATAACAACAGTGGCTAGCCTGTATTTATAGCAAGTCTCCACTTCCAACTACTCGCACGGTGAATAGGTTGGTTTCCCTTGTTATCACCCCGTCATATGTATTTTCATTTTAAGGAAATAAATTATTGTTTAATTAAATTATACTGATTTAATAAATAAACTATATGTATAAAAATAGTAACAAAAGTATCAAGACTACGCTATACGGTCACAGGAAGTTGCCATATCGTCGCCTCAGTGCTTGTTTGGCCTATCTGCACTCGAGCAAATTTTACAGGAGACAGCAAACAAGCACGGAATTTTCTTTAAATGCCGTGTTGAGAAAATAATTGAAATGATATTTTTATTGTTTTAGAATTGAATATTTAAAAAAAAAAATTACCAGTCGGATGGAAATTTTATTCTTTATAATACTGCATTAAAAAGTCATTTTCGTAAAAAATGTCAGATTGGCCAAACAAGCACTGAGGCGACGATATGCAGCACAGTGGCGCCCTTCGGATTTTCTACTCTTTTTTGCCTCCTTTAACTCCTTCCATTTCTTTGCGATTATCATACTATTTTATTTCTGTAAACAAATTAACTACCTACTTAGTAATTACTTACCTTATAATTTAAAACAATTTTTGTATCCTTACCTTGATCCCATTTCGGAATAATACTTATTGGTGGAAATGTAACAAAATATCTCGGTTGTTGTTTTTAGTCAAACCAAAGATAAAAGAGTAAAATTATTTGTGTCAATTTTTAATATCTACTTTTGGCAAATGTGAAAATTTTCAGTGAAATTTTGTTTTGGATTTAACTTTAAATTATTGTGTTTCTAAAGTTCCATAATGTTTAAAAGTTCATCAGGGACGGTTTCTTCAAAAAAATCAATATCAAAACGTCCCAGAGAATTGGGCGAGAAAGTGGGCGAACGTCCAGAAATAGCCTTAGCAGCAATAACCTCCTACAAAAAACAGTCTGAAATCAGCGAATTTATCAATTTCCTCTTAGAATCACTGGAGCGTAATTCCATCTGGTTGAATAACCTCGTTGGAAGTCAGAACAATTTCAAATGTGCGTTAATGGTGGGGGCTGGTCCGAACCGATTTCAAATACAAGAAATAATTTATCCAGCAGTCAAAAGTGATATAAAACTGGAAGTGGAACTAAAAGACTCTGAAGATCATGATAAACTAGCAGTTGCAGCCATACTACATCTAAACAACTCAGAAATCACGAACCTTTTGAAATATGTTAAGACCCGGCTCTTCGAGAATTCGATGTTGAAAGATGACCTTCTTAAAGGCAAAGCAATGGGAGTAGGCTTCGCTTTATTGAGGCCTTTCACCGACAAGCAGTACCGTGTAATGGAAAGGATTGTTGTCGCCAATCCCATTAAATGCTCTGCTCCGATTAAAAAACGAAAAGATGAGAGGTTATTTAATCCACCTCCTTTGAAGAGGACAAAAAAAATCGTCACTTAAAACTGCGAAAAAATAATATCAGTAGTTGCATAAGATGGTGTGTTTTGAATGTTCAAAGGAAGGTAGGTATTATAACGGACAATCGATCTGCCTTTCTGTGAAGAGATTACAAAAAAATACACAATAAAATTTCGGAACCACAACATTTATTCGTAACGGTTGCAGAAAATGGAATCTACATAAACACTCAGCTGCTATTAAAAACGAAAGAATGAGTACCTTTTCTCTTGAAACGTTTTAAACTGGGCAACAACAATTGCATAAAATGGAATATCGTTATGGTGCACCACGGGTCATGTACGGCTAATGGATGCCATTCGGAATGAATGTAAAATGTAGCTCAATAGTAAATTATACTCATTTTTGCAATGATCGCTTCCGATTACGTATGATTGATGGAACGCGATTGTGGTGAAACGGGTACTGTAAACTGACTGTTGAAAATATTTTTAAGGTTAAATTCAGAGTAAATTTGTTTTGTAAATCTAAATCATAAGCTGTAATGTGTTAAATATTAAAATAATTTATAAAAGATTTTTGTTTTATGATAATCATATTAAGGTGTTTGTTATAATTTCTTTCTTCAACCAGTTATTGCTGTTTCTTAGTACTCCTAATCGTTATCATCACTTCTGTGAAGAAGCTCTTCTACTTTTAAAAAATTATCAAAATTTACATTGATTGTACTGATAGAATACTATCAGAAAACCTCTGCTACATTCTACATTCCACATATCCAGCTCTCGACTTATAAAAACGGAAAGTCATCGTCCTACGCTCCCATGACACTCCACATTACAATATCAATAGACCAATATATGATTCAAAGGAAAATTTGTTTTCAGCCGAAAATTCTCAATAGTCTACCCTTTACAAACTTGTAAAAACAGTGTACCTTTTTTCTCTAAGTTCTGGGGCAGCCGTCTCGCCAAAGATCAATATCTGTGAAATCGGGCCAGTCGTGCGCGATCTAACTTATAGCCAGAAATCCTTCCAACAATAACTTATTACGTCGCCACACGATTTACGCAGTTCTTAGCTTAACAATTGTTGTTTGGAAGGTCCATTTGAAGGACGCTGGTTGTGTAGCTAATTTGATTAAACAACATGAGAACTATAGTCAGATGTTAACGTGTCGTTTTCCCTCAAAGCAGTCGAGGGTCTTGTAGAAAACTAATGTTTCCTATATATCAGTAAACTAGGCGTTTTGTTTGATTTGATGTACTTGCCTAGTCTACGTAGGTATGTTGAGATTTAAGAATTTACGTTAAAGAATATCAATATATTATTTTCGTTCGATAACTTAGCTATAGAAAAAGCTTATGGTACTTTCAAAGACTGTAAATAACAGAATTTCTTTATAACAAGGTATTCATTCTTATTTTTTAAAATAGAAATATATCCAAGAAACCTTTCGATCTGGTTATCGGCGTACATAAATCAATTTGAATCATGGGTCCATGGTGGAGCTGGTTGTAAGTCGGGTCTCAAATCCCTTTTTCTAACTTGGGACCTTTCGGATTAAGGGCGTCCTGACCGTTGTGTAATTGGCGTAATAGTTGCCTGATTTATTGCTTCTCTGGGCATTGCGTTTATGCAAAGATATCGAAACAAGAGCCGTGTATGTAATTTATTTGAGGTGATATTCGATACCACTAAAAAATGATTTTTTTCGTTGAGTTTGGTTGGCTTAATACTCTCGACGGTGAGTTCTTCAATTTAAGTTATCAATTATTAAAACTTTACCATAATTAAATAAGGATTGCGAATAACGAAAATGCATTGCGGAGATAAATGATACAGGTCGATATTAATAGAAAAATATCTTTATTGCATATAATACCAGCTGAAGCTATGCTCTCTATACATGTACATTGTACATAAAGCTATATCTTCTATTTTAAACCGCAGTATTCAGATATTATAGCATATTCTATGCGCTGAAAAGCATATTGGTTTCTCAAAAGCGACCACGACTTACTATACTGTTCGATATCGTCTTAAAAATACATTTTCCCCGTCTAACCATACTTTAGATTTTATCAGCAATCAACAATACAACCTTCCTGTAAAACCTTAACTTTTGTTATATTCCTCAAATATTTTTTACAAATAACTCTTGTTAACTGTAATTACAGAAGTGGTAAGTAGATTTCTATCGACAGCAAACTTGTTATTGTTATTTACCGAGTAGCTACTTAACTTATAATGGATGTTATTGCCGAACGGTAAACACTAGCCTCTTGTGGAGTTATACAAATAAAACGGCCTTTGTTTGAGCTAGTCTCACTCTATCACAAAAGGCTTTCAGCGTGAGGTTATATGGGGTACTTTGGGCTGGAGCAACAATGCTTTTAACTACAGAATTAGGCCGTTTCTTCCTTAATTTAAATACGTTGTGTAGCTACATCTGGGTACACGTGACTTTGCGATAGTGTACTTTAAACCTAATTAATGAATATGTCTTAATTTTAGTTAAAACGAATGTTTTAAAAATGTTTAAAAATAATAGAAAATATATTCATAATATTATAAACTGTAGTGTAATTCTTCCTGGCTTTTATGAAGTATATTCTTTTACATTATTTGGTTGAGAACAAACCATACAGCTACATCACTCGGTGAATCGTTTGATCGCATTCCATGCCTTTTTGTGGGTGACAAACACCGAATGGAATTTACCACTGTATTTTGTTTCTCGGTTCAAAGTCGACACTTATTGCAATTTGTTGACAGTAACTGTAGTGTAGATATATGGTATTTTACCAGTATCAATGACGTCACGCTTTTGTTTCTTTGGCAATGATATTCGAAAAGTACATATAGACTAATATTAGCCTAAAGGAGCTTTATTACGATTATTTGAGGTCCAGTAAAGTCTCACGTAGTTTACGACCAACCAAATCTTTCAGCAGTCTCTTAGGAATCACGACTAATGTTAAATCCGACAAGATATTTGTAGGAAATTGTGAAACGAGGTAATAACAATTTTCTTGGAAGAAATAAATGCATCCTCAATGGCGCCCAAAATAAAGTACGTCCATAAAATGAAACTGCTCTTAGGGTTAGATTTTTATTTTAAACATAGAAAGGGATTTTGATGGCCTCTCAAGTCGTGGGGCGTTAGATTTAGAGGCTGCGAACAGGAATAATATTATTATGACGATGATACGATCGTTCCTTATGAAATATGAAAATGGCGCTTAAGAAGAGTTTTGTACAAGATTTTTACTAGCATAAAACCACTACGATACAAGTCGGATTTTCACTGTATTTGGTGAATCAGTACGGGTGGCGTATGAGTTTTTAGAATTTCTCAACAACAACACAATAGCATTCTTTGACAAATTGTATGATATCACTTTTAAAAAAGCCAAGAAATACAAACCCGTCAAGGAACTAGGAGCTCTTATGCGTCTTATAATCCCATCTGAAAATCTCATTTCAATATCATTTGCCGGTTTTTTAATTTCAGCGAACGACGTCTAAATCCCTATCAGTCCTTCACGGATCCTATTTAAATAAATCTGAGACAATATTATTCAGGCTAATGTGCCCTGTGTGACACCTTTTCGTATAATGCTCATATTAATTCAACAGTAATGGCTATTAGACGAGGAGGATCGGAGAATAGCCGGTCCCCTTCAGCTATGTTTAAATAATCATAACTGTAGGGGAATTGATTTTGTCCCTTGAAAATGTGTTCAGTTTTTGAGAGTTTTAATAAGTAAAGGACGTCCGTTAGTTGTTTAAAATAAGGGAAGTATGGTAAAATAATCCTGCTCGCTTACCAAATTTCAGATTCTAATCAATTAGTACACTATTAGGACAGGTTAAGAGTGAAAAATAGTACACCGTAGGAAATTTGAAATACTGTCTCTTTATTTTGTTCTTAAAGGGGGTTTCAAAATTATTGAGGTACGTAACTTGAGTGTCTAATTATAAATTTGCCATACCTTTATCTACCAGACAGTACGTACTTAACCTATATTCCTTTATAATACTCGTTGATATTTACGCAACAACGTGTGTAAAATGGGTTTCTTCCATTAAAAAGCTGCTAGCTAAAAGGTGAATGCATTTACACATCTGTCCTCGGGGCTCACCGCGTCCAATAATGCGAGACCCGGTTCTGTAAGGTACTATCTATAATTCATCGACCCTCTTAGCTGTTCACCTGCTTCCTTTCAGGTTGTGTCAACGCGTGTTAAGGGAAAGGTTTGTACAATTTATTTGAAACAATGAATTCTGCAACGCTTGACAAGATTATCAGTGGCTGTTTACTGAGTTAGGACGCAGTTTTTGTTAATTTTAACTTACATCTGAGAGTTTATATTTAACGGTAACATTATGGCAGAATATAATAGAAAAAGCCCAAGTACTTAATGGTAAACGATGTTGTTGTTAAAAAAGTAGAACTAAATTTAATTTGAATTCTTCTCACTGAACGCTATATTACATTACAAGTATAAATAAATTGTTTCACTTTGAGTTGAAAATTCAAACCCATGACCATTGTAAACAAAATTAAGTTACGTTCCTATAAAGCATTCTAAATGAAACCAAAATATTTTAGCTTCTGATAAAACTTGACGTAAAATGTTTAACCTTACAACTTCCCTTAAAAAGTTGGCCTATTTTGTCAAGGGTACCCTTTTTCATTTTTGACAAACGAGTCTGGTGATCGAACCGCTGTAAGCGAAGGGCTCCGTATTTTTTTGATAATATCTCGTCACAGGACAAATATGGCTGATGTGATCATTGTGCTCTGATTACAAAGACATACCCTCTATCAAAGGATATTTTGTATGAAACTGGTTTTATACATTTATCTTTATCATTTTTTCCCTTGAATCGGTGAGCACACCTGGTGTTAACTGAATTACCTTGGAACACTTTAAAGGATTTCGTATGTGATGTATTGTTCGCGAAAATTCTGCGTCTTACTCGAATAATGGCTTTATATCGATTGCCCCTTTCGACAATCCCCATAAAATATATCAAACTTTAAATATGAAAAGATTCTCAAAAGTCTCGTAACTCTTTTTGGCAATAAATAACGTTAGATAATGTGTATTATTGTGCTGCCGTAGTATTCGATTGCATTTTCAACAGTGGGGGGATTCGAACGCTAAGATCAGAATAAATGGATAACAACAGCCTTCAAATATTCCATATATTTTATCTAGCGCGTCGATTTAACACAATCATAACAGGTTGTTTTTCACGAAATTTTTTTGGAGACTTTTTCCTTTTGTTTCGGTAAAATGTACTGGATAATTTCGGTAAATTTTACATAAACACACACACATGCACACGTTTTTTTGAGTTTATAGGCTACAGATGTGCAGCGTAATGAGTGTTTATGAATTCCCTCATGAATTGGCGGCATTACGCATGCCTTTTAATTTGTATTGGGCACGTACAGCTATAAGCAGAATTAAAACTAAGCATTATCGCGTCTGATTAAGATTTAATTTTCGTTAGCTATAACTATATGCGCCTATACAAGTTACATATTACATAGTTACATATTACTTAGTTGTTAATTTGCATGAAATTCTTCAGCCGCTGTTGTTTCCTGTAGAGGATTATGTTTTCGGCCTGCTTAATGAATATGCATTGATTACTACTGAAATCACTTGACCCTGGATATAATTTTGTTGAACCCACTTATATAAATCGAAATCCCTCCCTACCCCGGACGGAGGCAGACGTTTAAATTTGCTCCCGGCATTTAATTTCCGTACAATAGTATTTACGCGATATTTCCTACAAAAGTTTAATATTATCACTTAATGAATGTACAACACACGTGAAAATTGAAACTCGTCACCAAAGTGAATCAGTTTTATCCGAACAGTGCATCAATGAAGCCTAACTCAAGACGGTAATCAGCTGATTTTAGTGAATGGTGTTATGTTTTTATTTTTCTCATTCATGACTACCTGCTGATCACTCAAGGCGTCTCAACTCGTTTAATGCAGTTGTTAATTTCAACTCACACGTGCAGAGTAACTATAGCTCAAAGGTTTACGCAGTGGAATTGCGTTACGAGGTATCCGAGTTCGAATCGCTAGCCAGAAGTCGCTTTTTGTGATTTATTTACATTACTCCAGACTGATACGAATCGCTATGTCGACTTGCGACGCATGTGGCAAAACAGTTAAAACTTTAGAAAAAATTACCTGCTCGAAATGTAACAAAAACTATCACCATCTTTGCATAAATTTGAATGCAACATCGTTTAAGAAGTTATCAAAGACTGCCCGATCTGCATGGATATGTCCGCTATGTGCTGCCAATGAGCCCCGTGGAAATAATTCCGATACTCCAATAAGAGGCTCCCCATATTTATTGCAAGGTGAAGAATCCGATAGCGACTCAGTCAAAAATAATGATGATATTAAGGAACTCATCAGAAATGAAATTAGAACATCGTTGCGAATCGAACTACGTGAAATCATACGTGAATTGATAGGCGATGAGATTGAGGTAATGAAGAGAGAATTGAACGAACTCAAGACCTCTTGTGCCTTCGATACTGCGAACAATAACGAGCTTAACAATAAAATTAAAAAAATTCAGGACGATAATGCCAAGCTAGTCGCTGAAAACGAATTACTAAAGGCAAATTTGATCAAAGCCAATCACAGGCTGAATGTCTTGGATCAAACAATGCGTGAAGCCAATCTCGAGATTCGTGGTCTGCCGGAAAATAAAAGTGAAAGTCTCCCAAACGTTATCTGTCAGTTGGCTAAAGTAGTCTCATATCCACTTGAAAATGCTGACATATTGAAATGCACTAGAGTTGCTGGTATGAATAAGAATAATAACCAGCCTCGCTCTATTGTGATCAAACTACGTAGTTCCAGGTGTCGAGACGAGTTATTCTCAGCAGTTACAAGATATAACAAGTCTCACAAAAGCGATAAGATTAACACATCAGTGTTGGGCATAGCTGGAGACAAGCGCCCAGTATACATTTCAGAACACTTATGCCCGGAAGCCAAATCGCTACACGCAGCTGCCAGATTCAGAGCAAAGGAAAAGTCTTTCAAATTCGTTTGGGTAAAGTATGGTAAGATATATGTACGTAAGGGAGAAAACACAAGTGCTATTTTGATAAAGGATAAAGATTGTTTGGCTAAAATAGTATAAATTAATTATTGTTACAATTTTTTGTTCTAATTTTTTCTTTTTCATTTCTTAGATATTACTGTTATTGATTTTTATATCTGATTATTATTTTTGTGATTGGTAAATTATTTAATAGTTAAGTTTTAAATCACTTCCCATTGATATTTTTTTTTTTCTTATGATCTTATGAACGTTACTGTCTATTACCAGAATGTTAGAAGTCTTAGATCTAAAGCATCCGATGTAATACTATCTGTGCTGAGTAATGACTACGATATCATTTGTTTCACTGAGACATGGTTGGACGACTCATTCTCCTCGGGAGAGTACTTTGATGACCGGTACACTGTAATACGTAGGGACCGATGCGCGACTTTTAAAAATCGATATTCTAAGGCCCACGGTGGTGGAGTGCTGATGGCTATTAAAAATAAATTGAACTTTGATCATAGGCAAGATTGGCAGACTGAGATTGAGGATTTATGGGTGGTTATTCGTTTTAAAAAAAAATCTTTAAACATTTGCTTAGTTTATATTCCATCATATATACAGCTTGACGCCTTCCAAATATTTTTGAGTAAATGTGAGGATCTCTCCTTGAAGCATACCGGTACTGCTACTCTTATACTGGGGGATTTTAACTTGCCGAATATCGATTGGAAGGCTTCTTGTCCCAACCCGACAATATCTGACCCTAAATCGCGATCGTTTTTGGACTTTCTGAATGTGACCGGTCTCTTCCAAGCTAATACGCACTCAAATACCAGTAACAATGTACTTGACTTGGTCTTAACGGACCTGGAGAATAAGATAGAGGTCCGTAGTGCTGATCCAATAAGTAGAATTGACGCTCATCATCCTCCGCTTGAGTTGCTGATTGATGTGAACGATCGAGCTGACTTAGGTAATAACCAACCCCTGCCCCGTTACCTCTTTCGTAAGATGGACTTTACGTCCTTTGTAAACGATTTCTCACTAGTAGTCTGGGATAACTATCTACATCTATCTTGTGATGAATTCGTACATATATTCTATGCTATCATTAGGCAAAACATTGAAAAGTACACTCCGAAATCTAAGCCCAATAAGAACGGGTACCCGGTCTGGTACAGCAAGTCACTGATTGCCCTTCTCAAGGAGAAGAACAAACTCAGAGTGCGTTATAATAAGCACGGTAATCCTCGTGATTACGATGCGTTTGCTGTCTTGCGTAAGAGAGCTAAAGTCTCCATTAGGTATTGCTATAATGCTTACATACGGAGTATTGAATGCGAGTTGGGAACCAGCCTGAGACCGCTTTGGAAATATGTCAACACTAAATCAAAGAGTTCGGGTATCCCAAATCGAGTCGTGTTCGGATCCGACTCGGCTGACACGGGGTCTGGTATATGTCAGCTTTTTTGTTCATATTTTGCCTCGGTCTATGCAGCAGGTGGATCTGGTCATGGTCTTGCTTTGGATTTTCCCGGCTCTAATTACTCGCTATCTAATATTACCATATCAGAACGAGATATTCAGCGTGCCTTGAGAAATCTTGACGTAAATAAAGGCCCTGGTCCTGATGAGCTACCTCCAATTTTTATTCGTATGTGTTCCGCTGCCCTTCTTAGGCCACTACACATTATCTTTAGCAAGTCCTTAAGCGAAGGAGTGTTCCCCCAGTTGTGGAAAACAGCACACATCGTTCCTGTGCACAAATCTGGCAGTAAGGCCGATGTTGCCAACTACAGACCTATCTCCATGCTCTCTTGCTTCGCTAAAGTGTTTGAAGGCTTGATATATAATACCGTATACAATCACTGTAGACACTTCTTAAATGATTCTCAGCACGGTTTTATGTCCCGTCGCTCTACACAAACTAATCTTTTCACATATGTAAATTATATTTCCAATGCTCTTGAGAATAAATGTCAGGTGGATTCAATCTACACAGATTTCTCAAAGGCATTTGATCGTGTTGATTTCACTCTACTCACGGCTAAACTGGCTCATTACGGTATTCACGGAACCCTGCTTCGGTGGTTCGTGAGTTACCTGAATAATCGTTCTCAGCTGGTGGCACTTGCAGGTTACAAATCTGCACCTATCACTCCCACATCTGGTGTCCCTCAGGGTTCCAAACTGGGTCCCCTTCTGTTTTTGATTTTTATCAATGACCTTTTGGATTGTTTTAAGTGTGAATGTTTAGCTTACGCTGATGATTTGAAAATATTTACAAAAATAAAAGCAACTAATGACGCACTCGTTCTGCAAAATGATTTGAACGTATTGAATCAATGGTGTTTTAACAATCATATGTCTCTCAACACTAAAAAATGCCACATCATCACTTTTACTAATAAAAAGAACTATTACACTCATACGTACCACATTGATGGGATAGTATTGGAGAGAGTCCAACTAATTCGTGATCTGGGTGTAGTTTTTGATTCTTCTCTATCATTTCGTGACCACATCGACTGCATTACTACTAAAGCCTTTAAGATGCTGGGGTATGTAATTAGAGTGACCAAGCCCTTCAGGAACATAAATAGCATCATTCTATTATTTAATTCTTTAGTCAGAAGCATTCTTGAGTATTGCTCCTCGATTTGGTCACCGTATTATGTTTTACATGTCAAGCGAATTGAATCTATTCAGGTTCGCTTCGTTAGACATTTATGTAGTAGGACCGGTGAGCGCAAACGTATCTCTGAGTACTCAGCGCGATTATCACGTTTTGGTCTACAAAGTTTGGAACTAAGACGTAAGCTCGCGGATCTGATATTTTTATATAAAATTGTTAATGGTTCTACTGATGCTAATTTGATCGGCGAGTTTAAGTTTTGGGTCCCAAGTCGCAACTTTAGACATCACCGCCTATTTGTAACCGAATCGCTTAGATTGAACACCACGTGTAACAGCCCAGTCCCACGACTGACCAGGATGTACAACGATGTCTCGGGGAACATGGATGATGAGAACTTTGACATATTCTCCATGTCATTGATTAGCTTTAAGGAGTGCATTATTGATTTCGCATTGGGTTCCGATGGGCTAGACAGATAAATTTTGTATTTTTTTTTTTTTTTTTACATATTATGCAGTTGATATCGTATGTTTTGTATTGAATTATAGCTTTTAACTTATAATATTTTAAATTGTTACATAATTTTTATTTTTTCTTAATTCTTATTATTATGATTTTAAATTGAATTTCACCACTTCAAATTTATTGTATTGTAATGTAATAATGATAATTGTTTATTTTTTCTTGTGCTTAATTTTAATTTTTACATGATCAAATTGTTTTCTTTTTTTTTTTAAATCTTTTTCTATAGTTTTATTATTAATTTGCAATACTGTCTTCGTTTAATTCGTGAATGCTATGCTCACCTATTATTAGTATATTTACACTGTTATTGGAATTATTGAATGTTTTAATTGTAATTAATGTCTGTAATTATACTGTTGGTTAGCTTTATATTAAATAAATAAATAAATAAATAAATAAATAAATAACTTTGAGAGTAAAAGTCAATAGAATTACTTCAGTTAAGGGGTAAACTATTTTTACTGGGCTACTGTTATTAGTCACTGTAGTATTGGTGTTAAACATAATAAATACTGGCACGTGTAGGTTTAACCTTCTACTGGTAATAAACAGGTTTCTTCTCCACAACAGAACTTTATAAATAATATACAGCCGTGAGCTAAACACGTTCAAACTTCACTACCAGCACGTGTTATTGGGCAATAAGGATTCCTCGTAAGAACTCGAATAACATCAGTTTCACGTTGTTAAAATCTAATTTCGTTCAGTCACGTTTTTAATTAGATCGTCTTTATGGAACCTAAGTATTGCAAGTCACATTTGCTCGTGTATTGCTGCCGATTTAACTGGAATATGGCGCCCAACGTGGTGCAGGCTCATGTTTTATTTTAGTGAACGCTTTATTAAACTTATTGAACTGAATTTTTGTGCTAATTTTAATATTGTCGATTTAGTTTAGTTAATTGCCTACAGTTACAAAGGACAGATTTTTGAGCGACGTTTTAATAATTTAATTGCCGCTAAGAGACCTAATATACCTAAAAAATTATAAATCCACGAAAATATACAAGGTGATTTGTTAGAGAGGGTACATATTGCAGGAGGGTGATGAGTACTCCGTTCTAATACGGAATATTACAAAAAATAGGTAAAATTACAAAATATTTTTTAATTTTTTTTAAATCTAAATTCGACAAAACTACCTCAAACATAAACAATTTTGGCTGAAAGAGTGTTGACTAATGACCTCTAGTGATCTCGCGCACCCCACACCTCCGCCACACCCATAAGCTGTCGAAAAACCATCATTTTGCAAGAATTTTAGATATTTTTAAGTTGCGATTACTAAGGCATTAAGCCATATTCTTTGGTAATAATATTTTTACTGGTCGTATATAACCATCAGCTACCATGACCTTCAATATGTACCCTCACTATTAAATCACCCTGTATAAAACCGAGGTCTCCTTACAATATATGTGCGGAAAATAAATCAGTAAGCGGATACAAGTTTATCCGTCCTTTCAAAATAAGGGTACATCGGTATGTCCGTCGTGCGCGGAAGTCAGATGACGAATGTCCACATCTTAGACCCGGGACGGGTTATGTAACGCGGAAAATTACTGTCTTCAACTATCTACAATATTTCTTTTGTAACGTGCTCTTCGGGCTGAATTGTGTTGTTTATATTTGATGTATGGAATGCTTTAGATAATACAAATAGAGAATTCTTTTTAGGGATGACGATGATTCGTTTATAGGGTTTTCGGAATTTGCGCGTGAATAGTACAAATTGTATTAAGTACCTACTCCAACTTAACAAGTATCATTGGAATAAATGTTTTAAGAAAATCAGGAAGTATTAGATGTGATGATAGGTTTGGAACATAATATTACTTCGTAGAAAGAAGATTAAGTCAAATTCTCTAACATCTTTATTTTACTGTACGTTAGGTTTCACCGTCATCCATTCATAGATCCACTCCGCTAAAAGTTGCAGATTAGAACTAAACTTACCAAAGCTCAACTAAGTGTACCGTCTGAAAGACGTCGAATTTTATATTTCATCAAATATAAATCTGAGTTAATAATTAATGGCATTTCAAAAGAAACCTAAAAGTATTTAATTGCCATGTAGGCGGACTAGATGATGGCAGGAGATATTTCGGGGCCACTGCCCACGACTTACCTTTAGGCTTTAAGGACTCACTTTAAGTCTCGATGCTCCAGGTATTTTCTTTGCGTTTTCGTCCCATATCGACCTAATTTAGTATTATGACACAAGTTCGCACATTTTCGACGTGTTCGTCTCTCATCAAGGCACATCGTTAAATGAATATTCTGCAACGTTTTTCTTCGTAAAGTTGGTGGCGACGCACGTAAGTCTTTATTAAAAATTCAGATACTAGGGATGAACTCGCGTGAGGGATGGAGAAAGGAAGCGATCTCCAAGATCATGATTAAACATTTTATATTCACTCTGCCGCGATAACGTGGTACATTGTGAGTTATATGTGTTTTTGTGGTAAGACTGGGTGCTGTTGTGTATTTGAGTTTACTGATGGATTGGATTCTAAATTATTGTCCAAGTGAAAATAAAATTCGATAATACATTGAGACTTTTGGAAATTGCATATTATTACTGTCTACTTTTTGATCAATTTATTTTTACTTATTAATTACTTAATTGACTTTGACTTCGATTCTCTTTTTAATTGGATAATTGACAAAGGGTTATCTTCAATCCCAGCTTTCATTCCAGCAACTCCATGCCACATTTAAAAACATGAAATGCTTTATATTAATAATTTTCCTTAATACACAGCGAATGCGATTTCCTTCATAAATCATACATTTTAAGATTCGGGAAAGGGAATCGCGTGAATCAAAAGACTTTTGGAAACATTTTATTTAATAAGGCTCTGTGCAGCCCTTCGTACGTAATTGTAAATTAATTGCGTTCTCAGGAAAAAGGGAGCTCTAATGGCTAATTAGGCAAACGATAAATATATTTCGGGGGCAACTCCCGAATTTCTTGATTGTATGCCTTTTGAATTATGCATAATACTTATGAATTAAATGTAGTTGTTACCAATTTGAAGATTTTTTAAATTTTAATATTCTGAAAATTTTCCTCCTTCGGAAGCTTTCTTACTATAACACTATTTAAGAAGCCGGTAAGTAGTAATAACACTATTTAAGAAGCCGGTAAGTAGTAACTTTGCTATAGGTGCTTCCGCTTCGTATGAGCTCTGGGAAAATGTATACTGGCCACTACTAACCGGGGGCGGCGCGACGAGAAAGAGTGCCGATGGCGTAACGGGTCGCGTCGTCCCTCATAACCCCGTGCTGGGTTCTGGCCTCAGCCGGGATTCGGACACTGAGTGTGAGCGGTTGGAGGTTGAAAAAAAAGCTACTACTAACTACTCCATCATCAAAAACTGCTAACGAAATGAGACTTAACCACTCATCATGGCTGTCAAACGTCATCTACAGATACTACTAGACATAACCCAATTTTAGATGAATCTCAGCTGCATCCACGTAGCATTGAAAAATATTAACATCTTCAGAATTCTATTACCCATTCCCTCCACGAAGAGCTTTCAACTACCAAACAAGAAAAAAATCGTGATAATATTGTATTTCTCACAGCGAGAGGTTTCAATCCTGGCTTTATTTAATTAAACACATCCTCATGGGGTCCTACGGTCTGTGTTGCGTGCTGATTTTGTTTTCTGCCTTCGTTGGGAAAGGTTTTGCAAGCACTATTTTTAAGGATCTATCGTATTATAAATATACCTTACAAACTTTATTACCTTTTTATATTAGGAATTTTACACAGGCAGTTTGTATATAACTTGGGTATTAAAATACCTATCTATTTAATGAGTGATCATTAGTTCTTCATGAATGTTAATGCTGTAAAAATTTGCTACTGATGACATCTTCATATCTCCATAGTTTTTAGGTTTGTTCCTTAAAAGACGTAAATGAAGCTATAGTATTTGGTTAAAATAACATTTACATCTGTTTCAAATCTTATACTAGGATATTACTGTGCTTAATAGTTTATGCTAGAGATTTCCCAAACACAGGTGGCTAAGTATTTTTAAAGTACTCTTAAAAAGAAGATTGTACTATCTCAGGCTTTATACACCTCAAGTTTACCTGTAAAATGTCTCCTAGCCAACTTTCAGCCATTATCCAGACCTACGCCAATAACTATTTTTTGTACTACCTGCACTTTTACAACCATTGACGACGTACAAAGTTTCTTGTACAGAGAAGTATTGAGGTTGTTTCTTCAAAAGTTTATGAGTTGGTAAGAAGTTGAGGTGATTTACTATTTGGTTTCGTTCTTTTGCTGCGTCTACATACTGGCTCATCAACGCCAAATTCACGTAAAAACAAATGACGGTGACGGTCGATCAATGTGTGTACGCAGGTTTTGTATAAAAATGTAAACTATTATGACATTTTCCATAACTATAACTCAGATACTGTTGTGTGTAAATCTAACTTAATATTATAAAACTGAAGAGTTTGTTTGTTTGAAGTTTGAACGTGCTAATCTCAGGAACTACTGGTCCGATTTCAAATTCTTTCACTGTTGGAAAGTCCATTTATCGAGGAAGGTTATAGGCTATAGTTTATTTCGAAAAAAATTAGGGATCCGCATGAAAATATCGAATTTGTAACACAAGGTGTAAAATCGAAAACCTATTTATGCGTACGCTGCAAAAACTATTGACAATAGAACAAAATTATGTACTACGGGTTTTTAGGTATTAGACAGATCTGAAAAAAAGCCCGCGATGGCTTTTATGTTAACGAAAAAAAAAACGTCCGAAGATTGAAATTACGTTAAAATAGTATCGTTATATTAATCGAATTAAGTATTATGTTATCAAGAGTATCAATGTAGAAGTAATTACTTTTTGTTTTATTCCAATCGGAGTTTTCGTTGAGAAATTATGACGAGTATAAAACGCAAAAAAATATACCCAACGTGGGCCGCGCAAATAACAACATTGCGAGTACTGTTTGAACTCCTTTGTGACGCAGACAAAGATGACCCATCTAGTTTATATATAAAATTTAGTTAAGAATTCATAATTGTAAAATTAAACATTTTTATTCGAGCATGCATGTTATGCAGGATGTATATTTCACTTTAAACGCACACTTCTTATTTATAACACACTCAGATTTTAGTTAAGTTTTTAATTAAGTTAACTGCTCTCGAGTATGTGTTAATTTTGTTTATGATCTCTATTTTAATAGTCTACGGTGAACTACAGTTTTCTCGGATTTCATAACTCATGAAAGTTCTCAGTGAGATTTTGGTTACAATATAAAATTGATGTTGAAGGTCTCTGATATTTATTTAGAACTATTTTTCGTAGGAACACTAGGTTTTTAAAATAATTTTGTATTTTTTTTAATGCCGTCTATCTTCATGCTCAATGAGCTGAAAGGATCCTGGCTAGTAGCTAGGTCATGTAGGAGCTGAACCACACTAAAACCCACTATCTACTCAAATCCTCGAAATGCTAATGTTCACTTGACAAAGGGTTCAAATCATAAAGTGTAATTTTATAATTTCACCCGAGACAATATCTCGAAGTACGTAATGTTAATTACATGCTTATTCAACATTGTTAAACTCCAATTATTTCATATTTCCAGCCATTATTATTTTACCAAACAAGACTGTGAAATTACATTCTAATGAAATACGTTCTGGGAGCGAACGTTGCTCTAACTAGTGGTTTTTATTTAATTTTCTTGCTAAATTACACTCTATTATAGTAGAGACGTCTGTGCACTCGATTTTTTCGCTCTATTCAAATTGAATCAAGAAATAGGGATGGCGCAGATGCTGTCTAGTAAATTAAGTACAATGTTGTACATTTGCCACACAGTGTGCATTAATTTAGAGCTATGTCTCAAAACTATTTAAGAATCTTTTAATCTTATTTTATCTTTCATATTGTTGTTTTTTGTAATTGTTTTCATATTTATACAACAATGAAACTAACAATAACAATCATGATTTTCTAGTACCACTTTGCACGATTTTCTGTGCAAACAGTGAGAACTACCACACTCCCTCGAATGTCAACTACTCGCGCTTACTTTTAACTATATTCACTCTTATTCAACGCTAAATAGGCCATCCATAAATTACGTCATACTTTAAGGGGAGGGGAGAGGGTCGACGAAGTATGACATTGTGTGACAAGGGGTGGGAGGGTTCTAAATTTCTTGACGTCACTATTCAAAATCTATTCATCATCATCATCAGCCCACACTCGTCCACTGCTGGACATAGGCCTTTCCCAAAATACGCCACTGAGCTCGATCTTCTGCTCGTCTCATCCAGTTGTTACCAGCCGCCTTTCTTAGGTCATCGTTCCATCTAGCAGGGGGGCGCCCAACACTACGTTTACCACATCGCGGTCTCCACTCTAGAACCCGTCTACTCCATCAGGCATCAGTTCTTCGACATATGTGCCCAGCCCATTGCCACTTCAGCTTGCTAATTCGCAGGGCTATGTCGGTTACTTTATTTCTCTGTCGGATAACTTCATTTCTGATCTTATCCTTCAGTGAGACCCCAAGCATAGCTCTTTCCATTGCTCGCTGAGCAACTTTGAACTGACGGACTACGCCCACCGTGAGTGTCCACGACTCAGCAAAATCTATTATTGTCAAAAAGCAATGACGTAATTTATGGATGGTTCAAGTGCTTTTAGAACCCATTAATTATGCATGAAAGTAACTTCACTCTTTTATCATTACTTCTAGATTTAGTCCCAGTTTTAGTTCCATAACAAAAACTAATTCAAGTAACTGTGAAGTTCTTAAATAACTTTGCACATATTCGGTGAGTGTTAACCCTATTAGCACGTCTGCTCGAGGGATTTCTCTAGATTAATTTGGTCCTGTGCTTGTAGTTGCGGTTACCTATGAATTATTGTTTCGCTCGATGTAGATGCTACAGCTGTTTCGTATGTTGTAGCTGGTTTAAATGAAATATTAGTATATTTGCTAATTTATTTGTATTGTATAACTTATTTTCATTTATATTGAGTTAGTATAGGTTATATACCTATCCATATACCATTATAATTGTAAAGTTTGTCGATTTGAGGGCAGCTGTATGGCTTAATCACATTATAGTTTTTATAAACAGACGCAAGCCTTTAGTCACCTCTTCTGGTGCGTATTGGCTTAAACACCATCACTAACCACATGTGAAATTTCTCAAAATGTGTATTCAGTATGAATTCTGTAAGAATTGTATATAACGGCGTAAACAGTGTGTTGAGCTGTAATGATGTTGTAAATAGTCGATCTTCGTTTGGTTTTGTCAGGAATGACGCCAAATCTCCACTTGAACACTTGATGATCAATACTTTTGAATAAAAACTTCAAAATAACGAGTTTTACAGTTTATTACTTTTACATCAAGAGGTCCGTTCGCCTCGACAATTCAAACAAGAATGATCATAACAGCGGCCAGCGCCTGTATTTATAGCAAGTCTCCACTTCCAACTACCCGCACGCTGAATATTATAGTATAACAAAAAACTAAAAAGGAAAACTAAGTGCATGTTGACGCTCTTAAAAGTATTCTACTAGTAGTTTTCAGTATTTAGTAGAATATAGAATACAATGAACCTTTCTGCAGTTAATGTAGCTTATTAAATCTCTCTATCTTGTTAATTATAGTATTTATTTTTATAATATTAAACGAAAATTATTAGAACAAGAGTTTCAAAGAAGTGTTTTGTTTCTTCGTTCATTATCTTTTAAATACACCCAGTATTATAAAACGTATACCAGCATTATTCCAGCACTGTTTTTAATGAAGGTTTTTAGAAAACCAGAACTGATACGACCCGAGAAATCGATGCGGTATTAAACATTTTACGATAGGAGTATACAATCTACAACCTGGTGATAAAATAGTTTAATCATTGGTGTAGGCGTCTGAATCAGTTTCATTTATTTTATATTTTTAAAATGTAAAGAACAGACGACGATGGGGCCCTCTGTAAATAGTTTTAATATTTTTTTATTAAAACCTCTTTGTTATCATACTCTTTTTAAAATTAAAAAGGAATGTTGGCGCGCTTTTTCAAATATCGAGTTGTGTGTAAAAAAATAGTTGTGATTGCGTCATACTTTTCTTCCTCTCAAGTTTTGTTTTCATTAAATGATTGTTTTTATGTTCTTGAATGCACTAGCAGCCTTTGATTTCCTAAAATTGGCGATTCGGAAACAATTGAATTTCAAGAGATATAAACAAAACTTACATAAATAAAAACAGCAGTCTTGCTTAGGTTATGTGTATGCCAGGTAAATAAATATGGATATAACATTAATCCTCCATGCCTGTTTCAACTACTGATAGTGTGTTTTTCTCAGCTACAGATCCTTTAAAATCCTACATTATTTATTTATTTAACAACCAAACTTTGATGCATAATGGGTTCTTGAAAAATATCCATCGGGGAGCAATTCCACTGAATTCGTTTCATTTTATTGAGACAAATAGCTTCCTTTAGGGTCTTGTTTCACTACATTACGTAATTCACGATAAGAATTAAAATCCTACTAAAATATTAAACAAGTAACTGGGTTTCTCTGCAATCTTAACAACTCAATCACTTAAATCAAAGATGACAAAGAATCATGTGAGGTTAATTCGCATGAACGTAGGTTGGGTAAACAGCAAGAAAGCAAGCAGGTAAGAAAGCAAGAAATTGTAAAATGAAACCCTTTTATTTCTAATAATATTATAAAATTGCAGTTTTTTTTTTGTTGAGAGATTATCTATCATTACTATTAAAATTAATCAAAACACAAAGAATTGGTATACCCGTTCTGTCTGAAGCCTTAACCTTAACGTTAGCCTTAGCCTTAGCCTTTGTAACATAGAAAATAAAAAACTTGAGAGGGACCCCCGGATGGAACGAAGTTCCTTTCGATTAATTAGTGAGGGAATTGTAATAAAATTGAATTTTTTTAAGTTATAATAATTAGCTAATTAATTAATTATTTTAGTAACTAAATATTTTTTTTAATTTAAATTAAATATTTTGATCACAGCGCCATCTAACTATAATCATCTAAAACAAAATAAGGAATTGTTTTAAAAGATTTTAATCACAGCGCCATATAGCGATACACATCTAAAACAAAAAAAGTGTCGTGACAACTTTTTCATAAGAATTTCCGTCCAGCCCCCTTTCGATAACGCGCGATAAGGAACTTCGTTCCAAAAAAATGTGCGGTTCAGATAGTTGTTATGTAAATTGTCACTCATCACTCCTTAACACAACTAACATCTCGAAACTCTTAAACCTCCTCCTAAATTATTAAGTTCCCTTAAACTCCCAATTCTCAACCCAAATTATTAAGTTCGTTCTCAAATACATATAGTTTCTCTGTTTCTATTGATACGCTGTAGACGTAATCCTTAAGCATCTGTCCCTTCACGATAGGATCAGGTGTACTTTGAATTGTATTTCAGGCGAACAATTTAGTCTGATCGTTCTTGGTCACTCCCTGAAGGCAGTATTAAGGACTTTTATTGTTTATTTGTCGAGTCTATTGTTTCTCTTGGGCCAGACTTTCAGTTGATTGAGAAGTTTGTAAAGTTTGTTGTTTAGGAAGAAATATGTTGATGGATTTATCTTGATGATAAGTGGCATTTTCATGTCTTTGTTTGGTTAAGGTAAGTCTGATTGGTTAAGTAGAAAAGGCTTTTAGATTGAACTTCAGTAGATTTGGGGTAAGGTTGCTGTATCATAAGATCTTTTTAATTGTGGTTTTTTTGACCGACTTCCAAAAAGGAGGACATACTCTTTTTTATGTTTGTTCCTCGATACCTCTGATGTCAAGGCAATGGTCCAACTTAGGTTCCATTTGATTTTTAAAAAAATCGATCAAGTACTTTTTGATCTGTGTTTAAAAATGTGTATTTTGAACGGAAAATTTTCAGGATTTGCTATGCGTTTTTGGTTGTATTTTTATTTTATATGAACCGATTTCAATGATTCTTTTTTTGTTAGAAAGCAGATATTTTGAACATTATCTAAAATAAATTTGATAAAGATCTGACTGTTAATTTTTGTGCTATGCTTGAGAAATGGAAGTCGGTCGTTTTCATGTTTGTTATAAAAATATTAATAAAGGTATTTTATCAAATATTCTAATATCTCTTTTGTACAAATACCTACACGAACTGATTATGAAGTTTTGAGACATTTTGAGTGGTACTATAATCATGGGAAGCACAGTTGTCATCTCGCATACAATCTCATCTTACTTAAATACTATATCATATCCTAAAGATAATGTATAAATTCACAAAAAAATCCAATATTCAACTCCTCAAATTCTCGCTTCAATGAAACCGTGAGCACAAACTACCTAAGATATGTACGAATCTAAAATCTTTATTCAAAGACCCTCACAAGTTTTGAGAGTCGGGAATCTGGAGCTCTCGAGACTCGCTCTCATAAATCACGTGGTTTCAATGAATACGTCATCCGTGATACGACTGGTAAACTTCACCTGACCTCAGAGATGTTCGTTGGATCACGTTTTATCTCCAAGTTTTTCATGCCGTGAAATAATATTGGACAACGCGAATTTTCGGGACACTTTACCGTTTATTCCAGTTTGGAAAATATTTATTCGAAGTTTTTGGTAATGATTTCGATTTTCAAGTATTGTATCGATGCAGATGAAATAACAATTTTAATATTGAGTGTTCTCAAATTACTCGAGTTCGTGTCATTTGTTCGTTCGTCTTGTAATTAAAATAGATACTGAATCCAAGCGGTAGGTACCATAGTGCAGCAACCTTTAAAATCTGTTGTGGTAGCTAATGCATATTAGTAATTCATTTTAATTCCATCATAGTTCTTTACTATTCTCTATTTAATCAGAACCTTAGTCCATAACTAAACTCTTAAAGGTACACGTATCTTATCTCTTATTTATGAAAAGTCGTAAAAACTCAACTAAAACTTGATTTATGCTGCCAAATTGTGAGCAAAGTTGAGACACAGGTCGAAATATTAAATGTTCATAAATAAGTTAATATTTCATTTGTCAGCGTTATATGGAATTCGTCAGTCAAATCTTCCTTTTGTATAGCACCTGCTTTTGAAAATCCATTGTGATTCAGAAATATGATTTGAATTGGTTCTACGAAGGCACGTGTCAATGGATTTGTGGGAAACGCTGCGTTCTATTGTCAAGTTGAATTGCACGTGTGCCTTTCAGCCGAGTTCTTTGAAGAATTCCATTACGAGTTGGAAAATTACCATCGATTATTTCTGGATGGAGTATGTTTTCACTTGGGAGGTGAGATAGGGGAGAGAGTTGTTATGCTTTGTTTCGTGTTCAAAATGTGCTTTAATATGAATGGACTTAGTAAGTTATCTGCTTAAAATTTAGTTTGTAAATAATATAGTAAGTTAGACAAATACGCAGTTTAAAGAATTTAAACATCTTAGAGAATAGCAATGTATTAAAACTTGTTTTACGAGGTGAAGAGTTTCTCATTAACTGTGCAGCTGAACCTGCAAAAATGTTCTAGTATAAAGCAAAAACTGCCAATTCTCTACTTTAGCGGTTTTGTTTGCTAAGCGGCCATATATTACAGTATTATTATGTCGTTTTATCCACCGTTTCCAACCTCTCCAGGATACAAAGACTTTCCCTAACAAAGAAATCCGGGGCACTTGAAAATTTTAATATTTCAACGCTTTTGTGGACTTGGCGACTATTGTCCAAATCCTTCGGAAGAACGCTTTTATCATTGTCTCCAAATTAAATACTGGCAGAATGTTCCAGTTCGGTATCCACGTAATCAGAGGGGTAATTTTGGAATTTTCCATGACAACTTTGTTTTTAAGTATTTTAATTAACTAGATAAGCTAACATGTTTTTGATGGTTTTAAAAAACATCAAAATTATTTTGCTTAGTTATGCTCTCTGTATTATAATCGAACAAATTATCGTTTGTTTAATGAAAAAATCTTAACAATAAATGGACAAACAACGGCCAGATTTTGTGCCAAACTATCAAACACTTAAGGCATCAAACTCCTAATATCTTTCGACAAGCTTGCTCTCAAGTCCTTTTAGAAAAAAGATAAATAAACGTTCCTGACAACCATTAAAATTTCTCGACATTTACCGATTACAATAATAGATGAAAAATTCTAATCACCAAAAATGAGAGGAGGAAATATAACGGCACCTGGGAGACATTTAATAATTCCAGAAATCGAAAGATAACCAAAACGTATAAATATGAATCTCTCTTTTTATTTCGAGAGGGAATTTGAAGGATGAAAAAGTCTTAATGATTTCTCTTTGAGTATTTCATTACGTTAATGCTTTGCATTATGATGATTAGACTCCGATGGTATTGTGATTGGATAGGTAGGTAATGTTTTTTTAAATGTAAAAGTTTATGGGACTGTTGGTAATGTTAACTGTAATGATCTGGAGACTGGATTTGTAATGTAATGAGTGTATTCTTGAAGCTTTTCTTTTACAAATTAAACTTTATTGACATCGAAGATTTGATCATTGTTCAACATGTTTTTTTTATTTTTACTATACTCTTATATTATGTGTCCATGTTCAAAATTATTCGAAGGATTCTTCTATATTGTGAATAAAAATGTTTCTAAAAGAAGTTTGCAAGTACAATTTTCTACGTAAACACTGCAGCCATTACGCCTTTCTCGTTACATTCCCTGCATTGTGCACCCAACCTCTTGCATTATACAGTTTCAAACTAGCTTTAGAATTTAAGTCGATTCACGTAAAATCTTTAGTGACGAAGCTTCAAAGACTGGGAAGCCTTCGAGAATTGTGAGCTACGACTTGGTTGTTTAAGGTTAAGTTTTCACATATTAAAACTGAAATTTATGCGCATTCAACAGAGGACTCTGGAGAGTCGAAGTTTCCACATTTATTATGGCTGTAAAGTGGAACTTTTGTATTCAAGGGCGTTGATGGAAAACGCTTAGTTATTTAGGTTGATAATGAGAAAGGTTTTATAAGTAGTTACCAGTAATAATTGATTGATGTAAGTTACTATTGAGATTCAGATTGTGATTGAGAGACACTTTGACTTATTCTCATTTAAAGGTATAAACTTTTTTGTACGGGAAGCCGTATTCATCTTTAAACACATGTAGTACTATACAAAATACAAATAAATTATACTTAAGAAACAGAAATACGAAAATAATACAAAGAAAAGACTAAAGACAAGACCATACGATTTTCAGTTGAAGAAGTTCCCAAAAGTGGTCTGGCAATTTCGTAAACATTCATCTAATATACTGCAGGCATTGCCGCACTAATAACTCTTCTTGTTGGTTCCTGGAGCGCATTTTCCTTAAATTATAAAGCTTATTAACTATAGTTCCCTGGTGAGCTGTAAGCGTCTGCGATGGAGTTCCGGTTTGGGGGCGTAAGCTGATTTAAAATACTTTATCGCGGAGAAACGTAAAATTAAATGAAAATAACAATATTGATGGAAATTAAATTCTAGAAATTTAATTTTGAGTAAACGATGTCTCTCTTCGTTGTAGTGTTAAGTATAATGGTAATATTTTTCTGTATCGAGCCTACAAGTTTCAAATATCTCTAACTTGTCCCAGTTCCTTTACGACATTAAAAATAATTGAAAAGATTATAAAACTCTGTTTAAAAATATAAACATTCTTTGGTTTACTTCTACGTCTAGTCTTTGGTTTTTTGTATGTCTTTCATTGTCTATAATTTTTGACATACTCACAGATCAGAAACTGAATTACTTGGACTTACTTTTTTTGGAATTTTTATTACATATTCGGTTTACCACAATTATCTTAATTTTACAATGGAATCCAAGAAGAATACTGACAGCAAAGAACCTGAAAATAACAGTGAGGGAAGTGATGGAGCCACTGGAGATAATAACCACACATATGATGTTCAAAATATGATGGCTTTGGAAATGTGCTCAGCTGATGATATCAGGTAAATCATTGCAACGATAAGTAATTCAAAATTGCCACTGAAGAAGATCTAGCTGAAACACAATCTATTTCAAAATAAAATTGTACACAGAGAGTATCAGAACTTTTACGAAATCTGTATGATTAAGAATTTCGTATTGTTATTCATTTATTCTCTTTCAGACAAAGAATGAAATCAGTATTAGCATCGAGAATCGAACAAAAGACACCAAAAACAACGAACAATATTAATAATGAAGAACAATCTACACTGGCTTCTCAACAGAAAGACAGATCTGCTGAAAATAAAAATGAAAACTCACAAAAGCCTCCAGATATCAAGCCTAACAACGTAATTATATTAGAAAATGAAGGGACGTCAAGGAAAAGGCCAGGACGGCCGCCCGAAGCAGGCTGTTCTAAAAAACGAAAAATAACTCAAAAAGTTGATTTTTACAAAGGAAAATTGTCGAATGTCGTTCATCTCAAAAGACGCAATTTTCACAACAGACATCTTTATCGTAATTGAAAAACGAATTGCCGTGAGATTGGGACTGTCTCCTCAAAATTCCAATCAAAATATAGTCTAGTCTCGGACCTAATCAAAGTCTAGTGTTCAAGGGCTCTTTAATAAAGTGCCGTCCATTCCTTGTTTCTTTATCAGAGTTAAGATCGTTTACGTCCCGCTGTATCCCGTGCAGTACTATCGTGTTCCAGCAATCTCTTAGCGGATCGTATCATATCGGAAATTGAATTTCCGATTGGCTCCGAGTGCAAGCTGCCTGTAATGGATGGTCCCGCGGACCCTGTTTCGCGGAGTTCATGAGAATGATAGATAGAAACACTTGAAACTCGTATCTGAAACGTTCCGATGTGGAAATTGACGGATATTGATGTAGTCCCTTCTCTCGCCTCTGTTTATTTGCCTTCCCTTCGAATAAATACTGTTTATTCGGCTGAAACGCTGAAGCCGGCTTTTGCATGGTAAATTTTGTTGTGAACAGAGTGTTTTGGACATTATCGAAACCGGTCTTTATCGCGTTATTCGCTTTGTTCTTCGTAGATTTGTGAATGTTTTTATTGTTCTGAACAAACTCTGAATAGTTTTTGTCTGAATATTTTTTTACCGAATTGTATTTGTTTTAGAAATGTGAAAGTTGTATACAAATATTGAATTACAATTTCCAGTAATATTTGCTATGGTTTTTTGTTATACTTTATAAATCGTAATTTATAACCTAAAATTTTAAATACTAAAAAAATAATTTTTCAAAAGGAATTTTGTAAGATTAGCCCAAAAAACTTCAAATTTTTCAAAACTACCCTCTCATATTAACAACATAGATAGCGTATTATAAACGTATTTTCAAATATCCGTTGAAATTCCCAACGTGTTGCACGTCCTGAATGTTTTGTACGGGTTTTGACATCTAATGTAATATGTAGCCGGATAAATTGGGTTCGAGAACACCCGTATTGATAAGTAAACTGATATTAATATTGGCGTCTTTGAGATAATGGAAAGGAACATTTTTAATATATTTTGAAGGTATATGCTAGTATACCTAGTCTTCTTTATTAGCTTTTATTGAATAGCTGACGGTCCAATAGTGATAAGCAAAAAAGACCGAGACCACACAGATTTGAGTAAAACCAAAACCAAGACCAATACTTATCGTTGCTTGGTCTTGCTTTGCTCATCACTACAGTCCAACATGTAATTTTGAAATTAAAGATTAAATGGATGTGAAATGATTTTCTTAGAACAAAATCTTTAAAAGTATATATCTCTGAAACTTTTTTTCGTTAGCGCACGTCCTTCATAATAATAATATGACCGTGGAAATTCTGTACACATCAACAGGTGTTAGTAAAAATAACCGCTCCGAAACATCAAGAGGGATTAGAATATACAACCCTTGTAGACGTTTATTTTGTTGTGCTGTACTATTTGTACACAAGAGAAAACAAACAGTGACTTAAAGTAAGTAAATAGTACGTACGTATAACGCACATATGCAGAGCTTAAGCATGAGCTTGCTTCGTTACATGATTATAATTATATAGTTACTATAGTCGTGGTGGCCGAGTAGTCGAAGCGCGTCCCACCGAACGGGAGGTCGCGGGTTCAAATCCGGCCGGCTTGTACCTCTAAATCTAAATGTGAATAAGATTTATGTGCAATTTTTCACAACACCATGGCTAAAAACGGTGAAGGAAAACATCGTGAGGAAACCTGCTTGTCGGAAAAGGGTTCTAAAAATCCTTTGCAGATATGTGAAGTCCCCAATCCGCATTGGGCTAGCGTGGTGCACTATACCTAATCCTTCTTCTGAGGAGACCTGAACCCAACAGTGGGCAGTAATGGGTTGGTACAGGAACTATAAGAGTCACTACGATGGTCGCCGCTGTAGATCCTGGCTACACATGAGTTACAGTGGTGGGAGTGAGAGGTGGACAAATACCCGAATTAGTTACTATCACTTAAACCAGCAATATCTTTGCGCCTAGTATTTACATCAAGAGCTCTTCTCAAGCCTCGTTTAAAACAAGATTAAAAGCACTAAATATTCTAGACTTTGTACCAGAATTTAAATTAAGAACTGTCGTGTACATTTTATGCTAGTTACTTCCCTTCTAACGTTTTAGAATTTGCTCAGGGAGTCCTGGAACTTAGGTAATGACTTTAGAACTGTTCAAGGGAGAGTTCTAGTAGACAAAATTAAGCCTGTAGCTGGGTCTGAAATTAAGACAGTAAAAGTGAAATTGAATACTTTTAAATCTGATATTTGTACTTCAATTTCATTAGATATTAGTTAGTACTTAGTTATTAATAAATCATACAAATCATAAATGAATTCAATCTAGACTCGAGATTTCCACTACGAATTTAACCAAAAAAGAAATTTTTTTTTCTAGAATTAAATTGTAACAACTTTAAGTAACAAATAATAATTATTAAAATATTATCCATTAGGGAATCAAATCTATTTGCAAAAACATAAAGTTCAATTTAATAAAAAAAATGTGTAGTGTGTACTATGTAACAAATTGTTGAATTATCCTCCTACCATAGGGTCACAAATAATTTGAAATTCAACAATCTAATTGCATTATTATGGACTGTCATTAAACGGAGGTAGCCCGAAGCACTCTCAGAGGTACATGACATGTCCACGATGTCATGTTGGACTCATAACGACTTAACTTTGTCAAGGGTCCTAATTTGAACTCATGGAAATGTACAACGCATGCTAATCACACTTTTATGTTTGTAGGTCCCTATGGTGTAAGATATTAGGGGTGGTAGGGATGAAAATTCAAAATGTTTAAAATTTTACTAAAATAAAAAAATGGCTTTGGCATGTGCAATGGATCTATCATACTATTCCGTTTGTATTTTCATTTCATACAGCATATGCTTCTGTACTGTAACAACCCATTACTGCCCACTGCTGAGCTCAGGTCTCCTCCGAAGAGGGGTTAGGCATAGTCCACCACGCTTCTCTAATGCGGATTGGGGACTTCACATATATTCAAAGGAGTTTTAGAACCCTTTTCCGCTGTGCAGGTTTCCTCACGATGTTTTCCTTCACTGTTTTTAGCCAGTGGTGTTGTGAAAAATTGCACATAAATCTTTTTCATATTAAGATTTAGAGGTACAAGCCGGCCGGTTTTGAACCCGCGACCTTCCGTACAGAAGGCAAGCGCTTCAACCACTCGGCCACCAACGCCTATACTATATGCTTCTGTGAATAATCTAAATAATACAGTACATCAAACATTTACCCAAACATTCTTTGCGTTTCTTTTTAAAATCAGATTGTAATAAAGAAATACAAAACATTATATTACTATTTCCTAGAACCTAAAGATACACCCATGTACTTACTGATTTTTGTGCGTAAAGTTTAAATAAACAAAAAAAAACTTGAGAGGTGTCATGGGACACCCGAATAGAATGAAGTTCGTTTCGATTAAAACATATCTTATATATTTTTTTCCTAACGTAACGCGCGATAAGGAACGTGTTTTAAAAGATTTTGATCACAGCGCCTTGCCAGTGACAACTTTTCGCAAGATTTTTTTCCGTCTAGCCCCCTTTTGATAACGCGCGATAAGGAACTTCGTTCCAACACTATAGTAAAGTGTGAATCGTATTAAAAACATTAATTAAATGCATAGTCCATACTTACACACCACTCCACACCGAACTGAACTCGCTCGCTTTATTAATATTTAATTAATTAATGCATCAACTTAGTTCCTAGACAGGAACTTCGGGGAGTTCAGTTTCAGAGCTTTAACTATCGTATGTACTTTGAAAATGTTAATCAGTATAATATTGATAGCATATTGGATTGTAAATTCTGTGAATGTATAAAATTACTATATGACGCTTATTATTTTGGAATAGTTATTAAAAACTAAAATATTGTTATAAATACTATCAAGCTAGTGCATGTCAATAAGAACATGAACTGAAAATTCCACGTCATATTTGTATTTTGCGTTCATAGTTTTTTATTTTTTGTCCGCTTTTAACTTTTGACATCAACAAGAATAAGTATATCATCAATGTTAAAAATAAAGTATATCATTCACTATTTTCTGCTCCCGTTTTTCATTCTAGTAGCCTAAACGTATTTTAGGTACAATTTGAATTTGGTCTATAGATGTTGCATCGGAGTTAATGACGGGTCTTAGAATATGCTTCGTTCCATTAAGTTTGAGATTTCTTAACTAGTTCGAATACTGTTTAGTTTGTAGAGGACCGTATGTACAAATAAACTCCGTAGAGAGTTATGTGAGGGTGTTTTAACCTATACAGTTTTTGTTGTAAAATTGAGTTATTTCGTACTATTCTTTAACACATATTTTACAATTAACAGGGCCTAGTTGAGTTTTCAACTGATATTATTTAATTAAATTTGAATCAAAAACATATCATGGAAGGTTTATGGGATATTTATATGTTTTCAAAGAGTTACCCCAAATTCGATTCCTTCGACGAATAGTAAGATGAGATTGGCATCTCATTTCAAGCTCAAGATCACGAAGTCGATCCTGAGTTAAATATGACACGCGGAAGCCCAAAATAAGCAGATTGTTTGCGTGCCCTTGTCAGATAACTGCATATTGCATCTTCACAACACACTATAAGGATTTATACGGCTAAATTCGCGTCACTAACCCCATCAAATGTCAGATGGGGCATGTAGCTACAGCGCGTAAAAAAGAAATATCCCCCCTCTAAATCCAACTGGCCTTATGTCAACGATGTAATCAGTTATTATGGACGAACGTAAAATATTCCATCATTCCAAATAAAGGCCGTTTACTCAATATTGCAGTATAGCCTTTCACGGTATGAAAAATTGTTTACTGGCTTAGCGACACGCTCCCTACTAGAGTTCCGTAGTAAAAAACCCTAATTTCCTGCACCCTTTCATTTATAACCCGGCAATCTGGAGGCCCGTAGCTTATTTATGGGGGTCGTGGGTGTTTGATGGGTGGGAGTAAGAATGCGTAATGATAAGGCTTTAAAGGAGCATGCAGTCCTGCGACTTGCGTTTTTGTCGACTTTATGCTAAACGAAGATAGAAATCTATTTAATTTGGCTTTATCTTATTATATTAAGTACACGTATTTGAGGCGCATTTTTACTAACTACTATTGTTTCTCACTATCAGTAAAACATGAAGTAAAGCTTTAGAAAATTGCTTGCACCTAATGCCAAGTATACACTATTACTTCACGCATCTCTTCTTGTAGTCTTGTCTTTTCATCTACCACTTCCAACAACATTTCTAAATATTATTCAAAGCTAAAAGTCTCAAGTTTACACCCTGAAAGACTCACTGCATTTTCATGTAGAGCATTTTTACGAGTGCTAGTTCGGGTGTTGGCGATCTTTTTGATATGTTATCATCGCTTTCGTTCGAGCCCGCGTAACAGCTCTTATCTCCAGCCTTTATTGTGCCACAAGAGGTTGGAAGGGGTTTTTTGGTACATCCAGGTTTTACGAGTGCGATATGATTTAAGTAAAGACTCATAAATTCGCGATTAAAGTAATGACGGTTATATTATTAGGGGAATTAAATATGTAAAAGGATAAGTCATAACTCCAGCCTTTGTGAATTAAGTTCCTATTCGTCTTATATCTTTATTTTATTTAGAAACTCTTGAGTAATATTGTACATTTTGAATTGAAAGAACATAAATCCATTTCGACAAATAAATTATTACTTTCACAAACTTTCATACTCAATTGATTCAATTGACATCAAAAGCAATCTATTTAAATGGTTTCCATCTAAAGTTCTAAATTGGCACTTTCAGTAAATTCAGGCAAGATTCCCAGACGTTCGAAATATTAGTCTGGATAAAAGTATTAGGTTAAAATATTCAATATAAGCGAGAAAAGATTGGGTGCTTGCTAAACAGCCGTAAAGGATAATTTAAAAGGAGGCCAAAAGTACTTATTCTCACGGACGACTTTTTGGACACATGTTCAAAATCGCTCAACGTATTATGGTTCAATGTCCAACGTTTAGCGATCAAAATGCAATACTAGGAAGATACTATTTTATAGCTAAAACTGAATTTGTCATGTAACTTTTCATTTTGAGCTTTGGATTGAGGGCATTAAGCATAAAATTGAATAGACTTGGTGACCAAAATTTCAACGTTGAAAAAGAGTTTGTGAGAAAGAGGCCTAAGTGTATTTTGCTTGGAGTAATAAATTTCGCAGCTTCGCTAGCCTTAATCTCTCAGTATTTATTTTTTCCCGGCTTCTCTCGGTTCAATATATTAAGTGAAACCTTTTCATGAAATCCCTGCGAATTACTGACTAAAATCGGGGGTTCTTTAAAGGTACATTTTAATTATTTCACGTTAAGATTTAAGGAAAGAGTTATGTTCGCAAGTTTATTTTAAACGTTAAAATTAAAAAGATTCAAATGATCACTACTTTTATTGAATTTAAGCATAATTTAAAATACTAAATAGGTTTCTTTATTGATCATCATCATCATCATCATCATCATCATCAGCCTCGTCCACTGCTGGACATTTGCCTCTCCCAAAATACGCCACTGAGCTCGATCTTCTGATCGTCTCATCCAGTTGTTACCGGCCACCTTTCTTAGGTCATCGTTCCATCTAGCAGGGGGGCGCCCAACACTACGTTTACCACATCGCGGTCTCCACTCTAGTCCACTTTATTGATCGTTTGCAACTAACTCCTCTAAAATCTCATTGTAAAGTTTTCATCATATGTATTTAGTAAATCACAACTACTTATAATGAATTTCATATTACTAACTTCTTTGAAGGTCAGTCTGATCTCTAAAAATAGCTGAGGTGAGGTTGAGGTTTCTCAGAGCTACATTGAATAGACTAAGAGATTACAGATTCATTATCTGAATGCCTGTATCTACTAATGTTATCCGACTTTAATAAGTTTCTTTTTCAAGAAAAGTAATGGCTATTTTCCAAAAAAAATGAATGTGTTTATATCGAATGTTAAAGAGTCAAAGTTAATAAATGAACGCTAAAAATGGGAATATTATATTTAAAGTTTTTTGGTCTATAATTAGTGCACTCATGCCAACAATGTCTTTCTAAGTAAAATATCGATAATTCTCCAAGATTAAATAGCGTTTGACATTAAATGTATTTGGTTTCTAAAGGTCTATGCCACTAGCATTATATGTTATTACCTCTTCAGTGAAGGTATCTTGCCTACTTCTACAAATGTGCCAAAATTGTTTGGGTTTGTTAATATTCCCCGATCTCATTATCTGTACTACATACATGGTGTATATTCCTTGCAAAATTCGTCGAGAATTCGAAACGAGAAACAAGCGAGTGTTATTTACACTATGGCACTGCTTAGTAATAGCAAGTTTAGTTTACTAGTCAGTCTCAGATAAGACTTGAGATATCTCAAGTGTTACGAAATGGTCTAAATCCTGCCATATCTTTGTAACTGAGAGGTATATTCGCACTAAACTATTGAACCAGTAAATAGTTTCTCAAGACTCGTGCTCGTTGTTTTATCAAATTAGAAGCTGTACACATTTGGAATATTAAATGAGGTACGTTGTAACTAAACGTTCTAGAAGCTAAGGATTTTGATAAAGTTTATATTAGTAAATGGTGTATTTGAGATTATAAAGATTGTGACGTCTATACTACAGATTATTCAAAAAATCCAGAAATTGTAGCATTGATAGAGCATACCAGACGAAACCTTATTACAATTGTTTATGACTGAAAATTGAGCCATGTGAACGCAAATTCCATAATTTGTTACAGATCAAATCATAACGTGTCTAGGAATAAGCAGTTTTAATCATATTATAAAACAGTAAATTCATTTAAGGATACACTTATGATGATATATTAACATCATCATCATCATCATCAGCCTATAGACGTCCACTGCTGGACATAGGCCTCCCCCAAACCTCGCCATAACGACCGGTCCTGCGCCGTCTGCATCCAGTGACCTCCCGCGATCTTGACCAGATCGTCGGTCCATCTCGTGGGGGGTCTACCAACGTTGCGCTTACCGGTTCTTGGCCGCCACTCTAGAACTTTTCGGCCCCAACGGCCATCTGTTCTTCGCACAATGTGTCCTGCCCATTGCCACTTCAAAGATGCAATTCTTTGGGCTATGTCGGTTACTTTAGTCCTTCTGCGGATCTCCTCATTTCTGATTTGATCACGCAGAGAGACACCCAGCATAGCCCTTTCCATTGCTCTTTGAGTGACTCTGAGTCGTCTGATAAGACCCATCGTAAGCGGCCAAGTCTCTGATCCGTAGGTCATCACTGGCAACACACACTGGTCAAAGACTTTCGTCTTGAGACACTGCGGTATTGTGGACGAGAAAACTTTCCGAAGCTTCCCGAACGCTGCCCAACCGAGTTGGATTCGTCGCTTGATCTCTGCATCGAAGTTGGACTTACCTAATCGGACAGTTTGTCCCAGGTATACGTACTCGTCAACAACTTCAAGCACAGAGTCTCCGATAGTTATTGGAGAAGGTACGACATGGACATTTGACATAAGTTTCGTCTTGTCCATGTTCATTTTTAGACCTACTTCCAAGGAAACTCTGCTGAGATCATTGAGCATTGCAGAGAGTTCCTCCGCGGTTTCAGCCATGATCACTACATCGTCGGCGAATCGAAGGTGAGTTATGTACTCGCCATTTATGTTGATGCCTAGCCCTTTCCAATCCAGAACCTTGAAGACATCCTCCAGGGCAGCGAAGAACAGTTTTGGTGATATGACATCACCCTGTCTCACGCCGCGCTCTAGAGGTATTGGTTTCGAAGCCTGGCCTTGGAGTTGGACTGACATAGTGGCGTTTTCATACAGGAACTTCAACACTTCGATATACCGGTAGTCGACCTGGCACCGCTGAAGGGACTGCAATACAGCCCATGTTTCGACCGAATCAAAGGCTTTCTCGTAGTCCACAAACGCCAAGCACAGAGGCAAGTTATACTCCTCGGTTTTCTGTATAACTTGTCGCAGCGTATGTATGTGGTCTACGGTACTATAGCCTTTTCGGAAAACCGGCTTGTTCGGGAGGCTGGAAGTCGTCTAGCCTGCGTGAGAGACGATTCGTGATGACCCTCGAAAACAACTTATAGACATGGCTCAGGAGCGTAATGGGTCGATAATTCTTCAGAAGGGTATTATCACCCTTCTTAAAGAACAGTGCGACCAAACCCCTAGTCCATGCCCGTGGCGTTTTTCCTTCGAGTATGACGGTATCGAAAAGCCTCTGAAGAGCCTTGAGGACAGGTTTCCCTCCCGCTTTCAGAAGCTCAGCCGTGATACCGTCATCACCCGGCGCCTTGTTGTCTTTGAGCTGTTTGAGGGCCATCCTAATCTCGTACAAGCTGACGTCCGGGATGTCTTCGGTGTAGTGTCGGGTAAGTTTGGCTCTTGGGTCTTTTGCCAGATTTGTCACGGGTTGTCGAGTAGATGTGACAACTGTCCATAGAACCTCTCGATCTCACCCAGAAGCTCAGGACCCGATGAAACAACTCTGCCATCAATGGTCCTCAGTTTTGCCAAACGACTCTGCCCAATAGACAAATCTCTCGCGAATACTTTGGTGCCTTTGTTTCGCTCTATGGCTTCTTCAATACGCTTGGTATTGAATCGGCGCAGGTCTCGTTTTAAAGATTTAGAGATTTGTCTATTGAGGTGTCGATGTTTAATGGCATCATCTGAGGATTGCAGAGTCATTTCACGGCGTTGTTCCATAAGCCTCAGGGTAGAGTCCGACAGTCTTCTGGTTCTGTTTGTACGGTGGGCCTTGAAGAACTTAGACCCTACCGCTTGGACAGCTTCCACAAAACCGTCATTGTACTCGTCCACTGTGCCGGCCAGGCTATTAAAGCGGTTCTGGAGTTCGAGCTGAAAGCTCTCGGGGTTTTGAATGTGGGCTTGTGCTGGTCGGAGCGTAGACTTCATCAGCCGGGATCTCTCAAGCTTGATCTTGAGATTCAGCGTGCCTCTTACCATTCGGTGATCGCTTCCAAACTTAATGGCATTGATCACAGAGACATCGCTGAATATTTGCCTTTTTGTCGACATGATGAAGTCTATCTCGTTTTTGGTCGCACCGTCGGGTCTCATCCAGGTCCACTTCCTGTGGTCTCGTTTTCTGAAGAAGGAGTTCATCATGTATAAAGCCTCCTTCTCCAGAAAACCCGCCAGTAAGTTTCCTCTGTGATTCCGACACCCGACTCCAAATTGCCCCACTCGCAGCTCTCCCTCAGAACGTTTGCCCAGCTTGGCGTTGAAGTCCCCCATGACATATTATAACGCTAATATTTAATCGAAAAGTAAGGTTACACTATATCACATCTCCTAATACACAAAAGGAAAGCCAATGTAGTAGAAAACTAGATGAGACTAGCACAGAGCCGTCGCACGTAACCACTAGGTTTTGCAATGTAATTTCAGTGGCCATCATATCTGTCTAGTTGGCCAGATGCAAGGCACGTGATACCAATGTGGAAGCAATTTGAACTCGACAGTCGTTTTATTGAAACGACCTTTACACTTCGTTTGAAGAAGTCTCCAATTTCGCTATTGTTGAGCTGTTTAGTTGATTTTGCGTCAGTTGGATGAAAACGGGTCAAGGTTTAACTGGATTATAGTTATTGTTAGTGTCTATTAGATTGTCTTGTTAGATTTGAAGATTATGTAAGATCGTGAACATATTTTAAACTATACCAAATGTTTATACTATATACTATATCTTATATTGATTACCTTGACTTTTGTACATTTGATTGGACTATATTATATATATATATTTTATATTATATATATATTTTGTATTTAAAATACCCACTTATTATCTATCTCTTATTATTAAAACACTAGATGACCCCCGCAACTTCGTCTGCGTCACAAAGGGGATCAAACAGTACTCGCAATGCCGTCGCGTTATTATTTGTGCGGCCCGAAGTACACTCACATATTCATTGCGTTTTATACTCGTGATAACTTCTAAACCAAAAGTCCGATTGGAATAAAACGAAAAGTAATTTACTTCTACATTAATACTCTTTATAATATAGTACTTAATTTGGATAAGGATTAATATAACGATACTCATTTAACGTTAAATTCAATTTTGGAACGAAATATTATTTTTATAAATATAAAGCGGTTATTGTGACTAAACTATGATAGTTAGATATATGCTGTCGCGGACTTTTTTGTTTGTCTTCAAAAGACCTAAAAACCCGTAGTACATCATTTTGTTCTATTGTCAATAGTTTTTGCAGCGTACGCATAAATAGGTTTCCGATTTTTCACCTTTTGTTACATATTCGATATTTTCATGCGGATCCCTAATTTGTTTGAAAATATAGCCTATAACCTTCCTCGATAAATGGACTTTCCAACTGTGAAAGAATTTTTGAAATCGGACCAGTAGATCCTGAGATTAGCGCGTTCAAACAAACAAACAAACAAACTCTTCAGCTTTATAATATTAGTATAGATTTTTCATTTCAGGAAAATGAGACTTCATTCCGTACTTGACTTTGTAATTATCCAACAAAAGCTAATCATGATACAAAGACTAAAAGGGTTGCAACTGATAACATACAATTGTGACTCTTTTTTGATCTTATCTGCTATTTCATCTGTGGCAATTTAATTCATGTAATCTGAGCGAGTGACGGAACTAACAAAATTGGACTTGTTACGAATGTCGCCTGGTTCAAGCTGGTTCTTGATTAAAGCTATTCATCCCTTCTGAATGGCAGTCGCCAAATGAGGCGTCAGTGTCACGCCGGAATAAAACTACTTCAAATAAATGAACCAAATGTACCACTGGTGTCAGAATGAGGTCACATTTTGAGAATCTTCGTCTGTTTTGTTTATATAAATAATTCCGTCAGAGCAGCTTTTATTTCAGTAATGACCCGCATTGTTAAAATACAAGATTTCGCGGCAGCATCATTATAAATTGATAGAAACATTTCGTTTACCAAAACATCTTTTGAGGAAACTTTGCGGCCATTTGTCCCTTTCGCGAAAGCTATTAACTTCCACCAAAAGGTTCCTATAATGGCCTTGGGGTATTAGTGACCCCGCTGAGCGTAAGGACCTTTGCCGTTTAGCGCCTCCCGGCGGGCTTCCGGTTGAAGTAACGGTCGAAACGTCATATCCGGCAACTTAGATTGCTTTCAATGATTGATTCCTTGAGTGCTGATGAAGTGTTGCTCTGAGTGCCAAGCAATCTCGCGTTCGCGGAATATGAATGATGAAAGGCGGGAAAAACGACCTTGTGGATTCTGTTCTTTGAAAAACTGTTCGCAATTTCTCCTCAACGATTTCGAATTGAATATTTCATCTGTAGTTTACGAAATGATCCGCAGATGGACAAGAAGTATAGAAAGAAAAACGGAATAATCTTTCGATAAGGTCTCGTTCGCATAAAAGGTTCATTTAACCCGAAACTTAGTTCGGAATGGTACACAAAATATTCCATATTTGTGTCTCGAAGCGTAATTTCCCCGATTCACACACAATTCCGTAAAATGCAATCCGATCCCCGTATAAAGTTTTTATTTACCGCTTGTATCCCTTCGGCCGAGTTTGGCGAGGCATCAGCATATACACATAGTAATATACAATTTAAATTGTGTCCCAAACTCGTAAATGCGAAGCCCGGACTTATGGTATTCATGTGGAGACGACCCTTTAGTTTTTACAGCCCTTATGTTTTGGACGCCCTAAATAACTTTCGAGATGTGTATTTGATGAACAATTTGCATCATTTTACGGACGATTGCGGCGTTCCATGGAACATTTGTGGAATTTTGCGTTTTGTGGATTCGTCTGATGTTTTCACTGTCCGTGTTGGGTGGCGTGAAGTTATTATGGTTTGTTATGAGTTCTGATTTGAGAGCTATCGTACTGCTTTTATTAGTTACAAATATTATATTACTATCTTTTGTAATATAAGGCTATCTAAGAATAATAATTTCGATTAGAACGAAAATCTATTCTGTAGTTTCAAATTAAATCATGAAACAGCTGGTCAAACCTTGAACTATATGATTCAAAATAATTATGTAATTACTTTAACGAAACTTTCAAGGCCCTTCACCGATAATTTGATATAAAAACAGTTATCTAGAATCTAGACACGCTTTGTGTGACCTGAACTAATTTAACATTAATACCAAAATAGTAGCTGATAAGAGACACGTTTCTGCCAATAATTTCACTGAATACAGACCTAAAACATTTTAAATCATGGAATATATCTGTAAAATTAATATAAATCACTCACCTGAGGTTGGAATTTGGTGAAACCTTCGCACGCGAACCTCAGAACTTAATAATTACAGTTATAGCCAAACTTCAGAGTGATAGTATGGAATAATTAAAATATTGTCCTTGTAGGAAGGGGCACTTGGTTCATCTGGTCTGGGATATTATGGACTAATGGACAGAAATACGCGTTAAGTTCAGTTTTGTAATTATGTCCAATTATTTTTTTTTTGAAGTTTCCTTAAAACTATTTGTATTGAACAACCTACTACAGTACACTTATCGTTTCATTAACGTCTATTTTGAACGTTCCGGTTTTTCAGGGAGCTTAGGTACAAAAATCAAACAACCTTGTTTTCCTATAAAATGAAGTTCAGATACTATATTCAAGATTTATAACGCTATATTAATCAACATCATCATCTCAAATTAGAATTACCGCAGTTTCTAATCCCTCTTAATTTCTTTCTTCAGTGTCCCGCTTCATCTTTTACTTTAAGCTTAAAACAAAAGGGTAATCCCTGGCCCTTCCGTAAAGTTTGTCAACTGCCTTCAAGGGACCGATAGCTCGACTTCAGTAATTTTAACTAATGACTTCGCGACACTGTGCGAACCCTAACACCTAAACTCCTCTCCATACTTGAAGGCAGTACTTGAGAAATCGCACTTGTTCTCCATACGACAGTTCATGTCATATATTAAGCTTGAAGATGTACGTCAGGAAAATTCGTGAAAAATATACGGGTGATAGCATTCGTCCTTGAAACAGACTTAGGTATACTACTCTACTACTTTTGGGCCAGTTGCATGGATTACTAATATTCATTTGTTCATACATAGTACGTATAAAGGGTGGTTCTGTATCTCTGAACCAGCTGAAGTGGTGTGAATAACCCGTCGAAATTAAACTTAGTATTATTTTAATGTTTGGAAACGGTGAAAATTTATTCTGACATTGTAAAAAAAGGTTAAGCAATTTCAATAATTAAATGGTTCTATGTTTTATTTCGAGAGATTATTCACTCTACTTCGGCTGGTTCAAAGTAACAGATCTACCTTGAATGTTTCTTGTATTTCGAAGAGTATACGATATATTTTCATGTCCGTTCATTCGTTTTCAATATGGACTTACTTGAATCAAACCAGTATCATTTTAGTTGGCACGCCGTTTCTCCTGTTATTTATTCTCTAAAGCTTTAAGTACAAAGTGATGGAAGTCCTCGTCGTAATTACGTGTTCATTTCGGAGGCTTCTGGTTTTGTATTCAAGCTTGCATAACCTCTTTCCGTTGATCTTTTAATGGAATCAAATCTGTGGAGATTTCATTCTCGTTACAGATGTTGATGATTAAGGAAATTTGGAGTAAATTGTAATTGCTATAAATTTTATAACTTTTACATGTATGCTAAATTAAATATGTAAGTAAATTTCATAAAAAAATGGCTGAATTAGATTGTTCATGGGAATCTGAATTCTTTAGACACATCATAATCATTTTGACTAGTATGTTAATAACACGAGAAAGAGAGTAGAAATACATGAAGCAAACAGCTATTACTATCAATTATTCAAAACATTTTCGTACAACAAAAACGCGAAATAGATAAAACAGCCCGCAGCGGAATTAAAACAACAATTCAAAAACTTAATTCAACGTTTGAAACAATGGCACTCGTAATACCATTGAACTGAGTCCAAAGTCCTCTAATTTACATGCAAATAATTGTAACAGATTGAGATCTACGGGAACCGTTTTATGCCACAAATTGTATTCATTTGGTGGCTTCGTTCTGCTGTGTCCTGGAGGCTTTTGTTTTATTCTCATTTCCTTTTTAACTTTCGGATCATAACCGGTTTATTATGTCAGGAAATTCAGTTTGGTTTCGTTTCAGATCTTGAATTTGATCAAAGCGGACTTTGTCGTGTGTAGTTTCATTTAGTTTAAATAAACATTTGGTGTGTATTTTCCGGTTAATTCTATTGCATTTTATGTTTATGCAATTCTTACAATAGTCAACATTTTCACATCCATAAAATCCGAAATATATATTGAAATACTAAAATTTTCAAGCAAAAATTTACGTTCAATGACGCAAAAAATATTGGTCTGCTCAAAATGAAACAGCGCTAGAACCCTCATTATTTAATAGCATTTCCAACGCTAAAGAGGCAAGCCGTCAGCATCGTTATACCGCAGTAATTAGCGCAACAGGACGCAGTGTAATTGTTTACACAGGAATTCTGTTGGTCCAATGAAAAACGTTCAGAACTTTGTCTCCTGTGCTTTATTGCCAAAGTTCTGCGGCTAAGACTTAAATTATTTTAAGTGCGACCGTTTCACTGCGCGCCTTGCGGTTATCGTCTGCTCGATGTGATTAATGTAAACCAGCCAGGGTTTTGAGGGATTTGCACAGGCAATTTGGCGTGTGTTGGCTTACCTCCAGTGGCTAAGAATCGGTGAATTTGTACGACAAATAGCCTGACATTATATTAGGATCGAAGCGAAGATATTTCAGTGAAATTAGGTTTTATAGCAGCGCGTTGAAGACGCTAAATCTAGCACTAAAATTGGCAATGATATGTCGATTTGATTTATTTTGCAATTTTGCTGCTCAAACCTACTATTCATACATATATACAAATATGTTAATCGAAATCCTTTGACAAATTTCAATATCATTTGGTGATGAAAACCGATACATTCCGTAATGGTTTAAGTTTTATCGATTGTAAAGTTCAGCATATTGAATATACTTTCAGTTTGTTCTTAAGATTGAAATTGGTTTATCAAAGCGAAAGTTTCTCTATAGCTTAACAAGTTTCTTGGAAATAAATTGCATTGTACATATTTAATGTCGATCATAAAATGCGGTTCCCTTATCTAGTCCATTTAATTCTATCTTTCAAGCAAAACGTATAAAAAGAAAAGACCGCGTCAAAAAAACTCGTGAAATTCATGTCGGTCCTCGGCTCGATGTTATCTTTTTACAATTTAATTAAAATTTTCAACTATCAGATGGGAACAAGGACTTTAGAAATACGACGCTCATAAAACTCTTGTATTGTTTTGTAAACGGCTAAACTTTTAAGTTAAACTTTCAAACGAATCAAATGAAAAATCGTAAAGAAAATCTCGTAACACTCACGGACGTAAACGGAATTGAATTAAAATTTTTATTTGCTACGGTTCACTCGTATCCATATAATGGTTGTTTTAATAAAACGAAATTACTTAGGACGGTTGTAAAATTTGAAGACTCCGGAATTAATGTAGAGAACCGTAATTGAGTCTGTAGGATTTATATCGTAAGCATAATTTTGAGTATTTCCATTTAGTAGACATAAGCCTATAAGTGTATTGTCATTACCAAACTCAAAGTGCGTAAAATTAAAATATATTACATTATTTAATAATATGAATGGCAGGAAAACCACGGTGCTGCTTGTTCTATCCAACGTTAATTAATTCTTCCAAAAACACACAATTGGAGATATTCTTTGTCTAATGTCTTAAATTATTTCATCGATGGCAATCAAGACTGAATGTAATGCATGATCAACAACGAATCCATTGTAAGATTCAGGTGTCCTTACTGGAAGGATCAGGTCCATAATGTTGTCCTCATAAGGTTGAAAGACTTTCGTGTCTTCAAAGATTTTTTAATCTTTCTTCAATATGCAGGTTTCTTTAAGATGTTTTCCTCACCGTTACGTGTAGTAGCCATATTTAATGAAAATGGTGGCTGCTGAAAACCATTAAAAGAAGGAAATTGGAGTATCTGGGGCATATCATGAGAAACCCGAAGTACGATTTGTTGCACTCGATCGTACAGGGCAAGATTCAGGGGAAGAGAGCTGTAGGTAGAAGGAGAACATCTTGGCTGAAGAACTTGCGCCAGTGGTTCAACAAAAGCACTCGTGCTTTGTTTCGCGGTGCTGTGTCAAAAGTACAGATCGCCTTAATGATCGCCGACCTTCGATAGAAGAGGCACAGGAAGAAGAAGGTGGCAAAAACATTTCGTGCAGAAAAATCTTAGAACAATAACAAACATTTATCGTTATTTATCGACTCTCAGAACAATAGTTATAAGTTTTGTTTTGTGTAAGAACTTCATACATTGAACGCGTTGTGGCGAGTTTTTCTGATTTATTAGCTACGATGTGGCACTTGGTGTAAATGGTTGGAGTAGTTTGTTGCAGACTTCAGTACACAATATAAAAAACAGAGGGCCACTGGAGACGGGGTCTACGACCCAAGCCATCAGTGGTCAGGGCTCAAGAGAGAGGAACCTCCTCACAATACGTGCCGTGTCAAGAACGACCGCCTTCTGAATCAGGCCCTTTACCCAGCCGGGGAGCGAAAGCTTCTCTAGATGACGGTCGAAGCTTTTCGCTATTAGACCGTGCACAGATTATGAATGTATGAATGTTGTAAGAATTTTTTTTTATTTTTTTATTGCCGTGTAGGCAGACGAGCCAACGGCCCACCTGATAGGAAGTGGTTACCGTTGCTCATGAACCTCTGCAATGTCAGGGGACACTGAGGGGTCGCTACCTACGACCTAACTTTAAGGACCCTCCTCAAGCCTCGTTTGAAGAAGGACAAGTCATAGCACTGAGGGAATACCGAGGAGGGGAGCTCATTCCATAGCCGGATGGTGCGTGGCAAAAAAGTGTTTCTGAAACGAATCGTGGATGACCGCGGTGGTTCCATATAGTAGGGATGAACTCCACCTCGACGGCATTATTATTATTATTATACGTAAAAGTCTATTTACTCCCTTTTTCAAGAGGTATTTCACCTATCTTACGGGCTTATAGCCAAGCAAGATAGGTTAGGTGAAATAAGATTGGTTAGGAACTGAAGATGATGATAGAAATTTTCGTGTGATCCTGCAAGTGTTAAGTATTGTGGCTTTTTGAATAAGTGTGAGTGTGTGTGGTGGTGCGTTTAAAGTGTTTAAGCTTTGGGTGAGAGTCTTAGGAACTACTCCTGTTGTTGAAATAACGATGGGTATAATATGAACTGTGTCGGCTTTCCACTGAGATTTCAATTCTATTGCTAGGTCTTTGTATTTACTGAGTTTATCTGATATTGTAGATTGAATGTTGTGGGTATTTGGTACGGCTATGTCAATAATGAAAACTGTATTGATATTACTATCATGCATTTTTGAACGGGTTCTTACCACGATATTTAATTTATTGAGTTGTCTCGATATTTCAACGTTGTTGCAAACGTCATGATCACGAGAAGACTGGATACTGCGGGTCGATTTACGAGCAAACAAATCTGTCTACCCTCTTTCTCGTTCGCTTTTTGGTCGTACCACTGGAACTCGAACTCACTTCTCGACACACAACACTCACTGTATCTACAAGACTCTCTGAGCATGAACCCTTAGTGACTGTTGTGTTTAGTACTGGATTCCACATACTCGATAATCTGAAGCCGTCACCCCTGTTAAAAGTGCTATGTCTTGAAATCTCGATAGCTTCTTGAACCATCCTTGTTACGTAACGACGTTCAGAAGATAGTACCTGAGGATTATGCAATTGTATCCAGTGATTGGAACCCGAGTCGAGTACATGCTCTGCGATCGCCGATTTATGCGGTTCATTGTTTTTAATCGCTCTGATGTGCTCTTTGAGTCTTGTAGAAATCGCACGTTTTGTTTGGCCTATATACGACTTGCCACAGCTACAATCTATTTTATAGATACCTTGATGGTCTAGGCGGCAATTAAATATATTGTATAAAATCTATATTTCAAGACATAGCACTTTTAACAGGGGTGACGGCTTCAGATTATCGAGTATGTGGAATCCAGTACTAAACACAACAGTCACTAAGGGTTCATGCTCAGAGAGTCTTGTAGATACAGTGAGTGTTGTGTGTCGAGAAGGTAGTTCGAGTTCCAGTGGTACGACCAAAAAGCGAACGAGAAAGAGGGTAGACAGATTTGTTTGCTCGTAAATCGACCCGCAGTATCCAGTCTTCTCGTGATCATGACGTTTGCAACAACGTTGAAATATCGAGACAACTCAATAAATTAAATATCGTGGTAAGAACCCGTTCAAAAATGCATGATAGTATTATAGAAAACCGCGAGTGTCTGAATAAGTTTGTATTGATATTCTTGTTATGGAGTGTGATGTCTGGTCGGTTGCAGTAAACAGTTTTATCGGTAATGATAGTTCGATCCCAGTAAAGTCTACAATGTTGGTTTTCTAGAACTGTTTGAGGTTTGTATTTATAGTAAGGAGTTTTTCTTGTTATAAATTTAAATTCGTGAGCTAGATGTTGATGTACTATTGCAGCTACTTGGTCGTGTCGATGTTTATAGTCGGTCTGCACCAGAGATCTGCATGCTCCAGTTATATGTTGGATGGTTTCTGATGAAGAGTTACAATGTCGGCACTGATCGGATACCTGATTATGATCCTTAATAATGTATTTCTTATAGTTTCTAGTAACTATAATTTGGTCTTGTATGGCAATCATAAAGCCCTCCGTTTCTGGGAACAGTTCTCCTTTCTTGAGCCATTCGTTCGACTTGTCTTTGTCGACATAAGTTTGACTAAGATCAGTCCTGTGCCGTCCGTGGAGAGCTTTTCCAGCCCATCTTGCTATTTTCTGTTGTGTATGTATAAGTGATTCGTTAGATTGTGTGTTTTTGTCATGTAAATTGAGTGGTTATTATTTTCGGTCATTTTCGTGAAGTAGCTATCTGTTATGGCTCATTAATTTTGGCGTCTATAAAGAAGGCTTATTTATATTTGTCGTTTAAAAGTAAATCTACCTTCTTACTATAAAAAATACAGAAGTATAATATTTTTATTGAACAAACACACATTCAAAATAAAATGACATAACGTTCACTGCTGGTGAAAAGCCTACATATATGCATCTCCAAACTCAATATGCATGGGTAAATTTCAACTTGCCTAGCAATCTGACCATTTACAGGAACAACTACGTAAAACTTCTGCAATTTTAATCCAGCCAGTGCTCATGCAGATTCGAGGCATGAATCATCCTTTCCGCGACTGGAGGTTGGTTCATAGGTCTTAAACTTTGTCTTTTAGCTTTCAGTATTATGCTCCACGGCTAGTTTATGTTATAACTTTGTTCCTTGTTAAGAATTTACTGCGCGCGGTACCGATTGGACTTCTTCTCTTTTCATAAAGTTATAAATTTGATCTTATTTTAGTTGCAATTTACAGCGTTTCCGATCGATTTTAAACTATTAAAACCTTATTCTGAGTATATTTTTGTAAAAGCCATCACTAAAGCTAGCCTTTTACTAAGATAATTCCTACGATGATCTTCAAATTGTCCTACAATATCGATAAAAATTTCAGCTTAATTTTTAAAAACCTCATAACCTTACGCAGTATATACTTAATTTACTTCAAATTAATTGGAAATAAACTCAAACCCTTAATAACAACTCAATCCACTCGATCCTACATTTTAATAATCTCCAAAAATATATACACGCGGAAGTAATATCAGTAATTTTGGCTTTGGTGCGTTATCTCACCCTAGTCTTAATTATGACCCCATTAATGCGATAAAACGGGGTTTATTTTATTTTCCCGTTTTTCCAAACGTTTCCGAAGCGATATGACTAATTGTTTATTGATTGTTCCGCTGGTTAAGACTTTTCGTGATAAAAGGGTTTTTGTTTTAATGCCTTTTGTTTCGGGTTGATTAGTTCTGTGTTCTTAAAGTTTGAATGGAATCGCTGGCTGGATAAAGATTAAGGAATTCTGATCAACTTGAAAAATCGGTTTGCCAGAGCTGAAGAGTTTTTTTGTTGGAAAGCGCTAATCTCAGGAACCACTGGTCCGATTTGAAAATTTTTTTCAGTATTGGATAGTACATTTATCGAGGAAGGCTATAGGCTATACTGTATCCCTCTGTGACGCAGATGAAGTGCGGGTCAACTAGTTTCTAGTAAACTTGAAACCTACACTTCTAGTATTCTGAATCTTATATTACCTCAAAAATATTAGTAAAAATGTGACTCCACAACGCAAACAAAATGAAGCAGCCCACTAATGCAACGATTAAAAAACGTAGCAACACGCACCGAAAAACTCAGGAAGACCGCGATAAGCCATGTCGACACGGTCTGTCGTCGTGGAACATCAGTCATTGTCTTGGAAATCCTTATCTTCGGACGGGTTTTGGACAGAGATCGTCTGTCGGCACCTTTATGTCCTTTTTTGTGGTTGTGTTGCTAATGGATTTTTTTGTATGGTACGTCTGAGTCGCAACTCGCAGTTGTCTATTGAGACTGAAGACTTAAATTCCGCATGTCCCATAGTTGCTTCAAGATTACAAATGCTTTCTTTAAAGAATTAATTTAGATTAAAGCAATTTTAATGTTGGTGCAACATCTACTGATCAAAAGTGGTAATTAGTCCATTAATTTTTACGTGATAAAGATTTAAAGCACTATAGTTTAACGGCCATTGCTTAACAGATGCTTTCAACAAAAAACCGATTCCTTGATCAGATTGATCTTGTACGATATCTGTTCATTGAAGTTCATTCGGTGTCTATTAAACCGTCAGTTATTCCATATGCTGGCCATAAACAGTTCAGTTAAGTAGTATTACACAGTTACACACCTGCCAAACTTAGTTTTATCAGAATTGTTCAATTGTGCCGGTAAACTTCTCAGGTATACGAATACTTTAGTGTGTACGACCAGCTTCAATTTTTTTCAATTCTGTTTAATCCGTACTTCAAATTTAATAAGTAAGTAATTTCTCCAACATTTTTAATTATACTTTTTCAGAACTAATTCAACATGATTTAAACTCAATTACGACTTTCAACCCTTCAACGAAACTTTAGGACTTTTTATAAAAGCTTGAAAAGTTGGAATTTAAGTTGGATGTAGGTTCTTTGTTCTTTAGAATACAATTTGGTATTCCCTGTTTGTGAAAGTTATCGTCAAAATGTTTAATTCCGACGAAATTAAATTCTTTCGGCGTGAAATTAATTTGCATTTCAGTTTGGATCAAGAGTGTCCGCTGAAGTAGGAAGGGACTACTTAGTTTATGAGGCAAAGGCATGTAATTACTAAGCCTTACATTTTATCATTACTAAGTAAACTTACCACCCACATGTATTCTCAAGAATTATAATATTTTCGATTCGACTTTTGACCTACAGGAGTAAAACATTTTTAATACTCAAAGAAAGATCAGCTATTTTTTGATTCCTCTGGCGACCCTACTTGTAAATAACGTGGGCATAACAAGTCCCATTGTATTGTAAGAACGTACAAATCGTTTGGTTCTTTTACAATAACAATTTCAAATAGACAAGCAATTCTAGGAATCTTCTAGAATAATGTTACCTTTATTTTGCTTTGCTGAAACAATAGTATAGTTACTTTTGTACTACTTTATGTATTTGTCTGTTTATCTAAACTGAATAGTTTCTCTAGAACTAACCAAACAGCGTGTACGGAGCACTTAGTGCCTATCCACAGTGCGACGTCTCAACTTGTGACCGCAAGCCGTACAACTTGGTCCTGGTGTTGCCATCAACTTCGAGTAAGTTCTGTCTGAATATCCGGCTTTGGAATGTGTTCCCCTATGTTCGTAAAAGTTTAAAAAAAACCTGCTTTGGGGGCTGTTTGAGAGCGAAATGTTCCAGATATGATACATGTATGAGTAGTTCTGTATCTGAAAGTCTGTCTTTTGTGAAGTAATTGATTAGATTAAAGACCAAAATGCGTTAGTTGAAATAGTTGATGTGTATCTACAATCTCTTAGAGTCTTAAGTGAGTATTCGGGCTGACACGTAAGTCACTTCAAAGTAGAGGGAAACCACATCTCTGCTCTGACTCTAATGGAAATGTGGTAATTGGTGCAAGTGTTTCTCAGACGGCTGCCGGTTCGGTGTGAGGGCTGGTCATATCGCACCCCCAGTGCGACACTCTCACTTATGCAAAAATGTAGTTTTCAGGAGAAGTATTTAAACTTTGATACCTCACAAAACAATGATACACATCATATTATATAGATGAGATGAAAAGCTATACTACAACGTCAAAATTTAAATTTACTTTTGGATAAAAATTAATCACTTTATAGTGTAAAACAGATACTAAGCATACCATTATTTAATTCTTCCCCTCAGTAGCGGCTCTAACGTAAAATTATAACTGTAGTTATGTCACAATGAGTTAAAAAGAAAACAAGAACATATTGTTTACTAAGTTTACTATATTGTTATCGCACCAAGTAAAGGGGGGGCTTTAGGATCATTTTTAGATATTTAATTTTTTGCATTTTTTTGCTAAAGTGACAGTGTCGTGACCAGAGGTGCGATATGATATATAAGCTCAAGTGCATAGCCGTGCTGAATTTTGGTTACAACCAAGTTTCGGAACCTGTGTGGTGTGACGTTCGGTGATTTCTTATAAAATGTGTCTCCGGTACCTACCACCAGCGCTATCAGTTAACAAATTGAAAACAAAAAAAAAAAAGGTTGCCTGTAAAGTCGGTATACGGGCGAAAGTTTTACGTGACAACGACTCGGGCATGGTTAGCCCGCCTAAGAGCGAGAGAGACAGACATAAAAAGTGAAAGGCACGCGTGCCTCTCACTCGCTCTCATTGTGAGCGCATAACGTGAGCGGAGCGTAACGCAGTTTCTTGAAGTGTCACCCGGCAAACCAATTTATAAGACGTTGTCACGTCAAAAAAAAGAAAGGTAAAAAAACAAATAGTTGTTTGTTTTACCTCTGTTTCACAACATAAATTTGTTACATTTGTGCGTTTTACTACTTCGAGAGAACTGAAACTAGGGATCGCAATATCAACATTGGCAACATTGTTTATTCGTGAAGTTGGTTTTACTGCTACTTACGAGTTGAGGTTGAATCTCGCAAGTCGCTTGATTTATGTATCCTTACATGAATTGTTTGTGAGACATCTGTGGGGTATTGTTTAGTAGAACGTAATCACAGTATGTGTTTTTGGTTGTTTGTTGAAGGAAATTCTGCAATTTTCAGCAAACGTTTCTGCAGTAACTACTGAAGTGATATGTGTGATTTCTGAAACGAATAATGTAGATTTGTAATTTGACTTAATATGTATATCTAAAGGTAGCTCGCAAAGATAATCGTACATACACCAAATAATATTAGAAAAACGAATTCCAAAAAGTCACAACACTAACCCGACTTCTTCTTGGAGTAGATTACAAATCCGCCCTGTCTAAATTGTAACTGTACTGTAACAACCCATAACTGCCCACTGCTGAGCTCAGGTCTCCTCCGAAGAGGGGTTAGGCATAGTCCACCACGCTTGCCTAATGCGGATTGGGGACTTCACATATCTTCAAAGGATTTTTAGAACCCTTTTCCGATATGCAGGTTTCCTCACAATGTTTTCCTTCACCGTTTTTAGCCAGTGGTGTTGTGAAAAATTGCACATAAATCTTTTTCATATTAAGATTTAGAGGTACAAGCCGGCCGCTTTTGGACCCGCGACCTCCCGTACGGAAGGCAAGCGCTTCAACCACTCGGCCACCACGACTGTCTAAAACCCCTGAAAAATTATTCCGTACTAAATGAATATAACTAATTTGTGGAATACTTCATTTAAAACTTTCAACTTAATAAATCTACTAAAGAGAATACGAAGTTTCATCTGCAGTTTTAATGTAGCGTATTAAAATTCATCTTCCCTGGAAACATGTTGAGTGTAATCCAGGAATACGAAATACAGGAGTTTCTGCTTCACTGACATGCAAATTAACTTGTTCGCAAAGTTCTAGAAATTGTATTTTTCCTTTTGAAAGTGCAGTAATATTACGAGAATAGTGAAAAGTAACGTTGGCAAAAATACGATGATAGAAATATACTAGTTTGGTTTTAAATTATTGTTTAGTTTCATGCATTTTCAACGGGTTCTTACCGCGATATTTAATTAATTGCGTTGTCTCGATATTTCAACGTTGTTGCAAACGTCATGATCACGAGAAGACTGGATACTGCGGGTCGATTTAAGAGCAAACAAATCTGTCTACCCTCTTTCTCGTTCGCTTTTGGGTGAACCCGTAAGAACCTTTTGAAAATGCATGAAAGTATTATAGAAAACCGCGAGTGTCTGAATAAGTTAATTGTTTAGTTTGCTTAAGAATAAACTAATTGAAGATGATACATGAAGAGTGAAGAGAGAAGACATGACTCCATCTAAATGGGATAAGGTGTAGCGAAAGAAGAAGCCCTGCAAAGTTATGTTTCCAAAAATACGATGATAGAAAACTGACTTATAAACGAAATAAGGATGATTTATGATTCCAGGTCTTCCATATTCATTTATTAGCTTATTTTTTACATTATATTTTTAAAAACACATTTACAATAATATACATTTAAAAATATAATATAAAAAACAGAGGGCCACTGCAGGCGGAGTCTACGACCCAAGCCATCAGTGGTCAGGGCTCAAGAGAGAGGAACCTCCTCACAATACGCGCCATGGCAAGAACGACCGCCTTCTGAATCAGGCCCTTCACCCAGCCAGGGAGCGATTAGTGTAAATGATTAAAAAAATTGAGAAGGTAAAATTGAATTTAGGCCAACAAGTTGAGAGATCTAATTCAACGACATCGACGTATAAACAACTTATATTACAAGGCACATACAAGTTTATATCTAATCACCAAGATATTAAAAATCATAATAGCACGAACTACCTCTATATCATGAAATCAAATCAACAGATTACAATTAATTCAGTGTAGTCGTTGAATTATATAAAACTACAATTATGTCGTATAAATTTATTGAACCTTCTAAAAGCGTGGCGTGTCTAGATGTTATTAACTCTGAACAATTACCACCATTTCCACAATATCTAGATGTGAACGCACCTTTGTACTTTTACCGTTTTAATTCAACTATTTGTAATGATTATTTTGTACATGTGAAGAAAGTTTCGGTTCGGTTTTTATTTGAAAGTTGATCTGTGCAACTTTATTCAGCAAAGGGAGGCTCCAGCTATGTAAAGGCAGAATTTTCTTGTTAAGGCTTCAACTTTTCTTTTGATTAGTAGTTCTTTTACCTTGTGCATGTTTTATAGATATGAACATTTGTCTTGAATCACCTTTAAAAAATGCATTAATCTTAGTAGTTTAAAGATCTAAGCGGTTTTATACTTTATAGTGAATAGTGATTATAAGGGGTGGGCCATATAAAGTTTGCATTTTCCAAAAGTTCGACTGTCATGTTGGCTGTGTGGCATGTTGCGCCATCCTGTTGAAACCAAATGTCGTCCATGTCATACTCTTCAATTTTTGGAAACAAAATTTCGTTGAGCATGGCACGGTAACACTCGCCATTGACCGTAACGGCGGCTCCTTGCTCATTTTCCAATGACGCCGCCGGACCAAAACCCACACCAAACCGTAACTCTTTGCCAATGCACCCAGCATTGGCTTCTCAATGGTGACGTGTGGATTTTCCGACCCGCAGATGCGACAATTTTGCTTATTGACATAGCCTCCGAGGTGAAAATGGGCTTCATCTGAAAAGACGATTTTTCGGTAAAAATGCTCATCTTCGGCCAAACGATATTCTGCCCATTGGGCGAACCGAAAACGTCCCATTTCGTAAATGTCAAACCTTTAACTAAATTATGAACACAAATTGAATGACATTTGAGCTGTCATTCTCTAAATAAACAGTAGTTCAAAATGCAAACGTTAGATTGGCCCACCCTATAATATTGTCAATGTCCCCTTACATTGTACAAGCATCTTGTACTTCTACTCTTGTGCAACTTGTGTGTCATAATTACAACGTATATTTAAGAAAAATATGTCTTCTACTACATGGAATATTGCATTGGCCATCGAGAAAGGACGGCTCCGGAAAGGACGTAGACTTTTTATTCTTATATCAACTGTTAACGTATTTTTAACGCACAGAAGTTTTCGACTCGTTTAAATTAATAAATCAACAAAATCACGCATTAAATAAAAACCACTCTGGATAGTATTCAGTTCAGTTCCTTAATCATAAATAGTAAATACATTCCCAACTCAAAAGCACAATGAAATTTAATATCCCATTTAAATAACATCGTTTAACCCACTCCGCGATGATCTGGAGCGACGTTCAAATCTGGGAGCAAATCGCGGGTCCTGTGCGTACTGATATTTCAATTCGGTCCCGACGGCTGTCTGAATGCTCGTTTTGTTTCTTTTATACGAATGTTGGGTGAATGGATGTGGCTAAATAGGGAATTTAAATATATTTTTTAAATTTATCTAGTTTTCGACATGGTAGTTGTTAATGATACGATGATATTGCTTGTTGATAATGATGATCTAATGGTAACTTTTACTTGTAAACCTTAGCTATGTTAGGAAACAAGAAAATTACTTAACTGCTTAAAAATATCATGGTATTTTAAAGCAATCTACCGCTGCGCATAGAAAAAAATCCAATTGTAAGAACTTAATTAACGATTTTTGCCCACAAATAGTTGTAAGTCATTACTGTAAGGTAAAAGAAATTTCAATACCTATTCATTGAACATCAAATTCTACAATTTGAACAGCAAACACATCCAGAAAACCTTAATCCACGTATTGTATCAAGAGATCCCTGCGTCTGACTGGTGATTAGAAAACTCGTAATGAATCTTTGCCTCTTGTTGTTTTAAACACGACATCCATTCATTCATTCAATCGCTTAAATTGGGTCTACCGCACGTACTTCTGAATGAGAGCGAGTTCCCGTCGCTGATGTTAGATTAAAATGTCCTTTTTCGGGATTATCTTCAAGGGTTTAAAGGATTTTATTCATGGATGTAATTCGGTTGCTGTCAGACCCCTTATTTAAGATGCGAATTAACGGAATTGAACTTTACGGAGTTACGGACGATGTTTTGTGTTGTGTGAATGATGTGTGAGAAATTTGGGAGGAATTGGCATTTTGTGTTTAAAAAGTGGTTTATTTGGGAATGTGAGTGGGATATTGAATTCTAAACGCTTTATTGGAGTCTTGTGGTTAATTTCGTTGGTTCAAAACTACATGCTGCATGTTTTGATATTGATGCATGAGTAAGGCTTTAGTTTTTCGCTTCCAGGAGAACCGTCACTTATCAACCCACTTTAGCATTCTATCGGGTTCATGGTTCAATTTACTGCATTACGGTGATGAACCGCTGTGGATCCTGGCTACACGGGAATTACAGTGGTGTGAGTGAGTGGTGGTCCCGATTATCTATCCTCTTTAGAAAATACTTCTAGAAAAATTGAACTCCATACCTAAGTGAATTGAAAAAGTGAAGTACCTAATTCAATGCCCCATTCAAGTGTATGTCGGTACCGAGGGAGCCGGTGGTCGTTTCACCGACGACTGCTGGTTCGGCGTCCGGGGGTGGCGGGGCGATACGTGAGCGACAATCGCGAACGCATCCTGTCACCCCTACCATCCTCGTGCCGGGTTCTTTCCCGGCCGGGAATCGGACGTCGAGCGTGAGCGGCGGGAGGTTTTAGTGCGGTTCAACCCCCACGTAGCCCACTCGCGGGACGAGTGGAAGTCCGGTGATTTCCTCCCGTCCAAAAAAAAAAGTGTATGTCGGTAAAGGTACACATTAAATGCTGCATTTCAAGTTAATCATCTCCTCTCCTCAACTTTATAAAGCGAGCCAACCTTTAAGATTTTCTAAAATACAGTCGCCTACAAATTAATACAAGTAATGAAGCATCCCAGTAACTGTAAAAATGCATTGACGCATTCCGTATTGTAATGAAACCTCCTTTGTTCTCCCGGTGTTCACATCCCGGGCAATTGTTTGATACAAATGCACGGTGCTCGGTCGCTTTTTTAATTAACTAAATGGGAATAGTTAAAACTAGCTGTGTTTGCTTTGGGGAATTGAGTTTTCACGTGTTTTGTTAAGGTGTGAAATTAAATGGGACTTTTTGTGTGTTGATATTTTTTGTAACTAATTAAGTCATGTTATGATAGTTTTATAGTTGTAGATAATTAATGCGGAAGCTCAGAAGTCTATTTATTCGTAGAATTCTAAGTAAGGTTTTAGGTTAAGTACAAATCTTGAATCATCCTAAAACAAACTCGAAGATTTATTTCTGTGCATTATATTTTTAATAACTTAACCATAAGAGAGGGTATGCACTGCTTATCTGATTCAACAGACTGCACGCCACAACACTAGACTACATCCATCTCACCATTTTCAATTAAGCGCAAACCCGCGAGCTGCGTTTTGATCCGTTTAAAAAAGCATCCTAATTAGAATTCCCACTAGTGGGCAACGCCTGGAAACTATTTCCCGGCGGGTCGTATTTTCCCTTGATAAGATCGCAACATGATTATTTATGCCGCCATTAAGGGAAACTAACCCTATCGATATGCCACTTTATATGCGGTTTTTGTACGGTTACGACGAAAAGTTATTTGACGCGCGATAAGTTTTTTTTTTGTTTTGGTTTCGTTTTTGGTAAAAGAACCATATCTTTTTTGATGTGTGTTTGTGTCTTTGTTTATTATTCTATTTAAGGTCAGTTGCTGCTACAATCTTAATATCTGATCAGATGTGTGTATTTCAATCATTCTTCTATGATTATTGTTTCAGTTTTATTCTTTAGCTTGATTTTTTTCTTAAATTCTACTTTTGATTACTTGTTTTAAAGTCAATTTGAATCAGGTTAATATACGGGGTGGATCTGTAACGTTGGACAATCTGAGGTGGGATGAATGACCTGTCAAAATACAACTTATCACCACTTTTATTTTTTGGATCGGTAAAACATTTTTTTCTGACATTGTATGGAAAACATACGACTATCGTTGGTGACTATGATGAGAAAAATAAAAGTGATGCTTAGTTGTATTTAAACAGGTCATTCACCCCACGTCAGAATATCCAAAGTTACAGATCCACCCTGTATATTAAATTGAAAATAAATGTAATAACGCACCTACTTTGATCAATCAAAGTTCTTCCGCTAAGCTATTCGTCATTTGTTTTATATTCTGCCCTAAAAAGAACTAAGCAATAATGAGTTAAAACATTTTCGTGTTTCATAGTACATGCGTAAGATTTAAATAAGTTTTTCAGTTCGTTTGTTAAGTGGGCCGTGAAGCAACGATTTATGGAGTCCTTAATGTTGATCTGATAGTTGTTTTAAAGGGGACACGGAAAGACAACGGCTTGAAACTTAATAAACGTCTTAAACGGTAAATAAATAACGTTTTAAATTTAAGGGGATTTTATTGAAGGCTTTTTGGAACCGAACCTGTGGTTTGAGATTCAAAAAAAGTAATCACTATCATTTCGTTGAGAAATTATAAACACTGGTCGCTACAAAAATTATCGCGACGGCATCCTGAGTGCTGTTTAAACCACTTTGTGACGTATTCGAAGTTGCAAGGGTCACCTGGTATTTTATGAAAAAAAAAAAAAAAATTGTTAAGTAAAAAAGTATTTTTCATAAACAGTTTAACACATCTAATCCTAATGTGATGGAAACGAAATATTGTACCAACAAACATAATATTAAAACGCAAATTGCTTGTTTAATACAATACTCTAAATGTATTATTTGAAAACGGCTTCAGTATTTAAGATCAAAAGCGAAATTTCAATTAATTCGACTAATTAACTATACAGCTGGTTCATATTTCTGAAGGAATACCGTGAAATGAGTTTCCTTTGAGATAAACGTAATTAAGTGAATCGGGTACGTTACTAATGGTATTTTTATAAAATTTTAATTTATTGGGTTGTGTTCTTTGAAAGGAAATTGTAAGAGGAATATTATTAGGAGAATCATGAAATCTGGGTAGCAAATTTACTTTAATTACCTAAATGAAAATGAGGTGGAATTGTTATTTAAATATTTTGATGCTGTATAATTCATAAAACCATTAGTTTCATGTATAGAATGAGCAAATACATTTTATTTCATTATTGAACAACAGTGCGACTTCAGTTCATATCAAGTAGAGCCAACAAAAGTACTTCCAACGTGAAGCACAACCACAATTTTCATATTATTTAAAACCACAATCTCATAACCACGTTATGGCTAACCACGTACGGTGAAACCTCGTTAAATTCAGTCCCCATACGACCCCGAGGCATTATAAAATATTGATTCACCTCACACTGATGAAATGAATGCGCGATGGACCGTCAAAATATCTTTTAATTTTTCACACCGCGCCCGACGGGTTGGCTCGGTCAGCTGAATAAAGCTGTGCTGTTTAATATTCGCAATTTAAGATACAAATATGTTTTGAAATAAGTAAAATAAATGGCGAAGAAGTTACCATTGACCTGGAACCTTAAAACCAAATGAAACAAAACAAACAGAAAGAGGCCAGAACTGATGAACCTGTTTTACAGATGAGCTAGTGGCGTGTCTGATAATGAGGTAATTAATCTGACTTTTGAACCTTTACAATATTATAAGGGACACAGACACAGTATACATATACCATCCGTAGATAGCGAAAACTAAATAATAAACAAACAAAATGTCATGTAACCGAAGTGTATTTTTACAAAAATATTAATCACACATCTCACATACTCAGTTCCATCCTAAAGTTGCCAACACCTCTTATTTATACCAACGATTATATTTTTACAACTTCGAGAAGAACCTGGAACACTTTATGCAGTTGAATGGATATTTCTTTATGGTTTTCTGTACCGTGTACTTAACTTTATGGGCCACTCGAGAACGGTGTGGTCGACAAAATATCTGAGTTTATTGTTGTAATTTATGCTAGCATGGTAGCTTGTTTAGATAATGGTTTAAAATGTGTATGCGTGTAAAATTTTACGGTTGAATTGCTAATGTTTCACGGTAGGAAGAATTTGCTACTAATTCTCAGTGACTGAAAAAAATTGAAAAAATAAATATGCATATACAGTCAACTTGGTAAACTTTTTGGGAGTCTATCAATGAGTAATTCAAACAATTTGACTTTGAAAAATATTTGAAGTTTTTTTCGACACAGCTCGGATACTTGAAATATAGGATTTGGAAATTAGAATTTGGGAATAACAAACAGTAAAATAATCAACCCTATAAAAAGCTAAATACATAATAATGTGCTAGAGTCAAGTAGCCAAATGTTAGACGAACATCCGTCACGGTGGGCCAATCTCTTTCACAGACGCTGCACAGTAGCATAAGTCTATCAACTCTATCAACAGCGTGATACATAATTTACGCTAAAGTCTCAAACCAAATGTTTGTCAAACATCCGTCACGGTGGGCCAATCTCCCTCACAGATGCCGTTGTAAATCCAATTAAACGCACTGCTGATTGTTTATGTGCATCGTATCATCTACCAGACGTTCTGTCAAAACGTCGATGTCGTAAACTTTAACGTTAACGTTTATCGCCTGTTCTAGATTGGAGCCGTTAAACAGGCGATGTTTTCTGGTGATTTCTTCGTATTCAAAATGTGTAGGTCAATTTTGTAGAATAAACACTCAGTATTAGGAATATTTATAAGAACACTATGACTTGTCCTTCTTCGAGGTTTAAGTATGTTTAAAGATAGAGAGAGTAGAACATTGCAGAGGTCCATGGTTCACTTAAGATTGAATCCTCTGGTTACATGGCGATAAAAAAACTGTTTGCTAATATATGTTCACAAGCAACGTGGTAGACCAACGACTGGTCATAGTTACGCACAGTCACTGAATGTACACAGGACCTCATATTTAAGTTTAAGTTGGCCTGTTATTTAAAAAAAAACTTTACTATTTTCAATTAAGTGATGTCTTTCATTGCTCGTGAAAGATGAACAGAACCATAATTAAAATCCATTTCGTTCTTCAAAATCGAAGAAGTCGCTTCATCCTATGAACCCGCGTAATTCTGAGCCCATCTGTACACATCTTCATCAGTCATTGGCGCCGGTCGCGGCCATTGTAAACGGTGCTTAATTTCAGCCGTCTGCCAAATTAACTTTTACTGTGTGCGGGAATTTCAGAGAATGGCCCAAACGCACCGTCCCAATTCGGTTGATGTGTTTTTTTGTTTTTGTTATTCTTGTTATTAACTTTGTCTAGTATCTTTCGGTTTTCGAAGTTCGATATAAGTAGAAAACTAATTTTGTGTATGCTAGGTTAGTCGACATTAATGGTATAAACTAAAACCTGACCTAATTTGTTTTGGAGACTGCTTTTGGTTATCCAACCTAAGAATCCTGACAATGGGACAACGTTATAGAATTCAAGTGTACATCGGAATCTTTATCTAAAACTGAAACAAAACACTTCTAACTGAATGACATGTTTTTTTACATAACAAAAGAACTAAGAAGAAAAAAAATGTTTCACATTTTCCCATTCCCCATTAGCACAGCTTCATTGCAAACAGATTTAATGAAACAGCAAATCCGGTAGCTTCAAACACTGAAAAACAAATAGTCAAACACGATGAATGTAAAGTCTGCGTTCGGTAGATGAAAGTCAAATACAAACCTAGTTAACGCGGAAATCCCTTTATAATACTAATGATGCGCTAGTTCTGATGTTAGGGCTCTAATTGGTGTGGTCAGAAGTTGATAACATGGGGTATTTTTGCTGGGTAAACACTTTTTAAACTTGGAGTTCCATCGTTGGTAGATAATTTGGGTTATAGAGTGCTTAAATCAGCAAAAATAGTTTCATTTTAAATAATGAATCACTATGATGGTTGTGTTTTATATCTATCGAATGTGTGGTCATTGTGATGGCAATTAATAATAATACAAGGCACTGACTAGAAGTGGATCAGACACAAAAATCCGGGAAATTACATGCCTCAGTCTGTTTTGTGACTGTTTCATTTTAAAGTTGTATTTTCTTTGACATAGAATAGTAGATAGTCATGTGACGTGAGTTAATCTTTATTATTTCCTTAATCATTTATTCCATAAACCTTCGTTGTCGAACTCTTTCATCTTTCAAATCTTAATATGACTAACTTTACCTTCTCTTCGCTTATATTTTATTACCTTATTTTCCTTTGAAAACATCACAATATTCAATTCAAAGCAAGATGTTCATGTATTTATTGACACACCCACACATAGACTTAGTATAGTCACATTGTAGGTACAATAGACGCCTCCAGCGGTACACGTAATTAAAATCAGTCTTTTGGGTCGAATGTCTGTTTTATAGTGATGTGTAGCAGATTCATTGTTGAATCGATTATCGAGATGCGAGATCATAATAATATAATATGATATTTAAATTAGTAAGTACTTATGTATGTATTTATTATATAAAGATTTGATTTTTAATGATTTAATTATTATTTAAATGGAGCGAATTTAAACTTCGCCACCATCATGAGGGAATATCCCTTGTTAAATTTTTAGTCCTAGGATAACTTTGGAAACATGACTTGATACGTTGTTTTTACTGAAACTTTTGAGATTAATAAGATTTTTAATAAATTAAAACATTAAAAATTACAAATGATCGTTTTGGCGGAAACGCCAACAATATCGGGTGATGTCACGATTAGGTAAACAGTATGAAATTGAAGTTCTCTCGACATTAAAACCTCTACTGCAGAAACTTATTGATTTCTCATTCCAGAATGCTTAAGATATTTCTCAAGTCCCTTGGCATCTAGATAACCTAGTAGTTCCGGAACTGGGTAAGTCGTAAGCCTTAAGACGTCAAGCCGAGGATATTGGGCGCACTGCCAAATCGATGCAGGCTTTAACTCGGCCGTGCAAGACGTGCTATCGATACAAGCACCGTTAGATATTTTAATAAAATGTAGGTCAGTGACTTTAAGTTATGTTTTACTAGATTTTGTTGTTAAATATTATATTTTGAAGTAGCTTTATTGCATCAATTTAATATATAATTAACGGGTTCCTTTAATGTACTTATGGGATACCTTTAATGTACTTTTACTGAGTGAAGAAGCGTCGAGAATTGACAATTGTGCATTGTTACTTTTGAACAAGCTGAAGCAAAATTAAAAGCTCTTTTAAACGTGTTCCTTTAAATATTTTTTACGTTTAAAACCATATTATTCTACCTAATTGTTTTTCGATCGATTAAACATTAATTGACGAAATGTATCGACTTGAATTCGATTAATTTCCTTTCTCGACACTAACAAATCTCCGTGAGGGGTTGTCAGACTCCGCGACTGCGGTTACCCGGTAACCGTTACCTATGTTTAATTTGAACTGTGAACCTATCTAATATTTAATTAACGGTGTCCCAGATTCTTTTAAACATTCTTACCCTTCGCAAAATACACAGATTTCGATTTATTTTTTAATGACATCCAGCGGACTTCCAATGCTTTTCAAATGCAGTTTATTCGCCTATGAAAGTTAAACGTCCATATCCTGATCAATAGGTCTTGCGGATTCTAACTATCAAGATTGATACGTAATTAAATTTGGATTGCGATTAATATGAATTTATTTTATAACTTTTACATTTTTTCATTTTTGGCGGCAATCTTCGCTCTTCCTTTTTCATGGCAACGGCAACACACCCGTTATGCCAAACACAACTAAATAGGCTGTATATAAAATAAACATGCTCCAACAATAGGGGAATAGGAGTTGATCGCTTCAGTATAAAAGTTTCTTCCTACAGTATGTTTCAGGAGAATAATTGCGGTATGTTTATTTTTCATTTCTCGTTCCTATCCATGCATTTATCAAATCACTGCATTGCAGTACCATTTCACGTATATTAATCTACTTTGTCTTAATTAACATCTCATATCAAGAAAGGACGAAAAGTTCCTTAGCCATCAAGGGCACACCTTAAAACGCCGATAAAGTTATCGAAGGTTCCTTAAGTGTTCATTTACTTTACCCCTTGAAGGATCGATTACCCTAATTTTAAGGGGTGCCCTAATATCTTGCGATACGACCGCCCTATTTATTTCGTCGTATCTGAGCAGGAATGACCTGAGAATCGCTTACTGTCGCTGGCCCTTGATATAGGGTGATTGATCTCTCCAATCGTAATTGTACTGGAACCATGTTTTGGGTCCGTCGTTTAGTTAAACATTTCATGATTTGTAAGGGATTAAGGATGTCTGTTCAGTTTGACCTGTCGAATCAAATTTGGGGTTCTGATTTTGTGACGCTTCACTTAACATTTCATGTTCTACGTTAATTCTGGCGAATGTTCGATTTGATTTTGTACGTTGTTAAAAACTTCTTGTTACTTTACATTTTTACAATGGTTTTTCTACGTTCAAAAGTAAGGTATAAAGGGTATATTTTTTGGAAGAATAAATTTCTGTAGGTACCTAGGATTTGCTAAAATATACAGGTATTTCTTTTATAAAGTGTAGGTAAGTGATCTGTGTGTAACAAGTAGTTTTTGTCCTTAACAACCGTCATTAGTGCCAGTCTGGATGTCTTTGTGTCTAATGGCCTCTGTTTTTACGACTACTCTACTTTTTCCTTTTTAAAAGCTTGTGAAGAATAACTAAAGATGTTTTTACTTTTAAAAGAACGTTTCTACTGAAGAGATTCATGTTTGGACTCTTTTAAAAGGTAAATTCTCTAGTTCTCTGTGTTTTGCATAAAGTTATTTAGTTGACTTTGATCTTTATATTATCTTTTCAGTTCCTTATATTATTTAAAGGAGGAAGAAAGTAAATAAATTATGAAGCGGACTATAAGACAAAGAGAACTACAACCAGAAAAAAACAATAAGTTTTTTAAGTATTTTTTTTAAATCATAATATTCTGTAAATTCTCGGTAAAGAAGCGATTCCAAGAACACAAAAATTACAAAACATTTGATATAAACAAGTCTCAAATCTGTAAATCGAATAAAGATACAGCAAAAAATGTAAACTGTCGTCAGAGTTTCACAATTTCGGCCGCCACTCCGCAATTTTCTGGTCAGTGCTCTTGTAATTTCAGTTTCCTCTCAGCAATTTTTCACTTCAACTGAGATATAATAAACATTATACGATAAATTCGTGCCATCTAAATTGACCAAAGGAGGGGACCAATCCTATAAGTACACTAACCTATCTAACGTTCGAGTCATTTAGTTTGTTAAATGTTGCTGAAACTGTTTTGTGCTACGAGATATTTTGGCGACTTCAGTAGTTTTATTTCGAGTATATTATGTTGAATTTGATGAATTATTGTGGCTGTTTTCATTCTTTATTTTAAAGTCTTGTCATGGCTACGGACATGTCCATAGATTTTGACACTTCTTAGACCTTGAAATCAATTGACTAAATTGAAATTCTTGCGACCTTAGTGTTAAGACTTCCTGATCAAAGAGTTCCCACCCTCTTCTGAGGACACCTGAGCAATAATGTGTTGGTACAGATCAAAGAGTTTATTGTGCCTAAAGAATGTACAATAAAATGTATTTGGTGTGTGAGGAACCATCCATTAAAATGGAAAACATTTCTGCCTCTAAATTCTCACTCAAAACACTATATAATAAGAGTATTAACGATCACACGTGTGCATACATCGGGCTCTTTCATCATTCAAATGAGATGTTAGCCGTTAACTGTGCCGACACGTACGATGCTTCTCAAACTGTTGGTGCTTTATGAATGAATGGTTGCTCAATGCTGAATGAAAGCTTTTGAAAGTGAATCAGTTATATTTGTGAATGTTTTAAGCGTAGCAATTTGCTGTAGTAATTCGGCGGGAGCTGTGTTATGAAAGAAGGATGTGGCTTTGGTAAAACAAATTAGTTATTTTATTTATACTTTCTCATATTTTCTATTTTAACCATTTCTGCGTCAGTGAGGAAAAAGCGTTTATTTGCTGTTTATGTAAGAATCAAGTGCGATTATGTAACCCTTATAAGAGACAGGTGTCGACTTAAAACGAGGCTTAAGAAGAGACCCTTTGAGTGAGTCATTAATAGTGTCTCCACAGTGTTTCCTGATATTGTAGATGTTCAATCAGGTGGTTTTTTAGCTCGTCTGCATGGCAATAAGAAGAGTCCGAGAAACCAATCACGCTACCAGAACAATGCTGTCTTGTTCCACGCATGTTATTTAGAGACCAAATATTACCAAAAATTAGTTCTACTAATTACTATACTATTACCAACTAATAATACCAACTACATATGAACAATAAATAAACACAAGTCCTTGTTCCAAGAGTATTTAGTAGTATAAGTTTGAGTATCACAGCTCAAGGTGTGTCTGAGTGTTGAATATGAAAGAGTAGCGACTCAGTGACTTGTCGTTTAGTGTCTCATGTCTCTTCTTGTGTGTGACATTTAATGCTCAGTTCCATTGGACGTGTAATGTATTGCCTATTAATCTTTTTAGTGTATTGTGATTTTTGGAGACGGCTTCTCGTGTTCTTTTTTGGTGAGAATTTTTGTAGTGACATTCAGTTTCTCTTGTCTTGTTTTCGTAGATAATGCTACTGTATTAGATTACAATACGAGAAGTATTGTATTGTTTTATAGCTTTATTTTCTGATTATCTTTTTTCGTTGGCATAATTTTTGAATTTTGTAACATTTTGTGATGACTGTGTTTACACAACAGATTCCTGGATAGTTTGATTATAATATAAGTATAATACTGTACAATCTGTTACAAATGGTAGTGCCCATCGTGTGGTGAAGTTATAAAATCATTAAATTAACCTAAAGCTAATCTTCCACTAGAAAATCAACGATACAAATAAAAGATACGTACGTTTTCATTTTTACGACGCCATTCGTCCCAGACGTCCGGTTGTTTCGAAGAGACACAAATTCGAGCCAAAATGTAACAGAATAGCGGATTTACGCTTATTGAAGTCGACCAAAATAAATTTAACGTTCACGTTAACATCATTAATAAAATGTTAGCTCTTGCTTTTATGACGCTGTTTGACTATTCTGATTTTATTCGCGTAGGTTTAAACGATATTGGTCTATTGGGAATATAGAGTGGACATCTAGAATCCAGTAATGCGTAAAGATTTTCTTTTATTAATTTTGTTGTTTAACGATTGTGTTTATAAATAATAAAAAAAAACTTGAGAGGTGTCATGGGACACCAGAATAGAATGAAGTTCCTTTCGATTAAGAGATATCTTATTAAAAAATATAACCTTTCGTAACGCGCGATAAGGAACATGTTTCAAAAGATTTTGACCACAGCGCCATCTAGCGATAATCATCTAAAGTGTCGTGACAACTTTTCGTAAGATTTTTTTCGATAACGCGCGATAAAGAACTACGTCCCAAAAAGACAACAACTGGTTAAAGTACCTTAGAACATCGATACCCAAAAGATTCAGCTACTTAACTTATTGTGTGAAGTAGACAGCAAATTATGTAAACACCTACCAAGATATACTCTTTAAAATTAGAAAAATTAGAGGAAAATATACATAGCATGCTATTATAACGCCAATTACGTAGTCTATTCCCAAATACATTGATATTTGACTTTTGTAATCTGCACCAGAATCCGTCGACTAATTGGTTCACCTTGCCTAACGACTAACTCCCTTCACGGCTCACGCCAGCTTACGTTGACATATTGAATAATCTCTTCCTTTCTTTTTCAGCGCTCTAATTGCAACGGCGACCGCACGGAGCCGAGGTACACTGAAAAACGGGGCAAGATGGCGTCCGGGGTTTCGCGCCAAAACCCGCGTGGTTCGAACAAGCGCCATCTGTTGACGTGTTATAACAATTACTCAAAATAACAGTGTAGTGATGTGATATTGTTAAGTGTTGTGTAGTGTAACATGTCTGAGGAGAGGTCGCGGCGTTTGTCGCAGATCTTCGATCCGCTATCGAGGTTCACGGATCACAGCGGGGCGGGCCAATCAGCTAGTACTCCTAATAGTCCGAGACTTTTGCCGAGGAGGTCGCGGGAACCACCACCGCCACCACCTAGGTAAGAAAGAAAGTTTGATACAATACTTTTTTAATTGCTAAGTAGAAAGACGAGCTAACCGCACTGCATTGATTTAATATAATCCCCAACCTGTTAGTTAATTTAATTCATTTATTTGAATATGTGATCATAGACAATGAATTTATTAATTAATTCAATAACAACAGAATTATTAAAGCACTGTTAATGACTATTAAGTAATCGAAGCGTACTGTTTGCGTAAAACAATTAACTGTAATTAGTTAAGTCGTGCTTTGATAATTGAGCCTTGATTGCATATAACGTAATTTATGTAGACACGGTTGAAAACCTAAATTGAGCACCTACCATAGTTTTCTCTACACCACCTTTGGTTGACTGGTAGAGAATGCCTTAGGCATTAAGTCCGCCATTGTACCATTTACGTGCATAAAGTTTAATAAGTAAATAAATAAATTAGAATGTGTATTTTTTAGTAACAACTGGTCCATAATGGTATTATCATTCTTAAACTGTGTATAGCCAGTTTCACCTTACAGTGAGGAATCATCCTTGGACTTTGTAAATGAGTCTGGAGATAAGTACAAAGTTTTTGGAAACTAGGATAAAGTCTATTTAAAAAAGGCGTTTTGACACAACCAAAACATACAACACAAACTGCATGAAATCCCGTAAAACGAAACTGCGTTTTCCATAATTAATTGATCCGATCAAACTGCTGTTTAATCTTTCAATAATAAATACAACAAACATTTGGGATAAAATTTAATGAAAGCTTTCATTATTCAATGTAATAACGAACGAACCGCAACGGAAAATAAATGTATTTCAATGGAAATTGGAATTGATGGGAACACTTGATAAATGCACACTATTCTATGCAGTGGTGCGGAGCTGTAGGAATTTGGAAAATTTCATTTAGTTGAATAAAATGGATGTAGGAACTTTTATTTGGATAAAATACTGTGTAATCATTTTGTGGTCATCTAACTGGTCATTTGTTAGTGACTGAGTATGCATACTGAGTCTTATACTATTTTAATTGGTTGTCCTAATAAGGTCCGGTCTTCAAGGTTATGTAATAGGTAGCGGCTTAATCATTACTATATATTTGTCTATGGGTATAGATAAACACTCACCAGGAGTTCCAATTTTTCATCCACTTAAGACGTCTTAAAATCATTACAAAAGTCTCGTGTCACAACACCTCAAAACTCTAACGTCATCATTTGTTTTATCCAGACCCCTCGCGCACTCGTCTCGCCTGGACCCTTTGGAGTATGAGCTGGTGGCCGCCCAGGTAGACTCCGTGAACTGGCAAGAGAGGTGTTTAGAACTGCAGCTGGAGTTACACAGGAGCAGGAATCAGGCTACCAGAGTGCGAGATGTGCTGAGAGATAAGGTAAGAAATAAATGGTTTTTTGGTTAGGTCTTAAGTGTCCTAGACAAAGGCGTCTACTGACTGAAGAGTTCATAAATGTGAAAAATTTAATATAAAGAATGAGAGAAAAGTTCCAGAAAAACCCTAGGAATTTAAGAAAAGAAACTAACGAATTTAAAAAAAATCTCACTGATCCTTAAACTAGATTAGACATGGCAGGAGAAGGTAGTATAGACGGTTTTGTTGATAATATTCGCATAAACAAAGCAACAGAAATATAAATACACATTGACTTCAAATTAGTATAAACACCTCTTAAAAACAAGTCTACATATCCAACATAATCATTAAGTATTAACTTATTGTTAATGCCATCATCTGCTTAGTGAAGCAAATGAACACGGTGATGTAAACTACGGCTTTGACAAGTTATATCAGACAAGACATCCTGATGGAACAGAATTCATATTGTACAGAAGTGAAATTATGTACAAATCTTGCTTTAATACCAGACATAGAGATACCGACACGAAGTCACGGAAATATGGAAACTGTGTCAACGTTGAATGTTCGGTAGTCTTAATATAAGTTATGGTTGTCAATTCAAATGCTTATAAGCGACTCTCATTGTCATTAGGAGCCCGTAGACTTACACTGCTGCTTTTAGGCCTCCCTCAAACCTCGCCACAACTACCGCTCTTGTGGTCCAGTGGCTTCCAGCGGCCATGATCAGGTCGTCAGGTTCGTCACCGCCACCCCAGAACTCTTCGGCCCATTCGGCTTTAAGCGGCTTTGAAATATTTCTTACAATAATACTCTATTTTAAGTCCAAATTGTAAAAATCAATACCGGGAGCATTTGAGAACTCAGTCTCAGCAGGTGACACACAAATACAACTGTATAAAAGACATGATGAACTTACTGCAGTATCGTACTAATTCTGTGATACGGTGTTAAAATTGAAGTGTCTGGCTTGCAGAGTCTGTTTTATATATCTATCTTGACTTCTGTATAGTGTCATTGTCGCGACGCTAAACCTTGTACCAATATATCACAATTAGAGTTAGCGCATGTGCTACTAATTCATCTCTGTTACACGGCATTAGGTGTCGTCTTATTTAAACGAGATTGTCGTTGGAAGCGTGAAGGGTCAAACGAACATCAAAGTATTAAGTTTTGTTTATTTGTCTTATTTATTACTATTTGTAACATTACTTGTGTAAACATGTCTTATGTGTTTGGCAATAAATCAAGTTTGTTTTTAGCGAAGGCTCTAGGCTCTAACTCGATTATAATAGGCGCCTCTTAAAATAGCATATTATAAAATGGCAGTTTAGAAAATAAAAAGCTATATTCTTTTCAGTATATTTTCTGCCTCATTGCCAAATTTCAGATTCACTGCACTGTTTTGATTTTTCTAAAAGACATATCTTCAAAATTTCAAAAAGAGCCTAAATAATACTTTATTGCTGCAACCCTAATAAACGAGATACTGTCTCACTAGTAAGATAAAAAGAAACAACAAACTCTGCAATTGATCGAGTGTGGAAGACTACAAAGTGAAATGCAATTTCAGCACGTGCGGTTCAAAAAGAAAAGACGAGACCCTGTTCTGTGTCAAAGGAAACTTGTGCAAGAAAAAATAAAACCGTAGACTATTCGAGAATGGATGAAAATGTTTCTCACTGAAATTGAGGATATTTTACAAAAACTATGATTATATTGAAGGTTGGTAATTTGACCAAAGTTTGGATTTGAACCTTAGGTGGTCCGTTTGCTCGTCCGCCAACGCAATAAAGAAATCAGTGAAAGTTATATAATTGTATCGATTAATTGTGATTTTTAATATTCCTTTTTGCTTCAACTTAAGGTTTATATTGAAATTCAATCTCATTTGTCTGATTGCAAATGTTCAATTTTAATCGAAGTTCTTCCTACAAGAAATAAATTAAACAAACACAGGAAAAGATCGCGTTTGAGAGACTACAAAATGAAATCCAATTGAAAAGACTAAAGACCGTTTGATGTCAAAAGAAACTTATACAATATAAACGTAAAGACTTTTTGAAAGTATAAAAATGATTCCCGCCAAAGTTGGAGATACAAAGCGCATTCTATCTTCTGGTAAAGTCGGCTCCACCACGTCATCTGTTTTTTATAGCCCCCGGGTTTAATTTTGCACGACATTATTCACGTTATTTCCTGGAAAGTTTTTTCTTGCGTTTCTGCTGAATATCGTCGAATGTAAAGAGTGTATGATAGATGGTTGATCCATTTTTCATTGCTTTCCGTGCATTTGGGCGGGGAACTGGTTTGGGTGACACGGGCGTCCTAGTTACGAAAATTTTGGCCTGAAAGTGCTGCGGTTTGAGTTTGTTGTTTTGGGTTTCTGATTGAAATGAGATTAGTGTAATAATTAATTTTGATTTGGTTTGTATATTAAGTTATTTTTATGTTTTAGAATAACTAGTGGTTATTGTGTCTCTAATGCAGACCCTCCACTTCGAAGGCAAGTCGTAAAATCTCAAACATCTCCGATAATGTTTCAAATATCTCATCGTCTGAAATAATCTATGCCAGCTATTCAAATTTAGTTCAGAACCCTGATGAAATAAATACATCTTCAGTTGTTTTCAATACGTTTATAATTTTGAATTTAGCCAACCGAAATAGGGAAAATACACCCTGTATACACGGACGACAGAGCATCCCTGTCCATTAATGGTAAGTCAACGAAGCGTGCTAAATCATACGTCACCAACCTTCCTATATGATGTTCCATAAAACCCAGTCGACTGGAAGAGCTGATATGAAAAAAACAAAAAGGGTTCCAAAGATACTTAGGTACAAGTTTATGAAGAGTAATTTATTTGAAGTAGGTATCTTCTTCGAGCAATGGAAGTGGGATTATTGTCTTCAATTTTATGATTGTCGTTATTGATATATTTATTAATAGTCCGGTCATTTTAGACATAAAAATAGTGATCAAATAAAGAAAATTCCGACAAAGCCAAATCTTCGTAGAGACCTTAGGTTTACCACAAGGAATAAAGTGTCAAAAGTCCCCATCAGTCCCATGTGAGCTTAGGGACTTATTGGGGGCCCAAGGTAAAAATTTTAGGTTTTTTGGATTTTTCTCGAAAACGGTAAGTTTTATCGAAAAAGTACTTCAGAGCAAAGTTGTAAATCTTAAAATTCTGTATAAAAATGGTCCCTATGTTTTTTTCTCTAACACCAACTATTTCCCAGATATTACGCTTGTAAGAATCACGATCTACATAATATGCACACATTTCCACACCACCTGTGAGGTAGTGTACTCGGCGCGTTTTTTTTAACGTGGTATCCCCGGTAGGCCTATTCCCTGAACCTTTATGATGTTATTTTCAGGAACAATAATTATTTAATATTATGAAGATTATTGATATGGGTTACTGAGTTTAACTGTCGTTCTAACTTTTTTTTATTACTTTAATCTGACTCATACTCTTCATATTCAACTTCAACAATCATGTTTTCTTCAATTTCTTCTTGTTCTTCTTCTTCTCCTTCCTGTTGATGAACGCTTAGAAATTGTTCAAATCAAGATGAATCAGTTGTCTCTTCATCGAAATCACATGAATTTTCCTCTCTTGTATTTAATTGAACATTTGAGAAAGAGACACCTTGGCAATTGGTACACGCTGGAGAACACTGCAACCCTACTTTTTTACACCCAAATTTACACTACAACCTTTCTTGCAATTGCAAAAAATAGTGATAAGAAGTTTTTCTGGAGCAGGGGGCAGTAAAGTTCGAATCGGTTCCAAAGTATTATTTATCAATTTCCGGTTTAAATTCAATAGGTAAAAATAAAATAAAGTTTTGGCATTTTGGATAAGCTGATAAACTTTTAGAAGAATATATTTCTGTCCGTTGCTGCGCCTTTCCAGGTTTTAAAAAGTAAATAATTTGATCAGATGGAGTCCTTGCAGTGAGTAGTACTAATAAATCAACATCTTCACCTACTACGATAGTTGTATTTCTTGCATTAAATTGTTCTATTGCTGTTTCAATTATGAGGACATCGGCGCCATTCGGCAAGCTTGTTTCACGGCAATATTTTCAGCTGTTAATTTGCTACTCAACATATAAATAAAACGAGATTTATTATTAATGTTTGCAAAAAAATGTTGTTGATTAACTGGAACAGTCATAAATTCGTCAAACATTATGTCGGTACCTGAGGATTTTTTTGTAGCACGACGACGTTGTTCTGCAGCTTTTATGTTCTTTGTTGTGTCACTATAGCCATCAAATACTACCGTAACTGTATGACCATAATGTCTTCGTAAATACTGAACATATTGAGTACCTGAATATGTATATACGTGGCATATATGTGTGCTTACTATGTAGAACGTGATTCTTACAAGCGTAATATCTGGGAAATAGTGGGTCTTAGAAAAAAAATCATAGAGACCATTTTTATACAAAATTTTAAGATCTACAACTTTGCTCTGAAGTACTTTTTCGATAAAACTTACCGTTTTCGAGAAAAATCCAAAAAACCTAAAATTTTTACCTTGGGCCCCGAATAAGTCCCTAAGCTCACATGGGACTGATGGGGACTTTTGACACTTTATTCCTTGTGGTAAACCTAAGGTCTCTACGAAGATTTGGCTCTGTCGGAATTTTCTTTATTTCAATTGTCTAAAATGACCGGACTATAAAGTGAAATTTGGTAATGAAAGTTGTTATTTTCGAATATGATCTATATCTACGTGATAATATAGTTATGAAGTTTAATGAAAACATTTAGGAAAAACCTTTTCAATATTTGCGAGAATATTATATTTATCTGCCATGTAAATATTCTATAGCTACTAATAATTAAACTTTTATCGGTCATTTTGAAATAGGTAAAAAAGCAGTCATTTTGCTATCGAAGTTACGTTACGTCTCTTTTTAATTTTTATTTATTTTTTGTCGGGTTTATTGTAATATAGACCTATACTTAAGTTACCTGAATATACATAGAAAGGTGTAGTGGTTACATACCATTGTTTATGTGGAATATGTCGTTTGATTTGTGTGAAACTAATCTTAAATTTAGTTTGTTAAAAAAAAACTTGTACAATTTGTTTGTGTTCTCTTATTGTAAATAAATATATAACTTTCTCTAAAGCAAATAATACAGTCGTATCTATATTTAAACTAATTGTCTTGTTCTTTTACGTCTTATTTACATAAATACTCAGAGGCATTTAAAATTTTAAACGCTGTAAACTAACAGACTTGAAATCTGAAAGTTTTAATTAAGTAAAGGGAATTTACGTAAACGTCGTTTGGGGCAATTTGTGAAGTTTTAACGACTGTCAACAGAAGAAGCCGGGAAGGACCCGCTTGAGCGCTTATCGATTCCGAAGCGATTGCTCCGATTTTTTTGTGCGGTCGGAAAATAAATTGGCATTTTTCGTTGGCTTGTCTTGTGTTGCCCTTGCTTTTAGTAATTAAGTAGGTAATGAATATGATATTATTAAATAGGGATATTGAATTCATCGAACAATAGATACCTATTGTAAATATGTCATCAGAACTTTACAATTTCGTCGCCTCAGTGCTTGTTTGGCCAATCTGATATTTTTTACGAAAATTACTTTTTAATGCAGTATTATAAAGAATAAAATTTCCATCCGACTGGTATTTTTTTTAAATATTCAATTCTAAAACAATAAAAATCTCATTTCAATTTTTTTCTCAACACGGCACTTAACGAAAATTCCGTGTTTGTTTGCTGTCTCTTGAATTGCTCGAGTGCAGATTGGCCAAACAAGCACTGAGGCGACGAATTGTAGTTTTTCTTCTATAAATTACCTCATAAATCACAATCAGCAGGCAGTTTCAAAAAGAAAGCCAAATGCTACTGGTGTCAGAACACAGTGTCCACATTGATCGCCTCTTCGTATCCTAAATCAAAACAAGCTTTTTGCACTTTTTCACCTCAACATTGTTTCGTCCGAAATCCCTGCGGTGCTCAGTTCTGCCAGATTGCCGTACATCTCCCGGATGCATAGTTTATCTAGCCTGTTTCCACTTAACGTTCCACACTTTGAAATATTTCGTTATTGCATTTTTGTATGGTAGTTTTGCATGAAGAATGTGGCTATTATTCGAAGCGTTCGAGGGTTAATGCTTTTGTTTCGATTATGAATGAGCTTTTTTAAAGTTTTGATAGGATTCTAAAGTTGTACGTACAAACGAAAATGATCGAAATGATGATGAATTTTAGTGTTTTACTTAGATGTAAGATAAGAAGATTTATGTGCAATTTTCCACAACACCACTGGCTAAAAACGGTGAAGGAAACATTGTGAGGAAACCTGCATGTCGAAAAAGGGTTCTAAAAATCCTTTGAAGATATGTGAAGTCCCCAATCCGCACTGGGCAAGCGTGGTAGACTATGCCTAATCCCTCTTCTGAGGAGACCTGAGCCCAGCAATGGGCAGTAATGGGTTGGTACAGTACAGTACAGTACTTAGATGTGTTTGTAGGATATAATAATCGACAACTTAAAAAATAATATGAGTAATATTTCAAATATGATATTTAGCAAAAATACACTTTACTAACTCTGTCTCTCTGTCCTGAATCATCATTAATCAAAAACCTTCCTTGTAAAACTATCTCTATAAACCCTGTAACCAAACTTTCAACTAGGAGTAGATAAACTAAATCTATTTCAACTTGTCCATTAGCCACAGCTCTTCAACGGGAAAATCGAAGACAGAGTAAAATTTTAGAGCACTACGGTGATACAAATAAGCTTCCTGCACGTCCCAAGTGCGCAGTTCCGAAATCTCCGGGCCGTTACTTTACAAATCGGGAGCTTGCACTGAAATGCACGGATATACAGATCAGGTTGGAACAGAGAATGGCTTAACGCTCTTTGTTTTAACAGATTTTATGGATACGGGTTTAAATGGAACGTTTTTGTTAGGTGGAATCTTGTTATGAGTCGGTTTTAGAGTTGATGTGATTTGTCATCGTTTATGGGTATAATTCTCCACTAGATTTTAGCTAAACATACAATATGCCCTGACATAAAGATGTGCCCAAAATATTGTAACCATTAAGGCTTTTTAAACTTCCTAATACACTGAAATTCATAACAGTTACTTCAGCTTTATGTTACAAATAGCCCTCTATTTCTTCAACTCTGATTCTCAATAGGGTGATACATCACAGTTCGGCTAGTTTCGATCCCAATAAATCAATCGCCTTGCACACACGCTGACTTGAAATATTTTACATTTAAGCTGACCGTTACAAGAATGCTTTATGCTGGATACTCTTATTTTAAAATTTACTAGTAGTCTAGTTAACAATAAAAGAAAAACTTTGCAGGTGTCAAGGGACAAAGGGGATTCGATTATAAGTGAGGGAATTGTAGTAAAATTTTAAGTAATTTAGTTATAATAATTAGTTATTTTAAAACGTCTGTCTCTCTCTCTCTTTCTATAAGAATCTAATTATTATAACTTAAATAAAATATTTTGATCACAGCGCCATCTAGCAGTAATCATCTAAAACAAAAAAAGTGTTGTGACAACTTTTTCATAAGAATTTCCGTCTAGCCCCCTTTCGATAACGCGCGATAAGGAACTTCGGTTCCAATAATATAACCTAAATTTCGGGGATGTTTATATTGTTTTGTTGGTGACAAAATCGATGTACAGATATTTAGTTTGTTATCATGTGCTTATATGACCCGTGTTTTATGCTTTATGTACAATTTCTTTCTTCTTTCTTTCTTTCTTTCTATTGATCTCACATGCACTTTATTATAAGTATTGCTGAGCTCGAGTCTATTCTGTAGAGAGCAGGCGTATTTAACCAGAATTTACCACGCTTGTTTTATTACTTCGGAGACTAACGAGCTAACTCATTACCTAATTACTGTAAGTGATTGTAGTCTCGCAACTTTACAGTATTGCAGTATTAAAGAAGGAATTTTTAGAGTTTTGTTGGATATTTTCATATCGAGTCTGCCAGTTCTAATGGAGCCTCTAAAATCTACACATGGAATCATCAACCACCAAATTGGTAGTACCAATGCACACAAGTGACGACTGGTAGGCCAACTGTAAAACAGTGTTTTACATAAGGCGAATGCATACACTCTCCCCGTCTACATATTGGTCGACTATCACCGTCATTTGTTTCTAACGTGTGTTGGACGTTGGTGATCCAATATGTACACCTACCATGAAGTACGTAAAGTATATCTATGTCTATAATATTCTCGCTTGAAAAAATCGATGTAGATGTACCAAGATTTTGACGTACACTCGGACACGGATAGAATAAATATGTAGATGTGACGTCCGTATAATTTCATATCTGATATATGTTTATTTGGTTCGGTGTGTTCAGAATTTATGATGTACGAGGGTAGTTTGATACTGGATACATTCGTCATTGAGACGTTTTCCTTCTATATTGAGCAATACGTTTTTTGAACTATTGGTTTTTGTTTGGGGAATTCTGTGGAATGAGAATATGTTCTTAAAAATACTAATCAAAGCAATTTTTGTTGGTTTTAATTCTTAGTTTTAGTGATGAAATATTAACGAGTGTCTAAAGTCTGTTATGAACAATATTTTTTTACTATTCAGTAAGCTACTTGAATGATGAATTTGCAGGCTTTGTAATCATGTTATTTCTACTTTTATATTACAAAATATTTCAACGTAAACGTAAGCCAAGCAAATTTCAACGTAAACTGTTTTAAACCCGCGCAATTTAAACTGAAATGTAATTACAGTCAAACTATCCTCAAGTGCACAGTAAAATAAAAATCCAGATTATGCAATGCACATCGTTCCGCTCAAAATTCTAGTCGCCTCGCCCGACGACGGTTTTCAAATCTGGCCCAATAAAATGGAGATATTGCAAATGGAATAGAGATGGCAATTGCATTTCATATAACTGACTTCTGCTATGGAACGTGCGCTTCTATGATTTTATACTCTTTGATATTACTATGAAAGTTTTGAATCGAAATAATATTCTTGGAAGGTGTTAATAATTTGTTTTGTGCACATTTGTGGCTTCTGTTTACGTTGTTGGGAAATGGGGTTGTGTAGTTTTAAGTCTTTGAAACTATGGAAAGTGGATTGTTGTTGTGTTTGATTTCACAATTAATTTGTTATTGTTATGTTTAAGCTTTGTGTTTCGCAATGGGGCATTATTTATACACTTTTAATTAGGTGTATGAGTGGAGTAAACAAATTACATAAATAATGTTAGGGTTAACAATTTAAAATTCGTATTATTATTTACTTTTTTAATGGCATAATTATAGCATTTTAATGGCTTATCTCGCGGGTTATGGCAATTTGTCGTTTCAATATAGATATGGAAAAACTTTTTAAATATATAGTCTCAGGTGTTCTAAAATCTATTCAATAGACTATGAGAGAATCTCAACTACGGAATACTGTGTAGTGTTATTTATTGAATGTGGGATCGTTCGATAACATGTTGTCAAGATATGCCTCATGTTATGAGTGACCAGCGTTATTTATTTTGCATTAGTTTTGCGATAAAAGATAAACATAGATATTTGGTAAATAGATTATGTTCTTGTTAAATGTGCTAATGTAATACATGTTGCACTTGTGTAGAATGCAAAAAACACATGAAGTCAATGTGTTAAGGGGCCTATCTTTGAAAATTGTTTGTTTTGAATAGCTATTTGACCGATTTTAAAAATTCTTTCTATGATGGGAATCTACACTATTTCTGATGAACATATGCTATATTAAATTAAAAAAAAAACTTAGAGATTTGTACTAAATGTGTATACATACTTCTACAATGTAAGCCAAGGTCGGAAAAAAATACCAAAAAACTTTCTTACATAACGTGCGCTGCGAAAACTATTGATTATAATTATAGAACATAATGATGTACTACGGATTTGTAGTGAACCTCTTTTTGACGCAAACGAAGTTGTGAAATACCTACAGCTAGATATTGATATCTTGATAAAAAATCCCCAATTTGTAGTACGCTTATGTCTTAAACCAACATGCGTCGACTGTTGCCGCTGACCGCAGGCCATGCAAATTTATTCTCTCTGCGGTGTGGCGCGCATGCTCTCTTAATTACGGCACGGCTAATGTCTTTCCGATGGCCGCCTGAGCCGACCTTAATTAGTGATCTGATGTACCTAGCTTTGCAAATAGTCTTATAGATATCGATCTGAAGATGTATTTAAGTTTTAGTATAGGTTAGGTAAAGTTTTAAGATTCTTTTAAGTGGTGTCTTAAGCCTTTAAAACACGTGCAAGTAAATACAATATTTTGTCTTGTGTGCCCCGTAATTCTACTAACTTATTTAAAGAAGCAGTCAACTTAGTGTTTCTATGCGCCCGCAGGCTAGAGTATTTCGCGCGATCTTTAATCCATAGTAATTTAGACTAAACTTCGAATGGATTAGGCGTGACATACTTCACAGATTCTTCAAAATAAATCAAATTGAATAATGTCCAAATAAAATTCCAACTTATTAATTACGGAAGTAACTAATTATCTTATGACTGTGGAATTCTCCAGGTATTGAATAATCGGTAATATTCGTAATTAACACTTTGAACCTTTGACGCCATATCAGCGCGCCGCTGCATAATTATCACTGACCACCTGTACTGAACTGTACTGTACCAACCCATTCCTGCCCACTGTTGGGCTCAGGTCTCCTCAGAAGAGAGATTAGGCATAGTCCACCACGCTTGCCCAGTGCGGATTGGGGACTTCACATATCTTCAAAGGATTTTTTTAGAATCCTTTTCCGACATGCAGGTTTCCTCACCTGTTTTCCTTCACCGTTTCACTGACCACCTGGCATGACTTAATTTCGATTAAAAAATTTCCTTTGCTTTTATTACCTACTTAAAAATTTTACTTCATAAAAACCATCCTTAATTAAAATTTCATGAAACCATTATTTAAACGAAATGAACTTGTTATAATTCGAAAACAATTTAATTTTCATAATCTTATCGTATGTTCACCTGTGACAGCTTTAATAGTTAAACATTCATAACAGTAATACAAGGTGTAATAAATTAGTTTTATCGCTTTTGTTAATTTTCTTTTATTAAGCGTATTTTTGACTTCAGAAGTAGGAAGTTATAATTTCCTTTGCCCACCCGTATCAATGATACTTACTTTTTGTTTAAATTTGGAGTTTTTACTTGGAACCTACTTATCTCTATGACATGTTACTCTTCACATTATATTTGTAAGGAATGCTCTGTCTTTAGTACCTACGCCATGACCTAGTTTTGTCACTGGGATCAGGTGACAGGTCAGCCTGTTTGTCTTTGATTGACTGAAAAAAAGGTAATTTATATTGAGCTTCTTTCATTAATAATTTTACTGTGATAGGCAATAATTGTTTCTCTGGTTTTCTGAAACTTAAGCCACGCTAGAGAACCATCAAGCTTCATACCACAAATAAATAATAGAAACACTTACGATATCTTGTCTGTCTTGTTTAAAAGAGATCTTTGAAACAACGCTCTTTGTGTGGCGACCAATAATAGCGCGCGAGATACTGACTCAGTTACGACATTTGCAAGAATCTTCGCATATATACGACATCTGAAATCTACTACAGTGGGCTTCGGCCTGACCGGGCATACACTACCTCGCCCGGTCGGAGATTGGCCTTTGGCCTAATACCACTGATCCCACACTTTGTTACATTTTGTTATTGATTCGTTAATGCTAAAATTTCTAAGTTATTTCTAGCGTTTCTATACAGAGTTATTGTAATCGTATTTACTTGAAACTTCAATAGTTCGAGAAGCTGCAACCAGCAAAGTTTCGGACATAGTTTTGGAACTATTTCTTCGTCTGCCCTGCGGTTTGGCGCCAATGTCGTGTAGTCTGGCTTTACGTGTCACTTATCGATTTTATTGAGTCTATGACTACATCGAGGTTGGTAGGTATTGAAATAAATTTCATTTTAAATCGAATTAATTTCTATAAGGAAGAAATGCAAGTGTTTTTTAAAGGATTTGTATTTATCGTTATGATGTTTTTCTTGTGTTTAGCCAGTGTGTGTAAGAAAACTTGCTTATTAGAAAATAATCCCAAAATCGCGCGATGATATGTATGTCCCTAATCTACATTGGGCAAGCGTGGATTGGGTATTGGACTATGCCTGATTCTTATATTGAGGATATCTGGGACAGTGAAACTTGTTCATGATCACTTACACTATTACTAAACGGGTTCTTTTCACGATTATTTTCAATTGAGCGATCCCGATATTTAGTAATAGTGTAAGTGATGTAGATAACCACGAGTGTTTAAAGAAATTTGTTCATGATCACTTTTTTATTATTTTAACATTGTTTTTAAAAGTGACTTTTACAAAAACATTATATTATTTGACTACATTTCGATTCATCAATGCTATCAAATGTTTTACAACAAAATATTCCTAGACATCCCTCTTTTTACCGATCCGTGATTCTTTTACCGCGGTTATATTTTCTCGGAATTATTCAAAAGGAAGAACAAACATTAGAAATTCTTTCCAGTGCGTATTGCGTAATAAAAATATTATGTAAATCATGTGTTTGTAAGTGCGTCGTAAACGTCTGTAGCTGTGTTTGTTGGTTTGTCATGTAGTGTAATCACGAAGATATCATGTGTTATGTTGTATAATGGAGTGAGGTTTATCCAACTTGTTGTGTAACATGCTGGATGTTTGAAAAATGTGAATTGTCATTTTCATTTAAAACAACAAACACCCATTGAAAATAGACTAATGTCTAATTGAAAGACTGCATACACTTTCTCTTAGTCTTACCGATGCAGGCCATATTGACGTTATTTTTTTAATAAAGAAAGAAATAACATGTTCATTGGGCACATAGTAAAAAATACGTGAAGAAAAATAACGTGTACTAAAAATTGTCTATCTTTTGTTTACCAACTGCCTCAAAGTAATGATAGCACTGATATTCTAACCTCTAAGTAACGTGAGAAGATTAAGTCCTAGGGTTTTTAGTTGAGTTTTTTACATATGTGGTTCTTGAAAACGCGATTAAATATCGGGATCAGTTATTAAATCAAAATGTGAAAAAATCATAAATCATATAAACCCCACATTATTGATAAATTGAAATGTTATTTCAAAACAGAATGTTAGCGAATTAAGTTTATTTTTACTAATTTTACAAGATAACGTTGTTTCCGTTTTTCTAAATAGTTGTCAGTTTCAAAAGCCAGTGTGTATCACTTTAGGCTCGCACGAATTTCTAACACGGCATTTCATTTAATATTCCCTCGGTCGCTTCAGCCCCTGCATACTAATTAAACTAAAGTTTTATTCTTTGGTACCTCCGTTAATAAATCAACTATGACGTGATGTATGTTCGTGTACAATTTGTTTTTATTTATTGCCGTACTTTGCGAGCCGCGGTGAAACTTTTGTGTGTGGAAATGCCCTTATATTTTTTTTATAATTTTGATTTTTGTTGAAATTTTATTTGGTTGTATGTGATGAAGAGTTTTGGTGAGCAAAGATTATAATATTTTGTAAGTTGGGGATGGACTTTATAAACTAGTACCAAGGCTGATAGTGATGCTTAAAATTATATATAGATTTTTTAAAATTTTAATCATATTTTATTGAATAGTTATTTTTTATACAAAGTTAAAATATGTAGAATTGCAGTTTAGTTTTACTAATAATTGAATTAAAACATAAACAAAGGTCAACACTGAGTAGGTCATAGCGACCCTTCAGTATTCCCTTACATTGTAGAGGTCCATGAACGACGATAAAGTATAAACCCTTACGATGAGGTTCCGTTTGCTCATCTGCCTACAGATATGACAAAAAATGCTCTTAAAATTTCCAATAAACAATATTACGTTAAGAACATTGTTCGTAATGAATTTACAGTTTCGCTTCGAAGATGTCGTGTTAATGCACGTCATTACTCATACGTATGTGGTCGAACGCCCTAATGCAACTGAAATTGCCTGTCTGGCATACACGGTGGAAATATTACAGGGCTATTATAAATTCGTACAATGGATGTTGTAGGCGACAATTTGGAGCTGTGTTGTAAATATTGGAGGATATTTTTAAGGTTTTATTTATGGAATATTAGGTTTATTTTTATTCGTGTCCTATGTGCCCAAGGTTGAGGTGTCCTATCCTCAGCTTATTGTATGTTCCGACTAAATAGTTGTAATATTGAGATCAAAAATTGTTAGTTCACCTGAAACAATTAAATAGTTTGGTAAAGGAACGATAAAAAAGATAGTTTCACAAACATTTCAGTAAGTATCGATTTTATTTCCATTTTTTTTTATCAAAAATCAAAACTTCAGTCTTTAATGGCGAATTCAACGTACCATATTTTTTTTTGCTAAAACTCATTCCAGGCATATCCAATTAACTTAAAACGTCAAGAAAATGCAAATCTCATTCAATTATTCCTAATGTACACTTTATCTAAACACCCAAAAGTGGGGCACAACAATGACGAGAAAAATCTCGGACAAACACCTTCAATTAACCGAAATTGACCCCCGAAAGTCTCGGGGAAATTAAAAAAGTGACGCGCTAAGACCGAGCTAAAAAAGTGATTTGTAGTCCAAGAGCTGTAGAAGAGCGACTTCTCCCATCTTAAAAATAAACTATGTTTTTTTTGGGAAAATAAATGTATTTAAAAAAAAACAGAATGCCATGTAGGCAGAGGAGCCCGCGTGATTACGTGTATAGTATCTAGTAGTAAAGGCATACCCTTTAATCGAAATCGACCCCTGAAAGTCTCGGAAAAATAAAAAAAGTGATGCGCAAAGGACCGAATTAAAACAGTGATTCGTTAATAGTCTAAGAGGCGCTGAAAAGAGACTTTGCCCATGCAGTAGCTTCTTTGGATGAAATAAGTGTTTCAGAAATATTCGGAACGACATATAGCTAATTGGGAAATTTTGGAAATACTATGTTTTAGGAATAATTCCAACAGTACTTGACAGAGCTTTAAAATAATAGTACTTAATTTTCTTATTTATTCGGCTATCACCTTTCATATTAAAAAAAAATCATCCGAATCGATTCACCCAGACCAAAGTTATGCGGTTATAACCACAAAAATAATGTAACCACTTCGATAACCTCCTTTTAAAAAGTCGGTCAAAAACCCGACGCGCTAAGATTGTACCTCCCTTCATCAAATTTAAGCTAAAAGAAAGCGTTTGATTGAATTAGTGCGGAACTTTCGGGTCTGTCTTGACAAATTTAACGCCACAAGATTTCTTTGTGCCTACGAAAAGGTAATACTTTAACTTTTGGTAATATATTTTTTTTCGTGAATTTTTAGCGTTTTGAGTATGATTTTTTTATTATATATTTGTATTTATTGAATGTACATTTGTTGTGGGCCTCAAAAATTGTAAAGTACTGGTTTAATTTAAAAAGTGCTGTACTTATGTTTTTCTCATAAAATATGTCTCGTCTCATTGCAGTTATCGAAGTAATTTATGACCTACATTGGTTTGTAAAAATTTTATACCAACTAACCAGGTACCAACCTTTTTTTTACCGCAAATATGTCTACGTCAAAGAAACTTTACAAAAAAAAAAAAATTCAATTTTCAAAATACCTAGCAAACAAAAACAGCCAAATAAAACAGAATTATCAGCGAGCCGTAACTTATCGCTATCAAACACGGACATTAAGACAAGTCATTTCCAGGAAAAAAAAGGGGACATCTCAGAATTGAGAGCGCTGTTCAAACGCTTCGGCCTCCGAGGGGGTCATTATACGAGATGACTATCATAATTGAATTAAAAATTCCGACACGAACCTAAGTACAGGGGGACAAGTGTCGGTGCAGTTTTCAATTTAAAATTCAACGTTGTTTGTGATTTTATAGAAGTTAAGATTGTTTCGTTGCAATTTTTAGGTGTGTCGTAAGAAAAGGAAACGAGAGGTTCCCATTGATGATTAGTTGTTATGAAGCTGTGGAACGTCTGAACAATACAAGATCGTTATTTATTGCTCACTATACATAATTTTAAACCTTTTTTAGTAGAAGCACATTGCAAAACTTCTTAGTTTCACCTGTCTCAAATTGGGGCGTCACCCTGAGCCCTATGGGAGTCGAACCACACTAACACCTCCTGTAAACCTGTAATTTACTCTCGGCGAGCCTACGCTGAGCTTAGGCTCGAGGTACGTACGGTAGTACGAGGTTATACGGCTACTTCTGACTTATTACAAAATCATAGATGTAATTAATTTCAATTATGAAATTAACTTTCAAGTTCATCAAACGATTCAATCTTATCACTAAAATCAATCGCGATTCGAACCAATCAAACAAATTTGGTATTAATCCAGTACAAAGGGATTACGGCCCTTACGGTTATTACCATCAAACAAAGGCAACAAAGGAGCCGTTCGCTCTTTGATTCGACGTCGTAAATTAAGAGCTGTGCACACGACGCCCGACTGAAATCTGTATCAATAAATATACGATGTAACATTGTGCGACTATTAGTTTTGTATAAAGTTGTGATGTGGATTTTAATTGTTTTAATCGAATGCAAAAGGGTAGAGAAAGAGAAAAGGGCGGCAAATTTGTTACTTTATTTTTTTATCAGTTAACCAGAATTTTAGGAAAAAAACCTCTTATGATACGAAATGAAATTTGAATATGAATAAATTTTATCATATTAATCAAAATACCAAAAATTCCTGGAATTTTTATTGCCGCGTAGACAAACGAGGAAACGTGTCACCTAATCATAAGTGATCAGCGGCGATCTACAATTTTTTTAAGATAATATTTTGCATCCACTAGATTAGGTTTTACAATACTAAAACTTGATGAATTCTGTAAAATAATAGAGATTAATTGAAAACGTTCAATGGAAACATTTAAAAGTCATAAAAACTGCTTTGAAATTCCGTTATGTTGTCAAAGTGATGCCTTACCCAACAACTTTGTGCTGAGTTTAAACCTCAACCAGGGTTCGGAAGCTGAATATGATGATGCGGTAGGAGGTTTATTAGGTTCTTTTTTTTTCAATGGGTAGGAAATAACCGGATCCTCACCCGCCCCGCGAGTGGGGTATGTGGGATTTGAACCTCACTAAAACTTCCAACCGCTCACACTCAGTATCCGAACCCCGGGTGAGGCCAGAACCCAGCACGGGGTTTAGAGGGACGGCGCGACGCGTTACGCGCTCGGCACTCTTTCCCGTCGCGCCGTCCCCGAGGTTTATTAGGTAGGTATTTACCGGTATTTACGTAGGTTATTATCTCCTACACAAAAAAATATTGTCAAAAAAAGCATTATATAAAGTCGCACCCAAATTAAGCGTACAGAACAATGGTTTTACACGACACAGTTTCAGCTCCAACCTAAGGCAGGTGTAAGGAACCCGACGTCAAACGACAAACCTTTATTACTTTAAGCCGAAAGCGAGCATCTCAGAATACGTCTCCTAATTGAAATAGCGGAAAATTTAATTCAAGATCCGTGTATGGGTAGGTGATTTATTCTGGAGGCTTCGACATGACATCTCGAATTTTCTTTTTAATTTTCACGCGTGCATGTGAAGAGGATTTGGAAGCCTTTATGTTAAATTAAATTTTGAGTTTAGGTAAGCTTTGGCGTAATTTATTGTAAGCTTCAATCAATTTTGCATTATTGAAATGAAATTGAATTAAAGTATTGACTTTTTATTCTTCAGGTTTCGTTTCGTTCAGTGTTTACTTACCGTATTGGTTCTTGGTACCTGCTTATACTTTAGGTACTACATAGCTACTGCTTATAAATAAAATGTAGTCTTATTCATCTTTTCTTTCTTTTTCTAACAATCTTTTTTACTAACATTTGTGACGTCACTGCCAGATGAAAACTTATTTCTTCTGTGTATTTTTAACATGTTTCTTTGTAAAATTTGATCACGTCACAAATAAACTATGTCTATGTCTAACACAGTACTTTTTTAATCCACTTTCTACTGCAAGATACAATACTGTCCATAGAAAGAAAAATATCAAACGTTTCATTTTAAAATGTTCACGTTATATCTATAAACACGGTGTCCGTATTTGTCAGAATTTCATGAATTTCTTGTCTCGATGTAATTTGAGACGCACGGTTGTATAACTGCAGGTATGTTAGCGTACTTAACGTTTGAACATCAGACATAATATTATATTGTGCCGGATATTTCGACCTCCCACATGATGGACCGACGATCTGGTCAGGATCGCGGGAAATCACTGGATGCAGACAACGTAGGAATAGTTGTCGCGAGGTTTTGGGGAGGCCAATATCCAGCAGATACCGCCTGTAGGCTAATAATGATGATACATATTTCGACGCCGTATCGCACTTAATCACAAATAATATTGGCCCATGGAATATTAATTGGTGATAGATGAGGTAGAAACATCAGACAAACAACAGACAATATACGATACCTAATTAAGAACCCGGATAACAGTTTTTATTCGACTAAATCGCAGCACAGCTGATTATTAATTATATTTTGGTACATTGAAGCCAAAAATTCTAGAAACCCTTCGAAGATATGTGAAGTCTCCAATTCGGGCAGTAATGGGTTGTTACAGTACAGTTTAAAAATTAAATTAGTTTGAAACGTGTAATTCTTACTTACCGTATCTTATCCTTATACCTTACCTATTATCTAAATCATTGGATACTGAAGGTTAAGGGCAAAAAATTAAGTGTTAAAATTTATGAAAGCAACAATTTTTATTTGCAAATGGTGCCAAGTTGATAGTTCGCGTAGTTTAACCATTACATTAAGAGTACGAACGGCAGATGAAACGGGAAGCCGAGTCTCTATAGAAATAGAAATATCGACCGCGTTTCACGAACCGACGACTGCCTGCAAACAGGGACTTTAAATCCATAAAACATTACGAAAAGGACATTGGACGATGTATTGTTTAACAGAAGGAAGATATTTAATAGATTAGTAGAAATATGCCATGTTAGAGGTCCAGCGTCGACAGTTAATTAAGGATTTAGGACTCTTTTTATTAACTTGCATTGGATGTAACTATGTAAGTTCTAGTTTCCGATTGAGCTGAAATTTTGCACGCAGATGTAGGTATATCGCGTGACAGTGCAATAAAATGAGAAAATGCCGCTGATCTGATGGAGGATTCAGGAGGTAGTCACTGGTCATAGGAACTCTTGTGCTAAACAAGGTAGACCCGTCGTGTTTGGATTCGTTTTACTTGTATTAGCAGGCACTTTACTGCTACGTGATATCGAGGATCTTAAAAGCTTGTATTTAAAAGTACTTTAAAAATAAAATATTTACGTTAGGAAGTAATCGACAAACGAGCCACTGCAGCAAGCGGAATCTCTTTTTTTATTTATTAATTTAAGGTTAACCAACTTTTTATAATCTGGGTACGTAACTTATCTTTAGGTTCAATATCTAGATAATAAACCCTACTTCGAAGTTTGAACAGAAACACCAATCCAATATTTCGCATAACTAATTACAAAATTAATAAGGAAATCAAATTGTAACTACAAATATTGCAACATGGCTGAACTCGCAGTCGACGAACAAGTTACAGTCTCACTAAATTGTCGTAAAGTCGCAGTTTTCTTTACAGCGGTAACTTTTATTGTTTTCGTGTGTTTTTTGGGAAGAAATACTTAATAAATGATATTATAAGTGCCAATGTCCATAAAAAGGGTCATTTCAAAGTCACGAAACACATAAAAATATAATCCGACAGTGTCGTCCATTTTTTCCTGCTGTCTTAAAATATTTTTTTGGTTGCATGTTAGGTATATAAACATGTATAATTGATGTACAACAATTTAAAATATAAAAAAAGTAACATTTAACTTTAGACTACTCTACGCCTTAATTGGTTGTAAGTGGTTCCCGTCGCTTATAGACCCTTTTTAAACCTCGTTAAAATCAAAATCAATTTAATGAGGTTTAAAAAGAGTCTCCAAAGGGGGGATGAGCGACGGAAACTACTTAAGTTAAGGTGGGCTATAATCTTTTCCGTCTACTAAGGTAATTAAGAACTAATTCTTATCCAAAACAAACAAACAAACCAATATATGACTAAGTATTAAATGATCCGTGTGACTTTTTCGGGTTTAACTATTTCATTACGCTTTGATATACATTACCGCACTTTTAGTACTTAATTTAAAAAAAAATATAGCCCGCTTTGGTAAATGGACCACCTACCACTAAAATACTTTTTCAAATCAGTCCAGCGGTTCATGAAATTATTACAGAACAGTCGAGATTTTAAATTGTCAATCGATTCTCCGCTATTTCCGCTTGCTACATAACCGCGTCTCAAATCTCAAAGTTAGGCGTTATCTCAAACGCCCGCGGTCATGTCTGCGCGGTTTGACAACTTGACAGCCACGCCTTCAGCCGACCAGCTTATTCACTCAATGACAGTTCAAATTATCCTTTGTTAAACTGTAGCTACAGCTGTTTCCTATTTAAATTGCACTATGCTATTTTATAGCTGTGAGGGTCACTTACAGACAATCATATTTGGGTTGTATTTCTCTGCATGATCTACTAAAAATTAATGAGAAGAGCAGAAAAAAACGATTAACTGACGTAGCTTGAAAAATTATGTTTTTTGAAGAGGCAATATGTAAAACATCTCTTTCACATTGAAAAGATGTTTACGGCTTCTTGATCTATTTAAAGCTAAATTTTATGAAATATATTTATTGTATTGCGATTTGAGATTAATAAATCATTTAACATTTTTCAAAATAATAAATTACTTTTTTTAGAAAAACTACTGAAATGAGTTTGAGTGAAATAAAATAAGTTTATCACTTAGACAAATGTAGCAGACTTTAAGTTAATCCTAACTCAGTATCTTTCACTTCAAAGAAACTATTTTAAACGTAATCTTTAAAAAGTACATCAAACACCACTTTTTCTAAAAATGAATTCAAAAGCAAAAGAACTGAAAACAGTCTTTTATTTCGAACAGATTCACCTCTTAAAGTCCACCTGAGGTCTTTAAGGTTTCAAAGAATAGTGTCGTTTCACCTCGTTTCAAATATACCTGATATTTTACGACCTGAACGCACCCCGGATTTCAATTGTGTTAAAAACGTTGGTAATGTTAGTATCTGGTTCTTTGGGTCTCATTCTACAATTTAGTTTTGAAGTTAGGAAGAAAATATGAATGTGAAACAACATCACTTCTTTAATAGTAGTATGTGGTATTTCTGAAATCGACATTATGGGATGTTTACTTATGCTATGGTTTTACTCCAGTTTTGAAATTATCTTATTTCTGTTCCTTGATTCCTCACTTCCTCTTAACCACTCAACTGGGATCGGCAACCAAATTGGTTTGTTTACTTTTGCCGAGTCTGTGGCAGAAGCCAAAATTGAGCACATGTCTAAAACTTGTTTTGTTTACATTTTTTAATCGTCCCATATTTTACGGAGATGATATATTTTCGCTGAAAATGTAATACATCGTCATTTAGTAATAAAGATTTACAAAAATATAAGGTTTAATTAAAAATCAAAATTAAAAATTATTGGAATTTTTTTTTTTTAAAAAGGGGCTCAAACTCGATATTGATTCCGAACGAAGTCCCCAGTTTCGCCATCTAGCGAATAGTGACGCTCCCAGTTGAGTGGTTAAAATGCCTATACAATATTTATAATTATACTGTTTGATCAAACTCGTCCAGTTACTTTAGACTAGATTTCTCAATTTGATATCTACAGCCACAGTTTAAAGTTTAGAGCTCGAATTCTAAAGTTCTATTTCAAATTTAGAGCCCATCACGACTATCATACAAATCCTCATAACACGAAAAGACACGTGATCTCGCGGTTGTCTGGAGGGTTGATAGTTTATGCTCAAAATGCTCTGTGGGATTCAATTTGAAAACGTTTTGTACGGTAAATTCACACTTAGTATGAAAATGTACGATGCATATTCGAGTCTTTGGGGTATTTTGTAATGCTTGTTTTAGTGTGTGGAGATGGGTTGGAATTTTTATCGTTTTTGAATGTTTCTGGTTTTGTCTATGGTATTTGTAAGGAGAATGTCCTGTTTAACTGAGACCATTATTCGTGGTAGTGATTTTTTTCTGTGTATTTATGTGAAACTTGCAATTTGCTTCTTAGTGGATCAAATTACTGTTTACTATTACTACTTATTCGTTTATCAGTTTCTGCTCTGACCTATGCGTTTGTAGGTTTGGATATCAGTGCCAGTACTTTTTGACGTTTGTTGAATGTCATACTTTTCTAGTTTGATACTAATATGAGTTTAGGAGTAGGAGTACGTATATCATAATTTTAATATTTTATTGCGCTGTTTTCTTTCTTAAAATCCTGTAACATTTTCCATAAGTATCTCTTAGTATCTCTATTCTTTAAATTAGCTTTATATTTCAATTACTGAACATCTTTTGAGCAGTAATCCAACAGCGTTCTCCCCGTTGTTTGAAAATTTCGAATTAGTTCAAACTCTGTAGGAATAGGAAACGCTTAAGCTTGTCTGAGCCGGAAACTGGCTTAACAAAGTGGAGTTTAGTTGTCTGTATCAAGTGATTTTGACTGAGACAACTGATATTGTCTAGTAAACAATTCAAATATTTATTGAAGAAATTTGTGCCTTTAGTACCTTTTTTTTGGACGGGAGGAAATCGCCGGATTTCCACTCGCCCCGCGAGTGGGGTATGTGGGGGTTGAACCGCACTAAAACCTCCCGCCGCTCACGCTCGACGTCCGATCCCCGGCCGGGACAGAACCCGACCCGAGGCTGGTAGGGGTGACAGGACGCGTTCGCGATTGTCGCTTACGTATCGCCCCCGCATTTAGTACCTAGTTAAAAATGTATTAGACCGAAAAATTTATCCTTGTATAATCATTTGTACACACACAGCTGATAATAATATAATAAGGAAAGAAGAAGGATAATAAAGAAAGTTCTTTCAAGTTGATATAAAAAGTGTCTCTACTGGACTAACTAGCCGGTTAGGTCAATATTGTTAGCGGAACTCCTGATATTGCAGAGGAATTGTATTGTATGAGGGTAATCAGCTGCCAAGCAAGCAGCATTGTATTGTTTCACGCGTGGTGGACTATGCCTAATCCCTCTTCTGAGGAGACCTGAGCCCAACAGTGGGCAGTAATGGGTAGGTACAGAATCAGCTGCCCACTGGCTCATTTGCCTACATGACAATAAAATATTACTAATTGAACATTTTATACTGTTGAATATATCTAGTCTTTATTAACTCACGTGCAAACACACGATAGCCAGTTACAGACATTGATTTATTGTAATGTAAAATGCAATAAAACTCGAACTACGTAGATCCCAAGGCAAGTTCGCAAGTAAAAATGCAGGGTGCATACAACCAAGACACAGGGAATTCAATAAAGAACGGATTATGGAGCTTAAGCCCTGCTCCTGGAATGTATTTATCTTTGTTTTAGAAGAATGAGTCACTATTATGTAATGGCCTATGTATTTTAAGAGAATGCACGTTTTATAGATGGTCATGAAAAGTAGACTCAACGAAATGGCTAACTTAGTATCTACTTAATATAAATATCTGTATGTTTATAAACTTATTCGACACTCGCGGTTTTGTATAATACGATAATGGAGACAACTCAATTAATTAAATATCGTAGTAAGAACCCCTTGAAAATGTATGAAAGTATCTGTATGTTTGTTACGTAATAATATACACGAAAACATACACAAGATCGTGATTTTTGTAATTCTCAAATCTTCTTAACTAAAGTCTGAGGTATTGAAATTTGAACTACATAGTATTATGTGCCATAAGTATCATAGTTTCATTTCAAATATTTTGAGTTCAAAAATTCATTGTTTTTTTTTTTTTTTTTAAATCATATTATTTTTCACTTTTTAATTGTATTTAATTTTTATTTTTGATTTTGTTATTGTATGGTCTTTGACAGCTAATTTAAAATAGGCATGCAGTCGGCACCTATAATTGTGTTAGCATTAAGTCTATACTGGAAGTCTCTTAATATACCTGTATTACATGTTCGGGTGTATAACACGTTGGTGCCCTTTATAAATAAATAAATAAATATATTTTTACACCCATTTTTTTCGTAACATTTTTTGCATCGTTTTGCATCCTTCCCCTGCTCGTTTACGTACGTGTTCATGCAATCGAAAGTTCCAGACGATTTACGTGCGCAACGTGACTGATGTCCCCTATTAGTGCCATCCATCTCACTCCATCCTGAATTATTTATTGAAAAAGATGCAAGTGCAGTAGTCGATGGGACGTAGCATTGATGGAATTTTTGGTTTGTAAGAAATGCTATTTATCCAAACATTGCAAGAAAGACTGTTGGAGAAATCTATAAAGAGGTAATGACGCAATGTTTATGACGTTGCTGAAGAGTATTTAGCTACAATACGTTCGACATTATTATATTGAATAACATCCGTTACGATCTTTGGAAGTAAAACACCCGTCCGTTCATTACTTTATTTGAAAAACCAAAAAGAGAATCCAAAGCGTAGAGCAACTAACTACACAGATTACTATATTTGTTACAGTTGCACGTGGTAATCTTTGTTTTTACTGATTTTAAAAATTCTTTCACTATAAAACACTATCTTATTTATTGTATCGTAGGTGATTTAATAAATCAAAATTAAAATTAGGTAAAATCCTTTAAAACATTCCTTTTTGTGTGGAGCAATTAATGTTGCAGTTAGTGTGTGATAGTAGTTGTAGAAGTAGATATATTTTTCTCAGGTAAAACAACAAACAAAAAATTTAATTAAAAAGTAAATTCCTGCTCTTTTATCGATACTTAAAATACTACTGAACAAATTAACTACAAGATGATTGAAGGATATAGACATCCTTGAGTAAAGTGTCAACATTGTAGTACCTAATGCATTAAAACTGAACGTCAGGTAACGTTGATGACTGAGCTATTACTAAACAATGAACTCAACGGTACTGGACCTCTCTGAGTAATAAAACTGAAGAGTTTTAGAATCCTGTACAATTCGTTTCTGAAGCAGTTAAAGCTTGGTCAGTGTTTCTTGTTAGTTACTTTGTGAGTATAAATAGGACTTTATAGTTACATGATACTCTCTTTTATTGATGTATAAAAATTTTCAAATTTCTCTTTATAATTATATCGGTATCCTACCTATATAATATATATATATATATATATACATATTATTGTATATATATATATATATATATTTTTTCCTTCCAATTCTGAAACTACCCTCCTAATTTGAATAACAATTATTAATTACCAAAACCGCACCCTCGCCCCATACTGCACTCAATCCAGAAACAATATCGCTAAAGTATTCATGACAAATCGTTGTCTAACGAAGAGAAATAACTGTAAACACTGGGTGTCTTTAGCTTAGGCGAAACTGTGGGGTTGGTGTGCAAGCGATTGGAAAAACTCATAATTATCGTCTTTGGTTACAGTGGATTAATTAATGTAATTTAAGAGTATATTTATAGACAAATTAAAAATAAAAGATCTGATTTCGCCATTGCTATAATGTTTAAAGGATTGCGTTTGTAGATAATCCAATTTTTCAGAACAATACCTTAGGGTATATGGCAATAGAACTTCAGTAAAGTGTCTGCTGCTTAAAATCTTGTCTTTATATCTCAGGGAATTACAGTAATTATAACTCTCCGCTGTGATCAAAAAGTATATAATAATACTTTATCAATATCACCATAAAATCGACCCGCCCAGACTATTCCAAACAGAAAGTCTCTAAATTCTAAAGCTTTTCATACAAATCGCTGTAACTGAAGACACATCTCGTGCACACCTAGCAGTAGGGTGCGTAACTACATCACATCGTTTAGATTGATGACTGATGCAATTTGCGACAGACTGGGATTGATTGTAACTGATAAAACGGCGGTTGTGCCTTTACGATGAGATAGCCGTAATTGTTCGGAATGATTTCGTGATTCCGACGGTATTTGATGTAAATTTCAGAGGATGTGCGAGGGAAGTTGATTTTACACTTGATTTTTGTATTGCCATTGATAAATCAGCTTTTGAAAGGGGCCTTATTTGTGGCATATGATATAGTTTTGTTCTGAGATCTGCTCTTTGATTTTGGAATATTCTGATTTAGATTCCAAACAAGATCAAGAGCAACCAATTTGTTTATCCAAAACAGTGCTCACTATTGAAACACAAGAGACTTATTTTACGAGAAGAGCCTTAAAGTCTTAAACTTCAGTAATCTTTTTACTTCTTAAAACGACTGAACAACTACAGCCCCTGTTTCCTTAAATTTACTAGACGCCGCCTGTGCTTATTACTTAAAAGAGCGAGACAATTTCTTAATCGCATGGAAGGGGAGACAAATCACCGGCACCACACTGCAGTGAGTTGCGGTTTTAGTCCCCTGGGATCTGGTCCTGTCCCTGCACTATATTGAGCGCTGGTGTGAGATAGAAGGGAACGGAGGAATGGTTTTCAAATATCGATACTTTTGTAAATCGATTCTAAAATCGAACATGACATTGTTGATTATAATATAATCAGAATTCACATTGTGATAACTTAGACGTGCTAGGGTTTCTTGAATTTTTAGATCTTTTAAATAGGCTTCTAAATGAAGCACTGTTGGTATATCCGAATGGACAGAGAGAGAGCTTAGAGGTTAAGATCTCTTTCTTTTAGCAAACATTTATAGTTTCAAAGGCACATATTCAAAAGAAAGTTTATATTGCAAAAAAAAATCTGTTCCGCTCTCCCTCATGACCAAGACCACTTCGTCTAGGGACCACTGCAAATTGCGGTAAAATGGGTTGTAACGATCCACACTGCCGACTTTGACGGATGTACAGACACACAATAAACTAATGCATTTGTCCAAAAACGAATATGTTTTTTCCCTGACGGTTTATGACGGGGTGGCTAAATAGATTTATCGTGAACAGTCGCTAAGGGTCTTAGTTTACCAAGTTATGTAAATGCTTCAACTTGGAAACTCCCGTAAACTGTTATTTTAGTTTTAATTGTGTTTGAATAATTTACCTTTGAGCTGTTTTTAGTTTGTTCGGGATGATTTGCATTATCTTTTCTACTGAAATTAATTTAGCCTTAATTTGTTGAATTGTTAGGCTTACTGTGGAGTATCTTGCTTCAATGTTTCTTTTCATCATATCAAAAGAAATGAAGTGCAAGATAAAGTCTATTTACTATCAAATACTGGTTTGCCACATCTGTTTCTATTAGAGCAAAAACAATGGTACAAAACTAACAATGATTTGACTCTTAACATCAAAAACTATTAACTTATGGCCTCGACGCCATGAGAAATTAAGTCCATTTCGCGTTGAAATATGATAACGAATTTGGCAACTGTCCATCCCCCAAACTATCATCTGTGAGTGGACATGTTTGAGCTAGCAATGAAAATCTCATAAAAGTAACAGTCTTATTAATGCTAACCACAACAATACTAACAACATATTCCACTGTTTTTTCAAGAGATAGTCAATAAAACAAAGATAGAGAATATCTGCAGACACAAAGAGAAAACGAAATGAACACTGTTTTCAACGAATGTACAATTTTAATGTTTGAATCGCATTAGGGATTGTTATTAAAAAAATAACAAAAATATGTGTAAAGTGTATACGTTTTTTTTTCATAAATAGAAATCGAACTTTGAACTTTAAGAACCCTTAAAAGTTTTCTGAAATGAAACTTACATGTAGTTTCTAGTATTAGTACCATTATAGAGGTAACAAATATAATCAACAAGACCATATTACCTACGCAAAAAAAAAGAATATTTGAAAAGTTCTTCGTTATCCTTAAAATAATGTAAGCATTATCAGAGTCAAGTGTCAATACAGTAAACCCTTAATAAACTCAAAACATTTTGACGCCTTTCATATCACCTGAGACACAATACACTTACGAAAAATAAATGAATGACATCATTAAAGTTTCAGCCGGTATTCCCCTTCGAGTGAGTGATGGCTCAATAGCCAGGGTTGCAGGTGTCTCTGGATCAAGTTATGGCACCAATCATTGAGTACAACGTTGATACATGACTTGGGAAACGAAAAAAATGCTAGGGCGTGGAAGGAAGTTTGTCGTTGTTTGTTTTCTCGTATATTTTATGATAGAATCAGAATGTGACAAAGCTTCCAATATATTTTACGTTATGGATTTTTGGTGCACTGCATTCGTTCTGGCTATCATACTGATTCTCTAGTTTGGGAGCCTGAGTTTTATTACAAATTTATGACATTTGTCTATCATTCGAGAGCCATTTTTGAATTATTTTTCAACCATACTCATTGTAATATACTTCGAACGGAACTAAAAGATTAAAAAGGTTAATTAATTCTCATTAACAGGTAGAACAGATATTTCTGGAATAGAGGAGGTTGAAACCATTTTGCCACAAAAACTCTTCTCCATTCAAATTCGTATACAAACAGTTAACGTTGTTATAAATCTTTCCCTGTCTACAGCACACAACGTCAGTACATCACCCTTATGTGTAGTATTCAGTATTTTATCGCACGTTTGTGGGAGTACCTTGTTCATGCAGTAACACAAACAGGTGTCATATTTCCTACAAATATGAGAGTTAGCGTAAATCTCATGCTGGTATCTGGGTCAAATTTAGATAGAATTGTTCTAGAATCATCGTTGTAGTGATTTCTTGGATGACCATGTAATTATAATGGAGACAAATGATCCTTGAAAATCTCCAGACTAGTACATATAGTGAGGATAGATTCCTTTTAGTTGAACCTAAGAGGTTCTTAATAGATTTAACAATTAGGATCTTCACAATAAAAACACTTTTCATTGTAAAAATTAATCCAGAGAAATAAAGCCACATAATTATAAACTATAACGAACATAAAACACATTGTTTCTACTTTCTTCGCATGAAATTTCGCGTGTACCAAGATTACTTCAGCCCTAAATATAATGCAGTCAATTCGTTTTGCCGGCTTGTGGGCCTACACGATACATTTCGTGGATTTACGGCCCTACAACCGTATTTTAGTGCGACGTTTTGGTGATTCAAATGCGAATGCAGATCCGAAATGCAGGCTACTTAAAATGAACCTAGTTGTTTCTGGTTTATTTTTAAACCTAATTTTAGATAATGGGGTTCTAAATGTACAAGGAATGTGGATACCGGACTTAATTAAGAAAGACTTAAACAACAATATTTTTTGTGTTATTGTTAGGTCTATTCTATTGAGTTTTTATTGGAAAGTTTTAGGGATTTGAATATAATAGTACTATCGCCAATTTGTAACTGAATCATCTTTGTTAGCTAAATCTGATGTTGTGGATGAAATAATATTTAAAATATGCAGTAGTATACATATTAATATTCCTATAAATACCATAATATTTTGTATATTTACCTGTTATATTTTACCTGTACCACCAATTGTTCCTCAAGATAGTTCCTCTGATAATTTGAACTTAATTGTCCGGAATAATAGTCTCGTTAAATTGTTCCGGAGCACTGGATCCTTCACTAACATTGTATTAAGAAATAAATATTTTAGTACTCCTGTTCTTGTTAGGTTCAATTTTGTTGTTTTTATTGCATTGTTGGATATAAAATTAGGGTAGACTATTTTAGCTATTTACGTAATTGATGAAATCACCTTCATGCTGATTTAGGCTCTGTTCAATATATAAGAGTTTTTTAAACAAGGCCTTTGAAAAATATTAGAGATATTATAAACTGAAGGTAAACGTTTCTTACCCAATTAATGTTCATCTTTATTTAAGTGTTTAAGTCGATACTTATTTGATCATACCACAGTACAATATTATTAACAATGAAATAACATATCACAAGTTACCGCACATTACCAGCTTCTTGTAAAACCTATACAAACGTTGTCAACATTCTAACACGACATCTTCATTCCCCGCATCTTTTGTAGCTCAAACAAATTTAAAAGCAAAGGCATAAAGGCCGTATAAATTGAATTCTCTAGAATGTTCTCGAGGAATTTTATCAGACGTTGCAAGGATATAAAGGCGTTCGCACACGGCACCGTCGAAATTGCAATAAACTTGCAATCACACGTGCTTCGTAGCATTCAAAGTGTCTTTTTACAACGATTGTGTATGAGCATGTTGGAGGTGTGATGTCATTAATACAATGTGGATGTGGTAGAATATACATGATCATATCAAATTATAAAATATACACCTGTTTAGGGGTATAGTCTGGCTTAGTGATGATCACTTAATTCATGTTTAGGCTGTATTCTGCTTTGTATATTATTACCTGATCAACGGCCCTAATTTGCCTCTTTGCACATCTATCCACCGAAACCAACTGTAAATCTAAAGAGTATTATTGAACATGCAGACACGTAGAAAAGATCATCGAAATTCCATTTGATCCAGCCCTTTAGGACTAGTTACACCGACTGAAGAAATGGTCTTATGTACTTCTGATGACAAATGTGAATTTCGGCTGCAAGCTTTATCAAAAGGATCAATTGGTCTACTAGTAGTAATATTTTCGGAGATCCATAGGGAAATGAATTCACAGACATAAATAGTCATATGCCATAGTCATATATGTAATAAAATCTCATGCCCCATCCACTTTCTTTCACTCTTCGTTATCCTTTCGTATGGTAATCCGAGGTAGATGCAACCCGAAGTCTTGCATAGAGGATTGGATGAGGAATTTCATTTTAACTCTTTGTACGGTCGCATCGTGTGACATTGTATATTTAATGGATTTAAAGCATTGTCTTTCCGTATTGCTAAACTGGTGAGTTTTGTTATTTTATCAGAGATATTTCTGAATGTGTATTTGGTGGCAACATCAAACAGTAATATTAAAATGGGTTTGTTCTTTAGCTCTATAAATTATCTGACGAGATTTATGATTTAGAAACGCCATATTAAATACAAAAAGAACAGTTGTATAGAAGACTCCGTTGTCACATATGTAGAATATTGATTAATTAACACAAAAATACATCCATTTTTGATATTTTTCCACACAACAAAGCCAGATTACGTTAATTAACTGAAACGTAATAAAATAAACTCGGCAAGTAAAAGCGTATAAATAATCCAACGCCCTACAAATCTTGGTCCTCTGGGCCCTATAACCCTTCCCCAACTCCTAATTAAACTTACGGCTAATAATTCCTAACTTCCCGATATGTGTTTGACGAGATACTTTCGCGTTTACGGGTCCATTAGAAAAGCGTGTGTAAATCCTGAAATGATTTGGTTTTAGCCTGAAACTTTGTAAGAAAAGTAGTGGTATTTCTTATTGGAGCGAAGTTCCTTATCGTCCGTTATCGAAAGGGGGTTAGACGGAAAAAAATCTTACGAAAAGTTGTCACGACACTTTTTGATTTAGATGATTATCGCTAGATGGCGCTGTGATCAAAATCTTTTTAAACACGTTCCTTATCGCGCGTTACGTTAGGAAAAAAAATAAGATATCTTTTAATCGAAAGGAACTTCGTTCTATTCGGGTGTCCCATGACACCTCTCAAGTTTTTTTTAGCAAATATTTCCCTCATCACCAATTATAAAACCAACTTTTACAATGCTTGGTGTTAAATGTCTAAAGTATAATGGGAACTCGCTTTTGTATACATTCAGCTTGCAGATAAACGTCACTCACACTAGATGCAACAGTAGTGTTAGCTATATCCTTTTTAATTGATCTATCTACACGCTAAGTTAGGAATATTTCAAAATCTTTATAATTGTTTTCTATTTTGTAGCTATTATAATTGTAGCTATTTTACGTTTTTTAATCTCTTTGTAGGAAATCAAAGGCTGCCAGTGCATTGAAGAACATAAAAACAATCATTTAATGAAAATAAAACTTAAGAGGAAGAAAAGTATGACGCAATCACAACTAATTTTTACACAAACAATTCGATATTTGAAAAAGCGCGCCAACATTCCTTCTTAATTTAAAAAAAAAGAGTATGATAACAAAGAGGTTTTAATAAAAAAATATTAAAACTATTTACAGAGGGCGCCATCGTCGTCTGTTCTTTACATTTTAAAAATATAAATTAAATAAAACTGATTCAGTCCTACACTATTAATTAACTGTGTCTTGGCTACTCATGCCAAAGCGGTCGTGAATTGCTCAACTTGACTTCAAATACGCGTCTTAAAATTTGCCGTATTCTTTAGTAGGTTTATTTTATCCTAATTCAGTTTCGATGAACACAGAAAATGGACCTAAATTTATTCTAGTACACTACAAATTCATTAACGACTTAATTTAATGTACATGTTACTAGTAACCTCGGGGTGCCTAGTTCAATAACTTGTATCCCCGCTGCGCCAAAACAAGGGGTCTGAAATATGACGAGTGCTGTGCAGTTTCTCACGGATCGAACAAACACGAGCCTTATTGAAAGCAAACACCATTAGAAAGCTTTGGGCGATGCTTTCAGGCTTTTCTATTGATCAATGTTTATTTTCAAAATGTTTTTTTTGCGTCGATAGTGATTTTCTGTTTGTTGTAATTTTAAGTTCGTGTCGTGAAGTTTATATAAGGTCTTAACTTGTAGGTATGAAGTAGTGGTAATTTTTTATGATTTTAATTTTTAAAGTTGTAATATCGTCATGTAAAGAAGTCATAGAAACAATAGCAAAGTTTCGCAATTCTTAGGTAAACTATTAGAAATATAAATAGAAATCTTTATTTGCTTTAACATGAGTACAAATAGGATCTTATAAAATAATTGAAAGGTTCTGAATCATGTTTTGTCACAGAGTGACGTACAAATTTTTGAAACAATTTATCAATAATACAAAAAATGAAAGCAATGATTTTATAAATTATCATTTAGATATTCTTCAATGTTGTAGTATGTTTTTTCCCTAAGTAGATTTTTAATTTTAACCTTAAATAAATCAGTTTCTAAGTCTTTCCAGCTTTTTGGTAATTTATTAAACATATTTAGTTTCATGTTACAATTATAAAAGATTTATATAAATCAACACATATTTCGAGCCAATCCTCTTCACTTTGTCTACATAAAATTCTGATAAAAATAAAAAGACAGTGTCATTCATCTCGCACTAGGAAGTCTTCCAGTTCCACTTTCACGACTTGGAAAATACTTCCTTTGAAAATATTTCGTTATCTTAAACAATAAAATAAACTTTACGTTTATCTACATCTCTGTTGAAGTGAGGTTTTGTTATACTTTACTTAAACATGGAATTAATTACAGAATTACTTATTAGCTTCATGTTAGAATGAAGTAAAGTTTGAAATTTTGGTGTGGTTATAATGAAGTTGGGGCTTGTGTTTTAGTAAAATCAGTTTTTCGGCCAGTCTAGTCTACTTTTAGATTTTATTTCATACAAAATTTCTCATGTTTCGACAATGTTTAGGGTTATAATAAATATTTAAACCAGTTTAGATGTCGACGTATATAACAATAAGTACTGATAAGCACACGGCCAATACGACGAGTATAAGATTTGTACGACTTTTAAAAAAGATTTTCAAAAAACAAAAGTACAACACCAACTTTGAAGAAATTTCTAGTTGTGTTATGTCACATTATTCCCCTATCAGATTCGGAAGTCATAAAGACCCAGCATAACAAGTAAGAACTTAAAAGATAACAAAAACCAAGAGCATTATTATGACCAAATAACAATCTCATCCGCAAAAACTCAAGTGAGTTCCCTCTTAAGATTTCCACGGAATATGTAAATGTTGTTTAAGCTATCAACGTACGTAGGGACGGGTCGACCTCATTATAACCTCCTATTATTTATGTGTCGAGTTATGTATATAAATGGCAATATTTATACAATACGCACGCACTTTATATCACTCGCTTTAGAGTTACGGTCTTAATATCGTTTGAGTTGACGCCATTTTCTTTTTGGTGATTGCGAATCTGAGTAACCAGATTTTTACGAGAGTTGTACTTGTAACTGTCGTAAGACTTAATATTAAACTGCAGGTAGATAAACATATTTGTTACGAAGAAGAATTAATTTTATTGGATATTGTAGATGAGAGGTTACTATTTAATTGTTAAGATCGTAATAAAATTAAAGTCACTTCTTTAACATAAGAACTCGATACAATTTAGCTTCTCAGTAAACATTATTAGGAATTATACAAACAAAATTAACATCCCACAGTATTTATCCACACATCCACAATACAAATATACATACATACAAAGCCAGTAATACTTCATTCGTTTCCACACTCGCTTCGCATGAGGCTCGTAAACTCGAAATTGTCAATTTAAATTTAATCCACTTTATCCCGCGCATTTCGGTTTATTATTAAACGTATAATGCACTACTATGTAAATGCTGTTTTATTTGAGTATACAATGTTTCAGAGGGGAATGTTTTCAATTGAGAAAAGAGATCTTGCCAATATTGTATTGGTACTCGTTTGCTATTTTGTTCTTACCAGTTTATTGTAGTGTTAGTGATAAATTATGAATAAATCTTATAGCTATAAAAAACTCCTTATAAATGTTACAACTTATAAATCTTAAAGTATATGAAATCAGTAAAAGTATTAAATCATTGAAAAGGCGTTAAGCATAATTGTTTTAGATCGAGATGTTAATGTTTGGAGAGGGTTAGCTAGGCATTCGCATTTTGAAGATCAGCTGGATTTAATTTCAATTAAGAACCACATTCCTAATTTCTATCTAAATGGAAAATGGATTCCACCAAAATTTTTATAGTTTTTGTTCTCGTATGGCAACAGTTCACAATATTTTCACCATTCCTCAAGGATTCCGTCTCGACGTGGTCTCGACTCCCTTTTGACAAATATGGCGCCGAAGTCTGACTTTGAGTCATGCCATTACACATATTTCACTGCCACCGAAACACTGGTAATATATTAGAAACCATAACGGTTTTCTAGAAAGATCTAAATGACAATTTAGGTCACGTATTTTGATCTTCTGGGTGTACTTGTAATAAGATTAGTTGATTAAATCTTTTTTTTTTGTTATCGAATTTTCTGGTTATAATATATAACTTTGAAGCTAAAAATTCTGAATAATAATTGTTCGAGCATAAAACCTCTTTCGTGTTCGAAATTTAAAAAATTAATAAAAAAGTGTCAAATGTAAAATTAATTAAATCATTATTGTAAACCAAAAAGTCACATCTTATTTATTTCCTGCGGTATTTCTGCAATTTACTCCCACAATAATTATAGTTTAGTTTACCTATTCCTAAATTTTTACTTACCATGCCTTGCAAAACCACCAATATGTGGTTAACGTCGCTCATGGACCTCTGCAACATCAGGGGCCGCTACCTGCGACTTTTTCCAAAGGAATCTCTTATATTAGTTTAAATTCACTTAGTTTAAATCTTAAAATGAAAATACACATTAGTGTTCACAATACCAAGTGGGCAAGACAATATATTTAAAAAAGCACATTTAATCTGCTAATAAATCTGCGACGTTCCCTCAAATCTCATAAAAATGTATTGTGTGAGTTGGTTTCAATGTCCACTGGAGGCAGTAAACTCAGGGTGGATCGGTTATCTGCAAGTAACGACCCACCCTGCAGCCTATTCGTTGTATCTTGGGGAATTTATAAGTCAAAGTTCTTAAACTGAATAGATTTAAGTGGATTTTTGGGTAGGATGTTTTTAGCTATTAATATACAAAAACAAGGACTCGGTTGGTAAAAGAGGCTGATAAAACATCATTATTGGTGCGTCGTTGTTTGCTCCTGGTCATACAGGGTGGATCTGTAACTTTGGACAATCTGACGTGGGGTGAATGACCTGTTCAAATAAAACTTATAATCGCTTTACTTTAGGAATTGAATATTTTTTTTTCATCAAAGTATGGAAGTCCGCAACGATAGTCGTAAGTTTTCCATACAATGTCAGAAAAAAAGTTTAACCGATCCAAAAAATAAAAATGGTGCTATGTTGTATTTCGACAGGTCATTCACCCCACGTCAGATTATCCAAAGTTACAGATCCACCCTGTATACCTACTCAAAGGGCTTCAACTGAGGATGGTAAACCACAACAACCTGTTTTACGCTGTTTGCATCTATCTTTTATCGAGTAGGTATAAGCGTATAATATAAAACCTGAACCTTGTCTTAACCCTGTGTCATATTTCGGTTCTGTACTTATCATTTTTCGTAGAGGTAATATTAAACGGTGAAGGAAAACATCGTGAGGAAATCTGCATATCGGAAAAGGGTTCTAAAAATCCTTTGAAGATATGTGAAGTCCCCAATCCGCACTGGGCAAGCGTGGTGGAGTATGCCTAACCCCTCTTCGGAGGAGACCTGAGCTCAGCAGTGGGCAGTAATGGGTTGTTACAGTAGTAAGAATATCTATGCACTCCAAACGTTGAAATTAAAATGACCATTATCTAATTCCCACCTTCCATTCCACTGATTTATCCAATTACCTTAAATTGTCCAATAGTTCGAGGCGTACCGTAAACATTGAGTTTGAATGAACCGATCCCGAATCGAAGTAAACAAACAGGGGAGGTTCAGCTTGACCTAGTTACAGAGACGCCATTAAAAAATCCTATTATGAGACGACATCAAAGTTGTCATCGACATCACTCGCCAATCAAACTTGTAGTAGCTACGTGGATGAGCTTAGAGGAGGATGTGCCAATTTTTTTTTATGCTTTTTTTCTTTACTTAGAAATATCTTACCTATATCACTCAGTCTAGAAGAGACGCGACGGTAAAGAATGTCGTAGAGCTTAATTCCGTTCTGGGTTCTGGCCTCAGCCGAGGTTCGGACGCCGAGTGTGAGCGGTTGGAGGCTTTAATGCCAGTCAACTCCCACATATCCGAATCTGGCGATCTACTCCAACCAAAAAAAATATCACACAGTAAAGTTTTTTTAAATAAATAGAAGCATTACTTGTATAAAGTTCAAATATAACACTTCGCAGATCATTATTTCAAATAAAATATGAATCCGAATCTATTACCTCCAAAAAATGCAATTGGTATAAAAAGTAACTAATGTGGTCCTAAAGCTTCAAAGGTAAGAAACTATTAAGTTGTACCACAAAAATATACCTCGATTTAAGGTAATGGACCTTCTATAGACAGGTTTTAAGTATTCCAAAAGTCATTCAATCGAACCAAGTTAGTTCATAAATTTATTTTTATTGAAAAGTTTTGGTTTTGTTGAAAGTGATTTGGTCACAGTCCATTGCGTGTGCAAGCGTAATGTGGATCATAAATATTTATTTCCATGATCTTAAATGGTTTTGAGTCTAGACGCATTTTAAGCTATGAACATCTTTACCATTTTAGGTAAAAAAGTTTTGAATAAAATAGTGTTTTTAGAATAGGTTTATGTCAAAGAAAGTGTTTAAAGAAATTTATAGATTAATGTGTTTACAGCAACTCTATTATTTTAAATAAAACCATTGCTAAATAGATTACTGTTTTGTTTTAATATGTATTATGCTTCAGAATTTTTAAATTAAGTACCACCATTTTGTTTAATAAATTAATAATTTTAAATCATGAATAATTATTTCATCGTCGTTCGTTGAAATCGCATTTTTATTCTAATTTATGTAAGTAAAAATTTAACGTCGTTATATAGACGTTATAGACGTTAGAGTTTAATGTATTACCCTCCATCTTGAAAAAAATCCTGTATTTCAACACCAATACACAAACTAAATAACTTACCATGAACTATGTCTCTATCAGACCAGAATCACCAGCGTAATGGTCTTTGTGACAATTTTTCCTTCAGGAATTTATAGGGAATCCACACGCACAGTTTCTGACGGTTAGTCAATTGTAGGGGCGAAACTTACAACGGTTAAATTGGTCCCGGGTACAGGAATTTATCCTTAATTATTCGGTTTTAAATGTGATGCTGTCACACTATTTTTGTTTTGTTTTTTTATTCTCACTTAAAGTTCTACTATTAAAACAATTAAGAGTTAGGTATTGATTCAAATTTCACTATATGTACTACACAGATATGAAATTCTTCGGTGTTTCCCGAGCGCAATGTGTTGTCCTTCTTTCAACGGGAATTAGTAGACGAGTATGATTCCCAGTAACCGTTTACCATCATGGGTCTTCAGCTCATCTATCACACAATTACAAAACTCTGTACCATTTAACTTTAGGACACCTTTTTTTTATTGCCATGTAGGCAGACGAGCCAACGGCCCATCTGATAGGAAGTGGTTACCGTCGCTCATGAACCTCTGCAATGTCAGGGGACACTGAGGGGACGCTACCTACGACCTAACTATAAGGACCCTCCTCAAGCCTCGTTTGAAAAAGGACAAGTCATAGCACCTAATAGTCTTAATATAGCCTTCGTCGAGAAATGAAATAGAAAAAGAAATCAAATGCCAAAGTTTATCACCTCCAATGAAACAAATTAGCGATAGATTTATTTACCTTCTAACATTTACCAAATCTATTTGCATCATTAGTTTCTTGAACTACTACTAAATATTGGGCAGTAAAGTATTATAAATAAACATTTAGATAATTGATAGATGTTCAACACGCACCACTGAGATTCCTTACATTTTGTGGGGAAGTTCTTATTTATGTTCTTGGGTTTGACTTGAAAATACCATGAAGTTTTCCATTAATTAGATGGCATTTTGAATGAGCCTTATGGTTGAAGTTTCAAAATATACCATAAACGACAAACGAAACTATTAATATTGGAATTAACAAAACAAAATATTCTTAAACTATTTTAAATTGAATATTATCCACTCAACTGGGATCGGCAACCAAATTGGTTTGTTTACTTTTCCTAAGTCTGTGGCAGGAACCAAAATTGAGCACAGTTCTAAAACTTGTTTTGTGTAAATTTTTTAATCGTCTCATATTTTACGGAGATGATATATTTTCGCTGAAAATGCTATACATCGTCATTTAGTAATAAAGATTTACAAAAATATAAGGTTTAATTAAAAATCGAAATTAAAATTTATTGGAAAAAAATGTATTCAAAATGAGGCTCAAACACGGTAGTGATTCCGAACGAAGTCCCCAGTTTCGCCATCTAGCGAAAAGTGACGTTCCCAGTTGAGTGGCTATACGAGTATTTGTCACTGATAAACAGTGGGGCTATTACAGCTTTGTATCGTTATCGTAAATGAACTAAATTTTTTTGACATTTTGTTTACGATTACGAATTTTCTTAGAAAGAAACGTGGTTGGTTGTGCGCATGACCACTAATTGTCATAATTTTGATTAGTCTGTGTAAGGCTAAGTACACAATGGAGATTTTTTTAAAAAATGCAGAAAAAATATGAAAACATCAAGATAATCTTCTTTCGATCTTTGGATACTGATAACAATACGTTCGTCACTAATTTGAAAATAAGTTGGAGACAATTTGGAAGAGTTCTGGAGTTTTTGCATGAAGACCACTTGCTATACATAATATCGTTACACAGAATGTGTTTAATGCATTTTTAGTCATTTAACGGTGATTGATATAAATATTTCACAATGCGAAAAATTTTAGAATGTATTCTAAGCCTTTAAATATTTCCATGGTAACGAAACCGAAAAAATAACAAGTTAAAATTGGTATTACAGACAATTCTAGGATATTAATCATGAATAATTCGTCACTTGTTTATCCGAGTTTATCGTTTATAAACGTCAAATGAAAAAGGTACCTTTCGGAGTATCTTAAATGATTTTTAAGTTTACAAAGTTGAAATAAAGAACGGATATCGTGCCTAAATATCTAATGTTATGAAAACTATGTGAACAAAAATTCACTATTGTAGCGAGAAAGTCAAAATTGTTACGTTTTTGTACTATCTTAGATTTTTATCACTTTGAAAATGTAATAGGTACAAACAAAATAAGAGTTCATTTCATTAGGTACTGGAAAGTTAAGTATTATAATAAGAAAAATCAAAAATAAACTACAATTCCGAAAAATAACATGTTAATGTTGCACTTGGTGGCTACTGGGAGGCAATGCTTTCTCAGGAACTCTTAGCATCGATATACATCGCACGCTTTGATATGTCCTTCAAAGAAATTCAATAAGCTCTTTTATGGTAGGCGCCAGGCTGTTGATGGCAGCAAATCTCGCAAGTCACAGTTGCTGGTAGGACCGTTAAGAGTGTAGGAGAATACCGAACACAAAAAACGTGATACATGGATGTTATATAAAAATGATTACCTTAACTTTGTTATTTCATAAATTAAAACAAATAAAGAACAAAAAGTCATAAATTTTTTAATTACATTTATAACGTAAAGCAACATGTATAGTTTTTCATCTTTACACTTAAAACGTTCAATTTGTAGTAAATACTATTATACGTTTTACTAGTATTCAGAGACTTCAAATTCGTTCCAACACTCACAGCATCTTGCTTTTAAAAGCTGCTAATTTTAATTTACAAACTACAAAGACCGCTAGGTACTCCAATTTTATTTCAACAAATTTATATTAGCTCCATGTAAATTGAATAAACTTTGATTGACAATACGTCAAATGAGCTAGAAAAACAGTTAAGTTAGTGTCAGGTCACGAGTAATTCCAGGTTCCGTACCCCGTCCCAAAACATCAAGCCATCAACAAATTATACTTTAATTTGTCCGACAGACCTTTTTTTAAAAAGACCCATCTAGTGATATTCCTTAAGTTCGATTGAAAAATCAATCGATTAATGCCAATTGCCAACACTGTTACAGAGACTGTAAGGTTTATTATTTTGAATAGTTTAACTCTAAAAAATTGATTTTATGCTTTGTTTTTCTTGGGATTCACTCGTGGTAATTTTTTCATTTGGTTTTATTTGAAACACAATTTTGTGAAAGCAATCAATTTATTTTTTTCTTCATACCTAGTATGGACTTTTAAGAGTCTATAGTAAATTGGCAAAATGATTCTATTTTTTATTTTTCTTTACATTTTACTGAGTTTGGAATATATTGTGATATGCAATAGGCAGTTCAATATTATTCTCAAATATTACTAATTGCGATTTAGTCCTAAGTTCTTAAAACAATAAATTTTTAAACATTATTATTTTGATATACAAACAAACACTTTGATTTTGTTTAGGATATATATTGTTTTTTGTGACAAACGTCAATAAATGACATTGTGAAATAGAGATGTAACGAATAGTTATTTGACCGAAAACAAAAAATTCTGTGTTCCGAATTCCGAAACAGTGGCGTGCAGTTCAAATATGGTTTGCATAGGTTACCTTACGAAGTTTGAATTTAATTATTGAAGTATTCGTTGTTATTTATTTTTGGTATCTTTCCAACTACATTTAGGTGATAATTTTAATATAAATTAACGTAAAGCTTTTGCAGATCTCTCTTTTATCGTCTTTTGCATGAGGAATGCTCCGAAGATTTTTAAAGATGATCCTTTTATCTTCCTCTTATGACTAGCTTCCCACTAGTACTACGCGAGGTGAAACTCGTCATTCTTATTCGAATCTTACGCGGTAATCTACGTTTCGTTTCGTAAGAACTTTTTTAGAAAACGTTATGTCGCTTTTAACTGGGCTTCCCTGTCTCCGCTTTAGCGTTCCTCGAGCAATATATTTTGTCCATCAATAAGGTTTGAAAAGAGGTCTAAAGTGTATTTGAAATTGGTCAACAATTTCAGTGTCTCTTGAAAGTAAAGTATCCATGAGTTCTGGTAACCACTTACTAACAAGTGGGTCTACTGCACGATATTCGGCCGTAACATTGAAAAGTTACCAGATACTTGGAACATCTCTATTTTGTTTACGATACGGTGTTTTTGTGATGCATTTTAAACAAAATTGTTACGAAATGTCATCTCTGTGACTTGTCTCAAAAAAAATCATTATTGTGAATAAAATATTAGTGTCTGTTTGGAAACTATATATTTTTTTAATTCAAATTTATTTCCATCCATTTCAAAATTACTTTCGTTTCTCTGTTTACATCATCTCATTCACTTCAAGCAAAAAAATTGTTTTCCACCTAGAAAAACTAAGAGTTATCAAGTAATGTTTTTATAATTTAAATTTGGGAAATAATAATTTAGCTCTTTGCAAGATTGATAAAGTAGATCATTTTAGACCAATAAACAAAAACGACCGATCACAATTTTTTATAACTTTTTGTACAGGCATACCCATATGGTGCAACTTGTTTATCTTTACGTTTGAAGTTGTCAATTAGAAATTTACTAAAGCTGATGATACACTAGCGTACAAAAATAGATTTTTAACTAAAACAGACGGACGAGCTGACCGCCCACATGATGGTAAGTGGTCACTGTCGCTCATGAAACTCTACCCAATTAGGAATTAGGAACATAACAAGATACCATCAAATGTTGCCTCCAATGGATTATTCGATTATATTACAGATAATAGTATATCGGGTTTTTTTTATTCTATAATGAAAGTTATCAAAATAAGTGTGATACTCTGGATACATTTTGTGAAACTTATTATTAACTGCTAATAATAATAATAGACAGAATCTTCTTGAACCTGCGTTAATATCCGTTACGTTTTAAATATTTGTACAAATACAGAGATAGGCAGCGAGAAGCGACTTTACTTTGTAGTATGTAGTGATAATGGTGAGTTGGCTCGCATAACATCGTTTGCATGGGGAGGAAAGTATATATCACATAAAAAATAGCATACTTGACCATTGTTCAATAGCCATTGAAAGCTCCGGGATAATCCTTTCACCGAATACTCATAGCTAACCGTCATAGAACTGACAAGAATGTTGTCAATAGATAGATGCTACATGAACATGCTCTTACGCTACATATCATTTTTGACTCTCACCAATGGTGATACATGTTTGTATGATGTGACTGAGCCGCAATTGTCATTAATCTAAATACATAATTATTAAAAATCATTATGTGTCATAAAATATGTGTATGGTTCATGCATTTTCAGGAACATTTTTTCATCTAATGTGTACTTCGTTTTACAATAAATGGTAAAATTATTAAAGTTTTTCCGTAATACCAATTTTATGAAAAATGACGTCATTTGATGTGAAAATAGACGATTACGATAAACGACGCATCCTGTAATAGCCCCACAGATTTCCTTACCTCATAACGGTCAGGGCCTTTAAACATATTTTACTGTAAGCCATGCTTTTAGGCTCCGCTGTAAATCCACTCAAACTTAAACCTCCACAAAAATAAGGTTACTCGAGTATAATCCGCTAAAACTATTTATATTCCGTCTTTCGTGACTTGACTTAAGCCCTACCTTGTGTTTTTTACGATTGTTTCAGTTTTTCTCGGATTATAATTATGTTGGGAACAATGTTGGCACATATTGCTGCTAATAGCTTTTAATTCTTTGATGTAGGGATTTACATCGTAATTTGCAATGTTGTGTTGCATGGGGATCGTTTCTTCGTTGTAGCAAATTTTATGTTGACTTAAAATTACCAATTATCTGGGATATATATTTTCTTTTTTGTTAATAAATATTCCATCACTATCATCTAAGCACTCTGGGTATGCAAAATTTAAATCAGATTGGGTTAGCGACTGCATATTTAGATAGAAAGAAAGAAAAAGCATTTATTCAACACGCACATAGAGGATTATTATTATAACATTCAAACAGTATAATACCTATACATACAAGTTACAAAAAAATAAAAAAATAAAAAAACCGAATAAGATAGAGGCTTGTCCTCAGTGGCGTGCGAATAGGTTTCAGCTCAGCCAAAGCTTATGGTCTCAAAGAAGACCAAAAGCACTGATTTTCAGCTGAAACCTGAAAAGTTTGTGTTTAATATTAAATTAATATAATTCGAGACGGCAGGTACTTTGTCATTGTCGGTTGATTTAGTTTATTTATCACACAGGTTGCTGTCTTCCACTCTATTAATAAAGATTTTCTTAAGTCGAGAAGGAGGCACCCTTCAGAAAAAGGTCATTGTTGTAAATTCTGAAGAGTAAATATTTCGTCCAAATAATTCTTATACACCTCATATACAATTATTGAAGAATTGTGTATTAATATTTATTTAGGCTAATTGGATTTTGTAAAGTTTATTAAATTAACATGTAATTGTTGATTTTTCCCTAATATATCAGTGTAGTGTTAGTAATTTCAGAAGGAAATAAACGATTTTTTTATTTAATTAAAATGGTGGGTGCCTCAAAAATTCCATTGGTCAATCTCCTATCATAAGTTTACGGTTAAACAAAACGGCAAACTTACTAACCGCCACCTAATTCATCCTTGCTTAATCTAATCAAAATTGTCCTTAATGATCTCGTCTATTCCAAAACCACACTATAATTAAGTACCGTGCCTTTATATCCATTTGAATCTTGAGGTTTCTGTGCATTCCTTCAGCTGAGTCCTGTAATGCCTCCAAGGCTAGTGTAAGCCTTCGCCCCACCTCGCCGGCACTTATCTGATTGTGTCAGTGTTATTTACTTTATGGTTTTGCTTGGGGTTGGGGTAGAAATGCCATAACGGACAGTGAACCTGAAGGGAAACGTGTACAAGACCAATAAAATCACGGAGGGCTTTCGTAAATTGATATAAAGATGCTTGTAGAAATTGCTAATGATGTCGGATGTTTTGGTGATGTTGCAAACGAAGGTAACTTAAAAAGTTATTGTGGGTTGCTGAATTTTGTATTTGACTTTGAAGTCGATGTAGGTTAGGGTTAAGAAAATATATTAAAGGAGAATCGGTTTTAAGTAGTTGTTTGATAATAAATTAGGTGCTGCAAAGGATGACCAAAGGTTTGTTTGCTTATAAAGTACGAATGGTATTATATATTTTTTAATAGTTTACCGTCACGTACTCGGTAGATTAAATTTTAAATAACCCTCATGTCTACACAAAATAAATATTTGGAAGCATATTTCGTCCATTTACAATATCCAACATGATTTTTCTATTTTCGAAGACCCTAAGATCGGAATCTTCGCATCGAGACACAAATTCATAGAATTTGATGCTTCTCTTAGAAATTTTCATTAACATTTTGTGTTACGTCGTCACGCCGTTACGACGACCATAAAGATGGAGACACTCCAAACCAAGTACCAACGTAGGTAATACCTATCTTCTTAAATCTCGACCGAAGTGTGGCCAGGGACGGAATGAGGACGGGCTGAAAGGATAGGTACGTTTTATTAGTAACGTAAAATGTAAAGTTGGAATCAATACCGGGTGATGTCAAATTTATTGTGTTATGTTTTTTTAAAAAAGTAAATACGGCTCAGATGTATTATAAGATAAGATCATTTAGAAAGTTATGAAGTTATTTGTTCTACCTAGATCTAGATGATGTTAAATTTTTAAAAGTTCTGAAAAATTGTAGTTTCCCAAATGTTTATTAGAGAGGACTCCCGTTTTTTATCCAGTTGTAGCCGGAATATATGCTATTGTACACAAAAAATTCATATTATCATCATCCGACATAATCTCACATCTCAATTTTAACTCTTGGAGGTGATACATTAAACTTCTTCTGATTTTTCTTTTCACAATTTGGCCCAACTTGTAGTTCCTCGATTCGACCCCGAGAAGGTGTTCCCAGAGGACGGTTTACTGTTATTGCCGCTCAGCGAAAGCTTTAATATATGGTCAGAGGTGGATTTCTTCTACTTCACTAGTATAATGCTTCAATGAGAATTCACATTTCAAAGTTTATTGTGTTGTTTCTTCTTCGGTGGCCAATTTTTGGAACTGATAGTAGTAACATTCAAATTATATGTGTGCAGTACATCTGTTTATACTTTGTAATAAATAATTTGTGATTGATTTTCTTTAATTATTTTTAAATTAAGTTCAAATTAGATTAAATTCAAACTTTTGACTTTTACAAAATAAATACCGTTAAAATATAAAATAATGAAATAAGCGATTCTGATCGAAGCCTGCCATTATAAAATCGTGGTTATTCCCTTATTACTCATGAAAAGTTCATTCAGAAAATAGTAATGTAACAAATTTTTGTTAAAGATTCCAAACAGGTTTCCATCTGCGGAATCTCATAAAATAAACAACACGATCTAATATCCTGTGAAGATGTAACATCTGCGCAATCTGTGATCTAGAAAATCACAGTAATAAGGACAGCGGGCAGATATGATCAAAATTTCGGCATTACTTATCTCGACATTCGATGGAAAATCTATATTAATAGCGGATTGGTATCCTGGAACTTGGCCATTTTGTTCTGACCTGCCACCATTGGCACTGTATCTGAAAATCTTGATAAAGAAATTCTGAGTGTTCTTTTAGCAGGGTTCATTTTATTTTGGTCTTTGATTATTGGTCATAGAGCTGACGATGCATTTCGTAGATTATTGTTCTCATCGAAAATTGTATCTGTGTCGAGTGCAGGAGGTGCTTTTTCGTTGGTGTTATTCTGTTGGGAGTGTTGATTTCAAGTTACAATTTCGACAGATATTGTTACACAGAAATTGTTTACTTAGAACTTGAAAAACACGAGTAAAAGAATATTTTTGTAAAATACTGTACTGTGCTGTACCAACCCATTACTGCCCACTGTTGGGCTCAGGTATCCTCAGAAGAGGAATTAGGCATAGTCCACCACGCTTGCCCAGTGCGGATTGGGGACTTCACATATCTTCAAAGGATTTTTAGAACTCTTTTCCGACATGCAGGTTTCCTCACGATGTTTTCCTTCACCGTTTTTAGCCAGTGGTGTTGTGAAAAATTGCACATAAATCTTTTCAGATTTAGATTTAGAGGTATAAGCCGGCCGGATTTGAACCCGCGACCTCCCGTATGGAAAGACGCGCTTCGACCACTCGGCCACCACGACTTGTAAAATACACTGGTACTCAATTTTGGGAATGGTCTTCTAGTATGAATTCTTCTAATTTGTTACTTCAATCTAAAAGATTATTATTTTAATATGCATTACCATTATTTATAATAGAGCTTATTTGATTTCATAAGCAATTAAATTAAAATAGAATTAAAAATGTAAGTATTTTTAGAACCAACCATCTTTCATTCTGATTATTTCCTTCTAAACTAAATACAGCTTCCAAATTAAACAATATACTCGTCACTAACATAACATGACCCCTCTTGCACTAAACATTTCCTGTACTTAGTCTTGTTTGTTTAGTATCACAGAGGTCAGAGATAATAGGTGATAATGGACATCGTTTGGTCCCCTGAGGGCTTTTAACACAGCATTTGGGTCTTCGGCCTAAACCCAAGTAATTACCAGAGCTGTATTGGAACCTTCTTGAGGATGACTTGTGTGGGCTTACGGCTCGTCTTAGATATATCTCCTGTTTAATCTTCCTGCCCTTCGTTAAGCGTATCTAAGGGAAGATTTGGTACAAGTGAATCCTTATCAAGTACAGATTTTGTAGGTGTTTGTTAAGTGGGTTTCTCGTGGCATTTAATAAGAAAATAGGTTATGTTCTGTAGTTTCTTTGCGTTATAGAGATCCAGTAGCAATTATTTGTCCCGTATTTTGTGCATATATGCAGAATTAACAACATATGAAGCTTTTCGTTTTGTAAAAATATACGCAGTTGAAATGTTTTAATAATTAATTTTCAAAAGTACCTACTTAATTATAAAAATCAACACTTCCCTAAGTTAATTAAATATTCCTTTTAAAGTTTCAAAACATAAATTTCTAAAATTAAAATTCCGATATTTAAATTAAAATATCGTGTTGAAAAGCCATCGTTAACAAGAATATCCTTAAATAATGTATTCATTCTGAATAATGAAGACCAATCAAGGAGCCGACCTACACCAATTAACAAACTTTCCGATATGTTTTTATCCTGTATAATTAATTTGCTTTAATTGAAGTTGTTTTGATTCGTTCCTGAATATTCATAAGGTTGAATTTAGAATGTATTTTCAATGGAGCTAATTGTTTGTTTGTGGGTGGATATAATTTTCTTTGATCTTTAGTATCTAAATCAGGCATAACTTTATTCTATTTTGAGAAAGCTGGAAATATTTATTGTTAAAAATATGATTTAGGTAAGTATTTGAAGTTTCCGTTTTTTAATTTTCGTTTCTTCAGAACTTTGATACAGTTTCTTATGATAATCCAACACTTTTCACGCGGGAAAGTAATCCATTTAACCAGGCTTCCATTCCCAACACATTTGCCAATCACAAGCCTATGATTATAATAATAAAGTCTAAAATATATCGTTCATACAAAAAGCAAAGCGGAACTAACGTAATGACAAAGCGTTAGGGGCCCATTATACCTTGAGGAGCTTCCTCCAATTACGAGGCTCTGATATTAATGTTCTATACATTTGCAGACAAAAAGCCCTTTCTGTATCTCCTCGTTGTTATTTGTATGGCTATACTTAATCGGCTAAAGACATAACGAGATTCGTCACAAAAGAAAACAAGGTTGATGCACAAAAGAAGCATTTAGACATTGTTATAGCAAGCGAATTCGCAGTCTTCTATACTGATATTGTGAAAAGAAAAGATTTCATTATTTGTTTGCATAGGCAACGAAGCTGTTGAAATACTATCCCCAGTTGACGAAGTCTATATACCTTCTTGTATTTGCCGTTCATCGTTAAAACTCTGTATTATTACTACCGATAGCTGAACTCTGGTTTTCGACTACATTCCACCACTCTTGCCAAATGTGGATTCAGTAGTTTCCCAATCAGTAGTCTCACCAGGATGTTTTCCGTCACCATTTTTCAGCTAGTAGTGTTGATAAACTGTCTAGATATTGAAATTTCGATTACAATTTAAAATTACATCCGAATTTGGAACCTAAACAGTTTTTCTTCGGCATTAAGTTTTCAAGAACCAAACTAAAGCAACAAAGTAAAATCAGCCAAGAATACCCGTTGTGTCGTCAACTCAGAACTAATCCGATTGCAAACTTGATGTTCATTGTTTTCACAACAATTGTCGAGAGATTACTGCGAGCTCTATTTTTACTTAATACCCTTAAGTGTATCAAAGCCTTTGTTTGAGAAAAAACTTAGTAAATTGTTTTATACGTTTGGTTGTTCTTAGGACATGGACTTAGACGTAGACTTAGATGTAGTTTTATAGATATTCTGTATCGACTTTTTGTTTAGTTATTGTGTGTTTTGTGAAAGAATTTGATCAAATAGAGTAGTGACTAAATTGATATTAGTGTATTTTTAAGTGGTTAAGTTTAATTTGTTGTCAAACGATGGTTTTATTTTTATGTTCGCTTCGCTTTACAATGATTTAAAACGATAGCATGCATTCTCACAAAAATAACTTCGTAGAATAAATCCACTAAATCCATGCAACATTACCCAGAAATAACTATTTAATCACCCATTAACTACAGTAACTAAAACAAACAAAAAATAATCAAAATTCCCGCGCACCGTAATTCAGTTCCGTCCTTGTGTTTTCCAGTTGATGAAAAGCGGTACCTCACGTAATATGGCGTCGCAAGTATCCCAACGAAATCCTTAACACGTAGTTGAATTAAAATACCTCGTGACCCTTTTTCATTAATAAGAGATCTTCGCCCCACACTGAATATTTATGCTTTTGCTGTCGAGTACAAGTGAAGAACTTCAAGTTTTGAAAATGTTAGAAACTTTTTTCTTGTTCTATAAATTAGGTTTAGTATTATCTTGAATCTGCTATTAAATAATGTACAACTATCAAAGATATAAGCAAGTGAAAATAAAAATTACATTCAATAATTTAACAATTTTAATTCAGAGTTAATTTACCTATTTGTAAACTGAAATTATAAAACACCTCAATATCAAGATTAAAAACACCTTCATATCCAAAACCACTAGCCTGAAAATGTTCTAGGCAAAGTCAGCTTCTCATATTATATAGACTTGCGCAAAAGAATGGTAGGGATGGTAGCCAACAGTATCCTGAAGATGATCCAGTCTGATATTTACAAAAACATTTTTATGAATTCCTTTATTAAATTATAAGTAATTTGTAATACTAACCTAACCTGAGGCCAATAAATGGCTATTCGTAGGTGTCCCGCATTAAGAAAGTTGAAATGATAAAACGCTTCCTCTCCTAACTTAAATCCACACGTAGGCCGAAGACGTGGAAGCGGTTACTTGATTTTTCTGATACATTTTCATGAGGCCAGAAGCTCATAGTCGGCCCTTTCTAGTCGAGATTGGGCCTCTAAACGGATTAGGTTAGGCACGCTACAGAATTAAGGCCCTGTATAAATCTTGTATTCTTATTTTGTATGTTTCTCAACTTTTCTCAACTTTGATTTGTTTGTAGATTGGACGACTTTAGGGGGCTTCGAAGAATAGAATAGTGCTTAGATGTTGTTCGGGTTTTATTAGAAGTGAAATAATTGAAGCCTGATAGAAGTTCGTGAATGAGAAAGTAATTTGATGTTTTAGTAAATTATCAACTATTAAGTTTTTTGTCTTCCAAAAAGGTGTTTTAGGAGTATTATAGATAGGTTCTTTTGTTTGTTTCAATAAAATTACCCTCTAAATACCACATTAACAGTAAAAAATGTGCACATGCTTTGTATAAGTTCAATTTAATTATATTATTTAAGGTATGTATATCTTGTACAGATATGTCATTGTATATTTGTTGTGCTCTTCTCATTTAATAAGTGGACTGTATACTTTGTTTTAGATCTTTATTTAAATGAATAACTTTATAATAAGAAAACTGATGAATTAAACAAATTTAGGCATGCTCTCGTCGGTGGCTGGTCCAAAGTAAAAAAAGTGTCATGGCGGCCCCTTTGTAGAAACGGAAGCCACATTGAAATCACGTTCAAAAACTGAACAATATTGCACCCAAAATATATCGAGGTGATATGCCTCACAGTCATTGACCATCAAATGGGTAATGAAAATTAGAAACAAAATTACTCAAAGCAGCTTCGGGTACATTGTATATTGACATCATATACTCAGTATATTAATATATATTCATATATATTATCATATATTCATATATATTGTCGTATATTCAGTATATTATCATATACTCAGTACCTACTCTACTATTATTGAAACTACACTTTATAGTTCTCTTTCCACCATATCAGTAGTAATGTGAACATGTCTGCAGATGTTTCCACATTCGAAGCCCCTGGGCACTGACAAGGGTAATGTATTCGTTTGTGGTTTCCTACTGAAGGGAAGGGTTCCGTAGTCAAACAAAGGCGCTTGATGAATTCTCAGCTTTATACAACAACACGTCTAATGTTTTCGTGTCGGTATTGTGTAGCTCGTATGTTATATAGTTTTGATAATTATTGAATGGAAATTCAAATGAATCACAAGTATAATATACGGCGTAATAGAGATATTAACATTTATTTTTAGTACTTTCATGCATTTTCAACGAGTTCTTACCACGATATTTAATTAACTGAGTAGTCTCGATATTTCAACGTTGTTGCAAACGTCATGATCACGAGAAGACTGGATACTGCGGGTCGATTTAAGAGCAAACAAATCTGTCTACCCTCTTTCTCGTTCGCTTTTTGGTAGTACCATTGGAACTTGAACTCACGTCATGACACACCACACTCACTGTATCTACAAGACTCTCTGAGCATGAACCCTTAGTGACTGTTGTGTTTATCACTAGATTCCACATACTCGATAATTTATTTTTAGTGTGGTTTTGTTCTCAACTACATTATTAAGTTAAAATTAGAAAAACTGCGGAGTTTAATCTCAAGTACGAGTAAGAAGCACATATAATAGGTACTCTCTCAATTGTCATTGGAACACTGATCTCTATAGTGATACATCTTAAAGATCAGTCCTTTGGAATCATAAATGACAAATATGGTCTTAAATATCAAACGCCTTTTGATCATCTAAAAGTATATCACACACATTAAAATTATCGATCCCATATGCTAAATCAACAAAAACACTAACAGCCTCAACCTACATTTTAATATTTTCTACAACTATATTCACAAGTAATATGAAAAGTTTGTAAGCAGTCTAATGCCGAGATCGAGACCGCAGAACGAATATATTTTACTTTACATATCCGAGAACGTGAAACTTTCAGTTTGCAATAAAGTATGCCGGCAAACAGAAAATTGGAGTTGGTGAGACTCGAGTTTGTTGATAGCGATATCATTTGATTTCTTCTTTCGTCACGTTTGACTGACGAACTTATGGTTTTCTGAATTGATGTGAAACGGTTCTCATAAACTTGCAAAGGGTTTAAGATGGTCATGATCACTGCGATGATCGGATACCTAACTGTCTATGATTATTTGATGACTGCTGATGCTATTGCCAATCTAATATCTAATATCAATACATAGTATAAAACAAAGTCGCTTTCGCTGTATGTCTGTATGTATGCTTAGATCTTTAAAACTACGCAACGGATTTTGATGCGATTTTTTTTAATAGATAGAGTGATTCTTAAGGAAGGTTTGTATGTATAATAAATGCATAATATAGTAGAGAAACACTGATAAATTTAGAGGTTTCTAATGTGATGTCGTAAATAAGCACGTTTTTTTGCGCTTATATTGCAAACGCTGGCTGAACCCTACGAGATAGACCAAAATAATGTACTACAGTATTGTTCACCTTAAAAAGTTCAACAAAAAAGTCCGCGATGGTATATGTCTATCTCTTAGGGATAACCCAGCATAACCATTTTTATTTATTCTTTACTAAAAAATGGTTATTTACGAAGTGATTTTAAACAATACAGCATTAATCCTTATCCAATTAAGTACCTTAAATAAATTGTGCATGTATTATAGATCAATATGCTTTTTACGGCATGTAATTTAAGTGAATATTACCGAAGATATTACAAATTTAAAATGGGTCGTAGTTGTTTGCGCCGGGCGGCGCGTGCCTATATAGGCTACAATTTTTGAACCCCTTTGTAACGCAGACGAAGTTGCGCGGGTCATCTAGTATATTATAAAGGTGAAAGTATGTATGTATAGATGTATGGATGGATGTATGGATGTATGTTTGTTACTCTTTCACGTAAAAACTACTGAATGGATTTGAATGAAACTTTACCACAATATAGCTTATACATCAGAATAACACATAGGCTATAATTTTTGAACCCCTTTGTAACGCAGACGAAGTTGCGTGGGTCACCTAGTACTATATTATTATACCTACCTACTTGTTATATTACTCCTGTTTTAGCATAGCTTTTAAATGTAGTCTCGTAGTTGAAATTTACTTCTTCTTTTTCTTTCTTCGTCTCTACATCTCTTTGTGGGTCGTGGTCTCCTCCACAGACACCATTCAGGTTTCTCGGTCTTTAGCGGCTCTTCTCCAGTAGGTCAGCCTTCACTTTATCGAAAAACGAATTTCAGTACCTAATTCCACATCTAACGGCTGTTGAACTTAATCAAATACCCCAGGGTGTGCAACTAGAAGATCCTCAATATCATCTCTAAAGTGATAATGAAAACATCGCAATTTCTTTATACCTACGCATCATTTTCTTGTGGACTAATTTTCATAAAAATGAACCCTTTGTTTTTGTAGTTTTCGTTCAAAGAAAAGTATCTGGAGCGCTTCCCAAGTTACCGGTTCGGATTTCCTTTGTAAAAAGCTGGTCTAGTTTCGAGTAGTTTTTTCGACTTATATATTTGGATGTAAAGCAGCTGAAAGCATGATGTTTGATAATATTTTTTGAACCTAACAAAGATATTGTTTTTTTTGTGTTCGATGTTAATATCCTTTTTTTTCTGTGTCATTTTTTAATGAAGACCGGCGATTAAGCTTTAAGCGATTCTACTTTGTACGACACGTTTACTGAAGATCATTGGGGCAGATTTAGTACTTGAGTCCATAATAATATTGGTAGCTAATAATATTTTTTTCATTCATGTGGTTTTATCACTTACGTCATTGTTTGAAAATAACACCATTTTTAGTTTCATTTTGTGGCAGATCCATTCATCACCGTTACTCTATCATTAGAATTAGAATATACTTTATAGTACCAAAAAACACCAATTGATTTAAAAACTGATACAGCTTATAGTAGTTGTACAATATAGACGGCCTTATCGCTATAGCGTATATATTGCTCATATGTATATATATTGTGTATCTCACACTAATTATGCGCATTACTTCCTTATCCGTATTTACATGACAAAGGAATAATTTCCACTAACTCTGCAGGTGTGATGAATTTCAGATTGCAGGTTCCCTTTTAAACACACATCTATGTGTTAATGTGTGTTAATGAATACCGAGTGGAAGTACTAACATGAGGTATACTGTAGTAGTTTTAAATACAGTTTAGGAGGTATTCAATGATCCAGCTTGTGCTTATTAGTCTAAAAAAATAAGTAAGAAAATGATAAAGGCGAACGATAAAAAATAAAACTTTAAATATTTCATCAATCGAACTAAAAATTGATGGAAAGAAAACTAGCTTGGTTTTAATTAGTTTTTGTATCTAAAAAGAGTGCGTCAGAATTTCATCTAAAGCTAATATAGTCTCATGATCAAAATTTTATTGCAATCTTCAAAACCATACATGTACCTATAGTCAATATCAAATTACTAGGACAACTTCACAACAACTTTTACCAACGAAATAATTAAAATGAGGGAAACATATCTCCAATTTCCTCCGTTTCGTAAGTGCTTACAAGACTATGAATATAAAAACAAATAAGACACATGTCATAAATATTCAAAAGGTAAATTTACTTGGTAATGAAAAAGCCCGGGCGGTTAATTCAAATTTAACGCGAGATGACGTGACGTGTGATGACGTAATACTCGGTAATACTCAGTAATACGCGGTAATACGCCCCGGTAATGGTAAGGCACGGTAATGAGGAAGCCCGGGAATGATCTATGCGATGATTTGGACAAATGAACTGCGTGTACCGCGTAATTTATGCTGCGAGTTGTTTAGAGATATTTCCTGTTTGAAGAAATAAGGCTTAGGTAGGCTTGGTGGAAAATGAGAATTTGAATGGAATTCTGGCTCTCCAACTGTTGGTTGTGCGACAAAAGCTCTTAAGTTGATTTCTATATGCTTGAACAACTTGCCTTTTCTTGTAGTACGAAAACCCGCGTTCTCCTGTTCTCCAATACGAAAATCATTTCAAGCAATAACTTTTTAATAGCTTTATAAGTAAACGAATACACGGATCACCTGAAATAGTTACCGTTGCTCATGGAGTTTTCTAATGACCAGACACAAGAGGGTCGCTGCCTGCCGCCTATTATTGGAACGAAGTTCCTTATCGCGCGTTATCGAAAGGTTATCGAAAGACGGAAATTCTTATGAAAAAGTTGTCACGACACTTTTTTATTTTAGATGATTATCGCTAGATGGCGCTGTGATTAAAATCTTTTAAAACAATTCCTTATTTTGTTTTATATGATTAATGCTAGATGGCGCTGTGAACAAAATATTTTATTTAAGTTATAATAATTAGTTACAATTTATTACAATTCCCTCACTAATTAATCGAAAGGAACTTCGTTTCATCCGGGTGCCCCTTGACACATCTCAAGTTAATTTATTTATTATGACTTAACAAAGAAAATATCTTAATGCCAATGCAATATATGAAAATAAGTGCCATTATTTCTTCTCTTCTACTTCAAAATGATTTATCAAACAAGTCTCCAGTCGACCAAGCCTTTTCTTTCCATATATTTTGAGTAAACATATCTCACGTGCTTTTTGTACTGTTGACGTGACACGATGTATCTCACGAACGTACTTACGTTCACAGATATCAAAATTAATGGAGATTACTTTATAGAATGGATTTTTTTACAAGTTTAAAAAAAAATACTGTAACTGTACCAACCCATTACTGCCCACTGTTGGGCTCAGGTCTCCTCAGAAGAGGGATTAGGCATAGTCCACCACGCTTGCCCAGTGCAGATTGGGGACTTCACATATCTTCAAAAGATTTTTAGAATCCTTTTCCGACATGCAGGTTTCCTCACGATGTTTTCCTTCACCGTTTTTAGCCAGTGGTGTTGTGAAAAAATTGCACATAAATCTTTTTCACATTTAGATTTAGAGGTACAAGCCGGCCGGTTTTGAACCCACGACCTCCCGTTTGGAAGGAAGCGCTACGACCACTCGGCCACCACGACTTCAAAAAAAAATACGAACCTTGTTTATTATGACTGTTTATTATAGATAAAAAAAACCTCGTAAATTGAAATGACAGAAGATGAAAAATTGCTGTAAGAATACTTATGTCGAAGAAAAACTCGCCTTTTGTAATTATTTTTGGTTACATATTAATATGCGGAAGATAATATTGTAAAACAATATTAAAAGAAAAGAAAATAAACATATTAAATTAAAAAAAACACATGCCCGCTGAGTTTCTTGCGCCGGTTCTTCTCAGGACGGAGGCGTAATTTTAGCGAACTGGTGGTAGAACTTTGATTTTATTTTTGACATTCAAAATGTATGTGTGTCCACATCTAATTTGAAATAAATGATTTGACTTTGACTTTGATCAGCGCCGCAGTGTTAACTGTGGTAATCCTGTTGGCATTGCTGAGCCGGTATCCTTTTCCAAACAAATTGTTTTATTTTTTGTTCTCTTTAGGTTGTATGTATGTTTGATTGGAATAAATGGTTTTTTTTATCTATTTATTTGTGTTTTTATGTGGACAATAAAATATTAAAATTAAGGTTTCTTTCGTTACTAGCCAACCAAAAATGGGATTAACTTATAAAATAAGAAAGAATAAGAAGACATTTCCAGTACATTTATATAAAGAAAACAGAGCTGCACTGTAACGACAGCTGTTCACAAAAGTGCACAAGTTCCCAGGACAACAATAGGATAATACCGATGAGAGAGACTGTATTGTAATAAACGGATAGGATCATAATGAACGTATATGTACATATACAGGGTGATTTGTTAGAGAGAGTACATATTGCAGGAGGGTGATGAGTACTCTGTTCTAATACGGAATATTACAAAAAATAGGTAAAATTACAAAATATTTTTTTTTCTTACTCTAAATTAAACAAAACTACCTCAAACATAAACAATTTCGGCTGTAAGTTGCGATTACTAAGGCGTTAAGCCATATTCTTTGGTAATAACATTTTTACTGGTCGTATATAACCATCAGCTACCATGACCTTCAATAAGTACCCTCACTAGGAAATCACCCTGTATACCTATATGTGTAGGTATAGGTGGCTGTAGTATATTTTATTTTATTGATATGTAGGCCGACGAGGTAAAGGGTCACCTGATCGTCAGTTGTTTTTGTGCATTGACCTCTGCAATGTCAAGGGACATTACAAGCTACTTACGACCTATTTTCAAGGACTTCTCATAGATATTCTTCAAGGGATTCAACTATTCTGTTTTGAAACTCAGCTTGAAAAGCGATACAGTGTAATACTACACACAGAACTAATTTGCAGGTTGGATACTTCATGAATGCTCTTAAGTTTAGTAATTACTATTTCTTAAACTGTTGATACAATCAAATTTAAAAGCAAACTCAAATGGACCACCATTCTGTTCTTTGATGTCACTCGAGAAATCTAATCTATCAGAAACCTTCATAAAACGAATTATCAACATAATATTTGGAAAGAAATTTGAAACACACAAATCAAGCAACTCATTGAAAGTCCCCCTTGTGAATTACGAGAAAAAATCGAGAACAAACATGAAAACTAAGAAATAGGAAAGCGAGAGCCGTCAACGCATTCAATTAACGCATTTGTGCGGGACGGGGGACCGAACCAATTATCGGGGGCTCTTGGTATACTTCCGATGTAGACCTACTACGAAATTTGCCGGAAAACTTTTTGAGTTTTATTTTAGTAGGTGCTTTTCATGTTTCGTGTCTTTTATGTATCAATAAAAATTTGTCCAAATATATTCAATGCTTCATAGTGGGGTCTGATAGTTAGCATCGCTCAAGAACCTCTACAAACTTCTGCAAATCTAGGGACTTGTCCCGTTTGAATTGGTTAGTAGTTAAGCTACATAATATTAGTACATTTAGAACTTATTTACATGTCAGAAACGTATAAGAACAATGAAAATTACATATTATTTGATTTTGACAGGATAAGAATGAGTTTTGGTTAGTTTGGAACCGCTGCGCTCTTCCACACTTCGGTTCAGAAGATCATTTTTGCCCTGTACCATTCCGATTTGGAATGGACTCCCGTCCGCGGTGTTCCCGGAGTGCTATAACATGTCCCTCTTTAAACGAGGTTTAAGAAAAGTCCTGTATGGGTAGGTGATGGATAACGGCCCCTTTTTGCCCTGGCATTGCAGAGGTTTATGAGCGACTGTGACCGCTTACCATCGGGTGGGCCGTAGGCTCGTTTATCTATCTTCCAATAAAAAAAAAGTTGGTTGCACAAAAAGTGTTATACCAAAAATAATTATAGATCATTACTAAGTACTCTTGTTCGAGTAGCTCAGCTAAATGGCAACCAGCGTTCCAGTGAACATTCGCCAACGTTCGCGAACAATCCGAACTCCATAGTAGGCACCCATGCGATATTTTTCTTAGCAACTTTGGCTATAAACGGTCGGCACTTGTTATGAATTGCTTGCAAGGTGCAACAATGGTCCGTTTAATTAAGAATTATTGCTGGGGTCACGGAACGGAGGCCTTTGTCGATATTCTGCTTGTTTGTTTATATACATTTTATATAATAATATACATTTTATATTATAATATACATTTTATATTATAATATACATTTTATATACATTTAAGTATTTTTTTTATTGCCTTGTAGGCAGACCAGCTAACGGGCCACCTGATCGTAAGCGGTTACCGTTGCTCATGGACCTCTGCAATGTCAGCGGACACTGCGGAAATACGGCCTACCTTTTAAGGACTTTCTTGAAGCCTCGTTTGAAGAAGGACAAGTCATAGCGCTCGGGAAACACCGAAGATGGTGCGTGGCAGAAAAAAAATTTGAAACGGACCGTGGATGACCGCGGTTCCAAATAGTATATAGTTTTGGTATATATAGACGTAATCAATGCTGATTCGCACAGTCAGAAGTATATGCCATGATTTTTTTTACTTCTAGTGAAAATATATTAACTGTTTTGTGTACTACCAGTAGAATAGTATTTAGACCCTTACCTTTTTGTATTACATTGAAAGTACACATTTTCAATTTTCATTTCTTATTATTTCCATAATCATTTCTTAGCTGATTTTCTACGTTATATTAAAAAAAACATTTACAAAAAAATAAATTTAAAAATACAATATAAAAACAGAGGGCCACTGCAGGCGGAGTCTATGATCCAAGCCATCAGTGGTCAGGGCTCAAGAGAGAGGAACCTCCTCACAATACGCGCCGTGTCAAGAACGACCGCCTTCTGAATTCCGCCCTTTACCCAGCCGGGCTTCTCTAGATGTTTATGTTATTTATGTTTATTTTATGTTTATGTCATTTCTTTATTGTTACAGGTATAGTTTCATAGTAATGCACCAGATTGAATAAAATGTGGTAAGAAATTTTCACAAACTTTTTTTTCAATTCCAATGTATTTATCGATAACTCATCGTAGCTAAGTTAAGTTTCTCTTTGGAGTTTTAAATAGACACCTAAAAATAAATTGATTATTTACGCTAAAATGGTCAATTAGTCCAGTCTTAAGGGATGACTAGTCTAACAACCTCTTCTTACCCTATAAAATCATGACAGAAATAGGTTTAGCTTGTATGCATGTGTGGCGACCAATAATAACGCGCGAGATCCTGAATCGCCGTTACGACATTTGCAGAAATCTTCGCATATATACCTACTACTTCGGCCTGACCGGGCATACACTATCTCGCCTCGGTCGGAGATCTCCCTTTGGCCTAATACCACTGATAGCCCACACACGCAATCGGCACCTAATCAAATCGGGCCAGCGGTTCCTGAGATTAGCGCAGCCAAACAAACAAACTGTTCAGCTGTATATTATAGTAATATAGATAAATAAATAAAACATTATACGTAATATTCATCTTCAATACACTGTTTATCATTCAAAAACATTATTGGAACTCAATCAAAACTTATTTCGCCATGAATAAAATTTAAAACTTCGCAGACAGTTCCGCCTTCGGGCGATGTGTTTTTATTACTCTTTTCAATAACATGGATTAATTTTGTTATGTTTTTATTTATCAATGTTGATCGAAATAGTGTATTAAAGATGAATATTGCGTAGTAAAGCTTTGGTTTAACTTGTACGGGGGTGACGGGGCGAGATTCGGGGGTGACGGGGCGATACGTGAACGACAATCGCGAACGCGTCCTGTCACCCCTACCAGCCTCGTGCCGGCCGGGGATCGGACGTCGAGCGTGAGCGGCGGGAGGTTTTAGTGCGGTTCAATATGCGGTATGTGGGGGACATACCAAAAAAAAAAACAAAAAAAAAAAACTTGCACTGGATGTAAGGATGTGTTTAAGTTCAAGTGAAAACTTGTAAGTTGAAATTGACAGACTTCCCGGTATCATTGATTTTGCACACATACAAGGTGGATCTGTAACTTTGGACAGTCTGAAGTTGGGTGAATGACCTGTCGAAATACAACATAGCACCATTTTTATTTTTTGGATCGGTTAAACTTTTTTTTCTGACATTGTATGGAAACGTACGACTATTGTTGTGGACTTCCATACTATAATGATTTTTTTTTAAATCCAATTCCTAAAATAAAAGTGGTTCTAAGTTTTATTTCAACAGGTCACTCACCCCACGTTAGATTGTCCAAAGTTACAGATCCACCCTGTATATATGCATTTCGCGTGATAATGCAATAATATTATAATAGAGTTAAAAAACAGCTCTTGTTGGTTACTTTTAAACCGTACCATTTACAGTTGTACCAATATCCCAAAAAACCTAAATATTTATCATAGTAAAAGCACAACACACTCAGTAACAACAAAATTTAATTTACCATTTATCAAGTCATACAATCTTTTTGGCAAACGCTACACAAACGTCCCCGAATCAGGCTTCAAGACCTCTCATCAGTCACCCCCTACGGTATTCCGTCGCTTGTCCCGTTGCCATGGCAACGCGGTCTTTAATTCCGTCCGACAAAGGCGGTCGCCGTTCTCTCATTATACATCACGCTCCAATTATCGTCGTCTCGCTACAATGAATGTAGAGGATTATTTTTAAATGTCTTAAAGTTGGATCTGAGACTTAGATGTCTGTTCTAGAATTCCTGCGGTATTCGTAGAACGCTATGACTTGTTTGTTTTCAAACGAGGCCTAACAAACTCCTTAAAGGTAGGTCGTATATAGCGGCCCTCCAGTGTCACCTGACATTGTGGATGCCCAGATCGTAACCGACTCATCATCAGTCGGCTGCCAGCCCAGCCCAGCTGTATCAAACAATATCGCTTGAGTAAGACTTAAAACTAACCTTTTTTAGTTTTAGTGGTAAAAGTTTGATTTCCCATAGTGCTGTTTAATTAATTGTGAATCCGACAATTTCCTCTATATCCTCCATGTTGTTGAACCACATCCAGCACTCGGTTATGCGAAGTGGCACGACGCGTTACGCACTACGGCATTTTACATCTTGACAGTGAGCATTTCGGAAATTGTGAATCGTATCAAAAACTTTCTTTTGCGAAAGCACTAAATTGATTTATTTAACGTATTGTCTACATACCTATTACTAAGAAAATAGAGTTCATTTTTGATTACATTATGTAGTTTATTTATAAAACTCGCTTTACTAATCGAATAAAAATGAAGGTAAAGACGTTTTTAAAGAGCCTTTGTGAAGTTTGAAGACAGTCTTTGACTTTTTTAAAAGGCGTTTGGACTTTTTTATCAAAGGAAATGAGATAACTTCCTTGGACGAGGTTTTAATGTATACCTTTGTTTTTGTTCTTTTAATATAATTCGCTGGAATTTGAAAGAATATGTAAAATATTCTGAAAAGTTCAGAAAATACTTAGTTTTATTTTAGATTTTTTGTATTTTTCTGTGCTATTTTAATGTATTTAATTATATTAAGTCAATAGTAATTTAGTTTTTGTAGGCTATGCATTGGTTACGAGTGTATTTTTGTTTTTCCAATACACGGGGACGTGTTGAAATTATACTCCTTGCAAAAACCAATCTATAGAGTGTTTACAATTGTTCGATGTACAAAAGAGTTCTATTTACGTCAATATTAAAATACATAAAAAAACTTCCAGTTGGAAAAATACTTTGATAGATGAAGGACTGAATATACAATAATTTATGAGTCCAGAATAATCTTTTATTTTTTACCCAAAACCTCTAATTCAATAGGTTAAGGAAATAAATGAAATATGATAAAATTAATTAACAACATGTTGTCTACAAAATTAAACCAAATAAACTTGTCCCTAACAAAAATAAAAACTATTTAGAAAACTATGAATTTCTACAAACTTTTAAACAATATTTCCTCAAATCAAATACAGTCGCGTGCAACATGCCATATTTGTGAATCGTAAGAATGTTCTTGCAAAATAAACTAGATGTTGAATTTATAGAGATGTAGACATTAAATAATTATGTACAATGTTCTTAGCTACAGGAATTTAAAGTTCGTGTTCATAAACGTGGTGTTGTGAAAAACTGCACATAAATCTTTTTCACATTTAGATTTAGAGTTTTTCACAACACCACTGGCTAAAAACGGTGAAGGAAAACATCGTGAGGAAACCTGCATGTCGGAAAAGGGTTCTAAAAATCCTTTGAAGATATGTGAAGTCCCCAATCCGCACTGGGCAAGCGTGGTGGACTATGCCTAATCCCTCTTCTGAGGAGACCTGAGCCCAACAGTGGGCAGTAATGGGTTGGTACAGGTACAGGTACAGGTTCATAAACGTTTGTAGTTTGAAAATTAAACTTAATTGTAACGTTGTAGAAATCATACATTATATTTGTAGGTGTGGCAGTAATTGAGGTAAACAGAGACGATAAAATATTACGACTATTTTAATTCATTCAAATAATATTAGCACTTGTAGAACAATGAAATGTCGATGTTGGAAATCTATTGGATTAATCGAATTGCTTTCAACTTGAAAAGCTGCAGGTAATAATATGAAACACTAGGTGACCCGCGCAACTTCGTCTGCGTTACAAAAATTATAGCCTGTGTTATTCTGATGTATAAGCTATATTGTGGTAAAGTTTCATTCAAATCCATTCAGTTGTTTTTACGTGAAAGAGTAACAAACATATACAATACATCCATACATACAAACTTTCGCCTTTATAAAATTATTATGATGAGTTGATGATGAGCGTTTTTCTTACGTTACTTCATGATAAGTTTTCTATTGCGCTGTAAATAATGTACAGCTTAACACGTTCACTGCTAAACGAGGTCTAAATGATCCGGCAATTTATCTGTGGTACTAAAAACGTGAACTTCCTTGTGGTGCAAAGACCATAACTTTGTTGAATAAGGTGAGATCTAATGGACCTCGTGTCGCGACGAATGGTAAGTATGCAAAAATCGGTTTCGCAGCGAATATGTTAAAACAATTAAAAAATTTAAATAATTTCTACGCCAGCTAAAATAATTCCATATCTTTTACGAACTAACAGCCCCACAAAAAGCAGTCTTAAAAAATTAAGTAGCTTAATCCTTTAAGGCTGCAAACAACCCTTTGCAGGGAGCATTAGCATAATGCGAGAACTTCTTATTCCGGCTCATTACATACATGCCTTCACACGCCGGCTCGTTCTCTTAAAGCCTCGCCTGCACACCTGCCACGATATATAGAGGCCATTGCTGTGAATGCTATCATTTGTTAACTTAAACGTACTTGTTAGCTTGTGTATGGAAAATTTAATCTTGGATTCTCTGTAGGCCGATTGAGTGGAATGTGATGTATTAAGATGTGTTGCTGTAGAAGTGGTTGAATGTGTGATGGGTTTCGAGATTTGTGATGAGAGAGATAATGAAGTCATACTACCTCTATTTGAATTGAAGTTAATCAATACGATAGAGTGGAATGTATTTAAAGCAACAACTTTTTTCTATTTAGAGAAATTTACAGAGTCCAATGCAATATATTGGAATATGTAGGAGTATAGCCAAATCGAATCAAGTACTTTGGTAATATAGTCCAGACATAATAAAGTTGTGACGTATTTTCCTGTCGTAATATTCTCGAAGTTACCAAAGTTGATGGATAAGGAAAATAATCAAAAACTTTTCACTTAGCTAATATTTATACTTGATACTCACCCAAACATTGATCCAATCCCGCCAAAACATCAAATTTCCAATTCTAAAGCGTCCATCAATCATATTTGAATCCGGTATCATCCGAAGTGTTAAAAACTCATTAAGATCAAACTTTAACAACCCCAATATGGACGTATTTCTAAGGGTAAGCTTACCGAACAAAATCCTTGAAAAGAACTAACGATCCAAATACAACTGACGAAAACCGAGAGATAAAAATGTAACCTATGCCGTGCGTGTCTTTTAAATTTCGTCCAAACTTCTGTGGAGAGGCATTTGTGCATTCCATTTCATGCTTTATCCTTTTGAGATAAGGTCCAAAGATACAACTTTGTTTTGAACAACGCTATTGAAAATTTATTCTAAGTACGCGTAGATGTTTGATGGTTACTTATGGTACTGCCTTTCAGGTAGCTTCCATTTTGAAAAGAACTCTGGATGCTTGGATGTTGTACGAGATGAAAGTTCTAGTTTAAATGGATTATAGTGAAAAGGTACATGAGCGTGCAATGTACAAGATATAGTATTTTTTGCAGTGTAAACGAGTGTTTATTTTACTATGGTGTTAACATGAGATGTTTGTGGAATTTTGTGGTTGTTCACGTATCTCTATGCTTTTTAAAATGGTCGGTTTGTCGTTGTCTCAAGTGGTGACAGAATTATTGTCTTTGTAGGGAGAATGATTTGCTAGTTTTGCCCTTTGTTTTATATTGTTTTTGCTGTTTTCCTTTTTCTCCTTTACCTTTAGCTGAAGAATCATTAATATGGTCGTACTTACGGACACCTATAGAATTAGTGTACTTTTAACGCATCACCTAAACTTACAGATATAATCTATACTAATATTGTAAAGCTGTAGAGTTTGTTTGTTTGAACGCGCTAATCTCAGTAACTACGGGTCCGATTTCAAAAATTATTTCACTGTTGGAAAGTCCATTTATCGAGGAAGACTATAGACTGTTGTATCCCTCTTTGATGCAGACGAAGTTGCGAGGGTCACCTAGTTATTAATATCCCCGCAGTTCACGAATCTATCAAATAAATCTCCACATTCCAGACGGTAGTCCCAAATTTTTTAAGATTACCAATTGTTTTTTGCAAAGCTGGACGGTGGCATGTTCCTGAAAATATTTCGGATGGGCATTGCGGATATGTACACAGAGTAAAAGAATCAGTAAATTTAACCGTTCTTCGTGTGTGATCTATGCTAGCATTTTTAGTAGAGCATTATTACTTAAACCTAGGTATGATGTTACAATTTCGTTCAGTCGGCAAATGTAAAATTTGCAACTATGATGATTTTATTTTACTTATGGGTGTGAGTCTACGATAAGGCGATATTGTCACTCATGGACCTTTACAATACCTGAGGACACTGTGGGGTCGCCATGTACCACCTGCGATTGATCACAGGTTGATGGGCCTTTACGACTATTAGTTATCTAACTTAATCTAATCTCACACGCAAGGAGTTAGTCTCCTAGCGTCCGATCAAGTGTTAATACACAACGGATATTGCAAATTGTAGTTCACCGTACTGATGTAATTGAACTGTGAAATATATTTGATTGTCCAGGGGTGGATTTAGCACGGACCGACGAGCGCATTCTGCACAGAGCCGGCCAGTGATTTATGATGGATTCCAAATGCGGTCCACTCGGCCTTCGACATATTTTTCGCATTACTCGAATGAAAGAAAAAGCCATAGTATAGTGCGGTGACGCGTGTTGATTCCAGGATTATGGTCTATCATATATTATGGAGGCTTCTGTTTTTCCATAGTTAGCTGAAATTACATACAATTTGTGCACATTTCTCAAGTGTAGTTACTAATGATTAATTTCTTTAAACATTCGCGGTTATCTACATCACTTACACTTTTACTAAACGGGTTCTTACCACGATTATTTTTGATTGAGCGGTCCCGATATTTCAGCACTGTTTCAAGCGCCATGATCACGGGAAGACTGACCTACCCGCAGTTCCTCAGTATTCCTGTGATCATGGCGCGTTTAGTAATAGTGTAAGTGATAATGATTAATTTTTCATGCAATTTCTTGTCTGAAGTTTAAATATAATCCTTGCATAGCTTGGTCGGTTTTTACAATGAAATCCGTCTCCAAATTTGGATAAAGCTTTAATTAAACTAAAATCGAGATCAACTTTAATGAATCACATTTTGAAAACTTAAACGATATTAAAGAATTTCTCGTTGAAATAATTGATGAATTCCAAAATACTTTGAGTTCAAATGCTTTAAGATTTTCCAATAAAAATAAACGTCTGGGGATAGAAGGTTTGTTAATCTTCGTTCTTTGAAGAGGTCAACGTAACTCAGTTCAGTAATTTTAAGAAATAACTCACTTTGAAACTTTGTCATTTCAAGCTTTAAAATTTATAGCCCCTGCTGACATTTTAAGGGGATTTCTAATGTAAAGGGTATAATATCAGATTTTATTATTCTTGTTTTTATGTCATAGTAGTCTACGCTTAAATTATGTTTAAAATTTGACTTTGGTATTTAAGTCATACACATGAGAGTCCTTTTTAGATTTAAATCTATTATATCAAATTAATCAGCAATAGTAAAATCACTACAGGTACTACAATTCCATTTTTATATGAATGGTTTTTCGTTGAAATCCTATAGCTGTTGATTACTTTTGTTAGTAATAACAATTTAATGATGAGGCAGTTAAACAACAAACGGCCCACATGAGGGAAAGTACTGAAAACTGCTATAAAAAACCTTAAATAAAACCGCATCAAAAGCCAAAAACTCTAAAAAAATCAGCATACGAAACTACAAACCAGGAACCCAAACAGAAGCGTTAATTTGCAACAACCAGAAAAAACACCCTTGTTACAGTACGAGAAGTAACGGTCCGGAAAGTAAATAGGTGAACTTATAACAAGCGGGTAACAGGAGTTAACCCCGGTACAACTTGGTAATGAGATATCCCCCTCAGCAACGGATTTAGGACCTTCTGCGAACTCTTTGGTAGTTCGTTTTGACGAGACGAATTTAGTTTTATTTATATTGTGTGTCCGATTAGTTGTATTAATATTATATTTTAGAAGTTTGGCTACTATTTGTTGATAAGTTTTCGGTTTTAGCAACGAATAAAGTTCCATCTATGCGTCAATTGTTTTATTTGGTAGTTAAATTTTGACGACTAGATTGTTAGTTATTAATACTTTGGAGTTTAAGTTACTATTATCATTTATTATTTTAGAATCTGGAGTTAACCCCAGTACAACTTGGTAATGAGAAATCCCCCTCAGCATCGGATTTAGGACCTTTTGCGAACTCTTTGGTGGTTCGTTTTGAGGAGACGCACAGCTATTTGTTTTAGATTTTTTTTATTATATTGCTGCTATTATTTATTGTATTAGAATTTCAGGTATATTATCAATAAACGATACTACTTAGTGGTAAGTTTGCTTTGGAAACAATTTTTTTTGATAGTTTAGTTTTGACTAGTTGTCTGTTACTGATAATTATACTCGCTCGTCTACTCATATACTATACGGGCTCATCTGCCTACAAGACAATAAAAAATATTATTAACCTTCATGATATTTTCAAAGGGCCAAATTTTCGTTGATTTATCAAATTTGTATTAGTACAATACTAGGGTTTGTTACGTGATGACTATATGGATAACTAGCTTTTGCCCGCGACTTCGTTCGCGTGGACTTCAGGTTCGTCCCGTCTAGATTATTATCAAAAATTGTAGCCTATGTGTTATTCTGATGTATAAGCTATAGTGTGGTAAAGTTTCATTCAAATCCATTCAGTAGTTTTTACGTGAAAGAGTAACAAACATCACATGCAAACTTTCGCCTTTATAATAGTATTATGATTTCTTGTTACGTTATATTATTTTGACTGCCAATTCTGTCCAATTATAGTAGTTTCAGCAAAAATAATTGAATTATCTGTTTTATATATCATTTAGTTTATCTTCTATTTGAAATGGTATCACCCTGTATATGAAGGTATATAGGATGTGTTTGTTAATTGTGTAGTGAGATTACTAAGATGCATTGGTGGTTAGGGAGCGCCGACTGACATACCAACATCATTGCTAACTCTTTCGAGGAAAAGCAATGAATCTTAATTAAAACTGGGGTTGGTTTCCGTGCTGAGGTTTCCTTAGTATTCGAAAGAAAGAAATACTTGTTGTATTTTGTTTGAGATAAAGAAATCTTAGTTAAATGTTTTGATCAAAGACAACTAAATTCACTATTATATTATTATCATAAAATATACAAAATAAGCACAAGTAAACTTTTAAAAAAACTTGAGAGGTGTCATGGGACACCCGAATAGAACGAAGTTCCTTTCGATTAAAAGATATCTTATATATTTTTTCCTAATGCAACGCGCGATAAGGGACGTGTTTTAAAATACTTTGATCTCAGCGCCATCTAGCGATACTCATCTAAAACAAAAATAAGGAACGTGTTTTAAAAGATTTTGATAACAGCGCCATTTAGCGATAATCATCTAAAACAAAAAAAGTGTCGTGACAACTTTTCGTTAGATTTTTTTCCGTCTAGCCCCCTTTCGATAACGTGTGATAAGGAACTTCGTTCCAAAATCCTAAACTAAGCTACTTATATATCATATTCGGTGTCGCATTATTCTTTGTAACGGGAGTTAAATTATTTTCTATAAAAAACTGTATTAGGTATTTCAAACGATGTTATCATATATGTACCGCGTGGCGCGCATTAACAATTCATATACATTTATGTAACACCGGTTATTTGTTTATTTTAATATAACAAACAGACACACAAATTTAATTTATGATTATGTGGGTACAGTGGACTTATGGCCAAAGGGAGATCTCCGACCGGGCGAGGTAATGTATGCCCGGTCAGGCCGAAGCCCTCTGTAGTAGATTTCAGATGTCGTATATATGCGAAGATTTCTGCAAATGTCGTAACCGCGATTCAGATCTCGCGCGTTATTATTGGTCGCCACAATTATTTATGAACATTACAAATTACAAGTAAAATCTATGAAAACCTTTCAAACAAATCATTAGCAAAATCTTTTCATACAAAACATGTTCACGCATCACTTTCACGGTTCCCGCCGTCACTGATGTATAGTAAGATAAATAAATGGATGTTGTTGAAAATATCACAAGCGTCGAGATACAAGCAAAACAAACAAATAAATCAAGTGAGGTTTCATCTTAGGATGTGTCAAACAATAACCCTATCCACACCAGCGAAATAGTTTCACACGTGTGGTACTGAAAACGAGTGTATAAGCGAAGTAGGATGATTTAAAATATCTATAGGTGCTAATAAAGTTCTCAGTTTGTTACCTAAGTGTTTTAAGCTTAAAGTTCTGCACGGATTTAGATGAAATTGGTATATCACTTCATTATTACTAAACGGGTTCTTACCACGATTATTTTTAATTGAGAGGTCCCGATATTTCAGCACTGGTTCAAACGCCATGATCACGGGAAGACTGAAGAACTGCGGGTAGGTCATTTAAGAGCAGACAAATCTGTCTACCCTCTTTCTCGTTCGTTTGCCGGTACCACTGGAACTCGAACTCACATTTCGACATACCACACTGACAGTATCGGCGTAAAAGAAACACCGTCATCAATAAAAACATGTATTACGAATAGATCTACATTTTCCAAGGAAAAGTAGATTTATTAATTTAATGATCAGATTATTTTTTAGTAATTTTATCTAGAGTACGTTAAAGGCAAACAAATTACTGAACTGCAGAGTCCATCAAATGACGTCATTTTTCATAAAATTGGTATTACGGAAAAACTTTAATAATTTTACCATTTATTGTAAAGCGAAGTACACATTAGATGAAAAAATGTTCCTGAACATGCATGAACCAGAATACACATATTTTATGACACACAATGATTTTTAACAATTATGTATTTAGATTGATGAGAATTGCGGTTCAGTCACATCATACAAACATGTATCACCATTGGTGAGAGTCAAATCTGTGATACAAAGCTGTGATAGACCCACAGGTCTTCAACATTACTATCTGTCGATCTTATTAATAATTTCGCCTCATGACAGATGATTGTTTGTAACTCTTTCCCCGGACGTTGCGTGGAATCCTCCAACGTCGGTATAATGTGAACGACGTCGATTTATCCGGCAAACTCCTTTTATTTTCGTGATTTTTATTTGTCACGGAATATTGGCTCGCGCTAGTTTCGTGTCTGATTTTGTGCTATTTATTCTTTGAAGGTTATTGGGTAAATGTGAGTTCAGAAATGCTGTTTTTGTTTGAGGGTCTTGATTAATGCGGATTATTTGAAGTTTCTGTGGGTGGATTATTGAGATTTTTGCACATATGACGATGTGAATGATGCTATTTAAATCAGTGGATTTATGCAGGAAATCTAGATTGCGATTAACAAATGATCTTGAATTTGTTGAATATTGAATAAAGAGACAAAACAAAATTAAGCATCAAATAATTGCAAGCTTTCCGTATTGTACGATACTGACATAAAACACTGCAATATCGAAAGTTCTCACTAATCTAATGACCGACAATAATTTACTTTCAGAGGTACTCCTTTATAGAAAATAAAATCATAGCCACAATCCTGATTGATACAATTTACTAATCAAAAAGAAAAAAATATTCATGGTAACGATTTAATCTTTCATCACTTACACTATTACTAAACGGGTTCTTACCGCGATTATTTTTAATTGAGAAATAAACGAGAAAGAGGGTAGACAGATTTGTCTGCTCTTAAATGACCTACCCGCAGTTCTTCAGTCTTCCCGTAATCATGGCGCTTGAAACAGTGCTGAAATATCGGGACCTCTCAATTAAAAATAATCGTGGTAAGAACCCGTTTAGTAATAGTGTAAGTGATGTAGATAACCGCGAGTGTTTAAAGAGATTTAATTTTTTTCAATCAACCAACAATACTATTTATTACAAATACACAGCACTCTATAACCACGTTCTAAACTTACTAACAAGCTCTTATGATCAGAATACAAATAATTTGACACATTACAAGCACATATGACATAACTGAAGCGTTCATAAAGTGCTGCCAAAACCGTCTTTACTCTGTAATTAGATATCAGCCGTATCCTTTGACAGGTTAAGACATGTCAATTACCGACCTCTCATGTGATAGCGTTTGAAGAGGCACTTATGAGGCATTAAGTAAAATGGTTTTTGGTGTGTCTTTTACTATATTGAAAGTTGGAAGGTGTTTTGAAGCGTTTGGTGAGGATAAGCTTATTTAATACTGTGTAATTAGTACAAAAAAACTAGCATTATAATGAATAAAAGTTAAGAAAAGTACGAAGAAAAATGTAATTGTAAAATCTGCAGTCTATAGGACATTCCTCGAAGTCAAGTCCTTGTAAAAATCACCCTGTTTCGTAAGACACGTGAACATAAAGTATTATAGTAATTACCGTTATGATACTAAGGAATAACTTAATTTTCTTCAAACTATTTCATTAGCATAGGTCGGCAAGGGAGATAACAGTCCACTCCCAAACCAGATCTTAACCTTGCGTCTGTGGTTGTCAAAAGCCTAACAGAAAAACGTCCACTTCGGGTTCCAGTTGAGTGGTTAAAAATCCAAAGCGTCAACATTGTCTCCAGTCAGGGGGCGGCGGGACGGGAAAGAGTGCCGTGGGCGTAACGCGTCGCGCCGTCCCTCATAACCCCGTGCTGGGCTCTAGCCTCAGCCGGGGTTCGGTCGCTGAGTGTGAGCGGTTGGAGGTTTTAGTGCAGATCAACTCCAACATACCCCTGGAATCCGGTGATTTCCTCCAACTAAAAAAAAAAGTCTCCAGTCAAACACTAGACCAGTTGTATATAACTGTATTACCGAACTGCTTATAAACTCATTTACAGCAATGAACATCAAAGCCAATGTGGAAAGTTTGAACAATGCGCGCTCAGTTACAGGCTGTGTGCTCTGAAGTGGAACGTATTAAAGTTGCGGAAACTGCACGTGAATATGTTACTGGAATACTGATATATGTTTGATTAAATGCTGGAACTTTGTGCTTGATAGTAGAGTTGGACTATCGTGTGATTTAATATCAGTTTTAGAGATGTTATGAAAGTTGGAGCTAGTAGTATAAGTGTATTATCGGTGTCTTTATATTAGGAAGTCTGGAGAAAGAAACAAGCCGGTCAAGTTTCAGAAGAGGCTGTAGAACTATTGATAGGCGTATATATAAATACGTTTTTTTTAAATTGGAAGATAAATAAACGGGCTTACGGCACGCATGATAATAATTACGTATTACAGTGCTGGACTCAAATCTCCTACATGCTGATAGAATTTCATTCACTTGCCTCATACGGACACGTAACAATGCAGAAATTTTCAATATGCAGATTTTACAATATCACTAACACAAATGTTGTTAAATGGCTTCTTTGTGTTACTGATGTATATAACTACTAGTATTTAAAGAAATTTACAAACACAACACGATATATGTAGTAAAAAGTCAGATTGGAGTCTCGCAGAATTTCTCAGCATTACTCGATTTAATTTAGAACCTTTCCAGTGTAGCAAATATATTTCATGAGGACTCTTGCTCCTGAATAATGTCTCCTACATTTCAAGTAAATCAAATCTGTTGAGTGAATTTGTGACGAAAATTTATGTCACGAAAATTCTATATCACTGAAACATACCTATGTTATTTATTAATCTCACTTGTAGGTTATTTCATAGCACTTTTAACAGGGGTGACGACTTCAGATTATCGAGTATGTGGAATCCAGTGCTAAACACAACAGTCACTCGCGGGTTCATGCTCAGAGACTCTTGTAGATACAGTGAGTGTGGTGTGTCGTGATGTGAGTTCGAGTTCCAGTGGTACTACCCAAAAGCGAACGAGAAAGAGGGTAGACAGATTTGTTTGCTCTTAATTCAACCCGCATTATTCAGTCTTCTCGTGATCATGACGTTTGCAACAACGTTGAAATATCGAGACAACACAATTAATTAAATATCGTGGTAAGAACCCGTTGAAAATGCATGAAAGTATTATAGAAAACCGCGAGTGTCTGAATAAGTTTATTTCATAGAGTTGTACCAACATTAAAAATTCTATGTTTTGTTATAAAATGAAACTTTTCTTGAAAATTGGAACTTCAGACTTCCTTGAAACCCAAATTATTAACATCCTACGCTTTATCAAAAATATTCAGCGTATAATAACTCTTTGGCTCGTGCGCGGAATGTTACCAAAATCGCTTTTAGATTTAAATTACTTTTCCGTCAACTGTATTAGTAAACTTATATAGCCGTATATTACATTGAGATGAGTTGTAGTCCACAAAATTATACTAAACTTTGAAATGTTCAAGCTCTAATTCATTTCAAGTTGTCTTATTTGGTATCTTAAATTATTTGTTACAATGTTCTGATAGACTCCAGCTGATATCACGGAGCATTACAGTAGCAACCGACACGCGACACGATAATGACAAATTGATGAAACCACAAAATTATAAGTTAAAACAAATTAATTTGGTCTATCGAGGTTGAAATTAACGCTATATTTTGGAACGAAGTTCCTAATCGCGCGTTGTGAAAGTGGGCTAGACGGAAAAAAATCTTACGAAAAGTTGTCACTACACTTTTTTTGTTTTAGATGATTATCGCTAGATGGCGCTGTGATCAAAATCTTTAAAAACACGTTCCTTATCGCGCGTTACGTTAGGAAAAAATAAAATAAGATATCTTTTAATCGAAAGGAACTTCGTTCTATTCGGTTGTCCCATGACACCTCTAAATTTATTTTTCTTAACTCAACCTGACTGTTGATGGGACAACGAAGATGACTACATATTCAAAAGCATACATTGTACACTAACTTCCCTAAAGTAATTTACTTAAACTAATACAATTTTCATGCGACAGTTTATCAAACAACTAGAAATGTGTTACAAAGCAACTCTCAAACAGCGCAAACAGAATAACACTGGAATTGAATAGAAAAGACAACAACGAAGCGAGAGAAACTTAACAATGAGAGAATTCAATACTGAACATTCGTCTCAACAACTTGATATACATCAAACCACTACACCAGGTGACAGCAAGTTCCGGGCCGCACCAGACTTGTAAGAAACCTTGCCTCACGTTTGATAGTTTATCTGCTATAATAACCACTAAGTGTTAGCAGTACTTCTATATAATTTAAATTGGTATGATATGAACAAAAAATCTAACTAAATGAAAACAAAAAGAGAAAACAAATATCATTTCATCAATCATCAAGAGATTGGCATGTTTGCTCATCTGTCTAAAATCGATAAAAAAATGATTTTGATGAATATTTTGTGTTTTTGGAACGAATCCTTATCGCGCCTTGTCGAAAGGGGATGGAAATTCTTATGAAAAAGTTGTCACGACACTTTTTTTGTTTTAGATGATTATCGCTAGATGGCGCTGTGATTAAAATCTTTTAAAACCATTCCTTATTTGGTTTTATATGATTAATGCTAGATGGCGCTGTGATCAAAATATTTTACTAAAGTTATAATAATAGTTAGTTTAAAACGTCTGTCTCTCTCTCTCTCTTATAAAAAAGAAAATTTTATTACAATTCCCTCACTAATTAATCGAAAGGAACTTCGACTCATCCGGGTGTCCCTTGACACCTCTCAAGTTTTTCTTTATCATGCGCAATAGAATCCGGTAGGTAACACAATCGAGACATCCAAGCAAAATAACCTTTGCAGTAACTACTATTTTTATTCACTTCACAATACTTCACATGACAAAAAATCCTACGACCCATTATGTAGCTAGTTAACAACCTCTGCTCTACACTATCAATGGGAAGCAGCCCGCCCGTGATTCCTTTCCCATACTGAATCTTAATTTAACGTAATCACTTGTTGCTCTTACAGCGAAAACTAATACTTATTGCGATGACATTAGGGTAGCATTTCCTTCAGCAGAAAATGGAGATATGACGTATTGCAATATTTACTTCAAGCTTCATTGTGAAGTTCTCTACTTTGTTATTAATTGTTCAAAGTGCATTTTCTAGTAAGTTCTGTTTGAAGTTTTGAAAATGTTTTCCCGAGTTTCTTTTACGAACTTTTTATTTAATTATAGTGCGCTAAAGTTTTATACGATAGTGGATTTAATATGTAGGTATAGTATATCATAGAAGTCAGTGGTGAGCAAGGCTTCGGATTATTATGTAATTATGATTCAATCTAATTTTATGTTTCAAGATATCTTCACATTATATAATTATAATTAAACTTAAATATTGAACCATGTTGGGTGCTAACTTTTGAATGTAATTTTAAAAAGCCTTCAATATTATTTATTATCCAACATATTCTTTAAATGTTTTTGGGTATTAATGATGAGAAAATGCGTGTTAAAATTGTATTACATTTATGATTGATATTTACTGTATTGATTGCTTTGGTTATTGAAATGAAATTAATTTTATATTTGGAACTGTAAATTAGTTAGTTAGTGCCTGAGGAGTTTACATGCTTGATGTGGTCCTCTGTAATTGAAGGTGCGCAGGTATCTAATATTTAATGTATTTTTAATTTGTTCTGTGTATGTGTTACCTTTGTTGAGGATCCAAATAAAATAAATAAATGATACGACTTTTATGTTTTAGACTATGATCCATGTGAAATATGCTTTACAATCATTGTATGATAAAGTAATTAGAATCGTTTTTTTTTTATATTTCTTTACAGTCACGGTTATCTCATTTAATTTCATATAGCTGCAGCACTTACACAATTACTAAACGAGTTCTTACCACGATTTTTAAATAAGCGATCTCGATATTTCAACACTGGTAAGAATCCGTTTAGTTTTTTTTTTTAATTTCATCTACTTCCCTCTACTTTAACATTATTTGAAAACCGAACACATTTAAGGGACGCTGGTCTAGAATTTTGAAAAAACCGAAATTTTTTTTTTTGTCTTAAAAGGTACTTTAGGGCCTTAAAAATAACGTACCAAAGAATGGATGCTAGCAGAAATGTCTAAATGCCCTAACTTTTCATTCTGCGGCAGCGCCTCCCAGGCCCCGAGCGCCGACCATTATAAAGGACGCTCTTTTCACGACGCTATTTTTTTTCGTGCACACGTTTTAATATTCAAATAATAGTTCGTGGAAATCAGTGTTAATATAAATTCCGAATGGAAAAAGAAGCCGAAGAGATTGATACAGAAGGACAATTGTACGGCGCAGGCATCGCAGATTAAAGGTATACGAATTTAATATGATTTTATAGTACTTAAAACTTTAAACGCGTTTTTCTCGAAATCACTTTTTTTTAACTGGCCGAAGACATAACTCGAGCAAATCTTCACCGATCTATACGAAATTCTGACAGTACATTCGAAATACTTTTCTCCGGAGACGTACGTAGGATTTTTTTTTTTATATTGCATAGTTTTTTTTTAATCAACATTTTTGTCTTTTTTTTAATAGTGAAAATGTTAATGTTTTGTTCAAACGTGCACCATTTCGCGAATAAACAAGATATCGAAAAAATCCTACGTACGTCTCTTGCTGTTGTTATATAGAAACTAAAAAAAATCGGGATTTTGTTCCAGGACCAAAATGAAGGAGGTTACATCTTCGGCCATGGACCCCTCTGAAGAATGAGGCGCCTCCGATGAAATGCTGGGCAGCCACTATTTTTAATTTAATTTACACGAAAAAAATTGTATTTGTATATTAAAACCTAAGTAATAAAACCTATTTCGCAGATTTTCGATTGATCTTTTTGTTGAGTCACAAAAAAATCAGAAATTATGCCCATTTTTTGACGCTCTAGACCAGCGTCCCCCCTTAAAATGACACTAAAGCGACGCCATTTTGTAAAAGCAGCGAAGCGTACAGCCGAACGCAAAAGTGTAAATCATTAATTAACTGCGTTCATTACAGGTTTTACAGTGAAAGCTATGGATTTACGAGGGTGTTATCACCGTACAGCCTAATTGTGTTACGGTGAATTATGGTCTACACTCAGACTGGTAATAACATCTTGAAACATTACTGGACACGTATAATTTATAACTAGTAGTAACCGCGTCATATAACAAACACTTTCCATAATTAACCTAGATTCATTTTGATGAATTATCGCCTAAGTATTATTAGGTAGTCAGTTATATTAGTGTTCTAGTTTTATGAATACTATAAATGAAAAAGTTACTGAAAACAAGCATCAAAAATAAGTAGAATATATCAGTTTTGTAAGTAGAATTTTAATATAAAAATGCTAAAATTAAAAATAACTTATTGAAAGTGTGATAATATAATAATATATGTACCTATTAATACATTCTATTGTAAAAAAAAAAACAAAATAAACACGAATAACATTCAATAAAAAAAAACTTGAGAGGTGTTGCGAATTTTAAACTCCCATCTCCTTGGCTACCTGGAGGATCGTCAGCTAATCAGTGATCGTCAGTATGGCTTTCGCCATGGTCGATCGGCTGGCGACCTCCTAGTATACCTCACCCATCGGTGGTCTGAGGCTTTGGAGAGCAAGGGCGAGGCACTTGCGGTTAGCCTCGATGTCGCGAAGGCTTTTGATAGGGTCTGGCACAAGGCTCTTCTATCGAAGCTACCATCCTACGGAATCCCCGAGGGACTCTGCAAGTGGGTCGCTAGCTTTTTGGATGGCCGGAGCATCCAGGTCGTGGTTGATGGGTGTACTTCCAAAGCCATGACTATTAATGCTGGCGTCCCACAAGGTTCAGTGCTCTCCCCCACGCTTTTTATTCTGCATATCAATGACATGCTGTCTATTGATGGTATACATTGTTATGCGGATGATAGTACGGGGGATGCGCGCTATACGGGCCACCAGAGTTTCTCTCGGAATCAGGTACAGGAGAGACGAGCCGAACTTGTGTCTGAAGTGGAGCACTTTTTGGGGCGAGTCTCCAAATGGGGTGAATTGAACCTAGTTCAATTCAACCCTTCGAAGACACAGGTTTGCGCGTTCACTGCGAAGAAGGACCAATTTGTCATGGCGCCGAAATTCCAAGGAGTCTCCCTTGAAGTGTCTGAGAGCATTGGGATCCTTGGGGTCAACGTGTCGAGCACTGTCCAGTATCGGAGTCATCTGGAAGGCAAAGCCAAACTTGCCTCTAAGATGCTGGGAGTCATCAACCGAGCAAAGCGGTACTTCACGCCGAGGCAAAGGCTTGTGCTCTACAAGGCACAGGTACGGCCTCGCGTGGAGTACTGCTCCCACCTCTGGGCTGGTGCTCCCAAATACCAACTGCATCCACTTGACTCCGTGCAGGGCAGAGCTGTTCGTATCGTTGACGATCCCAAGCTCACGGACCACCTGGAACCCTTGGGTCTGCGAAGGGACTTCGGGTCTCTTTGCATCTTATACCGGTTGTTCCACGGGGAGTGCTCCGAGGAATTATTTGAGATGATTCCAACATCTCCCTTTTATCATCGTACCACTCGGCGTCGAGGTGGAGTTCATCCCTACTATATGGAACCACCGCGGTCATCCACGGTTCGTTTCAAGAACACTTTTTTGCCACGCACCATCCGGCTATGGAATGAGCTCCCCTCCTCGGTATTCCCTGAGCGCTATGACTTGTCCTTCTTCAAACGAGGCTTGAGGAGGGTCCTTAAAGTTAGGTCGTAGGTAGCGACCCCTCAGTGTCCCCTGACATTGCAGAGGTTCATGAGCGACGGTAACCACTTCCCATCAGGTGGGCCGTTGGCTCGTCTGCCTACATGGCAATAAAAAAAAAAAAAAAAAAAAAAAAAAAAAAGTCATGGGACACCCGAATAGAACGAAGTTCCTTTCGATTAAAAGATATCTTATATTTTTTTGCGATAAGGAACGTGTTTCAAAAGATTTTGATCACAGCGCCATCTAGCGATAATCATCTATAACAAAAAAGTGTCGTGACAACTTTTCATAAGATTTTTTTCCGTTTAACCCCCTTTCGCTAACGCGCGATAAGGAACTTCCAATACTAGTTTTACCTTGCAATGCGCTACTTCTAGAAAATACTAAACATGTACGGCGTATTGTTCGTCGAGTAAGTGTTTTAAATAACTCTGAAAAGCCTATTGCTGAGGCTTACCGTAAGTTTGTTTATCAGTCTTCTAATAAAAATGAAAGATTCGAGCATGCACGAGAAAATATGTTTAACATCATACGATATTTATTTTATACTGACAAATGTGTCACAAGATCGATTTACGGCGAACTGGTTCAGCAAATACAGACTCGAGCTGTCACTATCAACTCGCAGGTACAGTACAAATTGCAATTTTATCTGCCTCCGACATCAAATACGTTCGTTCTGATTTATGTGCACGACTGTACGATGGGAGTGCAATCTAATTTGTTTATGATGTCGTATTACATTATGAATTAAATTCTATGTATAATAATAATTAAATAAAGTGTACTTAATGTTGTCTAAAAGCTTTTAATCCTGTTATAATTTTGTTATATTAGTAAAGAAAGTAGAGACGATCTAGTCTAAATGATACTGTTGATCAGACCATACAAATACACTTACAGGTGTAAATAGCCTAACCTGGTGTAAAAAGAGAGGGTTGGTTTCAAAATTTATCTAAATCGATCTTCCTGTGAAAAAAATTTTTATAACTCTCTGTACTCGGACTGTAACTCTTTTGAAATCTATGAAAATACCAATCTATTAACTACTGCAAAAATATCCAAAATTATTGACCACTGCTATTCAAATTTTTTTGACTATGCATTTTGTTTGAAAATAAATAATTTGTTGTTCTAAATACCTTTCGTACACTACAAAACCTGGGCGAGACCAGAACACGACAACTTCACATCATCATCCACATAATTAAGACAGGAAAATATTAAAAGCATATTTTGGCGGCCATTATGACGTCACAAGTGTTTTGAGCGCCATCTGTAACGAGCACCACGACTAATGGAGGTCTCGTATTACTCTTGTATTATGACATCCTTTTGCTACTTCAAATTTGGCTTTGATATCAACGATTTTTATTTCATTATTTCTATTTTGTGAATATATCTGTAAGTTTGTTTACTTTAAGTAGTCGTTAGGATTGAGTTTTTTCTTAGTTTGAAGTTTTAATTTTGTGAATAAACTACGCTGACTTATAATAGTATGGGTTTGATATGAAGTCTGTGATTGGCCAAATATAAACACAGGTGTAAAGAAAGGTCTTAACAACAGACTACTCTGTTACTTGAAATGTGTAAGCTAGTAAACGCTTTTAAATTTAGAATTACTGAATAGTCATCTGTTTTAGTACAACCATCCCCGAGTCACAAAATAATTGTTATACAGAAATCAATCCTCATACAGATCGTGTTTGATGAACTCACCACGAGATGCCAAACAGCATGTGGTTTTAAATTTATTTTGCGCATTAATGAACATATAAGTTGGTATCCATTATTCGTGTCAAGTTTGGAGTACAGTATGTACTTCAATGGCGTAGGCTCTGAACAACTCCATTCCCATCAGATTCCTCTTCGATACTCATTGACTAACAAGAGACTTAGTATCCTTAGGGATTCTGTCAGGGTATGATAAATGAATGAAGAGTAGAAACATGATCTTTTAAGAATGAATGAATGAATTCTTTATTTTCTCCCACAACCATATGACTAAACTAAACTAAAAAGTAAAAATTGTATATAAAATATCTTAAAAATAGTCTTTTACATCGGCTTTCCTCGTAAATGCGCATTATATAAAGGTTGTCAAATATCTCCCTTCCGCTTTTTTGCTCTTTATTCAATGCTTTATAAAAAGTGTTACAGTGATCGGATTTAGTTCAAATATGCGCCGTTTTGTTCGATAATCTGTTTCCATCTAGACGGCAACTTCATAATACGTCCCTCGTAGAAGACCCCCTCCTTATTTGCGAAGAACTCGGATAGCCACTTTTCGCAAGCCTCTTTTGAGTTCAACTTTACACCACGAAGGGCGTTCGCCATGGACAGGAACATATCTATACTTATACTTAATATATGTTACTTCTGTATATAAATGATTCCGTCCCCAAGCTCTAGTAGTTAGGGACATGCCTGAACACGTCTGTAAACAATCAATATGCTAATTCTGTTAAATCGGTCCTCAGGTGGCCAATGCACGATACATACAAATACACTGGTATCTATTATAGGGATTTAACATTTAAATACCGATTTATGTCGATAGAGAAGCTTTAAAATAAACTTTATTGTAATTGGATTGAGTTCGAATTTGAAGGACGATTAAAAAAAACTCTGGTTAGGTCTTGGTAATAAAAATGAGACCATCAAATAAGACAGGTTAGCGTCTAAAAGAGAACTGAGTGTAAAGTCACCCAAAGAAAATCTAATTGTATAAACAATTCCTTAAGTCAGGCAATCTGCACAACTGAAGTGACAGTCCTTAACAGACCATTGCACCAAAATCCATTTGCAGTCCCTTAAAAAGCGCATCATCCGCATTTAAAACGTTAACAGCATCCCAGTTTTAACAAAATGCACAAAGATCATAAAACTTTATTACAGCCGTCGTTCCACGCACCCATCGCTTCGATATGTTTTTTTATTTCTATTTTACGCACGTGCTGGCCATTTTAAATCCAAATGTAATTGAGAGTTATGTAAATGCGGCTCGGTCAGCCTGTCTGCCATTTACGAAGTAAGCCCGCGTTTTGTGAAAGGGAATATGTTATGTGGATGTTGAAAAATTGTTCGATCCTTATTGATGTGGGATTGTGGCTGCTCCAAAGTGGTAGCCGCCTTTTTTCCATTTCGAATTCTGGAATTAAAATCAGTCATAATGAAAGTAATAGATGTCTGATATATTAGACAGTAGTGAAACGGTACAGAAAGATCGTAATGAAATTAAATATTGAAGAACTCTTTTCAAAATATACAGTTTGATCATGACAATTTAGAACCTAGAAGAAGACAAAAAAGGATGATAAAGTATTTGGAGCGGTTGCTCATCATTACTTCAATTGCGATGGTTGCAGTACTCAATTCTCAGAAAGTTTCGTTCCTCATCTGTGTTGTAAAGGTCAAAGCCAACTAAACGTCACTTGGATTTATGAGTTTTTTTCACCTCAATATTATTATACGAGTGTGCATGCAAAGCTACGATCCAATGTTATAGCAAATAAATTTGTACGAACGGTACAGCAAACAAAAGTAAAAACTTGACAAAACTTCCGTTATAAAGTAAAGGCAATGAATGTAAAACGAGTTCAGAACAAAGAGCCCGAAGTAAACAAACGGAAATTAATTTCATGAAGACGCAACGCAACTAAAATCCATAATTCAACAACATTATCGCGAGTTTCCGGACCACTGGGCTCTTACGACCAACCGACAATGAACTCCACACAAGGCTCCTTCGAATAGATCTACCAAACAATTCCCTACAGCCATAGGCCTGATATTTCTGGTCATGATTCGGCAGCCATTTTATCCTGAGCTCTCACATTTCCTGGTGACGTGAACAGTCTCATCCAAGAGAGGAAATGGCAAGGGCGATGAGAAGTCAACTAAAACTGGACGTGATTCCTCTGAAGCTGGATATGACATGAGAAATGAAGTGGAAGTGGTCTGGAATGGACCTATCACCGGCTCTGGTCAGTCCAATACGTTTTGTCGGTTCGTCAGGTAATGAATATGCTCATCTCATGCTGTGACTGGCGGTGACGTATATTCGATAACGTTGGCAGTGACTTTGAAATGTGTCACATGCATTGTGGTCTCTTCGGGCTTCATTCAAGCGAAGAGGTGGTAAAGTTATTTAATCTTAGTTTAAAAAATCGATGTAATTTAATCAATTCAACTGCACATGGGTGAACTGTGATATTATCTTTAGATGTTATGTTGTTCTACCAATCTACAGACCGGATCTACCGTTACGTAGGCGAAAAGGTAAAATCTTGATATTATTGACTAATCGTGAGGAAAAGTCAATTAGACAGGGAAACCTTCAACAAAGGCGTTTGATAATAATTCTAACATTGTAGGTTCTTAAGTAATGGTTACCATCTGCAAAAGTAGTAAATAGTGGCACTTTCACACAGATTCAGCTGTATCACAAAACAATATCCCAAAATAGTAACCTCAGCAGATTTCTCTACAAAACAAACTAAACATCAGAAATCCCAACCTTTACCCAACTTTTAGCTGCCAACCTCAATGTCCATTCGACTCCTACAAAAGACCTAACGTAGCATACATTAAAATTTCGTGTTACAAAAGATAAATCTTAACGCCATTGCCCGCCAGAGGGCGCTGGGACAGGTGCTGTTATTTTTGCCCCGGAAATTGGTCCGCCACTTTAATTTTGGATACATTACCTTGATACACGCGTCCTAAGGCGAGGACGGAGTTATGCAGTACGCGACCATTAATTAAAATGTGATTTAGAGAAAACAGATGCTTGTTAATGATATTATTTATGATGTACTTCGATGAAAATGTACAAGATATTATATAGTTACAAAAGCGTTAGAAAATAGAGTCTCCAAAAATGACATGACGTGTAAGAACTTAATTACACCATTTGAAAAAAAACATACTTATTATTATTTTTATAATGGACCAAGATCCCAGTCATCCCAGACTTACGTCATTTTAGGAAAGGTGATTTTTTTAGGATTGGTAGTATAACATACGCTTAGAAAGGAATGGATACTCGCTAAGCTGAAAGCGGGGCCGTTTTACAGGTAGCAGCTATCAAAGGTGGTGAAAAATCATGCTAACTTACGTTAAAGTAGGAAGGCTGGTTTTTACATATGTTATATATTATATTGATATAAACAAATAAACATAATTGCCTGGGACCGAGCCTAGGACCTGACTAGGATATCACTCTATAATTATTGATTACATCAATGTAATATGTATTACTTATATACGTAGTCGTAAAGTGATGTGATACCGAATTTTATGAAATGACGGTCGCACAACGAGATAATGTTGATTTTAGTAGGGTTTAAGTGTATACCTATTGACCGAGCGAGGACGGTGCATCTTAGTATCTTTTGGTTTAAGTCAGTTGAAAGTGTTACGATAGATTATGAAAAAAAAATTGGGATTAATTTATATTAATTTAATCCATCTTCCTATATATTATGTATTTTTAAGGTAAGGACTTCTTTATTTAATGAAGACATCCCTAAATAAAAATCTACTTATTAATTATAAAGTAGTCCATATGTTTTTTCTGCAATTCAATCACATAACTTACGACCAAATATAAAATAAGAAAAAAATCATGATAAAATATCAATGAATTGTTCTTCATGCATGACCTCGTCCTTTAACCCTTAAAAAAGTATCGTAGCTTTTGTCAAAACAATGTGTCTCGCTCATACTTACCTCTTACTTCCTTTTGTCTGTTTAAATCGCAGTACAAATTTACGTCCATAGTGAGCACTTGATTTTGTGTTGGGAATATTTATTGATCGTCCATTTTTTTCTTTTGTTTTATCAGTGTCAGGTCTAGTCTTTTCTGTTCACTTATTTCTGTGACTGTTATGTTGAGTTTGCATATTGGTTCGCCAACTTCTAATGCATGCACATGTCAAGTAGTAGGCCAACTGTCAAACCGTGTTTGACAAAGTTTCAATGCCGGCCAATGCATACAAAACCCCCGTTTACATGTTGGTCGGCCGACACTGTCATTTGCTTTTACGTGCGTTGTAGGTACGCTAGCGAACCAATATGTAAACACAACACCGTGGGAGGGTGACACGCGGTCCCATCTTGGCAGGCTTCGGAAAGCCCGCCGACCGAGAGAGCCGGTGGCCGTATCGCCGGCGGCCGCCGGTTCGGCGTCCGGGGGCGGCGCGACGGGAAACAGTGCCGATGGCGTAACGCGTCGCGTCGTCCCTCATAACCTCGTGCTGGGTTCTGGCCTCAGCCGGGGTTCGGACGTTGAGTGTGAGCAGTTGGAGGTTTTAGTGCGGTTCAACTCCCACATACCCTGTCCGTGGGGCGGGGATCCGGTGATATCCTCCAACTACAAAAAATAAATAAATTTGTTAATCACATTTTCTTTAACACTATTCTTCCATCTTAGTTTCTACTTTTAAATTTAGGAACAAAATCGTCATTCTCTTTTAAAATATTCCATACTTTTACACCTCAATTATTATTGGTCATCGTAAGATTTTAGAAAATAAGTCACCTTGCAATGCATAAACGATCTGAGCCCAGCAAGCTACTACTAAAAGTTGAACTGCGAATTCGGTTACGTGTCGTTGCCTAGCAACGGGGCACGCTGAAAACCCAAAGACACTGCGGATCCTCTGATAAGCTTGAGGATCTCCAATACGCCTTGGGACCCTTATTTTGTGTTGTCAAATACAGATCTTCGGTGAAATAAGGTTTTATTCCATTTATTTGTTTTACCATCAGAGTTTTTACACGAAAATGAAAAAGTTTTTTTTTTAAAGAATATTATTTAAATTGGACTGCAAATAGTAGTTATTATTTTATACAGTTTCAATTCAATTCAATTCAAAAGCCTTTATTTCCAACCTTAACATTAACAAATAAAACTTACAACTAACTTATCCTAAATTGCATCGGATGTGCCCGCTGCTGTGGTCGGTGTGTCCTGTGACACGTAGGCCTCTTCCAGACTCTTCCATTTCTGTCTGTCCCTCGCTTCTCTGGTCCATGTTTTGCCTGCTATCTTCTTGACGTCATCAACCCATCGTTTGAACTGTCTCCCTCTGCTTCTTTTGCTGTCTCGTGGTTGCCATTCCGTAACTATTCTTGTCCACTTATATACAGTTTATGCATCATCAATTCTTGAAAGTCTTAGTACCTATGTAGACTTGAATTCTCTGACTCTTTCAGAACATTTTTTTTTACTTTTTAATCGTGGTTTAAGATAAGTTTTGGTTAGTTTTTTTTTTTGTTTATGTCAAACTGCATTCTTCCATTTGTGGCATAGGTAAAGTTAAAAAATGATATTAAAAAATAATGATATTGTCTAAATTTCCCCTCAAAATCATAACATACTATAAACAAAATTTTGTAAAAGCCTTTTAATGAAACTGCCGCGTCCAATATTTATTAATACTAATTACTTGAAACCGCACGACACAATGCAAGTGTTTTGGTATAGAGCCAAACTGCATTTTTCATGAACAATTTCAAGAGATTATGGCTCTTAAAGTCATAAACGTAAGGTATGAAATAGCCTGCGATTTTTGTATGTTGTGGTTAACTTTTGCGCGGTTATGCGATGTGCAAAGGACATGAATTGGAAAGTGTGGAATTTGTTGGGAACATTAACGTTGGTATACTAATATTATAAATGCGAAAGTACCTTTGTACTAGATGTTTTTTTAAATACGACTTGACCTACTAATTTCGTATGTGTCTAAAGGGACAGTCTTTGAGATGTAAGATTTTTCTGAAATGTGCGGATTTATTACCTGCTTTATGAAGGGAAGAGTTTTACTAGTTTATTTATATTTAGAAAACTATTATACAGCCTGTGACATTCAAAAAGAACCTAAGTTTTTATTAGTAAAAGAATTCACGAAATCGGTTCAGTCAATCCATAATTTAGGTTGATTTCTTAAGTGTTTTGTGAATGAAGTAACCTACCTGAATGAACTACCAAGGGAGGAGGGTAGCTCATTCGATCTTAACCCGACTCAGATCTATACTATTATTTTATTTTAATATTATAAAGCTGCAGAGTTTGTTTGTTTGAAGGCGCTAATCTCAGGAACTACTGGTCCGATTTCAAAAATTATTTCAGTGTTGGAATGTCCATTTATCGAGGAAGGTTATATTGTATTCTTCTGTGACGCAGACGAAGTTGCGCGGGTCGACTAGTAGAGAATAAAAATAACCTCTTTTTAAGTCTAATGAAATTCAAGTTAATTCTTGATAAGTAATATAGAAACCTTTTTAATGTGAGTAGGATGCGAATTTAAATATTATGCCATTGAATCGCTAATGTACATCAAACAGCTGATTTGTTCAAGGTCTTCGATGCGTAGGCGCTACTCGTTTTCATTCATAGTTACGTAACACGATACAGTGAAGAAACAGTAGTGCGACATTTATACAGATGAATTAAATTGGAGTGTATGTTTGTAATATTCTGATATAGAGGTCGTGGTGGCCGAGTGGTCGAAGCGCGTCCTTCCGTACGGGAGGTCGCGGGTTCAAATCCGGCCGGCTTGTACCTCTAAATCTAAATGTGAAAAAGATTTATGTGCAATTTTTCACATCGTGCGGAAACCTGCATAACGGAAAAGGGTTCTAAAAATCCTTTGAAGATATGTGAAGTCCCCAATCCGCACTGGGCAAGCATGGTGGACTATGCCTAATCCCTCTTCGGAGAAGACCTGAGCCCAACAGTGGGTAGTAATGGGTTGGTACAGGTGGTTTGTAATATTAAAATAACCGTTATTTCACTAAATTCATATAGTGCACAAAACATAACATTATTTTTTTGGCCGTCTGTCTGTTTAATTCGAATAGTCTTTGCAACGAGTAAATCAATAATGTCATGATTTTCACAGGCAGAAATCTAATATATCAAAGACCAAAATAGGTTCCTTTTTAATGGGAAATAAACTTTCCTCTCCACGCAGACAAAATTATGTGGATCAGCTAGTTGATAAATAAGAGCTTATGAACAGTGAAAACAATTATGTAATAATCTGAAAATATTTTAAACGTTAAAATGGCTTTTTTTATTGCTTAATAGATAAACGAGCCTACGTCCCACCTGATGGTAAGCGGTCACCGTCTTTCATGAACCTCTGCAATGCCAGGACAATGAGGGGCTGTTATCTATCGCCTACCGATACAGGACTTTTCTTAAACCTCGTTTAAATAGGGACATGTCACAGCGCTCCGGGAACACCGCGGATGGGAGTCCATTCCAAATCGGGATGGTACGGGGCAAAAATGATCTTCTGAAGCCAACCGTGGAAGATCGCAGCGGTTCCAAGTAAAGGTGGTGAAGGTGGTGGTAAAGGCTTGAGTTGAATTGATATTTCACAGATCGATCTAAATACAATAAATTAAACCAATAAAATAAATACCAAGCGTTTTCAAACATCTTCTCGATCCCCGGTTAGATAATGATGTTTACAAAAATTCCACTCCTCAATAGCTATACTAATACTATTATTACTATCTAAACAATAATCAAATGATGCAATTTATAACGAAGCGACAATCGTAAACAATCAATAGACTCTCAAGCTCTTGTTTTACATTTATCGCTCGTCATACAGATGTAATATTGATAAATAATCCATTGTTCTTGTATCGATCGATTTATTGTGATGTAATTTTAAATGTTACACAATAGGATTAGAGCTATGACTATAATTTTATTTTATTTATTTATAAGTCTTCTATATTAGGTTAAGGGTGACCTTGTGATAACCAGACATTACAAAGGTTCACGACCACAGGTAACCACTTACTATTAGGTGGGTCCTATGCTCGTTTACTTATGAACACTTTTATTTCTATCATATCAAAATATAACTTTTTTATTGAGGTATACAAAATGGTTTAATTTTATTAGTAAATTTATTGGAACACTCTAAAATACAAAAAAAAACGGTTTTAAAAGTTATAAGCATTTTTCAATTATAAAACGTTAGTATTTTATGCTGAATCTTTAAAACAGTGCAACATTACCTACTGTTCATTACCATATTCGTGTAAATATTTCACTTTGACCATAGAATTATGACCTTTAAAACGTACAGCAGAAGTCGCATTTTTCTCTGTACATAATTTTGAGGTTATCCTTCACTGATTGTTGTGTAAGGACGTAGGCGCTAGACGGCTTATATTTTAATGAGTCAGCCAAAATACTTTTGTTTGTTTTAATAAATTACATACTAGATATAGTCTAGACGTCTGCGGTTTGTAAATAAAAACATATTTCATTTTAATTAAGAGTTTTGAAGGACATTGTGTTATTTTCACATACATTTCGAATGATGGTGTTGAAGAAATGAAGTTATTGAGGTTATACATCAATTTGATGAGATTATGGCCACGATCATCGCTTGGTCAAAAAAACAAGAGACAATTTAATGTTATTTTTAATTCTAATACCCTATACTTTTTTTTTCAGTTGGAGGCAATCACTGGATCCGGTTCCGTTCCGGATCCGAGAACTAAAACCTCCAACCACTCGCACTCAGCGTCCGAACCCCGGCTGAGGCTAGAACCCAGCACGGGATTTTGAGGGGCGGCGCGACGCGTTACGCGCTCGGCACTCTTTCCCGTCGCGCCGACCCTATAATACCCACTACTTAGAATATATAAAAAGATTTCGAGTCATAGGTACTTGTCACTCATGGTCACTTACAGAGTTAGGAACTACGTAAAGCCACTGCGGCTCGAGGCAAGGATTTTCAACGTCACTATTACATTTAACTTTCATCTTTATGATTAAAGTATAAAGTAAGTATTTGTTTATTGACTGTTTCCGACAGAAGTTTTAGCGTTACCCAAAATACAAATAAAGTCCTATCCTATCCTAATAAGTCAATGAGTTCAACCATTAGTATTATAGAAACTTAAGCCTGTACTGTACTGTAACAACCCATTACTGCCCACTGCTGAGCTCAGGTCTCCTCCGAAGAGGGGTTAGGCATAGTCCACCACGCTTGCCTAATATGGCTTGGGGACTTCACATATCTTCAAAGGATTTTTAGAACCCTTTTCCGACATGCAGGTTTACTCACGATGTTTTCCTTCACCGTTTTTAGCCAGTGGTGTTGTGAAAAATTGCACATAAATCTTTTTCATATTAAGATTTAGAGGTACAAGCCGGCCGGTTTTTGAACCCGCGACCTCCCGTACGGAAGGCAAGCGCTTCAACCATTCGGCCACCACGACTACGCCAACTTAAGTCTAAATACACAATAATAACAAGTTATTTAATCATTACCCAAATCTCCAGTCATTACGCCTGCACAGATCCGAATCATGTTGCATAGTTAACGATCTGAGGTCCCTCGACGCATCCCTTATTACTCCATCATTAATTCAACACCAATCCGTCAACACATCTGCTCTATACCTACATTTGTGGACATCTTGTATGATTTAGCACTTAATAATAAATAGTCGTATCCATATTGGGTTGGGGGTATTGCCATAATCCTCCCATGCCAAGTTTGGGAGAGGCCTATGTCCAGCAGTGGACGTCTATAGGCTGATGATGATGATGAATTATATGGCACAAGAGCTAGTGGCAATCTTTGGGTAGACTAAATGACTGATTTGGCTATGATTTGTCCTTCTTCAAACTATTTAATGAAAATAAAGAAGGAAGGTTTAAGAAAATCATATTTTGATATCTTTTCAAGCTTTAACTTGATTTTAATGCTATGTTTATTTACCCATAAACTTTATCATTCCTAAAAGGAAGCCTAACCGAGTCAAGTTATATAACATCCTCGCCCTTGACATATACCAGACTGACAACTGAATGTCAACTTTGTTATCTAATGACAAAAAGCAGACTGAAAGTCAATTAGTCTACTTCTAATGGAAAAAAGTTGGAGACTAATAATGTTACCGGCAAACTTAATAAATTCATGATTTCGACTACAGTCAAGCTACGGAGCCAATAAAACAGGTAGAAGTACTATGAGAAAAAAATAAGTATTTATTTACTTTACTTTTACCATAATTGTCTATTTCTTATCGATAGGGGGTATTGTAGGTAAGCACCTCTTTTGTTTTCATCTCTCTCTCTTTTGGTTCATGAGCAACGGTAATATATCCTGGCAGTCTGGCAGGCCTGGCTTATTTACAGGTTACCCGTATGACCTGACTAGTTAAAATGAACTGGTTGAACTGGATTTGTCCAGAATTCAGCTGATTATACATTTATTATTATTGTATTTAAAATAATCTTAACTCCGCACACTGTTGCCTGTAAGAGATCGCTCTAAGCGATAAGGCCGCCAATACTTAACGGGTATAAGTGTACAAGTATACCCATCAGGTATATCGTGTATTACCTGAAAGGTTATCATGTTACCTCCTGTTGTATATTATCTAAAAGCCGAACTGAAACGAGCCGAAATTGCCTACAAGGCCTAATTTAATTTAATCGCTGTTTGGAAATTCGATACAACTGCCGATGAAAATGTTTAATTTTAATGAAAGGGAAATATTATTGTTCATCGTGATACAACGGATTAAATTATAATAAATTTGAAGTTTTCTTAGTTTTGGTCGTGTGAAAATATATATACCTACTTTTTTATTTTTATTATTTGTTTACACATGAAAATATGAGTTTGTAATAAAGTTAAATGAGAGTATAAATACAAAAGAGAAAGTACATTTTCTAATAATACCGTAACATCACTTTCGTTTTACAAAACTATTATACAAATAATATGTTTTCAGTGACCCTCACACTAGGCCTCGCGTGTATCGTGAGGACCTGATAGGGTCATATCAATCACAATGTTAATTAATTGTTTATATGGGTAGTTGGAATGATGCTAATAATATTAGATTACAAGAGCAAAAAAAAGAAATAAATGACTTTAGTGATACTAATGCGATAATTTTGTTTAGATATATTAGAAAATATTTTTTTCTTTTCTGTCTTACCCACTTATTGTCAATATTGTTGTCAATAATCAAAGTAGTGAAAATAACCACAATATCAATTATTTTCAAAATATTGACGATAGGCAAAATGTAGATTCAAAATTTGCAGCCTACGATTTGTTATTTCAGTTTGCAGTTAACTTATTTTTAAGTGAGTTCTTTAAAATAGTCTTCGTTCGATAAAAGGTAATCAACCGAAATTCATTGATAACATAAAAATATTGCCTAAAAGCCTACCTTTTTTTTTTTATTGCCATGTAGGCAGACGAGCTTTGTGTTTATCCTCCAAACCGTTATGAATCTTATACTGTAGTACATAAAGCTCATTGTTATTTACCAACGCAATTTCAAATCATATATATCACGTACGGCGTACACAGATTTTGCCCGTAAACATGTTCGAAACGCAACCCGACTTCGCACGCTTTTACTATACAGGGTGAAATATTTTGTAAAATTAACAAAAAAGTAAATTTTCCATATTTTATTAGTGTGTAGATTTTTATACTTTAGTTAGACTATTTAATGGTGTTTTCATATAGGTGGTTTTGTCTAAATCACGGATTTACCAATTTGTATCATTTTTCAATTTTCTGCTGCAGAAGCTTTTTTTTAATTACTTTTCTTAGTTCATTACGCTACGCCAAAGTTTCGCCTTACTCCTGAAGACCCACTTGAAAATCCCACCCTGTATAGCGCGCCGTAGCTCGTAGCTGCGACTCGTAGCCGGCGGCTGCTATAGTAACGGGATTCAGTTCGCCGTCCGACCGTCCGCAGCGTAGACGCGTTCTGCGCTACGAGACCCAACCCGCTTCCTAGCGCAACTCAAGAAACGTGTTTTAATTAGCGGACCTATAGTCCTAGACCCGGCGGCGCGTGTGTTGTGCCTATATAATTTCACGTTTGCCTATGGATTTTCACGTCTTAAAATTTGCCTATAAATTTTCATGTGTAGTGTAGTGTTTTAGAACCAGTGCCGTATGTAAATTCTAATTACGCGAATATACGTTTATTTATTCGCGGTCCGGATCTCAGAACAACAAACATCAGCGTTGTTCCGCTGAAATTGAATTTCACGGGATATAAATGTCGTTCAGTGGACTTCCGGTTGATTTACGAAAACAAAACTGAATAATTATTTTTATTGTAATAATTTCCGAAAACGGTTTGTTTTTGACGTTCTGTGATGAATTTTTATGGGAGTTCGTTTCGGTGTTGTTGTTTCGGAGATTTTTCTTATCCGATTGTAAAAAGGGAGGCTTCTCTCTATGTATTTTTGGATACGAAGTTTTGTTGTAAATTGGATTAGTTTCTTGGGAGATAAACGATTTATGTGTTATTCAGTCACGAGTCTTTTTAGAAACATGTTAATTTCAATTCAAACTGTAATAAACATTTTATAGTTATCGAGATCCTGGAAAGTGTTTAGATTTCCAACCCGCTGTGATCTAGATGAATCTATATACATAATATTGAGTATGTTGACTTACACGTAATTCCCATATTATAGGCTTTTCCATTAACATAGTAAAAATATGTTTGGATATTTACAACTAAACGCATAAACAACTGTACCTATAGTAGGAATTTCTCTGGGTATTCCTGTTAATAATAACTTTTTTTTATTGCGATTTTTTTTAGATAAACGAGCCTACGGCCCACCTGATGGTAAGCGGTCACCGTCGCTCATGAACCTCTGCAATGCCAGGGCAATGAGGTTTTTATCATCATAGTAACATATTTGCGTAGATTATTGTACACATACGGTTTATTATAATGATCGGAGTTCTGTGAGCGACCAAAATTTCCAATATATTTTGAATACGATTCAAAGAAAAGTTGATCGTAGTAGCTCTAAAAATTTTATGATACACATTGCAGTAGTCAAGATCTAACAGTAAACTGATTTACCTTTAGGAGGGGAATTACCTGCTTAATTACCCAAAGAATGAGAAATTGTTTTTCTGTTTTTTATTGCTATGTAGGCAGACGAGCAAACCTGTGCTACCTGATCGTGAGTGGTTATCGTCGCTCATGGACCTCTGCAATGTCAGAAAAGATCACTCATCTACGATCTACCTTTAAGACTGAAGCCTCGTTTGATTGAATACATTTTTTGTGCATCAAATCAAGCTTTCTGGAAAATGGACAAAGGTTACTCACAATCTAGTGGGCAGCTAGTTGGTCTCGAAATAACATTTAAAAGTGTACTATACAATTTTATACCAATTAACTTAATTTCAATTTTGCAATCTAATGATCTACCTTGTTACTGTAATTAATCCACCTTAATTACTGCAGTGAAATTACAGTTGAGCATCTTGTTCATTAATTAATTCTTATTTAATTAGTTATTAATATAGTTGTTTTGTATGGTCAGCTTGCAATCACCAACTAGAAGAACACTATTTAGGATTAGTCTGTTTTACACTAACATTGTCAAAGATAAAAGAACATAGAAGATAAACTATATTTTCAGAAGAAAAACAATATTTTAACTAATTAATTTTTTTGATTTTTTATTGCAAGATAGATAAACGAGCCTACGGCCCACCTGATGGTAAGCTGTCACCGTCGCTCATGAACATCTGCAATGCCAGAGCAATGAGGGGCTGTTATCTATCTTTTTTTTATTAAATGCTAACATAGTTGCAATTAATATATTCGATTCAGTCAATTCTTTCTTATATCGAATTTGAAGATAATCTCACGGAAATAATTGTTAACGAACGTATTTGAAACAATTCAAACGGGCACTAATTGTCGATGTCGATTTTATGTCTAAACTTTTCGCAAGATGCCGTAACTTCGCAGCACATTATAGTTAATTAATATGTAGTTTTAATAATTTTAATTTAAAGAGAAAAATAACAAATTCTAACAACTGTAAAACACAGGAGCAATTCAATTCAAACCTACTATATTCCCAAACAAAAGGCAGCTTAAAGCTAAATAACTCTAATTAGTGTATAGTCTTAACGTAATCAATACAAATTTGTTCTAATCTTCCCATTATTGGATAATCCAGTCCATTATGTACTAACGCTGAGATCTGGAGATGATGGATTACATATAATTAGTAAAGTTACGAGTATTATCGCTGTTTTCTCAGAGTTTTCGAGTGATTTATTATAATTGATTAGGAGTTGCGAAAACATTGATTAAGGTAATAATTTAAGTGTTTTTGGGTGTTGTATCTTTAAGAAATTTGTGGCGGTTTTTGATTTTTATGTGATATTAAAAAGTCTATGGGTCTATAGTTTTATCATAGAATTATTACATCTGGAATCAACATCATGAGCAACAGAATGAAGCCAATTTAAAGTGCACCGATCGCGCGTAACTACACAATATTCTGGCGTTAGTTTACTGATGACACTCAATTCGTTTAACGCACTAATAAAATATTACTTACCTACAACATAAGTGCTTTAAAATTTCACTTTGTTATTCATGATGTTGATTCAAAACATCGTGTTGTTGCGCGCGATCGGTGCACTTTAAATTGGCTTAATTCTGTTGTTCATCATGTTGATTCCAGATGTAATAATTCTATGAGTTTTATAAGATAATGTAAAGTGTTAGTCAAAACTTTATAATCTTGTTTTTACTAGCTTATGGAAATCATGCATCATCAAGCTATTAACTCCAGAGTTTGGTAACTTCGCACTACGAGTATTATAGTGTACATCAGTAGTGTAAAGTTTATAAAGAGGAGAAACGAGATTTTTTTTTATTGCTTGATAGATAAACGAGCCTACGGCCCACCTGACGGTAAGCGGTCACCGTCGCTCATGAACCTCTGCAATGCCAGGGCAATGAGGGGCTGTTATCTATCGCCTACCGATACACGACTTTTCTTAAACCTTCTTAAAATGCTAGTTTTTGAAATTGTGCTTTAAATATATACTAATCCTGTGTTTTTTTATTGTACTATACTAGGAATAGGCTTACGTAGAAACTTCACTACTTCCCCCCGCAGTGTCTTCTGACAGTAACAGCTTACTTACAGGTGGCCCGTTAGCTTGTCTGCCAACGAGGCAATAAAAAAATTATGTCTATTTTAGCAATTATAAAAAATCCTCATGGTTTCTTCAATAATGCTATTGTTGTTTTAATTTTTTTTTTTACTTGTTAACTTTTAACTCATATTATGTTTCACTTTTTAATGTTATTTAATTTTTATTTTTGATTTTTTTTATTGTATGGTCTTTGACCGTTCATTTAAAATAGGCATGCAGTCGGCACCTATTAATGTGTTAGCATTAAGTCTATACTGGACGTCTCTATTACATGTTCGGGTGTATAACATGTTGGTGGCCTTAATAAATAAATAAATAATAACATATCTAACTAAAACGAAAAAAACATTATTAATATCCCTATTCATACGATCCGCATAAAAAAACTCCAATGTCTGCAAAAAATACCTATCACAAACAAACTAAAATAAGAATAGCGGACCTTTTCATCGGTACAGTAACAACCCTTTCCGAGCAAGCCCTTTCATCCTGATTTTAATTAAGCTTTGTCCTTTAACTTTGAATGGTTTTTTGCAACAAAACATCGTTCTTTTCTTTCCATTTGAAATAAAAACATGACTGCGATATCTTTTCCAGTTTTTGGTTACAAAATATATTTTACAAGACACTTTTTACTATTTTTTAAAGAGTAACAAAGACTTTCTTAAAAAAGATTTTCAACAAATTTATCAATTCCATTATATAGGTGTAACCTCTTTATTATAGCACTAATCGTTGCAATTCTGCGTGCACCACAAGATGAATAATGTTTCACTAATTTTTATCTAATTTTAATTTAGAATTAGGTAAAATTAGTAGATCCCAAGATTACCCTCTACAAGGTCACAAATATCACGACAAAAAAAATATTTCGTGATGATGACTACATCAAATCGACTCAAATGTGAAAAAGATTTATGTGCAATTTTTCACAACACCACTGGCTAAAAACGGTGACGTACTTTAAAAATCCTTTGAAGATATGTGTAGTCCCCAATCCGCACTGGGCAAGCGTGGTGGACTATGCCTAATCCCTCTTCTGAGGAGACCAGAGCCCAACAGTGGGCAGTAATGGGTTGGTACAGATGATTACATGCACTTCATGTTCAAAAATTTAACACGACCAAATCTACGTACATTCCAATTTTAAACTAAAATTTCAAAAGTCTGAATATTAATATGACAAATTAGCAATTTAAAACTATGATTGAATTATCTCACGTTTCGTTAAACAGTATCGATTTTCGTCGAAATTAAACGTTAAATTGAAACGTTTTCGAGTTCATAACCGTAATAACGTTTGCGTAATTAACTCGCTTTGCTCTCGTTTAATATGCTATGTTATTACGTGAAATTAAATTAATAAAAAAATTTCAGTTCGTAATGTGATTTTTGTACTTTTTTATGTTGATTAGCTTTCTAACTGAAATGAAATCGTTTGTTGTTAATTAAATGATCATTGTTGTTGACGTTTAAAGCTAGTTCTAGACTAGTTCGGAGAAAAGGACTACCGTTCCGGAAAGAAAGTCAACTGTAAAAATTAAAATTGTATTTTACGGCCTAATTCGACCACAATTTCGTCACTTGTACACCTACCTATTGTTCTCTCTGCTCCACCCGTGGTTGACTAGTAGATAATGCCTCAGGCATTAAGTCCGCCATTGTACTTATTTTTTTTTGTACAAGAAAAATAAATAAGAATAAAAATAAATTTCGTCTCACATATAAATTTTGTGTTATTCAATTAATTGACCAACGTTCTGCACCATAGAGTAGAAGTTTTTAGCGTAAAAAGAAATTATGATGACAATCTTAACTCAAAGTTAATACAAAGAAAATTTACTTTTAAAAACACCTATCCAACGCTGAGATTAAGTGAAATACGTAAAACTAAAGTTAAAAACACCATTTCGTTTGTTCATAAGAACTTATCTGGAGCGCTGTTCTCATTATTTTAATTTACAAAGCTTCTTGAAGCATTTCCCCGGGAACTTTACTCAGCATTAATGAAGCACACTTCCACATATTTATAGTTCTCCAGACGTACCGTCCTTTTAGAACTTTCCTATTGTTTCATTGTTACTTTATCTGCTGTTTTGTTATGTTTACATTCGTGTTATTTTTATGTTTGTTAACAGATGTTCATGGTAAAAACATTTTGAGAAAAACGGTATTGGTTTATAGAGAATTTAGGGTGTTGGTAATTGATATTAGGATATAAAACTAATTAGAAATGCTTGACATGGCTTTAAAACAAGATAATGTTGTTATTCTTCAAAGTCATCTGATTATCATTGTCATCATCCTCAGCCCGTAGATGTCCGCCAATATGCCGCGTTTCCATATTGGCCCGCCAACTTCCAACTTTCATATTCATCGGCCTTCACCGTCATTTGTTTTGTAGATGTGTTAGATATTTATAATATGGAAACGTGACATAGATATAGGCATTGTCCCAGACTTGAAACACATTATTTTTACGTAATCCGCGCTACTTGAATTCAAACACAAACGATCTTGGCAGTCTTTGATCCGTCATGTGGGAAGTCTACCCACGTGGCTATAATATCTAAAGTACATAATAAAATGTTATACGAATAAATTGGTATGTACATATATTTACTAGTACACCTGTTACTTGTAAATTGTCAAAATTGCTTAATTGTTTTAGAATTCAGTAGGTGTTCTTACTGAAAATTATAATATCTGGATCATCAATATTTTTTGAGAAGACTTTTATCTCTACTTGATTTCCTCAAATACATAATATACAGGGTGATTTCCTAGTGAGGGTACATATTCATGGTAGCTGATGGTTATATACGACCAGTAAAAATATTATTACCAAAGAATATGGCTTAATGCCTTAGTAATCGCAACTTAAAAATGTCTAAAATTCTTGCAAAATGATGGTTTTTCGACAGCTGATGCGTGTGGCGGAGGTGTGGGGTGCGCGAGATCACTAGAGGTCATTAGTCAACACTCTTTAAGCCGAAATTGTTTATGTTTGAGGTAGTTTTGTCGAATTCAGATTTAAAAAAAAATCAAAAAAAATTTGCAATTTTACCTATTTTTTGTAATATTCCGTATCAGAACAGAGTACTCATCACCCTCCTGCAACATGTACCCTCTCTTACAAATCACCCTGTATATTAGAAACGTATCACATATTCGTACATTTATAACATGTCGGTGCAATGCGTTGAATCGAATTATATAACGCATTAACGCAATGTTCCGGTGCGTTGACGGAATAGTAATGTCGCGTTCGATGCCCGAGCTAGGTGCGACCTCGGTTGTTAAGGTACAGTTACGGTAGCATTATTATAGTAGCAATGATTTTAATGCAATCGACTTTAATAAAAAGATTAAAAGTATTAATTCAGCCAAAATTTACCGTATAATATACAATTAACCATTAGATCTCCACACTAGGTCAAGCCTGTCTCGTGGAGATCTTACTAATACAGTTATCAGTTGAAAATCAATGTCATCACACGGCCTCAGACTTCCAATGCTAGACTTAGGCTTTCCTTAAATCTTCACACGATGACCGGTCCTGTGCCATTTGCATCCACTTTCTGCGGCCTTAACCAGATTGTCGGTGTCTTTAGGGGTTCATGGAAGCCATTCCAGAATTTTTATTCCCCATCGGCCACTTCATCGGTTTTGCAAAATGAAAATATTAAAAAATGCACATCAAATCAAGAAATCTTTTTTACAAAAAACTGTATAGCTCAAAAAGTACTTGTACTACTCGAAACGATATACTTAAGAAGAATCATTCAAATTGGTCCACAAAAGTAAAATTTTATAAAAGTACATAACATTCAGTATCTTTTAAAGTTGAATCTTAGTGAGCAGACTTACTATCAGGTTAGCAATTTTTCCCTTTAAAATGCAAAAAAAACTATATACCGTCCACGGTCCCGTCGTCGTCTCCCGTCCCTCTTTTAAACGAGGTTTAAGAAAAGTGCTGTATGGGTAGGTGATAATTCATAGCTCTGGCATTGCAGAAGTTCATGAGTGACGTTAACTGCTCACCATCAGGTGGGTCGTTAGTTTGTTTATCTATCTTACAATAAAAAAATATAAAGTCTTCCCCTTAAGCTAGTGGCCTCGTGTCTACGTGTAGGCGGTAGTGAATGGGCCAAGTGCGATGAATGAACGGTTACCACCTACCATACGAGGATATTAATCGGTTTGCACAATGCCCACTATGTTCGCTGTATTGGGCTTAAGTATAGTGTCGTGAATTGTAATTATATTCTAATAATACTATTGTTTTTTGATAAGTGTTGTGTGAAAAAGTCTTACCTTTTTTGTAGTGATTGATTTTGAGGCTTTAATAAATATTAAATTAAAGTAAAACTTAGTGCCAGTCAGATGGATCAGGTGCTTAGTGTTTATCTGCGTTTTCAAAACAGAAATGAGAAGATTCGTAGAAGGATCAGTGTAACAGACATAGTCGGAAGACTTGCGTCTTTTAAGTGCTCTTTAGTAACCACGTTTAAATACAGGGTGATTTGTTAAAGAATTGCAGGAGGGTGATGAGTACTCTGTTCTAATACGGAATATTACAAAAAAATAGGTAAAAAAATTTTTTTTTTTTTTTTTTAAATCGAAATTCGACAAAACTACATCAAACATAAACAATTTCGGCTAAAAGAGTGTTGACTAATGACCTCTAGTGATCTCGCGCACCCCACACCTCCGCCACACTCATCAGCTGTCGAAAAACCATCATTTTGCAAGAATTTTAGATATTTTTAAGTTGCGATTACTAAGGCATTAAGCCATATTCTTTGGTAATAATATTTTTACTGGTCGTATATAACCATCAGCTACCATGACCTTCAATATGTACCCTCACTAAGAAATCACCCTGTATAATATTAATACTTACATTCTGAATACGATTTTATTATTTTCTATTAATTAACAACCAATGATATATCGTTAAACATATTTTTTAGCACTCGAATAGGTACTGTTACATGACTTTTAATTGTTAACAGTTCCGGTAAAAATGATTGCGCAGTTTTTACTATTATTTGAATGTGTGTCGCGGTTTCGTTTTTAAGGCTTTAGGCGCGAGACGAGGTCGTTGACACTTGGCAGCGGGATGATACCGTCTGCTCGTGTACTAACCAAGGTTCTATTGAATGATATGTAATGATGTTATAACAACGACCATAATAATGATCATCTTGTTGGTAGCTATTGCCATTGAAATTACATATACACGTAAATATTACCACGATGTAGCTTTTAGAGATCTCTCTGGTCGAGTACTTCCAAGTAGTATTTGTAATGATGATGTCTCTGTTCTAGAAGTGGTGTTTATAATGATGATTTGATAGCAAATATGTATTCCATTCAACTAAACCTGACCAACTCAAAATTGTTCTATTCGTCAGCACCACGTCTAAAGTTTAAGGGTTTGATTCGGGGGCGGCGCGACGGGAAAGAGTGCCTTGGGCGTAACGCGTCGCGCTGTCCCTCATAACCCCGTGCTCGGTTCTGGTCTCAGCCGGGGTTCGGACGCTGAGTGTGAGCGGTTGGAGGTTTTAGTGCGGTTCAACTCCCACGCGGGCGGGAATCCGGTGATTTCCTCCAACTAAAAAAAAAAGGGTTTGATTCTTGTCTTAGCAAAAAATAAGCTACAATCTGTTCTCAAATTAAGGGACTCTCTGCGTAACCCTTCATCCCCCGATTCAGCAAAGCAAACACAATTATCCTACGCAAACACCTGGGAATCTCAAGTTTCGTTACAAGTTGCAGTGATTGCAATCAATTATGGAGGTGTGATTCGGCTGTTTGAGACAGAATGTTATCAAAAGTTCTAGCTAATTCTCGAATCTCCGTCTGCGTCACAAAAAATATTATGTAGTTAATAGCCTTTTACTATAAATGGACTATACAACACTAAAATAAAATATCAAATCGGACCAGGCAGCGGCAGCAATCTATACTAATATTATAAAGCTGAAGAGTTTGTTTATTTATTTGAACGCGCTAATCTCAGGAACTACTGGTCCGATTTCAAAAATTCTTTCAGTGTTGGAAAATTCATTTATCGAGGAAGGTTATAGATAACATTTTATTTTACATACCGAATCTGATTAACACGTGTTTTTTTATTTTCAAACTTGCTCCCACTTTAAATTTTTTGTCCCGAGACTGAATTTAACGTTAAATGAGTATCGTTATATTAACCCTTATCCAAATTAAGTATTATTTTATCAAGAGTACCTATTAATGCAGAAGTAAATTACTTTTTGTTTTATTCCAATCGGACTTTTCGTTTAGAAGTTATCACGAGTATAAAACGCAATGAATATGTGGGTGCACTTCGGGCACATAATAACTCGACGACATTGCGAGTACTGTTTGAACCCCTTTGTAAAGCAGATGAAGTTGCGCGGGTCCGCTAGTTTCTGAGATAAGCGCGTTCAATGAAATCCAGAACAATCCAAAATACTGTAGAAGCATAATTACACGACAGTACTATTCTTAAAGACACTTACGTTTGGCCACACACGAATAGGTATATCTGTAAAGTAATTAAAGGTAGGTCATAATAAAAAAACAAATATTAATATCACTATAAAACTTTCCGGAACAGTCTAAATTGCCGGATATTGATATCCTACTTAATATTAAACATCCAAAAGTTTGTGAGGATGTTTTGAAGTGACTCAATCGGTATACGTCCTTAATTGCAAACAGAACAATCTAATGATCCACGTGATGGTAAGCGGTTACCCTCGCTCATGGACCTTTGCAATGCCACGGCCTAAAGGAACAGTTTTCTATCGCTTACTAAACAAAACTTTTCTTAAACCTCTTGTAGAATGCAGCATATTTAACGTCAAAAAAACATTATTTCCATTAACAATATCAAAAAAAATCAAAATTTATATTATACTAGCTGACTCGCGCAACTTCGTCTGCGCCGAAAAAAAATTGAAATTAGGGGTGGACTACCCCTAACATTTAGGGGATGAAAAATAGATGTTGGCCGATTCTCATAGGTACCGGATAAGCACAAAAAATTTTATCAAAATCGGTCGAGCCGTTTCGGAGGAGTTCAAGTTCGAACACCGTGACACGACAATTTTATATATTAGATTAAAAATCATCAAAAATTATCGTCAATTTCATAATAACCCAAATTTTCGTGACTAAAACAGTTTGATACTAAATCTAGATATTGTATACAAAATAACCTAACACAAATAACGTTATCGTGACAATTAAAACTGTATTACCATAAACTGAATGACTCCGCTGCCCAACCGGTTATCAGACGAGCTGTACCTATAAATCCGAGCTAAGCTGCTTTCTGTGTAGGCAAACAGCTTATTTACAATCGCAATTAGCACGTTTTAAGCTGTAGTTGTAATGTATTGAGTGTTTCGAAATTGTTGTTAAATTGTATCTTATTACTTGGACGTGAATTCCTTTGTTATTGAATTTAGGTGTGGCTTTGAGCGTCAGTTTTCAAATTCTTTTTCTAAGACCTCTTTATATCCCAAAGTTAATTAGACGCTACATATGAGGCATTCAGGTCTATCCAACTGATGAGCCAGTCCTTGTTGTGTTAAGTCTGTTTCTAAACATAGGCATGCACATGTCAGTAAAGGTTACGATGATAATTTTCTAACCAAACCAATTTGAAGGCTCAAATTTCAGACATCTCTTTATATAGAATTATAATTTCATTATAAAATTTTAATGTAAGAAAAATCCTATTTAATACAAACCAGTTTAAAGCTTCAACAAAGTATTAACATCGAACACCCCTAGCCAATCAAGCGTACCTATAGTTAATGAATGAAGGGGCATAAAACGGTAAATGTATGCGAAGGCACACGTCCTACGGTCCCCTGCTATCTTTGTTTGGACAGACCTGCCTCGTCCGAGAGGTAGAGTAATCGATTTTTACACTGAAAATTGCGGTTTGACGAAATAATTTTGTTAGAAAATGATGTGGAAATTTTTAGCAGCTTGTCTGAAAAATTCAATGAAGGGTGTATGATTCGCTTTAATGTTATCTTTTAAAGTTTTGTAGGCAGACGAAGTAACAAGCTGATCGTAAGTGATCTTTAAGAACTTTTCAAGCTTCGATTGAAGAAGGACATGTTTTGGGAATACTTTTAATTTGTAGTTGTAGTTTGGGTTACGATAAAAGCCTTCTAAGAATCGAATTATCAAACGCATCTCAATATCTAAATGCTAAAAGTTTTAAGCAAGTTCTGTACATTGCAATTATATTTAAAATATGTTTTTAAACCTCTTATAACTAACAGCTCATCAAAATAAGAATCGCTCTAACACATCGTAAAATTAAATTTTAATGTTTTAAAAAAGCCTCTTTCAGAAGAAAAATCAATATTTACCTCTAAACTTCCTTGGAAGCCATCTAACGAAATCCACTCTCATTATCACACATTACAAAGTACACAGTTTCATACAAAACCATACAAACATTCTCACGAAATTGATAACGTTGTATGCTTCATTTAACTCGAGCGCCCTTCCGCTTTCAAGTGTTTGTTAAAACATTTGATAGACGGTTCCATGGTTGTAGGGCTTGAACAATTGAAAGGACTGCTCGATCTGTATCAGATAAGCTGTGATGTTTATTGTGTATCGATACTTTGATGTTTTCTACTAGTGTTTCGAAACAATATGAGTTTGATCTATACAAATATTAAGGTAATGTTGTAATTGTCGCTACATTACGTTGTAGGGATTTACAGAACTTGTTTTACTATTAGGAAGAACAAAGGGGCTAGAAATTTTATATTGTAGTTTCTAACTTTACAATTAATATAAAGTTACATAAAGTAAGTATTCCTGCTAAATTTTATATTCAATAGCTATCTTCTCGTGTATGTTCTTCTTTGTTAATAAATATATAAAACACAGTTACTGTTGTAGTATTTTACTTAACGTGGAGGTCTTGCACATTTTCCTATGTCTTTTCATAGCCCTGAAGGTAAGGTGGAATGATATCCTCATTTACCTATTCGAGTATCAAAGCTACTAAAAGGACGAATGTTTTTGAATACTCTTCTATCCTTTTGACATTATCTTTAATCTCAGACTGACCGGGAGTTCGACCTTTCTTTTATATTCAAGTTCAGCTATTTACTTAATTAATGTTATAGTCCTCTTGTGTTTATTGTAAGTTTATCTTTCTAAGCTCGGCTTTAAGGATTATTTCTTCAGTTTTGTTTCGACTCAATGTTGGAGATACAGTAATTTGAAATGTAAGATTCTTAATCCTGAGTTGTGTTTTATTTGTGTTTTCATTCCTAAACTCAAGAGAGGTAATATTATTAAAATACACAGACATAATTACAAGTCTTGAAACGTACCCTTGGTACCTATATGTAAGAAGAAAGAAAGAAAATACATTTATTCGTGCCACAATCTTACATGAAAAAACGTACAATTTGAAAAAAAAACAACAATTTCCATAGAAGGTACAATAATATAAAAGAACAAAAGTAAACTAAAAAATAACAAAAAAAATCTATGGATGATTCGTATCTGTGCAAGAGTGGCAATGAAAGGGTGACCAGCTCAGCATAATGCTGCAGCTCGAGGAACTACAGCGCTGATTTTCAGCTGGAACCATTGTGTGAGTCTACGTCTGAGCATCAACAAACAACTCATCTAATGCCGCTACTATTACCCCTGGAACTCTTTATTGCCATATACAACTGTGTCTCATGTCAATAAACGATACTCTTTAAGATAATTTAACATTGTTTCTGTCCCATTTCCTACCAGAAATATTACATTTATTAGGCTTATGTTATGAAATTGCTAATACATCCAATATTTTATAAGAATTTCACCCAACATTAATGTTTCGAAAATAATATCTATCTTCAATATTGTAATAACATTTTTTAGTCTAATGTTTCCCAGAGAATGTGTTTTGTATTTTTCGTCTCATGATCTAAGTACGTTTATTTATACACTTTTTTGTATAGTTTATCAGAAAGGTTGAATTGTTCTGTACATTTATTTTTTGCCTTTTTGACTTGAGTTATTGTATGGTGATGTTTAAGACGTATCGGGTCGGTCTAAAATAAGATTGTATGTTGAATTTTTGAGGAATATCTTCAGCGTTTCAGATAGTTTAATATTAAAGTGAAATCAAAGACTTTGTTTTACTTGGTGATGTTACGAAAATTTTAATACAATTTTGGATTTTTCGTTCAAGATCAAGTAATTAGCGTAAAAATAAGAGATAAGTGCAATATGCACTTGACTTACAATATTTTCAATTATAATGTTTGTTGTTCTCGAGACGTACGTATTTCTATTATTGCCTAAGAGCTTATTGTTAACTCGGATATTTTGAACCTAACCTCTTTTCAGAAAAAAGTCTTCCAAAAATGTCATAACTGCATATAAAGTGTCCTAGTGTCGCGAGTGTAGTGTGTGTCTATGTGTCGTGCGCGGGAGGAGGGGTGAGGCTCCCCTATGACGAACAACAACAACGGCCTGAACGGACGAGCGGGGGGGGAGCCCGCCTCCGCCGACATGGATTCGCTCGAGGAGATGCTTCGAAAGGTAACTAGACATTAATCATTAGGAGTATTGTAGCCATGGAGGTGTCTGGTCACATCTATTAAAAAACACCCCAAAAATTTCATAATTTCATTTTTTAAGAATACACAAAGTATTGCATTATACCTTTAAAAAAATCAGTTATTGAAATCCTTTTTTTATGTACGCAGAAAAGAAACTCCATTACGTTTAACGAATCGTCCATTTTCATCACAAAAGACTGCATCTTTAAAACATCATTTAAATTAATTGCTTATGAATACGCGGATAATGCAGTTGGCTGCAACATTGTATTTCAACTTTTGGAATTATCTTAAGTTAAACAAAATGTTGTAGCTGTTTATTATCCTTAAATAAATAAATAAATAAAAAATAGTATTTAGACTAGTAATAATACTTAGTACCAATGTTAAAAAACAGCAAATCCAAACTAAACATGAAACATCGTGTCCAAAAATAAATTTACTATCGTGCGAAACGTATATAAACATTTAAAGTTCATTATATGAAAAAAATATTTGACGTATATCTAAAGTAGATTATTCATTTCGGCTTGTAACCGTCTGGGTCGGCTGTTCGTTCTCGAAATTGCCTTTTAAAATACTAAATTAACGGTACCCGGTAGAATTACAGCGTACAATGTTTTCCTGCACGCGATCTAGTCTAGTGATATATTTGGTTAGAATTAAAATAAATAATTTTAAACTGGATTGAATTGTCATGTTGGATTAAATGTTAGCGGTCAGGTAACTCTAATAACTAATCTTGATTATAAGTTTTTTAGTAAAAGGAATTCAGGTGCTTAATTTTCTGGTAAGGTAGGAATGTGGAAGTGTTCGAATCTCGACTGAGGCCAGAAGTCAGCATGGACTTATGTGTGATGGCGCAACGTGTTACGTTTACCGTGATGCTAGGAATAGTGATAATATTACTACCTATTGTGGGTATTGATGTTATTAGGCCAAAGGGAGATCTCCGACCGGGCGAGGTAGTGTATGCCCGGTCAGGCCGAAGCCCACTGTAGTAGATTTGAGATGTCGTATATATGCGAAGATTCTTGCAAATGTCGTAACCGCGAGTCAGGACCTCGCGCGCTATTGGTCGCCACACTATCTTTAAATCTTTACTCCCAAAATCATTTTTCATTAATAAATATTTTCATAGTTGACCAAATGAAGATTCGCTAAAGAGCTTAACCTAGAAAAATTACGTAATAAACAACAGAGTAAAGGTAACGGAAAGTATGTCAAATACTCATAAATACACGAAAAATGCGCACAAAATGTTACACACGCATTAGTTACTCTAAAGTTTAATATTATTATGTTGTCCATCGAGGTACTGAAATATAAAATAAAAAAACGTTCAGCCTTGAAGGCCTTTAAAAACCCTATGTAGTCTTCTTTTTCTTTTTTTTCCCATGGACCTCGTCCACCAAGACTGGGGACGATTTGCCAATGTCAAGTGAGAAAAATACACGGACTCAAAGATACTCAGTCAAAATATTGTTCGGTTTCCAGTTTCAGCAATAGTAGAATATATACTGTTTATAGTGTTATTAAATACAATAAAGTATTATTAAATACCCTTTGTAGTCATTTCAATCATGTATGAAGTGAGCAGTGTTCAAGCTCCTGTCGCCACGCGTTCTACTGCAATATGTTTCAATTTTTCTCTGCACATAGCTTTTTTCATTTCAACGCCGGCGTGCACAGTCAGGGAATTTTCATTTGTCGCTTGGTCTGCAATTGTTGGTAATATTTTTATATTTGTTTCAGTTTTATCCAGTTTTTATTATTTTTGTGATGTTATGTTTTGTTTTGTTTTTTTGGTTTGGTTGAGTAATGTATAATGTACCTATCTACGCTCTATTTGTGACCTCTAAAGAAAAACAAGTTGTATTGATAGATAGGAATAGAGAAGTAAAATTTGATATTAAAATGAAAGTTATTTTAGCAATTATCGGCCAATGAAAAAAAAATCATGTAGGTATTTGTTGCTGTATGAAGTAAAAACGAACCAAAATATTGTAACCAAAATAAAAATCCAAACAAAATTGTTTCGTTAAAACAGACCCAATTACCGCCATAAACATCGGAAACGAGATCAAACAACGAAAATAAACAAAAATGCAAAAGGTAATTTACCCAAAAAACCTAATGATTATTTTATCAACAAATTTTGGGCTCTGGCAACCCTTACACGCCGCATCGTCAAAGCAAATAAAAAGTGAAGTTGCCAGCGTAAAAAATACTCATAAAACGTAATTAAAAATTAAAAACGAACGGTAATGCGTACTGGGGTGTGGACAAGGCCGTAAGAGTGAAAATGGGAAACAACTTTGTGAAAAGTACCTCATCTGAATGTGAAGTAGAAAGACAATGAATATGAAACGGGAAATTATGTGAGGACGATCCACATAAATTATTGTTTGTATGAACCTCGTTTACGTGTAAAAATTCGGAACAATATTTTGAAAGTCAAACAAAGAACGATTTCCAAATGAGGTCATATACATACATTTAAGGAACCTAATGAAAAGATAACATTAAATGCTTAAGAGCATATATATTCAAAGTGGTATAGATGTATGTGCAAGGTAAAATGTAAATCGTGAAAGATGAAGTACTGTGTAGTATTTCGTAAATTTACACGAGTAGTCTTCCGCAATCATTGGACAGTTACGAGTACCTGCATAAATTGGATTGATGATTATTAGCAATTTAAGAATTACAATATGAGTTCACTACATATAAAACATTTCACAGTCCAAATTTTACTAAATGTTGGAAAATTGAAGTGTCTTATTTCTGAAGGGCAATTTCAAGGTTTTAATCTAATATATATCATAAAGGCGAAAGTTTGTAAGTATGGATGTATGTTTGTTACTCTTTCACGTAAAAACTACTGAATGGATTTGAATGAAACTTTACCACAATATAGCTTATACATCAGAATAACACATAGGCTACAATTTTTGAGGTTTCTAAGGTCGTAAAAAAAAAAAAATTGCGGTATAATAGTACTATATTATAGACGTCGCCAACTTTCACGTAAAAACTACTGAATGGATTTGAATGAAACTTTACCACAATATAGCTTATACATCATAATAACACATAGGCTACATTTTTTGTGGTTTCTAAGGTCGTAAAAAAAAATTTTTTTTTGCGGTATAATATTATAGACGTCGCAAACTAGACGGGCTAGACTGGTCGAACCTGAAGTCCACGCGAACGAAGTCGCGGGCAAAAGCTAGTTAATTAATAATTGTAAAACCAGGTTATACACGGCACGATATACCGTGATCGTAATTGTATGAATCTAAAACAGCTGTTTATTGTATTGTATTTCATTGTATCGTATTTACGTGGGCAATTAAATTTAATTGGGGATTATATTTGGGCTCAATTTGCGAGGCTTCGTTTTAAGTTTATTATATTGGAAAAGGATTTTTCGAACGCACCAATAGATATAAATTTGTTTTTGTATCGGTACATTGTGAAAATTTAAGTTTCCAATCCTTTAGCTAATGCTATGTAAATTATGTTTGGTTACCTCGTGAACTTTTATCAATTAATATTGATCAATAAGATAGGTCACTCTATTGAAATATTTTAATAAAATCTAGTTACATAAAAATTACATACAATAAAACAAAATTCAAGAATTTACCGATGTCCACATTGACACAAAAATACAAGGACGAACAAAAGTGAAATTAAATTGTACGACAACCGTTTGCTATACAGGGTGATTTCTTAGTGAGGGTACATATTGAAGGTCATGGTAGCTGATGGTTATATACGACCAGTAAAAATATTATTACCAAAGAATATGGCTTAATGCCTTAGTAATCGCAACTTAAAAATATCTAAAATTCTTGCAAAATGATGGTTTTTCGACAGCTGATGGGTGTGACAGAGGTGTGGGGTGCGCGAGATCACTAGAAGTCGTTAGTCAACACTCTTTTAGCCGAAATTGTTTATGTTTGAGGTAGTTTTGTCGAATTTAGATTTAAAAAAAATCAATTTTTACCTATTTTTTGTAATATTCCGTTTTAGAACAGAGTACTCATCACCCTCCTGCAATATGTACCTTCTTTAAAAAATCACCCTATGTATAACTTTATATTACACAAGATGCTTCACTGTTGAGTGAATAAAGCTAAATATTATATGAAATCTGTTATTATCCTCTTCCGCGTACAGCCGGAGTCGTTAAGGGCAAACAGCATCTGTATTAAAAGTTCGACCACAACACCCCGAGGATTTACCCCCTTTATTATTTATTACCCCCATAATAAGTTCTGTTGTTAGCGTTTTATTTGTTTCCTCAACTCGTTACAAGATTACGCTGAAATTTCTTGATGTCGCTTCTTTTATTCATTGGTTGGATGAGAATCAAAATATTGAATCACTAGGCTGAGAAGTTTCAAAGAGATATAAAGGAAGCCCGAGGTCGAAATCGCCATTCTACAATGTGAGTCTGGACTATGTATGATCCTTTCACTGAGGAGATCCAGTAGTGAGCAGTGTATTTTTTTTATTGTCGTTTTGACGAGCTAAAGAGCCACCTGATCGAAAGCGGTTACCGTCACACCTCTGTATTGCCATAAGACACAGCGGGGCCGCTACCTACGGCCTACCGTGAAGAAATTTCTTCAAACCTAGTATGATAGTAATAATCCCAAGCTGGGTTCTAGTCCCAACTTGGGTTCGGATATGAGTGTAAGAGATTTTAGTTCAGTTCGACTTCGTCATACTCGGGTGGCAGTAAGTGAAACATTATTGGAACACCTAAAGTATAGTGTACAGTACTTTGTATCTATTCATAATATTTAGTAAACGGTTTCCTTTAGGATAACTTCGACAAGGCAGAATTAGTGAAAAGTTTAAATCAGATGTACACGTTAATAATATTCATTGCAAACAACCGTGGATGTTCGGTTTTAATTGTCTACAAAGTTTTTTGAGTACCTTTCCGTGGGCTTAAACTTCGGGATTCAGTGTTAATGCCAAAATTCAGACTTATAGTTAAATCCTTTGGAAATACGAGGTGCAGTAAGGTTTTGGGAGTTGGATTTTTTAGTTCAAACAACATAGTGTGAAAATATAAGTTATTGATGAAAAAATATTAAGTGTTAACATTAGTGTTACATGTAAATTTTAATATGCCTCATTTTGCAGCCACGAAACACATCAGTATTATTTCTACATTCTTTATAAGCATTGAACACCTAGCAAATATCCTACAATTGTTAATATTATCAAAACTTCATACTGATTTAGACTCAACATCCGCTCAAACTGGGCCACGTAACCAACAAAGATAAATGCCCTCCGAGCTAACAAGAGCTAAACGCTAATAAATCAATAGTGGCTCCGAAATGTGCCGGTCATTATCACGAAGTCGGATTAAACGCGCGGATATTCACACCAGGATGTAACGCGCTTATACGTGTTGTAATTAAAATAACTTCTGTGACTGCATGCATGGTAGTGGGTGCTAGATTTTTTTATTGCTTCGGCAGACGAACTAGAGGTCCATGAACACACATAGTCAGGTGACACTGTAACTCGCTTTTAATCGGTATTAGAAATTATTAGTATTTCATAACTTTCTTGTATATACTGGCTTGAATCTTTTGTAGTTATTGTGTTAAATATTTCTCCAATACGGAGAAGTAGTGTAGTACCTAATAAAATAAAATAACGTAGAGATGCTTGTTGGGGCATTCGGAATTAAAAGTTGCAAATAAAATAAACAAATACACTGATTAGTCTAGTCTAGCTTTTAATATACGCACTGTCTATGTAAATGAAACCATCTTAAAAAGAACTGCAACCGGTGCCTAATATCCTAATCCTGTAATATAATATATCTGTGCTTTATTTAAGAATATCTGGATCAGTAAATCGAGTTAACTCAAATCTAGGTCGTATTGATTCTACAAATATAATTCAGCTGCAGCCTGAAAATATTTGCTTCGATTTTAATTTACATTTGTGCTATTTCCGAACAAATACAGTATAAAATGTATAAGTTATAAAATGAACTTAATAATTTAAAATCGATAAGTGACTATGATAAGTTTTAGGAGACATTTCTAATATCGCATGAGAATTGTCTAGCGAAGCTAGCTTAGAAATAATCATACTACGAGTGAAGTAATTTTTTTTTTTACTTTGATGACTTTTCAAGAATACACCTCAAGAGAAAATAAGCTTGAAGAGGCTAAAAGGTAGAGAAAGGTATAAGGTTGACCCCGCAGTACTCCCGACATTTCAGAGGTCCATGAGAGACAGAAACCAAATTGAGCCACAAAAACACGAACTTTTAGGTTTATACACAATTATGATAAGTTAAAACTGCGTAATTCATCCAGCTTCATCTACATACACAGATCGATTTGCATATCAAGGGACAGGCCGGAGTCGGCCTTTACTTGCCCTACTTTCGTTCCAGCTTTGTCCTGCCATTTTCTCTAACGTCAGCCTATTTGCATATTGCAAGACAATTTTATTGCCCTCATAATAGTGGAAGACATTTTCGTGTGTACGTCGAGTTTGGTATCTTTGACATTCTTTGTTAAATGTCTGTGAGTTTCCTCGATTATTTGTTCGATTTATGGGTTAATCGAAAAACTATAACTAATACTATGTCGCTGATTTTTAAGAAGATTGAAAATGGAAATAGCGAAATTAAAACGGTCGAGTGCTATTGAAATAATGTTAAATCATTTAAATTACATTTCTAGGCGGATCGAAGTGTATCACTATTAAACAAGTAGAGTAACCGGCTATGTCGTTGTGTTATATTGCATTATTGTATTGTCACGCGATATTCATACAACGAGTACGTGCAAAGTTTGAGCATAATCGGGTACTGGGAAGTTGGCCAAATTTAACTCGCAAGATTCCACCTGGACATAGAGGGGCGGCGCGACGGGAAAGAGTGCCTTGGGCGTAACGCGTCACGCCGTCCCTCATAACCCTGTGCTGGGTTCTGGGCTCAGCCGGGGTTCGGACGCTGAGTGTGAGCGGTTGGAGGTTTTAGTGCGGTTCAACTCCCACATACCTGATCCGGTGATTTCCTCCAACTAAAAAAAAAAAAAAAAAAACCTGGACATAGGCTACATCCAGTGCAAGTAAATAAAAGTTTGTAAACACGTAAACAATAAAAATTTCAGAGCTAAACACGTTTTCTTCTGGTTCAAAAGATTAATTCTTAAAATTAATTAACAGACCTCAAGATGTTCCCGGAATGTGTCACGGTTATAAATCAAACGGCTAGTAGATTAACCGGGCCATATCTGCACCTTAACCGGGCTTCAGTAGATCGACGTGGATCGAATACATTAGCGGATATTTCAGCCGGCGGCGGATTTTATCCGGATATACGCGCGCATCATTGTTCGTTTACCCGGGTCTGCGATTACGTTTTATGCTTTTTGTTTTAATTTTTTAGGAATTGTCGATAGTCAATTATTTATATTTGTTTATATACTAGAAATTGTAAATAATTCAGAGATAAGTTTTTAATATTTGATTTTGGAAAGCAGAAACATTTAACATTTCTAGACATACTTCCACCTATGGTTCGTCAGAGTTGTAGAACGTCACTACAACAAAGAGTGCAGGAATGGACGTTGTGACGAGGGGGGAAGGCCTATGTCCTGCTGTGGACATCTACGATTTTATAATGATGATGATAAATTGTGCAGAAGTGGATTAGGTACTATTCCCGCACCCATAATACATACATACTAGACCTTTTACATTTTATTGTTTGCATGTTTTATTTTAAATATATCTCCATGTTTCTCTTTCATCACATTTCATCTCGTTCTCCAGTATGTTATATTACATTTCCGCAATAAAGTGAACGTCCACAAGTTTGCATGGTCCGTATTCGACCCCAGTTCTGTTTGCCCTGAACTTGTAGTGGTATTGGACGAATACGAAATAGTTTTCAAAAAGTTTCGAAGAGTTTTCAGTTTTTTAATTGAGGTAGTTTTGAATTGGAATCATGACTGTTGAACAATGACTGTATTTTGGGAAAAAATAATAATTTCCACTTCAGTTACAAGTGTGAAAATGAAGTAATCAATGTTATGAAGACTTCTTAATCTTTTGTCTCTCCATTTACTCCTATTCTGGCATAAGTAATCTGCAATGACGCACATTCAATACATCTTTCAAACAATCCATCCTTCTTAATACTATAAAAGTATTTTCTTTCTTTCTTTCTTTGTTTCTTCTTTCTTATCTTAAGGCACGCTTACATTCGCATAGTAATTATAATTAGGACTTATGGTTTAAATATTTGAACGTTATTTATGGAATTAACTTGTGTTAAAACTTAAAATATTCTGATACAAACTACATGCATATAAGTACTACATTTCTTTAAACACTCGCGGTTATCTACATCACTAACACTATTACTAAACGGGTTCTTACCACGATTATTTTTAATTGAGCGGTCGCGATATTTCAGCACTGTTTCAAGCGCCATGATCACGGGAAGACTGAGGAACTGCGGGTAGGATATGTGTGTTCGAGTTCCAGTGGTACCGGCAAACGAACGAGAAAGAGGGTAGACAGATTTGTCTGTTCTTAAATGACCAATTTAAAATAATCGTGGTAAGAACCCGTTTAGTAATAGTGTAAGAAAAGTACTACAATACATTTTGGTATTAATTGATCGACTTGGCTTGATCGAATATGAGGTAGTTTTAACAACGTTGTACATAATACGTCTCTGTATTTGACTAAAATTTCAAGCAATATTATCTAGAAGTTTCCCGTAAAAGCGTTTAACCTAATATAGTTTCAACCATAATTGCTCCGTCACTAATTTATATTGAAGCCTGGCTTTATTAAAATTTTGCTTTATTCCAGATTGCTTGTCGAGCTTCTATCTCAAGAAAGTAAGATCCTTACTTTTGCTTTATTCATGAACAATATTATTTTCACGTCTTTTTATATTATTCATTACTGTGATGAGTATGGCAGTTTTTGAGCTACACTAAAAAATTAACCATGTTTTTTATTAAAAAACTTGAGAGGTGACATGGGACACCCGAATAGAACGAAGTTCCTTTCGATTAAAAGATATCTTATAAAAACATTTCCTTTCATAACGCGCGATAAGGAACATGTTTTAAAAGATTTTGATCACAGCGCCATCTATAATGATCTAAAACAAAAAAAGTGTCGTGACAACTTTTCGTAAGATTTTTTTCCGTCTAGCCCCCTTTCACAACGCGCGATAAGGAACTTCGTTCCAAAAAGATAACACTATACACATAATATTTATTTACCATATTGCGTACCAGCTGTAGGTACCAAAAACTTGACACACTTGAAAAAAGTAATTCGCCTACAAACCTAAGATATCTTCCAGAGCCCCAGAAACAAAAACGTAAATAACAAAAATGCCGGAGAGCTACAAAAATGATAGTTGGCCAAACAATTCGGCCAACAGCCTACTATGTCTTGCCCGAGGCTATCATGTCAGTCCATGGCATGTTTAGGGCGTCACATAAAGGGCCACGTCAATTTGTCGTTCAGCCCAATGGCCCATTGTTTTTGACGGGTACTAGGCCCTTTATTGAGCCCTTGTTATGGACTCGCTGAATTGAGATAATTTGATTGATTGTTTGAACAAATATTGGCCAACCGACGATTGTTTTGTGTTGGTGTTTAGGTGGATATTCTGAGGCTATATGAATTTGTTACTGTTTCTTTGAGTGATCATCTTTCTTCTGGAGTTCTTGCGATAGTGATTACGTCGTGGTGCCAAATTTGTTTTTTTCCTACCTATCCTACTTGTACTTTTGAAACTAAACTTTTGGTTGTACCATTTAGGTACTGTCCGTGTTACAACTTTGAGATTTCTTACTCTACTCTACTCTTTTATGTTAGAAATCATATACGTTGGACCTAACCAAATATAAATTTGATGAAAATATAACTGGTAGAATTTGAGCTATTCTTATAAAAAATCTAATATTACTTGTATCACATCAATATCTCCTAACAAACACCATCTGACAAGATCTGACGTAAGTTTGAAGATGAGATATCGCGGGACGGATCGTGTGCGTTCAATACGAGGCCGTTTCGCCGTACGCAGCCTCCCATGCGAAATCAACGTCGACAACTACAAACACGGTATTCGGTCAATAGTCACGTACGGGATCTGCGTATCAAGACGATGTGAGTGAACGGTATATTAACTTTATTATAATAATACAAACTGAAATGCAGCATGGGCAGACCTTAAAAGGTGGACTTATTACCTAGTTAAGGACGTGACGTGTGCTGATAGCACAGGAAACGGTGGCAAGGTGTGGGGAAAGCTTATGGGAAGCGTGTGGGGAGCTGTTGACGATGATAATATTATTCACGAATAAACGTCTGATAAACGAATTGAGTGGTTTACGTTGAGCATGAGACATCTCTAATTCTAAGGCATTGGAGGGTCGTCAGTCGTCATCCACTACGATTCAAGAGTTTTCTTAAATCACGTTTAAATCAAATCCTCATTATCCACTAATAAATGTGCGTAGTGGAGAAATAGACATTACCGAAGTGATAAACTGCACATATCTATTCAAATTAGGATTAAACTTATAGTCGAATTGGAATCGCACGAAAAGTTCCAATTTAACACAATTAAATTTTTAAAATACATCAATATTATACCTACTTACTACTAAAGCCTTAAATTAATATTTTATTAAATTTTACGCCATACTGTTCATCCATTACTCGGTGTAAAATCGAGCATCACTCCAAAACGTAGTTGCTCACAATCTTGTACATAAAATATGAGTTCCGTATATGCGAACTCTTCAAGTAGTTCGTGATATTGGAAATGTAATATGATGGATTTTATATATTTATACAAATAACATGGCGAAACGTGGAATACATTTTTTGTTAACATAATTTTCAACACCTAAATGGTGTTATTTCTGTTGGCAATATATTTGAAGATTGATACGTAAAGTTTCGTAGTTATTTAAAAAAAGATATGAATATACAGGGTGATTTCTTAGTAAGGGTAGGTACATATTGAAGGTCATGGTAGGTGAACCAGTAAAAATATGATTACCAAAGAATATGGCTTAATGCCTTAGTAATCGCAACTTAAAAATATATAAAATTCTTGCAAAATGATGGTTTTTCGACAGCTGATGGGTGTGACGGAGGTGTGGGGTGCGCGAGATCACTAGAGGTCGTTAGTCAACACATTTTTAGCCGAAATTGTTTATGTTTGAGGTAGTTTTGTCGAAATTAGATTTAAAAAAAAATGTATTTTTACCTATTTTTTGTAATATTCCATATTAGAACAGAGTACTTTCTTCTTCAGAGTACCTTCTTTAAAAAATCACCCTGTATAGTGTATGATATTATAGCACCTCTTAACATTAGTATTAGAGAATAGTTTCTAGTTTACGACACACTTTGTATGTAGTCATCGCCCATGAACCTCTATAATGCTAGAGCAAACACTTGAGTACATACTACGGTTCAAAATAGACCTATTCACGATTCAATCTACCATACATTTAAAAATCGAATTGAATTGATCATCAAAAAGAGATCGAATCGATCCGTAGCCAGGGACCATCAAATAAGATTCGTTTTATTGGTGATAGCTAAGTGTCAAAACGCGGCACCGATATTGGTTCCGTACAATTCCCGAGCAGATAACGGTCAATCGTAAAAACTTAATAGACGCTTGGATTTATGTGAATTTAGCGTATTTTTTACTGTGTTGGAGCGGGTGAGCTTACGGGTCATATTGTGTTAAGTTCCAGTAGTAAAATACATTTATCCTAAGCGAAAGTAGTCTAGTAGTATTATTATGGGGACGGCGCGACGGGAAAGAGTGCCGAGCGCGTAACGCGTCGAGCCGTCCCTCCAAACCCAGTGCTGGGTTATGGCCTCAGCCGGGGTTCGGACGCTGAGTGTGAGCGGTTGGAGGTTTTAGTGAGGTTCAAATCCCACATACCATACACACGGGGCGTTTAGGAAACCGGCGATTTCCACCAACTAAAAAAAATCATGTGTTTATGAAGATTTGCTCAACAAAATAAGGCCTGATTCGTTCTCTATCTATAAAACACATGTGATATCGAGTTTTTCCACCCCCGCAATGCAGCAGGGTATGGGATCGTATAAATCGGCATAAAATGCGCAGACCGCGTTAAAACCTATTAATGTCTCCATCGCACGCAATACTGCAGTTAAGTAGAAAAAGATTAGTGCCGAGTAATGGGTAGAGGCCATAAGTTTGTAAAGTATCTTTAAATGTCTTGTAACTATACCAACCAACGGCCAGTGATAAGGCACCCGCCATTATTTTAGTATCTAAATAAAGTTATGCGGGACGACGCGTTACGCACATGGTAGCATTTTCAATCTTTGTGCAAGTAAAATGCTCTGTTTGGGTTAATACTTACTGTTTGAACACAGCAATGCCTCAGTTTAGCCTCGCCTCATGCTGAAGGGTTGATTGATAATCATCATAAAATTTCAAATGTTCAAATCAAAACACTACAAGACTGCGCTGTTAATACTCATTATAATATGACGATAGGTAAGCATTATTAGTTACCAACTATTTCATGAAAAAATTGGAATACTTAAAATTGGAAAGAACTACGCTTTAAATAAGAGTTTCCGAGAGTATATTGCACCTAGTTCTTATTTAAATGCATTTATAGTGATCATTCGTGTAATTTTGATTATTTACAATCGTTTTTTGCCGTGTTTTTTACCACTAAATTTAGCTTTCAAAATACCTACTACGATCGTTGTTCTTGCTCTTCCATAGAAAGTCAAACAAATAATAATGACAGCATGGTAAATTGGTTACAATGAGCGTTAACCTTTTTTCAACGCTTTTCGCGCCAAAATTCCACAACAAATTGACAGCCAGTGCTACCAACAAAAAAAAATCACGAACGTTCCCATAACCTAATTCTTTCGACAGCTTCAATTCGAACTATTTAAACATCGAACGGTGTGCATACAAATTAGCGAACGCTCACGAATATTCATAAACTGAATAGTACGGGCGCACGAACCGTTCGTTGTTCACTGACGATTAAGGGAGGTGTTCAATTGAAAGAGAGTTGAGAACTATCGCTCTAGTTTATACTAGAAATATTTTTTTTTTTTATTAATGAAACGGAATGAAATTTATTTTTTTAACAAAAGACAATAAAGATTTTTCAGTGAACCCCGCACTAGAATAAACCTGTGTCGCGGGCCAACCGTGTCGTTAATTGCGCCAACGTCAACAATAAAAAAAACGAAAAGTAATAAAACGTAAAAGAAAATAAAGCAAAAAAAATGTAAAATAAAAGTAAAATAAAAGGGAAACAAAAATAACAAACCAATTGGGTGATATCAACCTATAGTTTATTTTGATGATTCCGCAAGAAGTATCCCGTAATCATAGTGTGCGGAAAACTTGTAATTTACTCTGGTCCTCAACCAAGTAAGAATGGCTCGAGGAAGAAGAGTCGAGGTAGTTCTATTTCCTGTACTGAATGTTCATGGATTAGTTATGACTCAACTATTCTTATATGGAATTTTATCTCCTGAGAAAGTAGTCTACACAATGGAAATATCAAATTTCGCTCAAAGAAATATCCTTATATTATTTTAAAAGATAAACTACTAGGTACATTTACAGATTGCTTTAAATGATCTTGTCACTCCCAGGAATCGTGCTTGTCATATTTCGAGATATTCACATCCTGTATCTACATGAAATAATATGCTGCATTGCATATCCATCGCTTCATAAAACAGCTTATCGCTAACAGTTGAACAGGCACTTTAATCCTAAAATTCGTGAATATTCGCTGCACGGTTGTACCCAGTTAAAGGGGCGGTTCTAATTTCGCCCGGTAACCGGTTAAGCTTCAGGTCCTACCTTTGACGAGTTATTCGCCAACTAGATATTTTCAAGTAAGGATATAAATCTTACCCGGATTAATTGCTACTTATATATCCCTTAGTGTGCCTTTCTATCGCTTCATAAAATAGCTTATAGCCAACAATTTAACAGGCACTTTAATCCTAAAATTCGTGAATATTCTCGACACGGTTAAAGGCGCGGTTCCAGTTTCGCCCGGTAACCGGTTAAGCTTCACGTCCTACCTTTGACGGGTTATCCGCAAATTGTGTATTGTTATGTTAATGTAGCTTATTAAGCCTTAACAAGCCGGATATTAATGAAATACTGTAATAGTGCATAATGGTTAAATTGTGCCTTTTAATTTTGTGGAAAAGAGGTTTATGTATTATGAATATATTACTATGTACGCCTGTTTGCTTTTGTGTACCTAATTGTACTTGTGGCATTGGCGACCTCGCTAGGAGAAGAGTCCTATTTTGTATTGTATAAAAAAAGAATTTAATTAATATTTAAATAAATTATAGATTTTAATTGAAACCATATTTAATTAATTATCAATTGCTAAAACTAGAAACATATCATCATCTAAAACAGGTAGTCTTTAAACTCAAAGACATACAAATTTGCAGTTAAACACAATATTAAAAATACAAAAATATATATTTTAAAAGTCTTTGATAACTTTGATATGTAACGAAGTAAAGGGCCGCCTTAGGGCGCCTCCGAGCCCTTCAGAACTCCCTTTGATCACACAATTGCTTTAATGCTTGCTATAACAAGAATATTTTTATAAACTCGAAATTCGTTCTTTGACCTTTTTAATAATGTTCTTTGAAATAATGTTTGGATCAAAATCTGACAATAAAATCTGAAGGTACACTTACGATAATTTACTAAAGATGTTTAATAAATGAGTTAAGTTTTTTTACTTTAGAATTTTCTAAGAAGGTTGAGCTATTTTAATGTAAAATGATTTCAAATTGTACCGTTAGATTAAGCTTACGGTCAACCTGATGGTAAGCGGTTAATATCTTGAAAGCTGTTAAACTGTGGAATGTTCTGCCGCTAAAGATCAGACAGTCACCGTCCTTGGAGGTATTTAAAAAACTAGTTTTTAATTTCTTCCTAACATTTTGAACTGCATTTTATTATAATATCTAGGAAGTAAGTTAATTGTATAATTATTAATTATGGTTTTCTTTTGTCTTTATTATCTTTGTTACGTTTAAGTTAAGTTATATGTATCTTTATTCTTTTTAATTCTTTAATAATACACCGCTCTGTATTTAAAATAAGTTTATCTCCGTACATGGTTGCCTGGAAGAGATCGTTTTAAGCGATAAGGCCGCCGATTGTTACACTGTATTCTTTGTACAAAATCACTATTATTGTTATTTCTTTGTGGTGTTACAACAAAGAATTTTCTATCTATCTATCTATCGTTCATAGACGTCTACAATGTCTGAAGATATCGCAGAACTATCATTTATTTTGTGACTAACGTATAGAAGCAATTAAAACCTCTTACAATGCAATGATGCTTGTAACGGTGTTGAAATATCGGGATCGCTCAGTTAATAAAAAATCTTGGAAAGAACCAGTTTTACAGTTAAGTGAGGTAAAGGAGGACAAGGAACCACCACGGTCATCCACGGTTCGTTTCAGGAACACTTTTTTGCCACGCACCATCCGGCTATGGAATGAGCTCCCCTCCTCGGTATTCCCTGAGCGCTATGACTTGTCCTTCTTCAAACGAGGCTTGAGGAGGGTCCTTAAAGTTCAGCTCAGTGTCCCCTGACACTGCAGAGGTTCATGAGCGACGGTAACCACTTCCTATCAGGTGGGCCGTAGGCTCGTCTGCCTACATGGCAATAAAAAAAAGTCATAGTACACACTTTATTAATGGTAAATTTATTATTTCGGATAAGGTGAAAGAATGATTAACAGTTAATTATGTGGGTCTTCCATAATAAACTAGTGGATAACAGAGTTACGATGATGGATGTGACGTCAGCAGGGAAGCACAGGTGTCCTTGGATTACATTCATATAAACCACTAGATGTGGTGTGATGGATTGAATTGTTTATAGGCAGTTCTTATAAAACTAGCGCAAATTTCCGTGCATTCCATAACTACTATTGGCACCCAAAATAGTACAACAGCTCACCGCGTAGGTCCAATGAATTTAATAAAATCAATGTCCGTGGTGCTTTTCTCAATTCTGGCGTAATGCTTCTTCAATCTTGTTTTATTGTCTCCCGCTTTGCGAGAAGGGAAGTCAAAACTCATGTTTTCCTACTACTTCTATTATCTTCTAATTAAATTCGTTGCGGGGCCCAAGACAAGTTAGCTTTCCCTCGGGTTCCTGGGTTTCACTGCTCAGAGTCATTACGATGGTCGCCGCTGTGGATCCTGGCTACACAGGAGTTACAGTGGTGGGAGTGAGAGGTGGGCAAATACCCGATAAAGACAGAAATGACAGAAATAGTTAACATCATGGAAAAACAAAAAAAATCTATAATCTATTCCAGTTGTGTCACAGTCACAAAGCAACGTTTCTTAGGTGATCAAGATAGAAAATGGCATAAAAATTTAATTTAAAAATCTGGTGTAATTGTAGGTGAGACATAATGAGACATGATTATTTCGGAATGATTTTCATGAATACCAAAAAAGGTTTAACTATGAACTAACGTAATCTTTACAAGTATACCTGTTATTAAATATACTGACATTAATTTAAGCAACATCACGACATTTTCTTGGAACGAAGTTCCTTATCGCGCGTTGTGAAAGCGGGCTAGACGGAAAAAATTCTTACGAAAAGTTGTCACGACACTTTTTTTGTTTTAGATGATTATCGCTAGATGTCGCTATGATCAAAATTTTTAAAACACGTTCCTTATCGCGCGTTACGTTAGGAAAAAAAATATAAGATATCTTTTAATCGAAAGGAATTTCGTTCTATTCGGGTGTCCCATGACACCTCTCAAGTTTTTTTTAGCTTTTGTGTAGTGGTATTTTAGTTTTTCTATTGGATAAAGTAATTAAGTTATGTCTACAATATTTTATTACGATATGTGAAAATCAACGCAACAGCTGGCTTTCTGCTTAGTGTGGCATTTAGCTGAGATGGGTATCTTTTTGTGACGAGTTAGTGCATAATTTTTTCATGTAAAAATTGTACTTTATTTCACAAATAAATAAAAACTTGAGAGGTGTCATGGGACACCCGAATAGAACGAAGTTCCTTTCGATTAAAAGATATCTTATAAAAAATATTTCCTTTCGTAACGCGCGATAAGGAACGTGTTTTAAAAGATTTTGATCACAGTGCCATCTAGCGATAATCATCTAAAACAAAATAAGGAACGTGTTTTAAAAGATTTTGATCACAGCGCCATCTAGCGATATAATCATCTAAAACAAAAAAAGTGTCGTGACAACTTTTCGTAAGAATTTTTTCCGTCTAGCCCCCTTTCACAACGCGCGATAAAGAACTTCGTTCCAAAAGTCTTTCTTTCTTGATATGTGAAATTTTATGACATATTATATTCTTCCAGTATCATTCTACATCTGTGCTCGCTGCAAATGTTATCTCAGGATAAAATTATCCGGACGCAGAGGGAAACATCTCAACAAATGTGATATTTCTATTGTACACAATTCTATTAACGGGAGAGCTTTATAAGTAGCACACACGTGTAGCATTAGACTCATATTTTTCTGCAAAATTATGTGTAGTGAAGTTTTCGTGTTGCTATGTTTTTCTGGTATTGTAAACGAGGTTTTAGAAAAATCCTGTATTTAGTAGGTGATAGATAACGGCTTTATTACCCTACCATTGCAGAGGGTAATGGGCAACGGTAACCGTATCGAAGAGTCCTACGTATGCTGGTACAACTAACAAAATGACGTAAATTGTTTTTTGCATAGTCTTAAAATGGCCTAATTTTTATATCCTGAAAATTTAAAATTCCAATTATTTTCAGACACCAGTTACTAAATGAAAACATTGAAATGGCTCTCCTGTAAAGTTGCGTTTTGTCACTTCAATCAAAATTATTGCATTTTTTCGCAAATAATTAAATGTCGATTAAATACAGCATTTAACCGATTTTTTTTGTTTATTTTAATTCTATCCGATAGGTTACGGTATATAATTTTTGATCTGCTGTAATACGCAATCGTGAATGTTATGCTCACCTATAATTATTAGTGTAGTTGCTTAGATGTTACGTTAAGTCATTTTTGTTGTGATTTTTTGTTATTGTAACTACATTGTTGGTTTGCTTAATAATAAATAAATACAATGCTTATTTGCTTCTAAGGACTGCACACCATTGCATTCAGATTTCCAAAATGACCCAATATCACTAAACTTATCAATCCGCTTCGATTGATACAAGATTTCTGACTCACGCAGGCTCGAAGTTATGAAAACTTTACCTTAATAATAAAGTTTTAATTCAATTAATTCATCGACAAGGAACGAATAATGGCGTCACTAAAGAAAGTCTCGGACGATTAAATTTCATACATTTTGTTTTGTGATGAGGTTTAATTTGGGTGGACCGATTGTGATAATTCTTTTTTCAGATACATAGAAATTCATCGTGGAGTCCCAATATTTTTTTTTGAAAATCAAAAAAGTATTTATTTAAAAGTGTATATTTTTAACGGAAAATATTTTTCGATTTCCTGTGCAGGGTGTATTTTTTTCTAGGAATATCGATATTGTTGATTCTTTTTTTTTAGAATGCAGTTTGGACACAATCTCATAAATTTGGTAAAGTTCTGACTAGTAATTAATGTGCTATTCTTGAAAAAATCCATCGTTGTAAGTTTTGTATAATAATATTACTTGTTCGTATAAAGTTCTAGAAACTAGGTCTTGTTTGAAAAATGGTTGTGACCTAGATCTGTTGTGTTGTAGGATAATAGTTTTAGTAAAATGCGAGAGACGTCTGAAACTCTTCTTAATAGTACTTCGTCGTAATCTCGTTTACGAAGACACTGTGGGGCCGCTACCTACGGCCTACCCTTAAGGACTCTCTTCAAGCCTCATATAAAGAAGGACAAGTCATAGCTTGTACTGTAGCTTGTTGATCCTCTCGAACCTCAGTGCCTTAGATATAATTCTAAAGAACGTGCTGTTGAATAGGACTCTTTTATATGTATTTCATTTTATATTACATATTATTCAACTATTACTACAATTTCTCTTTGCACGCAATTTTTTGGGCTATGTTGGTCTTACTTTGGACTTATACTTTATTGTACACTACAGAGAAACAAGTTATACAGTGTTGCAAGTTGAAAAAACCTATTTAATGTGGCAGAAGACATTTATATCACGCATTATACACTCAATAAGACGTCAGTTCCACGTGAGCGTTTTCTTCCGACTGTCACGCGACTGCATGGGAAATTAAACCGGAAATTTAGCCGGAGTCGCGACCGGACATTACGTCAAACGTGACGCGAACTAGCCAATCAGTGCTTTCAATTATAAAGTTGTCATTGATTGGTATTTAGTCAATTTATGTATGGTTTTATCATAGATTTTAGATTTTTTTTTTACCGAACCTTTATATTGAAATGACAATAAAGCTTTATTTTTTTATTCAGTATTTTAATAATCTTTTTTTTTTTCAGGTACGCTACTAATGGCTGGTTTAAAGATGTGGTAAGAATCTAAAAACTCTTTCAGTATGACTAAGCAAGGAAAGGATTTGTCTACAATAATATACTAATAGAAAAAAATGTAATGTAGGGAGTTGAATTATTTTCTGTTAAACTTGTACATTTTCAACAATGATTTCTTAACTTAAAGTACCTCTAAAATTCATCTGAAGGCTCTAAATTCTCCACACCATGACATTCCCTTACACCATCGTCCCCTTTCATTAAATCCACTTTCGCACTGTCGCTTTCACCTGTCGATGTAGCTGCGTTATTAAATTTGTTCGAACTCACATCATTGAGTGGCTTTTTGTCGCTTTTAAGACACACGTGGTGTTTATATACTATACAGATGTCAAGATTATATAAGATACTAGCTGGCCCACACAACTTCGTCTGCGTCACATTAGGAAATTTTCTCACCGTTTAAACCTTCCCTGGACTTCTAAGAATATTTCAAGATTAAAATAAGCCAAATCGGTTCAGTCGTTCTGGAGTTTTAGCGAGACTAACGAACAGCAATTCATTTTTATATATAAGAACAATTTGAAGTGATTTGTAAAGTGATTTTATTCTGTTTATTTATTTAGTTGTGTAGTGTGTAGTGTAGTGTGGTCGACGAGTATTTGAGTGCATGTGCTATGGGGTTTTTGTATGGTTTAATAAGGCTTAAAAGCTTTTTCGACGCTTAATATGTTGAGATGGTATAGTAGATTAGATTTATAGACCGGGAATATGTGTAGGTATGTATGATTGTAGCAATAGATTTTACTGTGAAAATTGAGTTCAAAGTTTTCGGGTTTAGCCTAAAAAACTAACCATTATCATTACTTGATTTTATAAATTCATTTGCTAAAAGTTTATGTAAGATATTTTTACCTCAAATAAACTATGTCTATATTCAATAATACATTTAAAGTTACTCAAATATGTCTAAAATAATAGTCGATTCCCATCCTTTATTGGAACGAAGTTCCTTATCGCGCGTTATCGAAAGGGGGCTAGACGGAAATTCTTATGAAAAAGTTGTCACGATACTTTTTTTATTTTAGATGATTATCGCTAGATGGCGCTGTGATTAAAATCTTTTAAAACAATCCCTTATTTTGTTTTATATCATTAATGCTAGATGGCGCTGCGATCAAAATATTTTATAAACAATTCCTTATTTTGTTTTATATCATTAATGCTAGATGGCGCTATGATCAAAATATTTTATTTAAGTTATAATAATTAGTTAGTTTTTAAACGTCTGTCTCTCTTTCTATAAGAGTTATTATTATAACTTAAGAAAATAAAATTTTATTATAATTCCCTCACTAATTAATCGAAAGGAACTTCGTTCCATCCGGGTGTCCCTTGACACCTCTCAAGTTTTTTTTTTTAACTAATATCAAACATATCGAATAAATATAAAAATTGCATTGAGGTGTACCGATTACGATTAATGTATAACAATTAACTATCACATAAACCTCCAGAAAAATAAACTAAATTCTTTGACACGTTTACTCTAATTTAATAGAATGTAACAAAGCTCGACTACTCTCATTTCAATGAAATTAGCATTTTAAAGCATTAAAACGTCTTCGTCCTACCGCAAGACGAAACTTACGTAATAAACACTGAACTCAATTGTGAATTCAACTCGTGTAGTTCCTAGGCGTGGATTTTCACCTATTTCAGGAAAATAGATTTCCTCGGGAGTGCTAAAACAAATAGAACGGAGCTTTGTCTTTGAAATGTTTGTTATTTCTTGAAGGTAATGGTCGGTAAACTGGTAATTAGACTTTGTCAAATGTTTGTCGGAGTTAGTTTCTCTGGTACTTTCATGCATTTTCAACGGGTTCTTACCACGATATTTAATTAATTGAGTTGTCTCGATATTTCAACGTTGTTGCAAACGTCATGATCACGAGAAGACTGGATACTGCGGGTCGATTTAACAGCAAACAAATCTGTCTACCCTCTTTCTCGTTCGCTTTTGGTGGTACTAACCACTGGAACTCGAACTCACATCACGACACACCACACTCACTGTATTTACAAGACTCTCTGAGCATGAACCCTAAGTGACTGTTGTGTTTAGCACTGGATTCCACATACTCGCACATACTTGATAATCTGAAGCCGTCACCCCTGTTAAAAGTGCTATGTCTTGAAATCGTATAATATACTCACTAAATAAATATAAAAGCAGTTGATAAAGGATACATTGAATAAAGGATTCAGTTGCAGTAATTCACCAACGAACTAGATTTTAGCCTCAGCTTTGACTCCACTGTCGACCTAAATACAGAATTAAAAAAAGAAAATAATCTGATGTCTGTCTCTTTCTTTCCTTAACGACTTCAATTTTCAGTAATTACTAACAAAGTCTGTAGAATAACATAAAACAATCATTAATTTAGATCTAAGCACGCTACCATAAAGAACTTAAATCTAGATTAAATTATTAATATCGAAGAAACTTTAACCTGTAAAAAGAACATAAAAAATTCTAATCTCAAACCGTGCATTAAAGAAACCTATGAAAAACATTTCAATAACGATGTTATCGCTATCATAAAAGGTGTTTTACTGCATCTGGTTATAAAAATACGTTATTATTTTATGCTTTATGCCACAATAAAGTTTATAATAAACGACCGCCAGTAAAAGGTTCTAGTGGTCTAAGAGTCGTGGTAAAATAATCTTCTCCTATCGAGAAAACTGATGAGACAATAACCCTACTCTCTACTATACTCTTTCTCTTGTAAACGTTAAAGTTAGCGCAACTTTTTTATTGTCATGTGGAAATTGCTTCCAAAATTGTTTTTAACGAAAGTCTTTGACCAGTGTGTGTTGCCAGCGATGACTTATGGATCCGAGACTTGGCCGCTTACAATGGGTTTTGTAAGACGACTCAGAGTCGCTCAGAGAGCAATGGAGAGTGCTATGCTGGGTGTTTCTCTGCGTGATCAAATCAGAAAAGAGGAGATTCGCAGAAGGACCAAAGTTACCGACATAGCCCAAAGAATTGCATCTTTGAAGTGGCAATGGGCAGGACACATTGTGCGCAGAACTGATGGTCGATGGGGCCGAAAAGCTCTAGAGTGGCGAACACGAACTGGTAGGCGCAGCGTAGGCAGACCTCCCACAAGGTGGACCTGGTCAGGACCGCGGGAGGTGGCTGGATGCGGATAGCACAGGACCGATCGATGTGGCGAGGTTTGGGGGAAGCCTATGTCCAGCAGTAGACGTCTACAGGCTGATGATGATGATGATGAATCTTCCGCGATCATCCACGGTAGGTTCCACAAATTATTTTTGCCTCGCGGGATGAGGAATAATCTCTCCTATACGGTGATGATAACTATGACTTGTTCTTTTTCAAACGAGAAGAAATTTCGAGAATCCCTTGAGGTAGATCACCATTGCAGAGGTCCATGAATAACAATTACCATTTACGATCAGTTGGCCCGTTTGCTGGTTAGTCTTTGGTCCATGGTCAGATAAACGAGTCTACGACTCATCTGACAGTAAGTGGGTCCCGTCGCTCATGTGCCTTTTTAATGCGAAGCTGTGTCATTACCTAAATAAAAAAGCGGCAAATATTCTTGGAGGCCTCTTCGACTATAGTAAAAACCGTAGAAGTCCCACATAGCGTGTCGGGAATCACTGAGGATTGCATCCATGGGTCTGATTTTACGATCGCTCCGTGTCAAATTTTACATAAAATATGACGAGTCGTATAACTTGATGCCTAATTACATCATTTCCTTAACTTATTTTCTTTAAAGATATATCGTAAGAAAAGTAAATTTTAAGTAAGGTATACTCTGTGATTTAGAACCTTCAATTTTAAAGGAAAATTTATCTTAAATACCACAATAAATCGTGACGGCAAAGAATGCCAAAGTGCGTAACGCGTCGTGCCGCCCCATGTAACCCCTGCTAGATTCTGGCCTCTGAGATTCGGAGGCTGAGTGTGAGAGGTCAATTCCCACATATTCCACTAAAAAAGTATATACTCAATTAGAAGTTATTTTATTTTTTTATTTTCTCTCTCGTCTAGTTATGCTCTCTGAAAGTTTATTTAGAACCTTCAAAGTAAAACCTACGTAACCAACGTATACAAATTTGCTTAATCCTTGGCAAATGTGTGTAAAAGGTGTACACGTGTCAGGTTGTTATGAAAAATTCATCGCTGCATAATCTTCTATTCAAAGTCTGTGACCCATGTTTTAATTCAACTCTCTGCGTTTTCGTTTCGGTTTTTTTTCTTTGGTTAGTGTAATAGTGTACTTTTTGGTAGGTTTTTTAGTAGGGTTAGCGTATTTAGAAAACGTTTTTTTTATTTATTTATATAAAGTTACACCAACAGAATAAACACTGGCTAAAATCTAAATTACAACAATTATAGTATGCATTACCAAAGTGTAGGTTATGATGATAAAAACTTGAGAGGTGTCATGGGACACCCGAATAGAACGAAGTTCCTTTCGATTAAAAGATATCTTATAATTTTTTTGCGATAAGGACCGTGTTTTAAAAGATTTTGATCACAGCACCATCTAGCGAAAATTATCTAAAACAAAAATAAGGAACGTGCTTTAAAAGATTTTAATCACAGCGCCATCTAGCGATAGTCATCTAAAACAAAAAAGTGTCGTGACAACTTTTCGTAAGATTTTTTTTCCGTCTAGCCCCCTTTCGATAACGCGCGATAAGGAACTTCGTTCCAAAAATATTAATCGATACTGTAAATTGTTACCATAACAAAAATGCTCTCTTAAACAGAGTTCTTTCAACATTTAAATTGTCTCAAAGTAGTAAATAGCTAGACCAAATAAAGACGCACTTTTCATCTCAGGACAATTTTTATCATCTCATTAATCATTATTTCAAAAATACAATTTCGTTCTATACACATTATAATAATCCCAAAGGGCTTGTCGACAATATCTCATACTTTACTTTAAAACTTTATTAAAATGCATGCCAGCGACATACGGGCACGTAACATATATAAATCCTTTAGCTCTTTGCAGTTTCCTTACACGTTACGTCACATGGAATGTTCTGGAAAGATTTGTTATAATGGAATTAAACGAACGCCAAGCTTTAATGATAAAGAGGTCTTATTGCTTTTTCGTAAAGTGATGATGTTTTTGAATCGATTGTTGTCAAGTGTAAGGAATTGTTGGGGAACCAAATAAATTAAAAAAAAAAAAAATAGTGTACCTACTCTTTAATATTATTTAAATGTATGAGGTTTAATTTATTATGTACTAGCCGGCTCACACAACTTCGTCTGCGTCACATAAGGAAATTTTCTCACCGTTTAAGCCTTCCCTGGACTTCTACGAATATTTCAAGATTAAAATAAGCCAAATCGGTTCAGTCGTTCTCGAGTTTTAGCGAGACTAACGAACAGCAATTCATATATTTTTATGTATAAGAAGATTGGTTAAACGGTAATTGAACGAATTAGGTAAGCAATTTTAATTTAGTTTAAATCCATGAATAATAGTATGTTAGAAAACTAGTCTAATAGGGTACGTATATCTATTTGCTCAGTTAATCTGCTACATATATACAATGTTTTTGAAACTAAAGTTCAAAGTAAAATAAATATAACGAGAGCTTTAAAACAAATATAGACTACAGTATGTTTATTTTTTTACTTTGCATAATTTAGATCACAAATGGCAATTCTTACTTGTACAAAATATGATCGAAATTTTAAAGTGAAATTGGTCAATAAATTGAAAATCATTTACCAAAACAATTTCTTCACGATAAAGTCATCAAGATATCGACATGCCTTGTCTATTACCACCGTGAAGTAATTAAAGATGTGACGTACGCTCGTGTTGCTATTATTTATGTATTACAGTTAGGACACAAAATAATTTTGATATACAGAAGGTTTTCTAATGTATAGGGTATGTATAGGGGTGTACAGGATAATTATACTGAATATAAGTAATTTTAAAAAGTGCTTTATTTTCAGAAACTTTGTTACAAATTATTATTGAGTCCTCCCAGTAAGTAATAATAAAAGTAAGTAATTTTACATGTGAATTTATGTAGTGTGGTTATCTACATCATTAATATACATAGGTATTAAAAATATAAACTTATTGACACTCGTGGTTTTCTATAATCCTTTCATACATTTTGACCGGGTTCTTACCGGGTAGTCTTCTCGTGATCATGACGTTTGCAACAACGTTGAATTATCGAGACAACTCAATGAATTAAATGTCGTGGTAAGAACCCATTGAAAATGCATGAAAAATTATTAAAAGTAGACTGGATCTATCACGATTTGTTTAATTTGACTTGCCTGGATATTGCGACGATGTTGCGTGATTATGAGAAAACTGAATGTTGCGAATAAACTTTTAAAGGCAAACAAACATGTCTTTTGTTATGTTAATCCCTAAACTAAAGTTATAAGTAAATACATTTCATTTCATTTCATTTCATATTGTCTATCTTGTCACCGTTCCGCACCCACTGTATTGACTTAAGCTTTATGCTTGGACGATTATAAAATTAAATTTGGAACCTAGATTGTGATAGGCACACCAAATCTAACTTTTGATGATATTTTTGCATAGAAGACGTTTGTAAAACGATTCAAAGTCATTCCATACTTGAGATGATTAGGTATTTCGTGTCAATAAATGCATAAGTATTTGTCAAGTACGATTTGTATGCAGATTAACTTCTGTACATCAATTAATTTGTGGTCAGGGGTTACACAAGTTACGCGCTGACCCAGTTTTTAACTAATTCATTTTGGGGAGTGCTTCATTCGAAAAATAAACTGTTACAAACCGCTTCACATGTTAAGTTAGGGAACATATTTTACACGTTTTGTGTCATGTTGTTTTTTGAAGTTGACAGGATTTGAAACATGACGGTGTGTAGCTTACTTGATTATTTAAGGGCACTGTAGTTTATTTTCGTAGTCTGAAATATAAAATAAAAAAAAATAAAAAAAGACATGTCCGCTGAGTTTCTTGCACCGGTTCTTCTCAGGACGGAGGCGTAATTTTAGCGAACTGCTGGTAGAACTATTGATTTTATTTTTGACATTCAAAATGTATGTGTGTCCACATCTAATCTTCTTATATACAAAAATGAATTGCTGTTCGTTAGTCTCGCTAAAACTCGATAACGACTGAATCGATTTGGCTAATTTTAGTCTTGAAAAATTCGTAGAAGTCCAGGGAAGGTTTAGACGGTGAGAAAATTCACTTATGTGACGCAGACGAAGATGCGCGGGCCAGCTAGTTTGAAATAAATGATTTGACTTTGACTATCAAGGGGTCGAAATGTGTTAACCTCTACAACTGTTATGAATTTAAATTCATTCATTAGTTTTTGTGTGAAATAATAAACATCTATACAACTCACTAACTTTCGCATTAAGATATTTTCAAATCGATGACAACCACAATCATAACTAAGATATCAACAGTTAAAACCACATTTCAACACTACTATAGCTATCGAATAACCTAAATTCTACGCTAAAATCACATCCATTATACACTATCCCTGACTCATCAAAGCGCAATCTTCAATGAAACGAAAGCGTAAGCGTCCCAAACGAGCAGCCAATTTGTCATCGAAAATCGCCCTAACAAAATCCAGGCTCTTAACTTCGGCGGAGTTTCAAAAAAATCCACCCGAAAACGGCTAAGAGCGGTTAAGAGTGGTTTAATCCTGAAAATGCGAACACGGCAGAGGCGTGTCTGTGTTCCCGTGACAAATGGTCAGCTTGGATGATAGTATTGGCAGTAATGGTCGACGTCTAATGTCGGCTTTCTACGGAGATATTACGCTCGATTTAAACAAATATGGCTTGAAGTTGGGTGTGTCTGAGGCTACAGGGATATTAACAATAATTTTCTTAAATTGTGCATTATTTTAGGTTAAATTCATCTTGCAACTGAAAACTTATAAGCAATACGAATAAATTGAAACTACCTTCAATGTTTTCAATCAAGGGCTTCTGAAAACCTAGAGCTTGAATGAACTGTTTATTTTCAAATCTTTTGCTGTATTATTTTGTTCTATCTAGACCCAGTTTAGATACACGCATAAGTGTGTGCATTCTGAGTTCTAAACGAGTAGACGTGCAAATTGTTGCTGATAATTTTATTAGAAAAAAATAAAAACAGTTTAAAGTAACTTGTGTTATAGTGTCAAGTGAATAAATTCTACAATCAATTAGCAGAAATCAATGTACTTCAGGCATTTACCAACTGAACTGTGAAAAGGTACATCAATTTCCGACGTCGCTAGCAGCGCCCCTCACACCCGCGAGGAAAAGAGACGGTTGCTATTTTTGGTCTCACACTTATTTTCTACATACACGTATATATCTACAACGATGAGTTTACAAAGAACGTCGAATACAGGTAATAACACATCCATCGGCGGAAGCGGATCTACACCTGATCTACGAACTATGGAGCAGAGCGTTTTAAACTTCCCGTCTCGCAAAAGAAAAGAACCTTCCCATGATTGTGACTTTAAGGCTCAATTAGCAGAATTCCGCCAAGAGATAATGTCGTTTTTAACAGACTTCAGTCAAACACAAAAGCAGAACCTGTCAGAAATAAAAACTGAAATACAACAAGCAAGACAAATTACAGAAACAATTGTTTTAGAACAAAAATCAATCAAAACTGAGTTAGAAAAATTAAAATTAAACAATAACAACTTACAACATAGAATCGAGAAGATAGAAGAAGACATTTCTCTTGACAAACAGCAAAAAGATAAAACCACGAATAGTGCAAACCCGCTGCCGCTTGTGAACGAAAACACGGTTTTAGAGTTGCAAGATCGACAACAGCGCATAAAAAACGTAATTCTTACCGGACTACCCGAAATTACTTCAACAAATAAACTCATGAGATTCGAACACGACCGCAAGGAAATATGCAAAGTAATCGAAAATATAATCCCAGATTGTCCTATGCCAACATATATTATGAGACTTGGTAAATTTTCACCAAATAAGAATCGACCCATCAAGGTATGTTTTGAATCAGAGAAAACCGTTAAGTTGATTTTACGAAACAAAAATAAAAATTCCGACAGCCCGATCAAAATCTACGCAGATCAGACATTGCTTCAACGAGAATCTTTAAAAATTCTACGCGATGAACTACTAAAGCGCCAAAAGGCCGGAGAAAATGACATCACTATAAAATACATACGTGGTATACCAAAAATAACTAAAGTCGCAAAAAACTAAAAGTCGCAAAAACTAGCAGCTACTTATTAAGATGTATAGATACCAATAATGAAACGACGAATATTACCTACCAACATGTTAGTTGCTGTGAGGACATTATATATACGAATAAAAAATCTCTAAAATATTTATATACCAACATAAGAAGTTTGGTTAAATACAATAAGCTGGACGAAATTAAATGTATCTTAAGTTCTACGAAAACCCTAATACATATTATTTTACTCACTGAAACTTGGATTAAATCAGAATCTGAAGCTAAATCTCTTCAAATACCAAACTACTCACATGAATATCTATACAGAAAAGACCGACTGGGAGGTGGATTGTCAATATTTATTCACGACAGCATTAATTATGAAAATATCGAAATGAAATTTATTGATCAGAATGAGTTTCTTTGGATTCACTTGAAAAAACTGGCACTGGATGTAGGCCTCGTTTATAGACCTCCAAACACAAATGTGAAGAATTTTACTGAAGTTTATTATACTCAACTAAAGCGAAAGCAAAGAGCTATAGTTTTTGGAGATTTTAACATCAATTTATTGCAGAATGATCATCGCAAAACGGACTACTGTAACATGCTTGAAGAATTGGGATTCCAGACACTAAACAAGTTGAGTGATGACTATAGTACGCGAATTGCAAAAAAATCCTGTTCAATTATAGATCATGTGATTACAAACATTGAGGCTGACTCTTTTTGCTTGACCTTATTGGACACACCACTATCTGACCACAAACAAATTTTCCTAGAACAAAAAAAACCTGAAATTAAAACTAAAACATACTACGAATACCTGACTACTGATTACGATGCATTATATAAGTCAATGGAAATAAGCAAAAAGGAAAACTTTGAAGGAAATACAATTATAATTACAAGTTATGAAAATTTAGAGAAACATATATTACATAATATAAAAATAAACAAAATGAAAAAAATAAAAATAGTAAACAAACCACGCGAAGACTGGATCAACAAGGAAGTACTGGTCGGTATACGAAAAAGAAATTTAGCATGGAAGTACCATAAAAAGAACCCCAAAAGTGCTGAGTTTGAAGCATTGTTTAAAAAAAGGAGGAATGAAACATTAAAAATTATGAAAAATACTAAAAGGCGTTACTACTTAAACTCATTTAAAAAATGCGAGAAGCAGCCGAAGAAAATGTGGACTTTAATCAATTATCTTGCTATTAATAAATGTAAAAATAGTGCTATACCTTCGAAACTACAAATTGGTAAGTCAGTTATAACTAATAGTCAGGATATATGTAACAGTTTTAATAAATTCTTCTCCACAATTGGGTCTGCCTTGGCTAGTGAAATACCACATGTACCATACACACCTTACAACACTACATTAAACAGTAACCTAGACCCTTCTATAGCTGCAAATTTTAATTTTTTTACGCCGTGTACATGCAAACAGGTCTCAGAAATAATTGACAAGATGAAAAATAATACAAGTAGTGGTATTGACGGATTGACTGTTAAAGAATTAAAGTGTATTAAACCATTAATAATTGAAAATCTTACACATTGCATTAATAACTGTCTCAGTACAGGAAAATTTCCTGATAGCTTGAAAATCGAAAAAGTTAGTCCTATTCACAAAGGAGGTAAAAGAACAGACCCTAACAATTATCGACCGATATCCGTCCTGCCTATAATATCAAAAATTTTTGAAAAAATTATTTACTTGCAGCTTAATGACTACCTTACTAAAACTAAATTCTTGTTTAGCCAGCAATACGGATTTCAATCGAAATCAAGCACTCTTTCGGCAGCTATAGATTTAATAACTAAAATAAGGGAAGCTATAGATCAAAAACAAATTGCACTTGGTGTTTTCATCGATCTAAAAAAGGCCTTCGACACAGTCAGTCACACAATTTTACTTACTAAACTTAGGGAAGCAGGAATCGGTGGAACAGTATACAAAACACTAGAATCTTACCTTGATAATAGGTCACAAATAGTTAAAATTGGAAATTATAAAAGTAGCTTAGCTAAACGTATGTAAGTTTAAACGGAGTACCACAGGGTTCAATATTGGGCCCTTTATTGTTCCTCATTTACATCAATAACATCTCTAATTTAAATATAACTGGACAGATAACATTATATGCTGACGACACCTGTTTGTTTTATTTTGGTCCTGACATTAAAAGTATTACGGACGAAGCACAAAAAGACATCAACTTGTTAGGTCAATGGTTTTATTCCAATCTACTGACTATTAATACCAAGAAGACGGCCTATATGATTTTCTCAGCAAAAAACAAAAAAATACAATCTTATTTACCATTAAAATTTAACGATACGTTGCAATTATCCTCTCAAGAAAAATATCTCGGCCTAACTCTAGACTCAAGACTAACATGGAAAAATCAAATTGACAGCATAAAATCAAAATTACTACCACTTGTTGGAGCCCTGTATAGGATACGAAACTGTATACCGCCTAAAATACGGCCCCTTATTTACAACTCTTTAATTAAACCACATCTTGTATATCTAATTGAAATTTGGGGCAGTGCAGCTCATACTAATTTGCAAGAGATACAGATACTACAAAACAAATTAATCAAAATTTTATATAATTACGATTATTTAACTCCAACTAACGACATTTATAAAAATACTAAAATTCTCAACATTACACAATTATACAAATATACAACATGCATGCTTATATACAAAATTCTTAACAAAAACATAAAAACACAATTAGAATTCCCTATAATTACACACAAATATAACACACGACAGCGTAACAAACTAAAACGAACTGCCGCAAGAACCAGCTATGGAAGAAGAAATATAATGTTCCAAGGAGTTGAACTGTATAATTCTTTACCTAATGAAATTAAAACTGCTAAAAGTATAGCACTATTTAAAAAACGGTTAATACCATTTATTTTAATGTCTGATAGTGAATTAAACTAACATTAAGGAAAAATTAGTCTCAGATTGCCAATCATCAATATTTCAATGTACATTTTGTTTTTTAATTTTCTCAATCTAAGTGAATGATATGTATTGTTCTTTTTTGAGAAAAATAAATAATCTTTAAACCGAAATGAATGAATCTAACAACTTTTTTTGCAACTGACAAATCAATGAAAGTGCATATTCTAACACAACATCAACAAACCAAATTATCTCCTCTTTCTATTTAAATCGCTCGTAAAAAGTTTCTTCAATAAATAAAGAACTCAAAGGACGATTATTTAGGCGCAGCTCGTCGGGTAAAAAAGTGGAGATATGTCTGAGAGGATAAATTACCCTGGCGTAGACCAAGCGGACAGGGAAAAACCGTATTATTAGAATACGGAAGACCAAGGTCGGTGTCCCTGGAAATATAGCAGTTTTTGCCTTTCTGGATATGTATTGGAAAACGGGAACCTTGTGATTTTGAAATTGTTATGTCGTTTGCGAAACAATTTTGCATAAGATTTTTTTATTGATACTTTGTTGGATGAGCCAATGTACTAATTTATGCTAAGGGTGTCCATTGCCCATAAGGGTATTGCATATCAGAAAAGGGTTCTAAAATCCTTTGAAGGTATGTGAAGTCCCCAATCCGCATTAGGCAAGCGTGGTGGACTATGCCTAACCCCTCTTCGGAGGAGACCTGAGCTCAGCAGTGGGCAGTAATGGGTTGTTACAGTACAGTACAGTGTCCATTGCCCATGTCGCACCTACCTTCGCAATGCCAGCTGATAGTGAACTTGCCACATTTCCTTCTTTCGCTATACCTTATCTCATTAAGATGGTGTTTGTAGGCGACAGAATCAATAATTCATATTTTATTATATTCTAGTAAAGAACAAACTTGTGTCGACGATAGCGCCATCTATAAATAGTTCAAATATTTATTATTTAAACCTCTTTTGTGTAAATACTTTTTGAATTGTAATAGAGAATAGATATTGGCGCGCTTATTTGAATTTAGAACATTCCATTGCCGAATACAGACGTTTTGTACATTTTTTCAAAACTTTTTTTTTCTTAGTTTTATTTTATGATTCCTTCTTTACTTCTCTCTCACTGGCAGCATTCGGTTTTTTACAGTGTTGATAATATGTCTTTTCTTTCAACACCTTTCTATCTTTACATACGTCATCTGTCTCAAATGCTAAAACAATAATAAGTATGATTACCACTTACCGCCTAACAAATCCAAATACACTAAAGCGACCAAGACGTCATGCATCAACCAACGAGGATCCAGATCATATACTGCGAATGACTCTTGAATCTTCAATGTCGAGCATAGTTACTTTTAAGTTAAAGATTGGGCTACGGTATAAGTTATAAGCGATCTCGAAGAGCAAGTTTTTATTTTTGAAAGATTAATTGGTCTTAGATATTTTTCAAGTAATGATTACTGCCTACAATCATGTAGAAGTGTAATATCATCAGTAGAGTACATCGTTTTTACTTCGAACCGCTGCGCTCATCCACGGTTGGCTTCAAAAGATCTTTTAACCCCATACGATTCCGAATTTGAATGAACTCCTATCCACGCTGTTTTCGGAGTGCTTCTTTCTCTCGCCTAGATGGGGTCGGCGCAATATGTCCTCTCTCTCTACCCCGGAGAGTTTTGGCATATCCCTCATTAAATGATACAAAACGACGGCGCTGTTTAGTTTCAAAAACTATCTGTTTGTCGGAATCGATTGTCGTTTACAACTTACACCAGTTCTGTCGATGAAACCTTCTCTAGGTTGTTCATAAAGTTTTACTCCAAGGATCATTACGCGGGAATGCACCCTTAGTGCACTCTACTGTAATGTAGGTTTAATTAAACGCTATCTGCACAAGCGATTAAGAACTTCAGCTGATTTCTTAAGATGGCCGAAGTACAAGACGCTTTGTAAGTAAAACTGGAATTAAGAATCAGCACTTGACTTTTCGTTTTAAATAGTCGTGGTGGCCGAGTGGTTGAAGCGCTTGCCTTCCGTATGGGAGGTCACGGGTTCTAAACCGGCCGGCTTGTACCTAACTGACTATGCCTAACCCCTCTTCGGAGGAGACCTGAGCTCAGCAGTTGGCAGTAATGGGTTGTTACAGTTGACTTTTCGAAATGATTGTGATAACGATTGTAAGTGCTTGATGTTATTTCTAGATCTTTCCAGATCATGATTGTTTCAGAATACTAAATAATACTCTTAAAAGTCCTAGATTAAGTAGTAGTAGTAGAATTTACTTTATTGTACCAAAAAACACCAATTAATTTAAAAACTGATTAGCTTATAGTAGTTGTACAATATAGGCGGCCTTATCGCTATAGCGATTTCTTCCAGGCAACCTTAGGGTATGGAAACTGAATGGAAAAGTTATAAGTAGGCGTTTCAATACTTACAAAATAACAATAATAAATATATATATACATATAAGTATTTGGGGTACAAAGTGATATAATAATGAAAAATTACAGGTAAAGCAAAAAGGATAAATAATAGCAAATAGGAGACAGATTGTATAGCAGTCCTGTAGTAGTTATGACCTCAGAGTCAAATTAAACTGTTACGTTAGGTTTTTAATCGTAATTACACAAAGTAGTTGCTATAATATCTTTGGAGAATGTTCTTTGATAAGTTAGCTTGTCGTTAATAACTTACGCCAACCCTATCGATGAAACCTTCTCTAGGTTGTTCATAAAGTTTTACTCCAAGGATCATTACGCGCGAATGCACCCCTAGTGCACTCTACTGTAATGTAGGTTTAATTAAACGCTATCTGCACAAGCAATTAATTTTATTCAAGAAGTTCATTCGCTTTTAAGAATACGTAGATGTGCAGTTTCTAGGTTGAGTTATTTCGATATTATTTAAGTTCTGTTAAAATTATATAATTACATGTGCACTGTATTGTCGATTTTGACTTTTACTTGCGTTTCTACATTGGCTCCTCAACTTCCAATACACGCAAATGATAATTGGTGGGCCAACTGTCAAACGGTGTTTTATATAGTTTCAAAACCGGCCAATACATACTAAAACCCCGTTTACATGTGGCTCGGCCGTCATGTGTTGGACGTTGCGTTGATCTTCATAATTTCATCACAATTACCGTGAAAATGCCCTTCAAAATTTGTCTATTCGTTGCTGTGATTCAGAGTGAACGTAAAAAAGATCAATAATGGTAATTGCTCCGTAGAAAACAAGTTCTAACTAGCAAGCCAAAGCTAATGGCCACTTATGCCTATGTATCCATTTTCGGCCGTAAATTTAGCTCGAAAACCTGTAAAAAACTATTCTATACTAGCTGGCCCACACAACTTCGTCTGCGTCACATAAGGAAATTTTCTCACCGTTTAAACCTTCCTTGGACTTCTACGAATTTTTCAAGATTAAAATAAGCCAAATCGGTTCATTCGTTCTCGAGTTTTAGCGAGACTAACGAACAGCAATTCATTTTTATATACAGGGTGATTTCCTAGTGAGGGTACATATTGAAGGTCATGGTAGCTGATGGTTATATACGACCAGTAAAAATATTATTACCAAAGAATATGGCTTAATGCCTTAGTAATCGCAACTTAAAAATATCTAAAATTCTTGCAAAATTATGGTTTTTCGACAGCTGATGGGTGTGGCGGAGGTGTGGGGTGCGCGAGATCACTAGAGGTCGTTAGTCAACAGTCTTTTTATGTTTGAGGTAGTTTTGTCGAATTTAAATTTAAAAAAAAAAATGTAATTTTACCTATTTTTTGTAATATTCCGTATTAGAACAGAGTACTCATTACCCTCCTGCAATATGTACCCTCTCTAAAAAATCACCCTGTATATGAAAGATGAAAGATATGCATTTATAAAAGCTCATTTGAAATTGTAAATAAATTGTAATTGTAAGTGTAATGTAACTTCTGTAAGTATTTTTGTTATGTCGAAGCAGACATGTTGATGGATTGCATCGTTTCTGTTGATTGGCGGTCGCTATCTTCTATTTGAGGTACACGCGAACACCAAATGGATTCCGAACCTTCTATATCTATATTTTTTTATTTTCAATTGCAGTTCCAAAAACACTGTTAGTCGGTCCTTTTTTATTGCTATGTAGGCAGACGAGCTTACAGGCCACTTAATTGTTAGTGGTTACCGTCGCTAATGGACCTCTGCCATGTCAGGGGACACTGCATGACCACTAACCACGAATTACCTTTAAGGTAGTCTTCAAGCCTCGTTTGAAGAAGGACAAGTAACAAGTTGTAGCGCTCAAGAAACACCAAGGAGAGTCATTCACTACCAGTCGCTTATACTTCAGCGGACATTGAAGGAACGCTACTTACGACCTAACTTCAAGGACCTTAAGCATCGTTTGAGGAAGGAAAAGTCATAGATTCTCACTAGTAAAACATTTAGTCTACGATTTTCTTCTCAAGACTGCATTCACAAAGAAAACCTTTTGCTTCAAATACATAAATCACGGTTTTCTTAATCAAAACAAGCCAATTTCCTCTAAGATCGACCGATAATTCCTAAGAAATCAGTCGGTCGCTAAATCTGTGTTATAAATGGATGCAGAGTTAAATTCGCCTGAACCGACACTGAAAGCTGCAGGCGGGTTCCGTAGAATAATTTATTAAAAGCGCCCGGTCTCTGCTTTTGTTGAAAACAGGGCTGCCTGTGACCGAGATTTCAAATACTTTGAAAGCAATTTTCTAGGCGAGGTTGTGTAAAATGGTTATTTGAATAAAACGGGAATAAAATACTTAAGTTATTTTGTAATACTGTTTTAGATTTTTATTTGCTGCTTCCATTTATCTATTATTTAGATTTTAGGAAGCTCTATTTTGCAGAGCTCGTGTTCTCATTGTAACTTTGGTTGCAAAAGACACCATAGCTTATGTCCCTTAATTAAAAAGTAACGCTCAGCTATAACCTAATAATCACTTCGATATTCATAAAAAAACTGTTGAACACCTCTGACTTTTAAAAAACTGTCCTATTTAACACCCCTGGGCCCTGGTGTCACGGAACATCAATCATGCAAAGATGGCGCCTGTCCCGTTGTGTACGCAGCTTTATATTTACTCGCTCTACCGTGAACTACAATACTCGATAATGAGTACAGTGTTGAAACCGAGTCACTGCTCATTTTGTGAAATGTTAACTTGAAATAATAATTAAATTTGAGATTTAATTTAATTTTGAAATTAAATAAAATATTATTGTAGCCGTTGATCATTTTGTATCTCTGTAGGTAGAGTTCATAGCTGAGAAAGAAATTGACTCTGATTCGATAAACTATTGAAAGAAGACCTGACCTGACTCAAGGATTCCAGTTTTTACATGACGGTTGACATTACACATTAAATGCCGAATGAGAATTCCAATGTACATATTAACAATAGCCGTGCTAGTCGTTGAAATTACTTCGTTTCTTTGATCCTAACTTCAGTCATAATTTACCAGAAATTTTTGGTTTACCTATATTAAAACTGAGTTTATGATTTATACTACTTAAACCTATGAAAACATGTTACTGTGTATGCCTTTTTCTATGTTATTTATTAGTCATCGGTTCATTGTCTGTTGATCTGACTTGTATTATATAAATATGAAGGACTCCTGCACCCGTGATACAGTTTTTACTAGTACGGGCTCAGACGTTCCTTCCCACTATAAGCTTACCATGTAACGTCGGTTTAATTTGGTTCACCTTTGTTAGTCTATGTGGGAAATTTATATGTAACACTCATTACTGATCAATAAATACTTTTCATTTTCATTTTTTTCATTCCACAAAAATTATGCCAATATTCTTCCCGGCAAAGTACACGTTACTAAATTTAATTGTAATTCTTCGAAGAAAAACAATAAAGAACTTTCCGCCGTCGAAAATATTTAATGAAAAATCCCACAATAAAAATAAAAGTTTAAAATGTTTGTTGACGAGAACATTGTCAGAGCCTTTTATAAGTCAGGCGGAAATCAAATTTTCTTTCGGCAAATATGAAAAATATTTTTTTCCCGGCGTCGCTGAGTCCCGGGGAGAGAACTCAATTCATAAACTTAATATTATAAATGATATTTTCATTTAAAAAGGAAGCGGCTTCGGTCTCCTGCTTTCCTGAAAGGTAACGGGCAATAATTGTTCTTACTGTTTTATTTGGATAGTAAGTTCTTTAAGTAATCATTTTAAAAACGTACGTATCTTGCAGGTATGTAAAGTTTTAAATTGATGAACGATCCAGATTCAGTCTACAGTATTGTTAGTCATTTTCATCTTTGAAGATTTTCTAGCTATATTTCAAAATTATATTAGACATGTTTTCCATGAACACTTTAAAACAATTTTTCTCCAATATACAGTGCAATTTACTGAATCCCTAAAGCTTTAAGGCTTACTCCAAATATTTAAATTCAAAAATATATTACACAACCTCCTTTACATTCGCTAAACTAGGCACCAGACCTCATTACACTTCTACCCACACATTCTGAAGCCGTTGCCCGAAATGTTTCTGAATTTTCAAAGTAAATTCTATTTAGTTTCCTCCCGAATGCAGTTCGCTCTTTGTTCTCTAATTTCACGGTTTACGTTCAACTATGCTTATGTAAAATTAACGTGAATGCCCTCAATTTGTGCGGTAACTGGTAGGTTTAAATTTTTAGTCGTTTTTTGCTGTTTTATGGATTTTTAGATAGGTTTTTCCTGTGTTGATAGGAATTGGAACAGTATCTTTTGATAGGAAAGGATCTTGAGGGTCTGGAGGGAGAAACTAGACCAAGCCAATGCCCACAAGGGGCTGTAACGCTACTGATGATAATGATGATTGGATGTGTTGGGTTTTAATGTAGCAGTTAAGGAAGGAAATATTGATATCGTATAAACAACTAGATCAATGAAGTTTATTAACTAATTTATTCAGGTTTTTTATCAAAAATGCTAATTCAAAACTTGGACATAGTTTCATATATCTTAAAGCTTTACTTTTACTTTAGTTTGTGTACCTTTATAGTTGGGTAAACAAGGTGAAATATGATTAGTTTTACTATTATCTCTAAACCCTCCTACCACTCACCATCAATCTTAAAACGTTTAAGTTTGTTAGTTAATTTGTTTTCTTCGAATTTTAGTAATCTTAACCAGCCGACATGTCACAGCTTACTAACTACTTTTATTTATAAATTTATTTTATACGTAGGTAATGCTATAAGAAACCGAACAAGAACTGTGATGAATAACGGCCCCTTAATGCCCTGGTATTGCAAAGGTCCATGAGCGACAGTTACATCAATCTTGTAGGCCGTAAGCTCGTTTCTCTGTCTTGCAAAGAACACCAATTTCTGTATAAAAAAAAAACTTGAGAGGTGTGAAGGGACACCCGGATGGAACGAAGTTCCTTTCGATTAATAAGTGAGAATTATAATAAAATATTTTGATCACAGCGCCATCTAGCATTAATCATCTAAAACAAAAAAAGTGTCGTGACAACTTTTTCATAAGAATTTCCGTCTAGCCCCCTTTCGATAACGCGCAATAAGGAACTTCGTTCCAAAATGTAAACGATACAAAAATTGATGTTCTATACAAAGTGTAAATTCAAGTCATTACACCGCAGTCACTGGTTATTACGTCGAAACATTTTCTAGAATGTTCGTCGCAAAACAGAGTCGTAACGAGTAATGTTTAAAAAGTTCAGAAAACAGGTTCGTTTGTTTTTGCAACTTAATCACGAAGTCGACGAAGTTTTAAAGCCTTCGAAACGAAGTCGCGAAGCACTCGTAAAATAAAAATAAAAAGCGATCAAAAACGGTTTTCCGGATTCCGTTATAAAAAAAAAGTTTTTAGTCCCGAGACGTAACTAAAAGAGCTATTCAAGAAACTGAGTTGAAAATATTTTGTGTGTTTGTGTTGGTAATTTGAGGTATATTCCTATTTAGTGTTTGTATATTTTTGCATAAGCTCGTAAATTAGGATTATCTGAAATTTTTCTTGACTATTTGCGGTTCAAGGATCGTCTTTTCTGCAATGTTTAATATATTTTATGTTAAGTGTCTTTTTGTTTTTTGTGCTCATTAAAAATTATTTCATTTCATTCATTCATTATTTCATTTCATTTATTTCATTTCATTTCATTTCATTTCATTTCATTTCATTTCATTTATTTCATTTCATTTATTTCATTTCATTTATTTCATTTCATTTCATTTATTTCATTTCATTTATTTCATTTCATTTATTTCATTTCATTTATTTCATTTCATTTATTTCATTTCATTTATTTCATTTCATTTATTTCATTTCATTTATTTCATTTCATTTATTTCATTTCATTTATTTCATTTCATTTCATTTCATTTATTTCATTTCATTTATTTCATTTCATTTCATTTATTTCATTTCATTTCATTTCATTTCATTTCATTTCATTTATTTCATTTCATTTATTTCATTTCATTTATTTCATTTCATTTATTTCATTTCATTTCATTTAAGTTTTATGAGTGAAAAAGAGATAAAAATATTTTCTCGCTACATTCTAAAATTAAAAAATAATACTGAAAAATTCACTACAACTAAGTCGTCTTCCTAAATATATGTTTACTCCAAAAACCTTCCTCTACGTATCACATTTATCCAATTCCAATCCGAGGTTTCAACGGGACAAAATTAATTCTATCCGTGCAAAGCTTGTGGACCTTTATAAATCTTAGATTTCACCTTCAATACTCTGGAGAATAGCAGCATTTCTCAAGGTGCGGCCGTAAACCGGTACATTTGAATCGCCATTATGGCGGGTAGTTGGTAAATATTTGATCGTACTCGTCGTGTTACAGAGGAAGACTCATTGATCGTTCGGACGCCGTGCGGACTGGACGTTTTAGCGTTAATGTAATGAACGTTTATTGTTTCTCTTGAAATCGTTGTTTAGATTCAACTGGATTTATTTGTTACTGCTTTTTTCTTATATTATGTTTTACCGTTTGTTTTTTTCGAGTAAGTAAAATTTCTTTATGTGGTTGATATAAATACGTGGTTGGTATATTAAACGTAATATAGGATTTTAGAAACTATGTTTTTTGCCGGAAGAGTGTCAATATTGTGTTCGGTGTAATGAAGCCAAATTTAATTGAAACACGACTTCATAATATAAAATATAATAACCGTAAAACACCCACACGCAACATTTACCTCGCCCTAAAAATTCACACGAACAGAATCAATTCTCTATCAATTACGGGCCACACAAATTGTTTGATGTTCGATTAGTAAGCACACGATTGGTGAGCTCTGATATCGATAATTACTTTATCGAGTCGCATCATTCGCCACGAAATCGATTCAACTACGATTGATATATACAGGTATTAGTGTATCGATTTTAGTGAATTTATATTCATAGGCTTTGGTTGTTGTAATCCCGACCTTGTTTTCCAACGTTACGTAGTTCCAAATTAAGTCTAAAATCCTATTGATTAAGGATGGTTTAAGTCTGTCACTGATTTTAACTATGAACAAAGGCATAGAAACTGATGAATAGTGGAATTGGTATTTAATTTAACTACCATGTATCAGTTCTATCGAGGAATATAAATATATTTCATCTTGCTTACGATTTATGTCTTAAATTAGCTAATTTACTTATCATAATACTTTTTGAAAGGTACATAAAGTTATACAAACTTTAAGATTTTTAAAATTTAAGTCAGTAAAATACAAAACTGAAGTGTATAATATAAATCTACAAACATGCCTGAAGTCTATAATATAAATCCAGTAAAATTTAAAACTGGAAAAGCTAGCTTAAACCCTATTAACTTTAATAATCCAATAGCCGAAACCACACTCAGGTGAACTAAACCGAAATCCGTTTCAATTTTCTGCATCGAGTCTCCAAAGATTTGAACTGTAAATCGTGGGGTATTGGTCCTGTCTTTGAGGTTGTCCTGTGGTTCGGAACTAACACGGTATCCATTCAGGTTGAAATGAGAGGATTGCTCGTTCGGACACGAGTGCAATTTCAATGCATTTGTAAAAGGTGTCCGGAGGTGAAAAGGCGGTAATTTATAGAAGTATTTTCACTAGCTTGAGTCTTTTGGCTTGAAGAGGCTGGTGTATTGACTGCTCTGTTTCATATGGATTTGGTGATAGTTTGTTTGTTTATGTTGATGTTGAGGTGTTTCTGTTTGTTTTAATTATGTCTGCCGTTAACATTGCTATCATAATTGTTATTTTAGTTATCTCTAGAACATGGTTGATATTTTATAATTGTCGAATTACAAAGCCATTATGTTTGTTTGACAAAGTTAATACGCTTTCTTTGGAACAATGTATCTTGTAGCGAAGCTTCCAAAACTTACCGATATTACCCACCTACCCAAATTCGAAATCGAACGCAACCTTTAACTGAATCGCTCAGCATTCTCATCCACGTCTACACCCACACTTTGTTTTGACGTTGTAAACAGATTTAATAGGGCCACGTTTCGGGACTTTATTTAATGCATCAATGCTTTAACATGTCATTCGACGTAACGTTTTCACGTAGTACCTCTGAGATGGCTTCTACGATCCCTTTAAGATTCTGTCATGCAGGAAATTGGTCGCCGTATGTCATATTTTGTTGCGAATACTTGAGTCTGTGAATTGTGGAACGGATATTTTTATGTTTTTGAGCGTGTTTTGTTATTGTTTATGTTTGTTATGTTTTATGGGATGATTTTGAGTGGTTATATTTTTTCGTAGTTAAGATTTTGTAAGCATGCTCTGAAATGGTTTTCGATCTCCCACTACTCATCACTGCTTTATCTCATAAATCTATGGTTATAAAATTGTAATTAGATATTTAATATTTCTATTTAAGGAGACCTTTTTGCTGTGCCAATAAATTTCAAGATCTTGTGATATCTCAACCAGTATGTATTTTGTCTTATGTTAGAGTAACATGTAGTTCTTGACATGGTTCTACTTTCTATATGGCATTAATGATATTTGCGAGTATAATTGACAAAAAATAATTACCACCAGTCTACATCAATATCGCTAATAGCATTAAAACAACAATAGAAACAAACAAATTGAATATCAAATACCCAAGGTTCAAGCAAAACGTAATCACTTAGGAACAGATACTGTCAATAAAACTGACATTAAGCTTGAAGACTTGTCAGGCTCTGACCTAAATGTGTCATATTATTGAGCTATAAATACTCCTAAACCATTAATGGGGACCTCTATAATGACAGTGGTACTAAACAGTGAAGGTTCTAGTTGGCTGGTTCTTCACCCTTGCCCTTACAATTACGTCGATATTCCGTTGATACGGTGTTCCTTATCTGATGAAGTGTTTAAACGGAAGGTCGATATACAAGATATGCAATGAGTTATTAGATTTCAAGAGCATTGAAGATTGAAGTATTATCTGAATATCTTTGTTCATAATATGTATTACTTGCCTAAATTAAATATAAATGCAGAGGTTCATGATCGACGGTGACCGCTTACCATCAGGTGGGCCGTAGGCTCGTTTATCTATCTAGCAATAAAAAAAAATAAAAAAAAATTATAATATTATACTTTTATGTATATTTAGCGGTCTCATACTTGTTAGGGGGTAGACAGATTTGTTTTCTCCTAAATTTACCCGCAGTATCGTCTTCTCGTGATCATGACGTTTTTTAAAATTGAGATATCGAGACCACTCAATTAATTAAAAATCGTGGAAAGAACCCGTTTATTATGCATAAATGTAGAAAACCGCGAGTGTTTATTACAAATCTATACTAATATTATAAAGCTGAAGTTTGTTTGTTTGTTTGAACGCGCTAATCTCAGGATCTACTGGTCCGATTTCAAAAATTCTTTCACTGTTGGAAAGTCCATTTATCGAGGAAGGTTATAGACTATATTTTATTTTCAAAAAAATTAGGGATCCGCATGAAAATATCGAATATGTAACAAAAGGTGAAAAATCGAAAACCTATTTATGCGTACGCTGCAAAAACTATTCTATATTTTTATTATCTTTCTATCTATTTATATTATTATGTCTTTTGACATCTAACTATCATAGTTTAGTCACAATAACCGCTTTTTATTTATGAAAAATATTTTTTCCTCCCAAGATTGAATTTAACGTTAAATGAGTATCGTTATATTAACCCTTATCCAAATTAAGTATTTTGTTATCAAGAGTATTAATGTAGAAGTAAATTACTTTTTGTTTTATTCCAATCAGACTTTTCGTTTAGAAGTTATTACGAGTATAAAACGCAATGAATATGTGGGGCACAGCGGGCCGCGAAAATAATAACTCGACGGCATTGCGAGTACTGTTTGAACTCCTTTGTAACGCAAACGAAGTTGCGTGGGTCAGCTAGTAATATTATAATCATTAAATTTTTCTCATAAGCTGTTCCCTTCTTCGTATTGTTTATTAATACATCACTAAATTTGTTTTTGAGTGCAATAAAGTGTATTCATCTAAATACGGACCAGAAACACCGCAATAAATAAATTTTCTAACCAATTTCTTTCAGACAAGATTTGGTTCGGTAAAATAACGAGAGCTCTTCAAAGAGCCGAATAAATACAATTTTATTTTAAAACCCCGTCTCCATTTGATTTTCTGTTTGCAACCGATTCTTTTGACGGGCTCTTGCATTCGTCTGAGGATTGATTTGTGTTTGTCAGTTCGTTAGGTCTATTCTAGATGTAAGAAGGGAAGCTAGGATGCACGTGTTTTGTATGAGGTTCGATGTTTTAGTATGTAAAGTTTGTGACAGATGAATTATTGTTGATTGAAAATTACGAGTATCAGTATTTGTGGCGAGTTTTAGATTTTAGTTTTAATATACTAGTTAGTAGTAATAGTTACTAGTCAATAAGTTTTGTACAGACGCATTATATTTATGAATACTTCGTAATTATATTTTGACGCAAATTACATCCAACACCGTCTGTTAAGTAAAAATGTAACTTAAAAATGTATTTTTCTGTTGTTCTAAACCCGATGCCTTAAAACTTAAGCTCAATTGATAAGTAGATAGATTACCAACCGGTGTTGTCACATGCAAAAGCATAAAGGACAACCTACATATCCATCAACAATGCTCTTAGAAATACCTATAAATATGTATCAAAGCTTATATTACTAACAACACGTTAGATTTACAAAATTCCAATTACATTACAACAAAACAAATCCTTGAATAACATTACGTACAATACGTGCTAAATATGTATTTGCTAACGTATGCCTACATTTATTTTCGTATCCACGTAACATTTCAGTAATATAAACCTTTCAGGAGCCCGCTAAACACGTGTCCCTCTTCAATATATCAACTCGTTCGCGAGTACATCTCACCCCTTTATCGTGGCAATCCGCCCCGCCTTTGCTTCGAAACCACGCGTACACTCGCTCTTACATAACAATAATGAATGTAGATATGTATAGGTATAGGCTGCGGGTTCGATAAACGGTCGGTTGTGGCGCTATCTTGCGGGTGGAGTTGGAACTACGTTTAGGTTTGGAAAATGTTTGTTTTCTCTGTGACGTACGTTGGGTATAGCTTGCGGTGCTCGATTAAGAGATGGCGCTAGTTGTTATGTTTGAGTGTTGCGTAATTTGAAAATGGGTTTTTGTATAATTTTCGAAATATTTCTTTGAATATAAGAACTTCTGAAATAATATCTTTTAAATTTAATAGACTAGTTTTGTTATATTTCCGAAAATTGGAAGGCTTGTCGACTTTAAACTTCCATACTTACGACATACTTGGCAATGAGAGAAATGAAGAATGTTTTACTAGTTTTAATTACATTATGACACTCACGAATAACGTACCTTTTTTTACTAAAAGAACTTACAAAATCGGTTCATTACATCTAAAGATTACCATTACAACTTCACAAATATACGCCATTTTTATAGATATAGATTTACATAAGGTTTCATTAGATATTAATATAATGTTTTGTTTCAGCTCACGGAGCTCGAGCAGCGGGTCCTGGAAGCCGAGGGGAGGGCAGAAGAGGCGGAGGATAAGGTAACTAATGTTTATTCTTTGAAACTATAAACGAACTAAAAATATTACATATGAGAGTCATGATACTTGACACAGAACAACAATACAGGGTGGATCTGTAACTCTGGACAATCTCACGTGGGGTGAATGACCTGCCGAAATAAAACTTAGAACCACTTTTATTTTAGGAATTGGTTTAAAATAAAAAAAATCATCATAGTATGGAAGTCCGCAACGATAGTCGTACGTTTTCTATACAATGTCAGAAAAAAAGTTTAACCGATCCAAAAAATAAAAATGGTGCTAAGTTGTATTTTGACAGGTCATTCATCCCACGTCAGATTGTCCAAAGTTACAGATCTACTCTGTTTAGGAGAAAGTCGTACAAGATTGTCAGTAAATAGCACTGTGGATCATATTTACGTTTACGTATTAATTTAATGAAATATATTCTTAACTAGCTGACCCGCGCAACTTCGTCTGCGTTGCAAAGGGGTTCAAACAGTACTCGCTATGTCGTCGCGATATTATTTTCGCCGCCCGCTGTGGGTGTATTAATAAAGTTGCGTTTTATACTCGTGATAACTTCTAAACGAAAAATACGATTGGAATAAAACAAAAAGTAATTTACTTCTACATTAATACTCTTGATAATATAATACTTAATTTGGATAAGGGTTAATATAACGATACTCATTTAACGTTAAATTATTTTTTAGGACATTTTTTTTATTTTTATAAACATAAAAGCGGTTATTGTGACTAAACTATGATAGTTAGATATATGCTGTCGCGGACTTTTTTGTTTGTCTTCAAAAGACCTAAAAACCCGTAGTACATCATTTTGTTCTATTGTTAATAGTTTTTGCAGCGTACGCATAAATAGGTTTTCGATTTTTCACCTTTTGTTACATATTCGATATTTTCATGCGGATCCCTAATTTTTTTGAAAATAAAATATAGTCTATAACCTTCCTCGATAAATGGACTTTCCAAAAGAAAGAATTTTTGAAATCGGAGAGTTAGTTTCTGAGATTAGCGCGTTCAAACAAACAAACAAACAAACTCTTCAGCTTTATAATATTAAGTATAGATTCATCTATAATACGTCGGCTGTTACGTCTGAAGATGATAGGTAGTGGATGATTTGTCGAAGTAAAATACATATTTTAGCTTTACAGTTAGATGAAACATAAAAGTCACTAGAGATTAATTAAATTAAGATTTTGTTTTTCTTATATCGTGTTCGGTCTCCGAATATCGAAGGATATTAGTTTATTTAGAGGCAAGATTTTTGTTTGTCTCCATGTTAGCCAATAAAAATAAACAGAATTTTGAAATTACTCGTAGTTTGCTCTCTATTGTACACTAATAGATTGATTACTTCTTCAGTATTTAATTGAGATGTATATCTGAAAAAAATCCTTGATGAAAAACTTCTTTAAACACAGTAATCACTGATAAAAAATACAAAACAAAAAGCTTTGTTTTCCAACGATTTAATCGTTCCATTTTAACGAAGCAATCTTCCCTTCCGGAAATTCCTGATCAGGAAAAATCTGCAGCTGCGATTTCATTCAAAAATTCTTTCCCCCATTTTGTAAGGAAAGTGTTAGTCATCGGGTCAGCGGAGGTTCCATTAATCCGACATTGTCAGACCCGCCCTTTGTCTGACGGGGACCCTCGTCATCGTTGTTTTGACAAAAAAGATAGTGTGTATAGGACATTTAAATTAAGTTTTTTAGTGTCATTAATCTTGGTTCTACGTGGAACATGTGAGTTTTTTTTTTATTGCCATGTAGGCAGACTAGCCAACGGCCCACCTGATAGGAAGTGGTTACCGTCGCCCATGAACCTCTGCAATTTCAGGGAACACTGAGGGGTCGCTACCTACGACCTAACTTTAAGGACCCTCCTCAAGCCTCGTTTTTGGAAGAGATGGTTTAAAAGATAGGGATAGACAACTTCAAAATAGAAAAGCAAAGGGAAACGGTATCTTAATCTTCCTAGGACTAATCACTCATTACAAAATATAAATATATAGATAATTTCATGCATTTTGAAGTTCTTGTTTCGTCACGAGTCTTCTCGTGATCATGACGTTTGCAACAACGTTGAAATATCGAGACCACTCAATCAATTAAATATCGTGTTAAGAACCCGATCAAAATGCATGAACGTATCATAGAAAACCGCGAGTGTTTGAAAAAGATAGATAATTATTTTTTGAATAACCACATAATGCATAAAAACAATAAATAATTACAAATCAGTTGTGTTATACGATAATAGTTGACAGAGTACTGCTTCTTTACAAAAGTATTTATGATTAAACTATGTCAAAGCATTTTGAGTAAAACTCGTAAAACATCCCTGAGTAGAACGTTTAAGAGACCCGCTGACAACTGAGGGATGGGGGCTAAACGTGTATAACGTGGTCGCGACGAGGGTGAAATGTACGGACAGAAAAACAAACTGAGATTTTCTATAATATAATACCTATGTCAAATAGTCAGCACTTCTCATCGACATATTATATGGAACGTGTCGTTGAAAATTTTATCGAAAGGAAAATTTGAAGTTCTTTGGTTACCCAGATGATGTTACAAATGTTACAAAAATATAGTTTACGTAGTAATTAAAAAGCCTACTCTGTTAAATGTATTGTTCTATTAACCACGTGATAATACTATTACTAATACCGTACCGTTACTCTGACTAAGATCTTTAAATAACAATGTTGTTGTCAAGCTGTTCGGTTTCCTGCGATACAGGCTTGACCTAGTGCGGGGACCATTGTCATAGATGTTAAGTTGTACATTTTTTTTAGTAAAATAAACTATTTCATTTCATACCTGAGCAACTGGCCCAAAATTAGTACTATGTTTTTATAATTAGTTGTACGTTATTATGTATTTTTGGTTACCAACTCTTAAACCACATTTATAGAACTACCAATGTAGTGTAACTATGTAGTAACTTCTACATCTGGGTAAAAACAACTTCGAAAAAGAAGCTAAAAAGAGGATTCAACTGGGTTGGGCAGCATTTGGAAAACTACGTCGAGTCTTCACGTCATCCATTCCACAATGCTTAAAAACAAAGGTTTACAACCAGTGAGTCCTACCCGTTCGAACATACGGTGTTGAGTCGTGGACACTCACGGTGGGCCTAGTCCGTCAGTTCCAAGTTGCTCAGCGAGCAATGGAAAGAGCTATGCTTGGGGTCTCACTGAAGGATAAGATCAGAAATGAAGTTATCCGACAGAGAACTAAAGTAACCGACATAGCTCTGCGAATCAGCAAGCTGGAGTGGCAACGGGCTGGGCACATATGTCGAAGAACTGATGCCCGATGGAGTAGACGGGTTCTAGAGTGGATACCGCAATGTGGTAAACGTAGTGTTGGGCGCCCCCCTGCTAGATGGAACGATGACCTAAGAAAGGTGGCCGGTAACAAGTGGATGAGACGAACAGAAGATTGAGCTCAGTGTCGTATTTTGAGAGAGGCCTATGTCCAGCAGTGGACAAGTGTGGGCTGATGATGATGTAGTAACTATGTGTAGAAATGTAGGTATTTCAATAATAAAGACATAAGATAACCGTACATAATTAACCACTCGTCTGAGGCACTCAAATGCACTAGAAAACAAACACCAATTTTGGTTAGTTCCTAGTTGTATGGATAAATGAGCATCATAATACGGGAAAACCATAAAATTTACCATTATTCTTCTGTCATCAATACCAGTGTTGGCGAGCGCAGACAAGTGCATTCCCTACGTAGGGGATTGTATTTATTGATTTTATGAATTGCCGGATTATGTGTATGACTCACTTTTCTAATCCATTCTGCCATGAATTGTTTATTATTTTATTATTTTATTTTAATATTCCAGAGAAACTAACAGCTCACACTTATTTAATTAAAAGTATGTAATAGGTCTTCATTTGCATCTCTGTTTTAAAGTATTTCTAAATTGTTACTTAATGGTTTATATGTGCACATGTAATAAGCATTTTTAATTATTTAAACTAATACTTAATGAAAATGGGTAATGTTAATTTAATCTGTTCAATTTAATTAAACAATTATTAAAGTCACCGAATTAATGTAGGTAAATGAAACCTAGAGACAAACATTTCAAGACTACCGTTTTACTATTGCGTATCGACATAATATATTAACAAATATAAAAAAAACAACATATTAAAAAAAAAAGACATGCCCGCCGAGTTTCTTGCGCCAGTTCTTCTTAGGACGGAGGCGTAATTTTGTAGTAAAACTTTTGATTTTATTTTTGACATTCAAAATGTATGTGTGTCCACATCTACTTTGAAATAAATGATTTGACTTTGACTTTGACTTTGACTTTGACATAACAATAATATGTAGATTGCAAAATATCGTACTTCGGAAATTTTCCCTTAAAGAATTACGACACTCACGACCATCGTGAATTATTATGAAAATGTATTGTAGCTTTCTATGATAATCTGCTGAATCTGCAAACTACAATTAGTTGTAATATAATCAATAACTCAATAAGGTAATAAAATATACTATTAGAGTAGTTTATACAAATAGGTATGATAAGCTTGCAACATAATGTCCTACAAATTTCCGAACAAAGTCCTTACAGAATATTATATAACTGATATTCCTGAGAGTAAACAAACGTGTAATATTTTTTCCTAGCTCAACTATTTCGGGCATCACGTAAAAACGATAAAATTCCCTAATGGCCGCTCTATAGCCCTTTCCTGAGGCATGCATATAAAACTACTGATGTATTGACACTTACGGAATATTACTGAGAATAAATACATGCTTGAATTATAAGTCATATTCTTGCAACTTATTAATATAACATATACAGGGTGTAAGTCGTGGTGGCCGAGTGGTCGAAGCGCGTCCTTCCGAACGGGAGGTCGCGGGTTCAAATCCGGCCGGCTTGTACCTCTAAATCTAAATGTGAAAAAGATTTATGTGCGATTTTGCACAACACCACTGGCTAAAAACGGTGAAGGAAAACATGGTGAGAAAACCTGCATGTCGGAAAAGGGTTCTAAAAATCCTTTGAAGATATGTGAAGTCCCCAATCCGCACTGGGCAAGCGTGGTGGACTATGCCTAATCCCTCTTCTGAGGAGACCTGAGCCCAACAGTGGGCAGTAATGGGTTGGTACAGGTACAGGTATACAGGGTGTATATGTCACCGGAAATCAAAAATTTCAATAAAAAAAAAATTTCATCATAGTATGGAAGTCCGCAACGATAGTCGTACGTTTTCCATACAATGTCAGAAAAAAAAGTTTGACCGATCCGATAAATAAAAATGGTGCTAAGTTGTATTTCGAAAGCTCATTCTCCCCACGTTAGATTGTCCAAAGTTACAGATCCACCCTGTAGGTATATTACACGGGTCAATTACGATTAGACGGAAAAATACATGGCGAAATGAACCAAATATGAAAAAAAAACATCGTTTACACTTTGGAGTACCTATTAAAGAAAAAAGGTGTTTAATTTTCTTTTTTCAAGCTAATTACCCGGAAACACATAGATCAGTTTTATTACTATATACTTTACTCTCTACTTAGAAATAGTTTTTAATATGTATAGAAACCCAAAATTACATTGCTTTCAAAATGTTTATTTTTTGCTGAGTCTAGAATAACCTCAATATTCCTGGTTTATATGATGGATATTCATTGCATCAAAAATAAAATGTAGTTTTAGAACTCGTGTTTCATGTCATTGAAAAGTTCCGTTATTAACATTACTACATCAAATATAGTGAATTGCTACAGCATTCCTAATAGTATTTAACGACTAAAATCACGTGCATCACAATAATAATAATATGTAATTACATCACGGAATGTTTACCGTGCGCTATGACGTAACCCTATAGAATTCCAACCCCACGTACCCCTGACGTAATTAATCAAACAAAAACATACTTTAATGCACCACATTAAAACTCATTTATCAATAAAAAGTTTTTATTCAATCGTTTTTTTTTCTATCAAAAAGTCTGGCAACAATGGAGCGTTTCGGCCACCCTTCCGCGCATGCGTTCAGAAACGCGACTAACTTCAAACACACAAACCAAGCCACAGAACGCATCAACTTCGTCCCAATACTGTATATACATAACAATTTCGATTCATTATTTAGCCTTTATAATAAATACGAAACGTAAAAAAATCCGTCTCATTACAATTAATAAATAAAAACATAAGTTTATTTAAGTAAGTGCACGCGACGCGAACGACACGAGAACTGTGCTTGTATAGATATACTTTGATCAATAAGAGCTCTTTATTAATTTATTTGTTTCGAGATAAGAAAGTATCGCTATACGGCAGCTTTGTGCACTTTATATTGTGATATTACACCCATTTCGGCCTAAAACGTACAACGAAGAAGTTTTAATATTAGTGTTTATTTTTTACCGTCAATTTCATAGTAATCGGGTTAGTGATAGTGATAATATGTCTAAACCTAACACGCTGAAGGCACACAGGCTTAGCGCTGAATTCGCTGAGAAACGAGGACAGTTCATCAAGAAAACAGATCCATCGAATTCATAGCAATCACCAGTGAGTATTAGTTTCAATAATATTTTGAATTTGGAATGACATGTGACTGGCTGGATGCGTTTCGAGATTCGAATCATTTGAAATACTATCAAAATTCTATCGAGTTTTTGAATAAGTTACAATTCATTTGAAGTCTATTATACCTTAGTTCTACCAATACATAGTTACTCTAGGTTGTAAATGATCATGACTCGGTTGTAGATATTACAAACATCCAAAATGATTTGGAACCAGTATCTTTCACTCTACTAATGATGTTAAATATTTCGTTCTACAACTACAACTTAGACTGAATTAGTTATCAATGAAACATCAAAATAGTGTACCAGTGTGTAAAATATAAAAAATAACATTAGCTTCAATCGTTCCCCCTTTCAACATTTCAGAGACTATTTGTACCAATATACATATTTTTAAAACAAACAACATAAAATGAACATCAAATGTCAGTATTATACAAACCAAAGCTTATTATTCGAGAAGCTGAATTCTACGACAAAAGCAATATGGCTGCCGCTCAGCTGTTCCGTATAGTACGCAAGCGCGTTGCGTTTCCCGCCTTGAGTCTAATTCATTCCATTTTCAAATACCTGTCATTGTCTTTGTTTAAAAGAGGTTGTAGGTATTATTTTACGTGTATTAGTCTAAATTCTAGATGCAGTTTGTATCTTCTTATATATAAAAATGAATTGCTGTTCGTTAGTCTCGCTAAAACTCGAGAACGACTGAACCGATTTGGCTTATTTTAATCTTGAAATATTCGTAGAAGTCCAGGGAAGGTTTAAACGGTGAGAAAATTTCCTTATGTGACGCAGACGAAGTTGTGTGGGCCAGCTAGTTAGACATAGAATTATAAGATTAAAAACTGATACCATTAAGTTATAATTAAGTTCCAGTTAAATAAAAACGTATCTTGTTCGCGAAAGCAAATTTAAACTGTTAAACTGCGGTGAAACTTAACTGTACGTATTAAAAAAAGATAAGACAGACTCCTTATTTTCGACGTCTTTACTCTACGTGTATACTGCCTCAATTAAATAATGTATTTTTTATTGATATTTATTTATTTGGATCTTCAACAAAGGCAACACATACAAAAATCAAATTAAAAAACTCAATATATTAGATACCTGTGCTTCAATAACAGTGACATGCACCTGATCATAAGTGGCGGGACCTCTACTTACGACAGACCTATAGACTATTAAGAAGTTATCTCTTCTTCTTCAATATAAAATCGAATGTTCAGTCTTATTTACCTGAAATAATTAAAAACCAAATCCACAAAAATCTAGTACAAAAATCACGTAATTTAAAAGGTTAGGATTACTCTGCTATTTTAGTTCCTAAAAGCCTTAGCGAATTAAGATCTGATAAACAATTTAATGGAAGTTAACGCGGTTACCCTAACTGCTTACCACTTAGTAAGCGGTTCGAACTATTCACACCTTTTATCAGATGTACTAACGATAATAAAAAGCTTAAGTGAATCATTTCTTATTTACAAAATGTTTTATTAATACCTACAGTCTTTTGGTAGTTTTACCTGGAAAGTTTTCCGGGAGTTATTCGGCTGTTATCTATCGGTAGGCGATAGATAACAGCCACTCATTGCCCTGGCATTGCAGAGGTTCATGAGCGACGGTGACCGCTTACCATCAGGTGGGCCGTAGGCTCGTTTATTATCTCGTTTGTTATCACGCAAAAAATAAATAAAAAAAAGTTTTGTAATTTAATTGATGTGCTCCTTTCGAATTTCAACTTTGCCACCTCGTAGTTTTGCGGTTCACGCCGAAAAATGGCATCTAAAAGTAGTTATGTTTTAGTTTGTAATGGCAAAGTTTTAAATGAGTCTTTAATTTGCGATAGATGAATTCAGTGTCTCTTATAGTTCAGGATGCATGACCAACTGAAATCAGGTGGACCGTCAGCTAGACCTGCTAAGGCCATAAATAAATAAAAAAATATAAATGAGACTAAAACGCAGGCGAAAGTTTACCAAACGGATACTATCTACCAACCCGTATATATTTTTACACATTTTATATCTTTATTCCTGTGCTTCATCCCAATCAGGATATCAAAGCAAGCTGGGGAATAATTTAACTGGTATAACTTGGAGATTTCACTCAACCATCTTATCGTAGGTACACGATCATAAAATCATCCTGATATAGCTTTAAACAATGTATTTTAAAGAAAACTTTTAAATCCAATCCACTTTCAAGATCCTGGATATCATCTAGCAGTAGAGTGCTAGCTAAAACGAGTAAAACGAGTCCAAGCACGAGGTATATCTTGTTTAGCCTATGAGCATTGAGCACCTTCCGAATCCAACATCAGATCAGCGCCATTTTGTCATATTATTGCAATCCTATGCGGGACATCTACGTGGAAGATGTCAGCTCAATCGGAAACCAGGAAGTTTGTCAGATTTAGCTTGCAAAATTCCACCCGAACTTTTACATAGTTACATAGATACATACCTACATATTTACATCCAGTGAAAGTTGGTATAAAGCTTGTAAAAATCGATATAAAATCAAGAGTCTCAGTATATTAAGCTGTTAATATTAGGAGGCGTTTCTTAATAATTCATGAGCGTAGTATGACGCATTGCGCATTTACATATATTTGAGCACGCCCCGGACCATTGGACGCAGCTGCCGATGCAATACAATGTTTTATTGTTTTTCTCTTTCAAGAATTTGCATTTAGCAGTAATTCTTCGTATACGTTTTGGTAGGGAAATGTACTGGAGGAATGATACCGAAATTATTGCAAGAATAAGTTAGGATCGTTTATATTTATATAATGTAATAAAATTGTTTCCTGATGTTTTTTGCGTAATATGTCTAAACTATTTTACTACCAATGACGGCTTCGCGACAGGAAAGTGTGCCGCAGTGCGTAACGCGTCGCGCCATCCCGGACCTCGGACGCTGACTGTGAGCGGTTGGAGGTTTTAGTGAGGTTCAACTCCCACATACATCGGCGATTTCCTCCGACTAACCAAAAAAAAAACCAATGACAGCTTTAGAAGAAATATATAGTTAAAATCGGAATAAAACATAGCCTTAAAAACCCAGACGCCAAATATCCAAGCACCCATGATTAAATCCAATTAAAATTAAGACGAACACACGTACGCTGATGCAACAAAAAACGTTCCTCATTCCGGAAGTCACGTCTCCAAATGTGTCTGGAACGAGGCTGACACTTCCGTCGGTCCGGCTACTCCTATTGACATTCCTGGAGCGTCCGTAGTCACTAGTCAATGATCCGGAAACGGAACTAATCAGCTTTAGACATGGCAATGATAGAGGCAGACTGTATGACGATTATATTAGCGGAGAAATATTTAGGTTTTGTTGATGAAAGTCGAGGAAAGTCATTTAAAGTAGTTCGTACAGCGGCCTCGTATTGTCCCATGACATTTCAGAGGTCCATGTAGACAGACGAGCCAACGGGCCATCTGATCGTAAGTGGTTACCGTCGCTCATGAACCTCTACAATGTCAGAGGATACTGAGGGGTTGCTACTTACGACCTAACTTTAAGGACCTTCCTCAAGCCTCGTTTGTACTACTTACGATCAAGTGGCCTGTTAGCTCGTCCAAGAATCTGAACTACCTTAACTACTTATTGAAAGATAATATCGTATGCGCTTAATTGGCAACAATCAAATAACACTAATAATACTAGTGATTGACAATTAGAAATACTGACAGGAATACCGACAAGGAGTTATGAGATGTAATTGATGAAATTTACTGGAAACTCTCTGGGGGACCGTAGGCTCGTTTCGTATAAAACCCAGGATGAAGAAAAAGAACAAGGCGAAGTAGAAAACGAAGAGTTTCAAATTCAAATGGTTCAAATCCGGCCGGCTTGTACCTCTAAATCTAAATGTGAAAAAGATTTATGTGCAATTTTTCACAACACCACTGGCTAAAAACGGTGAAGGAACACATTGTGAGGAAACCTGCATGTCGGAAAAGGGTTCTAAAAATCCTTTGAAATCCTGCCCAACAGTGGGCAGTGATGGGTTGGTACAGTACAATACAGTACTATACAATGCTTTATCACGGTACACTTTCGCCACTTTTTTTTGCAATTTTAAATTAAGAATATTTGTGGAATACACGCAAGGAAATGAAGAGACAGATTAATGAGTAATACAACAGCGGACAAGGCCACTAAAAACTGGTGCGTTTAGTTTGAAAGTGATCCTGCCCGTTATAATATTATGCCTACGCATCACTTTCGCTTGAAGAGGAGAAATGACACTTTTATGAAAAATTACAATTTATAGTGTAATCATATTCATTTATTTGCTCTTTTTTACATTATATTTTAAAAAAAACAATCACAAGAAAATAAATTTAAAAATACAATATAAAAAACAGAGGGCCACTGGAGACGGGGTCTACGACCCAAGCCATCAGTGGTCAGGGCTCAAGAGAGAGGAACCTCCTCACAATACGTGCCGTGTAATCGTTACTATTATTATTTGATAAGTCAATATTCTGTATATTGTAGTACTCGTTCGTAACTAAAAGTAGATCTTTGTAATTAACTAATATATCGTCAATCTGGATAACTTGATCAGTGTCGCAAGAATCTGATGGATACGGCACAGGATTAGTTGTTGTGTTAAATTGTCTAAGTCTTCATTTGTTTATGGAAAACTTAAAGCCTAATTATCATCTTCATGGCAACAATCTAAAACTATTTACTAGATTTTCTCTTCATTATTGAATCATTAAAATACATCATCTCACACACTAGTCACATATTATATCGAGGGTATAGTGCCAACACCCAATAAGGCTAACATTGTTACTTTCGAAATGTTCAAAGTTAAAGTTTCTAAACAAGGGGAATTTATTGAGTTTTTACGTCAACTAACTTTCTTTACACTGAATTCTTCTTATTTGATTACACTACTAGAAAGAGCGCAAAAAACTGATCAAGATAGACTTTCCATGTGGACCTCTGCAATATCAGGGGACTACACAGTAACCTTGACGCCGTCCACCACCACCTTGAGACGGCGCGGCCTGCCCTTTTCTTTTTGACAGAGACGCAGATATCTCCCCCTATGGATAAATCTTACCTCTCATACCCCGGTTACGTGTTAGAACACATGTTTGTGCGGAAGGCCGGGGTATGTGTGTTTGTCCGGGATGATATCTGCTGTCGTCGTCTCCGTGGCCTCGAAAATCGGGATCTGTCCGTATTATGGCTACGCATCGACTACGGCGGTTGTACACGGGTCTTTGCGTGCCTGTACAGGTCCCATAGCAGTGATGCAGGGTCAGCTCTATTCGAGCATGTTCAAGAGGGGACTGGACGCGTGCTTGAGCAGTACCCGACAGCGGAGGTGGTGGTCCTTGGAGATTTCAACGCTCATCATGTAGAGTGGTTGGGATCCAGGACCACCGATCTCCCCGGCCGGGCTGCCCACGATTTCGCCTTGGCTTACGGTTTCTCGCAACTGGTTACACAGCCCACCCGTGTTCCAGATATCGAGGGACATGAGCCCTCTCTGTTGGACCTTCTGCTGACCACAAACCCAGTCGGATGTAGTGTGGTGGTCGATGCTCCTTTGGGATCATCTGATCACTGCCTTGTTCGCGCTGTCTTGCCACTCCCACGCCCCGGTCGTCGGCCGACGACTGGCTCTCGTAGGGTTTGGCGGTACAGGTCAGCAGATTGGGATGGAATGCGTGAATTCTTCGCTTCCTACCCATGAGGGCAGCTCTGCTTCTCTTCCAACAATCCTGATGTCTGTGCGGACCGACTTAAAGACGTGGTTCTGCAAGGAATGGAGTTATTTATCCCTTCCTCTGTAGTGCCCGTTGGGGGTCGCAGTGAACCCTGGTACAATCGTACCAGCAGGGACGCTGCACGCCTCAAGCGGTCCGCATACAAGGCATGGAACGATGCCAGGAGACGTCAGGACCTTAACACCTGTGAGGAGAAGCGGAAGTTCAACGCTGCCTCTAGGTCCTACAAGAGGGCCTTGGCGAAGGCGAAATCGGAGCACGTTGCTAGAGTTGGTGACCGTCTGTGTGACTATCCGTCAGGAAGTCGCGCTTTCTGGTCGCTGGCTAAGTCGGCGGAAGGTAACTTCTGTCGATCCAGTCTTCCGCCACTGCGCAAGTCCGATGAAAGTCTGGCTCATAGTGCGAAGGAGAAGGCCGATCTCCTGGTTAAACTCTTCGCCTCAAACTCGACTTTGGACGACGATGGAGCCACACCACCTACCATCCCACGGTGTGACAGTACCATGCCTGAGATCCGCATTACACAGCGTGCGGTCAGGCGTGAACTGAAATCACTCGACGTCCATAAGTCGAGCGGGCCGGACTGCATCCCCGCAGTGGTACTGAAAACATGTGCCCCTGAACTGACACCTGCACTAACGCGTTTGTATCGTCTTTCGTACGACGCCAATAGGGTCCCGTCTTCATGGAAGATAGCCCATGTTCACCCTATCCCCAAGAAGGGTGACCGGTCAGATCCGTCGAATTACAGGCCTATAGCGATAACATCCTTGCTTTCCAAGGTCATGGAGCGAGTTATCAACTTCCAGCTCCTGGGCTACCTAGAGGATCGTCAGTTGATCAGCGATCGACAGTATGGCTTTCGTCACGGCCGGTCGGCTGGCGACCTCCTAGCCTATCTTACCCACCGTTGGGCTGAAACTTTGGAGAGCAGAGGCGAGGCTCTTGCCGTGAGCCTTGATATTGCGAAGGCCTTCGACAGGGTCTGGCATAGGGCACTTCTCTCGAAGTTACCATCTTACGGGATCCCTGAGGGGCTCTGCAAGTGGATTGCCAGCTTTTTGGATGGTCGGAGCATCAAAGTCGTCGTCGACGGCTGTTGCTCTGATACCATGACCATTAATGCAGGCGTTCCACAAGGCTCGGTGCTCTCCCCTACGCTTTTCATCTTGCATATCAATGACATGCTGTCCATCGATGGCATGCATTGCTATGCGGATGATAGTACGGGTGATGCGCGGTATACCGGCCATCAGAGTCTCCCTCGGAATTTGGTTCAGGAAAGACGATCAGAGCTTGTGTCTGAAGTGGAGAACTCTCTAGGGCAAGTCTCCAAGTGGGGCGAGCTGAATCTAGTTCAGTTCAACCCATCGAAGACGCAAGCATGCGCGTTCACTGCAAAGAGGGACGAATTTGTCATAGCGCCCCAATTCCAAGGGGTATCTCTGTCGACCTCCGGGAGTATTGGGATTCTTGGGGTTGACGTTTCGAGCACCGTCCAGTTTCGGAGTCATCTGGAGGGTAAAGCTAAATTAGCTTCTAGAATGCTGGGAGTCCTTAACAGAGCGAAGCGGTACTTCACACCGGCGCAGAGGCTACTGCTGTATAAGGCACAAGTCCGGCCTCATGTGGAGTATTGCTCTCATCTCTGGGCGGGCGCTCCCAATTACCAGCTACTTCCATTTGACTCCCTCCAGAGGAGGGCTGTTCGGATCGTTGAGGAACCCAAGCTCACGGATCGACTGGAACCTCTGAGTGTGCGGAGAGATTTCAGCTCTCTGTGCATTCTGTACCGTTTGGTCCATGGGGAATGCTCCAAAGAACTCTTTGAGATGATCCCTTCATCTCCATTTTACCATCGTACCACACGCCGCAGGGGCAAGGTTCACCACCTTTACTTGGAACCGCTGCGATCTTCCACGGTTCGCTTCAGAAGATCATTTTTGCCCCGTACCATTCCGATTTGGAATGGACTCCCATCCGCGGTGTTCCCGGAGCGCTATGACATGTCCCTCTTTAAACGAGGTTTAAGAAAAGTCCTGTATCGGTAGGCGATAGATAACAGGCCCTCATTGCCCTGGCTTTGCAGAGGTTCATGAGCGACGGTGACCGCTTACCATCAGGTGGGCCGTAGGCTCGTTTATCTATCACGCAATAAAAAAAAAAAAAAAAAAAATATTCATTTGGAAGGTGCTCTAAGTAAACTGCAACTTTAACAAAATCTTATATTATATCGTCTCGTAGCTTCAGTCATAACCACTCTTCAATATATCCTTTTCATGACACACGTATTCAAATAGCACTCCTGTATTTGGACAAACGCCAGACCACTCCGGCGCCTGTCAGTTCTTTTTGCGTACCGTAAACTATGAGAAGTCGAATTAGTTGATGTGATTAATGATTTCCTTTGCGTAATGGGCGGGCCGTTGACGTGCTGTTTCTAATTTTATAAGTCGGTTTAATGATGCTGTTTGTGACCTAAGTTTTTATTTGTTGATATTTTAATTGCATTTAATTTGTAGAAGCTTTATGAGATTATGAAGTGCATTGTACAAACTTCGAACTTGTTAAAGTTGTAAATTAATCATGTTAATACTTTTAAAGTACTTAGTTTACTCTAATTTTCTTGCTGTGTAATCCTAGTAGATATTTTGATTCACTTTCGATTTTAATTGCCTTATAATAAAACCAATTCGGACCATACAACTAGAAAATGTCTGCGAAACCCTAAATATATTATATATTATGTATTTATTGTAGAATTCTTATTATCTTTTGACATTATTTGATCGACAACCTCCAGTGATAAACCACCGTCATAACTCAAGTGAGGACATCGTGAAAAATGGCTTCAGAAATTGGATTTTTGTTTACTTTTTACGCGGAAATATATTGAAATATTATGGACATATTGAAGCCTTATAAAAATAAGAGGAGAATATTTGTATATTGTAGTGTAACAACCATTTACTTCCCACTGCTGGGCTCAGGTCTCCTCAGAAGCGGGATCAGGTTCACAACGCTTGCACAATGCTGATTGGGGACAATTATATCTTTTAATACTACTTGTATTTCGTTCACTGGTGTCCACTAGTTTAGCATAGCTGCTGTGGCGACCAATAATAACGCGCGAGATCCTGAATCGGGGTTACGACATTTGCAAGATTCTTCGCATATATACGACATCTGAAACCTCATGTGGCGAGCTCCTTGAAAATGAAAGTTTTGTGCCTTGAATGGTGCTGGGGAGGAACTGGACGTATGCCTGCTGCGAGTGACCTCATACGAGCTGTGATGTCGGTGGTGTCAGGATCTCGCGCGTTATTATTGGTCGCCACAGCTGCATTGCTCATTATCAAAATTCCTATACAGTAGGTAACAGCTTTGCTGTGTCCTGGCATTATGAAATATCTATTAGCAATGGTAACCACTCCCGATCAGATGGACCGTTTGCTACCTGCTAATGCAATAAAAAAATTTGGACATGATACTGAGTTGAGTTCTATTAAACTCGAGCAAAACTTTGTGGACAATTCTCAAAATAATCAAACGTAGTATCACAACAAACTCTAAACTAAACAAGTACGTTACGAATGTTTATTCTACCAATTTAGTAGGTTCCGCAATAACAATAAAATCGCGGCTAAAACCGAGACAAATGACCGACAACGTTAGGAGTGTAAACGTCAGGAGAAAACATGACGAAAAACCCAAACCAAACCCAACCCAAACAAAGTCAATTTCTTTTTTTTATTGTTGAAAAAGTAAAAATAGCATATTATAAAGATTTTCTGCGAAAGTCTGTATCTGTACCAACCCATTACTGCCCACTGTTGGGCTCAGGTCTTCTCAGAACAGGGATTAGGCATAGTCCACCACGCTTGCCCAGTGCGGATTGGGGACTTCACATATCTTCAAAGGATTTTTAGAACCCTTTTCCGACATGCAGGTTTCCTCACGATGTTTTCCTTCACCGTTTTTAGTCAGTGGTGTTGTGAAAAAGCGAAAGTGTATGTTGTTAATAATGCCTTTACAACATATAACTATATGTAGTAGTTGAATTTTATTAGTTACGAAGTCGTTTTTAATATTAGAATATTCTGAAGATTCATAATGATTTTCTTCTTAATATTTAAAAGTTAATTTGGGAGGAATCGACCTATATATACAGATATTCATTACTGCCTTGTTTTTGCAGATATTTTGTTTTAGTATTGTAGTGTAGTATTTTGTATAACAGAACCGATTCAATATTACACATTTTTCTCCTATCCTAATACGGTTTCGCTAAAATTGGTCACAAACTTATTCAGACACTCGCGGTTTTCTATAATACTTTCATGCATTTTCAACGGGTAGTTCTACCCAAAAGCGAACGAGAAAGAGGGTAGACAGATTTGTTTGCTCTTAAATCGACCCGCAGTATCCAGTCTTCTCGTGATCATGACGTTTGCAACAACGTTGAAAAACGAGACAACTCAATTAATTAAATATCGTGGTAAGAACCCGTTGAAAATGCATGAAAAAAATTGGTTACGATTATCTTTTGATGTTCATACTCTAAGTTAACAACTAAATTTGGCCGCTGTGTACTCAGCTCAGTGTGGACTGGTCGTATTTCATATTTACGAGCTTGGCGTGTTTCGTAATCTGAGGTCCAGGTTTCATGTTAAGATTAAAATTATTTTACTTTCAAAACGAAGGGTAAGGAAACTAAGCATATTTATGATTTGAAAGAAAAAAAAGTTAGATTCAGAATCCATACTTTTATTGAACAATTTGGTAAAGAAAGAAAGAAGTAAAACAATTTTATTCCACACACACAAAGAGGACACAAAGATATAAACTATTAACATAAAAAAACGTAAAACATACAATTTTCTTGTTTAACAACATATGTATAACATTATAATAATAACATAAACGAAAAACAATCTTCTTAAAATATATTATAACTAAAAACACAGAAAATAAAAAATAAAATAAAAAATATAAACGGTACATGGCTTTTAATTAACCATCATTGGATGTAATTATGTAGTAACTATCTTGCAACTACTAAACAAGATAGTCATCATGTTTGGACTCATTTTACTTGTCATGGTTATCACTACTTCTATCGTGTAGATCTATATCGATCGATAGATCCCGGATCATAAAAGATTGTATTTAAAAAGTTTTCTTCAAAATAAATTATTTATTCTTTTGCGAGGAAATCGTTGAAATTATTTCTATAAATTCTTCAGGGTTTTTTATGCTTATTACATACTAGCTTTGGCCCGCGACTTCGTTCGCGTGGTCTTCAGGTTCGTCCCGTCTAGATTATTATCAAAAATTGTAGCCTATGTGTTATTCTGATGTATAAGCTATATTGTGGTAAAGTTTCATTCAAATATCCATTCAGTAGTTTTTACGTGACAGAGTAACAAACATCCATACGTCCATACTTACAAACTTTCGCCTTTATAATATACAGGGTGATTTCCTAGTGAGGGTACATATTGAAGGTCATGGTAGCTGATGGTTATATACGACCAGTAAAAATATTATTACCAAAGAATATGGCTTAATGCCTTAGTAATCGCAACTTAAAATCATCTAAAATTCTTGCAAAATGATGGTTTTTCGACAGCTGATAGGTGTGGCGGAGGTGTGGGGTGCGCGAGATCACTAGAGGTCATTAGTCAACACTCTTTAAGTCGAAATTGTTTATGTTTGAGGTAGTTTTGTCGAAAATAGATTAAAAAAAAAAAAAATTGGTAATTTTACCTATTTTTTGTAATATTCCGTATTAGAACAGAGTACTCATCACCCTCCTGCAATATGAACCCTCTTTAACAAATCACCCTGTATATATTAGATAAAAAGTGAAAATGCTGAAAACATTAAAAACACCGAGTGAATCATAATTGAGCCATCAGACTTCAGAGTTGAGTGTAAACTTAGCCAGGAAACTGGTCTAGCTCGTCTAGTCGGCGCCATCTTGTCGCTAATATAAATGAATATTAGAAAATTGAAAGTAATAAGTTTTCTCGTTTAAACAATGTTAATAAAATGAGTTACTTTTAAAATATTTTATAGATTTTAATTTAAGAAGAATATGTATTTCCACTCGTTCAATCCATGAATAAATGAAAATGAAACTAAAAACTTTTAGGTTACCAAAGGTTGAAATTTTTCTAAAAATACCGCCGATGAATAAAATCCAAAGTATTTCCTTTTATATCTATAGGTGCTTAGTATCTATAGTTGATATCTTATATCACGGAACATGAAGTTTATTAATGAAGTTATACTTATGCATAATATGCAGAGACTTACCTACTTATAACTTGATATAATTTTAACTTGACGAGTTTATCATCCATTTTCATAACTGAACATGGAGTTCCACTAAGCTATGAAAAGTACAGAGCCGTATTTGGGAATATACTGGGGCTTCTGCAGTAGTTTTACTAGCGGTAAGAGTTTTAATTTTAATTAAAAGCATACGTTTCAACATTATTATATGAAAAGTACCTAATCTGTAGAGTCCTAATATTTATTTTTTTCTAAAAAACGCAAAGTAGGCGCATAATGAATCACTAATGAGTGACTGACTGAAAAATACAATTTACTTGGAAAAACACAATGGTATTTTTTTAAATACAAGGCGAAACTTTTTATTTTCGTAAAATTATTTGAAAACTAACACTTAATCCGACCCTGTTTCTTATGCAAGGTAAAATTAATTAAATCTCCGGTACGTTGAGCGCTGTGTGCTTTGCCAACGTTAATATCCAGGCTGCATCAGGCCTGAGTGGCATCAATTTTATGACGTTTACCTTAGGAACTTCATCCTTATGCAATAATACCGTCCCGTTATTTATGTGTAATTTTTCACAACACTGACTAAAAACGGTGAAGGAAAACATCGTGAGAAAACCTGCATATCGGTTTTTAAAAATCCTTCGAAGACATGTTAAGTCCCCAATCCGCATTGGGCAAGCGTGGTGGACTATGCCTAACCCCTCTTCGGAGGAAACCTGAGCCCAACTGTGGGCAGTAATGGGTGGTTACAGTATTGTCCAGTACTCTTTTACCTTAATAATATCTTGGCTAAAATTGACGAAGCTTGAAGAGAGTTCTTAAAGGTAGGACGTAAGTAGCGGCAGTGTACCCTGATATTGTAGAGGTCCATGAGCTTACGTGGTTACGTAAGGTCAGGTAGCTCGTTTGATCACATGGCAATAAAAATAGTGCATTTTGCATTCACATTGTAAATTAATGAATGGTCAAATTTTTATGGATAGAAGCCGATAGTTAGACAAGGCATCTTTTATAAACTTCAAATATTTTTCATAAATAATTGATCACATACTAAATCATGGATTTGTAGGTTATTAAAATTTATTAAAATTAGACTGTAACTACGACAAAGCGAATTACCTACTGGCTAATGAATACTTCACCTGCAGTCATTGTGGGGACAATATAATGCAATATGAATGACAGTGACAGTAATTATACAGTGAAGTCAGCAACAATATCATACAGTACGTAACAAGTCTATTATGTTTTACAAGCTTTATATTAACTTGCACTGAATGTAACTATGCAACTTCGGGTGGAATCTTGCAAACTATAATTGACAAACTTTCCGGTTTCCGATAGAGCTGACCTTTTACACGCGGATGTACATCGCGTAACAATGCAATAATATGACAAAATGGCGCTGATCTGATAATGAATTCCAAAGAGTTGACGAAAGAACGTACCTATATTTAATTACAATTTATAATGTGGTCTGTTCCATAAACAATGGATGCGTGTCTTAAAAAACAAAGCTATGTAATTGCAAGACATTTGTCGTGAAAGTGATCAATAAAACCGGTCAACGTCCGTGTAATCTTCTAATTACAATTAGACGTAAATAGCTACGAGCCGTCCACATTTCTAATCAATTGATACTACCAATTTGTAAGCTTTAAGTAATTGAATGGTTTTTTGTTTGGAAGCGAATTAAAAAAAAAAGAATAAGATGGTATAAAATAATGTTCGTTTTTTTTAATGACTGATTTACGTAAATTATTTTAATTAATAGATAATAATATGTTTGCTTTTTTCAAATCATACTACTTCTAATCATATTACTGCAAAATAACATTATTTAAATGAAGAAAATTAAGCTCTAAAACCAAAATTGAAACATTGTAGGTAGCCTCCTACCCCTAGTCCTACCTCTTTCTTTTTGACATCGGTTAATCCAAGTGCTTCAATTTACTAGCCCATGAATCACGTATAGCAAATAAAAGTAACACAAACACGTCACACTTTTAATAAAAATAATTGTTCAATATTTGACCACGTTGTACACACGCACGCTCTAAATGCATTCGCAAATTTCCAACATAAACCCATGGGATTTTAGTCTTTAATGCTTTGTCATAAGTGCGTGATTCCTATGATATTGTTATGTATAGGGTGTTTCTAAATGAGTCAGTGTGACAAGCAAGGGTGCAACATACCCTGTTCTTAGGGTGCGTTTTGACTCATCAATCGATTTAAGTCTGGCACATATTCTGTGAGTTATTGTTTATGAATTTATTTAACACATGGTTCTAGCATTTTTTCTGAAGTCACTGGAAGTGTGATTACGAGTTTCTGAAGAAGTATTCTTCTCGATATGACGATTCAAAATAAATAAAAGTCTTAATGCAATTTCAGTTTAGCCAGTTATCAGAATACATATAAAAACATGAGGTAAATTCGTCCATGACAGAAGACATTCAAAAAGTTAATGACAAAAATCTTTAATAAATCTGTCTTTATTTATTACCTGCATTGTTCCTAGGCGGAATACCTCACACCACATAGTGCTTAAGCTACTTGTCATCAACCTACGTAAGGTTAAATATGTCATAATTATAAACAAAACTTGAGAGGTGTCAAGGGACACCCGGATGGAACGAAGTTCCTTTCGATTATTTAGTGAGGGAATTGTAATAAAATATTTTGATCACAGCGCCATCAAGAATTAATCATATAAAACAAAATAAGGAATTGTTTTAAAAGATTTTAATCACAGCGTCATCTAGCGATAATCATCTAAAACAAAAAAAAGTATCGTGACAACTTTTTCATAAGAATTTCCGTCTAGCCCCCTTTCGATAATGCGCAATAAGGAACTTCGTTCCAAAACTACGGCCAAAAAGAAATAAAAGTCGAGATTTTATCCCAGCTTTGGATAGCTTAACATCTTATTCGTTTTCTATTTACGGTAGTCATGGCGAAATCTATTTTGGAAACGTTCCAGCTCAACCCTGACCTCGCAGAAAGAGGCATTTCACAAAGAAAACTAGATTCTTCCGTCTACTTGACACATAACTTGAGAACAACAAACATGTCCAAAGAACGAACGAGAAAGAGGGTAGAGGGAGATTTGTTTGCTCTTAAATCGACCCGCAGTATCCAGTCTTCTCGTGATCTTGACGTTTGCAACAATATTGAAATATCGAGACAACTCAATTAATTAAATATCGTTGTAAGAACCCGTTGAAAATGCATGAAAGTATTATAGAAAACCGCGAGTGTCTGAATAAGTTTATGTCCAAAGATTTTTGTATACGTATTACGTACGTGTAAATTGCATTTATCTTGTGTTTATTACTAGGCACGATTGTTAACTTATAAATTCGATTTCCAAACATTATTTTAACCTCATTTATTATATTTGGTAGATAGAAAAATAAATTATGAAAATTTAAATTAATTTCCTCTGCAATGCTTGGAAAAAATGTTGAGGTACCTACAGTAAAAGTTGTTCTGACCAATTTTAGCGCCACCTGCCGGATCCAAATGTAGCCTTAATGTTGTGTGAAAAATTAATAAACATAAATGAAATAAAATGAAATACTTTGAAATGAAATACTTTATTTTCAACATTGATGACGTACTCATTCTTGTTGACGTCAAAAGTGAAAAGCTACCACCAGTTCGGACACAATAATAATAATTATAGCCACCGTCCTGGGAAGAACTGAGAAGAATAATTGTTCCACACATCCATCATCACAAACATGTGAATTCATTATATTAGTAGAATTAAAATACCACAATTTCGTACTAAAAGAAAGAAAGACTACAATGATGATTTATATTTTCTTTCGAGTTATAACTCCGTATACAGACAATGTCGAAACAAAAAGTGAAAAAGTTCTTGGCACAAAACTCCTTTCCCGCTATCGTATTTTCCAGGCATTTTTCTAGACGAGTCTAGCCTTTGCTAATCTACGGGATTGCTGGAGCATTTCCAAGATGAATCACGACGGCCATGAACTATAGGAAATATAGATATTGTTCAGACAATAGATTTGATGTTTTTATTACAATACAGACGGATTTACTAAGAAAATGATTGAAGATCTGAATATGATTGAACATTTGTTTTGTAGGTAGGAACTAGTATTTTGCCTTGGTGCTTAGAAGAGCTCGTCTTTTTTATGAACAGTTCTTTTAGGTTAGGATGTAGTTTGAACTGAAAGTTAGTGCAAAATAAAACAAGAGATTGATAATTTTTTTTTTAGAACTCTTAATGGACAAAAGCAATTATTGTTCATCGTATTTAGGTACAGCTCTTTACGATAATAGTGCGGTAATCGAATACTAGCATTCGTAATAAGTATCGATACTAAAATTTTCGCAAAATCACCATACAAATATCTAACCAAAATTACCACAACAACGGCAATATTATTATCAAAATACCATGTTAACATGATCTCAAAATTGTAAGATGAGACCATAGTAAATAAATCATATCTCCCCTAAACACAGACACTTTACATACATAAAGAGCTATTTAGATTTACATAAAAGACGACGCGTGCCTCGGTCGTTCACGTTAAACTGTATAATGTTCTAATTTTAATACTGAAATTATGTTGAACGTGCTAGATTTTGCATGTAAGTAGATCTTTACAAGCGTTAAGTCAACAATCGTAAAAGCAAGGCTGGTATTACTAATAAGAAATAATGTCTTGTTATTTCTGTAAGGAAAAATAGATGGTTGAGATTATTATAAGTAAAAAAAAATTGGTTGCCTGTAAAATCGGTATACGGGCGAAAGTTTTACGTGACAACGACTCGGGCATGGTTAGCCCGCCTAAGAGCGAGAGAGACAGACATAAAAAGTGAAAGGCACGCGTGCCTCTCACTCGCTCTCATTATGAGTGCATAACGTGAGCGGAGCGTAACGCAGTTTTTTGAAGTGTCAAACCAATTTATAAGACGTTGTCACGTCAAAAGGTAAGTTATAAGAATAAAATTAAATACATATCTTAACAACTTGTTAATTTTATATAAGCATTAATAACACAAATAGAAAAGACAAGAATACATGCGAAATCATTTGTACTTCCAAATTATAATCATCTTCCCTTTCATTGTACCTATAATAACTTTTATATTGATGTTACATAAAATATTCCGTTCTAAATATATCCAGTAGCGGCTTTAAAATAAATAACTTAAATCCCAATTCTCCAAAGTTATTTGTATGCACGTCGACAGTCAAAGCATTTGAACGCGGCAATCCTTTATATCGATACGAATACTTGCGTCCGTCATCGATATTTATACGATGACTTATAAATAGTCACGGATCTTGAACGCCCCTCCCTAGTTTAAAAAGAAAAGCGGAAAATTATCAGAAAAAAATAAGGTGTTGAATGCAAATTAACTTATCTTTTTGTATTCCGTTCTTAATGCTTATTTATTATCTACGTTTCCATATATAAAATACTAGCTGGGCTGCGCAACTTCGTCTTCGTCACTTTTAATTAAATGACTATTATTCGGATTTTTCGTGCCGTCTTTAAATCCACTGACTTTAAATCCACCATATTTGAACTTCAACTTATTATTATCTATTTATTTAAGGCATTGGCTACAAGGCCATTAGCCTAAACACACAACATAAATGATTGAGGATTTTAACTTCAACTAACAATGAAAAAAAAATAAGACAAAGTGGCCTAGGAGTTGTTGAGTTATGTGCTTACCAACACAATTTGCGATTTTTATATTAATCTGATATTTAACCACAAAATTACACAGGAATAACATAAATCTTACAATGATAATGAATACCAATTTAGTATCCGATTAGTAGACTGGGATTACCAAACTTAAAAACTACAGAAAAAAACAACTTATAATAAAATTAGTATCCATAACACACAAAATTGAAAACTAATTGTAAAATATTATTAATGAACAGCCGTTCTGTTGCATATTAAAACTATGTAAATATCGATCGTCTTGTACATTCACGTCCTGCAGGATATCCTCAGTTAGTTCGTCTCGGTACCGCGTGGAGCGCGCCTGTATGTTCCGTTCCGACGAGTTATATTGGAAAATGGACTTTTAGTACTGGAATTTCAGTGTGTGACCTTTATAGTGATTTTGAAATTTGAGTGTTTGCTTTTTGTAATCTGTGACCTTGGTTTTAAAAAAAAGTTCGACGTTTGAAATTACTCTGATAGATCTGAGACAACGTTACTTAGTATTTGATTGAGTACTAATTGGGTAGTAAAACTGTTACGTTGATGACGGTTATCAGAAATAAAAGAAAAATCTAAAAACTTTCAAACAATCAATTTTAGGGTTTATTTTCATAAGCTTCAAATCATGTATTCGCTAAAATTGGTAGGTAAAATTTAAAAAAGTGAGGGATTGTGAAATTTTTACTTATTATAAAAATGATATTTCACTTTATTGATGTTTTGTGGAACATAAATCTTGAGTTACCACTATGCAGAACATCTGCCAGTAATTATAGGCCTAACAAAATTAACAGTCAATAAATCTGTGTACTCAGTTTTGTTTTGTTGTTTGTCTTTTCAAATTTATCTATTTATCACTCATTATTTTTTCATGAAAATATAGATAGAATAATATAGATGAACATAACCAAGAAAACACCCAAGGTATAATTACAAATAACTGTGAGAGCGTGCAAACATCCGAGTTTCTTTTCCTCTACGATTGCACACATTACCGGGAGTCCCTCGCGATTCCTACTTATAAAGTTAATTAGAACTCGAGAACCGAATGCACAAGTTTGCGTGTTTATTCACGTACGCTCGTATATTTCACATGTTTATTTTCTGCTGGTTTCAGGAAAGTCTTAATATTCTATCTCATTTATTTTCGCTGTCGTGTGAGCAGGATAGTTTAACTAATAGCTACTAATAGAATCTTTTCCCCAAGTGCCTTAGTATTGGATTATCTCATTAAAAATGAATTTGTGAGTAATTACGAGTTACTGAATAAACTATTGGTTCAAGAACCTTTTCTTTTACTCTTTATTGTTGAAATTGATACTTTTTATTCACTTACCTTTCATAGTTTATTATTATGAAAACTCAATCCTGAAAATGAACTCTGAACAAACTGCTAATGTCTCTGCCACAAACAATAAAAATCTAATTTTAGAAGAACACGTAATAGATATTAAATAAATTAACGATAAATAGTAAAAATAGACTCTCTTAAAATGATTAGTATTTTTTCTTGTTAACGAACTTCAAAATAACGTATAGTCGGAACTCCGGATGTCTCGTATCCGAGCATCATTCGACGATCACTTTGATCTATTCTTAGCGGCAAATGGACCGTGTCGTGCATACACTTATCGATTGCACGACGTGATAATAAACATGTCATTATTTATTATTAAGTTTATGTGAATTACAGAGAACTGTGGTTAATTTGGTTTAACTGTTATACTTCAATGAACCATTTGCTGATGTCGCCACTACTTATGGGGTCAAGTTACAACCCTCTTGAATAGTAGGGTTATTCGTTGACAAAAAACCATCAATGTATTTACTGTGACGCAGAATGTGGGCAGTACTTTTTTAGTCTAGTACCTAACAAAGTAAGATCTACTTTATGTTATCGAATAAAAATTTTGATTGAACCTTTGGTTTAGTTCAGTGAACTAGTCATGTTATGTTAGGGAAGTTTATTAATTGCTGAACGCAACATGCCAAGCCGTTATAAATATTGATAAACTGAAAATAAACTCACCAATATGGTTACTATGGTATACGAAACCAAATAAAAATGAAACTTTCGCCTCGTGAATCAGTCGTTACGAGCGCTATAAAGAGTCGAATTTATCAGGCGTATGCAATAAATGCGACTGAAAGATAAAATACGGGTTTATTAGTTCAGAGTCCATGCATGAAAACATTTTGAATGGATTTCTTAGAGATTGAATATTGGATTTCATTAGCAGTAATATTAAATTAAGCAGGAATCGATTATTCTTTATAATTTTCTGATAGTTTCAAATTCATAATATTTAACTACAGTGACTTGGGTTGGTAACAGAGTTAAAGGAAATTGTTCTGAGTAGGCAATAGCCATTTATATTTTCTTAACAACACATTTTAAACACATAAAAGTTATAATTTGTCTTTGATTGTGAATAATTACATTTCGTGTCGGTGAAATCAATTTTAGTTAGTGTGAATAATTTTTTTAACAGTCTTGCGTTGATATATAATCCAAACGTTTCACTCCAGAACATTTGAATTATAAATGAATATAATAACGTTATATTTGTTTATAACTCTATAACGTAAGACAAGCAGGATAGAAAAGATAACCAGTTAAATGGGTGAATTAAAAATTTAAACCGCTTGTTAATTCAATTCTATGATCCTCTTTATTACTTGTTTCCTAACAGAACGATATTGTTAATTGAAAGAAATGGTTAATAAACGTGATAATTACTGAAGGAATTGTTTAAGTATACAAGTATGCTTTTAATTTTCACAAAATTGTGAATACATACTCCAAAATAATTGAAAGTCTTTATATAGTTATTTTATCTTTATTTATTAATATCATGAGGACCTGCATAGAATAACAATATGTTTTAATAGGTTTAATAATTCTCCAATAAAGTATCCGCTATGGAATCTATCCACTTACTTTTGTGACATATACGCCTAAAATATGTGATTGATATGTCACTCGAACAGCTTCGATTGAACCATATTTTTCGTAATGGATCACCAGCATTACCACATTTAGAAAGTTCCGAACACTCTCACCGTCCCCTCGTGTCGTGAGTCAGGCAAATTACCGCTTATGTGATTAATGCGAGCTATTCCTGGGCGTATCCTTCAAATTGTTCACCTTCCTTTGTTCTTGAGACGCTTATTGTTTTACATGTCTCTGGATCATTTATATGACAGTTATGAGAGCACTATTATGAGAATAATATGAAAAGCATTTACTATTCAGCATTATTGTCTTACTGGGGATTCTGTCGTCTACACACAATGAAAGCTTTATTGCATATTTGCTTCAAGTGAGAAACCTCTACAAACGTCTATAATACGTTTGGAATTTTGATGTTCTTTCTGAAATATATGGTCAACACTACTAAAAACGATATTTTTAATCTCTGAAAACTGACATCAAACTAGCAGACATTAAACGTTCGTAAAATTTTGATTATCAGGGTCAACGCTCTAGTATTCTAAAGCTAATAAAAGTGTAACGATTTAGACATCCGGATACCAAAACTGTGAATTCGTATTCCTTATCGTGCGTCGTAAACTATATTAAGAGTAATTAGACATAGTGGATTTTGTGAAAATGTGCAATTTTGGATTATTCAAAATGATTATGTCTTTTAAATACATCACTACGCCATGTAAGTATCTTATCTAAGTAAGTCTAAGGATATTTCAACTACGCGCATTAATTTAATATTAATTTGAAATTGTACACTATACTATTGTATTATTTCTACTTAACGTTTCTAACAGTGTATATTTCAATTCTTATTTCAAAAGCTTTACTTACGAAATACACTGACGTTTGCAACTGTTAATTTTCAGTGGTTGGTTAAAAGATAACATAGTGTACTGCATTATGTTATGCTCATGACTAAGTAGTGAGAAGGTCCATCTAAAAACACTTTATGAAAGTTATATTTGATTTTAATGAAAAATTGCTTAAAAATATTATGCTATTCGTATTTCGTTACTTGTATTCTTAACGATACTGATCACGTTTTAAAATGTTACAGCTAAGTTACCTTAAATATTGATCGTAAATCATTTGGATTGAGCTTAATTTATGCAACATTTAGATTAATAAACGCATACGAAATATCGCGCGGTGTAAATTGTCGAGTGCGGTTAACTATAGTATTTACTTGCCAGTGCACTGTGATGTTATTCGTTGGTATTAGAATTGCAACAGTCGGTATCAAATACTGCGGTCTGTATGGCCCTCGTGCGGATTGTGGTTAGTTTTATTGCACTGTGACTTAGCGTAAGCCGCTTTGTCGCCTGCAGCGCAATGTGTTATAAGCTATTGTAAGCCGAGTATTTGTGTTAGGTTGTCTAGATAACTTTTGATTTATTAAGTTGAGGTTTATTCAAATACAAAAGGGTATTGTAATCGACATTACTGGTCTAATATTTATGCGCACTATAATACCTATGTTTGTTAAATTCAGTAATTGAAATCTCGCGTGTTATTAAAAATAGTAAATTTTATACTTGTTTGTGGATAACACTTTTTTTGTTTATTTTAGGTCCGCGCCATGGAGCAGCGGCTGTGCGAGTGGCCGGCGGGCACTGATGGTGCACCAAAAGCCATCACACGACTCGAGGGCCAAATTGAAGAGCAGGTATGCATTTATTTCCTATGCAAAGAAAATTATATCTTGCCATAACAACTTTCAAAAATAATAAAATAAAAATTACTTTCATTGAACCTTTTTAATTCCAATAAAATTAGTTGCCTAGACGTATTTTAGAGAGTGATACTAATTATTACTACGAGTACCAGGTAAACAGATTATACTGCATACCTGGTACTCGTAGGTACTAAGTAGAAAAGGCTGCACTCTAGTCTAGCTTTGAGAGTGACGTGTAAGGGATGTGGAGGATATGTTACAAAATTGTCGATATCTAGGAGATCGAAGGGAAAACGATTAAAATGAAAAAATATTTTTAATCATCATACTAATTATTATACTATGACAATTCGAGGGCACCGAACTCAAAACAACCTCCATAGTTACTGTTTTTTGTTTCATTTACAAAGATAGAGAATCTTCGAACACCTCTAAATTTAAAGGAAATATATAAAGATAAAGAGGAACTTATAAGAAATATCGTCTACATTACAGTTTCAAGGATTTAAATAATTTAAAACATTTCGACAATCGATTATTTAGCGATTATGAAACATGAAACATATCCTAACCTATCATCGAAAAAATCGAAATGTTGACCAATTCAATGGCAGCACTATCGCGGCCGGTTTGTTTGTTTACAACTTTAGTAAACACTATAAACTAGAAAAATATTATCAAATAAGATAAATCTTAATGAATAATGACTATAGTTAATGTTTACTAACATAATTAAGCATGGTTTAATTCATACTTTAATTCAACATCTAACTTTTCTAACAAAATGCAGGTAAGTCGAAAAACATAAAATTTTGTTCATCGTTTTCACGAAAAATAGGATATTATATTGTTCTTACTGGATATCAGCTCACGGGACCGTTGAGACTTTACATTATATTTAATTTATAGAGTAGTACAGTCTATACTACTACAGTCAGACATTTCACTTAATTTGTTGACCACTTGTACTACAAAATAGTTATAGTTAAAATCCTTTTCATTATATCCTATCATTTATTCATTTTAGATTACTTAAGAAACATAATATGAATCATAACATTTTTGAAAATGAAAGTCGAATTGAGTTTTAAAACTTCTTCATAAATAAAAATGGAGTCATACAAATAAATCTGAGTGTGTATGTTTCACAACAAAGGAAGTATAACAGTACAAGTACCCTTTAATGTATACCTGTATGTATATGACCACTGACCAACTAAACTAATGAATGTATTAATATCTAAAAATCATACCAAAATCAAAAAATCATTTGTGATAAATTCTACTCAATGTACCTCATTTCAGAAGCAGCTTAGACTCCAGGACGCGAAACAGGTGGAAGCCAAAGCAGCCCGCATCAAGGAGTGGGTCACCAATAAACTCCGAGAGCTGGAGCAGCAGAACCAACTCCTCCGTGAACAGAACGATAGGTGTAACCAACAGTTAGAGTTGTTAAGGAATCATATTGCTGCACAGGGAACCAGGAATTCTACGGTAAGTACTCCTTTACTGGAGAGATCTGAGCCCAGTAATAAGCAACAATGGGTTGTTACAGCACAGTACAGTGCAGATTTCAAAATGATTTTTAAAATATCTTAAAAATAAATACTTTAAAACTTACATTAGAACTGATAGCATTATTTAAATTTACTCTCTTTGACAAAAGCTACGTTTTTTTCAAATATCTATGCATTACTTGACAGGTGAAATTTAAGTAGTTACCAATTTCAGCCTGTATTCTTAAGAATTGTGAAAAAAGAAATTTTTCGTAGACCATCGATCCCATTAACATCATGACCTACTTAGAACAACATGTCACTGACCATAAACCTACTATTCTTCTATAAGTTTCCTTATAAGAATTACTCTAGAAGTAACTTTAAACTGACTTTTTTATTGCATCAATGGTAATGAGTGCAACCCATCTGATTGTAAGTGGTTACCGTCACTCAAGGACTACTGCAATGTGGACAATACACTCTATACCTATATAGAACTCTTCTCAAACCTCCTTTGAAGAAGGACAAGTAGAAATGGATGTCAATAGAACATTACCCCTCTCCAGTTTCTGCCCACTCGTGCAAGTCTCTCCCTAGAAGTAAGAACTGATGAGAACTCTCCTCGGGCTACCTCCAGCCTCTTGGCATCAAACAGACGGCGCTCTGAAAGCCTAGAAGGGCCCCAGGTAGAAAGCCTTTAGGGCATGCACGCTTTGTCCGTTTCTCATTTGTTTACGAAGCACTTATGAAATTGTTTGTTCTTTTTTCAGCTCTTTTAAATGGGAATATTACTGTTCTTATTATTTTCTGTTATACTAATAGTTAAAAGACAAAGTCCAAACTATCTAAACTAATCTTTTTGGTTAACTATATATTGTCTATTACATATCTTGACTTTATAAAATGCATAGTGAAACTGAACTATGGATAGTAAGATTGGATTATATGATTTGATTTCTTTATCCTATTTATGACTTTCTAACTTTGTCTAACTTTTATTTTTATGTTCAAGCTCTGGATGTGCTTATGTGTCTGTTTATTACTAACAAAAAATGAATCTACAACTAAAACTAAACCAAATAAGATTGTAATGAAGACAAAATAAGAAATAACGCATGGAAAAGAAAACATTATGGATGTTGTTGCTCATTATTTTTCCCTTGCATGTTACACTCACTAGAGCACAGTAATATAACTTACACGTTAATGAATATTTTTAAGTGGTTAGTTAGGACTTTGAAGCCTTTAAGACTGACTTCAAAGAGGGTTATCTGGACACATGTGGATAACAAAATAAACATCAAAATAAAATACTTTTGTGTATGTACAATATATTAAAGTTTTGTTACAAGTTCGTGAGAGTCTTTTAGCAAGCGGTATTCTTGAAAACGTATTCATTTTGATGATACATTTTCATTGAAAGATACTACATTGAATTAAGATCTTTAAAAAAGACTACTGACTGTTTCGGCTTTATTGTAATTCGATATAATAATTAAATAAAAAATACATCTGAGTTTCGCCAATTCTTTTCAGGACGGACGAAAAGCAAATTAAATTTGAACCTAGGGGAATTTGTTGAAACACTTTTTATTTGATGGTATTAACCACACTAATGTATTTTCCAGTTACCAATAAATTCATCCGAACCACACTACAGTACGCCAGTAAGGCATAGAAGGAATCTCTCGATTGGAACAACAAATATCGCGAACAACGTCACAACTAATTCAGCTCTTAACACCATGAATCGAACTATGGACGAAAGGACCACTGCCAGTCTATTGGCTGATGATTTAGCTGTAAGTATCAATTAAAATGTTTTTGAATGTTTAAATTTGTTTTAATTATTATAGCTTCGTAGTGTATTATTGTTTAAATGTTTTTAATTTTATAAGGCATTAGACACAACATAATAATTAGTAGCTTCTTGAGTAAGAGGAATTAATGGTTTAATCTTTTGTTTGACTTATATAAAACTAAGAGATATTAATTCAGTTAAAATTCCAAACAAAGTAATTTATTTTACTAACGTTATATTACAGAGTCATGAGGCATTTTCATATTTGTTATACAGGGTGTGTCTCTTATACTTCTTCCTTAAGATGTATTAATTTAATTTACAGACTGCCGTAGAGAATTTGGTAGTGTTACCAACAACACCAAATACATCGACTGATGGTGATACCACACACGATTATGCTGAGATATATACACCTAGTAGAGGTTTGTATCGAAAAGTTACAAAATTATTAATTAAAATACTATTATAAGTCAAAATATCTTTCCATTTTATCAAGGTACTTAGGCATTAAACTAATTTACTTGATTCTAGAACGCACCCCGGCCTGGCAAGGCGTGAACGTGGTAATACAGGGCAGCCGCGGCGGCTCCTCCACCGGGGACAGCGCCGCCTCCGACCCGCCGCGGGCCCCCACACCGCCCCTGCACCGCTTCCCGAGCTGGGAGGCCAAGATATACCAGGTATGACATAGATATACACTCATATACACGCATTAGTGAGTTAAGGATTAACTAAAATGAAATAAAATCGAACTTATTTTATCAATTTCAATATTAACCTTAAGCTCCTTTTAAATAAAAAAAAAAACTTGAGAGGTGTCATGGGACACCCGAATAGAACGAAGTTCCTTTCGATTAAAAGATATCTTATATTTTTTTTTCCTAACGTAACGCGCGATAAGGAAAGTGTTTTAAAGATTTTGATCACAGCGCCATCTAGCGATAATCATCTAAAACAAAAAAGTGTCTTGACAACTTTTCGTAAGATTTTTTTCCGTCTAGCCCCCTTTCACAACGCGCGATAAGGAACTTCGTTCCAATTAAAAAACATAAATAAGCCCCAGTGACGTGCATGCATATTTAAGTCAGGGTATGCAGAAATATAAATCTGAGTAATTTTCCACATATTTATGTCCTATAATCAATTTAATTTAACTTTTACGCTAAATGTGTGCCAATTATAGAAATGAAAAGTGTGTTTTGGTTAAATATACAACGTTTAATCGTTTTTTGTTACAATTTTTTAAGCAAATTTGAAATGATAGGGTATGCAGTGCGTATTTGCTTGTATGAACTGCACGCCGCTGATAAGCCCCTATAGTCTACACGTAATTTACTGTATCCACTCTTAAATATGTTGCTGTACTAGGGTCTCCTTCATAGAATACTGATCACAGAACTGTTAATTGCCTCCCTAACGGTATTCATACTGTGAATCGTAAATTGGAACGAAATGATTTACTATATTTCTTTGTACCATTTGTAAAATTAACATCTCTTTAGCAAGCACCTTAAAAAACTTCAAAAATTGTTAATTTTCAACAGGTCGCAGATGATGGTCTCCAGCAATCAGTAGAAGAGGAATTAAGTCCACCGCCGTGTTCCCGACCGATGCACGAGTCGACCAGTTACCAAGATATCTCTGTACCTGTTTATGCAACCGTTAAAGGGGTAAGTTCCATGATAATTTTTTTTTTTTTTTTTTATTGCAAGGTAGATAAACGAGCATACGGCCCACCTGATGGTAAGCGGTTACCGTCGCTCATGAACCTCTGCAATTGCCTCTAAATCAGGTAAAAAAACATTAAGACTACAGAAAAGTTAAAATACATTTGTATAAGTGATGACTTTGAAAAAAGCAAAATAAAATATAACCTCCATTTTTATAACGAAGTTTCTTATCGCGCGTTATCGAAAGGGGGCTAGACGGAAATTCTTATGAAAAAGTTGTCACGACATTTTTTTTGTTTTAGATGATTATTGCTGTGATCAAAATCTTTTAAAACAATTCCTTATTTTGTTTTAAACGATAAATGCTAGATGGCGCTGTGATCAAAATGATGATGAAAAGATGTGATCAAAAAATAAAATTTTATTACAATTCCCTCACTACTTAATCGAAAGGAATTTCGTTCCATCCGGGTGTCCCTTGACGCCTCTCAAGTTTTAGTATTTTACATTTCGAACGTGCAATATTTTCTAAACTTTTCCTTTAATAGCTGGCGAATGGGCATCATTCAAAGGTCTATATGGAAACTTCATTAATTTGGGCAAAAATCGAGATATAACAATTCAATACCTTTAAAAATTTGTCTAGCAATGGCGTAACCTATATACAACCCTATTCCTATTGGCTTCAAAATCAAAACTCATTCATTCAGTGGCTAAATGTCAATTTATAAGAGAGGAAAGCCGGTGTAAGATATTCTTGCAAGAATGAAATATCATGAACTACCCTGACAGAATCCCTGGTTCTATTTCTTCTTTGTCTATGAATATCGAAATAGAAGCCGACAGGAATGGAGTTGTATAGAACCTTCGCCACATTACCTGTTCTACCTTTTGTATCGGCTTCTCTTTCTAGATAATAAATTCTATAATATTTTTCTTTCCAGAGAGCGAGCCAAATTAGATCCATGCCGTTCACGGGTGATTCTTCGGATGATTCGTCGGACGGTGAAGAGTCTATGGGAGTCACTGTTCACAACACACCACATCATCAGCTGGTCAACACTGCTTATTGTGAGTTGAAACAGTTTTTGTAGGGCCAAACCACTTTAGTTTTGGCTTTTCTGATTTTGAGAAATTTTGAGAATTGCCTGGATTACGGGACTTTAAATTACTTAAAACAAAATGTAAATTTCGTCCATTCTATGAAACTTTTGTTTATTTTTGAAAAGAAATACAATAGCATTTAAAGATTTTTGGAAATATTCTTCTTCAATCTGTGGCGACCAATAATAGCGCGCGAGATCCTGAATCGCGGTTACAACATTTGCAAAAATCTTCGCATATATATGCCATCTGAAATCTACTACAGCGGGCTTCGGCCTGACCACCATACACTACCTCGACCGCAACGAGATCTCCCTTTGGCCTAATACCACTGATAGCCCACAATTCCTTCTCCGAGAATCAAAACTGCTAAAATCCAAAAATAGTAAACCTTCGGCACTTTTCTGACATAATTTGATTGAGTAAAGATTCTATAATTTACCTGTAACCTTCAAACTTACAATTACAGGTAGCACATCACAACCAGCATCGTTAATGACCAACGTTAACATAACAACTCTACCAACTTCCATACAACAAACATCCACCCACGGCCTAGTACTAACAAACAGTGCGAATGGTCAATGCAGTTCATCGGACACCAGTTTAAGTGCCAGTAGTCCATCAAAAAGTGTCAAAACTAGCTCGAGTTTGAGCCCGGCTAAACGATCGAGCAGCGGATCTCCCAGTAAACAGAGTAAGACTAGAGGTGAGTATCTTTTATCGATATTTTTGATGGTAATCGATTTTTTTAAGAAATAGTTTGGTAAATGTTTTGTATTTTAGGAACGAAGCTCCTTATCGCGCGTTGTGAAAGGGGGCTAGACGGAAAAAATTCTTACGAAAAGTTGTCACGACACTTTTTTTGTTTAAGATGATTATCGCTAGATGGCACTGTGGTCAAAATCTTTTAAAACACGTTCCTTATCGCGCGTTACGTTAGAAAAATATATATAAGAGATCGTTCTATTCGGGTGTTCCATGACACCTCTCAAGTTTTTTTTTTCTACTGTAATGTCTCAAGTACTTTTTTAAGCTATTCTGATAGGTTAAAGCTCTATATCTTTAGGACATTACATTTTTTGTACTTACCCAAATTTCGCGATTGTCCTTTTCTTGAAATACAATATTTCACCAAAGGCTTTCGAAGATTCAATATAGACAATTTTATCATAATTACTCATGACCGATTAATGAAACATAACTTCCACATCTAGAGTTTGCCAAGACAGAGCATGTGTGAGTAAGTGGTACAAACCAATATGCGGCTTGCCGACTGATCTGATCATTTGCCGATCAGTCAAACTTGCTACTATAGCCGCATGTGTATACGCAACTTTTAAATTTCGATGTGAACAAGACATTCGATTCGATGTAACTCGCGAGCCTCGGCGTGCAACGCGTGACGTCACTTTACCCATTCTCGTGCTGGGTTCTGTCCTAAGCCGGACGGAGGACGCATAACGCGAGCCGGTTTTAGTGCAATTCGACTCTCACATACCTCCTGCGGGGCGGGTGGAAGCCAGGCGATTTCCTCCTGTTACAAAAAAATTGATATTCGTTGCCATCTCCTTCATACAAAACACAATAACTATTAGAATATATCTGTATACAATATGTAACAAAAACCCTGTTGTTCCTTCTACCCACGTATTAAGATTCGGAACAAGTATATAATAAATCTAGTCTTTTATAAAAAAGCGTTCAACTAAAATAATTATAATAAATATTTAATTATTAATATTTATAATGTTTACATTGTTTGTTATCTCGCCAATTCTGCATAAGGGGATGAGGTCGTTGACCTAGACAGAGATAGTAGAACGTCCCAACGAATCAGCGCGCGTGCGACTGTGACCTTGACCATGTAAGCGACGGGATAACGAACACACGTCTACGGCGGTCGTTCACTTCGTGGCTATTTTAATATCAGATGTTCTAAACATTGTTTCTAATGTATCGATTTTAATAGCTATTGGATTTTGACCACTAGCCTAGCCAATGATTGTTTTTTTATTGTAACTTCATTATTGCGGTGCCTGTAGTCAAGTGTATAGACCCTGTTACGTCTTCAGACTACGTCAGATGCTGGGGGGCGCAGCCCCCGCACAGACCCGCACATCGCGGAAGCCATTTTATTTTTACACAGAAGTACTTCTTCGTCCACCTCCATTGCGTCCGCACATATTATTGTAAATCATTATAAAGTTCATTAAATCATCTTAAATACAGTCCACTCTTCTCATTTAACACCATCGCAATAAGACGCCCCTAACGGAACAACAGGGTTTTTGTTACATATTGTATAGGTACCATATTAATTCAAATACTATTTTCTCCAGACACATCATTCGAGTCCGGCATGTCAGATGACTACGCGATCCCCCCCGACGCGGTGTCGTGCGAGAGCGCGGCGGTGTCGCGGGCGGCCGACTCGCCGCGCAGACACGACGCGCTAGAGAAGGCGGGACACCTCGCCAAGCTAGGGGGGAAACTGAAGACTTGGAGGAAGCGATGGTAGGTGTAGTACTGTACAGTACAGGAAGCAGATTTCTTTTGGAAAAGTTACAAACTTATCGAAGTTTTGGGGATGTCGTTAAACTTATTTGCAAGCATGTAACTATCACTAAACACGAAACATAATTATTTTTTGTTAGTGAAATAAAATATGTGCCTAATAGAATATCTTTGACTCTGATAGAGCAGTTTTAAAGCGCGGTAACTCTGCCACTTCTTCACAAATTTATATTACAAAACATTGTACTTCACAATATAAATACCATAGATCGACAGCTCTTCATCGAAATATATTTTGTACAATTTAAAAATTTCCAAATTCTTAAATTTTCATACTCTAATCTATATAGTTCATTTGTGTAGTGTTAATTAATTCTAACTTCATTCAATTTCCAGGTTCGTCCTCAAAAACGGTACTCTATCATATTGGAAGTCTCAATCGGAAGTGAACAGAAAGCCCCAAGGTCAGATAGGGCTGGGTGAAGCCTGCAAGATCTCCCGGAACGAAGGCGCCGCCACGTTTGAAATATTCACCGGAAGTCGCACTTATTATTTGACGGCGGACAGTAATGCCACTATGGAGGACTGGATTCGGGTTTTACAGGTACGATGTTTATTAGTTTATCGTTATTTTGAGTATACGATAAGTTTTTTTCTCGTCGTAGTCAGCGTTAAAATTTCTATTAATGCCTTCAATCTTCTTCTTCTTCTCTTATATATAAAAATGAATTGCTGTTCGTTAGTCTCGCTAAAACTCGAGAACGACTGAACCGATTTGGCTTATTTTAATCTTGAAATATTCGTAGAAGTCCAGGGAAGGTTTAAACGGTGAGAAAATATCCTTATGTGACGCAGACGAAGTTGTGTGGGCCAACTAGTCTTAAATATTTGCCTAAACTTGGCGACTTACTCTATAACTAGGTCAATTTAATGACCGATTTTCTGACTGAATAATTGACCGAATCACTGGTGCGACAGGAAAGAGTGCCGTAGTGCGTAACGCATCGTGCCGTCCGGCTTGACTCTGTGCTGAGTTCTGGCCTCAGCTGGGGATAGGACGTTGAGTGTAAACAGTTAAGGGTTTTAGTGCGGTTCAACTCCCACATACGGCTATTTCCTACAAATAAAAAAAACCTGAATTATAGACCAACTCATTCACTATACAACTTAAGACTCATCAAAAAACAAACATATTTCCAGAACGTTCAAAGGCGAAACGCGACGAAACTACTATTAAGTAAAGAAGACAATAAACCGACGATACAGGGATGGCTCACTAAAGTCAAAAACGGACACGCCAAAAAAAGCTGGTGTGTTCTTATCGGGAAAATGTTCCTGTACTTCAGATCTCCGGGAGACCAGGTAATTTACTTTAATCAATCATTTTTTAAAGCAATTCTTTTTATTCTTCCGTTCTATACAGGCTTAAACGAGGACCTGGAATAGCGGAAAATAAAATTCTTAAAATCTTGAATCAAGATTATCACCATGTTCCTTTTGTTTAAGAAACTATGTTTGTTAACGAAAAATATTCATAATTAACTATTCTTTCGATTGGCATCATAAAAATACAGGGTGTTGATTTTTGCCGATTCTGTTAGCTCGATTATCAGACAAACCATTAACCAAGCAATTTACGAAAAATTTGCGAATGCAGTATTATTAAATATCAAAAATAAAATGATGTTTCGTTTCAGCAAAACATCCTATCTCTAATATTTAAGGTACTTCCCGTTCATGTCGCATAGTTTTGAGACACCCTGTATACAGGGTGGCATTTTGAAATGACTTTACTGGGAAAAGTATTATACTTCAAAGATGAGGAAAACACTCAGCTGTATTTCTTTTTAAAATAAAGCAATGTTTTCTATCAGCAAAATTCGATAACATTATTATTTGGACTTCGCCTAGAGGGGGCATTTCAAAATACGTATGCATGAAAATATCTAAAAACCAATATTTTGCTTTGGTCTAGCACTACATTAAAATTTCCAACGAATCACCCCATTTTTACCTTATTTTCACACATTTATTTCACTTCTATATTTATTTTAAAACCCAACCAACAAGTTTACCTTTTTATTTCAGAACCCCGTCGGTCAGATCAACATGCGTGACGCGCGCGTGGAGGACGTGGAGCACGTGTCGGACTCCGACTCCGAGGAGAAGAACGACGACACCAGGAACCATCTCACCGTCGCCATATATCCGCAGCATCAGGTTACTGGGGTTAGTCACTTGACTATCTATTTATTTATTGTTTAAAGAGCTTAATCACTAAACTTTAAGCTTTTCTTCTTAAATAATTCTTACACGGTACAAAATTATGTTAACACTTAAATATATTTCACAAGCAGCTTGAGTATCTAGAAATAAATAAAATTAGTCGTAAAGTCTGACACGAACTACGAACTTGTCACACAACAGTGGTGGTAGTTTGAAATGAAATACTTCATTTCAACATTGATGATATTGCTCGTTTTCGTTGACGTTAAAATTTAAAAGCTACCACCAGTTCGGACACAAAAAATAATAATTATAGCCACCGTCCTGAGAAGAACTGGCAAGAAATTTGGCGGGCATGTCTTTTTTTTGTATTATTATTATGAGCATTATCTTTTTTTAAATATTTTAATAGTATTATACAAAAGATGAAATAGACTAAATAAAAAAAACGATTATTATAATGAAACGACCTTGTTTGAAACTTTGATGTGACTTTTCCTAGTAAATCAGCTATTTACCTCAATCCATAAATGATAATATAAAATCCATATAATATTATAGATAGATCCAATGTCTGTTGTCTAATTTCGCTTTGTCTTTTATTTACCACGATATGGTAAATAATTGATTTTTGACGTGACAACGTCTTATAAATTGGTTTGGGGGGTGACACTTCACTTCACTGCGTTACGCTCCGCTCACGTTATGCGCTCACAATGAGAGCGAGTGAGAGGCACGCGTGCCGCGTCACTTTTTATGTCTGTCTCTCTCGCTCTTAGGCGGGCTAACCATGCCCGAGTCGTTGTCACGAAAATCGCCCGTATACCGACTTTACAGGCAACCAATTTTTTTTAGTAGTAACTTTTCTTATTTATTTCAGCCTAAAATTTATACTCTAACGAACAATGGGTCTATTTATGCTATTATATTGCTCCGTTTTGCCATTAGGACTATCCTATGTGATCGTAAGTGATTACAGTCGTCCATGGACCTCTGCAATGTCAAGGGACACTATGACCTTTAAGGACTAAGTTCTCTTCAAAAGTTTTAAACTTATTTTCCAGGGTCCAACATATCTATTATTCGAAAGCAAAGCGGATAAGGATTCTTGGTTGTATCATTTGACGGTCGTCAGCGGAGGCGGGCTTAGTCAAGGAACGCACTTTGAACAACTTGTACAGAAACTAATGGAGACTGACGGAGATCCTAGTAAGTTTTGTATTTGTTGTAATATTACTTGTACAGGGTGATTGGTGTTTGGTCTTATACAGGGAGGTTTTGTAACCTTGTGTAGTAAAAGTGGGGCGATGATACCATGTCCATGGTAGTCAATGATAGTCGTACATAGATTAAACGATGTTGAAAAAAAAGTTCAAACGATTCCAAATATAAAAATTACTCTAAGATGTATTTCGACAAGTCATTCATCCTACTATCACCGGCTAGGATTAGAAATCCACCCTGTATAGGATGTATACAATAAAAAAAATACCTCGAATTTTTTTATTAATTTTAATACCCTGTATAAAGGACATGACAGTTTTTATGAATTAATAAAAATGCTTAAAAAAGTGCGTAAATACTAAACAATTTTCATAGATTATTTACTCAAATTTTGAGGGTTTTTTATGTATACTCAAGTATACTGTGCTAAATCTATCTATTACGTATTTACCTTCACCTTATGACTGCAAGAATCTCCTATCCTATTCAAATTAATATGCTGTAAAAAATTTCATAGTCAATCGATTAATCATTATTTTGACTCTTTCAGATTGCGTTCTATGGAGGCATCCGACGTTGTTATATTCAAAAGAAAACTTAACGTCTCCGCTCACTTCATTGAACTCCGAAGCCTTGCAAGCTGAAGCACTCAAACTGTTTAAGGTATTTTAGAGAGAACAGGAACGGAAATCAATATTATAATTCAAAAGAACAATTTTTTTATTGAGCAGATAATTGAACTTACAAATTAATCTTGCCTGTAGAGTTTGATAAAGGCAACTGTTTCAGCATAATGCTGTATCATCATCATCATCTTCATCAGCATCATCATCATCATCAGCAGCATCATCATCAGCAGCAACAGCCCGTAGACTTCCACTGTTGGACATAGGCCTCCTTCAAATGCTGTAACCCGTTACTGTAATACGGGGTGGAATTTTGTAATACCCTTCCAGAGAAAGTCCTCTAAAAAGTGATTTTAGAGGACTTTCCGGGAATATTGCTGAAAGGAAACAGTCCTTTTGAAAAGTAATACAACTGTATTCAAAGATTTTTGTAAATACTCTTACACTCCTGTAGAATGTCCCCTGATATTGCAGAGGTCCTAGAGCGACTATAACCACCTTCGATCTAGTGGTCCATTAGCTCGTGTGACTCCATATATTTATGAACTATCATACCCCACCTGGAAATCAAAAAATATGAAATTGTAGAGGTTTTTCTAACCTGGAGGTAAGGTCTGCCTCTGAGTATGGCAGTGTTGTCTATGGTCAATAATAATCCTTTACTATCAGGTGGTCCGTTTACTCGTGTACCTTTTTAAACTAAAGTACAAAAATATGGTATAGATTTTACCGTATACCAAATGCTGGCTACAGATTATATACTGACAAAGACCATAGATTATGTAACATTGACCAAATGAAGCGGCATTTCCCACTATTTCAAAATTGGGATGGATTCAATGCGAATTCAAAAAGAAGCCTACAAAACGTAGACTATGTTATTGAGTTTAATTGTATGCGTGTCTTCGTGTAACATTAATTAATTATTCATATGCTGGAACGCATATTATAAAGATGCCTCTACATAGTATGTAATGCCATATTTCTGTGAATGGAATTCCTGTTTGTGTGTGTGATTTTATTGGTATCTGCATTGGTTTGAGCGTGTAGAACTTTTATGACTGTAAATTGTGTGGAATCGGTGTGTATGCGGTGTATCTGTATATTATTATGTAGTGTGTGTTAGCAAAGCGGTGGATTGTATGTGAGTGTTTCCTGATAATTTGTTTCTTGGTGTCTGTGTTTGGCTTAAAATTTATGTCTGTGTATTGTGATAAGATACATCTGTGTGCAGTGCCTGGAGGTGTTGCTGAGTGTTTGTGTGCGTGTGTTGACGTGTGTACATCTGTGTGCAGTGCGTGCAGCTGTTCATGTCGGTGTGCGTGGAGCAGGCCGGTATCGACTACCACGTGGTGCTGAGTGTGTGTGTGCGTGTGTTGACGTGTGTACATCTGTGTGCAGTGCGTGCAGCTGTTCATGTCGGTGTGCGTGGAGCAGGCCGGTATCGACTACCACGTGGTGCTGAGTGTCTGTGTTCGTGTGTTGACGTGTGTACATCTGTGTGCAGTGCGTGCAGCTGTTCATGTCGGTGTGCGTGGAGCAGGCCGGTATCGACTACCACGTGGTGCTGAGTGTGTGTATGTCTGTGTTCGTGTGTTGACGTGTGTACATCTGTGTGCAGTGCGTGCAGCTGTTCATGTCGGTGTGCGTGGAGCAGGCCGGTATCGACTACCACGTGGTGCTGAGTGTGTGTGTGCGTGTGTTGACGTGTGTACATCTGTGTGCAGTGCGTGCAGCTGTTCATGTCGGTGTGCGTGGAGCAGGCCGGTATCGACTACCACGTGGTGCTGAGTGTGTGTGTGCGTGTGTTGACGTGTGTACATCTGTGTGCAGTGCGTGCAGCTGTTCATGTCGGTGTGCGTGGAGCAGGCCGGTATCGACTACCACGTGGTGCTGAGTGTGTGTGTGCGTGTGTTGACGTGTGTACATCTGTGTGCAGTGCGTGCAGCTGTTCATGTCGGTGTGCGTGGAGCAGGCCGGTATCGACTACCACGTGGTGCTGAGTGTGTGTGTGCGTGTGTTGACGTGTGTACATCTGTGTGCAGTGCGTGCAGCTGTTCATGTCGGTGTGCGTGGAGCAGGCCGGTATCGACTACCACGTGGTGCTGAGTGTGTGTGTGCGTGTGTTGACGTGTGTACATCTGTGTGCAGTGCGTGCAGCTGTTCATGTCGGTGTGCGTGGAGCAGGCCGGTATCGACTACCACGTGGTGCTGAGTGTCTGTGTTCGTGTGTTGACGTGTGTACATCTGTGTGCAGTGCGTGCAGCTGTTCATGTCGGTGTGCGTGGAGCAGGCCGGTATCGACTACCACGTGGTGCTGAGTGTGTGTGTGCGTGTGTTGACGTGTGTACATCTGTGTGCAGTGCGTGCAGCTGTTCATGTCGGTGTGCGTGGAGCAGGCCGGTATCGACTACCACGTGGTGCTGAGTGTGTGTGTGCGTGTGTTGACGTGTGTACATCTGTGTGCAGTGCGTGCAGCTGTTCATGTCGGTGTGCGTGGAGCAGGCCGGTATCGACTACCACGTGGTGCTGAGTGTGTGTGTGCGTGTGTTGACGTGTGTACATCTGTGTGCAGTGCGTGCAGCTGTTCATGTCGGTGTGCGTGGAGCAGGCCGGTATCGACTACCACGTGGTGCTGAGTGTGTGTGTGCGTGTGTTGACGTGTGTACATCTGTGTGCAGTGCGTGCAGCTGTTCATGTCGGTGTGCGTGGAGCAGGCCGGCATCGACTACCACGTGGTGCTGGCTCAGAACGCCCTGCAGCAGTGCCTGGAGGTGGGCGAGCTGCAGGACGAGCTGTGCGCGGCGCTGGCCCGGCAGACGGCCCCGCACGCGCCCGCCAAGCACGCCGTGCAGGTAACACGACACAAGCGCCTTAACGCCAAGCTTGCCAATGTAAGTCGCCTATCTATACCCACACACATACACCCGGACAAGGTTTAACAAACTCACATTACTATACTGCTGCTTACTACCTAATGTGGGTACATTTAGTATATCAATACATTAAATAAATTAATAATTAAAATCAAACGTTGATAATAAAGTTGTGTTATATACTTGTTAAACCGTGTACGAGGTCTTGTTTGTACATACGTGAATATCATATTTGGAAAAATCAATTAATCTAAAAATAAAATTGTAATAAGTTACTAACCTTACAGGGTAAAGAAAAAAATATTTTATTGAACCAAGACACCAATTACAAAACACACATTAGCATTGATAGTTGTGTTGCAGGCAATCGTACAGATATACATATATAGGGTGTTTGAATTTATCACAATTTTTTGAAATGTAATTTTTAAAATATGATGTTGATGTATATTTTTTGTTTTCCTAAAGATGAATTTGCATATTTACTAAATGACTTTTTTTACTAAACATTAAATTCTGTAAATATAAATTCATCTTATACGGACATGAGGGATTCAATTCTATTTTAATTGTATTTAATTTAATTAAAAACATCAAGTTTTATTTACGAATCTCTCATGTAAAATAATAAGGTTATAATTTTGTCCATAGCGAGAACTAATTAATTATAATTCACGTAAATGGGCATGGCTTACTAACAAATAATATTAAAATTAATAATATTAAATAATTTAATTAAAAAATAATGTACAAATAAGAAGGTGCTTAATATCAATAATAGCTTAGCTTCGGGCGGTTAGCTTCAATGCTTTTCTCATATGTTGTTTCATCGTGAAATCATCCGTATAATCACTCGCACAAGTATCATTTTGGTTTGTTTCATTTAGTTACAGACACTATGTAGTTACGCGGTAATATTGTGCTCTAAAAAAAACAAAAAAAGGTAACTATTTTCTCGTATTACGTTGAAATTACAACCATAATTCCTCTCCCTTAAGAAATAAACACCTTAAAAATGAGATAAATGTAAAATAAAAGAACTCTTTTGAAGCAAAAATTATCCTGAAAAATATTGACAGAAAAGAGCACAATATAAAATAGCTTAATAACAATTGGCCTAAAAATGTAAATATACACTAACAAGCCATTTTATTATTACAGTCGATAGTAGCTTTGTGTTGCCATAAACGAAAACAGAAGGCTTCGTGTGTCGTTGATCAATTTGGAATTGTGTATGTGAATATATTGGCTTACTCTATGGAATATTAAAAAAATATATATTCCAATTTGGTCGTTAAAGTTCTGGCAACATTACTTTAGAGTATTCCGAAATGTTGCCAGCTCTTTCAGCGGTATGTCATGTTACTTTCAAATGGAATGTTGGTGTAAATTTTGTTTCCCCTTTTTATCCAAGAATGTTGCCCTGTTTTCCCCTAGATGTAGGGAATGTTTTCCTTTTTCGTTTACTCATTCATATTTTTATCATAGCTAGTGTTTTCTGGCACTATTCCTTTGTTAATTGAAATGTTGCAAGTTTTTAGATTATTTTTGCCTATAATTGTGTATAGTGTGTTGCTAGATCAAAAAGGTAAGTGTTAGGGTAAATAAAATATAAATATGGTACGGCTGCATAAAATAAAACAAAAAATAGAATCAAATAAAAGAATTTGTAATTTAAACTCTAAATTTAATATAATAGCTATCACTTTTCTCAAAAACTATGCAGCCATACTAAAAATAAATACTCTGTATATTTCAATCCCTACATAATGTGTACATACATATAGTTACAAATGGGTATCATTGGTTTAATTAGCACAAATGGCAAAACAGCACTGCACTAACCAAAATACAACATAATAATAAGTGAAGAAAAATTACTAGTAAAAAGACACAGATTTCCAAAATTAAAAATGATTAGACCTTGTATAGTCCTTTAGTATTTTTATTTTCCTTTTAAAAACCCCTAATGTTATATACCTACACACATGTGATCATCTCATATAAATTCAAACTCATTGGTAATGATAACATATAATATGCTGAAAGTAGAAGTTTTACTTCCATACATTAAAAGATTTTATATGGTATTGGAAGTACTCACCAAATAAAAATTAAATAATTTAGAAAAATAATTTCATATTCTCAATAATATTGTTCAACATAGTGCAGCAACAATGTCTTAAGTTAGTCAAAACAGAAAGAACCTGTACGTTAGTACACATAATCAATTGCAAAGATTCTCAAAAGTAAACCAACAAGGTTCAAATTCAACTACTACACAAAACATGTACAAATACACACAAATATGACCCTAAATTCCACACCAAAAAGGATCAAATTCACACGTACACAGTAGCCCCCGTATACCGTCCGAACACCAACATTTCATTTGTTCAGCAACTGCTACTGTGCGCGACCCAATCGCTGTTTACTTGCGACACGGGCGCGTCGTCGGTCGCCGGTGATGGCAAGAATGATTTACCACCTGATGCTGCGTCATCTCCTGGCTCTGTACAGGTAAAGCATCAACAAGCGATTGTAAAATATATTTAGGTCGCATTCAGACTTGGAAATTAAAGTACCTAAATGAGTAAGTGTATTTAATGTGTATTCTGTTAGTATTCAAACTTAAAACTACCTGGACCTTGAATTTTTTATTATTGGCATTAAAAAGAGTAAAATTAACTGCAAAAAGATGTATGTAACAAAATAGATATTCTAAAAATAGAATTCGAATCATATGTATATCTAGTTGGTATATAGCTCTGTAGAAATATTCTTCTGAAGTAATTTTAACTGTTACTAAAACGGAATCAGCCTAAAGATTTTCTACATGTTGACTTATTGCTCAATAGAGTCAAATTGGAGTTTACTTCTGAATGTGACCATCGCCAATATATTTTAACTATTGTGAAAATGTAACCATACTTTGCAGCTTTGATGCAATTTACAATTTCAGATAGAACGATGAAACAAACTCATTACAAAACAAATTTAATTTTCTTAACACTCACTGGAATGTACATGAGTCCTAAAATAATACTTTTTTCCATATTTCGAACACAGCACTTAGTTTCTTCTGTCAGCAAGAATCACTGCAGAACCTACTGTGCATGTCTGTCCTTTAATATTCAAACATATGAGAAAAGCAATGAGTGTTTTATTAAAATGATTGTAACTGCCAAAACGTTAAACTTTATTAAAATTAACAAGACAAAAATCATGAATGATTTGAGATATAAAACAGTAACAATATTTTACTAACTAATTTAAATTCTAGTCATAAAAAGATAGTGTAATCCGACCAAATAAAATAGGAGGTAGTAAATTTTCAGGCACCTCTTCTATCAGTGGATTGCAAGAGTAATCCTCCCACATACAGTTTTGTGCAAGGTTGGCAACTCCTGGCTTTGGCTGTTAGCCTCTTCGTGCCCAGAAATAATAGATTGCTCTGGTATTTGAAGTTACATTTGAGCAGGCATTCGGATACTAAGTGAGCATATTTATATTTAATACAAAATCTTTTATAGTTAAACTTTTATTACATTTAATCATTGTCGCACTCTTAGAATAAAATTATTAGTATTATTCTGATGTAATCCACTCTGCTACAGCAACAAACATTTTCTTCTCTCTATTTCTCTTCACCTAGTGTGGAGACCTAATGGTTAATTGTAAATTACACTGTAAATATTGGCTGAATAAATATTTTTTAATCTTTCTTTCTTTTTAAGCAATGATAACAATACTTGATACAATTATACTTACCATAATAACTTTATACAGGGTGGATCTGTAACTTTGGACAATCTGACGTGGGGTGAATGACCTATTGAAATACAATTTAGCACCATTTTTATTATTTGAATCGGTTAAACTTTTTTTCTGACATTGTATGGAAAACGTACGACTATCGTTGCGGACTTCCTATACTTTGATCATTTTTTTTTCTATCCCATTTCTAAAATAAAAGTGGTTCTAAGTTGTATTTCAACAGGTGATTCACCCCACGTCAGATGGTCCAAAGTTACAGATCCACCCTGTATAAGAAAAATTTATTAATATATCCAAAACAAAAGTCATAATATCTAATAGAACACTGTAAAAATCATGATAAAAAATACAAAAACTATCATAAATCATATAAAAAAATCTAATGAAATTTCAGAACGGAATGCGGTAAATACGCAGCGTACTGTGCGCGCGCGTTGGAACGTACGATACGCAATGGCGGGCGCGAAGACAAACCATCGAGAATGGAGGTGTTGTCTATACTACTGAAGAACCCGTACCATCATTGTCTACCGCACGCTATACCCGTGCACATGCTCAATAATACCTATCAAGTTAGTATGAAAATATTTATTACAAAAATTAAAACGACCGACTTCCATTTCTCAAGCATAGCAAAAAAACTACCAGTCAGATCTTTAATAAATTAAATAATGCTCAAAATGTCTGCTTTTTAACAAATATAGAATCACCGAAATCGGTTCATATAAAAAAGAAATAAACCTTAAAACGCAGAGCAAATCGTGAAATTTTGTCCGTTCAAAGTACACATTTTTAAACACAGATCCAAAAGCACTTGTTCGATTTAAGCTAATAAATAGCACCATTAAATAAACAATTAGACAATACATAAAGTCAAAGTATAAAAATGCTCCAATAGTCTCTATTTTTCAAGATGTCTTCATACTATCACTTTCTGAGAGTCGTCATTATGCCTATGTAAGGTACTATTTCACGTACTATCGATTTACTTAAATTTCTAGAATATCGTATTAAATTTACCCTATATTAACATTTTTTACTGTAGGTTAAGTATCCCTATCCCTGCTAATATTACAAATGCGAAAGTAACTCGTGTGTCGTGGTGGCCGAGTGGTCGATGCGCGTCCTTCGGAAAGGGAGGTCGCGGGTTCAAATCCGGCTTATACCTCTAAATCTAAATGTGAAAAAGATTTATGTGCAATTTTTCACAACACCACTGGCTAAAAACGGTGAAGGAAAACATCGTGAGGAAACCTGCATGTCGGAAAAGGGTTCTAAAAATCCTTTGAAGATATGTGAAGTCCCCAATCCGCACTGGGCAAGCGTGGTGGACTATGCCTAATCCCTCTACTGGGGAGACCTGAGAACAACAGTGGGCAGTAATGGGTTAGTACAGGTACAGGTACAGGAAAGTAACTCCGTCTGTCTGTTACGCTTTCCCGCTTAAACCTCTCAACCGATTTTGATGTAATTTGGCACAGAAAATCTTTACACCATGAGATAGAACATAGGCAACCTTTTAATTGAAAGTGACGCAGACAAAGTAGCGCCGGCCCGCTAGTACTTTATATTTTTTTCCATTACTCAATCGAGAATGTTTACATGTGCATTAAAATAACATAAAATTTCCAGGTGATAAGCTTCGACGGTTCAACAACAGTAGAAGAGTTTCTTCATACATTAAGTACTGAGCTCGGTTGTCGAGAATCATCGGCGTCTGGTTTCGCGTTGTTCAGCGACGATCCTATAGAAAAAGACTTGGAACATCATATCAAACCTGATAAGAAGGTAAGGGTTTTAAAATTGAACTTTATGTGAGGTTCATTAAGGTTGACTTTAGAAAGAAACGTTTTTTTTCTTTGGTGAATGATCAATTCACAGGAATTCTTAGAGCTTGGCTCTATTGGAATGTTAGTAAGGATCTCTATTTTTTTTTTGGAAAATATAGTAGCCTATATAGCCTTCCTCGATAAGTCAACAATCCAACACTGGGGGCGGCGCGACGAGAAAGAGTGCCTTGGGCGTAACGCGTCGCGCCATCCCTCATAACCCCGTGCTGGGTTCTGGCCTCAGCCGGAGTTCGGACGCTGAGTGTGAGCGGTTGGAGGTTTTAGTGCGGTTCAACTCCCACATGATCCGGTGATTTCCTCCAACGAAAAAAAAATAAAACTATCCAACACTGAATTTTTGAGATTGAACCAACAGTCCCTGAGATAAGGGCGTTAAAAACAAACTCTTCAGATTTATACACGGTGCTCAAAGTAACCTTCGTTTTCGGAAGTGCTCTCTTAACACCCTGTATATCAGTATGGATTTCTGATTGGTCCACAGCTCTGTGACGTCATATCGAAATGGGAGACCGCGCTCCGTGAGAAAGGTTCGGGAAAGTTCGAGAACACACGCGTCATCAGACTCACGTATAGAAACAGAATGTACTTCAAGAACACCATCAGAACTGAAACGGATAAAGAAAGATTGTTACTCTGCTATCAAGTTAATCAGCAAGGTATGTTTGATTTACTATTGTTTTTGGAACGAGGTTCCTTATCGCGCGTTATCGAAAGGGGGCTAGACGGAAATTCTTATGAAAAAGTTGTCACGACACTTTTTTTTGTTTTAGATGATTATCGTTAGATGGCGCTGTGATTAAAATCTTTTGAAACAATTCCTTATTTTGTTTTATATGTTTAATGCTAGATGGCGCTGTGATCAAAATATTTTATTTAAGTTATAATAATTAGTTAGTTTAAAACGTCTGTCTCTCTCTCTCTTATAAAAAGAGATTATAACTTAAAAAAATAAAATTTTATTACAATTCCCTCACTAATTAATTGAAAGGAACTTCGTTCCATCCGGGTCTCTTGACACCTCTCAAGTTTTTTTACTTAACAGAGCGCTAGAAATAAGGCTAAATAAAAATATATGTGGCGTCATTTGAAACACTTCCCTTATCGAGCAAATAATGTATTACCAAAACATTATGTGTTCTACAAAATGTCTTAAAGATTCTCCAGCTTAAAACAATTTATTTTAGCAGCAACAGGGAACCCATGTTTTGCACTTAAGTGCGTGTAATTGATACAATTTTCATCTCCAACGTTACGACAAAGTCAAATCATTTATTTCAAATTAGATGTGGACACACATACATTTTGAATGTCAAAAATAAAATAAAATTTATGTTTATTTTTCTTTCTTTTTTTAATAGTGACAATATTTTTGTTTTTAACAAATGTATCAATTGAAATGGCCCGGGACGAGCACCTCATTCCCATTTTGTGCAGTCATTTATGTAATCCTTAAGTTTATAATATGCTTTACTGCATAGCCGTTCTTTGATAACTCTCTTAAGCTTATTTATAGGCAATGCTTGAACATCAAAAGACCACCAATTTTTGATTTTAGTAATATTTATTTGCTACCATTTTTACCCTCTAATCGTAAATCTAGTTTAAGCTAACTTAAATATATTTCACTATAAATTTCAGTGGTAGGCGGTCGTTTTCCTGTAACGAGAGAATTAGCCGCGGAATTAGGTGCTCTAATGGCGCAACTCGACATGGGGGACTACTTACCGTCTAACGCGGCTCACAACCAACCACTGGCGCATAGATTCTACCCTTATAGATACAGGGCGGCGCTTACTAATGAAGAATTGAGGTAATTCATTGAAAATAATAATCTTTAATATATATAAATCTCGTGTCACAATGTTTGTCCTCAATGGACTCCTAAACCACTTAACCGATTATAATAAAATTTGCACACCATGTGCAGTTCGATCCAACTTGAGAGATAGGATATCTTAGATCAAGGTCTGATGATGGAGCTGGAAGGTGGCCACAGGAACTCTGTCAGTAAGCAAGATAACCTCACTACCCTCATCGTGTTTTGGCTCTAATGAAGCGTCCTGATGAGTACTATTGGAAAATTCCCGGGAACAATTCTTATGCGACGCAGACGAAGTTGCGCGGGGCTGCTAGTTATTTAATATGTTGAAGAGTTAGACTAAAATACGAAAGATTTGAGCTAAAACTTCAAAAATGATGTTCTAGTCAGATTGACATCGAAATTTTAAAAGCTACAGAAAAACTAGAAAAAAAATTATAGTCGATAGTTAGATTAGTATTATTCAAAATAACTGACTAGTTTTTTCTCGTCCCAGAATTTACTTAAATCTCGTCAATTTTTACAGAGATTTAGAAGAAAAATTAAGATCGAAATGGGTGGCGCTGAAAGGTCGAAGCACGTCAGATTGTGTTAGAATATACTTGAATTGTACCAGAAAATGGCCTTTCTTCGGTGCTACGTTATTCCAAGCTAGGGTAAGTAATAGTGTTTAAACTGTAGATTAAGTAATAATTTGAATGAAATACTATCCACTCGTCTCGTCGTTCGTCAATTTTTCACCAAAATGCCAAAACTAGGGCGCTCGCCCGGAATTTTTTCGGAATCGCTTGTTTGACTATTTTTTGAAAAAATATTTCCTTAAAATTTTAATTTCCATTTTTAAATAAACCTAATATTTTTATATCCTTTTGTATTAAACTACGCTGATTACATTTTAGCAAACTCTTCTCTCAAATTTTATCTCCTTTCCTTAGATAAAGCAGCCAGACTTGTCTATGGTGTGGCTGGCGGTGTCGGAGGAGGGCGTCACGGTGCTGGAGCTCGCGTCTATGGCCGTCATCGGGAGATACGCGCTCACATCTATAGGACTGTTCGGTGGACTACAGGTAACTCTACCGTGTCTATGGTACAGATAGAGCAGCCGCCTTGTCTATGGTGTGGCTGGCGGTGTCGGAGGAGGGCGTCACGGTGCTGGAGCTCGCGTCTATGGCCGTCATCGGGAGATACGCGCTCACATCTATAGGACTGTTCGGTGGACTACAGGTAACTCTACCGTGTCTATGGTACAGATAGAGCAGCCGCCTTGTCTATGGTGTGGCTGGCGGTGTCGGAGGAGGGCGTCACGGTGCTGGAGCTCGCGTCTATGGCCGTCATCGGGAGATACGCGCTCACATCTATAGGACTGTTCGGTGGACTACAGGTAACTCTACCGTGTCTATGGTACAGATAGAGTAGCCGCCTTGTCTATGGTGTGGCTGGCGGTGTCGGAGGAGGGCGTCACGGTGCTGGAGCTCGCGTCTATGGCCGTCATCGGGAGATACGCGCTCACATCTATAGGACTGTTCGGTGGACTACAGGTAACTCTACCGTGTCTATGGTACAGATAGAGCAGCCGCCTTGTCTATGGTGTGGCTGACGTAACTGTTATTTCAGTGTGAATTGGATACAAATTTATTTGAAAGTTAGTCATATTCTACATATTAATTGTTATTGTTGTTTCAGGACGACCTGATGATGTTAATTGACGGTGAAGACGCAACGAGTCCGGTGCATAAAATGCTCATCAGCCTCAATAAACTTAAAGTGAGTATTTTAATTTACAGTTTAAAAACCAAATGTATATACAGGGTGTTGTTGCTCGGTGAAACAATACTTTAAGGGCTTAATCTATATCACATTTCAAATGATTAGTTATAACTTATGATATATTATGCCTAGAAAACCCAGACTTGGTGGATGGCTTCTACATCAAGTATACTATTTGCTGTGAAAGTATTGTTTCATCGGATTTTAACACCCTGTATAATAAATTAATTTTGTATTTTTAAATTAGACTTTTAAAAGATTACTTACAAAATCAATTCTAGTTTAACTTGTAAATGAAATACGACTACAAAAATACACCCTGTATAAACCAGCTATGCCCAAAAACTACAAGTCCCAACATCGTTTTCAGATGGCCGAACTGACCCACCTAATAGCGGACTATAAAAACGCGTTACTCCGTCCTCCTCCTCCCTGTACTCCCCAGCTCTCCCTCTCGCGGCACGGCAGCCACCGCTCCCTCCGCAAGCACCCTCCCCACTCCAACCCCTCCACTCTACCCCACACCCACCACCACACGCTCAACTCCCACGCCACCACTATGACGTTAGGCTCGGAACGTAATGCCACGTTAACGTTGAGCTCACATACATCCACTTTCAATGTGGATGCGAGGGTGTTGTCTCATGGACAGCCTGATATATTGAAGTCTACTCCGGATCATCACAGGAGCGATAAGAAGAGGAGTCATACTCAGGACAGTGGGGTTGCGTGATTGTAGGTTCCAGCGTAGTTTTAATGACGATTTTGGTGGCCAAGATGTTGATGTATCGTTTTGCTTAGTTTGTAATCGAATGGCATCGGTAAAGAGAATGAATTAAATAAAGTAAGAAAACGTCGGTACAACAATCTTAATTAATATTTACAAATATAAACTTATTTAGACACTCGCGGTTTTCTATAATACTTTCATGCATTTTCAACGGTGATGTGAGTTCGAGTTCCAGTGGTACTTCCCAAAAGCGAACGAGTGCGAGGGTAGACAGATTTGTTTGCTCTTAAATCGACCCGCAGTATCCAGTCTTCTCGTGATCATGACGTTTGCAACAACAACGAAATATCGAGACAACTCAATTAGTTAAATATCGTGGTAAAAACCGGTTCAAAATGCATTAAAGTATTTACAAATATTTTTATTTTCCAATCAATTGACGATAAAATAACGATTCAAACCAGATTTTAATCATTGATTGAAAGTATGAATTTACCTATTAAGTTATGGATCAAGTATCGATATTAGATTTGTCATAACGATACATCGATTTCAACGATCGAAATGCATCTTGGCCTCTCCTGTTTTGCATTCCATCGAAGGGATTGAAACGAAATTCATTTTCTCGAATACCTCATAAAAGTAGTGTCAAATCGAGACTATTGACTCGACTCATAGATTAAGCTTATAATGATTTTAATATAGTTTTTAAGTTAATCGAATGATCTGAAATGTTATTGGTGTTTTTTTACCTGCAATGGTGGTTAAATTATTCGAATGTCTTGTTCAATTTCGAATGGTCTTACATCGATTTTAACAGTTCATTTTATGTAGGAAAGTTAGAATACTTTGCGTGTTAAGATAATATAAGATCTAATACTCATGTATTATCACAATTTTATATAATTTAAAAATCAATAATATCGAAAATAATTTATGTCAATATATCGTGTCATTCACTCATCACAATTTATAAGAACTTTCTAAAAAAATGGACTGATTCTAAAATTATAAGGTCATCTGATTTTTAGAGTTAAGGTGCAGTCGAATCTCTAATAATCCTGATCTAGAAATGTGTTAGGAATATGTCTGTCCTGCTCTTGCGATAACAATACACTTGTGTGTGACAGAGCTAAATATATCGGTGTCGTTGTTGGCAGGAAATGTTCTAAACATACCGTTGAATGTTTTATACCAATTTCAATATGTTATGTAACGTTGAGACGAGTTTAAGTAATCTTTATTAACTAAATGATTTAAAGAATTAGAGTCAACGTGACGTACATTGTCCTGCAGCCAAAAGTAAATCACAAATTGTATTCTTATTATATGGCCTAAATTAAAAAAAAAAAAAATGTTTAACACTTTCAGAGTGTGGAATGGGTAATATGAATTGAACACAACATAAAATATATTTTCATCTTTTGCAATAGACATATAGGTTCTCTTAGGTTTGACATCAAAACAGGCACATTATTTGCTAAGGGTTTAAATGGTTCTCTGAACTATAATTAACGTAATCCAACCAAAGTGCTCTACTGAACGTTTTTTCCAATATGGAATCGTGGACATATTTCAAATGAAATGTAAATAGAAAATATTTTGTATATTTTTGCCTACAATTAATTTCGGGGTTGCCGTGGCGAATCAACTATCCTAGTAGAAATAGTACGATTTTAATTTTGCGCAGTTTTATATGATTTTGTAGATAGAGTTTGAGAAATTATTTCTAGTCTTAGTTTCGCCACGGCGTCTCTCGCAACAGAAATTATTTTTTATCCTCCAAAGTAGCTTTCATATATTAGTATTATAATACAGGTTTCTGCCATTTTGTAATTAGAACAAAGATAATGTTACCAGCTTCAGATTTTATTACATACAATAAGGAAGAATTTATGCTCGCACAAAATGTTAATTTTACTATCAAATGTTTTTAAAGATGGCGGCTATTAAGACAGCTGACATTTGGTTATGTCAAACTGAATCTCAATTTAATTTGATTAAATTACTCTAATTTTCTGTTTTAAACATGATTGAGTATGAAGCAACTATGATTATAAAAAATCTTTATTGTATGTAAAGTGATAGCCGAAATATGACAAAGGCTAAACATAACGAAACGGCAACTAAATAGGTTTAGATGTAAGTTAGTTGTGTAATTATTTATTTATATATTTATATATTGAAAGTGTAATTGTCTACGTTTGTAATTTGACCAATCCGCTTGAAAGGCCAATTGGTGCTGATTGCATCATTCAAATTTAGTCTTTAAGTCCATACACTTAAAATACACAGTCACAGATTAAAAATAGAAAATACACATCACAAAACTTTATATTATCTATGGTGCAAAGACTAAAATTGAGTGTTGCCATGTAGTGGAGCATTATCCGCTGATTAGTATTAAATATTTGGATCGCACTTTTTGCATAACACGTAACTGTTGATATAATTATAAAAATATGTATATTTATAGTAAAACCTAAGAATATGTGTATGTTTTGTGTTTGTGACAATTTTTTTATTTATTTGATTTTATGACTGTAACAAATTTTGTTTTTAATTCATTTAAGTTTCTTTCGTCTGGCAACCTCGTAGTTGGGGCCTAATCAACTCTAACGTTTTTTGAAATGTAATTTACGACAATTTTTGTTTGACGATGCGAATAAACGTGTAATACTGAAACTTAGGGTTTTCATTTATTGCATTTTTTTAAATCTACTATAGCGACTTAAATAACCACCCAATGGTATCCTAGAGAAGGCCGAAGGAAACGAGGCAGACCACAGAAGAGGTGGGACGATGACATACGCCAGGTGGCAGGGATAACATGGGGAAGAGTTGCCATGGAGAGGAACGAGTGGAAGAGGTTGGAGGAGGCCTTTGTCGATTGGCAAACAGACAGATGAACTGTACAATGTACTTAACTAACAGTAACATATGTCTGTCAATAAGGCTAATAAATAAATAACAATAGCGACTTATATCAGTTAATTTCTCAATGTGGTTCTGATCTATCCTGTACTTCGCTGTAGCTACCCAAATAATACTTTGGGACTCTTCAGTAGTTAGAGATCAGTAAGAAAGAAATTTAGCTCACACTAATGATGCAAACTGAGAACTTAACACAATATGTTTCAATTCGTTAATTTCTCATTTTTTTTACGCTATTACATGATAATTGTTTCTTTAATCTACTTAATCAATAACTAGAAATACTATAACACAATTTACAGATGAACTTTATTTATTGAACACAAACTCTTCTAGCTTCACATCCAATGCATTTAAAATCGCTTCCGTATCGAAAGGGATGGCTGGAAAAGAGGTTAAGTATGGTTTAAAAAAGTAGTTGTGGTCTGATAGACAAGGTTATGTAAAATAAATCTAAATATTTTAATAGACTATCTCAAACAACGATGAATTATAGAACCTCTATTTAAGTTATCCACTCAACTGGGAACGTCACTACGCTAGATGGTGAAACTGGGGCCTTCGTTCGGAATCAATACCCCGTTTAAGCCTCTTTTTAAAAACATTTTTTTCCAATAAATATTTATTTCCATTTTTAATTAAACCTTATATTTTTCTTAATCTTTATTATTAAACGACGCTGTATTGCATTTTAAGTGAAAATATATTATCTTCGTAAAATATGGGATGATTAAAAAATGTAAACAAAACAAGTTTTAGAACTATGCCCAATTTTGGCTCCTGCCACAGACTTGGCAAAAGTAAACAAACCAATTTTGTTACCATTTGAGTGGTTAACCACTATAAGAGGTCCAAAGTAAATCTGCATTAGGGTCTCTTACATCAATAGAAAATATTGCAACTTACGAATGCTAAGCCATTTTGTCGGGTCATAACCAGATTCGATTCTAGATGCCGTAATACATTCTCGTAAAGCTAGAGTTATACCATGAGCAGTGCAGATACCCATTTCTCCACAGGCTGAAAATCAAGAAATTTATATCAAAGTCTATATTCAACAGTCCGTTGATTACCCAAATTGCTGTTTAATGCACAAATGTGGTCGAAACATAAGATAACACATATTATTTTAAATCTTTCTATAAAAGTTTTGCACATAGGTGAAAGTCAAACAATAAGTATTCTTTCATCACCCAGCAATTAGGTACTCGTAGTCAGCGCGAACTTGTATGTATAGCTAAATGATTTTTTTTGTTTTAAATAAGCCTTTGCTGAAAAGTTCACTTTTAAAAATAGAAGTTGAGTGATCTATCTTTGTATGATATTCCGTCCAAACACGAAATTCAATGAGATTAAAATATATTTTAATAAATTCTTACTTTTGGCTCCTAGTACAGCTTCAGTATTTGTCTGGTTGTGCCTTAACTTCACATTGTAGACAATAGGAATGTCTTGAAAGAGAGGAACGTGGTACGTCAGCGATCTATTTGTCAGAAGCTTGCCTGTTTTCTTGTCGTAAACTAACTTTTCAGTCGTAAAATATCCCACTCCCTGAATGAAGGCTCCTTCCACCTAAAACAAATAGTTGTATTTAAAGCTTTTGGAACACAAAGCAAATTTTTAACATCTAAGTTTTAGCCTTATAAGATCTTAAGACTTTTCTGTCACTCACCTGACCAATGTCTAAAGTAGGATTTACACTACGTCCAGCATCCTCCAGTATATCGACTCTTAACATTTGAAATCTTCCAGTCAAGACATCTAGTTCTACTTCAGCAATCGATACAGCATACGCACTGTAAGCACTAAGGTTTTCATCTTTATCGCTCATCATATAGCTTCCTACCAAATTGATTTGCTCATCGAATGCAGCTTGCACGATTTCGAACCATGTTGCTTGGGGCATACGAGCCTTAATTGGTTCGAATTTGGCTTCGAATTCTTCGCAAACCTTCAGTATAGAGTAACAGACACTTTCTGTCGTTATACTAGATCCTGAGAAAACATCGTTTGGGGCCGCAAATGAATAGTGCGGGTAAATTGTGATTAAGTCCATGGAAATTCCCAAAGCATCGGCACAGACTTGGACAGCTTTTGTATTGGCACCTTGACCCATTTCTATACCTCCTGTAGTTATTGAAACTGTACCATCAGCGTGATAAATAGAGATCAGTACGGAGTAATTTCCATAATATATTACAGGGAATTCCATTACGTTAATTTTAATCGATCGTTTTACCCAACGATTGACTTCATTAAACTTTTGTATATCAGCATAACGTTCATCGAAATGTACATCCTTTTTTAATGTTTCAATCATTTCTGGGATATCTTTGGATTTCATATTGGCAAGACGAACCGAGATTGGGTCTTTCTTAACGACAAATGCTATGTGGTCCATGATGTGTTCTATGCTAGCAATGCCTTCACAAGCACCTGTACAAAAATATATTATGAAGAAAATTAAAATTATCCGACAACCAACAGTGCAAAGTAAATGTAAATGATGATGTCTAATTTGCTTACCAGGTGCCCTACAGAAAGTATTTGATGGTAAATCAGTGAGGACCGTCGAGGTGCTAAGTGAATACGTTGAACTATCGTAGCAGTTTGCAAAACTTTCGCTTGTATAACTGGTGACGTTGTCATTGTTAGAACAACCAGCATCTTCGATCACGTTCGCTTTGAGATATTGGATCTTACCGTCGTCATTGACACCGACCTAAAACAAATTCATGGAAGGCTTTAGGTACTATTTTTTTTTATGTCTTGTAGTAAATAGGTAACCATTTACTGTAAAAATATTTTCCCATTCTAAGCCTCAGCGAGTCAGTTGATGTTTTCCCTCATCTCTTGGTGTTGTGTGAAATGACACAAACATCTATTATTGGAGAAGAGTGCCTAAAATATTCTCCAACGGGACTGCTAAGTTCCTGATGTCTTCGATCGGAAAAGGCTCTGAAGGAATGTGATCAGTCCCTTTAAGGACCCTCAGCCAACATGACTTAAAAAAAAATTAAAATAATAAAATCCTTGAAATTAATTTACCTCATATTCGCATTGACAGGGCGGTCTTTTCCCTGCGATACTCATATTAGTTTGTATCGGCAATATAAATCGACAAGTTCGATTTTGTTTGCACGCAACTAATGCGCTGGCAGCTGCCACTTGGCCGTTTCTGCTTATTTTACCACCAAAAGCACCCCCTACTCTTGGTACTTTGACTATAATTCTGAAAACAAAAATATGTATAAAGGAATGATTTAAATATTTATTTGAGGTACTGTGGGGTTTCAAATTACTCTAGTATTTCCACTATTTGTAAAAGTATTTACTTAAAAACTTACTTGCTTTGACCAACACCTAGGCACCTAGCCACAGCTGTTTGAGTCAATTCCATCCACTGAGTTGAATCATAAACCATGTATATATCATCAACAGGCTGAACCACACAAGTTATTGGTTCCATATAATAATGATACTGAGCTTCTATTTCGTATACTCCCTTGATAACCTTCGTTACATCAGTTCCTTTACTTGTCGGCTCTATTGAACCTTCTCCTGCTATGATTCTTGAACTGTCTTTCTTAGCTTCATCTATAGTTGTAACTGGTGGAGTTTTCTTAGTATTTTTGTAGTCGACACGTACTTTCTTTGCTACTGAGGCTGCCAACTCTTCAGTTTCAGCTACCACTATTGCTATTGGTTGTCCAAAATGTTTGATGGTAGTGGCTAAAATTTCTTCGTTTTCGGTTTGCAATTGCAATCCAGGTCTTATGAATGAATTTTCTCCGGGAATGTCATTCGCTGTGTAAATTGCCAATACTCCTTGCATATTCTGAAGGTAATAAATAACTAATCATCATATAATTCTACAAATTAATTCAACTTATAATAGGTAATAAGAACTTATAATTCAGACTTCTCTCTATCGAAAAGGGACTCACCAATATTTCCTTTTTATATATCTTTTTTACTTCACCACTGTAAACTGTAGAAAGTACAAAAGCACCAAAAACATCGCTCTTTTGTACCGGTAGGTCGTTAGCATACCTAGCTTCCCCAGAACATTGTATCATTGCTTCTAATTTTGGAATTGGCTGATTCAATGGATACAGCTTAGGGTCGGTTAAATATTCTTGTTTACCTTCAGAGACAGGCCTAACGAAGACATTGGCTCCTGATTTGTATTTAGACTGAGAAGTGCTTGCAGGACAGGCATTAAGCATGAACTGTAATAAATACACATAATTTACACCACGATCTAAACTTTTTAGATAGTATGATTTTGGGGAATATTTGATAAGATATGGTGATGTGATCATTGTAATAGATAACGATATACAAGTAATGAAAGCAGAACATGGACTAGTAGATAGTAGAATTTACCTTATAAAATAATCCGAGTGCTAATTTCTTTCGACTGTCAGGTGAAGGTTCTGGCGGATTATCCAAAGGAACCAGCTCTTTATTTAATATTTTGATAGCTCCTTGTAATGTTTCATTAGTAAATAGTGATCTCCCAATCAAATACTCTTCAGTTTTACACGCATGAATGAATGTTGGGCTTATATTTCCGTATACTATTGATGCACATGTGACCCTATTTTTAGAGTCCAGTTTGATAAGGAATGCGGCGTTAACTATGGCTAAAGCGTTTTGACTTCGTGGCAGTATCTATAAAGAAGTTTGCTTTGGTTAATTCTCTTTTTGTAATAATAAGGGGTGGGCCATATAAAGTTTGCATTTTTCAAAAGTTTGACTGTCATGTTGGCTGTGTGGCATGTTGCGCCATCCTGTTGAAACCAAATGTCGTCCATGTCATACTCTTCAACTTATGGAAACAAACATTCGTTGAGCATGGCACGGTAACGCTCGCCATTGACCGTAACGGCGGCTCCTTGCTCATTTTGCAATGATGCCGCCGGACCAAAACCCACACCAAACCGTAACTGTTTGTGGATGCATTGGCTTCTCAATGGTGACGTGTGGATTTTCCGACCCCCAGATGTGACAATTTTGCTTATTGACATAGCCTCCGAGGTGAAAATGGGCTTCATCTGACACACACACACATTTCTTACAGTTTGTACTGAAGACTCACCACTTTGGAAGTAACTTTTCAATATTTCCCAATTTTGTTCAAGCGTATAGCGTCCTATTTCGTAAATGTCAAATCTTTAACTAAATTATGAACACAAATTGAATGACATTTGAGCTGTCATTCTCTAAATAAACAGTAGTTCAAAATGCAAACGTTAGATTGCCCACCCTATACTAGCTTCCTAGGTTTAATAAAAATGTTACCTAATTGTTATAGCATTAACATCATTAGGTACATTAATTAAAAGTAAAATAATTACCCACCTTATAACTGTTAAAGATATGTGACTTGCAGTTTAATGGGGGAAGCATAATATTGATTATAACAACTCCTTGCATATCAAACTTTAAAAAATCTTGCAGTGTCAGAGTGTATATTTTACCGAAGCTGTTTTCTGTAAAAGATCAGTGTCAATATCGGAATCATCTTCTTAAAGTAATTGTATCTTCAAGTAAATATAATAACAGTTGATGATATATAGATGTACATTATTGTGTGTTACGGATATTTGGCAACTTGCCAAAGATAAATTGGGACAGACGAACTCTTTCCTATCTACATAGAAAATGTCTTTACAGCACCTACACATACAGGGTGGATCTGTAACTTTGGACAATCTGACGTGAGGTGAATGACCGGTTGAAATAAAACTTAGCACCATTATTTTTTGGATTGGTTAATTATTTTTTTCTGACATTGTATGGAAAACGTATGACTATCGTTGCGGACTTCCATACTAGGTATGATAAAATTTTATTTTTATCCAATTTCTAAAATAACAATGGTTCTAAGTTTTATTTCAACAGGTCATTCACCCCACGTTAGATTGTGCAAAGTTACAGATCCACCCTGTATAATATGACGACGTAGATTTACCCATTTGGAGACTACTTTAAACAAACCGTTGGTTAGACTAGATGGGGCAAAAAAACTCAAATTCCATACTCACGAACTGTCATACAAGCTCCTAAACATTCAAACAACACGAACACATCAGACTGATATTTAGGAATTGCTCGTTTGTACATCAAATTACCGGCTAAAGATCCAATCTGTAATGATTTTAGTTAATTTCTTAATTATAGTGCAATCGTTATTAAATAATAATTTGCTAGATATCGACCTCGTGGTGTTCTGAAATTACAAAGGCTTGTAAACGACAGCAACCATTAATCATCAGGTCGATCAAATTCTCGTTTAATTATAATTGTAATGAAAAAATACCTATAGAGAAAGAGTTTGAACGTTGCAGAAACTAAGAAAAACCGGTGAAAAACTTAGGTGCTAGCTACTTGTTTTTAACATAATTTTCAAGTGTTTTTTGGCATAATCTCTCTCATCTAACCATCATGTAACTCCGATAAAGATCTGACAAGGTACTTTTCCATTAATGGGAGTAATTTATTATCGTTTTTGTAAAATATCGTTTTATATTCGTTTTTGTAAAAAAACAGAAGTCAGCGAAGAAATGTAAAAAAATATCAACTTATATTTTACTTACCTTTCTAACAGGAATGTGAGCAATAAGTTCAAAATGGTTAACAACTTGCTTCAAATATTCAAAATCATATTCCGTTTTCGATAGTTCAGTGAATATCTCAATGCAGTCTTCAAGAGACACGTTGGCACCAAGGATTAAATTCTGATCAATAGTATAAGTCTTTAACGAAGCCACATCACTAATATCAATTAGTATTCTTTCATATTCAAATGTTTCTACAATACCTAAAACAAAGTAACAGTTTTTCACACATTTCAGAAATGCCGTCATACGTCGTTGATGAATTGTTGCCGTAGAAAAACATTGTGGGTAGAATTTAAAACAAGGTTGACCAACAAAAAAACGGTAGCTATTCTTTAATATTCTATAGAGCTATTCGCAACGACAATGAATGTCGCGAGCACTTCAGTAGATTTCCGCATATATCATTAAATGAACCACGGTGACATTTTTAGGTAATTTAACTCGAAGTTCTATCTGCTTTTCAAATGGTATATCAATTTACCATAGAATTATTACATCTGGAATCAACATCATGAACAACGGAGTGAAGCCAATTTAAAGTGCACCGATCGCGCGTAACTACACGATATTCTGGCGTTAGTGTACTGATGACACTCAATTCGTTTAACACACCAATAAAATATTACATACACATAAGTTCTTTAAAATTTCACTTTGTTATGTCTGATGTTGAATCAAAATATCGTGTAGTTACGCGCGATCGGTGCGCTTTAAATTGGTTTCATTCTGTTGTTCATGATGTTGATTCCAGATGTAATAATTCTATGCAATTTACATACCTTTACCCGTATTCCCATCTACAAGCATGTAAGAATCGACCCCTTCCATTTTAAATATATCAAATATATCGTCAACATAATAAACTTTGAAGAACTTATGCTTCCCGAAATCGAGTTCTAGCGTCGTACTACTTTTTGCCTCTCCTAATAAACTCCAATCGCTACAGTCACTTCTAATAGAGCATTTTCTAAGGCAGTTTTTAATACAGCCATCAATTTCTTCTATATCTCCAAGTTGGTGGGTTAATTTAGGCGGGGCATCGACGGCTACAGATTTAATTACATCGAGAATAGGACGAAATCCTGTACAGCGACAAGTATTGGATCCAAAGCTCTTCTCCAGTTTCGCCATTGTCAAATTCTTGTCTTTTAAACTGAAAATTTATTATTATTATACAATTTCCAAGTTTTTTAATCATATTATTCTAAACTTTAACTAAACTTCTTCTTTACTAAATTCAATGAATAGATTAGATTAAAAAAAAGATTACAAAACTACAGGGTGGATCTGTAACTTTGGACAATCTGACGTGGGGTGAATGACCAGTCGAAATACAACTTAGCACTAAAAATAGTGACATTTTTTTTCTGACATTGTATTGACAATGTGCGACTATCATTGCGGACTTCCATACTATGATTTTTTATCTAATTCCTAAAATAAAAGTGGTTCTAAGTTTTATATCGACAGGTCATTCACCCCACGTCAGAATGTCCAAAGTTACAGATCCACCCTGTATATTATATTACCTGTTTAAGTGCATAAGCCAACCGGGCGTGCAGTATCCGCACTGGCTACCGTTAAGTACAGTAGTAAGTTTCTGTAAGCTGCTGTAGCCGTCCAATCTGTTCCCAGTACCTTCGATAGTCGTGATCTCCCAACCGTGACATGAGAACACCAGCACGAGACACTATAATTAATATACAACCAGTAGAGTTATTTTCAATGAAAAGAGTTTCATTCAGCATCGTCGACTTTCTATTTAGTTAGTTTCTGATGTGAACTTTCAAATATCATAAAAAAACTAAGTTATATAAGTTGAAAAATGAAATGAATCTATCAGTCTTAGTTTGAAAGATTATCGAACAGTTGAAAACGCTAATCATAATTAGATATCCGTTTGTAACCCAATCTTCTTCTATAAAAATGAATTGTTGTTCATTAGTCTCGATAAAACTCGAGAACGACTGAACCGATTTGGCTTATTTTAATCTTGAAATATTTGTAGAAGTCCAGGGAAGGTTTAAACGGTGAGAAAATTTCCTTATGTGACGCAGACGAAGTTGTGTGGGCCAGCTAGTGTGTAATAAATATGACCCGAATAAATAGATAAAACTATCCCTCTTTGTGACACATGTAAAGTTGCGTAGGTCATTTATTCATTAATATAGGAAAATATAGCTTACTGAATTGACAGAGAAGGTCTCTATCTGTCCACTAGGATACCTCCTGGCTCTTACTGTGACGATACAAGTTCCACAGCCTCCCTCGCGACACATAGCCTTGGTGCCAGTCAGACCACACTCATATCGAATGTAAGCATTCAGCGATGTATACCACGGAGTGCATTCGTCAACTATTAAATAATTATCATAGAATTATTACATCTGGAATCAACATCATGAACAACAGAATGAAGCCAATTTAAAGTGCACCGATCGCGCGTAACTACACGATATTCTGGCGTTAGTGTACCGATGATACTCAGTTCGTTTAACTCACTAATAAAATATTACATACACATAAGTTCTTTAAAATTTCACTTTGTTATTTATGATGTTGATTCAAAATATCGCGTTGTTACGCGTGATCGGTGCACTTTAAATTGGCTTCATTCTGTTGTTCATCATGTTGATTCCAGATGTAATAATTCTATGATAGATAGTATTAAAACATTTTATTTCTTCGTATTTTTTGTAAAGCGGTGAGCAGGTCAAAAGTTTTTTTGGTTGAAACAGAAAAAGATCTCGTCTCATCGAGACTCTGTGTTGATTTTAAACTATGACTTCGTTTTATAATTTACCAACCAAATTTCGAATTCGATTCGATTTTCAATTAAAAGGTTTGTCCTGAATTATGCACGTACTAAGCTGTTGAAGGTATCAATATTTTCACTCCCAGGACAAACTTACAATTTAAATTTATTCTCATATGGGTATAAAACTAAATTATTTATTATTCAATCACACAAAGGCTTCATTCATAAATATTAATGAACATCCGATTTAGTTAGCATCCCAGGTGTTTTGTATTCAAATAATGTTACCTAATGAATACGTTATTACATTAGTTTTCCATTTGATCAAACAAGTCAACAACCTAAGTTATTTAAGAAAGTGTAATTAGGTACAAAGTTGAAGAGTAGAAACACTCTTGTTGGAGGTGCTAATTATAAAATTACTGCCAAGTTCGAAATGAAGAGATATTGTTAACATTAAACAGCTCTTACTCACTATTAGTAAAACCACAAAATTGTATCCTGTTGGAAACATTACGTCCATCGGAATTCTGTCATGCTTTCTTGCTCTAGTCTATACTTCTACACTAATATTATAAAGCTGAAGAGTTTGTTTGTTTGTTTGAACGCGCTAATCTCAGGATCTACTGGTCCGATTTCAAAAATTGTTTCACTGTTGGAAAGTCCATTTATCGAGGAAGGTTATAGGCTATATTTTATTTCAAAAAAGTTAGGGATCCGCATGAAAATATCGAATATGTAACAAAAGGTGAAAAATCGAAAACCTATTTATGCGTACGCTGCAAAAACTATTGACAATAGAACAAAATGATGTACTACGGGTTTTTAGGTCTTTTGAAGTCAAACAAAAAAGTCCGCGACAGCATATATCTAACTATCATAGTTTTTAAAACGCAATGAATATGTGGGGCACAGCGGGCCGCGAAAATAATAACTCGACGGCATTGCGAGTACTGTTTGAACCCCTTTGTAACGCAGACGAAGTTGCGTGGGTCAGCTAGTGATAGATAAAATTCTGAGGGTCAGCTAATTATACCTCATAACGTTACACAATTTGAACACACAACAACTCTCCGTACTCTGTACCAACCCATTACTGCCCACTGTTGGGCACAGCTCCTCATCACTTTGTATTAATAAAGTTGAATAGAAATTAACCAAAAGAAATTACATTTCGTGGTAGTTCATCAATATTTTCGATTAGTTAAACAATTGAATAAACAAGACAACAAACTAAGCTATTTAACATAATTTCATCAATTTTAATACAAGGTCGAATAGGTACACTTATCATATACAAATATCATCACAACGAAAGAAACTTCAAGAACGTAATATTATGAAATTACAGTAATTTTCAACTCAATGGTTCAATGCTAACAAGTTAATTGTGCATAAAGTTTCATCGTTTAGTTTCATTATCTTCGTAATATTTTAGATAATAATATCATTAATCAAAGACTATGTATAGCAAAGATTAAAAAAACGAACCAGGATGAATACAAAATTTCATATTAATAAACTCGATTACAAGATAATTCATGTTAACTTAATCTTCCAGTGTTATATAATATCGTCTAATAGTTTGAGAAAATGTAACGGCCGTAATGCTTCCTTAGCTTTTTTTGCTTGACTTTCCCGAATATCTACTACGGTGCCCCCATAATATTTTGTTATTCGCCATGATCAGACCAGAACATAGATATTTTTAAAATATGGTAGGTAATATCGCAGTACAACGACAAGGTTGAAATAAAAATTCCAGGAAAAGAACCTACTCTAATGTTTGTTTAGAAAAAAATATTCCTTTAGTTTTGAAACGAAATACGACTGCTATTAAAGATTAAAATTTGAAAAAAATCACACCATGTCATCAATCGATTTCAGAATTCCACCTTGCAGAGTAGGTACCTAATTTATTGTCTAAGTAAAAGTATTTAACGCGAACGTACAATAAAATGTTTGGAATTGATCAACATTAAAATAAAATAGAAAAGGTTTTCTAGATATATTACTTTAATGCATTATAAACGGGTTCAATTAATTAAATATCGTGGTAAAAACCCATTTATAATGCATTTAAGTTAAATAGAAAATGTTTAATTTCTGTTAAAACTAATTAACACCGATAACAAAATGTATTAACATTTAACTCTTAAAATAAATTGATGCCATTCAACTAAATTTATTCAGGATCTAAAACTCTTAACTGGTTACGAAAATATTAAAAAATATGAGCTGATGCATGCGTTACCTACATATATCGATATACCTGCGATATAAATCATATTTTTATTACAAAAATGTAAACGACCGACTTCCATTTCTCAAGCATAGCACAAAAACTACAAACCAGTGGCAGCCAGATCTATATTTATATGAGATAATGCTCGGAATATCAGCAAAAACAATCATCGAAATAGGTTCACATAAAAAGAAATATCTACCGCATAGAAAATTGTGTGAAATTTTGTCTGTTAAAAATACTCATATTTAAACACGGACCCAAAAGCAATTCGATACCTTGCCTTATAATACCTAAGTTCGACCATCACCTTTCATCAGATACTAGAATCATTAAAATCGGTTCCAAACTAAAGCTATCAAGGATCGAACATTAATAAAAACATCAGACGAATTGAGTACCTCCTCCTTTTTTGGAAGTCGGTCAAAAAGTAGATAGTTTGATTAATAAAGTTTTATTGAGAAACATATATTTATTCATTTAACAGATGCTGATGATAGGTAAGTACTCAGATAATACTTAATTATGCAATTGTTTATTCAAATTGTATATTCCTACACAACGTAAAGAAACATACATCTTTGACAGAAAGTCAATTAGAAGGTAAAGAAAGGAAACCCCATGAAGTTAACTGAACTGTACTGTACTGTAACAACCCATTACTGCCCACTGCTGAGCTCAGGTCTCCTCCGAAGAGGGGTTAGGCATAGTCCACCACGCTTGCCCAATGCGGATTGGGGACTTCACATATCTTCAAAGGATTTTAAGAACCCTTTTCCGACATGCAGGTTTCCTCACGATATTTTCCTTCACCGTTTTTAGCCAGTGGTGTTGTGAAAAATTGCACATACTAAGATTTAGAGGTACAAGCCGGCCGGTTTTGAAAACGCGACATCCCGTACGGAAGGCAAGCGCTTCAACCACTCGGCCACCACGACTATTAACGTATGAAGTTAACGGTTTGCTGATACTAGTGTTACAGGAATTTACTTTACTATTTTCCTGTAAAAACACATTACTGCTTAAGGATCTCATCCCATTACAGTTAATTACACATTGTAGCATAAGATTTAATTATAGACTACAGGCCCATGAAGAAAAATTATGGGTCATTTGAACCACCAGGTGACCTATCCAAAACGAAATTCTAGCATAAAATAATAAGATTCAGTACTATGCCGTCACTTGTAAGCTGTCCAACTGAGTGCAGGTGAGCATTCAGGGGATTGCAACCATCGTTTTTTCCCCTTGTCGCATGATTTTTGTACGGCGTTGAGGAATAATGGATTAGAAGCAGTATAAATTCAATTTTGCTCATGATGCGTGCGTTGCGCTCCTCACTTCAAATACAATAACAGTTAACTGTATGATGAAACTTAAAGGTAAATTTAAAACGGTTTACTAAATTGTTTGTCTTATTTTAATTAGCTACGAATATCTATACTAATTACTCATTTATTTACTAATGTACTAATAATAATATTATAATGCTGCAGAGTTTGTTTGTTTGAACGCGCTAATCTCAGAAACTACCGGTCCGATTCCGATCAAAAATTCTTGCACTGTTGGAATGTCCATTTATCGAGGAAGGTTATATTTTATTTTGAAAAATTAGGGATCCGTATGAAATTATCGAATTCGTCAGACAAGGTGTAATATCGAAAACCTGTTTATGCGTACGCTGCAAAAACTATTGACAATAGAATTAAATGATGTACTACGGGTTTTTAGGTCTTAGTAAGACTTACAAAAAAATCCGCGAGAGCATATCGACGGTGGAAAACGTAAAGGGCGTAACCCCGAATATACCTACTTTACACCAGAGCCAAAAAACTGAAAAAAAAATTGAAAAAAAATCATAACTTTTAAAGGTGCTATTAACATGATTTTTTTACTATAGCTATATATTAAACATGTACATAACCTGGCTTATAAACCATTAACTTCCTATTGCTAGATCATGCGGTTTCTCGCGATACGCCCTTAGACTTTAAAAATACATACCTCAAAAAGGTCGTACTTTGGCGTACTTTTTGTACTGAATCTGATTTTTTTTATGAAATTTCTGACCGTAAAATGGCTGTAACTACTATTCGATTTATTTTACGAGATAAATCGGGTTGTAAACGAATTGTCTTAGCTAAAACCAGATAGAAAATTGGTCGTAACCATAGTCCATGTAAATTATTGAATCTTTTAAAAAGTTAATGTTACAAATTGTACTTATATTTTACACGACTAGACAAAGATACTCGAAAATGAATATAAATATTAAATAATATTACATTTAGTTAACTTATTTTAAACAATTAAAATGCATAAGTTAATCAAATTTTGAAACTTTATTTAAAAAATCAGAGTTCATAGTACTGAGATCCAATTTTCTCTTCAAAGAAATAATCATTAAAGTACTTCTTGGCAAATAATAATACACTATTTTCCAAGTTTATGTTTCCAAAATATAACACTCATAGTCGATTATTTATTATGGTATCGTAATTAATAAAGAACCAAAGTTTCAAACCTTTTCTTGAAAATTGCAACTACTATACAGTCAACTCCTTTTGAAAATCGGTAAAAAAAAATGTTTATGTATTTTTGTAAACGGTTCAACAAAAACAAGTATTTGATTTGAATTAATCACTGGCCAATAACTAAAAATAATTAATTTTATCCGTTATGTCCAGTAAATTGTGCTTAATTAGTAAAAAACAATATATTAATACAATATTTTAACGAAATTATTTATTACATTGTCACTAATTCAGATTTTATATACTTTAATTTTATTACTATATGAAAATTAAACATTGTGTACGTTGATTTCTCGAAATATTTAATAGTTTTTGCAGCATAAAAATAGAGACACATTTTTAACACGGCGCCAGTGCAACGACTTGTACTGTTTGACTGGGACGTATGCAATAAAACCTGACTTAACAAAAAATTATTGAAATCTATGATTTGACTTATTTACCTAAAGTATTGCGCCAACCTAGTATTGCGCCAACCTAGTATTGCGCCAACCTAGTATTGCACCAACCTAGTCCTGCACCAACCTAGTATTGCGCCAACCTAGTATTGCGCCAACCTAGTATTGCGCCAACCTAGTATTGCGCCAACCTAGTATTGCGCCAACCTAGTATTTCGCCAACCTAGTCCTGCACCAACCTAGTATTGCGCCAACCTAGTATTGCACCAACCTAGTCCTGCACCAACCTAATCCTGCACCAACCTAGTCCTGCACCAACCTAGTATTGCACCAACCTAGTATTGCACCAACCTAGTCCTGCACCAACCTAGTCCTGCACCAACCTAGTATTGCGCCAACCTAGTCCTGCACCAACCTAGTATTGCACCAACCTAGTATTGCACCAACCTAGTATTGCACCAACCTAGTATTGCACCAACCTAGTATTTCACCAACCTAGTATTGCACCAACCTAGTATTGCACCAACCTAGTATTTCACCAACCTAGTATTGCACCAACCTAGTATTGCACCAACCTCGTCCTGCACCAACCTAGTATTGCACCAACCTAGTCCTGCACCAACCTAGTATTGCGCCAACCTAGTATTGCGCCAACCTAGTATTGCACCAACCTAGTCCTGCACCAACCTAGTCCTGCACCAACCTAGTCCTGCATCAACCTAGTATTGCGCCAACCTAGTATTTCACCAACCTAGTATTGCACCAACCTAGTATTGCACCAACCTCGTCCTGCACCAACCTAGTATTGCACCAACCTAGTATTGCGCCAACCTAGTATTGCACCAACCTAGTCCTGCACCAACCTAGTCCTGCACCAACCTAGTCCTGCATCAACCTAGTATTGCGCCAACCTAGTATTTCACCAACCTAGTATTGCACCAACCTAGTATTGCACCAACCTCGTCCTGCACCAACCTAGTATTGCACCAACCTAGTATTGCGCCAACCTAGTATTGCACCAACCTAGTCCTGCACCAACCTAGTATTGCACCAACCTAGTATTGCGCCAACCTAGTATTGCACCAACCTAGTATTGCACCAACCTCGTCCTGCACCAACCTAGTATTGCACCGACCTAGTATTACGCCAACCTAGTATTGCACCAACCTATTATTGCGCCAAACTAGTATTTCACCAACCTAGTATTGCACCAACCTAGTATTGCACCAACCTCGTCCTGCACCAACCTAGTATTGCGCCAACCTAGTATTGCACCAACCTAGTATTGCACCAACCTAGTATTGCACCAACCTAGTATTTCACCAACCTAGTATTGCACCAACCTAGTATTGCACCGACCTAGTATTACGCCAACTTATTATTGCGCCAAACTAGTATTGCTTCAACCTAGTATTGCGCCAACCTAGTATTGCGCCAACCTAGTCCTGCACCAACCTAGTATTGCGCCAACCTAGTATTGCGCCAACCTAGTATTGCGCCAACCTAGTCCTGCACCAACCTAGTATTGCACCAACCTAATCCTGCACCAACCTAGTATTGCGCCAACCTAGTATTGCGCCAACCTAGTATTGCGCCAACTTAGTATTGCGCCAACCTAGTATTGCACCAACCTAGTCCTGCACCAACCTAGTATTGCGCCAACCTAGTATTGCGCCAACCTAGTATTGCACCAACCTAGTATTGCACCAACCTAGTATTGTGCCAACCTAGTATTGCGCCAACCTAGTATTGCGCCAACCTAGTATTGCACCAACCTAGTCCTGCACCAACCTAGTCCTGCACCAACCTAGTCCTGCACCAACCTAGTATTGCACCAACCTAGTATTTCACCAACCTAGTATTGCACCAACCTAGTATTGCACCAACCTCGTCCTGCACCAACCTAGTATTGCACCAACCTAGTATTTCACCAACCTAGTATTGCACCAACCTAGTATTGCACCAACCTCGTCCTGCACCAACCTAGTATTGCGCCAACCTAGTATTGCACCAACCTAGTATTGCGCCAACCTAGTATTGCGCCAACCTAGTCCTGCACCAACCTAGTATTGCGCCAACCTAGTATTGCGCCAACCTAGTATTGCGCCAACTTAGTATTGCGCCAACCTAGTATTGCACCAACCTAGTCCTGCACCAACCTAGTATTGCGCCAACCTAGTATTGCGCCAACCTAGTATTGCACCAACCTAGTATTGCACCAACCTAGTATTGTGCCAACCTAGTATTGCGCCAACCTAGTATTGCGCCAACCTAGTATTGCACCAACCTAGTCCTGCACCAACCTAGTCCTGCACCAACCTAGTCCTGCACCAACCTAGTCCTGCACCAACCTAGTATTGCGCCAACCTAGTATTGCACCAACCTAGTATTTCACCAACCTAGTATTGCACCAACCTAGTATTGCGCCAACCTAGTATTGCGCCAACCTAGTATTGCGCCAACCTAGTATTGCGCCAACCTAGTATTGCGCCAACCTAGTATTGCACCAACCTAGTATTGCACCAACCTCGTCCTGCACCAACCTAGTATTGCGCCAACCTAGTATTGCACCAACCTAGTCCTGCACCAACCTAGTCCTGCACCAACCTAGTATTGCGCCAACCAAGTATTGCACCAACCTAGTATTTCACCAACCTAGTATTGCACCAACCTAGTATTGCACCAACCTCGTCCTGCACCAACCTAGTAGTGCGCCAACCTAGTATTGCACCAACCTAGTATTGCGCCAACCTAGTCCTGCACCAACCTAGTATTGCACCAACCTAGTATTGCGCAAACCTAGTATTGCACCAACCTAGTATTGCGCCAACCTAGTCCTGCACCAACCTAGTCCTGCACCAACCTAGTATTGCACCAACCTAGTATTGCACCAACCTAGTATTGCGCAAACTTAGTCCTGCATCAACCTAGTATTGCGCCAACCTAGTATTGCACCAACCTAGTATTGCGCCAACCTAGTATTGCACCAACCTAGTATTGCGCCAACCTAGTATTACGCCAACCTAGTATTACGCCAACCTAGTATTTCACCAACCTAGTATTGCACCAACCTAGTATTGCACCAACCTAGTATTACGCCAACCTAGTATTGCACCAACCTATTATTGCGCCAAACTAGTATTGCTTCAACCTAGTATTGCACCAACCTAGTATTGCGCCAACCTAGTATTGCGCCAACTTAGTATTGCGCCAACCTAGTATTGCACCAACCTAGTCCTGCACCAACCTAGTATTGCGCCAACCTAGTATTGCGCCAACCTAGTATTGCACCAACCTAGTATTGCACCAACCTAGTATTGCACCAACCTAGTCCTGCACCAACCTAGTCCTGCACCAACCTAGTATTGCGCCAACCTAGTATTGCGCCAACCTAGTAGTGCGCCAACCTAGTATTGCACCAACCTAGTATTGCGCCAACCTAGTCCTGCACCAACCTAGTATTGCGCCAACCTAGTAGTGCGCCAACCTAGTATTGCACCAACCTAGTATTGCGCCAACCTAGTCCTGCACCAACCTAGTCCTGCACCAACCTAGTATTGCACCAACCTAGTATTGCACCAACCTAGTATTGCGCAAACCTAGTCCTGCATCAACCTAGTATTGCGCCAACCTAGTATTGCACCAACCTAGTATTGCACCAACCTAGTCCTACACCAACATAGTATTGCACCAACCTAGTCCTACACCAACCTAGTATAGCGCGAACCTAGTATTGCGCCAACCTAGTATTGCGCCAATCTAGTATTGCACCAACCTAGTCCTACACCAACCTAGTATAGCGCCAACCTAGTATTGCGCCAACCTAGTATTGCACCAACCTAGTCCTACACCAACCTAGTCCTGCACCAACCTAGTCCTGCACCAACCTAGTCCTGCACCAACCTAGTATTGCACCAACCTAGTATTGCACCAACCTAGTATTTCACCAACCTAGTATTGCACCAACCTAGTATTGCACCAACCTAGTATTGCGCCAACCTAGTATTTCACCAACCTAGTATTGCACCAACCTAGTATTGCACCAACCTCGTCCTGCACCAACCTAGTATTGCACCAACCTAGTATTGCGCCAACCTAGTATTGCACCAACCTAGTCCTGCACCAACCTAGTCCTGCACCAACCTAGTCCTGCACCAACCTAGTCCTGCACCAACCTAGTATTGCACCAACCTAGTATTGCACGAACCTAGTATTGCACCAACCTAGTATTGCACCAACCTAGTATTGCACCAACCTAGTCCTGCACCAACCTAGTATTACGCCAACCTAGTATTGCACCAACCTATTTTTGCATCAACCTAGTATTGCGCCAACCTAGAATTACGCCAACCTAGTATTGCACCAACCTAGTATTTCACCAACCTAGTATTGCACCAACCTAGTATTGCACCGACCTAGTATTACGCCAACCTAGTATTGCACCAACCTATTATTGCACCAACCTCGTCCTGCACCAACCTAGTATTGCGCCAACCTAGTATTGCACCAACCTAGTATTGCACCAACCTCGTCCTGCACCAACCTAGTATTGCACCGACCTAGTATTACGCCAACCTAGTATTGCACCAACCTAGTATTGCACCAACCTAGTATTGCACCAACCTCGTCCTGCACCAACCTAGTATTGCACCGACCTAGTATTACGCCAACCTAGTATTGCACCAACCTATTATTGCGCCAAACTAGTATTTCACCAACCTAGTATTGCACCAACCTAGTATTGCACCAACCTCGTCCTGCACCAACCTAGTATTGCGCCAACCTAGTATTGCACCAACCTAGTATTGCACCAACCTAGTCCTGCACCAACCTAGTCCTGCACCAACCTAGTATTGCGCCAACCTAGTCCTGCACCAACCTAGTATTGCACCAACCTAGTATTGCACCAACCTAGTATTGCACCAACCTAGTATTGCACCAACCTAGTATTTCACCAACCTAGTATTGCACCAACCTAGTATTGCACCAACCTCGTCCTGCACCAACCTAGTATTGCACCAACCTAGTCCTGCACCAACCTAGTATTGCGCCAACCTAGTATTGCGCCAACCTAGTATTGCACCAACCTAGTCCTGCACCAACCTAGTCCTGCACCAACCTAGTCCTGCATCAACCTAGTATTGCGCCAACCTAGTATTTCACCAACCTAGTATTGCACCAACCTAGTATTGCACCAACCTCGTCCTGCACCAACCTAGTATTGCACCAACCTAGTATTGCGCCAACCTAGTATTGCACCAACCTAGTCCTGCACCAACCTAGTCCTGCACCAACCTAGTCCTGCATCAACCTAGTATTGCGCCAACCTAGTATTTCACCAACCTAGTATTGCACCAACCTAGTATTGCACCAACCTCGTCCTGCACCAACCTAGTATTGCACCAACCTAGTATTGCGCCAACCTAGTATTGCACCAACCTAGTCCTGCACCAACCTAGTCCTGCACCAACCTAGTCCTGCACCAACCTAGTCCTGCACCAACCTAGTATTGCACCAACCTAGTATTGCACCAACCTAGTATTTCACCAACCTAGTATTGCACCAACCTAGTATTGCACCAACCTAGTATTGCGCCAACCTAGTATTTCACCAACCTAGTATTGCACCAACCTAGTATTGCACCAACCTCGTCCTGCACCAACCTAGTATTGCACCAACCTAGTATTGCGCCAACCTAGTATTGCACCAACCTAGTCCTGCACCAACCTAGTCCTGCACCAACCTAGTCCTGCACCAACCTAGTCCTGCACCAACCTAGTATTGCACCAACCTAGTATTGCACGAACCTAGTATTGCACCAACCTAGTATTGCACCAACCTAGTATTGCACCAACCTAGTCCTGCACCAACCTAGTATTACGCCAACCTAGTATTGCACCAACCTATTTTTGCATCAACCTAGTATTGCGCCAACCTAGAATTACGCCAACCTAGTATTGCACCAACCTAGTATTTCACCAACCTAGTATTGCACCAACCTAGTATTGCACCGACCTAGTATTACGCCAACCTAGTATTGCACCAACCTATTATTGCGCCAAACTAGTATTGCTTCAACTTAGTATTGCGCCAACCTAGTATTGCACCAACCTAGTATTGCGCCAACCTAGTATTGCGCCAATCTAGTCCTGCACCAACCTAGTATTGCGCCAACCTAGTATTGCGCCAACCTAGTCCTGCACCAACCTAGTATTGCGCCAACCTAGTATTACGCCAACCTAGTATTGCACCAACCTAGTATTTCACCAACCTAGTATTGCACCAACCTAGTATTGCACCAACCTAGAATTGCACCAACCTAGTATTGCGCAAACCTAGTCCTGCATCAACCTAGTATTGCACGAACCTAGTATTACGCCAACCTAGTATTGCACCAACCTAGTATTGCACCAACCTAGTATTTCACCAACCTAGTATTGCACCAACCTAGTATTGCATCAACCTAGTATTGCACGAACCTAGTATTACGCCAACCTAGTATTGCACCAACCTAGTATTTCACCAACCTAGTATTGCACCAACCTAGTATTGCACCAACCTAGTATTGCACCAACCTAGTATTGCACCAACCTAGTATTGCACCAACCTAGTATTTCACCAACCTAGTATTGCACCAACCTAGTATTGCACCAACCTCGTCCTGCACCAACCTAGTATTGCACCGACCTAGTATTACGCCAACCTAGTATTGCACCAACCTATTATTGCGCCAAACTAGTATTTCACCAACCTAGTATTGCACCAACCTCGTCCTGCACCAACCTAGTATTGCGCCAACCTAGTATTGCACCAACCTAGTATTGCACCAACCTCGTCCTGCACCAACCTAGTATTGCACCGACCTAGTATTACGCCAACCTAGTATTGCACCAACCTATTATTGCGCCAAACTAGTATTTCACCAACCTAGTATTGCACCAACCTAGTATTGCACCAACCTCGTCCTGCACCAACCTAGTATTGCGCCAACCTAGTATTGCACCAACCTAGTATTGCACCAACCTAGTATTGCACCAACCTAGTATTTCACCAACCTAGTATTGCACCAACCTAGTATTGCACCGACCTAGTATTACGCCAACTTATTATTGCGCCAAACTAGTATTGCTTCAACCTAGTATTGCGCCAACCTAGTATTGCGCCAACCTAGTCCTGCACCAACCTAGTATTGCGCCAACCTAGTATTGCGCCAACCTAGTATTGCGCCAACCTAGTCCTGCACCAACCTAGTATTGCACCAACCTAATCCTGCACCAACCTAGTATTGCGCCAACCTAGTATTGCGCCAACCTAGTATTGCGCCAACTTAGTATTGCGCCAACCTAGTATTGCACCAACCTAGTCCTGCACCAACCTAGTATTGCGCCAACCTAGTATTGCGCCAACCTAGTATTGCACCAACCTAGTATTGCACCAACCTAGTATTGTGCCAACCTAGTATTGCGCCAACCTAGTATTGCGCCAACCTAGTATTGCACCAACCTAGTCCTGCACCAACCTAGTCCTGCACCAACCTAGTCCTGCACCAACCTAGTATTGCACCAACCTAGTATTTCACCAACCTAGTATTGCACCAACCTAGTATTGCACCAACCTCGTCCTGCACCAACCTAGTATTGCACCAACCTAGTATTTCACCAACCTAGTATTGCACCAACCTAGTATTGCACCAACCTCGTCCTGCACCAACCTAGTATTGCGCCAACCTAGTATTGCACCAACCTAGTATTGCGCCAACCTAGTATTGCGCCAACCTAGTCCTGCACCAACCTAGTATTGCGCCAACCTAGTATTGCGCCAACCTAGTATTGCGCCAACTTAGTATTGCGCCAACCTAGTATTGCACCAACCTAGTCCTGCACCAACCTAGTATTGCGCCAACCTAGTATTGCGCCAACCTAGTATTGCACCAACCTAGTATTGCACCAACCTAGTATTGTGCCAACCTAGTATTGCGCCAACCTAGTATTGCGCCAACCTAGTATTGCACCAACCTAGTCCTGCACCAACCTAGTCCTGCACCAACCTAGTCCTGCACCAACCTAGTCCTGCACCAACCTAGTATTGCGCCAACCTAGTATTGCACCAACCTAGTATTTCACCAACCTAGTATTGCACCAACCTAGTATTGCGCCAACCTAGTATTGCGCCAACCTAGTATTGCGCCAACCTAGTATTGCGCCAACCTAGTATTGCGCCAACCTAGTATTGCACCAACCTAGTATTGCACCAACCTCGTCCTGCACCAACCTAGTATTGCGCCAACCTAGTATTGCACCAACCTAGTCCTGCACCAACCTAGTCCTGCACCAACCTAGTATTGCGCCAACCAAGTATTGCACCAACCTAGTATTTCACCAACCTAGTATTGCACCAACCTAGTATTGCACCAACCTCGTCCTGCACCAACCTAGTAGTGCGCCAACCTAGTATTGCACCAACCTAGTATTGCGCCAACCTAGTCCTGCACCAACCTAGTATTGCACCAACCTAGTATTGCGCAAACCTAGTATTGCACCAACCTAGTATTGCGCCAACCTAGTCCTGCACCAACCTAGTCCTGCACCAACCTAGTATTGCACCAACCTAGTATTGCACCAACCTAGTATTGCGCAAACTTAGTCCTGCATCAACCTAGTATTGCGCCAACCTAGTATTGCACCAACCTAGTATTGCGCCAACCTAGTATTGCACCAACCTAGTATTGCGCCAACCTAGTATTACGCCAACCTAGTATTACGCCAACCTAGTATTTCACCAACCTAGTATTGCACCAACCTAGTATTGCACCAACCTAGTATTACGCCAACCTAGTATTGCACCAACCTATTATTGCGCCAAACTAGTATTGCTTCAACCTAGTATTGCACCAACCTAGTATTGCGCCAACCTAGTATTGCGCCAACTTAGTATTGCGCCAACCTAGTATTGCACCAACCTAGTCCTGCACCAACCTAGTATTGCGCCAACCTAGTATTGCGCCAACCTAGTATTGCACCAACCTAGTATTGCACCAACCTAGTATTGCACCAACCTAGTCCTGCACCAACCTAGTCCTGCACCAACCTAGTATTGCGCCAACCTAGTATTGCGCCAACCTAGTAGTGCGCCAACCTAGTATTGCACCAACCTAGTATTGCGCCAACCTAGTCCTGCACCAACCTAGTATTGCGCCAACCTAGTAGTGCGCCAACCTAGTATTGCACCAACCTAGTATTGCGCCAACCTAGTCCTGCACCAACCTAGTCCTGCACCAACCTAGTATTGCACCAACCTAGTATTGCACCAACCTAGTATTGCGCAAACCTAGTCCTGCATCAACCTAGTATTGCGCCAACCTAGTATTGCACCAACCTAGTATTGCACCAACCTAGTCCTACACCAACATAGTATTGCACCAACCTAGTCCTACACCAACCTAGTATAGCGCGAACCTAGTATTGCGCCAACCTAGTATTGCGCCAATCTAGTATTGCACCAACCTAGTCCTACACCAACCTAGTATAGCGCCAACCTAGTATTGCGCCAACCTAGTATTGCACCAACCTAGTCCTACACCAACCTAGTATTGCACTTCATTAAACTGATTATGGTCATGTGCTTAGTCTAATTACAACAATTTAACGGAATAAGACCTTTCTGTTTTCCAGCGTCGATATATCTAACTATAACAGTTTAGTTACAACAACCGCTCTTATGTTCAAAAAATAATTTATTTCGTCCGAAGAATGAATTTAACGTTAAATTTGTATTGTTATATTAATCCTTATCCAAATAAAGTATTATGTTATCAAGAGTATTAATTGAAAAGTTAATTACTTTCTGTTTTATTCTAATCGGACTTTTCGTTGAGAAGTTATCACGAGTATAATACATAATGAATACTCCCCGGGCCGCGCAAATAATATCGCTACAGCATTGTGAGTAGATACTGTTTGAACCCCTTTGTGACGCAGACGAAGTTGCGAGGGTCATCTAGTTTGATAATAAAACCATATTTACCTGTTATTCTAATTAGGATATCACGTTATACAAAGTACAAGCTCTTTGTATATTTTAGAATACGCAATGATTTTTTTGTGGCTTTCAATGGACAAAATGATTCAAGAGGAAGTTATATTGTAATGTAACTTTAATACGTATAATTATTACGTAACTACTGACTAGGTACACATTATATTCAGCAGAATATATTACAAGACTATTTTTGTAGTGTGTTGTGATAAAAACCAAATATGGCACTCTTTTAGAGAGTTAGATGTAGGAGCAATTTTGTCATCATGGAGTCGTAGGCTTCAGCACCAAGAGAAATAAAATATAAATATGAAAAAAAATCTTTCATTCATTTTTGTTGTGAAAAAGATAAACGAGCCCACGGCACAACTGCAAGCTACGTTTAGTTTAGCTTCGTTTTTACCTATTCCATTCCAATACTATTGAAGTATTTGTGTTCTAAGGGATTTTATAAAATAAAACAAAAGTAATCTTCAAACCATATATCATATTTATTGGTGGCCAAAAATAAGACAGATTCAAAACAAAGGCAAAATCTAGAAGTTCAGATAAACCAAAAAAATACAAAATAATTTTGACCCTCCTCCATTACATTTCAATAAAACAATTTAAATCACACAAAAAGTTTATCACGCCGGAATATCATAGAAGTTGCTTCAATTTGATGTATTTTTCTAATTGAAAAGAAATTCTTCTAACTTCAGATCCAATGCTTTTAATATTGTTTCAGTGTCGTAAGGAACAGCTGAAAAAATTAAATTCTTTTAGTCAATAAACAGTGTTTTTAAACAGGCGCAAGCACTGCAATTGCTTCATTATCTGAAGACGTTGATATAATTTTAGTGGTCATCTACCAAGTTAAAACGCTCACATACATTACCGCTTACATTCATCACCTTAGTACCGGTAATTGTGATTATATTCAACAATGATTACTCGCTGATTTACTCGCTGATTAGATTCCTTAAGAAGTTATCAAATAAATTAAAGTCTATAATATAAAATTTATTTATTTAATACTTTATTGTAAACCAGGAAAAGAAAATGACAGTAACTTATAGTAACTAAAAAATAAGCACAAAAGGCGATCTTAACTCAAAAATGAGTTTTCTTACAGCAAACCTATGAAAAAAAAACAGATATGACATCATACAGAGAGGTAGTGAAGTGTGAAATGAAATGAAATACTTTTGTACTAAATAAACTATACGAATTAACTACATACAGATAAGCATATAACTTACGAATAGTAATCCATTGTGTTTGGTCGTGACCAGATTCTTTTCTAGACGCCGTAATGATATCACGCAGAGCTAAAGTAATACCATGAGCAGTGCATATTCCCATTTCACCGCATGCTGAAATAATAATAGATCCATGAGCAGATTTAACAAATATACCAACTACTCCTGACATACAACATATTAAATCATTACTTGGATTGGTAAATTTAAGTAGGAACCATAGATTTTGGAAACTAGGTAGGAACTCGTCACATTGGTGATAAGTCCTGTAGACAAGAAGTAATTTCTACTGACTGTAATAGTTAAAATAATTCTTTTGAGTATGCAATTCCATACCTAATATATGAAAACTGAATCATTAAATGTAATAATAAAAACTTGAGAGGTGTCAAGGGACACCCGAATGGAACGAAGTTCCTTTCGATTAAAAGATATCTTATATTTTTTTTTCCTAATTTTTTTTTTACGCGCGATAATGAACTTGTTTTAAAAGATTTAGATCACAGCGCCATCTAGCGATAATCATCTAAAACAACTAAGGAACGTGTTTTAAAAGATTTTGATCACAGCGCCATCTAGCGATAATCATCTAAATCAAAAAAGTGTCGTGACAACTTTTCTTCAGAATTTTTCCCGTCTAGCCCCCTTTCGGAACGCGCGATAAGGAACTTCGTTCCAATAAAATTTGGAGTTAAAATAAATCTAGCGCCAGGTCGAAAATACTGGCAGCGTAAAAATTAAGCACAAGTTGGTAATAATAGTTAAGTTAAATAAGCCCACAGCAAAATGAAAAACCTACTATAAATTAATTAAAAGATACCGAATTTTCAGCAAACTTACTTTTAGATCCTAGTACAGCTTCTTTATTTTTCTGATTGTGCCTCAATTTCACGTTGTAAACGATCGGTATATCCTGACACAGCGGCACGTGGTACGTCAGAGATCTGTTCGTTAGTAGTCTCCCTGTTTCCTTGTCATATACTAGCTTTTCACACGTGAAATATCCTACACCTTGTATGAATGCTCCTTCCACCTAAACATATACACAAGATAATAATACAGTTTCTATATCCCGAGTATCATAATCTTATTATGTCATCAGGCCAAGCCACTAACACCTTAATTAATAGATACACAATAAAATCAGTTCAATTACCTAATCCAAAGTCATTTCCGAAAATTGTTACTCATACTTGAATCTGTCTGCAGTAGGTTAAATAACATTGCTGTTTTATCAACTAAGAACAAACTATTTCTGTACTCACCTGACCAATATCTATAGCAGGATTCACACTTCGTCCAGCGTCCTCCAATATATCAACTCGTAACATCTGGAATCTTCCAGTCAACAAATCAAGTTCAACTTCAGCAATTGATACAGCATGCGCACTATAAGCACTCAGACTCTGATCTTTGTCAGTCATCATATAACTGCTTGCCAAGTTTATTCCCTCGTCAAAAGCTGTTTCAATCAGCTCCTGCCATGTAGCTTGAGGCATACGTGACTTTATTGGTTGCAATTTAGTGGTGAGATCCTCTGAAATCTTTAAAATGCAGTAGCACAAACATTCTGCAACGATCCCTGATCCAGAAAAAACATCGTTTGGAACGACGAAAGAATAATTCGAGTTAATTTTGATCAACTCTAGCGGGACACCCAGAGCGTTGGCACAAACTTGTGCTGCTTTTGTATTCGCTCCTTGACCCATTTCTATACCTCCCGTGGTTATCGAAACTGTTCCATCTAAACGATAAATGGAGATCATTACAGTGTAATTTCCATAATAAATGACAGGGAACTTCATCAAGTTTACTTTGATGCACCGTTTTACCCAGCGATTGGCTTTATTGAATTCTTCTATCTCAGCACGACGTTTTTCATAGTCTACGTCTTTTTTCAAAGTTTCGAGCATGTCTGTAATTTCTGTAGATTTCAAATTCGCTAGGCGTACTGCCAATGCATCTTTTTTAACGGCAAATGCTATGTGTTCCATTATATGTTCCATGGAAGCAATGCCTTCACAGACTCCTGTAAAAAGAAGATTCTCTGTTTAGGTTCTTCCTCTTTATGCAAAATCTAATCTAGATATCCCTTAACGACATAATTTGTTGAAATTAATTAACTTACCAGGTGCTCTATAAAAAGTGTTAGACACTAGATCAGTGAGGACTGTTGAGCTGTTCACAGTATAAGTTGAACTGTCGTAGCAGTTGGGGAAACCAGAGCATGTGTATTCCGTAACGTCATCGTTGGTGTAACATCCTGCATCCTCTACTATATTTGCTTTCAGATATTGGATTACACCATCGTCGTTTATACCAACCTTAAAAAGAGAATATAAAGTAGAAAAGGTTTTTATTCAAAGCTTATTTCTGATGTATTTAACTCGTAAGATTACACTTGAACTTACACAGACACATTAGTACATAGTTACATCCAGTGCAAGTTAATATACAATTTATAAAAATCACCTCATATTCACATTGACAAGGCAATCTTTTCCCTGCAATGCTCATATTAGTCTGTAGTGGTAAAATAAATCGACAGGTTCGGTTATGTTTAGAAGCCACTAAAGCACATGCAGCTGCCACTTGCCCACTTCTAGTAAGTTTACCTCCAAAAGCACCTCCTATTCTGGGTATATTTACGATAACACTGAAAAATATATTTAAAATCTGTTACTGGTATATATTACAATAATAAACTTATTAAGTGTTATGAGAATTGAAGAGTAGACGTTTGAAGCGAGATAAATCAAAATCGTAAAGGTTAGAGCAAGTTGATTTCCTTTGAGTTTTAATTTCCTTGAAGATTCTATTTCAAATCTCTACGAAAATTGTATACATGTAAAATCATTGTTTTTCTCCTTGCTTGAATTTGAATTCTAAAAACGTACTTGCTTTGTCCTATATTCAAACATCTTGCAATAGCTATTTGAGTCAGCTCCATCCATTGGGTTGAATCGTATACATATAATTTATCATCGACAGGCTGCACCACAGTTGTTAACGGCTCCATATAATAATGATACTGAGCTTCTATTTCATAAACTCCTTTGATAACCTTTGTTACATTAGTTCCTTTAGCTGTTGGCTCTATTGAACCTTCTCCGGCGACACATCTTGAACTATCTTTCTTAGCTTCATCTATAGTTATAACTGGGGGAGTTTTTTTAGTATTTTTGTATTCAACGCGTACTTTTTTTGCTACAGAAACTGCTAATTCTTCAGTTTTAGCGACAACTATTGCTATTGCTTGCCCGTAAAATTTAATTGTAGTGGCTAATATTTCTTCGTTTTCCTTTTGAAGTTGCAGTTTGGGATTTATAAACGAATTTTCTCCGGGAATATCTTTAGCAGTGTAAATGGCTAACACTCCATCAATAGCCTGCAAGAATATTTAATTTTTGTGAATTGATTTTTCAAGAAGTTCTTCCAATTTTCTAATGCTACTCAGCTAACTAAGCCGTTTTAAAATAAATTAGCTAAAAAGGTGATGCGCCTAATCAATAATTTTCATCATTGGCTGATGCTCGAGATTTTGAGAAGAGACTTACCAAAATTTCCTCTTCATAAACCTTATCAACTTCCCCGCTGTATACTGTTGATAGTACAAAAGCACCATAGACATCGCTCTTCTGTGGTGGTAGGTCATTAGCGTATCTAGCTTCTCCAGAACTTTGAATCACTCCTTCCAGTTTTTCTACTGGCTGGTTCAAGGGGTATAGTGAAGGATCTGATACATAATCTTGTGTACCTTCAGATACTGGCCTTACGAAGATGCTACCACCAGATCTATAACTTGATTTGATAATATTTACAGGGCAGACATTCAACATGAACTGTAATAAATAGGTCTCCATGTAATAGAATAATTAGTAATACTTTGAATAGGATTATCCATTCCTTTGTATTTAAATACCTATATGTGAGCCAATTTCAAGATTTTGATTCAATTTCGTAACAGTACTTAGTTCTAGTACGTTCAAGTAGGTTATTTTTGACAACAGTTTTAAGACTAATAGGTTATCCTTGATAGAGAGTGTGTTTTAAAAATTAAATTAAAAAGGGAGAGCTTCACTAGTGAAACAATGAATACAGGATTGCCTGATGGATAACTGCAATGTCTATAAAATACAAGTTTACCTTATAGAATAGTCCAAGGGCTAGTTTCTTCCTACACTCAGGTGACGGTTCTGGTGGATTATCTAAAGGAATCAATTCTTCATCTAATATTTTAAGAGCACCTTGCAGTGTTTCATTTGTAAACAGTGATTTTCCAATTAGATAAGCTTCAGTTTTACTTGCATGGGTGAATGTTGGACTTATATTTCCGTATACTATAGATGCACATTCAACCTTATTTTTTGTATCTACTTGGATGAGGATTGCAGCATTGACTATTGCTAGAGCATTTTGACTTCGCGGCATTATCTGAGGGAATTGTTATGTTATTAAGAAAAACCATCATTTATGTTGTAAGCTGGAGAATTTTTAATTACCTTGTAACTATTAAACAAATGTGTCTTGCTGTTTAGTGGAGGTAGCATAAAGTTGATGATGACCACTCCTTCCATATCGTGCTTTAGGAATTCCTGCATCGACAAAGTGTATGTTTTTCCATTCATGTTTCCTATAATCAAAAGACATGATTTAACCTACATACAGGGTGTAAACAGAGCACTCCCGAAAACAAATACTAGTGATACCAGACCTGTAATGATAGGCCAGGAAATCGGTCATCATCATCATCATCAGCCTATAGACGTCCACTGCTGGACATAGGCCTCCCCAAACTTCGCCACGTCGACCGGTCCTGCGCCATCTGCATCCAGTGACCTCCCGCAATCTTGACCAGATCGTCGGTCTATCTTGTGGGGGGTCTACCAACATTGCGCTTACCGGTTCGTGGCCGCCACTCTAGAACTTTTCGGTCCGGTTCGGAAATCGGTCCATTCAGACGAAATATTTTTGCAAATAATTTAACATCCCAAGTAGGTATCTAGTTCTAACTCAGTGTTCGTTTTCGGGAGTGGTCTTCGTACACCCTGTATACATTATATTTTTCCACTTATCTTCTTACTATTTGCCATTTTTTTTTTGATAAGATGAGAAATACTTACGGACAGTCATATCCACATCCAAACATTCAAATAATACGAACAAATCTGATTGGTAATGAGGCACTGCACGTTTGTACATCAGATTACCAGCAGGTGATGCGATCTGTTAATCAGTAAATTAAATTTTAGAGTTGATTTTCTTAGCGTGTTCAAATCATAATAATATTATAAAGGCGAAAGTTTGTATGTATGGATGGATGTTTGTTACTCTTTCACGTAAAAACTACTGAATGGATTTGAATGAAACTTTACCACAATATAGCTTATACATCAGAATATCACATAGGCTACAATTTTTGATAATACGGGACGAACCTGAAGTCCACGCGAACGAAGTCGCGGACAAAAGCTAGTAAAAAATATGTTTGTGTTTTTCTCATCTCTAAATTTACTATAATCTATCTACTTTCATGTTGTAGAATGTGATACTTACCTCAAAATATAGGACTTAAAAATTAAGCGATAATAATTTATTTTCAAAAATTCAATTAAAATTTATCTACTTACCGACCTAACCGGAACATGAGCAATAAGTTCAATATGAGTAACTATTTTCTTTAAATATTCAAAGTCTGATTCGCTTTCAGAAACATCATTGAATATCTTGATGCAGTCTTCAAGAGACACATTGGCGCCAAGTATCAAATTTTGGTCAATTTCGTACGTTTTCAGAGAAGCTACGTCACTAATATCAATAAGAACTCTTTCGTACTCAAAAGTCTCAACGATTCCTGAAAATAAAGCAATGTTGGGTATTGTCCTGTTGACATTATCAATAACATCGAAATCTCAGGATCGACTCTCTCAACTTTATGGAGCTCAACCTTATCCCAATAAAAGGAGGCCGACGCAAAATACCATCAAATAAAATCAAAGAAATTTTTGTAGCTAAAAGTGATGTTTCAATTCAGATGTTAAAATTAACCGGAAAATAACAAGCAGTTATGTAAATCCGGTGGAAGTAACATTTGTATCATCCGATGACAGCGTGTTAGACAATCGACAAAGAATTATTCAAAAAAAACATATTTAAAATTCATTTCCATATTTACATTAACAACGGCAGTTGTGGAATTGTTTGCCATTTCACCGTTTTCAGCTGTTACAACCTGGTGGGGCTATTACAGCTTTGTATCGTTATCGTAAATGAACTAAATTTTTTTGACATTTTGTTTATGATTACGAATTTTCTTAGAAAGAAACGTGGTTGTGCGCATGACCACTAATTGTCATAATTTTGAATAGTCTGTGTAAGGCTAAGTACACAATGGAGATTTTTTTTAAAAATGCAGAAAAAATATGATAACATCTAGATAATCTTCTTTCGATCTGTGGATACTGATAACAATACGTTCGTCACTAATTTGAAAATAAGTTGGAGACAATTTGGAAGAGTTCTGGAGTTTTTGCATGAAGACCACTTGCTATACATAATATCGTTACACAGAATGTGTTTAATGCATTTTTAGTCATTTAACGGTGATTGATATAAATATTTCACAATGCGAAAAATTTTAGAATGTATTCTAAGCCTTTAAATATTTCCATGGTAACGAAACCGAAAAAATAACAAGTTAAAATTGGTATTACAGACAATTTTAGGATATTAATTATGAATAATTCGTCACTTGTTTATCCGAGTTTATCGTTTATAAACGTCAAATGAAAAAGGTACCTTTCGGAGTACCTTAAATGATTTTTAAGTTTACAAAATTGAAATAAAGAACGGATATCGTGCCTAAATATCTAATGTTACGAAAACTATGTGAACAAAAATTCACTATTGTAGCGAAAAAGTCAAAATTGTTACGTTTTTGTACTATCTTAGATTTTTATCACTTTGAAAATGTAATAGGTACAAACAAAATAAGAGTTCATTTCATTAGGTACTGGAAAGTTAAGTATTATAAGTAAAGTATAGTATTAAGTAAAATCAAAAATAAACTACAATTTCGAAAAATAACATGTTAATGTTGCACTTGGTGGCTACTGGGAGGCAATGCTTTCTCAGGAACTCTTAGCATCGATATACCTCGCACGCTATGATATGTCCTTCAAAGAAATTCAATAAGCTCTTTTATGGTAGGCGTCAGGCTGTTGATGGCAGCAAATCTCGCAAGTCACAGTAGCTGGTAGGACCGTTAAGAGTGTAGGAGAATACCGAACACAAAAAAAAAAGTGATACATGGATGTTATATAAAAATGATTACCTTAACTTTGTTATTTCATAAATTAAAACAAATAGAGAACAAAAAGTCATAATTTTTTTAATTACATTTATAACGTAAAGCAACATGTATAGTTTTTCATCTTTACACTTACGTTCAATTTGTAGTAAATACTATTATACGTTTTACTAGTATTCGGGACTTCAAATTCGTTCCAACACTCACAGCATCTTGCTTTTAAAAGCTGCTAATTATAATTTACAAACTACAAAGACCGCTAGGTACTCCAATTTTATTTCAACAAATTTATATAAGCTCCATGTAAATTGAATAAACTTTGATTGACAATACGTCAAATGAGCTAGAAAAACAGTTAAGTTAGTGTCAGGTCACGAGTAATTCCAGGTTCCGTACCCCGTCCCAAAACATCAAGCCATCAACAAATTATACTTTAATTTGTCCGACAGATCTTTTTTTAAAAAGACCCCTCTAGTGATATTCCTTAAGTTCGATTGAAAAATAAATCGATTAATGCCAATTGCCAACACTGTTACAGAGACTGTAAGGTTTATTATTTTGAATAGTTTAACTCTAAAAAAATGTTTTTATGCTTTTTTTTTTCTTGGGATTCACTCGTGGTATTTTTTTCATTTGGTTTTATTTGAAACACAATTTTGTGAAAGCAATCAATTTAATTTTTTCTTCATACCTAGTATGTACTTTTAAGAGTTTATAGTAAATTGGCAAAATGATTCTATTTTTATTTTTCTTTACATTTTACTGAGTTTGGAATATTTTGTGATATGCAGTAGGCAGTTCAATATTATTCTCAAGTATTACTAATTGCGATTTAGGCCTAAGTTCTTAAAGCAATAAATTTTTAAACATTATTATTTTGATATACAAACAAACACTTTGATTCTGTTTAGGATAGATATTGTTTTTTGTGACAAACGTCAGTAAATGACATTGTGAAATAGAGTGTAACGAATAGTTATTTGACCGAAAACAAAAAATTCTGTGTTCCGAATTACGAAACAGTGGCGTGCAGTCCAAACATGGTTTGCATAGCTTATCTTAAGAAGTTTGAATTTAATCATTGAAGTATTCGTTGTTATTTACTCTTGGTATCTTTCCAACTACATTTAGGTGATAATTCAAATATAAATTAAGGTAAAGCTTTTGTAGATCTCTCTTTTATCGTCTTTTGCATGAGGAATACTCCGAAGATTATTAAAGATGATCCCTTTATCTTCCTCTTATGACTAGCTTCCCACTAGTACTACGCGAGGTGAAACTTGTCATTTTTATTCGAATCTTACGCGGTAATCTACGTTTCGTTTCGTAAGAACTTTTTTGGAAAACTTTATGTCGCTTTTAAATGGGCTTCCCTGTCTCCGCTTTAGCGTTCCTCGAGCAATATATTTTGTCCATCAATAAGGTTTGAGAAGAGGCCTAAAGTGTATTTAAAATTGGTCAACAATTTCAGTGTCTCTTGAAAGTAAAGTATCCATGAGTACTGGTAACCACTTACTAACAAGTGGGTCTACTGCACGATATTCGGCCGTAACGTTGAAAAGTTACCGGATACTTGGAACATCTCTATTTTGTTTACGATACGGTGTTTTTTGTGATGCATAATACCAAATTTTAAACAAAATTGTTACGAAATGTCATCTCTGTGACTTGTCTCAAAAAAATCATTATTGTGAATAAAATATTAGTGTCTGTTTGTAAACTATATATTTTTTTATTCAAATTTATTTCCATCCATTTCAAAATTACTTTCGTTTCTCTGTTTACTTCATCTCATTCACTTCAAGCAAAAAAATTGATTTCCACCTAGAAAAAATAAGAGTTATCAAGTAATGTTTTTATAATTTAAATTTGGGAAATAATAATTTAGTTCTTTGCAAGATTGATAAAGTAGATCATTTTAGACCAATAAACAAAAACGACCGATCACAATTTTTTATAACTTTTTGTACAGGCATACCCATATGGTGCAACTAGTTTATCTTTACGTTTGAAGTTGTCAATTAGAAATTTACTAAAGCTGATGATACACTAGCGTACAAAAATAGATTTTAAATTAAAACAGACGGACGAGCTGACCGCCCACATGATGGTAAGTGGTCACTGTCGCTCATGAAACTCTACCCAATTAGGAATTAGGAACATAACAAGATACCATCAAATGTTGCCTCCAATAGATTATTCGATTATAATATAAAGTATATCGGCTTTTTTTTATTCTATAGTGAAAGTTATCAAAATAAGTGTAACACTCTGGATACATTTTGTGAAACTTATTATTAACTACTAATAATAATAAACAGAATCTTCTTTAACCCGCGTTAATATCAGTGACGTTTTAAATATTTGTACAAATACAGAGATAGGCAGCGAGAAGCGACTTTACTTTGTAGTATTAGACATTAGACATTAGACATTTCTTTATTTATGATGGAAACAGTGGCACAAGAAATACAAAAAAAAAATAACAAATAAAAGTTTCCATCACAAACCAGTCAAGTCTCAGCTTAATGCTAGGTGTTAACTGGAGATAACCCACAGACACACCGAGCGCTGGTTTTCAGCCTCAACTGGCAGTGACGTCACAAAAAGAAAAAATAAATAGATAAAAAAGACACAAAAAATAAAACAATCAAAATGTAGTGTACATTAAAAATTGAAATCGGATCTTAAATTTAAATAAAATAAAAATACCAAAAAAAAAAGGAATAAAACAAGTGAAATGCACATTAAGAATTGACACTACTTGAAACCTAAGTCAGTAGTGATAATGATGAGTTGGCTCGCATAACATCGTTTGCATGGGGAGGAAAGTATATATCACATAAAAAATAGCATACTTGACCATTGTTCAATAGCCATTGAAAGCTCTGGGATAATCTTTTCACCGAATACTCATAGCTAACCGTCATAGAACTGACAAGAATGTTGTCAATTGATAGATGCTACATGTACATGCTCTTACGCTACATGTCATTTTTGACTCTCACCAATGGTGATACATGTTTGTATGATGTGACTGTCAACACATTACAATGTGTTGACTGTCATTAATCTAAATACATAATTATTAAAAATCATTATGTGTCATAAAATATGTGCATGGTTCATGCATTTTCAGGAACATTTTTTCATCTAATGTGTACTTCGTTTTACAATAAATGGTAAAATTATTAAAGTTTTCCCGTAATACCAATTTTATGAAAAATGACGTCATTTGATGTGAAAATAGACGATTACGATAAACGACGCGTCCTGTAATAGCCCCACTGTTTATAAAAGAAAAAAATACTTACCTAGCTGCCATACATCTTTTTATATTACAAAAAAATGTTTTCATCAACATACCTTTACCAGTATTACCATCTATAAGCATATACGAATTTACGCCTTCTTTCTTAAATATTTCAAAAATGTCGTCTATTTCATAGACTTTGAAAAACTTGTGTTTGCCAAAGTCCATTTCTAGCATGGTAGTACTCTTTGCGTCTCCCAAAGTACTCCAATCACTACAATCGCTTGAAACAGAGCATTTTCTTTGGCATATTTTGGCACAACCGTGAGTCTCTTCTATGTCTCTAAGATGCTTAGTTAGTTTGGGCGGAGCATCGATAGCAACTGATTTGATGACATCAAGAATTGGTCGAAATCCCGTACAGCGGCAAGTGCTACACCCAAAAGACTTTTCCAGCTCCAGCATTGTCATATTCTTGTCTTTTAAACTAAAAATAATTACATTCTTGAAATATTTCCTCTTATAGGTAAAATGCAGAGTAGGACCTGTTCTTTCGAGATTTTCTAGTTCATTACTAAATTGGTAAAAGATTATTGCAGTACGCAGACTTCACATCTGCAGTTTGCTTACTCTCTAATACAGACAAATCAAACAATAGTTAATAGTTACCTATTTAGATGCATTAGCCAACCGGGCGTACAATACCCACACTGGGTTCCGAATAACTTAGAGGTCAGTATCTGCGTATCGCTGTAACCATCCAGTCTATTTCCAGTACCTTCGATAGTAGTAATCTCCCAGCCGTGACAAGAGAACACTAGCACAAGACACTGTCGGAAAACAAGAATTGAGTACCAAGAAATGTAAAGAAATGAAGAAAACAATAAAAACTAATTAGTAAACGGGATAAGTCGAAGCGCTCTCATATTACAGTACACATTGCAACGCATAGTAGATGGCTAAATAGATTTGACTGAAGTGTAGGTAGGCTTAATTGATATATTAAAGATCCGAATATATTGATGCAAGATTGAAGAGTAGCTATGAATAATCTGAAAAACACAAATCTCTTATAATGTTCCACTACAGGTATTGGTGATGATGATGATAGAAACAATTACCTATATGTCTTCAAATAGGCAAACTGTGACCCAAAGCGTTCAGAATACGTCGCATATTTAAGTACAGACTTCTTAAACCATCCTTTTCTCGTCTAGTTTCAACAAGAAAGAGTAACTTACTGAATTGACAGAGAATGTCTCTATCCGTCCACTCGGATATCTCCTGGCTCGAACTGTAACGATGCAAGCTCCACAGCCTCCCTCGCGACACATCGCCTTAGTGCCAGTCAGACCACAAACATATCTGATGTAGGCATTCAGCGAAGTATATGAGGGTATTGATTCGTTCACTGTTAGAAAATGAATAGGAGAATTTAAAGAAACTGATTTCAATTAAAAATATTCTTCAGCATATTGAATGAAACTGGCAGTTTTGTTATCAAGAAGTTGAAGGTTATACTATGTTGTTACAGTATATCATAATAACTAGCTGACCCGCGCAACTTCGTTTGCGTTACAAAGGGGTTCAAACAGTACTCGCAATGCCGTCGAGTTATTATTTTCGCGGCCCGCAGTGCCCCACATATTCATTGCGTTTTATACTCGTAATAACTTCTAAACGAAAAGTCCGATTGGAATAAAACAAAAAGTAATTTACTACTAGATTAATACTCTTGATAACAAAATACTTAATTTGGATAAGGGTTAATATAACGATACTCATTTAACGTTAAATTCAATCTTGGGACGAAAAAATATTTTTCATAACCATAAAAGCGGTTATTGTGACTAAACTATGATCAAACAAACAAACAAACTCTTCAGCTTTATAATATTAGTATAGATTATGATTATGTGGAATTGAAGCTATAACAAAACACCACCACAAAAAACTCGTCTTTGGACCGTGTCATGCGATCGACATTTTGTATTCATTTTCAAAATTCGATGTCGCATTATTCTGTATGATACATCGAATGTGTTCCTTATTGTAATGCGATAAAGTTTATTATCCAGTACACTTGTGAAAATCTATATTGTTTCATTTCAAGCATTTACGTAGTTATCAAGAGTTTCATTTCTAACGCTTTATTCGCAACTTATAACTTTTTTTTTCGAAGTTTAGGTATATTTTTAACGTTTTTACCTTTACATAATTCTCCATTGATGGTGAATTCGATCTTCGCCATGATCGTACGTGTGTTACCTTCCTTCACTCAAACTGCAATAATATCTGAGCAAAGTACTTCCGCAGAAAGTGAAATATTCATTCATATTATAATTTTGTTTGCACATGTTTTAATAAGCGTTTCCTAAAGGCGGATATTGAATACATGGTGAAGTGAGACGAAATAATGCAAAGATACATTCAAGTTTACTTTATTTACTTATTATATTTTTTAACTGGAATAACTGATAAAATTTAGTTACATAAAATCGAAAAATACTTTATTAAAATAAGTGTTGTCTGTTGATGTTCTTCTTTCTTTTGTCATATTTCTTCCTTCCTACGAAAGAAATGTTAATTTCCATTCGTTTCCATAAAATCTGCGTTTTTTCCTGTTTTAATCAATTAGGGATGTAACGAATATGTTTTCGAATTATTATTATTCGCAAAAAATTATGCTAATGTCATGTGAATGTTTTGACAAAAGTTGGGTGTATGTTGCGTGGATGCAAAGTGAAATAAAGGTAATGAGCCTTTATAATGAGCCCATACTCGATGGGTTTATGGCCTTCCGTTCTAAAGACAATTTGCTGAGTGTCTTCATTATTTGTTGTGGGGAGGAAAATACCCCTCCCTCCTAGGTAGATCTAGTATGGGTAAAAAAATTGGTACCTTTTGTTTGGAACCTATGAATTTTACTAACTGAAGATGACGTTGACTTACTTTTAATGCACCAAAACGATGCAATACAAATGTTACATTAAAATTTAAAAGTCGTTACTCAAGAAATTATCAAAACTTTTAACATATGAGTGTTAATCGATTCAGGATTGAAAATAGGTAAAGAAAAGAAACCAGAAAATAGACAAATAAAGTGTGGCCAGCTCCGGCCGAGTCTTCGCCCATTCTGGGCAATTTTCAACTGGAAGGCCACCGCAACGACAAAGTGAAGGTCTGACCGTCTGGCCGATGATTGCACACCATTAAGGCCTAACGTGATGTCGCATCTAGGATCATATTATCATGACGAGAAAAGAAAATAAAACAAATGTTCACAAATAATTTATTTATTTACAGCTGAAGTACTTACTAGTTAATTCTATCAAAAAATTTGAGAGGTGTCAAGGGACACCTGGATGGAATGAAGTTCCTATTCCTTCTAACACAACACAGTTAGAATGCGTAAAATTCATACGCTCTAAAATTGTAATCTTAAAATATAATTTAGGCGCCATCTAGCGATAATCTTAAACTTTTGAACACAGTTTCATGAGTTAACACGTTCCCTGCGGTACAGATTTATCTGTACTTTCCATTACTGCGTTACGAGGCGTTTTAAACCTTGTCCTAAACCAGACATTGTGGCGGCACGAGGCCTATTAAACCCCACCGTCCTTAAAAGACCAAAATCCTTTTTTTGTCGCCAAATATGACAAATTGTACGGCTTTTGTCGCGATTTTATATAACATTGAGTGGATGAACCTATATCTACCGCCGCCCGTGGATAGATTATTTAGTTTAGATTCTATAGGTAAAATAAAATGTGGGATCTGATGTACCTCGTACCGCACTGAAACATAGCATATTTTCTTAATATTTAGTGATGGGAAAACAAATATCGATTTTATTTAATTGTATTTACTTGTCAAAATTATGGATGTTTTTCATTAAAACACGTTAAGCAATAATATTTTGTGCAAATAGTGCATTCTGTGAGAATTTTCTTCACTTTTTTGTCAGCCTCACGATTTTGTCAATTTTTCATAACATCCTACATATCTCCTTTTCTTTGATCCTTTTTCGAGATGATGTGCATTGTAAATAACTTTCTTCGGCAATGTTTCGATATAATTGGCAGCAGTCTTTTTCGTCACGTTCGCAGCCTGGCATGCGTTGCACAACACTAACCGCGTGAAGCTAGCGTACAGTGCGGTACGAGGTGCGCGGAGGTACGAGGTGTTTGAAACCTCGTTCCGCACTGTGTTAGAATTTTATTTGTTCAGTGCGGCACGAGATCTGAAAAACCCGGTATTAAAATAGGTACACCATAGAACTAGGAATCAATAGCACATCTCAGATATATAGTTATCTCTTTCCTGTACTGAACCAGATGGAAGTTATGCCTCCCGCACGAACGAGAAGTTTACATTTTTCCTTGCCGCAGGAACGTCGAGACGTGTACAGGGCGTTTTAAGCCTTGTTTCGCAGTTAACGTGTTAAGTCAAACCTAAAATAGTTCAGATACTCGTTTATAGATTTCAATAAAAGTACGAATAATCGTATATATCTGTTGCTATAAAGCAACAGCTATATCTGAAAACAATTTTTATGAGAAAAAAAATGAACTAAAGACGAAAATATCTGATTGCTTCTATAAGAGAGAAAGAAAGAAGGGGAAACAACACGTACCTACACACCGCACGGCTTACAATATCTTACTATAGCAAAAAGTGTCGTTACAACTTTTGGTGAGTTTTTTTATTCGTCTGGCCCCCTTTTGTAACGCGCAATAAGGAACTTCCTTTCAAAAAGTAAACCAGGAAACAAAATTAAACATATTATTAAAACTGTAAAAAGGCACCAAAGAAATTTTATTATGTAAAAACAAAACAATGAAACCCGATAAATCCCTTCATTTTGTCCGTTAACCACTCAACTGGGATCGGCAACCAAATTGGTTTGTTTACTTTTGCCAAGTCTGTGGCAGGAGCCAAAATTGAGCACAGTTCTAAAATTTATTTTGTTTACATTTTTTAATCGTCTCATATTTTACGGAGATGATATATTTTCGCTGAAAATGCAATACAGCGTCGTTTCGTAATAAAGATTTGCAAAAATATAAGGTTTAATTATAAATCAAAATTAAAATTATTGTAAAAACTTGTTTTTAAAAAGGGGCTCAAACACGGTATTGATTCCGAACGAAGTCCCCAGTTTCGCCATCTAGCGAGTAGTGACGTTCCCAGTTGAGTGGTTAAAATGTATTCCATAAGTTTAAAACAATATACTTAACTACCCTGTTATAAAATGGTTATAAAGAAAATGGTTTTTCCAGTTTAATTAAGCAACCCTTATTTTGCTTCCCAAATCAGTTCAAAAATGATTCTACAATACGATTAATTATGACTTGAAAACAAACTCTTCTATCTTCACATCCAAGGCGTTTAATATCGCTTCTGTGTCCATGGGTATTGCTGAAAATAATATAATTAAATATATAAAACACACAGAATTCCTTAATAATTTTAAGAGGATTTAAGACGGCTTAAAATTAGGGAGAAATTTTGGTAACATTATTAAGAGAGGGGTGAGGGCGATGGGCATAGATAGCCTATCAGGTCACTACGACCCTTACGGATCTATTGTTCCTAAGTAATTAAGTAATTAGTATAATTAACACATTTTTTTACAAAAACAACCACTTCACTAATGTTACTCAGAGACGATAAAAAATACAGACAACTTGGTAACTTCCTCATTTTGGGAAGTTAATCAAAAATAGATACGTGCACGACTATTCACGAGGATGGTTTTATAATATTGCCAACGTAAGCCCGCCTACCAGCAAACGTCGAGCAACAAAGCCTAGTACACTTTCTATAATAATCATTTATTTTAAAGAATACAGACTTTTAATCGTAGATATCATGTAGCAGCAGAGTGCTAGTTAATACAAGTAAAACAAGGTCAAAGGCGACGGGTCTGTCTTGTTTAGCACAAGAGTTCCTATGACTAGTTTACGCTAGGAACTAGCCTACTGAAACTACAGTGTAGTCCGTTTAGTACGACTTCGCATTTAACAACCGACCGTTTATAGCGACGTCAGTATAGGCATACGTTTGGTTTTGTTATGAACAACCATAAAAAATGTCTGTTCGTTTAGTACGACGTCCTGTTAGTACGACGTAATATCACCGGTCCCTTGGCCGTCGTTATAACCGGATTCTACAGTATATATAATGTAATCGTGTCTTTTCGTTCGTGACGTGGAATTGGGCTTCAGCTGAAAATCAGTGCTTTTGTAATCTGCGGCATATGCTGAGCTGTGTCCTTATGGGCACACTGCACTGTTTGTTAACATTGTTTTTGTCTTTCTTAAATACGTTTACTTATTTGTAAACGTGTAATGTGTGTTCATTAAATGTTTTCCTTTCTTTCTTCCGAACCAATCATCAGATGAGCGCTATAATTGTCATATTATTGCATTGTCACGCGATATACATCTGCGTGCAAAATATCAGCTCAATCGGGAACCGGGAAGTTTGTCAAATTTAGCTTGCATGATTCTACCTGAACTTACATAGTTACATCCAGTCGAAGTTAATATAAAGCTTGTAATAATGGAAGAATAATGTTTCTAATTATAATTTTAAAATACTATTTTCATGCATTTTTAACGGGTTCTTACCACGATATTTAATTAATTGAGTTGTCTCGATATTTCAACGTTGTTGCAAACGTCATGATCACGAGAAGACTGGATACTGCGGGTCGATTTACGAGCAAACAAATCTGTCTACCCTCTTTCTCGTTCGCTTTTGGGTCGCACCACTGGAACTCGAACTCACTTCTCGACACACCACACTCAAAAGCGAACGAGAAAGAGGGTAGACAGATTTGTTTGCTCGTAAATCGACCCGCAGTATCTAGTCTTCTCGTGATCATGACGTTTGCAACAACGTTGAAATATCGAGACAACTCAATTAATTAAATATCGTGGTAAGAACCCGTTAAAAATGCATGAAAATATTATAGAAAGCCGCGAGTGTCTGAATAAGTTTATTTTAAAATACTGTTCATCTACAACGAATCAAGTGAGTGTAAGCTACTTACGAATGCTAATCCACTCCGTTGAATCATACCCAGATTGTAATCTTGACTCCATGATGCACTGTCGCAGAGCGAGCGTGATGCCGTGCGCTGTGCATATACCCATCTCACCACAGGCTGTACAAATTAAGTAATTTATGTATAGTGAAAAATTCGTTTAAAAATATTATTCCCACCATATAAGAAAGTCGTGGTGGAAGAGTAGGTCTTGTACCTACTTCTAAATATGAATGTGAAAAATATTAACGTACAATTTTTCATCTCTGGCTGAAAACGCTGAATTGTAACGTCGTGAAAAAACCTTCATATTGAAAAAGGATTCTCAAAATCCTTTGAAGATATGTGAAGTCCCCAATCTGCATTGGACAAGCGTGGTGGGCCTTCTTCCAAGGAGACTTGAGGTCAGTAAATGGGCAGTAATGGATTGTTAGAATACAGTACTAAACATATTAGAAAGATTAAGGAATTAAACAGTAACAATATGGAATCTTACTTTTAGATCCTAGTACAGCTTGAGTATTTGACTGATTGTGCCTCAATTTCACATTGTAAACGATCGGTATATCCTGACACAATGGCACGTGGTACGTCAGAGATCTGTTCGTTAGTAGCTTGCCTGTTTCCTTGTCATATACTAGCTTTTCACACGTGAAATATCCTACACCTTGTACGAAAGCTCCTTCAATCTGAAATCAAAAATATAGACCATAAATGAATGGTTTTCAGTCGCGTAATCACCATAATGCTGGAAAATGCTAGAATGTTGAAAAAAAAAGAAGCTAAAACCAGATAATTTTGTTTTTGAATCAATAATTTCAATAATATTAACTCTAGATCGCGGGAGGTCACTGGATGCAGATGGCGCAGGACCGGTCGATGTGGCGAGGTTTGGAGGAGGCCTATGTCCAGCAGTGGACGTCTGTAGGCTGATGATGATGATTAACTCTAGATTGTAATAAAGCCTATTTTTTTATTCCTATACTGGTTGACCACTAACCTGACCAATATCTAGAGCAGGGTTGACACTTCGTCCAGCATCCTCCAATATATCAACTCGCAACATCTGGAATCTACCAGTCAAAATATCCAGTTCAACTTCAGCAATCGACACAGCATGCGCACTGTACCCACTGAGGCTTTCATCACTCGGAGTCATCATGTAACTGCCTGCCAAGTTTATCCCATCATCAAATGCAGATTGCACTATCTCCAGCCAAGAAGCTTGAGGCGAACGCGACTTTACTGGTTCCAATTTAATCCCAAACTCTTCGCAAATCTTCAGTACACAGAAACATACACTTTCTGTAGTTATACTTGATCCAGAGAAAACATCATTTGGAGCAGTAGGTGAACAATGGGAATTAACTTTAATCAAATCCATCGAAATTCCCAAAGCATTGGCACAAACTTGGGCAGCTTTTGTATTCGCTCCTTGACCCATTTCTATACCTCCTGTGGTTATCGAAACTGTTCCATCTAAACGGTAAATAGAGATCATTACAGAGTAATTTCCAAAATAGATCACTGGGAATTGCATAACATTGACTTTAATACACCGCTTTACCCAGCGATTGGCTTTATTGAATATTTCTATATCAGCACTACGCTTGTCATAATCCACATCTTTTTTTAAGGACTCTATCATTTCCGTTAGATCGTCAGATTTCATATTGGTAAGACGAACTGACACTGGATCTTTTTGAACGGCGAATGCTATATGATCCATTATATGCTCTACACAAGCAATTCCTTCACAAGTACCTGTGAACACAGTATATTTTAGTTGATCATTTTTTAAAAATCTTGAGAGGTGTCAAGGGACACCCGGATGGAACGAAGTTCCTTTCGATTAATTAGTAAGGGAATTGTAATAAAATTTTATTTTTTTAAGTTATATATTTTATTTATTTATTTTATTTTATCTTACTTTCAGCGCCATCTAGCATTAATCATATAAAACAAAATAAGGAATTGTTTTAAAAGATTTTAATCACAGCGCCATCTAGCGATAATCATCTAAAACATAAAAACTAATAAAAAGTGTCGTGATAACTTTTTCATAAGAATTCCATTTAGCCCCCGTTCGATAACGCGCGATAAGGAACTTCGTTCCAATATCGAGTACATTCAGAATAAGTCTCAAATCTAAAAAACTTACCAGGTGCCCTAAAGAAAGTATTTGAAGGAAGATCAGTCAGAACTGTTGAAGCATTCACAGTAAATGTCGAACTGTCATAACAGTTAGCGAAACTGGAGCCTGTATAGGCAGTAACATCGTCATTGGTACAAAAACCGGCATCTTCAATGATAGTCGCATTGAGATACTGGATTTTACCCTCATCATTCACACCAACCTTTAAGACAAACAATAAATCTAAAAGGTATTTGATTTTGAATTCTCAGCACCGATTGATTTTCAAGGTAGTGTTACTATTACCCATTGGGTTCTAAAGATCTTTCGAAGGTATGTGAAGTCTCCAATCCGCGTTGAGCAAGCGTAGTGGAATATGCCTAATACCTCTTCTGGTTAGTAATGGGTTGTTACAGTACAGTAATATTACTAGATGATTTATACAGCGTTAGGCATCAGCGCGCACCCTCTGTAACATCTATCGGGGGATGGTCAGCTGCGCTCCCCGACCCGGCCTGAGTCGAGGAAGACCCTCCATCACGCGGCCCCATCTCGGCGGGCTTTGATTGACCCGCCTACCGAACGAGCCGGTGGTCGTTACACCGACGGCTGCCGGTTCGACGTCCGGGGGTGACGGGGCGATACGTGAGCGACAATCGCGAACGCGTCCTGTCACCCCTAAATCGGATGTCGAGCGCGAAGGGCGGTAGGTTTTAGTGCGGTTCAACGGTGATTTATACAAGAAGCCATATTCAACTGTGGATAAATTAAACTATCATCATGAATTTCCAAAAGTACGTTACCTCATATTCACATTGACAGGGTAATCTCTTTCCTGCAATGCTCATGTTAGTCTGCAAAGGTAGTATAAACCGACATGTTCGATTCTGTTTATATGCAACCAAAGCGCTAGCTGCAGCTACTTGGCCATTTCTGGTGATTTTACCACCGAACCCACCGCCTATTCGAGGAACTTTTACAACAATACTGAAAATTCAATCGAACATGAGAAAACAGTATTTTCAGTATGTTAATAATTACAAAAAAGAATTCTGAAACTGCTAAACTCTTCTTTCGGCGCGACGAGAAAGAGTGCCGTAGGCGTAACCCGTCGCGCCGTCCCTCATAACCCCGTGCTGGGTTCTGGCCTCAGCCGGGGTTCGGACGCCGAGTGTGAGCGGTTGGAGGTTTTAGTCCCACATACCGGAAATCCCCGTGATTGTGATTTTCTCCAACTAAAAAAAAAAAAAGAACCTCTTCTTTTCAATTCAGACAATTCAAATGTAATTTGATCTAAAAAAAACGTTATCAATTTGACTTGGAAATCATAAGCTTAATATACATGGAAGCTAAAAATTGTCTTACTTGCTTTGGCCAATGTTTAAGCATCTTGCTATAGCCGTATGGGTCAGCTCCATCCATTGGGTTGAATCGTATACATACAATTTATCATCGACAGGCTGCACCACAGATGTTAATGGTTCCATATAATAATGATATTGAGCTTCTATTTCGTATACTCCCTTGATAACCTTAGTTACATCAGTTCCTTTAGTTGTTGGCGCTATTGAACCTTCCCCTGTGATACGTCTTGAACTATCTTTCTTAGCTTCATCTATAGTAATGACTGGAGGTGTGCTTTTGGTATTTTTGTAGTCAACACGTACTTTTTTCGCCACTAAATTTGCTAATTCTTCGGTTTCAGCAACAACAATAGCTATTGCTTGACCGTAATGTTTAATAGTAGTGGCAAGCAACTCTTCGTTTTCTTTTTGAAGTTGAAGAGTGGGGTTTATGAATGAGTTTTCCCCAGGAATATCTTTAGCCGTGTAAATTGCTAGAACTCCTTCAATTTCTAATATTTCTTCTTCGTGAATCTTTTCGATCTCACCATTGTAAACAGTAGATAAAACAAAAGCCCCGTAGACGTCATTCTTATGAGACGTCAGATCATTGGCGTATTTAGCTTCCCCAGAGCTTTGGATTACTCCTTCTATTTTTTCGACAGATTGGTTCAAGGGGTATAATGTAGGGTCTGATATATAGTCTTGTGTGCCATCGGATACTGGCCGAACATAGATATCACCTCCTGATTTATAACCAGACTCAGTTGTGTTTGTAGGACAGGCTTTGAGCATGAACTGTAATAGTAATATACAGGGTGATTTTTTAGAGAGGGTACATATTGCAGGAGGGTGATGAGTACTCTGTTCTAATACGGAATATTACAAAAAATAGGTAAAATTACATTTTTTTTAAAATCTAAATTCGAAAAAACTACCTCAAACATTCAATTTCGGCCTAAAGAGTGTTGACTAATGACCTATAGTGATCTCGCGCACCCAACACCCATCAGCTGTCGAAAAACCATCATCAGCTACCATGACCTTCAATATGTACCCTCACTAGGAAATCACCCTGTATAAGAACTCGATAATATTATTTCGAGATCTTAACTTATATGGCCGAACACAAAAATTTCTATTAATACTTTTTTGAAAATAATCATGCAAAAATTTTAGTCACAAATTTACTATTTTTCTAAAATAAAGTGTTACAGAATATATACTTAAACTTTACCTTATAGAATAGTCCGAGAGCTAGTTTCTTCCTAGACTCAGGTGAAGGTTCTGGTGGATTATCTAAAGGAATCAATTCTTCATCTAGAACTTTAAGCACGCCTTGTAGCGTTTCGTTTGTAAATAGAGATTTTCCAATAAGATATTCTTCGGCTTTATCTGCGTGACTAAATGTTGGACTTATATTCCCATAAACTATAGATGCACATTCGACTTTGTTTTTAGAGTCCACTTTGATTAAGAATGCAGCGTTAACTATAGCTAGAGCGTTTTGACTTCTTGGCATTATCTGGGAGCAGTATTACGATTTTAGATAAATATGCAAGTCAAGATCAAAAAATATATGTACCTAATAAAAACATAGAATTATTACATCTGGAATCAACATCATGAACAACAGAATGAAGCCAATTTAAAGTGTACTTATCGTGCGTAATAACATGATATTGTAAATCAACATCATGAATAACAAAGTGAAATTTTAAAGAACTTATGTGTGTGTAATATTTTATTAGTGTGTTAAACGAATTGAGTGTCATCACTAACGCCAGAATATCGTGTAGGTAGCGGCCCCGCAGTATCCGCTGACATTGCAGAGGTCCATGAGCAACGGTAACCGCTTACGATCAGGTGGCCCGTTAGCTCGTCTGTCTACAAAGCAATAAAAAAAAAAAAGTTACGCGCTATCGGTGCACTTTAAATTGGCTTCATTCTGTTGTTCATGATATTGATTCCAGATGTAATAATTCTATGAATGAAAACTAAAGATTGTCATTGTGTGAATTAAGATTACCTTATAACTGTTGAACAAATGTGTCTTGCTGTTAAGAGGTGGAAGCAAAAACTCTGTAATAACAACTCCTTGCATATCGTATTTCATGAATTCTTGTATGGATAAAGTGACTGTTTTCTTTTTACTTTTACCTGAAATTGAAATAAAATATATTGTGTATATTCGAATTCAAGCTTTGAAATGGTAAATATTAAATTTATGTTAAAACTAGCTTTTGCCCGCGACTTCGTTCGCGTGGATTTCAGGTTCGTCCCATCTAGATTATTATCAAAAATTGTAGCCTATGTGTTATTCTGATGTATAAGCTATATTGTGGTAAAGTTTCATTCAAATCCATTCAGTAGTTTTTACGTGAAAGAGTAACAAACATCCATACATCTATACTTACAAACTTTCGCCTTTATAATAGTACTAGGTGACCCGCGCAATTTCGTCTGCGTTACAAAGGGGTTCAAAAATTGTAGCCTATGTGTTATTCTGATGTATAAGCTATATTGTGGTAAAGTTTCATTCAAATCCATTCAGTAGTTTTTACGTGAAAGAGTAACAAACATCCATACATCTATACTTACAAACTTTCGCCTTTATAATAGTACTAGGTGACCCGCGCAATTTCGTCTGCGTTACAAAGGGGTTCAAAAATTGTAGCCTATGTGTTATTCTGATGTATAAGCTATATTGTGGTAAAGTTTCATTCAAATCCATTCAGTAGTTTTTACGTGAAAGAGTAACAAACATACATCCATACATCCATCCATACATACAAAGTTTCGCCTTTATAATATAATATATTAGATTATGATTACTTACGAACAGTCATGTATACCCCTAAACATTCGAAAAGCACGTACATATCTGATTGGTACTTGGGCATTACGCGTTTGTACGATAGATTACCGGCAAGTGATCCGATCTGTTAAATAAAAATTAACTAAGTAATTAATTTATCTAATTTAAAAAAGGAAAGATTTTGTAATTACTCAATAATCTAATGCAATTTAAATTAAGAAAGTAGTAAATTTACTACGGACACTTTTGCAAGTTTCGATAAGACTTCTAAAATATACACGGTGATTTTTTAAAAAAGGTTCATATTGCAGGTGGGTGATGAGTACTCTGTTCTAATACGGAATATTACAAAAAATAGGTAAAATTATTATTTTTTTTTTATCTAAATTCGACAAAACTACCTCAAACATAAACAATTTCGGCTAAAAGAGTGTTGACTAATGACCTCTAGTGGTTTCGCGCACCCACACCTCCGCCACACCCATCAACTGTCGGAAAACCATTATTTTGCAAGAATTTTAGATATTTTTAAGTTGCTATTACTAAGGCAGTTTCAGTTTCAGAGCTTTTTTGAAACAAACAAGCAATCAAACATTTCCTCTTTATAATATTATGGTATTGATAAGAAACAGGAGAGATCGTAGACCTACCGATCTCACAGGAATATGAGCCACAAGTAGAGGATGAATGTCAAGGTCTAATGATGGAGCTGGAAGGTGGCTATGGGAACTCCGTCATTAAGCAAGATAACCTCATCGTGTTCAGGCTCTAAGCTACCTCCCTACCAATTTTCAGCCAAATCTGTTCTGCCGTTCTTGAGTTTTAAGTGGTGTAACTAACACGAATTTCTTTTATATATATAGATGGTATAGATAAGAACCAGGAGAGATCGTAGACCTACCGATCTCACAGGAATATGAGCCACAAGTTCCATGTGTTTAGCAACTTGTTCCAAGTATTTAAAGTCAGATTCAGTTTCAGCAATCTCATTGAATATCTTAATGCAGTCTTCTAGAGACACGTTGGCTCCGAGGATTAAATTCTGATCAATTTTATATGTCTTCAAGGCCATGACTTCACTTATATCAATCAGGACTCTTTCATATTCAAATGTTTCGACAATTCCTGGAAATATATTGGACATAGTTTATGTACTACCGTGCAAATGATATAGGTATATGAAGCTAGAAATAACTGTCTGTTTAAATACCTAACGATAAGTTTTCATGCATTTTCAACGGGTTCTTACCACGATATTTAATTAATTGAGTTGTCTCGATATTTCAACGTTGTTGCAAACGTCATGATCACGAGAAGACTGGATACTGCGGGTCGATTTAAGAGCAAACTAATCTGTCTACCCTCTTTCTCGTTCGACAACTCAATTAATTAAATATCGTGGTAAGTACCCGTTGAAAATGCATGAAAGTATTATAGAAAACCGCGAGTGTCTGAATAAGTTTATAACGATAAATTGTTATCAAACTGATTTAGATTAATTACAAATGTTAACATGATAAAACTAAATATGAAAACTCGGAAATAGGTGTTAGTTTCACTTAATTTCAGTACAAATATATATTTTTAATATACATTCACTATTCAAGCCATACGTATAGGTACATTGCTGCAGCAGTTGTCAAAATAATAATTAGCAATTCCACGTTTTTCAATTATAATAATATCTACAATACTTCATTAGTTTACTTAAATAAATTAAACACTAGACCGGAAAACATGTCGTCATTTATTAACATACCTTTACCAGTATTTCCATCTAAAAGCATATATGAGTCAACACCTTCCTTCTTAAATATTTCAAATATATCATCAATTTCATACACTTTAAAGAACTTGTATTTTCCAAAGTCCAATTCTAAACTGGTAGTACTTTTTGCGTCTCCTAAGGTACTCCAATCGCTACAGTCACTTATTACAGAACATTTTCTTTGGCATTTATTGTCACAGCAACTGTTAATTTCCATTTCTTTAAAATGCCTAGTTAATTTTGCTGGAGCATCGATGGCTAGAGATTTGACTACGTCTAGAATTGGACGGAATCCCGTACAGCGACAAGTGCTGCACCCAAAAGACTTCTCCAGTTGTGCCATAGTCAAACTCTTATCTTTTAAACTGAAATATTATTTTCATTGGGTTTATTTGACTTACAGAATAACTACATGGATAGTGTTATTTCTTATAATGAAATAAAAATAAAATAAAAATAATTTCTCTACGAAACACGGACCGGAAGTGAACGGTGAAATTGAATTAAATTGTCTGATGAATTTAGTTCTTCATAGCAAAAAACACTTAAGCTACTAAAGCATCAATTGATACCTACGTACCTATTTAAATGCATAAGCCATCCTGGTGTGCAGAACCCACACTGGGTACCAAATAACTTAGAGGTTAGTTTCTGTGTGTCGCTGTAGCCGTCCAATCTGTTTCCAGTACCTTCGATGGTCGTGATCTCCCAACCGTGACATGAGAACACCAGCACAAGACACTGACAAATATACACGTACATAATTATAATAATTGTAATTTTAAGCGCATTTTATTGTGTAATGCAAAGTCTTAGTAACAAGTGTAGGTATATCAGAATTCATTAACGAAGGAAGCCACCGACTCACCGAGTTGACAGAGAAAGTCTCTATCTGTCCACTAGGATATCTTATGGCGCGTACTGTAACGATGCAAGCTCCACAGCCTCCCTCGCGACACATAGCCTTAGTGCCAGTCAGACCACACTCATATCGAATGTAGGCATTCAGCGAAGTATACCATGGAGTGGATTCATCCACTATCGAAAAAATCAATCACACAATTATTATTGTGAGCGAAATACGAATATGAAAATTTTGCAAACTTCTATTGTTGGTGGAGTGCGGCTTGATCATAGGAAATTAAGGTTTGTTGGTAAGTGTAGTACATGTTTACTAACAAATAGCTGAATGTGAACTACTAAATATTGTTAAGCCTAGAATTGTCTGACTTTATGGACATAAATTTGAAGAAGAAGAAAAAAACTATTTTTTATAACGTAATGCTATGTGGCGCCACTACTGCTCGGCTTCCGCTAATTACGTTGCCCTGGCCTAACGTTTCACATAACTCTGAAACTAATTCATATTGACTTTTATCCCTAGCTAATCATTACAACTCGAAATCAACGCAGATTCACCCTTGTCCCTATCATAACTAACATCATCCTACGAGTATCTAATAACAGTTAAAACTTAAAAAACCTGAGATTTTTCACTAATTGTAGATTAAAACAATTCGATATCTTACCTTTGCACAATTTTCCGTTTATCGTAAACTGCACTTTCCCCATATTGCACGTGCGTTACTTTCCAAAGTTAAAATAAAATGACGATGAGTTGATGAAGTTCAATATTAATATATCTTAAAATGTTTGCACATATTTTAATTGAAATTTTAGGTATTTTTTGAATGAAAATATATCCCTTATTGTTAAATAATTATCTCTTGAGTTTGATTAGATATGGCTCGCGTAAAAGAAAAAAGAGGAGGTGGAAGTGGATAAGAAAAGAATTTCAGCTACAAATAGTAGGTACCTTCATAATATTAGTAGATACCTAATGATACCTAATTATAGTTTAGGAGTTCAGTTACTCTTATTTGTACCCTAACTAGTCCCACATTCTTTAAGAGACAGACAAAGAGCTTTGAGCTTTCATGAGCTTGGACTCTGAGATCTACCGTTTTAAATTCCCACTTTTACGATCATGCACGGTTTTCTCCTCAATTCTTTGTCTCCACACTTGTGCACATATGTTTCATTGAAAGCATTTAATATTCCTATTTATTGATATTTAATTTTACTTGTTCCACAATGTAAGTATGTAATATTCACGTGACATGTTGTTTGCTAACCGTGTCTAATCGGGAACTGGTATTAACATAAATTTTGCGGAAGTATTTGACTTCGAACCTCGTGATCTTCCTTCCGTCTTTGACATAATGGAAATTTTCAGAAAACTTTCCAATTCAATCCGATTTTTAGAATTAGGAACTAAGCACTACAGGGTGATTTCCTAGTGAGGGTACATATTCAAGGTCATGGTAGCTGATGGTTATATACAACCAGTAAAAATATTATTACCAAAGAATATGGCTTAATGCCGTAGTAATCGCAACTTAAAAATATTTAAAATTCTTGCAAAATTATAGTTTTTCGACAGCTGATGGGTGTGGCGGAGGTGTGGGGTGCACGAGATCACTAGAGGTCAAGTCAACACTCTTTAAGCCGACATTGTTTATGTTTGAGGTAGTTTTGTCGACTTTAGATTTAAAAAAAAAAAAAATTGTGATTTTACCTATTTTTTGTAATATTCCGTATTAGAACAGAGTACTCATCACCCTCCTGCAATATGTACCCTCTCTAAAAAATCACCCTGTATAAGCACTATGGTTAGCGTCGTGGGAAGACACTGGATGCAGGATGCACAGAGCAGGATCTATCATTATGATAGTGTAGGGAAAACCTATACCCAGCAGTGGACGTACACAGGCTGACGATTCTTACTTTGTAAGTAAATCAGACAGTGCTTAATGATTTTGGTCAATAGACAAGATAATATATGCAAAAATTCAGTTTTATCTGGAGTTGCATGCAATTTTCTTGTCATAAGGATTCTGTATTTTCGACCGCGAGTGTTGTGTAAGGATAAAAAATTCCTGAGATATGTTTAATATTTTTAATATTATTTCTCTTAATATCTACTTTACAAATAAATAATCGCAACTAATAACACCTAGTATAAATAAAATAGGTACTTATTATCTCTACATTTATCTTAACTACAATAAAATTAAAACTTTGATAAAAATAAATAAAATCAATGTAACTGTCTCTCCCATATTATGATTTTGCATATTGTTTCAAATCTTCCAAAGCTATGTCTTCGAATTGATCAAAATCGATACGTCTTTTTGTTTTGCCAAAGCTTTTTGGATAAAATCTTCCGGGAACGTATCGTTTAGGTGTGGTTATTACAGGAATATTTTCAAAGTCCGCGGCATCGAATAGTTCAGTTTCTTTGACTCGAGATATCTCTTGAGGTATCTCTATTTCTACTATTTCTTCTCGAATGTCACTTCCACAGGAATCTGTCTCACTATCAGAATCCTTTTTGAAGTATTTTACGAATGGAGTTCGGCCTGGTGAGGCTGAAGAGATGTGAAGCTCAACAGTTGGTAACCAAGAGTCTTGATTTTCTGTAACCAATGATAGTCGTTATAAAATATTATTAGCAATTGAATTCTGAAAGTGAAATGATATTTTATTAATAAAAACAATTGTTCAAACTCGACTTGTTGTGTGAATACTAGGTAGGTAGAAGAAAGTTTGATTGATAAGCTGTTTAGGTAGATTCAAGTACTATTTCGTTAGCTGTTAAGACCTAACCGGTCAATTTAATTTACCTATACTTACCTACCTAAATGCATGACTAAGTTAGGTACGGTACAATTATTTTTGTGTTGTATCTTGTTTTCATAAAATATATTAAGAATTTTAAAGTAGTATACCTAGTTGTGGGTAGAAAGAACTCACACTGAAGACAGGGTTTATTTTTAACTCGTCCATTGCGAGATGAAGAGTTCAAGCAACCATTGATTCACGATATTAATAACTTTAAAAAATTATTGTTATTTTTAAAAACTTACCCATTTCAGCAAAATCAGTATCTTTATCCGAAGATTTCTTCAGAAGCTTCATAAAGACTCTGTACATTTTTAAAATGGTTGGTTTGTTCGTTACGAGACGGTTACAGACGAGCTGATCAAAGAATACTAATATAAATCTGAAGGTTGCCACTCTTATATGGGGTTGATTTGGTTAAAATACTAAACAAAATCATTAACAAATTAGAGGATAGTAATTAAGTAATTACCTACAAGGGCTCATTAGGTAATTAGAAGTCATCATTAGTATTCATTAGGTACCTACTACTTAATAGGTATAACCCTTTGTTTTTTATTAGGTACGTAATCATTACATTAGGATCATAAGTTTTTTTATACTACACATGAAACTTCTTTGTAAGTTAGTTTGTCGAAGTTGTTTATAGAAAAAAAACTTGAGAGGCGTCAAGGGACACCCGGATGGAACGAAGCTCCTTTTTTAATTTCCGTCTAGCCCCCTTTCGATAACGCGCGATAAGGAACTTCGTTCCAATAATACGTAATTTATTATTATAAACTTCAGTACACTTGTGGTATTGTATAGTAATAGCCGAATCAAGAAGTGAATATTTTCAAATTCTGAAAAAAACAGTAACGTAATAAAGTTAGGTACTCTGGTAACACTTAGTACGAAGATCTTCTATCTGCTTAATCTTAGTACAAAACGAGAATAAAGTGATCCGAATTAGTATTCAAAAGAATTATACTTTTTTCAATGTATGTTTATTAATAGAATCATATTATGTTCTAGAAAAGTCCTGTATAAGTAGGTGATAGATAACGGCCACTCATTGGCCTGGCATTGCAGAGGTCAAATGTGACAATATTCCATCAGGTGGGCTTAGGCTCATCGCACTCATTGGCCATTTTTAGGTTATGAGTAAAAAAACAGAGGTTATTATTAAAATAAAACTTTAATTTCTCACAAAAAGTACATAATGAGTACACGAATAACACGCAAAAACTTAAGCTAACACATGGTATTATCATATCAAGGCACAGTTACATCTCAGAAACGGTGGCTCGTAAGAAAAAAGTATTAATACATTTTTTATAGATAATGTTATGATCTACAATTTTGTCCGAGGTACTTTTCTGATAAAATTTACTGTTTTGCTGAAAATCGTGAAAATCTTGTTGGGAATTTATGTAACTTCGAATGTGTAAATTGTCCGGAGTATTAAATGAAATACAAAGATCAAATCTTACGGAAATAAAAAACTTTTCACATCAAGTGATTTGTCAATTACGAAGACTAAAACTACTAAAATCAAGTATATTAACGTAGTATTATTATACTTACCAGGAAGTTTGTTTAAAATTACAGACATTCAACATCACTCTTATATTTAAACCAAGTTTAATTTCTCTCCAAAATTACTTAGAAACGAGTTTGAATAAAGCCGCGAAAAACTGCTTTAATGAACTGCGATTGTAATAAATAATTTATAATCAGATAGTAATAAGGAGTATTACTTAGTTCGATGTGTGAAAGAATGGTAAAAAGTAAATTACCAAAAAAAACATATAGCAATATAAAATAACTACATATAATATGTAATTAAAAATCGACACTTAAAACGCTTACTGGCTTAATCCTACCTTTTGGCTAATTCACAGCTACGAAAAGAATCAAATTATTCTGAAGTTCCATATTACTATGGAAGACAACAAATAACGCTAAAAATATATTTTGATTCTTTTCTAATCAGTCAACATTGGAGGCAAACACTTATTGCTAAATTTTTTAGTCAGTTTCTATACTACGAAAATAAAAAAGGTTCCGGTTTTTTTATTCGAGAAAAACAACCAGCCAGTATTCAAAGAAAACAAAAAGTTTTTAATCAAGTAATTATACGAATAAAAAGGTTTATACCTTAATAATAATGTTCTAAATTTTGATTTGAAACAAGTTATCATCATGGATTAGATAAACGTTTCATTTTAACCAAAATTAAATTTAACGGAAACCTAATGATTAATTAATTTGTTTACGCTCATTACTTAAATACTAGTTTCTAGATAAAGGCACATCGAATTTACTAATCACACGTATTGTTATCAACGTACGAAACATAAAAACAAGAGAGAACCCATTAATTAATTGATCCATTAATTAATTGATCCATTAATTACAATTTTTTTTTAACATTCTTGAATAATTGTAATCTTTATTTTTAGTGAAAGGTGACATCAAAGTTGTCCCTGGACATATTTCAAGCAAGATTGTAACTCTTCACTGTCCGAAATCATTTCTTGTAATTTGTCTTGAACATCGATGAGGTGGTCCTTTTCGAAATTCCCTTTTTTCAAGGCAGTCAAGCAGAAGTTTGTTAATGCTTTGAAACACTGTTTTCTCTGAGCGTTGTGGGGCATATTGTCCCATGTTGGTGTAGCTTTTACGTAGGTCCATGCCAGGAATACGTATTGTAAAACTGACGCCCAGTGCTGGGATTCAACTAACACCTTTCCTTGGTCGACCACGCACTTTTTGAAGGCCGCGAGATGTGTAGACACCCGTGAATAAGCCGGAGAATCTGTCTTCGAAGTAAGACGAGACGTCGGCAAACTTTTAAAGATATTGGACTTCAGATAAGACAACTTCTCGTCCAGCGGCGTCAAATCGGGTACAGGCATTTCTCTTCTTAGCTCTTTTTCAACTTCCGGGTGTTTATATGTAATGTTTTTAATTATGTGTATTAGTTGTGTAGGGCTTAGTCCTTTAAGAGCTGTGTCAATAGGGCCCGTATACTCTTTGTCCAATATCTTTTCGAGTCGTGATCTTTTAGTAGGAGGAGTACTTTTGATCGGGCTGTTTAGTTTGAACTTTTGAGGGGTGCTAATGTCACTGAAGTCGATTTTCTCTGGTGTCAATGGGATTCTTTCAATATCTCTCATTAAGAGGCGTTTGCGCGGTGTGGAGCGTAAAGTAACTCCTAGTTTGGGAGGGGATATACGTCCTGGTGTAACTTTAGGGGGAGTGCGTACAGCAGAGTGGAAGGAAGAGTTCCTTTTTATGTCGATTTCTGGAGACCATGTTACTGGTAAGCGCTTACGACCTGAAACGTAAACGGCAAAGATCCAATATTATCAACAACTTTAGAAGAAAATCCTTTACTTTAAGAAATAAAACATTTGTGATAAAGTTGAGCTTTTGTATCCTCGGATGATGTATACTTTCTTATGCTCCATAGTCACATACGTAGTTACTTTATCGAAGTGAAACTTTAACCCAAACTTTTCGGGTAAACAGAAGACAAGATGGCTCAGTGCGAACCGCCTTGTTGTGAATTTTTCTGGCCAATTTTTTTGTTTCTTGTCGAGTATATCTGTATGTGAGGATAGAGCATTAGTCTCTTTGATTTCGCGTTTTCGTTGAGCTAAGTGACTTTCGCAGCTACTACTACGACTAATCACCTGCAATTGAAAATACCATCACCAACTCTCCATCCTATAATAGTTAACAAGACTATAATATTCTAATCTAAGACTACACCAACCTCTTTGCTGTATAAGTTGCTCGTCGGGAGATGGTGCCGGGCTGAGGTATCCTGCAGGCAATCCCGGGGACAAATCCCGGGTATTAGTAAGGGTCTGGAGCGGAGTGACTCGCAGTCGATCGAGGAATCCCGGGATTTCGGCGAGCGCGGCCCGGGTACGGCGCCCACCTTCGGGTGTCATTGCGCCTTCCATTGGCGCTTTTTCATGAACCTATAACTCTTTAAACCTTAAACTTAGGTACACCATAGGCTCGTTTTTTCGTCTTGCAATAAAAAAAAAATGAGAAGATACATCAAAGTGTTTCCTACACTCTACTACACTTAATATGGCATATGGTATTGCAATCTTTCCTTGTGTTAATTTAACACCTAATTAGGTCACAAAGATGAACTCTTAAATGTGAGAATTAGAATAATTTTTTTAGAACTTTAATGTGGTTAAATAACATGGTAATATTTATGTAGTGTCTTAATTTTAGTTTAAAAATTTTTTGAGTATTTTGTTGGTATGTTCTAATTAGTACTTCTTTATATAAATAGATTTAATTTATTTATTGTTTAATTAACAGTTATTAATTGGGCAAGCATAGTGGGCTATGCCAGAACCTGACCTGACCTGATGTTGGGACCTGAATCCAGCAGTGGGCAGTGCGGATATAAGAAATAATTAACCAATTTAAGTGGCCTGACCTCCAATCACTATAACAATAACATAAGATAATAAGAATTATTACACATAAACCTGCTTTCATTTCCTATTTGTTTATTATTTTTACTCTTTAATATATTTTTTCATTAATTTTAATTTATTTGGGAAATAGCTATAATTAATGTTCTTGATTAATTGAACATTGTTTAGCATTTCAGATATTAAGTTTCTTCATAATCTAAGCTTAAGCATTTTTATAGAATCATGTTTAATATCAAGACAACAGTTGTGAATTTAATGAATAAAATTTTTACTTTTACTTATTCTGCAAAATAAGGTAAAATTATTGAGGTCAATTGAAAATAATTTCAAAATAGTTTGAAATTTGCCAACTGTTGGAATTGGAAACGAATTTGATAGTTTTGAGAAATAAGACATTTTAAATATTTACTTTGTCTTCTCTATGATACACATAATTTTATAAATAATGTATTTAGTTAACTATTTCCAATTTTCCTACTTTTATATTAAATCAGTCAATTTCATATTTCACATATTAACTTCTTACTAACTAGATATTGACTAGTGATGTACTGAATTCGACTACACCTTACAATAATAAATGTAAACATAAATATATACTAAATGATTCTCATTTCTTAGGTAGGAGATATTTCTTAATCTATTTTTTATGAAACCCTTTAGCCTTAGAAAGACTTCATTGGATGGTAGAACTTAGACACCAAGATTTCAGACTAAGCAACATTATGAAATTGAAAGTCTATAAATGTGAAACAAATAGATGATTATCGAAGTAAAATAACTCTGTCGTTTCAATACAAACGCTGAACTTGATCGGTTAAACTTTTCTGAAGCTGGCTTGGCATCGGTCACAATAAGTTATTGTACAAAGCTATAACGGCCTATTTTTACATGACATAACACTATTTACATACCTTTACTATTGTTTTCAAGTTTAAGTCGTAGTTTTAGGTCTAAAACTTAAATTTTAAAACATAAAACAGTTAAAAATAACAGACAAACAACAAAAGTCACATAACAAAATTGGCGCAAAAATTGACAAATGACAATTACTAGACTTTGACATTTAATTAACTGACTTTTTTGAAATAGAAAAGCAATGGCAATAGAAATAAATATTGAAAAATACATTGTGTTAATATTGTTATAGTTAAGTTGTAATAATACGTGTACATTATTCTTTATGGATAATCAATCAATCTTGAAAATTTCGTTTTGATACTAAAATTTAGTTTTTAGATTTTTCGACAAAATGAAATTAATGATGAAAAAACAATTTTCACCTACAATTTGAATATAAAAATACTTGGTATCGATCTCATATATATATGTATGGTCTGTGGTATCGATACTTGGTAATAATGTAGAATACTAATTTCAAAATGTTAAATCAATTCTCGATTGATTTTTAATCGAACGTAGAAAATCGACCTTTCCAATCTAAGTAACCTGTAACCTTTTTATTTTTAGTCTGTAGCAAAATGCGAACAGAAATGTAGCAAAGAAAAGTGATTTTTTATTGAAAATATTTTGCAGACACGATTATTTTGATTTAGTTTTTAAATCTAATTAATAAACTGAAAATAAAATGAGTTAGGGTAGAAATCTAAGTTCTTATGAAGATTAAATTCGCATGTACATACGCTATTTCAGGAAACTATGTGTGTTGAATTTAGATCATTTTAGATTGTGATCTCCGCCTCGTAAAAATCTTTATAAATGTAAATACAACTTTAAAACTATAAAACCGGTCAAAATAGACGCCAGCGAAAGTAAAACTCTAAAAAATAGTGTAAATTCGTGAAAGGTTTTGGAAAGAAGTGTCATTAGCAACAAGTTTGCAAGCAGTCAATAGTAGGTTCTAGATTATCGAAATGGGCTCATGTGAATAAAAGATATGGAGAGGCTGTCCCATGATCTGAATCTGGCGTTGGAGGAGAGTAACTGCGGGAGGCAAGAGCGAAGGAAAATAGGGCTCCGGAGACGTACCAGATCCGCAGGGAATCTCCGTGAGTGATATTGTTTACTTTTTGTTTGTTTACGTGCTTGGATGACAGATATTGCGTAGATACGAGAACAGGGTCGAATTTGGTTAAGTTTTATTAATAACAAAAGTTAATTTATTGGTGATTGAATTAATATTTATGATTCTCATGTGGAACAGAGTTGATCAATTTTTTTTTGTCCAAAGACAAGTTAATAAAATCAGATTATTTAGTTTAAGTCCAAATTATAATTTCATTTTGATTCAATTCTATTATTACTTTTCTTTTGTGTTTGCAACCAGGAATTATAAAGTATTTTTAATTAATTACAATAAAAGTCAAAATTAAAAATATTTATCAATTTCAATTTCTTTCAGCAGCAGCGGTAACTGTTAGTATCGTAGAAGATGGCAGTTCAAGTAGTCCGCCCCAAGCTCCACTCATCACACAGCCCCTATCAGACTCCGATGATCCTCAGCTAAGCCTCCACAAGTCTGCAGTCATGAAGTCCCGGCAATACTGCCAAATCGGAAACTTTGAATCCGATTCATTCAATGAGAACTTCTCTCCGACGAGGCCTGCTAATGCTAGAAGGAAACGAAAGTATAAGAAAATGCCAGTGGAATTTGCCGATGGAAAAATATCACCTCCTATCGAAATTTTGAGTGTTACTACTGAGGTTTGTATTTTTACTGTATTGCAGTAATGTTATTTCGAAAGTTTTGTTAACATTTTGTTGAATTTTATTTTAAAAATATTATAGTATCATTCAAGCCTAAAATTTTTGAACCAATTAAATGATAACAAAGTAATTTTAACAATTTTGTTATTTTTTTATTTACAACTTATTGCCACCCCAATATTGGGCAAAATTATGCAAATGCCCATTGGGTTATAAACTTTTCTTATAAAGATGTTTCGTCACTCCAATATAATATGATATATGTACTGCATAATACACATACTATTTATTATTACACTCATAATAACTACTTAACATAAAAACAAAATCTTGACAATCGATCGATGGGATAAATGCAACATATTTATTTGATTTAGAACTTATTTTCCAGCATATTCCATTACCAGGACCCATAATGCTACAAGCTCAGGCCCCAGTGATTCCTGTTATCAAACACAAACTCCTTAAACAAGAGAGGTTAATTGAACTATTATTTATTACAATTTTATTTCCAATTAAATTGGTCTGGCATTGTTTATAGTATTAAATGTTTTCAGGAATGCTTTCTGCGGCAAAAGAAAATGGTCCCATCGAGATAAAGATGTCTGCGAAATGAGAGAGAGGTCTTTCAGTGGAGGATGCTCCTCAAAATCATCTTATTTCAAAAGCGACTTAAAAAACAGAAAACATGATTCAGACAAGAAAAAAGACTCCATATTGCAACCAGGCAAAATTATTTTAAAACCACAAAATTTAGAACGTATGAAGTCATCTACGTTTACAAGCACATTGTCTATGCCTAGCAGTTCCAGTTTCAATTTTGTATACAAAAATATGTCAAAAAGCAGCACACCAAACTTCTCAAAAATAACTGGGTATAAAGTAACAACAGATTTGCCCCCAATTTTTAATCCAGCCTTAAATAAAAGTAGTATGGACTCAAAATATCATAGGAAAATCAAAGTGCTGAATAAAAGTCATCCTCCAAATACATTGAGGAATCCTTTAGACTTTGACGACGGAATGGAATGTACCGGAAATGAGTCCAGTTCACTAAGCAGTAGTGATTCTGATGGTGTCGTCACTAATGACAGCGACAGGGAGGGTGATGATGAACTCACTGATTGGCCCGGAATAGAAGAACTAAAAGTTTTTAACAAAAGCCTCACCATCAAAACAACAAAGACTGTTAACAATCATTCCCAAAAATCAGTTAGCAATATGCCGCCCCCGAAACGGCTTAAAAAAGAAAACCATCTTGTGAAAAGTGGTTGGAGCAAAAACAGACTTAAGAAGAAAAGGGCTAAGGTTGATTCTGGAAACGATGACGATGCAATCATGTCTGACTCTAAAACAGTTGTAGATGTTGAAGACGCTATATCTAAAGAGAACATACTGCAACCCCATTCGTCTTTCTCGAGTTTTAGTGACATTAAAAAAGCCGGCGGCTCTGGTCAAAATGTCAACGAGTCGTTTTTTCAGGCATTTCAGGCGTTTGAGGAAAAATCGGAGGAGCCTATCATCAATCAGACGCCGCGAACGGAATTCTCTTTACAGAAAACATCGTCGAGTGACATGAATTTGAGCGAGAAATCTCCTCTGAGCGATCATTGTAACAGCGAACATTCTATGGGGATATCCTCGGTAGCTGAGGTTCGCGAAATTAGGGCCGGTTGCCGCCGAATTAGAGAGGAAAGACCCGGGTTTCTTATCCTAAGTGCCGCTAATGAGAGACTTTCCAAATTCCTCCAAGATTCTTGCCAGACTGAACTAAAGTTGCCATGTTTGAATGATCCCGAAGAGAAAGCTAAGCTGGAATCGTTAGCAAAGTTGTATTCACTGGAATTGCAAGTCGAAATGGGACGACCCGTTCTGAGGAAGACAAGGTAGCTATTAAATTGTATGTAACCTTTTCATTTTATGTTTTAATATTTTTCACTTCTATAATTTTTTCGTATTTGACAAATTGGTTAACAAAACGATATAATTACGTAAAGGTGAATTCTTTAATCATTAGTTTTTTGAAATTTCATCAAAATGGTGAAAAACTACCAATATTGCACAATTTCATTTGGAATAAAATTAATGTGATGCATTTGTTAAATTTATTTTTAAATTATACTCTTTTGTTAACCAGCTTCATTTCACATTCAGCACAATTACATATTCACAAAATATTTAATCTGTAACTAACTGAACGTATCTTAATTTGCTTATCCATTTTCGTTTCACCTAACACCGCTTAGTTTTAGTTTCCATTAACTGGCTTCGTTTAATTTTCGTTTATTCCTCGTCAAATTACAGAGTTATTTTTACCAACAGTAATACGATGCAGGCGGTGCGGGTGGAAAATTCATATAATCACTTTCCAATTGACCATAAGCGTCGATGTTACCGTGATGAGACGGATGCTAGTTTGAGTCTAAGTGATCAGAACTCGGTGCCTTCCGTTGATGACTTGGAAGAGCCCTCAGCAATACCGGATACTCAGAAAGACGAAAAAACTAATGATGAATACACGTTCACTCAAAGGTTCGTCGAAAACTCTAATTTACATATACACGCGTTAAGGAAATGGAATATCACTAGTATATTTGATAATGATAGTGAAAAGTAGTTTTCTAGAATTATTCATCTTGGTTAGTTTAAGTTGCAAGCGTTGCAATAGTAAGGTTTTAAGATTATATTTATTCCAGTTCAAGTTTGGAATTAGGAATGTAATTTCTATGAGATATTTGTGTGCCCAATCAATCATAAATGAACAATAAGTTATCAAACTAGAACTTAACCTCGAAAACTTATGAGTTGCCAGATATATCAGAACCTGGGACCACACAAATACCAGAACAAAAAAAACACCTTGAAATGGTTCACATAAAAAGCAAAACCTTAATACATTTTCATTATCTCCTAACATCAAATATATCTACTAATATTATTTGCTCATTCCTGTTTATGTTTATGTAATAGGGTTATCAAGAACACGGACTGAAGAATAACATCATGCTATTTACTTATGTTTACATAAATGTATAGTTTATTTATGTACAATTAATTGTGATATAAAAAATGTAAATCATTATCAAAACAGAGTGTATTTTTATTGATGGTATATATTGAAGAAGGGTATATGGATATTTAAAAAAACTTGAGAGGTGTCACGGGACACCCGAATAGAACGAAGTTCCTTTCGATTAAAAGATATCTTATAATTTTTTTCCTAACGTAACGCGCAATAAGGAACGTGTCTTAAAAGATTTTGATCACAGCGCCATCTAACGATAATCATCTATACAAAAAAAAGTGTCGTGACAACTTTTCGTAAGAATTTTTCCCGCCTTACAACGCGCGATAAGGAACTTCATTCCAAAAATCTATCTATAGCAGTATCTTCATTGTTTTTCGACACATTTCACATGCTATAAGGTGTGTTATGTTTCTTTTCAAATATAAAATAATGTTTCCTTTCAGCAAAATTCGGTGTAATCATTATTTCTAGTACTTTCCCTGTAACTTTCCTTTTAAAAGTACCACCCTGTATATTTATACTTTTCGTAGATGACCTTCAATATATCGTTACAATATTACAATCATTAAAAAAACACTTTGTTTAAATACAGGGTGATTTTTTAGAGAGGGTACATATTGCAGGAGGGTGATGAGTACTCTGTTCTAATACGGAATATTACAACAAATAGGTAAAATTACAAAATACTTGATTTTTTTTTTAAATCTAAATTCGACAAAACTACCTCAAACATAAACAATTTCGGCTTAAATAGTGTTGACTAACGACCTCTAGTGATCTCGCGCACCCCACACCTCCGCCACATCCATCAGCTGTCGAAAAACCATCATTTAGCAAGAATTTTAGATATTTTTAAGTTGCGATTACTAAGACATTAAGCCATATTCTTTAGTAATAATCTTTTTACTGGTCGTATAGAACCATCAGCTACCATGACCTTCAATATGTACCCTCACTAAGAAATCACCCTGTATATATATTTTCTTGAGATTTGAGAGCGAAGGAATGAATGTCGTCTGTAGAACAGTATATTTTAAGTGAAGTGATATTTCATAAGTTTATAGAGCATTTAAGAATTAGAATATTTATATTTATAATACGTAAAGACAGTTTGATTATAGAACGTGAGAAAAAAAGTGGCAATTCACACTTCAAGAAATAATGTTAAGGTAAATACGATCTTGCTGTAAATTAAATGGATTTGCTTAATTTCTTTTAAATTGTTTTCGAATGCAGATCACAGTGGTTACAAAGTTGAGTCAATGTTTAGGAATTTTTTTGAAGCTTTTGTCATATATGATGTGTATATTACTACTTAAAACGTCTATAATCTACACAGAATAATGTAGATTTTATTTAGAGTTAAGGAAAATTATAATTTTTGTCTTAATTTATACATGTATTTGTAAAATAAAAATATAGTAGAACGTTTCTTATGTTTTATTTAGAAAAATATTTGGGTCAAAATCTATAATATAAAAATGAATCGCTAAATGTGTTGGTAAGCGCATAACTCAACAACGCCTGGACCAATTTGGCCAAATCTTTTTTTTAAATGTTCGTTGAAGTTCAAGGATGGTTTTTACGGCGAGAAAAAATCGAATAGTTGCCGGGAAAAATGAAAAAAAACGGGTCAAAGGGTTCACGCAGACGACGTCGCGGGCAGCAGCTAGTTATGAATAAAACAGTACAAAATTTTAAATAAAATTTATTAAATAAAGTAAAAACATTATGCAAAAGGAGTAACAAATAACAACTGAGCACCGACAACAAAAAAGGAGAATACATCTCATTCCATAGTGAAGAAGTTACTAAAATATTTCTAAGATTTTTTAAGAACTTCTCCACTTTACATTCATACCCTGTTACATTCCATGGAATGACTAATCTCTATAATAAACTTTATAAATATGTGCAACAAGGTTTATTTTCGCTTGTACGAAAGTGATAATTTGCACTATTCAATAGTGATAAACATGAATAAGGCAACACTAAAGTGTTACCATTTTAAATGTACAATTATATAAAATATTAGTACATTCCATCTTTCCTTCGTCATTTAAATAAAGCATTGTGTGTGATGTCTCGAAATTGTAGCACCTAAGTGAGGTATAAAAAATGTCTTTTGATACCAATTTTTAAGTTAATTCCTGTGAAATTAATTGTGTTGATAAAGCATCAATTATTTAACATAATACTTAATTTTAAGACTTCGATTCAATATGAATGCAAAGTTACAAAATTTTATAGAATTTTTTTAGTTTGCGATTGCAAATTTAATCGATTTTTATTTCGATAATCTCTTTGAGATTGAAAACAATTGATTAGATCAAGTAAATATCAGAATGATATAGTTGATATTTCATTTGAAATTTCATTGTACAATAATGCATTGGATTTTCTTATAAGTATGTTTTTTTTAATTCTCAAGTATGAACTAATTATATTAGACTCAAGTTTAATGTAATTCATGACTTACTGCAGATATTACAATTGTTAATAGAATTTTCAGTAAAGCTTTTTACTGAATAAGTAAAACATGAATTGTAATTGTTAAAACTTAGTAGTCACCTAATACTTTAAATTTGTTATAATAGTTAATGACAGAAAAAATAAACAAATAGCATACTGGTCTAACATAATCAGTACATACAGAATGGATATGTAACCTTCCACAAGCCAAAGTGGAGTGAATTTTCTGTCGGAACCTCTTAGGAATACTTTTCGTTTTGGAATTGGTTATACTTTTTTCAATATCATATACGACTTGGGAAAGTGTATATATCCACTCTGTATAAGCTGTATAACGTTGAAAAAGTAAATACCATAGTCTATGGTTTATTCAATAGTGCAGATCAAATCGTCTCCTTCAAGTTTCTGTCCGTTGGTGATGGCCACGTTTTTGATGGTACCGGCTTTGGGTGCCTGAACTATCATTTCCATTTTCATAGCAGATAGGACTGCGATGGGCTGACCTTTGTCGACCTTGTCGCCTTCTTTCACTTTGATTGCTGTAGAAAACAATGTTAGTTAGCGTGCGTCGAACGATTCTGAATCGTAAGACAGTGGGATAAAGTTCAATTTTGTCTGATGTCTAACTCAAGATAAGGGGGCGTCCATAAATTACGTCAGGTGTTTAAGCGGGGGAATCGAGTCAAATCTCATCTAATTTTACGTTGGAGAGAGGGGGGTCTGGGCAAATATTGCGCAATTTTTCTGAAAAGTTAAAAAAACACCTCTCGTAATTTATGGACGCCCCCTAACTGCGCAGTAGGGGTGTGCGAATATCGTTCGAATCGAATCGAATCAAATATTAATTAGTGCTGTACAATTTGGCCGTTTAAACCGGCCACAAAGTTTAACCAGGTTAATTAGTTCAGCAGCCAGCTAATTTTTTGAAATTAACCGGTTAAATTAAATTAACCGGTTAAATTAACTGACTGGCTAACCGGTTAATTTGCAAAAGATTCTTAACATTGAATAAATCATTTATTTTTATTTTAATTTTTAAAACTTTAATTTTATTTTAATTTTTAAAACTTTAATTTTATTTTTAAATTTATTTTTATTTTTCAATGTATTTATATTTTTAAATTTATTTTTATTTTTAAATTTATTTTTAAATTTATTTTTATTCATATTTTAAATTTATTTTTATTTTTAAATTATTTTTTTTTTTTAATTTTTTTTATTTTTAAATTTATTTTTATTTTTATTTAAAAATAAATTTAAAAATAAAAATAAATTGAAAATATGAATAAAAAAAAAATAAACTAAAAAAAAAAAATTAAAAATAAAAAAAAAAATTAAAAATAAAAATAAATTTAAAAATAAATTGAAAATATGAATAAAAATAAAAATAAATTTAAAAATAAATTTAAAAATAAAAAAAAAATCAAAATAAAAATAAATTTAAAAATAAATTTAAAAATAAAAATAAATTCAAAAATAAATTTAAAAATAAAAATAAATTTAAAATATGAATAAATTTAAAAATAAAAATAAATTTAAAAATATAAATACATTCAAAAATCAATTTAAAAATAAAAATAAAATTAAAGTTTTAAAAATTAAAATAAAAATAAATGATTTATTCAATGTTAAGAATCTTTTGCAAATTAACCGGTTAGCCAGTCAGTTAATTTAACCGGTTAATTTAATTTAACCGGTTAATTTCAAAAAATTAGCTGGCTGCTGAACTAATTAACCTGGTTAAACTTTGTGGCCGGTTTAAACGGCCAAATTGTACAGCACTAATATTAATATTCGATTCAAATTATTCGAAATTCGACGTATATTCGAAAAATTTCGAATAGTATCGAATTTGACTGCGACGATGCAATCTGACATCTAACCCATACAAGATATTATCTACAAAATACAAATTCTTGTTCTATTTCCGATGCATCGTCGTCCTATTCGAAATCAATATTCGATTCGGAACGAATAATTCGTAAGTTCGAATTATTCGCACACCCCTACTGCGCAGTTTACAAAAGAAGTGTAATAATTCCGTTTTAGACCATTATTTTTGAAAGATTGTATTAGTCACTAATTAATCACAATTTATGACCAAATTGATCTTTCCAGTATAAGATATACATGTGCCTGTTAATTTTGACATAAAGTTGGCAGGAACGTAATGACTATCGAATATCTTTTAAAGTGCTGTAGCACTATTTATGTGGTTTCGGTCACTATTTAGTCACAATTTTTCGACATATTCAAAAACATTGTGTGCCTGCCAACTTGACGCACGCGTTGGTTATGTAAAGTTGATACACAAAAAGAGAACGTAAGGCCTTGTTCGTAAGGTTCACATTTGCGAGCAATGGACCTCAATATTAAAATAATATAATATTTTATGATAGTAAAAATAAAATATTTTATTATCAGTGAAAATACTTACTAAGAACTGTTCCCGGCATGGGCGCACCGACTTGATTCTTATCTCCCTTCACAGCCTTAGGGTGGATTTTCATTTCCTGAAGAAAAAATAGGTTTTAACACAAAACTTAAAAATTACTTCTTTTCATTCATTTGTATTAAATATGTGTTATACGTGAAAGGTATTGTACAAAACCGTTCAATTTGCGACACAAGTAATTTCAGATTAAAGTTAGTATTTTATTTTATTGTTTTAACAAAAACAAGTTCGCCATGAGGTATTTTTATAAAATTTTGTGTGCCATTTTTAGCATTAAAATATCTTAATCGTTTTGTCTGCAATGTAATCTTTTTCTTAATAAAAATGAATTACTGTTTATTAGTCTCTCTAAAACTACAGAACGGCTGAAGCGATTTGGCTAATTTTAATCTTAAAATCTTCGTTGAACTTAACGAAAGGTTAATACAGTGAGAAAAATCTTATTCCAAATAATGATTCCAACATCTCCCTTCTATTACCGTATCACTCGGCGTCGAGGTGGAGTTCATCCTTACTATATGGAACCACCGTCCACCCACGGTCCGTTTCAGGAACACTTTTTGCCACGCACCATCCGGCTATGGAATGATGTCCCCTCCTCGGTATTCCCAGAGCGCTATGACTTGTCCTTCTTCAAACGAGGTCCCCTGTCATTGCAGAGGTTCATGAGCGACGGTAACCACTTACGATTAGGTGGCCCGTTGGCTCGTCTGCCTACAAGGCAATAAAAAAAAAATTGTTCCGCCTTATATGAATCTACGTCATACGTATGAGCCGAGACGTAAGCGTGCAATCTAGTATTTATTTATACTATTTTTGTTAACTAAACTAACCTTGCTCGCATTCTCGTCCCTGATGAACACAGATCGCAGTTGTCCGTTGAGTTCAAAGAACACTTCTCGTTCTCCGGCCGCCGTCATGTCCTCGGAGACGGCTACCGTTCTGATGTCCAGAGTTTTACCACGTTCGATCTTTACTTCTAATGAATCTCCGACCTGGGAAAAGTTGGTAAATGTGAGATTTAGTGTTACTAATTAAAAAAAAGGGGAAGCGACGCGTAGGTAGACCATACACACATTGGGAGGATGACATCAAAAAAATCTACCTAACTGGATTTAGATAGCTAAAGAAAGAGATAAATGGGATACTTTGAGAGGCCTTCACTCGAGAGGAGTCCATGAAAAAAAAAATTAATTAATTAAATAATTTAATTAATAATAATTTAATTTTTTTTAGTCAATTTAGAAAATGTATTGTTGCATGGAAATAAAAGGCTTTTTTATTTTTATTTATTTATATTATAATTTTAAAAAAATTAACAAGGTTAAGACATACTATCATCCCTACTAATATTATAAATGCGAAAGTAACTGTCTGTCAGTATGTTACGCTTTCTCGCTTAAACCTCTCAACCGATTTTGATGAAATAGATAATCTTTAGATCCTGAGAATGAACATAAGTTATCTTTTTAGAAAGTGACGCAGACGAAGTTGCGTGGGTTCGCTAGTTTACAATAAAATAACCTACCAAATAATATTTTTTTCTTATGACCATGTAAAGAGTTACATCGACTGCAAAATACACGTAAACGAACAAAAAATAAATAGTAAATACTTACAGTAGGTCCAACGAGGAATGTCTTGGTGTCCAACAGTTTGACCGGTCCGTACTTCTCACGGAAACGGAAGAAGTCGCTCGCCACTTGCGGGTACATCGCAGCCGACATTACATCTTGGTCGTTGATCTGATGAAAAGTAATTAAAATTATTTTACTATTAGCGTGCAAATTATCATGTAATATTGATTTAACTAAATAACATAAAGATAAATTACGTATAACAAAATAATATTGGATATAGAACGTATATTGTATGCATTTTTTTAAAAATGAAAAATGCAAGAGCTATTGGTGACAATATTTGAACAACATCGCAGTAAAATATCTATTATTGTAGGTATTATTTATTTATTTTTATTTATTTAATACTTTATTGTACACGACAGAAAAATAAGTTATATTAAAAAAAAAATGTTCACAAAAGGCGAGCTTAACTCAATACTGAGTTTTCTTACAACAAACCCAAAATAAAACATACAGTAAGTAGAAAATAAATAATAGTATTAGTAGAAAATAATAGTATTCATTTTTTTTCTGGTATGGTCATACATATATGAGGTTTACATTACATTCTGCATACTTTGTAAATGAAAATCACTGTCTATTGACTGTATTTAAAAAAAATATTGACAATTTCAACATACGTTTGAAAGATTGTCAATTCGTAAGTGTGTGTGAATATTCATAGATTTTTGACCGATGGCGTCACAAACAATATGTAAGATATTTACTTACGTCAGGGAAGGATTCTGTAAGGTCTTTCTTTAACTTATCGAAGTCAAGTGAAGGTAATTCTTGTCCGGGACGACCTTCGATTCTTGGCATGTCTTTCAGTACTTTAGATCTGTAAGAAAGTAACGTTTAATATTAGTCACTATTTTAACTGAGTAGTAATAGTTTAACCACTCAACTGGGAACGTCACTATTCGCTAGATGGCGAAACTGGGGACTTCGTTCGGAATCAATACCGTGTTTGAGTCCCTTTTTAAAAACATTTTTATCCAATAATTTTTAATTTTAATTTTTAATTAAACCTTATATTTTTGTAAATCTTTATTACTAAACGACGCTGTATTGCATTTTCAGCGAAAATATATCATCTCCGTAAAATATGAGACGATTAAAAAATGTAACCAAAACAAGTTTTAGAACTGTGCTCAATTTTGGCTCCCGCCACAGACTTGGCAAAAGTTAACAAACCAATTTGATTGCCGATCCCAGTTGAGTGGTTAATACTGTGCAAAAAATAAATCTATAAAAGTTTTATAAGATAATTTTTGTCTATCTGGCTAAGCAAATTTTCATAAACATCACTGGCTGCCTTTGCATCCTAAATTGCAACAAGTTTTGAAAATATTTATTTATTGTCTTTTAGGTAAACAAGCTAACGGGCCACCTGATCGTAAGCGGTTGCCGTTGCTCATGGACCTAACAAAAGCTATACAGAAGTCAATCAAAATAATAGGTACCTCAATGGCTCCGGGAATCCTTTATAAGGTATACCGATGGCTCCCTGCAAGAATTCCACAACAGACTTAGGGAAGGAAAGCTCTTCAGCTCTCGCGTTGATATCGGCCGCAGTCAGTTTGTTCTGGACCATGAACTGGGCCAAATCACCGACCACCTTCGATGATGGAGTCACCTTAATAATGTCGCCTAGTAATAGGTTGGCTTCCCTGAAAAAAATATGCATTTGAAAAGTTGAAGTCTATAGAGAAAAGGATGGAATTACTTAGAAGGGAAAATTATTACAACTTTACAAATATCCTGGCATTAAAGAGGTTTTCAGCACTGCAAGTTATTTTTGAAATAACCTCTATTCATCACTCTTAGTAAAACATTACACGATATAAATTAAAATGTCACATATTTACTAAACAATGACGTCATTTGTTTTCTTTGCATTAGCGTATCAGTAAAGATGATTGATCACAGTTTTTATTGAAATTAAATTTGTATTAATTTTTTTTTAATTGTTTATATTCAATGTCTTAATTTACTACTCATTTTAATATTGTAACGAAGTTCCTTATCACGCGTTATCGAAAGGGGGCTAGACGGAAATTCTTATGAAAATGTTGTCACGACACTTTTTTGTTTTAGATGATTATCGCTAGATGGCGCTGTGATTAAAGTCTTTTAAAACATTTCCTTATTTTGTTTTATATGATTAATGCTAGATGGCGCTGTGATCAAAATATTTTATTTAAGTTATAACAATTAGTTAGTTTAAAACTACCTAAAATTTTTTTACAATTATTACATTTCCGCACTAATTAATCGAAATGAACTTCGTTCCATCCGGGTGTCCCTTGACACCTCTCAAGTTTTTTTTTACTACAATTGTATTCTCACCTGTAAGCCTTCTTAACCTCCTCAAACTGGCTCCCCAGTCCCAACGAGAAGGCCTGGAACTGCAGATTAGTGTACTGTCCTCCCGGGATCTCGTTGAGGTACACGTCCGCGTTGCCGGACTTCATGGTGGCCGTGCACTCGAACGGACCGTACAGCGTGCGCGCCTGCTCCCAGTACGCGGAGTACTCCGACACTGTCTGTAGGGGTATCTCTGTGGAGGGGGGGTGGTGTTAGAGTTTGTTTATTATGGGTGACAAATGAATGTATGAGCTACCATTATGAGGGTAGATCTTGATGTGTTTTATGTGTTAATTGCTATAAAATTCGTAGGTCGTAAAATGTATTTTAGCTACGTAAACCGTCACTGGATTAAGTTACAAATAATATTTTATATAAACTTTCGTAAAAAATATTGGTTGCACGCCAACATGGCCGCCACGCCCGCCCCGCTCGTGTCGTGTGACAGTAAACTCACTGGTATCAAGCGGCGTGCCTTGCAAGGAAGCTACCAAGGCTCCCATGCTGGGCTGCGACGTGAGTCCGGACACGGAGTCCACGGCGACATCCACCACGTCCGCGCCCGCCTCCGCGCACGCCAACATGGCCGCCACGCCCGCCCCGCTCGTGTCGTGTGTGTGCACGTGGATGGGAACTTGCGGGTGAGATGCTCGGATCGCGCCGATTAGTAACCTGGAAATGTGAAATTAAATTATTAAAAAGATTATAAAGTAGCGTAACAAAAATCCACTTTTTGGCACTAGGCGACTAAGATCCAAAAACCAAGAAAGGCCACCAGATAAGGTTCAATATTCTACCAGCTCCTAATATTCAGAAATATCCACCTGAAAGTCTGTATAAATTACCATAATTACACTTACTTAGCAGCCTGTGGTTTCAACAACCCAGCCATGTCTTTAATTGCCAACACGTGTGTGCCAGCTTTGACCAACTCGTCCGCCAACGTGGTGTAGTATTTGAGGTCGTATTTCTTCTTGCTCGGGTCTGAAACATCTCCCGTGTAAGAGATGGCTGCTTCTACGACTCCTCCTGCCTTGGCTGCTGCCTCCATACCCAGGATGAGGTTGGGCAGGTAGTTTAGTGAGTCGAATACTCTGAAGATGTCCATTCCAGCTTGGACCTGAGAATGGTTTGTTTTGATGAAGTTGATGATTTTGAGGGTAGAAGGAAGTTTGAAAATTGTATTTTATTCAACATGCACGAAAAGTACATAAAATCACTTTTTTTTCTCATTCAGAGTTCTCCGTTTTATTTCACTCAAGTTTTGTTACAAAAAAAAAAATAATTCAAATGTTACCACAGAGACAAAAGGAAGTAGGCATGGCGTCGCGTCTGACGTCACTGACACTTAGGTAAACAAACGTCAAAAATGCCGACGCTTAACAAGAAAGTAAATTTCACATTTCATGAAGTTTGTTTACCTAATCGTGACGTCATTGGCTGTGACTGGTGTCTCGAGAAAAATAAAAAAATACATAAATCTAGATACTCACAGCCATATCGCAGAATTTAAACACGACGTTGTCCGGGTAGTTGGTGTAGCCGACCGCGTTGGCTCCTCTCAGTAACATTTGGAAGGGAATGTTCGGGATCAGCTGTCTCATGTCGCGGAGACGCTCCCAAGGACATTCGTGAAGGAACCTATGGTAAAGCAGTTCGGATTTGAAGATTCTACCTTACAGTAATTCGAGATGATGATGGCTATTATGTTTGGTCGATTGCACTATTTTATAACCTGAACAAGAAGAAATATACTATTTATATTCAAGAAGTTTTTTGATTATTTCAGTATTTGGTTTCATGATTTACGTAGTAGTTTAATAAGCCATATTTTATGACGCAATCAGTTATGTTCTCAAATTATATTTGAAAAGAGATTTGGTTAGGTTAATTTTTCGTTTACCATCTTCAGTTACCAAAGAGAAGTGAAGATATCGTTTTTTTTTATTTCAGTTATTTTCAGCTTAAAATGAGGTGGGCCGCCACCAGATCAATATCACAGCATAATTTAAAAACCTGCGAATTTTTTAAATACTAAATCTCACCTAAGAGCAACATCGAAAGTAGCTCCTCCCCAGTTCTCCAACGAATACAAATTATTAAAATTATGAGCGACGTAAGGCGAGACAGCCAATAGATCATGAGTCCTAACTCTGGTAGCCAGTAAAGATTGATGGGCATCTCTGAAGGTCGTGTCCATTAGAAGCAGGCCTTTGTGTTGTCTGACCGCTTTGGCGAAGGCTTCCGGACCTCCTTCGTCGAGGATCTGTTTGTAGCCTTTGGGAGGCTGAACGGCTGGCGAGAAAATTTTGAATTTAAATATATGTTTTGATTGCACATTTTGTTGTGGTAGAAATTTTAGGGAAATTGTATGGTTGTTTTATTGGAATAAATAGTAAATTTAAATGCTATAATATATAATAAGGTAATATTTGCTTGGATCTAAGAATATAAAGATTTATTGACGATAAAAACAATTTAACTGACGTAAAAAAAGGAGGGATTTTATTAACTTAATAATTCTGATTTTGATTGAAAAAAAAAAATGTAAGTAACTATTTAATAAAGTTTATAGTTCTTTTTCCCTGTTCTCATAAGTAGTTCTTATTTTTAATTTACCTGTATTTTCTCCAGTAATTTCTTGTCTTTTAATAGCCTCTGGTGAAAGGTCTGAAAAAGATCGTTTTAGTAAAATAATGATGGTGCTACAATGATCATGATGTGCAATAAATAAAAACACAACTAAATAAATCCTGTACGTAAAGCAGGATGACAGTTTTAGTTTAAATGAAGTCTAAAAACTAAGTTAATTATTGTTATACTATTAACGATAATTTCCGTTTCCGGTTGTCAATTATTAAACATCACTTTGCACATCGTCCATCAAAAATAATTGTGAAAAAATAGTCTTTTAACACATAAACGAAAACTGGTGTAGTGAATACTATCGTCAAGTGTCATGAAACACTGTGCTAAAGGATAAACACAATTTTTGAAGAGCAACAAAGAGAAAACTTGGTAAATAAAATTGTAATTTCACTGTTACAAATTGTTTGGAGGGTATCTGGAAATTCAGATACTCTTGGAAAACGCAGTGACATACTGTAATGACAACTGACAGTTTGACAGTATAAACGAAGACGTCAACCCATAGACTATTAATTATTATCACAGTCTATGCAGCAAAGTGTTGCCGACTTACAGGAAATATACAATTTAGTAGGTTAACTTAAATATGGATGATCAATTCCAAATTCTGTTTGAAAAAATGAAGATTGAAATGGAAAAGCAAACAAATATTATTTTCGAAAAAATGAACGAAAAACTCGAACCATTGATTGAAGATAATAAATTAATGAAAAATAAAATAGAAACATTGGAGAAAAAAATTGAATATCTGGAGAAAGAAAAAAAGAAAAATAACATCTTAGTTTTTGGATTGGAAGAGAGCGAGAAATCTTCTTTGCAGTTGTTCCAAAAAGTACAAGAAATCATTAAAGCCGATTCAGGTATTATATTAGAATCTACCGATGTAGCAAAGATACATCGTATTGGTCGCATCAAGCAAAACAAAATACGACCTATCTTGGTAAATTTTGCTAATTTCTGGAAAAGAAATGAAATACTGAGAAGAAAGAAAAGCTTAAAAGAGATATATGTTACTGAAGACTTTCCTAAAGAAGTACTAGAAAAAAGAAGAGAGTTGAAGCAAAAACTAATTGAAGAACGCGCGAAAGGAAAGTTTGCTTATCTAAGTTATGACAAGCTCATAGTTAAAGAGGGAATCCCGACGAAAGAGAAAAGAAAGAGGAACAGTTCACAATCACCTGAGCAACAATTTAAGGCAAAAAACTAACAAGTAACACATCAGGAAGCAAGGAACATAGAAAAAATGCATTCGACATGATGAGACCGAGATCTAACTCTTTTTCGAATATGAAGCCAAATCAACCTAAGTAGCAACCAAATTTCAGCAATCGAAAGCGGAACATCCCCAATCCGGCTGGTCCCCGTGGGGTTGAAAGACCACTACCCCCTGATAACAATCAGATAAAGAATAGTAAATTTTACATTGCAACATTAAACGTAAGAACGCTAATGACTGATACAAGATTGGATGAACTTGAAGAATCCCTAAGATTCATAAAGTGGGATATTATTGGGCTTTGCGAAGTAAGAAGAAAAGGACAAGAAATACGAGAATACAGAGATTACATTTTTTATTATTATGGAGAAAAGCAAGGTATATATGGGATGGGATTCTTAGTTAAAAAATACATGAAGAAAAAAATTATTAGTTTCAAAGGAATATCGGAAAGAATCGCAATCTTAACATTACAATTACCTGGATTTAAACAACCTTCGACAATTATTCAAGTTCATGCACCTACAGAACAAGATAAACCAATAGTAAAAGACAAATTTTACAACGATTTGACTGAATTAATGAAAAAATATAACAAAGATGTAATTGTCATGGGAGATTTCAATGCAAAGGTGGGTATCAAGTCAAACAAAGATGAATTCGTCTTAGGAAAATACAGTACTGGAAAAAGAAATGACAATGGAAAAAGGCTGATAGAATTCTCTTTTGCTAATAATCTAAAAATAACTAATACGTTTTTTAAAAAATCTAAATCTAGAAAATGGACGTGGATGTCACCTAACGGCAAAGAAAAAAATGAAATAGATTTTATCTTAACTAGAGATAATAAAACTTTTAATGATGTGGATGTAGTTAACAAATTTAATTTTAACACAGACCATAGAATAGTAAGAGGAACAATAAACCACAATAATAAGAAATCTAGAAAAAACATCATTACTTCAGTTAAAAATGCTATACAAACAACACCAATATCACAAATAGCTTTAAATGAATTGGAAGTAGAATTAAAAAAAATGAGAACTTATACAACAGTTCAAGAAAAATATAACTTTTTTGAAAAAACTTTGAAAACAGTCACTCGGAAGGGCACAGCTAAATTAAATGTGAAGCAAAATAAATTAAGTGAAGAGACTTTACAATTGATGCAGCAAAGAAATAAAATGCTAGGAGATAGAAAAGAAAATAAGCTAAGCATTGCAAACATTAGTAAGGAAATTCAAACATCAATTAGAAAACATAAAAAAATAAAGAGAACAAAGATATTAAATGAACAGATAGAGAAAACAGGTGGAATTAAAAGAGGTCTAAAACTATTGAATGAATATAAACAGTGGATACCGGACTTCAATACTAAAAAAAGTGGAAAGGACGTAAAAACAACAACAGATAGAAAATCAATAACTGAGGCAGCAACCGAATTCTACAAGACACTATATGCAAACAGAGATAAATATGATGAATGTACAATAGATACAGAAATAGATGAAAACACCTCAGACGAATTAATACCATGTATATTAGAAACAGAGGTCATTAAGGCAATAAGAACTCAAAAAGATAGCAAAGCCCCAGGAGATGACAAAATCACTAACGAATTATTGAAAAATACCTTGTCTGTGATTTCGAAACCCTTAACTTATGTATTTAATGAAATACTGAACAATAATCAAATACCAATTCAGTGGACCAAATCGAGCATTGTATTATTACATAAGAAGGGCGACAAAAACGATATAAACAACTACAGACCCATAAGTTTAACATCAAATGTATATAAGTTGTTCTCAAAAATAATACTGGGACGTATAACGAAACTTCTTGAAGAAAACCAACCGAGAGAACAGGCAGGGTTTCGCACTGATTATTCCACCATTGATCATATTCATGTAGTGAAACAGATAATTGAAAAACTTAACGAATATGGACAAAAATATTACATTGCTTTTGTAGATTATACTAAGGCCTTCGACTCATTAAATCATAAGTATATCTGGAAAACATTACGAAAACAAGGCATAGAAAGCAAGTACATAAACATTATAAAAGAAATGTATACAAACTCTACTGCTAAAATTCAACTTGATCAACTAGGAGAAGAATTTAGTATCCAGCGAGGCGTGAAGCAGGGAGATCCTCTATCACCAAAACTTTTTACAGCAGTGCTAGAAAATGTTTTTCGAAATTTAGATTGGGATGAATACGGAATAAATGTTAATGGTAAAAATTTAAATCATTTGAGGTTCGCCGATGACATTGTTATCTTTGCTAGAAGACCAGACATGTTACAAAACATGCTACAACAATTAGACATCGAAAGCAAAAAGGCAGGGCTGTCAATGAATCCTACAAAAACTAAAATAATGACAAACACAACTAGAGAAAACATAGAAATAGGACAAGAAAAAATCGAGTTTGTAGACGAATATATTTATTTGGGACAACTAATTTCTACAAAAGACCAATACTCAAAGGAAATTGATAGAAGAATAAGCAACGCTTGGAAACGATACTGGACACTCAAAGAAATATTTAAAAATGAGACAATGCCAATGAAAATCAAAAGCAAACTATACAACTCATGCGTCCTTACATGCCTTACATATGGTTGCCAAACTTGGCCATCTACAACAAAAAACAACGAAAAATTGATTGTTTGTCAACGCAGTATGGAGCGCAGTATGCTGAATATAAGATTGAGCCATAGGTGGAAAACATCAAGAATAAGGAAGAGGACAAATGTTAGCGATGTTCTTTTCAAAATAAAACGTCTAAAATGGAATTGGACGGGACACATAATGAGATCAAACAAAGATAAATGGACAAAAGACGTTGTGGAATGGTATCCCAGGAATGGCAAAAGACTAAAAGGACGACCTATAAAAAGATGGGAAGATGACCTACCAAAAGGTTGGAGACGGTTATCACGCGACAGAGACGAGTGGAGTAAACTAGGGGAGGCCTATGTCGACAGACAACCTGACTAAGAGCATAGCACAGATTGCTGAAATATTAAATTAAGATTTTTTATTTATTTATTAGTAAACTTTGTAATATTAGTAATCTTTCGTGTATTAAGTTAAGTCGTAGTTAAGATTTTTTTGTACTTTTATTTGGTCAGCGATTAAAGGCTTTTATTATTATTATTATTATTAACGATAATGACGTCACAGTATGATGACGAAAAATGTTGATTTTTTTACTTCAAATTTTACGACTACCGTCTTTTAAGAAATTTTGATGAAAATTAACTAAATTAAAAAAAATTACGTATCATTAAATTGTCTAGTGAAAATACAAAAAAAACTCAAATACACAAATAAAAATAACTTCAATTATGTAAGATCAAAATGATATACAAATCTACAGCAAATTTACTTTAAGGGGGTCTTCCTATGTGATGGGTTGAAAAAATCGTTTTTTTTTTTTTTTCATAAATTGCTCCCTTAACATGTCTAGAATATGGTAGTAAAGCGATTTTAGAAAATTCGAAGTCGTTTTAAAGATACAGCAGGTAAATGAAAGAGCGGTTCGGAGCGCTGAGTTGGCAGTTAGAGTCCGGGCCTATTGTGTACCGTCGGCTGGCCTCCCTTTTATTCATATATCTGTTCTATGGTTCTATTTCTATTTATATATTCTTATACGTTCTATTGTTATAATATTTTACCGAAGTTATTTTAGTCTTGGTTGAACATCGAAGAGAGCAACAGCTACAAATTATTTGTTGTTGAAATTGCTAGCTACTTAGCAGTTATTATCTTTAATGAAGGTTTTCAAGGTATTTTAAAAGTTATGTCGATTATGGGATGCCCTGTTGGTCGTGAAGCCCAAGCGTATGTTGAGAAACGGGATGAAAAGCGAATCTTACGTTCTGAGCGGCGCGTAAGTGATGTCGTTAAACAAGCCAGGATTGACTCAAGAGCTGAACAATCTGCTTTAAAAGAGTTTCACGAGGAAGAGGAAGGAATACTCTATGGACCAGGCATCGCCGATTGAGAGTAAGTTGATATTTTAATAGTTTTTAACGGACTTGAAACTTTAAACGCGTTTTTCTCAAAACTGTGTTTTTCAAACTTTCCTCCATTGTATCTCAGAAACGGCTGGACCGTATTACTTGAAATTTACAGGGCACGCTCAATATATGTAAACGCATGGAATGAACTATTATCAATCGAAAATTTTCAAAACTTCGATTTTTTTATAGCAAAAAAACAAAAAAAAATACGCCTAATTTGCAACTTTTATTTCAAATGTCTATCAAAAATCCAATTTTTTTTATATTCATTTGATTATAGGTCATTCCGTGCTTTTAAGCCTACAAATTAAAACACCGTTTATTTTTGTTTTTTCAGATAAGCCGATCAGCCGGAATCGTGGAGGAAGTGGGAGCTCTATTTTTCGAGGCGGGGGTGTTCAGAACGCTGTAACTCTAGTTTGACTGAAAATTTTTAGCTGAATTTTTTTATTTATACTGTCCAAATATGTGTTAATAAATGATAAAAAACTTGAAGCTCTAAATATTTACTGGTCGTAGAAAAAAAATCCTAAAATATCCCTAAAAAACAGGCCGTCACATAGGAAGACCCCCTTAATCATTTTACAGCCTACGAAAATCTAACTAAATTATTTGATACTGTCTTTACCAGCTTTGCCTTTAGTCGTACTTGCTTTACACTTTTTATCAACTTTTGTCTTAGATTGTTCCGAAACAATTTTTTTCTTTGCGTAATCTGTTAAAATCGTAGCGCGTTACAATTTCTAGAAGAACATTGTCTAAATAGTTCTTGAAATAAAAAGCGAATATAAATTAATAAATAAAAGTTGGCAACACAGAATATTAAAAGTTGTATCAAACAGTAACCTACCATACCCAGAGCCGACTGTAAGAAAACATATAAAACAAATTTAATTTAATTTAATTTCGCAAAAAAATGTTTCTATAATTAAACCTTACGCCAGTTAAAAATCAAATCTCTGACCAGCCTTTTGATTACAAATTTCCCTAATTTACAATTTTGCTTAACAAACGTAAACTTTTTTATGTATACAGGGTGATTTCCTAGTGAGGGTACATATTGAAGGTCTTGGTAGCTGATGGTTATATACGACCAGTAAAAATATTATTACCAAAGAATATGGCTTAATGCCGTAGTAATCGCAACTTAAAAATATCTAAAATTCTTGCAAAATGATGGTTTCTCGACAGCTGATGGGTGTGGCGGAGGTGTGGGGTGCGCGAGATCGCTAGAGGTCGTTAGTCAACACTCTTTAAGCCGATTTTTCTTTATGTTTGAGGTAGTTTTGACGAATTTAGAATTAATAAAAAAAAAAAATGTATTTTTACCTATTTTTTGTAATATTCCGTATTAGAACAGAGTACTCATCACCCTCCTGCAATATGTACCCTCTCTAACAAATCACCCTGTATAACCTAAATAATTGTTTTCCTTTCAAGTTTTAATTAAGTCTCTTGAATACAACACAGGGTGAATGCAAACATAAAAAACGACCACAAGTTTTATTTGAAATAAGACACCCTGTTACAAAGATATTATATTAAATTTCCATCTACCCACTTCCACTAGAATGGTCCGATTCAAGAAACCATTAAGTCAAGGTATGTTAAAATGAAATTATGATATTATTTAAATCTAATTTCTTTAATTTACAATTCAACAATGCGAGTGTTTTCCTCACTGCCGGCAAACTGCGAAGTCATTGGTACACAATAGGGATGTAACGAACTCATGCGGATGTTATGCGAATGTATTGATAAGTTTCAGGAGTACTTTGCGTAGATATAGAAGGAATTTGACAGAACCAAGATAAAGGCCTCTGCCTGCCCTTTAAAATGAGCCCAAAGTCGATTGGTCTACGACCTTCCTTTGTCAAGATTTGTTAAGGGGTAAATATTTCGTGGGGGAAAGGCAAGTACCCCCTCCTTTCTAAGAAGATCCAGCATAGGTATAATATTGGTACCAATTTTATAGTAACTATAAATTTTATTAACTTTTCGAAGATACAGCTGATTTGTCCATAACAAAAACTTGAGAGGTGTCATGGGACACCCGAATATAACGAAGTTCCTTTCGATTAAAAGATATCTTATATTTTTTTTCCTAACGTAACGCGCGATAAGGAACGTGTTTTAAAAGATTTTGATCACAGCGCCATCTAGCGATAATCATCTAAAACTAAAAAAGTGTCGTGACAACTTTTCGTAAGAATTTTTTCCGTCTAGCCCCCTTTCACAACGCGCGATAAGGAACTTCGTTCTAAAACCTTGAACTTTTTGTTTAAGAGGTCAACATTCGTGCCATGTCCAATAATCGACATTCGCAACATCCCTGGTACACGACTGATCGTTAATAAAACAGGTTTTTTGGTTGGGTGAGTGTACACAATCTAACATAACAAATTAAAAAAAAATATCTCAAAACTCACTTATTAGACTTAATGATGTCCCGAATAAGCTCACTCATATTTAATTACTACACTACACATTAATTCTACCACCTTCTCTAAAAACAGAACTTACCTAACGGCACTGCAGGTATATAAGGTTTAACGTCTGACGGTGGAATGTTGGTGGCCAGTGGTGTAGCCGGTCCATTTACAAGGACATATCCGAGGTAGTTCAGGATCTTTTGAGCTCTGTTCTGTGATGGCTTGAACATGAACAGTTGGGGGTGTTCGTCGATGAAGTAGGTGTCGACGGCACCTGTTGGATATGTTGGGGTTAGTTTCTTGATAGTTGTTTGAAAGTATAGTTGGGGGCAAGAGTAAATGCACATCGACTTTTAGGAAATTATGCAAAAATATTTAGAGTTTTAACAACTCTATATTATATTATATGTTCAATTGAATTAGAACAACTGACAATGAATGCCACAAAGCTGTGTGCGACAGAGAAAGTGCTCTATAAATCCGAAGCTATTTTTTTTTTTTTTTTACTAGGTCCACAAAACTGGTTAAAATATAAAACTAACTTAAATATCTACTTCCTCTAGTTTACATAATAACAATTTTAACCTTCTAGATGTGAACGCAGCATACATACATGAATGGCAAAGTGAACTATGGTTAGTTAACATATAACAGCTTTACGTAAAAGACTATTGAATAATTACCATTAGTACTAACAACTAAAAATAAGTTTAAAAAACAATATGACAGAACAACAAACTGTGAGATAATATATATTTATATAAATAATAGATATCATTTCACTTCGAATCAGTAATCTTTCTCAGACCTTTACAAAACTATTAACTAACAATTAACTGCTCTCTTTTTAAAAATCGAAGTGCATTTATTCTTGCTCCCAACTATAGTTTCTTAAACATAGTTGCTTGAGAAAGTTATTGCAGTCAACTAGTTTTGTGATAATGTCTTGTTACAGTCTACTTATGTTGAAACAAATAAAGATTATCCTTAGTAATTTAGGAGGGAACCTTTCTGTTGCTAGCTCCAAGTAAAATAATTTGTATTTTTTTTTAATATTTGCGTCTGCGTCGCATAGGAATTGTTCTCGGGAATTTTCTAAAAGTACTCATCAGGACGCTTCATTAGAGCCCAAAAACGATGAAGTTATCTTGCTTATTGACGGAGTTCCTGTGGCCACCTTCCAGCTCCATCATTAGACCTTGATCTAAGATATCCTATCTCTCAAATTGGATTGAACTGGTTGGTTTAGAAGTCCATTGAGGACAAACATTGTGACACGAGATTTATATTTCATATATACTTCCACGAGATTTATTTTTAATCTTACCGTTCAAGAATTTCTGATTTTCGAGTACATTGAGCAAGAATGGAATGTTTGTTTTGACGCCGCGGATACGGAACTCGCGGAGAGCCCTGTTCATTTTAGCGGCGGACGACGGCAGATCGTGAGCGTGTGATATTACCTGTTAATAATACGATTATATGATACATTGTTATGTTTCTTTACAAAGGTGAAATCTAATTAATACAACAAAATTTATATGCTTGAAACCTTTGGAGCTCGGTTGGAATGGAGTTGTACATGGATCTCGTCATATAAAATTTAATAGACTCTACCTTAAAACAGTTTTTGTATTTACTTATTTATAAAAGGTATACCAACAACTAACTGAACATTGAAAACGATTATTTACATCAGTTAATTTGTAATAGTTTTAAACGTATTTTTTTTGAACTTACTTTGACGAGCAATGAGTCGTAGTATGGCGAGATAACGGCTCCGGCGTACGTTGACGCTGAATCAAGACGAATACCCATGCCTTCACCGGACCTACGACACAAATATTTGTTTTTAGAACTCAACAAAATTGGTTTAAAATGCATTTTTTGTATAAAAGAACTGATAGAACAGAAAATAGAGGGTTTATTGTCCGTTATGGATTCAATAGGTGACAGCCCTGAGGGCTGGGGTAAGAAATAAGGTACTTTTCTTAATTATGGTTGCCAACGGTTCGAAAATAGTGGCCAATTTTATTTTCAAAATTCACTATATTGCGAGCCTTTTTGTGTAAAATAATGCCTTTTAGAATATTGTCGTGTATTGTATTTTAAATATGACAATGTGTGTAATATTGTTTGTAACCTTCTCCTTGGACCTTATTTTGGATCAACCCTAAATCAAGCAGGTCATTCTTACAGATTGAGATGAACTTATATCATTACTAGTGTGTTTTTACCTTAATCCTGCTAATGGTTAACTAGAAAGTTTTAGTGGTAATTCTGATTGTTTGTCGCTTTTTCTACTATGATCTTGTCCTATGCCAAATCTATCACAAACAGGGTCATTCTAAGATACTTCAATATTACCTGAACACTTCAATTCTTCCAGTGCTGGGTTGGAAGTTGTTAGCGGGGTCCTCGGTGGTGACTCTGCACTGTATGGCGTATCCTTCAGCCGAGATCTTGTCTTGTGTCAGCCCTAGCTCGGGCAGAGTCATTCCTTCGGCGATACGAATCTGAGATTGTACTAAGTCTATGCCAGTTACTTCTTCTGTGATTGTGTGTTCTACTTGTAATCTGAAATAAATATAAATAGACATTTCTTTATTTGTGATGAACACACCATAACAAAAAATACAAAATAAAAGTTTCCACCACAAACCAGTCGAGTCTCAGCTAAATGCTGGGTGTTAGATGGACATAAATCACAGCCAACGCCGAGCACTGGTTTTCAGCCTCAACTGGCAGGGACGTCACAAAAGGAAAATAATAAAAAAAAGAAAACAAAAGTACATAGACACAAAAAATAAATGAAAAAAGTGAAATGCAAATTAAAATGACACCTAAAACCTAAGACAGTTTGCAATATGGGCTGTATTCTTTGTACAAAATCACTATAATTGTATTTCTATGTGGTGTTACAATAAAGAATTTTCTATCTATCTAAAACACCTGGAAATAACATCACAAACAATAGAGTATAATAAATAATTACCTAGCGTTAACTTCTATAAAGTAGAAGTTTCCTGTATCGTCGAGCAAGAACTCGACAGTGCCGGCGTTCTCATATCCGACGTGACGAGCCAGATGTACGGCGCAGTCTGTCATTTCCTTACGAATCTATGAAATTGAGAAAAAATTCAAGATTAGTCAAATATTGGAATTACTGTTCGTAACGTTATTGGTTGGAAATATCAAAACAGATTGATAGAAGGAAATGTATTTACTGAAGACGTAAAATGCCGTCAAGAGTAGTATTTTGTCCTTGTTCTTAAGATTTAGGAATATTTTCTACATTTTTATCTTCTACTTCTTGTACGCTTCATCCTATCCATATCTACCTATTCCACCAATACCTGGTTTGCTGGAAGAAAACTCATATATGAGTTAAGCTCGCCATTTTTTTTTTTCATATTATTGTGTTATCTGTTATGTCGCTTTGTGTACAATAAAGAATAAGAATAAGAAATTTTTTGGAAACCAAGTCGGATAAGCTATTTTGTGTATTTTCAGGTTTTCTACGCATTTTTTTATTAAACTTACTATAAACAACAATGAATGATTCACTTGTAGTTAGTACGTATTAATTATACAGGGTAATTTTTTAAAGATGGTACATATTGCAGGAAGGTGATGAGTAGGTACTCTGTTCTAAAACGGAATATTACAAAAAATAGGTAAAAATTTTTTTTTTTTTAAATCTAAATTCGACAAAACTACCTCAAACATAAACAATTTCGGCTTAAAGAGTGTTGACTAACGACCTCTAGTGATCTCGCGCACCCCACACCTCCGCCACACCCATCAGCTGTCGAAAAACCATCAATTTGCAAGAATTTTAGATATTTTTAAGTTGCGATTACGATGGCATTAAGCAATATTCTTTGGTAATAATATTTTTACTGGTCGTATATAACCATCAGCTACCATGACCTTCAATATGTACCCTCACTAAAAAATCATCCTGTAGAAATATGAGTATATTTACCGCGGGGTCTAATTTCGGTGCAGGAGCAATTTCAACAACTTTCTGATGTCTTCTCTGAACAGAACAATCTCTTTCATACAAATGTACCACGTTGCCCGCTTTGTCACCTGAAAAATAAACAAGAAAACATATAATATTTTGTTCCTATTTGTAAAGCTCTATTACTAAAGCTAAAGTAATAATTGTTGTAAATAAACAGTTTTGAATCAAGCGAAGTTGATTATTACTGCTGCTCTTATAAATAAAATAAATAAAAGTGCCTTTATTTCAAAAGAAGTTTTCACAACCATACATTGGGTCTTCCCAGTAAGTAATGAACATACTTGTAATGGGAATGACCCGCTACTACCCAATTGGATTAACAAATTTAACAAAAGAAAAGATATTACAAAATAAGCACTTATATTATTATAGAATTAAGTTTAAAATTAAAATTAAGTTTAGCATATTTATGAATAGGTTAGTATGTGTATATGTGTGTGTGTGTGTATGTGTGTGTGTATGTGTGTGTGTGTGTGTGTGTGTGTGTGTGTGTGAGTGAGTGTGTGTGTATTATGTATATGTAATGTGTATGCTTGTTCGCGCGAATGTGTACATTTGTGTGATATCTTTCAAACTAAAAATTTAAAGAGATTAAAGTAATTAAATTATAGTAGATTTAAAAATTTCAACTTCATTTTGTGTTAAGCTTTTTAGCCAATCTTTTAGACTGTTTTTACATTGAAACATGTTCATAGGATATATTTTAAGTATTTTGTTAATTTTATTATAAGTATTAGCCGATTGGAACTTGTACTGTCTCCTCGCAAAGACTGTTCGTACAGCTTCCACCCGGGCAACAATATCTTTTCTCCTTCTCTTTTCCATATTACTGTTGTATTTTAGTGTTTTATGGTATTTTAGAATCATATTAAAAATATATAGTTTTCTAACGGACAAAAGTCCACTGTCATTATAAAGAGTGTCAGTGGGAAATCTATAGGGTTTTGAGAGCATAACTTTTATGAGAGATCTTTGAGCCCGTTCGACCCCAAGAAGATGGGTCTTGGCTGCACCTCCCCAGACCGGAATGCAATAAGTAATAACAGATTGTACCAGTGAAATGTATGTTTTATTAAGTAGTTCTTTTGTCATGAGGTGTCGTAGTATCTTAAACATCCAAATAAATTTCCTGATTCTTGTCATTGTAAGTTCTATTTGAGATTGCCAGCTAAGTCTCTGATCAATTATGATCCCAAGATATTTTACAGAACTAAGCTTCTGCAGAGCAGGACAGTGACATACTTCCAAAACTCTTTCCGAACAGATGTGCATTCTAACATTAAAGTCAATACTAGGTTGAGAATTATTATAAGGAGCGAAACACACGTAACAAGTCTTATCAACATTGAGGGTAAGAAGGTTGTCACTTAACCATTTCGATATCTTAGCAAGACCGAGTTCAGCTCTCTGCCGTACATCTTCCCAAGTCGTCCCTGAGAAAACTACAGCAGTATCGTCTGCATAAGAGAAAATTTTACCTCCGGTTACGTGAAGATTGCACAGTTCATTTATGTAGATGAGGAAAAGGGTTGGTCCAAGTACACTTCCTTGTGGCACACCAAACAGCACTCTTTCCTCTTCACTAATAAAGCCACCAACTTTGACCGCCTGTGTTCTATCGTGAAGGTAGCTTTTTAGAAGACACAACGTAGTTCCACGGATACCCACGTTTTCTAGTCTTTGCTCCAGGATAGGCACTGAAACGGTGTCAAATGCCTTTTTAAGGTCCAGAAAGACTGCGAGACATTTATTACCACTGTCCACCTTTCCAATAATCAGTGTCGTCAGGTCAAGAACAGCATCCTGCGTCGATACACCCCTTCTAAAACCATATTGTGATTTTGATAGAATTTTATATTTATCCAGATATTCAACTAGTCTTGTATTTATAACTTTTTCTATGATTTTGGATATAGAAGTCAATACTGAAATGGGTCTGTAATTGTTAACATCTGATTTACTTCCACTCTTATACACTGGCGTTACAATAGCTCGCTTTAAACTACTTGGAAAGATTCCACCGGCAAAACAGATATTTATCAAGGAAGTAATAGGAGGCACCAAAAAGGCAGCTGAAAGTTTTATAAATTTAGTAGGTATACCATCCCAACCAGGGGCACTGTCTGTCTTTAAGCTGTTCAGTATTGTGCGTACCTCATTTGGTTCCACCTCCAACAAGACAAAAGACGAGAGATTAATGTTCTTTACTGTAGTTTTAGTGACTTCGCAAACTTGTGTTCTAGTGCGACTAAGGATTAATTCTGCTAGAAGTCTACCAGTATCAATAAAGTATTTATTAACATGGTTAACAGAACTTTCAGGACATGTCTTTAATTGTAGTAAATCTGTATTCGGTGTTTTGGTAGCTTTATACTGCGTGATTTGATTAATTGTGTGCCACAAGTTTTTTGAATTTTTACTAGATAATTTTAATTGACTTGCGTTGTAGTTCCTTTTTAGTTTCTTTATCAGGTTAGTGCAGTAGTTTCTAAAGCGTCTATAAGTTATTTTAAGAATTTCATTGAACGGATGTTTTTTTAATTTAGTATGCATTTTATTTCTTAACTTTATACAGCGTAAAGCACCTAACGTCATCCATGGCTTTAGTCTTCTGGTGCTATTTGAAATATTTATAGTTTTTGAATTATCATTAATAGCAGATTTTATTAAGTTAATAAGGGTATTAGCAAAAATTTCAGGATCAGTTATTAACATAATTTTTGAAATGTCATGTCCTTGTAGGGTTTGAAGTGCGTTTTCATAGTTTATTATAATTTTCTGTTTTTTAATAATTTCCCGTGTGTATCCATGAGTATGTGTTAGAAACAGAGTTACTAAGTCATGGTCCGTTACGCTAGTGTTAAGTACCACGATGGAAGCAGAATAATTCATTTTATCAAGCTTCAGCATAACATGGTCTAGGCAATTGTCTAATCTAGTTGGCAAACTGTGACCAGGCATTAGACCGTGGGAAGAAAGGACATTAAGGTAGTTAAGTCTATTAGTTCGCTCGTTAGATTTTTCAGCGGACGTAACAATTAAGTTTATGTTTATATCACCTATAATAGCGATATTTTTAGTATGTGAAACAAGGTCCAAGTGATCATTTAAAGACTGAGTAAAGTCTTGTGCGTCATAGAAAGATGGTGAGCGATAAATTCCTAATAAAGTGAGTTTTTCAGTTATAATTTGTAAGCCATTGCCGTCTATTAGGTTAAGTTCGGTCACAACAGCATGTATGTCTTGTTTAATATAAACCACGACCCCATCGTTTTGATTGAGTAACTTTTTTGTGTAATAGGAATTATAGTTGATAAAATTTGGAATTGATTTAATCGTATTTATTCTACATTCTGTCAGAATTAAAATATCAAAATCATATTTAAATTGTGCTAAAGTTATTTGTAAGTCATCGAAATTTTTATAAATGCTCCTAATGTTCTGAGTGGCAATCTTTAATAAACTGCTATTATTTTCCAGATTACTTATGTAAGATGATATTTTATCTATGTGGCATCTATGCGAGTCCGCTGTTTGCATTTGATCTAATTCCTCTAATTCTGGAGATGTTTTATCCATATGTTCGAGTTAAAGTACAAAACACATAGTCTTTTTTTTTTTTTTTTTTTTTTTTTACATAAAAACAGTAAATCTCTCCTCGTTACCAAAATCAAGGTCAAGATACAAGCATAAAGTTGAAATCTTAGATATTTAGAAACATGATTATTAATAATGCGAACGTAAGTGTGTAGGTGTGTATGTGTATGTGTAAGTAGAATAAGATTGTAAAAAGTTAATATATGTGTTACTAAAATGAAAATATAAAAGGTCAATGTTTCTGTGTATTTTGTGTTGTATGCTGAAAATGTTTTGTCTGTATACACAACAAGTTTAATTATACATCCAATGAAATAATTATCAAGCATAAACAACTTAACATAAGTGAAAACTACATAGCAGTAATTATGAGTTAAAAACAAAGGTCTTTTGTTGTAATTTTCAAATAATCTAGATAGTCATTGTTCTTGCATTAAACTTTGAATCTGCGCCTCGTTAAGTATTTGGATAATTTTAGAGTCCTCGTTCTTTCTTACAAATATTTTTCCAAACGAGGTCCAGCAGTATTTATATTGCTTCATTTTCACGAGGTCCCTGGATAAGAAGTACAGACGAGCTCCTTTAGCAGTAAGTTGTTCCGATATAAATATCGGTGTTTCTTCGCTTGTTGTGAAGCCCAGGTGTTTAGCTTGGAGTTTTGTTTTAGTTTTTCTATTAAATTCTTTACTCTTTTTCAAAAGATTAGTTTTTGTAATGCTAGATGTGAATTGTACTATAATCGGCGAATTTTTCTCTTTGTTTTGCTTGTTTTTCAAGCGGAATATATCCGTTATACCGTTTTCATTCAAATCCATATTAAGTGTACTCCCCAAAATCGTCATCATCTTAATCAGGTCTTCTTGTTTTTCTTGCGGTTTCCTAGGAACATTTTTCAACTCAATGCATGTTTTGCGGCTATTTCTTTGTAGGTCTTCTATTTTATCTTCGAGTATTGCTATATACTCCCTATCATCTTTAGTTTGACGTTCAAGACTTTCCACCTTCTTTTGCAATTCTTCATTTTGTGATGTAAGCAAGTTAATGGATGCCTCGATGCCTATGTTTGTAAGCTGAATACTCTTGATATTTTTATTTATTTCTATCAATTCGTTTTTTTGATCGCTGATAAGAGTAGTCAACAAATCCCGAATCTCATCCTTAAACTTGCTCAACTCGGATGTTGGTGAGTTTTCATGTCGCGGTCTTTTACTTCCACGGCATAAATAACTTGGTGGAGTTATAAAACCTTCCCGAAGTTTGGTTGTACCCGAATTGGAAAGTTGACTATCTGAGTCATAGTTCCTAGATTCAGATACTTTATCGTTCGATCCAGTAGGGATGTTCATTGAGGGTGATCGTTGTAGCGGCATAATGAGCAGGTAATTGTAGGCCTAAATAACAAAGCCGTCGGACAAGAACAGTGCAAGTGAAAGGAGCGAGATCAATATATTTGATGCGCCTGACCTTGTGTAAGCAGCTTATGAATGGCAAGTAGGCGGAGTCAATGCAGTTCACTTACTTGAAGATCAATTGACGATATAGTTGTATCCCTGTTGTTCTTGCGAATTTCCCTTTCACTCGTTTTATATTAACTGTTCAGATTTATGATGTCCTGGTACTTGGGTTAATTTATTTGAATTTTTAGCAAAAATTTAATTAGCTAGCACGGTCAACTAAGAACACGTCCGTTACTGTCGGAGTCCAAGAGGGGAGAGGAACTTTCTTTTACATTTGGTTTATCAGCTTTATTACAATTTGTTAAAAATACATGTAACAATGGCGATGGTGATATACAACCCGACACTTTCCGGCTTCCCCTTCAATCTTTGCACTTAAAGCTTGAAAAATCCTTAATAACCATGTTAATAATTATAATTCTCACAATCTTTCACACTTCATATCTACCCACTTACCTAACAACTGTACTTCGATATGTCTGGGTCGTTCTATAAATCTCTCAATAAACATGGATCCGTTTCCGAAAGCGCCGAGAGCTTCAGAAGAAGCGCGTTCGAAGGCTGAAGCCACTTCTGACATTTCACGAACTACCCGCATTCCACGACCGCCACCACCATACGCAGCCTTGAATAAAAAATATTTTTAAATACAGGGTGGATATTTAATATTCTCCTAGCTTTTTTTTTTTTTTAGTTGGAGGAAATCACCGGATCCGGTATGTGGGAGTGGAACCGCACTAAAACCTCCAACCGCTCACACTCAGCGTCCGAACCCCGGCCGAGGCCAGATCCCAGCACGGGGTTTTGAGGGACGGCGCGACGCGTTACGCCCAAGGCACTCTTTCCCGTCGCGCCGCCCCCATTCTCGTAGCTAAAGTGGATGAAAATCCTGATAAAATATGTTATGTACCCCTATTGTATAGTATATCTTCGGCTTAAAGAACCTTGTATACTGTACAGTTTCCGATATGTACAGAAAGACTTAGCGAGATTAAGTGCACAGATGCACTGCTCAAATTAACGTGACATTGTGGAGACAATCCATTGAATACACAATGTCCAACGACCAGCTATCATTGTGATCTGATTGTTAGCAGCCGAATTACAGCAACCGTCCGTGAGAATGACGCCTTATGCATATAGGCAAGTCATCGTTTGTAAGATTAATTAATTAAACTAATCCAAACACCCGCGGTTTTCTATAATAGTTTCATGTCTTGTGAACGGGTTCTTACCACGATATTTAATTAATCGAGTGGTCTCGATATTTTAACGTCATGATCACGCGAAGACTCCTTAAGAAGTTAAGAATTATTAATTAACTAAAGATAAAAATTTACGCTTGTTAGTAATTACCTTTAGTATAACAGGAAGACCGTGTTTTTTGCAAAACTCTACAGCCTCTTCCTTTGTTGTGACTGGACCATCAGTACCGGGGACAATGGGAACCTCTGGAATATAAATAAACAAAATGAATATAATTGTGTGTGTGTGTGTGTGTGTGTATGTGTGTGTGTGTATGTATGTGTATGTGTGTGTATGTGGCACTATGTGGGTATACAGGGTGATTTGTTAGAGAGGGTACATATTGCAGGAGGGTGATGAGTACTCTGTTCTAATACGGAATATTACAAAAAATAGGTAAAATTACAAAATATTTTTTTCTTTTAAATCTTAATTCGACAAAACTACCTCAAACATAAACAATTTCGGCTTAAAGAGTGTTGACTAATGACCTCTAGTGATCTCGCGCACCCCACACCTCCGCCACACCCATCAGCTGTCGAAAAACCATCATTTTGCAAGAATTTTATATATTTTTAAGTTGCGATTACTAAGGCATTAAGTCATATTATTTGGTAATAATATTTTTACTGGTCGTATATAACCATCAGCTACCATGACCCTCACTAGGAAATCACCCTGTATATGTGTATGTTTATGAGTATATGCAGATGTGTTTGATGTACCTATGTATGAGTATGAGGACCAAATCCAAATTAAACATACTTGCTTCAATAGCTGCTTTTCTGGCGGCGACCTTGTCTCCCATCTGCTGCACGACCTTCGGCGAGGGACCAATGAAACGCAGACCAGCGCTGATGATGGCTTGGGCGAAATCTGACCTATGAGATTAGATAAACGGTCAATTTGGGTACTTATCAATAGGTACCATATCATAAACTTGAAAATCAGACCGAGAAACGTTAAAACAGCTAATTCAACAATGAATAAAACAATAACTGGGTACTACTGTACGATGATGTTAGCAAAAAATTATGCCTGTGGTAAATTAATTAAATAATTGTGTATATACAGGGTGGATCTATAACTTTGGACTATCTGACGTGGGGTGAATGACCTGTCGAAATACAACTTAGCACCATTTTTATTGTTTGGATCGGTATTGAAAACGTACTACTTTCGTTGCGGACTTTCGTACTATGATGAAAGAATGTTTTTATCCAAAATAAAAGTGGTTCTAAGTTTTATTTCAACAGGTCATTCACACCACGTCAGATTGTCTAAAGTTACAGATCTACCCTGTATGTTTACTGTTGGTGTACCAAATAAATAAATTAACCCCAGGAGTTTTGTAAATTAGAAATACTCTATTTTGAGTGCTGTCGTTCGTGTCTACTAATTTTTACTATTCGCACCGCCATATTGGAAAGTTGGGCGTTTGACAGTTTTTTGTCTTCTCATTTACTATAATATATTATGTCTAACTGATTATAAACTTACCTTTCCGAGAGAAGTCCGTAGCCAGGATGTACGGCATCAACGTCATTCTCCTTGGCTACCCTGATGATTTCCGGAATGCTGAGGTAGGCCTCAACCGGGGGAAGACCTTTGCCTACTAAGTATGATTCGTCGGCTTTTTGTCTGAAAAAAAAAACGTTTTATTAATAATTCAGGTGGTCGTGACCCATTCTCATAGATAAATTTGAACAAGCGTTAAAATGCCCAGCGATTAAAGTGCAATGTTATTTTTTTTAAAGATACAACACATAGGAACAAGAATAAAAATAATCGAAATTTCACGCGTATTAAAAATGCAATGTCTAGTCAGAGTTGAAGTAATGAGTGTGCTACTATAACTTCTTTAAGTAATACAGCTATAGGCGAAACTTTTGAGACACTTAATATGAAGGCTTAACCTCCATTATTTCTTGAGAAACTACAAATCTATCGTAAATACTTTCATACCTGTGCATCTGAAGTTTGTCCTGTTCGCTGTAGATGGCGACAGAACGGATCCCCAGTTCCGTACATGCTCGGAAGACACGTATAGCGATCTCTCCACGATTGGCAACAAGAACGCTTCGTATCGGCTTGTATTCTACTATCTTCGAGTCCTGAAAATTAATAAAATAATGACGATTAGAAATGAGGCATCCATTGCTAGAAATAGGGTCTCTATTAAAACTTCTACGATTTACAATGCTATAATTTGTAGATGAAAATTGGAATAATCTAGTCTACCTATGATCCTTATAAACTTATTCTGAAACTCGCGTTTTTCTATAATACTTTCATGCATTTTCAAGGGTTCTTACCACGATATTTAATTAATTGAGTTGTCTCGATATTTCAACGTTGTTGCAAACGTCATGATCACGAGAAGACTGAATACTGCGGGTCGATCTTAGATCTTAAGAAAGAAAGAGGCTTCTTGAAAGTACTATGATCCTTAACCGAAAGCATTGTTTCAGAAGATTCTAGAATTTACATCTGTTGATAAAACCCATAATGAAGACAAAACGTAGTTAAACAACGACGATGGTCTTTGAGAGAAATGCTAAATTGGGAACCACTCTCTCTCATAATCAAGGGATTAAAGCGACTATTTAAAAAGTAAAACAGAATATTGTTTACTAAATTTCCTCTTCAGAAAATCAGTTTGTTTTCCCAACGTTTGTTCTGGACTATGATTTATTAGATATTGACAAAGGTGCGGCATTTGTAGGGCAAGTCCACTCACATTGATAGTTCTGTTTGTGGATCAACACTAGAAGAGATTGTCGTACAAGGCCTCTTTACTGAGAACTCACCGAAATTGGCCTTTGTTGAAGTGCTATCTATAGGTGACATTGACAGACATAGATGAGTGGTTAAGTTAATAATATTTCATGATTATGTGCTTAAGCATTAACATATCGTCGCCTCAGTGCTTATTTGGCCAATCTACACACGAACAAATTTTACAGGAGACAGCAAACAGGCACGGAATTTTCGTTAAGTGTCGTGTTGAGAAAAAAAAAATATTGTTTTAGAATTGAATATTTTAAAAAAATATTTTACCAGTCGGATGGAAATTTTATTCTTTATAATACTGCATTAAAAAGTAATTTTCGTAAAAAAATGTCAGATTGGCCAAACAACCACTGAGGCGACGATATGTTAAAGTTACATAAGTTACAGTCAAACATTAATCTATGAATATCAGCTAGATTACTTTACAAATTTAATAATTTTTAACAACTTATATACGAATTAATGGAATTACAGTGTGATGTTTGAAACATGCCTATTCATAATTGCATAAAAGTATTTTTTAATTACGATTGTACGCAGGAGGTGATAAGCTTTAGCAGTTTTAAATTATAAACTTATTTAGACACTCGCGGTTTTCTATAATTTTTTCATGCATTTTCAACGGGTTTTATCGAGTATGTGGAATTCAGTGCTAAACACAACAGTCACTAAGGGTTCATGCTCAGGGAGTCTTGTAGATACAGTGAGTGTCGTGTGTCGTGATGTGAGTTCGAGTTCCAGTGGTACTACCCAAAAGCGAACGAGAAAGAGGATAGACAGATTTGTTTGCTCTTAAATCGACCCGCAGTATCCAGTCTTCTCGTGATCATGACGTTTGCAACAACGTTGAAATATCGAGACAACTCAATTAATTAAATATCGTGGTAAGAACCCGTTGAAAATGCATGAAAGTATTGTCATTAAGATTCATGACGAATATGAATTTCCAAAGGTGACAGTAATCACTTACCACCACTTGTTGAAACGGATCTTTTCAAACTGATAAGCAAAGTATAGGGACTAAAAGTCGTTTTGTTATAGATTGTATTTTTATTACGCACTCTGATTACATACGATAATGTTATCTACACGATTGTAATCTTATAAAAGTCAGCATGGCTTATGTCAACGTAAGGACCTATTCACATAAGACTAGTTATTTGACATTCTATTTCATAATCTAACTGTAATGTGCTGTTGGTTTTCCTTATATAAATAAACTAGATGACCCTCGCAACTTCGTCTGCGTCATAAAGGGGTTCAAACAGTACTCGCAATGCCGTCGAGTTATTATTTTCGCGGCTCGCTGAGTCCCACATATTCATTGCGTTTTATACTCGTAATAACTTCTAAACGAAAAGTCCGATTGGAATAAAACAAAAAGTAATTTAATTCTACATTAATACTCTTGATAACAAAATACTTAATTTGGATAAGGGTTAATATAACGATACTCATTTAACGTTAAATTCAATCTCGGAACGAAATATTAAATTTTAAAAACATAAAAGTGGTTATTGTGACTAAACTATGATAGTTAGATATATGCTGTCGCGGACTTTTTTGTTTGTCTCCAAAAGATCTAAAAACCCGTAGTACATTATTTTGTTCTATTGTCAATAGTTTTTGCAGCGTACGCATAAATAGGTTTTCGAGTTTTCACCTTTTGCTACATATTCGATATTTTCATGCGGATCCCTAATTTTTTTGAAAATAAAATATAGCCTATAACCTTCCTCGATAAATGGATTTTCCAACAGTGAAAGAATTTTTGAATTCGGACCAGTAGATCCTGAGATTAGCGCGTTCAAACAAACAAACAAACAAACAAACAAACTCTTCAGCTTTATAATATTAGTATAGATAAATAAATAAATTGAGTAAAACAGAAGAACGGGATTTGTTTAGTATTTTATTGAATTTGCAGTTGAGCTTTTGAAAATAATATGACGCGATTAACGAGTTAACCTTTGGTTATCAAATACCACCAAAAGATAAGGCAGTACTAGACAAATGCTAATTTTGGTTAATTCCCAGTCGAGTGTTTATTCTAGAAAACACATTAGTATATTTTTCAAATTGCCCCCAACCGACGTCAATTAAATTCGTAACTCTCTCCATGTGAATCATACCTAAACATTATCTCATCGAAGACTCTATTTACTGTACAGAAAATTGATGTATCATTATCACTATTATATCGGAAAAGAATGCCATTATTTACAACCGGCACGATAGCAGCTAATCGTGTTTACTTATTACTGTGACGTGTGATAAGGATCTAGATGCCTTGATGTGTGTCAACGATAACACCTATCCGGTTGTTGAACTTTGTTACTTTGTAAACAAGTTGTAAATAAGCTTGAAAGGGTTGGTTTGTTGATTTGCTAAAAGCAGTAGGTACTGAAAAGTCAATAGTTGTAATAATTAGGTGCAAAAGGGAATAAGTAAAAAGAACTTGTACTCATACAATTCAAGGATATTAGGATTTCTGAAACAGAATGTCACGATGATTTGGAAAGTAATGCTGAGTTAGCCTCTGTCTTTAACAAAGATAAGTGGATAACATTCCGTATAATATTTGAAGAAAACTCAGATATGAATGGTAAACAGAATCCCTCCCAAAGTTACCAACCCACATTAGGTAAACGTGGTGGACTATGGATGACCTAAGATCGGCATTGGACAATAATAGGTTTTTACAGTACTCACTTTGCTACTCAATACTATGTGGAAAATAGAAATCGAGTAGACCAGAAATTTAGCAAATTGAAATCGAAGGTTTAAAGCATTCTAAACCATAATGTACAAGTACGTACAATGAGATTGCCTTATCGTAGTAGTTACCGATCAAGGTCGTATGAGTCGTGCTGTAATTTCTGCGCAATCTCAATTAGGGTTATTGATTTTTTTGCAAAATATTTCACACAAGGGTTACTGTTGGGTTTAGGAAAATTTTTAAACTATGGTTCATGCTTTTCGCCAAGGCATGAAACCTCAGACAAAGCTTTTAAGCTAATAGTGGGATATATCTGGCGAATTTCTAAAACTGATTGGATTACCGAGTTAATCTCATTAAGTAAGGATGAACTCAATCTATTCTCTAGAAACACTGAAAAGGGGACCCAATAGTTGGATATGCATGGTCAATTTTTGAACATAACGTGGTTGACCTCGCAAAACCATGAAGAAGTATGGATGTCACCGGGTAGAGAAATGATATCGAAGTGATAATGAACAATAAGTGGTGAAAAGTTCAGGGAGCAGCGGCCATGAACCGATAGGCGCAGTCTAAGCATGGACTGGTCACTGGTCAGAACCAGTTGTTGTGGCGAAATTTGGCGGACGTTTATGGGCCGTTCATGATGAAACAATGAATTTCCGGTTCTACGCGAAAATCTGTAATTAATCTACACTAATAATCCTTTAATAGATAAAAAATAGTTAAAGTTCACTAACCGTTGCGGCTGTACGGGTTTTGGCAGCGCTCCATGCTTGGAATTGCGAAGCCGTGGCGCGCAACGCGAACCTCGCCTTTAATATTTGCATTCTTATTACAAAAACAAAACTAAATAAATGAAAAAAACAAAAGAAAACTATATAAGTACAAACTTAACGATTATTTAAAACTAATAACACAGTTTATTTCATTTTTAGTTATTTATGAACTGGATTTTAAAATTTGACTAGATTTACGTGTTTTTTTTTCGTTTCGTGTCGTTTCGTTGGTTCGTCTAAATCTGAAACAAAAGTAATTATATTTAGAAAAATATCAACAAACTTTAAATGGTATAGGTACTAAAAATATAATTGCAATGAATGAGGATTTTTGGCTATGGATTTACAGAATCAGGAATAGACGGAGAGAGAAGACATTTTGTGTCAATCTTAGAAACAATGTGAGGCAGGTTTTTCTCTACAAGTTTTTTGTTTTGTTGTTAAACAACAAGGTCTGAAAAGACAGTCTATTATTTAATTCACATTTACAAAAAAAAAACAAAACAAGAAGCATCTCATTTTCGAAGTTTTACTTTGTTGCAAACATCGTATCACATAGGTACTATAGCTACTATAACATAATTGAATGCCCTCCATGACATTGCAAAAAACTTGTACGTATCACCTCTAAACGTCATTCAGTCATATCCTTAGGACTTTACCGTATCTCGTCAATAAATACTATTAAATAACTTCGAGATTATTTTATCAAATTACGTAATTATTACCTTATTACAATAATCGTGGTAGCTGCGTCACGTTAATGTTTATTGAGGTGTTTTATTAATAAAGAATGATTAGGTTTAATAATATCGTCATTGAATTTTTGTAAATGATAGGAGAGAAGTTTATACTTAAAAAAAACTTGAGAGGTGTCAAGGGACCCGGATGGAACGAAGTTCCTTTCGATTAGTGAGGGAATTGTAATAAAATTTTGTTAGTTTAAAACGTCTGTCTCTCTCTCTTATATTATAACTCTCTATCTCTAACAATTATTATAACTTAAAAAAAATATATAATCACAGCGCCATCTAGCATTAATCGTATAAAACAAAATAAGGAATTGTTTTAAAAGATTTTAATCACAGCGTCATCTAGCGATAATCATCTAAAACAAAAAAAGTGTCGTGACAACTTTTTCATAAGAATTTCCGTCTAGCCCCCTTTCGATAACGCGCCATAAGGAACTTCGTTCCAAAAATGTCTAGAACTATACTATGTGAAGAGAATGTTTCTTTCGATGAAAAAGTTGCAAGTAAATTACCACAGTTTTGTGTTTATGTTAATTAATAATGCGTAGGTAATTGTGTTTTTTAAACTTTGTTTCGCTTGGAAGTCAAACTGTGTATAAGTAATGAAACCACACTCTTCAAATTGTAATCAAGGGGCGGTTTATAATTTCCCCTAGTATTTCGGAACTTACGTGAATAAGAAATAGACATTTCGAGTTTCTACTTCATATCCTCGGGTTTTCTATTATGAGAAATGACCCAAACATCAATCCAGTTGAAACAAACAAGAAAAATTAAAAGCATCTTAAGCGAAATTCCAAACTGGCATTAACCTACAGAAATTTCCTAATGGACTTGCTAATAGAAACTATAATGTTGTTATTGCCAAAATAAATTATTATCACTTCGATAATCATAATCGTCGAAATAGTTCTAAGTGGTTATAAATTTTGCTAATAATTGACCGACGCCGTGTTCAAGTTCAGTTTCTATTGGCTTGTGCCATGGAGTTTGGGTTATAACTTCTACATTCATTTTTAGTGTGGAGTGGTCACATCTTCATAATAATTTAAATTGTAGATATATCTCCAATTGTTTCAGAAGCTATAATTTTTTAGCATCCAAATCGAGCGGCATTTCAAATCATAAGCAAGTTTGTTAGAGGTAGGTAAAAGATCAGATCGAATTGAACTAGAAAAATTATGATTTAGATGTAAGAGAGGAAGGCTGAAGAAATATGATGGTAGGTATGAGATGTAACAGATGATGAATGTTATAGGACATGGAAGTATGGAAGAAGCATCCTTCAATCCTTTTGCAGTTGAACCGCACTAAAACCTCTAACCGCTCACACTCAGCGTCCGAACCCCAGCTGAGGCCAGAACCCAGCACGGGGTTATGAGGGACGACGCGACGCGTTACGCCATCGGTACTCTTTCCCGTCGCGCTGCCCCCGTTCTTAATAGGATAATTAAGCGAAAGAAGAATCAATTTGGTAACAGTTAATTAGAACCACCAACTAAAACAAAAGCTGAATGGTTCGAATAATAATTTTCACATACCAAATGTGACGTGATCTTAAACGTTGTGCCAGACATATTCATAAGTCTCTTAGAAAGCAGACATACAAAGTATTATTATTCGTAAGTTAATAACTTCAGTTCTGACTCGTCAAAGAGTCCAAGGTCGTTTTTTGCTGTCTCGATTTGCTGTAGACACGGCATGTTATTCTTAACGGTGTAATTACGACCGCAGAATAATTAAATACAGAAATAAAGTTAATAAAAATAGCTATAAAGAACTTACATCTCAGGGACACGAAATTCCAAGTGGTTTCAAACGAATTAGGGATTAACGTTCGGGGGCGTTACAGTACAGTTCGGGGGCGTCGCGACGGTAAATAATGTCACAATGCGTAATGCGTCGTGTTGCTCTACATGACCAAATCAATCCGGTCGATGACCGCCCAGAAAGGGACGGTCATCGGACGGAGCTGTGTCAAGACACAGCGCGGTAGCTCGGAGCGCAAGAAGAATCAAACCGCAAAACGCGCTGAAGCGCTGATGCCAGTCCATGGAAACCCCAAGAAGGGAACATAATCAACGCCACACCACACTGACACCTCCGCTTAGAATGGCGGAGAGATTATGCTTGGGCAGCGGGGTGCCCCCAAGGCCTGTACGTGTCCCCCGACACGACGACCCCCATGGCTGGCTGGCTCTACATGACCTTGTGCTGGGTTCTAGCCTCAGCCGAGGTATGGACGCTGAGTTTGAGTGTAGAGTGGAGATTAAATACTATTTTTTTTTATTGCAAGATAGATAAACGAGCTTACGGTCCACCGTCACTTACCGTCAGTAAGTGGTCACCTGTCAAGTAAATTACCAAGATTGTCTGTTTACGTTAAATAATAATGATTAGTAAGACAATTATATAAATCAGTTTTTTAATTAATAATATTTCGTGTAGACTGTAGGTCAATACGAAATACAAAAGATCATTTGTGATGTTACATTTATTCCGAGCCTCCCCAATTCACTGTAACCAGTGGGCTGAGGTGGCTTACAAAAATATATTTTTGTCAGAATGGCCGTATCGGTTTTTCTATTCTTCAAAACAGTCACACTAGTCACAATTTATATATGATAACTTTTCAACAAACGGTGGCGCGAGTCAGATATACAACTAACGCCATCTATTCACGACGGATGTAAACTAAATAGAGATTTCTGATGCTGAATAATAACAAGAAGCAACTATTGTATAGAGTAGGGATGTAACGACTATTCGCATTCGCATGCGTGAATATTCGCATTCGCAAAAAATCGTGCGAATGTTTTGACAAAATTGAGGAAGATACGATGTGAATGTAGAGGGAATGTGTTGGAGTCAAAATAAAGGCCTCTACTTGCTTTGTCAAGATAATTTGCAAGGGCGTTTCAATTATTTGGCGGGGGAGAGGCAAGTACCTCTTTCCTTCCAAGTTGAACCAGTGAAAGTAAAATATAGGTACGTCTTTTGTAGTGATGGGCCGATATTCGTTTTACATTCGGTTTAACCAAACTTCGGCAGCTTGAACCGAACTTCGACATTCGGCCGAATTTCCTACTTTTAGAAAAATATATAGCCAATAGCCAATTTTTCTATTCGGGCTCTCTATTGGCCTTCATTGCTCAGAGTCATTACGGTGGTCGCCGCTGTGGATCCTGGCTACACAGGAGTTACAGTGGTGGAAGTGAGAGGTGGGCAAAAAATGGGACCAGCGGTGACATTAGCGCGTTCATACAAAATCTTCAACTTTATATATTAGTATAGATATAAAAGTATACCTAGTATTGAGAGCGTTCTATATTAAGCACCGGCATTGCAACAGTGTACGACACCAATTTAAAATGATTTGCAATGAGGAACAGCGTTCGTTGGTGACAATTGCCCACTTTATTCTAATAAAAGATACTGCATACAAATCATATAATGAATAATATTGCCTTATGAATACCTACAGCATTAGCTGTTGAAAAGTGGAACATAACACTCCGCTTTATATTCATAAGTATAAAAAAATATCCTGAACAATATATTGATATCCTAACCTAGTATTCATAAGGACCATAATTTGAACTGCATATCTACAATCAAAATAAGACGAAATATTGTCCAAATCACGCTTAAAATAAAAAAAGCGCGGAACCGAGGTTTTACCACCGAATTAGGCGATAAAGCGGTAAGTTGGTACCTAATGCTGTATGAAGAAAAATTATGGAATGATCATTAATGACGTCAGTTTCACTGTGAAGTCTCGTGAAATTTAATTGGATGGATTGAATGTTATAGACGACTCAAATTGTATAAAAATAGTTTATAGGTTATCCATTGAAAATTTCTTCTTAATCTTATGGACATTAGGCAATCGTTCCAACCATATTACGATAGTTTTCAATTTAGGTTAGAAACCAAAATTCATTCCAATTATAAGATGGTTCATCAACATTACGAGTCTGGTACCACCGCGATCTTACTTATATTATTCCTTACACCTAAAAAATCCTTATGATCTAAGTCCCATTTTTAAGAGTCATATCGGCCCTAAATAAACAAGCAACTTTCACCTCCTCATACCCTTACAAAATGACCCAGAAATCGTATTCTAAATTCATAAAATCCTATAAATTACATCGACTTTAGAACTCAAGGTGCAGGAATTATTTTTAATAACAATTGTCAATGTATATCCAGTAAAGGCCATTTTTAAGTAGCCATTAGTACACGATTTGGAGCAAAGTCGTAAATTAAAGCATTTAATAATCAAAAGTATTAATTATAAGTAAGAAGATGTAGATACGTGTTGGTTATCTCAAATCGTACTTAATAAAAAAGAGCTTAGGTAATTAAAAGATAAAATGTGAACGATTAAAGGAGTAAAATAGTATGTGACAGATTATGGACGAAAATGAGAAATAAAGTCGCATTATTACTTAATGTTATTGTTTATCGAAAGCATCACAATATTGTTGACGTTGTATAAGATAAGACGATAGTGTAATATTTGGAACGTGTTACTGAAATTACAACATGCATGCTTGTTTTTAAATTTCATTTATTTGGTTAAGTTATTTTTTATAATTATAATAGAAGTCTAGTATAGAATAGAGGAAGTAGAATCCTTCGTAGTGGAGATTTTGCACTTAAGGAGAAAAGAGATTTTAATGGTTTTAAAAAAGCCTTAAAATTGTGATATAAAACATATATTATTTTGCAGGATATTAAAAATATCTGCTATGCCAGAACGTCGCAAAGAAATAGATAACAAGCAAATACTACACACAAAGAAACTCATTTACGAAACGAATGAAAATTTTGTCAGACAAGAACTCAGTCGTGAAATTTTTAGTGCACTTTCAACGTAAGCCGTTCGGATAATCGAGGTATGCTGTCCTTATCCATCCAATGGAAAAAGAAAGAGAGATTCGTTAAATCGTTTCGGTTTTGTAAACTTGTTGCGATTTACATACACGAGTGCCAATGACGGTCGTCGACCTCTATATTGATAAAATATTATTCTAATTAACGTATAGCCGAAATATGAGTATGTGTGGAGAGGAATGGAGATTAAACTCGTTTTTATACTTTGTTTATAAGTTTTGAAGTAAATAGAACATGACTGTCCGCTACGTTTACGTAAACTCTAATTTGTATGGAATGGAAACAGCGCCACCTGCAGTTTCAATTCAACTCAGAAAAGGAACAAGGAAAACTCGGAATAGGCACACAGTATGTGTGTACGGCAAGTTCTTTCTATCAAAAATCACCATGTCTTAACACAACAGAAATGTATGACCAAATTGCAATGAAACAAGTGCATCTTTGTATGTGAAATATTCAAAAATGGCTTGTTATAATTGATTTATCTACGATTATATACGTTCCTTTTCAATTTTGTTGCGGTCAGTGAGTAATTGTTGAGGAAAATATCGCATTTGTAATAGACAGGAACCAATCCAATTAAAAACCAATACTTATGACGTTAATGGTAGTGGTGATGAAAGATCAAAGAACTGACATTTGGTTTAAAGTAAAAAAACCCATTCCTATACAAACAAAACCTTACCTAATACAAACATGACTTATGTTATTAAAAGATTAAAGAAAATCATGTTTATTTAGACCTTGGACTCGAACTTCGTATGAGGAACAAATATTATCTAGTTTCGTGTACTTTATCAGTTTGTTTTTATTGTTCCTTATTGAGTGTATCGCGAAACCAATAAATTAAATTTGAGAGATTAAGTCATTGACAAAAACCCCTCCAACAAATAGAAAGAAAAACAAATTAAGAGAACTGATGTTTTTAAAGTTCTTCAATCTGGAAAATCCAATCAAAACAAACTAAATAAGAAAGATAAAAATATAACAATTGAATTCATGAGGCTTAAGAGGGTAAAGAAATTGCCAACCTTTGGACGCAGCAATTGCCTGAAAACAAGATGGACTTCGACAAACATTAACCATTATTCCCTATTAGTTATCTCATTGAGACAATGATACTAATAATAGTACGTGTAGCACGCTTATTGACTACACAAATAATATGCTAAACCAAGACCTTGAACGCGAAACATTATTAAATGTATCACCTAAGAAAATACACTTAACATAGCTAACTTAACAACTTTACCTTTGAATTTCACACGAAAAAACAGATAATAAACGAACACACGTCCGTACGACACGGCTGCCGGCACAAAACTAACGAAGTAGAAGAAATAAAGATTGTAAAGAATGAAGATTTGAATTGCGAAACGAAACAGGTCAAAGCGACCTCTGCTAAGGCTTATCAGATAGGTTCAATGGCAACATGTTGGTCTCTTTATGTAATGTGGACTTGAATTTTCATACTTATTATGATGCTTCGGAACTAAGTTGCAAATTCAGTTCCTTATCTCATCTTATCTATGTACTTGTTTAATTGCATTAAAATTTGTCGCGACGTTTAGTAGTGTTAACAGGAACTTATGTTTCTTTTATTGCGGTTCTTTGAGACGATCTTTTAAATCATGTTCTTCAAGTCCAGTATTTGGTTTAGGCTTTTGTGTAAGATGAGAAACTTAATTCCTCAATCTATTACAATGTTTCAAGTTAGAGTTGAGAGGCAAAAGAATATGGTTCTTTTTAAAACTTCTAATATTAGAGCACACATTAGGTCCATTGGGACTAAACACATATTTACAACTCGTTTTAAAATCTGATCTAACAGGTTTTGGCGTAGAAGGCATTACAAGCGTTAAGTTTGGGTTCCAGACTTGTTTTGGTTGTTGACATGACATCGGGGATATCATTAGTGACTTTTTTCTATAATTAAAATTAAAAAAAAAACATAACTCTGAGTTCAGAAATCGGAACACTTTCGCGGTCAAAATACGTCGTGATAGTAAAGAAAAACGAATCACTGAAAAATTTACTGGCATAGTTTTAACCTTGAAATTCAATGGATCTACCACAGGATTCTTGAAAATAAAACTACTAAGTATCAACTTCGTCGGGGACGGAGCGACGGGAAAGAGTGCCGAGCGCGTAACGCGTCGCGCCGTCCCTACAAACCCCGTGCTGGGTTCTGGCCTCAGCCGGGGTTCGGACGCTGAGTGTGAGCGGTTGGAGGTTTTAGTGCGGTTCAACTCCCACATACCCGGTGATTTCCTCCAACTGAAAAAAAAAAAAAAAGTATCAACTTCGTAATCTGCTTTCCTACTTGTGGAACAAATAATAAGGACCTAGAAATAAGAGTATACCGCGAGGAAAGTCCCTTGTATATCATAGAAAAATTACATTACAAAGTCAAGAAAATGCAATAAATGAGTGCTTTTAATATACTAATTACACTTTTCCTTCCTTGCTTCTCATCACACTTGACTCACGTGTCGGAAGAATGAGTTTCTAAAAGAATTCCGGTACGAAAATAAACGGTTATTTTCGTAGGGCATTGCGAAACTGTCTCTGGAGCTGTTAAACTTTTATTGTCTCGTGTCTTTATGACTTGTCGTGTAAATAAAGCTATTTATTTGGAAGATAATCAATAAGAAAAGCGTGTCTTAAAAACATAGATCGGTAGGAATTTTAATGAGGCAATACTACTTATCTGATAACTGAAATAAATGCAAGACATCTTATAAAAATGTTACGGAATTGAATTTGTAGTGATATGAAGAAAATTATTGGTTTCCGATAGATAAGTATTGGTATTACAACCATTTCAATACGTGGATGTTGGTATGATTACTTCCGCAACAATGTTTTGAGACTGTTTTTGCCATCGTTCATCAATTATAAACACCATTAAGTATATGTACGTCTACATTGTATACTACCTAGTACCTACACTATATTGATACCTCCCACGTAAGTTGTTGTATCTCCAAAACTGCAAATTTACAGTAGAGCGTTTCATAGTAACGCTTCGTAGTAATCCCTCTTCTGAGGAGACCTGAGCCCAACAGTGGGCAGTAATGGGTTGGTACAGGTACAGGTTTCATAGTAATGTCATAGTAATATTATTACTTAAAATATCTTTTGAAGACGTTCAGACGACTATTATATTACATTTAAATATGAAATTTCAAAAAGATGTAACAATTAATGCAGATTTTGGTTCACTTTGAATCTTTGAAACGCTCTACTGTAAATTTGCAGTTATGGAGATACAACAACTTACGTGGGAGGTATCGAAATATTGTTTAGGCAAAATAATTACCAGGGACTAAACGGAGTTCGAAAAATTAGGTATTAAAATAAATGAGAATAAATCACGCTTTCTTGGAGATACAGTTTTATTGAATCTGGAACATAATACCTAATATTATAGTACAGTAGAAAAGGTACTAAGTGCAGTACAAAAGTCGACTATTAATTAACGTCGAGTAAGAAACCGACGGACCTTGATCTACATCGTAGCAATCGTAATAACATGAAATGGTGATTTATTATGCTGTTTGTTACTAGCTGATATGGGCTTCTGTGACACAAGGAAATTTTAAACCTATTTTTTGGTATCGACAATGTAGACAACACCTGTGAACCAGCGTCATTTCAATTTGGTTATGTGAAATATTTGAAAATTTCTAAAAACAATTACATGAAAATTTGCGTAATGTTGTATTTTTTATTATAAAAGATATAATAAAAGATTATATAATAATATTGATAATATCCTTGTCTTCCGTTCAACATCAGTCTTACTTCATCTAGCTCTACTTGCTTCGCTTATATGTATAGCCCGTGAGAAGGAAAATACCTCATGTAAATGAGAGTTGATATTTAAAATAAAATGATATGATGATGAGGAAGTTGTGGTGGCCGAGTGGTCGAAGCGTTTCCTCCCGAACGGGAGGTCGCGGGTTCAAATCCAGCCGGCTTGTACCTCTAAATCTAAATGTGAAAAAAGATTTATGTTTTTTTTTTTTTTTTTTATTGCCATGTAGGCAGACGAGCCAACGGCCCACCTGATAGTAAGTGGTTACCGTCGCAATTTTTCACAACACCACTGGCTAAAAACGGTGAAGGAAAACATCGTGAGGAAACCTTTTTTTAAATTGATTCTCTTGTAAATTCTGTTTTTAAAATATATTGTAAAAATAAGATAATAAATGAATATAGAATAACGTAAATTATTCTCATATAATCATCATGCAACATTCATTTCACTATTTTCGTCATGTGTTTTTAATTTCTAGATATACCAACTTTGATATTTCTGTCAATGGAAGCGTGTCATTTTCAAATTGACCCAGTATTGTCAATAGTCCAAGATAGGTATAATTGGAAAGAAAAGAAAATTATACAAAATATAAAAATGTGTAAAACTTCAAACTGTCAAAATATATTTAAACAAATATTTTGAATACGGAGTTGTCTTCCTAATATAATTTTATGTGTTAGTAGAAAGAATTGTTTTGGCTTAGATTTGAAAGAATCTTTATAGTGAAAAATATTAAACAATTAAAATATGGTTTATTATTATTAATTGATGAAGTAAAATATAGTGTTGTGTTTTTAATTATTAAATTAAAAATGATTAGACAAAGTAACACATACAATAACATTTTAATTATTTTTTATGTACCTACTAGATAGCTCCACCTATGTTATAAAAGTAAAAATAATTGTTTGGTTTAATTATACCTTTTATCAAAATAAATAAATGCGAATGTTATAAGATTTTTTAAAATAATAAATATTAAACGAAAAACGTACGTCTTGTACCCAGATTAGCTGTTGGTTTTCCTTAAATTAAATAAATAAATAAGTTATTATTATATGCGATGTAAATATTGTAATTAACTTCTTAAGTACAGTAGGCACTTTAAATTTAGCTCAGAGGGTATTTAAAGTTTAGGTATTAAATTTCTTACCTAGATCTGAAAGTTCGTGTTTCAAAGATAAAAACAATCAGCCTCTTTCACACTTTAAACTACAACGAGAAATTGTATTCTGTAGACACAACATAAAATTAATTTGAATTTAATTTAAAAATATTCGGTAAAAAAATTAAAAGGAACCGGACGGAATCCTCGAGAATTTGAGCAAAACTGACACATTGACACTAATTGACAGAACTGTCTTCTTCTTCTTCTCTTTTTGATTATGGACTCATCCCCGGGGATGATTCGCCAATGTCAAGTGAAGAGTATACACAAGTTTTTTTGCCAGAATTTGTCTAGAAAATGTTCAGTTTCCAGATCTAAGAAACGACGGACACAGGACAATCACAGGACATTCACAGTATATACAAATTCAGAACACACAAATAAAAGAAAATAATATTATGAAAGACATTATGTATATATGAAATAGTATAAGGACTAAACAATTTACAATTCTATGTTAAGTATATAGTAAGAGGAATAATTAGGTTTAGGAGTTACAGTTTAATATTATTGCTTTCAATGAATTTCATTAGTTTGTAAATAAAGGGAGTGTCACATAAAGTGAGGAGATAGGACATATTAATGGGTTTCGGGATATCTTTGGGGATCAAGTCATAAAATGATCTTGTAAGTTTCAAGCAATTAAAAAATATATGATCTATAGAACCTTCCTTCAGACCACACTCACAGATAGAATGATCCCGTACCCTTAGTTTCGCAAGGAATACTGGTGAAGTAACGTGACCCAGACGCATTCGAATAACTGTGGATACTACTCTCATATATATATGTATGGTCTGTGGATACTACCCTTTTCTTTACGTTTTTCCATTTGAAAAACCATGGTCGTGTTTGAAGGTCTGTTTGAATATTTCCATAGTTTTTGCCTTTGGTGACCTTGGAAACTTTCCAGAGTTTGTCCCATTCGTTGACTAAGGTAGTCCTAGATAGAGTTCTTATATCATCCGCATATATACTATTGTGGTTTATACCTAGCTGGATAGCTTGTCTTGCAAACAGGTCAGCGGACTCATTGCCTGCAATTCCACAGTGTCCTGGGATCCACACCAAAACTACATTAATGCTCTGCTGGTGACACTCATAGAGTAGTACCTTGGACTTGAGGTTTAGTAAGGATATGTTTTTAGACTGGGAAGAGATGTTGGAAATCTCTAGCAGACAACTCAAGGAATCCGAAAATATCACGGTATTAGAGAGTTTATGAGATGCTACATAAGAAAGAGCTTCTAGGATTGCTAGCGATTCTCCAGTGAAAACCGTAGCTGGAGGAGGGCACTTAAAGTTAAGGATGATTTTGAAATGAGGAATCCACACAGCTGAATCAACCCAGTCAGAAGTTGGCATTTTGGACGCGTCTGTAAAAATTGACAACCAGCCTGGCCATTTTTCCTCCACTTCTGAGTTGAAAATAACGTTCGCACCGGGATTGTCTTTGTTTATATTTAAGTCGAGGACAATTTTAGGGTGGTAGATTAGTGTTTCATACGAGACAGTGAATAAGGGATTTATGGGAGACTGTGCAATAGAGTTTTGGAAAGTTAAGTAGCTGGTATAAGATTTAACTATGGGTGTGAGTTGTTTATGACTCCAAAACGGAGAGGATGCTGTAAGGGAGACCAAGTTTTCCAAATTCTTAATGAGAGGGTGATTGTAGATTTTAACGGCTTTACTAATAAAGCGGTCTGATAGGTATTGCCTTCGGAGTGATAGAGGAGGGTCCACGCATTCCACTTGGAGGGCATTAATGGGTGAGGATTTCATTGCTCCTGTAATGATTCGAAGGCACTTACTTTGGATTAAGTCTAATTTAGAGAGGTAGATTTTACTGCACGGTTCGAATAAGAACGATCCGTAATCTAAGTGGCTGCGGATAAGAGAATTATAGATTAATTTTTGGGTATAGGGATGAGAGCCCCACCAGACACCTGATAGGGATCTGATTATATTTATATTTTTCTCACATTTATTGACTACATTGTTGAAGTGGGGTACGAAGGATAGTTTGCTGTCCAGGGTTAAGCCAAGGAACTTTGCATTTGTGGAATTAGGAATAGGGAGGTTATCGATTTTAATCTGTAGATCAGGTAAGATCCTTCTTCTACTGAAGGTCATAACTTGGCTTTTGTTCACAGATAGGCTAAGGCCGTGGTCTGTGAGCCATGTAGAGAGGTAGTGTAAAGCCAAGTTCAAAAGGTTGCTAGCAGTAGCAAAGCATTTAGAAGGAACATACAAAACCAGGTCATCTGCATATTGTAAAATTCTACAAAAAGATTCTACTGTACTGGCTAAATCGTGTGTGTATAAATTATATAATATTGGGCTTAAGACAGATCCTTGAGGTAGACCCCTCCAGACTTGTCTGGGCTGGAGGAGTGTTCCCTGATGTCGGACAGTTATAGTGCGTTCAGATAGTAGGTTGCATATAACGTGCGTTAATCTCGCCGGGATATTCAGATCATGCATTTTCTGCCTGAGTATGGGGAGATCCACATTGTCGTAGGCAGCATTAATGTCGAGGAATACTGCTACTACATGCTGATTTTCTGAAAATGCAGTCCTTACATCTGTGATGAATGTACTTAAACTGTCCATAGTGCCCAAACCCTTTCTGAATCCAAATTGTGACACAGGAAGGATTTGTCTACTTTCAATTACCCACTCTAAACGGTTCTTGAGAAGGTGTTCTAATATTTTAGTAAAGGTACATGACAACGCAATAGGTCGGTAGGAGCATGAGTCTTGGGGATCCTTTCCTGGTTTAAGTATTGGAATTATTATTTGTTGTTTCCAGGATGAGGGGAAAATAGATTGATGAAAAATATTATTAAGGATTTCCAGAAAGAACCGTTGGGATTTTGGAGATGCCCTAGTGATAAATGAGTAAGGGATATTATCGCAACCAGGGGTAGAATCTTTAAGCTTGACGAGAGTGTTATGAAGCTCTTCAAAAGAAAATGGAGAGTCCATTTTGTCTGTGGAAATTAGTGGGATTTCTACAGGAAGATGTTCTTTGGAAGGGAAAAAGGGTGACGCCAATCTATTGGTGAATCCTTCGATCCAAACTGAAGGGCTGTTAGAAGTTATATTGTAGGCGTTGTCGAAACCTCGACGGAATGCATTCACCTTTCTCCATACTTGAGAAGAATCACTGCGGGGAGAGAGACTTTCACAAAAAGATTGCCAACCAGCTTTCTTTTTTGATGCTAGGTTTCGAGCTGTGCGAGCAGTTATTTCTTTGCAGGATATAAAGTTCTCCTCCGACATATTCCGTTTATATCGCTTTTCTGTATCTTTCCGCTGTTGAATGAGTTCAGAACACTCAGAGTCCCACCACGGTGGAGATTTTCGTTGAGAGGGGACATTAGGTTTTTGAGGAACAGAACAGTTGGCAGCAGAAAGAATTGCGTCGACAAATTTATGATAAACAGAAATAAAAATTGGATGGTGATGATGGAGGCAATGAAGAAACATTATGATCAAGAATATTCCTGTAAATGGACCAGTTAGCTTTATCTAGTTTGTATCTAAACGTGGTGGGAATGCTTTCAGTATTGTTTCGGGAAGGAGCAGAAATTAGGATCGGAAAATGATCACTTCCATGTGTGCTTACAAGTGGATTCCAATTTAGGAGAGAGGTGAGAGAAGGAGAGCAGATAGTGATGTCAACAGCACTAGGGTTTTGGGATGGATGAACTCTGCGAGTCGGCATACCGTTATTCAAGATGCAAAGGTTGAGTGTGTCCAAAATATCAATAAGGTGGTGGGAGTTAGGGCACGCCCGGTGAGAGCCCCACATAGGGTGGTGGCAATTAAAATCACCTAGGATAAGAAGGGGAGGAGGTAATGTAGCAATAATATTAAAAAGTTCTGTGATTATAGAGCGATTAGGATGGGGAATGTAAACCGATACAAAGGTCGTCCGATCCACTCTCACCGCCACAACATTAAAATTGGGATTGTGAGATCGGAGCGGAATGTGAGAGAAGTTAAGAGATCTTTTAATGACCAAAGCACAGCCACCAAAACCATCTTCTCTGTCTTCCCTGATACAAGAGAATCCAGAGATCCGGATCGGCCGGCCCGGCTTCAGCCAAGTTTCAGAGATTGCTAAAACGGTCGGTTTGTATCGATTAATTAAGTAAAGGACTTCGTGTAATTTGGGATATAGACTCTTACAATTCCACTGGATTATCTGGTCCATGTTTAGAGTGGATTAATGAGATTATATTATTTAATTGTTCAAGGACATTGTTCGGTAGTACATCATTGAATTTACTGACAATGTTGATGAGTAGAGATGAGAGGAGGTCAACTAGGTTGTCGTTTGGGGTAATGACTTCTCGGTCAGGGATAGATCGTGCAGCTAGAGCACAGCCATTTTGAGCTGAGGAGAGAGGGGTAGATACAATATCATTGTGAGCAATTCTATTGTAGCTTTTATCAAGATTAGGTCTTGAAGACCTTGGGATAAAAATAGTTTTTTTATATGAGCTCTGTGTGGTGGATGTAGTTTTATACTGGGAAGATGGGAGAGTATGTATGGACGAGGTGGAGGGAATAGGATAAAGATTTGATTGGGATTCAGCTCCAGCGACATCCGCAAACCGCTTATAAAGCGGAGTTGGAAATCTGAGGGAAGCTTCATTGTAGGGTAGATTTTCCTCAGACATAACTATTTTAATAGCTCTTTGTCTAGACTGTTCAGGGCATTTATTGTTGGTTGACAAATGTGGGCCAGAGCAGAACAGACAAGTTGACTTGTCTTCTGTTAGGCTGCACTCCTCTCCCTTGTGTGGTTGTGCACAGCGATAACATCGTGGCTTTGATCTACACTGTATTTTAGTATGACCAAACCGACAGCATGCGAGGCACTGGATTGTTGGAAGATTGTAAATACTGATGGGCAGGGAGTTGTGGAAGCAGAATAGTCTGTCAGGTAAACGCTGGCCTTGGATAGAGACCACTACTGTCTGGGTCGGGACCCATTGTGCTTTACCATCCTGAATTACTTTCCTGTTAAGACGGCGTGCCTTAACAACTGGACCATAGTCACCGGGAGTCTCTGCTGCAAGTACAAGTTCTTCCATCGACCATTCAATAGGAACATTTTTTATAATACCCATTCGAGCTAGATGGAATTTAGGAATAGCTGCTGTGTGATTCATCTGAGTCAGGACATTACTGTTTAAAAAGTTATTGGCGTCGGAGGATGTTTTAAACTCTACAGATACTTGATTGCGGCCAACTTGTTTGATGCTACCTTGAACGATACCTACTACCTTTTTCTGGTAGAGTAATTGGCCAATTTTGAGTGGACGGGTGGAATATCCGGATGCAGGATCGGGCTCAGTTCGTGAGACATATACAATAAATGGACCGATGTCTGTGGGAATATAATTTGTTTTGGATTCAAAAGAAGGTAGGGTGAATATTAGTTGCGATGATGACGATGGAGGGTAGATATGTTTGTTGGGCGGTGAATCCGCACTGTTATCAGTCTGTAATGGACGTTTTCTGTGGTTTACATTATCAGTATCCATTGCTGAAACATTGGGCGGATCTGGGGGATCGGGAGGTTCTTTATTAGACATATTATGACTTACCCCGTACACAAATATACACACAAACACTTATAAGAAAAATATAAAAAAATATATAACACAAACTGGAAGGTAATTTTGAATTTTGCTCAGAACACGTGTATACAACTCCACATAGACTAAGCGAATCGACAGAACTGTCAACATCAAACGTCAGCTGCCAGCAGTGACACATGACGTAACTTGACAGTGACGTTTTGAGCAGTGAGTATTTCTTATAATCTGTGGTATTTCTGAGTTGTGCTTTCAATAATTTTTCAACAGTTTTTATATTTTCGAAAATGAGAAATAGCAGTTTTTTTATGGTTTAAATAACATTTTACTCTTTCTAGAGGTTATTTAACGCGTCCTACTCTGTCTATTTGCCATTTGGAGTATGGGCAATCCATTTCGGTGACTTGATGAGTTGTGAGAAATTTATCACATTAGTTTAGGTTTATCCAGTTTTTTCAAGAAATATTTGAATATCATGGCGTGGAACTCGCATCTAATTACAAATATACAAAGTTGCTGTAGGACTTGCCTATGTGATATGGCGGAAAAAACCTCCTACGATATTTTTTCTGAAACTGAAGAATCGCAATGTTTAAGACATATTTTATCGTATATCACGACAATAGAGGTAATTTGACTGCTTTTTAGTTTACTGTCATTAAAATGTTTCAGTTAAAATTCATTCGATAGTAATTGGAGTGAACTAATTAACAATGTACGACAGTAGTACTACCTATAAGTTATGTGAAACCCTTAAAATATGTTACAAAATGTTAAGAAAGAATTAAACCAAAAATACTTGTTTATAATTTCTTATTGATGTCAAATTTCTAATTCGAATAGGTTTCTTGTTAGCTTGTACTAGAATTTTTTGTTTTGATTTACCTCAATTTGTGGGATCCTTTAAAAGTGTTTTACAAAACTAATTCTTTACCTTGCTAATTTTCAGTTAATATCCAGTAAGACCCTCCCAAATATGCTATGTGAATCATGTCACACTGAAATAATGAACTTCAACACTTTTAAAACAAATGTTGAGAAAGTAGAGGATTTATTAAAGAAACATGTTCAGGGTTGTGAAATAGTTGCGGTAACTAAAGAAGAATTAAAAGATGAAAAATATGAACCAGAGTCACTGTTGTATTACAATCAAAGTGACATCAAAGCTGACGGAGATGACACTGTTTTCAACGACAATGAAGATATATCTGATGATATGCTAGAAGTGACTACTAATCTATACACTGATGATGAAAAAGTTGAAGACATTAAACCTAAAATAGCACATTCCAAAACAAAAAAAGAGCCCCAAAAACATATATGTGATGTCTGTGGACAGGAATTCAAGTACCGTAACAAACTAATCAAGCACATGTTGACACACAACCAGTTTCCAAACGAAGCAACTAAAGATACTAAATTAAAATTCCAATGCGATGAGTGCGACAAAAATTTCAAAAGCGTCAATTCGTTGTGTGCTCATAAACGGACCCACTCTAAGAAAGATAGAATATTAATGTGTTCTGTCTGCAGTAAGGTGTTTAAAAAGGTTAGCCATCTGAAGCGTCACGAATTATCTCATAGAGAAAAGATTTATAGGTGTATGTATTGCGCCCGTTCATTTGCAGACGAAAACAGATTTAATGAACACATCAAATTGCATAAAGAGGCCAAAAAACATGTGTGTTTGCTTTGTAATAAGTCTTTTATTAATATTATGAGCTTGCAGAATCATTTGAAAACGCATGTGAAAGATAATGCATTTCTGTGTTACTATTGTGGCAAGAAGTTCGGTTCAATAGGGAATTTGAATCAACACATCAATAGGCATACTAAGAAAACGCTATTTCCGTGTGATAAATGTTCTAAAAAATTTGTTTCTAAAGGTGAGTGTGTTAATTTTTTTATTCATTTGACAAGTAAAAAGCAGATAGCCAGCATTATCCAGTATTAAAATTCATCCTGGATTGTATAGTTTTTCATATTTTTATTTTATTGCCATGTAGGCAAACATACCAATGAGCCACTTGATTGTAAGTGGTTACTGTCGCAAATGGGCTTCTGACCTGCCTTTAAGGAACTTCCCTAAGCCTCATTTCAAACTAGCTATTCAAATATAATTTATTTTAAAGAAAAACTCTTTAATTACAAACTTTTAAGATCCTATCATGTAAGAGTAAAGTACTAACTAACCAAGACAAAATGTGCCCAAAAACGACGGGTCTATCTTGTTTATTACAATTGTTCCTTTGACCACCTTCCGAATCTATCATCAAATCAGCGCCATTTTGCATTGTCACGCGTAATACATCTGGATGCAAATTATTGGCTTGATCGGAAACCGGGAAGTTTGTCAATTCGCAAGATTCCACTCGAATTTACAAAGTTACATTCAGTGCAAGTTAATAAAAAGCTTGTAAAAAGCGTAAAAAGTGTCTGTACTGTACTGTAACAACCCATTTCTGCCCACTGCTGAGCTCAGGTCTCCTCCGAAGAGATGTTAGGCATAGTCCACCGCGCTTGCCTAATGCAGATTGGGGACTTCACATATCTTCAAAGGATTTTTAGAACCCTTTTCCGATATGCAGGTTTCCTCAGGATGTTTTCCTTCACCGTTTTTAGCCAGTGGTGTTGTGAAAAATTGCACATAAATCTTTTTCATATTAAGATTTAGAGGTACAAGCCGGCCGGTTTTGAACCCGCGACGTCCAAGCGCTTCAACCACTCGGCCATCACGACTATTGACTATGTAAAGAGTGTCTACAATCAGACAATACTTCTAATTCTTAATAATGTTTCATTGCAGGCGGACTAAAGTCTCATCTAGTAAGGCATAGTACAGAAAAGCTATATAAATGTGAACTTTGCGATGCCAAGTTCGGGCACCGGTATTCACTCGAAAGGCACAAGTTTCGACATTTGGGTGTTAAACCTTACAGTTGTTCCTCTTGTATGAAAGGGTAAGCTATCACAAATATGAAACGGATTCTTACCACAATTTCTATTAAATGAGCGTACATAGCTCTGCGAATCAGCAAGCTGAAGTGGCAATGGGCTGGGCACATATGTCGAAGAATTGATGGAGTAGACGAGTTCTAGAGTGGAGACCGCGATGTGGTAAACGTAGTGTTGGGCCCCCTTGCTAGATGAAACGATGACCTAAGAAAGGTGGCCGGTAACAACTGGATGAGACGAGCAGAAGATCGAGCTCAGTGGCGTATTTTGGGAGAGGCCTATGTCCAGCAGTAGACGAGTGTGGGCTGATGATGATGATGATGATGAGCGTTCCAGATATTTTAATGCAAGCCCATGATAAGCGAAGTAGATAACTGCGAGTGTTTAAAGAATTTTAGGGTAATCTTACCCTTGTTCGTGATGGTACATATTGAAGGTCATGGTAGTTGATGGTCATTTACGACCAATTACAATATTGTAACCAAGGAATATGGTAAAGCCATAGTAAAAGCAACTTAAAAATATCTAAAATCCTTCAAAACGATTGTCGCTCGACAGCTGATGCGCGATATCACTAGAGGTTGTTAGTCAAGTGGTCCAAAATAAATTTTCGTTTGGGATAGTGTTGTCGAATTTTGTTTTTTACCTATTTTTTAATATTCCGTATAAGAACAAAGTACCTATCACCCTCCTTCATACCATTATTAATAAATCAACCTATATATTTTATGTCTTGTAGGCAGACGAACAGGCTACCTGATCGTAAGCGATCACAACCGTTGATGTTCCTCTGCAATTTTAAGGGCCACTGTGTGCTTAGTGATGGATACAACAATATGTATTTCACAATATAATCTTATTTGACTATTCCAGATTCTCAAGTAAATATCATCTGAGTAGGCACTTCCGTATCCACTCGGGCGAGAAACCATACCAGTGTGACATGTGCGAGCGTTCATTCGCGCAGAAAGGAGACTTGAATAGACACAGAAGGTTACACACTGGCGATAAATATCACAAGTTAGTACATTTTAATCACTTCCCTAAGAACTAAACAAAATTGGCGTCTAGTAGTGCCATTTATACATCAGGGTGGATCTGTAACTTTGGACATTCTGACGTGTGGTGAATGACCTGTTGAAATACAACTTGAACCATTTTTATTATTTGGTCTTGGTTAAAAAAGCAAGATTTTTGCAAGACCAAGACCAATTTTGCTCATCACTAGTAAAAAAAGTAACAATACATGCCTACTAATATTGTTCCAAGAGAAGCATATGTTGACGCTGTTAAAAATATTTTATTCATTTAAATACTGTGAAAAAAAAGATTTGGTTGAGTCTTATTTATAGTCTTGGTGATTGCTTGGCTTGGTGGTGCTTGCTTTTTTGCAAGACCAAGACCAATGTTGCTCATCACTACTCCTCAGAAGAGGGTTTAGGCATAGTCCACCTCGCTTGACCAATGCGGATTGGGGACTTCACTTTAGAATCCTTTTCCGACATGCAGGTTTCCTCACGATGTTTCCCTGCACCGTTTTTAGTCTTTGGTGTTGTGAAAAATTGCACATAAATCTTTTTCACATTAAGATTTACAAGCCGGCTGGTTTTGAACTCGCGACCTCCCGTACGGAAGGCAAGCGCTTCAACCACTCGGCCACCACGACTTATAAACTTCGAATATCTAACTTTTAATTATTATTTACAGATGCACACAATGTTCTCAAACATTCCGACTGAAGTCTGATTTATTACAACACATGACAGATCACTACAATGCGTCCCAAACTCCTGATAAAACGATTGAAAACGAACCTAATACTAAGGTGAGCCTAGAGAAGCCGGACAAGAGTTATATCATCGTGGAAGTGCCTCATGTTTATGAATAAATGTGTTATTATTTGTTGTTTTATTGTGCTTTCTTTTTTTGGAACGAAGTTTCTTATTGCGCGTTATCGAAAGGGGGCTAGACGGAAATTCTTACGAAAAAGTTGTCACGACACTTTTTTTGTTTTACATGATTATCGCTAGATGGCGCTGTGATTAAAATCTATTAAAACAATTCCTTATTTTGTTTTATATGATTAATGCTAGATGGCGCTGTGTGATGTCTTCTATAAGAGAGAGAGAGAAGGACGTTTTAAACAAACCAATTATAACTTAAAAAATAAAATTTTATTACAATTCCCTCACTAATTAATCGACACTAATTAAGGGACTTCGTTCCATCCGGGTGTCCCTTGACACCTATCAAGTTTTTTTACTGAAGTAGCAACTTACGTATTCAAACGTTTGAAATAAACTTGTGAAATAAGTAATTAAAATAATGATGAGAGAAAGACGATGTTCGCGGACGGCGATATGACGTGTCCCTCTTTAAATACGAAATTTAGACAGTCCTATAGTAGATAAGGGGCGTCCATACATTATGTGAGGTGTTTTTTTTAATATTCGGACCTTCCCTCCCCTTGGTGAGATGTCGTGAGATTTTATTCAACCACATCCCCCAATCTCACGTGAGATTTTTCAGAATGTGAGTTTCTTACGTAAACGCGTTGGATTGTTTTTGAAAAAGAAAAAAACAAAGCTTAACAATAGAATACTTCTACAAATCTGGTTTAATTGGACCAAAATAGTATATTTTTTTTTGTTTCAATGATTAAAAAAATTGCGTGATATTTGCCGAGACCCTCCTCTCTTCAACATAAGATTAGATGAGATTTGACTCGACCCCCTCCCTCAATTAAACACCTCACGTAATTTATGGACGCCCCCTATTATAGGTAGCAGGCCCCCCCAATGCCCTGACATTGCAGTTGTTCATGAGTGACGGTAACCGCTTAGCATCAGGTAAAACTTAAGTTCGTTTGCATGTCATAGGAATTTCAATTATTATTATTACCAACGAGTCACGAAAACTAGTACCTAATATTTACGGTACAGTACCTAATAAACTTATTCAGACACTCGCGGTTTTCTATAATACTTGTAAGTCTTGTAGATACAGTGAGTGTGGTGTGTCGTGATGTGAGTTCGAGTTCCAGAGGTACTACCAAAAAGCGAACGAGAAAGAGGGTAGACAGATTTGTTTGGTCTTAAATCGACCCGCAGTATCCAGTCTTCTCGTGATCATGACGTTTGCAACAACGTTGAAATATCGAGACAACTCAATTAATTAAATATCGTGGTAAAAACCCGTTAAAAATGCATGAAAACAGTACCTAATATCGCCCGTATCTCACTATGATTACAAATATTAACCTTTCGTGTCCTTTCCGTATCTCAAGTAAAGTGCAGACTACTCAGTTACCTCGCTATAGAAGAGTATACCATACTCAATCAACTTAAAGTTAACTTTACAAAATCAATTTTAGTTTACTATTTTCGACGTAAAACAGTTATTACGGTTAACCACAAACCTTAAATGGGCTGTGGTTTACAAAACGTGGGCTATTAAAATATTGATGCTCTTGAGATTTACGAGATTTGATGTGAAGTATGTACTTAGCAAGAAAATCAACAGTTCTTATATTGTTTCTTTCGTCCGAGATATGAAGGCAACGAATATTCACATTTACGATAGACACATGTTTTTGAATATTGGAATGCTCATACTTACTTATGTTTAAACAAGCAACAAAAACCTTTTAATTTCATAAAAAATTTGAGAAGTGTCATGGGACACCCGAATAGAACGAAGTTCCTTTCGATTAAAAGATATCTTATATATTTTTTTCCTAACGTAACGGCGATAAGGAACGTGTTTTAAAAGATTTTGATCACAGCGCCATCTAGCGATAATCATCTAAAACAAAAAAAGTGTCGTGACAACTTTTCGTAAGATTTTTTCCGTCTAGCCCTCTTTCACAACGCGCGATAAGGAACTTCGTTCCAATATTCACATTTCCAAAAAGAATTAGCAATGTTATAAGCTTTTTTTTTGTAACTACTATACAGCAACTCAAATACTTTAACGCTTGCACCATACAATAAAATCAGATAATAGTAGGTACCTAGTAGATAATGTTTTATGTTATTACGGTCACCATGATATTATATATGTCTGCACCACATAATGAAAATGAGTTCCGCGATTCGATTGAATAGGTACCACTTTCATTTTCAATTTAAGTTACAGACATAATCGGATTGAAGACAGCAAAAAAAAAATGATTGAGCAATCTGTACATCTATGGATTGGAGCTGACGGCCCTCTTCATGGTAAGTGGTCCAATGGATGGTGATAACTTTTTTGGTACATTCAATAGGCCCTGAAAGTATTAGACTGTTATCAAAATGTAGTTATACTATACTACGGGCAGAACAACACCTTCCGTTAAATGTCTTGTCAAATAAAAAGTTATCTTTTGACTTTAGATTCCAGTTTGCCAACTAATTTTGTTGCACACGCCTTATAATAGACTCAACTATTATGTGACTCGTTGCGATGCGATCAGCTTTGGATGTGCGCTGACCTTTAACCTTACCACAATTATTGTTCCGTGCAGTCATCGAAGTCAATCGCATTGGAAATCGAAAGTCATTACTATTCAATGCGTAGGCGTAATGCGATAATATTATCCTTAACCGCATTCATTTACCAATAAGGATTGAAGAAAGTGCCATGATAAAAGAAAGGCTCTGTTTTGTTGCACTAAAGCTAGATAATTTCAATTTTTTTTTCAATTTAAATTGTTATTTTTGATTCAAACTGGATTGAATAAGAATAAGAATGATTGAAAGAACTGAATAAAACATCAATTAACTATTTTCAAAAGACATCTTCGAGTTTATTGAAATCAACTGCTGATCTTTTTTTTGAGTTGGGACAAGATGCGTTAAGCACTATGGCGCACCGCCTCTGATCCACTTGATCGTAGGCCTCTTCAAACACTCAAAATTTACTGAACGTTACTACTGGCTGATGACCCCTACTCCAGAACAACAGAACCTTTCAGTCTTCTACTCTGAAAACAACACGGTCTGTCCTTAAAAGCTAATTTAGTTCTATAGTGGATCTCCTTTATTACAGCAGCTCGGTATCGGCAAATCGTGTTGACATTTAGGTGACTGTAATTTAAGCAGTGATCTTTTCCACAACTGTTTATGTCATAAAAGATGTCAGGAAGAGCTAATAATCTTCAAGGTATTTTATTTATTACGGCTTAAACTAAGTGTAAAGGACGCAATAATAAACTTTCCGTAATTTCATAACTGTTGCAAGAACATACCGGTGATTTTCTCGAAAAAATACCATTAACACAAATATACGCTAGTTGTTTACAAAACAAACCTAAGTTTATCTAATATAGTTCTTATTAGTACTGATTTAGAGGCTGTATTGGACCAAGAGTTAGGAAATGCATGGTAGTGGCCAGGTGGTTGATGGTAGGGCGTCAGTTGCGAATGCGCGCGTGCCGAACGCGCATGATCGGTAACTTTCGAATTTAGAACTGTTATTTTTTTTAATTATTCGGACTGACTTATGGAGGTAAGAGTTCAATTACAACTATTTTAATTTTTTGTTAATTTTAAATATTTTTGTTCCGAAATATTTTTTAATTACAACGAAATATTAAATAGGAAATTATGAGACTAATTAAAAATATTTTTATCCCAATACGGTTAGTATGTCATATCAAAATTGCTAATTCCAAATTAACTAATCGACATACTGTACTGTACCAACCCATTACTGCCCACTGTTGGGCTCAGGTCTCCTCCGAAGAGGGATAAGGCATAGTCCACCACGCTTGCCTAGTGCGGATTGGGGACTTCACATATCTTCAAAGGATTTTTAGAATCCTTTTCCGACATGCAGGTTTCCTCACGATGTTTTCCTTCACCGTTTTTAGCCAGTGGTGTTGTGAAAAATTGCACATAAATCTTTTTCATATTAAGATTTAGAGGTACAAGCCGGATTTGAACCCGCGACTTCCCGTTTGGAAAGAAGCGCTTCGACCACTCGGCCACCACGACTTAGTTTTATAATAAATATTTCGTCATATTCCGCTTTCGACTAGATTCAATACATAATTAAAGTCATAATATTTTATTGCTATCGGATTATCAAATAATCGTAAAACTTAAAATTTCGAGTAAACCATGATATTATACGTTGAAAGTGTTATTATTTAAATAATTACTGTTGTTAAAAGACGTCACCCAAAGCTCAAAGTTTGTTGTCTAACAATACATTAGTGTTGTATCGGTTGTGTCGCGACGGGAAAGTGTGCCGCAGTGTGTAACGCGTCGCGCCATACAAAAAATTTGGTACAAATAACCTTTAGACCCTTTTTAATTGAAATTGACGAACACGAAATTGCGCGGGCTCACTAGTACTTAATAATCTTAAATGAAACGCATTCTAAGATGCAGATGTAGGAAGGGGGTGTCGCGACGGGAAAGCGTGCCGCAGTGCGTAACGCGTCGCGCCATCGGACGCTGAGTGTGAGCGGTTGGAGGTTTTAGTGAGGTTCAACTCCCACATACCACGCCCGCGGGGCGGGTGGGGATCCGCCGATTTCCTCCAACTAAAACAAAAAAAAATAAGAGTTCCAGCAGCCAGGTCCGCAGTTCCGTGTTGGAGTATATTATGAGAACTATTAACCAAGTATTCAGCTTGCCTCAAATACCCACCCAAAAATTGCGACTAGCTCTCAGGCCGTAATTAATCCAGTAACTGTAATTAAAGAAGCTTGTCAAAGTAATTTAATTGAACTGCCATTTATATTACTCAACGAAAAATCCGGCGTGTCTTAATTTTCCTATTGCCTAAGCAAAACCTAGAAATCTAAACCTAATCCACCGTATCGTTAGTTACGAAACCGAAGCAAATAAATATCGTTTCAAAATTAAGAAATTTATAAGTTTTCCAACGCCTTGAGTTTTATGCTCAATTTGTTTAGGATCAAACTGAATTAAGTTGTCTGTGGTAATTGTGGATAATTACAATTTTAATGAATAATAAGATAATTTATTTTTTGGACAATTTAGAAAGTTAAACTTTGCACTTTATACATTTATGCTCAGAAACACAGGTTCAATTCATTAGCGAAAAATTCAACAATTGTGATTTTTTTATAGTCAATAAAATAAGGTGCAATATGACTGAGCAACAAAGAATAAAACTACAGCATTGATTATCATGAGACCAGCCATAGTGAACGGGAACAATTTTTTAATTACTGTCTAACTGGTGATATGTAACCTATATCATAGTTCATTCATCACACATTAGTTTTAAGAGTGCTCCGAAGAATTATTCGAGATGATTCCGACATCTCCGTTCTATCATCGCACCACCCGTCGTCGAGGTGGAGTTCATCCTTACTATTTGGAACCACCGCGGTCATCCACGGTCCGTTTCAAAAATTCTTTTCTGCCACGCACCATCCGACTGTGGAATGAGCTCCCCTCTTCGGTGTTTCCCGAGCGCTATGACTTGTCCTTCTTCAAACGAGGCTTAAAGAAAGTCCTTAAAAGGTAGGCCGTTGGTAGCGGCACCGCAGTATCCGCTGACATTGCAGAGGTCCATGAGCAACGGTAACCGCTTACGATCAGGTGGCCCGGTAGCTCGTCTGCCTACAAGGCAATAAAAAATAAAAAAAAATATCAAAAAAATGTAGTCGTAACACACAATTCTGTGAATTTACCTCAAAAAGTATCATAATTATTACCATCCTTCAGTTTTATAGCTCTAGAAGTTATAATAAAGATAAGGTTAATGATAAAAACCCTTTTCCCTATGTTGTTTTCTTATTTTGGGAGGCCGTGCTTGTATTTAAATCCTACCTATGCCCGCTACTCCTGTAGGTATTTTACACAACTGTGCACGAACGTGTTACTCAAAAACTTGATTATATCCTACACCTCATTTGTGGTAATGGGGGATCACGCTATCGTTAATTGAACTGAACAAGATGATGCGCTAATTAATTGTGTTCGGAGAATCAGTAGAACTTCCTTCTTGGAGGTGGGCGATACATAAGACCTAGCGTCGAACGTGTTCCATCACCCTGCATAACCCTATGATGGGTTTTGGATTTCGGACGCTGAGTGTGAGCGGCAGAGAGGTGTTAGGTCCGTTTGACTTGCACATACCCTACTTGCGGGGCATCCTGGTAAATATGGAACGCCTTATAACCAACAGCGACCACCTTCCTCCAAAAAAGTCTTACTCAGCTCAAGCTTATTTGACAATCATAACTATATAAGTATATTCTACATGCAAAACTTTAAGTATAGCCTTCATTCCGCCTGTTTCTTGTAGAACAATTTAAAAGACATAATCACCAGACGAAAAGAAAGTAACATGATGACGCCAATATAACCTAAAGTACAATTATCTATAACACAAATTACAGCGTTCAATCATCTCTACAATCACAATTACATAACGGTCTACGTAACAATGTTATTAGCCTTAGTTCTTGAAAGTGAAAGAATCCGGCTCGAAGGATCAGAAGCTTTTAACCGTTTAAAATTGAGTCACTTCAGTCCATACCTACTAGTCGTGAAGCTTAACGCGGCCTTTTTAAAGGGACAACATTGTCTTACAAGGAAAAGAAAAAAACAATGATAAAATCTATTAGTAAAGCATCGATTTTAAAGGATTTATTATTGCAGATTTTAGAGAACGATAGGATATTTGTGTTAAAAGTTATAATTTATTTAATTGAAGTCATTGCCAACGAACATTAAAATTACATTCCATAAGAAGTTTCCGAAAAGAATGTATAAGAATCTTCTTCTTCTTTTTTTCCCTTGGACCTCGTCCACCAGGACTCGGGACGATTCGCCAATGTCAAGTGAGACAAATACACCGACTCAAAGATACTAAGCCATATTATACTATAGGTACTAACTATATGAATCTTAGTATAAAAAACTATAAACCCCGACTCATTACTCGCTTCACCAAGAAACTCAGTCTTCCAGGATTGTATCCCTGCTCGTAGAATTCAATTACCTATTATCTATTTATTTATCAGAGAGCACATGGATTTTAGTCTTATGTACACCAAATCTTTCTTATACAAAAATGTATATAAAAATGAATTGCTGTTCGTTAGTCTCGCTAAAACTCGAGAACGACTGAACCGATTTGACTTATTTTAGTCTTGAAATATTCATAGAAGTCCAGGGAAGGTTTAAACGGTGAGAAAATTTCCTTATGTGACGCAGACGAAGTTGCGCGGGCCAGCTAGTTGCAAATAAAACTTACGAAACACCAGTAACACAGTCCTGTGTACTATACGCAAATGGCAATTTTTACTTGGAAAACCTGTATCGTTAGCGACAACGTAAGATTATATATGAAGTAACAACTGGTTCTATATTTCCTATCGTTCTAGGGTAGTAGAACGACTACGTAAGAACTTTACTGTTCCTTTCGACATTTTCTTAGAAGACCTGTTGGGTTTTGTTTTGGTGTTTTTCGCACGTAGGTATAGCGTCATTCTCGACGTCATTATTACGTACCAAGAATCACTAAATATTCGTAGTAGGTATAAAGCAAAGTTGCTTCACGCTGTATTAAGGAATCTAATCCCGGACCATTTTTAATCCTGAAAATTCCGGGATCGAAATGGTTTTCCCAGGAATTTCAGGATTAACAAAATATCGGCAACAGATTATCTTAAATATTTTGTACATTATGTTTTAACATAGATAATCATTTATTTATCATATTATTATTAATGTTATGTAATATTACCAAATTTGTTTTTGAGATGCTATTCAAATTTAACAACAAAGTTAACCGTCTCCTTTGTTGTTGATATTTACAACAAAGTAGGTCCCTAGGTAGAGGTTAATTTACCTTTGTCACTGACCCACTGACACAGGATTGCGTACAACTTGTGAATTCACATAATATTGAAACCGAAATATTACATAATGAATACCAATCACAAGTTTTTATGTAAATTTGCTTTAAGTCGTTTTTTCATCTTAATATTGCAGTTTTGCTAAGTAACTCAGTTATAAGATAAATAGTTTTTTTTTGGGTTGGAGGAAATCACCGGATTTCCACCCGCCCCGCTTGTGGGATATGTGGGAGTTGAACCGCGCTAAAACCTCCAACCGCTCACTCTCAGCGTCTGAACCCCGGCTGAGGCCAGAACCCAGCACGGGGTTATGAGGGATGGCGCGACGCGTTACGCACTCAGCACTGTTTCTCGTCCCCCCCCCCCATAAGATACATAGTAATACTTTTCAAAAGTATTTTACATTGTGCAACGAAATATTTTAAATTTCGTTTTACAAAAATCTTATTACCTACTTTCTTTTGTGTGTAGTTTAGTATAAATAGAGAATGGCCTAAAATTTATAATACACTTTCTCCATTTTTTAATGAAGTAAAAATAAATTTATAAGAAAATCTTCGTATAATGTATAGCCTGGTACAAAGTAAAAATATAAGTTATGATAAGTATATAGAAATAAATAAAATTGTAGAGTCTGTTTGTGATATTACATCGAGCGTTTTTTACGAAATGCATTAAATGGATTTGGATAATCTTTTGTCTGTCTGTCTGTTTGTAAAGATTACTTTCTGAACTGTCTAGATTGATTTTTAAAAGAGTTTCACTGGTATATAACTGATGTGTTGAGAAGCAACATATCCAGTAAAACATTGTAGTTTTTTTATTACGCATAGGTAAGTTTTCAAGTCTTGGTGGGGTAGTGGTCGAAGCTCAATTTGTTAAGGATCAAACTGATTTAAGTTGTCTGTGGTAATTGCGGATAATTACAGTTTAAATGGATATTAATTTTGTCAATTTAGAAAGGTAGTTGTACGGAAGGTCGCGGGTTCAAATCCGGCCGGCTTGTACCTCTAAATCTAAATGTGAAAGAGATTATGTGCAATTTTTCACAACACCACTGGCTAAAAACGGTGAAGGAAAAACATCGTGAGGAAACCTGCATGTCGGAAAAGGGTTCTAAAGATCCTTTGAAGATATGTGAAGTCCCCAATCCGCACAGGGCAAGCGTGGTGCACTATGCCTAATCCCTCTTCTGAGGAGACCTGAGCCCAACAGTGGGCAGTAATGGGTTGGTACAGACAGACAGATACAGACAAATTTTCAACGTAATATCATGGTATAGGAAAAACGAACGTTCCATACTACCAGTAATACCATGCATACGAGCAATTTTCTAAATTACAATGTGGAAAAGCGAAAATGTAGCAAAACTCCATTGTTTACACGCTCACTTTGCCGCCAAAATTGTTGAAAGTTTAAAAACAAATGAATAATTTTTATATTTGAAACAATTGTACAACTTTCTCACTTTATTTTTCAATTTAAAATGATGTAGGTTAAAACGGAAGTCAAATTCTACCAAGATTTATACGGATATTGAAATCGGTTCAAGATGGTGTTTTTCAATAATACCTAGGTGTATATTAATTCAGGTCAATGTTTAAAACACTTTATAAAAGTACCGTATTTCGGAAGATAATTCACCTTAATAATATTTATTGTTAAATACAAATATGGCGCTGCAAGGTAAAGTACATTGTTCTTGACACGAAACTTTTTATAATCAAAATCTACTTTTACTCAAGAATGGCAAGTTCACGTGTGATGTCATAAAACCCTTGCGAAATGCAGGTTTAAGTACTGAGTTACCACAAAATATTAATTATACAGAAACAAGATATTATACAAATCGCGCTTAACGAACCCTCACTGTTTTCAAACGGTTTTATTGAGCTCACCTCGTTTGTTTTATTTATTCTTCCGTCAAATTTAGTAATTCAAATTTCACCCTCTTCCTGTGTAGACAATTGACGTGCCCAACGGTTTTATAATTCCCACGACTGTATCTATTTTACTATTTTTTGGTTTTTAGTACATTTATCTTAAACACTGCAGTGTATGTTTAACATAAAACCGTTTAACTTAAAAAGTTTTTTACCTATTTTTATTTTTGAGAAGGATGAAATCCCACTCTGGTCAAACAGCACTAAAACCTCCTCACACTCAGCGTCCGAACCCAGACTGAAGTTGGAATCAACCCCCTGACACCAAAGCTTGTGTAAAAAAAGAAAATAAAGTCAATACAGGTAGTATTTCGACAGGTCATTCACCCCACGTCAGATTGCCCAAAGTTACACCACCACCCTGTATATACTTAAATCTACTTACAAAAGAAAGCAAAAGAAATTTGTAAAACACTTGAAGTATCGACATCGACTCGACAATTCATCCAATCACCTTCCTTTTCTGCCTCTCGCTGACCGTAGACTCCTGAGGGACCAAGTATTTCTGTGCAAACTGTTGAATAATGACATTGATTCTCCGTACCTATTAAGTAAATTATATTTGAAATGTTCTCGCCTATCCGCGCGTACCAAAAATACTTTTTCTACACTAAGTGCTCGAACGAACTACGGTTCGAACGCTTTTATTCATAGATCGTGTGAAATATACAATTCGAGGTTCACTGACGTAGATATATTATATTTGTCAACTGCCAAATATAAACAGGCTATTGTAAAGTCACTTAACGGTTGTTATTCGGAAATTGTTTGATTTACATTTAATTAATTTTGAATTCATAATTTTATCTAATAATTTAATTTCGTGATTTGTTTTATTTGTAAATTTTTAATCTAATTGAATATTGTATTGTTTCTATCTTGTTATATTCTGCTCAAATACCAACTCCACTATCTCCTATCTGTGTATTATTTAACGGTGGAAACGTTTGTGGTCTATGTATAACCTATGTAATCATGTCCATAAGTTTTAAAATGTACTGTTGTTTCCTTAAATAAATAAATCTATAAAACTACACAACGGACTCTGATGCGTTTTTACTAATCAGAACTATTTAAGAAAATGCTTTATATGTTTACTACATATTACATACATATTATTATTAAGGAAGAGAAACTCTTATAATTTAAGAGCTTTTTGATGTGATGTCGTAAACAACATGGCGCCGGTCAACTAATGTCAGGATAAAATACAAACTACTCTATGAAACAGTAAACTTTCTTAACCAACAATTAAGAGTTACAAACAGTTTACATAAGCGTAATGATTAGACCATGACGATCATTTACTAAATACGAAGCCGTTATATTTAACTGAAATAAAACCGAAACACTAGTCGAGATACAAACGCGAAGGTTCACTTCAAAAATAATACATTTCAAAGTGCAATTTGATTAGTTCACCGTAGTCATAACAACCTCAAAATCTTTTATATAATTTATGTGTTAATTTATAATGTATCGTAATAAATGCCAAGAAGTATTTACTATCTGTATCAATCTACGCCATTGATCTGAAAAGAACTGGAAAAACAATCTCAGGGGGCATATCATTTTTTGCACATTACAACAACTTTTCCTATACAAATCTGCCAGTTTTGTTGTGAAAGGTAAATATTTAAATGAGTTATAGTATTTTTTTACATTTCTAGAATATTCACAGATTATTTATTCAGACCTCTAGAAGTTTAGGTTATTGTTTTGTTTTTCAACAGTTTTCTTTTTCAGATAGAGAATTGAGTTTTCAGTTTTAATTCCTAGTCCATATAGGTAGACGAATATAAAATACAATTCGAAATACAAAACTGCGTTAACAAATGAAAAATTTCAACAAATCCCGTATTCAAATCTCTGTACTCGCTGTCTTAAATCCACTGGTCAAACACTTTCACTGGCTCAGTTTTTTATTTTTATTTTTTCTTTTACAGATACAATAACTTCGGACAGATTGTGAAGTGCAGTGAACGGTCAGTGTTGTGATATTAATCTGTGCAAGTGTTGTGTTTTGAGGTTCGTTCAAAAATGGTAAGTGCATAAATTAAAAATGTCATAAGTACCTAGTGATTAATTTTTATATTTGTTATTGTACAAAAAATATAGTATTTTTCAACTTATTCAAACACTCGCGGTTTTCTATGATACTTTCATGCATTTTGAACGGGTTCTTACCACGATATTCAATTAATTTCATTTTAGAAGATAATTTTTGCCCCGTACCATTCCGATTTGGAATGAACTCCCGTCCGCGGTGTTCCCGGAGCGCTATGACATGTCCCTCTTTAAACGAGGTTTAAGAAAATTCCTGTATAGGTAGGTGATAAATAACAGCCCCTCTTTGCCTTGGCATTGCAGAGGTTCATGAGCGACGGTGACCGCTTATCATCCGCCATCGGGTGGGCCGTAGGCTCGTTTATCTATCTTGGAATAAAAAAAAAAGTAGAGTACCAGCCAAGGCAAGTAAAACGAATCCAAACACGATGGCTCTATCTCTTTTAGTACTAGAGTTCTTCTTTACCTTTCGAAGTTCCGGTTCTATCAATTTCATAGCACCATATAATTTCATTCTCACGTAATATGTGTGAAAAATATCAGGTCAATCAGAAAAATAACAAACATTCACAAATCAATGCAAGCGATTTCGTTTTTATCCCTACTTTTCTACTAAATATTATAAATACAGGGTGTCCCAAAACTATGCGACATGAACGGGAAGTACCTTAAATATTAGAGATAGGTCGTTTTGCTGAAACGAAACATCATTTTATTTTTGTTGTTTAATAATACTGCAATTTTAGTTTTGATGTTTAATAATACTGCATTCACAGATTTTTTCGTAAATTGCTTGGTTTGTCTGAAAATCGAGCTAACAAAATCGGCAAAAATCTACACCCTGTATTTCTATGAGGTCAATTGAAAGAACAGTTAATTATAAATAATCTTTGCAATAAACATAGTGTCTTAAACAAAAGGAACAAGGTGAAACTGTGATTCAAAATTTCAAGAACCACTAGGTTTGATATGCACTAATGAGTAGGTACATAAGTAAATCCAGTTCAAGTCAAAAAAGCTTGTAAAATCTAAATAATGTGCCAGATTTTAGCCATAAAATCAGTTAATTAAGGTTAATAACTAGAACAATTAAAATGATCGCGTGTGTTACTACAGCTTCCTAACACGCTCTAAAACATAAGACATGTGTTACATATGTTATGTAAACTGAATCTTGTACTATTATAACGTTTTCGTAATGTGTGAAGATTGAAGAACGGTAGTGACGTTGTTTTATAGCTGTTATTATTTATTAAGTTGAATTAAATGCAATATTTTTGACAATATAAATACTTATGTTAATTTGTTGACAATATTTCAAAACGTATTGATTTTATCAAATAGTTAAGACTATTTCTGTGATACAATAATTTACATTAAAGGCTTTTTAAATTCAAGTTTTTAAGATCCTGCATATCATGTAGCAGTAGTTCTAGCTAAAACAGATAAAACGAGCCCAAACACGACGGGTCTATCTTGCTTGTGTGGCGCGTCTTCGTTTAATCTGTGTTTGTAAACGTACAGAATAATATTACGAGTCAAACTGCCACCTTTTAAATAATCCACTTTAGTAAAAAAGTATAAAGGTTGTAGTCTTTACCAGTCAACCAGAGATGTTAAGTAACCAGTTGCTCAAAAACTCCCATTTACTTCTTTTTCCAGAACCCTGTCCAGAATCGGAATATTTATATTTTCAAACTACTAAAAATCACAATCATTTTGCGTCAATTCAAATGAGTATCTACTAGTTCACAATATACGTGATAGGAATCGATACGGTAAAATCGATTTAATTTTATCACTTAGTGTTCATTGTTTTTTAAGATTTGCGATTTGGGAATTAATTTATTGCGTGAATTGAAAAAAAAACGTAACGTTTTCGATGAACGTTATTTCAATAATCAGTATGCAGGATAATTGTGTTGTGCACTATTATCAGAATTGTATTGGTGCCGAAACGTGCTGGTATTTAGGTATAAATTGTATTTTAGAAGATTCGATAGAGCGTAATTGGACTGCGAGGAAAATTTTGACTGAATACTAGATACAGTTGCATTTAGATATTCCAAAATGCAAGATGCTAAGTGAAAATACTCGACGCGGAAAAGCGTTACGAAATTATAATATTTAATGTATAATTTTCTTCTTTCGGCGAATCGAAGGTGAGTTATGTACTCGCCATTTATATTGATGCCTAGCCCTTTCCAATCCAGAACCTTGAAAACATCCTCCAGTGCAGCGGAGAACAGTTTTGGTGATATGACATCACCCTGTCTCACGCCGCGCTCTAGAGGTATTGGTTTCGAGGTCTGGCCTCTTTCTTTTTTAGAATGCATACTGATCCAAAGTGTAATTTTCAAATGTTACATTTATTGAAATTTTTGATATTAATTAAGAATAAATCAGTACCTCCTTCCTTTAATTTTGACTAATAATTCTACTTAGTGTTTATAAAACCGCAGCGTTTTGAGACGTTATTACTCACCGTATGTTTAAGTAGATGCAGCTGATATAAATAATGCAAGGCGATGCGCTTATTCGCCCGTACTCCTGTAAACTTTAAATAAGATCCTTTAAGATCCTGAATATCATGTACCTATCAGTAGAGTGCTAGCCAAGACAAGTAATATGAGCCCAAACACGACAGATCTATCTTATTTAGCCATAGATCAGCGCCATTTTGTCATATTATTGTATTGTCATCTGCGTGTAAAATGTCAGCTCAAACTAAAACTACGAAATTTGTCAAATTTAGCTTGCAAATTCCACCCGAACTTACATAGTTACAACCAGTGCAAGTTGATATAAAGCTTGAAAAATGGATAAAATTTTTCATAACATTCAAGCTTCTACTATTATCCAGACCGAAGTTATAAGGTGTCAAAAATGGCTGTATCATAATAATATTATGAGATGAGATCGAAAAAAGATGTTACGACCGCTTTTTTTTTGAGTTGTATGACGCATGTGGGAATCGGGCGATATGGGAGTTGAACCGCACATTGGTCAACCACTGACACTCAGTGTTCGGACTCCAACTGAGACCGGAACCAAGCACAGCGTTATGCGGAACAGCGTTACGCACTTCGGTACTCATGTTAGGTCACGCCGCTTCTTTTTGCTCGACTTGTGGCAATTCCGTACCCCAAATCCAATGTTACAAATTGCTTTTAACTTAAATGTCCATCATTACTTTCATCACTAATATGCGCTTACGTCACCCGAATGTAACGGATTACGGAAAGAATGCCACAGAGTATAAAACAGATTACTTTTTAAATATCGAACGTGAATATGACATAACAGTACATTCAATGTGTTATAGAACACACATGGTTGTCGACGTTGCTTCGTTTGTGCTAATTTGTTTTTTTTAGAATATACAAATAAGGTTGAAGTGAAAGAAGTATTTATTTAGGTCTTGGAATATTAAGCTGGTGCTAAGAATGCTGTAGTGTGTAACACATCGTACCGTTCAGCGTAACACTGTGCTGTTCGACTCCCACAATTTTCCTGAAAAAACACGATCATAAACTGTTTCTTTTTACGCAACTTCAAAAACAGGACGATGTACCTACTAAATTTGATTTTGTTTTAAATCATCATTTTACATAAGACCTTACTATATGAGTTCTAGTTTTGTAAACCACCTCGTAGGCAAATCGGTTAAAATCCTATATTAAAAAAACTTGAGAGGTGTCAAGGGACACCCGGATGAAACGAGGTTCCTTTCGATTAATTACTGAGGGAATTGTAATAAAATTTTATTTTTTTAAGTTATGTAAAATATTTTGATCACAGCGCCATCTAGCATTAATCATATAAAACAAAATAAGGAATTATTTTAAAAGATTTTAATCACAGCGCCATCTAACAACTTTTTCATAAGAATTTCCGTCTAGCCCCCTTTCGATAACGTGCGATAACGAACTTCATTGCAAAAACAATACAGATTAAAAATAAATACATTTTATTGTTTAGAATCTAACATAAATTCAAAATATTTCAAGTCTCTCAGTTTGTCACATTCAAACAAACTAACAGTCTTGTTTATATTAGTACGATTCTTGACCTGCATCGTACAACAAACTATTACAAAGTAATCCTTCCTCTTCACGCGGAAATCGATACAATTGAATTGCAATTCGAATAATCGGATATATTTGAAACAAAACCTTAATAAACTAAGCTTTCTTCCCTTGTAATAAAGACCAATTTCCCTTGAATAATGTTAAGCAATGAGCGAAAGTGTATATATATTTTTACTCTCACTATCTAGAACGGTCACGGTCGATGTTTTGTTATGAAACTGCACAATGTGAGGTGCTAATTAAACTAAAATGACACACATATTTGTGTGTAGTTTATTTTTTATTACATGTCCAGTCTGTGACTTTGTAAAATATTCGAATCTGCCTATTTTACAAGCTTTATTTTAACTTGCACTGGATGTAACTACATATGTCCCTCTACAACTACATATATGTATGTAAGTTCAGGAAGAATTTTGCGAGTTGAATTTGACCAACTTCCCGGTTTCCGACTGAGCTAAAACTTAGCATGCATAGCTATATCGCGTGACGATGTAATAATATGATAGACCCGTCGTGTTTGAGTTCGTTTTATTTATCTTAATTAGCAATTTACTGCTACTTGATATCCAGGATCTTAAAAGCTTGTATTTAAAGTGTGTTCTTTAAAACAAAGTATGTCTTTACTTACATACATATATGTACACAAAATTTTACAAAATGGAATTCAGTTCCAAGATTACCTACATTTGATTACTAGCCTACTTCTACGGGGGCGACGCGACGGGAAAGAGTGCCGATGGCGTAACGCGTCGCATCGTCCCTCATAACCCCGTACTGGGTTCTGGCCTCAGCCGGGGTTCGGACGCTAAGTGTGAGCGTTTACCGGTTTCCGGTCGTATGCGGGGTTCCTCAGGGGTCGGTCCTCGGACCTCTCCTTTGGAATGTCGGGTACGACTGGGTGCTGAGAGGCGCCCTGACCCCGGGCCTGAGCGTGATCTGTTACGCTGACGACACGCTCGTCATGGCCCGGGGTCAAGACTTCAGAGAGGCTACCCATCTCGCCACAGCGGGGGTGGCCCTCGTCGTCGGTCGTATTAGGAGATTGGGCCTCGCGGTGGCGCTCAATAAATCCCAGGCCCTGTGGTTCCACAGGGCTGGGGTGACGCCACCTGCAGGGGCCCAAATCGTGGTTGGAGGCGTCCCAATAGAGGTCGGGGTGCGATTGAAGTACCTCGGCCTCATACTGGACAGCCGTTGGACCTTCCGGGCCCACTTTACGGAGCTCGTCCCCCGACTGATGAGGACGGCCGGCGCTCTGAGCCGGCTGCTTCCGAATCTCGGGGGACCAAACCGTGTCGTGCGCCGCCTCTACGCGGGGGTGGTGCGTTCGATGGCCCTGTACGGCGCGCCCGTTTGGGCCGGACCGGGAAACCGGACAGCAACTGTTGTCCGGCTCCTGTACCGGCCGCAGCGCGTCGTAGCTATCAGGGTCATCCGCGGATACCGCACCGTCTCCTTTGAGGCGGCGTGTGTGCTGGCTGGGACGCCACCTTGGGACCTGGAGGCGGAGGCGCTCGCCGACGATTATCGTTGGCGTTGCGACCTCCGCGCTCTGGGCGTTGTGCGTCCCATCAGAGCCGCGGTACGGGACCGGAAGGCCCAATCTCGACGGTCCGTGCTGGAGGCGTGGTCAAGACGCTTGGCCAACCCCAGCTGGGGTCTAAGGACCGTCGAGGCGATTCGCCCTGTCCTGGAGGACTGGGTGAGTCGTGGCGAGGGACGTCTCACCTTTCGTCTGGTGCAGGTGCTGACCGGGCATGGTTGCTTCGGGAAGTACCTGCACCGGATACAGGTCGAGCCGACGACGAGGTGCCATCATTGCACAAGCGACCTGGACACGGCAGAGCATACGCTCGCTGTCTGCCCCGCATGGGAGGAGCAGCGCCGTGTCCTGGTCGCACAAGTAGGGCAGGACTTGTCGTTGCCGGGCGTCGTGGCATCGATGCTCGACGACGACGAGTCCTGGAAAGCTATGCTCGACTTCTGCGAGTCCACCATCTCGCAGAAGGAGGCGGCGGGGCGGGAGAGGGAGAGCTCTTCCCTCCCCGACCAACCCCGTCGCCGCCGACGTCGAGCGGGGGGCCGACCTCGGGAGTTGTCCCGGGACCTGGCCCCCTAAGACTACCGGGTCCACCAACATCGGACCCGAGGGGTGCTGCGCTAGGCATCAGCGCGCACCCTCCGTGCCATCTGTACGGGGGATGGCAAGCCGTGCTCCCCGACCCGGGCTGGCCCTGGGCCGGCCTGGGCCGAGGGAGACCCTACATCACACGGCCCCATCTTGGCGGGCCTTAATTGGCCCGTCCACCGAGTGAGCCGGTGGTCGTTTCACCGACGGCTGCCGGTTCGACGTCCGGGGGTGACGGGGCGATACGTAAGCGACAATCGCGAACGCGTCCTGTCACCCCTACCACATCGGATGTCGAGCGTGAGAGGCGGGAGGTTTTGGTGCGGTTCGACACCCACATACCCCACTCGCGGGGCGAGTGGAAGTCCGGCGATTTCCTACCGTCCAAAAAAAAAAAAAAAAAAGTGTGAGCGGTTGGAGGTTTTAGTGCGGTTCAACTCCCACATACAGGGATCCGGTGATTTCCTCCAACTAAAAAAAAAAAGCCTACTTCTACAAAATTATGGAAATGGAAATCATAATTGTAAAACTATTATTCTATCCGTTACGTGTAGATATTCGATTGCATTTAGTATTGTAATTTAATTACATTGTAATCAAATTGCAATGGTAGGTATATTTTGCAATAGCATTACAATGTGCCTTAACAGGGCTTATTGGTACAGTTAACAATAAATAGTATATTAAAACAAACAAACAACCTCTAAATGTTAGTGTGAGAAAGATTTGTGTGCAATTTTTTACAACGACACTGGGTAAAAGCTCTGAAGGAAAACAACATGAGGAAACCTACATGCTGGAAAAAGATTCTAAAAGTCCTTCAAAGATATGTGAAGTCCTCAATCCGCATTGTGTAAGTATGGTGGGCTATCTCTGATCCTTCAACTGAGGTGACCTGAGCCCAGCAGTGGGCACTAATGGCTTGTTATAGTTACAGTACAGAGACTTTAATAACCTTTTTTATACTTAACTATTATATACGCATTTTACCTTTTAACCACAATAGCCTTAATTTATTGGAACGAAGTTCCTTATCGCGCGTTATCGAAAGGGGGCTAGACGGAAAAAAATCTTACGAAAAGTTGTCACGACACTTTTTTAGTTGTCACGACACTTTTTTTGTTTTAGATGATTATCGCTAGATGGCGCTGTGATCAAAATCTTTGAAAACACGCTCCTTATCGCGCGTTACGTTAGGAAAAAAAATATAAGGTATCTTTTAATCGAAAGGAACTTTGTTCTATTCGGGCGTCCCATGACACCTCTCAAGTTTTTTCTTACACTTTCTTAGAGTGAAATCTCTAATTACAAATACCAAAGTAAGTACTGATCAATACAATACTGCTCGTTAACTTTGTCTAATGAAGATATGGTGCAACTGTAATCAGTTTTATTGTTAACTTTGATTACTTTTCTAATGGTATATGTACATTATTGTACTTACATGTTTCGACATTTTATTTTCTGTGTCTAGGTTTGTTTGTTCAAATGATGTTTTTTGAAACTTTAGCCTGCAATGTTTGTATAAGTTTTTGGAATGTGTGTTGAAACAATTTTCAGCAGGTAGAGCTAATCGGTTCGATTGTAAGACGTCAACGTTATTTTTAATACTCTTCACAGTGACTTAAAAGCCGCGTTTAAGTAATAACCCACCGTTAATCATCACCTTGACCATAGCAGCCGGGCATAGACGAAATTGGCCTGGCATGCCAACAAGTTAAACTTTTGTTTTTGATTGGATTAAATATTATTATAATGTTTTAATAAACACCTCCAGAAATATAAAAAATATCAGGTTTTTCAATCTTAATATATAATCTTATAGTAACACAACAAGTTAATAATTTTAAGTATTTGTATATAGGTACATATTTAGAGGAACAATCTAGTCTTCTCATTATTGTATGTTTATTATTTTATTGATTATGTGATTGTTACTTTTTTTGCATGTCTAATGAAGAAAATATTATAAAACTTATTTATTATTTTGGTAAAGATTTGTCTTAGGCTTCTACGATTTAGTTTTGAAGTTAATTTATAAAATAAAGGTTCATTTTACAAAAAAAAAAATGTTTGTTACAAGAAATTGCAATAGACTTTATTCAGAGCATAATGTTATCTTAACACTGACTGTTAAAATAAGTACTCCTCGAATTCAGCGAAATAATCTTCGTTTGACTGAAATTCTCCCTAACTTCCTGCCTAGGTGATTTAAAGGATGGTAAAATTTAACGATTTTCTCAGCCTGTATTACACTAAAACGTAGGATCGTAAAAATGAAGTACGTTTACACTTTAAAATACTAAAAAATGGTGAATATTGTGGCTTTCGAAATATAAATGTTTTAGCCTATAGTCCGGTCAAATTAGACTAAAAAATAGGGGTAAGGTTACAATAATTCGCACTTGGCTGAATATTGGTAGGATTGTTCAATACACTATTATAATAGAAATGTGAAAAGTCCTCATCGATCCGGCACGTGCAAAAAAATTTACTCGTGGTCAAAGTCACAAAAACGTGTTTTTCGCGATTTTCAGCTAAATGGTAAGTTTTATCATAAAATTAGCTCAGACAAAAATTGTAGATCAGATAATTATGTATAAAAAATGTCTAAATACTAGGGGTGTGCGAATAATTCGAAAAGTTTCGAATAATCCGAAATTTCGAATAGTATCGAATTTGACTACGACGATGCATCGGAAATAGGACAAGAATTTGTATTTTGCAGATAATATCGACGCTGGAAAACAGAAAGGTCGTATTCTGTTAAATTGTCGTAACTAGACTAAGCACATGACCATAATCAGTTTTTTTTCTGCGTCGAATGGTCTGGGTCTCGTGGTTCTACGACGACTTTTTTTTTTAAAAAAACGCCCCTATTTTGAAAAACTTAAAAATAATAATTGTCGTAACTACTTAAAAATCTGGATATTTTTCCCTTTTTAGAGATACGCTAAGTACAATTTCGCGTTTTTTTACATAATTTAGTTACGCGGCTCCTGTTTACGAGTTTACCATGGTTACGCCGTTTTAGCGGGGTGTGTTTTATAAAACTTTGTTGTGTATGACGTTTTTACGGTTTGAGTTTATCCAAAACTTTGTAAGATCTCTCTAGTACTACCTTATGGTGGGTTATTGTAATAAACTGATACTACGTTACAGCAATATTAATGGGATAAATATTTTTCATTTTAGGTAAATAAGTCAAATCATAGATTTCGATAATTTTTGGTTAAGTCCAGTTTTATTGCATACGTCCCAGTCAAACAGTACAAGTCGTTGCCGTGTTAAAAAGTTGTCTCTATTTTTATGCTGCAAAAATTATTCAATATTTCGAGAAATCAACGTACACAATGTTTAATTTTCATATAGTTATAAATTAAAGTATATAACATCTGAATAGCAGGACTAGGTTGGTGCAATACTAGGTTGGTGCAATACTAGGTTGGCGCAATACTAGGTTGGTGCAATACTAGGTTGGTGCAGGACTAGGTTGGCGCAATACTAGGTTGGCGCAATACTAGGTTGGTGCAATACTAGGTTGGCGCAATACTAGTTTGGTGCAATACTAGGTTGGCGCAATACTAGGTTGGTGCAATACTAGGTTGGTGCAGGACTAGGTTGGCGCAATACTAGGTTGGCGCAATACTAGGTTGGTGCAATACTAGGTTGGCGCAATACTAGGTTGGTGCAATAATAGGTTGGTGAAATACTAGGTTGGTGCAGGACTAGGTTGGCGCAATACTAGGTTGGTGCAATACTAGGATGGTGCAGGACTAGGTTGGAGCAATACTAGGTTGGTGCAATACTAGGTTGGCGCAATACTAGGTTGGCGCAATACTAGGTTGGCGCAATACTAGGTTGGGGCAATACTAGGTTGGCGCAGTACTAGGTTGGTGCAATACTAGGTTGGCGCAATACTAGGATGGTGCAGGACTAGGTTGGCGCAATACTAGGTTGGTGCAATACTAGGTTGGCGCAATAATAGGTTGGCGCAATACTAGGTTGGGGCAATACTAGGTTGGCGCAATACTAGGTTGGCGCAATACTAGGTTGGGGCAATACTAGGTTGGTGAAATACTAGGTTGGTGCAATACTAGGTTGGCGCAATACTAGATTGGCGCAATACTAGGTTGGTGCAATACTAGGTTGGTGCAATACTAGGTTGGTGCAATACTAGGTAGGCGCAATACTAGATTGGCCCAATACTAGGTTGGTGCAATACTAGGTTGGCGCAATACTAGGTTGGCGCAATACTAGGTTGGTGCAATACTAGGTTGGCGCAATACTAGGTTGGTGCAATAATAGGTTGGTGAAATACTAGGTTGGTGAAATACTAGGTTGGCGCAATCAAACTGTCCAAGTCGTTGCACTGGCACCGTGTTAAAAAGTTGTCTCAATTTTATGCTGCAAAAATCAGTCAATATTTCGAGAAATCAACATACACAATGTTTAATTTTCATATAGTTATAAATTAAAGTATAGTTGGTGCAATACTAGGTTGGCGCAATACTAGGTTGGTGCAATACTAGGTTGGTGCAATAATAGGTTGGTGAAATACTAGGTTGGTGCAATACTAGGTTGGTGCAATACTAGGTTGGCGCAATACTAGGTTGGTGCAGGACTAGGTTGGCGCAATACTAGGTTGGTGCAATACTAGGTTGGCGCAGTACTAAGTTGGTGCAATACTAGGTTGGTGCAATACTAGGTTGGTGCAATACTAGGTTGGCGCAATACTAGGTTGGTGCAATACTAGGTTGGCGCAATACTAGGTTGGCGCAATACTAGGTTGGTGCAAAACTTAAGTGTGTTTATTATTTTTTTTTTTTTGCAAATATTTAAAACTGTTGCGGTCATGTGGGCTAGTGCAATACTAGGTTGGCGCAATACTAGGTTGGTGCAATACTACGTTGGTGAAATACTAGGTTGGTGCAATACTAGGTTGGCGCAATACTAGGTTGGTGCAATACTAGGTTGGTGCAGGACTAGGTTGGTGCAATACTAGTTTGGTGCAATACTAGGTTGGTGAAATACTAGGTTGGTGCAATACTAGGTTGGCGCAATACTAGGTTGGTGCAATACTAGGTTGGCGCAATACTAGGTTGGCGCAATACTAGGTTGGTGCAATAATAGGTTGGTGAAATACTAGGTTGGTGCAATACTAGGTTGGCGCAATCAAACTGTCCAAGTCGTTGCACTGGCGCCGTGTTAAAAAGTTGTTTCTATTTTTATGCTGCAAAAATTAGTCAATATTTCGAGGAATCAACATACACAATGTTTAATTTTCATATAGTTATAAATTAAAGTAAATTTGGCGCAATACTAGGTTGGTGCAATACTAGGTTGGCGCAATACTAGGTTGGCGCAATACTAGGTTGGTGCAATACTAGGTTGGCGCAATACTAGGTTGGCGCAATACTAGTTTGGCGCAATACTTGTTTGGCGCAATACTAGGTTGGTGCAAAACTTAAGTGTGTTTATTATTATTTTTTTTGCAAATATTTAAAACTGTTGCGGTCATGTGGGCTAGATTTCTTTTTTTCCTTTGTTATTAAAATAAAGAAAAATACATCTTTTTGTTCAAAATGTCTAAACATCGATGTTCTCAACATTGTTTAAAAACACAAGATATAAAATATCGAGGTGCAATACAAAAAAAAAATTTGCAATTTTACCTATTTTTTGTAATATTCCGTATTAGAGCAGAATACTCATCACCCTCTGGCAATATGTACTCTCTCTAAAAAATCACCCTGTATATATATCCTATAGCCTTCCTCGATAAACAAACTTTCCAAAACTGAAAGAATTTTTGAAATCGGACCAAAGATTTTAGTCTAATATATTATTTGAATATTACAAGTTGTATCATTAAAAATTTACTCCGGTAAGCAGTTTTCCTCCACTTACCAATATTAATGACATTGTTTTGAATATATTCGATATTTCGTATCACAATCTACTTTTTACAAATTTTATATTGACTTGTACTGGACGATGGATGTAACTATGAAACTATATACTATGTTGGCCAGTGGCGTGCATGTATGTTTCAGTCAGGGTACGAAGAAATATAAATTTCACTCATTCTTTTACAAATTTTACCTTATTGTTTTACAAATTTACAGCCTACAATAAATGTGCTCCCAGTTTTCATTCAATACATGCAAATAATAAAACTAGAGGTCTATTAAGTATATAGCATTGTATCATTATTAGTTGCTATTTTAATGTAAATTGAAAATCTAGGGTATGCAGTGCATGTTTGCCTATATGCTCTGCACGCCACTGATGTTGGCACGAAGATGTATATCACGTGACAATGCAATAATATGACAAAATGGCGCTGATCTGATGATGAATTCGAAAGGTGGTCATATGAACTCCTCTATATCTAATCATAGACCTGTGGTGTTTGGGCTCATTTTACTTATATTGGCTAGCACTCTACTGATTACAATACAATACAATATCAAAAAAAAGAAAAAAAAGACATATTAATAATAAATTAAAAAAAGACATGCCCGCTGAGTTTCTTGCGCCGGTTCTTCTCAGGACGGAGGCGTAATTTTAGCGAACTGGTGGTAGAACTTTTGATTTTATTTTTGACATTCAAAATGTATGTGTGTCCACGTCTAATTTAAAATAAATGATTTGACTTTGATACGTGATATTCATTATCTTAAAAGCTTGTAAATCAAGTTTTCTTTAAAATAAACTTTATTAGTCAAGGTTTTATTTCAAATTTGACTTCTGTATGTAGGTATTCTGTGCTCGGGTAACCATACCCTTATAGTACCATCCGTATTGTACGTTTAATCTGATTGTCGTTTCCTAGCTAATCAGTTATTAATGCTTTCACTCTACCTTTGCCACAGAAAACTTAATACAGAAATAAAACTCATGTGTGTTGAAGTTAAATGATGCATTTTGATAATAATTAATGTAGTAAGCAGTTTAGTAAAAATCCATACTCAGATTAATATTGAATTCTAAGTGCTAAATCTGTAATGTAATTATCTTCTTTCTAATATATAAAATTCTCGTGTCACGGTGTTCGAACTTGAACTCCTCCGAAACGGCTTGACCGATTTTGTTTAAATTTTTTGTGCTTATCCGGTATCTATGAGAATCGGCCAACATCTATTTTTCATCCCCCTAAATGTTAGGGGTAGTGCACCCCTAAATTTTTTCTTATTTTTTCGGCGCAGACGAAGTTGCGCGGTGCAGCTAGTTAATGCTATATATCAAAGTTGAGTAATAGGTAAACTATTCTAACATTATAATTGATCTTTTTTTTTATTTATTTATATCAGAACTGCAGGTCTTCAATATTTGCTAGTATAAACCTCGTATATTAGTTATCGGTAACAGCATAACAATACATTTAACCTACTAGATGTATTGAACTTTAATAGGAATTACCTATCTCTATATTTGTGGATTAAACCATTTTTACTATAGGTAGACCAAGCTTTCCATTAAAACCGTGTTGGTCAAACACGATTTGTATGTAAATTTCCTTCTGTTTTTTGCTGTGCTTTGTCGTTTAGAAACGTGGCTACGAATTTATTGTTGTAATCTATTGTTGGGGTCGGTTTCCGCACGACTGATCGTAGAAATCTGACCTGTTAATTATTAGACGATTGCGATGTTCCATAGACAAAATGGGCTATCTTCGATTTTCAGTGTGTAGTATAACTTTGAGTTAGAGGTCCATGAGCAACAGTAACCACCTACCATCTGGTAAGTTTATACGTTTACATTTTAAGCAATAATAAAATGGAGATTGTTCTTTGCTACTGTAAAATGTTTTTGTCAATTTGTGCTTTTGAATGATTACGGCGACTATTTAAATTGATAGTTAGTGTCCTTATTTTCCATTTTTGGCTAAACTTTGTCATTTCGACTATTCTTGTACTGTTTGCGTCCTATGAGACAATCTATTATCTATAGACTATCTATTAGAAAAATAGGCAATATGATATTAAGTTAATAAAGTGAATTAATATATCCACGACCTAAGCAATACAAGTCTAAATGGTTCAGGATCGTAATAAAAAATATTAAAGGAAAGAATTACCAAGAAGAGATCTACAGAAATTACCTTTCTCTACATTTCTTTTACACGATATATTTCCTTAAAATCACACCGAAAGTACATCCAATTTATTCAGTACCATCATATTTCAGACACAATTGGGGTTAAAGAGAATTATGTTACATAAACGAAATGAAAATGGAAACCTTTAACTTAGGACGAAATACTATTGACTACGGAAAGGGTCTCAAGTTGACATAGTAATGGGGTTCAGGGTCTGAATCTGAATAAGACTTAAAATAATGGGAGTATCTTAAAAATTGGCCACCCACTTTTATTTTATATGTGTAGGTACAGTGAAGTTTTTGATTTATTGAAGCCTTGTCTTGTCTTGTTATAAACTTGACAAACTTCCCTATCTATCTATCTTCCCGTTTTGACTGATCTGTAGGTGGTTATAGGAACTCCTGTACTATAAGATAGATCTGTCGTGTTTAGGCTCATTTTACTTGTCTTGTCTAGCACTCTATTGACAAATGATATTCAATATCTTAAAAACTTATATTTAAAGTTTAAAATAAATTTAGTGTAATACACTGACATAATGCCAAGTTGCAAGTCGAAATCGGGAAGAAAAAATCTGCAAAAATGTAGTCTTATATTTAAAAAAAATGTATATTTGAAGTCAATGATCGAACCCATAAGTATGACGTCTTCGTAAGAACTCATAATAATAATTGTACAGTTAATATACTTATAGGCACATACATTATTTGTTTCTATATTGTATACATTACAAGCTATCCCAGCCGAAAGCGAGTGTCGTAACGACCAGTTAGTCCTACGTAATACAAGGAAGATCAGTATCGGCTTAATTCCTACGTATTGATACGATCTGGGCTGTGTATGCTAATATGCAGATTACATATGATCATTGTTTCGAATTAACGTCGAATGAAAGTTAAATTTATGATTTGTAATGATAAAGTCACAGAATAATGTACTGTACCGACCCATTACTGCCCTTTGTTGGATTCAGGTCTCCTCAGAAGAGGGATTAGGCATAGTCCACCACGCTTGCCTAGTGCGGATTGAGGATTCACATATCTTCAAAAGATTTTTCCGACATGCAGGTTTCTTCACGATGTTTTCCTTCACCGTTTTTAGCCAGTGGTGTTGTGAAAAATTGCACATAAATCTTTTTCACATTCAGATTTAGAGGTACAAGCCGGCCGGATTTGAACCCGCGACCTCCCGTTCGTAAGGAAGCGCTTCGACCACTCGGCCACCACGAATAATGTACTAAATGGAAGTAAAGTATATGTGCACCTTTCAAACAGATTCTGTCGACACTTCCACTGGGTCACAACAAGGGATAGACAATCTGACTTTTTATTAAATTTTTCTGTATATTCTGTGCTAAAACCTATGTTGTTGGTGCTGTCACAGAAATATGATGGATGACCGAAAATTACGGAAAAAAAATACTAAGTTGGCACTTTAAAGAACTAGCTTTCATTCGCAAAAGTATCATCAAAATACATTGAAAAACAACAAAAAAACGAATTTAGACTCTATTTAAATTCTAGTAAAGGTAGTTTTTATTCTGCTCATTTATTATTCTAATACCTACTGTTCAACTTATCTATGGATTTAATTAAAGTTTTTTAAATATAAATACCGTGTACCCGTTGGGAGTTCAACTTTCATAAAGTGAATGGTAGTAAAGTGTTAGTAAATTAACTAAGTTCCACGTGCCTGTAGGGAGCCACAGTTGAGTTAAAAAAGTTAAAGATAAAACTTGAACTTTCAATAGAAACAACTTAATTGTTTTCTGCTTAACGAATGTGTTGAAAAAGGTCATTTGAAATTGTTCGATTTTTTATTTTTTGGAAGAGTTAGGCTTAGAGTGTTAATAAAAAATATATAATAATTAAATAGTATCCCGTATTAGTAATTTGCTTATGTGTTCATTGTCGATCACATAAAATTGCCTAATTATCAACCATAAATAAACTGGTTCATTCTTTTTCTAAGAAACTAGCAGAACCTTGATAATAAATAAATTAAAATTGTTCATCGAAATCTATATTTTTTAAATATTGGTATATTTTGTTAAAGTCAACTAACTGTAAAATATTTACACTACGAACTCAATAGCGAATTAATTAAAAAAGAAATGCAGAATACTTATTGTTTATCGATTTTTCAAAAGATCACGTTAATGTTTATGATGTTTAAGTATTTTGCAAGCGTGGGTGTAAGAGTTTTAATATTTTTCGATTTTCTAAGTTTTAAACTTCAAAAAGAACTCAACTTGGTTAGTTGTATAATGATAATGAATTGTTGAAAAAAACACAGTAGTTTATTTTTGTTAATAAACATTTTTTTTTTTTAGTTGGTAGAAATCACCGGATATGTGGTATGTGGGAGTTGAACCGCACTAAAACCTCCAACCGCTCACACTCAGCTCTTAGATAGATTACATTACAATTTTCACCATTTGGTAGTGTAATTAACGAGGAAGACAATTTGGGAAAGCCTCGGTAACTCTTAACGCCCTTTCTTTCGTCTAGCCCAATATCATTACAAATAATTATGATTAAGCTAACGTAAGAGTCCAACAAAAACCCTCACGTGATATATTAATAAAATTTCAATACAATGAACTATTAGGAACTGTCGCTTCGATGTTTGTAAACAAGTCAATTGGTTCTTTAATCACTGTTATATCTATTGTCCCTTGTCTATGGGAGATCGTTAGTGACCGAATGTAGAACGGACCACCATTAAGTGTACTGTGATTTGAATATCAAGTATTAATTACTGTTTATTGTGTATTAGCGTCATTGTGTTGTGGATAAAGGAAGAGACTTGTAAACACGTGACTAAGGTTTTACTTGCGTATTGTCACGTGAAGAAAGTCGTTAAAGGTAGGTCTAAGGTGTCTCTTAGACTTAAGAACTTACGATCAGATGGCTCTTTGGTGCGTCTACCTATATCAATAAAAAAATATGTCCTTCAATAGACAGTGTGTTATTTTTGCAAAAGGTTGTGCTTCAAGCAGTAGGTCTCATTGATGAGTTGATGAACTAATTTACTACAAAGTCAGGCTTTAATTGGCAGAGGTATACGTTGTAAAAATATACGGCCTACTCCTACCTCCTCGTACTCCTTTTTCAAACTATGCTTGTAAAGAATCCTCAAATGTACGTCGTAGGTAGCGACCCCGCAGATTTATAGGGCTTTGGTACACAAAAAAAAACAGACAACTCGATGTAATGCAGTAATATGAAGCTGAGTTCAAATTCATTACATTTAAACCTTTTATCTCAATTTCTGCGTGCAAATTTTAATACAATAAAGGCGTATTCTGCGTTACATAGTAAATTAAACGCGATGAAAATTAAATGAGCTCAACGAACTGATGTGGTCTGTTCAAATATTTGAAGTAACATCCTCACGTCAAATACTCATAGGATTCTTAATTAAATATGTATTTAACGTTGCGTTTATTCGGTAAAATTATATGGCTAAAAGCGTTTTAAGGAGAAAAGTATGTTTTCAAAAGGAATTTACCATTATTCTGGGAATAATCAATATTATCAACAGCCTGTAGACATTCATTGCTGAATCTATATCTCCCCCAAGCCTCGTCACAATGACTGCTCCTGTTCTAGCTTGATACAGCGGCCTCGACCAGGTACGAGGTCTGCCCACAGTACGCCTACCGGTTCCTAGCTGCCATTCTAGCGAGAATCCCTAGTAGGAACTACATCTTTAATGGCTACTAGCTGCTGTCCGTGACGTCATCTGCGTTAACTTTATTATCCATTTTTTTTCCCGGCATTCATTTTTCTCGCCGTAAAAACCTTCCTTGAACTTCGACGAACCTTTAAATTAAGCAAATTGGTCCAAGAGTTGTTGAGTTATGCGCTTACCAACACATTTTGAGATTATTGGAACGAAGTTCCTTATCGCGCGTTATCGAAAGGGGGCCTAGCCCCCTTAATTCTTATAAAAAAGTTTGCACGACACTTTTTTGTTTTAGATGATTATCGATTAAATAAAATATTACATTTTATTACAATTCCCTCACTAATTAATCGAAAGGAACTTCGTTCCATCCGGGTGTCACCTCTCAAGTTTTTTTTTATATTATAGAAGATTACGAATATTTACAAATACGACACACCTCTACCACCGTCAATGTGTGGTCAGTAAGATTTTTTAATACGTATTACTCACATGTTATCGTAATGTGTCGACATTAACACAGTGTTGTAATATTTAGCGCTTTCCTCAAACAGTCGCTGGAAATCTGATAGTATTTGCACATTCGTCACACATACGCTCATTAGATTCTTGTTTTATAGTATGGTTAAGTATAGTGAGAATTGGGGCCTCATCTCTTATATAGTATTTCGATACCTCCCACTTAAGTTGTTGTATCTCCAAAACTGCAAATTTACAGTAGAGCGTTTCAAAGATTCAAAGTGAACGAAAATCTGCATTTAGTGTTACATCTTTTTGAAATTTCGTATTAAATGTAATATAACTCACAGAAGTTTTGGAGATACAACAACTTACGTGGGAGGTATCGATTTGTTCTACCCAATACTGCCCACTGTTGGGCACCTTGTTAAGGCATTTTACAAATTATACAGGTTTTTTAGCGGTGTAATTTTTTCAGTGTAGACTAGGTTGGTTTATTTTTATTTGGAGGAAATCACCGGATTTCCACAAGCTCCGTGGGTGGGATATATGAAGGTTGATCCGCACTAAAACCTCCAACCGCTCACACTCATCGTCCGACCTCCGAATGAGGCCAGAACACGGTGACAATATGGGACTGCTTTCCGAAGCTCACTGTTTGGGGTAGGCAATTACTATAGTCAAAATGTTTTGAAAATACTTTCACTCTTTACCAATCATGACTTGCAATCATTGAAAAAACAAACTCACAAGTAATAAAACTAGTAAAATTTCACAACATAATTATCCAAGCGACTAATAATTACTATTTCTAGAAAATAAATGGTATGACCTGAAAGTGTCTACAGTGATCTATTGATAGGATGTTATATGCATAATTTTAGTAATTAAATCGTTATTACGTTGTTACTTTAAACCTAAAGAGTGAGTCTTAGGTCAAGATTAGATAAATAAGGCCTACCTGGTGGTAAGTGACAGTCTCTCATGGATACTGTAATAGCAAGGAATTAAAGGACCGTTATATATCGTTTACTATGCAGAATTTTTCTAAACTTCGTATAATGAATATATAAGCTGAATTTGAAAAGTGAAATGAGGAGTCAGTAGAAACTTCATAGTGTTCTTGACGTTTTGGACGTTCATAAGGGATGGTTATCGTTCATCGTAACGCAATACCTGGACGATTGCACAAAGCGGGAATGAGTTGCTCGCCAAGGCCATTTCAGTATCGTAATCGTTTTTTTTTTTGGATATTTAATGTAAATTTGTGTAATTTTTAATACTGTACAAATACTTAAAAAAAATACTCATTATACCTACAAAAAAAAGACATGCTCGCTGAGTTTCTTGCCAGTTCTTCTCAGGACGGTGGCTATAATTATATTATTATTGTTTGTGTCCGAACTGGTGGTATCTTGTAACTTTTGACGTCAACAAGAATGAGTACGTCATCAATGTTGAAAATAAAGTATTTCATTTCATTTCAATAAAATGCAATAACATGCATATTTTTTGTGTGAAGGATAATTAGGCACACAATAAGATGTGAAAACAAAAGTGTGGGAAGAGAGAAGCTATTTAGCCCTAAAGAAATTAGGTAGAACAAATCCCATAATAGTTCTCATTCTACTTACAACAATCATGCGTTCTTCAATATCCAAATATTACATATACAGGGTGTTGGTGCCTGGTGAAACTATACTTTGAGGGCTTAATCTATATCACATTTCAAAACATATACACATACTTTTGAAACGGAGATGATCACTTTATTTTCCCATGCAAAGTTGAAAATTTTTTATTTTGTATAATTTTTGACAACCCTATCCCGACCTACATTCAGCGTGCTATATCTATTCACGAAAACAGGCGCATGTATCCTGTTTAGAATATGATTTTTGTCCCGTGTATTATTACAATGTTCTATGATACATGAGGTGACTAGCCGGCTTAAGTCTTTAGCTGTTGGTGTACGTCAGTACGGTAGGGTTGATCACGCACTAATTAACACGTAGTTTTGATTAGTTATAACTTTTAGATATATTATGCCTAGAAAACTCAGACTTGGTGGATGGCTTCTACATCAAGAATACTATTTGCTGTGAAAGTATTGTTTCATCAGATTTTAATACCCTGTATAAGTTATCTAATTATCATCCCAAATCCACATATAAAAAACATACAAACTGTATAAAAAATATCAAAACTGATATAAAAGTTAACAATTTATAAATCTGACGCCAAAAAGGTTTTATTAAACTTCAAGCTAGGTTATCGTCCTCCAAAACTTTCACTCGTATGTAATTACGCTTCAATCTCCTTTGTACGTGTCAGGATTTTACAACTGAGCACACTGCATTGCGAAAACTATACTACTGTTGTCAAAAAACCTCTCTGCACAAGCTTCATGCGTGGTCTACCGAAAGACCGCCCTGAAACCTTCAGGAAAAGGGTAGCTTAATACCCCTACTAATAAAAATGGAATCTTTTAAAACCTTACAAACTATTGTAAATGTTGATGTTAAACCGCACTTAAATTGGATTACGAAAAGCGAAAGATGAAGAATTACAAAGAATAAATTTGAAAAAGGAGAATTTCATCAAATTTGACTATTTTAACCCATGTTATCAAAATTATAATATGTCAAACACACACCATCGGCCATCGCTCCGCTACAAATGTTTGACCTGCTCCAATTATGAAAATTCTTTGGATTGGATTGGACTAACTACACTCCAATGTCGTTTTTTTATTGTTTACCTCGTTTTAACCAGGCCTATTGGTTCTGTTTTTGGAACGAAATTCCTTATCGCGCGTTATCGAAAGGGGGCTAGACGGAAATTCTTATGAAAAAGTTGTCATGACACGTTTTTTTTTTAGATGATTATCACTAGATGACGCTGTGATTAAAATCTTTTAAAACAATTCCTTATTTTGTTTTATATGATTAATGCTAGATGGCGCTGTGACAAAAATATTTTATTTAAGGTATTAAAAAAATAAAATTTTATTACAATTCCCTCATCAATCGAAAGGAACTTCGTTCCATCCGGGTATCCCTTGACACCTCTCAAGTTTTTTTTTAATGTCTCGTAGGCAGACGAGCTAACGGGCTGAACGTAAGCGGTTAGCGTAGCTCATGAACCTCTGCATTGCCAGAAGGCACTGCGGGACCGCTACCTACGCCCTACCTTAAGGACTCTCTTCAAGCCTCGTTTGAAGAAGGACAAATCATAGCGCTCGGGAATCACCAAAGAGGTTTGTAGTATAGCCTGCAGTGTACTCAAGTTTAAACATATAACTTAATCGTTTCAAATCGCAGAATCCGTGCCAAGTCTTGTGTAAGATAAATCTTTATGTTTATGTTTTAATTTTCAGCTTACGTTTATTATGTAAGTGTTATATCTTGTTTATACTTTTGTTTGTTTCCTGTATGATTGTTTTATGGGCTTTTATTGTTATTTGTTGATCTATTTATCTACTTTTACTGAGGAAATGGATCGTTACAGTATATTATAGTCCATAAATGTAATTTGACTTTAGATGGATCAGAGACTTGTTGGAAAATTTTAATAGTATGAAATAGGTACAGATAGTTTTTTTTTACAAAAATGAAAATGATCGACATTTATTTTTCAAGAAAGAGTCTTTACAACAATAAGGCATCATCGAAATTGGTTGACCTAGAAAAAAATAATCTATTATTTAGTTAACATAGCTCCATTAGAACTTCTTCGACCTAAAATGAGACCCTACGACGACTCTTTTAATTTGGAACCAGATTCACCCGAATCAATCCACCAAAACTAAAGGCATGCCTGCACAAACATAAAATTACCAGCAATTTGAAAACCTCCTCTTTTTAGGAAGTCAGTCAAAAATACTTTCATACATTTTCAACGGGTTCTTACCACGATATTTAATTAATTGACTTGTCTCGATATTTCAACGTTATTGCAAACGTCATGATCACGAGAAGACTGGATACTGCGGGTCGATTTAAGAGCAAACAAATCTGTCTACCCTCTTTCTTGTTCGCTTTTGGGTAGTACTGAAACTCGAACTCACATCACGACAGTGAGTGCGGTGTACACTCACTGTATCTACAAGACTCTCTGAGCATGAACCCGCGAGTGACTGTTGTGTTTAGCACTGGATTCCACATATTCGATAAAAAATACCTTTCTGTATACATAATTAGGTTTTCTGAACGTGCGAATTTAATTGTAATTATACAAATACTTCGACGCAAACACAATATGAGTTGTGGAAATGTTTCCTTTTCAAATGCCGTGGGATTCGTTCATTATGTCTGTATGCAATTAAATTTGTTTGGGTCTCGTAATGAGTTGAATCTTCTAATGATGGATATATTAGAGAGGTTGAATCTAAGTATTTGGGTCTGGGTAGTAATGGGTAAAATAATGATTTCAGGTTCTAGGTTAAATAATAATTTTGAAGTTAATGAAGTTAGGTATCTTATGTTTTTATTACAAGCTCTATATATTAATTTGCAATGGATGTAACTATGTACTCATGTAAGTTCGGGTGGTATCTTGCTAACAAATTTGATTGTTGTATTTATTGGAACGAAGTTCCTTATCGCGCGTAGTGAAAGGGGGCTAGACGGAATAAATTCTTACGAAAAGTTGTCACGACACTTTTTTGTTTTAGATGATTATCGCTAGATGGCGCGGTGATCAAAATCTTTTAAAACACGTTCCTTATTTTTGTTATAGATGATTATCGCTAGATGGCGCTGTGATCAAAATCTTTTAAAACACGTTCCTTATCGCGCCTTACGTTAGTAAAAAAAATATAAGATATCTTTTAATCGAAAGGAACTTCGTTCTATTCGGGTGTCCCATGACACCTTTCAAGTTTTTATTTATTAAGCTTATTTTGTAGCTGTTGCTTGCATTGTCTCAGGTTCTTGGGTTTTACTGTTCACAGTCATTGGGGTTATCGTCAATCGTTATCACATTTAAAGACCACAAGGCTACATTGTACGAAAAAAATGGTTGGTGGTACATTGTCTTCTCTCTTAATAAATACATTTTGTCATTTCATCACACATGTCATCAATAAAATAGATTTCTATTTAATTTTGTTTCGTCCCATTTGATCAACATCTGAGTGATAAAATAATGCCCTTGCATTGCGGAGGTTCTTGAAATGAAATGAAATTATTTATTCTCAACGTTAATGAAATGCTCACGCTTGTTGATGTCAAAAGGCTACCATCAGTTCGGAAAAAGAAATAGCCACTGTCCTGAGAAGAACTGGCAAGAAACTCAGCGGGCATGTCTTTTTTTGCATTATTTTTCTGTTTTTTTTTTACCTTTTCAACTCAATATTACAATTTTGACCTAAAACGAAAGCTTCATTCCCACTTAGTGCTTGACGGTAATCACTAACTGTTAAGTGTAGCATGTGCGCATTTATCTGCTTTGCAATAAAAGTTATCTCAGCCTTATTACATTTTAAGAAGTCTGAGTAAACCCAAGACTCTGTTTAGTATTCCGCTATGCAAACTATTCAATTTATTAGATCGCTTCGTTGTCAGCATTTAAAGGTAATCCAGTCGAACGTATTTCATTTTGTTAGTACGAAACTTATTTTTAAGGTTAGACGATTTGCTGCAGAGTAATAGCTTCTAGAATCGTCTGGAATAACAATGAAGTTTGAATCAAATTGATACAATTGATAGTAAAGGATTTATAAATAAAAGGGTTTGTCTTTCAATTCACATGTCTCATAACTCTATTAAATTATTACAGTTTATCTTTCCTTAACTTTTATACTTTGGTGAATTTTGATGACGTCTTAAAAGATCGTCTACTGAATAATGTATATTTTTACTTCTAATAGTACTCGTACTACGTGCATTCGAGCATGTATGCAACTTTAAAAATAACATTATGTATTGTATGTTGTACTTTTTTTGTCTTATAATTTTTATGTCCTCTTTGTGTGTGTGGAATTTTTCTTTTGTTTCGGAAAACTTTTTTCTCACGTGGCTGTCATGTGAACGCATAGTATTTCTTTATTTCATCAAAACTACGATTAAAACATGAAGTAAAAGTTATATTCTATTGAAATGTCCCCGTATTTATGCCAAGAAATTGCCGATTTAATTATATCTTGTTTGTCTTATGAAGTATTCTTTTGTTTCCAGGGCACTGGTTGGCCGATATTCTGCCTGCCTATACTGCTAGCGGCATCAGTATGTGGCAGCGATATCCTGATGATCACGATGGGAGGTACAAAGTCACACAAGATACCGTTCTGGTCTCTCGCTGGAGGACTCACAAGACGGTAAATACTTCCATATACTATACTGTAACAACCCATTACTGCCCACTGCGAGGTTCAGGTCTTCTCCGAAGAGCGGTTAAGCATTGTCCACCACGCTTGCTCAATGCGGACTTCACATATCTCCTTATACTAATTTAATGTAATGTTACTAACTACAGTGATCCTAATACAGTTGTAGAAATAAAAGGTAGCCTGCGTGGTCTAATCTAAGTTATTACGTTTCTTACGTAAAAAATACGCCTCAAAATTTTTCTTGATTTTTGGCATAATATCCTTATGTCCAGTGGCATATTTATCTGGACAGGGAATTTAAAGTGAATTCCCACAAACTTAAGTCAGACAGATCGTAAACAGATGGCTGTAACTATGACATTCAGAGGAATGCATTGCTCTATTTATTTTCATTACTCACTAGCTGGCCCACACAACTTCGTCTGCGTCACATAAGTAAATTTTCTCACCGTTTAAACCTTCCCTGGACTTCTACGAATATTTCAAGATTAAAATAAGCCAAATCGGTTCAGTCGTTCTTGAGTTTTAGCGAGACTAACGAACAACAATACATTTTTATATACAAGAAGATTACCGAATAGACTATTTCGTAAGACTATTAGGTACTAAAAATTATAATGATTGTTACTTTATTATACAATCTAGATCCCGAGTATTCCTGAGTTCATAATTTTCTTCACCAAATCTAGATCTGAGTGGTCATATAAACGAAATAGAAAAAGATCTCTTTTAACAAAAGCTGTAGGTAGTAAGTGGCATGCAATTATCCTTATAAGAACAGGTATACAGTGAAGGTAAAAGGGTTTCCTGACGTACGTGGAAGCATTTTTACGGTCATTACGTCCTAAGATTTGATGGCTCTCGGCCCCGGGAAATGAGAATACTTGACTTTTTCATCAGGAATTTTAATGCGTTTGTATATCACTTTTATTTCTGTTGAAACTTTTTGGTACCTATTTCTAAAGGTTGTTAATTTTTGTTAATATTTTTAGGTAATGGATATACCTACTGCATATACATGGGTAAATTGGACCTTTACGGTCATGTAGTGTGTCTTTTACTGTCCTGTAAATAGACAAGCGTACAATTCATCTGATGTTAAGAAGTTAGTAGTCACATATGGATTAATGTAATATCAGGAGACAGTACAATCGCTACCTACCACATAGAACGCTTTGCAAATTTCATTTGAAGAAAGACATAGCGCTCAAAGGAAACTGGAAGCCTATGTTCTTTAAGAGAAGGAAAATAGTTATTTTCAAGATTAATTAACTCCAACCTTCATTAAGATTATTAGCACGATACACTAGGACTTTGGATTAATTTCTTATTATACCTTCTTTAAATTGTGTCTTCGAATGTTTTTACTTAGATAACTCCAAAACTTTTTACATAGACAATTGACGTTAGCAGACGATCGTAAAGCTTGAAGTCAAAAACTTAGGTAGTTTTACTTTATCTGCCATAAACCAAAACTGTAGTCATAAATTTTTTGATGAATTTGTGTCTCAAAAGGATTCGTCAGAACAATAAGAATAAAATTATAATTGAGTAATGCAGACGAAAACAGTGTATTTTTATGGTACAAACATAATTTTTAAATTTAAAAGTTTTTGTTAGGTATTGTTATCATGGTACTCTGACTCGATTCTCGCTTATTTTTTGGAGATCTTTTCGAAAACGTTGTCATTCGAATTTCAGATTCTTTTTCTTAAAAAACATCATTAAAATGCCCGATATCTTTCATTACAGAGGACACAACATCACTTTCATAAGCGCCTTCCCGCCTGATTTCCACATAGCTGGATTAGAAGAAATAGCTCCAGAAGGATTAGTTTCCTACGTCAAAAGCTACATGTCTTGGGACCTCGTTGGAGCAAGGATGAGGGGTGAAGAGCCTTTGCCAGTATATGATATCATGCGGTATGGATATGAGGTATAGTTTTGAAGACTTTCTTTTGTTTTAGACGATTTTTGTGCAATTATGATGTTCATTGTTACTTTGTTTAAAAGTTTTGTAGCTCTTAAGTGTATTTTTTCGATTATCAAAGTTCTATAAAGATAGTATAGATAAAGTAAAAAGTATTACAACAGAATCTGACCTTTCGTTTTGGAATAAGAATTGTAGTTTTTAATACATCGTTATTTTATTTTACAGGCATGCGACGCGCTCCTCAACGATTACGAGATGCGGTCTTTCCTCCAATCAGGAAGGACTTACGATCTCATCATCATTGACGGAACCTACCCTGAGTGCGCATTGGGCATCACCTACAAAATGAAAGTTCCATTCATGTACATTAACACAGTCGGTTTTTACTCCATGCCACTAAGCAATGCAGGAAACCCAGCACCATATTCCGTTACACCTTTCTTCGGAAGGGCATTTACTGATAACATGGGCTTGGTTGAAAGGGCTATGAATTCTGCTTGGCAAATTGGAGCCATGGCGCTTCATGGTGTTAGCATGACTATACTTCAAGGGGTGTTGAGGAGGAATTTTGGCAGCCAAATGCCTCATGTTTATGACATGTCGAAGAATGTCAGTTTTATACTTCAGAATGCGCATCACACTGTTTCTTATCCTAGACCTTATTTGCCCAATGTTGCTGAGATTGCCTGCATTCACTGCATCGAACCAAAGAGATTGGATCCTGTAAGTTATTTTACTTTAAACTAACTCACTAATGCTCTGTTTATTTCCATGGATAGTCAATGTGTGATATGACTAACGTTTCGAAATCCTACCAGTACATTTAGATGTAATGCTAAAGATTTTTGCAGGCAAATAAGGGGTGGGCCATATAAAGTTTGCATTTTGAATCGAACGTTCGAAATTTCGACTGTCATGTTGGCTGTGTGGCATGTTGCGCTATCCTGTTGAAACCAAATGTCGTCCATGTCATACTCTTCAACTTTTGGAAACATATATTCGTTGAGCATGGCACGGTAACGCTCGCCATTGACCGTAACGGCGGCTCCTTGCTCATTTTCGAAGAAAAATGTCCCAATGATGCCGCCGGACCAAAACCCACACCAAAACGTAACTCTTTGGGGGTGCATTGGCTTCTCAATGGTGACGTGTGGATTTTCCGACCCCCAGATGCGACAATTTTGCATATTGACATAGCCTACGAGGTGAAAATGGGCTTCATCTGAAAAGACATTTCACATTTCTTACAGTTTGGACTGAAGACTCACCACTTTGGAAGTAACTTTTCAATATTTCCCAATTTTGTTCAAGCTTATAGCGTCCCATTACGTAAATGTCAAACTTTTAACTAAATTATGAACACAAATTGAATGACATTTGAGCTGTCATTCTCTAAATAAACAGTAGTTCAAAATGCAAACGTTAGATCGCCCACCCTATATAAAATAATATCCTTTAAATTACGGAATACTTCCAAGATATATAATGATGTACTTTTGAAACATGCTACCAGATCAATCGGTTCGAAATTGATGCAATGAAAAAAAATCCACTTAATCTATCTATGAATTAAAATATTTTTAGGAAATAGAAGAGTGGATTTCTGGTGCAGGTGATACTGGATTCGTTTACGTCTCAATGGGATCATCGGTGAAGACTGCCAAAATGCCTCTGACTGCTCATCGGATGCTCATCAATGCTTTGGGAAGGTTACCTCAGAGAGTACTTTGGAAGCAAGATGCTGTGCAGAATATGACTGATATCCCTTCGAATGTGAAGCTTCTGAAATGGTCACCACAACAGGATTTGCTTGGTGAGACTTTTGTATTATTTTCTATTCAAATTTTACTTATCTTAAAATGTTCATAGCTTTAATGAGGTTTGTATATTTAATAGTATCTTCATTTACATTTAATACTACTAGCTGTTTCTTTGAATATTTTTCATTTATTTATTTAAGGTTGCTTTTTAACATCAAGGTCATTAACGACCACAGTTTACATTTACATTTAAGGAAACATTGTCTTTGAATATTCTTTCATCATCAATTACAAGATTTATTTTCACACACAACTGTTTTTTTTCATCTTCGGCGTCAATATCCGCGTTTATAAATAATTAAACACCACTTCTCTTTTACAGGACACCCAAAAATAAAAGCCTTTATAACCCACGGAGGCTTACTTAGCATGTTCGAAACCGTATACCATGGAGTACCTATCGTCACAATACCAGTTTTCTGTGACCACGATGCCAACGCTGCTAAAGCCGAAGTAGATGGTTACGCTAAAAAACTTGAATTCCAGCATTTGACTGCTGATAAACTTTACGAAGCTATCCAAGAAGTGATAAACAACCCGAAGTATAAAAGAGAGGTTCTGTATCGACAGAATCTTCTAAGAGACCAGAAGGAAAGTCCTCTGGAAAGGGCTGTGTATTGGACGGAGTATGTGATAAGACATAAAGGTGCTTACCACCTCCAGTCTCCAGCTAAAGACTTGAACATCTTTCAATATTATCTCCTAGACGTAGCTTTATTATTCTTTGTATCGATTCTGGTTTTGTACGCCCTTATTTCCTACGCAATAAGGTTCAGTTTCAAAAGGTTCACAGTTTTGCAGAATAGACAGGTTAAAATGTTGCTGGATAATTCGACAGGGTTTGCCAATTCGTTGAAGAAAAAGAATTTGTAAAATAGTATTGGAATAGTATGGGTTGTGATTGTATTACAAAGACTGTTCTTGTTATAAACGAACGAAATTATATATTTTTTATTGGTATACCAAAATTGAGAGTTAAGTTTGTAATAAATTAAGTGTATTGTGTTTTTGTTTAAGTTGGATTTTTTAAGTGTGTTTTAATATATTTTTAAGGAAAAAAGTTGAACAATGGACGTGCATATAAGCTCTTACTTTCTGAATATTTTATATGCACTAGAGTAAATGTGAGAAATATTTTCGAGACGTTGCATTAATTCGTCCATTTCAGAATGATGAGCTGCTAAAAGTAAGCTAAAAAAGTAAAAATAGGACTAGTAAGTTTAGGTTAAGATAAATCAGAAATAGTTAACTCCAATTATATATCTTATATTCATCAATGTACTTAAAAGTGCAAATTAATATATCTAATCAAAAGTTGCTTCGTAACAAAAATTCTACGAAAATGGTCATTTGGTGACCGAAAATAAATCTTGAACCGTCTATGCAAAATATACTTAGTATTGTCACAGCATACAATTCGAAGAAACACCAATATGTTTATGTAAATATTGGAATAGTTTATTTATCTTAATGGATTACCATGAACTTTAAGTTCAAGTTATCATAGAGATAACAACAAAACAATAACAATTTATAAACTTATTCAAACACTCGTGGTTTTCTATAACACTTTCATGCATTTTCAACGGGTTCTTACCACGATATTTAATTAATTGAGATGTCTCGATATTTCAACGTTCAGTATCCAGTCTTCCCGTGATAATGACGTTTGCAACAACGTTGAAATATCGAGACAACTCAATTAATTAAACATCGTGGTAAGAATCTGTTGAAAATGCATGAAAGCAATATTAATTTTTTGTTACACCTTTTGAAACTTTACAAATCTAAAGTTTTTAAATCCTTTTCCAATAGGCAGGTTTTTTCATCATCATCACGATGTCTACCTTGACCATTTTTAAATAGTAGTGCTGTGATAAATCGCTATTTGTATTTTCAACTCTACAATCAAAATATTTTTACAAATAAAAATTTATGATTTAAGATGCTGCTTATTCGAATCTGCTACCTCTCGTACTAAAAGTAAGAGCCACTAAGCCTACAAAGTAATTTTATTATTAAAAAAATTGGTTGCCTGTAAAGTCGGTATACGGGCGAAAGTTTTACGTGACAACGACTCGGGCATGGTTAGCCCGCCTAAGAGCGAGAGAGACAGACATAAAAAGTGAAAGGCACGCGTACCTCTCACTCGCTCTCATTGTGAGCGCATAACGTGAGCGGAGCGTAACGCAGTTTCTTGAAGTGTCACCCGGCAAACCAATTTATAAGACGTTGTCACGTCAAAAAACATCAAGTTACCATAACAGTTACCATTAGTTATATAAAGTGTAAATATTATAAGACTTTTATTTATTAAGTGATAGTTTTAATTTTACTGTGAAAATAATTTTACAATTTGTAAACATTAATTGCTCATTGAAATAAATAAAACGAAATTAATATTATAGTGTTTTTATTTAACTATTTTATGTAACTAAAGTGTTCTTAGATAATAATTTGTATATTATCTATCACGCAATAAAAAAAAAAAAAAAAAAAAATTAGATTGTATTCGTGGCCGCCACTCCAGAACTTTTCGGCACCATCGGCCATCCGTTCTTCGCACAATGTGTCCTGCCCATTGCCACTTCAAAGATGGAATTCTTTCACGAACCGGTAGGCGTAATGTTGGTAGACCCCCCACAAGATAGACCGACGATCAGGTCAAGATCGTGGGAGATCACTGGATGCAGATGGCGCAGGACCGGTCGATGTGGCGAGGTTTGGGGGAGGCCTATGTCCAGCAGTGGACGTCTATAGGCTGATAATGATGATGAGATTGTATTCGTGTTATAGGATTTGAAAATAAATTACGATTCGTAAGCTATACCTAACAGTGCTAACAGTAACTACTAAAATATATATGATTATATCTAAAAAATAATTTAAATCTGTAAATAACTTTCTAATTAAAATGCAATTAAAATCTCTCTTTGTTTATAAATACCTACACTTATTTTATAGACTATAATGATTGAATTATAAACAAAAAACACTATCAACCTACATACTAGAACTTAACGATATCTATTCAAAAGTTTCCTTAAGAATAATCCTACAGGATTCTCTAATAAACTAAAAAATCCGAGAGAATATTCATAACTTAAACTAGCAATAAAACAATATAATTAAAACAAATTTGTGACTTCAAACAAAGCAGACACAAACGTTACTGTTAATCTATACTTAATATTATAAAGCTGCAGAGTTTGTTTGTTTGAACGTGCTAATCTCAGAAACTACTAGTCCCATTTGAAAAATTCTTTCAGTGTTGGATAGTCCTCCTTGTGTGTGTGGAATAAAGTTGTTTTCTTTCTTTCTTCTTTCTTCTTTCTTCATTTATTGAGAAAGGCTATAAGCTATATTGTAACTCTCTGTGACGCAGACGAAGTTGCGTGGGTCACCAAGTTTACTATAAATTCACTATTTTCTACCTACATTAATATCTACGTCTACTTAAAGCAAGTCTAAATATTTGAAAACACAATTCGTTGTAAATTGTATTATAGTGACGAAACCAGGAACAGAAATGTCCGAGGAATCGCCTGATCATCCATTACATAACTTTAGTAGGTTCCTGGGTTTGATTCATGACTCCAACATCATTGGTTTCATTCTCAGGGTTCACTTTGGTGACTGAGTTGTCACCTGACACCGCCATACGCATTATGTCACCTGTAGGTATGAAAACTGTAGTTTAGATTGAGATTGTATAGTCGTCTGCCGTGAGTTTGCCTGAAGCTTTGCCGCGTTTTACTCAATTGTCAGTAGGTTTAAGCATGGCACATACAGTGCTACATATTAAATGTCATTCGAGGTAACCTGGAGAATTTAATCTGATATCATTTTAAAAAGATCAGTAAGAGACAAGAAAGCGAAATGTTGCACTCTTTCTGAACCTTTGTTACCGTTAAGTTTTTGTCGCACTCGCTTCTCTTGACCCTAGTCTTTTCTTTCCGACTGTTTTGACGTTTTAAACAAGTTAGACCGAAGGCTAGAGGAAAATTTTCGAAATTTATGCACCATTTTGTATCTGTACTAATTATTTACTATAGAAATTGTCGTTTAAGTTAACTAATTCAATTGTATCGTATCTTTGAATTTCATGGGTTTGATAGTTTACCATAACAGTACCATTTCTAGAATACCTTTTTTGGAACGAAATTACTTATCGCGCGTTATCGAAAGGGGGCTAGACGGAAAAAAATCTTACGAAAAGTTGTCACGACACTTTTTTTGTATTATCGCTAGATGGCGCTGTGATCAAAATATTTTATAACACGTTCCTTATCGCGCGTTACGTTAGGAAAAAAAAAAATAAGATTAATCGAAAGGAACTTCGTTCTATTCGGGTGTCCCTTGACACCTCTCAAGTTTTTTTTGAACCCTACACAAACCTTTGAAATGAAACACCAATCCGACGATGGCTCCAAGAGATCCAAATGACACCATCCACCATTTCACTATGGCGACGATCCTCTTCGGTATAAATAGCTGGTGTTTAAGCATTTTCACGAATGTCTTGTTTAGTGCCAAACCCTAAACATGAAAAAAATATTTTTGAATTTCGAAATTCCAGATACTTTTTCATAGGGCGTTCTATAAACCTACTATTGACAGAAGTCCAGCTTTCACAATACTTCAAACGTTAATAGATTCTTAAAATCGAAAAAAGAGTAGTGTCCTAAAACAGTTGTAATAAATAAATAAATGAAAAATACACTTATTCAGACACTCGCGGTTTTCTATAATACTTTCATGCATTTTCAACGGGTTATTACCACGATATTTAATTAATTGAGTTGTCTCGATATTGACAACAGTCACTAAGGGTTCATGCTCAGAGAGCCTTGTAGATACACTGAGTGTGGTGTGTCGTGATGTGAGTTCGAGTTCCAGTGGTACTACCTAAAAGCGAACGAGAAAGAGGGTAGATAGATTTGTTTGCTCTTATATCGACCCGCAGTATCCAGTCTTCTCGTGATCATGTTTGCAACAACGTTGAATTATCGAGATAAGTCAATTAATTAAATATTGTGGTAAAACCCCGTTGAAAATCTATGGAAGTAATGTAGAATACGTTAATTTACATGTAGAACATAATAATTTCCCATAAAAACGTGCGAGGTATGTTAGAAAACTCTGTAATTATACCCTTTCCTCAAAAAAGGTTGGTTTCAGAGAGTTGCAGGTCACCTTAAAAAGGGAAAAGTTAAATACGTAATTTAAATTTAGGGCAACTTCAACAAGCTTCTGTTGTTGTGAGCGGGTTGGTTGCAGTTTTGGTGCAAATATTTTTGTAAAGTTTAATTTAGCTAAAACTTCTATAGGTAATGTGGCAACCAACAATAGCGCGCGAGATCCTGAATCGCGGTTGCAACATTTGCAAAAATCTTCGCATATATACGACATCTGAAATCTACTACAGGGGCTTCGGCCTGACCGGGCATACACTACCTCGCCCGGTCGGAGATCTACCTTTGGCCATAAGTTCACTGTAGGTACCCACAGGTATAATAATTGTGTATTTATGTTCTAAGAACCTACTGGAAAGTATTCTCTGGCATTCTCGAAAACATTTTCTAGAGGCAGAGAGAATAATCTTCATCAAATCCATCATCAGATCAGCGCCATTTTGTCATATTATTGCACTGTCACGTTATATGCGTGCAAAATGTCAGCCCAGTCAGACAAGGGGAAGTTTGTCAAAAGCTTGCAAGATTCCACCCGAACTTACATAGTTACATCCAGTGCAAGTTAATATAAAATTTGTAAAAACAGCTTTACTCCTACAACAATGGCAATGGACCTGAATACTTCTTTACAAAAGTCGGCCAAAAAACGATTCTCTACAGCTGTAATTTATCTCAATTAAAACATTTAAATCGCTTTTAATTTCCCTTTTCTGTGACATTTAAGTAATTAACTGTTCCTAATTGCCTGGATTTGCTCTGAAAAGTTCCTACGATATATCATTGTCCGTCGCAGGGAATTCAATTAGTTCGGTATAGTGTTGATCGATACAGAGACTAGTTTTTGTACAACTGCGGATTGTGGATTAAGTTCATTATGAAAAGTTATAATTGAATTTGTACAGGATGTAACTATGTAAGTTCGGGTGGATTATTGCATGAATTTGAATTTGGCAAATTTCCCGGTTTCCAATTGAGCTGATATTTATACTATCATACATATTATGTAACTATGCAACGGGAAAGTGGTCATAGGAACTCCTGTACTAAAACAAAATAAACACTGTTTTTGGACTCGTTTTACTTGTATTGACTAGCATGACTGATTATACTTGATATCCAGGATCCCAGGATTTATTACAATCAATTTGAATTGTGCAGTCTTATTGTATGGGACTTTGTTTTAAACACAACCAGTGGTCGCCATTGCTCAAGGACATCAGTGTTCAAATCATAATTTATATCTAGGATATTTTATACCATTGATAAGGATTCAAGACCTTCTTCAAGACGAGGTTTTGCTCCAGAAAAGTGTAGATATACCTAATTCAAGGTCTTATCTCATAAGTCTATGTGTCAGTCAGTTACAGATGAACCGTTTGTAGGTGGTATTGTGTTAAAGGATTTTAGCTGAGAATTTGCTCATTTGATCTTGTTTGATTGTTCCCACCTTTACTTGGAACCGCTGCGATCTTCCACGGTTCGCTTCAGAAGATCATTTTTGCCCCGTACCATTCCGATTTGGAATGGACTCCCATCCGCGGTGTTCCCGGAGCACTACGACATGTCCCTCTTTAAACGAGGTTTATGAAAAGTCCTGTATCGGTAGGCGATAGATAACAGCCCCTCATTGCCCTGGCAACGCAGAGGTTCATGAGCGACGGTGACCGCTTACCATCAGGTGGGCAGTAGCCTTGTATATCTATCATGGGATAAAAAAAAATAAAAAAATATTAATGATCTATTCATTTCTAAATTTCATTTAAATACTGCCTGAGTCGCGCAACTTCCTCTGCGTCACAACGGGAGGCTTCAGAAATCAATGGCGATGTAAGCAGAGAGAAATGATGTGTTAAAAAACTATTAGTGTTTCTGTACTTTATCATACATGTATTGTGCACAAAAACCTTCCTTGTACCACTTTATATATTAAAAGCTGTATAAAAATCCTTTGTGTGGTTTTAATGATTTAAGGAAACATATTATTAACAAAGGGACAGATAGGCAGCGTTAAGCGATTTTTGGAACGAAGTTCCTTATCGTGCGTTATCGAAAGGGAATCTTACGAAAAGTTGTCACGACACTTTTTTGTTTTAGATGATTATCGCTAGATGGCGCTGTGAACAAAATCTTTTAAAATACGTTCCTTATCACGAAAGGAACTTCGTTCTATTCGGTACACCTCTCAAGTTTTTTTTAATTTTTTTTTTATTGGAACGAAGTTCCTTATTTTTAGTTTATTAAGCTTTTCACTCTTTCTTTGAATGCTATAGTATACCTCTTCAATCCACATTAACGGAGCAAGAGTCCCAGGCAGTTCTTTGAGTAAGTCCATTTTGTCTGATTTCAAAAGCATTAGGTTAAACTGAATGCGTTGTTTTGCCACCATTGGAGTACCGCTGATCTAAAATTATAGATAGACTCAAATCGTGCCTACTTTTCTTTTTGAACTGTAAAATATGTAGTTCGACACAAATGTCCACCTTTACTTGGAACCTCTGCGATCTTCCACGGTTCGCTTCAGAAGATCATTTTTGCCCCGTACCATTCCGATTTGGAATGGACTCCCATCCGCGGTGTTCCCGGAGCGCTATGACATGTCCCTCTTTAAACGGGGTTTAAGAAAAGTCCTGTATCGGTAGGCGATAGATAACAGCCCCTCATTGCCCTGGCATTGCAGAGGTTCATGAGCGACGGTGACCGCTTACCATCAGGTGGGCCGTAGGCTCGTTTATCTATCACGCAATAAAAAAAAATGTTTCAAAATAAAATGATTTTCCCGTTTGTATACTCAATATTAGTAACATTAAATTAAAAAACAAACACACATCTTACAACTTTTTTAGACAGATAAACGAGCTTACGGCCCACCTGACGGTAAGTGGTTACCGTCGGACCAATGCAATGCCAGGGCAATGAAATTATAGTTGGGGGCATATCGACTTTTAGGAAATTATGCAAAAATATTTACATTTTTAACAACTCTATATTATATTATATGTTCAATTGAATTAGAACAACAACTGACAATGAATAATGCCACAAAGCTGTGTGTGACAGAGAAAGCGCTCTATAAATCCGAAGCTATTTACTCTCTTTTTAAAAGTCGAAGTGCATTTATTCTTGCCCCCAACTATATATGAATTCAAACATTTCAATATAAATATTAATATCTATTCCTCTGTAATTATGTTTGAAACTACAATAAAATTTTGATACTCCACTCACCGATATATGTGCAATTTTTCACAACACCGCTGGCTAAAAACGGTGAAGGAAAACATCGTAAGGAAACCTGCATGTCGGAAAAGGATTCTAAAAATCCTTTGAAGATATGTGAAGTCCCCAATCCGCACTGGGCAAGCATGGTGGACTATGCCTAATCCCTCTTCTGAGGAGACCTGAGCCCAACAGTGGGCAGGAATGGGTTAGTACAGTACAGTACAGTACTCACCGGTTCAAAATCGATCACAATGCCATGTTCATTAGGATCAGGATTTAGTCCTTTAACGTTTTTCACTAACTCCGGATCTCCGTCCAAATAATGTGGCATGGAGGCAAACATGGGCGCTTTCATACATTTGTACACATCCATTATGCCTTTAGGGGGGCAATTATCGGGGGCATCGCAGAAGCACTGCAGTTCTGGGTCGTTGGCAAAGTCACCTATGTTGGCAATATAACGGTTTGTTTTGATGCCTTGGTAGGATGTTTTCTTTTGGAACCAGGGTTTGAAAGATCTGGAACAATATAGTCAGATATGGTAGTCATATAGAGTTACTGGCTAGAAAATGAATGTTCCAAAAAATGTTTTCACTTTTTTTAATAAACGTATACATTCTATCTTGAGAGGTGTCATGGGCCACCCGAATAGAACGAAGTTCCTTTCGATTAAAAGATATCTTATAAAAATATTTCCTTTCGTAACGCGCGATAAGGAACATGTTTCAAAGGATTTTGATTACAGCGCCATCTAGCGATAATCATCTAAACAAAAAAAGTGTCGTAACAACTTTTCGTAAGATTTTTTTCCGTCTAGCCTCCTTTCAATAGCGCGCGATAAGGAACTTCGTTCCAAAAACCAGTTTAATTTAATTTAATGTAAACCTTACCTGCACAAATCACCAGAGAATGACTGAAGTCGATCCTTTTGCGTCAAAAATGGCGGGAAAACTGTACCGTCTGTTCCACTATATTCGTTACAGGAGTCTTTCCAAATACTTTGTTTTTCTTTACCATCTATAGCCACGACCTGGCCGACGTCCATGACATTCTTCATTCCACGTTTGACTGTTATTACGTGGGGATCTATTGAGTTATTTCTCTAAAAAATATTTTAAAAAGTATAAAGAGGATCATGTCAAGGTAAAAATCGGGAGGAAACCTGAATATTGGAGGTTTCAAAATTCTGGGCAGTAATCAAATGGCTTAAGTAACTGTAGTACGTTATCTTCTTATATAAAAATGAATTGCTGTTCGTTAGTCTCGCTAAAACTCGAGAACGACTGAACTGATTTGGCTTATTTTAATCTTGAAATATTTGTAGAAGTCCAGGGAAGGTTTAAACGGTGAGAAAATTTCCTTATGTGACGCAGACGAAGTTGTGTGGGCCAGCTAGTACTTTATAAAAGAGTGGGAGACAATGGTTTGGTAAAGCATCTTGTATGGCACAAAGATTTCTTCTATCATCAAACCGATAGCGTTAAAATTAAAGTTAATTTTCGCACAGCTATGGAATGGGTTCTAATTAAACATATCACAAACTAAAGACTATCAAAAACCAAAAAGTAAATACGAACCGAACCAAACAAAGAGAACCTTAATTGGTTATTAGGTTCAAAAACGATGCCATTAGGAGCTTCCTTCTTTATCGTTGAGCAAGCAGCTTTGGGAGCGAACTCAGTCCTGTCACAATTGATGATAATTCCTCTGAAAAGGATGTCCAAGGCTTTGACCCTCATGAAGATGTCTTCAGGGTTGTCGAAGATCCCGTTGATGGCTTTACCTGCGACGTTGAGCATCGTAGGCTTTTCTCGGTAAACTGTCAACGCCATGGCCTAAAGGAACAAAATATATTGACAATGGATAAAAGTCATAGGCAAGTTGATGTGACTAGTGGCTCTAAGTACCGAAGGTAATAAACACGCCATTTGTTAGTTATATAAGTAAGTTAAATTTGGAACAAAGAATATTTAAAAATATACTGGTTAATTGAAATTCTTCAGCGAAAAGGAAATGGTGTCAAATCTAGGACTGGTTTACACAGCGACATCTGTATAAATAATTTGAAAGCTTCTAAAATCTAATAATAAAAAATTCCGTGTAAGCCTTGATTTACCATCAAAAATATATGAGGCATGACAATAATTTCTTCACCAGTCAGACCTGGTCCCGATAATTCTGGTTTGAAGAGGAACATGTCGATTTTCCTATAATTTATAGTATCATTTTCTTCGTTTTCTTCGAGCTCTACTTTCTCCTTCCATTCTCTAAAAAATAGAAAATCTATTTAATTATTTATGGTTAGGTGTTGAGGCTCGCGTTTAAGGTCCGCATTTTGGCAGAAGACCCGGTCTCATGGCTCATGGGACAAAGAATAATCTGCTTTTCCTGTCTACTGATGACCAGGACATTTTATTAAGATATCGTTTTATTCTATTATTAATAATATGGTAGTAACATATAGAATCGGCCTATGTGGGAAGTTTGGAGGAGGCCTATGACCAGCAGTGGACGTCTATAGGCTGATGATGATGATATTGAAAAGGTCGTAATTGTGACGCTTTGCGACTCCATAATATCACGCAATAAACAGAGGAAAAATACAGATATATGAAAACTTTATTTTTGTAAAAGCATTAAAGTAATGAAATATATTTTATCTCAATTAACATACTAATTTTAAAGCATACACACGTAATGTAATAAAATTAGAAGTCAGTCAGTCAGAATAAAAAATGTACCATTATAAAAATGTATTTGATAGACGAAGAGCTGTGAAATGTATTTTTTCTTAAGTAGTCATAAATAAATAATGATTCGAAGTGCAGTCGTCTCATCAAAGCGAGTCCTTAAGAGTTGCTCGAGAAGTTTTTTAATTACCGACTGAGAATAAAAACATAGTAAGACTGAGTAAATACAATTAGTTGGAGCAGTATGTTGACTGTGTAATATATTTGACCAAACGAATCAGAAGTAGTATTTTAGTAAACTACCGATAGTTTATTAGTAAACCGATATGAATGATTCTTTTTTAATTTTAATGATGGAGAATATTGTCACACAAAATTATAAAAACAAACAAAAATATACAGTTAGTTATTTTACCAAAAAAAATTAAAAGTAATGTAGGTAAAGGTAAATAATAAAAAAGTACAAAAAATAATTCTGTTGTTCTGGAATAACTTTCAGGAATATCCCTTTTTTTTTTTTTTAGTTGGAGGAAATCACCGGATCCCCGCCTGCCCCACGGACGGCGTATGTGAGAGTTGAACCGCACTAAAACCTCCAATCGCTCACACTCAGCGTCCGAACCCCGGCTGAGTCCAGAACCCAGCACGGGGTTATGAGCGACGACGCGACGCGTTACGCCCAAGGCACTCTTTCCCGTCGCGCCGCCCCAGGAAAATCCCTAAATAAAGTTTTCACGAAAACAATTTTCATACTTTGCGATTACGTTTATTAGAAAATAGGTTTTCAAAACATTTTTCTGATCTTGATTTAATAATTATTGAATGTTAATGTTTCTCACTTGGGAATAGCTGTTAAATATCCGTTTTCTTCTGTTCACCTTTTATATCGATTTTATTATTTCTTATTCATCGAAGAAAAGTAATTTTAAAACTGCAAAGGTTAAAGTAATTTTTCCTTGAACTTAGAATAGAGAATTATAATATCTACTTATATTAATTTCTAAGGTAAAACTGTTTTTATTTGTTTAGCACTACAACTCATGTCGTAAGTCGTGGTGGCCGAGTGGTCGAAGCGCTTCCTTCCGAACGAGAGGTCGCGGGTTCAAAACCGGCTTGTACCTCTAAATCTAAATGTGAAAAAGATTTATGTGCAATTTTTCACAACACCACTGGTTAAAAACGGTGAAGGAAAACATCGTGAAGAAACCTACATGTCTGAAAAGGATTCTAAAAATCCTTTGAAGATACGTGAAGTCCCCGATCCGCACTAGGCAATCGTGGTGGATTATGTCAAATCCCTCTTCTGAGGAGACCTGAGCCCAACAGTGGGCAGTAATGGGTTGGTACAGTAGCACTACAACTAAAAAAATACTTAGTGACTAGATTTAATTCTTGTTCAATTGTTTTTTTTTTTAAATTAAGAAACCAGCTGGAATCTAACTTTTTTTTCCATGGGTCCCGTGACGGAGTCTTTTGCAAAAAAGCCGAACTAAAAGTCATATCAGTTGAGTTTTTATAATCTATGAATGCAGTTGTGTTTCTTTCCAAAACTTAAGAAATGTTTCCTTTCAGATACATTAGGTAAAATCACTATTTCCAATAGTTTCTCTGGAGCTAGCGTTTCAAAGTTCTACCCTATACAGGGTGGATCTGTAACTTTGAACAATCTGACGTGGGATGAATGACCTGTCGAAATAAAACTTAGAACCACTTTTATTTTTGGAATTGGATAAAAACAATTTTTCATCATAGTTTGGACGTTCGCAACGATAGTCGTACGTTTTCCAAACAAAGTCAGAAAAAAAGTTTAAACGATCCAAAAAATAAAAATGGTGCTAAGTTGTGTTTCGACAGTTCATTCACCCCACGCCAGATTGTCCAAAGTTACAGATCCACCCTGTATATTATCATAGCATAGTTTTGCAATACTACCATCTGTTTAGGGTATTAAAACATTAGATCAGAGTAACAGCTTCCGAAACTAACAGACTGTAAGTAACGAGTATTTTACGACTATCCTTCGTTAACTCTGAACTCCCATCAACCTTACTAATCCTTACACTAAATATGTACTTGACCCAAATTTACTGTGAGGTCGAGAGTATTTTGTTTTGCGGAAAAATATTTTTGTTGTGGGAATAATACTGTACGAAGGATCTGTGATTTAAAACGGTGTCAATATATTTTATTATGATAAAGAAATAACGAACAATAACATCTATATGAACAATAAAGTTTTGTTACAAATACTCACACTCACAACACCTACAAACACTACATATTATTTTCTGTTTTTCAAGATTGTAATTTGGTATTGATACGAACGGTCAATTTGACTGATAATTTGTACTAGTAAGATCTCCACGAGATAGGCTTGACCTAGTGTGGAGATCTAATGGTTAATTGTAAATTAACACTGTAAATTTTGGCTGAATATATATAATTATTAATCTAAAAAAAAAATTGTGTACCTAATCGTTTGTGCGCGATTAACTCAGAAATAACTAATAGTTTATACTATATAGTTTTACAAAAATGAAATCAACCGACTGCCATGCTTGTAGAATAGCACAAAACTATTAATCACAAAAGGTACCAATGGAATATGGAATAATGTCCAAAGTATCGTCTTTGTAAAAAAATAATCATTTCATAGGAGGAGACCTGAGCTCAGCAGTGGGCAGTAATGGGTTGTTACAATACTAATTATATATTTCAAAAGTTTACTGACATAATATTGACTGTAAGTAATATTTACTTACTCAAAATAATAAGGTCCGATTTCCTTCACGATTGGAATAGCGCCTTTTTGTACTTCGGCTGCGTTTGTATAGTTAAATAAATAAACTTTGAAGTCTAGAGCGAATGGTATTTTTTCCCACATTTGCCGTACGTCAGTCTTCTTTGATAGAGCCATTTCCTGGAATACAAATAATTACGCATGTGAAACTGTTTAATGAATAAAAACTTAATAGGTGTCAAGGGACACCCGGATGGAACGAAGTTCCTTTCGATTAATTAGTGAGGGAATTGTAATAAAATTTTATTTTTTTAAGTTACAATAATTAGTTTAAAACGTCTGTCTCTCTCTCTCTAGAAAAAGAAATAAAATATTTTGATCACAGCGCCATCTAGCATTAATCATATAAAACAAAATAAGGAATTGTTTTAAAGTATTTTAATCACAGCGCCATCTAGCGATAATCATCTAAAACAAAAAAAAGTGTCGTGACAACTTTTTCATAGGAATTTCCGTCTAGCCCCCTTTCTATAACGCGCGATAAGGAACTTCTTTCCAATAGTAATTTTATTGCGTAGGAAGGAAAGTATTTTTTTTGCTATACTGATCTTATTCTTTTCCTTTCGTTTAAGACCTGACAATCCTTCCTGACAATCCTTTTTGTGATGAACACAGATTTAACAGAGTAGGAATAACAATTTTAGCGCGGCTAAAAAATATTTAAATAGAAATTAATGTTTTATAAAGTAGTAGATGAACGTGATTTAAAAAAAAATAGAAGCCAAGATTTAAAGCTTGGACCGTTTCGCCATTTTAAAATAGCAGCTCTTAAAGTCATTATTCAAATTTATTGTAAACTTTTGTTATTGAAATCGTATTACAAAACTCCCTCTTAAAATTAAATGAAGGAATGAGGAATTTATAAAATAATAATTTTAAAGTAATTTTAATCACTTATACAGGGTGGTTGGACCTCGAACAATCTGACGTGGGGAGAACGACCTGTTGAAATAAAACTTAGAACCACTTTAATTTTAGGAATTGGTTAAAAATCATCATATACAATACTTTTTAAATTGTATTTTCTAGAATGAAGTTTTTCTTAAAAAGTTTTTATTTTATTTAAATTTGTAAAAGTTGTTTTAGGTAAGCTAAGACCGATTTTCAAAAAAATGAAAGTTGAAAGAAAAGAAACTAAACTTAGTTGTTTCAAAGTTCTTTTTGTTTTTTAATTTCCATTGCTTCTTAGGAATTTTCCTATCACTTCTAGTATTTCTTCGGAAATAAAAGTTTTACTATTTGACGTATTATTTCAAAGATTTTATGAAAGAATTATTAAAAAATTATATGTAACTGAGGTTTCAAGTTATTTTCAAAATCAAATGAAATAATAATATGGCTGTATGGACGATAATATCTTGCGTCCGTAAGGGAGAAATAGACCCCTACTTAACCACTCAACTGGGAACGTCACTCTTCGCTAGATCGCGAAACTGGGGACTTCGTTCGGAATCAATACCGTGTTTGAGCCCCTTTTTAAAACATTTTTTTTCAATAATATTTAATTTTGATTTTTAATTAAACCTTATATTTTTGTAAATCTTTATTACTAAACGACGCTGTAATTCATTTTTATCGAAAATATATCATCTCCGTAAAATATGAGACGATTAAAAAATGTAAACAAAACAAGTTTTAGAACTGTGCTCAATTCTGGCTCCTGCCACAGACTTGGCAAAACGTCGCCTCAGTGCTTGTTTGGCCAATCTGCACTCGAGCAAATTTTACAGGAGACAGCAAACAAGCACGGAATTTTCGTTAAGTGCCGTGTTGAGGAAAAAATTGAAATGAGATATTTACTGTTTTAGAATTGAATATTTTAAAAAAATATTTTACCAGGCGGATGGAAATTTTATACTTTATAATATTGCATTAAAAAGTTATTTTCGTAAAAAATGTCAGATTGGCCAAACAAGCACTGAGGCGCCGGAAAGGAAACAAACCAATTTGGTTGCCGATCCCAGTTGAGTGGGTATGAGTATAGAATTGTTGTCATAATCTGTATCATAAAGTACCCAATTTTCCAAAATCAAGGAACAAAAAAGTCCGTAACTATAAAAAGAAAAACAGAAAATTTAATAAAATCCCGAAACTGAAAAATAAGTATTAAATAAAGCCTTTATTCTATTGAAAACGACTTTTCAAAGAAAAAACTAAAAAACTAATTATATTCTTTACCTTATTTGGCAATGTTTCTAGCAATGACGTAGGTAGTCTACCCACTGTAGGTTTTGAGTGGGCGAGGATCCCAGAGAGTAAAACTGTTACTCTTGACTAAGGAAATACTTTAGAGCATTGAGTAAGGAAAGTGAAGCATCTTTTAAATAGTAAATTTATGTAGATTTTGAGGTTAAAGGCACTTGTGAAGGTAACATAGTTTGGAGTAAGGTGTGTTTATTAAATTATGGTATATATGTAACTTATACTTACACTATTGTTGTAATGGTTAACTCATACTTTAAATTAGTATTTAGAAATTTCTACGTTTTTTGATAAAGTTGATTAAAAAGACGCCAAAACATTGACAAAATATTACAACAGTAACTGTTTTACATGGTATTTTTGAGTTATTTTCAATAAAACGACACATTACTTTGGTTTCTAATGCTCTAGGTATATGTTTAGTCGGGTATGACGTCACGGAATATCTTGTTTTATGAATGAAAGGTTGGGAATTTACCATCTGAAATAATTATTTCGTATTCAAGGCTTCAGACCTTTTCCTCTCAATCTCCGAGACAGCTTTGTGTTTGTTTCATTCAAGTTTTACGAATCGTATACGGGTAGATAACACATTTTCGACAACAACTGTACTTACTTCTAAAACTGTATTTTTTTTTAAGTAACTTCTAAGACAAATGTAATGAAAATAAATCGATGTATTGATTGGCTTTCTATGCACACGGGTCATTCTTGAAACCAAAAGGCACTAACAGCAATTCAAAATGTTATTAACACTCAACAATTATTTTTGTTTTTCTGAATTAAACAATTTATTATAAACAATTTCCCAAACGTTTTACAAAATATAGTAATTATAAAAATTACCGGTTTTTTTTATTTAATTGGCTCCAAATTGCCCAAAACAAAGTCATCATTAGTAGAATAGAGACCCGTACTTGTTTTGTTTATAATAACGTAGGCGTTATTTGGGAGAGTTCTAGCCTGGGGCTATTTGAGTGGGTTTCATTCAAGATGAGAATACGCAAAATTAGTTTTATGGTATTATTTTACGAACTCAAAGAATAACTCACTCAAAGAATAGCAGAAGCTTCGCTGGAAATTATCTATGAATTTGGAACGAGATAGATTCGAGAGGTTTGTGGTGCGTGAGTATATTTTATTTGATCTAGGTATTGTTAAAATTGGAGAGAAAACATCTGAATTATGAAATACTAAGTCTTAAGATGCTCTCTCAGCCGTTTTTTATGAACGTTCTATGTAAACGCAGTTTCTATGACCAGTTTTTTTACATAATTTAGTATAGGCAACTTTATATACTGAAAATGTATTGCAGATATTTTAAAACAAGGATATAAACGATTTTTTCCACTCGCTTTTATTACACAATTCAATTATAGGACCGAAGGTTAAATTAAGGTCAGATACTTAAAATGATGTCACGGGTCACCTGCTATTAGGGGTTCCGGATGTAAAACGTACTTTATGTAACAGAAAATCCGGTGGATTTCAATTTGAGAAATGAGAATCAGGGGAATCTTAAAAGGTATTTATTAACTGTGTATTTAGTATATTTTTTTTGTCAGCCACCATTCAGTTGATACTGTTGAGGTTTCTTTTTTTTTTTTTAGTTGGAGGAAATCACCGGGTTATGAAAGACGGCGCGACGCGTCACGCCCACGGCACTCTTTCCCGTCGCGCCGCCCACTCCAGACGACGAACCGGCAGCCACCGGCGATACGGCCGCCGGCTCTCTGGGTCGGCAGGCTTTCCGAAGCCCGCCAAGATGGGACCGCTTGTTACCCTCCCACGGAATACCCCGCTGGGTCAGAACCAGCGTGGGTCGGGAAGCGCGTTCTACCATTCCCCGGTCGCTCTTGCTTAAGGCGCGTGCTGAGCGAGACACGACACCTTTTTGGGTCCTCGCTCGCACTCACACGCGTTGGGGATCCGAAACTCTTAGGGGGCCAGATTCCGGGCGAGATCCCGGTTCCAGCCCCCTGCTCGACGGCGGCGGGTTGCTATTGCTGGGCGGAGGGAAGCGTACAATCGCTCCCTCGCACCCCCCGCCATCCTCTTCTGCGAGATGGTGGACTCGCAGAAGTCGAGCATTTTGGTATGCATAGGTCGTCTAAACTATATGAATGTTTGACAGTTGTCCTATCAGTTGTCATTAAGAAAATTGGAAGTTGGCGAGCCAATATGGAAACACAGCATAATGACAATAACAAGTTTTACAATACGATAGTAGACCTTCATTCTTTTATATTAAGTTTTTCAAGTCCAGAAATTGCTGATTGTAATAACACATATTATACTTCTAAAAAAGTCGTGGTGGCCGAGTGGTCGAAGCGCTTCCTTCCGAACGGGAGGTCGCGGGTTCAAATCCGGCCGACTTGTACCTCTAAATCTAAATATGAAAAAAGATTTATGTGCAATTTTTCACAACACCACTGGCTAAAAACGGTAAAGGAAAACATCGTGAGGAAACCTGCATGTCGGAAAAGGGTTCTAAAAATCCTTTGAAGATATGTGAAGTCCCCAATCCGCACTGGGCAAGCGTGGTGGACTATGCCTAATCCCCCTTCTGAGGAGACCTGAGCCCAACAGTGGGCAGTAATGGGTTGGTATACTTCCAATACACATTAAAATTTATTCAATAACATTGTTTTTATGCTAGAAGCCTATGGATTTGCAAGATAATAAGCTGACTAGCTGAGTATATCGAACAATGGGCCTCGCTTAATTAAGGAAGGGTCAAGAAAGCAGGAAATACACAACTCAAAGGGTTTTGCTTTTGTTCTCTATAATATTGTTCGATGGAAAATTTGATATTATAGAAATTGTAAGCTTCGTTAATTAATGTTGGATGTTATAAAGTATTTTGGGATGTAATCACGTTGTAATTACCCTGGATTTTGATCCACATTAAATACATTAAATTTGTTTCCATTTTAGTCCATTTCACGAAATTTAAGTGTATATGAGGAATAGTTTTCACGGCTAAAGAATTTTAAAATTCATTGGATTCGTAATTTTAGCACAATAACTGAGCCAAATCTTTATGGAATTATGAATGACGAAAAGGTAAATTGAAAACTTTCTACCTGATGATCTTTTAGTTTTTTTATCATGTTACAGTATTTGCCTTGCTTACTGCCCACCTGACGGCAAGTAGCTGCCGTCGCTAATGGACTTCTGCAATACTGTTCTGTGCAGAATCTCTTCTCAAACCTCGTTTATGGAATGACAAGTCATTGCAGAGTATTCACGTTATTCTGTGCAGTCTGTGAAAGGGTATTTTTACCTTCTTCAGTTGACTTTTCAAAATGGCGGGGAACATGACCCATCCAAACATTAGCCCGACGAAAGCCACGGCGCCGCCAATCGCGGCATATTTCAATGGTCTTGCTAACTGCATGTTGCCTGTAATGAAAATATATTATCATACTCTAGTTTCAATATTTCTTTTTTTTTTATTATGGAGCACTTATAACAGTCGTGGTGGCCGAGTGGTTAAAGCACTTGCTTTTTGTACGGGAGGTCGCGGGCCAAATACCGACCGGCCTGGATGGTGGACTATAGCTAACCCCTCTTCAGAGGAGCTCATCAGACTGTTAATACCATTTAGAATAGTATCAGGATCATACACATGCAAATTCTATGTTGATTTCAATTGAGGTGGAAATTCAAGTGAAATAATATAAATTCTCCATTAATATTCATGTTATCTTGAATTATAATATCCTACAATTATGCGTGTTTATATTCTATACAAAACCGTTTAATTTACCATAATACCTAATTATTAAGAAAGGAAATAAAAGAAAGCGTTTCCTCGTCAGCAGTCACGGTCACTTTTATAAAAAAAGTTATTTCATGAGAAGTTCCACATGTGGATATCTATCAAGTGCATTGCATGTTCGCGCATCGATTACCGACAATAGTATCATTATACATAGGTAAACTACATCAATAAACTTCTAAATTTGGAATTCGTGACGTCATTATAAAAATCGACTGACAGTTTTTGTGATAGAAATTATTTGTCCGCATTTCTTCTTTCTTTTGTTTTTGCTTATCCTACTCGTATTTAATTGTTGAAAAATCTGAGCTTTAATTGTTGAAAATTGTCGTAAGAAAAATTTGAGCAAGTGGCAAATTTTGAGCTGTTGTACGGGGTGATTTCCTAGTGAGTTTCCCCATATTGAAGGTCATGGTAGCTGATGGTTATATACGACCAGTAAAAATATTAATACCAAAGAATATGGCTTAATGCCTTAGTAATCGCAACTTAAAAATATCTAAAATTCTTGCAAAATGATGGTTTTTCGATAGCTGATGGGTGTGGCGGAGGTGTGGGGTGCGCGAGATTACTAGAGGTCATTAGTCAACACTCTTTAAGCCGAAATTGTTTATGTTTGAGGTAGCTTTGTCGAATTTAGATTTTTAAAAAAAAATGTAATTTTACCTATTTTTTTAAATATTTCGTATTAGATCAGAGTACTCATCACCCTCCTGCAATATATACCCTCTCTAAAAAATCACCCTGTATATATTGTATAGTAAATATAGTTCTATTGCTGTACCCTAAATCGGAAATGCAGCAGCCAGGTCTGTACCAAGTTTTCAGATACCCACAAATATCACTCGGGCTATATGACTTTTGGACATACAAATAACTTTAAAATTGATCACTGTTACTTCGTTTTAAGTATTATAAAGAACTAGATGACCCGCGGAACTTCGTCTGCGTTACAAAGGGGTTCAAAAATTGTAGCTTATATAGGCACGCGCCGCCCGGCGCAAACAACTACGACCTTGCATTTTAAATTTGTAATATCTTCGGTAATATTCACTTAAATTACATGCTGTAAAAAGCATATTTTATTTTATTTTATTTATTTATTTAGGTACACCAACAGCAGACATAAAAGGCTTATACATATGTGTAAGGTACATGATAACATATCTTATAGATCATTTGCTGACATAAGAAAAAAAATAGTAGTGGTGTTTCACATTTCCTAATACATTCCTACTTATATTATAAATGCGAAAGTAACTCTGTCTGCCTGTTACGCTTTCCTGCTCAAATCTCTTAACCGATTTTGATGAAATTTTGCACAGACAATATTTAGATCCTGATGTTCTTTACATAGGCTTTTAATTGAAAGTGACGCAGACAAAGTTATACGGGTCCACTGTTTTTCTATAGTTCACATTTTTACTTTTCTAAAAATGAACTAACTATTCTGAACTAAGTAAGTTCAGAATAGGGGATAGTTACAATAGATCCACATGGGTCGCAGTTACCAATGATGGCATTTTACCACCTCCTTATATGCCAATAATAGGTAAGTACAGAAAACTTAGAACAGTATTACCTAACTCACCAAATCGATTTAAAATATAAATAAATTCGATTAAATGCGATATACATAAAAAGGCAATGAAATTAATTGTGGGATGTAAATTTCGAATGATTAGGTTCAATTATTATTTCTGCATACCCTGACTAAACTAAACTGTGTGTGCAACACATGCTACTGAGTATTAGTAAGAAAGTGAAAGTACGTACAGTTACGAAGACAGTCCGACTGTGAATGCGATGGCAATGATACATGACAGTCATTGCATCGCCTTCAATTTCTGGGCGGGGTTGAGAACGGACGCAGGTGAACTTGGATCGACTTATAATGAAACTAATAAGAGAGACGTCGTTTTTACTTACTATTCACACTACTTATAATGTATAGGTAATATTATGACGTTTTCATAAGACACGCTTGGCATGCGGATTAGCTCAAACGTCCAACACACGTAAAAACAAATGACGGTGATGGCCGACCAACATGTCAACGATGGTTTTGGTCAGCATTGAAATTGTATACGCGCTGTTGCCCACTTTCTAGAGAATCCTTTAGATAAATTAGTCGCCTTACGATACCCGTAAGAAAAGATCGGGTTGTGTCGAGGCTTGAGGAAGGGCTATCCAGCATTGTCTTATACTGTACGACAAAAGAAGTGAGATCTTGGATAACAAGTTTAATGATCAATGCAAAAATGTATTTACAACATCATAAGATATAGATGTAGCTTAAGTCTAACTAGCGGATGATTAGAAATGATTTGAAATTTACCAACAAATTACATCGATACAATTTCATTGTTGTCTTTACTAGACTGTTGTTCCTCCCACCTGATTTATAAATTATTTTAAAATCATATCCTAAACTTTTACTACGCTTTAAATACTTTTACTCTCATCTTCAGTGATAACTGTCAAAAACCGTAACACCAATAGTACCAATAAAATAAATGTCTATAGGTCTTGAGAGTCAAAAAGGTATTCTAGATTTTATATTTGAAGGAAATCCTTGGAGAATTTACAAGTCGTTCTGGACAGTTTTCGTGAAAAAAACTGTGAGATAGGTTATGTAGTAGAATAGACACTAATATGAAGTTGGAATGAAACCTGGTTATAAAATCATTTTGTATTATTTTGGTTGTGGCGAAGTTTGAGGAGGCCTATGTCTAGCAGTGGATGTCTATAGGCTGATGATAGTCCAGCTAATGAGCTACATTGTAAGTAGTTACCATCACTAATCGTCGCCTCAGTGCTTGTTTGGCCAAACTGACATTTTTTACGAAAATTACTTTTTAATGCAGTATTATAAAGAATAAAATTTCCAGCTGACTCGTAAAGTATTTTTTTAAAATATTCAATTCTAAAACAATAAAAATCTCATTTAAATTATTTTCTCAACACGGCACTTAAGGAAAATTCCGTGATTGTTTGCTGTCTCCTGTAAAATTTGCTCGAGTGCAGATTGGCCAAACAAGCACTGAGGCGACGTAATGGATCTCTGCAATGTTAGGGGACACCTGCAACTTATATAGAAGGGCTCTATTCAATCTTCGTTTGAAGAAGGACAAGTCATAGTGTTCTGGAAATACTCAGAAAAGGAGCTTTTCATATCCGTGTGATGCATAATGCGTGATGATTGTGGTGTTTCCAAACAGTAGGTTTGAAAAAAAAATTGTCAGTGACTGTATTCATTGGACATTTTAATAACACAGATGACAGATCAGCGAGTTTGTATTCATTACATCATAAATCCGTGTAATGTGACGCCGATGAAGTAGAGTTGACCCACTAGTCAAACAATAAAACACAACCCTGCATTAAGTAAAATAATTTTAATAAGAAACAAACAGCCTAATTATAGCTGAAGGTGTCCAATCCTATATTATTCTATGAAATATCAAATTAAGTTTCCAAATTGATACGTTTCTGACACGAAATGGAAGGGTTGGTCACAGTATAAATATACAGAACGAAAACTTGATACAAATCGCTATGACGAATCACAATTATGACTACTATGCAAAATTCTAAGCGGTTTCAAAGGAGTGCTGGAGCAAATGTCAAATATTTCGTAAATATTGCCAGATAAAGGCAAATGTAAATGGTAGGTCCTTGTCCAAAAGTGATATCCACTAGTCTGAGTCGAACGACACCAGGTGATGCAGCTGTCACGCATGCCTGGAGTTCGTTCACTATTACCTAATACCTCGTAAATTTTAAGCAAATATACGAGGTAAATTAAAATCTGAAAAAACACAAACTTAAAAGCCATTGAGACGGAGACATTTCCCATTGGTGCGAGAAACCATACGCAACTATCTCAAGCAATAATCACCATAACATTATTGTATCAGAATGTTTACACACAGGCAAGAATTAAAATCTCGCCTACATTAATGTCATACGAGATTCGCTTATGACATTATCGTAGGACATAATTGCTAATGAAATGTTTGTTTACACGACGAAAATATTGTATGCAGATTCTTGCTTACGAGATTCTCGACTGGTCTTAACACGATCACGTCTGACATTTTTTCAAGTTCATACGAGTATCGTACAAATCGGTTTGAATCGTTTTCGGTGCGAGATTTGTCATTCGAGTTTACTAGTATTAAAAATAACAGCAACTGTCCTAAAATCTCGAAATACGATTATTGCTTTAAAATTCTGTTTACACGGAGGCAATAATATTCCATGGCGAGGCAACTGTCGCCCAAGGTAACGAGCGTGAAGAGTGAATGTTTAGACTTTCTTTCGATGATCGCGATATTCTTTCGATGATCGTATCTTCGAGACGAGAAAATGACTCCGTCTAAATGACTCTTTAGGTACGTGATTAAGTTTACCTCTGGTCACATACTAGACATAAATATACCAACTTTGGAACACTTCTGAGTTCTTTAGTTCTGTTCAGTAACTATGCTGTGGCTGTCAATATAATTTTCATGAGTTGAATTTGTAATGTTTTACAATTCTTTTCGCTTTGATTTCGATGTGACCTAGCAGGTAATGATATACCGAGGATTTTACGATTGTTGTATTCTTTTTGTTGTTGGTTACGTAGCATGTGTGCTTGTATGACTATAATCACTTGCTCCTGCAATATGACAAAGAAGTGTCTAGGTCGTAGGAAAATTAGTAGCTAAGGTGGTATAAGTTGTAGTTGAATATTATTTTATTGAAAAGATTGTTTGAGGTTATTCGCGACATTAACTATAGGTCATGTTGTTTGTATTTGAGAAATTTAATTTTAGCTACAAGAAAGTTTATGTCTATTCAATTACAGTGAATGTATTAGGTATTGGAAAAAGTTTTCATGAAAATCTAAATTTTACTTAACATGAAGTAGAAGTTTGCTGGGATGCTTTCAAATTAATCTAAAGATATTGAATTGAGTCCAAAAACAGAGTTATAGTTATTTTTAAATTTATTTCTTGTAATCTCGTCTCAAGTTATATACTGTTTATAAATAATTTACTAAAAAGTACTAAAAACTTAATGTCTTTAACAGACAGTTAATTCTTACATGATAAATAATTTAATATGTATTAAGAGTTAGCTCAATTTCATAATGATAAAAACCAGTACGTAAAAAAAAACAACTAAAAAAGCTACAATTCCAAAAACAGCTGAACTAATTAAACAGGTGTATTCGAAATTTGAATATAACATAAACAAAAATATACCCATTAAAGTCAACAAGAGCGAAGCAACGACTTTTAATAATGTTATTCCTAACATAACAAAATATTCTAAAACAAAAGAATAATAAACATTAATTAAATAATTAATTCGTCAAAGGTTATGTTTTTATTCCAGGAATATTCGTTTGATTACTGTTTTGGACAAATGTAATTCTAGAAATTACAATACGTGATATATTTATTTTGAAACAAAATGGAGAAGGGTGTGACAGTTTTTCACTTCGTTATACCTGTGACAAAGTATCTCATGAGAGTTAAAAAAAAGTCACATATTGCTAATACTCAGAATTCAAAATTTCAAATTTATCTCTTCGTAAAATTGGCTCCATTTCATATTCAAACAATTTTCTCTTCATTCTGTATAGTATAGGAGCTAGCAACATTTTTGAGAGAGCATTTTAGTATTGCCAGTTTTTATGTATGTTATTTCTCACACACTCCCGGACGTCATACGGGCAGTCTGGCTGCTGCTAGTGGTTGCGTTTATCAGTGCGCATCATATTTGTGCAGGTAGAAAACTGATTTTTCAAATCATTTTAAGACATTTTATTTCATTTGTATTATGTTTATTGAACTTTTTGCTATATGAATTTATTATTGCCAGACATGTTAGGTGCTGTTTAATTAGTGCCAGACGCTAATTCTGAATGAAAAAAAAAACATTTTTTCAAAGTATTTCAGTATGGCTGAAATTTTTACATTATGTTATTTAAGCATCTACAAAACGAAATTTAATTTGCCAGACTGTAATTCGATTGTTAAACAACAGCCAGATCGATCTAAAGTTGATAATTTATTTTAATTAAATCTTTATATACAACTCTTTAAGGGACTGAATATCAAAGTTATGGCAAATTAAATTTATTTTTGTAGATGCTTAACACGTTCATTGCGAAACATTTTTTAGTGTACTTTCAGCTGGTGCGTCAAGAGGTCATCTTGGCACATAGAAGACTTTCCTGCCGTGCATCGTGTGGTCTGATTGACCCTCAATCGTTTCTGTTTTAATATGGGTTTATTCAGTACCTCATATTAGTATAGGAGCTAGCAACGTTTTCGAGAAAGAATTTTAGGTCAGCTGATTTTGTGATATGTCGTCCTTCTTGCACTTTCGGTTAGAATCTGGGCTATCTGGCTGGCGGTAGCGGTTGCGTTCATTAGTGCGCATCCTACCTGTCCAGGTAATAATCTTGGATTTTATAAATATTTTAGAAGGTGTAATTTTTAATTTTTTGTTTTTAAATAAGTCTACCTGACATACTTCTTTATTGCCAGACATTTTTGACAATGCTAACTATGTGCCATACACGATTTTTTTTTTAATTAAAATTTCAAAGTATTTTATATTTTTAATATTATGTTATTTAAAGATAAGAAAAACTTAAAATAAATTTGCCAGACATTAATTCGATTGTTAAGTCTTGAATAAAAATTAAAAATTAATAATATCACCAAATTTCGAAACTTTGATTCATCCAGTTTGCCACCCTGTAAAGCGGAATTGCAACAGCATTTATTGAGGGTTCGTTACGTGACGAAAATTTGGAGAAATGCTCACTCAAAACATCCAACATCTTTATCTCCAATGGCTTTCGGTTGGACCATTAACGGTGACAAATATGATTTTGTCTGGTTTTTGGGAGATCAATTACCATCCTCAGTTGCAGATATTATTGTTCAAAGTAAGTGTGAAATGGAATATTTATCAATAATAACTAAAATGTTTTATAACAAACAAGAAGAATTACACTGTTTATTTTTTTTTTCTGTTGCAGATGATGGAGTTTTAGAAGATAACGAAAGTTCCCAAGAAGATGATATGAATGACACTGACAAAGACAGCGACGATGATGATGATATTATTAATTTTTAATTTTTATTCAAGACTTAACAATCGAATTAATGTCTGGCAAATTTATTTTAAGTTTTTCTTATCTTTAAATAACATAATATTAAAATTATAAAATACTTTGAAATTTTAATTAAAAAAAAAAAAATCGTGTATGGCACATAGTTAGCATTGTCAAAAATGTCTGGCAATAAAGAAGTATGTCAGGTAGACTTATTTAAAAACAAAAAATTAAAAATTACACCTTCTAAAATATTTATAAAATCCAAGATTATTACCTGGACAGGTAGGATGCGCACTAATGAACGCAACCGCTACCGCCAGCCAGATAGCCCAGATTCTAACCGAAAGTGCAAGAAGGACGACATATCACAAAATCAGCTGACCTAAAATTCTTTCTCGAAAACGTTGCTAGCTCCTATACTAATATGCGGTACTGAATAAACCCATATTAAAACAGAAACGATTGAGGGTCAATCAGACCACACGATGCACGGCAGGAAAGTCTTCTATGTGCCAAGATGACCTCTTGACGCACCAGCTGAAAGTACACTAAAAAATGTTTCGCAATGAACGTGTTAAGCATCTACAAAAATAAATTTAATTTGCCATAACTTTGATATTCAGTCCCTTAAAGAGTTGTATATAAAGATTTAATTAAAATAAATTATCAACTTTAGATCGATCTGGCTGTTGTTTAACAATCGAATTACAGTCTGGCAAATTAAATTTCGTTTTGTAGATGCTTAAATAACATAATGTAAAAATTTCAGCCATACTGAAATAATTTGAAAAAATGTTTTTTTTTTCATTCAGAATTAGCGTCTGGCACTAATTAAACAGCACCTAACATGTCTGGCAATAATAAATTCATATAGCAAAAAGTTCAATAAACATAATACAAATGAAATAAAATGTCTTAAAATGATTTGAAAAATCAGTTTTCTACCTGCACAAATATGATGCGCACTGATAAACGCAACCACTAGCAGCAGCCAGACTGCCCGTATGACGTCCGGGAGTGTGTGAGAAATAACATACATAAAAACTGGTACTACTAAAATGCTTGTTTTCCCGACGTTGGTAGCTCCCGTACCAGTATGAGATTTTTCGTAGTCATTGTAAACATTGTTACAAAACACTCTCTTGTAAATTTTATTTACAACACGAAATCAATCTTGAACAACGAGAAATCGACGATCTTATAATAAACTTATATATCTATAAAAAATAAAAAGCATATTTTACATAAGTACTTTAATTTAATTCAAAACAAAATGTTCTATCTTGTGCCCTACAGCCATGAATATGTTCTCAACTGTGCAGGGGTTCGCTGTAAATGTAAAACATCTTGGTTAGTTAATACTAGCTTCACATTTAACAATGATTCGCTAGAACTTTAATAACCTAAATATGCCGGGATAAAGAGCTTAATATTTTAGTAGTAGCGTATGGATAATTCAATTATTGAACAACAATCAAAAATACGAAATGTTAGGTTAGATTTGATATCGCGAGAAGGCTACTCGAAACGGTCGTAGGTAGCGACCCCTCAGTGTCCCCTGACCTTGCAGAGGTTCATGAGTGACGGTAACCACTTCCTATCAGGTGGGCCGTTGGCTAGTCTGCCTACATGGCAATAAAAAAAAAACTGAACTGAACTGAACATGAAAAGTAGGAGAGTATTCGGAAACTTCGATTCGAACTTTCGAGTATGATCTATGCAAAGGCCGAAAACTTTTCTTAAATATTTCTGGCATCTGATCGTATCATATATCATTTGAATGCAAACATACTCACGAATATCTACCCACTGATCTTCGTATCCAGCGTCATTTCTTGCAGCTCTAACAGCTTCTCGTAAAGCATGAATTATAACCACAGCAAGACAGAACGCCGGTTCACCAGTTGCTGTGCATCAAATAATTATTTCATTATCAAGTCGGATTGGACTTAATATATTTTGTCATGCAGTATTTCAATGAGGTTTAAAGATAGTTTTAATAATAAGTCTAGGTTTTTCTTTTTCTGCCTTCACAATTTTGGTTCTCGTCATGTGGAATGGTGACATCGATCAGCACCGCCCGATGCGCATCCCGATCTATTATCACTATGTCAGGCTTATTGGCAACAATAGTCCTGTCAGTGATAATAGATCGGTCCCAGTAGAGCGTTACATGACCATTATCGAGAACCGGCTGAGGCCAATACTGGTAATAAGGTACAGCGGCTTCAACAAGGTCGTATTTCAGAGCAAGTTGTTGGTGGATAATCTTAGCTACCTGATTATGCCTGTGCAAGTACTCGCCGTTAGCAAGACGAGAACAACCGGAAACGATATGTCTAATAGACTCTCCCGGACGGTGACATGCCCGACAAATGTCGACCGTCCCATCCTTTAGAATATATTTACGGTAGTTGTTCGTCATGATAACTTCGTCCATAATTGCAAAGACAAAACCTTCAGTCTCTCCGAAGAGGTTACTGTATCGTAGCCAAGATACGGAGGCTAACTGATCTACATCGGGGCTCATAAGGGCCCGGTAGAACCGTCCGTGTAGTTCCTTGCTCTTCCATACGTCCGTGCGATCCGCCACACTCATTACCTTTAGCGTCCGCCAATTCTCGTTCGCTAAGGACAGCGGAGTGAGTCCCTTATCAACTGCTGCTACATTACGGTACATACCCACGCTTACCTTAAGGGTACATACCCACGCTTACCTTAAGGGTACATACCCACGCTTACCTTAAGGCCACTGCTTTGTGAAGGCAGAAAAAGAAAAACTGCTAAAATATTTGGACCTGGCCCACGAGGTGACCGACATGTGGCGTGTTGAATCGACCATCATTGTTCCGATCGTTGTATCTGTGCACGGTCTAATAGCGAAAAGCTTCGACCGTCATCTAGAGAAGCTTTCGCTCTCCGGCTGGGTAAAGGGCCTGATTCAAAAGGCGGTCAAAGTCAAAGTCAAAGTCAAATCATTTATTTCAAATTAGATGTGGACACACATACATTTTGAAAGTCAAAAATAAAATAAAATCAAAAGTTCTACCACCAGTTCGCTAAAATTACGCCTCCGTCCTGAGAAGAACCGGCGCAAGAAACTCAGCGGGCATGTCTTTTTTTTAATTTAATATGTTTTTTTTTTCTTTTTTTTTAAATATTGTTTTACAATATTTTTGTTTTTAACAAATGTATCAATTGAAATGGCCCGGACGAGCACCTCATTCCCATTTTGTGCAGTCATTTATATAATCATTAAGTTTATAATATGCTTTACTGCATAGCCGTTCTTTGATAACTCTCTTTCTTGACACGGCACGTATTGTGAGGAGGTTCCTCTCTCTTGAGCCCTGACCACTGATGGCTTGGGTCGTAGACCCCGTCTCCAGTGGCCCTCTGTTTTTTTTATATTGTATTTTTAAATTTATTTTCTTGTGATTGTTTTTTTAAAGATATAATGTAAAAAATGAGCAAATAAATGAATATGTAGTCTAGGTTTAAGTAGTGTCCTTAGCAATTGCAATGATAATCATATACTATTGAGATACCCATTCGTTTCTTGATTTTAACAAAAGGATTATTTATTTATTTATTTTTAGGAACATCCACAGTATAACATATTAAATAATCATTCATTAATAATTCACAACTTAATTTCCAATATGTATACCTATTAAAGATATTCACAGCATTCAATATAATTAAGTAATGTGCTCCAAAATAGCAAAACATTTCTCATAAATAAAATGGCATTAATTAAACTAAACATTACAAAAAAAAAACTTTAAAATTAAATAAAAGTAACAAACATGGATATATATTACAAACAACAATTCAATCAACACCTAAAACTGTTTTTTTATTACGAACCTTTAGAATTCAGCACACCAGTAGGATTATCAGAATTGCGTCTGAAATATATCCTGAAATCTGCTGGTATATCCTTAATACCAGGTGGTTTGTAAGTCCACGTACGGTCAGTCAGTAGCTTCCCTGTTTCTGGGTCGTAAATAACCTTCTCTGATGTCCAGTAACCAAGACCCATGACGAAAGCTCCTTCAATCTGAAAGTTAAGTTGTGAACGTCTTCAAAAATGCTGAACAATTTTCTTTAATCGAATGAAGACAATAAAATACCTATTGAAAACAATACCTGACCAATGTCGATTCCAGGACTCATACTTCTTCCAGTATCTTCCAAAAGATCAACTCTTAGCACATCATGGTTTCCAGTCAATATATCTACTTCGACTTCTAAAGCAACTGCACCATACACATCATACGGCTTCAAACCATCTTTATCAGAATACATATACGAAGCTTGGAGATCTATACCAGATTCAAATGCCTTTTTAACCAGGTCTTCCCATTTATAATGCTCCATTTTATCTTTGATTGGTTTGAGACGATCCATTATTATTTGACAAGCTTTCATCGTGGCAAAAGATACACATTCACTTCCTATACTTCCACCTGTGGCCATTGAATTTGGACTTGTGAAGCTTGTGCTAGGTTTAACACTAATTTTGCTGAGAGGAATGCCGAAAAGATATCCACATACTTGAGCAACTTTAGTGTTTATGCCTTGACCCATTTCAACACCACCATGGGTTATAGCAACCGACCCATCTGCATGATAAATAGAAACAATTGAGTTATAGGATCCAAAATAAAATACATCGTACGTCATTGGTATCATTTTTAAAGCTCTTTTCCTCCATCTGTTCTGTTCATTGAATTTTTTTATGTTTATATTTCTTTGGTCATAATCTGCGTCTCTTTTCAGCTGTTCGATTAATTGTGGGACTGGGTTATGGTCACGTTTCATATTTGCTAATTTTACTTCAATAGGGTCTTTCTTCAGATGATATGCAATTTTTTCCATAACATATTCACACATTGCTATTCCTTCTGTGGCAGCTAAAACAAAATCAAAGTTATTTGAATTGTCCAATAATAATATTATCTATCAAAACGTATTTTTGTACTTACACGGAGCTCTGCACCATGTGTTAGATGGGGTATCAGTAGCAGCACTGTTGGCTTCAACATACCATCTTTTATTGTTATAGCAATTCCCTACAAAATGAGTTGCAGTCATCGCACTAATACTTTCATTAGTTGCACAACCGTTGTCTTGATAGAATACATTCTTCAAGTACTGTATCTCACCTAGATTGTCTACACCGACCTGTTAAAAAGAAGACTTTATAGATGCAACGCCTAACAATTAATTTTATTTATGTTCTTAAACAATTAACGAAATAATACGTACCTCAAAATTGCATTTCGTAGGTAGTCGTTTTCCAATGATTTCCATATTTTTTTGCAACGGAAGAACAAATCTACAAGTTTTTCCAGTGAAATGTGTGACAATAGCGGCTGCACAAGCTATTTGGGTTGATCTTGTAATTTTACCTCCATAGCTACCACCGACTCTTCGAATTATCGTGTTCACACTAAAATGTCAAAACACAAGTTTTCGTAGAAATCCTTGGATTTTTTAGAGATAAAGTTACTTTTAGTTTCTGTTAAAATGTCTTACCTATTAACCGGTACATTAAGACATTGTGCTACAGCATTATTAGTCAAATCCAACCATTGAGTTGAAGAATACACTTCTAAGCCATCTTCAGTTTTCCTTACAACACTGGTTTGTGGTTCCATATAAAAATGATGCTGAGTCCCAAGATTTAATACACCATAAATAACACATTTAACGTCATGACCAATTTCGACTGGATTTATTACATTGTCTTTAGTTATTCTTGCATCTTTTTCTGGAGAATTTAACACATCAACTATTGTGAGCACTGGTTTAGTCTTGCTTTCAGATGCATATTTTATAGTAACTAATTTAGCAGCTTTGTTTGCAATTTTTTCTCTGGTTGCTACTATTATTGCTGCTGGTTCACCGTAGTATTTAACCACGTTTGAGCACAAGATTTCTTCGTTCGTTTGAATCAATGGCGTGTTGGTAGGAGTAAATGAGTTGTCACCTGGGATATCTTTTGCTGTATAGAATGCTACAACTTCTGGTAATTTCTGCAAATAAAGAAAATCAATTTACGATTGGCAGAATTAGTTTTTACCGAAGAAAATTAATAATTAAAAATACTAACAAAAGCTTCTGAAGTATCAAAATCACTTATAACACTTCCAGGTTTTACATCAGCAGTCACAAAAGCAGCATACACTTCGTCTGATTCACCTGCTAAATCATTAGCAAAAGTAGCCTCTCCGCTACATTGTGCCAAAGCTTCTATTTTGGGCACAGGTTGGCTTAAAGGCCAATAATCTTTGTTTGTTTCAAAACTTTGCGTTCCTCTTGATGTATTTCGTTTTAATACACCTCCACCCGATTTATACTTTGGGTTAACTCGATTTACAGGACATAAATTTATTATTGCCTAAAATCAAAAAAACTTTTAAACTTTTTAGCCTATCTTCTATAGTAAAAAAACGATATATAGTATAGGACTACCTTGTAGTATAAAGAAACAGCTAACATTTTCCTGTAGGCGACAGATGGTTCCATTGGAAAATGCTCGGGCACAATTTCTTCGTGTAAACTTTTTAATGCCATTTTTATAACTTCACCAGAGAAAAGGTCTTTTTCTAATAAAAGTTTCTCCGTTTTTGAAGCATGTATAAAATTTGATGCTATTCCGCCAAATACCAGAGTTGCCTTATCTATAGTGGTTGCGTTTTGTTTGAACTTGAATAGGAATCCTGCGTTAACTACTGCATGCGCGTTTTGTGATCTTGGCATTATCTGATGAGTACATAATAGTTTTTTTTTAGTAGTGGTAATAAAAACTAATTAAATGTAGTCAACCTTGCGAGATAGAAAGTAATCTGTATCTTCGAAATGATTCGTTAAAATTATGACTTTACCGTAACCATTGTATTTATGAACGTAAGTTTTTAGTTTATAAAATTTATTTTATTGGTTTTTATCATTGTATTTTGAAATACCTTGAATGTTTTAACTTTGGTAGAGGCTGATAGAGGTGGCAGCATTACGTTGACTATTACCTTTCCCCTCATATCCACTTGCAAAAAGTCAGGAAGGTACATGGAATACATTTTGTTTGATTTCTCAGCTAAAAACAAATTATTCTTCATAGCACTTTTGAAAAATAAAAGTTACCAGAAAGACAATCTTAATTTTTATTTATATCTACCTACTGTAGTTTAAAATATTTTAAGGTAGTTAAAGAAACGAATTCATTACCTATTGTGACCATGCCTCCGACAGTCTCAAACAACAAAAATAAGTCTGATTGGAATTCTTTGTTGCTGTGTTTCATATACAAATTACCACCAATAGTGCCAATCTAGAAGAAACGATAAAATACAGGTCAATATTGACAAATTTTTAGTTGTAAAAGAAAATTTATCCACTTACGTTTCTTACTGGTACATGTGCAACTAAATCCATGTGATCGTAAAACTCCTTCAGATAACGAAAATCTTCGTTTTCATTTGATAGCTTTAGAAAAATATCCATCATTTCTGATAAAGTCATTCCTGCTCCAAGTATCAGATTTACATCAACGACATGTCCTTTTATATCCATTACATTAGAAATATCAATAACATCTTTAGGGTAGTCTGTAATGTGATATACACCTAAAACAATTCGTCTTGATTAAAATATACAATATATATCTCTCGGATTATCTTTCTATAACTCAACTGAGCGTTAATTCTAACAAAACTAATATTATTAATTACCTTGTCCAGTATTCCCAGCAACCAATTTATAATCCTTACTCTTTTCTATGACACCAAATACATCATTTAAGGAATGGCATCTATACCAAGTATGGTCACCACATTCTATGATTATCATTTTCGAGTAATTGTAATTAACAAAATACCAATCATCTCCAGTAATATTCATATCTTTAATTCCATCGCAAAGTCCTCTTTTGTTACATATTTTATGTGTATTTCTGCATTTTGTTTGATTCGTTCCTAGATCTTCTATGTCTGATAGCTTATCTAAAAGATCTTTATCTGCGTCGTGAGCAAACGTTTTCAAAGCATCTACTATGGGTCTGTATCCAGTACAACGACAAATGTTACCGGCAAATGAGTTTTCTATTTCACTTACTGTTAAATTTTCTTTCTTGCTTTCTAATATGCTGTAAAAGGCATTTAATACAATAAAAATTTTGAGTATTGAAAGTATTTAATGGATATTAGAAACATTAGTAGGTATGTGTAATTGCGTAAATTTTATTAAGGTTCTTTTACCTGTCATCATCATCAGTCTATAGACGTCCACTGCTGAACTTAGGCCTACTCAAACAAATCGTTACAACGACCAGTCGTACGCTTTTTGTATCTAGTAACTTCCCGCGATCCTCCAGATCGTCGGTCCATCTTGTGGGGGGTCTGCCTTTGCTGGGTCTGCCGGTTCGTGGCCGCCATTGCAGATCCGTTCCTTGCACATCTCTCTCTCTTACCTCTCTCTCTTTCCCTCTGTCTCTTACCTGTACATATTCATGATCCATCCAGGTGTGCAGTATCCACATTGAGTACCATTAAAGTTTGCCAATCGGGTTTGTATAGGATTGTAACCTATACGTCTATTCCCAAGTCCTTCTACTGTAGTTATTTCCCAGTCGTGGCAAGAAAATACTGATACTAAACACTACAATTTCGAGAAAATATTTTGTATTATTTTTTTGTAATTAAATTAGCTCTTAAATTTAAGGTAATTAGTAGGCTCGAGAAGTCTTTTCACAAAACACAAATAGAGATCGTTAAAGATTTACTTTTCAAAATATTAAATTTACGCAAATAACTAGCAATTAGATCACTTTAGAATCCTCGTTTGATATACGATTGAAACAGAGACCTAAGTACAATAATTGAAGTGACTGAACTAAGTAGGTACTATTTTAATTAAATTAATGTTATAAAAATTAGACTCAAGCTTACTGAATTGACCGAGAAGATCTTCATCTGGTTGGTGGGTGGTAGTGCTGCTCTGACAGCGACGATGCAAGCTCCACAGCCTCCCTCGTGACACATTGCCTTCGTACCTCGCAGCTCCGCCACGTTCCTTATGAACTCATTCAACGATACATCCGGACCATACTTGCCGTCCACTAAGGAGATAAAACATTTCATACAAGCAGTATAATTAAAATGCTCAAGACTGACACTCTTTTACTAGAGGCCAATTACCCCTAACCATTGATCTTATACAACTAAGTACAAGCTATTGGGAGCTTACAATAGGTATTTTGCAATTAATATTTTAGAGATATTTTGTACTGTACTATGTCAAGCCATTACAGCACACTGCTGAGTAGTTTCCTTATTAGAGCGATCAGGATTGCCCGATGCGCGTTAAAGACTTCACATGAGTTCTTGATTGGTTTTCCACTCCTCCTTGAATTAACACATTTCTGCACGATACTTGCCTAGATCGTTTATAAACCACGGTTATGTGATAAATATTATCTATATGTGTTGTCTATATTTTTTAAATAATTTAATCAATTATGTAAGTTACGAATATGAAGGTCATTACCAACTGAATGCTCACCTTCAAAATATTTCCCGTTAATTTGAAATTTAATATTCATGGCAGTTGTTTCAACAAGTTCAGCAACACTTGCGGACGAGGCCAGAGTAGGAATAAAAATGTCATCTTTCCTAACAAATCAGTTGCCTTACGTTATGTCACCAACTATAATAATAACATGAATTGTTACTAATGACAAATGGAAACTCTCAATTTCGGACAAAGCTGCAATAAGCGATAATCGCCCATGTCATTACCGGTATGTTCCCTTACAATTTGGCAAGCCGCTAATTTGTTAAATGACTTAATGAGCTGTGAGTGTTGGGTTGTCTGTTTGTATACATAGATATAATGGCGTATAGGTAGATATACATTACATTATGGATAGGCTAGGGAAGTCATTGAGATCAAATTTAATTTAATTCAATATAATTTAATTTAATTTAATTTTTTATTTAATTTTATTTAATTATTTAATTTTTAATTTTTTATCCTTTGCGAATTTACATTTGTGAACTCACCTTGTGATTAATTATATTTTTTAATTTGTATAATTCCGTAGGAAGACAATTGTTTTAAATTCATAATTTTATTTCATTATCTGTTACATTTCATCATACCGACGTGTCCAACATGGTTTTGTAAACAGGCCCCGTAACACAAGCTACTGCTTAGTACGGGATCCACTGTACACCAATGATTGATGTAATTTGTTATGGTAAATAAACAATTTCATTTCATTTCATTTCAAAGAGATAGGACGTTATAATGAAAGTTTGTCATATGACATATACGGGCTCTTGATTCTTGTTTAGCTGAATCTAATTAAGTATTTTTTCTGTCCATTTATTCTTGCATACGTCTTAAGTCATTCTTATATAACTTTCACACAATCCCCCCATCTCTTCATAGGACCAAGACTTCTTCTATCACATTAAGGTGCTGTTGTTTATTAAACTAAGTAGCCTGCTTATGGATCACCAATACCAAATTGGCCTAATGTTTTGCAATTTGATTGAAAAGAGTGTCTTTTAATTTTATATTTAGTCGAACAGTATCATAAAATACTGATATTATAAACTTATTCAGACACTCGCGGTTTTCTATAATACTTTCATGCATTTTCAACGGGTTCTTACCACGATGTTTAATTAATTGAGTAGTCTCGATATTTCAACGTTGTTACAAACGTCATGATCACGAGAAGACTGGATACTGCAGGTCGATTTAAGAGCAAACAAATCTGTCTACCCTCTTTCTCGTTCGCTTTTGGGTAGTACCACTGGAACTCGAACTCACATCACGACATCGAATATCGAGACAACTCAATTAATTAAATATCGTGGTAAGAACCCATTGAAAATGCATGAAAGTACTAATATTATACTTAAAGAATGATACAGTTATTAAGTACAATAAAAGTCAAACCAATTATTTGTCTTGAAAACTAATTATATGATTGTGACAAGCTTTCCCTCGTTTTTATAATTACAGTTGATGTTATTTCGTAATTTAATTGTATGTTGGTCTAGTTCTACTTTCATAATGTGGTTTTTCAAAGTTTTTCCTCAGTAATTGTTAACTTTAATTTTACTCTATTGATGTACTTGTAAAAAACGAATGAAAGAGAAAATAAATATGTTTGAGCGCACAGTGAAATACTTTTGCGTTTTCAAAAAAATAGGCAAACGAAGTTCTTATTCGTATGTCTTAGGTATATTTATCTAAAAAAAAAACTTGAGAGGTGTCATGGGACACCCGAATAGAACAAAGTTCCTTTCGATTAAAACATAGCTTATATTTTTTTTTCCTAACGTAACGCGCGATAAAGAACGTGTTTTAAAAAAAATTGATCACAACGCCATCTAGCGATAACCATCTAAAACAAATAAGGAACGTGTTTTAAAAGATTTTGATCACAGCGCCATCTAATGATAATCATCTAAAACAAAAAAGTGTCGTGACAACTTTTCGTAAGATTTTTTTCCGTCTAGCCCCCTTTCACAACGCGCTATAAGGAACTTCGTTCCAATTACTTGGTTACCGTAGGAATTTTTCACAGTGAGTGAAGAATAAGATTTATATTTGTTTCATACCACATACCAAATTTGAAAACCTCGAAATTACTCTCTTTTCATTATCTAACTTAATTAAGTAACTTTCGTAACAGAACACGGTTGAAAACATTAATATCATATAGAAGTTCATCAATTTAAACGAGTGTGTTAACCCTAGATATTAGGGATGGCAGTACAGTTAAAAGGGTTTACGAACTACTTTTAGGGTCACAGGTTAAAATCCCTTGGGTCAAAAATTATTATGCGTACCATCATTCGCGTGAGACTTTTTACATTAATTGTGTACCTTTATAGTTCGGCCGTTCAGAGAATGCGTTCCTGACACGTAACTTAGTAATAGCGTTGCGGTTACGATAAAAATATTTTTGCTGGTTGTTTACCGTTTTAACAATTGATGAGCATTAAAACAATATTATCTATACATATAATAAAATGATAGAAAAGTCAACATTGCGGTATTCGGGTCTTCTCTTGGGCCGGTGGGTGGCCCCGAGGTAACCGGACCAGACGATGGTCTGTTGCGGTGGTTGCGTACGCCGACTGCAACAACAGCCGGGGACGGGGAGAGGCCTCTCGGCCAGGTGATGGTGTCTCCTCGACGTAGAGGCGGGGGGCCCCACGAAGTGAAGCGATCGAGCCCGCAGGAAGGCACGCCGGCGGGCGATCAGCTGGTCACTCCAGGGGTTGTCAGTCCGGTGAGTGCTGCAACCCACCGCTCGGCGAGGTCGAACCCACCGAGACAAAAGGCGTCCCGGCGGGCATCCGTCCGCCAGCGGTGAGGAGCGTCGTATTCTTCTTACTGGAGAAGAAGGTCACGTGGCAGTTCCCTCATGTCCGCAGCTGGCCGACGGTATGGCGCTATCCCACGAAGGTGGTGAGATTGCGCTCCATCGGCTCGCGCGAACATGTTGGAGCTCAGGCGTCGAACGAAGTCGTCCAGGGGCTCCATGCGCAAGTCTCGCAGGATGACGTCGTTCCGCACGAAGCGTGTTGCGCCGACAATTGTACGCAACGCTTGCGACTGCTGCGAGCGGAGGCGTTGCCGACGTGGTTCGCTGGCTAGCTGAAACCAGGCCGGGGCAGCATAAGTGAGCCGCGAGCGCACGTACAACTTGTACACGCCGAGCTTCGCGCGGATCGGAATTGCGGACTCGAACACGGGACGGAGGAGGCTGCGCGCCGCGCGCGCCTGTCCGACGACGTTGTTCACGTGGGGGCCCATGCTGAGACGGCGGTCGATGGTCACGCCGAGGTACTTCGCCTGCGACGTCCAATCGATTTGCTCGCCGTTCAGCGTCAGCGCAGGCGGATTGCACAAGCCGCCCACGGAAATCGCCTGAGTCTTGGCCACGTTGACCTTCAGTCTCCAGTCTTCCAGCCACGCGGGAAGGGCATCCAGGGATCGCTGCATCTTCACTGCAGCGTGGGGTGAGTTGAGGGAGGTCGTCACGAGGGCTGCGTCATCGGCGTAGAGCGCCAGCATGGCACCTCCGGCGACTGGTATGTCGTCGGTGTACCACGCGTAACACAACGGCGAGAGGCAGCTCCCCTGGGGTACGCCGGCTCGTACTGGACGTGGAGAGGATAGGGCGTTTTCGACGGCGACCTGGAAACGCCTGTCCTGGAGAAAGCTGCCCACAGTCTTCACTACTCGGCGAGGAGTAGCAGACGTGGACAGCTTGTACAACAGGCCGTCATGCCAGACGCGGTCGAACGCCTTCTCCATGTCCAGGAACACGGCGATGACTCTCTCCTTCTTGTTGCGCGCTGCAGTGATGTGATGCAGCACGCGAGTCACCTGGAGCGACGTTGAGTGTTCGGCTCTGAAACCGAACTGCTCGTCGCGTGGCTGGAGGTGAGGCGTCATATGCAACAGCAGCAACTTCTCGAAGACTTTCGCGATAGTGGGCAGCAGCGTTATCGGCCGGTAGCTTCCCGGCAGCAGGATGTTCTTCCTGGGTTTCGGCAGCATGATGACCCGTCCGAGCTTCCACGAAGACGGGAAATGCCCGGTGCGGAGGATGCCGTTGAAGAGGCGCGTCATCGTCGCGATGGCTCGCGAAGGCAGATGACGCAGCGCTTCATTCGTGACACCGTCCGCGCCGGGGGCTTTTCGCAGTTTAGTCCGGAGGATCATCCGCTGGACCTGACCAGGGGAGAACACCACGGGGTCTTCTGTCGGAGCTAACGGCGGCTCGAGGTATTCGAGCACGTGCTGCTCCACTGCTGCTGCGTGTTGCATACTCGCAGTCGGGTTCGGTGTGAACTGCGTCTCCAGGAAGTCGGCGAATATCTCGGCCCTGTCCTCAGCACGGTAGCGGGGGTTCCCGTCACTGGCGAGCAGGGGCCGGATCGGCGGCGGCTTCCCGGAGAGACGGCGGCAGAGGCGGTGGATGCCCGTACAATCTTCGCCGGCTGTCTCGATGGTCCGTTGCCAAGATTCTGTCGCAACCGTCTCCAGTGCAGACGAGATCTTGGCGGCCAGAGCGTTCAGCCGGGACTTCATGGTTGGGCACCTGGTGCGCTGCCACTGTCTTCGCAGTTTCCTCTTCTCCTCGATCATCTTCAGGATCCGGGCGGGGAGCTGGGGCGGTCGACTTCGGGGGGCAGCGGCGTCGATCCTGGACTCCTCGAGCGCAGACGTAATGACGGCGCCGAGGTCCAGAGCCAATCGTTCGACGTCCGCTGGGTTCTCCACCCGGAAGGACGGCACCCGAGACTCCACGTCGTTGGCGAATTTTCGCCAATCCTGCCGGTGTCGAGGAGGAGGGAGCTTCCTCGCGGTGATGGGAAGCGTCAGCGCCATGTGGACTGCCTGGTGGTCGGAAATCAAATGGTCGTCCAAGACGTCGATCGACGCGGCGGCAATGTTGCCGCGGAGCACGGCGATGTCGATGACGTCCGGAGCGTGGGCTGCACACTACGGGTAGTGAGTCGGGACCTCTGGTCCTAACACCCTGTAGCCGTAGCGGTCTGCGTCATCCAGGAGGCGTCTGCCATCTGGGGAGATCGTGAGGGAGTTCCACGCCGTGTGCTTCGCGTTGAAGTCGCCAGCGATGACCGTCGGCAGCTCCGAGTCCACAAGCGTGTGAATGTCGGACACCGCCAGACGGTTCTGCGGCGGCTTGTAGTACGCGAAGACACGTGTGGGTTGGCCGTCGATGCAGACCTCTACGCCCAGGGCGTACGACGTCAGCAGTTGTGGTACTGGCAGCAGTTGGTGAATGATGTTCCGACGCACCAGGATCGCCAATCCCCGGTAGGCGACCCCGAACGGCGAGCTGTGGTCAGTCCGGTAGACCAGGTATCCGGGAACCTTCAACCTGTTCTCCGGCCTGAGGTGAGTCTCGCTGATCAGGCCGATGTCCACACGGCGCTGAGAGAGCAGCAGCTTCAGGAGGCGGGCCTTTTGAGGTGAAAGCCCGTCGGCGTTCCAAAAGACGATCGTCGTCGTCGACGTCGTCGTCGCTTGGGAGGTCACGGCGGAGCTGGACGCGGGATGCGCGCTCAAGCCGTCCGGAACAGATCCGCCAGCGTCGCTAGGATCAGCGGGGTAGGATCCCGCTTCTCCTGCAGCGCGGTCAGGACCTTGTGCAGGAGGCTGAGGCACGCCATGCGCATCCGCTCGACCTCCGTCTGCGGGTGGTAAGCTAGGGCTTCCTCCTCCTGCCTGGGAGGAGCCTTCGCTCTCCTCGTCCTCCGGGACGTCCTGGGCTGCTGCACCGCTTCCACCGCTGGAGTCGTAGCCCGAGCGGGAGCCGGTATTCGGGTCTGCGTGCGTGGCTGGGCCGCAGCTGAGGTTCGAGGTCGGGCAGGGGCCGGGGTTCGAGTACGAGCCGGTGCCGGAGCCCTGGCCACGGTGCGAGCCGGGGCTGGCTGCGGAGGAGGCACTGGCGCTGCATCGCCAGCGGGAATTCCGTCGGGGACCGACGCGGGAGCAGTCGCGGCAGGAGAACGGCCGCGTTTCCTCCCGCGTCCTCGCTTGCCGCGTCTCGTTCGTCTGTCGCCAGGAAGGTGCGCGCCCGACCGCTGCTTTGGCAGGTTGGCTTCTGCCATCAACATTGCAAAATACACTCCCCCAAGTCAAACAACCGTTGAACATTTTGATGGCGCGATTCAGAATCCATACATTTAGTACTGGAAAAAAGTCAGCTTTGTCCGGGATAAACTCGAAAACTTTTGCACCGATGAACTTCAAATTTGGCAAGAATATAGCTTAGAAGTCGGGTCAACACATAGGCTATATATTATAGTGTTATGATGTCCGAGGAACGGGATATAAAAATAATAAATTTCATTAAACAATTTTAGAGCAACGACATCTATCGGCATTCAAGTCAAATTTCATGAGGAAGCATTTTTTTATTAGTACGAGAGCTAGCAACGTCGTGAAAACAAACATTTCAGTAAAGCCAGTTTTTATTTTTATATTTGCTATCTCCCATACTCTTTCACTTTTATAACAGTTGGCAAACTAAATTTAGGTTTTTAGGTGCTTAAAAAGCTTCATTAGAAAAAATATATTCAGAATTATCGTCTGGCAGAGAAGAATAACAAAACATATCTGGCAATAATAAATTCATGTAGCAAAAAGTATAATAAATATAATTTAAAGAAAAAAGTGTCTTAAAATAATTTGAAAAATCGGTTTTTATCCATACTCTACCACTACCGGCTACTACGAGACAGTCCGTATCGGTAAATACTCTGTCAAAAACGTTGCTAACTCTTACACCATAATTTAAATTTGATTGTGTCATTTTTGGCACTGTCAATGGTTCAAATTTTCAAATTTATTTATTTATTTTCACTCAGCATGCATACAATTACAATTACAATTACAATTACAATTACAATTACAATTACATAAAACATTATAAATGGTATTATAGGCTAGAAGCATGTTGATCACGACATAACAATAATGTTTAACTAAAGTACTCACACTAGGCGAGCCTGTATCGTGAGTACCGTAACACGATTACTAAAGGTTGTCACTCCGGTTCACTCAGTTCCCGTTTTTTTAATTATTGTTACAATTTTATTCTCTTATAAATGAAAAGCAATATTAATATTCATTAACAAGAACGTTATATGTTTCTATAATGATCAATACAATTGCAAATTGAATAAAGTAAAAAAAAAAAAAAAAAAATATAATCAAAATTCCAATAAATAAAATGATCAAAATAAACTTCTTACTATTAGATATATATTTCATGATGAATAATTAAAATATAATATAGATTAAAATATAAAATAAAAATAAAATAAAATTAAATAGGACATAAAAAATAACCTATGAAACTATTTTCATTAATTTCTCTGTTTCATCATATGACAGAGTTGCTAGCCATTCCGTTAGGATATTTTTAATTTGTAACATGTTACATGTTTTAATGTCGCATAAACTAGCAACTCTGTTATAGATAAAAGTGTTAGAGAAAGGATTAAAGCGTCTAGCGAAGGCGGATCGCGTCTGTATAATCGGTAGTCGGTTATTTTTTAATTGTCATAGATACAAGGAGTTCTGTTCCTTCTAAAAAATTGTGTCTATAATTTTATTCGTTTCAGAGATAAGCAAGACCTATACATATAAATAATTTTAATTAAACAATTTTAGAGCAACGACATCTATTGACCTTCAAGTCGAATTACATATGGAAGCATTTTTTTGTTGATATAAATAATTTAAATTTGATTTTGTCATTGTAGGACAATGTTTCCTATTTGCTAACTAGATGGAGTTGGCGTATAAATTTGAATTATTCTGAATCGCGCTATTATTTCGTACACCAAATGTCAAAATTTAGGTTACGCTTTGCTATAAGTTATCGTGTGGTAGGTCAATTTGAACTACTTAGCTATCATTATATTATTATTTAGTTTCGACTTAAAATAATTAAAATGCCTGGTAAACGATCTAATTTATCCCATTGCTCAAACGATACTCGAAGGAAAAGGATAGCTCGATGTGTAGAAACCGCCGTTGAGCGTGAAGCTAGGTTAGCTACTCTTCGAGATCACACTGCGGAAACTCAGTCTATCGAAGATCTTGAAGAGCAGGATACTCAGTTAAGGAGAGATCACTCTCAGCCGGCTCTCTCACGTTCGTTGTAGACTGATGAGCAGCATGAAGAGCGTAGTGCAGTTACCATGACGTTCGTGACGATACTTTTGCTCATATATCGCAAGACCGGGACCGAATGCAAAAGTTGCAAGAGCAACCGTGGCTAAATAAAGAAGGAAGTGGATTCATGTACAATGTTGCAATTAACTACGCCACCCACGTAGATATTGGCATCTTAGAAGAAGTGTGCGCGCTCTGTCAAGCCCGCAAATGAAGAGGGTAGCCCAATGGGATGTGTTGTGCTTCTGGTAAGGTACGCTTGGAGTCTATGTAAGACCCACCTGTTGTAAGAACTGTTGAAACTCTTACTAAGCGGCGAACATTCAAAGTCCAGCCATTTTTTTAAAAACATCCTTCCTATAATAGCATCTTCCTTTGGTGCAAATCAAATCGTTGAAACAGGATTCATGACGACATTCAAGATCCAGGGACAAATTTACCATTAAATTGGTTCGTTGCTACCTACAGATATTCCTAAATTTTTGCAAATTTATTTTGTGAGTGATTTTGAAGAACAAGCAAACCTATGAAGTATATCCATCCCCAATTTGGACGTGCTCAAGAATTCTCCGATGTCCTTCTAAGTCTTGATGAAGGTACTCTACCAGAGGAGAGAAGTGGACAAGTGGTGCTTCCAATGTCTCTCGGTAGAGTTGTATCCAGCTTAGAAGAACTTATTCGCTGTGTGTACAACGACATCAGTCGTATACCACACCAGCAGAATTCTTGGGTGTGTGAGCGAGCCATTTTGACACCCAAAAATGATCAGGCTGCAGCAATTAACGAATGCATTCTCTCGGAAATTGAGGGAAATGAAGTGGTCTATAACTCTATAAATACTGTCGTCGAGCAAGATGATGCGACACATTATCCTGTGAAACTTTTGAATTCTCTGTCAACAAGTAGACTTCCAGCGCATGCTATCAAGCTGAAGGTCGGTGTCCCGATTATGCTTCTTCGGAACCTATCTCCTCCAAAGTTGTGTAACGAGATCCGCCTTAAAGTCATCTCGCTCCACAAACACACAATTGAGGCGGAAATTCTTACGGTCTGTCCGGACTCTCTTTACATTTTGGCTGCGGAGAGCCAAACCACTATTATGGTTTATCGAGAAGTTTATCAAAATGGACGTCTTTGGAGGACGCCTTTACCCAATAGGGGGTTCTCGCACTAGCGTTAGGTATTATAGGTATATTATTATTCATATCTTTTTTTGTCACTTTTTTAAAATCTTTTTAATTTTTGTAAATTATTTTTTAAATTGAAGTATGCGAGAAATAAACAGGCTTTTTAGTTTTATTTATTTATTTATAAATGAACTTTTTTTTTTTTGACGGGAGGAAATCGTAGGACTTCCACTCGCCCCGCGAGTGGGGTATGTGGGGATCGAACCGCACTAAAAGATCCCGCCACTCGCGCTCGACATCAGATCTGGTAGGGGTGACAAGACGCGTTCGTGATTGTCGCTCACGTATCGCCCCGTCACCCCCTTATAAATGAACTAGCTCTAACCAAAACGAAATCACATTTTCTCAACTAATTTGACTATAACAAAACTATCCAAAGTTTAATTAGATTTTATCGAACACGACAAACAGTATATTCCTGTCTTATTTTTTACGTCTAATTAGATTAGAGGCGTTTAGTTGATAGATTATTCAGCGCAACCGTTAATTTTACCGTCGTGAAAATGACAGTTGGCATGATGGTCAGATATAATGAACATGACTCTTGACTTCATCGATTTCAAGTTTAAAATATGACTAACGAGGGCACAAATTAGGTTGACATTATATCAAGGTTGTTTAGATATGTTATTAGGTGTATATTTTTGAACTAAATTAGAAAGAAAGAAGTTATTCAAAATATATCTTATGTCTTTTTTTTTTTCTTTTTAGTTGGAGGAAATCACCGGATCCCCACCGAGTATGTGTGAGTTGACCCGCACTAAAACCTCCAACCGCTCACACTCAGCGTCCGAACCCCGTCTGAGGCCAGAACCCAGCACGGGGTTTTGAGGGACGACGCGACGCGATACGCTCTCGGCACACTATAAAATCTAAACAAACGACAAAAAATCTCCATTCTTGCAACATTTTTCATGTTCACGATTCTATAATAAAGCAGTCTCGTTTAGCAGCGAACGTGTTAAAAATTGATTTGGTTGCTGTCAAAATTATAGTCGTCCTGAAACCGCTCATAATATTGATACTCCGGCAAAACGAAAAATTTATGAAAATGCTCTGTTTACTGCGGAGAACCCCAATAAAAATGTAAGATTTAATTTATGGGGTGAACCGTTTGAAATTATGAGGGTGAGATTAAATTAAGTAAATGAGTTGGTTGAACTGGCTTATCCTGAATTGATGTTTTATGATGAGGAAGCGGTTTTGTGCTTTTTCAACTGTGTATTTTATTTAGTTTATTTAAAACTTACTTGAGTGTGACGATATTAAATAAAACGAGTAAACTGTACCTACTTACTACTACCCATACTAATCTTTTGACAATCAGGTACTAACCGTTGTCTTGAATTCCTGGACAACTAAGTACCTAAAGTAAATTGCAATGGTACCTACGAGTCCTAGAAATAAATATGCGAAAACCTACGTCACACATCGCCCTATTAACTCGCTGGGTCGCAAAGAGTTAAAGATCTTCTTGAAGACTTTAACGTGACGAGAATCCGACTTGCAGATTATGTGAGTAGAGGGAGTGTGGGTATCAGTGAGCTATGGCCAAAGGGAAATCTCCGACCGGGCGTGATACTGTATGCCAGGCCGAAGCTATAGATTTCAGATGTTGTAAATATGCGCCGAAAATTGCAAATGTCAATACCGCGCTTCAGGATCTCACGCGCTACTGGTCGCCACAGGGAGGGAACCTCTATTCGCCTACTCTGCAATCCTGCTGTTAATATAGCATTAGGTCTCACATCTTCGGGGAACATACTAACCCCTAAAGACTTTATTTATGCCTTGTTCAATTTCATTCGGTCTTATGTAACGCAGACGAAGTTATCCAGCTCCTAATAGGTTTAATAAATCGATCGACAATCTGGATAAAATAATGGTTAGATGACAATTACAGCACAGAACTTTGAACGAAGATAATAATATAATGCGATGGAAAAATAGAAACTGTTAAGTATAAATGACAAGGTTATGCAAGATGATACCTTATGCACAGAATAATTATATTAACTGTGCTCTAACAATGCAATTCATGATGAGTGATGACTTTATACAGTGACGTGAAAAGTTGTTAGTACATAAATATACAGTTGTTTTTGTTCAATTAAGACGGTTGCTGCGAAATTTTTGCATAGTTATCGTTGACTGCGACACGAATTGTAATCGGCCCGCATAATACACGTTTTTTTTGCTGCTCCTCAAGCTGTAATTTTTTTTTTGATTAATATTGTTAAAGTAGAATAAAAAAAAATGCTCATAATAATACAAAAAAAAAACATGCCCGCTAAGTTTCTTGCCAGTTCTTCTCAGGACGGTGGCTATAATCATTTTTTTTGCCCGAACTGGTGGTAGCTTTTAACTTTAGACGTCAACAAGAATGAGCACATCATGTTGAAAATAAAGTGTTTCATTTCAAAGTTTTCCATTTTTTTTTCATTTCATTGCAGGAGAAATCATTTAGCAGCGAACGTGTTAAATTATAGTCATGTCATTAAATTACAGTTGTACGTCTAGTCTTAGTTCGACCTTGGATTAGCAATTTTTTAAATTATTTCTTTTTTTATTTTTCGAGGCTATAGAACGACCTACAAGGTGGGTAAATGATCTAAGGTCACAGGAAAACGACAGATGTAGACCGCTATAATCCATAGACATTGGAATCATTGGGGAGACCTATGTCCAGCAGTGGACACCTTGTGGATGTGAAAGATGTTTTTGTGGCATTAAGCAATCAACTTTCTATCAACTTTGTTCTGATATTAGTAATAAAGATAATAAATAGGTTTAAATAAACTTGGAATAGAATAAACTGCTACACTGATTTTAGGTTAAGATTCTAGTGTTTTGGTTAAGCTCCCCTTTTCTGTCTAATTGTTTATTATATTTTATTTAAGTGTAAAATAGATAGTAAAGTTATATAAAAAGTTTTATAGCAATAACATCGTAAACATCAGCTTGTAAAATTCGTAAATAGGCATTCCACGATTTCAGTTCTTGGCGTGTTTCTCATAATTTTATTCCTGGAAAATCTTATTGAAGTTTTCTGTCTGGTTTTATTTGATCAATATCTCATTAGGTTTTGGTTATTTCGGATTTGTATTCGCTGAATTTTCAAGAGAGGATTGCTTAATTGAAGGCTACAGAGAGTGAGAAAAAATCAAATCAATAAATATTTATTCTGAGCATATATTTTTTTATTGCAGGTTAGATAAATGTGCTTACAGCCCACCTTATGGTAAGCAGTTACCGTCGCTCATGAACCTCTGCAATGCCACAGCAATGACGGTAATTTAAAAAAATTATAAGTTACAGTAGACAAACTGAATTAAAAACAAAAATGCCCGGAATTTGCTTACGGAGTAGCAATGTACAAAATTATTAAAGATAATTTATGATATGTTAAGGTGGTGATGATAACCGTTTCCCATTTTCAAAGGAAGTTAATAAAATATTAATAAAATATTATACTGTATTTACTAAATACGGTAATTATTTGAACAGATGAAGGGACCGCTTAATATTTTATTTGTTTTCCCCAAACATCGGACAAAAACTGTAGAGGTAGGAAATTCTTGCATAACTTTCCTAATATGATATGCTAACATGGTCTTTATTTCTAAGACCACAAAGTTTATTTTCGCTACTGTTATTCTGTTTCGTAATTAGGAAGTCAGCCCATTCTGTTTGTAAATGCTGAAAGAGCATACAATTGGCAAAATTGTTATTCCTTTTAATATTCAGTTCTGAGAATAGTGTGCAATAATAGTTAGGAATTTTAGGTACAAGGTTTTGTGAAAATAAAGGTAAACCAATATAATTTTATATTTACAATTTCATTTTGCTTCTACAGTTTTCATACAAAACAAATTCAAATAGCAAATTAAGTTAATTTAAAATGTTCTATTTTATTTTCTGCAGCCATGAAGATGTTTTCAACAGTAAATGGATTTTCTGGAAAGAAGTAACATTTTATTAAAACATATTCGAGTAGATTAGAGTTTGTTTTTAGTATGCGTGATATTTAAATAAGAATGAAAGAAATTCAAGTCTAGTATTATAATAGGTTCTCAAATATCTCCCCTCCGCCTTTTTGTCTTTTGAATTTCGGGGCTAAGTACAACGCGCTACAGAGTTCGTATCTGGCAATACTATACATAATTTGAAAGGTCTTGACATAGCCTACAAAACGACGCGATGCATGATTAGTTTGGACACTTTTTATAAAGTATTGAATAAAGAGCAAAAAAGCGGAAGGGAGATATTTGACAAACTATTATCTCTATCTATACTAATATTATAAAGAGGAAAGGTTTGTTTATTTGTCTCGAATAGGCTCCGAAACTACTGGTCCGATTTCAAAAATTCTTTCAGTTTTGGAAAGTTTATTTATCGAGGAAGAGTATAGGATATATTGTTTCCCTTTGTGACGCAGACGAAGTTGCGTGGATCAGCTAGTGAACTATATAACAGTAAATCTATAGTAGTCGTGGCGGCCGAGTGGTTGAAGCGCTTGCCTTCCATAGGTCGCGGGTTCAAAACCGGCCGGCTTGTATCTTTAAATCTTAATAATAATATGAAAATGATTTATGTGCAATTTTTAACAACACCACTGGCTAAAAACGATGATGGAAAACATCGTGAGGAAACCTGCATGTCGGAAAAGGGTTCTAAAAATCCTTTGAAGAAATGTGAAGTCCCCATCCCGCATTAGGCAAGCGTGGTGGACTATGCCTAACCCCTCTTTGGATGAGACCTGAGCTCAGCAGTAGGCAGTAATGGGTTGTTACAGTACTATAGCAGTAACTTTTATAGTTAGACCTTTAAATATATTTTTACCTATATCTATCCATTTATCGTCATATCCAGCATCCAATCGACTGGATCTAATAGCTTCCCGGATAGCGTGCGTCACTCCTACAGCAAGACAAAATGATGGTTCACCAGTAGCTGGAATAATGATAGGTAAATAATAATCAGAAAAGTTTTTTGACGTGACAACGTCTTATAAATTGGTTTGCCGGGTGACACTTCAAGAAACTGCGTTACGCTCCGCTCACGTTATGCGCTCACAATGAGAGCGAGTGAGTTCACTTTTTATGTCTGTCTCTCTCGCTCTTAGGCGGGCTAACCATGCCCGAGTCGTTGTCACGTAAAACTTTCGCCCGTATACCGACTTTACAGGCAACCAATTTTTTTTTTAAATAATGTTTTTTTTTCAGGTTTATTACCAGTCAGTTCCGTGTTGCGGTAGAGTTATATTTGCTTTTGAAATGAAAACAGTAGCTGTATTTATTTTTGTTATATTCCTTAAGTTTCAAGTCTTGATTAAAAAAATAGAAAACTTATTAGCTAGTAGGTATGAGCTTGGTCATGTGATCACGTCACTTTCATTTACGAAATCAATTAGAAGTTCAAGCTTCACCATAATGCTAGAACTAACGGAGAAATCGGCGTGAGTTTCCAATATTTAATATTATTATTTTAGAAGTTTGGATCCTGAATCGTTTACTGGGGGGCGGCGCGACGAGAAAGAGTGCCGTGGGCGTAACGCGTCGCGCCGTCCCTCATAACCCCGTGCTGGGTTCTGGCCTCAGCCGGGGTTCGAACGCTGAGTGTGAGCGGTTGGTGGTTTTAGTGCGGTTCAACTCCCACATAACGGGCGGGCGGGAATCCGGTGATTTACTCCAATTAAAAAAAAATATATACTTTCGTCGGCACTGACGGCGCTGACTGCGAAAGTATTATGATACCTCAGAAAAAGCTCCACAATCTCAAAATTATTGAAAAAGTATTAATAATTATATTACTTTACGAGTTATTTTTCTTAATAGCATAAAACATACCTTTTGACTGCAAAGCGCCCACTTCATTTCGTGCATTGCGCCTAAAATATATTCTCATGTCGGCTGGTATATCCTTGATGCCTGGAGGCTTATAATTCCAAGTTCTGTCGTTTAACAATTTTCCATTCGTATCGTCATATATCAGGGCTTCTGAAGTCCAATAACCCAATCCCATTACAAATCCACCTTCAATCTATAATTGAAAAAGTCGGGTCAGAAGCAGTGATTTTTTATTGGATATTAAATCTCTTTCGGCGTTTTCTACTAAATATTATGATTCAAGCCATTAAAAACAAATAAATCAATAAAACAATTACTATACGATTTTAACGGCATTGTTACTATTAATGATATTAATTACCTGTCCAACGTCAATTTCAGGGTTCAAACTTCTCCCTGTATCTTCTAATATATCGACTCTTCTAACTTTATGGTTTCCAGTCAAAATGTCCACTTCGACTTCAGTTATACCAACAGCATATACTTTGTAAGGTTTTCCACCATCAACAGTAGGAGAAAAGGCTGAGGCTACTTGTAAATTAACACCAAGCTTATTAGCCTCAGTAATAAGTTCTTCCCAGCTAGGTTTCCCTAGTTTTTCTTTGATTGGCGCTAATCTTTTATTGAGTTTATCACAAGCTTTTAAAATAGCAAAAGCGACACATTCACTGCCAACACTACCACCAGTTACCATATTATTGGGAGAAGTAAAACTAGAACTTTGCTTGACGCTTATTTTTTCTATATCTATACCGAGAGCGTAAGCGCATACTTGTGCAGCTTTTGTGTTTATGCCTTGACCCATTTCTATACCGCCGTGTGTGATTATAACACTTGCATCTCTGTGATAAACTGATATAATACAATTAAATAATCCAAAATATACGATATCGAAGGTCAGTGGAAGTAATTTGATGCCTCTTTTCCTCCATCGGTTTTGATTATTGAATTCTTGAACTTTTTTTGCTCTCTCATCGAAATGTGCGTCTTTTTTCAGTTGTTTAATCATTTCTGGTATAGGATTATTTTCTTTTGACATATTTTGTAATCTTACGTCTATTGAATCGTTTTTAGTGTAGAAAGCTATCATTTCCATTATGTGTTCTATCATAGCTACTCCCTCAGTACTATCTGTTTAGACAAATTTCTTGTATTAGTTATCGATAAATGGTTTTTTCTGAATATAATATTATCTGATTAATATAATAAATGTTGTTTATTACTAGGATAGTTGATTCCCTAAAGTTTTATACTTACAAGGTGATCTACACCAGGTATTAGAAGCAGTATCAGTCCTCACAGTATTGGTTTGCATATACCAACGTTTAGCATCGTAACAGTTTTTAAAATGCTGAATTGTAAGCACGGTAAACATTTCATTGTAAGAATGTCCTCCATCTTGGTAGATAGTGTTTTTGAGGTACTGAATTTGACCAGCTTTGTTTACTCCAACCTAGAAGCGAATTAAATAATAATTAAATTATATATTAAACTAGCTGGCCCACACAACTTCGTCTGCGTCATATAAGGAAATTTTCTCACCGTTTAAACCTTCCCTGGACTTCTACGAATATTTCAAGATTAAAATAAGCCAAATCGGTTCAGTCGTTCTCGAGTTTTAGCGAGACTAACGAACAGCAATTCATTTTTATATATAAGAAGATAAGAAGATTAATAAAATAAATAAGAGCATGGAATTTGTTTACGATAGTAAATTGCTATAAGAATCTTCCAGGGGATTTACGTTTTAGAAAAGTGATTTTTAAATTCCCAAACAATTCAAGCGAAGACATTTATTGTGATTTGTGTCAATCCAAGTCAATCAACTGTTGCAACTTTCGGTGGCGCGATTCAAAATAACAACCAATGACATTACTATTGACGACATTCTGAACCAATAATGTACATAAAAACAATATAAACATAAAAGTTTGCTGGAAGAAAACTCAAATATGAGTTAAGCTCGCCATTGTACCTGCTTTTTCATGCTATTTGTGTTATCTGTTTTGTTTTTTGTGTACAATTAAGAATAAAGAATAAAAGTATATAAAATCAATCCTGAACAGTAATATTAGTTATAAGATATCCATTAATATATGGTATCGATGGCAACGCAAACTGGGTTGTGCCGGGTGTAATATAAACTGTATAATAAAAATGAATGGCATTGACTTGACCTGGTCACGGGCCTGTTATGACACGATGTAGTGTGAATTAAGCTTAATGGAAAGATTTCAAGCTAACATATCTTCATGAAGTATCAAAAATGACCTACCTCAAATTGGCAATTAGTAGGTACTCTTTTTCCAACTGTTTTCATATTGGTTTGCAATGGTAATATAAACCTGCACGAACGTCTAAGTAAATGTGAAACTAATGCTGCTGCAGAAGCTATCTGATTAGCTCGTGAAATTTTTCCTCCATAACCTCCACCTAATCGACGTACAATGATATTGACACTGGAAAAGAAATATACCACACTGATATATGAACACTTTTTTGTCACGCACCATCCGGCTATGGAATGAGCTCCCCTCCTCGGTATTCCTAGAGCGCTATGACTTGTCCTTCTTCAAACGAGGCTTGAGGAGGGTCCTTAAAGTTAGATCGTAGGTAGCGACCCCTCAATGTCCCCTGACATTGCAGAGGTTCATGAGCGACGGTAACCACTTACGATCAGGTGGCCCGTTGGCTCGTCTGCCTACATGGCAATAAAAAAATATATATATATTTTCATGATCAATAAAATACGAGGTTGTGCTGAGTTAATTAAGTATGTTGGGTTCTTACTACAATATAATCATAATATAGGGTAGAATTTTTAATACCATGAAAAGTACTGTACATATTAGAAATAGCTTAAATTAGCTTAAGTTTACTTAAACCCGGAATTCTTTTATTTTTTAAAGTAATAGAACAACGATAGAAACGATAAATGAAAACATCTTGAAGAAATCTACATAACAAAGAACGATTCAACCCGCACCCAATTTTGCCTAATGTTTATTTGAGCTAGTATTGGGCAACCCATCATTATTACAATATTTTTCTTACCTATTCAAAGGCACATTCAAACTTTCAGCTACTGCAATATTGGCGCTGTCCAACCATTGTGTAGCACAATATATTTCCATACCATCTTCTGTAAGACTAGCCACAGAGGTCTGAGGTTCCATTGTATAATGATACTGAGCATATACCTTCGTATTACCTTCAATAACAGTTTTAACATCATTTCCAGTCTCAGTTGGCTCGATAGTCATATCAGTTCTGACTTTAGTAGATCGTTTAGGAGAATTTAAAACTTCATCTATATTAAGTAGAGGTTTTTCTTTGTCTTTAGTATATGATATTTTAACTAAACTAGCAGCTTTGTTAGCTGTTTTTTCTCGATCAGCTACTATTATGGCTGCAGCTTGCCCATAATATTTTACGACTTTATCACAAAGTATTTCTTCTGATTCTATTAAAATTGGTGGATATGGCGGTGTGAAGGAATTTGTACCTGGGATATCTTTTGCTGTGTAGAATGCAATAACACCTGGTAATTTCTGAAAATAATGGTCTTGAAGTTACTTACCTCTGATAAACTAAATATTATTATTATACAGATTAGATACGATGAATCCTAATTTTGTTTAATTATTAAAAGGAGTGGATCGCCCTCCAGAAAAAAACAGTGCATACTTTAGTTATTTTTATATACAGAGTGTTATAATCCGATGAAACAATATTTTCACAGCAAATAGTATACTTGATGTAGAAGCCATCCACCAACTTTGGGTTTTCTAGGCATAATATATCATAAGTTATAACTAATCAAAACTAGTATAAATTTTCTATTAGTAGGTGATTATTATAGTACAGAACTCTAAAATTGCGATCGGATGCGCCTGTGTGCGTGAAAATAGCATATAGATATAGTACGCTAAATGTAGGTCACAGTAGGGTTGTCAAAAATAATACAAAAAAATATTTTTTCAACTTTGTATGGGAAAATAAAGTAGTAAATACCACAGCAATAACTACCAGATTTAAACAGTCGCTCAATTCGTTTCGCAGGATACCGAACGACAGTAACCATCTACCACCATATATAGTTGGCACATTATCAAAAAAAAATCACTCACAAAAGCTTCAGTAGTATCAAATCCATTAATTATACTACCAGGCGTCGTTTCTGCTAGTACAAAAGCACCAAATACTTCATTGGGCTGTTTCGGTAGATCATTAGCGAATGTCGCTTCGCCACTACATTGTACCAGAGCCTCTAATTTAGGTATAGGCTTATTCACTGGCCATACTTCTTTATCTGTATCAAATGTCTGTGTTCCGTGTGACACACTGCGTTTAATAACTTTGCCACCGGATTTATATTTTGGGTTCACTTTGTCGGAATAGAAACTTAGGATGGCCTGAAATTTAGTTAGTTTAATGTTTAGTTAGTTTATCTGAGGTTTTGTATCTTATCGTAGATCAAAATTATTCTGTGTGATTGATTAGTGTAGATAAAATATTGTATTGTTTATTGTTTAGAATGTAAATGGAAGTTTTCTTTTTTTTGTATTCAATGCTTACGCCTTACGTTATTTATAAGATTAACCACTCATCTGGGATCGGCAACCAAATCGGTTTGTTTACTTTTGCCAACTCTGTGGCAGGAGCCAAAATTGAGCACAGTTCTAAAACTTGTTTTGTGTACATTTTTTAATCGTCTCATATTTTACGGAGATTATATATTTTCGCTGAAAATGCAATACAGCGTCGTTTAGTAATAAATATTTACAAAAATATAACGTTTAATTAAAAATCAAAATTAAAAATTGTTGGAAAAAAATGTTTTTAAAAAGGGGCTCAAACACGGTATTGATTCCGAACGAAGTCCCCAGTTTCGCCATCTAACGAATAGTGACGTTCCCAGTTGAGTGGTTAAGAATGATAATAATGAACAACATCTTGTTAAATAATTTAGTTTTACCTTATAATACAGTGACAATGCCAACATTTTTCGATACGCAGCAGAAGGCTCTGGCGGTGCTTCTACGGGATCAATCTCTTTGCTCAAAGATTCCAAAGCAGTTTGCAACATTTTATCACAATAAGGATTTTTATCAATAAGTAAAGCTTCTGTTTTAGAAGCATGTATAAAATCGGAAGATATACCACCATAGACAATGGCGACTTGCTTTAGATTTTGAGAATTATCTTTAAATTGAAATTTGAAACCAGCGTTGACTACAGCGTGAGCGTTTTGAGATCTTGGCATAATCTGAAAAGAGATTTGAAAAATAATACAATAAGTACATTTTAAAAATTGTTTTATTTTACTGTACTTATATCTCCGCGCTGGGTTTTAGCCTCAGCCGATGTCTGGACGCTAAAGAGTGAGCGATAGGAGGGTTTTAGTGCGGTTGGACAGTAAATAAATATAACCTATAAATAAATAAGTACTTCACGTCTTGAGCCAAGGAATTATTAAATTTATAGTAGACTAGCTGATCCTCTCAACTTTGTCTGAGTCACAAAGTGGTTCAGGCACCACTGGTAGATTTAAATAAGACCTACGAAGCCGTAGTCCCCACATCATTTTGTTCAATAATCAATAGTTTTTGCAGCTCAAGCGACGTAAGAAAGTTTTTGGGTGTTTCATTCACACCTTGGTTTACATTATGAAAGTTTTAGTACGGGTCACTTTTTTTTTTCAAAATAAAATCTAGCATGTTGACGATGGAAAACGTAAAGGGCGTAACCCCGAATATACCTACTTTACACCAGAGCCAAAAAACTGAAAAAAAAATTGAAAAAAATCATAACTTTTAAACGGTAGGTGCTATTAACATGATTTTTTTACTATAGCTATACAGGGTGTTATAATCCGATGAAACAATATTTTCACAGCAAATAGTATACTTGATGTAGAAGCCATCCACCAACTTTGGGTTTTCTAGGCATAATATATCATAAGTTATAACTAATCAAAACTAAGTGTCAATTCGTGCAGGATCAACCCTACTGTACTGACCTACACCAACAGCTAAAGCCTTAAGCCGGCTAGTCACCTCCTGTATCATAGAACATTGTAATAATACACGGGACAAAAATCAAATTCTAAACAGGATACATTTTTTTTTGCAAGGAAAGCATACTAGTCTTCACCCACCTGATGATACGTGTTTATCTTACTACCGCCCAAAGTTTATTGTTTTTTTTTCTACGTTATAACAAAATATCGGCATGATCATATTATTTAATTAAAAAAAAGAACTATTCGGTATAATATTGCTAGGGGCATAAAGACAAATCTACAAACTTTTGTTGAAATGTACAACGATTTATTTTAAAGGTATTCAATTCAACAGAATTCGTTATTTTGGAGAAGACATCACAATTCCAACTATTTAAAACAAGAAATTAGTTTTTAAATTGTATGAGCACTTCTGAAATTACGATAATTTATTAATAATAATACATATTTTTTTTGAATACTTCCGACACATCTGTATGTGTTTATTCTATGCTAATCCACGTGGACTGAGTCGGTTGCGTCAAACGAAATTTCGGCTTTCACAAAAGACAATAATACGAAGCGCTCTCATTCTATTGGAACGGTCTTAGTTTTGTAAAATGCCGATTTTCTATGATTGGTTGATTAGAAAATGGTATCCGCCCATAAATAAATAAATATCTGCAAACAAATTTGAAAGTGGTTCCGTCGTATTTTTTTGTTTAATTTTTTGAAATTGGAATGAGTGAAATTAAAATAAATCATTCGATGATATTATGGGGTTCGAATAACGCTCGACGAAAAAATTGAGTGAATATCACCCACCCTAAAATTTTTACAACAAAATAAAGTACTTTACACCAAAACATGTACCTACAGTACCTATTAGATTTTCATATGTAAGATGTGAATACAATTGTCAGTTAATAATATTATTCGTTAGCCACGCGAATTCATTTTCTATTAGTAGATTATTAGAGTACGGAACTCTAAAATTGCACCTTATGAAGTTTGCAGTACAAATTAAAACTAAAACTCAAAAATCAGTCAGTAAGCTCTTGCATTTCGTCCAAAGTAGTTTATGATAATTTTATTCCTGCCCTGTAATTTTCAATTCAAAAAATATGTCATCACCATACTTGAATGCCGAGTATTACGACACGCTTTTAAGTGTTGGAGCTGCAGATGGAAGCTACCACAGCGGACGCGAACTTTACCGACAACGATACGTCATCGGTAGACCGCCTTCCGAACAACGAAGACTTCCTTCTTATACGTGTTTTCGGAACTGTGTAGTGCTAAAATGTGCTTTACAAACCTATCTGTGTAGTGCTAAAATTCGTTTCATAAGTGACAGTGTAACAATAAACTTTCCATAACGTTTGTTTGACCATTCATAATTTCTTCATCAACTGACTGAAATTGGGGGCCTCTGAATAAATGGCATAAACTATCATTATGAGTACTGAAAATTTAAACGCGAACATCGAAACAATCGACGGACTTAATATCTCGATAATACGGTACATACTTTTACATAAATCTGTAGGTTAAATGTTAGTAGGCAATCTACTTTTTTGTAAAATTTTAATAAATTGTTATAATTTCTGTTTCTGTTTTATTTTCCACTTACTATGAATCGATAGGTAGGTAAGATTTAAAATTAAAGTACTGAAAGTTGGTACGGTGTGGTAGTTTTCACGATATGTTAGGTTATGCAAACACGGTTTCTGAGTTCGATGACCTTGAGTGTCACTTGTAAATATTGAGCTACGATCGGATGCGCTTGTGTGCTCACGCACACGCACAACACGCTAAATGTAGTTCAAGGTAGGGTTGTCAAAAATAATACAAAATATTAATTTTTTAACTTTGTATGGGAAAATAAAGTGATCGTCTCCGTTTCAAAAGTATGTGTATATGATTTGAAATGTGAAATAGATTAAGCCCTTAAAGTATTGTTTCATCGGATTATAACACCCTGTATATTAAACATATACATAACCTGGCTTATAAACCATTAACTTCCTATTGTTAGATCATGGAATTTCTCGCGATACGCCCTTAGACTTTAAAAATACATACCTCAAAAAGGTCGTACTTTGGCGTACTTTTTGTACTGAATCTGATTTTTTTAATGAAATTTTTGACCGTAAAATGGCTGTAACTACTATTCGATTTATTTTACGAGATAAATCGGGTTGTAAACGAATTGTCTTAGCTAAAGCCAGATAGAAAATTGGTCGTAACCATAGTCCATGTAAATTATTGAATCTTTTAAAAAGTTAATGTTACAAATTGTACTTATATTTTACACGACTAGACAAAGATACTCGAAAATGAATTTAAATATTAAATAATATAACATTTAGTTAACTTATTTTAAACAATTAAAATGCATAAGTAAATCAAATTTTAAAACTTTATTTAAAAAATCAGAGTTCATAGTACTGAGATCCAATTTTCTCTTAAAAGAAATAATCATTAAAGTACTTCTTAGCAAATAATAATACACTATTTTCCAAGTTTATGTTTCCAAAATATAACACTCATAGTCGATTATTTATTATGGTATCGTAATTAATAAAGAACCAAAGTTTCAAACCTTTTCTTGAAAATTGCAACTACTATACAGTCAACTCCTTTTGAAAATCGGTAAAAAAAATGTCTATGTATTTTTGTAAACGGTTCAACAAAAACAAGTATTTGATTTGAATTAATCACTGGCCAATAACTAAAAATAATTAATTTTATCCGTTATGTCCAGTAAATTGTGCTTAATTAGTAAAAAACAATATATTAATACAATATTTTAACGAAATTATTTATTACATTGTCACTAATTCAGATTTTATATACTTTAATTTTATTACTATATGAAAATTAAACATTGTATACGTTGATTTCTCGAAATATTTAATAGTTTTTGCAGCATAAAAATAGAGACAAATTTTTAACACGGCGCCAGTGCAACGACTTGTACTGTTTGACTGGGACGTATGCAATAAACCTGACTTAACAAAAAATTATCGAAATCTATGATTTGACTTATTTACCTAAAGTATTGCACCAACCTAGTATTGCGCCAACCTAGTATTGCGCCAACCTAGTATTGCGCCAACCTAGTCCTGCACCAACCTAGTCCTGCACCAACCTAGTATTGCACCAACCTAGTCCTGCACCAACACCAACCTAGTCCTGCACCAACACCAACCTAGTCCTGCACCAACCTAGTATTGCACCAACCTAGCATTGCGCCAACCTAGCATTGCGCCAACCTAGTATTGCACCAACCTAGTATTGCACCAACCTAGTATTGCGCCAACCTAGTATTGCGCCAACCTAGTATTGCGCCAACCTAGTATTGCGCCAACCTAGTATTGCACCAACCTAGTCCTGCACCAACCTAGTCCTGCACCAACCTAGTATTGCACCAACCTAGTATTGCGCCAACCTAGTATTACGCCAACCTAGTATTGCGCCAACCTAGTCCTGCACCAACCTAGTCCTGCACCAACCTAGTCCTGCACCAACCTAGTCCTGCACCAACCTAGTATTGCACCAACCTAGTATTGCGCCAACCTAGTATTACGCCAACCTAGTATTGGGCCAACCTAGTCCTGCACCAACCTAGTCCTGCACCAACCTAGTCCTGCACCAACCTAGTATTGCACCAACCTAGTATTGCGCCAACCTAGTATTGCGCCAACCTAGTATTGCGCCAACCTAGTATTGCACCAACCTAGTCCTGCACCAACCTAGTCCTGCACCAACCTAGTATTGCACCAACCTAGTATTGCGCCAACCTAGTATTACGCCAACCTAGTATTGCGCCAACCTAGTCCTGCACCAACCTAGTCCTGCACCAACCTAGTCCTGCACAAACCTAGTCCTGCACCAACCTAGTCCTGCACCATCCTAGTATTGCACCAACCTAGTCCTGCACCAACCAAGTCCTGCACCAACCTAGTCCTGCACCAACCTAGTCCTGCACCAACCTAGTATTGCACCAACCAAGTATTGCACCAACCTAGTATTGCACCAACCTAGTATTGTACCAACCTAGTATTGCATCAACCTAGTATTGCACCAACCTAGTATTGCGCCAACCTAGTATTGCGCCAACCTAGTATTGCGCCAACCTAGTATTGCACCAACCTAGTCCTGCACCAACCTAGTATTGCGCCAACCTAGTATTGCACCATCCTAGTATTGCACCAACCTAGTCCTGCACCAACCTAGTATTGCACCAACCTAGTATTGCTCCAACCTAGTCCTGCACCAACCTAGTATTGCACCAACCAAGTATTGCACCAACCTAGTATTGCACCAACCTAGTATTGTACCAACCTAGTATTGCGCGCCAACCTAGTATTGCACCAACCTAGTATTGCACCAACCTAGTATTGCACCAACCTAGTATTGCACCAACCTAGTATTGCGCCAACCTAGTATTGCGCCAACCTAGTATTGCGCCAACCTAGTATTGCGCCAACCTAGTATTGCGCCAACCTAGTATTGCACCAACCTAGTCCTGCACCAACCTAGTATTGCACCAACCTAGTATTGCGCCAACCTAGTATTGCGCCAACCTAGTATTGCACCATCCTAGTATTGCACCAACCTAGTCCTGCACCAACCAAGTATTGCACCAACCTAGTATTGTACCAACCTAGTATTGCATCAACCTAGTATTGCACCAACCTAGTATTGCATCAACCTAGTATTGCACCAACCTAGTATTGCGCCAACCTAGTCCTGCACCAACCTAGTCCTGAACCAACCTAGTATTGCACCAACCAAGTATTGCACCAACCTAGTATTGCACCAACCTAGTATTGTACCAACCTAGTATTGCATCAACCTAGTATTGCACCAATCTAGTATTGCATCAACCTAGTATTGCACCAACCTAGTATTGCGCCAACCTAGTATTGCGCCAACCTAGTATTGCGCCAACCTAGTATTGCACCAACCTAGTCCTGCACCAACCTAGTATTGCGCCAACCTAGTATTGCACCATCCTAGTATTGCACCAACCTAGTATTGCTCCAACCTAGTCCTGCACCAACCTAGTATTGCACCAACCAAGTATTGCACCAACCTAGTATTGCACCAACCAAGTATTGCACCAACCTAGTATTGCATCAACCTAGTATTGTACCAACCTAGTATTGCATCAACCTAGTATTGCACCAACCTAGTATTGCATCAACCTAGTATTGCACCAACCTAGTATTGCGTCAACCTAGTATTGCGCCAACCTAGTCCTGCACCAACCTAGTATTGCACCAACCTAGTCCTGCACCAACCTAGTCCTGCACCAACCTAGTATTGCACCAACCAAGTATTGCACCAACCTAGTATTGCACCAACCTAGTATTGCGCCAACCTAGTATTGCACCAACCTAGTCCTGCACCAACCTAGTCCTGCACCAACCTAGTATTGCACCAACCTAGTATTGCGCCAACCTAGTATTACGCCAACCTAGTATTGCGCCAACCTAGTCCTGCACCAACCTAGTCCTGCACCAACCTAGTCCTGCACCAACCTAGTATTGCACCAACCTAGTATTGCGCCAACCTAGTATTACGCCAACCTAGTATTACGCCAACCTAGTATTGCGCCAACCTAGTCCTGCACCAACCTAGTCCTGCACCAACCTAGTCCTGCACCAACCTAGTATTGCGCCAACCTAGTATTGCGCCAACCTAGTATTGCGCCAACCTAGTCCTGCACCAACCTAGTCCTGCACCAACCTAGTCCTGCACAAACCTAGTCCTGCACCAACCTAGTCCTGCACCATCCTAGTATTGCACCAACCTAGTCCTGCACCAACCAAGTCCTGCACCAACCTAGTCCTGCACCAACCTAGTCCTGCACCAACCTAGTATTGCACCAACCAAGTATTGCACCAACCTAGTATTGTACCAACCTAGTATTGTACCAACCTAGTATTGCATCAACCTAGTATTGCACCAACCTAGTATTGCGCCAACCTAGTATTGCGCCAACCTAGTATTGCGCCAACCTAGTATTGCACCAACCTAGTCCTGCACCAACCTAGTATTGCGCCAACCTAGTATTGCACCATCCTAGTATTGCACTAACCTAGTCCTGCACCAACCTAGTATTGCACCAACCTAGTATTGCTCCAACCTAGTCCTGCACCAACCTAGTATTGCACCAACCAAGTATTGCACCAACCTAGTATTGCACCAACCTAGTATTGTACCAACCTAGTATTGCGCGCCAACCTAGTATTGCACCAACCTAGTATTGCACCAACCTAGTATTGCACCAACCTAGTATTGCACCAACCTAGTATTGCACCAACCTAGTATTGCGCCAACCTAGTATTGCGCCAACCTAGTATTGCGCCAACCTAGTATTGCGCCAACCTAGTATTGCACCAACCTAGTCCTGCACCAACCTAGTATTGCACCAACCTAGTATTGCGCCAACCTAGTATTGCGCCAACCTAGTATTGCACCATCCTAGTATTGCACCAACCTAGTCCTGCACCAACCAAGTATTGCACCAACCTAGTATTGTACCAACCTAGTATTGCATCAACCTAGTATTGCACCAACCTAGTATTGCATCAACCTAGTATTGCGCCAACCTAGTCCTGCACCAACCTAGTCCTGAACCAACCTAGTATTGCACCAACCAAGTATTGCACCAACCTAGTATTGCACCAACCTAGTATTGTACCAACCTAGTATTGCATCAACCTAGTATTGCACCAATCTAGTATTGCATCAACCTAGTATTGCACCAACCTAGTATTGCGCCAACCTAGTATTGCGCCAACCTAGTATTGCGCCAACCTAGTATTGCACCAACCTAGTCCTGCACCAACCTAGTATTGCGCCAACCTAGTATTGCGCCAACCTAGTATTGCACCATCCTAGTATTGCACCATCCTAGTATTGCACCAACCTAGTATTGCTCCAACCTAGTCCTGCACCAACCTAGTATTGCACCAACCAAGTATTGCACCAACCTAGTATTGCACCAACCAAGTATTGCACCAACCTAGTATTGCATCAACCTAGTATTGTACCAACCTAGTATTGCATCAACCTAGTATTGCACCAACCTAGTATTGCATCAACCTAGTATTGCACCAACCTAGTATTGCGCCAACCTAGTATTGCGCCAACTTAGTCCTGCACCAACCTAGTATTGCACCAACCTAGTCCTGCACCAACCTAGTCCTGCACCAACCTAGTATTGCATCAACTTAGTATTGCACCAACCTAGTATTGCGCCAACCTAGTATTGCGCCAACCTAGTATTGCACCAACCAAGTATTGCACCAACCTAGTATTGCGCCAACCTAGTATTGCGCCAACCTAGTATTGCGCCAACCTAGTATTGCGCCAACCTAGTATTGCGCCAACCTAGTCCTGCACCAACCTAGTATTGTACCAACCTAGTATTGCATAAACCTAGTATTGCACCAACCTAGTATTGCGCCAACCTAGTATTGCGCCAACCTTGTATTGCACCAACCTAGTATTGCACCAACCTAGTATTGCACCAACCTAGTATTGCACCAACTTAGTATTGCACCAACCTAGTATTGCACCAACTTAGTATTGCACCAACCTAGTATTGCACCAACCTAGTATTGCACCAACTTAGTATTGCACCAACCTAGTATTGCACCAACTTAGTATTGCACCAACCTAGTATTGCACCAACCTAGTCCTGCACCAACCTAGTCCTGCACCAACCTAGTCCTGCTATTCAGATGTTATATACTTTAATTTATTACTATATGAAAATTAAACATTGTATACGTTTATTTCTCGAAATATTGAATAATTTTTGCAGCATAAAAATAGAGACAACTTTTTAACACGGCGCCAGTGCAACGACTTGTACTGTTTGACTGGGCCGTATGCAATAAAACTGGACTTAACCAAAAATTATCGAAATCTATGATTTGACTTATTTACCTAAAATGAAAAATATTTATCCCATTAATATTGCTGTAACGTAGTATCAGTTTATTACAATAACCCACCATAAGGTAGTACTAGAGAGATCTTACAATGTTTTTGATAAACTCAAACCGTAAAAACGCCATACACAACAAAGTTTTATAAAACACACCCCGCCAAAACGGCGTAACCATGGTAAACTCGTAAACAGGAGCCGCGTAACTAAATTATTTAAAAAAACGCGAAATTGTACTTAGCGTATCTCTAAAGAGGGAAAAATATCCAGATTTTTAAGTAGTTACGATAATTATTATTTTTAAGTTTTTCAAAATAGGGGCGTTTTTTTAAAAAAAAAAGTCGTCGTTGAACCACGAGACCCAGACCATTCGACGCAGAAAAAAAAACTGATTATGGTCATGTGCTTAGTCTAGTTACGACAATTTAACGGAATACGACCTTTCTGTTTTCCAGCGTCGATATGTTACTCGTGGTTAATGTAGTTTCTACCTCGTTTTATACATTTACAATATGTACTATAAACAGTATATATTCTACTACTGCTGAAATTGGAAACCGAACAATATTTTGGCTTAGTATCATTGAGTCCGTGTATTTGTCTCACTTGACATTGGCGAATCGTCCTCAGTCTTGGTGGACGAGGTCCAGGGGAAAAAAGAAGATGAAGAATGTAGGTTTTAAATGATGAAAGTATTTTTAAAACGGTTTTGTAGTTTTTGAGCATATTCATTACAACCAAACAAGGAAAGGTTTTCTTTTTATAATATTAGTATAAATGGATAATTGAACAAGCTAATTTATGTATTCTGTTGGAGTTTTCGGTTAAATATTATTATTATACAGGGTGTTGGTGCCCGGTGAAACAATACTTTCAGGGTTTAATCTATATCATATTTCAAATCATATACACATACTTTTGATAGTTATTTTATTTTCCCATACAAAGTTGAAAAATTATTATTTTGTATTATTTTTGACAACCCTACCCTGACCTACATCTAACGTGCTAAATCTATTTTCAAATGTGACATGGCGCATGTATCCTGTTTAGAATGTGATTTTTGTCCCGTGTATTATTACAATGTTCTATGATACAGGAGGTGACTAGCCGGCTTAAGTCTTTAGCTGTTGGTGTACGTCAGTACGGTAGGGTTGATCACGCACTAATTAACACGTAGTTTTGATTAGGTATAACTTGTGATATATTATGCCTAGAAAACTCACACTTGGTGGATGTCTTCTACATCAAGTATATTATTTGCTGTGAAAGTATTGTTTCATCGGATTTTAACACCCTGTATATCGAAGCTTACCTTGAACGTTTTAATGAGGCAATTACTTCCTAACGGTGGAAGGATTACATTTATTATGATTTTCCCTTTCATTTCCATTGTTAGAAATTCAGGTAACGTAACAGTAATGTTATTTTCTACACTGGAGGCTGAAAAAAATGTATTTCTGTATTCTGTAATTATTTCTTTATAATTCTTTTCAGTAAAAGTATTATATTCAAAGAATACAATTGAGTAATATTTTCAGAATCATTATTTTTTTGGTTAAGAAATTACAATCCAATTTATTCTTTGGTATAAAAATATTCGAATTTGTACCTATAGTTAGCATAGCTTGCACGGTTTCAAAAAGCAGAAATAAATCTGATTGAAAATCCTTATTGATGTGTTTTAACATCAAATTACCGGCAATAGTACCAATCTGAAAGGAAAAATATAATGATATAAGAAATTATTCTTAAATACGTTGTAAAAATAATAATATGACTTCTATATTTTATTTTATTTTTTGCAATATAGTGAAGAATACCAAATCCAGTTTATGCAAAGACCCAAAAAGGGATCTTTCGAAAACGGAAATCGTGACTTTAGTTTTCGACCTCAAATTTATAAATTTATTTATCGTTTAAGTATTTTTATACACTTACATTTCGAACCGGTATATGGGCTACCAAATCCATGTGATCGTAAAACTGTTTCAAATACTTAAATTCACCGTTAGTAGTTGATAGTTGAAGGAACAATTCCATCATTTCATTTAATGGCGTTCCAGCTCCCATTACTAAATTAACATCTATGTTATGTCCCTTTAGCTCTGTGACGCTAAATACATCAATTACATTCGACGGATAATCCTTTACGTGATAAACACCTGAAAAATATATTGAAAATAAAAAATACAATGTTCGTTATTTATTGGTTCCTTTGAATTTTTTTTTCAGAATTTTATGAGCTTTGGGTCGCAATTGTAACTGCCTATATGTACTATTGAAAATACACACAAAGAAATACACGATCATTTTCCCATACACATTAAACCACATTTAGTTATTTGAAGTAATTGTTTGTGTCAAGACATCGATTTTAAAAATCATGGTGTAGGTATACTACTATACTGTAACAAAACATTACTGCCCACTGCTGAGCTCAGGTCTCCTTTGAAGAGGGGTTAAGCATAGTCCACTACGCTTGCCTAATGCGGATTGGGGACTTCACATATCTTCAAGGATTTTTAGAACCCTTTTCCGATATGCAGGTTTCCTCACGATGTTTTCCTTCACCGTTTTTAGCCAGTGGTGTTGTGAAAAATTGCACATAAGTATTTTTCATATTAATGTGATTGTATATTGATTCTTTATTACCTTGTCCTGTATTACCAGCAACAAGTTTATAATCGCTTTTCGTCATAACTTTGAAAACATCATCCAATTTATAAGCTTTAAACCATTTGTGGTCTCCACAATCTATCTCAATTAATTTATCATCATTAACTATAGCAAAGTCTTCTTCAATAGTCTGTTCGTCTACTTTATTTTGACATCCACTTTTCTTGCAGTTGCTTTTGCAGCTAATTCCACACGTATTAAATGTTGTCAAGTCTTCTATATCATTGATTTTGCTTAGAAGTCTTTGATCGGCGTCTTTTGCGAAGGATTTGAAGGCGTCTGCGATTGGTCTGTAGCCTGTGCATCTGCAAATGTTACTCGCAAACGAATTCTCGATTTCTTTTTGGGTTAAATCTTTGTTTTTTGATTGGTGTATACTGAAACAGAAGAAAGAAGAGGGATTTTTATATAAGACTACGATTCGTTGAGCATTATCTTTTTATTTATAAGTTTTATATACATATACAGGGTGATTTCCTAGTGAGGGTACATATTGAAGGTCATGGTAGCTGATGGTTATATACGACCAGTAAAAATATTATTACCAAAGAATATGACTTAATGCCTTAGTAATCGCAACTTAAAATACCTAAAATTCTTGCAAAATGATGATTTTTCGACAGATGATGGGTGTGGCGGAGGTGTGGGGTGCGCGAGATCACTAGAGGTAATTAGTCAACACTCTTTAAGGCGAAATTGCTTATGTTTGAGGTAGTTTTGTCGAATTTAGATTAAAAAAAAAAAAAAAAATTACTTATTTTTTGTAATATTCCGTATTAGAACGGAGTACTCATCACCCTCCTGCAATATCTACCCTGTCTAACAAATCACCCTGTATTTTAGAAAGACTATATGAAAACATGTGGCCCAAGCTCGGTATTTTGTACTCTGCGACTAAAACTTATGCAAAGGCATCCGACAGTAATTATATGTGTTAGCATTTACCATTAGAACAATCACAATTAGCAAAGTGTGAAATCTCTAGAATTTCCGTTATTGAATACATAGGTTTTATTTACTTCAACGGATCATTAGCAGTCCCCATTTAAGAGTTTATTTTAAAATTTCTGTTCTCTCTCTAGATCTCTGTTCTATTATCAGTACAAAAGAAATACCTTTTACAAGGATTACGATTTTGAATTTGTGTTATTCATAAAATGTTGTATATTTCAGGAGATTTTAGGCTAAAACCTTCAACTCCAGGTTTGATCCTATTTTCGATGTTTGTTTTAACAACCTATTCAAACATTTAGGATATTTTGGTTCGAAAATGTATTCAGTGTAAATGTTATTTCGGTCTCCGTGTAATCGTCTTTCGATTATTTGCTCCAATAACTTCGGAATCTAATCTTCTTTATACTATCAGAAATAACAAACATTTAATTCTCTGATGTAAGAAGATATTTTTCTACTGTTTTTTCAGGTTTGGTTAAAGAAAACTCATGTTTGTATTAAGCCTGCCTTTTAAGAGCAATTGATAGTATTGTTTATCACATAAACTTAAATAACAAAGACCATCAGATCATCAACTTCCAATGGTCTGTGTGCGACAATTTATCTTCATAAAGGCAGACATGTTTTTTATAAAAATTAGATGCCTCGCGCAACTTCATAAAAAAAATTTAAGGGTGGACTAACATTTAGGGGGATGAAAAAAAGATGTTGGCCGATTCTCATAGATACCGGATAAGTACAAAAAATTTCATCAAAATCGGTCAAGACGTTTCGGAGGAGTATGGCAACGAAAACTATGACACGAGAATTTTATTAAGTTAGTTGTTGGAGGAAATCGCTGGATATTCAAACTACCCGCGGTTGTAAAATGTCGGCTCACACTCAGCGTCCAAACTAGCACAGGGTTATGTGGGACGGCACGACGCGTTACGCACTACGTCATTCTTTCTCATCGAGCCACATCCATCCGATCCATATTTTGTCACCCTTTTCTCTATTTTACTATTGGCAATACTGTACCTATACATATTCATGATCCACCCTGGTGTGCAGAATCCACATTGTGTTCCGTTAAAATTGGCCAATCTGCTTTGGATTTCATGGTAACCAATTGATTTGTTACCTATTCCTTCAACGGTGATCACCTCCCAACCATGGCATGATAGTACTGACACCAAACACTGAAATGTAATAAAAAATCTTGAAAATGGAATGAGCTCCCCTCTTCGGTATTCCCAGAGCGCTATGACTTGTCCTTCTTCAAACGAGGCGTGAGGAGGGTCCTTAAAGTTAGGTCATAGGTAGCGACCCCTCAATGTCCCCTGACATTGCAAAGGTTCATGAGCGACGGTAACCACTTACGATCAGGTGACCCGTTAGCTCGTCTGCCTACATGGCAAAAAAAAAAATGGAATGTGACATTGAATTTTTGTTATTTTACATGTATATAAGATTTTTTGATCTCCAGTAATTTAAAAACAGCGAAACGTTATAAGAATATTTTCTACGTGAGGTGAAAGAAAAGAACTTCGAATTTCGTCTTTCATCGAAAAGTAATGGTGGTGCATGTGGCGACCAATAATAACGCGCGAGATCCTGAATCGCGGTAACGACATTTGTAGAAATCTTCGCATATATACGACATCTGAAATCAACTACAGTGGGCTTCGGCCTGACCGGGCATACACTACCCCGCCCGCAAGGAGATCGCTCTTTGGCCATAAATCCACTGTAGGTACCCTAAACTGCATTACAAAAATAAAAGGTTTCGAGAAGGCTATCAGAGCTTTCTTCACTTAAGATTGAAACGAACGAGAAAGAGGGTAGACAGATTTGTCTGCTCTCCTCAGTCTTCCCGTGATCATGGCGCTTGAAACAGTGCTGAAATATCGGTACCGCTCAATTAAAAATAATTTTGGTAAGAACCCGTTCAGTAATAGTGTAAGTGATGTAGATAACCGCAAGTGCTTAAAGAAATTTACTTAAGATTGATTTGGGAATTAAACGATAGACTGCAGAAGTGTATTAGTGACAGCACTACATTTTGAGATTAGATATTAAAGACTAATAATTTTGAGAGCCTACGTAATAATAATGCATAAAATTTCAATAGCGACTCCCTGTAAAAAATCTAATGCTGCCAGTGAGAGAGGAGTAAAAAACGAATCATAAAATAAAACTAAGAAACTAAAAGTTGTGAAAAAAATGTACAAAACGTCTGTATTCGGCAATGGAATGTTCTAAATTCAAATAAGCGCGCCAACATCTATTCTCTATTACAATTCAAAAAGTATTTACACAAAAGAGGTTTAAATAATAAATATTTAAACTATTTATAAATGGCGCTATCGTCGACACAACTATGTTCTTTACTGGAATAGAATAAAATATGAATTATTGATTCTGTCGCCTATACTCCCAAAGATCATTTTATAGCGGAAGTATCATGCCTAATAACATTTCCTAGTCGAAATGCTTCAAATAATGAAGATAAATGTAGGCTACCTATATTATTATGTAGTTTAGTATTCTATTTTATTTATTTATCACACTAAACACTACAGTTATAATATATCTATTCATTATTTATTTGTGTATAGAATAACACTCGGACATACATCACACATACATCGAGCATTCAGACAATCATTACACAAATACAAATCATAACTATATTATGAAATCGATAAACGCAGTTTCAGCGGGACAGGTACATAGCAGCGCCTACGCACTGCCCCGCGACCCCGCGACCCCGCGCGGCAAGCAAAACCGCCATCGCTCGGTCACCCGCTAGTCTGCCACGAGCCCTCTGGCATTCGACCCGTGCGCTTTACTCTCGGCCGCTCATACGTAATTAACATCGATTCACTAACTGTTTTCCTAATTTCATTCTATTGACTTTCTCTTCTTCTATAATTTATGTCTTGTGCTGTGCTCCTTCTATATTATTAATAAATTGGTGATATCTGTGTGAACTGTAAATGTGCATACGCAATAAACCTTTTATACTCGTGATTCCTGGCTTTATTTACCATCAACCACACATCAACTTCCCAAACTGGTGACCCCTCGGAACACATCAATCAGCACAAGTGCTCATCCAAGCCGGATTCGAGCTGGAAAACAAGTTTTTACGCGGCGAACACGGAGCATCAACATGGCGTCGCATGATGCCGTAAGAAATTGCGCGTCATCATCCGCTACATTCAACGGAGTTCCCGCCCAAACACACGCGATGCCAACACTCCAGACAGAAGAAGACCCAGCATCTGCTATGCTGATCGAAAAACTAAAAGTTCAGATAGCAGAGCTGGCCAAAGCAGTACTCGCTCTTCAATGGGAAGACGCCGATGATCACCACCACAACGAGTATCACGGACGCGGTACTACCATCACCGCCCGTCATCACCGCCGCCGCCCAGCGCATCGGTCACGCAACAGCCACCGGAAACAACCCGTCTGCTGGTACCACTCTAGATACGGGACCCGGGCGCGCATGTGCACTAAGCCGTGCGACTTCACATCATCGCAGGGTGACAAGGTACGTCATGACAATGTTCACAACACGTCCACGGACAACCGACACGACGCGCGCGTGACGTCATCATCACCGCCCGACACCACTTCGTGTTCAACATCGACACACAACGCGCCGCAGGTGATGACCACGGACAGCAGCTGTCCAGGTCGTCTGTTCGTCACCGAACGCGTCACGAAGATGCAGTTTCTCATCGATACCGGCAGTGATTTAAGTGTTTATCCAGTGTCCGCGCTCAGTGTTCGTAGACCTAAGACCGAATTTCAGCTCAGTGCTGCTAATGGTTCGGCTATCGAGACATACGGTTATATAAACCTAAAATTAAACATAGGCTTGCGACGCGACTTCACTTGGCGTTTTGTCGTCGCCAACGTCAATAAACCTATAATAGGTGTAGATTTTTTGTCGCATTACCGCCTCGTCGTCGACATACACAACCAAAAACTTCTCGATAGCCTTACCAATATCAGTACTGTAGCCAGTGTAGCTCGTAAGGTAGACTCATTAGTTTTAAGTATTAAAGTAGCAAATGTTGTAAATATTAGTAATAAGTTTAGTGTAATTCTTGACGAGTATCCGGAACTAACACGCCCCGCTGGTACTCCGGGTATCGTAAAGCATCACATCATACACCACATTCGCACTACACCTGGTCCACCTGTATCATGCACTCCTCGACGACTAGCTCCAGACAAACTTAAAATAGCAAAGCAGGAGTTTGACGCGATGCTAGCTAACGGGACAGCACACCCGTCTGATAGTCCATGGGCATCACCACTTCATCTCGTCCCGAAGAAGGACAATGGCTGGCGTCCTTGTGGCGATTACAGGTTGCTTAATGCTCGCACTATACCAGATCAATATCCCATTAGACACATACAAGATTTCGCTCATTGTCTGTCCGGTTGTAAATTTTTTTCTGTTGTTGACTTAGTTAAGGCTTACAACCAAATTCCAGTTGCGGAGGAAGACATCCCCAAGACAGCCATTACCACACCCTTTGGTTTATTCGCTTTCAAATGCATGGGTTATGGCTTATGGGAGGGCATGGGGCGTGTAAATAGCCCCAAACCTATGTGGGCTTTATACCCTGTGTCGCGGAGGGTGCCTGCCACCGACCAAACGTACGTCGGAGAGCTCAAGGAACTGCTTCCACAAATAAAGGATGCACTTACCTGAGACTCAAGGGCTGTGACCTGGTGCCGCCTTCCTGCAGTAGTATCAGCGACTCCTTCACCAAGGGCACACACACTATTATGACCGACCACTTCGAAGATTATTTTCAAACTGATTTTCCATGAATACCACATTGGCTTTTATACATTTTCTTGTTTTCGAAAAGTGACATATATTCAAATTTCAAATTATGAATTTTTGAATTTTTAAATTTTACTTTTTACTTTTTCAATGTTGACACATCATGTGCCCGAACAAAAAGGCCGAGTGTTTTGCTCCAGCAAAAAGGTCGAATGTGTCGTCCGAGTTTCAGAGCGCCAATACTTCGCGCTCCAGCAAACACCAGACGACAAGCCAATGAGCACAAGGGTGCACCAATTATAAGTGAAACGTCCCTTGAGCTCTCACTCCTACACACGACATAATTGAGCATGCGGCTCAAACAGCTTACGTAATGCTGGACAGACCTTCCAGCGCTTCGTGGACGAGCTTACGCGTGGTTTGGACTTTTGCTACCCATATTTAGATGATATCCTCATTTTTAGCAGGACCTCAGAGGAACACGAATCACATCTTCGAGCACTTTTCGAGCGCATGAAAAGTTACGGCGTGCTTATCAACATTAACAAGTGCGTCTTCGGTCTCCCTGAGGTCACGTTTCTAGGTTACCGCATCAACGAACAGGGTACCAAACCGCTGGAGAGCAAAGTCCAGGCCATTGCGGAGTTCCCCGTCCCTAAAACTGTTAGGGAACTTCGTCGTTTCTTGGGGATGGTCAATTTCTACCGTCGTTTTCTCTCCAACGCCGCCTCTATACAGGCGCCTCTCAACGCCTTGCTGACCGGCTCGGTCAAGGCGTCACATCCAGTGGCCATTGAAGGTGAGTCATTGCAAGCATTCGAAGACTGCAAGAAGAGTCTTTGCAATGCAGCTCTTCTAGCTCACCCCGACTCCGATGCCAAACTCGGACTGTTCACCGACGCCTCCGACACGGCGATAGGTGGGGTCCTGCAGCAGCTCAGGAACGGTCACTGGCAGCCACTTGCATACTTCTCACGCAAGTTGAGCCCATCGCAAGTCAAATACTCTCCGTACGATCGTGAGCTCCTTGCCATCTACGAGAGTATCAAGTACTTCCGGCACATGTTGGAGGCCACCACCTTCACTGTCTATACTGACCACAAACCACTGTGCTTCGCATTCCATCAGCGCAAGAGCAACTGCTCTCCACGTCAGTATAGACACCTCGACTTCATCTCACAGTTCACCACGGACATTAAGTTCATCGCCGGCAAGGACAACATTGTTGCCGACACGTTGTCACGCGTGGATGAACTGCAGATGCCAGTTGACCTCGAGGAAATGGCCCGACTACAAGCCAACGATTCTGAGGTTGCTCTGCACCTCACCGGCGAATCATCCCTTCGCCTCACTCGGATGAACATCCCTGGGAGTCGTGTCGAATTGTACTGCGACGTCAGTACACCGACGCCCAGACCATTCGTCCCACTCACACTCCGAGAGAAGGTATTCAACTGCCTTCACTCTCTCAGCCACCCCGGTCCCAACGCCTCGGCCAAACTCGTTGCACAACGCTTCGTCTGGCCACTGATGAGGAAAAATTGTCGCGACTGGGCTAAGGCATGTCTGACCTGTCAGCGCTCGAAGGTGACGAGGCACGTCGCCTCACCTATAGGCACGCACAACCTCCCTTCAGCGCGCTTCAGACATGTCCACCTAGACCTGATCGGCCCACTACCTCCCGCTAATGGTTACCGGTACTGCCTGACGGCCGTCGATCGCTTCACGCGATGGCCAGAAGCTGTACCATTAGCCGACATCACCGCCGAATCAGTGGCCAAGGCATTTATATCGTGTTGGGTATCCCGATACGGTTGTCCTACCGAGATCGTTACCGACCGCGGAAGACAATTCGAATCGGCTCTCTTCCAACAATTGTCCAAGTCCATCGGTTTCGATCACCGTAGGACAACAGCATACCACCCGCAGTGCAACGGTTTGGTGGAACGTTTCCACCGGCAGCTGAAGGCAGCAATAACCTGCCATGCTCACGCTAATTGGACTGAGTCTTTGCCGCTCGTCCTCCTTGGCATAAGGGCTGCACTTAAAGAAGACCTCAACGCATCATCCGCTGAGCTGGTGTACGGTGAGCCTCTTCGCCTCCCTGGTGAATTTTTCGGCCACCAGGTCGATGGTTACACCACCGACATCACCGACTTCTCAGCTCGTATGAGGTCATTCGCAGCAGGCATACGTCCAGTTCCTCCCCAGCACCATTCAAGGCACAAAACTTTCATTTTCAAGGAGCTCGCCACATGTAGTCACGTATTCCTCAGGGAAGAAGTGCTACGTGGTTCACTCCAGCCCGCCTACACTGGGCCTCATCAAGTGCTCAAAAGAGGTGCAAAGTACTTCTCCATTCGGGTCAACAACAGAACAACGACAGTAAGCATTGACCGCCTTAAGCCGGCCTACTTGCTGTCCAATACTCCCACCTCACCAACCTCATTCACCTCACAGTATTGCCTACCACCCACAGAGCCGCCACCTGTGGTCCCACAGGATCCTCCAGCCGTTGTCACTCGCTCGGGAAGACGTGTACATTTCCCAGACTATTATCGCCCGTAGCACGGTCTCTGGAGGGGAGTGTATGTAGGCTACCTATATTATTATGTAGTTTAGTATTCTATTTTATTTATTTATCACACTAAACACTACAGTTATAATATATCTATTCATTATTTATTTGTGTATAGAATAACACTCGGACATACATCACACATACATCGAGCATTCAGACAATCATTACACAAATACAAATCATAACTATATTATGAAATCGATAAACGCAGTTTCAGCGGGACAGGTACATAGCAGCGCCTACGCACTGCCCCGCGACCCCGCGACCCCGCGCGGCAAGCAAAACCGCCATCGCTCGGTCACCCGCTAGTCTGCCACGAGCCCTCTGGCATTCGACCCGTGCGCTTTACTCTCGGCCGCTCATACGTAATTAACATCGATTCACTAACTGTTTTCCTAATTTCATTCTATTGACTTTCTCTTCTTCTATAATTTATGTCTTGTGCTGTGCTCCTTCTATATTATTAATAAATTGGTGATATCTGTGTGAACTGTAAATGTGCATACGCAATAAACCTTTTATACTCGTGATTCCTGGCTTTATTTACCATCAACCACACATCAACTTCCCAAAATAAATATCCTTACTATTCAAGGGCATGGATTTTTGGACAAATGGATTTTTTATCAGTTTAAATCCCGTGGGAGGCCTGGGAATCTGGAGTGGCGCCATTACTCTTTGAATGACAGGGCCTCAGCGCCTGTCATGTTGGATAAAAGGAATGCTACTTGCTAGTGTATCTATGTAGGTATGTATTTTATAGGCGTTGTAATTTATGATTATACAAGAGTTTCAGGTATTTTGATTGTAATTTTTGTTGGACCTGCATTGCGAGTGTAATAATATTCCGAAAAAAATGTATTATAGCCTATAGGCAACTTGATATCTTGTAGGACATTCACGAAAAAAAAATAATATTCCCAAAAAGACACGTCGTCATTTTGATGGAATTATCTACCTTTTTTTAATTTAGGGGTTGGTTAAGCACCCCTACTGAACCAGGTCTGCAGTTCCAAATTGGGTATATCAACATAACTAGTTTTCAGCTTAAGCCTCAAATACCAAAATTGGCGCTCTCCAGCTGTTATGCTCACACTTTTGTTTAATTATTGAGATAGACGAGGCCCATGCCGAAAATGGCGAGTGATGATCGTTAGAAAAACATACCATTTTAATAAGCGTCTTGACTTTACCGAGAAAACAATGAAGATGATGTAAGTAGGTACAATAATTGTAATACAAAGTGGGAAGCGATTTTTTCTGTATGTAACTTTTTAACTGCAGTTCGTTGTTTTAAGATTTTATCAGTGTAGAACTCCATCGTGCTAATAATTACATAGTAAAGAACAAAGTAGCAAACTTTTTGTATAACAAAGTAAAAACATGTATGAGAACATACAAAGAGTAGGTTTTTGTGCCGTTCAGTGTTTTGGTTTTTACATTTTTTACTTTTTGTTTCGTATCTAATTCATATTGAAATACTAATTTGTTGTTTATTTATAGAAATTTGGTGATGTAAATTTTAAAAATGAATTTGTACCTTGATTGCCTGTACCAATTTCATCAAAATCAGTTGAGAGGTTTAAGCGGGAATGCGTAACAGGCAGACATACAGAGTTACTTTTGCATTTATAATATTAGCAATGGAATAGAGATTGGATGTAACTATGAGATTATCTTTACGTACCATAACTGAGTATAAAACGGTAATATTCAAACACGCATTCTATTTATTTTGTAATATCAAATAGTATATAAAATAAAGCCAAATTTGGACAAACTTTGCTCGTGAACAAAATTTGTAAGATATTAAGTTATATGTAGGTAAGTTTAGATATTAAGTTATTTGTAAGGGAAGTCGTGGTGGCCGAGTGGTCGAAGCGCTTCCTTTAGAACGGGAGGTCACGGGTTCAAAACCGGCCGGCTTGTACATCTAAATCTAAATGTGAAAAAGATTTATGTGCAATTTTTCACAACACCACTGGCTAAAAACGGTGAAGGAAAATATCGTGAGAAAACCTGCATGTCGGAAAAGGATTCTAAAAATCCTTTGAAGATATGTGAAGTCCTCAATCCGCACTGTGCAAGCGTGGTGGACTATGCCTAATACCTCTTCTGAGGAGACCTGAGCCCAACAGTGGGCAGTAATGGGTTGGTACAGTAGGTAAGTTTAAGATGAAACAACAAAGCTGAAACCTTGAGTCGAGCTTTTTGCTCAACAATTACTACATCACATCTACAAATAAACTCATGGTTATATTTTTTAATGTAACTAAGATGAATGGCATATGAACTATTACATAATATGTATTTACACATTATAGAAAGTTAAAAAACTGATACGTCATGTTGATTAATCAGCAGCAATAGAATAGGAAGGAGTTAGAGAAAGGTTTCGTAGAAAATATTAAAGAACGTAATAATTAAATGGAGTTTTTCTTTTTTTTATTGCGTGATAGATACACGGCGGTCACCGTCGCTCATGAACCTCTGCAATGCCAAGGCGATGAGGGGCTGTTATCTATCGCCTACCGATACAGAACTTTTCTTAAGTCTCGCTTAAAGAGGGACATGTCATAGCGCTCCGGGAACACCGAGTAGTATTGTTAAAAAGAAAAGTTTTTTAAGAAAAATATTTTACTGTTATCCATTATTTCATGATGTCGAACAGATGTAATAAAAAGGAAATCTATTACCAGTTTCTTTTTTAAATCATGATAACTTACGTCTATAGTTATATTATGAAATGTTGAATTATAATTTTCGGGAAGAAATATGACTTTTTAATGCATCGATCTGATGACCTAGTCAGACTGCGGGAAGTCATTGGATGCAGACAGTGCAATATTGGGAGATGTCTGAGGACTGTGATGATGACGATAGCGAATAGATGCAGCGACAAAAATTTCATAAATTATTAATTTAAAAAAATGGTACATCTTACAGAATTGACAGAGAAGATCTTCATCTGGTTGGTGGGTGGTAGAGCTGCTCTGACAGCGACGATGCAAGCTCCACAGCCTCCCTCGTGACACATCGCCTTAGTACCTCGCAGCTCCGCCACGTTCCTTATGAACTCATTTAATGATACATCCGGACCATACTTCCCGTCCACTGATTTAAAAAAAATCAATTCTCAATTAAATAAAACAATAGTTTCATTACTAAGCTTCACCAAAGTAAGTTCAAAAAGACGAGCCAACAGGCAACCTGATCGTAAGAGGTTGCGCGTTGCTCATGGACCTATGCAATGTCAGAGATTACTGTGGGGCTGATACTTACCCTCTTTTAAAAAACTCTCTTCAAGCCTCGTTTAAAGAGGGACAAGTAATAGCGTTTAGAACCTAATGGTGCGCGCCAAAAACGAATTCCTTAAGCGAAACGCAAGAAAAGCAATAAAAATAATTTTCAAAACATTTCAAAATTATGAAGTCTAAATACCGCTTTAATCGAGAGAGATGATGTTAAAAGGATCAGAAGAATATCGAAACTCTATATTGGGAAGGAGTATTACAGTCATGGTTGAAAATAATCAATAGCTCACCCTTATATTCCTTGTCGTTAATTTTAAATACAATTTTATCCATCTTTATAATATACAATATCTTTTTTACATAAAATAAAAGTTATCAAAACAATAACAAGTAAACAACCAAAAATATAAAGACTGATACGTCAACATGAGTGTGAATATATTACAGTACTGAGACTTTTTTATCAACGCTAAGGTTCTAAAGCTGTCTTACTTGTAAAAAAGATGTAAGTGCGATTAATAGTCTAAACATGAGGGTTCCGGACAGGCTCAAAATTAAGACTGGGTAACTGAAATACTTCCGTTTTAGCCAATTTCGCATTCTAAACAAAAATTACAAAATTAAAGTTCAAAAATATTCGTAACAGAATTTTACAGACAAAGCCCGATTGGAGACGTCATAATTGCAAAGCTTCGGCTTTTACCCGACAGGTTTTTTTAACTCTTTCTCTCCCGAATCCTAAGAATAGAATATGGTAAATTAAAAAACATATTGTTAGGTGACTTGTCTCTGATTCCATTTAATTGTTTGTAGAAGCGGATATTACATCGATTTAAAGGAAAGACTTCCGGTTGTGATGAATCATTTTATAAGAGTGTTGTTAAATTCTTTTAATTTTATTACAATTAACATTTTTATGAAAATGGAAATACTAGTGGCGCCATCTGATTTATTTCTCATGAAAGTATAAAAGGCGTGTGAACAATCGTTTAAATACAGTAGTCGACGTGATTTCAAGGTGAACAGAGTTGGGAGTAATTGTGACTGAGTTTGGAGGATGATTATACTGATTTTGGAAGATGAATAAACTGTTATTGTGAACCAAGGAGTTTTCATTGTGTTTCTGAACTGAACCCCAATAGTATTTCAAATGTAGTAGTTCTCATTCATTACATTGAGAATGACGAATAGGAAACCATTAATTTATTTTAAAGAAAACTTTAAATACAAGCTTTTAAGATCCTGGATATCATGTAGCAATATAGTGCTAGCTAATACAAGTAAAACGAGCCCAGGTTGCAGGAATTATTATGGCCACCTTTCGAATCCATCATCAGATCAGCGCCATTTTGTCATATTATTGCATTGTCACGCGATATACATCTGCTTTCAAAATGTCAGCTCAATCGGATAGCGGGACCGGGAAGTTTATCAAATTTAGCTTGCAAGATTCTACCAGAACTTACATAGTTACATCCAGTACAAGTTAACATAAAGTTTGTAAAAATGGTCTGTTAATACATTTTAAAAAGTGGAGCCCTAAAAACTGACTGTAAATTCATAAACAGTCATTATACTATAATTATAGCCTAGTACGTTAATGCGTGAATAATAGTTTTTACGGCTATAGGTAAGAAGTAAGAATGGTTTTTAGATTAAGCCACGAGCTTAATGTTTTTGAGGTGAATATTTTCCAATCGGTTCGGTAAACGGAAAGTCTATTAACTCATTTAAAAGAACTCTCTCGGGTGTCCAAAATAAATCATCCCTATTATTTGATTTAGTTGCGGTTTCGCATTTTTTTCGTCTATAATTTCTATAGTGTTCTCGATGTAATTAGTTAACTTAGGTACGTATTATTTACAGTTTTCCGGTAAAACCTTTGACAGAGGATGAACGTCCGAAACTAGGAGTATATTTTTATTACGGAACCCAAAAAAACTTAATTCAACTACCACTTTAGAACTATATCTTTGGTTACAGCATAATTATCGCGCGCAAGTTTGTATTGTTGAGTTTACTTTTATTGCATTTTTAGGTTAGGTTTTTTGTTTTAGTGTCTCTTGTAAAATTTTAGGCTTCTATCTTCATCGGTTTGTGGGAGTTGAACCACGCTAAAACCTCCAACGGCTCACACTGAGCGTCCGAACCCCGCCTAAGGCCAGCACCCAGCACGGGGTTTTGAGGGACGACGGGACGAGTTACGCTCTCCGTATTCTTTCCCGTCGCATAATTTTAGGCTTCTAAGTTTGGAGTAAACGAGATGGCAAGCACACCCAGTGTCATAATAAGTATAGATAAACGCTCAGTTGAACCAGTAAAATATAGTTTGTTTTTAACTACTAATAATTAGATCTCAATTGTAGTTTACATACACGTTTCAACACCGACATTAACTAAAGACCCTTTTTAGGCCTCGTTAGAAGGAGGACAAGGCATGGTGTTAATAGTATAGTATTAGATTAAATTTGTTAACGAGATACACGGACATAAAGACAGGAATTATTTTCTTCATTTCGGAGTTTAATTCATGCTGTTTAGGTAGATACATCACTAGTATAAAACAAAGTCGCTTCTGTCTGTCCCTATGTATGCCTGAATCTTTAAAACTGCGCAATGGATTTTGAAACTTTTTTAATAGATTTGTAGTGTGATTCAAGATGAAGGATTTTGTGTAAAAAACATGCATACAGGGTGGATCTGTAACTTTGGACAATCTGACGTGGGGTGAATGATCTGTTAAAATAAAACTAAGCACCATTTTTATTTTAGGAATAGGTTAATAAAATTTCATCATAGTATGGAAGTACGCAACGATAGTCGTACGTTTTCCATACAATGTCAGAAAAAAATTTTAACCGATCCAAAAAACAAAAATGGTGCTAAGTTGTATTTCGGCAGGTCATTCATCCCACGTGATATTGCCCAAAGTTACAGATCCACCCTATATAGTAAGGAAACATTGATAATTTGTTTATTTATTTCACAAAACACATACAATACATGTAGGTACACTTACAGTAAATCAGCTTAAAATAACACGGATTAATGAACACTAGTTACAATCGACTGCCTCTAGCTCTACATAGGTTAGCCGATTATGATATTTTATGGAATTTGGTGTACAATAATAAAACTAGTTACTTCTTCAGTGTTCACAACCAAACTACCTTTATTTGTCAAAAAGCATCATAAAGTAAAATTATAAAACGTTCTAGATACAAAAATTATTAAAAATAAAAACATGAAATATAAAGAGTTCGAAATATGTGAAAAAGAATTCGTAACATTAGTATCCAAACTAGGCCGATAATTGAAGAGGTTTTTGATGTGTTGTCTTAAATAAACAATGTGTTTCTGGATCCTGCTTTTTGTGAACTGAAAGAGTTGATGAAATTGCTCTGGTCAGTTAGTTGGCAAAATTACGGCCCTTCTGATGGTAAGTGGTCACCGCCGCTTATGGACGCCTGCAATGTCAGAGAATACTGTAAGACCACCTATCTTATAGACTATAGAAGTCTTCTCAAACCTCATTTGAAGAAGGACAATAGCTCTATTCCCCGAGCGCTATGACTGTCGAAAAGGAAGTCCGTTTCGAAAAAGAATAGTTCATACAGTAAAGATCTCTTGAAACGAACCGTGGATGTCCGCGACAGGTCCAGATAAAAGGATGTAGGTACCTCGGCAACGCTTGGAGCGATAGGTACACTCTTGACAAATAAAGTAGCAAGTAATTATTGTTAAAATAATGTGTATAATAATATAATTATTATTTTACTAATGCAGTCTTTGAATAGGTCTTGATTACACTTAATAAAAATTAACAAGGAATATTCCAAAATTACTAAATTACATTCGTCCGCGCTCTATGATCATTAAACTTGCATTAGTGTTACAATTATACTTAATTTCGTGAGAAAAACTAATAATCTTTGAAAAAAACAGATATTTTGGGCACAGTTTTATACAACGATGCTACAAAATATGTTGAAGATAGAATTAGGTAACCATTTATCATCATATGGGCCGTAAGTTCAAATAAAAACTAATCGGGTATTTGCCCACCTCTCACTCCCACCACTGTAACTCCTGTGTAGCCACAGCGGCGACCATCGTAATGACTCTGAGCAGTGAAGCCCAGGAACCCGAGGGAAAGCTAACTTGTCTTGGGCCCCGCAACGAATTTAATTAGAATTTGGAACCACCGCGGTCATTCACGGTCCTTTTCAACAATTATTTTCTGCCACTCACCATCCAGCTATACAATGAGCTCCCCTTCTTCAAACGAGGCTTGAAGAATGTCCTTAAGGGTAGGACGAAGGAGGCGGCGGGGCGGGTTAGGGAAGGCTCTTTCCTCCCCGACCGACCCCGTCGCCGCCGACGTCGAGCGGGGGGCCAGCCTCGGGAGGTGTCCCGGGATATGGCCCCCTAAGAGTACCGGGTTCACCAACACCGGACCCGAGGGGTGCTGCGCTAGGCTTCAGCGCGCACCATTTGTATCAGCTACCGGAGGATGAAAAGCCGCGCTCCCCGACCCAGGATGCTTCTGAGCCGAGGGAGACCTTTCATCACGCGGCCTTTTGGCCCGCCTACCGAGGGAGCCGGTGGTCGTTTCACCGACGACTGCCGATTCGACGTCCGGGGGTGACGGGGCGATACGTGAGCGACAATCGCGAACGCGTCCTGTCACCCCTACCAGCCTCGTGCCGGATTCTGTCCCGGCCGGGGATCGGACGTCGAGCGTGAGCGGCGGGAAGTTTTAGTGCGGTTCAACCCCCACATACCCCACTCGCGGGGCTAGTGGAAGTCCGGCGATTTCCTCCCATCCAAAAAAAAAAGGGTAGGCCATAGGCTGCTGCCCCCCAGTGTCTTGTAATGCAGAGGTCTATCAACAACGGTGACCGCTTACGATTAGGAGGCCAGTTTTCTCGTCTACCTACGAGGCAATAAAAAATAAGGGTATGAAATTTCCTTATTTCGTCTTTTATCATTAACTTACCATCAGATGTAGGTACCAAGACTCGTTTTCCTTTGCGATTGTAAGTGTTACCTGCTGTTAGGTAATGCCAGATTCACAATATGGCATGACTTGACATTTGCAAGCTCATTGTGCGTCAATAAAATCCAGTGTACTTAATAATTATAATTGTTAGTTTTTTATGACGACAAGTTTGCTTGATGCTAACGAATATTTCGCTGTATCATTGTGCTTTGACGATATTTTTATATGCATCACAAGACACAGGCAAGTATGAGAGAACGGCCCATTACATACAGAACGCAGAACTGATGATGATGCTGTTAGGGTAAGAAAGTTCTGGAGTGGCGGCCACGTCGAGACAAGCGCATTATTTTTTATTGCCATATAGGCAGACGAGCTGACGGACCACATGATAGTTAGTTGTTAGGGAACACTGCGGGATCGCTCCCTACGACCTACCTTTACGGACAGGACAAAGCATAGTGCAATGTAGGAAGATCAGCTGCAAGGTGGATAGATTACTTTATTAGATCTCGAGAACGAGTTAGATGCATCATGCAGGCCTATACCAACCACGTGTTATGGAAATTGTTGGGGGAGGTCTCGTGGCTATTATTGAGGGACCGGTCCCTATCATCCTATCATATAGAACTTCTCATAAGGATAGATTCAAGATTGTGTTTCCTAAAAAAAAATATCTATTGACTTTCAGCTGATCGGCCATCTTGTTTAACATTTCTACAAAATTACCCAAATTTCAGTAAAATAATTAATAGTTTAAATTACATGTAATCATATTTTATAGTTACATAAATAATAAATATGTTTTATAACAATGCGTGTGTGTACGAACAAAGGGTTCCTCCGGGCGAAGAGATAGTCATCATAATTGACATGTAGCTGAGTTTGTACACCAAAACCATGAACATCGTAAAAAAAGGTGATGATAAATTTTTTTAGCAGGTAGTTGACTTTATGATTTTTTTTTTGTTTTTTTTTATTGCCATGTAGGCAGACGAGCCAACGGCCCACCTGATTTATTGGTTACCGTCGCTCATGAACCTCTGCAATGTCAGGGGACACTGAGGAGTCGCTACCTACGACCTAACCTTAAGGACCCTCCTCAAGCCTCGTTTGAAGAAGGACAAGTCATAGACAAGTGATATGATGGTTTGTAATGTAAGAGACGATGAATGTCAGGATAGAACGGTACGGAGATAGAAGACATAATAATATGATATCAAACCCATCCATCCATCCATCCATCCCATTTACATGGGATAAGGGAAAGCGAAAGAAGATGGTTTAAGGGTAGGCCATAGGTAGCGGCCCCGCAGTGTCTGCTGACATTGCAGAGGTCCATGAGCAACGGTAACCGCTTACGATCAGGTGGCCCGTTAGCTCGTCTGACTGCAAGGCAATAAAAAAAAGTTATTTTTCGGGTCCAAAATACGGGCAATTCATTAATTCTTAAAGGTAGGTCGTAGATAGCGGCACTATAGTGTCCTCTGGGCTCTGACATTGCTGCAGTCCATGAGTGATTTGCCTACCTATTTGGCGAGTTAGGATGTTGGTTTGTGTATTATTCTATGTGTATTAATGTGTAAGTATAATATTACTCACACTATTACTAAACGGGTTCTTAGCACGATTATTTTTAATTGAGCGGTCCCGATATTTCAGCACTGTTTCAAGCGCCATGATCACGGGAAGATTGAGGAACTGCGGGTAGGTCATTTAAGAGCAGACAAATTTGTCTACCCTCTTTCGTTCGTTTGCCGGTACCACTGGAACTCGAATTCACATTTCGACATACCACACTGACAGTATCGGCTGCCGTCTCAAAACTACATTTTTTGGCTTTATTTTCGTCTAACACTGGATTCCATATACTGGATAGGTTGAAGCCGTCACCCCGATTAAAAGTGCTATTCCTCGAAATTTCAATGGCTTCCTTAACCAGTCTTGGTATGTACGTTTAGTAATAGTGTAAGTGATGTAGATAACCGCGAGTGTTTAAAGAAATTTAGTATAATATAATAATAATTCACTTTATATAAAAATAAATGAAAATCTAAAGTAAAGTTCGTAGTTCCATAGGTCAGAACATCAGTATTTGTTTGAAATAATGATCTGAATCAGTATGCCTGTTGCTCTAAATACGACTGAGATGACGAATTGTAAGTTTCATTTTTATTCTGTTTATTGTAGAAAACCCCAATTTCGGCTTTGGCACAATATTATGTAGTTAGTTTATTAGTTTATGTTTATATTGTATTACTATTTAATAAGTTTTTCCTTACTCTTGTTACTTCACTGCCAGCTGGGACTGAAAACCAGCGCTGGATGTTGGCACCTATCCTATTGGTCTGTGTCAGTATTCAGCATTATGCTGAGTCACGGCTGGTTTGTGAAAAAATAAATTAGTTTTAGGTAATTGCTTGTTATTTTCCTTTTTTGAATTGTATGTTTCTTTTTTTGCAAATAAAGTATGTCTATGTCTATGTATTATTAAAGAGAGTAGATAATTTGTAATCTGTGATGTCGTTATCCTATAAAAAAAGTAGGTGCTACTCCTCACTCTTCATTAAAAGAAGCAGAGTAGTGTGATACGAGAGTATGCAACGCAGAAGGTTTCAATGTAACCGACGTACGACTTCCGTATTCTCACCTACTCTAAATAAAGCTTTTAATTAAAAATCCTATCAAAAAACAAAAACTGACTCAAAAAAGTTTTCAATTGCTACAAAAAATACTAACAAACCTATTTCTTCTACAACACAAAAACAATAGGTTCCTTTCCTCAATTCTTTTTCTAATTTTAGGCCACTACTTAGAGCTTATTTACATCACGAAAATCCTGATGCTGGCTGGTTTGTATGCCGCTCATCTACCTCAAGGAACCACAAAGCTGAGTATCAGTGATGTATTTGATACCGCTCTGCCGCTTTTACATCCGCTAATAGCTGCTGGGTCTAATCGATGTAAGTTTTCAATATTATTTAATGAAAACACCATGTAACACTATTTTAAATCTCAAACCTATTCAAAGCGTATATATTATTTTATACAGGGTGTTAAAATCCGATGAAACAATACTTTCACAGCAAATAGTATACTTGATGTAGAAGCCATCCACCAAGTCTGAGTTTTCTAGGCATAATATATCACAAGTTATAACTAATCAAAACTACGTGTAATTAGTGCGTGATCAACCCTACCGTACTGACGTACACCAACAGCTAAAGACTTAAGCCGGCTAGTCACCTCCTGTATCATAGAACATTGTAATAATACACGGGACAAAAATCACATTCTAAACAGGATACATGCGCCTGTGTTCGTGAAAATAGATATAGCACGCTGAATGTAGATTAGGATAGGGTTGTCAAAAATAATACAAAATAATAATTTTTCAACTTTTTATGGGAAAATAAAGTGATCATTTACGTTTCAAAAGTATTTGAAATGTGATATAGATTTAGCCCTCAAAGTATTGTTTCACCGGGCACCAACACCCTGTATAATGTAGACGATATTATTAATAAGGAATAAAAAAAAATACATGGAAAAAGTGTTAAAACAGTAATGTATTTTAGAAACATGTACCTAACATGTTTGCCTTTTCTGAGTCTTGACATTGAAAGTGGATAATATGTTCTCGAAACTCTAATTTCATTGTTTGAAGATCTTATTGTTATGAAAATCAGAAACGTACTTTAGACTTAAAGAAAGAAAGAGGAGAGGAAGTTTAATTTTAATCACTGTTTTACTAATTATTGAAAATATGATTTAAAAGAAAAACTATTTTATTTTCAGGTGAAGCCCTAAAAACTTTACTAGGCATAACTTATGAGCAGATGCAACAGAAAAACTCAACAGTAGACGAGCTATCCATAGATTTGATAACAAAAAACGGGAATATCAAGTACAATCTTACAGCCGTTTCAAGATTGAAGAGGTCCATGGGCAGCAAACAGATCATCATACTGGTTCACGGCTTCAGAGAAAGTTCTGATGGATGGATGGTCACAGGCGTAGCACCAGAACTGCTTAAAGTATCAGGGTTCAAAATATTCGCTCTGGATGGAAGAAAGATTATCAACTGGGAGTATTTCAGGTCTTCTACGTATACTAGGTTCATGGGAGAACAATTGGGCATGTTGTTGAGTGATATTGTTAAAAGTAAGTATAGAGTAGCTGCTAGTTTTGCACGTTTTAAAATTGTGTGGCAAGATTGGAGGTATTTCCAAAATTAAGTATAGGTTCTGGAGTAGCAGCCATGTCGAGCCAAGTGGACACTTGACCTTATTAGGGTCGCAGGAATGGCCGATACTAACCACGAGCATTGGATATCATTGGGGGAGGTCTATATTCAACGACGAGATAAGACGAGTGACGATGTAAGAAAAGTGATTGAGCTTTTCACCAAACTAATTATAACATTATTCCCAACAGATGGTATAGACCCCTCCAGAATCCACTTAGTTGGCCACAGTCTTGGTGCCCATATTTCCGGGATAGCCGGGAAGCGAGTTCGTCAAGAAACTGGGCAGCTCCTCGGCAGGATCACAGGGCTGGACCCAGCCGGACCCTGCTTCAGTAACGTCAGTCCATCAAGCAGATTGGACCGTCATGATGCTGTATATGTTGACGTGATTCACACCAACGCTGGCATGCTGGGACTGAAAGAACCTGTAGGTAAATCTTGCAGATATTATGCTACTTCATTTATTGTTTGTGTGAGTTGGTCAGGACAAGGACAGATTATTAAATGCACGGGAACCTACTAGAGGTCACTACTAGCCACGATTATGGGAAATCATTGGTCATCTATGTCCACTATAAGATATGATGTGACTGATAATGATGTGCAATTAAAATGTGCTTGTTATGAAGATTGTAGAAGCTATCTGTATCTGACATATGTTGATATCTTCAATGTAAATTATTATCACAGAATGAGAAACTAATCCTGTAAGATATTAACATAGCCTATACTTATAAGGATAATATGTAGTTTCTTACTAGCATTGTGATTATAAGATCCACAAAAGGGCCCATGAGGAACTATACGTCACCAAAAGTCTGGTTTTTCAAAGGTGACAGAAACCTGAACTGTTATCTAGCATTTTTTCAGGCCACAAAGACTTCTATCCCAATGGTGGCATGACGCAACCAGGATGCATTCTCTCAACATGTGATCACAGCAGATCCTGGGAGTTCCTTGCTGAGGCTATCAATTCACCTAAACTTTTTCCTGGTAAGGAACCACTTCTTGACAATTTTCAATGGAGCAATGGTGAATCATTGCTGTTAATGTTCTTTTAGGGACCAGTCTGTCACACTTGTCCAATGCGTATTGGGAGGTCTCATTTTTTTTATTACCATGTAGGCAGCCGAGCCAACGGCCCACCTGATAGGTGGTTACCGTCGCTCCTGAACCTCTGCAATGTCAGGGGACACTGAGAGGTCGCTACCTACGACCTAACTTTAAGGACCCTTTGGAAGTTTTAAGTTTTGTTGATTCTCTTTCTGTAGTATAATTTACTGTTACTGCAGTAGTCATATACTATTTAACCACATAATAATTTAAAGAGGCTTAAAGAAAGTCTTTTAAGATATAGGTAGCAGCCTCGTAGTTTTCTTTCTAAAATGGCTGGTCTCACAATCAGGTGGTATATTAACATATTGATACAAAATGCTGCAGAGTGATACAAAAAGATTGAGTTCGTTAGAAAATTAATAAAATAGGTAGTAAAGTAAATAATGAAGCAAAAATCTATTTAGGTGAAAGTAATATTTTATGGGAAACAGGAAATACTTTTACAACATAAATTATAATGGTTTCTTAGAATACATTTTGTGTAACTAATTTACAAAGGAAGAATATTATTAGTGCTTAGTTACTGAGAACATTTTTAGCTAATTACAGATAAAAAAAGTAAATCAATTGTTTTCTGAGCCTTTTGTAAGTTTTGCTATCGTATGTGACTCAAATGAAATAGGTTCGGCTAGAACAAGAGTTTTGAAGAGAGATAGCTTTGAGAAGGTTGACCTTTGACTTGATGAGAGCGTGGAAGTCACTGTATAAAAAACCCGAGAGACCTGAAAACCTTGAGAGTCCTGTATTGGACGTCTACGGGCTAAACATGATGGAAATAATCATCATCATCAGCCTATAGACGTCCACTGCTAGGCGGTTAGGCCTCCCCCAAACCTCGCCGCAACGACCGGTCCTGCGCTGTCTGCATCCAGTGACCTCCCGCGAACCTGACCAGGTCGTCGGTCCATGTAGGAGGTCAGCCTACGCTGCACTTTCTTTTTTTTTGCCATGTAGGCAGACGAGCCAACGGGCCACCTGATCGTAAGTGGTGACCGTCGCTCATGAACTTCTGCAATGTCAGGGGACATTGAGGGGTCGCTACCTACGACCAAACTTTAAGGACCCTCCTCAAGCCTCGTTTGAAGAAGGACAAGTCATAGCGCTCTGGGAATACCGAAGAGGACCTAGCGAACCAGAACCTTAGGACCCCATCGGCCTACCGTTCTTCGCACCATGTGTCCTGCCCATTGCCACTTCATAGACAAAATGATAGAAATAAAAAAAATCAACAGTTATTTATTTCCAGCTAGAAAATGCGAAAACTGGACATCATTTAAAGAGGGTTTATGTTCCAAAAACGCGATATCTTACATGGGATTTGAATCTAAAGCTGGACAACCCGGTCTTTACTTCCTCACGACAGGGTTGACGCCGCCATATGGCTTGGGAGCTGTTGGCAGTGGATAGTGTAAAACAAATAAAGACTGTTTGTTATTATGAGTAGTTTTTTATTTTGTGCTAAGATTAGTAATCAGTACATTATGTTAAAGTTCGACCGTTCAGAGAATGCATTCCTGACACCCATCAGTTAGTCACTAAAATATTGTTTACCAAGTTATTTGACGCTCAGTTTGGCACAAAATTATAACATTCATTGATTATAATTATTGATATAATAATATTGTTTTAATGCTCATCAATTGTTAAAACGGTAAACAACCAGCAAAAATATTTTTATCGTAACCGCAACGCTATTACTAAGTTACGTGTCAGGAACGCATTCACTGAACGGCCGAACTATATGATCATGGATTGATGTTGGTTCATAAACGCTTGTATTATTTTTTTAATAGTAAATTTTATAATCAGATCTCACCACATACCTAAGATTCAAAATACAACGCTACTACTAACTTAATAAAAACTGTAATTAGAATCGAATTGTGTGATCATTCTTAACGCCAACCAGTTAGACAAAATTGAAGATAGATAAATCTGTAGGCCTGACAAAACGCTCCGTGTGAATTTACTAACATAAAAATATCTCAGAATACTTAGTTTAAAATGTAAAGAAGGATAAAAAAAAACTTGAGAGGTGTCATGAGACACCCGAATAGAACGAAGTTCCTTTCGATTAAAAGATAAGGAACGTGTTTTAAAAGATTTTAATCACAGCGCCATCTAGCGAGAATCATCTAAAACAAAAAAAGTGTCGTGACAACTTTTTCATAAGAATTTCCGTCTAGCCTCCTTTCGATAACGCGCGATAAGCTTCGTTCCAAAACTATTTAAGTACTAAATTTAATAATCCTTCGTAGATTATCATTTAATTTACAATTAACAGTCAAATTAATCCTCCATAACGCAGACAGGCTCCGAATCAATGTTCCTTACATATCGGAAGTTGAAGTCGTTTTCGAATTTGTATACAGCACTCCTCACGAGGATTGTGAGGTAAAAATGTAGACCTGGAAACATAATTATCAACATTAATAAAAGTGTTATGCCAATGAAAGAAAGAAAGAAAAAACTTTATTTGTGTCAAAAAAAGAAAAATATTCTTTTACAATTTTCACACGAAAAAGAAGCACTTATTTGCCACAAAAAAGGTACCCATCTCAGCTGAATGCCACAAGCAAGCAGAAAGCCAGCTGCAGCGCTGATTTTCAGATGGGTCCCGTGGGAGTGGCACAACAAAAATAAACAGAATAACAATATACACAACTTAATTATTATCTTCTGACAGAATAACTTAAGTAGGTAATAATACTAAACAAAAGCTAAAAGTAACAATAAAAATAATATCTTAATGCTGCTTTAATTTTTCATTTTTAAACAAGTAAAAAAATAACTAACTGTCTCAGGGGGTGGATAGCAAGCAATAAAAGTGTACAGGTGTTATTGCGTGATATTAAAGAGGAGTTGTTAGTAAAGTAAAAATATTCTCATACTTTTTCATATTGTTGTATATTTTTGAAAAATTACTATACTTTACTAACTATAATTGTAAGTATTTATTTCTAAATTATGCCATACAATAAAACAAAAAAAATACACTTGGCTTAGATAAAAGAGAGTATTATTGGTATATATTTCATTCTGTCTACTATGAAAGCCTATTTTAGACCCGTAAAATAGAGAGCGCCAAAAAAGATCAGGATAATTATAACGCTGATTTGAATTCGATGATAAAAATTAAAATAACCAACTTACAAGCTTGAAGGAAGTAAAAAATGATAGTGGATATGACCACTTCGTGCTCTAACCAATTTCTTTTGACAGAAATGACTTTTCTATAGAAAAAGAGGTACAAAATGAAGAGAATGGTCAACATGACTAGAAACCCGATCATGTAGTAGTAACAAGCCTTCATTATCTTCCAATTTCTCTGAAACAAATACATAATATACATTTGAAAAGAACTGGAGACCAACTCTACATAATAGTGTAAAAAAATGTAAGTGTTGTGTATATACGTAAAAGATTGATTGGCTGTTCGAATTTATAAGTGAACCAACTGAGTTTTATGTTTAATAGTGAGTCGCAGATCTAAGTAAAAAATAAAAAGCGTAATTTCGTCCATATCCAGTCCAGATTTCTTTACTGAGAACATCTCTATCACCTGAGTTAGTTGTAAGGGGTGGGCCATATAAAGTTAGCATTTTTCAAAAGTTCGACTGTCATGTTGGCTGTGTGGCATGTTGCGCCATCCTGTTGAAACCAAATGTCGTCCATGTTATAGGTACTCTTCAACTTTTGGAAACAAAAATTCGTTGAGCATGGTACGGTAACGCTCCCGACGACGAGGTGCCATCACTGTGTAGAGTGTGACCAGGACACACCAGAGTATACGCTCGCGCTGTGCCCCGCTTGGGAGCGGCAGCGTTGTGTCCTGGTCATGCAAATAGGACCGGACTTGTCGCTCCGGCCCGGGCGTCGCGCCCGGGCGTCGCGGCGTCGATGCTCGAGAGCGACGAGTCTTGGAAGGCGATGCTCGACTTCTGCGAGTCCACCATCTCGCAGAAGCAGGCGGCGGGTCGTGTGAGAGAAAGCTATTCTCTCTACGCAGAAACCCGCCGCCGTCGAGCAGGGGGTCGGGACCGGGGTCTGGCCCGGATTCTGGCCCCCTAAGAGTTTCGGGTCCCCAACGCATGTGAGTGCAAGCGGGGACCCAAGAAGGTGCCGTGTCTCGCTCAGCACGCCCTTACGTCAGAGCAACCGGGGGATGGTAGACCGCGTACTCCCCGACCCACGCTGGTTCTGACCCAGCGGGGTATTCCGTGGGAGGGTGACACGCGGTCCCATCTTGGCGGGCTTCGGAAAGCCCGCCGACCGAGAGAGCCGGTGGCCGTATTCGCCGGTGGCTACCGGTTCGGCGTCCGGGGACGGAGCGACGGGAAAGAGTGCCGATGCCGTAACGCGTCGCGCCGTCCCTCATAACCCCGTGCTGGGTTCTGGCCTCAGCCGGGGTTCGGACGCTGAGTGTGAGCGGTTGGAGGTTTTAGTGCGGTTCAACTCCCACATACGGTAACGGGTAACGCTCGCCATTGACCGTAACGGCGGCTCCTTGCTCATTTTCGAAGAAAAATGGCCCAATGATGCCGCCGGACCAAAACCCACACCAAACCGTAACTCTTTGTGGGTGCATTGGCTTCTCAAAGGTGACGTGTGGATTTTCCGACCCCCAGATGCGACAATTTTGCTTATTGACATAGCCTCCGATGTGAAAATGGGCTTCTACTGACACACACACACATTTCTTACAGTTTGGGACTGAAGACTCACCACTTTGGAAGGTGAAAGTTCGTCAGTTTTGCTCTACTATTTATTTATTAACACCAAAACACATACAAGTAAATCAGCAATCAAAGTATGAGTAAATGTCACTTAACTAAAAGGTACAAACAACATGCGAGAAGATAATAACATCGTAGGCAATAAAATGATTCTAAAGACAAAATAAACAATTAGTAAACATGTCGTGTGGAAAAGAAATAAATTATTGAATTATAAAATCAAATGATACAAAACAATTAAATTAAATATATTATGAACTATAAAAAAGAAGTACATACCATATGAGCCGATACGATGACCACAACGCTGAATGCAAGGTCCGACAAAAGCGCTGTAATTGATAGAATTACTACCAGTAATACTTGTAAATCAAAGCCTTTTTCCAGCAATGGAAACGCTATCATCCATGTCAATGGCATAAAGGATATTACTATGAGAAAACAGGCAAAGAACTGAAATAAAATATGTAAAATTAAATGGGACCCTATTACGGCCAATCTTTCATCTAACTGTAGCAACCCATTACTGCCCACTGTTGGGCTCATGTCTCCTCCGAAGAGGGATTAGGCATAGTCCACCACGCTTGCCCAGTGCGGATTGGGGACTTCACATATCTTCAAAGGATTTTTAGAACCCTTTTCCGACATGCAGGTTTCCTCACGATGTTTTCCTTCACCGTTTTTAGCCAGTGGTGTTGTGAAAAATTTCACATAAATCTTTTTCACATTTAGATTTAGAGGTACAAGCCGGTCGGATTTAAACCGCGACCTTCCCTTCGGAAGGACGCGCTTCGACCACTCGGCCACCACGACTTTTTTATGACTTTCATCTAACACCAGAATCATTCAAATCAGTCCACCCAAACTAAAGTTATGAAGGACCATATAAAAAACAGACGAATTGAGTACCTTCTCCTTTTTGAAAGTCAGTCAAACATAAGGAAATCAAATAACTGAAATTAGGTTACCTTCACTGCTATACAAGCTTTGTTAGGCTTCATAATCAGATGATGTAGGTGCTTAAATTTGTATCTATGTACTTTATATCATCATCATCATCATCAACCTATAGACGTCCACTGCTGAACATAGGCCTCCCCCAAACCTCGCCACATCGACCGGTCCTGCGCCATATGCATCCAGTGACCTCCCGCGATCTTGACCAGATCGTCGGTCTATCTTGTGGGGGGGGTTTACCAACATTGCGCCTACCGGTTCGTGGCCTCCACTCCAGAACTTTTCGGCCCCATCGGCCATCCGTTCTTCGCACAATGTGTCCTGCCCATTGCCACTTCAAAGATGCAATTCTTTGGGCTTATTCGGTTACTTTAGTCCTTCTGCGGATCTCCTCATTTCTGATTTGATCACGCAGAGAAACATCCAATACTTTATGTCAATGTAGTTTAAATATTTTTTTCGTAATCAGTGATGTTGGTATAGGTATGTGCAAAAATTCTAAAATGAATCATATTAAAATGGCCCATAAAGGCACAGCAAGTTAGTTTGAACCTTGATATTTAAGCCATGATAACGTCATCGCTAACATGTTTGACAGGTATTAAAATAACATCTAAGGTACGGGTTTTTTACTTTTAGATATAAAAGCACCTATAGGAATTGAGAAAAATAATATCTCAAACAGTATTTGTTACTTAATGCATTCTTCTTCTTTAGCTCAACCTTATCTCATTTAAATGGAGTCGGCGCAATATGTTTTTTATTTATTTATTCAGCAAAACAACAGCATAAAAATTATGCCAATAACAGGTTTCCATAACTATTACTGTGGTTTGGCATCGAAGTGACTATTAACATTTTACACTCACTTAACAAAACCAAAAAAAAAAATAAAAAAATCATCCCTCCATTCATTCCTAGTCTGGCTTAAGTTTTCCGCAAATTTTTATATTTTCTTTCACACAATCCAACCATCTCTTCTTAGGCCCTTCTCTTACATCCGTCCACTTTCAAATTCCTTTCAAACTTTGTATTAATGAATTGAATGAAAATGAATTAATAATATTATTTATCAATAAGTGCTGATCAATGACGGCATGGCAGGTCATTCACACAGGTACATTGCAAAATACATTAAATAGTACAAAAGTTTAATACGAGATGTCGCTTTTCTAACAAACAAACACAATTCTAGTCAAATGTTTCATATTTTTTAAAGCAAACTATTTCTAAGAACAATTTAAGAAAAGTAGTTACTTCATCGTAAACATTTAATTGAAAATGTTACTCACCAATTTTAGAAAACCAAAAACCAGTAAGCCTCTTCTCAAGGGCATACAAAAGCAACATGTTTGTAAATAAGGAAAATCGCACTTGAGTTTGTTTCTTAATAACTCATATCTACTTAAGTTCTCCATATTTTTTTTATTTTAAGTTATAACAACACACATAATCGTAGAGATTTACTATTACACTGGAAAAGTACAATAACATTGATTTTAATAACTTTGACCTACAATATAAGCCTTACGGTGTACGTGCTTGGTACTAGAATGCTATTTATTTTGCTTATTCAGACATCGCGATCTTGGCGCTTACTTGATTAAATTAGCAATTTTGTTGTTGAAACACATTGATATTTATTTCTATAAGGCGCTTTTTAGTTTATGTGATATCGTTGGTTTGTTCTTTATAGTAAACAGGAAAAAATAATTAATATATAATTACTGAGCCTAAAGGTTAATGTTCTTGAACGTTATTTATTTATTATTATTAAACTTTATGCACATAAATGTCAACCAAAGGTGGTGTAGAGAAAACTATGGCAGGTGCTCAATTAGATCTACTATAAAAAATATATATAATACTAGCTGCCCCACGCAACTTCGTCTGCGTCGAAAAAATAAAAAAAAAAATAGGGGTGGACTACCCCTAACATTTAGGGGGATGAAAAATAGATGTTGGCCGATTCTCATAGATACCGGATAAGCACAAAAAATTTCAACAAAATCGGTCAAGCCGTTTCGGAGGAGTTCAAGTTCGAACACCGTGACACGAGAATTTTATATATTAGATAATAAATAAAATTTCCATACAAAAAATACTATACTACACAATAAACCTATGCATAATTACATAATCTATTGAGAAGATAAGCCTGCCAGTTCCTTAGTTCGTTAGTGTATGTTCTAATGTAAGTTATTCTACATATTAATAACGTGCTGTATTATATTTGCACTTTTATCATTCTGTTAACTGACCCGCGCAACTTCAAGGCGGTTATAACCTATTTTTTGCTAACTTTATTATATTGGGTTATACATGCATAGCATGTACGTATCCTTATTTTTTGAAATATAATGTAGTCTTCCTCTCTAAATGGACTACCAAAAACTGTTTTTTTTTTCAAATTAGACCTACGGTTTCTGAGATTAGCGTGTTCAAATAAACAATTAATAAACTCTGCATTATAATTTTAGTATTTTTTTATTGCCTTGTAGGCAGACAAGCTAACGGGCCACCTGATCGTAAGCGGTTACCATTGTTCATGGACCTCTGCAATGTCAGCGGACACTGCGGGGCCGCTACCTACGGCTTACCTTTTAAGGACTTTCTTTAAGCCTCGTTTGAAGAAGGACAAGTCATAGCGCTCGGTATCCATTAATATTCCATTTTTGGGTTTTCAGGTGATGAAAAAATGTATTTAAAAATCTGTTCACTAACGTTTATTATAAAATGCTACGTTCATAAGTACAAACGCTTATAAAATGATCTTAAATTAATTAATAATTTATTAAATATAGTACATTGTACAATCAGCCTCAATAATGCATACCATAAAAGCTACATTCGCTTGCAGGACAATGCACGTAAGAGATTTGTGATTTAGCTTGTAAGATCCTGGATATCCTATAGCAGTTCGTGCAAAATGTCAGCTGAATCGGAAACCGGGAAGTTTGTCAAATTTAAATTGCAAGATCAGTCCACTCACCACTCATTTAATTATGGTCTAGCGACCGATCGTAAATATAAATAATAATAATAAAAAAAAAAGATTGCAAGATTCCACCCGAACTTACATAGTTACAACCAGTGTAAGTTAATATAAATCTTGTGAAAGGTAATAAGTGCTTGCGCCCATGCGATGAGCATGCATGAGACTGATTGTACGCAGTTAAGTCTCCATTACACACGTAGGTTCTTCATCAACGTTTCTCACATATCGAAAATTGAAGTCATTTTCGAATTTATAAACTGCACTTCTCATTAGCAATGCTAGATAACAATGAAGACCTGAAAAATAAATTAGTTTACTTTTAATGTTTAAATCATATTTATCTAGGTTATACTTATAAGTGTTACACGTATAATTACTGATATAAAAATGTGTAGGTATATATTATGACAAAAATATTATTATGATATATATACGGGGTGATTTTTTATAGAAGGTACATATTGCAGGAGGGTGATGAGTACTCTGTTCTAATACGGAATATTACAAAAAATAGGTAAAATTACATTTTTATTTTTTAAATTTAAATTCGACAGAACTGCCTCAAACATAAACAATTTCGGCTAAAAGAGTATTGACCACCACACTCATCAGCTGTCGAAAAACCATCATTTTGCTAGAATTTTAGATATTTTTAAATTGCGATTACTGAGGCATTAAGCTGTATTCTTTGGTAATAATATTTTTACTGGTTGTATATAACCATCAGCTACCATTACCTTCAATATGTACCCTCCCTCACTAAGATATCACCCTGTATAATCTTTCTCCCGGATCCATCATCAGATCGGCCGTTTTATTTTCAGCTACAGTAGTCACGTTATTGCATCGTCACGCGATATACTTCTGCAGAATATTAGCTCAATCGGACACCGGAAAGTTTGACACTCGCAAGATCCCACCCGAACGTACATAGGTAAAATTAGTACATAGTTACATCCAGTGGATTTTTTTTTATTGCCATGTAGGCAGACGAGCCAATGGGCCATCTGATCGTAAGTGGTTACCGTCGCTCATGATCCTCTGCAATGTCAGGGGACATTGAGGGGTTGCTCAAGCTCAAGCCTCGTTTGAAGAAGGACAAGTCATAGCGCTCTGGGAATACCGAAGAGGGGAGTTCATTCCATAGCCGGATGGTGCGTGGCAAAAAAGTGTTCCTGAAACGAACCGTGAATGACCGCGGTGGTTCCATATAGTAAGGGTGAACTCCACCTCGACGCCGAGTGGTATGGTAATAGAAGGGAGATGTTGGAATCATCTCAAATAATTCCTCAGAGCACTTCCCGTGGAACAACCGGTATAGGATGCAAAGAGACCCGAAGACCCAAAGGTTCCAGATGGTCCGTGAGCCTGGGATCATCAACGATAATATAAAACTTGTAAAAATAAATAATAACTCACCAAAATCAAGCAAATAAACAACAACAGTAGATATTACTATTTCATCCATTAACAAATCATCAGAGTAACTAACATCCGCGAAGAAAATTAAGAATATTGTGAAGAGGACGGTCACCATCACCAGATAGATGATGGTGTAGTAATAACAAGCTTTCATTGTCTTCCAGTTTTTCTGTAAATCATATTTTTATTACATTCAACCTTACCATTTCTCATGCAGAAAAGAAGTCAGATCTTTATCAAATTTATTTGAGACTAGCTGGCCCACGCAACTTCGTCTGCGTTACAAAGGGGTACTCGCAATACCGTCGAGTTATTATTTTCGCGGCCCGCAGTGCCCCACATATTCATTGGGTTTTATACTCGTAATAACTTCTAAACGAAAAGTCCGATTGGAATAAAACAACAAGTAATTTACTTCTACAATTATAATACTCTTGATAACAAAATACTTAATTTGGATAAGGGTTAATATAACGATACTCATTTAACGTTAAATTCAATCTTGGGGCGAAAAAATATTTTTCATAACCATAAAAGCGGTTATTGTGACTAAACTATGATAGTTAGATATATGTCGTGGACTTTTTTGTTTGTCTTCAAAAGACCTAAAAACCCGTAGTACATCATTTTGTTCTATTGTCCATAGTTTTTGCAGCGTACGCATAAATAGGTTTTCGATTTTTCACCTTTTGTTACATATTCGATATTTTCATGCGGATCCCTAATTTTTTGAAAATAAAATATAGCCTATAACCTTCCTCGACAAATGGACTTTCCAACAGTGAAAGAATTTTTGAAATTCGGTCCATTAGATCCTGAGATTAGCGCGTTCACATAAACAAACAAACAAACTCTTCAGCTTTATAATATTAGTATAGATAAATACACGCAAAAACGCACGGCAAATAGTGAAATTTTATCGTGGGACAGTTTACAGTCCCAGAAAGTAGTGTCAGCAGAGGTCCAGAGATAGAGCAACTCTAAACTATAAAAAATCGCGGAACATACTTTGGGGCGTTGGAGTTATTGTCCCACCCTGTATAATAAAAAACTACTCAAACATACCTTATGAGCCGAAACGACTGCTAAAATGCTAAACGCTAGGTCGGATATAAGCACTGTGATCGACACTATTGCTAATAAAAAGAACACCAAGTGAAATATGCCGTCCATCCAGGCGAATATTAGCAGCCATGCTATCGGCATAAATGCCAGGCCGATGAGGAGACAAGCAGAAATCTGCAATTAAATAAAAAAACTTGAGAGATGTCATGGGACACCCGAATAGAACGAAGTTCCTTTCGATTAAAAGATATCTTATATTTTTTTTCCTAACGTAACGCGCGATAGGGAACGTGTTTTAAAAGATTTTGATCACAGCGCCATCTAGCGATAATCATCTAAAACAAAAAAAGTGTTGTGACAACTAAAAAAGTGTCGTGACAACTTTTCGTAAGATTTTTTTCCGTCTAGCCCCCTTTCGATAACGCGCGATAAGGAACTTCGTTCAAATAAGATATATACTACGTAAATTGACAGATATTTTCAATATCGAATAGTTTCTGAAATTTAATTATTATTGGTTTTTAAATCAGTTCAAAGTTTTGCAGTTTTTCCTCTCTCAGTCGTAGGTACCTTATAGTACAATCTACAAGTAGGTACTAGGGATGTTGCGAACGTCGAATGCGAATGTTGACCTTTCAAACAAAAAGTTTAAGGTTTTTTACTGACAAGTCAGGTTTATCTTCCAAAAGTCATTGTAATTTATAGGCAGTACAAAATAGGTACCTATATTTTACCTATCCTAGATCTACACGAAAGCTAGGGGGTACTTGCCTCCCCCCACCAAATAATTGAAACTCCCCGCAAATTATTTTGACAACGGAAGATGGTAGACACATCAAGTTTGGGCTCATTTTAAAGGTCAGTTAAAGACCTTTATTTTAGCTCTGTCAGATTCCCTCTACATCCATACAACATCCTCCTTACCTTTGTTAAAATATTCGCATAACATTCGCATGATGTTTTGCGAATACGAATGCGAATATTCAAGAACATGCGAATATTCGCGAATGTGAATGCCAATATTTGTTGCATCCCTAGTAGGTACTGTGTCTTTCTTCACTGCAAACGGACAGAACAACATACTTTGTCCAAAAAAGTTTAGTGAGGTAGTCATTTTTTGGGCGGGGTATGTGGGAGTTGAACCGCACTAAAACCTCCAACCGCTCACACTCAGCGTCCGAACCCCGGCTGAGGTCAGAACCCAGCATGGGGTTTGGAGGGACGACGCGACGCGTTACGCGCTCGGCACTGTTTTCCGTCGCTCTGTCCCCGAGTGACGTACTCATAGATTATTTTTTATGTTTATGGACTTACTACGATGTTAAAATTTTAGAATTTTTCTAAATCTTTACACGCGATATACTTTAAGCTTATAATATCATAGCACATAATTTGCATGGTAAATATTTTTCCTTCCTAAAACTACAAATTATATTAGATGCAACTAAACTGTTTTATTTGCAAAGTAAACTATAAACTCTGCTTGTGTTTACAACTTTATAATAAAAGTGCTGATCTTTGACATTACTAGGTCATTCACGTTGCAAAATAAATTGAATTCTCGTGCGAAATTAGTACGAAAATTTAATAAGAGATGGCGCTGTTCGCACAAACAAAGCAAATCAAGTATTTTTTCGCAGATGCTTCACATTCCTGTAATTTTAACTATTACTACTAATAAATAATTAAATATAGTATGTAATTAATAAATATTGAGCGCAAAATGTTACTCACCAGTTTGAAGTAACCAAAAATTAGTAATCCTCGCCTCAATGGTACACAACAACAACAGTTTTGTAAATACGGACAATCACATCTTAATTTGCTTTTTAACAGCTCGTATCTACTCAATTCCTCCATTTTGTATTTATATTTTAACTCACAATAAACGAGTAATCGTCATGAGTCCGTATAATGACACTGAAGTGATAGAACAACATTGATTTTAATAACTATACTATGTTCTTGAGTCCGGGCTATTTTTGTATTGATTACTCGGAGACTTCACGATCTTGGTGCATGATTGAATTAATTAGCAAATACTTGAGGAAACGGATTGCTATTTTTATTTATTAGGCGTTATCGTGTTAGTCGTTGTGGTGAGGTTGGAGGAGGTCTATTTCCAGCAAATGTATATGGTTACTATGGTTCACGTGGCGAACGCGTGTAAAGACTTATATGTGAAATAATATGTTTACATTGTATGAAACAGTTTATTCATAGCTGATGCAACTTCGTCTGCGTCACAAAGGGGTTAACTAGGGGTAAGCGTTTGCGATGCTGTCGCGATATTTTTTAAAAGGAACATCGGTGGGCGTGCCTATCCTTTGCATTTTTTGAGCCTATTCATTATAACCTAACAAATAAAGTTTTTTTATAATATTACATTAACGGTTATGAACATTATAAAATTTTGATAGATCATAATGAAAAAACTGTGTATTGTTATATTAATTATGAAAATAAGGGTACAAAATATATTTAAAATACTTCAAAAGCTGGATAGACTCCACTGCTGGGATCGAATCTCCTTAGTGGAGAGATTGACCTGTTGCACTAATGCAGACCCGCGATCGCCAATCAGGAGGATGTGTTGCCATTATAATTACAAAATTACATAAACTTATAGTTTAACATCAACTGTAGAATGATAATTATGAGGATTGATTTTCTTTAAACACTCGCGGTTATCTACATCACTCACATTATTACTAAACGGGTTCTTACCACGATTATTTTTAATTGAGAGGTAAATAAAATAAACTATGCCTAATTTATTTATTTATTTATTTACAATAAGAAGAACACAAACAAATTGTACAAGTTTTTTTTTAACAAAATAAATTTAAGATTAGTTTCATACAATTCAAACGACATGTTCCACATATAAGTTTTCAGATATAGGTACGCACTTATCAGCACTTAATTAGATGTGAAATAACAATAAGTATGTGATAGTATTTAGCATATGAATATGATTAGGATATATATAAAATCAATCCTCACATTATTACTAAACGGGTTCTTACCACGATTATTTTTAATTGAGAGGTCCCGATATTTCAGCACTGTTTCAAGCGCCATGATCACGGGAAGACTGAAGAACTGCGGGTAGGACATTTAAGAGCAGACAAATCTGTCTACCCTCTTTCTCGTTCGTTTGCCGGTGCCACTGGAACTCGAACTCACATTTCGACACACCACACTGACAGTATCGGCTGCCGTCTCAAAACTAGATTTTTTGGCTTTATTTTCGTCTAACACTGGATTCCACATACAGGATAGTTTGAAGCCGTCACCCCGATTAAAAGTGCTATTCCTCGAAATTTCAATAGCTTCCTTAACCATTCTTGGTATGTAGCATACTGCAGTGATACTGTCAGTGTGGTGTGTCGAAATGTGAGTTCGAGTTCCAGTGGTACCGGCAAACGAACGAGAAAGAGGGTAGACAGATTTGTCTGCTCTTAAATGTCCTACCCACAGTTCTTCAGTCTTCTCGTGATCATGGCGCTTGAAACAGTGCTGAAATATCGGGACCTCTCAATTAAAAATAATCGTGGTAAGAACCCGTTTAGTAATAATGTGAGGATTGATTTTATATATATCCTAATCATATTCATATGCTAAATACTATCACATACTTATTGTTATTTCACATCTAATTAAGTGCTGTTATCAGCACTTATGTGCGTACCTATATCTGAAAACTTATATGTGGAACATGTCGTTTGAATTGTATGAAACTAATCTTAAATTTATTTTGTTAAAAAAAAACTTGTACAATTTGTTTGTGTTCTTCTTATTGTAAATAAATAAATAAATAAATTAGGCATAGTTTAACTTGTTTACTGGCACAATAAGGATTATGAAATGAAAAATAAGGGGAAATAAGTAAGTATATTCAAGTTACGTCTTTATTATCAGTTAAATCCAAAAACTTTCATATACCTATTATATTGTTAATTTGTATTCATTTATTTACTTACTTTTTACATTATATTTTTCAAAAAACATTTCCGAAGTAATAAATTTAAACATACAATATAAAAAACGGAGGGCCACTGGAGACGGGGTCTCCCAAGCCATCAGTGGTCAGGGCTCAAGAGAGAGGAACCTCCTCACAATACGCGCCGTGTCAAGAACGACCGCCTTCTGAATCAGGCCCTTTACCCAGCCGGGGAGCGAAAGATTCAATATTGTTAATTATTGTTATTAAAACTGTTAGTTTTTCTTTTAATAAATAAACAATCTATGTAAGTATAAAGTTTTTTTTTTTCGTCGCATGTATAAATTAAGCTTTATTCAATTTTAATACCCAATGCAATATACTTAAGGTTCAAGTTGTTGTGTATTTATTAATTAAAATTATAACTGTGAAATAACTTGTAAAATAAAGTAATTATTTTACAACAAAAAAAATACAGCTCAAGTTTCACACATAGGCTCTTCTTCATTTTTCGCGTATTGTTGATTAAATTCGGTTTCGAACTTATGGATTCCGCTTCTCATAAGTAGCATGAGATAGCAATGAAGACCTGAAATGAATTAAGATTACAACTTATTTAAAATAGTTAACGAAATCTAATATATCTAAATAATAAAATATAAAATCTAATATATATATCATAAAAGCGAAAGTTTGTGTGTATGGATGTTTGTTACTCTTTCACGTAAAAACTACTGAATGGATTTGAATGAAACTTTACCACAATATAGCTTATACATTAGAATAACACATAGGCTACTATTTTTGAGGTTTCTAATGTGTGTGATTCGTAAAAAAATACATTTTTGCAGTATAATAGTACTATATTATAGACGTCGCGAACTAGACGGGCTAGACGGGACGAACCTGAAGTCCACGCGAACGAAGTCGCGGGCAAAAGCTAGTAAGAAATAACGTTTTATTTCATTTGTTGTAGGTACAACTGCAGACATATTCTTCTATTTTATTTGTGAATTCTATTTGCTTTTTTGAGGTTTTCTGGGTCTTTTGTAGAGAAGTTATCACAATTATTGCTGTGTATTGTTTGTGCTTTTTGAATGAACCGATTTAGATGTTTTTTACTATTGATATAATTTCGCAAAAGTTTAATAAACACACGCAAAATAATTTGAGTAGGTAATCTGTGCTAGAAAAACGATTGTTTTCATTATTTTGCAAAAATATTACTTTTGTGATTATTGAAAAAAAAAACTATTTTTTTTTCTTTCTTATCCCTAAAAAAACTTACAAGCATCCAGCACATACACTGCTATAATAGCAATTACGATATAAATATCTTCCCACCAATTTTGGCCTGCTATGAACTTTTTAAAGAAAACGACAAATAAAATGAAGAGAACGGTTAACAGTATCAAATAGTAGAACGTACAATAATAGCACATCTTCATTGTTCTCCAGTTTTTCTGAAACAAGCACAATTGGATTTGAAAAAAAAGACTGTTATTAATTTTACAAGCTTAATATTAACTTGCACTGGATCTAACTATGTAAGTTCGGGTGGAATCTTGCAAGATAAATTCGACTAACTTCCTGGTTTCGTTCGAGCTGACATTTTGCACGCAGATGTATATCGCGTGACAATGCAAATAATATGACAAAGTGGCGCTGATCTGATGATGGATTCGGAAGGTCATGGGAAATCTTGTGCTAAACAAGATGGACCCAGGATCTTAAAAGCTTTATTATTGCTATGCATGGTGAGTGAAATAAATAACTTGAATTTTACTTTCATGCATTTTCGACGGGTTCTTACCGCGATATTTAATTAATTGAGTTGTCTCGATATTTCAACCGCAGTATCCAGACTTCTCGTGATTATAACGTTTGCAACAACGTTGAAATATCGAGACAACTAAATTAATTAAATATCGTGGTAAGAACCCGTTGAAAATGCATGAAAGTATCATAGAAAACCGCGAGTGTCTGAATAAGTTTATAACTTGAATTTTACTCTATGGAGACCAGTGCTATTAACAATTCTACCAAGGTAAGTATTACTAAAATGCATTTAAACGACGTTGCTGCAGTTTAAAAAAAAATCAAAGAATATGCTAAATTTAATGAATAAATCAAATTAAGATATACATACCCGATGCACAGACACGACAAACATAATACTAAAAGTTAAATCCGACAGTAGAATAACTATGGACAGTATGCTAATCAATAGTAATGTAACATCGAATCCATTCTGCATCATCAGCACCAATATTGTCCAAAATAACGGCAAGGCAGAACATCCAATCAACACGCATGCAAAACACTGAAAATTATAGCATTATCTTTATCTTATAAAGTCGTGGTGGCCGAGTGGTCGAAGCGCTTCCTTCCAAACGGGAGGTCGCGGGTTCAAATCCGGCCAGCTTGTACCTCTAAATCTAAATGTGAAAAAGATTTATGTGCAATTTTTCACAACACCGCTGGCTAAAAACGGTGAAGGAAAACATCGTGAGGAAACCTGCATGTCGGAAAAGGGTTCTAAAAATCCTTTGAAGATATGTGAAGTCCCCAATCCGCACTGGGCAAGCGTGGTGGACTATGCCTAATCCCTCTTCTGAGGAGACCTGAACCCAACAGTGGGCAGTAATGGGTTGGTACAGGATCTTTATCTTAATGATAGTGGCGATTATATTTTATTTAGGGTATGCAGAAATGAAGATTTCACTTTGTTGATTGTTACATCCTACAAACAATATAAGTATAGTTTGGGCAAGATTAAATGCACTTTGACTTTTAGAAAGAGAGCAGTTCACAGCTTCAGATTTACAGATCGCTTTTTCTGTCGCACACAGCTTTCTGACATTCATTGTCAGTTGTAGTTTAAATTCAATTTCACATATAATATAAGTAATATACAGGGTGATTTCCTAGTCAGGGTACATATTGAAGGTCATGGTAGCTGATGGTTATATACGACCAGTAAAAATATTATTACCAAAGAATATGGCTTAATGCCTTAGTAATCGCAACTTAAAAATATCTAAAATTCTTGCTAAATGGTTTTTCGACAGCTGATGGATGTGACGGAGGTGTGGGGTGCGCGAGATCATTAGAGGTCATTAGTCAACACTTTTTAAGCCGAAATTTTTTGTGTTTGAGGTAGTTTTGTCGAATTTAGATTTAAAAAAAAATATAAAAAATTTTGTAATTTTACCTAATTTTTGTAATATTCCGTATTAGAACAGAGTACTCATCACCCTCCTGCAATATGTACCCTCTCTAAAAAATCACCCTGTAGAGTTGTAAAAACTCTAAATATTTTTGCATAATTTTCTAAAAGTTGATGTGCATTTATTCTTGCGCCAAAACATACATTTTTAGCTAAATTACAATAATGATGTGCAGTATAAGTTTAAATAAATATAAATTTAATCGATGTTTGTTGTTATTTTCATCGAATTTGAAAGGCTAGTATGCAATGAATATTTGCTTCTATAGACCGCACGCCACTGTCTAACGAGGCTTGAGGAGAGGCCTAAGGCAAGTCGAAGTCTTCTTAAAATACCAAATTCTAGATAGTCTACGCATCTGAATGCATTAAACGCCGCAAAACTATTCCTCGCGGATTTTGTTCCTTGACATTGAGACGCTGCCGGCTAAAACCACAACGATGATGTCACCGTTATTTACTCCCATGTCACTATAGAATGTTTGTATGTCACTACGTATGTATGTATACTGTGATTTTTAAATAAGTAATGGAAATTATATTTTAATAATAAAATTAAAATTATGTTTTATTAGAAGGATAGTTTTCATTCAACAAATTCAATGCATAAAAATGTCGCTTCTCTTGACAATGTGGTTCGCTGTTTTAAAAACAGATGGCGTTGTGCTAAAAATAATACATCTATCGAATGCTGAACGTTGAATTATAACAGAGAAACTAATGATATTCTTTCTTTTAATAGCAATAAGTGTGAATATGCTACTTACCACTTTAAAATACCCAAAAACTAGCAAGCCTTGTCTCAATGGTACACAACAACAACATTTTTGTAAACACCGACAATTGCATCTTAATTTTTTCTTTAACAACTCATATCTACTTAATTCCTCCATTTTAACTGTTTATTTACACTCAAAACAGATTAATAATTTTAATGTTTTTTCTATAATTATACTAAAAGACTAGAACTTATCTAGGAACAGTGTTAGGTACATTGTTTTGATGGCTAGGATAGTTCTACTGTATAGGTTATGTATAGGTTATTTTAGTATTGATTTTTCCCAGCTGACACGATCATGGCTTGTAGTCCAGACTATGGGAAACGTCACGCGAAGTATTCGTGAGTATTCCTTGCGAATTTGCGTGGATTCCTCACGATTGCTTTGGCCGTGGAAAATAGGTTTCAATTTTATTATTAAATGTTGGCAGATGAGTCAACGAACAAGAAGACTACAATGCCAGGAGACACTGAAGGTTCGCTACTTACTACCTACCTTTAAACACCTTTCTTAAGCCAATTAACATAACTATGATGGGCAGTCTGAAAAGAAACAATTTTAGAATACGAGTATTAAAAAATCAGTCTTTTACCCGTGACGCGGTTGGGTCATATGGAAGTTATGTCGCACTAAAACGGTTCAAACTTTGGCCGAGGGCATAGGTACCTAGCACGGGATATTGCAAGATGTCGTGACGCGTTACATACTAACAAAGCCTAGACTAAATGATTCCGGGGGCGGCGCGACGGGAAAGAGTGCCGATGGCGTATCGCGTCGCGTCGTCCCTCAAAACCCCGTGCTGGGTTCTGGCCTCAGCCGAGGTTCGGACGCTGAGTGTGAGCGGTTGGAGGTTTTAGTGCGGTTCAACTCCCACATATCCGGTGATTTCCTCCAACTAAAAAAAAAATAATGACTAAATGATTTAACAAATTGGTTTTCATGCAAAAACATCAAACTTTAAATATGAACAGTTTAAATAATTTGCTTCTTTTAAATTCAAAAATTAGCGCATAAGTCTTTTTAAAGCTTTAAATACGACAAGATCATTAGCAGGTTGTCTTGTACCTAATTTTATTAGAAATTAATATTAAATGTTCTATCTTTTATCTACAGGGTGATTTTTAGTGAGGGTACATATTGAAGATCATGGTAGCTGATGGTTATATACGACCAGTAAAAATATAATTACCAAAGAATATGGCTTAATGCCTTAGTAATCGCAACTTAAAAATATCTAAAATTCTTGCAAAATGATGGTTTTGGAGGTGTGGGGTGCGCGAGATCACTAGAGGTCGTTAGTCAACACTTTTTTAGCCGAAATTGTTTATGTTTGAGTTAGTTTTATCGATATTAGATTTAAAAAAAAAAAAAAAAAAAACTTTTTCTTGTAATATTCCGTATTAGAACAGAGTACTCATCACCCTCCTGCAATATGTAACTTCTTTAAAAAATCACCCTGTATAATGTAGCTACTGCAGGCGACGTCGTCTACGTGACCTCTATACAGAAATTTTCTCAGCAATTATTCGAATTTTCCTCACCGAAAAAAACACCCTTGAACTTCAAGGAATATTTTAAAGAAGTTATTAAAACACTCGCTTTTTTCTACATTACTTTCATGAATAATTAACGCGTTCTTTCCTACTCCGATATTTAATGAATTGAGTGGTCTCGATATTTTAATGTAGGAATAAAGAAAAATCTTATACCGGTTGTTCCACGGGGAGTGCTCCGAGGAATTATTTGAGATGATTCCAACATCTCCCTTTTATCACCGTACCACCCGGCGTCGAGGTGGAGTTCATCCCTACTATATGGAACCACCACGGTCATCCACGGTTCGTTTCAGGAACACTTTTGCCACGCACCATCCGGCTATGGAATGATGTCCCCTCCTCGGTATTCCCAGAGCGCTATGACTTGTCCTTCTTCAAACGAGGCTTGAGGAGGGTCCTTAAAGTTAGGTCGTAGGTAGCGACCCCTCAGTGTCCCCTGATATTGCAGAGGTTCATGAGCGACGGTAACCACTTCCTATCCGTGGGCCGTTGGCTCGTCTGCCTACATGGCAATAAAAAAAAAACAAAGAAAAAAAAATCATTTTGTTATTGAAAGATATACTTAGAATACCAAGTGAAATTGTCATCCTCTACATTTTTAAAATAACGGCAAGGCAGAACATCCAATCAACACGCATGCAAAACACTGAAAATTATAGCATTATCTTTATCTTATAAAGTCGTGGTGGCCGAGTGGTCGAAGCGCTTCCTTCCAAACGGGAGGTCGCGGGTTCAAATCCGGCCAGCTTGTACCTCTAAATCTAAATGTGAAAAAGATTTATGTGCAATTTTTCACAACACCGCTGGCTAAAAACGGTGAAGGAAAACATCGTGAGGAAACCTGCATGTCGGAAAAGGGTTCTAAAAATCCTTTGAAGATATGTGAAGTCCCCAATCCGCACTGGGCAAGCGTGGTGGACTATGCCTAATCCCTCTTCTGAGGAGACCTGAACCCAACAGTGGGCAGTAATGGGTTGGTACAGGATCTTTATCTTAATGATAGTGGCGATTATATTTTATTTAGGGTATGCAGAAATGAAGATTTCACTTTGTTGATTGTTACATCCTACAAACAATATAAGTATAGTTTGGGCAAGATTAAATGCACTTTGACTTTTAGAAAGAGAGCAGTTCACAGCTTCAGATTTACAGATCGCTTTTTCTGTCGCACACAGCTTTCTGACATTCATTGTCAGTTGTAGTTTAAATTCAATTTCACATATAATATAAGTAATATACAGGGTGATTTCCTAGTCAGGGTACATATTGAAGGTCATGGTAGCTGATGGTTATATACGACCAGTAAAAATATTATTACCAAAGAATATGGCTTAATGCCTTAGTAATCGCAACTTAAAAATATCTAAAATTCTTGCTAAATGGTTTTTCGACAGCTGATGGATGTGACGGAGGTGTGGGGTGCGCGAGATCATTAGAGGTCATTAGTCAACACTTTTTAAGCCGAAATTTTTTGTGTTTGAGGTAGTTTTGTCGAATTTAGATTTAAAAAAAAATATAAAAAATTTTGTAATTTTACCTAATTTTTGTAATATTCCGTATTAGAACAGAGTACTCATCACCCTCCTGCAATATGTACCCTCTCTAAAAAATCACCCTGTAGAGTTGTAAAAACTCTAAATATTTTTGCATAATTTTCTAAAAGTTGATGTGCATTTATTCTTGCGCCAAAACATACATTTTTAGCTAAATTACAATAATGATGTGCAGTATAAGTTTAAATAAATATAAATTTAATCGATGTTTGTTGTTATTTTCATCGAATTTGAAAGGCTAGTATGCAATGAATATTTGCTTCTATAGACCGCACGCCACTGTCTAACGAGGCTTGAGGAGAGGCCTAAGGCAAGTCGAAGTCTTCTTAAAATACCAAATTCTAGATAGTCTACGCATCTGAATGCATTAAACGCCGCAAAACTATTCCTCGCGGATTTTGTTCCTTGACATTGAGACGCTGCCGGCTAAAACCACAACGATGATGTCACCGTTATTTACTCCCATGTCACTATAGAATGTTTGTATGTCACTACGTATGTATGTATACTGTGATTTTTAAATAAGTAATGGAAATTATATTTTAATAATAAAATTAAAATTATGTTTTATTAGAAGGATAGTTTTCATTCAACAAATTCAATGCATAAAAATGTCGCTTCTCTTGACAATGTGGTTCGCTGTTTTAAAAACAGATGGCGTTGTGCTAAAAATAATACATCTATCGAATGCTGAACGTTGAATTATAACAGAGAAACTAATGATATTCTTTCTTTTAATAGCAATAAGTGTGAATATGCTACTTACCACTTTAAAATACCCAAAAACTAGCAAGCCTTGTCTCAATGGTACACAACAACAACATTTTTGTAAACACCGACAATTGCATCTTAATTTTTTCTTTAACAACTCATATCTACTTAATTCCTCCATTTTAACTGTTTATTTACACTCAAAACAGATTAATAATTTTAATGTTTTTTCTATAATTATACTAAAAGACTAGAACTTATCTAGGAACAGTGTTAGGTACATTGTTTTGATGGCTAGGATAGTTCTACTGTATAGGTTATGTATAGGTTATTTTAGTATTGATTTTTCCCAGCTGACACGATCATGGCTTGTAGTCCAGACTATGGGAAACGTCACGCGAAGTATTCGTGAGTATTCCTTGCGAATTTGCGTGGATTCCTCACGATTGCTTTGGCCGTGGAAAATAGGTTTCAATTTTATTATTAAATGTTGGCAGATGAGTCAACGAACAAGAAGACTACAATGCCAGGAGACACTGAAGGTTCGCTACTTACTACCTACCTTTAAACACCTTTCTTAAGCCAATTAACATAACTATGATGGGCAGTCTGAAAAGAAACAATTTTAGAATACGAGTATTAAAAAATCAGTCTTTTACCCGTGACGCGGTTGGGTCATATGGAAGTTATGTCGCACTAAAACGGTTCAAACTTTGGCCGAGGGCATAGGTACCTAGCACGGGATATTGCAAGATGTCGTGACGCGTTACATACTAACAAAGCCTAGACTAAATGATTCCGGGGGCGGCGCGACGGGAAAGAGTGCCGATGGCGTATCGCGTCGCGTCGTCCCTCAAAACCCCGTGCTGGGTTCTGGCCTCAGCCGAGGTTCGGACGCTGAGTGTGAGCGGTTGGAGGTTTTAGTGCGGTTCAACTCCCACATATCCGGTGATTTCCTCCAACTAAAAAAAAAATAATGACTAAATGATTTAACAAATTGGTTTTCATGCAAAAACATCAAACTTTAAATATGAACAGTTTAAATAATTTGCTTCTTTTAAATTCAAAAATTAGCGCATAAGTCTTTTTAAAGCTTTAAATACGACAAGATCATTAGCAGGTTGTCTTGTACCTAATTTTATTAGAAATTAATATTAAATGTTCTATCTTTTATCTACAGGGTGATTTTTAGTGAGGGTACATATTGAAGATCATGGTAGCTGATGGTTATATACGACCAGTAAAAATATAATTACCAAAGAATATGGCTTAATGCCTTAGTAATCGCAACTTAAAAATATCTAAAATTCTTGCAAAATGATGGTTTTGGAGGTGTGGGGTGCGCGAGATCACTAGAGGTCGTTAGTCAACACTTTTTTAGCCGAAATTGTTTATGTTTGAGTTAGTTTTATCGATATTAGATTTAAAAAAAAAAAAAAAAAACTTTTTCTTGTAATATTCCGTATTAGAACAGAGTACTCATCACCCTCCTGCAATATGTAACTTCTTTAAAAAATCACCCTGTATAATGTAGCTACTGCAGGCGACGTCGTCTACGTGACCTCTATACAGAAATTTTCTCAGCAATTATTCGAATTTTCCTCACCGAAAAAAACACCCTTGAACTTCAAGGAATATTTTAAAGAAGTTATTAAAACACTCGCTTTTTTCTACATTACTTTCATGAATAATTAACGCGTTCTTTCCTACTCCGATATTTAATGAATTGAGTGGTCTCGATATTTTAATGTAGGAATAAAGAAAAATCTTATACCGGTTGTTCCACGGGGAGTGCTCCGAGGAATTATTTGAGATGATTCCAACATCTCCCTTTTATCACCGTACCACCCGGCGTCGAGGTGGAGTTCATCCCTACTATATGGAACCACCACGGTCATCCACGGTTCGTTTCAGGAACACTTTTGCCACGCACCATCCGGCTATGGAATGATGTCCCCTCCTCGGTATTCCCAGAGCGCTATGACTTGTCCTTCTTCAAACGAGGCTTGAGGAGGGTCCTTAAAGTTAGGTCGTAGGTAGCGACCCCTCAGTGTCCCCTGATATTGCAGAGGTTCATGAGCGACGGTAACCACTTCCTATCCGTGGGCCGTTGGCTCGTCTGCCTACATGGCAATAAAAAAAAAACAAAGAAAAAAAAATCATTTTGTTATTGAAAGATATACTTAGAATACCAAGTGAAATTGTCATCCTCTACATTTAGCAAGTTGGTTTAAAATATCATAGCTAACTTCCCAACAACAAGTACAACAATGAGCCAATTTAGTTGACAATTATCTTGTTGGAGTGAGTGGTCTGAACTAGACGAGAGGAAGTGACAATATGTCGTGGTCGTTGTGTCATGGACAGTCAGCTGAATCAAATTAGAGGGTCTAGTCATTATATTACTACAGCTGGAATAACGACTCACCTATAAGTGGATTTTTTTTACAATCTTTATACAGGGTGATTTTTTAAAGAAGGTACATATTGCAGGAGGATGAGTACTCTGTTCTAATAATTTTTTTTTTTTTAATCTAAATTCGACAAAACTACCTCAAACATAAACAATTTCGGCTAAAAGAGTGTTGACTAACGACCTCGAGTAATCTCGCGCACCCCACACCTCCGCCACACCCATTTTTAAAATGCATTAAGCCATATTCTTTGGTAATAATATTTTTTCTGGTCGTATATAACCATCAGCTACCATGACCTTCAATATGTACCCTCACTAAGAAATCACCCTGTATTAACTTGCACTGGATGTAACTATGTAAGTTCGGGTGGAATTTTGTAAGGTAAATTTGACAAACTTCCTGGTTTCCGATTGAGCTGACATTTTGCACGCAGATGTACCTATGTCACGTTACAATGCGCTGATATGATGATGGATTCGAAACTTATAGGAATTTTAGTACTAAACGAGATAGACTTGTCGTGTTTGGGAACGTTTTATTTGTCTCAGCTAACACTTTACCATATTTAGGATCTTAAAAGCTTGTTTTTGTATTTAAAAGTTTTCTTTAAAATAAATTTATTATTGTTTTTTAGTTGTAGGAAATCGCCTGACTTCCCGAGCCGTGGGTAGAGTATGTGGAGGTTGAACCGTACTAAGCCGAATACCGCTCACACTCAGCGTCCGATCCCCTGCTGATTGTGTATTTTGACCCAGCACGTGGTTATGCGTGGCACGACGCGTTACGAACTACAGCATCTACCGTAACGACGTCCCTCAGTACAGTCTATAAAATGTCCTTAAATAAATAGTGATAAAAATCTCTCTTGAGCCCTGACCTCTGATGGCTTGGGTCGTAGACTCCGTCTCCAGTGGCTCTCTGTTTTTTATATTGTATTTTTAAATTTTATTGGAACGAAGTTCCTTATTGCGAGTTATCGAAAGGGGGCTAGACGGAAATTCTTATGAAAAAGTTGTCACGACACTTTTAAACTAACTAATTATTTTAACTTAAATCAAATTTTATTACAATTCCCTCACTAATTAATCGAAAGGAACTTCGTTCCATCCGGGTGTCCCTTGACACCTCTCAAGATTTTTTTTCTTGTTAATGTTTTTTTTAAATATAATGTAAAAAATAAGCTAATAAATGAATATGGAGTTGTTAAATTATTTTTATTTAATTTTTTTATTTTTCAAAACAAGCATTTTGTCTTCTTTCCATAGTATTTTGAAACACTATATTGCATTAAGATTTAACATAAAGATTATTCTGTTCAGTTTTCGTCACGAAGGTCCTTCCCCTCTATTCAGCTGGACTTCTATGTCAGGCACATGGTTCTCATAGTTGAGTTCGCCTCGATACCTGGTCTTCGATAATTCACTCCTCACCAGAAGAATCAGGTATATTTGGATAGCTGGAACAGTAGATTAGGTTTATGAAACTATTTAAAAAAAATCATTTTTCTAAAACGAATTTGCTTTTTAAAATTCAATTTAATTAAATGGTCCTTCTTTTTTTTCTTTATTAGTTATTTTATTTTTTAAACATAATATTTGTTCATGTAAAATTACTGTAGGTACTTACCAAAACCACAAAAAACCGTAGCATAATCCATTGGAATGAAGGACATCGGTGTATTTATTGAAATGTCTATTATAAATATGATAAATGTCGCCAAAATAGTTGAAATAGAATAGTAGTAGAATATCTGAATAAGTAGTGGCCGTTTCTAGAATAAAAACAATCACAAGTTAATATTCTTAAAAGACTTCGGGAATCAAATCCAAAACTTTTGGCTTTGCAGTCACTATAAAGATTTTCCAAATTTTTTGTTCATGTTCATCATCACATAACTTTTGTTTCAGCAAACCGATTTGGATGACTATTTTTTGTTAAAAAGAAAATGCTTTATAAAAACTATTCTTGAGCTAATACTTACTGTAACATTCATAGTTTAAGGAGGCAATAAATATTTATTTATTTATTTATTTATACTTGAAAAATGGAAGATAGTCGTTATCATTTTCGGGTATTTGCCCACCTCTCACTCCCACCACTGTAACTCCTGTGACTCTGAGCAGTGAAGCCCAGGAACCCGAGGGAAAGCTAACTTGTCTTGGGCCCCGTAACGAATTTAATCAGAAAATGATAGAAGGAGTAGGGAAATATTTATCAAAAATGTATTATATACCTACCATATGAACTCCAACAAGCAGTATTGCGCAGAAGATCACCTCCAAGAAATAGAGGAAGAACGTCAGCCAGGCATCTGCTAAGAAACCAACTCCTTTGTACACGATGATGACATCAGTTGTCAATGTATTGTTCACTCCATTTTTATTTAAGAAATATATATAAGCTCCTGATATGAAGCTTGCGAATAGCTGGAACAAAAATTATATTTTATCATACAATAGTTGACCCGCGCAACTTCGTCTGCGTTACAAAGGGGTTCAAACAGTACCTGCAATGCCGTCGCGTTATTAATTGCGCGGCCCGCAGTGCACCCACATATTCATTGCGTTTTATACTCGTGATAACTTCTAAAGGAAAAGTCCGATTGGAATAAAACAAAAAGTAATTTACTTCTACATTAATACTCTTGATAGTATAATACTTAATTTGGATAGGGGGTCAATATAACGACACTCATTTAACGTTAAATTCAATCTCGGGACGAAATATTATTTTTATAAACATAAAAGCGGTTATTGTGACTAAACTATGATAGTTAGATATATGCTGTCGCGGAGTTTTTTGTTTTCTTACTAAGACCTAAAAACTCGTAGTTTATCATTTTGTTCTACTGTCAATAGTTTTTGCAGCGTACGCTAGTTATGCGTTTTCGGTTATTCACCTTGTGTTACATATTCGATATTATCATACGGATTCCTAATTTTTTTGAAAATAAAATATAGCCTATATCCTTCCTCGATAAATGGACTTTCCAACACTGAAATAATTTTTGAAATCGGACCAGTAGTTCCTGAGATTAGCGCGTTCAAACAAACAAACTCTTCAGCTATAAAACATTAGGATCTATATAGATGTTTTGCTAATAACGAAAGGAATATTCCTGAAATGAAAGACACAATAATCGACTACCGTAATAAATTATTACTAAAATAACAGAACTTAAATTTACAGGTGATTAATATCAACGACGTTAACTTTAAAATATTTTCTTGAAAAGTCAAATAATTCCATCGAAATGTGTAGCTGTTTAGTCATGTTATAAATTTATGAGAATCTTATTTTCTTGTGATGTATGTGTAAAAATAATTAAATCTAATATATATTATAAAGGCGAAAGTTTGTAAGTATGGATGGATGTATGGATGTTTGTTACTCTTTCACGTAAAAACTACTGAATGGATTTGAATGAAACTTTACCACAATATAGCTTATATATCAGAATAACACATAGGCTACAATTTTTGATAATACGGGACGAACCTGAAGTTCACGCGAACGAAGTCGCGGGCAAAAGCTAGTTAAATATAATAAAACAGAGCATAAAATATCACAACTAAACGGAAACTAGAGTTAAAATTAAAAAGATTGTTACCACAAAATTTTAATAACCAAATTAGAATAGTTACTTTACTCTATTGACCCACTCACAAATTGGTAATTGATTGATTAAGTTACAGTTTTTACTATATATTTATTTTTTAAAACTTACCAGATTCAAATATCCAAATATAATGACACCATAACGAAGGGGAACAAAAAAGCAGCACCTCGTAAACTCCGGTATTTCCAACCGCATTTTAACACAATTTAATCACTAATAAACTTAAATAAACTCAATATTAATTTAAATAAACTTTTAATAAACAAATAAATTAATAAATATTTTTTTAATACACAGAAACTGTTTATTTAAGAGCGTGTTTTAAAGAACTGTTTTTCTTGACATTTCTCAGAGTTGTTTTGTTATCAAATGACCGCCTCGTACTGACTGTTTCTTATTTATCTAGAGGAAATGATGTACCGCGTGTGTAGGAATGTGTAACTAGAAATAGAGATTTTAGTGAAAAATAGTCTCGTAATTTTCCTCTTCCAGTTAGTTAAGATGAGCTTGGAATCATGGATATTAACCACTCAACTGGGATCGGCAACCAAATTGGTTTATTTACTTTTGCCAAGTCTGTGGCAGGATCCAAAATTGAGCACAGTTCTAAAACTTGTTTTGTTTACATTTTTTAATCGTCTCATATATTACAGAGATGATATATTTTCGCTGAAAATGCAATACAGCGTCGTTTAGTAGGTAATAAAGATTTACAAAAATATAAGGTTTAATTAAAATCAAAAATAAAAGTTATTGGAAAAAAATGTTTTTAAAAAGGGGCTCATACACGGTATTAATTCCGAACGAAGTCCCCAGTTTCGCCATCTAGCGAATAGTGACGTTCCCAGTTGAGTGGTTATCACAACACCGTTTATATGACTATTTGAAGCCGTTGAAGTGCTTATACTATGTCTAGTATTGTTAAAAAATAGGTCATTTTTTATAACAGCTATGACTTGTTCTTCTCTTATCGAAGCTTGAAGAGAGTCCGTAAAAGTAGGCCGTATGTAGCAGCCCCGCAGTATCACCTGACGTTACAGAGGTCTATAATTGATGATAACAACTTACGATCAGGTGACTCGTTAACTGGTATGCCAAGAAAGAAGACTGTGATCCACATCCAACCACATCTTTGTATCCATTTATACCTAAATCATTTCACTCAAATTTGTTTGCCAAGTCTCAATTATTCGACCCTATCTAATATTCTGAAATATTTTGACGGTTTGTTTGTAAGTCGTTAGCTGTGAAACAGTAAACCAGTTTTCTTTGAAGTCCTGTTAGTATATATTATTTTGATCTCTAGTGCGCTAGTTATTCTATGAATGCAATTAATTGCAAAAATTAAGGAATGTTCCTTTCAGCAAAATTCGCTAAAATAATTATTTTGAGTACACTTCCTTGGAGGGGGCGTTTCAAAATTTCAACCTGTAGATTAATTAAGATCAAATTCTGTTTACATAAAATTTCATTTGAACCCGTTCAGCAGTTTACGCGCGTCCAAATTTTCGCTTTTTCGAACGAAGTTCCTTATCGCGCGTTGTCGAAAGGGGGCTAGACGGAAATTCTTATGAATAAGTTGTCACGACACTTTTTTTGTTTTAGATGATTGCGCTGTGATCAAAATATTTTATTTATCTTATAGATAAGAGAGAGAGAGAGACAGACGTTTTAAACTAACTAATTATAACTAATTATAACTTAAAAAAATTAAAATTTTATTACAAATCCCTCACTATCTAATTGAAAGGAACTTCCATCCGGGTGTTGACACCTCTCAAGTTTTTTTAATATCATATTTTAATTTTTGTTTTTTTATTTATATTACTAAATTGTTCACTTCTTTTATCTTTTAATTAACAGGTTCGTGGTTTCCAGACGTGCATCATGAATGTTACTGTAGTCGTCGGTACACTATTTCATTGCCACAATCTATCTCTTCTTGAGTTCTCACATAAGCACGACGCGCTGTGGAAGCAGACATCGGTTGGATGCGATATTATAGATGTTCTCCAATACATTTATAAATTTAAGTAAGTTCCTGTACAAATTTTTATCTTTAATTCTTCTCTGTACTAAATTTGGTACTTGTGAGTTAGAGGCAATCTTATTTAGACACGAAATTAAGTAATTTTTGTTTCTAAAGATGATTTATGGCTTTGATTTTCTTTTTTCGTAAACAACCCATCGGTCACTGCAGGGCTCAGGTCTGTTCAAAAGAGAGACTTAGCCATAGTCCACAACGTTTGTACAATAGTATAGAATATAGTTTATTTTCCTCACCACAAACACACAACAGAATCATCAGACACTAGTAAATTAAATTAGCGATACAATAAAATGTATGGTAATAAGTATTATTGCCGATTCATGTTTGCGGGAGACTGGTGCCTAAACTAGACGCAAGTCTGTATTTCAGGACACCAGGACCCCCAGGACTCATACAAGTATTACAGGATCATAAAAAGTAAAACATTCAAACAATAGAGATTGGGGACTTCACATATATTCGAAGGGTTTTAAATATATTTCCAATATGCAGATTTCCTCACGAAATTTTCCTTCATCATTTACAGCTACAGAGGATTTCAAATTATTATTTTTTTTATTGCAATCTAGATAAACGAGCATACGGCCCACCTGATGGTAAGCGGTCACCGTCGCTCATGAAGCTCTGCAATGCCAGGGCAAAGAGGGGCCGTTATCTACCGCCTACCCATAGAGAACTTTTCTTAAACCTCGTTTAAAGAGGGACATGTCATAGCGCTCCGAGAACACCGTCAAATGTTTTTTCTTTAGTTTTGAATCTTGTATACTTTCAAGTTTTGTGTTACAGCGTGTCGTATATTGTTCAAAGACCAGCAAACAACATGTTAAGTCCAGAAACAAGGATTATTCACCCGAGGAACGATGATTCCATTGATATTTATACGAGGCCCATGAGCTTCAAATCTAGCATGTTCGATACTTCTTTTGCTATCACATCAGTTACCAAGTGGAGGTAAGACGTATTTTGCTGTATTTGTATGTATTAACCCATTCTTTAGAGAGTCTAGTGCTAATTGGCCAGAATTACAGGAATTCGAGAAAGGACTTATTCCCTTTTTAGACAGGTTATAACTATGTTATTTCCATCTAAAGTTGTAATAAAAGTATATATTTAAAAAAAAAATCTTGAGAGGTGTCAAGGGACACCCGGATGGAACGAAGTTCCTTTCGATTAATTAGTGAGGAAATTGTAATAAAATTGTAATAATAATTAGTTAGTTTTTAGTTTAGTTAATTTTAATAATAATTAATAGTTATAATAATTAGTTAGTTTAAAACGTCTGTCTTTCTCTCTCTTTCATAAAACAAAATAAGGAATTGTTTTATAAAATATTTTGATCACAGCGCCATCTAGCATTAATCATATAAAACAAAATAAGGAATTGTTTTTATAAGATTTTAATCACAGCGCCATCTAGCGATGATCATCTAAAACAAAAAAAGTTTCGTGACAACTTTTTCATAAGAATTTCCGTCTAACCTCCTTTCGATAACACGCGATAGGGAACTTCGTTCCAAAAACAATTATATAAGATAGTTAGTTGGTATAGGATAGTAAGTTGAATCTTTAAAAAGTTTAAAGTCAGGTCACTAAGTAGGTACAGCGTTTTCCATGGAATAAAATTGTTTAGCATGAAAGTTTTGCAAACCAATCTAGAATTGCAGTGAAGCTTCTTTATCAGGAACAGATTCAAACATACTTAGTAATCCTTGTAGAATTGGTTTCATCTTGCGAAGACCAAATCAGATGACTTTACACCTACACTCGTTCTACGGAAGACCTTTCACCAGAAGACTGTGGTTTTGTCTGTACGGCATGGCTTTCTTGATATGCATTCTTCTATACTGCATGAAGTGCTGGGAACAACGGATTTTAGGCGGTGGATATGACTATGGATTCAGTTACGAAATGCTTATGGTTGTTGGAGCTTATTGTCAGCATAGTAAGTTTGATCTTCCGTTTATCTAAGTAGAAGTTAGAATTACTTTTCGGAGATTAATTTTACTTTTGACTAACTCTTCCAAGTATTCCATTGAATTATGGATCGAAAAGATGCATTTAATGACGTATGTCCACCAATTTTAGTGTTGTACATTTATTCTCAACTAGTACAACAACTTCGTCTGCTCCAATCTCAATTAAATGTCAACGATTCGATTTTTTCTCGCTCTAAATACCATCCTTGAACTTCATCGAGGATTAAAAAAAAAATATAGCCTAAGTTACTCCTTATAACATAAACTATCAGCCGACAGAAAGTCAGCCCGTCCGAAGCCAGATCAAACAGACAGTGGCCACCTTCCTGCTCCATCATCGGACTTTGACATTCAGCCTCTACGTAAAGATCTCACCAGGACGCTTCATTAGAGCCTGAACACGATGAGGTTCTTGCTTAATGATGGAGTTCCTATAGCCACCTTCCTGCTCCATCATCGGACTTTGACATTCAGCCTCTACGCAAAGAACTCTAATTTTATTTCTTACAAATATCAAATTGACATCCATACGTCAATTACATAGCTGTCATTTGCGTTTTGTTATTCCAAGTTTGATTCTTTTTTGTTATACCACGTTTTATAGTGACTGACGTTTCATGTCAAGTCCCACGGGAACGCTGTCGAAAATGCGAAATGCGGGATAAAAAGTATCCTATGTCCGTCTCCTGGCTCTAAGCTACCTCCCTACCAATTTTCAGTCAAATCTGTTCTGCCGTTCTTGAGTTATAAGTGGTGTAACTAACACTACTTTCTTTTATATATATAGATAACTTTGTACACATATTTTTGCTGCGTGCAAAATTGAGATCGAGAGCAAAAAGGGTAGTCCTCTGTAGTTGGCGCGTACAAAAGTAAAAAGCAACAGTTGAGCGCGAACTTTCAATCCAATCAATCCAATCAATTTGATAAAATCAATGTCCGTGGTGCTTTTCTCAATTCTGGCGTAATGCTTTTTCAATCTTATTTTATTGTCTTCCGCTTTGCGAGAAGGGAAGTCGAAACTCATGTTTTCCTACTCTTTCTATTATCTTCTGATTAGATTCGTTGCGGGGCCCAAGACAAGTTAGTTTTCCCTCGGGTTCCTGGGCTTCACTGATCAGAGTCATTACGATGGTCGCCGCTGTGGATCCTGGCTACACAGGAGTTACAGTGGTGGGAATGAGAGGTGGGCAAATACCCGAAAATTTGTGTAATACGAAGTCTCGATTATATTCGATAAAATCTCGAAGTTTTTAATCTACTTTCACGACTACTCTATTTCAGTTCCTCCACTTTACGCCAACCTCGCATCTCGCAGGACAGCATATTTCGTATTCTTCATGTATTCTTACATCATATATTCGTTTTATACTTCAAACCTGCTCTCTCATTTGGTAAACGATGATGACCATGGTATCGGCTTGGAAGCTTTGTCTCAAGGTCATTATGATATTGCAGTCACGTGGGACATTAAACTGATCATGGATGGACATGTGAGTACTATTGTATTGTCCTGATTCAATTCTGTAACAAGCTATTACTGTCCTTCAGGATTTGGGAGTACTCAGGACATTTCTGACCAATTTTTTGATTGCTTAATATATAGGGTGATTTTTTAAAGAAGGTACATATTGCAGGAGAGTGATGAGTACTCTATTCTAATACGGAATATTAGAAAAAATAGGTAAAATTACATTTTTTTTAAAAATCTAAATTCGACAAAACTACCTCAAACATTAACGATTTCGGCTAAAAGAGTGTTGACTAACGATCTCTAGTGATCTCGCGCACCCCACACCTCCGCCACACCCATCAACTGTCGAAACACCATAATTTTGCAAGAATTTTAGATATTTTTAAGTTGCGATTACTAAGGCATTAAGCCATATTCTTTGGTAATAATATTTTTACTGGTCGTATATAACCATCAGCTACCATGACCTTCAATATGTACCCTCACTAAGAAATCACCCTGTATACACGAGCCGAGTTAATGTGGGTTAAAAGAGATTTTAAGTGTTTTTTTATCACTTAATTTCGACCTTACAAGCCTTATAACTATGACGATATTGAGTAATAATAGAGCTTCCAATTTCTAAGAAATACGCAACAGTTTAATTTAAATTTCTATAAAATTAAAAAACTGAACACCTCAAAATTAAAATCAAACAATTAAAAAATATACACCATCCACTCCTTTTTGTTTAAGAAGTGCCATCGTCATTTGTTTCCAGCCAGTCTGCCAACACAGAAACTTCAGCCTCTTGGAGAAAACTTTAATGGAGTTGCAGTCAGTCACGATCCGAGATGGATTAGAAAGGGTTAAAAAGGGAAAGACGGCACTGCTGTCAGATTATATGAGTTTATACAGCGTGTTGAAAGCTAGTGAGATATTTTTATTTTATTTGAAATCAAGACGCACAAATGATGTTGTTGTGAGTTTTAAACACCGTAATTTACTTACACGTATTTTTTTATTGGTGCTTGTCCTGGGCCGTTTCAATTGATACATTGACATAAAAAAAAAAAAAGACATGCCCGCTGAGTTTCTTGCGCCGGTTCTTCTCAGGACGGAGGCATAATTTTAGCGAACTGGTGGTAGAACTTTTTTTTTTGTTGACTTTCAAAATGTATTCAACTTTATCTACTCTGTCAACTTTGAAATAAATGATTTGACTTTGACTTTTTTTACGGCTTCATTTTTATTTATTCCGTCTACAATATGCAGATTCACGATCTTCACTTTTATTAGCCTGTTGTGCACACAAACCTTTTATAAATTAAGATTTAGAAGTACAAGTCGGCTAGTTCTTAAACGCAGTCTATATGTACGACAAGCTTAATCACTAGATAAAAAGACTGTTTTTTACTCACATTAAATGTTTATAATCATAATTTTCAGCTCCTTCGTGATTTATTTATTATTGTGTAGTGACTGTAGTTTTTTTTTTATTTTAGCTTATGACGTCCATGATATTTGCATGCTCATCCAAGTGGATCTGGCTTCGGATGTTATGAAGTACTTATTCGTCTCCAAGAACTTCACATATAAAGAAGAATTCAAAATTGGGTATTGTATACAGGGTGATTTCCTAGTGAGGGTACATATTGAAGGTCATGGTAGCTGATGGTTATATACGACCAGTAAAAATATTATTACCAAAGAATATGGCTTAATGCCTTAGTAATCGCAACTTAAAATATCTAAAATTCTTGCAAAATGATGGTTTTTCGACAGCTGATGGGTGTGGCGGAGGTGTGGGGTGCTCGAGATCACTAGAGGTCGTTAGTCAACACTCTTTAAGCCGAAATTGCTTATGTTTGAGGTAGTTTTGTCGATTTTAGATTAAAAAAAAAATATTTTGTAATTTTACTTATTTTTTGTAATATTCCGTATTAGAACAGACTACTCATCACCCTCCTGCAATATGTACCCTGTCTAACAAATCACCCTGTATTTATAGTTTCTTGTTTTAGCCTTATAAATGTTCTTTTTTTGTTGGAATATTTGAAATTCCTCGAGAGCGTAAAAAAATGTTTTTCTCTACTCGAATAATATGTAGTAAGGGGTGGGCCATATAAAGTTTGCATTTTGAATCGAACGTTCGAAAGTTCGACTGTCATGTTGGCTGTGTGGCATGTTGCGCCATCCTGTTGAAACCAAATATCGTCCATGTCATACTCTTCAACTTTTGGAAACAAAAATTCGTTGAGCATGGCACGGTAACGCTCGCCATTGACCGTAACGGCGGCTCATTGTTCATTTTCCAATGATGCCGCCGGACCAAAACCCACACCAAACCGTAACTCTTTGTGGGTGCATTGGCTTCTCAATGGTGACGTGTGGATTTTCCGACCCCCAGATGCGACAATTTTGCTTATTGAAATAGCCTCCGAGGTGAAAATGGGCTTCATCTGACACACACACACACTTTTCTTACAGTTTGGACTGAAGACTCACCACTTTGGAAGTAACTTTTCAATATTTCCCAATTTTGTTCAAGCGTATAGTGTCCCATTTCGTAAATGTCAAACCTTTAACTAAATTATGAACACAAATTGAATGACATTTGAGCTGCCATTCTCTAAATAAACAGTAGTTCAAAATGCAAACGTTAGATCGCCCACCCTATATGATTACTTTCAAAACCAGCATAGATTTTGACGGTTGGTAATAAAAGAACTAAACAGAATGTCATACAGATTTTAGTCTGTAGAATGAAATGTGTATTATTCATTACGTTTTAAAAAATAACATCACCACGATTGTATTCCATGACCGCGGTTTCATTCGCAAAATATAAGGTTTTATTTGCATTTTAGCGAAATCGTTACCTTGGAAATTATAACCACTGTATATTATGTTGGCAACGTTTTAAAATACTATCTCTTTTATTTCTTTATCTCTCTCAGTTATGTTTTCTTATTCTGAATTATTGTTTTTTTAGAATACTACGAGCAAAAGAATACGGATTAGTGTCAAGAAACATTCTCAAACATCACGGCTTGGACTCTCCGCTCGATTGCAAAACATTACACCACGCTCAAGCAAAAATACATCAATTATATTCACCTATATGCATTCTGATATCTTTATATGTCTGTTCTTTATTCATTGTGATAGGGGAAAGAATTTATTTCGCGAAACGTTTTAAACTTTTGCCTTATATTGAGTGAAAAATGTGTGCATATCTTGTAGAGTTTAATGCTTTATTAGGTAAAATATTAAACAGTCTACCTGTTGTTATTGTAAGTGATGTTCACTGTCGTTTATCATCATCATAAGTCTACATTTCAACTGCTAAACATAGGCTCACACTCACGGGTCAATTCCACATTGGTACTCCATAGTATCAGTGTACCAAAGACGTGGGAAGATAGCGGGACACTGTGAGGCGCGTGATCGTAGCAAGCAAAAAGAATTCTACTTCGTAATTACCCCGAACGCTTTGACAAGAGTGTGCCGACAGAGAAGAATAAGAAACATAGGCCTCTACTAAATTCCCCCACTCAGGTAATCTTCAGCTATCGTAAACAAACTGACACTAATGAACCTCTGGATCAGGACGCCATACTAAGACTTGGTTTGAAGCCTCTCTTGAAGAAGGACAAGTCATAATACTCGGTAAACTGAAAAGAGTCCTATAAGTTGTAGACTAAGGTATCAGGTTGAACAACATTCCAGAGGAGGTTACCGTAGCAACTGTGGAGATTACGGTAACAACAGCTAACCAACTTTACTGCTCGTTTGAATTATGTGTAGGTAAATAATAAATAATGTACTGACGGCCGCTCGAACAATGGTGTTTAACTTTGCACGTAGCTGTTATAATAAATGTAGTGTAATTTATAAATTGTGTTTTCTTACCTATCTTATCTATAATAGATCTGAAATTTAATATATTTTTAGTCTGGATTGTAAATTATACATTCCTTGGTAGCTAGACAGATAGCGGAGATAAACCTTAATACTTTCATGCATTTTCAACGGGTTCTTACCACGATATTTAATTAATTGAGTTGTCTCGATATTTCAACGTTGTTGCAAACGTCATGATCACGAGAAGACTGGATACTGCGGGTCGATTTAAGAGCAAACAAATCTGTCTACCCTCTTTCTCGTTCGCTTTTGGGTAGTACCACTGGAATTATAACTCGAACTGGAATGAAAGTATTATAGAAAACCGCGAGTGTCTGGATAAGTTTATGAGATAAACCTCAGTTTGTGACATTTAAATCAACACCACTGGCTAAAAACGTCTATGAAAAACATCGTGAAAAAACCTGCATGCTGGAAAGTTTTAAAAGTAGTAGTGTGAAAAAGGAGATCTGAGCTCAGCAGTGGGCAGTTAAAGTTTAAAACCGTTTTTGTGCAGTACTTCACTTTGATTTCGTAATTCTACACTATGTTTACAATAAGATTGTATGTACGGATAATTATGCTTTCATAGCATAAAATCATACACTTGTTGTTGAAAGGTTTACTTTACGTTACTATAATTACAAGAGTGTTTTCGTTGTTTTGTCTACATAATTATATTGTCTAACGTGAAACAATTTGTACCACGTACACTTTACGTGTTAGATTTAATTTTGATATAGTATGGTAGCTAGTATAGTATGGAATGGCAGATGGCGCAGGACCGGTCGATGTGGCGAAGTTTGGGGGAGGCCTATGTCCAGCAGTGGACGTCTATAGGCTGATGATGATGATGATGATAGTATGGTAGCATTTGAGTAAGAAATTTAATCGAAGGATTAAGGAGGCTAGAAGATAGTTCATAGGTAGGCTACAGGTAGCGGTAACAAAGTCCCTTGACAGCGCAGAAGTCCAAAAGCGGTAAACGCTTACGATCAGACGGCCCGTTAGCTCATCTGCTTATAATGTAATAAAAAAATGTTTGAAATATCGACTTTTGGTAATTTATGACTTGCTAATTAAACATTCGTACAATCCGCATTGGGCAAGCGTTGTGGACAGGTGGACTATGCCTAAACTCTTTTCGGAGGAAACCTGAGCCCAACAGTGGGCGTACTGAGTTGTTACAGTTCAGTACAGTACAGATTACTAATTTCAAATGGTTCTGGTTCAACGGTTCCATGAATGTGGATCCATAATCTATTTTAAAAATATTTTTTTTTATTTTTTTTTATAAATTGGTATAAATTATTATTCGTATTCAAAGTTCTTTGAAGTAGGAAACTTTGTCAAAAATCAAAGTTAAGCCGGCTATTACGTCTATAAGCCACTATCAAAACAACTTTCTGAAGCCAAAAATATCTCGAAACAGGTGGGCGTATATTAAAAACAGTCTGAAAGCGCTCATTTAATAATCCGTCTATTAGATAAGCTAAAATCTGAATAAAAAGTAGCAATAAAAGTTAATGCCTCGTTCGCTTTTAAAGACAGAATAATCTTTTGTGGATTATTTTCCCGTCAAAGTGAATCTCAGTACTCAAGCATCATCAGAGGGACTTTTAAGTCATTATGTCTGTTAAGGTTTTATGCAAGCAAGATTAGGAGATTTTGGATATCTTTGTACTGATTTTTAGAGTAGTAGAATTAAAAATGTATTTTTTATACTACTTGACATAGTATAAATGAGTACATTACTCGAAGGAAAGTGGTTACCGTTGCTAATGAGTTTCTGCAATGCCAGGGAATTATATCTATTTAACTTGTGGATATGCAAACGAAAGAGTAAATCTGTGGAAAAACAATAAGACGATATAATTAATCTAATATTTTAGATATATTTGTTTTTTTTAATACTTTTGCTATGTGGACTACATTTTCAAAATTTTTGAAGAAAGTTTCGGGCTAACGATAACCGCGGCTTTACGCCAAGTGGGGTCCTGGGCTTCACTGCTCAGAGTCATTAAATTTTCGCCGCTGTCAATCCTAGCTGGATACAGGAGTTACTGTGGTGGGACTCGGTGGGAGTGAGAGGTGGGCAAATACCAGTATAACTTTTATTTGAACTCGGGATAGATTGCGCTGTAATAAAATATCGAGAGCATTAGGATTGTTTTGTCCTAAATATGTGTGTAGTCGCCCGGTCAGGGACGCAGGATACGATTAATCAACACATAGTTTATCTGTTATATTTCACTTTCAAAGTAATTTGATCGCACTAGTTGTACCAGTGACTATGCTCGGTGAGTTTGTTAAGTTTGACTAACATCCCAAGACAAAGATCAAGCCCGGTGTAAAAATCTAGGTTGAGTGAGTGTCTCTGACTGTGGTATTGTAGCTTGAAAACAGTTGGAATCTTACAAGTTACATTTGACAAAGTTCCCGTTGTCCGATTGAGCTGACATTTTGCACACAAATGTATTTCGCGTGACAATGTAATTATTATATCAAAGAGCTGATCTGATGATGGATTCGGAAAATGTCCATAGGAACACTTGTACTAAACAAGACAGACCCGTCGTGTTTGGGCTCGTTTTACTTTTTGCTAGTACCTACTAGGGATTGCAATCCGGAAAACCGAATTCGGTAATCCGCCGGATCAGGTGTCTTTTAGGGCCGACCGGATCCGGTACCAATATACCGGATCCGGCCACCGGATCCGGTAGTGCCAAGCTTAGACAACTAAGTATTAATTTTGCCTTAGTATTTTTTTATGAATAAGTTGTAATGATGTTTTGGTTTGCAGAATTGCATTTGCATTAATTTAAAATCAAAAAACTGCAAAAATCTTCGAAATTAGCCAGTAGTATTGTGAAAATAATTAACAAAAATGTATCTGTTTTCGACCTTTTCAAGTATCTATAATCTACGTAATACTTTAAGTACGTGATGCTATGTAAGTTGCTAATAAAAACCCATAACTAAAGTCAAAACTAAATTCTTAACTCATAAAGCATTCAAGACGTAAAACAAAATAAGATCTCACAACTACCGTCACCTTTCATCTGACACAAGAATTATCCAAATTAATCCAACCAAACCAAAGATATGCGGGAACAAACATAAAAAATACAAAGAATCAAGTACCTCCTCGTTTTTGGAAGCCTGTCAATAAAGGCTTTGTAAATTGTTATTATGCCTCGGTGACAGTTTCCTAGATATTCCCGAACTAAGATCTATGGAACAGAGGTAGTTAAATTGAGTGAGCCCTCTTACGAACTAAATTTATAATTTGCGAACTGCACAAAACTACTTAAAATCACTTCACTCTTATCTTTCGTTTGAGCGTATTTAATGTTTCGTACGACACTCGGCAGTTTTAAAAAGTATTTTAAAAAGAAAACTTTGACCTCTATTTAATGTAGGTACCTATATCACAGAAATCGGATTTCAACCGTAACACTCTATCTAACTACTAAAAATTTGCAAATACCATAAAATTCTGATGTGATCATTAATTTTGAATGTCTAAGGAAATCAGAAAAAATCTCTTGAATTTTGACCAATAGACCTAAAATATAATTATTTTTGTTTGTTCAGAAACGTAAATTAGTGTCATTTTTAGTTCTAGATAATATGCAGTATATTTGTAGGTACTTTGTATGTACTATGAAACTTAATTTTGACAACAACTTACTGACAGTTAATTTTAAACCGAAAGACAAAATTTGATAAAAATTTAAATTAATTAATACGGACCGGATCCGCCGGATCCGGCCGTATTGACGATAAGATGGACCGGATCCGGCCGGATTGAAAATGATACCGGATTGCAATCCCTAGTACCTACTCTACCCACCCGGTGGTCCCGCCTTGCCGTGGCGGTGGGCTTAAGCGTGCACCCTCGCACCCCGCAGGGTGTTTTGTTGGCCAGAGGGTGCCGCGACTAAGCGGACCACAAGGAGCTCCTCTCCCCACACCGCTTGTTAAGCAAGCGGCTGGACCGAATTACTTGAAATTTACAGGGCACACTCAATATATGTAAACGCATGGAATGAACTCAATCGAATTATCAATCGAAAATTTTCAAAACTTCGATTTTTTTATAGCCAAAAAACAAAAAAAAAAACGCCTAATTTGCAACTTTTATTTCAAATGTCTATCAAAAATCCATTTTTTTTTTATATTCATTTGATTATAGGTCATTCCGTGCTTTTAAGCCTACAAATTAAAACGCCGTTTATTTTTTTTTTTTTCAGATAAGCCGATCACCCGGAATCGTGGTGGAAGTGGGAGCTCTTTTTTTCGAGGCGGGGGTGTTCAGAGCGCTGTAACTTTAGTTTGACTGAATATTTTTAGCTGAATTTTTTTATTTATACTGTCCAAATATGTGTTAATAAATGATAAAAAACTTGAAGCTCTAAATATTTACTGGTCGTAGAAAAAAATCCTAAAATATCCCTAAAAAACAGGCCGTCACATAGGAAGACCCCCTTAAATCGTAACATGAATAAGTCTAAAAGTATGGATGCCTTGCCGGACGATCCGGCTCCAGGCACCCGGCGCCCGCGGGTATCCGGGCCCGCGGGTGTGAAGATACTCACCGATGCCCACGTAGGGGTAGGCAACCAGGCCCCTACGATGGAAGTAGACACTGGAAGGCACTCCCAGGTAGCCGGGCCTGGGAGTGGCAGTACAACCGATGCCCGGGCCCAGATCGTCCCGTTCAGTTGGGCGGACGAGATGGGCTCGGAGGAAGAAGAGCCTATTGATGCGGGACCGGAGCCGACATGGAGTACCACCCCCAGCGATGTCGACTCCGGAGAGCAACAGGCGGGGAGGGTCCTCCGCAAGCGGAAGTCCGCTGCGCGGAGGACCTCGGGGGACGACTCGTCCTCTCGCGGTGAGGGGCCGCAGAGAACGAGACGCTCGGGGAGGCTGGCCGCCAAAAGCGGTGGCGCCGGGCCCAGCCAAGACTCCTCGCCTCGGCCGGCTCAGAAGGAGCTCGACGAGCATTCGGCCATCCTCGAGAGCCTGGGGCGCAGGGCGCTTTATGCGTCCAACCGGGCCTCGGGGAAAGGGGCCAGGGAGGAAGGGCAGAGGTTGCGAGCGATCGCCTCCGATGCCCGCAAACTGGTGCCGGTGTTCTCGGCAGCTATCAGCCGAGCATCGGCGCTGGAGGCGCAGGTCGAGCGGTCTCGTAAAGAGAACGCTCGGCAGATGGAGGAGATCGCCGCCCTCAAAGTGAGGCTGGCGGCGTTGGAGCGGAAGGGGCCATCGCGCTCGTTCCGTAGGGAGCGGCGCACGCCCACACCAGGCCCTAGCCTGGGGGATGCGGCAGCGCATCGGTCCCCTCCTGCTCCAACGAGTGACAAGCAGCCAGCCTTGCCCTCTCCCGAGGAGGCGGCAGGGCCCAGGCGCCACCCTTCGCCCCGCTCGAGGGCGGAGATCCGGGAGGCGACCGAGTTGGAGGGGCGCATCAGGCGGGAGCTGATGGAGGAGTTCGGCAAGGAGATTGCCGAACTCAGGACAGAAGTTGCTGCCCTGCGTGGTGCTGCGTCGGCTGCAGCTGCACCTGCAGACGCGGCGCCACCCTCCACCACCCCGTCTGGTCCCACCACTCGGCGGTCGGCTCGTCGGCCCCCCGCGGGGCCGACCCCAACCCCAAAGAGAGGACGCGGTGCTGGCGCGGGGGTTGCCCCAGCACCGAAGCCCCGTCCGCTGCCGCCAGCGCCGTCCAATATGGACGACGCCTGGACTGAGGTAGTGCGGCGGGGCAATAAAAGGGCCAGGGTGTCGGCCCCTCCGGTGGCGGCGGAGGCCTCACCACCTGGAGGGGTTACAGCCCCCCCACAGACGAAGACGCGGGCGGTGGCAGAGGCTCCCCAGAGGGGTCGAGCGCCTGCCACCCCCACCAACCGGACTGCGACGCGGGCGGTGGCGGAAGCTCCCCAGAGGGGTAGAGCGCCCGCCACCCCCACCAACCGGACTGCGACTGCGGCGGCCGTGGCTGCTCCCCGGGAGGGTCGAGCACCGGCCGCCAAAAACAAAAGTCCGCGCGCGCCGAAGTCGGCGGCAGTGGTGGTAACACTGCTGCCAGCCGGCGAGGAAAAGGGCATGACATACCCGAATGTCATGGCCCAGGCGCGCGCGGCCATCGACTTGGGCGAAATAGGAGCGGGGGAGGGCCTCCGCTTCCGGACGACCGCAAACGGGGCTCGTCTGCTGGAGTGTCCCGGTGCCGATAGTTCCGGCATCGCGGACCTCCTGATGGCGGGCCTCCGGGCGGTCTGGCCGGAAGAGGTGGTGCGCGTCCACAGGCCGGTGAAGATGGCGGAGATCAGAATCACCGGCCTGGACGATTGCGCCACAAAGGAGGAGGTGGCAGCGGCTATCACTGCCCAGGGGAAATGTGCCCCGGAGAACGTAGTCGTGGGCGAGCTTCGCCCCGGCTACTCCGGGGCCAGATCGGCGTGGGCGCGATGCCCCGTGGAGACGGCCACCTCCTTGGCCACTCCCCCGCCGGGACGACCGGCTGGACACCCTGGCAGGTTGCGCGTGGGCTGGATAGCGGCCCACGTGCGCCTGCTAGAGTCGCGCGCCTGGCGGTGCCTCCGGTGCTTCGGCACCGGACACAGCATCGCCAGGTGCACGAGTACGGTTGACCGCAGGGAACTTTGTTTCCGCTGCGGTCAACCTGGACACAAGGCGGCCATGTGCTCGGCCGCACCGCACTGCGCTTTGTGCGCGGCGGCCGGGCGCAAGGCTGATCACCGGGCGGGGGGCAAGGCTTGCTCCCCGTCCGGCTCCAACACGGAGCGGAACAGGCGCCGCAAACAAAAGCGGCGCCTCAAGAAGAAGTCGGCCGGAGGAGCACCGGCCGGCGTTTCGGCCCCCGCTGTGGCGTCACAGACGCCCGATAGCGGGGGCGATGGAGGAAGGGGGGAGGCGATGGATGTGGTTCGACCTTAATGGACCACACCCTTCGCCTCCTCCAAGGTAACTTGAACCACTCCGCCAGGGCTCAGGACATGTTGCTCCAGAGCATGGCGGAGTGGTCTAATTGACGTTGCCGTGGTCGCCGAGCCGTATTTCGTTCCCCCAGCCGACGATTGTTGGTTCGGGGACGACTGCGGCTTGGCGGCCATACGTATTAGGAGGGCCGCGGCGATCTCGCCCTTGGTAATGGTGGCCAAGGGTTGTGGGTTCGTCGCGGTGTCGGTTCTAGATACCGTCGTGATCGGGGCGTACTTCTCTCCGAGCCGGCCTACCGTCGAGTTTGAGCAGTTCCTGGATGGGCTCGAGGCGATTACTCACCGCCTCGCCCCCCGTCCAGTGATACTTGCGGGGGACCTCAATGCGAAATCCGTCGCTTGGGGCTCCCCCCGCTCTACAATTCGCGGTAGGCTGCTGGAGGAGTGGGCGGTCGCGACTGGCCTCTGTGTACTCAACAGGGGTTCGGTCACGACTTGCGTGCGATGGCAGGGCGAGTCCATCGTGGACGTAACGTTCGCGAGCTCTGCCATCGCGGATCGCATCCGCGGCTGGAGAGTGTTGGTGGGGGCGGAATCGTTGTCAGATCACCGTTATATTCGGTTTGATCTTTCCGTCCCCACGCCGGCTGCGGTCGCCCGCGGGAGTACGACCCGGTCATTCCCCAGGTGGGCATTGAAGCTCCTGAACAAGGAGCTCTTGATGGAAGCCTCTACGGTGGTGGCGTGGACGCCCATGTGTCCACACCCAGTAGACGTGGAGGCCGAGGCGCTCTGGCTCCGGGACGCGATGCGTCGCATTAGCGACGCTTCGATGCCCCGGGTCGGCCCTTGGTCTCCCACGAGGTCGACGTACTGGTGGTCGCCCGAGATACCGCAGTTGAGAACTGTATGCGTCCGGGCGAGGCGCCAGTGCGCTCGGCACCGCCGTCGCCGCCTTCCGCGTCGCAACGACCCCGTTGCATTCGCGGAGGAGGAGGCCCGGCTGCATGGCTTGTACAAGGAGGCGAGGGGAGCCATGCGGCTGGCCATCAAGATGGCCAAGGAGCAGCACACGGAGCGCCTTTTGGAGACGCTCGATGACGACCCTTGGGGGCGCCCATACAAGATGGTGCGCGGCAAGGTGCGCCCATGGGCGCCCCCCATAACCGAGCGTCTACCGCCTCAGCAGCTGCGGGACATTGTCACGACACTGTTCCCGCAGGAGCAGGAGGGATTTATCTCCCCTGCTATGGGTGAGCCGCCAAAGGATACCGGCGGCGAGGCCCCTGCTGAGGTTCCCCACATCACCGGGGAGGAGCTTCGTGTGGCCGTAGTCAGGATGAGTGCTAAAGACACGGCACCCGGCCCGGATGGCATCCATGGCCGGGTCCTGGCCTTGGCCCTCAATGCCCTAGGGGACCGACTCTTGAGGCTTTACGATTCTTGCCTCGAGTCGGGACGGTTTCCCTCGCTGTGGCGAGAGGGTAGACTCGTCCTTCTCAGGAAGGAGGGGCGCCCGGCGGATACAGCCGCCGGTTACCGTCCTATCGTGCTGCTGGACGAGGTGGGCAAATTGCTGGAACGCATTCTGGCTGCCCGCATCGTCCAGCACCTGGTCGGGGTGGGACCCGACCTGTCGGCGGAGCAGTACGGCTTCAGAGAGGGCCGCTCAACCGTGGACGCGATCCTTCGCGTGCGGGCCCTCTCAAATGAAGCCGTATCACAGGGCGGGGTTACCCGCATAACGCATTTAACACCTTGCCCTGGTCCGTGATAGGGGGGGCACTCGAGAGACATGGAGTTCCCCCCTACCTCCGCCGGCTGGTCGGCTCCTACTTGGAGGCCAGTTCGGTAGTATGCACCGGGCGATACGTAAGCGTCGATCGCGAACGCGTCCTGTCACCCCTATTCCATCGGATGTCGAGCGCGATTGGCGGGAGGTTTTGGTGCGGTTCAACCCCCACATACCCCACTCGCGGGGCGAGTGGAAGTCCGGCGATTTCCTCTCGTCAACAAAAAAAAAATGGTATTTACTCAGATAAGGAATAATATAATATTATTGAAAATGTATTCCTAAAAAATCTACAGTTTTTTTTTTTATTTATTAAAGAAAATTGATCATAGCATGTTCTTCTTGAGATATTGACATAATTTAAAATGTGGTTTTCTTTGGTTCTGATAGAGGTACATATTATTGTAATACATCATTTTCATGTCTGTATAATAACTTATTTTAAGTCTTAAATGTATTGTGGTGAGAAAATAAAAGATGATTTGATTTGATTTGATTTGATGTCAAACCAAACATTTCGTCGGCGTACGTGGATAAAGCATTTTAGTGTTTTTTTCTTGACTTGTTTTACGACTTTCGTTATTTCAACCTAAATGCTTATAAATTCTAAACAAAATATCGCTTATATTACTTCTGAATAAAGTATCTTTCTAACAGTGAAATTACTTTTGAAATCGGTTTAGTAGTTTTTAAGTTATCTCGTTACAAAATAGATACAAAATTCCGTCCATGTCACCAAGTCAACTGCGTGAAGGAGGAGAAGAAGACGTGGATACTTAATCCGATTAAAATGTATTTCCTCATCGATTGTACATAAAAAATCATTTAATATTAAAATATAGTTGACAGACACGAATTTTAAGAACTTTTAATTGAAGGAAATGTAATTTTTTGCTACCTTTCGTTACCTACAATCATTAAATTACCAAACAAAACAAAATTTCTTGACAGTGTTATAAAAGTTGTATGAAGTATAGTAAAATTTATGAATTGTATTAATTAATTTTGTGTCTTAAACATTTTATCATTTTAAGTCTACAAGTTGTTGTAATAAAATATAACAATTCGTTGAGATTTACTCAATAAGAAACTACGCAATAGACCTCGCCGCGCGGTCCCGTCTCACTGTTATTCACATATCTCCTAAACAAAAAGAGATACCATTCTAATTCTTTTTATACTATTTTCTCTATAATATAAGCTTTACTTTGAGGTATAAATAAAAAAAAATTAAAGAGGAAGAACTTTGAATAAAATAAATTTGAAATATTCACTTCCGGTTTAATGTTCGAAAAAAAATTCAAATTTCGAATTCGATTTTTTTTAGTAAAAGAAATAATATTATCTGCAATATCCAATACTTCTTTAATACTAAATTTATTGAAATTAACCCAAAAAATGCTTTCGAAAAAAACCTTTCTCCGAATTCGACGATTTTCTAAGATCGCATAAAATAAAAACCAGACGCAAAAAAACAAAAATAAATATGCAGATTTTTTTTACTTCCACTGAAGTACAAAACTTCCAACTTTCATCAAAATCCACCACCTGACATAATTTTCGTTGTCCGGTTCACGTGAAATGACTCATATGTATGATAATAATTTGTTTGTTGGATCTACTGTTTTAGTGTTAATTAATTGCTCGTTGATTAGTTAGTTCAGTACGTTACGTAAATAAACACGGACGTTTTTTTTGTCGACTATAAAATGGGTTGTGATATTTTGAGATTAAAAAAATGTTGTTTTTGTGCTCCTCTTAGAATCGGTCTACTTATATTGGGATACCTAAAACTGGTTAGTATTGTTTGAAGCTATTTTGTTACAAAAATGATTTACTTCTAATAATCAACTAAGTGTGTGTTAAGCCACGTTCAGTGTGGAGTTTTTTTAGTAAGACGCATTTTTAGTAAGAAACCATACATTTTTTTTACCACAACCCAACTTTAACGTTTTTCTTAAGTACTAGTTATTTTTTAAGCCTGTTATAGTCTAGATTTTATGAAATATTATAAGATGTGTCAAGGGTACGCAGAGAAAACCAAATTATTAATTTATTTTTATTAATATTTTCAGATATTACTAATCAGGAATGGGTACAATTTAGTCATAAATGTGGCCGAGTTATTATCTTTTATGAACGAGTATCAGCTGGATATTATTATAATTATTATAACAATTATCACATGGCTAGTATTTTGCGCAGAACTAATATTAAATGTAGCATTTTTGGTTGGAGTTCATAAGGTAACTTTTTTTGTAACAAACTAGAAATATTTTCACTATAAACATTTGGAAATAGCATCATGAAAGAAAAAAACATAGTCAATTGATAAAACAAAAACTGGAGAGGTGTCACGGGACACTCGGATGGAACGAAATTCCTTTTGATAAATTAGTGAGGGAATTGTAATAAAAAATATTTATTTTAAGTTATAATAATTATTTTAAAACGTCTGTCTCTCTCTCTCTCTCTTACGGAAAGAGCTTTTATAACTTAAATTAAATATTTTGATCACAGCGCCATCTAGCATTAATCATATAAAACAAAATAAGGAATTGTTTTAAAAGATTTTAATCACAGCGCCATCTAGCGATAATCATCTAAAACAAAAAAAAGTGTCGTGACAACTTTTTCATAAGAATTTCCGTCTAGCCCCCTTTCGATAACGCGCGATATGGAACTTCGTTCCAATTATTGATAATTCGATGGGGTCAAAAAGTTCTGGAGTGGCGGCCACGGACCCGTAAGCGCAACGTGGGTAGACCTCCCACAAGATGGATCGACGACGTGGTCAAGATCGCGGGATGTATATAGGACCGGCCGATGTGGCGAAGTTTGGGAGAGGCCTATGTACAGCAGTGCACGTCTATAGGCTGATGATGATGATCATGATAATACGCCAAGGGCGCGATAAATGACACAAGACGACATAAGAAGGATTACTCTCAGTTCATTTAGCACACCTATATAATTTGATTGAAACTTCACTCTCTACTGTTCGTGATGTTGTTTTCAGTTTTAAAACGATCTTAAATAGATAAAATTAATACGTTTTTTGTTTTACCTATGTAAGTTCGGGTAGTATCTTTCGTGCTAAATTTGACTACTTTACTTTACATTACTTTAATATGTATATCGCGACACAATGAAATTATATGAAGCAATAGTCGTGGTGGCCGAGTGGTCGAAGCGCGTCCTTCCGAACGGGAGGTCGCAGGTTCAAATCCGGCCGGTACCTCTAAATTTAAATGAAAAAAAGATTTATGTGGAATTTTTCACAACACCACTGGCTATAAACGGTGATGGAAAACATCGTGAGGAAACCTGCATATCGGAAAAGGGTTCTAAAAATCCTTTGAAGATATGTGAAGTTCCCAATCCGCACTAGGCAAGCGTGGTGGACTATCCTTCTTCTCAGCCCAACAGTGGGCAGTAATGGGTTGGTACAGGAATGGAGCTGTGCTGATGATGGGTTCGGAAGATGTAAATGGTAACTCCTGTACTGAACAAGACAAACTCATCGTGTTTGTTCTTGTTTTACTTGTCTTGGCTACCATTCTACTTATAACTTGTAATCCAGGGTCTTTAAAGATTTTTTTATTTCAGAGAAACCGAACCTTGATAAGTATTTACTACTTTTTTCTGATGTTCGTCATTGCGATATATTTTATCGACATGCTCGTGTTCATTTACGTACAATTTATTGGTAATGAGTATCCTCCTGTTGATATCGAAGCTCCTATAATAGTTGCTCTCATAAAATTGTCGATAATTTGTGAGTATTTCGCTATTTCTATTTAGACTTTATACATAGATTTGTAACCTCATCCCAGCGTAAGTGGGGTAATATCCTGTCGTAATAAATACAAATACAAAATAATTTATTAACAGAATTTTACAGACAACTGAATATATCTTTAACTATCGGTCCCCGCACTAGGTCAGACCTGTATCGCGGGAGACCGTAATAAGAGATTACAAATGGTTTGTACAGCCAGAGACAATACTGAGAATTTAAACTATTTAACAAGTAAATAAAATTAGTAACGCTAAATAACAATAAAGAAAGAAACAAAACACTATCTGATTCCATCCATACTACTTAAAACTAAACAGCGTTAACACTAAACTTAACAGGCACAAACACACGTTACACACATTCAACACCAACAAGATTTTATTTGTGTATAATCATGTAAATGTCGAAGAAAAAAAGGTTTTTGTAATCACGATTATTATGATATTGAAAATGAAACGTTACAGACGTGTTGTATTCTGACAGGTTTTCACTTCCTCTGGCACAAGTTTACAAATCCACTATGTATTTAGAATTTACTAGATTATTTAATAGATTTCATTAACATCACCTCTTTGCTGACAAAATTTTGTTGACAAAATAGCATCTATACTTCGGCCGTTCAGAGAATGCGTTCCTGACACGTAGCTTTGTAATGGCGTTGCAGTTACGATAAAAATATTTTTGCTGTTTGTTTACCGTTTCAACAATTGATGAGCATTAAAACAACATTATTATATCAATAATATCAATGAATGTTATAATTTTGTGCAAAACTGAGTGTCAAATAACTTGGTAAACAATATTTTTCTAATCTAACTGATAGGTGTCAGGAACGCATTTTCAGAAAGGCCGAAGTATAGTGAACAATAATACCTACTGCGTGAATATATTGAGTCACCAACGCCCAACACAAGGACAAAAACAAAATTAAATGACGGTGACGGCCGACCAATATGTAAAAGCGAGTAATAACATTGGTTCAATGAGTGACAATTGGCCTACTAGTTGTCACTTGCTTGCATTAGAAATTGGTGATCCAATATGTAGAAGTCCCGTTGCTCTTAGACCTATGCAATTTAAGAATATTGAAAGGCCTAATTTTGATTACAGAACTTTTCTTAAACATCGTTTTTAGAGGGATATGTCCTCGGATTTCATTCTGAATGAGGATAGTGCGTTACTATGTTATTATGTTGGTAATTCTGATTAATGAAAATTTTCCTTTTTAGGTGCACATGTCTACTTTGTTCTTCTTATTGGAAGCGAAATAAATAAAATTAAAAACTCGAATCTCGCAATGAGATACAACAACAATCGTGTGGCCGTTCCAGGTTGTTAAATAAATAAATAATATAATTATTTTTACCATTGTTTCATTTAATGTATTACCTTTAACATTGTATTTACTTGTAGACCAGATTGTTAGATATACAGAGTACAATCGATAACGAGTGCACCTAACATTTTATTTTATTTTATTTCATAAAGATATGATTACATAGGTTCTAAATTTATCATAACGTTTCCACCGTTTTTACACATTATATAACATATATAGCGGCGTAAAGAGTGTATTGAGGTGTAATGACGTTGTAAATAATCGATCTTCATTTGGTTTTGTCAGGAATGACGTCACACTGTCAACTTGAATACTTGATGATCAATACTTTTGAAAAAAAGCTTCAAAATGACGAGTTTTAAAGGTTTATTACTTTTACATCAAGAGGTCCGTTCGCTTCGATAATTCAAATACGAATGAATAATAAGAGCGGCCAACGCCTGTATTTATAGCAAGTTTCCACTTCCAACTACCCGCACTGTGTGTGTGAAAATACATATACCACGCTAAATGTAGGTCAGGGTAGGGTTGTCAAAAATAATACAAAATAATAATTTTTCAACTTTGTATGGCAAAATAAAGTAACTATCTCCGTTTCAAAAGTATGTGTATATGATTTGAAATGTGATATAGATTAAGCCCTTAAAGTATTATTTCACCGGGCACCAACACCCTGTATATGCAAAGAAATTTAAATATTGGTTAAATATATACATGACTAGTGGGCCCGCGCAAGTTCGTTTGGGTCACTTTCAATTAAAAGGTAGCCTATGTTCTTTCTCAGGGTCTAAAGATTATCTGTGCCAAATTTCATCAAAATCGGTTGAGAGATTTAAGCAAGAAAGCTTAACAGACAGAGTTACTTTCGCGTTTATAATATTAGTAGGGATGTTTAATGTCTTTGAATGTATGTAAAAACTATGTTGATATGTGAAAACTAGGTTATTAATTTTCTACCATTGTGTTACAAAAATACACACAACACTGTGTGTTAGTACGTGCGTCTAAAAATAATGAATAATGACGTTATTTCCTTCTTCAAACGAGGCTTGAGGAGGGTCCATAAAGTTAGGTCGTAGGTAGCGACCCCTCAGTGTCCCCTGACATTGCAGAGGTTCATGAGCGACGGTAACCACTTCCTATCAGGTGGGCCGTCGGCTCGTCTACCAACACGGCAATAAAAAAAAAATAACCCACAGTCTACCTATTCTATGTTTTTTCAATCACTATCAAGTTTATGGGTCACAACGTAACACAGTATCACAGAAACACTGCAGTGTTCGACATTGAGACTGTTTATCAATTACTCATATATTTTTAATGTATATTTATTATTTTAATTATCGTATCGCATGTAACACGTAGAGCTGTAATTAAAATATTATTTAATTTACTTTAGTTCAGTAAAATGAGGTTTGAACTACCCGAGTTAACAAGATGCTGTTGTTGTTTACCTCTGAGAAAAGGACTGATCGTTTTTGGATATTTCAAATTGGTAAGTTCAAATTTTATGTCCCACCCATCTTTTAATGTAACTAAAAATTTGACAAAATAGCATCTAGTGAACAATAATATCTACTGCGTGAATATATTGAGTCACCAACGCCCAACACAAGGACAAAAACAAATGACGGTGACGGCCGACCAATATGTAACAGCGAGTAATAACATTGGTCCAATGAGTGACAATTGGCCTACTAGTTGTCACTTGCGTGCATTGGAAATTGGTGATCCAATATGTAGAAGTCCCGTAGTCCCGTAGTAGTGTTAGGGCATACGGAACGTTGTATCACTTGAGGGGTGGGGGAGTGGAACCGCACTAAAATCCTACCACTCAATGTGGTGGTGCGATGAGGCGCATTTAAAGGCCCCACTCTTTAGGTGCTAATTCAACGTAGTTAATTTTCACACTATATTGAACTATTGTTTTTTTTAGTTAGCGGTCACCGTCGCTCATGAACCTCTGCAATGTCAGGGCAATGGGGGGCCGTTATCTATAATACTGGACTTTTCTTAAACCTCGTTTTAAGAGGGATATGTCATAGCGCTCTGGAAACACCGCGGATGGTTCGGGGCAATTTTTTTAAATATCCTGTTTTCTTTTATTGCAGTTGATTATTTTATTCATTGGATGTACTATAGCAACGAACGCCTACGTTGGTTTAGTGTTTTTCGGAATGTTTGGTTTTGGCCTCGAAATAGTTATTATACCGATTCCGTTAATGACGGAGTTAGTTATAGATTTAATTTTCACTATCATCTTTTTGATCGCAACACATAAGGTAGGATTTTTTAAAAATTTTAATTATTAATTTAAAGAGGGTGGATCTGTAACATTGTGTCAGCTGAAGTGGGGTGAATGACCTATCGAAATACACCTTATTTTCATTAATTTTTATTAAACTTATTTAGATTAAACTTATTTTCCCAATATCCTATGGTGTATGATTATCATTGTGGGCTTCTATAAGATACTTTTAAAAAAATCAATTCCAAAAAAGTGGTTGTGAATTGTATTTTGATAGGTTATTGACCCCACGTCAGCTGATACAAAGTTACAATTATAAAATGTCAGTGTACATTTGTGATACTTTATCACTGGACTGATTTCATAAAAGGCATATCTACTTGCCTGTAGATGTCTAATATCACAAGATGGAACTACCATGTTTAAAATGTTTGAAGTTCGTTTGATATCACTGTTTTTGAAAAAAATAAAAGTATTTTTTTATTTCTTTGTTTGAATCTTTAACAAAAACAACAATATAAAAATTGCTAACAATACTTCATATTCATCATCATCATCAGCCTATAGACGTCCACTGCTGAACATAGGCCTCTCCCAAACCTCGCCACATCGACAGATCCTGCGCCATCTGCATCCAGTGACCTCCCGCGATCTTGACCAGGACGTCGGTCCATCTTGTCGGGGGTCTACCAACCAACTTTACCGGTTCGTGGCCGTCACTCTAGAACTTTTCGGCCCCATCGGCCATCCGTTCTACGTACAATGTCTCCTGCCCATTGCCACTTCAAAGATGCAATTCTTTGGGCTATGTCGGTTACTTTAGTCCTTCTGCGGATTTCCTCTTTTCTAATTTGATCACGCAGAGAAACACGCAGCAAAGCCCTTTCCATTGTTCTCTGTGTCGTTTAATGAGACCCATCGTAAGCGGGTATTTCGTTTTTTTTTTTTCCTAAATCCCCCCCAACATGATCGGGGATGTTCTTACTCTATTGTTTAATATTAGTCTTCTCTCTCATTCCAGTTCTCGCTGCTATTCTACTGTCATACCGCATACCTCACATTCATCCTTCCCATTCACACTTTCCACCGGTGGGTTGCCGGCCTACTCCCTAATCTTCTTATTTTTGCTATTCGGGTATTTCGTATTACAACATGTTAATAGAATAGAGAAATGAGGGTGGTCTAAAAGTCGTGGTGGCCGAGTGGTCGAAGCGCTTCCTTCCGAACGAAGGGTCGCGGGTTCAAATCCGGCCGGCTTGTACCTCTAAATCTAAATATGAAAAAGATTTATGTGCAATTTTTCACAACACCACTGGCTAAAAACGGTGAAGGAAAACATCGTGAGGAAACCTGCATGTCGGAAAAGGGTTCTAAAAATCCTTTGAAGATATGTGAAGTCCCTAATCCGCACTGGGCAAGCGTGGGGGACTCTGCCTAATCCCTCTTCTGAGGAGACCTGAGCCCAACAGTGGGCAGTAATGGGTTGGTACAGTAATAGAATAGAGTAAATTAGAATGAACACTTTTAGACACTAAAAGTATATTAGTCATTACCTAAACAGAAATTATGTTTTTTTGTTTTAGAGAAAACACGAGTTGATGAAAGTATTCTACTATTATTTGTATGTTTTAGTATTCATATATATTCTTTTGGAGTTAATTATACTGATATCAATATTTTGTACAAATCGTTCTCATTTTGATATTCATGGTCCAATAATTTTACTGTTTTTGGGACTCTTATACATTGGTAAGTTTATATTAGTATCTTAATCTGATCGGAGTAAATTTATTTAAAACTAACTGGCCCACGAAACTTCGTCTGCAAATGTCAATTGTTCGAATTTTTCTTTGAATTTTGCGGTTAAAACCATTCTTGAACTTCAACGAATATTTTAAAACAGAATTGGCCAAATTGGTTTAACATTATTGAATTATGCGCTTACCAGCACATTTTAACATTTATTTTATATTATTTTAACCATTCATGTTATTTTATTAGTTATTTTCTGTTTCAGCCACACATATTTACTTCTTGATTCTAGTCAATAGTGTTATAAAGAAAATAAAAGACTCAAATGTGACGATGAGATTCACCAACAACGTCGCAGAAGCTGAAATATATTGAAAATCTGTTCTGTAAAATATACTTTTATTATTAATTTTTATTTTACCTGACATATTCGGTCTAAGTGTGTTCTAATTAATTATTATACATAGTGTTGATTTTGGATAAGTAAAATTTATAAAATTATTTTTTAATGTTATTCATTGTTTGTTTATATAAAGGTTGTCAAATATCTCCCTTCCGCCTTTTTGCGGCTATGTAAAACGCGCTACAGAGCTCGTATCTGGCAATACTATTCATAATTTGAAAGTTCTTGACATAACCTATAAAACGACGCTATGCATGATTAGTTTGGATATTGCGTTCAACAGTTGTAGACGTGTAAACATTGAGTTCACTAACGTCGAAATAAGCGCTATTGTAAAGTTTTAATTCGTTAAAGGCAACTCCGCTAGAGAAACGATCCGTGAGATTAATGGTGTTTTGGGGGATGGTACTCTATCACTTCGAACCGCGGAGGAATGGCTTCGACGATTCAGAGCCGGGATTGACGGCCAGGAAGGTTTTGCTGTGTGTTTGGTGGGATTGGAAGGGAATCATCCACTATGAGCTACTCCCATATGGCCAGACGCTTAATTCTACCATCTACTGTGAACAACTAAACCGCTTGAAGCAGGCGATCGACCAGAAGCGTCTAGAATTGGCCAACAGGAAGGGTTGTGTAGTATTCCACCAGGACAACGCCAGACCAGGTATTATGAAGTTGCCGTCTAGATGGAAACAGATTATCGAACAAAACGGCGCATACTTGAACTAAATCCGATCGCTGTAACACTTTTTATAAAGCATTGAATAAAGAGCAAAAAAGCGGAAGGGAGATATTTGACAACCTATATGTTATTTGGTTTGATAAGCATTAGAATATATACTCTTTGAGAGAGTTATAGAGGTTATTATTTTATTCAAGAATAAAACCAAAAAAGTTTTCACTAAAGAATACGAAATACACCAAGAAATTAACAAACTAACAAACATAATCAAAGGATAAAGTGTGAACCATTTTTGCAGATTTATTAGTCATTACATTATCAAAGTATCAAATGAACAAATAATTTAGTGTTGAATATTATCAATTAGTCATATATTTTCCATCGTATAGAATTATTGTCATTACCGTATGAATGAACATAGAGATTGATTCTATTTGAAATATTATTAAATTGTATTAAAATGAGGTTTGAGCTACCCGAGCTGACGAGATGCTGTTGTTGTTTACCTCTAAGAAAAGGGTTGATTTTTCTGGGATACTTTAAACTGGTAAGTCATATACTGTACTAGCGGGCCCGCGCAACTTCGTCTGCGTCACTTTAAATTAAAATGTAGCTCTTTTCCATCTCAGGGTCTAAAGATTGTCTGTATCAAATTTCGTCAAGATCGGTTGAGAGGTTTGAGCGTGTAAGACAGAGTTACTTTCGCATTTATAATATTAGTAGGGATTGTGATTATTACTGCCCACTTCTGGGCTAGAGTTTCCTCAATAGACGGACTAGGACATAGGACTTTAGCTTAGTGCGAGTTGAAGGCTTCACATATCTTTGAAAGATTTTTAATGCTTTTTGAATAAGAGTATGTAGGTTGTATCATGTTTTCCTTTACTGTTTTTAATCAGTGGTATTGCGTAAAGTATTTTCAAATTAAATTAATACACCTCTTCGACTTCAGCAATATCAGAGGATAATACGAGGTCGCTACCTACTAATATAATTAATCTAATATATAAAATTCTCGTGTCACAGTTTTCGTTGCCTCCTCCGAAACGGCTTGACCGATTTTGATGAATTTTTTTGTGCTTATCCGGTATCTATGAGAATCGGCCAACATCTATTTTTCATCCCCCTAAACGTTACGGGCAGCCCAAATTTTTATTTTTTAGACAACATTTTTAATTTCTATATATGCGACGCAGACGAAGTTGCGCGGGGCAGCTTGTAATTAATAATTTTAAAACAATTACTTGAATGAATTTTGACAAGTAAAATGGATGTTAACTGAACATTACAGAACTCTGATACGATGGTCCGATATACGATTAAAACCTTCTTTTCAGGTAACGATTTTAGTCAGTGCATCTTTTATAACGACAGTAGTCTACACAAGTACATTAATTATGGGGATGTTTGGTTATAGCCTCCTTATAATTATTGTGCCGATTTTAATGCTGACCGAGTTGGTGGTCGATTTCGTTTTCACGATAATTTTTTTGATCGCTACTCATAAGGTAAGTGGGCGTTTGCTTTCAACTACGTTTAAAAAAGTGAGACCTAGCTCTATTGTATTTAATGCTCAACCAAATAAAATAAATAAATAAAATAAAATTAGCCTTTATTACTGTTGCTGTTACAATTACATTTAAAACTATAACAGCGTTTAGTTTGCCGTCCTTTGCTCCTTTTTCCGTCTCTTGGGTACCATTCTGTAACTGTTTTGGTGCACTTTTCTTTATCCTCTCTCAAGATATGACCCGCCCATCGCCATTTCTGGATTTTACATTCTGAATTTGCATCTCCAAACTTGGTTATGTTTTTTATATTTGTTAATTTGATCTTATCTCTCCTTTTAACTCCTATTACACTTCTTTCCATGCTGTTTTGGCATACATTTATTTTTCTATTTAGTTTGTCATTTAGGGCCCATGTTTGACAACCATATGTCAAACATATATATATATATATATATACTAGCTGACTCGCGCAACTACGTCTGCGCCGAAAAAAAAAATTAGGGGTGGACTACCCCTAACATTTAGGGGATGAAAAATAGATGTTGGCCGATTCTCATAGGTACCGGATAAGCAAAAAAAATTTCATCAAAATCGGTCGAGCCGTTTCGGAGGAGTTCAAGTTCGAACACCGTGACACGACAATTTTATATTATTATATTAGATATGCTCAACTACCATCGTATAAAGTTGAAAATGCAATGTAACTTTTGACACTTAGAATTTTGGGTATTGGATTAGACGAGTAGAACTAAGCAATACCTCTACGCGTGACAACACACTCAATTAATTAAATATCGTTGTAAGAACCCGTTGATAATGCATGAAAGTAATAAATAATTAAATTTAACAAATTTTCCATTTTCAGAGAAAACACGCATTGATGAGAACATTCTTCTATTATTTGATAGTTTCAATATCACTGTATAGTGTTTTGTCGCTCATTTTAACTATTTTTGTATTTTCCACGTCAAACCAAAGAATTGAAGCCATTGAAGGACAAGTAGAATTAGTTTTAGTTGGTTTCTTATATCTAGGTAAGTACTTTTGTATTATGAAAAAGTTTTTAAAACATTCATCTACGTAGAGCGAAAAATAATGAAGTCGAGGTAGTAAACTATTTTATTTAATTTTTTAGTGTTATTAGAGGCCTTGTTATTGAAAAACATCACTAATTCAACTTAGTTAAATTTATACGGTGACATTTTCTCGCGACAGTTTTTCTCTTGGGCGACAATTACCTCGCCATGGAATATTATTGCCTCTGTGTCAACTGAATTTCAAAGCAATAATCGTATTTCGAGTTTTTATGACAGTTGTTGTCATTTTTCATACTAGTAAACTCGAAAAGCAATTCTCGGACTGAAAACGATTCAAACCAATTCGTACGATACTCGAATGAACTTGAAAAAATGACAGGCGATAACGAACAAACACTGGCGATTCTCGCTTTCGATAATGTCATAAGCGAGTCTCGTATGACATTATCGTAGGCGAGAGTTTAATTCTTGCCTGTGTCTAAACATTCTGACACGATTATGTTATGGCGAGTATTGCTTGAGATAGCTGCGTATAGTTTCTGGCCTCGAACGTTCAAGAAAATGTCTCCATCTTAATGGCTTTTTATTCAAGTCAGGAAGGAATAATATAACTGTTATATTCGTAAGATTAAGTTTTTTAAACTGAAATACATATATAATACCCTTAATAACGGAAATACAATCTGGAAACATCCAAAGTCAGATTTCACTATACAACATTGAGAGATATTAATCCGCATAGATGACTTGTTAAAAATTTATGATTCAATATCAGTAGTAACTTTCTGGGTAATCAATTTAATTTTTATTTTTTAATATATTGTTTTTAATAATATTCAGTATTCTGTTTTAACTTAAATGAGGATAATAGTTGTCCAAATTAATAAGATATTCGACTTTTAAAACACGGACTCCTCTCAGACTTGTTGTTAAAATTCGGTGTAAAAATCGAAAACCTATTTATGCGTACGCTGCAAAAACTATTGACAATAGAACAAAATGATGTACTACGGGTTTTTAGGTCTTTTGAAGTTTTGAAGACAAACAAAAAAGTCCGCGACAGCATATATCATAGTTTAGTCACAATAACCGCTTTTATGGTTATGAAAAATATTTTTTCGTCCTAAGCTTGAATTTAACGTTAAATGAGTATTGTTATATTAACCCTTATCCAAATTAAGTATTTTGTTATCAAGAGTATTAATGTAGAAGTAAATTACTTTTTGTTTTATTCCAATCGGACTTTTTGTTTAGAAGTTATTACGAGTATAAAACGCAATGAATATGTGGGGCACTGCGGGCCGCGAAAATAATAACTCGACGGCATTGCGAGTACTGTTTCAACCCCTTTGTAACGCAGACGAAGTTGCGCGGGTCAGCTAGTGTATTTATATGTTTCTGTTTCAGCCATACATGCATACATCTTGATTTTAGTCAACAGTGTCATCAAAAAAATTAAAAACTCAAATGTGACTTTAAGATTCACCAACAACACTGGAGAAGTTGAAGTATTTTGAAAATAAAGTCTGTTACAAATGAAGTAGTTTTTTTTTCTTCTTGTTACCTTACTCTTAGTATATTTTTACAAGCTTTATATTAACTTGCACTGGATGTAACTATGTAAGTTTGGGAGGAATCAAGCTAAATTTGACAAACATTCCGGCTTCTAATTGAGCTGATATTTTGTATCCACGTGTATATTGCGAGACGATACAATAATATGACAAAATGGTGCTGATATGATGATGGATTTGTAAAGTGGTCATAGGAACTCCTGTTTTTAACAAGATATCTGAGCTCGTTTTATTTGTCTTGTCTAGCACTCTACTGATAGATGATATTCAGGATCTTAAAAGCATGTATTTGAAGTATTTTCTTTAAAATAAATTTATCACATACAATGCTTTCATGCATTTTCAACGAGTTCTTACCACGATATTTAATTAATTGAGTTGTCTCGATATTTCAACGTTGTTGCAAACGTCATGATCACGAGAAGACTGGATACTGTGGGTCGATTTAAGAGTAAACAAATCTGTCTACCCTCTTTCTCGTTCGCTTTTAGGTAGTACCACTGGAACTTGAACTCACAATTATTAATTAATTAAATATCGTGGTAAGAACCCGTTGCAAATGCATGAAAGTATTATAGAAAACCGCGAGTGTCTGAATAAGTTTATTTCATACAATCCAAATAGTTTGTTATCGTCAAGTTCTTATATTATAGTAATTTGTGCGGTATAGGACTAGGTAGGTAGGTACTGTTATCAGTTATTACTCATGAAACCGGAGTACTTATCGCAAAATAAACAATTCATTCACATCCTGTATTAGATTAATTTTTCTAGCAATCCATCCCTCAACATGTTCTATGTTGTTTATACCTGCCTATTCTTAATACATAATGACATTAAAAATATTTTAAAAAGTATGACTTGACCTTCTTAAAATGAGGTCTGACGGAAGGCCTTAAGGTAAGGTTCTTTTTCATGGCAGAGGTTCATGAGCGACGGTAACCATCTACGATCAGGTGGCATATTAGATAGTCTGCCTATATGGCAATAAAAAAACGATCTGTATCAACTATTTAGATATAATATATGTACTCATAAACATTACCCTCGAATCACATAATAAAAACAATATCAAAATCTTGTACATAGTTTTAAAGATTAAAGCGTACATCAAGACAGACACCGTAAATCAACTTTCTTCCTCTTTTGAAACGCCTCCATTTGGGATATCGGTATAATCATGCACCATCCGGCTATGGAATGAGCTCTGATCTTCGATATTCCCAGAGCGCTATGACTTGTCCTTCTTCAAACGAGGCTAGAGGAGGGTCCTGAAAGTTAGGTCGTAGGTAGCGTCCCCTCAGTGTCCCCTGACATTGCAGAGGTTCATGAGCGACGGTATCCACTTACAATCGGGCTCGTTGGCCTACATGGCAATAAAAAAAAAGATATAATCACGGTACTGTAAAGCAAACCAATGAATGCAGGCCTGGCCACATGGTATAACATGATAGTCGATAATATGACTTCATCCCGATAATAGGTATAATTATGTATGTAGTTAATTATCATATCATTATTACACTGATACGTTGTGTTTAGTCGTGGTTATAATTATATTTTGATATAGTTTTGTAAAATGAAGTTTGAATTGCCGGAGTTACAAAAATGTTGCTGTTATTTTCCGCTAACTACAGGTCTTCTTGTCTGGGGATACTTGAAATTGGTAAGCTTATTTTAACTGTATTTTTTCCGTTGTTTAATTCGATTTTGAGAAATACCTATTGTTATAAACACAATGTTTAGTTTGCACTGGATGTGCCCATGTATGCAACTATGTCAGTTCTGGAGGAATCTTACAAGTTTAATCTAACAAACTTTCCGATTGTCGATTGAGCTGACATTTTCCACGCAGATGTATATAATAGAGCTGAGGTGATGGAGTTGAAAGAAAGAACTCCTGTACAAAACAAGATAGACTTATCGTGTTTGGACTCGTTTTACTTGTCTTGGTTAGCTCTTGACTTCTACATGAAATCCGGTATTTAAAAGCTTATTATTTTTTTTATATACTAGCTGCTGCCCGTGGCCCCTATACCGTAACCCCCAGCAACTAAAATTATATATATATATATTTTTATTGCCACGCAGGCAGACGAGCTAACGGCCCACCTGATCGTAAGCGGTTACCGTCGCTCATGGACCTCTGCATTGCCAGAAGGACTCTCTTCAAGCCTCGTTTGAAGACGGCCAAGTCATAGCGCTCGGCAAACACCGAAAAGGGGAGCTCATTCCATAGCCGGATGGTGCGTGGCAAAAAAGTATTCTTGAAACGAACCGTGGATGACCGCGGTGATTCCAAATAATAGGGATGAACTCCACCTCGACGACGGGTGGTGCGATGACAGAAGGGAGATGTTGGTATCATCTCGAACAATCCCTCCGAACACTCTCCGTGGAAGAGCCGGTACAATATGCAAAGAGACCCGAAGTCTCTTCGTCATATTTTTTCTCGGCAATATATTCGAATTTTTCTCTTCGTAGAAACCGTCCTTAAACTTGAAAGAACATGTTAAGAAAAGAATTGTCCAAATTAACCCAGGCGTTGTTGGGTTATGCACTTAGCAACACATTTTGCGATTATTTTTTTACTATATTATAGTTTTTTTTTTTTGTTTCCAGGTAATCATAGTGATCGAGATCTACTTCTCAATAGTAGATGGCTTCATTTTCTTTCTATACATGGGAATGCGTAACCATCGGAGATATTCAGCATATTTGTTCATGCCATTAGCACTAACAACTATGTTACTGGTCGATTTCATCTTTACTGTGATTTTCTTGGTTGCAGCGCACAAGGTAATTGTTTTTTTTTTTTTTTGGACGGGAGGAAATCGCCGGATTTCCACTCGCCCTCGCTCGAGTGGGGTAAGTGGGGGTTGAACCGTACTAAAACCTCTCGCCGCTCACGCTCGACGTCCGATCCCCGACCGGGACAGAACCCGGCACGACGCTGGTTGGGGTGACAGGACGCGTTCGCGATTGACGTTCACGTATCGCCCCGTCACCGAACGAGATAATTGTTTACTGTTCTCTTTGCTAAACTGTTCTGCTCACTACTGCTATGCTCAGGTCTCCTTAGTAGAGGGATCAGGCATATACTTGCCCTAATTGGCAAAAGGTACTAAATTCGTATACAGTATTTTTTATGCTTGTTCCCGCATTACTTTGGTTTGGTTGGACCAATTTGAATGATTATTGTGTTTGATGAAAGGTGATGGTCGTCATGGGATCCAATTTTTTTTTATTGCCATGTAGACAGACGAGCGAACGGGCCACCTGATCGTAAGTGGTTACCGTCGCTCATGAACCTCTGCAATGTCAGGGGATATTGAGGGGTCGCTACCTACGACCTAATTTTAAGGACCCTCCTCAAGCCTCGTTTGAAGAAGGACAAGTCATAGCGCTCTGGGAATACCGAAGAGGGGAGCTCATTCCATAGCCGGATGGTGCGTGGCAAAAAAGTGATTTTCTTTAAGATCAATAAATTAGGTACTTTCGGGTCTGTGTTCAAAAATGATACTTACTAACGGACAAGATTTCATTATTAGTTCTGAGTTTTTGCCTGTATTTATTTTCTCTGTACGAACCGATTTTGATTCTTTTTTTGAGTAAAAAGTAAAAACTGGTGATTAACATTCGTATCTAGCTAGTTTTTATGTTATACTCAAAGAATGGAAGTCGGTCGTTCTATTTTTGTAATATATTTTGTTTCAGCGTCACCGATCAACAATGAAGGCGTACTATTATTATTTAATAATAATAATGGTAGTGGATATTCTTTTGGCGACGGCTTTTATGTGTATGGAGTTATTTTTTTACAACGGACCTGAATTTGACATCACGACTCCATCAGTTATTCTTATAATAAACTTCTTGTATATAAGTGAGTATTTTAATATGTTTTTTCTTATTGGAACGAAGTTCCTTATCGCGCGTTGTGAAAGGGGGCTAGACGGAAAAAATCTTACGAAAAGTTGTCACGACACTTTTTTTGTTTTAGAAGATTATCGCTAGATGGCGCTGTGATCAAAATCTTTTAAAACACGTTTCTTATCGCGCGTTACGAAAGGAAATATTTTTTAAAAGATACCTTTTAATCGAAAGGAACTTCGTTCTATTCGAGTGTCCCATGACACCTCACAAGTTTTTTTACTACTAATGGGCCGGCGCAACTTCGTCTACGTCACTTTAAATTAAAAGTCTATGTTCTTTCTCAGGGTCTAAAGATTGCCTGTGCCAAATTTTATCAAAATCGATTGAGAGGGTTAAGCGGTAAAGCGTAACAGACAGACTGAGTTACTTTCGCATTTATAGTAGTATTAGTAGGGATTAAATTACTGTTTATTTTGGGTAGAGTTAGACATAGTACAGTGATTGAGAAAGGAACAATGATAGTTGAATTTTAATCTCTGGGGTACCCAAAAAAATTTCTAGAATACGTGTTTAATATTTTTGATTATTTGCGTGCGGGTCATGATTACTAAATTTGACTCCAATTTATGACAGCTCACATTTATAGCTTTTCACGATATCAGCAACGATATCCTTATTCAAATAGTATTTTAAAATAAAATAGTTTAAAGTAGATTTTGAAAAATAAGAAATTGAAACCGTGTAATGTTTATTATCATCATCAAAAAATACAGAATAAGATTGAAATATTTGAGAAGTTAGATTTTTACTTTCTTATTAAATCATCTGTTTCAGGTTCACACGTATATTTCTTCCTCCTAGTGAGCAGCGAAATAAAAAAAATGAAAGAATTAGAAGTGACCATGACCTACAACAACACTGGAGATGTTGAAGTAGCCACTGAAATAGCAAATTAAATGATTTTGAATAAATGTTGTTTTGATTCGTTTATTTTCATTAAATCAGAGCAATAAATGTCTTCACTAATGTTACTACAAGCTTTATCTTAGCTTGCATTGGACGTTACTATATACCTATGTAAGTTCAGGCGGAGAATTACGAGATAAATTTGACCAATTTCTCCGATTGAGTTGAAATTTTGTACGTATATGTATATCAGACAGGATAAAACTACAAGATCAGGATCTAAATAGGTTTGAACCGATTTTAGATTTGATAAAAAATCATGAAATTAGTGTGGCGTAATTAAAAGATAATAGTCGTGGTGCCCGAGTGGTCGAAGCACGTCCTTCCGTACGGAAGGGAAGGGAGGTCGCGGGTTCAAATCCAGCCGGCTTGTACCTCTAATTCTAAATGTGAAAAAGATTTATGTGTAATTTTTCACAACACCACTGGCTAAAAACGGTGAAGGAAAACATCGTAAGGAAACCTGCATGTCGGAAAAGGGTTCTAAATAAAAAAAAATCCTTTGAAGATATGTGAAGTCCCCAATCCGCACTAGGCAAGCGTGGTGGACTATGCCTAATCTCTCTTCTGAGAAGACCTGAGCCCAACAGTGGGCAGTAATGGGTTGGTACAGACAGACAGACAGAATTAAAAGATGGCCCCTAATGAAAAGTAAACGAAGTGACTTTGTTTTATACTAGTATGTACTATGCAGTGATATGCAGGGTGGATCTGTAACTTTGTCTCAGCTGAAGTGGGGTGAATGATCTGCTGAAATAAAACTTAAAACCACTTTTAAAAATATTTTTGCCATAGTATGGAAGTCCGCTCAACGATCAACGACTCGTACAATTTCCATAAAATGTCAGAAATTAAAGTATAACCGATGTCGTTGTTCTGGATCAGCCGAGTACGAAATAAATGCACACACAGTTTGGAAACACTTTATTTATTGTGATTACACAGATTTTATGCTTTTAAACTAATAGAAACGGTGAAGGAAAACATCGTGAGGAAACCTGCATATCGGAAAGGATCTAAAAATCCTTTGAAGATTTGTGAAGTCCCCAATCCGCATTAGGCAAGCGTGGTGAACTATGCCTAACCCCTCTTCGGAGGAGATCTGAGCTCAGCAGTGAGCAGTAATGGGTTGTTACAGTACAGTACAGTACAGTACAAACTAATAGATCGTATTAATAATGTACAATGTTGCGCAGGTCGTTTGACGCGCCCGCTAGCTTGTGTCGAACATGGCATCTATTTTTTTATCTTCTACCATATTAAAACAAAATGTAAAAATTGTCAATAAGCTTAAAACTACCTTCCAGTCTAAGATCTGACGTAACAAGTAAATAACAATGAGGCCGTCGCCAACAACCGATTAAAAAAAAATGGTGTTAAGTTGTATGAACAACAGATTTTGGCATTATCAACAATAATTTAAATATATCGTAACTCGTCACTCGCTTATCACTATGATGTTGTCTTTAAACAGAGATGTTGTGAAGTTTATTATAAACATTAATAAAATAATTAATATATTGTTTTATATTAGACGATATTAATGATGTGTAAGCTAAAAAAGTGCTGTTATTGTCTACCCCTTACAAAAGGGTTCTTTTTTTGGGGATGTTTAAAATTGGTAAGATAATATAGTCACTTTCATCTTGAGATTATACGTATAAGGTTTTTTTAAATATATAGTATGCTAGCCAAATGAGTCAGTTTCCAGCTAGAATACGCCATCGAAGTGCTCTCATCGTATTTTATACAAGCTTTATATTAACTTGCACTGGATGTAACTATGTGAGTTTTGGAGGAATCTTGCGAGCTAAATTTGACAAACTTCCGATTGTACTGACAATTTGCACACAGATGTATTTCACGTGACAATGCAATAATATGACAAAATGGCGCTGATCTGATGATGAATTCGAAAGGTGGTCGTAGGAACTCTTTCCTGAACAAAGACTAACTGAACTTTTATGCTAAACAATATAAACCCGTCGTGTTTGGATTCGTATTACTTTTGTATTAGCTAGCACTCTAATACATGATACCCAGGATCTTAAAAGCTTGTATTTTAAAAGTTATCTAAATTATTTTAGAAAACGGAAACTTAAATTAACTGAACTGAAAACTATTTTAAATAAATTATATTTATTCTATTTTAGAGTTGTTATAATGCTTATATCATTCACGAATAACGTTGAACTTGGTTATGAAATTGAATTTTTTAAGCAAAATTATTACCTGTGACGAAAATGTTGGTCGTTATTGATTTTTCCTTTTTTTTCAGATTACAATCCCAAGTGAGGCAAATTATTCAGTATCGTTGGTTCAAGTTACAATTGCGTTTTTAAGAAAGAAAGAGGACTTAGACTACAGATTTCTCTTTTTGTTTTTACCAATAATGACATTGATATTTTTACTGAGCGACTTTTGATTTACCGTCGCTACTATGATTGCTGCTTATAAGGTAAATTCAAATACTTTTAATGTCAAGTTTTGTTGAAAATCCTTTGAAGTCCTCAATTGGGCAAGGGTCGTAGACTATGTCTAATCCCTCTTCTGAGAGACCTGAGCCCAGCAGTGGGCAGCCATGGGTTGTTACAGTACTTTATCTACAGTTAAAAGCGCTATTTTTGTAGTTATTATTTGAAAAATCAGTGATTCAAAGGATTTTTGCACGAGAGCGATGAATTCACTTGTACTTACTTTTAATTTTTGAGTTTCAATATCTACTGCAAAACTTTATTATTATTATGATCTATATTTTATACACATAGACATAGTTCTTATCAGCGTGTCAAAGTTCATGCTAATTAGTTTTACGAAATAATATTCACATACTATAAAATATAGTAATTGTAGATATACCTACGTAATTAAAAACTGGATATAGACAGCGTAGGACCAGGATCCAGATTTCACAACTTTTGTCATAACATTCGCATATTTTTTTACGAATGCGAATACGATTTGTTACGTCCCTACCATGTAAATTGTACTCCGATTATTGAATCGAAAGTGGCTACCGACGCTCATGGAGTACATTCTTCATTCTTCTTGAGCTTTTAATGTAGACTGTGAAGGTCAAGAATAGACTAGTAACACAGTCTAGTTTCATAAACATAGTATTTAAAGAAGACTCATAAAGTCGCTAAAAGCTAAAAATTAAAAGTCAATGTGACAGTGAATTAGCCACATATAATATCAATAATAGGGTGCCCAAACTAGATGCTCGCTTTATATGTGTTATACGTGCGATTTCCAATATCAATTTAGTTTTTCTTTATTAATTACGAGCAATTAGTTCATGATCATTACATGTGTAGGATTATATAATCAAGTATGTGATTCCATAAATATTTTATAAAAAAATATAATTGTTAACGAGAAATACATGTTTATTTGAAAAGTGACCCCAGATATTGGCAACTTTCATACATTTTGTATATAAAAATTAAAATTTCGAACAATTTTAGATTAATATTTTTTGAATCTATTTTTCATCATTATATTTAATGTAATAACTATCGAAATTGATATTATTATAAAGCTGGAGAATTATTCCATTTATTTATATATAACACCGGAAATAAAAAAATGTCGCGATTTACTACAATTTGGAAGTTGTCATTAATTGGACTTTGCTCTTAATTGGGTTGGGCACCCTATAATGTTTTAATAGAAATTTGAAATGAGACGTCACGACATCAAACTCTTATTGTGGCTTATTATACTGACAGATACTAAATTGTCCCATTGCAGGAAAAAGGATTGTCTCTTTCTATCCATGTAATTTTCATTGTTATCTCTTTCACTCACGACTTTAGCGATTTTTCTACTATAATAATGCTTTAATCGTGTTTCTAGTTTTGATCGCAGATTATAAATGAAAACATAGGTATGTTTTCTTTTCCAGAAAAATGACAAATTGATGAAATTCTACTGCGTTTGTTTGTTGATTATTATGTCTTTATGTTTTGGTTCTTCATTGTTTGTATTAGGCTTATTACATTGTGTATTTGCCGAGTCTGTTGAAATATTCCTGGGGACAGTGGCCACTCTTGGTGCAAGTTTCTTAAGTATTTGTAAGTTCTTTATTTACTTTGTAAGCTACTTAAAAACGTATCTCATTTCATAATTTTGTTGATGGTTCTTACTTCATAGTTTTCTGATTTTTTTTTCATTTATTTTGAAAAAGATCATGATTAGATTTTTACGTTATTATATTGAGTGAATCGATTTAGATTTTTTTTAAACTTTGTACTTTTAAAGTAGTTCAATAGATTTGACTACTAATTGATGAGTTACTGTTATAAAGGAAATATACGCTTACATTTACTTAAGTGAAAAGTTCCATTTAAAAATTTAATTAATTTTGATAATGAAATTATTCTGTTTCAGCAACACAAGTTTACTTCCTTATTTTGGTTAATAGCGTCAGTAATAAAGTTAAAGAGACTTATATCGAAATGAAGACCAGAAACAATGATCAGGAATCGAACGAAGTTGAAGAAATACATTAAAATGACACTAAAAGTACAAAATAATACATAAATTTTGATGTTTCATTATTTAAAAATAAATATATTATTAATTACTAATGCAAGCTGACCCGCACTACTTTGTCTGCGTCACATAAGATGGAATAAATAAGAGAGTTCCCGTAAATTTACTCACCGTTAAAAAAACGCTAAGGTTGAAAGGTGTGAGTGGTAAGACGAGAATACAGATATTTTTTAAAGATTTAACACTATGTATAGCACACATAATATGTAACAAAAATCCTGTTGTTCCTTCTACCCACGTATTAAGATTCGGCACAAGTATATAATAAAGCTAGTAGTCTTTTATAAAAAAACGTTCAACTAAAATAATTAGAATAAATATTTAATTATTAATAACTGTATATTCATTTATTTTTTTATATTTATAATGTTTACATTATTTGTTATCTCTGCAATTCTGCATAGGGGGATGCAGTCGTACCTAAAAAATATCCAAAAGATTTACCAAATATACCTCTAAGATGATGATGATGTAGAATAATAAGAACAGGTTTAATACTTCAACGTGGTGAAAGGAAGTAGTTACAAAACAATTTTGTTCTCGTTTTGTCCCCTAACAAATGACAGAGCCTGTTTTTGAAGGTTTATAATACTGAATAGGTTAGGAATTTATTTGTTTTACGCGTGTATTGTAGGGGAGACTTGGATATTACAACGCCGCATAATTCCACGCCTCAATTACTTGTAATCGTGTTTTTTTATAACTTTTGTTGCACTATTGTGTACAATTAACGAATGAAATAATTATTGTTAAATTTTTTGAAGTATTTACTATGCGGTATTACATTTTTTTACACGTTCGTTTTCAAATAATGAATGGCAAGCACTGTTTGCAATTTGTAATAAATAAGTAAGAGGTCATTGTTTGAATTTCCAAATTCAATAATTATTTGAGGCTGTATTTTTTGTACTAGCGATACTTCTACTGAGGAGACCTGAACAGCAATAGTGGGCAGTGGGTTGTTAAAGTACAGTGCTGTACTGTAACAACCCATTACTGCCCACTGCTGAGCCCAGATCTCCTCCGAAGAGGTGTACTTAACCAATGCGGACTTCACATATCTTCGAAGGATTTTAGAATAATTTTCCGATAAGTATACAGGTTTCCTCACGATTTTTTCCTTCATCGTTTTCAGCCAGTGGTGTCGTGAAAAATTACAATTAAAATTGCGACTTCCTGTACAAGACAAGTGCTTCAACCACTCGCCCATCACGACTAAAGTACAGTACTAACAACGATATCAACGAACCACATAAGTTCGTACACCAAACGCGTAAAACAAACCCACACCTTAATGTTTATACCTACATCTATTACTATAAAGCCTTCACGTGGCCACTCGCTTGCCACTTACGTATTTCAAGTGGATCCATTGTCTAGACTCTCCGTTAATATTCTCGGAACTTTGTTTTATCGGGTTTTCAACAGATTTTTTTATTGGAACCGACATGGAGTATTGGAATAAGTGCTCTTCATAGAGTATGAGTTTGTATGTTACTAAAGTATTATATGGTTCCATTGTTTCATGAAATTTGCCTCTAAAGATTGGAACTAAAACCTATTGATTTTGATGATATACTTTTCAAAGGTTTCATGATACTTTTTTTTTTTTTTCCAGTTGGAGGAAATCACCGGATCCCCGCCCGCCCCGCGGGCGGGGTATGTGGGAGTTGAACCGCACTAAAACCTCCAACCGCTCACACTCAGCGTCCGAACCCCGGCTGAGGCCAGAACCCAGCACAGGGTTTGGAGGGACGGCGCGACGCGTTACGCCATCGGCATGCTTTCCCGTCGCTCCGTCCCCGGACGCCAAACCGGTAGCCGCCGGCGAATACGGCCACCGGCTCTCTCGGTCGGCGGGCTATCCGAAGCCCGCCAAGATGGCTGGACCGCGTGTCACCCTCCCACGGAATACCCCGCTGGGTCAGAACCAGCGTGGGTCGGGGAGCGCGGTCCGCCATCCCCCGGATGCTCTTACGCTAAGGGCGTGCTGAGCGAGACACGGCACCTTCTTGGGTCCCCGCTCGCACTCACATGCGTTGGGGACCCGAAACTCTTAGGGGGCCAGAATCCGGGCGAGATCCCGGTTCCGGCCCCCTGCTCGACGGCGGCGGGTTGGTAAGTTGAGAGTGGCATACAGCCTCTCTCTCTCAGCCCCCGCCACCTGCTTCTGCGAGATGGTGGACTCGCAGAAGTCGAGCATCGCCTTCCAGGACTCGTCGCTCTCGAGCATCGACGCCGCGACGCCCGGGAGCGACAAGTCCGGACCTATTTGTTGGACCAGGAGACAGCGCTGCCTCTCCCATGCGGGGCAGCGCGCGAGCGTATGCTCCGGCGTGTCCTGGTCGCATCCCACGCAATGGTGGCACCTCGCCGTCGGCTCGGCCTTGATCCGGTGCAGATACCGACCGAAGCACCCGTGCCCGGTCAGCATCTGCACCATCCAGAAGGTGAGGCGTCCTGCGCCACGACCCACCCAATCATCCAGGATCGGGCGGATCGCCTCGACGGTCCGTAGACCCCATGTGGGGTTAGCGAGACGTCTCTTCCACGCTTCCGTCACGGACCGCCGAGATTGGACCTTCCTATCGCGAACAGCTTCCCGCAGGGGACGCACCACGCCCCGGGCGCGGAGGTCACATCGTCAGCGATAATCGCCAGCGAGCGCCTCCGCCTCCAGCTCCCAGGGCGGCGTCCCCGCCAGCACGCACGCCGCCTCAAAAGCGACGGTGCGGTACCCGCGGATGGCCCTAATAGCTACAATGCGCTGTGGCCGACGCAGGAATCGGGCGATATATTTTCGCACCCGTGCGTCGGCCCAGACGGGCGCACCGTATAGGGCCATCGATCGCACCACCCCCGCATAGAGGCGGCGCACTGCGTGGCTGGGCCCCCCGACATTCGGGAGCAACCGACCGAGTTGGCCGGCCGTCCTCATCAGTCGGGGGACCAGGTTCGCGAAATGGGCCTGGAAGGTCCAACGGCTATCCAACACGAGGCCGAGGTACTTCAGCTGCACCCCGACCTCAATCTGGACGCCTCCAACCATTATTTGGGCGTCGACCGGCGGCACAGCCCCAGCCCCGTGGAACCACAGGGCCTGGGATTTGTGCAGCGCCACGTCGAGGCCCAACCTCCTTATTTTGCCGACGACGAGGGCCACCCCCGCTGTGGCAAGACGGGCAGACTCTCGGAAGTCATCCCCCCGGGCCACGACCAAAGTGTCGTCCGCGTAGCAGATAACGCTAAGGCCCGGGAGGAGGGCGCCCCTCAGCACCCAGTCGTACCCGATATTCCACAGCAGAGGTCCAAGAACGGACCCCTGTGGAACACCGCGCACGACCTGGAACCGGTGCAAGGTCCCACCGTACCCGGTACACATGACCGACCTGCCCTCCAGGTAGGAGCCGATCAGCCGGCGGAGATAGAGGGGCACTCCATGCCTCTCCAGTGCCCCCCCAATCACGGACCAGGGCAGGGTGTTAAAGGCATTGGCGATGTCGAGCGACACCGCCAAGGCCACCCCACCCTGGGAGACGGCCTCCTCCGAGAGGGCCCGGACACGTAGAATTGCGTCTACGGTCGAACGACCCTCCCGGAAGCCGTACTGCTCCGCCGACAGATCGGGTCCAACCCCGACCAGGTGCTGGACGATGCGGGCGGCCAGAACGCGTTCCAGCAATTTGCCCACCTCGTCCAGCAGCACGATGGGACGGTAACCGGCGGCTGAGTCCGCCGGGCGCCCCTCTTTCCGCAAGAGGACCAGTCTGCCCGTCCTCCAGAGCGAGGGAAACCGTCCCGACTCCAGGCAAGAATTGAAAAGCCTGAGGAGTCGGTCCCCTAGGGCATTGATGGCCAAGGCCAGGACCCGGCCGTGGATGCCGTCTGGGCCGGGGGCCGTGTCCTTTACACTCATCCGTGTCACGGCCACATGGAGCTCATCTCTGGTGATATGAGGCACCTCAGCAGTGGCTTCACCGCCGGTGTTATCCGGCGGCTCACCCATAGCAGGCGGCGTAAATCCGGCCTGCTCCTGCGGGAACAGCGTCGAGACGATGTCCCGCAGCTGCTGAGGCGGGAGACGCTCAGTCAGGGGAGGCGCCCACGGACGCAACTTTCCACGCACCAACTTGTACGGGCGCCCCCACGGGTCCCCGTCGAGCGTCCCCACGAGAGCCTCCATGTTCCTCTCCTTGGCCTGCTTGATGGCCAGCCGCATGGCGCTCCTCGCTTCCGCGTACTCGCCATACAGCCGGTCCTCCTCCTCCGCGAACGCGACGGGATCGTCGCGACGCGCGAGGATGCGGCGGCGATGTCGGGCGCACCGGCGCCTCGCCCGGACGCATACAGCACGAAGCTGCGCTATCTCGGGCGACCACCAGTACGCCGACTTGCTCGGAGGCCGAGGGCCGACCCGAGGCATCGAAGCATCGCTAATGCGATGCATCGTGTCCCGGAGCCATAGCGCCTCGACCTCCACATCCACAGGGTGTGGACGCATGGGCGTCCACGCCGCCACAGTGGAGGCTTCCATCAAGGGTTTCATGATACTAAGGTTTTTTTTTTAATTTATTGCCACACAAAACACGTTACAAGCAATATGAAATAAAGTATTACAAGGTTTTATGACAACAACTGGCTTGAAACATAAAACATGTATGCACTACAAAAGCAGATACTTAATATTAATTATGTTGACGAGTAGACTGATACTTAAAATTAAGATTTTTTTAAAATTCGCTATTAATATTCTAATGATGAATAAACGGTAAAACATAATACAATTAGAATGCGTAACGCAAACATTAAAACATAAAACTGGTACCTAGACTAGGTACTGGTAACTAGACAGATCAGATCAGGGATCATTCAGATGTTTGATGGCAGATCAGAGTATCGAGGGAACCTTGAAGAAAGGAAGTTAGTTGCTTTAAATTTTGTAAAAATGATTAGATACTTATTACTTATTAGCCACTTCCAAAAGGAAGGTACTTACTCAATTCTCAATTTTTTTATGCTTTTCCTTCATAACTTTACTTTGGGTAGACTGATTTGAATGATTCTGGTGTCTGTGTTCAGTTTCTGAACGTAAACTCAACGTGGTTTCCGTTTCCACAAAGGGGCCGCCATGACACCTTATTACTTTCGACCAGCCGGTGACGAGAGCATGCCTATTTGTCTAATTCATCAGTTTTCCTTTCATAAACTTATTAATTTCAATAAAGATCTAAAACAAGTATACAGTCCACTTATTCAATGAGGACAGTCCAACAGTCTGAAAGGTGATGGTCGTCATAGGGTCCCATTTATTTTTTTAATATTGAACGAAGTACTTTTGTATCTGTGTTTAAACATACTTTTTTTTATTGCAAGGTATATAAACGAGCCTACGGCCCACTTGATGATACGCGAACCGTCGCTCATGAACCTCTGCAATGCCAGGGCAAATATATTTTTTTTACTATCAATATTTCAATGGAAGTCTGTCGTTTTAATGTTTGCATAATATTATTTTTAATTAATAATCATAATAAATATTCACGTAAAGGTCAAGGTTATTAGTGGAAAATTTGTGTAAAGTTTGCTTGGACCAGTTTTAGTGTATATTGAAAATCGATTAGTACAAAACTCTTCATCCTATACAAACATGAGTTGAGAGGTAAGCTTGATGGATTATTTATGATTTTATTGAGAATATGGGTTCGTACTAAAGTAAAATACAACACTATTTTAGATATTTCTTGTTAAGTCGTAAAGGTATTTAATATATTGAAGAATTTACTTGGGAATTTAAAGATAGTTTTGTAGCAGCACTAAGACATTATACCAATTTGGAAAAATGACTGAAAATTGGAAGACAAATTTTATAAGAAGTATTTTCAATCTGTAAATTTCAGATTTTAACTTTTTACTTTATTATAATTACCATATGTATGATATTCCGTGGAGCTGAAAAACTTACCGTTCGTCGGTCGGCCCGTCCGCGAAGCGAAGCCTTGGTCGCCGTCGTTGGTGAAGTCCTCACAAATTCCGTGGAATATATCACACAGTCCAAACGTCGCTGGTGAAGTCTTGGGTGTGTAGTTTTTGCACTAACAGGAGTGTGAACCTTCGCGTCGGATAATAATTAAAACGTTCGCAAGTGCCGCTGTTGCTTGCGCGTTCAAACATGAGGTCTACCTATTTTTTTTGTGTTCGCGATAGCCAATGAGCGCGCGACGCACTAGGCTTCTGGCTACCAGAACGAACGGCTTGTCTACAGTCCACGGAAACATACTCTGATAAAACTATATCTTGTGTGTGTGTGTGCAGTATTGCAGCTCAGTATTACGACCAATAATAACAAGAACAAGAAAATATAACTAAAATCTAAAACCTCTGAACACGATATCTGGAAAGTACGGAACACCATGCTTTAACCAAGAAACGACTTACTCAGAATTATCATTATTTTCTTTACTTAAACCTAAATAAACTTCTGCGGAAATACAGCAAACATTATACTCATAACTTTGAGCAAAAACAGTTAATTATAATTCATGTTTTACTTGCAAGACTCAAAGGTTAAGCTATTCGGTTCAATTTCAAAAATCCACACGCAAAAGTTAAATTAAAGTCGAGAACTAAATTAATTAAGTAAGAGTTCTTTAATCACGAGCCACTTGGTTTGAACCAGATTAAAATCTTACGGGAATTCCTCTTTGTATGGCTTTTCTCTCCCGCTTTAGGGTTCCGGTTTCTTAAAGATTAAGATGGCACCATTGTTAAATGAATTGTTTGCTCGGATATTTATTTGTCGGTCAAATTATTCGCCATTGACATTGCAGAGGTCGAACTTACGATCAGGTGATCTTTTGGGATTTAACCAATAGAAACGGGTATCAAATATGCTGTTTAAAAATGAGTTAACCATCGTTAACTCATGATTCAAACTAGTTCTAACGTTACCGATAATTTTGCGCAGACTAGTTTGAAACAATATATTTTAGTACAAAAGTCACAACATGTAATAAAATGAAACAAAAAAACTTGATAGGTGAAAAAACATGAGACACCCCAATAGAACGAAGTTCCTTTCGATTTAAAGATATCTTTTTTTTTTTCCTAACGTAACGCGCGATAAGGAACGTGTTTTAAAAGATTTTGATCACAGCGCCATCTAGCGATAATCATCTAATACAAAAATAACGAACGTGTCAAGACATATCGTAAGATTTTTTTCCGTCAAGCCCCCTTTCGATAACACGCGATAAGGAACTTCGTTCCAATAAAAACAAAAGAAATCGAACTTGCAGGGAAGAAAATTTAAGTAAACTTTCGTTAAGAGTCTTTTAAAAAACTGTTTTTTGTAATCTATGACAGAGCGTCATTTGTTAATCTTGTTCGGAACCCACAATGCATCAGTATAGCTCGCAGTTTTCCGACTTTATTTTCATTTTTAAATTTGTGCACTGATGCGATACGATTGTCGAAAGAATTTGGGAATTTGCGTATTGCAATGTTTTGTTTTTTTTACTTATTAAGCCAACCGATACTGTATTGGGAGAATTTTTCGTCATAATATTAAGTTTTCTAGTTTAAGTGTCGTTTGATAAAACGTTACTGGTCATATTTGACCTTCAACTATCAATCCCTATATTATAAATGCGAAAATAACTCTGTCTGTCGGTCTGTTACGCTTTACTGCTTAAACCTCTCAACCGATTTTGATGAAATTTGGCACAGATAATCTTTACATCCTGAAACATAACTTTTATTGCGAAAAAAAGGGATGAAGAAAGTATCGGGTTATAGAGATCACGCAGACCACGTCGCTGGTAGCAGCTAGTATATATATGTCACCGGAAAATACGAAGAAATGTTACTTGTTCTAAGTTCCGTTAAGTTTCTACGGAACGTAACAAGTTTCGTACGATAACAAGTCGTCGCCTCAGTGCTTGTTTGGCCAATCTGTCATTTTTTACGAAAATGACTTTTTAATAATAATTTTTTTTAATTATAAAGAATAAAATTTCCATCCGACTGGTAAAATATTTTTTTTAAATATTGAATTCTAAAACAATAAAAATCTCATTTATTTTTTTTCTCAACACGGCACTTAACGAAATTTCCGTGCTTGTTTGCTGTCTCCTGTAAAATTTGCTCGAGTGCAGATTGGCCAAACAAGCACTGAGGCGACGAAGTGGCAGTTAATTTGTGTTATTTACCATTGTTTATCAGCATACTAACCTAACTTAACCCAAAATTGTTGCGAAAATAATTTTACCTTAAATGGAAGTTTGTCGTTTTCATTTTGTAGGAAAAATTTTATTTACGTAAATCAAGTCTTTAAGCGTACGAAACTTGTTAAGTTCCGTAGAAACTTAACGGAAGTTACAAGTGACATTTCGTATTTTCCGGTGATATATATAGAACCATCATTAAAAATAATCTGTATAGGAAATCAAGAAAAGATCGAGACAGAATGAGCTATAAGTACAGATTAACTTCAACTCTATTCCTTTAGCTTTAAATACAGATTAATATATACTCAATTCCTTTTATAACCCAACCTTCACATAAAACGGGTCACGCCCGCTTCGTGTTTTTCCTCTGTTTCTTAATTGATACTCACTGTAATGGTCGAGTAATTATCATTAGGACTTGTTTGTTCTTGTTAAAGACTTGAAATATCTGTTTTTTGATAAACTTATTAGATCTGAATCAATTACTTCAAGCTTCTTTGATGTTCTAAAATATATGATTTACAAAATTTGAAATAATGGTATATTTTTACTATGTATTAATACGTTTATCTTCATATGAACCGATATTGTACATACTAAATTCTCAACTCATTTTTATTATATTAGCAAGTAAATTATCAAGCAGCCCTTTTAATATAAAGTTGCCATTTATGTTCATGAATCTCCGTAATGCTAGTACACAGCGACGTCACCCTCTATTATAAAGGATTTTGTTAACCTCATTTGGAACAGGACTTATGATGACTTATAATGATACGTCATCAGTGGCGAGGGATATACACAACCTCATTCCTTTCAGCTTTCTCCTCGATAAATAATCATTGATTAACAAGAGATAGCAGAGACTCTTTTAGGGCACTTAATGATAAATTCATTGATAAAAATACATTTTAACTTTTTTTTTGTTGGACCTCAGTGTCCGAACCCCAGCTTACGCCAGAACACAACACGGGGTTATGCAGGACGGCACGACACGTTACGCACTACGGCACTATTTCCCGACGCACCGCTCCCACGCTTATACTTATAATCTTTTATATCGGCTTTCCTCTAGAAGAAATAGATATTTCACCACAGTAATATATAAATACGAAAAATAAAATCATAAAATAAAATAATATTAATGAAAACGACCGACTTTCATTGAAATATTGTCCGTTAAATAAAATTTTTAAACATGAATTTAAATATAAAACCTTTGACGACCATCATTTTTCATCACCAGAATCATTCAAATCGGTTCACACAAATTAAAGTTATGAAGGAACAAAAATAAAAAATACAGTCGAATTCGACTTGACAAAAATTTGACTGGATTCGAAAAAGGAGGAGGTACTATTACGTACAATTGAGTACCTCCTCATTTTTGAAGTCGGTCAATAAATAGGACCTCAACCTTATATAATGAATACAAACACTAATCCAGTAGGCCAAGACCTCAAAAATCAAATGGTAAATTTCATAGGAAACATTTTACATTTAACTGCCTACAGAATGTTTTTGGATCGAATCGCGCCAAAGAAATTTCTGTGTCGTTATGAACTGAAAACGGGCGCAATGACCTATGGCATTTTAATGGCGGTAAGTCCAATTAAACCAATTATTTCAGGTAATTAAAATGTTTGATGATTGTTTTGACAACAACTGATCGTTACGGGCTAGTTGTTTGATTTGAACAAAATAGTGAACATAAACATAAATGAGAATCTTGTGAAAGCAGAAAAAGAAAAATTTCTAAAATTATTAAATTATTATTATTATTTGGACTTGGCCCACGAGGTGACCGACATGTGGCACGTATCTGTGCACGGTCTAATAGCGAAAAGCTTCGACCAACATCTAGAGTAGCTCTCGCTCCCCGGCTGGGTAAAGGGCCTGATCCAGAAGGCGGTCGTTCTTGACACGGCGCGTATTGTGAGAAGGTTCCTCTCTCTTGAGCCCTGACCACTGATGGCTTGGGTCGTATACCCCGTCTCCAGTGGCCCTCTGTTTTTTTTATTGTATTTTTAAATTTATTTTTTTGTAAGTGTTTTTTTTTTAATATTATGTAGAAAATAAGCTAATAAATGATTATGGGAATGTATGTAATAATTTATATTAAAGAAAACTTTTCAATACATTTTTTTAAGATCCTGAATATCATGTAGCGGCGAAGTACTGACTAAGACAAATAAAACAAGTCCAAACACGGCGGGTCTATCTTGTTTAGTACTCAAGTTCTTTTGGCCACCTTCCGAATGCATCATCAGATCAGCTCCATTCTAATTGTCATATTGTTACGTGATATACATTTGCAAGAAAAGTTTTAGCACAATCCGAAATGTCAAATTTAGCTTGTAAGATTCCACCCGAACTTACATGGGTACATAGTTACATACAGTGCAAATTAATATAAAGCTTGTAATAATCGAAACCGCGACCTTAGGTAAAAGAAGTGTTGTAGACTTTCAATCAAAGACTGTGGGTTTTTTTTTTTTTTGTTTTCGAGGAAATCGCTGGATCCGTCCGAACCCCGGCTGAGGCCAGAACCCAGCACGGGGTTATGCGGGGTGGCGCGACGCGTTACGCACTGCGGCACACTTTCCCGTCGCGAAAGACTGTGGGTACAGGGGACTTATGGCCAAAGGCAGATCTCCGACCGGGCGAGGTAGTGTATGCCCGGTCAGGCCGAAGCCCACAGTAGTAGATTTCAAAGGTCGTATATATGCGAAGATTTCTGCAAATGTCGTCACCGCGATTCAGGATCTTGCGCGCTATTATTGGTCGCCACAAAGACTTATAGAAAAAATCGTCTGATGATAATATGTAATCCATAATACTACTACATTACGATATAAAGCACTCAACCAAACAAACTTTTCTGCTGCATAACATTATTCAAATAGAAAAGTAAACTTGCTCCAATAAAACTTACTTTATCTGAAATCTTCGGTTCAATTTTGAATTCAAGATTAAACGAAGCCTAATCATATAAGTATGATTCGATAATCCAACGGTCTGGTGAAGTTGGGATTGTATATGGAGCATAAAAAATTAATGGCAGCTTCATAAAATTGTAATAGATAGTATTTATGCGTTAGATAAAGCTGTAGAACTAAAACAGTGTAACGGACCTATAGCGCTAAATCCTGAATCGCGCTATCGAAATTTTCTACGTTCGGCGACATATACAGGGTGATTTTTTAAAGATGGTACATATTGAAGGAGTGTGATCAGTACTGTAACAACCCATTACTGCCCACTGTTGGGCTCAGGTCTCCTCCGAAGAGGGGTTAGGCATAGTCCACCACGCTTGCCTAATGCGGATTGGGGACTTCACATATCTTCAAAGGATTTTTAGAACCCTTTTCCGATATGCAGGTTTCCTCACGATGTTTTCCTTCACCGTTTTTAGCCAGTGGTGTTGTGAAAAATTGCACATAAATCTTTTTCATATTAAGATTTAGAGTTACAAGCCGGCCGGTTTTGAACCCGTGACCTCCCGTACGGAAGGCAAGCGCTTCAACCACTCGGCCACCACGACTATTGTGATCAGTACTCTGTTCTAATATAAATAAAAATAGGCAAAATTACAAAAAAAATATTGGAGAAATCTAAATTCGACAAAACTACCTCAAACATAAAGAATTTCGGCTAAAAGAGTGTTGACTAACAACCTCTAGTGATCTCCCGCACCCCACACCTCCGCCACAACCACCAGCTGTCGAAAAACCATCATTTTGCAAGAATTTTAGATATTTTTAAGTTGCGATTACTAAAGCATTATACCATATTCTTTGGTAATATTTTTTTACTGGTTGTATATAACCATCGGCTATCATGACCTTCAATATGTACCCTCACTAAAAAATCACCCTGTATACATACAACATCTTAAATATATTAGACTGGGCTTCAGCCTGACAGGGTATATACTATCTCCTCTCCTGCAATGTCATGAGGCACTTAAGTACGACCTACCGTATGGTATTGGACACTAAGCCAAACCTTTGCGTTGAGACACTGTGGAAGGTATTTGATAAGAAAAGAATTAGCGACCGGCCTTATTTACGCAGTTTCTATAGTAATTAATACGCTTACTGATATCAAATTATAATCCCAAACTAGGTATATATATAAACTCTAAGATAACTATGAATATTCTAGAATCCCTTGGTACAATATCCAAAGGCGATGTTGTATTACCTAGATAGTTGATACGAAAACAAAATTCCTTTGATCTCATACATTATCTGTTTTGATTACCGTGTGTAGTAATCTTGGTTCTCAAACAAGTTATTATCCAGAAATATAGATGGTGAAATTTGGAGGACTCCAGGGCAGGACTCTTAATAAACATTTTACCGACTTTTTTTCTGAAAGCTTTCGATTTTTAGCTGGTTTGATTACCGAGTGTGAAGTGTAGTCTAAACATTTGAATGCAGTTGTATTTCTGTTCAGAAATCGTTAAAAACGTAATCAAACTAGTAGTTATTGTGCTATTCGTCAAAAACGGAAGTTGGTCGTTTTAATTTTTGTTACAAAATATATAATAATGCTGATACAATTTATAGAAGACTTTACCATTAAAATTACTTAGATAAGAGCAGAATATTGAAATAGGTAATAATAATACGAAAAATGGGTGCAACTGACTGCAGGTTTAACTTTAGAACTACTGAAAGAAAATTAGATCCTGATCAATTTATTGATTTAAAAAAGAATCATCTCAATTGTTTATTTGAGATATTTTTAGAAGTCGGTCAAAAGTTGACTGAGAAACAATTCAGAGTCGACAACTGAAGTTTAGCTCGAAGGCAATCGAGCTAATAATATACAAAGGACTTGTCGAAAGTTTCAAAAGAGCTTTTAAGAGTACGTCTCTAAACTTTTGTTTCCTCGAAATATAATAATATAAAGAGACAAAATGTCATAACTAATGGATGATAAAATTAAGAACATTGTTTTAATGAACAACAACCATTGAAAGATGTCCAGTTGGAAATTGAGAATACCAGATATATAAAATAATAATCTGTACTGCTTTTGCAGAAGCTATGTAATCACATCATTATTTTCGTAGAATTTACAGCGATAAACAATCAAAAAAAACTTGAGAGGTCACGGGACATCCAGATAGAACGAAGTTCCTTTCGATTACAACGTATCTCATAAAAAATATTTCCTTTCGTAACGCGCGATAAGGAACGTGTTGTAAAATATTTGATCACAGCGCCATCTAGCATTAATCATATAAAACAAACTATGGAATTGTTTTAAAATATTTTGATCACAGCGCCATCTAGCGATAATCATCTAAAACAAAAAGTGTCGTGACAACTTTTCGTAAGAATTTTTTCCGTCTAGCCCCCTTTCACAACGCGCGATAAGGAACTTCGTTCCAATAATTTTCATTGATTAAATGTAAAGAACTTAAATCATATACCTACTCAAAAAGTGTATATAGGTCATCTTTACAATACAATCTGAAATAAACACTAATACGATTCTTATTTTACCGTAATCGAAAACCTTGAAAGCGAGGTTTATTTTATCTAACAGCATTTTACTTCAAAAACCTCGTTCCAAAATCCTTGCAATGTCAAATCGTTTAGGAAACGACAGCAGAAAACTGGGTGGAGTGCAATTTGCTTTGTAATGTGGAATATATTGACAATATTACCCGGAAACGACATATGTATTTGACATGATTCAGCGAAACGTCACACGGCTCGCAACATATGCTGTTTATTAATTTTGGATCTCTATATGTTTGGTTTAAACGTGATTTAAGATGGTTGCGTTAGAATTTGTTTTTATACTAATAATGGCTAAAATCTGCACTACAAAAATATTCAGTTTTTTATTTATTTTCACACCTTGGGTTACATTCAGAGACTTTCGATATGGTTCCCATTTTTTTCTCAATATTAGGTAATATAGCATTCCCTGGTAAATGGACTATCCAATACTGAAAGAAGTTTTCAAATCAGCTTTTCTTGAGATAAGTGCATTCAAAAAGAGAAACTACAGATTTACAACATTGGTAGGTATAGATTGTTGTACGAGCCCACCTTTCATCATTATTTGTCTATTCCTAACGTTACGTAGTGATATTTATAAAATAGTTCGGTTTCAAATACAGGGAATGGGTATGGTGAAACCTAGTAATTTATGTTTGGTGAAACTTGAGATTAGGTCCGCCGTAAGCTTGTCTATCTACGGTATATACAGAGAAAAAAAGAAGATTATACAGGGAGGATCTGTAACTTTGGACAATCTGACGTGGGGTTAATGACCCGTCGAAATACAACTTGTCACCATTTTTATTTTTTGGATCGGTTAAACTTTTTTTATCTGACATTGTATGGAAATTTACGACTATAGTTGCGGACTTCCATACTATGATGAAAAAAAAAATTTATCCAATTCCTTAAATAAAAGTGGTTTTAAGTTGTATTTCGACAGGTCATTCACCCCACGTCAGATTGTCCAAAGTTACAGATCCACCCTGTATAATAGTATTATGCCTAGCCTTTGTCTAGCAGTTTTCCTTTACGGGATTGATGCCGATAATGATAGTGATATTAACTTCTTTTTCAGAGCGCAATGAGCATAATGGCCATAGCAATGATAGGTGTGACCGCATCTTCTATAGTGAAAAACCAGTGCCGCTCCTCAGTCAGTTACAGAATAACCGGGATAATTTACAGCGTGTTCATGGTTTTAGTTCATCTATGGCTGATTTGGGGTGTCAAAAGGGTTCGTATACTTATTACTTTATTAACAACTTAAGCTTTTTCTCGGGTTCCTGGATAGGTTAAGGCAAAATCGAATCAAAACGAAATCAAAATTCATTAGAAAAACCATATTTTTAGAAAGATTCACAGACACCGTATCTTTTTGTTTTTTAGTTGGATGAAGTCACCGTATCCCCGCCACCACTACCGGGTATGTGGGAGTTGAACCGCACTAAAACCTCCAACCGCTCACTCTCAGCGTCCGAACCCCGGCTGAGGGCAGAACCCAGCACGGGGTTATGAGGGACGGCGCGACGCGTTACGCCCAAGGCACTCTTTCCCGTCGCGCCGCCCCCTCCAGACGCCGAACCGGCAGCCGCCGGCGATAAGGCCACCGGCTCTTTCGGTCTATCTAATGATTCCAAACGAACTCCGGTTTCCGCGTCTAACAAAAATTGACGTACCCAAACGAGTGAATAGTACATATAGGTATGTTATGTATGTGTTGTAAATTATTCTTTCACAGGACAAAACCGCAGTGATGCTGGGCTGGATTGTATTGAACATAATGTGGCTACTCCAGATTTTGTGCTTGCTTTTGGTATTGATAATAGTGAATTTAGAAACCAGCGCTTTGGCATGGATTATATTGGCTTTGGTAACATTAAGTAAGACATTTCATGTACTTCTAACTTTAAGTACCTTTTAGTTGTTTAAGACAGTTGGATAACGTTTTTTGGAACGAAGTTCCTTATCGCGCTTTGTGAATGGGGTTAGACGGAAAAAAATCTTAGGAAAAGTTGTCACGACACTTTTTTTGTTTTAGATGATTATCGCTAGATGGCGCTGTGATTAAAATCTTTTAAAACACGTTCCTTATTTTTTAATCGTATCTTTTAATCGAAAGGAACTTCGTTCTATTCGGGTATCCCATGACACCTCTCAAGTTTTTCCTTGTGATGCTTATAAGTGCGTACGTTGAAAAATTAATACAAATTAATTGGTTCCTCAAATACAGATTTCTCAAAAAAAAAACTATTATTTATTCCACTAAATAGAGTCAAGTACATAAAAAGCTTATTCCATAAATATATGTCTGCAAACAACGTGACAAAACAGGCTACAGAATATTTTTACTTTCATCCACATTGTGTGTTACTGTTGTCATTCATGCATGCTTCATATGCTCTGTACGGTCTGCTTGCTTTGATAATGGATATAGACGCATTGATCTACCTATATGTTACATTCCCGCCGACATTTTCCCGAGAATTTTACTTAATAATTGCCATGTAGGCAGGCGACTTAACAGGCCACTTGATCGAGAGTGGTTACCGTCGCTCAATGTCAGGGGACGATGCGAGACCGCTGTGTGGGAAATGGTCTGTAGGCTTTCCCAACTTGTAGAAATTGAAACACAGTGATGACAGTAAGATTTTGTATTTGTGACTCGCAATTAAGGCGGTCAGGAAGAATACGAAGAACAATAAAATTATCATTAATTAAATCTTATGTCACTTATTATTTATTAACTTAAAGAATGTTGCAAAAGTTTTACAAACATTTAACCAGTTATAGTTCAATTTTATTTTAGACCGTCTGTCCGTGTCTATTCAAATTCCCGCCATCCGTCCTCATTTTTTTCTTCACACCTTCGTTCGGAAATCAAAAACTCATTTGAACTCTTTCGTTCGAAAACTGACGCCACAGCTGTATCTTTGGAGTAGGGGTGGTGATCTGAAATCACCTGATACATGGATCCATTCGGATCTTTTGTATCAACTTCGAGACTGCTACCTACGATCAGCCCTTAAGGACTTTCTTCAAGCCTCGCTTGTGAGCGAGCTAAGCCAAGCCAAGCCAAGCCAAGTCCCAGACAAAAAATTTTCACTGTTTAATAGTGTTTAGCTAATAGGACTCTTCATTTCTCATTTTTAGTCAATTATTATAATCATTATCATCATCATCATCTTAGTTAGAAGACCTGGCATGGGACTCCTTCAATTACTCTGGAATGTTTGGAACATCCCGGTTTGTAGCGGGTTCATAGCCTAATTAAGTTTTCTGTTCACTAAATCGATTTCCGTCGTTGCACAAACACCACCCCAGAACTAATTATGTCTAAAGCAATATTCAAAGTGCTAAACATAGATAAAATGTGGTCTATAAGAATTTTCAATATAATTTTACACAGACATACCTAAATAGAGACTGGCTAACTAAACAATTTATCATTCTTATGTTTGTTTATATGTATGTTTGATACATTTGTAATTAAATAGTGTTATTGTGCTTTGTGTAATGCTGGGCTTCCTTTTTTCTTTTTTCTTTTTGTATTTACTTTGTTGATAATAACCTACAAATTTCATGCTCCTATTGTTGGGAGAGCTCTGGCTCCCATAGCACAGTATTTTTACTAATTTGTGGAGCCTAGGTTTGCCCTAATACTAATTGTAAAAATTGTTTCAATAACATTTATTACATTTCATAATTTATTTCATTTCATATCATTCTCCTAAAGACTAGGAGTTCTAAGACTTTCTTTATCGACTGCCAGAAGTCCAGCAGATGTGTATAAAGATACTAATCTATATTCCAATGTTCCAGTTATACCCGGTTATGGAATACCAGTCGTCCACGGATACAGGATGGAACTAAAACGGAATAGATTTGGCACTCGGAGAAACACAATAGCATCCGTCATACAGGCTATGAACTAAAACAACATATTTTATTTCGATAGCTTTATTTTATAGAGATTTTTTTCCTGTAACTGTTTACCACCAATACGAAATACACCATCACTGAAACAAATGCGTATTATTTTAAACTAGCTGATTCGTTAAACTTCGTCTGCGTCACAAAGGGGTTGAAACAACTCATGATATTTTTTAGAAGCAGACAGCGGAATCAACTCTTTGCATTTTTTAAAGTTTTTTGGTAATTTTATCAGACCTTACATTATTGGAGTCTTAGTACGGATCTGTATATTTTTTAAAATGTAATATAGCCTTTACCTATTCATCGGAAGTAGTGTAGCTTCCTAACAGTAAAATGATTCTTTAAGTCGGTCAAGAAAATTCGGAGCCTATTAAAAAGCAATCAGATCTTTCCTCTTTATAATACTACTTTAGGTAAAATTTAATTTAATATTTGAACGACTATTCTAATAGAATATACTATTAGAAAATATTATTGTTGGTAGTTTCTCTATATTTTACCGCCACAATTTTCAATGTATAAAAGCGAGTGCCTATTATTTATGAGAGGGCAGATAAAGTAACCACACTTGCCTTCTCCAATATTTATACGCTACCTTACCGTTTTTTATTTACTCTTTCATATTATATATTTCGTTTGGTTGGCAATATAGTACATCGAACATCTAATTCTTTCATCAACATTATCAGCCTACAGATGTCCACAGCTGGACATAGGTCTCCCCCAATTGGTAACGTCCAGCATCAAGTGTGCTCCTGCCTGCGATCTTAACAAGATCATTCGTCCACTTTGTAGCTGGTTGTTTAACACTGCGCTTATAATTTTGTGTCCCTTATTTGTGTGTCGAATAAAGTTTACTTTCTTTCTTCTTTCTTACCTTGACGTGGATGCCCCTCAAAATTTTTCTAATGTAGCATTAGAAGTACATAACCTTAACGACATAAATACAATTTACTAACACATATACCAAAGCATTCCTAAAATTGCGACGAAGACTCGACTCCTTTGCTGTCTAGAAGTGAAAACCAGAGCCAGAAGCACCATCAGGATCACCATTATTACGACAAAAACCACTGTGTACCATATCCATATGGCGCAGAGAAATGGATCGCCCTGTTAACAAAACATCAGTTTACAAGTTTACAAAATAAAAGTATTGTGACCGATATCCAAAAAGGAACTGGTGCTCAATTCGACTGTATTTTAAATGTATGTTCCAAAAAAAAAAAAAAATACAGACGAAGTGACTTTGGTTTAGCTGGACCGATTTAAATGATGTCAGATGAAAGGTGATTGCCGTCGTGGGGTTACTTTTATTTTTTTAAGATCGATCCAGTATTTCGCTCTGAACTGAAATTTTTGAACGGGTAAGGAAGATTACTTTTGTTAGAATGCAGAATGTACTTTTTTTTGTTCTTCTTGAAAAATGGATTTCTGAAATAACAAGAGTTCTACCTCTATTTTACAAAAAAAAAATTAGGAAAATTTACCTTATATACTCCACAAAATAGAATAAGACTAGCTGCAAAAAATATCGCAACTAACATCCAAATAGTAACCAGTAGATAGCTCAAAGGTATGAAGAAAGTACATCCGTATGCAGTTGGGTGAATCTAAAAATATATCTCTAATCAGTTCATTAAGTCTTAAGCTAAATAAAAAAAAAGCCTTTATTCTATTTTTTTTTATTGCCTTGTAGGTAGACGAGCTAACGGGCCACCTGATCGTAAGCGGTTACCGTTGCTCATGGACCTCTGCAATGTTAGCGGACACTGCGGGGCCGCTACCTACGGCCTACCTTTTATTACCAAAATTACACTTTAACTTTAATATATTACTAACTAATTACATAAATTTTATACAAGGTAAAAGTCGCCTATTTTGGCGTAGACCTCCCCCGTTTCCTTCCACCACTTTTGATTCCGAGCTTTTTGCATACAAGAATATTGATAACTAGCTGACCCGCGCAACTTCGTCTGCGTTACAAAGGGGTTGAAACAGTACTCGCAATGCCATCGCGTTGTTATTTGCGCGGCCGCATATTCATTGCGTCTTATACTCGTGATAACTTCTAAACGAAAAGTCCGATTGGAATAAAACAAAAAGTAATTTACTTCTACAATAATACTCTTGATAACGTAATACTTAATTTGGATAAGGGTTAATATAACGATACTCATGTAACGTTAAATTAATATTTCGGACATTTTTTTTATTTTTATAAACATAAAAGCGGTTATTGTGACTAAACCATGATAGTTAGGTATATGCTCTCGCGGACTTTTTTGTAGGTCTTACTAACACCTAAAAACCCGTACTACATCATTTTGTTCTATTGTCAATAGTTTTTGCAGCGTACGCATAAATAGGTTTTTAATATTACACCTTGTCTTACAAATTCGATATTTTCATACGGATCCCTAAATTTTTTCAAAATAAAATATAGCCTATAACCTTCCTCGATAAATGGACATTCCAACAGTAAAAGAATTTTTGAAATCGGTTTCTGAGATTAGCGCGTTCAAACAAACAAACAAACAAACAAACTCTGCAGCTTTATAATATTAGTATAGATTCTAATGTGTGTACTGTAACTGTAACAACCCATTACTGCCCACTGTTGAGCTCAGGTCTCCTACGAAGAGGGATTAGGCATAGTCCACCAAGCTTGCCTAATGCGGATTGGGGACTTCACATATCTACAAAGGATTTTTAGAACCCTTTTCCAGCATGCCTCACGATATTTTCCTTCACTGTTTTTAGCCAGTGGTGTTGTGAAAAATTGCACATAAATCTTTTTCACATTTAGATTTAAAGGTACAAGCCTTTTGAACCCGCGACCTCCCGTATGGAATGCAAACGCTTCAACCACTCGGCCACCACGACCACTCTAATGTGTGTGCTGAGTCGTAATAATAGTTTTTATTATTTTAAATATGTACTTAAAATACTGACTGTTAATTTTGACAATAACACAAGCTAAACTAAACTTATTTTAATTAGAATACACCAATTCTCTTAACCAAACATCACAACAAATTCAACAACAATGTGCCGCAAATTAATTCCAAATAATCAACGACAAAGAGAGTCACATCTAGCTAATAAATTGACGAGAACAAGACGAGCAATTTGTTGTTAATAGTTCGCATACATGTCATGTGTCTAGCGAATTAGCATCTTGTTCATGGTTCGGAGCACGCGTCAACAAATTTATATGCAAACTGAAATTCGACATGGTGACTTCGATCATATGTAGATAGATAAACAATTAGATTCCTTTTATCTTTATAATATAATCATCATCAGCCTATAGACGTCAACTATCGGACATGGGCTTTCCCAAACCATAACGACCGATCCTGCGCTGTCTACATCTAGTGACCTCCCGCGATCCTGACCAGATCGTCGGTCCAGCTTATGGGAGCACTCCACTACTTTTCAGCCCCATTGGCCATCCGTTTTTCGCACAATGTGTCCTGCCCATTGTCACTTCAAAGACGCAATTTTTTGGGCTATGTCGGTTATTTTGGTCCTTCTGATTAAATTCGTTGCGGGATTCAAGACACTGCTTCATTTGATTTGTTTGGAACTGTGTATCAAGTTAATTTTGATCGAAACATGCTAATAAATAATTAGTGAAGACGGAACAGTTTGATCTTTGTTAATATGCTTAGAGAAAGATGTTTTGACGCCTCCTGTAGTTTGTTTAGATGTTGGTTTACAAGGTCTTGTGAGTTCTAAGTAAATGTTAAGAAAATACTGTAACACTAATAATAATTGAAGAACTGAATTCCAAGTGGTAAATTTGGTAAGGTCTTGATACAAAAAACCTGTTATAGGTGAAGAGAAGGTTTTAATGCGGTTCGACCAACATACCCCAACTACGAGTACAGTGTAAATCCAGCGATTTCCTCCTACACAAAAAAAATCCCAAAGTCATAGACAATATGCGTAGGCAAAATACGTTCCAGTTTTTTCATTAGAGACGTACTTTCAGAACTGCTCAAACCCAAGTCACGTGACCCACATTCGTTCCGCGATCAGGACACGTGGCCCGAAACGATACTCCACAGAGAATCTAATTTTAGGATCGATAATGAACTTCCTTCCCATCACTATCTACTATATAAAAATAAGTCCGGTTTTCCTCCCTGACGCTATAACTCCAGAACGCCCGGACCGATTTGGCCAATTCTTTTTTTAAAATGTTCGTTGTAGTTCAAGGATGGTTTGTACAGCAAAATTAGTTCAAATACGTGCCAGAAAAATGATATTTTCAATTTTTAAGACGATTTTAAAGCAACGCCATCTATGAGAATTATATCGAATTACGTATAGAAGCACTTTTTCGATATAAATAATTTAAATTTGATTATGTCATTGCATTGTGGGCGACATAGTGATTTTCGATTATACTAGATGGCGTTAGGCATTTTCTGCTTAAAATTTTTTAATTAATTCGTTTCAGAGATTAGCAAGACAAATAAATAAATGTATTTATTAAACTTAAGTGGGATGTAGGAACTAGCTAATTTTAAGAGCTCGAACCAGCGCGCGGTAGTATAAATACACAAGAATACTCCGTTCTCTTTCTAAATCTTAGCGAGGAGAGAGGTGGACAGGTGGTGCTTCTGAGTCTGTCGGTAGAGTTGTATCCAGCTTAGAAGAACTCACTGTGTCCTTTTTTTTTAAATGCTGGAAATCGCGGCGCTGCGCTTGAGATATGTGGTACTTAAACTGCACTAAAACCTCTAATCGCTCACACTTAGCGTCCGAATCCTGGCTGAACCAGACCCCAGCACGGGGTAATGCGGGACGGCGCGACGTTTTACGCACTACGGCACAAATTTTCCATCGCGCCGCCCCCGAACACCGAACCGGCAGCCACCGGTGATACAGCCACCGGCTCTCACGGTCAGCGGGCTTTCTGAAGCGGGACCGTGTCTCACCCTCCCACGGGATGCTGGGTCATACCAGTGTGGATCGGAGAGTGCGGTCTTCCAACCCATGGTTGCTTTAACGCAAGGTGCGTGCTAAGCGAGACACGACACCTTCTTGGAACCCCGGACGCTGGGTATCGTTGAGAACCCGAATCTCTTAGAGAGGCAAATTCCGAGCGAAATTTCAGTTCCAGCGCCATGATCGATGACGGCGGATTCCTGCGTGGAGAAAAGAACTCAGTTTCACATGCCCTGCCGCTCTCTTCCGAGATGGTAGACTCGCAGAAGTCGAGCCGGTCGAGGTACTTAAGCACCCTGACCTCAATCCGAATAACTCCAACATAATGTAGGCATCGACCGGTGGCGACGCCCCAGACCCGTGGAACCTGCGAGGCCCTGGGGTTTATTTAAGCGCCACATCGAGACCCAACCTCCTAATTATGCCGGCAACGAGGGCCACACCCGCTGTGGCTAGACGGGCAGACTCTCTGTAGTCATCCTTCTGGGCCACAACCAACGTGTCGTCTACGTAACAAATAACGCTAAGACCCGAGACGAGAGCACCTCTCAGCACTCAGTCGTACCCGATATTCCAGAGGAGAGGTCGTGGACCGTCCCATGTGGAACACCGCGGACTTGAAACCGGTGCAAGGTGTGCGAGCGGGCATTTTGCCAACTAAAAGTGATAAGGACGTAACGATGCATTCGTTCTTTCCGAAATTGAGAGGAATTAAAAAATCACACGTCGTTATGCAAGATGACACATTATTCTGTGAAATTTCTGAACTCTCTATCAGCAAGTGTACTTCCAGTGTATACCATCAAGCTGAAGGTCGGTGTCCCAATTATGCTTCTTCTGAACCTATCCCCGAAGTTATGTAACTGCTGCCTTAAAGTCATCTCAACTTGCCTGCTGCCTTAAAGTCAGACACACCATTGAGGCAAAAATTCTTTCGGATTGAGGCTTTCGCGACGGGAAAGAGTGCTGTAGTACGTAACGCGTCGCCCCGCTCCGCATAATCCCGTTCTGGGTTCTGTCTTCAGCTGTGCTTTAGACCCTCAGTGTAGTGCGGTTCAACTTCCACACATTCTTCAACTAAAAATAACGGTATGAGGATTAGGCGAGGCTTTATTTATATCATGCATTCTTCTCATACCTCATAACTTTCTGTTCAAATTCAAGAGTGTACAGTTTCCCCGTTAGTGTTTGCTTTGCAGTGATTAGAAGCGTTCTAATGAGAGGTCCTTTGCGTAGAGGATGAATGACAAGGTCTGATGATGGAGCTAGAAGGTGGCTATGGGAACTACATCATTAAGCAAGATAACCTCATCGTGTTTAGACTCTAATGAAGCGTCTTGATGATTTCTTTGCGTATAAGATGAATGTCAAGGTCTGATGATGGAGCTGGAAGGTGGCCACTGTCTGTTTGTTCTGGCTAATCTCTGGAATGGCTAGACCGATTCGGACGGGCTGGCTTTCAATGGCTGATAGTTTATGTTATAAGGAGTAACTTAGGCTATATTAATTTTAGAAATAGTTGTTTTTTTTAAATTTTCGATGAAGTTCAAGGATGGTATTTACAGTGAGAAAAAATCGAATAGTTGACATTTAATTGAGATTGGCGCAGACGAAGTTGCGCGGGGCAGCTAGTCATGGTATAAAACAAAGTCGCTTTTTCTGTTAAATCTTTGAAACTATTCAACGGATTTTGATGTAGTTTTCTGTGATAAATAGAGTGAAGTGACTTCAAGAGGAAGTTGTGGTATTTTTAGAAAATTTGTTTTGATATTTGCTGTCTTATGTTTTTTATGTCCTAAAGTTTAGTTTAATAAAAAATCATTTAATTTCGAGGTTTATGTGCATAATAGATGCATGATATACGGAGAAACAACTGGAAAAGTTTAGGAGAGGCTTATGCCGCAAAAGGCAACTACTACAGTAAAAATATAATAGTTTAATTTTTAATCATTTTTTAACATAATTAGTTGTATAAAACAAAGGAAATGTAAGTATTAAGTAAATAAAGGCTATTTTTATTTTTATTTATTTATGTTACACGGAGAAACACATGTGTGATATCGCAAATAAGAACATGACATTAACTGAATCCTCCATTCGTGATTTAGACGATGTAACGCGGGTCAGCTTTAATATAAAATTACATTATTTGACGAAACTTCAACCCTTTCTCAGATCTTTTTGTTCGAAAGAAACATTAGCGAATCATCGGGGATTTGTTGGGATCCATCAGTATCACTATAGTCGTTACTGAAAGCAACTGTACATAATGTATGGTTTTCTAGAGCAAATCAATCAGTAGCACGTTTCGGTTGTTTGTCTTTTGTTTCTCAAACACAGGGGAGTTGTACTAAGTGCGTTAAATTAAAGTACAAGTTTTCTAAGTGACTACTATGATTTTGGAACGAAGTTCCTTATCGCGCGTTGTGAAAGACCGAAAATTCTTACGAAAAGTTGTCACGACACTTTTTTTGTTTTAGATAATTATCGCTAGATGGCGCTGTGATCAAAATTTTATAAAACACGTTCCTTATTTTTGTTTTAGATGATTATCGCTAGATGGCGCTGTGATCAAAATCCTTTAAAACACGTTCCTTTTGTACCTCTAAATCTTAATATGAAAAACATTTATGTGCAATTTTTCACAACACCACTGGCTAAAAACGGTGAAGGAAAACATCGTGAGGAAACCTGCATATCGGAAAAGGGTTCTAAAAATCCTTTGAAGATATGTGAAGTCCCCAATCCGCATTAGGCAAGCGTGGTGGACTATGCCTAACCCCTCTTCGGAGGAGACCTGAGCTCAGCAGTGAGCAGTAATGGGTTGTTACAGTACAGTATGTTGTCATAGTTTAATTAAATATTAAATAAAATATTTAAATGTTTACTTACTACACCAACAGCAGCTACAATCATTGAGCCAGTTTTTAAATCAATTCCCAGTAACGAATCCACATCAGGTAGGTCATCTAAGATGCTCATTTTGGCACTATTATACAAAATCTGATGTCACTTTAATACAGCATAATTTTATTATTTTCTTCTATTTGGGTTCTGTTACCAAACTCTTAAGTATATACGATTTACAACTGTGATATTGTAGATGAAATGTTATTTTAAAAAAGCGGTATTTTGATACTGATTTTGGCTTTACAATAGATTTTTATAATTGAATGTTTTCCTGCACAAATATTTATTTAAACTGCAGTCTTGGATCAGATTTTAATAATTTTTCTCCAAGTTTTTCGTAGGTTATTTTTAAAATGATTTTGTAATGACATTGATTAAACTATTGACCAATTGACATCTTGTTTTCGTTATAGATTAATAGGTGAAATTTAATTTTGGAGAAATATAGGTATTTAGCAATTTCTCTTTGCCTTGTTAGAATTTGGATGTCCCATAATAATATATGTTTATTATATTTTAAAAAGAAAGAAAGAAAGAACAAACTTCATATGTAATATATACATAGGTACTTAACTTTAGTATGTTTTGAAACGGATTCCAGGGTACTACAAACCTTGCCAGAAACAAGCAATAAATCTAGTTTCCGAAATCTATGCAATAAATATACTGAAATTCAGGTCACCAATCTGCTGAGACGGGTCAGGTCAAGGACAACGTAGGGCGAAACAATATTGCGAAGTGCAAACTACAACTATGCATGGGGTCAGGGGGGTGCCACTGGTTTAGTTAGGAAACGAACTATTAGGTGTCACTACGGTTGTAACGAAACTTTATGATTTTACGTGAGATGGCGCTGTTTGGAAATTCTTTTCCACGCTTTTTCCATTTCATTGTTTTCTCGCGAGATGGCGCTAATTTAAAAAAAACGTTTTTTCCTAGTATTTTATGATCTGACAGTTATTGACAAATGGGGACTATTTTTCAGCTATAACCTAAGCTTAAAATAAAATATGTGTATAATATGTTTTTTATGTTAGAATTTTTTTTTTAGTTACTTTGTAATGTAGATTTGTGCTATCTTTTTTTTTTTTCGTCGCAGACTATACATATATATATATGAGACCGGATGTCAAATGAACGTCAGTGTGAATGTCACGTATTTTTTTCGCGTTGTTTTAAATAATTATTTTTCCATGTTATTTGTAAATATTTCCCTATTAGTTCTTGTTTAACATAATTATAGTTAGTGTAGTTTGTGTGTTGGTTAGTAGGTTATTTTCTTTATATTTCATTATTTTTCATTAGGTATATTTTTTATTAATTTCCCTTATTTACGTAAGATGAACCCAGAGAAAAATAAACCTCCCGACCCAGGGATACCAGACGACGTATCTAAATCTCTGGAAAATGAATATATTAACTCTCCGAGTTCAGCTCAAACTTATCTTCTCCAGTACCTGATGTTGAGTTCATGTCAACTGACGGTTTGACAACAATCCCAAGAAAAAGAGGTCTAACCTCGAATGATCAGTATATTAGTCGCAAAATTACTAGAACAGACACTACAAAAGCCATGAATTTGGAACAGCCTAAAGCTCAGTCTTACAATCGCAAATATTTATCATCAGATCTAGGTCCTTTCGCAGTCCACATTTCTAAAATAGATAATGCCTCGGCATCGGGCGTGACTATTCACCCTGTAAAATTTGGCCAATTTATCTTCAAAAATAATATTTCTCACATCACCAAAGATGGAATACAAAAATTAGGCCGCAACAGGATTGTTGTGGAGTTCTCAAATCCCACTGCTGCAAACGAATTTCTTGAAAATAGTCTGTTGGCTGACAGAGGGTATAAGGCATTTATACCTACATATCAGGTTACTCGCATGGGAATTGCGAGGGGTATCCCCATTGATTTCACAAATGAAGAAATACCTGAATATATAGAAGTTCCTTCTGGTTGTGGAAAAGTAGTCAGAGCTCGTCGACTTAATTATAAAGTTACGAATGAAACATCATCTAATGAATGGCATCCTAGTCAAACTGTTGTTCTGACCTTTGATGGTCAGCGGCTCTCTCGGCATGTTTATTGTTTCCACAATTCTATTAATTATTTGAAAGACGATTTCCCCTGTCTGGATTTTTTTATTAAACGATATTTAGGTGAGCATACCACACGTTGTTTGATGATTACTGCTGCTTATGCAATATCAGGGCATATACAAAACCGCCAGCTATGAATCCAATTTGAAACTTCTCAATTTATGATTTCAGAAATAGTGCACAAACAATCAGGCTCGTAACTGGAGCGCGGCGCTACGTTTGTCCGCTCGGAGCTGTACCGGTGCCGGGGCTACTGCTGGCTGCTAGGAGCTGCTCACCTCGCACGCCGCCGACCCAGAGCCACCGACCACGACCATGTTCCCGCTATACCTCAAGACGGACCTGCTCGAGGTACTATGACCCATTACTGTATATGCTTCTCTTTGTAAAGTGAACGGCTCGAATAAATTAGGTTTGCATAGAGGAGTAATACAAACATTGTTGGCATTAAATTGGCGTTTTTATTTTATTAAAAAAAATATTATAACAAAGTCGCAAATAAACAAAGTCTTTTTATTATTAAGGTACGATGATATAGACCCGTATATTTCGGCGCGCTTATAAAAACGTTTCACGTCAAAAATAACGCGACGACATGCTCGCTCGACACGCGAGTGCTGTTTAAACCCTTTCGTGACGCAGACGAAGTTGCGCGGGTTATCTAGTATTTATAATACTTTCAATAGTATCTAAATGATGTATTTGTTCTCCTACCAAACAACGACGAGATATATTGTAAAACATTTTTATCGAATTGAGTAACTTGTAATAAAAATGTTATTTTATAGAATAAAATAAACACAAAAAATCTATTGAATTCCGTATCCGTATCAATATATTGAAATCCGAAATATTCTTGAATACGCAATACGTTTAATATTATTTTATAACATTAATTGTTTTGATTGATCTAAACTTACAATCATGTCATATGTTAGATATTCTAATATCCTACTAATAATAATATTATAATTGCGAAAGTAACTGTCTGTTACACTTTCCCGTTTAAACCTCTGATCTGATTTTGATGAAATTTGGCACAGACAGTCTTTAGGTTCTAAGAAATCGGGGGCGGCGCGACGGGAAAGAGTGCCTTGGGCGTAACGCGTCGCGCCGTCCCTCATAACCCCGTGCTGGGTTCTGGCCTCAGCCGGGGTTCGGACGCTGAGTGTGAGCGGTTGGAGGTTTTAGTGCGGTTCAACTCCCACATACCCCGCCCGCGGGGCGGGCGGGGATCCGGTGATTTCCTCCAACTAAAAAAAAAAAAAAAAGATTCTAAGAAATAACATAGGCTACCTATTAATTAAAAGTGACCCACTAGTTTTACTATGAAGAGTTACTGCTGCCATTTAATTTCTTAATAAATTAATGCTGTCACACTACTAATACTATTATTTTTCTTCGCAGGACTAGAAAGTCATCAGTGTCAACAAAAATGAAGGAGGACTTTATCGTGAATGTCAAGACATCAATTCTGTTATTCAATTTAAAGTTTCAAAGAACTAAACATTGGAATAAAGTTTAGAAGAATTATTATCAATAAATGCTATAAATAACCAACTTGTACCATAGCATTTATACTTATATGACTGAATGTTGTCAAGTCAAAACAATTTTTAAAGCATTCTTATAAACCTGCTAAAAACATTCAACCAATGTTGAGTTCTTCGAAATAGTATATTTTAGAATATATAGTATAAATTTGACTAGGCTATTAGACAACTACACAAGTAGAACGAAAATACCATAATATTGAATATTTAAAGTTTTTGGAATTTGTTTTTATGTAAAGCTAAGTAACTTACTAATTTTCATGCATTTTGAACGGGTTAATACCACAATATTTAATTAATTGAGTTGTCTCGATAATTCAACGTTGTTGCAGAGCCATTCAAAATGCATGAAAGTATTATAGAAAACCACGAGTGTCTAAATAAGTTTATAACTTACTAATTGTCAAATATCCGTGAGAATAACACAACTGATACTATAATAACACAACGATTGTTTAATAATTATTTATAAAAAGCTATTTTTTGTAAACCTGTTGAGTTTTTACAAATTTAGAAGGAAACTACATGTGAAATTATTTTGTCTACAATTTTAGAAATCAGTGATTTTTTTTATAAATAAGTTTAGTTATAGAATTACTATAACATCAAAAGGAACTAAATCATCTAAAGGTTTTATGTTATTATTAAATAAAATTTTACATTTAAAGAATAAAAAATATATGAAAATTATATTCAGCTCCAAATTATTCCTGAATACGCAATTTTTGTTATGTTTGTACATATTTGTATAAGATATTGTTTTGATTGATTTAAACTTAGTTTTAAATTCCTAAACGATGCATCACATTGCAAGTACTTTCATATTTTTCAAAATGATGGTTGATTATACTATATTTTCACAAAAAAATGCTTTTGTAAAAATATTATATTATTTTCTTTGAATGTTATTCCTTTGTTGTTGCTCTTTTTGTATATTTTCTTCTTGGTATTATTGTATATAATGTTATTGATAAAAATAATATAAATTTGAAATGGAATGTGAAAACAACAGCTTTTTATTTTAAAAACTGTTCTATTTGAAAAAAAATGTTTTGTTAAAAAGCTGAGCAAGTTCACAGATTTCGAATTATAATCAGTTTGTTGTTTTAAATTACGAGTGGATGCATCAGCTATTGTAATGAAACATTTTTTTTCAAATAGAAAAACTGAAGTCCCCTAGTAAACAAAAAATACATTTAAATCTAGCGCGCAGCGCATGCACTCAAGCATGTGGCTCCACCTCTTACTGCAATACGTAAACTTCAGCTCATATTCCTATCTCCAGTTGCATATCTATCTCATATATATATGTATGGTCTGTGCATGGGGTACAGGTAACTTCAAATATTCAGGATGGAAATTTTAAACGCCAGGGAAAGTACTCAAAGTAATGATTTTAACGAATTTTGCTGAAAGGATATATTCCTTTATTTTTGAAAAGAAACAGTGGCCGTTTGAAAAATTCACCATGTCCTACCTATAGTTTACTTAAATAATAACTTTAATACAGTAAGCCTAAACAAAGTAATACTTTCATGCATTTTCAACGGGTTTTTACCACGATATTTAATTAATTGAGTTGTCTCGATATTTCAACGTTGTTCAATGCGAGTTCGAGTTCCAGTGGTACCACCCAAAAGCGAACGAGAAAGAGGGTAGACAGATTTGTTTGCTCTTAAATTGACCCGCAGTATCCAGTCTTCTCGTGATCATGACGTTTGCAACAACGTTGAAATGAAACGTGGTAAGAACTCGTTGAAAATGCATGAAAGTATTATAGAAAACCTCGAGTGTCTGAATAAGTTTAAACAAAGTAGTTGAAATGAGATTTGAAAAAGCATAGTAGGTTTTTTTATAATTTTTTGGGTAATAGTCACTTTTCAACAACTCGATTTCTTTCTCTTTCATTTGCAATACCATTGAAGAAAAAGTACTGCCATTCCATCTTCAAAATATGGGCTTTGAAATTAGTAGAAAAAGGTTTGCTTATTTTTACTTTTTTTTCGGATAGCAGGAAATGACCACACTACCGGACACATAGGCCACACTAAGGCTTACGTCACCTCCAGGTTAAAGCCTGGGTTATCTTTAGCAACACTGGCATCAAGACCCGGAAGTATTTGGCCTTACGGGGTTGTGTAATGCGAAATTTAATTGTGTCGAGGTTAAACGTGGTTTTGAAGTAAAACGTGAGATTACGCATAGCTGTAGCTTTAACGTGCTCTGTGAGGGTAGATTATGAGCTATTGTTTTCGCTTTATGATTGAAGTGTGCAGAATTAGGTGGGCCGTAACGGAACGGATTTGTTTATGGATATAATCTGATGTTGCGAGTCTCTAACTACCAATGCTTGCAAATGACATCTGGTAGGCCAACTGTCAAACGATGTTGCACATAGTTTCAATGACGGTCAATGCATACAAAACCCCTGTTTACATCTTGGTCGGCTATTCCAGTAATTTGTGTTTTACGTGTGTTGGACGTGAGCGACTAAGATAAAGTAAGATGTAAACGCAATATTAGTCCATTGAAATGTTACATTTTTTAGAACATACCTTGCGTTTTTTAGAGGACGTAATTTTATTTTTTAACTAGCTTTTGCCCGCGACTTCGTTCGCGTGGACTTCAGGTTCGTCCCGTCTAGTCGTATAGCCTATGTGTTATTCTGATGTATAAGTTATATTGTGGTAAAGTTTAATTCAAATCCATTCAGTAGTTTTTACGTGAAAGAGTAACAAACATCCATTCATCCATGCTTACAAACTTTCGCCTTTATAATATATATTAGATATTAGATTATGATGTGTAGGGGGTGTCAGTGTAACGTTAAAACCAAGTTTGGAGGAAGTGAAGATAAGTTAAATAATAATATAAGGCGCTTTGTTTGATATAATTTTATAAATGAATCCTTTAAATCCTTGGCTTGCACTCTACTGAAACATAATTCTTAATAGTTTCTATTTAAAGTTTTTTTTTAAATAAATTATTAAAACTTCATACACACACATACACGTAAATACATAAAGTCTTTGAAACCTGATGGATTATTATAAGTTATGGCTGTATGCGTTGTGGTTTCGTCTATAAATACACTCTTTTTAAACATTATCTTTAGTGAACAGTTTATCTGGATTATTGTTCAAAGAAAACGTACTTTAAACTGCATATATGAGAAGGTATTAATAATTGTAGTTCCAGAAAGCTGATGTAAATTCTTACTTATAATGTTATCTTGTGTTAAAATCAACTGCTTTGTAGATTACTGACTTTACGGATTATAATGGTATTATAATTTCAGAAAACCTCCAGTTTCTCTATTATTTTCGATTTTCTGTAAAATAAAAAGCAATTATTTAGAGAAGAATATAGTCAGATAATACAGTCATCAAATATACGTAAAAACCTGTATTTTCTTAACTGCAGTCATTTCGTATTCAGTATAAAACTCAGCGACGTTTGTAACAAAAGCTTTCCTTATTTTTCAGACATAATTTTCTCAAGTTTTGTATGGAATTGTACATATCATAATACTATTATAAAGGCGAAAGTTTGTAAGTATGGATGTATGGATATTTGTTACTCTTTCACGTAAAAACTACTGAATGGATTTGAATGAAACTTTACCACAATATAACTTATACATCAGAATAACACATTGGCTACAATTTTTGATAATAATTTTAGCTAGACGGGACGAACCTGAAGTCCACGCGAACGAAGTCGCGGGCAAAAGCTAGTATTATTATAATTAATCAAAGAAGGTGACAAAAAATACTCCTCTTTTATATCAAACTAGGCTTAGGGTAGATAGCGGCCCTTCAGTGTTCCTGACGCCTGTCATTGTTGAAGTCGATGGTAACCACTTACGATTAGGCAGCCCATTGGCTGAACAGCTTACATGGCAATAAAAAAAAAAAAAAACGTACCCCACTTTATGTTTTTAAAGGTTTAAAAAAAGAACATTGTTCATTCGGAAAACGGAAAACCAAATGTTATTGCTCCACTTTTTTGGATTCAAATAAAATATTTTATACATATATTTTTATAAGATCAGTACGTGCCCATTTTTGATATGAAGTGATATTTACGATACGTGCGTGATATCTGGTCACGATCGTGTTTCGGTATTGTAATGGAATATATTAAAAGCTCTATATAACATGCACTGGAACTATGTTTCTTCTGTACCAACCCATTACTGCCCACTGTTGGGCTCAGGTCTCTTCCGAAGAGGGATTAGGCATAGTCCACCACCACGCTTGCCCAGTGCGGATTGGGGACTTCACATATCTTCAAAGGATTTTTAGAACCCTTTTCCGACATGCAGGTTTCCTCACGATGTTTTCCTTCACCGTTTTTAGCCAGTGGTGTTGTGAAAAATTGCACATAAATCTTTTTCACATTTAGATTTAGAGGTACAAGCCGGCTGGTTTTGAACCCGCGTCTTCCCGTTCGGAAGGACGCGCTTCGACCACTCGGCCACCACGACTTTTTACGCGCTTCGATCTCTCGGCCACCACGACTTTTAGCTTGGGACCATGTTTAGATGTTTGGAACTATGTTTAGCTTGGGGCAATATTTTTTGCACATCGACATTTAGAAAGAGAGCACATAATTTCTTCGGTTTTATATCTCTGGTCTCTGGTCTCTGGTTATCTCTGTCGTGGTACCCTAGGAATAGTAAAAGAAGTAGAGGAAGACAACATAAAAGGTGGGAGGAAGACTTCAAGAAGATGGCTGGATCGACTTGGATACGAGTGGCAAGGAATAGGCAAGATTGGAAGTCCTTTGAGGAGACCTTTGTAGACAAACTGTAATTTAGTTTTATTATAGTTTAGATTAGTTATTTGTAAGAAAAGCAGTAATAAAGGCTTATTTTATTTATTTTATTTTATATCTCTGTCGCACATTGACATTTGTCAATTTGTATGTAGATCGAGTTATGACCCAAGTTATATGTGTCTTTTTACCTATGTAAGTTCAGGTGGAATCTGGCGAATTTGACCAACTTCACGGTTTCCGATTGAACTGAAATTTTGCGTACATATACATATTGCTTTACAATAACATACGGAAGTTTGTACCCATAATAGCACCTTATAATTATTAATATTATGTTATCATGGAGCAGAGAGCTGCGCTGATGATATATTCGGCAGATAGACCCTTCATGTTTGGATTCGTTCTGCTTGTCTTGGCTAGCACTTTTACATGATATCCAAGATATTGAAAACTTGTTTTAGAAGATGTTTATAATGCAAGTTTATTTACGATAGCAATAGCATTATCATGTGTGCTTTAAAAGCAAGTATTTCAGAAACATTATACATAGGGGTGTGCGAATAATCGAACTCACGAATTATTCGATCCGAATCGAATAATTGGAAAAGTTTCGAATATTCGTCGAATTTTGAATAGTATCGAATTTGACTACGACGACTATGACTATTTTGTAGATATCTAGCCCATTAAAGATATTACCTACAAACTACAAATTCTTGTCCTATTTCCGATGCATCATCGTATCAACCGAAGATTTATTCGATTTTAATTTCGAATCGAACATTAATATTCTATTCGATTCGAACGATATTCGCACACACCTAAATTTATACATCATACATATATTTAGTAGAGATATAGTATCATAATATGGATCATTGTCAGCATGCAGACTTTATGTTTATGTTAGCCAGTTTATGACAAAGTTAAAACCATCAAACTAATATTATTTGCAACATAGTATCTATAAATACTATCTACATTACTATTTGCAACATTGTCCACAATCAGTGGCTTAGGTTGTGTTTCTCTAAGATGTCTTAAAACAGCTAATGTTGTTTGTATGAGCTCTGTATAGCTCATTGAATTATTTCATCTGGAATCAACATCACGAACAACAGAATGAAGCCAATTTAAAGGACACCGATAAAGCGTAACTACAAGACATTCTGAATCAAGATTAAAGTGAAGTTTTAAAGAACTTTATGTGTGTACTGTACTGTAACAACCCATTACTGCCCACTGCTGAGCTTAGGACTCCTCCGAAAAGGGGTTCCGCGGGGCGGGCGGGGATCCGGTGATTTCCTCCAACTGAAAAAAAAAAAAAGGCATAATCATGACATCATGACTTCACATATCTTCAAAGGATTTTTAGAACTCTTTTCCGATATGCGGTTTTCCTCGCGAAGTTTTCCTTCACCGTTTTTAGCCAGTGGTGTAGTGAAAAATTGCATCTCATCTTTTTCATATTAAGATTTAGAGGTACAAGCCGGCCTGTTTTGAACCCGCGACCTCCCTCATAGAAGGCAAGCGCTTCAACCACTCGGCCACCACGACTTCTATGTAAGTGTAATATTTAATTAGTGTGATAAACGAATTGAGTGTTATTGGTACCCTCTAACGCCAGATAGTCGAGTAGTAACGCGGGGTTGACGTACTTTCAATTGGCTTCATTCCGTTGTTCATGATGTTGATTCCAGATGTAATCATTCTATGGCAAAGCTATATATCATTGGATATGTGTTGGATAGAGTGTATGCGGCTACTATGTTGACTATTATATGAACACTAAAACACTAGCTTAGGACTTTATGTTGCTAGCTTTGTTTAGAACAGAAAATAGAAATACTTTGTTGTAATTTATACGGTAGTTTGCAAGTTGTATTGACTTTAATACGGTATGTATTGAAATTTATTGGCAGATGTCGAGGTTTTCATTTCATTTAATTAACCGTGTTTCTTTTATTGTTTCTTATAAGTCACTTTTATCAATTGATGCTTTAAAAGTATAAGGTGTGATTTTTAGGTAAAATTTTCGGGTATTTGTTTTTTTAAGAAGGTTTAGCTAAATTTGCTATTTTCACTATTTAAAACTTTTCTTGGTGCCATTGAGGGGGCGGCGCGACGGGAAAGAGTGCCGTGGGCGTAACGCGTCGCGCCGTCTCTCATAACCCCGTGCTGGGTTCTGGCCTCAGCCGGGGTTCGGACGCTCAGTGTGAGCGGTTGGAGGTTTTAGTGCAGTTCAACTCCCACATAGGTGATTTCGGTGATTGACATTGACAAATCCACGCTGTAAAATAAGAAACTAGTACACTTAATACGACTTATGAATAAGACAGATAAGCCTTTTTTGTTACATTTAGGGACAAAGGATAACTTATCACAAAATTGTGTGAAAGAAAATTGAAAGCTATAAACTTTACTACGTGCCCGAAAAGTATTTGACACGGATCTATTTGCTTGTAGAAAAACAAGCCCTAAATCCAGTAAAAGGGTATCCTAGAATAAAACCTAGATAACGTCTGGAATACTTTATAGAACCATCGAAAAACTAGGCCGATATGTTTTATTAAATTTGCTGACGGTTCAATGTTTTGAAGAAAACAATTGTGTTAATGTGTAAATGAATAGATTTAGGAACTGTTTTTTATCTATTTTGATATCTACTCCTTTATCTCAAGATCTTAGTATTAAAGTTAAAATTTATCACCTTCGCTTTAGTTCATCAAAGTGATAAGTCAATGTATTAAAAAAAATCCGACTTTGTGGCGCAACATTTTTGTACGGCACTGAGCGTTTTCTTATTATTTTTCAGGGATCTATCGGTGGTAAGAATGTCGTATAAAAATATGTGACCAAAATGTACTCTACCTGTACTTTCGAATTCTCACCTGCACTCAGTTGGACAGCTTACAAGTGACGGCATACTACTGAATCTTATGTTCGAATTTCGTTTTAGATAGGTCACCTGGTGGTTCAAATGACCCATATTTTTTTCAGCATGGGCCTGTAGTCTATATTTTTAACAAATGCCCAAGATCGATGGTAGATAACCATTTTGATCACATTTTCGTAGCTATATTCTATCGAACCAAAAACACAGATTAACCGAAAATAATAAACCCATTAAAATTCTAGAGATAGATTGGACATCCATTTTTTTAGAAGTTTTTAATCCCTTTCTTATAACAAAGTTACAAAGCTAACGCTCGTAAACACATAATGTCTATGTAATTTTATTACTTTCTTGTCTGAACTATTTACGAGTGTAATTAAGTCACCTTCAATTCTCTACGAAAAGTAAAGAGATTTTCAACCTTTTTGGCCAGTTACATTTTTCTTGAATTTACTTTATTTACAAGTATCAATGAGTAACTTCAATAAAACATGGACTAGATTTACTTTATATTTCTCTCTAAGTCCTTACCAGGATATTTAATTAATTGAGTTGTCTCGATATTTCGTTGTTGTTGCAAACGTCATGATCACGAGAAGACTGGATACTGCGGGTCGATTTAAGAGCAAACAAATCTGTCTACCCTCGCACTCGTTCGTTTTTGGGTAGTACCACTGGAACTCGAACTCACATCACGACACACTACACTCACTGTATCTACAAGACTCTCTGAGCGTGAACCCTTAGTGACTGTTTGCTAAACACAACACAAGAACCCGTTGAAAATGCATGAAAGGAATAAATAGTGTCAAATCAGTCAGACATTTTATTTACTCCATAATCAGACACGTTTAGGGTGCAATCTCCTACACACAGTGTTGTGAAATCAAAATCACATGACAGTTAAAAGTTATCTTTCTCGTACGCTCGTCCGAGATCAAGTAATAACATCTCGTAGGGGTTTAATGCTGAAACTTCTGTCCTTAACTTCCGCAATCATAACTTTGGTCATCCATTACCATGCATAATAAAAAGCTTTAGCTCTAGTTTAAAAGTTAATCTAACTCTCGTCACTTTTAAGAGTTGTAAATTTTATAAGTGTCTAATACGTGCATGTTGGAATTAGAATTTGTTTTTCGGTACTTAGGAAGTTATGCCACCGAAAAATATTAATATATCATTTTGACAAAAGAATAATTTATTTTAAATACAAACTTAAGATCCTGAATATCATGTATCAGTAGAGAGCTAACCAAGACCAGTAAAATGAGTCCAAACACGACAGGTCTATATTGTTATTTAGTACAGGAGTTCTTAAAGGAGTTCCACCTTCCGGATCCATTGTAAGATTAGCGCCATTTTGTCATATTATTGCATTGTCGCGGGATATACATCTGCGTGCAAAATGTCAGCATAATCGGATATCGGGAAGTTTGTCAAATTTAACTCGCAAGATTCCACCCGAACTTACATAGGTACATTAGTATATAGTTACATCCAGTGCAAATTAAAATAAAGCTCGTAAAACAACACTGTTCGGGGTACCAATACTAGTAACTACATAGTATAAAACAAAATCGTTTTCTCTGCCCCTGTACCAACCCATTACTGCCCACTGTTGGGCTCAGGTGTCCTCGGAAGAGGGATAAGGCATATTCCACCACGCTTGCCCAGTGCGGATTGGGGACTTCACATATCTTCAAAGGATTTTTAGAACCCTTTTCCGATGTGCAGAATCTCTGCCCCTATGTATGCTTAAATTTGTAAAAGTACACAACGGGAAGGTTTATATTATAGGGTGGGCAATCTAACGTTTGCATTTTGAACTACTGTTTATTTAGAGAATGACAGCTCAAATGTCATTCAATTTGTGTTCATCATTTAGTTAAAGGTTTGACATTTACGAAACGGGACGTTTTCGGTTCGCCTAATGTACAGAAGATCGTTTGGCCGAAGATGAGCATTTTTACCGAAAAATCGTCTTTTCAGATGAAGCCCATTTTCACCTCGGAGTCAATAAGCAAAATTGTCGCATCTGGTGGTCGGAAAATCCTCACCATTGAGAAGCCAATGCACCCACAAGATTTACGGTTTTGGTCCGGCGGCATTTTTCGAAAATGAGCAAGGAGCCGCCGTTACGGTCAATGGCGAGCGTTACCGTGCCATGCTCAACGAATTTTTGTTTTGGTTTCAACAGGATGGCGCAACATGCCACACAGCCAACATGACAGTCGAATTTTTGGAAAATGCAAACTTTATATGGCCCACCCCTTACATGATATAGTAAAGAAATACTGATAATTTTAGAAGTTTTAATTTGATGTCGTAAATAAGCACATTGTTCTACACTAACTGAATTCTTCATTCGTGACGTAGATGAAGTTGCGCGTTACATTTGCGGGTTACGTTTTTAGAGGACAATTTTTTTTTTTTATGAGAGGTGGAGAGGTCTGTGTAAAGCTAAAATCAAATATGTAGGTTCGCCTTTGTCCTACGGCCTCCATTTTGAAAATAAGGATTGCAATGTTTTTTACGATAAATCTCAAAAAAAAAAAAAATATAACAAACTCAAAATAACTAACTTTTGTTTTACTCCAGAATTTACAAGCGTATTTTAACTAATTGAATAATTTCCTTGAACTTTTCCTTAGAAATAAGGTCAGTTATTTTGTCGAGTCTATAAATAATTTTCTTTGATACGGTTTGATATTTTATCTGTAATCCGAATAATTCTCTTGTTATCATGACTGCTCTTCCGTATTTAAATTATGTAGGTATGAACGAATAACAAAATTATGCGAGTTATTCTACTCTTTTTCACTCATGGCATTTTTTATTCGATAATTCTCGTGCGTGTTTAAAAAAATGTTGATATAAAAACGAGGGAATTTTTTCTATTTATTTAATGTAAATGTGAAATGTATTGGAAATATTTTAATATCTATAACTTTATTGTATTTTTAACAATAAACGATTGACTGAATAAGTGTATTAAATTGTTTGCTCAATAGTAGAAGCACTTGTTATAATTTTGTAATATAACCGCCACTTAAAAATATCTAAGATTTCTGCAAAACGATTGTCATTCGACAGTTGACGATGTCGGTGAGTGGGGTACGCAAGGTTTAGTCAATGCTCATGAATTTTATCTCTTTTAGAATCAGTTCATAGTTCGAGGGAGTCGTATAGATTTCTAAAGTGGGAACCAATGAAATAGTTTAAGTTACGAAAATTATTTTTTTCCTTATTTGTATTTACTATAAACAATATTTAAAAAAAAGATAAAAAAACATATTAAATTAAAAAAAGACATGCCCGCTGAGTTTCTTGCGCCGGTTCTTCTCAGGACGGAGGCGTAATTTTAGCGAACTGGTGGTAGATTTTATTTTTGACATTCAAAATGTATGTGTGTCCATATCTACTTTGAAATAAACGATTTGTCTTTGACTTTGACTACTATTTTAAATTAACTTTTATCCTTCTTCATAAAGTACTACCAAAATAGCACCCTATACATCGCAGTATACCCTTACAATATAACGACGGGAAGAGAGCAGTACCTGCCTTCAACACGCATCGCCGGTGGAGCGTGGACATATGAATCCAACAGAGCGTTTATAATATGGATATGACATGGATATGTTCACGACAATGTACTTATTATTGACATCCGATATGCAGGTTTCCTCACGATGTTTTCCTGCACCGTTTTTAACCAGTGGTGTTGTGAAAAATTGCACATAAATCTTTTTCATATTAAGATTTAGAGGTACAAGCCGGCCGGTTTTGAACCCGCGACCTCCCGTACGGAATGCAAGCGCTTCAACCACTCGGCCACCACGACTATTACGTAAGGGTGTAAGTGCAATATTGTTAAACCTTACAGCTTTACAATTACAATTTTATCATGGCTACCATCTTGCACAGATTATAATCAAAGATTGCTAAGCTAGAGTAATTGGAGCTAAGATTATACGCACATAAACAGATTTAGTCAAATTTATAGCTCCAGTTTTTATTCTTTTACAGAATACCATACTAGGAGGCCCGCGCAACTGCGTCAGGAAAGATTGTCTGTGAAAAAATTTCATCGAAATCGGTTGAGAGGTTTAAGCGGGAAAGCGTAGCAGACAGACAGACAGAGTTATTTTACATTTATAATATTAGTAGATGATTGAGTGTTGGCATTGCCAACTGAAATGGAGATGGACGGGATACATGACGAGAGATAGCAGACTAAAGTGGGCAAGAATAGTTACGGAATGGCAACCAAGAGGCAGCAAAAGAAGTAGAGGGAGACAGTTCAAACGATGGGCTGATGACGTCAAGAAGATAGCAGGCAAAACATGGACCAGAGAAGCGAGGTACAGAGAGAAGTGGAAGAGTCTGGAAGAGGCCTACGTGTCACAGGACACACCGACCACAGCAGCGGGCACATACGATGCAATTTAGGATAAGTTAGTGGTAAGTTTTATTTGTATATTTTTAAGGTTGGAAATAAAGGTTTTTGAATTGAATTGAGTGTAGGCATTGAATGTTGGTTGTTATAAAATAAATAACACCACCTAATTTCAGCGATTCGTCGCCTCAGTGCTTGTTTGGCCAATCTGACATTTTTTACGAAAATTACGTTTTAATGCAGTATTATAAAGAATAAAATTTCCAACCGACTGGTAAAATATTTCTTTTAAATATTCAATTCTAAAACAATAAAAATCTTTTTTTTTTTTCTCAACACGGCACGGAAAATTCCGTGCTTGTTTGCTGTCTCCTGTAGAATTTGCTCGAGTGCAGATTGGCCAAACAAGCACTGAGGCGACGGATTGCAAAAATAGTTTCAATTCTATCTTTTTTATCAAACTATAAAAGTCCTTATGACGTACTAAACGCATTACGTAAGACCCACATACCCACGGAAACGTGCTACACTATCGTCATGTCTATTTCAGGACTAAAGCCACCCACTGATACGACGAACGACGATACTGCTATATTAAATGCATTGAAATAGAGCACTTTGCTTTCAAAGTGGGACAAATGTGGGTGTATAGGTTTAATTTCGTCATTTTCGAGAAATAAATAAAATGTTCCACGATTTAATTTTGTTTTGGATTAAAAGATAAATAAAATGCTTCAAAAGAGAGGCTTTCCGTGAAATACTGCCAATTGTTAAGCGTTCTTAGTGAAGAGATTAGGCGTAGTTCATCAAGCTTGCCCAGTGCGAGTTGGAGACTTTATTTATTTATTTAGGTACACCAACAGCAGACATAAAAGGCTTATACATATGTGTAAGTTACATGATAACATATCTTATATGACTGCCTATCACAGGTATACACGACATTTTTTTTTAAACAACACAACTTAAAATTAATATTTGGAATACAGTTCAAAATTACAAAGAAAAAATTATAAAAGACTAAAGAGTAAAAAAAACAGCAGAATAAGTAATACAAAAAGTAATGTTACTGAGATAATTTTAGAGAAAAGAGAAAAAAATATATAAAAAATAAATAAACACACTAAATGCTAATTATCAAATTAAATTAAAATATAAATAAAATCACATGTCTTCTCCAAAAGATAAGATTCTTTACGATGTTTTAATCATCTAGTGTTAGTTTAGTAGATATACTGTATAAAAATATTTATTCAAGATTTAGAGAAACAGGCTGGATGATTTAAATTCATGAAAGGGAAAACGGTGGTTGTCATCATTAATACTGTATACTATAACAACCCACTGCTGAGATCAGGTCTCCTCCGAAGAGAGGTTAAGCATAGTCCACCACGCTTGCCTAATGCGGATTGGGGACTTCACATATCTTCAAAGGATTTTAAGAACCCTTTTCCGACATGCAGGTTTCCTCACGATGTTTTCCTTCACCGTTTTTATCCAGTGGTGTTGTGAAAAATTGCACATAATTTTTTTTCATATTAAGATTTAGAGGTACAAGCCGGCCGGTTTTGAACCCGCGACCTCCCGTACGGAAGACAAGCGCTTTAACCACTCGGCCACCACGACTATATCATTAATAGCGACTATATTTTTACCTCAAATAACTTAACTTCCTCAGTGCCTTATAAGTTATAAGAGAGTATATTTTATTTTAAAGATAACGCTTTTAATAGAAGCATTTAAGGTTCTAACATGTAACAGTAGAGTGATATCTAATACAAGTAACACGAGCCCAAACTATCTTGTTTAGCACAAGAGTTCCTATCAGATCAGCACCATTTCGTCATATTATTACATTGTCACGCGATGTACGTCTGAATATAAAATGTCAGCTCAATTGAAAACCGGAAGTTTGTCAAATTTAACTTGAACGATTCCACCCGAATTTGCATAGTTACATACAAGTCCATAAATTTTATAAAAAATGATATCCTACATTTTGGACTTCCAAATTTCTTATTCTAAAAATCTCTCTAACAAGTTCAAATTCAATAAAACACAATTCTATTTTATCCATCCTCAATTATTTCAAAATAAATCCTCGCAGAGATACTGTTTGCCAAATTGAGGGCCAACTCGACCCATTTCAGAGCGCTGTTATTGGTAGGAATTCTTCAGTCAGGCGAGAACATTTTTTGTGTCAAGCACGGGTATGATCGAGTGCTTTTTAGTTTGTCACGTTTATAGCTGACTACAAAGGCTGTAATTTGTTAGTGATTTTATTCATGTTGAGTTTTATAAAATGTCTATAAAAGAGCAATAAAATTTGATTTAACCTTTTGATTAGACATAGACATAGCTTTATTTATGGCGGAAACACACATACATTGTAATAAATTCAAGAAAAATTACATTAAACCAGTCGAGACTCAGCTAAATGCTAGGTGTTAAATGAGGATTAACAACAACTAACACCGAGCGCTGGTTTTCAGCCTCAACTGGCAGTGACGTCACCAAGGGTTGCTACAAATTACAAACAAAATAAAAAAGTGTAATTAAGATTATATTGAAACATTTCATTGATTAATTGTTGTTATCTTATCCTTGGCAATATTTGGGAATTTATGGTTAAAAAACTCCTTTATGGTATTAAACATTAATTAGAAATCATATACTACATTAACATTTTGAAGGTAATTGAAAACACTAGCTCCACACTAAGATACTTTTGTAATTGTTATTAACCTACACTATTTCATAAATTTGGGTCTTCAACACAAAAAAAATAGGATTCCACCTTGAAAGTCTTGTTAACCTGTTCAAAGAGGATTGGTGGCTATTTTGTTTCATTTATTAACCTACTTGAGAATTTGTATAATAACTAAAGACTGCAAACTACGCAACTTATAATAAAATATTTTTTTTCGAACGAAGTTCCCTATCGCGCGTTATCGAAAGGGGGATAAACGGAAAAAAATCTTACGAAAAGTTGTCACAACACTTTTTTTGTTTTAGATGATTATCTAGATGCTAGATGGCGTTGTGATCAAATCTTTTAAAACACGTTCCTTATCGCGCGTTAAGTTAGGAAAAATAATATAAGATATCTTTTAATCAAAAGGAACTTCGTTCTATTCGGGTGTCCCATGACACCTCTCAAGTTTTTATTTATCAAGCAAAGTCTTAAATTCGACGATCACTTAAAGCATTTGAGAAATATTCACTTAGAGTATTTGGTAACGAAATACCCAGACGTAAACTAAAGAAAAGTTCATTAACATTGTAATCTATACATATAATAAAAGGATAGAAAAGCCAACATTGCAAAATACACTCCCCCAAGTCAAACAACCGTTGAACATTTTGATGGCGCGATTCAGAATCCATACATTTAGTTCTGTAAAAAAGTCAGCTTTGTCCGGGATAAACTCGAAAACTGCTGCACCGATGTACTTCAAATTTAGCAAGAATATTGCTTAGTAGTCGGGTCAACACATAGGCTATATATTATAGTGCTATCATGTCCGAGGAACGGGATATAAATATAATAAATTTAACTACACAATTTTAGAGCAACGACATCTATCGGCGTTCAAGTCAAATTTCATGTGGAAGCATTTTTTTATTAGTACGAGAGCTAGCAACGTCGGGAAAACAAACATTTCAGTAAAGCCAGTTTTTATTTTTATATATGTTATCTCTCATACTCTTTCACTATCATATCAGTTGGCAAATTAAATTTAGGTTTTTAGGTGCTTAAAAAGCTTCATTAAAAAAAAATCATTCAAAATTAGCGTCTGGCACAGAAGAACAACAAAAAAAAATCTGGCAATAATAAATTCATGTAGCAAAAAGTATAATAAAAATAATTTAAAGAAAAAAGTGTCTTAAAATAATTTGAAAAATCGGTTTTTATCCGTACTCTACCACTACCGGCTACTACTAGACAGTCCGTATCGGTAAATACTCTGTCAAAAACGTTGCTAGCTCTTATACCATAATTTAAATTTCATTGTGTCATTTTTGGCACTGTCAATAGTTATTTTTTAATTGTCATAGATACAAGGAGTTCTGTTCCTTCTTAAAAATTGTGTCTTTAATTCGTTTCAGAGATTAGCAAGACCTATTCATACATATAAATAATTTTAATTAAAAAATTTTAGAGCAACGACATCTATTGACCTTCAAGTCAAATTACATATGGAAGCATTTTTTTTGTTGATATAAATAATTTAAATTTGATTATGTCATTGTGGGACAATGTTTCCTATTTGCTAACTAGATGGTGTTGGCGTATAAATTTTAATTATTCTGAATCGCGCTATTATTTCGTACACCAAATGTCAAAACTGATGTTACCTGCTTTGCTATAAGTTATCGTGTGGTTGGTCAATTTGAACTACTTAGCTATCATTATATTATTATTTAGTTTCGACTTAAAATAATTAAAATGCCTGGAAAACGATCTAATTTATCCCAATGCTCAAACGATACTCAAAGGAAAAGGATAGCTCGATGTGTAGAAACCGCCGTTGAGGGTGAAGCTAGGTTGGCTACTCTTCGAGATCACATTGCGGAAACTCAGTCTATCGAAGATCTTGAAGAGCAGGATACTCAGTTAAGGAGACATCACTCTCAGCCTGCTCTTTCACGTTCGTTAGAGACTGATGAGCAGCATGAAGAGCGTAGTGCAGTTACCAGGACGTACGTGACGATACTTCTGCTCATATATCGCAAGACCGGGACCGAATGCAAAAGTTACACGAGCAACTGTGGCTAAATAAAGAAGGAAGTGGATTCATGTACAATGTTGCAATTAACTACGCCGCACACGTAGATATTGGCATCTTAGAAGAAGTGTGCGCCCTCTGTCAAGCCCGCAAATGAAGAGGGGAGCCCAATGGGATGTGTTGTGCATCTGGTAAGGTACGCTTGGAGTCTATGCAAGACCCACCAAAACTGTTGAAACTCTTATTAAGCGGCGAACATCCAAAGTCCAGCCATTTTTTTAAAAACATCCAAGCCTATAATAGCACCTCCCAGATGACTTCGTTTGGTGCAAATCAAATCGTTGAAACAGGATTCATGCCGACATTCAAGATCCAGGGACAAGTTGACCATCAAATTGGTTTGCTGCTACCTACAGATATTCCAAAATTTTTGCAAATTTATTTTGTGAGTCATTTTGAAGAACAAGCAAACCTACGAAGTATATCCATCCCCAATTTGGACGTGCTCAAGAATTCTCCGATGTCCTTCTAAGTCTTGATGAAGGTACTCTACCAGAGGAGAGAAGTGCACAAGTGGTGCTTCCAATGTCTCTCGGTAGAGTTGTATCCAGCTTAGAAGAACTTATTCGCTGTGTGTACAACGACATCAGTCGTATACTACACCAGCAGAATTCTTGGGTGTGTGAGCGAGCCATTTTGACACTCAATAATTAACAGGCTGCAGCAATCAAAGAATGCATTCTCTCGGAAATTGAGGGAAATGAAGTGGTCTACAACTCTATAAATACTGTCGTCGAGCAAGATGATGCCACACATTTTACTGTGGAATTTTTGAATTCTCTGTCAACAAGTGAACTTCCAGCGCATGCTATCAAACTGAAGGTCGGTGTCCTGATTATGCTTTTTCGTAACCTATCTCCTCCAAAGTTGTGTACCGGGATCCGCCTTAAAGTCATCTCGCTCCACAAACACACAATTGAGGCGGAAATTCTTACGTACATTTTGGCTGCGGAGAGCCAAACCACTATTGTGGTTTATCGAGAAGTTCTATAAGCATGTTTTTTTACGCTATCTTCTAATCTTATCTTATATTTGTATTAATTTGATTATTTTCTACATCTGCTTTAGTCACAACTTTTGACTTAATTCAGCAAAATCACTTTAAAGTCATTTATCCGAATAGGTTGCAAATTAGCACTTTTTGCACTTCAATTAAAAAAAAAAACAGTCTTATTCTGTTACTCTGCTTAGTATATTATTATTTTAAAAGATATAATTGTTGGTATATTATTATGGTGCTGTACATAGCATTCACGCAGACGACGTCGCGGGCAATAGCTAGTACATTTATAAGTCAAATTGACCGTTTGTATAGATACTAAATTACAATCTTGAAAAACAGAAAACAACTACTGTGAGACAAAACATAGGTAATTATTAATTGGAACGAAGTTCCTTATCGCGCGTTATCGAAAGAGGGCTAGACGGAAATTCTTATGAAAAAGTTTTCACGACACTTTTTTTGTCTTAGATGATTATCGCTAAATGGCGCTGTGATTAAAATCTTTTAAGACAATTCCTTATTTTGTTTTATATGATTAATGCTAGATGGCGCTGTGATCAAAATATTTTAAAACGTCACGTTTTAAACTAACTAATTATTATAACTTACAAAAATAAAATTTTATTACAATTCCCTCACTAATTAATCGAAAGGAACTTCGTTCCATCCGGGTGTCCCTTGACACCTCTCAAGTTTTTTTTAATAGCAAAATGGTGAGTAGTCTGTCTATGATGAGTGTATATAGTGTTTGTAGGTGTTGTGAGTGTGTGTACCTACGTGTTTATGAGTATTTTGAAGAAGAGCGTTTAGTAGAAGAGTGCAAACCAGAACGAATGAACATTTCAGTCTCTTGATAAGAAAGTATTTTACATGTTCGTACTATCATAATAATATTATAAAGGCGAAAGTTTGTAAGTATGGATGTATGGATGTTTGTTACTCTTTCACGTAAAAACTACTGAATGGATTTGAATGAAACTTTACCACAATATAGCTTATACATCAGAATAACACATAGGCTACAATTTTTGAACCCCTTTGTAACGCAGACGAAGTTGCGCGGGTCACCTAGTATATTATAAAGGCGAAAGTTTGTAAGTATGGATGTATGGATGTTTGTTACTCTTTCACGTAAAAACTACTGAATGGATTTGAATGAAACTTTACCACAATATAGCTTATACATCAGAATAACATATAGGCTACAATTTTTGATAATACGGGACGAACCTGAAGTCCACGCGAACGAAGTCGCGGGCAAAAGCTAGTTATAAATGAAACTTATAGTAGTTTTAATTTTCATATAGTTTACTAGCTTTTGATATAAATAGAAAATTGCATGCATTTTTACAGTTCTAAGAAGTGGGTGTAGCTTTAAGGGAAATCTTTTATCTCTTAAAAGGATATGTACGAGTTGTACTCAAATTACGGTTCATGTATGTACGAATAATGAATATGTTATTCGTATATTTTTATAACATACACAGTAATGAGACTACATGTTCAAATATTACACAAGATTGTAATTGAGAAGATGACAAGAACAAAAATTTAAATACAATTTCCATTTTTCAAAAGTGGCATCATAAGTTCCAAACCAAATAGTCTTCAAATTATGTTAAATACTGTAATAAGAAGTACTAGAAGTACTTCCTTTCAAAATAATAGAGAATAATCGAAATCGTGGTGGCCGAGTGGTCGAAGCGCGTCCTTTCGAATGGGAGGACGCGGGTTCAAATCCGGCCGGCTTGTACCTCTAAATCTAAATATGAAAAAGATTTATGTGCAATTTTTCACAACACCACTGGCTAAAAACGGTGAAGGAAAACATCATGAGGAAACCTGCATGTCGGAAAAGGGTTCTAAAAATCCTTTGAAGATATGTGAAGTCCCCAATCCGCACTGGGCAAGCATAGTGGACTATGCCTAATCCCTCTTCTGAGGAGACCTGAGCCCAACAGTGGGCAGTAATGGGTTGGTACAGAATCGAAATCGGTTTATCATGATAACCTTCCTTTGCAAATCAGAGCTCAATAACATACACATTTATGTTTGTAGAAAATCATATTCGTGATTTTTTAATTATAACTGTTTCAATTCACAAAAAAGTGATAAGTCATATTGTATACTTTATCTATATTATAGTACTAGCTATTGCCCGCGACGTCGTCTGCGTGAATGCTATGTACAGCACCATAATAATATACCAACAATTATATCTTTTAAAATAATAATATACTAAGCAGAGTAACAGAATAAGACTGTTTTTTTTTTTAATTGAAGTGCAAAAAGTGCTAATTTGCAACCTATTCGGATAAATGACTTTAAAGTGATTTTGCTGAATTAAGTCAAAAGTTGTGACTAAAGCAGATGTAGAAAATAATCAAATTAATACAAATATAAGATAAGATTAGAAGATAGCGTAAAAAAACATGCTTATAGAACTTCTCGATAAACCACAATAGTGGTTTGGCTCTCCGCAGCCAAAATGTACGTAAGAATTTCCGCCTCAATTGTGTGTTTGTGGAGCGAGATGACTTTAAGGCGGATCCCGGTACACAACTTTGGAGGAGATAGGTTACGAAAAAGCATAATCAGGACACCGACCTTCAGTTTGATAGCATGCGCTGGAAGTTCACTTGTTGACAGAGAATTCAAAAATTCAACAGTAAAATGTGTGGCATCATCTTGCTCGACGACAGTATTTATAGAGTTGTAGACCACTTCATTTCCCTCAATTTCCGAGAGAATGCATTCTTTGATTGCTGCAGCCTGTTAATTATTGAGTGTCAAAATGGCTCGCTCACACACCCAAGAATTCTGCTGGTGTAGTATACGACTGATGTCGTTGTACACACAGCGAATAAGTTCTTCTAAGCTGGATACAACTCTACCGAGAGACATTGGAAGCACCACTTGTGCACTTCTCTCCTCTGGTAGAGTACCTTCATCAAGACTTAGAAGGACATCGGAGAATTCTTGAGCACGTCCAAATTGGGGATGGATATACTTCGTAGGTTTGCTTGTTCTTCAAAATGACTCACAAAATAAATTTGCAAAAATTTTGGAATATCTGTAGGTAGCAGCAAACCAATTTGATGGTCAACTTGTCCCTGGATCTTGAATGTCGGCATGAATCCTGTTTCAACGATTTGATTTGCACCAAACGAAGTCATCTGGGAGGTGCTATTATAGGCTTGGATGTTTTTAAAAAAATGGCTGGACTTTGGATGTTCGCCGCTTAATAAGAGTTTCAACAGTTTTGGTGGGTCTTGCATAGACTCCAAGCGTACCTTACCAGATGCACAACACATCCCATTGGGCTCCCCTCTTCATTTGCGGGCTTGACAGAGGGCGCACACTTCTTCTAAGATGCCAATATCTACGTGTGCGGCGTAGTTAATTGCAACATTGTACATGAATCCACTTCCTTCTTTATTTAGCCACAGTTGCTCGTGTAACTTTTGCATTCGGTCCCGGTCTTGCGATATATGAGCAGAAGTATCGTCACGTACGTCCTGGTAACTGCACTACGCTCTTCATGCTGCTCATCAGTCTCTAACGAACGTGAAAGAGCAGGCTGAGAGTGATGTCTCCTTAACTGAGTATCCTGCTCTTCAAGATCTTCGATAGACTGAGTTTCCGCAATGTGATCTCGAAGAGTAGCCAACCTAGCTTCACCCTCAACGGCGGTTTCTACACATCGAGCTATCCTTTTCCTTTGAGTATCGTTTGAGCATTGGGATAAATTAGATCGTTTTCCAGGCATTTTAATTATTTTAAGTCGAAACTAAATAATAATATAATGATAGCTAAGTAGTTCAAATTGACCAACCACACGATAACTTATAGCAAAGCAGGTAACATCAGTTTTGACATTTGGTGTACGAAATAATAGCGCGATTCAGAATAATTAAAATTTATACGCCAACACCATCTAGTTAGCAAATAGGAAACATTGTCCCACAATGACATAATCAAATTTAAATTATTTATATCAACAAAAAAAATGCTTCCATATGTAATTTGACTTGAAGGTCAATAGATGTCGTTGCTCTAAAATTTTTTAATTAAAATTATTTATATGTATGAATAGGTCTTGCTAATCTCTGAAACGAATTAAAGACACAATTTTTAAGAAGGAACAGAACTCCTTGTATCTATGACAATTAAAAAATAACTATTGACAGTGCCAAAAATGACACAATGAAATTTAAATTATGGTATAAGAGCTAGCAACGTTTTTGACAGAGTATTTACCGATACGGACTGTCTAGTAGTAGCCGGTAGTGGTAGAGTACGGATAAAAACCGATTTTTCAAATTATTTTAAGACACTTTTTTCTTTAAATTATTTTTATTATACTTTTTGCTACATGAATTTATTATTGCCAGATTTTTTTTTGTTGTTCTTCTGTGCCAGACGCTAATTTTGAATGATTTTTTTTTAATGAAGCTTTTTAAGCACCTAAAAACCTAAATTTAATTTGCCAACTGATATGATAGTGAAAGAGTATGAGAGATAACATATATAAAAATAAAAACTGGCTTTACTGAAATGTTTGTTTTCCCGACGTTGCTAGCTCTCGTACTAATAAAAAAATGCTTCCACATGAAATTTGACTTGAACGCCGATAGATGTCGTTGCTCTAAAATTGTGTAGTTAAATTTATTATATTTATATCCCGTTCCTCGGACATGATAGCACTATAATATATAGCCTATGTGTTGACCCGACTACTAAGCAATATTCTTGCTAAATTTGAAGTACATCGGTGCAGCAGTTTTCGAGTTTATCCCGGACAAAGCTGACTTTTTTACAGAACTAAATGTATGGATTCTGAATCGCGCCATCAAAATGTTCAACGGTTGTTTGACTTGGGGGAGTGTATTTTGCAATGTTGACTTTTCTATCCTTTTATTATATGTATAGATTAATAAGAACTCCACGAGACAGATTTGACCTAGTGTGGAGATTAACACTTAAAAACTTCTTTATTGCCCTTACTATTGCTTACTAAAATCAGTTATTAACATATTTGTTTCCGAGGCACACCTACTATTCAATAAATTAATTTACTATGTATTTGGATTAGTATTGTTACAATATCATAACTAATACAAGTGTTCTATGAGTCTATGAATCTCGTTTGTGACTAATGTATAGACAATAAGCATTGACTGATTTATACATTACAGCACAGAATGCATACAGAAGAAAATCTTTTTACAAATCCAACTTGTCGTATCTTATAATATGACACGGCAGTCGTCCACAATTCGTTATTGTATCGCACCATCCGGCTATGGAATGAACTGGAATGAACCCTCCTATACTAACGCACGCATAGGCCAAAAACGGTGAAGGAAAACATCGTGAGGAAACCTGCATGTCTGAAAAGGGTTCTAAAAATCCTTATGAAGATATGTGAAGTCCCCAATCCGCACTGGGCATGCGTGGTGGACTATGCCTAATCCCTCTTCTGAGGAGACCTGAGCCCGACAGTGGGCAGTAATGGGTTGATACAGTATAGTACACTTAATGGTAATCGGTAACCGTCGCTCATGTTTCCTTTGCAAGGACTCAATGTCCTAATCCCAATCCGTTATCTATCATCTACAGGACTTCCTTCTTACTTCTGAGTAATAAGTATTTTGTGGAATAGTTCTAATATTCACTCCTTTGTGTAGACTCCTTTGTCCAATTGAATCCTTATTATGACAGCTCTTATGTTACCTTTGAAGTAACGTGGAAGCTATAATAATAAGGTGATGTTAACGTGAAAGAAATTCCTCGTAAACTATAAGGTTTTGGAATAAAGTTCCTTATCGCGCGTTGTGAAAGGGGGCTAGACGGAAAAAAATCTTACGAAAAGTGTCACGACACTTTTTTGTTTTAGATGATTATCACTAGATGGCGCTGTGATCAAAATCTTTTAAAACACGTTCCTTATTTGCTTTAGATGATTATCGCTAGATAGCGCTGTGATCAAAATCTTTTAAAATACGTTCCTTATCGCGGGTAAAAAAAAATTAGGAAAAAAAATAATATCTTTTAATCGAAAGGAACTTCGTTCCATCCGGGTGTCCCTTAACACCTCTCAAGTTTTTTATTCATATCGAGGAGTTATCCTTTTTAAGGATCTCAGAAAGTATTGGCACACTTTTTATTATTGCTGGCTGATGTTGATGATGAGTTAATGAGCTACCTGATCGTAAGTGAAACAGTAAAATAAAATGTAATTTAAGATTGATGAATTGATCATTCTTGTTGACGTTAAATTCTACAATTACACTTACTACTAATTCGGATAAAAACATAATTATTTTAGCCACCTTCCTGAGAAGAACTGGTAAGAAACGCAGCAGGCAAGTCCTATTAATAAACGTATTTATAAATAACTGAAACACTATAAAAAAACACTTATGCGTGGTACATGGACCTCTGCAATGTGGGATTCCATTAATTGGTTTCATTCTGTTGTTTTAGTTCCATAGTTGATTAATACAAGACTTATTTTATCCCATACACTTTTTTTTTGTATTTGCCCACCTCTCACTCCCACCACTGTAACTCCTGTGTAGCCAGGATCCACAGCGGCGACCATCGTAATGACTCTGAGCAGTGAAGCCCAGGAACCCGAGGGAAAGCTAACTTGTCTTGGGCCCCGCAACGAATTCCATCAGAAGATGATAGAAGGAGTAGAGAAAAACATAAGTTTCGACTTCCCTTCTCGCAAAAGCGGGAAAATCCCATACACTTGCCACACTCTTTTTTAAGGTAAATTGGAATTAAAACTATACTTCCGCGATATCATATCGTAGTACACGACGTTCCCTTTACGACCCCATGTCCGATGAGACAATTTATATGTACAGAGTAAAGATTTCCCCAAAGGTTAACCGAACAATGGTTTGGCGATGAACAAAAACAATATATTTCTTTTGAAACTTCCGGAACTCTACGTAGATTAGTTTTTCTTTGGCGCCGTTGTTTGGTTGGAAATTGTTTTTTACTTGATAAAAAGTTGTATTAGTATATTATTATGTGTCATAGTATTTTTATAAGTGAAAATACGTACCTTTTTTAAAGCGTTTTCCGAAACTGAGCGACTTTTTGCGTATGGTAAATTAAATGTAAAGATAATAACCAAACATTCCACAGTCCCGTAAAATTTAGTTACTTAAAAAAAAAAAACTCGCGGATATCTACATCACTTACACAATTATTAAAAGGGTTCGCACCACTTTTTTAATATATGAGCGATTCCGATATTTGAACATTCAAATAATAAACGTAATCATGGCGCTTGCAACAGAGCCATGATCACGGGAAGACTGACTACTGCGGGTAGATTACTTATGAGCAGACAAATCTATCTACCCTCTTTCATCGTGTCATAGTAGGAACCCGTTATTTGTGTAAGTTTTTCAGTTATTCATAATAATTTTCAACAAACTAACAGCTAATTTGGTAAAAAAATATCATCTATACTAATATTATAAAGCTGAAGAGTTTGTTTGTTTGTTTGAACGCGCTAATCTCAGGATCTACTGGTCCGATTTCAAAAATTCTTTCACTGTTGGAATGTCCATTTATCGAGGAAGGTTATATTTTATTTTGAAAAAAATTAGGGATCCGTATGAAAATATCGAATATGTAACACAAGTGAATAATCGAAAACCTATTTATGCGTACGCTGCAAAAACTATTGACAATAGAACAAAATGATGTACTACGGGTTTTTAGGTCTTTTAAAGACAAACAAAAAAGTCCGCGACAGCATATATCTAACTATCATAGTTTAGTCACAACAACTGCTTTTATGTTCAAAAAAAAAATAATTCGTCCGAAGAATGTATTTAACGTTAAATTAGTATTGTTATATTAATCCTTATCCAAATAAAGTATTATGTTATCAAGAGTATTAATGTAGAAGTAAATTACTTTTTGTTTTATTCCAATCGGACTTTTCGTTTAGAAGTTATTACGAGTATAAAACATGAATACTCCCCGGGCCGCGCAAATAATATCGCAACAGCATTAAGAGTTCTGTTTGAACCCCTTTGTGACGCAGAAGAAGTTGCGAGGGTCATCTAGTGTGTTACTAAAATTACAATACATCAAGACAAAGTTCTACTGTGTTCGACCTAACATCTAGTCCTAACTATTAAATGTCTAGGTCATGTCACGTCAATTGTCAGAACGAAATCAGAGCAACCACGTAAATTATATAACCTTCAGCTACAAGCATAATTCACGAGCCATACATATTAAATGAAAATACCATTACGTCTGATTCGAAGAAAAACGAGAATATTTTATTCACTTCCAAACCAAATGTATATTTACATGGAGTAAATGGTAAAGATGGGGACGCAGTGACAGCGTTTGAAGAATTTATTTCTATACAATTTTATTTGTAAGTAGACCGGTTGTTTTTCTGCTTTTTAGTTTGGGGAAATCGCCAGATTCAGACTCTCTGTAGATGAGATTTGTAGGAGTTGCTACCGCCGTACTCCGTCAGCGTCCGAACTCCAACTGAAGCAACAAGCCACCACGTGATTAAACACGGCTTGACGCATTACACACTACGGTATTCTTTACCGTCGCGCCAAAGTGTACAGGTAGGTAAAATTGTTTTTTTAGAATATTGCAAGGTAAAGACATATTAGACATAGACATAGACATACTTTACTTGTGGTAAAAATGGTACAAAAGACGGAAAATTAAAAACAATTACATATCATTTTACATTTCCACCACAAACCATTATCTCAGTTTTCTGTTAACCTTAAAGGTAGGTCATAGGTATCGAGCCAGTGTGTGATGTTGCAAAATTTCACATAAGTGATTTTGAATATCTTTGTTTACTACTTAACTACTTTGATCATATTTAAATATCGTGGTAAGAACCCGTTTAAAATGCATGAAAGTATTATAGAAAACCGCGAGTGTCAGAATAAGTTTACTTTGATCAGGTTAAGCTTAACCTAAGCATGAGAAGTTTCTTATTATGATTGACGATATAATGAATAATAATGTTTAACAAGAATAAAGTAGATACAAAGCCGCAGTAGTTCAGTAGTTTACTATTCTCAACCCAATTGTCGCGACGGGAAAGTGTGCCGCAGTGCGTAACGCGTCGCGCCACCCCTAGTGACCCCGTGCTGGGTTCTGGTCTCAGCAGGGGTTCGGACGCTGAGTGTGAGCGGTTGGAGGTTTTAGTGAGGTTCAACTCCCACATACGGATCCGGCGATTTCCTCCAATAAAACAAAAAAAAACCCAATATAAATAGGCCAATAGTTTCAAAAACGCTACAAAACAAACCCAAAACACGTACAATAACTTTCGTTGTAGAACTAGGTTAACTAATTCTAAACAAGACAATGTTTTTCACAGCTGGACCTAAACTATCTGTTGTCCCAACTTTGTTTTATTAGTGGTCTAGTGTCATGACTAACCACTACACGAGTTTCAGGTTTCAAGGTTTTTTCTGTTGTTTTAATAAATTTATAAATGCCATTTAATTTAAATCTCTTGGGGATATTTGAAATGTTTTTCGAATAAATTTCATTCAAAATAGCTTCTTTTTTTATTGCCTCGTAGGCCGACGAGATAAAGAGCCACCTGATCGTAAACGGTTATCGTCGCTTATTAGACGACTCAGAGTCACTCAGAGCAATCGAAAGGGCTATGCTGGGTGTTTCTTTGCGTGATCAAATCAGAAATTAGGAGATCCGCAGAAGGACTAAAGTAACCGACATAGCCCGAAGAATTGCATCTTTGAAGTGGCAATGGGCAGGACACATTGTGCGAAGAACGGATGGCCGATGGGGCCGAAAAGTTCTGGAGTTGCGGCCACGAACCGGTAGGCGCAATGTTGTTAGACCCCCCACAAGATGGACCGACGATCTGGTCAAGATCGCGGGAGGTCACTGGATGCAGATGGCGCAGGACCGGTCGATGTGACGAGGTTTGGTGGAGGCCTATGTCCAGCAGTGGACGTCTATAGGCTGATGATGATGATGATGATCTAAAGATTTGTATGCCATTTATCTTAAGACTTCTGCCTAAAACGGTGAAAAAAAAAACAATATTCAAGAAGAATTTAAAAACCCTTTAAAGATAAATAACGTCCCCAAACTGCACTAGACAAGCGTGGTGTACTATGTCTGTTTCCTCTACTGAGGAGACCTCAGCCCAGCAGTGGAGGAGTGGGGTTGTTAAAGTAGAGCATGATACATCCTTAGCCACTAATGACGAGCTTAAATTTTTATCATCGATTCTAATAGATTTTAGGTCCATTCATATTTAGAGATATTAGAAAGTAACATATAAACTTATTTTTTATATATTTTAATTATATATATTATACTTTATATATTTTTTTTTTTGTATTGCATAGATACGAAATAATTCAGTTTTTAATAAATTTTTCTCCACTATTATATTTTGTCCTGATATATTTTACATTTCAAGAAATCCTCTATCCTGAAAATGTCTCCAAATACCTTACAAGTGTCTTCAGCTTTTTCGAGATCATTACTTATCTACATCTTTTGTGGCACTTCAGTCCCCTTGCTGAAGATTAAGCTGCTATCTGATTGTTTAAATCTCCTTGATATCAGTCTCAAGCTTGCTGTAGGTTAGTTTTTAAGATTAAGATTGGTGTAAGACTGCAGATTCTCCGTTAAATCGATATTGCTCGTATAAGACGTTCTTCAATATTTAGTTTATCAATAGGTAGGTAGCCCTTGAGATTTTTTTTTATTGCCATGTAGGCAGACGAGCTAACGGCCCACATAATCGTAAGCGGTTACCGTCGCTCATGGACCTCTGCATTGCCAGAAGACATTACGGGGCCGCTACCTACGGCCTTCTCTAAAGGACTCTCTTCAAGCCTCGTTTGAAGAAGGACAAGTCATAGCGCTCGGGAAACACCGAAGAGGGGAGCTCATTCCATAGCCGGACCGTGGATGACCGCGGATTGCAGAGGACGGAAACCACTTAAGATTAGCAAGTTATTTGTCTTTGTGAAAAAAGTTTCATATTAATTAACATATTTTAGATATTTTTTTTGCATTGTACGGTACTAGCTTCTAAATAAGTTCAATTGTAGTTAACGACACTCTTTCTAGCAGTACTAGACATTTTTCAACTGAATACGTAGAATTATTACATCTGGAATCAACATCATGAACAACAGAATGAAGCCAATTTAAAGTACACCGATCGTGCGTAACTACAACATATTCTGAATCAACATCATGAACAACATGGTGAAGTTTTAAAGAACTGTGTAATATTTTATTAGTGTACTAAACGACTCAATTCGTTTAGACACCTTAAAGCCGGATAGTCGAGTTGTTACGCGCGATTGGCGTACTTTCAATTGGCTTCATTCCGTTGTTCATGATGTTGATTCCAGGTGTAATAATTCTATGACTGAATACTAGAAATGAAAAAGTACTCTTATTTTTAGTATCTTTGACGTTTACTAGGCAATCACTATAACCTCATATCTCTTGTGCAAACAAGAACAAAAAATCTACTTTTGTGAATAAGATAGGTTTTGATGTTGTAGGAAACCAAAAGCTGCCATTGAAAAGAAAACTACGGAACAAGAAAATTTAATAAAAACTTAGAGCAAAAATATGACGCAATCCGTGTTTTACAATGTTCACTAATTCGAACTTCAAAAAAAAGCGCGCCAACATAGATCTTACATTTAAAAAGTATTTTACAAAAGAGGTTTTAATAAATTTTAATAAAGCTATTTATAGGTGGCGCTGTAGTCGCTAGTACCTTTGCCTTTATAATGTTTGTTAACATTCAGTTTGTTTACATAAATAAAACGACAACAAATCATAATATTTTCTTTATTTATATTAAAACATTCAATGATGAAATCTAGAAAATCTTTTAATGAACAACTTCATAATGACTTCCAAAATTTTCGATTGTCATCTTCGCAAAGTTTTCGTTGACAATTATAAGTCTAAGCACCTTCCATTTAGACGCTCTGTTTTAAATCTCTTGAAATCCATAGTAAATTACTTTAAGTCGTTACAAATTTTTGGTCGAGTGATTACTCTAAATGTGAGGATCTAAATGGAAATATACGTGTACAAAGAAGAATAATTATTATAACAATCGAAAGCCTATGAACGCAAAATAGTTTAATTCATTAATTTATATGTAGGAAATTTTAATTTTCAACACGAAATTTTATATATTTTTAATAAATCGAACAACGTTGTCAACGGGTAAGAAGTAGGGGTGTGCAAATATCGTTCGAATCGAATATTAATATTCGAAATTCGAATCGAATAATTCGAATTTCAAATAGTCGCAATAATCACACAAACAAAAAACTCAAAATCTGACATCTAGCCCATTCAGGATATTATCTACAAAATATAAATTCTTGTCCTATTCCCGAAATTCGACGAATATTCGAAACTTTTCGTCGATTCGAGTTTCGTAATAATTCGTAAGTTCGAATTATTCGCACACCCCTAGTAAGAAGTACATTATCTTACAGTAAACCATTACTGTGCGTACATTTACATTAACTTTAAAGAAACATTCATAAAGTTAACTAAGTAAATTACTTCCTAAGTACATGTTATTGTCTGAGATAACAATAATAATATATCTGAATCCTCTGAGAGGTTCGACTCGATAATTATTAAAAATTTAAATAAATTTGCCTATAACATAATATATAACTTTGGTTCCATGACTTTGAATTTTCATTTAACTTAAAATGATAAGTATAACTTAGCGCTTAGTATATTTATAAAATAACTAGCTGCACCGCGCAACTTCGTCTGCGCCGAAAAAATAAGAAAAAAATTTAGGGGTACACTACCCCTAACATTTAGGGGGATGAAAAATAGATGTTGGCCGATTCTCATAGATACCGGATAAGCACAAAAAATTTCAACAAAATCGGTCAAGCCGTTTCGGAGGAGTTCAAGTTCGAACACCGTGACACGAGAATTTTATATATTAGAAGATAATAATATTCTCTAAGTCGTGGTGGCCGAATGGTCGAAGCGCTTCCTTCCGTACGGTCGCGGGTTCAAAACCGGCCGACTTGTACCTCTAAATCTAAATGTGAAACAGATTTATGTGCAATTTTTCACAACACCACTGACTACAAACGGTGAAGGAAAACATCGTGAGGAAACCTGCATGTCGGAAAAGGGTTCTAAAAATCCTTTTAAGATATGTGAAGTCCCCAATCCGCACTGGGCAAGCGTGGTGGACTATTCCTAAAACCTCTCCTGAGGAGACCTTAGTCTAACAGTGGGCAGTAATGGGTTGGTACAGATAATATTCTCATAGCAGATGCTGCAAGATAAGTTTCTTTTTAAAATCATTATAAAGAGATCAAATCATCCATATACAGAATTATTATTGGATTTTATGTCAAAATACCTCTTAGTATAATAGCCTAAGAATAGTTTTTGTGATAACTTCAACTATAAAACTGCCACTAGATTTTCTTAAAATTGGATGATTTAATTTTCGATTATACTTCGTTTACCTTTAAATTATCTACCCCAAAATATTCCTTAACACCATTCATATAGTTTACTTTTGAAAAAACTAAGCAAAAAGAATCCAACTAAATCTTGTTGTGACTTTTTAAAACCTTAATCAATTATATCGTGTAAGAATTATAATATATTTCTTAGTATAATCTTTATATAAAAGAAATTGTATATAAATGTTTTATTTTTCTGCTTCATTCATGTTTCGAGAATTATATGCAATATATAATAATATAGATGAAATAAAAGCTTTTAATAAGCTTATTTATACTCCAAGAAAACTCTATACTCGGACTATAATTGACTTAAAATTAATATATTTATTAACAAGCCATAAGATAGTAATAAACACACAATACATTAAATAAGTTTCATATATCTAAATAGAAGCAATATATCCTGTTATAACTTTGTTAAAGTATGTGAAAGGCTCGGACTCGTTTTAGACCAAATAGTTTTAATTATTTCTTGTTGGTCATTATCTTCAAATTCCATAAAAGCCATCGCGACATATATTGAGCAAATCTCATTTAAAAATTCTAAAATTCGTATTATCACCAAAAATATAAATGAATTATAATTACAATAACATCTTAATTTACATTTAATAAATCGAATTGACATATTCGTTAATGATTAAACACACAAACACATTAATTTATATAAATCAAATATATATGAAATATTATGTAATTCAACAATTTATTCGACGATCGTTTTTTTCTAAACAATGAGATATTATTTGAACAATTTATTAAAGATATATTTAAATCTACAATCATTTATACAAAATGCAAAAATCCGCATAGCAATTCGATAAATTCATACACTACGAGCCTCTTCAAGCACCCTTCAATATTCAAAATATAATTTATTCATTTATACACTTTATCTAAACAAAGGGAGTTGGGAATATTTTAAAATAACTAAGATTACGAACTATACAGGCAAAGTCATTTTTCAATACCCTATCAATCATTCGTCTGGCTTCTCTGCCTTGTCAATTTTTATTTTTATCTATTTCAAAAATATTTTATCGTTTTTTTCTTGGCACTCGTAGCTATATCACAGATCTTTAATATACAATTTCATTCTTAAAAAATTACGTACTCATTTGACCAGCACCTTTCTTATCTTGAATCGAAATCGACTCGGTCTGAGACAATGGATAGTCTCAATCTAACTTTTCTAATAAATTACAAATGGCAAACGTGCCTTTGTGATGGTCAAGTAATTTATCCTAAAGTATAGAGACTTCCAAGAATTAATTTACCATTGCTCCCAAGGGACATTCATCGAAATTCAACTACAGTTCATCTTGACCCATTTCGCTTTTATCACATAAGTAACTTTTGAAACTATCGTGGCCCTGCGAATCTTGATCAAAAAGTTTACTAATCGTTTCTTTGATAAAACTCTTTGGTTGCATTAAACTTTCCAGTTTCGTTTCGACCGACAATTTTCGTTTTTTATTCTCACCGGAATACCGTGGAAAGTCCAATGAGAAACTTTGTCTGATCATTTTGTGCTTCACGTAACTTTGGTAGTCCTTATCTTCGCCAGTTTCCTTTGCAGTATTATCAGTTGCATGTTCTTCAAAGGCTGTGTTACCGTAGACATTAGACGAAGATGCTTCGTTATCATCACTTTTATGACTAGCTACTTTACTAAACAGCAGTCTGTCGGAATCCATTATTGTGAGCACAGGAGACTTTTCGTTGATTACTTTACAAGATTCACCGAACATATCAGTTTTTCGATTACTACTTGTATCTTCATAGGACTCTCCCGATCTATCAGTGTCTGAGACAGTTTTGTTTTCTTGAATCGTACATAGATCTTGATTTCTAGTATACTGTCTGTGATAATCTTGATTGGTCACTTCAGATCCATCTTCGTTATATACTTTCTTATCTCTCGAAGTTTTGGCTACAGTGGACGAATTAGTTTCTGAATTGAACCTTGTGTTAGTCAAGGACATTTTGTGGGCAGGAGACATCATTGTGTTATTGTAGCCCCTTTCAGTCTGTGAGTTTTTAGCTTTGGTGTGTATACCAAAGATACGCTTGATCGACTGCCGAAACTAAAATAGAAAAAGAAAACTGTTTAGCAACTAAACAAATTCACAGACGTAGTTAAGTGAAGCTAAACATTTTATTACTTACTTGTGTGTTCATGCCGACGTAAATAAGAGGGTCGTAGCAAATAGAACTCTTTGCTACTAACGCAGGGATTACACCTGCTCCGGGTGATACCTATAAATATATATCTTAGTTAATAACACTTTTATGAAAATACATAACAATAGAACTATAATTACATCTAAAAATCCTATTGAAATATATTCCAACAGTAATTGAATAAACCGCGAGCTAAAATTATACTCTCTAACCTTATTTAACTTCCATCAAAATTTGACCATTAATTTCCGACTTAGGATGTCTAACCAAAGCTAGACCAAAGGATCCGTCATTTCAACACAAATCCAAGCCAATTTCCGAGCCGTCCAAATACGCTTTAATATAACACGGAAATCTTGTACAAGATTGTTAATGGATTTTCGTCCCTTCAATTTGGAATGGTTCCACGTGTCGCCTTTTATGTGACCAGATTTGTCAAACATTCGACCTTCACTGCCCTTGAGAAGCACTCAAAGAATGATAATAGTTTCCGGCAATTGAAAAAGTAAAAGCCCTGAGCAAAAATAAAAGGTTCGTAACGAGACCTTGAGAGGTTCTTGGGGCGCTTAATGAGAGCTAGGAATTCTGAGAATGTTGGAGAGGCCTCTTATTTAACGGCTTCACGCTTCTTAATCAATACATATTGCGTGAAGTATCTTTTGTATATAATTACGTACCTATTGAGCTTCGTTTTATATTCGACTGGTTGGTTATAAGTACCTTTTCAAATAAGCTATATTACTATTAAGTAGCAGAGTATTTCACTTAGTATTAGTATTTGGATTATTTAAATTGAAATCAATGATACTATCATAATGTACTTTAATCTACTTAAATTTACCTTTACTCTTTGAAGTGCTTCTACCTTAATAATTTGCATAAAGTAAAGTAACTGTGACCTTAATGACAAAATCTTGAGAGGTGTCATGTGACACCCGAATACAACGAAGTTCCTTCCGATTAAAAGATATTTTAGATTTTTTTTTCCTAACGTAACGCGCGATAAGGAACGTGTTTTAAAAGATTTTGATCACAGCGCCATCTAGCGATAATCATCTAAAACAAACAAGCAACGTGTTTTAAAAGATTTTGATCACAGCGCCATCTAGCGATAATCATCTAAAACAAAAAAGTGTCGTGACAACTTTTCGTAAGAATTTTTTCCGTCTAGCCCCCTTTCACAACGCGCAATAAGGAACTTCGTTCCAAAACTTTGTTCCAATAATATTTTTGCTAATGCCATTTACAAGTAAACAACATAATAGTATTAAGTATGGTAAATTCATTTTAACACTCGCAGTTATCTACATCATTTACACAATTACTAAACAAATTCTTACGATGATTTAATATCGCTGATTTAATAAAAATTCGCGGTAAGAACTACCTTAACTATCGTATATTCAGAGTATCAAAAAAAACCTTACACAAAAATCACACCCAACAAGAAAAGATATTACACCAACAATATTCTCTCAAAGCAAAAACGCCACTTTACGTTCCCTAATTTCTCAGCCATTAATTCTACGACATAAAGAAAAATACTAACAATTCCTTCAGTAGCGAATTGTTCCATCAAAGCGAAGAGTGAGTAGGGTGTCCATGCTACAGTGAAGGATATTATCATTATGAAGACCATGGCAGTTGCTCGGGTTTCTGCTCGGCTCACTCGTCCGAGACGCTGGGAATTCTGTGAACAATATCATTTTATTAGTACAATTCATAGCAGGCTTGAAAAATTTTTAGTGCTTTTGGTGAAAAAAGGGCCGTAAAATATTCAGAATAATTTGGTTGGCTTAAAATATTAAATTAATTGCGATCTTGGTCTAATAGTACTTAGGTACCGAAAGAACAGTTCAAAATAGTGTCTCCAAACAAATTACATCAAAATGCTTCTTAAAGTTTTTAGTTTATAACAATTTGACTGAACTTTGTAGTGACAAAAAATCTCCATTTTACAGTTTAGAGGTTGATGTTATTTTTTATATTACAGTACACAAAAGATAAAAAGACATGAAAAGATTACCAGTTTTCAATTTTAGCAGTGTTTAGTTGATATGATTTTTGAGCTAACACACATCTACTATGTTATTTGATCAAAGAACGCAATGATTGAAAAAGTTGTTAATTTGTGTTTTCTTATTCATAAATTTAATATAATTTTGACTAACATTTCAACCTTGCAGTTACAATAACCAAACTACTTAATAGTAGTTACCAACAGTTATAACTTTGGAGATACACAAAGTTCCATAATCAACAAAACTTAGTTCGCAGTTTGGTTAACCTACAAACAATTTATCTTCTGTAACTTTGACTTTGATCTTACTAAATTATTAAATCTGGATAACAATTGAATATGTAACCACGTGTTTCTTACAAGGACATTTTTAGCCGTTATTTTGGAATAAATATGTTTCATACACCACTTGTGTTTTCAATTAATTATTTGTTTGTTGGTTGTAGTTGTATTATGACTTCTAAGCTTTTTATAATAGTATACTTAAGTGTTCTCACACGATCAAAGTTATTGTTATGAGATTTTTTAAGGAGAAAATTATATACAATCTTCTATTGATATAGGTTTATATACTGTTGTAAGATTTCAAGCAAAGAATATACCATAGACTACATCATCTTAAGTCAAGTTTTTTAAAGTATAAACATGTTTTTTATTGGTATATTAGCTGCCCGAGATGTGGTCTGCGTGAACACTATACAGCACCAAAAAATGTTAAGGGCGAACAACTTTAGTAGCATAGTCGCCGATTCTCAGACTTACTGAATATGCATTTATATGCATATTTTATTTTAGTTTTTGTAAGTCACACCATCAATTTACATACACTTAATCCTATTAGAGTAAAATACATTTAAGTTAAATCTATGATGTGTATAAATCAATTAAAGGTATGCACAGCATTTACCAGAAGTACATAATTTTGTACTAAATCTAAAACTTAACTATACAGGGTGATATTTTAGAGAGGGTACATATTGAAGGTCATGGTAGCTGATGGTTATATACGACCAGTAAAATATTATTATACTGTGAGTAAATTATATGAATTACGTATTCTCATTAAATGTTTGTAATATGGTATATTTAAAAGAACAAAAACTGGAGCTAAAAATTTTAACACTATTATGATTAAAAGTTCATGAAAATCGGCCCTAACCACCATTGTGACACGAGAATTTTACATAAATATAAGATACTTTTTTATGATTTCAAGCGAATGAAAAAATCACCATAAGAATACCATGGACTATATCGTTTTAAGTCAGGTATGCGAAGAATAAATTCAGTTGAGGGATCATTCTATTTTTCACATCGGAAATGACAGTGTATAAGATGTGTAATATATTTGCTTACAAATTTACATGGTTTGGTTTTCTCGTCACGTTTCCATCGCAACGGAAATTTAGTACAGCTGCGTGTGTTCTTTATTTACATATATTGATATACTTCCGCACCTTGTTAAATGTAGAAGAAATTGTAATCGATACTAATATAATAAAAAGGTAATGAGATGTTTGTGACTTTGTAAGCAATAAACTTTGAATTTTCACCAATGTCGATAATTCTTGAGTATTAGGAAACTATTAGTATCAGATTATTGATCTATTACTATTAGATTATTAATCTATTACTATCAGATTATTAATCTATTACTATCAGAATACTAATCTATTACTATCAGATTATTGATCTATTGCTATCAGATTATTAATCTATTACTATCAGATTATTAATCTATTACTATCAGATTATTAATCTATTACTATCAGATTATTGATCTATTACTATCAGATTATTAATCTATTACTATCAGATTATTAATCTATTACTATCAGATTATTGATCTATTACTATCAGATTATTAATCTATTACTATCAGATTATTGATCTATTACTATCAGATTATTAATCTATTACTATCAGATTATTAATCTATTACTATCAGATTATTAATCTATTACCATCAGAATTATTTATTGTTTACTATTACTGTTTATAACGATTATTATCAACAGTTTCGAGATAACTAGTTTTCGTGCATCTGACTAATTATTGTTTGCATTTTTGCAATTTATTTTTGTTTTATTCTTACATTGTTATTATACTTCATATTCATTTATTAGCTTATTTTTTACATTATATTTACAAAAAAAATATTAAAAATACACTATATAAAAAAGAGGGTCACTGCAGGCGGAGTCTACGACCCAAGCCATCAGTGGTTAGGGCTCAAGAGAGAGAAACCTCCTCACAATACGCGTCGTGTCAAGAACGACCGCCTTCTGAATCAGGTCCTTTATCCAGCCGGGGAGCGAAAGCTTCTCTAGATGTTGGTCGAAGCTTTTCGCTATTCGACCGTGCACAGATACAACGATCGGAACAATGATGGTCGATTCAACACGCCACATGTCGGTCACCTCGTGGGCCAGGTCCAAATATTTTAGCAGTTTTTCTTTTTCTGCTTTCACAAGGTTCTCGTCATGTGGGATGGTGACATCGATCAGCACCGCCCGATGCGCATCCCGATCTATTATCACTACTTACTTACATTGTTATTATTATGATATTTACTAACTATAGATCTCTACCAATGAGAAGAAGGAAAAATATTTTATGATTCTACTAAGTTCATATTAAATCGCATTTTAAACATGAAGTAACAATCCCGTTTCCACCTCGTTTCCTTTAAAATGCAACCAGAAAACGAAATCCTAAGAAAGAAAACTTTAATCCCGGTCAATATTTCAGCTAAATAATTATATAACTTTTATAATAAGAACTTCAGATGAAAACTTGAGACGGTATCGAAAAACCAAAGTTTCATACAGTGAATTACAAAGTTCAGGAAAGCTAATAACTGGAATCCTAATAATATCAAGTCTTTTGTAGATAAAGTTTGTAACTAAGTAAAGTTTTGCGATAAGATTTTTTTTTTTTAATAATTTCTGTTTAAAACCTTCGTCGACGAAGTTGAAATTAGATTCAACTATCGCTCGTTTTTTGGTTTCATAAAACTAGTTTCGTCGGTTCAGCGTACTGCTTGGAAATGGAATAACTTTAACATGATTTCTATATATTTATTTCATATTATGTTTGTTTTTCTAAATATATAGATACAAAACTAACTTAACTACAAAACATAAAACAAATTAGATAAAACAAAAACTTGAGAGGTGTCAAGGGACACCCGGATGGAACGAAGTTCCTTTCGATTAATTAGTGAGGAAATTGTAATAAAATTTTATTTTTTTAAGTTATAATAATTAGTTAGTTTAAAACGTATGTCTCTCTCTCTCTCTCTCTCTCTTATAGAAATATTTTGATCACAGCGCCATCTAGCATTAATCATATAAAACAAAATAAGGAATTGTTTTATAAAATATTTTGATCACAGCGCCATCTAGCATTAATCATATAAAACAAAATACGGAATTGTTTTAAAGAATTTAATCACAGCGCCATCTAGCGACAATCATCTAAAACAAAAAAAAATGTCGTGACACCTTTTTCATAAGAATTTACGTCTAGCCCCTTTTCGATAACGCGCGATAAGGAACTTCGTTCCAATAAGAAAGTAACTGCAGGCGGAATCTATGACCCAAGCCATCAGTGGTCAGGGCTCAAGAGGCTTCTTACAATATGCAATAATAATCATCATAAATACATTAAATACAATTATGTTTTTCTTGTAAGATAACAGATGATACTATGAAATATTTCTAAGCCAGCAGCAATCCCTAAGACACCAGACTTTCTTGATCCCTTGCTCGTAATACTAAGCGTGGAGATTATCGAAAGATCCCAAATAAGGAGCAATAAGATGATTTAGAATGCTTTAGCGTAACTCGTCATACAATGTACCCACATGCTGGACTCGGCAACAGTCAATATGAAAAATTGGTAAAATGAGCCCAAACACGAAGGGTCTATCTTGTAAAGCACAAGAGTTCCTATGACCAACTTTCGAATCCATCATCAGATGAGCGCCATTTTGTCATATTGCATTGTCACAATCGGGAAGTTTGACAAATTTAACTGGCAAGCTTCCACTCGAACTTACATAGTTACATCCAGTGAAAGTTATATAGAAGCTTTTAAAAAGACATGCTCGCTGAGTTTCTTCCGCCGGTTCTTCTCAAGACGGAGGCGTAACTTTAGCCGACTGGTAGTAGTATATTTTATTGTATTAACGTTCAAAATGTATGTCCACATCTACTTTGAAATATATGATTTGACATTGACTTCGGACTGTTAAGCGGCTAACCCCAGTATTTTAAAAAAAACGCGATTCACAATTCACACCTTTATTTTAGTTTTACTACACTTTTACTAATTTGTATGACTCCTTAGACTTCCAGATTATGACTGACTTATTGTCCAGTGAATTCGCTTTTATATGTCGTGTTGCGAATTCACTGGAAAACTCCGTTCAAATGAAATTTGTATACCTTGCAATTTAAGCTTTGATTATAGGGTTGTAACAGAACGTTCAGTGTTAGCGGTAGGAGGTTTTAGTGACTGAGTTGACTCTCACATACATACCTGTGGAGCATGTGGAAGACCGGCCTTCACCTCCTACTAACAAAAATCTCGGCAATAAGTTCTGAACCTAATTTAGTATATCTATATCTATTTAGTGTATAAATTTCTTTACATCCAAAATACCAATTGACTTTCAAAGAGCACATGACACTTACCCGTTTCAAAGTCCTGATGATGTTGACGTAGCTGAAGGTAATGACTGCCAATGGTAATATCTGACCCATCGCGAACAGAAACATGATGTAGGTCAGGGTATTCATTGATTGTTCGTGCCAATTCACTGAGCAACTGCAACAAGAATTATCACTATTTAGTATATAATTTACTTTAAAGGAAACAGTTTAAATACAAGCTTTTAAGATCCTGGATATCATGTAGTAGTAGAGTGCTAGCTAATACAAACACGACGGGTCTATCTTGTTTAGCAAAAGAGTTAATATGACCTTCCGAATCCATCATCAGATCAGCGCCATTTTGTCATATTATTGCACTGTCATGCGATATACATCTGCGTGCAATGTCAGCTCAATCGGAAACCGGGAGGTTGTCTAATTTAGCTTGCAAGAATCTAATCGAACTTGCATTGTTACATAGTTACATCCAGTGCAAGTTAATATAAAGCTTGTAAAGACAAACTAGATTTCTCTATCCCTATATCTCTAGGTATGTAGTTTGGGGGTGACGGGGCGATACGTGAGCAACAATCGCGAACGCGTCCTGTCACCCCTACCAGATACCACCGATCGGACGTCGAGCGTGAGCGGCGGGAGGTTTTAGTGCGGTCCAACCCCCACATACCCCACTCGCGGGACGAGTGGAAGTCCGGCGATTTCCTTCCGTTCAAAAAAAAGGTGTGTAGTTTAAATTTTTAAAACTACGGACGGATTATATGTATAATATGGTAAACAAACACTGATAGTTGTAGCGGTTTATGTTGTGATGTCGTAAATAAGAAGATTTCTCTGCGATAACTGAATTCTTCATTCGTGACGTAAACAAAGTTGCGCAGGTCAGCTAGCAATTTCAAATTTGAAGTTCTCTAGGATGCCCTCAATTTACATAATTTACATTAATTAATAAAAACCTACAATTTAATTTTGACTTCACGAAGTTTTGGGTCAGCGATGATTAAATTGATGGGAAAATTATGTTCGTTAATAAAATTTTAATGCTGAGACTGCTCAAGTCTTCTCAAAGGGTTTCAGAGCGATTGAATATAAGGATGGGCTTCAGTATTAAGCCTTATGATATGACGGCGGCACTGTCAATGCTTGTAAACATCACGTGGAATGGGAGTGACGTCACCATCCCACCAAAACAGTATAAAAGGCCGTAGCTTGCCATTTGAAACAACATTCGTTATCCTACAGTCGACCGATGCACACGTTGTACTAAAGGCCGTGTTTATGGTAAAGGGTTAATTTGTGATAAAAACCAAGCAAGTAATGTAATAAAGTGATTTGTACATTGATTCTGGTGTTTTGTAAAAACAATATTTACCCCTGACACCCCTACAAATACATATTTTTAATTATTCCCACAGCTAGAGCACTATAACCTAAAAAAAAAAATAATGTAAGTAAAAGATGAGATTGTCCAAAATATAAAAAAGTTTTTACAACTTTTACTTTTACATAACTATTATTAACATCGAGAAACATGACACGAAAATAATGAAAACAAAAATTAGTTTCGGCAAAACTTTTCTTGTTTTCGATCGAATAATTCCGGGAAAACTCAGAGAGAACGAGCAGTCGATGACATAAATAAGGCAAATAGGAACATTATGATTATCATGGATAATATATAACGTATATAAGATTTATGGAGTCGTAAGCGTGACTGATAATGTGTTAGTAATGTCTATGAGTGTTGTTCGGATTTACGATTTATTCTTTTTGCTGTGTACGTTCTGTTGGCCGAGGAATTCAAGGTCGAGTTTTTTTTTTTTTTATTGTGTTTTTATGAGTGAGGTGCAAAGAATAGATAATGCAGTGACTGTGAGTGCATTGTCAGTATTCCTTAAATAATTTCTATAAATTCTAGATGACTTTCTATAAAATTTCTATTTATTACATTTTTTAGAAAATCATTTAAGGAATTAAAGGAATTTCTAGGGATTAAATCCCTAATACTAACAGCTTGAGAATAGAAAGTTGAGGTGTTGTCAATAATCTAGTCAATTTAAGATCGGTCTAATCAGACATGGGGGCTATTCGAATTCAATAAACGTCTTTAAATTGAAGAATGATTTTTATTAGCCCTTACTTTAAATGTATATGGGACGGTGACGACCGACTATTATGAAACTTCGAAGTTGACCGGTCAATTTGGAAACGCACCATTAGGAACTTCTTGTAGTCAATTTTTGACACAAGAAGAAGTACAGATAATGTCATTATACACTTATTCTTATGTGTCTCCAACAGTCGAAAGCCTGTATCTCTTTGAACGCAAAATTTCAGCAAAAACGTCTTCTTAGTACATTACGCAATTTTCAATATGAAGTTGTATTTTTATGGAAAATATAAGCTAAAGTTCGAATCACGTTCTAAGTAAAATAATAATATTAAAGTCTTCAGGAAACCCCCAAGTTTCTGCGAAGTCTAACGGAACACTTTCAATAATAATTTGATAAGATCTTCATGATTCAATTGAAAGTTTCCAAGATTACATTATACAAGTTTAAGTGAAAATTATTCTTCATAAAATTAGGCGAAATTTTTCCTTGAACTTGAATAATTAAAATGTTCATTTCAGTATTGCTTAAACATAAAAACTTTTTATTGCAACGCTCATAAATCTTTAAGAAGAACATTGTAAGAGCGCTAAATACCAGCTAGGTTTTCGAGAGGCGACGATCTTAAATTATTGAAAAGTACTCAAGCGTGAATGAAATGTATATTACAATCAATATGTTTATTTGATTCTAAACGGTCCTATGATTCTTCTAGTTGTATCTGTGATGGCTGTAGAATGTAGATGTTTCACAACTCGCAGTGATCTTGGTATTAATATCATAGTCCGTAATACATGCTTGAATACATATTTTTTGCTAAAAATATTTTTCACGATAAAATGATTTGTCAAAATATAGAGGGTGGATCTCTAACTTTGGACAATCTGACGTGGGGTGAATGACCTGTTGAAATAAAACTTAGAACAATTTCCATACAGTGTCAGAAAAAAAAGTTTAACCAATCCAAAAAATAAAAATGGCGCTATGTTGTATTTCGACAGGTCATTCACCCCACGTCAGATTGTCCAAAGTTACAGATCCACCCTGTATATACGACGATAGTTCTAAATGCAGGATTTTGTACACAAAATATATTTTACTAACCCGTTAAACGCCGAGAAAAAAATATATTGTCTATTCAAAGGCGTGCCGGTCACCGGTGACCCCCACGGCGTGTAACGGGTTAATAATTTAATTGTTTTATAATAGGTACTTTTGTCTTAAGTATTAGGGCACGAGAATACCGAAATTGAATATCATTGATATTGCATTCATAACATAATCTTCAAAGTAGGTAAAAATCACGTGCTCCATCAAAATTTAAACTGAGATATTATATTGAAGACTAGGTGACCCGCGCAATTTCGTCTGCGTCACAAAGGGATACAACATAGCCTATAGCCTTCCTCGATAGATGGACTTTCTAACAGTGAAAGAATTTTTGAAATCGGACCAGTAGTTCCTGAGATTAGCGCGTTCAAACAAACAAACACACTCTTCAGCTTTATAATATTAATATAGATAATTTAAAACCTACCTTATATTAGCAGCTTCATTGACATAGTTTCCCCAGCCCAGCAGAGGTGGCGTGGTGAGTGCTAATGAGTAGGTCCAAATGAATACAATAGCTAGAACTGCCCCTTTTGAGCTCAGATGTCTTGATGTCAACGGTCTGGTCACCATCAAGTAACGTTCGAAGGAGATGACTGTTAGTGTAGTTATTGATGTTATACCTGAAACAATGATTTTATTTAATAGATTTCTTACTGGAAATAACACGAAAATATGAACTTATTCAGACACTCGCGGTTTTCTATAGTACTTTCATGCATTTTCAACGGGTTCTTACCACGATATTTAATTAATTGAGTTATCTCGATATTTCAACGTTGTTGCAAACGTCATGATCACGAGAAGACTTCTCTTAAATATTTTGTAAGTATTAAATATCGTGGTAAGAACCCGTTGAAAATGCATGAAAGTATTAAAGAAAATATGATTCTTAACGACGTAAATTGTATTCGACGTCTTCTGGTATATTTCTAAACAGTTTGACCGATAACAGAAAAGGAGATTTCCTATGTAATTTTATAAATTTACGGTTCTTGTTTTCCTGTGACATATTCACTACTTCAGATCAGCGCGAAGTACAAGTCAACGCCTGGTGCGACCTGGCACAGGACCGAGAGAAGTGGCGAGAGCTTTGTCAGAGGACACTTTGGATTGGTGAGCCAGCGAAGTAAGTAACATTAAAGAGGTAAATTATTATGTATCCCTTATGTTACTAAAATCTAATATATAAAATTCTCGTGTCACGGTGTTCGAACTTGAACTCCTCCGAAACGGCTTGACCGATTTTGTTGAAATTTTTTGTGCTTATCCGGTATCTATGAGAATCGGCCAACATCTATTTTTCATCCCCCTAAATGTTAGGAGTAGTCCACCCCTATTTTTTTTTTTATTTTTTCGACGCAGACGAAGTTGCGTGGGGCAGCTAGTAATATATATAAGTAACCTTGTCGGTTCCCTAAGTACCATCTTAAACTTGATTTACAAAAAAAGGAATGGAATTTTTTTTTTTATTGCTTAATATATACACGAGCCTACGGCCCACCTGATGGTAGGCGGTTACCGTCGCTCGTGGATCTCTGCAATGCCAGGGCAAAGAGGGACCGTTATCTATCACCTACCCATACAGGACTTTTCTTAAACCTCGTTTAAAGAGAGACATGTCATAGCGCTCCGGAAACACCGTGGATGGGAGTCCATTCCAGATCGGAATGGTGCGGGGCAAAAAGAATCTTTTGAACTGGACTGTGGATGAACGCAGCGGTTCCAGTAAAGTTGATGAACTTTACCCCTGCAGCGTGTAGAGCGATGGTGAAAAGGAGATGACGGAATCATCTCAAAGAGATGTTAAAAGTTATCGTTGAAAATGACGTAGCATTTCTTAAGTCTAGAATAGTAAGAAGAGAATCCTCGAAAAGGCAAGGTTTAGGTTAAATAGCTTGTCTAAATGGCCGACTTGAATAAGCCATTCAGCAGTATTTGTCTTGTTACACCAAAGTGTAGAATAATTTCGATGTCCTGAACCCTTTCCCAACCATAACATTTGCATCAACGGCCTTAAGGCAAACCTAAACAGACCTAGATCCTCAGAAGATAAAGCTGAAATTCCTAAAGCCAAGATATCTTACTTAGAATACGCAACTATTGCGGTTCAACTCCCACATACACCGGGGATCCGGTGATTTCCTCCAACTGAAAAAAAAAAAGCTCAGTCATCTGACTGGATATCTAGGATACATAACTCATAATCTATAAAGCCTTAATCGACCCCAGTTAGCGTTTAGATGGCTATAACTAAACTATAATGTTTCGCATATGAAATCAATAGTTTCTAAACAAAAAAATATACTGAATATTGTTTCAAATAATTTTGAGGAGGGTCCTTAAAGTTAGGTCATAGGTAGCGACCCCTCAGTATCCCCTGACATTGCAGAGGTTCATGAGCGACGGTAACCACTTACTATCAGGTGGGCCGTTGGCTCATCTGCCTACAAGGCATAAAAAAAAACTAGGCGCTGTTGTCGTAAACTAGACAAAGTAATTGTAGTTTAAAAAACTACACAACAATGATTATAAGCAATTACTGCTCTTATAGATCTTTAATGATGACAGAAGATGAAATAACTAATAAGGTTAGGTTAAAAACTATAAATTTGAAATTAAAGCTTTAACGAACCGAGAAGACATAATATTAAGTTTAATGTTACAAATTGAAAAACAAAACTGTTATTAAAACTAACGAAATGTAAGTAAATTTTAAGTAAATTGAGTAAACTCTCGAAAACAAAAGATAATCACGATATAAAATTTTATGAACCATCCACAAACGCACTTTTAAGATAAATTAGGTAAATACGCTTTCACTTATGTGCCATAAAACATAATAAGGTCTAGGATTTGTGCCAAGAGATAAGTTGAAGATATTATGAAGAATAATGAGTTTGGTTCGTAACTTTGAATATGATAATATTTTGCTTTTCGTTACAGACAATTGTTTTTGTTTCCAGTGTCTGTTTTTGTAACTAGACTATTAGGTAAAGTCTCATAAGTCATTATAATAGTGAAAAACTTTTGTGTTTATTTTTAATTTGAATTTTGGAAGATGCATTCTCTTTAATCAATGTTTTTTTTTTTTTTAATATGGTGTCTGATACTATGGGTCGAGCATCTGGGTTGAGCACTACAGTACAATAAAGCGTGTTTACTATACTGTACCGACCCATTACTGCCCACTGTTGGGCTCAGGTCTCCTCAGAAGAGGGATTAGGCATAGTACACCACGCTTGCCCGGATTGGGGACTTCACATATCTTCAAAGGATTTTTAGAACCCTTTTCCGACATGCAGGTTTCCTCACGATGTTTTCCTTCACCGTTTATAGCCAGTGGTGTTCTGAAAAATTGCACATAATTTTTTTCACATTTAGATTTAGAGGTACAAGCCGGCCGGATTTGAACTCCCGTACGGAAGGTAGCGTAGTTTAATATCAAAGATTTAAATATTAGCCTTAATTAAAAAGGAGAATTTATTAAAAATAATGTTTTTAAAAGTTACTTAAACACGATAGTGATTCTGAACGAAGCCTCTTTCGGTTAACATTTACGTTCCCAGACGAGTGGATTACCACTTAACTGGGATCGGCAACAAAATTGGTTTGATTACTTATGCCAAGTCTGTAGCAGGAACCAAAATTGAGCACAGTTCTAAAACTTGTTTTATTTACATTTTTTAATCGTGTCATATTTTACGGAGATAATATATTTTCGCTGAAAATGCAATACAGCGTCGTTTAAGAATAAAGATTTATAAAAATATAAGGTTTAATTAAAAATCGAAAACTTATTATTGGGAAAAAATGTTTTTAAAAAGAGGCTCAAACACGGTAGTGATTCCGAATGAAGTCCCCAGTTTCGCCATCTAGCGAAAAGTGACGTTCCCAGACGAGTGGATAACAGACGTTTTAATTCACCCACTGAATTATTGTACAGGTCCCAAATTTAAAAGTTAATTGGAGTAATAAAACTCCTCGCCCAGAAAATAAACTTTTCGAAGCGTCTGTGTGACTTCCTGACTGAGAGCCTTGGGTAAACATTTTCATGAGCCTACAATCTACATTCTCGACCACAGATTAAACATTAAATAGAGGAATTACATAGATTAATTAATACCAATTATCCTACAGTCGACCGATGCACACGTTGTACTAAAGGCCGTGTTTATGGTAAAGGGTTAATTTGTGATAAAAACCAAGCAAGTAATGTAATAAAGTGATTTGTACATTGATTCTGGTGTTTTGTAAAAACAATATTTACCCCTGACACCCCTACAAATACATATTTTTAATTATTCCCACAGCTAGAGCACTATAACCTAAAAAAAAAAATAATGTAAGTAAAAGATGAGATTGTCCAAAATATAAAAAAGTTTTTACAACTTTTACTTTTACATAACTATTATTAACATCGAGAAACATGACACGAAAATAATGAAAACAAAAATTAGTTTCGGCAAAACTTTTCTTGTTTTCGATCGAATAATTCCGGGAAAACTCAGAGAGAACGAGCAGTCGATGACATAAATAAGGCAAATAGGAACATTATGATTATCATGGATAATATATAACGTATATAAGATTTATGGAGTCGTAAGCGTGACTGATAATGTGTTAGTAATGTCTATGAGTGTTGTTCGGATTTACGATTTATTCTTTTTGCTGTGTACGTTCTGTTGGCCGAGGAATTCAAGGTCGAGTTTTTTTTTTTTTATTGTGTTTTTATGAGTGAGGTGCAAAGAATAGATAATGCAGTGACTGTGAGTGCATTGTCAGTATTCCTTAAATAATTTCTATAAATTCTAGATGACTTTCTATAAAATTTCTATTTATTACATTTTTTAGAAAATCATTTAAGGAATTAAAGGAATTTCTAGGGATTAAATCCCTAATACTAACAGCTTGAGAATAGAAAGTTGAGGTGTTGTCAATAATCTAGTCAATTTAAGATCGGTCTAATCAGACATGGGGGCTATTCGAATTCAATAAACGTCTTTAAATTGAAGAATGATTTTTATTAGCCCTTACTTTAAATGTATATGGGACGGTGACGACCGACTATTATGAAACTTCGAAGTTGACCGGTCAATTTGGAAACGCACCATTAGGAACTTCTTGTAGTCAATTTTTGACACAAGAAGAAGTACAGATAATGTCATTATACACTTATTCTTATGTGTCTCCAACAGTCGAAAGCCTGTATCTCTTTGAACGCAAAATTTCAGCAAAAACGTCTTCTTAGTACATTACGCAATTTTCAATATGAAGTTGTATTTTTATGGAAAATATAAGCTAAAGTTCGAATCACGTTCTAAGTAAAATAATAATATTAAAGTCTTCAGGAAACCCCCAAGTTTCTGCGAAGTCTAACGGAACACTTTCAATAATAATTTGATAAGATCTTCATGATTCAATTGAAAGTTTCCAAGATTACATTATACAAGTTTAAGTGAAAATTATTCTTCATAAAATTAGGCGAAATTTTTCCTTGAACTTGAATAATTAAAATGTTCATTTCAGTATTGCTTAAACATAAAAACTTTTTATTGCAACGCTCATAAATCTTTAAGAAGAACATTGTAAGAGCGCTAAATACCAGCTAGGTTTTCGAGAGGCGACGATCTTAAATTATTGAAAAGTACTCAAGCGTGAATGAAATGTATATTACAATCAATATGTTTATTTGATTCTAAACGGTCCTATGATTCTTCTAGTTGTATCTGTGATGGCTGTAGAATGTAGATGTTTCACAACTCGCAGTGATCTTGGTATTAATATCATAGTCCGTAATACATGCTTGAATACATATTTTTTGCTAAAAATATTTTTCACGATAAAATGATTTGTCAAAATATAGAGGGTGGATCTCTAACTTTGGACAATCTGACGTGGGGTGAATGACCTGTTGAAATAAAACTTAGAACAATTTCCATACAGTGTCAGAAAAAAAAGTTTAACCAATCCAAAAAATAAAAATGGCGCTATGTTGTATTTCGACAGGTCATTCACCCCACGTCAGATTGTCCAAAGTTACAGATCCACCCTGTATATACGACGATAGTTCTAAATGCAGGATTTTGTACACAAAATATATTTTACTAACCCGTTAAACGCCGAGAAAAAAATATATTGTCTATTCAAAGGCGTGCCGGTCACCGGTGACCCCCACGGCGTGTAACGGGTTAATAATTTAATTGTTTTATAATAGGTACTTTTGTCTTAAGTATTAGGGCACGAGAATACCGAAATTGAATATCATTGATATTGCATTCATAACATAATCTTCAAAGTAGGTAAAAATCACGTGCTCCATCAAAATTTAAACTGAGATATTATATTGAAGACTAGGTGACCCGCGCAATTTCGTCTGCGTCACAAAGGGATACAACATAGCCTATAGCCTTCCTCGATAGATGGACTTTCTAACAGTGAAAGAATTTTTGAAATCGGACCAGTAGTTCCTGAGATTAGCGCGTTCAAACAAACAAACACACTCTTCAGCTTTATAATATTAATATAGATAATTTAAAACCTACCTTATATTAGCAGCTTCATTGACATAGTTTCCCCAGCCCAGCAGAGGTGGCGTGGTGAGTGCTAATGAGTAGGTCCAAATGAATACAATAGCTAGAACTGCCCCTTTTGAGCTCAGATGTCTTGATGTCAACGGTCTGGTCACCATCAAGTAACGTTCGAAGGAGATGACTGTTAGTGTAGTTATTGATGTTATACCTGAAACAATGATTTTATTTAATAGATTTCTTACTGGAAATAACACGAAAATATGAACTTATTCAGACACTCGCGGTTTTCTATAGTACTTTCATGCATTTTCAACGGGTTCTTACCACGATATTTAATTAATTGAGTTATCTCGATATTTCAACGTTGTTGCAAACGTCATGATCACGAGAAGACTTCTCTTAAATATTTTGTAAGTATTAAATATCGTGGTAAGAACCCGTTGAAAATGCATGAAAGTATTAAAGAAAATATGATTCTTAACGACGTAAATTGTATTCGACGTCTTCTGGTATATTTCTAAACAGTTTGACCGATAACAGAAAAGGAGATTTCCTATGTAATTTTATAAATTTACGGTTCTTGTTTTCCTGTGACATATTCACTACTTCAGATCAGCGCGAAGTACAAGTCAACGCCTGGTGCGACCTGGCACAGGACCGAGAGAAGTGGCGAGAGCTTTGTCAGAGGACACTTTGGATTGGTGAGCCAGCGAAGTAAGTAACATTAAAGAGGTAAATTATTATGTATCCCTTATGTTACTAAAATCTAATATATAAAATTCTCGTGTCACGGTGTTCGAACTTGAACTCCTCCGAAACGGCTTGACCGATTTTGTTGAAATTTTTTGTGCTTATCCGGTATCTATGAGAATCGGCCAACATCTATTTTTCATCCCCCTAAATGTTAGGAGTAGTCCACCCCTATTTTTTTTTTATTTTTTCGACGCAGACGAAGTTGCGTGGGGCAGCTAGTAATATATATAAGTAACCTTGTCGGTTCCCTAAGTACCATCTTAAACTTGATTTACAAAAAAAGGAATGGAATTTTTTTTTTTATTGCTTAATATATACACGAGCCTACGGCCCACCTGATGGTAGGCGGTTACCGTCGCTCGTGGATCTCTGCAATGCCAGGGCAAAGAGGGACCGTTATCTATCACCTACCCATACAGGACTTTTCTTAAACCTCGTTTAAAGAGAGACATGTCATAGCGCTCCGGAAACACCGTGGATGGGAGTCCATTCCAGATCGGAATGGTGCGGGGCAAAAAGAATCTTTTGAACTGGACTGTGGATGAACGCAGCGGTTCCAGTAAAGTTGATGAACTTTACCCCTGCAGCGTGTAGAGCGATGGTGAAAAGGAGATGACGGAATCATCTCAAAGAGATGTTAAAAGTTATCGTTGAAAATGACGTAGCATTTCTTAAGTCTAGAATAGTAAGAAGAGAATCCTCGAAAAGGCAAGGTTTAGGTTAAATAGCTTGTCTAAATGGCCGACTTGAATAAGCCATTCAGCAGTATTTGTCTTGTTACACCAAAGTGTAGAATAATTTCGATGTCCTGAACCCTTTCCCAACCATAACATTTGCATCAACGGCCTTAAGGCAAACCTAAACAGACCTAGATCCTCAGAAGATAAAGCTGAAATTCCTAAAGCCAAGATATCTTACTTAGAATACGCAACTATTGCGGTTCAACTCCCACATACACCGGGGATCCGGTGATTTCCTCCAACTGAAAAAAAAAAAAGCTCAGTCATCTGACTGGATATCTAGGATACATAACTCATAATCTATAAAGCCTTAATCGACCCCAGTTAGCGTTTAGATGGCTATAACTAAACTATAATGTTTCGCATATGAAATCAATAGTTTCTAAACAAAAAAATATACTGAATATTGTTTCAAATAATTTTGAGGAGGGTCCTTAAAGTTAGGTCATAGGTAGCGACCCCTCAGTATCCCCTGACATTGCAGAGGTTCATGAGCGACGGTAACCACTTACTATCAGGTGGGCCGTTGGCTCATCTGCCTACAAGGCATAAAAAAAAAACTAGGCGCTGTTGTCGTAAACTAGACAAAGTAATTGTAGTTTAAAAAACTACACAACAATGATTATAAGCAATTACTGCTCTTATAGATCTTTAATGATGACAGAAGATGAAATAACTAATAAGGTTAGGTTAAAAACTATAAATTTGAAATTAAAGCTTTAACGAACCGAGAAGACATAATATTAAGTTTAATGTTACAAATTGAAAAACAAAACTGTTATTAAAACTAACGAAATGTAAGTAAATTTTAAGTAAATTGAGTAAACTCTCGAAAACAAAAGATAATCACGATATAAAATTTTATGAACCATCCACAAACGCACTTTTAAGATAAATTAGGTAAATACGCTTTCACTTATGTGCCATAAAACATAATAAGGTCTAGGATTTGTGCCAAGAGATAAGTTGAAGATATTATGAAGAATAATGAGTTTGGTTCGTAACTTTGAATATGATAATATTTTGCTTTTCGTTACAGACAATTGTTTTTGTTTCCAGTGTCTGTTTTTGTAACTAGACTATTAGGTAAAGTCTCATAAGTCATTATAATAGTGAAAAACTTTTGTGTTTATTTTTAATTTGAATTTTGGAAGATGCATTCTCTTTAATCAATGTTTTTTTTTTTTTTTAATATGGTGTCTGATACTATGGGTCGAGCATCTGGGTTGAGCACTACAGTACAATAAAGCGTGTTTACTATACTGTACCGACCCATTACTGCCCACTGTTGGGCTCAGGTCTCCTCAGAAGAGGGATTAGGCATAGTACACCACGCTTGCCCGGATTGGGGACTTCACATATCTTCAAAGGATTTTTAGAACCCTTTTCCGACATGCAGGTTTCCTCACGATGTTTTCCTTCACCGTTTATAGCCAGTGGTGTTCTGAAAAATTGCACATAATTTTTTTCACATTTAGATTTAGAGGTACAAGCCGGCCGGATTTGAACTCCCGTACGGAAGGTAGCGTAGTTTAATATCAAAGATTTAAATATTAGCCTTAATTAAAAAGGAGAATTTATTAAAAATAATGTTTTTAAAAGTTACTTAAACACGATAGTGATTCTGAACGAAGCCTCTTTCGGTTAACATTTACGTTCCCAGACGAGTGGATTACCACTTAACTGGGATCGGCAACAAAATTGGTTTGATTACTTATGCCAAGTCTGTAGCAGGAACCAAAATTGAGCACAGTTCTAAAACTTGTTTTATTTACATTTTTTAATCGTGTCATATTTTACGGAGATAATATATTTTCGCTGAAAATGCAATACAGCGTCGTTTAAGAATAAAGATTTATAAAAATATAAGGTTTAATTAAAAATCGAAAACTTATTATTGGGAAAAAATGTTTTTAAAAAGAGGCTCAAACACGGTAGTGATTCCGAATGAAGTCCCCAGTTTCGCCATCTAGCGAAAAGTGACGTTCCCAGACGAGTGGATAACAGACGTTTTAATTCACCCACTGAATTATTGTACAGGTCCCAAATTTAAAAGTTAATTGGAGTAATAAAACTCCTCGCCCAGAAAATAAACTTTTCGAAGCGTCTGTGTGACTTCCTGACTGAGAGCCTTGGGTAAACATTTTCATGAGCCTACAATCTACATTCTCGACCACAGATTAAACATTAAATAGAGGAATTACATAGATTAATTAATACCAATTCATTTATAATTAAAACAAAACTACAAAGCGGTTCTCGGCAGATATAATAATTAGGATTTATTTTAAAATTATAATTAGTATTTGATCTCATAAACTAAAGCTACTTGAAATGTTTCTCGTATTTACTCTTCGAATCTACCAAAGAGGTTTTAATGACGTAATTTTAAAGTTTAATGTAGCCGAATTGTAATTAGGTAGGGTGCCCAACCTAGTTGGTGTTGTGTTCGTCCTATAGTGTGATTACCATTTTGAACTTAGTTTTTCTTTATTAATTACGAGAATTTAGTTCATGATGATTTACTGTAGGATCGGTATTTAATCAAGTATCTGATTCCATAAAGATTTCATAAAAAAACTATTGTTATAGAGAAATTCATGTTTATTTAAAAAGTGACCCCAGGTCCAGTTATTGGCAACTTTCATACATTTTGTATGTAGAAATTCAAATATCGAACAATTTTAAATAAATGTTTTTTGAATCAAATTTTTTTATCATTTTATTTTATGTTATAACTATCCAAAGAAATACAGTTATAAAGCTAAATAATTATTCTATTTATTTATTAACATCGGAAATAAAAAAATAGTCGCGTTTGACTACAATTTGGAAGTTGTGATTAATTGGACTACGCTCTTAATTGGGTCGGTAACCCTATTATTGTAAATTTAATTTACGAGTTCTTTGAATCTGAAACTAAGTTTTTTCACTTAAATCGCAATTGATGAATGTTTACTATTACCCATAGAATTATTACTTCAGGAATGAACATCATGAACAACAGAATGAAGCCAATTTAAAGTGCACCGATCGCGCGTAACTACACGATATTCTGGCGTTAGTGTACCGATGACACTTAATTCATTTAACACACTAATAAAATATTACATACACATAAGTTCTTTAAAATTTCACTTTGTTATTTATGATGTTGATTTAAAATATCGTGTTGTTACGAGCGATCGATGCACTTTAAATTGGCTTCATTCTGTTGTTCATGATGTTGATTCCAGATGTAATAATTCTATGCTATACCCAATTTAAGGTTTTTGATGTTATAATGAAAAATATTTTTCTAAATTGAAATATTTTCAAGATATTTACAAATGAAATGCTTTTAGAAACTTGATCGTTATTAGAATATGTTCAAAGTCGCCAGATCTTAATGACATCTAAAAACAGCAATTTGTAAATGTTTTTCTAATTCAAATTATGTTTGAAGGGTAAAGGCCTTCGTCCTATGGCTAGTGTTATTGCAATTGGTCTAATACCTAACATTGAATTAAAAAAAAAACTTGAGAGGTGTCATGGGACACCCGAATAGAACGAAGTTCCTTTCGATTAAAAGATATCTTATATTTTTTTTCCTAACGTAACGCGCGATAAGGAACATGTTTTAAAAGATTTTGATCACAGCGCCATCTAGCGATAATCATCTAAAACAAAAAAAGTGTCGTGACAACTTTTCGTTCATTTTTTTTCCGTCTAGCCCCCTTTCGATAACGCGCGATAAGGAACTTCGTTCCAATATTTGAACTCTTCATTCAATCGTTAATTTATTTAAACTCAGACGTAATCTCGACCACAGATTAAACATTAAATAGAGGAATTACATAGATTAATTAATATTGTACTAATTAATATCAATTCATTTATAATTAAAACAAAACAACAAACCAATTCTGGGCAGATTTCATAAATAAAATTATCAGGCTTTATAAATTTTAATTAGTATTTGATCTCATAACCTAAAAGCTACTTAAATTATTCTAGTATTTACTCTGCGTATCTACAAAAGAGGTTTTAATTAAGTAGGGTGGCCGACCTAGGTGCTCGTATTAAAGTGCGATAAATTTATTCAGACACTCGCGTTTTTCTATAATACTTTCATTATCGAGTATGTGGAATCCAGTGCTAAACACAACAGTCACTAAGGTTTCATGCTCAGAGAGTCTTGTAGATACAGTGAGTGTGGTGTGTCGTGATGTGAGTTCGAGTTTCAGTGGTACTACCCAAAAGCGAACGAGTGCGAGGGTAGACAGATTTGTTTTCTCTTAAATCGATCCGCAGTATCCAGTCTTCTCGTGATCATGACGTTTGCAACAACGTTGAAATATCGAGACAACTCAATTAAATTATATCGTGGTAAGAACCCGTTGAAAATGTATTAACACGTTCCCTGCGCCATCACTTTCAAAAAACTTTCAGATGGTGCTTTAGAGACCTAAAAGACCTCCAAACTAACCTACCATTTGGTGCGTTTGAGACCTAATCGGTCTCCTAAAGATACAGTTTTCAAAATAGTTTATAACTTCCAAAAAATAATCAAATATATTTTGAAGTTTTTGTGGGTGAAAGATAGCCTATTGCTTTACATTTTGCTAGGTTCGCACGCAGTTATGACATTTGAATAAACTACAAATAACAAAAAAAAATATGATATCGATTGTATCTCGTACCGCAACGGAAGATAGTTCAATATGTGTAGTAAGTAGTGATGGGAATAAAATAATATCTCAGTTGTCGATTTGAAAAAGTTTTATTCATTATGAAAAGTGTTTTTCATTAAAACATGGTAAGCACATTGATTGCTTGCATTGCGCGCAAATGGTAACAATTCGTTTAGTCTTTTTAGAAGCGTCAGTGCTGTTTAATGAGCGTCGTAATTTTTCATAACAACCCACACAACGTCTTTTTTTGTCGCCACGTTGGAAAACATGATCCGTACATCTTCCTTCGGGTAATTCTGTAATAAAGTGCATTGTATAAATAAACAGCACCCAACTATGTCAGTGAAGTAAATGCCATGGAATCTAATTTTATTCGTTTCTTTATTCGATTGTGTTATGTATGTTTTTGTTCTTAGGCTGTTGTTGCTTTAAAAAAATATACGGAGGACGGAGGTATTAAATAAAAGCTGGATGTCCCAGGTCTCTTCTAAGTTTACTATAAGGACGTTTTTGTTTTAATAACCGAAATTTAGGGTACCGGAAATTTACCAGAGAGTGATGTGAACCCCCTCCCCCTGTGTAGTATAATGCTTACATAATTTAAACACTCTAGCATTAGAAATAAGTAGCAAAGCCCACCAGAAATGCAACTAAGCTCTATAATATCAAAAACAACCAAACATTTTCTATGTCGATGCTAGGACAACACTAAAACGAGTCACGCAGCGCTCGCGCCGCCCACCTTCCCTCTCTTGCGTCTACGAGGCGTACGATTCCACGAGTACCGACATATCTCCTAACGCAAGGAATGAAAACAATTACAGTACTGTGCGTTAGGGACCTAATCCATCTCCTATTTTTTTTTTAATGTCCTTGAATTCATCTTTAAATAGGAAACAAATATGTATATTTGTCCTACTCATACCTAAAGAACTTTACACGTTAGATCCTTCCGCAAGGAGTGAAACAACACGTTTATGTTCAACGCACAATACAAAAGTCCTGCAAGAGATCTGATAGATCTCGTAATGCAACGAACGTGTTAAAGTGCGATTTTCATGTTCAACATAGTTTTTCTTTATTAATTACGAGAATTTAGTTCAAGATGATTACATGTATAGGTATCAGTATTTAATCAAGTATCGGATTCCATAAACTTTTAATAAAAAATACTATTGTTAAAGATAAATTCATGTTTGTTTAAAAAGTGACCCCAGGCCCAGTTATTGGCAAATTTCATACATTTTGTATGTAAAAATTCAAATTTCGAACAATTTTAGATAAATGTTTTTTGAATCAATTTTACATCATTAATTTATATTATAACTATCCAAAGTGATATTTATTTATTAACACCGCAAATATAGAAATAAAACTTGACAGGTGTCAAGGGACACCCGGATGGAACGAAGTTCCTTTCGATTAATTAGTGAGGGAATTGTAATAAAATTGTATTTTTTACAACTAACTTAAATAAAATATTTTGATCACAGCACCAAGTAGCATTAATCATATAAAACAAAATAAGGAATTGTTTTAAAAGATTTTAATCATAGCGCCATCTAGCGATAATCGTCTAAAACAAAAAAAGTGTCGTGACAACTTTTTCACAACAATTTCCGTCTAGCCCCCTTTCGATAACGCGCGATAAGGAACTTCGTTCCAACAGTCGCGATTGTCTACAATTTGGAAGTTGTCATTAATTGGACTTAGCTCTTAATTGGGTTGGTTACCCTAATTATAAAGTGAAATGTAGCTGAATTGTAATTAATATTGTAAATTTAATTTAAGGTTTCTTCGAATCTGAAACTAGATTTTATCACATAAATCGAAATCCAATAATGTTTATTATTAACCAATTTAAAGTTTTTGACATTGTAATGAAAATTCTATGAAAGAAAAATATTTTCCAATTTGAAATATTTTCCAGGTATTTACAAATTTTAATGAAATAGTGTAACTTTTAGTAACTTTTCTTGATCGTTATTAAAAATGTACAGAGTCACCAGATTTTAGTGACATTTAAAAAACGCAATTTGTAAATGTTTTTCTAACTCCATTATGTTTGAAGGGCAAAGGCATTCGTCCTATGACTGGTGTTATTGCAATTGGTCTAATACATACCCTTCAGTCATAAGGATAATGACTTTTTAAAATTAATTTTTGATTAACCTAACAATGTTATTCAAAAACACTCATTCTGTTTTTTTTTTTTTTTTTTTTTAGTTGGAGGAAATCACCGGATCTGTGGTATGTGGGGTATGTGGGAGTTGAACCGCACTAAAACCTCCAACCGCTCACACTCAGCGTCCGAACCTCGGCTGAGGCCAGAACCCAGCACGGGGTTATGAGGGACGGCGCGACGCGTTACGCCCAAGGCACTCTTTCCCGTCGCGCCGCCCCCACACTCATTCTGTAATGTAATTTAAGAAAAGATGTAAGAAAAGTGTATGTTTATGTGATAAATAACGGCCCCTCATTGCCCTGACATTGCAGAGGTTAATGAACGACGGTAACCGCTTACCATCAAGTAAGCCTGTTTTAAAATAATTAACAAAATACTCTAGATTATTTTACAAAAATGATAACTGACACCAGCAACCGTTTTTCAAGAGTAGCGGTACTGTACTGTAACAACCCATTACTGCCCACTGCTGAGCTCAGGTCTCCTCCGAAAAGGGGGTCAGGAGTAGCACAAAAACAAAAATTCCACCCTTTCACTGTCAATCAAATCTTCTGTCCAACCAAATAAAATATCGGAAAATTAGCGCTTCACAGCACGCCTGTAGCATTTCTTCAATTATTTGAACTAACGTAATTCAACATCGAGTTAAAAATAGAAATTCAAAATGTTTAGAAAACAATGAGATAGTATTATCCTATTCATTGCTCTACGCGTGTTTATGACTGTAAGATCTATTAAGCGGAGCTTGTCAGCGACAGTCATACGATTGTGATTATTTGCTACAAAATAGAATAATAAGGTTTCAGTTCTTTAGTTCATATTGGAACGAAGTTCTTTATTGCGCGTTATCGAAAGGGGGCTAGACGGAAATTCTTATGAAAAAGTTGTCACGACACTTTTTTTATTTTAGATGATTATCGCTAGATGGCGCTGTGATCAAAATATTTTATAAAACAATTCCTTATTTTGTTTTATATGATTAATGCTAGATGGCGCTGTGATCAAAATATTTTATTTAAGTTATAATAATTAGTTAGTTTAAATTATTATAACTTAAAAAAATAAAATTTTATTACAATTCCCTCACTAATTAATCGATAGGAACTTCGTTCCATCCGGGTGTCCCTTGACACCTCTCAAGTTTTTTATTCATGGAAAACTTACAGCCTTATTAACATGAAATTACAAAGCCAATTATAAGTCTTCACCAGTAGTGGTGAAATAGTAAACCTCAAGTACGTTTCTGTACATTTTCCAATAATAAAGTAACGCACGGGGCCACGGTAAATAATATCATAGTTCGTAATGGTTCGTGCCGTCACGCATAACTCCGTGCCGCCGTGATTTGAACGCGGATTGTTTCTTTTTTCAATATAAATAAATGAGCTTGTGGCGATCAATAATAACGCGCAAGATCCTGAATCGCGGTATCAACATTTGCAGAAATCTTCGCATCTATACGACATCTGAAATCTACTACTGTGGGCTTCGGCCTGACCGGACATACAATACCTCGCCCGGTCGAAGATCTCCCTTTGGCCATAAGTCCACTGTACCCACAAGCTTAAGATCAAGCAGCCACTGTCGCTCATGAACCTCTGCAGTGCCAGGGTGAGCGGTACACTGTTATAGTACGGTTCGTCTAACACATAACCCACGTACAAGACCACAATTATAACAGGTACAATTACTCTACAAAAAAAACTGTGGTTGGCCGCCATTTATATGAAAAGTAAGAATAAAAACCCGAACTCGAAATCATACGCAAGGAGTGCTGAAGTAACAATACAAGCTTTTAAGATCCTGGATATCATGTTGCAGTAGAGTGCTAGATTACAAGTAGAACGAGACCAAACACTTCCTCTAGCTTAGCACAAGAGTTCCTATGACCACCTTCCGAATCCATCATCAGATCAACGCCATTTTGTCATATTATTGCATAACGGGGTAAATAGTGTGTTGAGGTGTAATGACGTTGTAATTAGTCGATTAGTCGATTTAATAAAACCTTCAAAATAACGAGTTTTAACAGTTTATTACTTTTACATCAAGAGGTCCGTTTTCCTCGACAATTCAAACACGAATGAATAATAACAGCGGCCAATGCCTGTATATATATATTGCAAGTCTCTACTTCCAACGCACGGTGAATGTCTGTGAATAGGTTGGTTTCCCTTGTTATCACCCCGTCATGCATTATCACGCGATATACATCTGCGTGCAAAATTACAGCTCAATTGGAAAGCAAGAAGTTGGTCAAATTTAGCATGCAATAATCCTCCCGAACTTAAATTGTTATATCCAGTGCAAGTTAATTTAAAGATTATGAAGCTTGTAAAAATAGTTAACAGTGGAATAACAATGATGATCAGTTGTCAATTTCAAGAACAAAACACAACTTAATTAAAGTTTTACATAAATTTTATCTTGACTTCATTTAGCTTTGTCTAAGCCATTGTTTCACTTCATCCATTAAGTTAATCAATAACTTGATCGCGTTATTCATTAATAATGGAATCTAAGTCATTCTTAGTCTTTGTGTTTAGCAAGAAACGAAACGTATTTCAAGAATACCGTGAACTGAAACTCAAACAATTCTTTCGACAAGTTTTAGTTTTTTGTTTTTTTTTTGCTTTGCCATTTTATATTTCAAAATAGTTTTTAGTTTCTATTTGTAATACTTTTTATAGTAGTAAAAGTATGGAAGATACAAGGTAGTCATTCAAGCAAGTGTAAAATCAAAGCATCGAAAAATGTTTTGGCGCGTAAATATCATACCAGAAAATGTTATTTGAGCACTTTGCTAAGGATTAAGGACCATAGGTTTTTTTTTTTATTATGTGATAGATAAACGAGCCTACGGCCCACCTGATGGTAAGCGGTCACCGTCGCTCATGAACCTCTGCAATGCCAGGGCAATGAAGGGCTTTTACCAAAAAACTTTCATTCATGCTAAAATAAACCTAATTTGACTCAAAACAATAAAACTTTTTATGAACTCTTATTGGGTATTATAGCTTTAACCTTGAAAATAACGAAACAAAAAGTAACGCTTTTCTTGAAGTTTTTCCTAATGTAACCTTAGCTTCAAACTTCCGAAGCTAAAATCTTTTGTAAATAATTTATGACGCCTATACTGAGTATCTCGAGGGAAACCAGGAATAAACCGGAAAATATTTAACATTATTCGTAAATTTCTTACTAATATAATGAAGTTATTTGAATAGGCTTCAAAGATCAAGAAAATTTACTGTCGTTTTTACGGTCTAAGTAAACTTTGAATCTTTTTATATGAAAATCAAATTTTGACTAGACCTTTTCAGTTTTAGTCGAAATTTTTTTTTTTTAGTACATTATGGAATATTATTTAATCTTATGTCTGTAGAAGACTATGAAAGGTAAGCGAGCGAGTTTACTAATAATCAGGTAGACTATGGCTCTTATTTATAAGAAGTAAAATGTCTACTTATTGTTTCCTGACAAACTAAAAGCTTTCAATGATACTTTTACATGCATTTAGACCGTTCCTAAAGAGCTTCGTTTACGTGTAAAGATTCCCAAGTTAATCAATCACTCGTCTGAGTAACTCGTTCGGGATCACCACCGTGTTTGAGCACCTTTTTAAAAAATATTTTTACCCAATAATTAATGTTGATTTAGATTACCAGTCGGATGGATATTTTATTCATTATAATACTAAAAAAGCATTAAAAAGTCATTTTCGTAAAAAAATTCAGATTGGCCAAACAAGCACTGAGGCGACGAATAGTAAACAAACCAATTTGACGCAGTTTCCAGTTGCAATTAAACCTGTAAATGCAACTGTAGATTAGCTAAATAATACACAGCACAATTACATAAATAAATCATAACTCACCCAGTAATGCCATGAAGAACCCGTATAGTACACACATCGTATGTCCAAAGATCCAGCGATGGAACAAAGCCGAGATCAGCGTGAAAGGATTTCCGAGAACTGACACGGAGAAATCTGAACACACCAGGTTGAACAGTATTATGTTCAGCGGCGTCCATAACTGCAAAAATAGCCTTTATTAGCACAACATTAGGTTTAATGTCCTGTGAAGTTGTGGAGTGTTCTGGAAGGTTCGATGTGTCGAATTCTTCCGTGACACGGGTTTCGGAATGAATAAATTTGAATTTATGGTGTGTATTTATGACGGTGAAAATCGGTCTATGATGTGATCTTTTTTGGCGCGTACTATATTTTTACGAGATATCATATGAAGGTTACATCCATATAATAGCGTCTAGTTATATTATTTATGCCGATATACACACAGGTATACCTGACAGCTTTACTGACGTAATAGAATTTTAGGTACGTCATACTAATAAACTAACCTATGTCTGATAGCTGTGCAGGTAAACTTGTTCGGTGTGCGCTATCAGTGGTATTAGGCCAAAGGGAGATCTCCGATCGGGCGAGGTAGTGTATGCCCAGGCCGAAGCCCACTGTAGTAGATTTCAGATATCGTATATATGCGAAGATTCTTGCAAATTTCGTAACCGCGATTCAGGATCTCGCGGTATTATTGGTCACATTCGGTATATCTGTGTGTATTTGGTGAGCATCACAATATTTTCAGGGTTGTTTATTAATTAAGCAAAGTAGAACACTTAGGTAGAATTACATGAAATACGTACGTAAAAATGATTATTAGCTCTATGCCCTGACCTGTTGCAAAAAACACGACGTTTAAAACTAAACTACCTATTTTACAGTTTAAAAATATATCTAACTCCAACCTAATTTGTTTAAAAGTACAAAAAACATCAAACAGCACTCAATTCGATTCCAATTCATTTCATTACTCAATTTCGCAGAGAAAACATAAATTTCTGAGTCTTGCCGAATATTAAATTGTAACTCGCCCGGAAATCCAGCTGTGAAGATTGAAAAACCCGGATAAAACGAAACCCGATGATTTCTGAGAAGAACTGCCCTTGTTTTGTACTGCTCATTCTTCTGATAGTCAGGGATGAAGAACCATGAGGAAATAATAGTGAAACACATTCAAGGTTTGTTTTCTTTCCATTACTTATTAATAATGATGGTGTTAAAATGTTTAGGTGCTTTTGACCTTTTTTTTTTAGTTGGAGGAAATCACCGAATGCGGGAGCGGGGCGGGCTGAGGCCAGAACCCAGCACGGGGTTTTGAGGGACGACGCGACGCGTTACGCTCTCGACACACTTTCCCGTAGCGCCGCCCCCTCTCTGATTCGGTTACAAACTTTTAAGAAATGTTTAACATGAAAAATTACACTTTCATTTCTTCACGTACACGATCCAAAATCTGTTGATCTTCCATTTTCCTTTAGGAGTTTCCTGAACAAATCGTTTAATTTAACCTTTTTATGTTACATATAATGGTTCGCCAAATGGCAATTAGGTTGATGTTAACATAAGGGTACCAGGAAAGTCATATTAGCCCACTTTTAGGTAGATTGCAAACAAATATTGTATCTTTTGTGTAATAACGAGCTATAATGTTATTGTTCTTCCTCGTAATAATCGTTTGTGGTTAGATAATGAGATTTTATGACTCAAATAATGATTCCATTGGGTTAGCGGGTAACCTATGTTCTATCTCTATGTAATACAAACAACGTATAGTGTTTTCTGTTAAGCTCAGATCTCCTCAGTAAAGAAATCATTTACCAGATTAGAACCTTTACCTACATATTCTTTTCCAATATACATCCTCATAATATTTTCCATTACCTCACTTACACTATTACTAAACGAGTTCTTACCACGATTATTTTTAATTGAGCGATCCCGATATTTCAGCACAGTTTCAAGCGCCATGATCACGGGAAGACTGAGGAACTGCGGGTAGGTCATTTAAGAGCCGACAAATCTGTCTACCCTCTTTCTCGTTCGTTTGTCGGTACCACTGGAACTCGAACTCACATTGCGACATACCACACTGACAGTATCGGCTGCCGTCTCAAAACTAAATTTTTTAGCTTTATTTTCGTCTAACACTGGATTCCACATACAGGATAGTTTGAAGCCGTCACCCTGATTAAGAACCCGTTTAGTAATAGTGTAAGTGATGTAGATAACCGCGAGTGTTTCAAGAAATTTATTTTCCATTACCGTTTTTAGTACTTCACCTACTAAGATGTTAAAAACTTTTAAAGTATTTACTACAGTTCAATGCTCTCCCAACTACAGTATTTTCTGTAGATCGTCTTATATAATCGTTAGGTTCACTCCCACAGGTCATTAGGATTCTGTCGACAGCAAAACGCTGACTGCATCGTTTGCATTCTAACGGTATTCAATTCACTGTAATTTTCCGAAGAAAATTGTCTTCAAAATGTGGATGGAATTCATAAGATATAGTTTGAATGATACAGCGAATTCATTTGTTAAAAGTTTTTGTTTAACTTGCACTGGATGTAGCTATGCAACGTATGCACCGATAATGACTATGTGGTTTCGTCTGGAATTTTTCGAGTTAAATTTGACCATCTTCCCGGTTTATGAATGAGCTGAAATGTTGCACGACTATGTATATTGTATAGCAAACGACGTAGACTATTGAAAATATTGTAATTTATTATAAAGATTTTTTTTAAATATGTGGGAGTAAATTGAGAAATACCACAGAAAATAAATAAGATGTGACTTTTTGGTTTTATAATATATTTTCAATTTTTACATATTGGCGCTAAAACAATTCTGACAGATAACACTTTTTTTTTATTTTTCAAATTTCGGACACGAAAAAGGTTTTATGCTCGAACATGCCAGCTTTTAAGATGCTGGATATCATAAAGCAGTACAGTGCTAGCTAATACATGTAAAAAGTCCAAACACGACGTTTAGTACAAGTTTTCCTATGGCCACTTTCCGAATCCATCATTATGATCAGCGCCATTTTGTCAGCGCCATATTGCATCGTCACGTGAAATAAATTTGTCGACTCTATCGGCAACCGGGAAGTTGTTTTGTTGCATAGATACATAGTTACTTCCAGTATAATATAAAGCTTGTAAAAATACCATCTTAAATGTATTTATAACACAGACTAAGAACATAGACTATATTTCAACGTGAAATTGATTAAGACTATTACAGTATTATATTTGCAATATTCAAACCTTCATATCTCTTGAGAACTAACCTCATGTCGTCTCAACATTGTTAATATTATGGTCTTAATTAACTAGAATACTAAGCGGCTTAACAAGGCTTACCTAAATAGAGGCAAGACATTTTGAGCAAGCAGATCGACTTACTTTTAAGAATAACTATCGTCTGTTTCCAACAGATTTCTTATGGAGGTTCATTGGGACAGAGAATTCATTTTATAAATTCAACTGATCTATATATTTATGTATATTGATAATACTACTTTTTATGATGAGTATCTTTCGAATCTATCATCAAATCAGCGCCATTTTGTCATATTATTGCATTGTCACTAGGGATTGCAATCCGGTATCATTTTCAATCCGGCCGGATCCGGTCCATCTTATCGTCAATACGGCCGGATCCGGCGGATCCGGTCCGTATTAATTAATTTAAATTTTTATCAAATTTTGTCTTTCGGTTTAAAATTAACTGTCAGTAAGTTGTTGTCAAAATTAAGGTTCATAGTACATACAAAGTACCTACAAATATACTGCATATTATCTAGAACTAAAGATGACACTAATTTACGTTTCTGAACAAACAAAAATAATTATATTTTAGGTCTATTGGTCAAAATTCAAGAGATTTTTTCTGATTTCCTTAGACATTCAAAATTAATGATCACATCAGAATTTTATGGTATTTGCAAATTTTTAGTAGTTAGATAGAGTGTTACGGTTGAAATCCGATTTCTGTGATATAGGTACCTACATTAAATAGAGGTCAAAGTTTTCTTTTTAAAATACTTTTTAAAACTGCCGAGTGTCGTACGAAACATTAAATACGCTCAAACGAAAGATAAGAGTGAAGTGATTTTAAGTAGTTTTGTGCAGTTCGCAAATTATAAATTTAGTTCGTAAGAGGGCTCACTCAATTTAACTACCTCTGTTCCATAGATCTTAGTTCGGGAATATCTAGGAAACTGTCACCGAGGCATAATAACAATTTACAAAGCCTTTATTGACAGGCTTCCAAAAACGAGGAGGTACTTGATTCTTTGTATTTTTTATGTTTGTTCCCGCATATCTTTGGTTTGGTTGGATTAATTTGGATAATTCTTGTGTCAGATGAAAGGTGACGGTAGTTGTGAGATCTTATTTTGTTTTACGTCTTGAATGCTTTATGAGTTAAGAATTTAGTTTTGACTTTAGTTATGGGTTTTTATTAGCAACTTACATAGCATCACGTACTTAAAGTATTACGTAGATTATAGATACTTGAAAAGGTCGAAAACAGATACATTTTTGTTAATTATTTTCACAATACTACTGGCTAATTTCGAAGATTTTTGCAGTTTTTTGATTTTAAATTAATGCAAATGCAATTCTGCAAACCAAAACATCATTACAACTTATTCATAAAAAAATACTAAGGCAAAATTAATACTTAGTTGTCTAAGCTTGGCACTACCGGATCCGGTGGCCGGATCCGGTATATTGGTACCGGATCCGGTCGGCCCTAAAAGACACCGGATCCGGCGGATTACCGGATTCGGTTTTCCGGATTGCAATCCCTAATTGTCACGCAATATACACGTGCATACAAAATGTCAGCTTGCTTAATCAGAAATCGCGAAGTTTGTCAAATTTAGCTTGCAAGATTCCACTCGAATTAACATAGTCCAGGGGGCCTACCACGACCTCTTATTGCGATCCAATTTAGGACCTAAACTGAATTGTTTTGTTATTTCGTACCACAACGTCTTAATTGCGATCGACTTTACTGTCAATTCTCGTATAGCGATTCAGGAGTGAAGTTACACCGCCATGTTTATTTCATTCGTTCAATCGCGCTTTAATCCGTACCATGACCTCTTTTTAGAACCTACACTGAGTAGCTATTCTGTCAAAATTAGCTATTCAATAAAAGTTACTATTTTATTACCGTAAACTGAATCGTTCTCAGAAATATAGTGTTTTACTAAGAATACATTGTTTATCATTCAATATAAGGAGGAAAAGTAAGTATTGAAACGTAAATTACAGTAAATCTTAGTAAATTCATAAATAAATACAGAAATAACCTTATTTTACAGACGTCTGATGAAATGACTCTGTTTCGACTTTTCGCCAGTAATTAGCTTGGAAATTCGGCTAAAACGCAAAACAGACTCGAATTACGATCTAGCGGACCAATTTCTCTTGGAAAAAGTGGAGTTTATACGCCTATTAGACAATACATTCTGAACCTGTGTGATGAGTGAAAACCAATGTTTAAGGAGTCTGCAAACTTGACTGATGGATCAATAAGAGAAAAGGTAACAATTTAAATATATCCACTACTGTTTTTTAAAATATTATTTAGCAAAAAACTGTCCAAGGTGTTCCGTAATATCTATACTTCATCAATATTATAACGCTGCAGTTTGTTTGTTTGAACGCGCTAATCTCAGGAACTACTGGTCCGATTTGAAAAATTCTGTCACTGTTGGAAAGTCCATTTATCGAGGAAGGCTATGTTGTATCTCTCTGTGACACAGACAAAGTTGCGCAGGTCACCTAGTCTTAAAATAGTATACTAAAACAACAAGTTTACATTATTTAAAAACAACTTTATTATTTAACATGTTTTCATTTGTATTAATACTATTAAGATAGTTACGGAATGACAAGTAATACAAATTGTAATAATTCAAGTTACATAAATAGCATATTAACATTAATTACAAATGAAATGTACAAAATATGTTCTCAATGTTTTTATTTTAATATTTATGAACCTTCCACAGATTCGTCACTATATCTTCTAAGAAGATATAATATGATGATATGCATAGTGAAGATGCTACAGGCATGTCAGATTGACGCTGGCATGTATCCCAGAATATAATTGAGAAGACGACTTTCCACCAGGACGGGAACCTGAAAATTTGTCATCATATTTATATTGTTAAACTAATTTAAGATTTGTCTAATGCAATATAAAATATTTAAGTAACCTTAACTCAAAATTTGTTTTATTATTGTTTAACTAGAATAAAATAATATTTGATTTCAAGTACATTGATTTATTTATTTATTTACTATTAAGCTAACCAACAATGCAGTTACAGTTATAACATTCATAATAACAATATCTTAATTATAACATTTTAAGCGACTACACTAGTTACAGGTGAGTATAACATTCACATTTCGTGTAATACCCAAGCAGTTTAACGGTCTGTACCTGTTTTATGCCAACATCAGTGTCGTCTTTTAGAGCGGAGTTTCCACCACCTAAGTGGAACATAAGGTAGCAAGTTTTATCATGATGTAGGGCCAAACCGTTAATTTTAAACCAACGTTCCAGTGCGTACATAAATACCGCAGCGTTATTCAATCTGTAGAAGTCGGTTGCAAAGACTTGGCGTCGTCTGGAGCTGCGATTAGAAACCCTCAATTTAAACTCTTCTACCAGCGTCGCGTCTGTGGAACCGTTTGAACACTTGTTACATTTTATTTCTCTCATTCTTCCTTCGACTGCCATTTCCTCTCATATTCTGATTAATGGTCGTCAAACTCAGTTCATCGTGAGTGGTAATAATAACAGTAAGATTAAAGTAGCCAGAGGTGAAGGCAGAGGATCACATGCATTTGGTGACGGTTGTTTGGAATATTCACTATTAAACTTTGCAAAGAGACCCAGACCGCTCTAACTAGATTTCTTTTATCATGATGAGTTACGATGTTCTGCTAACATCATTTAAAACTTATAAAAGCTTTGCAATTATTTGTCACGGTAAATATGTCTTGTTATTTAGAAACGAAGAAATCTCCAAAAATGTATAAACCCTGATAAATACATTAAATCCAATAGAATATAACGAAATTGGATAAAACTTAAATCAAAAAAACAAACAAGATTGACCTTGACAGTTGACGTTGACACATCAAATCCAAACAAAGAACGTTCAAAAACATTTTCAGCCGTGTTTTATGATAACGAAATTTTACAAGGAACTTTTTATTTTTGTTGATTGAATTGCAAATAAACGAAATAACGTTGATTTTTATTTAAAGTGATATATTTGATTATGTTTTGTTATAATTTTGTACTAAGAAGTTATATTTAGCAAGTTTTCAAAAACCGGTAAAGTGAAAAGTGTAAACCAAGCCTAAAGAATGTTGATTTTTGAACGAAACCAACTGTCACGTGAGAACGAGACAAACTTATGCGGTAGTGTATAGCGCTGTCACTCTTACACAACAGGCGATTTTTATGCCACTCAGTGACAAACATTGGTCTATCATTCAGTAATAGCTATTCCAATTCCGTTCAACTTTAAACACGTCATGGTACGAAACGAAGCGATTCAGTATAGGTACCTAAACTGAAATGCCTCGCATTTGAATAGTTATTGTAAAGGTGGTGGTAAGGCCCCAGGGGGCCTACCACGACCTCTTATTGCGATCCAATTTAGGACCTAAACTGAATTGTTTTGTTATTTCGTACCACAACGTCTTAATTGCGATCGACTTTACTGTCAATTCTCGTATAGCGATTCAGGAGTGAAGTTACACCGCCATGTTTATTTCATTCGTTCAATCGCGCTTTAATCCGTACCATGACCTCTTTTTAGAACCTACACTGAGTAGCTATTCTGTCAAAATTAGCTATTCAATAAAAGTTACTATTTTATTACCGTAAACTGAATCGTTCTCAGAAATATAGTGTTTTACTAAGAATACATTGTTTATCATTCAATATAAGGAGGAAAAGTAAGTATTGAAACGTAAATTACAGTAAATCTTAGTAAATTCATAAATAAATACAGAAATAACCTTATTTTACAGACGTCTGATGAAATGACTCTGTTTCGACTTTTCGCCAGTAATTAGCTTGGAAATTCGGCTAAAACGCAAAACAGACTCGAATTACGATCTAGCGGACCAATTTCTCTTGGAAAAAGTGGAGTTTATACGCCTATTAGACAATACATTCTGAACCTGTGTGATGAGTGAAAACCAATGTTTAAGGAGTCTGCAAACTTGACTGATGGATCAATAAGAGAAAAGGTAACAATTTAAATATATCCACTACTGTTTTTTAAAATATTATTTAGCAAAAAACTGTCCAAGGTGTTCCGTAATATCTATACTTCATCAATATTATAACGCTGCAGTTTGTTTGTTTGAACGCGCTAATCTCAGGAACTACTGGTCCGATTTGAAAAATTCTGTCACTGTTGGAAAGTCCATTTATCGAGGAAGGCTATGTTGTATCTCTCTGTGACACAGACAAAGTTGCGCAGGTCACCTAGTCTTAAAATAGTATACTAAAACAACAAGTTTACATTATTTAAAAACAACTTTATTATTTAACATGTTTTCATTTGTATTAATACTATTAAGATAGTTACGGAATGACAAGTAATACAAATTGTAATAATTCAAGTTACATAAATAGCATATTAACATTAATTACAAATGAAATGTACAAAATATGTTCTCAATGTTTTTATTTTAATATTTATGAACCTTCCACAGATTCGTCACTATATCTTCTAAGAAGATATAATATGATGATATGCATAGTGAAGATGCTACAGGCATGTCAGATTGACGCTGGCATGTATCCCAGAATATAATTGAGAAGACGACTTTCCACCAGGACGGGAACCTGAAAATTTGTCATCATATTTATATTGTTAAACTAATTTAAGATTTGTCTAATGCAATATAAAATATTTAAGTAACCTTAACTCAAAATTTGTTTTATTATTGTTTAACTAGAATAAAATAATATTTGATTTCAAGTACATTGATTTATTTATTTATTTACTATTAAGCTAACCAACAATGCAGTTACAGTTATAACATTCATAATAACAATATCTTAATTATAACATTTTAAGCGACTACACTAGTTACAGGTGAGTATAACATTCACATTTCGTGTAATACCCAAGCAGTTTAACGGTCTGTACCTGTTTTATGCCAACATCAGTGTCGTCTTTTAGAGCGGAGTTTCCACCACCTAAGTGGAACATAAGGTAGCAAGTTTTATCATGATGTAGGGCCAAACCGTTAATTTTAAACCAACGTTCCAGTGCGTACATAAATACCGCAGCGTTATTCAATCTGTAGAAGTCGGTTGCAAAGACTTGGCGTCGTCTGGAGCTGCGATTAGAAACCCTCAATTTAAACTCTTCTACCAGCGTCGCGTCTGTGGAACCGTTTGAACACTTGTTACATTTTATTTCTCTCATTCTTCCTTCGACTGCCATTTCCTCTCATATTCTGATTAATGGTCGTCAAACTCAGTTCATCGTGAGTGGTAATAATAACAGTAAGATTAAAGTAGCCAGAGGTGAAGGCAGAGGATCACATGCATTTGGTGACGGTTGTTTGGAATATTCACTATTAAACTTTGCAAAGAGACCCAGACCGCTCTAACTAGATTTCTTTTATCATGATGAGTTACGATGTTCTGCTAACATCATTTAAAACTTATAAAAGCTTTGCAATTATTTGTCACGGTAAATATGTCTTGTTATTTAGAAACGAAGAAATCTCCAAAAATGTATAAACCCTGATAAATACATTAAATCCAATAGAATATAACGAAATTGGATAAAACTTAAATCAAAAAAACAAACAAGATTGACCTTGACAGTTGACGTTGACACATCAAATCCAAACAAAGAACGTTCAAAAACATTTTCAGCCGTGTTTTATGATAACGAAATTTTACAAGGAACTTTTTATTTTTGTTGATTGAATTGCAAATAAACGAAATAACGTTGATTTTTATTTAAAGTGATATATTTGATTATGTTTTGTTATAATTTTGTACTAAGAAGTTATATTTAGCAAGTTTTCAAAAACCGGTAAAGTGAAAAGTGTAAACCAAGCCTAAAGAATGTTGATTTTTGAACGAAACCAACTGTCACGTGAGAACGAGACAAACTTATGCGGTAGTGTATAGCGCTGTCACTCTTACACAACAGGCGATTTTTATGCCACTCAGTGACAAACATTGGTCTATCATTCAGTAATAGCTATTCCAATTCCGTTCAACTTTAAACACGTCATGGTACGAAACGAAGCGATTCAGTATAGGTACCTAAACTGAAATGCCTCGCATTTGAATAGTTATTGTAAAGGTGGTGGTAAGGCCCCAGTGCAAGTTAATATAAAGCTTGTAAAACGACGGCAGCAAAGAACAAACAGATATCTACAAAATCGTTAGTTTCCAGGAGAGCGTTTTTTGTGAGAAAGTTTGATAACTTTTACTATAAGAATGCCAGGTTTTTCAAATTTGGAATGTGTAAATAAAATAATGTTTCGCAGCAGATAGCGACATATTTTAAATAAATTATTGTTTTTTTTTTCATATTACTGCAGATGTCTTTTTCTACATCGCATAGAAAAATAAATAAGATGTGTCAACTGCCATGTATTCGTTTCTAGGTAAGACTTTTTCCTTAGAAAAGAAGTAAAAAGTGAAGAACGCATCCAGATCGCGAAATATAATTTCACACCATTTCCATCAACATCATACCAATCGAATAAAGAAGGTAAAGAACCTACAGCAAACGTTTTTTCTAACTGATATCTTTGTTTATACTAAGTGGCTTGCTAAATTGTACGACGCACACACGGTTATCCGGTAGATGTGCGGGTTGTACTTCGTTTTTTTTCAAAAAAATAGTGTATATGTCTTTATTTACGCTACAAAAAACACATAAAAAAACACTTTTTGTTTGAAAAAAAAATTTTACCAGATAAAATAAAGAATTCTGGATTCAAATATCCATAAAAGTTAAATTCGGCAAAATGCAGATGTCTTCTTGTTCTTTGCTGCCGTCGAAAAATAATCATTGTCTATCTTCCGAAGTCGTGGTGGCCGAGTGAAGTCGTGGTGGCCGAGTGGTCGAAGCGCGTCCTTCCGTACGGGAGGTCGCGGGTTCAAATCCAGCCGGCTTGTACCTCTAAATCTAAATGTGAAAAAGATTTATGTGCAATTTTTCACAACACCACTGGCTAAAAACGGTGAAGGAAAACATCGTGAGGAAACCTGCATGTCGGAAAAGGGTCCTAAAAATCCTTTGAGGATATGTGAAGTCCCCAATCCGCACTAGGCAAGCGTGGTGGACTATGCCTAATCCCTCTTCTCAAGAGACCTGAGCCCAACAGTGGGCAGTATTTGGTTGGTACAGATCTTCCGAAGCACAAACAAATTCAGAAGAAATAAGCAATAGATTCCTTCTAAGAATAGAAACTAGAACGGTCCCATATATACCCAACATTCATCGTTTATTAAATTAACAAATCTAGAGATAGAATACAAAGTGGAATTCCGAGATTCTCGTAAATTAATCGCATAGCTTCATGCCTCACCCGTGAAAAGCTTTAAATATTTCATACAAACTTCACAGCGTTGTATTTGACTGAACGGATATGAATCTAATATTTCAGCGGCACACGAATTCTGCGAGTTAATTTTGCCGTTTCAAAATTGAGATTCTCTATTTATATTTCTTGAATGACGAATTAATTTATAAGGTTATGATTTGAATAAAATGTAGGCTAGGATTCATGGGATTTATATCTGGAATGCCGCTAGAAGTTGATGTATAAACTTTTATAAGTGTGGGATGAGAAAATGTAAAGAACCGAATAAAAAAATAAATCTTTCTCCAAATATAGAGGTTTCTGCACGCTATTCCTTCGCTGATTTTAACCAATAGTATTGTAAATTGCACATAGATCTTTTGATAAATTAATATTTAGTAGTAGAGATATAATGTAATTAGAATCATATTTTTTTAAATTTTGATTGTAGATGGTTCAAAAGAAATAGTGAAAAAGAGGTGTGTGAGAATTTAATTACCTTATGAATAAATAGTCTGTATTTATACGTGCTAGTATGGATATAAAATTACCTTTACACTATAAATATAAGACGTTCCAGTTTTCATATATCATGCTATTTCGGCACACTATGATTTGATAACGCTACCCAACCCACCATTTCAAATAAATTATTACAATCCTATTACAGTGTAATAAGTCCCGAATAAAAATACTCACTTGCCGGTCCTTAAACATCAGTAATATAACCATGAGATTGAGAAAAAATCCAAAGAATCCGATGAGGAACAGCACAAATGCTGAAGCCACGTAGCCCCATCTTGGCATGAGAAGAGGGAAGCCTTCATCTAAAGCCTTAGTCACCGTGTCGTTGAAGTTTTCCAAATACGACGTCATTTTCACTGCACTATTCACACTTCACTTATAAAATGCATTGTTCAGCACAATCTGGAACAAAGAAGAGAAAATTGTTATTACGAGACATTTTTTTTTAAACCCTTAACTAGGCCGAGGAATGTACACGTACGGTTTTAGTATTTCTTTTATTTCAATGCAGTCTCAAAACTTTTTTGTTTAATAACGAAAAACTTAGAAGTCGATTTAAATATTTTTTTTTGCAATACACTACAATATGTTCATTCTTTATTTTGTTCCAATGATAGATAATTTAATACGTCCATCGTCGACCTCATTACATGTTTGTATGTTTGTTTGAAAATTGCGAAGCATAAATACACAAAAAAAATCTTTACAAAGTTTGGACCGAAGTCTTTCTTTCATCATTTTACATAGGAACAAACAAATAAACCAAGATTCAGACTAACCCGGTGCAACGTCGTCTGTGTCACACACGATGACTCCAAAAATATATCGTACTAGATGACCCTCGCAACTTCGTCTGCATCACAAAGGGGTTCAAACAGTACTCGCAATGCTGTTGCGATATTATTTGCGCAGCCCGGGGAGTATTCATGTTTTATACTCATAATAACTTTTAAACGAAAAGTCCGATTGGAATAAAACAAAAAGTTATTTACTTCTACATTAATACTCTTGATAACATAATATTTTATTTGGATAAGGATTAATATAACAATACTAATTTAACGTTAAATTCATTCTTCGGACGAATTAATTTTATTTTTGAACATAAAAGCAGTTGTTGTGACTAAACTATGATAGTTAGATATATGCTGTCGCGGACTTTTTTGTTTGTCTTTAAAAGACCTAAAAACGCGTAGTACATCATTTTGTTCTATTGTCAATAGTTTTTGCAGCGTACTCATAAATAGGTTTTCGATTATTCACTTGTGTTACATATTCGATATTTTCATACGGATCTCTAATTTTTTTCAAAATAAAATATAGCCTTCCCCGATAAATGGACATTCCAACAGTGAAAGAATTTTTGAAATCGGACCAGTAGATCCTGAGATTAGCGCGTTCAAACAAACAAACAAACAAACTCTTCAGCTTTATAATATTAGTATAGATATATAACGTCACAGACAGACTACCTCTTAATAATATTAGTATAGACTACAAACTCACTAACAAAATTCTTAATAACTTATCCAATGGATGTAGTTTATTAAATATATATCTAATATATAAAATTATCGTGTCACGGTGTTCGAACTTGAACTCCTCCGAAACGGCTCGACCGATTTTGATGAAATTTTTTGTGCTTATCCGGTACCTATGAGAATCGGCCAACATCTATTTTTCATCCCCTAAATGTCAGGGGTAGTCCCTACCCCTAATTTTTTTTTTCGGCGCAGACGAAGTTGCTCGAGTCAGCTAGTAAGTAATATATATAATTTTCATATAATAAAATGTATAAAGTTAATTTAAAAAAAAAACTGTAATTTGGAATAAATAGACTAGGTGTAACATTAATAATTTCTGTCTTTCGAACAGTCGGATCCATATTTTTAGTATATTTATAGTTCATTACTTTCATTTAAATGTAAAATAAAAATCAATCACTATGTCATAAGCCTTAACAAACAAGTCTGCTTTACGATCATATTATAATGTTGCTTTAACTGAATGCAATATTTTTTAAATCTACCCAACTCACTACTTTAGTTGGTTTTAATTTTAAGTTTATCCTTGTGTTTTCTCTGTAAGATTTTCTGTAATCTTTGGGGAAAATAAATATCTTAAACCGTATACTACAAAAAACGACTTTAAGTATATAAAATACACATGAGAACATTCATAATAATATAATTCCACAAGATTCACTGATTTCAAATGCTTAGGGACAGCAAAATCGTTCATATAAAAAAAGGAACGTCGGCACAGGTTTGAATAATAAATAATATCATAAAATCCGGTTAATACCAAGAAAGGTTCATAATATGTTTATTTAGGCATTCGAAGTAGGTACTTTAACCGTATTACAGATGATATGTAGATATTCCTTGTATTTGGTTTATAGATGTTTCGAGAAACGGATCATGGATGTTTTATACATTTTACGCGTATGTGAAAATCTTTCATTACGTGTTGAAAATATAAATCTGAGTATATTCAAATATGTTGTACCTTAACTTAAGAAATTAAGCTTGGGCGACGAAAACTTGTCATGACTTTGTGGCGACCAATAATCGCGAGAGATCCTGAATCGCGGTTACAACATTTGCAAAAATCTTCGCATATATACGACATCTGAAATCTACTACAGTGGGCTTCGGCCTGACCGGGCATACACTACCTCGCCCGGTCGGAGATCTCCCTTTGGCCATAAGTCCACTGTACCCACAACTTTAATGATATTCTAAAGAATTAAAACACTATTCACGTCACGCAGTATCGCAAAAATGGTGGATTGTAGCACAGATATGAAATGTGCAGTTAGCAAAATACAATTTAAATTACCTACTGAACGAAGAATGCTGTGTGTATTATTGGCTATCATATGTAATGTAATATAAGTACAACAATAGTGAATATGTAAGCTGTTGATACTACATTTATAAATCAACTAGCGGACCCGCGCAACTTCGTCTGCGTCACTTTCAATTAAAAGGTAGCCTGTGTTTTTTCTCAGGGTCTAAAGATTGCCTGTGTCAAATTTCATCAAAATCGGTTGAGAAGTTTAAGCAGGAAAGCGTAACAGACAGACAGAGTTACTTTCGCATTTGTAATATTAGTAGGGAAGTAAAGGTAATACCTTCACCTTGTATTATCTGTGAAGCAGCAAAAGTACTCAGCACAAACCTGGCCCGTTTATGGCCCGATGTATCGTGAAATGTCCTTTAGACAATATTTTCAGTCAGCAAATATGAAGTAACAAATTGTTTAATATTGTTTTAGGCATGAAACCTTTTAAAAATATTTCTCCATTTTTGATTACAATTTCGCTTCTACCTTTTATTTTCAGTTCAGCGCTTATTTATAGACGAAAGACAATAAGTTATTCAACCTTGATTAGTTGTTTCGCGATTTTCACAAAGCCCCGGATTACAAACGGTATATTAATTACTATTTTGTTTTTTATTAGAGCAAGCCTTGTATTGAAGAAATCGCTATCTTTTCAATCGTAATTTACGGAGCGTGCTTTCAATAAAGAAATAAAGCTGGTAATCACGAAGTCTGAGATTTTAATGTTAATATTGAATTGTGTATTCATTCATTTTCACTTATTTTTTACATTATTAAAATATAAAAATACAATATAAAAAACAGAGGGCCACTGGAGACGGGGTTTACGACCCAAGCCATTAGTGGTCAGGGCTCAAGAGAGAGGCACCTCCTCACAATACGTGTCGTGTCAAGAACGACCGCCTTCTGAATCAAGCCCTTTACCCAGCCGGGGAGCGAAAGCTTCTCAAGATAACGGTCGAAGCTTTTCGCTATTAGACCGTGCACAGATACAACGATCGGAATAATGATGGTCGATTCAACACGCCACATGTCGGTCACCTCGTGGGCCAAGTCCAAATATTTCAGCTGTTTTTCTTTTTCTGCCTTCACAAGCTTCTCGTCACAAATAGTCGATGTTAAAAGAAACCGATCATCGGGTGCCGAATTGAGTATGGGTGTACCTCAGGGTTCCATCTTGGGTCCTTTTTTATTTCTAATATATATCAATGATTTACCTAGTTTTATTGAGACCCGACACGACGTCGTATTATTCGCAGATGATACATCTTTATTATTTAAAATTAAACGACGAATGATCATTTATGACGAAGTGAATGATGCGATTTCTTGTGTGGTCCATTGGTTTCGTATTAATAATCTCTTACTAAACGCAAAAAAAACCAAATGTATTAAGTTTAGTTTACCAAATGCATAACAGGTACATAGTAATATAATTGTTGGTGGGGAGTGAATGGAGCTTGTTGAGTCAACTGTATTTCTCGATATAACAATGGATTACAAGCTGCAATGGGGACCCCACATAAATAAATTAGCGAGTAAGCTCAGCTCTGCGGCATACGCGGTAAAAAAAATGTTTTTTATACAAGCTTTAAGGTCTAGAGAGTGCTAGTGTAGTTTGTTACAGGATATCATATTATCATCAGATCAGCTTCATGTTACCATATTATTGCTTTGTGACGCCATATACAGTTGAATTTTTAGTAGGTATATGGAAATAATTTATTTGCATTGGCCATCCAGTATATTAATAAAGATTCACATTCAATGTCTTCGTAATAAGATTTCCTTGTGATATGGGTACGGGCTACAAATACTCCGAAAAGGGAAAATACACCAAGAAAATTAAAGTCGTGGTGGCCGAATGGTTGAAGCGCTTGCTTTCGGTATAACTTCCGGGAGGTCGCGGGTTCAAAACCGGCCGGTTTGTAAGTCTAAATCTTAAAAGGCAAAAGATTTATGTGCAATTTTTCACAACACCACTAAAAACGGTGAAAGAAAACATTGTCAGGAAACTTACATATCGGAAGCATTGAAAGGATGGAAAATCTGAAATAAAACTTGAGAGGTGTCAAGGGACACTCGGATGGAACGAAGTTCCTTTCGATTAATTAGTGAGGGAATTGTAATAAAATTTTATTTTTTTATAACTTGAAAAAATATTTTTTTTATCACAGCGCCATCTAGCGATAAGCATCTAAAACAAAAAAAGTGTCGTGACAACTTTTTCATAAGAATTTCCGTCTAGCCCCCTTTCGATAACGCGCCATAAGGAACTTCGTTCCAATAATTTAAAACAGTTAATTCCTAATATATATTTTATATTACAAGAAAAATAATGATTTCGACACTAGGCCAGACCGCATGTTCATTTTAATTAAATGTTTACATGAATGCATTTAACTTAAACCTCGTTTAATAAAATTCAATGAACACAAGAATCAGCTGACACGCAAAAAGGTTTGTAACCAAACGACCGCGATTTTACATAAAAAGGATTAATTTAAAAGATCAAACAGAGCAACGTTTTGAGAACGTTTTTAATGAATTAAAAACATTATTCGTTACTACGAAACCTTTTGACAAGAGGTAGTTGATAGGTACAGGAGTCAAGCTCTACAAGCAAGTACATATACAGGGTGATGTCTTAGTGAGGGTACAAATTGAAGGTCATGGTAGCTGATGGTAATATACGACCAGTAAAAATATTATTACCAAAGAATATGGCTTAATACCTTAGTAATCGCAACTTAAAAATATCTAAAATTCTTGCAAAATGATGGTTTTTCGACAGCCGATGGGTGTGGCGGAGGTGCGGGGTGCGCGAGATCACTAGTGGTCGTTAGTCAACACTCTTTTAGCCGAAATTGTTTATGTTTGAGGTAGTTTTGGTGAATTTATGTAGATTAAAAAAAAAATCCTATTTTTTGTAATATTCCGTATTAGAACAGAGTACTCATCACCCTCCTGCAATATGTACCTTCTTTAAAAAAATACCCTGTGTAATGTGTATTAACACACTACCAATGGTTTTAAAGGAATAAAAACTTAATTGCGTTTCTCTGTAAAAGAAATGTTTTATTTCAATAACCATAAATGACACTGTAGTTACATCAAAGTAATTATTATAAATGTTACAAACCTGTAAAAGAAACAACATTTAAAGCTATTTATTTCCTTTTATTAATTAGTCTTTAATTACAAATCAATTATGACACCGCGTGGTCTTAGAAAAGCAACGATGTTATAGCCATGACACTAGTGACGTCCAGGGGTGCGTTTAAAACTGAATGAATCATATATGTACTTCATTTACACATAAATAAATCATAACAGCAAAATTCCCTTTCACCACAACGCAGCGACGTAACTGATAAGTGAATGTTTGTTATTAACCTCTGGTGTGCCCTAGACACCGATCTGTACTAGCACTAAGTACGAATGAACACTCCCGATTTTTCAATTTATCGTGTGAAATTTGCTACCTCTCACATTATTATCATTACGTATTCGTCAAATACTAAATCGACAATACTCAAGTTCATTTAAAAACTGAGAAGTTCCATTTGTATGCTTTACTTGCTTGCTTTCTGTATCTGTTATCTGTACCAACCCATTAATGCCCACTGTTGGGCTCAGGTCTCCTCAGAAGAGGGATTAGGTATAGTCCACCAGGCTTGGGGACCAGTGCGGATTGGGGACTTCACATATCTTCAAAGGATTTTTAGAATCCTTTTCCGACATGCAGGTTTCCTCACGATGTTTTTCCTTCACCGTTTTTAGCCAGTGGTGTTGTGAAAAATTGCACATAAATCTTTTTCACATTTAGATTTAGAGGTACAAGCCGGCCGGATTTGAACCCGCGACCTCCCGCTCGGAAGGAAGCGCTTCGACCACTACCCCACCACGACTTGCTTTAACTTCTGTAAATATTCTATGCCTTCGGTTCCATCGGTTTTCTTTAAACTATGAACCCAAACCATTTTCACTTCAAGGCCGTAATTATTCGGGCTTTATCGGCTAACAAAAAGGTTATCCGTGGCTAGTAAAAACTGGAAATAAAAATAATCGTTGTACCCTTTCATAGTCCAACATAAAATTTCAAATCGTTCGCAGTATCCTTTTCGTATTCGATTATGGTAATCGATAATCGATATTGTACTACGGCAAATCGATTTCGAATCGTTAAGTCTGGCCATACCGTGATTACATCAACGCTGACTTCAAGTTATCGTGATACAAAATGCAAATGCTAGAAACAATGCCTAGTTTTATTTTGTCGTTAAAATTTAAATTTTCATATGGAAATTGGGTTGGGAACACGCACGCTATTATCAAACTTGCAATTCTGTTAGTGGCATCAGCAAGGTTATTCCCTATCGTCTCGGTTAGCAAATTCAACTCAAATTTAATAACGAATATTCACCGTCCAAATAATTTTATGTTAAAGGCTTTCTCAATAGCCATAATCTTATTCTACTAACTGAAACGTTTTTGTACATCAAAAAGTGGACGGTTGCTGCTGTGCGAGACGATATAAAGGGCCATATAATAGTAGAGGAGGCGACGATGCTAAATGGGGATTTACTCGAGCGTTGAAGAGACCTATTGGGATGCAAAGCTTAGATGATAAGAAGAAAAAAATGTAAATGACATATACCTTTACATCGGTGGGGAAAGGGGCTATAGATTTTTAAATATGTAAAAAAAAACTGTTGCATGGACATCCTCGAGCGCGTCAGATATTGATAGCATCAATGCCCTACGTATTTTTAATAACGTACGTATGTTAATCTGATTGTTTGCGTGATGCGGGTGGTTGTATTTAAAGGTTGAAAATGAAAAAAAAAAAAAAAATTATCGAGCGCGTCAGATTTTCTAAGGGAGTGTTAAGTACACCAAAAAAAAGCTCTCATTCACTAATCTGACGATTTCGATGGGACGCAAACTCGCGGCCATTTTCATAATGTGCAAAAAATTTTGAAATACTCAAGCGCGTCAGATTAAGATATATATGGTTCATCTTTATGTTCTAAACGTACTGTCTCATAATCTGACGATTATTTAGAGGGATTCGCCTGATCTGACAAAAAAAAAAAATTAGAAAAACGGTTCACTTTAAAGCCATCCCTGCAACTTCCCGCTAATTCCATTCCTGAGTTCAAAGAAATAATATTTCTATGCATTTGAGCTCTCCCAGCTCGAAAGTCTGATAGAAGTTTCATAGAACACTATTTTTGGAATTTTCAAACTGCAATAACTTTCGAATGGATCAACCAATTTTAACGCGGTTGGCACCATTCGACGCAGTTTTATCATCCTCATAAGTAATTTTGATCGACTCACAAATTTCGGAGATAAATTTCGGAATCCCGAAAAACACTTTTCGGGTTTCTATCGTTCACGATATCTCTCGAACGAACAGCTTGAAAGCGATCGACGTGGTTTTTCAAGCTCAAAGGCGGATTAGTTATTGAAGTTAATCGATAAAGTCGGTTAAAAGTTATTATAGTATAGAGAAAGAGTGAGAGAGGAATAGAAACGCGGAGATGGAAATGTAGGCATCACGCAGCTGCACGCATTTAACTTTATCGACGAACTAGCTGACCCACACAACTTCGTCTGCGTCACATTAGGAAATTTTCTCACCGTTTAAATCTTCCCTGGACTTCTACGAATATTTCAAGATTAAAATAAGCCAAATCGGTTCAGTCGTTCTCGAGTTTTAGCGAGACTAACGAACAGCAATTCATTTTATATATATAAGATTTTTGTTATTTCGGCTTGCGGAAATCGTCAGATTATAAATTTTTTATTATTCTTGAATTATTTCCTTCAAAATAAAAAAAAATTTAGCTACGCTCGAGAATGTCGAGATGACGTTTTTTTTTTACAACTTTGTTGCCCTCTCCTTTTTTTACGTCACTCTCAAATTGTCAGATTATTGGAATATACACTTTTTAGGATGTAATTAACTCACCCTACCTTAATCTGACGCGCTCGAGAATTTCTGATCGTCAATTTTTTTTTACTAATCTGATCCTGTATCCTTCACGGGCGGCCTTAGATATGGGCCTCATATTTTGTGGAGGTACTTAACCGGGTACAAGGTACCCCCTGTATATTAATCTGCCGCGCTGTAGTAAATCCCGGAATCCCCGCTTGGGCTCCTCTACTATAAAGTTTGCATTTTTCAAAAGTTCGACTGTCATGTTTGCTGTGTGGCATGTTGCGCTATCCTGTTGAAACCAAATGTCGTCCATGTCATACTCTTCAACTTTTGTAAACAAAAATTCGTTGAGCATGGCACGGTAACGCTCGCCATTGACCGTAACGGCGGTTCCTTGCTCATTTTCCAATGATGCCGCCGGACCAAAACCCACACCAAACTGTAACTCTTTGTGGGTGCATTGGCATCTCAATGGTGACGTGTGGATTTTCCGACCCCAAGATGCAACAATTTTGCTTATTGACATAGCCTCCGAGATGAAAATGGGCTTCATCTGACACACACACACACATTTCTTACAGTTTGGACTGAAGACTCACCACTTTGGAAGTAACTTTTCAATATTTCCCAATTTTGTTCAAACATATAGCATCCCATTTCGTAAATGTCAAACCTTTAACTAAATTATGAACACAAATTGAATGACATTTGAGCTGTCATTCTCTAAATAAACAGTAGTTAAAAATGCAAACGTTAGATTGCCCACCCTATACAGGGTGATTTTTTAGAGAGGGTACATATTGCAGAAGGGTGATGAATGCTCTGTTCTAATACGGAATATTACAAAAGATAGGTAAAATTACATTTTTTTTTTTTTTTTAATCTATATTCGATATAACTACCTCTAACATAAACAATTTCGACTTAAAGAGTGTTGACTAACGACCTCTAGTGGTCTCGCGCACCCCACACCTCCGCCACACCCATCAGCTGTCGAAAAACCATCATTTTGCAAGAATTTTAGATATTTTTAAGTTGCGATTACTAAGGCATTAAGCCATATTCTTTGGTAATAATATTTTTACTGGTCGTATATAACCATCAGCTACCATGACCTTCAATATGTACCCTCACTAGGAAATCACCCTGTATATTTTAAACGGACATCGGTATTTGCTATAAAAATAAGCTTAGAAATGGTAATTTAAAGTTAAAAACGAATCATACTAAAACTTAACTCACTTCGTTACTGAAAGGATAAAATTTTAGCACACAGCCTGGGCCAGGTAAAAGCGTCAAAATGATTTTGCCAAAACGAGTTTCATCAAAACTCTACGGCGTTGGCTGGGTTGTAAATATACGGGAAAATTTAAAAGTTGCACATGGTTTTCATTAGAGCAAACAAGGGAACGAGGAAAACCATGAAAGTTTCGTTTACGTTTGGCAAATAACATTTTTTGTTCAAAACAAAACACAGTTCCTAATAAAAAAAACTGCTCAAATTTTATAAAATCCCTTTCATTTGAAATGGCAGCTCTAAAAGAGAAAAAGAAGTATCAAAAATGATTAATTGAGACGTAAAACGATCGATCGATGAGACGAAAAAGATTTATGTGCAAATTGGCTAAAAACGGTGAAGGAAAACATAGTGAGGAAACCTGCATAGCGGAAAAGGGTTCTAAAAATCCTTTGAAGATATGTGAAGTCCCCAATCCGCATTAGGCAAGCGTGGTGGACTATGCCTAACCCCTCTTCGGAGGAGACCTGCAGTGGGCAGTAATGGGTTGCTACAGTACACTGTACAGTACAGTATAGAGACGTAAAACTTAGAGTGAAAATGTTTTTATTTCTGAAAACTGAAATGTATTTGAAGTTAGGTCAAATAAGCTCCTTTTTACTATACAAGCTTCATAGAATAGCACATTTTAGTCGAAAACAATCGCAAAAGCTAAAACAAGTAACTTGCTGTGTTCCCTTGAGATTGAGTCAACACTGTCGTCCAAAATTATTTTTGACCAATTTAGATTTTTTACCAAATTCCTCCTCCAATATTTACCATTGTGGGTACAGATGATATTAGGCCAAAGAGAGATCTCCGACCGGGCGAGGTAGTGTATGCCCGGTCAGGCCGAAGCCCACTGTAGTAGATCTCAGATGTCGTATATATGCGAAGATTTCTGCAAATCTCGTAACCGCGATTCAGGATCTCGCGCGTTATTATTGGTCGCCACAACCATTATTAATATAATCCAGTTCTTTACACTGTAACTACTACTATAACCGGAATCACATACACCCAATACACATATTATATTCCAAGAAGTCTAATATCGTCTAAAACTTCGGATTGTTTGATCAATCCCACGTTCAGACCCACAGTTGAGAGATCCGACATTATTTGCAAACATAATAATAATGGACACGATGTATTGAGATGACGTAAGTTTCATATAATATTTACTCAAGAAATGGACTGGTCACGTGGACTTGCAAAAGATATGGATGTGCCTAAAATCAGGGGAAGGCCTTTCTTTTGAGTTGGAGGAATCGTCGGATATGTAAGACTAGAACCGCACTAAAACATCCAGCCGCTCACACTCAGTGTCTGAACCCCGGCTGAGGCCAGAACCCAGCACGAGGTTATGCGGGACGCGTTACGTATGTGACGGAAGATATGTTAGTATGTGGTGTGACAGATGATGTATGAGAGTATACAGAGGTATGCAGGAGAAGACATTACACCGACCCTATTTAAATAGGACAGCGAATAACAAAAGAGAGATTTTTTACCAATTTTAGGCTTACATTTTATTTGTAAGTCTCTTAAAACTATTTTTCAGTACTAAAAAGCTGTATTTTCTAACGCAGGCAGACGAATCAATGGGCTATAATGTCTAAAGTGGTTGTCTCTCATGAACCTCTAAAATATCGAAAGACTTCAAAATATTTTACTCAAAACTTAACGGCCACAGTATTTTGTTACAACACAAATTTTCAAAAGACACATTTGAGAATTTGTCTTTCTAGTTTCTACTATTTAGCAAATAGTTTCCAAACAATAAAACAAATGAAAAGTTACTATCAATTTTATGGACGAACCCTCGTTGGATAAATTATGCTGAACCATGAACGTGGATAGATTTCTCAGAGAATGTTTATTTTCAATAATGAATACCAAGATGTTTCGATCTTGTGCAAACTAGTCAATGATCGATAGTTAATAGAATAGAATAAATCTTTATTCCAAGCAATTCTTACACTAAACTATAACTAAATGACATTGTTAGGAAACGGCTACCGACTCAGCAATATCGACAGCACCGAAAAATCGGTACTACGACGCTGGTCTTCCGTCGGCACCAAGTGACGTGCACGCAGGCACTGTGCTAATTAGCTACAAAATAAAATAAAAGATGTGTAAAAAAAAAACAAAAAAGAATACAAAATACAAGGTTTCACAACACAAAATAAAACGAGTTAAGAGCACACATATACAATGGTTATAAACAAAGTGCCAAAACGAACAAGTGAAACACGAGTAACATTAAATCACAAGGAAACTATATTATACACAGAATAGGTCTATGATTTAAAAAAACAGAATAATTAACGTTCACATTATCAAACTTTAATTGTATGTCAAAGAGAAATTTTCTTAAACATACTCTAAATGAAGTTAATGATTGAAGAATCAGATTTTATACAGTGAAAACTAACATTCAGGTACCATATGCTACATTGAACAAATATCTATTAGAAACAAACTTTCTCGCACAACTTCGTCTGCGTTATAAGATGGAATAATTAAGATTGTTCGCGTAAATTTTCTTACTGTATCAACCTTCCCTGGACTTCCACGAATATTTCAAGCAAGGTAAGCAATATTGGACAAATCAATTCAGCCATTCTCGAGTTTTAGCGAGACTAATGAACAGCTATTCGTCGCCTCAGTGCTTGTTTGGCCAATCTGACGTTTTTTACGAAAATTACTTTTTAATGCAGTATTATAAAGAATAAAATTTCCATCTGACTGGTAAAATATTTTTTAAAAATATTTAATTCTAAAACAATAAAAATCTCATTTCAATTTTTTTCTCAACACGGCACTTAACAAAAATTCCGTGCTTGTTTGCTGTCTCCTGTAAAATTTGCTCGAGTGTAGATTGGCCAAACAAGCAGTGAGGCGACGTATTCATTTTTATTTTTATATAATAGAAGATGAAAGAATGTGTGAGATTTTAATTTTTAAGCCCTTTTGTTGAATATCCATTTTGACACTGCCAGTTGAGATTGAAAACCAGCGCTGGATGTTGTCATTGATTCTATAATCTATGTCGATATTCAGCAATATGCTGAGTCTCGGCTGGTTTGGGGTGGAAATGTAACATGAAATGTAATTGTTTTTAATTTCCGGTCTTTTGTACCATCACAAATAAAGTGTGTCTATGTCTAAGAAGTAATCAGGGAGTATAATTTAATCGCATGCTTTTTCAGATGCCCACGTAATTGCAAACAAAATATTTCTGATAGATTTGACACCCGTTCACTTGTTCGAAACTTGATGTTCCTTATGAGTGAGACTTACATAGGTGTAGTTAACTGCGATTTGCATCAGTTAAAGTACTTTTTGTCTAACAAACTAAACTTCTCAATAACTCAGGGATTAGAATACTGGTTTTGTAAGATATCGAGAGTTTATATCGCTCTAGAGACATTTGAATAAAATTTATTCTCGGTGCGACGGGTAAAAACCTAACGCGTCGCGCCGTCCCACATAACCCCGTGCTGGGTTCTCGCCTCACCCGGGTTTTTACGCTGAGAGTGCGCGGTTGGATGTTTTAGTGCGGTTCAACTCCCACATATAGGAATCCGGCAATTTACACTTCCTCTAAAAAAAGCAAACTAAACTTTGGTCTCTACGGTCATAAAATTCTCTTTGTAACCCTAGTGTGGTGTTACAAAATACCTAAGACTTCCAGCCACTACAAACTTTGAAACGACACAACTTTCGAAGAACATGTATGTCGGAATTTCAAAAACTTTAGACCGGTTCGCATTGTTAAAAAGTTTGGGTTAATTGCTGAAATAATGTGGTTTGGTCACGAATATTAGACCTTTCCCTTAATTGCTATGGTTAATTGTATTTAACCTTAAATAAGGAAATACGAATAATTAAAAATGATAAATTTGGGAAAAAACTGTGTTTAATTGTTTCAACTTGTTCAATCTGTTGGAGCATGTTTATTTTAAATACAGCCTATTTAGTTGTGTTTGGCATAACGGGTGTGTTGCTGTTGCCATGAAAAAAGGGAACAAGGATTGCCGCCAAAAATGAAAAATGTGAAAATGTAAAGTTGTAAAATACAATTAATATTAATCGCAAACCGACTTTAAAAAAATATCAATCTTGATAATTTGAATCCGCAACACAATCCTAGTTCGACTTACGGTAGGTAGTTCGAGTAATAGACGATACTCCACTACGTAATATCTTATATATAAAATTGTCGTGTCACGGTGTTCGAACTTGAACTCCTCCGAAACGGCTCGACCGATTTTGATGAAATTTTTTGTGCTTATCCGGTACCTATGAGAATCGGCCAACATCTATTTTTCATCCCCTAAATGTTAGGGGTAGTCCACCCCTAATTTTTTTTTTCGGCGCAGACGAAGTTGCGCGAGTCAGCTAGTATTGTATAAAAAAGAATGACGTCTTCACGACTAACCGCTTCCGTGAAGCATGATACTGGCCGGTAAGAATTGCCGGACGCGGCCATCTTGACCGAAGCGTGGCCGATTCGTTTTTGAGAAGAAAAGAAGACAATTTGATATAACAACGAAAAAAATGTTAGTAGTAACTTCAATATCATAATTAAATAGTGCAATAAACAAATGAGTAAAAACAATGAAATGAATGTATAAAAAGTATAAAACGACATAGCACACGAACACACATTAAAATGATTTGTTTTGATAGCTTAAGATTACCTAAATGTAAAAATTATGCAAAATATGTCGCGTGAACACCAGACAATCCAGAATAATGTTATAAATGTCGAAACTTAACTAAAGTTATGCAATAAAAATAACTTTTATGACTTGGAATTCATAATAAGGACGGCACCGGAGGGCCTTTTATCATTGGTTTAGTATATGATTTTCTTAGCTTTTTTAACCTTATTATATTTTTAGGTTTCCTCGACTAAGCAAGGAATATTTACTTTTTGGTTACGTCTAACACTGGATTCCACATACAGGATAGTTTGAATATCGGGACCGTTCAATTAAAAATAATCGTGGTAAGAACCCGTTTAGTAATAGTGTAAGTGATGTAGATAACCGCGAGTGTTTAAAGAAATTTATGTTTCTGTATTCATTTATTATTATTCTTGTTACTAAAACTTTCGTGCCAAGGCCTACTATGACTTAAAACTGTTGAGGAATTTGACTGAAAATAGCCAAAGTATTTTTGGTTTATGTCTGACGCGGTTGTTACCGCTGAAATTCGCTAAATATTGTCGAAAAGCACGCGTTAAAGTTCCGAAACTTGTGCCTAATAAGCTTGAGTTACGACTTCAAGTATTTGAAAGTTACGTTAGTTTATAGATTTAACTTTGAACTTATAATTTTATAGTCATAACTAGCTGCCCCGTGCAACATCGTCTGCGTCGAAAAATAAAAAAATTTAGGGGTGGACTACCCCTAACATTTAGGGGGATGAAAAATAGATGTTGGCCGATTCTCATAGATACCGGATAAGCACAAAAAATTTCAACAAAATCGGTCAAGCCGTTTCGGAGGAGTTCAAGTTCGAACACCGTGACACGAGAATTTTATATATTAGATTAGAGAAGATAAAGATTCCCAACGATTTTCTTTTTAATATGTTTTTTAAACTAACCACTTTAGCCTACCATTTAAAAGACGCTTGACGGCAAAGCACATAAGTTGTAAATATCATGATCACGAGAAGACTGACTGTGGGTAGATAACTTAAAAGCAGATAAATCTGTCTACCCTCTTTTTCGCGGGCGGCGCGACGGGAAAGAGTGCTGAGAGCGTAACACGTCGCGCCGTCCCTCATAACCCCGTGCTGGGTTCTGGCCTCAGCCGGGGTTCGGACGCTGAGTGTGAGCGGTAGGAGGTTTTAGTGCGGTTCAACTCCCACATACGCCACCCTCGGGGCGGGTGGAGATTCGGTGATTTCCACCAACTAGATTAAGTGAAAAGTTTTGTTAAACACAGTCAGACAATTTTATTTGTTTGCATAGATATATATTACGTCGCTAAGGCGAGTTTAAACCACAAAGGTTAGGTCTAGACTAGAATTACAAAACGAAATCGATATCAAACAAATGAATAGACAATCATTATTTTCCGTTCTTACCGACATCCGATAAGCTATTTGGATATTCATCTTCTTTTACTATAGAATGATTACATCTGGAATCAACATCATGAACAACACAATGAAGTCAATTGAAAGTACACCGATTGTGTGTAACTACATTCTGAATTAACATCATGAATAACAGAGTGAAATTTTAAAAAACTTATGTCTGTGTAATATTTTATTAGTGTGCTAAACAAATTGAGTGTTATCGGCACCCTCTAACGCCAGATAGCCGAGTTGTTACGCGCGATTGGCGTTCTTTCAATTGGCTTCATTCTGTTCTTCATGATGTTGATTCCGGATGTAATAATACTACGCTTTTTACTAAATTATCTAGTAGTACACTGACTATTTTTTTCTGTATTCTGTCAAAATCCTTCGCCAATATAAAATATAAAGCTTTATTCGCAGCATAATTTAAATATATAAAACATTTCAAAATAAAAATGCAAGGTTACTTTACATTTAACCACCATTGTAAACACATAAAAATGGATAGATTTAGGATTAAAACATTAAATCACACTATTACTAAACGGGTTCTTACCACGATTATTTTTAATTGAGCGGTCCCGATATTTCAGCACTGTTTCAAGCGCCATGATCACGGGAAGACTGAGGAACTGCGGGTAGGTCATTTAAGAGCAGACAAATCTGTCTACCCTCTTTCTCGTTCGTTTGCTTGCACTGAATATCTGAACGCCGTTACATACCAAGACTGGTTAAGGAAGCTATTGAAATTTAGAGGAATAGCACTTTTAACCGATTAATAATCGGGACCGCTCAATCGTGGTAAGAACCCGTTTAGTAATAGTGTAAGTGATGTAGATAATCGCGAGTGTTTAATGTGTGTCGGGTTCTGTCCCCGGCCGGGGTTCGGACGTAGAGCGTGAGCGGCGGGAGGTTTTGGTGCGGTTCAACTCCCACATACCCCACTCGCGGGAAGTCCGGCGATTTCCTCCCGTCACAAAAAAAATCTTCTTAACCAACCACGATTTTTTTGTAAATCTCTATTAAAGAAATCTACTATGAATAATTTAGTAGCTTTTAAAATAAAGAGCATATACACGTAACAGAAAGCCTCAATCTGAATCGTCTCTTCTCTGTTAAATATTTAAATAGACAGTGCATAAATACACTCTGAATCGGCCCAGGGAGCTTCGTTTCATTAAAATAACGAGCTGCCTCCGGAAGGCACGTTCTATAAACCTCATTGTTCTCAGGAACTATTTATTCTGACTTATTTTTGACCGCTTTCCCAAAAGGTAATTTGACAGTATTTTTTGTATTCGCGATTTTGACCGACTTCGATGATTCTTGTCTCATTTGAAAGGGGTTGGTCATCGTGGGATCTCATTGTATTTTTTTTTAATATTGTACTAATACTTTTAGTTCTGTGTTTAAAAATGTATAACATGAAATACTTCCGAGTAACGTCGAAAATCATTAATCGATTCACTGTTTTACTTAAAACAAAATTAAATAGTAAATATTTGACAATCAATATAATATAATATTATCTCCTCGTAATGTAATTTAACTTTTATCTTTTTTGTTCGCTAACTTTTTATGTGTAATTTATAAGTGGAAACTGTTTTGGTTAGTGTTATTGTAATTTTGATTTTTTTTATCTGTAATATTGTACTGTTGGTTTCCCAAATAAATAAGTACCTAATTTGAAAACAGTCAAGATACGAGCATTAACTAAGAAAGAAAGAAAGAAAGAACATTTAATGAACACACAATACACGTGTGGTAATTAAGCCATATTCTTTGGTAATAATATTTTTACTGGTCGTATATAACCATCAGCTACCATGACCTTCAATATGTACCCTCACTAAGAAATCACCCTGTATAAAACAGTAAACAACACATTTAAATTTGTCTCAGACCTAATATAAAGTGATTCAAGTAACCAAATCCACAGCAATACTCGTAGAAAGCAAAATGTAGCGTTCACAAATAAGACAAAATATGGTTTCAATATTCTCGTGTTTGTTGTCAACATATTGATCTTTATTACAACTAAATTAAGATACAATTTAGTCTGTAGCTTTTACAGAGTATATTATTATATTGCAATGTTGTTTTTTTCAGTTCAGAAATCACCGGATCCTCAACCGCCCCGCAGGTTTGGTATGTGGGAGATGAACCTCACTAAAACCTCCAACCGCTCACACTCAGCGTCCGAACCCCGGCTGAGGCCAGAACCAAGCACGGGGTTATGCGGGATGGCGCGACGCGTTACGCACTGCGGCACACTTTCCCGTCGCGAACATTTACCCTGTACCTGATTTAATCTGGCGAGCTTTAGTAAATCTCAATATCTCCTATTGGGCTCCCCTACTAATAATATACTTTCTATTATATCTCAAACAAAATAAATAGAAACACAGACCCCGCTCTTCATAACATATCTCAAATGTTTACCATTCGATTTAATAAACAAAATATTGTTGAACAACAGACGTATATTTGAGACGTGCTTCGAAAATTTTATGCAAAATATTTGCACTGTGAGAATCGCAAACAAAATATAAAATGAAACGGTAGTAAAACTTTGTAATTTAAAAATTGTATTTTCGAATATTATTGGAACGAAGTTCCTTATCGCGCGTTATTGAAAGGGGGCTAGACGGAAATTCTTATGAAAAAGTTGTCACGACACTTTTTTTTGTTTTAGATGATTATCGCTAGATGGCGCTGTGATTAAAATCTTTTAAAACAATTCCTTATTTTATTTTATATGATTAATGCTAGATGGCGCTGTGATCAAAATATTTTAAAACGTCTGTCTCTCTCTCTCTTTCTATAAGACTACCTAATTATTATAACTTAAAAAAATAAAATTCTATTACAATTCCCTCACTAATTAATCGAAAGGAACTTCGTTCCATCCGGGTGTCCCTTGACACCTCTGAAGTTTTTTTTACCGTCCTATTGGCGATTCTGCAAAACGCAATCGAAGTCTAATAATTTGGAAACTATAACTTCAACAAACCAAATTTTATGAAACTTCACAACAATATTTTTATCAATTTACTTTTTTCCACAAGCTATTCCTCCTTCAAATGAGGCTTCAAGATAGTCTTTAAAGGTTTATTTATTTATTACAAACTTTTATAACACCTTAACAGTAATAACCAATACGACGCTATATGTATACATTTCAGCTTAATAAATACTAAAATTACATTCTGAAAAACTTTAACTACTAGTAAAAACAAACTAATACCTACTTAATATAAATTCAAAATGTCTGAAATAATATAAAAAATCATAATTCAATTTTATTAAAATAGTACAGTCACCTATTATTAATAAATTAAAATAATAAAAATCAGAACAAAAATAATACTTCAAAAGAAATTTTGATAAATAACAATTCCATTAGTACCTACGCTATAAACTAAAACTGTTCTCTAAAATTTTTCGAGCAGCTTCCGTGAACTTCGACAGGCCACAATTAAAAATGTCAATGTCATTTGCTATAACAGGTAGGTCGTAAGTAGCAGCCCTGCAGTGTACACTGACTTGACATTAGAGAGGTTCATAAACCACAGTAATCCACTAGCTAGTCTATATACAGGGTGGATCTATAACTTTGGACAATCTGACGTGGGGTGAATGACCTATCGAAATACAACTTAGCACCATCTTTATTTTTTGCATCGGTATTTTTTTCTGACATACTATGGAAAACGTACGACTATCGTTACGGACTTCCATACTATGACGAAAAAAAAATTAAAGCAACTCCTAAAATAAAAGTGGTTATAAGTTTTATTTCAACAGGTCCTTCACCCAACGTCAGATTATCCAAAGTTACAGATCCACCCTGTATATAGCATTAACAAAAAAATGCTTCCATTACATTTCACTCGCATGTCCAAAACTCGTATAAATTAATTCAAAGTCGCTACATACATCTTGTAGGTCCAAACTACATCTTCACGTGTTTCAAAGTTGAGTCTATGTACTACATGAAACATTTCAAACATGATGTCTTTATAACTACGTTGTGCTGAAACATCAAAGGTCTGTCCTTAATTACCGGGACGATGTATTCTATGACTATGTTAATCAACGTTACAAGACTGAAATTATTCCCATTTAATTTCCCTTTAAAATACACGAGTGTGGTATAAAATACATTTAAATGCAATTAAAATGTTTTAAGTTTTTTTTTTAGTTTAGTCTTGAAAAGGTTACATGTGTATTGAAATTGTATAACTCGACGCCAAAAGAGTTTTAGTTTATGAATACGCTTTTATATGGAGTTTGTAATCATGTACATAAATAGTCATTGAAGCTGCGTGATGTGAAAGTCGTGGTGGCAGAGTGATCGAAGCGCTTCCTTCCGAACGGGAGGTCGCGGGTTCAAATCCGGCCGGATAGTACCTCTAAATCTAAATGTGAAAAGATTTATGTCCAAATTTTCACAACACCACTGGCTAACAAAACATCGTGAGGAAACCGGCATGTCGGAAAAGTAATCTAAAAATCCTTTGAAGATATGTGAAGTCACCAATCCGCACTGAGCAAGCGTGGTGGCACCTAATCCCTCTTTTGAGGAGACCTGAGCTACAACAGTGGGCAGTAATGGATTAGTACAGGTACAGGTACAGGATGTGGACTGAAAACACGAGAAAACAGGTCAAAACGAGAGAGCAGATAACTTCTCGATTAGTCAGTATTTACCTGACACCTTGATAACGGTAGATCGTAGAGTACTTATGGGCGCCATTAAGAGGCCTCTATTGTCATCAGATCTACAATGCATCTACGCAATTTTTGACAAAACATCCGCAAAATATTTAATTCAAAAACATGTGAATATTCACAAACACGAATACGGTATCCGTAACATCCCTAGTATGTCTTTTTCTTCCATCTTCTATCGAAGGTCGGCGATCATTAAGGCGATCTGTACTTTTGACACAGCAGCGCGAAACTGAGCACGAGTGATTTTGTTGGACCACTGGCGCAAGTTCTTCAGCCAAGATGTTCTCCTTCTACCTACAGCTCATTTCCCCTATATCTTGCCCTGTACGATCAAGTGCAGCAAATCGTACTTCGGGCTCATCATATGCTCTAGTATGTAAGAGTCTGTTATTGAATATGCAGCCGCAGTTTGAAGTATCAATCGTAACTGCTTCAACAATATGGCTGGCTAGGTTTAGGCTAGGTACATTAAAACCCACTATCTCTGACACAAAAAGGTTATCTTTAAATCTCCCATATAAAACAAGCTATACGTTCTTTGAGTAAACCACACCACCGGTTATTATCTTTAACGATGCCGTTTGTTCTATGTTTTTTTTTGGTCACCGAAACCTTTACATGTTAATATTTGTTTGAGGAAATATGGAATATTACGTTTCTTATTTTATCAAAAGCATTATTTTTAGATCCATTTTAAGGAGATTGTTAGATATTTTAATAATTTATTTAAAAGATTATAGATTTGAATACTTATACATATTTTAGATTTTAATACTTTTTTTTTAAAGAAAACCATTTTAAACACTAACTTTTAATATTCTGGAAATAATATGGTAGAACAGTACTAGCTAATACAAGTAAAACTAGCCCAAACACGACGGGTATATCTTACTTATTATAAAAGTTCCAATGGCCACCTTCTGAATCCTTCATCAGGTACATTAGACATACATAATTACATCCGGCGCTAGTTAATATAAAACAGAGATACTTTATGTATATATTTGACTTATTGGAACGAAGTTCCTTATCGCGCGTTGTGAACGGGGGCTAGACGGAAAAAATTCTTACGAAAAGTTGTCACGACACTTTTTTGTTTTAGATGACTATCGCTAGATGGCGCTGTGATCAAAATCTTTTAAAACACGTTCTTTATCGCGCGTTAAGTTAGGAAAAAAAGATATGTTTTAATCGAAAGGAACTTCGTTCTACTCGGGTGTCCCATGACACCTCTCAAGTTTTTATATTCATCACTGTTTTGAGATTTTTAGTTACAATTTTAGTTCTCTCAAGTTCTTATTTTATTAAAAAGAGTTTCACTAGGTATTTCACTCCGTTAATTTTACAACAACAATTAAGTCGTTGGAACAACTAAAACCACTAATTATAATCTATAACTTTTGATTCAGTGAGTATGGTGTGTCGTGATGTGAGTTTGAGTTCCAGTGGTACTACCCAAAAGCGAACGAAAAAGAGGGTAGACATATTTGTTTGCTCTTAAATCGACCCGCAGTATCCAGTTTTCTCGTGATCATGACGTTTGCAACAACGTTGAAATATCGAGACAACTCAATTAATTAAATATCGTGGTAAGAACCCGTTGAAAATGCATGAAAGTACTATAACTATTATCCTGTAATACCTACGTTATATCAGAAATGCTTTTTACATTTTCTTTCAAGGAAAACCATTTTATCTCAGTTGTTTTTTGTTATGTTTCTTGCCAGAGTTTGCTCTTTAGAGATCTTCACATCGCAACTAAGAAAGATGTCAAGTATCATTAGCTGGTAAGCTGTGGACGACACATTTACAAAGAACGAGGTATACTCAGAATGTTTTACTTTAATTTTTGTATTTCAAGATGTCATTATGATTTATTCTACGTTAGCAAAAATGGTAGGATATTTATTTAAAGTTTTAATTGCTTTGTTACGGTAAAGGGCTAAGTTTAAGTTATTTTTGAACTACTTCAGTTTTCATGCATTTTCAACGGGTTCTTACCACGATTTTTAACTAATCGAGTTGTCTCGATATTTCAACGTTGTTGCAAACGTCATGATCACGAGAAGACAGGATACTGCGAGTCGATTTAAGAGCAAACAAATCTGTCTATGAAAGTATTATAGAAAACCGCGAGTGTCTGAATAAGTTTACTTCAGTTTTATTTAAAACAGTTAAACTTCTCTTCTCTTCTTACTAGGACCCGAAAACATATGAAAAAAATAAGCGTATTTCTACCGGACTGATTCTCTTGGTTAGTCCTTTGATACTGATTACAACATTTATTAAGGCACTAAATAATACATACTATGTAATTCAGAAAATTACTTTTAACAAGATGTGCGTAACGCGTCCTGCTCTCTCGCGTAACTTGGCGCTAGGTTCTATCATCAGCCGGGGATCGGACGCTGAGTGGGAGAGGTAAAGTTTTACTGCAGTTCAACTCCCACATATCCCAAGTTCGAGAAAGACCGGCGATTTCTTGCTACTAATAAAATTATACATAGAAACAGTGATTCCAAAATCCTATTTCTGTGTAGACGATAACAAAATACCGCATAACATTAAATATACTAGACTAATATATTATTCATGTAGCGGCTTAATGTACCGCTTTGATTTTGACTATGACTTAGAATATTAATCGGGTTTCGAAATAAATAAAAATGCGAAATTTGTTGAAAGCCAAGTTGGCGCGTCTAATTCTCGGTCAGTAATGTTACAATTTCTTAGGATAGTGGGGTTGGGGAACAATGAAAAAGTTAATAGCAATAGGCCAATTGCACACGTTCCCTGCGTCACAAAACGTCACACGGTGTCGTACGATGTTCATTGGCAGCTGAAATCTTGCTTCAGAGAAGTGCGTTTTGCAGGAACTGACATTTTGAGCATAGGATGCGATATAAAATAGCGTATGCGTGAACAATTCATATAACTACGACACAAGTACATCAATAAAACGAGACGACCTCACGTACAAGTAAACTGATACGGCACTATTTCTGAAACTCTATATCGATGTTTCAACTTGATTTTTTCCAGCATTTTCTCGATTTTCTCAAGTAATGTTCGAAGATAGATAGGTATTTTTATTTCAGCTCAAACGTGATTTAAGTACTTTCTCGATTGAGATTCGTAAATGTTATTTTTACAAGTACTTACTTGAGTTTTATCACGCATTTTATGTTTTGATTTGAAAAACAACTAAATATAAGACTATAAGACTCCGTTGTTCAGGGCATAGCGAAACCATTATCTACCTTCTTAAATTTATAATAGAAGAAATACAATTTATAACTTATTCAGACACTCGCGGTTTTCTATAATACAGTGAGTGTGGTGTGTCGTGATGTGACTTCGAGTTCCAGTGGTACTACCCAAAAGCGAACGAGAAAGAGGGTAGACAGATTTGTTTGCTCTTAAATCGACCCGCAGTATCCAGTCTTCTCGTGATCATGACGTTTGCAACAACATTGAAATATCGAGACAACTCAATTAATTAAATATCGTTGTAAGAACCCGTTGAAAATTGATTTTTTTTTTTTTTTATTTTTTTTTATTGCGTGATAGATAAACGAGCCTACGGCCCACCTGATGGTAAGCGGTCACCGTCACTCATGAACCTCTGCAAAGCCAAAATACTTCAAAGGTTTGAGATCACTTTAAGTTCATCAGTCAGCGAAAACAACGTTAAGCGAATACCAAAAGAAATAGATATTCTAAATTAGACAATATCTACTTACTGCTGCGCGTACGACGGTAAATAATGTAGTAATGCGTAACGCATCGCACCGTCCCGCATGACTCTAAGCTGAGCTAATCGGGGACGGCGCGACGGGAAAGAGTGCCGATGGCGTAACGCGTCGCGTCGTCCCTCATAACACCGTGCTTGGTTTCTGGCCTCAGCCGGGGTTCGGACGCTGAGTGTGAGCGATTGGAGTTTTGCGGTGCGGTTCAACTCCCACATACCCAACCCAATTAAAAAAAAAGCTGAGTTAATCGGGGTTTGGACATTGAGAGTCAGCGGTAGGTTTTAGTGTGGTTCGATTCTCACACCCTTACCGCAGATGAAATTAATTCCAATTTCGAAAAAAAATACTACTGCTGTACAAGAGCCTGTTTCGTTAAAGATCAGGCATAATCAACAACGCTTGCCTAATGTAGGTCGAAGAACACAGTTTCTCTTCAATGTTGTAGCCTTTAAATAGTCAAGATTTGGGTCGAGTTAAAGCGGTCTATCTTCACTCCAATATCAAAGGAGAGGGCACATCAACAAATCTAAGGTTGCGTTTAACACACCAATAAACATTAACCTCTATAACTTGCACATAACAAATGCGGTGTGCCTACGCCCTAACACGACCCATAAATATGGCCGCCTATCCACAAACTGGTGGTTCAGACGCAAATTTACGACCTAGTCATAGAATGAGACAGAAGCTAAGATTCATCATCATGTTTGGCGAACGTGTGTTTTTAATTTTCATATGTGACTAGTAAGCCCGAAGATATTATTGGAATAAATTGAATAGAGCAAAATTGATATCTGCGGCGAAAAAGATTTGTTTTCTTTGAAGGCTAAATGGTGTTCTAATTATATTATTGAACTACCAAACCTCTCGCAGTCATTTAGGTTTCATCATAATATTAAAGTATTCAAAACTTAGTATTAAATTAAGGCCTTATTATTATGGTCTTAGCAGGTAAGCAAACAAATTGCGGTATTGAATGAGTCTTGTCTCATTGACCTCTGTTCTGTTCACAGAGACTCAAATACCTATTATCTAAAATTTAAAGCCTTTTTCTTTTCAAAACATTGTAGAAAATAAAATAAGAACATTGGTAACATCAAGAATGGGTGATCATTCTTAAGTCTGATTGTGACAAGTTAAAATAAATTTGGATCTGGCCCATGAGGTGACCGACATGTGGCGTGTTGAATCGACCATCATTGTTCCGATCGTATCTGTGCACGGTCTAATAGCGAAAAGCTTCAACCGTCATCTAGAGAAGCTTTCGCTCCCCGGCTGGGTAAGGGGCCTGATTCAGAAGGCGGTCGTTCTTGACATTGTGAGGAGGTTTCTTTCTCTTGAGCCCTGACCACTGATGGCTTGGGTCGTAGACTCCGCCTGCAGTGGCCCTCTGTTTTTTATATTGTATTTTTAAATTATTTTTTTGTAAATGTATTTTTAAAAATAGAATTTAAAAAATGAGTGAATAAATGAATATACAGACAATTAATTTAACTTCTATTCAGCGAGTTTTCTGTGGTGAAATTTCAGATAGATTTACGACATAGTTGTGGCAACCGATGACGGAAGAAACTACAAGTTAGATATAAGTTTTATTTGCATGCGGATTTTATGAGGGATCTTACGATTTATGGCATAAGTTTTAGCACTTCGTTAAGGGAACTTTGTTGTTTTAGATGGCAATGAGCTGGTCATCATCACTTTTTATGGGAGGGGTCAAATGGTCTCTATCAGAATATTACTACTGTTGGAACGTTGTTAGATGTGATCTTTTCCTGAGAGTTCAATAAAATGATTTATGTATTTTGACTGTAACAACAACCAGGTTAAGGGGAAGACGTACGAAATGGTGTCGTTGCTAGATAGTACTCGACAATATACAGGTAGATTGGTGCAATAAAAATACAAGGTGTAATTTTTACGAATTGTAGTTTCGATTCCCGGGTGTACCAATTTTTTTTAAATCTATAAATGTAGTTGTGTTTCTTTTCAAAAATAAAGGTTTGTTTCCTCATTTTATTTTCAAAAAAATTAGGGATCTGCATGAAAATATCGAATATGTAACACAAGATGAATAATCGAAAACCTATTTATGCGTACGCTGCAAAAACTGTTGACAGTAGAACAAAATGATGTACTACGGGTTTGTAGGTCTTCATAAGAAAAACAAAAAGTCTGGGACAGCATATATCTAACTATCATAGTTTAGTCACAATAACCGCTTTTATGTTTATAAAAATATATATTTCGTCCCGAGATTGAATTTAACGTTAAATGAGTATCGTTATATTAACCCTTATCGAAATTACGTATTATCAAGAGTATTAATGTAAAAGTAAATTACTTTTTGTTTTATTCCAATCAGACTTTTCGTTGAAAAGTTATCACGAGTACAAAACGCAATGAATACACTCAACGCGCGTAAATAATGTCGCGACAACATTGCGAATAAGTACCCCCCTTTGTGACGCAGACTAAGTAGCGGAGGTCATCTAGTTTTCTCATAAAGTACCTCAGCATTTACTTAAATTAAAAACAATTTACTTTAATCAACGAAATTCTAAGAATAGAATTCACATTTTATTTAAAAAAGAGTTGAATGAATGTTAATTACTTTTAGTAATTAGAAGTTTTTTAGTTTTATTGAACTTACATTAACATCGGACAGGGACCCTTAGTGTATATCTGAGAATCATTTATTTATACCTTACTACGAAACAAGGAATAATTAACTAAAAATACATCATTTATTAACCAAGAAGGTAAGTTGAAGAAAGTCTTGAGAAAATTCAACGAATACATTTTACAGTCAATCGATTACCGTCTTAAAGGTTTTATATTTAAACCATAGAATTATTACATCTGGAATCAACATCATGAACAACAGAATGAAGCCAATTTAAAGTGCACCGATCGCGCGTAACAAATATTGGTCTAACTACTATAATAAAAGCTGGTACTTAACAAATTAATAAGTCTACGCCGAGCCGGCTCGTAGCAGATAACAAATTATCTAAGAAAAACTGTGCTACATTTTTCTCGGATTTCTTAGCAAGCACTAATTGTTTTACATTTACTGTTTTATTAAAACTAAAATATAAAAGAAATCCAGTGAAATGATGACAGTTTGGAATAGACTAAATTCTTAAGAAACTGGAATATTCATTTTCAAATCCATTTACTTCTTTTAGGAGATGTTATACAAAAGAGGTTGCGAGAAAAAGTATACTTTACAATTCTAGAACACGAATAAATAGATAGATCTTTGACTATTCCTCCAAAAACACTTTTAGAAGATCTAAAGTCTTCAAAATGAGTATGAACTAATGAGTAGTTCACTCACAGTTTATCTTCATAACTTTTACCTCGATACTAGGGGTGTGCGAATATCGTTCGAATCGAATCGAATCGAATATTAAAATTCGATTCGAAATTCGAATCGAATAATTCGAATTATTCGAAGTTCGACGAATATTCGAAAAATTTCGAATAATTCGAAAAGTTTCGAATATTCGTTGAATTTCGAACAGTATCGAATTTGACTACGACGATGCATCGGAAATAGGACGAGGATTTGTATTTAGTAGATAAAATCTTTAATGGGCTAGATGTCTACAAAATAGTCGTGGTCGTCGTAGTCGAATTCGATACTATTCGAAATTCGAATTATTCGATTCGAGTTTCGAATCGAATACTGGTATTCGATTCGGAACGACTAATTCGTGACTTCGAATTATTCGCACACCCCTACTCGATACCATTTCGATTTGAAATAGACTCCCATCCTCTGTGTTCCTGGAGTGCTATGACACGTCTCTCTTTAAACGAGTTTTAAGAAAAGTCCAATACATGACGGCTCAATGACATGGCACTGCATAAACTCATGAGCGACAGTATCTATATACCATCAGGTGTACCTTAAGTCTATTTATCTGTACCAACCCATCACTGCCCACTGTTGGGCTCAGGTCTCATCAGAAGAGGGATTAGGTATGTCCACCACGCTTGCCCAATGCGAATTGGGGACTTCAAATATCTTCAAAGGATTTTTAGATCCCTTTTCCGACATGAAGGTTTCCTCACGATGTTTTCCTTCACCGTTTTAGCCAGTGGTGTTGTGAAAAATTGCACATAAATCTTTTTCACATTTAGATCTTCGGCCACCACGACTTCATCTATCTCACAATAAAAAAACATTGTAATTTGATTTCCAGGATAAGAGAGCTAATGAGAACGTAATTTATTGAAACGTGAACACAAAAGGATTTGACAGAGGACTCGATTCCAGAAAAAAAAAACTGTGATTCGGCCATTGCTTGTGTTACAAAGCTTTTTATCTCCGTGTCATGTGAAAAAGGGTCAGGAGGAAACGTGTTTTACTCCAAAATCCCGTATTAATTTATTTATTGTCTTTGAAATCAGAAACCAATTTACTCTTCCGTGTTTGTGATGGTTAACAGGAAGTTGGGTATAAATTATGCATAAATTTCATACTGTTTCAATCTTTGATGTAGCAATGAACGTGCAAAATTGTCCGTGAACCGTTGTTAAAAAACAATAACTAAATCATAAAATACTTGAATTCACGAAACGAACATACATTTATTGATATATAAAATACAGACATGAAAATAACCTTATTATTTCATTCGTTTGATGATATTCACAAACAATTCAATCAATTTGATTACAAAATCTTTAAGGTGCTGTAATTGCTCTCAAGTTTGGTTAAGATCTTTTTTACTAACCCAGTTAATATTCAATAATGTTTACCTCAATTATATTAATTTACTAGCTGCCCTGCGCAACTTCGTCTGCGTCGCATAGGAATTGTTCCCGGCAATCTAAAGTACTCATCAGGGCGCTTCATTAGAGCCTAAACACGATGAGGTTATCTTGCTTAATGACGGAGTTCCCATAGCCACCTTCCAGCTCCATCATCAGACCTTGACCAACTGTAAATCTAAACCATTCTCAAATCTCCACGAACACACACAAAAAATTTCATCAAAATCGGTCCAGTCGTTTAGGAGGAGTTCAGTCACATACACACGAACACAAGAAATATATATATTAAGATTAGATTAAATTAAATGAACAATTTTTTTACCGCTTCTGCCTAGAAGTAATTTATTACTAGTAATGAAACCAACATTCTAAAACCATCTTACTTTATAATTTACGATGTGGCGGAGTATTGGATTTCTGTAGAAATTCTATATAATCATAGTTTCAAATAGCCCAGACGGTTCTGAGTTTTTTAGTAATAATTGAAGCGAGCGAATAACAAAATGAAAGTTACGTACGTAAGTTTTCAGAATTTCTTGATAATATCACTACATTATCAACATCATCAGCCATAGGCCTCCCCAAACCTCACCACAATTACCGATCCTGCGCTATCTGCATCCAGTGACCTCCCGCGATCCTGACCAGGTTCAGAACTAGAATTAGACGAAGCTTTTAAGCATTCTCCAATATATTATGTAAGTTTCCTCGTGGGTTTTCTTTCATCATTTATTACACTATAGTAATCGTATGATGTTAACAAAAAACTAACGATTAACTTAATGCAGAGGACCGGACAACATACACTAGGGACTTTCGACAAAAATGACCTTGTTAAAATCAAATGTTCATCCAATCTAACCTCTGCTTCTAAAATCAAATTTTGGTCTTAAAAAGATACCCTTCAGACCACATTGTAGAAAGTCGTAAACTTCTTAAAACCATTACGACAGTTAAAACCAACTGTTCCAGTACAATTCAAAGTCACCAGCTGTTAAGTTGTACAACATTATCTATAATTGTAGACAGATTTCTTTAATGTATTTTGTCTATGAATTTTCGTATTTCGAATATGGATTAAAGCTGATTCGCGTTACCAAGTCGTAGTCAGGTGTAATATCTAAAACTATTTCATAGAAGATGATTTTAATAAACTTATTCAGACACTCGCGGTTTTCTATAATACTTTCATGCATTTTCAACGGGTTCTTACCACGATATTTAATTAATTGAGTTGTCTCGATATTTCAACGTTGTTGCAAACGTCATGATCACGAGAAGACTGGATACTGCGGGTCGATTTAAGAGCAAACAAATCTGTCTACCCTCTTTCTCGTTCGCTTTTGGGGAGTACCACTGGAACTCGAACTCACATCACGACACATCATGCTCAGAGAGTCTTGTAGATAAATATCGTGGTAAGAACCCGTTTAAAATGCGTGAAAGTATTATGATTTTAATGGTTTGCGAACGTCGAAAATGAATATTCACAATTGCAAAATCTAATCTTTCCGTCTATAGGGTATAAGTTGAGTTTGCTAATCAACACTCGTTTGAAATTATTTTTGTTTGGGATAGATTTTTTGTAGTCGTCATCATCATCATCATCATCATAAGCCTATAGACGTCTATTGCTGGTTATATCTCCTTCGAGGCGGCGTGCGTGCTGGCGGGGACGCCGCCCTGGGATCTAGAGGCGGAGGCGCTCGCCGACGACTATCGTTGGCGTTGCGACCTCCGTGCTCTGGGCGTTGTGCGTCCCCTCAGAGCCGCGGTACGGGACCGGAAGGCCCAATCTCGGCGGTCCGTGCTGGAGGCTTGGTCAAGGCGCTTGGCCAACCCCAGCTGGGGTCTAAGGACCGTCGAGGCGATTCGCCCTGTCCTGAAGGACTGGGTGAGTCGCGGCGAGGGACGTCTCACCTTTCGTCTGGTGCAGGTGCTGACCGGGCATGGTTGCTTCGGGAAGTACCTGCATCGGATAGAGGTCGAGCCGACGACGAGGTGCCATCATTGCACGAGCGACCTGGACACGGCAGAGCATACGCTCGCTGTCTGCCCCGCATGGGAGGAGCAGCGCCGTGTCCTGGTCGCACAAGTAGGACGGGACTTGTCGTTGCCGGGCGTCGTGGCATCGATGCTCGACGACGACGAGTCCTGGAAAGCTATGCTCGACTTCTGCGAGTCCACCATCTCGCAGAAGGAGGCGGCGGGACGGGAGAGGGAGAGCCCTTCCCTCCCCGACCGACCCCGCCGCCGCCGACGTCGAGCGGGGGGCCGGCCTCGGGATGTGTCCCGGGATCTGGCCCCCTAAGAGTACCGGGTCCAACAACACCGGACCCGAGGGGTGCTGCGCTAGGCATCAGCGCGCACCCTCCGTACCATCTATCCGGGGGATGGCAAGCCGTGCTCCCCGACCCGGGCTGGTCCTGGGCCGGCCTGAGCCGAGGGAGACCCTCCAACAGACGGCCCCATCTCGGTGGACTTTTGGTCCGCCTACCGAGTAAGCCGGTGGTCGTTCCACAGACGGCTGCCGGTTCGACGTCCGGGGGTGACGGGGCGATACGTGAGCGACAATCGCGAACGCGTCCTGTCACCCCTACATAATCGGATGTCGAACGTGATTGGCGGGAGGTTTTAGTGCGGTTCGACACCCACATACCCCACTCGCGGGGCGAGTGGAAGTCCGGCGATTTCCTCCCGTCAAAAAAAAAAAAAATTGCTGGTTATAGACCTCCCCCAAACCTCGCCACATCGACCAGTTCTGCGCTGCCCGCATTCAGCTACCTCCCGCGATCCTGACCTGGTTGTCGGTCTACCTTGTGCGAAGTCTGCCTACGCTGCGCCTACAAGTACGTAGTCGCCACTCTAGAACTTTTCGGCCCCATCAGCCATCCGTTCTTCGCACAATGTGTCCTGCATTGCCACTTCAAAGATGCAATTCTGTAGGCTATGTGGGTTACTTTTTTTTTGTAGTGATTTTCTCTTATTTTTTTAAATATTCCGTTTTATCACAGAGTACCCTTCTTCAATACATGCCATCATTAACAAATCACTCTGTATTTAAGATATAAACATACAAAGTATAAACGCAAATTTTGCAAATCGTTTAACAATATTCACATTCATAAATCTTCGTGCAAAGTCGGTCGTAATCCTTTTCGCTTTAAGAACATTTTTTAGTAGGTATAACGCTAAACTTTTTTTTACGTAGAATAGTGAACCGACAAATTTTGAACCAACAGTTTCTTTTATGTTTAGGTCTGTTGTTATTTTTATATTCATCACTGTTTTGAGATTTTTGGAACGAAGTTCCTTATCGCGCGTTGTGAACGGGGGCTAGACGGAAAAAATTCTTACGAAAAGTTGTCACGACACTTTTTTGTTTTAGATGATTATCGCTAGATGGCGCTGTGATCAAAATCTTTTAAAACACGTTCCTTTTCGCGCGTTACGTTATGAAAAAAATGTAAGATATCCTTTAATCGAAAAGAACTTCGTACTATTCGGGTGTCCCATGACACCTCTCAAGTTTTTATATTCATCACTGTTTTGAGATTTTTAGTTACAATTTTAGTATTTGCTCGCTACTTACTTAATAGCTTAATTTATTAATTGAATATATCGACTATTCTGTTTCTTAGTTTTTAAAGTATCACAAGTACCTATCATTTATCTAGTTTTTTTTTAAATTCAGATCTGGTTGTATTTTCGAAAGATATAACCATTTATTTTCTAATAATATTCAACTGAGTACTTAATAGTTCTTAATTATCGACGCTCGTTCATCTTACAACACAACACAAAAATATACAAAGAGTTAAAAAAATATTTTAAATCGATTGAAATAGATTGATTGAGCAGATTATTTCTCTTGACGTTTCAATTAAAACCCCAATTAAAAAGAATAAATTGATGAACTGATAATTGAAGCGGATAAAAGGGGTTGACAAATAAAATAGTTACTTTTAAATTGCATGACAGACAAACAGGATTACACCTAGGGAATCCAATCCAGAGGTACTTTTGCGATCCCGGGATTTCGGTTTTTTTAAATAATTACCACACATTTTACACTAAATTGTTGTTTTAAAAAGTCTCTACAGACATTTTGCACTTGCTTGTAATCTAATTTTTACATTAGACAATTTTTATAATCGATAATGATAATTGGATTCCCTAATTGCAGCCCATGCCCAAGTAGTTAGCGTCTTTTTTTGGGTTAAGTATGTAAAACAATCGATGGTCTTGCACCGTACCAACCTATTAGTCATTGGTGGGCACAGATCTCCTCAGAGGGATTTTTTTTTAGTTGGAGGTAGTCACCGTATCCCCACAAGCGGGTGGGGTATGTGGGAGTTCAACCGAACCCCGGCTGAGGCCAGAACTCAGCATGGGGTTTTGAGAGACGGCGCGACGCGTTATGCCCTTTTTAATGTTTCTCCAACATGCCAGTTTTCTGGTCAGTCATGGAATTATGATTAAGTGCACGAATACGAAAGGCAATGTGAAGTATGTCTATGTCTAAATTATAGTATGAAATCCAACCCATACGAACTTAAGGTTCACGAACTTTACTAAGACTAACTGCTAACAATGACTCAATCACGACTCGCTGAGTGAAATTGTAATAAGAAACGATAAAACTTGGCGATACGACGAGATTGATTTCAATAAGTTATTTCGATTGGAGATAAACGTTTAATTATTACTTTGTTTAAAGTTTTCATAAATATTTGCTAAGAGAAATTGGTTTCTGAATGTGTAGGTACTTATGCTTGAAAGATAGAAAGAAAGGGATGAAGAATACAAACGTTTAGGGCAAATTAAAAAAAAAACACTAAAAAACTTTCCAGTTCATTAATAATATCATGCATTTTCAAAGGGTTTTTACCACGATATTTAAGTAATTGAGTTGTCTCGATATCGTGGTAAAAACCCGTTGAAAATGCATAAAAGTATTATAGAAACCGCGAGTGTCTGAATAAGTTTCCAGTTCATTTTTTGTACCAAGTATGTACATAAGACGCCCGTAAAATAGGTAAACTTTAGTAACAACAACAACACTTAAAAGAAACTTTTTCTTCATAGAAGATTGATTTACTATAACGAACTCAATGTTCTCTGTGTCACTTCAACAACAGACGATCCGAGCGACTCAGGATTGGATCTTTTTACTTTGGAATGAAATGAAACTGTACTCCTCCATGCTGTTTTTAGAATCCTCTTCCAATATGCAGGTTTCCTCACGAAGGCAAGCGACTACCACTGAAAACCTTACTGTCAAAAGTCACTACACTGCCGTAATTCAAAATGGCGATTCACTTCTATTTGTAAATCAATCAGAATTCGTACTGCGAAGTTAAGTACTTTAATACCTCCTTTGGTGAATGTTTACGCGCCAAATTGATATTATAAGAGTTAACCTAAAAATCCATTCTGGTAACAACTTATTAAGTTTCTAAGCACATAAACGTTAATAACCGACATATTTGAGCGGGAAACAATTACTCCTTAACCTAAATCTTAAGCCTTTGTCTAATTTTCGTTTTAATTGAAAATTTTCTACAATGAAATTATAAATTGAAAATGAATTTATATACTAGCTATCTTTTTATTGGGGCCTTAAAATGACTGTAAAATGAATTGTATTAATCGCTAAGCCGAATTTCTACTATTTTTATTAGCAGTATAATAGTTAGATTGTTGTTGTACGTTTGGCTTCCATGCGGGAGGTCGCGCGTTCAAAACCGGCTTATACTTCTAATTCTTAATGTGAAAAAATATTTATGTCCAATGTATTAGAACACCACTGGCTTAATAAGGTGTCAGATATTAAAGTAACTAAATCGTGAATAAAACATCAGACTGTAGACTAAAAGGCCCAAATCCGTTAATTACGTTATGAAGTAGTGTAAATTAATTAAATCTAAATCTTAATGATTAATTAGGACTTAATTAAGGATCCCTTTCTCGGTGTATCTCGACGGCTACGTATTATTATTCTTGAAGACGTTATGAGCTTCTTAACCCTTATTACACATTGTGTAATCTCCCAGAACACATTTCTTCCACTTTGACGTAATCTAAAACAGTTTTGTGCTTTTGGAAATTACCGTATTATTATAATCTTTAACCACTCAACTGGGAACGTCACTATTCGCTAAATCGCGAAACTGGGGACTTCGTTCGGAATCAATACCGTGTTTGATCCCCTTTTTAAAAACATTTATTTCCAATAATTTTTAATTTTGATTTTTAATTAAACCTTATATTTTTGTAAATCTTTAATATGAGACGATTAAAAAATGTAAACAAAACAAGTTTTAGAACTGTGCTCAATTTTGGCTCCTCCCACAGTCTTGGCAAAAGTAAACAAACCAATTTGGTTGCCGATCCCAGTTGAGTGGTTAACAAGCTTTATATGAAGTAGCACTGGAGGTACACTTCAACCACTCGACCACCACGACGTGTGGAACTCTATATGATCGCTACAGCAAAGACAGCTACCTCTATTATAAAGAAGTCGTCGTAATTCTACCAGCCTTGTGAGTGAGACATGTGGGAGTCGAATCGCATCACAATAACACTCAGCATCCCAACTCCCGGGTTATGCGAAGCGGCACGATGCGTTACGCTTACTTACCCTCGCCACTGTATAATTCGATTATCTGCTTTGTACTAATTGTTAAGTCGATTTAAATTTCGGTAGTAGGTGGGTAACAACCGTAGGTAGTTTTAGGTAGGTAAAAATTGATATTTGCAAGGTAGGTAAACAAGCCTACGGCCCACCTGATAGTAAGCAGTCACCGTCGCTCATAAACCTCTGCAATGCCAGGGCAAAGAGGGGCCGTTATCTATCGCCTACCCATACAAGACTTTTCTTAAACCTCGTTTAAAGAGGGACATGTCATGTCATTTAAAATCTAATAACTTTTAATTATTTTTCTTGAAGACTCAACAACTCTCAAGCTCGTATACAATGTATAATCTCTAAACACACACTAACACACATCTAAAACAGATATGCTCTTTAGTGTTTATACACATAAAAGTGCTGCCTTTTGAAATGTAATATACGTTTCATGGATGTAAGACGCTACAAACAAATCTATTTTTAACCCTTTCAGGACCATAAGATGGCTGACACTAAATATGCGAATACTACACAATATTTAAGTTATTCTGTAAAGTAAGAGATATCACTAGAGAAACATAGTGAGGTGTACAAATTTCCTATAAATTTCATATGAAACATTTTAACACAACGTACATAAACGTAACGTTAGACATTCATTAAAAAAATATATTATTCAATAATAGTAACGATTTTTGTAGAAGGGAAATATATTTCCCTTGGACGTGAAAGTGTTAAAAATAACTACTTAAGGACCACGTGGGGGCGGCGCGACGGGAAAGAGTGCCTTGGGCGTAACGCGTCGCGCCGTCTCTCATAACCCCGTGCTGGGTTCTGGCCTCAGCCGGGGTTCGGACGCTGAGTGTGAGCGGTTGGAGGTTTTAGTGCGGTTCAACTCCCACATATCCCCACCCACCGGCGATCCGGTGATTTCCTCCAACTAAAAAAAAAAAACTTAAGGACCACGTAATAAAATTGGCAATTTAAATCCAATTGAATTTTGATATTGAATTTTCCAAAAAAATACGATTTTTTAAGAAATTTATGTACTGTATTATAATACCACCATTCCGTTATAATATTCCGGAAATAAATAGTTAAATATAACATACAACTAGGGAATCCAATCCCGGGGTACTTTTGCGATCCCGGGCCTATAAATCTATACTAACATTATAAAGCTGAAGAGTTTGTTTGTTTGCTTATTTGTTTGAATACGGTAATCTCACGAACTACTAGTCCGATTTGAAAAATTCTTTCACTGTTTGAAAGTCCATTTATCGAGGAAGGCTATAGGCTATATTGTATCCCTCTGTGACGCAGACGAAGTTGCACGGGTCACCTAGTTTAGATAATAACATTAGAATCGTACCAGATAAAAAATGAGTAATAAAAAAAAATTAAAAACTTAAGTCGTATTAACCATCGTTGAAGTAAGTAAAACATTTTTTACCAAATCTTATATTTTGTTACAAAAAATTATAATACACACTCTACTACTTACCAAATAAGTGTGATTTCAACTAATATCATTATATTATAAAGTTTTTTCAATGCACTTGGCCTATTATTTAAATAATAGGTAATTTTTGCAGATAAAAATTTTTAATATATATTTAGAAATTTAATTTTTTTTTTTAATTTCCTTGTAGGTAGAATAGCTAACGGACCACCTAATCGTATTTGCAATAATACGATTGATACTCATTCTAAATAATCCCAAGAAATTTTCATGAAATAATGTTAAATATGAAAAATGCACATAGTTTTTAAAGTTTTTAAAATCAGAATTATAGTTTCAGTTTAAATCAAATTAATTTCCAAAAAAACTTTTGTTACTAATTGCCGATTTATAACTATCATATATTTTAAAAAACAAGAAAAACTACCAATTAACAAAATAATACTTACCACTTTAAAAAAATCACCAACACACACATAAAACAAAATACACTAATTACAATTAATTCACTAAAACGATTTTTTACGAGAATATAATTATTTACACACGATACGTGTGATCCGTCTCACTCCCGCCACAAGACTGAATTGTTAAGGGTTGTCCGCCCTTATATATGAAAATATTAGGCAGAATGAGAGAAAATCTTGCAACCACTTGTTGCGTGGGATGTATGAAAATGCGTCATAATGTTTGAAGCACTTGCCTGTAGTGGAGGTTCGTCGATGAAATTTTTAGTGTCGTTTTAATTAATATTTTACTAAAATTTTAATAAGGGTGTAACGGCTCGCGTTCTCGACCTCTTAGGTCGGATTTTTTCAGAATACCCCGTCCCATGACCCACGGGAAAAAGGGTAATCTGCTGCCCCTGCTGATATTACGATTACGTTTGAGATTGGTCTGTGTTGTCGGAGACTATTCTACGTCTCCGGGTTCTGCGTGTTGTTTGTGTGTGTTTGCTGTGATGTATTAAGAAAGTGGGGTGATTGAGAGGTTATGATAAAGAGTACTAAAATGTAGTAAGTAAGCTATACGAATTATAACATAATATGATGAAACGGTTTTCCTTTTAAAAACGAAACACTAAAATGAAAGATCATTTCAAGAGTAAAATGCTCATAGTAATTAGTAATTAATATTACATGAACTAGAACTTAGACCATTAACGTAGTTAAGGTCGTCTAAAGGAAACTAGATTAAGCGTTAAGTAGGAGCTAGATAACCTAACTTTCGAAAGTCTAGACAAACTTTAGGACCAAGAAAAAGTTTTGCGACAGATTTGCCTGAAAAATTAATGAAATTACAGTTCGCTTCAGTAATTAAAAATTAAAGGCTAGCTCCTTAATTAACAAAAAAAACCTAGTACTTAAAACTGAAATAAAGTTTTTTTCATGTAGTTTAATTCGTCACTCATTATAAAATGGTAACCATTGCATATTGTCCTTCTTCAAACGAGGCTTGAGGAGGGTCCTCAAAGTTAAGTCGTAGGTAGCGACCCCTCAATGTCCTCTGACATTGCAGAGGTTCATGAGCGACGGTAAACACTTACGATCAGGTGGCCCGTTGGCTCGTCTGCCTACACTCCGAGGTCTTTTACTGTCTACCATCAATAATTAATTACTTTCTGTATTGGATGCTGCATCCGTAATCCAACCACATCGTAAATTGAATCCGTATCACCCCAAGACCAGAAGCTCGGTCGAAAAAATCTTTGATTCCCATTTATTTAAGCCACTTTTCACTAAAAATTAAGATACATAATATACCTACTACGAGTCTATATCTAACCTAAAGATGAATGGTTTTAGAATAGCATGGAGTTTTTGCTATATCATTCACAACTTTTTCATTCACATCTTTTCTTCGTTCAAATTAAGACATGTTTTACTCTTACACGTTTGAAGCAATTAAAACAAAACAAGTACATTAAAAATTCTTTTTCAGCATGTTTCTTCTATTTTCCTGAAAAACGCTACCGTGGCGTATGTCATGAGATACTGGATTATCTTAAGGAAATAAGACTATCTTGTGGAGACCATATATTTTGCTGAAAACCGAAATTTCTCGAGTTGTTTTTTTAAGACCTAAGTTTAATTGAATGAAGTATGATGGTATGTGTTGTGCCGTATTTATTAATTTAAAATAATTATCTGAATCGGTTAACGCCGACAAAAGTTTCTCGGTAACTTAAATAATTTTATTATATTGGAATTTAAAACGTCCTCCCAACTACTTTTTGAATATTTAAATGAAAATAGCAGCGTAGCACTATGTCAGAAGTAATGAATTCTAACCTGTAAAGAGAAAGAATATTATGCCGCAAAGAGAAAGATTATATTAGATTCTTGAAATACAAACATTTGGAACAGCCACTGTCATCCTCATCGGCATTTTATAAACTTGTTCCTACCATCCGGCTCTGGAATGAAATTCCTTTGACTTCATCTTCATCTCAAACTTCTTCAAGCGTGACTTTAAACAACTTATGGTAGCCGGTAGGTTACGAGTATGACGTAGTGGTATCCTAACATTTCAGAAGTGTATTAACAACTGTAACCACTTATCAACAGATAGGTCTATTAAATAAAAAACTGTCACCAAACGCATGGTCACCACCGTAGCGAGTCACCCTCTATATTCGAAACTTTGTCTTGTCATCGGATTTATTAGAAACAGAAAACGTGAGTAAAATCTTACATTTCCTTATATTTTGTTCGCGGCTGTATCCAGAACATATATAAGACTACCATTTGCAAAATAAACTCAGAAACATAAGCTAGAGAAATCTTAATATAATTTATCGAAGATATATAAAAACGTTTAATGTACAGTATTACTGTTACATTTGACTTTATAAGATTATTTATTGACGTGATGTTAAGAATGGTTAATTTATTTGTAACTTTAAGGTTTTTTAAATTATGGGTATGACTTATGCCATTCTTTATAATGTTATATTTAGTAGTCGTGGTGGCCGAGTGGTCGAAGCGCTTCCTTCCGTACGGGAGGTCGTGGGTTCAAATCCGGCCGGCTTGTACCTCTAAATCTAAATGTGAAAAGATTTATGTGCTCACAACACCACTGACTATAAACGGTGAAGGAAAACATCGTGAGGAAACCTGCATATCGGAAAAGGGTTCTAAAAATCCTTTGAAGATATGTGAAGTCCCCAATCCGCACTGGGCAAGCGTGGTGGACTATGCCTATCCCTCTTCTGAGGAGACCTGAGCCCAACAGTGGGCAGTAATGGGTTGGTACAGTAGTTTTTTATTATGAAGAAAAAGAATATTGCGCCAACTTCATTTGATTAGAATAAGCAAGTAAAACAAGATAATATTTCATGACTTTTATTTACTACTAAAAACATTTATTTAGAAAGCAACAATGTAATCACGAAATTTTAATACGAAAAAGTATTTACAGCAAATTGTTTTGCATAAATACTTCTGAATTCTTAACGTAATTTCTTTTTTAATGTTTAAGCTTCCCTTAAAACCGTTTTCCTTGAGTGGCGAAGGATAGAGTCGTTAGTATAAAAAAAGTGGTAAAAACTGTATAATAAGGAAGAAAGTAATGTTTTCAGGCAATTTCCGACGTTGTAAGATATCCTATATTATCTGCTTCATAAAAAGCTTCTTTAACGATGTAGGTACCTGGGTAAGTTTGGGTGGAATTTGGCAAATTAATTAGAGCAACTTCCCGTATTTAGATTAACTTGAAATTTCGCATGCTTATGTAAATCGCTGAGCTGATCTGATGATGAAGTTACAGGAACTAAAGTTCGGCCGTTCAGAGAATGCGTTTCTGACACCTATCAGTTAGTCACGAAAAATATGGTTTACCAAGTTATTTGACGCTCAGTTTGGCACAAAATTATAACATTCATTGATTATTGATATAATAATGTTGTTTTAATGCTCATCAATTGTTAAAACGGTAAACAACCAGCAAAAATATTTTTATCGTAACAGTCTCTATCCATTTATTAGCTTATTTTTTACATTATATTTTTAAAAAAACATTACAAAAACATTATCGTAACCATTCATAGCATTCTCTGAACGGCCGAACTATACAATACTAAACTAGATAGACGCATCGTCGTCTCGTTTTACTTGTCTTGGCTAGTAATTTATTTCTACTTGATATTCAGGACCTAAAAGCTTGTATTTAAAATGTTTATAAATATTTTAATTGTCGCATATGTGTGAGTTGAATCGCACTAAAATCTCCCAACGGCTCACACTCAGCTTCTGAATCCCGGCTGAGGACAGAACCCAGTATGGGGCTATGTGGGGCGACACGACGCGTGATTCACTACGCCATTTCTTACCGTAGCTGTAGCCAGAACGTTTTAAACGAGCTTCCAGCCCACCTAACGTTAAGTGATTACCGTCGCTCATGATCCTGCAATGCCAGGGCAATGTGGGGCTGTTATCTATCACGTATACTATCCTTAAACCTCGTTAAAGAGGGACAGTCATAGTGCTCCGGAAACATCGAGGACAGGAGAATACATTGTTATTATATATCAATATCTGGTTTTAATATACATGATGTTGAATGTCTTTTTTTTTGTGACGGGAGGAAATCGCCGGACTTCCACTCGCCCCGCGAGTAGGGTATGTGGAGGTTGAACCGCACTAAAACCTCCCGTCGCTCGCTCGACGTCCGATCTGGTCGGGGTGACAGGACGCGTTCGCGATTGTCGCTCACGTATCGCCCCGTATGTTGAATGTCTTTGATCAATATACAATGCATACTTAACACGAATACTGAAGATACAAATGTAATTACTCTCGGGTCCCTGTTGTGCATTCGCTTGCCTTTGTTACTAAACACAAAGGGGGATCACGTACTCAGGTAATGCAATCGTGCACAGGTAATATGGGTGATAGGGCTGCCATGTGAGATACAGCACATTTTACAAGCTTTATATTAATTTGCACTGGATGTTATATACATGATTATGTAAGTTCGAGTGTAATTTTGCTAGTTGAATTTGACCAACTCCACGGTTTCTGATTGATAACACTTTGCACGAATATACATATTCGGTGGCAAAGTGGTTGACGCCTTCTGCACGGGAGGTCGCAGGTTCATAACCAGCCAGCTCGTACCTTGTAATGTGAAAAAAAATGTGCAATTTTTAACAACACCACTGGCTAAAAACGGTGAAGGAAAACATCGAGGGAAAACCTGTGTATCGAAAAAGATTCTAAAACTCCTTCGAAGATATGTGAATCGACAATCCGCATTTGGCAAGTGTGGACTATGCCTAACCACTCTTCGGAGGAGACCTAAGTCCAGCAGTGGGCAGTAATGGGTTGTTAGGTATCGCGTGTTTTTGATGTAGTTTTTTTTAATAGAGTGATGCGAGATAAAGGTTTGTGTTTAATAAATGATATAATAGAGAAACACTGATAGTTAGCGGTTGTTGGAAATCCCAAGGTGCACTTTAATTAATAAAACTCTGCAGCTTGGTCAAAATAAAATATATTCCATGTTTCTTCTCTTACAATAAAAACCAAACTAAAACTGTACATTTTTTTCATATAAAAGTCAAAGTCAAAGTCAAATCATTTATTTCAAATTAGATGTGGACACACATACATTTTGAAAGTCAAAAATAAAATCAAAAGTTCTACCACCAGCTCGCTAAAATTACGCCTCCGTCCTGAGAAGAACCGGCGCAAGAGACTCAGCGGGCATGTCTTTTTTTTTTATTTAATATATTGTTTTTTTTTTTTTTTTTTAATATTGTTTTACAATATTTTTGTTTTTAACAAATGTATCAATTGAAATGGCTCGGGACGAGCACCTCATTCCCATTTTGTGCAGTCATTTATATAATCATTAAGTTTAGTCATCTTGTTTTTATGACAAATCATTTTCAAAAATAATAAACAAAAATTTGAAATAAATAAAACCTATTTACAACAGCGGTTTTGATAAGATGTCTTAATAAGCACATTGCTTTGCACTAATGAATTCTCCATTCGTGACGACGAAGCTACGCGGGTAGGACACAATAAATTTATTATTAACAAAGTAACTACCAACCCTTAATAGACCAGTATCGTAAGCAATATTCTACACGAACGACTGATTACATTTAGGATGGATGGGGATAGCATGAAATAATGTCCAATAAATGAAATTATACATAAATTATGATCAACGACTACTATGTATTGGGGTTCAGTTCAGTAACACAATGAAAACTCCTTGGTTCACAATAACAGTTTATTCATCTTCCAAAATCAGTATAATCATCCTTCAAAACTCAGTCACAATTACTCCCAACTCTGTTCACTTTGAAATCACGTCGACTACTGTCCTTATTTTTTTTTTGGATTGGTAGAATCGCTGTACGATAGTTCACACGCCTTTTATACTTTCTTGAAAAATAAATCAGATGGCGCCACTAGTATTTCCGTTTTCATAAAAATGTAAATTGTAATAAAATTAAAAGTATTTAACAACACTCTTATAAAATGATTCATCACAACAGGAAGTCTTTCCTTTAAATGGATGTAATACCCGCTTCTACAAACAATTAGATGGAATTAGAGACAAGTCACCTAACATATGTTCCATAGACTCATAATATTAGAGTCATAATCTAACAAAATGTTACATGTCGATTTTTTAACAAATTTCAAAAAAGGAGGTCTCACAATTCCACTGTTATAGGTATATTTATTCGCGGATAGCTTCGTCATTTATAAACCGATTTTGATGATTTTTTAAACAATATATTTCAAAGCCAATGCCATTTCGCACTGGGCAAGCGTGGTGGAGCCTAATCCCTCTTCTGAGGAGACCTGAGCTCAGCAGTGGGCAGTAGTGGGTTGGTACAGTACAACACAGTAACATTCAAGACTTAATTCACCAATTTAAAATCACTTAAAATTTGATACCATAGTATTAACTATTCCATTTTATTTAATAAATTTTCTGTAAACAAAATTTGGAAAAGTCTGTTAGTTCGCCATTTTTTCAGTCCCTCCAAATTTCAGCATTTACGACTTTGCCACACATTGAATTACTTGACAAAAAAAGGCCGCAAATTGGGTAGGCGCAGTAAGCGTTGTCTGGACACTTCATTTAAAATAATTGTAGAGGAACGGAAAGCAAACAGTTTTAGCTTTAAGCCTATTTGGAGCGTGGCGTGGCTAACGGGTAATTAAGGTACGCAAACATATATAATATTACTAGCTGACCCCCACAACTTCGTCTGCGTCGCAAAGGGAAACAATATATCCTATAGCCTTCCTCAATAAAGGAATTTTCCTAAATGAAAGATTTTTGAAATCGGACAAGTAGTTATGGAACCTTTACGAGACAAACAAACAGTCAAACAAAAAAGCAAATGACCAAATATACCCCGGTAATTGTCGCAATCAAAAAATCCGTTTTTGTGGCGCAACATTTTTGTACGACACTGAGCGTTTTCTTATTATTTTTCAGAGATCTATCGGTGGTAAGAATGCCGTATAAAAATATGTGACCAAATGTATTCACTCTACCTGTACTATCGAATTCTCACCTGCACTCAGTTGGGCAGCTTACAAGTGACGGCATTGTACTGAATCTTATTATTTTATGTTCGAATTTCGTTTTAGATAGGTTATCTGGTGGTTCAAATGACCCATTATTTTTTCAGCATGGGCCTGTAGTCTATACTTCAAACGGAGTCACCCTATATAATAATTAATTATACCTACACATTCTGGTAAACATAAATGCCAATTTGGGAATAAACATATAACATATATTAGCATATTGTTTGTTCTCAATGTTTAGCAAAACAAATAATGCACGTACGAAACCTCACATGTTACAAACTTCAAGTTTTCAATGAAAACATTTGTTACTTGTTCGTTTTGTTGTATATTTCTGCATAAATATTGAAGTTTACCTTAATAGGAACACGGGTGGGTAAACACAATTGCGATAATTAACATTGTTAAGTTTGGGTATTATCGGGTATTAGCCCACTTCTGACTCCCACCACTGTAACTCCTGTGTAGGAGGGATCCACAGCGGCGACCATCGTAATGACTCTGAGCGGTGAAGCCCAGGAACCCGAGGGAAAGCTAACTTGTCTTGGGCCCCGCAACGAATTTAATCAGAAGATAATAGAAGGAGTAGGAAAACATGAGTTTCGACTTCCCTTCTCGCAAAGCGGGAGACAATAAAATAAGATTGAAAAAGCATTACGCCAGAATTGAGAAAAGCACCACGGACATTGATTTTATTAAATTGATTGGACCTATACGGTGAGTTGTTGTACTATTTTGGATGCTAATAGTAGTTATGGCAAAAACGTCTGAATGCACGGAAACTTTTGTGCTAGATGCTACAAGATCTGTATCTTGTTATTCTTAACCTGTCATTTTATTAAATCTGTCGCAATAATTTTTCATTTTTTAAATAGACAGGCAAGAAAACTGAAGCTAAATATTTGAGATTATAGTTTTGTTTTTAAAATAAGTACGTATGTAGTTAAAATGTAAATAAATGTTTATTTTAATACACTGTTTAGTTTCATTTATCTTTACTTCGAATTGTTTTTTTATAGATAAGTGAATTTATTTTAAGTAACAAATTGATAATAAAAAATTCAAGTATCTTCTCAGAATTATTGTCCAGATGTCAACAATTCGTGTCCTTAACGAATGATGTGAGAAAATTACAACTACCTAATAACCTTATTTCGACAGGTCCAATCAATTTAATAAAATCAATGTCCGTGGTACTTTTCTCAATTCTGGCGTAATGCTTTTTCAATCTTATTTTATTGTCTCCCGCTTTGCGAGAAGGGAAGTCGAAACTCATGTTTTCCTACTCCTATAATCTTCTGATTAAATTCCCTCACACTAGGGAGAAACCTCCGTTCTCATAAACGTGACAAGCTGTGACAGAGGTGGTCAAAAAGTCATGAATTTGTGGATTTTATGAACGACTCCTTAATGTTGTAAACAGCACCAAACCCGATGAATGAAGCTTATATCAAAATACCGAAAAACAAAACAATGTTCGCTTGACAAACTCTTTCTCCGAACAAGAATGGAAGATAAAGTAAACATTTAAACAATTTCCAATTTGTAGACACAAGTCTCCACTTTTCTAAGAAGGATAACTTAATTACACATCAAAGGATGTAAAAGAAAAGAACAAACAATGAATTCCTGAAAAAATAAGTATTGAATAATTTAACATTAAAGTACCTCAGAAATATACATCTCATGTCATTAATATGCATATGAGACAATGCATTAATATGGCGCAATGTCGCTGTTCCGATGATGGATTCGGACTGTGGCGAAACGATGCACATCGGGGAGGGAAGAGTTCTCCCTCACCCGCCCCGCCGCCTCCTTCAGCGAGATGGTGGACTCGCAGAAGTCGAGCATCGCCTTCCTGGACTCGTCGCTCTCGAGCATCGACGCCGCGACGCCCGGGAGCGACAAGTCTGGACCTATTTGTTGGACCAGGACACAGCGCTGCCTCTCCCATGCAGGACAAACAGCGAGCGTATGCTCTGCCGTGTCCAGGTCGCTCGTACAATGATGGCACCTCGTCGTCGGCTCGACCTGTATCCGATGCAGGTACTTCCCGAAGCAACCATGCCCGGTCAGCACCTGCACCAAAGACAAAGGCGAAAGGTAAGGCGTCCCTCGCCGCGACTCACCCAGTCCTCAAGGACCACCACCACTACACCACTACATGACACAAAAAAATTAAAAAACAAATTGAAGTGAAAGGAAATAAAATAATATCCAAAACGAAAAAACCAAGAAACCTTTCAATATCATCTCTCAGTAAATAACAAAAAAAAACAGAAAAACTTTTTTTTGTAAAAGTTTAAAAGTTCAACAAAAGAGTTCGCTTCACATTTCAAAAACAACAAAGTTTTACTTATTGAGGTTTCGTTTAAAAATAGCGGTATTTTCGTTCGTATTTCAAAACAGCTAGCACGTGACACACGTGGCTCGTTCTAGAAGTTTTTAGAACTCTTATGCGCTCAAAGAAGTTCTAAATAGTAGGTACCTGCGTGTTTCAGAAGTTTCCGAAGTAATTGGTTTCAGTTCGAAACTCGATGCATTATTTGCATTAATACGAATTCCTTTTCAAAAACTCAATTGTTTTGTAAATAATTTTGGTAATTTACATGCTCAAATTTACTTGAAAAATATCGTATCGCTGTAAAAGCGAATAGCAAAAAGAAAATAAGTTTGAGATGCAAATGACTGCGTTGCTATAACTGTTTAGTATTCACACAGTACATGCTCTTGATAAATGAAAGGGTTAAACAACAATAAACCGTTTTCTTAATATCATCAATTTGTAAGGCTCAGTAGAACATACCTACATATTTGAAGTAAATGCGAAGATTATACAAAACATCGACATATTTAATCACGTTTATTACACAGATCTTGTAGCATCTAGCGCTTTGGCGTTAACTACTATTGGCATCCAAAATGGTAAAACAGCTCACCGCATAGATCCAATCAATTTAATAAAATCAATGTTCGTGGTGCTTTTCTCAATTCTGGCGTAATTTATTTATTTATTTATTTATTTTTAGAAAAAGTTGCACCAACAGAGTAAACATCAAATCAAACATAGTACTTAAATTATAATCGTGAGTTAATCCTTTTTCAATCTTATTTTATTGTCTCCCGCTTTGCGAGAAGGGAAGTCGAAACTCATGTTTTCCTACTCCTTCTATTATCTTCTGATTAAATTTGTTGCGGGGCCCAAGACAAGTTAGCTTTCCCTCGGGTTCCTGGGCTTCACTGCTCAGAGTCATTACGATGGTCGCCGCTGTGGATCCTGGCACAGGACTTACAGTGGTGGGAGTGAGAGGTGGGCAAATACCCGAATATTTAATCACAAGACGTCCGTAGACCTTTCTATTTCTGTCCTTTGATACGGATACAAAATATAACAAGAATAAAACAAGTATTGATCACATTTTGTAACAACAGAATGTCCAAATTGATTCCATATTATATTCAGGTCGTTGTGCGTAAATAATAAGCCGATTTCGAGTATTAAATCGACCAAACTGTATTGCGTCCGAGGGCTCGGTAATTTGTTAACCCTTTCTTAAAGGTTATTTCCTAAAAAAATTGTAGCGTATTGATTGTTTCGGAGTGCGATCGATTGCAGACTCAATTTCATTTTTGTTGTCAACCAAAAAAGCTTGCTGATTTTTTCATCTACATATTTTTATGTATGAGTAAAACAACTCAACACTTAAGAAAGTAATATGAACGTAATAATTGTGCTATAGAAACATTGTCACACCCACAAGTTTTCCCAACTTACCGAAAAAAAATGGAAAATATATCAATGAAAATTCATTCCATCTTTGCAATTTTTTGTACTAAACCAAGTTTATAGTGTTTTTTAATTCAACCCTAACATTAATTTTAAAATAATAATCATATTCTCATAGTTCAGGCGAATTATACACATAAGTCACGCTTGATATTTCAAACAACCAATAAATTCCTTATTGCTTGTTAATTGTACAATTTGATTAAATTGTTCTACATAGAGTAACCCTGACATAGGATTATGTTTTGAGTGATCATGGGGATTGTGCAGACTCAGATTGGGATAAATTTGTGATATGAAAAAGGTTTTCACGACAGAATGCCACGATTTGCTATGCGTTTTTGCGTGTAATTCCTTTTTATATGAACCAATATCGATGATTCTTTTTTGTTAGAAAGCACACATATCGAGCATTATCTCATATAAATTTGATAAAGATCTGACTGGTAGTTTTTGTGCTATGCTTGAGAAATGGAAGTCGGTCGTTTTCACTTTTGTAATAAAAATATTATTATCGCCATGTAAGTAGACGAGCCAAAGGACCTCCTGATCGGACGTGGTAACCGTCGCTCATTGACCACTACAATATCATGTTACAATACGAAGCCGCTACCTATATTTAAAAACCTTAAAACCTCATTTTGAAGACGTCAGTTACTTGTCTTTCTACAATGAAATTCGATTTTAATACATTTGAATTTACATCATTCCCATCATTTTCATTTAAAAATGGTGGAACTTTATAATAATAATAAAGCCTTTATTAAATAATCTTTACAAACGGTTACTTATGCTTATTATATTACATATAAATATTACTATGTAGGTATATTAATTATTAGTTGACATCGGTACGCGAAGATTACCTTGCTTTTCAGCAAAGGCCTCCCCTAGAGTTTGCCACAAAGTACGATCTTGAGCTCCCCCATGTTATACCTAACCCATCGACGGCGTTGATTCCCTTTGTGCCTTTTGTGTTGTCTTGGGCACCACTCTGTCACATCTTTAGACCATTTGTTTACTACGAATCATATGGCCTGCCTATCTCCATTTCATACTAATGAAATAAGTATCATTATTATTTTACAAACTTCTGGGTTTTATTCTCAGATAATCCTTCCATCATCCCTTCAGTTGACAGTCGGCTTATCATTTAAAAACTCATAACCTCCTTTTCGCTTCGTTAACGTTTGACAATTCGTTTTTAGTTTAAAAATGAAAAGGTTAATCCAATTTAAGCCGGTTTGGTCCTTTTAAATTCGCAAACGTGATTCCTAATACGCGTAGGAAGTTTTCAACTCAAAAAGTAGATTATTACAAAGGCAAAAAGTTTTTTAACGAACGTGTATTTCAGGATTAAATTTAATATCCAGCATTAAATTTTGAAAAGTAATAATAACCAAGTCTAACCTGGCCCACGAGGTGACCGACATGTGGCGTGTTGAATCGACCATCATTGTTCCGATCGTTGTATCTGTGCACGGTCTAATAGCGAAAAACTTCAACCGTCAGCTAGAGAAGCTTTCGCTCCACGGCTGGGTGAAGGGCCTGATTCAGAAGGCGGTCGTTCTTGACACGGCACGTATTGTGAGGAGGTTCCTCTCTCTTGAGCCCTGATCACTGATGGCTTGGGTCGTAGACTCCGGCTGCAGTAACCCTCTGTTTTTTATGTTGTATTTTTAAATTTTCTTTTCTTGTAAATGTTTTTTTTTTAAATATAATGTACAAAATATACTAATAAATTAATATGGAACTAACCAAGTCTAAAGTATCTTTATAACAAGAGCTTCCTGTCATTTATTCTTCGGTCGTTGGTAAAGGGTAAATAAAATCTAGGATAGAAAAAGGTATACGGAAACAATGAAATCGTAATCATCTTTTCATTTTATCTTTCAAATCGTGAAATCTTGTTTACAAAAATTTACGTGTTTTAAGCATAATGGCAAAAGTAAATATCCCAAATTGAAAAAGAAAAAAAATGGAGTCGTGAATGGATGGAAGAAGAATCATAAAATATGAATCGATCCGCCCAAATAAAATTATGTAGGAACAAACAAAAAAACGAAACCATTTTTGATAATTTCTTTTGCTCCGGAAGTCGGGCATAAAACTATGTGACACGGTGTTGTGTTGTTCTTCCAATTAGTGATTAAAATAATATTTTTGTTACAAAAATGAAAACGACCGACTTCCATTTCTCAAGCATAACACAAAAAGCTACCAGTCAGATCTCTATCAAATTTATATGAGATAATGCTGCGAAATAAAAAGTCTGATTTCTAACAAAAAATAATCATTGAAATCGGTTCATATAAAAAAGAAATACACGCAAAACGCATAGCAAATCGTGAAATTTTATCCGTTAAAATACACATTTTTAACCGTAGATCCAAAAGTAAAAAAACAATGGGAACTAAGTTTAGCCATTACCTTTCATCTGACACCAGAATCATTCACATCGGTCCACCTAAACAAAAGTTATCGAGGAACAAACATAATAAGAAAAAAAAATACAGACGAATTGAGTACTTCCTCCTTTTTGAAAGTCGGTCAAAAACAGTAAAACTGTCGTAAATTAATCTCTACAGCAAGAATAGAATATTTTAATACCCTCAACTAAACTTTCCTAACAATACTCTATTATAAAAATCATTTTCAAAATAATTCAGATGCTCATATTATTATAACGGACAAATTAATTAAAATGAATCTAATAAAAGCACTAATGAATATACTTCGCAGAATGAATGAAAGGAAAATATTATAAACCAATGAATATTATTACAACGTTGATTAGCAGGTATTTCCATTGTTTTATTAATAAAATCTCATCTCAGAAAAGATAACAAAAAGAAATCCCCTAATTACTGTTAATTAATTTAATTATAAAATAATAATGTAGAGATATTACAAAAATTATGTCTTACGGCGATTTTAAAGGTTATACCTAGGTTAAGACAAAAGCTATTGTTTTTAATCCTTGTTCATGAAATTTATGAAGTATTTTACTAGAAAAACGTGGTAAATAATAGAGATAATGTCATAAGGCGAGGGTTTAATTCTTGCCTGTGTGTAAACATTCTGATACGATTATGTTATGCCAATTATTGCTTGATATAGTTGCGTATAGTTTCTCGCCTCGAACGTTCGAGAAAATGTCTCTGTCTAAATTAGACCTTAGTTATGTAAATAATCGTGAGTAGCAATGAAAAAGAAATGGGTATTAGAGATAGAATATTCAATTAAATTATTATGTATACTATTAAAAGATAATATTAGTTGTTAGGACTTACAAGATTACAGAATTGTCTAGAAAGTTCGTAACGATTACGTGATCGGCTAGCTTTAACTGAATTTCAACTATGTGCCTAAAACTATTCCAAGTTTAGTAGTTTATACCTAAATTAAAATAGCTATAAATTGAAGCGTTAAATCTGTCCCTAGAAACTATGTATAGTACTTAATATTAAACTACCTAGTATTTTTATAGTTCACTGTAGTTTAAGTAATAATTTGATGGAAGTAGCATAATAATTTATTTTAAAGAAAACTTTAAATACAAGCTTTTATGATTCTGAATATCGTGTATCAGTAGAGTGCTAGCCAAGACAAGTAAAATGAGCCCAAACACGACGGGTCTATCTTGTTTAGCATAAGGGTTCCACTTCCGAATCTATCATCAGATCAGCGCAATTTTGTCATATTATTGCATTGTTATGCGATATATGCATGCAAAATGTCAACTCAATCGGAAACTGGAAAGTTTGTCATATTAATCTTGCATGATTCCACCCGAACTACATACATGATACTTAAATACTTAAAGACCGATTGGTCACATATAATCATCATTACAGTTTACATTTGTTTTTTTAAAACAGCGAGTCCCGTACTAAGCTGTAGCTTGTGCATTCAATGCAAGACAATATAAAGCTTGTAAAAAGGGTAAACTTTTCATTTTTCAACGTTCCATAAAGTATGATTCACATTACACCGTGTCGCAATAGGTTCATTTCAAGATGGCTGTATGGCCGCGTCTCAAAAAACAGCTCCAAACAATATTAATGTGTCCTTCCAGCTCAGTACATCATAATTAGACATGAAACTGAAATCTAACGGTGTCGGTATCGATCGTTAATATGTATTAAGAAAAATAATGTACTGTTTTTTCTGAGTAGGAAATTTCTGCTTCCAATAACCAACACTCAGAGTCCTAACCCGACTGAGGAAGGGGATGGAAGGCCGCGCTCCCCGACTCACGCTGGTTCTAACCCAGTGGGGTATGCCGAGCAGTAAAGCCCGCCGACCGAGAGAGCCGGTAGCCGTATCGCCGGCGGCTGTCGGTTATGCGTCCGGGGGCGGTGCGATGGGAAAGAGTCCCGTAATGCGTCGCGCCGTCCCGCATAACCCTGTGCTAGAGTCTGGCCTCAGCCGGGGATCGGATGCTAAGTGTGATCGGTTGGAGTTTTTAGTGCATTTCAATTCCCATGTGGATCCGGCGATTTCCTCCAACTACAAAAAAAACATAAATCAGCCAGGAGTTGTGCGGAGCAGTACGGGGCGTTACGCACTAAGTAATAGCGCGTCTTTGGTTAGATTGGCTTTGGGGATCCTTGATATTATTTGAAATTAAATTTTACTTATTTTTTCCACTTTATGTAATAAAGGTTTGAAAGTATTCTTAAAATATAAATAAAAACTTTGTATTAGATTAATTTTGGATACAACTTCAAAAATAAGGCAGTTTTTCTTCAAATAATAAACCCGTATAAGTTTTAGCCATAGTTTTTAACTTTTCATACGGTTAAAGTGCCGATAGAAATATCTTAGAAATCCCACGCTTTTATACTATCATAAATATAGATTATATTTATAGTTTTGAGGTTCACTTTGTTTTCTCGTAGTTTTATTTTAGGTAGAATATTGAGGAAAACAGAAAGGTTATACCTAACACGGAAAATGCTACTATTGGGTGTTTTTTTAAGATCCGTACCATTCCGATTTGGAATGGACTCCCGTCCGCGGTGTTCGCGGAGCGCTATGACATGTCCCTCTTTAAACGAGGTTTAAGAAAAGTCCTGTATGGGTAGGTGATAGATAACGGCCCCTCTTTGCCCTGGCATTGCAGAGGTTCATGAGTGACCGCTTATCATTTTATTTTTAGTTATTAGATTTTTTTATTGCCTAATAGTTCAAAGAGCCTACGATCCACCTGATGGTGTTTCCAATCGCCCATGAACCTCTGCAATGCCGGGGCATTGAGGTGCCGTTACTAAAACTTCCATCCCGGCAGTCTAGATATCGATTTTTTATACTTTTTGTCTTAAGCCGTTTTGTTTCAAATTCTAACTAAAAACTTGTTTACAAAAAGGCTCGAGACTAAAAAAAAACAAGAATTTCGTGACTGACGAGAGTCTGGATTTTTTCCAGGAGTTCCAAAATATATCAAGAGTCCTAGTCCTAGTCCCTTTTTTGTGGCAAATAAGTGCTTCTTGTTCGTGTGAAAATTATAAAGAATATTTTTCTTTTTTTGTCACAAATAGATGTTTTTCTTTCTTTTCTTTCTAGTAAACCATCGCCTTAACAAGACTTTTCTTAAACCTCGTTTAAAGAATTAGACTGCGAAGTTAAAATCTAAATAAATAAAACAACATTATCACTTCAATGAATTTTAATTTAAATAGTGTCTAGATATTTTATATTAATATACTATTCGCTTAAGCAATACTGAACAAAATCATAAACATTTACAAATAACAAACACTCCTAGGAATACACAATTATTATTTTATTTCTCATTATAATTAAATAAAACTTTTCCGGTAACGTAATTTGGCAAAACTAAAATAATATTTACAAAATGAAATAACAATTTAGTTTATAAAATAATAAGTTAGAATGAGATACAAACATAAGTATTTATTAGAACGAAGTTCCTTATCGCGCGTTGTGAAAGGGGTCTAGACGGAAAAAAATCTTACGAAAAGTTGTCACATTTTTGTTTTAGATGATTATCGCTAGATGGCGCTGTGATCAAAATCTTTTAAAACACGTTCCTTATCGCGCGTTACGTTAGGAAAAAAAATATAAGATACCTTTTAATCGAAAGGAACTTCGTTCTATTCGGGTGTCCCATGACACCTCTCAAGTTTTTATTTTAATATAGACTTAACACAAAATATGCTAAAAATATTATTTGAAAAAGGTTTAATTTCACGTTTACTCTTATCAATTCCAAATATTTTATCGTCATTTTACCAATTCCATTCTCAGATCAATAAAGTATGAAATTCAAAAAGACAGAAAAATTTAAGCCATTGTATACATGCTTTACCCTTCTGGGGATATGTCTATTTAAAATTCTACATTTTTTTTTACTACAGACAATCAAATCACTCAACTCTATGGTCATTTAAAAACTATTAAAAAACGTTTATGGAATCGTCGCAGCCTTTAAATACTTATTTCAGTCGATATAAATACAAAATTTCGGAACTTACTAGAATTAAAAAGAAATAGTACCAAAACACCACTAAAATACGTGGTAAAATGTTTACAAAAACACTAAAAAAGTACGAAAAATCAACCGGCGTTTAATACAGGCCATTGTCTACTTAACTATTATCATAATATCGATATTTACTATGTATAACTTTTCGATAACGAATAAACAGTGGCACAACTCTAATTTAATTTTTTGACAGAATTTATTTATGTCTCGCGACAGCCCTATTGCAAACAGCTGATTTGTTATTAATAAATTAAGGTCATTGATCTCGCTTAGTTACTTATTTAGGGCTGTCTGTTCGAATCAAAATCAAATTCTATTTTGAAGGGTAATTTCGTTTTCAAAACAATGAACATATAGTTATTTACAAATTTCTTGCTATCACTGAAGTCAAGTCTGATCTGAAAAAACATATTTTTTGCTTTACTAGTGTTTTTCCGTTAATATTATATCGCATTTTAATTCACTCGGAGGTAAATCGATTAAATATCGAGAAACATTCACTCTAATTGGTATATAGCACATCAAAAGACCTAATATAATTACTGTATAAATTCCTAGTTTGTGACGCAATCGCCCATCGTCCTAGTCTATTCCGAAAATATCACTTTTATACAATTACACTAATCGATTTAATTTAATCGATATTCTAACTCGCTTGTGTCAAATCGATTATGCTTTTTCACAAAAGCGTAGTTTTGTCAAACAATCTCTATGCGTTTTTGTTCAAAGTGATTTCATAATGAAATTTCCGTCAATAGTCATGATGACTGTATTAAAGACAAAATATTGACTATTTGAGGAAAAAGTAGAATTATTAATTATACATTTGTAACACTACTGAGATTAATATAATTTCCAACAAAAGAAAAGTAAATAATCTTGCAATTTTATTTTAAAAGAATGACGTTACGATTGACTATCATACGATTTGCTATAGAAAATTATAGAGAAGGTTTTTTAATCAATAGTGACGTCATAGTATCAATTTAAAGTCAGTCAGATAGGATACATAAGTCATATCAGAGCATGTCATCAAAGCTCAACCTACCACTGATAAGGGGAAAAAAATAAAATGGAAAATAGTCGCCGTAGCCGAAACCGGCATGGAGGATTATTATTATTAAAGTCAATCATCATGCCTGTCAAATCGTTTCGTCTTATCATTTGGAAACTACAGAATTGAAATATTCTACAGCCAGAAGTAAATCGTTCACAAATGCACACAAAGTCGCTTTCACAGATACGCCATGTCGAAACATTTCAAATCAGCATCACTATTGTCAATACTATTATTCAATGTGTATAGAACTGCAGTATATATACCACAATAATAATGACAAAATTCTGAAAAGTATTGACAGTTTATTTCCGCACACCGTATTGACAATAATATTGCCAACTCAACAACCACCATCTCAATTCTTCTGTCTCTCCCTCGAGTCTTCTCTACAAACCCCTCTGGGAGGAGAATCCCGTCCCTTCTGACTGACTTTAGAAGTCTTCCTGGACCTTTTAAACTTAGCCACGTCATCTCCAAACACGTCCCCCGTCCTGAGAGCGGAGATCAAGTCGTCGAACTCCCCTTTTTGTCCGTTGGTTAAGGTGCTGTCCCGGGACCCTTCGTTGGAGTGACCGTTGCAGTCTCCGTTTGATTTTAGGGACTTCACTGAGCCCAGTAAGTTGGATTGTTTGCGTTCCATCGTGCGTTTTTTGAGCTGGAACAAAAAGTTTAGTTTACTACTTGTGTATTTGCCCCCAACCAGTGTATTACCGTAATTAATCTGAGCAATGACGCCCTGAAACGATTTAACCGGAAGTTTCTTATGGAATTGGCTTGTATGAATAGTTGGTCGAATAGTTGTTATAGATAGTTCAGGTGAAGCACTAGTTTACTCTTACAACACCTAAGCTTTTTTTTTTAGTTGGAGGAAATCACCGGGTATGTGGCAGTTGAACCGCACTAAAACCTCCAACCGCTCACACTCAGCGTCCGAACCCCGGCTGAGGCCAGAACCCAGCACGGGGTTATGAGGGACGGCGCGACGCCCACGGCACTCTTTCCCGTCGCGCCGCTCCCACAACACTTAAGCTAATCTCAGGAACTACCTTCTACTAAAACAACTCAAATAGCCTCCTTTGCCCCTCAATTGACCTCTGTTTCAACGATACGTTAGTTTCTCCCAAAAATCCTTCAAACTAACTTCCTCCAAAGCTCCTTACTTTATCCTTAGGTTAACCTATACTCCTCCTTTTCTCCCTTAACTGACCTCTTGTTCATGTCTGGTCCTCCTCTGCTCCTCGTCCCTCCGCCTCCTGATGGCGTCGCACTCCGCCCTGGCCTCGGCTAGTTGTGTGAGGAACACGTCCATGGCGCCGAACAGTTGTTCAGGCGAAGCGCTGGTCTCCTCTCCGAACGCGTGAGCGCATGCTTCTAGGCGACTCTTCATGTCCTGTTAATCAGATAAATAATTAAAGAAACTCGTTAAGTGTAAGGTAATAAGGCAGTTCAAAATGAAATGTAAATGAATGATAAGAGTTAATCACACCCACTCAACTGGGATCGGCAACCAAATTGGTTTGTTTACTTTTGCCAAGTCTGTCAAAGTCTGGCAGGAGTCAAAATTGAACACAGTTCTAAAACTTGTTTTGTTCACATATTTTAATCATATTTTACGGAGATGATATATTTTCGCTGAAAATGCAATACAGCGTCGTTTAGTAATAAAGATTTACAAAAATATCATCATCATCATCATCATCATCATCAGCCTATAGACGTCCACTGCTGGACATAGGCCTCCCCCAAACCTCGCCATAACGACCGGTCCTGCGCCGTCTGCATCCAGTGACCTCCCGCGATCTTGACCAGATCGTCGGTCCATCTCGTGGGGGGTCTACCAACGTTGCGCTTACCGGTTCGTGGCCGCCACTCTAGAACTTTTCTCTGCGTGATCAAATAAGAAATGAGGAGATCCGCAGAAGGACTAAAGTAACCGACATAGCCCAAAGAATTGCATCTTTGAAGTGGCAATGGGCAGGACACATTGTGCGAAGAACAGATGGCCGTTGGGGCCGAAAAGTTCTAGAGTGGCGGCCACAAAAATATAATAAATAAAAAATCTAAATTGAAAATTATTGGAAAAAAATGTTTTTTAAAAAGGTGCTCAAACACGGTATTGATTCCGAACGAAGTTCCCAGTTTCGCCATCTAGCGAATAGTGACGTTCCCAGTTGAGTGGTTAATATATTGCTCACACGTGTTTAAATGTTGCTATAAAGCTCAAGTCAACAAGTGATCAAGGATAGTCCGTTATGTGAGAAGTAAAAATCTTTGTGTCTACGAGACACGAGACACTTGATCAGCAAACGGTGTTGCCATAATAAAATTTACATTTAAATTTCATGTCTATATTTATCTATATTTGGTAATCTAAAAGTGACCACGTCAAAGGAATATTTTTAACTATTTAAAAAAATATTACTAACGCTGAACGTATTTAATTCCGAGGATTTTTATTTTAAATTCGACTAACTACTAAATCTATCCTGCTCCATGGCCGAACTTTGCTTATAAGAACAATCATATCAAATTTGACAACCCCAACATTTATCCAAAATACCACCTAAAGAACCTACCTGGAACAAATCTTCCAACTGCGTAAAAGTACAGACAGCATGCGCGTGGAACTCCCTCATCACGGGCAGGAAGGCGTCTCCTGGCAACGGAGAGGGCAAAGAGGAGTGGTATTCCACTTCTTTTGCTACTTCTCTTAAGCCACTTCTTAAAGCACCTACATCTTTTTCAAGTTGTTCGACGCAGACCTTGGCTGCTGCTCTCACGTGGGGTAGGTCTTCTTCGAGTAGGAGAATGTCTTTGAACTGAGGAGAAATATTGATTTTATTGCTGACAACTGTGCCAAAAAACAGGGCAGTTTTAACTTTAATTTAGAACTAATATTTAGCCAATGACACTGACAAATAATGTAGCTATTGGTAAAAAAAACTTGAGAGGCGTCAAGGGACACCCGGATGGAACGAAGTTCCTTTCGAGTAATTTATTCGATTAATTTCGATTAATCTAAGAATAAGAGAGAGAGAGAGAGACAGACGTTTTAAACTAACTAATTATTATAACTTAAAAAAATAAAATGTTTATCACAGCGCCATCTAGCATTAATCATATAAAACAAAACAAGGAATTGTTTTATAAAATATTTTGATCACATCGCCATCTAGCATTAATCATATAAAACAAAATAAGGAATTGTTTTAAAAGATTTTAATCACAGCGCCATCTAGCGATAATTATCTAAAACAAAAAAGTGTCGTGACAACTTTTTCTTAAAAAATTCCGTTTAGGCCCCTTTCGATAACGCGTGATAAGGAACTTCGTTCCAACAATTTTCACAATTGGTTGAATAAGTCCAAAGATTACCCACCCACAAATATCACAACATTCATCATCATCATCATCATCAGCCTATAGACGTCCACTGCTGGACATAGGCCTCCCCCAAACTTCGCCACATCGACCGGTCCTGCGCCATCTGCATCCAGTGACCTCCCGCAATCTTGACCAGATCGTCGGTCCATCTTGTGGGGGGTCTACCAACATTGCGCCTACCGGTTCGTGGCCGCCACTCCAGAACTTTTCGGCCCCACCGGCCATCCGTTCTTCGCACAATGTGTCCTGCCCATTGCCACTTCAAAGATGCAATTCTTCGGGCTATGTCGGTTACTTTAGTCCTTCTGCGGATCTCCTCATTTCTGATTTGATCACGCAGAGAAACACCCAGCATAGCCCTCTCCATTGCTCTTTGAGTGACTCTGAGTCGTCTAATAAGACCCATCGTGAGCGGCCAAGTCTCTGATCCATAGGTCATCACTGGCAACACACACTGGTCGAAGACTTTTGTCTTGAGACACTGCGGTATTGTGGACGAGAAAACTTTCCGTAGCTTCCCGAACGCTGCCCAGCCGAGTTGGATTCGTCGCTTGATCTCTGCATCGAAGTTGGACTTACCTAATCGGACAGTTTGTCCCACGTATACGTACTCATCGACAACTTCGAGCACAGAGTCTCCGATAGATATTGGAGAAGGTACGACATGGACATTCGACATAAGTTTCGTCTTGTCCATGTTCATTTTTAGACCTACTTCCAAGGAAACTCTGCTGAGATCATTGAGCATTGCAGAGAGCTCCTCCGCGGTTTCAGCCATGATCACTACATCGTCGGCGAATCGAAGGGGAGTTATGTACTCGCCATTTATATTGATGCCTAGCCCTTTCCAATCCAGAACCTTGAAGACATCCTCCAGTGCAGCGGAGAACAGTTTTGGTGATATGACATCACCCTGTCTCACGCCGCGCTCTAGAGGTATTGGTTTCGAGGTCTGGCCTTGGAGTTGGACTGACATAGTGGCGTTTTCGTACAGGAACTTCAACACTTCGATATACCGGTAGTCGACTTGGCACCGCTGAAGAGACTGCAATACAGCCCATGTTTCGACAGAATCAAAGGCTTTCTCGTAGTCCACAAACGCCAAGCAAAGAGGCAAGTTATACTCCTCGGTTTTCTGTATAACTTGTCGCAGCGTATGTATGTGGTCTACGGTACTATAGCCTTTTCGGAAACCGGCTTGTTCGGGAGGCTGGAAGTCGTCAAGCCTGCGTGAGAGACGATTCGTGATGACCCTCGAAAACACAACATTAGAACTTTATAATACTAGTACCTGTGGCGTGCACTCTTAGATGAAAATAAGCATTGCATTTAATCGATATCACTCTCCATTTCTATTATTTATACTTCAATAGCGAGAAAATGTAATAAAATTTATTGGATAATGAAAATTTGTACAAACAGTACAGTACTATGACATGTCCCTCTTTAAACGAGGTTTAAGAAAAGTCCTGTATGGGTAGGTGATAGATAACGGCCACTCTTTGCCCTAAAATTACAGAGGTTCATGAGTGACGGTGACCGCTTACCATCGGGTGGGCCGTAGGCTCGTTTATCTATTTTGCAATAATAAAAAAAGTACTTATTGGTATTGATTTGCTTTCGATGGTAAAATTATTACGAACATATTATTAGTGTTTTAAACGAAAAAATTTTATAAAACTTTTTTAAATTTTCCTGAATTCTTTGCCCGATCACATGTCAAAAATATCACACTCAAAACAACGGCTATTGGTAAAAGTTTTTTTTTATTACAGTGCACGGCACTTACTTGTGTTTCCAACATCTCAACTAAGAAATGTAAAAGCGTAGTATTTCTCGTGACACTAGACTTAGTATCGGCGAGTTTGTTGAGCGAGGACAAACGGAAGCCTGATGCATTACCTCGAGCACCCCTAGAAAATACATAATTTATTAAAACTGTACAAAATCATACCATTCTTGTAAATTATTCTATAATTTATAGTGACAGTAACGTCATCCCACTTTGTATTAGAACTTTCCGGTACAATAAAAAGTAACTAAATAGTAAATACTCTTAAGAACTCATGAAGTTCGAAATCTTAAAATAAAACCTTACCTGTTCATATAGTTCCCGAGAGCTAGTACAAGTTCTAGAAGCGCTCGTAGTCTCCTCGACCTGGTCATATCTCTCGCGGCTCTCAGCAAGGTAGTGGCCCGGCCTGAGGTCTCAGTGCAAGCGGCTGAGAAACGCTTCTTGAATAGTAAGGTACGGACGCGCATTGAGTAGTGGGGAATCCTGGAAAAACAATTTAAATAAATGTTTAGTGTACGTCTACGGCCATGTTTAGTGAAGCTATTTGGGAAAAAAAGACTAAAGGTCATTTTAAGTTTAGTCGCATGCCATTTGTCTTAATGAATGCACCATTATGAAGCATAAGGGTAATATTTTTTTCCATATTGAATTTGAGTTAATAAATTAAACAGTAGTTTGATATCATTCACGAGAAAAAGATTGGACTATAATACAACAACAAAATTTTCCATGAGAATATTGACAAAATACTGATGGACGACAGTTACCACTAAGCTTAACTTTAACTAACATCGTACAACATAAAACTATTGTAAAAATATACTGCCATGGCATTTTTGAGTTCAATCAGATGCTATACGTCTTAACGAATGCACCATTATCAAACGCAACGATGTAATTTTTTTCACATTACATTAAATTCAATAAAAAAACTATCAACATTTAATTTTCCAACTAATTTAAGAATACAAAACTTACTTAGAAATCTCGTACAAGAACCTATCGGCTCTAGCCATGCTATCTAATTCATCTTGATGTTCTTCTAACATGGCGGCCTCTTCAGCGCTCGGAGTAAACTTCAGAAGTTGTTCTAACATGTCGACGGGTAGTTGTTCTGCACTGTCCATTTTGAGGATAGCTCTGAAAAGATAAAATTTTGTATGTTACCTTTAGTTTAGAAGTAGCTTTGATTTTTAAAAACATTTTCTAAGTAATGTCTCGTAATACATCTTATTGTATTTGAAAGGCAGATTCTCGATACTAATCTAATAGCTAATAGCAATTTATCACAACACCACCGGCTAAAACGGTGAAGGAAATATTGCGAGGAAACCTGCATGTTGGAAAAGGATTCCAAAATAGATTCTTCACTAGTAACTTTATGAAAATGGAATGAAATAGTGTAAGTATTTAAAAAATGTATTAATAGATCTTCTTACCTGCATATTTCCTCATCAGTCATTTTGAGTTTGGACAATAAAATGGTGCAGTTTTGAGCTCGACGACCATCGATCACTGATAGTATTTTAGTTCTAGGCTTCGAACCCAACTGTCTTAAATCTTCAACGGAACCTTCATTCTGAAGAAATAAAGTTTAAATGAACTTAATTAGAACTGAGCATAGCCTTAGTTATTGTGGTTTTTGACGTGACAACGTCTTATAAATTGGTTTGCCGGGTGACACTTCAAGAAACTGCGTTACGCTCCGCTCACGTTATGCGCTCACAATGAGAGCGAGTGACAGGCACGCGTGCCTTTCACTTTTATGTCTGTCTCTCTCGCTCTTAGGCGGGCTAACCATGCCCAAGTCGTTGTCACGTAAAATTTTCGCCCGTATACCGACTTTACAGGCAACCAGTATTTGCAGAATAATTGCTACAGCTAATTTTTAGTATACGCCTTCATTATGACATTTTAATGGAGAATTGACTACGCCACGATATAAATATTGATTCACATTTTCAAAAATAGACATCTAATTGTAGTTTTTAGCAAGCACTCGATAAATGCACTGATTCTGCAGTCGGAATTCGTACCTACTATAACTAAGTTAAACACAATACAAATGACAACAAAGGAATCATCCATTTACTATAGAGAATTTGAACAATTGTCTGTTTTTCAAGATTGCTATTGGTATCTATACAAATGTATTATTAATAATTAAGATCTTCACGAGACAGGCTTGTGCGTAATTGTATAGAACGGCGTAAATAGTGCGTTGAGGTGTAATGACGTTGTAATTAGTCGATCTTCGTTTTGTTTTGTCAGGAATGACGTCACAATGTTCACTTGAAGACTTGATGATCAATACTTTGAATAAAAACCTCAAAATAACGAGTTTTAACAGTTTATTACTTTTATATCAATCCGTTCGCCTCGACAATTCTAACACGAATAAATAATAACAGCGGCCAACGCATGTATATATAGCAAGTCTCCACTTGCAACTACCCGCACGATGAATAGGTTGGTTTCTCTTGTTATCACCCCGTCATATATTACACTGTAAATTTAATCTTGAATGAGATTTCATTAAAATTTAGAAATGAAACCAGACTAACCTGTACTCCATTCTTCTGATAAGCACAGAACATCTTATCAATAGTAGGCAGATCGATCGCATTATACAACTTAGTATCATCCAACTCTTGCCACACAGTTCCATGAAGTTTAGCATCGGGTAGTTTACTCCAATTGAAGCTCTTCAATGGGTTTCCGGGGGTGGGAATGTTCTTCTTAGGTTTCGGCGGTGGAGGAGCGAGGGGCGTGGGAGGGGCGAGGGGTGCGGGGGGCGCGGCGGGCGGGGCGGGGGGGCAGAACATAGAGGGAGGAGGCGGAGGGGGAGGTATGGATGATGTCTCGATGACGGCGTTTTTAAGATTGTTTACCTGTTGTGTGTGTAAATGTGAGTAGTTGTAATAAAGTATTTTTTATTACTATGGTATTGTAATGGTTAAGCTCTTTAAATTAAAGTAAAGAAAATTGTTTTCAAACGTCATGACTCCATTTTGCAAATGTGGGTAGAATGAAATTAGGTTTAATATTTATTTTAATAGTTCAGAAAACCAATATTTAATTTAAAGAGAAATTATATTCAATTTTGTAACTTAGTTTGCAATTTTCTTGTTTTTTTCCTACCTTTGCATCATCAGGTATGCTCCCCTCACTGACTAGTTTTTCAAACCTTGCTCTTTCTGCCCTTTCTTGAGACAACTGTAATCACAAAATCTTCATTATTTACTTAAAAAACGACTCAAAAATAAATGTGTAATGGTGTTACTGATCATGAAAACAATATTAATTTAAGCCTGAATTTAAATATATCTTGGTGTGAATTGTGGATTTGAGCAATTTAGCGTTTTTTTTTAAATAATGCATTTTTAAATTTGATGTATTAGTATTGTGATTATAATTTTATTTATTTTTGTGCTTTGTTCTTATGTATGTGTGCAAGTTAGTACGCTCTAGCTTCAAATGTAGATTTTTATGTGACATGAATTTAATGATGTTGAAATATGGTTTGTTTGTTTTAAGTTTTGAAATATGTAGTCGTATGACTTTGTTGTATGTTTGTGTTACATGTAGATCTTTAGTGCACAGTGTCAGTTTTTATGCCTGTGTGTATGCTTGTATCTATTTATTTGTTTCTGTGTGTCTGTATGTGAGTATCATTAGTAATCATTTTTCGTGTGTATCTCTCTCTTACCATTTGACTGTATGGGAGTGTTCTGTGATGATTTTCTTTGTGTGATGGTTTTGGTATTGTGTGGTGCTACTCTGTATCTGTCTTTATTTCCGTTTATGAGCTTAGTTGTCGACCTATACGCAGTGGCGTGCACAGACATATTGGCCAGGGTATGCAGTTGTATTTTTTACATATTTTTCAGTACCATTTTATCTTAACACACAATTTTATTTTTACTAATGTTTTTAATATTAAAAATAAACAAATGCGTATAGAAACCCTATAAAAATGTTTTTTTTTAATTAGGGAACCAAGATGTAAAATAGAAAACTTTTTATGCTTGCGATCCAGAAACTATTCACAATAGAACTTTATACTTTACGAATAGTTTACTTTATTATTATAGCTGAAATAATTGTTTTGTCAATGTGAGTATGAATATTTTTTCCTATGCCTAATAGTGATAAAATTGAAGTAGACAAAAAATCTTGAATAGAATAGATACTGTATTTTAAATCATTATTAGTACTTAATAGTAATTAGTAATATTAGCATTATATCTATTTGAATAAAAAATCGTCATTATTTATTTTGAAAACGTTTATATCGGTTTAAATTTTTCTTCAGTCTCAATAGATATCGCGATTGGTTTTTGCTATTTTGTGCTAAAACCGTAATCATACTACTAAGTACGGATATTATTTATTAAATTAACGAGTACGACTTACCTCTAATCTGAATCCTGTTTTTGTGACGCAAACGAATTTGCGCGGATCAGCTAGTTAAAGTAGTTAATATCAATTAGATCATAATTCAAAATATTAACTATCAACTTCAATACTTCAATTCACATAGTCGAAATCTTAGCGCTCAAAAATAATAATTATTATAATAGAAAGGAACGCTCAGCTCAATTACCAGATGAAAATACGAATTTTGCTATTGAAATGTAATGAAAACCACAACAAACAAATCAGAAATGCCAATACATTATAAAGAACAATATTACCTTAGTTCACCGAAATCATCACTGATTTTTTTTTTCACTATAATATTATCACTCAAACTTTAAAAATCAATATTAATTAACTTACATTCCAATATTATTGAGTTTGTCCACTTTTTGTACACTTAATCACACAAACAAACAAAAGCAACACAAAACAATCATATTTTAAACTCACTAAACACACAAAATTAACCAATAACTAAAATAAATGCAACATAACCTAAAATCTTTAAATCATAATAAACAATATGCCTAAAATCCGAATAAGTTACGCGCGAACTGTGCTCCGTCTCGTTCTTTTGCAAAATTGACAATTTCATTTCGCCGCATTAAGTGTAAGCTGTGATTATTAGCTCCTAAAAATTTGCCATACAATTCGGTTCGAATGTCAAAAGTTATGAATGAAAAAAATATTTTATCAATGAAAAGGTACCATTTTTCGGAAGCAATCCTACCTCGTGCTTCTCTCACCAGGGGCGCCACTGGGGTACTGTGTAATGACCCCGAATAACCGAAGCATGGAAAATTAGACCGTATTTTTGTGACTTTACGGTGTAAGTTTGATTGATGTGATTTTGTTTTTAGACATTTATTATTTGTTGGATGAGAATTTTCAAATGATGTGCGTCTTAGTATAACTATTATGAGTTAAGTGATGGTGTAGAAGTGGTAAAATATAATTTTGACTCTCAAAATGATGTCAATTGTAGATTTATTTATAAACATTTTTTTTATTTAATTTGACATTCGTGATATTCTGTTCACGGCTATGTTAGGGTATGCAGTGCTTCTTTGCTTGTATGGACTGCACGCCACTGCCTATACGTGTGTATAAATGTATGTTTAAAGTGTGTGTGAGTGTAGTCTCTGTATAAGTGTGTTTTTCCAGAGGTTCGGACAAAATTTTTTTTCTGTATCATCAGGTGTACCAAACCCACACCGACTAAAACCGAGCCAATCTCCTTTTCCTCCATAGAACCGCTAGGCATTATTTCGTGGAAGCTCTAGTGTGTGAGTGCGTGTGTTTGTATGTGAGCGTGTGTGTGTATTTATTTACTTTTATTTTTATTTGGAAAACAAATTTGTAGGTGTGTATGTGTGTGTGTATGTAATAGACCTGATGATCAAGCAGGTGCGCCCTGGTAGTGGCAGCGCGGGCCAGTTCAGCACAGTGCATATGCGCAGCTGTCTCTCGTTCCAGTCGCTCCCGAAGTCTCGCGGCAGCCTCGCTGAGTTCCTCTCGTTCCTGGCCCTGCTCGTCCAACTGCTTCTCCTACACCCCACACCGATACCGTGTATTAGGACTTTACATTCTAACCACAAATGGGTACTTAAAAAATCTTGGTATCCTTTATGACTTGAATATATTTTATGACTCTTTGGGTAAATATGCGAGTACGAAAATAAAATTAACAATTAACCTAGTTTTTGAGCTATATTTGTTAATACCAACAACTTGGAACTGTCTGAAATTAAATTTTGAATTCGAATTTAATTCAAAACTTTTGCTCAAAGATTTCAGAAACTACCCTCATTTCGTAAATTTAACATTAACGACTTTATCTTTCTTTAAAAATCGCAAGTGTTTATTTAAACCTTAGTGCCTTGTAAAAAGCAGCTTGTAAAGTCCCAATTACACGACGTATTTAGTAAAAAAACAATGAAAAATCGACATTAATATGACAGTGAAAAAACTGATAATGCATCTGAATCAAAAAAATCTTAAAATTGTGAATGAAAATCCATACCATGTTAAATAATGAATGGTACCAAAACCATGGCGGGTGGAATTCAAACTTACCTTTTTAGCTAATTCCGTGGCTAAATCTATGTTTTCTCTTTCTAGATTTTCGGCTTTAGTTCTAGCAGCTAGGAGCTCTTCTTCTTTGGCTAATAAATGAACTATTTCACCGACGTTTATCTCAAGAGGAGCTACATCGGGGTCGTAAATCTGGAATAGGGAAGTATTGTTGACGATGGTTCATATCCGGCTCGAAGGACCATAACATTTGTTAATGTTGTGTTATGTTTTTGTTGAACTGTTTAATAAGTTTTCGTTACAAATAGAGGATTTCTATAATTATTTACATTTCAGATAACGTTCTTCGTAAATTCTTCTTATATCCATCTCAACCATTATAGGCTTCTTTAAAAAATATTATTCCTACTACATACTTTAATTTACTCATATAAGTTGATTTCAATCCTAAAACCTACTTAACTTATTCAAAAGTAATATCGATTTAGTTGTTTACCTTAGTCTGATCACTAGTGCTGCCCTGTTCACTTCCCTGTTCGCTCTCAGCTCGTGAACCAGCCGAAGGTTGCTGCAACACTACTTGTTGGACCACTCGGTCTAACAACAACCAGTGTTGGGACTGCGGGTTGTATTCCACTGGAAATTAAACAGACAATGTTTACTATAAAGTGACGTCACATCACATAATGGCGGTGTAGAAGTAGGATGTCTGAACCCGCGTTCTTTGTATCCCGTGTTCCTTGTCGAATCAATCAATAAATCCAGTACTTACAGGGCAGTAACAGCAGGTGTTCCAGTAGAGACAGTAAGTGCGGGTAGGCGGCAGTGTGACTCAGCTTACGTCGCAATAGCTCGAACATAGAGCCCGCGCTCTTTGTATCCACGTGTTCTTTATCAAATCTCCTCGCCAATTCCCTTTCGTCTTCGTTTCGGACCATTTCGAAGAACTCAATGTGCCTATCAAGAGTTTCGTTCTCGTATTTCTTTAGTTTTTCTATCACTGAAATGGAAAGTTTGATATTAGAGTCAACACCTCTTACAAAACCCCAACCTTTCAAATACTGCGGGTAGTTTCAAAATTTGAGTAAAGACTTTGCAAAAGGGTATATTTTTTAAAAAATCTAAGGAAATCTTTCACTTACCGGGCTGTATTCCCAACATGAGCAACTCATATCTCAGATGAAGCCTGAACTCCAAGCTCTCTTCACCCGGTCCATAATTGAGGACTGCGTTGACAAATGACATGATGGCAGTTTTAAGACCAAGGTCATCTCTGTACGCGCCAATACTTCTGTCTAATTCATTGACTATGCTTTGGAAACGAGCTCTCTCGCCTGCGTACTTTTGGAAGTTGAGCATTGCTTCTAAAACCTTTGGAAAGAAGAGATGATAGTAGGACAGACTAAAGACATTTTTAACATGGTTAATACAGTTGGCTTCAGACCTTATAGGTCACAGTTTTTAGTCCTTTTTATGACGCAATCAGACAATCTAACTGACCATCTGATTGGCTGTGGTTACTGTTGCTTTTGGCAATCCACTGCTAGGGTTACTACTCGTTGCTTTTAAGAACTCCCTCAAGTCTATTTTGGAAAAGGACAAATGCTTTGAGTACCTATTTCCCGTGTACTATAGCTGCCAAGTACAGCTTTTCTAACTCAAGTCTTGAAATGGCTTTCAATAAAAGATAGCCCTGTTTATCATTGTGATACTGAAATAGATTAGGACCATCAGCGACGATGGCAACTTACAAGGACGTTAGTATTTCAATTTGTATCACCGAAGTGCAATTCATAATGAAAAAAAAGTGTCATAACAGTAGCAGTTATACTAGAAGGGTGTTATCAAAAGAAGTTAATGGAATCGTTCATTGGATATCTTAAATCTACTTCCATCCATCCACTTGCCACCTTAAAAGTTATCTATCCAAATACCCGTATCTTTAACTCCTTAATGCTAACATACCTTCTTATGTCCTCCAGGCACAAGACACACCGCTCCCAGTATTTCTAACGCCGCTACTTTCGTCTTCACATTCTCCGTGTCCAGCGACTGAGCGATCAGATCTATGCTCGTAGGGTGAGCTAATACATGAGCACGACCAGTCTGAAATGTAATGAAAACAGTTGAAAAGACCAGTGTAGAGATTCGATATCTGGTCAGAAATTATTTGGTATAAAGCAATAACAATGAAATTGAATATGCTGGATCTAATGCTTCTGGAAAAACAAGCAGAACAGTAACTTCAAAAGATAGAACAATTACTTCATTAAAATACCCTAAGTCTACACAAGATCCTTAGTATTTCAGTATCCAACTTACCGAATTATTCATCAAGGCTTTAATGGCGGCTATCAGGTTATGCCTTGTAACAGCATCGTCCCTAGGAGCTCTCTGTAACGCATCTAATATGGCACCAAGTCCTCCTTGTTTGATGAAACGAAGGACAAAACTATGAGCTCTGGTTCTTAGAGCTGTTTTGAGCCCTTCGAGAAGACCACATGATTCAGCTGGAGGAATGCCTTCTGATGATGCGAAGGCCTGTAAAAAAGAGGGTTGGTGAAAATGCGAAATTGAATTATTAGGTTTGGCTAGTTAAATGGTAAGCCCTAAACATAACTTTTCCAGCCCGATGGACATTTGTACAACGGTTTTTTGTCAAGCACGAAGAAAAATGCTTAATGATCGTAAGTTCCTTTGGTAATGATTTGAAATTCTGATTTTGGAACGAAGTTCCTTATCGCGCGTTATCGAAAGGGGGCTAGACGGAAATTCTCATGAAAAAGTCGTCACGACACTTTTTTGTTTTAGATGATTATCGCTAGATGGCGCTGTGATTAAAGTCTTTTAAAACAATTCCTTATCTTGTTTTATATGATTAATGCTAGATTGCGCTGTGATCAAAATATTTTATTTAAGATAAACTAACTAATTATTATAACTTAAAAAAATAAAATTTTATTACAATTCCCTCACTAATTAATCGAAAGGAACTTCGTTCTATCCGGGTGTCCCTTGACACCTCTCAAGTTTTTTTATAACACTGTAAGGCTAGCTCCTTACAACTAGACCTTAGAATTATTGTTAAGGTTTCCACTAATTACTAATCCTGAAACTTACGTCAGCAATCTCGTTGAGAGCCTTGATGTACTCTTCTACTTGTGGTGCTGTGGCGAGCGGCGGTGCCTGGCCCGGTGGTGGCCTGCGACTGCAGTAGATCTGCCATTTCTTAGCAGCGGGTAGCGCCATCATTGCCGCCTTGTTCACTGCTGTCAGGTCCAACTCCTCCTGCAAGGTAACAATATGAAATATATTAAGAAAACCTGTTGTAAATTTGGAAGGAGGATACATTTTTTAATGCAGACAGAAAATTCAAAAAACCACTAGATGATGAGGGGTTTGCCGAGCACTTATGCCAATCCGTAGAAGATCAATCCATAATGACACTTCGGGCCTCATTAGAAACATGATAAGTCCTAATACTACTCAGGTTACACCGATACTAAAGTACTCTCTGTACCTGAAACGTTTTTCATTCCATATCAAGCCTACATTACACCTCAAGGTAAGTGTTATCATCAAGGTTATCATCAGTTATAGACCGTCATTCTTTAAAGATAATTTTACACATGTCAAAAACGAGTGCTTTAAAAACTACAATAATTCGTTTAGTCGATTAGCTCATTTAACTTTCAGAATACTAGAAAATAAATTATACAACAATCTTAAACAACATTTCCAATGTAGTAAAACGTGAGCATCAAATGCAACATGTAGATAATTGACAGGAAAACGTATAAATTGTTGGAGTATGGTCATTCCTTACCGGCCGCTTTCACAGTAATTTTTCGATGGTTTTACATCTAAGGGAAGTTAAATACTCGTATAAAAGATCAAAAAAACATTTACATTGAAGCGAATTACCTTAAGTTTTTACAAGCTTTATACTAACTTGCACTGGATGTAACTATGTAAGTTCGAGTGGAAACTTGCAAGCTAAATTTGACAAACTTCCCAGTTTCCGATTAAGCTGACATTTTGCACGCAGATGTAAACCACGTGACAATGCAATAATATGACAAAATGGCGCTGATCTGATGATGGATTCAAAAGGTGCTAAACAAGATAATGTATTACTAGATGACTACTGCTACATGCTATTTAGTATCTTAAAAGCTTGTATTAAAAAAATGTATATAAACTCGAACAGAAAACACAAAGTTTACAATTTGTTTTCCCGCCATTTTTCAAATTGGGAATGCTGGAATTCTCAACTGCCAGTATGAGCATAGAGTATTTAACAGAAGTTTTAATTTACTGAAATGTAGTATAAGCAAACGTTCCAAATTTAAAAGTTAAATGGAGTAGTCAAACTCGTCGCCCACAAAATGAACAATTCGAAGCGTCTGTGTGACTTCCTGAGAGCCTTGGGTAAACATTTTGAGCCCACTTATTTCGACATCACAATGGGTGCAGTTCTCTTTACATATTCATCAATTACAAGAATCATGTATAGGCACAGACCTGATTATTTTTAATACTGGATTTCATTAAAAAAATTTCGATAATTTGATTTCGAATATAAACTAAATCAACATGTATGAGATTTTTCTTTAGTAAAACTTGACTAAGTTTTTTAACTGACTCCAAAAAATGAGACGGTTTCTCAATTCGACCGTCTAAGCTTGTTTATGTTTGTTCATAACTTCGTCGTGTAAAAACTGATTTTGATGATTTTTTTGTTGGATAGTTTATATTTCAATTTTAATTATAAGCAAATCAGATTGTATGGTGGCAGAACAGAGAAATCAAGGGAAGAAGAAGTTGGTTGTTTTCATTTTTGTCAAATATTACTTGTAATACGTGAATTACGAGTATTTGTTACAAAACTATGTCTTTTAATAAAGCTTTACAGATTACTAAACAAAAAAACTCTTTAATAATCTTTATGTAAATAGATCTAGGTATTCTAAGTAATATATACGATTATAATAGTCTAGATTCGCAGTATTAGATCATAAGGGCACGAGGTCATCTACGCTCACTACATTCCGAACCTATTTAAATTGCATATTATCTTATATCCTTCTTATTTTTTTGTTGGAAGTATAAGTCAGAAATTTCCAAACTTTATATTCAAAGGCGTAGAAAACCTCAGATTTTCTTATTTTAAAAAGGCAGTTTTCTTTTAAGAACAGTGCATTTAAATTCATAATTAAACAGTATGTTTTATCGCGACTTTTCCTGCGCTATCTGCATCCAGTGACCTACTGCGATCTTGACCAAGTCGTTTTTTGTGTAATTATAATCAATCCTCTAATTTTAGTACACTACCTAATGTAAATCAGTGCCGAAGAGTTTTCAAAAAAGGGAAGCTATTGCCAAAAATCTTAGTACCATTCAGTAAAATGACTATGATCCAGGATATTCTGTACAACCATCCAAAGGAAACCCATGGGGGTCGAGTTATATACAACCTTCGCCACTGCTATAATTGCATAAGATAAACAAACTATTACTTACACAATCACTAATTCACGATCAACATCCGTTTATAATTAGAACTATTAATCGTAAACCTAGACACTGCCCAAAGGCGATATACGTAACAAAAACCAAATGTATAAACTTCACATAGTGTGAACATCATTACCCAAACAACTATTGTACAGATAATGTGAATGAAAGTTGGTATTACATATCAAGAGGAAAGCGATGGTCTTCACATTGTAAAATGTTTCATTGTTGTAATTTAACTGGCTAACTAAGAAATTATATAATCATAATAAGTTTCTCCGATGCGTTTAGTAATACCTAATTTATGTACAAACGAGTTGTTGAATATAATCATTGGCCTTATAATTAAAAAGGTCCAAAATAGGCAGTCAAATATAAACAGACATAAACACTGCAATACATGACTGTCTTAAGGTCGTTTAGGTAAGAAAAAATATTACTGATAGTTACAATTTCTACATACAATGTCAGTTTTAGTGATTGTAAGAGATGATGTGATGACTACGCTTTAAAAATTATAACACAGCACATGATAATAGTTTTAACAATACAACGTTCTTCTTCAACCGAAACTGAAATTACTACATTTCTTACTTTAAAAATGTGTCCCCTGACGCCTTTCAAGTTTTTATATTGGTACGTATACCTCCTTCTTAAATAATAATTTTGTAGATGCAAGATACAATGTTGTTGAAGCAATAAGGTGATTCTACAAGACAAGACCAGTAGGTAAATCTATTATTACAAAGTCGCATATTCTACTTTTGCTTTCCAAACAGTTTTAACGTTCACTTAGTGAAAAGCTTTTAGAAATGTTAATAACTATATACTTGAACGAGAAAACTGCAAATTCACGTGCGTGCAAATTTGAAAGTGCGACTACCGACACCTACTGGTCCTGGTGGTTTCATAGTAGGTGCAGCTTTCTAGTTCGCCCTATGCCATTTGAAGAGATAGTTGTTCTAATGGAAATTTGAAATATTAATTAAGATCAAGAAGAAATTTTGTTTATACAAAGTATTGGGAGTAACTGCGAAACTTCATTTAGAAAAATATTTTATTGTCATGTACGTTTATGAGCTAATGACCCACTTGATCGGAAGTGGTTACCATTGCACATGGATCTCTGTATGGCAAAGGGTACTGTAGAGCCGCTATCTAACTTTAGAGGCTCTTTTCAAACCTCGATTGAAGAAGAATAAGTCATAGCGCTCGGGAAGCACACGATCCAACGCTTTTCTTACTTAGCCGAACCACTTTGTATCAGGTGGGTTATATGCTCATTTACCTATAAAAAAAAACTTGAGAGGTGTCAAGGGACACCTGGATGGAACGAAGTTCTTTTCGATTAATTAGTGAGGGAATTGTGATAAAATATTTTGATTACAGCGCCATCTAGCATTAATTATATAAAACAAAATAAAGAATTGTTTTATAAAATATTTGAATCACAGCGCCATCTAGCGATAATCATCTAAAACAAAAAAGTGTCGTGACAACTTTTTCATAAGAATTTCTATCTAGCCCCCTTTTGATAACGCACAATAAGGAACTTCGTTCCAACTAATTAAAAAAACGTGACTGCAGGTGTCAAGATAGCAAATTAATGTCTCTTACATCCAACAGAAACGAGTGAATGTCGAAGTTATCCCATCTGTAGCTGTATATTGACCGTTCGGTCGGCATAATTTATCGTTTTATAATACCGTCGAGTGTAGCCATTATATACTAATTACACGGCCGACGAACGTTTATCTTCTTAAGGCAATTGAACGGTGAAAGTTTACGTGTGGTCTTACGTTTATATGGATACCTCTTATGTTTTTTTATTGGAGACGGTGGGTAATTCGTTGGTTCGGTAGTTTATTGTTTTATTTTACGATATTGCGTTTTTTTCTTAATTTTCTGAGTGCCTCCGAATCGTCTGATGAGTTATTACTAATGGCAATACGATACTAATAAAGAACACAGCGAAAAAGTAGTACCACTTTTACTCTACTTGAGTCGTTCTGTTCATAAAATATAATGCATACTAAGTCGAAATATAATGTGGCATAGCCTTAAGAACAAAAAAAATGATTATTTAATTATCTTATTCAAAACAACGTACTGTTGGGCGCCCCCCTGCTATATAGAACGATGACCTAAGAAAGGTGGCCGGTAACAACTGGATGGGAAGAGCAGAAGATCGGGATCAGTAGTGTATTTTGGAAGAGGCCTATTTCCAGCAGTGGACGAGTGTGGGCTGATGATGATGATTCAAAACAAATGATATTCAAAAATATAGTCAAGGTACGACGAACTCCAGGCATGCGTCAAAGTTTTTCCATCAGCTATTAAAATCATCATTCATAGACTATTGGTTATTTGAACTTAAAACGCAATACTACGTTTATTACTAATTACTGTCATAATTATAGGAATAAGGACCATTCTAACACAACCTTGGGTCACGTCCATTTAAGATTCTCCACTGAATTCTTAGTAATCTTCTAAAGTGGCGTTCTAAAATCTTAAATATTGACTAAGTGGCTCGTTATTCCCATTTACTTTGAGTATGGAGTTAACAATAATTGTTGTATATTCGATTTGCAATTGACACACGGATGCAACGAAGTTCCTTTCGATTAATTAGTGAGAGAATTGTAATAAAATTTAATTTTTAAATTATAATAATTTTAACTTAAATAAAATATTTTGATCACAGCGCCATCTAGCATTAATCATATAAAACTAAATAAGGAATTGTTTTATAAAATATTTGAGCATAGCGCCATCTAGCGATAATCATCTAAAACAAAAAAAGTATCGTCACAACTTTTTCATAAGAATTTCCGTCTAGTCCCCTTTCGATAACGCGCGATAAGGAACTTCGTTCCAATAAATTCTTTACTTTTTGTAACAAATGACACTTTTGTAGAAAAACGTCATTAACTTGGTTTAGTCACAAATAAAAAATGTTTTTCTTCTTACTTCCTATTAAACTATTAGTACCTTGTTTATAACACCTTCAAGCGTATTAAGAAAAGTTAAATATGTATTACAAAAGTTCGTTTTTTTCTCATTAAATTATTCAATAAGAATTAACGAGTTATCTAGACATTAACCTCTTAACCTTGTTTGGTCACACACAAAATATAATAATATGTACACATTTTAACTGAGCTGTCTTATAAATTAATTTTAATGAGCAATACAGCATTTTTATTGCAGTTTCTATTGCGTGGGATGCATCTGAGTAAACTGAAATTGCTTATGTTTAAATTACTGCGGATTACATGATTGAAGATACCGCCTTGGGGTGTGGAAGCGAGGCTCGACATCTGTGACCTCTGTACATAATATATCTCAATGAAATTGTAAATATATTTTTGCTTGGTCTCACAAGATGTAGCGTTTTGAAAAGATAGAGCGAAGCTGATATCAAAGATAAAGGTTTTGCGAAACTCACACTCAGATTTGATAAGTTCGTTTCATGTTATTTCACACCTTTTCGCCTTGACTATTTTTACTATCGTTTTTTTTGTACAGAGGGATATCATCAGACATCCAATTAGCTTCCAACAAATGAGCTAGACATGGCAAGAAATGTTATGAAATTAAATGTAGAATGAAAATTAAGTCAAATCTATAATTCTGCACCCTCAATAAAACATACAGCAAAGATTGTACTTAAAGCTACAACACAATAATATTTAAGAAATTATCTATACCTATAGCTTAGCTTTTAATGGAAACAGTTCATAGGAAAGTGATACATTAAGGTCACAAAAGTCACGAACGGTGACTCAATATTAAACTATACGACGAAACTATTTAAAGAATGTCTTTTAGTTATCTTTAGGTAATTCGTTTCATAAGTACCCTAAAATATAGCAACAATACTAAAGTAGGACTTGGAAAATGTTTTCTAAAAGATAGTAATTCTAAAATTGAAAATCATTTGCGTATAACTTTGACGTTAGGTCATAGTTAGCGGCCCAGTAGTGTCTCCTGGCATAACGCCTACCACTTAACATCAGTTGGGTCGTTCAGCCTAAGTGACACAAATTCACACAAAATCAAATTTATAGTACATCATATACTGGTTAATGAAGTTCCTACTAACACATAAACCAGTGAATCCACTTTCGATCTAATCTTAAAGGTCAAAAGATCGACTCTCACGTGTGACCACTCCTAAAATTTACTATGCACCATGCATTACAATGTAACCAGTTTGTGCATCTTTTGAATTTCACTTTTTGCTATAAATTATAGTAATAAATTATTTTTCGGTAATTTTATAGGTGTGCTGATATATGCCTTTCTTTGTGATGTAGATAAAGTTGCACAGCAATGAGTAATGATTGTTCCGCGCTTTGTTGCTAGTTTTCGGGTTCTTGCTGCCAATAATTTGTTAAATCCTGTATACCTGTAATAGGTACTCATATAAGACTCTGTGTTTTAATAATACTAAGTATAATTGTGTTTATATGTTTACTGTGGGTGTACCAAATAAATAAATAAATAAAAAACCGATCATACAGCCATTTTAAAGCAATAATCAAGCAATTGATTTCCAATTGCGTTAGAGAGTAATCCTGCGAGTCAGCTTACTGTTATACGTATTAACTTATGTAGCTGTAACTAGTTTTTTTTCAAACAAGACTTGAAGAAAGTTCTTAAAGGGAGGTCATAGGTAGCGGCCCCGCAATGTCCACTGACATTGCAGAGATCCATCAGTAGCCAAAATGGATCAGGTGGCCCGTTGGTTCAACTTCCTACTTAAAAATTTTAAAATTAGAAATTGGGTCACTATTGAACTTTAAATACAACGTCATAATTATACGTTAGAAATAAGAATGTGTTTATAAATGTATTTAAATCATCTCGTGACTTGTTGAAGGTGATACACAAATTAATTGTAGTTATTTAAATTAGATGTATAATTGGACAAGCGTTTAATCTATTTAGATATTCAAACTATAACTGTTATATGAAATTAAATTTACATAAAGAATCTTAAAGTCCTCGTTGTTTTTCTGAAGACATGGCGGAGGCTAGAACGGGTATGTTTTTGTTGTTTGTTAAATTATAAATATTTCTTCTGAAAGATGGTAAGTCGGGACGAAAATTATTACTTCTGCTACTACTGTTTTATTTTTTTAACGCTATGAAAGTCAAACTAGCAATGAACGTTGGCCCAACGTGAAACACCGTTTGACAGTTGGCCTACCAATTGTTATTGGCTCGCCCAAAAACCCTGCAGTTTACCTGCCTAATAAAAAACTATCTAATATATAAAATTCTCGTGTCACACTTTTCGTTGCCATACTCCTCCGAAACGGCTTGACCGATTTTGATGAAATTTTTTGTGCTTATCCGGTATCTATGAGAATCGGCCAACATCTTTTTCAACTTCGTATTGTGTTCATGTTAAATAAGTTTAAGAATAATGTGTTAATAATGATGTACTTTTTTGTTGTGTGTTGTAAATAAATAAATAAAAATAAATAAATAAAAATTTTCATCCCCCTAAATGTTAGGGGTAGTCCACGCCGATTTTTTTTTTTACGACGCAGACGAAGTTGCGCGGGGCAGCTAGTTTTCTATAAACCTAAATGATGTTTCCCATCAACAAAATCTTTATGTAAACCAGCATCTTAATATCCTAGGCCTTAACAATCAAGGCAGACCTCACATTATACATCTAGCACTATAAAACCAGTTGCATTATTGATATTCAAAGTCAGATGTTAATAGCGTGGAGACCTTTCAATACATCTTAGGAATCTTGTTTGAGAGCAAATAACAGCGTTTTATAATGCTGTTTACATGATTTATGGGACAATTTTACTATTTCTTTAGATGATAGATAAATTTGTTGAGTTGTATTCCTGTGATCATGAAGCTTGCAACAGTGTTGAAATATCGGGACCGCTCATTTAAGAAACATCGTGGTACCCGTTTAGTAATTATGTAAGTTAAATTAATTAAACAAGCCACGGAATTAAATGTATTATAACGAGTTACACAAACAACAGACTATATTAAGCTTTTCTCAACACTGCAAGAACTATTCCCATAGTTTATCATACTTTCGTCATTGTACCACAGACGTGATGACGCAATGGGTGTCGTCTAGTATCATTATACGCTGATTGTGGCGAGACATTCGCAATCCGGTAATTTGGATAATGGAGGCTCTTGTTTTAAAAACTAGCACTTCGTTTTCAACCTAGTAAAAGAGTTTATAGCATCTTAAAAGTTTTTTTTATTGCCTTGTAGGCAGACGTGCTCACGGGCCACCAGATCATAAGCGGTTACCGTTGTTCATGGACCACTGCAATGTCAGGGGACACTGGGAGCCGCTACCAACGGCCTATCTTTAAAGATTATCTTCAAGCTTCGTTTGAAGAAGGACAAGTCATTTGTTTTTTATTTATTTTTTAGTTGGAGGAAATCACCGGATCCCCAACCGCGTCCGAATACCGGCTGAGGCCAGAACCCAGCACTGGAGGACAAGTCATAGCGTTATAGGAACTATCTTAGCTAAGAAATCACGGTAATGACTTTTTAGTATTGCAAAGATTCATGGGTAGGTAATGAACATTACCTTTCAAACAAAAAAGTATAGCTTTTTCTTAAAGATCTATAGAGATGATTGTTAAAAGCAATCCGTCGTAAAATATATAGAACCACAATATTTGGTAAAAATCAAAGTAAAATGTCCGCATTAAAACATAGAATTCCTCGTGTACACAGAGGTCCGGTGGCAACGTAAATATTATCTTAGTAAATTGTAAAAGCGATCAGTTGAAGTATTATTTTGATAGATGAGTTGACCGCTTCTGGCGATTACCGCTGTGGGAGGGAACCACTTTCGATGGAATACTTAGGGACTGTTATAAAAAATGATATGACGAATATTCTGTTCTTTAGAAATTGTCTTATACCATTAAGATATGGGTAATGATTTTATGCTTAAACAAGCTAATATACTGTGAATAATCCAAAAATTCATCATCATCATCAACCCGTAGATGGCCACTGCTGGGCATAAGCCTGTCGCGGTGGTGACCAGATCGCAAATCCTTGTGAACGGTCTCCCCGCGTTGCGCTCAAAAGGTTTGTAGCCGCCACTAACGTGCTAATTAAAGTATTAAAACAATATCATGAAGTTAATGTGACGTATTTAAAGTTTTTATATTCATATAAATCCATATCTCTTAATCAGATTGTAAATTCTAAATTCTTTAACAATAACACAGCCTAGGAATACTAAAACATATTTGGCCAAAAATTCATATTGCAAGAATCATTGATTATGTTTTCACAAAAAGGGACACGGTTTCAAAGCAGCTCATCAATAAGACTACATTCCAAGGACCACTTTCCATTTCACTTGAGATGTTCTCAATGATTTAACTCGTAAATTAAGCTATAAAATTATTAACCCATAAAGACGGTAGTTAAACGGCACTTTAATTGTTTTTACTGTCGATTGGAGATAAGTAATATTAAGTTTTCACTCGCGACAGACTGGTTAATCAGATACACCTACGTCAATATAAAATTAATTATTTCGCATTCTGTGATTAATTACAAGAATTCGATAATTTGATGAATGTTCGCGTGTCTTTGATTTAATTAACTTGCAGTGGATGTAACTATAGGTACTTAACTATGTAAGTTCGGGTGGAATTTTGTAAGTAAAATTTAACCAACTTCCCGGTTTCCGATTAACCTGAAATTTTGGAATCAGTCGGGGTTGCCAACGGGCACCTGCAGTGGCGTGCATGCATATTTTAATCAGGATATGTAGAAATGTAAATAAATGTATACTTTTACAGATTTACATCTAACAATAAATTTTAACACACTTTTACGTTCAATACACGTAAAAAAAAAATATATTTTTGCATAATAAGTGTTAAATACTAATTTGATATATGATATCATATTAAGGTATGCAATGCGCATTTGGTTCGATGGACTGCACGCCACTGGGCCCACCTGATTGTTAATAGTTACCGTCGCATTATATATTAGATCTCTACATCATCGGGACACTGAAAGGCCAGCGGAAATGGGGTAAAGTACGCATTAAAATACATCACTTACACTATCACTAAACGGGTTCTTTCCACGATTATTTTTAATTGAGCGATCGCGATATTAGATGTAAGTGATGTAGATAACCGCGAGTGTTTAAAGAAATTCATTAAAATACAACTTAGAACCACTTTTATTTGGTTTGTTTTAAAATGGTTTTAAGTTGTATTTCGACAGGACATTCATCACACTTCAGCTTGGATAAAGTTACAGATCCACCCTGTATGTATTTAGCGTAACAATGCAATAATCTCTAGGGTTTTGGAAAACGGCGGCATAGCTAAACAAATTCCATAAAACAATTAACCGCTTAAACGTCGTTTAAGAAAGTCACTCACATCTCGACCACATCAGACAACATCCGACAACTCAATCGGAACGGGGTTAAGCCCTCACTAAGGTTCTTATCAGATCTGTCAACGGAACAACACTAGTGAAAGTGACGCGTGTTATCGATATCATTACATCACTAGCAGTGATAGATTTATCGAGATCGTTACGGCACTGAGATGTTATGTGATCAATTTATGGCACCCGAAACGTTGATGGGTTTAAATGTGTTATTTGTGTTCTGCTCGTTGGTTGTCGAAAATGTGGGTTCTCGATTTAATTATTAAGTTCATTTTTGTTTAAGAAATATTATTTCGATAGCTGATTTGTTTGTCAATGATCAATATCTAATTGAGAAACCTGCTTATTAGAAAAGTAAAGAAAAAAATAATGGATTCTCATATTATATTCTATGATGGTATAACATGAAGTCTCCAATCCGCATAGAACAACCCGATCCCTCTACTGAAGCGACCAGCAGTGTGCAGTAATGAGTTCATAAAAGACTTTGTAGATATTTATCATTATCCATATTCACTTACATTATTACTAAACGGGTTCTTACCACGATTATTTTTAATTGAGAGGTCCCGATATTAGTAATAATGTAAGTGATGTAGATAACCGCGAGTGTTTAAAGAAATTTATTATCCATATTCATTTAAAATATTTGCTCAATTTTTTGATTATATTTTAAAAAAACAATCACAAAAAAATAAATTTAAAAAGACAATATAAAAAACCGAGGGCCACTGGACACGGGGTCTACGACCCAAGCCATCAGTGGTCAGGGCTCAAGAGAGAGGAACCTCCTCACAATACGCGCCGTGTCAAGAACGACCGCCTTCTGAATCAGGCCCCTTACCCAGCCGGGGAGCGAAAGCTTCTCTAGATGACGGTCGAAGCTTTTCGCTATTAGACCGTGTACAGATACAACGATCGGAACAATGATGGTCGATTCAACACGCCACATGTCGGTCACCTCATGGGCCAGGTCATATTTATCATATTACTAGCTGGCCCACACAACTTCGTCTGCGCCACATAAGGAAATTTTCTCACCGTTTAAACCTTCCCTGGACTTCTACGAATATTCCAAGATTAAAATAAGCCAAATCGGTTCAGTCGTTCTCGAGTTTTAGCGAGACTAACGAACAGCAATTCATTTTTATATATAAGAAGATTATATTGGATCGAAATACCTATGATAGGTATATAACTAACCTAACATAACTATAACTCTATAGCGCAGAAAAGCAGTATTTTACCAAGCTTCTAAAACACCGTTACGTTCAAGTAGACCAACAGAGAAACTACACAAACATGATTTTGTTCACCGATGATTGATGAAGTGAAAACAACCTGCCGATTCCATTGAAGAAACTATCAATGACGGGCACACATTCTGCCCAGGAGGTATGGAGAAAGCGTTCTTTGTTGACCAGTCATCGAGACTCAGAATGATACTATACAGAAATGAAAATAAACATATCCATTACGTATGTATCAAGATTACTAGTTGTTAGTTTTCTTGAAATTGAATAAACTAAATTTTAGGACGGAAAATATTTACCAGTGACTATTGCCTCTAGTACAAGTTTGGGTTTGCAGAACCTAAATTTTAACACGTATGATCACTCACAAATCTGAATTTTAATTTATTTGGTATACCCTAGCTATTTTTGATCTGTAGAATTGCTAGTGAGCTGATTAAAGTTATAATGGTCAAGGCCTGAAGTCGTGGTGGCCGAGTGGTCGAAGCGCGTCCTTCCGAACGGGAGGTCGCGGGTTCAAATCCGGCCGGCTTGTACCTCTAAATCGTCTGTACGATTTTTTACAACACCACTGGCTAAAAACGGTGAAGGAAAACATCGCGAGGAAACCTGGATGTCTGAAAAGGGTTCTAAAAATCCTTTGAAGATATGTGAAGTCCCCATTCCGCACTGGGCAAGCGTGGTAGACTATGCCTAATCCCTCTTCTGAGGAAACTTGAGCCCAACAGTGTGCAGTAATGGGTTGGTACAGGTACAGGTCAAGGCCTGAAGATCACAGTCATCAGTCTAAAAACCTACAAAACGCCTAAAATTACTGTACTAACTGTAAGTTCTTTAAGATCGATTTGTATAAAGATATCCTTCTGTACAATCACTATTTCGTGGTCAGACGAGTAAACAATGATTCATTAGTTATTGACCATGACAGATGTTGCATGTAAGGGTGAATTTTATTAAGACGCTTTTACTTTTCGAGATGTATCTTAATTTGTCATGATGTATGTGCAATTTCTCACATCACTGCCTCAAAAGGCAAACAAGGTCGAAGGTAAATTGATGTCCCTGCGTCGTAACAGACTATGCTTGTTCCTACAGTTCTACATCACTACAGGGATACCTGTTTCAGTTTTCTCTAAATCATTTACTGATTGTTTCACTCTTACTTTTGCTCTCAAAGCAAAAAGGTAGACTGTTTTAGAGGATTCGGGGAAGATATCTAGAGAAAACCTTGCGATAATCAAGTTTTGCCACAATCCATTCTAAAATTGGCGTCTCGAAAGATAATATTGGTCGCATACTAGACTAGTGATGATGTAAAAAGATCCGTTCTTGTGTAGTTTTAACCACTCATCAGGGAACTAATCAAATTCGAAGTTTGTCTATTGATGGGTGACATTTGATAGCCACAGAGGTTAATCCTTAATAGTAGTACCTGTCCAAAAGCTATATCTAAAGTACTTACGACCAGTTCTGCAAACTTGGCATCAAGCTCGTCCTCCGGCGGCATAGGGTGCGTGGGGGTGACCGCCTGCAGAGCGAGACCCCCTTCGCCCCCCACCACGCAGTACGTAATCTCGGGGGGTTCGTCATTCTGGAACAATAGTATTAGTTTTAGGATGTGGTGCAATATGTATGGTGGTGAAGTTGTTTAAAAAGCCGATTTTTTTTATTGCAAGGTAGATAAACGAACCTACGGTCCACCTGATGGTAAGCGGTCACCGTCACTCATGAACCTCTGCAATGCCAGGGCAAAGAGGGGCCGTTATCTATCGCCTACCCATTCAAGACTTTTCTTAAACCTCGTTTAAAGAGGGACATGACATGAATAATTCTCAGATTCTACTAATTCAATCGTAGGCTTCTTGGTCTTTAATACAACCGACTTACACTATTTAAGAATACCACAAAAATACTAGTGCTCTGATAATCAGCATCTGATTCAAATTGAAACGGGTCATTTACAAACTAAGTGAAGTTCGCAAGAAATATACGCAAAGAAAGTTGTGAAATTTTGTCAGTTAAAAGATAGGTACTTTTTTTATTGCCTTGTAGACAGACGAGCTAACGGGCCACCTGATCGTAAGCTGTTACCGTTGCTCATGGACCTCTGCAATGTCAGCGGACACTGCGGGGCCGCTACCTACGGCCTACCTTAAAGGACTTTCTTTAAAACTTCAAACGTGCTTGTCAATCTCGTAATGTAACTAACTTGAGTAATATGATATAATCTCCGTTGCAAAGTCGGTAAAAATAAACTATTTTTTATTATTTTCTTCGACATTTCAATACGCATCCAAAACATGAAGATCCATAAAACATCGCGTATATTCGAAATCTTCCGAATAAACCAAATAAGGGAAGAGTATTTAAATTTATAATTTCAATAACGCAGTGAGGCTGCAACTGATTTCCTTCCTTAAAAGATGAAGGCGATATCGTACCCGTAAAGTAGGAATATAACCTTTAATGGTATCGGAATAAGATCCATAATTGCTTAAATGGAAGTTATTTTGTAGTTAAAGGTGAGTACACTCCAAACCAGCATCGCATGTCTTTTGTTTTCTTGATTCAAATTTTAAATTGAGTTACAGTTATTTACGAATTATTCAATAATGCAATAAAATTATATTATCAAAACCACAGAATAAATAAGAAAGTTTGAGGTAGGTCAGTCTCAAGCGTGAGTAACAATTAATAGCTTCCTTACTCCATCGCTGCACGTCCGCAATACTATTGACAATATCATCTACACTTTTTTAAATACTCGTATACACGGTATCCCAAAACTATGCGACATGAACGGGAAGTACCTTAAATATTAGAGATAGGATGTTTTGCTGAAACGAAACATCATTTTATTTTTGATGTTTAATAATACTGCATTCACAGATTTTGCGTAAATTGCATTGTTTGTCTCAAAATCGATCTACGAAATCGGCAAAAATCAACACCCTGTATTTTTATGATGCCAATCAAAAGTAGTTTTGGGACACCCTGTATAGTGAATTTGGGAAACATCACATTATGTTGCCTATAGTAGGCCTGTATCTATCTTGAATATTAGCAATATTTTAAGTTTTTTTATAAATATTGACGCAATAAACGATGACACTTGAATAGGTACACTTCGGAATATTACACACTGTGTGTGAACTGTGCAACCCAGCCCAAGTCAAGACCCATCTCAAAGGCAACCCAGTAGACCCATGCGATTCAATGCGTCTGAAGTGTGCGCTGTCCTTAAGTTAACAATGTATACTCGCCGTATACAATATGTAAGCACAATTAACGACATGCATCAGCGGACACTGTTATTACATCGTAATAATTTCACTTTTAACTGAGGATTACAACTGGTTCTTTCGTTCAGTCGACTTCCCTATATTTGCATTGTCAATTCTGGCAGTTCATAGAAGCCAATATGTACTTTATACACTAGTATTTTGGTTGTAAGCTTTCGTCTTATATTATTTAGATAAATTATAGTTTTTTTTCTATTATAATAAAATCTACAACTATGCGCACACCGCTAATTATCACGCTTAATAACATCTTTCTACCCTAATAAAATAACTTAAATTTCAACTGCCATTCAAAAAACGTTCTCACTCACATCCATATTTCCGGAACTTTCAACTCTGAGAATTTAATTCAAAAATCAAGACAATCGACGGGAACAAAAACAATCTCATTTCCGTCATGATCATGCACATATACTTTCATCAAATTGTCTCCAAATCGCGATGAAAGTCCTTAGTTACTTCTTCATTTTAAATCCCTACTAATAATATAAATACGAAAGTAACTCTGTCTGTATCTTTACGCTTTTCCGCTTAAATCTCTCATACTTTCATGCATTTTCAACGGGTTCTTACGACGATATTTAATTAATAAAGTTGTCTCGATATTTCAACGTTGTTGCAAACGTCATGATCACCAGAAGACTGGATACTGCGGATCAATTTAAGAGCAAACAAATCTGTCTACCCTCTTTCTCGTTCGATTTTGGGTAGTACCACTGGAACTCGAACTCACATCACGACACACCGTTGAAAATGCATTAAAGTATTATAGAAAACCGCGAGTGAATCGCAAGATCTGAATAAGTTAACTCTCAACTGATTTTGAAGAAATTTAGCACAATCTTTAGAAAAGCACATCTAGGCTACCTTTTAACTGAATGTGACGCAAACGAAGTTGCGCGGGCCCGCTAGTCATTAACAAAACCAAAATGCTACATGCACCGATTCGTGAAACCGCAAAAAGGACCTTTATAACCTTACCCCGAAAGCTCATTTTTCTTTTCCCATAAAAACTGTTATCTTTAGTAAAGTAATTATGCACAAAAACAAAAAGAAAGCACCTTTTTATATAAAGTTTGCTTTTTATTTATAGTAAAAGTAAAAGTTAGTAAAAGTTAGATTATAGTAATAATCTTCAATCGTAATTACTACGATGCTGATACATTTTGTTTCAAATTTATTTCTTTACGTCAAATTATGATCTAAGCTATTCAATTTTTACCATCAAATTTAATGTTGACCCGTAATCCAAGTTATTGCGAGCGCTCAGTACAAAAAAATAAACAACACTAAACATCTCATGCATCACACTCACTGTACATGTATGACTCAACATTGACCTTTCGCCGGCGCCTGTGGTATATTTCTTTGGTTATAATTCTGGAACTCATTGACAGAACTTGAACAGGGCTGACACGGAAGAAAGAACGATAATCGGTTATAAATAAGACATAACCTAAAGACGAGGTCAAGATATATACGATTTGTATGACAGTTCAATAGTTTTCAGTTCTGAGTCAGATGCAAGCCCAGTTTTACAAGCAACAATGTGGCTTAAAGATTGCCAAAAACAAAAAATCTTCTCTTTTTGTGAAGTGGAAACCAGACGATTTATAAAGTGAAGAAAGATATATGTAGTTGTATTTATGATAAAAACCTGTGGTGAACATTTCCGTCTCGTGTGAAACGCATCGTGTGAGACGGAGTTTTGCGTTTGCCGAACAAAGACAGACTAGAGATGTCAACTACGTGTCCTCGGCAACTAAACTAGATTTTCTTTATTAATTAATTTTATCTGTTTTCTTGTAAATACTTCTAAATATACTTTATACAATCTTACAAATCGTTCATCATTAATACCACTCCACAAACCTAACACATTAAAATTCATTATACATGTTATTTTCGTACAAAGAACTTTAAACAGAAAGTGAAAACATCTACAATAACAGACAAATATATTTATCATATTGATGTTGACGTTAGAGCAACACAATTCGAGGTCAGGAGCATAGACGCAAACATTTACTTAGCTAATGAGAACAATAGACTTTGTATGCATTGACATGATACAATTATGAATGAAACTATTCCACAAAGTAAACCAACCAAAAGATGAAAGTTAGTAAACTATAAGTGTGTATACTAAAGATGAAAGATTATATGCGATGGTTAGTGAATTGAAAAACTTATTTAGACACTCGCGGTTTTCTATAATACTTTCATGCATTTTCAACGGGTTCTTACCACGATATTTAATTAATTGAGTTGTCTCGATCGAACAAATCTGTCTACCCTCTTTCTCGTTCGCTTTTGAGTTCGAGTTCCAGTGGTACTACCCAAAAGCGAACGAGAAAGAGGGTAGACAGATTTGTTTGCTCTTAAATCGACCCGCAGTATCAAGTCTTCTCGTGATCATGACGTTTGCAACAACGTTGAAATATCGAGACAACTCAATTAATTAAATATCGTGGTAAGAACCCGTTGAAAATGCATGAAAGTATGTTAGTAAATTTGTTTGAATTTCGTTGAAGTAAAATAAATTACACCGAAATTTCCTAGTTGCAGAAAAATTGCTATAACAAAGATAAATGTTAATTGTATTTGATATGTAGGTGTGTCTAAAACAAGTTCAAACGCTAACAAATCAGAATGAAATCAAATCATTTGACATCGTTTTCGATAACCTCCGAAATATGGTATTAGGTAGATACAAAACTTATTTTGAAATTATAATCTTAATATTCTAAAAAGTCATTTAATTACACAAATAGGGCATGAAATTCCAGACTATTTAAGACCAACTTTCAACCCTTACAACGAGGAACAATAAAGTATTTTGGTCGATGACTTCACCCGTCACCAACACGAATGTATTATTTACGATCACCAACGAACTTAACATTAATGGAACCGTTCATATTGGGAATGAACTGAGAAATGTTCAAATATTAATATACATTTGTTTATTCTTGTTGGAACGAAGTTCTTTATCGCGCGTTGTGAAAGGGGGCTAGACGGAAAAAAATCTTACGAAAAGTTGTCACGACACTTTTTTTGTTTTAGATGATTACCGCTAGATGGCGCTGTGATCAAAATCTTTTAAAACACCTTCCTTATTTGTTTTAGATGATTATCGCTAGATGGCGCTGTGATCAAAATCTTTTAAAACACGTTCCTTATCGCGCGTTACGTTAGGAAAAAAAAATATAAGATATCTTTGAATCGAAAGGAACTTCGTTTTATTCAGGTGTCCCATGACACCTCTCAAGTTTTTATAAAAATTTCAGTCAATATTATAAAAAGGTTATTGATAAAAAGGTACTAAAATCATCTCATATTTGAATAATACGCGGATTTGTCTTTCGATATTAGACACGATTTCCTCGAAAGCATTTTGCCTGATGTGGTTAGCTATGCGGTGTTTTTAGCACAAAACTGTTTAGAATGTTTCAGGCATATACTATAAAACCCAGTCTAGCACGCAAGAGGCATGCAAGAGGCACAAACCAGGCTCAGTGCAAACAGCATCGATTGGACAATCAAATTCCAAAACTCAAAGCGAACACAATACTACTTACATATTTAGCTATAGAACATTTCCTTCTGATTGACAAACCGATCTTCTTTCTTTTCAACGAATTCATTTTTAATGTAAACGAGACAGACGATTTTATATCTGAAAGTCAACAACAAATTACACTTCACAAAATATCTTAATAGTTTACCAGCACTCGAGTTCATAATCTCTGACGACACTCTGTCTTTTTAAACAGTTTTAACTTCACGTACATAACATCACAAATAAAGGATTCATTCACTAAGAATGCTGTCAATAACTGATAAACTTATATAAATCAAAAAAATATACACAAACATGAACTATCACAAACACAGTCAATAGTAAAATTGCCTTTCGAAAGAACTTTCGTAAAATCGATTTGGTCATACTTCAAGATCGATCGATATATTTAACACAACATTGAATAACAACTGACTATCGATTCAAAAACATCTCAAGATTAACTTCCCGTAATATATCACTCATACGTTCGTCTCGCTTGAATTCTTATAACGACTTAATTGTTTTAACTACGTGCTTTGACAGTGCCACGATAATAATTATCGTTAAGACTCCCTTTATGAGTTTGGGCGTACTTAGACATATACTTATAGGTGTGATTATCACTAATTAGGGGTTATGTAATTATGTGATAGAGTATATTATTGTTTAGCAGTTTACTGTTTAGGAAGAAACTACAAAAACTGTATTTTGTACTATTTTAGATAAATAGAAGTCAAACAAATAAAGTAGCAGGTTTAGTGCACGGATGAGGTATGAGGATTTTCAAAAATCTTTGAATGTATAGGGTGGGCCAATCTAACGTTTGCATTTTGAACTACTGTTTATTTAGAGAATGACAGTTCAAATGTCATTCAATTTGTGTTCATAATTTAGTTAAATGTTTGACATTTACGAAATGGGACGTTTTCGGTTCGCCCAATGGGCAGAAGATCGTTTGGCCGAAGATGAGCATTTTTATCGAAAAATCGTCTTTTCAGATGAAGCCCATTTTCACCTCGGAGGCTATGTCAATAAGCAAAATTGTCGCATCTGCCCCTTTGATGTATTGATTTCTTAAAATATCTTATTTCCTTATAAAGTTTTCAGCGAAATTTAGAAGGATTTAATATATTGTACTTTGGGGAGATTTCTAAATTACATTTTGTTTGTTTCTTTAATTTTAACAGAAATAAATAAACTAAGCAATGAAACAGACTCTGAGAATCATAACAAAACTAATTAAAATAAAATAAACAAGCAACTACGCAAAAGTATTCATTAAATATCTATAAACATTTAATACATTAGTCATCATATTTTATTTCAAAAACAAGAACAAAATATTTCCTTGAAACACGACAGCCTATTTCTTATCTACAGATTCCAACCACTGATATCTGTTTCAAGCTATCAAAGTAGAAATAAAGTACCATAAATTAAGTACACTTTGACCTTTACCGTATAATATTTCTGCTGGCAACGGTAACCACATACCTATTGTAATGTTTACCGTTATTAATGGACCGTATTTGATAGTGGTATTCAAAATAGGTGCCGTTTTTTACAATTAGTTTATTTACGTTGCCATTGAGTAAACTATTGTAGAAGTAGTAAGCGTTTTGTTCTGTATACTAAAGTAAAACTATACTATGCTAGATTATCCTAAATTGTATTTAATTTTTCCTTTGAATATTTTTTTATTGTATGGTCTTTGACCGCTAATTTAAAATAGGCATGCAGTCGGCACCTATAATTGTGTTAGCATTAAATTTATACTGGAAGTCTTTTAATATATCTGTATTGCATGTTCGGGTGTATAGCATGTTGGCGCCCTTTATAAATAAATAAATAAATCCTCTCACAAAATCAACTTAAATTTACTTAAGCCATGGACTGCCATACAATTTTTATAGGTCGACTAAATACGCCCAATCTGTTTTACACTGATAGCCGACATCAAATGGTCTCAACTTGATCAATTTAGTGGTGTAAAATGGAACACCATGTAAAGGTGTGGGACGACCAGCTGCAAGGTGGACGGATGATCTTGTTAAGATCGCAGGAACACGCTGGATGCAGGCCGCTACCAACCGGTCGCATTGGAAATTCTTGGGGGAGGCCTATGTCCAGCAGTGGGCGTCTGCAGGCTGACAATGATGATGATGATGAAATGGAACAGATTCGAGATTATAAAAATTTAAAGTAAACAAGAAAATACACGAGCTTTCAGAACTTTAGCGACCTCCTACAATTTCTAGAAAACATGATACAAAATCTCTAATTAAAACTTTAAAACTGTTCCTGTACCTGTACCAACCCATTACTGCCCACTGTTGGACTCAGGTCTCCTCAAAAGAGGTATTAGGCATAGTCCACCACGCTTGCCCAATGCAGATTGGGGACTTCACATATCTTCAAAGGATTTTTAGAATCCTTTTCCGACAAGTAGGTTTCCTCACGATGTTTTCCTTCACCGTTTTTAGCCAGTGGTGTTGTGAAAAATTGCACATAAATCTTTTTTCACCACGACTTGGAGCAGGTGTTAGTTCCAGTTCTTATATTAACTACATAATAGAACGGTGAAAGTCTAACCCGAGCTGATACATAATACGATACGAAGGCTTGTGTTACCCGCTCGATACATCGAAGACAATGTTCTGGAACAGTTCACATGAACTAGTTCACTAATGTACTTACATGTGCTAAGACAAAGCGATAGACTTAATGAGACTATAGATATATTTGTAGGATAGTATGATCTGTAACCAACATGGTGTCGTAAAGCAAGGAACAGAGAAGAATGGAGTTCTTTAGAGGAGGCCTTTGTCGACAGACAAGTTGCAGAAGAATAAGTACCGTTTGCCGATAATTACAGCTACAATAATTAATATAATAAGTAGAATAAATTAGTTTATGTAGTAAGTAGATTAGTAATTAGTAGTAATGTAAAATAACAAGCAACAATAAAGGCTTTTTATTTATTTATGATCTGTATGGTTACTTTGAAATCAACCCAATAAAAATCGCAAATGACTTGTACTTCTCGAAAAAAGTTTAAAGATAGTCAGCTTACTACTGATATTGTAATGATTCATGAACATCGGTATCCTTTTACGATCAGAAGGCGTGTTAGCTCGTCTGCCTACATGGCGATAAAAACAAATTGGCCTGCTCTAAGTCAGACCTGAATGGTCCTAACTAGAATTAATAGCTTCGTCTAATTGTTATAAATTTGCTTTAAATAAATTAACTATTATTTTACAGGTATTCGTTTTTGCAAATAGTTCCACAACCATTGCACTGGCTGCAAGCAGTTAACTGTCTTTATTCAATCTATACTGGATCACTGTTGCACATCGGTCTTCTTCTCATCTCCCCTGATCCAGGAGTCCAACTACCACTACCACTGACTCATGTACATATGGCACAATAAAATCTTTTTTTTTTGCAATGCTGGGTCTGAGTCTTATTGCGTAAAAATTTCTGTCATTACGATTGCCACATCGATAGGTATATATTTACCCTTATAAATCTCCAAACCAACATGGATTTTGTGGCAAATTCCCTTACAATCTTACCTGCAGACAAGGACAGAGCGGCCACTTCCGCCTTAACGCATGCGGCATCTTCTTCCTCGGAGGGTCAGGTTCGGGAGGTGGGTCGCCACATGCCCAACGCACCAGGCGCGACCGAGCCGCCTCCACCGCCTCCACACCGCTGGACCAAGACGGCAGACCCTGAGGAAAAATACAGGTTAGAAATTGACTTTAGTAGTTTTGATTGAAAATAGGAGGAAAAATTGTCTGAAAATGGTGAAGACATCCTGAGTAAACCTAAGTATTTAAAACTCTTAAAAGATATGTGAAGTTCCCTAATCGAATAAGGCAAACGTGGTGGATTATGATCCGTCTACTGAAGATACCTAAGCCTTGAAGTGGATAGGTACAAATACAAATACAAAATTGTTTATTATCAGAAATTTTTACAAAGTGATACATACATCTTCAACAATGGTATTTTGACTATTTGGTATGTAATGTTGGATGATCTCAACAATTTTAATGAACTGAGACAATTTAATGTTAAAGCATTATTTTGTATAATGGCTTCTTGAAGAGTACTAGATGGGCATTTAAAGACAGAACTCGCACTTTTAGAACATAACAAATAAATCTAAAATCTGATTTTAGAATTGTCAATTATTAGTCTTAATACTTAGAAGACTTATCAGTAACCTAAAAAGGCAGTTTCTTAATCAATACAGTATCTAATGCCAATGACCGCGTTGCGCCATAAGATTATGAAAACCTCTGACATTTCTGAATCACTCTCTATAGTTCAATCAGCTACTCCGAGACACGCATGTATTAAAAGTTATTTATAGCTTTTAAGAAATAAATCATAGCTAACTGTGTTTAAAATCCAAAACGACATAGGAAAGAAGGTTTATCTTTACGGCTGTTCGATAAAAAATAATTGGTACAGAAAATAAATAAGAAAGGTGATTTTACGCCAATAATGAACAACAGTCACATACATACACTCGTGAACTATTCATTAATTCCATAAAAAAATATAAGACCATGTTCAATAGGTTCCAATACCGAACACTATTAGATTGTACTATGATTTGGATTTATGATTAGGAACCCCTTAAAGATCCTCTAATACAACTTTGTTCACTATAGGCAAAGGTTCAGCTTTCTTCCCACTTCAAAAACATAGGGGGGCGGCGCGACGGGAAAGAGTGCCGTGGGCATAACGCGTCGCGCCGTCCCTCATAACCCCGTGCAGGGTTCTGGCCTCAGCCGGGGTTCGGACGCGGAGTGTGAGCGGTTGGAGATTTTAGTGCGGTTCAACTCCCATATATCCGGTGATTTCTTCCAACTGAAAAAAAAATCAAAAACAAAGACTAATATTCCAAAATATAGTAACAACAAGTATCCCAAAACAAACTCTAACTACCATCTTATTAATTAACACCCTCATCTTAAATCTCGTACCGTAATCAACTCAATACATCAGCAATGATACCGTGACGGAATCACTTCTTTTACATCGTTTCGAAATAATTTCACTTTCGGAATACACCGAGATGATACGTTACGTGAGCGTTACGTGTGTGAATAATTACTGAATAAATTTAGCGAATCGAGCGTCCTTGACTGAGTTTCATTAACCTGAGAATGATATAATAACAATCAAAGATTTGTTGTAGATTTTGATTCAATTAATGTTTTGATCTTGGGGTCAAATAATAAACTTGTAGTAACCAGTACTGTACCAACCCATTAATACCCACTGTTGGGCTCAGGTTGGTCAGGATTAGGCATAGTCCACCACGCTTGCCCAGTGCGGATTGGGGACTTCACATATCTTCAAAGGATTTTTAGAATCCTTTTCCGACATGCAGGTTTCCTCACGATGTTTTCCTTCACCGTTTTTAGCCAGTGGTGTTGTGAAAAATTGCACATAAATCTTTTTCACATTTAGATTTAGAGGTACAAGCCGGCCGGACAAGGAGTAACCAGTAATAGTCAGAAATACTCTTGCCTGTGTCATAAAACCGAATAAAAGTCAATACAATGATTTCAATATACACGTAAGGCCATCTATTAACAACGATGGCGATGACGAAGATACAGGCGTATGTTTGTACGCGATAAACTCAGAAACGGCTTTACATTCAGAACTGTACAACTACTGCATTATAATAATTTAAGACATAAAATGTAAAACATGAGAACTCTACATTACGATACCTCCCACGTAAGTTGTTGTATCTCCAAAACTGCAAATTTACAGTAGAGCGTTTCAAAGATTCAAAATCTGAATTCATTGTTACATCTTTTTGAAATTTCGTATTTAAATGTAATATAATAGTCGTGTTAACGTCGTCAAAAGATATTTTAAGTAATAATATTACTGTGAAACGCTCTACTGTAAATTTGCAGTTTTGGAGATACAACAACTTACGTGGGAGGTATATAGATATTTAACATGGAAATGGCTTCCATTTATGTTATGTTTGTTCCATGACGTGTATTTTAAGGGCACTACAACGTACAGACACACGTCAGCCTCTCACGCCTATCTTACAAGTTCAACTAACACAACCAGACAAGCCATCACCGATTTTACAGAATAAGTCAGATGGTAATCTATATCTTAATATATATAAATCTCGTGTCACAATGTTTGTCCTCAATGGACTCCTAAACCACTTAACCGATTATAATAAAATTTGCACACCATGTGCAGTTCGATCCAACTTGAGAGATAGGATATCTTAGATGAAGGTCTGATGATGCAGCTGGAAGGTGGCCACAGGAACTCCGTCAATAAGCAAAATAACCTCATCGTGTTTGGGCTCTAATAAAGCGTCCTGATGAGTACTTTTAGAAATTTTTCGGGAACAATTCCTATGCGACGCAGACGAAGTTGCGCGGGGTAGCTAGTAAAAGTATAAAATATAAATGTGTTTGACGAATGCAACTCCCACAGATATTATGAAATTGGAGTATCATAAACATTGATCAAAATTTATTTTTCTTTCGACTGATGTCATAAAATCCAGGGTGTTTATTTTATCCGAATTTGTTAATTCGATTTTCAACGAACCAAACAATCCGAAGGATCTTTGAATGCTCTAATATTTAATGCCAAAAAGAAAGTTATGTTTCTTTTCAGGAAAACATCCTATTTCCAATATTTATGGTACTTCCCATTGACTATATAAATGACTGCACAAAATGGGAATGAGGTGCTCGTCCCGGGCCATTTCAATGGATACATTTGTTAAAAACAAAAATATTGTAAAACAATATTAAAAAAAAGAAAAAAAAACAAATTAAATTAAAAAAGACATGCCCGCTGAGTTTCTTGCGCCGGTTCTTCTCAGGACGGTGGCGTAATTTTAGCGAACTGGTGGTAGAACTTTTGATTTTATTTTTGACATTCAAAATGTATGTGTGTCCACATCTAATTTGACATAAATGATTTGACTTTGACATTCATGTCGCATAGTACTGGGACACCCTGTATATATAAACGTATATTTTACTTCTCTATATCAAGTATGCTACGCCACAGTCATTCACAAACGAAACGGAACAAAGATATTGCGTAATACACGACTTACATTAACATATTAACCTTTTAATGGCTTAATGCAATTAAAATTACGTTCGACTTGACATCCGAGATAGTTTCGATAGATAATTAGCGCAGATTAACTGAACAGAAATAAAACTTCTAACACTCTTTTTCTAACTTATACTGTTTTTGGAAGGTCATCGCCGGAGTCCCACACGCCCTGCAGATGAGAGCTAAACCGCACTACATACAACCTCCAACCGCTTTCACTTAGAAACCGGCACGGGTTTATGCGGGACGACACGACGCGTTACGCACTGAGGCCTTATTTCCCGTCGCGCCGTCTCCACTAACTTATACTTAAGCACATTTTATATGTGAAATTCCAAGTGGTTTCAAACGAGTGTGGAGCGAGTATCAAACGTTTCAGAAATGACATAATGAAAATAAATAAATTAAAAGTAAAAATGTTTGTAAAAGCAAACCTTTAAGATCCTTGATATGATATAGATTGATATCATGAAGAGTTCTAAGACAAGTAAAACGAGCCCAAACACAATGAGTCTGTCTTATTTAGTACATGAGGTCTCTAAACCAAATAAAAAAAAACTTTACATCTGTTTAGTAAATAATTTTGTGTAATTACCTTATACAAGTTGAGGGACGTGTGCGAACTGTAGATTACTTGTGTACTGCCCATGGAATTATTGTACCTACTGCCATTCAAATTATGTATTTGACTTTTGTAATTATGATTATTTAGTCACTAATAGGTGTCATATACTTTTGGATTAATGTTAATAGCTGTTGCGATATAATAACTCTAGGTCTGGCACAAAGGAGACCTTTTTTACAGTTTTAGTAAAAGAATTTTCGAAACCGGTTCAGTAGACCCAAAGAGCAGCCCACAAACATCACTTTACACCTATCTATACAGGGTGATTTCCTAGTGAGGGTACATATTGAAGGTCATGGTAGCTGATGGTTATATACGACCAGTAAAACTATTATTACCAAAGAATATGGCTTAATGCCTTAGTAATCACAACTTAAAAATATCTAAAATTCTTGCAAAATGATGGTTTTTCGACAGCTGATGGGTGTGGCGGAGGTGTGGGGTGCGCGAGATCACTAGAGGTCGTTAGTCAACACTCTTTTAACCGAAATTGTTTAGTTTGAGGTAGTTTTGCCGAATTTAGATTTAAAAATATATATATTTTTGTAATTTTTCCTATTTTTTGTAATATTCCGTTTTAGAACAGAGTACTCATCACCCTCTTGCAATATGTACCCTGTCTAACAAATCACCCTGTATAATGTGAAGTATAAATGCAAGGAATTTTGCCAGTAATTATAGACTATTCGATGTGTCATTGTATCCCGTATAAGACATTTATCATGTAAGTCAGTACATCGCTTACGGCGCAATACACGCCCGCATTAGGATCAGTTATAATAACTGTTTCTTGATGAGATATCACTATAGCTGTTCCATTTTCTGCTTAAACGGGTAATTTTCATTCACGATTACTTATTTTATTGTAGTTTACTGTTTCTTTATCAATTGCATTTTTCATATTCTGTAAATTTTAGTTTTGGGACGAAGTTCATTATCGCGTATTGTGAAAGGGGGCTAGAAGGAAAAAATTCTTACGAAAAGTTGTCACGACACTTTTTTGTTTTAGATGATTATCGCTAGATGGCGCTGTGATTAAAATCTTTTAAAACACGTTTCTTATCGCGCGTTGTGAAAGGAAATATTTTTATAAGATATCTTTTAATCGAAAGGAACTTCGTTCTATTCGGGTGTCCCATGACACCTCTCAAGTTTTTTTTTCTCTTCTCTGGAACGAGTGTAAATTATCATTAGAAAGCTAATCTAAAAATTCTAAAATCTCGCTTTTCAAAGAACGAATATTACATTATTTGAGGATACTACCAAAACTTTACAGAGTTAATTTGCGTTTGGAATAATTGTTTTCATATTTTATCAAAATTTAATTTTTTGAAAAGAGTAAAAGCTCGGACGGTCGTTTTCATAACTTTAAAAACATAAATATGAAACACAATTATTTCAAAATCAATATCAACAGTTCAACACCGAACTACCTATCGTCATGAACTTAACTAGACATTTGGATATGGGTTTGGGCTCGCAAACGGATAAACCTTCCAGATAAACTACAAATGTTAACATAACCTATAGATTACGTATTTCGTAAACCGAATCCGTAATAATTAATTTGAAACTGGTTGTAAATAAAGGGGTTGCCATTTGCTGTTAAATGCGGTCGTAAAAAGAGATATGACAAACAACAGGACGCTTAAGAAAAGTCCTGTATGAGTGGATAGTTAGCCCCTCATTGTCCTGACATTGCAGAGGTTCATGAGCGACGGTAACCACTTAATATAAGAGGACTGTAGGCTCGTTTATCTAACTTGCAATATGAAATAAAAAGTAAATAAAAACAAGTGATAACATTGTGCAAATAGAAAGGCTATAAAAGAGGAGGAGGAAAATAAAAGATTAATAACGATTAATTGTCTCTGCCATAGATGATGAAGAGAACTGCTTCATTTCGTGACAACTGCTTACATATCAAATTTTAAAGCCAACACCTCTAAAACTAGCACTATTTTTGAGAACTAAATAAATACAATGTATAAAACTACTTCAAATCACCAGATTCATCGAGGTCACAAAACGTACTGCATAACAAACATCAAGTGAAATTACAACCAATATGTCTGACTCCCTACGACCGTGAACGTCATGTGTGTCAGAAGGACAGTCACGTAGAATCATCAGGATGTCGATGTGAAAGTGAAAAGAATTGTTTTCTTTTATTTTGTTTCCGTGAGAGGATACAATAATATGAGTGGATGCAATCTACAAGCCGAATGGTAATGATTTGTCGAAACATGGATGCTCTTTGGTTTTCGGTCAAACTTTTTTTAATAAGGTGCATGTATGTAATTATTTTGGAGGTGAAAAGATAATTAACAGTTAATTTTTAATATTACCTGGTTCTACTGTTTTTATGGTATGATTATTTTATTGATGAGTCAGATATCAGTCTAGTGATAGTAAGCAAAAATGGTGATGCTCGTTCTGCTTAATAATCGTAATAATTGCTCATGGCCATGTGTAATGCTAAGACATTCAGAGGCTGTATAACCTGTCGTGGACCATACAGAACTCTTCTTAAACTCAGTCAAAAACGATTTACTCTTACATATTTTTAATAAAATCTATAAGCTGCTTTTATCAGACAATAATAGAGCCATTCGCCTGTCTTAAGCGCAATAAATTTTAGCCATTAAAATTCAAAACACGCATTAAAATGCAATTCCACTAAATCACTAACAGATCCGTGTTCTATATACAACAATATAGTAAAGAAGCCATAAATTGGTCAGCGCGACATCGAAAGTCGAACGTAGATGGATGGTTGAATTATTCATGACAAACACACGTCGGCCGGATGCCGAAGTGAACCATTTCATATGAAAACAAACTGCACATACTAATTTGTTGGGACTAGATTTTGAGGACTGTGATGACGTCATATATTAAGTTGTCAAATATCTCCCTTCCGCTTTTTTGCTCTTTATTCAATGCTTTATAAAAAGTGTTACAATTGAAGTCAAAAGAGGCTTGTGAAAAGTGGCTGTCCGAGTTCTTCGCAAATAAGGTGGGGGGCTTCCACGAGGGAGGTATTATGAAGTTGCCGTCTAGATGGAAACAGATTATCGAACAAAACGGCGCATATTTGGACAAAACCCGATCACTGTAACACTTTTTATAAAGCATTGAATAAATAGCAAAAAAGCGGAAGGGAGATATTTGACAACCTTTATATGATGTTATTAATCATTGTCAAATCGATTAATATTCATGCGTTTTTTTATTGCTATGTAGGAACCAACTTAACAATGTTAATCCTCTCTTAAATTGCATAGATATTTTCTTTTTTGGAATATACTTTTAGAAACAAGGTCAAGGAATTGAAACCAGTCATGAGTACAATTAAATTAAAATGATAGATACATTTTTAATTTACGAAATTTAATGCAAAAAGTCTAGCAGCTGTGCCGTTCGAAAATGTTGTCTTTCCAAAAATATACGAATGTTTTCTGTTAGCGATATTTCCTATTTCTATTCTTTACATTACTATTACTGGATGTGGTATATTTTGATTTTAGTTGACCTAAATCAAAATTAATTACATAACTTGAATAAGAAGTTGCAATTCACATTATCTTCAATTTCTAAAGCGTTATTATAAACAGGTTAATGCATTTCCACATTCAATTATTGGAACGAAGTTTTGGAACGAAGTTCCTTATCGCGCGTTGTGAAAGGGGGCTAGACGGAATTTTTTTACGAAAAGTTGTCACGACACTTTTTTTGTTTTAGATGATTATCGCTAGATGGCGCTGTGATCAAAATCTTATAAAACACGTTCCTTATTTTGTTTTAGATGATTATCGCTAGATGGCACTGTGATCAAAATCTTTTAAAACACGTTCCTTATCGCGCGTTACGATAGGAAATATTTTTTATAAGATATCTTTTAATCGAAAGGAACTTCGTTCTATTCGGGTGTCCCATGACACCTCTCAAGTTTTTATTTTAATTCAGAAAGCATGTTTTATTATTAAATATAATATAACGACTAAATTATAGAAATTTTAATTTATAGTTGTCGTTAAATCATCGTCTAGACAAGCCAAGGCCACCTGCTGTGAATTGATTAACCTTAAAATTTTTAAGAAATGCAGTTTATAGAATCTTATAGTTTTTGTATAGTTTTTTTGGCCTATTGAAATAGAAAGTACAATATCGCATTTCACTATCTTCTGAGTAGAAGGATTAGGCATAGTGTAAGAGGCTTGCTTAGTGCGAATTGGAAAGAGCACATGTTTTTAAAGAATGAATTCATTTTGATTTCCACAATGACAGAGCATAGATAATACTACCATCTCCTTTTTACCATCGCACCACACGCCGCAGGGGCAAGGTTCACCACCTTTACTTGGAACCGCTGCGCTTTTCTACAGTTCGGTTCAGAAGATCATTTTTGCCCCGTACCATTCCGATTTGGAATGGACTCCCGTCCGCGGTGTTCCCGGAGTGCTATAACATGTCCCTCTTTAAACGAGGTTTAAGAAAAGTCCTGTATGGGTAGGCGGTAGATAACGGCCTCTCTTTGCCCTGGCATTGCAGAGGTTCGTGAGCGACGGTGACCGCTTACCATCAGGTGGGCCGTATGCTCGTTTATCTACCTTGCAATAAAAAAAAAACAAGTAACATTGATAACTCATTCGAAATCTCAGTTAAAAACAAGAGAAGAGAGATTATGATTTTTTTACAAAAGTCAAGTTTATGGAAAGTATGTAGATACAAAAGAAGACAGAAAAATTCTACATACAAATTAAGATATGGTAGATTTATTTCAATTCATACATAGTCCAAAATGTCAGACGTTACACACAGAACATCAATACAAAAACTGTTACATTCGACGCAAACAATGAACGTAAACAATCTTTCACAAGCGATGTTTATCGATTGTTATCGATTAATCAATCATCGATATGAATCGTAACGATCAAACACTAATTATTACTAGTTACGTGCCACAATCGGAAGTGGCAGCCGGATCCGAGACATCGAGTTCCATCACTAAATAGAGTCGGCCTCGATTACATTGTATAACTATAATGCACTGGCAAGTATTTATTTACAAAACATTTCTTTTATTTTTGATCGACTTTTAAAAGAGTTCATGTATTTTTTTTATCTGTTTTCTGGGTCAATCGATTCTGATGTTTTTTTTGTGTAACTAGTTTTTTCATTCAAATATTTTCTTAGACATAAAAATTCATGGTAACTACTTTATTTATTTTGTTTCTTGTAACACAGACGAAGTTGCGCGAACACACTAGTTTTTTATACAATATATCTACGCGTACGTACAAAATTTCAGCTTAATCTGAAATCCTAAAATTGGTCCAATTCACCGTGTAAGTTTCTAACCGAACTAACATAGTTACCTCCAGTGCAAGTTAAAAAGTCTTTAATTATCTTATCTTATTATATATCTTCTTATATATAAAAATAAATTGCTGTTCGTTAGTCTCGCTAAAACTCGAGAACGACTGAACCGATTTGGCTTATTTTAATCTTGAAATATTCGTAGAAGTCCAGGGAAGGTTTAAACGGTGAGAAACTTTACTTATGTGACGCAGACGAAGTTGCGTGGGCCAGCTAGTTGTGCAATAAAATTAATCGCAAAAAGTGAGAGGACATTTTTATTTATTTAAAACTATTAATACAATATTTGAATAACATTACTAAGAAACCGTAAATGAGTACAAATCGTGAGCGCGAGTTATTCATGTTGACCCAAATTGATATATGACTCTAATGGCTACACCTAATGTACTGTACTGTACTGTAACAACCCATTACTGCTCACTGTTGGGCTCAGGTCTCCTCAGGAGAGGGATTAGGCATAGTCCACCACGCTTGCCTAATGCGGATTGGGGACTTCACATATCTTCAAAGGATTTTTAGAACCCTTTTCCGATATGCAGGTTTCCTCACGATGTTTTCCTTCACCGTGTCTAGTGTATAGATTGAGTGAATTATCTATATTGCATGTTATAAACATAGCCCTAAATTTAATTAAGATTTAGGATCAGTATATTTCATCTATACCTATTATTCTGGTAACTAAGAAATTACAGTTCAAATAATTTTAATTAAACATCGATTTCAGTAGTTATTTAGTTCTATACAAATCACAGAAGAGATTAATCGCTATTTGCATGTAATTTAAATTTAAAATACCACTACAATGCATTTTTAAACATACTACCAAACACACCTTTAATCATAAAGTTGCACAAAGCCATTTTGTATGACCTCGTAAAAGCCAAACATTTATTTAATAAATAATCAATCAAACACGAGAATAAATGTACAAAACAATTGAAGTGCGTTAAATCGTAAGACCTTTAGTATACGAGCGCATCAAACAATGATTTGTACCAAGTTTCCTAACTTCTTATAAGCTAATTGTAAAACATGTTTCGACCTCTGTGTCAATTGTTTGTTGGCCTTCATAGCTAAGGGTCATCTGGGCTGTCAATCGAATATTTAATTCAATTATCGTCATCATATTTTGAGAGATAATTGACCGAATAGCTTCTGTTGTTGAGAATTTCTTTGAATGCATAGTGTTTTGGGTATTTTAGATTCAATATTAGTCTTGTATTTTGAATAGCATCTCGTCTTTATCAATATAAACAAGTTTTTATCTGGGAATATCACAGAAAGGATATTTTATGTATATTAAATAGGACTTTGTAATTCCACAAATACATTCCACAGTTCGAACTTTTTAGTTCTGAGTTAATACGTTTTTTATATTGGCAATAAAATCATCAAAGTCATTGGAGATGTGCAATCTATATGAATGGTCAAGGAAAGACAATTTCTCGCGAATTTACGACTCTTTATTTACTGCTATTTTCTTGACCTTCAAGTATAAACATGTAAACAAATAGTTTTGTTCTCGCAGCATAGAAAGCTGTATCACTACCAATACTATAATTTCCATTGTACATTATATCCAGCTTTTCATGGGTTTCATAAAATATACTATGATTATTTAATTTTTATAGCATAGCATATTTTAAGTGGTTATATTTTTTGGTGCAAAAAGCAGATGTATCAATTTGCAATTAACTACTTTAAATTTTAAAATTCCGTCTTGTTTCTAGACCTCTTCAAGGAGAAGCAGAAATACTTAAAGCTTTGATATCTTAGTTACGCTTTCGTATGCATCTTATTATAACCTATATTCCTATGGGACTTCTAATTTCTATATGGTCTCTCTTTTCTTTTCAATTCCTCAAGATTACCGGCAATCACGCTCTAGTAAATTAGTAGAAAATTCCTCAGCGCAACATAAACAATTATAAAGGTATTCGCAAATTACAGTGCACAGTGCATTTCAAAAACAGCAATATAATTACAAAACACTTGCACGTGTTATTTTAATTACTACAAAAAAGCTTAATTCATGTCCACACGTAGTTTTATCACGGTACGTTGCGTAGACTGTCGACAACTTTAGATTGGGGTTTTTTTTTTTTTTTTTTTTTTTTTTAAGTTGGAGGAAATCACCGGATCCCCGCCCGCCCCGCGGGCGGGGTATGTGGGAGTTGAACCTCACAAAAACCTCCAACCGCTCACACTCAGCGTCCGAACCCCGGCTGAGGCCAGAACCCAGCACGGGGTTTGGAGGGACGGGGCGACGCGTTACGCCATCGGCATGCTTTCCCGTCGCTCCGTCCCCGGACGCCGAACCGGTAGCCGCCGGCGAATACGGCCACCGGCTCTCTCGGTCGGCGGGCTTTCCGAAGCCCGCCAAGATGGGACCGCGTGTCACCCTCCCGCGGAATACCCCGCTGGGTCAGAACCAGCGTGGGTCGGGGAGCGCGGTCTACCATCCCCCGGATGCTCTAGCGCTAAGGGCGTGTTGAGCGAGACACGGCACCTTCTTGGGTCCCCGCTCGCACTCGCATGCGTTGGGGACCCGAAACTCTTAGGGGGCCAGAATCCGGGCGAGATCCCGGTCCCGGCCCCCTGCTCGACGGCGGCGGGTTGGCAAGTTGAGAGCGGCGTAAAGCCTCTCTCTCGCAGCCCCCGCCACCTGCTTCTGCGAGATGGTGGACTCGCAGAAGTCGAGCATCGCCTTCCAGGACTCGTCGCTCTCGAGCATCGACGCCGCGACGCCCGGGAGCGACAAGTCCGGGCCTATTTGTTGGACCAAGACACAGCGCTGCCTCTCCCATGCGGGGCAGCGCGCGAGCGTATGCTCCGGCGTGTCCTGGTCACATCCCACGCAATGGTGGCACCTCGCCGTCGGCTCGGCCTTGATCCGGTGCAGATACCGACCGAAGCACCCGTGCCCGGTCAGCATCTGCACCATCCAGAAGGTGAGGCGTCCTGCGCCACGACCCACCCAATCATCTAGGATCGGGCGGATCGCCTCGACGGTCCGTAGACCCCATGTGGGGTTAGCGAGACGTCTCTTCCTTTTAGATTGGGGTAGGTATTGTTTATTCATCATTATTTTATTGCTCAATTAATTTCTATGAGTTTTATTTGTCGGCTGTAATGTTGTGAAGTTACCAGTATTGATTTTAATACTACTAAAGTGGCTCAAACTGTGACTGATGTAAGTAATAAAATGAGAAAAACTTTTAGCTACACAATTCAAATTAGGGCTCAGGGAAGTTCGCCTGCTCACCGATGCAGCGGAGTTAGTGATTTGTTAATGTTTATTTTTGAAAAAGGTAATAAATGCGATTGAAACTATACTAATGAGGTAGACAAAAGGCATTGCTCGACTTGATTAGATGTATCCTGCTCTCCTTACCAGTACTAATCAGTAAAACTTAGGTCTACCCCACCCTCTAGCGGTCCGTACCAGAACTTTTCGGCCTCATACAAAAATAATGAAGGCAATTACAACATTAAATCACTGTTATTTCGATTTAAAAGTATACTCTAAAGCTTACACCACATCTCGTTAAACACTTAACGTATCATAACAAATTATATAACATTAACCATTATTACCTAAAACTCGTAAGGTTAACGTCCAAATTATGTATAACTCTTGTTTCAACATACCAACATATTGATGCATTGGACCAAAGATACTTAAATATAGTAGAATTTTCAGAATGGACACAACTGAAGTGTACTTTGTCGTAGTGGATAATTTGTTGTAGTCATAATTTTAATGTAGTTTGATAATATATTATTTGCCAATTCACACTCGTAGAAGTCAATGGATAACTCTTAAAGTATTGGCTAAAAATGCGCTACGATGAAATAACATCACAGATTGTAAATCTTCTTAATAAAATAGTTAACATACACATTACACACATATAATTGTTACATACACGTGTGTTGTTACATACTTTCAGTTTAAAAACTTCAATTCTTATGATTATTAACGCGACAGTAACCACAAACGATCAAGTGGTGCATTAGCTCTTCTGCCTACGTAGCAACAAAAAAAAGCTGTCCACAAAAACACAGTGTCCTCTCTATTATCTCTATATTCTTTACATAAAGGACCTTGCGAGCCACTTTACGATTTTAGACTAAGAGATAGAAAAATAAAAGTTTCGTAATAATTGAGGCCGAACTAACCTCATGTTCAACGGAGCGTTTATGTTAAATTAATTATTTTGTATGTTTTGTAATGTACGTTGATGAGTTAATGATGTTTTTTATCTTTATTGATAGTTTATTCGTTATAAAGTTATATAATTTAGATGTTGAAATGGTTTCAAAAAGCCTGGCGAAAAAAAGATTTGCATCTTTGAAAAAAATGCATTCTCAATTTAAATTTCGCGCTATAAACGTTGTCATCTCCGATTTGAAATATACAGAAAATTAAAAGTTCATAATATCTTTATCAGTTGACCCAAAGTGTTACCTAGCGGCTGACTTCATTATGTCATTAGACGCCTATAGTTAACCGAAAAACTTTTTAGTTCATGGGCTTATTGTTCGTTCACCAAATCGCATTAAAATTAATGTAATTCCATGATTCTAAAGATAAAGATATGTATAAAAAATTGCAAAAGTTAACACTAACACAAAGCAAGCCGTTCCAATTTCTCAACGCATGAACGAAAAAAAAATTGACAAACCAACAAAATACATCGATGTAACAGTACCACAAAAAAGAGCTGAAAATACACAAGAATCGCGTGCGCAATATAAATATTAATAAGAACATTATACGATAGTTATTGACCGTGAACGATCGTGGAAATTCCGTGATCACAAAAAAAGTGCATTGGGAATGTATTACAAAGAAACAAGTGAAAACTGCGCCGTGTCGCACCGGAACGCAAGTCGCATGCGACATCCGCGCGTCGCTTTACGCACGAATATTACCTATAACACACCGAACTTTTAACTAACAAACCCATGCTTCATTATTATTAGTAAAAAACATTTTGTCATGTAAGATTTTAGTACCCAAAGTCACAATGCCCAAATTGCTTCAAGTACCTGTACCTGTAACAACCCATTACTGCCCACTGTTGGGCTCAGGTCTCCTCAGAAGAGGGATTAGGTATAGTCCACCACGCTTGCCTAGTGCGGATTGGGGACTTCACATATCTTCAAAGGATTTTTAGAACCCTTATCCGACATGCAGGTTTCCTCACGATGTTTTCCTTCACCGTTTTTAGCCAGTGGTGTTGTGAAAAATTGCATATAAATCTTTTTCACATTTAGATTTAGAGGTACAAGCCGGCCGGATTTGAAACCGCGACCTCCTGTTCGGAAGGACGCGCTTCGACCACTCGGCCACCACGACCATTAATTACTTCAAGTACTTATAGATAAATCATTAAATTCAATTTACAATGCCCTGAGCAACAAGCCCACAGGTGGGAGTGATTTATTGCGTACAGTCCGCCCTTATTACGTAAATGCTTGTTATGTTGTAAACAATTGATTTAAGGTTATGTTTAAGACTGTTTATTTGTTGTTGTGGGGGGTTTTTTATTACAATGGCAGTTAAACGAGGGAACAGCCTACCTGATGGAAATTGATCTCTGTAATGCCAATGCATAATGAACCAGCATATTACAGGGTGGATCTTTAACTTTGGACAATCTGACATGGGGTGAATGACCTGTTGAAATACAACTTAGCACCATTTTTTTATTTTTTGGATCAGTTAAACTTTTTTTCTGACATTATATGGAAAACGTACGACTATCGTTGCGGGCTTTCATACTATGATGATTTTTTTTTTCCAATTCCTAAAATAGAAGTGGTTCTAAGTTTTATTTCAACAGGTCATTCACCCCACATCAGATTGTCCAAAGTTACAGATCCACCCTGTATATTCATACATGATAAGAATATGGACAGGTATGTGCATCAGGCAGGATTAAACACAGAAATTTATGCGTAGTTATTTTGTATGATGTTAAATTTAAGATCTTTGAAGTTTAAACTATAAATTTTTGAAGGATTTTCGTAAGAAAAACATTTAAAAAAAATCCTATTTTGTAATACAATAGTGTGTAATTTTAAGTTTTAAAAACTATGTTTAACCCAAAGACAAAAATTGCGTTCTTCGAAAATGTATGCAGTTTTCGACAATCGTACATCAAATATCTCACACGGTCACTTGCTATCAAGTCAATGTATGTCACACATGTATTCTAGTTTATGTAAATGATATGGTAGGCGTTGTTTGATCGATGTTGTGCATCGACTCGCGTGTCCGACTTCCGTTCAATGTCACGATAGACATTTACTTGCGGTCTGTGTACGATGATCATCTATACTAATATTATAAAGAGGAAAGATTTGTTTGTTTGTTTGTTTGTTTGTTTGTTTGTATGTTTGTTTGTAATGAATAGGCTCCGAAACTACTGGACCGATTTCAAAAATTCTTTCACCTTCGGAAAGCTACATTATCCCCGAGTAACAAAGGCTATATTTTATTTTCAAAAAAATTAGGGATCCGTATGAAAATATCGAATTTGTAAGACGAGGTGAAATATCGAAAACCTATTTATGCGTACGCTGCAAAAACTATTGACAATAGAACAAAATAATGTACTACGGGTTTTTAGGTCTTTGTAAGACAAACAAAAAAGTCCGCGACAGCATATACCTAACTATCATAGTTTAGTCACAATAACCGCTTTTATGTTTAAAAAATAAAAAAAATGTCCGAAAAATTAATTTAACGTTACATGAGTATCGTTATATTAACCCTTATCCAAATTAAGTATTATGTTATCAAGATTATTAATGTAGAAGTAAATTAGTTTTTGTTTTATTCCAATCGGACTTTTCGTTGAGAAGTTATGACGAGTATAAAACGCAAAAAAGTATACCCAACGCGATCCGCGCATATAACAACATTGCGAGTACTGTTTGAACCCCTTTGTGACGCAGACGAAGTTGCGAGGGTCATCTAGTTTATTATATAGAGAGATAAATTATCTTGTATGATTCGGGGTAGAGACTGTAAAAATAGATTTAGACGGTTGTCTTAATGTAGTCGCCGTTTAACATTAATTAAAGCGCATGTAAACTTTCTGTCGATTGTTGATCTGTTGATTGTCTGTCTGATTTAAGTCGTGGTGGCCGAGTGGTCGAAGCGCTTCCTTCCGAACGGGAGTTCGCGGGTTCAAATCCGGCCTGCTTGTACCTCTAAATCTTAATGTGAAAAAGATTTATGTGCAATTTTTCACAATACCACTGGCTAAAAACGGTGAAGGAAAACATCGTGAGGAAACCTGCATGTCGGAAAAGGATTCTAAAAATCCTTTGAAGATATGTGAAGTCCCCAATCCGCACTGGGCAAGCGTGGTGGACTATACCTAATCCCTCTTCTGAGGAGACCTGAGCCCAACAGTGGCAGTAATGGGTTGGTACAGAAACTTTCTGTTAATAAATTATTTTCGTTTCATAATTTGGTTTATATGTTTAAGGTTTTGCTTTTTAGTGCCATTAAAGTCTTATTAAGATCTGATAAGCTGTATCGACGATCCTTTTTTTGAATTGACATACTTTTTGCGTAATCGGCATGTCTTTCTTTAAACGAGGTTTAAGAAAAGTCATGTATAAGTACATAGGTGATGGGCGATGGGTACCGATGCCCTGGCATTACAGAGGCTCAGCGACGGCAACCACTTGATGGTAATTAAGGTAAGGTGGGCTGTAAGCTACTTTATCTGTTACTAGATGACCCGCGCAACTTCGTCTGCGTTACAAAGGGGTTCAAAAATTGTAGCCTATATAGGCACGCGCCACCCGGCGCAAACAGCTGCATTTTAAATTTGTAATATCTTCGGTAATATTTACTTAAATTACATGCTGTAAAAAGCATATTGATGTATAATAAATGCAAAATTTATTTAAGGTACTTTATTGGATAAGGATTAATGCTGTATTGTTTAAAATCACTTCGTAAATAACCATTTTTTAGTAAAGAATAAAAATGGTTATGCTGGGTTATCCCTTAGAGATAGACATATACCATCGCGGACTTTTTTGTTGAACTTTTTAAGGTGAACAATACTGTAGAACATTATTTTGGTCTATCTCGTAGGGTTCAGCCAGCATTTGCAATATAAGCGCAAAAAAACGTGCTTATTTACGACATCACATTAGAAACCTTTAAATTTATCAGTGTTTCTCTACTATATTATGCATTTATTATACATACAAACCTTCCTTAAGAATCACTCTATCTATTAAAAAAAACCGCATCAAAATCCGTTGCGTAGTTTTAAAGATATAAGCATACATACAGACATACAGCGAAAACGACTTTGTTTTATACTATGTATTGATGCAATAAAAGACGTGACGTATGTGGTCGTCACGTATGAAAACATCCACTCGTCTGTGTATGTCAAATTTCACAAGATAGATTAGAATAGAATTTTGAACAAAGTATATCATGAGATATATAACACTAACAAAATGTAAAGAAATAGGTTTTAGAAGTAACCTGACGTCATAATCAATTTTGGCTATTGCCTTACTAACTTATTCAGACACTCGCGGTTAATACTTTCATGCATTTTCAACGGGTTCTTACCACGATATTTAATTAATTGAGTTGTCTCGATATTTCAACGTTGTTGCAAACGTCATGATCACGAGAAGTCTTCTTTTCTTCTTCTTAGACTTAGACTTCTTAAATATCGTGGTAAGAACCCGTTGAAAATGCATGAAAGTATTATTGACTAACTGTTTCTACAAATGTTAAAAAAATACTACTTTATCCTTGTTGATATTCAACCTACTACCAACAACCAGGTTTATTTTCAACAGCTATTTGACAAAACTTGTTGACAACATTAAATTATTTCGAAAAGAGTTTCTTTTACATTCTGAAATGATAAGTTATCAGTCGAGCACGTGGTCAAGGACTTCCACTTGTTTGAATAATAATTTTAATGTAACAATACTCACCGTCTACTTTTAATGCAAAATAAGAGATAAGTAGCCTAGTTTCGGTAAATTTTACATATTTGAATAAATTTATAGTTTGTTTGGTAATTTATACAAACCCACATAGTAAACACTTACATTTAATTTGTTTTTCTTTTTAAAATAAGTAGTTAATTTCACTAATTATTGAAGAAAACACACAGTGATAATGATTTGTCTTCAAGAAATCTGTATATTTTGAAAAACCCATAAACCTGCGAAGAGTTCATAAAATGAAATGATCAGCTAAACAAAAGAGAACAGTAAGAGTATGTGACCATAGAGACAATCGCAATCCAGAAGAAGAGTATTAGATCGGGACAGAGGTGTGTAATGAAAGCCAGTCCTGAGCACACTAAACTTTATTTACTACTCTATGTCAAGGTCACAGAGTATGTAGTACAAGCACAGATTATACATAGAATTTGAGCATATACAACAAAGAGTAATTTAATTTTTAAATTATATCTTGCGTTAGGCCAAGATCAGGTTATTAATTAGAGTTTAGACTAAAAGAGAACCATTATACTATAAGAAATTGGAAACTAACCCGAAAACACCAGTACCTTGACCTTTAGGCCTAAAACAAACAATGCTCAAAACGATGGACAAAAAAACTACGATCCGAATTCTCCAATCAAAGATCTTGAACTAGATTAAGAAGATAGTGAAAACAATGCCACCTAATTACACAGACTATTAGTACAGCCTTCGTTTTATCACGATTTCGATTGATAATCAATCAGAAGATATTTTAATTAAATAGTTATAATAATTATTAAGATATTTATGTATTAAATGATCGATGTTCGGTTAAATATCTTGTTTATTGCCTCTTCAATTCATTAGTCTTGATTAAGATGTAATTGGAGTTTTTTGTGCATAAGGAAATTGCTGAGATGGGTGAGGCCTTTAATTGAATCGTAGGTTAATTTATTACAATGTTTTATTCTATAATAGTAGTTTCTTTTGCGATAGCGTCATGTGTAGTATTTTTTTTAGTTTACAAATTAAAACTTGCTTCTGCAAACAGACCTAGAAACTATGTTGAGATTAGAACCAAGTCTCTGGAAAACTTCACGAATGAAAGGACAAAAAAATGTTTTAATAAGTAGCTATCTCTATATATTCTACCGAATGGTACGTGTACATATTTGATCACCGATGTCCGTTTGTAAAAAACAAATGACGGTGACGGCCGACCAATATCTAGATAGAGGTTTTGTATGCATTGACCGGCACTGAAATTATATGAAACACTAGCTGGCCCGCGCAACTTCGTCTGCGTCACATAAGGAAATTTTCTCACCGTTTAAACCTTCCCTGGACTTCTACGAATATTTCAAGATTAAAATAAGCCAAATCGGTTCAGTCGTTCTCGAGTTTTAGCGAGACTAACGAACAGCAATTCATTTTTATATATAAGACTAGCTCGCCCACACAACTTCGTCTGCGTCACATAAGGAAATTTTCTCACCGTTTAAACCTTCCCCGGACTTCTACGAATATTTCAAGATTAAAATAAGCCAAATCGGTTCAGTCGTTCTCGAGTTTTAGCGAGACTAACGAACAGCAATTCATTTATATATATAAGAAGAAGATTTGACATTTGGCCTATCAATTGTCACATGCGTGCATTGGAAGTTGGTGATCCCATAACAGATTTTAACATCACGCTTCATCAATAAAAATCATCATTTGTCCGTCAATGTTTTTCCTTCCCTCCTGACAGTGACCTTATCACCAACCTTCAACGGACAATGCATTGGGTAACTATTTGTCAATTTAACAGGCTTGACTTAATGAGGTATGTGGTATTGTGAGACTGCGTGCTGACAGAGAAAGGTGTGGGTGTTTGGAAATTTTAACGACTTATTTTGTTGAAACTGCAATAAAGCTAAACCTGTAGTCTGGAATGGTCATTGCTATAGGTAGGAGAGACTCAAATATAATTTATACAACACAAAAACCCACAGTGCAGATCATGAGCGACTGTATTTACCTACTTCCCATTAGACGGCTGTTTGGAACGTAAGAAGCACAAAAATATACAGCTTCAAATCACGAATATATTATAGTCCAGCTCAGAAAGAAGAAATAGACTCGTCTTCTCGAACCAAGGAGATTTTCCAACATGCTGATTTAATGCCAAAGGAACCACATAGTATTAATTGAGAACCGGTATACGGTCCTGTTATGGTACATCAATGCTACACTTTAGACCTTAAGGTCTATGCGAGAGAGAGAATATACTATAGGTGGGTGAGGTAAAAAATTAACTCTAATAAAAAACTTGAGAGGTGTCATGGGACACCCGAATACAACGAAGTTCCTTTCGATTAAAAGATATCTTATTTTTTTTTTCTAACGTAACGCGCGATAAGGAACGTGTTTTAAAAGATTCTGATCACAGCGCCCTCCAGCGATAATCATCTAAAACAAAAAAAGTGTCGTGACAACTAAAAAAGTGTCGTGACAACTAAAAAAGTGACGTGACAATTTTTCGTAAGATTTTTTCCGTCTAGCCCCCTTTCGATAACGCGCGATAAGGAACTTCGTTCCAAAAATCAGTTTTCCATAAGAAATTATCTCAACTTCAACAAAATATTGTACAATAGTTTGTTTTTCTTCTCTCATCAATCATATAGAGAAGAACATTTTCGGATATTTTATATAATAAAGTATAAAACAAACTTACCACATTGATCTTCCCGAGGATGTGATTGATCTGATCCTTGCTACACATTTTGTCTTGTTCTTATCTGTTTACACTTTATCACATTTTATATATCACTCGATGTTAACATTTTAAAACTAAAATAATATTTAAAAATACTTTCATTTCTGGGGCCTATATATTAAAACTATCATGTGTTACGAATGCTTTAACATTCATTGTTTAACATACCAAGCTAATTAAATGTTATTGTTCGCACATTTCAAATCCGGCCGGCTTGTACCTCTAAATCTGAAAAAGATTTATGTGCAATTTTTCACAACATCGCTGGCTAAAAACAGTGAAGGAAAACATCGTGAGGAAACCTGCATGTCGGAAAAGGGTTCTAAAAATCCTTTGAAGATATGTGAAGTCCCCAATCCGCACTGGGCAAGCGTGGTGGACTATGCCTAATCCCTCTTCTGAGGAGACCTGAGCTCAACAGTGGGCAGTAATGGGTTGGTAATGGGTTGGTACAGTTCGCACATTTTATTTTTGCTAATCTCAATTTTTTTTACACTTTCACAATTTTTTGCGTCTTAGCAGTTTCATTATTAAAACTTAAGCATTTTTAAAACCTACTCTTTTGCGTCATCTTATCCCGTTTAAAATGGGTCGGGATTTCCCTACATTTTACCATCAATCGTCTCTCACATTGCAAAATATAATTCTAACCTTCACACAATCGGACCTTACTTCTCTATAACTGAAGGAGTACTCCTTAGAGGAAGGTTTCTTCTCTCGTACAAACATCTACTTTTAAACTCATCATCACTTTCAGTAAATACTTCTTATTATCTTCCCATTTTTGACTTGTTTTTGCGAGTTTTAGAAATCTACCTACATTATTTTACAACATATCTACGTTCAGACAAGTCGTTTTCAAATTTCTTCGACAATTTCAGCAACATATTACCACACACGTTTTAAACAATCAACGGTCCGTAAATTTTTCAATAACAAAATCAAAGGTTTATGAAACTCCTTCAAGTTTTTTTCACAACCAACAATATGGCGTGTCTCAACGTTCCATTTACAAAACGTTTGTAACACAATTAACATATTCAATTAGGCTCGACAAACTAACGATAACTATCAAATAAATCGAGCTACACACTATAACCTAATTAGGTTTTATATTGAGTTTGCGAAACGTTGGCTAATAAAGGACAGTTCATTAAGCCTTTGTGTTCCAAATATGAAGTAATTAAATTGTTTTAATGCTGTATTCGGAACCGTGTACGTGAAAAGAACCTTGTAGTTTACCAGGTGGGGCGTAGGCTCGATTCTATCACGCAATAAATAAAAAATAAACAAATAAAAAAAAAATTTTTTTTTTTTAGTGCATGATAGGTAAACGAGCCTACGGCCCACCTGATGGTAAGCGGTCAAATAAAAAAAAAACAAGAAAAAACCAATAGCTGTGTTTGAACTTCGTATGACGGACTATTTTGTCATAGTCTATTAATTAATTTAAATTCTTAAAGGGAAGTTAACAAGGGCAGTTTTTTAAGTCTTTCCACATAGTGAAAGTAAAGTGTGGTGGTGGTCGTGGAAATTCCAATAAAAGGTCAAGATCTTGATTAGAAATATGCTTAAAAAAACATTTTCTTGTAAATAATATAACATTATAATTAAACAACAATATACTACTTAGAACAAGTTATAGAGAAATTCATACAATTTCACCGAATTCTTGCATATATTCGACTTAGAGCATATTTGAAGACAAACGCATGCATATTGAACAGGTAAGAATGAAAAGTAGCTCTCCGATAATGTTTTCGAAAGACATTAATATTTTTTATTTAATTTCTACTAAAGATCTATGTTAGTTTTGCAGCGCTCTAATACCGTCATTTAGTAAAAATGTGTTTCTTATCAATTCATCAACTATCTGATTGCCCTGCTGTTAACAGCATTAGATCCCATATCTTCGGGGGATATATCTTGTTCCCTGAAGGTATTAGGGACATCTGCCCCAGGAAAATAGTCCAGTTCATGCTGGACTTGAGTCTTGGCGCAAATTTGTAATAAAGGGAAATGGTTACAATAGATCCGTAAGGGTCGCAGTGACCTGATTGGCTACATGTGCCCATCGCCCTCCCCTCTCTTAATAATAAAATCTAATTGTGATCATTTTTATACGCATGAATTAATTCACGAAAATGTTTAATAAAAATCACAGTCTGGTATTCTCAATATTGTTATTGACGACATTGTTTATGAAAATCGAATTAAATATTATTATGTAATCAATTAACATTGAAAAGCCGCGCTTAAGAAAAGATGCAAAGTCCAAAAAAGAATATAAACAATAATTTTTAAACACAAACAATGTATATCTAGGTAATAAACCACACAATACTTACAAACCCTCAGAACAAATCTATAAATAGTTCCATAACCTCTAATTTTGTTACAGTAATAAAACAAAAAGCGATCGAACAAATTTTAAATTAGTTCCTAGTTCAAAATATAAAAAAAAATCTAAACAGTTTGACCACAAAGCAGATACGACAAAAAGGTCAAGGTGACGGTAACATTTGACCGTTTCGAAAGGATTTACTGGGATCTCAATGAGCTGGATTACCGCGAATCGAATGATAAAATAATCATATTAATTTTTTTATTCGATTAAAGGTTACTCTTTTCATCTTAAATACTTTTTTATTAGTGCCACGACAGCTAATGGCGATTGCCATTTATAATAATTGTAATAGTAAATATATTAAAATTTTAATAGCAATTTCCAAAATGTTATTCTTTTAGCTTTTTGAGTTCCAATGGTTGATAATATTCCTTGATTTTTTTATTGAATGATCCACCAAAAGGACTTTAATTATAGAAAACATTTAAACTATGTTTAATGTAGTCTTAATTAAAGATGAATAACAACTTACTATACTACACATAACCTAGTTTTCTTAACTCTCAAAAAAACTTAAAAACTCTTTTACATTAAAATCCAATGCTAAAAGCATTTAAAAATAACTAAATCAGAATGCGGAAAGGCGTCCAACAAAAAATGGCCAAGATTCAACACATAAAACAATTTTCGAATTAACTATCTTTATATATTATTCGTTACGCCTGCAACGGAATTCACACTTTGAATAAAACTAATTTTACGCCTAGTTTTTGTCTACATTCGTTGATTTGGATAACTTTGTAAATGTAAGAAACCATTTTAGATTAAGTGCGCTATATAAAAGTGTTGCCACGCACCATCCGGCTATGAAATGAGCTCCCCTCCTATTCCCTGAGCGCTATGACTTGTCCTTCTTCAAGTGAGGCTTGAGGAGGGTCCTTAAAGTTAGGTCGTAGGTAGCGACCCCTCAGTGTCCCTGACATTGCAGAGGTTCATGAGCGACGGTAACCACTTCCTATCAGGTGGGCCGTTGGCTCGTCTGCCTACATGGCAATAAAAAAAAACATTTTGCTGAATGTAGAGTTTTTTTACTACATAGGCCACCTGATAATAAGCGCTGTAAGAAGACACTACGGGGCCGCTAGCTACGGCCTACCTTTAAGGACTTAAATTGCTTTTTAAATATTACAATCAAAAACATTGGAAAGATAAAACATTTAAGCTAATTTGGATCTTTGAGAAATTAATTAAACTTTGTTATAAATAGCAATGCAGACAACGACAAATGTATTTTAATTTAAGCATAATTTTTGAGTTTTTAAAGAAAACCTTGGCATTTATGTAGCTATTAGCGCTTGTAAAATGAGACATCTTGCCAATTAATATTTATAATGGCAGGAATCGCAAATAATAATGAACGAACCAAAAGATAATATTAATACGAAAACTGCAAAAGATCGACTGCCATCTTACAAGAACAACTGGAAATACTATTTGTCAAATCATAATCAAATTCAATAAGAACCACGTTATAACGTCCGAGTTTTCTGGCAATTTTCAAATCACATCAAAATTATGAGCAAAATAAACGCAGAAGACCAATATTAATCATATTTTCACACAATTATCTTTTAAATTTAATCCAATTCAATTAGGTTTTTCACCAGCACTACAATTTATTTTATATCTAAAATCTATTTTGGAATTGTTCGATCATTCGCCAAATCAATTCTTAATAGAAACAATTTCATGCCTTCTGATTAGAAGTTACTTCTTTTTGTTATTTTCATAATATAAGAATCCACTTTCACTGTAATAAATGAAATAATACGTTACTCTTTTAACTTTCAATTGAATTTGATGAAATACATTTGAAAAAAGCAAAATAGTTTAAAAGTGAATCAAATGTTAGTCTTTACAGAAATTTATGGAATTATAAAACATGGTTTTTGAAGAAGAATCTAATATCTAATATAAATTATAAAGGCGAAAGTTTGTAAGTATGGATGTATGGATGTTTGTTACTCTTTCACGTAAAAACTACTCAATGGATTTGAATGAAACTTTACCACAATATAGCTTATACATCAGAATAACACATAGGCTACAATTTTTGAGGTTTCTAATGTGAGGTCGTAGAAAACACATTTTTTGCGGTAAAATAGTACTATATTATAGACGTCGCGAACTAGACGGGCTAGACGGGACGAACCTGAAGTCCACGCGAACGAAGTCGCGGGCAAAAGCTAGTATATTATAAAGGCGAAAGTTTGTAAGTATGGATGTATGGATGTTTGTTACTCTTTCACGTAAAAACTACTCAATGGATTTGAATGAAACTTTACCACAATATAGCTTATACATCAGAATAACACATAGGCTACAATTTTTGAGGTTTCTAATGTGAGGTCGTAGAAAACACATTTTTTGCGGTAAAATAGTACCTACTATATTATAGACGTCGCGAACTAGACGGGCTAGACGGGACGAACCTGAAGTCCACGCGAACGAAGTCGCGGGCAAAAGCTAGTATATTATAAAGGCGAAAGTTTGTAAGTATGGATGTATGGATGTTTGTTACTCTTTCACGTAAAAACTACTGAATGGATTTGAATGAAACTATACCACAATATAGCTTATACATCAGAATAACACATAGGCTACAATGATAATAATCTAGACGGGACGAACCTGAAGTCCACGCGAACGAAGTCGCGGGCAAAAGCTAGTATAGAAAATAACTAAAACACATCTGTATGATGGGTATTGAACCCCTCAATACCCTAGCATTACGTAGTCTTATGAGCGACAGTAACTATCTTGCAAAAACATATTTTTCAACTTTGAATAGCTTCCTCTTTAGTAAAGTACACACATTCATCCAATTTTACTAATCACACACATAATAATAGCGTCATTAATACGAAAACATTAATGTATCAAAAACTCTTAACAAACCTTACGTAACAAAGACAAAACAATCAAATGATGTCCAATCTCACTTTCAATATGTTATTAGCATATGAAACACATTCCATACATCCGCAAAAACTTGACACATACTAAAGTTCATCGACCAAATGCGTTGAAGAGGTATTTATGATAATTCACGGTGAAAATCTAACATCACTCACGCACATAAACAATGTTTTCTATTTTAACATTTACACATATGAAACAGTTCCGCGTTTGGAAAACAATAACAAAAGTTGTAAGTTAAAAATAGTATTGACAATGTTGTACTACTCGTAACTAGTTCATTGTGATGTAGTTTTAATAAAATATTAAGGTTATAGACTACAGGCCCATGAAGAAAAATTATGGGTCATTTGAACCACCAGGTGACCTATCTAAAACGAAATTCTAGCATAAAATAATAAGATTCAGTACTATGCCGTCACTTGTAAGCTGTCCAACTGAGTGCAGGTGAGCATTCAGGGGATTGCAACCATCGTTTTTTCCCCTTGTCGCATGATTTTTGTACGGCGTTGAGGAATAATGGATTAGAAGCAGTATTTAAATAGTATGATACAGATGCCGTACAAAAATGTTGCGCCACAAAATCTCTGAATCTGAATCTTATTATTTTATGCTAGAATTTCGTTTTAGATAGGTCACCTAGTGGTTCAAATGACCCATAATTTTTCTTGATGGGCCTGTAGTCTATTATTGAATCATTTTTTTTTAAATTGCAAAATAGATAAACGAGCCTACAATCCACCTGATGGTAAGTGGTTACCATCATTCATGAAACTGCATTACGCGGGTATGGCTTTGGAGGACCGTTAGTCGTTACCCATCAACTATAATACGAGCTAGTGTGGAGATCTAATGGTTAATTGTACCTATAGTACAATGTAAATTTTGGCTGAATATTTTAAATCTTATCTTTAGCAAAAACGCGATGTATTTTAAAATGATAAACGTGAAGTACAGTTGTTCAATCAGGCTGTAGTTTAAGGAAAAACAAACTTTAATAAACCTACTAGCTCTAGATAAAACTCAATAGCGTACTTAGAATTCACTTCCTCGTAAATCAATGTTTATCTATTTCAAGATTCAAACAGATAATTTTTCATCCTAGTATTTATATACATATATATAATTTTACATTATTTCACAACCCATATATGATTTGACTTTGTATCCAATAACAACACAGCCTATGAGACCTGTTGGTACACTATTGTCTGCAAATTATAACAAGACATTGTTGACAACTAACAATGTAAATCAACAGGATTATTTTCAACAACCTCTTTATTATTCATCATTTAATTAGTTATGCTAATTGGTTATAATTTTAGAACACTTTTTTTGTAATATTTATTTTATTACATCATATTTAATGCCACTTGGTGTGAATGTACTGCAAGTAATAAGTCTGACAGTTTAGAAGGTTACCCAAAAGATAGACTAACAAAGAAAAAGAGATAAAATTATTTCTTTCATTATTATATTTGTATAGGTAGATACCTACTTATCGAGAAAACGATATAATCTGATTCCAAATTTAAGTTTATATTTTTCTCTATTCTTTAAGAGTAAATGTACATTTATACGAGTCTAAACACACTATTCGTCTCATTTATATGATTCAACAAAAACGGGACTTTACTTTACAGATTTTAATACATTTGCTACTAGTAATACAGAGCAGTGTGGGACGACCAGCTGCAAGGTGGACGGATGATCTTGTTAAGATCGCAGGAACACGCTGGATGCAGACCGCTACCAACCGGTCGCATTGGAAATCTTTGGGGGAGGCCTATGTCCAGCAGTGTACGTCTACAGGCTGAGAATGATGATGATGAATACAGAGCCAGAGGCAGGCAGGGGACTTATGCCAGATTAGGAATGAATGGTGAGATTAAACATATTGTGCCGACCCTATTTCAATGGGATAAGGTTGTACTGAAGAAGATTAGGTACAGTTTTGTGTCTTGGCCTAAATGTGCGCGTAGTCACAAAAAAAACACACCAACCAAACTAATTTCACACATACAACCAAAACATGCCTCAATCATTGAAACCGAAGTTCACTTTCACTCTTCACCATAGATATCTCTTTGTTGAACTTAACACAGTTTTTTTTAACTTTCCAGCCATGCTTACTAATTATTTTGCAAATTATGTTAAGAGGCAAAGATAAATGATGTTGATTTTTGAAACACGATAATGCACTTGACACATTTTAACATTTATAAATGGAATTTAAAAGAGATACGACCTTTAATTTTTGACCGACGTCTCAAAAAGAGCAGGTTATCAATTCTGATTTTTTTTTATTTTCATAACTTTAGTTTTGATAGACCAATTCAGATAACTCTTGTTGTTGATGAGAACCCTATGAACAAAATTTGCTGTGCGTGTATTTATTTTCTGTACTGTAACAACTCATTACTGCCCACTGCTGGGCTCAGGTCTCCTCCGAAGAGGGGTTAGGCATAGACTCACTGTGTGGTCTGAATTAAATAAATAAATAAAATAAATAAATAATAGTCCACCACGCTTGCCTAATGGGGATTGGGGACTTCACATATCTTCAAAGGATTTTTAGAACCCTTTTCCGATATGCAGGTTTCCTCACGATGTTTTCCTTCACCGTTTTTAGCCAGTGGTGTTGTGAAAAATTGCACATAAATCTTTTTCATATTAAGATTTAGAGGTACAAGCCGTTTATTTTATAGATAAACCGAAATCTTATTGGTTAGAAAGCACACAATTTCATAAAATCTGAATGATAATTTTGTCCTAATCTGGAAACATCGTCGTTTTCATATTTGTAAGAAAATGTTATTACAATACGATAGTTTGATTTCAAAATTTAAGAACAAAGATTCAAGGTGATCTTTTACACACGTCCAAAAGTATTTAGTTTCTTTGAGAAATCTGCAAAACGCAACATAACAAAACCGCAAAGAATTGGTATCAAAGTTAGGTTTTCGCAAATCTATTTCATCAGTTCAGATTTCGTTTGATACGATTTATTTTATTGTTAAACCGCGAAATTAAATCGCAAACTTTACGTTCAATTGTTTTACTTAGGCATCGTCTGTTGGTAACTGGCATTCCGTTTTTTAATTAGGCTTTATAAAACTTCGACCAAAATATGTAAGTATTGTGTATAGTAGTACCTAATCAATTTCAAAACACGCTTCAATTTCTTTAGTTATTGCCTATGTTAAAACGTTTCTAATAACATAGAAATTGTGATTATAGCATAGTCGATGGTTTTCCACTGAACTATCGGCATATGAATTTCTTTATCTAAAACATATTACAACAATATTTTCAATTTGGAATAATACGGCTATAACTCTATTACTAAACGGGTTCTTACCACGATTATTTTTAATTGAGCGGTCTCGATATTTCAGCACTGTTTGAAGCGCCATTATCACGGGAAGACTGAGGAACTGCGGGTAGGTCATTTAAGAGCAGACAATTCTGTCTACCATCTTCCTCGTTCGTTTGCGGTACCACTGGGACTCGAACTCACATTTTGACATACCACATATCGTAAGTGATAGATACAACTCATTTATAAAGCGAATAAACTTTTTTGATTTGTGTTAACAATGCATTTACAACTGTTTTGATCATAGGTAGGTACAAAGCATACCAACATATTTCTCGTCAACTCAAAACAAGACCAAATAATACTGTATATCAGTTTTTTTTTCTTTCACAGCAGGTGACCCGTTAAGTCTACCCCATTTGACAAGTAACAACGTCGTCTCAATTGGTTGCAAAGTGCCAATTTCCGTTCCTTGTACTGCCACAGGTGTGTAAATTATGACAAGGGTCACAATGGAGGTTACGTGTTTTTAAACCTATTAGAATAATTTACATTGAAGGGTAAAGACAAAAACTTCCAGCGTAAGAACTGTGCGAAAGTAAATTTCGGCCCTAACTAATAATACACACTACTTTATATGTTTTGTTTTTTTTAAAGCATACAAAGTAGTTTTATTACACTTTTACTCTCAATTTACGTAAATTTTTATTGTGTTTTTGAAACCAATTTGTTAGGTTTGGGTATGCAATGTATATTTGCTTCTATACACTGCACGCCGCTGTGATTTTGTAGTATCTTTCCTGATGTATATGCTCTAAGAAATCGAAGTATTAAGTTGTGAAATGATCTACGGTGCTTGCGTTACCATAATTTCCATTTTGATTAGTTCTTTCTGGGTTATCAATTTCATTTTCTTTGTGGCTTATATTGTGGGCTGCGGAAAACTAATTTGAATTAATTTTTAATAAATATAAAAAACGTAGAAACTTCCGAGTTGAAAAATGAAAGTTATTTTTTTAAATTTAAACTATTTTTACATCAAGGTTACACCGTTTCCATTCTTTGCTCATCTTTCTTTCTATTTCAGTGATACAGTAAAAACTATTTCAATAGATTCCTAATAACTTATTTTCATAATTACAATACAGATAAACAAACGACAATCGGAAAAAAACGAGAAAAAAATTATATTTAGTACAAAATTTGCAATAATTACTATTTTTTTCGAATTCTCAAGCACATTTATCCCGGGATTCCGGGATTACTCGTCCTCTATCCCGGGATCGCAAAAGTACCCCGGGATTATTGGATTCCCTAGTTGGGAGTGACATCTAACATTAAGCTTTTGAATAGATTCCTAATAACTTATTTTCATAATTACAATACAGATAAACAACAATCGGAAAAAACAATGAACCAAAATAATCTATCTCTATTATTTCAAATTCAAAATATTATTGTTTAAAATCTATTGTTGTATGTTGTAGAATTATTACATCATGAACAACAGAATGAAGCCAATTGAAAGTACGCCAATCGCGAGTATCTACACGATGTTCTGGCGTTAGAGCGTTTAGCGTGTGCTCTAGACGATCTAACGTTTAACTAATAAAATATTACACAATAGCTGACCCGCGCAACATCGTCTGCGTCAAAAAGAGAAACAATTTATCCTACACCTAGCCTTCCTCGATAAATGAACTTTCCAAACCTGAAAAAAAATTTGAAATCGGACCAGTTTTGGAGTTTATTCGAGACAAACAAACAATCAAACCTTTCCTCTTTATAATTTTATAGTATAGATAAGTTCTTTAAAACTTCACTTTGTTGTTCACGATGTTGATTCAGAATATCATGTAATAACGCGCGATCGGCGTACTTTAAATTGGCTTGTGAGTTTGTCGACATGCCTTTACATCAAGGTTCCACTAAACGTTCAAAGTCTAAATAAGCATACATTTAAAAAATTTGTGAAAAATCGTTTAGACAGTACGATTCTAGATGGCTGCACTACGTGGGAATGAAGCTTTTGTTTTAGGTCAAAATTGTAATATTGAATTAAAAAGAAAAAAAAACAGTTTTTTGCCAGATCTTCTCAGAGCGGTGGCTATTTCGTTTTTCCAAACTGGTGGTAGCCTTTTGACATGAACAAGCATAATAATTTCATTTCATTCTGTTGTTCATGATGTTGATACCAAATGTAATAATACTACGGTTGTAGATGTTGCAACTAACAAAAGGTTCAGGTGAACGGTACCGCTTATGCATTTCATTTGTAACCTTTACTACACGATTATTCGCCAAAATACGACTTTAAGGCTGTAGTACCTAATATTATTGAATCGTAAATAACGTTGATTCTGTTGTACGTATTGAATTATATTTGTTGTAAACTTGTTTAAATGTGGAGTACCAATTAAAAAAGGCTATGGGAATAAACAAATCGAAAAATTTACTAAAAAAAGTTCTAAACATCGTTTTAAAAATTAGACAATTAAGTGGGCAGCCATCTTTTATCTACAAATTTGATAACAAAACGGTAAGATGGAGATAAAATCCTCTTTAACTTCTTTTAGACAAAAAAGATCTATGTCACTCAAAACATTTTATTGTCTTCAAGGACTTATACTAGCGAACTAAATCCAGTGCAATAAAACGTCGGATGAAACTGAAAGCGTTATCACTCGCGAGAGGTTCAACGGCCTCTTTACGAACAGAAAAAAGACGTTTCTAGAAGAATTTAACATCATTTCAAGTTTAAATGGAAACTATTTTGATAATTGCTTAATATTTTTCTCTTATATTTCTTGGTTTTCGTAGGTGGATGTAAATTTATTTAGATATTTTTTTTCGTTGTCTTGTAGGTTGATGAAGTTTCGCGCTACTCTTTTTTGTTTCTTCAGAATGATGGATTGATGCACTTAAAATATGGCGGCGTAGGTATAACGAAATTAGTTTTTTATCAATTTCAACTACAAACTTTTTCGTACATTTAGGTAATGTAATTAAAACATTTTTTTTTAAGTATTCAAAATAAAATACCCTGTTATTTTCTTTCGTATTTTCCATTTTCATATTGAAGAATTTCCAATTAGACTTTTCCATAGAATCACAAACTAAATTCAAAGTTAAAATAGAACACGAAACACTAACTGATTTCAAATTAAAATTTTTCGAACACGGAACAACTCACACATCACTATCGCGAATTGGAACGTTTTAAATTGTTTAAATTAAGATTGTAGTTCACTTTAACAGCAAAAAAAAATCGAATTTAAAGTTTAAAATTAACAATGGTTCGTTCGATTCAACGTTTACCACTGAAGTTGTACGAGTGACTTAATCGGATGTATGGTATATTTATCATTTATTTTATTGTAATGAAGGTACTTAGTGATTTTTATGCGTGTTTTCTACGCTGACCTTAATTTAATTTATATTATTATGAACACGAAAGTAGGTTTATATCTCTATTTCCTGAGGATTTCGATTTTCAGTTAACGATTTTAATTAATTTCAATGCAATCAAAAAATACAAAAATACATAAAGGTCAAATAAAATATTTCAAGCTTATGAACAAATTATTCTATAAACATGTTGTCGTCCAAAGAATTAAGCATGTAAATTACCAATTATTTATTTAAAATGCATCTGATGACATTTTAGATTTACCTACATAAATTTAAAACTTGTTTGCAAAATATATTAGCATTTTGCTGTCGCATTTATCGCAAAAACAACTTAATTAATTATCATTTTCAATTTGATACAATATTCATCTAAAAACACAAAATAGGCCCCAAAAAGAAAGATAAAAAATTACCAACGTCGCAAAAATCCATAAACAAAACACTTTTGTCACAGACAAAAACACTGTCCACTAAAAAAGGCGCGAAAATTCAACTGTCAATTTTTTTTTCTAAGGCACAGGGTTCGTTTTATATCGCGCCCGAAATCGTCAATTCGTCGGAATCGTACGTTTGAGCGGCCAAGGCATCGCGACCGAGGCGTGTTGCGATCGTGTACCGAGACAGGTGACTGACTGTGCGGCGGTCGCAAACAGCAGTTGAACGATTAAAATCGCACGGTAAAAGAGGTAGACGATCTAGTGTATGTACTGGCGATGACGGGAAAAGTTATTTAAACTTTCTTTGAGAATTATTTACGACGTGTTGAGCTTTAAAATGATGTTTACTGGACTTAGAGAATGTCTCAAGGATTAAAAATTGCTATTACATTTATTACACTGTAATTATGTACAAGACACAACCAACTGAAAATCGGCTTTAAATTTGATTTTTAGATTTTGATTTGGACACTTGATACGATTTCAACTGTCGAAAATCTATTCCTATATTTTCTTTAATGTATATCTAATCAATTTCCGTTTCGTATCACAGTAGTTACGTATTCTATGTACAACTTATCGTATGCAATGACTCTTCGACCTCCTAAACCTTCTTATACCAAAGTAGGTAGCGATGTCACAGCATCGTTTATAGAAAATAGAAAACAAACAACAGTAATAATTGTCTATGGTTTATTATTCAACACGGAACCGTGATGTGTGTGATTATTTATGGTTAGAAGATGATGAACGAATTAAACGGTAGTGCCTATTTTGACTGACCATCTTTTTGGTACTTTTGTTGGTTGTGAATTATGTTTGAACTCAAAGTGTGCAAGTCGACAACTTTTCAACTTTTCATCTTCAGTCAACCTTTAATTCCAAGTCTTAATTTGAAACGCACTATAAAAAAATCGAGAAACCTATATTCAATATAAGAGAATACAGAAAATTTCTTTAAACACTCGCGGTTATCTACATCACTTACACTATTACTAAACGGGTCAAGCGCCATGATCACGGGAAGGCTGAGGAACTGCGGGTAGGTCATTTAAGAGCAGACAAATCTGTCTACCCTCTTTCTCGTTCGTTTACCGGTTGCTTGCAACAGTGCTGAAATATCGGGACCGCTCAATTAAAAATAATCGTGGTAAGAACCCGTTTAGTAATAGTGTAAGAGAATACAGAAAGTCAAAACCCTTCATATATGAGTAAAATGAAAGATATCAAAATACATTAAACATGACTAGTGGTTTTAAAGTACATTCACTCTACGAAAGAGGTCATGACCAGCTGTGGGGCAATAACAGATCATTCAAGTATAGATTCCCTAATAATTAGTTGTTCCTGAACTGAAGAAATTGGAACTTGTTCTTCAGCGACTTAACGACATTACCAAGTCATCAATAAAACGAAGATATAGGTATGATGTACCTGTATTTAGTTTAACAATTACTAGTCTGTCCCTTAACCAGGCTAACGTCTCCATAAAAAACGTAGCCAATAAACATCAATAAAGAAAATAGAAACCCAAATATGATTTTGTCAATCGCTGTTTATATTTACGTACGACCTCGGAATACACAAACAGCCCACGTACAAAACAAATACAAGAATATCGGTCACAGGCACAATTACACTTCGAAGACATAAAACTAACAATAGAAAGGACAGACCATAAATGAGGTGGAACTTTTCCTTTAGTCCGTTTTCCTTGTTTTTTTATTGTCACACAAGGGCCACCTTATGTTAATTGATATCATTACGATTCTGTAATGTCTAAGTCGTGGTGGCCGAGTGGTCGAAGAGCTTCCTTCCTGCACGTCGGAAAAGGATTCTAAAAATCCTTTGAAGATATGTGAAGTCCCCAATCCGCACTGGGCAAGCGTGGTGGACTATGCCTAATCCCTCTTCTGAGGCGACCTGAGCCCAACAGTGGGCAGTAATGGGTTGGTACAGTAATGTCTAGGGATACTGCGAGGCGATCTAAATGAGAGACCTTCTAGAGACTAAATACTCTTCTTCCTTCGCTTATCCTATTTAAATGTGGTCAGTATAAATCGTGTTCTTCCTTTACCTTACCAAACCTCTACGTTTCTGTCCTGACAATGGGACATACAACATCTGCAGCATTTTGTTTGGTTGGTAATACGTTAGCACTAGTTAGCAGTCTTTTACGACTTTATTCATATCTATCTTGACATTGTTCTTTAAATTTTATCGACATAATTATCCCTTACTCCTATAGTTTTAAGGTTAAGGTTTTCTGCGCGTTGAGACACTCATACGAATGAATTTTTAAGTAAACAGCTACTGTCTCTCATAATATAAACTGTTGGAGCATGTTTTAATAGCAATTTACTGTTCCTGATCATTTATGTACAGCCCATTCAATTTTACTATTTTTATAATTGGGCATAACGTGAGTGTAATCCGTTGCATGAAATGAAAAGAAAGAAGAACGAAGATTGCCGCCAAAATTGAATTAATGAAAAGAAAATGTAAAAACTGTAAAAATAAAATTTACATTATTTGCAATCTAATTTTAATTAAAAATCAATTTGTATTGTTAGAATCCGCAACATAAACATCATTTTAACTTTTCGATTTAAAATTAGTGATTTTTTACTCGATTTAGTTTGTTATCATTCCATTGTTCTGAATCTGTGGAACGCGTTCAGCATCTTTATTTCGTTACGGTGTGTTGATGCGCAAATGCGGGTGAAAGAGCAATTTCTCGGTATACGCATCGGTATTGTCTCAATTCGACCTGCTTTTTTAGACTCGAAACTTTCAAAAAGTTCGACTGAGCGGAGCAAGTAGGTTGCACCGACAGTTTTAAAATTGCTGTGAATTTAGACAGACTATACTGACTAGACTAGGCTAACTAAAACGGTGAAGGTAAACATCGTAAGGAAACCTGCATATTGGAAAAAGATCCTAAAAATCCTTCTAAGATATGTGAAGTCCCCAATCCGCATTAGCAAGTGTGGTGGACTTTGCTTAATCCCTCTTCCAAGGAGACCCGAGCCCAGTAGTGAGCAAGTAATGAGTTGTTACATTCTCATTAGCTGAAGTATCATTACTATTGGATACTTAATCCGAGCTTATGGGCGGCCGTTGTCAAATCCACTTAACCCAGGATTGCGATGAAACTTGAATGATTAATTTAGTGATTCCCATATAGACAGATTATAATGAAAACACATAAGGCAAATAAGGCTATAACAATTACGATTCTCTCTGTTCTCAAGACAGGACTTCTGAAAATGACATTCTGAATGTCACATCTTAGAAAGAAATTGTTACCAAATACATACCATCGCTAAATTAATCTCCTCTTACAATCCTCGCTATCCCGAACTCAACACACATAATACAAATTCAGAAGCATTACATTTCATAATATGTTTTATTGAAATCGTTGTAAAACACTCACAAAATCATGGCACTATCACTTTATCCAAATAGAGACATTTATTTAACATTGCTGATACAGGAGACTTTCAATCAAGATAAACGATAAGGAGTATGAATTTTCTCATTTTATCTCTCAGGGTCAGATCTCGCGTCATATATATATGAAGCTGTATACATAACCGATATTATGTATAATCATTTCCTTTTTATTATCTATCCACTTGTTGGAGTGAAGTTCTATAGTTCTCGAATCAATGGCGTTTCTACCTTACTGCTTATTAGGGTAATGGTGTTTCAACGAAGCGCTTATTGCTGATATCATCATAATGCAAATATCGGACAATAACGCTTGCGGACACTAGCTGGTATAGGTTAAAGAGGAAATATCTAGACTACCAATATTTCATTTTATTAATGCAAGAATAGAAAATTTCGAAGTTACAGTGACTGCAGTTGTGACGTTGTACGCCTGGTGCGCAAAACTCGAGAAATTTCATTTGTACGAAGGAATAACTGTTTAAATCTTCTAAAATTTTTGGGAGGAAATTATTATATCTCAGAATAACTCAAAGACATTAAATCTCACCATTTGACCTATTATTTAATCTCACTGGGCTGACCAATAATACCCTTAACCTTCATTTATAGAACTACTCTTCTTGAGTACATTATAAAACTATTACGGCTTCCATGTATGTAAACTGAACTATATAAATTGTATATACTTTATTACTTGCCTATAGTTTCTTCACGCTCTATTGAGTTAACAGGCGATGCATTGTAAAGAAAGCATCCTCAAACTGACGTCCTTGTATTGTTAAGTATAACAACGGTAACCACTTAAAACTGGGCTAGTAGCTTTCTGTTTAAAAGCGACGAATCCAACGTACCTTGACCTGCAACAAAGAAAAGTTTATATTAGTTTTTATATCGAATACTTCATGTGAAAAAAATATTGTTCATTGAGCTGTAATCTTCTAATATATAAAATTCTCGTGTCACGGTGTTCGAACTTGAACTCCTCCGAAACGGCTTGACCGATTTTGTTGAAATTTTTTGTGCTTATCCGGTATCTATGAGAATCGGTCAACATCTATTTTTCATCCCCCTAAATGTTAGGGGTAGTCCACCCCTAATTTTTTTTTTTATTTTTTCGACGCAGACGAAGTTGCGTGGGGCAGCTAGTATGATATAAATAAATAAATAGACTACTATACTACGATATAAAATATAGAAATGTAGGTATAAAATTATGTATAGAATTATTGTATAGAAAACAAGCCTTATCGTAACTATTTGCCGTCGCTAATGCACCTCCAGAATGCCGGGACACTGCGCTACCCACGTCCTATCTTTAAAGACTTTTTCTCGTTTGTAGAAGTACAAGTCAAGTCAGAAATGTTATCATATTAGATTTTTTATTTGTATAGATTAGAATTAATACTATTATAATTTTATGAAAGCTGTATGCACCTCTTTTTTACATTCCACTCGGGCCAATAGAAAACTATGTATTTTTAGTTTAAGTATAGTTAAGTGAGATTGTAGTTGGTGTTTCTGATATAAATAAATAAATAAATATACATATGTATAGTACACCTAGAATAGGCATGACGACAGGATCGAATATTTGAAGATTTAATCATATTGTATGAATTCGAAAAACTGGTTTAGTTTTACTTAAAAAATTGCGGTACACTTAAGTATTACAATCGGCCATTTTAATTAAACTTTACATTGTTACCGAAATAAAGGTGTTTTCATAAATAGTAAACATAAACCACATTATGGAAGAGAATTTCAAAACCTTTCGTCATGCGTATTGTCATCTTTCTCATTTTAAAATAGAGATAAAGAAACACTTAAAAGTTAAACCACAGTTCCACACGACCTTCCGCAAGCCGGAGATTAGATTTCACAGCTATCAATGGTTAAAAAGATTTATTTCCTGCACTAAGCTGGCCTTCTCTCATTAACAACTGATCATTAAGTTGTAAGTCAATCATAGTTGTACATGTTGTTTGGTTAAACTGCTTCGAACTAAATCCTTGGAGCATTGCACAATTGTTTTAAAGTGTTTTAAAGATAATAATCAACTTGCTTAACGTTGTTCCTTAATAGCTTTGAATTTATGGCAGTTAAAATACATATGAATTACAAATTCGGAAATGTTTTTGACTTAAAAGGAACTCTAACTTATGTTCCTTGATGCAAAAATTGCTTTAACTCCATCTGTATTTGCTTTTCGACCATCTTAATATATATATTTCTTGTGTGCGTCTGTATGTGACTGAACTTCTCCTAAACGACTGGACCGATTTTGATGAAATTTTTTGTGTGTGTTCGTGGAGATTCGAGAATGGTTTAAATTCATACCCGGGATTTTTTTTTTTTTTGACGCAGACGAAGTTACGCCGGGCAGCTAGTTTATCTATAATAATAAACCTACGTGTCGTTGTGGGGGGTAATCTTTGGTTCTACACAACATATTTCAAAAACTATTGTACTAATAGGAAGCTACGTGGCTTGTAAGTGTCATAGACTATAAGATAGTAATAATTATATAAAAATAAGATTTTTTTTACGTTAGGACGAAACCTGGAAACTTCGAATCCTTATGTTACACCGACGACGATGCTTCAATCAACTGGTTTATAATAAGATTAAATCCATTTCAACCTTATAAACAACCGGCCCTTTAATCCTTTCATCATTTCCAATCGGTCATAAAGGAAATGGCACACGAGACATTGATACTCAGTAATCGATTAACTTTCTCCTCCGACTACAAAATCGATGGACACTATCTAATCGAATACGATGCGTGCAGAGAGCTCATGATGTGATCGACAATACTTATCGATTACTATTTAAGTAATTGTTTCAATTTCATTAATGAAATAGCTTGCCCGCACTACTTCGTCGACGAAATAAGGGAAGAGTTCAGTCACTGTTTGCGATGAGAGCGCAGAAAAATGTGATTACGACAGTCAAAAACCGCATTATAAACCATTGAATAGTTTTAAAACTTAAGCAAACATGGGGGTTTGAAGAGACTCGATGATAAAATGCCTAAAGTTTATCATTATCTCAACTCAGCCTTGCATCAGTATTTATTTATTTAAACTTCATCACAAAATAGTGTACATAGGCGGACTTAATGCCATAAGCATTGTATTGTAGTATTGTAGTTTATCAACCCATTACCAGGTAAACTCTTTATACCAATCTTAACATTTCTAATTTGAAGCTTATACTACTCTAGCTGACCCGCGCAGCTTCGTCTGCGTTACAAAGGGGTTCAAATAGTACTCGCAATGCTGTCGAGTTGTTATTTGCGCGGTCCGCAGTGCCCCACATATTCACTGCGTTTTATACTCGTAATAACTTCTAAACGAAAAGTCAGATTGGAATAAAACAAAAAGTAATTTACTTCTACATTAATACTCTTGATAACAAAATACTTAATTTGGATAAGAGTTAATATATCTTCAATCTTGGGACGAAAAAATATTTTTCATAAACATAAAAGCGGTTATTGTGACTAAACTATGATAGTTAGATATATGCTGTCGCGGACTTTTTTGTTTGTCTTCAAAAGACCTAAAAACCTACGGGTTTTTAGGTTACATCATTTTGTTCTATTGTCAATAGTTTTTGCAGCGTACGCATAAATAGGTTTTCGATTATTCGCCTTGTGTTACATATTCGATAATTTCATACGGATCCCTAATTTTTTTGAAAATAAAATATAGCCTATAACCTTCCTCGATAAATGGGCTTTCCAACAGTGAAAGAATTTTTGAAATCGGACCAGTAGATCCTGAGATTAGCGCGTTCAAACAAACAAACAAACAAACTCTTCAGCTTTATAATATTAGTATAGATTTTTTTTACATGATAAGTAACCTGTGGGCCCATCTTATGACATACTTTATACATTAAATAGTTACCATCACTTATAAGCCTATTACCCGTCACCTAGTTGTACTGGAAAACCTTATTCAAAGAGAGAAACATATCATAGCGCTCCGAAAATCTAAAATGCATGATACTGTAACTACAATTTACAATGTTAAACTACGGTTTAGTTGATAGCCTATAATTTTCGCCTAGCCCGGGGCCTAGTTAGCCGTAAAAGGCGCTGTGATTTCGACACGCTCACCATAACAACTGAACATCGTGATTTACAACGATAAATTTATACTAGATGTACTTGTATTAAACTAGAGATATAGGGAGTATTCGGGTATTGGCCCACCTCTCACTCCCACCGCTGTAACTGCTAAAGATAGCGACTAATAGGGAGTATTCGGGTATTGGCCCACCTCTCACTCCCACCACTGTAACTCCTGTGTAGCCAGGATCCACAGCGGCGACCATCGTAACGACTCTGAGCAGTGAAGCCCAGGAAAACCCGAGGGAAAGCTAACGTGTCTTGGACCCCGCAACGAATTTAATCAGAAGATTATAGAAGGAGTAGGAAAAACATGAGTTTCGACTTCTCTTCTCGCAAAAGTGGGAGACAATAAAATAACATTGAAAGATGCATTACGCCATAATAGGGAGTATAAAACATTTTTATTTTAGCAGCGTGACAGGTCAGATATTGATTGTAATTGACGGAATCCTGATTAAGGATCAAAATACAGCATTGACCAATTTTGAAGGAAATAACAACCCTAAAACTTCACTTCAATTTTATTTCTCCTTGAGTAAAATTTTACAAAGTACTATTTTACGAGTCAACTGGGAACTGCTCTAAATTGGTGAGTACTGCCATCTATAGTGACATTTGACAGTCACAGACGAGTGGTTAAAAAAACGTTAATTTATACTTTTTTCTACCTACCTAAACGTAATGTAAAGTTTTCGGGACACTTCATTGAATCCCGCATCTTTGTAAAGTTCACAACTTCACAATAGTGCATAGTTTATGCATGCGAAGTGTGAAACCAATCGCGATACTGACACAATTACGAACACGCTGTATATGGCGTACTTTTATGGTACCGAGACTTGTAATGGACTCCATATTCATACAGCATAACCATAACATGTTCGTGACAATAAAATCTAGAAGCTGACAATGTGAGGAAATATTTAAAAGTTTACATTTGAAAAAGTATCACCCGAACCGGTTTTCCCAGAAAAAAGATATACGGTTTGAAAAAAAATACTCTAACATATCTTCTACTTAAGTATCATTACAGACTTTTATCAAAACAGAAAATATATTATAATATTAAGTCCTACAGCCAGTGTTCAATCCATATTGAACATACAAAACTTTTTATATTCTACTAGCTGGCCCACACAACTTCGTCTGCGTCACATAAGGAAATTTTCTCACCGTTTAAACCTTCCCTGGACTTCTACGAATATTTCAAGATTAAAATAAGCCAAATCGGTTCAGTCGTTCTCGAGTTTTAGCGAGACTACCGAACAGCAATTCATTTTTATATATAAGAAGAAGAAGATTTGTATTCAACTTTTTTGTTTTCGCGATGACTCTGTCTCGCGCTATGGAAAACTAAATTCAAATTTAATTCTATGTCAAATTTCACTTCTGTTCTAGCCATATAAGAGAGTAGTCATGTTTATAATTTTATAAATTTCTCATTGTTTCAATGAAATATAAAGTTTAACAAACAATAACTCTTTTCTTTATTGGATCATATAGCATCCAATTCAAGAAATTTCATTATTGTTTTTAAATCATTACTCAAAACACATCTCATACAATAGATGTATTGCATGAGAAAATTATCGGACATCGACCTTTTCATGAAATATCCTACAAGTCATTCAAGTTTATAAACATTATAAAAATTAAATACGTATATCTTGAAGACAATGTGTGATGCAGTGAATTATTGAGAATGACCGTGGGAGTCAACAGCATTATCAATCAAAGATGAATTTAACACATCATCGATCATCTATGGGTATAGGTAAAATTAAGGTGTTTATTTGTTACTAAAAATAACAAGTTCGATGTACTGTGATCAACTGTGCAATTATTTCTTTGAATAATATCGACGGGTCCTTCGCTTACTACGAAATTACTGGATTAATTTCTTTACTGGATTGATAAGGGTAACGGTTTTTATTATATAGGCATGTAAGTTTAGCGCAATTAGATTTTAAAATTACATTATTCTTTAACCTCTATTGGTGAGGACTTATAATTGGCCCTGTAATTTTCACTTATTGTAAGTTTCTTTGCATTCTTTGTACTACTATTGTTAATTAGGCTGTAAGTTTTACATGAATAAATAAAAAAAAATATACAGGAGAACTATTTGAATGATCCACATTTTGTAACTTTGCTACTGCACTTATACCAATTAGGTAGGTTCTATCTCTGATTATTTTTTTTTTTTCAGGGTATAGGTATCAAGCAATTTAAAAACGTTTTTTTCCAAATAACGGTTTTTGTCATTTTATTGGTTCTACCGGGATACCTAGGAAAATAAACTAAACTATCCGACTTCAACTTTTCATTCCTGTTTTTCATTAATTTTTGAACAAATACCGAGCAGGCGGGTGTCATAAAAAGTATCTCAACCTAGTTTAATTTTACTATATTAAAACGTACCCACTTGACTATTCGTTCAAAAAAAGCATAAGAAAACGAATAATATTTACTAAAAATATTGAAAAACCAAGTACAAAAGCCTTTACAATAAATACTCTAACAACTTTCTGAACTTACTTTTTCTGAAATTCTAGAAAGATACTAAATCGGGGTCAAAAAGTCGACCACAAAACAAGGAGTTTCCATAACAATTTCACGAACTTCTTCACGTACTCTAATCACGAATAAACTTATTGTTACTTTGTGAGAGTGAATTATTAAAAACCGAAAAATCGTTTCTATTTAAACGAAAACGTTTTTAAGAAAAACATATCAATAGTTGGAGCAAAAACTTTGTACTCCTTTTTAAGAACTGAAACGAAGATGTATCTTTTTTAGAAGTATAAAATAATATTATACTAGTTGTCCGCACAGACGTTTTAATCGGTTTCAGAGTCAGTCATTGGACTCAAACTGTTTTGAGTCACGAAAGTCCAAAATTTTTACAAATTTTATGGTTCAAAAATTACTATATGGTCGTAAGCTCGTCTGCTCATATGGGAAGAATAAAACGTTTATAATGTTTGTGTTTAAATATTCGACATGGAATGCAACAGTCTAAAACACTTTTTTGAGAAGACCAACGGCTATACATAATTAAATAAAATACACATAAATATACAGAGTAGATCAAACGGTATTTACAGTGGCACCTGTATATCCGTTCTTGAAAACAAATTGAGTAAAAACATGATAATCTAATTCAAGACATAAACAGAATCCTGAAACTTCAGAATCCATAGGCAACTTCAAATAAAATACGTTCGTTACTTCCTTTTCGAAGTAATTCATGTGAAACGTTACGCCTAAACGGAACCTCGGCCATTTGTCTAAACATTTCAACAGGGGCATTCGACTTAATGGATTGAACGAGTAATGATGGTGTTCAACAATATCGATATTTGTTTTCCGATTTTCACTAAATCGATTATTGAAAATTTTTTGATTGTAATTTTGATATAATTGTGGTTCGATTTTATTGCTTTAGCCACACATACAAAGGCAGGCGGCCGGAGGCAGACGGGTCACGTGATCGGGCGTGGTTACCATCGCTCATGGACCTCTTCACCTTTAGTAGACAGGCCTGCTACCTACGACCTGACTTTCAGATGAGGGAAGGAATAGCAGCAAGCAGTGCCTCCACAGCGCCGAAAAATTGTCACTCTACTGACTTTTCATGAGACCAGCAGATGCTATACTATTATATATTTATTGTTATTATATATTTATGTTTGGATGCATAACATGTTGGTGCCCTTTATAAATAAATAAATAAATAAATAAATTATATTTTCTTTCTCATCGACATTCACATTCTCATCTCTACCCGATCCAATCTCTTCTGACTCGGAATTTCGATGTATCAATCCACACGTCACTTCCAAGATACGAATGTTTTGTTTCCACAGCAGCTGTCCGGGTTAGGGGCAAACTTTATTTGGACTGAACGAAAATAAACACGGAAGAGAAATTCCTCTTACAGTAATGTTATTTGATGGGTTTTTGGGGAATAATAGTAGAACGGAATGTGGAACGATGTAAAAAGGGATTTAATTGATACCATAAAACTTATTAACTTCCTCAAAGTTGAATACTTGAAGATCAAAAATTGTAGATTTCACGTACGTAGATCATGTAATATATGTATAAATCGACGATCAGAATTTCTCTACAAAAATACCCGTCGACATAGTGAAAACTTCAGTTCAACAGGAAAGGTATATTTTTTTATTTTTTTTATTGCCATGTAGGCAGACGAGCCAACGGCCCACCTGATAGTAAGTGGTTTCCGTTGTTCATGAACCTCTGCAATGTCAGGGGACACTGAGGGGTCGCTACCTACGACCTAACTTTAAGGACCCTCCTCATGCCTCGTTTGAAAAAGGAAAAGTCATAGCGCTCTGGGAATACCGAGGATAAAATTAAATTTACAAAATTTGCTAACAGAAGGTATTACAGCACTGTTGTTTTTAATTATCCTTTTATTCGTATGTTTCAACACAATGCGTTCGTAACTATAGAACATTATTTGTTAGTTATAAAATATACAGTTAAATACCGACATAATTAATTAACTATTTTATTATTGGGCAATAAAACCGAAGTTGAAATCATAAGAATTAGGGATATAACGAATATTCGCATGTTTTTGAATATTCACATTCGCATTCGCAAAAAATCATGCGAATGTTTTGACAAAAGTCAGGAGGAAATCTGAAAAAGCCAAGACATAGGCCTCTATCTGGCCTTTAAAAGGAACCCAAACTCTATGGGTGTACGACCTTCCGTTGTCAAGATTATTTAAAGGGGGCTAACAAATATTTGGTGGGGGGGAGGCAAGTATCAGGGGATACTTGCCCTTCTAAGTAGATACAGCATAGGTAAAACAGTATTTAAGTTAGTAGTAGGAATAGTGTTGAAGTGTTGTATAGGTAGTTGAATTTTATAGTACCTATAAATTTTAATAACTTTTGGAAGATACAGTTGACTTGTCAGTAAAAAACCTTGAACTTGACATTTGCATTCGCATTCGCGACTGTCAAAATTAAATATTCGCATTCGATGTCCAAAAATCGACATTCGCAACATCCCTAATAAGAATCATAACATGAGATATTTTAAAACCTTATAACATTTTCTAAGTTCTCAAAGAATAATATGTGTAATTATTTAGTTTTATTGCGTCGTTTTTATTTTCAACGACTGTATTTGGAAATAATATTCATTTAGAAACAGCTACTGTGCGTGTTTTGTAATGAAAATTTTGTAACTTAGAATGTTCTATCTCAGTTTACGTTTGTGGATAATTAAACAAAGTTTTATGTGAGTTGAGTTAGATAACCGATCGTTAGTCTAGTTTTTTTCTAAATAAATTAATTTAAATTGCAAAAATATATATTTATGAGTCGAAGATCGACAGCGCGCCTTTAGAACGAGGTCGAAGGATATAAAAAATATTTTAATAATCGATATGAATATTTATCGATATTGTGACATCACTGGTATCCTCTCGATATCGACAGAGACCTGTCCCTAACGACTGTCGTCATTTCACCATCTATGTTTACATTTTTTCATTATGTAATTTTCAAAGGTTAAAATTATTTTTGCAAAACTCAGAAGTTATCTTACTTTTAAACTTTGAAGTTTTTTTTATTTACCTCGTAGGTAGACAGACGAGCATACGACCCATCTGATAGTAAGTGGTTGCTGGTACGATAAGAAAACTATATTGATAAAAGTTTCGAAATATCATGTTGTTGAAAATTAATATTAAATGGTCATACATACATACATTGCGTACGCATCGCGTTACATCTCGCAGTTTCGCAGGAATGTCGTCCAGCGAAAGCTACTATATTATGACGTCAATAATAATACTTGTGTATTGTATAATTTTGAGTTATGGGCAAGTCTTAACTTATTTATATCATTGAGAAGTCGGAAGATACACGTCGATGATTTCGAGAGGACGATTTTCTTTTCTAAAGAGTGCAGGGGGCGGCGCGACGGGAAAGAGTGCCGTGGGCGTAACGCGTCGCGCCGTCACTCATAACCCCGTGCTGGATTCTGGCCTCAGCCGGAGTTCGGACGCTGAGTGTGAGCGGTTGGAGGTTTTAGTGCGGTTCAACTCCCACATACCGATCCGGGATCCGGTTATTTCCTACAAATAAAAATAAAAAAAATCAAATGTGTCAACATCGTAGTAGTAGCTAGACTTGCATAGACATTGCGAAAAAAAAATAAAGATTTAGGTAATATTTAACTAATTTACAATATCGAAAATTATGGAGTCAAAAGGTAGACGTTGGATGGTTTAACAGTTGTAATTATTTCACTGACAAAATACTAAATTTACGAAATTATTGCACAACAATAACTCCTGTGTAGCCAGGATTCACAGCGGTGACCACCTTAATGACTGAGCAGTGAAGCTCAGGAACCGGAAGGATAGCTAACTTGTCCAATTTAATCAGAAGATGATAGGAGTAGGAAAACATGAGTTTCGACTTCCCTTCTCGCAGTATGAATAGTTTAAGTGCAGTTACAGATAAAGAAAAAAATAAACAATGATTAATTATATAAGTCTTGTTTTGATTGGCAACATAACTATACTGTTCGTATTATATCGTATTCAGAGCGAATGGAGGAAGCAAATAATAAACATATTTGAAATTCATAAATGTGTGCAGTAATATTGTTATTGCTATAACTTTGTAGTCTGTTTGCTTTGTTTATTGCTTTGTTAATTTAGATTTTCTTACAGTATGACACTAAGGACTATGATAAAAACTCTCATGAAAAAATTTCGCGCGTTATCAAAAGGGGGTTAAACGGAATCTCACGAAAAGTTGTCACGACACTTTTTTGTTTTAGACGATTATCACTAGATGGCGCTGTGATCAAAATCTTTTAAAACACGTTCCTTATATTTGTTTTAGATGATAATCGCTAGATGGCGCTGTGATCAAAATCTTTTAAAACACGTTCCTTATCGCTCGTTACGTTATGAAAGAATTATAAGATATCTTTTAATCGAAAGGAACTTCGTTCTATTCGGGTGTCCCATGACACCTCTCAAGTTTTTTGTAAGAGCTTCTCTCTCTAGAAAATTATTCATACACCACGGCCACTTATCATGGTGGACCGTACCTAAACTCGTTTCAAAATTATATAATCATCATCAGCCCACACTCGTCCACTGCTGGACATAGGTCGGATCTTCTGCTCGTCTCATCCAGTTGTTACCGGCCATCTTTCTTAGGTCGTCCCTCCATCTAGCAGGGGAGTTTTTTTTTATTGCCACGCAGGCAGACGAGCTAACGGCCCACCTGATCGTAAGCGGTTACCGTCGCTCATAAACCTCTGCATTGCCAGAAGACACTGCGGGGCCGCTGCCTACGGCCTACCCTTAAGGACTCTCTTCAACCCTCGTTTGAAGAAGGCCAAGTCATAGCGCTCGGGAAACACCGAAGAGGGGAGCTCATTCCATAGCCGGATGGAGTGCCCCCGTATATGTTATACAATAAAAATCTGAATTTTATTTAAAGCTATATGAACGAGCATTAAAGTATTTACATTTCAATTAGCGATAGAATATTCGACTTCGCCTCAATTAGTTTTGTTACGACGTTATAATTTAAGTCCAATTAGCAGAACCAAGGTTCATTCACAATGAATTATTAGTTCACATCCTTCATATTTCCGTTTATTATTTAAGTTCGATCCGTGTATTATGAGTGTTTATTGGAACGAAGTCCCTTATCGCGCGTTATCGAAAGGGAGCTAGACGGAAAAAAATCTTACGAAAAGTTGTCACGACACTTTTTTTGTTATAGATGATTATCGCTAGATGGCGCTGTGATCAAAATCTTTTGAAACATGTTCCTTATCGCGCGTTACGAAAGGAAATATTTTTTATAAGATATTTTTTAATCGAAAGGAATTTCGTTCTATTCGGGTGTCCCATGACACCTCTCAAGTTTTTTTTGATTATTCTATTTTTACAGTTCTTGTTCGATACGAAAAGTCGTCGTGGGATTTTTATTTATTAGTTCGTGGATAGACTACTGTATAATAATTAACTGCTGTAATCTTCAGGACCTTTCGCTTTCCAGCTGGGTCTTTACGCAGGGCCCAATTCAGAAGGCGGTTGTTCTTGACTCGACACGTATCGTGAGGAGGTTCCTCATGCTTGAGTCCTGACCAATGGCTTGAGACGTAGTACGGTGTTTTCAACCGACCGATTCACGGGTGGTGCGCACTTAGAGCTCTTTCCTACGCGCTCTTTCTTGACTCCCTTCAAGTTTATTTTTCCGAATATTCTTCCCTTTCTATGGCTTATAACAAAACACTAACATCTCCACCAGAATTATTATATTCTTAAGAGTGTCAAGCGAAAACATTCAGTAACCCGGAGCCGACCCATATATTGTCTATGGAACTGATAGACTGCGTAGCTTATATTATCTATGGGTTCTGGGATTGGCGCCAATTATGAGTAATGGTGAAAAAAGATACATTGGACTTGCTTTGGATTCAGATGCGTTTTATTTTTATTATTTTCCATTATTAAGTTAAGGAGGTTCCTTGCATACAATTAACGAATGCTTTTTAAAAAAGTGAAACCACCTCTGGTCCATAAAAATGTAATTATTAGATAAACTAAATTTTATTACATAAGGACTAGGAAAAATACGCTCCAATCAGCCAAATACGGATAAATGATCAATATGTAAGTCATTACACTCAAAATAAATTACAATGTTAATTCAATTAATAGACGTCGCACACGACACATGGATCGCGTGGACACGACACATGCTGTAATCATTATAATCGTATTAATTAATTAATTATACAGACCAAATAATTGAGTTGCTTAAAAGTTACAACAGATTTTGTTACCGTCGGTTCTTGATATTCAAATTGGAAAAGTCCTGTATCATGGATGTGTGTGTGTGTGATTGTGGTTCTTGAGCGACGATAACAGCTACCATCAGGTGCGCTCTAAGGTCTCTAAAAAGAATTCCGGAAGATTTTTTCCCGTGCCATTGAAAAAAATTGTTTTGTAATTTCAATGATCCAAGTGACCCAATTATTTTGAGAATTGAAGAATATGTCTGTATTTTTTTATTCTAAGACTTTATTTTAAGTTGAAATCCTTCTTATGTTTTTTGTTTATTGCCATGTAGGCAGACGAACCAACGGGTCACCTGATCGTAAGTAGTTACCGTTGCTCATGAACCTCTGCAATGTCAGGGGACATTGAGGGATCGCTACCTACAACCTAACTTTAAGGTCCCTCCTCAAGCCTCGTTTGAAGAAGGACAAGTCATAGCGCTCTGGGAATACCGAAGAGGGGAGCTCATTCCATAGCCGGATGGTGCCGAACATAAAGAATATTATTCTCTCGCAAGTTACAATAAATTCAATTATCTCTTAAAACAGAAGATATTATCAATCACGCATATAAAGGCACACACACACTAGTTTACGTGAAAGGTAAACATCTCATTTCCTCGGTCCGTTGATGACGACCGATGATGTGATCGTTCTAACAAAGCGAATAGAGCGACAATCACTTACACGACATGCAGTATTATGGATTGCTTCATAGAATCTATATTTAATAGATGGCGATAGATTTGAGCGCTATAATTTGTCTTTTTTAAAAGAGATTTGAGAGTCCTATGCGTTAGGTTAGTAGGTGGCGGCTCGGTCATGTTTCTTTACATTTCAAAAGTCAATGAGCGACCACCACTTACCATGAGATTTTTTTCCTCCTTAGTGGCACGGCTTTATGCGAGGTGGGCATTCTTTACCGTCGCGACTTAGATGTAGGCCGTAATCTTCTCTACCTACCTCCCTACATACTCATATCAACACGCCCCGTTTACCATAAACTAGAAGCAGACTACAATTGCTTTTATAGCAATGTACCTACACGAGCCTACGTGCCTGATTGTAAGTAGCTACCGTCGCCCATGGACCTCTGCAATGGAACACTGTCCCGCTACCTACGATCTACATTTAACACGATCACTGCTACACGAGGCCTAAATGACCCTTCTTGCAACTTTCCTGCGGCAAGAAAAAACGGCAACTTTCGGTGCGAAGAAGATAAATATGATATAGGAGGTGGGGTCTAATAGACCGCGTATCACCCTAACGTCTAGTCATGGTGCGGGCCGATAACACCTCGTATCGCAGTGAACATGTTTAGTACACGGACGGAAGTACTACACGGACTTTCTTTAAGTCTCGTTTGAAGAATTATCTCGCTGATTTTTCCGTTCTACATTAAACTATTCTATGCTACCATTGACTCGAGGAAATGTTGTATAATGTCGTGATTATCGACATACGAGCCAAATCAACCATACTCGCCTTCTCCTCGTACAGGAAACAATTTTATACCAACACGATATGTTACATTTTTTCCGATTACTTTACGTAGCGAATGCCAACCCGTAATAAGGTAATTAGACAGTGTTCGGTTGTTGTTTTTAAACTAGTAGATAATATTTTTGTAAGAACTATCGACTTCTATTTCATGACAAACTATTGTTCAAATATTTATATTGTCATTTATTTCAGAGTAACTGACACGCGCAACTTCGTCTATGTCACAAAGAAAGATAAAGTATATGCAAGGTAAGCGCAGAAAAATGTGTTTCTTAACGATTAAAAAAAAAAAAAGAACCAAAAACCGAATCGTCTTAATCAGTATGGTTATCAAAACGTATTAAAACATGATAATGGTAATAAGTTTTTAAATCTTTGCCTCGATCGAAAGGTAAACGGAAAAAACATGTTGATAAAGCCACTTATCAGTCAAAAGTTTAATTAAATTAAAGACAAGCCTACACACACAAAAAAACCTGAAATAATGTATTAGATAATGTTCCTTACAAAATATACGGAAATATAGAGATGTTAAAAATCGATAACATCGATAGGTGTCTATAACAAGGTTAAATCGATATGCTCGAATTATCTCGATTATGTTAATTAATTATCGAATATTGTGCAGTTAATATTCATATTTTTTTGATTTATATTAAATTTATAACGAGTAATTAGTGCGTTTTTGATTACAAAACTAGATTAGATGTTACAACATTCTGTGTAACAAGTTTGTACAAATTGTGAGGTATATTAACCATTATAATATGAATTTTATGAATAATACTATCATAGTTCCTCAGACTTTTGATCAGCGCCAATTTTAGTTGGCTGAAAACTTGATCCATAGTAGATAGATAGATAGAAAATTCTTTATTGTAATAGTAGTAATTAGTAGAAGTCATTATAGGAAAGAACCCTGGTAGGGTTGCAGTTCAAGTATATCAGGAGAACAATGGACTAAGTTTTCAGCTTGCCTCAAATACTTACTCAAAAATTGGCTCTAGCTCTCGAGCTAATACAGTAAAGAACTAATCAACACGAAGTATTTGTCTCTTGTCACGATCAGACAATAGTAATTAAAACATTATTGTTATTTAATAACACTCATTATTAACAAGTAACGAACAAGGAGTAGATGAATGTATTGTATTTTAATTCATTCGATTACATTCCAGTATGTTGATTGCACATGTTTGATTACTGTCATTATTTTACAAGCTTTATATTAAATTGCACTGGACGTAACTATGTAAGTTCGGGTGGGTGCAAGCTAAATTTGACAAACTTGTCGGTTTCCGATTGAGCCGACATTTTGCACGCAGATGTATATCACGTGACAGTACAATAATATGACAAAATGATGCTGATTTGATGATGGCTTCGGAAAGTTGTCATAGGAACTGTTCTACTAAACAAGATAGACCCGTCGTGTTTGTGCTCGTTTCACTTAGTATAAGCTATCACTCTGCTACGTGATATCCAGGATTTTAAAGCTTGCTTGTATGTAAAACGTAGATTACATGTTTAATTACGTGGGTTTATTTCAAACTTCTATGTAACAACTCATTACTGGCCACTGCTGGGCTGAAATCTCGTCAATAGATCCCTCTATTGTCTGGCATTGTCCACCATGTTTGCCCAATGCGGCAACTGTGCCTAACACCTCTTCGGAGCAGACCTGAGCCCAGCAGTGGGCAGTAATGGGTTGTTACAGTACAGTACAGTTAGTTATACAAATGTAATGACTATTACCAACATATAAGCGCGTAAGTTTTTAATGTCTCACTTGTTACCGCATAAATTGGTTTTGAATTATGATTTTGAATTAATTATACTATAAATATAACAATATTATGTAAAAGTGTAATAATTATATAATTGTGTTACAATTATAACACTTGAAGTCATAAATTAGTTTAACTTATATTTAATATGACGATCTGTACTAGAATGCAAAGAAAAGAAACTGGTATATCTACCAAGGTATTGTATTAAATATCGAAGTCTACAAAAACTGAGGAATGTCATTCAAAATTAAAAAATATAAATTTAGTCACTTACACTATTACTATACGGGTTCTTACCGGGAAGAAGACTGAGGAGGAAGGCAAACGAACGAGAAAGAGGGTAGACAGATTTGTCTGTTCTTAAATGACCTACCCGCAGTTCCTCAGTCTTCCCGTGATCATGGCGCTTGAAACAGTGCTTCAATATCGGGACCGCTCAATTAAAAATAATCGTGGTAAGAACCCGTTTAGTAATAGTGTAAGTGATATAGATAACCGCGAGTGTTTGAAAAAAAATATAAATATAGAATTAGTCTCAAGACGGAATTGTTGTAGATCTAGTGCTAGTTTACATTAACAATCTTCTAATATATAAAATTCTCGTGTCAAAGTTTTCGTTGTCATACTCCTCCAGAACGGCTTGACCGATTTTGATGAATTTTTTTGTGCTTACCCGGTATCTATGAGAATCGGCCAACATCTATTTTTCATCCCCCTAAATATTAGGGGTAGTCCATCCCTAAATAGCAAAACAACGTTTGCCGTATCAGCTAGTATAGGTATATAAATACATACACTTATAAAGCAGACCAAATAATAAATTTTAAATCTTACTAAGACCTAGATAATAATTCAACGAATAATGTAACGAGTCCGGATTTGTTTTAAAATGTAAATTTAACTAGGTCAGTTACATAAACCAATCTTAGTATTAGGAATGCTAATTAGGTCCAAAGCACAGACTTGAATGCCTAAAGGCGACTGTCACAGGTTTGTAATAATTTATTTTGACAAACATAATGGTCTACCAAAATATCCAGTTTTTATTGGAACGAAGTTCCTTATCGCGCGTTATCGAAAGTGGGCTAGACGGAAATTCGTATGAAAAAGTTGTCACGACACTTTTTTTTTAGATGATTATCGCTAGATGACGCTATGATTAAAATCTTTTAAAACAATTCCTTATTTTGTTTTATATGATTAATGCTAGATGGCGCTGTGATCAAAATATTTTATAAAACAATTCCTTATTTTGTTTTATATGATTAATGCTAGCTGGCGCTGTGATCAAAATATTTTATAAAACAATTCCTTATTTTGTTTTATATGATTAATGCTAGATGGCGCTGTGATCAAAATATCTCTCTCTCTCTCTTATAGAAGTTTTAAACTAGCTAATTATTATAACCTAAAAAAAATAAAATTTTATTACAATTCCCTTACTAATTAATCGAAACGAACTTCGTTCATTCGGGTGTACCTTGACACCTCTCAAGTTTTTTTTTATAAGAACTACTCGACATTAAGTTTATAATTTATGTAATTGGATGAGATTATATCAAGTCGTATAAGTATATTTATTTTAGTTGGATGTAATCGCCGTATCCCACACGCCCCGCGTTTAATAACTCTCGCGCAACTTTGTCAGCATCACAAAGAATGGTTTTATACAGTGTATTTGCAATTTATGACATCAAATCAAATATCTCAAAAATTATCAGTATTTCTCTATTATATTAAGCAGATATTATAAATATAAACCTTCCTCTTGAATCACTCTATCTATTGAAAAAGACCGCATCAAAATACATTGCGTAGTCTTAAAGATTTAAGCAACATAGGGACAGACAAACGGCGGATAGCGACTTTGACTTGTTTCACAGACAGCATGTGAAATGTCCTATGTCTAGCGTATTTAGAAACAAGTGCAAAGAGATCTGAACAATGCGTTTATGTAAGCTAACATCTGATTACGCCATTTACAATTGATTTACATTGAGACGAGTGAGACTTGTCAGACAATGGAGTCCAGTGCGATGAAGACATAATGAAGAAACTTTCTTGTTCTTTCTTCACCATGTATTTATATCTATTAACAGTAACTAGAGTCTAGGTTAGTACTTTATATTTTTCCCCGGAACTGATGGTATCATAAATATATTTAACACTGGAAATAGCAACCTATCCAATTTGCATTATGTATGTGTATCTTTATCAAGAAAAAGTTTCTAGTATTTCTGATTATTTTACTTGCCAATAGGTATACTGTACCAACCCATTTCTGCCCACTGTTGGGCTCAGGTCTCTTCAGAAGAGGGATTAGGCATAGTCCACCACGCTTGCCCAGTGCGGATTGGGGACTTCACATATCTTCAAAGAATTTTAAGAATCCTTTTCCGACATGCAGGTTTCCTCACGATGTTTTCCTTCACCGTTTTTATCCAGTGGTGTTGTGAAAAATTGCACATAAATCTTTTTTTTTTTACATTTAGATTTAGAGGTACAAGCCGGCCGGTTTTGAACCCGCGACCTCCCGTTCGGAAGGAAGCGCTTCGACCACTCGGCCACCACGACTTCTAATAGGTATACCTATTAGAAGCCTAACCTATTAATGCCCACTGTAGGAAACTTCACATATCTTCGAAGGATTTTGAGAATCCTTTTTCAATACGCAGGATTTCCTTCGTTAAAATTTTCTACTTTATAAATAAATCACTCGACCACCTAATCTAATTTGTACCGTCATATTAATTCAACAATAATGAACTATTATAAACACTTAATATAAACATTGTCGCAGTTTTTCAACTCCGGAACCAGCTAACCTTGCGTGACTTCGTACTGATTGGAATCCTGACAGCGCACCCACCGGCAAATATGCAAGCAAACTAACAAAATGTTTTGTAGTGTACGTTTTTTTGATGTCCGAAATATCTCGCATGCTTTGAATGTCGTTTTTATACATGTAGCTGCTTAGACGATATTCGACTGATATGTTTCACAAAATATATATACTAATATTATAAAGAGGAAAGATTTGATTGTTTGTTTGTCTTCTGAGGAGACCTGAGCCAACAGTGGGCAGTAATGGGTTGGTACAGTACAGTACAGTTTGTCTCGAATAGGCTCCTAAACTACTGGTCCGATTTCAAAAATTCTATCAGTGTTGGAAAGTTCATTTATCGAGGAAGCCTTTAGGATATATTGTTTCAAAAATAAAACAAATATGAGCCAAATTAAAGTAAACGATTGCTTTCTAGTCAACACTAAAATATAACCGAGTCAGAGCCCAAAACTGAGCCCACTTAGGTAGTACCTAACTATTATGTGATATGGTTATATTAATCTCATCAATTAGCACAAGTAGGTACTTATATAGTTTTTTAGATTCGACAGGTAAATGACTCGGAAAGTGAGTATCGTAATAATTACAAAAGTCCACAGTTTTTTCAACATTCCTTAATTAAATTTCACTTCGGCTACTGAAGAACCATCTAGAAAAGGAAATCGATAATTGCAATGTTAATTAGTACTCTCAGCAAATGCCAACATCCGGCAAGCAAGATATGTACTCAAATACACCCATAACTGCCGTCTGCTGGGGTTTCCTTTAAATAGTAGTTTTTATTAAAAAAAATGACAATGGCCGACTTCTTGAAATCTTGCCCATTAAAAATTCATATTCTTAAAAAGTACTTGTTCGATATTAATAAAATAAATGGAACCCCATGACGACTAACATCTTTCTTTTGACACCAGAATCATTCAAATCCGTCCACCCAAACTAAAGTTACGAAGGAACAAATATTGAGTACCTCCTTTTTGGTAGTCGGTCAAAAAGATCCAAACTCCATAGTTTGGAGTATACAATCCTGTACAAACCCATTACTGCCCACTGTTGGGCTCAGGTCTCCTCAGAAGAGGGATTAGACATAGTCCACCACGCTTGCCCAGTGCGGATTAGGGACTTCACGTATCTTCAAAGGATTTTAGAATCCTTTTCCGATGTGCAGGTTTCCTCACGATGTTTTCCTTCACCGTTTTTAGCCAGTGGTGTTGTGAAAAATTGCACATAAATCTTTTTCACATTTAGATTTAGAGGTACAAGCCGGCCGGATTTGAGCCCGCGACCTCCCGTTCGGAAAGACGCGCTTCGACCACTCGGCCACCACGACTTCTTATACAATATACAATCATTTCCTTACAGGAGTATACAATCATTTCCTTAACCCTTACTAACTGTCGTGTTGTGATACTACACATAAAGCTGTACTCAGTCATATTCTCAACAGTTTCATAACAGCAGTCATTCATAAGGAAAAAGTCGTATATCAAGTGCTAAGTATGTGAATTAGAGTGACCGAATAACAAATTATTTACGATACAAATTCAATTTGCACACGCATAGACGTAATATTATTCAATAGGCCACTCGACCGGTATGAACCACAGATGAACCGACTAGTGAAAGTGTAGTTCATAATTACGTGAAAAACGCAATTGAGAATGTTTATAGCATTTTTTATGTACATTATGAGTACGTAAATAGATTTCCACTGTGTAAGTATTAAAGTTGCTAAAAATTCACTTTTTCGTACGCAATTGCGTGCTGTTGTGGTAAGTGCCAAAAGTGTTACGTTAATCTGTTTAAAACTTGATACTAATTGTATTGTATAAAATATTATTCCACGCTTTTGTACAATCTCACCTTTTTACCACCACAAGAAAGTCAAAAGTAGGTACTATTTCTTTCCAAAAGAACACAAAAACTCGTGTCATACTTACGACCCTTAACAAACACAGCAAATTACACCCTAAGCCGTTGAGACAACGGGTTCCATACAAAGTAAAGAGTGCCGTGATTTCGCACATAATCCTTGCGCTAGACGCCATCATCAAAGTTTCCCTCGCTGCATAAGTAACGAGCCAGACAGGAGGGTGGTGACGTAAGAATTGAAAAGCTCCGGATATTTGCATAGTGGATATACAGAGTGTGTAAAATAGATTCATGTTTTAGGTGAGGTTCATAAAGTTATTACTCTGATATTACAAAAACGATAGACCGAGCAAGAGTGGAAACTAAACCAAGACGAGGAAATTATCAGAATTGGTGGACGGTAGCTATGGTTAGGGAGGTCTATAAAAAGAAACTAGAACAGACCAAGACCCACTAGAGACGACTGATAATGATTGCAAAGGTCTCTAGTGACTTCCAAAAAAACTATGAAATGATAAACCTCTTCATAATCAGCTCTGTCTTCACTTACTGTATCAGACCTTTATTATTTTTTTATTTTTGATTTCAAAAGTACAATTCACTTTTCGCATGGCAACCCAACATTTCATAACCTCAAATAATAGAGACCCTAATCATTAGCTATCGCCAATATTGTACGCAAGTTTTGCAACTGACACTTGACACCTCCCTAATCGACAGGGGGCGGATTCTTTCGAGTAGTTTTGAGAAAGGTATACGAAATGGAGACGTTTTTATGATGGCCCAAATCATAGACAAATATCGAGCCTGTATACTATTTTGTTTTTTTTCTATAGGTTTTGTATCAGACGTGCTCATCGCCATCATTGCTTACCAAAAGACAATAAAATTGTGAGATTGTTATGTATTGTTCTGAACTTTTTTACAAATTTACCTAAGTTTGTAATACCTTACTTATTAGAATTAACATGTTATATTCAAAGTAATTTCAACAGAGTAAGCAAACTTGTCATGGTGACTATTACATACACGGTTTTCTATGTAATTGTGGCCTTATTTGCGTACCTTAGGATACACTGCTAGTTCCGTGCGTCCTGAGAAGTACTGTCGAAACAAACAGTGGGTAAACGGACAACTTGTAGTTTAAGGAACAAGAGTGAACCTTGTCATAAACCCTTTATCGCTGCCTCCTACAACATGTGACATATGAATAAAAAACCAAAAGTACAGGCAACATGTGGGTGTCGCGTCGACCTTGGTGCTCGAACAATGGCCGATCACTCTCAATACCCCATTGTTTCGAACCAGACCGAGACCAATCTGTATCGATACCAGTTCATTTGACGACTTTGAATCGTAGGGGAACAATGTCCTGAGTAGTGGAGTACAAGTTTTATAAATATCTGTGATGCATCTGATTATTATGTGTCGTCTTTTAAATTCTACCTACCTTTTCGTCATATGATTATGGTCAATGATCATGAACACTCCATGGCCGCTTTTTATGACCTGAGCTTACGACCTAATTTTGAGAACACTCTCTATTACATTGGGGTAGAAAGCCCAGTCTTCGATCAGTTTGACGAAACCAAAGAAGTACCATAATTTCTCGTAACTTCACCAAAACTAGCTAGTAGTTTGTACCTCATTTACACATCAACGAAAACCAGCCCACGTGTACTTCCTGGACATATATTACACATATTTTATTAGCTAATTTGAAATTATAATCGAAGCCTACTTTAAGATGTAAGACTACTTGTAATATGTAACGAAAACTATAAAAACACTTTCCCTTACTAAATTTACTATTACTTTGTGTCACGTAACTTTAGATAAACAACCAGTTTCTTTTATTTTGCATTTGGCTTGAATAATTATGATAATTGATGTATTTTTATGTAGTACATTAATGCTATAGGAAGTCTTGTTTGTTGGAATGAAGTTCCTTATCGCGCGTTATCAAAAGGGGGCTTTTTTTTTTTTTTTTTTTTTTTTTTAGTTGGAGGAAATCACCGGATCCCCGCCCGCCCCGCGGGCGGGGTATGTGGGAGTTGAACCGCACTAAAACCTCCAACCGCTCACACTCAGCGTCCGAACCCCGGCTGAGGCCAGAACCCAGCACGGGGTTATGAGGGACGGGGCGACGCGTTACGCCATGGGCACTCTTTCCCGTCGCTCCGTCCCCGGACGCCGAACCGGTAGCCGCCGGCGAATACGGCCACCGGCTCTCTCGGTCGGCGGGCTTTCCGAAGCCCGCCAAGATGGGACCGCGTGTCACCCTCCCACGGAATACCCCGCTGGGTCAGAACCAGCGTGGGTCGGGGAGTACGCGGTCTACCATCCCCCGGTTGCTCTGACGTAAGGGCGTGTTGAGCGAGACACGGCACCTTCTTGGGTCCCCGCTCGCACTCGCATGCGTTGGGGACCCGAAACTCTTAGGGGGCCAGAATCCGGGCCAGACCCCGGTCCCGAGCCCCTGCTCGACGGCGGCGGGTTTCTGCGTAGAGAGAAGAGCTTTCTCTCACACGCCCCGCCGCCTGCTTCTGCGAGATGGTGGACTCGCAGAAGTCGAGCATCGCCTTCCAGGACTCGTCGCTCCCGAGCATCGACGCCACGACGCCCGGGAGCGACAAGTCCGGTCCTATTTGCATGACCAGGACACAACGCTGCCGCTCCCAAGCGGGGCACAGCGCGAGCGTATGCTCTGGTGTGTCCTGGTCACACTCTTCACAATGATGGCACCTCGTCGTCGGCTCTACCTGAATCCGGTGCAGATACCGACCGAAACACCCGTGCCCGGTCAGCATCTGCACCATCCAAAAGGTGAGGCGTCCCTTGCCACGACCCACCCAGTCCTTTAGGACGGGGCGGATCGCCTCGACGGTCCGTAGACCCCAGGTGGGGTTGGCCAGCCGTCTCTCCTACGACTCCATTACGGACCGCCGAGATTGGACCTTCCGATCGCGGACCGCTTCCCGCAGGGGACGCACTACGCCCCGGGCGCGGAGGTCGCATCGCCAGCGATAATCGCCGGTGATCGCCTCCGCCTCCAGATCCCAGGGCGGCGTCCCCGCCAGCACACACGCCGCCTCAAAAGCGACGGTGCGGTACCCACGGATGACCCTAATGGCCACGATGCGCTGTGGCCGGCGCAGGCGTCGGGCAAGATTTGCCGGAACGCGAGGCTCGGCCCAGACGGGCGCACCGTATAGGGCCATCGAGCGCACCACCCCCGCATAGAGGCGGCGCACCGCGTGGCTGGGCCCCCCGATGTTCGGGAGCAACCGACCCAAATGGCCGGCCGCCCCCACCAATCGGGGGACCAGGTCCGCGAAATGGGCTCGAAAGGTCCAACGGCTATCCAACAAGAGGCCGAGGTACTTCAACTGCACCCCGACCTCAATCTGGACGCCTCCAACCATTATGTGGGCGTCGACTGGTGGCGCCGTCCGAGGCCCCCGAAACATCAGGGCCTGGGATTTGTTTAGCGCCACGTCGAGGCCCAACCTCCTTATTCTGCCGACGACGAGGGCCACCCCCGCTGTGGCAAGACGGGCAGACTCTCCGAAGTCATCCCCCCGGGCCACGACCAAAGTGTCGTCTGCGTAACACACGACGCTAAGGCCCGGGAGGAGGGCGCCCCTCAGCACCCAGTCGTACCCGATATTCCACAGGAGAGGTCCAAGAACAGACCCCTGTGGAACACCGCGCACGACCTGTGGAACCGGTGCAAGGTCCCACCGTACCCGGTACATTCGACCGACCTGGCCTCCAGGTAGGAGCCGATCAGCCGGCGGAGATAGAGGGGCACTCCATGCCTCTCCAGTGCCCCCCCAATCACGGACCAGGGCAGGGTGTTAAAGGCATTGGCGATGTCGAGCGACACCGCCAAGGCCACCCCACCCCGGGAGACGGCCTCCTCCGAGAGGGCCCGGACACGTAGAATGGCATCTACGGTCGAACGACCCTCCCGGAAGCCGTACTGCTCCGCCGACAGATCGGGTCCAACCCCGACCAGGTGCTGAACGATGCGGGCTGCCAGAACGCGTTCCAACAATTTGCCCACCTCGTCCAGCAGCACGATGGGACGGTAACCGGCGGCTGAGTCCGCCGGGCGCCCCTCCTTACGTAGGAGGACCAGTCTGCCCGTCCTCCAGAGCGAGGGAAACCGTCCCGACTCCAGGCAGGAATTAAATAGCCTGAGGAGCCGGTCCCCTAGGGCATTGATGGCCAAGGCCAGGACCCGGCCGTGGATGCCGTCCGGGCCGGGGGGGGGGGGCCGTGTCTTTCGCATCAAAAGGGGGGCTAGACGGAAAAAAATCTTACGAAAAGTTGTCACGACACTTTTTTGTTTTAGATGATTATCGCCAGATGGCGCTGTGATCAAAATCTTTTAAAACACGTTCCTTTTAAATTATAAGATATCTTTTAATCGAAAGGAACTTCGTTCCATCCGGGTGTACCTTGATACCTCTCAAGTTTTTTATTTATGTTAAACGTCCAACTATATTTCTTTACGTTTAAATACTTAACTAACTATGAAACATTCATGCAGTGTTTACAAATTACGCGAGACAAAAATACCTTTGCCTAAAATTCGCTAATGACAATTTTTATGTTTGATTACAGCATTTTAAGAGGTCAGTAGTTGGATAATATTTTGTACCAAACATCTCCTGAGCTGTTTCTATTTAATTATTTTCCTAGTAACTTGAATATCATGTACTTAAAATCAGAAAAGCTTACAGTGAACTGAACCATCTAGAATAGTAGTAGCTATCTTTTCCGTTCACTTTTTGTTTATTGTCTTGTAGGCTGACGTCCCAAATTAACCCTTAAATGGACGATTTTTGTTTTACGTTTTAAAAAAATATATTTGTGTAATAGACATGTATTACTGTACTGTCTAGGAAAAAATGAGTACAAAAATCTAGACATTAATTTAAAATGTACTTAATAAAAATTGTACAAAATTCGTTCAGAAATAAGAACTAGTTGTCAAAGTTAACAAAAAATTTAAAGAAGGTCAATTTTATCTGTGATGTTTAGTATGTTGTTTAAGAACAACATTCTCCATTTAAGGGTTAATTGATACATTGAGTTGAGCAGAACTCTGTGGCTATATCAATTACATCAAAAATTCTAAGTACAATACCTTGATTTCTCTTTCACCTGCTTATTAATATCGTCCTATATTTGTCCGTCACCCATTCTCTCTCGTAATCGTTCTATCAAATAACGACGTGCCCACAAAGGGCTTCCTCGTTGTACTTATTGCTTTCTATTTATAAGACAGTAGAAAGTTATTTATGGACTTTAGGAAATTATTAAGTGTAGATGGATTTAATTAGGGACATATTGTGGTGCTTAATTAATGCGAAAATATGTAGAAAATACAGGGTGGATCTGTAACTTTGGACAATCTGACGTGGGGTGAATGACCTGTCGCAATAAAACTTAGAATCACTTTTATTTTAGGAATTGGATAAAAAAAATTTCACCATAGAATGGAAGTCCGCAACGATAGTCGTACGTTTTCCATACAATGTCAGAAAAAAAAGTTTAAAAGATTCAAAAAATAAAAAATAGTGCTAAGTTGTATTTTGACAGGTCATTCACCCCACGTCAGATTGTCCAAAGTTACAGATCCACCCTGTATTTGGTAGGAATAGGTACTATAGGTTCATGCTTTTTGTTTTTATATTTTCAAACACTTAACCTAAAACGATATATCAATGATACCGACACATTTTAGTGTAAAGTTTTAGGGACTAATATAAATAATAAAGAAAAAACTTAAGCCACGAGAGCCTTTTTGAAATTTAATATCGTAAAATGTGAATGGAAATACTTAACATAAACTTTTTTACTAGTATATTGAAATGTTTCTTAGTAATATCGCTTAGGAAACCCCTCTTCACTTGCTCTGCGATTGCCCTGCTGTTAACAGCATTAGGTCTCATATCCTCGGGGGACATATCTTGTTCCCTGAAGATATTAGGGTCATCTGCCCTAGGAAAATAGTCCAGTTCATGCTGGACCTGAGTCTTGGCGCAGATTTGTAATACAGGGGGATGGTAACAATAGATCCGTAAGGGTCGCAGTGATCTGATGGACTACCTGTGCCCATCGCCCCCCGCTCTCTTTATAATAATAATAAATAGTAATATCGCTTTTAAATTTATATCTCTCTTAGCATAAATAAAACAACAACAAATCCAATATAGATAAGAAAATCATAAATTTAAGAAAACTTTCTTAAACAATTGACAGTCAACAAGTATTATAGTAAATTCTACGCATCTCAACAGAGAAAGGAGACCACCTACAGCTTCCGAATTACAATCAATTCTTCGTTGTAGCACAATGGTCGAATAGTGATGCGCAAAACTTATCGATAAGATATCAATTATCGATAAACGTTTATCGTATGTAGACCCGATCGATTGCGAAAGTGAAAGCGAGATATGCGAGCTGTGAATCAAAGCAAGGTATTTAGATACCAGATAACACTCGTTTATAAATAACAAGTGCGTTTTAAGAATATTTATTTATTTATTTATTGATTATAGACAATAAAGTAACACCAAAACACATACAAATAAAGAAGCAATCAAAGTACACATGAGTAAATGTCACTTAAATAATAGGTAAAAACAGCATGCTAATAGATAATAACATCGGAATTTAAAGTTACACTAAGTACAAAAAAGAATAATAATTTATAATTAAAAAACATGTCGTATGAAAAGTAAATCATTGAATTATAAAATTAATATTAAACGATACAAAATACTGATATTAAAATATTTTGAGTTAAGAAAATAATTAAAAATTGAGCAGTAATACAAAAATAAAATAATGCTTTGAAAATAATTCAAGAACTTGAGCCAAATCTCTCTTGAATGTAAATAGACAACCTAGAAAATATCAAGTTCGCGAGATGGGCACACAGAAGCTGTGTTTGTTGCAATTTCTTTACCGTGCAATATCTTTGAACTAGTGAATCATTTTAATCGTTTAATTATAGTACAGTTTATCTGACTAATCGAGTTAATAATGTTTATAGATGCTTAAAATAGTGCAAGATTTGACTAGGATGACATATTACAAAGCGAGTATAAGTTTAAAGAGGACCTCCAAGGAAGTTTGTAGCGAGTGAAGGATGTCACTACGTTTATCGATTAAATTATCGATAAGGATAGTGTTGTATCGTTTTCGGAGGTAATACGTGCCTTGTATAGAGGTCATGACAGAGAATACGGATGCGAGCAAAATCCGATACACGTTTTATGCTGGCCAGTTACAAATAAAAACAAAAGAGTTTAGACATCCAGCTGTGCACGTGACTTTACAATACATTTATGGATCCAATGAAAAATTGATCCAAATTTATATTTCCCTACAGAAGTCAAAGATAAGTATTGCATACATATATACTTATGGTCTTTGTACTATACTTGTCTAGCATCTGATGATATGTGATTAACGTTGCTCATACTGTACTGTAATTACCCCTTACTATTTTCATGCATTTTAAACGGGTTCTTACCACGATATTTAATTAATTGGGTTATCTCGATATTTCAACGTTGTTGCAAACGTCATGATCACGAGAAAACTGGATACTGCGGGTCGATTTAAGAGCAAACAAATCTGTCTACCCTCTTTCTCGTTCGCTCTTGGGTAGTACCACTGGAACTCGAACTCACATCACGGCACACCACACTCACGGTATCTACAAGACTCTTACTGTTTATAGCTCAGTAGCCCAGGCTTAGGTCTCATCAGAAAAGGGCTCAAGCATAGTCGACTACACTAGCTTAAGGGAAAGGATGTCGCACATTTTCGAAGGCTCAAAACCCTTCTCCAATATTAAGATTTCTCGGAAAATTTTCCTTCGCCTTTTTAACTAGTAGTCCCACAACGATACCTACATCCTAACGCTTCATTACACTCTAATAAATTACATAACACGAATAGAAAGCGATCTCCGATGATGGATCACGAGCAGCCTCTGTATCGTAATTAACACATTTCTGACCTCTCTCGTTCACTATGGCTGTAAACACTACTTACGTTGGTCAAATTCTTTGTTAGAAATTAACTGGTTGTTCGGTAAGTTATTGACAAGATGGTTTGTTGGATAGGGACTTAAAGAGACAGTTTAAGTCATGGTATTTATCAACATCGGTTAAAAAATGTTTAATTACCAGAAAGACCTAGAGGAAATTCTTTAAAGACAGGTCGTAGACGGCCCCATAGTGTCTCTTGATATTGCAAAGGTCAATTGTCTCGAGATCTCACTGTCCCGAGAGCCAAACTTAAGGTAATTAAGTGGCTACTCGAACTCTCATACGACGACACAGAACGGATTCTGGAAAATACATAACTACGGTCTTCATACATATCCAGTCACACACTCACTGTCAAACTTTCACACTCATACGCTTTGCCGCATATACGGCTCCACACATATCCAGTCACACACACTCACTCTCAAACACTCACACTCATACGCATATGCACGGACATAACCGCAACACGAGTATGTAAAACCAACTCATCAGGCTTGCACTTTATTTAAATTTTTACTGTATATTTTATTTTTACTTTTTATTTTTTTTTCCTTCATTTTGTTTTCCTTAAATAGTAAGTAGTATTAAGTTTTATCACTCTGCTAGTGATTAACTGTGCCCAGCTTCCACTATGTAACACTTCACTTAGCGTGGTCCTCACGATACAGGCTTTGCCTAGTGTGAGGATCATTGGTAACTTTTCAGGCACATCTGTAAGTTGAATCTTATGTATATTTAGTGTAAGTTTTCTGTCAAATGTATTATGGATTTAACTCACAATAAACATCTTTATTCTTTATTCTTTATTGTCAACAAGATGGCCTGTTAGCTCGTCTGCCTATAATAATATGACAATTAAAAAAACTCTCGTTTATCCGTCTTAATGAATACAAAATACATACGCCTTACATTACAAAATTGAAAAAAGCATAACATAAATTATACAGTACATATTCCTGTATAATAACCTAAATTACAGCAAAACAAAAAAGCTAACAAAATTTAGTTTTGAAACACCCGCATTACATTTCGAACAAAAACTTGAACTGGCAGTCATTATCACTCACACCCATACTGACTAAATATAGCAAAAAACAAGTTTATATAAATATTGATACAACGCGACTTCAGAATGAGATATCCGGTAGAATATTCGTATGACAAACAATAAAGTTGAATAAAATTCTTTTTTCTAGAAGCATTATTTCCTTATTATTAAAAAAAATAGTCATGAATGTGATCAGAATAATTTGACTGAAAGGGTCTTAGCGATACAAGCATAAATAAATAGCATCTCAAAGTTCAAAATAACAGTACAAAACTTTCCAGATCTGAATATATTTCTCGTTGTATTACTGTGGCTAATAAATGAAAATAAATTCTAACCTAGTAAGTGTAATATGCTTTTCGCCTTTAAAATACCTGTCACCTACACATTACAAGACAAATGCTATTTTAAAACAACAGGCGCTTTTAGCTACTTGAAAATACGTAATCTCTATGAATAAACGTTAAAGAAATAAAGAAATGGTTCGGAATTTCTTCTCTAACAAAGATCACTCGTATATTGTGGTATTCTTATTACTTTAAGCTTTATTGCTTGATAATATTCAACCTTACAAGAATGACGACGGTACCCAAGGCAGTAAAATCTTTAGAGAAAATAAATGATTTTAAAAAGAAATGTGCTAAAATAACGTTTTAAAAGCAGTTAAAACTCAAATTTTAAACCTACACTTAAACCATAATCCGTGCCTTATAACCGCCAATTAAAATATACATAAACTATCGATTTAAAAACATTAATAGCGAGACATCAAAACAAAATCATATAAATTATAACATTATCCGTTTATTTGGAACCGTTGCCGGTTCTAGTTATCGAATGGCGCCAAACTTTCACGACACGAAACGTCACAAAAGCCATAGATAATAAAATGACTTACGACGAAAGCCGATTCGAATTTCGAACGACTTCCCTTCTGAAATAATCCTAGTACAATTACAACACAAAGGTGTTAACAGCCATTGTAATTGCAAGAGAAAGTAGGTCCTATTTTGTGAGTGTTAGGGACTACTTTCGTTTGTTGGAAGCGGTCGCACGTGCACTGAGCATATGGAAGTAACTGCTTCCTTCCTCAGATATAGCACGTTCGTAACGCAATTAGTTCACTCTCACGTGTACCAAGTAGTAACTATCGACAGATGCACGTACCGGACACGTAGTTTCAAATTAACACTCTCTCTTATTTTTTTCAATTATTATTAGATAGGTAATTGGTAAAAATCCTTTGAAGATATGTGAAGTCCCCAATCCGCATTAGGCAAGCGTGGTGGACTATGCCTAACCCCTCTTCGGAGGAGACCTGAGCTCAGCAGTGGGCAGTAATGGGTTGTTACAGGCTACAGGCTACAGGTAATTGGTACCCATAAGTTTAAGTTTGACCTCTTTGTGGATTACCTTTTTCGTCAATACAAATTAAGAAGTTAAAAATGAACTGTTCCGCTCAACCTTTTTTATTTATAAAATATTTAATACTTTTTACTTTGAAACACTTGTTTTATCAGCTGTTATTTGCAATCGCAATATTATTACGCCTGATTACGATCTAACCGCAAGCGCTGTAACAACAATTACTGGTAAGAGAGTTTATTTAAATGTTCGTTACTATACACAAGAATTAATTTCGATGTGAGTTTAAAAGAATGTATTCGTAGACTGAAACATTCTTAGACTTTTCTGTCTCCAGAAGTCTAAATAAATTTATTGATATCTATAATTAGGCAATTTAGGGACCATTAGACAACCATACTCAATAAATTTCGGCTTTACGCAAACGACGTCAAAATATAAATAAGTTAAAGAGAGCGTAGACCTAAGTACGCTATGAGTAAGTATTAGTCACTGCACGGATTTGTAAGACATGTATATTTTAGTACATACGTAGTACACCGTGTAGTACACCGGATGAAGTCGTAGTGGCCGAGTGGTTGAAGCGCTTGCCTTGTGTACGTGAGGTCGCGGGTTCAAAACCGGCTCGTACCTCTAAACATTAATGTCGAAAAGGATTATCTCCACAACACCACTGACTAAAAACGGTGCAGGAAACATCGTGCGGAAACCTGCTTATTGGAAATCTAAAAATACTTGGCAGTAATGTATTGTTACAGTACAACACTGGATCTGTAGGCGTGATGCTATATTAAGTAAAGGCAATGTTTAAAGTTCATTTTTAGATCACAATTACTCTCGATTGTTTTAAGAAGTGTTCAAAGGACGACTAATTTAAAGTCCATCAGAGGATATTTATCTTAAAACGTCAGATGAATCATGACGTTCAGAGAAATTAACGACTAACCAGAATAAGCAAGGGATGTTGTAAATACAGAATAAAATTATTCAATAAATAGAGCGATAATATTATGGGATTCTGTGAAATATAATCATTTAACTATTTATGGAAAATTGTAGAAATATTTGTAATATTAAATTTACTTTCTTAAGCTTAACGTACATTAATTTACCATAAAAGTCTATGAAATCGCGTCAACAGTCCAAAAATTGGTGAAGATAATTCTTAGAATAACTATAGTACTTTTTGCAATAAAATTTAGTCAACAAGAGACACACGCAACAAAAAAAACGAAACCCAGAAACCGCACACGCTGTCACAAGAAAGAAATCAACAAAAACTCATAACATCTGTTGCTTATTGTACGGCGTGTGCATTATGTCTTTATCGATCGAGTACAGCTGCGATTGTTAGTGAAACTGCACCTTTCGTTCCATATTCGGATTTTAAATCTTAACTTTTTTTAATGACGTGCTCTGTGGAGTTTGCAATTTTTATTAAATTAAATAGTTTTTATGTAAATATTTTTAGGATTAAATTCAACTATTGGTATTATTTATTGGTACAGGATAATATCTAAAGCAAAACGTGTATAAATTAATCGTATATTTATATGATTTTATAAAAAGTTTATTTATAATCATGACGTTATTATACAAAGGAAATCGAATATATTACACAAACAATATAACAATACAAATTCAATCATCAATTCTGATCATCATCAAAAAATTAAAGGAAATGACGAAAGACAAAAAACAGTCGGAAGACCAAATACACAAACTTCCTATGCAATATGCATAAAATCTAGATTTTTCGATATGATATAACATTTATTAAATAAAAAAACAAACATTGTAATAATTTGATATTTGAAAAATAGTATAATTCCTAGACATAACCTTACTAATTTGGTTTTCAAGATCTAATCTGAAGTTTTTAAGTGCCGTGATTATTAATATCATTAGTCCGTAAACCAATGTTTATCTACATTTGGCTTTGCCGTGCTACAAAATATCTGAGACTTTTTTTTATGTTCAATCCATATTGAACATAGAAACTTTTTATATTTTTATTTTGTATTCAAACTTTTTTGTTTTCCATAGCGCGATGATGCTGTCTGTAATATTTTTCTGTAATATTTTTACTGGTCGTATATAACCATCAGCTACCATGACCTTCAATATGTACCCTCACTAAGAAATCACCCTGTATAGAGAGTAGTCGCATTTAATTTTATTTTTCTTTTTGTATCATTTTTTGTATTCTATAAATACAATAAATGAAGTAACATTATGTTGTGGTTTCAATAATATCCCAACACCTAACTTTATTTCCTTCAAAATATTATATTCAAACTATTTGAAAGACCGCCATTCCCTTGCAATTACGTCCATAAGGGGTGAAACAATAGCCCGTCAGCATTCCTGTAGGGCTTCAACAAAAACCTTTTGTGTTAAGTACTTGAACAAGTCTGAGAGTCTTGTTAAGGTGCTTTCACGGAGATTGTACTGACTATCACAGTAACTTTGACTCGGTTAATGGCAGTACAAATCTCACGTTACACATATTTTTACAGATTTCAATATACTTGAAGATGTTTAAAGTCTAATTTGTCTTAAAAATAGATATTCTAAAAACGTAACTTAAACGATAGCTGATTGAAGAATCATGGTTGTTTAAAATGTAAAGAAGATAAAATTTGATATAAGTACAAGATATGGTACTGAACTTGTGAATACTCTATGACAAAACTAAATTTTAGATGCGTTTTAGATGTTTAGATTGTTTTTAGATTGGAATAACTTCAACATTTGGCGAATTCTTTACAACAAACTGTAAAGAATTCCTAATGTTGCAGAGTACTATAATATTTTTAGCAAAAACTGCCATATATCCAGATAGGAAAAAGAAAACACCAAATGATAATCATACAAATTCTACTAGACCTCATCTTGATCTTGAAATCCACACCAAGAAGGCCAGTTATAATCTTGAAATGAAAAAGCCCGACAAACTATTACCCATGGGACCAATATCGTGATGCACTTCAGTATATTGTACTCTCATGACTCAGTATTGACATTTTAGCCATTCGAGCGCTCTGTATTCAAAAGCTGAAAGAAAATGCGGTGACGCCATATTTGTTCCGCTATTCGCATATGACGAATCTTGATGTTACTCATATTTAATGTCTAACTGGGACGAGGTATAAGCTCTAAGAATCAGATAATATCTCATCTTAGAAATCGTAAAATTTTGGCGAATTTTTAAATGAAAATGAAAATCAACTCATTCGTAAAAGTTTAAAACCGTAACTCTTCGAAGATACTGTAGAACTGAACAGACAACCCTTTGAACCCAAGTTTAGTCGCACGTTGACGTCCTCGTTATAGACGTGTTGTAATCATTAGATCTACTAAACCTATAAATTGCTATATTACTGTAGTCTGTACCAACTCATTACTGCTGACTACTGGACTCAGGTCTTCTCAGAAGAGGGATTGTTATATCATCTCTTTCAAAATCTAACCATTAATTTACAATTTATGTGATTGTACCTTCATTAATATTTGATATCTACTTCAATATCAACATTCATATATCCAAAACTATTAACGTCATTCAATTTTGTTTCATCTCATCACCGTTCACAGATACACATCAAATTTCTAAGGATTCACAAATTTAGTATAATTCCTAGGTCTTCCACTGGCATACTAATACCGTTATCCTATAAGCAGGTCCAGAGATCAGTAACACCTAATGACTACGTGACCGTAATGACAATTAGCTCTTCACATATATGGCTTTAAGCTAAACGCATGATAATTTATTGTGGAGACAGATCATCGTCGTGGGAAACGTTTTTATTCAGATTAGAAATATGTTTTTTAAATTCTTATAGATGTTATGTGGAATAAATGATAAAATTATGTATATAGAGTTTTTGCTTTATATACTAGTCAATAAGTAGAAACGCGTCAATAAGTGTTAAATAGACATAAAGCTCCTAAAAATTGTACGATAGCTCATTCGATGCGGAATGTCGCCAAAAAATATGAAGGTTTGGAAAGTGATTTTAATTATATAGACATGTTGTCAACCTAACATTTTCCAATAAGATCATAATATTATAATGTTTAAACATAGGTAATAAGTTTAATTAATGTTTCGTAGTAGTCAAAATTAAGATTTATTAAAAGCTATTGTGATCAGCAACTTTAACAGATGTAGACTTTTCAAAATTGCTAAACAAACAATCATAGACATGTACAGATTAAAAAATGCAAACAAGTTTTAGAACTGTGCCCAATTTTGGCTCCTGCCACAGACTTGGCGAAAGTAAACAAACCAATTTGGTTGCCGATCCCAGTTGAGTGGATATATATGTGTGTTGTTAAATTAATTAGCTAAACAAGTGCTTACTTTGTTGTATTTTCTTTTACTAACTCACATATTTAACTCGACTTACAAACCGCATTCATGAGACAATGACGTTTTCTTTAGGTCCGAAGAATTCCCAAGCAAAAAAGACTGGTTCGAAAGACGAATGCTTCAAAAGGACACTAAAGGTCGTCTGGATTGACCATACGACGCATACTCATGTCTGATAGTGTTATATGGAACGTGAATAAGATTTGAGGTATCTAAATCTTACTATTTTGTTGTTTTCTTCTATTTTCATATGTTTTAGGTGGTCGAAGTGTCCGATATTATTATTTGGAGACTTTACTCATAGGTGGAAACAATTTTTAATAACCTAACCTTTTTTTTTTGTTTTAGTTGGAGGAAATCGCCGGATCCCCACTCGCCCGGCGGGTGGGGTATGTGGGAGTTGAACCGCACTAAAACCTCCAACCGCTCACACTCAGCGTCCGAACCCCGGCTGAGGCCAGAACCCAGCACGGGGTTATGCGGGGTGGCGCAACGCGTTACGCACTGAGACACACTTTCCCGTCGCGACACCCCCAATAACCTGACCTAGATAATACGTTTTATTATATTTTCATTATCTGTCTTAAGTAGATATCGTCCCCGCCCTCAAATTTACTTTTGCTTCTGCTATTATAGTAAATAGTATTCGTAATAGTAAGTATAGTAAATTAATTTTGAAACTATACCAACATAACAATATATTTCTGTCGTTGATTTTCCACAGAACATATCAAATAAAAATGTATAACTATTCCACTTTCAAACTCTTAACCGAAACAATTTAAAACACGAATCCGATTTCCGCAAATGACATCAGAAACGGGAAAAGAGCGAGTTCTAAATATAGACTATTCCGTGCGCGAAGGGAATTCGGGAGTTCAAAGACCTGTGCCAGACGATCGCGCGATACCACGACCTCGTATCGATGAAGGACAGAATATTGAAGTTCATGGGCACAAAGTTGATGGTTATCAGAATCTGAAAGTACGAGCATTAATAACATTAACCAAGTTAGACATAAAATTGTGTCACAGATAATAACGTGCGTTCTATAGATGCAAATTTGCATTGCATATCCTAACCTAAACTAGAATTAAAAATAACAACCAATATTGATTAACTGTGGTATATTTACAAAATACACTCCAAATTGCTATAATTTACAAGTAACCGACGAAAAAATGTAATAGAATTGATTGAATAATGTACATTTATAAAAATCTTCTTTTCTGCATACCCTTTTTTTTTTTTTGCAGTTGGTGGAAATCACCGGATCCCCGCCCGCGTAAGTGGGAGTTGAACCGCACTAAAACCTCCAACCGCTCACACTCAGCGTCCGAACCCCGGCTGAGGCCAGAACCCAACACGGGGTTTGGAGGGACGGCGCGACGCGTTACGCGCTCGGCACTCTTTCCCGTCGTTCCGTCCCCGGACGCCGAACCGGTAGCCGCCGGCGAATACGGCCACCGGTTCTCTCTTTTGCATACCCTGACTGAAATGCACACCACTGGTCACAATAGACTTTTTCTTTTGTCGTGACGCTATTTCTTGATGAAAAATATGAACAAGTAGTAAAATATGCCTAGTTTAATAAAACGGGGGCCCCCGTCACTGGCGTCCGTGGGACTACCACCTTCCTAGAAGGCTAACCCCACACGTGGTCCCCGGGTGGTGCCAAACAGTGACGGGAGAGCGGCCGTGAGGTTGGGTGCCCGGGGGTAATCGCACTAGTGCGATTACTCCCGCCGACTTCTCGGCGAGTGATGGACTTCGAGTCCATCGCTGAAGCCCGCACAGGGGTGGGCGACCAGGCCCCTGTGACGGCGAATGCCTCTGGCGCAAAGCCGGAGCGGGCACCGCGCGCGAGCACCGTCGCGAGCGATGCCCGCTCTGGAGAGCAAAGTGGGAGAGCAAGGCGCAAGCGGAAGTCCGCGGCGCGCCGGACCTCCGAAAGCGGGTCTTCGCCCGCCTCCTCTGACGAGGAGGTGACGCGAGAGCCCGCGCAACAAGAGGTCGCGAAGCCCCGGGGAGGCCCCGGAAGATGTCCCCGACGCCGTCGGTGACGTCCTTTGCCTCGGCTGTGACGACGGACGGAGAGCTCTCCGAGAGCCCCGTCGTCATGCTGGAGAGCCTGAGGAGGCGAGCCACCAGCGCCGCTGCCAGATACACCTCCAAGGGTATCAGGAGCCAGGCGCGCGAGTGGCGCGAGATAGCGGCCGAGGCCAAAAAGGTCATGCCGGTCGTCGCGGCCGCCGTGTGCCGGGACACAGAGCTCCAAACTCAATTGGAGCGATCGACGGCTGAGGTCGCCGTCCTTAAGGAGAAACTGGCGGTCTCTGCGCAGGCCGAGGCCGAAAGAGAGGCGGCGCGCGCTCCACGAAAGGCGCGACTCCCTCCTCCTCCTCCGCCGCCGGCCAAGGCGCCGACGCGGGCCAAGGAGACCGACAGCGAATGGCTGCCGGGGCGGAGGGAGAAGAGACTCGCGTCACCGCGAGCTAGGGTGCAGCAGACCATCGAATCCCCGGATGAGATGGCTGCTCGCATCAGACGAGAGCTGACGGCGGAGTTCGGCAAGCAAATTGCCGAACTCAGGGCCGAACTTGCGGCCCTGCGCGGTGCCACAACACCTGCGCCGCGTCCCGTCGCTCTCGCCTCACCGGACGTACGTCCGGGTCCGGCACCAGCCGGTCCGACCCGGACCAATACCAATAAAAAGAAGAACGGGGGTGGTGGGGCTAAAACTGCTACCCCACCCCCACAACCTCGCCCGCTTCCCCCGCCTCCATCCAATATGGATGTGGGCTGGACGGAGGTGGTGAAGCGGGGTGCAAAGAGGGTAAGGGTCGATACCACCCCGGCCCAACCACAAACTGAGACGCGGGCAGCGGCCAAGGCGACCCCTCAAACGCAGAGGGCGCAGACCGCTACCCAAAACAAGAACAAGACTCCGGCGGCCGCGGTTGCTCCCCAACCGGGTCGAGCACCCGCCGCCGGGAAGAAGAAGGCCAAAAAGGCCAAAAAAAAGCCGCGCGCGCCACGGCGGGCTGCAGTGGTGGTCACACTGCTGCCGGCCGGCCAGGCGAAGGGGCTCAATTACCCCGACGTCATGGCGAAAGCGCGCGCGGCCATCGATTTGGCAGCGATAGGGGCGGAGGACGGCCTCCGCATCCGGCACACGGCCAATGGGGCCCGATTGCTGGAGTGTCCCGGCGGCGCCGACAGTGGTGCTGTCGCGGACCGTCTAGCGTCGGGTCTCCGGGTCGTTTGGCCGGAGGAGGAGGTCAGAGTGCACAGGCCGGTCAAGATGGCCGAGTTGCGGGTGACCGGCCTGGATGACTGCACCACTAGGGAGGAGGTGGTGGCGGCCATCGCTACCCAGGGCAAATGTGCCCCGGAGAACGTAGCAGTAGGCGAACTTCGCCGAGGCTACACCGGGGCCAGCTCCGTGTGGGTGCGATGCCCGCTTGAGACCGCCAACTCCCTGGCTACTCCTCCGCCCGGAAGGCCAGCAGGGGATCCCGGCAGGCTGCGCGTGGGCTGGGTTGCGGCCCACGTGCGGCTTCTCGAATCGCGCGCCTGGCGATGCCTCAAGTGCTTTGGCACGGGGCATAGTATCGCCAGGTGCACCAGCACTGTAGACCGCAGCGGACTGTGTTTCCGCTGCGGTCAGGCCGGGCACAAGGCGACCGTGTGCTCGGCTGCCCCGCACTGTGCGTTGTGCGCGGCGGCCGGGCGCAGGGCCGATCACCGGGCGGGGGGCAAAGCCTGCTCCCCGTCCGGCGCTAACACCGAACGCAACAGGCGCCGCAAGAGCAAGCGGCGCCAACAGAAGAGATCGGCCGGGGGAGTACCGGCCGACGTTTCGGACCCCGCCGTGGCGCCTAGTGCGCCCGAAGGCGGGGGCGATGGAGAAGGGGAGGGAGCGATGGATGTGGTCCAAACGTAATGGATCGCACCCGTCGCTTCCTCCAAGGGAATTTGAACCGCTCCGCCAGGGCTCAGGACATCTTGCTCCAGAGCATGGCGGAGTGGTCAATCGACGTAGCGGTGGTCGCGGAGCCGTACTTCGTTCCCCCGGCAGATGACTGCTGGTTCGGGGACGAATGCGGCTTGGCGGCCATCCACGTAAGAAGAGCCGCGGCGATCCCGCCCCTGGTAATGGTGGCCAGGGGACGAGGGTTCGTCGCGGTAAAGATGGAAGACACCGTCGTCGTCGAAAGATGGAGGAGGCCGTCTCCCAGGGTGGGGTGGCCTTGGCGGTGTCGCTCGACATCGCCAACGCCTTTAACACCCTGCCCTGGTCCGTGATTGGGGGGGCACTGGAGAGGCACGGAGTGCCCCTCTATCTCCGCCGGCTGATCGGCTCCTACCTGGAGGCCAGGTCGGTCGAATGTACCGGGTACGGTGGGACCTTGCACCGGTTCCAGGTCGTGCGCGGTGTTCCACAGGGGTCCGTTCTTGGACCCCTCCTGTGGAATATCGGGTACGACTGGGTGCTGAGGGGCGCCCTCCTCCCGGGCCTTAGCGTCGTTTGTTACGCAGACGACACGTTGGTCGTGGCCCGGGGGCACGACCACGGAGAGTCTGCCCGTCTTGCCACAGCGGGGGTGGCCCTCGTCGTCGGCAGAATCAGGAGACTGGGCCTCGACGTGGCGCTGCATAAGTCCCAGGCCCTGTGGTTTCACAGGGCAAGGGCGGTGCCGCCCGTCGACGCCCACGTCATGGTTGGAGGCGTCCGAATCGAGGTCGGGATGCATCTCAGGTACCTCGGCCTCGTGCTGGACAGCCGTTGGACCTTCCGGACCCATTTCGAGGCGCTGGTTCCCCGTCTTGTGAGGACGGCCGGCCATCTCGGTCGGCTGCTTCCGAACATCGGGGGACCCAGCTACGCCGTGCGCCGCCTCTACGCGGGGGTAGTGCGCTCGATGGCCCTGTACGGTGCGCCCGTTTGGGCCGAGCCTCGCACTCGGGCAACTGTTGCCCGGTGCCTGCGTCGGCCACAGCGCATCGTAGCCATCAGGGTCATCCGCGGATACCGCACCGTCGCGTTTGAGGCGGCGTGCGTGCTGGCGGGGACGCCGCCCTGGGAGCTGGAGGCGGAGGCGCTCGCTGACGATTACCGTTGGCGATGCGACCTTCGCGCCCGGGGCGTGGTGCGTATCCTGCCGGAAGCGGTCCGGGACCGGAGGGTCCAATCTCGGCGGTCCGTAATGGAGTCGTGGGAGCGGCGACTCGCTAACCCCACTTGGGGTCTGCGGACCGTCGAGGCGATCCGCCCCGTCCTCAAGGATTGGGTGGGTCGTGGCAAACGTGGACGCCTCACCTTCTGGATGGTGCAGATGCTGACCGGGCACGGGTGCTTTGGACGGTATCTGCACCTGGTACAGGCAGAGCCGACGACGAGGTGCCATCACTGTGTAAGATGTGACCGGGACACACCAGAGCATACGCTCGCGCTCTGCCCCGCGTGGGAGCAGCAGCGGTGTGTCCTGGTCCAAAAAATAGGACCGGACTTGTCGCTCCCGGGCGTCGTGGCGTCGATGCTCGAGAGCGACGAGTCCTGGAAGGCGATGCTCGAATTCTGCGAGTCCACCATCTCGCAGAAGCAGGCGGCGTCGTGGGCCAGAGAGAGGGTATATTCCTCCCTCCGCCCAGCGGCTGCCCGCCGACGACGCCGCCGTCGAGCAGGGGGTCAGAACCGGGATCTCGCCCGGACTCTGGCCCCTTAAAAGGTTCGGGTCCCCAACGCATGCGAGTGCGAGCGGGGACCCAAGAAGGTGTCGTGTCTCGCTCAGCACGCCCTTAGCGTTAGAGCATCCGGGGGATGGCGGACCGCGCTCCCCGACCCACGCTGGTTCTGACCCAGCGGGGTATTCCGTGGGAGGGTGACACGCGGTCCAGCCATCTTGGCGGGCTTCGGATAGCCCGCCGACCGAGAGAGCCGGTGGCCGTATCGCCGGCGGCTGCCGGTTCGGCGTCCGGAGGGGGCGGCGCGACGGGAAAGAATGCCTCGGGCGTAACGCGTCGCGCCGTCCCTCATAATCCCGTGCTGGGTTCTGGCCTCAGCCGGGGTTCGGACGCTGAGTGTGAGCGGTTGGAGGTTTTAGTGCGGTTCAACTCCCACATACCCCGCCCGCGGGGCGGGCGGGGATCCGGTGATTTCCTCCAACTAAAAAAAAAAAAAAAAAAAAAGTTTAATAAAACATCTAGTTTTTATTAAGGGACAATACGGGTTTTTACAATATACCAGAACTTTTCCTTTATTATTTCCTCTTATGCATATTATTATGTGAAACATACAATGATGTAATGATCTATTTTAAACCATACGGAAAAGGACTTGTTATTGCAATATTAAATTAAAAATAATCAATAAACTAAATAAAATACACTGCGCAACTTAAACAATCCATTCCAGCTAATCGGTGTAATGTCGTCTGCGTCACAAACGTTTACTACAGAAAACGATTTTTCATTATAGAATTATCATGGCCTATAACACTCTCAAATAACGTAGCTTCCTATTACTAAAATAATTGTCGAAATCGGTTCACTAGAACCAAAGATAACCTACAACATCACAACATTATAATATAGTAGAGATTATACTCATAATAGTGATTATACTAGAATATATGATATAAATAGAATTACCTCTATGATTCAACTAATCCAAGTTAGGAGTGTTAACTATCCGACATCCAGATAATGTTATGCAAGTTGTTCAACTTGGATCTTGGCTTTCATCCAAACTTATAAATGTAAGACGCTCTTGAAAACCGAGATGCAGCTGCTTAACAAACGTATTTAGATCAAAATATAGCTTTAAACAAGATTAAAGTTGATATAAAAATTAAAGTTAATTAAGAAACTGTTGACAAAATCATCGTTCTTGGAAAATGAAGTCGATCGATTATAAAAACAAAATAACACGAGAATAATTGTATTACATGAGTAGATAACCTTTACTGTACTTATTGGTATAATACACACTCAACTGGGATCGGCGACCAAATTGGTTTGTTTACTTTTGCCAAGTCTGTGATAGGAGCCAAAATTGAGCACAGTTCTAAAACTTGTTTTATTTAAATTTTTTAATCGTCTCATATTTTACGGAGATGATATATTTTCGCTGAAAATGCAATACAGCGTCGTTTAGTAATAAAGATTTACAAAAATATAAGGTTTAATTAAAAATCAAAATTAAAAATTATTGGAAAAAATAGTTTTTAAAAGAGGCTCAAACACGGTATTGATTCCGAACGAAGTCCCCAGTTTCGCCATCTAGCGAATAGTGACGTTCCCAGTTGAGTGGATACAAGAACATAAGAATCAGCTACTCAATGAAAGACCAAACAGATACAATTTATGTATTTTGCATACCATTGTACCTTTCGTGTGATTAAAGTTTAATAAACAAATAAATAAAATAAGGTCAAAAAGTTAAAGACAAATACAACAATACAACAAACTAACTCTATAAAGTCAAAACCATGTGTTAAAACATGTAATTACTGACAACATACACAAAAATAGAGTTTGTCTATAGAAATCTTTATGATGCTCAGAGGCACGATGCGTGACCGTCATTGACCGATAAAGTGAGAGTTAATGGGACATAAGGTAGACACTTCTTTGAACAGAATAACATTAATGGTACGGGAATCGAGACGGTTGTCTTTTTAGGTTAAACCAAAAAATTAACATTAGACAGTGAAGTTTTTAAACAATGAAATGAGTATCATGACTAGAAGACCTTTTTTTTTTTTTTTTTTTTTTTTTTCAGTTGGAGGAAATCACCGGATCCCCGCCCGCCCCGCGGGCGGGGTATGTGGGAGTTGAACCTCACTAAAACCTCCAACCGCTCACACTCAGCGTACGAACCCCGGCTGAGGCCAGAACCCAGCACGGGGTTTGGAGGGACGGCGCGGAGGATCGGCATGCTTTCCCGTCGCTCCGTCCCCGGACTTTCCCGTCGCTCCGTCCCCGGAGACTAGAAGACCTAGAGCACTTTTTGTATTCTTAGTTTCAGAACTAATTTAAAATGTTAACATAACAAGTCTGGGGGCGGCGCGACGCGAAAGAGTGCCGAGGGCGTAACGCGTCGCATCATCCCTCATAACCCCGTGCTGGGTTCTGGCCTCAGCCGGGGTTCGGACGCTGAGTGTGAGCGGTTGAAGGTTTTAGTGCGGTTCAACACCCACATAACCCGGTGATCTCCAACGAAAAAAAAAAAAAACATAACAAGTCTCGGAGGATCTTCTGACATATTTTGAAAATACTTTAAATACTTTTAACTTACACACTTATCAAAGAACTAAGTATCAAAATGAGCTTGATGATTTCGATGTAAAATGAATCAGATTGATAAAATTTCTAAAACACTTTTATTGAAACATACTCTTTCAATCTATTGATCATCATGACTAAGATGCGATCACTGCAGATCTCTGAATCTGACTCATCGTGTATGAAAACATTTATCATGGAACAATTGTTGTTACAAAAGACATGTGCTTCAACAGTAACTCGTAAAATAATAATTATAAGGACCACACGCGTTGCATATCTCATTACATTCTAGTTCACTGTTTTAAAGAATTAAAATTGAATCAGAAATAATATATCATCTTTATTGGGTATCGACAGTATACACATTTCTGGACATAGGTTTACACTTGGTTTATCAAATCAGCGAATCTTGTGGAATTTCAAGATCCTATTTCTTCTGATAGATCTCAGTAATTTAATGCTGTTAGTCAAGTAATAATAAAAAAATCCACACGTGCTCACATATTGTGCCAAATATAAAAAATGTGATTTTCAACCTTGATCTTTTAATATTGTATTTTATTATATTTAATGCATCATTGCCGAAATTTGTATTCCTAATAAGATTTATTTTTGCAGTACCAACCTTTTTTGACTATGCAAAATTTCACAAAAAACTGAATATAATTTGACCAAATATTTCTAATCAGAAGATTTGAACCAACATTGTAATTTATAATGATACAAAATTATATTATCAAATTAAATCAGAAGTCAAGGTTTCCTCATCGTTTGACATTTCCTACGCATATCAAATTATCACGAGAAAATGCATTAAAAAACAGGTTTGGTCTGCTTCAAGGTCCGCGAGATTCCTCGATCGATACTATATTCATATTATTTACAGTTTGTCTTTCGAATTACCTCTTAATTTAACTTATATTTTGCTTTCCTGTTTGTTTATTTCTTTATTGAGGAATAACAAGCATTGGATTGGCAGCTCAACTTAATCCAAATTTTCATACCCAATTATAAGACTGCAGTACGTAGTATGCACATACTTGTCTATATCTATCAGTGTTACTTGCATAAAACACATTCTTGCTAGTTTTACTAGGTCATTGTTTCATCTTGATGGAGGTCCACCCACGCTACCCTTTCCGCTAGGTCACAAATGATATGCCGTAGGGGAAATCCGTAGTTTCATTGCATCCGAAAGTGTTGAAATCGTAGCGTGTGGCTATTGTGCTTGTTTTGTTTCGATTTAACGGTTCCTATATTCTATATTACTTCGTTATTTGTGCTTAGTTAATAATCTACAGTAAAGTTTACAGCTAAAAGCTGCAGTATGTAAAATCAGGAAACTAATGTTAATTTGTGTGTAAAACTAATGTTAATGTTAACGTGGTAATAAATGAGGCAATTTTATGGCAGAGTCTGCCATGATTATAGTTTATTGTTGTAACAAAATTGAAGACAAACAAACAGAATATGATGTTGAACTTGTTATTAAATATTCGTAGAATATCTGTGTCTCGTTAGAATAAAATGCACATATTAGACTTTTAATTTAAGCTGATTTTAAAATAGCATTGTTAGGAATTTCACACTGAAATGCAGATTTAGATAATTAAAATCAATTTTAAAAATAGTATATTTTGAAAAGTCTGAATTTATTTTCTGCTTAAATAACTAATGAAAACAAAGTCATGTATAATGATAAAATAGTTTAAGTATCGCTCACAATTATTGGGATTCTCACCAAATCCGTTTTTAATGCGCTAGTAATTTTAAGCATACAATCTTACAGGCACCTCAGTAAATAATGAATCCTTCGTGTATCCATGAAACACCATCCCATTATTCAAAGATGCCAGGAGTTGCAATACTCTGCAAGAAGCAGTTCATTATGGATATTTAATTCGTACTTTTAAAGCCATTTACCCTGCATATACGTTGGATATAAACATCTAGATTTCTATAACATTCTGTAAAAAGCCTTACATCCGACATTGACACAACATCAATAAAGTCGATTTCCTTGTTCCGTAGTTTTTTATACGATGGGCAAGCTTGACAAGGTGAGCTTGTTGAAGATGTCTAGGTTCCTCCCGTATACGCTACAAGAAGGTTCTTCAACATTCTAGTTTATATGTACATAAATTCATGTCATTAAAAAGGGATGCACAAGTCGATATTTTTTAAGTTTAATTTGGTAATTTATCTAATTTCAAGCGTCAACAATATTATAAATTTACATTTATAAGATTTGGTGCTATACGAGTATAACTTTTTTAATGAGTTCGAGCTTTAGAGTAGTATTTTCAGCTCCTTAGTCTAACGGTCAGAAGTACTGACTTTTGAGCCTGTATGTTCGATCGGTGTTAATATAGGTAAGTGCTAACTACTAAACATTCCAGTAGGGTTATTTGGAAAGATTCGATGTTTCGTTCAGTAATAGTAAGTTTTATATTTGTTAACTCTACTAAATATGCGAATACTACACAATATTTAAGTTATTCTGTACAGTAAGAGATATCACCAGAAAAAAATTGTATGGTGTACAAATTTGATTTCATAGGAAACATTTTAACACAACGTAACGTTAGACATTCATTTAAAAAAAGAGACTCAATAATAATCAATAACGATTTTTGTAGAAGGGAAAAATATTTCCCATGAGCGTGAAAGGGTTAAAAGTCTGAACTGTTAAAACGTTTCGGAATCGCAACTTTATCGGATCATATCAATGGCATGTTGATTTCTCGATCCTAATAGCCTGCTGTTTTCCTTCTCTTGTCTATTTGTTGTCGAGAATCATTGTTCATAACATAAAGGTAACCGTAGTCTGTACTAGATTGTTGAATGAATATAGAACATTTTTTTTTTTCAAAGTATTGCACCCAGAATCCAGAAATGAAGTTTTTCATTTAAGGAGTACCATCAAATCCATCAATCGTAACGGTTTTACCTCGTACTGTGGATATCATGGTGCTTTGCATAATATACGAAAAATATATTATGGGAATAAATTATAATTGCATTAATACGATAGAATTAGAGTTCGAGGCCAATCAACGAGGTCGGTAATTAATGCATATATGTCATCTTATTACGTGTTAGAATAAGTGTTTTTTTTCTATACTTTATAATAATGATAGGTAGCTTAGGCTGGTATTCTTATCGTGTTTAATAATTTAATTACAAATCGTTTCCGTATTATTACAAAACTATACAATTCGAAACATCGTAATTTTAATATTTAGTTGACTTATAAAAATTTGTATTTTTTTACTCTTATTTGAAAGTATATTTTAGTTGAGTAGACAGTATTTGCTATATTATTATTATGTGCTGTGTGCTGTATTTTAATTGTACATAAATAACGTCAACTTGCTTACATCGTAAAAATATACTCGAAAATTATGCTTACAACAGATTTTAATAAAAATCCAGGTCACACTATGAATAATATAAATAAAGTAGGCATTTTACTTTACTTGTTAAAATTTTATTTCAAACATATAATTATTATATTATTATTGTTTCATTGGAGACAGTTCAATAGTATTCACCACCACTTACTGTCAGGTGAACCGATACTTTATTTCAGAAGTTTTTTACTTAAGTAGGTAGTGGTACAGTATGTGGCAAAGGATTCCGCAGTAGTCCAACCTATTGTTGATCGTCTATTTTTTTTAAACGTACACTAAGAAAATTCGGCTGGCACACACTCGTAGTGCCGGTAAATTCTTCAAGTCATTCTCATGACTGAAATAATGGTTAAAAATAATAAACAGCATTCAATGAACAATCAAACCGAATCTACAATTATTATTGTTTTCGAACGTACCTGGAAACAATTGAATCACGAACACCGGTATTCTAAATTCGAAAACACTCACTCCACTGTTGTTACTTTATATTTTTAAAATAGGAACTCGTTTGATTCACTGTTTGGGTGGGTTCGTTGTTGTCGCGGGTTAGTTTCGTCCTTGAGGGACGCGGAACGCCATGTTGTGTATAGGACGGGCGCGTGTCGACTGCGCGCGCCGCCCCTTGCCTTGCGCGTGCGCGATGCGTCACCCCCGCGACCCCGTTTGATCCTACGAGATCGCTACCCTATGATTGGGGTTCGTTGATGTAAAATACGGCGGCGGGTACCCCTGTGTTTCCAGTTTCCGAAGCATCTGGTATTTGAAAGTCACATAACGATTAGCACTTACCGTCAGAAGGGTTAACTGATAATACAGACAGGGTGCCTGCAAATGGTAGATAATAGATATAGCCACTTTGAATTACGAAGGACTATCCGTCCGAAACTACATTTTACTCTTTGTTTGAAATTTTGAATATGGAATTATTGTTGTATATTACAAAAGTAAAAAATGTGTTTACTTTTGTTAGTCCACTCCTTGCACTTTGACATCAAATGTGTTCCTAAAGTCGGCCCTCACGATAACTTTACGCCTAACACGATAATAAAAAAGAGTGATCTGGCTGACTGGAACCTAATAGCTAGTAAGTGGTCACGGTGGTTACCTATCATCGGAAACTCATTTTAAAGCATGTTGTAATTCTGTAACGGAACCCCAATTTAAAGTAAGCATTAACAAAAAAACAATGGACACTGTTCGCGTAGGTGTATCATAAATAATGCACTGGCAGCTTTGTTCCTCATACGAGTGGGACGTAGATCGGATCTCGAACAAAATTAAAGATGTCGCCTTTCCAATTAATATACTTTCTGATATGTTTCCAATTATCACGGTAATGAGATAAAGTACCGCACCGATGAAATATTAATATTGTAATCAGTTACACGCTGTATCGCAAGATGGCTCTGATGTACCGCAAGCCTCTTGTTGAGCTTGTTCTGCTGGTTTATCTCAAAATGATAGTTGGTCTTGGGACTCAAGTTGAATACAGCTCATTTAATTACTTTAATGTGATAATATTATGGTGTAAATAGATGAGATAATTTCGTTATCGGCCCTTAAAATACACCTGATGAGACCTGATGGTAAGTGTTAAGGTTGACCTTACCATAAAACCATATTAATTAGACATGTACTCATGTGTAATCTGTGTGGTGATATCAGTATTCGCTATTTGGGAGCAAAATTTCTGAATTCGCTTTAAAAACGTGTACGAAGTGCAAAAACAAAAATTAAATATCTTTAAAGAGAACTGAAAATAAACTCTTAACTATAGATAGCTCAAATGATAAATAATTTTGAAATTGTGTGATCACATGAATTTTAGTTCGTAATATATGAGAGCAGCTAGAGAGCAAAATAATTCCTCTGAAGAATTGAATTATAATAAGGAATATCAACTCGCTTAATAAATTATTTAGGTGGCTTTAATGCCACCCATCCGGATTCCTACTGGTTGCAAAAAAAACATTCACGTCAACTTTCCGTCAAACGTCAGATGTCAAACAGAACAGCTGATTTGTTTGTAATGTTCATGCGGTGTTTCTTTCACGAATTTAAGAATATTTAGATATCTTTGATAATATAATTTGTTACAGTTATTGTATGTACCAAGTGTTTTTTGCTTGAAGAGCATCAGTCATCATGCCAGACGATAAAAAACAACAGTAAGTAACCACGTCTCTTTTAAACATTCAAAACCATATGGTTTAGAAATATTTCATGGAAATCAATTAAAACAATGTTACTTCGTCAAAATAGTGCATAAAGTAACACTAGCAGTGTAAAAAAACATTTTATTTATGTAAAAAAGTATAATATACTAAGTAGCACCAGTTGCTAAATAGTAATTTAAGAATTAGTCCTGACATTGCAGAGGTTCATGAGCGACGGTAACCACTTACGATCAGGTGGCCCGTTGGCTCGTCTGCCTACATGGCAATAAAAAAAAAGTCTTTTTGAAGTCGATTTTACCACATTTATTTTAGGAAACGCAATGATCCCAAAGATCAGCGTCGACCCAAACATGGACGTCGCAATGACGCAAAAGCTACAGAGAAGAAACATGAAAAAATTGTTGAAGAGACCAAGGAAGTTCCAAAAGGTATGTATATTAATTATAGTAGTTAGTATATTTTTAAAATAACCAACCTAACCCGTTAAGCATGTGTAATTTGAATGTCTGAAGGAACTTTGCAACCGACACCGTTCCAACTGATCATCATCCCATCGTGATATTCTCATTTCCTTATCTGTTTTCCGGTTGGAGAAAAACTGGTGATAAAAACCCAGCTGGATTTATGGTTTTTCTTGTATCATTATATCATCTTGATAAAATATCATAATACAAATGAATATGATTTCAAGACATAAAAATCTTAATTTGGTATTTCTTATACATGTATTTTATACTGTTATTCCAGTACTTACAAAGCCAACATACCAAGAACCAAGACCAGAATTTTACAAGAATCTCAAACGAGAAACAGATGAAATCCTAAAGATAGCAGAGGAAGAAAGCAATAAGTATAAAAAGAAAGAAATCCAAAGCAATTGGTCCAAATATGAAATGCCCGTTGAAACTTATGAAGATATTGAAGAACAAGAAAACATGGGTGCAGACTATGAGGTAAGCCAATAAATATACAATGTTGGCTATCTAGTAATCTATTAATATCTAGTAGTAGTATTGCCTCATTGCCCTGGCATTGCAGAAGTTCATGAGCGGCAGTGACCGCTTACCATCATGTCAGCTCATTTATCTATCTAGCATTAAAAAAAGTAATTTGCAGCTTGCGCCACAATGCAGCAACAAGTGATTTGTAAATGTTTGTTAATGAAAAAAGTAATAAATGAGAGCAATCTGCACTCATGTAATAAGGTTTAGAAAATGACAATGCACTAATTAATGCATCAGATATTTATATTTCTTAAGTGAAAGAATAAGCTATGTCTTATAAAAGATAAAGGCACTAACTGCAAGGAAATTAAAACAAAGAATAACTCTTCACACTTTTTATTGATAAAGTCAATAAACAAGTTTACACTGAGAGCACAGACGCGAAGACACGGCGGTAGGTTCCATTCACTGATACCTCCAGCGCATGGAGCTGTACTCGAATTATATTCAATCACTAGTGTGTAATATGTACTCACCATTTTAGTATATTTTTTTTTTGTCAGTTGGTGGAAATCACCGGATCCCCGGTATGTGGGAGTAGAACGCACTAAAACCTCTAACCGCTCACACTCAGCGTCCAAACCCCGGCTGAGGCTAAAATTGAGCACGGGGTTTTGAGGGACGACGCGACGCGTTACGTTCTCGGCACACTTTCCCGTCGCACCGCCCCACTATTTTAGTATAGTAATAGAATTGTAAAAATAATTCAAGTACAATTAACAATGTATCTATCTATGATAGGCACCAAATTTCATAGCATTAAAATAGGTACTAGAACTCCCACTTTAAGCACCTGTTTTCCACGATTTAATAAAAAGAATGTCTTTTTTTCAGAAACTCATAGAAGCTCCTTTAACGATCGGAGGACACTTTCAATTTAAACACGAAAAGACATGGGACACGGACACCGGTCCGACACCTTACGACAAATACTTCGATATTAATATGGACGCCCTTAGCCTAGCTTTATCCACCATACCATTTTACGAAAGAAATAACATAGACAAACCACTATTTACTGAAACAGATTTGACTAACATGAATAACAGAGCAAAAAGGTATAAACAAAAATACTATAGTGGTAGTAAACATAGAATTGATGATGATACAAAATCTCCACATTTAGAAATTCAAGAAAAAATTCTCAAAGACTTGAAATCAGATTTTGTAAAAGAAGAAATCTCCGATGATGAATTAAATAGTAATTTAGAACTAGATAGCACTGAAACAATTACAGCAGATATTAATATAGAATCAAATGAAACTGTGATAGCACCTAATCAAATTTCGGATGTAGAAGTTAAGGAAATAATCGAACCTAAAATAGATATAGAAATAAAGGAGAATCCTAAAAGTAAAGTCGATGAAGATGATTTTATTTTTGCGAAAATTGAAGAACTTCAACCAAAACCAGAGGTTACCAAGAGTGAAATTAAAGTATTGGATGAAAACAAATTTACTACTAAACCCACTACAAATCGTAAGTATAAATGAAGTTAATTATCTTCCAATGGAAGGAAAAACAGATGTTTTTAAGCTTTTCGCTACAACTTCTACTACCCATTTGACGTTTTTATTTCTTTTGCTTTTAACTCTTAAAACAGGGGTATGAAACCACTTCAATTTATTTTCCTCATTCTATTTCAGCCCCAGAAAATAATCCCAAAGAAAAATCTAATCCTGTTATCGAATCTCCGGAAGATCTTGAGAAATGGCTTGACGACTTTTTGGAAGGTTAGGATGATGTTAAGGACAAACAATATCATGTGTAATATTAAGCGATTTATGTAAATTATAAGATTATAAACAAAAAAGACCTTACTTTTGCCCGAATGATTGATTAAATCTAAGAAATAATTACCCAACGGATTTTTTTTCGTAAATGTGATAAGTATTTTAAAAATTCAAATACTTAACCTTTTTCTCGAGTTTGATGACGGCTTCAACTTCACAAACATGGATAGTTCTCCCAATGAACTTGATCCACTTAAATGCAAAATTATTTATGTAAGATCATTAAAATACGGCGAACTTAATATCAAAGTTACTTTTTTCATGTCTTCTGATTTCTGACATCAACTGGGGCACCACCCAGTCCAGGTTTTTAAATTGAACCACTGAGCTCTACAATCAACTATTTACTAAATAACTCTATGCATTCGAGTTACACAAAGGTGTACTCGTGCCTGATTATGAGCTAAAGTGCACAATAATTGTGGGAAAATAGAGCATAAATGGTGACCACAACATGGTCAAAATCAGTTACTGATCGATCACTATCAACAATAACATTCACGGTCAAACTTTTAGGTGTCATAATCTTCTCACTTTATGCTTGACAATCTATTATCTTATTTAACTTGTGCCAAATGGAAAATTAGAATAAATAAACTTACGAATTCCAGAATTATATTTTATTTTACTTTACAGTACTGTTCCTTTCAGTCGAATTCAGTTATTTTACAAAATAATTCTAATCCCAGACATTTGTATTCTTTACAAATCCTCATTTCAGAACATAATGATTACAATTAAAAACAGTGATAATTTGTTCAACTTAAAAAATATTTTATCTTCTTGTTGAGCGACGTAGCTTGATAGCACCTTCCGTCTTCCTGTGTTTTCGGCATGCAATAGTCCATCAGGAAATTTTGTGACACAAACTTAAATTAACTCTATTATTGACGAGTGCTCCATTGGTGCATCACTTTCCAACTAATTTTTATGTCACGCCACTAGTAAATTGCTTCAGCATATCCAATGTGACGGTGTCCAACGTACACGAGGCGAAGAAATTTGTATACGTTGCGCTGTCGGAGTCCAGGACTGTTTCCCGAAGCAAATTGGTGTTCTGCTGTAGAAATGTAAACTCGAAACTCTTGCGGTCTTGTGAAGTCGTGTATCCCCACCGAGTAGGCGCAACGTACGAGGCGACGATCCGATTCAAGGCACTAATGAAGCATCCATTCCATACATTCAGGCTTAACAGTAATACTAAAAATACACATGACAGTTAAGATATAAATTTTTTGTACAATTTTATAAAACTATTCACTTTTTCTCCACCAATTCTTACATTAAAAGTGTTCACAAACAAAAATAAATAAAACTATACTACCTATCTAACTAATGCCAATTGAAATTAAACAATCATAAGTTCATCATTCAACACAAATACATTAAGACTATAAATCGTTTAAAATTATTTTAATATTTTACTAAATTGCTCTCTTGAGCCATTACACTAAAAATACTTGTAGTTAGAATTATGTGGTCCTCTTCCGTCGTAGTGGTACTGCTGAGAATTGCGCCATCCACCGCGAGAGCCATGTTGCTGCTGCGAATGCTCGTTTTGCTTCAAGGTCTTCGCCCGAGCTGCTAACTGCGACACCAACTGGGCCGGGGTCATGTGGGCGATCGACATGGTCGGAGAAACTCCTGAACTACCACTAGGATTAAAAATTGTCTTAGAACTAAGCAGGTCCTGTTCCACAACTTGCGTGTGCACTGTGGAACAGAACAGCCGTTTCGCATCCTGATCTATACACGTTTCTGCGTCGTTATACTTCACGGATTCACGAACAGCACACACGTCACAAAAGGGGGTAGTTGTTTGTACAGACGCATCCTTCATATGGGAAGCGGGTGTCCGGAAAGTTTTGATAGGTTTTATTCCTTTTTCTTCGAGATCCAAACTTGAGATAATAGTATTGATGATCTGCTGGTTTTGCTGAGCATTCTTGTTATATTTAAAGGCCTGCGTAAACTCGTATTCTACTTTAAGTTGCCTCTTCAAGGGTGAGGAATATTTTTCTTCTGTAGGTTTCAACATTGCTATATCACATTTCTTCTTCATTGTTAAAGTTTTTGGTAACTGCATTTTTGACAATCTGTTAACAGCTTCAGCACACTCTTTTAAAACTGTGAAATAAAATGGACTTTAACATTTTTTTGGGTGGATACTAATTTTTGTTTTACTAACACTTATACAGAGATGGAGAATTACTTGCACTTGCAAAGAGATCCAGTCACTAATATCAATTATTTCACCTTGGCACACATGAGTTACATTTACAGTCCATAAATACAATACAATTATGTATCTAATTAAGTTGTATGATCAAAATGCTTAGAGAACTGTATGTATCACTTTTGAACTTTTATAAAAAAAATATTTTACTTTTTCACATAACTGATTTAAAACAAAAACTGTATACATACTATCAACCCAACATGAGGGTGACAAGAAAAGGGAGTTCAAAATATTGGAGTACATGTCTTAACATTTTTGGAGCAAATCATTTAATTTGTAATGAACATTTTTAAGTTAAACATACATTTAAATAATATTGTAAACAATAATAGTTTCAAAATACCTACCCTCTAACTTGATCTGCTCTTCCATCTTCTTTATATTTGCACCTAATGAAGCAAAATTATTGGAATTAATAGAATTTATAGTAGTGACCAATATCAACATATTATTCAAAAAATCTTATATAAATATCTTACCTTTATTTGGAGTAAGTTTTAAATAATCTTCTTTTGAAAGTTTACCCTCTTCAACTAACTGAAAAATGCAAAAAAGATGTGACCACAAAGTTAAATATTGAACAAAAATCAAAATGAATCACTGTTTGTACAACAACTATTACTTTTTCCAAAGCATCATATGGTGTCTCCGTGACGGGGCCTGGTTGAAAAGGCTCCTGAGGAGGAATAGGTACTGGTGGTATCATTTGTGGATCTGGTGGTATTGCTGGTGGACCTGGATCTATAGGCGGTGGCATGATCATACCTGGAGGCTGAGCGGGTGGGTAACCATAGCCTCCATAATCAGGGTACATTGGTACCGAACCATACATATCAGGCATTGGTGCAAACTGATTAGGTTCTGGTATAGGAAAAGCAGGACCTGGATATTGGAATGCAGGGGGGAATCCCGGTGGCTCTGGTCTATCATGAGGGCTGGCGAACATCACGTCTCGGCGCTCCCTAGATATTGACCGTGTCCTGTGTAATTTACGGGGTACAGGAGACCAAGAATGACGAGGGGACCTTCTTGAACGATAAGGACTGGTTCGACGTGGACTCCTTCTAGGGCTCCTACGGTGTGGCCGAAATGGGCTTGCTCTCCTAAATGGCCGAAAGTCTCGATGTGGACTGCGGTGACCTCTATTGGGACTTCTAGGGCCTCTAAACGGTGATCGCCGAGGTCGTGGGCTGCGCCGTTTCACTAACTCACGTCTTTGCCTTTCTCTCGACTTTGATCTGTAAACAGGCACTTTCTCCTCTTCAACAGCAACACGCGGCTGTTTCTTCGTAGTTTGATTTTCAAAAAAATCGTCAAGCTCAGTTCCTGGGGGGCAGAGGTCGGAGCCTGCAACAGGATCAAGATGTTTAGCAAGATGGTTCTTGACTTTAACTTCTTTATCCTTAAGTATGGCGGCGTTTGTTTTGGCGGGATCACGTCGACTTCCCGGCTTTATAAACTCGTCTAGCTTCGTATCTTGCGGCGCAGACTGCTTGCTAGAATGTCTGGACTCATTGGTTCCTTCTTTAGATGAAGGTTCTTTTTTCTTCTCAGTTTGTATCTCAGTTTTGTCGGCCGGCATTTTGTTAACCTGACTGTCGGTATTCGGTGTTTTAGACGTAGCGTCGTCGTTCCAAGAGTCGATAACGTTGAGGCCTTCCATAAATTCTTCTTTAGTGAAGTCGTCGAAGAAATCACTTGCGATGTCTTCTTCATGTTCATCACTGGCATCCGATGTAGTCTTCTTGTTAGTAGAATCAGTCATTACAAAAAATAACCTTATTGAATAATTGCAGACAGTTCAAGTTGGAGGTTTACAAAAAATCGATGCTTGCTTTGGACCACGTTACACTGAATCTGCAAATATTAAAGAACAAAAAAACATTATTCAAAGAATAATTTAATGTTGATGAAGAGTTGCCGAGCCTCTAAAGGTAGACTCAAATAATAGTTTCTGTAAAAACTGAAATATCTTGAAAACCTCTACAGAAGACGGCGTCTCACTTTTTCGTTTTTGATTAGATTTTTAAGACGTCACTGTCATTTCAACTGTCACGAGTTTTTGAGATGTCAAACGTATTCAAAGTGAAGTGATGGAGAAGAATCGAAATTTTTATCAATCGATTGTAGTTATAGTTTAATCGATAGAGTGTTGGGCACTATTTGAAATAAATGCCTCTTGTCGTTTATTTTATGAATAAAGATATTGATGATGAATATGATATTGGTCATAAATACTTACAAATTCAATGTGGGTAGAAGAGCGTTCCGTTTAAAAGCGATTTAGAGAATTATGAAAACGATTTTACCCGACCGATTTTTATAATTTTACGTAAGCCAATTTTTTTTGGCTTTTCACAACCCTACTAATTTTCTCAACCCTAGGTCGAGTTTGTGAAAAAAAATACTTTTGACAGTTTATTGAAAAACATTGAAAATATTGCGCGTTTTTAAAAGATATTGTTACTAAAAGTGTGTATAATGTGTGGTTATTTCTAAAGATATATAAAATCAGAATGGAATGCACACAGAAATTAGAATGTACCCAGGACCTGTACAGGACTCAAAGGGAACACATTCAACCCGAACAGGTATGTCAACAAACAAAAATATTTGATCATATTTTACAATGTTTTATTTATTTAACTAGTTGAATAGTAACCTAGCATATTTACTAGCAACTTCTGCAGTAATGCAGAATATTTTTTTTCAATAATTTCATACATTTTAGATGGATACTATAATTATTTCAAAACATCATGTATTTCTTCATCACACAATGTTATAATTACAGCAAACAAATTCAGATTAGGTTCTAAGGTTCAGAACTAATAATTTAACTAATTAACAATCTAATATATATTATAAAGGCGAAAATTTGTAAGTATGGATGTATGTTTGTTACTCTTTCACGTAAAAACTACTGAATGGATTTGAATGAAACTTTACCACTATTGTATAGCTTATACATCAGAATAACACATAGGCTACAATTTTTCATAATACGGGACAAACCTGAAGTCCACGCGAACGCAGTTGCAGGCAAAAGCTAGTATTTAATAAAACTAAGTAATTACATTGTTTTTTTTTTCAGGTTGGATTCCTAGGTATAAACAGCATGAAATATCCAGTATTGAAGGGTCCAAATAAAATCGGAAGGGATCCATCTTGCAGTATTGTTATCAATCAGAATGTAAGTTTAAGCACCTACTTTTACATACTTAAAAATAAGATGTAAGATTATGTTTTGGCAGCAATTCGTCGCCTTAGTGCTTGTTTGGCTAATCTGTCATTTTTACGAAAATGACTTTTTAATGCAGTATTAGTATAAAGAATAAAATTTCCATCCGACTGGTAAAATATTTTCTTAAATTATTCAATTCTAAAACAATACAAATCTCATTTCAATTTTTTTCTCAACACGGCACTTAACGAAAATTCTGAGCTTGTTTGCTGTCTCCTGTAAATTTTGCTCGAGTGCAGATTGGCCAAACAAGCACTGAGGCGACAAATTCTTTTCAGTTGACATCTCACCATAAAATATTAAAAACACAACTTCCCCACCAATTGAAAATGCCTGTAGTCAGTGTAGTCATGAATATTGAGTAATATCGATGTCTTATGTTTGTACTAAATGATCAATGTCTGGAAACTCTTACTTCAACAATATTTAATGTTTCATAAATGACTACAATGACAATTTTGGAAAACAAATCAGTTTACAATTATAATTAGTAATTTGGTTTGATATTATCCACCATGAAAAACTAAAAAATAAATATTATTACACTTCTTCAAGTTATTAATTGATTTCACAAACTCATTCATTTTGTTTTTATTTTCAGTGTATCTCCAGACATCATGCTGTAATAAACGTGTTGAATCAGAACAGCTTCATGATAATGGACCTAGATTCAACTTCTAGAACTAAAGTATATGGAGTAAGTATGTAGTTACTAAATTATCTAAGTCTAATTTCTCTAGTAACTTGAAAATACTTCTACTACAATTTCCCTTTTTTTTTATTTATTTCAAAATATGTGATTGAGCCTACAGCCCATCTGAATACTAAGACCTAAAGAATAATAATACCTAAAGAATAATACTAAGTTTAACTCTTAAAAGTATTACAAATCTGATGTTAAACTCAATCTTAGTATTATTCCTGTACCAACCCATTACTGCCCACTGTTGGGCTCAGGTTTCCTCAGAAGAGGGATTAGGCAAAGTCCACCATGCTTGCCCAGTGCGGATTGGGGACTTCAAATATCTTCAAAGGATTTTTAGAACCCTTTTCCAATATGCAGGTTTCCTCACGATGTTTTCCTTCACCGTTTTTAGCCAGTGGTGGCTTAGTATTATTCATCATATTCCAAATTGACCATCAGTCTACTAAAGAAGACCTTACAGATTTTCTTACTGCTGCTATAATTAGTTTATAATTAAAAATTACTTCACATCTGACATTCCACTCATTTTTAAAGATATAAAACATTTCAGAAAACTCTCCAGCCCTACATTCCACAACCACTTCAAAATGGCGACATACTACAGTTTGGGAATGTGATTGGTATATTCAGACTGTTAGAGGAGGAAGATGACTTGCCGATGACACAGGCTGTCGATGTTCCCGATACTCCGATACAGCCGAAATTTATATCCAAAACAAACAGCGGTCATACAATTATACCGGAGTCCCCTGATGTTAGTGATAAAGTGAGTAGACATGCTAATTTGCTGTGTAAACATTCTTTTTAATGCTGTCAAATTGCTGCATCATGTTAACTGTATTATTGCCCATTATTGCCCATCATAATAGTGCAGTGTAGGCATATGCCATCACACCTAGCCCAAGTTGATAAATATTTTAACTAAGAAAGTAATATCAGCACATAGTGACATCTTCGTTTCTTCTTATCACATGTCAATTCTTTATTAACTTTGAAAGAAAGTGATGAAAAATGTATTGAAAATGTTTCTCGGTGTTTCAGGAGGATTCATTTATAAAAGCATCACAACCTAGGCATAAACAATTCAAAAACGATAATGTACATTTTGTGAAATCATCAAAGAACACAATCGCAATTCAACCAATCGGTTCCAATAAAATTGACAATGTTTACTGGAATTCATCAAGAAAATCTGAATCTTTACATCTGTCTATGAACGATTCCACCACAGGGCAACCAAGCACAACAAATAGTTCTAAAAACGACACTCACATTACTGACATACATGAAATGGACACACAACCAGCCCTTCCGAATTCAAATAAAAGTATCGATTCTATACACCCTGCAGAAACACAACAGATTAATAAAGAAAATCATGATCCCGATTCTATATTTAGTATGAACACACAACTCCCAATAAACGCGGAAAGATTACCAGTTTCAACGCAAGTTGGCAAAAGTTTGAACCAAGGCGATGTCCAACTCAATTTATACGCGTCCCACAACGAAAATGATGATAGCATATTCGAAGCTGCCACACAATTTATTGCCAATGAAAATCCACAACCCACTGATAAAACCAAAGAAACTAATAATAACAAAGCAAAAGATGATTTAAATAGATCTAATATTGAGCTGGAATTTGAGGATATTGATAACGAACTTTTAGATGAGTGCTTCGAATCACAATCTCTTATACCGACCGAAGATATACAGGTTATATCTAAATCGGTACCTAAGGTTTCCAGCAATGTTAGTAATATGTCTAAATCGGTAAATTCTTCACACACTGATAAACCACAATCAAAGTCCTCATTGGCTGAAAATAATGATGATTCAACTGACTGTGAAGATGATGACGATATAATAAGACCAAATAGATCAAAATCACCTATCATAAATAGTCCAACCATTGAGAAAAAATCTAAGCCCACAAATAATTCTCTAAACAAATCTTCAAAAAACAATGACATTTGTTTTGAAGAAATGCTGACACAAGTCATAGGAGAAGAAGATGAAATTCTCACACAAGTTATAGAAATTAATGAAGAAGTTCCCAAAATTGAGGTTACGAATAATGATGATATTGAAGACTTACCAACACAAGTCATTATAGAAATTGATGAAAACAAAGACACAAGAAAAAGTACAATTGAACAGTATTCCGAAGAAGTCGTCAGCCCCTTTAAAATGCCATTGCGTTTCAAGAAAAAACCGCAACTCGCATCGCCTAAGCCAACAGTCGAGAAAAAGGAAGTTATCAATGAAAATAATGATAAATATTATCAATCGACGCAAGAAGTTATAAACGATCTATGTTCCCAAAACAAAGATACTTCCCCTGTACATAAAAGTAAGAAAGATATATCAAAAAACAAAGGTTTACTCGCTGAATCGCCAGGAAGTAGCGAAAGTGAAGAAAAAGTAAATCAGTTTGTGACTAGTTTATCAAAGAGTCAAATAAATAATATGATAGGAGTAGATTCTGCAGATATCTTAAATAAATCTACAGATTCTTCAGATTTTGATTGCACTCCTAAAAAAGTGAAACCACTCGATATTATGGACGTCGAATTACCAAATACACAAGAGATAAAAGAAAGTCTAAGTAAATATCCAAATCAAAATACAGATGATTTGTCTACAGATTCTGAGGTTGAAAATGTTGTAGAAGAACTATGTGATCCATTTTTATTGAAAAAGAAGAAACAGAAAGTAGAAAATACGAGAAAGAACTTAAATGAGAAATTTGAAGAATTATCTACTAAATCAAAGCGAACTCGTAAACCAGCTGCTAAATTACAAGATTGTTGCGAAAATCATGAATCAAATCAAATTAAAATAGACAAACAAAGTCCCGAAACAAAGAACAATAGAGATAAAAAATCCAAAAGTGATTCAAGTAAAAATTCTAAACAAGACAAAACGAAGATTAGCAAAAACGAAAAGAAAGACAGAAAAGACACGTCAAACACAAAATTAAATTTAAGTGAGCAATCTAGAAGCAAAGAAAAATCTACCGATAAGTCAAATAAATCTCCAACGAAATCTACAAATACCTCGCGTGATACAAAACGAAGCAAAGTAATTGAATTAGAAATTGAAGATAATAGTAGAACAACACGCAATAGTAGAAGTAAAACTAAAGCCACCAAATCCGAGAAAACCACTGAAAAAGACGAAACCGTAAGAAAATCAAAAAGAAATGACATCAAAAATGAAAAGCGAGATGTATCAAATTCTTCGACAGAAAGAAGCAAACACTCTGACATAAGTAAAGAGAGAAATTCTTTTAAAATACCAATCGCACCCGAAGAAAGTAGATCGACTAGAAGTAGAAAAAAAGAAAAAGAAAAACCAGACAACATAATCGATATCACAAACGATACTCACGATGAATCCGATGTCAAAGTGCGGCGAAGTAAACGACAAACAAACAAAACAAACGAAAGTACTCAATTAAAATCGATATTAAAAAAATCGAATGATCAGAGTATTGTTTACAATGAATCGATATCTTCAAACGAAGAGGTGAGAGTTTCCAAAAGGCCAGCCATTACATACAGTAATGGGCCTAGTTCGAAAAGAAGTAAAGTGGATGTTAACTCCAGTGTAAATTTAAGGCCGACTCCATCTAGAAATGTGAAGACCCAATACGTTCTGTTCACTGCCTTTGCAAACGATGAGGTCAAAGCTAAATTGGAGAACTTAGGTATGTGTAATCTTTAAGATATTTTAGAGTATTCCTATATTACAATAAACACCAAAAAAAAACTTGAGAGGTGTCAAGGGACACCCGGATGAAACGAAGTTCCTTTCAATTAATTAGTGAGGGAATTGTAATAAAATTTTATTTTTTTAAGTTATAATAATTAGTTTAAAACGTTTAAAAACATCCCTCTTCTGAGGAGACCTGAGCCCAACAGTGGGCAGTAATGGGTTGGTACAGTACAATACAGTACAGTTTAAAAACACGACAGACGTTTTAAACTAACTAATTATTATAACTTAAATAAATTTTTTGATCACGGCGCCATATAGCATTAATCATATAAAACAAAATAAGGAATTGTCTTAAAAGATTTTAATCACAGCGCCATCTAGCGATAATCATCCAAAACAAAAAGAGTGTCGTGACAACTTTTTCATAAGAATTTCCGTCTAGCCCCCTTTCGATAACGTGCGAAAAGGAACTTCGTTCCAACACCAAAAAAATATATTGTTATTAAATATAACCAAAGAGACTCGCACTTGAGCACCTAAGAAGAAAGCTTTAGTAGAATTTTTATAATATGAATGAATGTTTATGAGCGACAGTAAAAAGAAGCATGTAAAAGGCATTACTCTATTATCTTACTGAGATTATTCAGTTAATGAATTTTCATGATAATAAACATCGGATTTTTTTTTTATCGCGTGATACATAAATGAGCCTAAATTGTGTAAATAGTTATGTAGTAAAGGTGGGGGCGGCACGACGGGAAAGAGTGCCGATGGCGTAACGCGTTGCGTCGTCCCTCATAACCCCATGCTGGGTTCTAACCTCAGCCGCGGTTCGGACGCTGAGTGTGAGCGGTAGGAGGGTGGATCCGGAGGTGGGATCCGGTGATATCCTACAACTAAAAAAAAAATAAAAAATTAATGTAGTAAAGGTATAGGCCATCTGTTGCCAAAATTTGTATATCTTCGCTCTATTTCTTCGGTGTTTTGAAACGGCTAGGTCGATTTTAATGAAACTTTTACTATGGCTACTTTGATTTTCACGTAGACGTAGTGATGTTTAAAATTATTCTTGCATTGAATTTGGTCTAATACATTTTGGCAGGTGCTGTAATAGTTACCGATATATACAAGTGTACGGTTGTGTTGACGCATCAGATCAAACGAACGTTCAAACTGTTGTGCGTGGTCGGGCTGGGGCGGCCCATCGTCGGACCGAACTGGGTCCAAGCTTGTGCCGATAATAACACGATCGTTGGTATGTATGAATATTCTAAACTTTACATTTTAAGTTGCAGTAGCTCATGCCCTTTACAAATCGTTTCATCACGGCTTCTTTTTTGAAAAGTAAACAGATTCTATGAGTTTTATAATTACATAGAAACTTGTCCTTTTCTAAATGAGTCGCCATTATAATGTCGCGCCTTACCTTCAAACCCCGTGCTGGGTTCTGGCCTCAGTCGGAGTTCGGACGCTGAGTGAGCGGTTAGAGGTTTTAGTGTGGTTCAACTCTCACATATTAATAGGTGATTTCCTCCAACTGAAAAAAAAAGCATTGCAGAGGTCCATGAGCGACGATAACTGCCCCCAAAAACACAAATACTCACACTTGACCTGCTCAAACAAACAGCTATATACCGATTATACAAGATACCTTCACTAATATCTGTAAATATCAAAAATCATGATAATGGTTTATTTCAGATCCCTGGTTATATTTATTAAAAGATGAGACAGCAGAGAAAAGGTTCAGTTTCAGTCTACACAGGACACTGACGGGCAGAAGGAACTTCTTGAAAGGATATAATGTGTTTTCAACACCGAGTGTCATGCCCAGCGCTTCTGAGATGAAAAGTGAGATAGAAAGTAGCAGTAGTTATGATGATAATACTTTATTATAATGTAGCTTCAGTTGTCACCTATTAAAAAAAATAGAACAATTTTTTTTTAGCCAAATTAGGCTAAAATTTGCCATTTCAAATTTCAATTTCAAATTTGGCTCAAAAACGTCGCCAAATGCATCGCCATCTTCTAACGTCACTCACAGAGTAAACAGCGGTGTAAACACTACGATTTGCTAAGGGGTTTACTGTAGAGGTGACGTCATATTACAGCCATCATGGCGGATAGCGTTTTTGTCATTCGAAGCACAGATAAAAAACACGAATTTTAAAATTGGAATATAAAATATATTTTGCGTTTTTATGAGTAGAAATCAACATTAATCACTGAGTTTTTCGTAAATCTATCAAAGTATGATAATTTTATAGTTTTATTTGCTTGGTGCGTAATAGCCTATTGAGCGATAGAGGGCGAGAATGCATATTGTGTAGGGGTGTGCGAATAATTCGAACTCACTAATTATTCGTTCCGAATCGAATACGAATATTCGATTCGAAACTCGAATCGAATAATTCGGATCTTCGAATTATTCGAAATTTTTCGAATATTCGTCGAACTTCGAATAATTCGAAGATTCGAATTTCGAATCGAATTTTAATATTCGATTCGATTCGAACGATATTCGCACACCCCTAATATTGTGTTCTCTGGATCAGCGTTACCAACCCTACTGTTTTAACAGTAGATTTGCTGTTTTCACATTGATGACCATGTTTTCTGTTTCATTCCTATTTTCTACTGTTTTTCGCGTTCAGCGCCACCTAATACACTACTATGCAAACATTTTTTGATAACCACTACGCGATAAAACGCAATGATAAACCACTACGTAATAAAACGCATTGACACTAGATGGCAGTATCTTCTTTATGTTTTTATGCACGGGGGAATCCCTATTTATGAATAACAGCTACACCGTATTGCGTAGGTATTGTTTTATAGTCACAAGTCACAACACCCTGAACAGTTTCTTTGAATTGCGGCGTCTATTTTGAAAAAATATTGAAGATGAGGCAATTGAAAATGAAACTGAAAAATAATTTTACTTTGATTTTTGTTTTATGTTGCTGTGATTATAAATAATTACCTATATCAATTGATGTGAGTTCTAGTCACTAAGAAAGTTGTTTATTATTTAATTATATGAGCCAAATTATGAAATCTGCCTTTTTTTCTTTTCCTACCGCTTTCTACTACCGGACTTGTCGCTCCCGGGCGTCGTGGCGTCGATGCTCGAGAGTGGCGAGTCCTGGAAGGCGATGCTCGACTTCTGCGAGTCCACCATCTCGCAGAAGAGGGTGGCGGGGAGTGCGAGGGAGAGAATTTATTCTTCTCTCCGCCCCGCAACAACCCGCCGCCGTCGAGCAAGGGGCCGGAACCGGGATCTCGCCCGGAATCTGGCCCCTTAAGAGTTTCGGGTCCCCAATGCATGTGAGTGCGAGCGGGGACCCAAGAAGGTGTCGTGTCTCGCTCAGCACGCCCTTGCGTCAGAGCATCCGGAGGATGGCGGACCGCGCTCCCCGACCCACGCTGGTTCTGACCCAGCGGGGTATTCCGTGGGAGGGTGACACGCGGTCCAGCCATCTTGGCGGGCTTCGGATAGCCCGCCGACCGAGAGAGCCGGTGGCCGTATCGCCGGCGGCCGCCGGTTCGGCGTCCGGGGGCGGCGTGACGGAAAAGTGTGCCGAGAGCGTTACGCGTCGCGCCGTCCCACAAAACCCCGTGCTGGGTTCTGGCCTCAGCCGGGGTTCGGACGCTGAGTGTGAGCGGTTGGAGGTTTTAGTGAGGTTCAACTCCCACATACCCCGCCCGCGGGGATCCGGTGATTTCCTCCAACTGAAAAAAAAAAAAAACCGCTTTCTACTGTTTTTTTTTAGGCGATTTGTGGTTTTTTAGTTTTTTGAGGTTGGCAACACTGCTCTGGTACATCCAGAGCAGTATATATTTTCTTTCATCGCTAATTTTACACGACATGTGCTGTTTCCGAGCCAACGACATCAAAAGACTACCAATTTCTCATTTTTGTTTAGTTAAGTTGATGCCATTTTTAAAGTCTAATCCTGTATGTGAGGAATGAGATTATTATGCACTCAAACTTTTCACATGCATCTGCCGGCTTTTCTTTCAAGTAAAAATATAAAAAAAGTATTTGTATTTCCAATGGTATTTTTAGTAACTTGAAATTATTTTTTCAGTGATAGTCGAATGTTCTGGAGGTACTTGGAAGGAAGGCGGTCGCAATTGGATTTGCGTCTCGTCCATGGCGGACAAACATCTCTGGTCGTCGATCAAAAAACGCGGCGCCATCTTGGTTTCAACGGAATTCATTCTTCAAGGAGTCTTGCAACAAAAAGTTAATATTGAAGGGACTGCGTTACCCGTCGACTAGTTTTAGTGTTATACAAAGAATTCCAGATGAAACATATAATAATATGTGTAAGGTATATTTTCCAGATGTTTAACTAATTACCTGTGGATGATAAATGTCACATAGAAACTACAGGCTCAGTACCGGCAAGTTGCAACTTGGAACTATACTAGCCATGTTGAATTTCAATTGGGGTCAATTAAATCATGGAGTTTTTTTTTTATTGCCATGGCAGACGAGCCAACGGGCCACCTGATCGTAAGTGGTTACCGTCGCTCGTAACCTCTGCAATGTCAGGGGACATTGAGGGGTCGCTACCTACGACCTAACTTTAAGGACCCTCCTCAAGCCTCGTTCGAAGAAGGACAAGTCATAGCGCTCTGGGAATACCGAAGAAATCAAATGAAAGAAGTTCAGTGAAAAAATAATGAACAATACACATACAAGACAGACTATGGATTAGAGTTAATTATAAAGTAATGTACAAAATTGATAAACATTATGTATTTCGGAAACACGGGTCTTTTGATTTTTAAAACTACAATAAAATTAGTACTTACAAGTTAATGCCGTCGGAAGAGCATGAGTTCTAGTAGTTTTTTACAACACAACTTATGCAATTTAAAAGCAATAAGAAAATTAAGTGCCTTCTTTGAAATGCCAAAGTACAAAATAGTGAAAATGTTGTGATTAATAAAGTGAAATTCGCTTCAATCATTGTTCACCTATCGCACCCATAGTTCACCCGAGGCTGATATGGCGGTGCCTATAATTCGCAATCAGCTGTCAAAAAAAATCACTTATCATGAAACCATAATATTTTTTTTCAGTTTTATTACACGATTCGATCATACTCATCATTATTCCTAATTTATCAAGTGTTTTGCGTTTAAAAGAAATTCTTAAATTGATGGTAAACAGTTCAAAAAGTACACGACCTTTTAAACATGCTCAAATTCTTTTCAATTCATTTAATATGTCATACTATGTATGGCCATTATACAGGGTGTATGAAAACGAGTCCCAAAAACGAAGGCTGGGTTAGTACTAGTGACACCTGGGATGTTAAGCTTTTTGCAAAAAAAAAATCGTCTGAATGGACCGATTTCCTGGCTTATCATCACAGGTATCACTAGTACTACCACCAGTCTTCGTTTTCGAGAGTGCTCTGTTTACACCCTGTATACATAACATCAATCTTGTGGATGTCGTTTCTTGCATTTATTTTTATTGTTTTGCATTTTCAGCGTTTTAAAATAAAGTCCAATTTAATGCAATAAAAAATTAACATGGTTTTAATAATCCTAATTTATAATATGGCAAGTTTGTATATTTTATCATCTATTTTAAGTATTGAGTACCAGTTCAATTGTACAATTATATTTTTATATAATTAATGTTTTTCGTTCAATAAAAAATGTGTTTTTATTTCACCTTGTTTTATTTAGTCTTTGAATGTTTACATGGAATAGTCAAACTTACATAATAATTAAGGAAAACATAAATAACGGCTAACAAAGATCTAGCAATATATTTAACAAAAGCAAATATGTAATTTGTTTATATACAGGGTGTTACGAAATCTCATCCGAAAATTCAATTATAACTATTTGAGTTAATACTCAACACTTTTTGATGAACTTTTTGCAGATTAGATTTTAAAAAAAATATAATATTTTTTTTATACAAAACATTAGATACACCCTGTTTATTTTAATTATTATAAATTTTAAACAACAACGCAATTTCTAAAAAATAACTAATTAACATCAATACTTTGTGATGAAAAATAAGATATTTCTACACAATTGTAGAAATCTCATAAAGATACATTTACAAATTACATTCACTAAAACTTAAAATAAAAAATATTTTTTTTTATAATAATACACCTAAAGCTAACAAGATAATTTATATGTGCGTATAAATAAATAAATATCTCATCACTTCACATTATGCTTTTATATTATACATCTACACTAATATACAGGGTGTCTCGCAACATACGTGGATCTGTAACTTTGAACAATCTGACGTGGGGTGAATGACCTATCGAAATACAACCTAGCACCATTTTAATTTTTTGTATCGGTAATTTTTTTTCTGACATACTATGGAAAACGAACGACTACCGTTGCGGACTTCCATACTATGATGAAATTTTTTTTATACAATTCCTAAAATAAAAGTGGTTCCAAGTTTCATTTCAAAAGGTCATTCACTCAACGTCAGATTGTCCAAAGTTACACATTTTGAATTTTTCATACTATTTTTGAAAAGTTATAATACTGGATAGTATTATACTGGATAGTATTATAACTTTTCTGCATAAAAAGAGTACGAGCAATGAAACATAGTTTATCGAAAAAAACTATTCATTTTTGAAATAAAACTTTTTTGTTTTTAGTTCTATATGATCTGTGAATATTCTTCGTTATATATATTGCAAGATACCCTGTAATAAAAATATCAAGAATTCCCCGAGATAGTAAATAGACATATCCAACTGATTATCTTCAAAAATGTCGACTTCTGGTAACAACATCTGTTTTGCGATTTTGTAACAATTCAATTTAAAACCTGTAAATAGTACATAGATTTGAAATGAAAAGCGATATTAAAAAATATAAAATATTTATTAGGAATTCGATGTACTACAGAATAATAATATAAACAATTCATTTTGTTGTTAAACAATTTGGATAGACAGACTTTGTCGTAAACTCTTTGTATACATGGTGGATCTGTAACTGGGGTGAGAGACCTGTAAAAATACAACTTAGCACCATTTTTATTTTTTGGATCGGTTAAACTTTTTTTTCTGACATTGTATGGAAAACGTACGACTATCGTAGCGGACTTCCATATTATGCTAAAAATTTTTTTTATCCAATTTCTAAAATAAAAGTGGTTCTAAGTTTTATTTCGACAGGTCATTCACCCCACTTCAGATTGTCCAAAGTTACAGATCCACCCTGTATGTAGATATTTTTATTATGTGTAGATAACTTTTTCTAGAATATTCTACGTGATTTTCTGTAACATAAATGATATTGGAATGTTAGATGATGGTATTGAGATTCCAATGTATATTTATAACCACTCTTTTTGTACTGTAAACTAAGGTTATGTAACTAACTAAACAAAAGTTAGATAGATTTCAATTAAGCAAGTTATTAAAACTACACTAATTACCAAATATAACCTTATTCTCTTCTATATCTGCCAAATTTCACCTATAGATGGTACTACTAGATAAACACCAATATTGGTTAGTTCACAGTTGAGTGAATACATAATCACATGAAAATGATTAAAACAGTTTGTATGTCAATATACTATCTGGGAGGAATGAGATAAATAAAAATTAGTTTTCTTAAAACAATATCATTATTTTATACACTTATGAATTACATACAAAAACATATATTTCCAATTCTACGTGAAATTACACAAGTCCCATACGAGTTTTAATAGTTTTTATAACATTTATGTTTTATACAGGATGTTCGAAAATGTGTAAACATAAAAATATTGTTGCAAATGCATTAGCAATTCATGCAAATAAATCTAGGATATCCAGCCTAGGTCAAAATATTTATATATTTTACTCCAATGACGTCAGTATATCGTTGGCGAGTGCTTTTCGGACACCCTGTATAAGGCCAGCTAACACCACAAAATAGAGAGAAATAATAGAATATTAGAAGACCCAAATGTAAAACATTTTGTAACAAAGCATTTTTATTGTAGAGTTATAATCAAGAAACCTTTAGAGAAATAAAATAAGTTTTTAAACAATTGAAAAATCGATGAATGTAATATTTTTTTAAATAACATACAAAATACCGAACAATACTTTGGCTTAGTGTCTTAAACCGTGTATCTGTCTCACTTGACATTGGCGAATCGTTCCGGGTCTTAACGGACGAGGTCCAGAAAAAAAGAAGAAAATATAAAATAATTGAAGAAGTTATTAAAACTCACAATAATATTAGCAGTGTGAACAATGCTTTTTTATATAACCAATAGTTTGGCAAGCATAATAAAAGATTCTGGTCTTAAATAAACCCCACCAAAAGACATACTTTATTTGAGGTAAAAATGGTACAAAAGATGAAAAAAAAAATACAATTTAAATAATCATATACATTTTTACCACAAACCAGCCGAGACTCGGCGTATTGCTGAATATCGACATAGATTATAAAATCAATGCCAACATCCAGCGCTGGTTTTCAGTCTCAGCTGACAATGACGTCACAAATGTTCAGATTGTCAAGCGATTCCAAACCTCTACATCATTTTAGATACGGTAAATTTTCTATTTTTATTTAGGAACCATTTATTTAGTTTAGCCAAAAATGGTAACTATATTATTATATGGCTAGGATAAATTCCTTTCCATTTTTAGCTAAACTTCAAATAAAACAAAACAGACCCAATAACTTGCAAACGTGTAAACTGGATTCTTTACCCTACCCCTGTATTATAGGGTAAAGTGCCCAATTAACACAATAGTTTTTAATACACAAATCTATATTCCCTTCACGCCTTCGTCATTCTAACGGTAAGTGGTTACCACTCCACGGTTACCGTACCATTATTATTGCCATTACATTGTCCCTTGTTAATTACTTTAATAATTATTTGTTTACGCTTCTGGGTTTTTCTTCATTAGTTCTAAATCTGCTTCGACCATATCTTTGACTAGTTGGTCGAAAGTGACTTTGGGTGCCCAGCCTAACTTTTGCTTGGCTTTCGTTGGATCGCCTAGGAGTAAGTCCTGAAATTGAATGAAATTATTGGGTAAGACCCGGTCAGTAACTTATTAATTTTTCTTAAGAGGAAAGCTAATTTAAGACATTTGTGCAATACGTATATTTAGCGTTCATTTAATTATTCTAAATTGAAAAAAAGCCCTCAGTGTTGTGTTTTTAGAATACAAAGGGGAAGCCGATTGGAATGCGGTTGTATAAAGCCTCCGCCACTGGGCTCACCTGCAAATCGCGGATTTAAATCTAGTTTGAATTTGTATCATTTCTGACTATTCGCTCGATTTTCCGAATCTGGAAATACTTCGATTTACTTTTACATGCAGTTACTACAATACCGATCGAATCCACTCAATGCCACACGTCGCGTCACTGTAAGCTACGTGTATCATTGTACTTACCACTTCAGTGGGCCGGAAGTACTTGGGGTTGACTTTAACGAGTAGTTGTTGTGTATCGGCGTCATGTCCGGTTTCGTCGACGCCACTGCCACGCCACACGACGCGTCGCCCGACAATGGCGAACGATTTCTCTACGAATTCCCGTACACTGTGCGTCTCGCCTGTCGCTACTACGAAATCTTCGGGTTCGTCTTGTTGTAGCATTAACCACATTGCCTGTAACGTGAAAATACATAAATAGAAAACTTATAAGTAAATACGTTTTCTTAGGTTGAAATAGAAGATAACATAGTTAACAAAAATAACACGTAATTCACAAAATTTAAGAAGTATAGCTGTAGTGTATTCTTCCAAACAGAGTTAAGAGATTGAATACAAAAAAATAGGTATGCGTAACATTCGTAATAACAATATCACACAGTTCGGTCCACTCTGAATTTCTTTGCTTAACACTGGTCCTTGCCTTGTAAGGCCAATTGATCAAAATTAGCGATCTTTTCTATAATAATCTAATATCAAAAATTTTAAGAATAAAAAGATAACCTTTAAGTGATGATTGAAGAGAGTCCTTACAGCTAGATCGTAGGTAGCGGGACAATATTAGGGGACACCTAATATTGCAAAGGTTTATGAGCGACGGTAACCACTTGCTACCAGGCGGCCTGTTAGCTCACCTACCTACGTAGCAATAAAAAAGAAACCATACCTCCACATAATCCTTAGCGTGTCCCCAATCTCTCTTGCTGTCCAGATTCCCTAATTCCAAACAAGGCATAAGACCTAACGTGATCTTAGCGACCCCTCTCGTTATCTTTCTAGTGACGAAGTTCTCACCCCGACGTGGACTTTCGTGGTTGAATAGGAGTCCATTACAGGCAAACATTTGATAAGCTTCTCTGTAGTTTACGACTATCCAATAGGCGTATAGCTTCGCGCAGGCTGTGGGTATATTATGTTTATCTAGTTTTAGTGTTCAACCGAAATTGAAAGTTTATTCTATTGGAAACCACCACGGTCTTCCATCGTTTCAAGAACTCTTGAAACTGTTCAGAACTGTTCTGGCAATGCAGAGATCCATGAGCGACGGTAACCACTTCTGATCAGGTGGCGGTAGCTCGTCTGCCTGTCAGGCAAGATATAAAAAAATCAATATTATTTGTGATCTGACCGAAATATAACGAGATGTAAAGTTAAACGTTAAAAATGGCACAAAATATACACCATTTAAATAAAAATATCCCGTATTTAAATCTCGACGACAAAAGTGTTATTTTAATTTTAAGTGCCGTATTATTTTCTATATTACACTTAGTATTGTGAAATAATGTATTGTTACATTATTGTGTCAAGTAAGTTTCACTATGAAGGCACTTATTTCTAACGCTTCTTTCGGAGCTGCGTATCTTGTTAGAGTTGATCGAAAGTTTGACCTGATTACATGGAATTATTACCTCTAGGTAGTACTGTACTGTACTGTACCAACCCATTACTGCCCACTGTTGGGTTCAGATCTCCTCAGAAGAGGGATTAGGCATAATCCACCACGCTTGCCCAGTGCGGATTGGGGACTTCACATATCTTCATAAGGATTTTTAGAACTCTTTTCCGACATGCAGGTTTCCTCACGATGTTTTCCTTCACCGTTTTTAGCCAGTGGTGTTATGAAAAATTGCACATAAATCTTTTCACATTTAGATTCAGAGGTACAAGCCGGCTGGATTTGAACCTGCTCTAGGCAGTTATTCGAGATAATAATTCTATGTCTGACTAAAGTTACCGAAGATCAATATTTCGATTTTATTACAATATAAACTAGAAAACATGATTGATTACGTAATTTATTTCGTACAATCACGCCTATGCAAATTAACTGGTGACAATCGCATCGTAAATCGTGAGAATGTGTTTACAAACATTTGGTATCACTCATTAGACGTCTATAGTCATTCCTAATTGAAGTCATTCTCGATTGAGAACTAAATAAACAAACAATAGTGTTATCATTGTTCTAGCTTAATGTTTGCAAATATGTCATCTTAAAAATGAAATAAGTACAATTGTAACAACAATTATATCGAAATATATCGCCCACTGCTGAGCTCAGGTCTCCTCCGAAGAGAGGTTAGACATAGTCCACCACGCTTGCCTAATGCGGATTGGGGACTTCACATATCTTCAAAGGATTTTTAGAACCCTTTTCCGATATGCAGGTTTCCTCACGATGTTTTCCTTCACCGTTTTTAGCCAGTGGTGTTGTGAATAAATTGCACATAAATCTTTTTCATATTAAGATTTAGAGGTACAAGCCGGCCGATTTTGAACCCGCGACCTCCCGTATGGAAGGCAAGCGCTTCAACCACTCGGCCACCACGACTATTAATTACCAATTAAGGACCTATTTAGTATTTAAGGTTTCAGTTTTTCTTGACATTGTAATAGTTTGAACTGACATGTGGCAAGAAAATACTTTTCTTTCCAAAATAAATACGAAATTTTCGAATGTTTCGACTATAATTTAGATATTATTTAATCTCTATGAATATTTTTGGCATACATTTAATCCATTATCAATTAACATGTTACTTCCTTTGCTTATCAAATAAGGAAATTATGCTATTCAATCTATTTTGTTTTAAATTAGGCACGTAAAAAAGGTTACTTTTTAAATGGTTATTAAATCTAAATTACGTAAATGTCTGATCTTAATAACTTTTAGAATCTAATGGGATTTTTTATTCTTCAAATGAGGTTTAAGAAGTCCTGCATGGGTGGATAGATAACGATCCCTCATTGCCCTGACATTGCAGTGGTTTAGGAACGACGGTAACCTCTTACCATCAGGTGGGCTGTAAGCTCGTTTATTTTAGAGATATCTATGCAAGATGTAAATCTATCTAGATTGAATATTCTTTATTGTACACCAATCAAAAAAATAAAAATGTAACATTTTAGAATAGTACAATTGCATGTGTTTATGACAGAAAAATATGATTTTAAAAACCAACTACGACTCGATTATCAATTTCTTATGAAACCTATTTTTAATCTAGACTTACCATAAGGAGATCTGGGATAAAACGGTGTTTTCTCATTCTGTGGTACTTCAACAACTTTTCCGTAAAGCTCTGATGTAGACGCCTGGTATATTTTAGTTTCATTTCCGAGACCAACTGCTCTGACTGCTTCGAGAAGTCTTAATGTACCGAGAGCATCAACTTGAGCCGTGTATTCACTCAATTCGAATGATACTTTAACGTGTGATTGGGCACCTAGGTTGTAAATCTCTTTGGGTCTTGTCTGAAAGATAGAAGATTTTTTTATTGTTGAGATACATTAGTCTCAGAACTTATTAGATTTATTTTTATTTATTGTTTACATTGTTTATAGTATTAGAAACTTAGGTAAGAATAATTTAACATAGGTAATAAAACATAGCAATACAGCAACTAATTCACTTTTAAATTTTGAACATATCAATATTTCAATGCTAACTATTTATCCTGTAATTTAAATTCTCAAGGTTTTTTCTTATCCTCAATCGAATGTTAAAACATGGTGTTACTGAAATGCTAAAAGGCTAAATTGCCATTAGAGTTTTTATAATGTATCATAACCATTCAACTAGGAACGTCACTTTCTGGTAGATGGTGAAACTGGGGACTTTGTTCGTAATCACTACCGTGTTTGAGCCTCTTTTTAAAAACATTTTTTTCCAATAAATTTTAATTTTGATTTTTAACTGAACCTTATATTTTTGTAAACCTTTATTATTAAATGTGCATTTTCACCGAAAATATATTATCTCCGTAAAATATGAGATGATTAAAAAAAAATGTAAACAAACCAATTTGGTTGCCAATCTCAGTTGAGTGGTTACTAAACAATTCACCAAAGAGACTAGTTCAAACCTACACCACTGACTAAATAATTGGCAAAACAAACTCATTGAGCATAATACTATACTAGCAGGCCCGAGCAACTTCATCTGTGTCATTTTCAATTAAAAAGTAGCCTATGTTGTTTCTCAGGGTCAAAAGATTATCTGTGCCAAATTTCATTAAAATTCGATTGAGAGGTTTAAGCAGGAAAGAGTAACAGACAGAGTTACTTTCGCATTTATAATATTAGTAGGGATTATTTTATAACATACCTTAGCTATTATACTGATAAGACATGACGTATCACTCAAGTCTCCGTAATGTAAGTGCATTCTACCACCGGTATGGCATGCAGGCTCACCGTACAAGTGCTGGATACGACCCGTGTTGAATGATGAGGATCTACGAAGAATGCCGTGGACCTCATAGCCTTTGTCTATTAGCAATTCTGCTAAATATGAACCATCCTAGAACAAAAGTTTTTTTTTTTAAATAAGCTTAAGCTTTGTTTTTTTCTTTCTGCTTGTTTATTTATTTTGTTGTAATGTTACATTATTTTTAGGCACTTTTTTTAACTTTTATTACTTTGTATCTAATTTATTTATAATATATGATAAACTATAGGCAGATGGCATCGGGTTTTGTAGGTTTCAGCTGAAAATCAGTGCTTTTGGTCTTCTTTGAGACCATAAGCTTTTGCTGAGCTGAAACCTATTCGCACGCCACTGAGGACAAGCCTCTGTCTTGTTTGATTTTACTTTATTTTTAACTTTTTTTTTTAAATAGGTATTATAATGTTTAAATGTTATATCAATATGAATGTCCTCTATGTGCGTGTTGAATAAATGCTTTTTCTTTCTTTCTTTCTTTCTTTTTTTCTTTCTTTCTTGTGGTTTGCTAGAAAAACCTCATTGATGGGTTTAGCTTTGTATGACTGTCTTTTATAGTTGTTCAGTGTGTAATATAGATTAAGTAAATACTGTTTGCTTGATTGATGGTAGTGGCTTGCCTTAGCAATATTTCTCTGAGTGAAAGAAATAAAGGAAAGAATAGTATAAAAATAGTAGGCCCTTAAATCTACTAGGCAGCAAAAAACCTAAAAACTTAATATAAAATATTTTTATTACTTTCAACTAGATTATTGCAAGTAAACCAGGGAATTTCAATAAAATTAAATAATTGTCGTGCAAATTTTAGTAACTAATTCCACCATGACCGGGCTACTGAGTAAACACATACGTGTCCAATAAAGTTCTAAATACCTGGCCAGTTATTCCTGTAATTAACGCCACTTTATTATTCCTCACTTCACTGCTACCTTCGCCAGACATTTCCGAAAAATTTAAAAATTCTATGTTCGATTTTCAAATGTAAAACACAGGACGTGTTTTATACCGGCCTTCGCTGATAAGAACCAGTCGTGTTGTGCTTATCAAAACAATGCTAACACTTCGTCGAAATCAAATTTAAATCTTACAGATAATAAAAGTAGTTGTTAACTGATTAGGTCCTAATTTTCATGTAAATATTTTTTTAGTTATTAATTTGTAATCATAGAAACGGAGTCGTTAAGCTTTTAATTTTAATTAGAATAGTTAAAAATTATAAATCCACCACAAAATCAATCCACTAGTGTAGTGCGTAGAACTATAATACTCTGCAGTATCAAATAATACCAGTACGGTACCGAGTACTCTAATCTATACTAATATTATGAAGCTGAAGAGTTTGTTTGTTTGAACACGCTAATCTCTGGAACTACTGGTCCGATTTCAAAAATTCTTTCACTGTTGGAAAGTCCATTTATAGAAGAAGGGTATAGACATTTTAGTTTGAAAAAAGTTTAGTCACAATAACCGTTTTTATGTTTATGAAATATAATATTTCGTCCCAAGAATGAATTTAACGTTAAATGGGTATCGTTATATTAATCCTTATCCAAATTAAGTATTTTTTTATCAAGAGTATTAATGTAGAAGTAAATTACTTTTTGTTTTATTCCAATCGGACGTTTCGTTTAGAAGTTATCACGAGTATAAAACGCAATGAATATGTGGGTACACAGCGAGCCGCGCAAATAATAACGCGACGGCATTTCATGTACTGTTTGAATCCCTTTGTAGCGCAGACGAAGTTGCGCGGGTCAGCTAGTTTCAAATAAAACTTTGATACTCGAATCGAATGAATAAAAAATTTTGGAATACTAATAATTCAAATTCGATGGATTGGTTGCAACACTACAACCGCTTTAAAATCGCATTGTCAATCATCTGAAATTTGACACTATTGCCAAATGACTTTAGATTTTTTCCATGGATATGGAGAACAGAAGTGCCATGTCACAAGGCGGATAATTTACAGTTATGGGCATGAAATAGTTTCAAAAACCTTTCAGAATGGCGCTAGTGTGGAGAAATTGTAGAGTTCTGGAATTCTGCTGTAATTATGGTTACTACTAATTTTAAGTCTTGTAATCTTTTGTCATCTAGGTATTATGATTTACTGCAAGATAAAAATCACAAGGTATTAAAATCCTTGGGATTTTGTGCAGTTTATGAAATAAAGCGATTTTTAAGCTTATGTTCAAAGTCTAAGTTTATTTTTCCTTTTTTTACTAACCTATCAAAGACTTTTGATAGTGTTCACAATAAGGTTGAGTTTTAAATATTTTTTTTCTAAGTAGGAAAGGAGGGGTAGAATTAATCATTGGAAACAGAAAAACGATCAACAAAATGTCATTGTACTTGTCAATGTGCTTTAAAAAAAATCTGTTAATATTTATAAACCTACTTTTTTTGAAGTCGGTGAAATATGGTTATTTATGGTATCCATAACTTTAAATCTGATATCCATAACATTTCCACTCTAATGTCAAAAGAATCGACCTGTCAGTTGTCAATGTCATGTCCTATTTTTTTCTCTTTCACACACGACTAATGCTCGAACTTGTTTTTCAAATAAAAAGTTAAGAAAAATCGGATTTTATCTCACGCGGAATCAACTTCCTAAATTTTGTAAATTGATACTGATTCCTGATAACAAAATCTTTTAGAGAAACCTGTCTACTGGAAGAAATTGTTACAAATCCAGCCTTCAAAGATTCAAACCTAGAAACCAGCTTAGCAAACAACTCACGGTCGTTTTGTGGTCAATTGTTATCTCGTCGCGACAGTATTATGAATTGTGATTAAACCGCGTGTTTTCTTAAGCAACCTCCTTTTCTGTGATAAATAAAAAATGCCTGACATCAAAATAACTCCACTCGGAGCTGGCCAAGATGTGGGTAGAAGCTGTATCTTGCTCACGATGGGCGGTAAGAACATAATGTTAGACTGCGGAATGCACATGGGCTACAATGATGAACGAAGGTTTCCGGATTTCTCGTACATTGTCCCAGAAGGTCCAATAACAAGTCAGATCGACTGTGTTATCATATCGCATTTCCATCTCGATCATTGCGGTGCACTGCCCTACATGTCCGAAATGATTGGCTACACTGGCCCTATCTACATGACCCATCCAACGAAGGCCATAGCACCAATCCTTCTGGAAGACATGCGGAAAGTAGCAGTGGAGCGCAAGGGTGAGTCAAACTTCTTCACTTCGCAGATGATAAAGGACTGTATGAAGAAAGTGACAGCCGTGACTCTCCATCAGTCTGTAATGGTGGACAATGAGCTAGAAATCAAAGCTTATTACGCAGGTCATGTGCTTGGTGCTGCTATGTTCTGGATCAGAGTTGGTTCCCAGTCCGTTGTTTACACTGGAGATTACAACATGACTCCGGACAGACATTTAGGGGCAGCCTGGATAGACAAATGCAGACCTGATCTGCTTATAACAGAGTCTACGTATGCCACAACCATAAGAGATTCGAAAAGGTGCAGAGAAAGAGATTTCCTGAAAAAAGTGCATGAATGTGTGGAGAAAGGAGGTAAGGTTCTCATTCCTGTGTTTGCTTTAGGAAGAGCACAGGAACTTTGTATATTATTAGAGACATATTGGGACAGAATGAATCTTAAATACCCAGTGTACTTTGCTCTTGGTTTAACAGAAAAAGCAAACAACTACTACAAAATGTTCATAACTTGGACCAATCAGAAGATCAGAAAGACATTTGTCCAGAGAAATATGTTTGATTTTAAACATATAAAGCCATTTGACAAGACTTATATTGATAATCCCGGTGCTATGGTGGTATTTGCTACTCCTGGGATGTTGCATGCTGGTTTATCATTAAATATCTTCAAGAAATGGGCTCCTTACGAACAGAACATGGTTATAATGCCTGGCTTTTGTGTTCAAGGCACTGTCGGACACAAAATTCTTAACGGAGCTAAAAAAGTAGAATTTGAGAACAGACAAGTTGTCGAAGTTAAAATGGCAGTGGAATATATGTCATTCTCAGCACATGCTGATGCAAAAGGAATCATGCAACTGATACAATACTGTGAACCAAAGAATGTGATGTTGGTGCACGGTGAAGCTCAAAAAATGGAGTTTTTAAAAGAAAAAGTCGAGAATGAATTCAAAATTAGCTGTTACATGCCAGCTAACGGTGAAACGTGTGTAATCAACACTCCAACTACAATTCCTATTGATGTCTCATTGAGGTTATTAAAAGCTGAAGCTGTAAGGTACAATGCCCAGCCGCCGGACCCAAAACGCAGAAGAGTAGTAAACGGGATCCTATGTGTTAAAGACAATAGACTATCTCTCCTCGATATTGACGAAATGTGTGATGAGATCGGTATAAATAGGCATATCATTAGGTTTACAAGCACAGTCCGCTTCGAAGATCCAGGACCGGCTATCAAAACGGCAGAGAAGTTACAGACTTTACTAGCGGAAAAACTAGAAGGTTGGACGATAACTATATCTGATGGGAACATATCCGTCGAATCCGTGCTTATTAAAGTGGAAGGTGAAGATGATAGTACAAAAAACATTTACGTCTCTTGGACAAACCAAGACGAGGATTTGGGTAGTTATATTTTAGGACTTTTACAGTCAATGGTACAGTATAGTCCTATGAAGGAATAAAAATAGTATAAGTTAATAAGTATTTTGTAATTTTTGAATAAATTAGTTGTAAATATACATTATGTAGTTGTTTTTATGTACACCAAGTAACGTCTGCGTTGCATTTCCCCTGATACCATAAATACTGCAGTCTATTTATTTTGTTCAACTGCTTCAGATTCTCTTCCTGTAATTCTCCATTTGGTTTCTGAAAAAAAAGTAAAATATAATAAATCTTATTATATTATTCATGAACTACAATTTTATGATTGCATTATTCGTAATATATTTTAGAAATAAACTGTGTCGCCGAAAGAGAGTTTAGTTCGGCCATTGATCAAAATGTTATCGAAGAGTTCGGCTACTTTTCGGATTAACGTAATGTGTAGGGATTGCAAACCGGATCCGGTATATTTAGATTTGATAATTAGTTAAAATATAAATAATATAAAAGAAATAAGAAAAAATATCTTGAGTTTTGACCAATAGACCTAAATCAGAATTATTTTTATTTAGGTAGAAACCGAAGTTATGTCCTCTTTAGTGATAGATTACATACAGTAAAGTATGTTTGTAGGTGCTTTGTATGTACTATGACACTTAATTAACTTACTAACAGTTCTAATAATTAATTCTGAACCGAAAAACAAAAACCTGCCTGCATTAATTAATTCGCACCGGATCCGCCGGATCCGGCCGGATTGACCGTAACTAGGACCGGATCCGGCCGGATTGCAATCCCTAGTAATGTGTAATGTTTTTGCCTACTGCCTGTAGTTGAACTTCCATTTGTGCACCGAACTCAACTAGAAATAGGCTATTGTTGATCTTTATTGTCATTTAAAACTAGCTTTGTCTATGGAATCTTGAACGAGGTCCAGCGGTATTTTTTTTTACATACAACTTGAAACGCAAAAGCAATATGTAAAACTTAGCTATATGAATAGATATATTGTGGTAAATAGCATATACGATGAAGTGTTAAAATGATGAAGGTCAATACTTTGTTGCCACGGCAAGGAGTTTACAAGGCCATGATGCTCATATATGAATACGGAGTAATAACAATTAGTTGTTCATAAAAACAACAAAAAGGTATGGACAGTAAAAAAAAGTTATAAATGATAACACACATATGCACATCAATTACAAACACGCATAGGTATTGTACATAAGTATAGTAAGTTTTTTTCTTATTGTACCCGACGTCTAAATTCAAAGTCGCTTACCATAGCTGGTGGAAACAGCCTTCTAAAGTCTCCTTTGTGTAGAAACTCCTTTTGGGCCTTTAATAAGCTGGTTCTCATTCTCGTGTTTATGCAAGGTCGACAAAGTTCACACATTTCATCAACGTCACAGCTCTCCTTACAAGTAGTTTGGCATATCTCCCCCCAAACTGCTATATTTTTTTGGGAAGCCAACATATTTTGCGTGGCAGTGTCTCTAAAATAAAATAAACTGTTATAATAATAATTATCAAATAAATTTACTACGACACAACAACAGCATGAGAATACTACCGAAACAACAAGAGTTATATTGGATTAGCCTAGTTTTATAGGGATAGTAAACTTATTGGTGCTAATAAAAAATAAAATAAAATTGCTGATGCAAAACATACTTATACCTTAGGGGTTGTCCATTAATCACGTGAGGCTTGAAAGGGGGGGGAGGGGTTTGATAAAAATCACGAAAATAACACAAGGGGGAGGGGGGGTGTAGTAAGATATCACGTGTATTTATTTTTTCGTCAAACGCGCGATTTTTAAACAAATATTAAGCGGCACGGCGCGAAAACTTTAAGATTCGTTGTAGGTACTAAAAATACACGTGATGTTGAGAAGGGGGAGGGGGGGTGGTCTTAAACCTCACTACGTATCACCGATGGGGGAGGGGGGGTTAAAAAATGCTAAAAAAAGATCACGTGATTAATGGACAACCCCTTATCGAACGATTTTTTGATAGAAATACCTACATAGGTTCAAAAAATAACCTCATACAGGACTTTCATAAATAAATTTAATTGTATAAGTCTAGAGTAATAATAATAATAAGTTGAAAAATTGATATTGCTATAAATAAAAAGAAAATTACCAACCATAAAGTGACGATTTTCACGCGTCATTTAGAAACGAAATAAAAAAAAAAATTAAAAGGTGTCATGGGATACCCGAATAGAACGAAGTTCCTTTCGATTAAAAGATATCTTATATTTTTTTTCCTAACGTAACGCGCGATAAGGAACGTGTTTAAAAGATTTTGATCACAGCGCCATCTAGCGATAATAATCATCTAAAACAAAAAAGTGGCGTGACAACTTTTCGTAAGAATTTTTTCCGTCTAGCCCCCTTTCACAACGCGCGATAAGGAACTTCGTTCCAATTAGAATAATATGTAATGTTCTCAATGAACAGTCGACAACTTTGCGTATAAGTTCATACATTAGTTTATTATTTAAATGAAAACATTTTTATTTTATTAGGCATGTATCAAGTGGTATTTTAGGTAAATAACTCAAATGATCCCATTTGTATCATATCATTTTTTTTGTATTTTGTATGAATGTTCTTACTTCTCGTTCTTTCATTTCTTGTAACAGGGTTGGGCTATACCACATTACAGAGGCTCATCATCATCATCATCATTATCAGCCCGTAGACGTCCACTGCTGAACATAGGCCTCCCCCAAGAATTTCCAATGCGACCGTTTGGTAGCGGCCTGCATCCAGCGTGTTCCTGCGATCTTAACAAGATCATCCGTCCACCTTGCAGCTGGTCGTCCCACACTGCGCTTGCCTTGACGTGGGCGCCACTCCAGAACCTTCGTGCTCCAACAGCCATCGGTTCTACGTGCTATGTGGCCCGCCCACTGCCACTTCAACTTGCTTATTCTTTGGGCTATGTCAGTTACTTGGGTTCTTCTGCGAATATCCTCGTTTCTAACCCGATCACGCAGAGTGATATCGAGCATAGCCCTTTCCATTGCTCGTTGCGCGACAGTGAGTTTCTTTATAAGGCTCACAGTAAGTGGCCACGTTTCGGCACCATATGTCATCACTGGTTGTAAGCTTTCGTCTTCAAGCACTGCGGTATGTTAGACGAGAAGACATCCTTTAGCTTACCAAAAGCTGCCCAGCCGAGTTGGACTCTCCGACTGATCTCTTTCCGAAGCTGGATTTACCTATTTGGATCACTTGACCCATACAGAGGCTCATGGATCATAAAACATGAACGACTGTCACTTAACAGACCTCAGTACTGATATGTATTTGAGTAACCATAATTATATTATTCTTAGACAAGAAAATTTTACATAACAATTTTTTTTTAATACATGAATGAAAATAGCTAGATATCTACTAAATTTATAATGGAACGTAAAAACAGCTCCTCAATCAATGTTTTCTAGTAATAATATATCTAAAACCTAAAATATTAAGGCAGGGTTTGCCATATTTTTGAGGTATGGGTCGCAGGAATTCGCTAAAAATGTCAAGAATATTAAAAACCCGCTTGATTTTTTATTAAACAGTAGCATACGTATTTACCACAGTGAAACTAAACTACCTTCTATCTTACCCTCTGGTTCCCGAGGTTCACTACTCAGAGTCATTACTGTGGTCGCTGATCTTGACGACAGTACAGTGGTGGGAGTGAAAGATGGGCAAATATCCGAAAAAAAACTTTGGAAGTTCCAAAATCAAGGGTAGAATAAGTACCTACATAAGTGCTACATGCCCCAAGTCAATAAAACAAAAAAACTTAAGAGGTGTCAAGGGACACCCGGATGGAACGAAGTTCCTTTCGAATAATTAGTGAGGGAATTCTTAAATTTCGTTTAAAACGTCTGTTTCTCTCTCTCTCTCTCTCTTATAGAAATATTTTGATCACAGCGTCATCTAGCATTAATCATATAAAACAAAATAAGGAATTGTTTTAAAAGATTTTAATCACAGCGCCATCAAGCGATAATCATCTAAAACAAAAAAAGTGTCGTGACACCTTTTTCATAAGAATTTCCGTCTAGCCCCTTTTCGATATCGCGCGATAAGGAACTTCGTTCCAAAACGGTTATATTAATCGGTTGTACTATCTATTCCCGAAGCATTTGAAGATAATTTCTTGCTTCCTGTAACTTTGTATTGCGTTGACATTCACTTACCTACTTCAGAAATTAGACCTAATTTAAGGTAGCCCGCAGGCCGCGGATTGTTGACTCAAGCATCAAAGAATAGAATAATAATCCCACGCATTATTCCGATACGTATTGATGTAGTTACCACATGGGAAATTATGATATAATGCTAACAAGATGTCCTAAAAATTACTACAAAAAATAATTTAATGTTATTAAACGTTGGGTGGATTTAAAGAATATTTTTTTCTGTCGCGAGTACAGAACGAGTACTTAAGTAAAATGAACAGTGAGAAAATTTGCTTTTAATTTAAAATTATAATTTAGAGGTCTTAAGCTTGTTGACCAACTGTAACATAAAATATCTGAACTTAATTATTTGGAAATCCATTTCAGTAGACTAAACACGCCTCCCACGAATAAATTAAAGTTGGCCAGACTTTACATTGTCTCCAAAATAGCCAGCCATTTTTAACTAAACCGTCGCCATTTGTTTTACAAACTTAGTGAGGCACTTTATTTTTGAGTTTTCTATATTTTTATTACCTAAAAGGGTTTACTCAGTGTACTGAAGCGCCTGGAACTGTCATAAAACTTGTGCCAGCAGTACATATCTGTTTGCGACACATTGCTACTTTTAAAGCGTAGGCGCTCAATGAGAAAGTATTCCATGTTTTTTCAGCTAAATTGTTTCACAATAGTCGTCCCACGCCTATGACCTCTTTTCTTATGTTTCCTCCTTCCTGGATTTATAATTATGTTTTACAAGTCATGGTTCATTTTTCTCGTTTTAGAACCTTTGACCGGTTTTTAAATGGGAAAGTTTTTGAAGGGTGAGTCAAACGTTGCTGTTTGAATTATGCATTATTTTGTATGTAATTTTAGAAGTGAAGGATTCGCGGAAAGCTAATTACAATATATTGGTAGGCGTTTGTTCTCCATTGGAATCTATATTTCAACCCGATAATCTGTTCTGTAGCAACAGTGTCTTACGACGGTCAAGTCGAATTCTCATGAATGAATGTAACGTTGAGATATTTATTTATATTAGTATCAAAAGAGCCCAAAGCTTACCTTCTCTTTCCTTTCATATGATCAGCAACGCCAACTAGTCCGAACAGGTTATACAGTACTTGTTCATACAACAGCTGGTTGGGTGGATAATGAGCAGACGACAAGTTGGGTGACATGTTTGCTTCCAACAAAAACACATTCAAGTCTTCATCCACCATCAAATCGAAACGCATCATCTCAAAGAAGTTTTCCGTTGACGGATATGATTTTAGCTAAAAGTAGGCGTTAACTTAGAATTTCTTGTGTGCATTGTGAATGTTGTTTTACACATTGAAGGTCTTGTATAATATTGTCTACTAGCTGACCCGTGCAATTTCGTCTGCGTCACAAAGGGAAACAATCCTCGAAACACGATAAATGAATTTTCGAAAACTGAAAGAATTTTTGAATTCGGACCAGTAGTTTCGGAGTCTATTCGAGACAAGCAAACAATCAAACCTTTCCTCTTTATAATATTGGTATCGATAAAGCACTTGTCTTATTTTATGCCTATTTCTTACATGGATGATGAGGTTATATTGGGAAAGTCCTAGAACCTACGATCTTATAACTACTAAGTTGTTACTATTGCTTATTATGTATTGGGGTTCTACTAGACTTACCTACACCATAAATTTCTAAGCCATATTTTAAGGAAAGTGTACAATCACTACCTCAGCTATTAGATAATTATACCAGGACATATTGGGCTATTCGTTTCTTTAACTTAATGTTACTTAGTTAGTTTAGTTTTAGTTAGATTCTCATTCATTAATTTTACTTACAGCTTCAATAATATGGTGTTCCTTCTTTACGAAAACTTCAGCGATTGCGTTTTGTACATCTTCCCACATTTTTGTCGTGTCTTTACCCTGAAACAATTATGATAATATAATTTTACTGTATTTTAAATTAGTTATTGAAGGAATTGCTTCGGATATTTGGTGCACATTTTAATTTTACAGCCATCTCGTTGACATAGGTACATACAATGAATATTGGAACGAAGTTCCTTATCGCGCGTTGTGAAAGGGGGCTAGACGGAAAAAAATCTTACGAAAAGTTGTCACGACACTTTTTTGTTTTAGATGATTATCGCTAGAGGGCGCTGTGATCAAAATCTTTTAAAACACGTTCCTTATCTCGCGTTACGAAAGGAAATATTTTTTATAAGATATCTTTTAATCGAAAGGAACTTCGTTTTATTCGGGTATCCCATGACACCTCTTAAGTTTCTTTTTTTTACACATACATCTTCAATCTGTCTTCAACTGTACTGTATAGTTAAAGTACATATACTTACAATAAATAGAAAAAAACTCTTTGATACAAAACAAATTAAATAAAAGCAATAAAATTACTTAAAAGTTAAAAATAAAAGGCATTATATCAATGTGCCTGTTGCCTTTATAAAAATTATTATTTAATTGTATTTAATTTAATACTAACACTGTCAACAAGTACTCACTTTTGATTTAGCGTAAATATCGAAAGAGTCCCTCATTCCGAAGCCTAATGCCGTGTAGGGGTGAGACATTGACGGTACTTCCCACGTGGGCAGGTAGTCATCTCCAATCACATATTTATCCAAGTTTTTAGGGTCGAAAGGATAATATTTTGCCGGGCAGTACCTAAAAATGTAAGTATTGATCTTTTGCTGTTTTTTGGAACGAAGTTCCTTATCGCGCGTTATCGAAAGGGGGCTAGACGGAAATTCTTTCGAAAAAGTTGGCACGACACTTTTTTTGTTTTAGATGATTATCGCTAGATGGCGCTGTGATCAAAATATTTTATTTAAGTTATTATTATTAGTTAGTTTAAAACGTCTGTCTCTCTCTCTCTTATTATAAGAGAGTTTAAAAAAACAAAATTTTATTACAATTCCCTCACTAATTAATCGAAAGGAACTTCGTTCCATCCGGGTGTCCCGTGACACCTCTCTAGTTTTTTTTACTTAGCAGTGGTATCTATTTATAAAATAAAATATGCTTTTCTTTTAATTTTCACCGACATAATCTAGTATAGGTAAGTTTGAGAAAGATCTGTCGATTGTCTTCAAAGTTTTAAAAACTACTTCTAGTGCCTAATAACAGACAATACTAAGAAATAATTTTCTTTTATATCCATATTAAACAGTAAATAAATAAAAAATACCTGAAAAGGACATCTCCTTTGTACCAGTACGCTCTCAAGGGGTTAACCGATGTCAACACAACGTACACGCCAATATCGAACTTATGTCCGTCCACTAGAAACGGTTTTTGTATGTACTCTTGGACGAAACTTTCGCCGCCGGTCAAATCTATTTCGCTCACGTTCTTTAAGTAAACACCTCTGTGCTGATTGTGCTTCTCCAAAAATAAGGCGGCTCCATTCTCAGAAGCGTATTTTAAAAAGTCTTCTTTATTCTTTGGCAGTTTGAAAGCCTTTGGTATGTATTTCGAAGGCGTCGTGGCTAAGTCCACCTTATTGGTTATAAACCCAACTCCAGGATAATGATTCACTCTTTGGTGTTCTTTTAAATGGTGTAAATTGGGGTACAGGACTCTGAACGGATAGTCGTGTGACCAGAGGAGCGTCCAGTCAGTTTTGTTTGAGGATTTCTCATAGCCAATGCGGTTTAGCACCAGATGGACGTGTTTTAACAAACCATTTGGGTTGTCTACGTCACTGTGAGCCGAATACACCCAATACCGTTTCATGTTTGTATATTCCATGTATTTCTCTTTTCTATTTGTAGATTTTATTATCTCCATTAGTATACCTAATGTTACGCCTATTATACACACTAGAAGGAATACATTAGTATTATTTACGCCGTTTTTTCTATTCAGATTTTCTTCATCATTTTGTACTTTAATTGGATCGGGAGAAAGTCTTTCTCCGATTATATTTTGATCGATAATCTTATTTTCGTTAACGTCTGATGTGTTCGCGTCCTGAAATAAAATGAGATGTTCATTGAATCATATTACAGCTGTTATAAAAATAAAATCGGAAAAAAGTGAAGGATCAAGTTAGGACATGGTTTATAAATAGAACCTAGTAGAATAAAAAGCCAGCGTAATTTTAATTAGCATGAAGAAAAATAATCATAACCAATAATAAATAAGTAATTCGGTAACTAAAATTATAATCTTGAAAAGTATACTATAAGAGTTACTGTCGATTGCCTAGGTTCCGAAAAAAATATAGGTAGCACTAACTTTAAAATTAAATTCAGTGAGTTTTATAAAGGCAAAGATATTAGGATGTATTTATATATATCACTAATTATCTACTTACTATTTTTTAACATTAATAATAATATCGGAACTACTAATAGCGAAAAGCTTCGACCGTCATCTAGAGAAGCTTTCGCTCTCTGGCTGGGTAAAGGGCCTGATTCAAAAGGCGGTCGTTCTTGACACGGCACGTATTGTGAGGAGGTTCCTCTCTCTTGAACCCTGACCACTGATGGCTTGGGTCGTAGACCCCGTCTCCAGTGGCCATCTGCTTTTTTTATATTGTATTTTTAAATTTATTTTCTTGTGATTGTTTTTTTAAAGATATAATGTAAAAAATGAGCAAATAAATGAATATGTAGTTATAATATCGGAAAATCCATAAGTCTGATTCGGAATACTAAAATATTTTAGCCAGACTGTTCTATCTTCTATCTATACTTTACTGTTCATTTGTTGCGCCTTGACAACGAAAATTGATCAAAACAAATAGTATTTAAGTACTAACTTGTGTCTACATAAGTTGAATAGGTTTTCCAACTCAATTTAAACATTCAGAAACAATATATGAACCTACATAGCTTTAGTCTGCCACAACTTACAGATTATTATTTAGATAATACTTAATATAGTTTACTAACCTTAACTTCGGCTTCCATCTTGGATTATCACTTTTTTTTTTAATTGTTCCCTTTTTGAAATTGTTTTAAAACTTTTTGCATGTGTCTGTGATGCGAACTGAATGAATACTAGTCAGCAGTATCTTTGAAGAAAGAGAGAGTTGCTCATATGGTATGAATGTAAGGGACAGAAAAAACTTTCTAATTGTAAACTCGATGTATAAGTATAGCCTTTTAAGGTCACATCAACATAAACATGAGACGCGGATGCTTGGATAATCCAATCCTTTTGTTTTCTATTTAATTTAATATGGTATGAAATTCTAATTGTGTGGAAAAACTCTTAAAGTTTTTTTTAAGAATATTATGGGGAAGTAAGGTCACATCAAATGTGTTCTTAAATTTAAAGTAAGAACTTAAATTCTTACCACATTTTTTTGTACGTAGGTAAGAAGACGTGTAGTTATACTAACAGGTAGACGGAAAGAGTACTGTACTGTACCAACCCATTACTGCCCACTGTTGGGCTCAGATCTCCTCAGAAGAGGGATAAGGCATAGTCCACCACGCTTGCCTAGTGCGGATTGGGAACTTCACATATCTTCAAAGGATTTTTAGAATCCTTTTCCGACATGCAGGTTTCCTCACGATGTTTTCCTTCACCGTTTTTAGCCAGTGGTGTTGTGAAAAATTGCACATAAATCTTTTTCACATTTAGATTTAGAGGTACAAGCCGGCCGGATTTGAACCCGCGACCTCCCGTTCGGAAGGAAGCGCTTCGACCACTCGGCCACCACGACGGAAAGAGTAGAGTATACTTACTCGACTTTAGAGTATTCGTAATTAGTAATTGATGATGCTTGATTTTAATTTTAATTTAATATTTTCTTATTTGAATAGTATTTTATGTTTTTAATTTTATTGTATAATTATTATTGTTGTTGACTTTAGTCATTCCTTTATTGAAATATTGTTTGTAATTTTAATTAATAACCTTGATTTTGTTTTTAATTCTGTCTATGCTACTATTATTCTGGTAATTGACATTTTAAAATATTATTATTCTTATTTTTTATGAATTGTTTATGATTGCTGATTTTGGTCTAATTTAATTTTGTTTCCTAAATTTTGTCTGTCGCTAACTTTATAGTACTTTTTGTTAGATATAAGTGGAAACTGTTTTTGGATAATGCTTTAACAATCTGTGTTATTTTATAATTTGTATATTTCTGTTGGTTTCCCAAATAAATAAATAAACGGAATAGCCTATTTAAACGGTAAACTTTTAATATTACCTAATTAAGATTTTTGGCTGACTTACCTGTTACTAAAACTAAAAAATAAATAAATGTCACTGCCATCACGTTATTTTTATTTTTTATTTTTATTTGGCGTTATTTAGTTTGAAGCTATGCGTGGTGGACTATGCCTGATCCCTCTACTGAGGAGATCTGAGCCATGGGCAGCGGTGGTTTGTTACATTACAGTACAATACAAATAATAAATTTCTTTAAACACTCGCGGTTATCTACATCACTTAGACTATTATCACTTAAATCATTATTACTTATTACTACTTATTATTACTTATATCACAGTAGTACCGGCAAACGAACGAGAAAGAGGGTAGACAGATTTGTCTGCTCTTAAATGACCTACCCGCAGTTCCTCAGTCTTCCCGTGATCATGGCGCTTGAAACAGTGCCGAAATATCGAGATCACTCAATTAAAAATAATCGCGGTAAGAACCCGTTTAGTTATGGTGTAAGTGAAGTACAAATAATGTTAGATTATGTGATCTGTGGTCTATACTTGGTTTGATTATGGTTCGGCTATCTACACAATAGCTAGTGTTAGATTGAATACTAAGTTCCTAAGTGGTGACAGAGGTTAGGTAGTTATTGCATTGCGGATGGAACTGGTCAACGGAATGCGCATTCCTGAGTTAGTAACTTTACCTATTCATGCAATACCTACTATGTTAAACGTACATGGAAGAAGTATAGTAATATTTATCCATATTTAAATAAAGCATTAAGTTATTAGGTATCAAGGGTATTCATGTAGAAGAAAAGTACCTTTTGGAAGGAAGTTTCTTATCGCGCGTTATCGAAAGGGGGCTAGACGGAAAAAAATCTTACGAGAAATTGTCACGACACTTTTATAGTTGTCACGAAACTTTTTTGTTTTAGATGATTATCACTAGATGGCGCTGTGATCAAAATCTTTTAAAACACGTTCCTTATCGCGCGTTACGTTAGGAAAAAATAATATAAGATATCTTTAATCGAAAGGAACTTCGTTCTATTCGGGTGTCCCATGACACCTTTCAAGTTTTTTTTTTTGAATAATTTTATTTTTTTTATTATCATTCAGAGATTTTTTTGAGAATTTATCAACCCTTGTTTTGTGGTGGGTGGGTAACTCTACAACTTTAAAAAATGGTATTGATATTGATTTCTATTATGAGAAAGAACGTATAGAAGTTGTGTTTATCTTTAGTTTTTGAACAGGACACTACTAGACAGTTCAAAAACCAATAAAGCTTTGCGCAAAATTTTAAGTTCTCACACTCGTTCTTCTCACTTGAAGCTACATTTCAAGTTGCTAATTTAAATCAGGAAAATCTATAAAACCTGCATTTTAATTTAATATAAAACAGCAGTGTGTAAAAAAAACTTGAGCTGGTGTCAAGGGACTCTCGGATGGAACGAAGTTCCTTTCGATGAATTAGTGAAGGAATTGTAATAAAATTTAATTGTAAACTAACTAATTATTATAAATTAAAAAAATATTTTTTTATCACAGCGCCATCTAGCATTAATCATATAAAACAAAATAAGGAATTTTTTTAAACGATTTTAATCACAGCGTCATTTAGCGATAATAATCTAAAACAAAAAAAGTGACGTGGCAACTTTTTCATAAGATTTTCCGTCTAGCCCCCTTTCGATAACGCGCGATAAGGAACTTCGTTCCAAAATAAGAGTGGACAAGTTTTTACAATACGGCTACATCATTGAATAGACCCAATTAGATTAATTTTGTAAATATTCTGATCTAACAGTGTATTAAGCAAAATTGCCAACATTTTAAGATAAACTATTAAACCAACTAAAACTCCAATAAAAACAAATTAGTCGAGACGCTTAATGTAATTCTCTTGATGGAGCGATAAAATGGAGAGTCTTCAACTCCATTCAACAGTGTTACCAACTAACACATGCGAAAAACGCGATATTTTAAAAACTATTATAAAGGCGAAAGTTTGTAAGTATGGATGTATGGATGTTTGTTACTCTTTCACGTAAAAACTACTGAATGGATTTGAATGAAACTTTACCACAATATAGCTTATACATCAGAATAACACATAGACCTATGATTAGGGCTCTGCATTGCTTAGTTACCGTATTTCTTACTTATTACTAGACTGGACGGGACGAACCTGAAGTCCACGCGAACGAAGACGCGGGCAAAAGCTAGTTTTAAAAATAAAACGTAATGTAAGCATTATAATAATAAGTGTAAGAGTTTTCTAACCTATATTAATTATATTCGTCACAATATGATGAAACTACCTGACTGGAACGTCGTTTGTGTCACAAAGGCATATAATATAGCCTCCATAAATGGACGATGCGATACTTAAATTATTTTTTAAATCTGTTTAGTAGTTCCTAAGAATAGCGCTTTTAAACAAACTTGTCAGCTTTTGAAATTATAACTTGGTATTTTCAAAACACAATTAAAACGAAAAAGCCCCAAAACCGTTAAAAAGCCCAAACGGACTTTTACCAATAAATTTTGCTCTAATACCGCAAAATTTAGGGCTAAAAGCGCTAACGGTCTATTGGTAACACAATTGCTAAGTAACAAGAATCAAAAAAACCCTAAAACCGCTAAAAAGCCCTACTAAATTTAGGGATAAATGTGCCAAGTTGTTAACGCAGGTCCATTGGTAAGTAGCAGGGGAGACGGCGACTGTGTGTCTGTGCTTTATCTGCCAAACTTGCAGTGTTTGCCGACATCGCAGACCGACTGTCGGGCGCCCGTCGGATGCCATAATGTAACTTGTAGCCATGGGAAATTTAGGGGTGTTACGGTAAAAAAAACAAAATATTTATTACTAAAATATAGAGCTAGAATTTGTTTGTTTCAACGTACAAATCTCAGGAACTGCTCATACGATTTGATACTTTATTTCAATGTTGGATAGTTCATTTATTGCGGCTATAGGCTATATTATATCCCTTTGTGACGCAGACGAAAACGCTAAAACTGCTAAAAATATACGCTTAATTAAGGGCTTATTTAAAAGGTCAACCAAATATAAAAGTGTTGTGTTTCCTCAGGTCATTCAGTCCACTTCAGCTGGCGCTAATTCAGAGATCTACCCTCAACCCTGTATATTTGTATTGTATATCTAGTAATGCTTAGAATAAATAGTAATGTCTCTAGTTTAGTCTATTAATATTATAAATGCGAAAGTAACTGTTTGTTACGTTTTCCCGCTTAAATAAAATAAAAAAAACTTGAGAGGTGTCATGGGACACCCGAATAGAACGAAGTTCCTTTCGATTAAAATATATCTTATATTTTAACGAACGTGTTTTAAAAGATTTTGATCACAGCGCCATCTAGCGATAATCATCTAAAACAAATAAGGAACGTATTTTAAAAGATTTTGATCACAGCGCCATCTAGCGATAATCACCCAAAACAAAAAAAAGTGTCGTGACAACTTTTTGTAACATTTTTTTCCGTCTAGCCCCCTTTCGATAACGCGCGATAAGGAACTTCGTTCCAATAACCCTTAAATAAATAAATAATACAATACATAAATAATTTTAGATTTCGATGAAATTTGGCACAGACAATCTTTAGACCTTAAAGAACATAGGCTTTTAATTGAAAGTGACACAGACAAAGTTGTGAGGATCAGTTTGTTACAAACAGTAACATACTATGTGGCGTCGTGTCGGCGTCGCGATGTCTCGTTTGCGTCGTTGGTACGTCGACACGCATCGATCCTGAGTAGCCGCAATCCTGGATTCTTTCACATTCATTTATTCGAGCTAAACATTTACTTACTTATAAACTTATTCAGACACTCGCGGTTTTCTATAATACTTTCATGCATTGTCGAACGAGAAAGAGGGTAGACAGATTTGTTTGCTCTTAAATCGACCCGTAGTATTCAGTCTTCTCGTGATCATGACTTTTGCAACAACGTTGAAATATCGAAACAACTCAATTAATTAAATATCGTGGTAAGAACCCGTTGATAATGCATGAAAGTATATAATATGTACTTAAAAATTGGGTTTTTATTTACAATTTAGTTATTAAAAGTTTTATATTAACTTGTACTGGATGTAAAAATGTAAGTTCGGGAGGAATCTTGCTAGCTAAATTTGACCAACTTCCCGGTTTCCGATTGAGCTGACATTTTGGACGCACATGTATGTATATCGCGTGACAATGCAATAATATGACAAAATGGCGCTGATTCAATGATGGGTTCGGAAGGTGGTCATAGGAACTTTTGTGCTAAACAAGATAGACCCATCGTGTTTGGGCTGATTTTACTTGTATTAGCTAAAACTCTACTGCTACTGAAGTCCGGGATCAAAAAAGATTGTATTTAAAAGTTGTCTTTAAAATAAATTATTGTTCTACTGCATCAACATTTCATGTTTTTCTACCTTTCTTCAAATCCGGCCGGCTTGTAACTCTAAATCTAAATGTGAAAAAAGTTTTATGTGCAATTTTTCACCACACCACTGGCTAAAAACGGTGAAGGAAAACATCGTGAGGAAACCTGAATGTCGGAAAAGGATTCTAAAAATCCTTTGAAGATATGTGAAGTCCCCAATCCGCATTAGGCAAGCGTGGTGGACTGTGCCTAATCCCTCTTCTGAGGAGACCTGAGCCCAACAGTGAGCAGTAATGGGTTGGTACAGGTACAGGTATCTTTCTTAATGAAAAATAATAGGTATCTTTTAATTTACACCGTGATTTGATGGTTGACCCGCATAGTCTGAATTCTGAATTAGTCTGAATTCATTGTTAACTAACTCTACTGGTATTACAAATTCCATAAACAATATACCTTTTATCTTTCACTCAAATTAATATTACATGTGCATTGTAATCTATAGATAGAGAGAGAGAGATAGTGCTTTCGAATTTACGCATATAAGCATAAGTGATAAAAAAATGAAGTGGTGAAGGAAAACATCGTGAGGAAACCTGCATGTCGGAAAAGGATTCTAAAAATCCTTTGAAGATATGTAAAGTTCCCAATCCGCACTGGGCAAGCGTGGTGGACTATGCCTAATCCCTCTTCTGAGGAGACCTGACCCCAACAGTAATGGGTTGGTACAGTACAGTACAGATAAAAAAATTTGCTCACTGTTTGTATTGATGAAGTATTGATGAACGGAGTTAACATGACTGAATGATTTTTTAGATTTTTACTTTCTATACAATTTCAGAGGAATTTCTTCTTTCAAAATTTCAAACTCTTTTCAAAGCTTACACAATTAGATATCAAAGCTTTTTAGAAGAGGAGAAGAATGATATTAAGATTCATAGATAGCTGCACTATTCATGGGCATTGCACAACAATAAACAGTTCTTGAAACGATGTTATTTTGATGTTGGGAGGTTGTGTAAAATAAAAGAGGTAGTAATAATTATGAAAAAGTTGATTTATTATAATATAATTATAATAATTATTATAATACAGTTTACAATAATTACAAGCGATCACCAAACGGGGTGAAAGAAAACGGCGTAGGATTAAATTGATTAGGTGGTCTACACACGGGTTCGCGACAACGAGCCGGCACCGGGACCACGTGTCGCGCCCACACCTCACTGTCCCACCGTCCACTGTCCTGTCAGCTGGGTGCTCGAGACACCGGCGGCACACGCGCCCCGACGCACGACACACACTGCTACGTGCAACACGGTGACGCGAACCTACCCTACGTAGACTTACGATTTATATTTATTCGATTTAGGATATAGTCTTTCGAACGCGAGTAACAAAATATTATACAAGTCGAGAATATTAGTCGGAGTAAATCTGATTCGAGAGCGGCAGAAGCGGGCGAGCCGGCGGCGGAGAGCGGCTGAGAGCGGCCGAGAGCGGCGCAGCGACGCGGACAGCGGCGGGTGTGGAGGGACCGCTACGGGCAGTCGCACTCCTCGACCACCATCTCGGGCAGGTCGCGTTTGATGATGTTGGAGTCGGCGCCGAAGTAGATGAGCGAGAGCGCCGAGAAGCGCACCGGCGCACAGCACGCAGCGCGCTCCAGCCGCGCCGCCTGCACCACCTGCGAGTGGTAGCTCGGGAACGGAGCACACGCGCCGTGGCAGTAGTTGGCGTAGTAGCCCTCGGGCGCGACGATCCAGTCGTCCCAGCCGAGGGCGCGGAAGCTCACGTAGTAGGTCTGTCGGCAACACCGGCCCTGCTCCGAGCCGTCGCAGTCGAGCGCCCGGCGGCGGCGCGCGGGCGGCGGCATCAGACGCAGCCGCAGCAGGGGCCGCGCCGCCTGCGCCCCGCCCAGCCTCAGCCGCACGCGGCCGGCGCACCCGCTGCAGTCGAGCAGCATCCGCAGCGGCGACAAAGCCCCCGCCGCGGCCCACCTCTTGGCGGCCGTGGTGACGTCGATGCGCTGCCAGGCGCGCGTCGTGTCCCTCCTGGTGGTGCCGGCCAGCTCGCCGACGGTGCCGTTGTCGCCGACGGTGAAGGCCCACAGCGTGTAGCGCAGGTGCCGCGGGTGCGCCAAGGTCTCGGCTCGCACCATCAGTTCTGCGGAGGCGACCTCCAGTCCCTCTCCTCCTTCCGAGTCGCCCTCCTGTCCGAGCCGGAACTCGATCAATCTTTGTCCGTTAAGAGTTGGACCTGCAGACAAAAGATTTCTTTGGATTTACGAAATCTACTGAAATGCTTTTTGTTTTTTTCCTAAAAATACTTATAATTAAGTCTTAATTAGATCGAAATGACCCATCATCAGTGCAGTATCTGCGACCAGGAGGGGAGTGAGGGAAGGGTAGGCGGAGTGGAGACGGGGGGCGCCCATGGCTGTGAGCTACGTCGACGTGATCCTCGCGAGCGCATGGCTTCTAGACCTGCTCATGCGCTCGTGCCAAACCAAGCCAACGATAGCCGCCTCTACATCCACTTCATTTTAAAATCCTACAGGTTTTAGGAATATTATGTTTACTTTCTTCATATTATCGATAAATATCGCATATACTGGCACTGCTACTGTTAAAATAATAAGATAAGATTAAAACAGTCTTAAGTTCATCCTGTCTTGACTATCTTCTCCAACGGGAACAGCTCCTTAGCGCCCTCAATGATGTCACCATCTTGATCTGGTTCTGAAAATAAAAATAAACACAGTTTAATAATTATGCACAATGTTAAAGAAATCTCTACCTTATAAATTCGATAGTAATACTTGTGAATTTAAAACATTTCACCACTAAAATATCCTCTATTTTATTTATTTTTTATTTAATTGTATAATTACAATCAGTGATCAAAGCGAGAACTATCTAGAACAAAGGACTCATTTACGATATAAAACACTACAGTGCATAGAAAATTAATTTGTGTTAGGTATAATACGTATAACCTATGTAGCTAAATTGATGCATTTCTCATGACATGAAACTCTGAGGGAGATCTCATCTCTTACTCGATACTACTATCTCCTAAGTTGTTTTTTAAATCTTAAGTTCTATGATCTATGCTATAAACTTCTTGGTGGTTCTCATCTTATGGTAATTTTTCACAACAAAATTATCACAGTCTGAGTTCTTGAATCTATTTCAAAATTATGTTTATTGAAGTAATAAATTGTAGTTGTAATCACTGGTAGTTACCTAGTTACAAAATTAATTATTATTTTATTTATTTAAACAAACTTAAGTGCACAAGAAACAATGTTTTGGCTCAAAGCCATTCCTAAGTAGTGACTCAAATTAAAACATTTAAGATCCGCAACAAAATCCTCGTCTTAAAATTGGCACCAAAACTGGAACTACTAACACCTTTATTTTCCGATTGAATAAACAAAATGTGAAGTTTTAATAATGATTAAAGTCTCTCTATTTTCACCAGGCAGTTTTGATTAAATTGGTTTCTCTAAGGTCAATTGTTCTCCCTCATTAATAAGCCAGTATCTTCGAAAATCCTACTTTTATACCTACTAGATGACTATTGACCAACATTAGATGCAGAGTGTCAGTTTAAATGTGCTTCAGTTTTCAAAAGACATTTATCACCGGAAATATAATTTATGCTAAACTAGCTACCCAACCCAAGCAACTTAACCCGTGTAAAGTTTAGACAACTTCTGCAAGCATCTGTATAAAAAGTAGAAGTAGTTCTACTGGACTCTATTGGACTTTTCACCTTTTATAAAGAAAAGGCAGAAATACTTTCGGCCTTAAAATATTATACCACAGAATAACATAGACGTAAAAAAGCCCTCACATGTCAGTTATAAACCTTAGAAGTAAAATTAGATTGAGGCCTTGCGTGATGAATAATTCAATGGTCGGTTTCCAGTGTCGCCATATACCTTGATGCACCATTATGCAATGCTAGATCGATTTCTTTACGACATTTAAAACTTTCTTTAAGGGCTTACACGCAAAGGTCGAAAGAGTAATACTGTAAAATATGTTATTATAATATTGAGATGGTGTTTTTTGATATAATATATTTATTTTCACGGGAAAAGCTTGTTGATTTTTATGTTATGTGAGAAAGCAGACCTATAGTGACTCAGTAAGAAAAATAAATGTGTTAATCAGAAATTGTAAATAAATTTTCAAGTCTCCTCATTAAGTACCTGTATCTGTACCAACCCATTACTGCCCACTGTTGGGCTCAGGTCTCCTCATAAGAGGGATTAGGCATAGTCCACCACGCTTGCCCAGTGCGGATTTGGGACTTCACATATCTTCAAAGGATTTTTAGAATCCTTTTCCGACATGCAGGTTTCTTCACGATGTTTTCCTTCACCGTTTTATATGATAACTTATCAAAGATAAAAAAATTAGCCATGTAGTTCCAAAATTGCACCAAGTAATAGAAATTCCATAAAATTATTTTCAAATACCGGTAACAAACTTTGAAAGCAACCAAAAACACAACCTCACGTGACTAAAACAAAAAACATTTCTTCCGTCAATGACCTGCCCGAATAAAAATAAACGTAAGAAAAACTAGTCGTAAAGCCTTCGTAAAATACAATAATATCGTGAGGGAATCATTGTACAGCGAAACGAAACGCAGTAATGGCGGATTAAACGAAACTTAGGCACTAAAGCGATGGTGAACGCCTGACCTGACCCCGTTGCTCATTACCTTAAAATGGATCTAAATAGAGAAGTAAGCGTCAAGGTAGGACGATTGATTTACGACGAACAAATACACGAATTCATAGCACGAGACGATAATGCGATCGTGCAAAAACATACGCAGTAATATTGATAATGTTTGTGCATTTATCAGGGTATGATTGACAATATCATTCTTACATCTCCTAGATAATTCTAGTTTTTTTTAAATTGTTGCCTTAGTTCCTTGGAACTTGCTTTACCAAAAAAAATTTTCATTTCTACACGTTTTTTTTCATCATTTCATAAAAATCGACAGCCTTAAAATGCATTGAGAATCTTTATTTCAGTTTCTTGAAGGCAGACGAGCTAACAAGCCGTATGCGGTTACCGTTGCTCATGGACCTCTACATTGTCAGTTGCAATTAATAAAATACGTATGGATGCCAGAATGGAATTTTGCAAGTTTTTGTCACGCATTTAACAAGAATATGAATTCAAAAGTAAGTGATTATGACCGAGATCAGAGGCCACAACTGTGCAATAAGTTCAGGCTACTATAAATATCTTTACGAATACTTCGGATACAAAATTCAGCTTCTAAACACATGTCTACCTTAATTAAAATTGTTCTCAGTCAATCGCGTTTTCCGTTCACCTTACGCGGTGTAAGGTGAAAACACGTGAAAACTGTCAACTATATCGCACTACGCGTTACGTTACGGTTGTTTTGGTGAAAAACCTCTAATTTATTACCACGGTGTTGTACCTTGCGTGAAGACTTAAATTTTAAAACCAAGGTGACTGACTTAGTACAAAATAGGGGTAGCGACTGTTTTAAGAATTTAAATTATTATGGCAGTATTTAATCTTTGTTTATTTACTAAACTAACAGTATAATTTTACATTTAAGTTGGCAATTTTGAATGCTGTTTTTGTAAAGGTTGTATTGTTGAGTTATAACTAAAATAAGTTAATAAAAATAAGTTGTATTACAATCGTAGAATATGATATTTAACGTCTTTTTTTTTTTGACGGGAGAAAATCGCCGGACTTCCACTCGCCCCGCGAGTGGGGTATGTGGGGGTTGAACCGCACTAAAACCTCCCGCCAATCACGCTCGACATCCGATGATGTAGGGGTGACAGGACGCGTTCGCGATTGTCGCTCACGTATCGCCCCGTCACCCCCTATATTTAACGTCTTAGTAAATTCCAATAAAAAATGTACAAAATTTTTGCAAAGTAATATTTATCACCCTCCTTGAATAATAATATGGCACATTGTATAGTATACCACATCTGTACTGTACCTACTGTACCAACCAATTACTGCCCACTGTTGGGCTCAGGTCTCCTCAGAAGAGGGATTAGGCATAGTCCACCAGGATTTTTAGAACCCTTTTCCGACATGCAACCTGCATACAAACTCAAACAAAAAATTAAAAAGACTACCGATTATTTATTTCTTTATAATGAAAAATAGACACTTCAGAAATAAATTGTACCATTACTTATCAAACGTATGTTTGTTTATAATCAAATTAATTCACCAGAGTATCCATATTAATATTTTTAACCTTTAGAGGTAACCTAGAGAGGTTAAGGAGTTAGTAGGTACACGCAACGTTTTCAAATTAATCGGGTAATGCCCTACCGTTGCTTTAGTCACGAAAAATGACGTTTTTCGGTAAAATATATTCCTAAGACTGTTGTAGTAGGTCCGGGACTTAAGAACAAAACGAGAGAGTGCTAAGACAAGTAAAACGAGTCCAAACATAAGTCTATCTTGTTTAGTACAGGAGTAGCTAGTAACTCCATCAGATCTGCTCCGTGTTATCATATTATTGTATTGTCACACGATATACCTACATATACTGAATTTCATCTTAATCGGACATTGGAAAGTTGGTTAAATTTAACTTGCAAGACTCCACTCGAATCTATATTGTTAGGATTACATAAGTTTTTTTTTCCTATTTTGTTTTAGTTGAAGGAAATCGCCGGATCCGCCGGGGTATGTGGGAGTTGAACCTCACTAAAACCTCCAACCGTTCACACTCAGCGTCCGAACCCCGGCTGAGGCCAGAACCCAGCACGGGGTTATGCGTGGTGGCGCGACGCGTTACGCACTGCGGCACATGATCCCATCGCGGCACCCCCAGGATTACATACGTTAGTAGTTACATTAGAGTAAGTTTAATAAAAGCTTTAAATAAAAAGTAATTTAAAATTTCCTGTAGATTGAAAATTAAATGGGGAGTCCATGGCATAAAGATTGGCAATAAAACTAAGGAAAACACTCCGGAAAAACTAATCTAAAAAATGCAAGCGTAGAGCGTTACTCGATTTTATTTATTATTCTAATGTAACTTATTTCGGTTTATTTGAAATTATCTCTCATTTTCATAGAATTATTACATCCTCATTATTACATCCGCAAAAAATCCAAAAATTTGCTAAGTAAAAAAAAACTCCTTAATCAATTTCCAAGTTTAATTGTCCTGAAAATTATTCCTTATATAAATAATTTCCTTTGCTAAAAAAATTGTAGTTTAAAAAGCTTTATATTTACCGATTAACGTCGCAGTACGCTGTGAAGTTTCATGAAAACTTAATAAAAACCATTATGATAGCGGAAAATAACATTTGTTTCATATCAAACTGTATAATTGGCGAGTTGGAACGGTCTAGTTATCGTATTATTGGTTAGAAAACGTTTTATAATACATTTAAAACGGTATGCGAGGTAAATATGACCTGATTTCAGAAATTTCATTCTAATTTGGTGCTTTGTTTTTTAAAATAAAGTTTATATGTATCTTAAGTTGGTTTCTTGTAGTTTATAATAGGTATAATCTCTGTTTTTATGTGTAATGTGTTTTTATCTACGAGGTTATAACTAAAATAAATAAGTTGTTACTTATAAACTTATTCAGACACTCGCGGTTTTCTATAATACTTTCATGCATTTTCAACGGGTTCTTACCGCGATATTTAATAAAAATATCGAGACAACTCAATTAATTCAATATCGCGGTAAGAACCCGTTGAAAATGCATGAAAGTTGTTACTTATTTTCGAACATAAATTAGAATACTGAATTTATTTCTAAATTATAAATACTTTAAAAAGTTTTCTTCCAAAGTTTACGTAATATAGTGTTTTTAGGTGCCTACTTCAATTATTCCTACCACCTTAGTTCAGAAATATTTAAAAGACACGTCAATAATAATACGTTAAACTACTTATTTTAGGAACTTAAAAATTTTGCCCAAAATGCATCAATAGAGTCTACTATTGTTCTAAAAAACAAGATCTCTAAAAGCATTTACACCAAAAATTACCTTTATCATATCGGAAAATTGTCATCGCTAACGTTTCGTAAAAAGTTGTCCATCTGCGCAGCGGCGGTCACCCTCTCCGGCGGTTGAAATCACACTGAGAAAATTTCGGAAAAGCCCTCCTTATATACCCTTCAGGCAGGGTGGTTCTGACTCACAAGGGGAAAACTAGGGTGGCTAGCAACTTGCCAAAAACTTAGATTTCTGCTAAGGTGAATGACTATTTGTGCCTATGTTTTCAGGAATTAAAGCCCTAACTAGGAAAACGGATTGAAAGTTTTTCTAGTATTTTAGCACAATTTTCGCGATACTATTATGTTTTTTAAGGCTAATATGATTTTTGATAGTGAAAAGCCGTATTGTACAGATACTTTCTAGGTATTCTTTTCGACTTCTAGTCATTCGATATTAAGGCTAGACTTATTTCAGGAATTCCTAGTTTTTTGTAGCGTATAGTCTCATAATTCAGAAGTTTTCTGAGAAAATAAAGATTTTTATTAACTACATTTTCCATAAATAGTTTTCAGAATTTGGTTCAGTTTTATTATTTCCTAATCAATATGCACACACTATATTCAATTTTGTTTGTATTAGGTTGTTTTTTTAAATTATTTATTAATTAAATAAAATTTTCTAATAGAATTAAGAATTATATTCAATAATTTTTGCCCAGACTATTTTTTTACGTTTTTACTGTCCATAATTTGTCTTTTTGTGCAAATTTTTGCCATTTTTCCAATAATTATCTAATTCTACTACTATTATAAAGGCGAAAGTTTGGAAGTATGGATGTATGGATGTTTGTTACTCTTTCACGTAAAAACTACTGAATGGATTTGAATGAAACTTTACCACAATGTAGCTTATACATCAGAATAACACATAGGCTATACGACTAGACGGGACGAACCTGAAGTCCACGCGAACCAAGTCGCGGGCAAAAGCTAGTAATTTAATTTTTTTTTTAAATTATAATTTATAATATTTATTTTTTACAATAAAAAAATTATATTATTGTTTATTACATATTCATTTATTTGCTCATTTTTTACATTATATTATTATTATTCGTAGTGACAAAGTAATAAAATATATATATATTTTTTTTTATATAAAAATAAGGTCTAATGATTTTTCCAATTGCAATTCCAAAAGGAGTTTTTTGTTTACCTATTTATTTCATATTCCTCTTACAGTAATATCAAGAAACCTTCTTCTTCTAGTATTCATATTCTTGAATTAACGAAAACCTAGGGCATGTACTTCAAAGCACTAGGCTGGATGTGGGCAGGACAGGCACATCATAATCAAGAATTCGTGAGTGGCACTCTCTCGATCTATAGCGTTCGGTAGCCACTTAACATTAGATGGGCAGTGGTTCATTCATGTGAAAGGTCACTCATTGATTGATTATAGATAAAAAGATAGATAGAAAATTCTGTACAAACAAACAAACAATCATAGTGATTTTGGACAAAGAATACAGTTACATTTTTGACCCTTAACCAAAAAAACTTAATTAGTAATAGAAATTCTTACACAAAAACGCACACCAAATGGTGAAAACTTGTTCGTTAAAAATAACATTTTGAAGTACAGGTCCAAAAGTTTTTTTTTTTTTTTTTTTTTTTTTTTTTTTGGCTATTGTCGCCTTTAAGGTACAACATTGCCAATGTCAAGTCAAAGGGAATCACATTAACAATTATGGACAAATAACGTTATTTGAGGAGCTGTACAATTACAATAGTAAAGCTGTTTGTGATTGCGTCAATGTAGTTGGATATTAAAGTATTAGTATGATAATTATAATTTTATATTGTTAGTTTTAATGAAGTTAGCTAATACTACTGGACTACTTTTTTATTTGGAAAGGTTAGTAAAAAGTCCATATTGACAGGGAAAGGAATTCCAACACCTTTAAGTAGGGAATACAATGGAGTACATTGGTTGTTTCGAGGACAGTTAAAAAATATATGGTCAAGTGACCCTATCTCCAAGCCACATTGGCACATTGGAGATTGTAAAATATTTAATTTAAATAGATGAGCAGGCGAACAGATATGACCGAAACGCATTCTAATGAGAGTACTTATAGTTTTTTTATCTAGATGTTTAAATTTGAAGAACCACGGTATTCTAGAAATTTCAGGTTGAATCTTCGAGTATTTATATTTATAAGTCTCCCATTCTCTACTCCAGTCTAGAAACATCCATCTTCTGGCACAATTTATCAAGTCACTGCTGACATTATAAAAAAACCTTGAATCACCACTTACAGTTGCTTCTTTGGCTAGTTTATCCACAATCTCATTCCCAGTAATACCTACATGGCTAGGAATCTATGCCAACTCAATGGTCTGATTCCTCATGTGGGATAAATACAGAGTTTCTTTAATTTTCGCAATTATAGGTAGTTGGCAGCAGTTTTTATTGGGTTTTCGGAAATAGCTTGTAAAAGGCTTAAGGAATCGCTAAACACCACTGATTGGTTAATTTCATTATTGAAAATGTATAAGAGACAACTCAGGAGAGCAATCGATTCTGCCGTGAATACTGTAGCTTCAGCGGGTAATTTGTGAGTTTCCTTGTATTTTAAGTTGCCATGGTAAAAGGCGGCACCGGCGTGGTCTGTCAGGTCGAATTTCGATGCATCCGTGTAAAATATATTCCATCCCAACCACTTGTCATTCAATAAATTATTAAATTCTAAGTTAGCTCCGAGGGTAACCTTATTGATGTTACTATTGTAAATTATTGGAGGTGAATGGAATATGGCTTTGTAGGGTGTATCGTAGAGTGGGCGTTTCTGAGTCTGAAGAATAGGAGTTCCAACGGACACATACCTATGAAAACTGTTCATGAGGCATGGGATCCTTTTGTTATTCCAATAACTAGAGTTGAATGTGGAATAAAGTTGAGCAATTTTTGAGAAACAGAGGTCTGAAGGCGTTTGAGATGATTTAAATATAAATCTGTCAGCGAGGTATTGGCGTCTCAAGTTGAGAGGAGGGTCAGCTGTTTCTACCTGTAGGGCTCGGTTAGGTGACGATTTCATAGCCCCAACAACAATACGTAATGCTTTAGTTTGAACTTTGTCCAGAGTAGTTAAGGCTCGTTTTTGGCAAGGTTCTAGAACAATGGAACCAAAATCCAAGACGCTACGGACGAGAGCATTGTAAAGGAGTTTCTGACAAAACGGGTGGGCTCCCCACCAGGTGCCAGACAGGGCTCGCAAAATGTTCATATTCCTCTCACACTTGCCTGCAATCCTCTCAGAATGTAAGACGCCTGTTAGACGTGTATCCAAGGTGATACCCAGGAATTTAACATTGTCACACACCTGCAGTGACTCCCCCCTATACTTCACATCTATCACAGGTATATGTCTTTTCCTAGTGAACACAACAACGTTACTCTTATTCGGAGAGATTTCCAAACCATGGTTAGATAGCCATGATCCCAAGGATTCCAAACATCTAGTTAAATTTAAAGCTGCAGTGTTAAGGTTCTGGTCAGTGCTGTAGATACATATGTCGTCTGCGAACTGCAGCAGTTCACAATTGTTCGTTATAGCAGAATGGAGGTCATGAGTATAAATGTTGAAAAGGAGGGGACTCAGAACGGAGCCTTGTGGCAAGCCCTTCCACACACATCTAACGTCGGAGATTTTTGATCCAATTCGAAGGTGGATCTTGCGATACATAAACATATGACAGATAAAATCGACCAATTTGCCGGAGATACTCAGCTTGAGTAGTTTACTCCTGAGTACTGGAATCAGTACATTGTCATAAGCTGATGAGATATCGAGAAAGGTGGCCAGAACAAACTTATTTTTAACAAAGGCGTAACGGATGTCAGATACAAGGATAGCATGGCAGTCAGTCACGCTTCTGCCTTTTCTGAAACCATGCTGGGACGGAGGTAGCAACTTTTTGGATTCAATATACCAGTCAATGCGATTTTTAATGAGGTGTTCCATTACTTTACATAGTGATGAAGACAGGGCTATAGGTCTATAGGATGATTGAAGTAAGGCATTCTGATTGGGTTTCAAAAGTGGTATAATTATGTGATCTCTCCAGCTAGCTGGGATAAATCCTGAGTGAAGAAACCGGTTTATAAGGATCAGGAAATATGACTTGAAGTCTAAGGACAAGTTCCGTAAGAGAGCGTAAGGAATACCGTCCAGGCCAGGAGCTGAATCAGGTAAGCTATCCAGAACGGTCGTCAGTTCTGAGGCTGAAAATGGTTCAGGCATCATCTCGTCAACTGAGGGTCTAGACGACAGTTCCAAAAGCGGTGAGACATAGGGTGGAGCAAGACGATCGAGAAAATCATCTTTCCAAATTGGAACGTTACTTGATGGAGATGCACTTGCACTTTTGGCCGATCTGAACCGTCTAACCGAGTTCCAAACTACAGATGGTGGGGTAGATGGTGATATGGACTGACAGAACGATTTCCAGCCTAAAGCTTTTTTCTTGGCTAACGTACGTCTACATAATGCCTCTGCCTTTTTAAAATTTATGTAGTTTTCTAAGGACATGTTATTATTATAGGCTTTTTCTGTTGACTTTCTACGTTCAATCATGGTGGAACATTCGTCATCCCACCAAGGACATGGATCGGATTTTTTAGGGGGTTTCTTCAGAGGAATTGCACGCAGACCGGCAATTTCAATAGCAGAGGTGAAAGAGTTATAACAAATTTCGATATTAGAGTCATCAATTGGAGCCAAAGATTGAATCTGCTCATCTAAAGTGGATTTGTATGTCTGCCAATCGGCCTTTTTTAGGCAATATTTTAAGAGTGGGGAGAAAGAACGTGTAGTGTGTGAAGCAGGAAAGGAGACAATTACAGGTAAGTGGTCACTGCCATAGCTAAGTGTTTCTATATCCCACGCTAATGTAGGGGCTATAGAGTTAGAACATAGCGAAATGTCGACTGCAGATGGGTTTTGGAGTGGAGACGTTCTGCGCGTTGGTCGACCGTCATTTAATACAAAGAGGTCACATTCATCCAACACATCAACAAGCATGTTACCAAAAGAGTCATTCCTATGGGATCCCCATAAACTATGATGACTATTAAAGTCTCCTAAAATTATTTTTGGACTGGGCAACTGCAGAATTAATCGCTTTAACTCTCTCAGGATCACCATAGATGGATGTGGAATGTATACGCTTAAGATGGTGTAAGCGCCAGAGTTAATCAATATTCTAGCAGCAACGGTGTAAACATTATCTATGCTGGCAATAGGCAGTTGGGTATACTTAATGTGGTTTCGGATTAACAGGGCAGCTCCATCCCAGCCATCCTGTCTGCCGTGGCGCAGACAAGCAAAACTCGGAATGGAGAAGGAAACGTTAGGCTTAAGCCACGTTTCCGAAAGAGCTAATGCTATTGTATTGTATTTGTTAGACAGATGGATTAGTTCACTTTTTTTACGATAAACGCTCCTCACCTGATCCATAAAAGTGAAGTAGAAGTTGATTAAGTTTATTAATTTTCTCTGCTACGTTGGACGGTAAGGAAACTGATGAAGGTAGGGTATTAAGTTTACGGATAAGAGAATCTAGAAGATCAGTTACTAAAGATAGATTGTGTTCAGGTGGAGAAGAAAGAGTGGATTTATATCTTAAGGCACATCCGTTTTCTGGAGAGGGAATAGCAAAGCTATTCAGGATTTCTTGGTGGGCTCTCTTATCATACCCCGGTTGAAGAGGCGCTCGATTCTTAGGTTTTGGGATTACTCTCTTCTTATAAGATACAATTCCTGTTTTGGGGGAAGATTCATTTGAATTACCTAGCTGACGTACTTGACGACCAGCAGAGGTGGAGGGATTAATAATGGTCTTGACAATGTCAGAATAAGGTTTACGCGTCGGAGAAAGCCGTTTAGCAGCCTCCTGGAAAGAGATATTCTCACTAGACATAATGAGCTTTATTTGTTTTTGACGTGAGTACTCAGGACAATTTTTGTCAAAAGCCGAATGATTTCCAGAGCAGAAGGTGCAAACGACATCCTCCGGGCTGACTTTGCATGAATCTGAAAGGTGACACTCCGAACACTTGGCACAACGGATGTTAGAACGGCACTGTTCCTGGACATGGCCGAACCTACAGCATTTGTAACATTGTATTACTGGGTACTTGTAGGGTTCTACTTCCAAAGAGTTATGGAATAGGTAAACACGCGGTGGCAGTCGTTGTCCATCAAACGTAATGACTACAGTTTCACTGGGTCTCCACTCTCTGGAATTCTCAGTGCGAACTTTATAATTGAGTCGTCTTGCTTTAGTAACTTTGCCATACCCATGTGGTGATTCAATGAATTCTATTATTTCATCATTAGTGAAGTCTGTATGGACCCCCTTTATAATACCAACTCTAGTAACATTAAAGCTAGGAATGAATGCTTTTAGACGTTTTTCGGAGAGAAAAGAAATAGTTAGAAATGAATTGGCAGCTTCCGCAGTGGTGAACTCAACCGATACGCGGTTACGCCCAACACGCTTCACACTACCCATTTTTACATTAGGAATATCGTGGTCATAAATGATTTGCCCTAATTTTACGGGGTGAAGAAAAACCGGTGACGCGGGATCGTCCGATATTTTTGACACATGAACAATATATGGACCGAGGTCCTGAGCGTTATAATTTCTTGTGACAACTGGAGACTTAGTTATGGTGGGATTGGTTTTTGTAATTTTAATTGACCGATCTTTGTCTAATTCACAATCCGGTCTACGTTTTATTTGTGAATTATTAGAGATAATTGAGATATTATCATCAGACAAAGCATCTTGATAATTTTGAGTTGAGGGTAGATCGTCATAATCTGACCGGACACTTAAAGGCGAAAATGAGGGTGAGGAGATATCATCACTTTCAGATACCGAAAGTGAAGAATTTCCAACCCTGCGATCGGGTGGCTTCTTGGGAATTGGATCCATACTAATCTAAGGCATGCATATTTAAAATTAAACTAGAAATAAGATCTACAGTACAAACTAAATTATAACCTAAAAACACTTACCAAGATTAGATGTTAAACTTATCAAATATACAACTTAAACATATAAACAAACTAAATAAAAGTTATAAACTAAATATAATATTCACCACAAGAACATAAAAACATCAATCACAAACGAAAAACTAAGTTTTACGAAAACAAATGACGCGAGATGTGATTCCCCCACGAACGCTAACGCGGCAAGCAAAATCCCTAAAGTATTTGTTCGAACTTAAAGCAAAACAATCTACTGCTGTAAAAATACAGTCGAATACCCTCCTCCTTTTTGGAAGTCGGTCAATAACTATGATAACAACTGTGTACTGTTACATAATCTCGTCAATCACCCTGTTCTCATGGTTTTGTGTGAGTTTTTCGGCTTCTGTATTTCGTCTCGACTCTGTGGCGCCATCGCCATTTTGTTATTATTCTTTTGTCGTGTTTTGGATTGGGAATGAATGGGTATTTTTTTAGTTTATGATTTATTTATTTTTGTTGAGTTTAGTATATTAATATTATGCTAATGGTGCAATGGAGGAATACGGAGGGAATCACAAAGGGATGGAGCGGTTTGCAATGCATTAACCATCTTGCAGTGCTCTGTTAAATTTTGTGTGAACTGCACCATGTTAGTCCACTTTTTCAATACGAAATGATTGCATTACGGTGCAGCTCGTCTCAAAAGCATAGCGTGCGTTGGTTTACGTTTTTTTCGCTTTTTTATACCTACTCACTTTTTGTTGTCTCCCGCTTTGCGAGAAAGGAAGTCGAAACTCATGTTGCCTACTCCTTCTATCATCTTCTGAAAAAATCTTCTAAATTCGTTGCGGGGCCCAAGACAAGTTAGCTTTCTTTCGGGTTCCTGGGCTTCACTGCTCAGAGCCATTACGATGGTCGTCGCGGTGGGCTATACAATTAAAGTTACTGTGGTAGGAGTGAAAGGTGGGTAAATACCCGAGAGAGGTACCTACTCAGTACTACTCACTATACCAATTCTACTATTACTCGACATTACCTCAATGCTCCTTGGCAACAAGTGAAGACCGGCCAGGTTAGAAATTGGAAAAGTGGATCTATTCCTAGCAGCATTTGGCGAAGAATATTGACATATTTAAATCATACTTTCATGCATTTTCAACGGGTTCTTACAACGATATTTAATTAATTGAGTTGTTTCGATATTTCAACGTTGTTGCAAACGTCATGATCACGAGAAGACTGGATACTGCGGGTCGATTTACGAGCAAACAAATCTGTCTACCCTCTTTCTCGTTCACTTTTGGGTCGTACCACTGGAACTCGAACTCACTTCTCGACACACCACACTCACTGTATCTACAAGACCCGTGGTAAGAACCCGTTGAAAATTCATGAAAGTATTATAGAAAACCGCGAGTGTCTGAATAAGTTTATATTTCAATCATTAAACAACATTAAACAAAGTTGTTTCCTGCTTTCTGCTCTCATGTAGGTACGTTTAAAATCTTTGAACAACGTAAAGAATTACGATGCGTCGCAAACGCTCTTTCAACCCTCCCTTTGTGACGCAAACGAAGATGGGCCGGTCAACAGGTCACTAAAAAATAAATTAAATCTAACTCGTAGGCACTAGACACAACGCCCACCGTCTCAACTAGTCAACTAACCCACTAGTGTTATGTCATTATTTTATGGTCAACTAGGATAATTAAATAGATATTTGTCGGGCAAATATGCGTGGATTTTATGTGGCCGGTGGTGGGCAGAGGAATAAAACGGCGCCGTCGAGTCGCTACAGTAAAACAACATCCTGGGAGGATGCCAACAATTGATTGAAGCTTCACTTGGATGGGGTGACTTCGTAGAAAATTCCAGAATCTTACGGACAGCGCCATCTATCGAGGACATGTTTTTTAGTAAGGAAATTTATTTATTTCTGTATATTCATTTATTCACTTTTTTACATTCTATTTTTAAAAATACATTAACAAGAAAATAAAATTTAAAAATACAATATAAAAAACAGAGGGCCACTGCAGGTGGAGTCTACGACCCAAGCCATCAGTGGTCAGGGCTCAAGAGAGAGGAACCTCCTCACAATACGCGCCGTGTCAAGAACGACCGCCTTCTGAATCAGGCCCCTTACCCAGCCGGGGAGCGAAAGCTCTGCTTCTGACGGTCGAAGCTTTTCGCTATTAGACCGTGCACAGATACAATGATATTTATTTATTATTATAACACAAAACAGAATACAGTCAAAACACTATTTAAAGGTTTTTTTAATTATTTAAAATTAATTAGGTGTCTAAGGGAAATCCCCTTTTTTCTAATTAAATTATAGTTATCTCAATATTGTTATGGTAGTAAAGAGGTATTTTTTTAATTAAATCGCCAGGCCCCGGTGCGACAGACTGTATATGGGATTTGAACCGCACCAAAACAACTGTTGTCAGCATTCTTACTCCAGCTCAACTCAGGCCTAGTACGGGCTTTACGGAGCGTCGCGACGCCCCCAAGCAAATAAAGATTTAATATACAGGGTGTCCCAAAACTATGCGACATGAACGGGAAATTAGAGATAGGATGTTTTGCTGAAAAGATACATCATTTTATTCTTGATGTTTAATAATACTGCAATCACAGATTTTTCGTCAATTGCTTGGTTTGTGGTATATAAATACAGACCAAAAGATTTCGTGATGTTACATTTTACAAGCAAATCTCTCGAAACAGATCTGTCACGGATGTCCGTCCGTGGATTATCCGCGGATAAATCCGTGATGACATTTTAACGCCTTTTTAGAACCACGGATTTGTCTGCGGATCGATTCGTGGGAAATCCGTCGGACGAGTTCGTCGGTTTTTTTTATTGCCTTGTATGCAGACGAGCTAACGGGCCGCCTGATCGTAAGCGGTTACCGTTGCTCATGGACCTCTGCAATGTCAGCGGACACTGCGGGGCCGCTACCTACGGCCTACCTTTTAAGGACTTTCTTTAAGCCCCGTTTGAAGAAGTTTGATTGCGGATCGATCCGTAGAAAACAATGATGTGTTTAGACAATATTTCTACAGAAATATAAATAAAAACTTGAGAGGTGTCATGGGACACCCGAATAGAACGAAGTCCCTTTCGATTAAAAGATATATTATAATTTTTTTTCCTAACGTAACGCGTGTAAATGGGCCATATGTTTCTTAGCAAAACGTTCCTTTGATTGGCATCATAAAAATACAGGGTGTTGATTTTTGCCGATTTTGTTAGCTCGATTTTTAGTCAAACCAAGCAATTTACGAAAAATCTGTAAATGCAGTATTATTAAACATCAAAAATAAAATGATGTTTCGTTTCAGCAAAACATCCTACCTCTTATATTTAAGGTACTTCCCGTTCATGTCGCATAGTTTTGGGACACCCTGTATAGAGATAGCGCTGCCATTCAAAAATGAGGAAGACATAATTGGTGATCATCTTCCAACTTTTTAAATAGGACGGTACGTGTATTGCGCTATTTATCTGATCATGAAGCAGGACAATGCACCCGAAATATGTTACACAAGGTGGTAATCTTACATTTTAAGCAGTTTTTTTGCATTTGCCCGGAAAAACAGCAACTATATCAGTTACAATGTTACTAACAGCGGGTAGTAACTTTATATCGTTGATAGATTGAGATAAGGTATTCTGGTGGGCCGATCCCGGCGGCACTGCAATGCCGGGCCGACCCGTGACGGGAGTGGAGCGAGCCCCGAACATCCCGTCGTTTCACAAAAATCAGTTTAATATACTGGTCCCTCGATGAGGGAACTTTCAGATATTAAGCTGAAAAGAACAGATACTACACTTTGATCTTAGCCAAAAGGCCGAGAAGCGATAGCAAAATTTGGCGAAAAATTTCTCCTCAATCGAACCATGTCTCATCTCGTCACCGCGATTCAGGAATTGGCACTCAAATGGACAACTCCATCTATTGGTGGATACTTGAACTACGTTTAGTTAATTTTAGTCTTCATTGCGAGTCATACAATGGCGAAAAGCGACATCTATAAATCGTTTTTGAAAACTTTTGCTTAACTGTGATAATAGTATAGTTTTTTTGTACCAAAGATTAGAAATATATGAAAAATGAAAATATATTTATGAAGAGCGCGCTTCGACCACTCGGCCACCACGACTAGCGATTTAGCAATTATATGAAATAGTTTTGGATGCGTAAGAACATCCGCAAAGAAACACAGCAGTTTATTGGTACAACCATTTATTATAATTATCATATACATTTCCATTACAATTTTAATATCATCACTACACATCGAACAAACTTCTAATACACAAAGTGCCAACTTGATTATCATTAAATCTCGTAACTGTCATAACCACTCAACTGGTTCAACATCAAAATTGGTTTGTTTACTTTTGCCAAGTCTGTGGCAGGTACCAAAATTGAGCACGAGGTAACGTTAGTTCGGAAACTTGTTTTGTTTACATTTTATTATGGTCTCATATTTTACCGAGATATTTTGCCCTTTACCGAAAATTGATGTACCCAGTTGAGTGGATAATGTATATCTATTAATTAATATGTATCTCATACACACAAAATATATTTTAATACTAAGGCGGACTTAATGTGGGTATTGTCTATCAGCCAATCATAAGACGATGCAGAGAGAATATGGGATAGGTGCAAAAAACAATGGATTATTTTATTTATTGGTTATTTTACTCTACATAATAATAAGAATTTTTGTAATCGACTATGCGTGGAAACAGATGCGGTTGAATTGGAATCGATTCAGAGTTTAAATAAGTTTTCTACATTGCGTAAAAGATCGATTCAACAATTTTTTGTTGACTTTATTTATCGTAGACAAATGAGCTAACGGGATACAGATCAGCAGTTATCGTCGCTTATGGATGAAATATTTATTTTATGCTCAAATTTTACTTTTTGTGCACACATTGTGCAGTAGGACATCTACAATAATAAATAATGCATATCATATTACAAATAATATTAATACACATAAGTGTTACTTGTAAATATTATAAAAAACAATCGAAATCTATAAAAACGTTTTCATTTAACTGTTACATCAACATTTATAACTTACATTTACGCAAATTGTTGCATAATTTTGATTTATATTGTAAATTTTCACTTGTCTCAATTCAAACAAGGGTATGTTATATGAGTATTATATCTCAAATGTCATAGGTAAATCATTCAGATTTCAACAAATCATTTGAAGTCAGACGATCTTTCTAGTACTTCCCTTGGAAATGGCATTTAAAAATTCCACCCTGTATGTAACTCAAATAAATTTGCTTTCGATGGAATGATGTATTTCTACTTCTACGTCTACATCGTGTTCACAAATCACAACAATAAATTTAAACATTTAATTTTCAGTTCACCGACTGTTTTTTTTTTGTTTTTCGTCACGATATACCGACGAAACATTTACACGTTCTTTTATTTTTAGCGCCATCTATTATTCAATAATAGAAGTATTTGGTTAAATGCCAACGCCATCTACATTTCTTTTCAAAAGATATTCAACTAACGACATCTATTATCTATTCCCAGAAACATTTGATTATACGCAAACGCCATCTGTTATACATATAGGCAAACTTTATATAGACACTACTGCCATCTATTATTCGTTTCCAGAAACTAGTCACGGTAGTTTCAGAACCATGACACAGAGGGCGTGATGCGGCGAGGGAACTCGGAAGATGGGGGTTCCACTTTCATCACAGTACTCGTCGTAACGAACGCTTTTCAGTTCTTCGAGGCCCAAACTCTTGCAAATGCGCTGAGAAAAAGCGCCTGTTGCGTCCACTTTGAACAACTGGAAATCAAATAAAATGGTGAAAGTCATTTTGTGTAATAGCTACTGTAGTATTTGTAAAAAAAACTGTCAAGAGTGTCGAACTATGAATCTGAACTTCTCGGTGATTTTGGTGTAAATGATAGAAAAGTTCTAGAGTGGCGGCCAAGAACCGGTAAGCGCAACGTTGGTAGACCCCCCACGAGATGGACCGACGATCTGGTCAAGATCGCGGGAGGTCACTGGATGCAGACGGCGCAGGACCGGTCGTTATGGCGAGGTTTGGGGGAGGCCTATGTCCAGCAGTGGACGTCTATAGGCTGATGATGATGATGATGATGATGATGATGATGATAGGTGACTACTTTACATCAGGCAGGTCCTTGTTTGACTGCCACCTCAACCCATCAGTACACTTTAATGGTTACTTTATTATATCAGGACATTCAGGGCTAAACATAAGAAATTTAAAAGAAATAATGCCTCTAATAAAATCACCTTAAACTCGTTGTCTCTGGCGAGATCAATGCTTCGTTTCATCAGCTCCTTAGCGAGACCACGACCACGAGCGCTCTCATGGACCGATATGATGCGACACTCCATGATCAGGTCCACCTAAAATAAAACATATTGAAATATAAGTACTAATATTTTTAGTACTGTAACAATCCATTACTGTCCACTGCTGAGCTCAGTTCTCCTCCGAAGAAACTGCGATATGTACTGCTTCTAACAAACTGCAGTGCTGAGTGTATAAAAGATCCAGAAATCAAAGAAAATACCTTGGAAAGATTATAATAGTTGTTGTCTGCGACGATAAAATCCGGTAAACGAACAATTTTATTACCTACTAGCTGGCCCACACAACTTCGTTTGCGTCACATAAGGAAATTTTCTCACCGTTTAAACCTTCCCTGGACTTCTACGAATATTTCAAGATTAAAATAAGCCAAATCGGTTCAGTCGTTCTCGAGTTTTAGCGAGACTAACGAACAGCAATTCATTTTTATATATAAGAAGATATTGGTATTTGGTAGAACAAGAGTTCTATCTCATAATTATCATAATCTATTAGATTGAAAATCAGTCAATATTTAAAGTCTAGTATCTTAATCTTCTGGTCAACTTATCGGACCTGGTCTAGTCTACTGATATCAATAATTCTATGGATTAAATAGAAATCAAAATAAGACTTATACAGGGTGATTTGTTAGAGAGGGTACATATTGCAGGAGGGTGATGAGTACTCTGTTCTAATACGAAATATTACAAAAAATAAGTGAAATTACATTTTTTTTTTAAATCTAAATTCGACAAAACTACCTCAAACATAAACAATTTCGGCTTAAAGAGTGTTGACTAATGACCTCTAGTGATCTCGCGCACCCCACACCTCCGCCACACCCATCAGCTGTCGAAAAATCATCATTATGCAAGAATTTTAGATATTTTTAAGTTGCGATTACTTTTTTTTTTTTTTTTTTTTCAGTTGGAGGAAATCACCGGATCCCCGCCCGCCCCGCGGGCGGGGTATGTGGGAGTTGAACCGCACTAAAACCTCCAACCGCTCACACTCAGCGTCCGAACCCCGGCTGAGGCCAGAACCCAGCACGGGGTTTGGAGGGACGGTGCGACGCGTTACGCGCTTGGCATTCTTTCCCGTCGCTCCGTCCCCGGACGCCGAACCGGTGGCCGCCGGCGAATACGGCCACCGGCTCTCTCGGTCGGCGGGCTTTCCGAAGCCCGCCAAGATGGGACCGCGTGTCACCCTCCCGCGGAATACCCCGCTGGGTCAGAACCAGCGTGGGTCGGGGAGCGCGGTCTACCATCCCCCGGTAGCTCTTACGCTAAGGGCGTGCTGAGCGAGACACGACACCTTCTTGGGCCCCCGCTCGCACTCACATGCGTTGGGGGCCCGAAACACTTAGGGGGCCAGATTCCGGGCGAGATCCCGGTTCCGGCCCCCTGCTCGACGGCGGCGGGTTGGTAAGTTGAGAGTGGCATATCGCCTCTCCCTCTCGACCCCCGCCGCCTGCTTCTGCGAGATGGTGGCCTCGCAGAAGTCGAGCATCGCCTTCCAGGACTCGTCGCTCTCGAGCATCGACGCCGCGACGCCCGGGAGCGACAAGTCCGGACCTATTTGTTGGACCAGGACACAACGCTGCTCCTCCCATGCGGGGCAGCGTGCGAGCGTATGCTCCGGCGTGTCCTGGTCACATCTCACGCAATGGTGGCACCTCGCCGTCGGCTCGGCCTGGATCCGGTGCAGATACCGACCGAAACAACCGTGCCCGGTCAGCACCTGCACCGCCCAAAAGGTGAGGCGTCCTACGCCACGACCCGCCCAATCCTCTAGGACGGGGCGAATCGCCTCGACGGTCCGTAGACCCCAGGTGGGGTTAGCGAGACGTCGCTTCCACGCTACCATTACGGACCGCCGAGATTGGACCTTCCGATCGCGGACCGCTTCCCGCAAGGGACGCACCACGCCCCGGGAGCGGAGGTCGCATCGCCAGCGATAATCGCCAGCAAGCGCTTGCGCCTCCAGTTCCCAGGGCGGCGTCCCCGCCAGCACACACGCCGCCTCAAAAGCGACGGTGCGGTAACCGCGGATGGCCCTAATTGCCACGATGCGCTGTGGCCGACGCAGGTATCGGGCGATAGTCACCCGAACGCGTGGGTCGGCCCAGACGGGCGCACCGTATAGGGCCATCGATCGCACCACCCCCGCGTAGAGGCGGCGCACCGCATGGCTGGGTCCCCCGACGTTCGGAAGCAGCAGACCAAGTTGGCCGGCCGTCCTCACCAATCGGGGGACCAGGGCCGCGAAATGGGCTCGAAAGGTCCAACGGCTGTCCAGCACGAGGCCGAGGTACTTCAGCTGCACCCCGACCTCAATTTGGACGCCTCCAACCATTATTTGGGCATCGACTGGCGGCACAGCCCCAGCCCCGTGGAACCACAGGGCCTGGGATTTGTGCAACGCCACGTCGAGGCCCAACCTCCTTATTTTGCCGACGACGAGGGCCACCCCCGCTGTGGCAAGACGGGCAGACTCCCGGAAGTCATCCCCCCGGGCCACGACCAAAGTGTCGTCCGCGTAGCAGATAACGCTAAGGCCCGGGAGGAGGGCGCCCCTCAGCACCCAGTCGTACCCGATATTCCACAGTAGAGGTCCAAGAACGGACCCCTGTGGAACACCGCGCACGACCTGGAACCGGTGCAAGGTCCCACCGTACCCGGTACACATGACCGACCTGGCCTCCAGGTAGGAGCCGATCAGCCGGCGGAGATAGAGGGGCACTCCATGCCTCTCCAGTGCCCCCCCAATCACGGACCAGGGCAGGGTGTTAAAGGCATTGGCGATGTCGAGCGACACCGCCAAGGCCACCCCACCCTGGGAGACGGCCTCCTCCGAGAGGGTCCGGACACGTAGGATTGCATCCACGGTCGAACGACCCTCCCGGAAGCCGTACTGCTCCGCCGACAGATCGGGTCCAACCCCGACCAGGTGCTGAACGATGCGGGCGGCCAGAACGCGTTCCAGCAATTTGCCCACCTCGTCCAGCAGCACGATGGGACGGTAACCGGCGGCTGAGTCCACCGGGCGCCCCTCTTTCCGCAAGAGGACAAGTCTGCCCGTCCTCCAGAGCGAGGGAAACCGTCCCGACTCCAAAGTTGCGATTACTAAGGCATTAAGCCATATTCTTTGGTAATAATATTTTACTGGTCATATATAACCATCAGCTACCATGACCTTCAATATGTACCCTCACTAGGAAATCACCCTGTATAAGATCAAAATGATCATAGGTATTTACAAACCTGGAAAGTGTTAAATAGGTCGAGATCCCGACTAACAGTGTACAGAATGTTGAATATCTTGTTGAATTTCTCGTCCGAAGATTGCTGGATCTTTTCAATCGACTGCTCGATGTCGCCGTGTCATAAAATACCGTTCAGAGCCACTCCTAACACCTGATAATAATAAAAAATAATAAATTGTAACACGAGATTGAGTAAGTGTACAGAGGTTTAGGAGTCAAAAGGTAAAAGATCTAGATTTTCTTTTATTGCTTCGTACATAGGCAGACGAGCTAACGACCCACCTGATCGTAAGAGGTCACCGTTCATGGACCTCTGCATTGCCAGAAGACATTGGGGGGCCGCTACCTACGGCGTACCCGCAAGAACTCTCTTCAAATCTCGTTTGAAGAAGGACAAGTCATAGCGCTCGGGAAATACCGATTTTAAAATCCAAAGTGATAATTACACCAAGGCAAGTGGACAAGTGGATAGATGACCCAATGGTCTGTTTAAGGTTATCTTCTTTTCTGTTCTTTGAAAAAGGCACACTCTTTATTGCCATTTTGGCAGACGGGCCCGTTAGGCCATCTGATCGTAAATTGGTACCGTCGCTCACTAGGATCTCTGCAATACCAGATACTGCCCTAGCGGGGCAGTATCCACTGGTTAGGTAGAACTTAAATACAGTTAAACATGTCTTATCAAAACATCCTTACCTTATCTCCTTCCACGGCAGCGATAGACAATCCATCAGTCATAGTTGCGTGGCAGAGACGTTCTAAAGCAGCGTGAGGTTGTCCTCTTTCGCAGAGACCAACCGCCTTGTTCAGAGGCTCGTCAGCGAAGAAACTCTCACGAAGATGCTGGATCACAGCCTCCTTCATGGATGGCATTATTATTACGAAGTCCGCCATTGCTGGAAAACAAGATTAAAGCATTATTGATTGATTTTCAATGAGTACATTTGAATGTGATGAATTGACTGTAATCAGAATTTTGTGCCTTAGCTTCGAGCTCAATTTATTGCTTTAAATAATCTTGTCATCTTGTCCTTCATTATGTTCAAAAATGAGTCTCATATTTTGAGTAAACAACATTATTTTGATGTTGTTGAATTATCTATTTTTTAGCATTATAGAGAGATCCACTAACAATGCCAAACACTTTTCATGAATTAGCATCGTCCAACGTCGTTCCGTCTCGCAGAACTCCTTGCTGGGTTCTGACCTCTACAAGGAGTTTGGACGCTGAGTGTGAGCGGTAGGAGGTTTACAGTTTCATTAGATAGACCCCGATCATACGGCGATTTCTTCTTATTCAGTAAAGAAACCTCTAGTATTAATCATCAACAGCTACAACTTCAGAGTACACATTCTAAAACAATAGAAACATTGATCACGACTTCCGCGACGCTTCTTTGTTGTTCCCCGGGCGCGGGCTAACCTTTATAGAGGGGTGTTTTCACAATGGCGCGTCCCAAATCAAGCTTAGGTCAAGGACAATCCAAACTTTAACATCTATTATAAGGCAAATTAGCTTTCCTGGGGCGCGGTAAGAGATCTGATACACGAACGAGCAAATATGTGACATATTAAGCTAAGTGGGCCTTTTCGCATGTGTGTCAGCGTAAGTCTACACACATGCACTTCTAGAAAAATACCACCGAATTGGGTGCTATGACTAGAAAAAAATATCAAATTATACATAAATAATTATGTATAATTCATAGAATTATTACCTCATATAATGTCATAAAGGTAATTTATATGATGCATGAATGCTTTGATTTCATTGTTGTTTTTCTATTCTACGATTTACACGTGAAGTACCCGATTTTTGGGGAGATTTAAAAACATGACATCTCCCAGTTTTCAACACAGACATTTTTCACACACATACAAAGCTTCGAATGCTTCAGTTTGTTGTTCATCATGTTGAATTTAAATTCAATTATATTTATTAGTTACTTATATTTAAGCTGAGCGGCGCAACGTCATCCGCGCCACATAAGAAAAAAACATAAGAAACAGTTTCCACCAACGCAAATAAATAATACTGAAGAAATGGCTGATATGAATCTACAAGAATTTCCTACTCCAAGCTTCAAGTCTTAAATGGCTAACTATCAATCCGCTACTGGTTCAGAGTATTATAATTTTAAACAACTTCCAATAATACCTACGTATAAATAAAAACGCTCACAGTAATTTCCTGTAATGTCACACTTTCAAAGCTTGTAAAACATTCTTTAATAGAATACGTTTTGAATGATATCTGAAGTAATAAATCTTCTTCGCGCCCAGGGATAGGCGAGGGATCGGGTGTCCTCGGAGGGGGTTGAGGAGGAATGCCTCCCCACTGTGGAAGCTTAGGTATTACGAGTATTAGCGAGAACATTTTTGCCGTGTTCTATTGAATCGTGTAGACGTCTGATCTTGAATATAAAGGCATGATATTATTTAAAGTTTTAGTGTTTTAATAGAATGAAATTGACTCAAATATTTCTGTACAAAATTCGGATCTGTTTTTCTACTTCTGTTTATGCACTAACTACCTATTCGAAATTGTCTAAACAGCAAAGCTACACATACTACTTTGTCCCTTAACTAATTTACCACCTATACAGTTTTTTTAACGTGTTTGTGTTATGAATATGCAAATATAGTGTTAATGATTACCTAGATACTTAACAATGTAATGATAATTTGAGTTCATCAGTCGTAGATAGTACAAATTTAAAGCCTACGTTATACCCACTCAACTGGGATCGTCAACCAAATTGGTTTGTTTACTTTTGCCAAGTCTGTGGCAGGAGCCAAAATCGAGCACAGTTCTAAAACTTGTTTTATTTACATTTTTTAATCGTCTCATATTTTACGGAGATGATATATTTTCGCTGAAAATGCAATACAGCGTCGTTTAGTAATAAAGGCTTACAAAATTATAAGGTTTAATTAAAAATCAAAATTAAAAATTATTGAAAAAATAGTTTTTAAAAAGGGGCTCAAACACGATATTGATTCCGAACGAAGTCCCCAGTTTCGCCATCTAGCGAATAGTGACGTTTCCAGTTGAGTCGCTATATAAAACATTGTACAGGAACGATTGCAGTTACCCTCAATGTAGTCAATACTTTTTTAAAATCCGATGAACCACTTCAATCAAATGTTATGAGTTTTAAGATGATAGTAGTAAAGTTCTTCAAAAGCAATTTCTTAAAAGCTTTTACCTGTTGCGCGAATATCGATCCGCTATCATCTCCCGAATAGAATCTATTACCCAAACCTTTTGGAAGAATTAATGAATTAATTATCGTGGACTACGTAGTCGAAAAACTACTATACTGTGTGTGTGGAATAAAGTTGTTTTCTTTTCTATATTCCTCTACTAAAGAAAAAGGTAATGGCGTCTGAAAACTGTGAAAAATCGAATTTCATTTGGAGTAAAAGCTTGTCGGCTTTAAGTCCTCTTTGCCCTGGAATTGCAGAGGTTCATGAGCGACGGTGACCGCTTACCATCAGGTGGGCCGTATGCTCGTTTATCTACCTTGCAATAAAATAAAAAAAAATGAATTAGTTATGGTGCTCAGTTATGCTAGTTAGGTAGTATTTACCCGACTAAAACAAAACATGTGGTATAATCTTCCTATTCAAAAAATAGCTTTATATTGTACTAGCTTTTGCCCGCGACTTCGTTCGCGTGGACTTCAGGTTCGTCCCGTATTATCAAAAATTGTAGCCTATGTGTTATTCTGATGTATAAGCTATATTGGGGTAAAGTTTCATTCAAATCCATTCAGTAGTTTTTACGTGAAAGAGTAAAAAACATACATCCATACATACAAACTTTCGCCTTTACAATATATATTAGATAGACTAAGAGAAATCCATAGAATAGACCTACTTATCCTATACAGATTTATTCCAATGAACGGACGCCTAATTTTGTAGAAAGACAGAGCGTCCATGTGGAACAGGCTGTAAAATCTGCATTGTTAAGTCGTACAACGGTGCCCTACTTAGAAGGCAAGTTTCCTTACGAATGCTAAATTATTTTATGCATCAATGTTAGTGTACTGTAGTAGTAATTTTGTGGGTTTTTTGTATAGAAAGCTTCAGCTCGCTTCTACCTTTCATTATAAGTCAGCAGCTAGAAATGCCTAAAAAACTCAACTAGCGCGAATGCTGAAAACTGTGACTTTTTATTGATTTAAGAAGTAGACTTGCCGACGGTACAGCTGATATTATGTTAGTTGTTTACTATCACAAATGGACCGCTACAAATACGGACATTACATGCTAAGTATCTAAGCTAAAATTTAAATGCCTAAAGAACAACTTTATTGTTCTGGATGTGTCAGGATTTACTATTTCAATTTTAAATCAATGAATCTTTTACAAATTACAAGTTTGAATAATTAGTATCTACCTACCACCTGTGGCTAGTTTCTTAGAATAGTAGGTAGGTATTACACCTACGACCAACTACCAAATACGTTCTTTTATACCTTGTTCCTACTTTAGAAGTAATTGATAAATTAAATTTGGTCGATAAAAAGTACAGAAGCTTAGAACTAGAAGTGAAATACCGATAACTACTTAACTTTATTCGACAATGTTGTAGCACCCCTAAAAATAAACCTGGCAACCCTATTTAAAATAACCTTAAAAATGGCAATATTACTGACGAACAAGTACGGAATGCTATGCCTCTATTTTTTTATATATTTTTTTAAATAGAATAGATTGTGGTACTAACCTCGTGTGCCGCCCTCGGACTCCCGGTGCGCACTGATAAGGGGCTGAATTCCTCGGTTCGCGCCGCCCGCCCTGGCCCATAGAATAAACTACGTAGACTCGATCTAATATTTTTACTGAAAATTTAGAGATTTTCTCCCATCGATTTCCAGCAGATTCTTATTGTAACACAACAATGTTAATGTTTATCGAAAGATAGCAATAGAACATTGTTGGTTATAATTGGTACTGCAAACAGATCATTTTTTTTTTTTTTGTATTAAGGGACTAAAAACAGTTACATGTTAAACTTAAAAATTAAAATAATTGACTATGATAAAAAATCACAAACACGTAACCTAAGACTATGCAGAATAAACTAAAAATTGTTATTTAATGTAACAAGCGCGCGACTCCGTGTCACTCGGTTGGAAAAGATACATTCAATGCATTGTTTTTATATTTATACAGTTAAAAAAAAAGGAGTAAAACATAAACTTAACACCAATAACACGTGATGTTAAGCGTAAAAGTACAATTCATATTATTAAATTAAATAGTGTTTGCTTTTTTTCAAGTCAACGACTATTGTCTAATCATGTTTTTTATTTGCGCCAAATACTTGTCTCCAAACCAGTTGCTACATCATGCACTGATTAATTGGTCCAAGAGCTAGTGGCGAATTTTGAGCAGGTATTTAAGACAAGCTTAAAACTTGGTACATAGTTCTATTGATATACCCCAACTCGGAAATGCAGACCTGTGTTATACCTAGGAACTAGCCGTTTTGGATGCGGCTTCAAAAATATTTTTTCGTTCCCTGAGCGCTATGACTTGTCCTTCTTCAAACGAGGCTTGAGGAGGGTTTTTTTTTTTTTTTAATTGCAAGGTAGATAAACGAGCATACGGCCCACCTGATGGTAAGCGGTCACCGTCGCTCATGAACCTCTGCAATGCCAGGACAAAGAAGGGCCGTTATCTACCGCCTACCCATACAAAGTCCAAAGGGTCCTTAAAGTTAGGTCGTAGGTGGCGACCCCTCAGTGTTCTCTGACATTGCAGAGGTTCATGAGCGACGGTAACCACTTCCTATCAGGTGGGCAGTTGGCTCATCTGCCTACATGGCAATAAAAAAAAAAAGAAAAAAAAACTGAGAAGTAGTTGTTTCCCATTTTATGTGAGAACAACGTTACAAACAGACTTGATGTCAACGTATTCTTATTACAAAAGAATGTGAGTATGTCTCAGTTATTACTACTTAAGACTAAGGTATCAAACGACGGGGACGGAGCAACGGGAAAGAGTGCCGAGCGCGTAACACGTCGCGCCGTCCCTCCAAACCCCGTGCTGGGTTTTGGCCTCAGCCGGGGTTCGGACGCTGAGCGTGAGCGGTTGGAGGTTTTAGTGCGGTTTAATTCCCACATACCCCGGAACCGGGGATCCGGTGATTCCTTCAACTGAAAAAAAAAAAGGTATCAAACAAAGTAAAACAAGTGACCCTTCTATTAATTTACAAATCACCTTGTTCGTTTCTATACCATTGAAGGGGCATCTCTTCATTATTATAGTATCGATTTGATCTGAACTCTAAACACATCCCCGGTGTATTAAAAAATAATATCACGGTTTATCGATCCCGCCTCCCGAAGAGCTTGGCTTTAATTTAGTTTAGGAGTGATCCTAGTGTAGAAGTTAACTAGTTGTTAACAGATTTTTAACTATAACGCGCTGGATATTGGCACTTGTCCTATTGGTCTGTGTTCTATGTCAATATTCAGCATTGTGCTGAGACACAGCTGGTTTGTGAGAAAAAAAAAATAGTTTTAACTTTTAGGTAATTGTTTGTTATTTTTCTTTTTTGCCTTGTATGTTTATTTTTTTGCAAATAAAGTATGTCTATTTCTACATGAAAGGAGGTATTCGTTATACTTAGTTTAGTGATTAGGTACTTTATAGTTATGTATTGTCAATAGTTGCTTACTTGATGATATTAAGGTTTCGCTGGCCGACGATGATGAAAAACGAGCTTTGGTTACCACCAACGAGGTTTAAAGAAATTCTTGAAATGTAGGTCGTAGGTAGCGGCCAAGCAGTGTCCCCTGAAAGTGCAGAGGTCCATGAGTAACGGTAACTGCTTACGATCACGTGGCCCGTTAGCTCGTCTGCCTACAAGGCAATTAAAAAAGTAAGTATATTAAGATCGATACGTTCTTTTTGCTGCTTCGTAGATGACAAGAGGTTAGTCAACGAAATGCGTTTTAAAGTAATTTCAAAAGCACATCTAACAGCTGAGCATTTGAAAAACATTTCCAGCTCCACTTTACCTGCATCTTACTCAAAATATTATTCCACTGTTCTTTTCTATTTTTTCTTTGTCTCTATAAATGTTTCAGCTTTCTAGCGTTTATCAATTTGGAGAAAAAGCTCGAACAGACGACAGACGGGCGTACCTATATGGCGAAATTAAAGGTTCTAGTCCTTACTACGGAACTATAAAAGATCGGATTCTTTTTTGTACAAAATATATAGAATATCATGACAAAGTTCGTTAATAAATATATGCCGTCATATCAGAGTAAAGTGGAGGCTACGAGTTATTGAGTGCACTTGTCATGCGTTCACTCTCCATGACGAAGGACAATCGAGCGTGTTTACTGACCACTCATGCTGCTCTATCTACAATGGAGATGACTCATTATGACCTAGTTCTGATGGGCTATATAAGATATATTATAGTGCAAAGGGTCAAGGATGTTTTAGAACAAACTAGCTGATACACACAACTTGGGCTGCGACACACAGAATTTGTGATGTATGTGTAGAAAGTCGTGGTGGCCAAATGGTTGAAGCGCTTGTCTTCCGTACGGCTTGAAATTTTAAATCTCAATGTGAAAAAAAAATATTTGTGTAATTTTTCAGAGTTAAAAACAGTGAAGGAGGAAAACTTCATATATTGGAAAAGGATTAAAAAATCCTTCGAAGATATGTGAAGTCTCCAAACCGCATTACGCTAGCGTGGTGGACTACGCCTAATACCTCTTCTGAGGACACCTGAGCCCAGCAGTGTGCAGTAATGGGTTGTTAGTTGTAACGGTACAAATTGTAGTAGGTAACCATGTACCTATCTAAATTTTTAACGAACAGCCACAGTAATCAGCCTAGCGACAATCGTTTTGCTTCTTGCAAATCGTTTGTAAGTTTTTGACCGACTTCAAAGAAGAAAGGTTATGAATTCGTGTGTTGGTCTTTATGAATCGTCACATAAGTTTGGTTTGGCTGAACTGCTTTATTTGTATGTTTCTTGTTTCAGATGATGATGGTCGTCATGGGGTCTCATTATCTTTTGACGTGACAACGTCTTATAAATTGGTTGCCGGGTGACACTTCAAGAAACTGCGTTACGCTCCGCTCACGTTATGCGTTCATAATGAGAGCGAGTGAGAGGCACGCGTGCCGCGTCACTTTTTATGTCTGTCTCTCTCGCTCTTAGGCGGGCTAACCATGCCCGAGTCGTTGTCACGTAAAACTTTCGTCCGTATACCGACTTTACAGGCAACCAATTTTTTTATGATCGTACTTTTGGATTCGTGTCTAAAAATGATAATTTTTAATGTACAATATTTCGCGCTTTGCTGTGCTTGTACATATTTTCTACATGAACTGATATCGATGATTCTTTTTTGGTAGAAGTGTACACTTTGGGCATGGTTGTATCATTATCTATAATGCCCTTCACTTAGTAATTTCGTTACATAGATTGAGTTTTAGTCGTGTTACGATACATACAGGCTGAAACAGATTGCTTTAAAATAAAAGATTATAGCATTTGCAAATAATTTATTAAAATTAATAAACATTTATTACAATTACAAAACAGAGAGCCTCGTATGACCTTAATTACTAATAAGGCAATTTTATTATTTAGCTATTTATGTAATAATATAAGTATCACAATATACCATATTAATTCCATAAAATTGTTCCTTAGTTACGTCTTTTAAATATAAAGCACGATATACTTATAACTTAAATACGATTCATAAATTAATATCATAACACTAACTTTTTGATCATAAATAATTTTCATTTCGTTCATTCATTTCAAATATAATTGTGACGTCACTAATATTGTTATTTCGCTCAAATTTACGTCAGAAAGTTATATCGTTCTTACGTACGATTTTATAGTAGTTCGTATAAAAAATCCTCAGAGTTATTTAATAAGAGTTTCAATCATTCAATCTAAATTTAAAAGAATAGCAATTCTTTTTATTTTATTAATAACATATTGCTATAAACAGTCCCAGTTTAATTTGCATTAACTTAACCACTCAACTGGGAACGTCACTATTCGTTAGATGGCGAAACTGGGGACTTCGTTCGGAATCAATACCGTGTTTGAGACCCTTTTTAAAAACATTTTATCCAATAAATTTTAATCTCGATTTTTAACCTTATATTTTTGTAAATCTTTAGCATTAAACGAGGCTGTATTGCATTTTCAGCGAAAATATATTATCTCCGTCAAATATGAGACGATAAAAAAATGTAAACAAAACAAGTTTTAGAACTGTGCTCAATTTTGTCTCCTGCCACAGACTTGGCAAAAGTAAACAAACCAATTTGGTTGCCAATCCCAGTTGAGTGGTTTTAGTGTTCATTTTTAAAAATCAGATCAAATAATTATCACAGTTTGCATTGTAGCAAAACATAATTTGCATTTCATCTTAAAAATCTAACAAGTGAATTGTCGAGGTGATTTTTACTTTAATTTTTTATGAAATGTACACACAAGAAATACATGAAAAATATTACATTAAATGAAAAAATTGTCTTGCTTTTAACTTTGCATTATTTTTTGATCAATCATATCACATCGATTAATATCGATAAATCAATTATCAGCATTAATATCGATTCTAATATCGCCCGGGTTACAGCCGTGTATCATAATAGTGTAGGTGGGGTCACTGTCATTGTTCTGTATCTGTGGTTTCTCAATTTCTTCTTGTTCCATTTTGTCTATGGTTTGATTGGTAAAGTGTATGGGATAATGTTGTTTTAAATCTCTTGCTAGACGGAATTTTTCGAGGCATATTGTGCATCTGTAAAGATCGGATTATTTTAAAATTAGAATTATATATCAGATATTAGTATGTTTCGCCAATCTGCTAATGAAAATAGAGAAAACCTTTTTTTTTGTACGCATATGTATAAGCGTTACATTATATTCTTTGGTAATTATTAACTGTAAAAAACGAAATTCGCTTTCATGACAATGCAGCGACGTAAATCTAATATATAAAATTCTCCGAAACTTGTCCTTCTTCAAACGAGGCTTAAAAAAGTCCTTAAAAGGTAGGCCGTAGGTAGCGGCCCCGTAGTGTCCGCTGACATTGCAGAGGTCCATGAGCAACGGTAACCGCTTACGATCAGGTGGCCCGTTAGCTCGTCTGCCTACAAGGCAATAAAGAAAAAACGAAAACGGCTTGACTGATTTTGATAAAAAATTTTGTGCTTATCTGGTATCTATGAGAATCGGCCAACATCTATTTTTCATCCCCCTAAATGTTAGGGGTAGTCTACCCTTAAATATTTCCTATTAAAAAGGTACCGATAGCAACCTCTGCTGTTAAAATAACAATAAAACTTGAGAGGTGTCAAGGGACACCCGGATGGAACGAAGTTCCTTTCGATTAAAACGTATCTCATAAAAGTTTTCCTTTCGTAACGCGCGGTATGGTACGTGTTTTAAAATATTTTGATCACAGCGCCATCTAGCGATAATCATCTAAAACAAAAAAGACAACTTTTTCGTAAGGATTTCCGTCTAGCCCCCTTTCATCAACACGCGATAAGGAACTTAGTTCCAATAGTTATCACCGTGTAATACATACTGGTATATGTTTTGTCCGACATGCGTCCTGGTGTGTTTGATGAGATCGTTGCTCTGCGTGAAGGCTCGCTCGCACATCCCGCAGCGGTACGGCTTCTCGCCCGTGTGGATGCGAGCGTGTCTCTTCAGGTGGTCCTTGCATATAAACCTGTAATAATAAGTTTTCGGTTAGGTTAATCACATGGTAAAATTGTCATGATCGCAGGAGGTTACTGGATACAGAGAGGCTGATGATGATGCCCGGAAATTACCTACCTTCTATGTTAACCATAACGTGCTTCGTAACATGTATTATCAAAGATACTGGTTTATTTAGTTTAATTTTGATGGATCGATAACCTGGTTATGGTCACGGGAAGTCACTGGATGCAAACAACGCAGAACTATTGCGGTCTGACTATGGTTTTTTTTTTGAGGAAATCGCTGGATATCCACCGCCCCGTGGGTGGGATATGTTGGAGTTAAACCGCACTAAAACCTCCAACCGCTCACACTCAGCGTCCAAATCCCGGCTGACGCCAGAACCCAGCACGGTTACGCGGGACAGCTCGACGCGTTACACACTACGGCACTTTTTCCAGTCGCGGTCTGACTATAGTAGCAGAAGATTGATGATAACTAGAAACACAAATATCTAATTCATTTGTATACCTTCTGTTACATGATTCACAAACATACGGTTTGACACCATCATGTATCATCATGTGTTTCTTCAATGAAGAAGCTTTGGTGAACGCAGAATCGCATTTCTCGCATTTGAACGGGTGAATGCCTGAATGGGTCACGATATGAGACTGAAGTTGTCCTGGAATAAAAATAATTACTATTAAAACTTGCCAATATAAAACTTTTTAATGTATACATTATGTGTATTGATACGTGTATCACATGTGACTCATGGAGTTATTGAGGGCTTTTTTAATACTTTTTACTACGACAGAACCATGACAAGATACAGTTAAATAATTTTTATCTCTTAAATAAAACTAAGTAATAAAAGTTTTAATTTTCAAGTAATACAAAATCATACATGAAAAAATTACTTAACCTAATCAAACGGGGGCGGCGCGACGGGAAAGAGTGCCGATGGCGTAACGCGTCGCGTCGACCCTCATAACCCCGAGCTGGGTTCTGGCCTCAGCCGGGGTTCGGACGCGGAGTGTGAGCGGTTGGAGGTTTTAGTGCGGTTCAACTCCCACATACCGGGGATCCGGTGATTTCCTCCGACTAAAAAAAAAAAAATCAAACAATTTATTTTTTTGCGTATTTTTTTTTCCATCTAAAAAAAAGTGGGTTAAAGTAAAAAAACTCATAGAAATTGAAGTTATCCTAGTAGTACTAGTAATAGTAAAGGTAAACACTATCATATCATAATGTATGCATACTTTTTATGGATACTTACCATTAGTACAAAAGGTCTTCGGACAGGAGTTGCAGGCGAACGGTTTAATACCAGAGTGACGTAACATGTGCTGACGAAGGTTGGATTTATTTGTGAAACTTTTTCCACACTCCGAACATAAAAATGGAGTTTCTCCCGTATGTACTCTCATGTGTTCGTTTAAGTTGCACTTTTGAGGGAAATCTGTAACGCAATCACTTTTTGAAACCGAGGAATAAAGGCGGGCTCGTGATACAAGACACCCGATTGGGTCGAAGTGTCAGGTGATCACAAGCACCACCCCAACAGTAATGATAGATAGATAGAGGGAAATATGTGGTATGAAAAGTTAAATAATTTACATTGCTTTTAATCATTGATTATGAGATATGTAATGGTTATTTTATTGGAGACCAACACCAAAGAAATTGATTAAATCAGACAAATAGCACAATAATTACAAATCGAATTCTTTAAATTTTTCTGGTCAATAACATATCAAACCCAGAAATAGTTTTTTTAATGGATTGTGTACTTTGCATCAAAATAACTGATTTTAAAAGTCTTCAAATCTGGTTCCTACCTTAGATACTGGTACAACCAACAAAATTATTAAAATTTTTTTTTTAGTCTTTAAATTATCTAATGTATGTCTTGGAAATTTAAAACATAAAATACAATTATGTTCAAAGATAGAACCTACTAAATTAGTTAAGTCCTAACAAATTTACTAATTTAGAACATTCAAATGGCTCTCTTGTTAAATTGCTTTTGTCACTTATTAATGCAGCGCGATGGAAAACGAAAGAGAGGAAGGCAACTAAAAATATGGGACGATGATATTACCACAATCGGCGGAGCAATCTGGACAAGAATAGCAAGAAATCGAAAAGATTGGAATGAATTTTAAGAGGCCTATGTGTCACGAGACACGCTACTAATATGAAATAAGATAGTTTTTAAGTTTAAAATGTATTAATATTATAAGTAGCAATAAAGGCTTTGTAAATTGTAAATGTATATGTAGGACCCATCAAAATATTCTTCTTTTTCTCCATAAAATGATATTATCATAATATTGTGCACAGGTGCATGTATTAAAATTAAAACAAACCTTTTCTACATATAGGACAGATATAAGGCTTCAAGGCACCATGGTTATTCATTACATGACTTGCTAAATGATCTTTTCTTGAAAACGACCTGTAACAATCTCCACACTCGAAATATTTCACTGCACTGTGTATCTTTATATGTCTAAGAAGTAAATACTTGTGCGCAAAAGTTTTAGAGCAGACATCGCAAACAAAGTATTCGAAGTTAGAATTTTTATGCTTTTTTCTGTGCATCGCAAGAGATCTGAGTTTAGGATATGAGACATCACAATCTGGGCATTGGTATTTGTGATTTTCATCTGCCTCAATCTTCACGTCAACTGTGCTTTTTACTTTTTTAACGCATTTCTTGATGTGCTTCTCAAAGGTTTTAATTTCATAAAACTCTTTTTGGCAGTACAAACATGTGTGTATCTCTTTTTCTTGCAGCAGGCTATTGTCTTCTGTAAAATCGTTAAAGTCGGTATCTAAAAAGCTAAAGTTACTATCGGATTTTTGGTTTTCGTGTTTTGGAGACATAATATTGAGTGGGAAATCAGTAGGTAGGGAATCTAGGTCGCCCTCAAGTTTTACATTGTATGTGTTATTGGATTCTTCACATTTAACATCTAAACTCATTAATAGAAGTTTCCGGAACTCTTCCTCTGCTTTCTTCACCTGGTTTTGGAATGAGTGAATCATTTGTAACGTTAAGACGCAGTTGTTGCATATTTTCTGCGGGAGACCGTCGTTTACAGACACCTGGAAAAATTTAAGAACAGAAATTCTTAAAAATTTTAGAAAACCTTTTCTCAACTTATTTGTAACAAATTACTAAAGATATAACTTCCGACGACTTCCCAATAGTGTATCACAGACCAATAGTTGCCCTACTTTATTGAATTGGTTAATTAAAACCCAAAGGTCGCTGAGAAAACTTGATGTGAAAGATTTCTTGATTACAATAGTTATTCTATTTATTCCGCTAGTTTAAGGCTCACCTGGGCGTTGGCGCATTGTTGGAGCATATCGCTAAGTAGCAGGCAGGCATCGCCATCAGTTTTTACTTTCTCAAATAAATTAATTACTGCTGCGTTTTCTTTCATACACGTTCGACACAAATTGACGTCAACCATTTTCAATTTCGTTATTAAAAGTGGTCTTAGAGACAATTATGTATGTCTAAAAGTTTAACTCACAAATGTTCCGGTTTTCAGACCCACTTTAAAATTTGTTTAAAACATTGCATTCAATCGAAAATAAAGAAAAACCATGAAAATGGAAATGTTTCGCTTTCAAAACACTGGATCAAAAAGATTTTTGACATTTGATAAGCACAGATTAGAAAGTATATTACAGATGCGACACTGTTACCGTTTGAAGTTTATTTAGTAAAGAGGTACGAGTCTCATACGCTCCAGTAGAGGGCGCCAGCATTTTTTTTTTTCTGTAGAATTTTTGCATTGCTGCATAAAACAAGTTGGCATTTAATTTCGGCCATTGTTTAAAAGGATAATCTATTACATTAAATTAATGTGACTTGTTTGGCCCAAATGGAGTATATCTAATGAAATAATATTAAAATAAAATAGAATCAGGGTGACTAACCCAAATGCTAGGCAACTTTCGCCTATTTTAGAGGTGACCACAGACCATACATATATATATGAGATAGATATGCAACTGGAGATAGGAATATGAGCTGAAGTTTAGGAATACGAATCACAGGTGGAGCCACATGCTTGAGTGCATGCGCTGCGCGCTAGATTTAAATTTATTTTTTGTTTACTAGGGGAATTCAGTTTTTCTATTTGAAAAAAAAATGTTTCATTACAATAGCTGATGCATCCACTCGTAATTTAAAACAACAAACTCATTATAATTTGAAATCTATTAACTTGCTCAGCTTTCTAACAAAACGTTTTTTTTTTCAAATAGAACAGTTTTCAAAATAAAAAGCTGTTGTTTTCACATTCCATTTCAAATTTATATTATTTTTATCAATAACATTATAATACCAAGAAGAAGAAAATGTACAAAAATAGCAACAACAAAGGAATAACATTCAAAGAAAATGATTCATCAATATAATATTTTTACAAAAGCATTTTTTGTGAAAATATAGTATACCCAACCATCATTTTGAAAAATATGAAATTACTTGCAATGAGATGCATCGTTTAGGAATTTAAAACCAAGTTTAAATCAATCAAAACAATATCTTATACAAATATGTACAAGCATAACAAAAATTGCGTATTTCGGAGCTGAATATAATTTTCATATATTTTTTATTCTTTAAATGTAAAATTTTATATAATAATAACATAAAACCCTTAGATGATTTAGATCCTTTTGATGTTATAGTAATTCTATAACTACACTTATTTATAAAAAATCACTGATTTATAAAATTGTACACAAAATAATTTCACATGTAGTTTCCTTCCAAATTTGTAAAAACGCAACAGGTTTACAAAAACTAGCTTGTTATAAAATAATTATTAAACAATGGTTGTGTTATTAAAGTATCAGTAACTTGTGTTATTATCGAGGATAATTTACAATTAGTAAGTTATAAACTTATTTAGACACTTGTGGTTTTCTATAATACTTTCATGCATTTTGAACGGCTCTGCAACAACGTTGAAATATCGAGACAACTCAATTAAATATCGTGGTATGAACCCGTTAGAAATGCATGAAAATTAGTAAGTTACTTAGCTTTACATAAAAACAAATTGCAAAAACTAAATATTCAATATTATGGTATTTTCGTTCTATTTGTGTAGTTGTCTAATAGCCTAGTCAAATTTATACTATATATTCTAAAATAAACTATTTCGAAGAACTCAACATTGGTTGAATGTTTGTAGCAGGTTTATAAGAATGCTTTAAAAACTGTTTTGACTTGACAACGTTCAGTCATAAAAGTATAAATGCTATGGTACAGATTGGTTATTTATAGCATTCATTGATAATAATTCTTCTAAACTTTATTCGTATGTTTAGTTCTTTGAAACAATTATATAACAGTATTGATGTCTTGACATTCAGGATAAAGTCCTCCTTCATTTTTGTTGACACTGATGACTTTCTAGTCCTGCGAAGAAAATTAATAGTATTAGTAGTGTGACAGCATTAATTTATTAAGAAATTAAATGGCAGTAGTAACTCTTTATAGTAAAACTAGTGGGTCGCTTTCAATTAATAGGTAGCCTATGTTATTTCTTAGAACCTAAAGATTTTCTGTGCCAAATTTCATCAAAATCAGGATCAGAGGTTTAAACGGGAAAGTGTAACAGACAGACAGAGTTACTTTCGCAATTATAATATTAGAATATCTAACATATGACATGATTGTAAGTTTAGATCAATCAATCATTAATGTTATAAAAATAATAATAAACATATTGCATATTAACCCTTTCACTTCCAAGGGAAATATTTTTCCCTTCTACAAAAATCGTTACTATTATTGAATAACATATTTTTTTAATGAATGTCAAACGTTACGTTTATGTACATTGTGTTAAAATGTTTCATATGAAATTTATAGGAAATTTGTACACCCTACTATATTTTTCTATCTTTACAGAATAACTAAATATTGTGTAGTATTCGCATGTTTAGTGTCAGCCATCTTATGGTCCTGATATTATTTTGTGTTTATTTTATTCTATAAATGTATCATTCAATAAAATAACATTTTTATTACAAGTTACTCAATTCTATAAAAATGTTTTACAATATATCTCGTCTTTGTTTGGTGGAAGAACAAATACATCATTCAGATACTAATTGAAAGTGTTATAAAAAACTAGAAAACACGCGCAATTTCGTCTGCGTCACAAAGGGGTTTAAACAGCACTCGCAATGTCGTCGCGTTGTTTTTGACATGAAACGTCTTTATAATCGCGTCGAAACATACGGGTCTATATCATCGTAGCTTAATAATCAAAATACTATTATTAGTCTTGCGATGTTTATATAACTCCTATGCAAAGCTAAGTTATTCGAGGCGTTCATTTTACGAAGCATAGACAGTAATGGGTCATAGTACCTCGAGCAGGTCCATCTTGCAGTAGAGCGCGAACATGGTCTCATGGAACATGGCTCTGGGTCGGCGGCGTGCAACGTGAGCAGCTCCTCGCAGTAGCCCCGGCACCGGTACAGCTCCGAGCGGACGTAGCGCCGCGCTCCAGTTATGAGCCTGATTAATTGTTTGTACACTATTTCTGAAATCATAAATTGGGAAGTTTCAAATTGGATCCATAGCTGGCGGTTTTGTATATTCCGTGACAACTGACATTGCAGGAGTCTATCTAGGTAGTCTAAGCAGCAGTAGTCATTAAACATCAGGTGTGCGGTACGCACATCTAAATACCGATCATTCAAAAAATCCAAACAGGAGAATTTGTCTTCATACAAATAGATAAAACCACAGTGTTCACACTACAATTCAAATTCGTTTTTGCCTAATAACATCTGAAAATGAGCTTTCCTTCTCGGGCGCTTTAATCTGTTCTCTTTTGAACAAAGCTTAAAGATAGGTGTTACGTGACTAGGAATTTGGTAAGACATGGTTTTATTCTCTATTTCGACAAAGAGTAAGTAAAATTCTGTGTTACCTTATTACTGGTGCAAGTGCCGTTACACTCGAAGAGTATGGGTTGTTGTGGGGCACGGGCCCAGCGCTGCACTGACAGCACGCAGTACAAGCATGTGTCAACCTTGCACATGCAGCCCTGTTGAGTAAACATCACTAGAGTACAAGTAACCCGCTACTAATAGTGCTAATAGTGATGCTCGTAAGCAACGTAATATGCACAACATTCAGAGGAAATAATACTTCAATAAATAATAAAATGATAGGAAAGTCAAAACTGCAAAAAACATTCGCCCAAGTCAAGCAACCGTTGAACATTATGGTGGTGGTAATCAGAATCTATATATATACTAGCTGCCCGGCGCAACTTCGTCTGCGTCAAAAAAAAAAAATCCCGGGTATGGAACACACACAAAAAATTTCATCAAAATCAGTCCAGTCGTTTAGGAGGAGTTCAGTCACATACAGACGCACACAAGAAATATATATATTAAGATATATATATATATATATACATTTAGTATAGTAAAATAACTTTGTCCGGGATAAACTTGAAAACTACAAAGTTATACTTGATTTACGGATGAGTTGATTGCATAAAATAAGAAATTCCTTCAGGTGTTTGTTTGTATGCTTGTACAACAAAATCCCACAAGATATTCGAAACCTACCTTTACATAGGTTTAAGAAAACTATTAAAGAACGTCTGTGCAAGAAAGTCTACTATAAGGTCAATGATTACCTGTACGATTGCACAAAGTGGGAATGAGTTGCTCGCCAAGGTCATTTCATTAACAGAATCAATTTTTTTTTTATATTTAATGTAAAATTGTATAATACTGTTAAAATACTTTAAAAAAATATATGCCCATAAAAGAAAAAAGACATGCCCTCTGAGTTTCTTGCAAGTTCTTCTCAGGACGGTGGCTACAATTATTATTTTTTTGTGTCCAAACTGGTGGTAGCTTTAAACTTTTGACGTCAACAAGATATAATCTCTTTGGTTGATTAGAATCAATAATTATTAAACTCACCTTATCATGTTTATTAATAATACATATGTATTTTTGTTACTGAATGGTTACTGGTCACCCAAAATGTTCTTTCCAGTTTATGGTTATAAAAGTTAAAATACCTTTAGACACAACAAGCAGTGACTTTGCTCAAATATGTATAGGCTTAATGTCATCATCTCTTTCTCATTAGTATATCTGCATTGTCTCCGTTTATCTCACTCTTCAGTTGCATCACAGTATAGATGACTACTCAGATAATTTTTCTACATGGTCTAGGAGAGGTTTGGGACGAGCTAGCCTTTTGTCTAACTTGAGGTCATTCTTCTGTCTCTTATTCAACTGTACTATTTTGTAACCTACAATAATAGTTATTCTTTAGTTCCTAAAATAAAAAAGAAGATTTTACAGCAAAAGATATATTGTAAAACTTTCATATCATAATATCCATTTTGATCCTCCCCTTTAAAATGTCGAAAAATTATGTATGTTTATATGTATTTTTAAAAGTAAATAATCCAATTTTGATGCAGTTTCCAGTTGAGTAACTTAAGATCAAATAGTGCAACTCCTTTTTGATGTAGACGAAGTTGCGAGGATCTGTTAGGTATTTTCACAAACAAACTCTACATCTTTATATTAGAACAGATACAGTAGACTTACCATCATTGACAAAGACATGCGAGTGGCATATAAATAACATTTTGACTCAGTTTTTTCAGTCTCAGTCCGCAGTTAACATGCTTGGTTTTACACTTCATCTTCGCAGTTATCCCACACTTCACATGAGAAGTCATTCAAGGAATTGAGAAGTAGAGTTTCAGTACAGTTTCGAGTTTTGAAATTTATCCAAAATTATGAAGATACTCTTCTAAATAAACAATTGCTACGTAGAATATTATTAAAATTGTGATTAAAATGGCGTCGGCGTCCACCAGTCACCAGGGAAAGCGTACTAGAGATGTTACATAATTTTTATTTGTCAATAACTCGATCGATAGCAAAAAAAATGGTTGTTTTATACAAACAAATTGTTGATTAATTAGTAAAAGTACCAACTTATTACTTACTAAATAATTAAATACTGGATGAACCACGCAATTTTGTCTGCGTCACAAAGGGGTTTAAACAGCACTCGCGATGTCGTCGCGATATTTTTCGTAGCGGACAACGTTTTATACTCGTGATAATTGCTCAACGAAATATCTGATTGGAATAAAACAATAAAAATAGGTAAAATACTTTTTAAGTTAAACGGTTTTATGTTAAACATACATTGCAATGTTTAAGATAAATGTACTAAAAACCAAAAAATTTGTTCGATTGTAGACAATTGACGTGCCCAACGGTTTTATAATTCCCACGACTGTATCTATTTTATTATTTTTTGGTTAGCTCTCTCGACCGGCGGGCTTTCCAACCGCGTATTCCACGGCATATTCCGCTGGGTCAGAACCAGCGTGGGTCGGGGATCGCGGTTTACCATCCCCGTACTCTGTGTGTAAGATTATTTGTTTTAAAGTTGTTTTTAAAAAGCATACAACATCAAATGAAACATAATTTTCAGCTCAGCTGTAAAAAGCGTTGTAAAAAGTTATAAGTTATCGAAAATTTTACCAATTTACTTATTGTAGACATAACAGTTTTGTAATATTAATCAGTTGGAATGCTGAATAGAAAATCGATTCCCGCAAAAGAAAGCTAATCGAGAAGAAACAATTACCGAAATTATAGGTTCTACCCTAACTTTGATCAAAGAATGAATGATACCAGATTACCGAATAAAAAATAACAAAAAAAATCTTATAACAGCACATAACATAAAAATTAATTTATATTTTAAATTTAGGTTATAGCTCACTGAAAATTGCACATTATCGTCTATAAATACCAGATCATAAAAATCTAGGAAAAAACGTTTTTTAAATTTAGCGCCATCTCGCGGGGAAACAATGTAATGGAAAAAGCGTGGACAAGAATTTCAAAATAGCGCCATCTCACGTAAAATCATAAAAAATCGTCAAATCGTGGCACAACCGTAGCGACACCTAAAAATCAGCTGGCTAACTAAACCAGTGGCACCCCCCTGGAGGTGACTGTCCTACTCAGTATATGATTTATTCCGCGACACCAATTAAATATTTGTAATTGCACAGTTGTGAAAATTATGTAAAATTTCGACTTTATGGGTAGGACAGCCCAACCATTCCAAATCCCTCCGAAGTAAATATAGGTTTTTAATATTTTTTGTTAAATTACCTTTTTTCTTATAATTATAGTTCAAGTATGAATTCGTTGCGTCTGTTAATGCAGAAAATGCTACAATAAATTGTGTAGAGGGCTATTTTATTCTTTTTCTTTTAAATTTTTTTCGTTCTCTAAAGATAATCAATCGATGAACTTTAGTGAGCTCTTCAGTTGTTATACTTTTTACACATTTTGTACATTTTCTCCCTCTACATAACTTATGTACAACATATCCAGCCGTGAACCTCTAGCGTTACAGTTATTTTTTTCATTAAAAACGAGTTAGCTTGAAAACTCAACTGTAAAGTGATGTTTACATTTTGGTATATTAATATTTTTTATTTTTTATTTTTTCGTCGCCTCAGTGCTTGTTTGGCTTATCTGACATTGTTTACGAAAATGACTTTTTAATGCAGTATTGAAAAGAATTAAATTTCCATCCTATTGGTAAAATATTTTTTTAAAATATTCAATTCTAAAATAATAAAAATCTCATTAGTTTTTTACTCAACACGGCACTTAACGAAAATTCCGTGCTTGTTTGCTGTATCGGTATTAGGTTGGCGCAGGACTTGGTTGGCCCAATACTAGGTTGGCCCAATACTAGGTTGGCGCAATACTAGGTTAGCCCAATACTAGGTTGGCGCAGGACTAGGTTGGCCCAATACTAGGTTGGCGCAGGACTAGGTTGGCCAAATACTAGGTTGGCCCAATACTAGGTTGACCCAATACTAGGTTGGCGCAGGACTAGGTTGGCCCAATACTAGGTTGGCGCAGGACTAGGTTGGCCCAATACTAGGTTAGCCTAATACTAGGTTGGCCCAATACTAGGTTGGCCCAATACTAGGTTGGCCCAATACTAGGTTAGCCTAATACTAGGTTGGCCCAATACTAGGTTGGCCCAATACTAGGTTGGCCCAATACTAGGTTGGCCCAATACTAGGTTGGCCCAATACTAGGTTGGCCCAATACTAGGTTGGCCCAATACTAGGTTGGCCCAATACTAGGTTGGCCCAATACTAGGTTGGCCCAATACAAGGTTGGCCCAATACTAGGTTGGCCCAATACTAGGTTGGCGCAGGACTAGGTTAGCTCAATACTAGGTTGGCGCAATACTAGGTTGGCCCAATACTAGGTTGGCGCAGGACTAGTTTGGCCCAATACTAGGTTTGCGCAATACTAGGTTAGCCCAATACTAGGTTGGCGCAATACTAGGTTGCCCCAATACTAGGTTGGCCCAATACTAGGTTGGCCCAATACTAGGTTGGCCCAATACTAGGTTGGCCCAATACTAGGTTGGCCCAATACTAGGTTGGCCCAATACTAGGTTGGCCCAATACTAGGTTGGCCCAATACTAGGTTGGCGCAATACTAGGTTGACCCAATACTAGGTTGGCGCAGGACTAGGTTGGCCCAATACTAGGTTGGCGCAGGACTAGTTTGGCCCAATACTAGGTTTGCGCAATACTAGGTTAGCCCAATACTAGGTTGGCGCAATACTAGGTTGGCCCAATACTAGGTTGGCGCAGGACTAGTTTGGCCCAATACTAGGTTTGCGCAATACTAGGTTAGCCCAATACTAGGTTGGCCCAATACTAGGTTGGCCCAATACTAGGTTGGCCCAATACTAGGTTGGCCCAATACTAGGTTGGCCCAATACTAGGTTGGCCCAATACTAGGTTGGCCCAATACTAGGTTGGCCCAATACAAGGTTGGCCCAATACTAGGTTGGCCCAATACTAGGTTGGCGCAGGACTAGGTTGGCCCAATACTAGGTTGGCGCAGGACTAGTTTGGCCCAATACTAGGTTAGCCTAATACTAGGTTGGCCCAATACTAGGTTGGCCCAATACTAGGTTGGCCCAATACTAGGTTGGCCCAATACTAGGTTGGCCCAATACTAGGTTGGCCCAATACTAGGTTGGCCCAATACTAGGTTGGCGCAGGACTAGGTTGGCCCAATACTAGGTTGGCGCAGGACTAGTTTGGCCCAATACTAGGTTTGCGCAATACTAGGTTAGCCCAATACTAGGTTGGCGCAATACTAGGTTGGCCCAATACTAGGTTGGCGCAGGACTAGGTTAGCTCAATACTAGGTTGGCGCAGGACTAGGTTGGCGCAGGACTAGGTGGGCGCAGGACTAGGTTGGCCCAATACTAGGTTAGCCTAATACTAGGTTGGCCCAATACTAGGTTGGCCCAATACTAGGTTGGCCCAATACTAGGTTGGCCCAATACTAGGTTGGCCCAATACTAGGTTGGCGCAGGACTAGGTTAGCTCAATACTAGGTTGGCGCAATACTAGGTTGGCCCAATACTAGGTTGACCCAATACAAGGTTGGCCCAATACTAGGTTGGCCCAATACTAGGTTGGCGCAGGACTAGTTTGGCCCAATACTAGGTTTGCGCAGGACTAGGTTAGCTCAATACTAGGTTGGCGCAGGACTAGGTTGGCGCAGGACTAGGTTGGCCCAATACTAGGTTGGCCCAATACTAGGTTGGCCCAATACTAGGTTGGCCCAATACTAGGTTGGCCCAATACTAGGTTGGCGCAAGACTAGGTGGGCGCAGGACTAGGTTGGCCCAATACTAGGTTAGCCTAATACTAGGTTGGCCCAATACTAGGTTGGCCCAATACTAGGTTGGCCCAATACTAGGTTGGCCCAATACTAGGTTGGCGCAGGACTAGGTTGGCCCAATACTAGGTTGGCCCAATACTAGGTTGGCCCAATACTAGGTTGGCCCAATACTAGGTTGGCCCAATACTAGGTTGGCCCAATACTAGGTTGGCCCAATACTAGGTTGGCCCAATACTAGGTTGGCCCAATACTAGGTTTGCGCAATACTAGGTTAGCCCAATACTAGGTTGGCCCAATACTAGGTTGGCCCAATACTAGGTTGGCCCAATACTAGGTTGGCCCAATACTAGGTTGGCCCAATACTAGGTTGGCCCAATACTAGGTTGGCCCAATACTAGGTTGGCCCAATACAAGGTTGGCCCAATACTAGGTTGGCCCAATACTAGGTTGGCGCAGGACTAGGTTGGCCCAATACTAGGTTGGCCCAATACTAGGTTGGCCCAATACTAGGTTGGCCCAATACTAGGTTAGCGCAATACTAGGTTGGCCCAATACTAGGTTGGCCCAATACTAGGTTGGCCCAATACTAGGTTGACCCAATACTAGGTTGGCGCAGGACTAGGTTGGTCCAATACTAGGTTGGCCCAATACTAGGTTGGCCCAATACTAGGTTTCGCTCAAACCTTTACATGAAAGGTCAGCAATGTATATATAATGTAATAATTCTTGCATACTTTACCTTATGAGTCATGTAAATAGAAAACTGCACATATATGCTCTGCATGTAAATCTCTGTGACACCCTGAGACAGAGAAAGTCGTGAATTCAATTAAAAAAAATAATAATAATAATACTGGGTTGGCCCAATACTAGGTTGGCCCAATACTAGGTTGGCGCAGGACTAGGTCGGCGCAGGACTAGATTGGCCCAATACTAGGTTGGCCCAACACTAGGTTGGCCCAATACTAGGTTGGCGCAGGACTAGGTTGGCGCAGGACTAAGTTGGCCCAATACTAGGTTGGCGCAGGACTAGGTTGGCCCAATACTAGATTGGCGCAGGACTAGGTTGGCTCAGGACTAGGTTGGCGCAGGACTAGGTTGGCCCAATACTAGGTTGGCGCAAGACTAGACAAATTCGGAGGATTTAAATAAGGGAAGTCGAAAAGTGGGAATGTGATACTCATAAAACAAGGCAATGAACAGAAGGACACAAATGGACAGAATAGAGGAAATAATTTATTTAATGGAATCGGATATTGTTCATTTCGGACAGGTCCTGTCCCTATCGGTTAATTGTTTGTAGAAGCGGATATTACGTCGATTTAAAGGAAAGACTTCCGGTTGTGATGAATCATTTTATAAGAGTGTGAAATACTTGTGGCGCCATCTGATTTACTTTTCAAGAAAGTATAAAAAGCGTGTGAACTATCGTTTAAATACAGTAGTCGACGTGATTTCCAAGTGAACAGAGTTGGAAGTAATTGTGACTGAGTTTTGGAGGATGATTACACTGATTTTGGAGAATAATTATACTGTTTTTGGAAGATGAATAAACTGTTATTGTGAACCAAGGAGTTTTCATTGTTTCTGAACTGAACCCAATAATAAAAATATTATAAAGACGAAAGTTGGTAAGTATGGATGGATGTTTGTTACTCTTTCACGTAAAAACTACTGAATGGATTTGAATGAAACTTTACCACAATATAGCTTATACATCAGAATAACACATAGGCTATAATTTTTGATGAAAACTCAACTGTAAAGTGATGTTTACATTTACATTTTGGTATATTTGTATTTTTTCTTTTTTCTTTTTTCGTCGCCTCAGTGCTTGTTTGGCTTATCTGACATTGTTTACGAAAATGACTTTTTAATGCAGTATTATAAAGAATTAAATTTCCATCCTATTGGTAAAATATTTTTTTAAAATATTCAATTCTAAAATAATAAAAATCTCATTAGTTTTTTACTCAACACGGCATTTAACGAAAATTCCGTGCTTGTTTGCTGTATCGGTATTTTTTTAAAATTTCAGTACTTGTTTACTGTATCACAACTCAATTGACCAATCACAGCCGGCGTTGCGCCGTATCCGCCATTTTGTAAGATGTCACAGTAGTGGGAAACACAGTGAGATTCGCTTGAAATCGCAATAAAAAATGAGAAATAGTTTATTAAATTATGTTCTTTTTTCATAAATTTGATTGAATATCATTTTAATATGTCTTCAACAAATCATAAAAGTAAACATGAGCAGACACGGCTAAAAATAGAGAAATACGTATTTTTTCTTTCTTTAATTTGTTTTACCCAGTTTTCTCGAAGAGTTGGATTTGCAGGAAATCTGAACATTTTGTAATTAATTTTACAAACAAATCCGAGATGCCGTCAGTGTCAAGTCGTCAATCGCAATTAAATAGTTTGAAAGTGGTTCGAAAGAAATGAGCAGATGTGAGTGCGAAGGAAACTGTGACTACTCTGAAGGAGAGTTGAAATAATGATTGAAATTTGATTGTAATAAGATTAAAAAAATAAAATTTTGGAATAATAAATAAGAGAATATGATATACATATATTATAAATAAGTGAAAAATATATTAAAATTTGCGAAGTTTACGGGCACACATCTTCTTGTTCTGAGGTAGAAATAATTATAAAAATCACCAGTTTCTGTTTAATGTAAACTACTTATGACTTAAAATCAAACTTTGGCCTGGAATAATTATACTAATCCAAAATTCAATTCAGTCGTATAGATTCTAAATACCCCATTAAAAATGATTGAACATAGATTCTGAATACTATGTTCATTCATATTTTTATAAATAAGTAAAATATAAATAATTTAAAAGACGATTTTTTTAATAATAATTATATTAATTCAAAAGAAAGCGTTTATTTTTGTCGCCAAAGCCAATGAGGACTAAAGACAAAAAATGGTGGCGCCCTCTGCTGGATTTTTAAAATTCCGTACCGTTTCCACTAAGAACTGTCAAGTTTGTATGGAATGTCATAGCCGTGTTTGATAAGCTTTCAGGTAATCTGTGTAACAAGCACAGATTAAGGTTTCAAGCACAGTTTCAAGTTTTAAAATTTAATAGAGATAATTACCAATACACTAATAGTCCGGTCATTTTACACAATTGAAATAAAGAAACGGAATTTTATAAAGCCAAATTTTCGTAGAGACCTTAGGTTTACCACAAGGAATAAAGTGTCAAAAGTCCCCATCAGTCCCATGTGAGCTTAGGGACTTATTCGGGGCCCAAGGTAAAAATTTTAGGTTTTTTGGATTTTTCTCGAAAACGGTAAGTTTTATCGAAAAAGTACCTCAGAGCAAAGTTGTAGATCTTAAAGTTCTCCATAAAAATGGTGCCTATGATTTTTTCTCTAAGACCCACTATTTCCCAGATATTACGCTTGTAAGAATCACGTTCTACATAGTATGCACACATATGCCACGTATATACATATTTAGGTATGCTCAATATGTTCAGTATTTACGTAGACTTTATGGTCATACAGTTACGGTAGTGTTTGATGGCTATAGTGACACAACAAAGAACATAAAAGCTGCAGAACAACGTCGTCGTGCTACAAAAACATCCTCAGGTACCGACATAATGTTTGATGAATTTATGACAGTTCCAGTTAATCAACAACATTTTTTTGCAAACATTAATAATAAATCTCGTTTTTTATATTGTATTTTTAAATTTATTTTTTTGTAATGTTTTTTTAAAAATATAATGTAAAAAATAAGCTAATAAATGGATGATACTTAAAAATCTCGTTTTATTTCTATGTTGAGTAACAAATTAACAGCTAAAAATATTGCCGTGAAACAAGCTTCGAATGACGCCGATGTCCTCATAATTGAAACAGCAATAGAACAATTTAATGCAAGAAATACAACTATTGTAGTAGGTGAAGATGTTGATTTATTAGTACTACTCACTGCAAGGACTCCATCTGATAAAATTATTTACTTTTTAAAACCTGGGAAGGCGCAGCAACGGACAGAAATATATTCTTCTAAAACTTTATCAGCTTATCCAAAGTGCCAAAACTTTATTTTATTTTTACAAGCGATAACCGGGTGCGATACTACGTCAGCAATGTTTAGAAGGGGCAGTATTAAAATTATTTGAAAAAAATGATTTGATTGACTGCGCAAAAGTATTTACAGAAATTAATTCTTCACCTCAAATACTAATTACTAAAGGAATTCGGTTTCTTCTTGCGGTTTATGGAGCTCCAAAAAAAAATGATTGCATAGATACGTACAGATAAGTAACATTTGTAAAAAATACACGAAACAAAAAGCAAGTACAGCTATCTTGTCTTCCTCCAACATCGGCATCTGCTACTCAACATTTGTTTCGAGTATACTATCAAGTTCAGACATGGCAAGGCAATGAACTGAACCCTTAAGACTGGGTTGGAAATTGATAAATAATACTTTGGAACCGATTCGAACTTTACTGCCCCCTGCTCTAGAAAAACTTCTTAACACTATTTTTTGCAATTGCAAGAAAGGTTGTAGTGCCAAATGTGGCTGTAAAAAAGTAGGGTTGCAGTGTTCTCCAGCGTGTACCTACCAATTGCCAAGGTGTCTCTTGCTCAAATGTTCAATTAAATACAAGAGAGGAAAATTCATGTGATTTTGATGAAGAGACAACTGATTCATCTACATTTGAACAATTTCTAAGCGTTCATCAACAGGAAGGAGAAGAAGAAGAACAAGAAGTAATTGAAGAAAACATGATTGTTGAAGTTGAATATGAAGAGTATGAGTCAGATTAAAGTAATAAAAAAAAGTTAGAACGACAGTTAAACTCAGTAACCCATATCAATAATCTTCATACTATTAAATAATTATTGTTCCTGAAAATAACGTCATAAAGGGCCGAACCTGACGCCACCTGCAGGGGCCCAAATCGTGGTTGGAGGCGTCCCAATAGAGGTCGGGGTGCGATTGAAGTACCTCGGCCTCATACTGGACAGCCGTTGGACCTTCCGGGCCCACTTTAAAGAACTCGTCCCCCGATTGATGAGGACAGCCGGCGCACTGAGCCGGCTGCTCCCGAATCTCGGGGGGCCAAACCCTGTCGTGCGCCGCCTCTACGCGGGGGTGGTGCGTTCGATGGCCCTGTGCGGCGCGCCCGTTTGGGCCGGACCGGGAAACCGGACAGCAACCGTTGTCCGGCTCCTGTACCGGCCGCAGCGCGTCGTAGCTATCAGGGTCATCCGCGGATACCGCACCGTCTCCTTCGAGGCGGCGTGCGTGCTGGCGGGGACGCCGCCCTGGGATCTGGAGGCGGAGGCGCTCGCCGACGACTATCGTTGGCGTTGCGACCTCCGTGCTCTGGGCGTTGTGCGTCCCCTCAGAGCCGCGGTACGGGACCGGAAGGCCCAATCTCGGTGGAATAGGCCTACCGGGGATACCACGTTAAAAAGTTTTAATTCACAAATTAATTATGCATTTAACGCAGGTAGAAAATAACTCTTTACATCATTACGTGTCAGTTTTTTTAATTTACATAGTATTCCAAAAAAACGTATACTTTAAAATATTTTTTGGGAGCAACCCGTGGATCCTGTATTTGAAAATGCAGAAATTTCTATCACTACAGATGTAGACTACGTAACGCCAGTAAGTTAAGTAATGATTTAAATACAGTGCTCACAGGAGCATTTTATAGGGATAAAAAGTATCTATTTATTATGTTTATCCAGATAATAAGTGTGGTCACTTTTTTAGCGACATCCGTTTAGCCGTTTAGGCGTGACTGAGTTACAAAACTCACTAACATCTTAACATACCTATGAAATTGTAGTACAAACTTTGGATCGGTCCATCGATCGAAATATAAATTTACAAAAGCACAATCTATCGATATATTTTTACTATAACTCTAGGCTCTCTGGGAGAAGCTCAAACTGACAGACACTGACAGTGACATTTCTTGATAGTCACTGATTGTCAAATAATCTCGGCACTGCACATCTCCGTTTCAGTTTTTTTTTGGTTTTTCTATTTTTAACAACAAAGTTTCACGCTCTTTGAACTATTTTACAAATTAATTAAACTAAAACAATCAAAATGAATGATATAGTGTTCGTTGGTGATTGGATTAAAGACAGGGTACTCGGATCAGGCAGCTTTGGCACAGTAGTGCTATGGAAACATAAAAAGACTGAAGAAACACTGGCCATAAAAACTTGTAAATGGAGCGATGAACTCACCGACAAGCACAGAGACAGGTGGACGAAAGAGGTTGAAATGTTGCAGAGCTGCCGAAACCCAAACATTGTCGGATCCAAACCACTTCCGCCAGAATTCATAAAAGGTTTAGAAAAAGGTAATCCTTCACGTTTGCCGATAATGTGCATGGAATACTGCAGCGGGGGCGATCTTAGGCAGCAATTAAGCAAACCCGAAGCTTGTTCTGGCCTACGTGAGGTACAGGTGCGCCAAATTTTAAGTGACATTAGAAATGCAATGCAGTTTCTTCATCAAAAGAAAATTACTCATCGCGATCTAAAACCTGAGAATATTGTTATAGACGTCATAGACAATGCAGGACAAAGCAATATGTCGCCGCAAACGGAACCAAAAATAATATACAAATTGATAGACTTGGGTTATGCCAAAGAAATTGACTTCCACTCAGTTTGTGCCAGTTTTGTTGGAACTCTCCAATATCTGGCGCCTGAGCTATTATACAGTAAAACATACAGCAATTCAGTTGACTTCTGGTCATTTGGTCTACTTGCTTTTGAAATAATTTGTGGTAAAAGACCATTTCTACCATTCATGTCTCCAGCTCAGTGGATGCCACATGTTGAAAAGAAAACACATGAAAACATAGCTGTTTATGAAACATTTCACGGAGACATTGAGTATTCAAACAACTTGTTCCCTGAAAATCACATGTCGGGACCTTTTAAAGCACTTATGGAAGATTGGCTTAGAATTGCTCTTGAGTGGGACCCTAAATTGAGAGGAAGAGATTCCCCATCAAGAGTAAGGTTTAATATTCCCTCAGAACAAAAGGAAGCAGCCAGCAACATAATAATATTTGATTTATTACAAAATATTTTATCTAGAAAGATTATAAATATATTCAGCATACCTACATTAAGTCGACTAGAATATGAAATTAATGAATCCACAACAGTGTCAAATTTGAAGAAATGGATTGAAAATGATATAAGCATGGAAACATCAGACTTGATATTAATATGTTCTAACACATTTGTGGAGCTTAAGGATGAAGATATTGTGTCCAACTTTTGGAACGTACATTGTAACACAATGCTGTATCTATTTAATAAAACATTCATTGTTAAGAAGGACATTGAACCAGTAGTACCAAAGTCAGTGCAACGGTGCTTGGAGCATCCTAAAACACTGTACAATCACAAGAACAGTCAAACACTACACAAGAATGCTTTGTATTTTGTCAAAAATCAATCTGAAATTTACGAATCACTTATTAATGGTCTACTCGTAAGAGGGGAGTCACTGAAAAATGAGGGAAAACAACTGCTACTGAAACACAATTCGGTAGACAAAGATATCAGTAATCTACTATCAAAGGAGGAGGTTATGAGGAAATTAGTTGAATTGGGTAAAGAGCATGTAGCCAATTTGAGAGAAAATGGAAGAGGCATTAACATGCTGGGTGGTTTCAATAAAATCTTCCAAGCCACTGATGAGCACTTTGTCAAAATCAATAAGCTCCAACAAGCATGGAATCAATTACCAGCAAGGCTCACTTCAGCTAAACGACGATGCAATGAAATAGTTTCAGAGGACATAAAGAATTTTGTTGCCAAATATAACTATCAAACAGTTTACACAAATGCCTACAAAACTTATATTACTGCTAGAAAAGGTGAGATAATAGGGAAAGAGAAACCATGTGACGAAATCATGAAGGTTTGTTACAACTGTCTGAAATTGAGAAGTAAAATATTACTTGAAATACATCATCAGCCCTTTGTCCTTAAGCTCATGGATTTGGGTAAAGAATTCACAATGATCTCTAATATTGTGACAAAAGCAGCAGAAAATACAGAAAAACTTACCAAAGAATTAGAAGAGTATTTGAATGAACTAAATAATTGTGTTTGGTCTACGATAAGTTTGACGGTCAGTGACGGAGACAACTTAGCTAATATTCCATACAGTGTTGTATCTTTTGAGAAAAAAGACTTCAAAATAGGAGGTCCAATATCAAATCGCTGTATCAAATTGAATACGAAGTCACAAAACGATGAAACACTAAAATCATTGATAGCAGATAGTTTGAAATTAAGAAAGAATCAAGAAAGTTTGTCTGCTAAAATCAATGCACAGAGGGAAATGTTTAAAAAATCAATGTATGACTTCAGTTTTCTCAAGGAAAGTAATTAAACTTCTGAAAATATTATCTATTGTTTAAAGAGATTAATTACTGTTATAAATAGATTAAGAGAACTTATTGTTTAGTTATAGAAAATATATTGTGAATTTTACATAGAATTATTACATATGGAATCAACATCACGAACAACAAAATGAAGCCAATTTAAAGTGCACCGATCGCGCGTAACTACACGATATTCTGGCGTTATTGTACAGATGACACTCAATTCGTTTAACACACTAATAAAACATTACATACATATAAATTCTTTAAAATTTCACTTTGTTATTTATGATGTTGATTCAAAACATCGTGTTGTTACGCGCGATCGGTGCACTTTAAATTGGCTTCATTCTGTTGTTCATGATGTTGATTCCAGATGTAATAATTCTATGGAATTTTAGCGTTTTTGTGCATGTATATGAATTAGTTATAAGTACAAATTCTATAAAAATGCTTTAATTATATGAACAAAAGAGTTAGATTTTAATGAAACTTTGGTGCAACCTTTTCTGTGATGATTGTTTTTATTAATATTAACTTTGACTAACATTTCATAAGCTATTGGATTATATTGTATGTAGTATGAAGTGTTTTTATAAAATTTTAATGATGTTGTATTTATGTTTGTCTAGTCAAATTAACAATGGTGAAATAAAAGGATTCTACTTAATATTAGATACCTTTTTTATTGCTTAGTAAAATATTTTATAGATATATAAAATGATACGGTTGATACTATGTAGGAACAAAAAATTAAACAAGCATGTTCAGACAAATTATTATATTTAGCAATCTCATTTGCATCAAGTAGGAACGACCTCAGATAGTACTTTTATCTTTACGATTAAAGATTATAAACAAAAAAATGCGGATAATCGAAAGGAACATTCATAAACACACTCCAATAAACTGTTCGAGCCAGGTTTTAAAACCTTCCATAACTTTATTCAACTTTTTAATATCTGCAGGAGTCTCCAGATACTCTATTGGGGCAAATCTGGGTTCAGGGCAACCACACACATGCAACCATATTGCAAAAATAGCATCTTCTGTACCAGCAATAGATCGCCTGCATAATCTCGCTGATGTGATACTCATAGTGACCAAAGAATTCATACTTCCAATAACTACACCACGAGTCCTTTCTTTACGAGCAGCCAGGAAATAATTCCTCAATAGTTTTTCTGCAGTTTTATCTAATTTAACATCTATGCCAGCCACTATGTTTATGTAATTTTTAATATCTTGTATTGCTTGTAACTCCTCTGCAGTTGTTCCAGAAGGTTCTATGGAACGTTGTAGCGTGAATTCGATAATGTCGTCAGTAAATTCTCCATGGTCTCCTCTGCAGACGTTACCGAATACGCTGGCTACGTTGAACATGACAATCTTTTTGAAATCCATGCCTTGCGCCCAAACGGCACTTCTCAATTTAGTCTTGTTCTTCTCATTCATTATTTCGCCACTTTCGAGGACTGATAGAACTGAGAACACTTGTTTTGAATTGTAAACGTGGAACGAGAGGGGTAATGTGGTAACTCCTCCAGTACTTGCTATTAAGGCAGTAGTGACGTCAGAATTAGAAGTCCCCAAAACTATGTTCCTATCAGCTAACTTTGCCGCTTCGTTCATTATTTCGCCTACAAATCTCGTATCGTAACCTACAGCTAGGACATGAAGGATGCTAGATCCAGTTAAAACATTAGCTTTTACACTTGTTACACTCAATAGTAAGTTGATCTTCAGTTGCATGAAGCAGTTCAAAGGACATACATTCAGAGCAATACTAGAGGCGAGACAGTAAATGAACTTCCAAGGAGAGTTCTTGCATGCGTGATACAGATCATCAACGTCTTTAGGCACAGGACGAGTTAACGGCATTTTATGATTTTGTACCTCCTCCAAGCTCCAAATCGTCGTCGTTTTACTTACAATAGCGTGTAAAACGTAACAAAAACCCAATTTCAATCTGAGTATTAAGTCATCCACTATGTAGAATTTTCTTAGCAAATATCCTTTTAATTTAAATGTGGCCGTCACTTGATCACCACATCTTCTAAACCCGCTATTTTCATACATAATGCTCCTGCATACGCAACATTTTGGGGGAGTTTTAGGTATAAATCGGAAAATAACTTCGCTATCCTCACATTCTTCAGGACACGACCAAACTGTGTGATAGACATAACTTATAGGATCTGACTTAGCTACTAATATGCCTTGGAAGTACGTTAAACCTTTATACTGTCTTGGATTAGGTCGTATGAGAATTGGCGGTACACATGTGAGTCTTAGCACAACGAAAACTTGTGAATATTTAGTAAGCTTATTGTTTTCTTCATCAATAGATCTTAAACATGCAAATAAAATGTCATTACACATCTTTTGCAATTTCAGCGGTTCTTTTAACAGTAATTCACCAAGATTGGGAAAAAGATTTATTACGTCCATGACGTCAATTTCTAGAAGACATCGCAATGGAGGAAACTTACTCATCGTTTTTTCTGTTAATGATTCCAAGAATTTTTCGCAGTCATTCCTCATTTTGATTAGGTAACGCCTTTGATCGAAATATAGCAATAAGCCGCATTGTAAATCCATCGTTCAGCTATTTCAATATTATTTGCTCCCAAATTCCTTAATTTTTATTTTAAATTCAATTTTATTTTTTCTTTTGGTTCATTGACTGCTATTTTTATAACGTTAATAATAACAAATTATAAAGTTGCGATTTGCAGTAGGTATTGGCGCGAAAGTTTGAATTTCGAAATCAAAGAACGTTTGAATTCCGTTGGATTCCTTGGTATTTGAAAGCCAGTACTCACTATTTATAAAAGAAGTAGCAGTTCGAATAATGGATTTGATGGTTTTTGTAATTTGTAATTGAGAATGAATATTTTTCAAACATTATTTTGTCAATATATTTTTTGTAAGTTTGCAGTATCAAGTTCCCAACAAGATGTTAATATTTGTTTTTTAAATTTTTTACAGTATGCCTTAATTTTATATTAATTACCCATTTCTGCTACCTAGCACCTAGGTAATGTACCTATCTATTACCAGAGCCTCAGCTCGCACCGGTATTACTTCCTTTCAATTTCGTTGTAAATACTTTTTTTTAGTTTATTCCCAAGCCAAACCAAATTCAGCTAAATCAACTAATTTAACGAACACGGAAGACATTATTTGCGATTAAACATATTAAAAATATGCGTAGAACTAAGTTGGGTCATAAAACCGAATCTTTGCGACATCAATAACCAGCCTACACGCGGTTTACTGCACGGGCGTAAGATGCCCACGCTTCAGTAAAGAACACAATTTGATAGCTAGGCAAAGACAATCGACACATTACAAGCATGTAGATTGGACATTAAACACGATTTCTTCAAGCCATTATCAATATCTGATTCATACTTGTTTTATAAAACCATGCCTAGACTTATAATAAAACTTCGTACAAAATGACTGAAAGAAATGTCCTTTTAATGTAAGTCACTTACTTTTTCTCTTGTCTAGTCTTTAGCCTAAACCCGCGATTGTTAATACTAACAAACCTTAACTCTTAATAAATTGATTTATTCATTAGTTTATCAGTTTAAATAGTCAATTAGACGCTATGGCGTTGAATATTGGTTGAGAATCTTGGAAGTACTGTCCTATCTCGTAGTTTTAATATCTTTGGTCGCAAGGTAAACAATTAGCCGACACTGCCAAGGGCCTTCAGCGGAAATGCCGAAACCAATATGCAAATCGGATCAAAACGATCGCCTTTATAGCTTGCGATCGAACAGCCTACTGCCTTTTCATTCATTGAGAGGTTAGTAATTGTGAGCACGAAAGTGGTAGCTTGCTTCCCTAAACAATATTAATCGAAGAATAATAAAACTTGAGAGGTGACATGGGACACCCGAATAGAACGAAGTTCCTTTCGATTAAAAGATATCTTATATTTTTTTTTCCTAACGTAACGCGCGATAAGGAACGTGTTTTAAAAGATTTTGATCACAGCGCCATCTAGCGATAATCATCTAAAACAAAAAAGGAACGTGTTTTAAAAGATTTTGATCATAGCGCCATCTAGCGATAATCATCTAAAACAAAAAAGTTTCGTGACAACTTTTCATAAGATTTTTTTCCGTCTAGCCCCCCTTCACAACGCGCGATAAGGAACTTCGTTCCAATAACTAGCTTGCTTCAAAACAACCTATACTTAAGAAATGGTCTTTCGAAATGACATTAATGACTTTTGAAAATAGACAGTCGGATATTAGGTACTGGATATCGGTACCCAATATCAGGCTCGAATTATAAGTAGCATCTCTACAATAGATCTTTTAACTTAGTTCAATTAATTTACAGGCCGAGTGGTTCAATTGGTGCAAAAAGGGGAAAAATGTATTTTAATGTTTTTTCGATAGGTACTGACAAACTAAGTGTCTTCTATATAAGTAGGTATTAAGTACCAACAAGAATCACTGAAAGAAACGATTAGATCCGTATTCTAGGCTCTTGAATATCAACACAAACATAGTAAACATTACCATTAATTACACATTAACTTAAACAACGATAAACATAAACTTAAAATAAGTATAATTAAGTTGGCGAGCGTACATGAACGAAGCGGGGCTAGTGGGCGGAGTGAACGTATTTTTGAAGCGGAATGGGCGCGCGGGCGCTGACGGCCGGCCTCACTGCGGAGCGCCGAGTGCCTCACTCCATGCCCGACCACGACAAGTACCAGCTGCGGCCGCGCGCCGCCCGGAGCCGCGAGCCTCGCGCTCGGAGAACTCCTCAACCACTCAGCAAGTACAGGAGGAAAACAGCCAACGCGAGGGAACGAAGCCGCATGAGGGAAATCAACCGCGCCTTTGAGGCTTTACGACGCGCTGTTCCCGCTTCTGAGATCACTGGTACACCCGTCCCATGCGAGAAGCTGACCAAGATCACGACCCTGAGGCTAGCCATGAGGTATATCACGGCTCTGTCTGCTGCGCTGCGTGACACCAGCCCGGAGTCAGATTCGTCTCGGCCGGAGCGGTGGCCGTCGCCTCTCTGCTCGGACCTGTCGGAGTTCTCCACGGAGCTGGACCAGGAGACTCCTTCTGAGTTCGCGGAGGACTCGCTGTCTCCTTTCGATTCGTTCTTCGCGGAGTTCGACTGCGATTACATTGAGAGAACATTTTCGTGACAGTGTCTGTGTTGTGTTGTGAAGGACTGGCACCTGTTAGGTACCCACTCAGCTTCCATTTTGCCATATTATTGTTAAATTATCTTTTGATTTTTTGTACATTTTTTTAACTTATTTTTATTAATAAATTTAATTGTTATCGTTAATCTATTTCAAGTCTTTTCATTTTGTCCATAGATTAATAGCAAGCTTCTTTTCATAACATTAAATTACCGTGAATAATTAAATAACACTGTTATCAATCTAAGTTACATTCATATAATTGAATCACCTTCATACATTGTTGATTATAAACAATCAGTCGAGTCGTGTGTTTAATAATGGTGATGTTATAAATGTATTTTAGCGAAATGAATAATAGTATTTCGCGGAGTTACATATACCTGTGCAGCATGATTCATTTTATTAGAAACGAAGGCGCTTTACGAATTGTAATGAGATTATTTTAAGTCATAATTTAAATAGTGTATATCTATTTATGCCTTAACAGTTGACGTTTAATCCTCATAGTGTAGTTACCAACCATGGCCGATGTCAAACAATTACCATTAGGTGGGCCGTAAGCTTGTTTGCTTAATCAAGCAAAACGAATTTCAAATCGGTTAAGGCTGATTTAAGCACAATGTAGGTTTAAAAAGTAGAATAAATAATTTTGTTAAACCTGACTGATTCAAAATATAATTAATTAAAGTTGTCAAGAAGAAATATAGTAGAAATCTTGAACATAATATAAATCTGGAAATAAATGTTCATATTTGGTTTAATTTTATACTAATCAATAACTACGACTTTGAGAAGTATTTCGTTGTTGAAAATATATGGAAAACTTTTGAAAATTACCATTAGGTAGAGATAGAGGTGAAGAAAGTCCTTAAAGGTAGGACTTGGGTACTAGGTAGTGGTCCAGTTGTGACCCCGAACATTACAGTGGTTCATGAGGGATGACTTAGTGTTTAAAAGGACCGCAGGCTGCTCTACGTACAAAACAAAAAAAAGAAAAACAAAACTTCTTCTTTTCTCAAGTACTAAGTTATCCACAAGCCTATTTTGTTTCGAATACTGATATATTAACCAACTTACTCAATGATGCCTAACGTAATGATCACTTACGTAAATAATGGGACAGGAGCGTGGGCCTGGCTGATTTATTACGACACGGTACTAAGCAGAAACAAAACGAACGATAACTCAGCCATTTCGCCTAAAGTACCCACATTACAATGCTTTAAAATAGCCAGGATATCAGTACTTAGCTAACAACAATTTAAGGCAAAAAAAGAAACACTGCGGTCTAATTTTAAAGATATTTTCTCTTTGAAACTAATCGTAGAACGAATTAAAATGACTTCGGTCTTCCAGCGATAAGCCTGGACATAATAATTATTATGAAAGGTACCTCATACATCTTCAAATAAATACATCATCAGGAGTCCCGCTGGCACTAAAAAATACTTTCAGGTAGACCACAGTAATAGGCTTACTTTCGTTTGTGTTGTTCTGACGGAGTAATAATCAGCTACGTCATAAGTAAAGGAGTTCGAGTTCCATCTTAAAATTTCCCTTAAAACTGTTTTGTAAGTATGCAGCTGTTGTAACCAGCCGTACTTCCTCCTTTTGAAAGTCATTAAATCTAGCACAATTTAGTCACCACCATCCAAATGATCAGTCATGTTGAACGTCAAAATAAGGCAAGCAGTGTTACTCAGAAACGCCTGAACTCTGAACACTCCTACGCACTCGCTTTGTCTCAAATCAATAACTGATTGACACAGAAACGAAATACACAAACGATTAATTAAGAAACGACTAATTAATGTTGCATGTTATTTATATTTTGATTGATTATCTGTGGAGATAAATTTAAATTTGAATCATCGAGGTTTCCTTGACCAGAAATATGAATTCGTTGAAAGTCGAAAATTAAATCTTTAGAATAAGATCTGGTAATAACCAGTTATAAAAAGGTAGAGTATTATGTCAAAGTTAGAAAAAGGACACTAAACTAAAAGGTATGGACGAGCCTTTCTTTGGCACGAAAGAAATAAAAAAGGCTACAAAGGTTCCATTACATGAAAACTTTTTTGAACGATACGAAAGAGCGTAGGTTGATTCTGTTAACGATCAACTAAGGATTTTAACAAATCCTCAATTATTTTAAAACGCAAATCTCCATCATAGTCCACTGCAAGTACTATAGAGAAGTGGGTCAGTATAGTTAGAATAAACGACGGGTCCATCTGACATCACCGTGTAGGTGGAGATGCTTAGTGATGATTTCTCCTAGTGATTTGTTTATTGTGGATGCTCATGTCACGGGTCGTATGATAGAAAATTGATAATGAGAACCATTTTGGTATTTCTATGTGGGATGGTATTGCCGAAATGACTAGCTCCAATTAATATTTGTTTCACTTAACTGTGTGACAGCGTTTTATTGCTTAATTTAACCAATTAGCCTACAGCCTACCTAGTAATAAGTTGCTAGTGATGGAAAGTTTCAGTGATCGGAATCTATTCTTATTTCTAGGTATAGGTTTTCTGGAAGACGAGCTCGTCTAGATGTAGGTATTAATTTATATTTATTTAACTTTATAAAACACACAGTACTTCATTTATAAAGTAGGATTTGCGTTATATTTAACGACTAACTGACCCGCGCAACTTCATCTGCGTTACAAAGGGGTTCAAACAGTACTCGCAATGCCGTCACGTTATTATTTGCGTGGCCCGAAGTGCACCCACATATTCATTGCGTTTTATACTCGTCATAACTTCTAAACGAAAAGTCCGCTTGGAATGAAATAAAAAGTAATTTACTTCTACATTAATACTCTTGATAATATAATATGTACTTAATTTGGATAAGGGTTAATATAACGATACTTGGACTTTCCAACACTGAAAGAATTTTTGAAATCGGACCAGTAGATTCTGAGATTAGCGGGTTCAAACAAACAAACTCTTCAGCTTAATCTAATATATAAAATTCTCGTGTCACGGTGTTCGAACTTGAACTCCTCAGACGGCTTGACCGATTTTGTTGAAATTTTTTGTGCTTATCCGGTATCTATGAGAATCGGCCAACATCTATTTTTCATCCCCCTAAATGTTAGGGGTAGTCCAACCCTATTTTTTTTTTTAATTTTTCGACGCAGACGAAGTTGCGTGGGGCAGCTAGTAATATTATATAGTATAGATAATGAATAGAAAATAAAAGAGATTAACTTCATGTAGGTACTTTATGAATTGATTAACGGTACTTAACTTATTAAATTAACAAAAACTAGCAAGTCAGTGAGCTCCAACATTTTAATTATCTCTGTGATGCGCTTCAAAAGGTTTTTGCTGCTTTGTATTTTGTTCGTTATGATTTTTAATTATTCTAAATCAAAAAGCGAAAAACTTCGGTCACCTAGTAACTACTAAGAAGGCTATCGCTCTATCTATTTACCTAACTATTATTATTTTGAACTGAATAAACAATATATCTGATGTAAAAAGGATACTGTTGCTTAATAATTATGGACCTCTGGATGTCAGATCTTACCGAAGTGAAACCTTATGCGTTTTTGAGAGACCAGAGCTTAAAATAAAAGGTAGAAATCAGTACTTATAAGTTTTTTATTCTAGAAAACATTATTGGCTAAAATCTTCTTCTTCCTGTGCCATCTTCTATCGAAGGTCGGCGATCATTAAGGCGACCTGTACTTTTGACACAGCAGCGCGAAACAAAGCATGGGTGATTTTGTTGAACCACTGGCGCAAGTTCTTCAGCCAAGATGTTTTCCTTCTACGTACAACTCTTCCCCTGGATCTTGCTCTGTACGATCAAGTGCAGCAACTTGGTACTTAGGGCTTCTCATGATATTCTTTTAATGGCTTAATAATTGGCTTAAATAGTAAAGTACATATCTTGAAGAAACAAACATTGTAGAAAAAGCAAGCATGGTGGATCAAACATTCTACGGTGGAGATATTATTAGATTAATGTTATAGAATACTAGTATTGGAGTTCCTTTAGATCCGTACAGTCGCAATATTAAAATATAATATGTAATTTATTGGTCAAAACAAAATTATAATTTGCAATTAATTCCTTATTCGATAAATAATGAGGTTCAAGCATGAGTTTCAAAAACAGGAAAAATAAAGGTCTTCATTAAATATAGTTAAGTTTAAGTTTAGATCTTACTTAATGTAAGTTTATGCACTAATTTTATTTATTCTTGGAAAATTTTCTGAAAAGTCCTCTAATGTAATTTTCTTTGAATGATCGAGCGATGTGATTGGTAGCACTTACTCTATACATCGTGTACCTACTTTTTTAATTATGGAGTAATTTTAATGTGAAGATTAGTGCTGGAAGAGATCGCTTTAGGTTAGTTAGTTATTCGTATTTTTTTATAAATGATGAAGGGATTTTTAATTATGTGTATTCTTTTAGCACCTCTTGAAGATATCCGTAATAGCATTTCTTATCTCCAAGGAACTAAAATCACTTTTTTTTGTTTTTATAGTTACACGAGCATACGGGCTACAGCCCACCTGAAAGAACATCATGAACGAAATAATTAAATTTTAAGGAACTGATGTATAAGGTGAATTTGTAACTTACCATATGAAGTGGTGAATGATCTGTCGTAATAAAATTTGTTTTTATTTTTGTTATCGGTTAAACTTTTTTTCAATAACAAATGGTAGCCCGCAATGATATTCGTACATACACATGCCTCTTTTTACCTCCAACCGCTCACACTCAGCTTCCGAACCCCGGCTGAGGCCAGAACCCAGCACGGGGTTTTGAGGGACGGCGCGACGCTTTACGCCTTCGGCACTCATTCCCGTCGCACCGCCCCACATACACCTGCCTCAATGTTACAAATCCAACCTGTAGGTGTGTGTATTATATAGTATGTACCTACTATAGCGTTAGTAAGTTTAATTACGAACTTAAAGAAATTGCCATCCTGTAATTTCAGATTTTTGAACTGCTATTCACGATGTTATTTCTAGATGACAAAACACAATAACTATTTTTAAGAACCAGAAGTGGTTTTACTTTTTTTAAAAAGAATTCATTAATGGTATGCAAGGACTTGATACTTAAAAATAAAAATTATACGAATCTGAATCCAAAGCAAATCCAACGTATCTTCCGCGACCTCTCCAAATTGGCGCCAATCCCAGAACCCATAGATAAGCTGCGCAGTCTATCAGTTCCATAGACAATATATGGGTCGGGTCCGGGTTACTGATTTTTTTCGCTTGACACTCTTAAGACTATAGTATTTTCCGTCCATGGCCCTGAGACATCTAGACAGTAAAAGATGAAGATCAAATCATTAATCAAAATCAACGTAGCCATTTAGTTAAACCAGTTATACGCATAATGCCTTTTTGAGTTTCGTCGTAGGACATTATAATGCAAAAATGTGCGTTCTTATTTTAAAGTTCATTTGATGTACATAATGTTTTTATATTGTAATGATTAGGTATCTACTGCGAATGGTGCATTTTGGAAGGAGCAGGTCAGATGGAGAACCACAGGTTGTGTGTGATGATGGAAATTGTAGCTACAGTTTCATGGGTATAGTTATGACTAGTAAATGATCGGCGCGACGGTAAAGAGTGTCGAGCGCGTAACACGTCGCGCCGTCCCTCAAAACCCCGTGCTGGGTTCTGGCCTCAGCCAGGGTTCGGACGTTGAGTGTGAGCGGTTGGAGGTTTTAGTGCGGTTCAACTCCCACATATATACTGCGGGTGGAAATCCGGTGATTTCCTCCATCAGGAACAAAAAAAATGACTAGTAAATGAGCGATTACTTAAAATAGAAATGGCAAAACTTGCCATGTTTTATTGAAGTTGGTACTTAAGACTGTTCATAACATTTCCCAAAACAATTAAAACAAAATAGCTAAAGGCTGTAATGTAGGTAGGTACCAATATATCGTAAAATAACATTGCATTATTATATATTTTACGATAAAAAACATTCGAAACACCCTGTATTTGTAAGAGACCTTTAATTGAATTACTTACCAAAACCGGAGACGAATTAACATTTGTGCGTTAGGTAAAAATGCAGATATTATGCAACGATAAGCAAGAACTTGATCTACGATAGGGTTGACCAATATTGTTTTACTAATTAAAAAAAAATTGGTTGCCTGTAAAGTCGGTATACGGGCGAAAGTTTTACGTGACAACGACTCGGGCATGGTTAGCCCGCCTAAGAGCGAGAGAGACAGACATAAAAAGTGAAAGGCACGCGTGCTTCTCACTCGCTCTCATTGTGAGCGCATAACGTGAGCGGAGCGTAACGCAGTTTCTTGAAGTGTCACCCGGCAAACCAATTTATAAGACGTTGTCACGTCAAAAAAATCTTGTTTAATATTTCGGTTCTCTACAAAGTCAGGTTTTGGTATCTCGCCAACACTCAAAAAATTGTTGGGATTCTCAATTTTCGAAAACAGAGAAGCAGACTTAGGAAATAAAACGAAGTTAAGAGGTATAGTAGAGTATAATTGAAACATGAATTTCTAGGTTATGTAAATTGCTCTCTCTAGAAGCAGCAGAAATTTCTAGACAGACAACAATTAACTTTTAGCTTCTTCTTTTAAAAGATTGCCTTAAATTCCTTGACCCTTACCATTCTGAAAAAGACACTGCATAACAAAAGCTGCACTTTTTTCTTTAGGCAGTAACGGTCAGCAGCCCTGGGCGTCAGTAACCCGTTTCGATAAGCGGATTGCTTTCCCGCCAAATACGGGCGCCATGACAGTCGTCTGAATTTATGTGAAATGATATGTGCTACATGACATTCGGACCCGCTATTTTCATATAGCACGCTGACAATGATGCGTATTGTACTTTTTTAAAGGTGCGTACATAATTCTTGGGAAGATACTTAACTAGAAAACTCAGCCGGGGTTCGGACGCTGAGTGTGAGCTTTTGGAGGTTTTAGTGCGGTTCAACTCCCACATACGGGATCCGGTGATTTCCTCCAACTGAAAAAAAAAAAAAAATCCCTGTTAATAAAAACAAAATAAAGCCCTTCTGACTACCTAATTATCTCGCACCGTATCATTGCATTGTTACGCTATACACATACGGCAATTTAGCCCAATCGTATACCAGGAAATAATGGTCAAATACATCTCACTAAATTTCACTTAAACTTAGTAATATCAGTGCAAGTTAAATAAAAGCTTTTAAATAGTGTAAAAACACCTTTACCCTGTCACAGATCAGTCAAAATCAGACGCACAGTGTATTGCATTGATTAAACTATATCTCTTGTATAATCTATGGCTACAACATTGCCAAATTGAGTACGACTCGCCATATACGTATCAGTAAGGTTGGATTAGATTGCGCTTATTTTGTACTCATTGTGTTTTTTGGGTCGATCGTGTAGGATCAATGTACTTCCAATATGAAGTTTATTTAGGTACCGGTGTTGGTACGTAAATAAGTCTTCTATACCGTATTCTGGCAAATCCTGGGATAGGTATAAATCTCCAATCATGCTTAGTTAGATTTTATTGTCTGTTCCCTCTACCAAGCAGGTCAAGCACTGTACTGTACAGTAACAACCCATTACTGCCCACTGCTGAGCTCAGGTCTCCTCCGAAGAGGGGTTAGGCATAGTCCACCACGCTTGATTAATGCGGATTGGGAACTTCACATATCTTCAAAGGATTGTTAAAAACCCTTTTCCGATATGCAAGTTTCCTCACGATGTTTTCCTTCACCGTTTTTAGCCAGTGGTGTTGTGAAAAATTGCACATAAATCTTTTTCATATTAAGATTAAGAGGTACAAGCCGGCCGGTTTTGAACCCGCCCGTACGGCGTACGGAAGGCAAGCGCTTCAACCACTCGGCCACCACGATCAAGCACGATGGGAACTAAAGATTGATACGGTACAATTAAATAGGTACATCTATTACTATTATGATAGTCATAAAAACAAGATTATGTATTTAGAGTGTCACCAGACACAACATTGTTTTTGTTTGAGAAGAACTTAGCGTATATTTTTCTTCCTAACTTCTTAGAAGTTTAACTGGGTCCGTGCAAGTGTTAGTCGCTATTTCTGTCGATGTATCTGAATTCTAAGGACATTTTATTACAGCCATAAATTACTTAGAAATAAAAATATAAACATAAACACGAAATACGTTGTAATTAAAATAAATGTGTCATTAAAGGAAAATTATTTATAAATCAAACAGAAACGAGGTGACACAAATAGCTGAATGTTAACGACGATTAAAGGAGTTATAAGTACATACAACTTGACACGTTACGTGTTTCCTTAAAAAAAATAAACAAACATCGATATAGAAACTAAACTATCGATACTTTGTGGTAACTCGATTCTGAACGATGCCCAAAAACGGTGATTTGTTTACTAAACTGGCGTCACGTAGTGTCTTAGACCCTAGATAATGCAGTGGTCCATGACTTCAGGAATCGTGGGTACTAACTGTACTAAGTGATTACTAACATTTGCAAGCGTTTGATATCAATTTAAGGATATTCAACGGACTATAAATGTCCTCTGTTAACTATTTTCTTTCCTTGAATCATGTCAATACTGCTGCTCATATTTAGCGATCACCAATGATCATCAACCATGTTTGGTTCAGCTGTGCCGATTTTTAATACCACGTGATTAGCCGAAAATTATCTAAGTATTATGCTTAAACTTAGTTATTAAATTGTTTAAATTACTTTTGGATTAAGCATCACGAACTCCATTTAATTATCTTATTTCGAAGGCGTATTATTTTAACACTCACCTACTCAAACGCCTACACCGACAGCTCATCTTTACGTCACATCATTATTATGTTTATGACACAGAACGGAATAAGGAAACTGTTAAAATATTTCAATTGTTTTTTTGTAGACATAATCTGCATACAGACGGGTGTGGAATATGGTATTGCGGGCGGTACTTTATCAAAACTGGTGCTGGATGAATTAAAACTAAAATAGTTGAAATTGGTCATGGATTTGAAAAAATCGGACCACCCTTCGTAAGAGCTACCGGGGGATGGTAAGCCGCGCTCCCCGACTCAGGCTGGTTCTGACCCAGCCGGATATTGCGCGGGCATCCCATCACGCGTCCCATCTTGGCGGGCTTCGGTTGGCCCGCCGACCGAGAGAACCAGTGGTGACGGGGCGATATGTATGTGAGCGTCGATCGCGAACGCGTCCTTTCACCTCTACCAACCTCGTGTCGGGTTCTGTCCCCGGCCGGGGTTCGGACGTCGAGCGTGAGCGGCGGGAGGTTTTGGTGCGGTTCAATTCCTACATACCGCACAGTGGCGATTTCCCCCGTCACAAAAAAAACCGTCCACCTTATATTAAGTGGTTACCTACCGTCACTCATGTCTGCTAAAATGCCTCTACCTTCGACCTATTTTTAAGGACTCTCTTCTAGTCTCGTTTGAAGAATATTTAAAATTTTGTATAACTAATACAAATTTTAATGTATTTCTCGACTCGCTATATAATTTAAGAGGTTGATAAATGATAAAGATGAAAATAAAAGTTTGTGCCTGTGTGGGTGTTTTGGTTAAATACCGTGTCGCAAGCAAGGTCAAGTAATGTGTGATGTCACACATGCAGAACCGCATTTTTTGTTTACATAGGGCTGCCACCAGATAAAATCTCCATCATTACGATCATTGACTACGCTAAAGAGCTTAGTTACAAATTTAAGTGAAGTTTTTTAGTCCCTGGCATTACAAAGGTTACACACAGTTCACAGTTTTTCCTTTTTAGATACCACCTAAAAATACAAACTGTGCGAAATAATCATGGCGAGCCATTTACAGGCTAAACTCAAGCGAAAATAAAACCAATTCATGCGAAAAGAACCATGATTGGAAACTGTAAAACGACTTTATAGAATTTACATGCCTAATAAGAAATTTGTTCTTCTTGTTAAAGTCGAAGGCCGAAGGCACCTATTTTCTCTGGCAGCGAGTGAGAGCTCTCTCTCCAATCAGATGCACATCGTCGTCAAACAGGTAGCCTAATCCGGGATCTCGGCACACGATCCGTAAGTTCTGGCCAGAGTTCGGATGCTGAGATTGATCGGTAGGTCTTAGGGCAGTTCGACGTTTTCCAAAAAAAAACAGTACTAGTTTTAGCATTTCTTTTTACTCTCATACTTGGTTAACACTGACCTATTTCACACAAGAGAACTTGTAAAAAAAAGTTTAAAATTTAATCAAATTAAATGTTGGTACAACCTTAAGTTAGGTTGTAATTTGCGCGGGCGCGTGTTGGGCGGAAAAAAGTTTTACAACCCAAAAAGGTTCCGTACTTTTCTTTAAACTTTTTGGTGTTTTATTCAGATATTTTTGGCACGAAGTATTTGTGTGGTCCACTGTGATAATAAATTATATTTAAAAGTCATTTAACTGAGTACAGCCAAAATAAATTTCGTTTAAAATGTTTCTTCTGAGTAAAACCAATATTTAAAATGTCATTTTAAAACATTTCATCAACCAAAAAGAAAAAAAGTTTTTTTAGAACAGGATTTTAAAACATGTATAGGGTGACCAACCTAGATGCTCGTCATATAGTGCGATTTCCATTTTCAATTCAGTTTTTCTTTATTAATTACAAGCATTTAGTTCATGATCATTACATGTGTAGGATCGGTGTTTAATCAACTATCTGATTCCATAAATATTTTGTAAAAAAATATCATTGTTAAAGAGAAATTCATGTTTCTTTGAAAAGTGACCCCGGGCCCAGTTATAAGCAACTTTCAATTCAATTCATTTATTTGTACAATTCAATTCAAACATTTTGTATGTAGAAATTCAAATTTTGAACAGTTTTAGGTAAATGTTTTTTTAATCAATTTTTCATCATTTTAATGAATGTAATAACAATCGAAAGTGATATTATTATAAAGCTGAAGATATGTTCTATTTATTCATTAACACCGGAAATAAAAAAAGTCGCGTTTGACTACAATTTGGAAGTTGTCATTAATTGGTATTTGCTCTTAATTGGGTTAGGCACCCTACGTAGGAAAACAAAGTAGGAGAAAAACTTAGCCAACCTCTTTTGCATGAAAGCTTAGAGAGCTTACGGCAATAATTTAAACTTAAAGGAAATTGAATTGTGACAAACATGGGTTTTGCAATTTTTAACCATTTCATAACCTACATGATCATGATGATAAATTAACCATTCTTAACAAAATAACTAATAGTTACCTACTATTCAACAATCAGTTTCCGAGTAAGCTACAAGATGGTAACTATTTCATAATCATACATATGCTAATAAATACAGTCATTCATAACAAAATATAAAAAAAAAACTTGAGAGGTGTCATGGGACACCCGAATAGAACGAAGTTCCTTTCGATTAAAAGATATCTTATTTTTTTTCCCTAACGTAACGCGCGATAAGGAACGTGTTTAAAAGATTTCGATCACAGCGCCATCTAGCGATAATCATCTAAAACAAAAATAAGGGACGTGTTTTAAAAGATTTTGATCACAGCGCCACAGCGATAATTATCTAAAACAAAAAAGTGTCGTGACATCTTTTCGTAAGAATTTTTCCGTCTAGCCCCCTTTCACAACGCGCGATAAGGAACTTCGTTCCAATATCTAATAATTACTATTCAACAATCAGTTTCTTCAAGATTTTGACCAATTCTCTGAGAGGCCAGATCGCAATGATTACCAGGTATCCTAAAATTCGTAACTGCACCCAACATGGCAAATTCTAGTACCCATTACACAGCTTTTGTGTTATTTCTTATCTAGCAGAATAATCGGTACAGTAATCCTCATTACCACATATTAAATTATATGACCTACCGTATACGGTAGAGGCATTCGAAAAGTTCATACTTTAAATTTTCATTCCGCTATTCTGCACTATCTTAACGTCTTTAAAAATCTTGCAAAAATCACCTCTATTTTTAAGGCTGTGAAGATAACATTTGCTTGGCAATCGATTGGAAATGTGACGTTTAGATATTGTAAAATCGATTTTTATCGGCTGGTATCGATTCTTTATTAGGTTTTATTTCAATCAAGACATAAAACGAATTGTTTGTTTTGTTTCATTCAAGTTTTCTTTATATGGAGTATTTATGTAATGTAATGATATGGGTACAAAAATGTGTCCTATATTTTAAAAGCAGATTATTATAGTCAAATTCCAATACCCCGGTTTGGAAGACAAGCGCTTAAACCACCCCGACTTATAATACAAAACACAACATTATACAAAAAAATAAATCTCATACTATTTAGCCAAACTATTCTAAAAAAAGTGTTTAATTAATTTAAATAGTTTGGTTTCTAAATCTTTGCAGAGAAACCATGTATAATGAGGCAGAAAGGATAAACTTTTACAATACTAGCTTTCCAGCGCAACTTCGTGTACGTTACGAATGTAAGTAGAATTCAGTTAACGCAATTTGCTAACATTATGCAACATTACATCAAAAATTGCTATAATTATCAGGGTTTCTCTGATTATGTATGTATCACATAAACCTTCCTCTTAAATCACACTATCTAAGCGTAGTTTTAAAGATTTAAGCATACATAGGGACAGAGAAAGCCACGTTGTTTTATACTATGTACTTATCTATACTTATAATATTATAAAGCTGCAGAGTTTGTTTGTTTGTTTGAACATGCTAATGCAGGAACTACTGGTACGATTTGAAAAATTATTTCACTGTTGGAAAGTCCATTTATCGAGGAAGACTGTAGACATGTAGTATCCCTCTGTGACGCAGACGAAGTTGCGCGGATTACCTAGTGTATAGTATGTGGTAAAGAAGATTATTGTTGAAACTATATAACTATAAACCGGCAGGCGGCATCAATGACCATCTTCGTGTAAGCTCATGCAGTAACATGTCCTGTTTTCGCCGTCGAGTGTGAATCTAGTGACACTGTATCAATTAGAAGTGATATCCGAAGGTTTGTTCACGTTAAAGTTTTTGCGTTCGTTAAGACAAGTTCACAGTAAGAAGACTGGATGATACTAAAGCTGATTTTTTTTTCAAAATGGGACAGAGCGCTTAACAGTGGGGCTAGAACAATTCAGCTGTTGTGCCTAATACAACGCACTGTAAAGATTTTAAACTATAAAGTTCTCAATTAGCAAAATGACTTCTTGTTTTTTTTTTTTTCGAAAGAAGAATAAAGAAAGTGCCTTCTCCTAGTGGCAATTTTGTTCTTAGAGGAACCCTACCTATTCCTAATTGAAGCAGAAGGGACAGTGGTAATGCCAAAGAAATGGAGTAGGTACCCGTGGAGAATGCAAGATTTTATTTTTGATACATAAAATACATAGGTAAAGACTACAGAGTGTACATAGATAGCATACAAATAGAGTATATAATTACATAGTTATATTTAATACAAGTTAATTAAAAGCTTTTGTAAAATAGTGTAAAGTAGACCTTTGAATAGCGGCTTGCAAACGGCGCCCGACGGGGTTTCGCATCTAGTGTGAGAAAAATGAACTAACCCTCACCTAGATAACACGAGGCGCCGAGCTTCACTTCAATCACTCGACATTGCTCTATACAGAGATGGATTACGATTACTAATACCAAAATAATTATAATACTTTTTTGTAACAAAAACAAAAACAACCAACAGATCCATTTTCCAAAAGTAACAAAAACGTATCGTGAAATCTTGTCCGTTGGAAATTACATTTTGAACAGTTTCAAAAGCTCTTGTTTGGTCTTGACACAAGAATCATTCACATCGGTCCATCCAAACCAAAGTTATGCGGAAACAAACATAGAAAATTAATTTCTCCTTTTTGGAAGTCGATCAAAAAGATGTCACACATCTAGTAATATATTTTTTTCAATTATGAATATTTTCTCGTTTTCCTACCACTGTTCCATCACTCAAAAGTAGACTGCAGAAAACGCCTATGGCCTTAACTCCGCCTAGGTATGATGAAGGTAGATGACTGATAAGATGAGTACTGTTACAGGAACATCTATCTAGCTAGAACTCTAACTTATTAACTTATTTATTTTAATTTAATTACTTCCTTATTTCAATACGAATTCAATTCAATTCTTCAGTAATTTTAATATCGTGGACTTTGAAAATAACAGAAACTAATAATTTTCCCGGAACCTTCTATTGACGTTTTACTTAATATCTGTGAGGACCTGTGTTTCTGACTCCACTCCTGGTCGTATGACACAGACCCTACGTAATATTTATGATTTTAAATTACGACGAAGTCCATGAGACTGAACATGATTTACTTAAAGTTTATACTTAGACATCAACTCTTCTAGCCAGTTATTTACTAAATTATATGATTCAAACTTAAAAATTAAACTGTAGGACATAATCCAATTTCCTGATAATAATAGTGTGTAAAATAACTGAAGTTACATAGTAGTAAAGTTGAATGGAAATCAAAAACTTCAACTAATGAGTTTTATAAAAAGTTCTGTAGGTAAGCAACGATTACCCTAAAACTACAGAGGTCTATGAGTGACGGTTTCCACGTTGTTTACCTTGGTAACTTTAAGAAATAAGACCTCTTGTGTGGTATTTTCAGACCCGTATCAATAAACAATACCTACATGTATTTTCAACGGGTTCTTACCACGATATTTAATTAATTGAGTTGTCTCGATATTTCTACGTTGTTGCAAACGTCATGATCACGAGAAGACTGGATACTGCGGGTCGATTTAAGAGCAAAAAAATCTGTCTACCCTCTTTCTCGTTCGCTTTTGGGTAGTAATGCATGAAAGTATTATAGAAAACCGCGAGTGTCTGAATAAGTTTAAAACAATACCTAATTCTTAAACATAAACGCTTTTTAATTAGTAAAGTACTAAAGTAGGCCTACAAAAGCGATCAAACTTTAAACTAACTTCGCGGTTTCCTTCTACAGGAAAACAAAAACATCATGTATCTTAAATCTATTATTTTCTCGATATTCTCACGCCTACACGTTTCTAAATAAGTTAGACCACGTGTGGTGCGTCACGTCGTATTATGACACTATTTTGGAACTTCGAATATGGTACGAACAATTTTGGTGATCATATACAAGAAATACTACATGTCGGCTTTTGCACACGAATTGGTATTGAAGACAGATGAATTTAGGCCATATTTTAACTAGAATAAGGTGTGTATTTCTTTGTGTTTTGGTGTATTGTAGGCTTGTCCACCTGCCTCAAATCTAGGAGACGTGAGCATGACTGATTTGATCCCTAGTTAGCTGTAATCATATGGTTTGAATAACTTTGTGTAAGGTGTAGGTTAGAGCTATTTATGTTACATTTAGGGCAAACTGCGACAAAAGGTCATGAGTACTTTGAAATGTTTAGCTCGATTGAAGCGTTTGTAGACCGACTTAAAAGGATTCCCTTTATTTTGACTATTTTAATAGCCGATGAAAAATATCCAAGTACAATTTATAACCTATGTCTGTGTTTTCATTTATACTTATTTTATGGGCGGAGTCATGAAATCACTAGCTTAAATATAAAACAATAAAGAAATTGAATTAAAGCTGAAATAAAGTCGTGTGACTCAATCATCGATGTCTCTAAACACGGCTACCAGTTACCGCCATTTATGGACACTGGACTTACGATAGTACAGGGCCGAATTGTGAAAACTCTAATTAATTTATTTTTGTATTTTTATTCTCTACTTATTCCGAAATACCTACTATTCGCAGTAAATTTACACGTAAAGATGGTTGACTTTTTGGTTTTAGCCCGAAGAGCTCTAAATTATATTCACATTCTGTTGTTGCAAGGGACAACATCCCTAATTGAAATTAATTTCAGAATTTCCTGGATCATGGGTGTTATCATCGCAAAGCCATTTCATGTAACGAATCTTTTGAGCTTTTTTCTGCAAATATGGCATGGCTAGTCAATCAGAAACTTTTATCTCTATTACTTGGTATTAAACCTCAGTGGTCAAAATCGCAGGAGGTCAATGGATGCAGATAGCGCAAGGCTGGTCTTCGTGGCGAAGTTTGGGAGAAGCCTATGTCCAGCAGTGGACGTCTATAAGCTGATGATGTTGATGAAACCTCAGAGGTAAATCAACTTAAATCATCAAAAAAAATATCTTTCAACCTGACGTTAATTCAAAATGGCGCCAATGCTCCTAAATCCGACTCTGTTCCATCCGAAGTTAATCCTGACATACGACAGAGATTTACTTGATTTTGTACTGATAACTTTATGACGACATCTCGCAATAAAGTAGCCTATCGACCGCTAGATATATCATGGTACCCTTTACTAGGGACCATAGATTCATGGTAACATAACCTTAAACGGACTGAGCTTAGCTATGATATACGTTAAGTGAGTTTATTCGACATTAAGTATTATATTATAGGTTTGAGACTAGGTATTTTTTGTAATATGGAGTTGTTTAACAATTGTTTAGTTGACAAGTACCTTTTTTTTTTTTTTTTTTGGACGGGAGGAAATCGCCGGACTTCCACTCGCCCCGCGAGTGGGGTATGTGGGTGTCGAACCGCACCAAAACCTCCCGCCTTTCACGCTCGACATCCGATGTGGTAGGGGTGACAGGACGCGTTCGCGATTGTCGCTTACGTATCGCCCCGTCACCCCCGGACGTCGAACCGGCAGCCGTCGGTGAGAACGACCACCGGCTCACTCGGTGGACGGGCCAATTAAGGCCCGCCAAGATGGGGCCGTGTGATGTAGGGTCTCCCTCGCCCCGGGCCGGCCCAGGGCTAGCCCGGGTCGGGGAGCACGGCTTGCCATCCCCCGTACAGATGGCACGGAGGGTGCGCGCTGAAGCCTAGCGCGGCACCCCTCGGGTCCGATGTTGGTGGACCCGGTAGTCTTAGGGGGCCAGGTCCCGGGACAACTCCCGAGGTCGGCCCCCCGCTCGACGTCGGCGGCGACGGGGTTGGTCGGGGAGGGAAGAGCTCTCCCTCTCCCGCCCCGCCGCCTCCTTCTGCGAGATGGTGGACTCGCAGAAGTCGAGCATAGCTTTCCAGGACTCGTCGTCGTCGAGCATCGATGCCACGACGCCCGGCAACGACAAGTCCTGCCCTACTTGTGCGACCAGGACACGGCGCTGCTCCTCCCATGCGGGGCAGACAGCGAGCGTATGCTCTGCCGTGTCCAGGTCGCTTGTGCAATGATGGCACCTCGTCGTCGGCTCGACCTGTATCCGGTGCAGGTACTTCCCGAAGCAACCATGCCCGGTCAGCACCTGCACCAGACGAAAGGTGAGACGTCCCTCGCCACGACTCACCCAGTCCTCCAGGACAGGGCGAATCGCCTCGACGGTCCTTAGACCCCAGCTGGGGTTGGCCAAGCGTCTTGACCACGCCTCCAGCACGGACCGTCGAGATTGGGCCTTCCGGTCCCGTACCGCGGCTCTGATGGGACGCACCACACCCAGGGCACGGAGGTCGCAGCGCCAACGATAGTCGTCGGCGAGCGCCTCCGCCTCCAGGTCCCAAGGTGGCGTCCCAGCCAGCACGCACGCCGCCTCAAAGGAGACGGTGCGGTATCCGCGGATGACCCTGATAGCTACGACGCGCTGCGGCCGGTACAGGCGCCGGACAACGGTTGTTGTCCGGTTTCCTGGTCCGGCCCAAACGGGCGCGCCGTACAGGGCCATCGAACGCACCACCCCCGCGTAGAGGCGGCGCACGGCACGGTTTGGTCCCCCGAGATTCGGAAGCAGCCGGCTCAGAGCGCCGGCCGTCCTCATCAGTCGGGGGACGAGCTCCATAAAGTGGGCCCGGAAGGTCCAACGGCTGTCCAGTATGAGGCCGAGGTACTTCAATCGCACCCCGACCTCTATTGGGACGCCTCCAACCACGATTTGGGCCCCTGCAGGTGGCGTCACCCCAGCCCTGTGGAACCACAGGGCCTGGGATTTATTGAGCGCCACCGCGAGGCCCAATCTCCTAATACGGCCGACGACGAGGGCCACCCCCGCTGTGGCGAGATGGGTAGCCTCTCTGAAGTCTTGACCCCGGGCCATGACGAGCGTGTCGTCAGCGTAACAAATCACGCTCAGGCCCGGGGTCAGGGCGCCTCTCAGCACCCAGTCGTACCCGACATTCCAAAGGAGAGGTCCGAGGACCGACCCCTGAGGAACCCCGCATACGACCGGAAACCGGTAAACGGTCCCATCGTGCCCGGTGCATACTACCGACCTGGCCTCCAAGTAGGAGCCGACCAGCCGGCGGAGGTAGGGGGGAACTCCATGTCTCTCGAGTGCCCCCCTATCACGGACCAGGGCAAGGTGTTAAATGCGTTGGCGATGTCAAGCGACACCGCCAAGGCCACCCCGCCCTGTGATACGGCTTCATTTGAGAGGGCCCGCACGCGAAGGATCGCGTCCACGGTTGAGCGGCCCTCTCTGAAGCCGTACTGCTCCGCCGACAGATCGGGTCCCACCCCGACCAGGTGCTGGACGATGCGGGCAGCCAGAATGCGTTCCAGCAATTTGCCCACCTCGTCCAGTAGCACGATGGGACGGTAACCGGCGGCTGTATCCGCCGGGCGCCCCTCCTTCCGCAGAAGGACAAGTCTACCCTCTCGCCACAGCGAGGGAAACCGTCCCGACTCGAGGCAAGAATCGTAGAGCCTCAAGAGTCGGTCCCCTAGGGCATTGAGGGCCAAGGCCAGGACCCGGCCATGGATGCCATCCGGGCCGGGTGCCGTGTCTTTAGCACTCATCCTGACTACGGCCACACGAAGCTCCTCCCCGGTGATGTGGGGAACCTCAGCAGGGGCCTCGCCGCCGGTATCCTCCGGCGGCTCACCCATAGCAGGGGGGATAAATCCCTCCTGCTCCTGCGGGAACAATGTCGTGACAATGTCCCGCAGCTGCTGAGGCGGTAGACGCTCGGTTATGGGGGGCGCCCATGGGCGCACCTTGCCGCGCACCATCTTGTATGGGCGCCCCCAAGGGTCGTCATCGAGCGTCTCCAAAAGGCGCTCCGTGTGCTGCTCCTTGGCCATCTTGATGGCCAGCCGCATGGCTCCCCTCGCCTCCTTGTACAAGCCATGCAGCCGGGCCTCCTCCTCCGCGAATGCAACGGGGTCGTTGCTACGCGGAAGGCGGCGACGGCGGTGCCGAGCGCACTGGCGCCTCGCCCGGACGCATACAGTTCTCAACTGCGCTATCTCGGGCGACCACCAGTACGTCGACCTCGTGGGAGACCAAGGGCCGACCCGGGGCATCGAAGCGTCGCTAATGCGACGCATCGCGTCCCGGAGCCAGAGCGCCTCGGCCTCCACGTCTACTGGGTGTGGACGCATGGGCGTCCACGCCGCCACCGTAGAGGCTTCCATCAAGAGCTCCTTGTTCAGGAGCTTCAATGCCCACCTGGGGAATGACCGGGTCGTACTCCCGCGGGCGTCCGCAGCCGGCGTGGGGACGGAAAGATCAAACCGAATATAACGGTGATCTGATAACGTTTCCGCCCCCACCAACACTCTCCAGCCGCGGATGCGATCCGCGATGGCAGGGCTCGCGAACGTAACGTCCACGATGGACTCGCCCTGCCATCGCACGCAAGTCGCGACCGAACCCCTGTTGAGTAAACAGAGGCCAGTCGCGACCGCCCACTCCTCCAGCAGCCTACCGCGAATTGTAGAGCGGGGGGAGCCCCAAGCGACGGATTTCGCATTGAGGTCCCCCGCGAGTATCACTGGACGGGGGGCGAGGCGGTGAGTAATCGCCTCGAGCCCGTCCAGGAACTGCTCAAACTCGACGGTAGGCCGGCTCGGAGAGAAGTACGCCCCGATCACGACGGTATCCAACACCGAAACCGCGACGAACCCAGAACCCTTGGCCACCATTACCAAGGGCGGGATCGCCGCGGCCCTCCTGATATGTATGGCCGCCAAGCCGCAATCGTCCCCGAACCAACAATCGTCGGCTGGGGGAACGAAGTACGGCTCGGCGACCACGGCAACGTCAATTGACCACTCCGCCATGCTCTGGAGCAACATGTCCTGAGCCCTGGCGGAGTGGTTCAAGTTACCTTGGAGGAGGCGAAGGGTGTGGTCCATTAAGATCGAACCACCTCCATCGCCTCCTCCCTTCCTCCATCGCCCCCGCTATCGGGCGTCTGAGACGCCACAGCGGGGGCCGAAACGCCGGCCGGTACTCCTCCGGCCGACTTCTTCTTCAGGCGCCGCTTCTGCTTGCGGCGCCTGTTGCGCTCCGTGTTGGAGCCGGACGGGGAGCAAGCCTTGCCCCCCGCCCGGTGATCAGCCTTGCGCCCGGCCGCCGCGCACAAAGCGCAGTGCGGTGCGGCCGAGCACATGGCCGCCTTGTGTCCCGGTTGACCGCAGCGGAAGCAGAGTTCCCTGCGGTCAACCGTACTCGTGCACCTGGCGATGCTGTGTCCGGTGCCGAAGCACCGGAGGCACCGCCAGGCGCGCGACTCTAGCAGGCGCACGTGGGCCGCTATCCAGCCCACGCGCAACCTGCCAGGTTGTCCAGCCGGTCGTCCCGGCGGGGGAGTGGCCAAGGAGGTGGCCGTCTCCACGGGGCATCGCGCCCACGCAGATCTGGCCCCGGAGTAGCCGGGGCGAAGCTCGCCCACGACTACGTTCTCCGGGGCACATTTCCCCTGGGCAGCGATAGCCGCTGCCACCTCCTCTTTTGTGGCGCAATCGTCCAGGCCGGTAATTCTAATCTCCGCCATCTTTACCGGCCTGTGGACGCGCACCACCTCCTCCGGCCAGACCGCCCGGAGACCCGCCATCAGGAGGTCCGCGATGCCGGAACTATCGGCACCGGGACACTCCAGCAGACGAGCCCCGTTGGCGGTCGTCCGGAAGCGGAGGCCCTCCCCCGCTCCTATCTCGCCCAAGTCGATGGCCGCGCGCGCCTGGGCCATGACGTTAGGGTACGTCCTGCCCTTTTCCTCGCCGGCTGGCAGCAGTGTTACCACTACTGCCGCCGACTTCGGCGCGCGCGGGCCCTTCTTCTTGGGCTTCTTCTTCTTTTTGGCGGCCGGTGCTCGACCCTCCCGGGGAGCAGCCACGGCCGCCGTGGTCGTAGTCCGGTTGGTGGGGGTGGCGGGCGCTCTACCCCTCTGGGGAGCTTCCGCCACCGCTCGCGTCGCAGTCCGGCTGGTGGGGGCGGCAGGCGCTCGACCCCTCTGGGGAGCTTCTGCCACCGCCCGCGTCTTCACCTGTGGGGGGGCTGCAGGCCCTCCAGGTGGTGAGGCCTCCGCCGCCACCGGAGGGGCCGCAACCCTGGCCCTTTTATTGCCCCGCCGCACCACCTCCGTCCAAGCGTCGTCCATATTGGACGGCGCTGGCGGCAGTGGACGGGGCTTCGGTGCTGGGGCAACCGCCGCGCCAGCACCGCGTCCTCTCTTTGGGGTTGGGGTCGGCCCCGCGGGGGGCCGACGAGCCGACCGCCGAGTGGTGGGGCCAGGCGGGGTGGTGGAGGGTGGCGCCGCGTCAGCAGCCGCAGTTGCAGCTGCAGCCGACGCAGCACCACGCAGGGCAGTGACTTCCGCCCTGAGTTCGGCAATCTCCTTGCCGAACTCCTCCATCAGCTCCCGCCTGATGCGCCCCTCCAACTCCGTCGCCTCCCTTATCTCCGCCCTCGAGCGGGGCGAAGGGTGGCGCCTGGGCCCTGCCGCCTCCTCGGGAGAGGGCAAGGCTGGCTGCTTGTCATTCGTTGGAGCAGTTGGGGACCGATGCGCTGCCGCATCCCCCGGGCTAGGGCCTGGTGTGGGCGTGCGCCGCTCCCTACGGAACGAGCGCGATGGCCCCTTCCGCTCCAACGCCGCCAGCCTCACTTTGAGGGCGGCGATCTCCTCCGATTGCCGAGCGTTCTCTTTACGAGACCGCTCGGCCTCCGCCTCCAGCGCCGATGCTCGGCTGATGGCTGCCGAGAACACCGGCACCAGTTTGCGGGCATCGGAGGCGATCGCTCGCAACCTCTGCCCTTCCTCCCTGGCCCCTTTCCCCGAGGCCCGGCTGGACGCATAAAGCGCCCTGCGCCCCAGGCTCTCGAGGACGGCCGTATGCTCGTCGAGCTCCTTCCGAGCCGGCCGAGGCAAGGAGTCTTGGCCGGGCCCGGCGCCGCCACTCTTGGCGGCCAGCCTCCCTGAGCGTCTCGTCCTCTGCGACCCCTCACCGCGAGAGGACGAGTCGCCGCCCGAGGTCTTCCGCGTGTAGGACTTCCTCTTGCGGAGGATCCTTTCCGCGTTAAATTGCTCTCCAGAGCCGGCATCACTCGATGACGGCTCTGGTCCCGCATCCTCCTCCGAGCCCATCTCGTCCGCCCAAGAGAACGGGACGATTTGGGCCCGGGCATCGGTGTCATTTCCACTGCCACTCGCAGGCCCGGCTACCTGCGAGTGCCTTCCAGTGTCTACTTCCATCGTAGGGGCCTGGTTGCCTACCCCTACGTGGGCATCGGTGGGCGTCTTCACACCCGCGGGCCCGGATACCCGCGGGCGCCGGGTGCCTGGGGCCGGACCGTCCGGCAAGGCATCCTCGCTATTTGTACTTTTCATATTACGTTTTTTTTTTTAACTTGGGGATTACTCGCACCGCTTTCCCAAGGCGGTGCGGTCGCACTTTCTGGGGGGGATTTAGTCCCCCAAGGCTCGCGATCGCCTGGGTGCAGGTTACCCGCCGCCTGCGGTTCGGCGTCCTCCTCCGGTGGCCCACCAGCCACCCTCCTCGTCCCCGAGGGCACCGCTTGCTTAACAAGCGGTGTGGGGAGAGGAGCTCCGTGTGGTCCTCTTAGTCGCGGCACCCCCTTGTCAGTTAAACACCTTGCGGTGTGCGAGGGTGCACGCTCCAGCCCACCGCCACGACAAGGCGGGACCACCGGGTGGGTGACAAGTACCTAGTTAATTTATTGGAACGAAGTTCCTTATCGCGCGTTGTGAAAGGGGGCTAGACGGAAAAAAATCTTACGAAAAGTTGTCACGACACTATTTGTTTTAGATCGCTAGATGGCGCTGTGATCAAAATCTTTTAAAACACGTTCCTTATCGCGCGTTACGTTAGGAAACAAATTATAAGATATCTTTTAATCGAAAGGAACTTCGTTCTATTCGGGTGTCCCTTGACACCTCTCAAGTTTTTTTTTAACACACTTGAAGCAATTCAGGAAATTCTGATTCCTGAAACGACATTGATAACCCACAAAACGAAGTTTTAGCTCATCATTCATCTTTCATTTCAGCATTAAATAATAGCCTTTCATAATAATTATGATAAAGCCGATGCAAAGACTTTGCATTGGTAAATCGAAGGACCAGAGTCTAGCTTTCTTGTTTCGAGAAACATTTCAACAAAACAATACCATTAAATAATAAAGAGGTTTATCCAAACCCTTAATTTTCCATAATATATTAGCAGAATCTCTAGGTCATCGAATGTCTAATATCAATCATATCCTCGACTGCCTAATGAATCTTATTTATCACATTCTGAGCTCGTGAGTGACAGTGTAACTCCTTATACAGTACCAAATTGACCTCCTTCATAGAGTATATAAACAACACAAGGTAATACAAACCTTATCTCATGGTAATACAGTCGAATTGATATGAAAAACATCAGATAAGCTTGAAGCCCTGTATCGTTTTCTGTAAAGGTATTGGAACCTAGTACATAGTATTAAATGTAAGTTAATAACAGGTCAAAATAATTATAAGAGTATCTATGTCATATTAATAAGGAGTTAATTCTTTTGGAATCATATTCCATATTTAATTATCCAACTTTTTTTGTCTGATGCAATTTTAAATCGATCGATAATATTCTTAGTAGGTAATTTATAAATTTAATAATAATACAGTGTAGATAATATAAGACGAGATCAGGTAGTTCCTAGAGACATATAGAATGGAGTAATTCGTGATTTTGGGCAAAACAATAAGAAGTTCAAAGCACGGATTTTTTACATAGCTGAAAAAACATATTACAGCGTCGACAATTTCGAAGGATTTTACCGTCTCATTCCCTTGTGTTCTAAATTAATAGTATAATACATATACGAAGGAAAACACGACGTTTTAATTCCATGGAAAATACCTAAAACTGTCCGTACTAAGTTTCTTGAGTTTCTAGAATAAGTACAATTTGTGATAGTTGTCAGAGATTTTTCTTAATTTTTTTTATTGCCTTGTAGACAGACGAGCTAACGGGCCACCTGATCGTAAGTGGATACCGTTCTATGGTTCTACAATATATTATGGTTCTACAATGTACTATTAAGGATCTTTTACAGAAGGAACTATAGTATTAACATTTTCCATAATAAAATATTTTGAGGGAGATTTTATTCTTGAACTACCTAGAAAATCTTGGCTAAGAACTATCTACCACAAACAAGTATCAAAATAATACATGAGAATAAAAAAAAAACGCCTTTCTCTTGAATGAAACTACAACCAATTAAATACATAATCGCGAACAAGGATCGTATCGGCGCCATCTTACTTAATGAAGACTTCAATAAAAATATTAGCGGATAAAAAGTTATCTCATTCCACATGTTCCGGTCGGATTCGTTGATTAAATCGAAGAAAACATAGAAAAAGTTCCAGTGTCTCATCGAACGCGGACATACCTAACATTTATTAGTACTAACGATAATTGGAAAGCGCCAAAGATTTTAAAACGTATCTCTTGTGTGGACACAAAAATATGGAGAAATAATTACCGAAAATTTACATTTTAGATAAATCTAGATTTCAGAATCAAGATTTAGATTTACATTGCTAAAATGTTAAATAGGTATGTTTTAATAAACCTGAATAATGTTGTTTTACAGAAATTTTGCAACAATGCGAATTCTTTACAATACATATGTATAGTAATAACTTATACGGTTAAATGGTAATTCCAGAGGAAGTGTGATCTTGGTGTTAATTATGTTTCGAAGAGAGTCCGAAGAGAGAGAAAGAGAGAGAGTAGGTAGGTTGTTGCACACCAATAAAAAACAATAGTATTCAAAAGTATTCCTGGTAATATTCTATTTCTCTAATGCTGTTTCTTTACCTATGTTTAAAGTAAGTCATCACATGTTTAACTTTTCATCTCTAAGTAGGTACTAGATAGGTAGGTACTTTAGAAATGAAGCCATCTAGATGGTTTAATTCTACTTAATACCAATTCTAAACTTCCTGCAGTATCTGAAGAGAGCTGCTTCTATCATTTTAGTTACAAAATCATTTAATTGACAACAATTATGTAATTATAGAGAATGTTACTATTCCCATGTCGTTTGTGGTTCGCAATTAAACAATTGTATTTCAATTAAATAGTTGCTTTGAAATGTTACTACGAAGATGCCATCAAATCTAATTGTAAAATAGGACCTCTATTATTTAGTAGTTTGGCTTGTTTTTGATATTTATTTCACCGAACATTAATTATAATGATAGAGTTTTACTATTACGGGATTGTGTGGGGTAGCGACACGATGCACGCTAAAGCGAGGTACATGGGGGCGGCGTGACGGGAAAGAGTGCCGAGGGCTTAACGCGTCGCGTCGTCCCTCATAACACCGTGCTGGGTTTTGGCCTCATCCGGGGTTCGGACGCTGAGTGTGAGCAGTTGGAAGTTTTAGTGCGGTTCAACTCCCACATATCCGGTGATTTCCTCCAAATTAAAAAAAAATACCTACATACCTATCGCCCGTCATCGGACTACAGTCAGTCCTGAATCCTAGGTATATTACTTCTAAATTCTTTGCCCCTGAACTTACTTTACAATGGTAAATGATTTTAGCCAACTGAAACCGGATAAGAAGAATCTCCAGAGTTCGTTGACTCTTCGCATGTTTTTATTAAAACTACATACCGCTTGTCACGGTCCGTGATCCACGTAAATTGGTTCGTTACTCTTCTTCATTATCAGTTTTTTATTAAATTAGATTTTAGAGTTCTTTGATTATAATTAGGTAATATTTTACCTATGTGTTGCTTATATCTATTAATGATGAATATTTTGACTATTGAATACCAAAAACCTGCCGCTCACACTCAGCATCCGAACTGGCTGAGGCCAAAGTTGAATACCTTCATTTAGGGACAACCGAAGTATAAATGGAGAAAAAGTAGTACATATCTAAAAAAATAAAAATTACGCAATAAAATTATTTAAGCAAAGGCATCAGTTATCGAAATACAAGAAAAAATCAACCTTCATTGAAGGATATTATGTTGTTAACGATAGAAAAACAAATTCGGCGGGACAAATTCAAGGAAATTAAGATTCTAACTTTAGCGTCCCAATACATTTATGAAAATTTAATGTATGTACATAAAAATATTCATGAATTTCCTAAAATCTCGGATATTCATAATTTTAACACTAGGAACAAACACAAGCTTGCGTTGCCAGCATCTAGATTACATAAAATAAGTAATTCTTTCCAGGGTTTGTCTGTAAAGCTTTATAACAAAATCCCAGTGGCCGTTCAAACATTGCCTATAAATAGGTTTAAGAGAGTTATCAAAGAACGGCTATGCAGTAAAGCATATTATAAACTTAATGATTATATAAATGACTGCACAAAATGGGAATGAGGTGCTCGTCCGGGCCATTTCAATTGATACATTTGTTAAAAACAAAAATATTGTAAAACAATATTTAAAAAAAAAGAAAAAAAAAACATATTAAATTAAAAAAAGACATGCCCGCTGAGTTTCTTGCGCCGGTTCTTCTCAGGACGGAGGCGTAATTTTAGCGAACTGGTGGTAGAACTTTTGATTTTATTTTATTTTTGACTTTCAAAATGTATGTGTGTCCACATCTAATTTGAAATAAATGATTTGACTTTGACTTTGACTTTGAAAACTTCTAAAATATTGCACGAGATACAGCCTTCTATTTTAGTTCAAGCTAAGTATCACTTGATATCTGCGCCCTTTAAAAACATAATAATACACTTAAGTAACAGGTCAGTAGCTTGCAAAATTTATATAAGACAGTAGTGGCCGCACTGGAACTGGTAATGGTGACCTCTGCAGTATGAATCACGCGACCTGAGATCCACTACTCCTTGGTACACTGACAGTGTGGACTTACGACAACACTTAGTTTTATGAAAATACAACGACTCTTCTTTCTTATATATAAAAATGAATTGCTGTTCGTTAGTCTCGCTAAAACTCGAGAACGACTGAACCGATTTGGCTTATTTTAATCTTGAAAAATTCGCAGAAGTCCAGGGAAGGTTTAAACGGTGAGAAAATTTCCTTTTGTGACGCAGACGAAGTTGTGTAGGCCAGCTAGTCTTACATATAAAAATGAATTGCTGTTCGTCAGTCTCGCTAAAACTCGAGAACGACTGAACCGATTTGGCTTATTTTAATCTTGAAATATTTGTAGAAGTCCAGGGAAGGTTTAAACGGAGAAAATTTCATTATATGACGTAGACGAAGTTATGTGGGCCAGCTAGTAATAATATAACCGTTAAATATTTAGTTTTTGTGAACAAATATTATGTGAAAAAACTTTGCCTGCTTTTCTTTAGTTTTGTAAAATTGATAAAATTTTTCGTAATGCTTTATGCAAACGAGGTTACAGGCTTTTATGGTAAGGAGTTACTGTCAATCATGAACTAGTGTAGTATTAGGGGAGACTATAGGGCAATACTCGTACTCAAGTTTTTTTCTCGGTTTTTAGAAACTGTTTAAGTACTCGTATTTACGGTAGACCGAGACCACTCAATTAATTAGGTAAATATCGCGGTAATATTTACGGTAGATAGCGCCTTGACACGTTCATCAGCAACGGTAACCCAATGGAACTATGTCAGGTTAGGTCTTGTGGTCGATAGTGGTCATTAAGCAAATAGAAATCTCTTCAACCATCTGTTCTGTTACAGGGTCTATTCGACGATAACAATAGTATTTCTGTTTACCTTAGGGTTTTAGATAATTTTCGACCGATTTGTCTATGAGAATCAAAAACTTCCTTACTTTCTTTTCTTCATTATATCTTCAATAATCTATATTATAGTGTGTGTTTTTAAGAACTTGTTTTTTTGTTGAAGTTCAAAGTTTTCGTACATAAATTATCCAGGTAAGGCGCCAGACAGTTACACAATGAAAAGATTTCATCTCGACATTATTTTGGTGGCAACAATACGTGATTCCGCCATATAAGGATTCGGCTTAAACCTTTTTTGCTTAAATTTCGTCGAAAAAAGGCTACAATCAGAATCAGTTTGTTTTAATTATCTATTGTAATTTTTTATGGTGAATTAGTTGTACAAGTTGCACTTAATGGATTACTTAACGGCCCCAAGGTCTCTTAACATTATGGAGCGACGGTAACCGCTTACCAGCGTTTTTTTTTGGACAAGAGAATATTTCTGACTTCCACCCGCCCGAGTTAAGGGCCCCCGTTCCCACCAAATAAGCTTTGTCAGCAAACTTAACGGTAACGAACACCGATAATGCTGACTAGTTATTAAGTTAGTATATAAGTCATTATAATTCATAATTAAGACAATTGATTCTTGTATTTGATCTTGTAACGTTCTTTTAATAATATTTTTTTAATCAAAGTCAGTGTCGGTAACTTAATTTCCGCAAATAGGGTATGTGAGAGTCGAACCACACTAAAACCTCATACCGCTCACGCTCAGCGTCTTACTACATAGCTTAATTTACTAGTACTTACCATCAGGTAGTTTAGTTTTGCTTTACACATAAAAATGCGATTTTACTACGTGGGTTACTGTTTTTGATTAAAAGTCTGGAAAGTTTTTAGTTTTCCCAATTGTAGAGAAAGACCCCATATAAAGACCACGTCTCGCTAAGGTTTCTTTTCCTCCTTGCTCTTATCTTGTCTTTCTCTTATCTTTAACAGAGTGCTGGTGTTTCATTATGTTAAGATATTCTTTAATAAGCTGATACTAGTTTACATAACTTTAATTCAGTGCCTCGTAATTATAATAAACAAAATGACAAATGCAATTTTCGCAAAGCCGTCTACGGCTCCCTCTGAAATTGCTATCAATACCGGTCCTGCCAAATATGGTTAACTTTTGACTTTCGAAAAACATTTCTGAATTACATTTGCTTATAACTCATCTTTAAAAAGGTAATCAAATGAACATAATGTGCTGTAGTAATTAGTATCAACTGATACTTTCTGTGTTGCAGGTAGGTACTTACGTTAAGTAGGCAATGGTAGGAGGATAATATTTTAATTAATTTATGTTCTCTCATGCACATTTTACTGTCCATTTATTTTATATTTGTCAAGAATATTTCGTAAGTAGGTTCGACGAGGGAAAGTGTAATTGAGAAACCTATAGGTACATATCGGAAATAAGATAAAATTTCTTAAAGATAAGTGAACTCCCCAATATTAAGTATTTTTTAATATAAGCCAGGTTGTGTGATGGACTATTCACTATCCTTCTAAGACTCTATGTGTTAGTACTAGAAAAAGAGACTCAAGCAAGATGTCCGTACAGTGGCGCCCTCCGAATTTTCTACTCTTTTTTGCCAAGCTGTAAGTAAGGAAAGAAAATAAAAGTTTGGAGTGGTCACAAATCTGTTGGCGCAAGGGCCTAAGAGTAGGAAGTAACTTTATACAAACAGCAGTATGGTGAAATTTGAGGAATTCTTATGTCCAGCACCACATCTACGGGATGACGATGAAGCAAAATACGCGCATAATTGAATTAAATATAACTGAAGAATAAAAGGTAACAAGAACCAAGACTATGGGAAATAGACGTAGTCCATAGTTCATTCAGTCCACAGTGATTCAAATTTCGCAGTTTTCTGTTACATCACTTACATCTTCTGCCGTTTTATCTTTGCATTAACTAGACATGAAATGTAATTTTTATTGATAGCTGAAAAAATGTCAGCTGCCAACAGTTGACAACTGACATATTGACAATAATTTCCAACGTCACGCCACGAAACTTCCAAAACTTCGTCTCGTCACGAAATTCGTTTTGCCGGAAAGTTTTATCAAATAGTAAATTGTTTTGTCTCACAACTCATAAATTATTATAAACAATGAGTTGAAGTGTAATCCAGGGCCAAGTAAGAACTCATACATTCCAGATTTAAGCTGAACTTTATTTAGATTTTGCGGAGTAATCATGGCCGGTTTCCCGGTGAAGTTTGGTTCAGTTTTATCGTTCTTTGTCCTGTTTTATGCTGTTTATTATCGCAAAAATGATATTGGTGACGTCCGGCTATCACCTGTGAGAGAACATCTATTATTTTTGGAGAGCGAGAACAAAGTTGGAGTAGGTAATTTCCAACCGCGCGTAGCTTTGGGCTACGGTGCGTGCCATGACCTATTTGTGAATGCAACGCTGTTGTTAAACCACCGTGAGCTGAAAGGCATCCCGGAGCACTTCAATGAGATCTCGACGAAAGACGAATTCCTAAAAAGTTTCACTTATTTCTTCAAACATGGTGCTGCAGCAGAGTAAGTTTTGTGATTCAACCATATGTTACGATTATTACTAAATATTTAATAATTACCCATTATAAATGAATGTATATAATTTTAAACGCTTAATTTTATGATTATAATTCCAGTTCAATTATTTTAAATATTCAAATCTAAATTTGAAAATGATTTACGCTATGTAACCTACATACATTAAGTTTATCTTATCTTTGTTTAAAAATAGTTTCAGAGACGGTTTACTTTGTAAAACAAATACTGCAGTTTAAATGTAGTTTCGTATTGTAAGATTGAAGGTTATAACTTATGATAAAATTGTTGATTTCCAATTTTTAAGCGTTTAGTTTACTATTTCAAAAAGAAATGAACATTCCCTTGATTTTCCTGATTTTTTGACATTTTTACAATATAAATAAATTTATCCATTTTTCAGGAGGTTCATGTCAAATTCGGAATTATATGATAATTACATAGAACAAGCTTTGACCTTGCCAGATACAAGATGGGCTATTGGTGGCAATGCTCCTCTCATGGCAAAGAGGTTCTACATGGAAGGCTGGAAAGTACTCTTTGCCGCCAAAATGAGTGATAACCTCAAAAAATACATTCCGGAACAAATTCAAATTGTCGGTGGAGAAGAAAATGAAGATGTCAGAGATGATATCCACATGATATTAGAGTATAAGGCTGATGAAGAGTTTGGTGCTTATAAAACTCCAAGAGCAAACAGATACATAGTGCATAATGATGAGAATAATCCGCTGTTGAGTTCTCTGGAGAAATTTGGAGAACATTTGCCAGGATTCAAACCTAATTTACTAGTCATTAGTGGTTTACAGATGATGGATAACTATCCATTCAAAAGTGAAAATGGGAAAGGTAGGCTTCATAATTGATCTTTCAACTTTATGTAACTTTAGCAGAAAATAATTAATGGTAATTTGCTATTTAATCACACATTCATAACAAGTTAATTAAATCTGTAACCAATCACACTCTAAATATCATTTGAAAAATAATAGTAACTTTTGATGGAAGGATACTTTATTTTTGAAATAACTATGTGTCATTTTTATTTCAGATCTCAGAGCTGAAAGATTAGATCTAGTCAAAGAACAAATACTTTCACAACCTCTAAACACATTAGCGCACTTTGAGATGGCCAGTTACGTAGATTTAGAATTGCTCAAACACTTAACTACAAAAGTCCTACCTTACGTAGATTCAGTAGGAATGAACGAACAAGAACTAACAAATTTATATAGTGTACTAGAATTTGGTGAAGTTTGTGTTGTAGCCGACTCAAATCCTAGAATCGCGACAGCATTAGATCAAATGAGAAAAACTTTCCACCTCATTCGAAAACAGAACAAAAAATACTCAAGCAACAGAAAGCTTACACGCATCCACGTTCACACATTGGCTTACCAAGCCATACTAACTGTCAAAAACTCTAATTGGAAACGAACAAAAGCAGCGGCAGCAAAAGCATCTTTAACTGCCAACAGATATGTGTGCAACAGTCAAGATATAGCACTAGAAAAGGCAAAACTACTTTTAGATGACAGTTTTTCAACTACAACAGACAGTGATAATACTAGTAGAGTGTTTTTTGAACCGACAAAACCAGTTGCTTGTTGGGAAGAAGTGTTGGAAGGTGATAATGTGGAGATTTGTGTTGCTCCGGTACTAATCTGCACTGAGGCTCAATTAACAGCTGGAGCTGGTGACAACATTTCTGCTGCAGGTTTAGTTTTACAGGTGGAAAAATGAATCTTATTCGTTAAATCATTTATGATTGGTATATATGAAATTTTAAATATTTAAGTACAATTATGTTTCATTTACAAATATTTTATTTATTAATTATTCATTGAACAAAAGTTGTAAGTTTTGTGCTATTTTTTTACTTTTGTATCTAATTTGTTGGACTTTGTTTGTCTTTATGCTGCCTATTTATGACTGTTATTTAAAACTTATCTTATGAGTTAAGATAAACAAATTGTTCCTAAAATAATGTTCTTATTATTTGCATAATGATACACTCTGATCTCTTGATCAGTTATTTTATGTAATTTGTATAATCTTGTCATTATTTATCATTCCAGTAAGTGATCTTATTTATAATATTTAATAATGTGTGCCATTTATTTTAATGAGACTAAAATGTTTCGATTTCAACTGCTTGCCCATTCACAAGAGGCAAAATCATTAGTGTATAATGTATCTTGTTTTACTCTTGTAAAAAAAATTGTTAGGATTAACCTATGGAGCTCTAAAGTTGATGTTTTAGCTGTAGGTTAATGCAATAAAAATTATAAGTGTCTTGTTATTACATTCCTTTTTGTTCCAAATTGAATTAAAAATGTGTTGATGGGTTGTTCCTTTTATGAAAATAAAAATATATATTCGGTTATACAACTCGTTTCATTTATGAAATAAAGTTTACATAATACTAATTTAATATTCCTCCCTGCTTATGTTAATTCAACAAATTCTGGTAAACTTAGATCAACTTTGGTCATGGAAGGTAACACTTTATTTTTGTTATCAGACAAGCAAGAAAATGGAATAAACTCAATTTTGAGTTAAGTCATACAAACTATAATTTGTATGATACTACCATACACACTAATAAACAAAACGTTTTTTTTTCTGCTCATACAGTTAGGATCTAAAATAAAATATTAAATGTAAGTTAAAAAACACCTTAAAACTACATATATGACAGTGCATTGCTCAAAAACCACCTGATGGTAAGTGTTTAGAAATAGGTACAGATTTTTCAAATGAGCCTCTAGAAAAAAACAAAATTCATTTGTTTTTTTATGTATGATAATGCAATGTCATTTTAATATAATTAAAACTAATTTGATTACAAAACATGACCTGTCGTGTTAAAATATAGGTCAGAAGAATGATATGGAGACTTTTGTACATAAGTCAGACTAAAATCTAAAAATAAACATTACATGGCTTAAAGATCATTCATTTTTGGTAGTTGCAAGTGTTATATGGAATCGGAGTCAACATTCATGCTAAATTTATTAAGTGTACTACCCCACATTTGATTTTGTCTACAAAATACCAATTTTTACTCAGTTCAATGCATTTACATACAAAATTTTGCAAGAAATTATCCACTAATCAGAAACTTAGGAATAAGTTTGTACACTATCATAATTTAAGGTTACTTCTTAATATTACAAGCAATAACAATATAAAAATAGCTTCAGCCTTAATGACTAGTACTAGTCGTCGGAGAACTTCATTCTTTTGTTTTGTTGGGTAGCCGGCGACCGTTGATGATCATAGAGACCATTGCGTAGAAGTCGACGAGCTACGTCCACATTCACAGTTGGCCGTTTCTGGCGGTCTTTCACTTCCTGCCATTTGATCATCGTGCCTTTTATCCGGAGAAGTTCATCCTTGATCGGATGCCTGGCGGGATCAATACCTTGAATGCGTAAATTGATCCATTGCAGAGAATTGAGGGTATATACGAGAAACAAATCAAGTTCAATCTGGGATGGTAACGACATTTCATCGTAATGCTCCTTCTTCAACAGTGTAAGTTTATCCAGTACCTTTTGCACTTCTATCAAATTTTCTTTGAGATTCTCAACGTTGTTCACGAAGTCCCGATCTTTGGCGAGTTCTCCGTATTTGAAGTCCCAATTGTATTTCTGGTTCATTTTGATGTTTATTTCTTTTCTTGATCTAGCAATTAGTTAAAATTAGTTTATATTTGCGTAAATCAGGATTTATTACAAAAACACCAACAACTCAACCAAGAGTTACAACATAACCTTCAAAACATAAATTATGGATTTCCGTCATTTGACAATTCTGTCTTCCGTTAGCTCTAGTTTGTGATTGGTCGATTTTGGAAGCAATGTTTCCATTGTAATAATTTTACCGATTTTTAGGGTAAATTATGCTTTTGTAAAATCATAATTTAATGATCCTTTCACTAAAATAATACGGGAAACAGGAAAGCTGCTATTATATTAACAATATTCTAAATATTTAATTTGACGAAGGAGGAATTTTAAAGAATGTAACTTTTTAGTAAAACAGTTCAACTAATTTGCGACACTTTAGCGCAGAGCTTTGACGTAGCATCTCGTATAAAACGTACTGAGGGTAACTTTTGCCCACCTGGCAACATTGATTAGGGGATTCCTCAAATTAGCTGCTTAGCATAATTATTATTCTTTAGTTTTAAGTATTTTTACACCAATGTGACTTGTACATAATTTTATCAACACATTATATTTCTGTTCTTTTTAAATTTTGATTATTTTCTTGAAAAGTTAAAGACTACGCAAGAATTTCCAGACTCAAGAGTGTAAAATATAAAGATAGAGAACCTGCAGTGTCGAATATAATCGATAAATAGTAGGTAACATTACAGTTATATTATGAAGAAGAGTAGACATGGACACTCACTTCATAGGAAATGGCGAATAAAAAATCAACTACTTTTTAATTTAGTTTTATTTGAAGTACAAACAATAAATTTCGCGAATGACATTACAAGGTGTACCTACATAAAACAAATCATTAGATACTATTGATCATTGCATTATTTAAAATGATTCAAATTAATCCTATTTCTATGACGTAAGACTAGATGATAGCGCATCAGTCATCCAAGTACTCGAAAGGTTCGGGGGGCTCGGGTTCTTTTTCTTCCTCTGCTTTCGGTCCAAAAGCGGCGACCGGTTCCACTAATACTTGTTCACAGTCGCCTGAGTGGTTCAACATGACGATGCCACCAATAGTGATGTCCTTCAACGGGGCGAACCCTGATCCATCCACAATAGTCAAGTTCTTCAACTGCTGTCTCATGACCCTGGCAGGATTACTCAAAATTTCAAACGTCGGTTCTGGTTCTTTCTTCTCCTTGGCCTCTTTATCTTTATCTTCGGCTTCTTTCTCTTCTTTCTTAACTTCTTTTGGTGCTTCTTTGTCAGATTTACCATGTACAGTGATGTTAGGAGATTTAGAGGGCTTCTTCTCTTCCTCGTCAACTTCCATTTTAGAAGTCGTAGAGGAAGTGACACTGCTTGCCGAACCGTCGGTACCGTGCGCCCTTCTACGCGCTTTAGCAGCTGCAATACTGAGTACAGCAGTGGTCACTCGCTCCCTTTCTTCACGTTTCTTTTCTTCCAAAGGAGCCGGGTAGGCGTAAAGTGATGGCTTAGAGTTGGATTTCATTTCCAGTTGAGGCATTTTAAGATCAGAGTTGAGTGCGATCAGGCACGTTGGCGTAAATGCAAGGGACAAGCAATGTGCTAGCGGGAACCAGTACCAATATTGTGTGAATACCAGCATTCCCACAACTGCCAGCATATTCATATGACCGGTTCGGTTTTGTAGTGAAACTGTTACATTACGACCGCCAGCGTCGATTATGCCTTGAGCCAAAATAGCACCGAATTTCGCCATGACATCTTCGTGCTTGTTTGATATAACTTGCGCATACAGTTGACGGAAGTAAGTTACTTTAGGACATAAAACTTCTGTTTGTTGAATGAGTATCATAGCGGAGGCAATTAATGCACCTTGCCTCACAAAGTTTACAGGATCGAATTTAACCATTGGCTCCAAAAGGCCTATCGCGTCGCGGTTTCCAGTGCCTGCACAGGCAATACCCAAGGCCATAGCAGCACCATAACGTACATGCGGATTGTACGATTCGGCAAGCAAGGACACAACTGAAGGGCATTGTTCTGGGGTTCTAAACAGTAAAAATCCTAAGGCTGTCACAGCAGCTCTTCGGACATCGTCATTTACATCGGATACCGCTACGTGAAGCAAAGTTCTGATGGAATCATTGTTGCCAGTGCCACAATACGCAGTCGCAATAGTGTAGCACCCAGCACGTCGCAATAATGGGTCTTTGTCTCTCAATAATTGCTGTACAAGAGCATCAGCCTCTTCTAACCTTCCATACATGGTAAACGCAATGCCAACAGCAAGACCTCTCAAGATTTTTTCGTGTTGAGTCTCTTGGGCATAGGCAACCATGTCTTCTATGGCAGCAGCATGCCTAGATCCTAACATCACCATTCCCATGGCGATACCTGCGGCTTCTCCAGTAACAGCATCATCTTGGTACAAGTTAAACTTGAGCTGTTCATAGACATCTTGTCTATGAGTTCCCATGGCCGCCAAACCTAAACCAAGACAACCACCATGCCTCACCATTTCATTCTGAGCATCTTTGAGTTGGGTTAAAAGATAGTCAATGATGTTTGCTCCATGGTTAGCATGGATCAAACCTAAGGCATAAAGACCACCTCCTTCTGAATATCCAGAGGAAGGTCCAGCCTCCCTTGGCAGATATGACTGCATGAGAGCTAAAGACTCATTCTCGTGACCCCTGTGTATGACTCCAAGAGAAGCAGTTGCTGTCAACTTAGCCCAGTTAGTGGCCCTGGCAAGCCATTCTAAGTTGTCCCTTAAGAACTGATCACTGGTAGTTCCAGCATGCATGAAAGCATTGGCTATAACTGTAGCTGTGTGGCAAATGGAAACCCTAATGGCATCCTTAGTGTTTTTCAGAATGAGCATATCAGCATGATTAGACCTAATTAAGAACTGTAGTTGAAGACCTATAGAGACATCCCCACCTAATATTGAGATTAGTTTCTCTACCCTTTTTTGATGCTCTTTTTCTTCATCATTTAAACTGTCAATATCTCTTTCTGGTTTCTTAGATTCTTCAGTGGCTGGCTGGTCAACCTCCATTGAAGATTCAGGGAATGGTCCACCTTGGGGTTGAGGTTTTCCTCCCAGAGCACTGGGAATGGGGGCAGTACATCTTAGGGCTTGTAAAACTCTGCCTAAGAATTGTTGTGTGGCTGAATCGTATAAGTCGAACCCTATCTGATATGCCATGAGGACAGATTCTTGGGGTCCATGAGTGAGTTTGTCAAGGATCTCGGCAACGGCCAGAGGATCTTCTAAGAATATAAGACACTGGCACATGTTGACATAGTCTGGAACATTGAGACCTTTGTATAGAGTAACTAAAGAACGGAGTACAGTGCTACGGAAGCCTCTGTTTTGGAGAAGACTCATGGCAACTGTGAAAGCATACTGAAGCATTCCTGAAAAAGAAAAAAGACAAACAGTTAATATCTATTAAGAGATACTCAGTTAATTTAAATTTTATAGCTTTTTGTTCAATCAATGTTTCTTGAATAATAAAATAGGACTTTTAACTGTACTACTCAAAAAGTACACTTAAAATACATAAGTAGTGCAAATTAAGTCATAATTACTATTTAAAAAAAATGGTTTGTCCACTGTTTTTTTAAGAATTCATGTCTATTTATATGTAACATTTAATGTTGTGATTGTTTTGTTCAATTTAACAAAAAAAAAAATCTGCTATAGGTTTGTTTGTCAGTTTCTCAAATTTAGACAAAGAATTGTTATTTGTTACGTTATTGTTTGTTATTTTTTGTCAGCAGATTATAAATTTTAAGTAAAATAATCCTTTGTTAGCACTAACCTGGTATATCATCAGATTTCATAATAGACTCCTCGAATATGTCCATGCGGCGGGTCTCCAGCGCCAAACCCAGCGCTTGTCTGTACTGACCATCCTCAAGGCACCTCTGGAACATACGATTCACGATGTCCTCAAGGCGATGGTCGATCGGCTCAGCGGAGCTATCCACGAACAAAGCCTTCCTCTTTTGGGTGTAGAAGTCGATGGCCTTCGCGATCGTCGTGTCTACATACTCGTTCCTAGCGTTCACGTCGAAAAGATCGCCAGCGCCAAGTGCATAAGTCAAGGAATCTTCAAATGCACCCAAATGATAGTAAACCTTGCTGGCGACTAAAGCAGCTAGTTGGTGCTGTGAGAATATTTTGTCTTCGTGCAGAATTTCGATTTTCTCTATAGATTCGGATATTTCTGGCCAAAATTCGTCAACAATGTTGTCCAACCTCTTCAGGGCGAACTCTTTCACTTCAGACATGGGCTCATCGAGCAGGGATATAATCCCCGCTGCAGATGTGATATTCATTTTGCTTAGAAGTTTATCTGCACTTTTTAAAACTGTTTCTTCTTTCTTTTGAAATACTTTCTGTTCTCGCTGCTTAAAATCAAAAATACAAGTCACAATTTCGACCAAATTCCGACGATCGCGATGATTTGACAATTTCGGTAACAAAAATATTGTTTTTGGCTTGGCTATGTTGTTAGGCAAAAAATTAAGTATCGTACTGCCAAATTAAAAACCAAGTAAATTTTTATTTAGTGCTATTAAAAAAAGTAAAAATTTATCTGATTTAAAATTACTGTAAACATCAAATTTCTTAAAAACCTTTAAGAATTTCTATTGAAAGACAAATTTAACTCTGAATTTTTTTTTGACTGGCCGAATGATTTCAGTTTGGTGCTAATATGCCATTTGAAAAACTTAAAAAAATCAGTGAGTTGTCATTGTCCTGTCAATTGCAAATTTGACAGAACAGAATTTTCATTTCACACAATTTCACATTCCAAAATTCCCAACCACCGAAGAACATCTGTGTCGAAGTGTTTAATTAAAAATTATAACGACTATTCAAAATGTTAGACTTATTCAGCATTTTCAGCAAAGGAGGAATAGTCTTGTGGTGTTTCCAGAGTACAAGTGAAATTTTTTCACCATCTGTGAATGCTTTGATACGTAGTGTAATATTACAAGTAAGTAAACCTTGATAAGGTCTTCCTTCGTCTTATTCTAATATAAAGTCGTCAACAGCAACGTGGAAATTAGCATATCTATGAAACGCAGTAGCTAAACGTGTTTCAAAGCTAACATTCAAGAAATTCGATGTGCAATTTGCTAACATATGTTTTTAAGAGATTCAATACTACACTAGTAATATTGCGCATGGGGAAAAACCAAAGTGACTTATGTAGCAATACAAATAACTCAAAAGCAAGATTCATAATTAAATTTAAATAAAATAAATTATTTTTCAGGAACGTTCAGGCAATAACACCTTCAATCATAATGCCTTAACACTACAATATAAACTCGACAACGAGTTTGAATTGGTTTTTGTGGTTGCGTACCAACGCATACTGCAACTCTCATACATTGATAAGTTCCTGAATGATGTCCATTTAGAGTTCAGAGACAAGTACAAGAATGAGTTGCAGACCGGTCCTAGTATCGCTGACTTTGACTTTAAAACTACCTTTGATAAAGTACTCAAGGGATGTGAAGTATGGGGTAAGATAAATCATTGTTATACTGCTTGAGAAAGAAATATGTTTAATAAAAACAATTCTATGATAAATGATTCCGTTTAAAGATGACTGAATGTAATGTAAATTTAAATAATTATTTCACATGTCTGATAAAGATCAGTGAGTTGTAATGTCCAGTATTAGTATTGTTTTTGTTATCAGACAATAAATAAGCAAACAGTAGTAATGATAGAAATGTATAAAAACTTTTATTGTATTAAATTTTTACTTCTTAAATATCTGATGTGTGTATATTTCTCTCCTCAGCTAAGTCACAGGCTAAAATTCCAAAACAGATGAGGGCCTTTGAGGATTCTCAGAAATCTAAGAAGACTGTAGCTTCTATGATAGAACGTAAAGGAGAGGAGAAGGGAAAGAAAACTGGTAATTACATCAATAACATTTTTATTATAATTTTTTTATTTTTTTTGTTTTACATCTCAAAGAAACTTACAGCTATCTTAATAAATAATCTTATCAAAAAACTGTTCTTTTATCTTAAAAGATAGTACTATTATTCAAATAAATTGTTTACTATTTAATTAATACGAATAACTAGTAAAGCTAGTCTCGGACCTAAATTTTGAGTATCATTTTGAAAATAAAAAACAAATTCTATTACTTAAGTAAATCTGTCTCTTGGAATAACCATTTTACTTTATTCAAAAATAAAATAAAATATTTTTTTTAATCATGCATTATAATGTGAGGATCATTGGTAACTTGTTCAGGCACATCTATAAGTTGAATCCTATGTGTAATGGATTTAACTCAGAATAAACATCTTTACCGGTCCGGTCGATGTGGCGAAGTTTGGGGGAGGCCTATGTCCAGCAGTGGACGTCTATAGGCTGATGATGATGATGATGATGAAACATCTTTATTCTTTATTCTTAATTCAAATAAAAAGATCCAAATAACACAAACATTTCCTAAAACAATGTCCAATAAATAATCACTTTTTAAGTCTACTCTTTAACAAAAATGTTTAATTTCAGTAAAAATAGTAGAAAGTAAAAATCTAACCAACGGTAAAGTTGAAGAGATTAATGATGACTATGATGATGATGTAATCGCTGCAAACAGAGCCAAACTGGCTCAGAAATTAGCTTCTAAAACTAAGAAGGAACCCAAGTAAGTACTAGTGACTCATAACTTTGTAAATATGTATTGTGTATTCATTAAAGGCTGTTTATTTCTTAGTTATTATTAATGTAAATAAATTTTATATAATTAGCATAAATATTATAGCATATATTGTGGTAATTATTGCATTAAATATAAAGAACTTTAATGTAAGTAGAAAGTATAATACTTTATATAATATTACTAGATGACCCCAGCAACATCGTCTGTGTCACAAAGGGGTTCAGACAGACTCGCAACGTTGTTATTTGCGCGACCCGCGTTGGGTATATTTTTTTGCGTTTTATACTCGTCATAACTTCTCAACAATAAATCCGATTGGAATAAAATAAAAAGTAATTTACTTCTACATTAATACTCTTGATAACATAATACTTAATTTGGATAAGGATTAATAACACGATACTATTTTAACGTAATTTCAATCTTCGGACGATTTTTATTTTTGAAAAATAATATTTATATTTGTTTTATTCCAATCGGACTTTTCGTTTAGAAGTTATCGCGAGTATAAAACGCAATGAATCTTAATTGATTGAAGAAGTGCTAAATGTACGTTATTAATACCAAAAATTTAAAAGATCCAATAAGTACTAAACATGTTTCGTATAAAATTTTAATTTTTTTGTAATATAACACATATTTTTTACGAAGAGGAATCCATTTACTTTCCTAATGCCACAATGAATACGCATATATGAGCAATTGTAGTAATTTTAAACTACCTACGCTTTTTTCAATCTAATATTCTAATATCTAATATATATTATAAAGACGAAAGTTTGTAAGTATGGATGTATGGATGTTTGTTACTTTTTCACGTAAAAACTACTGAATGGATTTGAATGAAACTTTACCACAATATAGCTTATACATCAGAATAACACATAGGCTACAATTTTTGATAATAATCTAGATGGGACGAACCTGAAGTCCACGCGAATGAAGTCGTGGTCAAAAGCTAGTTTGTCATATATTTAATTACTTAACCTAAAATATTTAATCAGACGCTCAAGAACTATAAATATGGTTATAGGAAATCTCCCAAGAGTCCCCAGAAGGTGGATCGCGTGAAACAGCCCCGCGTGTGGGAGCTGGGCGGTGACAACCGTGACCTCGCCAACCTAGATTTCAGCACCGACAAGCCGGACGAGGGACGGGCAGTGGTCGCCGATACTCAGGTAATCTTCTAATATATAAAATTGTCGTGTCACGGTGTTCGAACTTGAACTCCTCCGAAACGACCGATTTTGATGAAATTTTTTGTGCTTATCCGGTACCTATGAGAATCGGCCAACATCTATTTTTCATCCCCTAAATGTTAGGGGTAGTCCACCCCTAATTTTTTTTTTCGGCGCAGACGAAGTTGCGCGAGTCAGCTAGTTAAATATAAATAAATTTCTTTAAACACTTGCGGTTATCTACTTCACTTAAGAACTAGGTTAGTAATTGTGTAAATAATTAAATAGGTTTTGTAAAGAGTCATACTATGACAACTTAATCATTAATTTGGTCTTCATAATCTTCTTCAAACTAATAACTAACACAATAAAATAATACTAATCTACCTGAAGTAGAAGAACTAACTTAAATCCCCTTAAAATTTTTGATACAACCTAATTCAGTTTTGTTTTACAACACTCTTGTTATTTCCAGTTGGTGGGCAGAATGACAGGTGCCATACGAGACCTCGAGGTGGAGTCGGAGGACAGCAGCAGCGAAGAGGAAGAGGAAACATCGCAACAAACACAGAAGAAATCGGGAGGAATGTTCAGCATATTCAAAGGTATACTTATCTTTCATTTGTGTTATTTATTTATTGTTTTTGCAAGTAACTTTTGAGGTAAATTCAAACATTAAGTAAAAAAATTTTAGCATTCGCAAATTACAAAGTTTGGTCCTTCGAGCCGGACATTAGACGTATTTTTTTCCTAACACAATTTCTGTACCATTTAATGAAACTCACAGTTACAATAATTTAATCATCCGTTTATCATAACTCAATTTTGCTTAAATTTGTTTCAGGTTTGGTCGGATCGAAAGCGTTGTCTGAAGAGACGATGCGTCCAGTGTTGGACAAGTTACGTGATCACCTCATCGGCAAGAACGTGGCGGCCGACATCGCTAACAAGCTGTGTGACAGTGTTGCTATTAAACTGGAAGGAAAGGTGTGTAATATTTTAATATTGAGAATTTTTATTAAGCAAAATTAGAAAGAAAGACATAATTTAGAAAGAGAGAAAATACTCTTAATTGTACTCTACAATAAAAAAAAAATAATTAGCATTATTTCTCTATTAATGCTTAAAGTTAGGAACCTTAGTTAAAAGAGGCATTATGATTGTATTATTAATAAAATAATATAGTTTCATGAACCAGAAGTAGTTTTACTTTTTAAAAAACATTAATGCTATGCAAGGAACCTCCTTTACTTAATAATGGAAAATAATCTAAATAATACGCATCTGAATCCAAAGCAAGTCCAACGTGTCGTTTTCACGACCTCTCAAAAGTGGCGCCAATCCCAGAACCCATAGATAAGCTACGCAGTCTATCAGTTCCATAGACAATATATGGGTCGGCCCCGGGTTACTGAATCTTTTCGCGTGACACTATTAAAAATAGTAATTTGTTTTAATCATTGTTATCCAATAAAAAAATCATTTGTGATTATTAAACAATGAAATAAACGTAAAAATGTACATGTTATCCAGGTGCTAGGTACATTCGACAGTGTTGCCAAGACGGTGAAGGCCACTCTCACTGAGTCGCTCGTGCAGATCCTGTCTCCCAAGCGACGCGTGGACATCCTGCGGGACTGTCTGCACGCCAAGCAAAAGGGCAGACCTTATGTTATGTCTTTCTGTGGGGTGAGTTATATACACATTTCTTCTTCGCTTTATTTATGGCGCCCTGCCGTCAGTATATACGACGACAACTCTGCCAATGTCTTGTAACAGGAAAACCTGCTGGACTTTTCTGATTAAATAGAAATTTACAATTTAAACAAAACTTGTTTATTATACTAAATACTTAAATACAGTATTCTTATTGTGGGCTTTAGTGTTACCTGAAAAAAAAAAACAAATAAATATATTTTATTTACATATTATTATGGTTAGAAAGGTTAGACAGATAAACAATTATTTACAATCATAAATTATAATAATAATATTTACAGGAGACCTATTATGTTAATGATAGGGTTAGAACATTTATTACTCTAAGGACATAACAAATAGGTTCAAGGTATTATATACACTAATGTACAGTAGTTAGGTTGCCTCTGGCTAGGTAACCGATTATAATTTATAGTTTTATGTTATTTTGACTTATGAATTTTATAAGGGTTCCCACTATTTTTGGGAAGAAAGTCAATAATGCTGGGAAATTAATTGGTAAAGGAATTTCCAATTTTGGTAGGCAGGAATATAAGTCAGAGGAATTATTGTTCAGCGGACAGTTAAAAAAGATGTGATCTAGAGAACCATCCTCCAGGCCACATTCACATATTGAGTGGTCACGTATTCTGATCTTATGTAGAAATATCGGAGTACAGCAGAACCCTAGTCGGAGTCTATTTATGACTGATACAGTGCATTTGGACAATTTCCTAAATCTCCGGGCATGATACCAGGGTTTAGTTGGAATCGTTTCCTGAATTGCAGCATAGAACCTTCCTTTTGTAGTTCTGGATTGGTTCCATCTTTGACCCCAGGTCTCACGTAGGTATTTTTCAGGCAGAGTCATAAGGTCGTAGTTGTATATTGCACTGTGTTTCATGTCCGCCGGGTTATTAACAGCATGCTTAGCGAGAGCATCAGCACATTCATTGCCGGTTATTCCAGCGTGACCAGGAATCCATGCTAGAACTACCGACATATTTTTAAGATGCAAGTTTAGCAGCTTTTCTTTAATTTGAATTATTAATTTGCTATGCAGTTTAGATTGGAATTGGTTCTGCTTTAAAGTTTGTAGGGCGCTCAGAGAGTCAGTAAATATGACTGCCCTGTCTATGTTATGAGACTCGATAAAGCATATTGCTTCAAACAGACCAAGACACTCTCCAGTAAAAACTGAGCACATCGGAGGACATTGGGACTGTAGACATATTCTAGAGTTCTGGTAGTATACTGACACACCTGTAGGGCTGTCGTTGGACAGCTTTGATGCGTCTGAGTAAAAGAAGTGCCATTCAGGCCATTGGGTTCGTACTTCTGTAATAAAACTGGTATTAGCTTCTGCGGTGTATTTGCTAATTCCTATACTCAGACGTATATTCGGGCGGAATTGTATGGCTTCATAGCTATAAGAGAAAAGGGGCAGCTTCGGTAGTTGCACTGTGGGTGACGTCATACTCAGCAATCTTCGAAAACTGTGTATAATTGGGGGGAGAGTTTTATTCTGCCAATACGGATTGTTGTAAATTAATTGATTTAATTGGGCTAATTTTGTAAAGAGGGGAGTCGAGGCAAATATTGAGTATTTGAAAATAAACCGGTCAGATAGCAGCTGTCTACGAAGATCATGAGGAGGTTCGACGCACTCCAGATGTAAGGCGTTCACAGGCGTGGATCTCATGCATCCTGTTATTAGTCTCATGCATTTATTCTGGAACACACTAATTCTGCTCAGCCCGCTCTTATTGCACGGCTCTAACAAAAATGAACCATAATCTAAAACACTTCTTATAAGCGCGTTATACACGAGTTTCAATGTGTACGGGTGAGAGCCCCACCACACGCCGGAAAGATTCCGCAAGATCGAAAATGTGGATTCACACTTTTTCAGGACATAGTTTACGTGGACAGTCCCAGTTAATTTGGAGTCCAGCATCATTCCTAAGAATTTAACAGAATCCTTTAACGGTATCTGTTCATTATCGATGCTGATGTCAACCCTGGGAAGGTTGCGTCTTCTTGAAAAAACCATGACAGAACTTTTGGAAGGTGAAAGAGAAAGGTTGTGTCTAGTCAGCCATTGGCTCAGTGACTGCAGGGAGACACTTATAGAGCTTGTTGCTGCCTCAAGATCGTCGCTTTTAATATATATAGCTAGGTCATCCGCGTACTGAAGTAAGCTGCAGTCATTATTTAAGGCTGAGCATAGGTCATAGGTGTATACATTAAACAGAATAGGACTCAACACAGAACCCTGTGGGAGTCCCTTCCACACCATTCTTGGAGTCAGTAGTCCGTCTGCAGTTCTAATTCTGATGGCACGGGCCATCATCAGATTGTAGATATACCGTGTCATCTTAGCAGGTATTCTCAGCTCTTGCAGTTTCTGCCTGAGAATGCAAAGATTGACATTATCATATGCAGCTGAGACATCCAAGAAGGCCGCCACCAACACAGATTGGTTCTGAGCGAGTGTTACCCTGATATCCGCAATTAAGTTGGCCAAGCTGTGCAGAGTTCCCAAGCCCCTCCTAAATCCAAACTGTGAATCTGGAAGGATGTTGTGGTGTTCGACAAACCATTCCAGTCTATTCTTTATAAGGTGCTCCAAAAGTTTTCCCAAAGTAGAGGACAGAGCGATAGGCCTGAAGCCACCTGGGTCCTCCGCGTTTCCGCCTGGTTTTGGGATTGGGATAACTATCTGCGTCTTCCAGCTTTCAGGGACATACCCAAGGTTGTAGCAACTATTGATTATACCCAGGAAATATCGAAGACAGACGGGGCCGGCCTTGCAGATAAATGAGTAGGGGACTCCATCACTTCCTGGAGTGGAGTCCCTGACCCGAGACACTACAGCATGCAGTTCTTCAAGAGAGAAGGGCTCATCAAAAGGTTCCTCAGATGGTAAGTGGGAAACCTCTAACACCGTTTCCTCGAGCTGAGGGACATAACTAGGTGCAAGTTTTAACCCGATGAGTGCAGCAACGTTCCCAGAGATGGAGGCCCCAGAGTACCTCCGAGAGAAACTGCCCCTATACCGGCCGATGAGATTCCACACGATAGCTATCGGTGTCGTGGGTGAGAGAGACGTACAGAAATCAGCCCAACCCTTCCTTTTTTTCTTTCTGAGGGTGCGTCTACAAATGGCGTTAACCCTTTTGTAGATTAGGAGATTTGTAAGCGTCATGGCCCTATTATAACTCCTTTCGGCACTGTTACGGGCTCTTATCACCACCGTGCACTCCTTGTCCCACCAGGGTGGGGATGGGATCCTTCCAATGGCGGAGTTTTTATGTTGGAAACATTCATCAGCAGTAGCCTGGATTGCCTTGATGAAATCCAAATAGCACGTCGGAAGGTTCTCCGGCTGAGTGTCAGGAAGAGGTAATGAGTGTACCTTTGCTTCCAGTTTAGCAGCATATTGGTCCCATGCGGAATCGTAACTTTTAGGGAGACGATGCTTGAGTAAAGGTGTCGGTGGCCTATACGGAACGCGACTCTGCGGCATTTGGATTACAATTGGGAAGTGGTCACTGCCATAAGTTAATTCGGCACACTCCCACTGTAGTAGGCATCCAATATCCAGTGAACAGATGGTCAGGTCAACGCAGCTCTTACTTTGCCCAGGATTACTCCGGCGGGTAGGACTGCCATCGTTCAGTACATATAGCTGTAGGTCATCCAGTATATCGACCAAGCCATTACCAAACCCGTCACAATGCTCAGATCCCCACCTGTAGTGGTGACAATTAAAGTCACCCATCACCACAAATGGTTGTTCCAAACGTCTGAAAACATTGTGTAAAATAGATATGTGTGATATATGAGGGTGGGCTATGTATATAGACACATAAACAATTCCATCAAGTTTAGCTGCAACAATGCTGATGTCATCACAGTTTACCTGCACAGGGACAGGTATGGAAGGAGCCCCACGCCTAAGCAGCAGAGCACAACCTCCATATCCATCAGGCCTGTCGTTTCGTAAACAAATAATTTTTTTTATATTAAAATTCTGTTTTGGAATCAGCCATGTTTCAGCTATTGAGCATACAGTCGGGGAGATTTCGTTTAGAAGTTGAATGAGGTCAGGTTTTCTGTGTGCAATGCTTCTAACATTCCACTGTAATATTTTCATTGTTCGGGGAGCTATATCCATAGTTCAGTAGGGAGAGGAAAGATTCTAATTTTGGGGCAACGTGGTCAGGTACATGTCCAGAGTGTTTATGGATTAGGGGTGTTAAAATAGAAATTAAAAGTTCAATTACATCAGCTGCTTTTAGGTCATCCCTATTATCTTTATAGGCACAACCGTTGTGTGATGGTTCAAATGAATAACCTCTAGTTAGGTTATTGTGTTCTTTCTGGTTATAGCCTGGAGACAGCGGGGCATGGGAACGTGGTTTTTTGAGAATTGTTTTTTTGTATGATGTGTACCCTTGAGACACATTTGGTAGTGGAGTTTGTGGTTTATCCATAGCAATATTTAATGGTCTAATATTAGGGTGCAGCTGTATTGCTGACTTGGTGACCTCCGCGTAGCTGCCTTTTATTTTTGGCGTTTGTTTGTCAGCTTCCTCATATGATATGCTATGTGAGGCCATTATGGCCTTAATGGTCTTTTGTCTTCCCATTTCTGGGCAATTTTGACTGTTCGCGAAGTGATTTCCTGAACAGGTTATGCAGAAGGCCATGTCATCAGTGACGTCACAGCCGTTCCCTGGGTGGTCGTGTCCACACTTAAAGCAACGTGGTTGGCTTCTGCATTGAGCTTTAGTGTGCCCGTAACGGCAACAGTTATAGCATTGTATGGTTGGGTAGGTGTAGAGTTCCACTGGTAGGGAAGTATAGCAACAGAATATTTTTTTTGGCAGTACTTGGCCATCAAAGGTGAGTATTACTGTCTGTGTTGGCTTCCACACAGTGATACCCTGTTCAACTGTTCTGCGGCTCATTCGTCTAGCTTTGAGAATTTTCCCGCAGCCATTTGGGACTTTGAGGTGTTGGAGGAGTTCATCCTCAGCCCAATCATCAGGGACACCTCTCACTACTCCCATGCGGGTAATGTTGTATGATGGTATTGAGGCCTGGTATTTATGCTTTATCAAAACGTCGTTTGTCAAAAAAGCGTTAGCGTCCTCTGGCGATTTGAATTCTATGCCGAGTCTACGACGTCCAACTCTTTTCACACCGTCGGGTTTAATGTTTGCGACATTATATTTTAGCATTAGTAGACCGAATTTGATAGGGTGCATCATGGCGCTGGAGGAGGTGTTATCGTCCGCTTGTGAGACATGCACTAGATAGGGAGGGTTATCCATGACGGAATATTTCTGCCTACCAACGATAATTTTCGGTACCTTGGGAGGGTTCGTCGACACATCGTTCGAGTCATGCGCTCGTTTTCGGAATTTAGGGTCAGATTGGGTGTTTAATCTGTCCTGGATCGGTTCATTCATGTCCATATTGCCTAGAAATTGTTCGTGCTCAGACAGAGGAACGGTGAGACAGGAATTATACTGAAACGGGGGTGATTTATCGCGGTCGGGTGGCTTTTTCGCCATTCTTACTTAAACTACTTATATACAAAGAAAATACTTACAAATACAATCACAACACAAATAAACCAACACCAAACACAAAAGCCGACACAAATACACGAAAAACAACAAGAAAAACTTAATAATTTTGAGAAAAGTTCGCAAACACACGTTTTCACTATCACGTTGACAGCAGAGTCAGCCATATACACATTTGTAGAGGAATTTATTTGTAATAACGCAAAAAATTGTTTCATATACGAATTTTTAAATTAGGCATAATGTGTGTGTAACCTATGGCTTGAGAAAGTAAAATAATATTTTTATTTAAAAAATAAAAACAATAGACTTCGATTTTTCGAGAATAGCAAAAAAAACTATCAGTTTAGAAGAGATAATATCCAAAGCTTTTGCTTTCTAACAAAAATTAGTAATCGGAATCGGTTTATATAGAAAATAGAATACCTGCAAATAACAACACAAAAAATAGGCGAAATTTTCCTCCTTTTGGGAAGTCGGTCAAAAATTCCCGCATAAATTTAATAACGAAAAATTTTACAATTTGTAAAATATAATAATTGTTAAAAATAGCAGTCATCTAACGCTCAATCTTAAAAGTTTGAGTCGCCATTTTTAAGCTACAACTGGGATGCGAACCAAAATTTGTTTGTTTTCTTATGCCAGGTATCTCAAGGCAGTAGTTAAAATTAATGGTGGTACTAGATTGTAGTTCATCACAAAAGGGAGGCGTCATATCGTGATAACAGACTTTCTAAAAAACTACTTTTTTCGGTCGTGGGCACAAATATAGCTACATCAATAGTTACTAAAAACATTTTTTACCACATTTTCAATCCAACAATCTTGCAGGTAAACGGCGTCGGTAAATCAACGAACCTCGCCAAGATTTGCTTCTGGCTGATCGAGAACGACCTCTCCGTGCTGATAGCCGCCTGCGACACGTTCCGAGCCGGCGCCGTCGAGCAGCTGCGCACGCACACCCGCCATCTCAACGCGCTGCATCCGCCGCAGAAACATGGCGGCCGGGATATGGTCACGCTTTATGAGAAGGGATACGGTTAGTATACAGGGTGGAATTTTAAATGCAAGGGAAGTACTGATTGTAGCGAATTTTGCTAAAAGGAAACGAAACTGCATTCATAGATTTAAAAAAGTCTTGGTACACCCGAGGAGGAAACCTCACGATGTTTTCCTTCACCGTTTTCAGCCAGTAGTGTTGTGAAAAATTGCACATAAATCTTTTTCACATTTTGATTTAGAGGTACAAGCTGGCTTTATACTGACTTATTATAATGTGACATATACAATATGTAACAAAAACCCTGTTGTTTCTTCTACCCACGTATTAAGATTCGGCACAAGTATATAATAAAGCTAGTATTTTATAAAAAACGTTCAACAAAAATAATTAGAATAAATATTTAATTATTAATATTTATAATGTGTACATTATTTGTTATCTCCGCAATTCTGCATAAGGGGATGAGGTCGTTGATTTAGACAAAGAGAGTATAACGTTCCCAACGAATCGGCGCGCACGTGTACGGCGGTCGGTGACGGCGTTGGCTATTTCAATATTTTTTTAATTTTTATTTTTAACCTAGACAATCGTTGTTTTTTTAATTGTAACTTCATTATTGTGGTGCTACAGGCACAAATGTATACGCCCCTAAAAGGACAACGGGGTTTTTGTTACATATTGTATAGACAACTTACAACTTCTATCATAGATTAAATTCGTTGCCCAAGACAAGTTATCTTTCCCTCGTGTTCCTGGGTTTTACTGCTCAGAGTCATAACGGTGGTCTCTGATTCAAGGCTACACAGGAGTTACAGTGGTGCGCAAATACCTGAGACAACTTACAACCAGAAATATTACTTCATTCCTAATGTTCACAAGCACATCTCTATTGCAACAGGTAAAGACGCAGCCGGCATAGCTATGGAGGCGATTCGGTACGCTTCAGACACTAAAACAGACGTGGTATTAATCGACACCGCCGGCCGCATGCAGGACAACGAGCCCCTCATGCGGGCGCTGGCCAAACTCATCACAGTCAACGAACCGGACATGGTCCTGTTTGTTGGCGAAGCGTTGGTCGGGAACGAAGCCGTCGACCAACTCGTCAAGTTCAACCAAGCGTTGGCCGACTACAGCTCCTCCCCCAACCCGCACGTTATCGATGGAATAGTGCTGACCAAGTTCGATACTATCGACGATAAGGTCGGCGCCGCGATATCGATGACGTACATCACTGGCCAGCCGATTGTGTTTGTGGGGACGGGACAAACTTATACTGATTTGAAGGCGCTGAACGCTAACGCTGTGGTTCATGCTCTGATGAAGTGATGGGCGAGTGTTGTGTGCTGTTATCGATGTTGTCACAAATGGTTTTGGATCAATTATGGTTATCAAAAGTATTTTCTTTATTTTTTATTTCATTCATTAATATCGTGATTTTCATTGTTAATTTTAAAAAGAATTTAGTTTTAATTAGTATGAATTGTACACTTTAACTATTAGGTAATAAGAAATAAGTCAGATTTATTTGATAGTTGGTAGTTTTAAAGTTTCATTGATATTTAACAGCACACTACACTTGGCCCAAATGAAAAGAATTCAAATTTAAATAATAAATGAATCAAGTTTGATATCTTAAAACTATCATAAAATATATTATTTACTTACAATTTTCTTTCTAAATTTGGTGGTGTATGTAAAAGAGTTTATTATTTTTGTTGTATTCTATTGAAATTCAAATATTATTAAATTATGTAATTAAGAATTTATTTTTTGTTCATCATTTTGACAATGTATTATGTTCTTTTTCTTTCATGTAATAAAGTTTTATTTTATTTTTTTGTTTTTATTATTTTTGTTATATTCATTTGTTTCAAAGTTAATGTGATTACATCAACATTCATTTTGAAACTTTTTGAATCATTTTGTTGACTATGGTCAGTATCTTCGAAATATAAATCAGGGTTTTTCAAAATAAATTCTCTTTATTTTCTACGTTCTTTTCAGTAATTTCTGGATGTAAATAAACTGTCTACCGTTTTTTCCGCATAAAACTACATATTTCTAGAAAATTTCAGTTTTCTAATATTTTATAGTTTTTAAGGAAAAGCCATGATAAAAGTAAGGGTTCCTAGTTTAGAACGGAACTCAGAAAATAACTAACTGTAAGTAATTTAATATAATATATTTGTTTGCGAAAAATCATTACTGTTATATAATTAGTATTTACAAGAATATACAAATATTTCTTAATCTAAATATTATATACTGATGGAATAAGAAACATGTTATAAACACACCAATTAGTGAAAACATAGATTTTATGATATTTAGCAAAATGATAACGTTATTTAATTAATAGCACATGAGTGCCTTTTTATAAGATATTATTATAAGAATTTCACTTTAAACTAGTGCAGGAAAATCTGTTTATAACATCAAATAATGCCATTTTATTCACAAGTTCTTTAAGGGTTTGCGCACACTTTGGCGAGCCGCGACGGAGTATTGTATGTTTCAACCGTGCCGCAACGCAGACGGATTTACACATAAAAATAGTCTCGACAGGATGCGCTGCGGTCCATCTAATTGTGCGCACTAGTTAAAGATTTGTATGAAGCTTGACTTCTATTATAGATGTATGGTAGATTTTTTAAATAATTTGTAACTGTTAACAGTTTTGTTACTAAGCTACATTATCTATAATACGTTACCTATATTATGTACTTTGTTCATATTACTTAGATAAATAAATATTACTTTTTAGTTAATGTTATCTTATCTGTTATAAACATCCTACTTGATACATAAAATTATTACATCTGGAATCAACATCATGAACAACGGAATGAAGCCAATTTAAAGTGCACCGATCGCGCGTAACTACACGATATTCTGGCGTTAGTGTACCGATGATACTCAATTCGTTTAGCACACTAATAAAATATTACATACACATAAGTTCTTTAAAATTTCATTTTGTTATTTCTGATGTTGATTCATAACATCGTGTTGTTACGCGCGATCGGTGCACTTTAAATTGGCTTCATTCTGTTGTTCATGATGTTGATTCCAGATGTAATAATTCTATGACTTGATATTGAATAAATCTTTATTAGACGTAAGCATCTTTCTCTCACTATTATTAAATTTGTAAGAAATATTTTTTGGTATTTATTGCTAGACAATTAACAACCTTATCTCGTCATAAAATATCATGTCATCGCTGAAAAGTTGCGAAAGCTACAACTCCATTCCTATCGGCTTTCTTTTGAAACAGGAGAAACATAATTGTGGAATCTTTAACCTCCGTCTCAATCTTCAACGTGCAGTTAGGATAAAATTTACTATTCATTAAGACAAATTGTTAAAGCTTTGCTTTTGTTTTTGCAATTGATAAAGAAATTGTAGACTTAAAACATTTCGTGACTGGGCTGGAGACCCTTGAAGAATATGTAAGTATTACCCCATGGAGGCATCAAGCGGACAAAGACGAGACCTAAGTCAAGCAGTGGGCAGTTATAGGTAGGTACAGTATTTACACTAAAATCATCACCAACAAAGATTGGGGGCGGCGCGACGGGAAAGTGTGCCGAGAGCGTAACGCGTCGCGTCATCAAAACCCCGTGCTGGGTTCTGGCCTCAGCCGGGGTTCGGACGCTGAGTGTGAGCGGTTGGAGGTTTTAGTGCGGTTCAACTCCCACATACCCGGGGGATCCGATGATTTCCTCCAACTGAAAAAAAAAAACGAACAAAGATTAATATTAAACGGATGACCATTTTAAAGCTACATTAAAACCATTTTTGACCTTCTGTAAATTGAGACGCGTCCTGATTATAGTAATTTATAATTTTAATGAATTTCACTACTGTTTTCATTGTCGTGTAGTCGCGTTTGAAGTAAAACAAAATGGACGAACCGTTTCAATGCGTCAAGTATTATTTTCTTAATTTTAAGTTAAATAATTGCTGTTATTTCGCGCCTGTCAGGATTGGATTGTTGTTGACTGGTTATTTCAATATTATTTATGATGTGAGTATGCTTTTAATTCAATAAATTCAAAGTTACCTTTTGCCATCGCACCAAAGAAAAGGGTAGAATTCGATGCCTTTAATTGGAACCGCTGCGTTCATCCGGGGTCTGTTATAAAAGATCTTTTTTGCTTCTAATGAAATGAAATATTTTGAAATGAAATACTTTATTTTCAACATTGATGACGTACTCATTCTTGTTGACGTCAAAAGTTAAAAGCTACCACCAGTTCGGACACAAAAAATAATAATTATAGCCACCGTCCTGAGAAGAACTGGCAAGAAACTCAACGGGAAAGTATTTTTTTTTAAATGAGCTTTTTTTTTTAAAGTATTTGTACAGTATTATACAATTTTACATTAAATATACAAAAAAAAAGAACGATTACGATAATGAAATGAACTTGGCGAGCAACTCATTCCCACTTTGTGCAATCGTCCAGGTAATCATTGACCTTATAGTTTCTTGCACAGACGTTCTTTAATAGTTTTCTTGAACCTATGTATATGTAAGTTTTGAACATTTTGTGGGATTTTGTTGTACAAGCATACAGTCAAACACCTGAAGGTACCCGATAAAACTATTCCGATTTGGTCCTCGATGTTCCCGGAGCGTTATGACATGTCCCTCTCAGGTTATAGAAAAGTCCTGCATAGTAGGTGATGGGTAACGCCTGGGTAACGCCATCCTATGTCCTGGCATTGCATAGGTTCATGAGCTGAGATGGTAACCGCTTGCTATCAGATGGACCGTGGGGTAATGGAGCGATACATGAACCATACTTCCAGATGTCGCGTCAATCCGCACATTCTGCTGGGGTTTGGCCTCAGCTTGATGTTGACGCTAAGTTTGAGCAGCAAAAGGTTTTAATGCGGTTCGCCTCCCACACTTTCTGTCAAAAATAATGGATCGTAGGCTTGTTTATCTGCGATGTACTCATGAGAAAATTAACATCAGGTCGACTCCTGGCTTAGATAGCGAAATTTTTACCAAAAATATATTACAAACAAAAATTCTGTTTCGACCTCATTATATTAATTCCGTGCTATTTATAATATAACAAATAAGTATATGTAATAGTACCTATTTCATAAATCTTGCAGATATCGTCAATAATAGGTATTAGCGATGAAAGTTACTCTCCTATCATAATGTTGGTGGAAGCAAGTCTACTGGAGGACAACGCGAGCAAGCCTGTGCCTTTACTTTGTTATTGCACGGAGCTCATGTTCAGCGTTGTTCTTCTATGTTCAGTTTACAGAGTAAGTATTTAATAATATTAAAAAACAAATACAAAATTAATATCGTAAATGGACACACCACCTTTCTCGTTCCAAAAACTCTTTTTAGAAATCGTCCTCGGTCTACCCAGAGCTCTATAACAAAGCCCTCTTTAAAGGAGGCTTAGAAAGTCCTGTAGTTTTAGTAGGTAACATAATATAACAGTGCTGTTGAATGTCTTTGGTAACGGATAACGGTCCCCATTGCCTGGCACTGGCATTGCAGAGGCTTATGAGCGAAATAAAAAAAATACAGAGTAGATCTGTCGGGTCGATATTTAATTTGTCTAATAATAACGGGAGCCCATAAAGTGGTTTAAAAATTAAGAATTTAAAATAATTTTTATTTTTATTTTTAGAACGACATATATTTGATGAAAGCGTACACAATATTCGGTGTGACAGCTCTCATAATTTCCATACTCTTCTACTCGGTGGTGATCGTCGCGACCGGAGCATTTATGAAAATCGCAATGGTGCTTAGTATACGTAAGTTAAACTTGTTTTACTATCTCATTGTCCTACTAGGATAGTTTTGCTATTCCTTCATTACATCAGTTCAATAGGAGTGATAGTCTTATAAAAGTTTGGGTTATAATCATTCACGACCAGGCAGTCGTTTCGTTATGCACTGCATGTACATCTTTATGTGCACATCTTTGAGAAAGATCATCTCTACCCTTAAGAAGAACAGTAATAGCATTGTGCCTGTCTTAGCTGTAAAATAAAATGAATGCAAAAAGAATCCTCTTGAAAACAATTCCCGTTTCACAGTATTCCAACTGTACGTGCTGCTCTTGGTAAGAAGTATGATCGTCGAAATCAAACAAACTAAGAGGAACGCGGAAATGCCTCCAATACTGATGAGCACTCTTTTACGCGGGAAAAAACCTTTAATAGTACACGACGCAGAAACTCAAGTAGAATTAGAAGATCCAAGCTTATCTGGAACTCTTGAATGTAGATCGTGGAACACAAATGAAGTAAATTTAGAAAAACTTATGGAAAAGTCTAAAAAAGAAACAGAACTATTCGATAAAGTCAAATTAGGACCAAAGGTTGAAGTAACATCGGATATTAAAGTAGAAAATAATCCCGATACCCACGATGAAAAAGTAAAAGAAAACGTTAGTAAAGCTGATTTAGACGTGAAGGATAAAAGTGAAATAAATAAAGAAACGAAGATAGACATAATTGACGAAAAACCTAAACAAGAGAAAGATACTGTTGCTGAAGCAGATTTATCGAAAAAAGAGCCTGAAGTAGAAAAACAATCCGAAGTAGAGACAGTTGTAGAAAAACCAAAAAAGAGAAGATGGTTTAGCAGATCGAAGCACGAAGATAAACCAACAACCACTAAAAAAGAAAAAGATAAACCTCTTGATACTATCGAAGAAAAACCGAAAGATTAATAAATACATTCACCATGTACAAAACTAAATAGAATGTTATTATAAATTGGTTGTTGTTACTATGCGTTACGTAATTTTAGTCTATAATTGGACAAATTATTAACCTTCCCCAAATTAATCTACATCCTAATTAATCCTTCACACCGTTTTATAACTGTTTTTAATGCATTTTCGCGGTAACTCGCCTCATCAACGTGTGTTAGGAACATTTTTTAAATATGGATAAGCTTTACAACTATGTAAAAAATTATAAATTAAGTAATTGTTGTTGTTTCACTATTCGAACTGGATTACTTCTGGTCGGTTATTTTAATATTATTTATGATGTAAGTATTATGAATATTATTTTGTTTCATTCTTAAAGCTCTTTGTTTTAATGTCCTTAATACTTTTATGTATTGAATTCTTTTGATAAAGATGGATACTTCTATTTTTTTGGATTTTATGGTAATGAGTGCTTGTTGATCTACATTACATTTTATTTCTTCAATTTACATTAGTAATTAAAATCGAACACAATACAATCTTATGATATCTAAATTGGGGTTTCCGATGAATCATCTTACACATTATAGATAGCAGCAATAGCATCTATTACCGAAATGTCGTATCCTCCGGTGGCCCAGCAAGTTCTAATATCGATTGCACAAGATGACGTGCCACTATCTATTCCGACCCTCTGCTATGTCACAGAACTTGGCGTCAATGTGGTATTGTTATGCGCTGTGTATCGGGTAAGTTGGTTTAAAATTAGAATAAAATACAATTAATCAAGACGTCAAGATACAGGTACAAGGGATCTTTCGAGGGAAAATTGCTAGTCAGTAGTGCTTTTATGGATTATCTAAAACCTGAAGTGGTTCGAAATACCGTATTGAAAATATGTGGAAAAAAAGCATGTTTACCTACTAGAGTAACTAAGAATTTGTCTTTCGAGAACAAAAGCAATCTGTTACATATCTGAAAACTATACCAAATAGAATCTTATTTCTAACGTTTCCAATTGTTATTTATCTCATTTATATTCCTCAGTCTGACGTAAATTTGCTAAAAACTTACTTGAACTGCTGCTTCGGGGTGCTAGTGACGTCAGTTCTCTTCTACTCGTTGGTTATCGCCAGTATCAATCTGTTCATGAAGTTCGTCATTGTCTTCAGTATAGGTAAGTCATGTTTCCCTCTTTTTCCTTTATTGGTTGATAGATAACGAGCTTACTTCCACCTGATTACAGGGCTAAAAACCTCATTTAAAGAGGGACATGTCGTAGAAGGTTAGGGCTCTGTGTCCACTTCATACACGTTAATCACTATGTGATATAGAACATTATTCTCAGACTACTGTTTCTTATATTTTATTGAGCTCAAAAGCTAAGCTTCTTCAACTATCCATTTTCTATTTTCCAACTTTCTGACATTGTTCAACTTTCTTATCACCCGCGCAAATATCTTTATTTCCCTAACTACCCTCAAGTAGGGTGACTAACCTAGTTGCTCGTCATATAGTGCAATTTCCATTTTCAACTTAGTTTTTCTTTATAAATTACAAGCATTTAGTTCATGATTATTACATGTGTAGGATCGGTTTTTAATCAAGTATCTGATTCTATAAATATCTTGTACAAAAATATCATTGTTAACGAAAAATTCATATTTCTTTGAAAAGTGCCTCAAAGCCCAGTTAGTAGCATCTTTCATACATTTTGTATGTAGAAATTCAAATTTCAAACAGTTTTAGAAAAACGTTTTTTAATCAATTTTTCATCATTATAATGAATGTAATAACAATCGAAAATGATATTATTATAAAGCTGAAGATATGTTCTATTTATTTATTAACACCGGAAATTAAAAATAGTCGCGTTTGACTACAATTTGGAAGTTGTCATTAATTGGACTTTGCTCTTAATTGGGTTAGGCACCCTAGTTTCTAGTGAAAGAGACCACGTGAACGGATGGCAATGACCAAAATATACACTTTAGTAAATATTTTCATTTACAGTTTTCGACATGTATGTGATACTAGTGGTGCGGACGGCGATTCTCAATAAAAAAGAAGAGATCGGAGAACTACCATCATTGGTGACGAGTTATAACCTAACTGACATGAAAGAGGTTATCGATGTGGATGCACCAACGCAAAATGAGAAAGCTAGTTCTGGACACGAATCTAAAGCTGTTAAAGGAAGTAAAAGAGTATAAATTGATATGTATAAAGTTAAATATACAATGAATAAATGTATTATGATATTACATGCTGTTTTATGTACTTGTGTTGAAATATTTACAAAAAATATATCTACAAGACTTAGAGTTATAGTATAACATAACGGTAGAAATCGTGAGAATAAGTCGCAAGTAACTAATATTGTAATTGCCAGTAACTAGTACTGTACTGTAACAACCCATTACTGCCCACTGCTGAGCTCAGGTCTCCTCCGAAGAGGGAGTAGGCATAGTCCACCACGCTTGCCTAATGCGGATTGATTTGGGGACTTCACATATCTTCAAAGGATTTTTAGAAACCTTTTCCGACATGCAGGTTTCCTCACGATGTTTTCCTTCACCGTTTTTAGCCAGTGGTGAAAAAGGAACTAGTGTGAGCAAATTATTATTTAAACTGAGGTTTCTGGTCACAAATACTGTTTATTGCAAGGTAGGCTATTAAAACTATTTAATAACTAGCTGCCCCGCGCAACTTCGTCTGCGCCAATCTCAATTAAATGTCAACTATTCGATTTTTTCTCGCTGTAAATGCCATCCTTGAACTTCATCGAGAATTTAAAAAAAAAAAAAAAATTAAAATAAATACAGCCTAAGTTACTCCTTATAACATAAACTATCAGCCATTGAAAGTCAGCCCGTCCGAATCGGTCTAGCCATTCCAGAGATTAGCCAGAACAAACAGCCTGTGGCCACCTTCCAGCTCCATCATCAGGCCTTGACATTCATCTTATACGCAAAGAAATCATCAAGACGCTTCATTAGAGCCTAAACACGATGAGGTTATCTTGCTTAATGATGGAGTTCCCATAGCTACCTTCCTGCTCCATCATCGGACCTTGACATTTATCCTCTACGCAAAGAACTCATAAAGACGCTTCATTAGAGTCTAAACGCGATGAGGTTATCTTGCTTATTGACAGAGTTTCCATAGCCACCTTCCAGCTCCATCATCAGACCTTGACATTCAGCTTCTACGCAAAGATCTCATTAAGACGCTTCTAATCACTGCGAAGCAAACTCTAACGGGGAAACTGTACACTCTTGAATTTGAATCTGTTCAAGTTATGAGGTATGAGAAGAATGCATGATGTAAATAAAACCTCGCCTAATCCTCATCCCGTTTTTTTTTAGTTGAAGAATATGTGGAAGTTGAGCCGCACTAAAACCTCCAACCGCTTACACTGAGGGTCTGAAGCACAGCTGAAGACAGAATTCAGCACGTGATAATGCGGAGCGGGGCGACGCGTTACGTACTACAGCACCCGTCGCGAAACCCTCAACTCGAAAGAATTTCTTCCTCAACTGTGTGTCTGACTTTAAGGCAGCGGGCAAGTTGAGATGACTTTAAGGCAGCAGTTACAGAACTTCGGGGATAGGTTCAGAAGAAGCATAATTGGGACACCCACCTTCAGCTTGATGGTATGCACTGGAAGTACACTTGCTGATAGAGAGTTCAGAAATTTCACAGAATAATGTGTCATCTTTCATAACGACGTGTGATTTTTTCATTCCTCTCGATTTCGGAAAGAATGCATTCGTTACGTCCTTATCACTTTTGGACGGCAAAATGCCCGCTCGCACACTCAAAAATTCTGCTGATGTTGTAGTACCACAGTGTACGATGGGACCTTGCACCGGTTTCAAGTCCGCGGTGTTCCACATGGGACGGTCCACGACCTCTCCTCTGGAATATCGGGTACGACTGAGTGTTAAAAGGTGCTCTCCTCTCTGGCCTTAGCGTTATTTGTTACGCAGACGACACGTTGGTTGTGGCCCAGAGGGATGACTACAGAGAGTCTACCCGTCTAGCCACAGCGGGTGTGGCCCTCGTTGCCGGCATAATTAGGAGGTTGGGTCTCGATGTGGCGCTAAATAAACCCCAGGCCCTATTCCATATACCAGGTTCTACGGGTCTGGCCTCGACCGGCTCGATTTCTGCGAGTCCACCATCTCGGAAGAGAGCGGCAGGGCGTGTGAAACTGAGTTCTTTTCTCCACGAAGGAATCCGCCGTCATCGATCAGGGCGCTGGAACTGAAATTTCGCTCGGAATTTGCCTCTCTAAGAGATTCGGGTTCTCAGCGCTACCCAGCGTGCGGGGTTCCAAGAAGGTGTCGTGTCTCGCTTAGCACGCACCTTGCGTTAACGCAACCGTGGGTTGGAAGACCGCACTCTCCGATCCACACTGGTATGACCCAGCATCCCGTGGGAGGGTGAGACGCGGTCCCGCTTCAGAATGCCCGCTGATCGTGAGAGCTGGTGGCTGTATCACCGGTGGCTGCCGGTTCGGTGTTCGGGGGCGGCGCGATGGAAAATTTGTGCCGTAGTGCGTAAAACGTCGCGCCGTCCCGCACTACCCCGTGCTGGGGTCTGGTTCAGCCAGGATTCGGACGCTAAGTGTGAGCGATTAGAGGTTTTAGTGCGGTTTAAGTACCACATATCTCAAGCGCAGCGCTTCCGCGATTTCCAGCATTGAAAAAATAGTATACACAGTGAGTTCTTTTAAGCTGGATACAACTCTACCGACAGACTCAGAAGCATCACCTGTCCACCTCTCTCCTCGCTAAGATTTAGAAAGAGAACGGAGTATTCTTGTGTATTTATACTACCGCGCGCTGGTTCGAGCTCTTAAAATTAGCTAGTTCCTACATTCCACCTAAGTTTAATAAATACATTTATTTATTTGTCTTGTTAATCTCTGAAACGAATTAATTAAACAATTTTAAGGAGAAAATGCCTAATGCCATCTAGTACAATTGAAAATCACTACGTCGCCCACAATGCAATGACATAATCAAATTTAAATTATTTATATCGAAAAAGTGCTTCTATACGTAATTCGATATAATTCTCATAGATGGTGTTGCTTTAAAATCGTCTTAAAAATTGAAAATATCATTTTTCCGGCACGTATTCGAACTAATTTTGCTGTATAAACCATCCTTGAACTACAACGAACATTTAAAAAAAAGAATTGGCCAAATCGGTCCAGGCGTTCTTGAGTTATAGCGTCAGGGAGCAAACCGGACTTATTTTTATATAGTAGATAATATATTATATAACGTCCACCTTATATTTTTCGTTCGTTAATATTTTTAAATTGAAGTGAAACCAATCTTGAAAACACTGGCAATACCGAAGTTGGTTTTTAGGCGATAATTCTATAAATAAAACCAATTTATATCTACATTAACGTTTATTCTTATATATCATTAGAAAGACGACAATGACTTTATCGATTACAAAAACAAAAAAATAACAAAAACATTGGCACATTTGTGTACAATATCAATAAAATTATACATTAAGAAAACAACTTCTGTTATCATTAATTTTTGATTAAGATATTCAATATCATTTTCACTTATTTTTTACAGTTTACAAACTAAATATAAACAAAGTAAATGTCATAAAATTACTGAGAACAATACAGTTTTATTTTCAGGTTGGCAACATTTTATTACGTCATTTATATTTTAAGGTTGGCAACTTTTACATTTCAGGAAAACCCTAATGTCGACCAAAAAATATTTCAAATTAAACTGAAAAAAGCCAAAACAATGTTTTATGTTTTGAGACGTAAATCTACGAACACTTTAATACATTTATAAATGTATAAGAAAGTTTCGTGATCATTATTTATTCTAAAGACGTTCTAAAAACGTTCAATAGATATTTTTATTATCTTTTCAAAAATACGTCAGTCGAGAAGGACATAAAATATGCAGATGCCCTGTAATAAGTTTTCAGCTCGGTACCTACAGGGCGAAGTATTAAAAAATTATTTAAAATTACTTTTATTTTGGTCATTTGTGCAAAGAGCAAAAAGACCCATAGACTAAGGACGTATGGATTATCCGAAATAAGATATGGTGACGATCAGTGGCGTGAATGCATATTTAAGTCAGGGTATGCAGAAATATAAATCTGAGTAATTTTCCACATATTTATGTCCTATAATCAATTTAATTTAATTTAACTTTTACGCTAAATGTGTACCAATAACAGTAATGAAAAGAGTATTTTGATTAAATATACAACGTTTAATCGTTTTTTGTTACAATTTTTTAAGCAAATTTGAAATGATAGGGTATGCAGTGCGTATTTGCTTGTGTAACTGCACGCCGCTGGTGACGGTTTCAATTAACATTTTTTATAGAAAACTAAAATCGTATTTTTTGGGGCAAAGCGAAGTTGAATATTGAGCAAAAACTAACCTATAAAAGCTTTTTAGTAGTGTATTACAACATATCGATGAGATTCTATAAATTATGATACTTAAAGAAAATACCCGAAACTATTGAGCACCTTTGGTTACCATGGTGACCAATAAACAAATCACAGAACTGCATAAAAAAAGTAACTATACTTAGCACTTAAACGTAAAATTAATGTAGTTTAAAACTAATTTGTTTAACATAATTAAAATCAACTTATGTACATGGAATTACAACAAATAATCCTTGTATGACCGTCATTCTATTCAACAAAGTTTTTTTTCGCTTTATTTTTCAGACCTTTTTAAAACAATAGAACAGCAGCAACTAAGAAACAAAACTGGCTAATGTTATACATAATTACTTCAATAGATATGATGATGTACTGTAACAACCCATTACTCAGGTCTCCTCCGAAGAGGGGTTAGACATAGTCCACCACGCTTGCCCAGTGCGGATTGAGGACTTCACATATCTTCAAAGGATTTTTAGAACCCTTTTCCGATATGCAGGTTTCCTCACGATGTTTTCCTTCATCGTTTTTAGCCATCATATCACTTCGGCATTTCGCAAAACGTGACAGTTCTGTAATGCTGGTTTACCTTTATAGTTGAATTGTATAGATAGGTAGTGATAAGCTGTCCAGCTAGTATGTTCTAGTTAGCTCAAGTTTACCCTACAGGTAAACCAGAACTAATGACCACTCGCTCAGGTAAACCTACGCAGTTGACTTGTTTGAGTATTGGTAGGTATATCTCCCTAACCAGCTCAAGCTTACCTAACAGGTTAACCTCTCAGTTCACCACACACATATACCTAATACCTGTACAGTTATACCTATCAGGTATAATTGAGTTGATTAGTATGACATACCTATCTGTAGTTTTGCAACATACACACTAAGGTATACCGGTACAGTTAAACTATGCAGATACCCTAGTGTCTATGGCCTTAGTTTTTGTCAAATACCGAATCATACTATTACATAATTAGGCAACAACATGAAGCATTACATGAAATTATCGTATAAATTCGCAAAAATGAACGTATATCACTCACTGGGTTTTTAGTAAGTCCATTATTTATTAAAGTTTAAGCCGTTACGGCTTTATTCATCATTTACAAAACTAAGTAAAAAAACTATATAAAAGCCTGTACCTTGAAGTGGTTTTCGATCTTCTTTTGTCTCACAATCTTGTTGAGATTCGCATGTTTTTTTTTAGAACAATAACTTCAATTTAAGACTGTGTTCCACGGCAAAAAATGGTCGATCTAGAGACGAAAGTTATTTACGACAGAAGAGATTTCATTTACCATCACTGAGATTTTTACATAGTTATTTTTTGTTCTTGATTTTTTTTTAACTACAGGCGTTTTGTTAAGATGTCAATGTGATTTTGTCGATAATTTATTCCATATCCACTTTGGTCACTAAATTTTTCAATTTTCTTTAACCACTTCAAATAAGGCTTATAAGCATATATACCATAATCATTTACAATCACATACGTTTTCCATCACCATCAAGTCTTTTCCAAACTACATTTTTTTCAGTTCCACTGAACCCTTTGCCCGGTCATTTCCTACATTTAAAACGTCAAAAAACAAACTGTCAAAAAAGACAGCTGTCAAAACGCTTTACCCGCGCATATATCGTTGCCCAACTTTGGAGACAACGATTAAATTTAAAAAAAAGTTGCCTAATTTAAAACCTAAAAAACAATACTGGGACGTTTAATTGCTCGCGAGTATGAATTTTCTATAATTCAATTTATGCTTTATGTCTATTACATAAGACTCAAAATTCAACGTAATTGATAAACAACTGACATTGTAATGTTGTATTTTAAGTCTTATGTAGTAGGCATTGAGCTTAAAATTGAATGCAAATTTTATACGTGTGACTAAAAACGTCCGCAAGTATGAGAGGTTTCAAAAATAGATATCAAATATACAAGTTCATTGCGAAGGGTCGTCTTTCTATCAAAATCTTTAACGGAGAATTATTTCTCGAACGTCAAAGAGTCTATTTTATTTGTCAAGAAAACATCGAGACAAGGGTCATTAAATTTCAATCGTTAAAACATAATGCCAATTATTTTTTTTTAATATTTCAACTCGACAAAAGAATTTAGTTGCATGTTTTAAATGTAAAACATGTTTATATTTAATGACCCTTGATAACTATATTTTGATACGACCGAAACGGCGTTTCAATTACACATAATATATTTGATATTTAGACACCGATATGCTCTTAATAATCTAATAGCCAGTTACTGATTTGAGAAAAATAGGTTTTGAAATGTGACGTAGAAATGGGCTACAGTTGGAAATAGTGTTAGAGTAATCTGCACTTGGTGCTGAGCTATGGCCCTGTTAAGCAGTGTAGTATTTATTAAATGCTTTTTCTTTGTTTTATAGTCAAATAGCTTTTTAACCCTTTCACGCTCAAAGGTAATATATTTCACTTCTACAAAAAAATTGTTATTGATTATTATTGAATCGATATTTTTTTAATGAATGTTAAACGTAGGTACGTTGTGTTAAAATGTTTCCCATGAAATTAATAGGAAAATTAAATTTGTACACGCTACTATGTTTTTCTAGTGAAATCTCTTACTTTACAGAATAACTTAAATATTGTGTAGTATTCGCATATTTAGTCTCAGCCATCTTATTGTCCTGAAAGGGATAAACGTCAAAATCTTTATGTATTCTGCCTTTTTTAATTATAAAGATCTGTACTTAGATTTTTTTTTAATAGTACTGATAGCATTGATTTTATTATTTTTACTTGTTTGTTCCGACTGAGAGCGTGACGTCATAGCGACTAGTATAAAAACAGTTGTGTACCGGACGTGGGATCACTTGTCAGTTGTCGCTCGTACGGATAGGACCTCTGTGTTATATTTCCTTTTTTTTAATCAAGTCCATTTCTGATTCCTAAAAGTACGATTTAATAAGGCTATCGTTTTTCTCAAATCGGTAACCGGGACATCGAAATAAACGTTAGAAAGAGAACGCAATATAAGTAACACGACTAGAACAAAAGGGCCACAAAATAACTCCTATTGAGCTTCAATACTATTAAATAAATTGGCACAGAATTATCAATAGAAATGTCACCTCAGTTATTTACGATCTTGTCGATGGTAATGATTTTTTTTTAATACTTTGGCGCAAGTCTTTGATTTTGATGTCTATGGATATATATAGTCTATGGTTTACAGACTGACCCATTTAATTAAGCGTGTTAAACGCAAACACTGAGGCAACTTTAGACTTAACGCTAAAATGACAGTGAGCTGTCATAATTTTAGAACCTTCTTTTTGAAGAAGTTAAAATCCCATTTTAGGGCGCTACTTTTTTTTTTGTACTTTTGAGCGCATTTTGATGGGCGCTATTTTTTATTTTTTTTTTCTTTCTTTGGCTATATGCCACTACTCTTGTAGTTTAATAAAACATCAATGACAGTTTTCCTGCTCTACATCTAAACTACATTTCAAAATTGTCGAGTGACATGAGTAAACATAGATAAGTGTCAAAGTGACAGTCAATGTTGTCAAAATGACATTTAATTGTTGGTCCTGGCCATACCGCGTCCTGAAACAATAGAAAAATAGTTATAGTCTTGAATTGCCAACTTCAAAAAACATACTTATATTGAATACCTTATTTTAAATTTCCTTAACGAATATTTCAACCCTTAACCACACAACTGGGAACGTCACTATTCGTTAGATGGCGAAACTGGGGACTTCGTTCGGAATCAATACCGTGTTTGAGCCCCTTTTTAAAAACATTTTTTTTCCAATAATTTTTAATTTTGATTTTTAATTAAACCTTATATTTTTGTAAATCTTTATTACTAAACGTCGCTGTGTTGCATTTTCAGCGAAAATATATCATCTCCGTAAAATATGAGACGATTAAAAAATGTAAACAAAATAAGTTTTAGAACTGTGCTCAATTTTGGCTCCTGCCACAGACTTGACAAAAGTAAACAAACCAATTTGGTTGCCGATCCCAGTTGAGTGGTTAACTAAGCTAAAAGCGGTTCTGCATTTTTCAACTTTTTAGCAATGCTAGAGGATAACAATTGATTTGAATATGAATTGATGATGTAAATGTAAGAAAAGAAAAATAGCCATTTATTTAACAAATATTTATAAAGGAAAGTAAATGTATTTACCGCGTCCATGTCCAGTGAGCGTTGGGAAGTTGGCCTCCGTCAACTCTGGGGCTTGCTGGATGATGTGAGAATCTAAACAAATATATAAAAGTAAGAGTTTTAAAATTTATTTTATTGGTTAAAAAAAACAATATTATAAAGATGAAAAAGACAGAAAACTGTCTCTTTTTTTATATTAGAAAACCAAAATCATAGAAATATCATAAACTAACAACATTGCCCGTGCTTCTAAAATTAAAAACATAAATTAATAATATCAATACTGTAGTAAACTTACAATCAGTACGCGGCATACGCAGAGGCTTGTGGACGCGACGAGTGCCGGTAGAGGTGGAAGGAACACCTGCAATATTACATGATCTTTCACACATCTGAAGAATGAAGGTTAGTTATAGATTATCATTTCAGCTGCCCGGAATTAGCTCTTGGTGATATTTCTAGTTAATTTAATCGAGGGGAAAGCCGGTAGAAATTAGGTTATGTAGTGGTAGATAATGTCCTAACTAGTAGGATATTCTGCTGAGAAAGCTAGCGAGACAGTAAATTCGGCCTAGCACTCAGTACTTTTATACATAGCCTTCTTTCGTCTTCTGATTAAATTCGTTATGAGGCCGAAGACAAGTTATTTCCTGGGCTATACTGCTCAGTCATTAAAGTGGTCGCTGAATCCTGGCTACAACGGAGTTACAATGGTGGGAGTGAGAGGTGGTCAAATACAAAACTATACAAATACTTCTAAACAAAGCTGCTCAGTGCTCAATTACTAGGTCACGGTAATAGGCTATTACGCACCAAGCTAATAAAACTATAAAATTATCATATTTTGATAGATTTACGAAAAACTAAGTGATTAATGTTGATTTCTACTCATAAAAACGCAAAATATATTTTATATTCTAATTTTAAAATTCGTGTTTTTTTATCTGTGCTTCGAATGTCAAAAACGCTATCCGCCATGATGGCTTGTAATATGACGTCACCTCTACAGTAAACCCCTTAGCAAATCGTAGTGTTTACACCGCTGTTTACTCTGTTAGTGACGCAAAAGTGACGTTAGAAGATGGCGGTGCATTTGGCGACGTTTTTGCGCCAATTTTGAAATGGCAAATTTTAGCCTAATTTGGTATTTAAAAAATTGTTCTATTTTTTTATAAGTTTTTATGACCAAAAGATTAAATTAAAATAGAAAAAAAAATGGGGTGGAATAGCCTATTATGGTATTACTTACTCTCGCCAGTAGTGTTCATGCTTTGGAACGATTCATTCAACGAATCGTTCACGAACGACGTGTTGGTCGATTGTGGAGCCTGAAATGAGAACCTTAGTTTATTTATTAATTCTACTAAACTACGTATAAAATTGTACAATGGTAAACTTAATGTCTGGAGCATTCTCCAATCAACCAGAGGTGGTGGAGAAACTATGGTGCTTTTCTAATACATTTAAATACAAAAATAATGTAGTAATTTACATTTGGAACGAAGTTCTTTATCGCGCGCTATCGAAAGGGGGCTAGACAAAAACAAATCTTACGAAAAGTTGTCACGACACTTTTTTGTTTTAGATGATTATCGCTAGATGGCGCTGTGATCAAAATCTTTTGAAACATGTTCCTTGTTTTTGTTTTAGATGATTATCGCTAGATGGCGCTGTGATCAAAATCTTTTGAAACATGTTCCTTATCGCGCGTTACGAAAGGAAATATTTTTTATAAGATATCTTTTAATCGAAAGGAACTTCGTTCTATTCGGGTGTCCCATGACACCTCTCAAGTTTAATTTTTGTATATTGCTTGAAAGAATAGATTTTGATAGAACTGATGAAAGCGTTTTATGATGACTATGTAGGACCGAACTTGGACCGAAAAAAATCAACCTCAAACACATGGAACACTTTTTTAGACAATGTTGCAGTATTTGAAAAATATCTATGGATTTTTCTCGAACTAAGAAGTTTAATGGGCATGGAACTATGATTAAATTAAACATATGTAGGCGTGTAGTGGTAGATATAAAACTGCACAGATTAGGATAGAAAGAATAGATGTGTATGGATGAAGATAAGATTAGTTAATGATGATATTGCGGTAGTTTAATTAGAAATAACAATTATACCTCGTTGTAACGTCCTCGGCGCGGCTAAGACAATAAAATAATTTATTTTAATAAGTACACTTTTCAAAATTAGTTATTTTGGAGCTACAATAGTCCCTCTCTTGTTAGTCTATGAATATCGAAAGGGGAAGCCGATAGGAATGGAGTTATTTACATCCTTAGCCACTGTAGCTTAAATCAACATCTACTAAATACTTTCAATCACTTAGAAGTAAAATGAACAGATTCTTTTTAATATACTTTATGTATTAAGTTTGTAAATTGGAATAAAAACCGACGAATCATACCTCGTTATAATATCCTCGGCTCATCTAAGAAAATTTCATTTTTTTAATTATTTATCTTCGAAATACGACCAGTAAATTATATTTTTAACAATAAACATTGTTATAGGTAGAAACTTATTTGGTCTTAGTTTAATTTTTTTTGTCCCTGTTTTGATGTAATAACTTGTACTGTTGTTTCTCAAATAAATAAGTTTTAGACATTTTAAAACTATATTTGATTTGTCTCGAGTTGTCTTTAATTTCATCTAAACTTTTAACAGCAACTTGCAAATTTAATTATAACAAAATTATTGTATTTTTATATTTACATTGCCTTCATTATCTGTGTAGTTTTCTGACAAAATCGAAAAACCATACCTGCGCGTTATATCCAGCGCTTGCTTGCCCTCGCTAAGACAATGAAAACAGATAGTTTAACGATTACTTGAACTTGTTATCTTTTATTATTTTTTAAAAATACAATGAAAAATTGGGGAGGAATTGAAACTGTTTTTGTATCGTAGGTATACGAGCTTACGACCCACTTGATATAAAGTGGTTGCTGTCGCTCATAGATTTTATTAGCATTATTTAAAAGATTCGTTTTTAGAAATTATCACGAACAATTAAATGGCTAATTAATTGGAAGTTAATTATTCGGTAGTAGCAAAGCATACCTTGTTGTTATTTCCTTGGGCCGGCTAAGATAATAAAAACAATTGATTTTAATAAATTTAAGGAAAAAAAACAAGAGTAATAATTAAACAGCAACTACTGTCTTTCTTTGTTTGTCTTAGAACTGCAAAAAGACATCATTTTCGTTATAATATTTTAATAGGATTCTTTAAAACGAAACTGATTATTAATTATTTAGGGTTTTTTTTTTATTTTACAAAAGAAAGCATACCTCGTTATCAATCCCTCCAGCCGCCTAATATAATTAAAAAAAATCATATTAATTTTGTAATCATATTAAAAATAAAATTAGACATTTTTTTTACTAAAGTCTATTTTCTAAAAAAATAATAAAACTACTCATCTAAAATTTAAAGTAGATTTTATAAACAGTTGTGAAACTAATCTAATATTCATTCACGGACAAATCATTATTTGAGAAGTTTCAATATTCACAAAACTAACAAAGCCATACCTCGTCAAGAGTTCCTCCGACAGCCTTAAAAAACAAAATACATCTAATTATTATACAAATTACTAATTCATATTTTTTAGATAAATGAATTTAAGTAGAAAAAATAATAACTCATCAACATTTCTTTGTGCTGATTTTGGAGTGATTAAACTTTTAGAATTATTGATTAACGATGGTTTCAAAATGGATACTTATCCACTCAACTGGGAACGTCACTGTTTGCTAGATGGCGAGACTGGGGACTTCGTTCGGAATCAATACCGTGTTAGAGCCCCTTTTTAAAAACATTTTTTTCCGATATTTGTTAATTTTGATTTTTAATTAAACCTTATATTTTTGTAAATCTTTATTACTCAACGACGCTGTATTGCATTTTCAGCGAAAATATATCATCTCCGTAAAATATGAGACAAAAAATGTAACCAAGTTTTAGAACTGTGCTCAATTTTGACTCCTGCCACAGACTTGGCAAAAGTAAACAAACCAATTTGGTTGCAGACCCCAGTTGAGTGGTTAAAATACTTTTTAATTTGATGTAATAATAGTAATAAGATAAAATATACTGTGTTTGTAAATCAATGTATTTGACGGAAGCATACCTCATCATATAATCCTGTGTCAATCTAAGAATAAAAATAACATAGTAATTATTATATTTCTTTGTTTTAGAATTTTGACTGCAGCATTTGGATTTGAATTATATTATTTCGTATAAATTTTTTCAAGTTTCGTAACTATTAAGCATTAGTGAGAACATTTTTATTTTTTACTCTAAAATTTTAAAAGCTCATTTTTTGACGTGACAATGTGTTATAAATTGGTTTGGGGGGTGACACTTCACTTCACTGCGTTACGCTCCGCTCACGTTATGCGCTCACAATGAGAGCGAGTGAGAGGCACGCGTGCCGCGTCACTTGTTATGTCTGTCTCTCTCGCTCTTAGGCGGGCTAACCATGCCCGAGTCGTTGTCACGTAAAACTTTCGCCCGTATACCGACTTTACAGGCAACCAATTTTTTCATATGACTGATTTCATTCCAGAATGTAGAATTAACATCACAAATTGCAATATTAAGGTCTTCGAAAGAATCGAGTTTTTTTGGGTGAATCGATTCAACAAGTCGATTTTCAAATATCTTACGCTCTTTAAAGTTATTGAGAATGTTAGTAGTAGGCTCTTCTAATTAGTAATTTTAATGTAAGTTTGTTAAAGAAGCACAAATGAATAAGGCTTACCGTTATTTATTTATTTATTTATTTAATTCAGACCACACAGTGAGTCCATAGGTGTTAGTAAACATTAAAACATAAAAATGGTGTTAGTAAACAAATTATTATACTGTCGTAGTGGGACAGCTCACACAATTTACAACACATTCTATTCTATCTGCATTCTATCTGCAATAACAAACACCTATTTAATATGGGTTTATATTTAACACCTATTTATTTTAATTATTAAAATAGTGAAAATATATTACCGTGTGAGGAACAGATGGTCCAGCCCTGGCCTTCCTCTCCTCCTTGAAGATCAAGATGCTCTGAAAATAATAAATGTTATATATAAATTGGCTTGTGGAAATTTGTCTGCGTCACAAAGTAATCTCAGAGTGCGCAGAAAAAGTTGTTTATTTTCGATACCACATCAATAACCTATAAAATTATTTCTCTACTATATTGTTGTATAATGTGTCTTCTAGTGTTTAAATAAATATTGATATTTAAAATAGCTCTTTCTATAAAAAAATCACATCTATAATTAAACGTAGTGTTATGTATGTCATTGTAGTGCAGGTACTTGAGTTTTTTTATAGACAAGTGCAGGTAGTCTAAAATATAAGTCATGTTACCTAACACGTTTTGTCTTGCATTTAATCACAAATAAATGAATATTAATGAACATAATACGTAGTTTTAAAGATTTACGCATACAAACGACTCACATGGGAAGTAGTTACTAGAGGTGTGCGAATAATTCAAACTTACGAATTATTCGTTCCGAATAGAATATTAATATTCGAGATAGTTCTTGAGAATCATCATTTGGTGATGCCAAAGTATCTCCCAATTTCGATAGAATAATATTACGATCAACTTTACAAAATCTGACCCATTCAAGTAATCTAGCCCATTCAAGATATTATCTACAAAATACAAATTCTTGTCCTATTCCCGATGCATCGTCAAATTCGATACTATTCAAAATTTCGGATTATTCGAAACTTTCCGAATTATTCGAAATATTTGGAATATTCGTTGAATTTCGAATAGTTCGAATCTTCGGATTATTATGTTCGAATTTCGAATCGATTTTTAATATTCGATTCGATTCGAACGATATTCGCACACCCCTATTCATTACCATTAATTTCATTTATTTATTTCAGATCATACAATAAGTCCATTGTAATTAGTAGACATAAAAAACGTTAGTAAACACTATAATAATAGGATTCATTTAGTAACTTACGTTGATATCATATTCAAAAGGCAGATGTTTCCCAGGGATGGGTGCGATGCCCAGTATGGGACAGGATCGGTCGAAGAGAGTGAAGGCCCATCGTTTGACTCGCGATGTTGTGCAGTAGTTGCTCTTGTCTAGGGACTCGTGATGCTGTGGATAATGTTATTGTAGTTAAAGTTCGGCCGTTTAGAGAATACGTTCCTGACACCTATCAGTTAGTCACGAAAAATATTGTTTACCAAGTTATTTAACGCTCAGTTTGGCACAAAATTATAACATTCATTGATTATTGATATAATAATGTTGTTTTAATGCTCATCAATTGTTAAAACGATAAACGACCAGCAAAAATATTTTTATCATAACCGCAACGCCATTACTAAGTTACGTGTCAGGAACGCATTCTCTTAACGGCCGAACTATAGTAAGAACATGGTCACAAAACATAATAATATGAGCAGGCTTTTAATCCTTTTTATACGATAGACGTTAATACTGGACAGGAGAAATCGTAGTTTATCCTTAGGTCTTAAACACCAAGATGATATTAGTGTAATAAAAACTTTGTATTAGCATAACGCATTTTCGGAACGAAGTTCCTTATCGCGCGTTATCGAAAGGGGGCTAGACGGAAATTCTTATGAAAAAGTTGTCACGACACTTTTTTTGTTTTAGATGATTATCGCTAGATGGCGCTGTGCTCAAAATATTTTATAAAACAATTCCTTATTTTGTTTTATATGATTAACTAGATGACCCGCGCAACTTCGTCTGCGTTACAAAGGGGTTCAAAAATTGTAGCCTATATAGGCACGCGCCGCCCGGCGCAAACAACTACGACCCTGCATTTTAAATTTGTAATATCTTCGGTAATATTCACTTAAATTACACGCTGTAAAAAGCATATTGATCTATAATAAATGCACAATTTATTTAAGGTACTTAATTGGATAAAGATTAATGCTGTATTGTTTAAAATCACTTCGTAAATAACCATTTTTTAGTAAAGAATAAAAATGGTTATGCTGGGTTATCCCTAAGAGATAGACATGTACCATCGCGGACTTTTTTATTGAAATTTTTAAGGTGAACAATACTGTAGTACATTATTTTGGTCTATCTCGTAGGGTTCAGCCAGCGTTTGCAATATAAGCGCAAAAAACGTGCTTATTTACGACATCACATTAGAAACCTTTAAATTTATCAGTGTTTCTCTACTATATTATGCATTTATTATACATACAAACCTTCCTTAAGAATCACTCTATCTATTAAAAAAAACCGCATCAAAATCCGTTGCGTAGTTTTAAAGATCTAAGCATACATACATACATACAGCGAAAGCGACTTTGTTTTATACTATGTATTGATGATAGATGCCGCTGAGATCAAAATATTTATTTAAACTAATTATTATAACTTAAAAAAATAAAATTGTATTACAATTCCACTAATTAATCGAAAGGAACTTCGTTCCATCCGGGTGTCCCTTGACACCTCTCAAGTTTTTTTTTTGTTGCAGTCAGATAAACGAGCCTACGATCAACCTCATGGTATTAGTACTTATTTACCATCGTTCATGAACCTCTGCAATGAGAGGTCGTTACTAATCACCATACAGGACTTTTTAGACCTCGTTTAAACAGAGACATGTCATAGCGCTCCGGTAACACCGAAAAACAATATAGTGATCCAAGTGAAGTGAAAATCCAAGCCAATAAGGTCAATGATTACTTGGACGATTGCACAAAGTGGGAATGAGTTGCTCGCCAAGGTCATTTCATTATCGTTTTTTTTTTTGTATATTTAATGTAAAATTGTAAAATATTGTACAAATACTTAAAAAAAAAAATGCTCATTATACAAAAAAAGACATGCCCGCTGAGTTTCTTGCCAGTTCTTCTCAGGACGGTGGCTATAATTATTATTTTTTGTGTCCGAACTGGTGGTAGCTTTTAACTTTTGACGTCAACAAGAATGAGTACGTCATCAATGTTGAAAATACAGTATTTCATTCATTTCAGTAAATACATACTTGACAAGCAATTCCAGGAGTGTAATCAAACAGATCTTTCTTCATCTGCTGTATAGCCAGCGACTCCTTCGGGAACCCTTCATCATCATGGGTCTTGATGGCGTTGATCAGAGTGAAGAAGAATGTTTCCAACTTGTATACACGGAAGAGAGAGTCATCTTCACCTGTTTTAAAATGTTTTATTAGTAGTAGCAACTTCGTCTGTGTCACAGAGGGTCGTAATTTTTATTGTTGTTGAAAGTGATATGTTGTGCACTTGTATAATAAAACAGTTATGCATGTTTTTATCTGTATACTCTGTTTCTTAATTACTCTGTGTGGTAAAAATAAATTAAAATTCGTTGTGTAGTTTGAAGGTTAAGTTATGTGTGGATGACTAACAACTTTGTTTAATATCCACTCAACTGGGATCGGCAACCAAATTGGTTTGTTTACTTATGCCAAGTCTGTGGCAGGAGCCAAAATTGAGCACAGTGCTAAAACTTGATTTGTTTACATTTTTTAATGATCTCATATTTTACGGAGAAAATATATTTTCGCTGAAAATGTTCATTTAATAATAAAGATACAAAAATATAAGGTTTAATTAAAAATCGAAATTAACATTTATTGGAAAAAAAATGTTTTCAAAATGAGACTCAAACACGGTATTGATTCCGAACGAAGTCCCCAGTTTCGCCATCTAACGAATAGTGACGTTCCCAGTTGAATGGTTATTAATAATAACTTATTATGTATTTATGGAGTACTGGTTAACAGTAGCAGTAAATAAATGAGAAGTAACTTCCCAAACTAGGCTTGTAAACCTCTGAAATTTCAGGCGCGGTATTTTTCTTAAATCTCATTTAAACGGACATGTCACACTGGGAATAAAAACGTACCCGCATAAGCGCACATCTGAGTAACAAAATCCTGTACTTGATCCACCTTCTCGATGATGGTGAAGAACGGTGGCAGCATGGTCATGGTGCGGTCCTTCTGCTTCAGGTAGTCGATGATGTTGGCCAGGATCTGGATGTAGCCGGGCTGGTTGGGCTCGTGGTAGTCTGGTGGTTCGTCCAGGAGAGGTAGCTCCATGCAGAGCTCTTCACCGCCCGTCTTCACGTCGTACATGTAGCCGACTGGGGCGTACACTGTACGTGAATAGAGACTTAAAAACATGTGTTTAAGGTCTATCTTTAATTAAAAAGTTGTAAAAATTTTGCGCAATTTTGTAATGGCGGCCATATTGGATTTGTCACGTTAAATTTGTATGACCTTTGTCAGATTAGTGAAAAATTATGGAATCCGCCATTTTGTATTTGTTACCATCTTGGACAATTTTCGTCACATATTTCAAACAAAATGTCTAAATCAGACACTCATATTTGTTAAACACACGTAGACAAGATGGCATAACGCAAACACCAGTATGCATTTCATAATTAATTCATTTCTTTGTTAATTTTAACTCCTTATATTTATTACTACTATTTATTCCTAAATTCGACTTACATGGCACAATGGTATCATGGTAGCTGCTCTTGATACCTTCTTTGAGATTGAACTGGATCACAGTGAATTCTCCAATCAAGTATCCATTGTTCGTCTTACAATAAGAGTTCACATCTATGATGTAGAAATCTTCGGTCAGGATACCTGCATTCGAGAGATATTGTTAACTATTGTAGCTGTCAAATGTCGTATAAATGGCGCTAGTAGACGAAGGCCAATATTGGTTAGTTTTCAGTTGAAAGAGCAAGAAGTTTTTTTTATTAGGGATAGGGATTTGCATTGACAATAACCATGAAAATGTTTTGTAAAAAAAACTGTTTTGAAGTCTACGAACTATCGTTGTCAAAATAATTTGCAGGCAATTTTTGATTCAACGTACTTGGTGGGAGGGGGGAGGAAGTAACCCCTCTCTTTCTGGTAGTTGCAGTATAGGTAAAATAGAGGTACTGATAAATATGGTGAGAAATTCTTTAAAGAACCGAAAGAAGAAGTCGAAAAAGAATATTCACGTTTCTATAATTAATATTCATAACATCCCTAATCTACAACTCATTACTATCTACTTTTTTTTTTTTTTTTTGTTTAAGTTGGACCAAATCGCCGGATCCCCACCTGCAGGGCGGGGTATGTGGGAGTTGAACCACACTAAAATCTCCAACCGCTCACACTCAGCGTCCGAACCCCGGACGGGGTTATGCGGGGTGGCGCGACGCGTTACGCACTGCGGCACACTTTCCCGTAGCGACACCCCTATTACTATCTACTGCTGGGTTCAAGTTCCCAGAAGTAGGAGATAAATACCATATGATATTGGCAAAAAGTTGAACCGATTCTAAAAATTAAAGTAGTTGTATATTAAACAGGTTATTCACCACACTACAACTGGGATAAAGTTATAGATCCATCATGTGTATTATAGCAATACTTACCCTGATCAAAGGCCTTGAGTTTGATCATATTTTGGATGTCCTTCCTCTCATTTTCCTCAGCAAGTTTTGCTTCCTTCTGTTGTCTTTCAATTAGACTTATAGGTACACCGGTCGATGTATACCTTTCACCCGATGCCCTCTGCCTTTCTTTCTCTTGTTTTGCCATGTCTTCGTACTTCTTCCGTAAGTTGGGAGCCAACTTCTACAGGTAGATAATTATTTATTAATACTAATTTGGGCTGTTAGAAAAAATGACAAATGTAAATAATTAAAGAATTGATGTTGTTTTAAGGAGAACATTCTAAACAAGTAACAAAATAATTATTCTCTTTTTCTGAATGTTCTTCTTCTTCATGTGCCATCTTCTATCGAAGGTCGGCAATCATTAAGGCGATCTAACGAGTTCTTTTGACACAGCAGCGCGAAACAAAGCACGAGTGCTTTTGTTGAACCACTTCCGCAAGTTCTTCAGCCAAGATGTTCTCCTTCTACCTACAGCTCTCTTGCCCTGTACGATCAAGTGCAGCAAATCATACTTCGGGCTTCTCATGATAAATCTATTATAAAGGGTGTCACCTTGATGCCATTAAGTTTCACATTGAGCTCTGTTTGATGACCTACTGTCATTATACAATAATTCCCATCAAATAGTAAGTTACCATCCTACTGACCTACTGTCTGCAAACCATATTCTAAATTTAAAACAAAATAAAGAAACACAAACCGGCCACAATGCACCAGCAACATCAGCCAACTCCTTATTGTTGCTGAAGGTTACTCCCAACTTAGCCTGATCCTTCTTGTAGTCCATCATGAAGAAATAGAAAGCGTTGTGCGGTGTCTTCTTCCTCGGCATCTTGCGATTTTTTAATTACTCCTAACAATAAGAATAATTTCAATGTTTAATCAATTAAAACTTGAGATTCCAACTAGCTTCCCATATATAACATTGTTGAATTAATAGTATCAATATTATCTTGCGCATGCAGTTCTTAAGATTTGTTCATTAATTTTACTGATTTATTTCATTTTATTATGTTACTATTTTAACCCAATTTTAACTTTTAAAATGTGATGTCACATAATAGTACTAGTCACACAATATCAGTGAATGGAAAGAGTTGACTTTTGCCTCTTAAGTGACTAGACTCAAACAATACTGTACTGTACTGTAACGACCCATTACTGCCCACTGCTGAGCTCAGGTCTCCTCCGAAGAGGGGTTAGGCATAGTCCACCAAGCTTGCCTAATGCGGATTGGGGACTTCACATATCTTCAAAGGATTTTTAGAACCCTTTTCCGATATGCAGGTTTTCATGTTAAGATTTAGAGGTATAAGCCGGCCGGTTTTGAACCCGCGACCTCTCGTACGGAAGGCAAGCGCTTCAACCACTCGGCCACCACGACTCAAACAGTACTGTACATTTCTCAATAAATATTTCGCAATGCATTGCCAGTAATAAGACACTTATTGTAAAAAATTAAATCTATGTAAATTGTAATCAATCAATAATTGTAAATCATTCAATTTCTTTTTTTAAGGATAGCCCAGCAATAAGGTTTATTTATTTACTAGCTGACCCGCGCAACTTCGTCTGCGTTACAAAGGGGTTCAAACAGTACTCGTTATGTCGTCGCGATATTATTTTCGCCGCCCGCTGTGGGTGTATTAATAAAATTGCGTTTTATACTCGTGATAACTTCTAAACGAAAAGTCCGATTGGAATAAAACAAAAAGTAATTTACTTCTACATTAATACTCTTAAGAATATAATACTTAATTTGGATAAGGGTTAATATAACGATACTCATTTAACGTTAAATTAATTTTTCGGACATTTTTTTTATTTTTATAAACATAAAAGCGGTTATTGTGACTAAACTATGATAGTTAGATATATACTGTCGCGGACTTTTTTGTTTGTCTTCAAAAGACCTAAAAACCCGTAGTACATCATTTTGTTCCATTGTCAATAGTTTTTGCAGCGTACGCATAAATAGGTTTTTGATTTTTCACCTTTTGTTACATATTCGATATTTTCATGTGGATCCCTAATTTTTTTGAAAATAAAATATAGCCTATAACCTTCCTCGATAAATGGACTTTCCAACAGTGAAAGAATTTTTGAAATCGGACCGGTAGTTTCTGAGATTAGCGCGTTCAAACAAACAAACAAACAAACAAACTCTTCAGCTTTATAATATTAGTATAGATTTAGGTACACCAACAGCAGACATAAAAGACTTACATAATAACTGTTCTGATATGAATGCCTATTATAGGTATACACAAAATTTTTTTTAACATGATTTAAATACAAATAAGTATATGGAATAATCAATAAAAAAATTATGCAGACATATTTAAAACTTAGTACTAAAACAAGTAGTAAGTTAGTAGTAAGTCGTGGTGGCCGGGTGGTCGAAGCGCGTCCTTCCGAACGGGATGTCGCTGGTTCAAATCCGGCCGGCTTGTACCTCTAAATGTAAACGTGACAAAGATTTATGTGCAATTTTTCACAACACCACTGACTAAAAACAGTGAAGGAAAACATCCTGAGGAAACCTGCATGTCGGAAAAGGGTTCTAAAAATCCTTTGAAGATATGTGAAGTTCCCAATCCGCACTGGACAAGCGTGGTGGACTCTGCCTAATCCCTCTTCTGAGGAGACCTGAGCCCAACAGTGGGCAGTAATGGGTTGGTACAGTAAACCAAAGTGACAAAAGAATAATAAAATGTAACTAAAAAACAGGAAATGTTAAATGGACTTATAAAGAGAAAACAAAGAAACATGTTTAACTTAAGCTTTTGGATGTAATAATGAGCAACATATTTTTTCTATTGGCTTATTATAGATCTGGTATTGAATAATAGTTTCTGTACCTGAATCCAATTATTCCTCTTAAAGCCACACAATTACAAATGAATTATACTACTGTTGAGTGTAATTTCTGAATTTCTTACAGAACTAAGATAATTCTCACCTATATAGCTTCGAATATGACAATTTATCGTAACTGGCGCAGCTTTTATCGAGTTCAATGCGCTTATTGATTTTTGCTGAGGTTGCGCACTCGGCACGAATGCACAAAATGGATCTACTACTACTTGTTCGTGTATCTATGTATTTGAATGGGATAACTTAAAACGTATAGTATGTAATATAGAATGAAATGATACTAAACTAAGCAAAATATTGCGTGTATTTTCTGTACATTGTGTTCAGAAAGCATACGAGTCTTATTGTAGGAACCTGGAATTTAAAGAACACACTTTAGATAACTTACAGGAGAATTTATACGAAGATAATCACGAACACTCGATCAATATACAACTGTAACAAATTAGATAATTTAAAAACATGAATTTTAGCAAGAAAAATAATAAAACACGATTTGGTTTTCAAGTTGAGAGTTTGAAAAATGTTTGATTTTTTTTTTCAATTTTCGATTCTCTAATAATCGATTTTCTTGTTTATAACTACAGAATATTTTTTATCGATATTAAAATAAAACAAGAAATTCGAAGTTTAACAGAAAAGTCTGACGGTTGATTTTTATTTTTAGTACCCGTAGAATTTTACAAGAAACAAAAACACTACCGATAGTAGTTATTACAGTTTTATTCAGCTTGCCAATGTTGTTTTGGAATCAAATACACCGAGTAAAATAATAAAATCTAAGAAAATTCGGAACCGATTCACTTACCTATCTTGTTCGATTCTGAATTATCGATTTTTATCTTATTTTAATGTTCCTTGCTCAATCCAGCCGTTGGCTACGAAGCGAAGATTTTACTGAAATAAAATAAGAAGTGTTAGAGGCTGTTCGTTCGTAATTCATTCACCAAATTATTTGTGTTCCAAATTAAAAAGGCGTTAGAATTTGACAGTTTCGCAAAAACGTCATATTAACTAACTGTCATTTGTCATTAGCGACGCGTTTCGGTCGCGGACTCTCGTTCGCTATCGTTCGGATTATTTAGTAAAAAATCGAAGATTATTTCTAAAATTCTTAATAAAAACAACCTTTAGGATTACCGCTACAGGTACAGTGCTCGCGAAGAAAAGTAAAGGTTTCGTCGGTAAAATAACTGAAAGTGATTCTGTACTACACTTACAAAGGTGTGTTTATTATTTTCAAACCATATTTAGAAGAAAAATCAATGCATTTAGGCTAGTACCGTTGCCGTGTCATTAAATAAAACTCAAATATTTCAATGTAGTGAAACGGTGCAAACTGTGTAGTATCTACGCAGACGCCTGAGTTACCCTTTTATGTGTAAATTGTCTATATCCGTCGAGGAATACAACTTCCCCTACGATTTAGTCGCAAGTATCACTTATTGCTATCTGCCGATGTTGTTTTATAGTCACATAAAAATAATCGTTCTTTCTCCAATCTTCTTATATATAAAATTAATTGCTGTTCGTTAGTCTCTTTAAAACTCGAGAACGACTGAACCGATTTGGCTTATTTTAATCTTGAAATATTCGTTGAAGTCCAGGGAAGGTTTAAACGGTGAGAAAATTTCTTTATGTGACGCAGACGAAGATGTGTGGGCCAGCTAGTGTTTAAATAAAAATAAAATGCTTTTCTATACTCATAATTTTTTGATAATTTAAAATGAATACAACTTTTAAACCCTTGCTAATAACAGTTATAGCATTTACTAACTTATTTCAAAAGGATATAGACATTGTCATTTTATTGAGTATCATAATAATGGTTAGATGGATCAAATTTAATCAATAAACCACCAACAATATTTGTCACGGAGTGAATTGTATTGATCAATGCTATCTCTTGATTAAAATATTAATCTAACTGTGTTCCAATTTAGTAGTGTACATAACATGTATGATAGTTCCCATAAAAACAATTAACATAAATAGAGCTATGGTTCAGAAGTAAATAAAATGTTTCACTTTCATTGTTTTAATATTATAATACTTAATTATTTATGCATTTACTATTATAAGAGTAGCTCTGCAATTTCTCTCATAATACATTTATTTTCTAGCTTTAATTTTCTTGTCTTTATCATTCTCATTTAATTCCATGTTTTGAGTGGTATTTCTTCCACACTTTTCTTCTGAAATATATGAATAATTAATAGTGGTTTAGCTCTATTTTTCAGTACCATATTGTTTATTATTTTTATTTGAAGAGCTTTTTTTATTTTCTAACTTCATAGTTGTTGTTAAATTAGTATATCATTTTCTACTAGAGTTTTTGTAATATAGACATAGCTTTATTTATGGCGGAAACACACACATACATTGTAATAAATTCAAGAAAAAATACATAAATAGGGATATATTATTCCCTATAATATACATAATATAATATATTTCCACTCTCTGTTTCATTTCATAGTCCCCGAGATAGAAAGTTAAAATTACATTTATTTAAAATACAATGAAGTTTCTGACATCAATAAGAATTAATATTCAAACATATTTAAATGTATGAATTTTAATATAAGTATAACATCTATGTAGGCCATATGTTTTCACTTTAAATTCATTTAGATCGGTAAATTGCATGTAAATATATATTAGATCATGAATATTAATTTTATTTATCTTTACGCTTCGGTGACTTATGTATGTTGACTTTTCATGCATATGTTAACCTTGAATTTTAAAGTAAATAGCCTTATTTTTAGATTACTGTTATCCGCTAAGTTATAATTTTATAAAATTTCATTTCTTTAACAATATTAATTTTTCTATTTATTAGGGCTGACAGATCTGTATAAATTGGATATTTTTTTGTTTAAATTCAATAAAAATAAGTTTGCAATATATTGCAAATCATAGTTTTGTAGCAGAATTCTCATTTTGATTGTTAATTTTCGACAATAATACACGGAATGTCGAAAAAAAACAATTGGTTTCAATGTAATTAATTTTATAGCATTTTAAGGAATTCATAAATTAGAAAAACCTATTCTACATACAATTAAATACTACTGTCCTAAACTGAATTCGACCATACCTATTTAAAAATTAAAATTATTCACCATCATTTCCATTTCGAAATGTAATGACCGATTATGATAACAATCATTAAAATTGATGTAGTTATACAGTGGAACTATTTATACGCAATTTGCCGAAACTAGTTTTCATATTTGATGATCTCATAGATATAAAAAGTTTATTCACACGATCTAAATGTTAATATTTTACGAACGAAGTTAGGACTGATTCTTATAATTAAAGAATTGATTATGTGTAGAAAAACATCAGGGTTAAAGAGAGAACGGATTTTTAAAGGATTTGTGAGACAAATATCTGTTTACTCAATACTTACATGTCCCTCTTTAAACGAGGTTTAAGAAAAGTCTTATATGGGTAGGTGGTAGATAACAGCCCCTCTTTGCCCTGGCATTGCAGAGGTTCATGAGCGACGGTGACCGCTTACCATCAGGTGGGCCGTATGCTCGTTTATCTACCTTGCAATAAAAAAAAATAAAAAAAAATACTTCGTGCAACGAACGCAATGTAGGTTTTATGATGAATGTACTTCCTTCTTTTGCTCCTTACCCCATTTAAATAGAGTCGACGTAATGTAATGCAATGTAATGATTCATGTAGGTACTGTTACCGTTTTAAGTAGGCTGATTTTGCTATAGGCACTCTACTTTTGGTCTCCTTTTTAATTTAAACTCTCTTTAAACTCTTAAAATTAACGCGTTCAAATAATTGTTTAATTTTCGTTTTAGAGGAAGTAGGTATTTCCAACTTAGACGCACAATCAGCGCACTGCCTTCTGCATGCAGAAAAAACTCGTCTAACGGTTCAATTACCCTACTTATTAAACATTATTATTGCATCGATCACCTGTCTCGCAAAATCAGGTGGGACGTATGTTCGTCTACCTATATCAATATAGCCACTCAACTCGGATCGGCAACCAAATTGGTTTGTTTACTTTTGCTAAGTCTGTGGCAGGAGCAAAAATTGAGCACAGTTCTAAAACTTGTTTTGTTTACATTTTTTAATCGTCTCATATTTTACGGAGATGATATATTTTCGCTGAAAATGCAATACAGCGTCGTTTAGTAATAAAGATTTACAAAAGTATAAGGTTTAATTAAAAATCTAAATTAAAAATTATTGGAAAAAAATGTTTTTAAAAAGGGGCTCAAACACGGTATTGATTCCGAACGAAGTCCCCAGTTTCGCCATCTAGCGAATAGTGACGTTCCCAGTTGAGTGGATAGACAATAAAAAATCCCTTAGTAAAAGCATATTCTACTATCCCTCGCTTGAAACGCTCGATGATGTAATTCTCCGGAGTTAACACGCTATGTTTTGATAACTTATCAATAACTGGGTAACGGCTCGACTTTTCGCGTACTGTTATGGAAATCCCAAATATGACGTGGTCACGACTATTTTGTTTATTTTACCATTCTCGATTCCTCTGAGACCCTTTTGATGGTGACCGTCACGTGTGAGTGTGTGAAAATGTTTTTTATTGCCTTGTAGGTAGACGCCAACGGGCCGCCTGATCGTATTTTTATTTTATCCTTGGTTTAATCGGCTATTTGGCGAGCACTGGTTTCCACCACTGTAGCTCCTGTGCCTCGATCGACATATCATCCTTGGCTATCTCCAGTTTGCTAGACTCGTCATTGATAAATATATTTCTTAACATCCTCTAAATTCTAAACACATAATTTCTGCCACATTATACTATGAAGAGAAAAGGGGATTAGTTTCTCATTGCTGTCCTAGTTTTCTTATATTTAGTAACTCCTAACACTTCTGAATATTTTACAAGTCCATGCAAAAGTTTCAAAACTCCTAAACCGACATACAAACACATTAACCCACTTACGGTGAAAAGTTAAACATTACATGGTGGGTAGATCAACAAGATAAAATCATTATCCATTAGATAGATTACTCATGCAAATATTAGCCAAAAACTGACACTGGAAAAGTGCCAGTTAAAAGCTTGATAGATGATACCACGTGGCTATTGATGGACGTGGCTTTAAATGCAATATCTCTCTTCCACATTGGCTCGCTAACGTCTAACACACGTACAAAATAAATGACGGTGATGGCCGAGCAATGTAAAAGTTGGAAGTTGGCGAGCCAATATGGAAACGTGGCATTAAATTCGACGTGGACGAATCATGTAGAAATACCGAATCTGTGCAAACAAGTATGGATTTTGTTTAGCAAACAAGAATTTTGAATATTCTGATGTAGAATTTCACGCATCATACACCCGTGAAATGCGATGAATACTTAAATACTATTTATTAATCTGAAGTTTTTTCGTCAGTCTCATGAATTATTATTTGGAAATTCTATTAGTTTTGAAGTTTTGAAGTTGTTTTGAGTTTTGAATAGAATATTTTCTGACCAATAACATTATAAAGGACTGTGAATGAACGAGAAAATGTTATAATCTTAATGATCCGGTTAAAATGTAAAATTTTATCTTGCGTGTAATCAATCTCGGGACTTCCTTGGTAACAAACGATACACAGAGGTCATATATTAATAAACATACGTCAGTCACGCAACCATCCACAATGATCAATTACGACACGAGGGTTTCGATGAGCTGATAGCATCAGCAGTATCATTGATAACATTAAGATATTGCCGTTAAACTAGGCTTTATGCCATTCCAGCAACTTCGTCTGCGTCACATAAGGGGCTGTCCATTAATCACGTGAGGCTTGAAAGGGGGGGGAGGGGTTTGATAAAAATCACGAAAATAACACAAGGGGGAGGGGGGGTGTAGTAAGATATCTCGTGTATTTATTTTTTCGTCAAACGCGCGATTTTTAAACAAATATTAAGCGGCACGGCGCGAAAATTTTAAGATTCGTTGTAGATACTAAAAATACACGTGATGTTGAGAAGGGGGAGGGGGGGTGGTCTTAAACCTCACTACGTATCACCGATGGGGGAGGGGGGGTTAAAAAATGCTAAAAAAAGATCACGTGATTAATGGACAACCCCTAAGTGAATTTTCTTACCGTCCAAACCTTCCCTGGACTTCTACGAATATTTCACGATTAAAATTAGCCAAATCGATTCAGTCGTTCTCGAGTTTTAGCGAGACTAACGAACAGCAATTCATTTTTATATATATATATAAGATAAGATAAGATAAGATATAAGATAAGATAAGATAAGAGAAGATATAAGACAAGTAGGTCCGCGCAACTTCGTCTGCGTCACATAAGTGAATTTTCTCACCGTTTAAACCTTCCCTGGACTTCTACGAATATTTCAAGATTAAAATAAGCCAAATCGGTTCAGTGGTTCTCGATCGAGTTTTAGCGAGACTAACGAACAGCAATTCATTTTATATATAAGAAGATTTAGACCACTATAACTCGAACTACTCCTTAACAATGGCGAATTCAGTAACAGGAAAATAGTATTGCTATTGGTAACGCAAACTGTATGTGAATATGAAAATATCGATGTAATTACCACTAAGATAAAGTTCGTCCACATATTTATCCAGGCCGCCATCATAAATTGTACGACCAGGAAACACACATCGTAAATTACTTTGATAATAAAATCGACGTAATTTTCTCGAACATATTGAATAACTATAGCAAACAACAAAGTATAAAAGAAATCGTTTTAAGCTGTTTTTTTGTCCCTATGTACGTTTAACCCTTAAATGCATGGTTTTTTATTGCGGCCTGGAAAAAATGTTTCCTGGTAGGTATTTAGGTACATATAACAATAAAATAGATTTGCCGCCGAAACTTGCATAATTTCTTTTTTGATATTTTTTTTTATATTTATTATCTATGGTCGTCAAAGTGCTTTCGGAAACACATACCACACAACTTTAATAAAATAAGTGAAACGTGGTATGTATACATTTGGCAACAAGATTCACTTAAGGGTTAAATCTTGAAAACTACGCAATGGATTTTGATGCGGTTCTGTTCAGTACGGTGATTCGAGAGGAAAGTTTATGTGTAATATTTATTTATTTATTTATGAGTTTTCTACGAAGAATACACTAAGTTAACACTTTGATTATATAAGCAATAACAAAAAAGAGTATGTGCATCTTTATGCAAATTTAAACAATAAAATTTGAAGAATAGTGTTCCGAGTAAAAATAAAATTATAAATATTTAATAACATCAAATTTATTTCATTAGGAACATTGTAATTTAAGATAAAATGTAGAGAAACACGATAGTAGAGAAACACTATAATTCAGAGGATAATTGCACATTTTTCTGCCTAATTGCTATGTAAACCCACCCTCTGTGACACAGATGAATTTACACCTGTTACCTAGTATTAAATAATCGGTCTATTGTTACAGATTATAATCGAGACTCGATCGGTAACATGAAGCGGCTAACATAATGAAACATTATTCAAATGGTCACATAACGATACATGATTATTTTATGATGTACTTTGCGAAATGGAAGAGAGCCGCCGTTGTACTACTAGTCGTCTGGATCGTTGTCACATACTTAGTTATATCGCCGTTAAGGTAAGGAGCTGTATTTTTAAATGTTAAAATATTCCTAAACTATTGTGTGATATGTGGTGAAGTAATATTCTCAAAGTATCCGTACTTGGTAAAAAACAAATGACTGTGGTCTTGTAATAAGATACGCTGTACCTTTAATGTTGTGGTCGGAATGATTAGATAATTTCTGCTTCTTTGAGAAAGGCTATCGGTAGAGATATCAAAAATGAAAAAAAACTTGAGAGGTGTCAAGGGACACCCGGATGGAACGAAGTTCCTTTTGATTAATTAGTGAGGGAATTGTAATAAAATTTTATTTTTTATAGAAAGAGAGAGAGACGTTTTAAACTAACTAATTATTATAACTTAAATAAAATATTTTGATCACAGTGCCATCTAGCATTAATCATATAAAACAAAATAAGGAATTGTTTTAAAAGATTTTAATCACAGCGCCATCTAGCGATAATCATCTAAAACAAAAAAAGTGTCGTGACAACTTTTTCATAAGAATTTCCGTCTAGCCCCCTTTCGATAACGCGCGATAAGGAACTTCGTTCCAAAAGTTTCTGTTCTCTGATTGGACTGAATTAAGATGGTATTAGGATTAGCTCTTTGACCAATATTTTAGTTGCAAATATGCAGATCTGCATAAATCATTTATTTCAGCACTACACCCATTTGGTCATTAACACCAATAAAACCATCATTCAACAAATATCAATTACCTTTAAGAAGTTTAATTCCAACATTCTTTTTCATACTGACGACGTTGAACCTGATTGTTGCTGTAATGCAACAAGTTGACTGACGTCACCATTCCGTAATATTTGTATTCAAAACAGGCATCGATGAGATTCTTTTTCTTGAACGCTGAGGACAGGAATGCTGAGCTATTTCTGTTCACAACAAAAATGTAAACACAGGCACCTGTTGCATCATTTTGAGTCCTTAGTGAAGTTTTGACAGGGCTATATCTGGGTACAAGTTGTATCAGAGATATAATGTTGTTTCTTGTCATACAAGCAAATGCCAATGAGTTATGAAATGGCAGAATAAAATATACGATTAAAAGATAAGGAACGTGTTTTAAAAGATTTTGATCACAGCGCCATCTAGCGATAATCATCTAAAACAAAAAAAAAGTGTCGTGACAACTTTTTCGTAAGAATTTTTTCCGTCTAGCCCCCTTTCGATAACGCGCGATAAGGAACTTCGTTCCAAAATATGTCAAACAAAAAATGCAACATAAGTACTTGCCGCCCTAACTACCTACAGCTAAAAATCGCCTGTTTCTACTTTCTTGGTATCTTTCAGTATATAGTTCTAAACTTAAAAGCTTTTAAAAACAATCTTCGTAGTCTAGTTGAGTGGTGCCTGGTCTACATATCTCTAATCGGGGCGGCGCGACGGTAAAGAGTGCCATGGGCGTAACGCGTCGCGCCCTCCCTCATAATCCCGTGCTGGGTTCTGGCCGAGGCCGGGGTTCGGACGCTGAGTGTGAGCGGTTGGAGGTTTTAGTGCGGTTCAACTCCCACATACCGGTGATCCGGTGGTTTCCTCCAACTAAAAAAAAAAAGAACATATCTCTAATTTCTTATTTGTACCATGTTAAATTGTTAAAACTGTTCATCGGTAGTTCCGTGACTAGGAAATGGAGATGCATTTATATGTAACATATATGTATATGCTTATCTTCATGATAACTAACTTGTTTGACCACATTTGTTTGTGCAAATGTTAGCGGTTGCACGTTACATATTTCACTGTTCTATTATCACTTCATAGTATAAAACTATATACATGCGACTTTAAAAGATATAATGATTCAAGAGGAAGATTTATGTGTATAATTAGTACAAAGTTGTTTTCTCTGTCCCTATCTCTATGTATGGGGTGTCGCGACGGGAAAGTGTGCCGCAGTGCGTAATGCGTCGCGCCACCCCGCACCCGTGCTGGGTTCTGGCCTCAGCCGGGGTTCGAACGCTGAGTATGAGCGGTTGGAGGTTTTAGTGAGGTTCAACTCCCACATACACTACCCGCGGGGCGGGTGGGGATCCGGCGATTTCCTCCAACTAAAACAAAAAAAAAATCCCTATGTATGCTTAAATCTTTAAAACTACGTGATTAATTATGATTCTAAATACATGGAATGATCAAGAAGAAGGTTTATGTGTCTAATAAACTCTAATATATGCATAATATAGTAAAGAAACACCGATAATTTTAGTGGATTTTGAGGTGTATGTAAATAAGCACATTTGTCTGCGCTTACAATTATTGCAGATGTTGTCTTAACCGTGTCAGCTAGTTCCATATTAATTTATCTACTTTACTAATTGTGTCTTCATTTATAAACATAAAATTGTTAGTAATTGTAATATGTTATTTCATTATTGTGACCTTTGTTTCCAAAAAAAACACGATTGTCTTAAAGATGGCCTTAATACGAAATAATCAGACGTGTTTTTAATTAGTTCTGCTTAAAATGCGTTTCTAATTAGTAAACCCTGAATTGTTTCCTTGAATATGCAAATAGTTTTATCAATAGGTAATATTTTTGAAACTCAGTTGTGTAACTAATTTGATCCAAATGTTTGTTTAAAACTGCATTCATTTTCTGAACTGTTCATCTTCAAAAAAGGGAAAATAAGTCCTCAAGAGTAGGCAGCGGCGCTACAGTATCCCGATATTGCATAGATCGATGAGTGACAGTAACTATTTCAATCAGGTAGCGCATCGGCTTGTCTGCCAGCAAGGCAATAAGAGTTTTAGCCACGTGGTAACTTCTTAAAAAGTAAAAGGCACAATTATTGCGTTTTCATTTATAAATAGAGTTTCGTTTGTGGTGGACGAATGGTTACCCCATATGCAGGTCCAGACATGACCCTCAATTACGAATCTATTTGAAACAGAACGCATCGAAATGTCATACATTGAACTCGTATAAAACACATGTCGTCACCGTCCCGTGAAAGTCCCGATCCGGTTTTTACTCTTTATAACATGTAATCCGAGCAGTTTCCGACAATAATGCTTGTCGGATGCATGAACGCTGTGAAACGATTAGCGTGGCTTGTTGTTATCGCTATGTTCTATTATGTTTTTATATTGCATTTTTATATTATAACTGGGCGTATTGTTATTTTGATTCGGTTGGTGGTAAATAGCAAGAGTTATATTTCACCATTGTTATTGTATAGCTTTTTTTTTTTTTTTTTTTTTTTTTTTTTATTGCCACGTAGGCAGACGAGCTAACGGCCCACCTGATCGTAAGCGGTTACCGTCGCTCATGGACCTCTGCATTGCCAGAAGACATTGCGGGGCCGCTACCTACGGCCTACCCTTAAGGACTCTCTTCAAGCTGTGGATTTAGAATGGATTTAAAACCTCAGTGTTCCTGGAGCGCTATAACGATTTCCCTAGCATTGCAAAGTTTCAAATTGTAAATGTATATTGTGTGTTCATTAGATGTTTTTCTTTATTTCTTTCTTTCAATAATTGTTAAGTTTGACAAGTTGTACCATAAGTATCACTCTTGCGGTGTCCACCATTGTTGTCCAAATTGTGATATAGATAAGAGTCGATTATCATTGATCTTCCGTCGACACATTAGGTCTTCTGCCTGTGTGTCAAAAAAAAATCAAATACATACTTATTGTAATAACACAGGTCTACAAAAAAAATATTTTTATTTGGTGCCGCTAACTTTATGTTATTATTTGGTTAATTAGTCCCCAAGACGTCGTGGGAAACTGTTAAATTCGCGAAGCTACGTTCAGGTTTGTACCGATCGATCATAACCTAAAAAATGTATTTTATAATACTTAATGTTATTATAATCAATTATTTTTATTTTTTTTTAATAATAATATCGATATGTCGTCGTGAAAGTGTTGTGTAAATTATAATCCATGTCTAGAAAACCTATAACAGATGCAGAGAAGAAGACATACGTTGATTACTTTAATATAGAGATGAAGGCTCTGGACAAACCATATGTTCCAAAAATTGTGTGCAATTTGCGTAATGAAAATTTAAGACAGTGGGCAAACGGTAGGTAAACGTAATCATTTAAAGTATAGTGTGCCGATGATTTGGACAGAACCAAAAAATAACATTGATGACTATTATTTTTGTGTTGTAACTTGTACAGAAAATTACTTATTTGAAAGGTCATTAAAAAAAAAGTACTTCAGTTATTGTTTTAATTTTTTTTTTCATTTGAGAATACAATATCCCAATTTATTTTTTATGCAGTCTTAAAAATGACATCGTATAAATGGCGACTCCCATTGCGCATACACTGATGATGTCGATTTTTGAAATTCGTATCCACTCTTCGCAGCATATCAATCGGTATGTTGGTAATAGCGTCGCGAATGTTGTTCTTGAGGTGTGCTATGGTTCGTGGTCGATCGATATAAACCAGGGATTTCAAATAATCCCATAAAAAGAAATCGCATGGAGTCAAATCTAAAGAGCGTGCCAGCCATTGGAGATCGCCTCTGAGAGAGATGAAGCAGTCGGGGAAATGTTGTCGCAACAAATTCATTGAGTCTCGTGCTGTGTGTGCTGTGGCTCCATCTTGCTGAAACCACACGTTCCTAACGTTCATCTCTTCGAGTCTTGGAAGAAAAAATCCTCGATCATGTTCCTGTAATAAGCTCTATTCACGGTAACTGCGCGTTCGTTTTCTTCAAAAAAATAAGGACCAATTATTCCCATTACCGACATCGCACACCAGACAGTAACTCCACAGACACTTCCACACTCCCGAAATGAGTTAACCCACGACAGAATCAAATTACGGCCAGGAACGAGTCTGTAAGGAGGAATTTCAAAGCGAGATTTCACACTTGCAAAATCTCGAAAACTACACGTAGCATTCATAAAGTAAGTATCAATTTTTTATTAGAGTACCGAACGTACTTGAAATCAGTTTTACTTTTAGCGGCACCAAAATCATTGTAGGCCTGTGTAATTATATACTTATGATAATTATCATCTAGTAAATTGTCTCGTTGCAGTACTTATGGTTGTCTCTTTTATACTCGTGTAATTTTATTCATTGCTGTCTCTGTCATTCGATTTATTATCGATCTTCTTATTTGTAAATCTATGAAAATAACCATTATTCAAAATAACCTATAGTCGTTATGATGCTGTCAAACTCACTAATCTAAGGGCTCAGAGTCAAGTAACAGGTGCTGTCTACAATATACTCAGTTGTTGACTGAAATAGCACCCAGCATTCCAATCTCGACGCCCAAGAAAAGGAATTTCATCAATGATTGTTTTGATTAGAAAATGTTTTGGGACTGTGACAGATCTATTTACGCAAGTCATAAAAAGCTACTGAGTTTGAATTCGACCTCGTTTTCATTACATAGGGTAAAACAATATCGCTTCCCGATGTCTGTCCTCATGTTTGCTTAAATCTTTATAATTACTACTGTAGTAATAATGCATGCATAATATGAGTAAAGAAACATACAGGGTGGATCTGTAACTTTGGACCTGTTGAAATAATATTTAGAACCACTTTTATTTTAGAAATTGGATAAAAAAAAAATTCATCATAGTATGGAAGTCCGCTGTGGCGACCAATAATAACGCGCGAGATCCTGAATCGCGGTTACGACATTTCCAGAAATCTACTACAGTGGGCTTCGGCCTGACCGGGCATACACTACCTCGCCCGGTCGGAGATCTCCCTTTGACCATAAGTCCACTGTAGGTACCCACATCCGCAACGATAGTCGTACGTTTTCCATACAATGTTAAAACAAAAAAGTTTAACTGATTCAAAAAATAAAATTGTTGACCGCTGACCCTAACGATCTCTGAATCTTTGTGACGCTGACGAAGTTGCACTAGTCAACTGTACTGATTTCTTACAGGTGCAACGTAAACCTAGATGAGTCACTGGACCTACAAGAGAGGGTCAAACGGATGTCCTCCGAGTTGGAGACGTTGAAACATAGACACAGTAATCTCATAGCACAGATCAAGAAGTCTTCCGGGTGAGTTTGTGTACACGTATCAATTAGCTATAATGAATGTAGGTAAAGTTAATTTATTTAAATAATCCAAATTCAGTCTGTTCTGTTAAGTAGTGGCGATTTAGTGTAGTGGGATTTTTTTTTTAGTTTTGCTCATTGTAATTGTGTGCTTAGAGGAAACAGCAGCAGGTAACGATTATCTTTACAAAGACTAATCCTGTAACATTCATTACTGCCCACTGCCATGTATTTGGACAGAAAGAAATCTCTGGTCGTCCAACCGTCTCGCAGGTGGGTTATGTGGTAGTAGAACCGTGCTAAAACCTCCTGCAGCTCACCTCCTGTCCAAATCCCGGCAGGACAGAACCCAGTACGAGATTGTGCGTTTAGGTCTCCTCAGTAGAGGGATCAGGTATAGTCCACAATGCTTGTCCAATGCTGGTTTGACTTAACATATCTTCAAAGGTTTTGTAATGCAAGTTTCCTCCTGATATTTTTAATTCCTACGATCGATTTCCATTCAAAGTAACCAACAATATAATATTTTCTTTCAGACTTAATGGTAATCTCAAAGACATAGACACAGGGTCCCTCAATCTAGAAGCGGGTCAGGGTCCCACGGAGGAATACGAGAATCTCAGAAGAAGGATCTATTCTAACACCAAAGAGTTTTGGTACTACGTTAACCATGAGCTCAGTCAGCTGTTACAAGATCCTAACAAAGACGCGAAGATACAAACGATTTTGGAACAACTGTCTGAGAGGAAAAGGTCGGTTTTTGCTTGTTTTATTTGCATTTGAGTTTTTGACTATAGGTTTACAAATGCAGTTGACACTTTTTATGTTAAATTGAAAATACATTTTTTTTCTGATTAAATACTTTTTGTTGAGTTATATTTTTTCATGGAATAAGAGAAAAGTTTTGTTTGTTCAATCCTGTTTACTTAACTTAGAATACCCAACAAGGACATTTAAATAAGAAATATAAAAGAACACAATAATTATCTAACTACAGCCACAACTAATAACAATAAAAACAATATCTTAACAAGGAGTGCCGAAGACAGTTAAAATGACCGTAAAACTAATACATTATCGTTTTTCTTGTTTTATTGGTCGTTAGTTTTTTATTGATGTAGTAACTTGATTATTATACAGGGTGTTAAAATTCGATGAAACAATACTTTCACAGCAAATAGTATACTTGATGTAGAAGCCATCCACCAAGTCTGGATTTTCTAGGCATAATATATCATAAGTTATAACTAATCAAAACTATGTGTTAATTTGTGCATGATCAACCCTACCGTACTGACCTACACCAACAGCTAAATACTTAAGCTGGCTAGTCACCTCTTGTATCATAGAACATTGTAATAATACACGGGACAAAAATCACATTCTAAACAGGATACATGCGCATGTGTGCGTGAAAATAGATATAGCACGCTAAATGTAGGTCAGGGTAGGGTTGACAAAAATAATACAAAATAATAATTTTTCAACTTTGTCTGGAAAAATAACTAACTAGTAACTATGGGGACGGAGCGACGGGAAAGAATGCCGATGGCGTAACGCGACGCGCCGTCCCTCCAAACCCCTTGCTGGGTTCTGGCCTCAGCCGGGGTTCGGACGCTGAGTGTGAGCGGTTGGAGGTTTTAGTGCGGTTCAACTCCCACATACGGTGATTACCTCCAACTGAAAAAAAAAACTAGTAACTATCTCTGTTTCAAAAGTATGTGTATATAATTTGAAATGTGATATAGATTAAGCCCTTAACGTATTGTTTAACCGGGCACCAACACCCTGTATAGTGACAATGTTTTATCAATATTAAAAGTTTGATTAAAATAGTTGACCCGCGCAACTTGGCCTACATCACAAATACATGTAGTTTTTACATAAAAACCAATGTCTAATTTCATTATAACAATTATAATATTTTATATATTAGTAGACTAGTATAGATTGTATTACTTCTAAAATACCAATGATAACTTTGTAATCGAAGCCGAGGAAACCAACAGATTAATTTGGGTATTAGGTATTAAATCGGTAGGCCATAGGAACTCCTGTACTAAATAAGACAAGATTCATCATGTTTGGGCTCGTTTTACTTGTCTCAACTAGCACTGCATCTACATAATATCCACAATCTTCAAAGCTTGTATTTAAAAAAAAATATATTTTAATAAAATTATTCTCTTTCAGCACATTACTATCGGATCAAGAGAAACTGCCCAATCTGGATGGGTACCAAGATTGGAGGCAGTTAGAAGCAGCCAATGTCAGCGACCTGGTGCAAAGAAGACTTCACTACCTACAGAACCCTTCAGATTGCAGAGAAGCTAGAAAACTTATATGCAATTTGAATAAGGTAAAATAAAAAAGAATGACTTTTTATTGTTATGTGTGACAAGCTAACGGGCCACTTGATCATAACGAGGTGTCTTTATACTAGTAAAAGTGACAAAACGAAATTTTACAGGAGTGCCATTTGAATGTTTTAAAGTTAGGTAACTTTGCTAGCATTTATACCAATTTAGGAGATTCTGTCTCTGAAAATAAAGGTATTTTAATATAACATTTTTAGGATATAATGATTTAGTAATATTAAGATTTAGTTTTGTAAAGAAAACGGTTAAAATGCTAATCGTACGACAACATTTCCAAAATAATTCAACGATCAAGTGACGATTTCATTCTCTTGTTTGGTAAAGTAAAAAAATATTTGTCACATTTCCAGATTTAACTATCAATGTAAAGACAATAGACGTATAACTGATAATTTGATTTAGACAATTTATAGGTTATCGGTTCAATAACCTTTACTCTTTTATTATCATACATTACAGAGGTTCTAAACATTGACAAAACATAACAGTTATAATTCATACGGAGTTGTTTTTTATGCATCGGTGATCCCGTACCGGAAGATGTAATATAAATGAAATGATATGACGCCCTATTTGTCAATAAGGAAATTGTAGAAATCTAAAATATATTATAAAGGCGAAAGTTTGTAAGTATGGATGGATGTATGGATGTTTGTTACTCTTTCACGTAAAAACTACTGAATGGATTTGAATGAAACTTTACCACAATATAGCTTATACATCAGAATAACACATAGGCTACAATTTTTAATAATACGGGACGAACCTGAAGCCACGCGAACGAAGTCGCGGGCAAAAGCTAGTAATAATATATATCAACGAATAATACTAGTGTATTTGAATGCTTTAAATTTATCCGTTAATAATGATTATACACATTCAAAAATACTTCTTCGACCTTCAAAAAAATTAATAGAATTCCACGTGAAATTTCTGAAAATATGAAGTCGGTAGTTAAAATTTTTTTGTTGATTATTACTCGTTAGATGAAATTTAATGAATAAAACTTGAATTTCGACGTTTACTTTTATTTACTCTATTATGTTTCTTAAAGAGATTTGATCCTTAAAGGGAACTATCCATTCATGCAATAAAAGTACAGGGTGTGATTTTTTCGTATTGTAACAGATTTGATTCCCGGGTGAACTAAGAAACTAAAAAAAAACTTTGATTAAAAGATATCTTATATTTTTTTTCCTAACGTAACGCGCGATAAGGAACGTTTTTTAAAAGATTTTGATCACAGCGCCATCTAGCGATAATCATCTAACACAAAAAAAGTGTCGTGACAACTTTTCGTAAGATTTTTTCTCGTCTAGCCCCCTTTCGATAACGCGAGATAAGGAAGTTCGTTCCAAAAGCTATGAATGCAGTTTAGTTTATTTTCAACAATAAAGGAATATTTTCAGTAAAATTTGCTAAAATCATTATTTCAACTACTTTTCCTGAAGGGGGCGTTTCAAAATTCCTCCCTTTATAAACGCAACTTTAGCATTACTGTTATTTTTCAGGGCTGCGGTTTCGGTTGTCAACTACACCACATAGTGTACTGCCTGATATTCGCGTACGCCACCGAAAGAACATTAATATTGAACTCCAAAGGGTGGAGGTATAACACAAAGGGGTGGGAATACGTGTTTCATCCCATATCTGACAGTTGTTTGACAGCTTACGATGACAAAGTCTCTCCTTGGCCAGGTATGAAGTTTTTTTTATCATGTAATGTAAACAATCAGTTAGTAAATGAATATAGGATGATGACGATAATTTTTCTTTCTTTTGCTTCACCTTATCCCATTTAGATGGGGTCGGCGCAATATGTCTTCTCTTTTCACTCCTTTCTATCATTACATACATCATCAGTCACACCACAAACCATCATATCATCCTTCGCACAGTCAGACCATCTTTTCTTCGGCCTCCCCTTCTCTTACATCCATCCACTTTTAAATTAATCATTCGTCTTGTTACATGGCTTTCATCCCTTCTCATCACATGCCCGTACCAACCTTACCGTTTGCTCCTTAACTTGTCACAGACCGGCGCCACTTTCAAACTTCCTCTTATACAGGGTGGATCTCAATCTGACGTTGGGTGAATGACCTGTTGAAATAAAACTTAGAACCACTTTTATTTTAGGAATTGGATAAAAAAAAATTATCACAGTATGGAAGTCCACAGCGATAGTCGTATGTTTTCCATACAATGTCAGAAAAAAAAGTTCAACCGATCCGAAAAATAAAAAAAAATTGGTTGCCTGTAAAGTCGGTATACGGGCGAAAGTTTTACGTGACAACGACTCGGGCATGGTTAGCCCGCCTAAGAGCGAGAGAGACAGACATAAGAAGTGACGCGGCACGCGTGCCTCTCACTCGCTCTCATTGTGAGCGCATAACGTGAGCGGAGCGTAACGCAGTGAAGTGAAGTGTCACCCGGCAAACCAGTTTATAAGACGTTGTCACGTCAAAATGGTGCTAAGTTGTATTTCGACAGGTCATTCACCCCACGTCAGATTGTCCAAAGTTACATATCCACCCTGTATACTCATTCCTCACTCTGTCCGGCCTGGTGACACAACACATCCATCTCATCATTCGCATCTTGGTTGAGGTATAATAAGTAGTACGAAAATGTGCGGTTTGCAACATGACTTAAGATAATAAGAGAAAAATCTATACTGACATTATAAAGCTGAAGAGTTTGTTTGTTTGAACGCGCTAATCTCAAGAACCACTGGTCCGATTTCAAAAATTCAGTGTTGGATAGTATATTGTATCCCTCTGTGACGCAGACGAAATTATGCGGGTCAACTAGTATTATTATAAAACTACATAAATGAAAATTTTAAAATACCTTTACCCTTTTTTTTTTCAGTATCATACGACGCGAAAGTAGTATCGTTACCATTCATAGATTCAATATCACAGAAGCCAAAGTTCCTGCCGCTAGCCATACCAAAAGATTTAGCACACAGGTGAGTTATAGCACATTTAGAAGTTAACTTGTTTTTATTGGAACAAAGTTCCTTATCGCGCGTTATGAAAGGGGGCTAGACGGAAAAAAATCTTACGAAAAAGTTGTCACGACACTTTTTTGTTTTAGATGTTTATCGCTAGATGGCGCTGTGATCAAAATATTTTAAAACAATTCCTTACTTTGTTTTATATGATGAATGCTAGATGGCGCTGTGATCAAAATATTAAACACGTTCCTTATAGCGCGTTACGAAAGAAAATAAATTTTTATGAGATACATTTTAATCGAAAGGAACTTCGTTCCATCCGGGTGTCCCTTGACACCTCTCAAGTTTTTTAAATGTTTAAATAAAGTTAGTTTTAATGTTTTAAAAAAATATCAAAAGGATTTCCTTCTCTTCTTTTTTGAAACCTTCACGAGAATAAAATAACTGTTGTACTTGATTGAATTAAAATGGTGTTCTGTTTTTATTGCTCCGTAGGTTGATGATTTAATCGAATGTGATAGTTAGGATAGGCAATGCTTATTTGCTTTTATTTATCACACACTACTGTTAAAATGCTATTCTTTGTCTTTATTGTACACATAACATTTATTTAACACATTAACATAGAAATTAAAAACATATATGACGAGCATATAATGCTGCGCTTATATATTTACTTACCAACGCCCAACACACGTTAAAAACAAATATCGGTGAAAGCCATTCGTAAACTTACCGTTGTTGACAAAACATTACGTAAACTTACCATTGTTGACAAGCCAATACGTAAACTTACTATTGTTGACGAGCCAATACGTAAGCTTACCATTGTTTTCGAGCCAATACGTAAGCTTACCATTGTTAACGATCCAATACGTATACTTACCATTATTAGCGAACCAATAAGTATACTTATTATTGTTGGTGAGTCAATACGTATACTTACCATTGTTGGAGAGTCAATACGTATACTTACCATTGTTGACAAGCCAATACGTATACTTACCATTATTAGCGAACCAATACGTATACTTACCATTGTTGGAGAGTCAATACGTATACTTACCATTGTTGACAAGCCAATACGTAAACTTACCATTGTAAACGAGCCAATACGTATACTTACCGTTGTTAACAAGCCAATACGTAAACTTACCAAATTGTTGGCGAACCAATACGTATACTTACCATGACACATATCCCTCCCCCCGTCAGGATAGTCCGTTTCAACGGCGACCCGTCGTCGTGGTGGGTGGGCCAGATGCTGAAGTACGTGCTGAAGCCGCGCCTCCCCATGCAGCGAGCCATCAACGACACGCTCGCCAAGATGAACTTCAAGTCACCTATTGTCGGGTCAGTCCTTATTTTTTTACAAGCTTTATATTAACTTGCACTGAATGTGACTATGCATGTTCGGGTGGAATCTTGCAAGATAAATTTAACAAATTTCCCGGTTTTGCGATCGAGATGACATTTTTGACGTAGATGTATATCGGTGACAATGTAATAATATGACAAAATGGCGTTGATCTGATGATGGATTCGGAGGTCATAGGAACTCCTGTACTAAATAAGATACACCTGTTGTGTTCGAGCTATTGTAACACTGTAAATTCATAGAGGTTAAATACAAGTATATATCGGTTCAGCACTGTTTGCATCTTATTCTAGCTATTTACCTACCAATACATCTATTTACTAGATAAAAAAATATAAGAAATTCGTCGAAAAAAAATCTAATTATAGGGTGGGCGATCTAACGTTTGCATTTTGAACTACTGTTTATTTAGAGAATGACAGCTCAAATGTCATTCAATATGTGTTCATAATTTAGTTAAAGGTTTGACATTTACGAAATGGGACGCTATACGCTTGAACAAAATTGATTGGCTTATGTCAATAAGCAAAATTGTCGCATCTGGGGGCGGAAAATCCACACGTCACCATTGAGAAGCCAATACACCCACAATGAGTTACGGTTTGGTGTGGGTTTTGGTTCCGGCGCCATCATTGGACAATGAGCAAGGAGCCGCCGTTACGATCAATGGCGAGCGTTACCGTGCCATGCGAACACGAATTTTTGTTTCCAAAAGTTGAAGAGTATGACATGGACGACATTTGGTTCCAACAGGATGGCGCAAAGGATGCAAACTTTATATGGCCCACCCCTTATATTTTTTCACAATCATTCAACAATTAAAGAAACTATTTAACAAGGCAAGTTTTACGTATCTCATCTTTAAGAAGGAAAGCCGTTACGTACCTTGATACAAATCTACACCACACAATTCTAACTTTTATTCCCTCACAACAGAGTCCACATTCGTCGCACAGACAAGGTGGGCACAGAGGCAGCGTTCCATCACATACATGAGTACATGTCACATGTCAAGGATTATTACGATCAGCTGGAGTTGACGCGATCGGTCGACGTGAGAAGGGTGTATCTAGCTACGGATGATGCTAATGTAAGTGTTGTTATACAGGGTGGATCTGTAACTTTGGACTATCTGACGTGGGGTGAATGACCTGTCGAAATACAACTTAGCACCATTTTTATTTTAGGAATTGGATAAATAAAAAATGTCATCGTAGTATGGAAGTCCGCAACGATAGTCGTACGTTTTCTATACAATGTCAGAAAAAAAGTTTAACTTATCCAAAAAGTAAAAATGGTGCTATATTGTATTTCCGCAGGTCATTCACCCCACGTCAGATTGTCCAAAGTTACAGATCCACCCTGTAGTTTCGATAGGAGAAAATCGATCGATTTAGATACTGTGAGAATTAGGACTTTCCTAGGACCCCAGAGGATATTGCGCCAAAGCTCAGCGCACACCCTTCGTAAGCAAGCGTAAGCAAGTCGTAAGTTGCGCTCCCGTTATCACAACGCCTTCGCCGATATAGAAGCTACTAAACAGCGCGAAGGTCGGAAGTTCGTAACAACCTATTACTGCACGCTGCTGGGCTCAGGTCTCCTCAGAAGAAGGATTAGGCATATAGTCCATCACGCGACCCAATGCCCCTTCCGATGAGTAGGTTTCCTCACGATGAAGAGTTGTAAAAATATCTTTTTACAAGCAATGCATGCAACTATGTAAGTTCAGGTGAAATCTTGCCGATTGATCTGACATTTTGTACGTAGATGTATATCGCGTGACAATGCAATAATATGACAAAATGGCGCTGATCTGATAATGGATTCTGAAGGTGGGCTAACACCGGTACTTCATTAGATAGACTTGTCGTGTGATCATGTGATCTTAAAAGCTATAGTCATAAAATCTTTACCCATTTCAGGTCTTAGAAGACGCTCGTCAAAAGTATCCAGGCTACACGATCCTCGGCGACCCCTCCATAGCCAAGACAGCCGCCACGCATCGTCGCTACACGCCGCTCTCTCTCACCGGGCTGCTGGTGGACCTGCACATGCTGGCCATGTGCGACTACCTCGTCTGCACCTTCAGTAGTCAGGTGAGCAGCTTCACCGCCCTGTAGACGTCCAATGCTGGACATAGGTCTCGCCCAAACCTCGCTACAACGCTGGTCCATATCTTTCTTTATATCGTTAATACTGTAAGGGGTGGGCCATATAAAGTTTGCACTTTCCAAAAGTTCGACTGTCATGTTGGCTGTGTGGCATGTTGCGCCATCCTGTTGAAACCAAATATCGTCCATGTCATACTCTTCAATTCGTGTTCGCATGGCACCCATCCCACCAGCCATGGCGCCGGGCTGGTAATGTGACGATAACGCTCGCCATGGACCGTAACGGCGGCTCCTTGCTCATTGTCCAATGATGGCGCCGGAACCAAAACCCACACCAAACCGTAACTCATTGTGGGTGCATTGGCTTCTCAATGGTGACGTGTGGATTTTCCGACTCCGAATTTTGCTTATTGACGCTATGTCAAGGTGAAGATCCAAAGTGAAAATGGGCTTCATCTGAGAAGACCAAACTTCGAAAATCATATGAAAATCATCTTCGGCCAAACGATCTTCTGCCCATTGGGCGAACCGAAAACGTCCCATTTCGTAAATGTCAGACCTTTAACTAAATTATGAACACAAATTGAATGACATTTGAGCTGTTATTCTCTAAATAAACAGTAGTTCAAAATGCAAACGTTCGATTGGCCCACCCTATATGTACTTCAGCTGGCTCAAAGTTATAGATCCACCCTGTGTAATTTTACAAAAGTAAGCCATTATGAATTCAGTTCATCCTAACACTAGCCACTATAAAATCCATCATATTCACAATCAAAGTTTTAACAATAAAAACTCCACAGGTGGGTCGAGTGGCGTACGAAATGATGCAAATGAATCGAGTCGACGCTTCTAACAGTTTCTTCTCATTGGATGATATTTATTACTTCGGCGGACAGAACGCGCACGACAGGGTCGCCATTATGCAAAACAAGGGAGGAAATGATGATATATCTTTTGAGGTAATTTATATTTTTATTTACTTACTAGCTGACCCGCGCAACTTCGTCTGCGTTACAAAGGAGTTCAAACAGTACTCGGAATGCCGTCGCGTTATTATTTGCGCGGCCCGCAGTGCACCCACATATTTGTTGCGTTTTCTACTCGTGATAATTTCTAAACGAAAAGTCCGATCGGAATAAAACAAAAAGTAATTTACTTCTACATTAATACTCTTGATAACATAATACTTAATTTGGATAAGGGTTAATATAACGATACTCATGTAACGTTGAATCCAATCTCGGGACAAAATATTATTTTTATAAACATAAAAGCGGTTATTGTGACTAAACTATGATAGTTAGATATATGCTGTCGTGGACTTTTTTGTTTGTCTTACTAAGACCTAAAAATCCGTAGTACATCATTTTGTTCTACTGTCAATAATTTTTGCAGCGTACGCATAAATTATTGAATTTTGTATCATACTATTTAATAATTTTCAGGTGGGTGATAAAATAGGAGTGGCCGGTAACCACTGGAATGGCTACGGACGAGGTACCAACAAGAGAACCAATATGGTGAGTCTATTCAATTAAAATCTAGAAGCTTCCTTTAAAATTAAACTTTCGAATCCATGGATCGATTTATTCTTAAATTAAAAGATAATTATATTGTTAGATATATCATATATGTTATGCACATTACTACGTTGCATGTGTGTGTGGCTGCGCCCACCCCGCTCCCTTGCAATAATAAACCAGTGCGCATCTAACCGGTGTTTGATTAGCTTGTCCGCATACTGTCCTCATACGTAACATTGGCGACGAACAGAATATTACCTACGCATCACAAAAAAAAAAAGTGAAAGTGAAAATGTCGACACATCTTGGCATTTTATCTGCTTTTGATCACCAAAATCAAAATTGGAAAGCATATAAAGGTCGTATAATGCAATATTTCATCGCAAACGACATAAATCAGTCGACGGATTCGTTAGGCGGCAAGAGGAAAGCTATCTTATTGAGCGCACTCACCGAGGGTACCTATAAATTGGCAACGGACTTGGCCTTGCCAAAAGACATAACCGAGGTTCCCTACGAAGATCTTCTGTCACTCTTGGATAACCATTTTATACCGAAGAGTGTCGGATTTGGAGACCGGCACAACTTTTATGCAGCGTCGCAATTGGCAGATGAAACTTACTCACAGTGGGCGGCGAGACTGCGGGGTTTGACAGAGAAGTGCGGGTTCCTGAACGTGGAGGAAGCCCTTCGTGACAAGTTTATAATGGGTATGCAACCAGGGAAGGAAAAAGAAAAACTGTATACGCAAGATTTGGCAAACTTAACATTAGTTAAGGTTGTCGAAATATCGGAAAACATGAGTCGAGCAAATGCTGCAGCAGCTACGAGCGCAGGGGTGCCGCAACCGTCATCTGAAAATCAGTTTTTCAATATTTCTGCAAAAACGCAAAAGAAAAAAAATGACTTTAAATTGCAGTGTCGTGTATGTGGTTTTACAAATCATCGGTTTACAGATTGTAAATATGCAAAATATCGTTGTAAAAAGTGTAACGAAAAAGGACATTTACAAAAAATGTGCAAAAAAGTAAATTTTGTTGAGTTACAAAGCGGTGATAAGAGTGAGGATGATGACGGTAAGGTTTTTTATGTTCGTTCTCTTAAAGGTGAACCGATGATAGAAACAGTTTGTATAAACAATAAGTTGTTTAAATTTGAAATCGATAGTGGATCTGCAGTTACGGTAGTTTCAGAAAAGTTTTATAAAAAGTATTTTAACGATGTGCCATTGTCGAAAACTCATAAGCGGTTAAGAACATATAATGGAAACAACATTATTTGTATAGGTGTCATTAAATTGTTAGTACAATACAGCGGTCAAAGTCATCGGTTAACATTTTATATTGTGCAGGATGGAGGTCCCCCCCCTTTTGGGTCGAGATTTCATATCAAGTTTTAATTTACAATTATTACCAGTTAATTATTTAGGTTCAAACGCATACACACAGCATATACAAAACAAGTTTCCCGAACTATTTTCTGACAAATTAGGTACGTTTAACAAGTATGAAGTAAAATTGTTTTTAAAAGACAACGTCAAACCGGTTTTTTGTAAGGCGCGACCCGTTGCATTTGCACTACGGGACAAAATCGATAAAGAAATCGATAGGTTAGTTCAGTTAGGCATCTTGGAGCCTGTTGAGCATTCAGAGTATGCGTCACCGATCGTACCCGTCTTAAAAAGAAACGGATCTCTAAGATTGTGTGTAGATTATTCAGTAAGTGTGAATAAGCAATTATTAGTCGAGCAGTATCCACTTCCAACTATAAAAGAATTGTTTTCAAAACTTTACGGAGGTCAACAGTTTAGCAAATTAGACTTATCTATGGCATACAATCAACTGGTCCTGGAAGAGGAATCCAGAAATTTAACTTGCATTAATACAAATCGAGGACTTTTTAGATCAACGCGTTTAGTTTTCGGGTTGTCCAGTTCACCGGCTATTTTTCAGCGCGCAATAGAAAGTGTACTATCGGGGATAGATGGAGTTTTATGCTTATTAGATGACATATTAATCACGGGGAAAAACGAGATAGAACACAAACATCGGTTGAATGTAGTTTTGCATAAGTTGCAGGACGCGGGACTGACGTTGCAGAAAGAAAAGTGCGTTTTTTTTCAAGACCAGGTTTCTTATCTAGGTTATATAATTACTAAAGACGGGCTGAAAAAATCACCGGAGAAAATACGAGCTATGGTGGAGGCACCCACACCGACAAATGTAAGTCAGTTACAATCATTTTTGGGTTTAATCAATTATTATAGAAATTTTATACCAAATATTTCAACAATATTGAGTCCATTATACGAATTGCTCAAAAAAGGGTGTAAATGGGAATGGTCGGAGGTACATAGTAAGGCATTTGAACAAATTAAAGAAATGATGACGTCAGATCAGACTTTAGCACATTTTGATCCTAACGCAAAGTTAATTGTTACTGTCGATGCTTCCCCGACAGGGTTGGGGGCTATTTTATCACAGGTAGGACTAGATGCCATAGAAAAACCGATATCTTTCATATCCCGTACCTTAAATCAGGCAGAAAAGCGGTATGCGCAAATTCAAAAGGAAGCAACCGCTATTATATTTGCGGTGCGGCGCTTCCACCAGTACCTATACGGGAGGTCGCAGCCGTTTATTTTGAGAACAGACCACAAACCGTTGCTTTCAATTTTCGGCTTACAGAAAGGTATACCCGAGATGTCGGCTAACAGATTACAAAGGTACGCCTTATTTTTAAGTAATTATAACTATAAAATAGAATATATTCGTAGCACTTCGAACAGCGCAGATTATTTGTCTCGTGCGAGTCTCCCGCGGACAATGCACGCCTGTGCGTGTGCGGAGAGGTGCACGTGTTGTGACTGCGAGACGGCGTACGATCGCGCGACTTACGTTAATTTTGTAGTCGACGGCTCATTACCGATTACTTTAGCCCAGTTACGCGAAGAAACTTCAAAAGATGAGTTATTATCACAAATAATAAAATATATAGGTAACGGTTGGCCCCCAAAAACCAATGATTCGCGGTTAAAGCCATATTTTATGTGTAAAACACAACTATCTTATGAAAATGGATGCGTCATGAGAGGTCATAAAATTGTTGTACCGAAGTCGTTGTATAGTATAATTTTAAATGAATTACATGTTTCGCATTTAGGGATAGTCAAAACAAAAGCGGAAGCACGTTCTAGGATTTGGTTTCCCGGTATTGATCAAGCGATTGAAAAAATGATAGGGTCATGCGAAATATGTATACAGTTGAGACCATCCCCTCCGAGAGTTCCAATTGCTCATTGGGAATTTCCAACACACCCGTTTCATAGAATCCACATGGATTTCTTGGGGCCTATTAATGGTAATGTATATTTATTAATAGTAGATGCTCATACGAAGTGGGTGGAAGTTTATAACATGGGTACTGGCACATCTTCGCATGCAGTGATCGAAAAACTTTGTGATTTTATGTCACGATTTGGGTTACCGAAAACCGTGGTTAGCGACAATGGCACAGCGTTTTGCTCCCGCGTTTTTGAACGTTTTTGCGAGTCAAATGGAATATGTCATCTAACGTCTCCCGTTTATCATCCACCTAGTAATGGTCAAGCGGAAAGTTTAGTCAAAGTAGTTAAAAAAGGTATTAAATCTTGTATTTTGTCAGGCACGAAAAAAAAAAACACAAATGTACGTTTATTAAGATACTTGATGGATTATCGTAACTCAGTTCACACTACCACGGGTACCACGCCGTCCGAATTAGTATTTGGTCATAAACTCAGGTCTAGATTAGACTTAATCGAATCAAAATCATCGGCACCCTCGTCACCGCTAGTTTCTAATCGCATTAAAAATCAACAGTGTATGCATTCTAAATTAAACGAAAATAGAATAAAACGTCAGTTTAGTGTGAATGATATTATTTTGTTTAAAAAATTCATAAATAGCGTAAAAACAAACTGGTGTAAAGGAATAATTTATAAAAGGTTGGGGAAGGTGTTATATTTGGTCAAAGAATTAGATAGTGCAGTTATTCATAAAAGACATAAAAATCAAATCATACTTTACAAAGGAACAAGTATAAATGATGTAACTGCAGAGTATCCACCAACGACAACTACAGCCAAGCCATCACCGTCAGCATCGTCGTCTCCTATAGAAGTAAGCCCAATGCAATTAAGCACAACTCCAGTAGCATCACCTCCTGCTCAGCCAGGGTCAAGCCACACGCCCTATCCACTAGAGGCAATGGACAGCCCTATAGCTTCCACATCAACTCCACAGAATATTGCACTCAGGGAAAGGAGGGCGGAATTCTACGAGCCTATGTCACCGGTGGCTTCTAATGAAGATAATATGGTTTATAGGGATGCTCCCGAAACGCCGGAGAATGAGCAACCATCGATAAATGAGGAGGAATTCGTTGAAGCAGAAACGCGCTCAGAGGATACAGAAGTCACTCAGCCAGTAACGGAAACTATTCAAACCAAACGAAATTTGCGTAACCGACCCCATATATCTTTTAAAGTATATTTTTAGATATCATTTAATTGAAGCAGTTATTATTATATGTAATTTTAGAGTTAGTGTTACTAATATTGTTGTAATAGAGGGAGGAGTGTTAGATATATCATATATGTTATGCACATTACTACGTTGCATGTGTGTGTGGCTGCGCCCACCCCGCTCCCTTGCAATAATAAACCAGTGCGCATCTAACCGGTGTTTGATTAGCTTGTCCGCATACTGTCCTCATACGTAACATATATGAAATACACAAATGTAAGGTAAAACGTCTTTAAATTATTGAAATGTCTTAATGGGACTTTAGTTGCAAATTATTGTTCCGTCTCTTTTATTCCTCATTTTGTCCTTCTCTGCTTCATACGTTTCGTTTCACTCATAATTTTACGTTCCGATCCTACGAATCTAAGAATAGGAGTACTTTCCTTTCAGTTTCCATACCCTAAGGTTGTTGCCTGGAAGAAATCGCTATAGCGATAAGGCCGCCTATATTGTACTACTACTACTATATGCTGTATTAGTTTTTAAATTAATTGGTGTTTTTTGGTACAATAAAGTATATTCTATTCTATTTAATTTAAATTGATTTATAGTAAAAAGTATATAAAATCTGTTTGTTGTAAGTTATTGGTTCTTTCTAAATGTTAAAATATCAATATTTTGTCTAACATAACATTTTAATTTCAGAACGGTCTCATCCCATGGTACAAAACGGCGGATCACTTAGTACTGTATCCGTTTCCGGAATACAAACAGGTCCCACTATACTCTGATGCACTGAAGAACACGTTATAATATACATTCATTTAGGTTATCGATATTTAAAAACATGATTAAAAACTCTTTGAAGTCCATCATTGGTTCACCCAATCATTTATTTAACTAATTGATAGATATTCTATCCATTCATCCTATTTTCTATATATTTTGGATACGAGATTTATAATATCCACTTGTCTGTATTTGTCAATTTTCGCTCCATGACGAAACTGGGAAGTTCGTTCGCAATCACTGCCGTGTTCGAATATTTTTTAAAAACAATTTTTTTAGATTTTTAATTATTTTTGTTCTATCGACTTGTAGTACTCACGTCGTATTCGAGTTTAGAAACAGCCACTTACTATACATAAACCAATATTGGTTGACGAGCCAACGGGCCACCTGATCGTAAGGTTACCGCTCATGAACCTCCATCAATTTATTTATTGACTCATTCTTTATTATTTGTACACACAAAACCCTATTCAGTAAAATTATAAAAGCGCACGAGCGCTTTTATTTAAATCCATGCTTATGGCGTGGGTAGTCCAGTAAAGATGATTTGAATGAAACGGATTGTCTTCAAAACTTAAACCGTTTACTTCTCCGAAATAACTTTACAGCTGAATAATCTTTTACAAACAATATTCTAATTAACGTTAATCGGTTTAAAATAATCAAAGATTGAGGCGACAGATAGCGATTCGTCGACCGAGTGGTGCGCCGGCGACCGCTCTCCAATAAGTGAATGTTTAAGATGGCCGCCCACACGCTACCACAGACTCGACGCTCCGCTAGAGTGACCATAACAACTGTCACTCTTGTCAATGTCATTTTTCATACGCGCCTACAATAATTTTCTAATAGAGATTTGTTTTTATGAAACATTTAAAGCGTTTTTAATCACAATTATGAGTCGTTTGTCGAATCGTTTAGTGAATGATTTTTATGCACTATTGTTAAATGATTGTGAGTGTTGATGTTTGTTTTGTTGTTTAAACGTTTTGTATGAAGTTTTAAAACGAGTATTTGATTGTTTCATCAATTTTGAATCTTATGATTGATCTGGCTTTATGGGTCGTTCGTTATTGAGATTAATTTCTTCCAGGCCACCAATCTTTAGTAAGTATTCTAAACTATTTTTTATTGTTTGTGTTGATAAGGTACATTTTTCAATAACTATACAGGGTGGATCTGTAACTTTGGACAATCTGACGTGGGGTGAATGACCTGTCAAAATACAACATAGCACCATTTTTTTTTTTTTTTTGATTGGTTAAACTTTTTTTCTGACATTGTATGGAAAACGTACGACTATCGTTGCGGACTTCCATACTATGATGAATTTTTTTTATCCAATTCCAAAAATAAAAGTGGTTCTAAGTTGTATTTCGACAGGTCATTCACCCCACGTCAGATTGTCAAAGTTACAGATCCACCCTGTATTTTATTAAATCAACTTACAAAAGCCAGTGATAATATAATCTTATGATAAATAAGTTTCTGTAATAAAAGGGTATAATAGTTCGGGTAAGTCATGTTTTAATTTACACTGTATGTCTGTTAGTCTTCGTCTGAAGATAGAAATGATAGTTTAATTTCCTATCTGTGGATTGTATCTAAGGATAGTACACTCCTATCTGAGGATAGCGTGTCCCTATCTGAGGATAGTGTGTTCCTATCTAAGGACAGTGTGTGTCAGGATAGTTGATGTTCATTTTGCGAAAAGCTTTGCTTGGAAAAATTATACATCACAATTTTTCATATTTATGTTCGTTATGCTTCGATCGAATATAGCAAGATATAAAATCCCGAAAAAAACATTACAAAATAGCATCTCTAAAACTTAATCTCTTGACACCTACAAACAACACAAGACACATTTTCAAAAGAGTTTAGAAATATAAAGTTAACAAGATGTGACACCGAATTTTAACATCGGTCATCGAATATGAAGTGGCTAATTCGTCAAAGCTGTTTTTTATTCTAGTACTGTTGCAATTTTTAAGCTCTTTGTATCTGGTTATATTTGATCGAAGATTTATTTCTATTCAAAATTGACATATGTAATTTAATGAGGTTTAATGTAAATTAAACGTTATATTGGGTACCATAGAGATTGTAATGGTGTAGCACAATTTAAACACAATATGAAAAGAGTAATTCGAGAACTGCCCGTAAAATAATATCGTATGATTTTAAATAGTTTTTGAATTTGTTCAGTTGGTAGAGTGCAAACAAAATTGTTGCGAATTGATTGACTTTAGAATTTAATTTCTCGAATAGATAGTATATTTAGTTATTTACTCTCATAATCTATTTTTTACGTTTTTGGCAAAGAAAGCAAAAGTGCATTAAATTTTTAATTCTTCAACTGAGAGTTAAAATTAATGCTGGATATCATATAATTTACAAAGGCCTAAAAATTGTTGGTGATAAATCATCTCCATAGAATTGTTACATCTGGAATCAACATCATGAACAACGGGATGAAGCCAATTGAGAGTACGACAATCACGCGTAACAACTCGACTATCTGGCGTAAGAAGGTGCAGATGAAACTCAATTCGCTTAGCACACTAATAAAATATTACACACACAAAGATTCTTTGAATCTTCACTTTGTTATTGAGGATGTTGATTCAGAATGTCTTGTAGCTGCACGCGATCGACGTACTTTAAATTGGCTTCATTCTGTTGTTCAGGATGTTGATTCCAGACGTAATAATTTTTTGATAATCTCAAATAATACAATTATAATTTTAATTTTTATCAACACACATACATTCCGTTATTTCACTCCAAAGATTTATTATTTTCTTACATGTATGAAAGTATTATTATAATTATACAGTAGGACCTCGATTATCCGGACTAATTGTTGTCAGTAGGCATCCGGATAATTGAAAGTCCGGATAATCCAAGATATGAAGAAAAACGGGCTTTTTACATATGTACATATGTAGAGTCTGTACCATACATATGTAATGTTAAGTGTTAATTTAAAACAACAAATACATATGAGCGAAAATCAACGTTTATTAAGAAATTGTACATAATGTACGTATAATTTGCTTACAATAATTATGTATGTATTTGGTAATTTGCATTAGGTAATCATGAAATAAAATAATTAGTTTAATTTGGTTTAAAATATTTGGTAATTGTCGTTTGACGTAAGCTACTTCTTCTCTTCAATGCTGCTATCACTCTTTTACGCTTTGACATTTTAAAATTTGTTGACGTGACACGCACGTTAAAACGAAGTAACAATTGCCGTCTAACTAAAACAATAAGAAACGCGTGTAGCGGCTAGGCCGTCCCGCCGCCCGCACCCTGCGGGAGGTGCGGGTGGGGCGACGGGCGCGGACGGCACGAGTGGCGCGGCGTTATGCAAGTTTTGACATGTTAATGTTAGAATAAACTCGTCGCGATTGGCAGTCCGGATAATCGCGAATCCGGATAACTGAGGTCCGGATAATCGGGGTCCTACTGTACTTTTAGTTTCTTCTGATTCCTTTCTTATGTATTTATGAAACTTTATGCATTAAATGGTACTATGGCGGACTTAATGCCTAAGGCTTTCTCTATATTATACTATGTACTGTATTCTATTTAATTTAATATTATAATTCCAATAGAATGTATATCAAATACACCACACATCTTAATACATATATTTTTATACACAAGTCAAAAGTTTTAAAACATACTAATTATGATAATAAGTATGTATTGTATATGTTAATTTCATTCCATTTTTTAAAATATAAAGTCCATATCTACTACTGCATTTAGTGTTTTTTTAAGATCTGACAAAGATCTAAAAATAGTATAATAATGTCAGTGTCGTTATAAGCACAGTAATAAAAAATATGTTAATGAATATTTGATCTGAATAATAATCTCTAAGATCTGATTTGTAATTATAATATTATTATATTGGGTTACTACTTAAAGAATAATGTGCAATTTTATATTGATATAAAACTATCATTAAAAATTGAGAAAAAAAAACTTGAGAGGTGTCATGGGACACCCGAATAGAACGAAGTTCCTTTCGATTAAAAGATATCTCATATAAGGAACGTGTTTTAAAAGATTTTGATCACAGCGACATCTAGCGATTATCATCTAAAACAAAAAGTGTCGTGACAACTTATACACGATAAGGAACTTCGTTCCAATAAAAGCATTTTACCATAACTTAGGCTAACACCAGTTAATATTTATTACCCTAAATTATGTTATATGTTTCCATTGTAAATGGTTAATAAATTAATTTAAATACTGTGGCGTCAAATATATTGAAACACTTGCGGTTATCTACATCACTTTCATGCATAATTACGAAGTTCTTAAAAAGAGGGTAGACAGATTTGTTTGCTCTTAAATCGACCCGCAGTATCCAGTCTTCTCGTGATCATGACGTTTGCAACAACAACGAAATATCGAGACAACTCAATTAATTAAATATCGTGGTAAGAACCCGTTAATTATGTATAAACTAGCAAATTTAAAAAATAATAATAAAGAAAAATATATGTTGTTTTTGCAAGAGTTTTGCTCATTGATTTATTTTATTTTGCTCACATTAAAATTAGTTTTATTTTGATCTTATAAGTTAATCTTTGTAAATGTAAGTGCGTATCTATTCTAAAAGTAAAAATACGTATTTTATAGTAAATTTAATAAGAAATTAAAAATATAATTGATTATATTTAAAACTTATAGTTTATTCGACGGTAAGTGTACACTTGAGTTTAAAACTTAGCGTCTAATGGATAATATGAAAAATACCTAAAAAATAAATTTTATTTGAAATTATTAATTTATATGATTTTTAAAATTTAGTTATAATCTTGTAACATTTGGATTGATTTTAAAAGAGGATTAAACTTTTGGTTGAATAATAATCTCTGAAGTATAATTTATTTATTTATACGTTATGTCACTGGGTATATTATACAGGGTGATTTTTTAGAGAGCGTACATATTGCAGGAGTGTAATGAGTACTAATACGGAATATAACAAAAAATAGGTAAAATTACATTTTTTTTTTTAAATCTAAATTCGACAAAACTACCTCAAACATAAACAATTTCGGCTTAAAGAGTGTTGACTAACGACCTCTAGTGATCTCGCGCACCTCACACCACCGCCACACCCATCAGCTGTCGAAAAACCATCATTTTGCAAGAATTTTAGATAGTTTTAAGTTGCGATTACTAAGGCATTAAGCCATATTCTTTGGTAATAATATTTTTACTGGTCGTATATAACCATCAGCTACCACGACCTTCAATATGTACCCTCACTAAGAAATCACCTTGTATATTTATGTATAGGTTTATGATAAAGTTTTTGTAAAATTTGTAACTTATTTTGTTACTAATATCTATGAATTATAGATGTATAATAAAGTTGAAAATGTACTATAATTATTGTATGCGTAATATTAATATTATGGCAGAGCTTGAAACGATAAAGGACCTAATGTGTACATAGCTTAATGTATATAGAAGAGAGAAGTAATATAATGTGTATGTTAAGAAATTTGTTGTTTTATTAAACGATTTTTAAATTAATTTGCAACCAAACCTTTATTTGGAATAAGCTACACGCTTCTATGCGATTAATGAAAGTAAATATTTAACCAAAACTATGGAAATGATCGGCTTCCATTTTTGAAGAATAACCCAAAATACTACAGGGTGTTGGTGCCCGGTGAAACAATACTTTGAGGGCTAAATCTATATCACATTTCAAATCACATACACATACTTTTGAAACGGAGATGATCACTTTATTTTCCCATACAAAGTTGAAAAATTATTATTTTGTATTATTTTTGACAACCCTGTCCTGACCTACATTCAGCGTGCTATATCTATTTTCACGAACACAGGCGCATGTATCCTGTTTAGAATGTGATTTTTGTCCCATGTATTATTACAATGTTCTATGATACAGGAGGTGACTAGCCGGCTTAAGTCTTTAGTCTTTAGCTGGTGTAGGTCAGTACGGTAGGGTTGATCACGCACTAATTAACACGTATTTTTGTTTAGTTATAACTTATGATATATTATGCCTAGAAAACTCAGACTTGGTGGATGGCTTCTACATCAAGTATACTATTTGCTATGAAAATATTGTTTCATCGGATTTTAACACCCTGTATAATTCACGTTATAAATAATAATGGCAAAATTGCCTTCATTCAAACAAGCTTACATACAAATATTATTACTTTATTAGCTATTTCATTTGCGACAAACATTTGAATCGTCTTGTACCTTTCAAATTAACATTAAGGACATTATACAAATTCTAGTGTCGGAAATTAGCCAACGTTACCTTCCATTTAAGGGTATAATATAAATCTTGATGAACTTATTTGGATGATTGAAAACTTAATTAAACAAGTGAGGTTCCAAGAATGTGAATCCGGTGACTACGTCGGAGATTTGTTGTTGCGAAACTTAGCATTTTTGTAGGTTTTATATTTAGGTATGAAGTTTAAGACATGTTTTACGTAATAAGTAAAAGAAAGAAAATGTATTGAGCACACAAAATAAAATAAAAATGCAATTATGTGTCCAAAAGGCTATCTACTACCTCATACAAAAAGTCCTTATAAGGTAGGCCGTAGGTAGCGGCCGCGCAGTGTCCGCTGACATTGCAGAGGTCCATGAGCAACGGTAACCGCTTACGATCAGGTGGCCCGTTAGCTCGTCTGCCTACAAGGCAATAAAAAAAAAATACAGCTCATTGCTGCATACATAAATGCAGCGCTGATAAGTAGGTACCATCGACATCTGGAATGGGCTTCCCATGGGTACATCTCGATTCCCGACCGCTATAACATGTACTTCTTCAAATGAGGTTTAAGAAAATTACTATTAAATTATAGGTAACGGCTTCGCTATACCTTGGCTTTGTGAAGATCCATGGGCAAAGGTTTTTTTTTTGAGTTAGAGGATATCTTCCCGCTATGTAGGAATAGAGGTTGAGCTGAGGACAGAACCCAGCACGACAACGACTAACAACGACTATGCGGGGTGGCTCGACTCGTTACGTAGTACGGTACTCTACCGTCACGACGCCCCCATGGGCAACAGTAACCGCTCCCCATTAGGTGGACTGGTTACTCAAATACCTGCCATTTTCTAAAAAAACGTATGTCGACTATTTACCCCTTCGATCTTCGTTCCTTTCTTTCATTACAACGATGCTAAAAATAACTTAATAAGAATCTAACTGTACGCACGATGAAGACCCGTTCTGGATCGTTCTACTTAAGGATAACTGCACAACCTGCCCAGTAGGTAAATGCATCTGTAATAATAAACCAGCGATTTCCTCAATCCAATTTCTATAGAAACTCGATTTATTTGGCCACTAAAGTAGCGAATTACAATGAGTAGGTATAATAAATAAATAAAAATACTTTTTTTGTGTACATAACAGTTTATTATGCGACTAGTAACGGTCCCTTTATGCATCATCATCATCAGCCTATAGATGTCCACTGCTGGACATTGGCCTCCCCCATACCTCGCCACATCGACCGGTCCTGCGCCATCTGCATCCAGTAACCCCCGCGATTCTGACCAGATCGTCGGTCCATCTTGTTGGGGGTCTACCAACATTGCGCGTACCGGTTCGTGGCCGCCACTCCAGAACTTTTCGGACCCATCGGCCATCCATTCTTCGCACAATGTGTCCTGCCCATTGCCACTTCAAAGATGCAATTATTTGGGCTATGTCGGTTACTTTAGTCCTTCTGCGGAGCTCCTCATTTCTGATTTGATCACGCAGAAAAAACACCCATAGCCCTTTTCATTGCTCTTTGAGTGACTCTGAGTCGTCTAATAAGACCCATCGTGAGTGGCCAAGTCTGATCCATAGGTCATCACTGGTAACACACATGCACACAGCCCTTTCTGCACAAAATTGAAATGATCTATAAGGTAACCATTTCCTATCAGATGGATCGTAGCTTAGACTCTAAGTTTGTAAACTTACCTATATGAAACCTCTGTCTTCTTCTTCTTATTAAAAGGTAGCCTATGTTCTTTCTCATGGTATGTGCCAAATTTCATCAAAATCGGTTGAGAGTTTTAAGCGTAACAGACAGAAAGACAGAGTTACTTTCTCATTTATAATATTAGTAGGGATACTAGAGATTCATCATCATTACCCTATAGACGTCCACATCTGAACACAGGCCCGTCCCAAATCTCGCTACAACGACCGGTCCGGCGCTGTCTGCATCCAGCGACTTCCTCAGGTCATCGGTACATCCTGTAGGTGTATTACCTGATAGTAATTGCTTACGTTCGCTCATAAACGCATTAGGACACCACAAAGATGTCTCCTACCCATCAATGTGTCAGACTTCATTTGTATTCCCGATCCAAATTATCTTGCTTTATTCCCGCAAAAGCTTGTTTCTTGCACCACACCCGGCCTCGTAAACTCTCGGCGAAAGTAACTCGCTTGAACAGTCAAGTTCAATAACACTAGCTAACAGTACACCGCTGTCTCCCGAAGAGAGTACATCTCCTACATGGATTAAAATGCGATATTCAATATTATTGTTCATCTGCACGGCGCCTGCTGTGTTGCCAAAAAGGACTGTCAAAATACCTCTGTGGAAGCGGCAAGTAAGTTCATTTTGTTTTTACCGGTTTTAAAACGCGAGTCTGATAAATAAAAAAATATTAAATACTTGTGTCATTTTGTAAATAATCGATTTTATTTTTGACTGAAAAAAAAAACATGGCAATAGAATATTAATTCTCCAAATATATCAAATAAATGTAGAGCAAATGTAAATGTATTTTATATTAGAACCTGCTAAAAAGAAAGATCTCTAATATCAATTTCTAGATGCAATTGGTTCATAAAGCTTTCATTCCTATTTGTTGTTTTCGATTACAATTTTGGATTTTTGTACTAATATCTCAATTTACAAACACATACAAAAAGCAAGCAAGGTTAGCAGTAGACGATAGGTACTAGCACTCTTGCTTTGTCCCTGACATTGGAGAGTCATTAGTGTTGACAACTCTAAAGTACCTACTTGTTATCAAGTGGATGATACTCTCTCCTGCGCTTTTACAAACGAACTCTTGAACTATTAAATACTTGATTGCACAAGTATATTATGTTACAAGTGTAGTGGTACTTAATGTAAACCTATATTGAAATATAAACAAACATTTGAGCTCGACTCTTCAGTTCCTCGCGACATACTTTCTCGGCTTTCACGTGACGATGCATATTAGAAAGTTCCTGTTCATGCTGACTCACTCATCTTCCGATCCTTAGGATTTACTTCTGAATATGTGTACGCGAAAATGTACTAGGAATAAGAATATACTTACACCTAGATATAAGTGACTATTTTGAGATGGTGCAAATTAAAATGATCTAGGTAGAAGTAGACCAATGAGTATAAATCTGACATTTTTGAGATTGGTGGTGACAAGTCGAGAACAATTATTTAAGGACTTACCACGTTGTTAAAGCAAAGAATCGATGTGTGATTATTTATTTATAAGTGGAGTATCAACAACTTACATATTTACGTGTGTTGGACAAAACATAAGTTCTAATATGATAGCCAATTGTAGATAGGTACCTACATACAGCATTCCTGCTTATTGTTCTAGTAAGCTATGGCTAGATACGGAACGTTATTAAACATTTTAAATTTAGCCAAAATACTTATGTAATTCTATCACTAACCGGTCCTATACTTGATATGCAAGTCACACAAACATTCAATGTGTTTATGTTTTCACTTTCTCTGTTGCATGCCCAATTTTGGCCCCTTTGAATTGAATTGATTCTCTTTTTGATTCGTTGCGAATGTTTTAGAATCTATTAGACCTGAAAAAGTATTTTTTTAAATCCGTGATTTATAATAGTGATATTCTCGTGTTGGAGAAAGAGGAAGTTGATAAACAGCAAAACAGTATAGTAGAAACCACTTTAACATACTGGACTACAACACAAATAATATTTTTTTGATTTACATAGTCGAAATCACCGGAATTCTACGTACTTCGTAGGTATGTGGGAGTCGAACCACAATAAAAACTACCGCTAACGTCAACACATCACAAATAAGAAGACAGGTCGACGAATTTCATAACTAATAGGACGATTTACCTAAACTCAATATCTCTACAAATATTTTTTAAACTTACTTACTCCACCTATAAAATAAATCCTTATTTTTTCAAGGCATGCGAGCCTCCAACAGCTTTGAGTGAGCACAGTCACTACATTTGCAACGACAAAGGAGAGCCGAAGTGCATGCCGGGATGGCAAGGGGATCTGTGTGACGTACCTATTTGTAGGAAGGGATGCGATCCTATTAAAGGTAATTAATAACTAGATTACTGTTACTAACCATTACTTCGATCTCCTATATAGAGGTATCAGGCATAGTCCAGAATTATTGATTACTTGATGCGTGTTTGGGGACTTTACATACCTTCAAAGGATTTCTTTTTTTTTTATTGCAAGACAGATAAACGAGCCTACAGTAAGCGGTCACCGTCGCTCATGGACCGCAATGCCAGGGCAATGAGGGGCCGTTATCTATCTATCTTTTAAATCTTTTTCTGAAATATAGGATTCCTTAGGAATGCAAAACATAAACAAAATTTTCATCACATAAGATTCTCTTTTTCACATTCAGTTATTTTACAGTATCTTACTTCTCCTGTTTTCAGTTTGTGCTTTTAGTCAATGAATGAAACAGTATTCATAAATTCTTTGATTAGTTTTCCACTAAACGTACATTGGACAATACAGTGAGAACCAAATCGTGAGAACTCAAATACAATATTAATACTCGTAGTTAACCTAATAATCTCATTTTCAAAACTCGAAACCTAATATTTTGGTTTAAAGAATACTGTTAAGAAGACATTGAGGTCAGTCATGACTTTGTGACTAATCATTTAACAGCTCTTCTAAAGAAACAAAGAGTGGCCTTTTATTTGCGATACTTTCATATAGAAAGTACAGTTAGCTCGAAAGAAAGCTTGTAAAGTGTTCTAAAGTGTTGTATACTTAAGGACCTATTACTTTAATAATATAGAAATAATAGACTTCAACCCTATAATATGGAACCACCACGGTTCTCCACAGTTCGTTTCAGGAATTGCACGCACCATTGGACTATGCAATGAACACCCCATGTTTACAACTTGTCCAGAGTAAATCGTAGGTACTAGGTAGCGGCATAGTCGTGGTGGCCGAGTGGTTGAAGCGCTTGCCTTCCGTACGAGAGGTCGCGGGTTCAAAACCGGCCGGCTTGTACCTCTAAATCTTAATATGAAAAAGATTTATGTGCAATTTTTCACAACACCACTGGCTAAAAACGGTGAAGGAAAACATCGTGAGGAAACCTGCATATCGGAAAAGGGTTCTAAAATCCTTTGAAGATATGTGAAGTTCCCAATCCGCATTAGGCAAGCGTGGTCTATGTCTAACCCCTCTTCGGAGGAGACCTGAGCTCAGCAGTGGGCAGTAATGGGTTGTCACAGTACTAGGTAGCGGCTGCGGTAAGTCTGATGGTCCGTGTTCAGACATCTCTAGGGTTTGCGTCGATTAAAATAATGTTGGTGAAGCAAAATCTTAGTAATACAAAAACATGATTTGAAACATCTCTAATCCGCTAAATGGTATTAGTAAAATTATAGGGTTGTTATCACTTCAACTAGTCTTAAAATAGTAGTCACATGTGAAAAACGTTTTAGTATTCACTCCTAATTGATTTATCCTTTTGTTTTGTAACAGGGTTCTGCAAGAAACCAGGCGAATGCACCTGTAAGTTTGGCTACTACGGCGACAGATGCGAGAAATGTATCCCGCTGCTTGGCTGTGTGCATGGACGATGCAATGAACCATTCCAGTGTATATGTAATGAAGGCTGGGATGGACTGTTTTGTAATGAACGTGAGTACGATGATTAGGATCTTGGTGAAGTTTATTAGTGTTAAATGAAGCAGTTGCATAAATTAACATGAGTCTGATAAACCTAGGACAACGAATTCCTGGAGATTTAGACAGCTACCATTGCCTAAATTTCTTTTTTTTCCAAAGAGTTAAATTACGAGTAGATTTTTCAATTTTGCGTATTCTATGTGAAGGTGTAAATCTTGGGCAGCAAATATCTAAGCCCAGAACATTACTAGCGTCTTGAATAACTAAAGCGCGAACTAAGTCGGAACTCCGAACTACTACGTACTCCTTCTATCATCTGAATTAATTCATTGACACCAACACATTCATTGACCTCAAGACAAGACATTAGTCGCTACTGTAGATCCCATATTTTTTTTTTTTTTTTTTTTTTTTTTTTTTTTATTGCTTGATAGATAAACGAGCCTACGGCCCGCCTGATGGTAAGCGGTCACCGTCGCTCATGAACCTCTGCAATGCCAGGGCAATGAGGGGCTGTTATCTATCGCCTACCGATACAGGACCTTTCTTAAACCTCGTTTAAAGAGGGACATGTCATAGCGCTCCGGGAACACCGCGGATGGGAGTCCATTCCAAATCGGGATGGTACGGGCCAAAAATGATCTTCTAAAGCGAACCGTGGAAGATCGCAGCGGTTCCAAGTGAAGGTGGTGAACCTTGCCCCTGCGGCGTGTAGTACGATGGTAAAAGGGAGATGAAGGGATCATCTCAAAGAGTTCCTCGGAGCATTCCCCATGGACCAAACGGTACAGAATGCACAGAGAGCTGAAATCTCTCCGCACACTCAGAGGTTCCAGTCGATCCGTGAGCTTGGGTTCCTCAACGATCCGAACAGCCCTCCTCTGGAGGGAGTCAAATGGAAGTAGCTGGTAATTGGGAGCGCCCGCCCAGAGGTGAGAGCAATACTCCACATGAGGCCGGACTTGAGCCTTATACAGCAATAGCCTTTGCGCCGGTGTGAAGTACCGCTTCGCTCTGTTAAGGACTCCCAGCATTCTAGAAGCTAATTTAGCTTTACCCTCCAGATGACTCCGAAACTGGACGGTGCTCGAAACGTCAACCCCAAGAATCCCAATACTCCCGGAGGTCGACAGAGATACCCCTTGGAATTGGGGCGCCATGCCAAATTCGTCCCTCTTTGCAGTGAACGCGCAGGCTTGCGTCTTCGATGGGTTGAACTGAACCAGATTCAGCTCGCCCCACTTGGAGACTTGCCCTAGAGAGTTCTTCAATTCGGACACAAGCTCGGATCGTCTTTCCTGAACCAAACTCCGAGGGAGACTCTGATGGCCGGTATACCGCGCATCCCCCGTACTATCATCCGCATAGCAATGCATGCCATCGATGGACAGCATGTCATTGATATGCAAGATGAAAAGCGTAGGGGAGAGCACCGAGCCTTGTGGAACGCCTGCATTAATGGTCATGGTATCAGAGCAACAGCCGTCGACGACGACTTTGATGCTCCGACCATCCAAAAAGCTGGCAATCCACTTGCAGAGCCCCTCAGGGATCCCGTAAGATGGTAACTTCGAAAGAAGTGCCCTATGCCAGACCCTGTCGAAGGCCTTCGCAATATCAAGGCTCACGGCAAGAGCCTCGCCTCCGCTCTCCAAAGTTTCAGCCCAACGGTGGGTAAGATAGGCTAGGAGGTCGCCAGCCGACCGGCCGTGACGAAAGCCATACTGTCGATCGCTGATCAACTGGCGATCCTCTAGGTAGCCCAGGAGCTGGAAGTTGATAACTCGCTCCATGACCTTGGAAAGCAAGGATGTTATCGCTATAGGCCTGTAATTCGACGGATCTGACCGGTCACCCTTCTTGGGGATAGGGTGAACATGGGCTATCTTCCATGAAGACGGGACCCTATTGGCGTCGTACGAAAGACGATACAAACGCGTAAGTGCAGGTGTCAGTTCAGGGGCACATGTTCTCAGTACCACTGCGGGGATGCAGTCCGGCCCGCTCGACTTATGGACATCGAGTGATTTCAGTTCACGCCTGACCGCACGCTGTGTAATGCGGATCTCAGGCATGATACTGTCACACCGTGGGATGGTAGGTGGTGTGGCTCCACCGTCGTCCAAAGTCGAGTTTGAGGCGAAGAGTTTGACCAGGAGATCGGCCTTTTCCTTCGCACTATGAGCCAGACTTTCATCGGATTTGCGCAGTGGCGGAAGACTGGATCGACAGAAATTACCTTCCGCCGACTTAGCTAGCGACCAGAAAGCGCGACTTCCTGACGGATAGCCACACAGACGGTCACCAACCCTAGCAACGTGCTCCGATTTCGCCTTCGCCAAGGCCCTCTTGTAGGACCTAGAAGCAGCGTTGAACTTCCGCTTCTCCTCACAGGTGTTAAGATCCTGACGTCTCCTGGCATCGTTCCATGCCTTGTATGCGGACCGCTTGAGGCGTGCAGCGTCCCTGCTGGTACGATTGTACCAGGGTTCACTGCGACCCCCAACGGGCACTACAGAGGAAGGAATAAACAACTCCATTCCTTGCAGTACCACGTCTTTAAGTCGGTCCGCACAGACATCAGGATTGTTGGAAGAGAAGCAGAGCCGCCCCCATGGGTAAGAAGCGAAGAATTCACGCATTCCATCCCAATCTGCTGACCCGTACCGCCAAACCCTACGAGAGCCAGTCGTCGGCCGACGACCGGGGCGTGGGAGTGGCAAGACAGCGCGAACGAGGCAGTGATCAGATGATCCCAAAGGAGCATCGACCACCACACTACATCCGACTGGGTTTGTGGTCAGCAGAAGGTCCAACAGAGAGGGCTCATGTCCCTCGATATCTGGAACACGGGTGGGCTGTGTAACCAGTTGCGAGAAACCGTAAGCCAAGGCGAAATCGTGGGCAGCCCGGCCGGGGAGATCGGTGGTCCTGGATCCCAACCACTCTACATGATGAGCGTTGAAATCTCCAAGGACCACCACCTCCGCTGCCGGGTACTGCTCAAGCACGCGTCCAGTCCCCTCTTGTACATGCTCGAATAGAGCTGACCCTGCATCACTGCTATGGGACCTGTACAGGCACGCAAAGACCCGTGTACAACCGCCGTAGTCGATGCGTAGCCATAATACGGACAGATCCCGATTTTCGAGGCCACGGAGACGACGACAGCAGATATCATCCCGGATAAACACACATACCCCGGCCTTCCGCACAAACATGTGTTCTAACACGTAGCCGGGGTATGAGAGGTAAGATTTATCCATAGGGGGAGATATCTGCGTCTCTGTCAAAAAGAAAAGGGCAGGCCGCGCCGTCTCAAGGTGGTGGTGGACGGCGTCAAGGTTACTGTGTAGTCCCCTGACATTGCAGAGGTCCACATGGAAAGTGGGACTTTCCGCCTGAGAAACCTTTTTCTTTTTATATTTGCACATAATTTATTTGAAGAGACGGGTATTGAAGGGACAGAGGGGATGCACATTGCGAGGTTCAGATGATGTCATGACGAAGATGCAATGCGTTGTGAGTGCACGGTGAACGGTGCAAGAAACGAGGGGAGCTGGCACAGAGCACGGAAGGGCCCCTGGTCCTCCCTGCGTGCGACCGCCGGGTCCCACTCCGGTCTCCGACTCCGGCACGACGGCCACACGACAGGATTTTTCGCCGGTTGGTGGGACAGCCTCCCGGGGCGGACACAGGACTTGCAGTCAGAGGACAAATAGTCAACAAATATTTAGACATTGAATGACTAAACTATTTTTGCCTTCATTTAGCTACCTGCAGCACAGAATGCCACAAGATCCGTGGTTTCTGCGAGTCCCCCGGCGAGTGTCGATGTCGCTTCGGTTGGTCGGGCCCGACTTGCCACGCTTGTCAGACGTTGCCTGGCTGTCAGCACGGGTTCTGTGAGAAGCCGTTAGAATGCAGATGTCTGCCAGGATACACGGGGATGCTGTGTCAGACGCGTGAGTAAACTTTGGGATTAAGCTCAATGTAGAGGCTGGTTTTGAGTGAAATATATAGAATGGAATTTTCAATGTAGAGACTTTAGCGACTTTTGCCGAAAGAATACATACCTTTATGTTGGGAAAGAAACACAACTGAATATTATTTTTTTAATCCTCACACCCGGGAATCAAATAAATTTTTAAAAAAATCAGTCCTATAGTTTATTGCATCAACCAATAGAGTGACTTATAAGAATCCATTCTCTAAGAAACATGGTTGATTAAATGTAAAGAAAACTACGAATGTCCTTCCTTAATTTAATGTCCTTTCATTGCATCAAACGATTAGGTACCTACCTAATAATTTACAGAGAATCACTCGCGACAATCGAAACCTTAGCTGTTCCAACCCCATACTTTGTCCTACATTATACAAATCAAAAAATATCGTTTTCTAGCAATTTGCGCGGCAAACTGTCACAGCGAGCGCGGGTTCTGCCGAAGACCTGGCGAGTGCCGGTGCAAGGTCGGCTGGACTGGACCCACGTGTTCCCAGTGTCACAAGTACCCCGGTTGCAAGCACGGCACCTGCAGGAAACCTTGGGAGTGTTTGTGCAAGAAGGGCTGGGGAGGAATGCTTTGTGATGAAGGTAAGGCGCCATGTATTTAAAATTAGTGGGTATTCCATATACTGCAAGTTGAATCGAAAATTTTAATAATTATACAAAAGTACCATTCAAAATTACATAAATTTCCTTAAATACAAAGGATTTAAAATTTCTACAAAAGCATACGAAGAGCAATGCAATACTGAAATTTGTTTTACTTGTCATCTGTTTCGAAACTCAACCGTCCATTTCAATCGTATCCTTCTTAAAATAAGGTTTAAATAATAGTTGGATACAGTAAATTGCAGACAGTAAACCGCTCAAAAAGAGTTCTTAAAGTTAGATCGTAGGTAGCGGGGCAGTGTCTTCTGATATTGCAGAGGTCCACGCCGATAATCACGCCCGATCCTGTGGCCTGTTAGATTGTTTGTCTACAATTTATAAAATATGTAACCCACACATTGCACAGAGGAAACCATATGGTCATTGAAACTCTTCAATTACCCAAGCAACAAAAAATCACCACACTCAATGTCTCAGAATAATGTTACAAAAGTGGAACTTATTTAACTAAAATTCATGTACCAAATTAGGCAGAGTAGATCGTGTGAACCATGCGAGAACATTCTAAGACGTCGAGTCACGTAGGCGATGGGCGTGGAGACTCCACACTTGCCGTTTTAAGTAAAAACTCTCGATTGGAATGCATCTAACATGTACTAAGTTCATGTACATCTAATTAATGCTAGTGATATCATGTGCTCTTAACGTGATGTGGTTGGTATATTACAGAAAGCTTAAGTGGTATTTCTCAAGCGCTTTGTTCTTCTTTAAATGTAATTTGAACTACTTAATGTACTCAATAAACCATTTTGCAACCCTCTCAATGGTAACCCAATGCCATGCTACATGCAATAAATACATATTAGGAACCAATCAACGTTTAAAGGAAGCGCTTCGACCACTCGGCCACCACGACTTCCTTCCTTCCGAACGGGAGGTCGCGGGTTCAAATCCGGCCGGCTTGTACCTCTAAATCTAAATGTGAAAAAGATTTATGTGCAATTTTTCACAACACCACTGGCTAAAAACGGTGAAGGAAAACATCGCGAGGAAACCTGCATGTCGGAAAAGGATTAAAAAAAAATCCTTTGAAGATATGTGAAGTTCCCAATCCGTACTGGGTAAGCGTGGTGGACTATGCCTAACCTCTCTCCTGAGGAGACCTGAGCCCGACAGTGGGCAGTAATGGGTTGGTACAGTACAGTACAGTACAGTACAACGTTTAAAGAAAAATAAAACGTAGTCCTTCAAAAATGGAAGCATTACTCTAATTAGCTGACACTATGTGCTTTTCACTGAATGTGTTGTGTTATTTCTTCTTTAAATTATCATAAACAATTAATAACCAAATCATAATCTTACAGAACTCAACTACTGCGAAGAACATCCAGGTACGTGCAAAAATGGTGGTAAATGTCAGTCCTTAGAAGCCATGGACGGTCACTACAGGTGCCAATGTCCTTCAGGAGTCACCGGCAAGCACTGCGACGTTCTACCAGCAAACATGACAGAAACCACCACAACAGAACAAAGCACAGTCCAGGAGTTCACTGTGGAAGTTATTACGGATAATGAGTCTTCCGAAAACTCTTCCGAGAAGACTACCACAACTTCCGAGCCTAATGTAGATGAAAATGAGACTGAATAATCATCTAACAGCATATAATTTAAATATGTACATGTCATTTATTCACCATCACAATAATCATCACCAATACCTTTGCCATCATAATCTATCATCATCATATCAAAACGCATTTTAATGATAAAATCATTTTTTTAAGGATAAAATCATTATCAAATCATATCACGACGACGACGATGACTTACTTCACTTGCATTTCATATCTAGAGTTCATTTTCAAAATTCATATTTCATAAGTTTTTTTCATATATCCACTCATTGTCATTAATTTTTAGCGCATTTAAAGTTGTTCGTTCATTGAAACGTCTCTGGTTAAATACTTACTAGATCAAAATACAACAATATCATTAAAAAACCATTATAACTTTTGATAATTTCATCATCTAACCATCGAATTCTATATGTTTCATTGTTATCATAATACTCAATCGTATTGATAATTTCATTCATTATTTTTAATTTTACAACTCGCTTATCATTCATTAGAACAAAATCTCTTTCATCATGAGAACCAAGATTATCATAAAATTAAAAAAACTAATGTTTAATTTTAAATTATGATTAGTAATCATCATTTTAATCAGTCACCATTTTCATCGTTAAATTATTTAAAAACAAAACATCAATCAATATCATCTCTATCATCCATTAAAGTTTCATCATTGTAATTCTTTATTTTCAGCATTTTTATATAGAATAGGTCTTGTATTTTCATCAAAAATATTCATTCAAAATTAGGTGTCATGTAGAAGTTTACGCTAAACTTCATCATATCGAAATGATAATGTTAACTAGACTGACAGTATTTACTATTTTGTATTTTCACTTTTTGTGTGCATGTAATTTATATCGTGTGTGTTTAGGGTTGCCTTGCCTAGGGTGTTAGGATAAAGCAGGACATACGTAGGATTTTTGATTGCTTGTCCGGCCAAAATAAGCGGCATCCGTGTTAGGATTTGGGTAGGATTTTTCAATTTCGAAATTTGCTGTTGTTTTATGAAAATGCAATCAGAAAATCTCGGATTTCCATTATTTTTAAGTAACACCAAATTTTTTCAAAAATGTGAGGCGTCCGGATTTTTCGATCGAATGTTAGGACAAAAAAAAATTAGGTTTACACTTTTTATAAAAAAATGGACAAAAAAAAACAAGATGTCCGGATTTTTTACCCAAATGTCAGGACAAACTCACAAGTCTGTCCGGCTTTTGCGTCTGAGGATCTGGCAACCCTATGTGTTGTTTATTTGTATGAATAAGTAACCATTCTGCCAAGCTATTGCACAATTTAATCGGCAAGAGTTTCATCTTGTATTTTAACTTTAACAAAAATCTACTGTTTTCCGTTCGGATTGTGAAAATTTGCATTTAATATCAACGAACATTTAATATCGACGTACGAACTAGACGTAGAAACTTAACCTTTGTTAGATTGTGGATAAATAAATAGCTTGGCAGAATAATTAAAGGATAATAAAAGTATCAGAATATGAGAACTATGTGTGAATGACAAATAAGTTTGGAGCAAATTATCCTATTTGTGAATTGTTGGTAATCGTTGTAAGATTTGGTAAATAAAATATTAAAAATATAATGTGTTTTATCAATAATATTAAGGTTACTCAAACAAATCCAAATCTTTCTTTTAATCGAAGGTTTCTCTTTAAATATTTTCCTTTCTTCCTCCTTATGATACTGTGGTTACAGTGGACTTATGGCCAAAGGGAGATCTCCTCGCGGGCGAGGTAGTGTATGCCTGGTCAGGCCGATGCCCACTGTAGTAGATTTCAGATGTCGTATATATGCGAAGATTTTTGCAAATGTTGTAACCGCGATTCAGGATCTCCACAATACAAAACTATTGTTAGAATTTTACTTTATCTAAATAGGTGAATCAAAGTGGTCCTACTTTTATTTCAAAACCCAAGATCTCAAAACATATAGTTATTTCAAATGTCTAGCAAACATACAAATAATTACCTAACAAATTACGTGCAAAAAACAACACTCTATAACAGCAATACCGAGCATGCTTATACGTAATAAAATTGACAAGAATTCATATAAAAATTCCAATAAATTAATCTTATTTAAGAACTCAATATAAACGAGTGACGTGAGGTTAACATTACATAGCTGTGTTTCTTAAGAAGGAAGTCGTATGCCTAATATGCGAAGGAAATGTAGGTAAAAACGTCTGGTTTAAAATTAAACTGGTTCCCCGCTGACCTACGCGATTTACTAAAATGTGGACTGTTTTGTTAGGGTAACCATAATTTGTAATGGTTCGGGAATATTAAAGATTTTTTATAATTTTAGAGGATGAATTTGCATTCTTTTATTTTGCAACACCGAGGTTCGTAAGAGTATTCGATTAAATAAATGTACGATCAGAACGTAACCATGCCCTTAACCTAACACTACCAATTAAAAAAGATAAAACACAACTTGAGAGGTGTCATGGGAATATATCACCCGAATAGAACGAAGTTCCTTTCGATTAAAAGATATCTTATATTTTTTTTTCCTAACGTAACGCGCGATAAGAAACGTGTTTTAAAAGATTTTGATCACAGCGCCATCTAGCGATAATAATTTAAAACAAAAATAAGGATTGTAATTGGATTTCATTTTACTACACAGTTCTAAATTTCTAATGATTTGTTCGAAATTGTGTACTTATTTTAATATAGCTATCAAATACTTATATTAAAATACACAATTCAGTTGGAATGTAATGTAATGTAATGGAAAATAAGTGTAGCTTTGTTATCTACTAAATGGATAAAAGAAACTAAGGTCCAAAGTTGGAAACAGTCGCTGCTGAAGGAAGATAGGTAGGTAGGATAACTAATGGATAGTAGCATTATATTTTACGATATTTCGAGAAGACTTCTCGTGATCATGACGTTTGCAACAACGTTGAAATATCGAGACAACTCAATTAATTAAATATCGTGGTAAGAACCCGTTGAAAATGTATGAAAGTATTATAGAAAACCGCGAGTGTCTGAATAAGTTTATAATATTTGTTACTTATTGTAAAATGATTTTAATTTTTAGTTTTATCGTCACTCTATTCAGAACCGAAAGATTATAATATCGTTCATTACGGAATCATATGAGAATATATATAGGGTCTGATTTATATCCTAAAACGCAGCATACGTAGATGGTAACACATCACACATTGCATCATATCAATATAGATTGACTGGATTTACAAAATGAACCAAATACGATATAAATTTAATAAAGGAAAAGTTTTATTGATTTTTACTTGAAAAAATAGCAGAATATCTTTGGAATAGCTTAACTTCTAATCTTACGTATTTCTTCGGTTAATTTATTCATGGGTATCTCCAAAGAACTAGTTGGAATGAAGTACCTTATCGCGCGTTATCGAAAGGGGGCTAGACGGAAAAAAAACTTACGAAAAGTTGTCACGACACTTTTTTGTTTTAGATGATTATCGCTAGATGGCGCTGTGATCAAAATCTTTTAAAACACGTTCCTTATCCCAAAAATAAGATATATTTTAATCGAAAGGAAGTTCGCTCTATCCAGGAGTCCCATGACACCTCTCAAGTTTTTTTATAATTATAGTAAACTGTTTAACAAATCTTCGAAACACTTTAGTAATTAACTGGATAAGTTCTCAATAATTTTGACCTCATTCGACTACCATCATCAAACATTTTTTTTTATTGCCATGTAGGCAGACGAGCTAACGGGCCACCTGATAGTAAGTGGTTACCGTCGCTCATGAACCTCTGCAATGTCAGGGGACACTGAGGGGTTGCTACCTACGACCTAACTTTAAGGACCCTCCTCAAGCCTCGTTTGAAGAAGGACAAGTCATAGCGCTCAGGGAATATCGATTTAATTTATTAGTATTACTAACAAAGTACTACATATTATTATTATTCCTGAGATGATGTTTTACATATTAATCACCACTGTTGAACCAGATCTTAGAGTTTTACCAACATATGTGATATTAGGATGTAAATTAAGGCACGATTTGCAAGCCTGTACTGGATAATTTCTAGTGCCCGACCGAAACTGGTTTTTTGGCCGAAACCGAAACCGAAACCGAACCTTCGGCTTGGCTCTTAGTTTCGGCCGAAACCGAAACCGAAACCGAAACTCGCAAATTTCAAAGAAAAAGTTTTATTTTGAAGATGTCCTTGACTTAAGTGCATATTATCTATTTCTTCCCAAAATTTGTTCTTCATTAAAAAATGAGGTCATAAAAAAATTATGTCACACGTAAGGGAAAGGGGGAGGGGGAGGGTATTTCAAAATGTGACTAAGTCTGTCAAGGGGTAGAATATTTTTAGCACCACCTGAGTTTTTCAAAACATGACAAGTTGTAACAATAGCGAGGAAAGAGGTTTTCAGAAATATGACGAGGGGGAGAGAGAGGGACCCTCAAAATGTAACCTAGTGTGACAAAGGTTTGGAAAGGGTGTGTCAAAAATATGACCAATAATGACAAAGGGAAGGAGTGGTATCTAAAAAATACGATATCTAATCGACGGCAGTCTGCTTGTTTGGCGATAGCCATCCGAAGTAGCGTGAGGGTGTCGCGAAGGGGACGTGACACCCTCACGCTGAATACCCACTGGGTCAGAACCAACCTAGGTAAGGTAGTGCGGTTTAACATTCCCCGGTTGCTCTTACGAAGTGTGCGTTGAGCTCTGGTACAACACCCTCTCACGTCTTAGTACATCCCGGTATTCTTAGGGGACCAGATCTCAGGGCAGATCCCGAACCTGTTCCCTCTCCCGACGGCGGCGCATTCATGCGCGAATAGAAGAGCTCTCGCTTACATGTCCTACTTACACGCTTCCTTCTGCGAGATGGTGGACTCGTACTCGCACTTAAAAAGTAGAAGCTCTTATATACCATAATTTAAAAGATTTTTATTAAATCTCGTTTGAAAAAGGTCAAATCATAGCCCACGAGCAAGACCTTGAATTCTTGAGATTGGGTTCATCGACTTTCCAAGCAACTCACCATTGTATGAAATCAAATGGAAGTAACCGAGATCACTCTCCCAGAGGTGGAAACAGGACTCCATGTCAGACCTGAGCCTGAGAGTCAAACTAAATTCTATCCAAACGGAGACCTGCTCTAGAGTTTTTCCAATTTGGACATAAGTTTTAATCGACTATACTGAACCCAATTGTGAAGAGTGGTGGCCGGTATATGACGCATCCCCAGTGCTGTTTTCATAACTATGCATACCATACAATGGTTGTCATTGATCAAGCAAGCTCAAGCGTAAGGGGGAGCACCGTGCCTTATGGAACGCCAGTGTTAATATTCATGGTATCGGTCTGCAACGACTGCCCAAAATATATGACCAGTTGTGACAAAGAAGAAGGGGTCAAAAATCATGAAATGTGTCGACGTAGTTTGTAAATAACCCTGAGCAACATTTAATTCTGTAGTAATAAATTGTACATGACTCTTATTTTAGAATATTAGATGCTTAAAATCTTCATTTCAGAACCATATTTATCCGTTATCAACCTGTTATCAATCTGAAATCAAAAGTTTCGGTTTAGCCGAAACTTTCGGCCGTTTTTTGGCCGAAACCGAAACTAAGGCCGAAACTAAAATTTTGGCCGAAACTGGCTGAAACCGAAACCGAAACCGAAACTTTCGGTCGGCCACTAATAATTTCGACATCAGGACTTGTTTTTAAATGATTTTACTTTTGCGGGAAACTTGAAACGTTAATTAAAAAGTACGTTTTACTGTAATATTATTTACGGAAGGACCTCTAGGGGGGCGGCGCGACGGGAAAGAGTGCCGTGGGCGTAACGCGTCGCGCCGTCCCTCATAACCCCGTGCTGGGTTCTGGCCTCAGTCGGGGTTCGGACGCTGAGTGTGAGCGGTTGGGGGTTTTAGTGTGGTTCAACTCCCACATACCCGATGATTTCCTCCAACTAATAAAAATTTAGGCTCACTTATTTTTAAAATTCCTAGCAGCTTCAATTACAACAGAACTATTCGTTCACAGAGGGTTAAGGTTTCACAAGAAGGATCATCATCAACAGGAACTTTTATATACCAACTTTCTTTGAAAATGCAGTTATACGTTAGCAGCTATATCAAACTGCACATTAATCTTAAACAATTAATATTCAGAGATGCAGACTGCTCAGGATTAAACCTACTACGTCTCGCAGCGTAGAAAAATGGAATAATAAATAATTGATGTATTGTGTAGTTTTTCTATGTACAGAGACACTGTTATGTAGATTGTGTTTCTAATATTATACACAACAGCTACTTAAGCATTATATTACATTATCATACCATCAAACTTCAATATAACAAAGTAAGTATGATTAATTAGTGACGAGAAAATTATCGATAAAGTATCGATGATTTAACTGCAAAAACAGTTCGATAAATCGTTTCGGTCGTTGAATATCGATCAGGATTACTGTGTCTATATAAGTCGAGTTATCCAGTCTCTCTAACATATCGATCTAAAACGACCCGTTCACTGGTCGTATGTAATTTGTTAAGTGATATTGTGATCTTTAAATTAAACGTCGAAATGGCTCCGATCCAGGTTTTGATGGTAAGAGATTGAGAACTATTTGATGTATAAGTCAAGTTTAAGAAGTAATTTTAGAAGTTTAAGGAGTAGATACCGAACGCTCTGATTTGTCCTTCTTCAAACGAGGCTTGAAGAGAGTTCTTATGGGTAGGCCATAGGTAGCGGCCCCGCAATGTCTTCTGGCAATGCAGAGGTCCATGAGCAATGGTAACTGCTTACGACAGGTGGGCTGTCAGCTCATCTGCCTACGAGGAAATAAATAAAGAAAGGTAATGCAAGGTTTGAGAATTTTTTGCATACAGTTCTTCATGAGATTAACTATCCATAAAGGAGCGCACATGTCAGCCACTGTAATCGTTGCGGCCCGACCTGCCTAAAGTTGCGCGATCTTTAAGAAAATTTCTTAGAGATTCTATTTTTCAAATTTATTATATTTCGCACTTTAAACAACGGAATTGATGAAAAATTAAATAACATAACATTTAAAAATACAGTTTTCATTAAACGCTGATTTCATGATAATTTCATAATCAATTGATTGAACAATACAGATAAGGACTTCACTGATGTGTGAACCACGGTATTGTATATAATCACGTTATAAAATAATAAAACAAAGTAACATTATGATTTATACATGCGAGTATCGTTAAGTAATACGATTTACGAGTAATCCATTCTCTATCAATCTTACCTAATATTGTAAAGAAGTAATATTGAAGTATTTAACGTGAAAAAACACGAGTTATACAAAAAACTGTTTTTACAAATTTTCTCATCGATTTTCTTCAACACACCTATAGAAAAAAGAATTAAGAAAATTTATTCAAAAAACTTTCCAAATTGTTCTATATTTTTTCACTTTCAAGAAAAAATATTGTCTCATGTTACAATTTGTTTGTGATAAAACTACATAGAAAAGTACAAACAGATCTTCCATACTGCGTATGTAAATATAAGCAAGTTTTTCTGTAAACTATTAACACCATAGGAAGCTATCACCTTGAAGATTTTCCTTGACCTACACAAGTTAGTGACCTAGGCATAACCGTTGAACACTAGTATAGTTCTTTTCACTGAATTAAGGCAATTATTCAGATTGAGTTGACATGCTGAAAAACGTAAAAAAGATTTTGTTTTCTTCTTTTCCGTTCGATCTATTATAAAAAAAATGTGGTGAAAATTGATTTGAATCACGAGAAAACTGGATACTGCGAGTCGATTTACGAGCAAACAAATCTGTCTACCCTTTCTCGTTCGCTTTTGGGTCGTACCACTGGAACTCGAACTCACTTCTCGACACAACTCAATTAATTAAATATCGTGGTAAGAACCCGTTGAAAATGCATGAAGGTATTGTAGTTAGTATGTTTCTAACACCTGTCGTTAATCACCTACCAACATACCATTTGTCTTTAATGTTTTATTAATAGGTAATTGAACAATTAACTTTTAAATGTACGAGTATATCCTATTCATATTTTGAATCTAGACTTATTTGAACTAGATTTAGAAATCAGAGCGAGGTTGTCTACCCTTACGGAACTCGATGACAGTTTGAACTGTGTCTCTAGATAATTACTAATTGCAATTACTGGTTATATTTATGATTGAAATTGATTTGTGGAGCACCAATATTACTTCACTTTCAATTCTAAACATTAAAATATTGGTACCAACGATTTATTGTTAACTAAGTTTTATCTGTAAAAGATGTGATGATAGCCGTTTGATGATTTCAGTCTTGGATTCATTTGCCTACTTAATAATCATTCATCATCATCATCATCCTCAGCCTATAGACGTCCACTGCTGGACATAGGCCTCCCACAAACTTCGCCACATCGACCGGTCCTGCGCCATCTGCATCCAGTGACCTCCCGCAATCTTGACTAGATCGTCGGTCCACCTTGTGGGGGGTCTACCAACATTGCGCCTACCGGTTCGTGGCCGCCACTTTGCGGCTCCACCGGCCATCCGTTCTTCGCAGTGTGTCCTGCCCATTGCCACTTCAAAGATGCAATTCTTCGGGCTATGTCGTAATCATCATTATCAACAGTGTATAGACGACCACTGCTGAACATAGGCCTACTTAATATTTCCCTGATAATAATAGATACTCAGTTTAATGTTACACTACTTTGAATACCTAGTTACTTGGTTAAAATTGATGAAAATTTTAGTTTTAGAATAGTATCATATTAGTGGTTGGTTATATAGAGTTTATAGCTTTTAGCAGAAATTTCTTCAAACAGTCAACAAAATTAAGATTTGTCTAAGTGACTTTTTTTGTTACAGGTGCTGCTTCTAGCGAGCAGTCTTTCAATAGCAAAAGAAGTAAAAGAGGTCAATGAGAAAGGAGTAAAAAGACACGTATCTTTAGGTTATGGACACGGATTCTCTGGTGGACTGGTTGGATCAGGCATTGAGTATGCAGCAGGACATTCCGTAGGCATTGGAGCACCAGGATTGGCAGCCGGACCAGTTGGAGTCATCTCTTCAGGAATCGGATATGGTTCTGGTGTTGGCATTGGTTCAGGTATTGGCGGAGGGAGTATTGGAATTGGTTCAGGTATTGGCGGAGGGGCTATTGGCGTTGGTTCAAGTATTAGCGGAGCGGCTATTGGCATTGGTTCAAGTATTGGCGGAGGGGCTATTGGCATTGGTTCAAGTATTGGCGGACCGGCTATTGGCATTGGTTCAAGTATTGGCGGAGGGGCTTTTGGTATTGGTTCAAGTATTGGCGGAGGAGGTACTGCAGTTAGCGGCGGCTTCGCAACCCCAGCCGTTGCAGTTGCTACAGGACCATCAGTATCTTCTTCGGTATCAGTGGAACCAAACCCTGTTATCCTCCGCCAAGAAGTGCCAAGATTTGTCACAAGAACGATCACCCGTAACGTTCCAGTACAAATACCAGTCCCGTTCCCAGTGGATCGTCAAGTGCCCGTACCCGTAAGAGTGCCAGTCCCAGTGCAAGTTGACAGGCCAGTACCCGTGCCAGTAATCCATCGCGTTCCAGTCGAAGTAACCAAACAAGTGCCCGTTTATTACGAGAAGAAAGTTCCATACCCAGTAAAGGTTCCCGTATCGGTGCCCGTCCCTTACCCTGTGGAGAGACAGGTGCCAGTAGACAGACCTGTCTACATTGACAGACAAGTTCCAGTACCTCACCCAGTCTACGTAGACAGAACTGTCAATGTGCCAGTTCCGGTGCAAGTAGACAGACCCGTACCGGTTCCTCAGCCCGTGGTGGTAGACAGACCTGTACCAGTACCACAACCCGTGGTAGTTGAAAGAAGAGTCCCAGTGCCTGTTTCAGTGCCGTCAGTTGCGGCAGTAGCTGTTCCTGCTGTAGTTGGCGTATCTGGCGGTGGTGTAGGAATAGGCGGAGGTGCCATTGGCGGAGTTGGAATTGGCGGAGGAGCGATTGGTGGAGTTGGCATCGGAGGAGGTGCCATTGGCGGGACTGGCTTTGGCGGTGTTGGCTTTGGTGGATCTGGCATTGGCGGGGTTGGCTACGGATCCGGCATCGGTTTATCTGGATCTGGCATAGGGATTGGTGGCATATCTGGCTTAGGAGGATCTAGCTATTCAACTCTATCCCACGTTTCTAGCTATGGTGGGAGTTATGGATACGCCTCAGGAGCTCCTATAATTTCTTCAGGGTATTCTGCTCCTGTTTCTGGTCATGTATCAGTATCACATGGTCATCCTTGGTCAGGCGCTACCAGTTACTCAAAGTATTATTCTCATGGTCACTAAAGCCATTATTGTATGTATTTATCATTATTTATGTATTGTGATTTTGTAATAAAAGCTGTACAACAAAATAAGAAGTTTTATTTTCTAGTACTGTTAGATAAATTCGGAGGTAGGATTTTTTGTTTCCTTTTTAGTATTTTACAGTTGCTTATACATATATCCAAAAAGTTTTAAGAAATAGTATGGTGGTTGGACAGTTGGTTTATATTTTTGTAAGTGGAAATATATTATTTTGTAGGTATCGTCGATGGTAGAATCTTTATAATTTTTTTTAATTAGACATATGAACCTATGGATGAAAGACACACGGATTTATTTTTCTGTTTTTGGGAGATAAATCAAAAAGTACTACTAAACTATTTTTGTTTCACAATTTATTTAACACTCATTGTCAAAATCTTATTTCTATCATAGTTACAGCACAAAATATATTATTATGGTAATATCTTGTCCATAGGATCGCCAGTTGTTTTATTATTTTCGCCAATGGGTATTTTAATACTATTTATAAAACAAGGGCTTTTACAATCATTTTAAATAAGATATGTAATATTTTAAGTATTTTTGAAACACGTTCGTAGTTTAATTTAAATATTTATACTGGATTCAGAAGAAAAATAGCTTATCCAGTAACATGTTTCATCTCGTAAGTAGCAATAGATATGTACAGATATTTATTCATAGAACTTGTTCACATTTCATCATTAACATAAAAAAATACAATATTATTGTTAACAGTATTTCTAACCACATAAAATATAGACATAAATATAATAAACAAAGTAGATATACGTTGTTGTTCAAAATTCACACCAGTCTTTCAAACATAACGATATGTTAGTTCTTTTCCAAAATGTATTAGAATTCGAATAAAACACATTAAAAACGAGAATAATTACAATAATCATTGTTTAAAACGTCTAAAGAAAGTATAAAATGCAAATATTTTACAGTGTAGGCAAATCGAAAGAAAAGCTACAGAGTATTGAAACAAAGTTTTTAGAAAATTATAATCAAGATCTCTAACATTTGGTTAAAATAATTTGTTTTAAGCTTACATCAATTTACAACATACATTTAACATCACAAAAATTAATAATTAATAATATTTTTTTATATTTACAATATGACAAATATTTTTTTCTTCAAATATTTAATTTTAATTCACAGCCACATAGTTAATTTTATATGAAAAAGTAGAAATATTTTCGTTATTTTGTTGTTTAATTTAGTAATTGACTCAAAGTGGTCCATGATTCGATGTGTAAATAAAATTTAATCGATATATTGTCACAGCCATCTGTATAGCATTCCCTTAAAATATTTGTACCCAATAATAATTATTATTACATAGGAAAGGAATAAACTAAATACTTAAAAGTAGATGTAGCATATAAATATACAAATATACACTCACATTATTACCATTTTAATTAAATATTTCAGTATTAGAAATCAATTAGATTAATTCGACTAAAAATAAATATATAGTACCTTGTAATAACCTTCAATGGCAACTGATTCTGTTCTGAAGTTTTTGAAAAATTAATTATTTGAATTTTCATCTTAGGGGTGATTCAAAATTCATAACAAAATTTATTTTCACTTCTTGAGAATCAAAATTTTCATCGAATCTAAATTTTCATCGTTTAAAAATTTCATCACTTACTTGATAATTATGATTAAAATATAATACATCGTTTGTTAGGGTTCATCTGTGTCCCGGGTCGACATTTGAATGCTCTCGCGAACTCTTCACTGTTTTGTAAAACTCCCTTCGCTCTGAGCGGTAGAGGTGTATGTTCATCTTTCAAATTCATCTCTAGAGAACTCTTTGTTGATGTACCGCACCATAACTGTAAATATAATAATCGTAGGAGTATAAAATAATTGACAAGTTGCTTAAATAGTTTGTTGGTCGATGCAGTGCAAGTTTAATAATGTAAAAAAATATCTACATAGGGTGAAATTACGATGTAGGAATTTATGATATGATCAGCATTGAAGGCGTATTATAACAACCGGGAAGCTTTATACCTTAAGTTACGCAGACGACGTTGCTAGTTTTTGTAGTAAAAATCGTATTCATTTATTTACTTATTTTTTACATTATATGTAAAAAAATCATTTACAAAAAAAAAACTATTAGTAGTAAACATATTATTAGTGTTTCAGAGATATGTAGTAATGGCCTTAAATGCCATGGCGTTGTTCTATTTACCATCAGGGTTCATTTATCTGTCTAGCAATAGAAAAAGAAAATACAAAGTTGCTCTGGTAGTTCTGTTCTGTTCTGTACCAACCCATTATTGCCCACTGTTGGGCTCAGGTCTCCTCAGAAGAGGGATTAGGCATACTCCACCATGCTTCGCATAGCATAGCTCTGGTAGTAATGTTGTAAAATACTTACATTTCCGTAAGCGAGAAAGAACATTTGTTCCGGTGTCATGTGTTCGAAGCCCGGTAGTTTCGGTTCGGGTCCGTATTTCTTAAGATGTTGTTTAAGAGCCGCGAGCGCTTCTCTCACGCCGCCGTTATCCGCTATGTTTTCCGGTAAAGTATTTTTACCATTTACCTAAAACATCGATTAGTTTTCATTTAATTAAATTTTAAAATAGAATCATCTATATATTATACAGGGTGTTGGTGCCCGGTGAAACAATACTTTCAGGGCTTAATCTAATCACATTTCAAATCATATACACATAATTTTGAAACGGAGATAGTTACTTTATTTTCCCATACAAAGTTGAAAAATTATTATTTTGTATTATTTTTGACAACCCTACCCTGACCTACATCTAGCGTGCTAAATCTATTTTCACGTACACAGGCGTATGTATCCTGTTTAGAATGTGATTTTTGTCCCGTGTATTATTACATTATTCTATGATACAGGAGGTGACTAACCAGCTTAAGTTTTTAGCTGTTGGTGTAGGTCAGTACCGTAGGGTTGATCCTGCACAAATTAAGACGAAGTTTTGATTAGTTATAACTTATGATATATTATGCCTAGAAAACCCAGATTTGGTGGGTGGCTTCTACATCAAGTATACTTTTTGCTGTGAAAGTATTGTTTCATCGGATTTTAACACCCTGTATAAAAGAAAAGTTACACCACTTATAACTCAAGAACGGCAGAACAGATTTGGCCGAAAATTGGTAGGGAGGTAGCTTAGAGCCAGGAGACGGACATGGGATACTTTTTATCTCGTTCGACAGCGTTCCCGTGTGACTTGACATGAAACGTCAGTCGCTATAAAACGTGATATAACAAAAAAGAATCAGACTTTGAATAACAACATGGATGACAATTTGATATTTGTAAGAAATCAATTTAAAACTATTTTTATTAAATAAATAATTAACAAGTGGATTGAAGTGAAGTTTAATTAATCGTCACTAGAGTATTTGTGTCCCCACCTCGTGGTCTCGCCTTGTCGCGGCGGTGGGGCTTAAGCGAGCACCCTCGCACCCCGCAGGGTGTTTTGTTGGCAAGAGGGTGCCGTGAACTAAGAAGACCACACTGGAGCTTCTCTCTCCACATCGTTTGCCAGGCAAACGATGCCCCTGGGGAAGAGAAGGGTGGCTGGGCCACCGGAGAAAGGACTGGCTGCACCCTTGGGTGTTGCCACAAAGCGGGGGCCAAGGCCCGCAAGGGCAAAGGACCCCGCTTGGAGCTGTTGGGTGAACCGGGGGGATCTTTCCTCCCGGTCGCCGGCTGCCACGGCGCCTGTAGCTGCCTCGCGGTGGCTGCAGGGGCAAGCCTCCCAGAGGGGGGTACCGGTCTACCGGCGTGGCTTCGGAGTAGCAAACCGTAATTCCCACCGGCTGTGCGGGAGGCGGGGGCCGCTGCATCTCTAATTTATCTTCCATCTTCTACTGTTGTAGAGCTACATGCAGGGGCCGCGAGGAGGAAAAACCTCTATAAAAAAGCCCTAATCCTAAGTTTTGACGCCCGGCGATGGGATGAATGGCTGGAGGGATTCCAGTCGATAGGTCGTCCCAGGAGACCTCCCCCCTCCTGGCTAAACAAAAGGGGGGAAAAAACCAATGAAATGGAACAAAGCATAAGACAACCTACTCAGGAGGGTACCACACGTGGAACGTGTGGAGACTCCCTCCGTGTACCGGCCGAAGCAGGGATTGCTACGACCGGTACACGCAGCCCGCGTTCGTTATCTGAGGCGGGCATCAAGTGCTTAGACGAAGGGGGCTGTGCGACGGGCAGCGGAAAACCCGTCGAATCTAGGAGTGGGAGCTCGATGTCGCTGGCAAGCGACGTCGGCTCCGGGAAAGCGGGGAGGGTCCCCCGCAAAAGGAAATCCGTTGCGCGGAGGACCTCGGGGAGTGGATCGTCCTCTGGCGGTGAGAGGCCGCAGAGGACGAGACGCTCCGAGAGGCTGGCCGCCAAGAGCGGCAATACCGGGTCCGGCCATGACTCGCCAACACCATCGGCGGCGTCAGCGACCTCGGTTCCGCTGAGCGGAGGGGAGCTCTCTGAGAGCCCCACCTTCGTTCTTGAGAGCCTGGGGCGCAGGGCGCTTTACGCGTCCGGCCGGGTCTCGGGAAGAGGTGCAAAGGCGGAGGGGCAGCAGTTGCGCAAGATCGCAACCGATGTGAAAAAACTGGTGCCGGTGTACTCGGCGGCCATCAGCCGAGCATCGGCGCTGGAGGACGAGATTGCTCGACAAGAGAGAGAGATCGCCGGTCTCAAGGCAAGGCTGGCGGCGCTGGAGAGGAAGGAGTCATCGCGCTCGCCGCGGAGGGAGCGGCGCACGCCGCCACTGACCGCTCGGACGGGGGATGCGGCCGCGCATCGGACTCCTCCCGCTCCAACCACAGACGAACAGCCGGCCATGCCTCCTTCTGAGGCGACAAGACCCAGGCGCCACCCCTCGCCCCGCACAAGGGCGGAGATACGAGAGACGACTGAGGTGGAGGGGCGCATCAGACGGGAGCTGATGGAAGAGTTCGGCAGGGAGATTGCCGAACTCAGGGCAGAAATCGCTGCCCTGCGTGGTGCTGCATCGGCAGCGCCACCTTCCGTCATCCCGTCGCGCCCCACCACTCGCCAGTCGGCTCGTCGGCCCCCTGCAGGGCCAACCCAGAAGGGACGCGGTGCTGGTGCCCCAGCACCGAAGCCCCGTCTGCTGCCGCCAGCGCCGTCCAATATGGACGACGCCTGGACGGAGGTGGTACGGCGGGGCAACAAAAGGGCCAGGGTTGTGGCCTCTTCGATGGCGGCGGAGGCCTTACCATCTGGAGGGGCTGCAGCCCCCCCGTCACAGGTGAAAACGCGGGCGGTGGCAGAAGCTCCCCAGAGGGGAAGAGCGCCTGCCACCCCCACCAACCGGACTAGGACCACGGCGGCCGTGGCTGCTCCCCAGCAGGGTCGAGCACCGGCCGCCAAGAACAAGAATAAGAATAAGAAGAAGAAGAAGGGTCCGCGCGCGCCGAAGTCGGCGGCAGTAGTTGTCACACTGCTGCCAGCCGGCGAGGAAAAGGGCATGACATACCCCAATGTCATGGCCCAAGCGCGCGCGGCTATTGACCTCGGGGAGATAGGAGCGGGGGAGGGCCTCCGCTTCCGGACGACCGCCAATGGGGCTCGTCTCTTGGAGTGTCCCGGTGCCGAAAGTTCCGGCATCGCGGACCTTCTGATGGCGGGCCTCCGGGCGGTCTGGCCGGAGGAGGTGGTGCGCGTCCACAGGCCGGTGAAAATGGCAGAGATCAGGATCACCGGTCTGGACGACTGCGCCACCAAAGAGGAGGTGGCAGCGGCTATCGCTGCCCAGGGCGGATGTGCCCCGGAGAACATCGTCGTGGGCGAGCTTCGCCCTGGCTACTCCGGGGCCAGATCGGCGTGGGCGCGATGCCCTGTAGAGACGGCCACCTCCCTGGCCACTCCCCCACCGGGTAGACCGGCTGGACACCCTGGCAGGTTGCGCGTGGGCTGGATTGCGGCCCACGTGCGCCTGCTAGAGTCGCGCGCCTGGCGGTGCCTCCGGTGCTTCGGCACTGGACACAGCATCGCCAGGTGCACGAGTACGGTTGACCGCAGGGAACTTTGTTTCCGCTGCGGTCAACCTGGACACAAGGCGGCCGTGTGCTCGGCTGCACCGCACTGTGCTCTGTGCGCGGCGGCCGGGCGCAAGGCTGATCACCGGGCGGGGGGCAAAGCTTGCTCCCCGTCCGGCTCCAACACGGAGCGCAACAGGCGCCGCAAACAAAAGCGGCGCCTAAAGAAGAAGTCGGCCGGAGGAGCACCGGCCGGCGTTTCGGCCCCCGCTGTGGCGTCACAGGCGCCCGATAGCGGGGGCGATGGAGGAAGGGGGGAGGCGATGGATGTGGTTCGACCTTAATGGACCGCACCCTTCGCCTCCTCCAAGGTAACTTGAACCACTCCGCCAGGGCTCAGGACATGTTACTCCAGAGCATGGCGGAGTGGTCGATTGACGTTGCCGTGGTTGCCGAGCCGTACTTCGTTCCCCCAGCCGATGATTGTTGGTTCGGGGACGATTGCGGTTTGGCGGCCATACACGTCAGAAGAGCCGCGGCGGTCCCGCCCTTGGTAATGGTGGCCAAGGGTTCTGGGTTCGTCGCGGTATCGATTTGGGACACCGTCGTGATCGGGGCGTATTTCTCTCCGAATCGGCCTACCGTCGAGTTTGAGCAGTTCCTGGACGGGCTCGAGGCGATTACTCACCGCCTCGCCCCCCGTCCAGTGATACTCGCGGGGGACCTCAATGCGAAATCAGTCGCTTGGGGCTCCCCCCGCTCTACAATTCGCGGCAGACTGCTGGAGGAGTGGGCGGTCGCGACTGGCCTCTGTGTACTCAACAGGGGTTCGGTCGCGACTTGCGTGCGATGGCAGGGCGAGTCCATCGTGGACGTTACGTTCGCGAGCTCTGCCATTGCCGATCGCATCCGCGGCTGGAGAGTGTTGGTGGGGGCGGAATCGTTGTCGGATCACCGATACATTCGGTTTGATCTTTCCGTCCCCACGCCGGCTGCGGACGCCCGCGGGAGTACGTCCCGGTCATTCCCCAGGTGGGCATTGAAGCTCCTGAACAAGGAGCTCTTGATGGAAGCCTCTACGGTGGCGGCGTGGACGCCCATGCGTCCACACCCCGTGGACGTGGAGGCCGAGGCGCTCTGGCTCCGGGACGCGATGCGTCGCATTAGCGACGCTTCGATGCCCCGGGTCGGTCCTTGGTCTCCCACGAAGTCGACGTACTGGTGGTCGCCCGAGATAGCGCAGCTCAGAACTGTATGCGTCCGGGCGAGGCGCCAGTGCGCACGACACCGCCGTCGCCGCCTTCCGCGTCGCAACGATCCCGTTGCCTTCGCGGAGGAGGAGGCCCGGCTGCATGGCTTATACAAAGAGGCGAGGGGAGCCGTGCGGCTGGCCATCAAGATGGCCAAGGAGCAGCACGCGGAGCGCCTTTTAGAGACGCTCGAGGAAGACCCTTGGGGGCGCCCATACAAGATGGTGCGCGGCAAGGTGCGCCCATGGGCGCCCCCCATAACCGAGCGTCTACCGCCTCAGCAGCTGCGGGACATTGTCACGACACTGTTCCCGCAGGAGCAGGAGGGATTTATCCCGCCTACTATGGGTGAGCCGCCGGATGATACCGGCGGCGAGGCCCCTGCTGAGGTGCCCCACATCACCGGGGAGGAGCTCCGCGTGGCCGTAGTCAGGATGAGTGCCAAAGACACGGCACCCGGCCCGGACGGCATCCATGGTCGGGTTCTGGCCTTGGCCATCAATGCCCTAGGGGACCGACTCTTGAGGCTTTACGACTCTTGCCTCGAGTCGGGACGGTTTCCCTCGCTGTGGCGAGAGGGTAGACTCGTCCTTCTTAGGAAGGAAGGGCGCCCGGCGGATACGGCCGCCGGTTACCGTCCTATCGTGCTACTGGACGAGGTGGGCAAATTGCTGGAACGCATTCTGGCTGCCCGCATCGTCCAGCACCTGGTCGGGGTTGGACCCGATCTGTCGGCGGAGCAGTACGGCTTCAGAGAGGGCCGCTCAACAGTGGACGCGATCCTTCGCGTGCGAAGGCCCTCTCAAACGAAGCCGTATCACAGGGCGGGGTGGCCTTGGCGGTGTCGCTAGACATCGCCAACGCATTCAACACCTTGCCCTGGTCCGTGATAGGGGGGGCACTCGAGAGACATGGAGTTCCCCCCTACCTCCGCCGGCTGGTCGGCTCCTACTTGGAGGCCAGGTCGGTAGTGTGCACCGGGCACGATGGGACTGTGTACCGGTTTCCGGTCGTATGCGGGGTTCCTCAGGGGTCGGTCCTCGGACCCCTCCTTTGGAACGTCGGGTACGACTGGGTGCTGAGGGGCGCCCTGCTCCCGGGCCTGAGCGTAATTTGTTACGCGGATGACACGTTGGTCATGGCCCGGGGGCAAGACTTTAGAGAGGCTACCCGTCTCGCCACAGCGGGGGTGGCCCTCGTCGTCGGTCGCATTAGGAGATTGGGCCTCGCGGTGGCGCTCAATAAATCCCAGGCCCTGTGGTTCCACAGGGCTAGGGCGACGCCACCGGCAGGGGCCCAGATCGTGGTAGGAGGCGTCCCAATAGAGGTCGGGGTGCGATTGAAGTACCTCGGCCTCATACTGGACAGCCGTTGGACCTTCCGGGCCCACTTTACGGAACTCGTCCCCCGACTGATGAGGACAGCCGGCGCACTGAGCCGGTTGCTCCCGAATCTCGGGGGACCAAACCGTGTTGTGCGCCGCCTCTACGCGGGGGTGGTGCGTTCGATGGCCCTGTACGGCGCGCCCGTTTGGGCCGGACCGGGAAACCGGACAGCAACCGTTGTCCGGCTCTTGCGCCGGCCGCAGCGCGTCGTAGCTATCAGGGTCATCCGCGGATACCGCACCGTCTCCTTCGAGGCGGCGTGCGTACTGGCGGGGACGCCGCCCTGGGATCTGGAGGCGGAGGCGCTCGCCGACGACTATCGTTGGCGTTGCGACCTCCGTGCTTTGGGCGTTGTGCGTCCCCTCAGAGCCGCGGTACGGGACCGGAAGGCCCAATCTCGGCGGTCCGTGCTGGAAGCTTGGTCGAGACGCTTGGCCAACCCCAGCTGGGGCCTAAGGACCGTCGAGGCGATTCGCCCTGTCCTGGAGGACTGGGTGAGTCGCGGCGAGGGACGCCTCACCTTTCGTCTGGTGCAGGTGCTGACCGGGCATGGTTGCTTCGGGAAGTACCTGCATCGGATACAGGTTGAGCCGACGACGAGGTGCCATCATTGCACGAGCGACCTGGACACGGCAGAGCATACGCTCGCTGTCTGCCCCGCATGGGAGGAGCAGCGCCGTGTCCTGGTCGCACAAGTAGGGCGGGACTTGTCGTTGCCGGGCGTCGTGGCATCGATGCTCGACGACGACGAGTCCTGGAAAGCTATGCTCGACTTCTGCGAGTCCACCATCTCGCAGAAGGAGGCGGCGGGACGGGAGAGGGAGAGCTCTTCCCTCCCCGACCGACCCCGTCGCCGCCGACGTCGAGCGGGGGGCCGGCCTCGGGACGTGTCCCGGGATCTGGCCCCCTAAGAGTACCGGGTCCACCAACACCGGACCCGAGGGGTGCTGCGCTAGGCATCAGAGCGCACCCTCTTGCACCATCTACCGGGGGTTGGCAAGCCGTGCTCCCCGACCCGGGCTGGTCCTGGCCCGGCCTGAGCCGAGGGAGACCCTCCATCACACGGCCCCATCTTGGCGGGCTTTTGGCCCACCTACCGAGTGAGCCGGTGGTCGTTTCACCGACGGCTGCCGGTTCGGCGTCCGGGGGTGACGGGGCGATACGTGAGCGACAACCGCGAACGCGTCCTGTCACCCCTACATAATCGGATGTCGAGTGTGATTGGCGGGAGGTTTTAGTGCGGTTCGACACCCACATACCCCACTCGCGGGGCGAGTGGAAGTCCGGCGATTTCCTCCCGTCACAAAAAAAAAAAAAAAAAGAGTATTTGTGTCTTATCTATACTTATAATATTGTAAAGCTGAAGAGTTTGTTTGTTTGAACGCGCTAATCTCAGGAACTACTGGACCGATTTAAAATATTATTACACTGTTGGAAAGTCTATTTATCGAGGAAGGCTACAGGCTATATTGTGTCTCTCTGTGACGCAGACGAAGTTGCACGGGTAACCTAGTTAATTTCATAAAGTTATGAAAAATAATTTCTGAAATTTCATGAAACTCTTAAAGTATGGTCATCAATTTCATAAATTAATGAAAAATAATTTCAGAAATTTCACCACTCTTTCAATTTATTTTCATGTAAAATGTATGTATTTGTGAAAAACTTACATGTTCCTTAATCTCAGGTATGTAGTACTTGGAGTATTGATCGACGAAGCATTGTGACATGTTGACGAATGTATCGATAGTGTTGTTCGACCACCAAGGGACCATGTTACCGTATTTATCGTATCTGCGACCTACAAACATTTATTTCTTTAGATCTAGTTATAAGTTTACGATTTTTCCAATAGGATAGATATCTACTAGAAAAAAATAAAAGTCTAAGCTTCTTGATTTTTCTGATAATTAATATAACATTTATTTATTTATTTTTAGAAAAAGTTGTACCAACGTCAAATCAAACATGAAGAAATTGGTAAAATTAATCTGTTCTATATATTTTTTTTTGCATGATAGATAAACGAGCCTATGGCCCATTTGATGGTAAGCCGTCGCCGTCGTATTTTGTCAGTATAAATGTCTTAAACTAAAATAAAATTAATGATAAACAAAAAGATTAGAAATAAGGGTCTCCCGCGATACAGGCCTGGCCTAGTGCCTAGTGCGGGGGACATTAATGAACTCCTTATGTAAATTGGTTTAAGTTTGAAAATAAATAATTTGTATTTGTAAGTTGCTGTTGAATGTTTTTGTAGAAATATAAAATGACAATTTACTATGAAAGACAAAGATGGTTTTTGATATAAGAAGGTAATTTTTATTTAACACCTATTTAAAACAACTTACCAATACTATCGAAGCCGTGAGTTATTTCATGTCCAAGTACAGTTCCCAATGAACCGTAATTCAAAGAACTGGAAAATAACATTAATTGATATTAGAATTATGTCTTATTTTATCGGAATTTATTTTATTTTAATGGAGGAACAGGAAAGATTTTTTAAAACTGACGGGCACTTCGATGAAAAATTATATTTTAAAATAGATGAAAAACTAGACATTAAATTTGCTATTTGCATTAGGAATAAATAAACAAAATATAAATAACGATATATAGTTAGTCCAAAATCTTAATAAAATAAGTGTTATTGGGTCTCAAAGTATTAAAGTACACGAATGACAAATTAAAAAAAAAACAATAACAATAAGTAAGTTATACTTACTCCAAGCCCAAATCAAAGAAAGGGTATTGTAATATAACGAGAGGAACGGCTGCGTCCAAATTAATTTCAATAATATTAGTAGGTAACATTACTATTGAAGATCAAAAATATACAGGGTAGAATTTAGAAAAGCATTATAATTATAATACCTTTCTATTTCACTATGAAAAACTATGAATGAACTTGTATACAGGGTGATTTTTTAAAGGAGGTACATATTGCAGGAGGGTGATGAGTAGGTACTCTGTTCTAATACGGAATATTACAAAAAATAGGTAAAAGTACCTTTTTTTAAAATCTAAGTTCGACAAAACTACCTCAAGCACAAACAATGTCGCTAAAAGAGTGTTGACTAACGACCTCTAGTGATATCGTGCTCCCCACACCTCCGCCACACCCATCAGCTGTCGAAAAACCATCATTTTGCAAGAATTTTAGATATTTTTAAGTTGCAATTACTAAGGCATTAAGCCATATTCTTTGGTAATAATATTTTTACTGGTCGTATGTAACCATCAGCTACCATGACCTTCAATATGTACCCTCACTAAGAAATCACCCTGTATATTTCCAAAAATAAAAAACTGTTTTATTTCAGAAAAAAAATCACAAATCACTGTACATAACTTTCCCTGAAGTGGTCATTTGAACTTTCCACCCCAAATCAGTGTGTGTGAGTTTATGTGATTTAAGCGCAATTATTTTTCTACAAGGAAATGAAGTCTAGTATCTAATTTAAGCTATTAATATTTACTAAGTCACTTTCTAAACTACCAATATACTCACTTATAGTATTATCCTGAAAAGTGTGATACGCGTTGACTTCAGTAGGATCTGTTGCCCAAGCCATGCTTCCGTTCTCTTTAAACTTATCCAAAACTTTCTTAATTTTCACTTGAATCACACTTATCATGTTATTTAAGTGTGTTTCTTTATTTATTTCTATTCCTTTGTAATATTTCTCTAATTCTCCTTGAACCATGAGCCAATCCGGGAAGCCTATTTGGGACTTCATGAGTATAATTTTTTGATATGTTGCTACTTTAGTATTGTCGTCCATCCATTTCGCTTGTCCTACTAAATGAGCTAAGGAATTTTTTAGCTCGTATATCATTCTTTCTATCTGGAATATATTTCGAATACTAGTTAGATTTACAACAATTGTGGATTGTATGTTGTGATTGGTAGAATTTTATTGTTTACTAGCTGCCCCGCGCAACCGCGTCGAAAAAAAAAACATTTAGGGCTGGACTACTCCTAACATTTAGGGGGATGAAAAATAGATGTTGGACGATTCTCATAGACACCGGATAAGCACAAAAAAATTCATCAAAATCGGTCAAGCCGTTTCGGAGGAGTATGGCAATGTTTGTTTTAAGTAGAGAATTATTAATTGCATTCTAAATAGCTTCTAATTTTACTGAAATCTGTTTTTAAAACAACCATAGTACCAATCCCACAATACCTTAGGTTTCAAATCATTAACAAAGTCCGGATCAGCGATGCCATAAGCAACCGCCATACCCATCAAATCATTGACGGCTTCGGCACAAAGATGTGATCTCGATGGAATATTAACTTCATCTTCTAGAAGACTGTTGTAAGCTTCGTAGTATAGAGATCTTAGTTCTGTTGTTGTGTGTATTGATACTACTTCTACTACCTACGATACAAGTTATACTTTTATCAAATATGGTCGATTTTTTTTCCAAATCCATATTTTGTTGTTATAGAAATTTCAGATTTAAATATGCCTATTTTAAATGTGAAGATTATTAGTAATTTAGTAATTTATTTATTTATTGCTTACACATGAAAATATGAGTTTGTAATAAAGTTAAATGAGAGTATAAATACAAAAGAAAAAGTACATTTTCTAACAATACCGTAACATCAGTTTCGTTTTACAAAACTATTATACAAATAATATGTTTCCAGTGGCCCTCACACTAGGTCTGGCCTGTATCGTGAGGACCTGATAGGGTCATAATATCAATCACAATATTAATTAATAGATTATTAGGTTAGAGGTAAATAAGAAGCTTTATACAGGGTGTCTCAAAACTATGCGTGACATGAACGGTATGTTTATTACTTTGTTGTATTGTTCTTTTTGTTTAAGACACTTTGTTTACAATCATTATTCATATTTAACTGTTCTTTTGGTTGGCATCATAAAAATACAGGGTGTTGATTTTTGCCGATTTTGTTACTTCAATTTTCAGAAAAACCAAACTATTTACGAAAAATCTGTGAAAGTAATAGTATTAAACATCAAAAATGAAATTATGTTTCGTTTCAGCAAAACATCCTATCTCTAATATTTAAGGTACTTCATGTCGCATAGTTTTGGGACACCCTGTATACCACACTAGTATACTGAAATACTTTACCTTAGTCCAAACATACAATTCGAGGACAACAGGCGGTGTCTTCGCTACATAAGCAGCCATCCGTGACATATACTTCAAATCTAAATCCGTTACTAAAATCTTTTCTCTTTCAATATCCAAACTAGTAGTACTAATATTGAATACTCCTTCTAAATATCTCTTCCATATTGGAATTATTGTGCCGTTATTTAGTAATACAGTTTGGTCAGTCAATGTTTGTAGTTCATCTGCAGTATATGTTGGTATTACAAAGTTCTCTATTTCAATGTTTGTATCGTTTTCTGATTCGAGCTAAAAATTAAAACCACTTTTATTTGTTACTCGAATATATGTGATGGCTTTAATGTTTATTATGAAAAATAGCTGGTCATTCCACTCAGGAAGTTCTTGCCTAGGTTGATAATAATATATAATAATAAAAACGTTTATTTCAAACAAGCACAGTATATAAAACATAAGAAGAAAAACAAAAATAAACAGTTTGCTTGGAAAAGGACCGGCTCAGCAAAGCCAACAGTATTAACACAGTTAACACTGCGACGCTGATCTTCCGCCGGCACCAAGCGAGCGACGCGAACACTGCGACTGTGCTAAGCAGCCAGTATACGTGTAACAATATTAATATACAAATATTAATTAAATTGATTAGTTAAAATGAATATGCAATGTTAATAATAGATTCTACTCAAATACTACCCAAAATAAAGAATTATTATTAAAGCATTCCCCTGTGGTTTATATGATGCATTCTAATGCTAAGTAGTTAATTTATAATTATTTTTTATAGTGACAAAAATACAAAACAATAATGAGGGTAAGTATTGTTCAATCCATATTGAACATACAAAACTTTTTTATATTTTATTTGTATTCAAACTTTTTAGTTTTCGCGATGACTCTGTCTTGCGCTACGGAAAACTAAATTCAAATTCAATTCTATATCAAAATTCACTTTTCTTTCGTCGCATTTTATTTTTCTTTACTTTTTATATCAATTTATTGTATTCCATAAATGCAAAAAATAAATTAATTATTATGTTGTGGTTTCAATAATATCTGCAACAAGTATTATTATTTAAAAAGTTTCGAATGTTTCGTGTTTTATAGCAGTTCATATTTGGTACATAGACGTATAGTTATATAAAGTTAAATTCGATATCAAGACAATGTAGACTTCACAATTATACCTGAAAGCAATAAAAAGTGTCCACCGAAGCATTATGACATACATTGACACTATCATAAAAATCATCTAACTTGATTATATTTTTTATTGTCCTAGCTGTATAATTAAATATAGGTAATTATACAGTCCATTGGAATATCTGGGGCATCCTCAATGATAACTGTTGTCATGGTTACTAATATCCAAACATAACTAATGAAGTACATACACGAATATCTGTTAGATATTTTTGGTTCAAAATTACTTTGAATTTCAACACGTCATTAACTCCAGAAATAAGAAGGAGTTCCATGAAGAAATCAGTATCTTCACTTCTCTGTTTTAAGTAAGAGATTTGTTTTGTAATGTTATATTACAACTTCGAACCATTATCTTTGTTTTACCCATAATCCTGTCTGATAGATACCACTAAAGCTTTACTTTTCAAACTAACAAATTTATTACCACTTACTTCATAAAAATCTTGCTTTAGTTCATAATAAGTATCTGCTGCAGCTACAATATTTTCTACTAAAACTTCATTATCAACATTCTCTGTTTTATTTCCATTAGCTCCATCAACAAATATCTTTATTATTTCAGCATAATATAATTTATGTACTTTTGCGTAAGATTCCTCATCGTGAGATAGGTACATAAGGTCACTGTGTTCTTTGTCTTTTGATAGGTGCCTCATAGGAAATTCTTTTCGACTCCATTTTCGTTTTCTTGAATATAAACTGGAAGGTTTGGTTTATTTAGTTTAAGTTTTTGACGTGGTGGTAGAAAACTAATAAGCTGTTACAAAATCTAATTTCAAGGCAAATGTTTTTTGAAAAATCTAAAAACTTATGTTAAAATACTGAATTTACTCAAAAGTCACCAAACAGCATTTAGGACTAACTTTGAACACTAATAGGATGGCAATGGAAAAAGTAAATAAAAAAAACTTAGCTAATAAACTAGAAGTTACCTCGGAAAAGGATTAACAGATTCCGGCGATCCCAAAGCAAGGCGATAATCACTAGAATTCAAAGGATCCGAGAATATATCGAATCCTATAAGAACGTCCAACCCAAGTTGTACTTTAGCCTTAGTAACAACCTCTACCCAATCGAAACTGTATGTGGAATAGTCTGTCTCAGATATATTGAGGTAGGTCGGTAGTTTTGGAAGGCCGATAGATGATAATATAGAGAATACCGGTTGGAGACCTAGTTCGTCGATTTTGGCTGCAACAATGAGGATCATAGGTAAGGTTGCAAGGGTGGATAAGAATATATCTATATCGACGGTGGAAAACAGAAAGGGCGTAACCCTGAATATTACTACTTTACACCAGAGCCAAAGAACTGAAAAAATATATTTTATTAACTTTTTTTTTTTATTGCCACTTAGGCAGACGAGCCAACGGCCCACCTGATAGGAAGTGGTTACAGTCGCTCATGAACCTCTGCAATGTCAGGGGACACTGAGGGGTCGCTACCTACGACCTAACTTTAAGGACCCTCCTCAAGCCTCGTTTGAAGAAGGACAAGTCATAGCGCTCAGATATTGTAGGGGCTAGCACTGTATATTATACTTTATATATTTTAATTTTATCATAAATAATGGAAATATGTTCTGTTAGTGTAAACATAAGTACTTTTTCAAAATAAACAGTAGTTTTTCGAGTCTAGTTATATGCAAGAGGTGAAATTTGAGTTGCTCTTTGACCTTAATTGAACCTAATGAAAAAAACTTAATATTATAATTCCTGTATCCTGTACCAACCCATTACTGCGCACTGTTGGGCTCAGGTCTCCTCAGAAGAGGGATTCGGCATAGTCCACCACGCTTGCCTAGTGTGGATTGGGGACTTCACATATCTTCAAAGGATTTTTAGAACCCTTTCCGACATGCAGGTTTCCTCACGATGTTTTCCTTCACCGTTTTTAGCCAGTGGCGTTGTGAAAAATTGCACATAAATCTTTTTCAGATTTAGATTTAGAGGTACAAGCCCGATTTGAACCCGCGACCTCCCGTTCGGAAGGACGCGCTTCGACCACTACCCCACCACGACTTTTTCATATTATAATTAAGATTAAGATATTATACCATCAGAAATGTATGCTCTGAATGTCATATCATTTGTACTATAATTCTAATTAAATTCTTACTCTAAATAAAAAAAAACCTGGAAAAAGCTCTTCTAATTTACTAAAACTAAAAAAAAACAATGCTTACCAACATCCATGCAAGCTTTATACATATTCTTAGCCTGCAGTATCGGCAAAGGGTCTTTAGTAGAGTTTTTCCTAAGAAACTGTTTGATTGAGGCCAGCACCCTGTCTTGTTTATAACTGAACCAATCGTATGAACTGTATACTTCCGGCATAGGATGCTCTTCGCCCCATTTACCGCAGACGTACTGAAATTATTTGTATTTCTTTGAAAAATTGAAATAATAATACATTCCAGTTGCTAGACAAAGAACTTTTTAATTTTTGCCTTTGTGCTAGCTGAAGCAGGGTGAATGACCTATCGAAATACAACTTGGAACCACTTTAATTTTTTTCTCAATATCAAATAAAGCCCGCAATAATAGTCTGACATACACATTGGGAGCGGCGCGACGGGAAAGAGTACCGAGAGCGTAACGCGTCGCACCGTCCCTCATAACCCCGTGCTGCGTTCTGGCCTCAGCCGGGTTCGGACGCTGAGTGTGAGCGGTTGGAGGTTTTAGTGAGGTTCATGAGGACATATTATTCTGATTTGGGAAAAAAGTTTAACCTATTCCAAAAATAACAGTGGTTTTAGGTTGTATTTCGATAGGTCATTCACCCCGCTTCCGCTCGCACAATGTTTCAGATCCACCTTTTAAATGAAGAGGTTGGAATAAAAGTTCTTTTTAAGATTTAGGAGGGGTAAAAAAATAAAAAAAAGTTTTTACAATACTGGTCGCAACCCTATTTTGGTAATATTGAAGAAGTAGTAGAACTATAAAGGGCTGGCTACAGTAATTTTTTGAAGTACCTATTTCCATTATAATTTACTACCGTAAAATAATAGTAAAATTAGAGAATAAAGCCAAAAAATCTAGTTTTGAGACGGCAGCCGATACTGTCAGTGTGGTATGTCGAAATGTGAGTTCGAGTTCCAGTGGTTCCGGCAAACGAACGAGAAAGAAGGTAGACAGATTTGTCTGCTCTTAAATGACCTACCCGCAGTTCCTCAGTCTTCCCGTGATCATGGCGCTTGAAACAGTGCTGAAATATCGGGACCGCTCAATTAAAAATAATCGTGGTAAGAACCCGTTTAGTAATAGTGTAAGTAAAATTAAATTACGCTTACGATTTACAGTTATTTAATTTGTGTGTCAGTTTATAAAATATCTAACAATAGTAATAACATTCAAACCTGATTGAAATCTTCGCATGGATCAGCGGTTTGGTCCATGGACAGTGCTAAATTTGCAGCTGAACGAAGGCACTCTTTGCTTTCACACACAGGTATCGGTTTTTTTATTTTTTGTCGTACATCTGCAATTAAATATTTTGTTAGTATAGGAATGAATGATTATGATTAATGAAGAAAGTAACAATATGGGCCCTTAGTATTAGTATAATAAATGTTGGAACGAAGTTCCTTATTATCGAAAGGGGGCTAGACGGAAATTCTTATAAAAATGTTGTCACGACACTTTTTTTGTTTTATATGATTAATGCTAGATGGCGCTGTGATCAAAATATTTTATTTAAGTTATAATAATTATTTATAATTAGTTTAAAACGTCTGTCTCTCTCTCTCTCTTTCTTTTAAACTAACTAATTATTATAACTTAAAAAATAAAATTTTATTACAATTCCCTCACTAATTAATCGAAAGGAACTTCGTTCCATCCGGGTGTCCCTTGATACCTCGCAAGTTTTTTTTTTTTTATAACGTGGTCCTACCTATAAAAACGCATTAATGTCCACAAATCAGATCTCCTCAGTAGAGGAATCAGGCACCACGCGATTCCAATGTAGGTTTATGGTTGAAGTCCAAATGATTATCTCTGAAGAGGTCTTTCACTCATTTTAGCTAGTGGTGTTGTAAAATATTGGACATAAATATTATAAAAATGGAACAGCTTTATTTACTCAGTCGCCACTTATTAGTGCTACATTCAGTCACCACTTATTATTTATTTTATTTTTTATTGCCATGTAGGCAGACGAGCCAACGGCCCACCTGATAGAAAATGGTTACCGTCGCTCATGAACCTCTGCAATGTCAGGGGACACTGAGGGGTCGCTATCTACGACCTAACTTTAAGGACCCTCCTCAAGCCTCATTTGAAGAAGGACAAGTCATAGCGCTCAGGGAATACGGAGGAGGGGAGCTCATTCCATATTAGCCAAAAGGATAGCTTATATAAATAAATTCATGATGATAACCGCTTACTATCGGATGAGTCGTAAGCTCGTTCTGTCTTGCAATAAAAATATATACTCACATAAAAATGTCATTACAATAGCGTAGATCAGCAATACTGTCATTAGAGCCAAAATAATAATCATCATCATGCCCTTCTTGTGTTTCCGTCGGAACCTGAAAACAAAACGAACAGCATTTATTACTTTAGTTTCTTAAACTTGATTCTAATTTATTATTGTTCTCTATATTATTTATACTAGCTGCCCTGCGCAACTTCGTCTGCGTCGTATAGGAATTGTTCCCGGGAATTTTCTAAAAGTACTCATCAGGACGCTTCATTAGAGACCAAACACGATGAGGTTATCTTGCTTATTGACGGAGTTCCTGTGGCCACCTTCCAGCTCCATCATCAGACTTTGATCTAAGATATCCTATCTCTCAAGTTGGTTCGAACTGCACATGGTGTGCAAATTTTATTATAATCGGTTAAGTGGTTTAGGAGTCCATTGAGGACAAACATTGTGACACGAGATTTATATACATATACTAAGATTAAGCAAGTTAGAAGGTTTATTTTACTTGTTAGACTTTCGTTGCAAAGTGTTGTCTATCTTCACGATACAAGCTAGGTCTGGTGCGAGGGTCATTAGTGCATAATTTGTTATGGCATATAATTAGGTGGGATCGCGTTTTCTTTTGATTTAGAAGTTTAAAGACTGCTTTCTTACAAAAAAAAACATCAAAATCGGTTTATTTACAAAAGAAATCCACGCAAACACGCACAGCAAGTCGTGAAATCATGTCTGTTAAAAATATCATTTTTAAACACAGTTTATTGTTATCATAACATAGGTAGACAAGCTAACAGGTCACGTGATCGTAAGTTACTGTTACTCCTGTAATGTAACTGTGTATCTGTGTTACCTTGCTGTTCTAGATCCGACGGCTACAAGGTATCCTGTCTCTCTTTGTCGGATGTCTTTACCGTTCTTCAGTGGTGGTGGTGAAGGAGACTTCGTTTTGGCACTTGCTGTACCTGTTTATAAAGAAAGAAAATTAAGTATCGTATGGATTTAAGAAAGGAAAGTCGAAGAAAAGTCCGATTGTGTGAAGGATGATAAGGGGTGGGCCATATAAAGTTTGCAATTTCCAAAAGTTTGACTGTCATGTTGGCTGTGTGGCATGTTGCGCCATCCTGTTGAATCCAAATGTCACCCATACTCTTCAACTTTTGGAAACAAAAATTCGTTGAGCGTGGCACGGTAACGCTCGCCATTGACCGTAACGACGGCTCCTTGCTCATTTTCGAATGATGCCGCCGGATCAAAACCCACATCAAACCGTAACTCTTTGTGGGTGCATTGGCTTCTTGGTGATGTGTGGATTTTCCGACCCCAAGATGTGACAATTTTGCTTATTGACATAGCCTTCGAGGTGAAAATGGGCTTCATCTGAAAAGACGATTTTTCGGTAAAAATGCTCATCTTCAGCCAAACGATCTTCTGCCCATTGGGCGAACCAAAAACGTCCCATTTCGTAAATTTCAAACCTTTAACTAAATTATAAACACAAATTGAATGACATTTGAGCTGTCATTCTCTAAATAAATAGTAGTTCAAAATGCAAACGTTAGATTGATCCACCCATATGATGGTTTGTGGTGTGACAGATGGTGTATGATATAAAGGTGTGGAGAATGAAGACGTATTACGGCGACCCCATCTAAATGGCATAAGATATAGCGAAGAAAAGATCATGTAGACCAAAAAAAAGGCTAAAATAAGTTCTTTCGCAAATACCTAAAATCTAGAAGGGAAGCACTAAGCTAGAAACTAGTTTTAAACTAAAGAAGAATCTTTTAACCTTGAAATGAGTGTATGTCTAAAGTATATGCTTTAAAAAATATAATTATATCGAAATCACTCCATGTAGAAATGAAATATACAAAAACACACACAGCAAACCGTGTCGTCTTGTTTATTGAAAATATTTTATCTTAAACATACACAAAAGTAATTTGAACGATCTTGAAGAAATAAGTAGAACTCGACTCAAACTATCAAATTACCTATATGATAAGTCTCTTCTTGGAAAGTCGGTCAAAAAGTAATGAAAACCTTCAAACAACATCTTTAAAGGATATCGATTAGCGAATGTGGGTCATAAAAACTATTTTATCACAATTATTTAGGTATTCTAAGGTCGTTGCCATTGAATTCTGGCATAGTTCAAGTATACTGACCTTACGAAGAACAAGAACATACACAAGTTATTAAACTTGATAGTTTTAGCTAGACTTGGAAGTAATCAAAACATTACGGTACCTAATCTAAAGACCCTTTTTTCAAAAAGTAAAAAGTCTGAATGGCTGCTCGAACAAATTTAATGCCAAAAGTATTGTCAATTTTTAAAAAAGGTTTTGCAAATCCGACAATATACCCCGAACTAACACAATATTAATGACAGTACCTACTCAAAATATTTATAATTATGTGCCTATGATTAGCGATAGTATGACTTGACCTTCCTATTCTATATTCCTATAAGTTTGAAGAGACTCTTTAATGAAAGGTCGTAGGTAGCGGCCCCGTAGTGCAGAGGTCCATGACTAACTGTAACCATTTACTATCAGGCGGGCCGTTGATTTGTCTGCCTACATCATCATCATCACCTATTAGGTACCAACCCATTTCTACCCACTGTTGGGTCAGGTCAGGAGGGGTTAGGCATAGTCCACCACGCTTGCCCAGTGCGGATTGGGGACTTCACATATCTTCAAAGGATTTCCCTTATCTTCAAAGGAGAACCCTTTTCCGATATGCAGGTTTCCTCACAATGTTTTCCTTCACCGTTTTTAGCCTGTGGTGTTGAGAAAATTGCACATAACTATTTTTCATATTTTAGATTTAGAGGTACAAGCGCTTCGACCACTAGGCCACCACGACTTCATCACCTATTGCTATCACCAAATAGTAAAAAAAACTGCTTTGTCTGGGCACTTTCGTATTTAGTTTAAGTTGTTAATAGATAAAAGTTTTTTTTTATGTGCTCAGAATAACTGTTTTTTGATTTGATTTGTTAAACACTGCACTTAGAAATGTCTGTATCTGTACCAACCCATTACTGCTCACTGTTGGACTCAGGTCTCCTCAGAAGAGGGAATTACTTAGAAATGTATTTTTTAATATCTACCGGCCTTGAGTCAAGAACAAGCTTTTAAAATAACGTGAAAACAGATTTCAAAAGAATCCACCTACACTGTATTTAGTTACAACGCAATAAAGTACCTCAAAAGGGTTTTTAGGTCTTTCCTTTGACAAGGTGATTACATTGCTGCATTCATGCATTACTTTGAATAATATTTTATTACAAAAATGAAAACGACCTAGGTACTTCAATTGAAATTTTGTCCTTTAAAAATTCACATTAAAATGATCCAAATGTATTTGTCTAATCTAAAAAAAATACGACTTATAACGACCATCAATCACCTTTCATTTGACATCAGAATCATTCAAATCAGTCCACCGAAACTAAAGTACAAACAAAAAAAAACATGCAGACGAAATGAGCGCTTACTTCCTCCTTTTTGGAAGTCGGTTAATATATAAACGATAGGTATAAATAGCGTTTAGTGCAGAAATCAGTTGGTATAGGGCTGAGTTTCAGTTAATCGCAGTAGGTAATAGATACACAATGGTGTTGTTCTTTATTTAATTATATTATTTAGTTGTAATTATTACAGAAGGTTAAATGGAAATGGGCAGGACACATGATAAGAGAGGGAAAGGAAAAGTGGACCAAATAAGTGACAGAGTGGTACCCTAGGAATAGTAAAAGAAGTAGAGGAAGACGATATAAAAGGTGGGAGGAAGACTTCAAGAAGATGGCTGGATCGACTTGGATACGAGTGGCAAGGAATAGGCAAGATTTGAGGAGGCCTTTGTCGAGAGACAAGCTGTAATTTAGTTTTATTATAGTTTAGATTAGTTATTTGTAAGATAAGCAGTAATAAAGGCTTATTTTATTTTATTTTATTTTTTTATTACAGAAGGTAGGACCCACAATGTTTAGCAGAGGTCCATGAGCCACAGTAATCACTAACCATCAGGTTGGCAGTGAGCTCGTCCTATGCACGTCGCTATAAAAAAAATAGAATTTAGGTATAATTCATTTTATATTAGCCACCTTATTATAGCTTCCTTAATAATATTAAGAAAACATAATTTAGTTTAGCAATAATTTTGTTCACAGTTGTTCCACTTATCATCAAACGGCTAACAACGCAATATATACTTACGAGTGACCGCAGGCCCCATAGCATCAGCCTGTCTTTCATTCTGAGCTGACCAAGCCTCCATCTTGTTTTAAGTCACAAAATTCAACACGTCAAATTGAGGAAATGCACAATAACTTTTCATTTTACGAGTCAAAACAACAGCTTTCGTTTCAGCGCTGAAACGGTGTGAGCTACGCGGTGAATTTCAAACTACTGAATTTCAAAAGCTGTGGAGTCGGGAACAGAGGTTTGTGTGGTGACCAAAAGTTTATAAGGACAGCTTTGACTTTATTAATTTTGTTAGATAATCGTACTTTTCACGGAGGATATTGTATTATCTTGTTATTGCTTTTGGGGAAATTATTGATATCTTTTATTCGAATACCTATTATCGAGCTCAATAGGTATTCGAATAAAAGTCGTGGTGGCCGAGTGGTCCAAGCGCGTCCTTCCGAACGGGAGGTCGCGGGTTCAAATCCGGTAGAATTGTACCTCTAAATCTAAATGTGAAATTGATTTATGTGCTATTTTTCACAACACCACTGGCTAAAAACGGTGAAGGAAAACATCATGAGGAAACTTGAACTTTAATCCTTTGAAGATATGTGAATGTCCCCAATCCGCACTGGGCAAGCGTGGTGGACTATGCCTAATCCAAGATTCTTCTTTCTTTCTTTTACACACAAAAAAACATTTGTCCAAAAAAAAAACCAGCAGTTCATGTAATTCCATAATTCATGGTCACACTAGTCGATTCAAAGGATAGCTCGGTACTGAGCACTGATGGGCAATGCACGCAATGTTTAGTGATGTTCCACGTTACGATTATCGATTCAACAATACGATTTATATCGATTTATGTGACGTTCAGTCATCGTTTCCGTGCGAGCGTTATTGCATTTTTTATTGTTTTTGACACATCCGTGTGTATCAAGGTTAGTTATGTTATTTTTAGTTGAGAATATATAGGTTATGGGATGTATAATGTGTAACTTGGGTTTACTATTAAATAATTGGTATAATTATAAATGTTTTCTAATACTTGAACTCTTCTCGTACTTGTAGGTGTAGGGACGCGATTGCATGCTTGCACTTTTGATATAATATATAAGTGCAGTGCGTAGCGCAATTCCCCAGTCGTTCCGTAATCAGCAAAGCGGATACTCGCGTCCACACATTATTATATTTGTTAGCATATTCATTATTATATATTGTAAAGAGTGACAATAAATAATATCACTACAATCAGTAGTTCATTTTAATTCAATGGTATCTACTAATTAGATACACAAGTAATTTATGAAGGGATACTCTCTCCGCTATAAAGAGATAGGCTATCTTCGCGTCACATAGATAGACTATACAACAATAAATGATTTCTTTGTTTTCGTAACAATAGTCCAAATGATATACTTTATATTATTATGATAAATTTCTAATAAGTCAATCATTTTGTATAGACTTTGTTTAAGAACAGGCGTAGAATTACAAAAAAAAAAAATGATAAAAATACTTTAATATTTGCCTTTCCAATTTTCATATCTTTAATTAGTACTTTTTTTTATTAGTACTTATTGAGAATAATAATCTTCGCCGTCTATTTTTGTTGAACTCTCACTTAATACATTTGATAAAATCTTTTTAAAATGTCATAAATATTTAAATATCGATAACATGCATGTGTGCATTACATTCCCAACACTATGGCCATCGATTTGACACCTACATACGAACGAACTATAAACACAACTACATGTACATCAACATCTTGTGTAATTAAAATTATTTAACTGTATTGAAATATGTTATCGGATTATAAATAAATATATAGATTTTATTTTAAAAGGTTACGTTTGTTTTGTGAATCGCATTATTTTATATGTACTATATGCGGTTTTATAAGTGTCGTAGTTACTTACCATAAGCTTTGTACAAGAAAAAAAAATGCTTATAAATAATTTCTAAAACATATTATAAAACATGAAATAATATTGTCCAAATTATAAAGTCAAGAAAACTCAAAAAACACTATTTTATTAGTTACAAATTGAAGAAAAGATATGAGAAAAGAAAAAAAGAACTATTGGCGCGAAAATGTATTTTTTTTCTAACTGGCCAGTAACAATGATTGTTTGAAGGGAAAGTTTTAATACCAAGTTGGTATTAGATCTCTTTGGTCTTTTACATGATTAATATATCTTTTTATGTGCTTTCTACTTAATATTTTTACATTACGAAATAAATATAATAAAAAATAGGTAAAAATCGCAACTTGAATTTAATAACATGTGATTTGTAACTCTTATAAGAGTAGTAAATAAAAGTAGTTATATAGCCTTTTTTCTACATTTATTAATTAAAATATCGTTTTCTTTATTAAAAATAAATAGGTCCATAATTACAAAATTTCTTTCAATTTACGAAAATTTGACTAAAATGAGAATTCTGCCACAGTAGTAGAATCTTAATATTAGTTAGTACCTAAATTCCTGAACACATCACTATGTAGAGAATAACTATTATAAAACAGATCTAAAAGTATTACCAGTTAATTTATAATTTACTTCACCCACTTATTGTATCGATTCTTTGCATAAGCTGAAATTACAGGTGGGCTTTCAAAGCAACCAACAACCCGCGACCTTCATCACTAGTCTAGAATTTACGAAGGTTTCTTTAAATAGATTCTGATGGACATTCGATTAGATCAAGATTCTGTTGTAAGCACAGAAAGTGTTTATTTATGACACCAAATTAAAGACGGTAAAATTAACAATGTTTCTACTACTTATACAGGGTGATTTTTTAAAGAAGGTACATATTGCAGGAGGGTGATGAGTACTCTGTTCTAAAACGCAATATTACAAAAATAGGTAAAATTACATTTTTTTTTTTTAATCTAAATTCGACAAAACTACCTCAAACATAAACAATTTCTGCTAAAAGAGTGTTGACTAACGACCTCTAGTAATTTCGCGCACCCCACACCTCCGCCACGCCCATCAGCTGTCGAAAAACCATCATTTTACAAGAATTTTAGATATTTTTAAGTTGCGATTACTAAGGCATTAAGCCATATTCTTTGGTAATAATATTTTTACTGGTCGTATATAACCATCAGCTACCATGACCTTCTGATGTATTTGTTTTTGAAAAACATTATTTAAAAAATCTGCTTCAATTTGCAGCTGTTGTACTGCTTTTTTCTTTGTGGTATAATCGTCAGTTGTCGAGTCCATATTATGGATTGAACATGTCGCCGTTCTGTCGTTTCCGTTCCGTTTAGTCCTGCGATCCATAGAATTAAGGTTTTTAATGATTTAAGAGAAAAATTAAACAAAAAAAATGCAAATGAATAAATTAATTTTATTAGTAAAACAACCGCACGGACATGATCTCAACGCTGCAATAAATAAAAATATCTACAAGTTTCCTCTACCATCCATGGCCGTAGCCGCCGAAACCGCCCCCGAAACCGCCTCCAAAACCGCCCCCATAACCATAAGAGCCTGCTGACAGATATTTAGACACGATCGGTTGGGCTATTGTTTGGTGAACTATCGGCTGTGCAACCACGGCTGGGGCAGCATGAACTATCGGCTGTGCAACGACGGCTGGCGCAGCGTGGACCACAGGGGCGGCATGAACCACTGGCTGTGCTACGGATACTGGATGGATGACCTGCGAACAATTATCTGATTAATAATTAGGTAGTAAAGGGTAGGTGATGGACGATGGTGGCAAAGCCGTGTGCCATAGTGTCCTGTTACGTGTCCTTAGGACTTTTAATCTCTTCGGTTTGGAACTCGAATGCGAGTAGCAAAAGGTTTATAATGCATTTTCATTTCCATAATACCTATATCTTAACGCCCGCGCTTCTTCTTGCGCTATTCCGTGGGAGGGTGACACGCTGTCCCATCGACCGAGAGAGGCGTTGGCCGTATCGCCGGCGGCTGCCGGTTCGGCGTCCGGGGGGACGGGGATGGGGGCGGCGCGACGGGAAAGTGTGCCGTGGCCGTAACGCGTCGCGTTGTTCCTCATAACCCCGTGCTGGGCCTCAGCCGGGGTTCGGACGCTGAGTGTGAGCGGTTGGAGGTTTTTGTGCGGTTCAACTCACACATATCCCACCCGCCCCGCGGTATTCTTTAATCCGGTAATTTCCTCCAACTGAAAAAAATAACAATATCTTACCGCATGGCCGATATTGATGGACGAGACTCAAACGATTCCCTCTTGCAATAAAGTGGCTTTATGATTATCGTGTGCTATAGAAACCCTAATAGCGAAGGTCAACAACAAACTGCAAAGTTTTGATTTTTTTACAAACAAAGTAACAAGCAGACAAAGTAACGGGCCACTTAATCGTGGTAACCTGTATGTTTAGTATTTCTGAAAATATGAATTTATAAATACCCGTTGGAACGAGGAGTAGCTAGTAGCAGCTGGTTTAGCTACAGCTATAGCAGGGGCAGCGTGAATCACTGGCTGGGCAACCGCCACTGGTTGGGCTACAGCTATAGGCTGGGCCACGGATATAGATGGTTGATGGTATGCTCCAAACGACGACAACTGTAATCATTAACAGTGAAACTTAATACTCAAAGATAAGTTGTATTTTTTTGCCAATAAGTTAGTATTTTGTTATTAATATTTTAAAGTCAAGTAGGAAAACTTTAAACTAGTAGATAGGTATAGGTGTTCGATAAATAGGACCGAAGAAAAACGACTTTTCAAAAAAAAAAAACGAATCGGAATATAGAGATAAAAGTTGTTGGTTGATCCTTCATTTCATTATCAGTATTACATATTACTTTATTTTTACTTATTTTATTACTTTAATGTCAATCCTTAAGTGATATGTTTATTAATACTTACTCCACCTGCCCAAGGATCGAGAGTAAGGCCACCTGGTTTAGGTTTGGCGGCAGCTACAGCCAGAATGGCAAATAGAATCTGAAAATAAACAATCCTGTACCTGTACCTGTACCAACCCATTACTGCCCACTGTTGGGCTCAGGTCTCCTCAGAAGAGGGATTAGGCATAGTCCACCACGCTTGCCCAGTGCATATTGGGGACTTCACATATCTTGAAAGGATTTTTAGAACCCTTTTCCGACATGCAGGTTTCCTCACGATGTTTTCCTTCACCGTTTTTAGCCAGTGGTGTTGTGAAAAATTGCACATAAATCTTTTTCACATTTAGATTTAGAGGTACAAGCCGGCCGGATTTAAACCCGCGACCTCCCGTTCGGAAGAACGCGCTTCGACCTCTCGGCCACCACGACTTCGACCACTCGGCCACCACGAACAATCAGCACATGTTAATATCATTTAAATATGCTATCCCTATTCGGTATTTGGTATTTGCTCTTTCTATTTAGGTAATGAGTTAAAACCATAGGTTTACTGGTTGATTGAGGTTTAGAAAAATAACTAAACCCTACTTTTTAAAATAAGATTCTTAATTATGTGTATATCTTTAAACCTTATAACAAATACGTTGCCAAAAAAAAAGTACGGTTTTTCAAGTATTCCAAACTTTAAGCAAATAGTTTTTATACTCACCAAGGCCCTCATGGTTGCGTGTATGTCGACACCGTATGTCGGGAATGTTATGTGCAATTTAAGTCAGGACCAATCTTATATACTGTTGGGCTTCAACCTAGATCTTGTCATCTTGACCACTGCATTAATTATCTTGTAGAAAAAGTGTTGAAACTGGTTCTTTATAAATTTAAAACGAGCGATAAAAACTAGGAAAATGAATTTCGAAATGCATCAAAACGATGAAGGAAAACATCGTGGGGAAACCTGTTTATTGGAAAAAGGTTCCAAAGTCCTTCAAACATATGTGAAGTCCCCAATCTGCATTTGGCAAACGTGGTGAACTATGCCTGAGCCGTCTACTGAGGAGATTTGACTCCGCTGTGGGCAGTAATGAGTTGTTACAGTACTGATGGTGATAGCCTGTTAAAGAGCTAATAATAGTGAAGTTGCTTGTTTATGGACTTCTACTTCTTCTTGATATCATCTTCTTCCTCCGCAGACGTTTTAGTAACTCCTAAACTCTAAGTCCTGTAGTTAAGCTACACATAAATCCCTTTGAAGTCCCATAAAATATTATCATTTAACTTCTGATGATTTTATCTACTGCAAACTAATTTATTCAAATAACGATTACTAATGCATTGCTCAGCCATATGCAAGTGTATCAAAAATGTTACTTAGTACGGCCACGCCTAAATGTGGAATTGAAACTTTTATGGTTTGAATGTAATTATCTCTTGAGAAGCTAAGAAAATGTAACATAGCTTACTAGGTGCTTAAAATACGGATAAAATAAGTGGTGATGGGTACTCAATGCCCAGGAACTGCAGAGGCTCAGGACGGTGACCACATAAGTTACTGGATTCGGGAAAGGGGCGAGATGTAAACCTCGGCGTGCAACGCGTTCCGTCACTTCGCCCAATCTCGTGCTGAGTTCTGTCATTAGTCGGTGTTCTACGTGAGCAGCAGGTTTTATTGCGGTTCGAATCCCACATAACCCACCTACGAAGCAGCTGGAAGTACAGCATTTCCTCCTGTCACAAAAAAAGTGACTGGATGATAGGTGTTTGCAGTAGGGTATTTTCTACATCCGTATGTTCATGCGTCTAGGTCAGCCACCCCCATAAATCATGTATCTGTCACAGCCCGTCTGACCCAGAATTTGAGTTCCATAGCGTGACATACATCAGCTGTCGATCGATGGAGTATGCATTTTTAATAGCATCGATCGGTGATGACCCACTGGTTTGTAGTAATTTATATTGTTTATTATTCATTGTTTGAACATTAGCTACTTTTTAAAGTATTCAAATTGAAAAGTCATCGTAGAAGTTGGCCCATTTTTATTCTGTTTGTGTTGATAATGTGGTAAGTTCATAAGATTGAACATTTCATGAAACAATCAGTGAAATCAATGGCCGCCGGGCGCCAATTGTTGACAAGAATGACAAGTTAATACTCTAGATTAAATTGCTTATGTATATTCTTTGTACAAAACTACTATTACATATTGTTGTTGCTATGTGGTATTATAGTACAAATAACCTATCTATTTATCAATGTTATTTTTTAAGCCTTGTAAGTAGATTCTTTTTTCAGTTGGAGGAAATCAAAGGATCCCCGCGGGTGGGGTATGTGGGAGTTGAACCTCATTAAAACCTCCAGCCGCTCACACTCAACGTCCGAACCCCGGCTGAGACCAGAACCCAACACGGGGTTTTGAGGGACGACGCGACGCGTTACGCTCTCGGCACACTTTCCCGTCGCGCCGCCCCCGGTCGTTGAACCGGCAGCCGCCGGCGATACGGCCACCGGCTCTATCGGTCGGCGGGCTTTCCGAGGCCCGCCAAGATGGCTTGTAAGTAGCTGGTCCATCCATTCGTAGGTGGTTACTCATGGACCTGTGCGTAACACTGTGAGTTTCCCATAGAATTACCCTAAGAATATTTACCTTCAAAAACTCTTTTAACTCTAGTTTGAAGAAGGACAAGTGCGCTCAGGAAAACCGATATTGTTTATCGGCATTTAATTTATTCTCTTCAACCTCGTCCCTGAGATGCACTTCAAAGACAATCTCGGCGCAATATCCGTATTCAATTAAGCTCTAGGTCGTAAGGGCTTTCATCCCTCAGTGTCACAACGTTGGACGATGTTTAAGCTTGTTTACTTTGTTGTTTTTATTCTTTACCTATCCATGTGAATACTATTTTTTAATATTTATTATATTTCATTTATAACTGGATCTAGACTCCTACATTTGTAGCTTCATCTATTTTTTATTGCCATGTCAGGTAAACGAGCCAACGACTACCTTTGCAATGTCAGGGAATACTGAAGGGTCTCTACCTACGATCTACGCTTAAGGACCTTCCCTAAGCCTTGTTTGAAGAAGGACAAGAGGTTTATAGTCACATGGTGCGTGGCAAAAAAGTAAATTCCTGAAACGAACCGTGGAAGACCGCGGTGGTTCCATATAGTGACGAACTTTTTTTTTTCTAAAACCCGCCAATTTAGGAATACTATTTTGATTTGATTTTAACTGCCTACATAGTACTTCAGATATAAATATTTAATAAGCTAAACTAGTGCAGGCATCGGACACTATCAATCAAGTCCATAAAGTTTTGGAATCGTATCATTACGACATCTAGGGCACCGTGGTTTACTTAAAAGGCTAGACAGTGCTTTGAAAATCAATCTAAGTATACATGGTGATTTTTCAATGTGCACCATTCCATACATATTGAAGGCATGAAAGTTGATGAAAGTAATATGGTATAATGCTTAAGGTAAAATTTTAAAATATAAAAAAATCGTGAAATCATTGTCGCGAATTGTCACCATTACGACGAATTTAAGTCCCTCTTTTTTATATTCCGTATTAGAATATTGTACTCATCTTTTTTCAATATGTAAATACTTTATTATGTACTTTAAATTTAATAGGTCTAATAATATCTTCAAACATTAAGAATATTGTCAATAATAACACGCATCTATGGTAATCTTTAAGATTTTTCCAAAAACGAATCCTCTAGAAACTACTACAAAATTCCTTCACATAGAAATTTATGGAATGTATGGAGTGGAATTTATGTAAATCACATTTGAAACTCAGGTCTAGATATTGCGTAGTTTCTCTTGAAATGCATTCTCGGTCAAGGTCCCAGCCTCCCGGCAGGTATCGATACCTCCCACGAGGGGTGCACTGAGGGGGTTTCAATCAGAGGCGCATTGTTTACATTGTACCTATAATTGTAATTTATTAGAATTATGTAAGGGAAATATTGTAACAATAACAATACAGGGTGGATCTGTAATTTTTAGTAAGTTAATGCGGACTGGCTAAAAACGGTGAAGGAAAACATCGTGAGAAAACCTGCATGTCTGAAAAGGTTTTAAAAATCCTTTGAAGATATGTGTGGTGGACTATGCCTAATACCTCTTCTGAGGAGACCTGAGTCCAACAGTGGGCAGTAATGGGTTGGTACAGAGTAATGGGGGAGGAATAACTTGTCGACATACAACTTTTGTTACTTAAAAGCTTCATATTAACTTTTTTTTTCTCCCTCGCACTCAACGCCACTCTCTTCTGGGAGATGGTGGAATCGCAGAGGTCGAGCATCGCCTTCCAGGAGTCGTTGCTCTCGAGCATCGACGCCACGACGTCCGGGAGCGACAAGTCCGGCAGACAGCCAGCGTATGCTCTGGTGTGTCCTGGTCGCATCCTATACAGTGATGGCACCTCGTCGTCGTCCACCTGGATCTGGTGCCATACCGCCCGAAGCACCCGTGCTCAGTCAGCATCTACACCATCCAAAAGTTGAGGCGTCCTTCGCCACGACCCACCCAATCCTCTAGGACGGGGCGGATTCCCTCGGCTGTCCGCAGACCCCAAGTAGGGTTGGCGAGTCGCCGCTCCCACGACTCCATTATAGATCGCCGAGATTGGACCGTCTGATTTAGATAAACATCTCAGTTTCCGATTGAGCTGACATTTTGCAATAATATGACAAAATGGCGCTGATCTAATGATGGATTCGGAAGGTGGTCATAGGAACCATCGTGCTAAACAACATAGACCCGTCGTTTCTAGGCTCGTTTTACTGTATTAGCTAGCACTCTACCGCTCTACCTTGTAAAAAATAATATGGTTTAATTATTTAGTAAACCAATGAAATATATCAAAATTTCTGCATAACAGTTGTCAGCTGTTGACACCGGCGAGGGTGTGGGGTGCGCGAGGTCACGTGAGGTTAGTCGATGCTCTATTGTAGTACTTTAAATTTGTGAGATATGTAATGCCATCTGTTGGCCAATTGAACCACTATTTTAAAAAGTGTACAGCACTGACTATAATGAAGACTAAATAAAGTGCTACCACATAATCTAAACTACAATCTGCTATTTACGACTAAATATTAGGTAACTTTGTTTAAAATAATAATAAAATAATAGAAAAATGATTGACCTTAGAACCGCAACACGAATCATTTGCACTGCACTAGTTTTCAAATCAGAAAATAGTTCTGTAATCTGTCACTAGATGGCAGATAAAAAGATAAATCTATACTAATATTATAAAGCTGAAGAGTTTGTTTGTTTGTTTGTTTGAACGCGCTAATCTCAGGATGTTTATGAAAAATATTTTTTCGTCCCAAGATTGAATTTAACGTTAAATGAGTATCGTTTTATTAACCCTTATCCAAATTAAGTATTTTGTTATCAAGAGTATTAATGTAGAAGTAAATTACTTTTTGAGTTATTCCAATCGGACTTTTCGTTTAGAAGTTATAAAGTTAATTAATATGTGGGGCACTGCGGGCCGCGAAAATAATAACTCGACGGCATTGCGAGTACTGTTTGAACCCCTTTGTAACGCAGACGAAGTTGCGTGGGTCAGCTAGTTAATTCTACTTTGTGACCCAATTGACCCATGACTTTTTTAGTTAGATCCCAAATAGATAAAATATAGCTAAAGGACTAATCAGTTTAATACTTACAATGAATGCTTTACATTTTTCGCCTGACAAGTGTTTAAAAATATTCAAGATTGATTTACACATCTTGTAAATTGTTATGGATTCACTTATAGCAATCCCTGCAACATGAAACCAGCGAGGTGTCTGTTGCAATTTTGACCGATTTTACCGCAATCTATTCTTCCGAAGATTGAAGGAGAGATTGAAGTGGTGGGTTTTTGGATAAATTTATTATTATAGAAAGAAAGAAAAGAAAGAAAAAGCATTTATTCAACACGCACATAGAGAACATTCATATTGTTATAACATTTAAACATTGTAATACATATTTAAACAAAAAAGTTAAAAAATAAAGTAAAATCGAACAAGATAGAGGCTTGTCCTCAGTGGCGTGCGAATAGGTTTCAGCTCAGCAAAAGCTTATGGTCTCAAAGAAGACCAAAAGCACTGATTTTCAGCTGAAACCTACAAAACCCGATGCCATCTGCCTACATAAATTTACATTATCATAAATTTAATTACGGAAAAAAGTATATGGTTTATTACTTTCTCTCTACTCTTCATAATGAAATCATAAATATTTGTAATGAGATCAAGTCATCAATGGTCATCTGGTGATCTTGAACCCTGACCACTAATGGCTTGGGTTGTAAATTCCGACTAGTGGTTTTCTATTTTGTTTTGATATCAGGTATATTTTTGCAACCTTGAAAATAATGAAATTTATACTGTGACTTTTTATTTGTTTGCGTGACTATGATGTCTTCGTTAAGCATTTTTTTTTTTTTTTTTTTATGGCTTTATTGCCACCGCTTTTGTGGGCGGCCCAGCCAATGTCAGGTTTAGCGAAGGCAACGTTTTGTACTTCCGTTAAGCATTTATTAGACATTTACTTAATCTTCTTTTTTTCCTGGACCTCGTCCAAAACTCGGGACGATTCGCCAATGTCAAGTGAGACAGATACACGGTCTTTAAGATTAATGATTATTTACACAAATTACACATAGTGTATTATAGAACACTTCCACCAGTCGCCTGAGGAGTGTTTGAAAAAAATGCTAAAGTTATAACGGGAGTTATAATCATCATCGGTTCACCCAGGCAGATATTTTATGGCATTTTTTTTAAGTAGGTTTCAGAAACACCAACCGGTGGCGCGATTCAGGAATACATGTAACTCCATCTATTGACGAATTTGAGAACTACAACTAAAGTACTTCGGATATAGGCGCGTTGTTTCGCATGTTACAATTTAGTACGGATATCCGTCTTATCCCGGCCCGTTGCGGCCCGTCTCATGTAGCCTGATGGATAGTGCGTTGCAAACCTATATATTATTATGTTCAAATGTGTGATACTTGAACGACATTACTACTTACTATCAGATATTATTATGCCTCTTCCTATCTATCTATCTTGTTTAGTACCTACAAGAGTTCCTATGGACTATGGACACCATCTGAAGCCATCAACAGATCATATTATTGCAAAGTCATGCGATACACATTTGTGTGCAAAAATATGTCATCTCAATTAGTGATGAGCAAGGCAAGACCAAGACTCGAGGAGTTTTGGTCTTGCATGTTCAGTCTTGGTCTTGGTCTTGCTTACTTAGTCTTGGTCTTGGTCTTGCTTACCTAGTCTTGATCTTGGTCTTGCTTAACTGCAAAACCAAGACCAAGACCAATTTTGCTCATCACTAGTAAAAAAACTAAGAATTCGACATACCAAGTAATATTGTTCCAAGAAAAGCATATGTTGACGCTGTTAAAAATATTTTATCTCATTAATTTACTGTGAAAAAACTGTTGGCTGAGTCTTGCGTATTTAGTCTTGGTCTTGCATAGTTGGTCTTGTTCTTGTCCATTCTGCAAGGCCAAGACCAATTTTGCTCATCACTAATCTCAATCAGATAACGGGAATTTTGTCAAATTTAACTCACAGGATTCCACCTGAACTAAACTGAACTTACATAGGTACATTAATACATAGTTACAGTGCAAGTTAGTAAAAAGCTTGTTGCTTTAGAAATGACACATCTAAAGTCCAAAACATGGAGACTATTCAAATTAAAAACACTTTAATAAATAAATAAATAAAACCATTTATTGGCATAACACAAACTAGACTAAATTTAACAACTAAGAACAATAAAATTAAAAAGCGTTAAGGCAATGGGTCGTGGCTCAGTTATTGCTGTCGGAAGACATACACAGGTGCACTGATTTTAATAAGATGTTTTTCAAAACTGTTGATAAGAGTATTTTCTTCTGTGATGGTACTAATAGATAGTAGTCTTATTTATGGCCTATTCTTAGATTTTATTAGTAAAGTTATTAATCTAAGATCCTATTTTACACTTTTTATTGCTTGATTTAAAGTGAGTTAACGGCTCATCAATTTATTATATTTTTATTTATCGACACCGGTTTTGTTTAGATTGTTTGCTTCTCAGCATAGGCCTCCCCAAGGGTTCTCCATAGGTTTCGGTCGCGCGTTCGATAAATAAAAAAATATAATAAATTGTTAAAAAAAATATTGTACATTTTAGGTTGTAATAAAGGCTTTATTATATTATAACGGCTCATCTGATGCTAAGCTGACGCTTCGTACGAACCTCTGCAATGCTGTGACAATGAGGGGACGTTATCTATCCTCCTACTTAAACAGGACTTGTATTTAGATTCGTACAGTTTAATTTATTTGTATTTGATTTAAAAATATTTATCGCGCATTGTGAACGCTATTATAAATATTTATCGCGCTAGACGGAAAATTTTTTTACGAAAAAGTTGTCACGACACTTTTTTGCTTTTAGAAGATTATCGCTAGATGGCGCTGTGATCAAAATCTTTTAAAACAATTCCTCATTTTGTTTTATATGATTAATGCTAGATGGCGCTGTGATCAAAATATTTTAAAACACGTTCCTTATGGCGCGTTACGAAAGGAAATATTTTTTATGAGATACGTTTTAATCGAAAGGAACTTCGTTCCATCCGGGTGTCCCTTGACACCTCTCAAGTTTTTTGTAAGTAGGTAGTAAAAATGAAACGATAAAATTCATACACAATTTTATTACAAAAAAATCATACAAAAGAGTTCCGTACAATAGTTTTTAGTCGCTGCGGCGTAAAATAAACCATATACAGTTGAGATATAGGCTAAAATCAAACGTATATACAAAAGTGCAACCCACAAACATTGGTACTTTTCAGAGCAAAGAGATCACGTGAAAAAAACCATATTATTTTCCATTTTATTTCATATTGGGATCAAATTAGTTTGAATTTATCGAAAATTAAATGCATTCAAATGGTATATTATAATACATACAAAATGGCATATAACATATACTAAATAATACTATACAATCATGAATATAATATCAGAGTGTTCAATTTAGTCATTGTAGTATACTCTATAGGTTTTTTTTTATTTTACGATGTTATGAACCTAAATTTTGCACCACATTGCACTACACACTGAAACTGGATCTCCTAGTAAAAAATCACTTAATAATCATCATAGAACCACACATCTTAAAACTAACTTACATATTAAATCACATACATTTATTGACTACATACAAAGACCTATTCCATTGGCGAAAAATATCATTTACTACTCGATAAGGGTACACAAACAAAAATACAAAGTCGTTCCCATTTTGTACTAACTCGTCCTAATTTTGTAACAACCGTCCTAATTTGTACCAACTGGTCCTTATTTTGTACCAACTCGTTCCATTTTGTACCAACTCGTCCTCACCTCGTACCCGTTCTTACCGTACCCGATCGAGCGATATTCGTTTACCATCCGTATTTGTGTGCGTGGAGCGAGTGTGCGTGAATGTCATGGCCGATCGAGCCGAAGTGTGCGTGGGCTCCAATGACTGATTTGACGACGGGTACGGCCACGGGAGCGGGTACGGGTACTGCTACTGGTTTGGGTACGGCTACCGGGTAAGGTGCTGGTACGGGTACGCCGACCTGGAAGAGTAAACATGATGAATTGTAGTTTAATTTATGGAATTATAAGTAAAAGTTTAATTCATCTTGAATATCATGTAAAAGTAGAGTATGAGAGATGGCTCTATCTTGTTTAAACAGTAGTACCCATGCATACCTTCCGATTCTTCCTTAAGATCAGCTTCATGGTACCACCATGTGTCAATGATTACACGATGATATTTAACGTGCAAAATTACAGCTTAATCGGAAACTGAGCACTTCCAGCGCGTCAAATTAAACTTGCAAGTTTTTGCCCGATTTGACATAAGTTTAGGGTCTAGTAGGTATATTAATTGCAAGTTTAAATCAAATAGGTCTAAGAAATCCAAATTATAATTTGATTGGTTTGATCAAGTCCATCTCAATCAATCAATTTTTTTTAACCGTTATAAAAACCTTCATGTTCAGAATACGGTACGAACCTGTTTAACAACTGGTACGGGTACAGCGTGGGGTACTGGTACGGGAACAGGCCTGTCGACGGGTACAGCGACGTGTCTCTCAACGGTCACTGGGTACGGCCTCGGGACGGGTACGGCGTATGGACGGTCAACTGGGTATGGTACACCAACCTGGAATAGAAAAAAGAGGAAATAAATGCTCTGTACTTAAATAAAATTTGAAATAGTGAAGTCTTGATGGTGTATGGATTCAATATCTCTATTTTTGGTGTAGTAGAAACCCTTAGTGAGCACATCGATGGTTTGAGGTTATGAGTAAACCTTCGGAATTTATCACTTTGGTACGTAAAAAATTGTCAAGCTTTAATGTTTTGACCTACTTGGTATTTCGAATTTTCAACAAACTAAAAATGCTAAGATACAAATGAAAAGTAAGTACTCACTCTGACTGGGTATGGCACGGGTCTGTCGACAGCGACGGGGTACGGAGCGGGTACGGGTACGCCAACATGTCTGGTAATAGTTGTGTGTATGTTAGCACCAATCACGGTACCACCAGCGGCTTCAGCGGCGAGAACTCCACCACCAATCGGTCCACCAATAGCCGGGCCAGCGAGAGCAGCACTTGCATAGCCCGGGCCAGCAATAGCCGGTCCAGCAAGGGCCGCTCCAGCGTAGCCCGCCCCAGCGATGACCGGGCCACCGATTGCGTGGGCAGAGAACCCTGGGCCAGCGTGAAGAGCGATGCCTGAGCCCAGTGCGTGGCCGTGAAGTTCTCCAAAGTGACCGACAAGTCCGCTGCGTTTCTGGATAGTTTTACTCGGTTTGGGGTCGGCGAGAACCGACGCTACCACGAATAGAACTGCTACCTGTAACAATAATTGATAATGTTGTTTAGAAGGATGCCATTGTTACAATTGTCAGTATTTGATGTTAAATTACACATGATAAGAGAGGGAAAGGAAAAGTGGACCAAATTAGTGACAGAGTGGTACCCTAGGAATAGTAAAAGAAGTTGAGGAAGACAATATAAAAGGTGGGAGGAAGACTTCAAGAAGATGGCTGGATCGACTTGGATACGAGTGGCAAGGAATAGGCAAGATTGGAAGTCCTTTGAGGAGGCCTTTGTCGAGAGATAATTTAGTTTTATTACTGTTTAGATTAGTTATTTGTAAGATTAGTAGTAATAAAGGCTTATTTTATTTTTATTTTATTTGATGTTAAATTAAGTATGAAGAGTGGTGGATGAATGTAGGTAATTAAAAAAAAATCGTTTATTGTCCCCTTAAAACTATTGTTTTTTTTTCATTTTTGTTTTAAAAGTGGATTTCTATCATAACTGTGGCGTGAAGAAAGTTCAGTAATTTCAGTAATAAACTTATTCAGACACTCGCGGTTTTCTATAATACTTTCATGCATTTTCAACGGGTTCCTATTACGATATTTAATCGAAAATATAAATATCGAGACAACTCAATTAATTAAATATCGTGGTAAGAACCCGTTGAAAATGCATGAAAGTAATTTCAGTAATGTCAAATTAAAGTTCTTAATTTAAGTCCATCTTATGTTTGTAAACATAGGGGGAAGAGTTTCAGAGATTTTAGTTAGAAAATATTTTATTGTGAGTATAGAAAAACCTTGATTAATTAGTCAATAACACAATGAACTTAACTATTTACGAAACATTGTTTTGCCTTAAAAATCTTGATAAAACAAAGCATTTATTACAATATGTTTCTCATTACTATGACATATAATAATATAATATAATAATAATGATTTTTCCCATACATTACTGAACTAATCTTATCGTCCGTGTGAATTTTATCATTGCAATACGTGGCTAAAATGTCTATTAAAATAACTTCGTGTCCTTGGGTAGCCTATAGAGGGTTTGATATTTAAAACAAAAATATGGGTGGCATTCGTGGTAGCTGAGTGATCGAAGCGCTTCCTTCCGAACGGGAAGTAGCGGGTTCGAATCCGGCCGGCTTGTACCTCTAAATCTAAAATTTGAAAAAAGATTTATGCGCAATTTTTCACAACACCACTGGCTAAATACGGAAAAGGTTTCTAAAAATCCTTTGAAAATATGTGAAGTCCCCAATCCGCACTGGGCAAGCGTGATGGACTATGCCTAATCCCTATCCTGAGGAGACCTGAGCCCAACTGTGGGCAGTAATGGATTGGTACAGACAGACAAACACATGTATGACATTAATTATAGGCACACTTGACTCATTCTTGACCATGTACGCTCCTTACTTACTTGACTCTGGCGAATAGTCAATGGAGGGGAACCATAATTAAAAGAAGAATAGGCTTAAAGACAGTTTATAGGTCACTAGCTGCCCCGCGCAACATCGTCTGCGTTACAAAGGGGTTCGAACAGTACTCGCAATGACGTCGCGTTATTATTTGCGCGGCGCGAAGTGCACATATTCATTGCGTTTTATACTCGTCATAACTTCTAAACAAAAAGTCCGATTGGAATAAAACAAAAAGTAATTTACTTCTACATTAATACTCTTGATAACAAAATACTTAATTTGGATAAGGGTTAATATAACGATACTCATTTAACGTTAAATTCAATCTCGGGACGAAATACTATTTTTATAAACATAAAAGCGGTTATTGTGACTAAACTATGATAGTTAGATATATGCTGTCGCGGGCTTTTTTGTTTGTTTTCAAAAGACCTACAAACCCGTAGTACATCATTTTGTTCTATTGTCAATAGTTTTTGCAGCGTACGCATAAATAGGTTTACGATTTTTCATCTTTTGTTACATATTCGATATTTTCATGCGGATCCCTAATTTTTTTGAAAATAAAATATAGCCTATAACCTTCCTAGATAAATGGACTTTCCAACAGTGAAAGAATTTTTGAAATCGGACCAGTAGATCCTGAGATTAGCGCGTTCAAACAAACAAACAAACAAACAAACAAACTCTTCAGCTTTATAATATTAGTATAGAAAACTGGTAGCCTCGCAGTGATATAGCAAATATCTGTGAACGATGGTAACTTACAATCAGGTGGCCTTTTAGCTCGTCTACCAACATTGCAATAAAAAATATTAAGTCAAATCTACTGTGAAGCAGGATGTTACCATGTAGGAAGCAGGTGAAGCGAACTGTATTATATTATTATGATAATAGTCTACATTCGCTGTCTGTTGGTGCGTTACATACATTACAATGTTGTCGCATACTTCCGAAACGATTCACTCGGCAACGTTGACATTTTATTCGGAAACTATCCGATGCATGTCAGTCTTTTGAAAAGTGTCAAATTTTTTAGTCAGATTAATGCTCAACACCCATCAAAGCATAGCTAATCCATATGCCCGTTAAACAAGTGTCATTAGTAGTTTGTACGCCCAATGATACCTATATAAAAAAAATGTCGATTAAGAAATTTCACTTCTCAAACAAAACTATACACACATTTTTTACGCGCGACTACATTGTGTCCGTGTTAAGGAGTTATCGATAACAAGTCGATGTCTCGAATAGTACTAACCCTTTCAAAGAGATGCAACTAAAAAAAACCAAGTCTAAAGGTACCACTAAGAGAATCTACTAAATCCAAAATCTAGCCGCCCAAGAACTCAGGGGGACACACGTTACTGGCATCCGTGGGTGATACCACCTTCTATGAAGGCCTACCCCATACGTTGCCCCCGGGTGGTGCAAAAGCAGTAACGTGAGAGTCGCCGCGAGGTTGGGTGCCTGATTACTGATTACTCCCCCAACATCGTAGTAGAACATGGACGACGAGTCCACCACCGAAGCCCGCACAGGGGTAGGCGTCCATGCCCCTGTGTCGGAGAATGCCTCTGGCACAGGACTGAACGAAAGATCCCGGCGCAAGCGCAAGTTCGCAGAAACCCAACCGGCGTTTACCAAAAGTGCAAGTGTTGAAATCGAAAGCGTTTGTTTACTAAATGAAGTCCACATTGTATTCATGTGTGCCTTCATAGTGTATCGAATAATAATCACTTTTACCGCGTAATATGACTTCATTCATTAAAATGCAGCGACGAAGAAACGAAATTTAATGCGTGATGGGAATAGGTGATTTACGATTGATTGGAGGCGATTAGGAAGTACTTCAAATATTGTAGAGGTACTCATTTAACTTATTGTAACGAAGTTCCTTATCGCGCGTTATCGAAAGGGGGCTAGACGGAAAAAAATCTTACGAAAAGATGTCACGACACTTTTTTAGTTGTCACGACACTTTTTTTGTTTTAGATGATTATCGCTAGATGGCGCTGTGATCAAAATCTTTTCGTTCCTTATCACGCGTTACGTTAGGAAAAAAAATATAAGATATCTTTTAATCGAAAGGAACTTCGTTCTATTCGGTTGTCCCATGACACCTCTCAAGTTTTTGTAAATATTTATTTGATGTTTAGGACTTTGATTTTGAGTTGTTTAGTTTCGTATAATACCTAATACGAAAAGAAGGGAAATGAGTTTCGCTCTAAAGTCGGGTTGGTTAATCAACCCTTGTCTGTGTTATCGAATGCTCAGTCAAACCTTGCTTTTATTTTCGAAAAGTGCATCTTAGATAGATGCACTTTTCGTAAGTTAACTTAATGTACGTTATTAGTAAGTATCGTGAGTAAGTATTATGAATGAATGAAATAAATGAAATAATTTTTAATGAGCACAAAAACAAAAAGACACTGAATTTGAACTGTACTTTACCACTTTACCTAATAAAACTAAATTGTTTAATACTAAAAAAATACTACCTCTTTAAATCAACTAAAGCAAAAAAACCCTGCTAAACATTCCACGAATGTTCGCCGCACTGTTACGCGATATCCTGTTCGTTGCAAGTCAATCGGAGTCGTGTAACAGGAACTAAGTCAGGCTGTTATGTCTATTACATGATCTGACCGTATGTGTCACATGTATTTGTAATTAGAACGCGTGCGCTCGTTAACTTAGACACATTATCCACATGTGCGAATAACATCACAGGTTCATAAGTGACGGTAACCGCTTAACGTCAGATGGGCCGTCGGCTCGTTTATCTATCTTGCAATAAAAAAAATTGTCCTATTTTTTACCGTTTTTAGCCAGTGGCTTTGTGAAAAATTGCACATACATCTTTTTCATATTAAGATTTAGAGGTACAAGCCGGCCGGTTTTGAACCCGCGACCTCCCGTACGGAAGGCAAGCGCTTCAACCACTCCTAAAATTCTCTGCCTAGTTTCAAATGTTTAGAAGTTGGTCAAAAACATGATATATGATGGATATGTTACTTCAGTATTTATGATATTAAATTATAATTAGGAATTTCTTTATTAACCGAATAGGTATTTACTTCCAAAATTTAGTCAGGTACTAACACATTTTTAATATTATAATTTTATTATGTTTTTATACTTTTTTTTATCTGGCGTTAATTGTAATGGATCATGCCTTGCTAATAAGATTTCTAACAAATATTGTTTTAAAAGTTGATTTTGCACTTCACGCATTGTCGTTTCCGTATTAATTATAATTTTAAAATATCACACTGGTTCGCCTTAAAAATAATTACTATTTTAAAAATAGAATGTAAAAAATAAGCAAATAAATGACTACGGAATGATTACTATTTGAATAGACCAAATATAAGTTATTATTTTATTATCAAAGATAATTATTATTTTTTTTTAAATTTAAGTATTGAATTAAATTAATCCTGAATTGCATTTAAATTAGCATTAAATTCTCTTCAATCGCCGTCAAATTGACCACACTTATTTAAAAAAAAGATCACTGAAAACTAACCTAACCAAAAAGTTTTCAATCAATTAAAAAGAAATACACTAAATTCTATATTTAAAATTACGCGCCAATTCTAAAACTTACGAAAGTCTTCATTTTCCGTTGTGTTGGTAGTACACTTGTAACACGAGAAGCGGTCACTGGACTTATGTTAGCGATGCGAAGTCGGGCTTAAATATAAAATGTACTGGCCCCACTTCACGCAGGATGAAGCATTGCACACTCAATACAATTGTATTAAATATATTATTTACTAGTTGATTCTCGGAACTTCGTCTGCGTCACAAAGGGAAACAATATATCTTAAAGCCTTCCTCGATAAATTAACTTTTCAAAACTGAAAAAAAAAATTGAAATCGGACCAGTAGTTTTGGAGCCTATTCGAGACAAATAAGCAATCAAACCTTTCCTCTTTATAATATTAAACTGTATAGAAGTATAGACTAGCTGATCCTCGCCTTCTTCTGCATAAAAAAGGGGTTCAGCCAGCATTATTAGATTTTAGTCAGACCTAAAAACTCGTAGTACATAGTTTTATTCTATAGTCAATAGTTTTCGCAATGCACGCGATGTAAGAAAGTTTTTGGGTATGTTTTTCACATCTTGACGTACATTATAGAAGTAATCATGTTACTCGTGGATAATGTAACTTTAGAATGGTGAAAGAATTTTAAAAATACGTATAGTCTAGCTGAGTAATAATGTACTTGAAAAACCTTTTATTCATGTTTTGACTGTATTCTGTTTTGTGTAATAATAAATAAATAAATAATAATAAATAAGTCGTCTAGAGAAGCTTTCACTCCCCGGCTGGGTAAGGGCCTGATTCAGAAGGCGGTCGTTCTTGACACGGCGCGTATTGTGAGGAGGTTCCTCACTCTTGAGCCCTGACCACTGATGGCTTGGGTCGTAGACCTCGTCTTCAGTGGCCCTCAGTATTTTATATTGAATTTTTAAATTTTATTTTCTTGTAAATGTATTTTTAAAAATAGAATGTTAAATATAAGTGAATACAGAATAAATATAATAAAATAAAATAAACGACCCAGTAGTTTTTGAGCTTATTCATTACAATCAAACAAATAAAGTTTTCCTCTTTATAATGAAATGAAATGAAATGAAAGAATATACTAATTTTATGCAAAATTAACGGTACCACGTTATTTAATTGAGCATTAAGTAATATAGAAAATGCGAGTGATTGAATAAGTTAACTACTATTTGATTATGTTTTAATTTATTATGTTTAGTTCGGATGCACGATTACGTTAATAATGTGCATAAGAAAAATCGAATTACGTGTAACTGCATTACTGTAACTATATTTTCTGCTTCTGACAACTGAAAAATAAACATGCTTAACTTATTCTAATTATCGAATAGAATAATAAAAATTGAAACACCTAGAATAAATCAGAGAATTTAAAAAAAAAGTTAAAGAAAAAGATAAACTCTTAATTCAAATAATTAAAAAAAATACTTCTTAAAAATTATGTTTAAAATATGTTCGATCTTAAATAAAACTAATCACGATGTGCTGTTAGTTTTTGAGTTTATTTCTTTCAGAACTAATTAGAACCAATTTCAATGATTATTTTTGATACAAAACAAACACTTTGGACATTATTTCATAAACATAAAAACATATAAATTTGACATAAATTTGACTGGTAGTTTTTGTGACATTCTTAAAAATCGGTCGTTTAAAGTTTTATAGTAATCAAGGGATAAAGTGCTTAAATTTCAAAAGGCATGCCACAATTTAGGCATACTGTGCAAGCCCTGAATAATATTAAAATAAAGATTAATCTATAGACTTATATTTCGTAATTCGGTCCAGAAAGCGCCTACACCGTACCAAGGATCTTGTGCAACCACCATAGTAGTTGACACCCGCGAAATCCTACGAAATATCGAATACTGTTTATTAGTGAAGTGAATGTTGTTTAACGAGGATCAGGATTACCAAAGTCTATTGATTTGAATCTGGGGTTTCTGGAATTCATTTTCGATTTAGAAGTGGAGGAAGTGTTACTTAGTTTTTGGAACGAAATTCCTTATTGCGCGTTATCGAAAGGGGGCTAGACGGAAATTCTTATGAAAAACCCTAACCTTACTTAACCTAGACACTTTTTTGTTTTGGATGATTATCGCTAGATGTTGCTGTGCTTAAAATATTTTATAAAACAATTCCTTATTTTGTTTTATATGATTAATGCTAGATGGCGCTGTGATCAAAATATTTTATTTAAGTTATTAAATAAAAAAAAAAATATATATTACAATTCCCTCACTAATTAATCGAAAAGAACTTCGTTCCATCCGGGTGTCCCTTGACACCTCTAAAGTTTTTTTTTTAATTATTTCTGTCCACTGATGTCCGAATAAATAAATATTGAAATTGAATTTTAAACGAAGACTACGACTTAGTAAAAGAACAATGTTGTTTTTTTGTTTTTATCATGATTGGATCTTTTCAATGATAACAGAAGCACTAACATCTTTTAGTTTATCACACAAACGTCGTCGTGTGCTGTAAGTGCATCCATTGTTTTCTTAACTTCTTACTTCTGTTTTTTTAAAATAGCACAAAAATTTGTCACAATTAATAAACTAGTTAAATCTCATACAAGATGGCAAATTACCTTCTTTACCTAAAGAAGAGATAATCATCTTAATCGACTCGAGTATAAAAATACTTAAATTTTGAATATAATTCCAAAAGTTCATTTCAAAGAATTATATTACTCGATCTAAATAAACTAATAATAGGTATGGGTACAGACATAAAAATACAGTGTATTCGATTTCTTTTTAAACCATGTCACTTATACGGAAACTATCTAATCCACAAACACGTTATTATCTGCAACAAATAACAATTATAGTAAGGATTTACCAAGGATTACAAAATAGAGCATAGATTACCTCTCGTGTTTAATACTCCGCCTTTACAATCCAGGTCAAACAGACAAGAGTTGACCGTTTCCTGAAATCGAGCTAGTTGTGTCATTGTAATAATATATTGTTTGTTTATTATGTGATTATTATGTAGTACCTAGTTAATACATAAAAGTAATTGTAAGAGAGGAAGACCGAAGAAAAGTCTGATTGTGTGAAGGATGATGTTGGTTTGCGGTGTGACAGATGATGTTTGTAAAGATAAAAAGAGAGACATATATGGGATAAGAAATGCGAAAGAAAGAATGCATTTAAAATGGCAGTAACTCTTTTACTGTCTGAATAAAATATTACTATGTAAAAGGATTTATGTGCAATATAGAAACAACACTACTTAAAAATGGTGAAACGTGATCAAATCTGCAATCCTTCAACGATTTAAAAATACAGTAGAATCCGTTTATTATGACTCCGCCTATATTGACCAACCGGTTATTATGACGTAACTATACTACGAAGTTTGGTTTTCATATGAAATTCTTTATAAATAGTCGGATATAATGACTATCCCTTACAGTGACATGTCGCTTATTATGACCCATTTTTAATGAATTATGTCCGGTTATAATGACCAACATGATTCTGTACACCTTCGGTAATGTTCGTTGATTCCCGTCGACGTTCGGCACGTGGCTCGTTTTTGTTTTGAATCTCAGCGGGTAATTGACGTTTGAATGTCTCACGTTGTTTTTGTCCACAGCAATATTGAAAATGATAATTTGGCCATAGCTATGTCTTCTATACACAACAGCATTAGAGATTACAGACAAAAATTACAGATTACTTACAATAAAAATACACTTGTATGTGTTATAATATGCTGATTACGTGTAATTTTGATTTTGATTTAATATGTACATATGTAGTTACTATGTTTATGTACTACTTAAGCACATTCATATTTACATAAAAAAGGTTTTTCATTTCACAAAACGCTTTGTATGACGTCCGCTTATTATGACTTGTTTGTCAATCCCCTTCGATGTCATTATAAACGGATTCTACTGTACATCAAAATACTCGTAATATGTCCTTTGCCTATAAAATACGATTTACTGTACTGTTTGTGCAGTAGTGTAAGTTAGTTTTTAGATTAGTTACTGTAAGATTTGATTGTTTTTTTTTTATTATTTATAATCTAGTTCTTGTACGCTTCATCCTATCCATGTCTACCTATTCCACCAATGCCTGGTTTGTTGGAAGAAAACTCAAATATGAGTTAAGCTCGCCATTGTACCTGCTCTTTTCATGTTATTTGTGTTATCTGTTATGTTGCTTTTGTGTACAATAAAGAATAAGAATACTAAATCCGCATTGGGCAAACGTGGTGGTATACCTGACCTCAACTCTACTGAGTAGGCCTGATCTCAGCAGTGGGTAGTAATTAGTTGTTTCAATATAACTGCATTAACTAATGCAGTATTTATTTGTCAATCCTATTAAGATTTAGTTTTGGAAAGACTCTGTGATTTGTGGTAATAAGACCAAGAGTCTATCAGTAATTTATGTGTTTTGCTTTTAATGGGGTAAAATATCCAAATACAGAAATAGAGCCAGTAATTTTGGAGATAAGAACCAAACATTGCAACGTTCTATTTTTAGACGTTCAAGCAGATGAGCTAACATACCATCTGATCGTAAGTGGTTAGCGTCGATTTAACCCTTATTGTATTAAGTTTAGTTTACCAAATGTAAAACAGGTACATAGTAATATAATTGTTGGTGGGGAGTCAATGGAGCTTGTTGAGTCAACTGTTTTTCTTGGTATAACAATGGATTCCAAGCTGCAGTGGGGACCCCACATAAATAAATTAGCGAGTAAGCTCAGCTCTGCGGCATACGCGGTAAAAAAAATTAGACTCATTACTAATGTAGACACGGCTCGTTTAGTTTATTTTAGTTATTTTTATAGTGTTATGTCCTATGGCATTTTGCTATGGGGCAATGCAGCCGATGTAGAAACGATCTTTATCTTGCAGAAAAGAGCTATACGCGCTATTTATAATATGCACTCAAGAGAATCCCTGAGGGAAAAATTTAAAGAAATTAAAGTTCTCACTCTACCATCCCAATACATTTTTGAAAATTTAATGTATGTTAGAAAGTATATTGAGGAATTTCCTAAAAAGTCTGACCTACATAGTAGAAACACCAGGAACAAACATAAACTTGATTTACCGATGAGTCGATTGCATAAAATAAGAAATTCCTTCAGGTGTTTGTCTGTATGCTTGTATAACAAAATCCCACAAGATGTTCAAAACCTACCTATACATAGGTTTAAGAAAACTATTAAAGAACGTCTGTGCAAGAAAGCCTACTATAAGGTCAATGATTACTTGGACGATTGCACAAAGTGGGAATGAGTTGCTCGCCAAGGTCATTTCATTAACATTATCGATTTTTTATTTTATTTTATATTTAATGTAAAATTGTATAATACTGTTAAAATACTTTAAAAAAAAAAGTGATCATAAATGAAAAAAGACATGCCCGCTAAGTTTCTTGCCAGTTCTTCTCAGGACGGTGGCTACAATTATTATTTTTTGTGTCCGAACTGGTGGTAGCTTGTAACTTTTGACGTCAACAAGAATGAGTACGTCAACAATGTTGAAAATAAAGTATTTCATTTCATTTCATTGACCATCTACATTTCGGCATAAGTAAACTTTTAAAGACCTCTAAAATCCTTGTTTTTTTCCCTCAATATTGAGCACAACATGAACTATACAGGGTGGATCTGTAACTTTGGACAATCTGAAATGGGGTGAATGACCTGTTGAAATAAAACTTAGAACCACTTTTATTTTAGAAATTGGATTAAAAAAAAATTTCATCACAGTATGAAAGTCCGCAGCGATAATCGTACGTTTTCCATACAATGTCAGAAAAAAAGGTTTAACCGATCCAAAAAATAAAAACGGTGCTAAGTTGTATTTCGACAGGTCATTCACCCCACTTCAGATTATCCAAAGTTACAGATCCACCCTGTATAATAAGGTTGACCCATAATTGCGTCACAGTTATATAAGTTCTAACAATATTATAGGTTTATTACGTAATTAAGATACTTCTAGTTATAATGTAGCTAGTTCTCGAGATGCTGAGCCTTTATCTTTAGCGTAACAATGCATAATGGCTGTTTTAAGTACTTCAAATGTTACCATGAGCTACTATGAATTTATATTTGGTTGAGATATTGTCTCCCCTTTTAATATAATTATTATGCCAAAATTATTTGGAAAAATAAGGATTGGTACTGGAAAGACGAATAGGTACGCATTTTTTTACATGGATAATTATGCAAAAATTTTTAGAAGTTTGAGTGTTGTTTTTGACAAAATCAACGCACAAGGATACGATTTTAGTTTAGCCTAAAACAACACAATTAAACCTTATTTAGTTTTTTAATAATTATTAATTAGGTTAACGAGCGATACGGCCATCCAATGTTTAAACTCACTAACTTACTATTCCTTTAATATCACAACACCACGAGTTTATTTATTCTAGCAAGAACTGTATGAGTAATAATAACGATCGTGGTACCCCTACAGTTATATCACAATAGACAGTCGAAAAACAATTGAATGCCCATATATGTACCTACTTCACAATAACAAACCTACCATAGTTTTAGGATTAAGTACTTCGGTATTCTAGAAACTACCTAGTACTCGTAGATTAGTTAATTAGTGCCTAAACTTGCCAACAATCTTATAGGGTAGTTACTTACAGCTTAACTTTGCCAACAATCTTATAGGGTAGTTACTTACAGCTTAACTTTGCCAACAATCTTATAGGGTAGTTACTTAGAGCTTAACTTTGCCAATGATCTTATAGGTTGGTTATGTTGTGCTTGAGTTTGCCAATTATCTATATTAATAATATCATAAAGCTGAAGAGTTTGTTTGTTTGTTGAACGCGCTAATCTCAGAAACAACTGGTCCGATTTGGAAAATTGTTTCTTGTTGGAAAGTCCATTGATCGAGGAAGGCTATAGGCTATGTTGTATCCCTCCGTGACGCAGACGAAGTTGCGCGGGTCACCTAGTCTTTTATATTAGTCAATTAGCTTAACTTTATCATTTGAACTATAATATGCGGAAGAAATGAGCAAAAGTAATGACTGCTTATTATTTTGTTATAATTTCTTTGGTGTCCTTTGATGATCACAACACATACATATACAGATCTCGGTGATCGATAGGTATGATAGACAAAAAAAAACATCACTTTTATAGTTACTGTTGTTTGAAGCATAAGTCATACAAAATTCATCGCGATTTTATCCAAAACATAGTCTTACGAAAGGTTTAAAATAATATTTATCGCGAACAACTTGTTCATAACTAGGTACCTACATTAATTCAGAGGACTTCTTGTGCAATATTGAAATCAAAAGGAATGCCTATTAAACAACTAATTTATTTTGAAGTTGGTTTGCTTAACTCAACCTTCCGGGTTTATATTCTAAACTTAAATGTCAAGTCACTGGATAGAGCGCAGGACCGGTCGTTGTGGCGAGGTTTGGGGCAGGTCTATGTCCAGCATTGAACGTCTATGGGTTGATGATGTTGAAATCTGAATAATAGTAATAACGGCAATTAAGAATTATTCAGTTATTTACAGTTTTAAGTACTTTTTTTGCATCTATCATATGTTTTCTTTACACTTAAAAAGTGGACTTGGAAGAGTATATCTTAGGCATTAACACCGCTCATGTACTTATTGTTGTGTTGGTATATAATTTCATTAACAAGACCAAAATAGTTTTAAGCTTTTTTCTAACGTACGGTACATCTCCAAGTGATGATTTTCATTCAAAATATCACAAAACAAATGAATGGTCACGAAAAATATTAACATATTCTCATACAACATCACGTAGTATAAAGTTCACTAAAACAATGTAGTTCAGGCATAATCCTTGAAAGACTGGAAAGTAGAGCATCGGGACATTCTTTTAAAAGCCCAAACGACTATCAGCTCTAACCTTTTAAAAATAAAGCCTTAATTCCCATAAAATATATTCAGTACTTACGTCAACTAATATATCTAAAGATCTGTGGGAACATTTGAAAGGTTTGTTTGTATTGGTCCTAGATGTAAATGACACGGTCCTTAAATTAAGGAAGTTGTACCAATTAATGTTGATAAGGAAATTGCGTTATTTCAGACAGTTTATAGGTGATTTGAATTGGGTAGGATATCTAGGAATAAAGCATAAGTCCTCTGAAACTCGAAGCATTTTTGTTTTTATCATATTGTGGTTTCATAATATCTAGAGGCCATCACGAAGCGGAAGAGTTCGTGCTAAAAACGGTACCCCGAAACAAACTGTGGATGGCCACGGCCGTTCTAAATAAAAACGCATTAATTACTCTTACATATATTAACTTGTCCTGAATGTAACTATGTAAGGGTAGAATCTTGCAAACTAAATTTGACAAACTTTTCGAGTTCCAGTTGAGCTGACATTTTGCACTAAGATGTAAGTGTCACACACATCGTGTATCAATGCAATAATATGACAAAATGGAGCTGATCTGATGATGGATTTGGAAGACCTGTCGTGTTTATGCTCGTTTCACTTGTATTAGCACTATACTGCTAAATGATATCGAGGATCTTAAAGCTTGTATTTAAAAAGTTATCTTTAAAATACATTATTTATTGCCATGTAGACGAGCTAACGGGTCACCTGATCGTAAGTGATCTCTCCTCAAATGACAGTTTACATTACGTATTTATATCACAAAGAAATTTACGCAATAAACTGATACATAATTACATTGCACTAGTATTCAAATAGACGATTAATTTGCCTAATGCAAACACTGGAACTAGGTACCGATTTGTAGTCTAGACCTAAAGTAGATACAACACATTAGGATGTAATAAAGTAATTTATTTCCATTAACTAAACCGGGTGGAGTTTAGATTGCATCCGTTGTTGATACAGAGCTGTGAATGCACCGAAATTTTTGTTCAGCGATATTGATAACGGAGATTCAGAAAGTTTTTGCGAATTTGCGAATGCAAATCCGAATGTTGACCATACCTGTACCTAGCCATTACTGCCCTCTGTTGGGCTCAGGTCTCCTCAGAAGAGGGATTAGGCATAGTCCACCACGCTTGCCCAGTGCGGATTGGGGACATCACATATCTTCAAAGAGGAAGAACCCTTTTCCGACATGCAGGTTTCCTCACGATGTTTTCCTTCACCGTTTTTAGCCAGTGGTGTTGTGAAAAGTTGCACATAAATCTTTTTCACATTTAGATTTAGAGGTACAAGCCGGCCGGATTTGAACCCGCGACCTCCTGTTCGGAAGGACGCGCTTCGACCACTCGGTTACCACGACTTACCATAAGAAATGATTTTTTTGTGAACTGGTTTTACTAGTGCCATCCCCACCAAATAATAGAGTGCTTAAGAACGAAAGGCTGTCGACATTGTGTTCCTCCTTTGAAAAGCATAAGGAGGTCTTTATTTAGAGTTAGATTCCATTTACATGCACTCAAATTTTATCTAAACATCGGTATATTCTTTTTCCATTATTATAATTTTGTAAACCTAAATGGTAGTACATAACGGAGCTAAATTTATCAGATAACAACTTGAATACTGTATATTATACTTATATTGCACAATAAAGATGATTTGATTTGATTTGACGAATGCAAATGCGAATATTCGTCCATTCTTCAGTAATGCCAGAGCATGATAGATTACCCATCAAACACCACACGATAAATACTCCTAAATATATCTAGCACTAGATTATAAAAGTCGACATTGTGTTCCTCCTTTGAAAGGCATAAGGAGGTCTTTATTTAGAGTTAGATTCCATTTACATGCACTCAAATTTTATCTAAACATCGGTATATTCTTTTTCCATTATTATAATTTTGTAAACCTAAATGGTAGCACATAACGGAGCTAAATTTATCAGATAACAACTTGAATACTGTATATTATACTTATATTGCACAATAAAGATGATTTGATTTGATTTGACGAATGCAAATGCGAATATTCGTCCATTCTTCAGTAATGTCAGAGCATGATAGATTACCCATCAAACACCACACGATAAATACTCCTAAATATATCTAGCACTAGATTATAAAAGTATGGCCTGACCGATGACCAACTAAGTCATGTATGGTCAGGTTGATAGTATCAGTTTTTATTACATTTTCACTTCAAGCTGTGACATAATAATGCGTTACTTGTTCGTTCAACGATGTCGTAATGGCTAATGCTACTTAGATTAATATGGATACTGTTTTGATAACGGTAAATAGGTTAAGTGACGAGAAGATAGATTTTTTGACCCGTTTAGCGCCACGCAGGAGTTGGAGCGCACTTTAACCGCCAACCAAACCTTGGCTGAGACGAGAATCCAACACGAAGTTCTGTGAGGCGGTATGACGCGTTAACCACTACAATATTCTTTACTTCGAAGGTAGTATTTGCAGCATTGTCGTAGTGTATGAGCGATGGTAATAACTTATAGTCTATTTCTTTTTACTAACGTTACTATTGTATACTGTAAAAGCCTACTACTGACACTCTTAGGCACAGATGTTCTCAGCATGAACATCAGCTCCACGTTGATTAATAAATATTTGATTTCCTAGTTCAATATCGCAAGGACGGTTTTCATTTCATTTAAGAAACTAAAGTGTATTTAAAATTAAAACTAATAAGTAGGTAATAGTTTAGGTGATTTTCATTATAGTTCTTGTTTTTGTTGTTACTCATACTTTATTATATTTTACACTACCTGTTAAGAGATAGTTAAGCTGAACCACACTTTTTAATATAATATTTTTTGCTACCTACTCTCACACAATATTGTTATTGATTATCTGAGGTAAACGGTGCTGGTTACATAATAGTAAAATGTGTTTTGTTAATATTAAGTTTAGTTGTAAGATAATATGTAGCTGTTTGTTTACCCAAATAAATAAAAAAAAATAATTAAATACTCCATACTAAAATTAAAATACTTCAAATACTTAATCTTTATTAGATTATTACGTACCTACACATTCAATAGCTTCATTCAATATATAATTTTCTAGTGCTGTAGCTGCCGAGTATTCATTCCATTTCCATTACAGCACAGTTTTATGACTTGTTATTTAATAAGCCTAAGTTATGTTAGTTACGTGTGATAATTATACTAAATGTCTCAATTATTGGTACTAGAAACCAATGTAAGTAATATGTGATATTTTCAGAGATAAATATACATCAAAATAATATTATAAAGGCGAAAGTTTGTAAGTATGGATGTATGTTTGTTACTCTTTCACGTAAAAACTACTGAATGGATTTGAATGAAACTTTACCACAATATAGCTTATACATCAGAATAACACATAGGCTACAATTTTTGATAATACGGGACGAACCTGAAGTCCACGCGAACGAAGTCGCGGGCAAAAGCTAGTAATATAATATAAATGGTGAAACCATTTTAGCTTCAAAACCTACGAATTTTAATAGATTTTAGAGATTCATTCAAATCCATTCAGTAGTTTTTACGTGAAAGAGTAACAAACATACATCCATACATCCATACTTACAAACTTTCGCCTTTATAATATTATTATGATTATGATCTATTAAAATTCGTAGGTTTTGAAGCTAAAATGGTTTCACCATTAATAGCTACGGGCGGATATATTTCAACTATTTTCAACCCTCAGTGAATCTTAGCAACAAAATTAAAAGGAAATAATGTTATTGAATAGACTTCACATTTTGTAATTGATAAAACTTTTAACTAAAGCAACGACTTCATAGACGCAACTAAAATTAGTTTAGTTAGGTAATAAACTTCCATTTTTACTACTACAATGAAGAAGTAATCATAAACTCAATTCTGATGACAGACTTTGTAGCAAACCCATTACTGCCCTCTGCTCAGGTGAAGTCTTCTCGATAGGGATAAGGGATAATCACATTTTGAAATCTTTCAATACACAGGTTTCCTCACGATCATTTCTTTCACCTTTAACCAGTGGTGTTGTGATCATCGCATCTATCTATACAATTTACAAATTAAGATTTAGAGATACAATTTCTTCCGATTAACCCGCAAGGGTATGGAACTGAAAAGATGACCACGACTTTGGAAAAATTATTTACTTTCTCAATGACCAATAAAGCATTGCAACCCAATTACATACCAAACGATTTACGAAAAAATCTCCCCAGTCTGACCAAAATACGTGGTCCCAACCTTCCGTGTTTCTGACCTCCGGCATTCTGCACGGTGAATTCTGATAAGAGTGATGTAAGGATCCCGCGAATTACCCCTGATAAGATTTCTTTATTGATTGCGAAATGTGTTAAGTAATGCCGTAAGTACTGTCCATGTTGTAGCTTCTGCGTAAGGCGACTAAGTGCTGAGGAAAAATAATCATTACTTTTTTTTGGGTCTCGTAGGCAGACGGGTTAACGGCCATCTGATCGTAAGCAACCGCTCATGGACCTCTGCATTGCCAGAAATAGTAGAAAGAAATTAAAATGTATGGTTAACTTACACTGGATGTAACTATGTAGGTAACTAACTAATACTAACCATGTAGATTCGGGTGGAATCTTGCGCCCTTTAATTTGATCAACTTCCCGATTGAGAAGTTTGAATTTTAGATTCACTTTTTTTTACATTTATTATCCAAATTAAACAATAAACGAAAGAAAAGTATGAATGAAAACACACATACACACTTGAAAAACGTTTAAAAGTTTATTTATTTATTTCCTTATTTATTTATATCTTTCACTCAAAACAAAATCTGACTTAAATCCTATTTTTTATTCGTTTGTTTGAGTAACCCTTGGAGAAAGCTCACAAAAAACATACACAAAATTAATTTCACCGCTAAACACAAAGATGTTTTAACTCCAACATAAACTAAAAACTCTGTGTTAAATAAAAAAAAGAGACTGGACCAAATATGTATAAATTTTAATTAAAAAAAACTTGAATATGTCATGGGACACTCGCATAGAACGAAGTTCCTTTCGTTTAAAACATATCTTATATTTTTTTCCCTAACGTAACGCGCGATAAGAAACGTGTTTTAAAAGATTGTGATCACAGCGCCATCTAGCGATAATCATCTAAAACAAAAATAAGGAACGTGTTTTAAAAGATTTTGCTCACAGCGCCATCTAGCGATAATCATTTAAAACAAAAGTGTCGTGACAACTTTTCGTAAGATTTTTTTCCGTCTAGCCCCCTTTCACAACGCGCGATAAGGAACTTCGTTCCAAAAAAAGAGACACTGGACCAAATATAAATTAAAAATTACATTGAAAAATAAGTCAATAATACACTTTTTTATTGCAATGAAGAAACGAGCTAGCAGTCCAGCTGAAGGTTCTTATAATTTATTTATCAGTTAATTAAATTCATAATTAGGTACATAGATTACCTAAAGTATACCAATTTGGTATTGATGATTGGCATCCTTGATTTACTTGGACACGACACATCGACCCAGATCATACAACTTATTGTCATGAGGATCACGATTATGACTGTTTCCAATGTTATACGTAAGTTTTAGGGCTCTTTATATTGCCCTGGTTTTAAATGAGTAAAGTATGGCATAGACAATTATTTCATTTATTTATTTTGTATACAAATTGAAATATAGGATTTGAAAGCCGACGATAATTTATTATTAAAAGCGATTTGAATCTGGCATTGTTTTCTTCAACCAAATCTAACCCTAATTGTGGCAAAATAATTTTACCTTCTTCTTCTTCTTTTTTTTCTGGACCTCGTCCAAGACTCGGGACGATTCGCCAATGTCAAGTGAGACAGAGACACGGTCTTTAAGACATTAAGCCAAAGTATTGTTCGGTTTCCAGCTTCAGCAGTAGGAAATGCTAATATTTATTATATATAATGTTATTAAATTCTATGAAGTATAGTACATAGTGTAAAAAGGTAAAATGAGATAGAAACTACCTTAAAAAATATACTAAAAAGTAATATAATAAGATATAATATTTAAAAGGTAAAACTAGTATATTATAAAGGTGGAGTTACACAGGATTTCAGTTTTTCGTTTTCATTTTTGTAGTAAAAATTTTATTTAAGTAAGCCAAATCTTTGAGCGCTTGTTAACTTACGAAACTTGTTAAGTTCAGTAAGTTAGATCCTTGGGGTTCGAACAGAGCAAACTGCACTGGCATCACTCCCCAGGAAAGAAACATGCTCAAGCCCTCATGGAGGGCTACGATGCTCGGCTCACCCGGGAAGCCCTCTCTCTGGGACGCAATCAGTTAAGGATTCTCATCAGGACCTTAACAGGACACTGCAAGCTGAACAGGCACATGTGGAGGCTTGGTCTTGTGGTGGACCCTACTTGGAGACTATGTGTGGAGGAGGAGGAAACTCCTCTTCACTTGCTCTGTGATTGCCCTGCTGTTAACAGCATTAGGTCTCATATCGTCGGGGGACATATCTTGTTCCCTGAAGATATTAGGGACATCTGCCCTAGGAAAATAGTCCAGTTCATGCTGGACCTGAGTCTTGGCGCAGATTTGTAATACAGGGGGACGGTTACAATAGATCCGTAAGGGTTGCAGTGACCTGATGGGCTACCTGTGCCCATCGCCCCCCTTCTCTTAAAAAAAAATAGGTTCAGAACGAACTTAACAATTGACAGTTCATCGTATTTTCCGGTGACATATATTAGGTATATCTATACTAATATTATAAAGCTGCAGAGTTTGTTTGTTTGAACGCGCTAATCTCAGAAACTACCCGTCCGATTTCAAAAATTTTTTTACTGTTGGAATGTCCATTTATCGAGGAAGGTTATAGGCTACATTTTATTTTTTAAAAATTAGGGATCCGTATGATAATATCGAATATGTAACACAAGGTGAATAATCGAAAACCAAATTAAGTATTATATTATTATTATCAAGAGTATTAATGTAGAAGTAAATTACTTTTTGTTTTATTCCAATCGGACTTTTCGTTTAGAAGTTATTACGAGTATAAAACGCAATGAATATGTGGGTGCAACGGCGGGCCGCGAAAATAATAACGCGACGGCATTGCGAGTACTATTTGAACCCCTTTGTAACGCAGACGAAGTTGCGCGGGTCAGCTAGTTATAAAATAAATTAAGTAAGTGGAAAATAGCACCGTCAAGTTTGCCGTATCGTCACTAACAACGGAAACGGTCTCAATGTAGGCTAGTGAACTAGAAACAGTGTAAATTCAACACGATGATGTCTAGTGTTACAATGATCATGGATCACGTACGAGTTACGAGTTTTCTTGGAGACGTTGTTCTGTGTTATGTCACATATCTTGTTTGTTTTATTTTTAATTGCCTTGTAGGCAGATAAGCTAATGGGCTACTTGATCGTAAGTGTACTGACGCTCTAGGGCTTCTGCAATGTCAGGGAAAATGTGGGATCGCTAGCTATGACCCACCTTTAATTAGTTGATCATAAAGTTGTTTCTTGGTATTTTGGTTTTTGGTTCTTTAAAAAATATGAAACTATTTTATACCTAGTATTATTTCACTCTGCCTTTAAGAGAATATGCGTTTCACACAATAATGTTTCGTAAATATTTTTCAGGGTGAACCGATTTTGTTACTTTTACGTTCTTCTTCTGTTATATTTCATCGTAGACGCTCACCAACTATTACCAATATTACCATCAAGTAGATCCAATATGGAAACATACATATTAATCAATTCGGCAAATCGCTCGCAATAATCTTATGTCACTCACAAAAACGTAGTTCAGACTAGGGAACGTCTAGTCACAATTTACTTGCTTTGCAGATGTAAATTATGATACAAATCTAACCCGTAGTACGTGAGTACGACTCAGACTTATACACCCATCATCGACATAAAATACTAAATCGTTACAAAGGAGTGTAGCGTGTTCATGTTTTAAAGATTCCTTTTTAAAAAAAAAATATTTTGTGTAAATTTTTTGACGTTATTGCAAGTGTCACTGGATAATTTAACAAATTACAAAATGCCTTGAATACAAAAGAGTACACTAAAGTACATTAGTGCAACAGTCAAAAGTTATGCAAATTTAAAAAATCTTGAGGGCAAAAGAACATTTAAAGGGAAATTTTGGAAACATTTTTTTTTATTGACTTGGCATACGAGCTAACGGGCCACCTGATCGTAAGCGGTTATCGTTGCTCATGGACCTCTGCACTGTCAGCGGACACTGCGGGGCCGCTACCTACGGCCTACCTTTTAAGGACTTTCTTTAAGCCTCGTTTGAAGAAGCCGAAGGACAAAACATAGCGCTCGGGAAACACCGAAGAGGGGAGCTCATTCCACAGCCGGATGGTGCGTGGCAGAAAAGAATTTTTGAAACGGACCGTGGATGACCATGGATGGATGAATAAAGTTACTGCAATAGTTCAAAAAAATACTAAATTGTACGAAAGATCCTATAAAAGTAAGTAAGACATAGGTACATAAGAATAACTTCTGTATATTAATACTTTTGTATAGTCAAGACTAGGAAACGTCTGGTTATCAGTCAGTATTTATCGTCAAGCCAGTGATGAGGGAAATATCATTCCTTGTACGTTTAGACTGGTCTACATTCTTGCGTCTGCGTAACTTAGAGATACACATGATGTAATATACTATTAACACGCATTTTATCACTTACTTGTGGACGTTAGCAACTTCGTCTGCGTGGTATAAGTACCTAGAATAAATAAATAAAGTTGTTCCGATGATGTGCATTGATGTTTGTCAAATGATGATGGTGAAGAAATGGCTTTTTGAGTACCTTATTTTAAAACCATAACCTAGATCTAGCCTAGCAACGTTAGGTAGGTCAGATAAGTTTTGAAAATAGTTTCTGAAAACGTAAAACAGTATTGAAGATGAGAATTAAGGATATTAATTCATTAAGTTTTAAAGATTATGCGTGACTTCTTGCTCGAAATTCTTCGTACCAGTAGGTATAGAATTAGTATTAGACCAACGAGTGCCTGGCGCGACCTGACACAGGACCGAGAGAAGTGACGAGTGCTTTTATCCGAGTTCAAGACTCACTTAGGGTCGCTGAACTAGCAGAGTTAGTGAGTAGTAAGTAATAGTCAAAGTGGCTTATGGTAACGACGAGCCCATCCGATTGTAAGTAGCTACTGTCACTTGTTTTGTTTGGTAAAACTTAAAAAAAAGTCTCTCATCTTGTATAACCTGAGCCTTACTAGTCTATGAAATGTAAATTATCCTTTGATAACTAATACATCTGTCGCAACATTCCTCACGAGTATTACCTTCTTAGAGAAATTTAGTTAAGAAATTATTGCGTGCTCGTGGGAAACATCCTTTTGGAGGCATGATTTATGAGATCACAGGAAATATTGAACATTCCTGGTTTGATAAACGGTTGATTTGATGTAAGATCTTAGTCAGGGTATGGAAAAACATGTCTACGCTATTTGAGATGTGAAATAGTCTGACTGGGTTTATTTTTATGGGAAAAATACTGAATAATACAATACTGCTGTTAAGTACAGCCCTAATATGATGGATTATCATGTTTAATACAGGAGTTCCTTTCGACTCCATCAGCAGATCAGCGTCATCTTATTGCATTGTCATGCGATATCTAATTACATTACATTAAATTTACTTTCTTTTTAATATTCAAATAATTTATAATTAAATTTACTTTTTTTTTCTTTTAAACCAATACTGATGTTGTCCTGGAATAATATGATTAGTATATTATTAGGATTATAGAATGGCGTGTATACCTGTAATAATATAATATATATACACCTCCATGCCGGTTTCGGCTACGGCGACTATTTTCCATTTTAATTTTTCCCCTTATCACCTACCTGTAATAGGTACTCATATAAGACTCTATGTTTTAATAATGCTAAGTATAATTGTGTATATATTATGTTTACTGTTGGTGTATCAAATAAATAAATATCTGCGTATAAAATATCAGCTTAATCGGAAACCGGGAAGTTGGTAAGGTTTCACCAAGATTCCACCAGAACTTACATAATGTAACTATGTAAGTTGTGTTGTAACTATGTAACCAGTGCAAGTTAATATAAAGATTGTAATAAACGAGGACCACCTAATGATAAGTGGTCACTCATGAGATCAAGTTTACTTAACATACAAAAATGTTGGCACTAGTTAGGTAAAAATATTTTTCATTAACTGTAGTACAATCATAGTCTACAATTAACTTCATACTACACAGTTTCATAGAAAAATACTTTTATAATTAATCAATTAAAAACAACACATAGCTAACATAACTTAGATTATCTAATTAAAGTAATAGAGGTAAGAATGCTATCATGAGATAATAATTATGTAATATTAGTAAAAGATACAATTACGTTTAGGTCTAGAACTACTTTTTAGTTTATGTAGGAATGTCTGGTTGGGCACTGACGAATCACGCATGCTAGACTAGACAAGATATCATACAGAGTTGTTACTACTGTTGAACTCTTGTTATTGTGAGAATATGACAAAAAAGGTAGGAAAAGATTATGTAATTAACTGGTTGTCTACATCACTCACACAAATTAATTAAACGGGTTCTTACCATGAGTTTTTTTTTCTTTTTTTTTTATTGCCTTGTAGGCATACGAGACAACGGGCCACCTGATCGTGAGTGGTTACCGTTGCTCATGAACCACTGCAATGTCAGAGGACACTGAGGGGTCGCTACCTACGACCTAACTTTAAGGACCCTCTTCAAGCCTTTATTTGAATTTGATCCCAATATTTTTTAAAACTGCTGCTTTTAAGTAATTTGCCTACTTACAGTGATCAGTCTTCTCGTGATCATGGCGCTTGTAGCAGCGTCAAAAACCCTTTTTTAATAAGAGTCGTAGTAAGAACTGGAGTGTTGTTTGAAAATGAGATAACGTAGGAAAACTGGCATTGGGCCACTAGGTTGACAATACTCGTAAGCTGCACTTAAAAGTTTTGGTGCAGTGGACTGTCTTCAGTGTCTTCCCCAGTGTACTGTTAACAGAACTAATTTATTGATAAATAGATACTTAGTTTCTTTCATAATTGTGATCAGTTATCCAAGCTAAAGCTGATAGTTGAGGGGTTTCTCTATGAAAAATAATGTCATAATCATATTAAATTTCCACCTCAAACCAGCAGAGACTCAGCGTATTGCTGAACATCGACAGAGATTAGAGAATCAATACCAACATCCAGCGCTGGTTTTCAGTCTAACCAAAATGTAAATAGACCTAATTGTTACTATAGATAGGTAGTAAATTGACCGAATTTAAATAGGGCTTATTCTAGCTTAATTTGTTTGAACTAAGGTAAGTAACACGCTATTGGTAAAAACATTTCTTGGATGTACATGGGTGATCGTAATTTGATCAGGTGGCTTACCTCTATTATATTCTAAAATTGTATCAACTCTATATACATATGTAATTACAATCTTCCAACGGGTGTAAATAGAGCCGTGTTCCGGCTAACCCATAAGCTATATCGTGTCTTTATAAATACAGTCCGAAGCTGTTTCAAACTACATTCAGTTTCCTTACATCAGCACAGAAACTTGTGTATCAGGAAAAATGGTTCGGATACGTTATGTGAGTAGTTGAATAAAACATTAATTAATTGGAAAATATTTTAATGAATTTATTAAAATATAATTATTGGGGATTAATTAAGGAATAATCTAGCCTAGTATCATTTTGGTTCCACTAACAAACAAAAATAGATTTGCCTTCCCTTGTCAAAAAATATCTCTAGAGTCACACAGTACGCCAAATCATAAGTTTGCGTATTTAATCGTACGTCTGACACTGGTGTTAGTGAATAGCAACAGTCAAAGAAAATTTAGTAAATACAATTCAAGATCCAGAAACCAAATGTCAGCTCAATCTGAACCGGGAAATTTGTCAAATTTAGTTTGCAAGATCGGGTGGAACTTACATACTCGTAGTTACATCCAGTGTAATTTTACACAAAGCTTGTAAAAATCTATAAATAATTGTCCTCAGATTTTCCTGATTTTCTTCGTCCACCACTCTTGGTGCGCTGATCAGAAGAAAAGGTCCTACATCGGGGGGATTGGATATGGATCACATGGCATCGGATCTGGTGCTGTCATTTCATCAGGAGGTGGATATGGATCATCAGGAGCCATATCATCGATTGGAGGGAGCATCGGATCAGGGGTCGTTAGTGGAGGATACGTATCTGGGGGCATTGGCGGTGGAATCGGGGGAGGAATCGTTGGGGGTATTGGAGGAATAGGTATTGGAGGAGGAGGTATCGGAGGTGTGGGTCTTGGCGGAGGATCGATTGGGTCTGGATCATTAGCTGGAGTACCAACACAACACACAGTATCGGAGCATTACAATACCGTAGCTGTTCCCGTACCCCAACCCGTTCCAGTTTCCGTACCCAGACCAGTTCCATACCCAGTACACTATGGTATACCCGTTGACTCTCCCAGAGCAGTACCCGTACCAGTACCCCAACCTGTACCTCACGTAGTAACCAGACCTGTTGCTGTACCAGTCAATAGACCCGTCCCATACCCGGTAGCACAGCCTGTACCAGTGACAGTAACTCAAGGCGTAGGCGTACCTGTTCCGCAGCCGTACCCAGTATCTGTACCCGCTCCGGTCGCCGTTCCAGTACCTCAACCCGTTTCTGTACCGGTAACAGTTGTATCTGGAGGTGGTGGATTTGGAGGTGGAGTCGGTGGAGGATTCGGCGGAATCGGAGGTGGATTTGGTGGAATTGGAGGCGGAATTGGGGGCGGAATCGGTGGAATTGGGGGTGGTATTAGTTACGGGGGATCAGTAGGAGGTTATGGAGGCTCTGTAGGCAGTTATGGGGGCTCTGTGGGCAGTTATGGAGGATCTGTCAGTGGTTTCGTTCCGTCTTCCGGTATTGGTTTAGGTGGAGGCATAGGACATGGGATCGGTTCTGTTTCAATTGGGTCATCGTTAGGCTCATCCCTGTACCATGGGTCACTTTCAGGACACACCTACGCTTCATCACACGGTCATCGTATCCACCATTAATTGAAACATTTTGTAACGTTTCTTGCCAAAAAAGCCTGATAGAGATAATAGCAAATACTTTTAAGATGTAAATAATGTTATTGGGTATTATTAAAGGTGTAGTTGTAAAAATGTTTGTAACTTGAGCGAATAAAACTGAATGATTTGTAATTTGTCTTTGATTGATATCCTTGGATTTTTTTTCTAGGTACTCCTTCTATCATCTTCTGATTAAATTAATTACCCAAGACAAGAAAGCTAGCTAACTTTCCAATGCACCCAAATGATAATTTTACTGGTAGGCCGATATGCAGGTTTCCTCACGATGCTTTCCTTCACCGTTTTCAGCCAGTTGTGTTGTGAAAAATTGCACATAAATCTTTTTCACATTGAGATTTAGAGGTACAATTATTAGGAGACTACACGAGAGATTTCTATAGGAATATGTAAAGGTAACATTACAATTAGTTTTGAAAGGCGAAGAGGTTACTACGCTTGCGTTTGGACCACATATTTTTTGGAGCAGGCAACGCCGTAAGTCTTTTGTTTACATCGGCGCGCGCAGCTTCATTCTCTGAGTTCGCGATGACTGACGAACACGATTTCGCTTCTCCTAGTCGTTCGCAGATCTGCTGCCTATGTGGTAGTTCGTTTAACATCACTCATATTTTATACTTTAATCTCTTTGGTGCTAGACAGGCTAGTTCTTGCATTAATAATTACTAATTATCTTAAAATGTATTATTTTCAAAATTAGTTAACATTCTTCTTCGGACAGTGTTTCTTCATTATCAATGTGACCGGAACATTGGTCCAGTATAAACTGAAACATATGTGAACCTCTTGCGTTCTAATAGTGATTTTGGTGGTAGAACATACAACCACCATAATACTCCCAAAACCGGTGACAATGATTTCTTGAACATTTCCAGAAAATGTGGTGACAATTTTGTAAAAAATCCTCTAGAAAATTCTTTGTGCGTAGTTGAAGTATAAAGAAATTAAAAAGTTCGACCATGCTTCAAGAAAGTATTAGATTGTCTGGTGAGTACCAACTCTTTATTTTCCACCTTTTAATTCAGAGGCTCCGGATATGTCTTTCATCATCATCAGCCAATATTAGTCCACACATAAACCTCGTTTTAACTTTCATCATCATCTGCCTATATTTGTACGTCCACTGTTAGACATAGGCCTCCCCCAAATCTTACCACAACGATCGGTCCTGCGCTGGCTACATCCAGTGACATCCTGTGATATACATACCGGCTCGTGGTCGCCGTCACCGTCAGCCCAATCGGCCATTCTTCGCATGTGTCCTGCCCATTGCCACATCAAAATCGCAACGAGAAATGAGGCTTACAGAAATATAAATGCAATTGAAATTGTTGACCATCACCATCAACAACCTCCATATCTTCCACAAGTCCACAGTGTGCTGATCCCGAGTTTTTCTTCGCGTAAACGTAGCGGCCAGTGAACGAAAACTCGGAATAGGCACACTGTTCATAATTAAGGTATTCCTTCTGATAATCACTACATAATATAAAACATAGTCGATTCTAATGTGTATACATAGGAACACACACACATGCTTAAATCTTTAAAACTATGCATTTCAATGCGGCTTTCACAATAGATGAGTGATTTAAAAGGAAGGTTTATGTGTACAATAACTGCATAATGTCGCAGTGATGTGAATTCCTCTTCTAAGGAGACCTGAGCCCAGCAGTTGGCAGTATGGCTTCCTATAGTACAGTAGAGTTGCAGTAAATATTAGATGTTTTTGATATGTTGTCGTAAATAAGCACAGTTTTCTACGCTTACCTACATCGCAAATGCAGTCTAAATCCCCATTTTATTATGAAGACGAAGTAGCGAGTGTAGGCTAATATAATATCATAGTACGGAAAATGAAAATGAAAAATGAAAATAACTTTATTGACCACTTTTGTTGATTCATTTGCATTCCCTGTTCCTTAAACTAGGCTTATCGCCTGTGTCTTAAGGGGCAGTTCCTTCCCGTTTCAAGTCGACATAATTTGGTACATACAAGAATGGTTACAAAAGTTACAAGTGAAACAAAAAAAAGATAATAAACAGAAAAAAAGGAGATTACAAGAATATTTATATTGACATTACAATTACAGTTCTTAATTGAAAACAAACATTCAAACTAAACAGTACATTTTGTGCATTTAATCAGGATATCTCATTATCATTAGTGATAGATTAAATATAGTGATAGTGTTATCAGAAATGATAACATTTATCAGTATACCAGTTGACTTGTCGGAGAACGGACGAAATATTTTGATTTTAGTGTATTTAGTTTGAACATTATGTATACAAGTAAGTGTTTAGTGCAAAGCTATTTCTTTAGTGTTAAGATTCTAGTCATTTGACTTGAACAAGTTTTATGCCGCGTTTTCATATTGGCTCACAAACACACGTAAAAACAAACGACGGTGACGGCCGACCATCATGTAAAAGATTTTGTTGGTCTCCTTTTTTTCTGGACCTCGTCCAAGACTCGGGACGATCCGCCAATGTCAAGTGAGACAGATAAACGGTCTAAGACACTAAGCCAAAGTATTGTTCGGTTTCCAGCTTCAGCAGTAGGAAATGCTAATATTTATTATATATAACTAGCTGCTCCACGCAACTTCGTCTGCGTCGAAAAAATAAAAAAAAATTAGGGGTGGACTACCCCTAACATTTAGGGGGATGAAAAATAGATGTTGGCCGATTCTCATAGATACCGGATAAGCACAAAAAATTTCAACAAAATCGGTCAAGCCGTTTCGGAGGAGTTCAAGTTCGAACACCGTGACACGAGAATTTTATATATTAGATGTTATTAAATTCTATGAAGGTCATCATTGAAACTATGTGAAAGACCGTTTGACAGTTGGCCTACCGGTTGTCATTTTCAGGCATTGGAAATTGGCAAGCCAATATGGAAACGCTGCATTAGTGTTTTATTAGTCAACTTTATAGACGTACGCGGTAGTTTCAGAATCCATTCAACTTGGTATCTATGTGATTCATCTATTAGTGTTACTATATACGTCTGAAAAATGTTCTTTGATTTTAATACGAAAATTTAATTCCTTACCATATTAACAGGCTGGAATAAAAATACGTTCATTCATAATAGTCAAGTAGATTTTTTTTAAATCAGATAATAATACAGTAACTGACGTTTATACATAAAACTATCTTAGGGTAGCTTCCAATGATAATTGTGCATACACCAAAAAAAAGAAAAATGGTTTCATGGTGTACTTCGAAATTCACACTACATAATCAATGTTACAAAACCATCGTATATAAACCTTATGATACCTATCTTTCATCATCATCATCAGCCTAATAGGCCTACATAGGTCTCCCCCAAACATCGCCACAACGACCGGTCCTGCGCTGTCTGCATCCAGTGATTTCCCTGCGATCCTGACCAGATCGTCAGTTCATCTTAACTATAGGTACAGCTTGGGGTGAAATCCCAATACAATATAGGCCAGATCAACACTGTTTTAGCTGAACCTCAGGAAGAGGCTGCAAAAACTTTAGCAGCGATATACTTGGCGTGGTCTAAAAATACAACCTAAATCATAAATGTGATTCAAACACGATTTAAACTATAACTAGATTAGAGTGCTAAAATACGAGTAATAGTCAGACTAAGGTGGAGGAATTTTTTTTAATGTAAAAGGTATTTAGGTATTATTTTATTAATAGTTTTTAATAATGTAGTGTAAGGTAGTCTGTTCATTAAATAGTTTAAGAAAAAAAAGTTATTGGCACTATGGAGCGACATAATCTGACAAAGCTCCCAAATAAAGATTAAAAAAAAAAATCTTAACTCTCAGAACTATATTTATATTTAAACTCGTAATTCGTATATATCTTAGTTAAATGACTCAGCGTATATTTTGAAGACTATTTAGATAATGTATCATTAAGTTTAAAATGTTTGATAAGTATTGATTGATTATAATGTATGTCGTGTGAATCATGATAAGATTGGGTATTCAAATTATTAATTTACATTAAATTAAAATATGTAAGAGAAGAAGACTACTCCAAACAAATTGATGATATCAACTTTCGATCAAATAAAATAAAATACAAAGTTGTGAGAAAATAGTATCTACCAAAATAGATATAGGATGTTGGCATAGATTCTATAATCTGTGTCAATATTCAGCAATACGCTGAGTCTCGGCTGGTTTGTGGTGGAAATGTAAAATGATATGTAATTGTTTTTAATTTTCCGTCTTTTGTATCATTTTAACCACAAATAAAGTATGTCTATGTCAAAAAAAACTACAAATTAAAGGAAACATGCAAAAATGAAGCAATAGTTAACTTTTTTTTATTACCATGTAGGCAGACGAGCCAACAAGTACATACAGGGTGGATCTGTAACTTTGGACAATCTGACGTGGGGAGAATGACCTGTCGATGTACAACTTAGAACCGTTTTTATTTTTGGAATCGGTTAAACTTTTTTTCTGACATTGTATGGGGTATGTACAACTATCGTTGCGGACTTCCATATGACATTGAAAAAAAATGTTTACCGATTCCAAAAATAAAAAAAAATCATCATAGTATGGAAGTCTGCAACGATAGTCGCTGACATTGCAGAGGTCCATGAGCAACGGTAACCGCTTACGATCAGGTGGCCCGTTAGCTCGTCTGCCTACAAGGCAACAAAAAAAAAAAAGAAAAAAAAAAAAAGTTTTCCATACAATGTCAGCAAAACAGTTTAACCGATCTAAAAAATAAAGATGGCGCTAAGTTTTATTTAGACAGGTCATTCACCCCACGTCAGATTGTCCAAAGTTACAGATCCACCCTGTATTTTCACAAATGCACTAAAATGAAGTCGAGCCAAAAAATAATCGTTGTTTTGATGTTGGTCGTGTTTAATTGATGCTATTCTTCACTCTAATTGTATATCTAACTATATTTAATCAAAAACTACAACTAATAATACATAAACAATCATATCAAGACTGATAATAATTATTTTGGCAGTATTTAGTCTATAACCTGGTTAAATATTTGGATCATTTTATCACGTGAGGTCAAATAGCAATCAACTATATTGTGACTTTAACATCATTAAGTTCTTCTTGCAAAACATTTTAGTTTAGTTTGAGGTCGCTATCGGGAAGTCGTCAGTGTTTTTCTAAATATAATAATATTTAAATAACAACCGAAAATGTTATCAAGTAAGTAAGATCTCTGTAAGATGTCAAATCAGTTTTTTTTTTCTTAGGTTTGCTGGTAGAAAACTCATTTTTGAGTTAGGCTCGCCTTTTGTGCTTATTTTTTAATTACCATAAGTCACTGTAATTTTCTTTACCTGGTGTACAATAAAGTATTAAATAAATAATAGATAAGATTCACAATTTCTCGGAAAACACATTTAATTCGGAAAATATAGGATTTTTTATAGAAAGGAAGAAACGTTGATGTGACAGCATAGTAGCGTATTATATGTATTATACTAATATTAACTTCTTAACTACTAACATTAAATCAAACCTTTCTTCTTTATAATATACTATACTAATATTATAAAGAAGAAAGGTTCTTTATAATATACTATACTAATATTATAAAGAAGAAAGGTTCTTTATAATATACTATACTATACTCAACTAAATACGCAAACAACCTCTCATTCACAGCACACGACTAACACAACACAACAAACACTCACACAATCAACCCGAAGGACACAAAGAAGCAGAATAAGCTCGGACGACACAGACATTACTCAACCACACACTCAAACAATCTCTCAATTACCACACACAGCAAACACACACATACAACCAACACGCAGAACACGGAGATGTAGAATCATCTCCGAAGACTAAAACGAGCAGGGGAGCAGGTTACCCTTTTTCCCGTGGGTCATGGGACGGGGTATTCTGAAAAAACCCGACCTAAGAGGTCGAGAACGCGAGCCGTTACACCTTTACTATACTAATATTATAAAGAAGAAAGGTTTGACTGTGTGTTTGTCTCGAATACGCTCCAAAACTACCGGTCCGATTACAAAAATTCTTTCAGTTTTGGAAAGTTCATTTAAAAAGGCTATAGGATATATTGTTTCCCTTTGTGACGCAGATGAAGTTGCGAAGGTCAGCTAGTATTTAAAATGTAATGTTTTGTTCACAGAACTGCCATTCTCGATGGAGTACATCCCGAAACAAAAGAACTTCGGGTGTCTACCTATCAAGTTTGGATGTATACTATCCGGTTTAACATTAATAGTGAGTACAATCTTCGTCGTTCGTTCTTGACACGGCGCGTATTGTGAGGAGGTTCCTTTCTCTTGAGCCCTGACCACTGATGGCTTGGGTCGTAGACTCCGCCTGCAGTGGCTCTCTGTTTGTTATATTGTATTTTTAAATTTGATTTTTTGTAAATTTATTTTAAAAATAGAATATAAAAAATAAGTGAATAAATGAGTATTATCTATTTATTATCTTATTTTTTGTCAGTATCCTGCTAACTGAAAGGCGCCGTATTCGATTTTAGGTGTGCAATAACGGTTTATGTGCAGTTTATAATTTGAGAATATCGCGAGAAAATCTGTAGGTTACGAAAGAAACTTGAGCCCACTGGAAAGTAATGATTTATAATAAAATCATTGATTAGGTGTCGTGTTGTTATGTATTACATTGGACTCACAATGGCGCTGCCTAGACAACCTTAGGAACTCTTGTTCAAAGCATTTATTTTCAAGACACCCAAAGGAAAGCTAACTTGTCTCGGAGCCTGCAATGAATAAACGACTAAATCAATAAATTTGTAACTTTTCAGTTATACTCGGTGTTGGTGATAGCTCATTCAGCAGCAACAATCGGAGGAGTGTCAGCGTCGCTCAGCTTCGACTATGAAGGAGTACTGACTTATGGTGTCATAAGTGCTGTTATTCTGACACACTGCGTTACACTATTCCTGACCACGATCATGCTTGTCGGGATTCTGAGGGTAAAGTATCGCAGATATACTTATTTGATATAAAGATATATACTTACTTATTTACTTATAAAGATATACTTATTTGTATAAAAAACTTGAGAGGTGTCATCGGACACCCGAATAGAACGAAGTTCCTCTCGATTAAAAGATATTTTATATTTTTTTTTCCTAACGTAACGCGCGACAAGGAACGTGTTTTAAAATATTTTGATCACAGCGCCATCTAGCGATAATCATCTAAAACAAAAAAAGTGTCGTGACAATAAAAAAAGTGTCGTGACAACTTTTCGTTTTTTCCGTCTAGCCCCCTTTCACAACGCGCGATAAGGAACTTGTGTCGTGACAACAAAAAAAGTGTCGTGACAACTTTTCGTTTTTTCCGTCTAGCCCCCTTTCACAACGCGCGATAAGGAACTTCGTTCCAAAATTCTTGTATATGCATGGCCAAAGATTTGCGTTTTTTAAGTGGCAATGGGTAGGAGACATTGTGTCAAAATAATCCACCCCGAGACCCCTTACTCACTTATCTTCAAAGAATTTCTAGAATCCTTTTCGAAGTAATATTTATCAGTGCAATTATCAATAAATCACATCTATTACTTTTCAGGAAAACAACAAGCTAATGCGTCCATGGTTAGTCTGGATGTCAGTGCAAGTAATGATGTATGTATGTATGTTCGTGTTCTGGACAACTACTAACATGGTCAGCCGTGGTGGAGAAACATCAATGTTGGCGTATGCTTTGGAGTTCCTGATCTTATGTAAGTGGTTTGGAGTTTTATTGCTTTGTAGGCAAACGAGTTCACGGGCCACCTGATCGATTACCGTCGCTCATGGACCTCTGCATTGCCAGTAGACACTGCGGAGCATTGTGGGTAGGCGCTATAGACCTACGGCATACCCTTAAGTACTCTCTTCAAGCCTCGTTTATAGAACGACAAGTCTGTGGAAACACCGAAGAGGGGAGCTCATTCCATAGTCGGATGGTGCTTGACTGTATTTTATATGATTTGAACAGTGCTTTAAGACAAACATTAATTAACAATAACATTTTTGTCTGATAATTAATGGAGGTATTCAGTGCTGTTTCTTAGTCATTACTTTATAATATAACTGTGCGAATTTCAGAATATTAAATTTAACTTTTTGATTATTTTAGAAGTAGGTACCATCATCAGTGCCAAATAGGTTGGTTATCAAGAAAAAATACATTGATTCGATATCAGTGTAATAGACTGCACTGCTGTGCCTCCAGATAATTAATCATAGATTTTACTGCCATTAATAAGCCTAAGAACCAAACAGAGAAATCAGCAAAATAATCAAGATTTTTGAATATTATTCTTTTGTTTTCAGTAATCCGATTCTACATGCTAGTCCTAGTGGCAAGTTACTACGATTTACTAGAAAAAGACAAGGAATACGGAGAAAGACTCAAAAACAACAACAATGAGAACTGGTACAACTCAGCTTGATGTAGTTAGAACAATTAGATCTATGAATTATAAATACTCTTCTAAGAAACTATTTTTTTAATAGTGATATTTAAATATAAGTTACAATTTTATACTATAAATTATTTATACTTTTATGGAAATTATTTCTTAAACAATTTTATTAATATGCTCTATGTTTTTTTACTTTTTTTTTGTCATTTTAGTCCATGAGCAACGGTAGCTGTTTCCTATCAAGTGGTCCGTTAGCTCGATAACCTATCAAGAAATAAAAATAAATTTAAGCTAAGCATTTTGTTTTGACATTTTCCATATTTTTTCTTTGTAAGTACATACGTTAAAATGTGAATAAAAATAAAGACTTAAATAACACTTTAAAATATTTTATTTGGCATAATTCTTAAGTTTACAGTAAAGTCATAAAATAAGGTGTACTTAAATAATAATTGTAAAAGTAACACACGGTTTAGTTTAGAGATTGGACTCGTCAAACTAATGTCTAGAACTTAACGGTCATATTGGTCGGCCGTCACCGTCATTTGTTGGAACGAAGTTCCTTATCGCGCGTTATCGAAAGGGGGCTACGGAAAAAAATGTTACGAAAAGTTGTCACGACACTTTTTTGTTTTAGATGATTATCGCTAGATGGCGCTGTGATCAAAATCTTTTAAAACACGTTCCTTATCGCGCATTTCGATAGGAAAAAAAATATAAGATATCTTTTAATTGAAAGGAACTTCGTCCTATTCGGGTGTCCCATGACACCTCTCAAGTTTTTTTTTGTCTTAATTACTACAATAACTATTTTACTTTTAACATTATATTTTGAATATCCAGTCAAACTCATCTTATTCTATACCACATAATAAAGTTTATAAAATGTATAATCTAATATATAAAATTCTCGTGTCACGGTGTTCGAACTTGAACTCCTCCGAAACGGCTTGACCGATTTTGTTGAAATTTTTTGTGCTTATCCGGTATCTATGAGAATCGGCCAACATCTATTTTTTATCCCCCTAAATGTTAGGGGTAGTCCACCCCTAATTTTTTTTTTATTTTTTCGACGCAGACGAAGTTGCGTGGGACAGCTAGTACATATAAAAACATTTTTTTATAAGGTAACTTTTAGTTAAGGCACTATTTTACTAGTTTTTAAGTCTTTTTCTATTTATTTGTTTTTACTGTTGGTTGAGATTATTTGATATCAATAATGAATGGAAATTTGATAAGATAAAGGATTGAATAAATATGATAAGATAAAGGATTTAAAGAAAGACATTAAATTATTTCATATTATTGATTCCAAAATCATGTTCTTTTAGTTTTTTTTTTGGACTTATGCTAATTTTTTATCAGGCAAATACCACGTATCTATGTACATTGTTATCTAGTTTTTAGTTTACACATAAAGGGACGTTTTTGGTATAAAAAAAATTTTAAATCTTAACCTAGACGTAGTAGTAACTTAATATAAATCCTAAAATAGTTATCTCTATCATGCTGTCTCATTCTCTCTAGTATATTTCACCGTTCCATCTCTTTCCATCTTGATTATTGAACTCCATATTAATATCACCAGGTAGACTTGAAGACCTGGAATGTGAAATATGCAAATAAGAAATAATAAAATAAATTTTAATTTTATTGTGGCGACCAATAATAACGCGCGAGACCCTGAATCGCGGTTACGACATTTGCAGAAATCTTCGCATATATACGACATCTGAAATCTACTACAGTACATACCCCACATTATTTTAATAATTTATATAAATTAAACATTTTAAACACAAGCTTTTAAGATCCTAGATATCATAGTTATTTTTAATTTATTTTCATTAGTCTACGAATATATGAAAATAAACGGTTGTGGTGGCCGAGTGGTCGAAGCGCTTCCTTCCGTACGGGAGGTCGTGGGTTCAAATCCGGCCCGCTTATACCTCTAAATCTAAAGGTAAAAAAGATTTATGTGCAATTTTTCACAACACCACTGGCTTAAAACGGTGAAGGAAAACATCGTGAGGAAACCTGCATATCGGAAAAGGGTTCTAAAAATCCTTTGAAGATATGTGAAGTCCCCAAACCGCACTGGGCAAGTGTGGCGGACTATGCCTAATCCTTCTTCTGAGGAGACCTGAGCCCAACAGTGGGCAGTAATGGGTTGGTACAGTATATGAAAATATAGAATTACCTATAGGTAGTGCTAGCTGAGATAAGTAAAATAAGCCCAGACATGACGGGTCTATCTTGTTTAGCACAAGAGTTTCTATAACAACCGGCGCCATTTTGTCATACGATTGCATTGTCACGCGATATACCTCTGCGTGCTAAATGTCTGCTCAATCGGAAACCGGGAAGATTGACAAATTTAGCTTGCAAGATTCCACCCGAACTTACATAGTTACATCCAGTGCAAGTTAATATAAAGCTTGTTGAAAATACTTACTCAATTGAAACAGAATCAAGAACAGTTCTCCTGCAGTCTCTCTCGTGATGAAGGCGAGGCTGTACACTAGTCCTATTGAGGAGTAGACGATCTCGAAGTAGAGGTATACCTTCATTAGAAGCACGTGTTTCTGGAATAAAAAATATTCAGGTTTAGTAAAAGAATTGTTAACAAAAAATACAGAATTTCATTTACAAATATTTTAAAATAAGGTAAGTGATAAGGTTTTTGTGAGTTGGAGTTGAGCGAATCTTGAATCAGATTAGAACCCAGCACGGGATTATGCGAGACGGCACGACGCGTTACGCACTACAACACTCTTTACCGTCGCACCGCCTCCGAAAATAAGAAGGTAGTTTAAATAGAACGTTTAATTTAATAAAATTATGTTTCGATGAGTAAACATCCATTGGTATAGGATAAGGTAGAGCTAAAGAAGACGAAACCCTGAGACGTGATCGCCTGATAGAAATTACTTTTAATGATAATGCACCTGTTACATTAAATGTGATGCTTTTAAAACAATATCACTCGATTTTGATAACTTTCTATTGTGTGAAAATAAATACTTCAAACAGAAATATCAATATCAGATAGAGGGGGCGGCGCGACGGGAAAGAGTGCCGTGGGCGTAACGCGTCGCCCCTCATAACCCCGTGCTGGGTTCTGGCCTCAGCCGGGGTTCAGACCCTGAGTATGAGCGGTTGGAGGTTTTAGTGCGGTTCAACTCCCACATACCCGGTGATTTCCTCCGACTAAAAAAAAAAAATCAGATAGAGTAACTTTAAACGTCTTTCTCAAAAATACTAAAATTGAGTTTACAGAATGCAACTTCAAAGAACCACACAAGTATCCACATAAAGTATCTTCTTACTAAACCAAACAAACATTCAAAAAACAAAAGGTTATAAAAACTGAGAAATACAAACAAAAAACAACCTTATGTTGAGCTATAATAAAGACAAGTGTCACAACGATATAGTATTGCACGTGTCCACTATCACCCTTAACAAAAGAACATAAAAACCATGCTAAAACCCACCTTATGTAATGTAGCAATAAAGACTATGGTTATCTCAAGCATCAAACCACGGCAGTTGACGGCAGTGGTGTCCACTATCACTCCAAACAAAATGTCATAAAAGCCAAGAACTACTAATGAAAACCGACCTTATGTAAAGCAACAATAAAGACTACTATCATAGTTACTATAAAGAAAGTGGTATCAAATATCATTTCAGTGACCGTTCGACCTCCTTTGCGAACGCTTGTCACTGAGACTTACGCGAAAAAGTGCATGCGCATCATTAAATCGCATTGCATATATTGTGTAGTGCTATATATTAAGTTTAATGAACTATAATGTGGCGACCTAGATAATGACGTTCCGAACGTGACTAACATTGTTAAGGCGAATACACACGTATAGCTTTAATAATGGCGTCAGGTTCACCCGGGAAGGATCAGCAGATCAAGTTGAAAACCGATCTCGAGCACGAGCTATACAGCTACTACAGAGCTGAAAGAGAAGAGAGAAAAAAACTAGATACTCTAGTAGGCGATTTAAAATGCCAAATAGAGATTCTGCAAGAACAATTGCAATGCTTGGCAAAGAGCCAACCCCCACCAACTGCTACAGAATCAAATACAATGGATTACCACACTGACGAGGAAGAACTTGCAAAGGAAACAGAGTGGATCCGGACGAAGTCTCGGAAGAAAAGAAAACTAAACACTTCACCCTCCCAAGACGTACAAACAGAGCGACATACTGAGCACTCCATTCAAAAAAGCAAGGAAAAAATAAAAAAATCTCCATTACCACCACCAATAATAGTGGACGAAGTAATGGAATATCAAACATTCTACGATCTGTTAACAGATACCCAGTCAGCTGATACATTCACTACTAAAATGCTCAGCGGTAACTCTTTAAAGATAAATGCAAGTACTGAGGACTCGTATAGGTCTATAACGGAGTTATTGAATAACAAGCAGTGTTCCTGGCACTCATATGAGAACAAACAGCACAGGCCGATTAGAGTCATGGCAAAAAAATTACACTTTTCGTGTAAACCAGAGAGAATTCTTGAAGATCTAAAAAATAAAGGTCTAAAAATAACTGAAGCAGTCAATAAGCTAAGCTGGAGAAGAAAAGAGCCTTTAAATATGTTTATGCTCACATTTTCTAATGATGAAGATGTAAATAAAATATATAAAATAAATACTATATTGGGCTGTAAAGTTGAAATACAGGCAATTAAAACCAATAGGTTAGTTCCCCAGTGCAAGAGATGTCAAGCATATGGACATACACAAAAGTTCTGTTCCAAAGAACCTAGGTGTGTAAAATGCACTGGGAAACACTTAACGAGTGATTGTAAAAAATCTAAAGAAGAAAAACCCAAATGTGTCCACTGTGGCGATAACCACCCTGCAAACTATCGAGGGTGTCTTGTTGCCAAAGAAATACAAATGCTACGCAACAAAAGTAGAACAAGGAGTGCTAAGCCAGGAGAACCAGCGAGATCGACGAATCAAGAATCAGAAACTCATAATAAAAAAAGTGCAATTAAATCTAGTTCAAATAAAGCTAGCTACACCAAAACCACAAAAAATACATTAACTTATGCCCAGGTAACGAGCAGAAATAATTCAAATATTATTAAAAACGTCGATAGCACTGATAAGAAGTTAAACGATATCTTAAAACTTATGCTATCGTTTGACGAACGTCTCCAAAAAATCGAAAGTAGCACTAAAATGTCTACTATTGCCAAGCCACAAAAATGAATAACATAGTTAAAATAATGGTATGGAATTCAAACGGATTACTAAAGCATAAAAATGAACTGCAAGTTATCCTAGACATGGAAAAAGTGGATGTGTGTCTTATATCTGAAACACATTTTACTAAACAATGTCACATTAAATTTAAGGGCTACAAAATTTATCACGCACTACATCCGGATAATACATCAAGAGGAGGAAGTGCTGTCATCATCAAGGAACAAATAGATCACCATGAGTACTATACTTACGAAGAAAAAGAGATACAAGCTGTGTCGATCAGTTTGAGAACAAAAAGACAAGTAGTTGTGGTTTCGTCTATTTACAGTCCACCCAGATATAACATAAAAAAAGATCAGTACATGAATTTTTTACGATGCCTTGGTAATCGATTTATACTTGGAGGAGATTTCAACGCCAAGCACACATATTGGGGCTCAAGGCTATCAACAACTAAGGGCAAAGAACTTATGAGTGCTATTAAAGAAATGAAATGTGATACTACATCAACGGGAACTCCAACATATTGGCCTACCGATCCAAATAAAATACCTGACCTTATAGATTTTTTTATTGTCAAGAATATATCTACAAATTATCTAAAAACGTACCAGAGTTATGATATGAACTCTGACCACTCTGCAATATTTTTAGAAGTTAATGACAAAATTATACTTAAAGAAAAACCTCCTGCTTTGGTTAATAAGCAAACTGATTGGGAAGGCTTTAGAACAGACTTAGACCGCAATATAAACTTGAGAACTCCACTCAAGACAACTGAGCAATTAAATAGCGAATTGGAAAATTTTATAAAACTTATACAACAATCACTCTGGAAACACACACCTGTAGCCAATAAAGGAACTAGAGGAAATGTCTATCCTAGAGAAATCAAGATATTAATTGAGCAAAAAAGGAAACAACGCAAAGTGTGGCATTATACTAGATGTCCAGAAGATAAAAAGAATTCTCAACAATTTAGCAAAAAAAATCAACAGGAAAATACAACACTATAACGACGAACTCACTGAAAATTATCTTGAAAAATTAACAGGTAACCGTTGTACAGACTACTCTTTATGGAAAGCTACAAAAAGTATAAATAAAAACAACTTTACAATTCCTCCTATCAGAGAAAGCAGCAATAATAAATGGGCAATTAATAATGAACAAAAAGCGAAGCGGTTTGCAGAATACCTTGAATCTATTTTCCAACCTGATGAAAATGGAACAGGTGAACGGACTCCCCTTCAAACGAATTCTCACCATTTATGTGACGATATCATGCTTGTTACACCTAAAGAGGTTGAAAAGGAAATAAAAATCAGTATACGCCCGAAAAAAGCACCGGGTTATGATCTGATATCAGGTGAAGTTCTACACAAATTTCCTAGAAAAGGTATTGTGAAATTGACAACATTAATCAATGCAGCGTTTCGATTACATTGCGTACCAGACCTATGGAAAGTTGCAGAGGTAATCATGATTGCTAAGCCGGGAAAACCGCCTCATGAAGCATCATCATATAGACCTATCTCTCTCTTGCCCGTTATGTCCAAACTTTTCGAGAAACTACTACTAAAAAGGTTAAAACCTATTATAGAGAGGGCTGAATTAGTACCTAATCATCAGTTTGGTTTCCGAGAAAAACACTCAACGATAGATCAAATACATCGCATTACAAGCATCATCGAAAATACCCTAGAAGAAAAAAAAGTATGTTCTACTATTTTTCTTGATGTGGCGCAAGCGTTTGATAAAGTATGGCATGCAGGCCTCGTGTTCAAACTCAGAAAAACATTACCAAAAAGGTATGCAGACATACTTCAATCATACATCTCAAACAGAATGTTTAGAATAAGGCAGGAAGATGCATACTCAGAATTAAAAGTAATAAAAGCTGGAGTACCTCAGGGGAGTGTATTAGGTCCGGTCCTGTACCTCATATACACTGCTGATATTTCAAATCTAAAAAACTGTACTATTGCTACATTTGCTGATGATACAGCAATAATGGCAGTAGATAATACGCACACGCAGGCTATTGCAAAATTGCAAAGTGCAGTTGATCATATATACAACTGGACACAAAAATGGAACATCAAATTAAATGAATCCAAATCGATTCATATAAATTTTACTAATAAACAGCACGAACAGCATGACGTATTCCTTAATGGTAAAATTATACCATATGCGAATACGGCGAAATATCTTGGCATGACGCTGGACACGAAATTGCGCTGGAAAGCCCATGTTAAGAAAAAAAGAGAGGAACTAGAACTCCGATACCAAAAACTGCGTTGGCTACTCGGAAGACAATCTAAACTGTCAATTCACAACAAAATACTAGTTTATAAACAAGTCCTGATGCCTATTTGGACTTATGGCGCGACACTATGGGGTTGCACCAAACAGAGTAATATTGCCATTCTGCAAAGATTCCAAAACAAAGTACTGAGAGAAGCAGTAGGGGCTCCCTGGTACATCCGAAACAGTGACCTCCACCGGGACCTACACATGGAGGTTGTTACTAGCATCATAAGGAATAGCGCAGAAGCCCACGAACGGCGGCTTCACCATCATGTCAACGTAGAAGCTATACAGCTTCTTGACATCACAGATATTAAAAGAAGACTCAAAAGAACGAAACCGTTCGAGTTAGTGTAGTGTACTTAATAATACAATTAGTGTATAAAATCAGTGAAGTGTAATAACAAAGACCACATGAACATTGTGTCTACACCTTAACAATAGAGACAATAAGAAAAGTGCCAATGGACACATTCTTAGCATAAAATCATATAGTAATTTAGGTTAAAACAAAATTGCTTATTAGTCTGAATTAGACTAGATTGTAATTATAATAGTGTGCGTTATAAAATTACGTATACTAGGAAAACAAAAAAAAAAAAAAAAAAAAAATATCATTTTAAACAAAAGGTCATAAAAGCCAAGAACTACAAGCTAAAACCCACCTTATGTAACGCAACAATAAAGACTATAGTCATAGTTATCTCCAGTATCAAGGCACAAGTGTCCACTATCACCCTGATGAATTCCGAAGCTAATTCCTCCTGTTCTGACGGTGTTGAATGTCTGATAGCTGAGATGTAGAGAGACAGTAAGGAGGTTACCACGACGGTCAGGATCTGGAAATTGAATTTGTTTTTTTTAATTTAGTTGACATACGAGTTTCATGATATCTAGATTAGACTGCCTTACATTATTATTGGAACGAAGTTCCTTATTGCGCGTTATCGAAAGGGGGCTAGACGGAAATTCTTATGAAAAAGTTGTCACGACACTTTTTTTGTTTTACATGATTATCGCTAGATGGCGCTGTGATTAAAATCTTTTAAAACAATTCTTTATTTTGTTTTATATGATTAATGCTAGATGGCGCTGTGATCAAAATATTTTATTACAATTCCCTCACTAATTAATCGAAAGGAACTTCGTTCCATCCGGGCGTCCCTTGACACCTCTCAAGTTTTTGTAATTTTTGAACTACGTTAAAATGTGCAGTTTTATGAAAAAAATACCTTAAAATATATTGTACGTGATCGTGTCTTATTTTGAATTTACCGATTTCGATACTGACTTTTTTTTGCTAATTTGAAAAATATCTGAAAAATAGTACTTTATGCAAATGTTGAATCGAAATCGATGTTATTATTTTCCAAAATTTTTACTTTTCGTTGTATCGCGTGCTTAACCACTCAACTGGGATCGGCTACCAAATTGGTTTGTTTACTTTTGCCAAGTCTGTGGCAGGAGCCAAAGTTGAGCACAGTTCTAAAACTTGTTGTGTTTACATTTTTTAATCGTCTCATATTTTACGGAGATGATATATTTTCGCTGAAAATGCAATACAGCGTCGTTTAGTAATAAAAATTTACAAAAATATAAGGTTTAATTAAAAATCAAAATTAAAAATTATTGGCAAAAAAATGTTTTTAAAAAGGGGCTCAAACACGGTATTGATTCCGAACGAAGTCCCCAGTTTCGCAATCTAGTGAATAGTGACGTTCCCAGTTGAGTGGTTAATAATGATATTCCTGCAATAAAACTTTTCTCCTAAATAATGTTTAAGTACACAGTTTTTATGCAGTAATTAAACATCGATTTCTTGTAAATGATGTCGCTGATGCAGAAAACAGGTTGGTCATGGCGCAAGTCTGCTTACGAATATTTTGCAATGTTAGCATCAGCGATTTCAATTGCAACACGTTTAAAACAAAATAAACTTTTAATACCTATATTTAACTAAATATTTGTTACACTGTTCAGTTTTGGAACGAAGTTCCTTATCGCGCGCTGTGAAAGGGGGCCAGACGGAAAAAAATCTTACGAAAAGTTCGACACGACACTTTTTTTGTTTTAAATGATCATCGCTAGATGGCGCTGTGATCAAAATCTTTTAAAACACGTTCCTTATTTGTTTTAGATGATTTTCGCTAGATGGCACTGTGATCAAAATCTTTTAAAACACGATCACAGCGCCATCTAGCGATAATCATCTAAAACAAAAAAGTGTCGTGACAACTTTTCGTAAGATTTTTTTCCGTCTAGCCCCCTTTCACAACGCGCGATAAGGAATTTCGTTCCAATAATAGCAAAGAAACTAGTTATAAATGTTTATATTACAGATTTAAAAATTCTAAAAGTTGATTTTCTTACCAGGTTTGAATAAGCAAAGGTGATCAGGCCTTTCCGTAGCGGGAAACAGAAACAGCATCGTGTCAGGATAGGAACCTCGACGGATTCCTTGATCTTCTCTCTGAAACGAGTAAATGTTGAGTTAAATTTTCAAGCAATGTAAATACATTGTGAGGATAATTTTTATCACAACATGGTTTTTGGAATTTAATTTTAACATTAAAAGATTTTGTTTCGTTGAAATGTCCTCTATTGAAAATGTGGAGAGTAATCTTCTCGATGTCTTTCTCCATATGCTCCATTATAATTCAAATAAGCGCGCCAACATCTATTCTCTATTACAATTCAAAAAGTTTTTACACAAAAGAGGTTTAAATAATAAATATTTAAACTATTTATAAATGACGCTATCGTCGACACAACTATGTTCTTTACATAGAATTATTACCTCAGGAACGTACATGGGGAACAAAGTTGGTGAAGTTTAGCCAAGTCGCACCAGTCGTGCACATACACATAATGAAGCGCCTATGACATTGACGTTTATTTGACAGTATTAACATAAAACACGAAAAGTCTGTATTCTACGATTTACACGGGAAGTACCCGATTTTTGGGGAAATTTAAAAACATGACATCTCCCAATTTTCAACATATAGACATTTTTCACACACATTCAAAGCTTCGAATGTTTCAGTTTGTTGTTCACCATGTTGATTCCAGAGGTAATAATTCCATGGTTCTTTACTAGAATGTAATAAAATATGAATTATTGATTCTGTCGCCTACAGTAGTTATACAGATCTAAGCATAGATAAGGCCAGACAGCGGGAAGCGACTTTGTTTTCAACTATGATGATAACACGACTATAATTATTAATAAGGGTATCATTAAATAACAACAAATAATTGTTTTACTAACAAATTAAATTCCAGTTGTAATGCATAACAAACATACAATACAAAGTTCGCTGTTATCTGTTGATTCGGCATTTATGCCACACGCTTATGTCTGAATGACTCTTTTGTTTGTAAAACGTCTTTCTTTGAATTACTATTGTTTATTTTAAACAAGGAAATATTATTGAATTAATAATTATTAAGATATCTTTAAAAGCTTACTTACTACTTACATAAAGTATCGATAGAGGATCGGGAAAAATCTTGAGATTTGATTTTGAACAACTTCTTTGTTACCGATTCAGCTAAAACTGTGCATGCATTTGGAGATACAACAACTTACGTGGGAGGTATCGATATGTATATGTATAGCGTGACAATACAATAATAATATGGTACAATGTCCCCTCTTCTGAGGAGACCTGAGCCCAACAGTGGGCAGTAATGGGTTGGTACAGTACAGTACAATGTTCTAATCTGATGATGGATTCGGAAGGTGGTCATAAGAAATAAGATAGATCCGTCTTGTTTAAGCTCGTTTTACTTATCTTGCATTTTACTGTTATATGATATTAAGGATGGAGGATTGAGTTTAAATTTTGCAAGCAAACATATATCGCGCACCAGCGGAAGATGGAGAGGAGCATGCTTCGGTGAGACTTTCAAATAAGAAGACTAAGAAGAGTGATACTCTGTGAGAAAAAACAAAACTGAGTAACATCACGAGGAGAGTCAGATTATTGAAATGGCACTGGGCGGGTCACATTTGTAGGATGGAACAACAAAGATGGACAAAGAAGGTCACCGAAAGGGTACCAAGAGGAAACAAAAGAAATAGAGGCCGCCAGAGGAGGAGATGGCGAGACGTTTTCAACCAGATCATTGGACTTGACTGGATGCAGAAATCACGAAATCGAAGCTGGTTGAAGGAAAAGGGAGAGGCCTACGCCATTAAAGGCGACTTTTATCTCCAGAATTAACGAAACAATAATATTTCTAAAGTTACTTTTTAATCAATAATTTGTTGTGATTAGTTCTAAGATTCAATTTTTTTTTTATTTCATTTAATGCAATAATATCTGAGCTAAGAAACTCTTGTACTAAACAAGATACACTCATCGTGTTTGGGTTCGTCTTACTTGTCTTAGCATTTTAATTCTACATGATACTCAGGAGAATTGCATCTTTGAAGTGGCAATGGGCAGGACACATTGTGCGAAGAACGGATGACCGGTGGGGCCGAAAAGTTCTGGAGTGGCGGCCACGAACCGGTAGGCGCAATGTTGGCAGACCCCCCACAAGATGGACCGACGATCTGGTCAAGATTGCGGGAGGTCACTGGATGCAGATGGCGCAGGACCGGTCGATGTGGCGAAGTTTGGGGGAGGCCTATGTCCAGCAGTGGACTTCGATAGGCTGATGATGATGATGATGATACCCAGGATCTCAAAAGTTTATTTTTTTTGAACTATTTACAAGAGTAAACCACTTATAAAACGTTCTCCATCATTCAGCTCAAGTGCATGACGTTTCATTTCAGTAATAATGAGTACAAATACAGTACAATTATCTATTTAGTATTGTACCCACACAATTCACGTTCATTGTGGATCATTAAATGTGCGGCCTTCAGTAAGATTGTTATTACCTGGTAATCACGTTTTGAGGTTTCCACGTTTTCTATATAATTCAGTTTTATTGAGATCATTTTTCGTGTATTTTTCTTTTAAATTCTATGTATGAGTTTGACGTGTTTGTGTCTGCTTAAGGGTTGAACCGATTTTGTTTCTTTTGTAGCAAATTATAGGACAATGCACTTGTCTATTGAAATTGCGTGATAAAAGTTACCGTCGACCTACCTCGAAGGACTCTCGCTTAGAAAACTGCGACATTTAAACAATTACCGAATAAATTGGTAAATTCCAGTAACAGCATTAATTTCGAATTTTAAATCGCCACGCTTAATTTGTTTTATATATGTATATTTGTATGTAACATATATTTAATTATTTTCTTTCTTAATTACATTTTGAAGTAGTGTTATTTGCGACGTTTTGGACAATCCGCGACAAATATTTTTTACAAAACGTTGCATTCGCTATTAAACCTGACATTGGCTGGGCCGCCCACAAAAGCGGTGGCAATAAAGCCATAAAAAAAAATTTCAAAAAAATTGGTAAATAAACAAAATTATAAGAAGCAATGTTAAGCAATTTTTGTAATCGTATTTTCTTTTATCATTTTCAATAACGAAATTTGAAATAAATGTAATATTATGTGTTACAACAGTCATTTGTTACTATACTGTGTCAATCCATTACTGCTCACTATTTAGATTGACTATAGTCAGTGCAAAGATCAGGCACAGACACTTAGTTTGGTATGGGAGCTTTATATATCTTAGAAGTATTTTCATTTCATCTTTTTATTTCAATTCTTTCTTTTGAGTTTTAAGACGCACTTTAGACGTAAACTCATATTAATTTTGTAAAATGACAAGTAGTTTTAATGCTATTCTTCAGAAATGGAAGTCAATCGTTTTCACGTTAAAAATATATAGGTTCAATCATACCAACTTATTCTTCTCCTATGTTGGAACAAAGTTCCTTATCGCGCGTTATCGAAAGGTGGCTAGACGAAAATTCTTATGAAAAAGTTGTCACGACACTTTTTTGTTTTAGATGATTATCGCTAGATGGCGCTGTGATTAAAATCTTTTAAAACAATTCCTTATTTTGTTTTATATGATTAATGCTAGATGGCGCTGTGATCAAAATATTTTAAAACGTCTGTCTCTCTCTCACTCTTTCTATAAGAGAGAGAAAGACAGACTACCATTGATGCAGTTTTTTCAAGACATTTAAATAAAATAGAATCCCAAACATATGTTTCCTACTTCAGTTACCACAAGCCAATTATTACGAAAATTGATTCTACTGATTAAGTTTATATAACATTATATTTGTTAATAATAAAAAAAATATTATTATAACTTAAAAAATATATATATTATTACAATTCCTTCACTAATTAATCGAAAGGAACTTCGTTCCATCCGGGTGTCCCTTGGCACCTCTCAAGTTTTTTTTGATTCTAAGATTCACTCATGCTTATTAGCTATTTGAAGTGTCAAATTAACTGTGTATTTTTTGCACTGGCATTTTCTCCACAGCAATGTCTATTACCAACAGCAACACATAAAGACCGCCGTTAACTTGGTAATAGATAAAGAGGACAAAACAATTATTCAACAATTATGAGAGATGTCATAATACTCAACATATTACGCAGACTCGTTGCGTAACTTTCCACTTCGATTCGTGCTGGTTACTGTATTTCTCAAGTTCGTTTACTTAAACTAGATTTACACTGAACGTAACTTGGAGAAAGTCGAACAATAATTACAAATGGTCCAAGATAATGCCGATAAGTGACGGTAACCGCTTACGACCAGGAGGCTGTTGGCTCGTCTGCCTAGGAGCCAAAAAAAAAGTTCTGGAGTGGTCACGAACCTGTAAGCGCAAGGTCTGTCCGACCTTCCACTGGCACTGAATGTAGACGGCTCAAGGCCCGTCGCTATGGCAAGATTTGGGGGAGGCCTATGTCCAGCAGTGGAGGTCTATAGGCTGAACATGATGATACCATTAATACTTGTATGGCCTTGACCGTTGACTCATAGCGCCATGTATTAGTTAATTTAAATCAAACATTAACACGTGTGTGAAAATCGAGCATCCGGTACTTTCGTTTAATTGCGCACTTTCCACTTTCCATCTAAGACAAATACGTTCCATATCGAATGAGAATACTGAGTATTAATTGAAAGAGAAAGATTATATATTATATTATGATTTCTGATTGGTTGATGGGTCAGATAGTAAGTTGTTTTCGGTCGTAATATGTGTCCTGCCCATATTACGTTAATGGACTAATAAAGAAAAAAAAAAATTACACCAGACATGAGTGCCACATATTTTGGGCTTACTAGAGCTCTTGTAAAAGCGAGGAAGGCCGAAGAAAAGATGCTCTGATTGTGTAATGTAAAGATAGAAAGGAGTGGAGAGAGAAGACATATAGCGCCGACCCCATCTAAATGGGATAAGGTAGGTATAGCGAAAGTAGATTTCATAAGCACCAGAAAATAATGAATGGATATCCATTACGTCGCTTGTTGAGAATGTTATTAACACGGTTCATTATAAACTTATTGGGAGTTGAAGGTCAGCCAACAATAAAAAATATTACCAGATTTGGTGAAGGATTTATGAATGATGAGTTTAATAGCAAACCTAAAATTTAAAAACAGTTATTGGTCAGATAATTATGTTTTCTATCCGCTACGCATAAAAACAAGACGACTATTAAAATTTATAATAAATGAATTCAATAATTACAAATGAATTAATTGAATTGAAGATCTCAAGGTCCCACGATTAGGAAATCAGGGTTTGATGATGGCAGACAAGAGAAATCGAGAACTAGAAAAAATACTTTTTTAATATTACTTATTAGCCCGTGGTATTTTTATAAATTGACTAACTTCTTCAATAAATAGACTATCCAACACTCAAATAATTTTACAAATCGGACCAGCGGTTGCTGAAATTAGCATGTTCAAACAAACAAACTCAGCAGTTTTTTGACCGACGAGGAACTCAATTCGTGTGTATGTTTTCTTTTCGATGATTCTTTTTTTGTTACGAATCAGACACTTTGGACATTATCTCATATAATTTGATAAAGATCTGACTAGTAGGTTCTGTGCTATCTAGCCTCAGTGCTGGAATAATATCTCTTCTCCTGTGTGGTTCGTTAACTTCATTTAGAGTATGTTTAAAATTTATCTTAGACATACAATCAAAGTTTGAAAATATAAACTACAACTATTCGATTTTATGATATCTTAGGCCTAATTTCTCGAAACTATAGTGTTTTCTTATTTTTTTATATTTCTGTTTTATTTTAAATATATCTGTGCTTGTGTTTTTCGATTTTACACTCGTTTATCTCATCATTAATTTATTTACTCTTTGTCTTGTACTATTATAGTTGTTTTTTTATTATTATTATTTGTAGCTAATTAGCACAGGTCGGTCATTTTCATTTTTGTAATAAAAATATTTTAGTAAAATACACATTAGGATAGATGTTTTCTGTATACTAAACATAACTCATGTTGTTTCCGGACGCCCGACGCTGTCTGTGTCCTTAAAATATCGTAGTTATCATCATTATCATAATGGGAATATAATGAAATGTAAATATCATTATGTCGGTTAGATAACGATAATAGAGAAATTGTTTTGTTTGTTATTTAAAATTGGTTTATATTTAAATTAGAATTGCATATTTTTAATTAGGCCTTTTTAATAAGGCTTTGTTCACTATCACTAGAAGCTTGATTATTTTTTGAAAATCATTTATTCCTATCAAAAGTCGAATACGACGTTCCTTATTCCTTATTAATTAGACTGCGCACTATTAAATTTTGAGTAAATATATTAGGTGTCTTCGAAAAATGTGTGTAAAACAATTCATAGTTGATACTGACGTCTCATCGTAATCATTTTTGACTATTGCCATATACCTACTTGATAAAGGTAAATAAACAAGCCAACTGAGCCAACTTTGGTTCGCTTTCCAGTTTATTGGTTAAATCCCTTGCTATTATAGTCCAAGCTAAACATAAATGTTTGTGGTCAATGTTAGATCATTGTGATATTACCCATATACAAACAAACAACTGGTGCGTGTCCCTCTTTAATTAATTTTTAATTTATATTATAAATTAAATTTAGTATAATTTTGAAATTAAAATGATCTGTGATTGTAATAAAGAAATTGTGATTCCTATGATTTTATTTATGATAAAATCAAGTCTTTGTAAATGTTAATTTGTACTGTTGTTTTCTTTAATAAATAAATACGGAACAAGCGTCGCAGACTATTTCTAATTGTTATATTAGCTACACATATTACGCAAAAGTAGTTAAATTATATCACTTTAACAATGACTTAACCGAATGCTTCTCTTAGTTTTATCATTAAATAAATCAGATAGCGCTGAGAAGTTTGCAAGATAAGTTCTTTACACAATTATGTGACATTGAAATTGTACAATTAAAATTTTGATTTCGTAATTACGTATTTTGTATGAATTATGTCTGAAGAGCTACCTTGATAGATTTATTTTTGATGAAATATCTAAAAAGTATTTACGAGGTAAATAATTATGAGGCATAGGTAGTCGTTGTTAGGAGTTTTATGAAATGTGATTACAATGTAACAAAACTTAAATGTGTTCAATTAGGAATGAAACCTCACTTTTTTATTGCAAGACAAATAAACGAGCCTACGGATAGTAAGTGGTCATCGACATGACCATCTGCACTGCCAGGATATTGAAGGCCGTTACCCATCAACTACTTAGGGCATATCTTAAACTTTGGTCTGAAAACTCCTTTCTAAATTAACGTTTTAAGTTAAAATTCACAAGCCAAGTACTACAGTTGACTATTTTCAACAGCCCGTTTACGTCCACTGCTGGACAAAAGTTTCCCTAAACCACAATACAAATGTATCAACTGTGGTTGACTATCAACCTACAAATGCCCACTGCTGTTTAAGTTATGTTCCAGCATGTTTATTTCATATACAGCCTATTTAATTGTATTAGGCATAATTGGTGTGTTGCCGTTGCCAAGAAAAAAGATGATCGATAAATGGAGGGAAAAAAAGGGAAAAGTGAAAAAAATAAAATAATATTAATCGCAATGGGTTTGAATCCGCTACTAGTTGAGATATCAAGGCAACAGTCAATCAAATAAATAACATTAAATACTACGTAAAAACGGTAAAATGGCGGTATCGATCTTGAAGACAATTGTTTACAAATAATTCGGTTTTCTTCGCAACGCTCTGTTTGCGACGTGGACAGCTGACACTGTGATAAATGGACGATGAATCCACTATTCTAAATAATATATTATAACCTACATTACGATTTCCACGTGTATAAGCAGCTGTTGTATTTTTAATGATTTTAATCAGCTTGCACTAGATGTACCTGTGTGTAGTTTATGTAAGTTCGGGCGAAATTTTTTTTAAATTTTTGGTACGAAGTTCCTTATCGCGCGTTATTCAAAGGGGGCTAGACGGAAAAAATCTTACGAAAAGTTGTCACGACACTTATTTTGTTTTAGATGATTATCGCTAGATGGCGCTGTGATCAAAATCTTTTAAAACACGTTCCTTATTTTTGTTTTAGATGATTATCGCTAGAGGGCGCTGTGATCAAAATCTTTTAAAACGCGTTTCTTTTTAAATTATAAGATATCTTTTAATCGAAAGGAACTTCGTTCTATTCGGATGTCCCATGACACCTCTGAAGATTTTTTTTGTTAAATTTATTTTAACGAACGATTTATCTTAACAACATTTCAATAAGTTAAAATTAAAAAAAAAGAAATCGGCCCGCATCCCGACTCTTGCGTCAATTGCCTGAAGTGAATATACCTAAATTGAAATTAACGTGTTATCCAAGCGATTTCAAAATCTAGGTCTAACGCAGAGATTTCAACCCGCATTTTAAATATAACAAGTTTTTTTTTTAAATAATGTACTATACATTTCTTCTTTCATTAGTATAGGTAATATTTAGATTTAAAGAACCGAATTTGAAAACTCCTTACTAATAGTCATGCGCTAAAATATTCTAAGATTAAGTAAAAAATACCTTTATTTATGGCAGAGTTGCACAGGTCCGCTATATTATTATATTCGTATTAGCAAACTAGTATTACTAGTTGACTTATTCGTCTGCGTACCGTGGTTCCTGAGACAAGCGCGCTCACACAAACTCTACAGCTTTTTAAGAGAGATAGAGACCCGTTTAAATATTCATGTTACATGAAGCCTTCCGTGAATCACGACATTACCAATGTCATTAACCGTTTACATAATACGCGGAATCACAATCATCTTTATTTACATTGTGAGTAGCAATAATGGCTGCCGTGGCAAACGTGATGTTTCATATTATAGGTATTATCTGAGTTGGTAAATCTGAGGTTGTGATTATAGCTTTAGGTTAACAAAAAATATTATATCATCTGTTTCTTTAATCATAAATATGCGACGACATTTGATAAAGAAGTAGGAACCTATAAAAAGTACAATAGTCGTGGTGGCCGAGTGGTTGAAGCACTTGTCTTCCGTACTGAAGCCGCGGGTTCAAAATCGGCCGGCTTGTACCTCTACATCTTAAGCACTCAACTGGGAACGTCACTATTCGCTAGATGGTGAAACTGGGGACTTCGTTCGGAATCAATACCGTGTTTGAGCCCCTTTTTGAACACATTTTTTTCCAATAATTTTTAATTTTGATTTTTAATGAAACTTTATATTTTTGTAAATATTTATTACTAAACGACGCTGTATTGCATTTCAGGGAAATAAATCATCTCCGTAAAACATAAGACGATTAAAAAATGTAAACAAAACAAGTTTTAGAACTGTGCTCAATTTTGGCTAGGCAAAAGTAAACAAACCAATTTGGTTGCCGATCCCAGTTGAGTGGATAAAGTGAAAAATATGTGCAATTGTTCACAATACCACTGACTAATAACGGTAAAGGAAAACATCGTGAGAAAACCTGCATTTTGTAAAAGGATTCTAAACAATACTTTGAAGATATGTAAAGTCCCCAATCCGCATTGAGCAAGCGTGGTGAGCTATGCCTAATCCCTCTTCGGAGATCTGAGGCCAGCAATGGGCAGTAATGGGTTGTTACAGACGTTACAGTATAGTAAAATACACAATAAACTTAATTCATGTTCACTGACATGTGTACATGAGTGTGTAATGTTGCTGTTATGTTTTATTAATATACAAAGACTTCGAGACAATTCCGAGAAGCATAGTAAAGTCGTAGTTGAAAGAAATAAACATCAGTTGTACAAATATTTATGTTATTATTATTTTCGAACTAAAACATAATTAAATGCAGAATGACAAAATGAAAACGACCGACTTCCATTGTTCAATCGAAAAAAGTTATTAACTTTTAAAAAATATGAGTATTGTACCAAGTATCCGTAATAAAAGAATCATAAAATCTGCGAAAAGAAAGATAAGTAACTTACGCAAATGCAAAGCAAATTATGAAATGTTGTCCGTTAAATATCTACCTATACCTAGAGTTTTAAACATAGCTCCAAAAATCTTGTTCAATTATCAAGAGGTTTTGGAACGAAGTTCCTTATCGCGCGTTGTGAAAGGGGGCTATACGGAAAAAAATCTTACGAAAAGTTGTCACGACACTTTTTTGTTTTAGATGATCATCGCTAGATGACGCTGTGATCAAAATCTTTTAAAACACTTTCCTTATTTTGTTTTAGATGATTATCGTCAGATGGCGCTGTTTACTACAATTCCTTCACTAATTAATCGAAAGGAACTTCGTTCCATCCGGGTGTCCCATGGCACCTCTCAAGTTTTTTTCGGTGTTTTCTGAGCATTGACTTGTCCTTCTTCAAACGAGGCTTGAAGAAAGTCATTTAAGGTATGTCGTAGGTAGCGTGACAGTATCCCCTGACATTGCAGAGGTCCATGAGCAATAATAACCGCACCCGATCAGGTGGCCCGTTAGCTCGTCTTCAAGGCCATAAAAAGGTTTTCTGTACTGCCTGCCTAGGGAAGAATGCCGAGCGCGTAACGCATCGCGCCGTCCCTCATAACCCCGTGCTGGGTTCTGGCCTCAGCCGGGGTTCGGGCGCTGAGTGTGAGCGGTTGGAGGTTTTATTCCGGTGATTTCCAACAGAAAAAAAAGGTACTATCTAAAATGTTGAATTATGGGCATTTAATTAAACTTTACAGCCTGAAAAAATATCAAAGAAATGTGCAAAAAATTTGCTGCAAATAAACAAAGTTGTGACTAATTGGCCAAAGTTAAAATGTTTGTGACCTCACGACTATCGACCTACAAAAACAAGAAAAATAATATTGAATAAAAGAAAATACCGAAAAATATTTACGTTCCAGTAATTTACAATATATTATGATACGGCTAATTAATATTATTTTTACATTTATTTATAACAGTATAATACATAATAATTATTATATAAGTCAGTATATTATGTGTTAAATTAATAATTCAAAGGAATAATTATATTTTTATGTAAATTGTTACATAACTTTTACATGATGATTTAATATTTTTATAAATAGAAAGTTGGTTTTTATTTTAGGTAATTTAAATTTCTGAATCCTAGATTCGTTTTCCAGTTGCAAGCAAGTAAATGGTTTAGATACAAATTAATCTAGCATTATATATTTTATTTTATATTTTTGAGGTATATTCGACTACCATGAGTTTAAATCGATTGTCGAATCAAATCGATATGAAGTCTCCAATTACCACCATCGACTACAGGGTAGAATATTTAAATAAGGGGTATTTTAAAGGCAAAATAAATTTAATTATTTTTTTTTATTTCCATGTAGACAGACAAGCCAACGGGCCCACCTGATAGGAAGTAGTTACCGTCGCTCATGAACCTCTGCAATGTCAGGGGACCTTGAGGGGTCGCTACCTACGACCTAACTTTAAGGACCCTCCTCAGGCCTCGTTTGAAAAAGGACAAGTCATAGCGCTTAATTTAATTTTACATTTTCATTTTACAATTTAGCTTCCAGGAAATTTTCCTTTATTTAATAAACACAACTATAATCAACATTTTTTTTAAATGCTCATACCTCACTCTTGCATCGAACCCAATAAAAGTCGAAAAATCACACCCTGTTGTGTTCAAATATTATGCATAACAAAAGGTAAAAACCTTAGTACCTACAAAACGATTAACTTTATAAAAATATTATTTACACTTGTATAAAGTTATGTCCAAAATACGCAAAATTGTGATAAGTATAAATATAACCTCAAATTAATTGCTCAATAAAAACCGTCAAAAGTAATTGATGAACAATTACTAGTAATGATGAATGATCGAAATGGTTCAATTATCTATTTTACAGTCGTTTACAGCAGTTACTGCATAATTCAGTGGAATCATCCAATTTGTACAGGTACTGCCTCCGAGTACTTATTCTATTTTATTGCAAATTTAATATTTTTTAACAAATGATTGAAGTGAAGTTAACTTACACAGACACAGGATTACCCGGGATTACCTAACGACGGGAAAGAGTGCCGAGTGCGTAACGCGTCGTGCCATCCCTCATAACACCGTGCTGGGTTCTGGCCTCAGCCGGGGTTCGGACGTCGAGCGTGAGCGGTTGGAGGTTTTAGTGCGGTTCAACTTATCGGGTTGGAATCCGGTGATTTCCTCCAGCTCAAAAAAAAACCATCTTCATCCACGAAATCCCGGGATCGCATAAGTAGGTACCCCGGGATCGCATAAGTAGGTACCCCGGGATCGCTTAAGCAGGGACCCCGGGATCGCATAATTAGGTACCCCGAGATTTAATTCCCTAACACATATTATTTTCTTACTTTTTATAATGCTGTTATCAATTACACTCAAATTTTATTGACTTTACCACTATTGTGACTTATTTTCATTGTAGACATGAATCACTGAAAACAAAACTGGAATTTGATTTCGTAAATTTTCGTGATACAATTTTAAGTTTCCTGTAAATTGTATTTAATATCGTAGATTTTTGTAAAGAAATAGAAAAAATATTCTATTAATATATAATTAATTGGATGTATTTTTCGACCATGATGATACCATTTCATTATTTTGGTATATGTTTGCGAACTTCCATTATACATAGAATTATTACATCTGGAATCAACATCATGAACAACAGAATGAAGCCAATTTAAAGCGCACCGATCGCGCGTAACAACACGATATTTCGATTCAACATCAGAAATAACAAAGTGAAATTTTAAAGAACTTATGTGTATGTAATATTTTATTAGTGTGTTAAACGAATTGAGTGTCATCAGTACACTAACGCCAGAATATCGTGTAGTTACGCGCGATCGGTGTACTTTAAATTGGCTTCAATTTGTTGTTCTTGATGTTGATTCTAGATGTAATAATTCTATGCCATTATATTGCATACGGATGAGATCTACATTCATATTGCATACTTGATGTTAGTGCTCTATTTATTTTCGACGCATAATAATATCGTCACTGGAAACATATGATTTAATTAAAATATACACTTTTTTAAAAATCTTTTAAGAACCTTGGATATAATGTGGACTGCCACAAAATGCTAGCTAAGACGAAACGAGCCTAAACACGACGAGTCTATCTTGTTTAGTACAGGAGTTCCAGTGGCCTTTCGACTCCATCATCAGATCAGCCCCATTATATCATATTATTGTATCCACTCAACTGCGATCGGCAACCATATTGGTTTGTTTACTTTTGCCAAGTCCGTGACAGGAGCCAAAATTGAACACAGTTCTAAAACTTGTTTTGTTTACATTTTTTAATCGTCTCATATTTTACGGAGATGATATATTTTTGCTGAAAATGCAATACAGCGTCGTTTAGTTATAAAGATTTACATTTATAAAAATATAAGGTTTAATTGAAAATTATTGGAAAACAATGTTTTTAAAAAGCTGCTCAAACACGGTAGTGATTCTGAACGAAGTCCCCAGTTTCGCGATCTAGCGAATAGTGACGTTCCCAGTTGAGTGGATATTGTCACACGATATACATCTTCGTAAAAAGATTTAGCTTTCTAAATCTGCTTCTTATACAAGTAAATTTATCTATGGCAAAAAAGTAGATGTTAGAACAGTTGTAATTTAAAAACAAAGAACCATCATTTATGACAAGTTCCACAGAAACACTTATTTATAACCAACTTCTAAAAAAGAGGTTATTCAATTCGATCGTATTTTTAGTTTTATTAATAGACACAATTATCAAGATGTTAACAAAATAATTGTTCAATTATATAAATTTAAATCTGTGAGCAATATAACTTGATTACTATTCGTTATTTTTTATGTTTATTTTTGTATTTCGTGAATATGATTGTTAGAAACTATGTCATAAGAAATCGACAAAACTACTAAGATTTAATTACAATAGTTACTATATCTCACTGCTCATTTTATATTTGTTCACAAAAAAATTGCTAAACAAAAGGATCGTAAGTGAAACACCGAAGAGTTTATAGATGGCTTGAAGTACAAAAAAAATATCATAAAATATTTAAACACAGAATTACACACGGCATTAATATCTTTTTCAACAGCCTAACTTGTCTGGGAAAAAAATAGCATTAGCAACCTATATTTCATGAAAAAGAAAAACATTCAAAAATAGAATTCACATTCAAACATATCAGCACTATTTCACACATCCTCATTGACAAACGCATGCAATAATCACTTATTTCTTAATTTCCTTACTTCAAGCTTGTTTGTAGTGTGGCCGACATTTTATATAGCAGATTTGAACACACGACCGAGTTTGATCACGATAGCGCGAGCACTGAGCCATGCACAACACTGTTTGGATTTCTTAACGCTGTTATGTTTACAGAGCTGATGATACCGTAGTTTTGTTCGAGACGTAGTATGACATAGTGGGTTGCAAGTAAATTGGATTCAAAAATGGTTTTGTCTGATGTTTTTTTTTACTCAATTGGCCAAAATTGGTGTTTGCTTAGTACTACAATCTATAGGTGACATTTGACAGCCTGTTATTTTTACAGAGCTGATATTTTAGTTTTGTTTAACATTTATTTTGGACTTGATATTTAAAGCGAGATATACTGTAACACAGGATGCAAGTAAATTAGGCAAAATTAGACATTATTCTGTCTAACAGTGACCCTGACACATGGAACTATAAAATTTAGTAATGACATCTTGGATCAATCATGAATAGCAGAGTAAGAGTTGGTTGACTGGTAGAGAATGCCTTAGGCATTAAGTCCGCCATTGTACCATTTATGTGCTTAAAGTTTAATAAATAAAAAAACTTTAGAGGTGTCAAGGGACACCCAGATGGAACGAAGTTCCTTTCGATCTATCTAGCGCCATCTAGCGATAATCATCTAAAACAAAAAGAGTGTCGTGACATTTCGTAAGATTTTTTTCCGTCTAGCCCCCTTTCACAACGCGCGATAAGGAACTTCGTTCCAATAAATAAATAATAAAACATTTGCGTGTAAATATTTGACAAGTTGACTTTTAAAGAGGTTCTGATTCTGGTTTTACTGTGCTATTCAGGATCCTGTTTCCAAATATTTTATTACACCGCAGATAGACAAGTCATAGTCGTGGTGGCTGAGTGGTTGAAGCGCTTGCCTTCCGTACGGGAGGTCGCGGGTTCAAAACCGGCCGGCTTGTACCTCTAAATCTTAATATGAAAAAGATTTATGTACAGTTTTTCACAACACCACTGGCTAAAAACGGTGAAGGAAAACATCGTGAGGAAACCTGCATATCGGAAAAGGGTTCTAAAAATCCTTTGAAGATATGTGAAGTCCCCAATCCGCACTGGGCAAGCGTGGTGGACTATGCCTAACCCTTCTTCGGAGGAGACCTGAGCTCAGCAGTGGGCAGTAATGGGTTGTTACAGTACAGTACAGACAAGTCTACGGCCCACCTGATGATAAGTGGCTACCGTTGTTCATCCGTAGATCCCCCATCAACCCATGCTTCTCATACTTCGTTTAAAGAATGACCATTTAAATTGTATAGATACCACGTACTTGGTCATCAGCAACTACAGTATAAAACCGATAGAAATCTCAAGGGCCATCAAAATAATATAAAAAGTTGGTCAATAAAGTAATTCTAAGTGAAAGTAAGTGCAAATGGATCAGAATATGTCACGGATCGGATACACGTGAAAGCGGGTGTCGCGACTTGGGTTCATTTGAGACAGAGTATTTTAGCGGGTTACGGCGAATATTTGTGTTATCGCGATAAGTATAGTGCAGTTGTAAAAATAGTTGCAATTTTGTGTTGCTATTACAGACTAAATAAACAATACAGATGCATGTTTTTTTTTTTCTTATACGATTATAGTATGCGCTTTGTTGCTGCTATCAAGCCCAAGTTATCAGTGAAAACAATTAGGTACTGCCGAACATGGTTAAATATAAAAATATTCCGATCTAGTGGCAAAATTTTCCAATTATGTTGAGAACATTTGGAAATTAATTTTAAAGTGAGGTATAAGAGTTATATTTATCCATATTATAATATTTTGTATAAAATTAGGTATATTGTTAATTTATTTCACTTTGCCTTGATTTCGTATGCAAGTAAATTCTAGAATGATTTGTATTAATTAAATCGTTTTGTATCACACTTGGTACATTTTGATTCGGTCTAAATATCTAATTATAAAACCGTACAAACTGAATTCGACATGGCAAAAATTTTAATATTTATTCTGTATATTATATACGTATATTTAAAATATTAATTATATTATATTAATTATATCATTTATAATCGTTAAGGTTACAATACGTTAAGGGTATCACAGATAGAATTCAGAAGATTATGGATAGGTATAGTGTGAGAACAATATTCACAACCACAAAAAAGGTCTCACAATATCTCAGATCTCCGAAGGACAATTGCGCACTGGAACATCAGGGCATTTATAAAATCGAGTGTAGTTGCGGAGACTCGTACATAGGCCAGACGAAGCGTGCCGTTTCAACAAGAATTAAAGAACATATTAGGGCTATCAAAAACAACGAACCCCATAAGTCAGCAATCGCTGAGCATGTGCTGGACTCAGGGACGAATCACTGGATGCAGTTTCACAAAGCCAGGGTTTTGTCATCTGAACGCCGTTACATACCAAGAATGGTTAAGGAGGCTATTGAAATTTCGAGGAATAGCACTTTTAATCGGGGTGACAGCTTCAAACTATCCTGTATGTGGAATCCAGTGTTAGACGAAAATAAAGTCAAAAAATCTAGTTTTGAGACGGCAGCCGATACTGTCAGTGTGGTATGTCGAAATGTGAGTTCTAGTTCCAGTGGTACCGGCTAACGAACGAGAAAGAGGGTAGACAGATTTGTCTGCTCTTAAATGACCTACCCGCAGTTATTCAGTCTTCCCGTGATCATGGCGCTTGAAACAGTGCTGAAATATCGGGACCTCTCAATTAAAAATAATCGTGGTAAGAACCCGTTTAGTAATAATGTAAGTGATGTAGATAACCGCGAGTGTTTAAAGAAATTTATTTATAATGAAGTTTTGTCATGTAACAAACGTATATTATATAAAATTTTAACCACTAACCACGCTTTAGAGTCGAATATCTATCATTTAATTGGAAGGATTTGAATTGGATGCGGAATAATGTCTAAAGTCAGGTAGACTTCATGCTCGTTTGATTTAAAAAAAAGATTATTCTGTCTTTCTTTGTGTATATTCGTCTACTTAAATGACAATAAAAACTAATTCTTAAACGGAAAAAGTAATGAATAAAAACAAGAAGGGAAATCGCACGTTTCCTACTCCTTCTATCATCTTCTGATTCAATTCGTTGCAGGGTCCAAGAAATATAAGTTTTCCCTCGGATCCCTGGGCTTCACTGCTCAGAGTCATTACGATGGTCGCCGCTGTGGATCCTGGCAACACAAGAGCTACAGTGATGGGAGTGAGAGGTGGGGTACATACCCGTAAAGGATTAAATACTGTAATTAATAAAATATTCGGCAGACGTAAAGTATAGAATAGTGAAGTATAGAATCTAGGTTAAAAACGAATCAATAACGCGAATTCTACTTTTGACGGTCAGTTATTCAGCTTAGAATTTAAAATTCCGTTACATTGTATTCGTAATTCAAAACTTTGAGCGTGGCTTTGAATCCCATTATAGCGACTGAAAAACAAATTAAAATATGTTTTCTAAAAACAATGCAATTATATTCTACCATGGATTTAATCAAGTTATCTTCTGAATCTGATCAAGTTAGATTCGTCGTGTTTGGGTTCGGTTCACTTGTCTTGCCTAACTAACTTACGTGATATACAGAAAATCTTATAATTAAATCATTTTCTTTAAAATTATTCATTTTAGAATAACATTTAGGAAACGCTGTCTTATTTATGTTTGCAATATCTCATCATTAACAACTCTATATAGATCTTTCAATAAACACAAGATGATAGTGATGGGGTAAACAACAGTTGCAACTCGATGTCACTTTACAATTTTTTTTTTGTTTTTTTTTCTTATGATTTAAAACTAAATCATTTTCTAAGAAGAGTAAAAAGTACAAAGATATTTCCGAATTTTTGTTGACCGATTTCGTTGAATGTTTTTTGTTAAATGTTTTAGAGACAATTTGACGAAAACTAAGTCGTTCAACAACTGTTTCAGAAAAATAGTTAGGTAGCTTTTAATTTTTTTATTTCTAATGATTTCACTAAAGAAGTAACTTACGTCAGCCCTAATAAATCGTTCGTGGGAAGTCAGTCTTGTTTGCGGTGCTTAATACTAGACAATTTCATATTGTACTGATTCACAAAGTACTTACTTTTCTTGAATTGCACAATATTCTATGTTCAGTGTACGTTCACACTTGGCGATTAAAAAAAAAATACTGTATTTAATTTCATGCTCAATGTCAATCGTATAAGGTACAAAATGATTTAATAAACCCGATGAACAAGTGGCATCTATTGTCACTGAAAAGCTAAAAAGCGCCACAAAATGATTATACAAGAGAAATAAAAAACATAACATTTTGAACTAAATATTCACTAAAAAATCACTGTATTGGAACGAAGTTTCTTATCGAAAGGGGGCTAGACGGATATTCTTATGAAAAAGTTGTCACGACACTTTTTTGTTTTAGATGATTATCGCTAGATGGCGCTGTGATTAAAATCTTTTAAAACAATTCCTTATTTTGTTTTATATGATTAATGCTAGATGGCGCTGTGATCAAAATATTTTATTACAACTCCTCACTAATTAATCGAAAGGAACTTCGTTCCATCCGGGTGTCCCTTGACACCTCTCAAGTTTGTTTTTTTGTTGTACCTGTAAAAATAGTTCTATTTAATATATTCCCCATTTTCAAGTATATTAGTACTTTTAAATACACAAAGGATTCTAACTCATTAACTCGCACGCTAATTTGGCTAATCTTCCTTTCTAGTGACATTGCATTTTGAGTCTTAAATGCAATGCATTGAGCATTAAATTGAATTATAAAACTTAGCGCGACTAAATTGTAGTCTACATGAACGAGAACTATGAAGAGTGATGTCATTGTTCATTAAATGTACATAAAATGATAGCAGTGAAAGTAATGATGTGAAAATGCTGGGAAAAATCTTGCTTGCGTGCTGTCAGCACTTATTATTTTCGTAATAGATCTGTGAGGTAATCTGGTAATGTACAGCGGTTGAATCTCAGTCAAAATGTCAACACTATGGTGTATAATATTTTCATTAGAAAAATGAAAACGACCGACTTCCATTTCTCAAGCATAGCACAAAAGGTACCATTTATGAACCACCAAATTTATATGAGATAATGCTCAAATATCTTTCTAACAAAAAAAGAATCATCGAAATCGGTTCATAAAAAGGAAATACACGCACTCCTATTTGGAAGAAACAAAGTCACCTCACGCTGTCTGCCCCTATGCGTAGTGGTGCGTTTCCACATTGACTCCGACGTCCAACACAAAAAATCCATTCAGTCCAGTTCGGTCCAATATATTTTTTTAGTCCATTTACTATTTTAAATAAAATAAATCAACGTCCATAATAAAAATATAGCATACCTTGTAAACAAAGAATCATTAAAACTATTATCAACACCACATTAAATATAAGGTTTTTAGATGCACGAAAAAACGTGTGTTATTATAATTTTATACAACCTTTGTTTTATGTAAATATGATAAATCTCGATGACGTAATGAAAGTGATTGTTGCTCATAAGTGTGGTAATCGAACTGAGAATAATCATCATCATTCTCAACCATGTGATGTGCCCTGTTGGACATAGGCCTCCCCAAACCTACACTGTCGGTATCCAGAGACCTACCGCAACCATCAGGTCATGTGTCCATCACGTGATAATAAGGGATGAGAGCCATGTAACAAGACGAATGATGAATTTATGTAGGATGTAAAAGGAGAAGAAGGCCAAAGAAAAGATGGTATGATTGTGTGGAGGTTGATATGATGGTTTGTGGACTACAGATGATGTATGTAAAGATAGAAAAGTGTGCTCCTTCAATATGTACATTATTAACAAATTACCCTGTATAAAAAGAAAACCAACATTTTAGTTTAGATTTTTTAAGATTAAGAGAAGTTTATTTAAGATACAAAGATACAAAATCCTAAATACCTATTAGAAAAATTTGACAATACGACCATAAGTTTCTACAAATTACAGTGACATAACTGTTAGAGTATTTTTACAAATTGGCTCACCAACGTCCAACACACGTAAAAAACAAATGACGGTGACGGCCGACCAACATGTAAACGGGGGTTTTGTATTAGCCGACATTGGAACTATGTGAAACACTGTTTGACAGTTGGCCTACCAGTTCTCATTTGCGTACATTGGAAGTTGGCGATCCAATATGTATACATACCATTATAATTTAATAAGGTTCTTATTAATTAATTAATACTAAGTTACATAATACAATTACTTATCTAAGGAAAGTGTATATTTTATTGCAATTAATATGCCTAATGAGAAAATTGATGTACGTATTGAAACTCAGTAAATGCAACAATTAAGACCTAAGTAAGATTATATAAATACTTATTTCTTTATTAAGGAAAAAACAGTATATTTAGTATCCCTACTAATATTATAAATGCGAAAGTATCGCTTTCTGTCTGTCTGTTACGCTTTCCCGTTTATATCTCCCAACCGATTTTGATACAATTTGGCAAAGACAATCTTTAGACTCTGAAAAAGAAGATAGGCTACCTTTTTATTGAAAGTGACACAGATGAAGTCGCGCGTGCCCGCTAGTACTAAATGTACTGTTTTTCCTCAATTCAACAAATATACTAAAAAGTTTCGATTAGAAATTAAAATTATTAATATGAAACCCTACAATTTAAAATACACATACCATCGGGCCATATGTTCGTTGATATTAATTTAAAAATACTTAAAACATTCCGTGATATTACGTACTGAGGTAAAGATAGTTTTAAATGATTTCTGGACGATGCACCACGTATTGTACTTCGGAGCCTTCTTCTATAAGTCTTATGACACTATAAACTAGAAAAAGTAGGTAGATATTCAAGCCTGGAAACAAAAAACGTTTTCTTAAAATTTACCTGTCTAATTTATTGGAACGAAGTTCCTTATCGCGCGTTGTGAAAAGGGGCTAGACGAAAAAAAAATTCTTACGAAAAGTTGTCACGACACTTTTTTTGTTTTCGATGATTATCGCTAGATGGCGCTGTGATCAAAATCTTTTAAAACACCGAACTTCGTTCTATTCGGGTGTCCCATGTCACCTCTCAAGTTTTTTTCATTTTACCTGTCTTTGCTAGCACTTTACTGCTAACTTGCATTGGTTGCAGCTATGTAAGTTTGGGTGGAATGTTGCAAGCTAAAGACAAACTTCCTGTTGTCTGATTGAGCTGACATTTTGCGCGTGGATGTCGCGTGATAATGCAATTGTATGACAAAATGGCTGATCTGATAATGGATTCGGAAGGTAAAAGATCTTGTGTTAAACACGATAAACCCGTCGTGTTTGGCTCCATTTTACTTGTATTAGCTAACACCCTATTGCTACATGATATTCAGGACCTTTTTTTTTTAGTTGAAGGAAATCACCGGATCTCGGGCGGGGTATGTGGGAGTTGAGCCGCACTAAAACCTCCAACCGCTCACACTCAGCGTCCGAACCCCGGCTGAGGCCAGAACCCAGCACGGGGTTACGAGGGACGGCGCGACGCGTTACGCCCAAGGCACTCTTTCCCGTCGCGCCGCCCCCATATACAGGATCTTAAAAACTTGTATTTAACAAAAAAAGTAAGTCTATGTTTAAAACTAATTGTAACTTTACCTAATAAGATGAAATACGCAGAGTTCTCGACATAATCTCTGTAGTCGAAGTGAATCAGGTCTACTATCACTGATAGCAGTTGGAAAGCTAATCCAAAATACAGGTAAGATTTTAGTAAAGACGTCTTTTTCTGTAAAATAAAATTATAAATCACTACATCTTATAAAACAAAGTCGCTTGCTGTTCCTATTAATACTTATTTATTTAAAACTACGCTATGGATTTTAATGCGGTTTTCTTAATATATAGAATAATCCAAGAGGAAGATTTACGTTTATAATACATGCATAATATAGTACAGAAACACTGATAAAGCTTCAAAAGATAATTTTTGCCCCGTACCATTCCGATTTGGAATGGACTCCCATCCGAGGTGTTCCCGGAGCGCTATGACATGTCCCTCTTTAAACGAAGTTTAAGAAAAGTCCTGAATCGGTAGGCGATAGATAGATAACAGCCCCTCATTGCCCTGGCATTGCAGAGGTTCATGAGCGACGGTGACCGTTTACCATCAGGTGGGCCGTAGGCTCGTTTGTCTATAACGCAAAAAAAAAGTGATAAAATTAGACCAAATTTTCTGCGTTTACATCAGAACATAGTTGCATCCAGTGTAAATTAATTAAAAGCATTTAAAAACGCTTGTTTCACATACCTTATGAGCTCCAACTAACAGTAGGATTGTCATCACAATATCTACTACCACGAACACGAGCATAAGTGGTAAGTGTACCAGTGGATCGATGTGATAAGTATCCACGGGTTTGTCACTGAGTACATACTGTGCAAGTAACAGCCCAATCAGTGGTAAAGTTAATATTGAAGTCACCTGAAATAGAGACTTTGGTTACTTATATGAATTATTTCTTAAAAGCAGAAGTTTTTAAACGGTAAAATCTTCTTATATATAAAAATGAATTGCTGTTCGTTAGTCTCGCTAAAACTCGAGAACGACTGAACCGATTTGGCTTATTTTAAGCTTGAAATATTCGTAGAAGTCCAGGGAAGGTTTAAACGGTGAGAAAATTTCCTTATGTGACGCAGACGAAGTTGTGTAGGCCAGCTAGTAAATAAATAAAATGATCCTGGATATCATGTTTTTTTTATCGGAGGCAGACGAACTGATGGATCACCTGATCGTAAGTGGTGGCCGTCGCTCATGGACTTCTGCATTGTCAAAAGACACTACGGGGCCGCTACCTACGGCATACCTTTCAGGACTTTTGAAAAGTCATAGCTCTTTGGAAGCGCTCGTTCCTTAGCTGGATGGTGCATGGCAAAAAATAATACTTGAAACGAGTGCTAATTAAGAGTTAAACAAACTCAACACGAGTTTAAGTTAAGTAATGTACTGTACTGTACCAACCCATTACTGCCCACTGTTGGGCTCAGGTCTCCTCAGAAGAGGGATTAGATTCAGTGCGGATTGGGGACTTCACATATCTTCAAAGGATTTTTAGAATGCTTTTCCGACATGCAGGTTTCCTCACGATGTTTTCCTTCACCGTATTAAGCCAGTGGTGTTATGAAAAATTGCACATGAATCTTTTTCATATTTAGATTTAGAGGTACAAGCCGGCCGGATTTGAACCCGCGACCTCCCGTTCGGAAGGAAGCGCTCCGACCACTCGGCCACCACGACTTGTCTAAGTTAAGTACGTAGGTAAGGAACTACCTTTCGCTACCTTCCGACTCCATCTTCAGCTTTGCTCATGATTGCATTGTCACGCAATATACATAAAATATGTATACAAAATTTCAACTCAATCGGAATCGGGTTCCTAGTCTTCACTCTCAAGATTCTGACTGAACGTGGTTAGTTCACATACAAATTAAAGCTTGTTAAGCACTTACCAAATTAATATAACCAAATATAGTAACGCCTCGACGAATCGGTACACAACAGCAGCACTTCCTTAAAATCGGGATACGATAGATAATTTCTTTTAAATGCATTCTTACTTCTTCTTTAGTGTGTGTAACACATGTTATGTGGCATAGGTACAAAAGTAGACTGTCTGGCCGTTTATAGGATGCTTCCTGTCCAACCCACGCGTAATGTATGGGATAAAGGAGTCATTTGGAAGAGCCGGCGATCCTGATGTTATGTATATTGTTGATTGTTTTACAGTCTTTTACTGTAGCTCGGAATTAGAGGTAGCAAATACCCCAGATTTTAGGTGTCTGTGGTGTGTCACTATTAAAATCCACTGTTCCTATTTTTTTAGTTAAATTATACTAAGATCACTTTAATGTTTCGATTATGAAAAACACTGAAAGACTTACAAGAACAAGAAGAATTAATTTTGAATAGATGATTTTATATTGCAATAAGCCAGCAAGTGAATGCTAAATACTAGCAATACAATGTCGTGTTCGCTCATTATTCATCCCGAATTCGTTGACCGAGGCTGCGCGCGCCGATGTAAACAAAAGACTCTCGCTTTGTCTATGTCTATGTCTCATGATGTGTGGTCCAAACGTAAAAGAGTTAGCGCTTAAAGACAATTTGTAAGGCTGGGGTCCAAATAATATAATGTTGCAGGATTGTCAGTCATAGATTAGCTGTGGTAACCGTTGAATATCAGGTGGAAAGCTTATCAGATGTGTATTTTTTTGCCACGCATTAAGATAACAAACAGCGGAGTGAAGTGTTAAGTAAAACGAGCTCAAACACAATGAGTCTATACTATCTCATTTAGTAGATACAGGAGTTCCTATAGCAACGCCATCATTAAACGCCATATACATCTGCGTGCAAAATGCCAACTCAATCGGAAACCGGGAAGTTTGTCAAATTTAACTTGCAAGATTCCGAACTTACATGGTTACATGCAGTGCAAGGTAAAAATAAGATAAAAACAACAAATATAAATAAAAAACAGACAATTATTATTTATTTATTTTTATTTATTTAATTTTAAGGAAAACCAACAGCTAATGATCTGGGTACATAAATTAGAATAGGAAACTTAAAGCTAATTATATATTTACAAAACAATTTACAATATTAATTCCCTTTGTTTACACATTATCATTCCAAGCTGCAGGATGGAATGTTATTTCTGAAATTTGGTTCGCGAAACTCATTGTTCCTTCTTGATAACGGCTTTTCGACAACTCGTTGTGTATAAGCAGTGTTAGGTATATTTGTGTTACTGGAATAAAGAGAAATATTGAAGTTAAGGGTGTCTGCAAGGACAGGTGAACATACACAATAGTTTAATAATGATCATAAAAATTCATCATTGTTCCGATCGTTGTATCTGTGCACGGTCTAATAGCGAAAAGCTTCGACCGTCATCTAGAGAAGCTTTCGCTCCCCGGCTGGGTAAAGGGCCTCATTCAGAAGGCGGTCGTTCTTGACACTGCGCGTATTGTGAGGAGGTTCCTCTCTCTTGAGCCCTAACCACTAATGGCTTGGGTCGTAGACCCCGTCTCCAGTGGCCCTCTGTTTTTATATTGTATTTTTAAATTAATTTTTTTGTGATTGTTTTTTTTTAATATAATGTAAAAAATGAGCAAATAAATGAATACTGATGTATAAAAATTTTACCGTTTCTAAAAAACAGCTTTTAGATAAACTTTGAACTTGTAAATTGCTATTATTCTAGCAAAAAAACTTGAGAGATGACATGGGACACCCGAATAGAACGAAGTTGCTTTCGATTAAAAGATATCTTATATATATTTTTTCCTAACGTAACCCGCGATAAGGAACGTGTTTTAAAAGATTTTGATCACAGCGCCATCTAGCGATAATCATCTAAAACAAAAAAAGTATCGTGACAACTTTTTCATAAGAATTTCCGTCTAGCCCCCTTTCAATAACGCGCGAAAAGGAACTTCGTTCCAAAAAAAGTCATAATTACCAAGAGCAATAAAAGCCAGGCATCCCTTTATAGTCTCCAAGAAACTATACTGTTCTCGAACCAGCAGTAGTATTAGTAACGCTGCTACCGTTGTTGTTATACTATAGTAATAGTATATTTTTAGTAGTATTGGCTTTTTCTGTGAAACAAATAAATATTTGAAATTTGTAGTAGAGAACATTGGTCGATGACTAAATTGTTAAAATTATTTTATTGCTCATGCGAGTAAATTAAAAAAACGTTTAATGTCTCTCTTAAAATTGGTTATATACAGCATGATTCGTGGTACAAAAGTCGTGGTGGCCGAGTGGTCGAAGCGCTTCCTTCCGAGCGGGAGGTCGCGGGTTCAAATCCGGCCGGCTTGTACCTCTAAATCTAAAATGTGAAAAAAGATTTATGTGCAATTTTTCACGGCACCACTGGCTAAAACCGGTGAAGGAAAACATCGTGAGGAAACCTGCATGTCGGAAAAGGATTCTAAAAATCCTTTGAAGATATGTGAAGTCCCCAATCCGCACTGGGCAAGCGTGGTGGACTATGCCTAATCCCTATCCCTATGCCTATCCCTATCCCTATCCCTATGCCTGATGCCTGAGCCCAACAGTGGGCAGTAATAGGTTTGTACAGGTACAGTATGATTTGTTTGTTGTTGTGTTTTTTGGAACCTGGTAGTATTTTGTTTTAAAATTGATGTGTTGTCATCTATAAAGAAACACACATGCAGGAATCGACAGGAATGGCGCGCACAATGCGGGGGAAACACCAATGATCTTTTCAAATCCAGTCTATAAAGACCTTTGGTGTCTACTATTTTATAATATTAAGAAAACGCCATAAGCATTAAGGGGCGGCGCGATGGCAAAGAGTGCCGTAGTGCGTAACGCGTTGTGCGTAACGCGTCTTCCCGCATAACCCCGTGCTGGGTTCTGGTTTGAGCTCAGGTTCGGGTGTTGAGTGTTAGCGGTTGAAGGTTTAAGTGCGATTCCTGTAAGTTAAAAAAAGGCATAGCTAAATGTACAAGATTAACTCACCGCGTGTGCACCAATCAGCAATATAATATTAAATACAATTTCCATACTATACATAGTTAGAGGCAACCATTCGTGACAATACATAGCCGCTCCTCTGAAGATGGTGTGAGTATCTGAAGTCAGCGTATCGTATATACTTTTTTGACTCCGAGTCAGCCATTGTATTTCAACTGCTATAAGTTGAAGAGCAAATGCCTGTAAAAATAAAAATGCTGTTAAATCAATTTCAGGCGCTTTCAGTTGATTTGGTTTTAAAATTCAGTCTGCTCTAGAAATCGCATTCCTCATAAGTTTGAAATGGGAAAATTGAAGTTCATGACCGGTATATCATTTGATGGATTTATTTTCGCCATAAATGTCGACTGTAAGTGCCATGGAATTCTTCAGTATACAGGGTGTCTCAAACTATGCGACATGAACAAGAAGTACCTTAAATATTAGAGATAGGATGTTTTGCTGAAAGGAAACATCATTTTATTTTTGATGTTTAATAATACTGCATTCACAGATTTTTCGGAAATTGCTTGGTTTGTCTGAAAATCGAGCTAACAAAATCGGCAAAAATCAACACCCTGTATTTTTATGATGCCAATCGAAAGAACAGTTAGTTACAAATAATCTTCGGTACAAACAAACATAGTGTCTTAAACAAAAGGAACAAGGTGAAAATCATTATTCAACATTTTAAGAGTAAAATCTTAGGGTAAAATCTTATTTGGTAGTAAACAGGAGTAGGTAAAGTTTATAGAATAAGTGTAATCAATTTGTTTCATATTGCCAATAACATTCAACAATCCATTTATACAATAACTAATTAATCTCTTTGCATTGAATTTGCACATCTTTTTGTTTATATTTCAAGAGGTTAAGGTTAGATTGTAACTCGTGTAACATAAACATAGCTGTTTAGAATAATAATATGACTATTTACTAAAGATGCATATTACTAAGAAATGAATACGATTTATAAACACTGCATGATTTGTTTATACATTATACAAACACGATATTATTTCATGATAAGTCTAGAAAGGTCCTTATATCAAATCTCTCTCACTAGATCTCTTTAGTACCTATACTCGTTGTTATTCAGCGCTATTATTGTTTTTTTTTTCAATATTATAACATAGTGTATGTACATCTATCATTTATTTATTTACTAGCTTTTGCCCGCGACTTCGTTCGCGTGGACTTCAGGTTCGTCCCGTCTATTCTAGTAATAAGTAAGAAATACGGTAACTAAGCACTGCAGAACCCTAATCATAGGTCTATGTGTTATTCTGATGTATAAGCTATATTGTGGTAAAGTTTCATTCAAATCCATTCAGTAGTTTTTACGTGAAAGAGTAACAAACATCCATACATCCATACTTACAAACTTTCGCCTTTATAATATATATTAGATATTTATTTTATTTAAGGAACATCAACAGTATGACATATTTAACAATCATTCTTAACATATCACAAAATAATTTCTAACAGACATGAACATATACATTCTTTATTTGTGAAGAAAAAGAAACATACAAAGATACAAAAGTATATGTACTCCAATATATAATATGTACACCAATTACAGATTATATTATTGCAGGCTATATTAGCTAGCAAGCTATATTTCGATTTTCATCTCTGTACAGTTATTTCTCATCTATACATATAATAAAATCGTAGAATAGTCAACATTGCAAAATACACTCTCCCAAGTCTAACAACCGTTGAACATCTTGATGGCGCGATTTAGAATCCATACATTTAATCAGTCAGCTTTGTGCGCGATAAACTCGAAAACTGCTGCACCGATGTACTTGAAACTTGGCAATAATATTGCTTAGAAGTCGGATCAACACATAGGCTATATATTATAGTGCTATCATGTCCGAGGAACGGGATATAAAAATAATAAATTCCATTAAACATTTTTAGAGCAACGCCATCTATCGGCATTCAGTCAAATTACATGTGGAAGCATTTTTTATTAGTACGAGAGCTAGCAACGTCGGGAAAACAAACGCGCTAATCTCAGGAACTACTGAACCGATTTAAAAAATTCTTTCACTGTTGGAAAGTCCATTTATCGAGGAAGGTTATAGGCTATATTTTATTTTGAAAAAAAATAGGGATCCGTATGAAAATATCGAATTTGTAACACAAGGTATATAATAGAAAACCTATTTATGCGTACGCTGCAAAAACTATTGAGAATAGAAAAATATGATGTACTACGGGTTTTTAGGTCATAAGAAGATCTAAAAAAAAGTCCGCGAGAGCATATATCTAACTATCATAGTTCAGTCACAATAACCGCTATAAAAGCGGTTCACGAAAAAATAATAATCGTCCGAAGATAAAAATCGTTAAAATAGTATCGTTATATTAATCCTTATCCAAATTAAGTATTATGTTATCAAGATTATTAATGTAGAAGTAAATTACTTTTTGTTTTATTCCAATCGGACTTTTCGTTGAGAAGTTATGACGGTATAAAACGCAAAAAAATATACCCAACGCGATCCGCGCAAATAACAACATTGCGAGTACTGTTTGAACCACTTTGTGACGCAGACGAAGTTGCGGGAGTCATCTAGTATATTACTAAAGCTGTATCTTATTAAAGGTTTAGTAGAAAAGTTATTTTTAACCTGGGTCTTTTGGAATATTTATCTTATACGTATATTATATATACCTTATAGTCTTAAATCTTATAGTATAGTTAAATTAGCACTCGGCGCTAACAAACTATTCATTAATCTACTTTAATATAGCTATTACTAGTGGGCCCGCGCAACTTCGTCTGCGCCAATCTCAATTAAATGTCAACGATTCGATTTTTTCTCGCTGTAAATACCATCCTTGAACTTCATCGAGAATTAAAAAAAAATATATAGCCTAAGTTACTCCTTATAACATAAACTATCAGCCATTGAAAGTCAGCCCGTCCGAAGCCAGAACAAACAGACAGTGGCCACCTTCCTGCTCCATCATCGGACTTTGACATTCAGCCTCTACGCAAAGATCTCACCAGGACGCTTCATTAGAGCCTAAACACGATGAGGTTATCTTGCTTAATGACGGAGTTCCCATAGCCACCTTCCAGCTCTATCATCAGACCTTGACCATCATCCTCTACGCAAAGAACTCTAATTTTAATATTGATTTCTTACACATATCAAATTGACATCCATACGTCAATTACATAGCTGTCATTTGCATTTTGTTATTCCAAGTTTGATTCTTTTTTGTTATACCACGTTTTATAGTGACTGACGTTTCATGTCAAGTCCCACGGGAATGCTGTCGAAAATGCGAAATGCGGGATAAAAAGTATCCTATGTCCGTCTCCTGGCTCTAAGCTACCTCCCTACCAATTTTCAGCCAAATCTGTTCTACCGTTCTTGAGTTATAAGTGGTGTAACTAACACGACTTTCTTTTATATATATAGATATTAGAAAGCGTAAACGCTGCAACCCTCAAATTACCTAATAATCATTAAAAAACTACCTAAAAAGAAAAAACAGGAAAATAATCCAAAGAAAGACATGCCTGCTGAGTTTCTTGCCAGTTCTTCTCAGGTAGCTATTTATTATTTGACATCAACAAGTATGGTAATTTTTATTAACGTTGAGAATAAACAATTTCATTAATATTTCCTGCATCGACATCTATTCTACTAAAAAAGTTAAAATACACTCACCGAATTTAGATAACCAAATAAAATGATCCCATAACGCAGAGGCACGCAGAAGAAACACCGCCAACATTTCGGCAGATCAAAACGCATTGTTTAAAACAAACTAGGTAATAAAATATTAAGCACAATATTGTTTATTCTCTTATTGGAATAACTTCATTGAGACGTGCATTATTATTAATGTTGTCTCGACTGACTGAGACTTGTTCAATTATCTTATTTACGGAGTAGGAAACGGTGCGTCATCTTCTAGGAACATGGACGGTCTCTACACAGACCATACAAATATATATGAGAGGTCTCTATTCTTTATACGTTCTATGGATTTCATTGTTATGAAAAAAATTGTGACCTAAATTAATAAATAAAATAAAAAGCCTTTATTTCCATACCCAAAATAACAATGAGTTTTGCACACAGTTTTTATGTTAGTATGTTAGTATTTATGTAACTTTATGTAGTTGTTAGTATGGTTAGTATCTTATGAACTAACTAGGTATGGAACCCTTATTCTGGGTGAAGGCCTCCTCCAACTTTGTCCAGGTTTCTCTGCAAGCTGCTGCCTCCATCCAGTCCTTCCCAGCTGTTTGAGTGATGTCGTCAGCCCACCGTCTTTTTGGTCTTCCCACATTTCTCTTTCCTGCTGGTCCCTTCCATCGTGTAGTTTGTAGTTTGACCTAAATTACGTTTGTTTAATGTATCATAAAATCGTTACTAATATACTAATTAAAAGGTACCGCAATTAATGTAAGTCGTAACCAGAGACACGCATAGATTCTATCTAAAAATCAGTGTCTACTGCATTTTTTAACACAATAAGTTCAGTATCCTTTTTGATGTAAATTAAATATTCTTAACTACTTCAATTACCTACTGCTATGCAAATACTAAAATTTATTACTCCCATTGGTAGGAAAGAAAAGGAACACAAATAAAACCAAGATGGTGGATCAGGATCAAATCTTTACTTAGATATCATCAAACTACAAGGCCTTTTACCTAGTTGCAAACTGTAGTCGTATTGTCTACTACAAAATGTTCAGAAGAAGATTATATTTTGTATTCCAGTGCTCAATATGCTATCTTTATTTCATTTATAATGGACTAGCTTTTGCCCGCGGCTTCGTTCGCGTGGACTTCAGGTTCGTCCCGTCTAGCCCGTCTAGTTCGCGACGTCTATAATATAGTACTATTATACCGCAAAAAATGTGTTTTTTTACGACCTCACATTAGAAACCTCAAAAATTGTAGCCTATGTGTTATTCTGATGTATAAGCTATATTGTGGTAAAGTTTCATTCAAATCCATTCAGTAGTTTTTACGTGAAAAAGTAACAAACATACATCCATACATACAAACTTTCGCCTTTATAATATTAATATTAGATAGATATTAGATTATATCATTCACGCATTCAATCCGTCTTATTGACCTTCCATTTTTCTAACAATCATTCATTTTTCATCTCGTTACAGATAAGTAATAAGTATCATTGTCATTTGTCAAACCTCCAGCATCTAGCTTCCACAAATCCTTCATCTTTTATATACCTATGTACCTACAATGGTTTTTGCATCGTAATATTTGTTTTTTTTATTGCCATGTAAGCAGACGAGCCAACGGTGAATTAAATAATAAAAAAACGCATGTAAAATTTAAATAATTTTATTTACAACAAAGTAATGTTTATTTACAACATTTTGTACTTAAACTTAATTTATAAGTCTTTGGTTAAAATGACTTAATTTTAGCATAAATTACCACTTTTCAAATTCTAATAATAAACCTTAATTGACACATTTTTGGATAAAGCTCTCAATTTTTCAAAAAACACAATATTGAATAACATGAATTCGGAATAAACATAGTAAAGTTTTTTTATGGAAAAGAGAAAAAATATATTGGTACAAAATATGTTCATCATTATACAGGGTGGATCTACAACTTTGTACCTGCTGAAGTGGGATAAGTCTACAAAGATAGTCGTTCACATCATAATAATATGAAATTTTAAAAAAAAAGTTTACACGAATCCAAAAATACGAGTGGTTCTAAGTTGTATTTCGACAGAACACCCCCCTTCAGCTGACACAAACATACAGATTCATCCTTTAAGTTTTCTACAGGGTAATTTTTTAAAGAAGGTACCTACATATTGCAGGAGGGTGATGAGTACTCTGTTCTAAGACGGAATATTACAAAAAATAGGTGAAATTACAATTTTATTTTAAATCTAAATTCGGAAAAACTACCTCAAACATAAACAATTTCGGCTAAAAGAGTGTTGACTAACGACCTCTAGTGATCTCCCGCACTCCACACCTCCGCGACACCCACCAGCTGTCGAAAAATCATCATTTTGCAAGAATTTTAGGTATTTTTAAGTTGCGATTACTAAGGCATTAAGCCATATTCTTTGGTAATAATATTTTTACTGGTAGTATATAACCATCTACCATGACCATGACCTTCAATATGTGCCCTAACTAAAAAATCACCCTGTATATATGACTAGTTATAAAATCTAAACAGCAGGTTGTGTAGTAGTGGTATCATTGTAAACGCCGTTTGGTTCGACTTTGGTTTCTCCCGTCACGATTTGGTTGAGAGGGTTGTCATACCGGTTGTCACCTTCTACTTCTATCTTCCTTATTAGACTCCTCACAAGCAGGATCAGGTATATTTGGATGACTGAAAGGAGATGTCATTTGTTAAGAACGAGTAGAACTGTTTTTATTGCATACTACTATCAACCTGTTGGTATAGCGTTGCTCATGGACTCCTGCAATGCCAGGTCGTTGAAGGGTTGTTATCTTATACCTACTTATACAGGACTTATCTTAAACCTGCCGTACGAATTATGAGACATGAAAATATTGGAACGAAGTTCCTTATCGCGCGTTGTGAAAGGGGGCTAGAAGGAAAAAATTCTTACGAAAAGTTGTCACGACACTTTTTTTGTTTTAGATGATTATTGCTAGATGGCGCTGTGATCAAAATCTTTTAAAACACGTTCCTCGTTTTTGTTTTAGATGATTATCGCTAGATGGCGCGCTGTGATCAAAATCTTTTAAAACACGTTCCTTATTTTGTTTTAGATGATTATCGCTAGATGGCGCTGTGATCAAAATCTTTTAAAACACGTTCCTTATTTTGTTTTAGATGATTATCGCTAGATGGCGCTGTGATCAAAATCTTTTAAAACACGTTCCTTATTTTGTTTTAGATGATTATCGCTAGATGGCGCTGTGATCAAAATCTTTTAAAACACGTTCCTTATTTTGATTTAGATGATTATCGCTAGATGGCGCTGTGATCAAAATCTTTTAAAACACGTTCCTTATCTTTTAATCGTATCTTTTAATCGAAAGGAACTTCGTTCTATTCGGGTGTCCCTCCTTGACACCTCTCAAGTGTTTTACTTTCTTTTTGCATTAGGTATTAGATAGTAGCCGATAACTACGATGACTTAAGATAGGTATCTAAAAACGAAGTGCATCGGCGAAGACTACATACTTTAACCTGGATATGGCACTTTTACTGGCAGATGTTTCTCCCGGTGAAATTTATCAATTAGGCTATGCTATCTATGTACAGGGTGGGCCATCTAACGTTTGCATTTTGAACTACTGATTATTTAGAGAATGACAGCTCAAATGTCATTCAATTTGTGTTCATAATTTAGTTAAAGGTTAGACATTTACCAAATGGGACGTTTTGGGTTCGCCCAATGGGCAGAAGATCGTTTGGCCGAAGATGAGCATTTTTACCGAAAAATCGTCTTTTCAGATGAAGCCCTTTTTCACCTCGGAGGCTATGTCAATAAGCAAAATTGTCGGAAAATCCACATGTCACCATGTAGAAGCCCATGCACCCACAAAGAGCTACGGTTTGGTGTGGGTTTTGGTCCGGCGGCATCATTCAAAAATGAGCAAGTAGCCGCCGTTACGGTCAATAGCGAACGTTACCGTGCCATGCTCAACGAATTTTTGTTTCCAAAAGTTGAAGAGTATGACATGGACAACATTTGGTTTCAACAGGATGGTGCAACATGCTACACAGCCAACATGACAGTCGAACTTTTGGAAAATGCAAACTTTATATGGCCCACCCCTTACTTGTGAACTTTCAGAGTAGAAAAGTCAATAAATGTTCTTACCAATTTCAACAGTAGCAAAGATGAACGTCTCTATCACCATACTGAAGTGACTATATGAAAAACATACTAATATCTGTAGTAGAACAACTCCAACAATCGTCGTTATCGTGAAATAGTAGAATCCTTTCATATATGAGACGATTCTCTGAAAGAAAACAAGTTGCAAATGTAAAAATTTCATACATTTCAAAAACTAAATCAGTTGTTAAGTGAATCCCGGTATGCGTCCGAACCCCGGCTGAGGCCAGAACCCAGCACGGGGTTATGAGGGACGGCGTGACGCGTTACGCTCTCGGCACTCTTTACCGTCGCGCCACCCCCGTCGGATGCCGTTTTCCGAAGCCCGCCAAGATGGGTCAGAACCAGCGTGGGTCGGGGAGCGCGGTCTACCATCCCCCGACATTGTTTTTATGGACTCAAGATAGTTATAATGCCCTGAAATGAGACAAATTTATCTACACTACTATTATAAAGAGGCTAAAATATTTGTAATTTTCTATGTTTGTTTGTAACGAAATACCTAACTCAAAGACTACAAGCCAATTTACAAAAAATCTTTCACTGTTTGTTGACTACTTTAAGCAGAAGTATAGCTCTATATTCGATCTAGAAAATATTATTTTCAGCCTAAAATACCGAAACTTAATACCTTTTATACTTTCATGCATTTTCAACGGGTTCTTACCACGATATTTAATTAATTGAGTTGTCTGTTGATGAGATGAGATGAGTCTTCTCGTGATCACGGCGTTTGCAACAAATATGGAATAGAAATGTCGAGACAACTCAATTAATTTAATATCGTGGTAAGAACCCGTTGAAAATGCATGAAAGTATTATAGAAAACCGCGAGTGCCTGAATAAGTAATACCTGTTGTGACGCAGACGATTGTATTGCGTCGGTATTACCTGTTTTTGCTAACATCACAGAACTTTTTCTACTGATATAAAACATTTGAAAAGTTGTGTAACGTAAAACTCCATTCATATCTTCTTGAACTGTCATTAATCATAATACATATTGTTATAAATGTTATAATAACTAATGCAACAGATAAAAACAAATAACAGCTTACATTCACAACATTAATGCAATTTTATAATAAAAACATACAATAAAGAATCATGTTTAATTCTTGATAACTCATTCCATGAATGCAGTAACTCAATACAATATTATTAAAACAGATACTGACACGGCCAATGAATGTAATGCAAATTTATTGCGTATGACAAATGAATAAAATAAGTGAGAGAAGTTATTGGTAGTCTTCATTATTTCTACTGTATGTGATTACGCGAGATGATTACGAATGTTGAATTATAAGTCGATGGATGTAAAAAAGGAAGGCCTAAAGAGTCTATTACACTACAAAGATTTTAGGGTCCTAACCTTCAAGCAGATATTACACGGGGTATTCAGGATCCGGTAGCTAGGGTGAGGTGGCTATTGACTTTCTTACTCTTACTCTTACTACCCATTAAAAAGGATGTATGAATGATTTAAAAGTTTATGGCGTGACAGGTGACTTACGCCATAAAAGGAGTAAATAAGGAGAGAGAAAACATATTGTCCCAAAGAACGACCCCAAAACTCCTTGAATAGGAGATAAAGAAGAGCAAAATAGGTAGATAGTAGGAATGAGGTCCCCTCTTCGGTATTCCCAGAGCGCTATGACTTGTCCTTCTTCAAACGAGGCTTGATGAGGGTCCTTAAAGTTAGGTCGTAGGTAGCGACCCCTCTATGTCCCCTGACATTGCAGAGGTTCATAAGCGACGGTAACCACTTACGATCAGGTGGCCCGTTGGCTCGTCTGCCTACATGGCAATAAAAAAAAAGATAATAGTTAGACTTTCGATCCATTGATGAAACGATATTTCGGTGAAACCCGACGAAAGAAGAGGTAGGTAGGTATATAAAGTCCTGCATAAGTAGCTGAGTAATCAAGTCGCAGTACAGAGCTTCATGACTGTCGCTCGTGAAGGTCCGCATCAGATGGACCGTCCTGCCTACACGACAACAAAATAATTAACCCTTTTATTGGTGGTTTAATATTTTAATATTTTAATTATTTCTGCCACTTTGTAGCATCAATACTTTAAAACTTAGTGACGCTGCGTAAAACGGAACATATTGTTGGTGTGTAAATGGTTTTTTCTTCCAGTAAATATGATTTTTTTTTTCTTAAATAAAAGATATTAAAGTACCCACAATAAACCCAAAAAACGAGTTTTTATTTTTCCGAGACACAAAATTGCTTCTACCAGTTAAAGGATTAATACGGTATAATACTAACCATATGAGCTCCATAAATAAGTAACGCAGTCAATATGATTTCTATGCAGCTGGACGCAATGCAGACCTCGGTCGGTAGATTATACCTCATGCTGTACATCACGATGTAGTTCAAGGTGTCTTTATGGATGGTGTAGCTGAAGAAACCCACCAGGAATGCATTGTAGAGCTGAAAATAAAAATATATTTTTAGTGCTTTATACATAGTTAAAGTGTATGATGAACCGATTTCGGTGATTCTTTTGTTAAAAAGTAGATACTTTGTAACTTATCTCATAAAAAATGATACAGATCTGGGGGCCTACCACGACCTCTTATTGCGATCCAATTTAGGACCTAAACTGAATTGTTTTGTTATTTCGTACCACGAGGCCTTAATTGCGATCGACTTTACGGTCAATTCTCGTATAGCGATTCAGGAGTGAAATTACACCGCCATTTTTATTTCATTCGTTGAATTGCGCTATAATCCGTACCATGACCTCTTTTTAGAACCTACACTGAGTCGCTATTCTGTCAAAATTAGCTATTCAATAAAAGTTACTACTTTATTATCGTAAACTAGATCGTTTTCTGAAATATAGTGTTTTAATAAGAATAAGTTGTTAATTTCATTAAATATAATGAGACTGCCTCGCATTTGAATAGTTATTGTAAAGGTGGTGGTAAGGCCCCTGATAAGCAATTCTTGTGCTATTGTTGAAAAATGGAAGGCAGGCGTTTTAATTTTCGTGACAAATACCTATAACTTGTTTTGGTATTACAGTTGTGTATAATGTATCAGAACTTTTCAGAACAGAAGGCCACGAACCGGTAAGCGCAATGTTGGTAGAACCCCCCACAAGATAGACCGACGATCTGGTCAAGATCGCGGGAGGTCACAGCAGTGGATGTCTATAGGCTGATGATGATGATAATGTATCAGCATACACCTAGGTTTTCTAGGTGTCTCGATTTTGGTTGTTCCTTAATCTAAAAGGCAGTTCTAGTGTCTTCTATTAAAATGAATATTCATGAAACTATAGTTAATTGGTGGTTTCTGATTCTTCCCTTGAGGTATTTTGAGTCCAAAAGTCCATATGGGTTACAGACTATAGGTATAGTTGGCCATTTTTTGTAAAAAAACGAGGTTTTGGAGGGTCTCTAAAGTTACGCGTCGTGGGTAGTGACTCTTTAAACATTGCAGAGGTTCATGAACAACGATAACCACTTAGGATCAGGTTGCCAGTTGGCTCGTCTGCCTGAATGGCAATAAGAATGCATATATGTAACTTGTTACAGAAATGTTTTACTTCTACCTACGAAGACCTACGCGATGTTACCTCATTACCCTAGGAAAACACTGTCATTTGTAAATTGATCTCAATAGAAAACAGGAAAACGTTATTTACACTAAACACAGAAACCGCTCTTCTAAGAATAGTATATTTTGCTTTTAGTCTCATTTGTAGTCTTTTTTTTTTTTCAGTTGGAGGAAATCACCGGATCCCCGGGTATGTCGGAGTTGAACCGCACTAAAACCTCCAACCGCTCACACTCAGCGTCCGAACCCCGGCTGAGGCCAGAACCCAGCACGGGGTTTGGAGGGACGGCGCGACGCGTTACGCGCTGGGCACTCTTTCCCGTCGCTCCGTCCTCGAAGAATGGTCTGCCCCAGCGTTCGAACGCGTGGTGGACATCATAGGAGCCGATCACCTTAGCCGTTAGACCAGGCGGGACCCTCATTTGTAGTCTAGTCAAGCTTTTGAAAAAGAAAGGTTACGTTTCTTATATTTATTGTTTATTTGTTCCTTATTATTAAAGTTGAACTCAAAAGAGGCTTGTGAAAAGTGGCTGTCCGAGTTCTTCGCAAATAAGGATGGAGGCTTCTACGAGGGAGGTATTATGAAGTTGCCGTCTAGATGGAAACAGATTATCGAACAAAACGGCGCATATTTGAACTAAATCCGATTACTGTAACACTTTTTATAAAGCATTGAATAAAGAGCAAATAAAAGCAGAACGGAGATATTTGACAACCTTTATATTTCTATTATGAGGTGTTAGGTACATACATCTTGTGACAGACGAAGTTAGCGAGTAATCTTCTTCTTATATATAAAAATGAATTGCTGTTCGTTAGTCTCGCTAAAACTCGAGAACTGACTGAACCGATTTGGCTTATTTTAATCTTGAAAAATTCGTAGAATACCAGGAAATGTTTAAACGATGAGAAAATTTCCTTATGTGACGCAGACGAAGTTGTGTGGGCCAGCTAGTAGCGAATATATTAACAAGTGTAAGTGCAGTAATCACTATAATACAAATAGTCTATCTTAAATAAAACTTTTTAAATACAAGCTTTTAAGATCCTAGACAGCATGTCTTACAAATGAAACGAGCCCAAAAATTATGGCACCTTCTGATCCATTATCAGATCAGCTCATGGTACCAGATTATTGCATTGTCATTGATAGTCATAATTTGCATGCAATCTTTTATCAAAATTGGAAACTGGGAAGTTGGTCAAATTCAACTTGCAAGATTTCACACTAACTTACATAGCAATCCACTGCAAGTTATTATAAAACTTTAAAAAAAAACTTGAGACGTGTCATGGGACACCTGAATAGAATGAAGTTCTTTTCGATTAAAAGATATCTTATAATTTAAAAGGAACGTGTTTTAAAAGATTTTGATCACAGCGCCATCTAGCGATAATCATCTAAAACAAAAAGTGTCGTGACAACTAAAAAAGTGTCGTGACAACTTTTCGTAAGATTTTTTTCCGTCTAGCCCCCTTTCGATAACGCGCGATAAGGAACTTCGTTCCAATAAGTTAATTAACAGAGTTTGAATTTTCGATCAGTAAAAATTTAACCCAACGAATGGAAAATTCCTTAAGTTATATTAAACTAGATGACCCGCGCAACTTCGTCTGCGTTACAAAGGGGTTCAAAAATTGTAGCCTATATAGGCACGCGCCGCCCGGCGCAAACAACTACGACCCTGCATTTTAAATTTGTAATATCTTCGGTAATACTCATATCACTTAAATTACATGCTGTAAAAAGCATATTGATCTATACTAAATGCACAATTTATTTAAGGTACTTAATTGGATAAGGATTAATGCTGTATTGTTTAAAATCACTTCGTAAATAACCATTTTTTAGTAAAGAATAAAACTGGTTATGCTGGGTTATCCCTAAGAGATAGACACATACCATCACGGACTTTTTTGTTGAACTTTTTAAGGTGAACAATACTGTAGTACATTATTTTGGTCTATCTCGTAGGGTTCAGCCAGCGTATGCAATATAAGCGCAAAAAAACGTGCTTATTTACGACATCACATTAGAAACCTTTAGATTTATCAGTGTTTCTCTACTATATTATGCATTTATTATACAAACCTTCCTTAAGAATCACTCTATCTATTAAAAAAAACCGCATCAAAATCCGTTACTTAGTTTTAAAGATCTAAGCATACATACAGACATACAGCGAAAGCGACTTTGTTTTATACTATGTATTGATAAGTATCTCTGCAATAAATCTCAACTTTTTCCTGATTTATTTATTAGTGGTAGGATGCAGTGGACCCGCATAACCTCAAAGGAACTATCAGTAATTGAATACTAAGCAATACGGGCACACAATAAAACTGACCATTTTAAAGACTCCCTTATCGTATAAATCCCTACTAATCTCTACTTCGCTACTAATATTATAAATGCGAAAGTAACTATGTCTGTCTGTTACGCTTTCCCGCTTAAACCTCTCAACCGATTTTGATGTAATTTGGCACAGACAATCTTTAGAGCCTGAGAAAGAACATAGGCTACCTTTTAATTAAAAGTGACGCAGACGAAGTTGCGCGATCCCGCTAGTTTATCATAATTTTACTAATTATTCTCGTTAACATCGTTTAAATACATGTAGAGACCATATAGTTATTGTGTTTTGTTTTTGCTATTGATATCTACTTTGCGTAAAGTTGGAATAGTTCAAGTTGATTTGCTTTGAATAATAATTATTTGATTTTGTTTTTATACCAGCAATAATTAACAAATAATTGGAATTTCATGTACAAATTAATAAAATAAGTAAATTTCCTATTGCACTGTTTTATTGAAGATATGATTTCGAACTTTCACCTTGAACGTTAAGCGGTCCATTATCATTTTTAAATTGAGAGGGAGAGCGTTTCATAACAATATTGATTGTTGAAAGAAGGAAGAGCGTTCTAGAGCAGTTTTTAGAGTTTTTTCGTTTTTAAGTTAGAGTAGGTTTTAGAGTTTTGTTACAAGAATATTCTGTATATTCCTGGGCTCAGGTCTTCCCATTCCTTTTTAAGCCATCTCCAATAAACAAGGTTCCTCAGATATTTTCCTACACAGTTCTTAGCCAATGATATGGTAAATAGCACATTTTTTTATAAATAAGATTTAGAGGTACAAGCCGTTCAAACTCCTTAGTGAAAAAGTGCGGAACATCTCAAAATAGACTTAGATACTTAGTCACTTCCAGGAAGATGATTAAATCTAATGCCTCATAATCCACTTACAAGTCTAAGACATTCCTCATTTATCCTGAAACGTCTCCATTATTTCATCATCAGACCAAATTGAACGATACATCCGCAAAAATAGACTCACCAAATTCAGATATCCGAAGCCCAGCACCCCTCTTCTCAAAGGCATGCAGAAACAGCATCTCCCCAAGTTAGGTATATCACAGTACATTTTTTATTTGATAGTTTGTCTGAGAAATAAACAACACGTGTGGTCGAGTGTGTGGACTGATAAAGACTGACCGTATTAAATACGCGACCGGTCCGTTCAATGGATGTTTAAATTGTCGTAAGCGGGACGCTAGACCGTGGGTTTATCTCGTCATCTGCGATCGTAGTTATTGTACAATATTTACTGGTCTGTTCTGGAGTGGCGGCCACGAATCAATGAGTAGTTTTAACCATGTGCTTCTCTAGTCTTTGGCCTTTGAATCTTATTTCTTTAATCTTGTCGCCTTGTTTCTTTAATCTCTTAAAACAAAATTTAAGAGAGACATTTTATTATTATAGGTAGGTAGAATTTGATAAAGGTAAAAAGAGCTAGCTTAGTGATTATTAGCCTAGCAACTTAACCACTTACGATCAGGTTGGTTATTAGATCGTCTGCCTACGAGGCAATAAAAAAGATAGTAAAATTGAAAATTTTGAGGTTTTCTTAAACTACTCCATAATATTTTGATTATTGCCTTGAAGGCTAAACCAAACTTGAAAAAAAAATTGTCGTGATTATTTTACACTCGTTTTCAAGATAACAATTCTGTTCTTTTATATGATTAATAGAATCTAATTTTCTAGCCTATATCGACGCCTGCAACGACAGGAGCTTTGAGTTTCCCAGCACCTGCAGAACTTTGCACTCTAACCTTCACGAATTTTACTACAAGATAATTGCATAAATTCATTCATTTTTTAGTCATTAATTACTAAATAACAACACGTACTGAATTCTTTATTTATTTTTTAATAACAACATACATATTTATTTACAAAATTCGTAAGTTTAAACTTAAATAATCCATCAAATCTTTAGTTTAATTTTACAAATAAGTTTGCCTTTAGGCAGCATCACATTTTCCGAGAGCATTATCATCCCCTCCTCTACAATATTAAGTATTTTTTATAATTAATGCTTAAATCTATATTATATACATATATTTTATTTATGTTTGTGGAGTAGTGTAAGTTAGTTTTTAGATTAGTTATTGTAAAGTTTTAATTGTTTCTTTTTTTTATTATCTATACATATTTATTTATAATCTTCTACTTCTTGTACGCTTCATCCTATCCATGTCTACCTATTCCACCAATGCCTGGTTTGCTGGAAGAAAACTCAAATATGAGTTAAGCTCGCCATTGTACCTGCTCTTTTCATGTTATTTGTGTTATGTTGCTTTTGTGTACAATAAAGAATAAGAATAAATCTAAACTATAGGTTGTGTTTTATCATCGATTGGTTCGACTTTGGTTTCTCCCGTCACGATTTGGTTGAGAGGGTTGTCATACCGGTTGTCACCTTCCACTTCGATTTTTCTTATAAGACTCCTCACTAGTAAAAGCAGGTATGTTTGGATCACTGAAAACAAAATAATTTTAAAGATTTTTTTAAGCGACGTGGATACGAGCCAATTCCTAATTGGAACGGGTATCAAATATCTTTTGAAGTGAATAGTAGGAAACATGGATAAACGCAACCTGATCGGGCGTGGTTACCTCATCGCCCTCTGAAATTTCAGGGGATACTGAAAAGTCGATATTTACTTACCTTTAAGGACCTTCCTCAAGTCTTGTTTGAAGAAGGACAATACATAACGTTCTGGGGATACCGAATATAATTGTAATTTGTTTATTTGTTATCATTCTGTTCTACTTTCTACATTACTTATGTTTCCAATGGCTCTTCTTTATCTTAACCTTATCCCATTCAAATGGGGTTAGCACAATATGCTATCTCTCCATTCATTCCCAATCTGACATAGGTCCTCTGTCACACCGCAAATTTTCATATTATCTTCTTTCACACAATACAACCATCTCTTTATTTATTTTTTTATTTAGATACACCAACAGCAGACATAAAAGACTTACATATATGAATTACATAATAACTGTTCTGATATGAATGCATATTATAGGTATACACGACATTTTTTTTATAACACATGGATTAAATACAAATATATTATGGAATAATCAACAAAACAAAATATGCAGACATATTTAAAACTTAGTAGTAAAACAAAGAATAATAAAATACGACAAAAGAATTATAAAATATAACTAAAACAATAGAAAATGTTACATGGGTTGTTGAAATGTTAAATGGACTTATAATGAGATATCTCTTCTTAGGACTTCCTCCCCTCTTACATCCATCCACTTTCAAACTCCACATTTGCTTTGTAACGTGATCCTCTACTCTCCTCTTCACATATGGACAAATTCCTTTTTCTTAACAAAATAAAGAGAAAATCTCTTACCTAATTCAACACAAGCAATAATACTAGTCTCGAGCACCAAACCAAAGTATTTCATTGAGAAACAGACTATTATCTGTAAGACGACGATTCCAACCATCGTCGTGATTGTGAAGTAGTAGAATCCTTTTATGTATGACACTATGCTCTGAAAAAGAAGAAAAATGTGAGTTTTATAAGAGCTATAAACTGTAATATTAACGCTATTTAATATTAACTTTGAAGACTAGGTACTTGGATAATGAATTTCCTGTGTCAGAAAACAGTTCATTATTGTGTTATGAACCGATTTTATGTATTTTTACGTTATTATTTAGACCTTTTTATGTTACTTGAGTGATTAATCACAACCAATGGGTATTTCTTCTTTTTATTCTCTTAACAGTAATGAAAGATTTTGTATAACAAAAACATTCTTTTTTTCAAGACTTTAAGTGCACCTGAACACAAGTCCATCTACAAGTCCAGGGTTTATAGAAGCCGTTACCTATCACTGTTAATTGGAAAAATATATATTTAACACGTTCGCTGCGACAAGAGGTGTAATCGGCCCGGATCATGACGACACGCGGTCTTTTAGACCCCAATTCCTCTTCACCCGCATGGAAGTTCACGTTTTTCGTTGCACCACAGGAAAGTTGCAAGAGGGATCATTTAGGCCTCGTATATCAACGTGTTATTTAAGTTTACAGAAACACAGCCATGATAACAAAACACGAGTACAGTAATTTAATATCATAATAATACTAAACCGACACTGATATAGTGTGATGCAAATTTATCGCATATGTCTAGTATTTATTATCTCGTGTTGAATAATTATTGAATGCATTCATTCATTTTAATAAGTACAAAATTGTACCTATACCAACCCATTACTGCCCACTGTTGGGCTCAGGTCTCCACAGAAGAGGGATTAGGCATAGTCCACCACGCTTGCCCAGTGCGGATTGGGAACTTCACATATCTTCAAAGGATTTTTAGAACCCTTTTCCGACATGCAGGTTTCCTCACGATGTTTTCCTTCACCGTTTTTAGCCAGTGGTGTTGTGAAAAATTGCACATAAATCTTTTTCACATTTAGATTTAGAGGTACAAGCCGACCGGACAAAATTGTACAATCCAAGTAAATGTGTTGGGGCTTGCAAGAAAATATCATAATATAAATAGATAACCAACGTAGTACAATAATATTTGTACCTATGTTTTTGACTATCGCAAACGGAAGTCTAAACATGCGAATGTTGAGACTGTGTACCTATAATTTATTTTTAAGAAAACTTTTTAAAAACAAGCTTTTAAGATCCTGGATATCATGTAGCAGTAGAGTGCTAGTTAATACCATAGAATTATTACATCTGGAATCAACATCATGAACAACAGAATGAAGCCAATTTAAATCGCACCGATCGCGCTTAACAACACGACATTTTGATTCAACATCAGAAATAACAAAGTGAAATTTTAAAGAACTTATGTGTATGTAATACTTTATTAGTGTGTTAAACGAATTGAGTGTCATCAGTACACTAACGCCACAATATCGTGTAGTTAAGCGCGATCGGTGCACTTTAAATTGGCTTCATTCTGTTGTTCATGATGTTGATTCAAGATGTAATAATTATATGGTTAATACAAGTAAAACGAGCCCAAGCACGGGTCTATCTTTAGCACAAGAGTTCCTATAACCACCTTCCGAATCCATCATCAGATCCGCGCCATTTTGTCATATTATTGCATTGTGCGTGCAAAATATCAGCTTAATCGGAAACCGTTACGTTTGTCAAATTTAGCTTGCAAGATTCCACTCGATTTCACATAGTTACATACAGTGCAAGTCAATATAAAGCTTTTAATGACTGACCTTATGAGCTCCGTAAATAAGTAAAACAGTCAATATGATTTCTAAGGAGGTTGTGGTTACGCAGAACTCCGACGGTAGGTTATGTCGCATGCTGTAGAAAAACAAATGGCCACCCATTCCTTCGTGAATTAAATAACTAAAGAAAGCCAACAAGTACATGTTGTAAGCCTGAAAAAAAAAACCGATAATTAATTATATTCTAGTAACTAGATGACTCCCGCAACTTCGTCTGCGTCACAAAGGGGTTCAAACAGTACTCGCAATGTTGTTATTTGCGCGGATCGCGTTGGGTATATTTTTTTGCGTTTTAGTCCGTCATAACTTCTCAACGAAAAGTCCGATTGGAATAAAACAAAAAGTAATTTACTTCTACATTAATAATCTTGATAACAAAATACTTAATTTGGATAAGGATTAATATAACGATACTACTTTAACGATTTTTATCTTCGGACGATTATTATTTTTTCGTGAACCGCTTTTATAGCGGTTATTGTGACTAAACTATGATAGTTAGATATATGCTCTCGCGGACTTTTTTTTAGATCTTCTTATGACCTAAAAACCCGTAGTACATCATATTTTTCTATTCTCAATAGTTTTTGCAGCGTACGCATAAATAGGTTTTCTATTATATACCTTGTGTTACAAATTCGATATTTTCATACGGATCCCTAATTTTTTTTCAAAATAAAATATAGCCTATAACCTTCCTCGATAAATGGACTTTCCAACAGTGAAAGAATTTTTGAAATCGGTTCAGTAGTTCCTGAGATTAGCGCGTTTGTTTTCCCGACGTTGCTAGCTCTCGTACTAATAAAAAAATGCTTCCACATGTAATTTGGCTTGAATGCCGATAGATGTCGTTGCTCTAAAAATGTTTAATGAAATTTATTATTTTTATATCCCGGTCCTCGGACATGATAGCACTATAATATATAGCCTATGTGTTGACCCGACTTCTAAGCAATATTCTTGCCAAATTTCAAGTACATCGGTGCAGCAGTTTTCGAGTTTATCGCGCACAAAGCTGACTGACTAAATGTATGGATTCTAAATCGCGCCATCAATATGTTCAACGGTTGTTAGACTTGGGAGAGTGTATTTTACAATGTTGACTTTTCAACGATTATATTATATGTATAGATTATAATAAAAATAAATAAAAAATTGGTTGTCTGTAAAGTCGGTATACAGGCGAAAGTTTTACGTGGCAATAACTCGGGTATGGTTAGCCCGCCTAAGAGCGAGAGAGACAGACATAAGAAGTGAAAGGCACGCGTGCCTCTCACTCGCTCTCATTGTGAGCGCATAACGTGAGCGGAGCGTAACGCAGTTTCTTGAAGTGTCACCCGGCAAACCAATTTATAAGACGTTGTCACGTCAAAAAATAAAATAGACTTTATTCAGACGAAAATGATTACAAACATATGTACATTACTAACAAAAATTAAACTTAATCTAAAGTCTGTGTGCCATTTATGGCCAAGGCCTCCTCCAGCTGACTCCATTGTTGCCGGTCAGTAGCAAATCTCGTCCACGTACTGCCAGCCAAGGTTTTTATTTCGTCCACCCAGCGTCTGGATGGACTAATTATAATAATATATGATAATTTATGATAACTTTTCATCTTTGAAGATGGATCCGTTTTTTGTCGGATCAATTTTTTCTAAGGTCACATTGTTAAGAAGGGAGTTGTACCTACGAGTATAGTCGATTCTGAATATTTAAAATTGGAACGAAAACACACAACCCACGGATAAATGAGAAACACATCAATCACAGACCTTAAGGGTTGTGAGACTCTCTGCCTCTTATTGCTACGAATCTTATGAAAGAAAAAAGAAAGAAAGAAAAACATTTATTTGTGACAAAAAAAGAAAAATATTCTTTTACAATTTTCACACGAAAAAGAAACACTTATTTGCCACAAAAAAGATACCCATCTCAGCTGAATGCCACAAGCAAGCAGAAAGCCAGTTGCAGCGCTGATTTTCAGACGGGCTCCGTGGGAGCCCTTTATAACCCGTAAAGTTATACACCGTAAAGTTATGCAAAACCGAAAATTTATTTTTTTATTTATTTATTTAAAGGAACATCAACAGTACAACATATTGAGAAGACACATTTTGCTTATTACAACTTAAAGTTATTCTAATATGTTTACCTATTACAGATGTCCACAACATTCATAGCATGCAATGTACTCCAACAAATAAAAAATAAAATAATTATAATGACAAATAAAATATTAAATTAAAATTAGAATTAGAACAAATGATATAAAAAAAATATTCGATTGCATAATTAAAATATCCACTTAACGCGTTATCCCGCAAATACAAGTTTCTTCAAACTGTAAATGGCATCATTGAATATGTCGAAGTTATATAATTGAATATGTCGAAAATGGATACTAACCAAATTTAAATATCCTATTACCAGCACACCTCTTCTCAAAGGCATGCAGAAACAGCATCTTGTCAAATTAGGAAGATCACAGTACATCGTCACTGTGTTTGATAATACAACGTGTAGTCTAATGTGTGGTTATATACAGACTGGCTATTTCGAATTATACGCGAACATTTTGTCCAATGGCCGTTTTAAATTATAGTCATCGGAACATGCATGAACTGCGGGCTTATCTCGTAAATTTTTATTCGCGATTGTTGTATATCATTACTAGCTGCCCCGCGCAACTTCGTCTGCGCCAATCTCAATTAAATGTCAACTATTCGATTTTTTCTCGCTGTAGATACCATTCTTGAACTTCATCGAGAATTTAAAAAAAAACAATTCCTAAAATTAATATAGCCTAAGTTACTCCTTATAACATAAACTATCAGCCATTGATATTCAGCCCGTCCAAATTCGTCTAGCCATTCCAGAGATTAGCCAGAACAAACAGACAGTGGCCACCTACCCGCTCCATCATCAGACCTTGACATTCATCCTCTACACAAAGATCTCATCAGGACGCTTCATTAGAGCCTAAACACGATGAGGTTATCTTGCTTATTGACGGAGTTCCCATAGCCACCTTCCAGCTCCATCATCAGACCTTGTCCAACTGTAAATCTAAACCAGTCTCGAATCTCCACGAACACACACAAAAAATTTCATCAAAATTGGTCCAGTCGTTTAGGAGGAGTTCAGTCACATACACATGTACCCAAGAAATACCTATATATATTAAGATTATCAGCCTGTAGACAGTACTATATGGAACTCAATGTTTTGAAACTTGTCACGCACCATCCAGCTATAGAATGAGCCTACTCAGTGTTCCCCAAGCGTTACGACTTGATCGTCTTCCAACGAGCTTTGAAGTCTTAAAAGGTTTATTTTTAAGCTCATACTCAGTGACCGAACCACGGCTGAGACCAGAACCCAGCACGAGGTTATGAGGGACGGCGCGACGCGTTACACACTCGGTATTCTTTCCGTTAAAGGTAGTCGTAGGTAAAGGCCCCGTATCCCATGACAATGCAGAGGTCCATGAGCGACGGTAAACACTTACGATCAAGTGATCAATTAGCTCGTCTATCTAAGCGGCATTATGGAAAACTAGCGGGCCCGCGCAACTTCGTCTACGCCATTAAAAGGTAGCCTGTGTTCGTCCTTAGGGTCTAAAGATTGTCTTTGCCAAATTTCATCAAATTCGGCTGGGAGGTTTAAGCAGGAAAGCGTGACAGACAGACAGACAGAGTTAGGTACTTTCGCATTTATTATCGCGCTGTGTGAAAGGGGGCTAGACGGAAAAAATCTTACAAGTTGTCACGACACGTTTTACGTTTTAGATGATTATCGAGTGGCGAGGTTCGGGGGAGGCCTATGTCCAGCAGTGGACGTCTATAGGCTGATGATGATGATGATTATAATTAATGCTTAAATCTAAACTATAGGTTGTGTTTTATCATCGATTGGTTCGACTTTGGTTTCTCCCGTCACGATTTGGTTGAGAGGGTTGTCATACCGGTTGTCTCCACTTCGATTTTTCTTATAAGACTCCTCACTAGTAAAAGCAGGTATGTTTGGATCACTGAAAACAAAATAATTTCAAAGATTTTTGGAACGAAGTTCGTTATCGCGCGTTGTGAAAGGGGGCTAGACGGAAAAAATCTTACGAAAAGTTGTCACGACACTTTTTTCGTTTTAGATGGTTATCGCTAGATGGCGGTGTGATCAAAATCTTTTAAAACACGTTCCTTATCGCGCGTTACGTTAGGAAAAAAGTATAGGATATCTTCTAATCAAAAGGAACTTCGTTCTATTCGGGTGTCCCATGACACCTCTCAAGTTTTTATATTAGTAGGGAGACAGTTTGAAATTGCAATACTTACCTACTGTATAATGAGTGGGACTACTAAACAATCGTATTCGTAAACGGTTTTACATAATAAGTTATATTTTTTCTAAATAACATTGTTTTTGTTTTTGTCACATCATGGGCGTATGGAAACTGGACACGAATGATAAGGGTGTACGAGATAACACAACTTCGCATTTGTTTTGCGAAATGCTTACGTTACATTTCCGTTAATAATGCTTTCAATATTCGAAGATATAGGTTTTTTTTAATCGAAATATTTGAATTTAAAAAAAAATAATTTTAGTAGCTTTCAAACGCACTAGTCGTCCCACGATTTTTAAATATTCTCATCGATGTCGTTGGTCTACCATTAATAAACCAGTATAACATCATTAACCTATGCCAGTCAAACTTGGGCTCTCAGGAATGAAGACGAGGTCAAGCTTGCAGTCTGCCAGCGGAAGATGGAGAGGAGCAGGAGAGGAGAACAGGGCGGGTCACATTTGTAGAATGGAACAACAAAGATGGACAAAGAAGGTTACCGAATGAGTACCAAGAGGAAACAAAAGAAATAGAGGCCGCGAGAGGAGGAGATGGCGAGACGTTTCCAACCAGATCATTGGACCTGACTGGATGCAGAAAGCACGAAATCGCAGCTGGTGGAAGGAAAAGGGGGAGACCTACGCCATTAAAGGCGACTTTTACCTCAAGAAATAATGAAACAATAATAATTCTAAAGCTACTTTTTAATTAAGTCAATAATTTGTTGTGATTAATTAGAAGATTCAAATATTTTTACATACATTTTATTATTCTAGTTGGAGGAAATAGCCGGATTCCCACACACCTCGCGGGTAGGATATGAGGGAGTTGAACCGAACTAAAACCTCCAACCGCTCACATACAGTGTCCGTACCCGACTGAAGCCAGAACCCAGCGTTGGGTTATGCGGGACAGCACAACGCATTACGCTCTACGGCCTCTTTGCTATCGCACTGCCTCCGGTCTACCATACCATAGAGATCAGTGTCTCCCATAGATTAATAAATGATCTACGTTGGATCATGTGGTGTTGATCGTAGTATCATTGCTTATTTCTGCTCAGAAGAAATTTTGGCCAGTTTATAATTATATCTGTTCTCATTTCCTCATTTATATACAATAATATTATTGTTTTTCGTGTGTATGAATAGAGATAAAAGTGTTGTTCAAACAGTACTCAGAATTTTACTACAAAAATGTTTATACTACGAGTTTATGTAAATTGTCTGGTTCTCGATAATAATTATAATTAAAAGTGATAATTATTATTTCTTTATCACTGTACTGTACTGTACCAACCCATTACTGCCCACTGTTGGGCTCAGGTCTCCTCAGAAGAGGGATTAGGCATAGTCCACCACGCTTGCCCAATGCGGATTGGGTACTTCACATATCTTCAAAGGATTTTTAGAATCCTTTTCAGATATGCAGGTTTCCTCACGATGTTTTCCTTCACCGTTTTAGCCAGTGGTGTTGTGAAAAATTGCACATAAATCTTTTCCACATTTAGATTTAGAGGTACAAGCCGGCCGGTTTTGTACCCGCGACCTCCCTTTATCACTGCATAGTATAAAACAAAGTCGCTTTACGCTATATGTCAGTTTCTATGTATGCTTAAGCTTTAAAAGTTCGCAATGGATTTTGATGCAGCTTTTTTAAATAGATAGACGGATTCAAGAGAAAGTTTTATGTGTGTTAAACATGCAGATTGTAATCTTCTATACTAATATTATAAAGCTGCAGAGTTTGTTTGTTTGTTTATTTGAACGCGCTAATCTCAGAAACTACCGGTCCGATTTCAAAAATTCTTTCATTGTTGGAATGTCCATTTATCGAGGAAGGTTATAGGCTTATTTTGAAAAAAAATAGATATCCGTATGAAAATATCGAATATGTAACAAAAGGTGAATAATCGAAAACCTATTTATGCATACGCTGCAAAAACTATTGACAATAGAACAAAATGATGTACTACGGGTTTTTAGGTCTTTTTAAGACAAACAATAAAGTCCGACAGCATATATCTAACTATCAAAGTTTAGTCACAATAACTGCTTTTATGTAAACCGATTTATGTAAACGTATGACAACGGAGGTCAATGTCAAATGTCAGTCAATGCGGCAATTCTTGAAATGTAAACAAACCAGACAAATGTAAACAACATTAGTTTATCAATATTTCCTTCAATACTGTGATATTTATAAATTAACGACAGTCTGTAATAACGATGGAAAGTTTTAAGCATCGGTGAAGAAAGTTGAAGGGTGCTACAGTAAAACATCATGTTTGTTTGGTCCTGAATTCGTTGAACTTGAAGCCAGTTCATAGGTGTGTAGTTATATATTCTCACTACAAATTAAATTCAGGAAAATTACTGAGACACAATTACGTTGAAGATTAATCTGGATATAATAGGATTTATATTGTAATTTAAAATCTAAAAAACTTCTTTGATTAACGTAAGTTTTACTATTTTAGTTGCCAACTACCTAGGTAGGTATTTGGCAAGCTGAAAACTTGGTCAATAGTTCTCCTGATAAACCCTCAGCTTTCTACCTTCAAGTTTTTTTTAATGTAGAGGTTCGTTCAGCCCGTCTATGCTTAGCGAGCCGAGTTGGGAGATACCAGGAGATTTAGGCACCAATTTTTTTGTCCGAACTGGTTTACTTTTTGACGACAACAAAAATGAGCATATCTTCAATGTTGAAAAATAATATTATATTTCATTTCATTTTACTGCAGAGGACGTTGAATTCGATTTGAATCAGTATGGTACAAAAATTAATATGTCCGCAAGCAGTGATTTACAATGACGTATATCCGATGACTCGTATGCAATCAGTTATCATGGTCTGGTCATTTGTTTTTGCTCGTAGCGTAATAGATAACCGTTCCTGTATAGTCATGTGTACAATTGGTATGTCTATGAGTCATTCTCGGGAAAAGTGGCCAATTTAAATGGGATAGGTACTTAAAATCTCTCACGGAGTGGACATAATGCGTCATGAAGAATATAAAATAACCGATATTACCTTAAGAGAACTAGTTATCATTACAATTTATTATAACAGTAACGAAATGTTGGATTTCGAGTCATCATCATCAGCCTATAGACGGCCACTGTTAGACAAAGGCCTCTCCCAAACCTCGACAAAACGACCAGTCCTGCGATGTCTGTGTCCAGTGACACCCTGCGATCCTGACGACCATCTTGTGGAAGATCTGACGCTCTGATCAACCATTCTTTCTTGGCATTGTGTCATTTCGAGTAATTTGGTAACCTCAAAATTACAGGTCAAAATGCAAGTAGTTCTACCAACTGTGGAGAAGTTTCTTATGCTTTATTCGTTGCGAGCTGGCTCATTAACAGTGTTATTATGGACTTTGGTTAGTATTTAACCATGGTATGGTATAGAATATAGATATTTAAAAAATATGATTTTAAATTTCTTTAAACACGCGCGGTTATCTACATCACTTACATTATTACTAAACGGGTTCTTACCACGATTATTTTTAATTGAGCGGTCCCGGCAAACGAACGAGAAAGAGGGTAGACAAATTTGTCTACTCTTAAATGACTTACCCGCAGTTCCTCAGTCTTCCCGTGATCATGGCGCTTGAAACAGTGCTGATATATCGGGACCGCTCAATTAAAAATAATCGTGGAACCCGTTTAGTAATAGTGTTAGTAATATGATTTTATTTTTACTTGTCTTTGCTTTTACTCCCAACACGTTTTTTTAAGTTGGAGAAAATCGCCAGACTCCCATACGTCCCGATGTGCATAGGAGGGAAATGAACTAATAGTTTTGTAATAAGAGTAGTACCTACTAAGAGTTTAATATCTCCAATTTCAGCTCCGTTCGTTCCTATCCCTTACTTTTTTCGTGATAGCAACACTAAAGATCTTCGCTTTCCGCCATTTTCCTTTTGGGGGACTTCTTGTGGACGCTTCGTTCAAGGACTACGATCCGATAAACGTTGACAATGTTTACACTGTGTACGGTTGTTACATATGCCTGATCGTGTCTGAGGCATTCCTGTTCTTCCATATGACCTATTTGGTTGTTGGGTTGTATACTGTAAGTCTAGCTTTTTAGAACCTAAGGTTAATGATTACCTGGACGATTGCACAAAGTGGGAATGAGTTGCTCGCCAAGGTCATTTCATTATCATTTACCTTTTTTTTGTATATTTTAGGTAAAATTGTATAATACTATTAAAATACTTAAAAAAAAAAATGATCATATTACAAAAAAGACATGACCGCTGAGTTTCTTGCCAGTTCTTTTCAGGACGGTGGCTACAATTATTATTTTTTGTGTCCGAACTGGTGGTAGCTTTTAAATTTGGACGTCAACAAGAATGAGAACGTCATCAATGTTGAATATAAAGTATTTCATTTCATTTCTACTAGCTGACCAATACCGTTCGCGTCACAACGCGGTTATGACCAATTTTTTTAGGTTATTTTACCTTGATTTACATTATTGGACTTTTAGTACGGATTTCTATATTTCTTTGAAAATATCAGATAGGTCATAGCCATCCTCGATAAATGGACTATCGAACACTGAAACAATTTTTCAAATCGGACCATCGTTTTCCGAGTCCTGAGCGTTCAAACAAACAGGTTTTAGCTTTATAACATTAGAATAGATTAGTACATTAATGTCGTGGCCTAGTGGTCGAAGCGCGTCCTTCCGAACGGGAGGTCGCGGGTTCAAATCCGGCCGGCTTGTACCTCTAAATCTAAAATGTGAAAAATATTTATGTGCAATTTTTCACAACACCACTGGCTAAAAACGGTGAAGGAAAACATCGTGAGGAAACCTGCATGTTGGAAAAGGGTTCTAAAAATCCTTTGAAGATATGTGAAGTCCCCAATCCGCACTAGGCAAGCGTGGTGGACTATGCCTAATCCCTCTTCTGAGGAGACCTGAGCCCAACAGTGGGCAGTAATGGGTTGGTACAGTACACTATACCTATATTATACCAGATTCTACATCTCTCTAAACGATACTGTCTAATTACAATAACTTGTGTTTTAATTACAGGAAAAGTCGCGCATGTTCGTTCCTTATTTAATATGTCGATTTATAACATGGCTGTTAGAAACATCATGTCTCTTCGCTTTATGTCTGATCCATAGACTCCTCATCGGATGGTACTTGTTGATGCTATTCTTTATCAGTAAGTTTAAACTTGATGTATTTATTAGCAAGTCAATGTTCTTAATACTTAGGTGTACCTTTTTGTTTGTGGGACTTAATGGTACTGAAAGGAAGTTAGGTATCAACTCTACAGGGTGATTTGTTAGAGAGGGTACATATTGCAGGAGGGTGATGAGTACTCTGTTCTAATACGGAATATTGCAAAAAATAGGTAAAATTACAAAATATTTTTTTTTTTATCTAATTTCGACAAAACTACCTCAAACATAAACAATTTCGGCTTAAAGAGTGTTGACTAATGACCTCTAGTGATCTCGCGCACCCCACACCTCCGCCACACCCATCAGCTGTCGAAAAACCATCATTTTGCAAGAATTTTAGATATTTTTAAGTTGCGATTACTAAGGCATTAAGCCATATTCTTTGGTAATAATATTTTTACTGGTCGTATATAACCATCAGCTACCATGACCTTCAATATGTACCCTCACTAGGAAATCACCCTGTATAACTTTGGAAATTATTCTTACTTTAATTGAAGAGGATCACGTTCAGACATTTTCTAGTCGAAGTTGTTGTATAAACAGTGAATACTTTTTGGAACGAAGTTCCTTATCGCGCGTTATCGAAAGGGGGCTAGACGGAAAAAAATCGTACGAAAAGTTGTCACGACACTTTTAAAATTGTCACGACACCTTTTTTGTTTTAGATGATTAGCGCTAGATGGCGCTGTGATCAAAATCTTTTAAAACACGTTCCTTATCGCGCGTTACGTTATAAAAAAATATATAAGATATCTTTTAATCGAAAGGAACTTCGTTCTATTCGGGTGTCCCATGACACCTCTCAAGTTTTTTATTGCCTCGTAGGGAGACGAGCTCTCGCTACCAGGATCGTAATCGGTTACCGCTCCGTTGCTTATGGACCTCTGCATTGTCAGGGAACACTTTGGGGCCGGGGTAATTTGAAGAAGGATAGGTTAAAACGCTCGGAAAACGCCGAAGGAAGCTCATTTCATAGCAGATGGAGCTTCCATGTGCTATGAAGCTTAAAAAATATGATTTCCATGTCGTCGCCTCAGTGCTTGTTTGGTCAATCTGCACTCGAGCAAATTTTACAGGAGACAGCAAACAAGCACGGAATTTTCGTTAAGTGCCGTGTTGAGAAAAAAATTGAAATGAGATTTTTATTGTTTTAGAATTGAATATTTTAAAAAATATTTTACCAGCCGGATGGAAATTTTATTCTTTATAATACTGCATTAAAAAGTCATTTTCGTAAAAATTGTCAGATTGACCAAACAAGCACTGAGGCGACGATGTTATATTTTTCATTAAAAAACGAATAAAACATGATTCAAGCAGTTACATTTCTGTTCCAGTCCTAGAGTTCTACTCCTTCATTGTGGTGTACAGTTACTACGCTTTTTTACTGGATTGTGAAGCATTTTTATGTAGCAAAAGTCAAATGTCTATTAAATATTCTGAAGACTAATTTGCTGTTTGTTTGTTAGTTATTTTGAATTGGAGTTTTTTTCTTAGACATCATAATACAGAAATAATTGGCAATCGTATGGGTCTTTTTCTACGTTTTGCATGTTTTTTTTTTTTAGTTGGAGGAAATCACCGCGGGGCGGGTGGGGTATGTGGGAGTTGAACCGCGCTAAAACCTCCAACCGCTCACACTCAGCGTCAGAACCCAGCACGGGGTTATGAGGGACGGCGCGACGCGTTACGCCCAAGGCACTCTTTCCCGTCGCGCCGCCCCCTACGTTTTGCATGAAGCGTAATAATATGATATTCGTTGCAAGGTTTGGGGGAGGCCATGTCCAGCAGTGAGCGTCTACGGGCTGTTGACGATGATGTTGATTAAAATATGGATTTCATCGTAATGGACCGAATGGTTGACTGGTAACCATTTCAGACGAATGTCTTAAATGTAACCTCTACTTCTCACTTACTGACTGCTGCAACTTATTTTTTTTTTTATTGCCACGCAGGCAGACGAGCTAACGGCCTGATCGTAAGTGGTTACCGTCGCTCAAGGACCTCCGCATTGCCAGAAGACACTGCGGGGCCGCTGCCTACGGTCTACCCTTAAGGACTCTCTTCAAGCCTCGTTCGCAAGCTTCTTTCGAAAAGCAACATTATCATTGCTGTAGTAGGTATTGTATTATGTTCCGAAATCAAAGTTAAACGAGAGGAGATAGTAAAATCAGATTTTTTCGACAATGATGTTATTAAATGAAGCCTGACCATTATCCGGGACGAGTTACGTTTTAGGTAGGTACAGAAGAAGTTTGAACTGATAGAGAGATTTCATCAGAGCTGTGACAGGATTAAGACTCCCATTATTGAAAAAAACAACTTTAAGAGATAGGTACATTATTATTAAGTGAATTAAAAAGTTGCAATATTTTTGTAACAAGAAAACGAATGCAATAATGCAGCGTATCGTTACCACACCAAAATACTCGATACATACAACGATTGGTCAACCTTATCTCTTCCTATCAGATAAACGATAAACGAAACTAATGCGGTCGGCTTGATTCATAACATATTTATATTCAAAACACGTACAATTAGTCGTATTAGGAAAAATCAATAGGTTTTTTTGTAAAATATGGTGTTCACTTTGCCGAGGTTCGCGCGATGCTGTTTTTGTCTGCCGTTGAGAATCGGATCGTTGCTCATCGGATATTTTTCGATAGTAAGTACCTGTGATAAGTAATTAATAGAATATGGTACTTAAAATGTATCGAATTGATTAAAAAAGTACTATTTGGGTATGTTTACCTACATCACTAATGTGAAGAGAAAAGAAAAGTGCCTTAATATCTATTTAGAGCAAAAGTAATTGTTGTAGGTTTTAAAGTGTGTCACAAAAAAACAATTGTTTTCTTTAAAAATAAACCATTTACTTAATTAAGGATTAAAATTTTGTTCTAGCTAATATTCTATTCAATAATGTGAACCTTTTATGTACTTTCTCGGCAAAGTTTCATTAGGCAGTTTCCGGTTCTTGCTATCCTTTTAGAAAACGGAAGTGAGATACCAGACTAAAAAAATAATTCTCCCTTTATTTTGTTTTACTTATACCTAATCAAAATTTTACGAATGTGGAACTGTTCCTAAGACTTACACAGATCTCATAATATTGCGTAAATGTCGTCAAAAATATTTATAAAATCTTCATCCTTTCGTTTCACAGATATTCGCGTGTATCGTATTGGGTTTGATTTCCTGGTTCATCTATCGCATTGCGTTGATTGTAGAAAGAAATAAAACTAACCCCAATGTGGAACACACACAAGAAGAAGTGGAACAACATGCAGTAGCTTTATACTTGGCCTTCAGTTATGCTATCCTTGTTTTCATTTATTATTTTGTAATCAGTATATTCTTGATTTACGGGGCCCACTCGGTAAGTCTAAAACAAAATTATCACACTAAACTGTAGGTATAATATGACAGTATTCTGAAGAGACAATTTTTATTAAAATTGTATATTAATTAACATAGTAACAGTGTTTCTATTCTTACTTAAGAAAACCAAAGAAATAATTTAAATTAGTAACTGTACATTTAGACACTATTTATCATCAGATTAATCCTCAATTTGATCTATTATTTTTTACAGAAAAATCCAAAATATCTACGAATATATTTCAAATCTGCGCTATTCTTACTGGTTTTGGCCATTGCTTTGGTTGTAATATCGTGTATTTTGTTGGGCGTAAATAGCGATATTCCTTTGCTGGTTTGGTGTGGTAAGTTGTTAGTAATATATAAACTACGATTACAGATACTTTGAAATATGATTCAATGTTAATATAAATGACTGACCATCAGAGTAATTAAAATCATGTTTTGTTTGTTGCAGTTGTTTTGTTAATAAGCACCATTGTAGTTCGAAGCACTTATTTGGAAATGGAAGATGAGAATAAGCCAAAGGTGTATGAAATGCAACGTTTACATAATACGAGACCGTCAGCACTTTATGCATGAAATAGATGAGCATACGAGCGTTAAATTGAGCATTAATAACATACATATTAATGCTGAATTTCATATGATTTTGGAAAAATATTATTTTCCATTTTTTTCGGGCTGAATAACAACAATTACTAGAAGAAGACAGTGCTTCACTGCACTGTTGGAGTTACAAAGAATTATTATTAATAACGACAGTGATCACTTATCATCAGTATCATCAAGTCGATAGTTTCGCTAACATTTAGTGTATAAACATTATAGAAGTATTTCAATGTTTATAAGGAGAACATTCATAAGTATGTAATGCGTCTTAATATGAGGTTTGATTCAAGTATGCTTCTTTACACATAAATTACAAAAATAGAGAAACAAAAAATTAGGGTTTTGTATTATTTTTAGTATTAAATGTGACAAATAAATAAAAATGTTATGTACTACTTACTTTACTGAGTTTACTGCCTGTTTTTAAATAAGCAATAATAGTTTTTACTCGACAAGTAGTAAGTATTTACCTAAGTGTGGCTTTCTTGATGTTCCAATAAAGTGTTTTAATATATTATATTGCATTCTACAGTAAATATTTTATTTCATTTGAAAAAAACATCGTTCAATCGTATTTAGTTTAGTAGTATATAATGGTAATTGTGTTTAATAGAAGTACTTTATTTAGTTGTTAAGTAACCAAGTAACCATAACTAGCAGTTAAGGAGCTATTTATTTAGAATATTATAAAAAGAAAGAAAATCATAATCACTAAACAATTATTCAGAGTATAAAGGCAAGCACTAATGCAATGCAAGCAAGAAAATTACAGAAAAACTGGAAAAAATCGAAAGTTTATCATGGAAAATTAAAGGTATGGTAACCCTCTGAGAAACGTCAAACCTTTCAATGTCAAACTGATGTATTATGCTACCATGTTAGATACATTTTTCTAAAGATTGTAAATTTATTGCTTTCTCTGTCGTGCTACGTGTAAAAAGGATTTTACGTCTCTTTCAGACTTGTGAAGATTAAAATCCAGTAATGCCACATGTATTTTGGCCTCATTATCAAATTTATTGCATCGGTTTCAGAAAAGCAGCGTTTCTTTTATTGATGAAAAAGAATTGAAATATTGTCGCCAATTAATTAATTTAACGGCCCAGTTATTTATGGAGTATACACCAATGCGCAAATAAACTCAAAATGTCGAACAAATACGGTCAAACGTCTAATGTTTCTGTTCAAAATCAGGTTCGTTTGCATCGTGGATAAAACATAGTTTATTTAACAAAATCACAAGTTATGTACCAAATAATGCGAAATAAACGATTTGAAATAGAAAAATACGCTTTTGATTTTATTACTTTCAGCTTATAAGATGGATAAACGACGCGGGAATGGCAGAGGGTGGCAAAAAGGCGGATTTGCTCAGAAAAACCATAGAAGTATTATTGCACCAGGGTTCTACAATGATTCCTGTGTATATGGAGAACATACTGAGCTATATCAGCGATAAAAACACAGACGTGAAGAAACAAGTCGCGTATTTTATCGAAGAATTAAGGTAGGGTTGATAATTTCCTCTTTGAAAGGGTTGATGGTACAATTCTTGTAATAGCAGTAGTAATGATTTGTTTTAAATTTAATCTTGAGTAGAGTAATAGATAAATGTGACAGAAAAATGTTTGAGATGGATGTTTCAGTATGACCAATATATCTGACAAACATGAAGTTGTAATGGGCTATTTGTCTGAAGCAACTGGATCTAAATAGTTTGGGAATAATTGAAAAATATTATGGAGAATTTTTCTACCAGTAGGCTAGTAGTAAAATCAATCAATTCAAATATTCTAAATTTAAATAGTTTCATTTTTTTACAAAAGCTAGAAATTTAGAATAATTCAAAAAAAAAAAAAATCCATTCTATAATCAAATTTCCTTGCAGCAAAACACATTCAGAATACCTACCAAAGATCGTTCCGCAGTTACGTCTGCTCCTACTAGACCCAGTGATAGCGGTACAGAAGAGAGCTATCCAGGCCGCCAGTATAATGTACCGTAACACTCTGATGTGGATCTGCAACGGTGAAGCCGAGGTATCGGACATGAAACTGGTGTGGGAACATCTTACCGAGTTGAAGGTGTGTTGTGATCTTCTATACAGTTGCTGCAATTTTGCTAGAAGGAAACATTCATTTGAACATGAATCAAAATGTATTCAAAATATTTTTGGCCTCACATTGTTATCAACACTTCTAAAATCTTGAACCATTTTCTTAATCTCATTCTCCTCATCATGTGTGATTAAAATTCACATTAAATCAATATTATCGAAAAAAGCTATTTATTACTATTTAGTGACTATTTTGATGATAAAGATGCATGGATTGTCAAGGCTTGATCTTGTGTAGGTATAATTTATGTCGATGTTGATTCCTATCCGTAGATAGGTAATTATATTATCTGTTGTCTGAGTTCTTGTCCTCTCACAGTAACTATTGTAATTGTATTGTATTGAGTAATATTAATTTGAATTTACTATGCTTAATATTATTTGTTAAGTTAAGTAACTATATCTGTTTGATTTATTATTTTCTATTATTTAATTGTTTTTTTTTATTGCATATTTTTTTATTTTAATTATTTTAAAATGACTATTGTTACTATAATGCTTAGTACTATTTATTAAGCTGTTGTAGTGCTGCTGGTGTTTTCCATGGATCCGTCGAGCATGGTTATTGAAACGCCAGATGAACAATTCACAATTTATTGATGATTACAGTGATGACGTAATTACTAATGCGCAAGTGAACCGTGTCGCGAGATGTTGATCGTAGCAGCGCTTCGATCCGACTGTCCCATTCCTTCCAAATGTGTTGATTTATATAGGCACACCCCCACCTCGCCTGTTTTGTAGGGTGGTGCGATCACGTTGCGTTTGCACGTGGCTTCGGATTGGATTGTTGGAAATTGGCTGTTGCTGTAGATAATATTATAGACACTCTCCTCCGACACGGCCACCCTGCGAAAAGGTCGCCCTCGACCTAAAATTAACAATGTATTACAAACATAAATGAGGAGGCACCTGTCCTCAACTCATGAACGAGGAGGCCCCTGCCCTCAACTCATGAACGAGGAGGCCCCTGCCCTCAACTTATGAACGAGGAGGCCCCTGCCCTCAACTCATGAACGAGGAGGCCCCTGCCCTCAACTCATGAACGAGGAGGCCCCTGCCCTCAACTCATGAACGAGGAGGCCCCTGTCCTCAACTCATTGTGTATTTTGTGTTTCACCACCGCGTTCCGTAGCTCCGCTTTCGTGTGGTCTAGGTGCGAGTCGTAATTGATCGTGGGCCGCTTTCTTTGGCCGTCCGCGCCCAGTTATTTTTTTAACTAGATATCGGTCGTTCGGTAGTACTTTCCAAATCACGTAGGCGTCTGGATATTTCAGATCAAGACCAATTCGGGATCTAGGGTTAGTTTTAAACAGTACTAAGTCTTCCTTCTGAAATCGTTTTACTTTTGCTTTTCCTTGGTCGAATCTTTGTTTATCTTTTTTACTTTGTATTTCAGTTCGCCTTTGTATGTATTGATCCAATTGTTCGCGGTTAATAGTGGCTTCTTGCATGTTGATTAAGGGCATTAGGTCTGGTGGTACTGCACATTGTCTTCCAGTGAGAGCTTTGATTGGGCTTACGTTTGTTGTCTTGTTCTTGGTGCAATTTATGGCTAATTGGAGTGCTTCGAGTCCATTCTTCCAATTTTCTGTCTCGTAATTACGAATGATGGTTAGCCCATTTTTTACTACGGCCATCATTCGTTCCACTTGTCCGTTGCTTCTACTGCAACCTGGAGCTATGAAATGCTGATGGATATTATTAGTTTCACAAAACTTTTCAAATTCTGCTTTGAAGGCGGTGTCTTGATCACTAATTATTTGTCTTGGAGCTCCAAATAAGTAAACAATGTGCATAAGCGCCAGAAGCATCGTTTTAGCTGTTTTATTGGTTGCGTATGTTAAGGTGACGAATTTGGTGTACGCATCGATAATGACGATAACGTATTCGTAGTGATTGTTTCTTCTGGTGAGATGTCCAGTAATATCTATATGGATGGTGTCAAATGGCACAGGGTTTTTGTCGATCGGGTACATCTGTATTTGCTTGGCACCGGAAGAATTCTTACTTGTTTTGCATATTACGCAGTTATCGATGAATTGTTTTACCGTCTCAGAAATATTTGGAAACCAGTAATTTTCTTGGATTTTGGCGAGTGTCTTGTCCCATCCGAAATGTTTTAAGGCGGTATGGTAAGCATTAATAATACTCCACTGGTACGATTTTGGAACCACTTTTTTCCATTTTCTACAACCAGGTTCGTCTGTGGTGTGATAACGTTCTAGAACATCATTTTTCAAGCGGTATTCTCCCATTCTTGTGTTTTGTTCCAATTTTCTTATAATTTGTGCCAGGTCCTCGTCCCGCCTCTGTTCTACTTTAAGCCAGGTATCTATGTTTTGAGCCAGGTGGATGCATGTTGTGGGATTGCGACTGAAACAATCTGCGTGCTTCATTTGATGTCCTTGACGATATTCGATTTTAAAGTCATAGTTCTGAAGAACCGACCACCACCTATGAATTCTGGGTAAGAGTTCATGTTTGTTTGCTGATGATTTGACTGCGTTACAATCCGTGACAATAGTAAAAGTTCTTCCGTACAGGTATTGCCGGAAGTGTTTCACAGCTCTTACTATTGCTAGTGTTTCTAACTCGTAGGAGTGATAATGACTTTCTGGTTCGGTAGTTCTCATACTCATATAAGCAATTACATGCTGTCGGCCGTCCTGAGTCGGAATTAGAATTGCACCCAGTCCATAGCTGCTCGCATCCGTGTGTAATTCGGTACTAAGTCCTTCTTGGAAAATGTTGAGAACCGGTGCTGAGGTTAATCTTCGAATGATATCGAGTCTCGCGTTTTCGCATTCAGCTGTCCATTGGAATACGGCGTCCTTTTTTAGAAGGTTGTGCAGTGGTATTAGTCGATCCGAAAATGAGGGTATGAAGCGCCTGAAGTACCCGGCTAGACCACAAAATTGGCGTACCTGTTTCACTGTTTTTGGTACTGGAGATTTTTCTAGCGCTTCTACTTTTCTCGGACTTGGCCGAACTGTACCATTAGAGACAACGTTCCCCAAATATTCAATTGAGGTTTTGAAGTATGAGCACTTCTTTGCATTCACGGTAAATCCAGCTTTAGCGAGAGCTGCTAAGACTTTGTCCAAAGTTTGTAACCCTTCATCGATTGTTTTACACTTCATTAAAACGTCGTCCATGTAAATCAAAATGTTGTCCAATAACGGTCTTAGCGCAGTCGATATGGCACGCTGAAATACAGCCGGCGCATTCATAAGGCCAAACGGCATCCTGGTATACTCATACAGACCGTCTGGCGTGATAAAGGCAGTTTTTGGAATTGATTCCGGCTCAATTGGTATTTGATAAAAACCTTGTACCATATCTAAACTGATGAAGTACATTGCATCGGATAGGCGATCTATCTGGTCCGAGATGATAGGTAATGGAAACTTGATAGGAATAGTATTCTTGTTCAGCTCTTGATAGTCTGTTCACATTCTGTCTGGTCCGTTCTTTTTCTTTACTAGAATCACAGGACTTGCAAACTCAGATGTACTTTCTCTGATAATTCCATTTTCAATGAGCTCTTTGACAATTTTCCCCAGTTTTTGACGCTCCACGGGAGCCATTCGGTAGGGTCTTCGAGATACCACCTTATGAGGATCTTTTAACCTAATCTGCAGTTTTCCAGTGGTAACTTCTTTTTTAGGCATACTTGTTGTGAAGATCTGCTCATATTTTGATAAAATTTGTTTCAATTTATGTACGTGATCTTCCGTTTTTAAGTCGGTGTCCAAATCTGTGAAAGGGTCTTCAACCGCAGTAAAGTTTGCAATGCTGTGCTCCCTTAGCACTGTGGCTCCGCCGGCATCTGTTATAAGTATGCTCAATCCAGTTCCTTTAATTATCTCTGCTCCAATCAGAAGTCCGCAAGGTATTTCATGGTCCTCTACTATGTGGAATACAATTTCCAAGAAAACGTTATTGATGGCACACCTTACATAAACTCTTTGACAGGAAAGGACTGGAACGCATTCTCTCCCAATTCCTTTGAGCAATAGAGTACAATCTTCACGTTTTCCAGGAATGGATAAACTGACAGAACGCCTTATTAAGGAACGAGCAGCTCCACTGTCATATAACGCTATAAACCTCTGGTTATTAACGTCAACAATCATTGGAGTCATCATCTCCTCTTCTTTTATGACTGTATTAATTTTGTCGGCCTCGTCACTCATTTTCTTGAAACATGTTGGCTCTGTGTGCCCCATCTTATCGCAGTAATTGCATTTTACCTTGATTCGCTGGATACGGTTAGCGTGGTCTGTACTTAACAATGGATTCGGATCACCGGTTGTATTGTCTTGATTCCTGCAATGTACCTGGATATGTCCTGGTTTGCCACACTTAAAACAAATTTTTGCGTTATCTCTATAGTATCTTGTTCTTTGTCGCTTCTGAGGCGGTTCGTCCTGTTCATTCTCATGGTGTTTTACTGTCGAAACCACGGAAATCAGCTCTGGTACAGTAGAGCATTTACTGGACAGCAGGCGAAAACGAAGAGATTTATTGTCGATGCAACCTATAATGGCTTCTACAGCATCCTTCTCTTTATCAGCATTGACGATTCGTTTCCAAATATTCCAGGCTTGAGTGATAGATTCCGCCGGATTTGCCATGTCAAAATTGAATCTTCGTAATTTTAGTACCTCATTTGAATATCGTGTTTCCGGTTCGAACGTTTGTATCAATGCCTCACGCATGTCGGACCATATTGGTGACTTCACTAGCCAAGTATCTCCAATATGTTTAGCTCTCCCTTGTAGTAAGGATGTAATTTTCGAACAGACCTCATAATCTGTCAGTTGGTAATGATTCTTTGCATTGTCCACGTGCTCACACCATTCCTTCACAAGTACGTCGCCATCGGGGTCGAACGGTGCAATGTAAACATCACTGAGTCTTTTCCGTTTGACTGACGCTTGATTTAATAGACCCAAAATGAAATCTTGGCCATTTTGCTGGTTCAGTTGCTGTTGCTTGGACAGGCCTTCCAGGAAGTTCGTTAATGTAGATAGCAATCCGATATCGGTAGTGGCGTCTTCAGATTTTTTGGCGTGGGCTGTTGATGCCTTATTGATCCCACTTCTGATGTCGGGAACTGGGTTCCGCGAGTTCCGCTGGAGAATCGGCGAGGCCGCCCGAGATCCATCATTGCTGCTGGTGTTTTCCATGGATCCGTCGAGCATGGTTATTGAAACGCCAGATGAACAATTCACAATTTATTGATGATTACAGTGATGACGTAATTACTAATGCGCAAGTGAACCGTGTCGCGAGATGTTGATCGTAGCAGCGCTTCGATCCGACTGTCCCATTCCTTCCAAATGTGTTGATTTATATAGGCACACCCCCACCTCGCCTGTTTTGTAGGGTGGTGCGATCACGTTGCGTTTGCACGTGGCTTCGGATTGGATTGTTGGAAATTGGCTGTTGCTGTAGATAATATTATAGACACTCTCCTCCGACACGGCCACCCTGCGAAAAGGTCGCCCTCGACCTAAAATTAACAATGTATTACAAACATAAATGAGGAGGCACCTGTCCTCAACTCATGAACGAGGAGGCCCCTGCCCTCAACTCATGAACGAGGAGGCCCCTGCCCTCAACTTATGAACGAGGAGGCCCCTGCCCTCAACTCATGAACGAGGAGGCCCCTGCCCTCAACTCATGAACGAGGAGGCCCCTGCCCTCAACTCATGAACGAGGAGGCCCCTGTCCTCAACTCATTGTGTATTTTGTGTTTCACCACCGCGTTCCGTAGCTCCGCTTTCGTGTGGTCTAGGTGCGAGTCGTAATTGATCGTGGGCCGCTTTCTTTGGCCGTCCGCGCCCAGTTATTTTTTTAACTAGATATCGGTCGTTCGGTAGTACTTTCCAAATCACGTAGGCGTCTGGATATTTCAGATCAAGACCAATTCGGGATCTAGGGTTAGTTTTAAACAGTACTAAGTCTTCCTTCTGAAATCGTTTTACTTTTGCTTTTCCTTGGTCGAATCTTTGTTTATCTTTTTTACTTTGTATTTCAGTTCGCCTTTGTATGTATTGATCCAATTGTTCGCGGTTAATAGTGGCTTCTTGCATGTTGATTAAGGGCATTAGGTCTGGTGGTACTGCACATTGTCTTCCAGTGAGAGCTTTGATTGGGCTTACGTTTGTTGTCTTGTTCTTGGTGCAATTTATGGCTAATTGGAGTGCTTCGAGTCCATTCTTCCAATTTTCTGTCTCGTAATTACGAATGATGGTTAGCCCATTTTTTACTACGGCCATCATTCGTTCCACTTGTCCGTTGCTTCTACTGCAACCTGGAGCTATGAAATGCTGATGGATATTATTAGTTTCACAAAACTTTTCAAATTCTGCTTTGAAGGCGGTGTCTTGATCACTAATTATTTGTCTTGGAGCTCCAAATAAGTAAACAATGTGCATAAGCGCCAGAAGCATCGTTTTAGCTGTTTTATTGGTTGCGTATGTTAAGGTGACGAATTTGGTGTACGCATCGATAATGACGATAACGTATTCGTAGTGATTGTTTCTTCTGGTGAGATGTCCAGTAATATCTATATGGATGGTGTCAAATGGCACAGGGTTTTTGTCGATCGGGTACATCTGTATTTGCTTGGCACCGGAAGAATTCTTACTTGTTTTGCATATTACGCAGTTATCGATGAATTGTTTTACCGTCTCAGAAATATTTGGAAACCAGTAATTTTCTTGGATTTTGGCGAGTGTCTTGTCCCATCCGAAATGTTTTAAGGCGGTATGGTAAGCATTAATAATACTCCACTGGTACGATTTTGGAACCACTTTTTTCCATTTTCTACAACCAGGTTCGTCTGTGGTGTGATAACGTTCTAGAACATAATTTTTCAAGCGGTATTCTCCCATTCTTGTGTTTTGTTCCAATTTTCTTATAATTTGTGCCAGGTCCTCGTCCCGCCTCTGTTCTACTTTAAGCCAGGTATCTATGTTTTGAGCCAGGTGGATGCATGTTGTGGGATTGCGACTGAAACAATCTGCGTGCTTCATTTGATGTCCTTGACGATATTCGATTTTAAAGTCATAGTTCTGAAGAACCGACCACCACCTATGAATTCTGGGTAAGAGTTCATGTTTGTTTGCTGATGATTTGACTGCGTTACAATCCGTGACAATAGTAAAAGTTCTTCCGTACAGGTATTGCCGGAAGTGTTTCACAGCTCTTACTATTGCTAGTGTTTCTAACTCGTAGGAGTGATAATGACTTTCTGGTTCGGTAGTTCTCATACTCATATAAGCAATTACATGCTGTCGGCCGTCCTGAGTCGGAATTAGAATTGCACCCAGTCCATAGCTGCTCGCATCCGTGTGTAATTCGGTACTAAGTCCTTCTTGGAAAATGTTGAGAACCGGTGCTGAGGTTAATCTTCGAATGATATCGAGTCTCGCGTTTTCGCATTCAGCTGTCCATTGGAATACGGCGTCCTTTTTTAGAAGGTTGTGCAGTGGTATTAGTCGATCCGAAAATGAGGGTATGAAGCGCCTGAAGTACCCGGCTAGACCACAAAATTGGCGTACCTGTTTCACTGTTTTTGGTACTGGAGATTTTTCTAGCGCTTCTACTTTTCTCGGACTTGGCCGAACTGTACCATTAGAGACAACGTTCCCCAAATATTCAATTGAGGTTTTGAAGTATGAGCACTTCTTTGCATTCACGGTAAATCCAGCTTTAGCGAGAGCTGCTAAGACTTTGTCCAAAGTTTGTAACCCTTCATCGATTGTTTTACACTTCATTAAAACGTCGTCCATGTAAATCAAAATGTTGTCCAATAACGGTCTTAGCGCAGTCGATATGGCACGCTGAAATACAGCCGGCGCATTCATAAGGCCAAACGGCATCCTGGTATACTCATACAGACCGTCTGGCGTGATAAAGGCAGTTTTTGGAATTGATTCCGGCTCAATTGGTATTTGATAAAAACCTTGTACCATATCTAAACTGATGAAGTACATTGCATCGGATAGGCGATCTATCTGGTCCGAGATGATAGGTAATGGAAACTTGATAGGAATAGTATTCTTGTTCAGCTCTTGATAGTCTGTTCACATTCTGTCTGGTCCGTTCTTTTTCTTTACTAGAATCACAGGACTTGCAAACTCAGATGTACTTTCTCTGATAATTCCATTTTCAATGAGCTCTTTGACAATTTTCCCCAGTTTTTGACGCTCCACGGGAGCCATTCGGTAGGGTCTTCGAGATACCACCTTATGAGGATCTTTTAACCTAATCTGCAGTTTTCCAGTGGTAACTTCTTTTTTAGGCATACTTGTTGTGAAGATCTGCTCATATTTTGATAAAATTTGTTTCAATTTATGTACGTGATCTTCCGTTTTTAAGTCGGTGTCCAAATCTGTGAAAGGGTCTTCAACCGCAGTAAAGTTTGCAATGCTGTGCTCCCTTAGCACTGTGGCTCCGCCGGCATCTGTTATAAGTATGCTCAATCCAGTTCCTTTAATTATCTCTGCTCCAATCAGAAGTCCGCAAGGTATTTCATGGTCCTCTACTATGTGGAATACAATTTCCAAGAAAACGTTATTGATGGCACACCTTACATAAACTCTTTGACAGGAAAGGACTGGAACGCATTCTCTCCCAATTCCTTTGAGCAATAGAGTACAATCTTCACGTTTTCCAGGAATGGATAAACTGACAGAACGCCTTATTAAGGAACGAGCAGCTCCACTGTCATATAACGCTATAAACCTCTGGTTATTAACGTCAACAATCATTGGAGTCATCATCTCCTCTTCTTTTATGACTGTATTAATTTTGTCGGCCTCGTCACTCATTTTCTTGAAACATGTTGGCTCTGTGTGCCCCATCTTATCGCAGTAATTGCATTTTACCTTGATTCGCTGGATACGGTTAGCGTGGTCTGTACTTAACAATGGATTCGGATCACCGGTTGTATTGTCTTGATTCCTGCAATGTACCTGGATATGTCCTGGTTTGCCACACTTAAAACAAATTTTTGCGTTATCTCTATAGTATCTTGTTCTTTGTCGCTTCTGAGGCGGTTCGTCCTGTTCATTCTCATGGTGTTTTACTGTCGAAACCACGGAAATCAGCTCTGGTACAGTAGAGCATTTACTGGACAGCAGGCGAAAACGAAGAGATTTATTGTCGATGCAACCTATAATGGCTTCTACAGCATCCTTCTCTTTATCAGCATTGACGATTCGTTTCCAAATATTCCAGGCTTGAGTGATAGATTCCGCCGGATTTGCCATGTCAAAATTGAATCTTCGTAATTTTAGTACCTCATTTGAATATCGTGTTTCCGGTTCGAACGTTTGTATCAATGCCTCACGCATGTCGGACCATATTGGTGACTTCACTAGCCAAGTATCTCCAATATGTTTAGCTCTCCCTTGTAGTAAGGATGTAATTTTCGAACAGACCTCATAATCTGTCAGTTGGTAATGATTCTTTGCATTGTCCACGTGCTCACACCATTCCTTCACAAGTACGTCGCCATCGGGGTCGAACGGTGCAATGTAAACATCACTGAGTCTTTTCCGTTTGACTGACGCTTGATTTAATAGACCCAAAATGAAATCTTGGCCATTTTGCTGGTTCAGTTGCTGTTGCTTGGACAGGCCTTCCAGGAAGTTCGTTAATGTAGATAGCAATCCGATATCGGTAGTGGCGTCTTCAGATTTTTTGGCGTGGGCTGTTGATGCCTTATTGATCCCACTTCTGATGTCGGGAACTGGGTTCCGCGAGTTCCGCTGGAGAATCGGCGAGGCCGCCCGAGATCCATCATTGCTGCTGGTGTTTTCCATGGATCCGTCGAGCATGGTTATTGAAACGCCAGATGAACAATTCACAATTTATTGATGATTACAGTGATGACGTAATTACTAATGCGCAAGTGAACCGTGTCGCGAGATGTTGATCGTAGCAGCGCTTCGATCCGACTGTCCCATTCCTTCCAAATGTGTTGATTTATATAGGCACACCCCCACCTCGCCTGTTTTGTAGGGTGGTGCGATCACGTTGCGTTTGCACGTGGCTTCGGATTGGATTGTTGGAAATTGGCTGTTGCTGTAGATAATATTATAGACACTCTCCTCCGACATATCTAATTTGATTTTTTTCTCATATTGTGCAATTTAATAAAATTCACTGTAATTTAATTGTATTGACGTTCAAAAGTGCTATAATCAGCCTACTTGAAAAAAGGATTTTTGATTTGATTTGATTCATCCAAATTTTCCCAATTGTATACTTAACTATTATTCTGATACTTATATGGTTTATTTTGATGGTAATTAATTAAATAGGTGGATATACAACAAGGAAAAATAATAAAAAAATACACCAAAATTTTTTTTAGTTACAAAACAAATTCAAAAATTCTTTGAAAATATATACCTTGTATGATATTTTGAACTATCACGGCCACAATTTCTTAAATATGCTTAAGATTTTTTTTGTATAGGATACCTAAGTAGTATTACTATTCACCACAACTCTTAAAAACACTAAAATGCCCGCAGTTTTTACACAAAAAGTTATCAAAATATTTTTTTTCCCTCAAATTTTTACTTTCAGTCTACTTTAACTTATGGTCTTGCAAAAAATAAATATGAACACCGCTAAGGCAAGTTGTTTTCAAAGTTGATGCAACTAATCAAGATTCCAAAATAGTATAATACCCTAACTAGTCACAAAAAAAAAAAAAGCGTACCATTTGTAAACAAGAACCAAATTTCTTCTTGATCGTAAGTGGTTACCGTCGCTCATGAACCTCTGCAATGTCAGGGGACATGGAGGGATCGCTTCCTACGACCTAACTTTAAGGACCCTCCTCAAGCCTCGTTTGAAGAAGGACAAGTCATAGCGCTCTGGGAATACCGAGTTTTTAAGAGTTGTGGTGAATAGTAGTAATACATAGGTATCCGATACAAAAAAATCCTAAGCATATTTAAGAAATTGTGGCCGTGATAGTTAAAAATATCATACAAGGTATACATTTTCAAAGAATTTTTAAATTTGTTTTGTAACTAAAAAAAAATTAGGTATATTTTTTTTATTATTTTTCCTTAAGTGTTCATGAGCACGTTGTATAATAAAAACAAAAGACACCACAGTAAAAATAACTTTTATACAAACACATAATAAATTTACTTCATAAAGACTTAAAATCTAAAATCTCTTACAGCTAATGGTCCTAAACATGATAGACAGTGAAAACGAAGGTATTCGCACACATTCCATTAAGTTTCTCGAGGAAGTCGTGCTCCGTCAAAGCCCTGGTGACGTTATGGATTCTGAATCCAGCCTGGATGGTCTACCCGATGATCTACCTTTCATAGACAGAGATACGCTTGAAGACGAATCTGAGTAAGTACTTTAAATGTAACCTTCAATGAAATATAACTAGGTACACAGGGGACGACGCGACGGGAAAGAATGCTGAGCCCGGGGCCCTCCAAACCCCGTGCTGGGTTCTGGCCTCAGCCGGGGTTCGGACGCTGAGTGTGAGCGGTTGGAGGTTTTAGTGCGGTTCAACTCCCACATACCCCCACGGGTGGGGATCCGATAATTTCCTCCAATTGAAAAAAAAAAGGTACACAGTTCTGAATAAAGTATTTTTTTGGAAAATAAATAAGCGGGCTAAATTTGAAAATTTGTGACTATTCTCTTTACAGTTTTAGTAATAGACTTGAATTAAAGTATTAGAATTAAATACCTATTTTATCAGAGCAAGTCTATAGTTTTATATGTGTTATCTTGTCATTTTTACTGATATCAACAATTTCATCAATCAATTAGCATTAAACTGTATTTAAATAAATAAATGAAGTCTCTTTTACGATAGTAATTTCAAAACATTTTCGGAATTTAAACATAAAATCGCATCAAAATCATTACCATAATCGATCTTCTTTTGTTTATAAATAAAATCTCTTTTCAGTCACATCTTCAAACTACTGGTGAAATTCCACAATTCACAGCACATATCAAGCGTGAACCTTATGGCTTGTATGACTACATTATGTTCTCTAGCAAAATTTCGCCCCAAATATTTGCCCCGAGTCATACAGGCATTAGGGGATTTGCACACGACATTGCCCCCAACTCTTTCCCAATCACAGGTCAATTCTGTGCGGAAACATCTCAAAATGCAAATATTGAACTTAATAAAGCAGTCGAATTCGAATGAGATGGTGCCGCAACTGACTCAATTGTTGATGGATATAGGAATGACACCGCAAGAGATAAATAAAGCTTTGCCCAAAGAAAAGCGGAATAAACGGTTAGGGGAGGTCCGGAATGGGGACACGCCGGCTAAACGATTCAGGATCGATTCTCCTCAAAGCAATAGTCAAGGGAGCGATAGTAACAGCCGTAGTGACTTCATGTACGATGACGACAGCCAATCCAGTACAAAAACGCCGACAGTCACCGAAGACAGTATATTCGAGGGTCTAAATTCTGTTGACAATGTGGTCAATCTAGTAATGGCGACCCTACAGAATTGTCTGCCCACTGAAATGCCTCCGACCTTCGTAAATGAGTACAAACCCATACCTAATTCCGGCTCCAAAGTACAGAAAAGGAGTTTGGCTAAAATGTTACTGGATCTGATAAAAGGCGAACCGGATAACCCGCAACCAGTCCCGCCGCCCGTCGAACCAGTAGCGCAAATAACGCAGCCAAATTTATCAGAAATCGCGGCCAAAATACCCCTACTAAGGGAGGATGAAGAAAAAATAACATTGAAAAACGCCGTCGCTAAATTACAGGAGACAACAAAGGAGCGACAGATCGAATCGGCTGTCTCCAAACTTATGGAGGAAAAGAGACAAGAACACTTAAAAGAGGATGAACTTAGAGCTAAAGAAAAGGAAAAATTAGTTCCGCCTCCGACTCCAACAGTTCCTAAATTGAAACAGAAAGTGAAATTACTTAAACTTCAAGAAATAACTCGACCTATCCCCAAAGAAATCAAGCAAAAACTAGTAATACAAGCCGTCGAAAGGATACTTAACGCGGAAAAATACGCTATCATCGGTGGAGCGGAGCAAATCCGCGCCAAATTAATCACAATATTCGCTTCAAGTTACACACCAGATACCCGAGATTTGGTCCTAAGTTACATCTTAGAAGATCCCTCTAACAGGATAAATCTTGCCCTGAAATGGTTGTACGAAGAATATGCTTTCATGCAAGGTTTTACCCGACATCCGGTGACATTACAGCCGAAAGTTCACGAAAAACATGATCAAAATTACAACCAGTTGCTTTGCGCTCTTGTCACTAATATATGCGAGAGAGGAGACCCAGTTATGGAAAGTTGTAAAGAAGTCTTAATGAGAAAGATATATTTGGAGTGTCCCATAGTTACGGAAGAGGCTTTAGATTATTTGAAACATTTGGTGACTGAGGAGGGTATGGCGATGCTGGCTTTGGAACTGCTTGAAGAGTTGTGTCTTATGAGGCCTCCTCGAGCGCATAAGTATGTGACGTCGTTGGTGTGTCATGTTTGTAAGTATATCTTTACCATTTTTAGATGTTAGAATAAATGTAATTTGTTAATGTTTTAAATCTTGAACACAACTTTTTGAGGTTATATTGGGTCTTTTGAAATACTATACATAGTTACTTTTAGATCTAGCAAAACGAAAAAAAGGAAAGAAACAAACTATAATTTGAGTGTCAATCAACATCTAGAGTCAGAACAATCTTCACTATTAAAAAAAAAAAAATGTAAAGTTCAAACATTCAAATAAAAAGCAATCCCTACCTCTACAATTAACAGCCAATAGACCAACAAACACTTAATAAACAAAACAAGCAAATCGATATTCAATGTTCACCCTATAAATATTGCTAGTAATGTTCACCCTATAAATATTGCTAGCAATGTTCACCCTATAAATATTGCTAGTAATGTTCACCCTATAAATATTGCTAGCAATGTTCACCCTATAAATATTGCTAGTAATGTTCACCCTATAAATATTGCTAGTAATGTTCACCCTATAAATATTGCTAGTAATGTTCACCCTATAAATATTGCTAGCAATGTTCACCCTATAAATATTGCTAGTAATGTTCACCCTATAAATATTGCTAGTAATGTTCACCCTATAAATATTGCTAGCAATGTTCACCCTATAAATATTGCTAGTAATGTTCACCCTATAAATATTGCTAGCAATGTTCACCCTATAAATATTGCTAGTAATGTTCACCCTATAAATATTGCTAGTAATGTTCACCCTATAAATATTGCTAGTAATGTTCACCCTATAAATATTGCTAGTAATGTTCACCCTATAAATATTGCTAGTAATGTTCACCCTATAAATATTGCTAGTAATGTTCACCCTATAAATATTGCTAGTAATGTTCACCCTATAAATATTGCTAGTAATGTTCACCCTATAAATATTGCTAGTAATGTTCACCCTATAAATATTGCTAGTAATGTTCACCCTATAAATATTGCTAGCAATGTTCACCCTATAAATATTGCTAGTAATGTTCACCCTATAAATATTGCTAGCAATGTTCACCCTATAAATATTGCTAGTAATGTTCACCCTATAAATATTGCTAGCAATGTTCACCCTATAAATATTGCTAGCAATGTTCACCCTATAAATATTGCTAGTAATGTTCACCCTATAAATATTGCTAGTAATGTTCACCCTATAAATATTGCTAGCAATGTTCACCCTATAAATATTGCTAGCAATGTTCACCCTATAAATATTGCTAGTAATGTTCACCCTATAAATATTGCTAGTAATGTTCACCCTATAAATATTGCTTTGGTGTTTGTACTTTTTGCTTACCTATGTACTTGTATTTGTTATTCTATAATTATTCGTGAAAACCTGTAATTAGTTTTTAGTTTTTTATTCTAAGTTTTGTACCCAGAGTATTGGCTGTTGGTTTTCCTTAAAAAAAATAAATAAATAAAAACTAAATTTAATCATTTTCAGTGAACGAAAACGAAGAAATAAGAGAGGTAGCATTAAAATCCACTCTTAAAGTCTATAAAAAAGGTTCGGAATCCGTCAAGAAAGTGGTAGAGAAACACGCATTACTGTACTTGGGATTTATATCATTGAATCATCCGCCCACGGAGTTGTTCTCGAGAAATCTACGAATGCTATGGAATGACAACCTTTATAAATTATGCCTGAACTTGGTTGTTGCTTTGTTTCCTATTAAAGAAGGTAAATATTGTTCTTTTTTCATATAACAGTTTTGGAACGAAGTTCCTTATCGCGCGTTGTGAAAGGGGGCTAGACGGAAAAAAATCTTACGAAAAGTTGTCACGACACTTTTTTGTTTTAGATGATTATCGCTAGATGGCGCTGTGATCAAATTTTTTTAAAACACGTTCCTTATCGCGCTTAAAAAATCAGGAAAAAAAATATAAGATATCTTTTAATCGAAAGGAACTTCGTTCCATCCCGGTGTCCCTTGACAGCTCTCAAGTTTTTTTTAATTTAATTTGAAATATTTTTGACTTAGCATTCTTTTAAAATGGAAATTTGCACTTATACAGAGTTAAGTTTTAAAAAGATGCTACTTTTTCAATGGGAGAACATGATCGGACTTTCAAAAGTCCCAAACTTGGGATATGTGGGTGTTTGCACTGAAATTTACCGCTCACACTTAACATACGAACCCCAGCAGCTGAGGCCAAGATACAATATGACAGCTAAAATTCTCACTATCTCAACCCCATTTTAATTAAAAAATAAACAAAATCTAATAAAGAAAAATGTATGCGTGTAAGAAGTGAAACTTTTTAAGGCCTTATTTTTCGCAAAATGATCTATATGCAACTTTCCAGAAATTGGTTCAATAAAGTTAAATTAGATAAAGTTTAAACAAAGGATTTTATTATCATAGACATGAATACAAATAATACAATTATTTCACTTTAACTTTTTGCTACTAAGATTATTACAGCATTTCATTAATTGTAATAGAATCATTACTATCATTGTCATCGTTATTATATATTTTTATAATTAATGGCTTATGGTAACTGAAATATGAAATATATGGTTTACATTCCACGACATTTAGTGACCGAGTAAAAACTCCATCAATTGTAGTGCCAGATCTTGTAAAAGATGGCGCGTAACGGAAAAATGTGACGCGTAACCGAAAAATGTGACGGTAAATTTTCATTTCAATAAATATTTCAGAATTACTAATGGAAATAGCCCGCGAATACGGCATAGCGGGCCCGGAGGCCAAGCGGGTCGTACTGCGCTCTATAGAAGGTCCTGTCCGGGCCCTCGCCGCCGGGGTGGCCGACGGGGCGGGGTCGCCTCGCACGGGGTCGCCGCACGAGGTGCCCAGTGTGCTGACGTCACTATTAGAGCAATGTCCACGAGGCGCCGAGACTTTACTTACGAGGCTCGTTCATATATTTACGGAGAAAGGTATGTAAATGAATAGGCATGAACAATCTGTATTTTGAAAACTTACTAAAACCGAAGCGCTATGACATGTCCTTCTTTAAACGAGGTTTAAGAAAAGTCCTGTATCGGTAGGCGATAGATAACAGCCCTTCATTGCCATGGCATTGCAGAGGTTCATGAGCGACGGTGACCGCTTACCATCAGGTGGGCCGTAGGCTCGTTTATCTATCACACAATAAAAAAAAAGTGCTTCAGTGTCGATTTTTACAAGACTTGATTTAAAAAATGCATTCTGTCTGTGGTTTTCAATAGAAAATTAAATTAGTATGTTTATAGTCAAGCGTGACGTCATTTGCTTAGACTGGCATTTCATCAAAGATGGCGGATTGCAATATTTTTATTGTAATTATGGCCCTCTATATGTACACTCTCCCTATTCATTCATTCTGTAACCACTCAACTGGGAACGTCACTATTCACTAGATAGCGAAACTGGGGACTTCGTTCGGAACCCTTACATTTTTGTAAATCTTTATTACTAAACGACGCTGTATTGCATTTTTAGCGAAAATATATCATCTTTGTAAAATATGAGACGATTAAACAATGTAAACAAAACAAGTTTTAGAACTGTGCTCAATTTTGGCTCCTGCCACAGACTTGGCAAAAGTAAACAAACCAATTTGGTTGCCGATCCCAGTTGAGTGGATATCTAAGTAACTTTTGTCAAATTATTCACAATATTTTTTACGGATGCTATATTAGTAACCTTCCTTCTGCTAGTTTCTCAGTAAACAAGGTGTATATGTTGTTTCCAGCGCCGCCGTCAGCTGAATTAGTATCAAAAGTACGCGATCTGTACGCGACACGAGTCTCGGATGTACGGTTCCTGATACCGGTGCTCACTGGACTTACGAAAAGAGAGGTATTTTATTGTGTTTGTTACTCTTTGGTAAATGGGATTTTCAGTGTTCTTAGATTATGATAATGTATTGTAACAACCCATTACTGCCCAATGTTGGGCTCAGGTCTCCTCAGAAGAGGGATTAGGCATAGTCCACCACGCTTGCCCAGTGCGGATTGGGGACTTCACATATCTTCAAAGGATTTTTAGAATCCTTTGAAGATATGCCGGTTGTTTCCTCACGATGTTTTCCTTCACCGTTTTTAGTCAGTGGTGTTGTGAAAAATTGCACATAAATCTTTTCACATTTAGATTTAAAGGTACAAGACGGCCGGATTTGATCCCGCAACCTCCCGTACGGAAGAAAGCGCTTCGACCACTCACCACGAGTTTATTTTTATAAATTACGATAATGAGACGAACAAAAACTAAACAGTTATGGATTGTTTCGAAAATTAAAATTGCAGTATTAGAACAAATTAAATACAGTCAGAAAAAGTAAAACACTATTTTCTAACGCTTTTTCTTGTATATATCTTATCTAACAAAAGTAGAAATGGAACAATGCATATTTAACAGCTGGGGCATTTCATGTGAAACGGACAACGAAAAATGTGTCAGGTCGTGGATTTTGGTGATAGTTGGAAGTTTCATACTTCAATGGAAGTTAAAAAGATCTGCATTTTTATTTTTTATTTTTTTGGTCTGGCTTTTATTTTATGCGATCTTAAAAAATCGTCAAATTCAGAACAAAACGTTTTTTTGAAAATAATTTTTGGGTTAATTTCAATAAATTTATTATTAAATAAATATTGGGTATTGCAGATATTATTATTTCTTTTGCTAAAAAAATCGAATTCGAAATTTGAATTTTTTTTCGAACATTAAACCGGAAGTGAATATTTAAAATTTATTTTTTTCAAAGTTCTTCTCCTTTAATTTTTTTTTGTTTACATAAAATAAAAACCAGACCAAAAAGTCAAAAATAAAAATGCAGATCTTTTTAACTTCCATTCAAGTATAAAACTTCCAACTATCACCAAAATCCACGACCTGACACATTTTTCGTTGTCCGTTTCACATGAAATGCCCCAGCTGTATCATAAAATGAAGTCTATGATATTACGCCAAAGATTTTAGAAACTAGTATTACACTGAGCAAATTTTGACATTGAACATGAAACAATGGTCGCTGAGCTGTTGAGATAAAAACAGGATTTTTTGTGACATTTAAATGGTGGTATATTCTCATTGTCAAGACGATATAAAGGCAATAGCAGGAAAGACATGGACTAGGACAGCAGTAAACCGAGCAGAGTGAAAAGAGATGGAGGAGGCCTTTGCCAAAGCAAACAGACGAAGTTGTCGATGACAACGACTCATCATAGTCACTCATTTAAAATTTTTGTAACTACTTTGTCTGAATAAAGGCTTATATTATTACACTAGCTTTTGCCCGCGACTTCGTTCGCGTGGACTTCAGGTTCGTCCCGTATTATCAAAAATTGTAGCCTATGTTATTCTGATGTATAAGCTATATTGTGGTAAAGTTTCATTCAAATCCATTCAGTAGTTTTTACATGAAAGAGTAACAAACGTACATCCATACTTACAAACTTTCGCCTTTATAATATATATTAGATTATACTCTCATTGTCATAGTAAACTTATTTATAGTATATTTTCACCAAATTAAATCGATATTTCAGATAACAGCAGCTCTGCCTAAACTCATCAAATTGACACCGGGAGTCGTGAAAGAAGTATTCAACAAATTATTAGGAGTCAATCAACAGTACGATGAACAGTCTCCTGGTCAGTATTAATAAACTTTTCACTTAACAATATGCAGTAATAAAATTATTATATAAAACATGTTTTTTCGGTGACTTAATTTGATAGAGTACATTTTTCACACCAAATCTCTAAGATATATGGTTAATAGAAAAATCTCTAATTCTATACTTAAATATCCCAAAAAAAAATCTAACTACTGCCAGCTGGGACTGAAAACCAGCGCTGGATATTGTCATTTGTCCTGCTGGTGTGTGTCAATGTTCAGCTTTATGTTGAGTCACAGCTGATGTGTGGTGAAAGAGAAATTACTTGCAATTGTCTCTTATTTTTTGTGTATTTTTTTTATCTTTGTATGTTTCTTTTTTTTTCATTACAAATAAAGAATGTATATGTGTAACTATTTTAAATGTTTCACCGTTTTTATGTTGGGTAAGTGTGTTGGACTATGATCCCTCTACTGAGGAGATTCGAGGTTAGTAGTAAGCAGTAATGGGTGTGGGTACAGTAGACTTATGAGTTATGACCAAAGGGTGATCTCCGACCGGTCGAGATAGTGTATGGTGGTCAGGCCGAAGCCCACTGTCGCTGTCGTATATATGCAAAGATTTCTGCAAATGTCGTAACCGCGATTCAGGATCCCCTTCAGAGACCGGAAGTCCGAAGTGTGTGGCGACCAATAATAACGGGCGAGATCCTGCATGTCGCATATATACGACATCTGAAGTCTACTACAGTGGGCTTCGGCCTGACCACCATACACTATCTCGCCCGCAAGGAGATCTCCCTTTGGCCTAATACCACTGAAAGCCCACAATGTGTTGTTAAAGTACTGTTAACAATCAAAGTACAAAATTTAAATTAAATATCCTTGGTTTTCAGAAATTGCCATGAGTAAGTACAACTATTACATTTAAATTGATGCTTAAACTTCTAGTATATCTGTTTTTTTATTAACGAAAAAACGTGTTTTTTTATACAGGATGTTAAAATATCAGTCATGTTTTTTTTTTTTTAGTTGAAGGAAATCATCGGTGTATGTGGGAGTTGAACCGCACAGTCCGAACCCCGGCTGAGGTCAGAACCCAGCACGGGGTTATGAGGGACGGCGCGACGCGTTACGCCCACGGCACTCTTTCCCGTCGCGCCGCCCCCTATATTGACAAAGATATTTTTTCTATTTCTGTATTGTAATTACTATCATTCGACTCTGTTTTCGGATGTTCCCGAACACCCTGTATATTAGAACTTAATATGTTTTACAAGATGACCCGCACAATTTCGTTCGCACGAGGCCTAAGTGATCTTTGCAAAAATTGGTTGAGTTAAAAAGCCTCATCAAAATCTGTAGTTTCAAAAATTTAAGCAAACATAAGGACAGACAGCGGGAAGTGACTTTATTGGAACGAAGTTCCTTATCGCGCGTTATGAAAGGGGGCTGAGACGGAAAAAAATCTTACGAAAAGTTGTCACGACACTTTTTTGTTTTAAATGATTATCGCTAGATGGCGCTGTGATCAAAATCTTTTAAAACAATTCCTTATTTTGTTTTATATGATTAATGCTAGATGGCGCTGTGATCAAAATCTTTTAAAACACGTAAATTATAAGATATCTTTTAATGAAATGAAATGAAATTTATTTGCTTATAACTTTAGTTTAGGGATTAACATTGATCCCCGCACTAGGTAAAACCTGTATTGCGGGCGATACGAGCGTTTACATATTATTATATAATAGCTTAACCTAAAGTACGCCATCGAAAGGAACTTCGTTCTATTCGGGTGTCCCATGACACCTCTCAAGTTTTTTATTATGTAATATTTGTTGCAGTGTCACCGGCTGAGTTGTTATTTGAATTGCACCTCATTGATCCGGAGAAGGCTGATCTCAAGTATATCATAAAAGCGACTGCTTTGTGTTTTGCTGAGAAAAACATTTTCACACAGGATGTAAGTATCTATACTAATATTATAAAGCTGAAGAGTTTGTTTGTTTGTTTTTTTTTGTTTGTTTGAACGCGCTAATCTCAGGATCTACTGGTCCGATTTCAAAAATTCTTTCACTATTGGAAAGTCCATTTATCGAGGAAGGTTATAGGCTATATTTTATTTTCAAAAAAATTAGGGATCCGCATGAAAATATCGGATATGTAACAAAAGGTGAAAAATCGAAAACCTATTTATGCGTACGCTGCAAAAACTATTGACAATAGAACAAAATGATGTACTACGGGTTTTTAGGTCTTTTGAAGACAAACAAAAAAGTCCGCGACAGCATATATCTAACTATCATAGTTTAGTCACAATAACCACTTTTATGTTTTTAAAATTTAATATTTCGTTCCGAGATTGAATTTAACGTTAAATGAGTATCGTTGTATTAACCCTTATCCAAATTAAGTATTATATTATCAAGAGTATTAATGTAAAAGTAAATTACTTTTTGTTTTATTCCAATCGGACTTTTCGTTTAGAAGTTATCACGAGTATAAGACGCAATGAATATGTGGGGCACTGTGGGACGCGCAAATAACAACGCGACGGCATTGCGAGTACTGTTTGAACCCCTTTGTGACGCAGACGAAGTTGCGAGGGTCATCTAGTTATAATCATATACATGGTATATTTAAAGCAATGTATGAGAATTAGTATTTTGCAAGATATTATTGAGAGATGTTCCATTTAAATTATTTTATTTGATTTGAAAATAATGAAAAATTATGAAAATAATCGAATGCAAATCGGAATATAAAATTTAAATACTAATTTACTCCAAAGAAAACTTTCTAAATACAAACTTTTAAGAGTAAAGACAAGATATAAATCTGCGGGCGAAATGTAATAACGGAAAATGGTTGTCAAATTTAACTTGTAAGATTCCACCCGCACTTACATAGTTACATATAGTTGGAGGCAAGAATAAATGCACTTCGACACTAAATTGTAATAAAGTTGAAGATATGAATGAAATACAATCAAAATCGAGTGAGTCCGTTTGACAGCACTTTTCCAAGACGATAAGGTCGCTTTTATCTTCCGACTACTGCTGACAGTGTATGGACAGACGAAGGGTTAATTTCCTAAAAGTCGATGTGCATTTATTCTTGCCCCCAACTATACAGGGTGGATCTGTAACTTTGGACAATCTGACGTAGGGTGAATGACCTGTCGAAATAAAACTTAGAACCACTTTTAATTTAGGAATTGAATAAAAACAAATTTTCATCATAGTATGGAAGTCCGCAACGATAGTCGTACGTTATCCTACAATGTCAGAAAAAAAAGTTTAGCCGATCCAAAAAAAAAAAATTGTGCTAAGCTGTATTATGACAGGTCATTCACCCCACGTCAGATTGTCCAAAGTTACAGATCCACCCTGTAGATCTGTTTGTCATCTTGCAGTCCACAAAACTTCATGACATTTCAATCAAAAGAAATATTAACACTATTAAACTAATAATTTATAACAATGATTTTAAAATTACAATCCACCTTGCAGGTATTGGCAGCAGTTTTACAAAGGCTAGTGGAAGAATCAAAGATACCAGTGCTCATGATGAGGACTGTACTGCAAAGTTTAACATTATACCCCGGACTGAGTCCACTTGTCATGAATATTCTGCAGCTTTTAGTTGAAAAGGAGGTTTGTAAATTTATTAGCTTTTAGATTAATAGCATTTCCAGAATTGAGATGGACACCATCTGCAACCCACTGGCCTACGTCATGCCTACTGGCGTCTGCTGGGGTCTTGGCTGGAGGGGAGAAAATCGTCTGTGCGCCCCTCCGCTGGTGGGAGAAAGATGTGAAACTGGCCCTTTTCGCAGACGATTCGGCCTATTTGCATCCTCCAGAAGTGTTAAACTCGCCTTCTCCAGGATGCAGAGGCTCTTGCCTGAGTGGCTGGACCGGTGGAGGGTCTCGGTCAATGCGGGTAAGACCCAGGCCCTACTCCACGGTCCGGTCCGTAACATGGCCGTCCCCCGTCTCAATCTTCGTGGTGTGGATGTCCAGTTTAAGCCGAGTATTCGGTATCTCGGATGCCAGATCGACCGCTCGCTCCGCATGAAGCCACTAGTCAATCGAGCGATCGGCTTGGCTCGTGCAGCGCGATTTGTGCTTCAGCCGATTCTCACGTCCGCGTTGCCGATCAGGACTAAGCTTGCCATCTACAAGACTTATATCCGCTCACGTATTACGTACGCTGCTGAGGCCTGGTATCACCTGATACAGCCGTCTCAGCGGAAAAGGTTGCAGGCCCAGCAGAACATTTCCCTCCGAGTGATCGTCGGAGCAGGCCATTACGTCCGTAATAACGTAATCGCCCGGGACCTGAAAATGGAGTCGCTTGAGGAGTTCATCGTTCGACTCGCTTGTAACATGTACGAGCGGGCACGATGGACACGACGACCCTCATGGCTGGACACCATGGCTATTGATTTGATTTCATTTTTATTGTCTCTTGACTTGTCATATCCTTTGTTTTGTTAAACAAATAAAGGTTTTCCTACTAAATCTGTTATCAACAACAATCAGTAAGTTCCTATTCTCAAAAGTTTGTGATTTTATAGAAGTTATCTCTGTTTTACTGAAGTTTTTAGAAAATCCTTCTACTAATAGAAAACTGCATTGTCGAGAGTTACATTTTTGTACCGAACACACAGACAGAACAAACATAAATAGTTCATAGACAGAATAGTTCGATTAGAATAGTCTAGTGTTTTATCTGGATGTAATGTTATATGTAAGCCGTGGTGTTTTCATTGCCCTGTAGTTTAATTAGCTTATGGGCCTGATGGTTACCATCACCAATGGACTCTTGATCAAAGGAAACTGTACAGTTACATACTAAGAGTGTCACCCTGCACAAGGGAACTGGGTTTAAACCTGTTTAATGTTGCGTTTTGGTAGCTATTCGGCAGTCACTGTCATTTGTTTTGTACTTGCATTGGATGTTGGCGGGCCAATGGCGGCGTAACATAAACGTTTGTCTCCTAATATTTTGTTTTGTTAACAGGCATGGAAGAACAAAGTAGCGTGGGAGGGCTGGGTGAAGTGTTGCGAGCGTCTAATGCCGACATCCTTCAGTCTGGTGACGTCACTGCCCTCCGCCGCGCTCTCCGCGGTGCAGCGCACCCCCTCCCTCCGCGCGTCCGTGGCCGCGCACGTGTCCGCCATGACGCCCGACCGGCGGAGCGCGCTGCCCGCACACGTGACCTCGCTGTGCCATCAGGTAATACAGGTGACCGCTCTACTGGGCCTGCCGTCCTACACCCTGGTGACGTCACTGCCCCCGCCGCGCTCCCCGCCCCCTCCCTCCGCGCGTCCGTGGCCGCGCACGTGTCCGCCATGACGCCCGACCGGCGGAGCGCGCTGCCCGCACACGTGACCTCGCTGTGCCATCAGGTAATACAGGTGACCGCTCTACTGGGCCTGCCGTCCTACACCCTGGTGACGTCACTGCCCCCCGCCCCTCCCACGAGCGCTTTCATCTAAATCCATGCTTATGGCGTGGGTCCAGTAAAGATGATTTGAATGAAACGGATGGTCATCAAAACTTAAACCATTTACTTCTTCGAAATAACTTTACAGTTGAATAATCTTTTACAAACAATATTCTAATTAACATTAATCAGTTTAAAATAATTAAAGATTGAGGCGACAGATAGCGATTCGTCGACCGAGTGGTGCGCCGGCGACCGCTCTCCAATAAGTGAGTGTTTAAGATGGCCGCCCACACGCTACCACAGACTTGACGCTCCGCTAGAGTGACCATAACTACTGTCACTCTTGTCAATGTCATTTGTCATACGCGCCTACAAATACATAATTGTTCTTTCAACAGGAACCTCAATACACACAGCCACAAATAACATCTCATCCGACACCTCAAATGATCCCGCCTAATATCGGCCATGAACAGATGAACCCCATCGAGCCCCTACCGCCGGGCATGGAATAACGCTAAATAATGAGAATTGTCAGATATAACGACCTAACACCAAATTGTGTCACTATATAAGTTTGTCTTGGTATTAAATTACTATTGTGACACAAGAATACAGTTTTTGGTAATAATTCTAAGGATGAAAATATCGCGCTTTTTTGTAACAGTGTCACAATTTAAAATAAAACTTAATATTGGAACGAAGTTCCTTATCACGCGTTATAGAAAGGGTAGCCCCCTTCGGAACGGACGGAAATTCTTATGGAAAAGTTGTCACGACACTTTTTTTGTTTTAGATGATTATCGCTAGATGGCGCTGTGATTAAAATCTTTTAAAACAATTCCTTATTTTGTTTTATATGATTAATGCTCGATGGCGCTGTGATCAAAATATTTTATTTTACTTACTTATAAATTTAAAAAGTAAAATTTTATAACAATTCCCTCACTAATTAATCGAAAGGAACTTCGTTCCATCCGGGTGTCCCTTGACACCCCTCAAGTTTTTTTTTATTCATGTTCAAATAAATATTTTTTAAATGTTTTTGTTGCTGTTTAAATGTCGTAATAGGAAAATAAGCGAATATTTTATGACTTTTTTGTAATGAAATGAGTTAATAGGTACTACTTATTACCGTTGTGTTGGAGTTAGAACACTATTGTTGAAATAAAATGACTTAGGTCATTATTGCTCTGAAATTCTCAAATATTTAGTCAAATTTATATAACTTGATCATAGATTGGCTTGGAATGTACTTTTTCGAAATGTAATTGATATTTTTGTAGATGTAATGTTTGTAAATATATTTTTACGATTAAGTATGCGACTATGTTATGTTTTAATAGTAAAATATTTAATTTATTTGTGGTTTTTAATTTCACTGTAGTTTTAGAAGTTGAAAGTTTTTTGGTAGAGAGTCACTTTAAGGGTTAGGTTCAGTAAGTTTATTAAATTTTAATGATAAAATTAATTTTCGATTGTCGCAAATATCAATAACACATAGTACTCTTGCTGTGATTTTATCAAGTTGATTAATAATCTAATATATAAAATTCTCGTGTTACAGTTTTCGTTGCCATACTCCTCCGAAACGGCTTGACCGATTTTGATGAAATTTTTTGTGCTTATCGGTATCTATGAGAATCTGCCAACATCTATTTTTCATCCCCCTAAATGTTAGGGGTAGTTCACCCCTAAATTTTTATTTTTTCGATGCAGACGAAGTTACGCGGGGAAGCTAGTATATTCATAAATGTCATCATCATCATCAGCCCACACTCGTCCACTGTTGGACATAGGCCTCTCCCAAAATACGCCACCGAGCTCGATCTTCTGCTCGTCTCATCCAGTTGTTACCGGCCACCTTTCTTAAGTCATCGTTCCATCTAACTATTCATAAATGTAGCATTATAATATTAATAACTGTACATAACAATAACAAACAATGTATTTTACCATTTTTATTATATTAAACATCAAATAGTACACAATAATAATTATCTATAATTGTAGTATCTACAGTTATAGAATGAGTGTTGATTTAATACAATTTAAAGCTGTCAATTTTCGGTGATATCGCCTTTAGTATGTTTTCTACGCTGTATGGTGTATCTGCAACAACATTTTACAATATTAAACAAGTTTTTTTTTTATTTTATTTATTTATTGTACAAAAACTATCATAACATCATTACAGTAAAAACCAAGAAGAGGTTATGAGTAGGCATTAAATTACCATAAAAATAATCTAAAATTTTCATTAAAACATTAAATTTCACAAATGATAGGTGTAGAAAATAAATTAAATTAAAAAATAAATACTAATAATTCCAATATTGAATAATTCACAATCACATATACTTTAAAAAATAAAACCTAAAAGACTTAGTTTCTAATAATACTCGAGCAGTTTCTGCGAAGTGCGACAGGCTACAAGTGAAAATATCACAATCATTAGCTATCAAATTTATATATCTTATGGCTCGTGACAAGTTGTTTAATTTTACAAACTTTTAACATTTCTTCACAAAAATAGCCATGAAAGTACTATTTAGATCTTGGTATAAAATTGTCATACATAAAAAATTAAATAGTTTTTTTTAATTGCATTGGATGTAGGTAATAAAGAATCGTGCGAGTTGAATTTAACCAACTTCCTGGTTTGCGATTAAGCTGAGATTTTTCACGCATATTGTGTGAAAATGCAATACTATGACCAGGTCTGATGATGGAGTCATATATTATAGGAACCTGGAATTCCTGTACTAAACAAGATAGACCCGTCGTGTTTGGACTCGTTTTAATTGTCTTGAATAGCACTTGTTTACTATAACATCTTATTTATTAATCTTAAAATGAAAAAAGACTTATAGTTGGGGGCAAGAATAAATGCACATCGACTTTTAGGAAATTATGCAAAAATATTTAGAGTTTTAACAACTCTATATTATATGTTTAATTGAATTAGAACAAAAACTGACAATGAATGCCACAAAGCTGTGTGCGACAGAGAAAGCGCTCTATAAATCCGAAGCTATTAACTGCTCTCTTTTTAAAAGTCGAAGTGCATTTATTCTTGCCCCCAACTATACTTTAGCTTTTTAATTTTTTTTGTACTTACCAACATGTACCCATTCTGTATCATTATATCCATATTCTTTTCTCGCTTCTAGAATAGTGTCGTGAAGTGCGTGTGTTACTACTACAGCTAATACTAACGCAGGCTCTCCGGTCGCTGTAATATTATATTTACATTAGGTATCAGAAACAGTGTTTTTTTGTGCATATCGAAGGTCATATGACTAGTTACAATACAGCTGAATTATATGGTTTAAGGTGTTAGTAAATGCCACTTAAATATATCGAAAATTCCTGCAAAACGATTGTTCATTGTCCCTCGATGGCGGAGGTGTGGGGTGTGCGAGGTTACGCGAAGTTGTAAGTCAATGTTGTTCTAACATTGTGACACCAAAAAATGTGTATATGGAGTAATGTAAACTAACGGTAACTATAACACACATATATATAGGTATATCTATAGGTATAAGAGCCTACGGGCCACCTAATCGTAAGTGGTCGTCGTGATTGACTGTTTCCCCCCTGACTGTGTTGAAGGACAACTCATTCTTAGACAATTTCATGATGACGGTAACCAACTTACCATTCAATGGGCTTACCTACATAACTTACCTTTAGACCTCAAAACTCCTGCAGGGTTAGGCGCGTTTCTTCTAAACGAGATCCTAAAGTCAACTGGAATGTCCTTAGCGCCGGGCGGCTTGTACGTCCATGTTCTATCAGTGAGGAGTCTTCCTGTTCTGTCATAGACAAGTCTCTCGGATGTCCATAGACCGAGGCCCATTATGAATGCTCCTTCTATCTGTGAAGAGTATTTGCCGTGATTTTACTGTCCACTGGGCACAGATTTCAATTTAAGGATCAGACATAATCCACCACGAGTTTCCTCACGATGTTTTCGTTCACCGTTCTTAGTCTGTGGTGTGATAAATTGCACATAAATCGTTTAAAATTAAAATTTTAAGGCAGATAAGCCGGTTCTCAAAAAAATGCTAAATTCATGGGTAATTTAAATTACCTAATATTAAGAAGAAGATTAAGAAATAAGATGTTAAGCGATAGGGTATTAACATCGATCAAATGTGCCTTAGATCGATGGGTAGGTTTATTTTGTACATAATATTTTATTCTTTACACGTGACACCACAATACTAAGACTAAGTAAGCATATATGCATCACTAGCAGTTAAAATTCAGAATAAGTTACGGTATCCGAGCATTAGATGGAGCGACTATCGCTCAATTTCCTTTTACCGCTAGATGGCAGTGTAGATAATTTATATTTAAAAATATTTTCGAAATGGTATAAAAATAAAAAATATATGGGTGAAAGCATTTATAATTTTTATTGCAAGACAGATAAACGAGCTTACGGCCCACCTGATGATAAGCGATCACCTTCGCTCATGAACCTTTGCAATGCCAGAGAAATGAAGGGCCTACGTATATAGGACTTTTATTAAACCTATTCTTACCTGTCCAACATCTATGTCAGGGCTCATACTAATCCCCGTGTCTTCTAAAATATCGACTCTGGTGACCACGTGTGTTCCCGTCAGAACATCGACTTCGACTTCCGCTGCGCACACACCGTACACATCATACCCTTGTAAGTTGTCGTTTGGTGACGTCATGTATGACGCTTGTAAGTTTATACCTGTAATGGATGGTTTTATTTCAATGTAAGAGACCATGTCTAAATTTCCATTAATAATTTTAAAGTGGGTAAGGGTAAGACTATGGCTTCTCTTCCTATTTTATGTATCGGTGTCAAACTAGGCCTTGAATAGAATTAACTCATTACTGGCTTAAAATGGTTACAATAACTTTGACGACACTATTTTATTTTCAAGTAATAGGCTATCTCTGTTTATTGACCTCATTTAGATTCATTTTAAACAAGAGACTTACCGATATATCATATTACACATAATAAAACACAAATTGTTTTACACCCTAACCTTTAACCACTCAACTGGGAACGTCACTATTCGCTAGATGGCGAAACTGGGGACTTCGTTCGGAATCAATACCGTGTTTGAGCCTCTTTTTAAAAACATATTTTTCAATAATTTTTAGTTTAGATTTTTAATTAAACCTTTTATTTTTGTAAATCTTTATTACTAAACGACACTACATTGCATTTTCGACGAAAATATATCATCTCCATTATATATGAGATGTAAAAAACATGTAAACAAAACACGTTTTAGAACTGTGCTCCTGCCACAGACCTGGCAAAAGTAAACAAACCAATTTGGTTGCCGATCCCAGTTGAGTGGTTAATATTTAAACGTGAATACCAAAGTAATTGTTTTCGTACAAACCTTTATCATACGCAGCTTTAACAGTTTCCTCCCACGTCGGCTCATCCATATCCTTCGTCACATCCTTGAATCTATTCAGCAACTCCTCACAGGATTTAATAGTAGCATAGGCTACACAATCACTGGTCATACTACCATTACTGACCATAGAGTTTGGAGATATAAAACTATTGCTGCCTCTAACTGTGATTTTTTCTAAAGGAATTTTCAGGCTGTATGCGCAAACTTGTGCTACTTTAGTGTTGATGCCTTGGCCCATTTCGATGCCGCCGTGAGATATGGCTACGGTGCCGTCGGCGTGGTATATTGATATTGTTACGGGGAAGTTGTAAGAGTAGCCTGAAAATATTATGAATCGTGTGTCACTTTGTAGGAGTCCATGGTCAACGGTCACGATTTAATTTTATGATCAAGTAGGATCATCAGTCTACGAAATAATACAAAAAGTGATGTAGTATATAAACAGTGATGTTTAAGCGTTCACTGTCAAAAGTGAAAACTAAATTAGCATTGTTAGATGTTTAAAAAATATATATTATTATGTTTGACTGTTTCAAGATTTTGCATATTTGTCAAAATCGAAGTAGTTTTTTAAGATATTTGATAATTAAATCGTAGGTAGTCGATTTCATCATCATTAATCACCCTTCTTCATTAATATGTACTTATCTGTTATCTGCCTACTTACCGATAGGATAAGACATGACAGATAATTTCAAAGCCATCTTCCTCCAAGCATTATCCTCATTAAACTTTATGATTTCAGTCATTCTGTCATCAAATTCGACGTCGTGTTTGAAACTAGTGATCATGTCTTTAACTTGAGCGTGTTTTGGCGCCAAATTCGACACTCTTACATCTGTAGGGTCCTGTCCAGTAATATGAGCTATCCTTTCCATTAAATGTTCTATTATTGCAGTCGCTTCCGTTGTGCCTGGGGATTATTTATAAATTCAAGTTATCTACTTGAAAACTATTGAATTTTAATTAGGCCTATCATTTTTTTTATCAAATTAAAACGTAATAGAACATCACAAAATGTTTTTAAGTCATCAAAAACGGTTCAAAAGTCATCAATGTGTACATGTTAAAATATACAAACGTTTTAATATAAAAGAGAAAGATAATGTCGAAAGATACCGAGACGAATTAAGTCCTTAAAGGTAGGACGTAGGTGGCGGAACAGTGTCTTCTGACATTGCGACGGTCCATGGGCGACGGTAACCACGCCCGATCAGATGGCTCGTTCATCTGTCTACAAGAAATTAAATATTAAGATATCTCACCAGGCGCTCTGCACCAAGTATTGCTATGTTTATCAGTGAGTACACTATACCCGTTGATACTCCAAGTATCAGACGAGTACAGATTAGTTAGCGTGGTCGCAATGTCTGCGCCGGGACTATCGTTATACGTGTACCCGCAGTCCGCGTAGTAATCTATGCTGGCGTATTGGATGATGCCTTCGTTGTTTACTCCGACCTGTAGGTAGGTTATTAGGATCAATTTGTTGTAGAGGGAAATTGGATGGATCACCCACCCCGTATAGCGTCCGAACTTTGAGACAAGAACTTAGCACGAAGTTATACCTATTTACTTGAAAGTCAGAACTACCGACTACCAGTTCTTAAAGTACCACTTATTCTCTGTCCCGAGAACTGGTGAAAGAAATTCTGCGGACATGTCTTTTAATTCAACATCAAACATTAATGAACTTTGCAATAAATAATTAATCGTGTGGATCTAAGTAATCAATTGTTGAATGTTAAACAAACGATACGATTACAATGTCAAACTATAGTATTCACATTGTGATTTATTAATGTTATCCAATATAACCGAGGTGACAAACACACGGAGTCGTCTTTGGTACTCACGATACAGGCTTGCCTAGTGTAAGTATCACTGTTAAACTCATGTAATGTTAATACTAACATGATCTTATGTATTAGCGTGTAAGTTTTTTATTTATTTTATGATTGTTTGTTGAATATGTGCATGTTGGAAAAAATGAATATATTTGAATTTGAATTTTGTTTTTATCTGTATTTTGCTAAAGTATGCCCACCTCATACACACAGTCGCACTGAGACCGCTTCCCGATGGCAGCCATGTTGTCAGTGAGCGGCATGACGAGCGAGGCGGTGCGTCGCGTACGGTGCGCGACCACTGCGCATGCGCACGCGACCTGCGCCGCACGGGACGCCTTGCCACCGTACCCGCCGCCAACACGAGGCACTATTACTTCTACCCTGCAAATAGAAATACAACGATATTATACAATATATTTTTATGGAGAAGGAAATGGCCGATTTTTCATGGGGTATGTAGAAACCGCACCAAACCCTAACCCTCAAACTCAGCGTCTCCACCCTGGTTGAGGCCAAATGACGATCTTATGCGAGATGACAATACGCATTAGGCACTCTTTTCTCTTCTTTACACATTAAAATACATAAATTAAGATAATAAAGACTTACTTATTCTCATCAATACCAAGCGCCTGTGCGACGGCCACATTCACGATGTCCATCCACTGAGTGGAGGACCGGACCTCCACACCACGAGAGTTGTTGGTAACCACACAAGTGTGGGTCTCCATGGTGTAGTGGTACTGGGACGGCATGGAGAAACTACCCTTTATCACGTGTTGGGTATCCGAGCCTTTACTTGTAGCTTTTATTGTTACTTCTTGACGAATCTGAAAAAAAAAAATCGAATGATAGATTCAAAAAATTGGTATAATGATCGATGAGCTAGGAATAAAATAGTCATTAGCCAAATAAATATTAATAACAGATGGCGTTGTTAAACTTACTCTTGTATACTCAAAACAGATTACAAATTAACAGATTTTTTTATATTTAACTGAGACAAAAGTAGCCGCTATTCATTTTTAGTCGTAAAATAGAACAGAACTCTCTTTACATTTTTTAAAATGAAGTACTCATTTGACTTTTAAACTATTTTAAGGTCCGTCTGATAGATGGCCCTTTTATCTTTTTTAGGCGCCATTAAAACTTCTTGTATACTCAAAACTGATACTTTTCCAGATATTTTATTTAACTGAGACTAAACTATATAGCATCAGTTATTGTTAGTCTATGCGTGGTGGCTGCGATTAATGCTATTTTAGCCGTAAAATAATGAACTCTCATTACATATTTTAATTAATTAAGTACTCATTTGACTTTTTAAACTATTTTAAGGTCCGTCCGATAGATGGCGTTAAACTTACCCTTTTATCCTTATCAGGCGCCACTAACGCTTCTTGTATGCTCAAAACAGGTATTTTTACAGATTTTTTATATTTGACTGAGACTAAACTAGCTGCAGTTAATGCTAGTCTGTGCGTAGTAGCTGCGATTAAAGCTATTGGTTGGCCGTAGTGTGAAATCTTCTTTGTAGCGAGAATTTCTTCAGAAGTGTCTTGCCATGGGACTTCGGGTGGGTTGAAAATGTTCTTGCCTGGTATATCTTTAGCTGTGTAGAAGCCTATGACTCCTGGTAGTTTCTGTGAGATTTGATGTTTTAGTGTAAGGTTAGAGTAAAATAATAATTTGTAAATGCTTAGTTTTTGAATTGGCGATTTTTGAACATTAACAATTAAAAGTTTAAGACGTTTTTATTGTAGTGGCTTGAGGTATATCCAATCTAATTTTAAGAACTTAATTCATTTTAATTTAACTTGAACAAAATATATACAGGGTGTTGGTGCCCGGTGAAACAATACTTTGAGGGCTTAATCTATATCACATTTCAAATCATATACACATACTTTTGAAACGGAGATGATCACTTTATTTTCCCATACAAAGTTGAAAAAATATTATTTTGTATTATTTTTGACAACCCTATCCTGACCTACATTCAGCGTGCTATATCTATTTTCACGAACACGGGCACATGTATCCTGTTTAGAATGTGATTTTTGTCCCGTGTATTATTACAATGTTCTATGATACAGGAGGTGACTAGCCGGCTTAAGTCTTTAGCTGTTGGTGTACGTCAGTACGGTAGGGTTGATCACGCACTAATTAACTCGTAGTTTTGATTAGTTATAATTTATGATATATTGTGCCTAGAAAACTCAGACTTGGTGGATGGCTTCTACATCAAGTATACTATTTGCTGTGAAAGTATTGTTTCATCTGATTTTAACACCCTGTATACAATGTTTTCTTACTAATGGCTTTTAAAAATTAAACACAATCCTTGCCTTATTCTATCTCAGTATTAATTTATAAAATATTTACTCAATTAATTACAAAAATAAGAATAAAATAACTTACCAAAGCTTCAGTAGGGTCAAAGCTCACGATTTCTCCCAGACATATCTCAGAGAGTACAAACGCTACGTGCACAGCTCTCGGCTCCAAATACACATCACCAGCGTATTTAACTTCGCCTGAACACTGTTAAAATTTACAAGTTGCATTTAGGAAAATAAAGCTAATCTAGATGTCACAAGGCTGGATTTGGAATGACACGAAAACCAAAAGAAAACACATTTATCAAAAAAAAATATTCAATAATTTTCATTTACACTCTGGCGAACTAGCCTTTATACTACTTATCTATGAAACCATGCAGAGGTTCATGAGCGACGGTGACCGCTTACCATCAGGTATGCTCGTTTATCTGCCTTGCAATAAAAAAAAAAACCATTCTATAAAAACTAAATTTCGATTCTTAAAAAATAGGTCTATAACTTAGCGCGTTTTGAGAGCTTCAAAGACTCTTAGACGGTTTAGGTCTATTGTTTTTTTAAATATATGCCGTATGAATAATTGAATACTATATTAAACTTTCTTGTATTATTTCCTATTTGGGATCTGGTTGAAGGTATCTATAAAACGAAATGTAGGTAAATAAAAAAGAAATGTTTTAGTTTCGACCCACATATATTTATTCCAAACTGTACTATGTAAATCTACTAATTCGTTAACAAAGTAGGTAACTAGAATAAGCTCGGACGACAGAAATACAACTCAACCACACACTAACAACTTCACATCCACAACGCACGACTAACACAACACAACAAACACTCACACAATCAACCCGAAGAACACAAAGACGCAGAATCAGCTCTGACGACACAGACATTACTCAACCACACACTCAAAGAACCTCTCAATTACCACACACAGCAAACACACACATACAACCAACACGCAGAACTCGGAGATGTAGAATTATCTCTGAAGACTAAAAGAGCAGATTACCCTTTTTCCCGTGGGTCTAGAACGCGAGCCGTTACACTAATATTACAATTTTAAGTAATAATTCTTAAGTAATAATCTTTACCTGAGTCAAGGCTTCAAGTTTCGGCACCGGTTCATTCAAAGGCCATAATGATTTGTCAGTTTCAAACATCTGCGTTCCTTTAGAAATATTGCGTTCTAGTATAGTTCCTCCTGATTTATATCGCGGAATCACTGAAGGAGCTAGTGAGAGAATCGCCTGAAAATAAGTTAATATGATAAGGTTATATATACCAGTAAGATAAGATTCCATCATAGCCAAAAGATGGAAATTGTCTTGTTTATTATATAGATGTCGCTTTTGCACTGTTGTCTGACTAGCAATGAAGCGACTCTAGTCTAAAGTATCTACCAATAGATGGCGTTGTGCATTTGAGTGACAATTCCTGAATCGCGGTGACGAGATGAGACACGGGTCGATTGAGAAAAAAAATTTCGCCGGATTACGTTATCGCTTCTCGGCCTTTTGGCTAAGATCAAAGTGTAGTATCTGTTCTTTTCAGCTTAATATCTGAAAGTTCCCTCATCGAGGGACCAGTATATTAAACTGATTTTTGTGAAACGACGGGATGTTCGGGGCTCGCTCCACTCCCGTCACGGGTCGGCCCGGCATTGCAGTGCCGCTGGGATCGGCCCACCAGAATACCTATTAATCTAATCTTTAGTAGCAAGTCTCATGTATGATGTAACTCTGAGTGACTACTAATTTACTAGAGGTGTAAAAGTAACGAAAAAAAACGTACTCGTATGTATTCGTTACTATACATTTAGTACTCGTTACTATCGTATCGTTACTCGTTACTCCCAATACCTCGTAACATGCTATGTTATGCTAGAGAAATAAATCGTTAATCCAGTCGTATTGTTTTTTCTATAATTTTATTATAAGATATGACTTATGTTCTAGGTGCGGCATCGCAGCATTCATAATTTCAATGTATGTAAAAATAATACATATTCATTACATGCCAAACTGCATTTTTTACTTTGCCGTACTTTAAACCAGACTTATGTTTATGTTATAATGAAAAAGCTATACAAATAGGCGTCCAAAATTATTTATTGTTAATAAAATTTAAACAACATTTCAACCATAAATCAACATAAAAATAGTTTTGCGTAGATTGAAATTCAACATGCGAGTAACGAAAAGTATTCGTGAGTAACGTTTCGTTACTCGGTACTAGATGGCGTACCCGTTACTCAGTAACGAATACATACGGTTTGCTACAGCTCTATAATTTACGACGTCTTAAAATTCGGTGATCAACAACATCATGTACGAATCATAACTTTAGTAGAGGTGTGCGAATAATTCGAACTTGCGAATTGCGAAATATTCATTCGAGTTTCGCAATTCGAATGAATATACGAATAATTCGAAAAGTTTCGAAAATTTGACTACGACGATCCATCGGAAATTTCGAATTTCGTTCGAATCAAATCGAATATATTAATATTCGATTCGATTTATTCCATTCGATTCGAACGATATTCGCACACCCCTAAAAAGAGGGTCAATATCCTGTCAAAATACAACCCGGAACCACTTATTTTTGGAATCGGTTATTTTTATCAAAATCACTCGATAAATTAAATATTTTGGTAACAATCTTATGCATAAAAGTAATGTAGAAAAACTGAGTATGATAGTACTAACCTTATAAAACAGTCCTAAGGCGATACTCTTCCTACAAACAGGCGAGGGTTCGGGCTCCAAATCCACCGGCACTAGTTCCTTATCTAACTCTCTAAGAGCTTTCAATAAAGTCTCATTTTCAAACAATTTCATACATTTCAGCACATTTTCTGTTTTAGTTGCGTGGACGAAAGTAGGACTTATGTTACCATAGATAATGTTTGTAGTTACGATTTTGTTTTCTTTGTCTATTTTGAATAGAAAACCGGCGTTAACTATGGCATGAGCATTTTGGGCGCGGGGCATTATCTAGAAAAAATATTTGAGGTTATGAACATTGTAGAGATAATGTTTGAAATTAATTGAGAATATCTCAAATAAAAGGTATTGCTAATTGTACTATTGAGTTATAATCTAATATATAAAATTCTCGTGTCACGGTGTTCGAACTTGAACTCCTCCGAAACGGCTTGACCGATTTTGTTGAAATTTTTTGTGCTTATCCGGTATCTATGAGAATCGGCCAACATCTATTTTTCATCCCCCTAAATGTTAGGGGTAGTCCACCCCTAATTTTTTTTTTATTTTTTCGACGCAGACGAAGTTGCGTGGGGCAGCTAGTTATAATATAATATCTTAACCACTCAACTGGGAACGTCACTATTCGCTAGATCGCGAAACTGGGGACTTCGTTCGGAATCAATACCGTTTTTGAACCCCTTCTTAAAAACATTTTTTTCTAATAATTAATAATTTTGATTTTTAATTAAACCTTATATTTTTGCAAATCTTTATTACTAAACGACGCCGTATTGCATTTTCAGCGAAAATATATCATCTCCGTAAAATATGAGACGATTAAAAATGTAGGTAAACAAGACAAGATATAGAACTGTGCTCAATTTTGGCTCCTGCCACAGACTTGGCAAAAGTAAACAAACCAATTTGGTTGCCGATTCTAAAAAAACACAATGTTCCAAGAACATAAAAGCGTTTTTAATTAATTAAATATCAAAAAATTATACCTTATAAGTCCTTATGAGATTGCTATTTGATAAAGGAGGTAGTTCTATATTTGTTATCAGATTATTTTTGAGGTCAGATTTCAAAAACTCCGTCATACTGAGGTCGCTGCTTTTCAGATCGTTTTTAGCTGAAAAAAGTATCATTCAAAACAGTTCAGAAATGTTGTGTAATATTTTTACAAAATATACATTTACTTCCATTTTTTAAGAACTAGTTCAGATCTTCATTAAAACAAAAAAATAATGATCAAAATCAGTTTTTTTCATATTACAAAGAACTTCTATTTTCGTTATTTGCGTAGATTATAAGGTATTTCAAATTATGTTATTTAGTTATAAACTTACTTATTTTAACAGTAGCACCAACTGTTTCTAAAAGTAGAAAAATATCTGAAGGAAACTCTTTGTTTTGATTTTTCAACGCTAAGTTACCGCCAAGAGTTCCTACCTGAAAAAACGCGACCAATTTAGAATTCCAATATTTTAAAAAATATAATGTATATATAGAGGATGGATCTTTAACTTAATCCTGGCTAAAGTTCGGCGAATGAGCTGTCGAAATACAACTTAGAACCACTTTTGTTTTTGCAATCGGATAACCACTCAACTGGGAACGTCACTATTCGTTAGATGGCGAAACTGGGGACTTCGTTCGGAATCAATACCGTGTTTGAGCCTCTTTTTAAAAACATTTTTTTCCAATAATTTTTTATTTAGATTTTTAATTAAACCTTATATTTTTGTAAATCTTTACTACTAAACGACGCTGTATTGCATTTTCAGCGAAAAGATATCATCTCCGTAAAATATGAGACGATCAAAAAATGTAAACAAAACAAGTTTTAGAACTGTGCTCAATTTTGGCTCCTGCTATAGACTTGGCAAAAGTAAACAAACCAATTTGGTTGCCGATCCCAGTTGAGTGGTTAAACTTTTTGTACGACTATCGTTGCGGACTTCCATTTGACATTGAAAAAAAAAGTTTAGCCGATCAAAGAGGTTCTATATTTTTTTTCGACAAGTTATTCGGACTTCAACTGGTCTAAAATTACAGTTACATAAAAAAAAACTAACATTTCTCACAGGTACATGCGCGACCAAATCCACATGTTTCCTGAACAACTCTAGATATTTGAACTCTTCGTTATAAGACCATTTTTGGAACTCGGCCATGACCTCGGTCAATGTCAGACCGGCTCCTATTATTAAATTCATATCAGTGTAGACATTTTTTAGTATTTCTATAGATGATATGTCTATGTATATTTTTGGCTCCGATTTTAAAGGGTATACTCCTGAAAGAAAATGTTTTTTGTTGTGAAATAGTTTGGGAAAATTACGATTGGAACGAAGATCCTTATCGCGCGTTGTGAAAGGAGGCTAGACGGAAAAAATTCTTACGAAAAGTTGTCACGACACTTTTTTTTGTTTTTGATGATTATTGCTAGATGGTGCTGCGATCAAAATCTTTTAAAACACGTTCCTTATCGCGCGTTACGTTAGGAAAAAAAATATAAGTTATGTTTTAATCGAAAGGAACTTTGTTCTATTCGGGTGTCCCATGACACCTCTCGAGTTTTTTTTATATTTCATTGCTTTTGTAGGTAAACGTCCATACGAAAACCGCGAATGTCTGAATAAGCTAATTAAAGGAAGGTTATTTTTTTTTCACATAGTATTGGTAAAAAAGGTTAGCACATTATCATTTGCTAATTTAAATATTCTAATCTTGCTTTATTTTATTTTTTTATTGCCTAATAGATACACTAGCCTACGGCCCACCTGATGGTATGCGGTTACCGTCGCTCGTGGACCTCTGCAATGCTAGGGCAAAGAGGGGCCGCTATCTATCACCTACCCATACAGGACTTTTCTTAAAGAGAGACATGTCATAGCGTTTTATTGATTTTATACATTGAAAACATCTCACCTTGTCCAGTATTACCGGCGACTAATCTATAATTATCACTGCCTTCTCGTCTCAAAACCTATTAAAATCATAAAATTATTTTCATAAAAAAATACATATTATTATATCCAAATCGGTCCAGCCGTTCATGCGTAATGTCGTGACCGAAGGAAACATGGATTTAAAAAACACAGATAATTTTGAAATAATCGAATTTTACTAAAACAACTAATGCAAAATCATTAGAAATAAAAAAATACAAAATAATTTATTTTCAAACAAAATACACAGTACAGAAAAAATAGAGCAGTGGTCCCTGCACTAGGCTAGGCCTGTATCGCAGGAGACCGGTACGTTTTAAATATTATTAGGTACATTAACCACTCAACTGGGATCGGCAACCAAATTGGTTTGTTTTGTTTTGCCAAGTCTATGGCAGGAGCCAAAATTGAGCACAGTTCTAAAACTTGTTTTGTTTACATTTTTAATCGTCACATATTTTACGGAGATGATATATTTTTGAAAATGCAATACAGCGTCATTTAGAAATAAAGATTTACAAAAATATAAGGTTTAATTAAAAATCAAAAATTATTGGGATAAAATGTTTTTAAAAAGGGGCTCAAACACGGTATTGATTCCGAACGAAGTCCCCAGTTTCGCCATCTAGCGAATAGTGACGTTCCCAGTTGAGTAATGGAGACAGCTTAGAACAGATAGATTAACAAACAAAAGAAGGAAAATAAAAGATAGTTTTTACTTACATTAAATATATCCTGTATAGTATAAGCTTTGTACCAGCGTCCACCGGCTAGGTTCACTTCTAAAAGCGACTGAAAAGGTTTCTCTATAAAACACCACTCATCAGAATCACTGCATTTTCTCTCACAATTACTTCTACACTTCATTTTATGTAAGTCTTCTAGATCCTAAAAATAATATTCATCATAAAGTAGTTATAAAATTATATAAGTAGAGTGACTTTTTAATGACGCTACAAATTGTTATGTACTCAATTTATAAAAAACAAAAATCGATACTACTACCTCCGCCACAGCCATCAGCTTTTATACGACAAATTTTTAAAATAAATTTTAGGCAATGTTAAGTGGCGTCTACTTAAACGTTATACCATACTAGCTGACCCGCGCAACTTCGTCTGCGTTACAAAGGGGTTCAAACAGTACTCGCAATGCCGTCGAGTTATTATTTTCGCGGCCCGCAGTGCCCCACATATTCATTGCGTTTTATACTCGTAATAACTTCTAAACGAAAAGTCAGATTGGAATAAAACAAAAAGTAATTTACTTCTACATTAATACTCTTGATAACAAAATACTTAATTTGGATAAGGGTTAGTATAAGGATAGTCATTTAACGTTAAATTCAATTTTGGGACGAAAAAATATTTTTCATAACCATAAAAGCGGTTATTGTGACTAAACTATGATAGTTAGATATATGCAACCGCGGACTTTTTTGTTTGTCTTAATAAGACCTAAAGACCCGTAGTACATCATTTTGTTCTATTGTCAATAGTTTTTGCAGCGTACGCATAAATAGCTTTTCGATTATTCGCCTTGTGTTACATATTCGATATTTTCATACGGATTCCTAAATGTTTCGAAAATAAAATATAGCCTATAACCTTCCTCGATAAATGGGCTTTCCAACAGTGAAATAATTTTTGAAATAGGACCAGTAGATCCTGAGATTAGCGCGTTCAAACAAACAAACAAACTCAGCTTTATAATATTAGTATAGATTCTTTAGTTATCTTAATGTTACTGGTGGTATATGAGCATTAACTATTATGACCTTTAATATGTTTCATCATTACCATCACCCTCTGGCACCCTCTCTATTACACACCTGAATTTTAGCTTCCGGATCGACATCATTGGCAAAGCTTTTGAAAGCGTCCAATATTGGTCTGTACCCGGTACAACGACAGATATTACTGCCGAAGGAGTTCTCGACTTGCTGTGTTGTTAACCTCTTTTTTGAACTCTTGTATAAGCTGAAAAATAAAGGAAAAGAGAGATTAACAACAGATGCAGGTTACACCAATTAGATTTAACTGTGGTTTGGTCAAATGACAGTCATTTTTGGAACGAAGTTCCTTATCGCGCGTTATCGAAAGGGGGCTAGACGGAAATTCTTATGAAAAAGTTGTCACAACACTTTTTTGTTTTAGATGATTATCGCTAGATGGCGCTGTGATTAAAATCTTTTAAAACAATTCCTTATTTTGTTTTATATGATTAATGCTAGATGGCGCTGTGATCCAAATATTTTATTTAAGTTATAATAATTAGTTAGTTTAAAACGTCTGTCTCTTTCTCTCTTTCTAATTAGAAAGGACTTAGAAAAATAAAATTTTATTACAATTCCCTCACTAATTAATCGAAAGGACCTTCGTTCCATCCGGGTGTCCCTCGACACCTCTCACGTTTTTTTTTCTAATAATTGCAAAAAACACAAATCTTTTTTTTAAATTAAAACAAGACGAAATGAATAAATTCGAAAATAAATTGAGCCTATTCATTCTATTTAGATTTATGAATTCCGGAATCTTGTTTTAGGGTTCCTTTAAGCAAAAAATTAAAAACGCAACAAAATATCATCGCAGCTCAGCTGCGGAACCCTACATAGAGAGTGGTCTATACACACTTGACTGCTTTTGTTTTTTACTTATCAACAGCACGTGTAGTTTTTTGTACGACTGTCTTTTGTTTTACTAATAATTGATGAGGGTCAAGACAGGATGTCGGTCGCGAGGGGCCGACAAATTGATTGTGACACATTTCAAGCAGTTTGCAGTAAAAGAACGAGTTTTTTGGCTCATTTTTATCTTATCTCGATGTAGTTAAGGATTCTGTTAATAGTGTTAATGTAAATAAATGAAGCGAATGTGGTTCCTCGAATTTTTTTTAGATAACATTACGGAACAAATTTGAGAAACAAAAAGCGAAATAATAATCCTCACAAACAATAGTATTTAAACTCTCCCTCCAAACATTTAAATCAGTTTGTTAGATAAAAAAACAAGCTGTTCTACGATGGTTGTAACATTACCTAGGCTTTTTAAAAATTTTAGAATCCTGTGTTTATTTTATTTAATTGCGTTTCGAAATATAAACTGCTTCTATAACTCCCTATAAAATACACCATGTGCATCTCACCTATACATATTCATGACCCATCCCGGTGTGCAATACCCGCATTGAGTCCCATTGAACGAAGCCAAGCGTTCTTGTATAGCGTGGTATCCGGACCCGCGGTTGCCGACCCCTTCAACTGTCGTGATGTTCCAGTCGTGGCATGACAGTACGTGGACGAGACACTGGAATTAAAAATACAATTATATTAAAACAATATGGCTTAAGTGTTAGTTTGTTTGAACAAGCTAATTTTAGATTGGTCCAATAAAAAAAAAATAGTGTAGGATAGTCCATTTATCGAGACAGACTGTAGGCTATATTATATTTTCAAAACAATGAAAGATCTATCCAATAATGGCCAAGGTGTCATTAGGCTATGCTTCCCTTTGGGACACAATTTATAAAATTTAATTCTATGTTCCAATTTTTTGAATTAGAATCAGAAATCTAAAAAAATACGAGAAGAAGAAGTTGTTTGTTTTATTATGCTTTGGTTTTTAAACAATACAATAGGCAATACAATAGGCCTAATAAAAACTTGAGAGGTGTCATGGGACACCCGAATAGAACGAAGTTCCTTTCGATTAAAAGATATCTTATTTTTTTTTTCGCTATAAGGAACGTGTTTTAAAAGATTTTGATCACAGCGCCATCTAGCGATAATCATCTAAAACAAAAAAGTGTCGTGACAACTTTTCGTAAGATTTTTTTCCGTCTAGCCCCCTTTCGATAACGCGTTCCAATATGGAATAATATAGTATTCTATAAAATATTTGAGATTTAAAAACTAGAATAATACAAGTTCATCTCAAAAAAAGTTTAATATTACAAATTATTAGGATTTTAAAAGACCTTTTATCTAGATTTAAAATACAAGCCTAGAGAACTGAGATTTGTTATGCAAATATTTAAATTACACGCATTTAATGTGTGACAATGACCTTGTATTCCTTGTATTACATTTATTATCATGTATGTATTTAGATTATTCAAAAAAATCTAAGCAAAAAGCGGTTCATGTCGGATTAGTGCGTAGTTATGCAAATCTTTTTTTTGCTATGCGTATTATGAAATCAGGCAAAAAATATTTCTAATATTTGATTAGAAACTTTGTACTCATTCAGTTGATTATTTATAGTTTATTATCCTCATAAAAATGATAGTCAAAAGTAAATTTGAAGTGCTTCTAACGCGGTTTTTTTCTTTCATTAAAACATCGAAGGTCTGGAGATCACGGGCTCTTAGACATAGTACTCCCTTGCGTCAGAGCATCCGGGGGATGGCGGACCGCGCTCCCCGACCCACGCTGGTTCTGACCCAGCGGGGTATTCCGTGGGAGGGTGACACGCGGTCCAGCCATCTTGGCGGGCTTCGGATAGCCCGCCGACCGAGAGAGCCGGTGGTCGTATCGCCGGCGGCTGCTGGTTCGGCGTCCGGGGGCGGCGCGACGGAAAAGTGTGCCGAGAGCGTTACGCGTCGCGCCGTCCCTCAAAACCCCGTTCTGGGTTCTGGCCTCAGCCGGGGTTCGGACGCTGAGTGTGAGCGGTTGGAGGTTTTAGTGCGGTTCAACTCCCACATACCCCGCCCGCGGGGCGATCCGGTGATTTCCTCCAACTGAAAAAAAAAAAAGCCCAGTTATTGACAACTTTCATACATTTTGTATACCTATAGAAATTCAAATTTCGAACCATTTTAAGTAAAGGTTTTTAAAATCTATTTTTCATCATTATACTTAATATAATAACTATCGAAATTGATATTATTATAATATTGGAGAATTATTCTATTTATATAACACCGGAAATAAAAAAAATAGTCGCGTTTGACTACAATTTGGAAGTTGTCATTAATTGGACTTTGCTCTTAATTGGGTTGGGCACCCTACTTAGTATAGAAGAGTTTTAACTCACAGAATTAACCGCCAGTATTTCCTCCTCCTTGGTGGTGGGATGTGTTCTTCGCACTGAAACCACGCAGGCTCCACAACCTCCTTCGTGACACATCGCTTTTGTTCCATGGAGCTGGATGTTATGACGTAGGTAGTCATTTAGTGACGTCACTGGACTCACATCCCCTCCGGCTGAAAGATTAATGTTTCATTTATCATCGTCATCATCATCTTCAGCCTATAGAATGTGTGACTGTGAGCTGGACATAGGCCTCCCCCAAACCATCCTGATCCTAACCAAGCGTCAGACCATCTTTTGCGGGGTCTGGGCTCTTTTGATTAACCAAAAACCTTCTCTGATTCTTCTTTATTTATATTTTTATTTTTTAGCAATAAACTGATATCATTTTAAGTGCACTAAGTTTACTCAAGCCAAGCAATGATATTAAATTTCGATTAATAAACTTTTATCTTTCTTTCGTTCATAAATTCAATTGATCTCAGTGAGATATCTAATGTAGGTAATGATTATATTGAACCAAATAAATACTTCTAGTTCATTTTACAGACAAAAGTCTAAGAAACAAACATAACAAAAATAAACTTTTCAAGGACTTCTCTGAAGTATTTTTCTCACATGTTCTGTACAAGTATTGTCAAGTAATTGCGAGTTATGTTGAAGATAATATCAGTGATTATTTGCATTAAAATTGTTAAGTTTTTGTACTAGATATTTTGGGTTTTCCGCAGGTTGTTACGGATAGTTTTAATAATGGGAAATAGAGTTAATCTAATTTATTAAGATAATGCTTTATCTTACTACATAGGTATTTTCAAGTACTAAGTTGAAACATGTTAATTAGAAAATAATAAAAGGTCGTGGTGGGATAGTGGTTGAAGCGCTTCCTTCCGTGCGGGAGGTCGCGGTTTCAAATCCGACTTGTACCTCTAAATCTAAACGTGAAAAAGATTTATGTGCAATTTTTCACAACACTACTGGCTCAAAACGGTGAAGGAAAACATCGTGATGAAACCTGCATATCGGAAAGGGGTTCTAAAAATCCTTTGAAGATATGTGAAGTCTCCAATCCGCACTGGGCAAGCGTGGTGGACTATGCCTAATCCTGAGGAGACCTGAGTCCAACAGTGGGCAGTAATGGGTTGGTACAGATTAAGATTTTTTAATTAAGTATAATTGTAATCAGACTTTAATTTCTTTCTGAATAGAAAGATATACAAAAATAAACATTTAACGAATTAAATTCGAAGCAGACAGTTAATGAGGTCGTTAACATCTTTAATTATTTACGTTTAAAAATAAATTTACGAGTATATCTAAATGTTTAATAATAATAGGTAGAAGTATTGCACTTTCTAATTTAATATACCTAGTGTTTTTTTAGATTTTTAATTCAACACTAGACTATACGGTACGGTACGGGGGCCGTACGAGAGGTCGCGGGTTCAAAACCGGCAGGCTTGTACCTCTAAATCTTAATATGAAAAAGATTTATGTGCAATTTTTCAACAACACCACTCGCTATAAACGGTGAAGGAAAACATCGTGAGGAAACCTGCATATCGGAAAAGGGTTCTAAAAATCCTTTGAAGATATGTGAAGTTCCCAATCCGCATTAGGCAAGCGTGGTGGACTATGCCTAACCCCTCTTCGGAGGAGACCTGAGCTCAGCAGTGGGCAGTAATGGGTTGTTACAGTACAGTACAGTACAGTACAGTACTAGACTATAGATTTACTTTTGACTAGAGTGTAATAAAATAAATTTAACGTTTTATTGATCTAACTGCGCTATAAAATTGCATTTAAAACTACCTATATCGATAGTTTTAACGTTATTTTACTATCTTCGTGCAGTTTTTATATAATTTATCATGGAGGTCGATAACTAAATTGCTACAAACTGTAATGTGCAGTTCACAAAATTGTATACGTAAGTTTAAATTATTAAAATACGAATGTTAAAGCTATGACTTGTCGACGAAAGAGGTTTGAATAGAGTCCTTAAAGGTAGGCTGTATGTAGCCCCTGACATTGCAGAGGTCCATGAGCAACAGCAACCACGTCCGATTATGCCATAAACAAACTAGGATTATGCCAGTTGGCTTGTCTGCCTACATGATAATAAAATAAAAACAAAGTAAATTATTATTGAATTCTGTATCTATGTTTCATTTTCGTTCTGTAAGCTAAACTACACATTCTCATTTCACTGAAAAAAAAAACTGTATGAGTTAGCACCGACTCCGCAGTTCGGACGTTTCCATGGAATTTTTAATCATTATCATACTGCAGCAATGCGGTGACTGTGCTCATTTATGCAGACTCCAGATAAAAAAATCAACACTGCTTCAAGCCATACTTTTTACCCTAACTAAAGACAAACGAGCTTACGGCCCACCTGTTGGTAAGTGGTTACCGTCAAAGGCCATCGCTTACTAATACAGATTTTTTTCTGTACGTCGTATCAAGAAGGTTCTTCTTGATAGGATTTTGGAAAGGATTCTCTCCTAAAACAAACTATGATTTCAACTTAGTATTCAGGCATCATTATTGATATAAAATACGAGTATATAAGTACGTTGTCAAATAATAGTTCGTTGAACTACGCCTTGAAGTCAAACATAATATTTATTCACTTTATTGTAACAAAAAACTATTACGTGAATAAATTATGAAAAATATAAGTTATTTTTGTCGTGAACCCGGATAGACCGACGACCTTAGTAAATAGTATTGCACCACGAATAACAAATTGTAGCTCATATTTTTAAGCCAATTTTAGTATAATAAATTCGTAAATAAAAAAAAACTTGAGAGGTGTCATGGAACACCCGAATAGAACGAAGTTCCTTTCGATTAAAAGATATCTTATATTTTTTTTTCCTAACGTAACGCGCGATAAGGAACGTGTTTTAAAAGATTTTGATCAAAGCGCCATCTAGCGATAATCATCTAAAACAAAAAAGTGTCGTGACAACTTTTCGTAAGATTTTTTTCCGTCTAGCCCCCTTTCGATAACGCGTGAAAAGGAACTTCGTTCCAAAACCTACAATACGCTACTATTTATTTATTTTATTATCTCTCATAAAATGTTACAAATGGGAAAAAAATTAAACACTTGGATACTAAAATTAAATTTAAGAAGCCGTATTGTCTTTTCTGTTAAGTAGACCCTTAATTAACCCTTTAAATGGATCCCCATTGAAAAGCGAAATTGGCTTATGCCATTTCCTGAGTATTTGCTTGATCATCTGTCATCTCAGTTAAGTTTAAGTTACAGATACGCAGACTAGATAGATCTCCCATCCTTCTACTGTAAGCCCATTAGTGGGCAGTAATAGGTTGTGCACAACATTGTACTGTAATTGTAAAGACCGTGTTTCTGTCTCACTTGACATTGGCGAATTGTCCCGAGTCTTGAACGAGATCCAGAAAAAAAAAAGAAGAAGCAGAATTGTAACAGTACAATATGGTACTAAACCTTAGATATAACAATACAAATTTGAATGGCGAATTCAAATTCACACAAAAATCTGTTAATGCCCATCTAGTATTCATCTTATGTAAAGATAAGATAACCTTGTCTAAGGAAATTACTAACTAGAAATGAGTATCTAACACGGAACTTGTAGAAATTTATTTGGGTCATTGATAGGTCAAAGAGGCTATCATTTTGTTTATATTTTATGTTTTAAAACAAAATAACAACAACTTGATAAGAACATAAATAATTATACCTAATTATAGGTACAAAAGTCAAGATAAATTAGCTGTTTAGGATTATGTAGGAGTTGAACCGCACTAAAACCTCCAATCGGTCACACTTATTGTCCGAACTCCCGCTGAGTCCAGCAGAGGGTTATGTGAGGCGGCATAAAGCATTACGACCTTTTTTTTTGTTTTATTTGGAGAAAATCGCCGGATCCCCGCTCACACTCAGCCCGAACCCCGACTGAGGCCAGAACCCAGCACGGGGTTATGCGGGGTGGCACGACGCGTTACGCACTGCGGCACACTTTCCCGTCGCGACACCCCCCGCGTTACGCACTACGGATACGTACGGATACGTCGCGACGCTCTAAGACTATACTAACATTCCTTTCTACGTTTTTTTTATTAATTAGGCTGTGGAATGGTTAATCATTATCTATCTCAGTTCATGAACCTCTGCAATGTCAAGTTCAAATAAGACCGCCTGCTTCTGAAACATCAGACGCATAATTATCTAAATAGTAAATTAAAATAGTATTAAATTTCAAAACAAAGACCGAGAACTTTAGTAAAAAAATACGGTATAAAAATACCCAAAATAAAATATTTATCACTAAATCGGAGAATTGATAGCCTTCTCGTTTAAAGTCGGAGAACAAAATGGACGGAACTAGATATTGCACAATATGGCTTAATCCATACAAATTTAATTTTTAGTATTAGAAAAAAATACAAATGATGTTTTTAAGACTAGAAATTAAACTAGATATATAAAAATGTAATTATTTGTTTTATGGCTTTTGTTTGTCTCCGTTTTAACTTTTACTGTAAATGTAAATAATTTGAACTTAGATACTTAAAACAAAATCCACGGAATAGACCTCCATAATACATAGATAATATATTATTATTTATTATCTACAATAGTCTCCTATTATTAATAATAATAGAGTTTGTTTAGTTAACTTATCTCATTATTAGGTAAGGAACAACAAAATACACTCATAGTCAAATAGGATGAATTATTTTACAGTTTTCTATTTACCTATAAGCCTAAGTCAAGAGTAAAATACACTAGTTATTTATTCAAATCACAGTACATTTGAATTATAAAAAAACTGAAAAATTTAAAAAAAAAATCAAAAAACGAATGCACAAAAATGACTTACAAATCCTATATTGTTCACCGTTGATAGTTAAGTTTATTTTATCCATATTTGCTGCACATAATACACTGATAACACAAACGTCTGTCCACTATCACGGTCACGCCGAAACTAATAAACAAAACAAAAAATATAAGTAAAGCCGCAGTCACAGAAGAAATAAAACGACAAAGATTTTTTTAGGGTTCCGTGCAAGCGGGCAAGCGTGGTGGACTATGCCTAACTCCTCTTCGGAGGAGACTTGAGCCCAGCAGTGGGCTGTAATGGGTTGTTACAGTAAAGTACAGCTCAAAAAGTAAAGGGCAAGTAAAAGAAAGGTGCTCTTATACTTATATAACTGCTGTGCTTTCATCTGTTCGTATATCCCTAGATCATATTCTATTTATTGAAGAAATCGTGATGATGCCTTCAAAACAACTAAAAACAGTATAAAATGACCATTTCAAGATAATCCTGCGGGTAATAAGTCATTAGCCATGGAGGAGTCGTATTTCTACGTTATTGGAATGATCTACATATTATCTAAATATCTTAGAGTGCTATGACTTATCTTTATTCAAACTAAGCTTGAGAAGTTTTCACAATTAAGACGTTGGTACTAGCAATAAATTTACTTTCTTTCTTCTTTCTTCTCTTTCTTTCAGTATCTCCTGATTTTTCCGTAAGCGACAGTACCAATTTATAGAAATATAGTACAGAACCCCTTGTGCGCAAGTCTGACTCGGACTTAGGTAAATGTTTTTTTTTGTACCTTATAACTGTAGTGATTTTTGTAGAGTTGAATGAAATAGTTTGTTTTTCTGATTCTTTGTTAGTAGATAGTGCATCGTGAACTGTTATTTGAAAGTGTTGATTTTAGTTGTAGAATAAAATGCTTGTTATCAGCTGTAGATTTAAAGTCACCTTTAAATAAAATAAGAAGGAGAAAGGAAGTCAATAATTGTTAATTTAGTTTATAAATATAATAAAGATAACATTACTAACATTTTTTTTACTGATGTATGAATGTGAGTTTAGTTAGAATTAGGTATGCATTGATATGAAAATAGGTAAGACCTTGGAGATTACGACTTATTTTTGGTGTTGTTTCATACAGTATTTACGCGTACCTTTTTAGTACGTTAGTAATAGTATTTATTTATTCAACTTCATGCACGAAATGGTACAATATCGCCATTTTACCTACTTTATCATTTTCTATCAGTCAACCAAAGGTGGTGCGGACAACTTGTTATACATACAGTGTGATTTCCTAGTGAGGGTACATATTGAAGGTCATGGTAGCTGATGGTTATATACGACCAGTAAAAATATTATTACCAAAGAATATGGCTTAATGCCTTAGTAATCGCAACTTAAAAATACCTAAAATTCTTGCAAAATGGTGGTTTTTCGACAGCTGATGGGTGTGGCGGAGGTTTGGGGTGCGCGAGATCACTAGAGGTCATTAGTCAACACTCTTTAAGCCGAAATTGCTTATGTTTGAGGTAGTTTTGTCGAATTTAGATTTAAAAAAAAAAATGTAATTTTACTTATTTTTTGTAATATTCCGTATTAGAACAGAGTACTCATCACCCTCCTGCAATATGTACCCTGTCTAACAAATCACCCTGTATAATAAATACCATATTATTTCGTCATCATCGGCGTATAGACGTCCACTGCTGGACATAGGCCTCCCCCAAACCTCGCCACAACGACCGGTCCTGGGCTGTCTGCATCCAGTGACCGCGATCCTGACCAGGTCAATCCAAATCCAGGTCAATTTGTTATTTATCTTAACTAATATATACTGAAATAATTATAATTTCTAATGATTTGAAATTCACGTGCCTTTATTAAAAATGTACATACTTTGTTTATGAATTAAAACAGTGCAATGCAATACTTATCACGATGAACGTCGTTTTACAAACCAGTTTTAATTGCTAAACATATACATAGATAATCGTATATTTACGATCTCCAACGTGCAATTTATTTAATTAAAATTACTTCCACATAATTAGTGCATTTACGTCAATCTAAACATAATAATGGAATATATTGTAGAAGGATTTTCCCATTCAAACCAGTTGTCATCATTGGACCAACCAATAGATGAAGTCTGACCACAAAATATTTAGAATAAGGATAAAATAGGAATATTAACTTATTTGTACTTTGATTTATTGTATTAATAAATGTGATTCCAAGTGCTGGGTTTTTAAACATTGTTTTGTTATTTGTATTTCTGTAAAAACCCATAGAATTCTATCTAGCTAGGGCCAACTCGCACTCTTTTCTGAGATAGTTGGTATTTCTACTTGCTTAAATAGTATTGAAAAGTAAGTAGTTGACTACTGTATCGTCTGATGAGCAACGGTAATCGATCTGACAAAATAAATAAAAACTATTGTTCAGGGTAGATCTTTAAACCGAAATGTTCTATTGTAATACACCTTCGACCCACTTTTGTTTTCGGTAAATTTTTCGCAATTCTGCCTCCCCCACAAATTTTTTGGTTTACATTATTTAGTACGGATTTTTAATTTTTTAAAAGTACAATCTAACACTGCACAATAGTTTCACCATCACCACACCATCCGCACCATCCGGCTATGGAATGAGCTCCCCTCTTCGGTGTTTCCCGAGCGCTATGACTTGTCCTTCTTCAAACGAGGCTTAAAGAAAGTCCTTAAAAGGTAGGCCGTAGGTAGCGGCCCCGCAGTGTCCGCTGACATTGTAGAGGTGCATGAGCAACGATAACCGCTTACGATCAGGTGGCCCGTTAGCTCGTCTGCCTACAAGGCAATAAAAGAAAACTGTAAAAAAAAACTTGAGAGGTGTCAAGGGACACCCGGACGGAACAAAGTTCCTTTCGATTAATTAGTGAGGGAATTGTAATATGTTTTATTTTTTTAAGTTATAATATAATAATTATATTTTAAATATAAAATATTTTTATTTAAGTTATATAATAAATTATAATAACTTCACACATCACAGCGCCATCTAGCGATAATCATCTAAAACAAAAAAAGTATCGTGACAACTTTTTCATAAGAATTTCCGTCTAACCCCCTTTCGATAACGCGCCAAAACTAATCAGACCAGCAGGTCCTGAAATTAGTGCGTTCCAACAAACAAACTCTTCAGCAGTATCTATTAGTATAGATCTTAAATGTTTTTAAATCGTCTCGCATGTGTGTACAAGTCGTTATAATACTGACCTTGTATTTATATGACCCTAAGCCGTGTGCAATTATAATTAATTGTATGTCCGACATATTGGTATGTCGTTAATATATTGTTTATATGTTTAAATAATAATTAACTAAGTATTCGGATGTTATCGGTGTTTGTAAACATTTTTTTGCGATTAAAAATGTTTCTTTGTTGTGTTTATAGCGGTTGGTGGCTTGTTTTTTACTTATTTTATTTGTCATTTTGTACTGTACTGTTATAATCCATTACTGTTCACTGGGCTCAGGTTTAGTAGAGTATTTAGGCATAGTCCACCACGGTTGCCCAATGCGGATAGAAGACTTCACATATTTGCAAAGGATTTTTGGAACGAAGTTCCTTATCGCGCGTTGTGAACGGGGGCTAGACGGAAAAAATTCTTACGAAAACTTGTCACGACACTTTTTTTGTTTTAGATGATTATCGCTAGATGGCGCTGTGCTCAAAATATTTTAAAACACGTTCCTTATTTTGTTTTAGATGATTATCGCTAGATGGCGCTGTGATCAAAATCTTTTAAAACACGTTCCTTATCAAGCGTTACGTTAGGAAAAAAATTATAAGATTTCTTTTAATCGAAAGGAACTTCGTTCTTTTCGGGTGTCCCATGACACCTCTCAAGTTTTTTTTTTATTTTTTTTTTTTATTGTCGTATAGGCAGACGAATTTTTGGAATCATTTTACAATTAAATATGCAGGTTTCCTTATGATGCTTTCTTTCACCGTATTTAGTCAGTGGTGTTGTGAAAAATTGCACATAAATCGTTTTCACATTAGAGGTACAAGCCGGCCAGGTTTGAATCCGCTTTTATGTTAACCAAAGCTAACTAAGAAGTGAATTTGAATGATATATGTTAGATATTAAAATTAATTGTTGTGGGTGTTAGTTATAGTGGCCAAAGGGAGATCTCCCACGGGGCGAGGTAGTGAATGCCGGTCAGGCCGAAGCCCACTGTAGTAGATTTCAGATGTCGTATATATGCGAAGATTCTTGCAAATGTCGTAACCGCGATTCAGGATCTCGCGCGCTATTATTGGTCGCCACAATTATTATATAGCCTTCATATTGTATTGTTTTGGGCGACTTGTAGCAATGACAAAAAATACAAAAAAACTAATTGTTGCGCGGCCGATAAATTATCGACTTACCTTGACGTACCTCAATGATTCTAGATCACTGCCACCAAAAAAACCTTGTATGTACTACCTGTCATTGTGTTTTTTTGTGAGCTTTCGGAAATCGCCATATTCGGAATATGAAATTCGGCTTCGAGGTGGAGTTCATCCCTACTATATGGAACCACCACGGTCATCCACGGTTCGTTTCAGGAACATTTTTTTTGCCACGCACCATCCTGCTATGGAATGAACTCCCCTCCTCGGTATTCCCTGAGCGCTATGACTTGTCCTTCTTCAAACGAGGCTTGAGGAGGGTCCTTAAAGTTAGGTCGTAGGTAGCGACCCCTCAGTGTCCCCTGACATTGCAGAGGTTCACGAGCGACGGTAACCACTTACTATCAGGTGGGCCGTTGGCTCGTCTGCCTACATGACAATAAAAAAATTAAAAAAAATGTGAGAGTTGAATCACACTTACACCTCCAACCGCTCACACCCAGAATCCAGATCTCTGAAGCCAGAATACAGCATGGATGGGGTTATGCGGGACGGCCCGACGCGTTACGCATTACAATTTCCCGTTGCGACGTCATTGGTACAACAATTAGGGCTCTCAGCGCAAAATTTGATGGTGAAATCCGCGTTTAGAGCTTTTTTAGTGGTTTTAGGTATTTACCGAACTAACAGGTCACCTAATCTAACGATCGCTCATGGACCTCTGCAATGTCAAGGGACACTAGTTCGCGCTACTAATAAAGAGATTTTCACATTATTATTTGAAGAAAGTCTTCTCATGTTTTTTTTTTTTTAGAGGAAATCACCGGATCCGTATGTGGGAGTTGAACCGCACTAAAACCTCGAACCGCTCACACTCAGCGTCCGAACCCCGGCTGAGGCCAGAACCCAGCACGGGGTTATGAGGGACGGCACGACGCGTTACGCCCACGGCACTCTTTCCCGTCGCGCCGCCCCAAGTCTTCTCATATAGAGTTTTTCTAGATGTTTTCTTAACCCATTGTTTGACGGAATTCGGAGAGTCGATCATGCATGTATAGAAGTATGCGGTCCACCTGATGGAAAGCGGTTACTGTCGCACTATCACATGGGTAGTTCGTTTATCTGTCTTAAAACTACAGGGTGGCGCAATAGAACGTGCATATTGCATCATCTTTTTTTGCGGGGTAGAAGGGGCGTGGGCGGGGGGAGACCGATATCGTTGTGTAGCGCGGTTCATAAAGTTTTAGTCACTATGAGTCACTTCGACGGGAAGCGTCGCGCATTTTGCGTGCGCGCATTTTACGAAAACTCTCGTTCTTACGTAGTTGTCAGGCGACTATTTTGTTCTGAGTATGGTGTACGGCAAATTAGGGAGGCTCCGAGTGCTAATTTAATTAAAATCTGGATAAAGCGTTTTGAAGAGACTGGATCGACGTTTAAACCACACGCGAAAGGTCGTCCACGCACATCTAGGACCGAAGACAATATTGAGAGTGTTAAGCAGTCGGTACGAGAAGATCCACAAATGTCTACTCGCAAGAGATCGTCTGTGCTAAACATATCGCGACGAAGTTTGCAACGAATTTTAAACTTGGATCTTAAATTGCATCCATACAAGCTGCAATTAACTCAAGAATTGAAAGACTCTGACTTCATAGCACGGCTCACATTTGCTAATGAAATGCTCAATCGGTTTTCAAATTTTGAAAACATCCTTTTCTCTGATGAGGCACATTTTCATATGAATGGGTTCGTAAACCGCCAAAATTGTCGTTATTGGAATAGTGAAAATCCCAGACTCAAACATCAAAAACCGTTACATAGCCCTAAAGTGACAGTTTGGGCCGCAATATCTGCCAAAGAAATAATTGGTCCTTATTTTTTTGAAAACGCACGGGGGCAAAACATCACTGTTAATACCGAACGCTATGTTGCGATGTTGGAAGGTTTTTTGGTTTTTCGCCTCCTGACTTTTTTTTGTGGGGATACCTCAAACACAAAGTCTACACCAATAATCCGAGAAACATCAGTCAGCTCAAGGAGAATATTCGTGGTGAAATGGCAGCAATCACACCAGCACTACTTAAGAAAGTTTTCGGTAATTTCCGTTTGCGGTTAGAGGAGTGCCAACGTAGAGAGGGTCATCATTTAGATGATGTTATTTTTAAAAAATAAACTTCAGTTATCACTTAATAATTGCTTAGTTTTATTTTAACTATACCTTTTGTATTTATTTTTTAATAATTATTTTAAAAATGCACGTTCTATTGCGCCACCCTGTATATAAGGGTTTCAGTATTAATAATTACGTTTTAAATTATTTTCGCCTTATGAAAATAGTTTAGCAATATTTAGCTGATAAAATATCGGACTTCAAACAGGCGCTTAAAAGCACTACTGTACTGGAACAACCCATTACTGCCCAATGCTGGGTTCGGCTCTCCTCTAGACGAATTTCTAAATAAGTCCTTAATAGTGGGGCATCGACTACGGTGACTGATTTGACGTTTTCATAATAAAGAGAATGTCATGAGGATTTTTTTTTGTTGTAGGAAATCACCGGATCCCCCGGACCGGGGTATGTGGGATCGTCACACGATGTGACGTAGGTACTAGGTATTATGTAGTTACTTACTGTAATTATATTATGAGAATCATAATGATGTTATACTTGTCATACATAAATACCTATAAGGAAAATTCAATAATATAATTACAAAATATCCATTTTTGAACATTAAGTTATGACTTGTTTCCACATTGGTTCGCTAACGTCCAACTCACATGTAAAATAAATGACGGTAACGCAACGGCCGTACAATATGAAAGTTGGAAGTTGCGAGTCAATGTGGAAACGCGACTTTAGTTTATTTGTACTTTGAGAGGGTGGTGATAATATTTTAAAATCGACACTTAGGCACTACGGTGCTGATTAGTTTAATCTCAAATTCACAGAATCGATAAGCTGTCAGCAGTTATGTTTATAAACACCCAAATTGAACAGGGTGGTATTCAGTTCAGTGATAAAATCTGAATTCGAAAATGGAACTGCTGAAATCTGATTTTAATAACACATTTTCATTAAAATTTTACAGGGTGGATATGTTCTACTGCTGAAATTATAAATTAGGTATTCATAAACTAATACTGACAGCTTGAAATGACGCTGATATAATGAATATTGGCCTTGGGCGATGATGATAAAAAGATGAACTTTTAACTGACTTATACCAGAACAGATGATACCTGGTCAAGATCGCGGGAGGTCACTGGATGAAGACAGCGCAGGACCGGCCGTTGTGGTGAAGTCTGGGGGAGGCTTATGTCCAGCAGTGGACGTCTATAGGCCGATGATGATGATGTTGATACCAGAACAGTAATAAGTGGAAAGAAAAAACATATTAACGTGTTCACAATTTATTAATGGATGAATAACTCAGTGATTACTAAACACATAACTATTTGACTCCCACAATATCGTCTGCGTCCCAAAAAGAGGGTTAGATACATTTGCGACGTAAGCGCAGGAAAATGTGCTTATTTACGACATCACATCAAAAACATATAAAATCATTGATGTTTGCCTACCATATTATTGTAATTGTTTTGATGTCCACCTTCTTTACTATATTGTAATTGTTTATTGATGGTAACCTTCCTCTTGAATCACACTATCTATAAAAAACCGCATCAAAATCCATTGCATAGTTTCAAAGACATAAGGATATAAGCACACATAGGGACAGACAGCGTAAGTGACTTTGTTTTACAGCGGTATAGATCAGGCCCTGTCTGTTTCCCTCGGAGCTTGCTCCTTTGGCTTAATCCCGTTAGAACATCTTGGACAGACACATACCATCACTGATCCAATGCCGCCAGCAGAAGGCGAGGGACAGGTGGGATTCTCGTTGTAGGCTGCCCGGATCATCCATAATGATTACAACAACACCGTCTACTAATGACGAAGGCATATGCTGAGGCTAAAATAGTGATCATAAATACAACACTGTTTTAATTAATCCAATCTTTTTCCTCTTTTTGAGTGTTCTGTTATTTAACGATAAATTATTTACTAATCACGATAAGTTTAAAGTCACTCGTTAGTTTCAATTTGACCTTAATCCGCCCCATGGGGTTTCAAAGTACTTGAACGAAAAAAAACTAATCGGGTCCTTAAGTAGTTCCTTACTTTGTAACACTGTCAAACATATTATATGAATTATTGTTATAATTGCTTACTTCACAATATTGACCGAACTACTAAGCTAAGTGGATATTTAGTGATGGACAATGCTTTATCGATATTTATATATTTGACTTTATACATTACTAAATGTGTTCAAGCTGTTAGTAACATTTTAAAAAGAACTACAAAACCGTAGTACATCATTTTGTTCCATAGTCAATAATTTTAGATGCCCACGTGATGTAAGAATGTTTTTGGGTATTTTTCACACTTTGGCTACATTTTTGAAGTTTTAGGACGGATCTCTATTTTTTTCGAAAATAAAATCTAGTCTATGTTACTTGTGAATAATGTAGCTTTCGAATTGTGATAGAATTTTTAAAAACGGTTCAGTAGTTTTTGAGCCTATTCATTACAACCAAACAAAGTTTTTCTATTAATAATATTAGTATAGACTAGCATATCTTTGATTGTTGTAACTCAAATGGTAGTAACTACGTAGGTATTTAGTTTATATATTGTGCGAACAGCATATTTATTTAAATTATCAGGAAATTAAGTAGTATCATCATCATCATCATCATCAGTCTATAGACGTCCACTGCTGGACATAGGCCTCCCCCAAACCTCGCCACATCGACCGGTCCTGCGCCATCTGCATCCAGTGACCGCCCGCGATCTTGACCAGATCGTCGGTCCATCTTGTGGGGGGTCTACCAACATTGCGCCTACCGGTTCGTGGCCGCCACTCCAGAACTTTTCGGCCCCATCGGTCATCCGTTCTTCGCACAATGTGTCCTGCCCATTGCCACTTCAAAGATGCAATTCTTTGGGCTATGTCGGTTACTTTAGTCCTTCTGCGTATCTCCTCATTTCTGATTTGATCACGCAGTAGTAGTATACATTGTAATAATAATCGACTAACCGTCAAATCAGAACGATTGCTTTACGCGATTAGGTACATACAAATCGAATTTTGTTCAAAAAAAGTAAAACGCTTAAAAGCTCACAACAGAAAGCACCAATAACAAACATCACCAATCACGTAAAAATAACCATTCAGACCAAACCACTCAAGGAAAAGTTTAAAAAAAAAACGAATTAACCTTTCTTTAGCATTTTGGCAGTTAACCAAATATAAAATATGGATAAATATACCCTGTATACAGTAGTATACACCATCCTTATTCGATATTTCGTATTCGACTCGTGCAACTCAACAGTTACTTTAATCCTGACCGTGAATAGGGAAAACGGTGCGTTCTGTAAAATTTATTTATATTTAAACTATATCATAATGGCTGAAGAGAGATATTGTTGTTGTGTGCCAAAGAAACAAGCTGCCATAGCAATAGCTGTAGGAAGTACGGTGAGAATACTTAATTTTTTATTGTTTGCGATGTGAATGTTTAAGAGTCTGGGCTGGATTTTGACGATCTTTGTATAAATCCTTTCGGTGTTTCAAATTTAACTGTGAGTCATCAGTATTCAAGTTAATACGTAAATACCAAATTTGAAAACCAAAATAGGATGGGAAATATCTGGATCGCTCATTTAATAAACATCGTGGTAAGAACCCGGTTAGTAATTGTGATAACCGCGAGTGTTAAATAATATAAATTAGCTAAATTTTAATTAATTAAACCACGGAGAGTACGTGAGTAATGAAACATTTAGTAAGACAAATACCATTGAATCAAAAATGCAACCCCCTAAAATTTACTGTCCTAGGATCCAGTAAGATAGTTAATTTATCAAAATAATAAATGAAATGAATTATTTATTCTCAACGTTAATGAAGTTTTCATGCTTGTTGATGTCAAAAGGCTACCACCAGTTCGGAAAAAGAAATAGCCACTGTCCTGAGAAGAACTGGAAAGAAACTCAGCGGGCATGTCTTTTTTGTATTGTTTATCTGTTTTTTTTTAATCTTTTCAACTAAATATTACAATTATTTTTGGTACAATTTACACTAGCTTTGCATAGGTACAATACATAGTTACATCCAGTGCACGTGAATGCACTGCAAGTTTGGGTGGAGTTTTATATGTTGGATTTTATCAACTTCCCGAGAGAGATAAAACTATACATGCTGATCTGATGATGGCGTCCGATATCAAGCCACACAAACTATAACAAAATCATTATTGTGTTTAAGCCCAAAAAATATCTTAATTATTATGCGGTAAAAACGCCTGAAACAGTTCAGTCTAGGTTTTCCTTGTGGTTTTGCTACATTCTGTAAAATAAAGTCGGTTCCCGCTGTCTGTGCCTATGCATTAGGAGTGTAAAGAATATTATAAAGGGTGACACGAGAAGTAGTGATAAGCGGAGGACCAAAGATAGAGTACCTCCTGAGGTATCTGCATCACCTCCAAGTATGTTCCGCGATTTTTCGAGTTATGAACTTTTTCCTAAAGTTTTGCTAGGTAATTTTCGACCCGAAAAACTTTTTTCCTTAAAAATAAATTAGTATCTTATACTAATCTTGTCACGCTGTATTGTCGTGCTTGCTTGAAACTTATTCAAATAAAATAAACTCGCGTAAGTTGTACTACATACTGATTGTGGGTAAGTGTGTGATTGTAACTATAATAAGTCATTGTATGTAAAAATGGTATTATTTTTTCAATTCTAGGTGGTGTCGACTGTGTTCACAGGAATTGCATTTTATTTGGCCGTGACATATATTTATAATGGAGAACCAAAGAGGTGAGGTGTTTTTTTTCTTGTGTTTAAGGTAAAAGTGGCCTGCCCTTTAATCGAAGTTTTCACAGATTTATATTATACGGTAGGTCGTGGATGGCACTTCAGTGTTTTTTTATTGCCTTGTAGGCAGACGAGCTAGCTGGTCACCTGATCATAAGCGGTTACCGTCGCTCATGGATCTCTGCATTGCCAGAAGACACTACTTTAGGACTTTCTTCAAGCCTCGTTTGAAGAAGAACAAGTCATAGCGCACGGGAAACACCCGAGATGTCACTTAAGTTCTGCTCTAAGAACATCATCATCAGCCCACACTCGTCCACTGCTGGACATGGGCCTCTCCCAAAATACACCCCTGATCCCGATCTTCTGCTCGTCTCACCCAGTTGTTACCGGCTACCTTTCTCGGGTCATCGTTCCTAGCAAGGGGGCGCCCAACACTACGTTTACCACATCGCGGTCTCCACTCTAGAACCCGTCTACTCCATCGAGCATCAGTTCTACGACATATGTACCCAGCCCAATGCCACTTCAACTTGCTGATTCGCAAAGAGCTATGTCGGTTATTTTAGTTCTCTGTCGGATAACTTCATTTCTGATCTTATCCTTCAGTGAGTCCCCAAGCCTCTCTAAGATAAACTCCATAATTAGTAGAGTTAAGCATGGTTTTAGTAAATGGATTCACACATTCGATCGATTTCAGTAGCTTCCATTCAAATTGCAGTGTCAGGCTATGCAATACTATGCAATCCCTATTTAGTTTTTTTTTAATTTTTTATAGCAATGTAGGCAGACGAGCCAACGGGCCACTTGATCGTAAGTGGTTACCGTCGCTCATGGACCTCTGCATTGCTAGAAGACACTGCGGGGCCGCTACCTACGGCCTACCCTTTAGGACTTTCTTCAAGCCTCGTTTGAAGAAGGACAAGTCATAGCACACGGGAAACACCCGAGATGTCACCTAAGTTTTATTCTAAGATAAACTGCATAAGTAGTAGAGTTAAGGTGAAATGGGTGTATGGGTATATCGATGGAATATACCACTGTAGTTGTATTTTTCATTCAAATTGCAGTCTTAGTGTATGCAATCCCGATTTACTTGTATGGATTACACGCCACCGCAGGGAAGGTATTTTGTGATTAACTCAAGAACATTAATGACAGTCTACAAGAAAACTACTAAATAAAATGCATTATTTCAGCTACAAAATTTACATACAGGAGATTAATAACAACGAGCTGAAAGCAGTTTTGTTTATATCTGCCATTTTCTTCGCGTTATGGAGTTTGTTCTCCTGGATTCTGCTCTTTGGGATACTTAAAGTAAGTTTATATAGTACCTACTAGCTGCCCTGCGCAACTTCGTCTGCGTCGTATAGGAATTGTTTCCGGGAATTTTCTAAAAGTACTCATCAGGACGCTTCATTAGAGCCCAAACACGATGAGGTTATCTTGCTTATTGACGGAGTTCCTGCGGCCTCCTTCCAGCTCCATCATCAGACCTTGATCTAAGATATCTTATCTCACAAGTTGGATCGAACTGCACATGGTGTGCAAATTTTATTATAATCGGTTAAGTGGTTTAGGAGTCCATTGTTTTTAACCGATCCCAAAAGAAGTTTGTTAAGTAGAGTTTATTTTTGAATTAGTCTTTACGTATATTTTGTTTGAGTAGACCGATTTCAATGATTCGTTTTTATAGATATAACAGGAGTTACTTTGTTTTATTCTATGTACCTAATGAGTACGAAATTTAAACAATGAATTTATTAATTTTTTAGGGACGCGATTGCATGCTGCATTTTTGATATAATATACCTATAAGTGCAGTGCGTAGCGCGACTCCCCAGTCGTTCCGTTAAGAGCATAGCGTACACTCGCATCCACATTATTGTAATCATATTCATTATTGTATATTGTAAAGAGTGACAATAAATAATGATTACTAGAATCAGTTGTTCATTTTAATAGAATGGAATCTACTAATTAGATACTCAAGTAATTTATAGAGGGATACTCTTTCCGTTTATTAACCACTCAACTGGGATCGGCAACCAAATTGGTTTGTTTACTTTTGCCAAGTCTGTGGCAGGAGCCAAAATTGAGCACAGTTCTAAAACTTGTTGTGTTTACATTTTTTAATCGTCTCATATTTTACGGAGATGATATATTTTCGCTGAAAATGCAATACAGCGTCATTTAGTAGTAAAGATTTACAAAAATATAAGGTTTAATAAAAATCAAAATTAAAATTATTGGAAAAAAATGTTTTTAAAAAGGGGCTCAAACACGGTATTGATTCCGAACGAAGTCCCCAGTTTCGCCATCTAGCGAATAGTGACGTTCCCAGTTGAATGGTTAAGATTTCATTTCACACAAGTTATCTAGATGACAGTCCCGTAATAAGGAGAGCTTACCGCTACAGTTTAATTTTTATTTTTTAATCAATAAAATATGTTTTATTTCAGAACAAGTCCTCTTTCTTCCTCGCCTATTTTTCTTATGGAGTTATTTTGACGATAATGTTCCTGCTTGGTGCTATGTTTTTGATGTTGCACACGCACTGGGTCATATCTTTATTAATGATTATAACGTCAGGTATGTCGAACTATATTTTTTATTGCAAGAAAAATAAATGAGCTTACGGCCCACTTGATGGTAAGCGGTCACCGTCGCTCATGAACCTCTGCAATGCCAGGGCAATGAGGGGCTGTTATCTATCGCCTACCGATACAGGACTTTTCTTAAGCCTCGTTAATTTAAAATTATTTTACATTTCACTGATAAGTATTTTACTCTTTGATCATAATCTTCATACTGTACTGTTTTGTAAGCTGTTGTGCCCATTATTACCCACTGCTGGGCTCAGGTCTCCTCCGAGATCGGAGGGATCAGAGGGATCAGACAAAGTCCACCACGGATGATTAGGGATTTAATAAATCTTCGAAGGATTTTTAGAATCCTTTTCCGGTATGCAGGTTTCCAGGCGATGTTTTAACCGTTTTAGCCAGTGGTGTTGTAAAAATTGCACATAAATGTTTTTTCATAATAAGATTTAGGGGTACCTACAAGAACACACGACCTTCCGTACGTAAAGCAAACTCTTCAACCACTCGGCCACCACAGTAAAACTACAAAAAGTATTCAAAAAAAAATCTTCCCAACAAACTCTTCTGTAAGTTCCTTACGCTGGTTTACTAATTATGAATTATTTTCCAGTATTCTACGTATATCTGCTGATAATAGTACACTCAATTTACGAAGATATGATCAATGGAAAACTGTCATTTGATGAAAATTTCGATGACTCCATTACCGACATACTTGTTTTGGTGGAAGAGGAAGATGATTCATAGAAGATTTAAAAGAAGAAAGAGAACTACTAAATTCGGTTCTCAAAAACACACTCAAAAACAATACAAAAAATTAAAACGACCTACTTACATTTAACCATTATTCGGACGTTTATCAAATCGACACTAGACTAAGTCCACATTATCACCTTTTAAACTAAAAGGAATCATTTAAATCAGTTAATATCTTTAGAAAAAACTTATACACGCTTGTAGGAAATCAAAGGCTGCCAGTGCAAAGAAAACTTCAGAACAAGAAATCTAATAAAAAAGATAAAAACTTAAGAGCAAAAATATTACACAATCTGAATTATATTGTACAATGTTCACGCCAATTCCATTTTGGAAAAAGCGCGCCAACATTACATCGTACATTTAAAAAGTAGATATATTCACAAATGAGGTTTAATTATTCTTATTAGAATTTAAATTACTATTTATAGATGGCGCTTTAGTCGCTAGTACCTTTGCCCTTATAATGTTTGTTAACATTCAGTCGCCTACAACGCTTATGTAAAGTACATTGTAATTGTTACAGCTTGATAAAGTTTAAATGTTTCATTCCTTTAAAAACACAAACAAAACTTCCGAAGAAGCAGTATAAATAACAATCGAATTGAAGAACCTTTTGAATTGAAAATCATTAAAAAAAGGGTTTTTCATTTTACACTATTTTACAGTATAACAAATTATACTATAATTGGATTATTTTTAATTGTCAGTATTATTATTATTTTTTTCTTCTTTTTTTGGACTTCGCATCTTTTACTAAGCACGGCTTGCCAATGTCAGGTTGTACAGGTATCAACATATTTTAAAAAATATTGCAGTAATATTGAGAAAATATTGCAGATTGGAAGTTATAGTTTAATGTTATTGACGTTAATAAAGTATGCAAGCGTAGATACGACATTTTTAGTTGGTAGAGTTAGTAGGAATTTTATATTAACGGGAAAGGGGACATCACACTGATTTAGTAGGGTATATAAAGGATCACATTTATTGTTAAGAGGGCAATTAAAGAATATATGATCAGTCAGTATTATTTCGATATAAGTAAAATTACACACACACTTCAATAACACACATACAATCAGACTCATTAGTGCATACTGCATACCTGGACGATTGCACAAAGTGGGAATGAGTTGCTCGCTAAGGTCATTTCATTATCGTAATCGTTTTTTTTTTGTATATTTAATGTAAAATTGTATAATACTGTTAAATACTTTTAAAAAAATGCTCATTATACAAAAAAAAGACAAGCCCGCTGAGTTTCTTGCCAGTTCTTCTCAGGACGGTGGCTATAATTATTATTTTTTGTGTCCGAACTGGTGGTAGCTTTTAACTTTTATCAACAAGAATGAGTATATCATCAATGTTGAAAATAAAGTATTTCATTTCATATGTACCATAAAAACTGCTTTCGTACGAAAATGCAGTGACGTAAGTGATTTTTAAATGTTTTTTATTGAAGGTAACAAGTGCAACTTGCGCTCATGAGCTTGGTTTTGAAAATGAGTATACACTAATGAGGCTGATAGTAAACGCCTGCGAAGATTTTTATATTTCAAAATAAATCATTTCTACCTATACAAGGTGCTGTATCTTTGGACTAGCTGAATTGACGTGAATGAGTTGTCGAAATCTAACTTAGCCACTTATTTTTGGAATCGGTTAAACTTTTTTTTCTGACATTGTATGGAAAACGTACGACTATCGTTGCGGAATTCCACAGTAAGGATAAAAAAAAATATCCAACTCTTAAAACAAAAGTGGTTCTAAGTTTTATTTTGACAGGTCATTCTCCCCACGTCAGATTGTCCAAAGTTACAGATCCACCCTGTATAAACTTTTTAATCGGTTAAACTTTTTTTTCTGACATTGTATGAGGACTGACTTCCATATATGACATTGAAGATTAACGTTCAAAGTTACAGGTCCTGTATAAAACTTCACTTCAATATCGAAGGTTTTGTATCTTGATGTCGTCGACCTATTCTAGATACTAGATAATAGAAATAAGTTTGCATTTACCAACAATATACTGTAAGTATCTATGATTAAATTAGCAATTAGTACTTAATATTACGATATTTTTAAGAATTATGAATATACCTACAATTTTTTTATATTTCTACGTCGTTTTATTTCACTTAGAAATTATCTTTATTATTTGCTGAAAGTAAAGTCTTGAGAATGGTGAATTTATTTACTTTCCTGCGTAACAACCCATTACTGCCCACTGCTGAGTTTTATAAAATATTTTGATCACAGCGCCATCTAGCATCAATCATATAAAACAAAATAAGGAATTGTTTTAAAAGATTTTAATCACAGCGCCATCTAGCGATAATCATCTAAAACAAAAAAAGTATCGTGACAACTTTTTCATTAGAATTTCCGTCTAGCCCCCTTTCGATAACGCGCGATAAGGAACTTCGTTCTAATAAAATAGTATTTTACTCTTCTTTACTCATTCTTTGAATACAGATAAAACATAATAAAAAATACAAGTTTTAACGTATTAAAAATATATTACATACATACATGTAAATTAACAATATAGTATTACACAGAGACGAACAACATTCAGGTACATAATAAATGAAAACTTAATATTTAACACTTTAGTTATAGAATTAGACATCTTCGCGTGCGTTTAGCTGCTTGTAGAAACTATGAGAGAGCAGAATCACGTAGACGTTTAAAGCTGAAACAAATTCAAATTATAAAATGGGCATAGAATGAATAAATCTGGAACCAACATCATGAACAACAGAATGCAGCCAATTTAAAGTGCACCGATCGCGCGTAACTACACGATATTCTGGCGTTAGTGTACAGATGACACTCAATTCGTTTAACACACTAATAAAATATTACATACACATAAGTTCTTTAAACTTCACTTTGTTATTTATGATGTGGATTCAAAACATCGTGTTGTTACGCGCGATCGGTGCACTTTATATTGGCTTCATTCTGTTATTCATGATGTTGATTCCAGGTGTAATAATTCTATGAAAATGGGATATTAAGGCTCAGACAGATAAAAAACAAAAGGATTTTTTTTGAGTTAGAGGTAATCGCCGGATTCCATGATATGTGGGAGTTGAACCGCATTAAAACCTCTAACTGCTCACAATCAGCGTCAGAAAACCCAGAAGGAGATTATGCGAGACAGCGCCACGCGTTATGCCCTAAAGCACTCTTTTGGCGCGATGGCGCGGAAACTTCAAAAATATAACTTTTGAGCTATCTTTGTAAGATCTAGCTAGTTTTACGAACACTGTGTCATTGCCTATTGCCTATATTTTTTCCAAATGGGTAGTATTCGATAATTCTTCATAAGCTTAAGTTTCATGACGAGAGACTTTATTTTTCATCGAAAAGATTAGACGAGGTTTCGCAGCAAAAAACAAATGAATATATGTATGAGACCCGCATTATCGCTATGAGTGGCAGCTCCTAGCGTACTTCATACATTTTCATATATTTGATTCTGATTCCTTAGCTGCCGGCTTCCGTTGATTGTGGAAAAGTCATCTACGACTCGTTTAGCTAGCTACTACGACTACTTGTTTATGTTAGTATAATAAGTATAAATATTATATACTAGATGACCCCCGCAACTTCGTCTGCGTTACAAAGGGGTTCAAAAATTGTAGCCTATATAGGCACGCGCCGCCCGGCGCAAACAACTACGACCCTGCATTTTAAATTTGTAATATCTTCGGTAATATTCACTTAAATTACATGCTGTAAAAAGCATATTGATCTATAATAAATGCACAATTTATTTAGGGTACTTAATTGGATAAGGATTAATGCTGTATTGTCTAAAATCACTTCGTAAATAACCATTTTTTAGTAAAGAATAAAAATGGTTATGCTGGGTTATCCCTAAGAGATAGACATATACCATCGCGGACTTTTTTGTTGAACTTTTTAAGATGAACAATACTGTAGTACATTATTTTGGTCTATCTCGTAGGGTTCAGCCAGCGTTTGCAATATAAGCGCAAAAAAACGTGCTTAGTTACGACATCACATTAGAAACCTTTAAATTTATCAGTGTTTCTCTACTATATTATTCATTTATTATACATACCAACCTTCCTTAAGAATCACTCTATCTATTAAAAAAAACCGCATCAAAATCCGTTGCGTAGTTTTAAAGATCTAAGCATACATACAGATATACAGCGAAAGCGACTTTGTTTTATACTATGTATGTATTGAAGTCACAAAAAAAAAGGTTAGTATAAATCACGAGCTGATAAGCGCAACTTCTTTTGCAAGCGCAACTTTAGCGTTACATCCGGAAAAACAATGCTAATCACAACATTGTCTTTTAGTTTTTAAAATAATAAGTATCCTATCTCACTCTCTATTTATAAGAACAGACAGACAGGCAAATAATTAACCACTCTACTGGTAACGTCACTATTCGCTAGATGGCGAAACTGGAGACTTCGTTCGGAATCAATACCGTGTTTGAGCCCATTTTTAAAAACATTTTTTTCCAATAATTTTTAATTTTGATTTTTAATTAAACCTTAAAATTTTGTAAATCTTTATTACTAAACAACGCTGTATTGCATTTTCAGCGAAAATATATCATCTCCGTAAAATATGAGACGATTAAAAAATTTAAAGAAAACAAGTTTTAGAACTGTGCTCAATTTTGGCTGTTGCCACAGACTTGGCAAAAGTAAACAAACCAATTTGGTTGCCGATCCCAGTTGAGTGGGTATAATAAAATCCTCATTTTTTGAAATGTGTATCAAGTATACATCACTACATTACTTTACTTAATTTATATACATAGATTGCTGCTTTTAGATAGCGTCATTAGAGAAGGTTGACTTACCAATATAAAACAGTTCCGTGACGATGGTAGAAGTGTTGAAATCGATGCAGTTGAGAAAGAAGACGGACAATGAGAGGAAAAAGAACACGCACCACATTATGAAGTAGGTTTTCACGATTCCAGAGCGCTCCTATAATTAGAAATTTACCAATCATGTACAGGGTGTAAAAGAGCACTCATGAAAACGAACACTGGTCGTAGTCCTAGTGATACGGGTGGGGTGATACCTGTGACGAAAAGCTAGGAAACCGGTCCATTCAGAAGTTGTTTTTAAATATTTTGTTTCAGGAACACTTTTTTGCCACGCACCATCCGGCAGGTGGCCCGTTGGCTCGTCTACCTACATGGCAATAAAAAAAACCAAGTAACAAAACCTGTATTTTTATTTACTGGCTGACACGCGAAACTTCGTCTGCGTCACCAATTTAGGTTTCAATTCTGATTTTCGTTATAAGCACAGCTTGCATTGTCATCTCTCTTCTGAGGCCTGAACCCAGTAATGGGCAGCAGGTCAGAAACCTACCCGTATTTACTCCTTCAATTATTTTAGGACTAATGTAAGACTAACTTCATTTTTTTTAACACCAAGTTTTTTTTTATTACCATGTAGGCAGACGAGCCAACGGGCCACCTGATCGTTATACCTAGTTTGAATTTAAATACCAAAAAAGATCTTACCGTCACAACACCATAGACAAACACGACGTCCATCATAAACTTAGCCAGGAACATGAGTGTGAGTATGATACTCATCGCGTAAAGACCTGTCAGCCACGCCTGCTTCTCCACGTCAATGTAAGGTCCGGTCAGAGCGCTCTCTTCCACTCCCACTGAAGACGCCTCCACTATCATGATCACTAGCAGAGTGAAGGATAGGAACTGTGAAGAGAAGAGGAATTGTAATGTACTAAATAACCTTTAATTCTATTATTATTATTAACAGGCAGGATAGGATACTTCATCTCAAGGATTGGAAGTTAAATTCATTGATTATTATTGATACTTTTAGTGGTCGAAGCGCGTCCTTCCGTACGGGAGGTCGCGGGTTCAAATCCGGCCGGCTTGTACCTCTAAATCTAAATGTGAAAAAGATTTATTTGCAATTTTTCACAACACCACTGGCTAAAAACGGTGAAGGAAAACATCGTGAGGAAACCTGCATGTCGGAAAAGGGTTCTAAAAATCCTTTGAAGATATGTGAAGTCCCCAATCCGCACTGGGCAAGCGTGGTGGACTATGCCTAATCCCTTTACTGACGAGACCTAAGCCCAACAGTGGGCAGTAATGGGTTGGTACAGGTACAGGATACTTTTAGTAGTAGATCTGACTATTTACTCTAGTTTAGGAGAGTTCATATGATTTTTTGCACACAAAACCTTTAACAGTAGCGAGCATTTGTTTGAAAATCAAAATTTTTAAATAAAAAAATATAAAAAAAAATATGCTCGCTGAGTTTCTTTCACCAGTTACTCTCAGGATCGTTTTGTTTATTACTGTATTACTTACCGCACTAATACTTCCCATTATAATATTACCGGTCTTCAGATCGAAAACAAAACAGCATGTTTCCAACTTTGGTAGACCCATCTTCCTGAAATATAAATCATTATCGTCATCATCACCAGCCTGCAGTCGTCGTGCTCGACATAGGACTCCCCCAACCCTCACCACAACGACCGGTCCTGCGCTGTCTGTAACACTTAGTCTGTTTTTTTTAGCCAGTTACTTTTCGCGGTTAACGAGGTAATATAAGGGTAGGGCCATATAAAGTTTGCATTTTTTCATTTTTCGACTGTCATGTTGCGCCATCCTGTTGAAACCAAATGTCGTCCATGTTATACTCTACAACTTTTGGAAACAAAAATTCGTTGAGCATGGCACGGTAATGCTCGCCATTGACCGTAACGGCGGCTGGCCCAATGATGCCACAGGACCAAAACCCACACCAAACCGTAACTCTTTGTGGGTGCATTGGCTTCTCAATGGTGAAGTGTGGATTTTCCGACCCCTAGATGCGACAATTTTGCTTATTGACATAGGCCAATCATTTTTATGGATTTTTTTTTCACATTTCTTACAGTTTGGACTGAAGACTCACCACTTTGGAAGTAACTTTTCAATATTTCCCAATTTTGTTCAAGCGTATAGCGTCCCATTTCGTAAATGTCAAACCTTTAACTAAATTATGAACACAAATTGAATGACATTTGAGCTGTCATTCTCTAAATAAACAGTAGTTCAAAATGCAAACGTTAGATCGCCCACCCTATAGTTACCTAGATAGGTAAGCCCGCACACCTATCCCTGCGCCACAAACAGGAATGTTCTATCAGTTTTTACCTAATTTTAATTTGGAACTATTATTTAGCCTATAACGCTAAAACAACGTCAAAATTTTGTCTCAATCGATTCTATTCGAATCTATTGAGATTCGAATGTTACAACAACCCTACAACGTCCCAAACCTTTTATATCCTATCTCTCTAATCTTTGTATAGTTACACAAAAGAATCGAAGATACAGAAGTCTGCAGAAAATATCCCAATTTGAAATGAGCTGGTATTGTTCCATTGGTTTTGTTGCAACCACTTTTAAATATTGTAAGAAGGCTCCTCAATAGTTGCAGTGGATATTAATTACCTTTTCAATCAAAACTAGGGCTTAAAAATAGTGCAGGGATTTTGTCACGATATCTTTCTAACTAGCTGATCTTCTTAATTCCGTCTGCGTCACAAAGGGACTTCAAAACTCTTTGAATTTTTTTAATCAATCCAGCAGTTCCTGAGATTAAGTTCAAACAAATAAACTCTTCAGCTTTATGTAATAGTTTAGTTAAATTCTTGGAAAAAGGAACTACTTATCTTTTTCTCTCTATCACAATATCCATAACATCTAAGTACAAAATGTCAAGCAAAAATAACAGCTTACTGTCAGCTGTACCTAAAAATACAATTTTAAACTTATCTAACAAAATAATTTAATTTATTAAAGTATACGGTACCTCGGAATTAGGTTCGAACTTTGAACTTCACTAAGCAACACGGAGTGTATCTACTCTGGTAGTTATAGATAGACTGTAGGATGAATGTGGAATCTCTGAGATGAGAGTAGGTTACGGGGCATAGAGTAAGCTGAAATATAGAGGTGTCATGCTGTTCTCAAGATTTTTATTTTGTTCTTTTATTTGAAGGAAGACTTCTTGCTAAAATTAAATGAAACAAAAGTCGAAAATATGAATTGTCCTACTTCAAACCTATATTAAGAGTCCTTAAAGGTAGGCCATAGGTATCTGTAGGACTTCTTCTTATTAAATAAGACAAGATAAATTTAGTTTTCAAACACAACTATAACAAAAACTTAGAGTACTATACAAATATTTTTACGAACAGGAACGAATAAACTTAGATCCCCGTACTAGGATACCCTGTGTTACGGGTGACCTGGCCTTCCTCTTTACAAAAATATACAGCTTAATATTTGTTATTAATGTTGTATGTATCAAAGGGTCCTCTATTACCCTTGGATGTCATCAATACATACAACGAAAGGTAAAAACAAGGTTGTACTCAAATAGGATTTATCTTAGCTATGTTTTTTTGAAATAACATTTTGTTCTTGAAATGTTTTCTTTACATTTTTTTTTATCACACTTGTTTTTTATTGATATGTGCAGACTAGTCAACGGGCGACCTTGTTGTAAATGGTGGTGGAGCTGTAGTGGACACAGCATAATTATCGTGCATTTTATTTATTAAATTAATGTAAAATCTGACCTGCCCAACTTCGTCTGCGTGACAGAAGGAAACAATATATCCCATAGCCTCGATAAATGAACTTTCCAAAACTGATGTTTTTTTAAATCGGTGCAGTAGTTTCGGAGCCTATTCAAGACAAACAAACAATCAAACCTTTCCTCTTTATAAAATTAGTATAGATTTACAGATTAAACTAACAGATTTGTCATCAAGAAAATCTAAAAATAACTTAATTTTACCTTGAAATAGAAATAGATATCTTTATTTGTTTGAAACATGAGTACAAATAGGATCTTATAGTATAATTTAAAAGTTCTTAATCATGTTTTGCTACAGAGTGACGTACATTTTTTTAAAACAATTTAATTTAATACAAAAATACAATTATTTTAAAAAATATAATTTAGATAGTCTTCAACATTGTAGTATGTTTTCTCCTTAAGTTGGTTTTTAATTTTAATTTTAAATAAATTAGTTTCCAAGTCCTTCCAATTTGGTAATTTGTTAAATATGAGTGGAGCCATACAAAATACACTTTTTCGCATTACAGCAGTATTGAACGTGTGTAAGCAAAGTACCTTCTGCAAAGTGTTTATTCTTTGAAACTGCGAAGGCGACATAGAGTCTAGCATTTTGATCAATATTATATTTTCGTTTGCCAGGTTGCTTGACCTCAATACCATTGAATCCTTATTAAAATAGATCTGGAGACGTTTTATATTAAGCCATTTTGTACCAACCCATTACTACCCACTGCTGGGCTCAAGTCTCATCAGGGATTAGGCATAGTCCACGCTTGCCCATTGCGGATTGGGGACTTCACATATCTTCAAAGGATTTTTAGAACCCTTTTCCGATATTTTTATTTTTATTTGTATTTTAATTTGTAATTTACTTTATTTTATAAAGTGAAATCAATTGGAATACTTAAAAATTTGCGTGTGTTTTAATAGACAATTTTTAACTGTAAATTTATTCGAATCTGTTTCTTTCTTTTTTCTCTCTGTAATGATCATATAATTATTATATTCATCTTACTTACTTTTATTGAATTTTAGTGCTTTATTTTGTAATGTTTAATTAATGTTATTTTATTTGTGAAATACGTTATGCTATTTTGGTGCACATTAATTAATTAATTATATTGAATGCTGTGAACATCTGTAATGGGTATACATATTAGAAATTATTTTGTGATATGTTAAGAATGATTGTTAAATATGTGATAATGTTCATGTTCCTGTACCAACCCATTACTGCCCACTGTTGGGCTCAGGTCTCCTCAGAAGAGGGATTAGGAATAGTCCACCACGCTTGCCTAGTGCGGATTGGGGACTTCACATATCTTCAAAGGATTTTTAGAACCCTTTTCCGACATGCAGGTTTCCTCACGATGTTTTCCTTCACCGTTTATAGCCAGTGGTGTTGTGAAAAATTGCACATAAATATTAAGTCATTAGAGGTTTAATTTGTATTAATAAAATTAACTTTATATTTTTCTGTTATAACTTGAAAACGGATTTATCTATGTGGTTAGTTATTTTTAGATGTATTTGTTATTAACAGTCAAAAGTTTTGTATATAAATTGATTACTAAACTAATTTTTCCTCGTTATTAATCAATTTTCAATAACCAATGTTTGTTCAATAAAATAACATGTTATGTTATGACTAGCTTATTTATTTAAATCCTTATATTTTACATTACATTAAAGAAAATCACTTACAAAATTAAATAATTTTTATTATACAATACAGAAAACAGTTAAAGCATGAACGAATATGCTTAACATGGTGAGAAAATAATCTTACTTACATATATATACAGGGTGATTTTTTAAAGAAGGTATTTATTGCAGGAGGGTGATAAGTACTCTGTTCTAATACGGAATATTACAAAAAATAAGAAAAAATACAAAAAGAATTTTTTTTTAAATGTTAATTCGACAAAACTACCTCAAACATAAACAATTTCGACTAAAAGAGTGTTGACTAACCTCTAGTGATCTCGCGCACCCCACACCTCTACCACACCCATCAGTTGTCGAAAAACCATCATTTTGCAAGAATTTTAGATATTTTTAAGTTGCGATTACTAAGGCATTATAAGCCATATTTGGTAATAATATTTTTGCTAGTCGTATATAACCATCAGCTACCATGACCTGCAATATGTACCCTCTCTAAAAAATCACCCTGTATATATATTAAACTTATAAAATAATAATAACGATAAAAATGTAGGAAGTATAATTAGAAACCGTAATAGTGTACAAAAAATAATAATTGAATTAATTCCCGTGATCATGGCGCTTGCAAGTGTTGATAAATCTAGATCACTCATGTAACGAGTAATGTAGATAACCGCGAGTGTTGAAACTAACTAATTAATTTAAAATGATTATAAAAGTATTAGATTCATACGATCCCGCGCTGAATATGGTTGTTCGGAGTTCTTCCTTGTTTGTGGTAAGCTCTGACTGATAACAAACACAGCATGTGTAACACTGGAAAAATGATAGTGCGATTATACACAATCCAAAAAATAAAATGACGAATTCAATGGAATTACAAATGTACGAGAATATTCTATAAAAGTGTGTCAGTTATGCAGAAATGTACAGAGTGGATCTGTAACTTCATCTCAGCTGAATAGTGGTGAATGATCTGTCGAAAGACAACTTAGAACCACTTTATTTTTGAAATCGTTTATTTTTGGAACGAAGTTCCTTATCGCGCGTTATCGAAAGGGGGCTAGACGGAAATTCTTATGAAAAAGTTGGCACGACACTTTCTTTGTTTTAGATGATTGATGATTATCGCTAGATGGCGCTGTGATTAAAATCTTTTAAAACAATTCCTTATTTTGTTTTATATGATTAATGCTAGATGGCGCTGTGATCAAAATATTTTATCTAAGTTACAATAATTAGTTAGTTTAAAACGTCTGATTTAAAAAAATAAAATTTTATTACAATTCCCTCACTAATTAATCGAAAGGAACTTCGGTCCATCCGGGTGTCCCTTGACACTTCTCAAGTTTTTTTTTTCTTTTTCAGTATTACATGGAAACCTGCTATGATAATTGTACCATCAGATGGGCCGTAGGCTCATTTATCTTTCTTCCAATAAAAAATAAAAAACACAGACCTTTTTAAGATATAATATGATTGGATGGATTGATATTCATCTTCACCATCTATACTAATATTATAAAGCTGAAGAGTTTGTTTGTTTGTTTGTTTGTTTGAACGCGGTAATCTCAGGATCTACTGGTCCGATTTCAAAAATTCTTTCACTGTTAGAATGTCCATTTATCGAGGAAGGTTATAGGGGTCATTCCATGTCAAATCGACAAATAGTTGGACGCGACCCCCACCGATTCGGATGATTTTTGGTGGAGACTTTTGTCTCATTATAAAACAAAGTTCTGCCAAAGGAAAAAAAAATTAAAAAAAATTCCTAAGAGATATTCAATATCAAAAATTTCATTGTTTTTCCGACTTTATGAGTTTAGTTGTTTAATATTTCAGAGACTACTGAGTATTAAAAAAAAAACTCTGGTATATTTTCAGAGGATACTTAGAGGTATGAGAAAAAAATTTTTTTGAAAAAAAATTTTGAAACTTATCAAAATTAAAAAATTTTGAATTTTTCAAAATCGTGAAAAGTACCCATCGCGGGAAAATTTTGGCCTGAAAATTTTTTATATTATACTTATAACATATCTAAAGATATTCTGAAATTTTTAGAGGGGTGTTATTTTTCGTTTCATAGATATGAATTTTTGAATTTTGAAAAAAAAAAATTTTTTCTATTTTTATATTTTTTTTTGTTAAATATCATTATTCTACTACATGATTACTAAAATTTGAGGTCTAAAATATTTTTTTTATGTTAATAGGATGTGAAAACAAAAATATTTCAAAATTGTATGTAATTATCTGTTTATTTAGAATACTATTTAACATTTAAGGCTTCCGTGATCAAATGAAAGGATTAAAAGCATAAAGGAAGTATTTCATTTTTAAGACTGTAATTCCTCTTGTCCTTTCAGAGTTTGCTGCAGTTTATTTCGTACGACGTTTTTTGGTCTCTTCCTTTTCTGAGGTTGATGTCTCAGACCTTTTTTTCAATCTTGAAAGAAAGAAATGATATCAATTTTAAAATAAATGATTAATTGCCATCAAGTAAAAAAACTCGAAATTCTGATTTTCCTACCTGGTTTTCATTGGTGATTCATCGATGATATCATAAACATCAGTGTTTTTTAGGCGGCAGAGTGTGACACTTTTAACATTATTTAAGTTTTGATTTAAAGTTGAATCTATAATATATTTTGAAATATTTTTGTTTTCACATCCCATTAACATAAAATAAAATATTTTAGACCTCAAATTTTAGTAATCATGTAGTAGAATAATGATATTTAACAAAAAAAAAATATAAAAACAGAAAATTTTTTTTTTTTTCAAAATTCAAAAATTCATATCTATGAAACGAAAAATAACACCCCTCTAAAAATTTCAGAATATCTTAAGATATGTTATAAGTATAATATAAAAAATTTTCAGGCCAAAATTTTCCCGCGATGGGTACTTTTCACGATTTTGAAAAATTCAAATTTTTTTAATTTTGATCAGTTTCAAAATTTTTTTTCAAAAAATTTTTTTTCTCATACCTCTAAGTATCCTCTGAAAATATACCAGAGTTTTTTTTTTAATACTCAGTAGTCTCTGAAATATTAAACAACTAAACTCATAAAATCGGAAAAACAATGAAATTTTTGATATTGAATATCTCTTAGGAAATTTTTTTAATTTTTTTTTCCTTTGGCAGAACTTCGTTTTATAATGAGACAAAACTCTCCACCAAAAATCATCCGAATCGGTGGGGGTCGCGTCCAACTATTTGTCGATTTGACATGGAATGACCCATAGGCTATATTTTATTTTCAAAAAAATTAGGGATCCGCATGAAAATATCGAATATGTAACACAAGTGAATAATCGAAAACCTATTTATGCGTACGCTGCAAAAACTATTGACAATAGAACAAAATGATGTACTACGGGTTTTTAGGTCTTTTGAAGACAAACACAAAAGTCCGCGACAGCATATATCTAACTATCATAGTTTAGTCACAACAACTGCTTTTATGTTCAAAAATAAAATTAATTCGTCCGAAGAATGAATTTAACGTTAAATTAGTATTGTTATATTAATACTTATCCAAATAAAGTGTTTTGTTATCAAGAGTATTAATGTAGAAGTAAATTACTTTTTGTTTTATTCCAATCGGACTTTTCGTTTAGAAGTTATTACGAGTATAAAACTCCCCGGGCCGCGCAAATAATATCGCAACAGCATTAAGAGTACTGTTTGAACCCCTTTGTGACGCAGACGAAGTTGCGAGGGTCATCTAGTATGCTATAACTTGCACTGGATGTAACTATGAAGTTTGGGTGGAATTTAGCTAAATTTGACAAACTTCCCGGTTTCTGATTGAGCTGACATTTTGCACGCAAATGTATATCGCGTGACAATGCAATAATATGACAAATTGGACTGAACGAATCGGAATGAACCTCTGCACTGTTAGGAGACACTGCCGCTCCCTACGACCTTTAAGAATTTTCTTCAAGGAGAAAGACAAGTCATAGCGCTCGTGAAACACCGTAGAGGGGAGCTCATTTCAAAGCCGAATTACTGTGAACTAACGGGATAATACTTACTGTTCACGCATACGCTATTTTAAATCGCATCCTACGCTCAAAATGTCAGTTCCTGCAAAACGCACTTCCCTGAAGCAAGATTTCTGCAGCCAATGAACATGGTATGACACCGTGTGACGTTTTGTGACTTGTGATTGCTATTAACTTTTCATTGTTCCCCAACCCCACTATCCTAAGAAATTTTAACACTACTGACCGAGAATTAGACGCGCCAACTTGGCTTTCAACAAATTCCGCATTTTTATTTATTTTCGAAACCCGAGTGTTAATCATAGTCATCACCAAAATCAAAGCGGTACATTAAGCCGCTACACTTACTAAAAGCGAATACGATGTTGAAGAATCCCCGGAAACCCATCTCCGACGGTCTGGTGAACAGTAACGTGAAGAACCCGATGGTGAAGAATATTAAAAAGACTATTGTATATATCATAAAAGCCTTCAAATATGAGGCACGATCCTGAAAGAATATTAAAGAGAAAAATGTATTAGATTTTTTCAATCTTAATTTATAGGGTGGGCAATCTAACATTTGCATTTTGAACTACTGTTTATTTAGAGAATGACAACTCAAATGTCATTCAATTTGTGTTCATAATTTAGTTAAAGGCATTTAGGAAATGGGATGCTATACGCTTGAACAAAATTGGGAAATATTGAAAAGTTACTTCCAAAGTGAGTCTTCAGTCCAAACTGTAAGAAATGTGTGTCAGATGAAGCCCATTTTCACCTCGCTATGTCAATAAGCAAAATTGTCGCATCTGGGGGTCGGAAAATCCACACGTCACCATTGATAGCCAATGCACCCACAAAGAGTTACGGTTTGGTGTGGGTTTTGGTTTGGCGGCATCATTAGAAAATGAGCCAGGAGCCGTTACGGTCAAAAAAATGCAAACTTTATATGGCCCACCCCTTAGATTTTTTTTCTGCATAAAAATATACATATTCCTATAAACTCCTGGAAACTACAAGGACTCGTTTTTAACACCTAAAAATAAAAATAACCTTTTCGTCTTTGCCTTATTTTTCAGGGTAGTAGTAGCAACTCTATTCTTAATGGCTTCCCTACCAAAAGTGATCACTTTATACTTATCACTGGTCTAAAAACGGTTTGGCTTGCTCTAAGCAAATTGACTACTTATCGTGAATCTCTAGTGACGATAATAATTGGACGAACAATAAAACGAGTATTTGAATCTTACCTTGTACAATCCAATAATTAAAACTATGGAGAATCCTAAAGAAACTAATGAAAACAACACTCCCAAAGCCACCTCAGTGTTACTCAGATGCACGTTAGTTGTCCTTATCGAAGACGGTTGGAGTATCAGACTTATGACGCCCACAAACTCAATAACCTGAAATCAAAATAATATTTTTATTACAAAAATAATAGCATTAATTTTTGTCACAGTCGACAGTCGAAACTCATGTTTTCCTACTCCTTCTATTATCTTCTGATTAAATTCGTTGCGGGGCCCAAGACAAGTTAGCTTTCCCTCGGGTTCCTGGGCTTCACTGCTCAGAGTCATTACGATGGTCGCCGCTGTGGATCCTGGCTACACAGGAGTTACAATGGTGGGAGAGAGAGGTGGGCAAATACGAAAAAATAATAGACAGATTTTCTTCAAATTTGTATGATATTATTTATTTAAGGGAAGAGTGATATTTAGCAATAGCGCTAGAATTACATGATATGTTTTACTAGAAACAGAAAGCCAATTACGTTTAAACTGTCAGTTTTCTAACAGAAGAGAATTATCGAAATAGCTTCATCTAGAAAATATATACATAAATCGTTAAATTTTGTCCGTAACAATCACAATAAAATAATAAATTAAACACAGATCAAAAAGTACTAGTTCGATCTTTAAAACGATCGGTTCGGGTCGCGGAAAGTACTGGATGCAAACAGCACAGGACCAATCATTATAGGAAAATCTAAAGAAGGGTTATGTCCTGCAGTGAAGTCCTGATGATGATGAGAGGAGAGACTTTCATACCAAGGAGTAGAGCACATGCCAGTAACACGTTAGCTGTTAAACTAAACGAGGCCTAAATTACCCCTCCTGCAATTTTCCTGTGGTTTCATTTCATTTCTAAAGAAAGTGGGGTAAAATAGACCGCGTGTCGCCCTAACGTCTGGACACGGTGCGGGCTGATAACACCTCGTGTTTATGCAAAAATTGGTATCGCAGCGAACAAGATTTAATAAATTTCTTTAAACACACGCGGTTATACACGCGGCGCTACATCACCGGCACACGAACGAGAAAAAGGGTAGACAGATTTTTCTGTTTTTAAGGAATCTACCTGCAGTACTGTCTTCCCGTGATTAATAAAAATCGCGGTAAGAAACCTTTTAGTAATTGTGTAATTAATTAATATCACTTACACAATTACTAAACGGGTTCTTACCATGATCACCAACTATCCTATATGTGGAATCCAGTGTTACACGAAAATAAAGCCAAAAAATCTAGTTTTGAGACGGCAGCCGATACTGTCAGTGTGGTATGTCGAAATGTGAGTTCGAGTTCCAGTGGTACCGGCAAACGAACGAGAAAGAGGGTAGACAGATTTGTCTGCTCTTAAATGACCTACCCGCAGTTCCTCTGCCTTCCCGTGATCATGGCGCTTGAAACAGTGCTGAAATATCAGGACCGCTCAATTAAAAATAATCGTGGTAAGAACCCGTTTAGTAATAGTGTAAGTGATGTAGATAACCGCGAGTGTTTAAAGAAATTTAATTAATTAATAGTGTAATAATTTAATACATTCTACTTACGAATAAGACGAAAGCTAGGACATAACAAGTCATCTTCTTAGCGAGACATCGGCCGCAACCGCTGTCTTGCTTGATTTCGAACCATTTTGCACACGACATTTTAACCTGAAATTGTGAGATTTTTCATGAAAATCTGTAAGAGACAATACCCTAATTGGAACGAAGTTCCTTATCGCGAGTTGTGAAAGGGGGATAGACGGAAAAATCCTTACGAAAAGTTGTCACGACACTTTTTTGTTTTAGATGATTATCGATAGATGGCGCTGAGATCAAAACACGTTCCTTATCGCGCGTAAAAAAAATATAAGATTATATCTTTTAATCGAAAGTCACTTCGTTCCATCCGGGTATCCCTTGACACCTCTCAAGTTTTTTTTAATACGCGGAAACAAAATTGTTTAATTCAATCATTGTTTCTCTATTTTCCCAGGTTGACAGACTTTTAATGGTGTATTCCATGTAATGTTCTTTTTTAACGTTGTGGTAACGTAAAATAAGAAATGTCGTGTAAAAATTCATATAAGATCGTTTGTCATATAATTATACAATATAACCACTCAACTGGGATCGGCAACAAAATTGGTTTGTTTACTTATGCCAAGTCAGTGGCAGGAACCAAAATTGAGCACAGTTCAAAAACTTGTTTTGTTTAAAATTTTTAATCGTCTCATATTTTATGGTGAAAATATATTTTTGCTGATAATGCAATACTGCGTCATATAATAATAAAGATTTACAAAAAATTACGGTTTAATTAAAAATTGAAATTAAAATTTATTGGAAAAAAATGTTTTTAAAAAGAGGCTCAAACAGGGTAGTGGTTCCGAACGAAATCCCCAGTTTCACCATCTAGTGAAAAGTGACGTTCCCAGTTGAGTGGATAGTATACAGGGTGGATCTGCAACCTTATACCAGTGGAACCTGTCGAAATAGGACTTAAAATCACGTTAATTTTTGGAATCCGCAATGACAGTCATACATCCACCATACAATGTCAGCAAATGGTTCTGAGTTGTATTTCAAAAGGTCATTCACTCCCCTTCAACTGAGATAAAGTACAGATGCATCATGTATAACGACGATCGCACTTAAATGGGTCAAGAGAAAGCGAAAGAAGTAAGATATCAAAACTCACTTTAAAACTGAATAATGTTGTCAGAACTATAGTTTGTAGACTAAATAGACATTTTATCTTAATCTTCTTATTTATAAAAATGAATTGCTGTTCGTTAGTCTCGCTAAAACTCGAGAACCACTGAACCGATTTGGCTTATTTTAATCTAGAAATATTCGTAGAAGTGAAGGTTTTAACGGTGAGAAAATTTCCTTATGTGACGCAGACGAAGTTGTGTGGACCAGCTAGTAACTAATACGTTTAAATACTGTTGAACTCCGTTCCTTTGAACCACAGATAATCTAATAAATTACATATTATTATATAAATTATAAATACCGAACATTACACCCAACACCCAAACATTATATTATTTTGTTAAATCAAAATTGAAGCAAAAGTATTGAACTCATTAAGAACTTCTCGATTACCATTTGATATGTTGTTTACATTTAAAAGTAACCTGTTACACATTGACTCTCATATTTTTCTGTTTAACAATATAACAGTAAGCTCTTACTTAATTCCCCATAGACTTTACAAGTTTAAATACTATTTTTACGACAAATATAAACTCTACTTACTAACAACACTAACACTTCACAACTAAATTTGCAATACACACTGGTTCACTTCACAATGCGTGTTTTGACAAACTCATTTTGTTGGTGGCGAAATTTGGAACTACGATTTTGTAAGGAAATTTGCGACTACAGCGCCAACATGAACGATAACTTGATTGTAGTTGCCGTTGACCGTTGATGAGTTTATTCGTAGTGTAGACTTCGATGCTGGTTATTTATTTAACCACTCAACTGGGATCGGCAACCAAATTGGTTTGTTTACTTTTGCCAAGTCTGTGGCAGGAGCCAAAATTGAGCACAGTTCTAAAACTTGTTTTGTTTACATTTTTTAATCGTCTCTTATTTTTCAAAGATTATATATTTTCGCTAAAAATGCAATACAGCGTCGTTTAGTAATAAAGACTTACAAAAATTAAAAAGCTAAATTAAAAATTATTGGAATAAAATGATTTTAGAAAGAGGCTCAAACACGGTATTGATCCCGAACAAAGTCCCCAGTTTCGCGATCTAGTGAATAGTGACGATCCCAGTTGAGTGGATAACAAAAATACCATCAAAAACAATAAAGTAAAACTTAACTTTTTTTTTTGTTTTTTTTTTTAACTGATTTAAGATTTGTAATTTTAATTCTAATTTACTATATGAATGTGTTATTTTTAAGATATTTAATAATTTTAATCTCATCATAATTTTTCATCTTATAATATTTACTATTTTTAATTTGTGATGTTCTAATTGTATACAATTTATATTGTGCATGCTGTAATCACTTTTAATTAAGGGTACATATAGTCATAACCTTTGATTTAGATAATTATGCATTATTATTAGTGTACTCTTGTTAGTGATTCTGAAATTAATGAAATAAAAATTATGAATCAAAATTATAGACAATCACGCAGTTAATCGTACGGTTATTTTGTTGCATTTTTACAAGCTTTATATTAACTTACACGGGATGTTTGTCCACAACTATAATTTGCATATTTGTTTTTTTTTATTGTATGGTCTTTGACCCCTAATTTAAAATTTAAAATAGGCATGCAGTCGGCACCTATAATTGTGTTAGCATTAAGTCTGTACTGGAAGTGTCTTAATATACCTGTATTGCATGTTTGGATGTATAACATGTTGGTGCCCTTTATAAATAAATAAATAAAGTATGCTAGTTCGGATGTAAACTTGCAAGTTGAATTCAAACAACGTCTCGGTTTTAGATTGTAATGAAACTTTTCATACATTTTGTGTACATCGCGTGACAAATGACAATGCAATAATAATTTATGATAAGTACTACAGATCATGATGTTTATTTATTTAATTCAAGGAAAACCAACAGCTAATAATCTACATAACTTAGAATAGAAAATTTAAAGCTAATTACAGGTTTTCATTATAATGTTAATATAATATATAATATATTCATTATAAAATTTATATTACTTATCGCAGGCTTACTGGCAGATATATTAAAAAGCGACTTTGTAACCTTTACCACCAGCAATGATAGACGTAGAAATACCATATGATACCTAATTAAAAAAAAGTTTTACCGATTCCGCAGTCATGGTGGCCGAGTGGTTGAAGTGCTTGCCTTCCGTACGGGAGGTCGCGGGTTCAAAACCAGCCGGCTTGTACCTCTAAATCTTAATAAGAAAACGATTTATGCGCAATTTTTCACAACACCACTGGCTAAAAACGGTGAAGGAAAACATCGTGAGGAAATCTACATATCGGAAAAGGGTTCTAAAAATCCTTTGAAGATATGTGAAGTCCCCAATCCGCATTAGGCAAGCGTGGTGGACTATAACCCCTCTTCGGAGGAGACCTGAGCTCAGCAGTGGGCAGTAATGGGTTGTTACAGTATACCGATTCCAAAATTAAAGTGGTTCTGATTCATCAGGTCATTCGCCTCACTTCAATTGAAAACAAGTTACAAATCCTCGTAATCCTCCTCTTATTCTAATATCCCTTCACAATACCATAAATTTATTAATTTTATTTCGTGGTAAAGACTATGAATAACGCGTAAAATTAACATTGCGTCGATCTCTCGTACGAACTTCACATTGCATTGCGATTCTCGAGAACTGCACACGGGAAAATACGCTAATAAAATGTTGCCGGCTGCATTAGTGAACGAATAGCGTTAGCGCGATAAAAATGTCGCGTATGGATTGATATGAAGAAAACAATACAATAATATAATTTTCAACGGGTTCTTACCACGATATTTAATTAATTGAGTTGTTTCGATATTTCAACGTTGCAAAGGTCATGATCACGAGAAGACTGGATACTGCGGGTCGATTTAAGAGCAAGCAAATCTCTTTCTCGTTCGCTTTTGGGTACCACTAGTAGTAGTAGTACCACTGGAACTCGAACTCACGACTCACACAAGACTCTCTGAGCATGAACCCTTAGTGACTGTTGTGTCTTGCAGGAACCCCTCCGCAGGTGTAGGCCTCCTCCAAAAAAATCCAAGTCTCTCTATCTTGTGCTGTCTGATTCCAGTTTAGACCGGCCGTATTCTTGATATCGTCTTCCCATCTTGTGGCAGGTCTCCCAGGGTGTCGTTTACCCCGGGGTCCTTTCCACCGTGTCGCTCTTATGGTCCATTATTAATTAACTAATTAATATTAATAAAGAGTTGCATTGTAGGATGTGATTAGTTATGACGCCGGATATGCAAATGACCAGTACCATACTACTTGACTATCAATTTACCAAGATGATTACTGTGGAATCGTATGTCTGTAACTTATTATGTACCTAATCACGATTGACACTCTAATTTTTATTGCCTTGTAAGCATAAATAAATATAAAAAAAACATTTTTTAGCAGAATATTATAAAGACATACCAATCAAAAAGTATAGGGTGAAAATGAAACCATTGTAATAAATCAAAGAAGGTAATAAGAAAGCAATTCGTCAGTAAATAAAATTTATTTCAAATCTCTTTTAGAAAATCAAACCGAAGCCCATTTGATAAAAATAGGTGAAAATTGACACCATTATACCAATTTAATAAAATATGTTTCAAATTTTAATTAAACAAAAACTCTTCAAGTTTCGCCTCCGATTTGAGGACGTTTACAGCCAATGTGTATGGACCATCTGCAAAGAAATAATTTATTTTAAACTTTTTAAATATAAGAGCTTTTAAGATCCTGGATAGGTTTCATGTAGCAAAAGAGTGCTTCTTTTGTGACAGGAGGAAATCACCGGACTTCCACCCGCTCCGCGAATGGGGTATGTGGGAGTCGAATCGCACTAAAACCTCTTGCCGCTCACGGTCAGCGTCCGAATCCCGGCCGAAGACAGAACCCGGCACGAGACTGGGCTAGGTGACAGGACGCGTTCGCGATCAACGCTTACATCTCGCCCCGTCACCCCCAGCAGTAGAGTGCTAGCTAATACAAGTAAAACGAGCCCAAACTCGACGGGTCTATCTTGTTTAGAACAAGAATTCCAAACCCATCATCAGATCAGCGCCATTTTGTCATACTATTGCATTATTCTGCGTGAAAAATGTCAGTTCAATCGGAACTAACATTTTACATCGGGATTTTTGACAAATTTAGTTCGTAAATTTTCACCCGAACTTAAATAGTAGGATCCAGTGTAAGTTAATATAAAGCTTGTAAATAATACTTACCAACGTTAAACCACTTGTTCCTGGGTAGACCGGTATCTTCTCTAGCTGATACTATAGCCTCTCTCAAGGCTAAACCAACACAAATTGCTAGACACGTTGGTGGTTCTGCTACAGCTATAATTAATTAATTAATTAGGTATATTAACAAAAGAAAACAGACAGGGCGATTATTTAGAGAGGATATATATTGCAGGAGGGTGATGAGTACTCTGTTCTAATACGGACTATTACAAAAAATAGGTAAAATTACAAAATATGTTTTTTTTAAATCTAAATTTGACAAAACTACCTCAAAAATAAACACTTTCGGCTTAAAGAGTTTTGACTAATGACCTCTAGTGGTCTCGCGCACCCCACACCTCCGCCACACCCATCAGCTGTCGAAAAACCATAATTTTGCAAGAATTTTAGATATTTTTAAGTTGCGATTACTAAGGCATTAAGCCATATTCTTTGGTAATAATATTTTTACTGGTCGTATATAACCATCAGCTACCATGACTTTTACTATGTACCCTCACTAGGAAATCACCCTGTATAAATACTATATTTTAAGATTTTGGGTATCACGTAGATAGCTAAGACAAGTAAATAGACTCCGAACAAGATAAGTCCATCTTGAATACTGGAGTTCATAGGGCTACCTTTCGACTTTCCGACTTCATCATCAGTTCAGCTCCACTGTATCATATTATTACACTGTCATATTATTGCATGCAAATTTTATCTCAATCAGAAATCGGGAATTTAATCACCAAAATTTACATAGGCACATCCAGTGGAAAATTTAAAAGTTTTTAAAAAGTTACTATATTTGGAGTCTCCAAAACACACTAGGCTTCATTTTAATATTCATTAAACTGATCTGTACCAACTCATTACAGCCCACTGTTGGGCTCAGGTCTCCTCAGAAGAAGGATTAGGCATAATCCACCACGCTTGCCCAGTGCGGATTGGGGACTTCACATATCTTCAAAGGATTTTTTTTAGAATCCTTTTCCGACATGCAGGTTTCCTCACGATGTTTTCCTTCACCGTTTATAGTCAGTGGTGTTGTGGAAAATTGCACATAAATCTTTTTCACATTCAGATTTAGAGGTACAAGCCGGCCGGTTTTGAACCCGCGACCTCCCGTTTGGAAGGAAGCGCTTCGACCACTCGGCCACCATGACTTCAACTGATCTAAATACTAGAAATCATAAAATTTGCTAAGTATTGTCTCTTACCTCTCGACCCCAGCACAGCAATCGGGTTATAGGAATTTCTTCGGAACTGAATTCTGAAGTCAATAGGAATGTCCTTAGTAAGAGGTACTTTGTAATACCAAGTCCTGTCAGTGAGCAGTTCTCCAGTTTTATGGTCATATATCAACTCTTCGTGAGTCCAGTAACCGACGCCCATCATGAAAGCACCTTCCACCTGAATTTTAGTTTTTTACTGTAGTTTATATAATTTTTTAGTTACTAAGTTATATCACAATTAAATCAAGAGGCAAAACCAAAACAGAAGTTACACAGCAAACTGAAATACTTACTTCTAATGGAAAAGGAGGGACGATAAAACAATATACACCAGAACTGTATGTACCAGAATATATTATACCAGATATACCAAACGACCAATCAACAACAATTACAATGAAAGAACTTCAAATTGTGCTGGTTTAATTTCTGGCTTGAGCCAGAAATACATAGTATTATATTTACCTGTCCAACATCAAGTTCTGGATTAACACTAGTCCCTACATCTTCAATAATATCAACCCTTAATATTTCGTGTTCTCCCGTCAATATATCCAATTCTACTTCAGCGACTGCTGCCCCTGCGCTTCTGTACGGTTCTTGATCATTCGCAGTTACTCTATAGCTAGTCTGAAGGTTTATTCCTCTATTGAAAGCGACTTCTATTAATATCTCCCATGTAGCATCATTCAGTGTTTCTCTAACTGTCGATAAACGGTCTAAGAGAATCTGGCAGCATTTTATGGCGCCGAAGCAAACTGTTTCAGTGGTTCTACTACCTCCAGTAGCGAAGTTGTTAGGGTTCGTGCCAACATTCGCAGGCTTGCATATAACTTTGTCTGTCGAAATGTTAAGTGTGTAGGCGACTGTTTGTATGACTTTTGTGTTGATTCCTTGACCGATTTCGATGCCTCCGTGGTGTATTATGACAGTGCCATCACCGTGGTAGACAGATAGTAGAACATTGTAGTCGAGTAATGTTGCTACAGGCCAGCTCATAAAAGCTACTCTCAGTCCTTTCTTCTTCCATCGATTTTCTCTATTGTATTTCTCTATTTCTTCTTTACGTTTATAGTATTCGCTGTCTCGGAGTAGTTTCTGAACGATTTCGCCCACGATTGAGGCTTGTGGGTCGAGATTATTAAGACGCACTTCGACGGGATCTCTTTCTATTTCGTAAGAGATACGCTCCATTATGTATTCGGCCATTGCAATGCCTTCCAGGGACCCTGAGAATTTAAGTCAAGACGTAGTGTTTTGATGAATTTTTGTTCTTACTAATAGACTTGCATAATCATATACACCCAAACTTTTCAAATTAAAACGGATAATTTTATCAAAATCTTAATAATTCGTGCTACAATATGGGAAATCTAAATATGAATAAGTATTACCTACCGCAAAAGTCAAAAACAAAATATATAATCACCTGGAGCTCTAATATAAGTATTGGATGCGGTATCAGTGACCACATTAAATATCTTCATCTGCCACCTCCTGTTATCGTAACAGTTCTTGATTGCGCTCACTAATATAGGTTGGAGAGGATCTGATATAACGTATCCATTGTCCTCGTAGAACTGACACTCCATGTATTGAATTTCACCGGAGTCGTTTACTCCAACCTATGGAAAAGAATCTCATTCGATAGGCATTTAAAATCTTTAGAGTTAATTACTTATTCTACGATATACTCGTATCACATCCTACATCCTTTTCGGTACGTGGTTCCCGTCTTTAATTACAAAAATAACTTAAAGAAGTCAAGTATTCACAAGAAATATAGGATGGAGGGATTTCTATCCGTCGTGAATTATATTTTAACGGTCAAAAAACTAAAAATTTAATTCCCAAATGTAAATGAAGATAACTCAAAAATCACTGATCAGAACATTAATAAGACGATACACAAAATTTCAAACATAAGTTTAATAATAAAATCTTCATCTAATTATGAGTTAAAACCTATTGTACAATCTTGTTCGAAAGTTCCCTTCTAAATTAGTATTTTAGGACATCCTAACTTATGATCTTAACACCACACCCTTAAGTATTGAGTCAATCGAAATTGATTCGCAAACAGCAGCGTCGAATTCCTGACGTTAATTTTGTTTCTCTACCCACACCCTTTCGGCTATTGTATCCATTTTTGGCATTATTTACTGGCAAAATATTAACTGAAGAATGAGATCGAATATGAATTATTTTCCAAAAATATACCTTCTTCAAATATTGTACACAAAAAGATGATCCACGAAGGAGTAAGTCTACAGCAAATAAATAATTTGAATATCAAAAACTGCAAATATGTCATCAAGCTCAAAAAATATGCACTTATTACTTTAGAATTATATTGAATATTTTTTTTTAAAGAAAACTTTTAAAAGACAAGCTATAAAGACCCTGAATATCATGTAGAAGTAGAGTGCTAGCTAAAACAGGTAAAACGAGTACAAACACAAACACGACGAGTCTATCTTGTACAGCACAAGAGTTTATCGGATCAGCTCCATAATTGATATTATGATTGATTGCATTGCATTGTCACGCGATATACATTTCTGTGCAAAATGTCAGCCGAATCAGACAACGGGAAGTTTATTAAATTATATCGTAAGATTCCATCCGAAATTACATAGGTACATTAGTACATAGTTACATCCAGTGCAAGTTAATGTAAAGCTTGTGAACTACCTAGTAGTTTGGTACTTACTTCAAAATCACGTTCACAAGGAAACCTTTTCCCAATAACTCGAAGATTGGCTTGAATGCTCATCACAAATCGACAGGGTTTGTCCAAAAGATGAGTTACTAATCCACATGCGCACGCCACGTGACAAGATCTGGATATTTTGGCGCCATAAGCCCCACCACACCTAGGAACCGTTAGGTTGATCCTGAAAGAGGATTTAAATATGGCTTATTTTGATCTTGGAATACTTTTTTAATTTCATTAGTTCAGGAGATTATTAAAACGTAAACCCTAAATAGAAATTATAGACGTAATCCTAAAGATCGATAGTTGTCTCAAGAAAAAGAAACAATGCGCGAAAATTGAGTAAGAATCCTTTTTGGCATAATACAGTAAGTAAATTTCCTGTAACCAAAAGATCATTTCCATATATATACCAACCTATTTTGCTCAATATTCAAAGACTCAGAGAGAGCAATGTGCGCTGAATCAGTGAACTGTGTTGCCAAATACACATCAAGTCCATCTTCGCTCGGTCTGGTCACACAAGATTGATTTTCCATATGAAAAGGATACTGGGAATATATTGAATCATACCCTTTTAATACTCTTTGGACATTAGTTCCTCTATCTCTAGCAGGAATTACAATAAAAATACTTATTCGACTAGGATCTTCTTTTCTGGCATCATGGATAGTAATGATGGGTTTTCTATCAACTTTATATTTAACGTGAACAAGCAAAGCCGCTCTGTTTGCTAGTGTTTCTGTTTCAGCCACAATAAGACCTATAGCTTGGTCGTAGTAGCTTATCTTTTTCTCTGCAAATATTTCTTCAGGGGTTAGTTGGCTGGGAACTCTTTGGGATAAGTAACTGTTTTTGCCAGGGATATCTTTCGCTGAAAAGAATGCGAGGACTCCTGGGATTTTCTGAAAAAAATATATTGATTATGTTTTGAATATAAAAAAAATCTAAAGTCAAAATACCATTAAAAAAAATACAGTTGATGTGGAAGTAAGCAATCTTTTGGAAAAGCTAGTCTGTTGGAAAAGATATATTTTGAAAATCAACTTAATTACTCAAAGTAGTAATGGACAATTAAAACACATAAACTTCTTAACGTGTGTATAACAATACATATTTCAACTGAAATAGAATACAAATACTGTCCTATACCTACCAAACAATAAATACAAATACTCACAAGGGCAGGCGTCGGATCTATTTCAACGATCTCCCCAGCCCCTACATCTGACGTAACAAAAGCACAGAACACTTCATCAGGCTGTGTTGGGAGATCATTCACATACTTAGCTTCCCCTGCACATTGTATTAGGGCATCTACTTTAGGCATCGGTTCAGTTATCGGCCAAATAATAGGGTTTGTATCGTAAACTTGAGAGCCCTTGGACAGTGGACGAGTTTTACGAAAATCTCTTGCTCCTGACTGGTAGCGAGAGTTCAGTTTGGATTTTGGGATCAAAACTAGTAGACCCTGAAAATTGTAACAATATTTAAGGTACAAAGTGGTATGATTTTTTTCCTCCATATCTTTCCATCTTGACATATATCGTCTTCGCAACGCAGTCCATAATAATTTCATCATTCACTTAATCAGACCATGTTCACTTAACATCCATTTTAAAACTCATTAGTCTTCTTACATGACAAATATTTAAGGCCTTCACTATAGTAAATCTTATTATCCCGGTTTATATTTAAATACATTAAATAGCTTACCTTATAAAACAAACCTAAAGCCAGTTTCTTTCTGAACTCCGGGCTCATATCACCAGGAAGTTCTTCGACAATCAATTCGGCTTCTAATATTTTTAGAGCTTCTTGCAGAACTTCATTAGTAAACACATCTTTACCTCGGAGATATTTTTCAGTTTTTTTAGCATGAACAAATTCCCCTGACAAACCTCCCATTACTATTCTTGCTGAGTCTACGATATCTTTATCGATTCTATTAAACTCATAAAGAAAAGCAGCATTTACTTGTGCATGTGCGTTTTGGGCTCTTGGCATTATCTGGAAGATTAAAGAAAAATTGTAGGGTTCCTCTGTGATGATCTTTGATGTTCTTAAGGACTTTTCACTGAGAGTAATGTGTGTATACAAAATATCGTTTAATTTTCAAGATATTTTTATTGGTATTTGTGGTAAGCAACAAAGTCTTTCAGTAAATTTTAGGTGGGATTTTGTGAAAAATGGTATTAATGCAACTATTACAATCCATGGCGTAGTTCAATATTCTTTTGAGGTTGAATGTAATGAAGAAAACCTTTTTTGTAATGAAATACGAATGAATATGTATACATGAAAAAAAAACGTATCGTTGAGTTGTCTATGAACATTGATTCTATAAGTAATATGTGTATTTCACACACGATTGAAGAAATAAATAATATTTAAAAATACACTTCTATAAACAATGAAATATTTACTCAGACACTCGCAATTTTCTATAATACTTTCATGCATTTTCAACGGGTTCTTACCACGATATTTAATTAATTGAGTTGTCTCGATATTTCAACGTTGTTGCAAACGTCAGGATCACGAGAATACTGGATACTGCGAATCCAGTGCTAAACACAACAGTCACTAAGGTTTCATGCTCAGAGAGTCTTGTAGATACAGTGAGTGTGGTGTGTCGTGATGTGAGTTCGAGTTTCAGTGGTACTACCCAAAAGCAAACGAGTGCGAGAGTAAACAGATTTGTTTGCTCTTAAATCGACCCGCAGTATCCAGTCTTCTCGTGATCACGACGTTTGCAACAACGTTGAAATATCGAGACAAGTCAATTAATTAAATATCGTTGTAAGAACCCGTTGAAAATGCATGAAAGTATTAATGAAATATTTGTACTTGTAAAGTATAGTTTACCTTGAAAGACACAAACTTGTATCTACTTGACAGAGGTGGAATTCTAACTTGATAAATCACTCTCCCAGTCATATCTAACGACAAGAATTCCTCAGGAGTCACCTCCATACTTCCATTTTTATGAACTGAAACATTAAAGTGAAATAAAGTAGATATATCATTATCAACTCAGTATTTTCAAAGTATTATTAAAATCGGACAAACCTATAACTAGTGTGGCTCCAACTGTTTCGAACAACAAAAATATATCGGATGAAAATGCTAGCTCTCTGTGTTTTACCATTAAATTTCCACCTATAGTTCCAACCTAAAAAAATAAAGAACATAAATTTCATAGGAATTTATAGACTTTAGTAGGATTCCTAACGACAGATAAGATATGTGGCGACCAATAATAGCGCGCGAGGTCCTGACTCGCGGTTACGACATTTACAAGAATCTTCGCATATATACGACATCTCAAATCTACTACAGGGGACTGCAGCCTGACCACCATACACTACCTCGCCCGCAAGGAGATCTCCCTTTGGCCATAACTCCACTGTACCCCACAGATATATCATTTTATGATCACACTTTCGTATTTTTTTCACTTTACGCCGTCTTCTGGTAAATTTATAACTAACAGCTACCCAGTCGTAAGATTCCAATCAGTTTGACCAATAACAGAATAGCAGAATTTAAAATTTACGAAAATATGTTCCTAAACTCCAAACTCTCTCTGTGAAGCCTACCTAAGTTTTCCGACGACATATAATATAGGTACAGGGTGTCTCAGAACTATCACAGATAAGATGTCACAAATATAATATTCAAGGTAGTGGTATCCAATATAAAAGGTAGTTCCCATCATGTCGCATAGTTTTGTGACTTCTCGTCTACGCCAGCAACAACAACATTATTCACAAGAAAAAATAACTCTATCTACAAAAACTAACACAATACTTACATTTCTAACAGGGATATGAGCGACCAGATCCAAATGCTCATAAAGTTTTATCAGATACGAGAAGTTTTCATCTTCACGTGAAATAGACTGGAATAGTTCCATCAAATCAGTCAGAGGTGTTCCAGCTCCAATTACTAAGTTCTGATCAACAAAATGTTCCTTGAGTACTTTTATAGGACTTATATCTATTAGTACTCGAGGATAAACAAGGATTGGTGCCGCTCCTAAAAAATATATTTTTATAGTTAACTGAGAAGATTTTGAACAACTAATTAATATGATTGAGTAAATAACTTTATCGTAGCCATACAAAATTTCAGACATGTTTAACGTCAATTTAAGTGTACAAAATGGAAGATAGGTTTTAAATTCTTAAAAATATATTTATTTAAAAATCATCAATAACAATCAACTACTACAATTAAATATCAAAATTCTGTTACAACCAATTACTGCTCACTGCTGAGCTCAGGTCTCTTCAGAAGAAGATGCAGATGCCTGTGGTGCTATGATAACACAAAAATCTTTTTCTCATTAAGTTTTTTCGACCACTCGTACAAGGAAGGCAAACGCTTCAACCAATCGGCTACAACGACTTTACTTCGCTCTAAAACTTTATCTTCTACTTCAATGATTTTGAGGTATTAATAAAACTTAACATTCAGATTTCCCTTCGCCAATAAATTTGTATTTAAAACTGTATATCACGCTCACCTTTTCCAGTATTACCGTTCACAAGCATATACGATTCGGTACCCTCTTTATCGAAGACCTCAAATATTTCACTGACTTCGGTAACTCTGTACCAAACGTGGCCATCTTTTGTATTAACTTTCTTCATTTTGTCATCATCTTTATCAACAACACACCAGCTCTCATCAATAACTTCACATTTGGCTTTACAACGACCACAATTCTTTTTACAAGTTGATATTTCTTCAATATCAGTGATTGGGTTTGGTTTTGGGGCGTCTTTAGCGAAAGTCTTGAAGGCGTCTAATATGGGTCGAGAGCCGGTACACCTACATGTATTGCTTCCGAATGAATTTTCAATATCGTATTGAGTTACATCGTAATGATTATATTCTAGCAAGCTGGAAATTAAAAAATATTAAGATGTATAAAAATAATATAAAACAACTAGCGGTTGCCTCACATGAGATATGTATTTGTTTGGTACATAGCAAACTTATCATCATGTCAAATCAAATCCATTAATGAACGATTAATTTCGAGCTAAAAAAGGTAATCATAAATTGACAATTAAAAATACGAGAAAAATAATAAAGAGTTATTTTCTCTCACCTGTACATATTCATGACAAACCCAGGGCTGCAATACCCGCATTGGGTTCCATTATATTCAGCTAAGGTTTTCTGAACGGGGTGGTAACCCTTGCCTCTGCTGCCAATACCCTCGATTGTAGTAATCTCCCAGTCTTGACATGATCTTATAAGTATCAAGCACTAAAACAAGAATGATGACAAAATCACGGTGTATTTTTGAATAAATTCCAAAAAGAAGGAGATACTCAATACGTATGTTTTTGGAACGAAGTTCCTTATCGCGCGGTATCGAAAGGGGGCTAGAGGGAAATTCTTATGAAAAAGTTGTCACGACACTTTTTTTGTTTTAGATGATTATCGCTAGATGGCGCTGTGATTAAAATCTTTTAAAACAATTCCTTATTTTGTTTTATATGATTAATGCTAGATGGCGCTGTGATCAAAATATTTTATTTAAGTTATTAAATAAAAAAATAAAATTTTATTACAATTCCCTCAGTAATTAATTGAAAGGAACTTCGTTCCATCCGGGTGTCCCTTGACACCTTTCAAGTTTATTTTTATCATATTGTTGTTGTAGAGTTCCTGTTATTCTACTAAAATTTATCGTATCCGTGATTTTGTGATTATTTTGTGTTTTAGCACATTAATATAACTCCTATTAATTATTTACATTCATATGATGAGGACCTACATCTATTGTCTGTGTACTGTACTGTAACAACCCATTACTGCCCACTACTGGGTTCAGGTCTCCTCAGACGAAGGATTAGGCTCCAGCCTCCACCACGCTTGCTTAATGCGGATTAGGGACTTTACATATCTTCAAAGGATTTTTAGAGTCCTTTACCAATATGCATCTATGTAGATACCTATCTTAAATTGGGTGCTCCAATTATGGTGCATTTATCTAGATTGTAGAAAAACGCATACAAGGAAAAAGTACTGATAGGTATTCCTAATATTATTGCATAATTTAAAACAGTTGCTTCTCGCTATAGTACCTGTGTATGCTTAATTAAAGCTTTAAAACTACGCCCCGGAATTTGTTGTTTTTTTTAATAGAATAATAGACACCGAAAGACAGGAAGATTTAAATGTCTAGTAGAAAATTTATAATATAAGTAGAGATATACTGATAATGTTAAAGATTGATATCGTGAAGAAACACATTTTTCTGCATTTATATAGTTATTCTGTGACGCACAAGAAATTGCTAGTGAAGTTATAAGGGGGCGGCGCGACGGGAAAGTGTGCCGAGAGCGTAACGCGTAGCATCGTCCCTCAAAACCCCGGGTTCTGGCCTCAGCCGGGGTTCGGACGCTGAGTGTGAGCGGTTGGAGGTTTTAGTGCGGTTCAACTCCCACATACCCCGGGGATCCGGTGATTTCCTCCAACTGAAAAAAAAGTGAAATTATAAAAGTTTCGAAATACGAACCATAAATTAGTTAATAAAAGTTATTACATATTTTATTACATTAACACTCTAATAAATATTATTAGATTTTACTTATTGCGTGTCGGAAATTAATGATTTCAGTGAAAATCGTTTGTTTTTTAGTAATTATATCGATTACTGTTTACGATTACAATTTAAATTGCGCAAAAACTGATGCCCTGTTGAGTCTATAGTTCAATGATCGTTTTAAGTATTCTTGACAGTCAAATACAGTTCTTATGCTGCAGTACACAGGGTAGAATTTTGAAAAAAGGGAAAGCACTTCAAGTAGTTTAGCGATTTTTTTTAAGGAAACATGATCTTAATTTTGAAAAGAAACATAACTTCCTTCAAAGATTGCAAGCTTCATTTTAAATACTTAACTGAACTGAAATACGACAAAAAAAATCTTTGGGTACTTTCAACTAAAAAGTATAAATGGGTGAAAGTAAACCTCATTTCTAAAATCCTTTTTATAAATTTAAGAAGGAATGTTGGTGCGCTTTTTAAAAAAATGCATTTGTTGGATTTCGTTACACTTTTTTCTCAACTTTTATTCGTTTTATTTGAATTTCTTTAAACATTTGCGGTTATCTACATCACTTACACTATTACTAAACGGGTTCTTACCAAGCGCCATGACCACGGGAAGACTGAGGAACTGCGGGTAGGTCATTTAAGAGCAGACAAATCTGTCTACCCTCTTTCTCGTTCGTTTGCCGGTACCACTGGAACTCGAACTCACATATCGACATACCACACTGACAGTATCGGCTGCCGTCTCAAACAAACAACAGTGAACAGAAACAGTGCTGAAATATCGGGACCGCTCAATAATCGTGGTAAGAACCCGTTTAGTAATACCTAGTGTAAGTGACGTTTTATTTGATTTTTTGCCTTCGATTTCTTTCAAGAACTACTATTTAAGTATTTACTGAATTCACAGCGAACGTGGTCTTCTTCCCGTGTCGTTTGGCGGTGACTGCAACAACACAGGAGCCGCATCCACCTTCCTTGCACATGTACTTGGTGCCCCTGTAGTTGAGGTGGTTCCGGATGTAGTCATTGAGAGAAGTGTCTGCTTCCAACTCTGGTCCCACTGGAACAAATTATTTTTGACTTCATCATAGTCCGTAGTGGTCGACTGCGACTGTTGGATAAACGTCTCCCTTATTGCCGAGGTTAGACTAAAAAGTTGTATGACATTGACATGATTCTCACTTTACGATTTAAAATATCTACGATTGTGGATATCGGAAATAATGAAGTAAAATTTATATTATTAGGAATCGTTGGTAAATATCATCGTTTTAAAGTTTTATAGCAGTTTTGATGGTATAGTTTCTCAAAAATATTACGTGTCGTATAATAGGGTCGTATAACCACCCTAAACCTCACCACATTTACTGGGTGGCGCGACGGGAAAGAGTGCCGAGGGCGTATCGCTTGTGCCGTCCCTCATAACGCCGTGCTGGGTTCTGGCCTCAGACGAGGTTCGGACGCTGAGTGTGTGCGGTTCGAGGTCCAACTCCCACATATAAAAGACACCCGCCCCGAGGGACACAAAAAAAAAGAAAAAAAACCACCACAGCGACCGATCCTGCACTGTTTGCATCCAGTGACTTACCAGAACCCTGATCAAATATTTAGTCCACTGCTGCACCTACCGGTGTGTGACCACTAACAGGCCCTATCGGACAACCTTTCTGAGTATATTATGTTTATGTCCTGCCAAACCAAATTCCGGATTTCCTCATATTATTGATTTGCTCACGCAGAGAAACACCCAGTATAGTCACTATTTCTCTCCGTTTTCTTAAAATTATTTACAAATAATAATACCTACCTACCTATTTTGTATTTGAAAACAATTTTAAGTACCTACGGTCTACCTTTAATGACTTTCTTCAAGCCTAGAAAGCTAGTGATAGTGATAGTGTTAAGCGGGCTACTTTCCGCAAACTGACTTCATAGTTGCGCCTATTTTGCGTGTGGGTGATGAAATTGGGATGTACTCCAACCCAGCTCCTCTAGGAAGCCAGCCAACTTCTTAGGTCTGGCGACCGCCTCAGAGAGCAACCTCGGTGAGCCAAGGTGTATTGCCCGGTAGTGTGCGACTCCTGTGCACTCCAGCAGTACATGAGCAGCTGTTTCTTCTTCCTCCATGCAGGCTCTGTATAGCGGACTGTCAGTTATACCTAGGGTGAAAAGGTGTTTGTTAAACGGTCCATGTCCCGTTATAGCTCCTTCTACTGCTTTTAGGCCTAAAAAGCTAATAGGAATAAAGTCTAAAAATATCTTACCAGAACACTTATTCCCATTAACGCTGAAAGTGATTCGATCCATCGTGTAGTTACTCCTCACGTCAACATAATAATAAAACAGTAAACTGAATATAACTATCGTAGTTAACTAACATCGGTAAACACTAATGTTTCACAACTATGATGCCTAATTAAAATCGATTTTATTATAATGCATTCGATTAAAGTACGCACGGTAAATAACTGTGCGTGTTTTTTGTTTCGTGTAGTTGAAATTTGATTTGCAAAGGTCATAGATATAGCATGAAGTCTTTCAGAAAAGCTACTATCAAATCAATAAGCTTTAAATTAAATTTAATTGAATAAAGCGGTTCTGGTTAAAATAAGTGTAAATGGAAATATATGCTTCGAAAACTGATTTTAAGAAGAAATAGGAGAAGGAGGTACTCTTGATTTGACATAAATTAGACACTTTACCAATAATAAATAGTGTAACAGATGGTTGATCTATCTATATTTCTACTTGGTACCAAGGGAGTGAATGAGTCTACATAGCAAATAATAAAGAATATAAAATTATAAAAAAATAAATTGTTTCATGGACACACAAACAAATAACAACCAAAACCAATACCTATTACAGAAAAGAGAAAACATAATATACCATTTTGTTTTCATATAGCCAAACTGATTATGAAACTTTCACCTTACTTTAGCGTATAATTAATTCAATAAACGCATACAATAAAAGTGTAACTTCTAGCTTCATAAGTGTTCTGTAACACACGCACATTAATTAATAAGAAATTAATACACTTAGCGAGGGATCCGTACAATATTAATTAATATTGTACTTATATGTCTGACGATCTGTTCAAATTAAATGGTCTTTAGAGCTGAAAATCGGTGTATCATAATAGACACCTTGTGTAGAATGATAGTAATTTTGAACTATAATATACATACAATTTGAAACGAGGTTTAAAACGGCTTCCATTTTCTGAAATTTCGCAAAAACTCTTCTCTTTTCTTCTTTTTATTAAATTAGTACGTAAGCGAAAATAATGAATCATAGGAATACATTGTCAATTTTCGTCGCTAAACCATAGTTCAAAAATTTAATATATCTGATTTTAATTACATTTAAATCCACAACAAGCTTCTACATATTTCATTCAAACCGAATCTTCCGTTTCAATCCATTCAAGTTAAAGTTCAGTCATAGACATAGTATGAACTCCCCCCTTCGGTATTCCCACAGCGCTATGACTTGTCCTTCAAATGAGGGGTAAGGACGGTCCCTAATGTGGGTAGCCACTTGCCCACCCTACAGTGTCCCCTGACATTGCAGAGGTCCATGAGCGACGGTACCTAATATAATAAAATTTTACATATCAAAAATCACTTAGACAGTAAAACGATGAAGGAAAACATCGTTAGGTCATCGTAAAATACGATTCTAAAAACCCTTCGAAGATATGTGAAGTCCCCAACCCGCACTAGGCAAGCGTGGTGGACGATGCTTAACCTCTCTTCAGAGGAGACCTGAGCCCAGCAGTGGGCAGTAATGGGTTGTTACAGTCAGACACAGTTATAATAATAATTCTGGTTCACATACAAAGACATCGCGCGTATCACAACAAATTAAAAATAACTTTCTATTTATTAGTCTGTGCTCACTGCCCAATGTCGAGCTATTTAAGATACTTTCTAGGCCCTTCGATGATAATTATAATTTGTTTATTAACTAAAATTATATTATTACTATGTGACCCGCGCAACTTCGTCTGCGTCACAGAGGGATACAACCTATAGCCTTCCTCGATAAATGGACTTTCTAACAGTGAAAGAATTTTTCAAATCGGACCATTAGTTCCTGAGATTAGCGCGTTCAAACAAACTCTCCAGCTTTATAGTATTATAAAGTATAGATATATAAATAAAAAATATATAGATTAGTATAGATAATAATTTCTAGTACAAGTAATTCTTTGTTTGATGCATTTTCCCTAAATTAGTACCGAAATACTATTAAGCTAAAAAGAGACAAACCTAAGCGTGCCCGCACACTTATCAATAGTATTGTCAATACTTTCGACCGAGGGATGGGAAAAGATACTAAAAAATAGCATGGTAAAGAAAGTGTTAATTAAAAGCACATTTTCAAAAATAGCACGTGCATGTTTTATGATAAATAATACTTGAAAAACTTAATTATATTTTAGGTTCAAGTTCCAAAATCGTACAATGCTAAAAATATTAATTTTAACATCGTAAGTCTACTATTCAGATGGTCTTATAATTTATAATATATGCAATGAGGTAATTCAAATTTCTTTCATACTTTTACAGGCTTGACGCTGCCTGAAAATACTTTTTTTCATATCTTTTGGTGCAATACTTGGAACTAAACTCACTTGACGTAAGCACCAGGAGGTATATACAAATATTAATAACACAATTTCAATATCTAAAAGATTTTTAGTGCATGCTACTCAAACGCTATTATTGCTATTTTTTTCTAACATTCTAATTAAATTGTTATGACTTTTAAATCCCATCTCTGCTTTTGACACAAGTATTGACAATACTTTTTTAGGTGTGCGGGCAAGCTAAGGCTAAAATTTTGAAATCTGACGTTTTTTAAAGCATCGTTAAGAAAATGATTTAAATGATAAAATAACTAAAAAGAAAATAGAGGATAATAAAAATATCGATATTATGCATAATATCTATCAAATAACACAATCAATTGCACGATTAATTAATATTATGAAGCGCTTCGATGCCGCCGCGTCGCCATCACAAGGCCAGGGTCGGCTCTCTGCAGACGGATGTAGGAAACGCTGGGCTAGTTCAACTCGATACGCCGAACGAAAAACACAGAGCTGGCTGATAAAAAAAAGTGTTGTCGTTTTTAATCTGTGACATTTATTTTTGGCGCGTAAAATAGTGCAGTGATCTGTGGGTGTTTTTTTTAAATTTCTGTAAAACGTGTTGTGGAATGAGTTTGAAATATTTTTAAATGTATGTTTGAAGTAAATTAATAATATGAATTTTTGCTTGAAAATAGAATATTTTGTGCAAATTAAATACGTAACATTTGTGTAAATAATTCAAAATTCGAATGATTGTATTTTGTTTGGTTGTGACGTAACGATTTAATTGTTTTGTTATCAGATTTTCCAAGCAAACGAGTTCTCTTATAAATGCTATAAATGTTAAGGTGAGTTAATTTATTATTTATTTTATACTAGCTGCTACCCGCGACGTCGTTTGCGTGAACTCTATAATCCATTTTTTTCTTCTTCCCTTTTTTTTGCAATAAAAGGTAGAGTACTTTCTCAGAGTCTAAAGATTGTCTGTGCCAAATTTCATCAAAATCGGTTAAGAAGTTTAAGCGGAAAAGCGTAACAGACAATTACTTTCGCATTTATAATATTAGTACAGATTATACAGCTTGATTTTAAGAGCTAAAATTAGTTCATTAGTCGGAATAGAACCGAAAATAAGCTTAGTCCATTTTCTATCATGCACGTGGCTTATACAGTGATCGTTTTATTTAATTACCACGGAACCCTGATCGAAGCTATTAGTGTTCTAGATATAATTATTATAGAGCCAATATAAAACTTTATTTTCGGAAATATACCACATTTTGCGTAATTTATGCACATTCCGTTTCTATATAATAATTATGATGAAAATTGCAAAATTTATGTTTTTACATTTAAAGACGGAAAAGTAAACAATATTTGAAAACTTACTTTGTTTTTCCTTTTAGAAGTAAACAAGCAAACTAACCACCTGATGGTAAGTGGTTACCATTGCTAAACCGTAATATCTAGACAACTTGAGGTCGTTATCTAAAGCGTACATAAAAATTCAATGACTAGGCAATTCTATCAACAATAAACATATTCGAGTTCATTGTCGTAGGTCATGGACAGAGGACAATTTTATAATACTTCGATAATAAAGGTCAGTCTTAAATCGATATCATTACCTATGCTTATTGAATAAAACATTAGAATTTATGAACACAAAAGTAACTATAAATATTAAAAAAAGTTATCGTTGACGTCCACTATGTAACTGAATACCAAATAGCATCAAATAAAACATTGTATTTTAACAAAAATGACTTGATCTTCTTCAAACGAGGCTTGAAAATAGTTCTTAAAAGTAGGCAATAGGTAGCGGCCCCGCAGTGTCCCCTGACAGTGCAGAGTTCCATGAACAACGGTAGTAACCGCTTACGATCAGATAGCCCGTTAGCTCGTCTGCCACAAGGCAATAAAAAAACGACCGCCTTGCGTTTTCGTTTTATCCAAACTGAGTATTATGCTATCACTAGATGACCCCCGCAACTCCGTCTGCGTCACAAAGGGGTTCAAACAGTGCTCGCAATGTTTTCACGATATTATTTGCGCGGCCCGCGTTGAGTGTATTCATTGCGTTTTATACTCGTAATAACTTTTGATTTTAGCTCTTAGTGAGACTTCTAAAAAAGTCCATGAGAACATATAACTAACACAATAACCGATTTTATATTCACAATAACCGATTTTATATTCACGAAAAAAAATATCGTCTGAGGATTGAAACTATGTTAAAATAATATCGTTATATTAATCCTTATCTAAATTAAGTATTATATTATCAAGAGTATTCATGTAGAAGTAAATTACTTTTTGTTTTATTCCAATCGGACTTTTCGTTGAGAAGTTATCACGAGTATAAAACGCAATGAATAGGTACACTCAACGCGGCGCGCGCAAACAATATCGCGACAACATTGAGAGTACTGTTTGAACCCCTTTGTGACGCAGACGAAGTTGCGAGGTTCATCTAGTAAAAAAATATGTACCTACAGTCAATTTGACAAACTCCTTTTAGAAGTCCTCAAATTAGTATTCCAAAAAACAATCTTTCAAACACGTGGAAGACGGTTGTAATAAATAGTAAGTAGTACCTAAATAATCTTGTTATTCTAGAAACGATGTGTGATTCATGAATTGAAACGAGTCGTACAATGTATCTAATGTAGTGAGGAATCATTTAGTGTTTAGTACTTTGTAGTTGCTTTGTTATTGTTCTGAGTATCTTTTATATCTCTCTTAAATGAATGCAACTAATATTTTATAATCTTATCTTATATCTTATCTTCTTATATATAAAAATGAATTGTTGTTCGTTAGTCTCGCTAAAACTCGAGAACGACTGAACCGATTTGGCTTATTTTAATCTTGAAATATTCGTAGAAGTCCAGGGAAGGTTTAAACGGTGAGAAAATTTCCTTATGTGACGCAGACGAAGTTGTGTGGGCCAGGTAGTCTTATATATAAAAATGAATTTCTGTTCGTTAGTTTCGCTAAAACTCGAGAACGACTGAACCGATTTGGCTTATTTTAATCTTGAAAAATTCATAGAAGTCCAGGGAAGGTTTAAACGGTGAGAAAATTTCCTTATGTGACGCAGACGAAGTTGTGTGGGCCAGCTAGTTTTGTTATATTTTAGACTAGCTGACTCGCGTAACTTGGTATGCGTCACAAAGGGAAACAATAAATCCTATAGTCTTCCTCGATAAATGAACTTTCCAAAACTGAAAGAATTTTTGAAATGGGACCAGTTTTGGAGCCTATTCGAGACAAACAAACAATGAAACCTTTCCCCTTTATAATATTAGTATAGATGACTCTTTTATTAATATATTAGATGATATAATGCTCTACCGTTCGTTCTAGGTTTCGCTTATTGTGGAAAAGTGATCTAGAAAAAAATGATGGTTTTTGACGAAAAATACAAGTTTTAATGACGATAATAAAATTAATAAGCAGTTAGCATCAGTTTCATAATCCTTTTTTCCAAAAAAATTAATCAGATCAAGCTTTGGTCAAAAATGTAGGATTTTTATTTTTTAGTAAACATTGTTAAGTTACGAGAATTCTTAGAATTAGTATACGAAAAAACGTCTCTATATTGAGATTGACGGAGATTGACCAATAAATCGCTTTCAATATTTAGGTAGATAACTACTTTCAATATATATCAGCTATAGTTTTAAATAAATAATTTCTTGCCAGAGTGATAGAGATTTAAACTGAACTTTCAAGGGTAACATTGAAAAAAATGTGAAGAAATTGGAATCCTGCCCAGATTTGAGACTAAATCTTGATAGTAGCTCTACCTGATCATATGTAGTAACACAGATTACTCTCTTGTGATTGAATATTAGTGCCACGAATACAACTTAATTTTCCAATTTGTTTTAATCAATTAAATAAATTTAAATAGTCCTTAAATTATATGAAAACCTGCATATCGGAAAAGGATTCTAAAAATCCTTCGAAGATATTGCAAGCATAGTGGGCAAGCGTGGTGGATAGCCTTTTTTTTCAGTTGGAGGAAATCACCGGATCCCTCCCCCCATATGTGGGAGTTGAACATCACTAAAACCTCCAACCGCTCACACTCAGCGTCCGAACCCCGGCTGACGCCAGAACCGAGCACGGGGTTTGGAAGGACGGCGCGACACGTTACGCGCTCGGCACTCTTTCCCGTCGCGCCATCCCCGGTGGTGGATAGCCTAACCCCTCTTTGCAGTAATGGGTTGTTGTAGTTACAGTCCTTAAAAATAGGCAATGTCCTCTTACCTCTGACGCAGGCAAAAGTCTATCAAGGACGGTAATCGCTTACGATCAGATGGTCTGATATCGAGTCGAGGAAAACTCTAAGTAGTACCTAAATTCTCATAATATTTATCGCTACTAAAATAGTAATAAACAAATTGTATTTTAAATATTATAGATGTCTTCTGCAACAAGCATTAAAATTAATATTTCGCACGACATTGAAAACAAACATTGAAAATGATAAAAATATACAAGGAAAACTATCCCGTGTCGTCACAGCTCTTAATAACACTGATGTAAACAATAAAATGTGAAGCATCACGTTCATAGCTCCGCGCCAGTCTGATGACACAGGATAATGATTATACAGAAATAAAATTATTACAGGGTAAAAACTAATATTGAAGAAAATTTATAAGTACTGATTTATATTTATTTAGCTCAACCTTATTTCATTCAAATGGGATCGGCAGAATATGTTTTATCTCTCCATTCATTCCTAATCCGGCATAAGTCCTCTGTCACGCCGCAAAATTTCATATCTTCTTTCACACAATCCAACCATCTTTTCTTAGGCCTTTCTCTCCTCTTACATCCATACTAATTTCGAGTACGAAATATAAATAATTAAACTTGAAATTCGATCAAATTATTGTTAAACATTACGTAGGTCGACTAACGAGTCAAGCTAATCCTTTAGCAAGAATTTTGGTTACTACTAAGACGTTACCATAAACAGGGTGGTTTTTTTAATGATGGCACAATACACATTGAAGGCCATGATGATCAAATACGACCACAGACAATAATATTATAACCAAAGAATATCGTTAAAACTTTATGCCTAAGTAAACGCAACTTGAAAATATCTAAAATTCCTGAATAAGGTTATTGCTCCATAGCTGATGGGTGTGGTGGAGGTGTGGGTGTGCGAAATCATCTTGAGGTTGAAGGTCGACACTCTATTAACCGAAATTATTTTTGTTTGGTATAGTTGTGTCGATTTTTGATGTTTTACCTATTTCTATGATTTTTTTTTTTTTTTTAGTTGGTAGAAATCACCGGATCCCCGCCCGCCCCGCGGGCGGGGTATGTGGGAGTTGAACCGCACTAAAACCTCCAACCGCTCACACTCAGCGTCCGAACCCCGGCTGAGGCCAGAACCCAGCACGGGGTTATGAGGGACGGCGCGACGCGTTACGCCCAAGGCACTCTTTCCCGTCGCGCCGCCCCCTCCGGACGCCGAACCGGCAGCCGCCGGCGATACGGCCACCGGCTCTCTCGGTCGGCGGGCTATCCGAAGCCCGCCAAGATGGCTGGACCGCGTGTCACCCTCCCGCGGAATACCCCGCTGGGTCAGAACCAGCGTGGGTCGGGGAGCGCGGTCCGCCATCCCCCGGATGCTCTAACGCTAAGGGCGTGCTGAGCGAGACACGACACCTTCTTGGGTCCCCGCTCGCACTCGCATGCGTTGGGGACCCGAACCTTTAAGGGGCCAGAGTCCGGGCGAGATCCCGGTTCTGACCCCTTGCTCGACGGCGGCGTCGGGCAATCGCAGGGCGGAGGGAGGAATATACCCTCTCCCTCGCCCACGACGCCGCCTGCTCCTATATCTATGAAATTCCGTACTAAAACAGAGTACTTATCACCCTTTATATTCGTTGGTTTACTTTTGATTTACTTCTGTGAGTGTGTGTATTATGTGGTGATAGTCTATCTATTTCCGTTAGGCGTGGGACACGACTCACACTGAAGGACTATTCTCCGCTTTCGGGTTTGTTATACATATTACAATTTTAATTAACGTAAATTAAATCATATTTTATAACGTTATAAAATAACTATCAGCCCTAAAATTTAGCCATTGTTGTGAGAAGGCTGACGAATTCAGGGGGACGTTTATTTTCACTTTGTAGTTAGAATAATATTATGTTGGTATCAGATTTTTATTACAAGTATATCGGCTTACCTGATGGTAAGTTTGTAAGTTGTTACGATCCAATTTTATGCCGCGTTTCCATATGCGCGCAAATGACAACTGGTAGGCCAACTGGTTAACTGTTTCACATAGTTGGACTACCAATGCATTCAAAAGCCCCGTTTACACATTTTGGTCGGTTTTTTACGTGTGTTAGACGTTGGCGGGCGAGGAAACGCGGCATTAGGGTTTAATATCATTTTAAATTTACACTATATTAAATCCATGTATATTGCCGAGAAAGTGAATAATACTACCTTGAGCCATCTTCAAAAGTTCCAGCAAACTATTGCAGTGAAAAAAAAAGAAGTTTTTGAATATTCCATATTGATGTTTTACGAAAAAAAACACGGGATATAAAAGATAACGTTATCTACAACATGATAGATGACGGTACTTAAATGAAGAAGCAAAAAATTGTGCAAGTTCACTGTTTTTTTTTGCTCTTTGTATTATGCTATGAAAATGTTAGATGGTTTTTTCTTCTTAGGTATTCTTCAATTTATTTTTGACATTATTTTTTTGCGAGCCAACAGCAGTTTTTTAACTATATTTACTAAATCATTAAATAGAAGTAAATCTAAAGATGTCTCTTCAATTTCAACATTTATTTTGATCTTTACTAGTAATTTACTAATTACTAGCTGACCCGCATAATTTCGCCTGCGTCACAATAGGAAACTACATATATCCTATAGCCTTCTTCGATAAATGAACTTTCCAAAACTGAAAGAATTTTTGAAATCGGATCTGTAGTTTTGGAGCCTATTCGACAAAAAAACAAACCTTTTAGTATAGACAAGGATAAAATATTATGGTACATCATGAGAAATATTTAAATGTAAATGAACACCAATTAAAATAAACTTTTATTCTTTCAGACAGTAAGTCTTCTGTATTTTATTGCAATAAGTGCAACTTACGCTCATGACATACGGTTTTGAAAATCAGCATGCACTAAACCATTTTACACATAAAATCACCATACGACATTGTCAAAATCTACATACGCGGTGTTCCCGGAGCGCTATGACATGTCCCTCTTTAAACGAGGTTTAAGAAAAGTCTTTTATGGGTAGGTTATAGATAACAGCCCCTCATTGCTCTTGCAGAGGTTTATGAGCAACGGTGACCGCTTACCATCAGGTGGGCCGTAGGCTCATTTATTTATCTTGCAATAAAAAAATAAAAATGTTACTTGATAACAACCTTAACCTATCACAAAATAAACTTGAAACCAGCCATTATGTTACTAAACGAACAAATTTCTACCACTCCTCTTTTCTCATTAGTGTTAGAGACACGCGATCTCTTGTTAATCGAGGTTGGTAATACTGCAGAGCATTTTCAACTGTATGTCTAATGTTTTAGGGCGGATTTTCCCTTGTGTATGTCATATGAGTCACACGAGAATTTAGTATGTTGTCATCAAAACAATGTCAGAGAATAAATATCCACTTGGATGAAATTATTTTTTTTTTGTTATTTGATAGTATTAGTGCTAGTAAAGGTTTAGTATTATCTATCTAATATAAATTATAAAGGCGAAAGTTTGTAAGTATGGATATATGTTTGTTACTCTTTCACGTAAAAACTACTGAATGGATTTGAATGAAACTTTACCACAATATAGCTTATACATCAGAATAACACATAGGCTACAACTTTTGATAATACGGGACGAACCTGAAGCCCACGCGAACGAAGTCGCGGGCAAAAGCTAGTACTATTATAAGGGCGAAAGTTTGGAAGTATGGATGTATGGATGTTTGTTACTCTTTCACCTAAAAACTGGATTTGAATGAAACTTTACCACAATATAGCTTATACATCAGAATAACACATTGGCTACAATTTTTGATAATACGGGACGAACCTGAAGTCCACGCGAATGAAGTCGCGGGCAAGAGCTTGTTAGTAATAATTGTAATAATAAGATACTTAAGATTAAATTTGATAAAAATCTGACTAACTAGTCAAAATCTACTAGTACCTACATTTTTTCAAAAATGGATTTCGGTCGTTTTCATTTTTTGTCTACAAAGGAAAAAATATATTATTATATAAATAAATAAATCATGAAAACTTTGTTTGTAATAGGTCCAAAAACTACTAGATCGTTTTAAAAAAAAATATTCTCTTTAATGTTAATATTTTCTTATTTTCAGCAAGAAAATGCCCATGCCGTTGCTGACGAGGTGTTGCTGGAGATTCCCTCACGAAACTGGTTGCCTCGTACTCTGTGTTATATCTAGTGTGAGTATATCTAGTGTATCTAGAGTATATCTAGTTACCTATTCTAGTATATCTAGTGTGAGCAATAACTGCAAAATACACACAATACAGGATTTTTTTTAAATTGCCACGCAGGCAGTCGAGCTAACGGCCCACCTGATCGTAAGCGGTTACCGTCGCTCATGGACCAATAGTATAACAATAACTGCCAAGTACACACAATACAGAAAATGTACTCTAAATGTTTTTATCGAATTTTGCCAGACAAAATTAGGTACAACTGAAGCTTAAATTAAAACTGAACTTAAAAATATATCGTATGTTCTAATTTTATGTACTAAAGTATCCACGTTTACCGACTTATAATATAAATAAAAGTATTTAAATCCGTCGATTTGCTGAAATAGACTGGACAGAAATAATTTCAGCTACGATTAACCTAATTTAAAATATTCAGGGGCAATTGCTTGTCATCAACTAATCGAAATTACAGTAAGATTCTAAAATATCTCAAGGGACAATATATGGGGGCCGCGTGACGGGAAAATGCCGTAGCGTAACGTGTCATGCTGTCCCGTATCACCTCGTTCGCTGGGTGTGAGTGGTTGGTTTTAGTGAGGTTCAACTCCCAGATTCGATTTCCTCCAAAGAAACACAAATGATAACATATTTTATTATTTTTGTCAAACTAATTCAATAATAATACTCGCGCTTATCTCTACATTACTTTCATGCATAATTTTGACGTTGTTTCCTCATGATCATGATATGAATACTGGCTTAGATCCTATCGAAATATCGAGACCTAATTAAATTAAAAATCGTAGTAAGAAACCGATAATTATGCAAATAAAATAATTATTTTGGGCTATTAAATTTAATTTAAGAATAAATTAAATCCACAAAAACTGTACGAAATGGTAACTAGGAACTCCTAGGAACGCTAGAAAAAGTAATATCATTTTAATAATATCATTATTTGAATGCTTATTATAAACTTTAAGACATGTTTGTCATATTTTATGGACCTATTGTTACAACAATGTAGATTGTACGATCTATTTTTACCGACTTGAATGAGGAGTGGCACTCGATTCGACTATATTTTGTATGCGTGCCCGCACACCTACCCACTCAACTGGGATCGGCAACCAAATTGGTTCGTTTACTTTTGCCAAGTCTGTGGCAGGAGCCAAAATTGAGCACAGTTCTAAAACTTGTTTTGTTTACATTTTTTTATCGTCTCATATCTTACGGAGATGATATATTTTTGCTGAAAATGAAATACAGCGTCGTTTAGTAATTAAGATTTACAAAAATATAAGGTTTAATTAAAAATCGAAATTATTTTTTTTTAGAAAAAAATGCTTTTAAAAAGGGGCTCACACGGTATTGATTCCGAACGAAGTCCCCAGTTTCGCCATCTAGCGAATAGTGACGTTCACAGTTGAGTGGCTACAATAGTATTGTCAATACTTTCGACCGAGGGATGGGAAAAGATACTAAAAAATAGCATGTTATAGAAAGTATTAATTAAAAGAACATTTTCAAAAATAGCACATGCATGCTTTACGATAAATAATACTTGAAAAACTTAATTATATTTTAGGATCCAGTTCCAAAATCGTAAAATGCTAGAAATATTAATTTTAACATCGTAAGTCTACTATTCTGGTGGTCTTATAATTTATAATATATGCAATGAGTTAATTCAAATTTCTTTCATACTTTTACAAGTTTGACGCTGCCTGAAACTACTTTTTTTCATATCTTTTAGTGCAATACATGGAACTAAACTCACTTGACGTAAGCACCACGAGGTATATACAAGTAACACAATTTCAATATCTAAAAGTTTTTTAGTGCCTACTACTCAAACGCTATTATTGCTATTTTTTTCTAACATTGTAATTAAATTGTTACGACTTTAAAATCCCATCTCTGCTTCTGACACAAGTATTGACAATACTATTTTAGGCACGCTATGTGTCTCCATATTTTTTTACCATTACATATACAGCCTGTATACAGGGTGTTATTCGAATGATCTGTAATATCATGTTTCCACATTGGCTCTCCAACTTCCCGTTAGCGAGATAATCTGGAAACATGACATTAAATTAAGTCAGATGTAAGTGCATTAGACACACTTTATCATTGAACGCAAAAAAGGTTGTAAGGAGTCAAAAAGGATGTAAGAAAAAAATATATTTTCTATCTTCGTTATTAAGCACACTTCACATCTTGTATTTAAAAGTCCTTATTAAATTTTAAATATGCATATTTCTCCATATTTCCAGCTAGCATGCATCGCGAACATAATAGTGGGCGCGTGGTACTTACCCCAACATAAAGAGAGGGCTCCTGAAGATAACCTTATATCAATGAGCATGATTATGTTCTCCTCGTTCTCTTTGGTCGGGAACTTAGTAGCTTTGGGTGGGATATGGCTGGTGAGTACAATTACAATGATTTTACATTAAATGAATTTCGAATAGGACTTAAATATACTATATAAAACTATTAAATTGTCACTTGTGTGAGAACTTCACATATTGCACCATTCGTTAAAAAAGATCGTAACTTGTTTAAAAACGTATATCTTTAAAGGATTTTAAATCTTTTTTGCTGGTATCCTCACGATATTTTCCTTAACCGGTGTAACAAATTACACATTTTTTTTTTCATAAAAGATTTAGAGGTACAAGCCGGTCGGTTCGAAGTTGCGACCTCCCGCACAAATGTTTTAACCACTCGACCATTAGTACTTTTTTGAATACTATCTAACAATAATAACATTTGGGGGTGTCGGGACGGGAAAGTGTGCCGCAGTGCGTAACGCGTCGCGCCATCCCGCATAACCCTGTGCTGGGTTCAGCTCTCAGCCGGGGTTCGGACGCTGAGTGTGAGCGGTTGGAGGTTTTAGTGAGGTTCAACTTCCTCATCCGGCGATTTCTTCCAACTAAAACAAAAAAAACAATAATAACATTTGGAATGGACTCCCGTCGGTCCCGCGGTGTTCCCGGAGCGCTACGACATGTCCCTCTTTAAACGAGGTGTAAGAAAAGTCTTGTTTAAATAAGTAGGTGATAGATAACTGCCCCACATTGCCCTGGCATTGCAGAGGTTCATGAGCAACGGCGACCGCTTACATACATACATTTGTCTAGCAATATAAAAAATACTAATAAAGTAATAACGTTACTTAATGTGTATACCAATAATAGCGCGCGAGATCCTGACTCGCGGTTACGACATTTGCAAGAATCTTCGCATATATACGACATCTGAAATCTACTACAGCGGGCTTCGGCCTGACCACCATACACTACCTCGCCCGCAAGAAGATATCCCTTTGGCCTAAAATCATCTTTACCCACACTTAAATTATAACAGTGTTTATTTTCTTACAGAAACGACCGTCACACCTCCAGATGTCATTTCTTTTCAACTCAGTATTCGTACTATGGATATTTTTAGTGAGCATAGTTAACTGCATCTTCAGATTAGACGATTACTTCAAAACGCCCGGGAGTATAATACTAGTTATTTTGGCCTTTATTGTTGGTGCAGGTAAGTTATACTTACTTTTATACTTCATGATACTTGTTGTGTTAAAGTTTATATCGATATCGGCATTCTTAGTCTTGTAATATCAATTAATTTGAGGACATAGTACTGTTGGGATGCGATTGCATGCATGCACTTTTGATGCAAGCAGTAATATATAAGTGCAGTGCGTTCTCCCCAGTCGTTCCGTTAAGAGCATAGCGTACACTCGCGACCACATTATTTTAATCATATTAATTATTGTATATTGTAAAGAGTGACAATAAATAATGATAACTAGAATCAGTTGTTCATTTTAATTCAATGGTATCTACTAATTAGATACACAAATAATTAATAAAGGGATACTCTTCTCCATTATAAGAGATACTATTAAAAAAAATCAAATACTAGAGTGATATAAAAAAAATGGAGTTCTATTGATATAAGGATGAAATATATTTTTTATTAATATCTAATATGAACCCATTTAAATACAACATTTAAATACAAAATATTTAACAATAATTATTTTTCTTTATTTTTCAGTGTACTCCATTTATTACCTTCTAATGGTGAACAGCGTTTATCGAATAATGAAAATATCATACAGTGATAGTCCAATACCTATCTGAAAAAAAAATGGTATTTATTATTCAAAAAGGACCTAAAAGTTTACGTGGATTTGAAATGGTTAGCATGTTCCTAAGAAGAATGGTGTAAGTCATTTGACGAAGAAGGGTGTAACTACAATGCAAAGAATAAGACTGTATGTATAGACAATATGTAATATTTTTCATAGTAAATTGATTTTTTTTTACTACAAATAAAAGGTCTATCTTGACGTCCTTTTTGTTTATGTAAAGAGCTGTATCTATCGCTTCATAATAAAAAGTTATTTTACAAATTATTTTATTGTTTGATAGAAAATTTTGTTGATAAACTAAGGTTCATATAAAAAATAATATATATTTTGCTTCAATTATATTGTAACTTATATAAAAGCTTAAAGAAATATAGTCATTATTTAACATCAAATAAAGTTGCTTTTCGAATGCTTTCCTATTTATATTTTTTGAAAAGTTTGAGATTGTACAGATTTAATGTAAATTAATGCATTTAATAGCACTTTCAATTTTATTTACACAAGACACAAGATAACTTTATTTAACTATTTGTACGTATATAAGTTTTTTGAAATTATATTATTTAAAAGTGCCTAAAAAGTAAATACTCATTGTGCCTTTAGTAATTATAGTGTGTATTTAATATTATGTAACTGTTTTTCTGTAATTTTTCACATAAAATACTGAAAATTTTAAATATATGTGACTATTTTATTATGATTTTAATACTACTGCTATACTATTCTGTAGAGATATTATTTTTATTGCTAAAGGTTTTAAAATTAAAAATTAAACAATAAATATACTGCGATAACAATTTATTTCGTTTTTTTATTTTATAATATTATAGTCGATGCATTAAACAAAGCGTTGTACAACATTCACAAACATCAATATTCTATATAAAAATTATATTTAATTCACATTTAAAATAAATTTAACGACAATTAAAGCGTTTTAATTGATCAATAGTATTGCGAATGTAAATACCCATTTATGGATAATTTTGGATGTTTTTAAATTCAGTGAAGTTATTAAGTTAATTAAAAATTTTTTTAGTGTTTTTTTTTTAATAATTCGAAAGATTGAATAAAATGTCACAATCTAAGACCAAACTCCAGTGACATCGAGACATCAAAGCAATTAAAAAATATCTGTAAAAACATCTTTTAAATATTTTACTTTCATATTTACCATAAATGAGCCTTTACTTTATAAATAGCGAACACGAATACGGTCATATTGCAAAATATACATTTTGGTATAAAGATTGATTCCTATTATTGAATAGGAACGATTGCCATAGGTTTCTACACTGGTTGATCATTTCGTGCAGATTTGGACAGTAATGATTATAAAATTTTCAAGCGTAAGTGATAGTCAATAATTTTAAATTAAAGGTAAACTCGTAATAAAACTTTTTGTGTATAATTGTTGTTATAATTATTGGATTTTATTTAATTTTATTTATTTTCACAACTTTAGGCGAGTAGTTAGATGTCGTTCTACTCTACGGGTAAATCTTTTTTTATTTTTTGCAATATGACCAAAATAAACTGCGTTTTGTAAAAACACTAACACCCACATTAATACATTTATTATAATATTAGGAATTTATTACAAGGGAATGATACATCTATAAATTTTAGTAAAAAATACAAGAAAACCCTTGATTTCTATGAATAGATATGTCAACAAATTATACCTTGTTTTAAGGGCTTCTCATATTTTAGATTTGGAGGAACGAACACACAAAACTAGAAAACATATTAATAATATATATATAATTAATGAATATAGAGATAGTAAATGAATATACCTAGAGATAATTAATGAAATAACATAAAGTTATAATCCTTAGCGTGATTAAATTACATGTTGGCATACAAACTCAAACAAGAGACAGATATGATAGGGTACCATGGCATCTTTAGAAGACAAAAGTGGTTTATCTTACCATATGTAATGAAATGTTAAGCAAATGTTATCTTATGACTGTTTCGTTCTGAAATTCAAACAATATTTTTATTTAAAGACAGACAAATGATGATGGCGCTCATGAACCTCTGCAATACCGGGGCTATGAGGAGTGTTATCTATCACCTACTTACACCCTTTTCTTAAAGCTTTTATGTTGTATGTTTGCTCCTCCAAAGTTAAGAGTAAAGAAATTGGACACCGTTTCTATGAGCTAGTTAAAGCGAAGGACGTATTATTGTCGTGTTGTAACTTGTAATAACATTATCATAGTTCCTACACATCGATACACAACTATAACACACATATGTAGAATATTCATATTTTTTACACAATACCGAAAAACATAGTCATATTATAATCTCAGGTCTTAAATTTGAAAAATGGTAATTGTAAATAGCATTAAAATATAATTTATAGATATATTACAAAATATAAAGTATAATTCTCAAATAATTTAAGTTCATAAAAAATATACTTAAATGTTAAAATATTGTGAAATTGCAGATATTGATTTAAAACCCTTTTAGAAGTAAAAATAAGATTATTTCGTTGATATATTTAAATTAATTAACACAATTTTAATGTCTCCATACACATCATCAATCCACAACGAGTTGAACTTCTTAACTCTAATTAATTAATGGAAGACTTATCATAATGGAAATTAAAATAATATTGGATACAAATTACACTCAAAACTGTAATATTTGTGACAAATACAAGCTGAATTTCCCTTTGCCTATTGAAATATCAGTATAATTTTCGTTTTTAATATTTCATTTGTCACAGCTGTAGATTCGTTATTTTTGTATTTATATGTCACTTAAAAATCATAAGGAAATAAAGCATATTATTATAATGTTTTCACAACCAGTATATCCATAATTAATGCATTTATTTTATACTATAATAATACAAATATAATAAATATACGAGATTCAAAAACGAACGTGTCGATGAATAAAAGTTCCATAAAAGTAGAAAATTAATGGTTTTAGTGACGTCATGATATTATGGATTTACATTTTAAAAATATAATAATCACACTTTACTCATTCCTGTTCTTTCCTTCAATATTTATACCAAAACTTTGGTCCTCCGTACAACACAAGATAGTCCCTTTACCTTAAAACACACCTTTTAGGACAATAAAAACTAATTTAAAAATCAATTGTAGGTTCTCAGTCAATTATAGTATCATGTAAGTAAATTAGAATTATAACATCGTATATTTTTTCATTAAATTTCAATTTTCTCACAAAATTAAATACAACAAATATTGTTTATATAAAGTATTATAATTTTGATATTACTCCATTGAACATCACATAACTGTTACGCAATAATATGTATTACATTTCGAGATATGTTCAATTCTATCTACATATCAACATCTACATATAATATCTATTTGATACATACACTAAACACCAATTTATATATGCGGTTAACAACTACATTAACATATTATTATATAGTTTTCTATTTAATCTAATTTACACAAAAAATGGCGACTAAAAAGTTGTAACTTGAGATACGACCTTTTTACGTTGTTGGACAATTTTGACAAATATTTGTAAGAGAATATATTAAATTTCTTTAAACACTCGCGGTTATCTACATCACTTAAACTATTACTAAACGGGTTCTTACCACGATTATTTTTATTTGAGAGGTCCCGATATTTCAGCACTGTTTCAAGCGCCATGATCACGGGAAGACTGAAGAACTGCGGGTAGGTCATTTAATAGCAGACAAATCTGTCTACCCTCTTTCTCGTTCGTTTACCGGTACCACTAGAACTCGAACTCACATTTCGACATACCACACTGACAGTATCGGCTGCCGTCTCAAAACTAGATTTTTTGGCTTTATTTTCGTCTAACACTGGATTCCACATACAGGATAGTTAGGTAAGTCAGCAATCGCTGAGCATGTGCTGGACTCAGGGACGAATCACTGGATGCAGTTTCACAAAGCCAGGGTTTTGTCATCTGAACGCCGTTACATACCAAGACTGGTTAAGGAAGCTATTGAAATTTCGAGGAATAGCACTTTTAATCGGGGTGACGGCTTCAAACTATCCTGTATGTGGAATCCAGTATTAGACGAAAATAAAGCCAAAAAATCTAGTTTTGAGACGGCAGCCGATACTGTCAGTGTGGTATGTCGAAATGTGAGTTCGAGTTCTAGTGGTACCGGTAAACGAACGAGAAAGAGGGTAGACAGATTTGTCTGCTCTTAAATGACCTACCCGCAGTTCTTCAGTCTTCCCGTGATCATGGCGCTTGAAACAGTGCTGAAATATCGGGACCTCTCAAATAAAAATAATCGTGGTAAGAACCCGTTTAGTAATAGTTTAAGTGAGAATATATTAGTTAAAATAATATAGGTAGATCTTGAAAATAGCTCAAAAATATTGTATAGGATTTAAAATAATCAATAGACATACAAAATTGCTTAAAAAGCTCAATTTTTCGCGAATAAAATCATTTATATTATTTGGCAGTGTTCAATACACTAGAACACATTTAGTTTAAATATATTTCAAAATGCAAAAGTTACGTATAGAAAAAAAATGCATACGAAAAATAAGTAAATATTTTTGTAAATAAATTACAGGACGCCATCTTCGTTGATTGATATCAAATAACTTCGGATCACGACTATGTAGTAAAAGTTTTCAGCTGAAAATTATAAAGATACTTATACATATATTGTTTAATTAACGCCGTTGCTCTTTATCATGCTTCAATTTCGTAAACTCCTTAAAACAAAGATATTCCAAGTTAGATATTCCAATAAAGTATATTTAGCTTAGTGGCACGGACAGGAGACAGTAAATTCAGGTTGCCGGTTCGATCCTGACCACAGAAGTAGATTTTTCCGGGGACGGCGCGACGGGAAAGAGTGCCGAGTCCCTCTAAACCCCGTGCTGGGTTCTGGCCTCAGCCGGGGATCGGACGCTGAGTGTGAGCGGTTGGAGGTTTTAGTGCGGTTCAACTCCCACATACTGCGCCCGTGAGTTAGATGAATAACTTTGTTCCAAAGGAGAAAGAAACATTTTTAAAAAAGCCACCTCTTGGTTCTAGCATCGAAAACGTCACAGATAATAATTCTGGTTGGAATATAACACGGCAGCTTAACTGATCAAAGAAAAAAGTCGAAAGAGATGTTCCAAAAAAACCTAAAATTTTAAATGAAAATATAATTATTCATCCAACTTTATACAATAAATGGTACAATGGCGCACTTGATGCCTTATATCTTCTCTACCAATCACAAAACCAGTCAAATAATATTCTTGTTGTTTTTTTTTTTCAGTACAAAACTTTTTCAAATCGGTCCGACTGTTCCCGAGTTCAGCGCATTCAAACAAGCTCTTCAGTTTTATACAGGGTGATTTTTTAGAGAGGGTACATATTGCAGGAGGGTGAGTACTCTGTTTTAATACGGAATATTACAAAAAATAGGTAAAATTATTATTTTTTTTTTTTTATATTCTTTGGTAATAATATTTTTACTGGTCGTATATAACCATCAGCTACCATGACCTTCAATATGTACCCTCACTAGGAAATCACCCTGTGTATTAGTGTGGATATCAAATACTTACCCAGAAACAGAATCTGTGCAATAACATGACCAGCGCCCATGTGGAACAGAGACTTCAGGAACCCAATGATGAACAGCACGAGGAAGATTATCCAGAAGATGCAGTACTTCTTCATGATACCGCACTTTTCCTGGGAATAAATAGTTTTATATTGTTTACGAGTCAGACATTGTTCTCTCCAGATGCTGTCCTAATCAAGTTGCCTATGTGTTATTGTGAAGTATGATGTTCAATGTTTTATGTATATAAAGAAATTAGATTTCTTTAAACTATTTGTTTGAAGATAAAACAGTTCAGGTTTACACTTAGTTATGAATAGATGGCGCCACTGCGTTACAACTGTCAGTGTCATTTGAATGGATAAAACAGGAGGTTTTTTAATATGGTGATAGTGTGAAATAAAAGTTAATTATCTTGTAATTCAGTGAAAGAGGAATCGACAAAGTAATTAATAAACTTTAAATGTCGTTTCTTTGTTATTTCAGGTAGGATGTGTATTGTTAGTTTATTGTATTTGTTGTTATAACTTTAAATCTGTGTTAAATAAAAAACTTTGTTATTTCAGAGCAACACAACGTGTTTATTAATTCTGAGATTCCTAAATTTGACGAATTGTCTTATAAAACGACATTTCTAGTTAATAACGAAGGAATATGGAGAAATTAAGATTTACTTTCGCGGTATTAGCCGCAAGTGATAGCAAAACTAATTTGATTTGCATAACCTCAATCGAGACACCCGATGGATGTGTATACGACGTGCCTGATGAAAAAAAAAAATGCAAACAAACATACAGGCATAACTAGTTTAGAAGTCTATGCAAAAATCAAGAATTCATTAAAAAAGAGACATCAGACACGAAAAATATGGATCCCATTGACAGATCAATTGCGAAAAATTTACTTGGATGAAGGCGAAAATGTGCAGTTTGATGATCAGTATCTGGATGAAATTACACAGGATACCAAGTCTTCCAATAACAATAGCAAATTAGATTCAGAGCATAAAAAATTCGTAAAAATCGCTGACAAGTTTTTATTAGAGAAGTTTTCAGGAAGAACATCAAATGTGAATCAATGGATTGAAGAATTTGAAACTGAATGTGAAAGATTTGAGATACTACAGGATGAAAGTAAAATTGAGATTTTAAAACATCTTCTGGATAAACAATGCTTAGACTGGTACACGGGTATGTTAATAAAGTTTACCGCTAAGTCAGGATGGGATATGTGGAAAAATATTTTTTGTGAAACATATGGTAATAAAGGATGGTCTCAGGTAAAATATGCATATACATTTAGATATCAAACAGGATCCTTATTGGAATATGCCACAAAGAAAGAACGCCTATTATTAGAGATAAACAAAGATATTGACAATCAAACAATGATAAATCTTATAGTGATGGGTTTACCGGATTATATCATGAACAAAATTGATAGGACATTAGTAACATCAACGGCAAGACTTTGCAATGAAATTGGCAAACAAGAGTATGCAGTTACCAAAAAAGATTTTACCAAATTTAAGAAGAATAGTCCCGATAATAAATACAAATTTCAAAAAGAGATTCCATGTAAAATATGTGAAAAATTAAACAAAGGAGTTCGTTACCACCCAGAGGAAAAATGTTGGTTTAAACAAACTGATGAATATGAAAACAGAAAAAAACATGTCAAGAATGTAAACAATACTGTGTTGGATGTTGAATTAAATGATGATGAACAAAAAAACGAATAATTACACCATTAATTAAAGTCAAACTAACATTAAATGAGCAGGTTGAAATATTTGGTATATATGATTCAGGCTCTAATGTTTCACTGATAAATTCCAAATTGATAAATATAAAAAAAGAAATAAAAGTGATTTCAAAAATGCAAATTTAGTAACAATTAATGGTGTAAAAAGGACAAAAGGTTTGACAACAATTAAAATAAAAATTTTTAATATAGAAAAAAGTGTTGATGTTTACATAGTGGATGGAAATGAGTTTCAATATGATTTTCTAATCGGACTTGACATCATAAAGGAATTTTATTTGGTTCAGGACCAGTACTTAAATATAACTCAGAAACAAGAAGAAACATCCACAGATAAAAGACTGATTTACAAAAATAGTTCTAAAGAAGAGGAAAATCAAAATGAGATTTCCATAAATTTTAATGAACATATAAAGGAAGAGGATTTTAAAATAAATATGAATAATTTAAACGCTCAACAAGAAACAGAAATAAATAACTTGATTGATGAATATAAATCATGCTTTGCGAAGGATAAATACGATGTTGGAAAGGTAAAAAACTACGAAGCTCGGATTGATTTGCTAGTTGATAAATACTGCAGCAAGAGGCCTTACAGATGTTCTATAGAGGAAAAAAAAGAAATAGAAAAACAAGTAGGAAACCTACTCCAAAGAAATCTAATAGAAGAATCATACAGTCCTTTTTCAGCACCCGTTACCCTAGCTTTCAAAAGAGAAGATCAAAAGAAGACAAGGTTATGTATTGATTTTAGGGAACTAAACAAGATAATATTGCCACAAGCACAACCGTTTCCATTAATCGATGACCTGGTGGTGAAGACGCGGAACTGCAAATATTTCTCTACTTTAGATATAAATTCAGCGTTTTGGTCTATTCCACTACGGATTGAAGACAAAAAAAAAACAGGATTTGTGACTCAGGAAGGACATTTCCAATGGACCTGTTTACCATTCGGGTTGAAGACATCTCCTGCAATTTTTCAAAGAATATTGAGTAATATACTAAGAAAACATAAATTAACTGAATTCACAATAAATTACATAGATGATATATTAGTATTCTCTAAAACATATAATGAACACATTAACCACTTGAAACAATTGCTGGAAGCAATAAAAAGTGAAGGATTCAGATTAAAGTTTACAAAATGTACATTTGCTGCAAATTCTGTAAAATACCTTGGTCATATAATAGAAAACAATACAGTTCGACCACTGCGAGATAATTTAATTTCTATACAGGAGTTTCCAATACCAACATCGCAGAAAAACATCAGACAATTTTTAGGAAAGGTAAATTTTTATCATGAATATATACCGAAATGTACAATAATTTTAAAACCACTACATAATTTACTTAAAAAGAACCAGAAGTTTATTTGGTCAACCGATTGTCAAAATTCATTTGAGGAAATAAAAAAACTACTATGTTCACAACCAATCTTAGAAATATATGATACTGAGTTACCAATAAATATATATACAGATGCATCACTGGAAGGCATTGGAGCAATATTAAAGCAAATACAGCCAAATGGAAAAGAAAAACCGGTTGCATATTTTTCAAAAAAATTAAACGAGGCACAGAAGAAGAAGAAAGCTATTTACTTAGAATGCTTGGCCATTAAGGAAGCTGTTAAATACTGGCAGTACTGGCTCATAGGAAAACATTTCACTGTGTACTCAGACCATAAACCATTGGAAAATATGAATATTAAATCTAGAATAGATGAAGAATTAGGAGAACTCACATATTATCTCTCTCAATATAACTTTAAGATTAAATATGCACCTGGGAAAGATAATTTAGAAGCTGACTGTTTAAGCAGGAACCCAGTACTGGAAGCAGTAGATGATACAGATGAACAATTAAGAATAGTTAATTTAATACAGTTACAGGATGTTGTAACGGACCAAGAAAAAAATGAAAACATACAAAGTAATAAGAATAAATTAATACACAGACACAACATTTATTATAAAATAATTAATAAACAAGAGAAAATTATATTATCAGAAGAATTTAGTGTCAGACTTATAAAACAAATACATAAAAAAATGTGTCATATAGGCGTAAAGCAGATGCAAAAGATGATTGGAAGAATATATACAGCAAAAAATTTAACAAAGAATATAAATGATTTTTGTAAGAAATGTGAAGTATGTATAAAAAATAAAACAAGAGGACAGGTGAAATATGGTCTAATGTCACACTTAGGTCCTGCTTCAAAACCTTTTGAGATTGTTTCAATAGACACAATTGGAGGCTTTGGCGGCACACGGTCAACAAAAAGATATCTGCATTTGCTGGTGGATCATTACACTCGTTATGCATATATACTTACCTCAAAAACTCAAAGTACAAAAGACTTTATAAAACTTATCAATAACATAAACAATTATAATGAAATTGGTATGATTCTGAGCGATCAATATCCGGGAATAAACTCAAGGGAATTTAAATCATTTTTGAATGAAAAATCCATCCCATTAGTCTTCACTGCGGTAAACTCGCCATTTTCAAATGGATTAAATGAGAGGCTGAATCAGACACTGGTGAATAAGATCCGATGTAAAATAAATGAAAAAAATAATAAAACAGCATGGACAACAATAGCCCACACCTGTGTAAATAAGTATAACGATACTGTGCATACAGTTACTGGTTTCACTCCAAGATACCTTCTGGAGGGCACAGAGGTTTCATTCCTTCCAGAAGAGCTAAAACAATCTAAAACAGCGGAAGACTGGATGATAGCTAGAAAAATTGCATTTGAAAACTCTGTCAGGTCACATAATTACAATAAAAAAATAATAGATAAGAATAGAATTCAGCATAATTTCAATACCGGAGATATGGTATATGTTGAGAATGGTCATAAGTTGAATAGAAGAAAATTGGATGAGCTGAGGATTGGCCCTTATAGAATAGAAGAGAAAATATCTGATACTATATACAGAATAAATACTGGCCACAAGAAATTAGAATCTAACTTATTTCATATCACAAAGCTCATTCCAATTCCTGTATGAATGAAGTTGTGGCATGGTAAAAATTTTCGATGAAAATTTCTTTTCTGTGGGGGAAGATATAAAGAAATTAGATTTCTTTAAACTATTTGTTTGAAGATAAAACAGTTCAGGTTTACACTTAGTTATGAATAGATGGCGCCACTGCGTTACAACTGTCAGTGTCATTTGAATGGATAAAACAGGAGGTTTTTTAATATGGTGATAGTGTGAAATAAAAGTTAATTATCTTGTAATTCAGTGAAAGAGGAATCGACAAAGTAATTAATAAACTTTAAATGTCGTTTCTTTGTTATTTCAGGTAGGATGTGTATTGTTAGTTTATTGTATTTGTTGTTATAACTGTAAACCTGTGTTAAATAAAAAACTTTGTTATTTCAGAGCAACACAACGTGTTTATTAATTCTGAGATTCCTAAATTTGACGAATTGTCTTATATGTATACCTATATTATTATAAAGATAAACTTAATCAGACACTCGCGGTTTTCTATAATACCTACTTTCATGCAACGGGTTCATAACAGGGATGACGGCTTCAGATTATCAAATATGTGGAATCAAGTGCTAAACACAACAGTCACTCGCGGGTTCATGCTCAGAGAGTCTTCTAGATACAGTGAGTGTGGTGTGTCGGGATGTGAGTTCGAGTTCCAGTGGTACTACCCAAAAGCGAACGAGAAAGAGGGTAGACAGATTTGTTTGCTCTTAAATCGACCCGCAGTATCCAGTCTTCTCGTGATCACGACGTTTGCAACAACGTTGAAATATCGAGACAACTCAATTAATTAAATATCGTGGTAAGAACCCGTTGAAAATGCATGAAAGTATTATTATAAAGAAGTAATGCTTTGACTAGTTAGCTATAAATAAAACAGAATGTACTCTCAAACGCATTTAAATTTGTCGTAGAAACTTTAATCGTTCAGAAGTTTTATTCTCCTTGCAGAACTTCCTTAGCAATAACAGTTTTAGGTAACAATCCAAAAAAAATATCCTACATGTAGAGCAGGCATAGGACGACACGCTTGTTCAAAGTTAATTGGGGACAGCACAGAAGAATTTTTGGAATCATTTATGCAGGTTTCCTCACGATGTTTCCATTCGCCGTTTTTGTGGCAAAAGCGGCAGACCAGCGAACATTACTACACATATTAAATTGCACACATAGAATTATTACATCTGGAATCAACATCATGAACAAAAGAATGAAGCCAATTCAAAGTACGCCAATCGCGCGTAACCACTCCAGATATTTAATAATTCCTAGATAATTCATAGTAGACATACTTTATTTGTAGTAAAAATGATACAAAAGACTAAAAATTAAAAATAATTACAATAATTCTGCACATAAATCTATTTCAAATGAAGATTTAAAGTTGTAAGCTGGCCGGGTTCTCTCTTACGGAAGAGAAGCGCCTCAACCTCAGCCACCAAGTGAGTAGTACCTAAAATAAATAACTAAAAAAATAAATACATACCTTATAAACGGCATAGACAAACACCAAATCGAAGACAAACTTGACGAACAGCAGCACTACCAACAGAATGACAATAGTATACACCACAGATGACATCGCCATGTCCGGGTCGTCGCGTTTGATTTGGGCTTCAGTCGTGTTCTTTATATCCACGGCGAAAGTGATCAGGATCACCGCCAGCACGAATGTTAGAATCTAGAAAATATATCAGCCTATCAGTGGCAAAGGGTAAAGTTTCAGAAGAGCAAAGCCGAAGAGCTATTATTGTTCTTGAATCGTTACTTGCCTTGAAGATATTCCTAGTTCTATGTTTTGTTTATATTACGTAGGCCGGCTCTAAGAGTAGTTTAAGGGAAGCCAATGGGAATAGGGTTGTGTAGAGACTTCTCCACTGAAGCGTATATACGTTCACTGCTGGACATAGGCCTCCCCCAATCTCAGAACAACCGTACCTACCTGCGCTGTCTGTGACTTCCTGCGATCCTGACCAGGTCGTCGGTCTATCTTGTGAAAGGATTGCCTACCGGTTCGTCATCGCTACTAAAGAACTATTCGGCGCCATCGACCATTCGTTCTTCGTACAATGTATTTTAATTGGGCCCTTAACTTTAATTAATTTTAGGTGATATGTTCAAGTAGGTTGCAGTCTCATAGTGTACCCGATATTGTAGAGACAAAAAAAACCTATTTATTCGACTTAACGTTTAAAAACAAAACGAAGCAATAGACTAAGCTATCCTTCTAACACTCCCTAAATTAGCCTATTTATCTCTCTCACTCATAATCTGATAATAAGTAAGTCAAAGAAACAAATGATTACCGAGTTGATGATACCCATTGTGATGCATCCTGGTCGGAGGTTGAATACGAAGCAAAACTTGTCTAATACCGGAAGCTCCATCCTTGCCTGGAATATTAAATGAAAGTAGAATAACTGTTTTTATTACAAGCTTTATATTAACCGGCAATGTATGTAACTATGTAACTTCAGGTGGAATCTTACAAGCTAAATGTGACAAACTTCTCGGTTACCGATTTGCCATTTTAAGAAAGAAAGAAAGAAAGAAAAAACATTTAATGGTTACACAGTACAGGATAACAACAACATGAAAACAAAAAGTAAAATGAAAATATAAAAAGGAAAGCACAGTACTGTGTACCATAAGGCTTCAACTCAGCACATGCTCTGGTGGTGCACCACACCGCTGATTTTCAGTTGAAGCTATTTTATTGCATTGTCACGCGATATGCATCTGCATGCAAAATGTTAGCTCAATCAGACACCGGGAAGTTTTTCAAATTTCACTCCACCCGAACTTACATAGGTACATTAGTACATAGTTACATCCAGTGCAAGTTAATATGAAGCTTGGAACAATCTAAATTAGTCACCGTCGCTGAAACTGGCAGTATTATTGTGACTATTACATGTACATGCTTTAGTTTGTAATTTAGGCTTTCACATAACAATATCCTGTTGCACAGAATAGACCTGCTATTCCAGCAATACAAACCAATTATGTAGGTAGGTACGTACTGTCTATATCTTTTATATATAAAAATGAATGACATGACAGACATTAATTGCTGTTCGTTAGTCTCGCTAAAACTCGAGAACAACTGAACCGATTGGGCTTATTTTAATCTTGAAATATTCGTAGAAGTCCAGGGAAAGTTTAAACGGTGAGAGAATTTCCTTATGTGACGCAGACGAAGTTATGTGGGCCAGCTAGTATGTCATAAAAACACCAGGACTCAGATATTTGTTATTTAAAATCTACACGTCTAATGTCTATCCATAATTACAAAAAGATAATCTTTAAAGAAACTATTTTAACCTAATTCTTAATTAAATGTATCTACTGTTTTCTATACTATTCTCAAGACTATACTCTTCTATTAACAAAATCACTTTGAATCGAAACGTACAAATTCAAACGAAATCTTCATAAAGCTATTACTCACCATTTTATGTTACACACAACACGAATACTGTGCTTACTCAGCACATGTTAGATCTGTCCCTGGACCATTGTGAGTGCTCCACTAGGGACGACAGTTGATTCAACTACGTACAGTTAAGGAGATGGATTGTACTTCTGAGAATAAATGTGGATCGTGACCTATTTCTGTTAAGTGTACTTTTGCTACCTCTGAGCCTCCCGCCGACCGAGAGAGCAAGTAGCCGTATTCGCCGGCTACCGGTTCGGCGTTCGGGGGTCTCAACGGGAAAGTGTGCCGCAGTGCGTAACGCGTCGCGCCACCCCGCATAACACCGTGCTGGGCTCTGGCCTCAGCCGGGGTTCGGACGCTGAGTGTGAGCGGTTGGAGGTTTTAGTGAGGTTCAACTCCCACAAACCCGTGGGGCGGGTGGGGATCCGGCGATTTCCTCCAACTAAAACACAAAAAAACCTTTGAGCCTAGTAGTGGGCAGTAATGGGTGGTTATAGAACAGTGCTCTTGGTAGGTAACCTGTGATGATGATGACAATAATAATTAATTAAGTCAACTAAAAATAGAAGGAAAAAGCTTGGAAATTTCTTAAGCGATTCAGAAATGAGATAATAAAAGAAACAGCCTAAACAATGGTTCGTGTTCTCATTTTCAGTGATGGTTGTGGTTATATAATGGTGATCATATTATGATAAAAGGAGTAAAAACTTTCAATTAACGTAAAACAGAAATCACAGTCCAAAAGAAGCATTAGAAAAAAAGTTTAACTCGGTGTTTAACAAATAAACTGATCTGTATTTAGATAAAGCTGTGCTATCAATGTCTTTGTATAAATCAGATGAAAATCGCGTGACAATGCAATAATATGGCAAAATGGGACTGATGATGGATTCGGAGGGTGGTCACAGGAACTCTTGTACTAAACAAGATAGACTTGTTGTGTTTGTGCTCGTTTTACTTGTATTAGCTAGCACTGTATTGATACATCTGTACCAACCCATTACTGCCCACTGTTGGGCTCAGGTCTCCTCTGAAGAGGCATTAGGCATAGTCTACCACGCTTGCTCAGTGCGGATTGGGGACTTCACATATCTTCAAAGGATTTTTAGAATCCTTTTCCGACATGCAGGTTTCCTCACGATGTTTTCCTTCACCGTTTTTAGCCAGTAGTGTTGTGAAAAATTGCACATAAATCTTTTTCATATTTAGATTTAGAGGTACAAGCCGGCCGGATTTGAACCCGCGACCTCCCGTTCGGAAGGAAGCGCTTCGACCTGATATATGATATCCAGGATCTTAAAAGCGTGTATTTAAAAATAAATTATTTAGTTTACTGGTGCAAGCATTCGCCTTAAATGGGAGGCTGCGATCCTGCGCAATGCGAGGTTCCTCTGATCGATACAGACTCCGTGTATTACCGATAGAATATACACAAGTATATACCTTGTCAACCATTACCTATTCGAATCTGATATTATCTTAACGGCTTTTCGAGCTCACCTAAATTAATCGTCAATTTTCACCTGATCTGATTTCTTTGGTAATGGGGTGTTTTTTCGAAGGCTTTTTATGCTACATACACAGATTAGGTATTCATTGTTGGTATTATTATTTTGTTGTTTATTCTTGTTTGTTATGCTTAGGATTTTTTTTTGTTATTTGCTTATATGAAAAACATGTACAACTCGTATTAGGAAACATAAATAAAGAAGCTCTCCTCTCGGAATAGGTATTAATTGTTTATATTAAAAAATATATCTATAATCAATCAGTCGTTTTTAGGTTCTATAGTCCAAGCAAGAATTTGATAATTTTCGTCTGCCTGTGTGATTCATAGGAATAATATAGATATTTATTAGGACTTTAACGTACAGATATTTTAACCTAACATTAGATATCTTCGAAACAAAAACCTATAATCACTTTCTCTCATTGCAAAATGGACGTTAATTGAGCAAACATGCTAACCAAACTATATTTTAATTATTCGTGATTTTATTTATCTAATATATTCTTTATCGTATATTTGTAGTTATTTATATATCGAATTATCTTATGTATGATGTTTACAAATCTTAAAGTTTATCTTTAAAATACAATTTTGTTTTAATAATTCAACTATCACTTAAATGTTTCATGCACTACCTTATACTATCCACATTACACCAGGGTTAGCTGGTAGATAATGCTGTTTAGCATTAAGTTCGCCCATGTACATTTATTTTCGTGTGCAATAAAGAATTTTCTATCTATCTATCTAACATTATTCATCTCAAAGGAAACAATAAATGCAAATAAAACATTGTTTCTAAATGAAGAATAAAATTGCTATAAAATAACAGTTTAATTCACTGCAAGGTCGAATACTTGTCTGACATCTGCGCGAAACTAATTACCTGAATAACTTCATCGCCAAATATTCCAATTTCACTTTAAAAATTCGTTCCAGTAGAATATTCGATGTTTAAAGGTAATTTTTGTCGAATAGGAGCTTTTCATTCTCAATATCGAAAGGAATTGTACAATCTTAAAACGAAAATTAATCTTAAACAGAACACTTCGACTCCTCCTATCATCTTCTCATTAAATTCGTTGCGGGGTCAACAAGTTATCTTTCCATCGGGTTCCTGGGCTTCACTGCTCAGAGTCATTACGGTGGTCGCCGCTTTCGGGTCTACATAGCAGTTACAGTGGTGGCAGTAAAAGGTGGGACGCGAATACAGAATACCTAAAAAGTCTACATGACTGAAAAGAACCGTATCACCCGGCATTCAGGCAAAATTCAGACCTACATGAAATCACCGCGGTCATTCTCTACCGAAATTTTAATTACTGTTGTTATTAAATCCTAATACACATTTGAGAGAAAACTTATACTAAATACAACAACATAGGATTCAACTTTAAGATTTACCTGAGCAAGTTACTAATGATCCTCACACTAGGCAAAGCCTGTATCGTGAGGACCACGCTAAATGAAATGTTACATAGAGGAAGTTGGGCGCAATTAGTCACTTAAGAATGAATTCATTTCAAATCAACCTTTGTCGTGATGACCGAGTGGTTGAAGCGCTTGCCTTCCGTACGGGAGGTCGCGGGTTCAAAACCGACCGGCTTGTACCTCTAAATCTTAATATGAAAAAGATTTATGTCCAATTTTTCACAACACCACTGGCTAAGAACGGTGAAGGAAAACATCGTGAGGAAACCTGCATGTCGGAAAAGGGTTCTAAAAATCCTTTGAAGATATGTGAAGTCCCCAAGTCCCCTCTTCGGAGAAGAGTTCAGCTCAGCAGTGGGCAGTAATGGGTTGTTACAGTTACAGTACAACCTTTGCCACCCACAATCTAAAGGAATTTTCCTTTAACTTGTCCTTCTTCAAACGAGACTTGAAGATAGTCCTCGTGTATAGTGGTGACAGGTTTATTCAAGTTTTACGAAGAGTGACACTCCGAGTATCTCCAATATGTTATCTCGGAAACACGTTATCGATACAATACATTATCTACAATCTCTAATTTTCGATCTCTATTATACTCCCTCTACTATACTACTCATCTTCTCCAGAGTCTTCCATCATTGAAAAAGAAAACTTCAACACAATCATATCTTTGTTAGTCTCCTGAATAACTATCATCATCATCATCATCATCATCAGCCTATAGACGTCCACTGCTGGACATAGGCCTAACATCGACCGGTCCTGCGCCATCTGCATCCAGTGACCTCCCGCAATCTTGACCAGTTCGTCGGTCCATCTTGTGGGGGGTCACAACATTGCGCTTACCGGTTCGTGGCCGCCACTCCAGAACTTTTCGGCCCCATCGGCCGTCCGTTCTTCGCACAATGTGTCCTGCTCATTGCCACTTCAAAGATGCAATTCTTCGGGCTATGTCGGTTACTTTAGTCCTTCTGCGGAATCCTGAATAACTATACCTATTGTGAATTAGCACTATGTTTTTGTGAGCAATCAGAGGTGTTAGTGCAGTTGAATTCGCAGTGAAGAAGAAAGTCTGGCCATTTCCTCCAACTAAAAAGAAAGCAATACAAATTTAGTTTTAATTTTCCTCTTACATCTTTACACATTTGATTTAAACACGGCGCTGATGACTCATGCGTCATGCAATCATTGACTACGGTCGTGTCGTGTCAGTAGCCACTATGATTCGGTATATCTTACTCGTGTTTTCTGTTATTAACTTTACAACGTGCACTCTACGAACAGGTTTGTGAAATAAATATTGTTAGTGTTGTTATACTCTTCACGATGTTTAATATAGTTAATTTAAAATTAAGTATTGTTGGTGAATCAAATTAATTAAAAAACAGAATATATGTACCAAATAACCGTTTGTTTGTAGTACTGTGTTATTTATAAAATACTGAGTATATGAGATTTTGACAGTTGTTCTACTCATAGTTTAGTTTTATTATGGTAAAATTCATATCTAGAACGTAGACCTAATATTTATCTGTAATATTTAATACGTATAGTCCAATTAATGTCCTCTGTAATTCGATTTTGTGATTGACTTCTAAAATTCTTATGTATTTTTTTAATTTACATATATCGCATAACTTTGGACCGATTTAAATAATTCTTCAGAGGAAATGATTGTCGTGAGGTTCAAACATAAAACTAATTTACATAAGGAGTTCAACAATGACCCGGCACTAGGCTAGGCCTGTATTGCGGGAGGCCGTAAGGATTGTACAATTATAGGTTCCAAATGAAAGATGGAAGAGAAAACAGCGGACCGCTAACAAGCCTCAAACAATAATATAAAAACGATGTTACAATGTTACTATGAAATTAAACTTAGCATTACAATAACAAGTTATTTAGGAATAGTCACAATTGATTCAGTACAATCGTAATCAAGCGTCAGAAGCCACTTGCGGACAGCACTTTTAACTTTGAAGATTGATCTGACATGTACTTTCTGGTCTTTATTTGTAAATGTATATTGTAACGAACAACACTCCACAACTTGCTGTGACTTTTTTCGATGATTATTTTTTGACGTTTTTTTGTTTTTTTTTTTATTGCCATGTAGGCAGACGAGTATAGACTCATATAAGTTTGATAAAGATCAGAGTGGTAGTTTTTGTGCTATACCTACTTGGAAAATGAAAGTCGTTTTTGGTTTTTGTATAAAAAATATTATTCTAATAAAGTCTAATGAATATCGTCTTTAATGAGAAATTAATGAACACTACTAAATACATATTTTGATTAAGTGGTCAAAATTCTCAAAGAAAATTGCTTACCTATACAATTGTCAAGAATATTTTATCTTTTGTACGTAAATGTTGTAACGAGAATTTAATGGAAAAAATAATGATAAAATGGATACTTAATTAAAACTTCGTCTTACTAATGACTTTTTTATTGCTTATTACTTTTTGACCGACAATTTCACGATTAATTCTTTGCTTTATGAACCGATTTCAATACTTATTTTTTTGTTAAGAAGCAGACACTTCGGACATCATCTTTCTTATATATAAAAATGAATTGCTGTTCGTTAGTCTCTCTAAAACTCGAGAACGACTGAACCGATTTGGCTTATTTTAAATTTGAAATATTCGTAGAAGTCCAGGGAAGGTTTAAACGGTGAGAAAATTTCCTTATGTGACGCAGACGAAGTTGTGTGGGCCAGCTAGTCTCATATAAATTTGATAAAGATTCGGATCTTTAGTGGTAGTTTTTGGGTTTAACTAGAGAAATGGAAGCCGGTCGATTTTCATTTTTGTAATAATAATATCATACAATCACAGACAAAGAATTCTGGGTAAACCAAGCTACAAACGAGCTACAAGAAGCTTTAGGAGTAAAATGGAATCTCAATACAGCGAAGAATGTGATACTCTTCGTTGGAGATGGCATGGGTCCCAACACAGTCACTGCAACAAGGATCTACAAAGGAGGGGAGAGCCATCGATTGGTGTATGAGAAGTTCCCACACGTGGGATTGTTGAAGGTAGACCAATTTCTAATATATCACTATTATTACATAGTATGAAAACAAAGTCACTTTCTGTCCTTATGTATGCTTAAATCTTTAAAACTACGTAATGGATTTTGATTCGTTTTTTTAATAGTCAGATTCAAGAGGAAGGTTTATATGTCTAATACATGCATGATATAGTAGAGAAACACTCATAATTTTAGTGGTGTTTGATGTAATTTATAAGCACATTACTCTGCAGTAATTGAATTCACAATTCATGACAAGTTGAATCCCATGTATATTTAGTGTAAGTTTTCTGTCAAATGTATTATGGATTCAACTCACAATAAACATCTTTATTCTTTATTCTTTATGACGTAGATGAAGTTGCGCGGGTCATCCAGTTTTGCATTTTTTTTAAATGCAAAACTGGATCTTTCTTTTGAAAATAGACACGTACAAAAAACTTGTTAGCGCATTAGTGTACTTCGAAGGGATCAAACATGTCCCTCTTCAAATGAGATTCTGGAGGACTGTTCTGAAAGAACCGATTTTTTTTTCTTTTTTTTTTTTCATTTATTTATGATAATTTTGTTACAAAGCAGACATTGGACATATTTTCATATAAATTTTAAAAAAATCTAATGGTAGTTTTTGTGCGATTCTTGAAAAAATGTAAATCGATCGTTTTCATTTCTGTGATAAAATACCTATTATTTCTATTTGTCTCACAATAATGATTAAGAAATACAATTAATTAATTTGTTTAGTTCTGTAAATGACGCGTGCAAAATTCTAATTAACAAGACGTAGTTAACCGCACAAATATAAACATTCTATTTATGTATTAAATATTATTATAACATAGTATACTAGTAACACAAAGTCGCTTCCTCTATATGTCTATCCCTATGTATGACGCCGCAACAAAATCCATTGCGTTGTTTAAAGATTTAAATGTTTAATGTTGCGGCGTCTTCAAATAGATGCAGTGATTCAATAAGAAGGCTTGCAAAATAAATGCACGATATAGTAGAGAAATATTGATAATTTTAGCGAAATTTGAAGTGTCATTTCTGCATCTACATGACAATTGCTATCTGAACCCTAGCTTTGTGACGCAGACGAAGTTTCACAGGTCAACTAGTAATATACAGGGTGGAATTTTTAAACGCCCCTTCAGGGAAAGTACTCGAAATCATGATTTTAGCATGTTTTGCTGGAAGGAAACATTCCAAAAAGAAACACAACTGCATTCATAGTTTTTGGAACGAAGTTCCTTATCGAAAGGGGGCTAGATGGAAAAAAATCTTACGAAAAGTTGTCACGACACTTTTTTTGTTTTAGATGATTATCGCTAGATGGCTCTGTGATCAAAATCTTTTAAAACACGTTCCTTATCGCGCGTTACGTTAGGAAACAAATATAAAATATCTTTTAATCGAAAGGAACATCGTTCTATTCGGGTGTCCCATGACACCTCTCAAGTTTTTTTTTTTTATTTCTTTGTACACCCGGAAATCAATTGCACATTTGTATTTTTGAAACGATCATGTAAAAAATAAGATTATAAATGAATCTAGAAAAAAAAAACTGCTTTCAGACATATTCGGCAAACAAAATGGTTCCCGATTCATCATGTTCGGCCACGGCCTTGTTCTGCGGTGTTAAAGTCAATCAGGAAACTATAGGGGTTGACGCCTCAGTGACTATGAAGAATTGTTCAGCCTCATTACAGCCTGAAGCCAGGCTGGAGTCACTGGCTGCGCTGGCTTTGAAAGCTGGGAAAAGCGCTGGTAAGTTTGGATATGATAAACACTGATGTAGCCATATTTGTCAGGACGTTTTATCCAGATTTCTGACCAAACCGAACTGACTCTTCGACTTTTAGATTTGTGGGAACAGTACCTCCAATGACGAGATCTGAGTGGCAGTAATGGGTATACTGTAAAAATAAAAAAGTGTTTAAGTTTTACGTAGTCACTGTAACTGCACTGTACTGTAGTCCACCACGCGACCCCAATGCGACTGACTTCACTTATCTTCGAAGGATTGATGAATCCTTTTCCAGTTTTCCTTCACCGTTTTAGACAGTGTTGTGATAAATCTATAATATAAAAATGAATCGCAAAATATGTTGGTAAGCGCATAACTCAACAACGCCTGGACCAATTTGGCCAAATCTTTTTTTAAAATGTTCGTTGAAGTTCAAGGATGGTTTTTACGGCGAGAAAAAATCAAATAGTTGCCAGGAAAAATGAAAAAAAACGGGTCATAGGGTTCACGCAGACGACGTCGCGGGCAGCAGCTAGTTACTCATAAAACTTTCCAAACTAAGCTTTAAACTTATCGTTCGGAAGGCAAATTTCAAGCTTCAGAAGAACGCATACATACCCATTCATCTATGCTATTATTGATCTACAATATTATTCCTTTTTTGAATTAATCTTTCAGGTCTGGTAACAACAATGCGAGTGACACACGCTACTCCAGGCCCAATCTATGCCCACAGCGCCTACAGGAAGTGGGAATGTGAAGACACTATGACTGTCAAAGATGCTGGGTGTAAAGACATCGCCAGACAACTGGTCGAAGACTGGCCTGGAAAGGATTTACACGTTGGTGACATTTTATGAATCTAAGGCTTAGAGTAGCGAAATTTCGGAGTGGAGCGCTAGAATTAGCGTCGATGCAAACGTGAAGATATAATTTCGTAATAGACAAAATACAAACAATGAATAGGCTTTGGATGTAACATATATAATTTCTTTAGTCGTAAATAACTTATTACTACAAACTAGACTAAAACTAATCAGATATTGCAAAATGATTCAATCTACCTGGTCATGCCCATCGCGTAAACACAAATATTCACCGTACATCGCTAATTTACTCACACTATTAAACTTCTAATCAACACACTCAATGACAGTCGTCAATATGTATACAGTACTCCACGTCCAACACACGTAAAAACAAATGTCGGCGACGGTCAACCAACATGTAAACGGGGATTTGTATGCATTGGCCGTCATAGAAACCATTTATTTTGAAACACCATTTGACAGTTGGCCTACCAGTTGTCATTTGCGCGTATTGGAAGTTGGCGAGCCAATATGGAAACGCGCCTTAAACTTAGTACGACGTTCTTACTACAATTATATCCTTTCCAAATCTTAATCAAAATTTCATATTTTAGGTAATTATGGGTGGTGGCAGACAAGTTCTTGTATCAGACAGCACTGGGTCTGAAGAAGACCCAATAGACGCCTGGTCTTGCATCAGGAAAGACGGGAAAGACCTCATTAAAATGTACCAGAAGGACAAAGTAGAACGAGGCGTGAAATACAGCTATGTGTCCAATAATCAACAACTTAAAGATTTGGATGTGGATAATACGGATTATTTACTGGGTATTTTATTTTAGTTTTTTCTTATTAAGACAATATACAGGGTGATTTGTTATAGAGGGTACATATTGCAGGAGGGTGATAAGTACTCTGTTCTAATACGGAATATTACAAAAAATAGGTAAAATTACAAAATATTTTTTTTTTGTTTTTAAATCTAAATTCGACATAACTATCTCAAACATAAACAATTTCGGCTTAAAGACTGTTGACTTATGACCTTTAGTGATCTCGCGTACCCCACACCTCCGCCACACCCATCAGCTGTCGAAAAACCATCATTTTGCAAGAATTTTAGATATTTTTAAGTTGCGATTACTAAGGCATTAAGCCATATTCTTTGGTAATAATATTTTTACTGGTCGTATATAACCATCAGCTACCATGACCTTCAATATGTACCCTCACTAGGAAATCACCCTGTGTAATGCAAGTTATATGGGCGATAAGAAAAAACGAGGTGAAAGGAAGATTTTTTTTTATGTACTACATTATGGTTAATGGCAGGTATATAAATACCTTCGACAAATTATGTATTTAAGGTGTAAACAAATAATAAATAAATAATAAATAAATTAGCAAAAAAAAATGGAGATTATACCCTTTAGATATAAAAGCGCAGTGTGTTGAGGTGTAATGACGTTGTAAATAGTCGATCTTCATTTGGTTTGTCAGGAATGACGTCACAATGTCCACTTGAACACTTGATGATCCATACTTTTGAATAAAAACTTCAAAATAACGAGCTTTAACGGTTTATCACTTTTACATCCGAGAGGTCCGTTCGCCTCAACAATTCAAACACGAATCCCCCATAACAGCGGCCAAAGCCTGTATTTATAGCAAGTCTCCACTTCTAACTACCCGCACGGTGATTGTCGGTGAATAGGTTGGTTTCCCTTGTTATCACGCCGTCAACTCCGGTACAGTGACCATAACAACTGTCACTCTTGTTAAAGTCATTTTTCATACGCGCCGACAGGTACATTAATAAAATAAATAATATATCAAACAGTATTACGGAATAAAATCGGGAACTTTACACCGTATGTGACGTAGACGATATTGCAACGGTTAGCTACATTTTTTCCTTACAATAAAACTTAACTACCCAATATTTAATTTCTTAGAACTTGTTTATACTATTTAAATAATTCAGCATTTATCATTCCAGGAATCTTCGCGAATGGTCACCTCAAATATGAACACGAAAGAGACAAAGGGCCCAAAGGGATGCCATCTATATCTGAAATGGTCGAAGCCGCCATCAAAGTACTGAGGAAAAACAAGAATGGATATTTTCTTATGGTCAGTGATATTTTTTAACTATGGTAGTTTTCTTTATTACAGCTTTAATAGATAGCTATTGTGTCTTTAACACGTTCGCTGAGGAACGAGGCGTTATCAACCCGCACCATGACCAGACGTTAGAGGGACACGCGGTCCATTAGACCCCATTTCCTTTAACAATGTTATGCTCATCGCACCGCAGGGAAGTGAAGGTTTTTCATTGCCGCACCACAGGAAAGTTGCAGGAAGGATCATTTAAAAATAAAATAAAAAATAAAAAAAACTTGAGAGGGTCATGGGACACCCGAATAGAACGAAGTTCTTTTCGATTAAAAGATATCTTATAATTTTTTTTCCTAACGTAACGCGCGATAAGGAACGTGTTTTAAAAAAAAATGATCACAGCGCCATCTAGCGATAATCATATAAAACAAAAATAAGGAACGTGTTTTAAAAGATTTTGATCACAGCGCCATCTAGCGATATCGCGCGATAAGGAACTTCATTCCAAAAATCTTTTATCATTTAAGGCTGGTTTAGCAGCGAACATGTTAATGGAATCCACGTGATGGTATGTTACCGTTGCTTATGAGCCTCTGCAGACTGGAAAGCTATAGCATTAGGGGACCGTTATCTATCACCTACTATTTGGGATTTTTCTTAAACCTTGTTTTAAGGGGAACATATAAAGGTTGTCAAATATCTCCCTTCCGCTTTTTTGCTCTTTATTCAATGCTTTATAAAAAGTGTTACAGTGATCGGATTTAGTTCAAATATGCGCCGTTTTGTTCGATAATCTGTTTCCATCTAGACGGCAACTTCATAATACCTCCCTCGTAGAAGCCCCCCTCCTTACTTGCGAAGAACTTGGACAGCCACTTTTCATAGCGCTGAGCCCTGAACCCCAATCACAATTATTGGTGGGAGGCAAGGATTACATTTACGTACATCTTTCGTATACATACAACTTTAAATATCGGGTTTGTGGGAGTCGCACTAAAACCTCCTCACGCCTATGCCTAACCCCTCTTCGGAGGAGACCTGAGCTCAGCAGTGGGCAGTAATGGTTGTTACAGTACAAGTATACCTATGTTTGAAGGTAGAAGGAGGTAATGTAGACATGGCCCACCACCGGGGCACGGCTAAGATCGCCATCAACGAAGCAGCGGCCATGGAACTCGCGGTCCAAGTCGCAGTATCCATGACTGATGAAGCCGACACTTTGTTGGTAGTTACTAGCGATCATACACACACGCTATCTATCAACGGATACCCGTATAGAGGCAGCAATATATTTGGTAAGGAATTGTTAATTTGGACTCTTTCATTTTGACATTTAAATGACTTTATATACTACACTATCCACTCAACTGGGATCGGCAACCAAATTGGTTTGTTTACTTTTGCCAAGTCTGTAGCAGGAGCCAAAATTGAGCACAGTTCTAAAATTGTTTTGTTTACATTTTTTAATCGTCTCTTATTTTACGGAGACGATATATTTTCGCTGAAAATGCAATACAGCGTCGTTTAGTTATAAAGATTTACAAAAATATAAGGTTTAATTAAAAATCAAAATTAAAAATTATTGGAAAAAAATGTTTTTTATAAAGGGGCTCAAACACGTTATTGATTCCGAACGAAGTTCCCAGTTTCGCCATCTAGCGAATAGTGACGTTCCCAGTTGAGTGGCTATACATGCCAGCTGAAGTGGAGTGAATGATTTGTTGAAACTTTAGACCATTTTGATTTTTGGAATCAATTAAATTTCTTTCTCAATATCATACAACTACCATTGTGGATCTGCTATGATAGTCATACATAATTACACTAAGTGTTATTAACACAAAAGCATCCTGTAAATGCTACACAGGGTGGTTTTTTTAACTCCATTGAATTAACCGATTTTGATGATTATTTTTTGTTGGGAAGAAGATATTTCAAAGGTTGTTGGAGTATGTCAATTTTATATACAGCCTATTTAGTTGTGTTTGGCATAACGGGTGTGTTGCCGTTGCCATGAAAAAGGAAGAGCGAAGATTGCCGCCAAAAATGAAAAATGTGAAAACGTAAAATTATAAAATAAATTAATATTAATCGCAATCCGAATTTAATTACATATCAATCTTGATAGTTTGAATATCCGCAACAAAGGTCCTATGAAGATCGACGCAATATCTTCTCACTCCACACCTGTCTATCATTACATACATCATCAGTCACACCACAAATCATCATATCATCCTTCACACAATCAGACCATCTTTTCTTCGGCCTTATATTCTTACATCCACTTACTCAATTAAAATCTAAGCATAATTAAAACTAGTTTTAATTTCTAGGTATAGCTCAAACTTCAAAACATGACAAAGTGAACTATACTACCCTGTCGTACGGAACTGGAGGTCCAGAGTCAATGCAATACTATGCAAAAACAGAACACAACACGACTAAGGTTTTAAGACGAGAACCGAAAAATACGGACAGATTTGACTATCAACAAATTTCGGCGATATCTTTAGACGAAAATGGTCATGGGGGAGGCGATGTGGTTATTTATGCAAGAGGTATGTTTTACAAGCTTTATATTAACTTGCACTCAATGTATGTACCCACATATACGTATGAGCTGATTTGATGACCATAGGAACTCTTGTACTAAACAAGATAGACCCGTCTTGTTTGGGTTCTTTTTATTAGCTAGCACTATACTACTAATATCCAGGATCTTAAGTTTTTATTTATAAAGACAAACTCGTACAGAAGGCAAGCGCTTCAACCATTACCCCATCACAACTTGATTTGTAAAAGATTTAGGTGCAATTTATCATCACCACTGGCTAAAAACGGTAAAGGAAAATGTGATGAAACCTGCATATTGAAAAATTATATTAAAATCCTTCTTCTATCAAGTCCCCAATCCGCATTGGGCAACTATACCTAATCCCTCTACTGAGGCGACACGAGCCCAGCAGCGAGCTATAATGAAATGTTAAAACTACTTTAAGCTGTCAGTTGGCCTATTGTTTGGTGTTTTTTGATACAAAGTGTATTCTACTTTTATTTCTATTACAGTACTGTTGAATATTTTTACAGAAAATGACTACATCTTTTTTTCTCAGGTCCTCATTCTCATCTCTTCCACAACGTACACGAACAACACTATGTATTCCACGCGATTTCGTACGCCGCGAAAATAGGAAATTACTCTGGAAGTAACGGCACCACATTATCTACAAGTTTACTACTTTTGTTTATCACTGTATGTGTTATGTTTGTTAATAAATAGATTTTTATACATTTATTTTTGTTTATTCTTAAAATTCGAAATTTGCCATCTAGATTATAGTGTACTGTAATTCAACTGGTTGTGTTTATTTTAAAGTTCTGTTGTTTTTGGTAGGTACATTAAAATATCGTAAACTCTAATTTATAGGCATGTTTTTGCTTTATAACCAAAGAAAATGGAATTCAATAGGTATGGCTTTTGTAAACGCTACTTAAAAGTACCCAAAATCCTGAAAAATCGTTGTCGCTTAACAGCTCATGGCACCAACCGTGGTGTAGGTGTGCGAGGCTGTTACTGTTGTTAGTCAATGTTAATAAGCTGGCTAAGTAGTTAATGTGGTTCTAAACCATAAAAGAAAAAGACATTCAAATAAATAATATTTTATTTGTAACATTCAAAAGATATCTAAAAACTAGATACATATTCCAAATTAATATAACATAATCATAATTATTCGAAATATACAGAAAAAGCACCAACAAACAATATAATTATTGTAACATTCACTTTAAGGTGCGTTTTTACAATGGCCGGCCAACGTCCAACTCGGTACAAAATGACGGTAACGGCCGATTAATAATATGAAAGTTGGCCGGCCAATGTGGAAACGCACCATTTAATAATCACTGAGAGATTTAAAGGTCAATTTCACTGCACTTTTGAGTGATAATTACTTTAAAGATAACAAAAACTGTGAATATTCATTTCATAAAATCATTATAAGTGATGTTCAAAGGTTAATTAATATTTTTACAACTAAAAATGGAATTATAAAGTGTTTGAGACAAACATTTTTCGCCATTGATACATGCAAACTATCGCTAGAGGTCGCTACATATCTGGATGTATAAATCTAATTTCTGCGTTTTTAGGCGATATTGTATGATGTTGATTTTACAAACAATATAACGTTAACAAAATGAATAGTCTGCACAAAAGGATCTTTGCTTATTTCAATGAAACAAACAATTGAAGTTCTTAAGTATGTTGTAGGTGGCAGGGCAGTGTCCTCTCACATTGCAGAGGTCCATGTGCGATGGTAACCACTTATGATCAGTTGGCCCATTAGCTAGTCTGCTTAGGGATAATTCCTACCAAGATATGTGAAGTTCTCAACACGCAGATCCATCTTTTGAGGAGACAGAAGCTTAGTAGTGGGCAGTACAGGAATCGATATTATCACAAACCTGCAAAACTAATCTCATCTACGTCAAAACTTTACCAATAACAATATATCGAGCGTATAGTGCTAAAACCCAATAAGTGTATAATTGTTACTCTCGAAATGTTCAAAGTTAAAGTTTGTAAACAAGCTAAACAAGAGGTATTTATTGGCTTTTTACGTCAACTAACTTTCTTTACACTGAATTCTTCTTATTTAATTACACTACTAGAAAGAGCGCAAAAAACTGATCTAGATAGATTAAAAAAGCATTTTTAGATTGTTTTGACACTTATTGGGTTTTAGCACTATACCCTCGATATGTGTTTACTGAAAACAATGTTAAGTACCCAGTACACTTTTCATTAAGAACGTGTATATGGTGGAACGTGTATGTAGTGTATCTTTAACTTTGGGCTACATTTTAAAGGTCTTAAAAACATTCTGTATTATATCTAAGATGTTCGTCTCTTTAGAAACGAATACGCGTAGTATGTGTTCTGCATCTTCAAGTTATAGATACTTCTTAAGCACAAGACCGATGACTATGGCGCCGGCTAATGCAAGCACAGCCCACTTTAGCTTTGAACTGTAACAAAAGAAAATATACAGAATACCGAAATAATTGTACAAAATAGTGTCTCCAAACAACATTGCTTACTAATCAATTTACAAATAATCTTAGACAGTGTACAGTTTATTACATTTAAATCTTAATCAACAATGATTCCTTGTTTTGCACTTTAGATGAAAAGGAAAGGAAAAGGATTCTAAAAAAAAAATCCTTTGAAGATATGTGAAGTCCCCAATACGCACTGGGCAAGCGTGGTGGACCTATGCCTAATCCCCCTTCTGAGGAGACCTGAGCCCAACAGTGGGCAGTAATGGGTTGGTACAGCAGCACTTTCGATGTGTATTTTTTAGAATTTTCGCTGCATTACACGACACGCGCGATCTTCGACCAATGACACCAATAGTTACTCATAGTTTATTCTGGTAGTGTTTAGTTAGTGCCATTTTTGCAAGATAATATTAAAATCTAGAGACAAGGTAATCGTTTATCTGGGAGAGAGATAAGAGATCTTATTTTTACGTTTTTTTTTTTATTGCCATGTAGGCAGACGAGCCAACGGCCCACCTGATAGTAAGTGGTTACCGTCGCTCATGAACCTCTGCAATGTCAGGGGACACTGAGGGGTCGCTACCTACGACCTAACTTTAAGGACCCTCGTCAAGCCTCGTTTGAAGAAGGAAAAGTCATAGCGCTCAGGGAATACCGAGGAGGGGAGTTCATTCCATAGCCGGATGGTTCGTGGCAAAAAAGTGTTCCTGAAACGAACCGTGGATGACCGTGGTGGTTCCATATACCACTATACGTTCCTATATCACTTCTACGAGTATTAGGATATAGTAGAATTAATTTTCAAATACTTCATTCAAGAAATCATATACGAAAACTATCCACATTTTTCTTTAAAAGTAAATTTAAAAGTAATTGAGCTAAATAATTAACAAATTAATTGATTAAAAATTAATAAAAATAAAAAAAAATAAAATTTGGATAGATTACGCTAATTTTCGTACTAAATAATTAATCTGCAGTGTGACTCAATTTTATGTACGGAAATGTATTTAACTTCAAGACATTACAAATACTTCAAATAAGTTAATTTTTAAATACGTCTACATTACACTGATGTACTTTACACGTTAATAAATGTAATTTATAAGGTAATTGTGCACATAATTATTATAAGCAGGTTCAACTCTAACAAACACGAGATCTAACATATCTATCTACACTAAATAGGTATGTAGATAATTTCAACAAGATAACTAAATAAAAAAATAACCTTGGTGGTGGACAAGGCGGAGGTCTTCGAGGTCTTAAAAAACAAAAAAAAAACTTTAAAAACTTACTAATTCTTACAAAAATGCTTTTATTTAGTTTTATTTGAGTTTTACCAATAAATTTATTTTAACACCTGTGATTGCGAAACACAAATATTAAACGGGTTTCTACCCCGTTTTTTACTAAATATTTCAAAGCTGTTGCAAGCGCCATGATCACAGAAAGAATCTAATAAAAATCGTTGTAAAAAATTCTCAACATTACTGTTTGAAATGTGAAATTAGCAATTACATATTAAGTTAATTAAATCAAGATTAAAAATAACCTTTCCTTTGGTACTACTATCGTTTGAACCCTTCGATCGATCCGAGGACTTGTCGGTGGTTTGTATTCAGATTTACATGGCATTCTTCGGCTACTATTTAAAAAAAATACATAGTTTTATAAAGAGTTTACTTATTTTTTTGTTATAATATCACTATAATAAAAATATAATCTTAAGGACAGTAAGTGGTTACCGTCACTGGTGAATCTCTGCAATGCCAAGAAATACTACCGCGTGTCCAACATAATTCTTCTTAAACCTCGTAAAATCTTTTGATCAATCAATTTAAACTTTATAAGTAACTAGCTGACCAGCGCAACTTCGTCTGCGTTACAAAGGGGTTCAAACAGTACTCGCAATGTCGTCGAGTTATTATTTTCGCGGCCCGCTGTTGCACCTACATATTCATTGCGTTTTATACTCGTAATAACTTCTAAACGAAAAGTCCGATTGGAATAAAATAAAAAGTAATTTACTTCTACATTAATACTCTTGATAACATAATACTTAATTTCGATAAGGGTTAATATAACGATACTCATTTAACGTTAAATTCAATCTTGGGATAAAACCGGTTATTGCGACTAAAACATGATAGTTAGATATATGCTGTCGCGGACTTTATTGTTTGTCTTAAAAAAATCTAAAAACCCGTAGTACATCATTTTGTTCTATTGTCAATAGTTTTTACAGCGTACGCATAAATAGGTTTTCACATATCACCTTTTGTTACATATTCGATATTTTCATGCGGATCCCTAATTTTTTTGAAAATAAAATATAGCCTATAACCTTTATCGATAAATGGACTTTCCAACAGTGAAAGAATTTTTGAAATCAGACCAGTAGATCCTGAGATTAGCGCGTTCAAACAAACAAACAAACTCTTCAGCTTTATAATATTAGTATAGATGATGATTAAGTTAAGTGCCCATAGGAGTAAGATATCTAATAAATAAGTAAAAATAATATCAAAATTCGAAACCTTGGGGAGCCGTCATAAGTCCGCCATGATTTTTCACTTGAGTTTTGCAATTGACTAAAGGAAAATTACATTAAAATATTATTAGATTCGATTTCCTTTATAACCAGTCATTTATTTGCTACTTATATGATTTATACTATAATTATAATATTAATGTAATGTTTTGTGAAACTGAACCTTAACTATTACAGAACACGGAACGAACTACTGTAACATTTTTTTTTTTAAAACACTTTAATTTATACAGTGAAATTTCCGTTTAAATCCTTTTTATTATCATTCAAATGCTTAGGATTAAATATAAGGTGGTTATTCCAAAGGTATATTAATTATTAAATTCTTGAAAAATAGCTATCAAACATACAAAACGTAAATGAAAAATAATAACCTTGTTGACTTGCTGGCTCTAGGATTACAACTGTAATAAAAAATATCTTATCAAGTACAGAGATTCATCTCTTACTTATGAGATAAAAGTGGATAAAATTCAGTATGCTAGAAAAGATAATGTACCACTCGTTTGAGTTCGTCAATTTTCGCTAGGTGCCGAAATTGGGGCACTCACCCGGTGTTCATTTGGAATCGGTACCTAATTTGACTACCTTTGAACAATCTATCATTTTTTTCATTCAATTTTGAATTTGCTTTTAAAACCAAATAATGTTGTAATTCTTTATATTAACTATTAAATATTTTATTAGAATTTATTAGAATATGAGACGATTATAAAATGTAAACAAAACAAGTTTCTGAACTAATATCACATCATACTCAATTTGGCTCCTGCCACAGATTTAGATCGTCATTTAAATAGAGAAAATTATTTTGGTAATCGCTGGTTTTGCTCTTAAGACTGCTTTATACATAGTCATAATTGTGTAAGTGTCAAAAGAACAGATAAGAAGTTTTTTAATTTAAAAAGTATTCATTTTACTTTCTTCATCAGATTTTTTCGTTTTATGAAGATTTTTTTTTTTCTAGAAAATATATTGAGTTGTACTTACCAATCTGTAACAAACTTGCATTTTTCACCAGCTGGTAAGGTTCCAATTTTGTATTTCTTCAATAATTCCCTGTGAATGAACATAATTAATAATAAAGTATTAAAGTACAATCGGCTAGATTTGAAAACCATAAATATCAATTGAATTATTTAATTTGATCATAATAGTTTACAGCATTAAAAAACCAAATTTAAATAATGATAAACAACTACATTGCTTGACTTCTATATTTATATGCTTTTTACTTAAGGAGATTCCTATGCCTATTCTACAATTTTACACAATGACTTTTAAAAAATGAATACCTAGCATCGTCACTATGTCCAACATCTTCAAAGGCCTGGGTTCCATCTTTTCCCGCCACATCTAATAAGGAATCGGCTCCACCTGGATGCTGGAACCATGTTATCAATTTTTATACATAATAAATTGGACAACTTCTTCATATCAGTAGCAGGAGGAGGTTTAACTTTAAAATAAATAATCATGATGTTTGCAACAACATTGAAATATCGAGACAACTCAATTAATTAAATATTGTAGTAAGAACCCGTTGAAAATGCATAAAAAATAAATATTTCAATAGTAGATTTTTTTATAGTTATTGAGTTACTTAGTCAAGAAGTTATAATTAAATCTTTATGGCTTTGTAGTTATAATAATTCTACTGTATATTGTGAGGTAGTTAACAAAAAACAATAAGAAAGTGATTTTTAATTGAGAGTATGAATACAATCTTATGCCTAGTCATCGTCAAAAAAAAGTCGTCTTATGCACAGTCAAAAAAAAAATTAAAGCAAACGGTACATTCAGATCTCACCTCTTCCAAAAACTTTGTGACATCGTAAACATCGTTATGTATCACTATCCAAACGCTCTTTTCGTCTTTATGTCTTTTGACTTCACTGAGAGTTATGGTTTTACTCATTATTCTTACGTTTCTTCTCAATTTTCAGGCCAAATTCTTAATATTTCCCTTAAAATTGGAAAGGGTAGCGAAGGCTGCAACTCGCGAGAAATTTTATCATTTGACAGCTGACACGTTTGACACTAATGACAGTCAGTTACAACACTGTCAAAATTTAGTGATGTGTATCTCTAAAGTGCGCTATACGTTAAAATAAATTTCAGTGAGTCGTGCAATGTTTTGAACAGTGCTATTCAATTAAGCAGCAATGTTTAGTATGAATTTTAATTGTGCCCTTCCTACCTTTTTAATTAAAATTTGCAATGCCATAGGACTAAAAATAATATACATTCATGAAAGCATGCATGCAGCATGCTCTCGAAATTCTGCATTCATGTAACTACCTGTATTGCTTTATTAATGATAATTTTATGACACTTTTATCTCAATGAACTGCAATTTATTGCACTGCCACAATTGGTAAATTTGGCGCAATGTGATGCGCATTTATTGGGGGGATATTAAGTGCATCCTTATTTTTTCATCAAATGTCATTCTGACATTCGACACAAAATCTAAGTTCAGCCTTGAAACATAACCTAAAAAAAACAAAAACAAGTACTAAAAACAGATTGAAAAGAAACAGATTTACGTTAAAAAAGTCACCAAGAGCTGTTAAATAATTTAACATGCAAAAAAGCCTAAATTAATTCACTAATGGCTCAAGAACAGGATTTTAACGAGGCTTTGGATGAAGTTGTCCTAGGCGAAGAAAAAGAAAGCAATTTGTGGTACGAAGAAGGTTACAAAGCTGGCGTAGAGGCTGGGAACATAGAGGGATACCATTTAGGGTACCATAGAGGTGCAGAATTAGGACGGGAGTTGGGTACGTCTTAGCACATTTCCATTTATTCTTCATAAATGCATTGCAGTATTCTGGCGTTGCAGAGGTTCATGAGCGATGATAACCGCAAGAAAAAAAAAAAGGCTTAGCGTTAAAAATAATACGAATATAAGTCGTGATTTAATTACCTTGGTATGTAAGGCTACTTAAGCTTACAAGCCACCTGATGAGAAATATTTATGTAGTTTTAGGAGGATTAACATATTGCATAATATATAACATGTATCTTTGTAATTTTTTTTCTTCAGAAGTTCAATTCATTACAGTAAATTACAATACAGAAAAAAAATAAAACAAGATATTTTATTTCCAGGATACTACCTCAGCACTGTAACTCAACATCTCGAGTCAAACGAAACATCGGAAACTAAACTATCGGAGAAAATAATTAATCAATTGCTCAAAGTCAAAGAACAGATAGATAATTTCCCTCGGACTAATTCGGAAAATCATGATATATTGGGTCTATTGGACTCGGTCAGGGCTCAGTATAAGAAGGCTTGTGCGTTGTTAAAGATCCCTTCCAATAACCCTTATGATGCAGGAGTCTCATTCTGAAATTCTAGGTAAAGTAAAATTTTGGTTGAGAAGATCTTTTCAAAAAGTATATTTAACTACACTCACATGTTTTGAAGTCTATTACATTTAAGTATCTATTAGGTTATACATTTTTTTTAAAGCCTAAAACCTATGCAAAGATGTAAAAAAAAGAATGTAGGGAAAATCCCTAACTTCAATTGTCTTTGCAAGGTTTTGAAATTACTACCTGCCTGATTGCAAATGGGTAAAACTTGAAACACTTATTCCAAAATTAAATTCAGATGCACCTGTACAACCTGACATTGGCAAGCCGTGCTTAGTAAAAGATGCGAAGTCCAAAAAAGAAGAAAAAAAAAAATCAAATGCAAACTTTAACTTTTTTTTATTTGTACTATTAATTCAGTTCAACTGATAGTGCAGAGAAATTGTTTAGTGTACTTTTTATTTGTCTATTGAGGCTTATAAAATTACTACTTCTCTTATTGCATTTTCAAAAAATTACAAAACAAACTAATATTACATTAATGTTGATTATTCTCATAAATTTTTTAGTAACACCACAAATGCAAACAACAATCCGTAATCTAAAACATAACATAGACAGTGTAACCAAGTACCTGGCACCGCTACTACCGTTTGCAAACTGTCATATGGTAGAATTTCTAACACAAGACCATTGGCACACATTCCTACCTAATCCGTTGAGAGAATATCTTGATAAAGTTGATTTGGATACAGCGTTAGATCAGTTTTGGAGTGCAGCTAAGAATGATGAATGTGGTAAGTTAATTGAATATTTTAATGATAAACATAGATCAATGAGAATAAAAATCATCAGCCTCAATCTTCTTCTTGTCTCATCCAGTTGTTGCTGGCCATATTTCTTAAGTTGTTGCTCTATCTAGCAGTAGTATATCTATAACTAAGAGGGGTGTGCGAATATCGTTCGAATCGAATATTAAATTTATTCGAAATTCGAATCGAATTATTCGAAGTTCGACGAATATTCGAAAAATTTCGAATAATTCGAAAAGTTTCGAATATTCGTTGAATTTCGAATAGTATCGAATTTGACTACGACGATGCATCGGAAATAGCACAAGAATTTGTATTTAGTAGATAATATCTTTAATGGGCTAGATGTCTACAAAATAGTCGTAGTCGTCGTAATCGAATTCGATACTATTCGAAATTCGACGAATATTCGAAACTTTTCGAATTATTCGAATTTTTTCGAATATTCGGCGAATTTCGAATAATCCGAAGATTCGAATTATTCGATTCGAGTTTCGAATCGAATATTCGTATTCGATTCGGAACGAATAATTCGTGAGTTCGAATTATTCGCACACCCCTAATAACTAACTTTTAATAACTTTAATTAATAAATAATTTGATTCAAAGTAGTTTTTTATGTAAAATGGGACCTAGTTAGTATAAAAAAAAAATCAGTAATAGTAAAAAAAAAACAAAAATTATAATGTTTTTTTTTTTAATTTTCATAATTTACACTCACAAAAGTAAATCGGAGAACAATTCTTGTTTCTTTCTGTTTTAAGTGCTGCAATTAAGTCATAATTTTGATTTTCAGAAGTGAACGAGCTATCAAAATGGGTGAAAGAAGCAAGAAAACACTATGTATCAATAAATAATGATTTTTGTTTATCTGTTGAACAATTAAATGATAGAATTAAGTCATGGGGTAAAACAGTTCAGCACGAGATAAAAGTCAAAGAATTTATGACCAGCAAAAAGAGTTATGAGGTCAGTAATTATTTCTTTTTTATATTTTTTTATATTCATCATCTAAAACAGAGAAAGTATCAACAAACCAACTAATTAATACTAAGTTAGACTGTACTCTTAAATGGATGTCACCGGAAAACACGAAGAAATGTCACTTGTTCGTAAGTAAGTTTCGTAAGATACTTTAAGTGACATTTATTGTGTTTTCCGGTGAAATATACATCAGCAATAACATAAAAAATAAAGCAAATCTATAGATGTTTACATAGGTGTGACGTCATTACTGCCTAAAACTTTATAAAGGGGCATTTCACGTCAAGCGGACAACAAAAAATATGTCAGGTCGTGGATTTTGGTGAAAGTTGGGAGTTTTGTACTTCAGTGGAAGTTAAAAAAATCTGCATCATTATTTTTGATTTTTTTGGTCTGGTTTTTATTTTATGCAATCTTAAAAAATCGTCAAATTTGGAGAAAGGTTTTTTTCGAAAGGATTTTTTGGGTTAATTTCAATAAATTTATTATTAAACAAGTATCGGATATTGCAGATAATATATTTTTCTTTTACTAAAAAAAATCGTATTCGAAATTTGAATTTTTTTTCGAACATTAAACCGGAAGTGAATATTTCAAATTTATTTTTTTCAAAGTTCTTCCCCTTTAATTTTTTTTATTTATACCTCAAATTAAAGCTTATATTATAGAGAAAATAGTATACAAAGAATTAGAATGGTATCTCTTTTTGTTTAGGAGGTATGCGAATAACAGTGAGACGGGACCGCACGGCGAGTTGTATTGCGTAGTTTCTTATTGAGTAAATCTCAACGAATTGTTACATTTTATTACAACAACTTGTATAATTAAAATGATAAAATGTTTAAGACACAAAATTAATTAAAATTATTAATACAATTAATAAATTTTACTATATTTCATACAACTTTTATAACACTGTCAAGAAATGTTGTTTTGTTTGGTAACTTAATGATTGTAGGTACCGTATTATTTGAAATATTCATTTCACTGATATGCAACATAGGACAATTTTAATTTACATGAAATACACGATATTTCTATGGTATTTACTCAGATAAGGAATAATATAATATTATTCAAAACGTATTCCTAAAAAATCTACATTTTTTTTTTATTTAGTAAAGAAAATTGGTCATTGTATGTTATTCTTGAGATATTGACGTAATTTAAAATGTTATTTTCTTTGGTTCTAATAGAGGTACATATTTTTGTGATACATCATTTTCATCTCAAACCAAACATTTCGTCGGCGTACGTGGATAAAGCATTTTAGTGTTTTTTTTCTTGACTTGTTTTACGAATTTCGTTGTTTCAACCTAAATGCTTATAAATTCTAAACTAAATATCGCTTATATTACTTCTGAATAAAGTATCTTTCTAACAGTGACATTAGTTTTTAAATCGGTTCAGTAGTTTTTAAGTTATCTCGTTACAAAATAAATACAAAATTCCGTCCATGTCACCAAGTCAACTGAGTGAAGGAGGAGAAGAAGACGTAGATACTTAATCCGATTAAAATCTATTTTCTCATCGATTGTACATAAAAAATCATTTAATACTAAAATATAGTTGACAGACACGAATTTTAAGAACTATTAATTCAAGGAAATGTAATTTTTTGCTACATTTCGTTACCTACAATCGTTAAGTTACCAAACAAAACAAAATTTCTTGACAGTGTTATAAAAGTTTTATGAAATATAGTAAAATTTATTAATTGTATTAATAATTTTAATTAATTTTGTGTCTTAAACATTTTATCATTTTAATTATACAAGTTTTTGTAATAAAATGTAACAATTCGTTGAGATTTACTCAATAAGAAACTACGCAATACAACTCGCCGTGCGGTCCCGTCTCACTGTTATTCGCATACCTCCTAAACAAAAAGAGATACCATTCTAATTCTTTGTATACTATTTTTTCTATAATATAAGCTTTAATTTGAGGTATAAATAAAAAAAAATAAAGGTGAAGAACTTTGAAAAAAATAAATTTGAAATATTCACTTCCGGTTTAATGTTCGAAAAAAAATTCAATTTTCGAATACGATTTTTTTTAGTAAAAGAAAAATATATTATCTGCAATATCCGATACTTGTTTAATAATAATTTTATTGAAATTAACCCAAAAAATCCTTTCGAAAAAAACCTTTCTCCGAATTTGACGATTTTTTAAGATCGCATAAAATAAAAACCAGACCAAAAAAATCAAAAATAATAATGCAGATTTTTTTAACTTCCACTGAAGTACAAAACTCCCAACTTTTACCAAAATCCATGACCTGACATATTTTTCGTTGTCCGCTTGACGTGAAATGCCCCTAAAGTAAAAATTTGACCAATTATGACCGAGAACACTCCTCGGTGTCATAGCGTCGATATGACGTCACAATTAAATAAACATTACTCTCGGAACACGCTAAAGCAATGTATAGATTTTTTTTATTGCCATGTAGGCCGACGAGCCAACGGGCCATCTGATCGTAAGTGATTACCGTCGCTCATGAACCTCTGCAATGTCAGGGGACATTGAGGGGTCGCTACCTACGACCTAACTTTAAGGACCCTTCTCAAGCCTCGTTTGAAGAAGGACAAGTCATAGCGCTCTGGGAATACCGAAGAGGGGAGCTCATTCTAGAGATGTTAGCGTGTTAGTGACGTCACTGTCCCTGGTAGGTACAGACGATGTCGCGCGCAGTATCTTCGCTATACTCAGCCGTGCGCGCCACTAGTTGCGTAGAGGCGGGGGGCGGGAGGGGACACTTGCTAGCGACACTGGCGCTCGGGTACGGAATACCAAGCCTCACTGTTGATTGCGATGACAAAACTTTGGAAGCTGCTGTCAAACGGGTTAAGATTATACAGGTAGTGTTTTTTTTTACTTTTTAAACTCAAAATCATTTAATCTAATATAATATTAACACGCATAATGTATCCTATTGAACGTCATATAGTATTAACTACTATTTACTAATAGTTAGTAATTGTCTATGTGCGCATTACCTTAATGTTGCTAGTCATAAAAGTCATGATTTAAAATGAATCTCCTTATTTACCTACGACATATGAAGGCCATGCTTAAAAAAAACTTGAGAGGTGTCATGGTACACCCGAATAGAACGAAGTTCCTTTCGATTAAAAGATATCTTATAGGATAAGACTTTTTTTCCTAACGTAACGCGCGATAAGGAACGTGTTTTAAAAGATTTTGATCACAGCGCCATCTAGCGATAATCATCTAAAACAAAAAAGTGTCGTGACAACTTTTCGTAAGATTTTTTTCCGTCTAGCCCCCTTTCAATAACGCGCGATAAGGAACTTCGTTCCAACAAAATCCAACAGAAAAGAATGTCAATGAAATATTAACGGCAAAACAATCTATTTTAGAAACAATGGCATGCTATAGCCAAAAAACTGAATCAGGACATTGAAGAGAAACCTAATGCTATCAATAAAGATCTACATAGATTCGCTCAGGCGTTCATTACTAAGGACACGGATATTGCACAAATAGTTCGGGAGAAGTTTCCGGAATGTCCAGATTTGGATTCTAGAATCATTTTGACAGGTAAACAGTAAAAAAAATGTTGTTCAATTTAATTCCTATTAAAAAAATATTTGAGAGGTGTAAAGGGACACCCGGATGGAACGAAGTTCCTTTCACTTACATTATTACTAAACGGGTTCTTACAACGATTATTTTTAATTGAGAGGTCCCGATACTGTCAGTGTGGTGTGTCGAAATGTGAGTTCGAGTTCCAGTGGTACCGGCAAACGAACGAGAAAGAGGGTAGACAGATTTGTCTGCTCTTAAATGACCTACCCGCAGTTCTTCAGTCTTCCCGTGATCATGGCGCTTGAAACAGTGCTGAAATATCGGGACCGCTCAATTAAAATAATCGTGGTAAGAACCCGTTTAGTAATAATGTAAGTGATGTAGATAACCGCGAGTGTTTAAAGAAGTTCCTTTCGATTAATTAGTGAGGGAATTGTAATAAAATATTTTGATCACAGCGCCATCTAGCATTAATCATATAAAACAAAAAAGGAATTGTTTTAAAAGATTTTAATTACAGCGCCATCTAGCGATAATCATCTAAAACAAAAAAGTGTCGTGACAACTTTTTCATAAGAATTTCCGTCTAGACCCCTTTCGATAACGCGCGATAAGGAACTTCGTTCCAAAAACTCTTGGTTGTATCTATATTCATTCCTCTAATAGTGGTATCCGTTAGGGGTCGACTTGCATACAGTATTCGCCATTAAAATCTATCAAAAATTCTCCAAATAAGGTCTTCACACATGCGGTAACCTGGGCCCGGATTCCCTTCGCATATTCACATGTCGTAGTAACGTGACTGGCGTGTTTACCGTGCCGTGCTGTTACCACCTTCTCACCGAGGAACTGGACGTGGAACTCTTCGATACATTCCAGAAGGAGTACGGGAATGGAGGTGGGGTGGAAGGATTTCCGATGTCTGAGTATTTGAGAGGTAGAGGATGAGTTTAGGGTTTTTTTTTTTTTAGTTGGAGTAAATCACCGGATCTCCGCCCGCCCCGCGGACGGTGTATGTGGGAGTTGAACCGCACTAAAACCTCCAACCGCTCACACTCAGCGTCCGAACCCCGGCTGAGGCCAGAACGCCATCGGCACTCTTTCCCGTCGCGCCGTCCCCTGAGTTTAGGGGTGTGCGAATAATTCGAACGAAACTCGAATCGAATATGTTTCAGTGGAAACTTGCGAGTTGAATTTTGATCAACTTCTGATTGAACTGGAATTGTTCATGTTTATCACATGACATTGCAATAAAATGGTATCGTGAAGATGATTGTAGGCGACAGAATAAGATTTCTTGAATAGATTTGTATTTTTGTATTAAATATTTGAGGTCAGCGCCATCTGTTAAACAGCAGCTGAACTACGTATTGAACTACGTTAATTATGTGCCGAGCAGCTATCGCGCCGGTAAATTTGAATGTAACATTTGTAAATTATATATTTTTTCATGTCTACCGCAACTGTCAGTCAGCCATACGTGCGCCTTGCGGTTAGACATATTATACGTTGCTCAGTTTAAAATCTGTTTTACTTTTCCCGAAGTTCCAAAGTGCGGCTAGTTTTCTACAATCTTCTTTCTTCTGGTCCTACGAGCCAAATCTGGTACTGGTGACTATGTTTAGCACTCCACCAAAAATGCTAACACGCCGTCGTGCTCAAGAACAAAGGGAAGAGACGTCCATTAAGAGTGACGAACAAAGTCGACGATTTGCTACTCCAGCGTCGACGACAACAGGTGTGGCCCCTGGCACCAGTAAGATGACACAGTCGGGGCCTATCGGCGATCAGAGTTGTGACCTTAAGGTAACCAAACTTCACAATTCTACAAAATCGTCACCGCCATATTTGTCGTTGGACACAAAGCAAACTGTCACGAAATTACAACCACCCTCAAGACCACCCTCACAAACATCAGCTCGGACAAAAAGGTCTTCAGCTGCATCCATTGCGAGGCACAACCAGCTGAAGCAGAAACTGGCAGACGCGCTTACCCTCATCAAACGTCTCGAAGCTAAAATCGAAAACGACGAACAAAGCGAGCGGAGATCCGTCACCACCTGCCACAGTGAACAGGACGCACATAACCAATCAAATGTGGAGCAATGGCTTGACCGCAGCCATCAGGATGTTGCTGATCCATTGGTGGCACCGAAAGAAAACCAGGAAATTTTGGAACAGGAAAATGTAAATGTACCCTCACATCAAGACAGTATGATGTACTTGGCCAATACACTGAGAGACCTTATGACTCAACAAAATTCTCAAAAAGAGGAGAAGTTATTGAGTCGTCTGGCTACACCACGCGACCTACCCGCATTCGCTGGAGACTGCATCGAGTGGCTACATTTTAAAAACGCTTACGAAGAGTCCACCCGTGTATGCAGATTCACCGAAAATGAAAATTTGTGGAGACTACGTCATTCGTTACGAGGTGAAGCGAGGGAAGCCGTAGGTGATCTACTTATTGGAAACACGCCGCCTGACGTCATACTCGGCCGTTCCGATCTTATAATTCACAATGTAACGGCACAACTTCGTAAACTACCGCCATTATCACTGGAATATAAAAATGAAATTATAAATTTTTCAATGAAGATAAACAATTGTGTTGCTACAATTCGTGCGCTGAAGCAAAACGATTGCCTGAGAAGCCCGGAGCTTGCAGCCGCGCTGTTATCAAAGTTACCAAGCACTCTCGCCGGTAAATACACGGACTTCGCTTACGAAAGACTGCAAAAGGGTGAATCGAAACTGGAACTACTAGCCGAGTTTTTAAAGAAAGAATCGAAAATGATTTCAGTTGTAGGACTTATACAACCATATGAATATAAGCACCGCCCAAAACAAGTTTTTGTGACCACTACAGCAGCGGAAGCTGACGACAGAAGATGCAATTATTGTCGTAAAGGTCAACATACACTACAGGACTGCAGACTATTTAAACGAGCCTTGAAGAGGGATCGCTGGAGGTTCGTGAAGGACAACAAATTATGTTTTTGCTGTCTAAAGGCTCGTCACGACAATAATATTTGCCCGGAAGCAGCCTGTGCTGTCGACGACTGTGGCATGAACCATCACCGCCTCCTGCACTACAACGCGCCATCACCGCAGCTACCAAGTCCATCGCAGCGTGACCCGCCGGAAGTCCATCCAGCAGAGTCTTCATCGACAGTTGCTCACGTCACATCTTCCTGTGACGTCACGCGGAGATCTACAGATTGCGTCATGCTCAAAGTGGTACCAGTGCAAGTGCAAGGACCAAGTGGCGTTGTAAACACTTATGCCCTATTAGACGATGCGGCTTCAGTTTCAATGATAGACAGTGAGTTAGTGCAACAGTTAGGTATTGTGAATACTGTTTCGGATCCTATAAAATTAATAAATGCCTTTGGACTTGAAGTGTATCAGTCTGAAGCGCCTAGAATAAATTTAAATATAAAAGGTCACTTTTGTAAACAAAGATATGATGTAACATTGCGCAGTGTATCTAAATTGAATTTACCTGTACAAGATTTGTCTTGCATTGATGATTTAAATGTTGATCATTTTATATCAATTAAAAATCGTGTGTGTAAGGGCCGCGTGGTACCGCGTCTGCTTATAGGTGAGGATAATTACTTCCTGATAGCTCCACTCCAGGTCCTGCATGGAGGGCGCTCCGAGCCGTACGCCAGTCACTGCCGCCTCGGCTGGTCAATCCACGGCTACTATAGCGCATCCAACCAGACTCCTCACAAATCCCAGGTTAGTGATAACCAAGTATTTTATATTTCTCAGACTGAGGTTGAGTCGTCCGATAACGATTCGAATAAACTTATAAAAACTCACTGTGATAAAGATTCTTTAGGAATTTCGATAAATTCCTGCGCGAACGCAGATCATTTACGAGCGATAAAATTTTTAGATGTAACAAGTAGGTGTACAGGGCAACAATTTGCAGAAGCAGCAGAAGTTAGTTTGCCGTTTAAAAAAGACAACTCTTCGATTCCTAACTCATACAGCGAAGCATTCAAACGTAAACAAACGTTATTTCAAAAGTATAACCAATACGCATTGTTCTATAAAAAAGAAATACAAATTAAGCCCTTTGTTCATGGTTATGCCCGCGAATTAAATGAGAACAAAATAGTAACGAAAAATAATGTTTGGTATCTTCCTCAATGTCTACTATTTAGTGCTAAATTTTCACCTTTCATAGCGCAGTACATTCGAAACAAAAATGCTTTAAAATATGAAGACCTTTATCCCGAAGCAGTAAAGGCTATTTTAAATAATCATTACATGGATGATTGTTTACATTCAACGGCCACGGAGGAAAACGCAATCAAACTAGTGAAAGACATAACTGATATACACGCGCGCGGAGGTTTTGAGATACGAGGTTGGCTCAGTAATAGCAAACCGGTTCTCGGCACGATACCGACCGATGCGCTCACACTGGCCGCTGTATTATTTAAAGACGGTGTAATGAATGCTTATGAACGCACGTTGTGTTTGTTGTGGTATCCATCGGATTATTGTTTTAGGTTTAAGGTATCACTCAACCGTATACCACCCGATATACTAAGACGCGCGAACGATGACGTGTGCATATGTTTTGTTGGTAGCAAATTTCGTGTTACACCTCTCCGACCTGTGTCTATGCCCCGACTGGAGCTCCAAGGAGCTCTAATAGGAGCTCGTTTAGCCGCAAATGTAGAAAAGGAACATCGCACGTTGAAAGCCGATGAAAGATATTTTTGGTCTGATTCCAGCACAGTACTGCAGTGGCTGCGAAGCGATCTAAGGACTTTCAAACCATACGTCGCTCATAGACTAGGCGAAAACAGCCATCCAATCACGTATGTTTCGAATGTCCCAACTATCCCGAAGCATTAACACCCAATTACCTTTTGATCGGGACATCTTCGCCTGCGCCATCTTATTGCAAATATAACGCTCACGCACTCAGTCTGAGAAAACAATGGCGTATAGCACAACGTTTTACTGACATGTTCTGGTATAGGTGGTTGAGGGAGTGCCTGCCTACATTGCAGCCACGACAGAAGTGGAACGACGAGACCAAAGGACTAGAGGTAGGTGATTATGTTATTTTGATGGAGCCAAATTTGGACCGCGGATCCTGGCGTACTGGGGTGGTAAGCGCAACTCATGCAGGTACCGACGGACAAGTGAGAGTAGTAGATGTGCGCACAAGAACCGGTGTGCTACGCAGACCGGTCACACGCGTCGCCTTACTCACACCCGCTTTGAGTTAATTTCTTTAAATTACCTTATGTTAAATTCTTTGTCGGTTCACTTTGTACCGTTCCTACTTTGTATCGTACCTGAAAATTTGTTTATATTGTATTTAACTTAATTTAAGTCAATTTAATTAGACTGTTGTAGATGTCGCCTTACAAACTCCATTTGGACTTAAGTGCTGAGTTATTTTATTTTGTTTAATTTAAATTAAGTTTTCCTTAATTTTGTTTACTTATGTCTAACTCTTTGTAACTCAGCACTTGGGGGGGACACTGTAGGCGACAGAATAAGATTTCTTGAATAGATTTGTATTTTTGTATTAAATATTTGAGATCAGCGCCATCTGTTAAACAGCAGCTGAACTACGTATTGAACTACGTTAATTATGTGCCGAGCAGCTATCGCGCCGGTAAATTTGAATGTAACATTTGTAAATTATATATTTTTTCATGTCTACCGCAACTGTCAGTCAGCCATACGTGCGCCTTGCGGTTAGACATATTATACGTTGCTCAGTTTAAAATCTGTTTTACTTTTCCCGAAGTTCCAAAGTGCGGCTAGTTTTCTACAATGATCTTATAAGGATTGCAAACAAAAGAACTCCTGTTAGAAACAGGATACACCAATCGTGTTTGAGTTCGTTTAACTTATCTTGACAAGCTCTTTATTCTTTCATGATAATCGCGATCTAAAAAGCTTGTATTAAAATAGTTTTAATTATTTCCTATACAGGTTATAATCTAGGACGTAATGCCCGTATGTTAGCCGCGCAATCTATAGACAGAGTTGTGAACGATCGACAACTACCCGCAAAAAGTCTACTCGATAGAGCTATGTTACAGGTATGATTTGTTTTAGCTTATTTGAATTTGTTTTCAAATTGTTTTATTTTTTACGCTAAATCGCAGTAACTATTTTTAATAGCTGTAATGTTGATAATAATTATTAAATATCAAATCTTAATTTTTGTAAATTTTTGTATAAAAATTCATGAAACAGGATATTTATTTTTTCAAATAGCACCTGCATGATAAATGGTATTTAAAATTGAAGAACGATAGAAAAATAAATGTGAAAATCTATTCTTATACACGAGAGAAATAAAAAATAGATATAATTTTGTTTAAATTGTCATGTATCTAAGTTCTACTTTGTCTATTACAGGTGATCATAAATAAATATTTACCAAACACAACACTATCCGACGGCAAATTGAAACGCATCTCGAAATGCGACACATTCGAGGAATACTACAAGATGGCGGACACCATTCTAAATTTAAACTTGACTGACAGTTTCCCGCCAAAATTTTTCATAGACACGGAATTGCATTTAAACAGCCAATGGAAAAAAATGATTTTATTTTATTTAGTTAGGTTATGCTTGGCTCAAGTCATTGAAAGTGTTATATTGTTGGATAGAACGTTGTTTTTGTACGAGAATGGTTTTAATAAAGTTTATTTGATTAAGTTATTTGATCCTGTGTTGTCACCACGTTGTCATAGCATTGTTTGTGTTAGATGAATGTTTCAGTTTTAAATTAGTTTCAATGTGAATCCGAAGATTTTTAAATTGCTTTAAAAAAGTTTTTTATGCATCATGGTAACGCATCGTGCCGTAAAACTCTGTATTGGGCTCTGATTTATTTTTGTTTAAAGTAGTTATAGAACATATGAACTAAATTTTGACGTGACAACGTCTTATAAATTGGTTTGCCGGGTGACACTTCAAGAAACTGCGTTACGCTCCGCTCACGTTATGCGCTCACAATGAGAGCGAGTGAGAGGCACGCGTGCCGCGTCACTTTTTATGTCTGTCTCTCTCGCTCTTAGGCGGGCTAACCATGCCCGAGTCGTTGTCACGTAAAACTTTCGCCCGTATACCGACTTTACAGGCAACCAATTTTTATATTCAACAAGAAGTAGGAACTTCTATGTAATTCTCCTCGCGAAGAAATTTTGTATAAAAGTTATTTTTGTATCCAAATGAAATTTTATGTAAATATGATTTTTATTGTTGAATAAAGATATTGATAAAAAACTTTTTTTTATTGCAAGACTAATGAGCTTACGGCCCATTTGATGGTAAGTGTTTATTTAGATAGAGTATTCTTATTTTTTCGATAGTTAAGTTATAATGGTGTCCTTCTAGTGCGGGGATCAATGTTAATATGTGTGTTTTGTAATTTGTGTTTTAGTTCAATAAATATTTTTACTTTTTTTTTCTACTTGAAATCTTTCAGTTATAGTTCCATCTTAGTTTAACATCTCTCATACAAACTGGCATTGTAAAGAAGACAAAAACATTTAAAAACCTTAAAAAAGATAAGGTACCAAAGTACTTCTTCGTTCAGTCGATTTCGTGATAAAAAGTGATTAAATTAAATAAATGCACATTAGGGTATAATTGTTGTAGTCCTACGCATTCTCGGTTAATGTAGTCATTGTATTGTTTTAGGTATTTGTTAACTACTAATTTTATATTAAAATTATCAAGTACTTTATTATGGAATAGCTGTTATAGGTACATATTATTTAATGTTATGGTTGAATCTCGTGACTGGTAGATATTTATAATGAAGCATAAATATTGAATAAAGATTCGTCGCTTACTAAGTCGCTTATTTTGTAAATTATTACTAGGTACTCACCTACGGTGAATATGTAGTGTTGATTCCGAGTAATATTGAAACTACACTCCTCTATTAGGTAATAGGTGTAGTGCAAAGAAATTAAATAATAAGAGAAAAAGGCACAAACCCAAAACATCTAACTACTATCTACTATTTACAACTTTTTATTTATTTCACCGCAATGAGACGAGCTTGCGATCCATCTGATGATAAATCGTCACTGTCGCTTATCCACTCAACTGAGAACGTCACTATTCGCTAGATGGCGAAACTGGGGACTTCGGTCGGAATCAATACCGTGTTTGAGCCCCTTTTTAAAAACATTTTTTTCCAATATTTTTTTATTTTGATTTTTAATTAAACCTTATATTTTTGTAAATCTTTATTACTAAACGACGCTGAATTTTCAGCGAAAATATATCATCTCCGTAAAATATGAGATGATTAAAAATGTAAACAAAACAAGTTTTAGAACTGTGCTCAATTTTGGTTCCTGCCACGGACTTGGATAAAGTAAACAAACCAATTTGGTTGCCGATCCCAGTTGAGTGGTTACGGGCCCATACAATGTCTGGGGACACCCCAAGGCCGCCACCTACCTTACTATCATGACATTAACTCAATGGTTATTAACAATATTAACTTGCAAACAGTTCTATTTTTGGCTTCCACACCCACGTAAATCGGTCTCTCTATTGATACCAAGTCCATACGATATTCTTATCAAATAAGGTCCTATTATTATACAATAGTATTAATAAAATGTAGGATAGAAGATATTTCCAATAACAGATAATCTATAAATAAACTTCCGGGATTTTTATAATATACAGGGTGATTTCCTAGTGAAGGTACATATTGAAGGTCATGGTAGCTGATGGTTATATACAACCAGTAAAAATATTATTACCAAAGAATATGGCTTAATGCCTTAGTAATCGCAACTTAAAAATATCTAAAATTCTTGCAAAATGATGGTTTTTCGACAGCTGATGGGTGTGGCGGAGGTGTGGGGTGAGCGTAGAGGTCGTTCAACACTCTTTAAGCCGCAATGGTTTATGTTTGACGTAGTTTTGTCGAAATTAGACTAAAAAAAAAATATATATTTTACCTATTTTTTGTAATATTCCGTATTAGAATAGAGTACTCATCACCCTCCTGCAATATGTACCCTGTCTAAAAAATCACCCTGTATAGTAGCCGTTATAATTTTATCTTATTGGACTGACAGATATCATACACTCTACTTTTGATGACTGTATTAATTGCTGGAGCAGATGTGTCTCATTGACCGTTTTCTAAAAAGGAGGAGATACTCAATTCATCATCATCATCATTCAGTATTTTTTATGATTGTTCCTGGATGACTTTGGTTTAGCGTGACCGATTTGAATGATTCTTTGTATTAGGTGAAAGGTAGAAGTCGTGGTGGCCGAGTGGTCGCAGCGCTTCCTTCCGAACGGGTGGTCGCGGGTTCAAATCCGGCCGACTTGTACCTCTAAATCTAAATGTGAAAAAGATTTATGTGCAATTTTTCACAACACCACTGGCTAAAAACGGTGAAGGAAAACATCGTGAGGAAACCTGCATATCAGAAAAGAATTCTAAAAATCCTTTGAAGATATGTGAAGTCCCCAATCCGCATTGGGCAAGCGTGATGGACTATGCCTAATACCTCTTCTGAGGAGTCCCGAGCCCAACAGTGGGCAGTAATGGGTTGGTACAGTACAGATGAAAGGTGATGGTCGTCGTGCGGTTCCAATTACTTTTTTAACATCGGATAAATAAATCTAGCTTCTTACTCGTGGATAATGAAGCTTTTGAATGGTGAAAGAAAAACGATACAGTAGTTTTTGAGCCTATTCATTACAAACAAACAAACAAAGTTTTCCTCTATATAATATTCGTGGGCGTAACGCGTCGCGTCGTGCTGGGTTCTGGCCTCAGCCGGGATTCGGACGCTGAGTGTGAGCGGTTGGAGGTTTTAGTGCGGTTCAACTCCCACATATCACAATCCGGTGATTTCCTCCAACTGAAAAAAACTAGACATACTAGAAAAAGAACATCACTAGCTTTATTACGTCATAATTTTTTTTTTATATTAACTTTTATTTTTAAATGGATTTTCCCATTGCGCGGGCGGGGATCCAGTGATTTCCTCCAACAAAAAAAAACCTATATAATACTAGCTGACTCGCGCAATTTCGTCTGCGCCGAAAAAAAAAATTAGGGGTGGACTACCCCTAACATTTAGGGGATGAAAAATAGATGTTGGCCGATTCTCATAGGTACCGGATAAGCACAAAAAATTTCATCAAAATCGGTCGAGCCGTTTCGGAGGAGTTCAAGTTCGAACACCGTGACACGACAATTTTATATATTAGATTATATTAGTGTACTTATAAACCCGTTTTCCTCTTATTTTAAAATTGTAAAGTATCTACTCCCGTGGGTTTAATGAAGCAGTTAACCCGAAAAGACATTTTTGTTTTTTAATCAAGTTTAGTCCCTAAACGGATGTAAACCTAAAATTTTAAAGTGCCCTAAAAAACTGCGCAATAAAGTTTTAAAGAGATACAACTATGGAGAACGTAGAAGTGGAACAGTAAAATTAAATGTTGGCGACGCAGAATTTAAAGGTACGGAAAGCAATCAAAAAAACTTGAGAGGTGTCATGGGACACCCGAATAGAACGATGTTCCTTTCGATTAAAAGATATCTTATAATTTTTGTTATAAGTGTTTTAAAAGATTTTGATCAAAGCGCCATCTAGCGATAATCATCTAAAACAAAAATAAGGAACGTGTTTTAAAAGATTTTGATCAAAGCGATAATCATCTAAAACAAAAAAAGTGTCGTGACAACTTTTCGTAAGATTTTTTTCCGTCTAGCCCCCTTTCGATAACGCGCGATAAGGAACTTCGTTCCAATAAAAGATAATAAATAATACATAATATGTACCTACATTAAATAACATTTGGAGAGATGATGTAAGAGGAGAGGAAGGCCTAAGAAGAGATGGTTGGATTGTGTGAAAAAAATATGAAAATTTGCAGCATGACAGAAGACTAATGCCAGATTAGTAATGAATGGAGAGATAAAACATTGCGCCGACCTCATTTGAATGGGATAAGGTTGAGCTAAAGAAGAGTACATTAAATAATACTCGTATTTTTCACCTTTTGCTTTTCACACAAGATGCTCTTTCTCGTCATTATTTTTGTAGAGAGATAGACACAATTTCTAGCTAGTAGCTACGCATCGAGGCGGCGCTAATGCATAAATTCTTTTAGTCGGGGTTCGCTGAGTGACAGCTTTTAGAAGTTTTAGTGCGGTTCAACTATCACCGTAGGGCGTGGAAGTATAGTGATTTCTTAAACAACAAAAAAAATACATTTCAGTACCTTACCATCACCTTTTATGTTACATACAAAATGCGAGCTTTTACACGTTGCTTTTGTAGACCATTTAAGACACATAATCTTTACGCATACCAATAACCAGGAAAATATGATAAAGATGCTAACATAGAACGCCATTTATTATTTACATCCAACACGAGTCAAATACTTACCCTTTAGTAGGCGGGGTGATTTGACAAAACCTAAAATATAGCTTGAAAAGAGTTCGCGTTGTCTTTATTTAACGTCCGCCTGCGCTCTCATTAATCTTTGGTCGATTTCCTTATTAATTAGAACTTTTTGGCGTCTGAGACTGCACCATTATGAGGCTAATAAGAGCTTAGGGTTTAGCGCTGCTAGCCAAACAGAGCAAGCCCTTGAGTTGTGACAAAAGTTGCAGGATGTCTAGCAGTTGACGTCTAAAGGCTGATGATAACGAGACTCAAAACTAAAACCGATATTCCTATAGGTTTTAAATTACGAAACTCGAGCTATCGTATGACCTAATTTATAGGTAATCTGCGACGGTATAACCCGAAAAATAAGTAATATTTTTCAAAGAAAAAGATTAACACCAAACTATAACAAAAAATAATAAAATATCCACTTAATTTATTTATTAGAAAATCTCACCAACAGTATGAGTTACAACAATGACATTACAAAGATAATAATACAATCACATATAAATGAAGAAATGCTGTGTAACGATACTAACAATAGGTAAGCATAGCGTTTATAAAATTTAAGGGGACAGACGCAAAATAGACACACTTATAGGAAAATCTCTTCAACTCTACGCAGACAACAAAACACTAACACACTTACTAATTTAATATACCTATAATATATCTAATATATATTATAAAGGCGAAAGTTTGTAAGTATGGATGTATGGATGTTTGTTTGTTACTCTTTCACGTAAAAAGTACTGAATGGATTTGAATGAAACTTTACCACAATATAGCTTATACATCAGAATAACACATAGGCTACAATTTTTGAGGTTTCTAATGTGAGGTCGTAAAAAAACACATTTTTTGCGGTATAATCTAATATATAAAATTCTCGTGTCACGGTGTTCGAACTTGAACTCCTCCGAAACGACTTGACCGATTTTGTTGAAATTTTTTGTGCTTATCCGGTATCTATGAGAATCGGCCAACATCTATTTTTCATCCCCCTAAATGTTAGGGGTAGTCCACCCCTAATTTTTTTTTTATTTTTTCGACGCAGACGAAGTTGCGTGGGGCAGCTAGTAGTACTATAATATAGACGTCGCGAACTAGACGGGCTAGACGGGACGAACCTGAAGTCCACGCGAACGAAGTCGCTGGCAAAAGCTAGCATTAATTAAAAAGGAAACCCCATTAAAATTTAAATTAAACTTAAAATTCTCAATTTTCTTACTTACCCTTGGGCTATAGTTATGTTAGTTAAGCTTTTAATTTCTACTAAAGTGACTGAACACTATGACCTTATTACTCAATCGTGCAAGTCACTATTAAAGGTGACGCCTGTCACGAAGATTCATTTATCTACGTGGGAGCCATTGTTTTGACAAAATGCTTAGAAATCCACCACTGCTGAAAATGATGTGAAAATTATCTCACCATTGTGTTAAATCGTTAGGCACCCACATTTACTTGTTCGATGTATTCGACGATTTATTATGACAGATAGTAAGCCATCTTGCTTTAAGTAGGCTTTGGATAACACTAAACCTTCCCAAGGATTGTGAAGATTAAAATTATGATTATTCATTAAAGATTAAGGTGGAATTAATTCCATTTCGCCTTACAACAATTGTAATTGGATCCTTACATTTACAAGAATAAGTATCTTCTCTTATCTAGAATCCTGAAAATTCTAGGACTCATTGGCCAAATGCTTTAGATGAGAATTTGCTGTGACTATTGCTTTATAGCAAAGAGATATGTACTGACTGGTTTCTATCCCGATATAAATCATCTATTACCTAAATGTTTCATGCACTACCTTATGCCACTGTACACACTGGTTAGCTTGTAGATAATGCTGTTTAGCAGTAAGTTCGCTCATGTACATTTATTTTCATGTGCAATAAAGAATGTTCTATCATTAAATTCATATAAATAAACATAATATGCTTTAGTATTTTACAAGAACTTTTATTATTAATTGCACAAGAAAAAGTTAAACAAGACAAGTTAAATAAGATGTTAATTCTCAAAGACGTTATTAATTTAGTCTTTGACCTTCTTTTCGCGAGTTTAAAATCTGTTGAAACTTGTTTTTAAAAATAAAAAGAAAGATTTCTCGACTTTTTACGTTCTATTCCACCTGTGCTAACTTCTTATACAGACCTCTACTAGGTATAGGACTTATACACAACTTTGTTGGACTCTATTTTATGATTGTTAGATTACACTAGTTTACAGTACATTTGTTGCCGAAGAAATTTTAGCTGTTGCTGACTACATATAATATGCTATTTTCAAAAATATAATTAGAATATTTTTATCAGCTCTAGTTTCTGAGTTTTAGCTATGTGGGTGTTAGACAGAAAAAACATGTATTTAATACGAAAAACTTCATTTAAAAAAACAATTAATCATTGAGTTCTAAAAAACTTCGTTTTAAAGCTCTTCTCCGATGTGTCGACTTTGGAAAATGACGTATTAGAGACCAACAATAGTCAGACATCATATTTGTATCCCAGAAACCCTGATAGCGCTCTTCCATGACGTAAGTCTTGATGCATACGCTCTCCCTGCTCTTCTCTCATATCTCCTAAATTTTCCGGAAACCTGTCCAGGTGACTATGAAGAAAGTGGAGTTTTATACTCATATTGCATCCCATATTTCTTAATTGTAGCAGAAGGTCTTCTACAAGTTCAACATAATTTTCAGATTTCCGATTTCCGCGAACATTCTGCATAACAGATACGAAAGCTGTCCAAGCTTGTTTAGAAAGATTTAAATCTCTTACAAGATCATCTAACTCATTTTGGGAAAAACATTTTGGCTTATTAGACATACCTTCAGAATCAGCATCATTTTGTGATGAGCTTGGTCCTTCAATGTCTTGCTCTAATGGTTCAGATATATTTTTAAGCTCTGAAGAGTGAAGTGAACGCTGTACTGGACGTTGAACACAACTGGTACTTGGGTATTACCATTTAGCTCGATTTTTAGTGTTTAAACCGTTTATGTTTACGCTACAAAAATGACAGTCTATAAGATAATTTCGTGGTTCTCGCCAAATAGTCGGTGTTCCAAATTTAAAGGCACTTCTTTTACCACTTTTCCATAATCTTAAATATTCCACACACGATTTACAAACACAATTGGGAGCCCAAGACTTCTCATTTTTATCCAAGAGCATCCCAAAATACTCAAAATAGGTATTTTTCAACACCTCTGATATAACTTTTCTGCTATTGTAAAACACATATTCTCCGCATCATAGCAAAAATGTTTTGGATTGTTTAAACAACGTCTCCTTGAACTACTCATGACGCAAAAACTAGAGAAACCAATTTTAACACAGTAATATATGCCTGTCATCGATTAATATATATGCTTAAATGATAACAATCGAAAACAAAGTAACTCGAGCTGCTCATAAAATTTTGAGAGTAGATTTGACAAAAATAAATGATGAGTGAACGATATCAACCACAGAATTCGCGGCAACAGACAAAAAGTTTAATATTGTAAACTAGTGTTATTTATTGGTGATGATGATATCTTCAAACAGGGCTTCAGTGCAAAATCTTAAACTAAGTGAAAATAGTCACGAGACCGATTTTATAACACGAAAATTTTAACCAGCCAGCATTGAATCTTATTCTTCGGTAATTTCGTTAATCACACCAATTACAATACATACCTATTAATAAGTGTCATTGTGCGAAGAACAGATGGCCGATGGGGCCGAAAAGTTCTGGAGTGGCGGCCACGAACCGGTAAGCGCAACGTTGGTAGACCCCCCACAAGATGGACCGACGTTCTGGTCAAGATCGCGGGAGGTAACTGGATGCAGATGGCGCAGGACCGGTCGATGTGGCGAGGTTTAGGGGAGGCCTATGTCCAGCAGTGGACGTCTATAGACTGATGATGATGATGATGATGATGATGAATAAGTGTCTTCTATTAAACTATTAGATACATGCAGTACTAAGAAACGATTTTTCTAGTGTTTTCAAAACCCTGCAAAAACCTATAGTTATTAGTTAGGTATCGAATGAGAAAAAAGAAGTTTCGTTCAGATTTAAATGAGTACATATCCACTAGACTAAAACAAATGGATTAGGTTGACTAGGCGCCACTACTTTATTGGTTTAACTGATTAACTGACCACTTGAGGATAGAATTTCAGACACACGCGTAAGATTTAAAGATATCTAAAATATAGTGTGTCTGCAGGACAACTAATCTAATATATATTATAAAGGCGAAAGTTTGTAAGTATGGATGTATGGATGTTTGTTACTCTTTCACGTAAAATCTACTGAATGGATTTGAATGAAACTTTACCACAATATGCTTATACATCAGAATAACACATAGGCTACAATTTTTGAGGTTTCTAATGTGAGGTCGTAAAAAACACATTTTTTGCGGTATAATAGTACTATATTATAAACGTCGCGAACTAGACGGGCTAGACGGACTAGGAGACGAACCTGAAGTCCACGCGAACGAAGTCGCGGGCAAAAGCTAGTATAACTCTAAATATGTTAAATATTATTTTAAAACTACATTTTGTGAAATAACAAACTTTTATGCTTTAAAATAGGACAATCATTGACACTTAAATCTAATATATAAAATTCTCGTGTCACGGTGTTCGAACTTGAACTCCTCCGAAACGGCTTGACCGATTTTGTTGAAATTTTTTGTGCTTATCCGGTATCTATGAGAATCTGCCAACATCTATCTTTCATCCCCCTAAATGTTAGGGGTAGTCCACCCCTATTTTTTTTTTATTTTTTCGACGCAGACGAAGTTGCGTGGGGCAGCTAGTATACTATAGAATTAATAAGTAGGTTAGGTTTTAGATTACTAAAAAGAAGTCGAAAAGACAAAACATTCAATCTTCCTCCGACAAGTTTCAAGCCTTTCATCCATCGATATAATTTAGGAATTTCATTAACTTTAGATAAACGTTACACCACAGAGTTAATAAATAGTTCCACATAATTATGAACAATAATATTAGCCACTGTACAAAGTCACACAAAGTTTTCTAGTCCAACGTGCAAGGTACGTCGTTTCCCGCTATATTTCTACGTCACTAGGGTAGATGACCCAGTTAAGAGCCTAGGCTAATTAATAACAATTTCAAAATTTTACTTCAATGCGACTGTTTTCTTTGTATTTCTTCTTATTTTCGGTGTGAATAAATAATTTCTTTAGGTTTAACAATGATACCACTTACATCATTACTTTGATAAATTTGATTAAAATAGGTAGTTAATATTGATAAATTTTTCAAAGTTTGATTTACTAATTACAAAATGTATGTTGTTGTCAGCAAATGAGACTGGAGTCACTTTGCGAACAAACATAAATTTCTCTTTAACTAAGTCAAAATTATTTTAAAATTATAGTGGCCAGCACACCAGAATCTTTCGACCCCATTGGTCATTTGTTCATCGCACTATGTGTCCTACCTATTGCAAGACGTAGAGAACAAAGACGCAGGACCTACCACAACATGCATCGACGACTTGGTCACGGTCGTGGGAAGTCACTGCAGATACCGCAGGACCGGTCGTTATGACACGACAGGTTACGACAGGTTTTTTTTGTATTGCCTCGTTCGTAGGCAGACGAACTAATGGCTCATCTGATCAAGAAGACACTGCGGGACCGCTACCTACGGCCTACCCTTAAAAATGGGTGCGTTCTCATCTTCCAACCCTTAAGGACTCTGTTCAAGCCTCGTTTGAAGAAGGTTTGGGAGCTGCCTATGTCCAGTATTAGACTTTTACAGGCTGATGATGATAATGTTGAAAATAGATAATAAAGTATCTGGATATTTCACCCTACTTCGCTTTATAACTTTAAAACAATACTGTCAACTTTTAATTACCGTGTATAACATATGAGTTTGAGCTGGTAATTATGAATGTTCTAGATTGTTCTGAAATGTCGTTCCTAGATCTATGTGTTTTATCATTCCCTCGAGACAAAGTTACGATGTAGTTGTTATTGCATTGCCCACGTAGTTTCGTCTGTTATGTAATTTAAATGAATATTTTTCCTGTTTATTTGTAGAATATTTTTACTATTAGATCATTTTATGTAAGCACAGGTATGACATGAGCTCAACAACTGGGATCGGCAACAAAATTGGTTTGTTTACTTATGCCAAGTCTGTGGCAGGAACCAAAATTGAGCACAGTTCTAAAACTGGTTTTGTTTACATTTTTTAATTTTCTCATATTTTACGGAGATGATCTATTTTCGCTGAAAACATAATACAGCGTCGTTAAATAATAAAGATTTACAAAAATATAAGGTTTAATTAAAAAACGAAATCAACATTTATTGGAAAATAATGTTTTTAAAAGAGGCTCAAACACGGTAGTGATTCCGAACGAAGTCCCAAGTTTCGAAATCTAGCGAAAAGTGACGTTCCCAGTTGAGTAGATATACTGAAGAAGATTTAACCAAGTTTTTTTTCTTTTTATGCAACATAGCACAGAAATAAATCAGAGGCCAAGGCACAGAAATAACCGTTAAATTAAAAATATTCCAGAAACTACAAGTTTAATTTCCTTTAATCCCACGATATCAATTAATTACAAACCCAGCATGTCCAATACATTTTCAATATCAAAACTTTAAAGGCACCTCCACATATTGGAAAACTTTTGCGAGCGAAAACCAATACAGACGGTTTGATTTGCCAAACTTTTGTTGCTTTTGGCTTTTTTTTATTGCCTCGTAGGCATACGAGCTGACGGACCACCTGATCGTAAGCGGTTACCGTCGCCCATTGACTATTATATTGCCAGAAGACACAGCTGGACCTCGCCTCCTTCAAGCCTCGTTTGAAGAAGGACAAGTCATAGCTTTCGAGAAACACCGAAGAGGAGCTCATTCCATAGCCGGATGGTGCGTAGCAAAATAATAATTCTTAAAACGGACCGTGGGTTTTATTTTTTTTTTTAGTTGGAGGAAATCACCGGATCCCCGGGGTATTGATTGTATGGGAGTTGAACCGCACTAAAACCTCCAACCGCTCACACTCAGCGTCCGAACCCCGGCTGAGGCCAGAACCCAGCACGGGGTTATGAGGGACGGCGCGACGCGTTACGCCCAAGGCACTCTTTCCCGTCGCGCCGCCCCCTGGACCGTGGAAGACCGCCACCATGGAGGAGCTATGAAAACATTTTTGCGTTAAACGGGGAGTGGGAATAGAACTATTTAATGAAAAAACTTGAGAGGTGTCATGGGACACCCGAATAGAACGAAGTTCCTTTCGATTAAAAGATATCTTATAAAAAATATTTCGTTTCGTAAGATTTTTTTCCGTCTAGCCCCCTTCAACAACGCGCGATAAGGAACGTGTTTTAAAAGATTTTGACCACAGCGCCATCTAGCGATAATTATATAAAGCAAATAAAGTGTCGTGACAACTTTTCGTTTCTTTTTTCAGTCTAGCCCCCTTTCACAACGCAGGATAAGGAACTTCGTTCTAATAGGTACGCAACTTTTGTACTATTTATATTTTTTGTGTTCCAAAATAAATAAGGTAATTTCAACCGTTATTGTGGCTTACGCACCTCTGTAGTTTCAGAGACACGATTGCGTAGGTATAATGTTAATAACTGCTTATTTGCCTAATTACCTAACCTACATCTCATTATATTTTTACACTTCGTTTGAAATAGTATAAAATAATACTTTAATGCATTTTCAACGGGTCCTTACCACGATATTAAATTAATTGAGACCTCTCGGTATCCAGTCTTCTCGTGATCATGACGTTTGCAACAACGTTGAAATATCGAGAAAACTTAATTAATTAAATATCGTGGTAAGAACACGTTGAAAATGCATGAAAGTATTATAGAAAACCGCGAGTGTATGAATAAGTATAAAATAAAACAATATTATGCTTCACTGCTAAATTTTAATTACGAATTTTACTTTGGTATTAAAATTTGTGGCGTTTTCTTCAGTTTTGTAGTGAAACCGACATTTTCATGTAAATGTTACTTCAAAGAAAACATGCTCTGAACTTCGTATTGTTTTCCATTACAATTAAATATACGTAGATACTATTTTATTTAAGTCTTTCTACAAAACACAAACTTTGCTTTGATGTAAAACGTTGTTTTAAACGTTGTATAATTTTCTTTCTCAACGAAATATTCTAGTTAGTATTTTCACATTTCTTCGTCTTTTTTTCCCATGGACCTCGACCACCAAGACTGACGACGATTCGCCAATGTCAAGTGAGACAAATACACGGACTCAAAGATACTAAGCCAAGCCAAAATATTGTTCGGTTTCCAGTTTCAGCAGTAGTAGAATATATACTGTTTATAGTGTTATTAAATACTGTGAAGCTTAATAGTACATATTGTAAATGAATAAAACGCGATAGAATCTACATTGAATAAAATGAGTAGGTAAGATATTTTTATAAAATACACATACTTTCGCAAAAGTATGATAAAATAGATTTGGCAAACATTTGCACAAACATTTGAAGCAGTTGGACAAATTTGCCACCAACGCCAAACATGTAGACGTACCCAACAGTAGTGCTGCATAAAAATCAACTCTAAGGGTACTCAAATACGGTAGATTTTCCTATAATTCAAAATGTGATCTCTCCTTGGTCACTGCAATTCATTTTACTCTTGAAAAATGCAATTTCCCTCTTGCAATAACAAATGTGCGTGATATTTTATGGAGTTTTTTAAAACGATATTAATTTATAGCAATACATATAATAGGTGTCATATTCCTTACATGACGTCAACATAGTGAGCAATATGTTATAAAAATTCCTGGTAAATTGTTGTTTCTGAATTTTTAGTACCATTTTATCTTAAATTACAATGTTCCTAATGAAATGAATTTGATGTTATTAAATATTTATAATTTTGTTTTTACTCGGAACACTATTCTTCAAATTTTATTGTTTAAATTTGCATGCAGTAGTTTTCTGTAAGTAAAGATGCACATACTCTTTTTTTGTTATTGCTTATATAATGAATGTATGAACTTAGAGTATTCTTTGTAGAAAACTCATAAATAAATAAATAAATAAAAATAATACAAAAATATAGGAACATGGCAAAACTCATTTTAATAGTCATAAAAAATAACATTCATTGTGGAACTAAGTAATCTAGTAGTGTTTTATTTTTGTGTGTATTTCGACAGGTCATTCACCCCACGTCAGATTGTCCAAAGTTACAGATCCACCCTGTATGTATAATATTAAAATTAACGCCATACATAGAATAAATAGGTGTCATATTACTTACATGACATCAACATAGTGAGCAATATGTTATAAAAGTGATCATATAACTGGTTGACCCGCGCAATTTCGTCCTCGTCACATGCGATGGATACAACACTGAGAGATTTTTTAATATAGTTCCTGAGATAAGCTCGTTACAAACAAACTCTTTAGCTTGTTTGTGTATATTATATTTCGCAATGTATTTTTTATCGTTAATAACATTTAATTCATGTTTTGAATATATTCTGTTTTGTGTAAAAATAATAAATAATAGAAGTAAGCTAAAATATTTAGACCTTGCCCACGAGGTGACCGACATGTGGCGTGTTGAATCGACCATCATTGTTCCGATCGTTGTATCTGTGCACGGTCTAATAGCGAAAAGCTTCGACCGTCATCTAGAGAAGCTTTCGCTCCCCGGCTGGGTAAAGGGCCTGATTCAGAAGTCGGTCGTTCTTGACACGGCTCGTATTGTGAGGAGGTTCCTCTTTCTTGAGCTCTGACCACTGATGGCTTTGGTCGTAGTACCCGTCTTCAGTGGCCCTCTGTTTTTTATATTGTATTTTTAAATATATTTTTTTTTGTAAATGTTTTTTTTTAATACTGAGATAATAGAAGTAATAATAATAGTAAATGGGTGGAGGTAGAAAATACTAAGAAAATGATAGATTCGATAAACAGACAGACAGTCGATTGTGCTGTAAAATTGTAAAAATAGTTTTGTATTGATTTATGTAATATTTCAAAATTAACCCTTGAGTATATATTTAATGTTATTTATATAAACCACATAATTATGACTTATTTCCTTATATTTTTCAGGATATTGACGTTAATCTTATTCATCGACATGCGCAATGGAAAATCCATTTTAAAATAAAAGTTTATAAAAAAAAAATAGTGTTATGACGTAATAAAGCTAGTGATGTCCTTTTTCTAGTATGTATAGTTTTTATTTAGTTGCAAGAAATATTAGGAATTCTCTATGTCTATATGTGGAAGTCGAAGCGCACTAAAACCTACTGGTCACACTCAACGTCTGAATCTTGGTTAGGGCGAGGTCTTTAACATAGTGAGATGTAGTGACACGACGCGTTACGCAACGAGTAGTATTGGTGTAAGTGGTTTGAGTTGTGGAAGCCATCAATTCAACAGTTATTTAAAATTTTAGCCGATTTTTATGATCCACTTTCCTTTCTTCTTTAGTAATCAAGTTTTTCTTAAAAACTAAGTAGATGATAACAATTCTTAACTATAGGCACTAGCTTGTTCTCCAACTACGCTTGTGCACTTATGAGATACTAATAACATTAAAACTCTCTAAGTTACTTCGCCTTATTGTCTCCTGTTGTCTCTTCTAAGTAAGAAAAGTGGCGAAGATTATAGACAGACCGATTCCTAGCGGCTTCTTCTCTTATAACGGTCTCTTATAACAGTTTTTGTCTTTAATGTAAAATAAATATAATTTTATGAACAACTTGTACATGGAATTTGTCCCTTTGAAAATTTCTTCAGGCGGCGCGACGGGAAAGAGTGCCTTGGGCATAACGCGTCGCGCCGTCCCTCATAACCCCGTGCTGGGTTCTAGCCTCAGCCGGGGTTGGAGGTTTTAGTGCGGTTCAACTCCCACATACCGGATCCGGTGATTTTCTCCAACTAAAAAAAAAGGTTTCCTTTATCAAGCAAAGGTTAACAAAAGGTACCTTTAGAGGTTATAGGTGATTGTTATTCCCAAACATTAGCGACGGTAACCACATAACATCAGGTGGACTGTATGCTCGATTACTTATAAAACAAAAAAAATAAATACCACAACAGTCAACGTGTTCTGTAAATATATTTAAACATCTGTGCGGAAATTAAAAGAAAATCAACTATATTTAGCACCTTGACCGACATTTTCTAACAGTTGTCACTGGTACACTCTTGTATTGTCTATGACACTAAATAATATTTACTTATCTACAGCTTGACCTAAATAATCTCACGTGAAAATAAGTCCATGAAATTCAATTCTGTAAAGAGGTTTTCTAAAATATCAGCTGAAATGATGAAAATGTTTTTGAAGATTCGCCATCATGAATTTCAGTATTTACCCACAACTGCAACTCTTGTGTAGCTAGGATCAGAAGATGATAGGAGTAGGAAACATCATGAATGTCGAGATACCTATTCGCATACGCGTTTGTCCAAACAATCGACATTAGCAACATTCTTAGTAGATAACCACTCAACTGGGATCGGCAACCAAATTGGTTTGTTTACTTTTGCCAAGTCTGTGGCAGGATCCAAAATTGAGCACAGTTCTAAAACTTGTTTTGTTTATATTTTTTAATCGTCTCTTATTTTACGGAGATGATATATTTTCGCTGAAAATGCAATACAGCGTCATTTTGTAATAAAGATTTACAAAAATATAAGGTTTAATTAAAAATCAAAATTAAAATTATTAGAAAAAAATGTTTTTAAAAAGGGGCTTAAACACGGTATTGATTTCGAACGAAGTCCCCAGTTTCGCCATCTAGCGAATAGTGACGTAGTTGAGTGGATAATACCTACTTAGATACCACTTAGGTCGCCGTACAAAGCAAAAAGCAGTAAAGCATTTTTTTTGTCCTGGCCCGAGTTCTTTCATTGCGGATAATTTTGCCAAAGTCATGTAGATAGAATATCATGAACAGGAATGGAAATAAAGTAAAAGAGATGACAAACGTTTAACTAAATAGCAATTTTGTGACTATTTGTAAATATGCAAGTAATTTCTCGTGCCTCACTAAACGATAAGTCTACGTAAAAAAATTCAAAACATGACCTATAACCGCAATTTTTGAAGATACGCAAATGAACAACGAAACGAAAAGTGTCACTAATAACACCTACGCACTATTTTTAATTTTATTCAAAGGAATTCCCGCCCAAACTTATGTGCTTACGTTCGGTAGTCACAGAATATTTTTACAGAAAGAAAACTTTAAACAAACTCCTTTCTAGAACTCACACTTGAACACTCGTCTGTGTGTGTAAAATTTCGCTAGATGTTGTAACTGGGACATGTGCCTATCATTCGGAATCGCTACCTTATTTGATTATCTTGTTGTGACTAATTTTTGAATGAAATGTTGTATTCTAAGTTGACTGAATTGAATGAATTTTGAAATGACTTCCTTTAAAAATTAAATGAAAAGTTAGATTTTTTCTGTCAACAAGAGATTTCTTTATATAAAATATTCTATGGCGTAGTGCTGGGGCGTTTCACGGTTCACCCCTAGTTATAAAGCTGGAGCACACAACCCGCACGGCATTCAGAAACCAGCCATGAAATCGTACGGGTCGTGCGCGATCGCCCTGTTGGCGCTGCTACTGGCCGGTTAGTTTCAAAACTTTTTATTACAACCTTTTTTTGAATAATGTAACCTTTTTTGTATGGCTACGTACTGGCCGGTTAATTTTTAAGTTTTTGGAAATATTTTGTTTTTTTTTGTGCATAGGTGGTGCAAGAAGGTAAGTTTTTAAGGAGGTAAGTAATTTCATTGTTTAAAATTGTTTTAGGTTGAGTTTTTGTGTGTCAAAAATGAATAGCGGAGAATTTAAAAACTATTGATAAGATCTAGATTAAATTCAAATGAAAAGTATAAAAAACACAATAGGTAAACTATGAAATTATTCACAAAATAAATGCAAGACTACCAGAGAGTACTCTACTTTTTCAAAATCGTTTATTTGTCTTCATCTAATGGTTCACTATGTAATAAGTGGACACCAGAAGACCTACACTAAAAACTTTTTACGCCTTTTAATCAAGTCAAATGTCAAGAGAAGATTTTTAAGATTCCTTGTTTGTCCTTGCATAAATTATGTTTACTGTGATTCAGATTTTAAATAAGTACAGATAAACGAACGTACGTCCCACCTAATTGTAAGTTACCGTCGGTCATGAACTTCTACAAAGCCAGGGCATTGGGCAATGGAGAGACATTACCCATCAACTTACAGCTTTTTTAGGTTTTTTGATACCTCGATTTTTTTCCGTAGATAATATAAAAGTTGATGCTCGTCATTGGGAGTCAATTCAATTCGAATTTTACTAAATTTGAAATGAACATAACTCCAAAAATTTTGTCAGACCGTTAGAAAATAATTCACAATTTGCTGAGCATACATGAGGTTAGGTATTTCTTTTCTACATGAAGTAAAGCAGATTTGAACATACCTAATCTCATAAATTAATAATAATTTAATTATTTATTTATTTCTCTTCACACAATAACCATAGTTATACAAAAAATATATATTAAACCTTACAGTTTGTGGAGAGCTGGTGTCTGTGAAAGGAAAACCTGTGTTACAGATCACCAGGTGCCCACCCCCCAATCTCGACGGTCCGTGCTGGAGGCGTGGTCAAGACGCTTGGCCAACCCCAGCTGGGGTCTAAGGACCGTCGAGGCGATTCGCCCTGTCCTGGAGGACTGGGTGAGTCGTGGCGAGGGACGTCTCACCTTTCGTCTGGTGCAGGTGCTGACCGGGCATGGTTGCTTCGGGAAGTACCTGCACCGGATACAGGTCGAGCCGACGACGAGGTGCCATCATTGCACAAGCGACCTGGACACGGCAGAGCATACGCTCGCTGTCTGCCCCGCATGGGAGGAGCAGCGCCGTGTCCTGGTCGCACAAGTAGGGCAGGACTTGTCGTTGCCGGGCGTCGTGGCATCGATGCTCGACGACGACGAGTCCTGGAAAGCTATGCTCGACTTCTGCGAGTCCACCATCTCGCAGAAGGAGGCGGCGGGGCGGGAGAGGGAGAGCTCTTCCCTCCCCGGCCAACCCCGTCGCCGCCGACGTCGAGCGGGGGGCCGGCCTCGGGAGCTGTCCCGGGATCTGGCCCCCTAAGAGTACCGGGTCCACCAACATCGGACCCGAGGGGTGCTGCGCTAGGCTTCAGCGCGCACCCTCCGTGCCATCTGTACGGGGGATGGCCAGCCGTGCTCCCCGACCCGGGCTGGTCCTGGACCGGCCTGAGCCGAGGGAGACCCTCCAACACACGGCCCCATCTCGGCGGACTGTAAGGTCCGTCTACCGAGGGAGCCGGTGGTCGTTCTCACCGACGGCTGCCGGTTCGACGTCCGGGGGTGACGGGGCGATACGTAAGCGACAATCGCGAACGCGTCCTGTCACCCCTACATCATCGGATGTCGAGCGTGATTGGCGGGAGGTTTTAGTGCGGTTCGACACCCACATACCCCACTCGCGGGGCGAGTGGAAGTCCGGCGACTTCCTCCCGTCAAAAAAAAAAAAAAAAAAAAGTGCCCACCCCTGTTTACAAAGACAATGAAACTGTGGATAACAAATAGCACTTAAAATTATACTTAAAAATAACTTATTAGTAGCTTAAAACTTTTTTTCTTGTTGCAATACATAATTTGATCCTAATCATTAAAAAACGGAAGTCCATCGTCATAAAAATAAAAAAAAATAAAAAAGTATTCGAAATCATTAAAAAATTTATACTCAAACTCGGAACTCCGTTTGAATTAAAAACTTCTTTACATAGTCCCATATAATATTAAATACTGTTAATATAATATTAGGCTTCAAATTTAAGGTTTCACAAAAATACTGACGAAAGTTACATATAACTTTTCGACTAAAATATTTCAAAGTTTTCAATTAACAAAATTCCAGACATTGCTAATGACAGTTTGACCTGCTATTATGATATTATAAGTATTTAAATTGTCGGTTTCGTGGAAAATAAACATGATTAAAAACATTTATCGCCATTCTTTAGGGAAAACTAAGTATTGCAATTATTGTCTATTTCAAAAAACGCTATAATATACGTAGGAATATATGTATATTATACGTTATTTAAAAGAAAGCTTTTTTAAATATCTATGAGATTTTAAGATCCTGGATATTATGTGCCGAAAAGTTCTGGTTATGGATTTAATTATTTATTTACTAACTGTTGTCCGCGACGACGTCTGCGTGCACCATATACGGCAACTAAGATTACACCTTTTTCCGGCAATTGTTAGATTTTTTCTCGCTGTTAAAACCATCCTTGAACTGCACGCTGAGATAAATCATGTAGAAGTATAGTGCTGGCTAAGACAAAATCACAAATATAATTCTGGATTCTAACTTAAAATCTAGAGTTTCTCTAACTTGTCTCTAAGGTAAAGCTAAAACTGTTGCTATCTGCTGATAAAGTTAAATAATTTTCTATACTATAATTTCAATAATTTTATTTCATTATGCCAAACGTAAAAGGTAACAGGAAAACTGGTAAATAAAGAACATAATTATCCTCAATTTATTGTCATTACGTCTAAAATAAAAACCGGTATAATTTTTATTACATACGCTTATCTTGGTAAGCGGTAAGTGGTTACGGTCGCTTATGAACCTCTATTATCTATATACCGCCAGACAAAACCGCTACCTACCTGCTACTAATTGTTGGTCAATTAATTTTAAATATTAAAATGGGGTAAAATAGTAACAATTATTTTAAACTAGTTGAAATACCAGTTTCAAAACTGAGTAATTTTCCCTTCTATAAATTAAGAAAGTAATTGACTTCCACTTTTCAATAATAACTCACAATACGTAACCGCGGGGGCGGCGCGACGGGAAAGTGTGCCGAGAGCGTAACGCGTCGCGTGCTCCCTCATAACCCTGTGCTGGGTTCTGGCCTCAGCCGGGGTTCGGACGCTGAGTGTGAGCGGTTGGAGGTTTTAGTGAGGTTCAACTCCCACATACCCAACCCGCGGGGCGGGTAGGGATGCGGTGATTTCCTCCAACTAAAAAAAAAACCTAATCGAAAAGTCTAATTTGACCAGCATTAAATTGTGCGGTAAGAAACACGAAAAATATGTATCTAGTTGTACTCATAAAGTCAAAATCTCTACATTACTCAATCGACGAAGGTTCAATTTTGACACAGCGGTCAAGTATCTTCTTCAACTAGGAAATCTACTGAGAATAAAAATGTAATTAAGTACCATAATCCAGACAAATTGACAACATATAAAACAAAGTGCATCAGCATTGTATTTGTACTTTCGAGTATTAATCCTGAGTACCTACTGACTATGACAAAAACAAACGTAATGCCAAAAAAGGTATTTTATTTTCGCTTTTGTGCCAAAAAATCTAGTTTGAAAGTTAAGACAGTACGACATTTTTTGGTGGAGTCGAGATCAAAGCAATAGTTCATGATTTTCATTATTGATGTTCAACGCTTTCTTCCTATAAGTAAATAACTAAAATTACATATTACTAGGTAAACTAACTACTAAACTCATTAAAATAATTGAGTTACAGAAACAGCATGATAAAATTCATTTCGACGAAATTCATTCAACTTACCGGATTACCTACATATTTCCACTTATCCCTCAACTCACTGTAGTTTGTAATTAATGTTATCCAAATATTAATTTAATTCAACAGAATTGAAAATTGAAATTTATTTAAGTTAAATACTGGTAATCAAATTTCCGTTTAAAATTAGATTCATCTTTGCGGATATAGTTAAAGTTGAACTACTTTTGGATGATCTATTTTAATAATACTTGATATCTTTTTGTTAAGTAAATAAAACGAAGTAATTTCATGATTTAAGGGGTAAAAAGAGTTCTTCCTATTTCTTCAATCATGGTGTCTTTTAAAATTCTATTCAGTTGCCGTCTTACCTACAATAAATTTTCAAAAGTACCATATATATAGCAGTAAAAGTCCATATTTCTTGTGGAAAATACAAGTCGCTTTACAAGAAGGTTTAGATGCTCTGAATATCTCGATACCTCCCACGTAAGTTGTATCTCCAAAACTGCAAATTTACAGTAGAGCGTTTCATAGTAATGTCATAGTAATATTATTACTTAAAATATCTTTTGAGGACGTTAAGACGACTATTTTATTACATTTAAATACTAATTTTCAAAAGATGTAACAATAAATGCAGATTTTGGTTCACTTTGAATCTTTGAAACGCTCTACTGTACATTTGCAGTTTTGGAGATACAACAACTTACGTGGGATGAAGATTCTTCATTCTCAAATTTTAAAAATATATTGAACTACAACTTTTCCTTCTTAATACTTGTGAATATTAGTAGCTACATAGTAGAGATAGCTACGTAGATCACATTTAGTTATAGCTTAAAAATAAAAAAGTTAGTGAAACATTAAAATATTGAACGTGAAATTCAATTCACTTTAAAAGTATGCACTTAGAAATTGAATTGATATTACTAAAGTAACAAACCATCATAAAAAAACAATATGCACACTTTTCCTGTCCATATGAGTCGTAACTTATCTGAAATTGAAATAACTACAGAAGACAAAAACAGAAGATTTGCCTACTAATGAATGTCCTACTCTTGATGGACGAGGTCCAAAAATAATAAGGAGAAGAATGTCCAACCATAAAACCACAAGCAGAAAAAAAATACAGAGGCATTAAATACGTAAAGGCTATGAAGTTAGAAAACTTTAAACTTTTAATTAAATTTACCTTCAAAAAGAAAATGATCAAGGTTGACCATGTGGTGGGTCAGGTCAGGGCCAAAGTCCTGTAACTAAACCTTGACAATTAGTGGCATCTGTATCAACAAACAATTGAAGAACATCTTTTGCCATAAAATGTGTCAAGTTGATGTTCAAAAATGTGGTTCAAGTTCAATAGAATCAATTTAGAATTTTATTAAAAGAGTACGTGGGTACTTTTTATTCACTGTTATTTTCACCTTAAGTTTCAAGGAACCCCAGGTTTTGTCAATAAAAAATATTTGAAAATTCATCGCATCTTCCCACTAGATTTTCTGCTTGGATCTACCAGCATCCACCAAGTTGGCGCAAGCATCGATAAATTAATCCAATGTTATGTCCGAGCTTCTAGTTACAAGTTTCAAAAAAGTTCCATAATATTTCAACTATCTATTCTGATAGTGACAGAAGTTTAGTGGAACTTCCTGGAATTTCAAAGTCTTCATTCTGACAAGTTTTTGGACTGTTTTTTTTTATAAGTTAAGTTTTCTAGTTTATCAGAGGACAATTCTATTAAATATATTTCTCACAAGACGATAGTCCTATTATCCTACTTTACTCTTAAACGTTAGAAAAACAAATATACCAATCGTGAAACAACATAGCCAGTCATTTAATCATGTTTTATCTTCTTAAATCTCCGCGGAAGAGTTCGAGCGAGTATTGAAATTCCCGTGAGTTTCTGACGAGGCCACTTGTTGAGTCTTTCATCTGTTGCATACAAGGACTTGACTTAATTCACTCTAAATCTACGGTAATAAAACTTTCAGGGCATTCATGTTGTAGTTTTTAGTGGATTATTTAGTAATTATGTTTACCAAAAGTTGAGTTCATAAAATAAGTATCTAAGAGGAGGGGTTTTCTTACTTACCTATTAATTTATACTCGCTACTTCGTCTGCGTTACCTAACGCTGAATAAATAACACTGTTTTCACTGTATAAACCTTCCCTGATTCCTCGAATATTTCAATACTAATATTAGCTAAATCGGGTCAGCCGTTTTCGAGTTTTAGCGAAAGTATCAAACAGCCATTGATTTTTATATATTAGATAACTTAGGTAATTAGACTTTCTTGCAATTCCACTCCCACATAAAATAATCTCAAAAACCACTAGGTACTTTATCATTTTTTTAATAAACCTTTATGGAACTAAACTTTCATAAAGGTACTTTATAAAACTCGTTTGTAAAGGGTCTTCTCGTGAATCAAATATATGAAATGAAACTAAACAACTATTTGTAGGTCAAACCACAAACAAATATATTAGTTGAGATCAGCACACATCAACTGTTCTTTTATTTACTTTGATGTTACATTCTATCTATTATTAAAAACATATTTAAATTCTTAGGAATTGATCTACATGCACGCTATGTGTCTAAAATTTTAACTCTTTAAAAATCTTGTCGTATTGTATTTATCAAACTTAAAAGGAAGGCAAGGTTAAGATGGCGCGGTAAATTTAAAATAGGATAAATATTGTTTAAATATTTTTAAATCGACCATCATTGTTCCGATCGTTGTATCTGTGCACGGTCTAATAGCGAAAAGCTTCGACCGTCATCTAGAGAAGCTTTCGCTCCCCGGCTGGATAAAGGGCCTGATACAGAAGTCGGTCATTCTTGACACGGGACGTATTGTGAGGAGGTTCCTCTCTCTTGAGCCCTGACCACCGATGGCTTGGATCGTAGACCCCGTCTCCAGTGGCCCTCTGTTTTTATATTGTATTTTTAATTTTTTTTTTTTGTAAATGTTTTTTTTTTAATATAATGTAAAAAATAAGCAAATAAATGAATATTAATTTTAAATATTAACACAAGAGACCTACATATTCTTAATAAAACGATCTGAACGCAGTTAAATGTTTATGTATCTTTATATCTTACTTACATAAAATACCTAAGGGAAATGGATTGATAATTGAACTGCTTCAGAATCTTATATTAGTTAGGTACTCATGTCCCGACACGCATTTAAATTCTCTTTAATTTTTTTTTTATTGCCTTGTAGGCAGACGAGCTAACGGGCCACCTGATCGTAAGCGGTTACCGTTGCTCATGGACCTCTGCAATGTCAGTGGACACTGCGGGGCCGCTACCTGCGGCCTACCTTTTAAGGACTTTCTTTAAGTCTCTAATTGAATTGCATCTAAGTTTATCTTTTGACTATACATCCACATAATGTTATTTTTGCAACCAACCCAAAACAAATGTCATCGTACTTGTTCAATCCATATTGAACATACAAACTTTTTATATTTTATTTGTATTCAAACTTTTTAGTTTTCGCCATCGCGCTATGGAAAACTAAATTCTAATTCAATTCTATGTCAAATTCACTTCTTTTCTAGTCATATAGAGATTAGTCGCATTTTAATTTTCTTTTACTTTTGATATAAATTTATTGTATTCCGTAAATACAATTAATGAATTAATCATTATGCTGTTTCAATAAACCAACATAAGAAAGTGGTCCTTCTGCTTCTAGCCATATAAGAGAGTAGTCATGTTTTATAATTTTATAAATTTTTCATTGTTTCAATGAATTATAAAGTTTAAAAAACAACAACTCTTTTCTTTATAGAAAGAAAGAAAGAAGAAAGAAAATAACTTTATTCAGAACTACAACTAATAATAAAGATTAACACAATTAGTTTAAAATTAAAGTAAGAAAAAAAAAGGATTAACAAATAAAAATTAAAAGAATTGCTGTAGTGGTGAAAAGGTCACGACTCAGCATGATTACCCCAAGTGCGGTACTGACACTTGAGGCGCTGATTTTCTGTCGCTCCTACGATTTTTTCAATTATTAATAGGAAATCACGAACAGACAAAAACTCTCTAAACACGCATAAACATCGTTAAAATACGAAGTGCAATAGAGTTTAAAACAAAATAAAAATTTAATACTAATTAAAAGAAGAGGAAAAATACAACTATATAAAGAAAAAAAAGAATGAAAAATGAAAACTGTAAAAAATGAAAACTGTAATCAAAAGTCCCACATTTATCCTCAAAAAAACAGAGGTCCTATCAGTCAGTATTCCGCTGCAGTAGCCACTTTTTTAATTTTTTCTTGAAAGAAATTTTTGACAGATTCAATTTCAATGGTGGAGGTAGATTATTCCAACATTTAGTGGCCTGATAACGGAAACTGCCTTCAAATGCTCTTGTTTTGTGATACGGTGTCTTTAATATTATGCAATCATTTCGTCTGGAATTAAAAGTTTTATGGCGTGTATACCATTGCAATTTGTCAAAAAGGTACTTTGGCTTTTTGGAACGAATTATGTTCTGCACTAAACTTGCGAAATGAAGTAATCGTCGAGATTCCATATTGAGCAGATTGGCCTTGTCTAGGTACGGTGTTATATGACTCCTGGGCGGCACGTGGTAACAGAAACGAATGCATGCATTTTGCACTTCCCCCGCGCGCCGCACAGCTGACAGTTTACTTTGTTACGCTCGGGTTTTTAAAAATTGATAAATAGTGTTTAGTGCAATTGTTTTGTGGTAAAAAGTATTTCAATAGGATATTATTATCATAAACCTTTGATTTAGTGAGTTTCTCTGGTTTGTTTTTTGTGTTTTCTATAAATTTTTGTAAAACATCGATCACTCGGTAAGTCTTTTAACATTTTTTTTTTGTGTATTCCGAAGCGCGTTTTTATTGAACGAAGTACGTCGTATAAGCTTTGTTTTACGAACTTGGTTCGCACCTTTAGCATAATGTCGAGCAAAAATGTTGACCCACCGGATCCTTTTAAGAAGTCTAGTACTACACCGCGCTCACCAAGTAATAAGCGTAGTTATAAAGATACGTCTTCACCCTTTGTATTTTCGAACGAAAAGCGTATACCGCGAACTATTTCTGATGAAAATATTATAAGAACTCTCGACTTAAACGATGATTCTACGTGCGACTATTACGACCTAGTCCAGGAGGCGTCAACGTTCTTATCAAAAATAAATGAAATAGTCAACGATCAAGGCACTCGGATTATTGCTGCGAATAAAGCGTCCATTATGGATATGACACAAAAAGTAACAGCTATTGTGTCGTTGCTCGCGATTCGTTCTTCAACGGTCGAAACGAAACTTGCCAATGCAGAGCGTAATTTGGCCCAGTGCGCCAGGCAACCCGTACCCGTAAATTTAAACGAGAAACCAAAGTCGTACGCAGATACTTGCAAATTAAAATTAGCGAAATCGGTCCCATATGTTGAAACTCGCGCCCCTCTTCCGTGTGCTATAGCTTATCCGTCCCAGGAACGTGCAGTAGAATTACAAACTTCTTCGGCTACTAAAAATGCTCTAATGAAAGCAATAAACCCCACTGACGACGGATTTCAAATAGTAGGAGTTAAAAAAACCGCGAAGGCAGGTGTAGTTCTTCGTGTGAGCAATGAAAACCAGCTTAAAAAATTACAATCAGTCGACGCTATTCAAAACGCGGGATTGCGCTTAGAAAAACCTCGCGGACGCAGGCCTCGCCTCCTAGTTAAAGACGTTCCCGGTTCAATGGAGGACAACGCGTTCTTAGTTGCGTTATATCGTCAAAATATTAAAGACGAAATAAAAGTCAAAGAAGACGACTTTATTCAATCGACAAGAATAGTTCGTCGCCGCGTTCTTAACAACAATAGGAAATGGATAGGTATTGAACTTGATCACACCATTAGAAATCATCTCGTAAATACGAAGGAAAAACTTTTCATCGATTGGGCAACATGTCGGTTTGTAGATGACATCGAAGTGGTACGTTGCTTAAAATGCCAGCAATATGGGCATATTGCCAAATACTGCCACGAAAAAACACCTTGCTGTGAGCACTGTGCTGGTCCACATGAGATCAAGGACTGCAAACAGAAAGACTCCCCTCCTGTTTGTGCTTCTTGCAAACGTTTTAAAAAACCGTGTGATCATCCTACCGGTTCCACTGAGTGTCCTTCACTAAAATCCAAACTAGAGCAACTCATATTAAATACAAATTATGGATAAACTTATCATAGGCCAATTAAATCTTCATAACGATAAATCAGCTACATCGGAATTAGATAACCTCGTAATAGAATACAAAATAGATATAGTATTAATACAAGAACAATATCAACGGGCTGGCTTACGCAGTAAAGTAGTGCAATTTGATAACAAAGCGCGAGCCGGCATTTATGTCGCAAATAATAAATACACAGTAACATATATGCATAATATATCGTGGTCTCACTGTGCGGTGGCGGAGGTCTCAACTTCTACCTTCAACTTATTTGTTGTGAGCTGTTACTTTCAATTCTCTGACCCTGTATCTCCTCATTTGAATCACCTTCGCTCAGTTCTGAGAGCGCTTGCAGGTCAGAAGGTTGTCATTGGTGCTGATGTCAATGCCTCATCACCTCTGTGGTTTGGTAAACAGCGCGCCGCTGACGCTGAAAGACGTAATGCTGTAGAGGATTTCATTGCTGAAATGAATTTAACAATTCACAATACCCCCGAAGCACCACCAACTTTTTGTGGCCCAATGGGCGAATCTTTTATTGATGTCACACTATCAAGTGCAGACGTACTTTTAAACGAATGGCGCGTTCTCCCGGACGCGTCTTGTAGCGACCACCGTTTGATTTTATACGAGTTTGCTGCTGGTATGAAACACGATCCGTCCGCGCGTAGTTACGACTATACATACAACACTAGAAAAGCTGATTGGCAGTATTTTACATCTTTATTTGCTGCTCACAGTAAAGAATTTGTTCGCGATAATACCTCAGCTTCAGAATGTGCAGAACTTATGAATGACACGTTCATGTACTGTGCTGATGTTGCTTTGGGCCGATCTGCGACTCTCAGGGCTCGCAGATGTGATTGGTGGTCTGGTTTACTAGTAGATTTACGCCGAAAATTTCGTCGCGCTAGACGTAAAGTAAATAAGTTAAAAAAGTCTGTTATCTCTGATGAACGAATGGAGGATGCGCGCTTAACACTAAGATGTGCCAGGTCCCGTTATCGAGCTGCGGTTATTCAAGCACAATCGAACTTACTCCGTCAAATAGTAAATAATCTAGAACGAGAGGGTCCTTGGTCTCCCTTGTATCATGAATTTAAAGCTAATAAACCTGTAACAATGGCTTACTTTTCTAACATAAAAATAAACGATACACACACAACGGGTATAGAAGAGACAACGGAAACTTTGTTAAATGTTCTTCTTCCGGACGATAATATTAGCGATGACAACGAATATCACTTACAGATTAGACAACGTGTGACGGAACTACCGGTTACTAGCGACTCGGATTTACCTAACCTTTTTGAATTCACTGAAGTTATTAAATCATTATCCATAAATAAAGCATCAGGCCAAGATAAAATATCAAATAAAATGATAAAAGAAGCGTGTAAAATGTCATCTAGTTCTATCCTGTATGTATATCAACGCTGCATACACGAAGGAGTTTTTCCTAAAATTTGGCGTAAAGGTTTTATAAAATTAATACCAAAAAGCGGTGATAAACCTCCTGACGATCCAAAATCATATAGACCGGTAACATTATTGCCATCGCTAGGAAAAGTGCTAGAACGGTTGATCGTGCCTAGGTTGCTTCCGGAAGGCTTAAAATTTAACCCAAACCAATTCGGCTTCACAAGCGGCAAATCTACAATCAATGCAGTAATGTCGGTTAGAAAAATAGTTCAGTCTTCAACAGCGAAGTATGTTCTCGGCATATTCTTAGATATATCCGGAGCGTTTGATAACGCTTGGTGGCCAATGCTTCTTCTTAAACTTAAACTAAGAGGTTGCTATAAAAACATATATTCTATCATATACTCTTACCTTAGCAATGGAACAACTACGTTGAAGCTTGGCCACCATGCGTGCTCAAAGGCTTTGAATTTGGGATGTCCGCAAGGCTCCGTCTTGTCACCGTATTTGTGGAATCTAGGGTTCGATGATTTCCTCGCGCTGCCTCTCCCGGCGGGATGTTCCATTACGGGTTACGCGGATGACGGTCTTTTGTTAATCGAAGCAAACTCACGGTCCGAAATCGAACATAAAGGAAGGACTGCTATTGAATTAATATCGGAATGGGGTAGTCGAAATCGTCTCGCTTTCGCTCCGCATAAAACTTTCCAACTACTCTTAAAGGGTGACTTGGTAGCACCGCCGCGTATAAAATTCCATGGTGTAAACATTAAATCGAAAAACTCCGTATGTTATCTCGGAATGATTTTGGAAAAAAAATTCACCTTTATTGAACACATTCAACAGATAGGCGATAAAGCGAAACGTAACTTTTATGCTTTGACGAGAATATCAACTGCTACGTGGGGCCTTACTTTTAATGTTTTGAAAACGATCTATACGGCTACCTACCTAGGCTGTATTTGCTACGGCGCTCCAGTATGGGCCGACAGGTCCACTATTGGCGCTGCTCGAAGAAAATTACTTCAAAGTCAACGTTTGGCATTGATATTTTTATGCAAGGCTTATAGGACGGTCAGTACGGAAGCACTGCCCGTGATGGCGGGTGTGTTCCCCGTAGATTTAGAAATCCAACGTCGCGCGTCAATGTTTTATAATGTGAATAAAGATGAAGCGTGTCAATTTCTACTACCGCGTGATCAACTCAAAATACAACGACTATATAATTCACTCGATGACGTTTGCAACGATTTAATAACGGAATGGCAAACACGCTGGGATAGCTCAATTAAGGGCCGTCATCTCTATAAATTCTTTCCTTGTATCCGTGAAAGGTTAAAAATGAAATGGATCGAAATAGATCATTGCGTTTCGCAGTTCCTAACGGGACATGGCAATTTTAAACAAAAGCTATTTTCTTTTAAATTGGTAGATTCACCGCTTTGCGACTGTTCAACTGATCAAGAAAAGTATGAACAGACAGCCCATCACATCCTCTGGGAGTGCAATCTATGGCATATGGAACGCGTCACTATGTTAAATTCCTTACAAGTAGCGTCTAGAGTCGTTTATTACACGGATCTTGTAGCATCCAGCGCAAATTTCCGTGCATTCAAACGTTTTTGCCATACCTATTATTGGCATCCTAAATAGTACAACAGCTCACCGCATAGGTCCAATAAATTTAATAAAATGTCCGTGGTGCTTTTCTCAATTCTGGCGTAATGCATCTTTCAATTTTATTTTATTGTCTCCCGCTTTTGCGAGAAGGGAAGTCAAAACTCATGTTTTTTCCTACTCCTTCTATCATCTTCTGATTAAATTCGTTGCGGGGTCCAAGACAAGTTAGCTTTCCCTCGGGTTTTCCTGGGCTTCACTGCTCAGAGTCATTACGATGGTCGCCGCTGTGGATCCTGGCTACACAGGAGTTACAGTGGTGGGAGTGAGAGGTGGGCCAATGCATTTTGCACTCTCTGAATGATACGCTTACTGCTGGATAACAAACAGGGACCTATCACAATATCGGCATAATTTAATTTTGACAAAATAAGGGATTCACATAGCATAAGTCGAACCTTTTCAGTGAGAAGATTTCTAATTTTATACAGCACTTTAAGACGAAAAAAATTTAAAAAAAATTCTAAAAATTTATTGGATCCTATAGCATCCAGCAGTACTAAATATACTCGTAGTGCACATTTTTCCGTTTTAAAACATCAACTCTATTTTCCTTAGAGTAATATGATTCCCTGACAATCTCGAAAGTTGAAAACTCATAGTGCAACGTAATACCCTTGTCGTAGCGATATTTTTATACTACGAAGATTTTATGGACATTTCAAAGTTTTTAATGTACATTTAAAATTCTAGAATAAACCGCTTTAAGGAGAATATGCTTCAATAATTTTTGATGTTTTCTTACCGTAAAAATAGTTTTAATTGTTACTTAGAGCTCTTGTCTCGGTTGATTATTTTTTAATGTTTGTAGGTACATAAAGAACTTGCTTTTGAATTGGAATTGGCATTTTCTTCGGCTTTGTCCTCTTTGGCTTATTACTAGTCTAGTAATAAGCCAAATCGGTTGTCGTTCTCGAGTTTTAGCGAGACTAACGAACAGCAATTCATTTTTATATATAAGACTAGCTGGCCCACACAATTTCATCTGCGTCACATAACGTAATTTTTTCACCGTTTACCTTCCCTGGACTTCTACGAATATTTCAAGATTAAAATAAGCCAAATCGGTTCAGTCGTTCTCGAGTTTTAGTGAGACTAACGAACAGCAATTCATTTTTTATATAGATTTTTACATATTTTCATGCTAACTTGGCTTGGTCTGTATCTGGTCAAATCACCACATCGAATTTCATCAACTTGTTGAAGTTTTTACCAAGACATGCAACATTCTACGTTCCCAAACATTACTAAGATTATATTACTAAAGAATAATACGAATTAGTAAAACAGAAATAATATTAGCTTTGGTGAACATCACTTTAAAATCTTCTAAGCTTCTCCCTCTCACACCAAATGTAATAATATTATATGCTTAACACTGTTCAAAGGATGTGAATATATCAGGCAGTGTCATCGCTTCAAGCGCTTTGTAGAACAGGCACATATTCAGACATTTCACTAGTTTAAACTTGAGGGCGGCGCGACGGGAAAGTGTGCCGAGAGCGTAACGCGTCGCGTCGTCCCTCAAAACCCCGTGCTGGGTTCTGGCCTCAGCCGGGGTTTGGACGCTGAGTGTGAGCTGTTGGAGGTTTTAGAGCGGTTCAACTCCCACATACCACCAAAAAAAAAACTAGTTTAAACTTATTTTTTCAGTAAATTTCCTCTCTGTTTCGACAAACAATGTCTAATGTAAATGAACATTAGACATTGTTTATCGAAACAGTTCCTATAACAGTTAGAATATAATCCAGTATTAATTTATTAGATTTGACTTTGACTTTGATTCGCTATGACTTGTCCTTCTTCAAACGAGGCTTGAAGAGAGTCCTTAAGGGTAGGCCGTAGGTAACGGTCCAGCAGTGTCTTCTGGCAATGCAGAGATCCATGAGCGACGGTAACCGCTTACGATCAGGTGGGCCGTTAGCTCGTCTGCCTGCGTGGTAATAAAAAAAAACTTTCATATATGTAGGTACTATGTTAGTATAATAAACGTATACTTAGTCGTTGTCATACAGATATAGTGGGCTTACTTTTCAACGGGTTCTTACCACGATATTTAATTAATTGAGTTGTCTCGATATTTCAACGTTGTTGCAAACGTCATGGTCACGAGAAGACTGGTTACTGCGGGTCGATTTAAGAGCAAACAAATCTGTCTATCCTCTTTCTCGTTCGCTTTTGGGTAGTACCACTGGAACTCGAACTCACATCACATGCATAAGTTTATAGTGGTCTTAAACAGGGAGAAATATAGAGATACCCTTCATTCTATTTAGGACTTTAAAACAATTTATTAAGAGCTTTATTCCTTTCCATTCGTCCCTGTGTGAAGTCTGTCTCCGTGTTCTGTGTCTAGAAACGTGATCTAAAAGCTAATATTCGTTGCAGTTGACGACAGATGGTTCTCGATATCGACTTTAGACTGAAAATACGTTTTATTAAACAAGAAATGTTGAGGATTGAGGAGGAGATTATTTAGTATTTTGTGTGTGTGTAAGTGACTTTGGTATAATTGTGTTTGTGTGAATTTTCGTGTATTGGCCCACCTCTCACTCCTGCCACTGTAACTCCTGTGTAGCCAGGATCCACAGCGGCGACCATCGTAATGACTCTGAGCAGTGAAGCCCAGGAAAACTCGAGGGAAAGCTAACTTGTCTTAGACCCCGCAACGAATTTAATCAGAAGATGATAGAAGGAGTAGGAAATACATGAGTTTCGACTTCCCTTCTCGCAAAAGCGGGAGACAATAAAATAACATTGAAAGATGCAGTATGCCAGAATTGAGAAAAGCACCACGGACATTGATTTTACACAGGTTTCTGTGAATATAAAGAAAACTTTAAATACAAGCTTTTAAGATCCTGAATATGTACAGATACAAAGACAATACAAGTAAAACGATCCCAAACACGACAGATCTATCTTATTTAGTACAGGAGTTCCTATGACCATCTTTCGAATCCATCATCAGATCAGCGCCATTTTGTCATATTATTGCATTGTCACGCGATATACATCTACGTGCAAAATGTCAACTCAATCAGACAACGGGAAGTTTATCAAATTTAACTCGCAAGATTCCACCCGAACTTACATAGTTACATCCAGCGCAAGTTAATATAAAGCTTGTAAAAACAGACTTAACTATTTTGTACTTAGGTACTTATGATCGGTACTTGTTGAGTTACGCATTACGTCGCCTCAGTGCTTGTTTGGCCAATCTGACATTTTTTACGAAAATGACTTTTATTATTATTTTACAGTATTATAAAGAATACAATTTCCACCCGACTGGTAAAATATTTTTTTAAAATATTCAATTCTAAAACAATAAAAAACTCATTTCAATTTTTTCTCAACACGGCACTTAACGAAAATTCCGTGCTTGTTTGCTGTCTCCTGTAAAATTTGCTCGAGTGCAGATTGGCCAAACAAGCACTGAGGCGACGATTAGTCATGATCCTTTCTAAGCATCGAAAGGTATGTTTTACAAAAGACTTATTAAATGCCAATTAAGATTTAGAGAAATTCCGGTCAGATTAAAAACCTCGACATCCCTACATTTTCTGTGAAATGTAAGAAATAAAAAAAGACATGGTCAAAAACACTTAAAATTTAAAGCCTCATACTGACAGTTCGTAGCAGTTGATGTGATTTAAACTCAGATGAAAATTTAAAACCTACATAGTTCCATTTAATTCCACATGTATGAAACGTCCTTTACAAACTCGGCTTTATTTACGTTTAAATAAATAAATACTAACACAAATAGAGTTTCCCTTTCAGCCTGTTTATTGCTATTTGTTTTAAGTTCCACATATGCCGTGTTGCTAGTTTTATAAGACTAAGTACACACATCCCTGTAGGCATATGAGCGAAGTACCTGTGCGGTCATCAAGTTTTATAAGTTTTATTCATTAGTTAATTTCTTCCCTCGGGCGGGATTTCGCTGGAAAAAGTAGAGTGTATTAGTAAGTGATGTGTTAAAGCATTTATTTGGAAAATTTTTGCTAAATTTCTACAATTTTTTCTTGGAACACGTGCCTTTTTGTTCAGTAGATTAGGTAGGTAAAATTCGATGTTTTGGTGGTTTGTGGATGGTTTTTACACAAAGTTGGAGCGTCTGAAATTTTCGTAGTTACAAAGATTTTACAGAACTCTATGAAATCTTAATCAATCTTAATATATTATAAAGGCGAAAGTTTGTAAGTATGGATGTATGGATGTTTGTTACTCTTTCACGTAAAAACTACTGAATGGATTTGAATGAAACTTTACCACAATATAGCTTATACATCAGAATAACACATAGGCTACAATTTTTGAGGTTTCTAATGTGAGGTCGTAAAAAACACATTTTTTGCGGTATAATAGTACTATATTATAGACGTCGCGAACTAGACGGGCTAGACGGGACGAACCTGAAGTCCACGCGAACAAAGTCGCGGGCAAAAGATAGTATAATAATATGAATTAAGGATAACCTTGACGGGTCCTATGTAAACCTACTATAGCTCGTGAGTAGTCGTAAGCTAGTGCCATTTTTTGGTTAGGTAGATATTTGAAGCAAGCTGAAAACTTGGTATAGTTCATAGTTCTCCTGATATACACCGAGTTGGGGAACTCGGAACTGCAAACCTGGCTGCCGAGTAGCGGGGCTAAACGGTTCCGGATAATTATCTGCCTATATCGGCGCATGTTTTTTGTTTAATGCGATTTTTTTTTGTATATACATATAATGTAAAATTGTATAATACTGTTAAAATACTTAAAAAAATATGCTCATAATGCAAAAAAAGACATGCCCTACAATTATTATTTTTTGTGTCCGAACTGGTGGTAGCTTTTAACTTTTGACGTCAACAAGAATGAGCACGTCATCAATGTTGAAAATAAAGTATTTCATTTCAATTTTCATTACTTATAAATGATTTGATTATCTATGATTACCACTATACTGTTAGACATCCATGAAGATTTTATAAACAAACTAGGTACATGACCTATTTGTACCAAATGCATTTTGAATTCGTGTTTTCCCGCGTTTTTTACCGAATTCAATTTCTGTCCGCGGGATATCAATGTTTTTGACAGTTCAATTATGCGGAATAGGGAAAAACTTTTGTTTTTGATTCGTTGTCAATAGTTATCCTTGTGTGGTTTTACAAATAAAAAAAAAAAATTAAATTGAAGAGGGTTCCAAACAGTTATAGGTATTTTTGTTCTCTATACACTGATTAAGTTGATGATTGAAATTTGGTGTTCCTTTATGCTGCCTTATTCAAAGTCGTACTAAGTTTTTTATTTAAAAGACAGATAACTGTATCACCTGGCCGCGGTGGGCCTAAGGGCCAGACTAGTCTGACCTTTGTCCCGGCGTGGTATATTGTGTTCTATTCTTCTTGTTATTGTTAGTTTACTAGTTATTGCTATAATTTGTTAGATTAAGTAGTTTACCAATAGGAGTGGCATGGTCACTAAGTGACAAAACTCAAAACTTTAAAAAAATAAAGAGAAAAAAAAAGACAGGTGGACCAAAACTCCAAAACTACTGCACTTTGATCTTGAAAAAATAATAAACGGGACCGCACGACGATCACCTCTTACCTAAAACAAGAATCATCCTAATCGGCCCAGCAAACTAAAGTTATGAGAACAAACAAAAAGAAATACAGTCAACTACATCACCTTTTGGAAAGTCGGTCCAAAACAAGTGACTCTTTTTAAAACTTGTTGGATGCTATAGGATCCAACAAAGAAAAGAGTTATTGTTTGTTAAACTTTATAATTCATTGAAACAATGAAAAATTTATAAAATTATAAAACATAACTACTCTCCTATATGGCTAGAACAGAAGTGAGAAAAAAGTGAAGAATTAAATTTGACATAGAACAACGAACAAAATTTATAAGAAGACTAGCTGGCCCACACAGCTTCGTCTGCGCCACATAAGGAAATTTTCTCACCGTTTAAACCTTCCCTGAACTTCTACGAATATTTAAAGATTAAAATATGCCAAATCGGTTCAGTCGTTCTCGAGTTTTAGCGAGACTAACGAACAGCAATTCATTTTTATATATAAGAAGATTCAAAAATTAATAAAATAGTTTTCATGCAAATACAAAAAAGTTTATGTTCTGAACAAAACTCATAAGCAAGTTTTCCACGAATTCACAGAGTCAAACCTACATATTTATTTTCACTGTCACTTCATTATATGAAGAGCCTGGCTAATTGTTTTATGAGTGTGGCTCACTTGGGTCCGTTCCTTTATTACATTAACTTCATTAAGTTAGACATGTTGATTTAATTTGAAAACGAGGTGGAAATTATATTTTTTGACCTCGTAAAGTCCCTACATGTATGTTCTTTTAGGTGTAAAAATAAAATACTGTATGCCTAGTGTAGGATAGCTCAGTAGAATAAGATTTTACAGTTTTTAAGATTTCAAAACACTCGGCCACCAACCGCAGATATTTTTCGAATCTTTCATCTTAATGTCACTCACACTCATTTACGCGAGGCGGCGCTAGTGTCGCGCGCACTGTTTTCGCGACGATGTGCAAGTAGGCGGGAGATTCAAATTCAAAAATCGAACACCTAGTAATGAAGGCAAAATAATTACAGAACGTTTAACGTGAAGTTTCAAAGAAACTAATGCTTCAAGTAGTAGCATGAGAGCTGGCGCCAATTTTTGAGTTTGTATTTGCGGCAAGCCGAAATCTTGGTCCATAGTACCTCTGATACCTCAACTTGGAACTGCACACACACCTGATTTCTGAGTAGCGAGGCTAAACGAATTCCTACATCCCTCTTTTATTTAAGAAACGTAGCTTCATGAACTTATTCAGACACTCGCGGTTTTCTATAATACTTTCATGCATTTTCAACGGGTTCTTACCACAATATTTAATTGAGTTGTCTCGATATCATTAAATATCGCGGTAAGAACCCGTTGAAAATTCATGAAAGTAGCTTCATGAATTCACAGTATTCCTAATTTTTAAACTTTTTAGTCGATATAGTATTATTATGCTAAGAAAATACAAAAAATCGAAAAGAATATTAAAAATAGAGTGAAGAAATAATAAAAAAACAATTGCCTTTAGAAATGAATGAAAACAAGAATGGTTTTAAAGAAAATGACTTCATTTAAAAATGGAATGATTCTGAGAGATGTGGGATTGCAAAATATATAAAAGAGGACAGATTCTTGAAAACTCTTTATTGAAAACTATAAATGTATGCATATTATTCTTGTTTCTTTAGAATGATTTATCTATTACCTAATGTTCATTAATAGTTTAAAATTTTGTAAGACAATATACTACGAGTACTGAGTAGTAGGTTTTATGAAAAAAATTGGAGAAAAGAACATTTATTTTCTTAAATATGTTTGAAAATTTCAAGGAAATCGCACCTTACATCTGTACCAACCCATTACTGCACACTGTTGGGCTCAGGTCTCCTCAGAAGAGGGATTAGAGATTAGTCCACCACGCTTGCCCAGTGCCGATTGGGGACTTCACATATCTTCAAAGGATTTTTAGAACCCTTTTCGGACATGCAGGTTTCCTCACGATGTTTTCCTTCACCGTTTTTAGCCAGTGGTGTTATTTAGATTTAGAGGTACAAGTCGGCCGGATTTGAACCCGCGACCTCCCGTTCGGAAGGACGCGCTTCGACCACTCGACCACCACGACTTATAACCCTCCCCGACCTTAAATCACCTTATTATAATTGAAATTCTAGGAAATATAGCTTATAAAATTATAGGTTATCCAAAATTCGTTTTTGTTTCGTTATTCTAATTTCAAAAACTAGGTAACCTACTATAATAGAGGAGGCGACGATGCTAAATGGGGATTTACTCGAGCGTTGAAGAGACCTATTGGGATGCAAAGCTTAGATGATAAGAAGAAAAAAATGTTATATGACATATACCTTTACATCGGTGGGGAAAGGGGCTATAGATTTTTAAAGATGTAAAAAAAAACTGTTGCATGGACATCCTCGAGCGCGTCAGATATTGATAGCATCAATGCCCTACGTATTTTTAATAACGTACGTATGTTAATCTGATCGTTTGCGTGATGCGGGTGGTTGTATTTAAAGGTTGAAAATGAAAAAAAAAAAAAAATATCGAGCGCGTCAGATTTTCTAAGGGAGTGTTAAGTACACCAAAAAAAAGCTCTCATTCACTAATCTGACGATTTCGATGGGACGCAAACTCGCAGCCATTTTCGTAATGTGCAAAAAAAAATCGCCATTTTGAAATACTCAAGCGCGTCAGATTAAGATATATATGGTTTATCTTTATGTTCTAAACGTACTGTCTCATAATCTGACGATTATCTAGAGGGATTCGCCTGATCTGACAAAAAAAAAAATAGGTTAATGGTTCACTTTAAAGCCATCCCTGCAACTTCCCGCTAATTCCATTCCTGAGTTCAAAGAAATAATATTTCTATGCATTTGAGCTCTCCCAGCTCGAAAGTCTGATAGAAGTTTCATAGAACACTATTTTTGGAATTTTCAAACTGCAATAACTTTCGAATGGATCAACCAATTTTAATGCGGTTGGCACCATTCGACGTAGTTTTATCATCCTCATAAGTAATTTTGATCGACTCACAAATTTCGGAGATAAATTTCGGAATCCCGAAAAACACTTTTCGGGTTTCTATCGTTCACGATATCTCTCGAACGAACCTTCCCTGGACTTATACGAATATTTCAAGATTAAAATAAGCCAAATCGGTTCAGTCGTTCTCGAGTTTTAGCGAAACTAACGAACAGCAATTCATTTTTATATATATAAGATTTTTGTTATTTCGGCTTGCGGAAATCGTCAGATTATATATTTTTTATTATTCTTGAATTATTTCCTTCAAAATAAAAAAAAATTTAGCTACGCTCGAGAATGTCGAGATGACTTTTTTTTTTTACAACTTTGTTACCGTCTCCTTTTTTTACGTCACTCTCAAATTGTCAGATTATTGGAATATACACTTTTTAGGATGTAATTAACTCACCCTACCTTAATCTGACGCGCTCGAGAATTTCTGATCATCAATTTTTTTTTACTAATCTGATCCTGTATCCTTCACGGGCGGCCTTAGATATGGGCCTCATATTTTGTGGAGGTACTTAACCGGGTACAAGGTACCCCCTGTATATTAATCTGCCGCGCTGTAGTAAATCCCGGAATCCCCGCTTGGGCTCCTCTACTACTAATATTACCAGTACCTAACGGTCAAGTCTATTAAAACGTCATTTAATTAAACATTATAATAATTTCAATTTACAAAACATGTTCGTAACAGAACGTTTTTCTTAGAACCACGTCCAATTACGATCTCATTAAATGATTGTCGAGAAGTTAATTTCAAATTAATAAGAAAATTCCATTTTGGTAGAAATAACAAGTATATAAATTAAAATCATAGAATTATTACATCTGGAATCAACATCATGAACAACAGAATGAAGCCAATTTAAAGTGCACCGATCGCGCGTAACAGCACGATATTTTGAATCAACATCATAAATAACAAAGTGAAATTTTAAAAAACGTATGTGTATGTAATATTTTATTAATGTTTTAAGGGGGGAGCCTGCTTTAGAGGCTTCAAAACATCGATATTTTTTTTTTGCATAAATGTCTTCCTAAACTATCCAAGAATATGCCCCTAAAATTTCAAAAGCAAATTCAAATTATTTTCGGAGCTACAGAAGAAATAGTGAGCAAGCGTCAAGCAGGTATACGAGCGGCTGGATCGCTCATTTCATTCATTGGAAAGTAAAGAAGCTAGAATAGCCCGCAAACTCGAACATCTGGGCGAAAACCAGTTATTTGAAGAGTCTGAAGGGCCATTTTATGGACCAGGAATCGCTGATTAGCATGTTATTGCGGTAAGTTCAAACAATAAGATTTTTATATACTAAAACTTTGGCGGGCGATTTCTCGGTTTTTCATTTTTACGATTTTCCCGAGTTGGCGGGAAAGATAGAAAAAAAACTAAACGTCCTATCGAAACGAGACAAAATTGGTTGTGTTCGGGATAAAATTCTCTTCTAGTTGAACCTAAAAAAACTTGAAAAAGTTATGATTAACCATTTTTTTAAACCATCTAAACTGAATTTTTTTCTCCAAAAAAATGATTTTTTTGTTTAATTTGCGAAAAATAATTGAATTTTTCACTTTTTTTTTAATTTTCTTGGTTTAACTAGAAGCTATACTATTGAAAATTATTATTTTTTTGTTTTTTTTAGTTTCAGATGAAAATTGCGACCTGCATCTTTCCCGCCGCACGGCACATGCATACTCGAGGCGCCTCAGCGAAATGCTTGTACCATGTATAATATGACATATATTTTGATGAAAAAAATTGAGAAGACTCTTGAAATACATAATAATAAAACCTGAAAGTTTCGTTTCAATCAAATATTTCTTTCCTTCCCAAAAAAAATCTCAAGCTCCCCCCTTAAACGAATTGAGTGTCATCAGTACACTAACGCCAGAATATCGTGTAGTTACGCGCGATCGGTGCACTTTAAATTGGCTTCATTCTGTTGTTCATGATGTTGATTCCAGATGTAATAATTCTATGATTAAAATTAGGTCAAATTCTTAATTGGTAGCATTTTTCTACATAGTTGTATTTTATCTTTTTGAGACAAAGATTTAAAGATCGTACAAGTACTTATGGATCTGTGGTTCACGCTATGCTGTGCGTGTCTTGTGTAAGTCTTTTCCATATGAATTGATTTTGATGATTATTTCCGGAACGAAGTTCCTTATCGCGCGTTATCCAAAGGGGGCTAGACGGAAATTCTTATGAAAAAGTTGTCACGACACTTTTTGTTTTATATGATTAATGCTAGATGGCGCTGTGATCAAAATGTTTTATTTAAGTTATAATAATTATTTAGTTTAAATCGTCTGTCTCTCACCTTTCCATAAGAGTAAAATTTTATTACAATTCCCTCACTAATTAATCGAAAGAAACTTCGTTCCATCCGGGTGTCCCTTGACGCCTCTCAAGTTTTTTTTTTGTTAGTTATACACAAAGTACCTACTTTACTTCATACTCTTATATAAACTCTCAAATATTTAAAAAATACTCGGCTCTTGTTCCTTGATAGTCTTTCATGAATAAAAAATCCCTGTTTTTCCGTCGAAATTGAACAACAATACGCCTAACAAACCTTAATTTTGTCGAATGACTGCATTTATACTGAAATATGCAATATTTTGGGGCAATTGTTTCCGTGAATTTGTTCAATATTTGTATGTTGAAGTTTTAAGTTTATCAATAAAACTTTCAGCAGACTTTAGACTTTAGAAGAATAGATAGATAGAAAATTCTTTATTGCACACGAAAATAAATGTACATGGGCGAACTTAATGCTAAACAGCATTATCTACCAGTTAACCCTGGTGTAATGTGGATAGTATAAGGTAGTGCATGAAACATTTATCATTTGTAAACATCATACATAAGATAAGTCGATATATAAATAACTACAAATCTACTATATAAAAATAAGTCCGGTTTTCCTCCCTGACGCTATAACTCAAGAACGCCTGGACCGATTTGGCCAATTCTTTTTTTTAAATGTTCGTTGTAGTTCAAGGATGGTTTATACAGCAAAATTAGTTCGAATACGTGCCGGAAAAATGATATTTTCAATTTTTAAGACGATTTTAAAGCAACGCCATCTATGAGAATTATATCGAATTACGTATAGAAGCACTTTTTCGATATAAATAATTTAAATTTGATTATGTCATTGCATTGTGGGCGACGTAGTGATTTTCGATTGTACTAGATGGCATTAGGCATTTTCTACTTAAAATTGTTTAATTAATTCGTTTCAGAGATTAACAAGACGAATAAATAAATGTATTTATTAAACTTAGGTGGAATGTAGGAACTAGCTAATTTTAAGAGCTCGAACCAGCGCGCGGTAGTATAAATACACAAGAATACTCCGTTCTCTTTCTAAATCTTAGCGAGGAGAGAGGTGGACAGTTGAGAACCCGAATCTCTTAGAGAGGCAAATTCCGAGCGAAATTTCAGTTCCAGCGCCCTGATCGATGACGGCGGATTCCTTCGTGGAGAAAAGAACTCAGTTTCACACGCCCTGCCGCTCTCTTCCGAGATGGTGGACTCGCAGAAATCGAGCCGGTCGAGGCCAGACCCGTAGAACCATAGGGCCTGGGGTTTATTTAGCGCCACATCGAGACCCAACCTCCTAATTATGCCGGCAACGAGGGCCACACCCGCTGTGGCTAGACGGGTAGACTCTCTGTAGTCATCCCTCTGAGCCACAACCAACGTGTCGTCCGCGTAACAAATAACGCTAAGACCAGAGAGGAGAGCACCTTTTAACACTCAGTCGTACCCGATATTCCAGAGGAGGTCGTGGACCGTCCCATGTGGAACACCGCGGACTTGAAACCGGTGCAAGGTCCCATCGTACACTGTGGTACTACATACAACATCAGCAGAATTTTTGAGTGTGCGAGCGGGCATTTTGCCGTCCAAAAGTGATAAGGACGTAACGAATGCATTCTTTCCGAAATCGAGAGGAATGAAAAAATCACACGTCGTTATGAAAGATGACACATTATTCTGTGAAATTTCTGAACTCTCTATCAGCAAGTGTACTTCCAGTGCATACCATCAAGCTGAAGGTGGGTGTCCCAATTATGCTTCTTCTGAACCTATCCCCGAAGTTCTGTAACTGCTGCCTTAAAGTCATCTCAACTTGCCCGCTGCCTTAAAGTCAGACACACAGTTGAGGAAGAAATTCTTTCGAGTTGAGGGTTTCGCGACGGGTGCTGTAGTACGTAACGCGTCGCCCCGCTCCGCATTATCACGTGCTGAATTCTGTCTTCAGCTGTGCTTCAGACCCTCAGTGTAAGCGGTTGGAGGTTTTAGTACGGCTCAACTTCCACATATTCTTCAACTAAAAAAAAACGGGATGAGGATTAGGCGAGGCTTTATTTACATCATGCATTCTTCTCATACCTCATAACTTGAACAGATTCAAATTCAAGAGTGTACAGTTTCCCCGTTAGTGTTTGCTTCGCAGTGATTAGAAGCGTCTTAATGAGATCTTTGCGTAGAAGCTGAATGTCAAGGTCTGATGATGGAGCTGGAAGGTGGCTATGGAAACTCTGTCAATAAGCAAGATAACCTCATCGCGTTTAGACTCTAATGAAGCGTCTTTATGAGTTCTTTGCGTAGAGGATAAATGTCAAGGTCCGATGATGGATCAGGAAGGTAGCTATGGGAACTCCATCATTAAGCAAGATAACCTCATCGTGTTTAGGCTCTAATGAAGCGTCTTGATGATTTCTTTGCGTATAAGATGAATGTCAAGGCCTGATGATGGAGCTGGAAGGTGGCCACAGGCTGTTTGTTCTGGCTAATCTCTGGAATGGCTAGACCGATTCGGACGGGCTGATTTTCAATGGCTGATAGTTTATGTTATAAGGAGTAACTTAGGCTGTATTTATTTTAGATTTTTTTTTTTTTTTTAATTCTCAATGAAGTTCAAGGATGGCATTTACAGCGAGAAAAAATCGAATAGTTGACATTTAATTGAGATTGGCGCAGACGAAGTTGCGCGGGGCAGCTAGTATACTATAAAGAATATATTAGATAAATAAAATCACGAATAATTAAAACATAGTTTGGTTAGCATTTGCACAATTAACGTCCATTTTGCAATGAGAGAAAGTGATTATAGGTTTTTGTTTTGAAGATATCTATGGTTGTCGCCTGACGGATTTCAAGAGGTAGGTTGAAGAATGTTGATTTATATTCTTCAGATCTGTTACTCTTAGTCGGTATAAACTCTATTATCTATTTCAATTAATATGTATAGTTACTAATGTTTGACTCCAAAAACTATAGTAAAACTTGTGAAGAGATTACTAAAGTGCAGAGAGAATTTTCATAAGATAAAGCGACATCAAGCAAGCAATTAACTTTTAACAAGCAATTACTGCAATACAGCCCAGGTTTCGACCGAATCAAAGGCTTTCTCGTAGTCCACATACGCCAAGCAAAGAGGCAAGTTATACACCTCGATTTTCTGTATAACTTGTCGCAGCGTATGTATGTGGTCTGCGGTACTATAGCTCTTTCGGAAACCGGCTTGTTCGGGAGGCTGGCAGTTGTCAAGCCTGCGTGAGAGACGATTCGTCCGTCGAAAAGTTCTAGAGTGGCGACCACGAACTGGTAGGCGCAGCGTAGGCAGACCTCCCACAAGGTGGACCGATGACCTGGTCAGGACCGCGGGAGGTGGCTGGATGCGGACAGCGCAGGACTGATCGCTGTGGCGAGGTTTGGGGGAGGCCTATGTCCAGCAGTACACGTCTACAGGCTGTTGATGATAAAGCAATTACTGTCCAATGCAAGGTACCTATCAGTAGAAGAATCAAACAAAATGCACAATTTGCCTAGTGCGTCTTCACATAATATATTCTAAAGATTTTGAAATCCATCTCCAATACGCAAATTTCTTCACGATGTTTTCTTCTACCGTTTTTAGCTTTGACTCGTTTGATACATCATATTTTTCTTTTCTGTCATCGATAAAGTTCATTTACTATCAAAAGCTTCTTGCAGTGTATTCCAAGACATATCAATGATATTAATTTTGTCTACTTTCGTAATTAATAACATAACTGAACTCTCTAATCACATTACCGTTTCATTAGAAGGTCCACACTATTCATTTGGGCATCATTTTGTTTATGTCATTTAGTCTTTTACGAGCTAAATATGGCTTTCAAAGGCCTGGGTGTATTAGATTGTGTTATAATGTCGTAATTTATTAGGAAATATAATGAAATGATCAAAGTATTGTTTTAGGAGAGAAGGTTCGCTAATGTCGGCCTTTTGTAGTTTATAGGCTATATTATATTATAGCGCTAACATATGCTGCTTTTTACAGTTAAATAGTTTTTGGACTGAATTTAAAACTGCTGGTATTATTTTTTTATTACTTAATAGGTAAACGAGTCTATCTGGTGATAAGTGGTAATTGTCGCTCAAGAAATGAAATATCTGCAATACCGACTATAATGTTTGTCTTTGTGAAGCCTATTGATCAAACTTCATTTCCTATCAAACATATTATAATTATATATCAAATATATATATATTATTCTACTGTTCTTTGCTACAGTATTTACATCAATATTCTCTAGTCTTTACAAAGGTATTTGTTAATACATTGTACGCCATTGTGTAAACAGAGCCTGCTGAGAAACGTGCTAAATTCTTCATAATTAAGTCCACAAGCTGCACCATCGTCCATAACTAACATTTAATGTGCAAGAACAGGTTTCTTCTCATTAAATTTAAACTACTAATGAAAATAAACTGTATGGTAGCTTTATATTTTTTAATCTTCTTCAATTTAGTTCTTTTCTCACACACGCATCTATGAAATAGGTACCTAGGCAGTATTAAAAATTTCCTACTGCATTTAATGTTCCTTTTAGATATGTGTGCATGCAATAACTGGCATATGAAACTCATATAATTTAGGAAGTTCTAAATATAGTAGGTAGTAGGGAGGTACAAAAATATACGGGAGCATCACGTCAATCGTCTTAGATGGTCTTAGATTTTTGTCTTCTCGTGATCATGACGTTTGCAACCACTTTGAAATATCGAGACCACTCAATTAATTAAATATCGCAAAGACTTTAAATTAATCTGTAAAGTTTTTCCCAAAGTTAATACATAAAGTAAACATTGTGAGGAAAAGCTAACCCAAAATGATGTTTTCTATTGTTTGAAATTAGAATATCCTAAATATGATAATGTAAGGAAAACAGTTTTTCTTGTACTTCGTTGTAACTTTGATTATGTGTATAATTTACGAAGTCCAACATAATAAGGAAATAAAATACTTTGTTGGGAATGTTTTCGTTTCTATGTAAAATTAAACAAAAATTTAATTGTTTATTGACCATCATTTTTATCAGCCTGTAGACGTCCACTGCTGAATATATAGGTACCTCGCCACTTCGACCAGTTTTGCGCTGTGTATATCCAGTGACTTCCCGTTTTTAATAACTATTAAAAAAACATTTAAGGAAGAGAACGAACTACGAAGTCGATTTTCATAATTTTAATATTGATTTATCACTTGCTCTCTCACACAATTAATTAGTTAAAAACCAGCTTTTTATAGTCTTTAAATCGTGTCTTTCCCACCTGAAGATCTTTAAATTTATAAACTTATTCAGACAACTTGTGCTGAGCTGAAACCTATTCGCACGCCACTGAGAACAAGCCTCTATCTTGTTCGGGTTTATTTCATTTTTTAACTTTTTTGTCCTTGTTTAAATAGGTAACTGTTTAAATGTTATAATAATATGAATGTTCTCTATGTGCGTGTTGAATAAATGCTTTTTCTTTCTTTCTTGCTTTCAGACACTCGCGGTTTTCTATAATACTTTCATACATTTTCAACGGATTCTTACCACGATATTTAACTAAATATCGAGACAACTCAATTAATTAAATATCGTGGTAAGAACCCGTTGAAAATGCATGAAAGTATCTTTAAATTTATCCACCTACAAAAAAAAACTAAGAAAAAAAAATCAATTTATAATACGTAATAGGCTACGCCATGTCAAAATGATTTGGTCTCATATAACCGATAGGTCGATACCAAATTATCGTACCTTTGTCATAAGACACTCCATAACGAAGGTCATCAGTCAGACAAGAGGATCCAGGGTATCGAATAACAATATGAGATATTACAAACCTTTTCGCCTTTGACTGGATAAATCATTTTGATTTAGTATCGCAGTGTTTGTTTCGTTCATACGAACTTTGTCTTCTTCTTCGAATTTCGTCAAGCGTAGACATTTTGTTTTTATTTTCAATTTGTTTTATTAGATCTAAGGCTCAAAATGCTTAAAATGGACACTTGATCTGGTTTATCGAGTAACGTTGCAATTTAAGCTTTAAGTGCAGGGAATTTAGTGTTAAATAAAATATATACAAACTTTGTCGCTTTTAAAAAAGTCACCAAGTGTGAACGACAGGGGGTGACGGGCGATACGTGAGCGACAATCGCGAAGGCGTCCTGTCACCCCTACCAGCCTCGTGCCGGGTTCTGTCCCGGCCGGGGATCAGACGTCGAGCGTGAGCGGCGGGAGGTTTTAGTGCGGTTCAACCCCCACATACCCCACTCGCGGGGCGAGTGGAAGTCCGGCGATTTCCTCCTGTCCAAAAAAAAAAGTGTGAACGACAACTTAGTATAGTTTTCTATTGTTGATATCTTCAATTTGACCTCTGTTGATTGTCTATTGTAATCAAGAAACTAACAGAGATTTATATCAATACTGAAAATACTATTACTTACTCGATTTTAATTAAATTTGGAATGTAGTACCTACAGATAAGTTAAGAGCTTCATAAAAAGAAATACATGACAAACCATTCGAAAATGATATCTATATAGTTATATACTGTATATTTTTTTATATACTGTATACTTATATTATTATGTTAATAATATGCCTAGTCTCCATTATAAACTACTATTTCACGTATATTATTCATAGCCATATCTTTTAAGGAATCAGCTCAAACTTATTGTATGGGCCCTCATGAAATTACCTAAAACGACCTTTGATTTAATCGTTATCTTAAGAGTGGAAGTTTGGTAAATTATGTGTGGATTTGTGTGCTATTGGCCTCTAAAATCTACATTTATTAGTGCTATTCTGCGTAGGTATTTTTCGAATAATTTGATACGTCAATTTTTAAGACTTTAATCTCCTTATAAACGGAAATAGTATCCCTTTATAAATTACTTATGTATCTAATTAGTAGATACCATTGAATTAAAATGAACAACTGATTCTAGTAATCACTATTTATTGTCACTCTTTACAATATACAATAATGAATATGATTACAATAATGTGGACGCGAGTGTACGCTATGCTCTTAACGGAACGACTGGGGAGTCGCGCTACGCACTGCACTTATATATTATATCAAAAGTGCAAGCATGCAATCGCGTCCCTACTAGACCACCAGATGCAATGCCAGGGAATATTTTACGACGCTACTGAATCGCTATTTTTGATTTCGCCTACTTATTTAACGTCTGATATATTTTATTACTACGCGGTAACAGAAAAATATTTAAATAAAAACTTGGACACCTCTCAAGTTGGGACACCCGAATAGAACGAAGTTCCTTTTGATTGACAGATATCTTATATTTTTTTTCCTAGCGTAACGCGCGATAAGGAACGTGTATTAAAAGATTTTGATCACAGCGCCATCTAGCGATAATCATTTAAAACAGAAATAAGAAACGTGTTTAAAAGATTTTGATCACAGCGCCATCTAGCGATAATCATCTAAAACAAAAAAAGTGTCGTGACAACTTTACGTAAGATTTTTTTCCGTCTAGCCCCCTTTCGATAACACGCGATAAGGAACTTCGTTCCAAAAATATATTTTGCAATTGTAACATTAAAAAAACATTTTTAAATAAAATTATTGACACATACTGAAATTACATTGCAGTCACATTTTTTTAAACTCAACTGAGAACATCCTTGTGCTTACTTGCCCTTCAAACTTTACACAAATTTTATCTCGACTGATATGAGATGAATGATTGGAATGATGATTGATAATACAACTCATTCTCATTGAGAGCAGTTTGATCAAATTACAACTTTAATAAAATTTAACGTTTTCAGAATAAAAGTATTTTCATAATAAGGGTTCGTAAAAAATCTTTATCGAGTTACATCAAAATTCTAAGGAATAATATAGAACAATTAGTAAGTTCAAGTGAAATTAACATTTCTTTGAAAAAATAAATGGATTCCATGCAGCTACTATGACTTAATTACACTCGTAAACTAAAATGCGATATTTGACTTTTTATGGCGTTACAGTAAGTACCAGTGTATTTCATAGCCTAAGAGCCCGTGAACCGTAGACTTTCGTTATTTTACCAAAGCCGTTTTTTTGATACCTTAAACATTTAATTATTACATCTGGAATCAACATCATGAACAACAGAATGAAGTCAATTTAAAGTGCACCGATCGTGCGTAACGACACGAGATTCTGGAACAACATCCTGAACAACGAAGTGAAGTTGCAAAGAATTTATGTTTGTGAAGTATTTTATTAGTGTGCTAAACGACTTCAGTGTCATCGGCATCCTACGCCTAATAGACAAGTTATTACGCGCGATTGGCGTACTTTTAATTGGCTTTATCCTGTTGTTCATGATGTAATAATTATAAGACCTAAAATAAATTATCCTTACAAACAGACAATGAAAAATGTCGCCCCAGACTTGTACAAATTCGATTATTTAATCACTTTCTTGTGCGTCCATGTATGACCAGTCTCATACCAGAGTTCCATTAGACATTATTACTTGCCATCTAGTGAGTGTGTGTCACATATTCCCTACAGACTAAAACACTTTCCTAGTACTGTTAAAGCTGAAACGTGGGTTGCGAAATTGTTTTTTACTAATTTAAAAAGATTTACTTTTTGTGTTTGTTTTATTTCTGACTGGATTAAATTGTTTCTGGATTTGTTTATATAAGTACTTATTGTTAACAAGATTCAAAACTTATCTTAAGTTTGAAATTTATCTATTAAAATTTGTCTATTTTATTAACTAGTCGCTCATTCGATTTCTAGGCTTAGGGAATCGACGGTCTTCCTCAAAAATAACTGCAAAAATGCTATATCTATCTACCTATATTATAACATAAATATCTAGATACTAAATTCACCTGTCAAAAACAAAAAACATCAAAATGAGTTCGTTTTTTATGGTCGTCGTAGGTACGCCTCAGAATTAGAGAGGTTTATATAACCTTCAAATATTGTTACCAACCACCACCCAACAAAAAATACTGATAAATGAACTTTTTCTCTACCCTCAGGAGCAGACTCATACGTCCAAGACTACGGGTCTCAAAGCCTGGATGTTCTCCGGTTCATGGCCGAACGACCTTGGCGGAGCCCCTACAGGTGGGAGAAGATACCTCGCATTGATGCAGATATGGGAACTCATGCTCAACTCAATATGGAACAAGGAAACGATATAGATGACGAAATGAGGTAATCATTTTTGATTTTTGATGCTGGTTGGTTGGCTATTTTGTTATTTTAAATTTGCTTTGTTTTTTGAATCGTATTTAAATTTTATAGTGTTACTAGCTGGCCCACACAACTTCGTCTGCGTCACATTAAGGAAATTTTCTCACCGTTTAAACTTTCCCTGGACTTCTACGAATATTTCAAGATTAAAACAAGCCAAATCGGTTCAGTCGTTCTCGAGTTTTAGCGAGACTAACGAACAGCAATTCATTTTTATATATAAGAGAAGATGTGACTTTGTTTTTTTTTATTTCACCCGTATTAGGATAGTAATAGAAACCAGCTTACCACTGTGTTAAAGTATTTCTTAGCCCCCGGCTATCAGGCCTTCTTTGTTTTTTAACTCTCTCATACATAATTTACAATTACAAAGTTTAAAGGTTTTTTATTACATATTATAAATAACAAGCCTACAGTACGGTGGTAAGTGGTTATCGTCGCTCACATTGGGCTTTAACTCATTACCAATATTTAAAAAGGGAAAAATTATCCGATCCGAGTATAAATTGCTGGTGTCGATCAAGGAAACACCACAAAGGTTTTTTCCAAACTTACATATAATAATATTTTTATGTAGGTCGTATGTGTGATATATCACCGCCAAACTCAATCTAAAGTAAAGATTACATTCCCAGTTTCCAATATCGGTGTCAAAAAACATATCAAAGAGATTTGTATATTTTCATAAAATATATATTTAATCCTTTATACCTCAAAGATTTCAAATTGAGGACTTCATCAATCGAATACCTCCAAATAAATCGAGAAATATATTCCGAAATATTTCTTAACATAATTCTATATATAGAACTACCTAATTATTGGTTATTACAAAGAAAACGTCGTGTTTGACTCAGATATCTGGCTAATTTTTTTTAGATATATGGACTTTTTTTGCCTGTGATATAATGATAAGACAGGAATAGTGTGATGATTCCAAATTTAGAATTGCGTACGTACGTCATGAAAGAATATTGGGTTATGATGTGTTTCACTAACAGAACATGTTTTTGAATTTTGTTTTTTTATTGCCATGTAGGCAGACGAGCCAACGACCCACCTGATCTTAAGTGGTTACCGTCGCTCATGAACCTCTGCAATGTCAGGGGACACCGAGGGGTCGCTACCTACGACCTAACTTTAAATTCGCACCGCAATAGATGCTTTTAATGTAGTTTTTCTTATCCCAACTGGTATGAATGAAACAAAGTATACGCTCTACCCTGTACCCATAACGAATGTTGCACTTTTGCGTATAAAGTGATTCAAAGTATCGTCAATTTCTTTTAAAACTGGTAGAAATTGTCGAACTGTGATAGCCTTTCCTGGTTCGCCAACTTCCAACTTTCATATTGGTCGATCGTCACCGTCATTTATTTGTACGTGTGTTTGACGTTGGCGAGCCAATTTGGAAACGCGATCTGTGACTCAAACTGCACTAAAACCTTTTGCCGGGGTGAAGCGATACGCTTCTTCATCTAGCTTCCGTATTAGGTATTATCTTTGGAGGACGCCTATGTCCAGCAGTGGACGTGTATAGGCTGATGATAGTAAATCGAACGTTTTCATTTGGTTTACTCACTAAGTACCTAAACTTACTTACTGTAATTAACAATTTCCATGTGTTCAGGATGAATTCGGAGAAGCGTTCCGCGGTAGCCTCGGCTTTGAACAACGGTCGTCGTCGCAGGCAGCCCACCCCGGCGCTCGGTAAGGACTTCACGCCCTATGTCGGCGTCGGTAAGCAATGCCGAAGTCGTACACAACATAATAGTCAACACTCAACAAAACATTACAGGAAAATCGATATTAGTTTGAAAAATCAATGAAAAAATAAGGTTTTAAGATCCTGGATATGATTTCATTGTCACGATGTAGCCAGGTGTGCATTTCCGAGTTGGGGTACAATACAATACAATACAATACAATAAGCCTTTATTATTCCTTAATACAATAATTACAAAATTCATTACAATACATTCAATTCAATATAATAAAATTTATAAATTCATATTTAAAATTAGATTAAGTTACAATAATTAAAAAAAAAAAAAAAAAATACAATGATTGACTGAATTGAATTAAATTACATTTCAAAATTAAATTATTTTAAATTAAGGACCTCTCATCGAGTAAAGGCCTCCTCCATTTTTCTCCATAATTTTCTATCCCTCGCTTTTTGCATCCAGTTTATATCTGCTGTTTTCAAAATCTCACCCAGCCATTTCTCTTGTGGTCTTCCTCTAGATCTTTTATTGTGCGGTCCATCCCATGTTACTATTTGCTTGATCCACTTGTTATCGTCCATACGAGCAATGTGTCCAGCCCACCGCCATTTCAGTTTCTTACAGTGATGTAGAGCATCGATGACTTTTGTAGATTCTCTTATTTCGGTGTTTCTTTTCCTTTCTTTTCTTTTAATATTTAATATACTTCTTTCCATTGACCTTTGGTATACTTGTATTTTATTTTTAGTGTAGTTATTATATATCCAAGTTTGACAGCCGTACGATAGACAAGGTAATATACATGAATCTAGCACTTTCTTCTTAAGATATATTGGTAGTTTTGATTTCAGAACTTCTTTATTACACCAAAATTTGTTCCATGAAACTGTAGTTCTTCTATCTATTTCCTCAATATAACGAGTTGGGATATAACAATAAAACTATCTACCAAGTTTTCAGATTGTCTCAAATACCTGCTCAAAATTTGCCACTAGCTCTCGGGCTATAAGTACAGCAACATTGTTAAACACATTTACTTGCTCAAGTAATCGGAGAAGTAAAAATAATAAATATGTAATAGTTTTTTTTTTCAATCCAAAAGGAGTTGCTCAAGTAGCGATTATAAATTTATAAATAAAACATAGTCTAGCTATCATCTCTTCTAATACCAAGAATGAATTAGACAAAAAATTTCTACCTGCTCATCTTCTAACAAATTATAAACTTGATATGTCTCATATTAAGATGACTTTTCAAAGGCACCTTATTAACCTAAGAAGGGTTCAAACCCTTTAAAAAACATTATGCGGCATTTTATTAAGTTCAGTAACCGATAGTCTAAGTATCTGTTTTTAAAAAATTGACACGAGGATTGTTTCGTGTAAGTTTATATATTTGGCACAAATATAAACTTAGTATAGTAGTAGCGGGCTCGCGCAACTTCCTCTGCGTCACTTTCAATTCAAAGGAAGCCTATGTTCTTTCTCAGGGTCTAAAGATTGTCTCTGCCAAATTTCATCAACATCGGTTGAGAGGTTTAAGCGGGAAAGTGTAACAGACAGACAGAGTTACTTTCGCATTTATAATATTAGTAGGGAAGTAGGGATAGTAGGGAATATATATATATATATATATATATATATGTGTGTGTGTGTGTGTATATATATATATATATATATATATATATATATATATATATATATATTTTATTGCCATGTAGGCAGACGAGCCACCTGATGGGAAGTGGTTACCGTCGCTCATGAACCTCTGCAATGTCAGGGGACACTGAGGGGTCGCTACCTACGACCTAACTTTAAGGACCCTCCTCAAGCCTCGTTTGAAGAAGGACAAGTCACAGCGCTCAGGGAATACCGAGGAGGGGAGCTCATTCCATAGCTGGATGGTGCGTGGCAAAAAAGTGTTCCTGAAACGAACCGTGGACGACCGCGGTGGTTTCATATAATAGGGGTATTGTCAATTATTTCACAATTCTTTTGCCAAAAGTGCCGTAGTTCGTAACGTGTCGCATAATCTCGTGCTGGGTTCTGTGTTCAGCCGGAGTTCAGACGTTGAGTGCGGTTGGAAGTTTTAGTGCAGTTTAACTCCCACATATCTCACCCGCAATTACCAAATCCGGCGATTTCCTCCACATAAAAAATCTTCTCCTACAATGTCTTCAACATTCTCTTCTCTCTGTTTTTGTATATATATTACTAGCTGCACCGCGCAACTTCGTCTGCGCCGAAAAAATAAGAAAAAAATTTAGGGGTGCACTACCCCTAACATTTAGGGGGATGAAAAATAGATGTTGGCCGATTCTCATAGGTACCGGATAAGCACAAAAAATTTCATCAAAATCGGTCGAGCCGTTTCGGAGGAGTTCAAGTTCGAACACCGTGACACGACAATTTTATATATTAGATATACAAATATATGATATAATATGATATTATGTCTGTGAGTAAAGGTATATCAAAGTTACAAGTGATGAATAACTAACTCGATCAATCTTATAACTATTCGTACCTGCTGCAAATTATTCACTCACTTCGGATTATTCTAGTCGTGGTGGTCGAGTGGTCGAAGCGCTTCCTTCCGAACGGGAGGTCGCGGGTTCAAATCCGGCCGGCTTGTATCTCTAAATCTAAATATGAAAAAAGATTTATGTGCAATTTTCCCAACACCACTGGCTAAAAACGGTGAAGGAAAACATCGTGAGGAAACCTGCATGTCGGAAAAGGATTCTAAAAATCCTTTGAAGATATGTGAAGTCCCCAATCTGCACTGGGCAAGCGTGGTGGACTATGCCTAATCCCTCTTCGGAGGAGACCTGAGCCCAACAGTCGGCAGTAATGGGTTGGTACAGGATTATTTCTATGCGATACTAAATAGTTACACACTGTATTATGAACACAAAGCTTAGGTTTTGATAAAAATAACTTTTATCTAGCGGTCAACAGGCGGTAGGAGAATTAAAGAAATTTTCCAAATAGAAAAAGAAAATCATGCTTTAGTTTTCTATGAATTTTTGCGTGTGAACTTTGTAAGAATTTGCTGCAGAAGAAACCTTTAATCTAAATCTCTGTAAGGAAGATAAGTACTAAATAATTAGATCTCAAATAACGAAGACTAGGAAATCTGAACCCATTAGAAGCTTGAGTGCAAGAAAAAGAAATGAATTTTCCCTTAATGTCTTGAAGGAAAATATATTTTACCTGTTATTTATTCAAACGTGTCGTACAACAAAAGTTGTACTTAAATTCTGGTATTATTTTCATTATAAAATGCTTGTAAAGACTTCATCATCATCAGCCTATAGACGTCCAATGTCCAGCATTGTCTTCCCCAAACCTCGCCACAATGATCGGTCCTGCGATGTCTGCATTCAGTGACCTCCCGCGATCCTGACCAGGTCGTCAGTCTATTTTGTGGGTGGTCTACGTACACTGCGCCTGCCGGTTCGTGGTCGCCACAAGTTTCAAACTGAATGCAGTGTAAAATTGCAAACTATTTTATAGTAGGAGTTAAATTGTTTGCGTAGGATAAGATTATGTTTTCTCTCAATAAATTCTCAATGCACTGTGTTCATTTAAACTTTCTGCAATTAAAGAAAGGTCACATGGTTGTGTGGTGATCTTTCTCGAAGAATTTACAACTCGAGATGATGCTGTTAATAACTTTAATTAAGTCCTTAGACGCGGAAACAAAATGGTGCTGACTTCTTAAAATAATTTACTGAAAAAAGATAAACATTCATTTTCGGCATACTCACTAAAATGTACTAAATATTAGCGTCATTTTTTAGGTAATTACTTCCTAATTTAACCTATTTTAAAGCTTTAAATAGTTTTTAACTCACAAAAGGATCATAAAATCAATCACATTTTTTTGCATTTTTTTTTTGTTTTAGTTGGAGGAAATCGCCGGATCCCCACTCGCGGGGCGGGTTGTGTATGTGGGAGTTGAACCTCACTAAAACCTCCAACCGCTCACACTCAGCGTCCGAACCCCGGCTGAGGCCAGAACCCAGCACGGGGTTATGCGGGGTGGCGCGACGCATTACACACTGCGGCACACTTTCCCGTCGCGACACCCCCATTTTTTTACAATAAACACACCTAGAAGCCTACCACTCTCCACCACACTTGTCATAATAAATACCAATTTAAACCAAAATGAAAATGTATGGCCGAAAATACCGATATTTTGTTCGAGAACTTTTCTCTCAGGCGGTTTCCAAGTTGATGCATACGATAATGTGTCGTGTGTGACGAAAACAGCGATAAATTACATCGCGTTACACTTACAGAACATACATCATTTTGCCATAATTTGTGATCTAATTTGAAAGAAAATTTCTTTAGGGTTTTGCGCGTGTAACTTTTGTAAACTTTTCTGTTGTAATTTAATTACATTAAGATAATAACTTCAGTATTTTATAAAGATATATGAACCTATGATGTGATTATTTATAACTGGTCGAGGTCTATCGAAAAGAGTTTTATAAGGTTATGATTTACCTTCTAAAACTCACTGGTTAGGGCCCTACGATGTCCGCAGACATTGTAGAGTTTTGCAAGAGTCCATCCGCCCACTTGACAGTAACCACTTACCATCAGGTGAACCATAAGTTCCTCTACCAAGTACAATGAAACATGTAATTTATTCAACAGGAGTGCTAAACGACATGAGTTCATACTTCAACTCTCTTCGTAACAACGTGGAAACCCTGGCTTCTCTTTCTCCTCAAGAACGCACCACGTTCATCCAGCCGCCTTCTGTGGTCCAAGCTCCTTCCAGTGGTAAGTAGATATATTAAGATAATAGATACAGCACGGTAGTTCTAGGAATTTCATAAACTTATTTTGTTGCCTATACCTTGAGATCGAAAAATAAAATAATGAAACTTAATACGACAGAAATTGAACGCCTAAAGGTGATATTTTTTAAACCACTTTCTTAACGCGAGAAATCGCGAGTTTGACGTCAGTATGTACCACTTTAATCTAAACCATAACTAATCTTTATGATCCCAACACCACTGACCATAAACCTGTATACTTACCTGTTGGAAAAGGTTGAGAAACCATTCGATGATTTTTAAAGTCCTCTACTCGCACTGCACCAGCGTGTTGTACTTTGACTTATTTAGCTTTACTAGCAAAATAAATACTATGATCTGTAGCCTGATCCCCGAACAACAGACAGTCAAAACAGTGTGCATCAGATGCTTTTTTTTAAACATTCACAAATCACTTCGAAATTTGCTTATGGTTGAAATGCACTAATGAGGCTAATTGTAAGATGTCACAAGTATTCCCTAGTACTAGAAAATCGATAAACTAATTAAACTAGCTTTAATTCTATATTTAGTTCTGTTGCTCAGTTTCCTGTGTGACGTGTACCTACTCGGAACTCGGAAGTTAAATGAGTTTTGCATATACATTAGTGCTTCCCGGTGCATACGAAAAATAATAAGCAGTTCAATGGATTCTGTTTTGTATTGCTAGATTGTATATTTTTCAAAGTTTTGTGTTAATTTGTACTGGATGTAACTATGATCCTGAGTCAACTATTTAAGTTCGGGAGGAATATTGAGAGGTAAATTTGACATAGACATAGCTTTATTAATGGCGGCACATACATTGTAATAAATTTAAGAAAAATTACATAAAAACAAAATACAAAGTAATTAAACACGTGTTAAAAATAAAATATAGTTTCCACCACAAACCAGTCGAGACTCAGCTAAATGCTAGGTGTTAAATGAGGATTAACAACAACCTACACCGACCAACTTCTCGATTTCGGAATGAACTGAAATTTTGCACGAATATGTATATCGTGTGACAATGCAAGGATATGGTACCGATATGATACTTTGGACATAACCTCACATAAATTTGATCAAAAAATTCCGATTAGTTCTTGTGTTATTTTGAAAAATTAAACTGGTTCTCATGATTGTAAAAATTACCTTTATTCCTCCTAGTTTCACCTTCAAACACGGAATATACCTACACTAATATGTACAAAAACAATAATCAATTATGTCATGTTTGTAGGAAGTATAACTAAGGTCACAAGTTTGCAGCGAAGGGCTTGTGTGTTTGTGAGGGCGTATTTTCCTCCCACGTATCTATTCAACTGTTCTACCCACAGCGCTGTGGAGAATTGACTGCATATTTTTATTCTTCTTTGAAATATTATCCTTCATGAAAGGACATTTTGTTAGACTAATTTAAGAAATACTGATCAATTGGTAACTACAGTAGTCGTTCGCGAAGCCTGTGTCGATCTTAACTAACCGTTATAAACTTATTCAGACACTCGCGGTTTTCTATAATACTTTCATGCATTTTCAACGGGTTCTTACCACGATATTTAATTAATTGATTTGTCTCGATATTTCAACGTTGTTGCAAACGTCATGATCACGAGAAGACTGGATACTGCCGGTCGATTTAAGAGCAAACAAATCTGTCTACCCTCGCACTCGTTCGCTTTTGTGTTATAGAAAACCGCGAGTGTCTGAATAAGTTTATAGGTAAAAACTGATACAAGTACCCCAAAATTGTGCGAATCAGCTATATATTAAAGACGAGACGGGTTTTACCTTGATCTTCAGGAAGTAAAAATTTACGCCTGAGATTTATTTTAATATTTTACTAATGCTTTCTTCAAAGAACCAAAGCCTAGCTTACACCTTCGAGTTTGATCTTCAAAAACACTCTGCAGGATATGTAATTATTACACGTAATAACACTTGATGAAGTAACATGAGCTTATAATACCGAGAATTACAGTTGTTGTCAGAAATATATTATTTGTTATGTTTAATTATATTATATCAGTTTTTCTTCAACAATGTTTTTTGAGAAAAGCTTTGTATCTGTACGTAATGAGGGTTATTAAATTATTTGACCAGTAATTACTAAAACTAGTAGCAACAATGTTATTATTCACGCCTCTTTATATTCTTCTTTTAATACTAATATTAGTAGGTAAAAACAAAAACATTGTAAAACAATTACAAAAAAATCATTTTAAATTAAAAAAAGACTGCCCACTGAGTTTCTTGCGCCGGTTCTTCTCAGGACGGAGGCGTAACTTTAGCGAACTGGTGGTAGAATTTTTGATTTTATTATTGACATTCAAAATGTATGTGTGTCCACCTCTACTTTGAAATAAATGATTTGACTTTGACTTTGGCACATATAATTATTTTAATTTATTTAAGTCGAACTGAATTAGTCGTAGCAAACTATAACCTAAATTTGGCTTATCTTCACTCTTTTTAATTATGTAGGTACAATTAACAATATTATAATATACCATTAAATCCTGTTAGTTCTCCCTATAATTAAATAAAACAACAAAAGATCAACTATTAACGAAAGAAAGACACTCAAAATAAAACAATAAACAGTGATAATTTCCTTCTAAATGATTCAGTTTCCGCGAAGTTAGCAGGAAACGAAATAAACTATCCTTAACTAATGTAATTGACACTCAAGATGCGTTGTAGTCGAGACTTGAGACTGGGGTCATTGTAGGACACTCCTGAATTTATTATTTAACGACATCTGTTCTGTTCTGTTCTGTACCAACCCATTACTGCCCACTGTTGGGCTCAGGTCTCCTCAGGAGAGGGATTAGGCATAGTCCACCACGCTTGCCCAGTGCGGATTGGGGACTTCACATATCTTCAAAGGATTCTTAGAACCCTTTTCCGATATGCAGGTTTCCATTTCATTTAACTACATCAACTACAAAGTATTTACGAATGTATCTTTCTCGTTTGCCGTGCTATGATTAAATATTACTTGTTTTATATAATAACTAACTGACCCGCCCAACTTCGTCTGCGTCACAAAGGGTCCTTTGCCTTCCTCGATAAATGAACTTTCCAAAACTGAAAGAATTTTTAAAATTTGACAAGTAATGTCGGAGCCCATTCGAAACAAACAAACAATGAAACCTTTCCTCTTTATAGACAGGATTAATATGGAAGATAATCCTTCCTGATATTTGGACAATACTGAACGAATTATCGGTTTCTGAGATTAGCTCGTTCAAAACAAACAAATTCTTCGGCTTTTATATTAGTATAGGTGTAGAGAACACGGAACTTGTCAAATAAATATTAGGTAAGGTGAGGTAGGTAAGGTCCAAAGCATTTGAAACAAAAAATCATCCGAATCGGTCCACGATGCGAATTAAAACATATAGAAAACATACCTAGTCATTAAAACATTAAAAACTTGCTCCTTTTGGAGAATCAATCAATGAGAGACAAAATGCTGTATGCTGAGATTTTTCAGATCTTTTAAATCAATATTGGTATGGGTGAGTAAAAAAGTATTTTAGTACACATTAAAAACCAGCCAAATTCTATATAGTCCTTATCTTTATGACTAAAACATATTTTTCATCGTAAAACCCACTTTCCTCCCTCATAAAACTTTGAATATTTGTATCGCAGACTCTTGTAGCGTTATATATCGAAATTGTATTTTAATATAGTGGACTCAGCATTCGATATATTGGAATTTGTATTGACATTCCCGACCTAGTCTCGGCACAAATACGATGTAACTTCACGAGAAAATATTTTGTACCGAATAACGTTGAAGTAAAAATTATTTAGTATATCATAGTGGAATGTCGTTATTGTGAAATTTGTATATAATGTTATGCATATGGGTTCAAAATGGGTGGGTGAAAAAGATTTATGTGCAATTTTTCACAACACCAAACAAACAAACAAACATCGTGAGGAAACCTGCATGTCAGAAAAGGGTTCTAAAAATCCTTTGAAGATATGTGAAGTCCCCAATCCGCACTGGGCAAGCGTGGTGGACTATGCCTAATCCCTCTTCTGAGGAGACCTGAGCCCAACAGTGGGCAGTAATGGGTTGGTACAGTACAGGTTATGCATATAACGTAATCAAACTTAAGCGTTCCTAAAAATATGTTATCAGTTATTTTAGGTAATGTTTTTGAATAACAGTGAAATGGATTTAATTTTCATTTAAGCATATAGTAATGCAGAGGCCACGGTAACTTACGATCAATTAGCCCGTAAGCTCTTCTTCCTACTAATGTAAAACCCATTGCTGTCTACTGCTAAGCTCAGGTCTCTTCATTAGAATGTTGACAGCGGATTGGAGACTACACATATCTTCGACAGTTTTTTTTAAATTGTTTCCAATATGCAAGTTTCCCTCACTATGTTTTCCATCATCGTTTTTAGCCAGTGTTGTAAATTGCACATAAGATACAAATTAAGATTTAGACGTACATGCTCAAACTCGTGACCTGCCTTACGAAAGGCAACCAATACCTCATAACGATCTAAACTCGCATGCACACCGATTTAGAAAAATCTTAAGTTTAGGTGTTTATCTGCATGGCAATCTCTAGTATAACCATAGAGATCAGTGCTGGCAATAAAAAACTTCTTCTTCTTTTTCTGGACCTCGTGCAAGACTCAGGACGATTCACCAATGTCAAGTGAGACAGATACTCGGTCTTTAAGACACTAAGCCAAAGTATTGTTCGGTTTTCAGCTTCAGCAGTAGGAAATGCTAATATTTATTATATATAATATTATTAAATTCTATAAAGTATAGTACATAGCGTAGAAAGGTAAAATGAGATAGAAACTACCTTAAAAAATATATTAAAATGTAATATAATAAGATATAATATTTAAAAGGTGAAACTAGAAATATAAAATAAATGGTTACTGAAAAAATTGAATGAGTGATGGATAAATTAAAGTTTAATATTATTACTTTCTAAAAAATTTCATGAGTTTATACAGGGTGATTTCCTAGTGAGGGTACATATTGAAGGTCATGGTAGCTGATGGTTATATACGACCAGTAAAAATATTATTACAAAGAAAATGGCTTAATGCCTTAGTAATCGCAACTTAAAAATATCTAAAATTCTTGCAAAATGATGGTTTTTCGACAGCTGATGGGTGTGGCGTAGGTGTGGGGTGCGCGAGATCACTAGAGGTCATTAGTCAACACTCTTAAAGCCGAAATTGTTTATGTTTGAGGTAGTTTTGTCGAATTTAGATTTAAAAAAAAAAAAAAAAATTGTAATTTTGCCTATTTTTTGTAATATTCCGTATTAGAACAGAGTACTCATCACCCTCCTACAATATGTACTCTCTCTAACAAATAAAAATCTTCCCCCATGGTTCCCCTTAGCAAAATAACGGCGTATGATAAATGACTCATGTCAACAAACAAATCATAAATCAAATAAACAATCGAATTTGTTATTTTATTACGGTTTTTGTTATCTAGGACTCTATCGTTAAAAATGATATAGACCAGCGATTTTACTTTTTTGAAATAATTTGATATAGGAACCCTTTTGTAAAGCGAAACATTTGAAGAATCTCTTTAACACGTTCGTTGCGGAAACAATTTTTGGCGTTCGCTACGACACGAGGTGTTATCGGCCCGCAACATGACCAGACATTAGGGCGACACGCGGTCTTTTAGACCCCACCGTTATGCTTTTTACACCGCAAGGAAGTTCACGTTTATGCTTGGCGCACCACAGGAAAATTGCAGGATCTAAATGATCCTCGCCTGGCCTCGTTTAGCGACGAACGTGATTATAAAAACAATTTAATTATTATAAACTGCTCTGAAAGATAGAATTGAATGAATTTGAATTTTGCTGTTGTTTTAGTAAAGGAATATCGATGGGGACCCAAATAGGATTCAAATAGAGTGTAAAGCCTTCACCACTGCTTTATACTGTTTATCTCAATGTTATCTTTTGCTACAAGAGATAAAACGGACTCGCGACGTGACTTTAGTATGAACTCAAATTGTTTTGTTCTTATCGACTCTTATTAATAGTGATAATGTTTTACTCAAAGCGTACTCTTTGTTATTTCTTTTGTTTTTTTCCTAAGCTTTGTTTTGCATTAAAAAAATAAGTTTACTTTTAATCACGTATTATAAAAAAATAAATCGTTTTCAAAAATATATATGTACTAAGTATTCCGAACAAACTTCAGAAATGTGCCACAGTTGTTCCGTTTAGTGAAATTTAACATTTTGGAGTGTCACGTGTCTAACAGAGAACGCCCCAGTCTTATGATGATGTTAAATTATTATGATATCTATATGTCTATTTTTTACATTATATTAAAAAAAAACCAATCACAAAAAAATAAATTTAAAAATACAATATAAAAAACAGAGGGCCACTGGAGACGGGGTTTACGACCCAAGCCATCAGTGGTCAGGGCTCAAGAGAGAGGAACCTTCTCACAATACATGCCGTGTCAAGAACGACTGCTTTCTGAATCAGGCCCTTTACCCAGCCGGGGAGCGAAAGCTTCTCTAGATGACGGTCTTATGATATTATTATTATTATGTTATGATGATATTGATGATTGTAATTATATTGATGATTTCTATTTTATTTATATCCTATTAGTAAATTTGATAATCAAACTATAGTTTATAATTTTATCCACCAGGTGGCGGTGGCGGTGGTGGTTTCAGCAAGATCACTCATCTTCGTCCATTCAGACCTTCTAACAACATCAGGTGAGCATTACCAGTTACCTATTACCTCATCAATACATACGTAGTATAAAACAAAGCTTCACTCTGTCTTTATATGTAGGTACTCCTGGGTACCTATTTAAATCATTCAAACTGCGCATTGGATTTTGTTTTTTTAATAGATAAAGCGATTTCAGCTTAATAGCCTAATAATATGAAATTCTATGATTATTTTTAACATCTAATATATAAAATTCTCGTGTCACAGTTTTCGTTGCCATACTCCTCCGAAACGGCTTCACTGATTTTGATGTAATTTTTTGTGCTTATCCGGTATCTATGAGAATCTAAATGTTAGGGGTAGTCCACCCTTAATTTATTTTTTACGAAGTTGCACGGGGCTAGTTGTTAATATTTTTGCGTGTAACAGCGATAAACTGAGCGTTACTAAGCAATTATTTTTCCAAATTTACGCAATATATTTATACCTATTTCATTTTTATCAAGCCTAAAGTACGAAAAATAAAGGAAATCAAGTACATTGATTTTATTGCTTTATTTTTTAAATAAAACACAGCTGCATTATAGATTTTTTAATTCCTTTGAACCTGCTAAAATCAACACCCTGAATACTACATTCACTATTTATTTTCTAACTAAACCACCCGTAGTTACTGTCTGTAACAACCCATTACTGCCCACTGCTTGGCTCAGGTCTCCTCAGAGGGATCAAGCATTGCCCACACGCTTACAGTAGTTAAATTCTATAAAAAATTACGTGATAAAATTTCGTTGTATGTAGATCTTACAACCGCAGATCGAACATGGAGATGGATGGTGAGTACCCGGGAGCCAATCATCACGACCCGGAATTGCTGTGGACCGGACTTGGTCGGTAAACGCATTGGGCCAACACGCCAACACCATGGCCAGCACACATACCAACACGACTTACATTTCGAACTACCAGACTTGTTCCTAGGTCTCCATTGTTACGAATAATCGACAACAAACTACATCAGTTTACATAAAATTGGATACGATCTCTATTCTAGTCGTAAAGTTGTAAGGTTTTATGCAATATGTAGAGTTTTGTAGTTTTGTCAATTTTGGTCATTTTAAGGTTAAGTGTTAGCAAAGTTTTAAAAGTACTGGTTTATAGTTAACGTTGCAGAGATTCTTGAGAAATGGTTGTTATCTCATACTTATGTAGACTATATATCGCTATTCAACAATGAGTAAGAATAGGAATATATTATTGTAAAGACGTTCGCTGTTAAACGAGGCCTAAATGATCCCTCCTGCAACATTCCTATGATGCGGCAAAGAAAACGCGAACTTCCCTGAAGAGCATCACTTTGTTAAAGAAGGTGGGGTCTTATAGACCGCGTTTCGCAGCTAACGTGTTAAAATTCTTTAAGTAAATAATATTATCATGACTTTAGTATCAATTGAAAATTTCTGTAAGAATGAGAACACTGTTCTTGTCACATTTTAAATTGATTCCTTTAAAAATTATAGTTAGTTACTTCGGAATAAATTTTCAATCAAAATTTAATCTTATTGTCTCACTGTAATAATTTAAATAATATTTTTCTTGTGGATCAATAAATATCATTACTTAATGATTATACATTTTTAACTATTTGATATTCCTGCGTTGTACTATTTATAATAGTAATTAAGATTTTAAATATTTGTTAAGCGCTTTGAAGTTCATGTTTCTTAATTTACTAAAGAAAATTTAATTAATTTATTTTATGTTTAAGAAGTTGTATTTATAATTCTAATTATAATTTTAAAAGCTGTTTTAATTTCGTTTTAAAATGAATGTTAGTCGAGATGTTATTTATAAATCGTGTTTAATAATTTATTGTTTTTAAATGTATAATTATATTGAAGTTAATCAGTTAAAACATATGTGAAGTATTTCTAGGTTGTAAGTAATTTTAAATTATTATCTAATTAAATGTGATTTCCGAGCTAATGTGTTTTATTTACGATAGTTTTTACAACTGTTCCTTTAATAAACTTAATAGACAGACGAGCCGATGGCCATCATAACAAGAAATGGTTACCGCCGCTCATAGATATTTGCATTGACATTCCAAGAAAGTCCGTTTGTCGTAGACCAAAGTACTTACATTAAGTATTTCGAAAATTATGTTTGAGTTCTCATTTTGGATCGTCGAACAAAAAAACTGAGAGCTTTCTATCTAATATATAAAATTCTCGTGTCACGGTGTTCGAACTTGAACTCCTCCGAAACGGCTTGACCGATTTTGTTGAAATTTTTTGTGCTTATCCGGTATCTATGAGAATCGGCCAACATCTATTTTTCATCCCCCTAAATGTTAGGGGTAGTCCACCCCTATTTTTTTTTTTATTTTTTCGACGCAGACGAAGTTGCGTGGGGCAGCTAGTCTCTGTATATATTTGACTAGCTGATCCTCGCAATTTCGTCTGCGTCAAAAAGAGGTTCAGGCAGCACTGTTAGATTTGAATACATTCTGTTCTATAATCAATAGTTGCAGCGCGATGTAAGAAAGTTTTTGGATATTTTTTCACACCTTCGCTTACATTATTGAAGTTTTAGTACAAATTTCTATTTTTTCCAAAAATAAAATCTAGCCTATGTTACTCGTGGATTATGTAGCTGTCGAATGGTGAAAGAATTTTTAAATACGGTTCAGTAGTTTTTGAGCCTATTCATTACAACCAAACAAACAGTTTTCCTCTTTATAATATTAGTGTAGATTAGTAAAGTAAGCATCTCAATCTCATGGTTCGTTTTATTTAGTTTTAGCACCAAAATACAATTCTTATAGAGATTCTGATGACGATAACAACTACAACAAAGGTAAACACGCAAAAACCATAAACATTTGACAAAAAAATCTTAATTTGGCACTCTTGTTTGCAAAACACATAATAATATAATGACGATTCCTAATGTTGTTGTAATGATACCAGATAATATCAGTATATAATATGAACTGAATGGATCGTAATTGTTGATATAATGTATAAACATAATACATTTTTTGTCGTCGTAATGTTTCAGTAATTTTGATCATTTTTGTCAGATTTTTTTTGGTGGAAACGTATTAAATAAGGTTTTTATTACGTGGTAGCGTGCATCTATGTTTCAGTCAGAGTAGATATGCAGAAATGTATAACTTTATATCCTCCAATAAATTGTATAACATTTTCTATCTGATGAAGTGTAAATGATAGGAATGGATTTCTTTAAACACTCGCGGTTATCTATATCACTTACACTATTACTAAACGGGTTCTTACCACGATTATTTTTAACTAGCTGACCCGCGCAACTTCGTCTGCGTTACAAAGGGGTTCAAACAGTACTCGCAATGCCGTCGAGTTACTATTTTCGCGGCCCGCAGTGCCCCACATATTCATTGCGTTTTATGCTCGTAATAACTTCTAAACGAAAAGTCCGATTGGAATAAAACAAAAAGTAATTTCTTCTAACGATACTCATTTAACGTTAAATTCAATCTTGGGACGAAAAAAAATTTTTCAAAACCATAAAAGCGGTTATTTTGACTAAACTATGATAGTTAGATATATGCTGTCGCGGACTTTTATGTTTGTCTTCAAAAGACCTAAAAACCCGTAGTACATCATTTTGTTCTATTGCCAATAGTGTTTGCAGCGTAGGTACGCATAAATATTCGATTATTCGCCTCGTGTTACATATTCGATATTTTCACACGGATCCCTAATTTTTTTGAAAATAAAATATAGCGCGTTCAAACAAACAAACAAACAAACTCTTCAGCTTTATAATATTAGTATAGATTGAGCGGTCTTGATATTTTAGCACTGTTTCAACCGGTACCGGCAAACGAACGAGAAAGAGGGTAGACAGATTTGTCTGCTCTTAAATGACCTACCCGCAGTTCCTCAGTCTTCCCGTGATCATGGCGCTTGAAACAGTGCTGAAATATCGGGACCGCTCAATTAAAAATAATCGTGGTAAGAACCCGTTTAGTAATAGTGTAAGTGATAGGTAGGAATGGATTTTTTTTTGTAAAATTTCGTCAGTAACAGAAAGATCAAGTTGAAGTTGCATGTAACAATGTCTGAGGTTCTAATTATGGTATTAATCATACTCAATACTTTCATGCATTTTCAACGGGTTCTTACCACGATATTTCATTAATTGAGTTGTCTCGATATTTCAACGTTCTTGTAAACGTCATGATCACGAGAAGACTATATAGGTACTGCGGGTCGATTTAAGAGCAAACAAATCTGCCTACCTTCTTTCTCCAGTTTTTCGTAGTACCACTGGAACTCGAACTCACATCACGATACACCACACTCACTGTATCTACAAGACTCTCTGAGCATGAACCCTTAGTGACTGTTGTGTTTAGCATGAAAGTATTATAGAAACCGCGAGTGTCTGAATAAGTTTTAAACAATTCTCTCAATTTCAATTCTTTAAACAACTCAATTTTCAATATTGTATTCACTTACAACAATGACATCATACGCAATTATGTACCTAATTATTGTAAGCCTAAATTAGCACAACATGTCGGACATGACTAAAAAATACACAAGAGACAAATGTAATATTATTCACCTATGTTGATAATAAAATATTTTTGACTTGATTTGGATTCATTTTCAAAATATTTTAGCTTAATATTCGATTTCAAGGAATCTTTGTTTGCATCACTTACATTATTACTAAACGGGTTCTTACCACGATTATTTTTAATTGATAGGTCCCGATATAATCGTGGTAAGAACCCGTTTAGTAATAATGTAAGTGATGTAGATAACCGTAGTGTTTAAAGAAATTTTTTTTTACAGTTTTCACCCCTTTAGAAATCACCGATTGATATGAAATTTAACACACTTATTAGGGATCGATGACCATGCAATAATAAATTAATTGTAGTACGGGAGTCTGGAATTTATTCGGCAAGAATTTAGGGATTTAGTAAACTGGGTCAGTATGACATAATATGTGTATTGAATTGAAACTTTGCATGCTTGTGAAGGACCGATGACAATGCGCAATTAGTACTGGAGAGTAAGTTATTCTGAGATTCACCGAAGCGTCTCAGAGTAACGAAAAAGTGAATTTTACATAATTATCTTTATTTTTTGTTCTTGTAAGCAAATTACGATATAAAACTTTCTATGAGAAAATCACCGGATCTTAATCTGCGCCGAAGGTGAGGAGAAGTTGATCCGCACTAAGAATAAGAATAATTTATTGTCCAGATATGTGTTACAATATTTTAAACAGTTACATTAGTCCCCGCACTAGGACAGACCTGTATTGCGGGAGACCTGTACGATTATCTATCATGACAGTTAAAGATGAAACATTCTACAGACGACAATTAAAATCAGATAAGGGAAATTATAAAAAAAAAGTTCATAAAAAGTTAAATTTAAAACACAATAAAATTAAAAAGAAAAAGTAACAGTACCCAACGGCCAAGCTAACAATTAACTAATATCTCTTACCGTTGACACTCAGTGTCCAGCTCCCGCAGAAGATGAACTGCACTTTGTATGTTAAAACACAGCTGCCTAACGCCCGTTCGTAGTAGCCTGAGTGTCAGTGGAAATAGTTTACTCTCGTTTGATCTCTCGGCTTGTGTGATCTTGTCTCATGAACTCATTAGACTTTCGAATCGCCTCACCACATCTACAATAGTACGAAGTGGTCGTAGTTAATCCATTGAAATGTTGCCTTGCGAATGAAATGAAATACTTTATTTTCAACATTGATGACGTACTCATTCTTGTTGACGTCAAAAGTTAAAAGCTACCACCAGTTCGGACACAAAAAAATAATAATTATAGCCACCGTCCTGAGATGAACTGGCAAGAAACTTAGCGGGCATGTCTTTTTTTTGTATAATGATAATTTTTTTAAAGTATTTGTACAGAATTATACAATTTTACATGAAATATACAAAAAAAAATACGATAATGAAATGACCTTGGCGAGCAACTCATTCCCACTTTGTGCAATCGTCCAGGTAATCATTGACCTTAAGTAGGCTTTCTTGCACAGACGTTCTTTAATAGTTTTCTTAAACCTATGTATAGGTAGGTTTTGAACATCTTGTGGGATTTTGTTGTACAAGCATACAGACAAACACCTAAAGGACTTTCTTATTTTATGCAATCGACTCATCGGTAAATTTTACAAGTGCATTTTTTTTATGTGTAGCAGTGTAAAGCTAAAACCAAGTTTGTTAGGTCGCCACCCTTCAAGATGGCGGGCGTGGCAGTTAGTTGATTCCTCTAAAAAACGTAACGTAACTTTCAATGAACTGTTTGGTTTTAGAAAGACGAACCACAAAACCAACCAGCAATTACCGTCAATTTATTTCCGATAGACAAGCAATGGCATCCTTGTTAGGGCAATCATTCAAACGTTGTTTAAATTGGGCAATTCCATCGTTGTCTCAGATCTCGCCGCGGTAGCAAACAATTGTTTTATCTTTGATCTATGTGGGGATTGTCGTTGCCAATAATTAGTGAATAGATACTAAAGTAAACTGTAACTTTTATAGAACATAATACTCAACTCAAAAACTATTTTTTATTCGTATTACTTATTATACGTTTGCTATTAAATGTCGTGGTGGCCGTGTGGTTGAAGTGCTTGCCTTCCGTACGGGAAGTCACGGGTTCAAAACCAGCCGACTTGTACCTCTAAATCTAAATCTGCAAAAAGATTTATGTGCAATTTTTCACAACGCCACTCGCTAAACACGGTGAAGGAAAACATCGCGAGGAAATATATGCTGCATATTGGAAAATGATTATAAATACGTGAATATCCCACCACGCTGCATGCACGGCAAGCGTGGTGGACTATGGCTAACCTCTCTTCGGAGAAGACCTGAGCCCAATAGTGGGCAGTAATGAGTTGTTACAGTACAGTATTTATTTTATTACTTTGTAGTTGTTTAGCGGGTTCAAAACCGGCCAGCTTGTACCTCTAAATCTTAATATGAAAAATATTTATGTGCAATTTTTCACAACGCCACTGATTAAAAACGGTGAAGGAAAACATCGTGAGGAAACCTGCATGTCGGAAAAGGGTTCTAAAAATCCTTTGAAGATATGTGAAGTCCCCAATCCGCATTAGGCAAGTGTGGTGGACTATGCCTAACCCCTCTTCGGAGGAGACCTGAGCTCAGCAGTGGGCAGTAATGGGTTGTTACAGTACAGAACAGTACAGTTGTTTAGCACAGTGCCTGCGTGGTTGCACTTGATACTGTGTTTCGGTGCTGTCGACATTGCTGAGTCGGTAGCCGTCTCCTAGCAATGTTATTTAGATATAGTTTTAAGTTTACCTACTGTGTTTTGTAATTACATTCTATTTTCCAATAGAGATAGATTTTTAAACGCGGTTGCAACTCTCAGAAAATACCAAGAGTGCAGGGCGATCATCAAATGTTTTATTAAACAGCTTGTATGCGAAATGAAACGCACCTTCCATCTTTAGGATAATTACAAAATTACAATACTTATCTTGTGCTCCTACCACGTGACCCTGTATTGTTGTTTGTTTGGTTTTGGTCAAAATAATTTGACATTTTCATCTGATATTTTTTACATGCTAATAAGCTTAATTCTTCTGGTCTAAAGTCACCACTGACATGCTTAGATTCTTTTATATTTTCGCTAGAAAGTTTATAGATCATGACGAGCTATTAAAATTATACCTAGTAGTAGATAATAGTATAAAATCTTGCAAAACAAAGGAAAGTTGTCAGAGCTGAATTAATAGTGGATACTCGAAGTGTCCTATATCACACACACTGTTAATTAAAGACACTAGCTTCGGAAAACATAGCGAACAAGCACGACAAAGCAAAGAGACCGAAAGCACCTTTCCAAGTTTCCAACCCATTCATTTCCTTCATCCAAGTTCGGGTTTCCCACATACGCAACCTAAAGTCAAACAAACGGACGGACTCACACGCCCCGCTTGTAGGGTATGTGGGAACCTCCAACCGCTCACACTCAGCCCCGGCTGAGGCCAGAACACATCACGGGGTTTTGAAGGACGGCGCGACGTGTTACCGCACTACGGCACTCTTTTCCGTCGCGCCAACCGCCACAGATGACAATAGTTAAGAAACCTGGCAACTATACAAATCATAATAATATTATAAAGGCGAAAGTTTGTATGTATGGATGTATGTTTGTTACTCTTTCACGTAAAAACTACTGAATGGATTTGAATGAAACTTTACCACAATATAGCTTATACATCAGAATAACACATAGGCTACAATTTTTTAACCCCTTTGTAACGCAGACGAAGTTGCGCGGGTCACCTAGTATTAAATAAATACTACTTACCACGGTATTTCGATTCACCCTTTTAGCCAGCTTCTTATTCAAGTGGGCATTTTAAATTACTCTTTTAGAATTTGAACTCAGTCAAGGCACTGAGTAAATGTAAGTGTAAGGACACTTTTCATCCACTCAATCATCAACACTTAACCATTGTCAATTTGCCACAAAAAGCTATATATTATGCAGAATATCATATACTTTATGGTCTCGAAAAGAAAATGCCTCAAGCTAAAATATTATGTGAAAATTCATGAGCACTTATTAGATTATGAACTGGGTCTTTTTACGATCGAGATGAAGTCAAGTTAATCCACCAAGTGGTCGGGCTGTTATTAAACGAAGTACTGCCACTCGGTACATACAATATTTATACTTGTAATATAGTGTGACGACATAGGGCGGTAGGGTGTCTTAAGTTTTGTACAGGCTTAGAAAGTTTTGGAAGAAAATTTATATTTTTAAAAGAGATAATGAGTATCCACTTGTGTGATATGAGATATTCACCTTATTGTTTGCAATAACTGTATTGAAAATAACTAAACTTTTTAGGTGCAGCGTAGACAGTCCCACAAGGTGACCGATGACCTGGTCAGGATAGCGGGAGGTGGCTGGATGCGGACAGCGCAGGACCGGTCGTTGTGGCGGGGTTTGGGGGAGGCCTATGTCCAGCAATGGACGTCTATAGGCTGATGATGATGATGAAACTTTTTAAACCTATTTTGAAGAGGAGGATGTAAATAGTGCAATGGTACTATGGTAATGTAATGGGATTAAAGATAAGTACAATGATGAGCACATCATTTTCGAAATTCCAAATGAAATTCGAAATATTCTGGCACTGGAGGTAAAAATTATAACATTCTTGTTTGCTATGATAGGTACCATACTAATAAATTTGTTTTTTATTTATTTAAATAATATTATTTATTTTTCACCTTCGCAAACTTCACTTTACGACGTCTTCTGATATATTTATAAAATAAAAGGATATCCACTGGTAAGATTTTAAACAGTTTAAACGTAAACGAAAATGTGGTCGTACAATAAAATACAAAGAGTTTTTAAAATTTCGTAGGAAATTCACAAATATACGGTTCTTATTGTTGTATATTTCACGTAGTAACTATACCACAAATAGCAGTCGCCCTACAATCCCGGAATAGTCTCAGTAAGTCCTGCAACACACAAACTCAGCAATAAGCCATGTTGTCTTAGGACGCAGTGCAACCCACTTTGTAACGTAATCACATTAGGTAACACAACTACGGGTTATGTGTACAATAAAAACTGTGTGGTTACCTGAAAGACAGTTTCGGATTCATTTAAATATTTTATAAACTACTCAAAGAAAATTACAGCTAAAGCTTTTTTTATTGATATAACTAGAAGATTAAAGAGCCAATTACAAGTTTCAACAGTTTAGAAATTGACAGTGTTTATTAAAACTCAATACATTTTTAGACTAGCTAAGTGCGAGTGGGATTCGCGTAGGAAAGGTTCCGTGCCATTATCTACAACTTACCTAGCCTAATAAATTAAAGTTAAACCTATGTAACCTAACCTTTTATTTAATTACAACAAAAAATATATATATATTACTAGCTGGCCCACACAACTTCGTCTGCGTCACATAAGGAAATTTTGTCACCGTTTAAACCTTCCCTGGACTTCTACGAATATTTCACGATTAAAATAAGCCAAATCGGTTCAGTCGTTCTCGAGTTTTAGCGAGACTAACGAACAGCAATTCATTTTTATATATAAGAAGTTTTAAATAGTTAAAGCGTCTACCTGCCACCGTTATTCAAATTTGTTGTATAACCTTAAAAATACACACAAGATAAAAAAATATATATATATTTTAAAGTAATTATCAGTTTTATAATAATTCCGTACGATTTTTGTACACGCTAGACAGTTTCCTTGCAGTATTATCGTTAATTTTGGCATTACATGGCACTACATGGCATGGTATTACATGGCCGTTGCAAAAATTCACGTGTTTTGGTGAACACTTACCACTACTAGGTGTTAGCCTTTGTTATCTATGCCTTAATCTTTGAGTTATTTTCTCTATGACCAAATGCTTAGGGTCTTTCTCGTGACTGCATCATGAAAGACCTCCTTGAGGATGACATTTGATTCGATTATTTTTTTTTGCTCTTTCATTTTATTTATCTGTATGATAAAAAGTGAAACGTCATAGAGACAGCATGGAACAATGCTAGATCAAGAAAAGTAATGTTACATACCTAGTAGGACGTAGGAACCATCTTATTTCGAAAATCCATGAAATTAAATACGTGATTATCAACATAGATAAAGGACCAAACTCGTTGATGTCATAAAACTCATAAAGCTACAACTAGTTCGGAAAAAATATATCATATTTTTCCAATATAATAATAGGTTGTCAAATATCTCCCTTCCGCTTTTTTGCTCTTTATTCAATGCTTTATAAAAGGTGTCCAAACTAATCATGCGTCGTTTTGTAGGTTATGTGTCTTTTCGCCTTTCAAATTATGTATAGTATTGCCAGATACGAGCTCTGTAGAGCGTTGTACATAGCCGCGAAATTCAAAAGACAAAAGAGGCGGAAGGGAGATATTTGACAACCTATTATTTAACTTACACTTACATAACATATTTTTAGCCCTGTCCTGAAAAGAACTGTCTGAAGAAACTCGATTCGTTTTAAATTTAATTTAATTATCTGTAATTTTTGCACATGCACATGGCTTGTTCTATTCTCATTCTAACAGACATTTCCTTATCTACATTGTATTTGCGCATTAATTCTAACTACATAGTATATCATCCCACGCCTATTGTCATCGTCAGATCATATGCATTTCTGTTCGGAAGATGAATACGTTAATCTCCATACTGTGGACAGTTTTGATTCGTGTTCATACTTCAAGAGCAAGCAATTGTCGCTACCGCTTCTGTTAAACGCTTGCTTCCTGCTTGTCCATGATGTAAGGTGGAAGAGATTGACGATTTTAAAGAATTCAAAAGAGTGGCCCGTAGATGGTGACTTTCCTATGATCTCTAAAAGTTCATTAATACTTACAATCAGATAGTTCTTTTTCTCATCTGCCTGTGCATTGTTAAATTCAGCTTTAGGTACTTGTTACCTCCCAAGACCTATTTTAAGATCAGTCGCAAGATCAGTCCCAAGATCTGTCTAATAGTACAGGATGGACCGGTAACTTACTAGAGGAGGCGGGATGGATCGGTCATTGTGGCAAAATTTGAGGAAGTTTGGAAATCTACACAGTTTGGAATGATGAAGATGATGAGTTTAAGTAGGCAGTAGTAAATTCTACGCCTATGCCTATCTATAGAATAACGATAACCGCCATCATTGGTGCAAGTATTATCATTGGCATTACAGATATAAAGTATACCTACTCCGAAATTAAAATGAAATTGTCACAAAAAGTTGGTCCACTTTTTTACTAACCAAACTGTAGATTGTAACGTTATTTCTTATGACTTATACCAAACGTAGACTCACAAACCGTAGCAGCCCACGTTGCTTAGCTCACGTTCAACGAATTTTAGTCATACCCGCACTTTTTCCTGCAAGATAACACATGTAATCCACACCCTTCTTTTACGTACTCTCTTGTGAGTCATCCAAGTGTGACTTCAATTGAGTTTCCTTTAATATGACTGAAATAATGTACCTAAAAATAGTGATAGCATCCGATAACATCAGCGCTATGTCCCTCTTAAAACGAGCTTTTAGAAAAGTCTCGTATAATCTAATTTGGTAACGCTGCCTGCTCTTTCTAAACCAAACTGTGGGACAGTGTTAGTGTAAGCTAATAACTACGAGTTATTCATGCTATGATCTAGTTTTTCTTATCTTAAAGTCGTTTAAATACTACGTATTGTATGATTTATAAAATAAAACATGCTTGGTTATCAATGTTTTTCTTAGAAAATGATAAACAATACGACGACAAACAATAAAAGTAAAAAGTAAAAAAAAGTAAAAAATCTTTATTATCAAAATAACAACACACACTTAAGGAATTAACAATGGACCCCGCACTAGGTAATACCTGTATCGCGGGAGACCGATACGATTAACAATAATAAGTACACAGAGGATTAGAAACAGGCAGAGTGAAATAATAATTCTAGGTATAAAATAGTTACATATTTTTAAAGAAACAAAAACCAAAACACCAAGAAACAACTTCATGATTAACTTGAATTGTAAAAAAAAAAAAAAAATATTATACACCGAAGACTAAAATGAGATTTTCCGTCTCGTCGTAGTCGAAAGGCAACAGCCATTCCCGAACCTTTTTTTTTTATCATTTGAATGGAGAGACACAAATCCAACTTGCATCTCAACATAATGCGCTTGTAAATAAGAGGGGCCATAAAAGTGCCAAAACGTCTTGCAAATGCGGTTTTTCTCTGAGGAATTGCTACAGCAAAGCGACGAGAGGATGATGGACAATAACATTTAATATTAAAGCTAAACTATTCTTACTAGTTATATTGGTATCCTAGAAATAGGACGAGAAAACCAGGCAGACAGTTTCGAAGATATAAAGGCAATAGCAGGAAAGACATGGACTAGGAGAGCGCTACACCGAGCAGAGTGGAAAGAGATGGCCTTTGCCAAAGCTGGGCAAACACGAAGTTGTCGGTGTCAACGACTCATCATAGTCACTCATTTAAAGTTTTGTAACTTTTGTCTGAATAAAGGCTTACATTATTAATACTAGTTATACACAGAGATATAAAATATACAGAGATAATATTGTAATAATTGTCTTGTCTTTAGATCTACTGAACAGATTTCGAAAATTATATTGTTAATGGAAAGATACATTATTTGTGAGTGTGATAAGCTATAATTTAAATTAAAAAGTGGTAAAACATTCCTTCTTTAGTGGCGTAGGACAGTTAGTTATTACTAAGCTATACTTACTAAAAGCAATAAAAAGAACAGATCATACTATTTTTTTTTTATTGCGTGATAGATAAATGAGCCTACGGCCCACCTGATGGTAAGCGGTCACCGTCGCTCATGAACCTCAGAGAATGCCAGGGCTCATTTAAGAGCAGACAAATCTGTCTACCCTCTTTCTCGTTCGTTTGCCGGTACCACTGGAACTCGAACTCACATTACGACATACCGTACCGGCAAACGAACGAGAAAGAGGGTAGACAGATTTGATGACAGAAATGACCTACCCGCAGTTCCTCAGTCTTCCCGTGATCATGGCGCTTGAAACAGTGCTGAAATATCGGGACCTCTAAATTAAAAATAATCGTGGTAAGAACCCGTTTAGTAATAGTGTAAGTGATATAGATAACCGCGAGTGTTTAAAGAAATTCTATTGCTACATGACATCTAGGATCTTAAAAGCTTGTAAAAAAGTTTTCTTTAAAATAAACTATTTGTCAAAATCGACTGCATGCGACTACAGTGTGCGCAGACCTTAAGTTTCTATGACTACATTACCGCAACAGTCATTTCCGTAATACTGTACTGTACTGTACTGTACCAACCCATTACTGCCCACTGTTGGGCTCAGGTCTCCTGAGAAGAGGGTTTAGGCATAGTCCACCACGCTTGCCCAGTGCGGATTGGGGACTTCACATATCTTCAAAGGATTTTTAGAACCCTTTTCCGACATGCAGGTTTCCTCACGATGTTTTCCTTCACCGTTTTTAGCCAGTGGTGTTGTGAAAAATTGCACATAAATCTTTTTCACATTTAGATTTAGAGGTACAAGTCGGCCGGATTTGAACCCGCGACTTCCCGTTCGGAAGGACGCGCTTCGACCACTCGGCCACCACGACTGTAATACATAAGTACATAATACTACGTGTTTCAACAGTTCGACAGATTTTTTGTCATTTTTTCCTTATTATGTTTCCCTTTGAGTTATTTTTAGTTTAATTGCCAAAATATCATTTGTTGTTTACTGTTTAGGCGTAATCAGTATTCGGTGTATGTTTTTGATGTAACCACGTTCCTATAGCGAGCTGAAGCTTCCGGTGGTTGTCAAAGAACGAAAATTTAAAATGGACACTTTTTAAGTCGAACGTAGATACTATTGACTGCAGGACTAATTGCCTAAAATGGCAATAGGGTGACACTTATGTCTAGTCATTTTATATATTTGAGGGTCGTTGATAGTATAGTTACTTTGATGATAACCCAAAACACTCATTCAAAAAACCTTAATACGATGCTGGTCACCACAGCAAAAATAATAATTTGCAACCACACTTCTCTGATTCACATTGAGAACTTACTATGTTGATATTGATAGAGTTTAAATAATTTACGTTACTATAAAGTTTTAGCAGAGCGCAGATTTAAAAAAAATACATTAAGAAGCAGTTGGTCCAAGAACTTCAGAATGGCATCAAAAGCATGTATTTTCTCAAAACAGCTGTTCCTGGTTTTCAATTCAATTATTATGATATTTTCAAATTACAGACTTTGTCAGCCGCGATAACCACGACCCTTCTGACCTTACGAGTTCTTTGTCCGGCGCCTGTGCATTTTATAAGCCAATAGAGGTCGCCCAATAATCGCAATCATACGCAATCGCCAATCGTTCCGTAGTCCAGTTGGCCGCCAACCCGCGAGTCGTGAACACGTTAGCGCGCGGTTTTAAAAACAATTTTAATCGTTTTAAATCTTTTTCATAACAAAATGTTGATTTTCGTAGCTGTAGCTGTGCTTCTGGCCGGTGTTGACGCCAAAATGTATAGTGATTGCGGTAAGTATTCTTTTTTATTTACCCTCATTACACATGTTTGAATTTTCAACGTTTGAGTGCAGTACAAAAGCGTAATAATAGTGTAAACGAATACGCATTTAACAGTATTCTCTGGAGTTTTGTAATTGCGATTTATTTATACGAGAGATAACATTATTGATAGTTTTAGTTTAAAGGGCAACCGACAAAGATAATTGTATATCGACCTCAAACCTCGCTTGCAAGATGCACTGTTTGGCCCTGTAAAATGTACTTAGTTATTGTTCTATACGTTGAAATTACATGTACATGAAGTCTCCAAGATAATTCCTGTTGAGTTGTTTTTTTCTATTTATTGACAAACAATTGTGACCGCTTCTCGTCATGTAGCTTATAAAATTGACTACGACTTTGTCACTTTATACATGTTATCATTTGAATTGTTTTCTTTCTGAAAAAGCTCAATATAATGTTATTTTATGAAGTTCTAACAGTGCCACCTCTATAAAAAAATCTTCTTTGTCCTTGTTGGAAAATGCGTTTTAATGATTTCCTAGAACAAGAACAGTTTCTTCCCTAATCATTCTATTTAGATATTTTTTCATTGACGATATCTTATTTATTGGAACGAAGTTCCTTATCGCGCATTATCGAAAGGGGGCTAGACGGAAAGAAATCTTACGAAAAGTTGTCACGACACTTTTTTGTTTTAGATGATTATCGCTAGATGGCGCTGTGATAAAAATCATTTAAAACACGTTCCTAATCGCGCGTTACGTTAGGCAAAAAAAATAATAAGATATCTTTTAATCGAAAGGGACTTCGTTCTATTCGGGTGTCCCATATCACCTCTCAAGTTTTTTTTATTTAATACTTTATTATACACTACAGAGAACCAACAAATTATAAAAACACTATACTTAATTGAATAATGTCAACGATTATTTCATGTAGTTTCTCGTTGATAACAAGTCTCAGTGACCCCAGCTCGATTTTACACTCAGTAATTGTTTGATGACTATGATAAAAACATAGTTTTTAATTAATAAAAAATTAACGGCACAATGGAAATAATCACAACGACCGCAATCGAGGGTATAGTGCTTAAACCCAATAAGTGTCAAAACAATCTAAAAATGCTTTTTTAGTCTATCTTGATCAGTTCTCTCTTTCTAGTAATGTAATCAAATAAGTAGAATTCAATGTAAAGAAAGTCAGTTGACGTAAAAACCCAATAAATTACCATTGTTTAGCTTGTTTAGAAACTTTAACTTTGAACATCTCGAAAGTAAAAATTGTACACTTATTGGCTTTTAGCACTATACCCTCGCAATATTTAATCGAAGAAGCTAAAGAGCTTATGTTGGATGCTATGGATCCAATAAAGAAAAGAGTTATCGTTTGTTAAACTTTATAATTCATTGAAACAATGAAAAATTATAAAATTATAAAACATGACTACTCTCCTATATGGCTAGAAGCAGAAGTGAAATTTGACATAGCGCGAGACAGAATTCGCGCTATGGAAAACAAAAAAGTTTGAATACAAAATAAGTATAAAAAGTTTTGTATGTTCATGATTGGACAGCTTAGAATAATAATAATAGAGAGCATAAATACATTAAATACTGTAACCCTCTGTACTGTAAGAAATACAGTATTTCTTTTATATTTTAAACCCATCGGCGATCCGAAGAGCCATTCCTTAACTCAAAAAACTCTGATTTTCGATAACAACAGTTCCTAATACTTTCATGCATTTTCAACGGGTTCTTACCACGATATTTAGTTAATTGAGTTGTCTCGATGTTCAGAGTCTTGGAGATACAGTGAGTGTGGTGTGTCGTGATGTGAGTTCGAGTTCCAGTGGTACTACCCAAAAGCGAACGAGACAGAGGGTAGACAGATTTGTTTGCTCTTAAATCGACCCGCAGTATCCAGTCTTCTCGTGATCATGACGTTTGCAACAACGTTGAAATATCGAGACAACTCAATTAATTAAATATCGTGGTAAGAACCCGTTGAAAATGCATGAAAGTATTATAGAAAACCGCGGGTGTCTGAATAAGTTTATAACAGTTCCTAATATAATTTCTCTGCGAAATAGTTTATGAAAACTGCTACCTAATTGCATTTGACACTAGTTCCTCAGCAATCACGCGTTTTTGGAACAATAATTGTTAATCGCAGAATTATAGAGTACTGGGCCCGCGCTTCGTCTGCGTCACTTTCAATTAAAAGGTAGCCTACGTTCTTTCTCAGGGTCTAAAGATTGTCTGTACCAAATTTCATCTCAAAATCGGTTGAAAGGTTTAAGCGTAACAAACAGACAGTCACTTTCGCATTTTTGATTAGTAGGGATGAAGACTGTCTTCGCACGATGTGTCCTATCACTTCAAGGACAATTATTTGTTAACTACAATACAGTCCCGCCGACCGAGAGAGCCGGTGGCCGTATTCGCCGGCGGCTACCGGTTCGGCGTCCGGGGACGGAGCGACGGGAAAGAATGCCGATGGCGTAACGCGTCGCGCCGTCCCTCCAAACCCCGTGCTGGGTTCTGGCCTCAGCCGGGGTTTGGACGCTGAGTGTGAGCGGTTGGAGGTTTTAGTGCGGTTCAACTCCCACATACCCCGCCCGCGGGGCGGGCGGGGATCCGGTGATTTCCTCCAACTGAAAAAAAAAAAAAAAAAAAACTACAATACAGTGATGTATATTTACCGAATGTAGCTATAATAAATAAAACTGTGTATTTAGGGGTCAAACTACACCTGTGCTAACAACAGCATGATTTATTATTGAAATGCAAGAATTGCGACAAACTCATGTAAAATATAATTTTATGCATCGTAGGAGTGTTTGAGAATAAACTGATTTATTTGGTAATCATCATCATCATTCTCAGCCTGTAGACGTCCTGTGGACATAGGCCTCCCCCAAAGATTTCCAATGCGACCGGTTCGTAGCGGCCTGCATCCAGCGTGTTCCTGCGATCTTAACAAGATCATCCGTCCACCTTGCAGCTGGTCGTCCCACACTGCGCTTGCCTTGACGTGGGCACCACTCCAGAACCTTCGTGCTCCAACGGGCATCGGTTCTACGTGCTATGTGGCCCGCCAACTGCCACTTCAACTTGCTTATTCTTTGGGCTATGTCAGTTATTTGGTAATACAAGGTCGTAATTAAATTAATTAATGTAGTAGTGAACTGACAAGCTCTAGATTCTTTATATTTCATAATTCAGAATATATACCTACCAAAAAAAAAACGATATGCTAGAAAAACTCAACAGGCAAGAAACTCAGCGAGCGAACTGACATGTCTTCTGACGTCAACAACCATGATCATTTTTCAATACCGTTGAGAATAAATAATTTCATTTCATTCTAAAAGATCCGAAGAACCAATGGCCGCCATTTCCAGTGTCAATTTATGTAACTTCAATTATTAAATACTACATTTTCCAATTCTTAAAATGTTAAAAGTTAACTTATAGCCATAGTCCATACACCCACTCGTAGAATAAAACGATGATCTTCGATCAAATATACCAGATACACAATTCGAGTGTAAACTTCTTTAAACGGGGCTTGAAGAAAGTCCTTAAGGCTGTAGGTAGCGACCCCGAAGTGTCCTCTGACATTGCAGAGGTCCATGAGCAAAGGTAACAACTTACGATCAGGTGAACCGTTAGCTCGACTGCCTAAAAAAAAACAAATCACCAACACTACTACAATAAAAAATGGGTAGACTCGATGACCGTGTGTTGTGAAAAGCAAGCTGTAAAAATGGAGTAGTTAGACATCGATCGGATCGGATGGATTCTGTGTCGCTTAAGATTTAAATAGTCTTAAACTGACGTTTCTTAAAACTCTTGATTGATGACAGACACTATTTTATACTGTTTTGTTATGTGTATCTAGTAATATTAAATCAATGCTGATGATACACTAAATATGTCTTGTTCTTCGTTTTGAAGGGCGTCGACTGGACCAGTATCCCAAGGGACGCTGCCCCGGGGCAAAACGCTCGTTCTTTTATTTATGAAGCATCCGATATACCACTTAAATAGATTCATGAAAATATGAAATATTATGTTGTGTGAATTTAGTGTTGTGTCAAACTGAATTTTTGAGTAGTTTTCATATTGTTTTTAAAAGAAAAACGACTGTTATGTATGTGTAGTGTTTGCGTGTGTGTTTGTTGTAGCTCCCAAATTGACGGTCTGATTTTGATTTAGTGTTTCGTTTTTAATGTAAATTGTAAGGAAATTTAGCTAACGTTTAACAAAAATATGCTCCGAGGATTTTTTTTCCACAATATGGGTGTCAGACGTCCTGGCAAGATCATGAGTGATCCCACTTACCGTCATCTACACCGTCGGCTAAAAATTACCTACGTTTGATTACATTTCCACAGAGAAACAGTTTTATTAACTTGTTCTAATTCTTAAAGTGATTTTAAAGTAACTTTGAAACTTGTTATTTTAATTAATCACCTATTTTATTACCGATCTAAAAACGAGTAAAGACATTACTTACTTAGTTTAATTTTATTGTTAACTATTACTATGCTATTTAAGTATGCTATCCTAGTTCTAGGTGTATCCTCATTAAATTTTTTTGGGTAATTTACCGTGCGTGTGTGTGTGTTTTTTTTTTCAAGAAATATGAAAATAATACCTACTTGAATTATTCTTCGAATATCATACTGGCCCTTTTATAAGGAAAAACTATCAATGAAAAAAAAAATATGCAATTTACGAAGATTCCTCTCAATAGTTACATTTTGTAAAAGTATTATGCATTCCAAAGGTTTATAAAACATGCATTTACAAAGTAAACAACACAATCATACGACTCGGTCACTGTATTTAAACGTACAAAGAACTCCGGCAGTAGGTACACATTACATACATCCTCATACATTTCCTTCCTACATAGGACAAGGTGACTACATAAACTTAAGGAAATATAACATATTCATTATACCACACATGGTCTATTAATGATATACAGGGTGGATCAGTAACTTTGGACAATCTGACGTGGCGTGAATAACCTATTGAAATAAAACTTAGAACCACTTTTATTTAAGAAATTGGATAAAAAAAAATTTCATCATAGTATGAAAGTCCGCAACGATAGTCTTACGTTTTCCATACAATGTTAGAAAAAAAAGTATAACCGATCTAAAAAATAAAAATGGTAAATTCATTGTACCGAACAAAACAGTACAAAATAGTACTTTTATGCAGTATTATCGGGTTCTTCGGGTCTTCTCGTGATCATGACGTTTGCAACAACGTTGAAATATCGAGACAACTCAATTAATTCAATATCGAGGTAAGTACCATGAAAGTGCCTTATGTAGAAAATCGCGAGTGTCTGAATAAGAGTACAAAATAGTGTCTACAAACAACATTACCGGTAGTAAACAAAGTATTTTACAAAATGACTCTTCAGAGCCTTCAATTTAAAACAATATAAAACTTATAGACTACAGGCCCATGAAGAAAAATTATGGGTCATTTGAACCACCAGGTGACCTATCTAAAACGAAATTCTAGCATAAAATAATAAGATTCAGTACTATGCCGTCACTTGTAAGCTGTCCAACTGAGTGCAGGTGACAAAACTGTTGGGCCACAAAGTCGGATTTTTTTTTTAATTTTCGACAATTACCGGGGTATATTTAGTCATTTGATTTTGTACGGCATCTGTTTCATATTATTTAAATACTGCTTGTAATCCATTATTCCTCAACGCCGTACAAAAATCATGCGACAAGGGGAAAAAACGATGGTTGCAATCCCCTGCACTCAGTTGGACAGCTTACAAGTGACGGCATAGTACTGAATCTTATTATTTTATGCTAGAATTTCGTTTTAGATAGGTCACCTGGTGGTTCAAATGACCCATAATTTTTCTTCATGGGCCTGTAGTCTATTAAACGACAGAAAATCTATATTTTGCATTTTAGATGTGTAATTTCGAAGTAAATAAGATTAAAAAAATATACATAGTGATAATATTATACGCATAAAATTATATAATGAAAATGGTTTTAGTGCACAAAATAAAAAAAAATGACATTCAACCTTAATAACTATTTTAAATTACTTTTTTATGTGTTAAAAAAGCGTAAATTTTCAATAAATTTTAAATTAGTATAATCCAATCTTTATCATAATATGCCACGCCAATATTCCGAATTGTTTCATACGAGTCTCAAAATAAATACGATTTAAAGTTACTAAATATTTGTTTAAAATCAAATATAGCGTCAATGAACCAACCTCATTAGCCGATTACAGCTGTTTTTGATTCAATAATTAATTTATCAACACTGTTAATAATTTAACAATGATAACTTACATTTTTAAAAATCAATTCAACTGATTTATTTTTGAGTAAAACTATTCTCTTTATTAGATCTGTTCATTGTCACGTAAACAGATGACCTACTGGGCCACCTGATCGTTATTGGTCACTGTAACACCAAAGTGTAACAGGTTAAACAAGGCTTGTAAAGAACCATAAAGATAGGTAGTAGGTCCAAAAAGTCTATGAGTGACTCGTCTGCCTACATGGCAATTAAAAAAAAAATTGAGAGGTGTCAAGGGACACCCGGATGGAACGAAGTTCTTTTCGATTAATTAGTGAGGGAATTGTAATAAAATATTTTGATCACAGCGCCATCTAGCATTAATCATATAAAACAAAATAAGGAATTGTTTTAAAAGATTTTAATCACAGCGCCATCTAGCGATAATCATGTAAAACAAAAAAAGTGTCGTGACAACTTTTTCATAAGAATTTTCGTCTAGCCCCCTTTCGATAACGCGCGATAAGGAACTTGGTTCCAAAACTCATATCATGAACAAGTACACCAGATCTACAAATTTCATAACAATTGTATCTAAAATATTACCTCCAACTGGAAACTGATGGATGAAATGAAATTAATATATTTTTATTACAAACATGAAAACGACCGACTTCCATTTCTCAATCATAGCACAAAAACTACCAGTCAGATCTTTATCAAATTTATACGAGATGATGCTTAAAATGTCTGCTTTCTAACAAAAGAATCGAAACAAAAGAACATCGAAATCGGTTCATATAAAAAAGAAATACATGCGAAAACGCCTAGCAAATCGTAAAATTTTGTCCGTTAAATGCACATTTTTTAACACAGATCCAAAAGCACTAGTTCGATCTTTAAAAAAAAAACAATGGGACCTAAGTTCAGCCATCATCTTTCATTTGACCCCAGAATCATTCCGGAACAAATACAAAAAATAAATAAAAAATACAGACGAATTGACTACCTCCTCCTTTTTGGAAGACGGTCAAAAATCAATTAACCATTAGTGAGTAGTGTTTATCACTCTACAGATCTTGTTGCACAGTCGTTAGGTTTTTAAATGACGTTCAGTTTTACGAGCTCGTCGACTCATCTAATGCAATTAAAATAACATTAGATGATTGTTTAACTCGATTATAAACAGGTGATTCGTATCTCAAAGCGGAAGAGCTGTTAGTAATCACTTTCCGCGTTCAGTTATAGTCCATTATTGTTGGAGTTCCGTAGGCTAAACTAGGAGCCCATATACAGGGTGATTTCCTAGTGAGGGTACATATTGAAGGTCATGGTAGCTGATGGTTATATACGACCAGTAAAAATATTATTACCAAAGAATATGGCTTAATGCCTTTGTAATCACAACTTAAAAATATCTAAAATTCTTGCAAAATGATGGTTTTTCGACAGCTGATGGGTGTGGCGGAGGTGTTGGGTGCGCGAGATCACTAGAGGTCATTAGTCAACACTCTTTAAGCCGAAATTGTTTATTTTTGAGGTAGTTTTGTCGAATTTAGATTAAAAAAAAAAGTATTTTGTAATTTTACCTACTTTTGGTAATATTCCGTATTAGAACAGCCATCATCACCCTCCTGCAATATGTACCCTCTCTAAAAAATCACCCTGTATAGTTTAGTCGTGTCTGCTAGTCCTTGGGTACGTTCCATAGTAAACTAAAGGAGCAAGAAACGTTTAAATTGAGTTGAAATGTTTTGTTTTACTCTTAAAATGGATGGAGTTGTAAAGATAGCTCGGAACCCTACACTGCGCACCTAATTTATGTGGTTATATTACTTTAGACATAACTTTAAGTTGAAATTAAGATGCGTCAGACATCTATCCTGATTAATAGATGTTCAAATTTAAAGCCCTAATAAGAATACCTACGTGCTATGTGCAAATAGAAAAACACTTGAGAGGTGACAAGGGACACCCGGATGGAACGAAGTTCCTATAATAAGAGAGAGACAGACGTTTTAAACTAACTAATTATTGTAACTTAAATAAAATGTTTTGATCACAGCGCCATCTAGCATTAATCATATAAAACAAAATAAGGAATTGTTTTAAAAGATTTTAATCACAGCGCCATCTAGCGATAATTATCTAAAACAAAAAGTGTCGTGAAAACTTTTTCATAAGAATTTCCGTCTAGCCCCCTTTCGATCACGCGCGATAAGGAACTTCGTTCCAACAAGAAGCTTAGGTTAAATCTGGTTACGTTTGTCGAAAATTCAAACTGCATGCTACCTAACATTGTAGAACCATAGTCGTATATAATATACCCGCAGTCATTCTTCCTGTCCACAACTCAACTGTCATTGGATGAGTCAACGGAAACATCAGATATCATTGTTGTTCACACAATGGTTCATCCGATGATACGTGTAACACGGTGTCGAAATTCAATGATTTGGTACATTGACTCTATCGTCAACAACTGGTGCGGAATACCTACTTTTAAAACATGGACCAATTATGTGACCGTGAAGAGTTTCACTTCCGGAATCTTCATGTTCTGATATTTTGTTTTTCGTATGGAATACTTTTGAAACATGAACAGTAATTAGGAGAGTAATTGTACTGTACATGATATTACCAGGAAGCTGTTTTCCGTAACTTGTTTTCCTTGTAACTCATTAAAATCCACGTAAAAGATTTTCTCTGTATTTTACAAGATACGATACGAATAAGAGATATAGAAGTCGTGGTGGCCTAGTGGTCGAAGCGCTTCCTTCCGAACGGGAGGTCGCTGGTTCAAAACCGGCCGGCTTGTACCTCTAAATCTAAATGTGAAAAAGATTTATGTGCAATTTTTCACAACACCACTGGCTAAAAACGGTGAAGGAAAACATCGTGAGGAAACCTGCCTGAAAAGGATTCTAAAAATCCTTTGAAGATATGTGAAGTCCCCAATCCGCACTGGGCAAGCGTGGTGGACTATGCCTAATCCCTCTACTAAGGAGACCTGAACCCAACAGTGGGCAGTAATGGGTTGGTACAGATACGAATAATGCTCGACTAAGGTTAGGTCGTTCTAACGTTCCCTCTTGTTTAATACTCCTAGGAACTTACATTCCTGAAATATACGCAGGCAAATTCTGTTCTCGGAGAGCTATGACATGTCCCTCTTTAAATGAGCTTTAAGAAAAGTACATTATAAGTAGGCGATAGATAACCCCTCAATGATCATTGCCGAGGTTCGTGAGTGACGGTAACGCGCACAACTTTTTCTGCATCACAAAGGGCAGGTTCAGACAGCATATTTTGCGATGTAGGCGTAGTGATATTGACGACACATCGACCCCTCTCTCTGTGTTTCTCTACTATAAATAAATAAATAAAAATAAAAAAGCCTTTATTATTTCCTACAAGTAAATATAAAAAACGTAAAGTAAAAAAAATATAAAACAATGTAAATAACATAAAAAGACTATTTTGCAGGAACCCCTCCGCAGGTGTAGGCCTCCTCCAAAGAAATCCAAGTCTATCTATCTTGTGTTGTCTGCATCCAGTTTAGACCGGCTGTTTCTCTACTATCTATTATGCATTTATTAAAACACATGAACATTATTTTTGAATCACTCAATGTATTAAAAAAGTCGTATCAAAATCTATTGCGCATTTTTAAAGATTTAGGCATACATTTAGCCCTTTCACGCGCATGGGAAATATTTTCCCTTCTACAAAAATCGTTATTGATTATTATTGAGTCGATATTTTTTTAATGAATGTCTAACGTAGGTACGTTGTGTTAATATGTTTCCCATGAAATTAATAGGAAAATTAAATTTGTACACCCTAAAATTTTTTTCTAGTGATATCTCTTACTTTACAGAATAACTTAAATATTGTGTAGTATTCGCATATTTAGTCTCAGCCATCTTATTGTCCTGAAAGGGTTAAACAGACCTTAAGCGTAAAGCGACTTCGTTAAACTATGTTATAATGATGATGAATATGACTGACATTCATAAAGTATAGGAAAACGACTTGCTCTAATTGAAATTATCTATTTCCAGGTTCAAAATTAGCTACAATTCACAGTGTGACCGTGAGCGGATGCAAGGATACAGCTAAACAATGTACGCTCAAGAGAGGTACTGACGCTACTATTGGAGTGGAATTCACACCAAGTAAGTTTCATACATTGTTTTTTGATGTTAAATGGTTGTGTTGATGGTAAAACAGTCCCTTGAATGAACTTCACTTAGCCAGTGCCTGGTAATTTACCGAAAATTTTCTCAATTTTTAAATAAGGTAGTCCTTAAAGAAAAATAATTAAGAGGTGTCATGGGACACCCGAATACAACGAAATTCCTTTCGATTAAAACATATCTTATATTATTTTTTCCTAACTTAACGCGCGATAAAGAACGTGTTTTAAAAGATTTTGATCACAGCGCCATCTAGCGGTAATCATCTAAAATAAAAAAGTGTCGTAACAACTTTTCGTAAGAATTTTTTCCGTCTAGCCCCCTTTCACAACGCGCGATAAGGAACTTCGTTCCAAAACATTCGTCAGTCAGTCGTTTTCCTTTTTGTAATAAAAATATTATTATGGTTGATATGCACTAATGAGACTGATTGTACATGCTAAACGAGAAATCAGCACTCCAGATAATATATTGTGTTATTCATGATTTAATTCCACGTCTACTGTTAATTCCAGCGCAAGACGTGTCCAGTGTAACGACAGAAGTGCACGGTGTCATCATGGGTATACCCATACCGTTTCCGCTTCCGGAACCAGACGCGTGCAAGGACAACGGGCTCAGTTGTCCACTTAAGGTAATAACATCTCCTTTTTAATAGAAGTGTAGGGACGGTTGCATGCTTGCACTTTTTTATACAAGTAGCAATATATAAGTGCAGTGCGAAGCGCGACTCCCCAGTCGTTCCGTTAAGAGCATAGCGTACGCTCACGTCCACACATTATTATATTTGTAATCATATTCTTTATTGTATATTGTAAACAGTGACAATAAATAATGATAACTAGAGTCAGTTGTTCATTTTAATTAAATGGTATCTACCAAATAGATACTCAAGTAATTTATAAAGGGATATCTCTTTCCGCTACAAGAGATACCCTAAAGTGGTGACCCCGACGTGATGGCCCTTTCAAAGTAATTAAAAGGAGGGACAAAACCTTTTTAATTCAGTTAGGTAATAGAAAGGCAAACATCTCGATCGATCGCCTAAAAGCCGCATATATAATTAGCGAGGATGTATCAAAAATACCCCGTATCACACCGAAAACTGCAGACGACTTGCCCACACAACAAGTTCAGCAAAGAACGCGAAGTGGTCGATTAATTAGATTACCAGTTCGTTTTCAAACCTAAGTGTTCTTTGTTATTTAAGTGATATATGTTATGAATGTTAGTTATGTTAGTTATATACACCATTTTTTTTTGTGCAATTTGTATCATTTTTAGTCTCTTTATTTTAAATGTTTGTCATTAAAGTATTTTTGTGTTTTTAATAATTTGTCACACTCTTATTGGAAATAATCAAACTATGTATATGCTATAATATTTTATGAATCTTTAAAGTAATTAAGTAAAGGGTTAAAACCAACTTAATTTACCTAGAAATGATTTTTTGTTTCAACTTTGTATTGAATAGTGACATGTTTGTAAAGTGAAAATTGTAATAATAATATGTTTTAACAATATTTGAATCATTAATGTTATGTGTAAAAGATTCAATATACTTTGATTCGTATCATTGATTTATGGCAATGAGAACTACTTAACAAATGTAAATATTTTAAAATGAAGTGGAATAAGGTAATATTTCATCACAAAATGCAATGATTTGTTATAAGTACTTTGTTATAAGTGTGAGAAAACACCGAGTCAACAATTCGAGTGTTCGTTGTATCTCAAGTTTTAAACGATTTAAGATGAAATGATTTTGAAGTAAAAAATGATTGATTTATGAGTAGCGAGTAAAAAACTTCGACTGTTGCTTAACGATAAAGCGCATTCGAAGTATATCTCAAGTACCTACCCTAATACGGTACAGCCGCTTACAAAAGTTTTAACAGTACTTAGTTTTATTTTATTTTTTTGTTTTGTGAAAAATTTTGTATTGTATAACCAAAATTTTAGGAAGGGTGTACTGTAGGGACGGTTGCATGCTTGCACTTTTTTATACAAGTAGCAATATATAAGTGCAGTGCGAAGCGCGACTCCCCAGTCGTTCCGTTAAGAGCATAGCGTACGCTCACGTCCACACATTATTATATTTGTAATCATATTCTTTATTGTATATTGTAAACAGTGACAATAAATAATGATAACTAGAGTCAGTTGTTCATTTTAATTAAATGGTATCTACCAAATAGATACTCAAGTAATTTATAAAGGGATATCTCTTTCCGCTACAAGAGATACCCTAAAGAAGGCACATCTTATACGGGTATTTTTTTAAAGAAGGTACATATTGCAGGAGGGTGATGTGTACTCTGTTCTAGTACGGAATATTACAAAAAATAGGTAAAATTACAAATATTATTTTTTTAATCTAAATTCGACAAAAATACCTCAAACATAAACAATTTCGGCTAAAAGAGTGTTGACTGACGACCTCTAGTGACCTCTTGCGCACCCCACACCTCCGCCACACCCATCAAAAAAAGAGAAAAGAAAAAAGAGAAAAGCTGTCGAAAAGCCATCATTTTGCAAGAATTTTAGATATTATTAAGTTGCGATTACTAAGGCATTAAGCCATATTCTTTATTAATAATATTTTTACTGGTCGTATATAATCATCAGCTACCATGACCTTCAATATGTACCCTCACTAGGAAATCACCCTGTATAAGGATTTGTAGTTTTGGACCAGCTGAAGTGTGTTGGAAATTAGAAGACTTTGCGTATGGAATTATTTCTTTTTTTATTCTGTGGTATACCGCAACGATAGTCGCACATATGTGTGGTTCTATGTTGTATCTCGACAGTCCATTCATCTCACTTTCGCTGACACAGAGTTATAAATTCTAAATTGATAATAAAGTAAATTTGAAAAAGCGTAAAATATACAAGGTGGATCTGTAACTTTGGACATACCGGAGCGGGGTGAATGTCCTATCGAAAAACAACATAGAACAACAGTCATTTTTGGGATCGGTTAAACATTTTTTCTGACATTGTATGGTGTACGTACGAATATTGTTGCGGACTTCCATATGATATTGTAAAACAAAGTTTAACGATTCCAAAAATAAAAGTGGGTCTAGGTTGTATTTCGACAGCGCCTTTTAGAGACGCTCGAGGAAGACCCTTGGGGGCGCCCATACAAGATGGTGCGCGGCAAGGTGCGCCCATGGGCGCCCCCCATAACCGAGCGTCTACCGCCTCAGCAGCTGCGGGACATTGTCACGACATTGTTCCCGCAGGAGCAGCATGTATTTTCCCGCTGTATTGTATTTTCAGCAAAAATATATTAGGTATCTCCGTAAAATATGAGACGCTTTAAAAATGTTAACAAAACAAGTTTTAGAACTGTGCTCAATTTTGGCTCCTGCCACAGACTTGGCAAAAGAAAACAAAAGTAAACAATACAGTCCCAGTTGAGTGGATACAATAACAATATCTAAATTCTCTTACAGACTGGAACCAAAGCAGATTACAAAGCAACACTACCCATTCTCAAGTCGTACCCGAAGGTAGCCGTTGAAGTAAAGTGGGAACTAAAAGGAGAAAACGACGAAGACCTTGTTTGTATATTGATAAATGCTATATTATCTTAAACAATATCGTTTCAAAGTAAACTTGTTAAATGTTGAATTTAAAGTTTGACAGCGCCATCTGTATTCAGTTTTCGGAAACAATTTGACATAAAAAATGGCGCGTTAATTTTAAAGGGCTATAACTTTTTGATAAAATAACACCTAAAAATAAAAATATTTTTTATGAACACACAATGTTCCTAAAGTTTTCTTAAATTATCAAAATTATTGAACAAAAATTAAACAAAGTTTTTAAAACAACACAATTTTCCTCAACCTCAATTTTGCAAATGGTTTCGATTTGTATAAAATAACTTAACAATATTTATTAGACTACTAACTCGGTAATTTATGGTTGACCGCATACGAACTATTATTGTCAATATTTTCTGTATGTCAATAATTTGTATGTTTTATGTTTCAAAATTATCAACACATTTCAATATACTCTGATCAGTGTCTGTATGTGTGCGGGTACTCTATAATTTCCTAAAAGGTGAATGTGATTTAAATTACATCTTCAAATGAATCAAATATTTCTAAGAAGTTTACTAAGAATGAGTTTTATATAAAATACATTATTTAAAAAGGTGTTGTGTTTTTATTTCTTACTCTTGCTTTGGACTAATTGCCCGAAAAATAATAACCCATTATTGCCTACTGCTGGGTTAAGAGGAGTTAAACACAATTCTGCCATGACTGCATTGCTGCCATATTACATATATCTAAAACTAGCTGGCCCACACAACTTCGTCTGCGCACACACATAAGGAAATTTTCTCATCGTTTAAACCTTCCCTGGACTTCTAAGAATTTTTCAAGATTAAAATAAGCCAAATCGATTCAGTCGTTCTCGAGTTTTAGCGAGACTAACGAACAGCAATTCATTTTTATATATATGAAGATGAATAAAACTGTCCGACATTTTGATTTTCACGAATTTCCTATAAAAATGTATTGATCTGTATTTCGATATCTTTTTGAATTTCTGAAATTGAATTGATATTTCGTAGATAGATTTAAAGTTTCATAGCAGTTTTTAATTGCATACCCAAAAAAGGTTTTTGACGTGACAACGTCTTATAAATTGGTTTGGGGGGTGACACTTCACTTCACTGCGTTACGCTCCGCTCACGTTATGCGCTCACAATGAGAGCGAGTGAGAGGCACGCGTGCCGCCTAAGAGCGAGAGAGACAGACATAAAAAGTGGAAGGGACGCGTTTACCACGCGTTTGTCACGTAAAACTTTCGCCCGTATACCGACTTTACAGGCAACCAATTTTTTTTTTCGTACATTTATCTTAAACATTGCAATGTATGTGTAACATAAAACCGGCAACTTAAAAAGTTTTTTTGTCATTAACAGCATACCACTGCAAAATACAGGTACTGACAATCGAATATCTTTTAAAGTACTATTTATGTAGTCATTTTTCGACGTATTCAAATACTTTGAACAATAAATAAAAATCATTTATTTACAACAATAATATAATTCGTAAACATACATTGGTATTGCACTCAAAATCTTAAGATAAACTTACAAATAAATTTAACATTTCAAAAATAAATGCAATTCACCATTCACCCCAAACAAAATAATATTACGGCCCATTACTGCCCACTACTGGGCTCTGGTCTCCTCAGAAGAGGGTAAGATATAGTCCACCATATACACCCAATATAATTTGTACGTATTTCACTATACAGGGTGGATCTGTAACTTTGGACAATCTGACGTGGGGTGGTTGACCTGTTGAAATAAAACTTAGAACAACTTTTATTTCATCATAGTATGGAAGTCCGTAACGATATTCGTACGTTTTCCATACAATGTCAGAAAAAAAGTTTAACCGATACAAAAAATAAAAATGGTGCTATGTTGTATTTCGACAGGTCATTCACCCCACGTCAGATTGTCCAAAGTTATAGATCCACCCTGTATTTACGTATATTTCATTAATAACAATAACTTTGATAACTTAATTATAGTGGAGTCTATTAGATTTTATTCAATATTATTTTTAACATTCGTTGTTCATCGGCTTGTCAATATTGTCCAAAGTTATAGATCCACCCTGTATTTACGTATATTTCATTAATAACAATAACTTTGATAACTTAATTATAGTGGAGTCTATTAGATTTTATTCAATATTATTTTTAACATTCGTTGTTCATCGGATTGTCAATAAAAAAAGTAGGTGATTACCTAGTCAAATCTAAAGTTTCATATCAAAGATAGGTTTTTAAGCATGATTTAAGCTACGTGAATCACATCATTAATTACTATATGAATAACACAACCGGTCACGAGGGTAGCGTGTATCATGCTTAACATAAATACGTAACGTATTGATGTCGATACTATTCTATTAGTTAGAATTACATTTAATTTCCTTGATATTAGTTTGAGACTGTGTAAAGATAGCTAATTAGCTAACCACTCGTCTGTGTATAACAAATGTCGCATGATGGCGCAAGACTGAAGTTCGTTAGAAATCATTACCTTGTTTTGAGTCTTATTATGTACAATTTAGAGTTCTTCTTTCTCTGTTTTTACTCTAAATGTGGTTTTTAGTTGGTTCCATTTTACACATTTAATGTATATCTGGTGATATTTAATCTAAACACCATTCTTAAATACAGGGTGGATATGTAACTTTGGACAATCTGACGTGGGGTGAATGGCGAAATACAACTTAGCACAATTTTTTTTATTTTTTGGATCGGTTGTACTTTTTTTCTGACATTGTATGGAAAACGTACGACTATCGTTGCGGACTTCTATACTATGATGACAATTATTTTTTATCCAATTCCTAAAATAAATTGGTTCTAAGTTTTATTTCAACAGGTCATTCAGGCCACATCAGATTGTCCAAAGTTACAGATGCACCCTGTATATTAAATAAATATAATAAATATAATTTGTGCCCACGTATTATTTTTCAAATAATAATATACAGTCTTCCATTTAATTTAAGGCACTTTTTGGCACTTAACAATATTGGCAAGAATTTGTGCAATTTTAGAAACATTTTTTTTTATTTTATACAAATAAATAAAATAGAAGTGTGAATAAATTAAAGGGTTTTAAGAAATGCGTATGTATATAACATTGTACACATTTTTAATATTTTTTGTTGGAGATAATTCTCTGAAACTACCAGACCGATTTTGACGGAACTTTCACTGGCAGATATCCATGTATCGGAGAATGAAGCAAGCAACTTTTTAATGAACTGATTTCGATGTTTCCTTCGAATCTCATTACACTTACCTACATTATTGAACTTTATTTCGTATCTCTTTTTTTTTTGAAAATGGCCTATAGTTTTATGCCAAAAATGGACTATCCAACAATGAAATATTTTTACAAACCGAACCAGCGGTTCCCGAGATTAGTGTGCTCAAACAGCTTTATAAATAAATCAGTATAAATATTCTGATATGTCATTTCTTTGGTTATGCTTGTTTTAATTACATTTTAAGTTGAAATTTATTTTCTAAGTAATTATACACGTAATCGTATACGACTAACATGATGGCTCCTCCTGGACCTAACCTTAGCACTTTCGGAAGCAATCCCTTGTACAACGCGCGGAATCTGAAAAATAAATTAGAAATTATTAGAAAATATTCATATTTATAGGAGCTCAACAGATAAATCTACTTTATATCCTATAGTCTGTGGCGTACATGTATATATATAAGTCAGGGTACGCCGAAATGTAAATTTGAGTAATTTTCCACATAATTACGTCCAAAATCTTATTTAACTTTTACGCTAAATATACGCTATTAATAGTAATGAGATGTGTGTTTTGATTAAATGGTCCGGTGGCTCTTCTGACTGGGCCTGGACGGCAATAAAAACACTGAGGGCAGTTACGAGACATAGGTTTTTTTTATTTTTTACAAGCTGCCCCGCGCAACTTCGTCTGCGTCGTATAGATAGAAATTAAAAATTTTGTCAAAAAAAATAAAAATAAATATTTTGGGGTGGACTACCCCTAACATTTAGGGGGATGAAAAATAGTAGTTTTATTTATAATGTTATAGTTTATGACAACATAGTTCAGCTATTTCAGCCAACTAAGGAAAATAGAGCTGTTTATTTTAGTATAAATTTCCGTGTAAATGAAGACCAATGCGAATATCATTATACGTAGTTTACGTAGGTATAAATGTAGTAAATTCAAAAATAACCACTGTAATATGTATTCGATATCAAAATATTCGATGCACGCTGCATAATTGGGTTCAGTTGGCCGTGAGCCAGAATTATAAGAGAAAACAGGTCATTTTCACATAAAACAAGTACATTTGTTTAGGTTTATACATTTAAAATCAGAATATAACGAGTAAAATAAGATGTGTTCAGTTTTCAAAGTGACGTCAACATTTCTTGTCAATGGTCGATTTTTTTATGAATAATGAACTTCCTTTGAATAGTTTTTTTGCAACGTAGTTTAACCACTCAACTATAAACTGACCAAAATTGGCGTTTGTCTAGTAGTAGACGAGTGGTTAAAACTCCACTGAGTGAAAGATAGAGACAGGATATTCTTTTTGGTAAAACTTAATAAGAAAGAAAAGATAAATGGTTTCATAGAGGGGCAAATGGCGGTCTCATCACTAATAGCGATCTCCTTCAGACAACCATCGGAACAGTTAAGTTTTGGAGAAGGTTTTAAGGTGTTCAAGATAAGCAAAATGTATTCAGACACTCGCGGTTTTCTACAATACTTTCATGCATTTTCAACGGGTTCTTACCACGATATTTATTAATTGATTTGTCTCGATATTTCAACGTTGTTGCAAACGTCATGATCACGATTATCAGATTATCGAGTATGTGGAATCCAGTGCTAAACACAACAGTCACTCGCGGGTTCATGCTCAGAGAGTCTTGTAGATACAGTGAGTGTGGTGTGTAGTGATGTGAGTTCGAGTTCCAGTGGTACTACCCGAAAGCGAACGAGAAAGAGGGTAGACAGATTTGTTTGCTCTTAAATCGACCCGCAGTATCCAGTCTTCTCGTGATCATGACGTTTGCAACAACGTTGAAATATTGAGACAACTCAATTAATTTAATATCATGGTAAGAACCCGTTGAAAATTCATGAAAGTATAAGCAAAATACTTTCCATATTAAGAAATATAAGCTCCAGTTTCCAGAGCAAAAGTAAGACTCAATTATTATATCTAGAACTAAGAAATAGCAAAAATAATCTTACCCCTCTTCTCTATAGACTTGAACAATGGCTCCACTAGTAGAACTATATTTGACAACGCCTGGTGTCGGCTGTGGACCCTGGATTCTACTCTTCGCTACATCGAAGGGAATGTTGGCACATGACCCTAGGACTCCGGAGGTGAAACCTATGGCTACTTTACGTAGGAATTCTAGTACTGTATCCTGAAAAAGAGAGTTGAAACTTAGAACCTGAAGTTTTGGTATTGGTGACAGGTAAAGTGCCAATGTCAGCGGTCTAGGTCTAGCGAAGCCATACCGCTATCTGCCATAAAAAATGCTTCATCTTTGGGGTTGTCCATTAATCACGTGATCTTTTTTTAGCATTTTTTAACCCCCCTCCCCATCGGTGATACGTAGTGAGGTTTAAGATCACCCCCCCCTCCCCCTTCTCAACATCACGTGTATTTTTAGTACCTACAACGAATCTTTAAATTTTCGCGCCGTGCCGCTTAATATTTGTTTAAAAATCGCGCGTTTGACGAAAAAATAAATACACGTGATATCTTACTACACCCCCCCTCCCCCTTGTGTTATTTTCGTGATTTTTATCAAACCCCTCCCCCCCCCCTTTCAAGCCTCACGTGATTAATGGACAACCCCTTTAAACGAAGTTTAAGAAAAGTCCTGTATGGATAGGTGATAGATAACGGCCCCTCACTACCCTAGCATTGCAGAGGTTCATGAGCGACGGTGACCACTTACCATCAGGTGGGCCGTGGGCTCGTTTATCTATCTTGAAATAAATCTTTATTTTTACGAGTCTTTATATTTCTCTCGTTCCGAAGAAGTTGGTTTATCACACGGGGGCATTGGATATCATCGGTTATTAACTTTCTCAAGATTCTAAACACTTCCAAAGTTAATTTCTTACAATACGCAATAGGTAGGGTATTAGTAGGTACTATCAATTCTTATCATTTTACGATTTCTATACTGTAGGTATCAAATTTAATTTCAACAAGTATATTTCTTTCAAAGTATCTTTTACAAAATCCTCAAATTTATAGTAGGTCTATTTTGTTTTTGTCAGAAGTTGTATATTTTATTTTAATTTTCTTTTCTTTTTGTACTACCTATTACATTTTACTAGATCGACATGTCCGTCCTGGTTATTATAAAGGAGCCCCGTAGCACAAGCTACAGTTTAGTACGGGACTCGCTGTTTTAAAACACAAATGTAAACTGTAATGGTAAAAAATAAAAAAAACATTTCATTTCACTTTCATCTAACTTCTTTAAAGAGCAGTGGAATATGCCTGAAGCCAGAACATTCCAAACAGCTGACTGTCCTAACGATACACAAATAAATGACGCCGATATATCAAATTCACGCGTCTCATGTTCAATTTGTAATATAATGTAGTCTGAATTTGTCTCGACAGCTTGGTCTGATGCCAGCGTAGTTTAATAAAGAAAAGTATATTACGTTCAATGGTGAGAACATTACTTCAAGATAAATCTGGATTATTCTAGGTCTATTCACTCTCATCATCATCATCCACCTACAGACGTCCACTGCTGGGTATAGGACTCCCCCAATGATTTCCAATTCAACCGGTTGGTAGCGACCTGCATCCAGCGTGTTCCTACGACCTTAACAAGATCATCCGTCCATCTTGTAGCTGGTCGTCCCTAACTGCGCTTGCCTTATATTTATATACAAAAGTTATCCAGTTGCACACCTTAGGTACCTTTACCTACAGTTATGAAGGTATATTACAAAACATATTTAGATTACGACAAATAAAGATTACATTGATGCTGTGAATATGAAGTCTAACTCAATGATAAGACAACCAAGGAGGCCGAGATAAGCAGAGATAAACAATATATGTATTTTAAATCTAACTATAATTGTAACTTAAATTTGTATTTGTTACAATAAAACTGAAGAGCGTTTTAGTCAATATTTATCTCAAAAACTATTATACTAAACTATTTGATACCAAAAATACTTAGATGTCGGTCGAAGGATCGGAATTTCTGACCGAAATTTTTGCAGTGGCAACCTTCCAAAAGGTGGACTGACGTCCTGGTTAGGTTAGGTCTGTAGCGGAAGTCAATGGATGCAAACAGCGCAAACATTGTGGCGAGGTTTGGGAAAAGCCTATGTCCAGCAGTGGACGATGATATTCGGCATTTAACTAATAATATGATAATAACACTAATAGTACCTACCTATATGGATGTAAGAGAAGAGGAAGGCCGAAGAAAAGATGGTATGATTGTGTAAAGGATGTTAGAATGGTTTGTGGACTGTGGTGTGACAGATGATATATGTATATGTAAAGATAGAAAGGAGTGGAGAGAGAGAAGACATATTGCGCCGACCCCATCTAAATGGGATAAGGTATAGCGAAAGAAGACGATAATAACACTAAATAATATAACTGTGCTGTGCTGAGCTGTATTAAATCTATGACGATCGTCAATAAATAATGTTATGAAATATTGATTCTTTTGGAACATGGTTAATAAGTTATTACCATAAAAACGACTACAAAGTTTTTTCTTTGTGAATTGAATATAACGATTAGAACATAACTGAAGCTTATCAGCAAAAACCATAGATATTTATCGGTCGATGTCAAACAATGTGAACTTCAGATATCGGTTCTACTATACAAGCGCTCTTACAACTTCTTATCTTTAGGCAATTCTAAATAAAATGTCTGTCAATCTTAAAAACTGTGATAAAGTACTGTATTTACTTTCAAAGGTTTCATTCCCAAATATAACAGCATATGACGTAGGCTTCTAAACCGAAATATTTAAATGCTTAGGTAATGTACATAAAAAAAGAATATAAAAAAATAACGAGTGAATATGTCAATTGTCAACAATGGCGAAAAAATTACAGTCGGTATCAAATTTAGATGATATTAATTCCAAAGTATTTATGTAAAGGAACCATCGAAATTGGTTCGGAAAAATACAGTCAGCTTGACAACCTCCTCATTTTTGGAAGTTGGTACAAATCACCCACCTTTAAATTTACCATTAAAATTTAATTTTATTATTTCTATGACAACTACAAATATAATTCAACCAATTTTGTGACCATTAACCCTACCTATAACAAAGTAGGAATTTCTTTATCTCTAAACATAATTAATAGTTACGATGTCAGGGAATGTTATCGCGAACAAAAAGACATTACAATATTTAACGACATACAATATTATATTTTAAAGTTCATTAATTTACGTAACGAAAGAGATATGTAGAATTAATATTATGTTAAATGCCAAGTTTTCTGTTATGACCAACTTCAATAATAAAGAAGTATTAGATAGTCTGTATTATTTTACTTTTTTATGTGAAACATCTATAGCCGCATCTAAAACCTAGTAAATATTATAATAAAAGCGCATTTTCACGATTTGAACTAATATATTTCTTTAAACACTCGCGATTATCTACATCACTAACGGGTTCTTACCACGATTATTTTTAATTGAGCGATCCCGATATTTCGGCACTGTTTCAAGCGCCATGATCACGGCAAACGAACGAGAATGAGGGTAGACAGATTTGTCTGCTCTTAAATGACCTACCCGCAGTCCTCAGTCTTCCCGCTCAATTAAAAATAATCGTGGTAAGAACCCGTTTAGTAATAGTGTAAGTGATTTGAACGTCGTAAATTATGTATTTAATGAAAATAAATGTTTATTTCTGTTGTTACTTTTACAAAATAATTTCATGTTTCATATCTGCCAGGCGTCCCGTGACGGCATTTTTTTGGGCTAACAGATTCTTTTCTTTTATCGCACCAGAAAACACATGTTTAAAAACTGTACTCGAGTATAAATTTAAAATAATGCACAACGTCACCGTGATTGCGATTCGTATTCACGTTTGTTGATGAAACGAAAATAAAACTCCACATTCTCGGCTCGAATAATATTCCTACGTAGTTCACAGCAAAATACTTCTTATAATTTCTTTTCATTTAGGAGTATACATTAGACTTTTAGCTACTACTTATCATAATAATGGTGTTGGAGTTACTTACCTAGTACTGTAACTTTTAATTTGCAAAGTCAATGACAAAAAATCGTGACTGTATTTTTGCGCTGTTGTAGTACCAAGTTAATATCTAAATCACACAAGACTGTGATAGTTTAAATTGCTTTAATCGATACTTTCTTTTTCAAACTGCAGTTGTTATTTCTTTACTTATGATTCGAAATTCAACGAAAGGTTAGAGAAGATTTAACAATGATATGACGATTAGTACAGATTTACAATAGTTTTCTTCTATAAATAGTAAAATTGAAATTTACTAAAACGTACCTCATGCTCCGGCACATATCCTTTAACGCTATGATAGAATCCAAAATACACCATGTTGAAGACACCATTTCGTGCTATCGTGGCCGTCAGACCTTTGTTCAGACCTCGGAAGCCCAGACCATTCTCTCTAACGATCTGACGAGTAACAGACCACGTACTAGGTACTTGTTTGGCTAAAGATTTGTTTGACTGAAGCGTTACTTTGACGACTTCGAAAGGATTGACCAAGATAGCTTCTGTGATTCCTGCTCCTAAACCCGCCAGAGAAAATGTCTGAAAATTAAGGGTTTATTTTAAAGCAGAAATAACCTGCAATTTAAAGTAGTTATTGTCGCTCATGGACTGCTCTACAATGTGGCACTATGTGTGATACTACGGGTTTTACGGCCTGGTTTTCAAGCCATGTTTGATGAAGGAAAAATCATAGCTCTCCGAAAAAATCGGAAAGAGGAAAAACAATTCCCCGCCATTTAATTTGTAGCGGACTCGAGCGTCTCAAAACACAGCAAGCGTTTGCATCTAGATTCTAGATGGTCACGAGAAAGAAGAAGGAGGTTTCAAGTGTGAGAGATTTCAGAAATTCGGCGGATAACAGGTCATGCACCCAAAACGAAGTTCCTTTATGTTGTAATGTTAATTATTTTAAGATTTTTACATTCTAAATCTACTGTCGGGCGGATCTGCGTAGTATTGAAAATGATTTTTTCACTACAATGTGTCTATTTTCATAAAGCTACTTTTTAGGTGAATCTGCTACTGATTTTAGAAACAAATGTGAGCAAAATAGGGTCGCAAGTGACCACATAGTGTTGTGGCGGCTACCAAACTCCGCCTCTTTTGGTTTCCATCTCATTAAATAAAAAAATGTAAATATTATTCATTATTGTACAGAGCTCTTTTATTGTTATGTTTGTAACTATTGCAAATGGTAAATATTGTAAAAATCTCTCGCGACGGGAAAGAATGCCGAGCGCGTAACGCGTCGTGCAGTCGCTTATACCCCGTGGTGGGTTCTGGCGTCAGCCGGGGTTCGGACGCTGAGTGTGAGTGGTTAGAGGTTTTAGTGCGGTTCAACTCCCAAATATCCCACCCGCGGTGATATTCTCCAAATGAAAAAAAAAACAAAAACTAAAAAGGGTTCTCAAATAAAAGGAGGTATTATCAGTTATTCTAGAAAAGTAGTACTTTAGTTGAGTTGATTACCTCCTTTTTTTAAGCTAGTAAAAAGCAGCCATATACTTTGTTATTTGTACACCAACTAAATTCTATTTTGAATGTTATGATAGAATCTCTCCCAAATGATGAGTTATAAAAATAGTTTAATGGATTTAATGAACTCGGACATATATCGAATGGAGTAATAGGTAAAATACATAAGATGAGATGAGATGTTTTTTGTTTTTTTTTTACTGATTTATTATTTTTTTAATATTATTTTTCAACATTTATATTATGTATTTTAGTTTTTGATATGTCATCTATAAGTTAAATTGTACTGTTGGTCCCTACTTAACAATATACAATATTAAATATTAATGGTATTGTAAGTAAATTTTAATTTTCAATAAAATGTTTTATTTGATTTGCTTATTATCAAATACATTCTGAGCCATTCTGAGGTAACATTACATAAAGGTTGAACTAAATTGATAACCTTCCTATTTTTGAAATAAGTCAAAGCTAACACACAAACAAGATTAAAATGTGTGTAATTTGATTAATATATAATGAAGAACAAATAGACATATCTAAATGTTTTATCAGTGTTTAACACTTGTATATTGATTAAAAATGACACGGCATAGTATCTTATTTTTGTTTGAATTAAAAGATAATATAAAGATAATGTTAGTTTCTTTATTTATGTGTTTTATTGCAGTTGTAGAGATAAGCTTGAATAATGGTATGTGGTGACAATATTGAATATTGAAATTAAAAAATAAACAAAGTATCTATGCATTCTCTTCTCTATGCAATATTGTCATGTATATTTGGATTAAATTTTGTACACATGCAGAAAATACCATTACAAATTATTTTTTCTCAAAATAAATTTTGAAATTAAGGTAAAATTATTTATTGGTAAAATACATTACTTACTAGTGGCGTAGGAGCGTTAGCACCAAACAAAAACAATTTCTTATACTGTTCAAAAGTCGCAAACTTCACGGCCCGTTTCGGAGTTTCGGCTAAAATCGGCGGCAGAATTCCTTTCCAAAATGAAGTGAATCCTTCATACCTATACATCTTCTTCATACAATCGACTATACCGCTGTAGTAGTGTGGATCTGATGCCTTCATCGTCGTTTTATTACTCTGGATTTGAAGCCTAGTCTTCACTAGATCCAAGGGATGCATGATACAGACTTCCACAAAACCTGCACTCCCACCGGCACCAATTTGCATAGCGGCTTGTTTTAAAAGTTTTTCGACGTCGGACATTTTAAATAATTATAGTTCTACTAAACTTAGTTAAAACTAGTTTGTTTATAACAGGTTTCTGTTAAAAATTGCGAGTTTTAAAACTCATCGACGACACGTACATTCAAAGTACAGTCGTGAAATAAAAATAAATAAAAACAGCTGTTGTATTGGAATGCCAATCTTACCAGCTGATTTTGACAATTGACCAAAATTGACAGATGATTGAATTGAAATGAACTCAAAGAGACGAGAAATTTGTAGATTTATAAAAGAATAATAAATAATAAAATTAGTAAATAATTTTCTGAAAAAAATATTAATTTATCCGTTAAAGCCTTTTTTTAGGATGTTGTACACTCATTAAAATATGCTGTTTAGACGTTAAAATCAGTGTCAAAGCGAAAAAAAGTATGTTCTATTCTATTCTATTCTTTTTGTTTGGCATCGCTGCCGATATGTGTTCGACAATTTCTGCCAGTGTCACGTAGCGGAAAAACAAGTTTTTGCATTTTATGGGAAAAAGTATGTTAAAAATGACAGCTTTGAAATGCTGTCAGTTATTGTCAGATGTCAAAATACTGCAAGAAACAGCGAGAAATCTGAAATGTTGTTCCACTTCGTAATTTTATGAATACTTCATGAATTTACTATTGTTTATTATTTTATGATGAATACCAAGATCCATGATGATTTCATTTAATCTGATAACGATTTCTTAATACCGTGATAACGTGTATTTCTCTGACAATTGCATGTCAATAAAGGCTATAATCGCGCGTCTGTCCACAATCAAGATGGCAGGAACAGTAACAATTCGCAGATTGAAGTGAATAATGTGATATTCGCGTAGTTTAGTGCAAGTGTAACGTGTTTTTAGTGGAAATGTGGAGATAGTTTATAAAATGGGGTCGCAAACACTAGAGATATTGCGTCAAGGTGTTTGGGCATCTTTGACTGGGGGCTGGTTTTATGATCCACATCAGAATTTGTTTTGCAACACTGTGCACCTTTATATCTGGCTGTTTCTACTGTGTGTGCCATTTTCCGTCTACCTCGTAAGTTTTTATATAAACTTTGTAACTTACAGACCTTAAATATAGGTTAGAACGTAGTTTTCGTAAATCAGGTCATGTTGTTTTTGTTGTTCTATGACGTCTCATTACTACTGGTTATTCATACATAAAGATTAATCATGCTGGAAATGTAACTAAAAGAAAGTCAGTGACCACATGGGTGATATAAACTGAAGATCATTTTAATTATCACCTCAAACACAATCTTTTATTTTCACTTTACTTTTGTACACAAATTGACTACCACTAAATAAATGATTTAAAAATTTAATTAATAACCTCATAACCAGAAAATCATAGGCTCTCTAGTCTTGTAGTTAAAAAAAATCCCTTAATCATTGTTTACAATGTATTGTATGAATTGTTATGGCATTTTAATTATTTCTCTTATATGATTTGTGTAACATATTGTTGATTCTTAAATAATATATTTACCTATTTCCATTTGATCATAAAAGTATTACATCTGGAAACATAACACATAAATTTCAATGAACTCCTAATTTTAATATGTATAATGGTAATATAATCTTCTTGAAGTAAATAATAACTAAATTGTGTATCTATAAATTACAATAGCAAAAAACATTTAAAGCTTTATTTACACAATATAGAATAAAAAAATCATGTAATGAAAAGTAAAATGTGTCTTTTATTCTTCTGTAATTTTTCATAATTAATTTAAAATTCTCTATTAAATAGTTTTCATTATGTAATACTAATAAGTTTTCATTACATATGTGCACCATTTCATGTCAGTATATTTTGTGTCTAAACATGATCTGCATCTTTTCAATTGACATCACTACATGCTGTCTAGATAGTTATTTCCCTGTTTTAAGCAAGCAATAAAATTAACTATTCAACACCTGTAAATATATTAGATAATACATTTTTAAGGATAGTTCTAAAATTTTGTAATGCTTTTTTTCTTAACACTTACATTGTGCTTAATTAATATACATCCTCTTGTTATGTATTTATTAAATATTAATTTGATTACACTGAAATAATTAAACTATTATCTGCCTATAGTTTTATTTTACTGCCATGTAAATAAATCCACTCAACTACGAATAGAACCAATATTGATTTGTTTACTAATGTCAAATATATTATAGCAATAGCCAAAATTGACTACCACATAATGTCAGTTCTAACAATTGTCTTGTTTACATTTTATTATTGTTTCATATTTTACATAGATGATATTATATTTTTGCTCATTAATGTAAATAACAAAAATCATTTAGAAAAATATTAGATTTATATGAATGTCCTATTCAAAATTTTACAGAAAATATTAAATTAAAGATACTCAAATATCATAGTGATAATGACTGAACTCCAGCCATGCACCACAGTTGTCCCTTCCGAAGCATTTTAGATCTACCAATGAAAGAAAGAAAGAAAATACATTTATTAGCACTTAATAGCTTACACACTTAACATTAAGAATATGAAATCTAGTGCTATATTGAATAAACAAAGTAAAAATTAAAAACTATATGCTAAACAAAATAAAAAATAAAAAGAAAAAAAACAAAGCAAAACAGTGATAATAATAAATGAAACTAAAACAGATGGATTAAGTGTGTGCAAGATCTGTGCTGACTGGGCGACCAGCTCAGCTAAATGCTGCAGCTACATAACATACAATGAGTAGTTATGTCTCCAAATTTGTTCACAACTAAACATAGTTTTTATATTTTTTCAGTATTTCCCACCAGCAAGCTTAGGATGGATCATATACTGCATTCTAGTAGCCGTTCTGTTCATGGGACTGAAGCTCTTAAACCGAAGTCTTCATCATTTGTACGATACGTCAGAGTTCATTGTTGTACAGCCTTCCGATGACCCTAACAATTCAAATGAAAATAACACGTAAGTAAAATTATTGTTATAGATTTGTGATAATTTTAATTGATTGTGATGCAATTAAAATACAGCATGTGATTTTTTAAATTATAGCAAGTTTCAATCCCTGGGTGTACCACATTTTTATTTTATCTATGAATGCTTCTTTGAATTTCTCATTCTTTTCAAAAATTATATAATTTTTCCGTTCAGTAAAATTTGCTAAAACCATTATTTCGTATGGTATGGTATGGTGTGGTATGGTATAAGTTGCTGATAGTCCTATAGTCTGTACCAACCCATTACTGCCCACTGTTGGGCTCAGGTCTTCAGAAGAGGGTTTAGGCATAGTCCACCACGCTTGGCCAGTGCGGATTGGGGACATCACATATCTTCAAGTGTTGTGAAAAATTGCACATAACTCTTTTTCCACATTTAGATTTTAGAGGTACAAGCCGGCCGGATTTGAATCCGCGACCTCCCAAACGGAAGGAAACGCTTCGACCACTCGGTCACCACGACTAGGTGGTGTGACGACTAGGTAAGTCGTGGTGGCCGAGTCCTATAGTACGAAATATTATTTAACCATTACTTTCTTATTATTACTTTTTAATACTAACCTTCATCTCTTTCAAATAGCACGGATGAGGGTATGGAGATGCAGATGATGAAGTTAACCACTGCAGTTGCATCAGGAACTGATAATGAGTCAGTAACATCGCTGGAGTACCACAAACCTAATAATAGTACCATAGGTAACTGATATACTTAAATCTTATAAAATCTAAATTTATGTTATGTGATGAGCTAAAATTTTGTTTTAAAAACAAAAAATTTAGTGACTTAAGCTACTCAAAAAATGCATTTGGTCATTGACAAAATTACTAACAAGAAATTGCTAAATCTAGCGCAACAAATAGTATTATCAAAAAATCAAAAATATAAATCTGTTAAAGTATATTAAAGTGAGAATCTTTTGGTGGTTTCCCAGATTTAAAAGTAGATGTCCATCGTAAGAACAGCTCCGAAACAAGCATAGAAGACAGCGCTATATCATCAAAACAGACTGATCCACCGGCCACCACAAAGTCAGATCTATGTGTAGCACAACCATCTGACGCTCCCGGCCCCTCTAGAACCCGTCCTACTAACAGAAGTAAGTCTAGGTCCAGTAGACGCGAGCAGAGGACGTCTAAAAGAAGAACTTACGGCAACCGAATAGAGGAATTAATCGAAGCTTCGAGAAACCCTCGCACAGATAGCAATGTGCCCAGCCATATTTTAGTGGAAGATGGACCGTTCGCTAAAGTAAGTCGGCGATACAACGAGTGCCCACATCGGCGACCAGCAAACAGAGACTGCTTCAAAGAGTGGCTGTATTTAGATGGGAATGAGGCTGGCGAACCATATCAATCCAAATTCGCCCGACAGCTGAGCTCAGAGTCTAGAGATAACTCAGAACCAAGTGTGGGTCCACCATCTCCAAAGAAACGGATCGCTCACAGACGTAGGTACACCATATATCCTTATGAGAGTTGCACCAAATCCGCAATGGCATTGGCGACAGCACAGTCTTCCAATATGAGACGAAATTCCAACTCCACAATGTCCACAATCCAACTACCTCTACTGAATTCCACTGCTCAATTGGTTTCCCACATGAGGAGGCATTCTAACAATGCCGATACAGGGTTTTTCGCAAGTGTCGAGCTTGGAGAATACATGATGGTGAAAACGGAAGCTCCAGTGGATGTAGAAAAGAATAAGAGAAAAAGTCCGGGCGTTCGGAGAATAAAAAGTGCCGCTTTAGAAATAGGGTGTCCACTTCCTAGTGTATCTAATTTATCTCCTCATCCCAATAGCGCCGAAACAATTGGAGGCCAAATGTTAAAGAACCCAAAAAGTGCTGTGATACCTCCTCCCAGTAAAAGCCTTACCAGAGGTCCTCACTTAAATTTGTATCCTAAGAATGAGAACGGCGAGGGGTGTAGCTACCCTTACCTGACTTATGGTTCGGAAATCGTATATCCCATAGCAGAAATTTCTGACGAAATGCAAACTTCCCAAAAAGAAACTGACTTGGACTCAAGTGGTGAAAGTTACAGTGACTATGACGATGAAAAACAGTTTCGAGGATTTGATTGGGATGCAGAACAATCTCCAGCGTTGAGATCCAGTGATTCTGACTACGAAAATAATGGGTCCAGGTCACCATTGTTAGAAAGACCACCAGGGATTAGAGTCATTCGCACGAAAAGCCATAGTGACTCTAAAAAGCATTGCTGCGAACGTCACAGCAATTCTAAGCACAATCAAGACTGCCAATACGATAGAACGAAATGTGTTAGATTAAAAAAAATCAAACAAGAAATAGAAAACTATGAGAAAAATTCAGAGAAACCAATAAAAGTCTGTGATTGTAAAACTACTAATAATGTTGTATATTTTGACAAAGCTAGTGCAAGCTCAAAGGATTTATTAATAGAAAAATCTAGTTTAGAGTCAAACGAAAATACAGAACAAGAACGTGTAGAGGAGGTTAAAACTGTAGAGAAAAAGTTATGGGACCACGATATATCTAATACTAGCAGCAGTAGTAGTTGTGAAGTAGTAGATAGGCCTCCAGTTTCAAGTAATGATAAGAACCAAGTTCCAGAGACGGAAGAGTCGCAACTCACTGGTGATAGTAAAAGCGCCGATGAGAGGAGTGTTTATAGCTTAGACTGGCTATTTGAAGAAACTGCTAGACGTGGCAGTGGCAAAGAAGACACCCTTAATCCAGACGAAGCTGTTTCACAAAGCACTGCTACCGCCCTCGGTGAATCTTCGGTCAATGTCCCAAAGAATTTAGGAGCTATACCGAAGCAAATTAAAAACCTGACGCGTTCACGAGCTTCGTCTCAAAAAGAAAATAAAAGGAGGGATTCGAGAAAAGAAAAAGACGAAAATGAACACGAGGAAAGAATCCTTATCGAGTCAGCCGAGGCACAAGCTGCTTGTGCTTTAGTACAGGGATTGGAATGTCTGTTTGCGGCGACTAACGCCAACACAGTTGTCATGCCTCCCCCTAACCGCGACGAGAGATCGAGGAGTCTTAGACAAAGTTTTCGAGGTGATAGAGAAAACGTTCACAAAACCAGGAAACGGTCTATCGAAGAAGTAGCGCAAACTTCAACTAGCACTCTCTTACCAACTACGATGCCGCTACTGGCTGCCTTTTTAAATTCTCGAGTAGATTTTAGTCCGTGCTGTGTTGCGGGAGGACAAACGGATAACAATGCATCAGAACAAACGCAATCCCAAGATGATGGCCAAAGACTGCGACCGTTGATGGACCGTAATCATCGTCATAGAGTTCGAAAAATCAAACGATCAACGCGCAAAAGAAATAATCCGTCGTCGCAAAGCTCCGATGCTAAAGACACTCAAAATAATCCTGATGATCCAAATAACGCGAACAGTGTACATTTCGCCAAATCGTTTGACGATACAACTGACGGCGCAATACACTGTTTCATGGATGAATATGGGAATTGGATGTCTTATACATTTGATAAGAATGGTTGCGGTCGTATACAAGCACAACCTATACCACTACCTGATAAAGAAGATGAAACGAAAAGCAGGGTAACACCCTCAGAAACCGTAGACAATTCTCAAGAAACTGCCGGTGAGGGTAGCTGTGGTTCTCTGGAGTCAGAAGCTGGGAACAGCGAGAGTTTACCAAAATCAAAACGTGCCGACAGCTTAGATCATAGTTCGTCCAATCAAGGAAGTAACAATCCCTTACTGGCCAGCAATAATAACGTTTCAACCATTGTTCCTATAAACACTAATAGTTCAAATAAGCGTTTTTATGTGTTTGACGGCGGAACCGGAACGCATACGGATCAACCTCGGTCGCCCGTCGCCTACGTTACTGACAGTTTACTAGAACAGATCGAAGCTGAAAGACAATCCAGAATGGGTCTTCCTAGTATGCATATTAATCTAATGATGAGAGAACAAAGAGCTCAGCAGCAAGCTCAACAACAACAAGCTGCTGAAACTTCCTCAACCAATAATGTTCCAAGTTTAATGCCTGCAATAGGAGAGATCTATGAAGGCAATGTCGACATACACTTTAGGGATACATTCTCGAAACTCATAGATGAGATTATGCCCAATTGCCTTATGAATCAACCGAAACAGACTCCTAATCAACCCAAGGGTTATTACAAATATAAGCTATCCAAATGTATGGAAGTTAAGATCACTATGGACAGGCTCAAATTGATGGCATTATTTGATAGGAATTTGTCGTTAACAGAGACTTTTGTTACGATATTCTTAGCTGTCATGGTCTCGATATTGGGGTCAATGGTGCTTAATCTCGGATTCTACAGGGATATCTATGCCTTTTGGTTTTGTTTTATAATAGCCGGAAGTCAATATTCATTACTGAAAAGCGTTCAGCCCGACTCGGCTTCACCTGTTCACGGCTTCAATAAGATGGTCCTTTTCTCTCGACCTGTTTATTTCTGTTTATGTACTGCGTTGTTGTGCGGTGTCCACGCACTCTTGCAACATAGTGATCCTGTGGCAGAAGAACATTCTAGAACGAGAAGAAGTACCGATGAAACAAAACCTCTCGTTATATACGGATTTCAAATTAACGAAAAGGATTTTTTATACATCATCCAAGAAATATTGTCCAAATTCCTTTTGTTCTTTCCGCTGGCATTCAGTTTGGGATTGTTTCCGCAAGTGAATACATTCCTTATGTACTTATTAGAACAAATAGACATGCACGTTTTTGGGGGGAACGCGACGAGTAGTTTAAGCGCTGCTGTGTACTGCGTCGTTCGGTCCACAGCAGCCGTCTGCATACTCTACGGTTTTGCATATAGTGGTCTGATAGAAGGAAACAAAAATCACCATCAGAAACACAACATCCTTTTCTCAATCTTCTGCGGGCTTTTAGTCCCAATTTCGTACCATTTGAGTCGCAGTGCAAGTGATTACACGCACATATGGAACTTGATCAAAAAGCATCTACTACCACCTGAGCTTTACGTGATACACAGTCCGGAATGCGCAGCGGACGCAGACAAAACCGAAATGGGAACGCTTGCTGATGACAAGAAAAACGACTCTGAGAGTAACATTTCTAAGCAGAATTCCATCGGTAGCTCCGCATCTAAAATAAACTTTAGCTCCGAGACGAACATCGCGCGTTCCCAGAAAAGATCGCACGGGTCGAGTGTAAGCTCGTTGAAAATGGACCCAAGAGGCGATACAATGAATTCTACAACTTCTCTAAAAGCTGACCCGACAACAGAAGCTGAGGACAAAAGCCAAGATTCAATGAATACGGTGAAACAAGACAATCCCGAGAAACCTGATGAGGAGGATATGGAAGATCCTTTACCGAAGAAACTTCAGGCGACGATTAACGCGAGGCTGAAGAATGACGTCATAGTCTGCACTTTCCTTGGTCTATTCGTGTTTGGATTGCACTGCACCACTGTTTTCACCACTTTGAAACCACAATTAAATACGGTAAGTGTTCCGAAAAGACTTTCTATTACATTTAAGTTACAAATAATTTGTATAACGATCTAAATTAAATCGAGATTTTACGATAGTTTTTCTTATTTTGGAAGCAGCTGATCGTAATTTAAGAAATAATTTCATAAATAAATAAATTTCTGTTATTTTAATTCATCAGTTATTGGCTATAAGCTTTTACCTCTACACCTACTTTTAATTGCTTAATAGATAGACGATCTTATCACCTACCTAATGATACGTGGTTACCGTCGCTCATGCATGGCAATATCAAGGCATAGCCCATTGCTCCCAACTAGTCCCAACACAAAACTGTTCTTAAACCTTTATTTCTAACCTATAACACTATTTGTAGGTGCTATGGATAATAGCCGGTATATTAGGTTGGATATTACATTACTTATTGCCTCAACTGCGCAAACAACAGCCCTGGCTGTGTCTGGCCAACCCAGTACTGAAACAACACGAACACGCACAATACGAAGTTACGGAACCGGCCAAAGTAATGCTCTTTGAAAAGGTGAGATTTTTAATAATTATGATGGGACTATAAAAATTATTTGTATGTAACTTTCTCGATTGAGAACTTACTAATTAAATTCAAATAGTTATAAACTGCTTACATGAGCTAAGTTAGTAGATAAATTTCCTATTTAGTTTTGGAATGTTCTCCTCGTATTATTACGTCACTCTTCTGATTTTTTTTTTTTTTATTGCCTTTATTCTGAAATTTCTCGGTTATCAACGGCGAAGCTGTTATATAACTAGATTCCGAGCGGCTTTCCTTTAAAAATTTTGCTTTCCAAAACACTAATTCTCATCTACAAAATGATAGCAAATTTTTGGCACACTAATTTGTATAATTTTGGTTTGGTTTGATACAGTTATTCGTGTACCTATGCTTCGTCGAGCGCAATGTGATATACCCCGCAGTGGTTGTGGCGTCCATCACGCAAGACGCGCCCGCCATTGCGGAGAAATACGGAGACGCGATTGGAGCGCTACTTATATGCGTATGCGCACTTAAATGTGAGTTTTTTTACTGACTTATACGCAGACGAGCTAACGGGCCACCTGATCGTAAGCGGTTACCGTTGCTCATGGTGCTCTGCAATGTCAGCGGACACTGCGTATTTAGTAGTATACAGGGTGTTCCAGGACGTCAATATTGAAGACGCTGCTGAAAGGAATTATTTGATTATTGGTGTTAAATAATACTGTATTCAAAGATTTTTCATAAATTGTTTGGGTTGTCTGAAAATCGAAGTAGCAAAATCGAGTAAAAAAGTCACACCCTGTATTTTAATTTTCTCCTAAGAAACGGATATAATGTGAAAAACTAAAACTATAACAGTCATCACAACTGAAACACTTTAGGTAATCTTAAACATCACCTTTAACTATACAGCAATAAGGTTGTTTTTCCTTCACCAGGTCTTCGACATGCATATTCAGAGCCAGACAGCCAGTACTTGATATTGGTGTTCGCTGTATTAATATTTCAAAAGGATTTGGGCAGTCAAAGCATATCGGAAACATTTCTCATCGATTATTTTATAACGGCTATTATATTCAGCAAAGTTTATGAATTTTTATTAAAGGTAAGATACTTTTGTAATTTAAATATACTAGTATAATATAATTTTAACACAGTATTTTTAAAAAAATATGACAGTAAAAATGAAATCAAAAACCTTTGTCACTATAAATAAACATACAATCTTCAGTTTTCAAAATTATTGGAACGTAGTTCCTTATTGCGCGTTATCGAAAGGGGTCTAGACGGAAATTCTAATGAAAAAGTCGTCACGACACTTTTTTTGTTTTAGATGATTATCGCTAGATGGCGCTGTGATCAAAATATTTTATTTAAGTTATAATAATTAGTTCCCTTTCAGAGAGAGAGAGGCAGACGTTTTAAACTAACTAATTATTATAACTCAAAAAAATATTTTTTTATTACAATTCCCCTACTAATTAATCGAAAGGAACTTCGTTCCATCCGGGTGTCCCTTGACACCTCTCAAGTTTTTATTTTTTAAATTACTGTTTAAATTACCACACTCGGGGAATCGAGTCTACTAAAATACTAAAAAATAAATTTTGCGTCTTTTTTGGCATCATTTTAGCCGAAATTGTTTATGTTTGAGGTAGTTTTGTCGAATTCAGATTTAAAAAAAAAAATAAAAAAAAATAATCACCCTCCTGCAATATGTACCTTCTTTAAAAAAAACACCCTGTATATTGTTATACCCTCCTAGTGTCACTAAAGAAAGTAGTATGTTAGACTAGGAAATCAAACACTCACGGTATACATACAGTAAGCTAAGCAAAGCAGTACGTTTATCACCAAGCGTACGGTGCGGGAACTGAGCGAGATCCCTACTGCGAAAGCTAGACAATCTTACACTAAGTGCTTGCTGGAGCTTTCTTTAAAACAAAGGGCCATCTGTCATATTCAAAGCGACTTCCGTAACAACTTATTATAATTGTCTCAATAGGTGTTTTGAGTATGTTTTTATTGCGTATGTTTTTTTTGTTTCATTGAATAAACGATGTATGTATTATCAGGTACAATTCGTGGTGACGTACATAGCGCCGTGGCAGATAACGTGGGGCAGCGCTTTCCATGCGTTCGCGCAACCATTCTCCGTGCCGCACTCCGCCATGTTGTTCCTGCAGGCCGCTCTCTCCGCGCTCATATCGTCGCCTCTCACGCCGGCTTTAGGTAATAACACTAACAACTAGTGTACAACTACTACTAGTACAACACGCGGTGACGTCACAGCGCCGTGCCGCACTCCGCCATGTTGTTCCTGCAGGCCGCTCTCTCCGCGCTCATATCGTCGCCTCTGACGCCGGCTTTAGGTAATAACACTAACAACTAGTGTACAACTACTACTAGTACAACACGCGGTGACGTCACAGCGCCGTGCCGCACTCCGCCATGTTGTTCCTGCAGGCCGCTCTCTCCGCGCTCATATCGTCGCCTCTCACGCCGGCTTTAGGTAACAACACTAACAACTAGTGTACAACTACTACTAGTACAACACGCGGTGACGTCACAGCGCCGTGCCGCACTCCGCCATGTTGTTCCTGCAGGCCGCTCTCTCCGCGCTCATATCGTCGCCTCTCACGCCGGCTTTAGGTAACAACACTAACAACTAGTGTACAACTACTACTAGTACAACACGCGGTGACGTCACAGCGCCGTGCCGCACTCCGCCATGTTGTTCCTGCAGGCCGCTCTCTCCGCGCTCATATCGTCGCCTCTCACGCCGGCTTTAGGTAACAACACTAACAACTAGTGTACAACTACTACTAGTACAACACGCGGTGACGTCACAGCGCCGTGCCGCACTCCGCCATGTTGTTCCTGCAGGCCGCTCTCTCCGCGCTCATATCGTCGCCTCTGACGCCGGCTTTAGGTAATAACACTAACAACTAGTGTACAACTACTACTAGTACAACACGCGGTGACGTCACAGCGCCGTGCCGCACTCCGCCATGTTGTTCCTGCAGGCCGCTCTCTCCGCGCTCATATCGTCGCCTCTCACGCCGGCTTTAGGTAACAACACTAACAACTAGTGTACAATAGGGATGTAACGATTATTCTAAAAACCATGCGAAAAAAGTTGCGTGTATACTGCGTGCTTGTGGATGGAATTCGATGGAGCCAAAAGAAAGGACTTGCCCTTTTAAATAAGCCCAAACTCGATAGATCTACGACCATCCGTTATCAAGATAATTTGCAGGGGGGTTTCCATTATGAGGTGGGGGAGAGAAAAGATTGAATATTAGCATCCTAACTTACTTAGTCTCCTAACATTGACATTCGCAACATCCCTAGTGTACAACTACTACTAGTACAACACTCCGCCATGTTGTTCCTGCAGTATTTTCTCATTCAAAATTATTTAAAAATAATCCAGTTCCAACTCGATCCAGTTAATGCTACAAATCACCAAAAAAATAATCAAAATGTCACCTCTTAAATTTAATTCGAGCTTCTCACAAATCTTCAAGTAACCAAATGATTACAGGTAGCGCCATCTTTATGACGTCATACGTGCGGCCGATAAAATTCTGGGAACGCGATTACAACACTAAGCGAGTAGATCAAAGTAATACAAGACTATCGTCACAACTTGAACGAAATTTAGGAGCCGGTGAGTTTTCAGAAATTATAACGACCTGTATGTAACATGGAATTCAATGTTAAAAAAAACAAATTTACGTCCATATTGTGCTGTTTATTTTTGAAAAAAAAAAAGCATTTTTTTTACGCTCATTTATGATAGGTATGATCATACATATAGTGTACTTTTTACTAACTTACACTGGATGTAACTATGTAAGTTCGGATGGTATCTTGCAAGCTAAATTTGACAAACTTACTTGTATCCGATTGAGTTGACATTTTGCACGCAGTGACAATGCAATAATAATATGACAAAATGACACTGATCTCATGATGGATTTGGAAGGTGGTCATAGGAACTCCTGTACTAAATAAGATAGACCTTGTATTTAAAGTTTTCTTAAAAATGAATTATTTTAGTTTAACTTATCTACACTATTACTACCACCAGTCTCTCTTTGGGGAGAGCTCTTTTTACACCTTATCTTTTTTCCAGATGACAACAATCTCAATTCGATATTCTACGAACATTTGACGCGTTCATTACAACACTACTTGTGCGGTGATCTCATGTTGGGGAGGTGGGGGCAAGTGCAACAAGGGGACTGTTTTGGTAAGATATTATTCATTAGACCCGCGTAGGAATGAGAGGAATGTTTTTACCTAATTTTAACTAAAAACTACACTCGTCAACAATAAATTTGACTTAAAAGCATAAAATTTCGATATTTTAGATCGTAATTAGGTGAAAAAAAAAATTGCCTGATAAAGCTTTCAGATTGACCACATTTGAAACAAAATGCACCAGCATCGTTTTTAATGCGATTGAGTATTCGGGGCCATCCATAAATTACGTCTAACGAATTTCATGTTTTTTGCACCTCCTTATCCCCCCTTTTTTCACTGTCACATTCGTGACCTCTCTCCTAGTGTGACGTCACATACTTGTAAATTTACATTTAGAAAGTAATATTTCAGATAGTTTTACAATTTCTCCACAGTTTTGGCGTCCGATTACCTGAATTGCCTCGTGCATATAGTGGAGATGGGCAACGGATTAGTGTCATTTCAACTGAGAGGCTTGGAGTTCAGAGGTACTTACTGTCAACAACGGGAAGTGGAGGCCATATCTGAAGGGCCTGAAGATAATAGCGGTTAGTAAAGTTACTCAATAGTATAGTTATTATGAAAATATAATTTTAATTTATTACTTTGTAAAATTTATCACTTTGAAATTATAATTTATTACTTTGTATTTACATAACAATAATTTCTAGTACAATTGTTATTTCGATTGTTTTTCTTGTTTTCGCTTTAGTCTTACTTGCGACTTTCTTAGATTAGTCTACTTATATGTAACCTTAATAATTGATTGGAACCATATTAGTTGCGCTGTATAAACTTATGAGTCACTTTAATTTGTGGAAACTTTGTTGGTCTCTTTATTATTAATATTCATAAAATTATCTGTAACTTTATGACTGTTTGTTTCCCAAATAAATAAATAATTTTACATCGCCTTAAATTTTCTTGTTCATCTAGCAAAATGGCGGCGTCTATGGTTTGTTGACCGTCTACAATCCAAAATCTTCACATTTATCTTAAAACTAAAAATGTATAATATTCTGTCTCTTTTCAGATGTAAGTCATTTAAAAAAGTTAATGTCTTTTATGACATTGAACTTTGTAAATATTATTTTGTGTACACAGCTCTAAAGCCGCGTTTCCATACTGGCCAGTGGTTACATGTTGGTCGGTCGTCACAGTCATTTGTTTTTTACGTGTGAGCCAACGTAGAAACGCGGTTAAACATTAATAAATAAAACAATAATCAAACCAATGGGGACAATGAAATGAAATACAATTTCAATGTTCTCAAAAATCAAGTGACTTGATTTGTCGATGTCAGACGGTGCATGCGGCGGTGGCTTCTGGGTGTCCCCCGGCGCGGCCTGGGCGCTCCGCTGGCTGGCCTGGCAGCTGGCCACCGCGCGCTACGTACTGGAGGGGTACTCCGTGTCCGACAACAGCGCCGTCTCCATGCTCCAGGTCTTCGACTTCAGGAAGATGCTGCTGACGTATTATGTCAAGGTGAGTTCGTTGCAGGACTCAAGATTAGTTAGCTTTCCTGTGCTGGATTCATTGCTCAGGAGTTACAGTGGTGGGAGTGAGGTGGGCAAATACCCGTGTACTACATCAAGGTACGAACATGAACATGCTCCCCCACTGTGAAAACGGTCCTTCAAATAACGTACTTGTCGTTGAGCACGAGTACTACGTTTTTTACCTTATTTACATTTTAGATTTATTATACAGAGTGAATTTGTAACCTTGTGACAGCGGAATTGCAGTTAACATGATATTTAAAAAAAAATACCGATTCCAATTATAAAAGTTTTTCTGAGTTGTATTTCGATAGATCATCCTACTTCAGCTGCTTTTGATCCACCCTGTATAGCCTATGACACTCACAAATGACGTAACTTCTAATAGTAAAAATTTATTCAGTAAATTACCATATTAATAGCAACCTAATTTATCATTTTAGAGTATAATATACTACACAATACAATCCAACAAGTTAGAAGAATGGCTCGCCTCCCCCACCATAGCGGAAGCGCTCAAACCTATCAACGAGAGGAACTTCGTGGATCTCGATCCGATATTCAACGTTAATCTGGACGAGGACTACGATTTTAGAGCCTCTGGTATTACTAAGTAAGTGTATAGTTTAAGTTTTTTGCTGTTTTTACGCTTTTTTTTTTAATATAAAATAATTGGTTATCTTAAAAAATAAATAAATCATATAAAAAATACGCTCGACGAATACTCCTCGATAAGAGGAACTAAGCTTTGATAAAGTAAATCTGGCTCGAAGGATCAAGTTTTATGAAGGAGAATCTGGCTCGAAGGACCAAACTGTACAAGTGAAATCTGACTCGAAGGACTAAACTATATAAAGTGAAATCTGACTCGAAGGACTAAACTATATAAAGTGAAATCTGACTCGAAGGACTAAACTATATAAAGTGAAATCTGACTCGAAGGACTAAACTATATAAAGTGAAATCTGACTCGAAGGACTAAACTATATAAAGTGAAATCCGACTCGAAGGACCAACCTTTCTATAGCAAAATCGTCGTGCGTCATAATAATCACTGTGGCTGCATTGTCCAAGTCAATTTTGATTTTAATTGGCATGTAGACGCGCTACTTGATCGTGCGTGGTTACCGTCGCTCATGGACTCTGTAATGTCAGGGGACACTTAGGGGCCGCAACCTACGACATACTTTAAAGGTTTTTTCAAAAAGTTTGCTTTTCGATTGATATACATTATGTACTAATGAAGCTGATTGTGCGTGTAGGAGCAAGTTCGTGTCTATATACGGCGAATGGGTGTCGGTATGTGCGTCGCGACGCGCGGGCAGCGGGGCGGGGCGGAGGCGCGGGGCGCGGGACGGGGCGCTGGTGTCGCTGTGCTTCGCGCTCAGCCTGCTCGGACGGAGGGCGCTGGCCGCCGCACAACACCTGTCCGCCTCCAGGTGAGTACTTAAAAAAATATTACAATCGGTCATTTTTGGCTGAAACGCCAACAACATCGGATGACGTCACGATTAGGTAAACAATACGAAATTGACGTTCTCTGTTCAAATCTCTATTAAAAATAGTAATTTACCGTACATTCCTTTCAGCGTTGAGTTCTTTCTATACGGGCTACACTCGCTGTTCAAAGGCGACTTCCGCATCACGTGCGCGCGCGATGAGTGGGTCTTCACGGACATGTCGCTGCTGCACTCGGTGCTCGCGCCCGCCATACGGATGGCGCTTAAACTACATCAGGTAATAATAACTATTTTATTTCTGTAACTATTTCTATTGTCGAAACAATCCAATCAATTCATTATAAATACCACAGAAAAAAATTCGGACATGCGAAATGATCTTTCGAGCAATGGATTTTTATTTAAACTCTAAAGGTGCGCGTGCATCTAGATGGGCCCGGCCAATCAGCTAGATTAAATTGTACTTACCAGTACCAAGTTAGTACGCAATTTATAAACCTTATTTTCTCTTTCAAGCCCGCATAATGTTCCCCGAGCAGTAGTTCAACTCTGTACGCGATTATTACAACACACGCTTACAATTTGTATTTGGTCCTTCGAGCCGGATTTTTTTATCACAATTTAGGCTGACTACAAGTTTTACATCTTTTTTCTGTTCAGGATCACATAATGTTCCCGGAAGAGTACAGCAGTAGTTCCGCTCTGTACGCGGCCATCACGGCGCACACGCAGCGCCTCGTCATATGCCACGAGGCGGCGCCCGCCTGGCGGTACAACGTGCTGAGGGGAGCGCCGCATTTGTTGGCGCTTAGGTATTATTACTTTAATGATTTGATTTGTTGAAGGAGGTTTTTACTAATGAGAATGATACACCAGTTGATCAAATGGATTGTAATATCATACTTGATGTTCCAGGCACGTCATGGACGAAGGCATCGACGACTACAAGATAATAATGTTGAACAAGCGCCATCTTGGATTCCGGGTCATCAAGCTGAACCGGGAGTGCGTGCGCGGGCTGTGGGCCGGACAACAGCAGGAGCTCGTCTACCTGCGGAACCGGAACCCGGAGCGGGGATCCATACAGAACGCTAAGCAGGTACTACACACAGCACGGACACCCAGGGTCCAGCGTCTGCAAGCTTGACGATAAAATTCAACACCCTGTATTAACGATACCAAGTAAGACAACTGGGCTCAAGTCTCCTCAACAGAAGACTCGGGTATCCTTGATTGTTCAACCCAAATTTCGACGTGATGTTTCCATTATCGTGTTTAGCCAGTTGTGTTGTGGTAAAATGTACAAGCTGGCCGATTAGAATCTGCGACCTCCCGCACGGTAGGTAAGCGTTTCAACCACTTCCCCACCACTGTGTCCACATCAAACTTGAAATGAATTACCTAAATTCAGAAGTAGTATTAAACACTCATCTGTAACTGTCACCTACACAGGGTGATTTCCTAGTGAGGGTACATATTGAAGGTCATGGTAGCTGATGGTTATATACGACCAGTAAAAATATTATTACCAAAGAATATGGCTTAATGCCTTAGTAATCGCAACTTAAAAATATCTAAAATTCTTGCAAAATGATGGTTTTTCGACAGCTGATGGGTGTGGCGGAGGTGTGGGGTGCGCGAGATCACTAGAGGTCATTAGTCAACACTCTTTAAGCTGAAATTGTTTGAAGTAGTTTTGTCGAATTTAGATTTAAAAAAAAAATATTTTGTAATTTTACTTATTTTTTGTAATATTCCGTATTAGAACAGAGTACTCATCACCCTCCTGCAATATGTACCCTGTCTAACAAATCACCCTGTAGATGGCACTAATAGACACGTAAGCCGTGCACCCCGCACAATCACGTGGCGTGTTCTGTGCTCATTCTCAGCCACGGTTCGGACTCTGAATGCCGAGCCTAGATCGCAGTAGGCTAGTATTTTAGTCGAGCAGCGAGTCATTTAGTAGCGATGTATGTGAGTAAACACCAAAACATTAATCGAGTTACAATATTTTTAGCTACTAAATAATTCACTACTCGACTTTTAGTCGAACTAGGCTTAAGCGACAGGATATTTTAACACTTGAACACACACCAAAATTTTCCCCATCCAAAAAAATAACTAAAAACAACACTCCACAGGCCCTCAGAAACATTATAAACTCATCGTGCGACCAGCCCATAGGCTACCCCATCTACGTGTCTCCGCTCACGACGTCCTACGCGGACACGTCGCCGCCGGTACGAGCTCTACTAGGCGCTGCTCTCACCGCCGCCGGGATACGGAGACAACTCACTAATCTGTGGAGACGGTATGTTTTAGTAGGGTGAATAGCCCAGTTTCTTGACCTGTAGTGTTTCATTTACTTCTAATTTAGTTCTTCATTAATTATTGACAGGTCACAATGATGGTAATACCTTCATACACTATACGATATTGTTAAAAAAATACTGAACTTAAAAATAAAATAAAATGCAGGCAATTTAAACCACTTCTGTTGACGTAAGTTTACAAATCCACCCTGTATGTCTGACCCTATTAGGAGCGTAGACCACTAATGACAACTTCAAAATTGTAGTCAATTGCGATTATTTTGTTACTTCCGATATGAATAAATACTATAATTACTAAGTTTTACAATGATACTACCTTAAATAAATTGTTAAAATATTGATTCAAAAATCATTGATGTAAAGTTATTCGAAAATTAAAATTTTACGTACAAAATGTATTGCAATTGTTCACAATCATTGGATCAGTTTTTAAGGAAAAGTGAATTCCTCTTTAACAAAATGCTATACAATTGATGTGTTATCGTGTTCCTGATTAAATTTTGCTCAAAAAACCAGCTATGTTTTGAACGAATTTGAAAATGGATGATGCACAATATATCGAGCATCTGGGTTGTTCACCCTATAATTTGTATTGTACGCATGTAGTATCCGTCGTCGTTGCGGCGAGGGGTGCTCCAGCGGCGCGGCGTGCGAGGCCCCGCCGGACGCCCGCGCGGCGCCGCCCCCGCTCACACGGACATCACTAGGTAATCATTATCACCACTTTTCACTCGTTTCGTTCAGTTACCAAGTAAAATAAACGCATGGCGTTGTAGCCTTTGTAGATTAACCGCATTAAAAAATTGGATACAACCATTAATTTTCAGCATAAAAATTGGTTGCCTGTAAAGTCGGTATACGGGCGAAAGTTTTACGTGACAACGACTCGGGCATGGTTAGCCCGCCTAAGAGCGAGAGAGACAGACATAAAAAGTGACGCGGCACGCGTGCCTCTCACTCGCTCTCATTGTGAGCGCATAACGTGAGCGGAGCGTAACGCAGTGAAGTGAAGTGTCACCCCCCAACACCAATTTATAACACGTCACGTCAAAAGCTACACATACTGAAATTTTAACAGTAGCTCTTCTTTTTTGATATTGAACCATATTTATTTAAATTACAAGTTAATTAATTAACAATATGAATGGTTTCAGCCGGTACGCGAGGCAGCCTGGCGAGTGCCGGCAAGCCCACGTCATCAACCCTGGCGTCTCTGGCGGGGCTGCTCAGGGAACACTCGCACGAACGAACTACTGATGAAACTGGTAAATAACACAATCTAACAAATTCTAAATCAAAAATATGAAAAAGATTTATGTGCAATTTTTCACAACACCACTACCTAAAAACGGTGAAGGAAAACATCGTAAGGAAACCTGCATGTCGGAAAAGGGTTTTAAAAATCCTTTGGAGATATGTGAAGCCCTCAATCCGCACTGGGCAAGCGTGGTGGACTTCTAATCCCTCTTCTGAGGAGACCTGAGCCCTGATATATCACTTGGTGCTATAAATAATAATGATATTCCAGTGTACAGTGAGACGGTGGAGAGTCGTCGTCGAGTGGACGATCGATCCGGAGGACGCAGGGAAAGAGCTCCACGACCCAGAGCACATCCTACTCAGGTAATCATTACAACAAATCATCATATCTTAGCTTGTAGACGTCCGCCGCTGGACATAGATCTCCCTCAAATCTCGTCACAACGCCTTGCTCAACAATTAGGATGCAGATTATAGCAATTATTGATAGTCAGTAATAGGGATGTTGCGAATGTCGATTTTTGGACATTCGTGACTGCGAATGCGAATATTCAATTTTGATACCTTACAAACTAAAAGTTGAAGGTTTTTTACTGAAAAGTCAGTTTTATTTTCCAAAAGTGATTTTGCGGAAGTAGAAGGTACTTGCCTCCTCCACCAAATAACTGAACCCCCCCCCGCCCCGTAAATTATTTTTACAACGGAAGGTCGTAGACCCATCGAGTTTTGGCTCATTTTAAAGGGCAGGTAGAGGCCTTTAAGTTAATTTTACGTAGGTATGTGCGTACTTTTGTCAAAACATTCGCATGATTTTTTTGCGAAGGCGAATGCGAATATTGGTTACATCTCTAGTCAGTAGTAGTTTGTTTTTGAAAGCGATTTTTTTTCTAGTTAAACGAAATCGTCGTTACAGGAATATGTAGCGTTTGAACCGCGCAAAAGCCTCCAACCGCTTACATTCACCAAAACCCAGCACAAGGTCATGCGAGACGGCATGACACGTTACGCGTTACGTCATATTTTCTCCGCGAGAGTGTATAATGACAGTAAAAAATGAAAATAATTTTATTAAAAAAAACTTAATATCTATACATGGTATAACTTGCGGTTACCTCACTAGGCAAGCCTGTATCGAGGCGACCAATACTACCCGTTTACAAACAGAATTTTTTTAGCCTCTAATATTAAAATTCTAACTTACCAACTATCTTAAGTAATTACTAAAACATAATATGAAAAGATAGAAAGAAAAATTAAATTAAAAAAAAACAACACAGATATAACTTCTGACTATTTATTTGATTCTTCAGTAAAACTATATCAGTCCACTCACTGCGTGCTCAGTTTCGTCGAACGATAATGTCTTTAACCATAACATCTTGTTGTTAATTTCATTCAAAGCAAGATCTTGAGTTAATTTACGTTTTGTTTTTATTTGCTTTGTATTTTTTTTTTTTTACAAAATACTACTCTTTTTTTTTTTTTTTTTTTCAGTTGGAGGAAATCACCGGATCCCCGCCCGTATGTGGGAGTTGAACCGCACTAAAACCTCCAACCGCTCACACTCAGCGTCCGAACCCCGGCTGAGGCCAGAACCCAGCACGGGGTTTGGAGGGACGGCGCGACGCGTTACGCCATCGGCATTCTTTCCCGTCGCTCCGTCCCCTCTTTCCCGTCGCCCCGTTCCCACAAAATATTACTTAGTGCTTTATTGATAATGTTAGTTTGTTGTTATAATTAAGTGCTTTTGTTTTAAGTCATTATTGTATTGGTAGTTGTAATTTCTTTTTGAATAAATTTTATTTCCGTTATTCCATTTATTTACACTTATTTTTTAATATTTTATAATACTTATATAATACAATTAGTTAAAAAAAATTAACAAAGGAATAAAATTTATTATAACATGTGTGTGTTGTGTGTTGTTCCAGGGCGGTCGCAGTCGTCGCTGCGAGCGCGGTCTGCCCGCCTCCTTCCGTCTGCTGCCCGTCGAGCACGCGCACTCACACGCACACGAACTCACGGTACGCGCCGTATATTACAACCGATTTTGATGATACATTTTAGACGCTAAAGTTGATCGTGTACTCGTTACTGTTTATGTGGACAAATTTGAATATAATTTTGTTTTGTAGAGCACGGGTGGCAGTAATTGGGAGTGTGGACCTCGTGATCAGCCGAGAAGAGCTGCCAGTGTCAAGGCACGTACGAAACTTAATTTATTTCACTTTCATGCATTTTCAACGGGTTCTTACCACGATATTTAATTAATTGAGTTGTCTCGATAATTCGTTGTTGTTGCAAACGTCATTATTATGAGAAGACTGGATACTGCGGGTCGATTTAAGAGCAAACAAATCTGTCTACCCTCGCACTCGTTCGCTTTCGGGTAGTACCACTGGAACTCGAACTCACATCACTACACACCACACTCACTGTATCTACAAGACTCTCTGAGCATGAACCCTTAGTTGAACCTGTTGAAAATGCATGAAAGTATTATAGAAAACCGCGAGTGTCGCAAATGAGAAAAGCAATCGACAGAGTGACTTATAACCACTAATGATGAACTAACCAAAATTGGCGTTTGTTTAGTTATGTCACCTAAAAGTGTTATTTGACTGAATATTTGTAAAAAATATTTATTGAACTAAAACACAAATTACAAAATCTACCCACGGTATTCAGAACCCGTTAATTATGCATGAATCTTTTTTGTTTTTAATAATCTAATATATAAAATTGTCGTGTCACGGTGTTCGAACTTGAACTCCTCCGAAACGGCTCGACCGATTTTGATGAAATTTTTTGTGCTTATCCGGTACCTATGAGAATCGGCCAACATCTATTTTTCATCCCCTAATTTTTATTTTCGGCGCAGACGAAGTTGCGCGAGTCAGCTAGTAACCTATAATAATTATCTACCAGGTATCCTGTGGTGAAGATGAATCCTCATTAGAAGACGTAGCTGGCGGACTGGACATGTCACTCTCGCTGCCAGATTGTAAAATCATTGCCAATAGGAATGCCAGGTGCCAATAGTACTCTTATTGTTTTTGGTTTACGAATTTCTTGATAATTCTCACACAAAAAACGCTTATCATACGGTTAATTGAATTAAATCACAAGATTATTTATCAAATACAACTTTACTTTTTGATGATTATTAAATTGCATAAATCTCATGAGAATAATTTCAATACAAGTCGGAAAATGGCCGCGATAATTGGGTCTATCACTTTTTTGTAAAAACACTTATTACACACACACCCCACTTACACAATCACACACCACACACACACATTTTTGCATATTTATTTCCATATGTTATACTGCTTCTCTTATCATTTGTTTATCTTCGTTTAAAATTAGAAAATATGTTTTAAATATTGCCTAGACTATTAATAGTTAGTACATAAGTTTCATTTCTCTATTTGAGGGGTGGAAGCCTGGTGATCCTTAACACAGGTCTAACCTAGCTAGGACACCAGTCTCCTACACTATCTTATGTTAGCATTATTGTGTACTATAATATTTTTACTTCTGTAAATCATGATTTTATTGTGGAAGAAATAAAGTATTCATTCTTCTCTTCTCTTATTTAATTTCCTTATGATTAAATAAATTTATAATAAAAAGTTTACCTTTTTTTACAGGTTTTTCATAAACGAAGGCACATCGAAAGATTTATCTAAAATAACCAAAGAGATCCGTCACGAACGGGAGAGCTACCGAGAGCTGACCGGCCGGTACATAGAGAAGCCGGAGAGTATACCGCTCAAAGAAACTAACTACTCTGACAAGGAGAAGAAGGACAAATCTGAACTTAAGAGCAAAGAGATAAAGACTAAAATCAAACGGTCCGAGTCTGGCAGGTTAGTACATTTTGAATAGTAGTAATAATAAATAAAAGTGTTCTTTGCTGTTTTTTATTATACTTTTTCGTACGTATTTTTGCTCAAAATATAATATTGCGTGACAGTAGAAAAAAGTCTTCAAAATACTGAAATAGGGTAATGATTCCGAATGAAATCCAGACGTGCATAACAGTTAAAGTTAGTTAATTAGTTAGTTAGTTAAGGTCCTTAAAGTTAGGTCATAGGTAGCGACCCCTCAGTGTCCCCTGACATTGCAGAGGTTCATGAGCGACGGTAACCACTTATGATCAGGTGGCCCGTTGGCTCGTCTGCTTACATGGCAATAAAAAAAAAAAAAAGAAGTTACGTCATCTTGTGACATTTGACATACACAGACGTGTGGTGAAATATGGTTAGTATATCAATCGAATACTAGTTGGGGCTAGTCAGAGTTTTTTCGAGAGGGATATGTGGAAACCGCGCTAAAACCTCCAACCGCTAACACTCAGCGTCCGAACACCGACGGAGATCAGAGCACAGCATGGGGTTATGCGGAACGGGGCGATGCGTTACGCTCTCTGCACTCCTTCTTGTCGCTTGGCCCCCGGACGCCCAACCGGCTCTCTCGTTCAGATGGGACCGCGTGTTACCCACCCACGGAATACCCCGCTGGGTCCACCATCCCCCCGCCGCTCTGACGCAAGAGCGTGTTGAGCGAGCACGACCTCTCTCGCTAGGGGGTAGCGTTGGGGACCGAAACTCTTAGGGGGCCAGATTCCGAGCGAGATCCCGTTTCCGACCCCTTGCTCGACGGCGGCGGGTTACTGAGTGGAGAGAAGAATATATTCTCTCCCTTGCACTCCCCGCCACCCTCTTCTTCGAGATGGTGGACTCACAAAAGTCGAGTATCACCTTCCAGGACTCGTCACTCTCAAGCATCGACGCTGCGACGCCCGGGAGCGACAAATCCTGATCTATTTGCATAACCAGGACACAACGCTGCCATGCGGGGCAGAGCGCGAGCATTTGCTCCTTTGCCACGACCCACCCAATCCCTTAGGACGGGGCGTGTCGCCTCGTCGCCCCTGAGAAAATCGGGTCTGCGATATATGCGGTTAGCGAATTGTCCGAAGAGAACTGACCGTTTTGAAGTGAATTCTTTACATGTGCAATACAGTTGGTTTCATATCGCGTTGTGTAGGAGCTGCAGAGGAGGCAACGTAAGCGTCGGCAGCAAGGTGCTCATAGTAGAACCACTCGGAGTGTACGATTGCATCAACCTGGGGAGACGCATCGACGTGCAGTGGCCCGCGGAGATACAGCGGGAACGAGGGGGGCGCAGCGCCTGGGGCAGCTGGGTGCCGCAGCGAGGAATGGACGGCCTGGTACGTACAGGGGGGCGGGGGGCACGACGTGAGGGGCCCGCGGAGATACAGCGGGAACGAGGGGGGCGCAGCGCCTGGGGCAGCTGGGTGCCGCAGCGAGGAATGGACGGCCTGGTACGTACAGGGGGGCGGGGGGCACGACGTGAGGGGCCCGCGGAGATACAGCGGGAACGAGGGGGGCGCAGCGCCTGGGGCAGCTGGGTGCCGCAGCGAGGAATGGACGGCCTGGTACGTACAGGGGGGCGGGGGGGCCGCGCAGGGGCCCGCGGAGATACAGCGGGAACGAGGGGGGCGCAGCGCCTGGGGCAGCTGGGTGCCGCAGCGAGGAATGGACGGCCTGGTACGTACAGGGGGGCGGGGGGCACGACGTGAGGGGCCCGCGGAGATACAGCGGGAACGAGGGGGGCGCAGCGCCTGGGGCAGCTGGGTGCCGCAGCGAGGAATGGACGGCCTGGTACGTACAGGGGGGCGGGGGGGCCGCGCAGGGGCCCGCGGAGATACAGCGGGAACGAGGGGGGCGCAGCGCCTGGGGCAGCTGGGTGCCGCAGCGAGGAATGGACGGCCTGGTACGTACAGGGGGGCGGGGGGCACGACGCGAGGGGTCCGCGGAGATACAGCGGGAACGAGGGGGGCGCAGCGCCTGGGGCAGCTGGGTGCCGCAGCGAGGAATGGACGGCCTGGTACGTACAGGGGGGCGGGGGGGCCGCGCAGGGGCCCGCGGAGATACAGTGCTATCACTAAAATAACTTCCTATAAGCATGATTTTATAACTCCACTAACTATAACTTCCATTTATCAGGTGGTACACAAATGGACTCCCAACCACAGGGATCCGAAGCTGCGGTCCCACGTCGACAAAACGATCCTCCTCGTTCAAATAGACGACAAATACGTTCCCATAGCGGAGAACTGCGTTCACGATCTCGGAGATGAAGTCTGAACTTTAACACAAGAGAATAAGGATCAAAATACTGTAACAACGATGTAAGGTACTCTAGTACTAATATTGTAATAGTCACTTTATGATTGACGTCTGTTTTGAGTATGTCTGACGTAGAATAGACTTAGCCAAATTGAACCTTACCGTGCTAGAAATAAAGTGTAAAATGTTCCAAACTACTTACTTTCCAAATCAATGCATATATTATTATGTATTGTTACTTTTTTACTGTTAAAAAAAATTGTTGTGAATATCAATCTGTAGTAATAGCTAACGCATGGTATTTAAGTATCTGTTACATTTCAAACTTCTAAAGAGTTCAAAATTATATTTTATGTGTTATGAAATTGTTAGTCAACTTATTATGAAAACATTTAAAAAAAAAACTTGAGAGGTGTCAAGGGACACCCGGATGGAACGAAGTTCCTTTCGATTGATTAATTAGTGAGGGAATTGTAATAAAATTTTATTTTTGAGAGAGAGAGACAGACGTTTTAAACTAACTAATTATTATAACTTAAATAAAATATTTTGATAACAGCGCCATCTAGCATTAATCACATAAAACAAGAAAGTGTCGTGACAACTTTTTCATAAGAATTTCCGTCTAGCCCCTTTTCGATAACGCGCGATAAGGAACTTCGTTCCAACATATTCAACATTATCTTATAATTATTATGAAAACTTTTATGGACCATAATAATATCTTAGCGATATCATCTTTTTGTCCATTTAGCTAAAATATATTAAATTCATAATAGTGAATCGACAAAACTTTAAACTATATTTCGACAAACCATTATAACCAATTTTATATCAATGTAGATAAATTTAAATTACTACAGGCTTTAATTCATCTTTAGACTAGTAAAATGAACCTTGTAGTTTAAAAAACATTTTTCACTAAAACATACAAGTCTTATGTAACTTGTGCCCATAGAATTATTACATCTGGAATCAACATCATGAGCAACAGAAGAAAGAGCCAATTGAAAGTACGCCAATCGCACATAAATACAAGACATTCTAAATCAACAACCATGAATAACAAAGTGAAGTTACAATGAACTTATGTGCGTGTAATATTTTATTGCTAAACGTATTAAGTGTCATCGGCGCCCTTACACGTCAGAATGTCGTGTAGTTACGCGCGATCGGCGACTTTCAATTAGCTTCATTCTATTATTCATGACTAGCTGGGCCACACAACTTGGTCTGCGTCACATAGGGAAATTTTCTCACCGTTTAAACCTTCCCTAGACTTCTACGAATATTTCATGTTTAAAATAAGCCAAATCGGTTCAGTCGTTCTCGAGTTTTAGCGAGACTAACGAACAGCAATCCATTTTATATATAAGATGTTGATTCCAGATGTAATAGTTCTATGCTTGTCAGAAAACCCTTAAAAGCACAAAACATGATGTGACTTTGTTTGGAAATGACGGTAGATGAATATAAATTTGACTGTATAGACAGAGATTATTTAGTATTAAAGTCTCTCTTTTTATCTCTCTGGAGCTTGATATTACATTCGTCAGACAAAAAAACAATTCAGTTATTGTATAATACCCACATTTCCAATCTATAGACGGCACGACTTACTAGTCGTCGCCAATCTTATTACTTCCCATTTAAAAAAGATGACAGTCTATTTCCAAATTCAATTAAAAACTTGAGAGGTGTCATCGGACACCCGAATATAACGAAGTTCCTTTCGATTAAAAGATATCTTATATTTTTTTTTCCTAACGTAACGCGCGATAAGGAACGTGTTTTAAAAGATTTTGGTCACAGCGCCATCTGGCGATAATCATCTAAAACATAAAAAGTGTCGTGACAACTTTTCGTAAGAATTTTTTCCGTCTAGCCCCCTTTCACAACGCGCGATAAGGAACTTCGATCCAAAAAATTTCATTACCCTGACATAAATGCTGTTAGTTGTTAGTATTTAAAGAAACTTATATGCAAGATGTTAAACGTTAAATTTTACAAAAAATGCCCATGAAATTATTTTTGACCAGTTATCTGACGATTGTTAAATCAAGTCTCAAAAATATGAATGTTTTATGATACGGTCTTGACAATTCTATAATTAGTTTACCTATGCGTGAGTCACCTTTTGAATAATAAGTTTTGAGTTTAATTATATGATTTGAGAACGTTTAGTTATATTTTTATTACAGTAAATGATCAGTGACTAGTGATTACCGTCACTCTTCGATTCACAAATTGTAGATTGTACTATGCATTTCATTGTGTTCATTTGTGCATTACTTGACTCCAATTCGGAGTTAATGAAAACGAGTGCAAATTGTATTAAACTCGCGATGTCTATAAAAATAATGAAACTGTTTTACACAAAATAAAACAGTTATTATGTGCCGAAAGAAAGACACAGCGTTGGAGCAATGGCCTTGCTGGCGAGTAAGACGCTATGGCGACAGATGGCAACATGTCATCGAACACACAGATCAACTACATACAACAGGAGTGGTTCTTTCCATGCGATGAAGGGTAACTATGACACGAAAGAAAGACAAACAGGTATGTTCAGAGGGTTTTAACACTAAAAAGCGAGAAACGAGGGCAGCTTCTTCACATCAACGCTGTGTCTTTCCGGTAGGCATACAATACGAACATATTAACTTCCTTCTCGTAATAAATGTTATTCTATTTCTTCTCTTTATAAGATAATGTATGTAAATTTAAAATTGTAAATAATTTGTAAATATAGATGTAAAAATATATTACGTATGTTTGTCTCTTCGGTGTGTGTAAAATATGACTAGAAATAAGGTTTCGTATTTTTTTTTATTCTTTTTTTTAAGTTAAAATTCGCACCCAAATAATCTAAGTCTACAACTACACCAAATATGAACGTTTAAAAGAGAAATAATATTTATGCGTATAATTATTTGTTTTATATAAAAACTCGTGAGAATAAACAAAACAAATTAAAATGTTTTTTAATGAATTATTCTGCGAGTTTGTTTATTGGCGTCTGCGTAATTCGTTGTTGTTAAATATCGAAATCGTGATGCATTATTTATATTTATTTAAAAATGAATAAAATTGACAAAGGCGTGTTGTGGTTTACGAATTTAATTGGTATATTTATAATATTGGTGTCTATAGTAAATTAAAACTTTGTTTTTCATACGAACTATTAAACTATTTAAAGAAAATCTTGATTAGTATAAATACGTTAATTGTTTTGAGCTGATATATTAAATTTAAATAAACGGAGCGTGTTTCAGACCGAAAGGCATCCTTCGTAAGTCATACAGGGCGACCGAGTACGGTATGTAGATAAATTGTTCAAAATATAGGTTTTATTCAATTCTTTACGATTAAGTAGCACTTACTATTCTCAAAAACTATTTAAATTGTAATACAACGACCTTGTTTCTAAATAAAACTTTCAGAATGCAGATATCGGATGCATTCTTATAGAATCCAATAAAACTAAGATTTAATGTAAATATAACTGACAGAATACTTTTAATTTAATTTGGGAAGCCCTGTATAGTGATTTTTAGGAAAAAATGTTAATATTTATGTCAATTTTATTTAATATCCTGTTTAATTGTTCGTGTGAATGAATACTATCACAATTTAGTCGAGCGACTTTTATTATAGACTGATGTTATTACTATAAATTGAATGTCTTCGATCTAATTCAACAATTTAATCATTAAATAGTTTCTCTAAAATCTAAAGGTAAAATCATTGACTAAAAATTCTCAACCCTACATTATGACGTCACAACTGTATTCCTCGTTTTCTTGTTTGAAATTAGGTCGTAGACATCCCTAGACTCATAATAGAGAAGAGTTCATAAACAATTGTTTTATAACTTAAGGTAAATCAGTGTACTTATTAAATGTTCTTTGTTATGCCGATTCAAGAACGTCGCAATTGGACGATTGGACTAGACCCTTTAAAGAAATGTTTAGTAAAATTAATTATCGATTTAGTGGGCAAAATATCGCGTAAGTTTTTTTAATGTCTGTTATTCGATCTTTCTTATGAAAACTGTATAAGTCGTATTTTTAAACTACGTTACATTCGAAAGTCATCCTTACGCGGTATTGAACTAGGGCAGAATTTGAAATGAGATTTTTCTGATTTTTTTTTTAATCGTAACAATATTTTGCTGTTTCGTGAGTATCAAAATAATGTAGAAAGTCACAATCCGTCCAAAGACTTGTGCTTTCTTCATGTTTTCCTTTTGTCAGAACAATCTTGGATCGGTAAGTAGTTCAGTTACGTAAATGTATCGAAAATACACAAATAAATGGTACATGGAAACATTGCAATAGTTTTATTTAATAATTCCCAAGAAAATAGGTATCCTTTGTTTTATTCACATACTTCCAAAGGGAGGTATTCAATTCATATGTTTTTTATGTTTGTCGCACAACTTTAGTTTGGCTGGATCGATTTGGATTTTTTGTGTCAGAGGAAAAGTGATCATGAAATATATGAATGCAGCTTGATGTGATTCTTTAAAAAAAATATTTAGAAAAATACGCTACGATCATTGTTTCGGGGACGGGGCGACGGGAAAGAGTGCCGAGCGCGTAACGCGTCGCGCCGTCCCTCCAAACCCCGTGCTGGGTTCTGGCCTCAGCCGGGGTTCGGACGCTGAGTGTGAGCGGTTGGAGGTTTTAGTGCGGTTCAACTCCCACATACCCGATGATTTCCTCCAACTGAAAAAAAAAAAGTATCATTGTTTCGAGTACTTTTCCTGGAGGAGTCGTTTAAAAAAGACACCCTGTATAAAATAAATTATGAATAAGCTTTTTTCTTGTAGTTTATAGTTGGACGTTTTCCTTTAGACTATCTTCTGATATTAAGACTAAAGAAAATAATAGACACTGGGTTTCTAAATAAACAAAACGACAAAATATTTCAAGAAAAATATATTTATTCGATAAACGAAAATATAAAATTCGAATAAAGACTATTTAAGTTACACAATCCAATTCCTTGCTTAAAATATTTGAATAAAAATATAACATGGCATAATCTATTACGTCATACAATAACATGAAATTTAAACAATATTATACCTAATTTATTGAATTCAAACTTACAAACTAAATACTAGACAAATGAAGTGAAGGAAAAACTGCACATAAATAAAATTACTTAAATGTTCCAACAAAAACTCATTTACTATTTCAGACTTGAGACAAGAAAAACAGTCAGATTTTTTTCACATAAAAGTAAATAGGCTAACCAATGTCACAGTAGGCTGTATAACAAAATGATGTCGATAATGATTTAATAATATAATAAGCTCATAACATAACGTACGTATACCTGCATTAAGCTCAATTAATACTACTAAAGATCATTTTGGAATTAACACTTCTAAAATTTTAAAGAGGTTTTTTAGAGTCTTCGAAATCGTCGTAGAAGTGGGGTATGTAAAAGCTGAACCGCATTAAAACTCAGCGACCTAATTTTGGTGTTACGCGTGGCGGTACGACGCGTTACGCAATATGGCATTATTTACCGTCGCCCTCTTCTAAGATCTTAATATTATGCGGCATGTTGTTCAGTTTCGGAAAGTTACTTAAACTTAGGCATTACAGCAAGAAAAGTTTGTCGTTTATTTGTGTTAGAATCTTCTAGAATATTTGATATTTATCAACTACAGTACAGGTATACGTTTCGGGATGGACCAATTAGCACCTAAATAGATCTACCTACTAGATACACAACACTGAAATTACAACTATCATTTGCAATAAATTCATAATTCAATTTGTTAGACAGAGTGATAGTTGAAAAATGGTACATTTTGAAGGACAGGATATTTAATGATCATAACAATATAACGTTTTAGAAATTAAAGGTCTTTTAAATATAATACCTACAAACTGTCACTCAACAGCTGATAGCTGTAAGGGAGGGTTGTGGGGCCGAGGTCACTCAAGGCTGTTAATACATAGACATCGATTATTACTTGTGACAAAAACTTAAGAGGTGTCAAGGGACACCCGGATGGAACGAAGTTCCTTTCGATTAATTAGTGAGGGAATTGTAATAAAATTTTATTTTTCGAAAGAGAGAGAGAGACAGACGTTTTAAGCTAACTAATTATTATAACTTAAATAAAATATTTTGATCACAGCGCCATCTAGCATTAATCATATAAAACCAAATAAGGAATTGTTTTAAAAGATTTTAATCACAGCGCCATCTAACGATAATCATCTAAAACAAAAAAGTGTCGTGACAACTTTTTCATAAGAATTTCCGTCTAAACCTCTTTCGATAACGCGCGATAAGGAACGTTCCAAAAAGAAAATACAGAATTAATCAATCCATACATAAAAGTTTAAGAGATAATTAAGTCGGATTTTAAATACCTATTTAGTAATAAAAGCTAGTACATAGTTATCACCCTTCAACAGTATGCACCATGTTCCTACTTCAACTCTGCATTATTTCATTTTAATAAAAATTTAAGAACATCTAATAATGGAAATGGTGTTTTTAATATAATTAAATTTCATAGAAATTGTGTTTTTAGACATAAGTACTTAATAGTAATAAAGTGTATAGAGAAATATATAGTAGTTATACATCTGTTTGACAGTAGTTTTATTGCATTTTTATTAATTGTATTATAGTGTTTATATATTTACATCAATTCAGTAGTAAACTAACAAGAAGAGCATTATTACCAAAACTAAAATATTCGAAAATATAGTGTAAAAAGTTATTTATTAAGAACATCTGAATACTATGGGTGTCCACACACTATCATTGACAAGATTTCAAATGTTCATGACTATTGCAGAAATCGTTAATATATTTTGAAATATTTAATATATTGTCAATGTTAGGGTATTTGTCAAAAAGTCTTCAATTCAGTTGAGTTTTCTGGCTACTGAGGCAATAAAAACTCCGTTTGATACAATTGCTTTGTCATAAAATTAATTGTACAATGTGAGAATTTAAAGTAATTATTGCAGTCATACTTTTTTGACTGAAATTCCTGTGCACACAACTGCATATTTAAAGAAATCCCGTTTTTGACGATATGCTACCAACACACACTTGAAATACTGTAATGTATGTGTGGACAGCTTATGACTTTAGTATCATCCAGTAAGTAAGGCAGCATAGCAAGATATGTTATTGATTATACTTCTATAAAAAGATTTTACGGAAAGTTACTTCATCTTAATTTTGAACCAAAATATTTAACTAAAATGACAAGCTACTTATAATTTTGCTATTTTAATTATTTGGAATATTATTGAGTGAATTTACAATAAGAATTTATATTCAAAGATGTGTGAGATATAGGTGTATAAAAAGACTTTAAGAGTTATTTATTTTTATAAGATATTTGCTAATAATTAACGTGTACATTTCTATAATTTCTACTTCTTATTATTTAATGAAAAATCACAATCTAATTTATATTCTTTTTCATGTAAATCTAAGTTTATTTACTACATTATTTCTCTTTTTCGTATTTCCAACTATTACTCGATTACTCAATTTGAAATGTCGTCAGCTAACATTTATGAATATTCGTCAGCATTGTCATAATTTATATATTATCATATTATTATTGAATTATGAAAATTAGTGCTTAAATCTTTCAGTAGAATTTCTCATAAATAAATGTTTTCCCGTTAAATTTGATACTTTATTTAGCTGACGAAATTTCAAACAGCTACAATAATATTCATTCTACATAATATGTACCTCTAATATATTTTAAACTACATATTTTATGATTAGTTGCTCCATTCATTTAAGGTTCTACGTTTTAGAATTCGCTATTTATAATAATTAAAAATACTCAGACATTTCAAGACTAGCCATGATTTGTTTATCCTTTTACTTAAATGATTTTACTAACAAGAATTTCATAATATTGTCATACTATAATACTTATATTTCAAAAATAGGACTTGTGTTATTTAAACCTCAATTGTTTTAAACCAGAGAAAAACTAAAATACAGTGTTTAAAAAAATTGCAGAAAACTTTTACAAGTTTATCTGTAACTAAAAAACCACTAGACTTTACAGCCAATTTCTAAAAAAATAGTGATTTAAAAAAATTCATATCAATTTAAAAAATCAATTTAAAATACAACAATCTAAAATAAAATACCAACTAAATAGTAAGGAACCAATTTATAATTTGCTACCATATTCTATAATATAAACTAATAATCTAAGTTCCGTTCTTCTTACCGGACATTTTGTCGATGAGACCGGTGATCATGTCAGCGTCCACTAGTCCTATAAACTTGTCAACTATTAGACCGTTCTTTATTGCTATAACTGCTGGCACTGCTTTCACCTGAAACGTGATACAGGGTGAATTTTTAATTGATACAACATACAGAGGGAGGGTTTATAGAATACTAGCTTTTGCCCGCGACTTCGTTCGCGTGGACTTCAGGTTCGTCCCGTCTAGACCGTCTAGTTCGCGACATTAGAAACCTCAAAGATTGTAGCCTATGTGTTATTCTGATGTATAAGCTATATTGTGGTAAAGTTTCATTCAAATCCATTCAGTAGTTTTTACGTGAAAGAGTAACAAACATCCATACATCCACACATCCATACTTACAAACTTTCGCCTTTATAATATAATATTAGATAAATAAAAATAGGTACTTCAAATTTGATAAAATTAACCTCAAAAATTTTAAGTATGAACAACAGGTCATCGACTAACAATATTGTGTTACCTCGCACAAACCGAGCACCATCTATAGCTATCAGCTGTCAAATGACATTCGACAATCGTTATGCAGGTTTTTTTCATATTTTAAAGTGACAGTGAATACCGAATAAGAATATTATTATAACTATCAAATACACTAAAATCAAATACCTCAAAAGTATGAACAAGGTCAGCATTGTCCTCAACATCAACAACCGCCAAGTCGAGGTCCGTCAGCGGTTCTATAAGTTGCTTCAGCTGAGGTGTGAGGATCTTGCACGGCTCACACCACTCCGCATGGAAATTAACTATTACAGGCTTATCGTTATTCATAACCTGAAAACAATGTAACTTTAGAACTTGTGCCAAAATATTTGGAGTCGTCAGCTGAAAATAGTTGGAAACATTGTCAGCATAGGAAAATTATGTTCCGAGATTCCTAATTGTGTAAATTTTACTGTTATTATTGAAGAAAAATGAGTTTGAGAATAAAAAAAAGACTTTTTTTTATTAAACAACTCTTTAGTAAACATATCCTGTGGTTTTTTTGCAAGACAGATAAACAAGCTTACATCCCACCTGATGGTAAGCGATTACTGTCGTCATGAATATGCGATGCCAGGGCAATATTATTATATAATTGAATTTAAAATGGCATAATAATTATTACTAATAATAGTCCAGTATCTACAAAACATATTATAATAAAATATTTATACATTTACCAAACCCTTTGTTACAGTAAAATAGTATCTTACCTTATTAACAAATTCTTCATTGTTCTTAACTAAAATGGTCTCATTGTGCACTAACGATGTAGAGATAGCCTTCTTTAGTGTCGCCAGACTTTTAACCGGCGACCGCAGTCCTTTACATATGGCATTCGACATTGTCTGAAATGTTAAAGAGATTATAAGTAAATTTGATAATTAAATTGAACAAAAAAAGTGAAGTTTAGATATATTTTTGATTTATTATGATAATGATAAAACCCTTTTTGTCTTGCTTTCGAGATTCTCCTGCTATTAATAGCATAAATTTTCCATTATTGATAATGATATTAGGGTCATATGTCTAAGAAAGAAAGTCCAGTATATGCTGGAGTTATTTGCAAATTTTTAACATGGTCACAATTGATCCATGTGGGTTGCAGTAACCAAGATGGGTCCTTGATTCCAGTGCCCCCTGCCTTACCAATAATAATAGGTAATAATTGGGGACTGTTGAAGTGATTGATGAGACAAGAAAGAATTGAGTGACAAGTTATAAGTTGCTGGGTGCAGATAATAAAACCAAAACCAGTAGTTATTACAGACATTTGGGGAGGTCTATGTTTAACTGTGGATGTCTATTGGCCGATTATGATGGTCACTACATTTTGCTGGACCTTAATAAATTTCACATGTGTATTACTACAAAATTTGCCATTTGTTAGTATGTAGTGAAATAATACTTGTTAATAATTAGTGTATTTGAACATGGTATTAGATAAATGTTCACACACATCATGCATGATACCAATGATTTCTGATAAGATAAGCATGTTTTATGAATAGTTTTTTCATCCTTTCCTATAGTTATTACTATATTTCAAGACCTGTTGAAATATTTTAAATATTTCTTTTATATGCAAAGTTTAAAAGTGCAAAGTTTTATGATTCACAAAAATCAGAAGTACAACTCATTTTTTTTTACTGTCCTTGTTGAACTTTTGTTTTTAAGTTTCTTCCAAGTCAGATAAACAAGCTTATAGCCCACCTGCTGGTAGGTGGTAACCGTCGCTCATGAACCTTAGCAATGCCAAGTGCTTAGCCGCAAACAAAGACTACTTCTATCAATGTCAAAACATTACTTACCAAGCTATTTACGAACTACACCGAAACGACTAACTTTTTTGACTTCGATCGGGGAGAGGCAAACGTAAACAAAAGCGTATGCCGAACCGAGCACAACACTGGCCAGTAACAATGTAAGAATCGCGTAACGAGTCACAAATAACTTATCGTAAAAATTGGCAGAGGTATATTCGCTACTTCTTGGCAAAAGTAGTAAAACCAATGTTATCAGAGAAGAGGTTATTAGCGATATCTTCCCGATACTGTGCCCTGTGCGGACCGACACCCAACACAATAACAACGTTATAAACCACAAAATCGTTAAAAAATAAATACCGAGGCCGAGACTCATTTTTCCGATAACGAAAAGAACATTTCCTTTAGCATGCAAGAAAAAAAAATACTTCGATGTGTTATTTATATGAACATAGAAGCGCTAATTTGTTGTTATGATTGTTTTTATGAGGTTAAGCGATGAAAGCAAAATAATTAATTAATTGTAAAATACCACAACATCAACGGGAGTCGTTCCTTTGAGACTTGCGGTAAATGTTGTCTGATGTTAAAGAGGGAAAATTCTGAATTCACAAAATATTTCTTTTTGTATTTCCACCAGAAACCATCTCCGCATTTTTACATTTCATTTTTTTTTTCCATTTCACTGATAACAGCCGCAACATTGGTTTGTTTACTACTACCAAGTCTAATGTAAAATGTAAAGCCAAAATCGAGCGCAGTTTTAAAATTTGGAATAAAAAATGTAAGATTGATTATCCATTTTGAAGTACGCTTTCATTATGTAAGTGATGCTCAAGAAATTGATATGTTTAAAACATGACTGGATCGAACTTTTACAACATGAACGAAAGACCAAATTGAAGCAAAAATTGATTATTGTTCGAAGCTATTGGGAATCTCTACATATGGCAACATTATATTCAAGTTTGCTGTCAAAGAAAATGACAATTGACATTATTGTTCTTGACACATAGCTTTGCAATTTATTTTTTCCAAATAAAGCCTACTCACGATAGAACTTTTTGAATTTAGTTCAGAAGGTAATTTAATTAAAAGAGTGTTATAAAATTGTGATCTTTTGCAAATCTAAGATTCTATGAACTAATGGTATATATTATTAGGAACTATTATCCAGTGAGTTTTATTGAATTATTATTTAATAATTCTTATGTTTTTATGGCTCGCGCCGATAAGTACAATGTTGAGTTATTTAATTTGGTTTGCCATTTTAGTTTGCTAACTTAACAAGAATCGCCTAAACACTTTACGTATCTTGATCTTAGTTTTGTGACTTTCATTCAAAGCTACCCATGAAATGTTCAGAGCTAAAACATCAAAAAAAATATACAAGGTGTCTCAAAAGAAATTTCATATTTAGTGGATTGATTAAACAAAAAAAAAAGGAGGGATATATAGAAAAAATGTTTATTTATTGTTAAAATACACTTTTTGGGAATTCATTTCTTAAAAATAATATCGTCTAAATGTAAACCATCACGTTGTTGGCACTCATTTAATCGAACAGTAAAATTACTTATGACTGCTCGACAGATGGAGTGAGGGATGGCTGCCATTTCGTGACGGATATTTTCTTTCAAATACGCCAGTGAAGTTGGTATATTGGCGTAAACTTTAGATTTAAGATAACCCCATAGGAAAAAGTCCATAGGGGTTAAATCTGGGCTACGTGGAGGCCAATTTATGTCACCTCTCCGGGAGATCAATTTTCCTGAGAAAATTTCACGAACACGTAGCAGAGATATATTGGACGTGTGTGAAGTTGCTCCGTCCTGTTGAAACCATGTTCTTTGGTTATAGCCAGGAAAGTTTTGCAGTTCAGGTACCAAGAAGTTGTCTAACGCATAATTAACATAACGCTCTGAATTCACTGTAACTGTACGCCCCATTTCGTCTTCAAAAAAGTAAGGGCCGATAATTCCTCGCGCCGACATGGCAGCCCATACGGTCACTTTAGACGAGTGTAGGGGTTTCTGATGTTTGCGTTTCGGATTGGCTGAACTCCAGTAGCGGCAGTTTTGCTTATTTACGTGGCCATTAAGATAAAAATGAGCTTCATCCGAAAACAAAATGTTGGTAAACGTTGAAAATCGCTCAATCATCTGATTTACGAAATTAAGCCTCTGACCGGCATTTTAGGGCTTTAATTCTTGCACCAATTGAATTTTGTAGGGGTGCAGCTTTAGATCTTTGTGCATAATGCGATGTAATGATGATCTATGCATATTTAAAGCACTCGCGCGCTTCCGAATTGAAAGGCTCGGGTCGTCACGTACAGATTGATTAACACTTTCCACGTTTTTTAACGTTCTTGATGACCTAGGTCGCCCGGATTTTGATTTATCCAGCGTTGATCCAGTCTCTTCAAACTTTTTAACCCAATGTCGAATGAGAGGAAGGCTTGGCGCATCATTTAAGTGGCGAAAACCTCGAATACTGCAGAATTTTCTACGCGCGACAGTTGTCGAATCACCGTTCTTGTAAAACTCTCGCACGCACAACGCGCGGTCTGCTCCCGAGAAACGCTCCATAGCGACTGAATTCCCAAGAGCCAAGCTACCAATTGACATAACCCCCGCACCCCTCAAGTACGCAGCGGTCACGCAGTAAGCTAAACAAATATAAAATTTCTTTTGAGACACCTTGTATAAAAACTTAAGAGGTGTCAAGGGACACCCGGATGGAACGAAGTTCCTTGCGATTAATTAGTGAGGGAATTGTAATAAAATTTTACGTTTTTATTTAATAACTTAAATAAAATATTTTGAAGATTTTTAGTTCGTTTGACTACTTTTTATTAAGGTTCAATATAATTCAATTTTAACGGACTCTACTAACATCACATTTTATTGTAAACCAAACGATTTAAGTCGTCATCATTTTAATTCAACACCCTATATTTTGTATTAATTTATACAATGTCTATGTCTCAAATTGAATCAATTTGAATTTTTTTTCCACAGTTGAACAGTGTATACCTTCATTTCAAATTAGGCAACATGACAAACATAAAAAAATAAATCTCAACTTGAAAAGTCATGTTTTTGTAATGTTGGCAGTATCAATAACAGTGAATTCAATATTGCAGTGCTGCTGTCAAGTTATTTAGAAAGGTGAGTTTATTTTAGTTTTAATCTTTCCCAAATCCAATATTTACAGTGATTTAGACATCGTATTCAACTAGATTCTATTTCAGACCAAATACATGTCACTGGGTTCACCACAATGCGAGTTCCAACCTATTTTTTATTTCGCCATTTTACGGTATATGGAGCTGATTCCGATTATTTTTTTCATTTAATCGTGCGTCATCAAGTGTCTAGTTATATTATGTGAAACCGAAGTGAAGTCTGAAACTACCGCGTTATCTACCTTCTTCTGAAACACCGTGGGAAACTTACGATTTACAATTTTCGTAAGGCCACCTATTGACTGTGTTTGATGACTAATCATTGCTAACAAGGTCTAATTTGTCTGTAATATGTTAGAAAAACGCAATATGTGCTTACAAACAGTTGTATCTTAAACATTTGAAGTTTCAATAAATATGATTCTGTGAATACCCCAAACATAGGTTATAGATGATTGTTTTGTTAGTGTTACTAAAATTACAAGGTTAATTCTTTGTTTAAATATTTTTTAGCTGTAAGCAATACTTATATTTTTACTATTACAAAAATAGTCATTCATTTCCTGACTTAATTCTGTGTGGTATAGCAACAAGTACAACTTCAATTTGTAACATAATTGCTAGTTTTCAATGTAAGGGCAACCTGTGCATATAAAACTTAAAAAAAAAACCTCAAACTTAATTTTGAGTAAATGGTTATAAACCAGTACAACCAAATCTCTATGCGTTCTGTACTTAAAATATTACTGAAATGCTTCATTATTTACTAGTAACAAAATTTGAATGATGAGATGAGATTAATTTTGAATGACAGTAGAATATCAATTTTGTTAACATAACAATATCTCCAATCTTAAGATATTTGCGTTCTGCAATTTCTGTACTTTGACTGGAAATACTGGATTACAAAATGATTTTTCAATTCAACATTTTACAAAACTACAGCCTAACAAAATCAATAATCCATATAAATGTATTTTGAATACAAGTAAAACTAAACGGTAAACAATAACATGAGATTTGGCTACGGTCCAATATGTACACTCGGCAACATCAGTCTTCTATTGTGTGACTCATTCACAATTCAGTACAATTGACATAAACTATATTCTGAACTAGACTAGAAATAATCTTTTAGCCTGATTGTAATTTTGTAATGTATCTTGAATTTGTTATTTTATTCGGACACAAATTGCTGCAAAACAACACTGATATGTCTATTTAAAATTACATCAGTATTAACAATTTTTTTGTCTTAATTGCTAATAGTGCTTATGGTCTTATTCATATTATACAATGAAGATATTTATGTAAAGATTAAAATTGCTAGAAGGCCATTTACATTATAATAATCAAGAAAATCAAGTTTTTTTACCTGTTATCAGTTTGTTTATTAATAATCATCAGACCCATAAAAAACAAGTAAATACAATAAATAATTACCCTGATCATCTTTCTACTCCTATACTTATTCTAAATGAAATCTAATATATAAAATTGTCGTGTCACGGTGTTCGAACTTGAACTCCTCCGAAACGGCTCGACCGATTTTGATGAAATTTTTTGTGCTTATCCGGTGCCTATGAGAATCGGCCAACATCTATTTTTCATCCCCTAAATGTTAGGGGTAGTCCACCCCTAATTTTTTTTTTCCGCGCAGACGAAGTTGCGCGAGTCAGCTAGTATTATATAATTTCACACTTGTTCTATTGTTAATATTATATTCTAGTGCATACAAATATTTCCAACATTTTAATGACATGACAACTTTCTTATGATCCGTAACAATAGATCACAACGTACCAAATGTATTTATGTAACAACTGTGCAAGTCAATGTACACGTTTTTCAGAATGCTGTGTCAATTTTTAGTCGACAGACAGTGAGTCAGACCTTTTTTCGTATTAGCAGGCCTAGTGTTTTTGTTAACGCTAGCTTGAATCTAGATTAATGTTTCGCATTTACGATCTTTTATTACGGTTTTATGCGATTATTACGGTAGTAACGAAAGGAATAAACGATTTTTTTATTAATATTCAATTATAAAGAACTGTCTTCCTATTTTTTTAAATTTCTTATTTGAATTGCTACTAAATACTTTGTGCTTCGATATTTAGTAGTAAAACATAAGACATAGTCTGGAATCGTTGTTAACCAACAAACAAATTTCTCATTTATCTATCTGTCTAATGCCTAAGTTAGCTCAAACATAAATTTGTCACTAATGTCGTAAAGCGACACGCAACCAACTCCACCCATTATTGCTGACATCAGAAAACTTTTGGATCATCAAATTGATGTCCGAAATTACTGAAAACTCGTTGTGGATCGTTTTGGATTTAAATTCCGAACTCTCATCAAGTTCACGGCCGTACGCAATTACAGTCACCTTTCTCTGATCATAAAACAAATTAAAATTATTTACGCTTCGTATCTTGAATTCAGGTAATTTCTCAATTAAGTATATAAAAACATCCGGGATAAAGTTGATTTTTGTCTTTGACCAGGTGTTATTTTCATCAGAAGAGCAAACATCCCGAATAAAGTTGATTTTTGTCTTTGACTATGTGTTATTGTCAGAAGAGCAGTCTCATTTCCTTAATTTATAAAAAGTGTGACGATTGCGAACCGTAGTTAGATCTCTCCTATAAAAAAATACATAGAAATGTAATACAGTTTTCAAAAATTCATCGTAAAATACTTAAAGTATGAAACCCCTAATAATGCTCAAGTTAAAACATCTTGTATGATAATATCACAGACGATGATCCTTGAGATACGCTTTATAAATTTAATTTCTTGATATCAAAACACAGCAAATATCCATTCTTCAAGCTAAAGGTAACTAAATTCAGAGGTCGATTTAAAAAGCGATTTTTTGTTAACATAATACATACATTATTAATATAGTAATATAGGAACAACCTTGTTATCGTACCGTACGCTGTAAATACATTCGATAAATTGCATTACTCGCCGGATGATGTGGGGGCTATTTGCGACACATCGCTAGGCCACGCTCTTTTATTTTCAACGTCCGCATGTCTCCACTGCAGTACTTCTCATGGGTTTTTACAAGCCATTGTATAACCTTGATATTTCGTTTATGGCGATTCATGTACCCAGTAATGTCCATGACAAGTGACAAAAAGTCTGCGATAATACTTATGTTAATGTTCACGGCAGCTGTGCTAAGTTGAATGCAGAAAAACTTTTAATGGAGGTCGTAAATTGTATTGTCTATTCCTAATAAGAGGCACCTTTAAAAGTTATACAAGAAAAACGGATAAAAATTTCTGGGTCCGTTAATAAGACAGACAATAAACCAAACCAAAATTGTACTAATATAAACCACATTATAAAAGGGTATATAAATTATATACCTACTCAATGAACAGATATACAGGTGAAATCAAACTAAAATAGACTACGGCCTAATTTCATTGATAGCTTTGTCTAAACTTCAAACATAACCGCAAAATAGATTATCATCCTGCGATTTCAATGAGCCTTTGATCAAATTACTTGGAAACTCACTAACAGAACCAAGATCGAGGCGCCAACCACTTTATTACTGAAATAATTGAATTAGAAGCCAGCCGGAGAAATTAGGGCGATGCCTTCCGAGCCTTTCTATTTATCAGCTTCATACTTTCCCTCCTAATACATAATATAGTACTATGCGTTCATTGTTCTCTGCTCAATTAGAATTGTATGAATTAAATGATTGTTATTATGAATTCCAAACAATAGACAATCGTAAGCATTCATACTTGTTATTATACAGGGACTTGCGGAATAGGAATATAATTTCATTAGTTTACCTGAGTCAATAGAGATTAAAATGATTTAATCAACGTCTCCTTTAAGTTTATGCAGTAAAATGTTTAATTAATTTGCATTTCATAAAAGACCTGATCAGAAACCTATCTGTCAGAACTTAGTTGATTCTCCTTAAACGGAAACACCTGTCCAATATTTTGATCTTTAGGAAGTATGTAAGGCAAAAAAACAAGATGTTATTGAATTTCGAAAGACAATGTGTAATTTTAAATGCCAACGTCCGATAGCACCTTGCGTTTTCATATATGGCCGTCGATGACAGTGGACCGGTCATTAAACTCCGCTGACCATCTGTGCCAGTAAAAAAGTTTTAAACCTTGACATTCAAAATTAAATTCCAGAAACAGTATAATTTCCGCATTATGTGTACTTTAATTTCGAAACCGTAATTAAGATCAATAAAGATGTTAATACTGTTTGTTGGTTAGAAGATCGATTGATGATCTTAATAGCTCTAATTTTTGATTTGGTTATGGTAATTTATTGGCGCCATAAAACGTGAAACAACGGATGTTTTCTCTATGCTACTCAAACCGCTTTTTCCTAGCATTAGAGTTTCAGTTATCAGATGCATCATTGCGATGCGAATAAACCCTGTTATATTTAAAGAATACGGACATGCTTAATATACTTTTTAAGACCATTATTTTTAAGATCTCTAAAGTTACAATCCATCCTAATGAAAAACTAAAAACTAGAAAAACAAATGCGCAAAAAACTCATATTAAGTCACTCCTAATGTAGAAAACAATGTAAGAGATCGGCCATGACCGTATGCAGCGTTTCGCGTGATTCATTTGCCGTGGATATTATTGATCGGGTTGCAAGGCTGCCTGAGGTTCTCACAGAAGTAAATGCGATTGCTTTGTAAAAATTAGATTAACATCCATCAGTATTGCTTCGAATGAAATTGTAACAACATATTATTCTGCGTCACTATCAAGGAGGTAATGCAAAAAAGTTATCGCCTGTGTCAAAATGTTTTGCTGGATATTTATATATGTAAAAAGAAAAGGATTGTACGAAACGACCACATTATGATAAAACCTTCAGTCTCCAACTATAAGATAATTTAAAATCGAGGAAACTACTTTTGTTGTCCCATGAAACCTATTTTGCCACGCTTTAATTGGACTATTCCTATGGAACCAGTTTAGTTTCCGTCGTATCGTCAACCGGCTGTCATTACTTCGTTCGTAACCATAATTATCAGGCATTATTCTTAAGTATGCGGTGTAGAAATTTACTTTACGTGGTTGCTTTATGGTCGTTAAATAGCTCGATGATTGAAATAAAAAGAAAACCCAGATTATGAGCATGCATTTGTAATTCCAGATATATACTTAGTCTACTGTCTCATAAGTATCAGTATGAAAAGCGTCTATTTCTTTATAACTACTGTTTTTGTTCAGTTATCCAACATGAACTCTGTCATTAGTTTCCAAGTTTAGTTACACTTTTATTCTCGTCGCTTAGGTTTTTAGTTTTTGGTATTCTTGGTTTGGTGCTTCTATTTTAAAGTACAGTAAATACATTACATTTTCTTTAAAACTTTACTATCCGTTTTTTATTGAAAGTCTAAATAAGAGTGAATCTCGTATTACAACATTGTCGTGATCTCTTGTCAATGATATAAGAGTAAGTGGATATCTTAAATAAATGTATCAATTACATTACATAATTAACTTCTCAACGTATCGTTAGCGTCGACGTAACACAAAAAAATCTATGAAACAAATAATTATTTTTATCGATATATCTGCCCTAATACAGTTTCCCACGGCGTAGAACTTTCTCTATAGAGAAAATACAATTGAATCCAGTTCGAAACGAAACTCATTCGATGTAACGAAAATTGCACGATGTAGGGTAGTCACAGATAAAATAATTACTAAATCTTGGCCGTCGTCATAAGTATGAAGGCGAAAGTTGATTGGGACTCAACAATAAGCTGTTGGTCGGGCGCATAATCTTATCTAATGCCCAATTGTTGCACAGTTTCTTCATTACAATAATAGGAGATTTCTAATTTTTATTGTTCGATGTGTTTGATCGTTATGTCCGTGCGCGTTTTGGCATCTTCTTTATTGTTACTAGGAACGATCTTCCTTTCAGACGTAAGTGAAGAGCTTTGAATATATTGCATGGTTTGATTAAAAACAGATGTTTTTAATTTGCAGTCTATCCCTTACTTAAAGAGAATGGGGTTTACTATTATTTTCTGCAAATCAGATAACTATCAGAATCCAATGGATAATGTCACCCAAAACTGTATTGTATCATTTAAATATCGCTCAAGTTTACGAAGAGATAATGAATGTCGTCCGAAGTTCCGGCATATAAAGTCACAAAGTTTACCCTACCTGTATATTTATATATAAATAAGCAAAATCGGTTTGTATACACGCACGTGATATCGACCACGAAGGGTGACCACACCATGATATCAACTGAGACAGACAGAAAGCCATTTGCATTATCCCACTATTCCACGTGATCCTGTACTTGACTACAGCTGTATTAGATTGTAAATGTCTTGGGGTTTTCGTACAATAACGTGTGTTTTTTCTATCCTATCTTGGTTCTAAAAATTTTGAACTAAAATCCTTACTGTTTCATTTCAAAATTAATTCACATTATCATTTGTTTAATAAGAAGTTTATTATTATTTACATAAGACACGATCACCTTCTTAATTTGTCGAATTTCACTGATAATTCGTTACAACAACATTCTGTAATTAGTAGGCTTCTCGGTTACGTCGGAAGGTCGGCGTTGATTAGATTGATCCAAGACAAATTAACTTTATTTAACACGATGAAAGGAAAATCGAATTTTATGACCTAAATATGAAAGTATATATGTTTGTTGAAAGCAACATTATTTAAACAGACGGTGTGTCAGACATTTTTCTTTTCGCTAAAGAATTATAAATTGCATCAACATTAACAAAATTTACAGTTTATTTTGTTCATCCAGACGTTTCGGCGTCTCAAGCCGATCGATTCTTTGACCTTGCCACAGTATTATGTAACAACACTTGAAGGTATCTGTACCGACCTAATTTTTTTCTCTCGTTTTATCATAGTCCAGTTATGATTTTATTGATACTGATTGTTATTTAACAGTCGGAATATGGTGTTACTGTCGTTGGTTAATGAGGTGAATTGAATTTTCTCATTATTATAGCGTCGTAAAATCAATTTCATTTGACCTTCTATTTAGATCTCTGGATTGGATGCTTTGTTAGTTTATTTATATTCCAATATTAGAATTGTCTTCTTCGTTTCAAATTCCAATACAATTTGGCATTAGGTTCAGTTTTGTTCGATGAAGTAATTCAGTTAATACTGGTAACTCTTAATAGTAAGTTCTTTTTTGTAACCGATAAATGTGTTTACAACTTCTAATTAAATAATTTTTTTTGTCCGTGCAATTGATTTATTCCCATCCCCAAAATGAGTAAACCTTTGATAGTGAATCATGGTGACCCCCGCATTGCGTCTGTGTGCATGGGGTAGTTTGCACAAATGTAGGGGTGAGGGAGGACAAGGATGTTAGGGATGAACTCCCCCCCGTTAAACCCGATTGGAAAATAGAGCGGTGAAATGTTTCGATTAAAATATTTATTCAATTATACACAAGATGATTGTGTCCTTTCAAAGTTGATGTAATAAGTTAATCCTATAGGCGAGCACATACGAGTATTGTTATATTTGCTGCCAAAATTTTGTTAAAGGAAGTGAATGAAAAGGAAGGTTATTGAAGTTTCAATAGATATTCAGCTTATTTCATTTAGATTATAATCTAGTGTATCTAGATAACGATTATTAGTTTGAATATCTACAAATCCACTTGTCGCTGTCGTCTATCGACTCGATAATGGTAATCGCGTGGCGACCGGCTGCGTGCGCCACACTAGCTTCAAGTCGATTCAGTTCAGTACGCATCGGACGCTCACGGGGGACAAACGCGTCCTATATTTATAAAACACCGGCAACAAATAAAACGCGTCCAAAAAGAAACCGTCCGCAGTTTTCTAATGTAAAATGAAGTGACAGTGTTTGTATTAAATTTTCCTTGACGACCTTTGTTTAAGCTAAAATATTGTAGGAATTTGATGAAATTTCAGATATTTTCTTCGATACGCAGAATATGTAGTGCATAACGCGATTTATAAGTTTTGTTTCGGTTGGTTTATATGTACTAGCCCTGAATATTGCGTGCAAGTGAACGAGGTCTTGTATAATTTATCGATTGTGTACTTGAAGAAGTCTGTTCAAAATTGTACACAAAAAAAATCAATATCTAAACACTAAATCTTTTGTAATTAGCATGATGTTTATTGCTATGTAAATTAGTTTTCCCTAATTAAAATTCCTATCAACGCCTTTTTGTTCTTCATTAAATGGTCCACAATCTCGCGACTTTCTAATGATCGCCATCATTCACACTATCAGTGTGGTCTATCTTAATTTGTTTGTCATCACTGAGTGAGTGATCAGATCAGTACAATATGAAACTGTAATTACAGCAACTATAAATGTCTTTATCGCGATTACTTCGAATAAATTTGTAATACTGTTATCTGATTGCATTTAATGTCTCTATATTGCATTAGTCAGACATTCCCTGGCTACGAGTCGTTGTAGTTTTCTTCTGATTTATTTAACTAAAAGTAGATTCCTATGAGTATTTGTAACAGGTGGAAATGTTATGTCATGATGTATCTTTTCGTCGAATTCCAATTAGAACGTCATATTTTATTGTAATAACTTCGACTTTTCAGCAGTTCTCTAATGGCCTAAAGGGATTATAAGCAAAACAATCATTCACAGATGATGAATTGAACAATAAATAAATCATTTTATGAAGTCATTGATTTACAATAGCAAATTTAAATCTTAATACCGTCATATTATAACTATTCTGAATAGCAGAAGTTTTCCTCTTATAAAATGTAATATCTGCCTTAATAACTTTTCGAGACCTGATTGTCAAAGATACCATAAAATCATGTACCTAAATAAAAGGTCTACCTTCCAGATTGCCTCGTAACGGCTGTTTAGCGATCAAACACTGTTGGAAGCGGGCTAAATGAATTCGCACTCACAGCGCAACGGCTGACCTATTTTGTCCAACTTTAGTGATCATTAGATGGTATATGAGAACATTGTATACATTGTTTACATGTTGTGAAATGTTATGACAGATCGATCCATCGCTGATCTCATTTCGTCAGCTTTCTACTCGGTAAATTGATGTGGAAAATGGTCCAAAATTAGCGATTTTATATGATAATTCAGTTTAATCCTTTTCCTTGTTATATAGCGATGTGTTTGCTTCTTTCGTAATTGCATTTGCAATTTTGACCTTCATTTGTTTTTCTCATCAGTGTAATTGAGACTGTTGTTGTTGTTCCATGAATATGTGTAAATTCAAGGTTATCTTTAAATAAATTTCCTTTGCACAACCTTACAACTTCAACATATTTTGCCATAATTATGATGAGTTTAATTACTATTGCTTTGACATTCTCTGTTGTGTTATTCTTCGTTTAAACTAAGTTGTGTAGATTTGCAGCATTGTTTTAAAATAATTTACCCAACAACGATATATTTTACATATTAGGTCGGTTATTCTCGGTTATACGTAATATAAACTTATTAAAAATTACAATCAGAACACCGGTACCTCAAACAAAACAAACATATTCTACTCGGTGCCATACATAATCTGTCTCTCACTCAATTAAATTGATTTACAACAGGTTTCTATCCCCTAGGTCCCTAGCATTCCTGTACCCAGACTGGCTAAAAGCAAAATAAACAAAGACAAACGCTTCGACGGGATCAACGACACTGCTTCACCGGCGTAAACTTGCGTAGGATTCGATCTATTTCCAACACTTAGTTTATCTAGTCGTCTCTCTCTTATTTACGACACCAGCCAATATCTGTCCCTTTCGTTTAGTTTATTGTGCAACAATTGGCAGGAATATTTATATTTTCGTGACTTGTGCCAAAAACGCACGTGTGAGTAGATATTAACGATTTTCGATATTGATGTTAATTTCATTATGTTTCGATGTCTGTTCTGTTTTTGATTCGTAGTCTTTTAGCTTTTACAAGGTCGTCAAGAGATTTGCGAATATCTTGTTTATTAAATATACTTGTTTCTTATTTAACAGTGGGACAGTATTATTAGAGAATATTTTTCTACGTAATTTATCTATAGCATAGTTTAGTGTTAAAGTGAAATGGATTATTTTTGCTAACTGCTTTTATCATAATGTCGAAAACTTTAAACGCCTACAGAATGTAAGTATAATATTTTATGAAATCTTATTTTATAGGATAAGGTATCTTAAACATACATAAAATTGGTAACGTAAACCACCGGCTTTTATTGCAATTTTCTTCTAAAATATCATACTGGAAGCTCAACGCCATTACACAGCAAAGACGTATTTCATGGTAAATTAAATAAACGATAATAATGCAAAGCTAATGGCAAGTAAAACAATAAACAGTCCAAAATTGACCTCATTGTGAGTCACAAAAGTCGTTGTAAATCCAACGGCTTCAAGATTAATTAGGACGGAAACACCGTATCGGATGTGCCCCTAAACTTGCGATCGTCGCAAAATATTGGATAGACCTGAGTCTCCTATCGTGATGTCAAGGTTTTGTGTTTGCTTTAGTAGGCTTAAATATACATTTCTAACATTCTGAGTATATTACACAAGATAGCTTAAGCGGGTATGAGTTTAAATTTAACGGTTAACCAAAATTTTACTTATCTTTGCTTTTATTTATGAGAGAAAACCTTTTTGACCTTTATCGACGATAAAATATCTATGGACGATGTGTTAGTTTGATCAGTTCCTGATTTCGAACCCGGTTGTTAGCCCTTATCAGTACGTTTATAAATAAAAATATCTTGAAATGCGTTCATCGGTTATTGACACAATTATACGTCGATTATGACGATACCATGTTGATATGATAACAAGACTGGCGACGAAAGTTTTAATATTAGAAATGCTTTTCTTCGAAAAACATGAAACAGCTAATGTCCGCGGCATAGATATCAATTTTCCTGAATCAAATTGAATCAATCAAAGACTTTGTGATAGTAGTGGCATCAGCTATCTATATTTAAGCTACATATATTTAATTTAATGAATATTAAAGATTTTTCCAGTTGTGAAATTATTCATTTCACAAGTGCTTGTTGGATAAAACACCCCGTAATGTTTATGTGTTTGAAAATTAAAGGAGATTAACCCTGACCTTTACTTCGGATCCTTCTGATGTTACGGAATTTTCTAAATGGATCCAATCACTCACATGTAAGAAGATTTAATCAACAGAATATGATTAAATATCTGGACTCTTTTTTACTTATACGACGTGGAAATGTCCTTGACATATATTGGAGGAGAACCTTTCCTAACCTTGAACTATAAGTATCGTTTCATCCCAGGATCATGCAACACAATGGGCCAATCCTCTAATATAGAGAAAATCCATTGTTATTCTTGGCGCCAGACCAAATATACTCCCTTGTTCATCTTATACTCCATTAAATAAATATCGTATATGTTAACCGTTTAGTTGTGTGACTAATCTGGATACACTTATTCTACGATCCTATTTAATTGGCATCATAAATTTAACAATTCAAACAGTTCATTATCGTTATTGATTGGATGGAAACTGCTCGCTCATAAATATACCATGGTTTGGAAAACAAGGTTTATCACCATAATTAAGTCTCCAGCCTTTCCTGTTGTTTTGTGCCTACTAACCATGGAATAATAGGAGCTCGATACTAAATAAAATACCGAATCGAAAGTAAACTATAATGTTATGAATTTAAAATTAGTATGATGCCTCAACTCGTAAATACTCCCAATGAATTTTAAAATTGAATCAAAATAGGACCGCATGCCGCCGTTACGTCTAGACTCATCGATTGGCCCGGCTTTGTCCTTTCCCGTCCGTGTGGCTATAATTGCATTAGTCCTTTGTTTTCTGAGTCATTGGCTCGTTGGCTGGCTAGGTTAATGTGTTTACCATATTATTTGATGGGGTAACCGTGTTTAGGTTTAAGTTAATTAATGTCAAACCGAATCTCGGAGAATTATTTCATAATAATGTTGATTTGGTCAAACGATAAGTTGGTATGATAAGTTATTTCTGATATGCACAGCATTTACGGAATAGATTCACAAGGCCAACAAAAATGAAATCCTAAAAGGATAAGACTAGTATCATTATATATCTTGTTTATAGACTAACATGACAAAGCTAAAGGATCAAATAAGATCACTTGAGCACGTACAATGACATTACACGGCGATAGATACGAGGGTCCTGGCTCATGTCCAAGTGAATGGGTGTGTTCCAACAGTAGGTATACAAAAGGTGAGGCTTGTTGCACCCCTGTTTCACCCCAACCAACGGCTTTATACCATTTTATTACATCCAGCCAGTTTTTACGACGTCTAGCTTGGAAAATTTTAAATTCTCAACCGCGGGTAGTCGTAATTTTGAAACTGATCCTGGAGTTATTACACTTCCCGGGTTTATTGCACATTGGGTCTGTACGTACTTAGATTATTTACTTTACTTTCATAACTTTTAAATGAGAGGTTACTGTTTATAGATTGAAGTTTAGGTTGAGCAGATACTAAATATTTCATAACCTCTAGTTATTTTTGTTGGGTGCAGAAACGACCAAATAGTTTATTTGATAAAATTATTTACAGCATGCGAAGGTATTCGGGTTTCTAAAGTACTAAACCGTTTAAACGATGTAGTGTAGTGTTCGCATTAAACATTTTAAAGTCACGACAAACTACCAAGGTCGTTAACACTTTAACGTTACGTCAATAAAAAGAACACTAAAATAGTCTACCTATTGTAAGACGTTGTGTGACCAACCCTAAGCTGATCGATTTCAAAACTCTTGACAAACCTGTATACTGAACAAGCATTAGCTTGTATCGAAATAGGCTATCTTTTGTTTATCGTTCATACTATTGTTTGCAGTTTTGTAATACTGATAAAATTAATTCAGTACCTGTAAACATTTTGTAATCGCTTGTTTTGTGTGAGCTGGGAGATTGTGGTGCTCCACCTACAACTTGCTTATTGAATGACTTGAATTAAATTTCCTCCTTGACATTATTCCGACATGTCCTTCATTAATGCAAGATTCTTAACGACTGATGATTATCTTGTTCCTCAAGTATTGCTGATGTAATAATACAATTCGGCTGAATACTTTGCAAAAATCAGTTTATAATCCTGTTGTTCAAAAATACTTTTACTTTCTTAACCATCTAATATACAAATTCTATTCAAAATTTCTTTTTACATTACATAAAACATGTTACTAAAAAAACTAGGTTATTGTATCGAATCTTATAAGCCTTATGAAAATACCTAATTTTCAGCACGTGCCACGAAGGGTGTTCGCCCTTGGTTGCCATGGAAACTGATTTTATGCTCCCCACGTCCTTTCCTCCCGAGAGGGCGGAATTCCGACAAGGCCATCTCCTTAGGTTCAAGAAATAAGATGAAAGTATTTAGGTTAGATCATTTGTAAATGTTGAACGAAATCTTTCCCAGCCTAGAGGTGATGTTGTATATTTACAAGAAGTTTAAGATTCGTGTGTTTTGATACTTAACATGTTGTTTCTAATGACTCACAATATTTTACTGACATAAGACTGTTTTCCTAGTGCTACGTCATAAATCTCAATGTTGTGGTCATTGTGACCTTCGTCAGTCGTAGCTGTTTATCAAGTAACAGACAAGTAACCTCTGCCAATGCGACGCAATTTCACACTTGTTCGGTAGATTGTACTGGAGCACTAGATTCTTGGAATCAAACACAAATAACTTGTCGTTCAAACCAGACTAGATCGCTAAATTAGATTGTATTCATTTATCTTAACTATCATCTGTTATGAACAATACTCATATTGTTTATTTAGTTTTATATTGTTTTGTTTATCCATTCGTCTAAGATTGTTTGACAGTATAATTTATAAACATGTCATAACAATATAGTCACGCTGAAATGTTTGCCTACCTTGATATCGTAACAAGGTTGTTTCTATAAAAGGTAAAATTGACCATTATAATATGGTCTTGACAAATTTTAATGTCATTATGTGAACTTGAGAAGCATCTGAGGGTTGCGTAATGCGTAATCTGTGATTTAATCGCCGTAAAGATAAGAAACGATTACCTTAGGTTGTTCCGCGATTGGAATGAAATTTTCATTGATATCTGGCCTACCTATTGATGAACTGAACCATACCTTAATTCGTTTCTTCCTGGTCTCAAGAAACACAGTCTACCACCATCGCCTGTTGTCGTATGTAGAAAAGTCTAATTCCCTATTTTCCAAAGGATATAAATAATTTTTTGGAAAGAATCATCTGGACACAGATGGTCGTTTTTTGACTGTATCGCTCCATTCAACCGAGACGACCAGACAATTCCCAGTCAAAATAGGTAGGCATTCCAACAAAAACACCAAGAAGAGACCGAACAGGAAGTTGACAATTCAATCTTTGGAATCATAACCATGAGCGGTCGATACACCATCTGAAACCGTCAAGTCATTCCGAATCAATTTATGAAATCCGATACCAATAAAAATTCAGTAAAATGAATTTTATGCAATGTGAATATCGAATCCTGCAATGTTGCGAACGTAACGGAGATTTCTTTTACACTTTTTTGTGCTAATGACTCAGACTGAAACGTTATTGTGAATTGAGGCGGAGCTAGACTTCGGAATGAAATTATTATTGTCTGCGTTAGGTTTCTTTAAGAAAAACTTGTCATATTTAGTTGTGGGAATAATCTTAAGGACTCTGATAAGATCTGAGTTGAACTCTGTCTTCTATGATATTAATTTTAAACTGTTTATACAGAGTATAATGTTCTCAAGGATATTTATCAAATGGCATAATGTTTTGTGATTTTCGTGTATTTATTCATTCAGAGGATGAATTTCTTCCTAGAGAATGGGACTTAGTTTCTATTGCTTCTGTCCAAAACTTCCACTTTTAACCTACCTTTGCATCATATAGAAGTTTGATACCTTCACAGTCTATTAATAAAACTTTAAAAACACAGTTACCAATTGGAATACGGTCATGTACGTTTTAATTTCGCACTCCAAGGAAGTCCGCGACTATAAAAGTTGAAGTATTCGCACCCATTTCATATAAGTAGTGTCACGTTTGAAATAGATGGTGTTATGAATTATTAAGTACCTCATACTGATTATAAATGACCCGCGATTAGTATTCTTATTCGTGATGTAATGTGATTATGGCAATGGTTTATGTTCCATTAACCTATTTCGATTATATTTGTCTGGTGACACTATTATTTTGTTTACGGTAAAAAATAATGAGTTTCAATGAAATATTGATTTCTTAGGATGCGTATCCTTTATATTCACATTACATTCATGACTAATTAAAAGGCCAATAGATATAATCCTAAAAAGGAAGAGTTTCTTCTTGATTTTGAAACATCCAATGGTGCTTCTTTCCTTTTGACCGTAGCGTGACTTTGTCCTTTAAATCCAATTACCATCATTCGAAATGTAGTTCACCAGCTTACCTAATTCTACTTCACACTTCAGATTTCATAAAGTAACTTTATGTAACTATAACAGCAGAGATTAGAACCATATGTTGTAAGGTTTCTATACTTTTGGACTCTTTTGTAACATGGCCGTGTTATAATCGGATTAAGGGTTGGAGTATTGAAGTGTCATATTTTGTTTCGCCTCACCACACTGGTAAATAATACGCTTGTCGTACTTTTCCATGATATATTGTTTTTATGGTGAAAATCATTAGTATATTTTTATGACTTACGTAGACTATTGTATATATTCTCAGTAAATATTGTAATTGTTCATGTTTTTGTTAGCATAAAACGCGAATTTAACGCGATCATAATATAACTTTAGAATAAGTAAAACCAGTATTTGAAAAACCATTAACGTGCTGATGTCACTGGCTTTAATTCAATCAGTAGCAACGACATCAGGTTTTAATCATCGTCTGATCCAGTGATGATACTTTTAAAAGCTTTATTTAAGCTTCCTATTTCATATGTGAAACTAATTTTACTTTCTTTATTTACCTACTTCTAATTTCAATCTCTAATCACTAATGCCGTCGATCTTCTATACCTAATTATAGTTATTAGTTTCTATTGAAATATATCAAAATACTAGAGATGTGCCGAGTAACGAGTACCGAGTTTTACTTGGCTCAATATTTTTTCACTTTGTCACATTACTGTTCTCGTAATTTTGTCTCATTACTCCTAAATCATTAACATAATTTTGATTTTATTAATTCAGATTTTGAAAGATTTCCTAAATTGCTAATAAATACTTTTTGAATAATAATTGTTTTAATTATCAACTTAAATATATTGCTGTTCTTAAACAAAGTATACTCGTTACTCGTCATCAAATAACCGAGTTATTCGGCAGAGTACGAGTATCAAAAAACCCGCCGAGTACGCAGAGTACCGAGTATCAAACGAGTACTCGGCACATCTCTACAAAATACACAATATATAATATTGTCACAGTGTCAGCATCAATGTTCCTCATCGCTCCACCCTTCGTCTTTCGCAACACTTCCACCTGTTCATTGTACGTTGAACTATTGATGGAGCTCGTGTTCGTTCATCTGTGCTTCCTCTTTCCTATGTACCACTTACATTTGATTTGTATTCGAAAAATCTCGCTTTTATTCTCAATTGTTGTTTTAGTGGCCTCATTTTCATATATTATTAATGCTCTATAAAGTAATTTAAAATTCAAATTACATTAAAAATTATGAATATTTTAAATGAATTGTATACTCCAAACAACTTATGAATCACAAGTATGCCTTTATGAATAAGAATTTGGACAATCGAAAGTAATGTTTTATGAGTACTATTCACGGTCAAAATCGAAACTATAGGTATTTAATTAAAAGTATACTTTACTTAAGTGGGTATACATTTAATTGTAGAACTATAGCTGCTCATCATAACTCTCAGACATCTGATATGATCTCCATTCAGATGTCATTCATTTTCGCCAGCAATAATTCACTTTCACGTTTTGATCGATGACACTTAATAAATTTATTTATTTAGAATTTAGTTGAAACGAGCCACGAAAGTGCTGACAAGAATGTATAGAAAATTTGTTTATTTTTAAATTGTGAAAGGGACTCTTGTAACAGAATGGTCGATAAATGGTGAAACCTCTTGTTTAAATTCAAATTGTCTTGTTAGTTTATGATTGCTGTTGCTGATTCTATTGAAAGAAAAGAAAGAAATAATTGGTATGGTTATGGCTATTGGTTATGTTTGTTTTATGGAATTCTTTTTGACAACATAATATTTTCCGAACGGGTGCTTCTGTAACCTCGCTGTACATGTATTCCTATTGCGAGGGACAGAGTACCACAAAAAACAAGCTATATTGTAAAAAACGAAGTCACATTCTTGTAACAATAACTGTAACTTGTACTTTTTTGAATAAATAAATCAATTATTAAATAAATATATATAAATAGACTGTCGGAATGGGAGTTTTAATTAAGATAAATCAACTTTTAACGACAGCCCAATGACTTGAATTTATGAAGTAGAATATAGAGAGGACAAATTATGCATGTTCCGGTTTTATTCAAATCGGTTAACAAGGTTCATACATACATTAAGTTTTAGCGACGTTTCGGAAGATTTTTGGCGTACTGTCAACGATCTGATGCCAACTTTGAAGAGTGCATTTTAACAAGTACATTTGATGCTCTACATATTAATTTAACTCACATTGTTGTCTTGTCAGAACTTGGACTAATTTTTAGTAGGATAGGTATTTTGCAAATGTATTCATTGTTACAATGCCTCAGACTCCAACCAAATAGATTTCCTGGTCTCTTCATGTTAACCTTCACTTAAAGACCACCAACCGCATTCCTACCCTTCTGAACTTCAGTTCAATATACTAAATGACACTCTTCTTTCCAGAAAGAAGATCGAATCCTTAGGCAGGATGACGGCGATGACGCAGGAGGAAATGGTGGCGGGGGCTCGCACCGTCGCCGCAGGGCTTGAAGCCCTAAGAGCTGAGCACACCCAGCTGTTAGCAGGACTGGCCACCAACACCGAACACGAGAACGAGAAGGCCTCTCTTGTTAAAAAGAGTATTGAGGCTATTGATCTTGGACTGGGAGAGGCACAGGTGAGGACATTGATTGTAATAATAGCAAGTACAGAGATACCAAACAGAAGATTTAAAGTTAAATGTTAGGTCTACAACACCGTCGAGAATTATCTGGTAAAATGTTGAGGTAAATTATTAAAGCACAACTAGGCTTAACCCTTTCAGGACAATAAGATGGCTGACACTAAATATGCGAATACTACACAATATTTAAGTTATTCTGTAAAGAGATATCACTAGAAAAACATAGTAGGGTGTACAAATTTAATTTTCCTATTAATTTCATGGGAAACATTTTATCACAACGTACCTACGTTAGACATTCATTAAAAAAATATCGATTCAATAATAAACAATAACGATTTTTGTAGAAGGGAAAAATATTTCCCTTGAGCGTGAAAGGGTTAAAGTAACTTAACCTAAAGAAATCGCCGCGTAAACGAACCCACTATTCTCGGTATTTTCCTCGAAAGTGGTGGCTTGTTCTGGCATCGTAGAAATCCGTCTGCTTATGTATTGCAATAAAGACCTTCCTACATCTTTAAATTTAAAAGCCTAAAACAAAACTTCCGTAATTAAATTAAGATAAGTGCATTAAAACAATATTATACACGTGTATACAACAGGACATGTGCTCAGCATTAAATTGTGACCGCGTGTGGTTCTATCATGGGGCAGCTGTTTCAAACCACGCTGTGCGGTTAGCGTATCGAATTGTTGAGAAAGATCTTAGTATAAATTCTATTTTGTTGTGTAGAACTCATAGTAGTTTTAGTTTTGTCTAGAAAAGTATTTTTTGGTATTTTAAAGAATATAATAAGACCTAACACGAGACTTGTATTTTCTTCCAAAATCTGGAATAAATTACAATTTAATTTAGACTAGAAGTAGTTAGTCCTGAGTAGTATCGTATAGTATTTTCCTAGTCCAAGATTTGACATTCACATTAAAGTAAACAAAACGAGATGCTGATGGCACTCTACTAAACCGATATCCAAACAGCTATGAAAACTGTATTATAAATATAACAAAAATTTATCAAAATCAGTTTATCCCTTTGAGAGCTACGATACCACAAACAGACATCGTTAAATTTATAATATGTCTCGTTGCGTCCAAGGTTAAAAAATAATTAACACATACTTTCAAAGATTAAAACACTAAAAGCGACATCATCCGTATTGAGGCGCCACACTTTTTAAAACACAGCTTGGCGGTTTTTAGATTGCCCCAGTTCTCGTGAAAAGGACTGAAGGTTTTTAATCAGAACATCATTTAGGTCGCCTTCGTAACATCTAAGTACTTATTTGAGGCAGGTGTGAATTGAAAAGAGTCGCTGAGATTATTTTATACTAAGATTATAAAGAGAGAGATTGTAATGGAATGTTTGTGACGTTGTACGGGGTAATCTTTGGATCTGCTGAACCGATTTTGATAATTATTTTACTAATTGAAAGCTACGGTATTTATGTCTTTATCGTCATTAGGCTATATTATTGTTCTCAGTTAAAATTAGGGTACAACTGGCAAAAAAATCCTCATTCTAGAAATAAAACTACCGTCATCTATTGACGACAATTTTGTCTTTCTGTATTTTCCAAATAATCACTGAAACGACTAGAAAAGATAGCTAATACTAGGGTCCTTGTTAGGATTCAATACTTTCTATCTTCGTTACTAAAAACTCTATTTTTTAATATAACATTGCGAGTACTGTTTGAACCCCTTTGTGACGCAGACGAAGTTGCTAGGGTCATCTAGTTTGTAATAAAAGACATTTTATCAAAATCATTAGTTGCATAAATTTTACTGAATCGAAATCTGTACTAGTATCTATACAACTATCATATTACGTACATTTTTCATACATTACTTGTTTACGCCTTACATCATCCAGCCTCCCTAACTAACATCCCTTTAGTGCGGAAATTTCACAATAAAACACCCCCAGGACTCCCCCTTGTTGCGTTGACGAGACTCCATCCAAGTTGTAAAACTAGCTGACTATCTTGTATACGAGATGACTAAGTTATGTATAAAAATGTATAAGAACGAAAATTTTTAATTTTTGTGTCCTAAATTGAAATTAGTGAAAGTTTTACTTAGTTTAGCAGTTTCATAAATAAAAAAGTTGTTTAAAATAAATTATGATCCTTAATTACTTGCTAGGAAAGAAATTTTGGCTCTGTCCTGGAGAGTTTTAAGTTAGCAATATGAAATAAATAATATTGACGATTCAGTAGTAGACCGATAAAAAAGTAAAATTTAAAATCTCCTAAAAGTAGGCTTTACATAGTTGCTACGCGGTGTCTTTCGAAATTGCATCGCATTGCATGGCTTATAAATGTGTCTAAAAATAGCAACAACTTCATTCAAATTCCACACGTAATAACCGATTAAGATTTATGCGCATTTTTTCACAACATTGCCAAAAAACTTGAATTTCGGAAAAGAGTTCAAAAATCCTTTGTCATTGTGAACTATTCCTAGACCCACTTCGCAGGAGACCCGATCCCAGCAGGGTTGTTAGAAGTTACAGTACAGTTTCAAAAAAATAACCACTTCATCAATTCCACAGGTAATGACAGCCCTAGCATCCCACCTGCAATCAGTCGAAGCCGAGAAACAGAAGCTCCGTACCCAGGTCCGCAGACTGTGCCAGGAGAACGCCTGGCTCCGGGATGAACTGGCCGCAGCTCAACAACACTTGCAGGCTTCGGAGCAGAGAGTGGCCCAACTCGAGGAGGAGAACAAACACTTGGAGTTCATGGCTTCTATACGGTGAGTTGTTGTTCATTGCAGATGGTGAAAAAGATTTATGTGCAATTTTTCACAACACCACTGGCTAAAAACGGTGAAGGAAAACATCGTGAGGAAACCTGCATATCGGAAAAGGGTTCTATAAATCCTTTGAAGATATGTGAAGTCCCCAATCCGCACTGGGCAAGCGTGGTGGACTATGCCTAATCCCTCTTCTGAGAAGACCTGAGCCCAACAGTGGGCAGTAATGGGTTGCTACAGGCAGATGATTTTATGATGAGGATGTGAGGAGACTTTCTTAGGATTAAGATAGGGTCGCTACTAGAATTTTTCTTTGTCTAGTAGTGTACATTAGAGACATGATCGTCGCTTGATTCGTCTGCGTCATAAAGGGGTTCAGGCAACACTGTTAGATTTTAATAAGACCTACAAACCCGTAGTACATCATTTTGTTTTTTAATCACGTTTTCGTAGCGCACGCGATGTAAGTTTTTGGGTATTTTTTACAAAAATAAAATTAAGCCCATGTTACTCGTGAATCATGTAGCTTTCAAATGGTGAAAAAAAATTTAATAACGGTCCAGTACTTTTTGAGCCTATTCATTACAACCAAACAAACAAAGCTTTCCACTTTATAGTATTAGTGTAGATAATATCATTCACACACTCAACATACACTACTCATGACTGTAGTACTTAATCTTTCAAACTTAAAAAAAATAATTTCAATGTAAATCAAAAAGTTATCTGCTTGTTGAAAAAACCTTTTTATTTACGGCACAGACCCGAAAAGAATTAGTAAACCAAACTCACCAGACTATTTCATTTCTATCTTATTAAAAATGAACTGTGTTATTGCAGTAAATACGACAGTGATGTCACCGAAGAATCGGACAGCAACCGCACAGCGCAGGGAGAGAAGAAACGAGAGGATCCGATGGTGGAACTGTTCCCTGATGACGATCACGAGGATAACAGAAATAATAAATGTAAGGAATATTTACTTTTAAAGTTGGATATTACAAATCAAAGACACAAAATGATAATAGGGAAGTTTTTGAGCTTATTTGAAATATACTTAAGAAAAAAAAATATCTGTTTTAAAAATGAAAATTCTTATATGTGTTTCTCAAATTCACTGTTTACGTGTCAATAACATAAAACTTTGACTACCCGAATATGGTCTATAATATAGCGTCTGTACGCTAAAATCAATGCTCACGTCTCTACTTTTACCGCGAGCAATGTTGCCTCAAAATGCATTCCTAATACAATACGTCAAACTCCTTTCAAAGATTCTTTTATAAAAAGTTCAAAATCCTAAATCACAAGCATTGTCCTAAACCCAAGCAAAGTCTAACCACTATCTTCTCATTACCCAGCAATGTCACCAACCCCGCCGATGCACTTCGCCCAACAAGTGAACGCCGGCTACGAGATCCCGGCGCGGCTCCGCACGCTCCACAACCTCGTCATACAGTACGCCTCGCAGGGTCGCTACGAGGTCGCCGTGCCGCTGTGCAAGCAGGCCCTTGAGGACCTCGAGAAGACATCGGGACACGATCATCCGGATGTCGCTACTATGTTGAATATACTGGCGCTTGTTTACAGGTCATTATTTACCAAATTATTGTTTAAATGTAATCATAATATAAACTACTTTTGCAAACACTTGCAAGTAAATTTATAGAGTATGCACTGCTTATCTTCTTATATGATTTGCACACCATTGATTGATAGTTCGTAAATTTATAGCAACTATTACTGTGATATGGAAGTACTGGAAACCTTTGATATTTTTGAAACGTTTTGATCTCTCCATATTTTATACTGTTGCTCCAAGGAGTTGTTTAAATGTTTTTTTATTGCATTCCGTCACTCTGCGTTGATGTAGAATTTACTCCTATAGTACACATAACATCATCATCATCAGCCTATAGACGTCCACTGCTGGACATAGGCCTCTTTCAAACTTCGCCACAACGGCCGGTCCTGCGCCATCTGCATCCAGTGACCTCCCGCGATCCTGACCAAGTCGTTGGCCCATCTTGTGGGAGGTCTGCCCACGTTGCGCTTACCGGTTCGTGGTGTCCGTTTTTCGCTCCGTTCGTTCCGTCCGTTCCGTTTCGTCCGTTATCTTGCTCCAATGATTTATTTATAATATTCTATAATGTTATTGTAATTACAGAGATCAGAACAAATACAAGGAAGCAGCTAACTTGCTAAACGACGCGCTCTCCATCCGCGAGAAGACGCTCGGCGAGAACCATCCCGCGGTGGCTGCCACACTCAATAACCTGGCCGTTCTATATGGAAAACGTGGTATGTAACAAATAGTCATATTTTTTTATATTTAAGGTTTCTAAGGAGTCATCAATATCAGATAATTCAGAAAACAAACACATTGAAACATGAACAGCAAATTGTATTGTCCATTAAAAAAATATTTTTTTTTATTGTTATGGCATCTGATCGCAAGTGGTCACTGTCGCTCATAGACCTCTGCAATCTGCTTTGTCAGAAGACACTGAAGGGTCGCTACCTACGTTCCTTAACTCTCGTTTGAAGAAGAACAAGTCATAGATCTCTGGAAGGTGTGAGAATTCATTACATGGGCGGATGGTATGTGGCAAAAATTCATTCCGGAAACGAATCATGTATTACTGCAGTGAGTGGTTCCTTATATTTTATACAGGGTGTTAAAATCCTATGAAACAATACTTTCACAGCAAATAGTATACTTGATGTAGAAGCCATCCACCAAGTCTGAGTTTTCTAGGCATAATATATCACAAGTTATAACTAATCAAAACTATGTGTTAATTAGTGCGTGATCAACCCTACCGTACTGACGTACACCAACAGCTAAAGACTTAAGCCGGCTAGTCACTTCCTGTATCATAGAACATTGTAATAATACACGGGACAAAAATCACATTCTAAACAGGATACATGCGCCTGTGTTCGTGAAAATAGATAAAGCACGCTGAATGTAGGTCAGGATAGGGTTGTCAAAAATAATACAAAATAATAATTTTTCAACTTTGTATGGGAAAATAAAGTGATCATCTCCGTTTCAAAAGTATGTGTATCTGATTTGAAATGTGATGTAGATTAAGCCCTCAAAGTATTGTTTCACCGGGCACCAACACCCTGTATAGTAGGGAGGGTGTGGTGGTGTATAGAAAAGAGAGGTTAGAATCTCCTCAACCAGCCATACTAACCACTAGCCACTCTTGCGTAGTATGTATGTAGTATGTGTGTATTACATACAGGCAAGTACCGCGAGGCCGAGCCGCTGTGCAAGCGCGCGCTGTGCATCCGCGAGGCCGTGCTGGGCCGCGACCATCCCGACGTCGCCAAGCAACTCAACAACCTCGCGCTGCTCTGTCAGAACCAGGTAACGTCATTTATATTCAATCAAGAACTAACTAATTTGTATAAGATTATAGTATACCCCATGTTTTTTTTTGTAGATATAGTTCTAGAACGAATGAAAAAGATCAAAAGATTTATTTTAACATCACATTAGAAGGAAAAGAGTAGACCCAACCCATTACCGCCCACTGTTGGGCTCAGGTCTCCTCAGAAGAGGGATTGGACATAGTCCTCCACGCTTGCCCAGTGCGGATTGGGGACTTCACATATCTTCAAAGGATTTTTAGAACCCTTTTCCGACATGCAGGTTTCCTCACGATGTTTTCCTTCACCGTTTTTAGCCAGTGGTGTTGTGAAAAATTGCACATAAATCGTTTTCACGTTTAGATTTACAGGTACAAGCCGGCCGGTTTTGAACCCGCGACCTCCCGTTCGGAAGGAAGCGCTTCGACCACTCGGCCACCACAACTTCAAAAAACACAAAGCATGAATATTGATTCGCAATTATACTTGTTTCCTGTTACTTTAAACTGTCCTTATTATTGTCCATGCCGCCTACATTCAGCCGTAGATGTCTACAGGCTGTTAATAATTCTAAATACATAATAATATCGTATTAAATCAAAAATCGTTGTTTTCAGAACAAATATGAGGAAGTGGAACAGTACTATCAGCGAGCACTCGAAATATACGAGAGCAAATTAGGACCTGACGATCCTAATGTAGCCAAGACCAAGAACAACCTCGCTTCATGCTATCTAAAACAGGTAATAATCACATGACAAAAGATTTTGTCAGACTTACCTACCGCTGGTATGGGGGAGAGTACCGCACTAAAACCTCCTTACGCTCACTTTCAACGTCTGAACCCTGACTGTGGTAATACTGCATATCCTAGTTATAAATAATTAAAAAAAACAATAGTTTTGTAATAAAATTGTATACAAACATATCGCCAAACAAGGTTTTTTGGGATTGGGAACAATCTCCAAACATGCGCCATCTAATATTTGACATACACAGACGAGTTTATCATTTTGATTTAACATAAATCTTTATAACTTAAATATTATTTTTCACTCAAAAGGGCAAATACAAGGAAGCAGAAACATTATACAAGCAAGTGTTGACGCGAGCGCACGAAAGAGAATTCGGAACTATTGACGGTAAGTGACATCAATTTAAACTCATTATAAAATTATTATATATTAAATTATATATTAAAATTATTATATATTAAATTATTATTTATTTTAGGCCATTTATATAGGGAATCGAACATAGTAATTTGTTTTAGTAAAATTTTATTTTCGTTTGCATTTTCAGAATATATAGCGTCGTTAAAAAAACCTAAAAAATAATCCGTCCTGCACCGTTATAGTTTAAGTTGAAAATTAGATAGAAAATAATTGACAAAACTTTGCAGACAAAAATTTATGGTAGTCTACTTACGTTTTATTTTAATTATTGTAAATAAAAATAACATTCCTTGAAATAACTACAAAAAAAATAAGAAGATTATTAAAATTTGTATCAATAAATTGTGCCTTATTATGCACAAAGTGTTGCTAGTAAATAACAGGGTTTCTGTTATAATGTTACCAGGAATGATATTAGTATTTAATTTTACAGTCTTGAAGATTTGGCTGATAAATGCATGTTATTTCTTATGTTTAAAGTATACAGGTTGATTTTATGGTCATTTTGGAACCATAATCTAATGATATTTTTTTCTTACAAATAAAATGAAGTCAGAAAATCTTGAGTTTTTTCAGTGATTTTCCAGCTTAATACAATTTGTTTCGGTTCAATGATTTATAGAAAGAAAAATAAGGATACCCTTCATATACTTCTTTACATTAAAGTTTTTTTTTTTAACTCTTTGATTTCCAAGATTTTAGTAAGTTTTATTACAGTAAAAAGTATTAAATAAAAGTTACCAAAATTTGGTTCCAAAATACCATAAAATCACCCTATTATTTGTAAATAGTAGATTTTATGAAATATTATTGAAAATACAAAAAAAGTAGAGGCTCTAGTTAATGTAGATTTTGTTGTTTGAAGACTTTTGCTGTTTTCTTGTCTGTGTTATGAGATCTCTTATGTGCATTTGTTGATATTATTATATTATCTTGTTCTGAATATTAATATCTATTTTATTACTAATTGAATTTTATGACATATTTTATTATTCAGTGTTGCCAAAGGTTGAAATGCCAATTGAGTTACAGTATTTTAATAAAAAATATACCTGATTTTTTGTAGAAACAGTAGATATTTGGAAATTGTTATAAGATATGATTTGTACTAATATCGAATATTTGATCTAACAATAGACGTTTTAGTGAAATTATATTTTTAATTATTATACAAATGTTTTTTTTTTTTTTTTTATGGCTTTATTGTACAAATGTTTTGTGAATGATCTGTTCCACTATCATTCATTAACATTTTAATATAAAATGTATAGTAAATTAAATAAACAATGTAGCTTAGCTATGTGAAATAGTTCCTTAACAGTCTAAAGTCCTGACTATTATTGATTATATATCAATTTTATAGTATCAGGTTATCATTATTTTTTATCTCTATCGTCTTTTTCGAAAGAAAGACGATTAGTTAGATGGTTGTATAGTTTAAAATACGCTCTTTTGTGTCAATTTTGTAATTATAGTTTTTTAGTCAATACTGGATCAGTCAATCAAAATATAAAAAATCTTTAAAAAAACATATGTTGCTGGATATAAACTGAAAGAATCGCTTAGCTTACATGCAAGTTTATTCATTTATTTCAATTTATGAATTAAAGATAAATGTAAAAAATTTACATTTGAAAAAGTGCTACATATATTTTCATTTATTTCTCGATAGAAATTCTTAATTTTTAGTATAATTTGTGTTATATTTTCGAATATAATGTATGAAATTACAAAGCATTGTAGGAAATATCAGTTAAGTTTTGCTTTGTCTGAATCACAGTACAGCTTTGTAACATGAGACTTGTTTGAATTTATGTGTAACTTTGGACAGTCAGACGTGCAGTGAATGACCTGTTGAAATAAAACTTAGAGCAACTTTTATTTTAGGAATTGGATAAAAAAAAATTCATCATAGAATAGAAGTCCGCAAATGTCAAAAAAAAGTATACCACCGATCCAAAAAATAAAAATGGTGCTAATTTGTATTTCGACAGGTCATTCACCCCACGTCAGAATGTCCAAAGTTATAGATCCACCCTGTATAACGACGAGTCCTACGTATACTAGTAATAAACAAAATGCAATTTTACAGGAGATCCTTTTGAATGTTCTAAATTTAGTAACTTTGCTAAGACTTTTATCTATTTACTAGGTTCTGAAAATAATTGGAATTTTAAAATAAAATTTTTAGGACACAAATATTGGGCAATTTTAAGACTGTAAAAAAACAATTTCGTCATTTTGTTGGTTCTACCAGTATACGTAGGACCAGTAGATAAGGTCCATATAAATTATAATATTATTTGCTTGCCATATATGAAATGTTATTTAAATGAATATATGCCAATATTTTGCTTCGTCGCTTAGAACCACCGTTGATTGTGATGTCTTATTTTATTTAAATTAAATATGCTGTTCCTCGCTGAAACCAAAACGCTTTGCCAAAAACTTGTCCGCTGATGTCTTATGTGAAATTTATATAATATTGTTGATTTTATATAAATTATTATATATTAAACGGTTGTAATATAGATTGTTGTTTTCTTGTTTTTGGATCATTCATAAAGTTAGTCACACATTAAGTAGAAAGTATGACGTTTTGTGACAAAGAGGTTTTAAGTTGTTTGCTACTTTGAAATTATTGTTATAAACTTTTAACGATAAATATTACTAAGAAAACACATTGAAGAACTACTAATTAGCCTCAAAATTGAAAAATGTGACGTCACATCGAAGGAAACTGAAAAATAAGACAAACTGACGCAAAAGGAACCAAAAAAGATTTTGACTAACTTTATGAATGATCCTTATTAAATAATTTTGTTTAATTTTTAGAGTAGATTTTGTCTGCATTTTTATGAGAATACTCGGTGCTGATTGACGGATTGATTTTATTATTATTTTAGGTAAGTGACACAAGTTTGGATATGTGTGTGGCACAGGTAGGAAAGGCAGGATGTGTTATTACGATTTGTTTTTTTTTTATTATTTTGTTTTTATTTTATTATTTTCTGTAAACGTCTGCTGTTGCCTAATGTGTCACACCTTCCCGACTTGTGTCACATATAGTTTTTTTTATTTTGTATTTGTATTTTTTGAGGTTATGGGTTTTTTCTAGCTTAATGCAGTGTGATTTATAATTAATCGTTTTTCCTGTCGCCTTTACGTTAAGATTACAATTTAAGTTTAATAGTTAGCAATTAAAAAAATATGATAGAGTGAGGTCAAGTTTAAATTAAAGTTGAGATTTTTGTGAGAAGACATTGATTCCTCTTACATAATTTTGTGAATATAATTAATCGTTTGATATTATGACAGGTGACAACAAACCCATCTGGCAAGTGGCTGAAGAGCGCGAAGAAAACAAACATTTACAGAAGGAGAACGCTCCCTACGGCGAGTACGGCGGCTGGCACAAAGCTGCAAAGGTAATAGTTTTCTCAAACATTGTACTAACTACATTCAGTACTTGGCTTGACACTAACTATATTGGAACGAAGTTCCTTATCGCGCGTTATCGAAAGGGGGCTAGACGGAAAAAAAATCTTACGAAAAGTTGTCACGACACTTTTTTTTATTTTAGATGATTATCGCTGTGATCAAAATCTTTTGAAACATGTTCCTTATCGCGCCTTACAAAAGGAAATATTTTTTATAAGATATCTTTTAATCGAAAGGAACTTTGTTCTATTTGAGTGTCCCATGACACCTCTCAAGTTTTTGTTTTACTTATTTTGGCGTTGAATAACTTTGTGCAAAATTGTAAAACAAAAATAGATAGTGGTGTTTGGGCAAAAACAAACTCCTCGAAACAGTCCTTTCTTTATCAGTGGACACAAACACGAGTTCCGTGTAATAAAATCGTAGTCTTGCTTGAAATTAGTTGAAATTATATTCTGATCACTGTAACATATTTCTAAATGATTGAGAACTGTTCTATGAAAATATACGACTGTGTGCATCCTGTACTGTACCAACCCATTACTGCCCACTGTTTGGCTCAGGTCTCCTCAAAAGAGGGATTAGGCATAGTCCACCACGCTTGCCCAGTGCGGATTGGGGACTTCACATATCTTCAAAGGATTTTTAGAATCCTTTTCCGACATGCAGGTTTCCTCACGATGTTTTCCTTCACCGTTTTTAGCCAGTGGTGTTGTGAAAAATTGCACATAAATCTTTTTCACATTTAGATTTAGAGGTACAAGCCGGCCGGTTTTGAACCCGCAACCTCCCGTTCGGAAGGAAGCGCTTCGACTTACTACCCCACCACGACTTCACAACAAAGTGTGCATCTTATATTAGTAAATAATAATGGAAGGGATATAGCAAAAGGGTTTTTTATTGCGCACTGATCGCACGTAGTTGACGCCGCTCACGCTCAAGGGAAATATTTTTCCCTTCTACAAAAATCGTTATTATTATTGAATCGATATCTTTTTAATGAATGTCAAACGTTACGTTAAGGTACGTTGTGTTAAAATGTTTCATATGAAATTTATAGGAAATTTGTACACCCTACTATGTTTTTCTAGTGATATCTCTTACTTTACAGAATAACTTAAATATTGTGTAGTATTCGCATATTTAGTCTCAGCCATCTTATTGTCCTGAAAGGGTTAATGAATATATTTAAGGACCACCACTTTAAGGACTCTTCAACCCTCGATTGAAGAATGACAAGTCTATTCAAGTTTAATGAGTTGTTATATTTTTATTCCAGGTTGACTCGCCCACAGTCACCACCACCCTCAAGAACCTGGGCGCCCTCTACCGGCGTCAGGGCAAGTATGAAGCCGCAGAAACTCTTGAGGACTGCGCTTTACGTAGCAGGAAAGAGGTGAATATATTTATTTATTTATTCATTACACATTTAATTCAGTACTTGTTGAGACACAATTACATAAGTATAAAGCTTATTATGATAATCAGGAAAAGTGTTAAACAGCACACACACTTCTTTTAAAGTATTATTCAATAATTCACAATTTTCTAATATAATTGTTTTACACACTTTTGGTAGTTAAATATTTTTTATGAGATGTTGACAAACTATTTTGAATTTACAATTTGATTGTTTTCGATACTATCACTACTAATACACGTTTATTATTTAGTTATTTACTTATGTCTTTAAAAATAGTATTATAATTGAAATGCTACAAAAAACACTAAACTGATATAATTTTGCACGCTGCCCTAGCATGTACAACAAGTAAGTTATAACACAAGCTAATAGATTTTAAACCAAATTCATTTAGTTAGAAGAAAATTCAAAATCACTTAAAAACATCATAAAGTAATAATCACGAATATTAAAAGCTTTAATATGCTTAATATAAAAGTAGAATATAATTTATGCTGTACTTTTAAATTGTTTTAAGTGTGAAATTATTTTAGTTGATGTTTGAATAAATTTTAAGTGTGATGATTTAATCTATAAATTAAGAAGGATTATTTAACTCTGAGGACAGTAGTCCAAATTTAATATTAATATTATTAATAATCTAATATATATTATAAAGGCGAAAGTTTGTATGTATGGATGTATGATTGTTACTCTTTCACGTAAAAACTACTGAACGGATTTGAATAAAACTTTACCACAATATAGCTTATACATCAGAATAACACATAGGCTACAATTTTTGAACCCCTTTGTAACGCAGACAAAGTTGCGCGGGTCACCTAGTTTAGATATAAATATCCCGAGACCAGTGATATTTTTGACTAGGTATCCATTAGTCGGATCCACTTCAGACGATCTGACGGGGCGCATGGTTATTCCCGCAAGTGCGATCGATTGCACGATTATTGCTTTAAAATGACTGTCTGATCGATTTACTCATCATAATATGTATTCCGTAGCAGCGAGAACTCTAAAAATATTAAAGATTCTGCGAAATAATTGACAATAAACAAACGAATTTAGTTTGATAAATCGTGCGTTTTTGGAACAATTGCTGATTTATAGGGAATAATCATGCGAGTCACCCTAGATCGATCTAAAGCTGGGTTCACACAAAAAAAAAACATCACACTATGTGACTTCTGATCCATACTTCACGCTCCCAAATTGGATCGTCTGATATGGTCATTCCAAAGTTGAGTATCGGTTCTCGTTAGGCATTGGACATCGTGAAGCAGTCCCGCGCCCGCGGCCGCCACGCGCGCGACCCCGTCGAACAACACGACAACCACGACGAGGTCAGACCACAGTAGTACTGCACTGTCGCACGACTGCGTTATCGAGGGTTTATGATCGCTTACTTCACCTTACTGTGATGGTTTTGTGGGCTCTTGATTTGGACAAAAATGTGCTCTAATTTATCAAAATATATTTACACAGATACAGCATATAGCTACAAAAACTAAATTTTAAACAAAAGAGATTTAAATAATGGGTACAACTAATGAGGAAATCACTTAAAAATAAATCTGTTGTAATTTTTAAAATCACATCCCTTAGGTGTCTCACATTCTTTTATTTGTGGCAAGTTTTTGTGGAAGCTTCTGATTAATTTACTTTACTTGTTCAAAGATATTCTCCATAAAAATGTATTCTAACGAGTAAGTTTTGTAAAATCAGTTCTAATTTTAGAAATATATCCCTTAGATGTTGCCTAAAACTCTATAACCTCCAAAGAACTCTCTAAACCTTTTTAGGTATTTGTATTTCGGTCAATAGTATGTTAAATGTAATAAATGAGCCACATGTACATAATTACGTCATTTAACCACTCAACTGGTAACGTCACTATTCGCTAGATGGCGAAACTGGGGACTTCGTTCGGAATCAATACCGTGTTTGAGTTTTTTTTTTTTTTTTTTTTTTTTTTTTTTTTTTTTTTTTTTTTTTTTTTTTTTTTTTTGGGATAGTAGGAATCGCTGTTGGCCCTCAGGCCTTTACAGCTTCGCCAGGATGGAGGTGCGAGCTCAGAAGGGGCTCTGCTGAGAAAGGGTAGGAAAGGACTGCTAAAAGTCGCCGCAAGGCAACTTGTTAGCACATAATGAATCTACCACTGGATTCGGAACGCGACCCAACTGAGAAGAACCAGCAAGAAACTCAGTGGGCGTGCAAATAATGAAAAGCAGTACACCAGAAAATAATTTATTAAATAACAAACTAAGACGAACTTGCAGGAAACGGGTGATGATGATGACGCTTCATGGGGTACGTAGAACTCTTCGTCGAGCTCGACGACGACGGGCGAGGAATCCGGGGCGCCGTCTCGGTCTGTCAGCGTTAGGGCTGTCAGCGAGCAGCGTCGTTAGGGCGTCGGGAGGGTCCGTGAGAACGTGTCGCGGGCGTCGGCGTTTCGCGATACGGGCGTGGGCAGGGTCGGGCGCGTAGTTCGCGGCGGCTACGATGAGAGGATTACTGTGATCCTCCGCGGTCTTGAAGTATCGCTCGGAAGCTTGCTTCAAGAACTTTGAGACGGGGACGAGGTCGAAATCGTCATGAAGGTCGACGTTCCGCATATACCACGGAGCACCGACGGCCTTTCGCAGAAATCGATTCTGCAGGACCTGGAAGGAGTTTAGGTGGGAACGCGCCGCATGAGCGAACGCTGGACTTGCATAAGTCATGATGGGTCTGACGCAAGTTTTGTAAAGAGTCAACTTATTACGAAGTGACAATTTACTACGCTTGCAGATCATGGGGTTGAGTCTACCGAGGATGAACGCGGCGCGATCGCGCACAGCTTTGATGTGCTGACGGAAGGTCATGGCACGATCGAAGATGACACCTAAGTATTTGACCTGACGGGCCCAGGGAATGGGGCGACCGTAGAGAGTGACTGGGGGAGTTTCATTCCTCCGGAGAGTACGACTGCGGGACTCCGCAGTCGGGAGACGCCTCGAGGATCTTTCGAAGAGCACGGCTGTACTCTTCGCAGGGTTCACTTCGATGCGCCACTTCCGAAACCAATGACCTAATGCTGTGGCGGCTGCCTGGAGTTGTTTGACGATGAATGCCCTGTTTCTATCAGAATAGAAAACGGCAGTGTCATCGGCGAAGAGAGCGAGAGAGGTGGGGAAAGTACGAGGAATATCACTCGTAAACAAACTGAAGAGTAGGGGGGCTAGGACGGAGCCCTGAGGGACTCCGGCGTTAATGGGACGAGAGGAGGAGCGGACGCCCTCCAATCGATACCGAAACGAGCGATTCGACAGGTAGTCTCGAATGATGAGCACGAGACGATCTGGCAAACCCAGTTCGTACAGCTTGTACAACAAGCCGTTGTGCCAGACTCTGTCGAACGCCTTCGCGATATCGAGGAAGAGAGCGCCCGTGTAGACGGGCCTGACGGGACTGTTCAGGCCGGAGAGGATGTGCTCCGTGAGGCGGTGCACTTGTTGGGTACACGAATGTCTGGCACGGAATCCAAACTGTTCGTCGGGGAGGAGGTTATTGGAAGACACAAAGTCCCAAAGGCGTTTGTAGAGCACCCGCTCGTACAGTTTGCCTAGGGACTGAAGGAGGCTAATGGGACGGTAACTACTCGGGTCGTTACGGGGTTTACCGATTTTAGGAATGCCGATAACTTCTGCTTCTTTCCAGGTATCTGGAAAGGCGCAGTGTGTCATAGCGGCATTGAAAATGGTGACGAGGAAGCAAATAAGTTGCCCGGGAAAGAGTTTGAGAACTCTGTTGGAGATGCCGTCGGAGCCGGGCGCCTTGCGAGACTTCGAGTACTTAATGAGATCTTTCACCTCGTCGGAGGTGACAGGGGGTAAAGAGACCGTGGGCGGAAGGGAAGATCTGCGCGCGACTTCCCTGTCCACCATTTCGACGTGCGCGGGGTCCGCGGTGGCATCGCTGAGCGTACACTGGGCCTCCAGTGAGTCCGCCAACAGCTCCGCCTTCTCATCGTCATCGAAAGCTACGCGACCACCAACGGGGTGGTTGAGAGGCGGCAACGTCATAGTCGAGTCGTTCCTTAGAGTTCGAGCTAACTGCCAGTACGCTAAGTGGGAGGGTTTGATTCCTTCAAGAAAGGAACCCCATCTGGAGTTCCGATGTTCTGCAATGCGACGTCTCACATCACGCTGCAAGGCGCGCATGCGAACCCGGTTCTCCACGGTGGGGTAGGAGTCGAAGGCTCGGATCGAGGCGTTTTTAGCTCGGATGAGCTCCCTAATTTCATCGGGCAGTTTGAAGCGGAGAAAAGCATCCGCCTCGACCTGCCTCGATGCCCTATCTATGTGAGACTTAATGTCTGAAGTGAATGCGTGAAGCGCCTCTGTGGTTTCCTGAAGGGAAGGAGTGGACTGATCCGGGCCTTCAGAGAGAGAAGGAGGAACGGCGTCCGCCAGGCTGGCGCCTAAGACGTGCCAATCGACGACGGTTTTCATGATGGGTTCCGCTGAAGGCGGGGGGCCTAACTGCATGATAACCGGGCGGTGATCCGAATCTAATTCAGAATGCACCTCGATAGAATGCAAGCGCAATGTCACATTCTTGAGAAGGGCCATGTCCAGGATATCCGGCCGATGCTGGATATTGTACGGATAATGAGTCGGTTCGAGAGGGGCTACGATATCGAACTCCAGGACGTCAATCAGACTATCGAGACGTCTGCCGTTCGGGGTTGTGGCGATGCAACCCCACCTAGCATGCTTGCAGTTGAAGTCCCCCGCCAGAATGACGGAGTTCCCCATACCGAGAAGCGCCTCGAGGTCGCTTTGCAAGACTGGTTTGTCGGGAGGGAGATAGACGGACGCGATGACGATGGACGAGTGGCCCGTCAGTGCGATGCGGCACACCGACGCTTCCATGTTAACGAGCGCGGGGGGATCGAGCGGCACGCAATGTAACACTCTCCGGTAGTAGATGGCAGTCCCACCTCCGGATGAGGTGAGTCTGTCGTTCCTAATCATGACGTAGTTCGCGATTCGGGGGTCACGCGTCGAAGGATTGAGGAACGTTTCCTGCACTAAGAAAATATCAACTTGATGACTTCGTAAAAAGTCAGCAATTTGATCGCGTTGAGAGTAGAGACCGTCGGCGTTAAAAAGACCGACGGTGAGGGCGTGGGGCCTACTTCTTTGCGGTGACTACCCATAATCAAAGTTAATTAATTTTAGGCACACGAGCGGATGTGCTGGGGACTGCGTTTTGGTTATTATTATGGAGACCGGACGAGAAAGCCTGCCACACATCGATGTATGCCAGGAACACCTCCATACGGTCTCCCTCCGTGTTGCAGGCGTTATGCGCCTCAATAAACTCAAGGAAACGCTCGGGCGTTACCGACTTAAGCACGTGAAAGAACGCGGCGTTTTCTTTCATCAGTCCGGAAGAGAGCGCCGGGCGCTGTGAGACGGGGGCGCGGGGCACCGGTTGTGCCAAGAGGGCGGGCGGAGCCGGGGCGGCGGCGGGGGGCGCGCGTGATGTTGACTGCGCTGCGGGTGCGCGAGAGGAACGGCTAGTGCCCGGAAGGGGCCACGCGTTTGTCTTGGGCAGCAGTGCCGGGACGAATTTTTCCACCGGCGGCGGTTGGGGGGCCCTAATCTTATTTTGACGCACGGTGCGTCGGTTAGGCTTCGGAGCCATCGGGCAGCCGCGGTAGTTGGCCGTGTGGCCAGCTCCGCAGTTCACGCACGATGGGGGCTCCGTCGCGGTGTCCCTACGCCGTGGACAGTCGGCTGTCGCGTGGTCGTCCAAACACTTCACGCAGCGCGGGCGCGCGAAGCAGTTTTTAGACGAGTGCCCGTATAACTGGCAGTTATGACACTGCCCGGGCATGCCCCTTTTGTGTGAGGCTTCGAACTTGAGACCCGATAGCTGGCAGACGGTCTTCAAGTTGAAGATGCGCCTGCCGCCCTCGGAAGCCTCGACGACGGCAAGGACCATGTTGTATGGCTCCCTGCCGCGGGCCTTGTACATGCGGTGTACAGCCACTGTTGGGACCCCTTGGGAGATGAGGTCCTCTTTAATGAGGTCAACCTCAATCTCCTTCGGAAGTCCGCGGATCACAACCCGGAGATCGCGCTCCTCTTGGAGAGTATAGGTGTGAAAACCTATACGCTCCCTACGGAGGAAGCTGGAGAGAGCTCGGTGGTCCTGGGAGGTTGCCACCTTAACTTGAATGCCGGCGGCAAGGTTGCGCGCCGACAGGAAAGTGATGCCCTCCTCGCGGTTGTGGAGGGCATGGGAGATGTACTGCCACTTGCTCTTGTCGCGGATGACAAGAGGTGGCGGGGGAGGTCCGTCCGGCCGGCGGGGCGGCGGAGAAGGGGAGGCACGCGACGAGCTAGCGGAGGATGACGAGGCCGGCCTCGGACGAGGGCCGCCGTCGGCCCTTGTGATCTTAGTAGCGGCCTTCTCGCGGGAGGAGGCCGCCCTCTTTTTGCCCTTGGAGACAACCTCGGTGAAGCCGTCTCCTTGGGCGACGATCTCCTCGACTTCCATGTCGAGGAGATCGACCGAGGGCGAAGCGGGGGGGGGGGTGCGGCGCGCCGCACCGGGCGCGGGCGCGGGTTGGGATGACGCGGGAGGCGCGGCGGGGGTGGACGCGGAGTCCGCTGTCCGGAGCGGAGCGCACGCGGGCGCCGGGGATTTGCGTGAACGCAGGACGGTCGCCTTAAGGGCAGGGGGTATCGGGGTACCGGGTTTAGCCTTAGGGGCTGCAGGGGTGGGTGAGACGCGGGCGGCATTCGCGGATGCCGTGGTGGTGAGGGCGGGGTTTCGGCGAGGGTCCCTGGACGCGGACGGGATCTGCTGCTCCAGGAATCTCTGGTACTCCTCCCAAATCTCCGGGCTGCGCTTCTTGATGAACTCCGCAAGGCCCCTCTCCGCTTGGAGAGAGGCCATCTCGTTCAAAGCTAAACCGCCTTAAAGAAGGCGGGTCCCTAAAACGACCTCGCTCCCTGGGCAGTGAATGCCACTGCAAGCAGAAACGCAGGGAACGGCAATTCGCCTTGAAAAAGGCGAATTGTTTGACGGTTGCCCTAAGCTAACTAGCCCTCAAGGCGGTGAATGGCACCGCAAACCGATACAAGAAGGGCAACAGCGCCTTGAAAAAGGCACTGATGATACAAAAAAAACAAAAAAGGATCGCCGACAAACGACCGCAACGATCAAACGAAGACCGCGCCGAAGCACAGTCAACGTGACGCCAGGCGCGTGTGAGCGAGATGGGCGTATCGTACGGACACAGCGAGCGTTCAATACAGAGCGTACAAGAGCACGTCTGCACTGGACGGCGACTGCGAGCGGACTGAACCTCTACCGTGTTTGAGCCCCTTTTTAAAAACATTTTTTTCCAATAATTTTTAATTTTGATTTTTAATTAAACCTTATATCTTTGTAATTTTTTATTATTTAACGACGCTGCATTGTATTTTCAGCGAAAATATATCATCTCCGTAAAATATGAGACGATTAAAAAATGTAAACAAAACAAGTTTTAGAACTGTGCTCAATTTTGGCTCCTGCCACAGACTTGGCAAAAGTAAACAAACCAATTTGGTTGCCGATCCCAGTTGAGTGGATACTCATAGTGTATAAAATGTATAAGCTTTACGAGACACTGTGGAACAATTAACCAACAACTTCAAAAGAAATTAAATGTAAAAATACCCTCCATTGTATAAAGACTACTTAAATTAATTGTAAATAATTTTATCATGTACAGTTCGGTGAGGTAAGCTTTACTTGTTAGTGTCAATAAAATGATTTTATTCTCTTCATATAAAATCATTTTATTGTCATGTTTTCTCAAGAGGGGTGTTGTTGTTGTCGTTGTACGTCGTCACATCATTGTGTTGTCTGTTGTTTGGGAGCTTGGAAAGTATCGGTTGCATGAATATCGATAATCGATGGCACAGCACTGGTTTCTCAGTCTTCGGTTTATGCACAATATGGGTACTTTTTGTAAATGTTTTTTTACACGCTTCTGTCGTCATTCTTGTTTTAATTTACAGCATGGTGTAAAACGGGAGAAACGCAATTGCACTGCGAAAAATACATTCCATTACACAATTTCGTTATATTTTGCTTATTTATGTTAAAACACGCTTTTTTATTTTGTTTGACACGTTTTTTTTTGTTTTTTCTATTATAGGGTACGAATCAAACGACCGAACCTCGCATGAACTTAAAGTCAAAGTTGTTCAATGCGCTAGGCATCAACACAGGAAGCAATTCTCCGCACCAGTAGTATTAGTACTAGATATATTTATAGGTTAAAACTTAAATATAACACACTTGCTTTAAACGCGTCTGATCCTTTAGCTTACGAAGTACACTATAGAGTGACGATTATCGATAAAATACTCAGTAACGTTATCGATTTCTAGAATCGATTGTCGTTAAAGGATCACGTGCGTACACCTTAAAACGTATTGCCAGACATTTTGAATTTCGTAAATTAATTTTTTTGGTCGCGAAATTCAGAATGTACTTCGTCAATTTAAGCTTAGCGTTATTATTTATTAGCATGCGTTAGGTACTGTAGTTACATATTTTGATAATCATTTAAAACACATTTAAAATTATATTATTGATAAAAAAATACAAATTATGTGTGATAGTGAATGCATGGCAGCCGTCCTTGTTTAGTGCGATTTTATAATATCGATAAAAACGGCTTGTGTATCGATTTTATTATAGTTGACACACATTTTATGTGAGAAAATTTTACGTTTTACGTAGTCTTAGTGCTCAATTTTAATCAAAAAACTTTATTGTTGTATTTTTTATCGAATCGATTACTCGATTTTAATATCGATTTTGTTTAGCTACATAAAACGTAAGATGATGTCTTGTTGAATTATTTTGCATTTATTTCATTTGTGAATCGTCCCAATATGTTTATTTATATTACGCATGATTTAAGAACAACGATTTTAATTATCATTTTATAATTGCTTAAAATATTTTTAATTTGCTGATGTTATAATGCGTTCTGTTTATGAGAATGCATAATTCATTTTATTTTAATAATGAACATTTTAATTTTTATTTGTACTGATGTTGAGAATCAGTAATAATGCTTGGTAAACTGTCATTCCAGTGTTTTAGCATATTATTATTATTGTCGGTCTTAGCTTTATGAGTATAAGTGATAAATATAATTTTTTTTTTTAATACTTAATTTGCATTTTTTTTTAATAAAGGTGCTGTTTGAGAATGTGAATTTTCATAGAGAGAATAAAAACATAATATGAATCTCCGTTCCAATAGTTCAGTTTATATTATTCATTTTATTTTTATTTATTTTATTGTCTCGATACATAATTGGTAATTTTTAAACTGTTAATAAATATTTATGTATGAATTATTTTTTGTTTTATTTTTTTATCGGTAAGTAAGGTGAGTCTACTGTGTTATGCAATTTATAGCCCACAGATTGACGAAGCAATAAAATCATTTGTAAAATATCATTTGAACTCCTGGCCCTGTGAAATTATATTATCAAATACGGAAAATATTAATGTGTTTATGAAATTAGAAAAACAGTAATTTGCTTGATATAAACTAAAACGATTCCTGTGACAAACGAAGTAAGGTCTCTTTTTGAGATGTTTCCTGCATCCAGTGTTCCGTATTTTTACTATGCCAATTAAAAAAGGTATTTTGTTTTTTCTAAAATCTTATTAGGTTAATTTAAAAATGAAATTAAAGTGAACAAATAAATAAAAATTGATCAGATTTAATACCGAGGGCAGGCGTTAAAAAGCATGACTACACAATCATACAAACACGTTTTGTGACATACCTGATCGGCTTTCTCTGTTAGAAGTTACTTAGATGCATGATAGCATCTCTCACGATCATTCAATGTTCTAAAAACCCACAAAATTCATTAAAATTCATCGTAGACCTGTTTTCTTGACACCCTAAATTCCCGCCATTACACTTGACATTTAAATGTGACCAAAGGTTTTTGATTATACAGCCTATTAAAAAAAAATAACTTTAAGCCTCTTGTAATAAATATCAGTGCCCAATTTCGAATCCTCTCATCAACATGGAGTGTAAATTGCATAACACGGGGGCAGGATTCGGGTGCGGTGTCGCGAAGCGGCAGTTTCTCTAAACTTCGCGAGTCGCTGAGGCGATCGTCGGCGCGCCTGTTCAATCGACTAGCGGGCCGTCATTCCGCACACCTGCCTGACGTAGACTTCACCGATCCCGAGAGGTAAACAAGGTTAAATTAGCCTAGTTTTCCAATTACAGAGCATACTGCGACTCAGTGGCGCACAATGCCGAATTATGCCAAGCTAATTGGAACGTAAAACCAATGCACCAAGAGTGTGCTAGCTCACTAGCTAGTCACTGTGTATCTATTGCACGCATCAAGCGAAAACGAGTGCTCGATTGTGCGAATCGTTGTAATTGAAACATTCAACGTTATGCATTATGCCGCATAATGCGGTCTAGTGCTGTAATTGGAAAACTAGGTAGCTTTATGAGTGTTCCAGTGAAGTATCTTGTTAGTTTTGTAGCTTTGGACATGCTTGTTACAAATGTAGATATTTAAAAGTTCTGTAGCTTTTCTTTTATTATGAGGGTACATTTAACATAAACCTATTCTGACCTCTACGCAACTATTTAATATTTCCAAATATAACTTGTAAATGTATCAATTTAGCTTGTATTCTATTCAAGACAGTAAACTATGTCATTAATATGTCAAGGTAAGTACTCATTTGTTTACATAATCGCAAACTTATCTAATTACAGTTTATAAAACACGACCTTATTTGTACCCGCAGCATGAAACGCGCAAACTCCCTGTCCGTGCTCAGTAATTCCTCGTCCGGTGATCCAACGGAGCAGTTACAGCCTCGGTAGCTGACGCCGACGCAGAAAACGACAATTTTGATCAAATACACAACGTTCACGTTCGTCAGATTGTTGGCATTGCATTCGTGACGTAGTATACATTGACAGTTCTGACATTAGTAGCTGTATGTTTTTTATCTTGTGCCTGAAAAGTTAATCTGTATCGAAGAAGTTTTGACAACATGAGGCGCGAGATTTCGGAATCAAGTATTTTTTATGATGAATGAAAACTTTTAACTTATGTAAATAATTATGTTGATGCAATTGTGTAAGATTTTATATCTACGTAAATATTGTATTTTTGAGCTTGCGGATAAGTCGAATTTCGTGCAGCCTAAGATGCTTATTTTGTATTTAATTTATAAAGAACTCGTAGTAAAACATTTAATTTTTATTTAGTTTTAAGAACTAAAGAAACACAATGGGTACCTGAACACGCTAAACACCTGAATTAACAAATCATTTAAAATTATTATATTTTTATCTCGCAACGAAGATTTGATAGACGATAGTTACACTTAAGCTATAGGTATTTATGAAAATGCACTGTGCATGAAAATCAATTTGGAAAACAATCCTGCCTTTAGAAGTTTATAGATCACATAATAAAACACAGCTACTGAGTTGCCTACACGCTAGTAGACTTACACTTTTAAATAAGTATATTTTTCGAAATAAATCAATCTATTATCAGTGTTTATTTATTTTAGGATTGTGTAGATCTCATTACAAAAAACACATTCCAAACTCCAGCTTAAAATAACTTGAGAGGTGTCATCGGACACCCGAATAGAACGAAGTTCCTTTCGATTAAAAGATATCTTATAATTTTTTTTCGTAACGTAATGCGCGATAAGGAACGTACTGTACTGTACTGTACTGTAACAACCCATTACTGCCCACTGTTGGGCTCAGGTCTCCTCAGAAGAGGGATTAGGCATAGTCCACCACGCTTGCCCAGTGCGGATTGGGGACTTCACATATCTTCAAAGGATTTTTAGAACCCTTTTCCGATAAGGAACGTGTTTTAAAAGATTTTGGTCACAGCGCCATCTATCGATAATCATCTAAAACAAAAAAAAGTGTCGTGACAACTTTTCGAAAGATTTTTTTTCCGTCGAGCCCCCTTTCGATAACGCGCTATAAGGAACTTCGTTCCACAACATACCTACTGTTACAAAATTCTTAATCTCATTTCATTATATCAGACGCAATTACACCTTTAAAATTAAAATTCCTGACTAAAATAACAAAGGTGCAAGCGTATTTTTTTAAATCTATTTTTTATGTCGAATAAATGCTAAATTGAAACATAATACACATACTTGTGTAGATTTATTTAAGAAAATCGCTTAATAGGCGGTAGTAGTGGATTTTTATTGCCTATTTCAGGAAGTTGGGTTCTCTTTTGTAGGGTAGGTACAGAAAATGGTCGAAATAAAACAAAAAATATCACGTAGATACAATAGAATTTAAAACCCACAAAAATTTAAAGGATCGACATTCAACCTGGCGTCTACCTTGCCTTCTGGTTATCTAGCTAGAGAGTAATAGGACAAAATAATGGTCTTAAATTTTCTAGAAGGCCTTAGTCCTACTGAGGAATTATATCAAGTGTTATATCAGCTCTCTATGACTTTCATCGCAATGTACCTACTGGATGGATCTGTAACTTTGGACAATCTGACGTGGGGTGAATGACCTGTCGAAATATAACTTGCACCATTTTTATTTTTTCTGACATTGTATGGAAAACGTACGGCTATCGTTACGGACTTCCATACTATGATGATTTTTTATTATCCAATTCCTGAAATAAAAGTGGTTCTAAGTTTTATTTCAACAGATCATTCAACCCACGTCAGATTGTTCAAAGTTACAGATCCATCCTGTAGGTACATTGCTATGTATTTTGGTACATCTTCAGCATAACTTATGATTCGTCTATTGTGTGATAAGTCGGCTTTTGTGAATTAGATCGTTTTACTATAACGGCATGTTTTGTAATAATTGTATTCGTTAATTTATTATTATTTTGAAATAAACATTCCTTTGGATTAAAATGTGTTTTTCTATAAATCCCTAACGAACGTAAAACACTTTTCTTGTTATATCTAAAGATAACAATATCAGGGAAAAGTTTATAAACCGTATGCGTGCCCTAACACCTAATATAGTATTGTCAATACTTGTGCAGAAGCAGAGATGGGATTTAAAGGTCATAACAATCTAATTAGAATGTTAGAAAAAAATAGCAATTATAGCGTTTGAGTAGCATGTTCTAAAAAATTTTAGATATTGAAATTGTGTTATTTGTATATACCTCCTGGTGCTTACGTCAAGTGAGTTTAGTTCCATGTATTGCACTAAAAGATATGAAAAAAAGTAATTTCAGGCAGCGTCAAGCCTGTAAAAGTATGAAAGAAATTTGAATTACCTCATTGCATATATTATAAATTATAAGACCACCTGAATAGTAGACTTACGATGTTAAAATTAATATTTTTGGAACTTGAACCTAAAATATAATTAAGTAATTCAAGTATTATTTATCATAAAACATACACGTGCTATTTTTGAAAATGCGCTTTTAATTAACACTTTCTTTTATGCTATTTTTTAGTATCTTTTCCTATCCCTCGGTCGAAAGTATTGACAATACTATTGATAAATGTGCGGGCACGCTATGAGTTCAGAGTTGTGATAAAAAGTGATCATTTGATTTGATGTCATTACACAGCTATATACTGGGTGTTTCAAAACTATGCGACATGAACAGGAAGCACCTTAAATATTAGAGATAGGATGTATTGCTGAAACGAAACATCATTTTATTTTTGATGTTTAATAATACTGCATTCACAGATTTTTCGTAAATTGCATGGTTTGTCTGAAAATTGAGTTAACAAAATCGGCAAAAATCCACGTCCTGTATTTTTACTGTGCGGTAAAAAGCCGTTACTGTTGGGCTTAGCTCTCTTCAATAGATAAAATAAAATTCAACTTCAAAATGGCCGTCGTCCGTGAAATATTTTGGGAACATATTAAACAATAAAGTCCGGTATATACTTTGTGTCACGAATACAGAAATAATGGAGTGACCGGTTATAAATAAAGAGGGATATGACTTTGATAGTGGCTGCTAAACTCATTACAGCAGTACGGGAACCGACTCATTTGGTCATAGGGATGGCACCAACGACTTCATTGTTATTTATTTCCTGCACCCGTGACACAGTTTTTACTAGTACGGGCTCAGACGTTCCTTCTCACTATAAGCTTACCATGTAACGTCGGTTTAATTTGGATCACCTTTGTTAGTCTATGTGGGAAATTTATATGTAACAATACTAACAGTACAGTAATAGTACTGATCAATAAATACTTTTTCATTTTCATTTATTGTTCAGACTCATAGTCATTATAAACTTAAGTTTGAAATAAAATAATAGTAAATCTAAACCTAAAATAAAGGTTCCTAAATTAGTTAATCCACCCTGTATAGTTCTTGTTTAACGACAAGATTTCAAGGGGATTATAAGTATTTAAAAAAATAATTAATTTAAGAATGGACATGTCGAACCCCCACAAGGGTATATAAATAACCTGATTTCTGAATTCTTTTAGCAAAGGCATATAGAGGGCGTCGCAGGCAGCAGTGATAAGAGGAGGTCCAGACATAGAGCACTTCCTGAGGTATCGGAAATACCCCCATGTACGTTCCGCGATTTTTAGTAGTTTTTGACTTACGAACTTTATTCTGAAATTTTGAAAATTTTCGACCTAAACAACGTTATAACGTTATAAATACCATAATAAATAATAAATTTTGTATTATATTTCTTCTGACAACCCTGAACAAAAATAATTTCGTCATCATCAAAAGAGTAGATCACATATATTATCATAGTTCTTAGATGTTAAGTACTTCATTGTTATTGAACATTTTGAATAATAGTCATCCTGTACAAAGTTTTTAATATGATTTACTTATTTATTTTTACCACCAAGGAAGTATCTCAATGTCTTCTCTTAATCCTATCATCTCTTCTATGTTTTGCTCTTCTCATTCCCTTTCCATTTATGAATAAGAGGGATCGCTATTGGTTCTGAAATTTCAAAACTTCAGTTTCAGAGGATTGGGTGCCAGATCAGAAGGGGTTTGCTGAGAGTTAGGAGTGATGTAATAGCTATGTGATGGTAATATCTGTTTATTGAAAAAGTTATTTCTTGCTAAATCCGAGACTAGTGTTCATCTAATATATTTTTATGAACCAGAAGTGGTTTTACTCTTTTTAAAAAGAATTCATTAATGGTATGCAAGGAAAGGAATAATAAAATATACGAATCTGAATCCCAAGCAAATCCAACGTATCTTCCGCGACCTCTCCAAATTGGCGCCAATCCCAGAACCCATAGATAAGCTGCGCAGTCTATCAGTTCCATAGACAATATATGGATCGGCCCCGGGTTACTGAATCTTTTCGCTTGACACTCTTAAGACGGCTTCTCCTGACGAAGCGTCGTCCTCGACCGCTTAAAGTTGACTGACACAGGAACCTCGATCCAGTCCTCATTTAATTCTTAAAGAAAGTGACAAAATTGCAAGTTATTCAAGAGCAGCTAATGCCCAAAGAAAAATAAACCTCACGACATTACTGCCATAAGGCAAGCGAACGTGAGACGACCGATGCCATTAGGTAGCTGCCCAGAGGCAAGCGCACATCACCAAAACATCACGCCATAGGTAGCTGCAAACATGCAAGCGCACGTGTAACACTCGATGCCATTAGGTAGCTGCCCGAAGGCAAGCGCACATCATCACCACAATCGTCACGCCATAGGTAGCTGCAAACATGCAAGCGCACGTGGAACACTGGATGCCATTAGGTAGCTGCCCGAAGGCAAGCGCACATCAACAACATAAACATCACGCCACAGGTAGCTGTTCCAAAACAAGCGCGCGTGATCTTCGTTATCAACTTCATTACTGACATAGCTTTACACTTCATATATCTCTGTATTTAATCAAATTCATACAACCATATTCCTGTACAAACCCATTACTGCCCGCTGTTGGCCTCAAGTCTCCTCAGAAGAGGGATTAGGCATAGGCCACCACGACTAATAACTCTAACTACATAAGTTAGGTACTTATTTTATTGTAATCATCAATCATGTTATTTGTTAGACATTTTCAAAGTAATCACACAGCTACTAATTTAATAGAACTTATTCTTGTATCATAATTTCTTAATTCTCAAGCATCAACAACTAAATGTTAACAAATGAAAGAAATTCATTAAATTAAAACCGCTCGGCCACATACTGACCCATTAAAATCGTGATGACAATAAAGTTTTAAGGTCATATAGTTTTATGCCCTAGTTAGGTCACAAACAAAACATGCCAAAACATGACAAGTCCATCCTGTTCAACACAGGAACTACCAAGGAGACCCTTCGACTCCAACATTATATCAAAACAAAAGTAGCACCAAACTCAAAGTATTTAAAACTATTTAAACAGTTTATAGGGTACCCGACCCAATCAAGAACATGAGTCAATCAATGACAACTTCAGTCTTATTCAATCGCGACCACTTTCTCATTTCCGATGTGAGTAAATAAGAAGTACAACTCTTAAGATTCACAATGCTACCATCTTCAACAATCACTACTTCAATTATAGTAATGAAAAATTGATCAAGAAACTTTAGGTATTACATGCAAAATGTATGGTAGTAGTCAACAACTGAGACTGGGTCCCTTTCAAACAAACCTGAATCTCGTTTTTAACAAAGCCGCATTTATAAATATTAATCGATCAATTAAATTCTAATTCATTCGTTGACAAATATTCAACTTGGTTTTTCTTTAACTAAAACAAAACTAATTTGAAAATGGATGACACACTGCATGTATGACATCTGGGTCTTTCACCCTAATTAATCCATTTATCGAATCAAGAAATAAAGGCTTGAAATATTTCACAAGTGCTTAGCATGTGTGTTTTCGAAATGTCATCATAATAATAATATGTCGCATCTATCTGCAACCTTCTTCATTGAAAGGAAAACTTCCCAATGAATGAAATCTCATCTTTCGTAAATGTTCGGAACTGTTTTACCTGAATATTTCAAAACCACGCAACGTGTTTACCAAATACTCAAGACAATCATTTGGTCATAATTTAATTACAATTTTATTCTTCAGATATACAAAAGAGACCAGGTGGTCGGTCATAACTAGATTTCCATTTATAAACGCTTGTGGGGCATGTAAAATTGTTTACGCAAAAACAAAATACTACGTAAGCTTGTATAGTTACAATCTGAGTAGTAATATCAAAATAAAAGTTTCATATCCACAGAAATTAATACACAGAGAATAATATTTGGTTGCAAAACCTTTTAAAGAAATACATATTTTCTTTTAATAAATCGATAGACAACCGTATTTACTACGGTCATTAAATGATTATGACACGACTAATAATTTTGCATTCAAATGTCCACTTACCACCCGGCGCCTCATAAGGACCTTGTGTACAAATCAGTCATTTCCTCCAAAATGCTTAATAATAGAGGATAGTAGTGCTCGGGACTCAAAATCGTCACCATTAATTTTTTTTAATTCAAGTTTAGCTTGTTAAAAGTTTTGATACTGCATGAATATAAATACTTCAGTACATAAAATGGTATACATATACTTTTTTTTTTAACACAATGTCTTCAAAATTTGTTTTTTTACTTATAATTTTCTTCCGAATCAGTGTTTGAACAGACAAGCTAATCAGTCAAATTATACTAAACGTAATTTACATTCGTACCGTTCAATACGATTTTTAACAAAGATTGGTGGACACTATTGACAATAATAACATATTACTCCAACTATGCTCCAAATAAAATCCCTTTTTTTCCTTTCTCGCGATAACATCAACATACTTTTTGTTTTGAAATTGAAACATGAACACAAAACAACTATGTACCTACATTACATGATGTGTTATGTTGTTTTATATTTTGTGATTATCGCTCATACTCATCTACCTCAAAACAATGTTATCGAATATGTAGGTCTAAATTTTAATAACAAAACTTTTACACATAGTAATGGCAATACAAGATTTCCATCTCTCATGCACGCCACCATTACTCATTAGTATAAATCGGAACAGTCTCACCATACTCGCTGGTTATTTACTTCAATCTCTGCCTGCGACCAACAACCGAGACAGCCGGTGACATCGCGTATCTGCGTTGAACATTCTTCGTACATTACTGCTTTTTCAATTTCATATTCATGTTATAACTACGTCGAAAAAACGTACATGTATTAATAAATTGTTTGCAATAATCTTTAAAACAAGTAGAGCACACCAACATCATAGTTACAAACTACGTATTCACAATTAAATGCATATCGTTATTGCACAAATAAAATAACAAAAAGAAACTTTAAAATTCAACAAAAATTGTTCAAAATACGGTCAGGATTATCATTACGGTAACCGAGGATTATTACGTGAGCGTATCCCACTTCTGATTTTATGAACCAGAAGTGGTTTTACTCTTTTTAAAAAGAATTCATTAATGGTATGCAAGGAAAGGAATAATAAAATATACGAATCTGAATCCCAAGCAAATCCAACGTATCTTCCGCGACCTCTCCAAATTGGCGCCAATCCCAGAACCCATAGATAAGCTGCGCAGTCTATCAGTTCCATAGACAATATATGGATCGGCCCCGGGTTACTGAATCTTTTCGCTTGACACTCTTAAGAATATATTATAAAGGCGAAAGTTTGTAAGTATGGATGGATGTATGGATGTTTGTTACTCTTTCACGTAAAAACTACTGAATGGATTTGAATGAAACTTTACCACAATATAGCTTATACATCAGAATAACACATAGGCTACAATTTTTGATAATACGGGACGAACCTGAAGTCCACGCGAACGAAGTCGCGGGCAAAAGCTAGTTTACATATAAAACATTTGACTAGAAGTCTTAAGTTATTTTTGAATATTGTATTATACGACTTAAAAATATAACTTTTTCGGCCGTACTTTACGGTAAAACAACAGACATATCATTGATTTAAGACAAATCAACTTTCTATCATCAGCAAATCGTAAAAAAAGCATACCTATTGAATTAAATTGGTGAAGGAACGATATATTGATCGTTGTGGATGCAGCTGCCAAAACACCAGCCATGACTCGCGAGGGTGAACACGATTTGTACACAGCAATAATAAACATGAAGTAGGTTTAATGATAAAAAATGTGGTTTGATTGGGTAAAGTTTTTAAAGAATCTGGTATTTTCAAAACTGTCTAATGCTGTACCTAAGTGTTGATTCAATTATACCTTAAGTTTTTTATTTATAAAATAGGCAACTATTCTGTATTTCCTTAATTATTTTTTAGGAGATAGATTTTGAGACGTTTGTTCTTCCTTAACTACATAAGTAAGAAATAAAATTCTTAAGACCTTGCATGCTAAAAATTCGATTGGTTTACCTATATCAATCTACTTATATACATTACAACAGTTTTAATTATGTTATGGCTGTGACCTAACTGTAATTTCGCTGAACTGTGACAGGGTCATTTGAATAAATTGAATGGAGGTGTGACTCAATTTAAGAATAATGTTTTTTTTAATGCACGTTGTTTTTACACCTAATTTGACCGTGATGTTTTTTCAGAGAGAAATTAAACTAATTGTATGAAATATGACAATGGACATTTTCACTTTTTTGATGGCGATGTTGATTTTTTTTTCCTGGATATTTACTAAAGTATGAGTTAGGTATTCTGGTTTTTTTTTTTTTATTTAGTTGGAGGAAATCGCCGGATCCCCACCCGCCCCGCGGTTGGTATGTGGGAGTTGAACCTCACTAAAACCTCCAATCGCTCACACTCAGTGTCCGAACCCCGGCTGAGGCCAGAACCCAGCACGGGGTTATGCGGGATGGCGCAACGCGTTACGCACTGCGCACACGCATTTATGCACACACTTTCCCGTCGCGACACCCCCATTCTGGTAAATTAGTAAATATATCTTTAAGATTGCTGGTTGTGTTTTAGGTCCTTAAGGATCCACAGTAAGTATCTATCTATTGTAATCTATCTTACCATTTTTTAGCAAAAGTAAAACAAAAGTAAAGGAATAAAAATGATAAAAATAAGTAGATACAAAAGAAATAGTAGTTTTGTTAATTGTTAATTTAGTTAAGTGGTTAATTGATTAATTAGCCATAGAGACAAGAAACCGCTTTTAGTGTTTTCCACAATAACACATATTCCAAACTTCAAGTAGCTTCAAAAATATCAGGAAATGCTATATTTTACTGACAGGAAATAGTTAATTAATTAGAAAAACATTAATAATTGTCCTGTTGCCGTGGGAAGCGAAGGGCAGAGGGCGAGATCCCTTCTCGAGGGAATTCGCTGTAAATAGAGGTAATTTAAAATATCTTCAGGGTTGGATATATCGATGTCGATAAGTAATAACTACAAAATGAGATTAAAAAATTATGAATTTAAATTTGAATTCCTATCTTTGTACTAGGCGGGTTATTTCATTTAGATTTAAAGCTGCCATCTTTCTTAAAGGTAGGTACTGGATCCGACTTCAAAGTACAACTACTTAGGTCTTATTTTATTTATTTTTAAATTCCTGTGTCCGACAATTGTAAATAATTAGTAATCCGGCTTTAAGCTTCAAATGTTCATTATTTACAGTATGATTTTTTATGGATTATTTTTTCAAGAATAATTAATAAAAATAAAAGTATAATTTTAAGATGAATGTTTTCATTACTTGGTTGAAAAATCTCTCTATTTGTTGCCGCAGACCATATTAAGGCGTTATTTTGCCTGGTCTAAAAATATTTAAATCGATAAAAGTAGCAAAAAACAATGAAAATAGGGAAAATAAAAATAATATAAATAATATAAAAATAATAAATATAATAAAAATAATATAAAATAATATAAAGTAAATAGATGTTCATGGCGAAGACATGCCCAGGATAGAGAGAAATGGCGAAAACTGGAGGAGGCCTATGTCAATGGACAACCGTTGGCTGAGTAGGTACAACAACAAAAATATACACAGATATTATAATTTAATTTATAAGTCAGAGATTAAAGGCTATTTTTATTTTTTTATTTATTAAATAGATGTTCATACCTTTTAGAAGGTAGGTCCACATATATTTCTTCTAAACCTGACTCCGCCCACTAAGTCTCCCTTCATTGTCTCCGGCGCAACTTACTGAAACATTCAGTGTGACTCGGATTCAGGAGCTTACAGCAGCTCGGTGCGACAAGACGTTTTCACAATTCTTTTTCACTTAAGTTTTGATCAAAATTAAACGTCAATTGCTTAGAGTTTAGAAAATTTCAGTGACATTTTCATCTGTGTTTAAGATAGAGTTTTCACATAATGTTTTAACAATAACACTTAAAAATTACAAGATATTAAAATGGAAGATATCCGAACAGATTTACAATTTTACGATGAAGTAGAAAAATATATTGAGCCAAACATCATACAAACTCCAAATGCTCTAGACGGGTTTTTCCCCTCAGAGTTTCCCAGAGAAGTATTCCAGCAGAATTATATGCAGTTCTTCTGTGAATTTAACCCTGAGAGATGTGAAGGAGAATGGTGGAGTGAGTTGGAGAACCCTGGGCTGGTGAAGGAAGAGAATGAGATAGACACGAGCGCTGCTGGTTCGATTGTCAGTGAAGAAGGTTAGTCGTTTTAAAGTTTTATTTGAATATCGAGAGAACTTTTGAAGCGTAACATTTGACCTAGTTTTATGTAAGGACTTTGTGGATTTTTGAAAAATTATTAACTCAAATTTTATGTAGGTCAATAAGTATTCGCTGTAAGAGTAGAATATTAATCATTAAGTATGCATCGATGAGTAAGACAAAAATTCAATTGTTAATTTGGAACAATCCCTTGGTGACGACCGTGACAAGGTGTGATAAAAGAGAAAAAAAAAATATTTTGTAATTTTTTTTTTTTGAAACATAAATTATGTTGTTGGTTTTCTTAGCCCTTAAATTAAAAACTTGAGAGGTGTCAAGAGACACCCGGATGGAACGAAGTTCCTTTCGATTAATTAGTGAGGGAATTGTAATAAAATATTTTGATCACAGTGCCATCTAGCATATAAAACAAAATAAGAAATTGTCTTAAAAGATTTTAATCACAGCGCTATCTAGCGATAATCATCTAAAACAAAAAAAAGTGTCGTGACAACTTTTTCCTTTTCCGTCTAGCCCCCTTTCGATAACACGCGATAAGGAACTTCGTTCCAATAATTTAAATACACGTTAAATAATGTCACTCTTTATAGTTTGAGATCAGGTAATTTGGGTTATCTCAATTAATCCCATTTTTGTAAATTCCAACGTAGGTAGACTAACTTACGGCCCATCTGATGGTAAGTGGTTACCGTTGCTAACGCCTCACGCCACACAGCCTTAAAATACTTTTTCTCTACACTACCTCCTGTTTTCTTAGTATTGAGTATTTTCTTAGGTATTACTATAGGTAGCTACAGTTAGCACAAGTTAGTTTACCTATTTCCTTTGTTTACTGCACGGGAAGCAATAAAATAATAATGGCGTGCAGATGACAACGGAACGCCGGCGCCAAACGGAATAAACTAACAATTTGCACGACACACGGTGTAAACTAGGACTGTACTTGTTTACAGTTCAAAGTTAACTTACCTTATGTTTCTATACGTGCAACACACGTTTAAAACAAATGACGGTGACGACCAACATGAAAGTTGGAAGTTGGCGAGTCAATATGGAAACATAGAATTAAGTCTAGATCTCTAAGAAATCTTAATGCATAGGTACATTGAAAAAAATATTCATAGTTCTCATTTATATTCATTCAGAGCGCGTTTCATGAAGGGTATTTAGATTGTTTCTTTTGGAACGAAGTTCCTTATCGCGCGTTGAAAGGGGACATGACGGAAACTCTTGTGAAAAAGTTGTCACGACACTTTTTTATTTTAGATGATTATCGCTAGATGGCGCTGTGATTAAAATCTTTTAAAACAATTCCTTATTTTGTTTTATATGATTAATGCTAGATGGCGCTGCGATCAAAATATTTTATTATATTTAAAAAATAAAATTTTATTACTATTCCCTCACTAATTCATCGAAAGGAACTTCGTTCCACCCGGGTGTCCCTTGACACCTCTCAAGTTTTTTTCTTTATTGGTATATTATGGTCACCGTCGCTCATGAAAATTATTTACCAAGATATAGACAGCACCCTATTACCTACCAGAAATAAATATTCTAAAACTCGTGTAAAGAACTAGTTATATCAGCATGTTTTGAAAATATTTTTCATAATTAATATGTACTTCTAATTTACTAATTGTGTAACTTGTTTTCTTTAATTGTGGTGTTTCTATTGGAACGAAGTTCCTTATCGCGCGTTATCGAAATCGAGGCTAGACGGAAAAAAATCTTACGAAAAGTTGTCACGACACTTTTTTAGTTGTCACGACACTTTTTGTTTTAGTCAATTATCGCTAGATGGGGCTGTGATCAAAATCTTTTAAAACACGTTCCTTATCGTGCGTTACGTTAGGAAAAAAACATATTTTAATCGAAAGGAACTTCGTTCTATTCGGGTGTCCCATGACACCTCTCAAGTTTTTCTTCTATTTCTATAAACATTATCTTAATAAAAACAGGTCAATCTACATCAAGCAGTCGTAAGGAACGCACAGCATTCACTAAAGTACAGATAAAGAGCTTGGAAGCTGAGTTCGCTCGAGCCAACTACTTGACAAGACTGAGGAGATACGAGATTGCTGTAGCTTTACACTTGACTGAGAGACAGGTACAATATGCTATTTTTAAGTATATTTAGTAAAGATCACTAAAATAGATAGTCGTGGTGGGGTAGTGGTCGAAGCGCGTCCTTCCGTACGGGAGGTCGCGGGTTCAAATCTTGTACCTCTAAATTTAAATGAAAAAAAGATTTATGTGCAATTTTCACAACACCACTGGCTAAAAACATTGAAGGAAAACATCGTGAGGAAACCTGCATGTCGGAAAAGGGTTCTAAAAAATCCTTTGAAGATATGTGAAGTCCCCAATCCGCACTGGGCAAGCGTGGTGGACTATGCCTAATCCCTCTTCTGAGGAGAACTGAGCCCAACAGTGGGCAGTAATGGGTTGGTACAGAATATGTATTTTTAAATAAGTAAATGCATTTACAGGTAAAAGTGTGGTTTCAAAACAGACGCATGAAATGGAAGAGGACTAAAGGAGCCAAACACAGCAAGAAGAAGGATTAAAACTTCATATAATATCAATTGTAAACTAACCTTAATTTTTAATTCTTTAAAAACATCTAATGTATTGGTCGGAACTAGTATTAATTTAGACTCTAAGAATCAGTATCATCTATTCGTTTCGTCAAAGCTATCAAAAAGTTAAATATTCTAACTGAAATTGGTTTGTGTCTTTATTAAGTAACCACTATAGTAATGTTGTAGTTTAGGTTGTATTATTAGTCTGTATTCATTTATTTTCACTCATTTTTTACATTATATTTAAAAAAAAAATTAATAAAGGAATAAAATTTAAAAATACAATATAAAAAACAGAGGGCCACTGAAGACGAGGTCTACGACCCAAGCCATCAGTGGTCAGGGCTCAAGAGAGAGGAACCTCCTCACAATACGTGTCGTATCAAGAACGACCGCCTTCTGAATCAAGCCCTTTACTGATTATTAGTATTTTTTTTTTAAATCTTTTTTTTAAGAAAAGGAGTTTTTTCACTTAGTGATCATGCCACTCCTATTGATAACATAATTAATCTAACAAAATATTAAACTAAAACAACAACAATAAACAGTAAACTAACAATGAGAAGAAGTATAGAACACACCAGGCCACGCCGGGGCAAAGGTCAGACTATTCTGACCCTTAGACCCATTTATTATTAAGAAATCTGTATTAGTATTTTTTTATAACTCGAAGTTTTTTAAATGATTAAGTTTCAATTTTGACTACACCTTCGGACAAGGTACCAGCGCAGGTGAAGACACATTGTATGTTTGAAATTTAAAATTAACTTTTGAGGAGAAATGAAAAGAATTAGTGTGATAAGGATATGTTTATTACATTCATACCTCAGACACGAGACGTGCCAAAATAAAACTAAAAGTATCAAAACACGATACAATAAGCCTTATCAGACAAACGAATAACAACCTTCCTGCATTCACAAAGAGTTCACTTCAGTTCACTACCATCTCAACAATAAGGACTATTTTACCGCATCATGACTTCTTACATAATTATAAAATAAAAATAACACGCATCTTTGGAGGAAAATACCTTCACAGAAGCAGGGCCACAGGAATTTGTTCAAAAATTAATATAATACACATGAGCATTGAACATAAAACATAGAAAAAAGTTTAAAAGCGACATTTGTATTTCGAATTAAAAATGTCTTCAAATGATACAACAAGTGAATACCAAAATGCAACTAACACTATATTTAACATTTTGAATCCGTTATGGCGATGTATCTTATTTAACTGCATCCATTTAGTATTAAATACACTACAACAAAACAGTACAAAATAGTGTCACTACATTACCTACAATAAACAACAAGTGTTTTACAAAACGCCTTAAAACGCCTTCAGTTTAAAAAAAAAAACTTGAAACTTGTTTCATGGGACACCCGAATAGAACGAAGTTCCTATCGATTAAAAGATATCATTTCTTTTTTTCCTAACGTAACGCGCGATAAGGAACGTGTTTTAAAAGACTTTGATCACAGCGCCATCTAGCGATAATCATCTAAAACAAAGAAAGTGTCGTGACAACTTTTCGCAAGATTTTTTTCCGTCTAGCCCCCTTTCGATAACGCGTGATAAAGAACTTCGTTCCAAAAATCAATCTTAAGCGACATTTAATCCATGTTTTACACTTAAGGTGTGTAAATTCTGAAATTATTCATTGCTGAAGTTATACGATGAGTGGTCGTCGAGTAGATCAAAAGACTACCAAAATTTGATTTAATGTTAGATGGAGCTATTTTAAACGGTTTTATTTTGTTTACGCTCTAATCGTGTCTAGAAGTATTGAAACAATTTTACTAAAGAAGATGGCGGTTTAAAACTTTTAACACTTAAAGATTATATTCTAGGTTAATAGATATTTTTCAAATTCGTAATTACATCGTATCGTGTATAAATGGTCCCAAAGGAGACATTACGAGATAATGAGTTTTAAATTAAACTCATTTAGAATCAAAGCGCCACTACAAAATATGTTGGTACATAGAGATGACAAAAAAAGAGTTACTTAAGCAATACTTCATAGTAATGTAAAGATTAAAGAACAAAAATCTGTTGTTTCCAAGTTAGTAAATATATCGATCACATTAATTTCGTATTTTTTATCGTTATCACTAGCCTTTTGATTTTTTAGATCCAATTACCTAATTTGAAATTAACTTCAGAAAATGATTGAATTGAATACGTGCGAAGCGTAGGCAGCCTTATGCAGTACAGAAACTTTAATTAAATTGTTAAAGTTAGAAGTAAATGACCTCATCATTTTAAGTACCTCTTTTATGTATCTGAATAGAGTTAGTAAAATATTTTATTTTTTACTTTTCACCTCGAAAAAACGGAGTGTTGTAGACTTTAATTTGAATGTAATATTGCTGAATCTACGTAATAGCAATCGTCATACAAAACAATTTCATTGAATGTATGATTAGTTTAGTTAGTTTCAACAAAATCAAGGCTAAAAGCTACATCGCCATAACGGAATATCCATAATAGTATATCTGTACACATTATCTAAATAACATCTGAACAAGTCTAATATATCATTGGACCAAAATAAAATACTATATTCTCAACAATATAATTAGATTTATACATAGAGATATAATATATGTAGTTTTTATATCGCCCACAAGTAAATTATGTTATTCTAAGGAAGTACTCTTAAGTTTATTTGTACCCTCACGGCAAATAAAGAAAAATGAATGAATGATAGACGGCCATTTTGAATTCGTTCACTCATTCATTTGAAATTAACAAGAAATTACCTATTTTTTTAATTCTTGCCACGTAGGTACACGTTTATCTAAAATATTGCTTCATTTATATACCTTAAAACCTAGATACAAATATATATTTTGTCTATTATAATATTTACACGAAACGAATCTACATGTGGGCGATTTCTGTCATTTTTATTTATTTATGTGTTTTTTTTTAAGAAATTATATTTTTGTATTTTATTTTTTCTCTTTACGCTAAATTTGTATTATTTATTTACAGTTTTTATTATACTTTAAACATTCATTAATGTATCTATAATTCGATGTTAATCTAAAACGGAAATGATATTGATTCAATATTCTTAAATATCTGTTAGGCACAAAAATCACTAATATGTATTTTAATGGTTCGAAAATAGTTTGGGAAAATCTATTAAATTCCTGTTTCTCCGTCTCTATATTTCTTTCAAAATTTGAGATAACTAAATATCCTCTATTAAATTCAAAGTGAAAGAATTTGGTATCACATAAGTCGTAGGATTAGTTTACGATGGCTCTTACCAAAATTTTTGACTATTTTGTCAGTTTTTTTTTTGTCTTTTTATGAAGTAACCACAATAATAGTATTCAAAGTTTATATTTTTAGATATTCTGTATTCAAATAACTCGAAGTTTGCTCAGATAAGTCTTGAATTTGACTACACAAGTATCATTTTTATAGTATACCATTTTTAAAATGTTTGAATAAACATCTCATTGCATGTTGTTAAGGAGAGTTACATATTAATGTAAGCTTGTCATGGTACAAATTGTAATATGTACAGAAAGAGCATGTATGTGTTTTTTATTTAACTTGTCATATCAAAATCAACCTCCTGTATATTCATTTTTTTGTACCAGACTACATTAACTCTATCGCAAGATTTTTAGGTTATAATTATTATTTAGAAAACTAACATTTCAAAATTCTGTTAATTTTAATTGAAAAAGGTATTTTGTAATTAAAATAAATATATTTCGTAAAATAAAAGGTGATGTTTTATTTAAATAGACTATCACAAGCGTGTTATGTTCTTTTATTTTTAAATGACATTAAATATAATGACAATGGAAAAATAACGAGTCCACGATATATTTAATTTCCTATTTTAACGTAATATCGTCTATACACAAATAATTTACGTTTTCTGCAAACGTTACCGTAATATAAATTATAAATGCATCTTTGAACCATTTTAATTCATTGTGGTTTCAAAATTGTCTGTAAAACTAAAATATAAGAGAGAGACGCCGCTATATGATAATATAGCTGTCTCATTCTGGATAATCATGCTCCATAAAGTTTTGATGTAATACTAAAAATTTGCTTACTGTGTGAGATATTTATTTTGAAAGAATGACCTGTCAAAAAGAACGAATGATCAGCGCCATCTATTTAAAAAAAATAAACTAAATTTTCACAAGGCGTCTAACAACCAATCAAACGATGAATTCAATTGAAACATATATATTTAGCAACACGTTCGAACGTATCGTTTGCACAAAACGCGTATAAAACTTAAACACAATGATTATATTATACAGTATTTCACAGTCTGTTATCACTATAGGCTACAGTCGGGGCTCCGTCGGGGGCTCCGTCGGGACTACGGTCGGGGCTCCGTCGGCGTCACGGTGAGCGAGGCGGGCAGACGCGGCAACATGGCGCCCGGACTCACGCTCTTCGCACTGATAGGAGCTATCGTAATGTTCTTCAAGCCGACATTCTTCAATATACTGGCAGCATTTCCCATCGGTAGCTCATTTTTATCCTCTCCCGATATATTTTGCAGTAAAGTCCCTCCGTTCCCGAGCAGCGAGGAGGGTTGTATCTCCGTGACGAGTGTGTCGTCAGGTCTCTTCTCTCCGTCTTGTATCTGCTGTAGTTTCTCTCGCCTCATGATGCACATCTTGTTGTAGTCCTGTAGCGTGATGTGGTATCGCTTCCCGGAGGACATGACTTGCACCAGACTGGATAGATGTCGTCCGTCGACTGCTACTTGTGTTGGCTCCCGGGCTATCTTCGCTAGGTTTTCCTGTTGATAAAAGATGAGTTTTAGAATATATTTAGACTGTGGTTAAGTTTAAATCTATATGTGCTACATGTTTTTTTTATTTATTGCGAAATAGATAAACGAGATAAAATAACGAGAAATAGGCATATAAATGACTTTTTGTACAATAAAATTCAAGGTATTTGTCTGGCAAATTAACTGCATATTATTAAAATCGGTGAAACTTTTAGGAAGGGGGTTCAAGTTCAAAAGGCACTTATTTTGATTATTTCAGTTGCTTCCCACATATATACATATATATAATTATCTATATTTCGTTTAATCATAAAATATTTGCATTTCTCCATTATCAAAAGCCTTTAAAAGTATTCAGAATAACTAAAATCAGAATTTCAGAAAGTCATAATACTTTAAAATATACTTACAGGTGTAATAGGCATTAACGTAGGCCTCCACGGTTTGCTGATAGGCTTCGGTTTCTTAGGAGCATCAGACTTCGGGACGTCCTTCTTCTCTTTAGGAGTTTCAAACTTCGGTGGTAATGGAGCACTCGCCACCTCCGTAGGATCAGAAGCACTCACACCTTTAACTAACTGCTGAATATTGTGTATCACATTCTGTATAGCTTTCCTTCCTTGAGCATTAGGAGTATTGATGGCTATCAACTCTGGAGGCAAGGGCTTGCTTTTACTCTTGTCTTTAGGCGTTTTTTGTTTAGGCAACATCGGAGGAGGCATCGACTTCTTAGAATCAGTGTCTGTCTGATTCGATTTCAACAAACTCTTGCCTTTAGTAGGTATTTTGCGGTACTCTAAGAGGCTGACGGAGGTCTCGCTGCGTTTAGGCGCTTCGGGAACATTGTCGTAAGCTCTTAGTCTACTTTGTACTGAATCACTGTAATTATTGGCGCTTGTTGACGCATTCTGAGCTAGGACTAGGTCTCCGCTCCTAAAGTATTTTTCTAAGAGTATTAAATGTCGTAGGAAACTGGATTGGTTACCGTACGGCCTCTGTAATTCTGTCCATAGTTTTTTAGTTTCACTATCATATTGTATTGTTGTATTACATTTTTCCCAGCCTTCCGGTGTGACCCCTTTAACGTTATTAAATTCTATATTACACTGTAAATTCATTTCTTCTTCTCCTGGGAACAATTCTCTGACTGATATCGAAGGATTCGTCTCTAATCTTTTGACGGGATTCGAATATTTGGTATCAGATTTCTTAGGTTCCTTTTCTACGGTTAATTTCTTTGATAACTCACTTAGATTTTTCTTGACTTGTGTAAAGCTCTCTGACATTTGCCATTTGTTTTTGAGTGTCGTTATATCCGCGGGCCGTTTGTTTGGAATAGATTCTATCGTACATTCTTCGTTAAGATTAATGTTTTTAAGTATTGGTATTCCTTCGATGACTTTTTCTTCCTGAGAGTCTTTCCGCATTAAATCTCTTTGTGCGATCATCTGTCCCATTTTGTGTAGTCTTTTAGCGTTTTTATTGTGTATCCTGTGTTGTAGCCCTGGCTTTTGAATTCCCGAGTATGCATTCATTAAGCTTTTAGGTACATCTAGCATTTTGACTGTCTTTAGATACGGTCCGGGATTGTTTTGTTTCTGTAATAAATACTGTAGTTCAGTTTGCTTGTCTATGTGAAGTATCGGTGGTTCGAATTCCATGTGTTCTGTTTCTGAGCAGTCGCTGGTGGGTTCAGTAGGTTTGGCCCCCGGGACCGGGATCTTGTTGGACGAGATGAGACTCTCTATATCTTCATCATCTCTGACTTCCTTGGATTCAGGTTCTGGTGTAGTCTTGTCTTTTTCTGGTGTACTGTCGTTAGTTATTTCTGATGATTCGCTAGTTTGTTCCGGGTCCGTGGATTTTCTTTGTTTGGATTTAGGTCGCTGTTTTTTCTTTTTGGTGTCGTCCTGTAACGTGGGGTCTTCGGTTGGTTCCTGTTCGTGGTCTGACTCCGGGGGCGGCTCTATGTTGTAGCTTATTAGTAATCTGTAATGAGAAATGATAGATTAGAATAAGAGCGCACGGTTTATGATTTTTAGTTTACCGACAGTCTGCCCGTCTTGCCACAGCGGGGGGTAGCCGTCGTCGTCGGCAAAATTAGGAGGTTGGTGAGATTAGGGGGGAATGCGGCGAGATCCTTCAACTCAAAAAAAAGCGAGCAGTAGTCGCGACAAGCCTGGCACAGTAATGTGAGTGTACCGTACTATAGACAGCGTGTATACATACTTCCTCCTGTAGCTGCTGACGTACTGGTTGTGCGTGGCGGGCCGCAGGAGGAGCGAGCAGTAGTCGCGACAAGCCTTGCACAGTAATGGACGCTCCGTGAACTGTACCGGGATCAGTGATGAACGAAGTATCGGGTTTAATTCTTGATAGCCCTGAGGAATGAATACAATTTATTAGTATTAAATAAGAACAAAGAACAAGGAAAATCATTCCACGTTTTGGAATCACGAATCATGATTATCAATTAGCTGAATTATAACCATCATCATCAACAGTCTATTGACGTCCACTGCCGACCATAGCCATTCCGACCTCTTGACCTATCTACATTCAATAACTTCCTGTGGCCTTGACCAGGTCGTCAGTTCCATCTTGTAGGTTTGTTCACGATGCGTCTACTGGTCCATGGCCACTTTACAAGTTTTCTGCCATCGGCTCATTGCCACTTTAAAGGCACATTTCAACATAATCTTAGAGGTATAAGTGTATACTAACGTGATGTATGAAGTGCACGTTGTGGTGCTTGGTGATCCTGCGTCGACAGAGCGCGCACGCCATGAGGGAGGCGAGCGCGCGGTAGTGCTCGCCGCACAGCGGGATGGTGTGCAGCCCCGGGTAGTCGCACTTCAACTTTAACTAAACAGAAATATTTTATTTTAAATATAAGCTTTTAAGATGGGGCGGCGCGACAGAAAAGAGCGCTGATTTCGTAACGCGTCGCGCCGTCCCTCATACCCCGTGCTGGGTACTGGCCTCAGCCGGGGTTAGGACGCTGAGTGTGAGCGGTTGAAGGTTTTAGTGCGGTTCAACTCCGACATATCCGGCGATTTTCTCCAAACTAAAAAAGGCTTTTAAGATCTTGGATATCATATCATATCATATCATGTAGCAGTAGAGTACTAGCTAATACAAGATGAGCTCAAACACAAGAGCACAAGCACAAGAGTTCCTAGCTTCCGAATCCATCATCAGATCAGTGTCATTTTGTCATATTATTGCATTGTCACGCGATATACATCAGCGTGCAAAATGTCAACTCCGTAAACCGGGAAGTTTGTCTAATTTAGCTTGCAAGATTCCACCCGAACTTACATAGTAACATCCAATGCAAGTTAATATTAAGCTTGTAAAATGGGTGAATATGTGAAGTCCAAGCCGAAGTTTTGCTATAAGCTATTATAATTAGAACGTGTTGCAATAGTGGACTTATTCTTATTCTACTACTATACTACTAACTTATTCACTGACGTATAAGAAGGAATCCTACCAAAACTGGTGTTAGAGTTAACGGGAAGACAAACCTATCATAGAGGTTCTCGCAAGCAACAATCAAACAGTTTTCGTAAAAATCCTGTAAAAAAACTACCGAATTACTACACTACTCACCAATTTATTAACACTACTCCTCATCTTAATAAGCCACTTCCTCCTGATAGAATGATCAGCTGTAATAACACATCCCTCCGTGTGACACACGGCCTCCCTCCCCGCGCCCACCCCGGGCCCCTCCTCGTCAGACTCTTCGTCCAGGGGGGGACTCACCGGCTTCTCGGATTGACTGCTGTTACTGGAATGATAGTGCGAAGTTCGGGAATTCCGGCTCGAGGGATCAGTGTGTTTGTGATCCTTCGAGCCGGATGGATGATGATTTGATTGAGTTGCAGTAACTTAAAGGTTTATTAAATGAACTACTATTAGAATACCTTTTTTAGTGTCTTGTTCACTTTTGGATTTTGATTAAGTAACTTAAAACTCGTACATTTCATAAAATATATTACAACTACTTCATTTGGAATAAGAAATTTATCCAGGAATAACTTTTACCTTGAATGAAATAAATAGTTAAAAGTAGATAATTTAAATTCATTTTAAAAAAACTTACGTGTTATTAGGTGAAGGTAACTGTGCGGTATCGAGGTGTTTCCCGGGCGGTCGCTTACGGTATGAAGGGCAGTTCGCTCGTCGATCCACGTGCCGGTAACAAGCGTCACAGAGGCAACTGTCTATCGTCAGTTTTTCCTCATCTGGTGATAATGTTAGTTAAATTAATCGATTGCATTTTGAAAGCTGGTGGAAAATAGCGTAAATCGAATTAATGTGAACATTTTGTACTTTCAACTAATTCTGGTATAATCTGTACTGTGTAGGTTGGAAAAAACAATGGCAGCCGCCAAATCAAAGAACTTCTATGCTAACTCTGATTTGCAGTCAGGTAAATTCGTGCTAATATGAAGTTCTTAAGAGATAGAGACTAATCTAGTTCAAAGATTGGAAACCCGGGTAATCCTTAAAAATAGTCATCCTGGCTGTGCAGGATTACAAAAACGCGTTTTTTGAAAGAATTTAATCAATACCTTTTTAAGTATTCAATATAGTGAGTTATCGAAATTAAAAGATCCAATTTGCAAACATTAAATTGAATATTTGAAACAACTTAAGAAATGTAGTTTATAGCAGTTCTACAAAAAGCTTAAAATACTCACTGTCCAAGATCTTCTTTTGTCTGTCCGAGCTCTTGATTTGGGCTATATGACAGGGCGTATCGAATAGTCCAAACTTTCCCCCGCAATAGAAGCATTGGTCTTGACACAGTCGTCCTGGGTGGATGCTGAATGATGAAGCCTTCTCAGGAATCACCAGGTTGAGGGTTTCTTTGGGTTCAGTCGGCTCGGGTATTGCTTCTGTATCTAGATTATTAGGTTGGTGTCAGATGTTTGAAAACTAAAGGGTGGGACTGTTTTTGTGATTTATTAAATTACGAAAAAACTAGTAGGGCAAGTTTCATTTTAAAATATCACTTATTGTCTGATGTTTAGGATTAGTGTTGAGATCCAACTTTTCAAGTTAAGACATTTTCTCTAATCTATAAGCAACGGATTTTTTTGTATTCATTGAAATATAGTAACCTCTTTTAGTGTTGAACATATTTGTAGTTTGTATTCAAAATAATTTTTAGACATATTTATATGACTACAATGATTTAACTAACAATATGACATCATTGATCTCCTTCCGTCCCGTTAATTTGTGACACAACTTATAGATCTCTCTATTAAATTATTTATTTTAATGTTTTACGTTTAAGATTAGAATTAGTTTTCTCCGTCATTTCGTTTAAAAGTCATAAGATGTTTTCGCACTTATGAAAAACAATTTTAAACATGTTGACAGTGACACCACCTTGTTAAGTTACACGTGATTCAAATTATAAATATCTTATAATTAAGTTATAATCATGCAATTCTCATGCGTCTTTTGTATTATTTTTTAAATGTGATTTATGCGAGTGAGATTTGTGAAGGACATTTTCGACGGTTCAAAGTTACCCTATAATATTTTAAGTTGAAAATGTGTCGATTTGAAAGATATTATTGATAATCTCTATAGGGCACGATGCAAGAAAGAATTATGAAAAATTGCAGTTTTATTAATTTTAAGTATTTTTGCGTACTTAAGCACCAATACCCTAATCTTGTCCGGTATTGGAACGAAGTTCCTTATCACGCGTTGTGAAAGGGGGCTAGACGGAAAAAATCTTACGAAAAGTTGTCAAGACACTTTTTGTTTTAGATGATTATCGCTAGATGGCGCTGTGATCAAAATCTTTTAAAACACGTTCCTTATCGCGCGTTACGTTAGGAAAAAAAAAAGATATCTTTTAATCGAAAGGAACTTCGTTCTATTCGGGTGTCCCATGACACCTCTCAAGTTTTTTTTTTAGAATTCAGAACCGTGTTCATGTCCATTACATTAGTTTCAACATATCGGTTTACTTTTGATTAAATGATTTAATTTCGTATTACGTTTACCTGTAAGTGTGTTAGTTTATATTTTTCATGCGTTTTTTCCTTTTACCAATAGGAAAGAATGTTTTGTAATGAAAAAGCTACAGTTTACTGCTCATGCTCATGATTAAGTTATTCCGCGATTATTTAAAATATTATTTTAAACCTTTATTAAATTCGGGCTTTTATTGGAAATTTAAATTTAAAAAACAAGTGAAATTTTAGGTCGTGTAGTAAAAAACTGTAGCATTTTCAAGATGATAAGTTTAACCGACTGTGTAGTGATTTAAACTTATTGAATCGTGTTAATTATTAAATGCAAACAATCAAACAAGAAAGGATACTTATACGAATATTATGCAGAAATAAAAATAAGTTATACCTAAAAATGTTATTTTTTATATAAATTAATTAGTTGTGTCTTTTTAGATGACTGCTCTAAAAAAAACAGTGTGAAGTTTCAAATAACTTAGTGTGTAATTTTAAGTAAACTAACATCAGCATTTTGTGATGTGATGGGCATACTTTCAATTGGCTTCACTCTGCTATTCGCAGATGTATTTTTTATTGCAAGACAGGTAAAACGAGCTTACGACTCACTTAATGATAAGTTGCTTCCACACCTAATTTACTTTCTATTATATTTTGTTGCAGAAGTATACATGGTTAGACGTATAATTTGGCGAAGTAATAATGTTTTATTCTGTTTTGTAAACGAATAATAAATAATTTGAATATAAGCTCATTAATAATTTAATGTGTGATTGTTTGCAGTTAATATAATTAATGTTTGTGAGTATAGTTCCACACACCATGATTGTTTAGTCGATTACTGTAATGTGACTTTCTGTGCCCACCGTCACTCACTGCGCCCGGGATACCCTGCGAACAAACATACACATACATATTATTTTATTAGATAAACACTTTGATGAAATATAACTAAATATAAAATAGAGAGTAAAACTCGCATCTTAATACTTAGCGAACGTCATTTCATATTTAATGTTGCAGAAGAAAATAGGTATTATTTATATGTCAAGTGATTTATTTTTGGATAGATATTTTCACAATTGTATTGGAGAATGAAGTCCCATTAAAATTACATAAATTAACAAACAATACTGCGACATCGAAATTTGATTTCGATGTTTGAATTCAAGTTATATTTAAGTGAAAAGTAGCTTATTTCGTAAACACAAACGTTACGGTACTAATTTAATTTCGACGAAGTGGTATTTGATATTTATTTAAACTAGAATAATTACGCTATGGATTTTAATGGTAGCAACAACGAAAACTAAGTCCATTATTATATTTTGTTTATAATAAATTGTAATAATAAAGAGTTGACTTATACACAACGTATTTTGTCAATAATAAAAAAAAAATAGTCGAGCAGATCAGCTGTTTAAAATCCTAATTATTGTTTTACTGGTAACTAGCAAAAACAATATTATAATAAAGAAAATGTAATTATTTAAAAACGCACAGCATAGGTCTAGAAAACAACTCATTATACACATATTTCTATAACCATATAGGTACGTAAGCGAATACTAAAAGATTTTCTAAATCCATTCCCTAAAAAGTTTAAGCTTTAAATTTTTTAATATGACAAAATATTTTCTACGAGCATAACTTTTTCTGGTACAAAATAAAATCCTACTACATTTCAGAATATTTTGAAACGTACTTTCGTGCATTTTCAACGGGTTCTTACCACGATATTTAATTAATTGAGTAATTAATGAAAGTATTATAGAAAACCACGAGTGTCTGAATAAGTTTTGTAACGTAGTTTGTTAGCAGATACTAGGTATTACAGAAGTCCATGAACGACGGTAACAACTTACTAGAACTTAATAGAGTACTTAAAGTAAACTTGATCCAGCTTTTTAAGTACATCAGACGTTCCACTACTAAGCTAACGTTTTAGAGGAGAAAATACGTTCTTATGTAGAATAGTTATAGCTCGATTTTACTTATAGTAACTACTCCAAATTGCCTTAGTATGCTTATTTGTAATGTGAGTATTAAATGACTAACAATTACTTTATGCAAGGTTACATGCCAAACAACAGTAAGTGGTCACCGGCGTCCTTAAATTGCAAGGACAAAAGCAATTATTCTGCATTTCGTAAGAGCTCTTTTTCTAAAAAAAAAGCTATATAGTAAAATTCGTCTCGCTCAACACGCCCTTACGTCAGAGCAACCGGGGGATGGTAGACCGCGTACTCCCCGACCCACGCTGGTCCTGACCCAGCGGGGTATTCCGTGGGAGGGTGACACGCGGTCCCATCTTGGCGGGCTTCGGAAAGCCCGCCGACCGAGAGAGCCGGTGGCCGTATTCGCCGGCGGCTACCGGTTCGGCGTCCGGGGACGGAGTGACGGGAAAGAATGCCGATGGCGTAACGCGTCGCCCTGTCCCTCATAACCCCGTGCTGGGTTCTGGCCTCAGCCGGGGTTCGGACGCTGAGTGTGAGCGGTTGGAGGTTTTAGTGAGGTTCAACTCCCACATACCCCGCCCGCGGGGCGGGCGGGGATCCGGTGATTTCCTCCAACTAAAAAAAAAAAAAAAAAAAAATATAGTAAAATTCAAGAGTTTTTTTTAATATGCATTTTTAGTGGATAAGGGAAAGAGCTGCTAGTACAATTAAATGCCAATATGCATTGGAAACCGCATAAGCTTAAACTGCAGAGAAACCTATTTAAAAAACTTTTTGCAAAAACAACTGATAACGAACTTACCGAATTTTATACCACAAATAAAGGTATGAATATTCATATGTAACTAAAATAGTTACTGGTTATTTCTTAATCAAATTTAAATAAATATGAGGTGTCGTATTAAAAATTAAAAGAACCTTTAGAATCGGTTCGCTCAGAAAAACCTATAAGAGAATATAACACACAAAATACAGTTTATTCTAAATAAATATTGAGTTCAAAAGCTGTAGGTATTCCGTACCTTCTGCATTTTAAACTCAATAGTCATATAATAATGAATTTAAAATATTCTCACCTCTCGTCGCTCGATGGTGTAATACGACTCATCCTCGACGGTCGCGTCACCAACTTCCGGAGCAGGCTTCCCCGTCCTGTATTTACTCTTCTGGAAGGTCATCTTCAAGGAACTGCGCTGCTTCTTCTTCTCACCAGACCCTCGATTCAGTTTTATCACAGTCTTCAATGTCCCAGTATAATCGCCCGACTTGGCGGACTTGTTTTTGAAACCACCGAAATTCGCGCCATATATGCGTTCTTTTTCTTTTAATTTCTCGATTTTGGCCTCTTTGGCTGCCTTGTGCGTGAGGAGACCGAGTGTTCTGAGGACGTATTCTTTGTGTTTCTTAGTCTCTGGTGTTTCGTTGAAGACGTTACTAGGTCCTGGCTGGGAATCCTTTGATGGTGTATCGATGATTTTCTCCTCTGTAGAGTTGGCTCTGGGCTTTTCATCGCTAATACTGTTTCTCAGTGCTTCTTTGCGACTTGATGTATCTTTGATTTCCTCATTTACGACATCAGTGTCAACCTTAATTTGTTCGTTTTCCTTCGAGTTTTTCCTTAATGCGTATTCTTTACGTTTTTTGGTTTCGTCCTCTTGAGGAACGTTGCTAGGACCCGCCTCGGTTTCTGTAGAAGCTCTTGTAGTTTTAGTGACTGGTGTCTCTACTTCAGTTTCTAGAGCTTTTTCAACTTTGGCCTCTTCTTGTACTTCTGATGTCACTTCAGATAATACTTTCTCGTTAATCGGCACTGAAATTACTGTTGTTATCTCAGTTTCAACCACAGGGGCATCAACTTTCGTTTCAACTTTGCTATCCAGTTTTGAGACTTCGGAAGTCAGAGTTGTATCATCAGGCACAGTCTTGATGTTTTCCAAGGGTGGAGGGCACGCTTCCGTCTCCATCGGTGTGCTCTCAGGAGATTTTATTGCGACTGGAGTCGTGGAAATTGTCACTGCAGGCGTAATATTGGTAAGCGGCAGTGGTTTGGACTTTTCTATTGTAATTTTCTTCTCATCGTCATTAGTTTCAGTAGATTTGCGCGGCACATTTAGGCTAAGCTTCCGTTTGGGTTTCAAGTCGTTGTTGATTTTATTATCGACTACGCGCGGAGTTATGGAGATCTGAGAGCAGTCGAGTCCACCTACTAGACCGGCCGTGTTGGGGTTCAGCGCCGCAAATTGATGCAATCCCACTGGTGCAGGCGCAGGCTTCTCCACCGATTTTCTAATTTCAGTCAATGTTACATCTTTGCCTAACGATTTCTCAAATATGCTGATAGCATCTGATTCTCTAGAATGATTTGAACTAGTTGATTCTTTTCTTGCGCTAACACTGTTCCTCTTTATAAGAGTGACTGAGTTAGGCAGGTCTACATCTATAGATTTTCGTACTTGGTCTCTCTTCACTATTGAAATAGCTGCATTATTTTCGAAACAGCTCAGTACATTCTCTTTTTCAAATGTTTTTTCAGGCGATCTCACTGATTGGATGTCTTTGAGGGGCTTCACGTCGGATCCAGACTTGGGTATGAGTACCACATCACTAGTCACCATGACTGTCTTCGAATCATTCGATTTTGATTCAGATTCGAGTCTCTGTCTTCTTTTATCAAATTCTTCAAATTCCTTCAATCTATCCATAAGTTTGTCTATGCTGGCAAAGTTTTTGTATGTTATTTCGGGTCTATTGTTTTCCTGTTTTTCGGCTGAACCTTCATCATAATGCAGCTGGATGGTCTCACTGTCGTCGACCTTAGACGGCGTGTTTTCATTGTTGACTTGCGTCAAAACATCATTCTTGACAGGAGTTTCAGGAGTCTTAATAGTTTCTTCAGTGTTGACAGCTTTATTGAGGCCATAGAAGGATGAGGCCGGCTTGACTTGCATCCCATCAGCTGGTACTTGGTTTGTGGCGGGAGGCTCGTGATCTTGGCCTATGTTTTCATCCAGGTTGTTGATGAGATCGTCAATTTCCTTAGACAGTGACTCTAGTGTTTCTTGTTTGTCCTCAGTGTTGTTGACCACAGTGCTTGTGATGCAGTTCTTGTTGGGATCTGGTCTGCCAATGGCTGCTGCTCTTCTCCCTCTTCTTGCTCTTTTAATATTCTTTGCTAATTCCTTTGAGTTTAAAGTCCTGGACATACTATCCAATATACTACTACGGGCCTCTAAAAGCGTAATGTCTTCAGTCTTCATCAATAGTTTATCTTCTATCTCTGATGCATTTAAACCATCTAAATTTAACCTATTACTATTGTTGTTGTCCGAATCTAAAGATGTACTCCTTTTTAAGCACACTTTCTTCTTTTTCTTTTGATTAGAGATGCAACTACTCTCTGCATCAACTTTAACATCATTAATCTTTTCAACATTAACAGAAGGCACTTTTTCAATAGTCGAGATCTGTACATTACTTTCAATATCTACATCTAGGTCAGTCTTAGATTTATCTAGTTTTTTGTTGAGCTCCTTGCCACTGTCTGTATCATTCAGTGGCTCACTGAGGCTCATGTCTGATTCAGTGTTATCTGAGCATTTGGAGACCTCACTCCCGTCTCGAGAGCAGGACCTTCCTCGTTTCAGCTTCATGCATTCATCGCTTGCATCAGCTGAGTCAGACACTTTGGAATCTGAGAGCAATCTTCGTCTTTTCTTTTGTTCCTTCATTACAACCTCATTTAAGAGATTGCTTTTGACTTTTCTAGGCTTCCCACTTCGTAGGTTTTTGCCTTCAAAGACAGAAGGACTGTTGCTTCGCTCAGACCGCATTGAGTAAGGGCTGGTGCGAGGCCCGAGTGCCAGGCTGTTTGGAGAATCACTAAGCATTGTTTTCATCATGACCAAGTCAGAGCTTAACCTCTGTCTTCTGCCAGCTGTTTTAGGACTTGATGATCTAGAACCAGATGCAGTATCGTCAAGTGGTTCTTTCTTTATTTCTGATGCGGGTATCAGAGGGACGGTATCTTTATCCTGAGTATTCTCAGTATCTACTTGTTTCAGAGCAGCTGCGGCCTTCCTGCCACGAGTTATTTTCTTCTTAATTATTTTCTTGACTTTTTCCTTGGTCCCAAGGGCTTTTTTACTTCTTAATGTCTTTCTGATTCCAAGAGGTTTCTTCTTAATTATTGCTTTTGGTTTATTTACAGGTTTCTTAGTGTCTTTGGAAGTTTTAGGCTCATCTTGACCAGGTTTAATCTTGTCTTCCTCAGTTGAATCGGTTGCCTTCTTGCGAGCTCTTGTTTTGGGTTCTATGACAGTTTCTTCATCAATACTCTTGTCCTGTTCATCCTTAGATTGTTTAGTTTTCATGATGGAATGTGTATTGGGAGATATTCCCGTTCTCCCGACATTAGGTAGAGGTTGGTTGTCTTTGTTTTTATTGGTCGATCTGAGGATGACCGACGAGGTGCCTCGAGGTTTTTTTGGACTGGGATCTTCTTCTGGAGGCTTGTTTGGATCTGCTTCAGGACTGTGTTCTCCTGTTATAACTTGAGAGGAGTTGTCACAGTCACTATCAGGGTTGTTTACAGTATTGCTTGATTTTTGGTCTGGTGACTCTTCAATGTCAGCGTTAGGATGTGTTTCTGCCATAACACGCCTCCATTTGGACCTGGAAATCACAAACATAACTAATTAAGCACAACTACACCCCTAAATTAAGCAACGTGGTGATAACACTTAGTGTTAGTTGCATTGGTTAACTATTTCTATCTTACTTGACATTCTAAGGTTATTTTGTATTGAAATAGTCGATAATATTATAAATTAACGTTATTTGTACCCAATTAACACAAATTTACTTGGAATTAACTTATAAATCGCGTCTACATACCATCGTAAACAAAAGCGAACGCACACTAATCAACAAGTTCGCGCAATATTTTGATATTATTTCTATTATTTATAAAGAACTGCTTGACGTATTTGAAAACATAAAACAACTGTACACAAATCGAAGTAACAGAATATTTGTTTACATAGACGTTTGTGTAGAAAATCGCGGCGGAAAACTCAATGAAAAACTTGTATGTTTTGGTGGTAAGATGAACCAACAGCTAGCGCCACCTACAGCTGACCCACTGCGTATGCGTCGAACGAACGAAAGCACCAAATCATTTCCCTAGCCGTGGCGCACCTCTGCTATGTCCTCACAAAATACTCACAATTTATCCAATGGAATCTCCAAAAACCACAATAAACAGTTATTTACATACACAATGCACCATAATATGCGAAAAAGTTCAATAAAAACACGCAATTAAACTTAGAAAACGATTTTTCAAAAGCACGAATGTCTGCAGGCGTCCGCCATAATGTTTCCTTCGAAACGAATAATATAGTTCTTATTGCTCTTGTAGCAATTCGCTCTATTCGCTATTCAAAATGGCGACCGTATTACGAACACACTCCGCGTTTGCGCGACTTTTAGCTGGAAAAAGTGGACGAATCTTGAACAACTCACTTGATTTGGGTCCTATATTATTGCCGGAATCACAATTGGTAATTATTTTATTATATTTTCACTCGCGTTGCGTTGAAATGTCGTTTTGACCGCGACATGTGACAGTACTATGGGTTTACAACCCACCGCACAAGTTTCACCGACAAAATATTTTTTCTTACTGATTAATTTCAGTGTGACGTTGATTGATGATATGAATTTAAGATCTTAAATCTTCATTAATTTATTAAAATTTGAGATTTTTTCGATTTTTAAAGCAATAAATATAGTAAAACAACGTATTTTAGCACTGTATTAGTATTTTCATTGTTATAACTATTTTTTTTTTATAGGCTGTGATTCCCAACCGTCACTCTAGTTATTCTAAATCACCATTCGTGAGTAAAATAAAGGAACAGTACGACTATGAAATCGTGAAAAATCCTCCAGAATGGGAATACGTCGAGCGTCTACTGCCATTTGCAACTATACCTAAAATAACTCCCAAAGAAAATTATCCTTCAGGGTGGGTTCCCCCAAAAGAAGAAGCTTTGAACCACCCCTATTTTATAGCAAGAACTAAAAGTGCTGAATTACCTATTTATTTAAAAATCAGCTTTAGAGGAATGCGAAAAATATCAACCATAAGAAAAATTGAAGGAGATATTTGGCTTCTAAATGACGAAATCAAGGAGTATTTGAAACAAAAGAATAATAGATACGTGGAAACAAGAGTGCATGAAGTAGCAAGATTTATTGAAACTAAAGGAGATTTTGTTCAAGATTTACAAGAATGGGCCTTGTCAAAGGGCTTTTAGTTTATATTTTAGTTATGTTTGTGATTCCAAATAAAACTTGTTTAGTATAAAAAATATTTTATTTACCTCATAATAAAATTATATTTTTAATATTCAATAGTGTGCCTTAGTTAATTAAATTATTTTTATGGTTATGCTACTTTATCTTTAAAAATGGCTAAGCCCTGCCACATGTATCCTCCATGTGAAGTAATCATTAATCAATAAACATTGGCATACCTAAAAGCTACAAATACAGTTTGTTACGTGTTAAATACGTCCTTAAAAATAATTTCAATTTTGGTTATCTTTAAAATTATTAACGTCTAATTTTAAATTCAGTTTAATATGTTGATAAATAACAAAATAGTAAAGTTATTCTTACCTACCTATCGAAATCTTTGAATTTTGCTTCCTATTTCAACTTTTTTCTTCTTCAAGTTAAGTTAAATTTTCATATTTTAACGTGATGAAAATGGATCAAAACTTATTATCATAAACAGTGTTACATTAACATATATTCAAAATTAATCTTCATTCGTAAAAAAATGTGATTATTGCAAAAGTAAAAAAAAACGTAAAATAAATATATTTTATAAATTTATTCATGACTCCTTACTCGTCCGAAACTTGTTCGGATGGGTGTACGCGGCATGAAGTTCAGTTTCATTTGACCGCCACTAGAGGCGTTGGCGACGGCGGAAGGTTTAACCTACGTAGCTATATAACATCCGCCCGCGGTCTCGGGGCCTCTCCACCACGATATTTTTACTTTGCTTGCATCCCACTCTTTGTTGCTAACAACTTTTCTGTCCTCTAAAACAGATATTCGATCGCAACTTATTACTTATTTCACACGAAACAAACACTAAGCATTGTTAGGTTAATCTTTTGATTAAGTTTGTTACGAAATGTTTTGTTTTACGTAATTATCAATGTTTTATTTGTTAGAAACTTTATAAGTCCGTGAATTATGAAGAAGTGATCGGGAATCGATATGTTTACGGCGTAGTTACGTAATGACTAGGCAATAGGCATCGCCGTATGTATATTAAATCAGCTATGTAGTAGGTATATTGCGTCTCAAGGCCATTTCAGTGCCACGTGTTATTTATAATGCACAATCTTCAATAACAGTGCAGGGGTGCCTATAACTAAATGTTATTACGAAATACGATGTTTTCGACGTAAATAACTACTTATCATTGTTTGATACGACATTTAAATGTTAAATTGTGAAATATGATAGGTTTATTTTCGTTCTTTTGGACTATTTGTGATTACTTTTTGTACTGATCGATATTAATATTTGATATTTATATAGCGTAAAGAACGGTTAAATGTTTGTAACTTGAAATTCCTTGTCGATTTAATTTTAATGTACTTCAAATTATTAGATTATATTCGGCCCACGTTTTCGCCTACGATGAGTATAAAATTTGGCATTTAAAACGCCCTTCTATAACGTAAATAATAGCTATTTTATTTGACCTTTAAAATCATAAGTTACTTACGTATTTTCGTAATTTGAAATATATTAGACTGAAGAAAAAAGAGTGGCGCAAATAAGGCTTGTCTTATTTATGTTTTAATATTTTGGTTAACTAATAAATAACCAAATTACTGATGATGGCCACTTACGATCAAGTGATCCGTTATTCTGCATACGTAGCAGGAAAAACTTTTAAGAGCATTAACAGAATCTAGAATTACATTTTTGTTTATTGCCATATAGGCAGTCGAGTCAACGAGCCACCTGACCGTAAGTGGTTACCGTCGCTCATGAACCTCTTCAATGTCAGGGGACACTCGCTACCTCCGACCTAACTTTAAGGACCCTCCTCAAGTCTCATTTGAAGAAGGACAAGTCATAGCGCTTTAAAAGTATTAAAAAAAATACGTAGGTATAAGTCGTCTAATTTGTTTTAATTAATGTGAAATTAATTTATTAGATATCGATGCGACTTTCTCTTTGTACCTCTAGAAGAGAGTTTTATGTCTATTGTACTGTTAATTATGTAGATTTTCATTATATTTCAATACATGTTTGGTATTTGTTAATACTTGAGTTCAAGCCTTTTTTTTTAGTTGTAGGAAATCACCGCGGTATGTGGGAGTTGAACCGCACTAAAACCTCCAACCGCTCACACTCAGCGTCCGAACCGCGGCTGAGGCCAGAACCCAGCACGGGGTTTGGAGGGACGGCGCGACGCGTTACTACTAAAACTCAATTAATTGAAATTCTGTAAAACATAGGGTTTTTAGAAAGGGTCCTAGAAGTTATGAATAATTTTGAATGTGACAGAACTATGATAACTACTTAGTCGTAAAAGTATTTAAAACGTAACACATTAGTACTTATAACGACGATTTTAATCAAGTTTGTAAATACAAGTTGTATTATTTTCAATAACATAAATGCTTTTTCCTCTTGAAACACTGTGAAGGGTGAAATGAGATCCAGGTGACCTTTTCAACTTATTGCGATTAGATTTAAATCTAATTAAAAGTTTTGGACGAATAAATTCTGTTTTGGTCTCGTTTTTACTGAGAAGTCTGAAAGTTTCATAAATTTTTATTCTATGTAGCTAATCTGTGTCTAATATTATGTTCTAGATAGGTAACTGATAAAACATTACAAAATAGTGTTTCTAAACAATTTACCTTCAGTAAACTTCAACTGTTTTACAAAATGTCTTCAATATTTGCAGTATCCAGTCTTCTCGTGATCATGACGTTTGCAACAACGTTGAAATATCGAGACAACTCAATTAATTAAAAATCGTGGTAAGAACCCGTTGAAATGTATGAATGTAGCATAGAAAACCGCGAGTGTCTGAATAAGTTTAACCCTTAATCGAATATTGGGAAATTATTCCTTTGTTTGATTAAGGGTTAAAATGTCTTCAGTTTTAAAATGATTTAAATATTACGTGAGAGAGAAACCATGTACTGCATTTAAGATGTGTAATTTTTAAATTGATTCGATCGCTAACGTAACATGACACGTGCAGTTGTCGAGCCATGGACATTGGACTACCAATTTTAATTTTGTTTGTTTTTAGATAGCCATTTACGCTCTAACCGTATATCTAAATTTGGTTTAAAGAATTTAACTCAAAAAAGAACATAGTTCACTTAAAATGAGTCTTAAAACTAACTTATTGTAATAACGCTATTTCAAGGCTTAAGCTAACTTATTTACTATGAATACACTTAACTTTACAAATTATTATTACTATTATAGAATGAGAGACAAAAAAAAACATACTAACAACAGATGGTTACTATTTCTACGTTTATAAGTTGATCGAATTGTGTCAGTTGTTACATTGATTTATTTTAAACAGGTTCAATTAACTTGTGAATTTTAAATGAAAATATAAAGGTAACAATTCATTTGAAACTGTAACTAAAACCCCAGTAGTATGTTCGCAGGAAAACTCTTGTTTTATTTAAATAAATTGTTCGTTGTGAGTTGGAGCGGACCTCAATTACAAAGTACTTGTAATTTAATTTGACAGAATTCACGGAGTTTCCTGGAAACCAGAGAATAATTTAGGTAATTGCTTTTTCTTGTTATTTCTAACTTTTGTGTTGTTTCAGTCATATTTTTTTTTATCATCCTTATTTACAATCGGTCGCTAGACCATAATTAAATGTGTGACGAGTAAAATGTCTTGAAGGGATTGTGACCATCGTCACATGACCTTATTAAAAAATGTGACGTCGCCGCTTAAGTCTACTGATTCCTGCCGTCTGGCCGAGTAGCCCAGCCGCGAGTGTGTTGGGATGTTTAATTAGTCGAGCCTTGTAGAGTTTCCTGTATCTGTCAGTCTCTGCAGTTACCGTTGGAACTTCCAGATATTCATGAACCTCATCAGTTTTGGTGAACCAAGGTGCACTAACTATTTTCTTAAGGATAGCACTTTGGGCGCGCCGGAGGCACATTATGTTACTCTGAGTCTGAGTCATAATTTAGTGAATCTAATTTATGTATTAATTATACTCATTAACCAGTAGATTTACTATCTAGTAGACCCACGCATAAGAATTGTGTTTTAAATTTACCTGCGACATAATTCAATAACCTTTTTTCTGTGCTTATAACTATTGCAAACTTTTTGTGACGTATATTTTAAAAAGTCATTTAATGAGTGACCTCTTTACTTACTATCCTTTGGAACATGTTACTGGCCACTAAGAACGCCTGTTGTCGCGACCAACGAGATCTAAACGTGACCATCGAGATTTTGTCTATGAATTTCAAATAAAAAGTAGAATTTTGACATAAAGCAGAAATTATAATAAAACTATTTATTAATTTATTTTTATAAATTTATTATCGTCGGAAATAAGTTTTTACACTGTCACATTGTTCTACTGACTGCAGACGGATACAGTAGAAGACGTTAGGTAAGTGGCAACTTCAAATGGAATGTTATCTACCTCCATACTACCTCAACATTGGCGGGTAATGAACGGGCCTAAAATCCCTACTAATATTATAAATGCGAAAGTAACTCTGTTTGTCTGTCTGTTAAGTTTTCTCGCTTAAAACTCTAAACCGATTTTGATGAACTGACTTACATTATCTTGAAAACGAGAGGTTTATTAATTTATTAAACTTTATGCACATAAATGGTACAATGGCGGACTTAATGCCTAAGGCATTCTCTACCAGTCAACCAAAGGTAGTGTAGAGAAAACTATGGTAGGTACTCAATTTGATTTATTATAAAAAATATAAATAATATATAAATATAATATAATAAATAACGTTTCAATACATAAAATACTATACTACACAATAAACCTATGTATAATTACATAAATACTACAATAATACAGAGTATTTACCCACAAATATACATACGAATATAAGAAAGATCTATTGAGAAGATAAGCCTGATAAGAGGTTGTAGACTTATCGAGCAGGGCTCATTTGAAAGGACAGGAAAAGAGCTTTAGTTTAGCTCGGCAAGATTACATATACACCCACACACACAAGATTCAACTTTTGTCAAAAAATTTGCATTATTTTTGGCGAATGCGAATATTCAAATCTTTGTAAATTATTTATTTAATTAATAAAACATAAAAAGGTCGCTGAATTAAAATTTTGATTCTATTATGATACAAGTACTAAATATACTAAAAAATCAAAAATAATTTTCTGCCACGCACCATCCGGCTATGGAATGAGCTCCCCTCTTCGGTGTTTCCCGAGCGCTATGACTTGTCCTTCTTCAAACGAGGCTTGAAGAGAGTCCTTAGGGGTAGGCCGTAGGTAGCGGTCCAGCAGTGTCTTCTGGCAATGCAGAGGTCCATGAGCGACGGTAACCGCTTACGATTAGGTGGTCCGTCAGCTCGTATGCCTACAAAGCAACAAAAAAAAACATATTATTTCAGCAATAATATGCATGCTTACTCAAATAATCGCTTAATTCTATTGATAAATTTTACCGTCGCTAGAAGGCTCATATATTATGTTATATTACATATATGACCCATATGACGTCACTGTTGATTTAAAAAATACATTTTATCAATGGTTTTCATTGGAAATCGGTATACGACGAAATTAGTCTAGTTTTATTACATGCATGGCTTATTAATTACAATTATTCTAAGTTATATAATAATAGTTTTTTCTTTTATTACATTATTCTTTGTAATTTATATATTCTTTAGCGTCTATGCCTTTCCTGTTTTTAATTCCTTTTTTTTAGCATGATTTGAATTATTTTTAACTTGTTCTTTGTATGCATATTTTTAGAACTTGTAATTAACCATAAGTCACTATATACTTCTAACTACATTTGTACCTAGCTGTAAGTTTTTCTAAAAATGTAAAATAAAATAAAGTTATATCCTTAGCTTTTTTTTTTGCCACGCAGGCTGACGAGCTAACGGCCCACCTGATCGTAAGCGGTTACCGTCGCTCATGGACCTCTGCATTGCCGGAAGACATTGCGGGGCCGCTACCTACGGCCTACCCTTAAGGACTCTCTTCAAGCCTCGTTTTAGCTATTTATAGTTTGATTCTTTGATACAATCACCACGTCTAGTAGTTCTATAAATAGAACTTCATAAAAATACCGAAATTAAGCCTTTGACAAACATGATTCGAATATTTTCCGACCTGTTTCATCCCAATCTGAGGGACGTAGAAAAAACTTCAACGCGAGCAGACATTTTGAAAACTAACGATGTCGGGTATATGTACTTTGTAACCCGAAAATATGTCGTCAATGGAAATTGAAAATAATTAATTTTTAAGAAAACTTTTTAAATACAATCTTTTAAGATCCTGGATATCATGTAGCAGTAAAGTGCTAGCTAGTGCAAGTAAAATATCTTGATTTTCACAAGAATTCCTATGATCACCTTCCCAATCCATCATCAGATCAGCGCTATTTTGTCATATTATTGTATTGTCACGCGATATAGGTACCTACATCTGCGTGCAAAACGTCAACTCAATCGGAAACCGGGAAGTTTGTCAAATTTAACTTGCAAGACTCCACCCGAACTTCCATAGTTACAAATATAGTTGTTCGATCCTCGTGCGACTTACGGTAGGTAGTTCGAGTAATCGACGATACTCCGCTACCTAATATATTGTATAAAAGAAGAGTGACGTCTTCACGACTAACCGCTTCCGTGAAGCATGATACTGACCGGTAAGAACTGCCGGGCGCGGCCATATTGTAAGCGTGGCCTACTCGTTTTGAGAAGAAAAAGAAGACAATTTGACATAACGACGAAAAAAGCATAAAATATATAATCGGACGTTTCGAATAAACATAATTAATTGAATTCTACAACAAAAAGAATAATTTTGTTCATCATTGCCACCTTCTACATCATCCCACGAGACTACATATGAAAACTGCAATAATATTAAGGTAAGTAGAGTGCTGCTATCTACCACATTATTGGGCGAGGAGCGAGTCTTACTTCACACCGTATATCTACAAAATTCTTTAACATACAGTCCACTATTTACAATTATTCACCAACTAAAATTATTTTAATTAATGTGTTTAATTACGCACAATAGTTATATGGTCACAACCAGTGCAAGTTAATATAAAGCTTGTAAAAAGATAGGTTGTTTAGTTACCTACTTTTTCATTTAACGTGTTTCGTGAAGTCCTGTACTTCAAATGGGTTCTACTTACAAAAACGAAGTTTCAATAATTAGTCAAATTTCGGCCAAAACAGTTCCAGTCATATTTCGCTACCGTGGTAGTTAATTGATTAACTTAACCACTCAACTGGGATCGGCAACCAAATTGGTTTGTTTACTTTTGCCAAGTCTGTGGCAGGAGCCAAAATTGAGCACAGTTCTAAAACTTGTTTTGCTTACATTTTTTAATCGTCTCATATTTTACGAAGATGATATATTTTCGCTGAAAATGCAATACAGCGTCGTTTAGTAATAAAAAATTACAAAAATATAAGGTTTAATTAAAAAAAAAATTGAAAATTATTGGAAAAAAAATGTTTTTAAAAAGGGGCTCAAACACGGTGTTGATTCCGAACGAAGTCCCCAGTTTCGCGATCTAGCAAATACGTTCCCAGTTGAGTGGATAATTAATTTTGTAGTATGCTGTATGATTCTGCTATTTGTACCATAATTTCGCTGTGCGTAGTAGGTACTTATGTAGTCTCGTAAAACCATTATCCTACTTACATTTCATGGTATAATATATTACCGACGCAATAAAGTATGAAATAAATAAAATAAATAATAATGGTATAATACCTATATCACCGACGCAATAAAGTACTAAATAAATTATATTATTATTTCGAGCTGAAACAAAAACATAATGTCCACGCAACATTATGTAATGTTACCATCACTCGCCCACTTTTAAGTTACTGTTTTTTCATTGAATTAACAATTCTTGTGCCTCACCCACATGGAGGGTTGCAAGTGTCCTGAAAACCTGAAAACAGTACGTTGTGAAAAACCGAGTATAATTTAACAAGAGTAGACTAGTTCATACCTAGATATAGTATACTTTTTTGAGGGCTTCAATCGAACCCTTGTTCTTGTTATATTGATTTTAATATGAATAAGTTTTTTACTTTTTCAAATCTATATTAACATATGAACATAATAATATATTTTCTAATGGCTTACAAAAACGATCGGTTAAACCTGCAGCATATTTATCTTTATCGTGTCTAAGATACGGAAAACTGATTAGATCCGTGGTATGCAGATAGTAATGTATCTACACACGTCACTCCACTCCGACGTGTTTTTGAAGTGAAGTCTGTATCATGTATTGCATGAAAAGGATTTATTATTTTATCCTATCTGCTGCCTACGACGTCTTCGTGAACCCTATACAGCAACTAATTTTTTTACCCAGTAAAAGTTTGAATTTTTGTCGCCGTAAAAACTATATTTGAACTACAACGAACATTTCAAAAAAATAATTGGCTTAATTGGTGGAGGCGTTGTTGAGTTATACGCTTACCACCACATTTTGCGATTCATAGAATATTAAAATGCAGAGGTATTGCGTCATCTACCATTTGGCTTTTATGACAGGCTTCTAATATGCGATCAAGTTGACTATCTTTTAGAGGACAAACAAATCCTCTTATAGCTTTAGCTTGGGTCAAAAATATTCGGATGATTCAATTTGTTTTTCTACATGAAAGGCGATAATCGTCGTCAAGATCTAAAACGAACTTTTGAGTTAAAATGTACATTATTGAACAAGATATGAGAGTGCATGTTTGTGTTCTTACTTTTTGACCGACTTCCAAAAAGGAGGAGGTACTCAATTCGTCTGTATTTTTTTTATGTTTGTTTCTCGATAATTTTAGTTTGGGTGAACCGATTTGAATGATTTTGGTTGCAGATGGCTGAACTTGTTTTTTTAAAGATCGAACAAGAACTTTTAGATCTGTGTTTAAAAATGTGTATTTTTAACGGACAAAATTTCACGATTTGCTATGCGTTTTTGCGTGTATTTCCTTTTTATATGAACCGATTTCGATTATTCTTTGTTAGAAAGCAGACATTATGAGCATTATCTCATATAAATTTGATAAAGATCTGACTAGTAGTTTTTATGCTAGGCTTGAGAAATGGAAGGCGGTCGTTTTCATTTTTGTAATAAAAAAATTATTTCTGCATAAAATAATCTTGTCTATTTTAGGAAAAGTAACTAACTAAGTACCTACTAGTTAGTATAGTACCTTGTTTTTTACTTTTGGTCCGCCATACGGTTGTCTGAAAGAAATCGCTATCAGCGATAAGACCGCCGATTGTACTATTCTAAAATGTTACATTTATTTTTATTTTTTTGATTGGTGTACAATAAAGAATATTCTATCTATCTATCTATTCTACATTCTTAGTGTTTGTGATATTCTTGAGAAATGGATGGTGGAGCCATTGTATTGTAAAGATAATTGTTTTTTAAAAACATTACTATTGATTTTTCTCATTTTCAAAATTCTGAACTCTTGAATCGAACTTCACTAAAATATATTGATATGATAAATTTTAAAATTATTTTTTTCACTATAACGTTTTATAGTTAAATCTTATTCGACTATTAATAGGTAACTCTGCCGCTGATCGGTTTTTGTTTAAATAGAATAGAATATACTTTATTGTACCAAAAAACACCAATTGATTTAAAAACTGATACAACTTATAGTAGTTGTACAATATAGGCGGCCTTATCGCTATAGCGATTTCTTTCAGGCAACCTAAAAAGTACCTAGATTTTGCTAATCTTAATCTATATTCCATTATAATTTAATCTCAAAATTAACAAAGGTTAACACGTCCAGGAGAGTGTGAGAGATAAAAGAGAAGCTATACCTATAAAAAATGGCGTTCCTAAAATACTCTCTCAAAAACGTGTAAAATAAACGAACTAGGAGTAATTGACACCCACTAATGTCAGCATTTAATGTATATTATTTTGTATATATGTATTACGCGCTCAGAACTCGTCTTCCCGTTCTGAAGTCAAATATATAAAAATACAGTCGAATTCAAGATCTTCTTCCCTTTGGTAGTAGTAAATTACCTTTGAACACAAGTGTTGAATTTCAAATTATCAAAAGTGAAAAAGTTATCCATAAATAATTTTCAACGAAAAATTTTTCCTTATTCAAACCTGGTCTGAGTAGAATTCTCAGCAGATACCGCAATGGCATTACCTGTAATTTAACTCAGCAATTAGAAACGCTTCGAGCTACGATTTTTTCCCTTGCAAACTAACACTTACCTCAGTTATAAAGCTAAAATTACAAGTTTTCAACAGTTATAGAGAAATATAGACTAAAATCTAGTTGCGTTAAATTTTCGAAATGTAAAAAATATAACATAGAAGTAGAATAAAATTTATAACAATGATAGCGATTTCCGTTAGATTTTTCGAATCAAATTATTACATGATTAAGGTTATAAAAACTTAAGATGTGATTTGGCTGTTCGTCTGTGCTAAAAAAATAGTAGTAATTTATTTGTTTATTTATCCAAAAGAAAAATACTACTAAGTTTACATGTACATTTATTTGTCATGTACCCCAATGCAGTAATATTTACATATTATCTAACAATTTTTAAACAATACTATAATCTAAATGTAAAATTATGAATAAGCTAAAAAAATACAATGGATATAAAACTTAAACAACTAACACAAAATAAATGTCCAGTATTAAAATTAAATAAAATAGGATAAAATTACAATAATCAAAAATTCATTTAGAATATAAAAATTATAAATAAATTAAGCAAGACACAATTTTCAATAATTAAAAAAATAATAAAAAATCATTTAAAATATAAGAATAATAAACAATTCAAAGCCATCATCGTCCAATAAATGAATAATGTAAAATAAATAACACATTGGATAAACACTAGGATGTGTGTCAATACTTTTTAATTTCCAAAAGAGAGGAGGTATTTCGTCTGTGTTTATTGTTTTGTTTCTAAACAAACCAACAGACAAAACAGCCTTTAAATATCCAAGTTATTTATACTAAGCTGCGGTTTCTTCAACTTTTGAAATGACGTGACCTCGTCCTACATTTTTCGTAGTGAACGCGCAACGTTTTCTAGACATTTCCTAAATACTAGTAAACAAAATCATTATACCTTTAATCCACATCGTAAAATTTTTAGCTACATTTTTTACACCCTTTATGATACCCCCTTACCCTCTACTAATATTATAAATGCGAAAGTAACTCTGTCTGTTACTCTTTCCCGCTTAAACCTGTCAACCGATTTTGATGAAATTTGTCACAGACAATCTTTAGACCCAGAGAAATAACATAGGCTACCTTCTAATTGAAAGTGACTCAGACGAAGTTGCGCGGACACGCTAGTAATAAATAAATGCTATAGTAAAGCGGTGTTTCTGTATTGGCTCGCCAACTTCCAATGCACACAAATGACAACTGGTAGGCCAACTGTCAAACGGTGTTTCACATAGCTTCAATGACGACCAATGCATACAAAACCCTCGTTTAGATGTTAGTTATCACCTTCATTTCTTTTACGTGTGTTGGACGTTGGTGAGCCGATATAGGAACGCGGCATAAGTTGTAGTATAGTATGGAGATCTAAATTCTCTAGCCACAATTAAGACAGCGGTCTTCAAACTTTGAAAGCTTTCGACCCCATTAATAACTTCAATAATTTATTATAAAGAAAACTTTAAATACAAGCTTTTAAGATCTTGGTTATATCAGTAGAGTATATCATTAGAGTGCTAGCCAAGACAGGTAAAATGAGCCCAAAAACGACACGACGATGGTCTATCTTACTTAGTACAGAAGTTCCTATGATCACCTTCCGAATTCATCACCAGATCAGCGCCATTTCGTCATTTTATTGCGTTATACATCTGCGTGCAAAATGTTAACTCAATCAGAAACCGGGAAGTTTGTCAAATTCAGCTTGCAAGATTCCACCCGAACTTACATAGTTACATCCAGTGTAAGTTATTATAAAGCTTGTAAAAACGCCACCATGCTTTTCTATCCTTAAATTTATTAGTAGACGACCCATAGTTAAGCACTTACAGAGTCTAGAAAAAGACATTCTTAATCAGCGTCAATTCATTGTTATTTTACTATAGTTCGTGTTTCTTGAGCATTAAGGATGAGAAAATTTAGATTAAAAATACTTACACATTTTCTCCAATATGCAGATTTGACAGTAGGTATTGCTGGTGTCACGATTTTCTAGTTTACATTTTTGTTGGAACGAAGTTTCTTATCGCGCGTTGTGAAAGGGGGTTAGACGGAAAAAATTCTTACGAAAAGATGTCACGACACTTTTTTGTTTTAGATGATTATCGCTACATGGCGCTGTGATCAAAATCTTTTAAAACACATTCCTTATCGCGCTTACGTTAGGAAAAAAATCAGATATCTTTTAATCGAAAGGAACTTCGTTCTATTCGGGTGTCCCATGACACCTTTCGAGTTTTTTTTTTAACAACGTGGGTAGAAGAGCTAACGGGCTAACCAATCGCCAGATCTGAGTGGTCACTGTCCCTCGAGGACCTCTGCAATGACAGGGGCGCTACTTAAGAGCTTACGATATATATATGTCTGATATAGTGTATATAGAGCACTTCCGAAAATGAAGGCTGGTGTTGGTAGTAGTTGACACATAATAGTGATAAACTTTTTGCAAAAAAAATCGTCCAAATGGACCGGTGTCCTGGCATATCATCACAGGTATCACTAGTGCTATCACCAGTCTTCGTTTTCGGGAGTGCTCTTTATACCTACACCCTGTATGTGGCGTATTTTTAATTCGTTTTATGTATGTACCTTTGTTGAGGATCCAAATAAATAAATAAATAAAACAAGAATAACGGTAAAATTTCTTTATTAAATGCCTTATTATAACAAAACTTACTTTTTACTTAAGTCGTCTAACTTGTTTATAGATTAAAATACTTAGATAAGCATTATCGTCTCCGTAGAATGAAAATTAACTAAGTCTAGTAAGTTCAATAGAATTTTATTTAAAATTTCAAGTTAATAGTCCAATCGGACTGTCTAGATTTTATTTTTGTAACGTATATAGGCTGAATTTGAATTTAATCGAAATTGAATTAAAATTTAGATTGAAATATTGAAGAACATGACAGTTGATGGTCTTATACGATTAGTAACAATATTATAATCAAATAATATAATGAGTAGTATGAATTTAATTGAGTATTGTTATTGTATTGTTTCTTTCTTATTTCTTATTGTTTTCTATTCAAATATGGTTATTGTTCTATTTTGCTAAGCTTTGTTTGTACACTATCTCCAATTTTTGTGTTAATTAACGGTGGAAACGATTGTAGTCAATGTGTAACTTATGTAATCATGTCCTTATAAGTTTTAAATTGTACTGTTGTTTCCTTAAATAAATATATATTGCTTTAGTAGCCACTGAAAAATATCCATAAGTTCTACAAAACGATTGCCACTTGACTGCTTGTGGGGTGCGTCAAGTCACGTGAAGTTGTTAGTCCATGCTCTGTTTCTACTTCTGTCTCTGTACTTGAAAATTTAGGAGATAATTTGCTTTTTAGTACCATGTAGGTCGACGAGCTAACGGAGAATTCATTACATTTTAAATACTTAGTTTACTAGAGTACACATCACCCTTCTTTAGTATGTACCATCTTTACAATACAAATAGTCGATTTTTATATTTAGTTTTTTTTATATTTTTTTTATTACTGATTAATTATGTTACTGTTTTCTTATGGGATAAGTATTGGAAGTGAAGAATGTTGCTTGAGTTTTATTGGGGTGTAAGGTATATTTACATGTGTGTTACTAAACTTTAAATTTTTTATTTTGTTTACTTACGTTTGTCACTGCTAGCTGGGACTGAAAACCAGCGCTGAATATTGGCATTTGTCCTGCTGGTATGTGTCAATGTTCAGCATTATACTGAGTCACAGCTGATGGTGAAAGAGGAATTACTCGCAATTGTCTCTTATTTTTTGTGTATTATTTATCTTTGTATCTTTCTTTTTTCTCTTCACAAATAAAGAATGTCTATGTCTATGTCTTTAAAGAATCACCCTGGATAGTTCTTGCGATAAATTCTACGGAGACGATAAACTTTCACCACAGAATATCTGTACAGAAATAAAGTTTCTTACAAATTGCTTTTAAGAACTCTCAATTACTTCTTACCGACCTGTAAACCCAGTATTAACACAATTCAAATTTTTTAATGACGATTTTGATTTCAGATGGCACTGCCTTGTAATTGAAAAGTAATACTAGAATGTGGTTTCTTTTTTTATAGAGCATGCATGCGTTATTTATTGTTAGGTCTTAAAACCTATTATATTTTTTTTAGGTTTGTGTTCTCAAGTTTTGTGTAGGTAGGTACATATCAATATCAATTTAATGAGTTTAAAAGATATAATATTTTATTAAGAAAATACTTCTCTTATTTACATAAATCTTAAGAATGGTAATAATATTTTTTAAGAAACAGTGAATAATAAAGCTACAATGCTATAATGTGTACTTTTTGTGTATAAAAGTAACGTAATTTTATGTTTATCGAGACTTTGCATTTCAATTGTCTCGAGATTTACGAGAACTTGTTGGCGATGAGAAAAAGCTCTTGAATAGGGCTTCTAATTTCAATATATTTTATATCTCGAATTCTAAAAATAAACTCAATTGGAAATACGTAGAAAAATTAGAGTTTTAGTGGTATTAAGATTCCAAATCGCAATTTAAGTATCAGCTTTATATCGTTTCAATAAAATAAACAGAATTGCCGAGGTTCATGAGCGATGGTAACCACTTACCATCAGATAGACTATTTCATTTATCAGTTTTATAATTTAAAAAGACTTTCATGCATTTTCAACGGGTTCTTACCACGATATTTAATTAAATGTCGAGACATTTCAGTTAATTAAATATCGTGGTAAGAACCCGTTGAAAATGCATGAAAGTATTATAGAAAACCGCGAGTGTCTGAATAAGTTTATTTAAAAAGACATCCACAAATACCTTCATTTTGACTTGAGACTTATTATCGTAAGAAAAACGATAATGCGTAGCTTTGGGTACATAATTTATTTTTTTCTTATTAAGTTATACCAACTAAGTAACGCCAAAATACATACAAATAAGTCAGCAATCGAAGTACACATTGGTACATAAATTGGTGCATTAATAAAACAAAAGAGTCTAATCTCGTTGGAGTCCACAATGTTGCGAAAGGTCTCGATATTTTCAAAATAAAACCCTTACAATAGAAGCCCTGTTCAAGAAATTCCTTTATCTTACACATACTAATGTTATTGGAACGAAGTTCCTTATCGCGCGTTATCGAAAGGGGGCTAGACGGAAAAAAATCTTACGAAAAGTTGTCACGACACTTTTTTTGTTTTAGATGATTATCGCTAGATGGCGCTGTGATCAAAATCTTTTAAAACACGTTCCTTATCGCGCGTTACGTAAGGAAAAAAAATATAAGATATCTTTTAATCGAAAGGAACTTCGTTCTGTTCGGGTGTCCCATTACACCACTCAAGTTTTTTTATGTATTAGTAAGTAAAAATCAAATTGCATATACTTTAAACAAAATTTACAACTTCTTTAGCATGTGGTAAAACCGTAAATTTTCAATTGTAGTTGATTTTTACTTATGAAAGTAACTCCTTAAAATAATTAATGTATTCTTAATAAAACTCTATGAAATTGGTATCATTATTTATTTAAAACCATTCGTTTGTACAACAAAGTTTTTCAAAAATATATAACATGATACCAAATTTTTACACTTATATATCGAGTTCTTAAAAGTAAACCGAATGAACTTAATAATTCACATTTGTTTGAAAGCGAAATAAAACTTTTATAAAACGAAAAAGAAACAATTGTATATAAAAAGATTGGTTGCCTGTGAAGTCGGTATACGGGCGAAAGTTTTACGTCACAACGACTCGGGCATGGTTAGCCCGCCTAAGAGCGAGAGAGACAGACATAAAAAGTGAAAGGCACGCGTGCCTCTCACTCGCTCTCATTGTGAGCGCATAACGTGAGCGGAGCGTAACGCAGTTTCTTGAAGTGTCACCCGGCAAACCAATTTATAAGACGTTGTCACGTCAAAACGAATTAATTATTGTAATTGCTTTTTTTGGAAAATAACTATTGCGAAATTTTCAACAAAAAGTTTTTGGCTGACAAGTCATCTGCATCTTTAATCTATTGATTATATTCGATGCGAATGCGATTACTCGTTATATTTCTATTGTCTTGCACTGTTTGATGCATCTCGCCAAGAAAACCTAAAAACCGAAACCGAACGAGAAAGAGGGTAGACAGATTTGTCTTAAATCGACCCGCAGAATCCAGTCTTCTCGTGATCATTACGTTTGGAACAACTTTGAAATAGACCACTCAATTAATTAAACATCTTGGTAAGATCCCGTTTGTAAAGTCACTCGGTTTACTCTTAAACGCGCTATTTATCTAAATTCTCATAAAATAAAAACATTCATCATGATGTCTTAGCTTGCCTTACTTCTCATTCCTCCCATCAATCAGCTCGTTCTAGAAGTTTCCTGACCAGTCTCCAGTCCTCCATGATATCAGCATCCGGCAGCATATAGACTACATAAGGGGGAGACACAGTGACCTGCCTTTTGCGTCTTCTCTTGCCCCATTCAGGAGCACTGGACCATAGGTCAACTGTGTGTCTCTCTTCTTCAAGTTTCCTGATCTTCTCTGATATCTCTTCTTTTAGGTTCTCGTAGACAAGCCACTTCTCGCTCTGCTGACAAAAGAGAAGATGTTTAGTTGGGGTGTAAGAAGAGTGCATGGGTTAAGTTGGATGGATATTTAAGATTCGAAACATTGAACATTTTAACATAATATCATGAAGGTAAGTGAAAAATAATATTTTTCTAACTAGGAGTATATCTACGTGAATAAAAAAATACATTGTATGGTTTTATCATGGAAATTATATAAGATGTTTTATGTGAAAGTATTTCAATATTGTAAATCAAAAGCATTATAAAATTCTTTCCGTAATTGATGTTTAAAGTTCTGTCTGTTCTATTAAATATGCGAGAATTTGCAAGACAAAGCAATTATTATAGTCTAAGATAGTAATAGCCCCTTCAAATTACTAAAATTAGAATAAGCTCCTCGAATCGTTAAGTTGTAGGTACCACGCACTGGTAGACAGATTGAAGATAAATAGTAAAAAATTATTAACTTGTAAAGATAATGGTATGATCATGTAGATTATTCAATTTGTGTATTTTTAAAAATAAGTTGCATTCATTAATAAATTAAGAAAAAGAATTTATGGTTTTTAAAAAAGGATTAATTAATGAAGACTACATTACTTTCATGCATTTTGAACGGGTTCTTACAACGATATTTAATTAATTGAGTTGAAGTATTATAGAAAACCGCGAGTGTCTAAATAAGTTTAAGACTAGCCCACATAACCACAGTCTATGTTTGAATGTATTCTGTAATACTTTTTTGGTATTAGTCTTATTTCTCTTTAATTTAATAAATATCATTGACCACATTCAAATACATTGACTTACTATACATATTTAGGTCTCTTTATTTAATATACAGTTTAGAAAATAGATGCTTAATGTTATTTTAATGGAAAAATAAATAGCTTCATATAATATGAAATGAAACTGGCCACTTGCCACTAATGGCATTTGTTTCGATCTCACGTTGCCAAGAAAAATATAGCTGTGAAGAGACACATTATTATATAGTGTAAAACAAAGTCGCTTGACGATGTATGTCTGTCCGTAAGTAAGCTTAAACCGTTGCAATTTCAAAATGAATGTTTTTTTAATAGGTATGATTTTAAAAAGTCTGACCTACACAGTAGAAACACTAGGAACAAAGATAAACTTGATTAGCCGATTAGTCGATTGCATAAAATGAGAAATTCTTTCAGGTGTTTGTCTGTATGCATGTACAACAAAATCCCACAAGATATTCAAAACCTACCTATACATAGGTTTAAGAAAACTATTAAAGAACGTCTGTGCAAGAAAGCATAAGGTCAACGATTACCTGGACGATTGCACAAAGTGGGAATGAGTTGCTCGCCAAGGTCATTTCATTATCATAATCGATTTTTTTTTTGGATATTTAAGGTAAAATTGTATAATACTGTTCATATACTTAAAAAAAATATATGCTCATATTACAAAAAAAACATGCCCGCTGAGTTTCTTGCCAGTTCTTCTCAGGACGGTGGCTACAATATTTTTTTGTGTCCGAACTGGTGGTAGCTTTAAAATTTTGACGTCAACAAAAATGAGCACGTCATCAATGTTGAAAATAAAGTATTTCATTTCAAACAGATAAAGCAATTAAAAACAACAAAATTATGCAAATTAAATGCTTTAGAAGTGCCACAAAATTCAGTATGGACTCGCAAAAAGCATGTTTGAACAGGTAATCATGACTTCCCTATACTTATTCCTTTATTAGCGATATAACGTGTCAAAATATCAAAACAAAACACTACAAATAATCTCTAAAACTTAAACTTAACATACTTTATCATCACCATACAACATCTAACATTAAATATACTTCTCAAAGCTAACATTCCTATTTCTGAATGTAAATTTACACAACATAAATTTTCATATACAAAACGTCTTCAAAGTCGCATCAAAAGGCGTAAAACTACAAAACCAAGGACAATAACAGTATAAAGCGATCCCCACAGACATTCGTTCGGACCCTTCATCGGCCCCAGACAGTACGTGAGCAATTTTCGTCAAAAAACAGGTTTTATACGCACTGTGTAACGCGAGGTCCTCCGGTAAAGTGATCGTAAAGTGTAGTCCAGTTTCGTGGGAATTATGACTTGAAATGCATATAATAGTTTTGTTTTTATCTTTATTAGTATTATTTACATAATTAATCTTGTTTGAAAAAAGCAATATTTCCCTTCTTCCTTTCTTCGAAAAACTATGGTAGCCTTCCTTTTTCCTAAAACTTCCTTTGTAAAATCTTGAGACACGATCAGTACATACCGATATTAACCACTCAACTGGGATCGGCAACCAAATTGGTTTGTTTACTTTTGCCAAGTCTGTGGCAGGAGCCAAAATTGAGCACAGTTCTAAAACTGGTTTTGTTTACATTTTTTAATCGTTTCATATTTTACGGAGATGATATATTTTCGCTGAAAATGCAATACAGCGTCGTTTAGTAATAAAGATTTACAAAAATATAAGGTTTCATTAAAAATAAAAATTTAAAATTATTGGAAAAAAATGTTTTTAAAAAGGGGCTTAAACACGGTATTGATTCCGAACGAAGTCCCCAGTTTCGCCATCTAGCGAATAGTGACGCTCCCAGTTGAGTGGATATGTAGATTAGATTTTAGCTGGTAAGCTGGATAATCGTTTTAGCTGGTTCTTTGAATTCTAAAATAAAACTAATTAAATTAGCGTGGTTTCTCTGCTTTTGATAATTAATTAAGGAAACTTGATCCTCTTGTAATAATTAAGTTACGGAAATATTATAATGTTCCGAAGCTATCAACACTTGAACTTTAATTTGGCTGTTTCTAATATGTACTGTACCAACCCACTGTTGGGCTCAGGTCTCCTTAGAAGAGGGATTCTAATATGTATTATCTTAATAATAATGAGCCCTATGTCGAATGACTTTGCACCGGTATTAAGGTAGCTAGTTTCAGCCGTAGGGTACTTAATTCCAGGTTTTAGATCCTGATAAAAACAATTGAAAGAACATAAAAAATATATTACATTGAAGCCTCAGGAGATAGCTTCAAAAATATTCCAATATCCATACTGATATTATAAAGTCGATGAATTTTTTAGTGGTTATTTCGGAAAACTACAGATCTGATTTTAATTTATAGTTTCGTCTTGGATAGCTCAATTCAAAGCTATTCAGATTATTATGGGTAACAAAGGATCAATAGAAGCGGAGCTATGAGAAATGCAAAAACAGATACAAATATATTTCTTTATTTATTTAAATCGCAAGATTCCACCTACTTACATAGGTAAACCTAGTGCAACTAAAATAAAATACTTAAAAAATTATATACATTCACTTGAAAGTAAAATCACGTCATACATTACTTACTGACTGATAATGCAATTTCGCAATATTAGTATTATTATGTCTGCGAACTTCTCATCTTATTTTCGAGGTATTATTTGGGATCCATTATCTGCATCCCTTACCTGAGGGCTGACACGACACCCCTTACCCGGTGCGTCACCCCATTTTTTACAGGACTACCTGAGCTGATCTTTCTATATTTTTTAATTCATTTTATTATACAAGTTACAATGAAATACAAATAATGAAGTTGTAACAGATGCATAGTATAAATTATGATTCTCAAAATTATATTAATTATACTAACTTATTTCATAAAAATAATAAAACCATACTCTAGACTCGAAACTATCTAAAACAATTTTTAAATGACAACTTAGGATTCTTCATATAGGTAATTGATTTCAATAAAAATCGTATGCAAATTTCGGTTTACCCTATTTTTTGTTCAATCTGTTTAGAATTTATAAAACACTTTTTTTCCATAATGCAAATATAACCTATTGCTACTATTTGTCTATGCTTTTAATAAAATAACCTAAAACACTTCTTACTACTTATTTATTCAGGAAACAAACAGTACATTATTGACAATAATTTCAAAATCAGTAATGTATTATAATGCTGGTTCAGTAATGTATTATAAATTAATTAACCAGCATAGTTTCCTCCATTAAATATTACAAACAATGTCGGAAACAACGAACGAACTTAAATATTTCTTCTTAAAAAGTAACTGCTGCAGTGGAGGAGGTACTGTCTGAATCGAACATCCGATAAATGTTTTACTTTAAATTTAAATTGTTGCTGTTTTTGAGCTTGTTTATTTTATTTTTTTTAATTACTGTGTCAAAATAATGTATTTTTCAATTTTTTGTTATTTTCGTTTGAATCCATCTCCTACTTTAAATTTTATAGATCATAGGCGCGACAGAAAATCAGAATCAGACGATTATATTTAGAGTTGTGACTATTTTGTGACAAAACATTACTTATTATGTACAATTACGATTAAAAATCTAATTACTACCAATTCCAGCCTACGCCAATATTCTGAGAACAACCGGCGACACACAGCTTTACACAAATCTAATATATAATTTTACACATCGAAGCGTGCGCACGAGCATCGGGCACAAGATGGCGTCGTTCGGTTTCCGGGAAACGGTCGAGTCGAGGTCGTTCGCTCGACACTCAACGCCATCTATGTTGAACAGTATGTCAATTCAAAGGTTGAATGACATTGGAATGATATGCGTACGACTCTCTGCCCATTTATTATTTATTAAAAGTTTTATTAACGGAATAAGCGTGAAAAGACTTTGATATTTCTGAAATCTGAGACAAAAGCTAATTTAAAAAAACGTTAACTGCACCTTATATTAACCACTCAACTGGGATCGGCAATTAAATTGGTTTGTTTACTTTTGCCAAGTCTGTGGCAGGGGCCAAAATTGAGCACAGTTCTTAAACTACATAGTTTTGTTTACATTTTTTAATCGTCTCATATTTTACGGAGATGATATATTTTCGCTGAAAATGCAATACAGCGTCGTTTAGTAATAAAGATTTACAAAAATATAAGGTTTAATTAAAAATCAAAATTAAAAATAATTGGAAAAAAATGTTTTTAAAAAGGGGCTCAAACACGGTAGTGATTCCGAACGAAGTTCCCAGTTTCGCCATCTAGCGAATAGTGACGTTCCCAGTTGAGTGGTTAAAAAAATCCTTAACTGCACCTTATGTTATGTGGAATATTTAACAATTTATTTTGGGACGCCGAGCAGATTCGGTTCTTTTATTTATGCCAAGTTTGTTGCAGTAGCCAAAAGTGATCACGACGTGACTTTAATAATTAGTAAAATTGGTTTTGTTTTGCATTTCATTTTAGTCTCAATATCTAACGGAGGTAATATAATAAATTTGCTCAAAATATATTACTGGATAATCAAAATATAACTAATAAAGAATAGAAAAATAGGTTTATAGGAAAAAATAGGCAGATGGCCTCGGGTTTTTTAGGTTTCAACTGAAAATCAGTGCTTTTGGTCTTCTTTGAGACCATAAGCTTTTGCTGAGCTGAAACCTATTCGCACGCAACTGAGGACAAGCCTCTATCTTGTTCGGTTTTATTTCATTTTTTAATTTTTTTGTACCTTGTTTAAATAGGTATTATATTGTTTAAATGTTATAATAATATGAATGTCCTCTATGTGCGTGTTGAATAAATGCTTTTTCTTTCTTTCTCGTTTACAATGTAAAACTCGTGTTCAAAAGTATATTCAAAAAATATTTTTAAAAAACTATATGAAACAAAGTACCTAGTGTTTCCGAACGAATGTTTTCAACAATTTATACTTTTTCAGCAGCCAATTGTCGTTATTTATTTATAAGTGGAGTATCATCAGCTTTAACATATTTACGACTGTTGTTCATTTACATTGCATAGCTTAAGTTCCAATATTTATTTATTTATTTAATTCAAGGAAAACAAACAGCTTATGATCTGGGTACATAACTTAGAATAGGAAACTTAAAGCTAATTATACAGGGTGATTTTTTAGTGAGGGTACATATTGAAGGTCATGGTAGCTGATGGTTATATACGACCAGTAAAAATATTATTACAAAGAATATAGCTTAATGCCTTAGTAATCGCAACTTAAAAATATCTAAAATTCTTGCAAAATGATGGTTTTTCGACAGCTGATGGGTGTGCGCGAGATCACTAGAGGTTAGTCAACACTCTTTTCCCCGAAATTGTTTATGTTTGAGGTAGTTCGTTCGAATTTTGATTTAAAAAGAAAATAATAATAATTTTACCTATTTTTTGTAATATTCCGTATTAGAACAGAGTGCTCATCACCATCCTGCAATATGTACATTCTTTAACAAATCACCCTGTATATATCTGTGTGAATCTATAAATAACCCATTGTTTATCATCACATAATTCTGGTTTTACACAATTGAAAATTAATACAGTTATAAACAAAACATGATTGGTATTTTAGCTATAATTATTATTATCTACGCACAAAATGAATTGAAATTGAAAAAAATAATCAAATAAATTGTAAGAAATGGATTCTAAGTTAGGAGTTATGTAACTGTTCTAGTTAGCTCTTTGCATTCAAAACAGTTATGTCTCCAATAATTTATTTTAGAAAACGTTCTAAATACAAGTTTTTCAGATCCTGGATATCATGTAGCAGTAGATTGCTAATACAAGTAAAACGAGCCCAAACAACGGGTCTATCTTGTTTAACACAAGAGTTCCTATGACCACCTTCCGAATCCATTATCAGATCAGCGCCATTTTGTCATACTATTGCATTGTCACGCGATAATACAGCTGCGTGAAAAATGTCAGCTCAATGGGAAATGGGGAAGTTTGTTAAATTTAGCTCGCAAGCTTCCATCCAAACTTACATAGTTACATCCAGTGCAAGTTAATATAAAGCTTGTAAAAAAGCCATGGAAAGTAATATTTCACTATGGCATGTTCTTGTAATAGTACATGCCGTTCGCGTGACGCGGCAAGTTAAAATTACACAATTATTAATAACTAAAATACTTAGAAGCAATTTGTTAATTGACTTGCCAAAGATTACTGTTATTACCACTTTTGCAATGTTTCCATAAGCTGTAGGAACAGACCTTAGAATCACTTTCATTTATACCTTCTAAAGCCAAATATGATTTAGTACCTTAGAGAAAATGAAGTTATTTCTTCATGATAATCAGAATCCAAAAAGACTGTTTAGAGTTTTTTATTTTAGTAACAAAGTGTGATTTTGTAACCCAAGGTGTAAAATCGAAAACATTTTTTTGTGTAACTATTACAATGATGATGAATGATGAATGACAATGGAAAAAAAATGTACTACGGGTTATTAGGTCTTGAAAAAAGTCCGAGAAATCATAATATCTAACTATCAATTTAGACACAATAACTTCTTTTATGTTCATAAAAATATTAGATCATCAGAAGAAAGTAACTACGTTAAAAATGTCAGAAGTGGCGCGGATCAGTTAACTAGTAGCATAATAATATGAGGGGATTTTAAAATATAATCTTAAGAAACAGTAACATATACATATATATAACAACAACGACATATAGCTGATTTTTTTTTCACAACGCGCCTGGAACTCCATTATATTTATTTGAGACAACTTAGATGTCCTCTCAAGCAAAAGCGAAGTTAAATTTGAAATCCACATAATTGACAAATTGAAGATTCTCTGATGTACAATAAAATATTAAATAAATAGCAATGTTATTGAAATCTTTCTCTGTGCTTGTTAAAACTGTATGCACCTCTGTTATTTTTTATCAGAGTTAAGTGTGAATGTAGCTGGTGCTTCTGAAATAAAGACATAAATAAGCTTTCAATCAGACAATCAAAAGCTTTCCTTTTGTATTTTAAACTTTATAGTACGAGAGCTGACGACCAAAATTTTTGTCTCATAGCAATACGACCAAAACCGCATCAAATCGATAGATACGATTATCTTGAACTTGAAAATACCAATATCAGACATTTTCCGCGTAGCGTCTGATCTGACCGAATTTTCAAAATTGTCAAATAATTTTACCGAACTGCATCATAGCAATATGTCTGATTTGCAGACTGTAGCTGAATGATAGTTCTGAGATACCAGAAACATATTTTTCAGAGGTTAATGGTGTAGCGCAAACTCGTAAAATCACTTACAAAAATAAAAAATGAGACAAAAAAAATGTCTCATAGCAATACGTCTGAAAATGTTTTTTATTAGTAAAGTTTGGTTATTTGATGCGAACAAAACAATTTTCAGACGGAAATGTGAACGCATTAAATTTTGAGACCGTTTTGAAAATGTTAACAAATTTTACCGATCGGTATCATAGCAATATGTCTGAAAATTGTTGGACATGATAAAATAAGTTGTCCACATGTGCAAAAAATTTATATCAGACAAATTAAGTGTAGCACCTTCTCTATCAGACAACTTTTCGATACCCAGATATCATTTAAAAATCGTATTGAGGCATCTTGAATTTTCTGTTACAAATCAATGAATACGTTGCGTCCCTGAATTTATTAGATGATAATTAACAAAAAATTTACCCGAAACCGTAACATTGAAGTTGAATGACTGAAATAAATCGCACAAAAGGAAACTAGGATGAAGTTGAAAAACAATAGTTGCTACACTTAAAGTGTCTGAAAACAGGTTTTTGGTAATCATGGCAGCAATACCAAAAGTTGAAAAAAAAAAATATCCGTATTGCTATGATACAGGTCGGCTAAATTTGTTGACATTTTCAAAAATGCGCTCAGGCTATATGCTACGCGCAAAATGTCTGAAAACAAACTTTTTCGTAATACAATTATAAAATCTATGTACATTTTCACTATCAGACGTATTGCTATAATACCGACTGTCTTTTTTTATTGACACAGCAGAAATGGCCTCCCACGCAGTTGCTACACTTTCGACCGTTACTACACGCGTAGTCGGGTTCAGAATCATACAATCTAACGATTTTATAGGGTTTTTGCCGTATTGCTATGAGACATGGTTTTGGTCGTCAGCTCTCGTAATATTAAGCTAAGTCTAAAATTATTTAGTAATTAAAAAGTAGGTAATAAAAAGTTAGTCAGCAAAACGAAGCATTAAAAGCTAGACAGCGCTAAAACAGCGCCGGTTTTTCCCGAAAACGCCCCCACGAAAGATTCATAACTTATTCACGAATACTAGGAAATCGCTTAAAATACCGAGTCATCGGTACAATGACACAGAACAATACTTTACAGAAGTTAAAAGGGACAAACTCCCATAAAAACACAAGATGAAGAAGTACGACAAATTCTTTTACATTTTGGAAGATGTCCGTCCTGCCACCTCTTTTTTATATTCTGTAGGTACTGTACTGTAACAACCCATTACTGCCCACTGCTGAGCTCAGGTCTCCTCCGAAGAGGGGTTAGGCATAGTCCACCACGCTTGCCTAATGCGGATTGGGGACTTCACATATCTTCAAAGGATTTTTAGAACCCTTTTCCGACATGCAGGTTTCCTCACGATGTTTTCCTCACCGTTTTTAGCCAGTGGTGTTGTGAAAAATTGCACATAAATCTTTTTCATATTAAAATGTGATTTTCATATTTTTATGTTTTGCGTTGCTACAATTAGGTAATTTATAGTTGTGATTGTACAGAATACATTAAAAATTGTATCTAGATAAAACTACATCTTTTTTTTTTTGAGATTGAGATGAGATGTTCGATATATGTCTCATATTTAATTGATACTATTCTAGAAAATAAGAGAATCGTTTGTAAGTTTGGTCGTAGTTTTAGGTTGTTTACTCAAAACTATGATTTCATTGAACAGCATTAAATGATAAATTTATACCGATGTAGAGTATACACCTAAAAATATCGAAAATTTCTGTAAAACTATTTTTGCTCCATTGTTCAAAGCACCGATGGGGGTGTGTGGATCGCCAGGACACACAAGGATGTAAGTCAATGCTGTTGTCCGTAGTTATAAAAAATGGAGAAAATATTTAAAAATGTAATATTAAATTAAATTTAGATCGAATTCCAAGTATCTTTTTTTATTCCGTATTCGATAATCAGGCCAACTATGTTCCGGCTTGGAGGCAATAAACGAGCAGACTGATTTTAAACTGTACATTTTTCATACAAAATTCATCTTATTTTTCACTTGACAATAAATAATAAACAAAAATTCGTAATAAATAAAACCTATCAACAACTTAACTTCTCTACTGCATGTGATCTGTGTCGAGCAGCCATCGCGGTGACGTCATCGCATCGGAATCCAAGCGAGGACGACCCGACATCAGTACACTTATGTATGTGCTAAAATACAATGTAACTATCAAACTATATGAAGCACTATAAAAAGATTTGCAACAAACTAACATGATTGTTTGGAAGCGATATGTTTTTTGATATTGTTATGTAGCCTTGTATAACTTTTGAATAGTGTAGTTAAAGAGTTCTCTTGAACATTACATTACAAGCTTTATATTAACTTGCACTGGATGTAACTATGTACCTATGTATCTGTACCAAACCATTACTGCCCACTGTTGGGATCAGGTCTCCTCAGAAGAGGGATTAGGCATAGTCCACCACGCTTGCCCAGTGCAGATTGGAGACTCCACATATCTTCAAAGGATTTTTAGAACCCTTTTCCGATATGCAGGTTTCCTCACGATGTTTTCCTTCACCGTTTATAGTCAGTGGTGTTGTGAAATATTCCACATAAATCTGTTTCACATTTAGATTTAGAGGTACAAGCCGGCCGGATTTGAACCCGCGACCTCCCGAACGGTATTCCTATGTAAGAACCAAATATTTTGTATTTTTTGCAAAGACATACAATTGGACATTTGAAATATTTAATCTATTTTAATGTTATGTGCACACTCCGCGTTGCTTTAGATATAATTTCTCTTTGAATTCATTTCGTATCTATCTATCGAGCATGTACGTTTTCAACTTTGAATATAGTAATAATAATAATAGTGAGCTTGTTAATAGGGATGCTACTGATCTGTTCCATGATAGACCTTCACTATTCAAGTCCAAAATTTTGTTTTTATTCAGCGAAACTTGAAATCATATGCAATTTGTTTTTTATTCTATTTTACAATTTATTCTCATTTTAATCATAAGTTTAATACCATGAAATTGTTTTCTATTTTATTTTTTGTCTGCTTGTAATTTTAATTTATTTTAATTTGTTTGTTCTTAAATTCGTAAATGTAATCTAACTTGTAATTGTTATTTTATTTTTTGTTAAATGTTATGCTATGTGATTTGTGTTGTTAATAAAAATAAATTGTTAATAGTCGTGGTGGCCGAGTGGTTGAAGCGCTTGCCTTCCGTACGAGAGGTCGCGGGTTCAAAACCGGCCGGCTTGTACCTCTAAATCTTAATATGAAAAAGATTTATGTGCAATTTTTCACAACACCACTGGCTAAAAACGGTGAAGGAAAACATCGTGAGGAAACCTGCATATCGGAAAAGGGTTCTAAAATCCTTTGAAGATATGTGAAGTTCCCAATCCGCATTAGGCAAGCGTGGTGGACTATGTCTAACCCCTCTTCGGAGGAGACCTGAGCTCAGCAGTGGGCAGTAATGGGTTGTCACAGTACAGTACAGTGATTTGTGTACTATGTTTCTTACCACGTTGTGTTCATCTATAATTAAGATTGCATGTAGTGTATTGTTTTAATATGTCTGTGAATTTGCTTGTTACCATGTAAATCTTGTTGATGGACCTAATAATAAATAAATAAATAAGAAAGAAATCGTATGTCATTAGTTATAATATGAGAGTTTTTTCATTATTTTTGTACGTGACATTAATGAATGATAAAATTGAGCTTAAAATACATTATTTTAGTTACATCTTTATAGCTAAATAAAATCAGAAGTATAATATAACTTGTACTGGATGTAACTATGTAAGTTCATGTGGAATCTGGCAAGCTAAATTTGGTCAACTACTAGTTTTTCGATTGCGCTGAAATTTTGTACACAGTTGTATGTCGCGTGACAATATATTAGACCATGCAGCTGATTTGATGATGGAGTCGGAAGGTAGCCATGAGAACTCTTGTACTATACAAGATGTACTCATTGTGTTCGGGTTCCTTTCATTTGTCTTGGATGGCACTTTGCTGTGCTACATGAAAGTTTTATTTAAGACATAAAAAAACAAAAAAAAAACAATTAGTGTCTTAATTTATCGTCTTGTTACGGGCAATTTTAAGCAATCTATATTATTTTAGCTAAATAAAAAAGCATTAAAATACTCGTATTTAAGTTACTTTTTATATTTCAAATCTCTAAGACAATTTCTAAATATTTCTACAGTTGCTGTGGTTATACTATTTTGACATCTTAATATATATAAATATCGTGTAACAATGTTTGTCCTCAATGGACTCCTACACCACTTAACCGATTATAACAAAATTTGCACACCATGTGCAGTTCGATCCAACTTGCGAGATAGGATATCTTAGATCAAGGTCTGATGATGGAGCTGGAAGGTGGCCACAGGAACTCCGTCAATAAGTAAGATAACCTCATCATGTTTGGGCTCTAATGAAGCGTTCTGATGAGTACTTTTAGAAAATTACCGGGACCAATTCCTATGTGACACAGACGAAGTTGCGCGAGTCAGCTAGTAACTTTATATAATTCTCTACATCTAAATTACTTATTGTAGGTACTAAATAAAAGTTCACTGTCAAACGAATCAAAACGACTTCAAAATATCGTTTCATTTTCAACGATACGGAAAATTTTACATCAAAATAACTGTTCCACATTACTTGTAATGTACCATTATCTGTGTTTGTTTACATTGTAACGAAAACAATCAGTTGTACGAACAACAAATGACGTCACATCGATAAACATATGTATTATTGTATATATGTATTCTATATTATCACGAGTTTGTACGTGGAACTAATAATAGAATAGAAACTCTTTATTGAACACCACAAAAACATGCAAAAGAAACACATAAAAAACAGTACAGTAAAGTGTTACAATGGGCGGCCTTATCGCTTAAAGCGATCTCTTCTAGGCAACCAATTATACATGTGTAAAAAGTAAGTTTGCTAGGAAGGTGGTATCAATAGAAGAAGTAAATTTTTATATTTTGACAAAATTAAATATACACTTTTATACTATTGCATTTATATCAAGACCATAAACATACATAAATTAAACAACATTTGTAGCGGTATTAGTATAAAAACTAAGAAAATGCATACAATAAAAAATAAAAATAAACATATAGGTACATCCATATATAATGTCTACAGCGTGAAAGTGAGGTAATAATTAATAATGAGGTGAAATGTTTTTATTTTATTTTTGATTCCCTAACAGATATAATTATAATTGGGTGTTTTTGTTTTATCCGTGCATCTACTTATAGCTTTGAACACATACATTTGAATGGCAAAGTAATTGTATAATTTTGAACTGAAAATAATTTAACTTTTTTGCACACAAGTACGCTATAGTTATAATTGTTAAATTTATATTATTACTTGCATAAAATCACGTTGAGTCATTCACAAGTATTGATAATAATTTGCAGGTGCCATATCCATTATTTTGACAATAGATTTATCAATTTATATGTGAATGACCCGTATTAATTGATTTATGGTGTGCTTTTTTGCATTTTGGGGGAAATCGCCGGATCCCCACCAGCAGATAGTGTCCGGAGTTGAACCGCACGAACCTCAAACCGCTCACGCTCAGCGTCCGAACCCCAGCTGAGGCCACTCATCGGGTTATGAGGGACGGCACGACGCGTTACGCATTACGGCACTCTTTCCCGTCGCGCATTAATAATGTGTTAGAAAAAAAAAAAAAAAAAGAAACAACAATACTTCGAGTTTTACAAATCATTTTGGTTTCGAGTTCTGTTCCGTATCGTTGTTTGTGCGCCCTGAAGTTTAATAAGGGACAATAGTGTCATTTCATATTATTAACTTCGTCTAGTCACGATAATGTTTAACAGTAAATTTATTGTTCAAATTAACATTTTTTTTTAAATATGGTTGTGGAGTGTTTTATTTATTGACATAGTACAATGGTTAGAATTTAGGTTTAGTTTTAATTCATTTAAATATCGTTTTTTTAAGTAATTATTTAAAAATAGAGGTGTGAAAGTTTTCTTTAAATTGAATAATTAATTTTTACAAAAAAAAATTAAATGAATAAAATTGAAAAAAAAAAGTCACTTCTCATACAAACTTTTTCATGCAATTGACTTTAAAATTAAATAGAAAACATATATAACATTAAAATAATTAACATATACATAATATATATAATGTATATAGTATTTATGTCGTAAATAATTTTGGCTCGTAGCACCAGTGGAGCTACGAGTTCGCTACGACTCTACGAGGTCAAGAATTGATCGACCATAAACAATAAATAGGGTTAATGACATTTACTTTTTTTCTGTATGTATACTAGCTAAGCATGCGGTTTCACTCGTTATATATGTTGTTTTTTATTTTACAAAATTATGTATCTATTACCTACACAAATATTAGATCACCCACTACCAAGTTATGTTTTAAACATAATTAATAGAAATTAGTACTTTTAAAGGTTCAAAAACATTTTTTAAATCATATTATTTAAATTGTTTTTTTTTTATTTTTCATAATCAATTTTACATAGCTACATTAAAAAAAATGATGTAATTTATTGCTGATGATGAAAGTTTTTTATTTCTTTAAAAAAAAAAAATTAATTAATCATTATTTTATTTACATTTTCATAGTTCATATGCTATTTTAAACACATAATATGTAAAAGTACTTGTTCGATCTTAACAATCAATATTAAATGGGACCCCGTGATGACCGTCATCTTTCATCTGACAACAGAATCATTCGGTCCCCCCAAACTAAAGCTATGAAGGAACAAACATAAAAAAAAACTTGAGAGGTGTCATGGGACACCCGAATAGAACGAAGTTCCTTTCGATTAAAAGATATCTTATAATTGTTACCTAAAGTAACGCGCGATAAGGAACGTGTTTTAAAAGATTTTGATCACAGCGCCATCTAGCGATAATCATCTAAAACAAAAAAAGTGTCTTGACAACTTTTCGTGAGATTTTTTTCCGTCTAGCCCCCTTCCACGAGGCGAAGGACGCCTCACCTTTTGGATGGTGCAGATGCTGACCGGGCACGGGTGCTTCGGTCGGTATCTGCACCGGATCAAGGCCGAGCCGACGGCGAGGTGCCACCATTGCGTGGGATGTGACCAGGAGACGGCGGAGCATACGCTCGCGCGCTGCCCCGCATGGGAGAGGCAGCGTTGTGTCCTGGTCCAACAAATAGGTCCAGACTTGTCGCTCCCGGGCGTCGCGGCGTCGATGCTCGAGAGCGACGAGTCTTGGAAGGCGATGCTCGACTTCTGCGAGTCCACCATCTCGCAGAAGCAGGTGGCGGGGGCTGCGAGAGAGAGGCTATACGCCACTCTCCACTTGCCAACCCGCCGCCGTCGAGCAGGGGGCCGGGACCGGGATCTCGCCCGGATTCTGGCCCCCTAAGAGTTTCGGGTCCCCAACGCATGTGAGTGCGAGTGGGGAAGACGACCTCAGAAGGTGCCGTGTCTCGCTCAGCACGCCCTTAGCGTAAGAGCATCCGGGGGATGGTAGACCGCGCTCCCCGACCCACGCTGGTTCTGACCCAGCGGGGTATTCCGCGGGAGGGTGACACGCGGTCCCATCTTGGCGGGCTTCGGAAAGCCCGCCGACCGAGAGAGCCGGTGGCCGTATTCGCCGGCGGCTACCGGTTCGGCGTCCGGGGACGGAGCGACGGGAAAGAATGCCTTGGGCGTAACGCGTCGCGCCGTCCCTTCAAACCCCGTGCTGGGTTCTGGCCTCAGCCGGGGTTCGGACGCTGAGTGTGAGCGGTTGGAGGTTTAAGTGCGGTTCAACTCCCACATACCTCCAACAAAAAAAAAAAAGCCCCCTTCCACGACGCGCGATAAGGAACTTCGTTCCAACATAAAGAGGAATTGAGTACCTTCTCCTTTTTTGGAAGTAAGTCAAAAACTTAATAGGTAAGCGGAGCGAGTTCATTTCGATACCTACTACAAAGATTTTCATTTATTCCCTAAGGAAATCAATGAACCCACATATGTCGTCAATATGTTTGCGCCAAATTATGTTGCTTTGTGCTGCATTGAAAGGCCTTTTGTAGTTGAAAGCCCTTTATTTTCTTGTAAATTTTTACAATTAGAGTTTATTTATTTATTCATTTCACAAAACACATACAATAGATGTAGGTACACTTACAGTAAATCAGCTTAAAATAACACGTATTAATGAACATTAGTATCCAAACTAGGCCGAGCCTGTATCTTGGACACTATTTTATAACAAATTACGCCTGTAGAACTGACAATATGTAAACTCAAACACTATTTAATAACCAATACAAAGTTTGTAATTAAATAAAATAAAAGATCATCAAGTTATTGCAAAACGTATGTTAATTTTAAATTTACAAGGGAATAATGTAGGTAGTTATAAATTTAGAACTCGTCACTAGTTGTTTCATTGAATTATAGAATTGACGATTTAAAAAAATGATGCGTAGACATGGATAGTGAAGTGTTGCAAAATAAAATGTTTTTTTTTTAACATAAGATGCGTTTCGGATATGCAGAAAAATATTTATTCATTAACAAGTTTAACTTGGTTTTTAGGTTACCTCGATACAGGCTTGCCTAGTGAGGTAACCGCCAGTTAAGTTGTTTTTACTTTTACCTTTTTTTAGTAAATAAATATTTTTATAATTTTTTTTTCTCATCCACGAGTATATACATCACTATAATATCGTAGTATAAAAAAAACATATGTAACTCATGTCTCAACATAAATTGACCAATTCTACTTGAGATTATTGGAACATAGACAATTATAGAACACTTGCTAACGTGGCCTTTTTTTTTATTGCGTGATAGATAAACGAGCCTACGGCCCACCCGATGGTAAGCGGTCATCGTCGCTCATGAACCCCTGCAATGGGCCGCTGGTTAAAGAAGTCAAAGGTTCCAGGTTTTTTTATAAAACCTCTTCGATTCGATTACATCAACGTGATAAAAGTGTTTTTAATTCAATTATTAGCCCGTGACACTCACAAATAACGTCGTTTCCTTTTTGATGTAATTTTTTTTCTTTAAAATATTATAAAATTTATGGTAGTGAAATGACGCCACAAAATGAGAACGAGATTCCCGCCGCTCGTTTCAGTCGTTACGTTTGTCATTTAAAAAGTTATTGTAAATCAATATTTATACAAAAAACAAATCAAATTCAAAAAAGATATGCCCGTTGAGTTTCTTGCGCCTGTTCGGAGGCATAACTTTACCGAACTAGTGGTTTCTTTTGTGTCTTGACTTTCATAATGTATGTGAAATAATTCATTTGATTCTGACTTCATCTTTTCCTATTTTCTAGATTAAAACATAAGTTACTTAACATTTGGTTAAAAATCGTCGTGGCCGAGTGGTTGAAGCGCTTGCCTTCCGTGTGGGTGGTTGCGGTTCAAATCCGGCCAGCTTGTACCTCTAAATCTTAACGTGAAGAAGATTTGTGTGATTTTCTTCACAACACCACTGATTAAAAACGGTGATAGAAAACATCGCGAGGAAACCTGCAAGTTGGAAAAAGGATTCTCAAAATCCTTTGAAGATATGTGAAGTCCCCAATCCGCATTGGGAAAGCGTGGTGGACTATGTCTAATCCCTTTTCCGAAGAGACCTGAGCCCAGCAGTGGGCAGTAATGGATAGTTACAGTACTTATTTGGTTTACAAGGACATGAATTGTAATCTAATTAAAATAGGCGAGCTATTTATTATTATAGCCTTAATAAAGTACTAGAAATCGATATTACCTTTGTTTCGTCGTCCAAGGCTAGATATAAGGTTGATTGGAAAAGCGTGAAGGTTATATATTGTTATCATTTCAAACGGTTAACAATTATAATCGCATTGATTTTAACTTCGATGTAGAAAAAAATTATGAAACTAATTCGTAGTCAGATTCAGTGAAGTTAATTAAATTTTGTAATTAGAACAAATTAAATTAAAAAAATATATTTATTCAGATGTCAGAGGTCCACGTTGTTAGTAGGTACAAAAATAGCTTCAGAATCAGGTGCTAGTAAAATAGTAACAAAGAGTAAGCACGTTTACTATTTACGAAAACACTACTTTTTTTTTGCCCCGTACCATTCCGATCAGGACTCCCGTCCACGGTGTTGCCGGAGTGCTATGAGTATCGTCTTGGAAAAGTGCTCACTCGATTTATGACTGGAATGAGCTAAGCGTAAATCAAAATTATCAACGATATAATCTATTTTTTTAAAACGAAAATTGAATGAACCGATTGTTCATCTATTAAATTTTATTACAATAGATTGTATTTCATTCAAATCTTCTTCAACTTTATTACAATTTAGTGTAGTTTTACTAACTAGAAGTAACCTACTGGTATTCAAATTTCCACACTAGGTACATAGGTTATTTTACTTCTTGTTGTGAATATTGAGCTTCTAAGGAAAAAGCTCAAGGTTTTTGACTGACAAGCTAGCTGCATCCAGAACTATCAGAAAGAGAGCGGTATCTCTCCCCCCCCACCTAATAATAGAAATGCCCCGTAAGTTATCTTGAATGGGAGATCGTAGATCCATCTTATTGGACTCATCTGAAAGGGCACTAGGCATGTTGCGAATGTCGATTTTTGGACATTGACACGCGAATGTGAATGTTGACATTTCAAACAAAAAGTTCATGGTTTTTTACTGATAAGTCTGATTTATCTTCCAAAAGTCATTGTAATTTTTAGTTGCTACAAAATAGGTACCAATATTTTACATATACTGGATCTACATGGAAGGGACTGGCCTCCCCTTCTCTATATGAATCTATATTTTAGAAAGCAGACACTTTGTAGATTATCTCTTATAAATTTTATATATATCTGACTGGTAGTTTTTTTGCTATTTTTTTGATAAATGTTCGTTTTCATCGTAAGGAAACCTGCATGTCGGAAAAGGATTCTAAAAATCATTTGAAGATATGTGAAGTTCCCAATCCGTACTGAGCAAGCGTGGTGGACTATGCATTATCCCTCTTCTGAGGAGACCTGAGCCCAACAGTGGGCAGTAAGGGGTTGGTACAGTACAGTACAGTTCGTTTTAATTTTTGTAATAAAATGCATCTAATCCCTACAATAGTTAAAATATAAATACATTCAAAACTCGCGAGTCCTTTTAACGTTGTTATTTAAATATGTTCTATTTGAACGAAGGACTCTTGAAAGTTAAATATGTTGAGCGATTCAACTACAACTGAAGTATGACCTCGTAATACATTTCACTGTAATAAATATTTAATGTCTCTTTACTTACTTATTTATTTATTATACGAAATTTATTTATTCATGTTAATATAAAAACGCAAAGAAATTACTTTTACTTGTTATGTTGTACGTTTCTTTAGGTAGGCTATAGTTTTAAGATCTAATAAGTATATAAAATTCTCGTGTCACAGTTTTCGTTGCCATACCCTTTCGAAACGGCTTGACCGATTTTGATGAAATTGTTTGTGCTTATCCGGTATCTATGAGAATCGGCCAACATCTATTTTTCACCCTCCTAAATGTTAGGGTAGCCCACACAATTTTTTTTTTATTTTTTATCTATGCGACGCAGACGAAGTTGCGCGGGGCAGCTAGTCACTTTTATATATTGTAAGTTTCTATTCTAGACCCAAAGTAATATTAGAAATGTTGTAATAAAAATAAAGTAAATTTATTAAATAAAAAATTGATTTGATTGTATTTTTTTCTGTTAGATCTTATCTAATCATCATCATCATCGATATATTATGTTTTTTTTTATTGCTTAATAGATACACGAGCTTACGGCCCACCTGATGGTAAGCGGTTACCGTCGCTCATGGACCTCTGCAATGTCAGGGCAAAGAGGGACCGTTATCTATCACCTACCCATACAGGACTTTTCTTAAACCTCGTTTAAAGAGTACAATAGTTAAATCGAAATCACAAGTTAAGAATTGGAGTTCTAACAAATATAGTTTAAATGTAAAAACTTCAGAACCTGCGTTTGCAACAAAGACTCCTGGTCTTTATAAATATAATTTATTTTAAAACTTAAAATAGCTGATAGCCAAGACAAGTAATATGAGCCCAAACACGAGAGGTCTATCTTATTTAGTACAGTAGTTCCTATGACCACCTTCCGAATCCATTATCAGATCAGCGCCATTTTGTGCGTGCATCTGCGTGTAAAATTTCAGCTCAATCTATTTGTCTAATTTAGCTCGCAAGATTCCACCCGAACATACATAGTTACATCCAGTGCAAGTTAATATAAAGCTTATAAAATACAACTATTTTATCAAGTCAAAGGTTTTTTTTAGTTCGGATATCATAAAGTCAGATATTTTACGAAGATATACGTAGTATTACTAGTTATTTAAGTTTATACCGCAAATACTATGTTGAACTAAAAAAAAAGGAAATTTGAAGTAACAGGCGTAAAAGTAATTAAGTTCACGCAGAAAAAGTACTAGATATACTTAATACCAAAGCAGTACAAAAATGAAATTCAGATCGGAAGAAATCACAACTCTTCTATGTGAAGAGAATCAAATTCATACAGTAAATATTAATAATAATAATCTTTATTTGAAGGCTACCAATGGCCCAAAAAATGTTAGTATCACAAATAACTTACAAGCTATGTTAGTAATTAAAATAAAAGTTTTTGTAAGTCGCTACTGTACCGCTCCATGCGACACAGCACAGCAGCGATTCACATACACACAATCGAGTCTGGTGGCTGTGGCGACCAATATGCGCGAGATCCTGAATCGCGGTTACGACATTTACAGAAATCTTCGCATATATACAACATCTGAAATCTACTACATCGGGCTTCGGCCTGATCACCATACACTACCTCGCCCGGTCGAAGATAACCCTTTGGCCATAATCCCACTGTACCCACAGTGGCGATCATATTCAGGACACTGTTGGAGGCAGCCCGCACCTCATTAATAATATGGAGAGTTTTTTTTTTATAATATCAATAGAAATGTTATAAAAGTCTTTATTTGTTTATTAAAATTAAATCAAATTACAAATAAAAGTATGTAACGAAAGAGTGCAAATTTGATACCACAAAAATCGATTTCGTATTTTTTTTGATCAGACTACAATCGATCCAGGCAAAAAGCATTTTATGTACTCCTAAATTCGCGAAAATATTCCGAAAATATCTGCAATACTTAAAACAACAAACAATAACCACCCTAACAGCCCTAAACCAATTTAAAACCAAAAAACCCACAACCTTAAAAGCAAATCCTACAACCATTTGACCTAAATCTTAGTCATAAAATAAAATACATAAACACTAGAATGGTCTGTATGGAGCGAATTACTTTGTTCAAAAATCGATCGTCGTAGTGCGCATGACGAGTGACGTGCGAAACGTATATAAGGGCTCTCGTGTTTATGTACTAACATAGAATAATACAGAAGGCAAATTAAAATTAGAAAACTATGTACAAATTTAAAATGTCTGTGTTTAAAATGTCGTGGTGGCCGAGTGGTCGAAGCGCGTCTTTCCGAGGTCGCGGGTTCAAATCCGGCCGGCTTGTACCTCTAAATCTAAATGTGAAAAAGATTTATGTGCAATTTTTCACAACACCACTGGCTAAAAACGGTGAAGGAAAACATCGTGAGGAAACCTCCATGTCGGAAAAGGGTTCTAAAAATCCTTTGAAGATATGTGAAGTGCCCAATCCGCACTAGGCAAGCGTGGTGGACTATGCCTAATCCCTCTTCTGAGGAGACCTGAGCCCAACAGTGGGCAGTAATGGGTTGGTATAGGACAAGTACAAATTTTATTTGACAAAGACCACTTTACTGTGAGAACCAAAATTAGTTCGTTTTACAACAAGTTTTTGGCAGTAGCCAAAACTGACGTGACGATATTTCGAGAAACTTGTTTACTTTACGTTTTATTATCGTCTTATCCAAAATAATATATTTTTGGTCAACATGTTCATTTGTACATTACTGCGAAGACTAAAAAAAACATGAGTGGTGTCTAGGGACACCCAGATGGAACGAAGTTCCTTTCGATTATTTAGTGAGGGAATTGTAATAAAATTTTATTTTTTAAAGAATATAAAATATTTTGATCACAGCGCCATCTAGCATTAAACATATAAAACAAAATAAGGAATTGTTTTAAAAGATTTTAATCACAGCGCCATCTAGCGATAATCATCTAAAACAAAAAAAGTGTCGTGACAACTTTTTCATAAGAATTTCCGTGTAGCTCCCTTTCTATAACGCGCGATAAGGAACTTCGTTCCAATAACAAAGTATTAGAAAAATATTTGGTTTATAAAAATGTACCCTTTTTTATTGCATAATAGATACCTACATGAGTCTACGGCCCACCTGATGGTAAGACCTGTAGGTTTAGTAGGTTATGGGTAACAGCTTGGCATATCTCCTGCCCTGGCATTGCAGAAGCTCATAAGCGACGGTAACCACTTACCATCAAGTCGGCCTTAGTCATCATCATTTATGTCATGCAATGAAAGAAAAATTCTGAAACCTACGGATATAAAAGGTATGAAGTAAATACACATTTTTACTTTTAGGTTTTATTTTTAGGTTTCAGCTGAAAATCAGTGCTTTTGGTCTTCTTTGAGACCATAAGCTTTTGCTGAGCTGAAACTTATTCGCACGCCACTGAGGACCAGCCTCTATCTTGTTCGGGTTTATTTTATTTTTTAACTTTTTTGTCCTTGTTTAAATAGGTATTATACTCACTTACACTATTTCTAAACGGGTTCTTTCCACGATTATTTTCAATTGAGCGATCCCGATATTTCGGCCCTGTTTCAAGCGCCATGATCACGGGAAGACTGAAGAACTGCGGGTAGGTCATTTAAGAGCAGACAAATCTGTCTACCCTCTTTCTCGTTCGTTTGCCGGTAATAGTGTAAGTGATGTAGATATCCGCGAGTGTTTAAAGAAAGGTATTATACTGTTTAAATGTTATAATAATATGAATGTCCTCTATGTGCGTGTTGAATAAATGCTTTTTCTTTCTTTCTTTCTTCTTTCTACTTCTGTAGACAGTATTCTGTGAACGTTATGTACTGAGCCCTGAGTTGGAAACAGAAATATGATGAGTTTTATATTTGAAATGTTCTCAACTTATTAAGGTCTGGTATTTCATAAGAAGGATTATTTTAGTATATTCTGACTGTAATTTCATTGAATTGTGAAACTGATATTATTTTAAGACTAAAGAGGTTTTTAGGTTTCCATGCTAAGTTCTTTTAACAAAGAAAAAAGTTTTTTTTTAGCGTTTATTTTGTTAATTATTGTTATCAATTAATATTATGCTTTTGTGTTATGTTACAATTTAGTATAACTTAAGTTTTGTACTGTTAGTTTTTTGTTACTTTGTTTAGCGCAGTTTTCTCACTTTATAATCCTTACTTTAAGTTGTATTTTTGTATAACATAATTTTAAGCTTTGTGTTGTGCTTTTAACCCAAAATTTACAGTTTGACGGTAGGTACTGTAACAAAGACTGTTTCAGTTATTTCTTGGGTTTTTGCTAAACCTTCTGATTAATTTGGACTCAATAGAAACTGTTTATACAGGGTGATTTTTTAAAGAAGGTACATATTGCAGAAGGGTGATGAGTACTCTGTGCTAATATGGAATATTACAAAAATAGGTAAAATTACATTTTTTTTTTAAATCTAAATTCGACAAAACTACCTCAAACATAAACAATTTCGGCTAAAAGAGTGTTGACTAACGACCTCTAGTGATCTCGCGCACCCCACACCTCCGCCACACCCATCAGCTGTCGAAAAACCAGCATTTTGCAAGAATTTTAGATATTTTTAAGTTGCGATTACTAAGGCATTAAAGCCATATTCTTTGGTAATAATATTTTTACAACCATCAGCTACCATGACCTTCAATATCTACCCTCACTTAGAAATCATCCTGTATAAGTACATACGTTTATATTACGTAGTTTTATTTAAGCTCGATAATGATCAGGTATAGGTGCATCGCAATTTTTGTTAATTTTTTTTTTTTAGTAACATCAGCGAGTCTTGATGAGTTATGCTTCTTTGAACGAGGTTAGAGAAAAGATCAGTTTGATCAGTCCAAAAAAGATTCTATGCTTTAGGTCGCGGCAGTCCCAAAGTGTTACCATCATGGATGTAAGCTCTTCTGACTACGTGACGATAATAATCTTCTGCTGGCTCTCTGACAATAACTAAATACTGCGTATTCCACAATATCATGGATTTATGATATTCTTATTATCCTGAAATAACATAAGCCGTGTACAGCTTAGTGTTAGACTTTCTTAAGATAGTAATAGAACCTACATGGATTTGGAACTTCAAAATTGAAATAACAATACTTTACATATTTTCGTAAGTATAAAATTATTTAAATCACAAAAAGTACATCCAATATAAATAAAAGGTATATTGGATTGGTGTACAATAAAGAATATTTTATCTTTTATTTATTTCTGTGGTACACCAACAGTAAACATATTTTTTTTTTATTGTCATGAAGGCAGACGAGCCAACGGGCCACCTGATCGTAAGTGGTTACCGTCGCTCATGAACCTCTGCAATGTCAGGGGACATTAAGGGGTCGCTACCTACGACCTAACTTTAAGGACCCTCCTCAAGCCTCGTTTGAAGAAGGACAAGTCATACACAATTATACTTAGCATTATTAAAACACAATCTTATACGAAATTTATTCAGTTTCATTTCACAATGAGTTCACAAGAAACAACCTTCGAATTCAAACTCAAAAGACATTCTTAAAGCTTTCATCATGTCTCATTATAAAAACATATTTAGTGAAACGTTATGAATTATAAAAAAACATTTACTTTGAAAACGTGTAACAAATATACAAACTAAATACATTTCACGAACAGTCTTTCGCGGAATCGTAAGGAATAAAATTTTTAAGAAGTCGCAATTCTTTAGTAAAAACTCTCGATTTGAAACCAGTGAAAATACCCAGTGCGGGGTTTTTCATCGCAAATTCAGCTTGAAATTTACAGTCTTAGTTTAGCTTACAAACTCTTATCACCGAAATATCTTCTAATATATAAAATTGTCGTGTCACGGTGTTCGAACTTGAACTCCTCCGAAACGGCTCGACCGATTTTGATGAAATTTTTTGTGCTTATCCGGTACCTATGAGAATCGGCCAACATCTATTTTTCATCCCCTAAATGTTAGGGGTAGTCCACCCCTAATTTTTTTTTTCGGCGCAGACGAAGTTGCGCGAGTCAGCTAGTTGTAGGTATAGATTTTAACTAACGTATGAGAGAGAGAAAACTATTTTAAAAGAAAATAAAATTGACGTGCTTTAATTATTTACGACTTTAGTTTTGTACCTCTTCAAAAATCAGAAACTACACGTTAAGGCTAAAATGATTAAAATTCAACGACTATTTTTGATAATTTTTACTACCTAACTTGTTCTTATTTAATTGATTGTGACCGCTTTGAATTATTCTTTAAATGAAAGAAACGCGATGTTATATTTACTAAAATGTTTTAAAGACATAACTAGTATTCTCCAATCCTTGAATGCTTGAGTGTATTCTTGTTAGTGGTTCTTAAATAAAAATAAAAAAAATGCATCGTCGAAAAAAACGGGTAATAGAGTTCACGCAGACGACGTCGCCGGCAGCAGCTAGTATCAAATAAAGTGAATTTTTTCAACACTTTTACCTTAAGTATTATCAACAATATAAGCAGCCTTACATCTTTCTGTATTAGTTAATACTCGTCTCAATAACATTGCGCAGGCAGGCTTAAAACATCTAAGTATGATCCTTTTGTGTATCAAGCGTCTCTGAGTGGGTCGTAAACCGTCAAGATCACTTGAAGGACGTCAATGCGGTCAGAGAACAATAAAACATGATGCTTTATTGACGTAAATGTACAAATTACTCGGAATAAAACAAAACTTGAGACAGAAGGTAATCTTTGTACAAATCGATCTTGTAATCGATCGTAATTGGCTAATTTTTGTTTTATAATTTTAAGTTGAATTTAATTGTAATTGTAGTTGTGGATTTATTTAAGTAAATAAATTAATAAACACATATTAAAAATTAATAATTTATTGCTTTTATTAAGCACACATTAGGTAGTTAGTAAAGAAATTTAAAAATAAAATACTTAAATTTATAAATTTCAAGACATTTATAAACTTTCTTATGATTCCAAACGACAAATAGATTGTATTATCTTGTGTCAAAAATAATTTTGACTCCTAAAAACGCAACCTCAAATGTTACTTTCCAATGGCACAACAGTATTTTTGGGCCTGAAGAAATAAAATCACGGTATAGATACTGCTTCAATGTGGCAACTAAAACTGTGGCACATGAATCTTGCTTCTGATACAGACACTATGGTTCATGTGACCTTCTGTCATAGGCTAGTAATACAGCGATGAGCTTCCTAAGAACATGGAAATTTGTTACGTATTTTGTATGGTTTTCTCAATAAATTAAAAGGAATTGAGTATTACTGAGAATTACCCTCTTTTAAGGAGACCTGAGCCCAGCAGTGGGCAGTAATTGTTACAGTATAGTATAAGTACAGAAGGCAGCATAAGTACACCTAATCAATACTAATAACAAAAGGTCATGTCGTGATGTTTGTAACGTTAAGTGTAATTTTTGCTCTACTAAACTGGTTTCAAAAAATCCTTTTACTAGATATAGTAATTCTAAAATTTTTTTTTTGCGATTTGTTGACTAAGCCCTGGAACCCTGGATACTTTCTAGCTAGTTAGATTTAATCAAAGACAAAGTTGACGTGCCTGTTATTATTGTTTTGGGGTAAAAGATCATTGAATTTCTACTAAATTGTAATTGTAGCTGTGGACTTTTGTTAAATAAATAAATAAAATAAAAAAAAAAAAAAAAGTATCAACAACCTCAGTGTAGTAAACTTTCACTGATGCTTCGAGGAAGACGTTGAAATCTTTTCTTAACTTTCTTCTGAAGATAAATTTGTAAACACTACTATTTATATTTCTACTTTATTAAAATCATCTGATATAAAAAACAAATAAAATCAGTTATTGTCATAACATAAAATAATAACTACTGTAACAACTTATTACTGTTTACTGCTGGTCTCCTCAATAGAGTGTCAGGCATAGTCTACCACGCTTACCTAATTCGGATTGGCGACTTCACATATCTTCACGTAAAATAGCATTACATAGTACTTATGATAGAAATAGGGGTTTCAAAATGGAGTTATTGTATTGTATGATTTTAAACAATTTCGTATCACAGAGGTGTTGTGTGAAATCACGATGTTGGTTAGCAAATTGGTAACTTAATGATAATTCGTAATATGGTATCGATGATTATCTTATTAAATATGTAAATTAAAGAATTCTTTACGGACGGTGGTCGGTTTAACAAGGTCGTGACATTGCAGATGTCCGTGAAAGACGACAAGTCGAGTCAAGTCAAATCAAGTTTATAGTCCGGTCAAATTAGACTAAAAAATAGTGGTAAGGTTACAAAAATTTCCACTTGGCTGAATATTGGTAGGAAACTCGAATCGAATAATTCGAAAATCCAAATTATTCGAAATTCAACAAATATTCGAAAAATTTCGAATAATCCGAAATTTCGAATAGTATCGAATTTGACTACGACGATGCATCGGAAATAAGACAAGAATTTGTATTTTGCAGATGATATCTTGAATGGGCTAGATGTCGATAGTGATCGAATTCGGATTATTCGCACACCCCTAGTATTTAGACATTTTTTATAGATAATTATCTGATCTACAATTTTTGTCTGAGCTAATTTTATGATAAAACTTACCATTTTGCTGAAAATCGCGAATAACCCGTTTTTAGGACCTTTGACCCCGAGTCAATATTTTTGCACGTGCCGGATCGATGAGGACTTTTCACATTTCCTTTATAATAGTGTATTGAACAATCCTACCAATATTCAGCCAAGTGGGAATTTTTGTAACCTTGGATGTCTAAATTGACCGGACTATTAATTGTCGAGTGTAGTAATTAATAAATTCATATGTAAAAATTTGGTAAATTTTCAATTACAGGTAGGAGCGGTACATCGCGATACCTGCACATTGGTTGAATCATTTTCCTTCGAAGATTCACATATCTCCCAACTCGCGTTAGTGAAGCGTGGTTGACTATACGTGATACTTCTACTGAGAAAATGGCTGATACATACAGTTTTACAACGGTGACAGCTTACGATCCGGTGGCCTGTTAGCTCGTCTGTATACAAGGCAATGAAAAAGCTACCATTATCCACATACTTCTTTTTTCGCTATACCTTATCCCATTTAGATGTGGTCGGCGCAATATGTCTTCTCTCTCCACTCCTTTCTATCTTTACATACATCATCTGTCACACCACAAACCATCTTTTCTTCGGCCTTCCTCTCCTCTTTTTTTATTGCCATGTAGGCAGACGAGCCAACGGCCCACCTGATAGGAAGTTGTTACCGTCGCTCATGAACCTCTGCAATGTCAGGGGGACACTGAGGGGTCGCTACCTACGACCTAACTTTAAGGACCCCCTCAAGCTTCGTTCATTATTCATTGTTCACACACTTCTAATTATTAATTATTTAAATCATGTTTGAACGTGGACAACTCATTTGTTCACGAACAGCCAAGAGATGTTCATTCCTAAACAATTGTCTTTAAAATTGATGACTACATACAATTTTAAGCACAATTTAGTTATCATATAGTTCTCTTTATAAATTGAATAATAAATCACCTTGTGTGTTTTTATTTGAGCGGTTATCGGTCTCGTCAGGATCGCGACCCGGTGACCCAGTTGCGACTCAAGTCTGAGCCAACCGCGTTCTCTACTCACTGTTTGTTTATTCAATTATCAATTTATATGATAACTTTAATATTAATTCAATTTGCAATTTGATGCAGTTGAAGACTTAATGTTTTTTTGGTAGACGTGGATTGAAATTAGAGGTTTGTTGTAAAAATAGTAAGTAAACGAAAAATAAATTTTAGTTGGTATATACGCTGACGCCTTATTTTTTTAATGACTAGAGGAAACACCGGACTTTCACTTGCCCCAGTGGGTATGTGAGAATCGGACCGCACTAAAATCTCCTACCACTCACACTCAGCGTCCGAACCCCGGCTGAGGCCCAGAAACCCAGCAATGTGCTGTGCATTGGTCTTGGCCAAGATTGTTAAGTAGTGACGAAACGTTCTAAACGCTAAACAACTCGTCGCCTCAGTGCTTGTTTGGCCAATCTGACATTTTTTACGAAAATGACTTTTTAATGCAGTATTATAAAAAATAAAAGACTGGTAAAATATATTTTTTTAAATATTCAATTCTAAAACAATAAAAATCTAATTTCAATTTTTTTCTCAACACGGCACTTAACGAAAATTCCGTGCTTGTTTGCTGTCTCCTGTAAAATTTGCTCGAGTGCAGATTGGCCAAACAAGCACTGAGGCGAGGAACTATATTCATATTTTTACCATTACCTAAGTTAATAAAATAATCACTAGTATTTACTAATGTAAGTATTCTTTAAAAAAATGCGAAAATTCCTCACTCAGTCAAATTGTTTCTTCATGAATTTCACCTGAAACTTATTTTGTAACTGCGTACAATTTCGTAAATACAGCGCTATCGGTCGACGAGTCAATAACCTTGCAATTAAAAAGAGAGAGGCTACACCTGATCCTATTGAATTAGTGTTTAAATGTTTAGAAACTATTTGAAAATATCTAAATGAGTTACCAAAAACAGGTTTTGGAAAAAAATACAAGAATAAAACGTTGAATTTAATGAAAGTTATAGTTCAATTTGTGTGAATAATGTAGAAAAAGAAATTCTCGTTTTAATAAAATTTAAAAGAATCATGATTGTTTCAGATTGAAAAACTACTCAAGTAATCCGGGAAATCTTCTAGCGATTACTAGGTGACTATTGGACAAAAAACAAACTACTAAAGTCAAAGTACATTTTAGAAAATGGACCAGGATAATTTTTTTACAGGATAAGTCATTTACTGAAGCAATTTATTTAAAGAGGTCTAATTGTATATTAAGATTTAGCAATGTTTTCGAGAGCGCATTTTTAATAGCCAATAAAGTCTAAAAATAAAATAAGCCTTTATTACTGCTAATCTTACAAATAACTAATCTAAACTATAATAAAACTAAATTACAGCTTGTCTCTCGACAAAGGCTTTCTCAAAGGACTTCCAATCTTGCCTATTCCTTGTCACTCGTATCCAAGTCGATCCAATAAAGTCTAAGGCCTGTTAATTAAACTTGCAAAATAAACTTATCCATTTTCAAATAGATCTACGATAAAAATCAGAACATTCTCCCTGACGGTTTAAAGATGACCACTTAACACCGGATGGTCCGTCATCTTCTAAATCAGTTAATCACCAGTCCGGTTTACATTTCGATCATAAATTAGCCATTTGACTAGTTTTGTGGAGCTCTGCAACGGTGCAACCTACAAAACGGGCAAATGTAACAGTAAACGCATCTACGAATCCATATTAAATGTCGAATACTTTGCAATTCTGAATTTTAACGTTAGGTCAATTGGTGTCGAGCGGGGGGCCGGCTTCGGGAGGTGTCCCGGTATCTGGCCCCCTAAGAGTACCGGGTCCACCAACACCGGACCCGAAGGGTGCTGCGCTAGGCATCAGCGCGCACCCTCTGCACCAACTACCGGGGGATGGTAAGCCGCGCTCCCCGACCCAGGCTGGTTCTGACCCGGCCTGAGCCGCGGGAGACCTTCGATCACGCCGCCCCATCTCGGCGGGCTTTGATTGGCCCGTCTACCGAGTGAGCCGGTGGTCGTTTCACCGACGGCTGCCGGTTCGACGTCCGGGGGTGACGGAGCGATACGTGAGCGACAATCGTGAACGCGTCCTGTAACCCCTACTAAACCGGATGTCGAGCGCGAGCGGCGGGAGGTTTTAGTGCGGTTCAACCCCCACATACCCCACTCGCGGGGCGCGAGTGGAAGTCCGGCGAATTCCTTTCGTCGCAAAAAAAAGGTCGTTTGGTTACTTCTGAATCATTCGTATTTGAAATTGGTAGGATTAAAGTGAGTTGAGTGGTTGAAGAGCTTGCTATACGTACGGTTGACTTGTAACTCTATATCTTAATTTGAAAAAGATTTTGTACGCAATTTTTCACAACACCATTGACTGAAAACGATGAGGGAAAATATCTTGAGGAAACTTGCGATTAAAAATAAAATAAAAAACTATTCGAAGAAATGTGAAGTCCCCAATCCGCATTGGGCAATCTCTTATTTGAGGAGATATGAGTTCAGTAGTTGGCAGTAATGGGATCGGCATCATGTTTGCCTAGACTTAGTGTGTGTTGGACCCTTCACATACCTCCGAAGAGCTGTCAAAATTTCTGCAATATGTTAGTTTCACTATGATTTCTACATTTTTAACCTAATGAGGATATGGAGGTTAAACCGCTCGGTTGGAACCCGCAACCTCCCATACAGAAGATAACTAACCGCTCTACCACCAAGTTTTACTTACAGCTAATGACTAACAACAAGCAAGAAAATTACAAGTGCCAAAATAGTATGGAACGTAGTGTATTGGATATCCGAAGAAGGGACAAGGTCAGATTGACTAAAATTAAAACAAAACCAAGTTTCAAAATGTGGAAACAGTATAGAGAAGACTTAAATGAAAATGGGCAGGACACATGATAAGAGAGGGAAAGGAAAAGTGGACCAAATTAGTGACATAGTGGTATCCTAGGAATAGTAAGAGAAGTAGAGGAAGACAATATAAAAGGTGGGAGGAAGACTTCAAGAAGATGGCTGGATCGACTTGGATACGAGTGGCAAGGAATAGGCAAGATTGGAAGTCCTTTGAGGAGGCCTTTGTCGAGAGACAAGCTGTAATTTATTATAGTTAAGATTAGTTATTTGTAAGAAAAGCAGTAATAAAGGCTTATTTTACGATTATTTTCAATTGAGCGATCCCGATATTTCGGCACTGTTTCAAGCGCCATGATCACGGGAAGACTGAGGAACTGCGGGTAGGTCATTTAAGAGCAGACAAATCTGTCTACCCTCTTTCTCGTTCGTTTGCCGGTACCACTGGAACTCGAACTCACATTTCGACATACCACACTAACAGTATCGGGTGCCACCTCAAAACTAGATATTTTGGCTTTATTTTCGTCTAACACTGGATTCCACATAAATAATTGAAAATAATCGTGGAAAGAACCCCTTTTAGAAATAGTTATTTTATTATTTTTAGCTTATTTTATTTTTAATGACTTAATGCTAGTAGTAACGAGCATATTCATATCCCACGCAAGAGTATAGAGTCGACATATTATTATATTCCATTCTTTTGTTTCGCACTATACTGAGAAATACGCAATTATAACACTTTAATTACTGAGTATGATTCTAGTTATATTGTTAGTGTACTTTGAATTTTAGGGTTGAAATAATGTATCATTTTTTTACTAGCGGGCCCGCGCAACTTCTTCTGCGTCACTCTCAATTAAAAGGTAGCTTAGATGTTCTTTCTCAGGGTCTAAAGATTGTATGTGCCATATTTCATCAAAATCGGTTGAGAAGCTTAAGCGGGAAAGAGTAACAGACATACAGACAGACAGATTTACTTTCGCATTTATAGTATTAGTAGATATTAGTAGAGATGTTACAGATCAAATTAAAATTAACTGGATTTGATTTTAAATAACACGCTCAGTTATATTTTATAACATCAAGAAAAGTTCCGGGAATAATGGTCCAGTCAATTCAGAGATTACTTGAAGTAACAAACAGACAGATAAAACGAAAAAGGATTTATTTTCCCTATATTTAATTTAATAAAAATGTGGTTGTTTGTATGTCAAACAGACCTTTTATTTTATTTATTTAGGATAATAAATGTCCCTACAAGTTAGAAATTAGCGGTAGATACCATCTATCTATCACCTACTTATTATAACTTTAAGATTATTATTTCTTAAGTATTGAAACGCCTATACAGAGTGTCACATGAATGGAAAGCATCTCAAATATCGGAGATAGGATGTTTCGCTGAAAGGAAAAACATCATTTTATTTTCGTCATTTATTAATACTGCATTCAAAGATTTTCGTAAATCGTTTGGTTTGTCTGAAAATTGAAAAAATCACACCCTGTATTTTTATACCGTCAGTCGAGAGAACAGTTAATTCATAGTTCTGCGACACCTTGTATACATATATCTTTTCTTTTTGTGTTTTATTCTGTTTAAGTGTATTCTAAGCTATGAGGGCTTATTTCAAATGCTGAAAGTAAACTACATTCCTGAAACGAACCACAGACGCGTATTTGCATATAAAATCGTCGAAGATTTATTTAAACGAATGAAACGCTTCAATGCAGGTAATTCGATTCAATGAAATAAATTTCCGGTTCAATCACGTTAGTTAACTCTCAGACGCAATTTAAATACATAAAGGTCATTTGAATTTACTTATACTTGGTTTTTAGATAGATAGAAGGTGGGTAGTGTCAGACATTACAAAAGTTCATGAACGACGGTAGCCACTTACATTCAGGTGGCCCGCTAGCTCATCTGCCTACAAGACAATAAAAAGGTAATAACTCTTTATTAAAACACTGCAATGACATAATATCACATAGAATGATAACCACTCAACTGGGAACGTCACTTTTCGCTAGATGGCGAAACTGGGGACTTCGTTCGGAATCAATACCGTGTTTGAGCCTCTTTTTGAAAACACTTTTTTTCAATAAATTTTTATTTTGATTTTAAACTAAACCTTATATTATTGTAAATCTTTATTATCAAACGACGCTGAATTGCAGTTTCAGCGTAAATATGGTATCTCCGTAAAATATGAGACGATTAAAAAATGTAAACAAAACAAGTTTTAAAATTGTGCTCAATTTTGCTCCTGCCACAAACTTGGCAAAAGTAAACAAACCAATTTTGTTGCCGATCCCAGTTGAGTGGTAAATTGTAAATTAATAAACATCAGATTTGGTGTAACAATCTTTATCAGTTTTTATCGTTTTTGTGTTTAAGTTGTAGTATAAGCAAGATCCAAAAGTAACAAAAAAAAATATTGTAGATTGTTTCTGGAAATCGAACATCAGGGTATCACTATCACAAACTAAAACTCAATCAAACGCTTACTGGAATAACAACTTAAAATGAATATTGTTAAAATTGTTAATTTTCCACGAAGAATGTAAAATGTGTCTTCTTAATATATTATATTATTCATGTTCCTTTAAATCATTGATTCCCAAAGTGGTCACGGGAGACTCGTAGGGGGTCAAAAACGGATGAAAATCCGGCGATTTCCACCAACTAAAAAAAACCTTACGAGATATCAGTAGATAAAAAATAAAAAGTAATTCACGTTCAAGCTTAAATAAAAAAAAAACCGGGGGTCCACGGGTGCCAGTCGGATGCCAAAAGGGGTCCACGGGGACAAAAAGTTTAGGAAAGCCTGCTTTCAATAAATAAATGCAAATGCAACCAAATTTAAAATTACCTATTTTTTGTTTAAATACAGGAATAATGGAGGAAAAGAAGCTCAAAGCCAACCTTTTTATTGCATGACATAAAAACGAGCCTATGGCTCGTCTGATGGTACGTAGTAACCATCGCAATGTTATGCCATCCATTCTATCATCTATTAAATAGGACTTTTCTTAAACCTCGTTTAAAGAGGGACAAGTCAACCTGTAATTTATTACCCTCGCTCAACGACCTGAAGAGGGAAGCTCTTATTTTTTGATATTAGTCAAAAGATAACGAAATTTCAATTCATTTATTTACCGTCTTCAGCCTTCAGTCAGTGACGATCACGCTCTTACAGAGTTTAATATAAACTTACGACTAAGTTTGATTAAAATGCGACCCAGTTCTCAGAGTTGGAAACATATCGATTTTCATGGCGCACTTCGAACCTTATATTTTTATAATACTTTCATGCATTTTCAACGGGTTCTTACCACGATATTTAATTAATTGAGTTCATTGACATATTATTCTTCTCGTGATCATGATAGTCCAGGTTCCCTGGTCTATTTTTGTACTTGATTACTATCAAGCTAATTTTTCTTGAGTACTTTTATTTTGATGAGACGCCCAAAAATTTCCTATACCAAACTCTCGATTGTGGTAGCTAACAGAGGTAGCAAGGATATAATATGTCGATTTGATGATTCTCAAATATTTATTACTAACCGAATTTTCTTTTGTTATATCTCAAGATAATTATCTAAATTATTTGAAAAAATATTTGTCCTACAAAATCTATGGTTGGATTAAAGAAGTCCCCTCTTTCCAACATGTATCGATAACGAGGTCATCATTAATGATTACTAACCAGCTGATTTTCTTTTTTTTTACTTAATTAACATTTATATAATTTAACAGATAAATTGTCCTACAAATTTCGTGGTACGTTATCCCAGTCCTACGCCTAAAAGTAGTAGTATACTTCCTTGATGTAAAAATAATTACTATCAAGCTGAATCTTCGTGAATAGCTTGGTTTCGATGAGTCGCCCAAAAATTTCCTATACCAAACTCTCGATTGTGGTAGCTAACAGAGGTAGCAAGGATATAATATGTCGATTTGATGATTTTCAAAAATGTATTACTAACTGGGTTTTTTTTTGTTAAATCTCAAGATAATAATCTAAATTATTCGAAAAAATATTTGTCCGACAAAATTTATGGTTAGATTAAAGAGTCCCCCTCTTTCCAACATGTATCGATAACGAGGTCATCATAAATGATTACCAACCAGCTGTTTTTTTTTCTATTTCTTTAGCGTCTCAAAAAAAATTTTGACTTTTTGGTAGATTCCACTCAACGAGAAGTTAAAAAATTAATTATCGTCAATGTAAATCAAACAAAAAATTTACAAAAAAAAAATTTGTTTGAAGAGTATGTATGCAGAATATATTCATTAAAAACAAAAAATGATCTGAACAAAGGACGGTATGAGTTATTTGAAAAAGGGTATAAAACAAAAAATGATAATGAAAAAAAATTAAAACATAAAATCGTAGGATATGATCCTTCCAGTTTGCCACCAACAAAAGAAGAATTGTTGCAACAAATTAAAAGAACTGTATTCATCTGCAATGTATGGTGTCATGCACACATGCGATGCCCCACGGAAAAATTGCCAGAAAATTTTGGATGGACAATAATTGATGGTAAATATGAATATTATTGGTTTGATGATCCCCAAAGTCCAACATTTGAAGAATTATCTTCTGACTTACAAGGTACCTATTAATACTATTGTTATTTATTGATTGATAATTCATCTATACTAATATTATAAAGAGGAAAGATTTGTTTGTTTGTATTGTATGTTTGTTTGTTTGTTTGTAGTGAATAGGCTCCGAAACTACTGGACCGATTTCAAAAATTCTTTCACCTTTGGAAAGCTACATTATCCCCGAGTAACATAGGCTATATTTTATTTTCAAAAAAATTAGGGATCGTATGAAAATATCGAATATGTAACACAAGGTGAATAATCGAAAACCTATTTATGCGTACGCTGCAAAAACTATTGACAGTAGAACAAAATGATGTAGTACGAGTTTTTTGGTCTTAGCAAGACAAACAAAAAAGTCTGCGACAGCATATATCTAACTATCCTATTTTAGTCACAATAACCGCTTTTATGTTTAGCAAAATAATATTTCGTCCCAAGATTGAATTTAACGTTAAATGAGTATCGTCATATTAACCCTTATCCAAATTAAGTATTATGTTATCAAGAGTATTAATGTAGAAGTAAATTACTTTTTGTTTTATTCCAATCGGACTTTTCGTTTAGGAGTTATGACGAGTATAAAACGCAATGAATATGTGGATTGTAAATGCTCTTCGGGCCGCGCAAATAATAATGCGACCGCATTGCGAGTACTGTTTGAACCCCTTTGTAACGCAGACGAAGTTGCGCGGGTCAGCTAGTTATTATATAAATTACTTAATTTTTTCATGTTATTACAGAGTTAGATATCACGAGTGAGGAAAGTGAAATAGATGAAGATGACGGCGAAGATTTTCAAGATTTATCAGATGAGTCTGATTTATATATACAGGGTGTTAAAATTCGATGAAACAATACTTTCACAGCAAATAGTATACTTGATGTAGAAGCCATCCACCAAGTCTGGGTTTTCTAGGCATAATATATCATAAGTTATAACTAATCAAAACTATGTGTTAATTTTCTATTAGTAGGAGTTTATTATAGTACGGAACTCTAAAATTGCGATCGGATGCGCCTGTGTGCGTGAAAATAGCATATAGATATAGCACGCTACATGTAGGTCAGGGTAGGGTTGTCAAAAATAATACAAAATAATAATTTTTCAACTTTGTATGGGAAAATAAAGTCATTATCTCCGTTTCAAAAGTATGTGTATATGATTTGAAATGTGATATAGATTAAGCCCTTAAAGTATTGTTTCACCGAGCAACAACACCCTGTATATACAGGGTGTTATGATCCGATGAAACAATACTTTAAGGGCTTAATCTATTTCACATTTCAAATCATATACACATACTTTTGAAACGGAGACGATCACTTTATTTTCCCATACAAAGTTGAAAAATTATTATTTTGTATTATTTTTGACAACCCTACCCTGACCTACATTTAGCGTGCTACATCTGTTTTCACACACACACAAGCGCATCCGATCGTAGCGCAATATTTACAAGTGACACTCAAGGTCATCGCACTCAGCGACGGCCGCAGCCGTAAAACTAAACAATAATCTAGTCCTAGTTAAGTACTAAAATCATGTGGTAAAATTACAAGTATGGTTTTTAATTGAAGAACTGAGAACTCCCTAAAAGTAATAAGTTGCATTTTTTGGTCATATACCTAATACAAAATGTCTTACATCTTTCGCTTCATTACATAAAATAAGTAAGTTTTGTCCTAATCAAATTATGTTCAATCAGTAGGCGCTGGTAATGAAATAGAATATCATTAGTAGTTTATTAGCAAGGAACCGTGTTTGCATAACCTAACATTTCGAGAAAACTACCACACCGTACCAACTTTCAGTACTTTAATTTTAAATCTTACCTACCTATCGATTCATAGTAAGTGGAAAATAAAACAGAAACAGAAATTATAACAATTTATTAAAATTTTACAAAAAAGTAGATTGCCTACTAACATTTAACCTACAGATTTATGTAAAAGTATGTACCGTATTATCGAGATATTAAGTCCGTCGATTGTTTCGATGTTCGTGTTTTAATTTTCAGTACTCATAATGATAGTTTATGCCATTTATTCAGAGGCCCCCAGTTTCAGTCAGTTGATGAAGAAATTATGAATGGTCAAACAAACGTTATGGAAAGTTTATTGTTACACTGTCACTTATGAAACGAATTTTAGCACTACACAGATAGGTTTGTAAAGCACATTTTAGCACTACACAGTTCCGAAAACACGTATAAGAAGGAAGTCTTCGTTGTTCGGAAGGCGGTCTACCGACGACGTATCGTTGTCGGTAGAGTTCGCGTCCGCCGTGGTAGCTTCCATCTGCAGCTCCAACACTTAAAAGCATGTCGTGATACTCGGCATTTAAGTATGGTGATGACGTATTTTTAGAATTGAAAATTACAGGGCAGGAATAAAATTATCCTAAACTACTTTGGACGAAATGCAAGAGTTTACTGACTGATTTTTGAATTTTAGTTTTAACTTGTACTGCAAACTTCATAAGGTGCAATTTTAGAGTTCCGTACTCTAATAACCCCTACTAATAGAAAATGAATTCGCGTGGCTAATAATATTGTTAACTGACAATTGTATTCACATCTTACATATGAAAATCTAATAGGTACTGTAGGTACATGATTTGGTGTAAAGTACTTTATTTGTTGTAAAAATTTTAGGGTGGGTGATATGCACTCAATTTTTTCGTCGAGCGTTAATCGAACCCCATAATATCATCGATTGACGAAAATGATTTGTTTTAATTTCACTCATTCCAATTTAAAAAAATAAAACAAAAAAATACGACGGAACCATTCAAATTTGTTTGCCGATATTTATTTATTTATGGGCGGATACCATTTCACATTGACCCTAATAATAAACCAATCATAGAAAATCGGCATTTTACAAAAATATAATCTTTCCAATGAGGAGATAGCGCTTCGTTTTAATGTCTTATGTTTAGCCGAAATTTCCTTTGACGGAACCGACTCAGTCCACGTGGACTTGCAGTCGGAGAATCAAAATAGGCATAGAATAAACACATACAGATGTGTCGGTAGTATTCAAAAAATATTATGTATTATTATTAACAAATTTTCGTAATTTCAGAACATGCTCATACAATTTAAAAACTAATTTCTTGTTTTAAATAGTTGGAATTGTGATGTCTTCTCTAAAATAACGAGTTCTGTTGAATTAAATACCTTTAAAATAAATCGTTGTGTTGTTCGTTGAGACAAAAATTTGTAGATTTGTCTTTAAGCCCCTAACAATATTATACCGAATAGTTCTTTTTTTAATTAAATAATATGACCATGCCAATATTTTGTAATAACGTAGAAAAAAAACAATAAACTTTGGGCGGTAGTAAGATAAACATTTATCATCAGGTGGGTGAAGACTAGTATGCTTTCCTTGCAAAAAAAAATGTATCCTGTTTAGAATGTGATTTTTGTCCCGTGTATTATTACAATATTCTATGATACAGGAGGTGACTAGCCGGCTTAAGTCTTTAGTTGTTGGTGTAGGTCAGTATGGTAGGGTTGATCACGCGCCAATCCACACGGAGTTTTGATTAGTTATAACTTATGATATATTATGCCTAGAAAACCCAAAGTTGGTGGATGGATTCTACATCAAGTATACTATTTGCTGTGAAAATATTGTTTCATCGGATTATAACACCCTGTATAAATATATATTATATACATATAAGTATATATGTATAAATACACATATTGTACCTAGGTATCTAAAAAACAAAATTATTTAAATTTAAAAAACATTTTTTCACTGTATCTCAGGTTACAAATAGGAAAACTAAAAAATTAAAATTTTTGTCGGACTAGTGATACATACCTGTTTTCTTGTAGGACGTTGTTTCATTTGGGTAAAGAACACACTAACCTATTATATAAAATTTTTGTCCTACAGTTAGTAAAGAGAAAAATGGTCTTGTGGTATTAACAATGTCTGAGCATAGGACCAGGGTAACGTACCACGAAATTTGTAGGACAATTTATCTGTTAAATTAAATAAATATTAATTAAGTAAAAAAAAAAAATCAGCTGGTTAGTAATCATTTATGATGACCTGGTTATCGATACATGTTGGAAAGAGGGGACTTCTTTAATCCAACCATATATTTTGTAGGACAAATATTTTTTCAAATAATTTGGATAATTATCTTGAGATATAACAAAAGAAAATTCGGTTAGTAATAAATATTTGAGAATCATCAAATCGACATATTATATCCTTGCTACCTCTGTTAGCTACCACAATCGAGAGTTTGGTATAGGACATTTTTGGGCGTCTCATCAAGATAAAAGTACTCAAGAAAAATTAGCTTGATAGTAATCAAGTACAAAAATAGTCCAGGGAACCTGGACTATTATTGCAATGTGTCGTTTGCCGTTATTTTCATTTTCATATTTGATTTTAACTGTTTTGTAGGCGGCAGCAGTATATTAGGAGGTAAAGTGACTGCAATAGCGTGTGAATCCAGTGGAAGGATGTTTTGGGCGGCCAATGATAAGGTAAAGATTACATAAATACATTTTAATACAACACATACATAAACACTCATAGAAAATAGTTGTTCTCCGTTTTTTTATTTATCTACTACTCTCTATCTCATCAGCACTAATTTCTATAAACGTTATTTTAAGTTTTCCGCTCTTTATGCAGAATATGTTCTATATTATTATCTGTGCATGTTTGCGTGCATTTCTATTGTACATGAACCGATTTCGATAATATTTTTTTCTTAGAACTCTCACATAATCTCTATTCTAACTAGGACTATTGTATGGTCAGGGTGTGATAGTGAGCTATCGTCTGGAGGGTGCGGGCGGAGGGCTGAGTAAGCTCCGTCGTTTCAGCGTGGGAGGCGCCGTCACCTGCCTCAGCTGGAGTCCCTGGCTGGCGAGGCACCCTGCCTTGCTTGTTAGCGCTGCTGATAACTCGCTATGCTTGTTCAGGTATTTACACACGTTTGTATTGGAATAATCTGTGGTAGTTTTATAGATAGAAGTAGATGACCACTTGATATATTATGTTCTAGATATCGTTTGGACACAAGATAACGCTCTTGCGCAAAATGCTCTCCAAACTTAATAAGAAAAATCAAATAGCAATTTTGGCATAGTTGTGTCCGTCCATAATTTAAAATATGGACAACACAGCATGAATTAAAAACATCGCCTGGTCTCACGTGTCTCACATCCGTTACTATCAGATGTCGAACGATGATCGTTTTGCATGAATTTGACATATTTTAAGTGACATTTACTAAGACTTTCAACCATATTCTTTGGTTAAATCATGATGTTCATTAACTCACACCCTGTATAATTGATACCTAGAATAATAGATCGCGAAGGTGGTCTATCTCTAAAGAAGCGTTTCGACGTGTCCCACCGCCACTGCGCCGTGCGCTCGACGTTCTGTCCGCTGATGTCGTTCCGACGCGGCGTGTGCGTGGTCTCCGGCAGCGAGGACTCTTGTGTATACTTCCTCGATATTGAAGGACACAGTGACAACCCTGTCGTTAATAAACTGCAAGGTAAGAGAAACCAGGAAAGCTCTAGAGGCCACCTTCTTACCCCAAAATGAACGAAGTTACTGGGTGCAGACAGTGCACCGGTCATTGTGACGAGGTTTGAGGGGGAAGCCTACGCCATCAGTGGATGTCTATATCTGATGATGTTGATAATCAAGTCTATTTTAGTTTTTTATCTTATTGTAATGAAATCATCTAATAACCCAGGCAAAATATTTTGTGTTAAAAGGATGCGATGTAGTCCTTCCTATTTAAGTCTGCGTTAATCTTATGAACTCTTTTAAATATCATCAGCTCCTTTGGTCGTTGTTATGATCCAGTAAAATTTTGCTTTTTACTTTTAGGCACATCTTTTATATTTTAATTCCAACATCAATATAAAATTTTACTATCCATAACTTACATATGTTCGAAAAACTGCTTAAATATTTGGACCTGGTCCACGAGGTGACCGACATGTGGCGTGTTGTGACTAGAGATGCAACGAATAGTTGTTCGGCCTGATACCGGATATTCGGCCTGACCACTAGCCGAATATTCGGTATCCGGCCGCCGAATATTCGGCCCGCGGTGTGATACCTAAATTTTGAGCTGAAGATATTAATTTTATTAAATTTTTATAGGTACATAATAATTTTCAAACCTTTGGTGGATTTTCAACATTAAATAATTTATCTTATCATTCATTTCTTTATTTACTTACTAGCTGCCCCACGCAACTTCGTCTGCGTCGAAAAAATAAAAAAAAAATAGGGATGGACTACCCCTAACATTTAGGGGGATGAAAAATAGATGTTGGCCGATTCTCATAGATACCGGATAAGCACAAAAAATTTCAACAAAATCGGTCAAGCCGTTTCGGAGGAGTTCAAGTTCGAACACCGTGACACGAGAATTTTATATATTAGATTTATAACATTATATTTTTAAAAAACCTTTACAAAATAATAAAATCTAAGAATAGCATTTGAAAAATAGAGGCAGGCGGAATCTACGACCCAAGCCCAAATAATTAATTTATTGTAATAAGTTTAATTTCGTAAAGTTAAAGCTTCAATTACATCTGTGTCATTATTAGATTCCATTCATAAAATCTTCCAAGTGTCCACTACTATCCGGTATCCGGCCGGATAGTACACTACTATCGATAGAGTATTAATGTAGAAGTAAATTACTTTTTGTTTTATTCCAATCGGACTTTTCGTTTAGGAGTTATGACGAGTATAAAACGCAATGAATATGTGGATTGTAAATGCTCTTCGGACCGCGCAAATAATAATGCGACTGCATTGCGAGTACTGTTTGAACCCCTTTGTAACGCAGACAAAGTTGCGCGGGTCAGCTAGTTATTATATAAATTACTTAATTTTTTCATGTTATTACAGAGTTAGATATCACGAGTGAGGAAAGTGAAATAGATGAAGATGATGGCGAAGATTCTGAAGATTTATCAGATGAGTCTGATGAAGATTAACTTTTTATATATATATTATATATATATATATATAAGTATATATGTATAAATACACATATTTTTGTACCTAGGTATCTAAAAAACAAAATTATTTAAATTTAAAAAACATTTTTCCACTGTATCTCAGGTTACAAATAGGAAAACTACAAAATTACAATTTTTGTCGGACTAGTGATACATACCTGTTTTCTTGTAGGACGTTGTTTCATTTGGGTAAAGAACACACTAACCTATTATATAAAATTTTTGTCCTACAGTTAGTAAAGAGAAAAATGGTCTTGTGGTATTAACAATGTCTGAGCATAGGACCGGGGTAACGTACCACGAAATTTGTAGGACAATATATCTGTTAAATTAAATAAATATTAATTAAGTAAAAAAAAAAAAATCAGCTGGTTAGTAATCATTTATGATGACCTCGTTATCGATACATGTTGGAAAGAGGGGACTTCTTTAATCCAACCATAGATTTTGTAGGACAAATATTTTTTCAAATAATTTAGATAATTATCTTGAGATATAACAAAAGAAAATTCGGTTAGTAATAAATATTTGAGAATCATCAAATCGACATATTATATCCTTGCTACCTCTGTTAGCTACCACAATCGAGAGTTTGGTATAGGAAATTTTTGGGCGTCTCATCAAAATAAAAGTACTCAAGAAAAATTAGCTTGATAGTAATCAAGTACAAAAATAGACCAGGGAACCTGGACTATGACGTTTGCAACAACGTTGAAATATCGAGACAACTCAATTGATTAAATATCGTGGTAAGAACCCGTTGAAAATGCATGAAAGTATTATAGAAAACCGCGAGTGTCTGAATAAGCTTATATTAAATAATGTTTTCGAAGTAGAATCGTGATAATTTTAATTTCATATGATACTTTTAGGTGAGTGAATTCTTTTGCCGTTATGAGTCTAGAAGTTTTGGATTTACATTGTAATGTAATCAAGGCGAATTATAAATTGGTGGTTTTCTTAAAGTACGATTTTTATGTCAAACTTTACAGAACAAATGTGTTGAAAAATGAAAACCTTTGTTATTTTCTTGAGTATCTATTTAAAGAAATGAAATGAAATAATTTTATTTCGACGTCAACGAAAGTTCATTATGCTTGGTGTGAAGGCTACCATTAGTTCGTTATCATCGTCCTGAGAAGAACTGACATCTCAACTCAGCGGGCATGTCATTTTTTGTTTTTTTTTCTTGAAATTTTTTTGAATTTTAACGAAAGCTTCATTCCTACTTAGAGCAGTTATTTAGGAAATTTACTACCTCTCCTTTACAAAAGATTTTTCACTTCGGCTTCAATTAATAATTATAATATATCTAGCGATGACAAATTTCTTACAAGTTTATTCTTAGATTCTTATGTAAATATTTAATTCCCTTTTAAAATGTGTTGATTTCAAATTATTATAAAATTAGTACAATTACAAATAATATACTCGTGTGTGGCTGCCAAAAGGACCTAAATTGATAGGATGATTGGGATAGATAGAATGGTCCGTTAGCTCGTCTGTCTACAAGGCAATAAATAAATAAAAACAACACCACTAGACAAAAGCCAATTTTGGTCAATTCCAATTTCAGTATATTTATACAGCCCGTGTCGCACGTCATCATGCATGTTTTATGACGATACGACCGTTTTTCAGTTCGTTCCTGTTCAATTTACATTTGGGTTTATTTTGCATTTAACTTGTGAGCTGCGAATTTTCATCTCTATAAACAAATTTTCTATTTGTACAAAATCCTATTGTATTTTTGATGCAGAAATAATAGGTTTTCCATTCCATTTCAAATCATAATATTTTTTGTGTGGTTAAGAATTCTAATTTCAAACTAATTTTATTAAACATGGAATTATTTTTTAAAAGTAGTCATTTGTTTAATTTTCATTTCATTTCACGTAGACGACATCGCAGCAGCTAGTATATGTACCTGTACCAACCCATTACTGCCCACTGTTGGGCTCAGGTCACCTCAGAAGAGGGAGGGAGGAAGGCTAGTAAAGGGTGGGCAATCTAACGTTTGCATTTTGGACTACTGTTTATTTAGAGAATGACAGCTCAAATGTCATTCAATTTGTGTTCATAATTTAGTTAAAGGTTTGACATTTACGAAATGGGACGTTTTCGGTTCGCCCAATGGGCAGAAGATCGTTTGGCCGAAGATGACCATTTTTACCGAAAAATCGTCTTTTCAGATGAAGCCCATTTTCACCTCGGAGGCTCGGAGGATGTCAATAAGCAAAATTGTCGCATCTGGGGGTCGGAAAATCCACACGTCACCAGCCAATGCACCCACAAAGAGTTACGGTTTGGTGTGGGTTTTGGTGCGACGGCATCATTCGAAAATGAGCAAGGAGCCGCCGTTACTGTGAATGGCGAGCGTTACCGTGCCATGCTCAACGAATTTTTGTTTCCAAAAGTTGAAGAGTATGACATGGACGACATTTGGTTTCAACAGGATGGCGCAACATGCCACACAGCCAACATGACAGTCGAACTTTTGGAAAATGCAAACTTTATATGGCCCTTATAATTATAAAATTTAAAGTAAGTAAAATTTCCTTCCTTTGTAGCGCAACTCAGCTATTCCAAAACAAATATAACCATACACGACACTAACACACATGTACAACACACATACACACACTACCGTTTTCATGATATGAAATCGGTTCGTTCGTCTCGCAGAGGTACCTGTTAGGAATTTTAATCGTCCCCTCTGACGGTTTGGAGCTATATCTTTTGTTCTTTAGACTTACAATTAATATGTCGTGTTCTTGTCCTTAAATATGTAGTAAGATTAAATTATTTTAGAACTATATTGTAGTATCTTTGAAGTGGATCGTACAATTACTTAAACTAATAAGTTTATGTCAAATGAATTAAAAGTAAAAAAAGCTTTTTAAATATAAGCTTTCTGTAGGCGACTGAATGTTAACAAACATTATAAAGGCAAAGGTACTAGCGAGTAAAGCTCCACCTATAAATAGTTTTATTAAAATTGATTAAAACCTCTTTTGTAAAATACTTTTTAAATGTAAGGTTTATGTTGGCGCGCTTTTTTTAAATTTCGAATTCGTGAACATTGTATAATTCAGATTGCGTTATGTTTTTTGCTCTAAGTTTTATTGTTTTAATAAATTTTCTTGTTCTGAAGTTTTTCTTTGCACTGGCAGCTTTTGGTTTCCTATACTTTCTAAATTTTAGATATCATCAGATCAGCTGCATTGTAGCCATATTATTGTATTGTCTTGCGATATACATATTTATTAGGGATGTTGCGAATATCGACTTTTGAAAATATCGGATGCGGATGCAAATCTATTTTTTTTTAGTTGGTGGAAATCACAGTGTGGGAGTTGAACCGCACTAAAACCTGCAACCGCTCGCACTCAGCAACCGAACCCCGGCTGAGGCCAGAACCCAGCACGGGGTTATGAGGGACGGCGCGACGCGTTACGCCATCGGCACTCTTTCTCGTCGCGCGGATGCGAATCTTAGCCTTTTTAAGGATAGGTTCAAGGTTTTTTTACTGACAAGTCATCTGCATCTTCATAAAGTCATTATCAATACATAGTATAAAACAAAGTCGCTTTCGCTGTATGTATGCTTAGATCTTTAAAACTACGCAACGGATTTTGATGCGGTTTTTTTTAATAGATAGAGTGATTCTTAAGGAAAGTTTGTATGTATAATAAATGCATAATATAGTAGAGAAACACTGATAAATTTAAAAGGTTTCTAATGTGATGTCGTAAATAAGCACGTTTTTTGCGCTTATATTGCAAACGCTGGCTGAACCCTACGAGATAGACCAAAATAATGTACTACAGTATTGTTCACCTTAAAAAGTTCAACAAAAAAGTCCGCGATGGTATATGTCTATCTCTTAGGGATAACCCAGCATAACCATTTTTATTCTTTACTAAAAAATGGTTATTTACGAAGTGATTTTAAACAATACAGCATTAATCCTTATCCAATTAAGTACCTTAAATAAATTGTGCATTTATTATAGATCAATATGCTTTTTACAGCATGTAATTTAAGTGAATATTACCGAAGATATTACAAATTTAAAATGCAGGGTCGTAGTTGTTTGCGCCGGGCGGCGCGTGCCTATATAGGCTACAATTCTTGAACCCCTTTGTAACGCAGACGAAGTTGCGCGGGTCATCTAGTAATTTATAAAGAGGTGTCCTCCGAAGAGGGAAAGAGAGGAAGAACTCAGCAGTAATGGGTTGTTACACTACATTTTTCTTCAACGTTTTCAACCATTGTCTAATATTTAATTGGGAAACTAGGTTGGTCATTTTTCCATGCGTAACCCAAGTAGGTGTTGAATAATAACTTGTTGTCGTTTCTCGAGAAAAATATTTACTTTCCTAAACATATTTTCCTGGCGTATATTTCACGGAAGGTGGTATGATCCGGTCCCTTTCCGAGAAAACATGCTTATGTAATGTTTTCCACCGAATTGAAAATTAGGTATTTGTTTTGTTATTTATTAATTCTCGGTAAATATGAGGAAAATTGATTTCGAAAAAAAACATAAATAACAGGTAAGTTAGTAAGGAAAAGTTTCAAGTACCTGTTTACTACATGGAGCTTTTAATAGTGGTTGAAGTGCTTGCCTTCCGTGCGTGAGGTCGCGGGTTCGAACCGGCTGACTTGTGAAAGGTTTATGTGCAATTTATCATAACACCACTGACTCAAAACTGTGAAAGAAAACGTCGTGAGGAAATCTGAATATTGGAAAATAATTTCAAAATTCCTTCGAAAATATTTGAACTCTCCAATCCACATTAGACAAGCGTGGTGGACTATGCTTCATCCCTCCTTTAAGATCTTAATTGGTTATCACAAAAAAAGCCTCAAAACTTATTAAAATTTCCACTGAAACATTCCACAACTCAAAATGTCAGTACTGCAGTGATGACGTCATTTGCGCTCGGACATTCTAACGTCAGAGAGAGCACAGTTTAACTTATACATTGTAGCGTTGTAGAAAGGTAATGACGATTTTATTATCACTAGAAAGTGGTGTTTTTGATTATTACGTAGGTACCAGGTACCTATATAATATGAACAACAGTCAACAACTGCCTTAACACGTTCGCTGCTAAACGAGGCCTAAATGATCCCCCCTGCAACTTTCGTCGCCATCTGGTCATGGTGCGGGCCGATAACACCTCGTGTTAAGGTGGGATCTCCTCTTCGTAAAAAATGTTTATTATTACAAAAGTTCGCTGTTTTTTCTAGATTTTAAGTAATTTTAATTTTAAATTATTCAATTATACGACACTAGAAGAGGGGGGAGGAAGAGAAATAAATATAACATAAGCGGTTGAAGGTTTATGTGAACGACAGAATGAACCCGGTACAGGCTTTCGTGTACAGACATGATCATAGTAGACAAACACGTGTAAAATCCTGTATATAACAAACTTAACTTGAAAGTAAATAACTCTTATGTACGAATCATGTCTGGACATGAAACCTCGCTTACACGTGTCACGCACAAGACGCACCCTATTGGAGAACAGCGAAACGAAAACGTGGTCGTATGGGTGATCGGTCGGACACTTAGCTCAAACGCGTCATAGGTCGTAGGTTCTAGTAAGATGAATTTTAGCCCTGAATCCAACTGGAATGCGGCCAAAACCCTGGGAGACCTTCCTTTTATATTTTTTAGTTGTATTTAACCAATTTAGATTGTTTTTTGCTTATTTTTAGTTCTTAAAACCAACTTAGAGTCATTGAGGTCTCCCAGGGACAAAACATGCATGATTCAGGGCTGAAACAGTTTAATTTATGTGTATTTAGGTTAATTCTAGTATATAACGATGATTTATAGTAAATATATAATGTAGTTTTCGTTTAAATGAGAAAAAACGTTTGTCAATTTTATAAGTAAATTTATAGCGAGATTATGTAAAATTTATGTTCAAAACTAATATTATTAGAAAGGTTTATATAAAATCTAATTAGAATAAACACTAGAAATGTATAATATCAAGTAAATAAGAAAATATTGAAGTAAATATGTATCGAGCATACTAGTTACGTCATACGCGGCGGCCCAAGCGCGACTGAGCGCAGGGCGACGGGGGCCCCGCGTATTTATATCGGAGGGCCCGTTACGGGCATATGTGAGCATGTTAGAGATAAGATCACATATGTAACATGTAGATTAAGATAAATAATGACATGTACAAAAGGAAAATAAATGATTAATTGTGTGGTATTTTTATTATGGTCAAATAAAGATGCGAATCCTAGCGGGGGTGAGGTGTGCGCGGGGAGTGGGGGTGGCGAAATCTGGCTATAAAAACGGGGCCGGTTTCGCCGTATCGGAAGAGGTTCTCGAGATTTCCCTCTCACCGGAACAGAAGAAAAGAAGAACAGAAGAAAAGAAGAAAGCCTTGAAGAGGCCGAACCCCTGCCGCCCCGCACCCCGAACCCCTGCCAGGCCGCAGTACTGAAAAAAGGCGTTTCATTTGAAGAATCCCTGCTCCTGTTCTCCTCGGCGGCACCGTCCCGTGCTCCGGTCAGACACAACTACATCAGAGCTATCGAGAAGGTGGAGCTGTAACCCGAACCGGCCGTCCTAGCATCAATTACAGTCCACTGCTCTCCGGCCAGAGCTCCACCCCGTTCATTCTGGTCCTAGTCGAGCCGGATCACGGAAACCCGTCCGCCAGGGTCAACGACGCTGCCCGCCGAACAGCCGCCACGTGGTTCATCGAAGCGACGCCGTCCGCCACGTGGTAGTGAAGATCATCGAGCAACAACGCCAGCCGACACGTGGTTCAAGAAGCGACGCCGTCCGCCACGTGGTCGTGAAGAATTTGTGAAACAGTGAAGCGACGCTGCTCGCCGAAGCGACGCCGTCCGCCACGTGGTTTTGAAGAAACACGTGGTCAGCGAGCACCGACGCCATCCGCCACGTGGTTCAAGAAGCGACGCCGTCCGCCACGTGGTCGTGAAGAATTTGTGAACAGTGAAGCGACGCTGCTCGCCGAAGCGACGCCGTCCGCCACGTGGTTTTGAAGAAACACGTGGTCAGCGAGCACCGACGCCATCCGCCACGTGGTTCAAGAAGCGACGCCGTCCGCCACGTGGTCGTGAAGAAACAGTGAACAGTTTCGTGAATAGTGAACAGTTGTGTGAATAGTGAACAGACGCTGCCCGCCAAAGCGACGCCGTCCACCACGTGAATTTTGAAGAAAACACGTGGTCAGCGGGCATCGACAGCATCCGCCACGTGGTTTATTGAAGCGACGCCGTCCGCCACGTGGCTGTGAAGAGAAAAACGTGGTTTAAGAAGCGACGCCGTCCGCCACGTAGTTCTGAAGAACGCATGATCAAACTTGTGAAGTTTTTGTGAACAGTGAAAAGTTTTTGTGAAAAGTGAAAAGACGTTGCCCGCCGAAGAGACGCCGTCCGCCACGTGGTTTTCGAAGAAAACACGTGGTCAGCGAGCATCGACGTCATCCGCCACGTGGTTGTGAAGAATTCGTGAAAAGTTTTGTGAATTAGTGAACAAATCGGTGAATCGTTAAGCAACAGAGCCTGTGACACGTAGCCGAACGGGGAAAGAGACCCCAAACGAAATGATGAAGAATTAAGATCGTGAAGTGTTCAAGAATAGATGATGAAACGTTCGTGAAGAATTATTGCATAACAGTAAAGAGTCGAAGAGTTTGTGAAGAATCTGTGAAGTTTGTAGTGTTGGTGAAGCTTGTGAAGAGTAAGTGAAGTTTGTGAGAAAATCCTGGTGAAATTGGAAGACATGGACAGCCCTTCGAGAATGTCAGCGTACTACGAAGACCTGTCTGCACAATACGCAGAGTGCGAATTGGAGGAGTTAGATATATGGGAACAACTCTTACTACTACAACTTCAACAAGAGGAGCTCAATCTTGAAGCTCATTTAAGAAAAAGGGAATTGCGGAAAGAACACTTCAAGGAATCTGAAGAGAGGGAACCGACCCCTCACGTGGATAGGACGTGGCCGGGAGAAGAAGAACCGCCACCTCCACAGCTCGCGAAAGTGCAAAGTGAAAGTCTGGTCAACAGGGGACCAGCACCGGAAGAACACGGGGCACGAGCAGGGCACGGACGCTCACTCGCGCTTGAAGATAGAAGCCAGGCGGGGCATGGAAACTCGTCTGCGTGTATGGAACGTGTGTGTACAGGAAATGAAGAAACGAGGGAACATTCGCGAGCAAGTACATCGAGGCACATGAAGAGGATGTCTCACAGGGAAATTGAAAAGGAAATAAGGCAGGCAGAATGGGCCGCCACCGAAGATACGATGAGCACACCGAGGTGCATCCGAAGGTCACCCCGGCTGAATGGAAGATATGAGAAAATGGTTTGCGAGGAAGAGTTCACTACGCAAAGCATCCGAACGAAAAAAGGAATAAAGAATGAAGAAAATCGAGCGATACAGAAATTGGGTACTCCAAGCGAAGAAGAGCACGTCGACGCGGGCGCCCGCGGGACGGCGCAACGAGGCCAGGCGGACATATCGGATTCGTCTGCGCACTCACAAGAAGAACGTGGCCCGACGATCATGACGGAGTCGTCGGCACGTTCATCGATGGGACGGAGCCCGGTGCGAGAGGAGACATCGGTACATCCCATCATCGACGTTGCTACAGCAGAGAGGAAGGAGGCCAAAGACAACAGGAGGATCTTGGCAACAACGGAGGACACCCACGGAAGTATCAACAGAGAACGGTGTACGAAGAAAGTGAGTTCCTGTACCGGCGGGAGCGCGAAGGACCTCCCCCGGGAGTTCGAGATGCAACGAAGCGAGAAACAAGTAAGAAACAACGCGTATGTGAAACTCGGGACAACGGACGATGAGAAAATAATATTAAATAAACAAAAGTGTATGAAGACGGTGAATCCCTTTACCGGCGGGAGTGCGAAGGACCTCCCACATGAGTTCGAGATGCAACGAAGCGAGAAACAAGACGACACGTACGTGTATCGAGGGAAAACTGATGATGAAAAAATAATGTTGAGAGAACAAGGCATGAAACAAGTGGCTCCCTCTACCGGCGGGAGTACGGAAGACCTTCCCCAAGGAACGGACGGACGAACCCCGGAAGCGTGTGACACATCAATCTATGAAAACATGACGTCATCGCAAGACACAACAATGAAGATACATCGCGAAGGAGAGAAGACTATTTCCCACACCGGCGGGAGAGGAGGACTTCTCAGAAACATCAAAACGGCGCCACTGAAGGACAAGTGCGAAACGATCGAGGTCCGCGGGAAGTTACGTGAAGGACGCGCGCCTAAGAAAAGACTGGACTCGACAGTGACGTCATCCCTAAACACATCACCGAGACGCAAGCGCAAGAAAGATATGGTTTACGAAAGCAGCTCAAATGGAATATTGTGTAACACGCCAGTGAAGGTACACGCGCCGAAACCTGGTTGCCCTATAATAGAGATAACGCCGAACAACGGACGAGCACCGAAGGAACGACCCGCAAACACGAAGCGAAAAGGTCAACGGTCCTCGAAGAAAAAGTTGAGAATTCGTGAGAAACGCAAGACTGTTGCAGCACATGCGAAGCCGTTCCGCGATCGTCGAGCGACACGACTCACTTATGCTCAGCGAGGCTGCGATCGTCGAGCGACACGACTCACTTACGCTCAGCAGGGCCGCAAACCACTCGAGGTCAAGAACTACAGTTCCGTACCGGCGGGAGAATTGACAACTCGTGACAGCGTTAACAAAGAGACTCTTCTCAGACAGAGAGCGAAAACTGTGAAGACGCTTACGTCATCATGCCCGTACAACTTAAGATCAAAACGAAGAAAAACATGTGAAGCTCAAACGGAATACCCCGACTCGAAAATGAAACAAGTGATTGAACACCTACGATATCATTGGAAATGGAAATATAAACGAAGAACATCAGAAATAACGAACGAAATGCAAGTGCACAGAGAAAAGTGTCGCACTTACAAACAGAGGGGCGTCCGCCGGCTCAACGCGGAACCACTTCGCTTCTCCGCCGCACGCCGTCGAAAGAAGAAAACGCTAACAAAAAACTTTCTTCCAAACCTATCTAGCAAATCCACAACCGACGGGAGGGCCCTGGACGCTGCCCTACGGAGGAGGACCGCGAGCGGGTTCTCTCCGACGACCCAGCCCCAGCTGCCTGTGACACAGACGATACAGGCAGCGACTGCAGCATGGGGGCCGTCGAGCGTGGCCTATGACGAGGTTAAGGCCACACCAGCACACGCCGACAGCAGACTGGTGCCGCAGATCCAGTGCTCCGCGACGGGATCATCATGTCGTGACGTCGCGCGTGAAGTCATCTCCACCACGGGTGTCGAGATCACGTCAGCCCGCGCTGATGACGGACTATGGATGCGAATCATCCAAAATGTGTGACAGTGCGTGTAGTGAACATTGAACTCGTAAATAAATAGACAGTGAAATAAGTGTGTGATCGATATATAAAAACGTATAGACATTAAGTGTATAGACTTTAAGGTTAAAGACATTGTTTAGAATATAGGTATAAGTGCATAGACCATGCGCTGCGAGAAATAGTGTAAAGACGAAACAGTTTAAAGACAGATAAACAAAGTAGTGAACCAGGTGAAACAGTAAAACATAAAAGTGTAAAGTGTAAAAAACTGAAATAGTGAATCGTGTTATCAGCGATAATCGAGTAAACAGTGAACCCTCAACCAACAACGGTCTGGTGACGTCCAACAGCCAACTGTATACCACGTCCTGTGAGTACTAGTGCGCGCTAACACAATGAGCGCCCTCCAACACCTGACGGATGCACTCTGAAACATCAAGTACGCTTGGGGTCAATGACCTGACCGACCTGTGTGACCCCGACGTGCCTAGCAACACATGACGCAAAGACGAGTGACAGCCGTGGACTCCGGGAAGGATGGCGAGACGAAGGTGGTGGACGTCGCCACCAGCAGCGGGCGAGTCCTACGAAGGCCGACAAAGAAGATCGTCGTTCAGCCAGTGGGATCGCATGGCGCGACGGCGGGAGAAATGTGAACGACAGAATGAACCCGGTACAGGCTTTCGTGTACAGACATGATCATAGTAGACAAACACGTGTAAAATCCTGTATATAACAAACTTAACTTGAAAGTAAATAACTCTTATGTACGAATCATGTCTGGACATGAAACCTCGCTTACACGTGTCACGCACAAGACGCACCCTATTGGAGAACAGCGAAACGAAAACGTGGTCGTATGGGTGATCGGTCGGACACTTAGCTCAAACGCGTCATAGGTCGTAGGTTCTAGTAAGATGAATTTTAGCCCTGAATCCAACTGGAATGCGGCCAAAACCCTGGGAGACCTTCCTTTTATATTTTTTAGTTGTATTTAACCAATTTAGATTGTTTTTTGCTTATTTTTAGTTCTTAAAACCAACTTAGAGTCATTGAGGTCTCCCAGGGACAAAACATGCATGATTCAGGGCTGAAACAGTTTAATTTATGTGTATTTAGGTTAATTCTAGTATATAACGATGATTTATAGTAAATATATAATGTAGTTTTCGTTTAAATGAGAAAAAACGTTTGTCAATTTTATAAGTAAATTTATAGCGAGATTATGTAAAATTTATGTTCAAAACTAATATTATTAGAAAGGTTTATATAAAATCTAATTAGAATAAACACTAGAAATGTATAATATCAAGTAAATAAGAAAATATTGAAGTAAATATGTATCGAGCATACTAGTTACGTCATACGCGGCGGCCCAAGCGCGACTGAGCGCAGGGCGACGGGGGCCCCGCGTATTTATATCGGAGGGCCCGTTACGGGCATATGTGAGCATGTTAGAGATAAGATCACATATGTAACATGTAGATTAAGATAAATAATGACATGTACAAAAGGAAAATAAATGATTAATTGTGTGGTATTTTTATTATGGTCAAATAAAGATGCGAATCCTAGCGGGGGTGAGGTGTGCGCGGGGAGTGGGGGTGGCGAAATCTGGCTATAAAAACGGGGCCGGTTTCGCCGTATCGGAAGAGGTTCTCGAGATTTCCCTCTCACCGGAACAGAAGAAAAGAAGAACAGAAGAAAAGAAGAAAGCCTTGAAGAGGCCGAACCCCTGCCGCCCCGCACCCCGAACCCCTGCCAGGCCGCAGTACTGAAAAAAGGCGTTTCATTTGAAGAATCCCTGCTCCTGTTCTCCTCGGCGGCACCGTCCCGTGCTCCGGTCAGACACAACTACATCAGAGCTATCGAGAAGGTGGAGCTGTAACCCGAACCGGCCGTCCTAGCATCAATTACAGTCCACTGCTCTCCGGCCAGAGCTCCACCCCGTTCAGTTTAAGTGCGGTTCAACACCCACATTTCCCCTATTTCCTCTAACTTTAAAAAAGAAAACGACTAATAGCCATTACTACAAAACATTTCAAAATCTCTTCAATAGATCCATAGATCTACAACGTCACAAACATCAGGACATTCATCATCATCATCAGCCTATAAACGTCCACTACTGGAAATAGGTCTCCCCAAACTTCGCCACATCGACCGGCCCTGCGCTATCTGCATCCAGTGACCTCCCGCGATCTTGACCAGGTCGTCGGTCCATCTAGTTTTTTTTTATTTTTTTATTGCATGATAGATAAACGAGCCTACGGCCCACCTGATGGTAAGCGGTCACCGTCGCTCATAAACCTCTGCAATGCCAGGGCAATGAGGGGCTGTTATCTATCGCCTACCGATATAGGACTTTTCTTAAACTTCGTTTAAAGAGTGACATGTCATAGCGCTCCGGGAACACCGCGGATGGGAGTCCATTCGAAATCGGAATGGTACGGGGCAAAAATGATCTTCTGAAGCGAACCGTGGAAGATCGCAGCGGTTCCAAGTAAAGGTGGTGAACCTTGCCAAGTGGGAGGTCTATCCACGTTGCGCTTGCCGGTTCGTGGCCGCCACTCCAGAACTTTTACGACATTTCACGACATTACAATACTAATACAGATTAATTCTACGAAACTGAATCTCAACTTCAATTTGCTTACATACATGGTATACATGTATTATATTCATGACATTGTAATCCCTGCCGGATACACAGATACATCGTAATTGAGCAGTGTGGTGCGCAATTTACACAATTATTGCGTCATCTCTAGTATTAATAATAACTTACAATGTTGACAACTACGTTCATATGTTTATAGCCTTGAATAAAACTGAAAACTTCAGTAAAATTTGCAGGTTTTGGAACGAAGTTTCTTCGCGCGTCGTGAAAGGGGGCTAGACGGAAAAAATTCTTACGAAAAGTTGTCACGACACTTTTTTTGTCATGACACTTTTTTGTTTTAGATGATTATCGCTAGATGGCGCTGTGATCAAATTCTTTTAAAACACGTTCCTTGTTGCGCGTTACGTTAGGAAAAAAATTTTATGATACGTTTTAATCGAAAGGAACTTCGTTCTATCCGGATGTCCCGTGACCTCTCAAGTTTTTTTTAAAAGATTTTTTGAAAGCAGTTTATAAAAGTTTGCATACAGATCTCTAATTAAAGATACAGTGTAACCCTACGTCATTTTAAAATACCTATTCCCCATTCGATGGGCGTACCCCGAACAAAAATATTTCTGTCTCCACTTTACATATAGAACTGCTATGCTGCATGCTGCTGATATATATTTTTTGTTTTTCTACGTAAAAATACACATTTTTTTTACTAAATTTCAGTCAAAGTCAAGTCAAAGTCAAATCATTTATTTCAAAGTAGATGTGGACACACATACATTTTGAATGTCAAAAATAAAATCAAAAGTTCTACCACCAGTTCGCTAAAATTACGCCTCCGTCCTGAGAAGAACCGGTGCAAGAAATTCAGCGGGCATGTCCTTTTTAATTTAAAATGTTTTTTATTTTTCCTTTTTTTTAAATATTGTTTTACAATATTTTTGTTTTTAACAAATGTATCAATGGAAAAGGTCAAGGACGAGCACCTCATTCCCATTTTGTGCATTCATTTCACAGTGTTCTAGTGTTTATAGTAATTACCAAGTTGAGATAAAGCTCGGATGAAGGGACGGACATTGCGATTAGTTTCTCTCCCTCCTTTTAGAATTTGGAAACCAAATTATCCGAACTTAAACCGTTTAACAAAAATAATTTCAAGTAGATATAAGCGCGGATTGGAAAAGAGTGGCAAACTACTGGCAAAAGACTGGAGAAGGCCTTCACCTACCACACCTAGACGGGGTCCATATTCTACCAAATTAACCCTTACCAACACTTAAATAATAAGCAAAAAAGTAATAAAGACACTTCATCATTATATCAGATGTTCTGTGAATACTTAACCACTCAACTGGGAACGTCACTATTCGCTAGATGACGAAACTGGGGACTTCGTTCGGAATCACTACCGTGTTTGAGTCTCTTTTAAATTTTTTTTTTTTTCAATAAATATTAATTTCGATTTGTAATAAAACCGTATATTTTGTTAATCTTCATTATTAAACGACGCTGTATTGCATTTTCAGCGAAAATACATTATCTCCATAAAATATGAGACGATTAAAAAATTTAAACAAAACAAGTTTTAGAACTGTGCTCAATTTTGGCTTCTGCCACAGACTTGGCAAAAGTAAACAAACCAATTTTGTTGCCGATCCCAGTTGAGTGGTTAACTCAAATTAATTCATAACAGTATTTTTATATGTATTTCAATATTTTTTAATTGTATTTAATGTAAGGTTCAACGAATTTTACAACAGCCATCAAGATTTTGGGATATCAGAGTTGCAAAGAACAGAATTTCTAAATCAAATTATTGAGCAAAAAGATACAGAAAATATCCTCACTGATAGTTTAGGGTCCAGGAACATAAGTTCTAAATATAAATAGTTTTTAAAATCTACGTCGTATAATGAACGTCGATTGTAGTGAAGGTCGTATGTAAACTTATATTAGTGCCCGACCGAAAGTTTCGGTTTCGGTTTCGGCCAGTTTCGGCCAAAATTCGAGTTTCGGCCAAAAAACGGCCGAAACTTTCGGCCAAACCGAAACTTTTGATAACAATTAACAGATTGATAACGGATAAATGGAGTTCTGAAATGGAGATTTTAAGCAATTCCTAATATTCTAAAATAAGAGTCATGTAGAGTTGATTATTTCAGAATTAAATGTTGCTCAGGGTTATCCACAAACTACGTCGATACATTTCATGATTTTTTACCCCTTCTTCCTCGCCACATGGTGTGTTGCTTTTTTTTTTTTTTTTTTTGTTTTTTAGTTGGAGGAAATCACCGGATCCGGTATGTGGGAGTTGAACCGCACTAAAACCTCCAACCGCTCACACTCAGCGTCCGAACCCCGACTGAGGCCAGAACCCAGCACGGGGTTTGGAGGGACGGCGCGACGCGTTACGCCATCGGCACACTTTCCCGTCGCTCCGTCCCCGGACGCCGAACCGGTAGCCGCCGGCGAATACGGCCACCGGCTCTCTCGGTCGGCGGGCTTCCGAAGCCCGCCAAGATGGGACCGCGTGTCACCCTCCCACGGAATACCCCGCTGGGTCAGAACCAGCGTGGGTCGGGGAGCGCGGTCGACCATCCCCCGGTCGCTCTTGCTTAAGGCGCGTGCTGAGCGAGACACGACGCCTTCTTGGGTCCCCGCTCGCACTCACATGCGTTGGGGACCCGAAACTCTTAGGGGGCCAGATTCCGGGCGAGATCCCGGTTCCGGCCCCCTGCTCGACGGCGGCGGGTTGCTGTCGCTGGGCGGAGGGAAGCGTACAATCGCTCCCTCGCACCCCCCGCCACCCTCTTCTGCGAGATGGTGGACTCGCAGAAGTCGAGCAACATGGTGTGTTGCTTGGAAAGTCGATGAACCCAATCTCAAGAATTCAAGGGCTTGCTCGTGGGCTATGATTTGTCCTTTTTGAAACGAGATTTAAAAAAATAAAAATCTTTTAAATTGTAGTAGATAATAACTTCGGCTTTGGTAAGTACTTGCATCGGATACGGGTGGAGCCGACGACGAGTTGTTATGATTGTGCGTGTAACTTGGACATGGCGGAGCATACGCTCACTGTTTGTCCCGCTTGGAAGTAGTAGCTCCGTGTCATGAAGGACTTGTCATTACCGGACGTGGCTCAACTTCTGCGAGTCCACCATCTCAAGACGTGTGAGCGAGAGCTCTTCTCTCCGCGCAAGAACACGCCACCGTCGGGCGAGGGAACAGGTTTGGGATCTGCCCCGTAATCTGGGCCCCTAAGAATACCAGGACCTACTAAGACGCTAAGAGACGGTGTTGCACTCTTTTCGTAATAGCAACCGGGGAATGGTAAACCGCGCTCCCCGACTTAGGTTGGTTTTGACTCAGACGGGTATTCAGCGTGAGGGTGTCACGTCCTCTTCGTGACACTCTCACGATTCTTCGGATAGTCCGCCAAGCAAGCCGACTGCTGTCGATTATCGTATTTTTCAGACACCGCTCCCTCCCTCTGTCACAATTGGTCATATTTTAGAGACAACCCCTCCCAACCCTTTGTCACACTAGGTTACATTTTGATGATCCCTCTCTCTTCCCCTCGTCCCACATCACATTTTTGCAACCTCTTTCTTCCTCATTGTCACAACTTGACATATTTTTGAAATACCCATGGGGTGCCAAAACATATTCTTCCCCTTGACAGACTTGGTGACATTTTTGAAACACCCTCCCCTTTCCCCTTTACGTGTGACATAATTTTTGGATAACCCATAATGAAGAACAAATTTTGGGAGGAATGATAAAATGTGCACTAAAGTCAAGGACATATTCAAAAATAAAAAATTTTCTGTGAAATTTGTGAGTTTCGGTTTCGGTTTCGGTTTCGGCCGAAACTAAGAGCCTAGCCGAAGGTTCGGTTTCGGTTTCGGCCAAAAAACCAGTTTCGGTCGGGCACTAACTTATATATATTAGTCGAATATGTGATAATGCCAAGTCTGAGTCACAGAACACTTTCTAAACAAAAGTATAGTGTCAAACATTTCATAAATGTCGTATATGTCAAAAACAAATAAGTCTGATTTGTTTTGCACCAAAGTTGATTTAACTTAATCAAACACTCGCGGTTTTCTATAAAACTTTCATGCATTTTGAACGTTATTATTACCATGACGTTTGCAATAACGTGGTAAGAACCCGTTCAAAATGCATGAAAGTTTCAAAATTGATTTGTTTAGTTGTGCCAAGTAGGTATGTGGCAGGAGTCGAAATGAATCTCGAGGTGATATTAGTTCTAAAACTTGTTTTGTTTACATTTAACTTCTTTTTGCTCAAAATTGAATAAAACGTAGACTAAAAAAGCTCTAACCTCAACACTCAGATAGGCTCAAATCAGAGCCACGTGGATGCATGCTTGTTTTATTTAATTTTTATTTCTTATTTTCACTTACATTTGTGACGTCACTGCCACAAATGTTAGTGACAATGAGAATGCCACTGAAACTGAAAACCAGCGTTAAATATCGGTTGGAGGTGTCATATAACATTAGGCTGAGTTTTGTTTGATTTGTGATGAAAACTTCTCAATTCTGCGTATTTTCTTTTTTGTGTGTTTATGTAAATTCTGTTTTCATCACAAATAAACGATGTCTATGGATATCATGTAGAATTAGAGAGCTACACAAGAATTTTCGCGCGAAATCACATAGGCACACAGTTACAGAGTTACATGTACAAGTAAAACTTGTTTTCTCTGTGGTGTACATTAAAGTATTAAATAAAAATAAAATAAATAAATAAAATAAATGATTTTATAAAAGCCAGAGTTTCGCCAGTTTTTCTAAAGATGGAGGCGTAGGTTGGAACTGATAATAGAACCATTATTGACGACAAAAGATATGTCGTCTACTGACAATGAAGGAATTATTATAACATAAGAATTTATCACTGTAACTAATAAACTCAATAATAAATTTATTCATATAAAACAGTCGTCAATATGTAAGCTGTTGATACTCCACTTATAAATAAACACAATTTCGACTTCAAGCATATTTTCTATTCTAGTCTTGATCACGTTTTTTTTGCACTATAAAGTAATTGCATCCAGCCCACCTGATGGTAAGCTTATCATCACAAACCTGTAAATAACTTATCTATGATTAACCGACCCGCGCAACTTCGTCTGCGTAACAAAGGGAAACAATACATCCTATAGCCTTCCTCGATAAATGAATTTTCCAAAACTGAAAGAATTTTAGAAATCAGACCAGTAGTTTCGGAGCCTATTCGAGACAAACAAACAAACCTTTCCTCTTTATAATTATATATTATAGTATAGATTAATTAATTATGCTCCTCAGATGGACCGTTTGCTAGCTTACTAATCATTGCAATGAAAATATATAATTACTAGCTGCTGCCCGCGACGTCGTCTGCGTAACCCTATGACCCGTTTTTTTTTCATTTTTCCCGGCAACTATTCGATTTTTTCTCGCCGTCCTTGAACTTCAACGAACATTTAAAAAAAAAATTTGGCCAAATTGGTCCAGGCGTTGTTGAGTTATGCGCTTACCAACACATTTTGCGATACATTTTTATATTATAGATTAAATTATGTATATACTTCTGCCCTGTTCTGTGTGTGAGTGGTACAGATAACATCACGTGTGTAACGTGTGACGTATCGCAAATAGTTACGTAACCACGTTTGACAAGCGCTACGGAAACTTTGGCTTAAATATCAAGTTTTTAGTCATAAACGTAATGGAGAAACTTAATAACTAGCCCAAACAAAAACCCTGTTTTCATGTTAGTCGACCGTCACCATTTGTTTTAACGTGCGTTAGACTTAACGTCCATAAGATCTAGACACAAACTGGTTAATTCGACTAAATCGTAGAGCAAAAACTAACTTATACTGTTTTGATTTTTTTTTTGTTGCCATGTAGGCAGACGAGCCAACGGGCCACCTGATCGTAAGTGGTTACCGTCGCTTATGAACCTCTGCAATGTCAGGGGACATTGACGCTACCTACGACTTAACTTTAAGGACCCTCCTCAAGCCTCGTTTGAAGAAGGACAAGTCATAGCGGTCTGGGATTCCAGGGGGACAGTGAGGGGTCGCTACCTACAACCTAACTTTAAGGACCCTTCCTCTAAATAAAAATAATGTTCTGTACTTTTGCGATGTTACTATGTAAGTTTAGGTGGAATCTTGCAAGCTTAATTTGACACTTCCCGGTTTCGGAGATGACATTTTGCACGATGTAAACTGCGTGACAATGCAATAATATGACAAAATAGCGCTGATTTGATTATGGATTCGAAAGGTGGTCACACTGGAACTCTTGCACTAAATAAGATAGACCTGGGGTATTTCTCGTGAAAAGGACAACGAAAAATATGTCAGGTCGTGGATTTTGATGAAAGTTGGTAGTTTTGAAGAAAAATAAAAAAATATTATCTACAACACCTAAAACTTATTTAATGATAAATTTATCGCTATTTACTCAACAATTCCTTTCGAACAAAACCTTTCTCCGAATTTGACGATTTTTTTATGATCGCATAAAATAAAAACCAGACCAAAAAAATCAAAAATAATAATGCACATTTTTTTAACATCCACTGAAGTACAAAACTTCCAACTTTCATCAAAATCTACGACTTCACAAATTTTTGTTGTCCGTTTCACGAGAAATACCTCACCTGTAGTGTTTGGTCTCATTTTACTTGTCTTGCTTAGCCCTTTACTGATACATGATAATATTCAGTATCTTAAAAGCTTGTATTATTAACCTTTCTTTCAAATAAATTATTTATGAATATTATAGAGAAAATATAATATAAAATTTTAACTTAATTTTACGGGCACATCGAGTTTACTCCGATATGTTGCTGTTGTCGTATTTAAGTTCATTTTTTAAAACATAATTACATACTTCAGTGGAATAGTATCTAAATTTAATTTATATAATAAACAACGCTACCATTGTTTAGATAAGGATTATTTTAGGAGTTCCTTAAATGTTTGATACTCCAGTAGATAACTATTATTGAAATTGTCGACATTATTGAACTACTAATTGAAAGAAGATAATAAATACCTAACGAAAAAAAACTGCGCATTTGTGAATTTTATTGTAATCCTAAATACGGATAGGTACTAAAAGAAATGGCTTCTCCTTCTCTCAAATCGCTTCAATTATCGTAATTCAATGCAAACTTAACGTTCTTGTATTCATTAATGAAGTGCATTAAAAGATAAATCAATCATCTATTGTTCTTATCTATGAGGTTGAAAGAGATTACGTAATGACGATGACGTCATCATTAGATCTGTGTACATTTCCGGAAATAGTACACATTTAGGCCACATACAAAGAAAGCTTTAAACAACACAATACATTTAATATTAAAATTATTATGTTCTCCACAATTTGCTATAGTTTACTAACTAGAATACGTATTTGCGTTTGCTGTAAAAAAGCTCATTTTGAACTACAACTTATTTTTTTTCTGTAGTTAAATGAATATGATAATGAGCTTGCTTGTTACCATGTAAATCTTGTTGATGGACCTAATAATAAATAAATAAAATAAGTACAAAGTATTTACGTCATGCAATGTTTTATGTTATTGCTATATTAAAAATAGTAAGAATAGGTTCAATTTTTAGGTTTCCAAACGAACCAGATCTGCCCTTTCGTATAGAGGTTTTTAGCTTACCTTAAATACTAAAAAAAAAATTGGTCCCAGCACTAGAGCTACGTTGAGAAAAATGAAAAAAATATATACCCACGTACCTATTCCCAACTTTCAACCCCAGTATGTCACATATCTATCAGTGAAAATCGGTATAGCCGTGTAAGCCGTGTTATAGATTACCTGGAACAAACACAAGGAAAAATAAAAAAAAATGTTATTTTGGAATGTACACATAGTATTCATCTATGTGTAGTTAGTAAAAACCTGTTATTTAATAATACAAACAGACACGTCAATTTTATTTGTTTACATTTTTTATTGCAGACGAACCAACCGGCCACCTGATCGTAGTTACCATCGCTCATGGACCTCTACAATGTCAGGGGACACTGCGGAGTCACCTACGATCTACCTTCTAAGATTTTATTCAAGCCTCGTTCGAAGAAGGACAAGTCATACTTTTCATTTCACAAGTCATATAGCTAGAATTTGACTATTTGCCCGCCTTGTTCACGATTCACAGTAGGTACTTACTGAATGGCCTGAGATAAATGCTCACATCCACAGTGCACACACCCCAGTATGTGTGATACAAAGCATGTAACTCATGTTCCAGTAAAAAAAAATATAATCTTTCTTGTTAAAATGACAACTAGTTTCCTCAAGTAGATATTTCAAAATCCCTACTTAATTTTTACAATTATTATCCATTGGTTTACATATAATTAAATTCCTAGGCATGTCTTAAAATAATCTAAGCACAACATAACTATACAACAAGAAGGCTTCATCCAAATCGTTTTGACGACCTTACCCATACGCACCTCTCATTGATACATATTCCAAGTGGTAGTTTCCAAAGAAAATGAGAAAGCGTGTTATTCGTTTCAGAAACATCATGTTGTTTTTTATATACGAGTATATACAGGGTGTTATAATCCGATGAAACAATATTTTCACAGCAAATAGTATACTTGATGTAGAAGCCATCCACCAACTTTGGGTTTTCTAGGCATAATATATCATAAGTTATAACTAATCAAAACTAGTATAAATTTTCTATTAGTAGGTGATTATTATAGTACAGAACTCTAAAATTGCGATCGGATGCGCCTGTGTGCGTGAAAATAGCATATAGATATAGTACGCTAAATGTAGGTCACAGTAGGGTTGTCAAAAATAATACAAAAAAATATTTTTTCAACTTTGTATGGGAAAATAAAGTAACTATCTCAGTTTCAAAAGTATGTGTATATGATTTGAAATGTGATATAGATTAAGCCCTTAAAGTATTGTTTCACCGGGCAACAACACCCTGTATACGATATACGAGAGATTTTGATAAACTAGTCTATGTCCCATCTGATGGTAAATGGTTATCGTAGTTCATCAGTCTCTACCAACCAGGGCATACGAGGCGGTTATCCATCAATACTATATGGGGCTTTTTTTTTTTTAAACCTTGTTTAACGAGGAACATGTCATAGCGCTCCGGGCCCATGGAGTAAGGGAGAATTTCAAATCGGGATAGTAATAAAGCAAAAAATATCTCGTTAAGCGAGCCGTGGAACGGGTATACATAACTTTGACTTTGGACGTTAGCGAGACAATTTGGAGATCTAGAGACCCTAATGAAAGTGTCAATGACAAAAGTCCTGTCAAAAGGGTGGTACATATAAGCTTTATATCGATATGGTTTATAAAAAGATGGATTGGTATAAAAATAGAATCACGTTCAATTTTCAAATAACCTTTAAACGAATACTTCACAAAAACGTCCACCTACGCCAAGAGTATACACATTGTGAAGTGTGGGCGACCGGCAAGGTTTTTCCAGGTGACGTCAACAACTATACCTTATTTCAATAACAACTTAATACATCTTTATTCCCAAACCGCATTGGGCAAGCGTGGTGGACTATGCCTGATCCCTCTTCTGAAAACACCAGAGCTCAGCAGTGGGCAGTAATGGGTTGTTACAGTACAGTATCACTTTATTATTTATTCCGAATATCTTACAGACCAAGACTAGCTTTGCAAGACGATTTAGTGCCTTCTCTTTTCCCGTGCTGTACCAGAGAGTTTTTGACACTTTGCGAGATCTCAATATCTCTTCTTCAATCTTCAAAGTTAAAAGTGCTGTCCGCAGGTGGCTTCTGATACTTGATTACGATTGTACTGAATCAATTTTGACTATCCCTAAATAACTTGTTATTGTAATGCTAAGTTTAATTTCATCGTAACATTGTAACATCGTCTTTATTATTGTTTTATGCTTGTTCCCTTCCATGCTTGTTCGCTGTTTTCCCTTCCATCTTTCATTTGGAACCTATAATTGTACAATCCTTACGGCCTCCCGCGATACAGGCCTAGCCATTTCGGGCCATTCTTGAACTCCTTATATAAATTATTTTTATGTTTGAAAATAAATTATTTGTATTATTATAATATGTATAATGTAATTATGTAGTTACTTGTGCAACTTCGTCTACGTCACAAAGAGAGATATAATTAGCGATGTAAGCTCAGTTTATGTACGACATCACATCAAAAACCTCTAAACTTGTCAGTGTTTCATTACTATTTCGTGCACATATTATACACTCAAAGCTTCCTCTTGAACACTATCTATTAAAAAAAGCCGCAAATCCTGTATAGAGTTTACGCAGACTACGTCGCGGGCAGTAGTTCGTTCAGAATAATATCATGAAGAAGGTTGTCAATAAATAAGACTGAATAATTTACAACTGCACTGGAACTTCAGTAAACTTCGTCTGCCTACATGGCAAAAAAAAAAGAAATTTGCAATACCCAACATAACATCTTCAAACATGCGTTGAATTTAATTAATAAATTGACGGACAAAATAACCTTCTGAATTTGACTAATTTATGAGGGAAGTTATCAATGAAACTACTGATTTTGAATAACTTATTTCCTTGTGAATAAATCTGATTAATTATCTCGTTGTCTCAATACTCTGTAAACCTTTGAAATATAAATTTAGAAAGATAACCTATGTCAAACCTTCGTAATCACTACATTACGCAATAATGCTCCAATGAAATTAATTTATTAAAATATCGCGTGGACTTCAGGTTCGTCCCGTATTATCAAAAATTGTAGCCTATGTGTTATTCTGATGTATAAGCTATATTGTGGTAAAGTTTCATTCAAATCCATTCAGTAGTTTTTACGTGAAAGAGTAACAAACATCCATACATCCATACTTACAAACTTTCGCCTTTATAATATATATTAGATTAGGATAAACAAAACAATAATTAAAATGTTCAAGATATAATACATACAAGCCCAAACAATCAGAATTGAAACAAAATAATCCTTCATTAGTTCTCGTATCCGAACTAAAACAAGAACGAAACTCTCAAAACAATCTTTATATAACAACATTTCAGTTCAACAACCAATGTAACTTGACAGTAACGCCATCTACCGAGAAATCACGACGAACCCTAAAATTTTCCATCGAAATCTAGATTTTACGAAAACAATATTCGATTATTCAATACAATTCCAGTTCACGCAACATTAGTAATATTAATACTCAGCTCTGTTTTACAAATTCTAATTTCAACACAGTCCGCCATTTTATATGGAACACGTCACCTATAAAAGTGCATGCGACGTTAGCCAACTAATACCTGCATATACGTACAAACTTAGCGAGCGTATGTTTCTTGAAACGCGGCCCGTGAGACGCAAGTAATAATAATAAAGAGAAAAAACATTCAACAAGCGAGGGGTTAGCTGTCTCGCACGAGATAATGTAAATAGACTGCGCGCTCAAAACTACCAATGTTACATAATCGTCGTCAAGTTTTAAGCGTCGATTTGCGCTTCAAAATCATTTTAAATCACTGATTTATAATCGATTCGCTTTTATAATAGTGAAATGTGATCGAATATGAGAAAATAATCGAGTTTGATTGTATATTTGTGCGGTGAATCGTTTGTGATGTGTGCGACACATTCGCGGTTTTGTTCGCGCGGCGGCTGCGTTCGGGCGTGCTCGGCTGATTCCGTCATCGTTCGGGTAACGGCTCTTTTCCCAGCGCTCGGCGTGGCTGATCGTGCGCACTTTCGCTATAAAAATAAATACTCCTTGGCATCAAACCAAGGCGAGCCTTCGACTTTTAAAGTATTGGTATTATGGGCGGCTAAAAACCATATTTGTACCTTTAAAACTAAGGTAGTATAGGTACTATATTGTTATAACCACGATCTTAATGTAATTTGTGTCAAATTATGTGTATTTCATCGTATTTATGTTTCCATTAGTACATATACATATATATGCCAGTATTAAACAAAGTCGCTTCTTTATGTCTAAGTTAATTCTATGGTCTATGTATGATACTTAAATCTTTAAAACTACGAAATGGATTTTGATGCTGCGTTCTTTAATAGATAGAGTGATTTAAGATGAAGGTTTATGTGTATAAAACCAACTTATAAACCGGCGTCGAGGTGGAGTTCATCCTTACTATATGGAACCACCGCGGTCATCCACGGTTCGTTTCAGGAACACTTTTTTGCCACGCACCATCCGGCTATGGAATGAGCTCCCCTCTTCGGTATTCCCAGAGCGCTATAACTTGTCCTTCTTCAAACGAGGCTTGAGGAGGGTCCTTAAAGTTAGGTCGTAGGTAGCGACCCCTCAATGTCCCCTGACATTGCAGAGGTTCATGAGCGACGGTAACCACTTACAATCAGGTGGCCCGTTGGCTCGTATGCTTACATGGCAATAAAAAAAAAACTTAATATAATAGAGAAACATTGATAATTTTAGAGGTTATTGATGTGACGTCGTAAAGTATATTTTCCTGCGCTTACTTTGCAAATATATCTCTTTTTGTGACGTTGACGAAGTTAGGTATTGCAGTTAGTCAGAAATAAAGCAATGTCTATATTATATTATGCATTTTATCGTATCGATAATTAGGCTAATTAGGTTGAATATACATCGAAGAAGCGATGTTTGTAATTTGATAGCTTGCGTGTGGAAAGATGCAGTTTATTGCTAACAATAAACTTTGATTGCCAATTACTTTACTGTACCGAGGTTGAGTTTTGAGATTATTTAGATAATATTGTAAATTGTTAAATGTGAAGTCCACAATCCGATGTGGCGACCAATAATAGCGCGCAAGATCCTGAATTGCGGTTACAACATTTGCAAAAATCTTCGCATATATACCACATCTGAAATCTACTACAGTGGGCTTCGGGCTGACCGGGCATACACTATTTCGCCGGGTCGGAGATCTCCCTTTGGCCTAATACCATTGAAAGCCCACACTGCATTTTGCAAGCGTAGTGGGCTATAGAAGGGAACGACCAGCTACAATTATTTCTTTCTTTTAAATACATTTTCTTTCTTTCCTTTCTTTTAACAAGATGGACGGATCTTATTAAGATCAGGAACACGCTGGACGCAGGCCGCTACCAACCACATTGGAAATCTTTAGGAGAGACTTATGTCCAGCAGTGAAAGTTTATAGGCTGATGATGATGAGGTGGACTATACCTAATGCCCAGTAACGTGTATGACAAATTTATGCAGAAACGTAAATTTACACATTACATTACAAATTTACCTGCTACAATCGATTTTGTTTCAATTATTCGCCAAATACACGGAGATAATCAGAAGTGTATTTATATTGAATAACGTTTAACCGATTTTTACTCTTAATTTTAATATACTTGATTGCTTACTTTAGGCTTTAGGGTATGCAATGCATATATGCTTGTATGAACTGCACGCCACTACTGATCCCTCTACTGAGGAGATCCGAGCCCAGCGGTGGGCAGTAATAGGTTGTTACTAGGGGTGTGCGAATAATTCGAACACACGAATTATTCGTTCCGAATCGAATACGAATATTCGATTCGAAACTCGACTACTAATTTCTTTTAATATTCGATTCGATTCGATTCGAACGATATTCGCACACCCCTAGTTGTTACTGTACAGTAAATTTAACAATTGAATTAAAACTATTGTTTCATAACATGGCCTTGATATATGAATTTAGAATTCGCTTCAGAAATGATTGAAAACTAAACAAAAACATTGAAAGCGTTTGTTTGTTATTATTATCTACAAATTGAAAAGTTATGTACTACACGAATATCAGTCACGTATAGAAATCAAACAGAACTGAGATTTGTTAATAGTGATGTTCAAGAACATTTCAGAATTTGAAATATTTATTTATTTAAACTTCATGCACAGAAGAGTGTACATAGGCGGACTTAATGCCATACGCATTCTCTACCAGTCTACCTTTAGGTCATGGAGAGATGATTGAAGGTAGGCAAAACAAGTCTAATGACAATATAAAAAAAAATGTTAGCTTTAAAGCTTAAAAATTTAAAATAAAACTTGCCAAAATTCAGATTATATAAATATGAGTACCAATACACTATACACGTACAATATACATATTACAAATACGTAAATATACACATACATAATGGAACCATACAATACACAATATATACATACATACATACCACACATAATAATATTATAATTTTAAAGATATAATGTAAAAAATGAGCAAATAAATGAATATGGCTTATAAATGGATCAATGTTAAGAAATAACTGCTAAATATTAGGGTATTTTGGTAAATTATAATTACAATACAAGTTTTCCACGCAGGTCGAGGTCCACCTAATCTTAAGAGGTGTCAATATCGAAAAACAACAATTAAAAACCATTACAAGAAGGATATTTGAGTATTTAGGGTACATAATGAGTATGAACTGCTGCAGTTGATCGTCCAAGGCAAGATTCAGGGCCCATGTTTCGTCCGCCTGCTGTTTTCGAGAAAACATTCTAAATACAAGGGTTTATGATCCGGAAGGGTTATGATATAAAAATATTACTTATATTCTTTTTTTAACCCTTTTTAAACTCTGTGGGTATCTACAGTGGACGTATGGCCAAAGGGGATCTCCCTGCATTCCGACCGGGCGAGGTAGTGTATGGTGGTCAGGCCGAAACCCCTGTAGTAGATTTCAGATGTCGTATATATACAGGGTGTTGTTGCCCGGTGAAACAATACTTTAAGGGCTTAATCTATATCACATTTCAAATCATATACACATACTTTTGAAACTGAGATAGTTACTTTATTTTCCCATACAAAGTTGAAAAAATATTTTTTTGTATTATTTTTGACAACCCTACTCTGACCTACATTTAGCGTACTATATCTATATGCTATTTTCACGCACACAGGCGCATCCGATCACAATTTTAGAGTTCTGTACTATAATAATCACCTACTAATAGAAAATTTATACTAGTTTTGATTAGTTATAACTCATGATATATTATGCCTAGAAAACCCAGACTTGGTGGATGGCTTCTACATAAAGTATACTATTTGCTGTGAAAGTATTGTTTCATCGGATTATAACACCCTGTATATGCGAAGATTTCTGTAAATGTCGTAAACGCGATTCAGGATCTCGCGCGTTATTATTGGTCGCCACACTTTCTAACTGTAATTTAATTACCATATGAATTGTGTTACAATCTGTATTCATTTATTTACACTTATTTTTTACATTATATTTAAAAAAAAAATAACAAAGGAATAAAATTGTGTTTATTTTTAAGTTATCTAATAATCTTAATGTTTTCAAATCTTTTAATATCATAATTTTTATTTATTTATTTAATGCTTTATTGTACACCAGGTAAAGAAAATTACAGTGACTTATAGTAATTAAAAAATAAGCACAAAAGGCGAGCTTAACTCAAAAATGATGACTTTCAATCTTATTTTTTTTTTTTCATGTTCTCATTGTATCTACTAATTGTTTTTATGCATTCTGTAATCATTTTTAATTAAGGATACATATTGTCATAACTTTTGATTTATATAGAGTGCATTAATAGTGTACTCTTGTTAGTGATTCTTAAATAAATAAAGATCAGCTCCCAGGTAGGTAAAGATTGTTTTTGAGTTAGACATTATACGTTTTCGTGCAAAATTTACCTCAAGATTTGGTCACTTCCGACTCGAAAGACCACCCAGACTTGCATAGATAGTTTCATGCATTTTGAACGGATTCTTACCACGATATTTAATCAATTGAATGGTCTCGATATTTCATCAAAATATTTCAAAATACATGAAAGTATCAAAGAGTTTTTGAATAAGTTTATTGCATAGATAGATTAGGATTAAAAATAAATATTCATTCAGCCAAAATTTACAGTGTAATTAATTAACTATTAGATCTCCACACTAGGTCAAGCCTGCTTCGTGGAGATCTAACTAATACGTTTGTATCGATACCAATTGCAATCTTGAACATAAAATTACTATTTAGCGGCTAGTGTGAATAAAACATATACAAGTTACATTCAGTGTAAGATATTCTGCAAAAAAGTCGTGACAAATTCGAAATGCCAAATATTTTAAATATGAATCAACCATTTCCGTCTCTAATCGTTCACATGTACCTACATCCGGGAGCGTATGGACCTTGGACCTGCATTATCAGCCACAGACAGGCGTCATAAATGTGTTTGTGTGTGTTTTATCTCTTTCACACCTAAATAGGAATCGAAATGAGAAGACACAAGAAATCATCATCAGCCCATACTCGTCTACTGCCGAACGTAGGCCTCTCCCAAAATACACAACTGAATCCAATCTCTGCTCGTCTCATCCAGTTGTTGCCAGGCAACTTTCTTAGGTCGTCGGTCCATTTAGCAGGAGAGGGCAATCGTTAGTCATCTATTGTGAATTTAGATGTAGTTTCTTAAAAAGGAGTACTGGTTTTTAATTGTAATTGATTAATTTCAGATTTAATTCAAATATTAAACACTGTTGGAATTAAAATACCACATTTAATCTTTTGTACACTTAGTAGATGAGTACTGTACTGTAATGTACTGTACCAACCCATTACTGCCCACTATTGGGCTCAGGTCTCCTCAGAAGAGGGATTTTAGAATCCTTTTCCGACATGCAGGTTTCCTCACGATGTTTTCCTTCACCGTTTTTAGCCAGTGGTGTTGTGAAAAATTGCACATAAATCTTTTTCACATTTAGATTTAGAGGTACAAGCTGGCCGGTTTTGAACCCGCGAAGTTCCGTTCGGAAGGAAGCGCTTCGACCACTCGGCCACCAAGACTTCGAAGTAGATGAGTAGGTACTTTCTTAAATTGTAATGGTACTATTTTCTTACTAATTTTATCCTGTTATACAAAAATACATAGTAGTACCTACCTTACTTATTTATTTCAGATAGAGAGTTTGCGACCCATGAAATTTTCAGTGGTCACCGTCGGCGATGGCAGTACAAAATGGCGTGTTTTTTATTAGGTTAGGATTTCTTCAATATGGATATCAAATGAAACTACGTGAAGCCTAAACTTTCGGGTGTTAGTTAAATTGATTTATATTTATAATACTAATTAATAATCTTGTAATTAGATTAGTTCTAAGTAATACTTTCATGCATTTTCAACGGGTTCTTACCACGATATTTAATTAATTGAGTTGTCTCGATATTATAGTAGTTCGATAGTAGTATAGATAGTTCGAGTTCCAGTGGTACTACCCAAAAGCGAACGAGAAAGAGGGTAGACAGATTTGTTTGCTCTTAAATCGACCCGCAGTATCCAGTCTTCTCGTGATCATGACGTTTGCAACAACGTTGAAATATGGAGACAACTCAATTAATTAAATATCGTGGTAAGAACCCGTTCAAAATGCATGAAAGTATTATAGAAAACCGCGAGTGTCTGAATAAGTTTATAGTTCTAAGTAAGTTTTTAAAACACATTTATGTTAGTAGTAGACCTATAAAATACTGGAACGACTTCAACGGTGCGTGGTTGCACCATTTAATGGGTCGTTGGCTCTTATGCCTGCTAAACAATAAAATAGACTATTGTTGTGAGGTTTCTTTTTAACCTACTTTAAAAAATAGAAGGTATTACATTCGACTTTATATTAACAAATAAAAATTAAAAGAATTGCTGTAGTGGTGAAAAGGTCACGACTCAGCATGATTACCCCAAGTGCAGTACTTACACTTGAGGCTCTGATTTTCTGTCGCTCCTACGATTTTTGCAATTAATAATAGGAGATCAACACGACAAAAACTCTCCAAACACGCATAAACATCGTTAAAATACGAAATGCGATAATTTAGAACAAAATAAAAATTGATACTAATTAAAAGAAGAAGAAAAACACAACTATGCAGGGTGATTTCCTAGTGAGGGTACATATTGAAGGTCATGGTAGCTGATGGTTATATACGACCAGTAAAAATATTATTACCAAAGAATATGGCTTAATGCCTTAGTAATCGCAACTTAAAAATATCTAAAATTCTTGCAAAATGATGGTTTTTCGACAGCTGATAGGTGTGGCGGAGGTGTGGGGTGCGCGAGATCACTAGAGGTCATTAGTCATATTAAGCCGAAATTGTTTATGTTTGAGGTAGTTTTGTCGAATTTAGATAAAAAAAAAAAATGTAATTTTACCTATTTTTTGTAATATTCCGTATTAGAACAGAGTACTCATCACCCTCCTGAAATATGTACCCTCTCTAACAAATCACCCTGTATATGAATAGAATAAAATATAAAAAATATAGAATTTAGAATTTTCGAGAACGATGATAAAACCCGTGTTTTACTCGTATTGTTGGGTTTCCCTGTATTATTATAGAACTATAGATTAGTCATACATTAACTATTACAAAACAAACATAGTTTAGCGATAATTTATCCTGCTTAGAAAAGTATCGATAGTTTATGAAGCTTTTTTAGGTCATTATTACCTCATTTTATATTTGTAGTAATCCATATTCATTTATTAGCTCATTTTTTACATTATATCTTTAAAAAAACAATCACAAGAAAATAAATTTAAAAATACAATATAAAAAAAGCAGAGGGCCACTGGAGACGGGGTCTACGACCCAAGCCATCAGTGGTCAGGGCTCAAGAGAGAGGAACCTCCTCACAATACGTGCCGTGTCAAGAACGACCGCCTTCTGAATCAGGCCCTTTACCCAGCCGGAGAGCGAAAGCTTCTCTAGATGACGGTCGAAGCTTTTCGCTATTAGACCGTGCACAGATACAACGATCGGAACAATGATGGTCGATTCAACACGCCACATGTCGGTCACCTCGTGGGCCAGGTCCAAATATTTTAGCAGTTTTTCTTTTTCTGCCTTCACAAGGTTCTCGTCATGTGGAATGGTGACATCGATCAGCACCGCCCGATGCGCATCCCGATCTATTATCACTATGTCAGGCTTATTGGCAACAATAGTCCTGTCAGTGATAATAGATCGGTCCCAGTAGAGCGTTACATGACCATTACACGTGTGTGTTATTATTAAAAATAGAAAAAAAAATCTGACTTCAATTTGTAGATCCTTCAATTACAATTCAATATTTACACGAATAGTTTTTTACATATGCAAAATTTGACTTTATCATTTTTGATTGAATTTCAAAATTAAAAAGGGAGGAGTCTTACATACGACTATAGTTTTTTTTATGTGTATGTAGAATTTTTCCTGTGTGAATGGACCGCTTCGGATGATTAATATGATGAAAATTATTGAGCGATGAGATAATTTACAAGACACATTATACGAACATTGGTAGGCTAAATGAATCATCAAGGTAACCTTAGATACCCGATGTATGTCTATTTTCTTAGGTTAAGGGGACACTCTACCTTTAACCGAATTTTAAGGATCTTCATTAATCCTCGTTTGAAGAAGTTTGAACGTTTCTTTCACCAGTTCTTCTCAGAACGGAAGCAATTGTTTATCGAACTGGTAGTAGTTGTTGACTTTCAAAATGTATACTTGTCCACATCTAATCTTAATCTTATCTTAATATATAAATCTCGTGTCACAATGTTTCTCCTCAATGGACTCCTAAACCACTTAACCGATTATAATAAAATTTGCACACCATGTGCAGTTCGATGAACTTGAGAAATAGGATAGCTTAGATCAAGGTCTGATGATAGAGCTGGAAGGTGGCGACAGGAACTCCGCCAATAAGCAAGATAACCTCATCGTGTTTGGGCTCTAATGAAGCGTCCTGATGAGTACTTTTAGAAATAAATTTCTTTAAACACTCGCGGTTATCTACATCACTTAAACTATTACTAAACGGGTTCTTACCACGATTATTTTTATTTGAGAGGTCCCGATATTTCAGTCTGTCAGTGTGGTATGTCGAAATGTGAGTTCGAGTTCTAGTGGTACCGGTAAACGAACGAGAAAGAGGGTAGACAGATTTGTCTGCTCTTAAATGACCTACCCGCAGTTCTTCAGTCTTCCCGTGATCATGGCGCTTGAAACAGTAAAATAATCGTGGTAAGAACCCGTTTAGTAATACTTTTAGAAAATTTCCGGGAACAATTCCTATGCGACGCAGACGAAGTTGCGCGGGTCAGCTAGTCTTACATATAAAAACAAATTGCTGTTCGTTACTCTCGTTAAAACACGAGAACGACTAAACCCATTTCGTTTAGTCTTGAAAGATTCGTTGTAATCCAGAGTTTTATACGGTGAGATAATTAAGGGAACACCCTTATTCTGTTCGACCAGCTAGTTTGAAATAAATGATTTGTAAGTTAGAAAATCAACAGTCAAGTGATGCCATCTATCGCCATTTTGTGCGACATGCATGAACGCTGACGTGTATCAATCTTGTACATAACAACGGTATTTTTTAGCAGTAAATATCCTAACATTAGTTTCGACCAAGATATTATAATCACGACTTTATTCTTAAAGTTATATTTGGAGGGAGGCCCATATATTATGATAGGGCAATGTTTCGCAAACTTTTTATGACCAAAAGGCGTCTAGGAAAAAAAAAAAATTGTTATTTAGTTATACTAGTCATCCTCTCAATCAATCTATTTTATTAATAAACTATCTGATCCTCGCAATTTCGTCTGCGTCAAAAAGGGGTTCAGGCAGCACTGTTAGTTTTTCATTAGACGTACAAACCTGTAGTACCTACCTACTACCATCATTTAGTTCTATAATCAATAGAAAGAAAGAAAGAAAATACATTTACACACTGAATATCTTCTAATATATAAAATTGTCGTGTCACGGTGTTCGAACTTGAACTCCTCCGAAACGGCTCGACCGATTTTGATGAAATTTTTTGTGCTTATCCGGTACCTATGAGAATAGGCCAACATCTATTTTTCATCCCCTAAATGTTAGAGGTAGTCCACCCCTAATTTTTTTTTTCGGCGCAGACGAAGTTGCGCGAGTCAGCTAGTAAGAATATAAAATCGTGTACTATATTTAAAAATAAACAAAGTAAAAATTAAAACGATATGCTAAACGAAATAAAAGAAAAAAAAACAAAGCAAAACAATAATAATGATAAATTAATCTAAAACAGATGGATTAAGTGTGTGTAAGATCTGTGCTGAATGGGCGACCAGCTCAGCTAAATGCTGCAGCTACATAAAACTGCAGCGCTGATTTTTAGCTGGACCCATCATTGGAATCAACGCTGGAGAATTCATCAGAGCAGTGCAGTGCTTATAAATACATAATTTAAATAGTTTTCGCAGCGTTCGCATTAAATCAGATCTTTCCTCTTTATAATATTGGTATAGATAATAATCATCGGCTCAAACGCAAAAAGCTTTACCCTAATTTTATTAACTAGTCTTCTCGGGATCATAATGTTTGCAACAACGTCGAAATATCTAGACCACTCAATTAATTAATCGTGGTGAGACCCATCAGTTATGCATGAAAGTGATGTGGATATCCGCGAATATTTAAATAAAGAATAAAGATGTTTGTTTATTGTGAGTTCAATCCATTACACATTTGACAGAAAACTTATACCTACTAAATACACGTAGGATTCAACTTACAGATGTGCCTGAACAAGTTACCAATGATCCTCACACTAGGCAAAGCCTGTATCGTGAGGACCACGCTAAATTAAGTGTTACATAGTGGAAGCTGGGTACAGTTAATCACATCGTTACTAAAAATAAGTTATTTTCCGACCGATTTTCCGAGGCACACCAAATTATGATCACTCCTCACCAGTGTACACCCTAACGCCTTTTTTATTGTCATGTTGACAGACGAGCAAACGCGCCACCACATCGTAAGTGGTTACCGTCGCTCGTGGACCACTGTAATGTCAGGGGACACTACCCCGCTACCTAAGACTTTCCTTTAAGGACTTTCTTCAACCCTCGTTTGAAGAAGGACAAGTCATAGAGCTCGCGTAATAAGTCCTTAATGGTAGGCCGTAGGTAGTAGCCCCGCAGTGTCCTCGGACATTGCAGAGGTCCATGAGCAACGGTAACCACTTACGATCGGGTGGCCCGTTAGCTCGTCTGCCTACGTCCATTCCAAATCGGAATCGTACGGGGCAAAAATTATCTTCTTAACCGAACTGTGGAGCGAGCCTACGGCTGATGGTAAGCGGTTACCATCGCCTAAAACCTATACAATACCATTTTATTTTCATTATATTACCTATATTTACGGAAATTTTCATGGAAATCGGTTCATAAAGAAAATAAATACATGCTAAAACGAACAGCAATCCTGAAATTTTTGTCTGTTGTGTGTTTTAAATAAAGATGCAAAAGTAATTGTTCGATCTTAAAAAAAAAAAATAAACTCCATGACGACATTTCATCTGACACCAGAATCATTAAAATCGGAACACACATACTAAAATTATGAAGGAGCAAACATAAACAAAACATAGAGACGAATTGAGTAACGCCTCCTTATTGGAAGTCAGTCAAAAATCAGTCAACACAGACAAAAGTACGGCGATAACACACAAAACCATCAGATTGACCCTTTTGGAAAACCAGTCAAAAATTCGGATGAGATTCTGCCCCATGAGTTTTCTTGACCATTCACAAACCATGTAAATGTTATTTGTAATAATTCGTAAGGCTCCGGACGCCGAGTCACGGCCCGCTCACCGCCTTTCATACAATCTATAAATAGAACTATGCAACGGTGCAAGCATTCAATTAATAAGACGAACGACGCGTCCGCCATGTTTTATTTTCAAAATCGAGGAGGCCGCGCTTTTTTTAGGTTATCTTTGATTTATTGGCAGTTTGGTTATTATTATTTATTAGTTGAAGAATACAATTTATGTGAAGTTTAAAGTACGTAATTAACGATTAATTCGGTAATTTCAGATTTCAGATAAACGGTTTTAATTTATAACGTTAGGGTTTCGTGTCGTCTTTTTAACTTGGTAAATATTTTTTAAAATATAATAAAGTAATTATGTACACGCAAGAATTTAGAGAATAAATATCATGAAGAAAATTTAAAATTAAAAGAACAACTATGTAGTAAAATGTAACCCGAGATATATCTTGAAATAGTGATTTATATTTCATTGTCAACCCAAAGAAATTAAGATGCCTTAATCTCAACCCCAGAAAGGACAAATTGTGTTAATTTTAAGCTACCTGCCTCTAAGGATGGTAATATAACCACGAAAGAATCTTTTTTAAAATAAAATATATTTAATCAATTTAAAATTTACATAATTCCATCATAGAATATTCCAGAATTCAAATCCAAAAATTCGAACGCATCAACGAAATTCAATCGTTGTAAAATCAAGATGGCGGTCGCGTCGCTCCGGGCCGCCCAATGCACTGCGTACCGGGCGAGTTATCAGCCGGGTTGGCAACGCTCCGGCCGCATTCTTGCAGCTGTATGGCAACGTCGCAAACGCAGGCGCTTCGGTACACAGCGCTTGGGTGTAGCATAAGTATGAAGAAATAAAGTTAGTTTAATGCAGGGTGGATTTGGTTTAGGACCGCGATATTGGGGCGAATGAGTTGTCGAAAAGGCAAAGGGAAAGACCTAATGAATAGATTTTGAGATAAATGCAATAAAAGTTTTAGAAGTTACGCTCACAGACCAGAACGACTTTTGGCGCCGTTTGTTTGATGGAAATGAAGTGATGGAAAATTAAGCTACTATAGACAAAGTTTTACCTTCAATAGAATTCAGAAAAAAGTATTTATGCTCACTTTTATTTTTGGAGTCGTTTAATCTTATTTTAAATAAGATTTGGTATATGTACGACTTTCATTGTAGGCTACAGTTGGATACTAAAAATATTTCATCAATACTAAAAACATAGTACTAAACTAAACCTATTTATCCACCCTGTATATCGCTCTAACGAACTCTAATACAAATAAAACCGACACTAAAATCGAAGTGATTTTAGACCTTTAAGCTAATACTAAACTAAGACCCTAATTCCAACACTATTTATCAAAAGGGTGGTACATAAGTTTTGTTTCTGGATAGTGAATATTCTGTGGCTTGGCTTTGTCCGTGATGACGTCACCGCGTGATAAATGATCGCTCGCCGTGAAAACGATGTGTATCCTGTATGTAAAACTGTATGCTCTATATGACAGTACAAAAACTTGTTGATTGAATCTTCTGCATTATAACTTATGATTGAAATTGAAATTTATTCAACAGTAACAACTTTTAGATACAGAATACAGCAACTTAAAACTATTACACAGGCTTGTCCTAGTGCAGGGGTCACTGCTTAATATTGTATGTCCTAAATTTAGTTAAATAAATATTTCATTTCATTTAATTTCATTACCTAGAAAATAAACTTAAAATTAGTTAATTAGTAGTATTAGAGATATTTTTACTTGAGCAACTGGTCCCAAACTAGGTAAAACCTGTAGTTTGAGTACAAGTGAAAAAAAAGGTCCTATAATTATATTTTTAGTACAACACGTGTGAGATACAGACATAGCCCAAAGAATTGCATCTTTGAAGTGGCAATGGGCAGGACACATTGTGCGAAGAACAGATGGCCGATGGGGCCGAAAAGTTCTGTCTTCATCGTGGCAAGTCTTCTCGTGATCATGACGTTCGCAACAACGTTGAAATATCGAGACAACTCAATTAATTAAATATCGTGGTAAGAACCCGTTGAAAATGCATGAAAGTAACATTTATTTTTGGCCATTTCATAGCAAACTTTTTTTTATTGCTTATTGTGTATCTATACACGAGCCTACGGCCCACCTGATGGTAAGCGGTTACCGTCGCTCATGGACCTCTGCAATGCCAGCTATGCTATAATATGCATCGTCATTTTATTTCGATTGAGTACAGATGATAAACCTATTAAAACCAAGGAATCTTTTCAATAAGCAAAGATATCTAGATTAGCTAATGAATAGTTCTAATGCTAATAAATGATATAGAAACGTAAAGAAAGCGCTTTCACTCCACACTGAGCTAATATGTAGACTCGTCATGTGTTAGCGCATTTTTGCACGTATGCGAACAACATACATGCTTATGTGTTTGATTATACAGGGTGATTTTTTAGTGAGGGTACATATTCAAGATCATGATAGCTAGTGGTCGTATACAACCAGTAAAAATATTATTACCAAAGAATGTGGTATAATGTCTTAGTAATCGCAACTTAAAAATATCTAAATTTTTTGCAAAATAATGGTTATTTCGACAGCTGATGGTTGCGGCGGAGTTGTGGGGTGCGTGACATCACTAGAGGTCGTTAGTCAACACTCTTTTGGCCGAAATTCTTTATGTTTGAGGTAGTTTTGTCGAACTTAGATTTCTCCAATTTTTTTTTTATTTTACCTATTTTTTTTCATATTCCGTATTAGAAAAGAGTACTGAGTACCCATCACCCTCCTTCAATATGTACCATCTTTGAAAAATCACTCTGTATATCGCTCATTTGAGAGATCGTAGTATATTGATAGATAGATCTATACTTTGTATATCTCGATCGAAAGTACTAGAGTAATTAGAGCGTAAAAATGGCACCAATAAAAGACTACCAAAAATGTATATCTAAGAGCGAAAACAAAATGCGATCAAAGATTTTAGGGTGTAGTTGTTTCATTTCAGAATATCTATCCTTTATGTCATTTAGTTATATAGATCAAGCAACAAGTGATAATAGATTACATAATAAGAGGGAATCCACTAAAAAGTCAACTATCTCGGATTTACCCTATGGGTGACTGATCCCGATTTCACCGGGACAGGCCGAGGTTGTGGTCATCTGTCCTGATTTACCGTAAGCAAAGCTTAAACGAATTTTAATTAAAATTGTCCCGATTCCTGGTATCACATTTTAGCGGATTCCTTGTTTAGCAAAATTATAGCGATGCGGTTTTGACTTTCAGCATAGTTCGTTAGTTTATTATGTTTACGCGTGGGGCATATAATGTGAAAAGACGATAAAGTGTAAGATTCTGAATTTAGTTCGCTAGTTTTATCTATACTAATAGGAGAAATTAATTATAGAGGATTTGTTCAACAAAAAAGGTAATTTTAATATTAAAATCAAAACAATAAGGACTGGATTGGAGTAGCTAAATAAATTAAAACTTGAGGAGGTCTATGCTCGATTAGGGATTCCTATTTTAGAAAACTTGTAATTATATTATTTACTTTTTATGCATTTTCAACGGGTTCTTACCACGATATTTAATTAATTGAGTTGTCTCGATATTTCAACGTTGTTGCAAACGTCATGATCACGAGAAGACTGGATACTGCGGGTCGATTTAAGAGCAAACAAATCTGTCTATCCTCTTTCTCGTTCGCTTTTGGGTTATACCACTGGAACTCGAACTCACATCACGACACACCATACTCACTGTATCTACAAGACTCTCTGAGCATGAACCCTTAGTGACTGTTGTGTTTAGCACTTGATTCCACATACTCGATAAGAACCCGTTGAAAATGCATGAAAGTATTATAGAAAACCGCGAGTGTCTAAACAAGTTTATTTAGATTTTATTAATTGATGTTTTGCTTTAAGTAAAATGAAAGATGGACAATAAAATACTTCATCTACACTAATATTGTAAAGAGGAAAACTTTCTTTGTTTGTTCGATTATAATCAATAGGCTCAAAAACCATTTTTAAAATTTATTTCACCTTTCGAAAGCTACATTATCCGTGAGTAACATAGACTAGATTTTATCTTGAAAAAAAAAATAGAGATCTAAAACTTCAATAAAAATTGAAATACGGCATGCATTTTCCAACAACTTCAAACTGCCCATTTTTCCAGCTTAGGAGTTACCAGCAGTAAAAATATGTTAATTGTTTAAGTCTTAGCAAGGCCAATAAACGAGCATGACTTAATTTTTTGAGGGCAAAGCATTTTTCAGGAATATATTATTATCACTCCTTGGAATGCATTATGAAAAAAAAGTATAACAAAGAAGCTTGCCCCAAACCGTTCAAGTGTAAGTATGCTTGTACTTTTCAAACTACGTAACTGATTTTAATGCGTGTTTTTTTATAGAAGTGTGATTCAAGAGGAAGTTTTATGCGTTTAATACATGCATGATATAGTAGAAAAAAAGAAATTAGGTCGTAGGTAGCGACCCCTGACATTGAGGGGTCTCAATGTCATCTGCCTACAAGGCAATAAAAAAAAAAAAAAAACATTGCAGAGGTTCATGAGCGACAGTAACCACTTACGATCAGGTGGCCCGTTGGCTCGTCTGCCTACATGGCAATAAAAAAAAATAATAATAATAAAAAAAAAAAAATTTGTGTTTTTTGATGTCGAAAAAAGCACATTGCTCTGCACTGAATTTTCCATTCGTGACATTGACGAAGTAACACCGGTCAGCTAGTATATTATATGAAACCAGTTTAAGTTTCAATTGAGATTATGAAAACCGATTATTTGCTCTTAACGAACCCTAATCACAGCACAATGATTATGTAAATCAAGTCTCAATACCAGGGGAGAGTACAGAACCCTTTTGTCTGTTGCCATGGCAACGGGGATCCTGATCTTCGACGTAACTCAATCACTACTCTGATTTCATTCACAAAAGAACTGGATTTTAAAAGTAATACAATTTCTGTTATTTATAATACTTTGTAAATGATTGTAAAATAAAGGTTTAGCATGAAACCGACCTTAGTGTAGCTCTTGCGCTGTTTTCAATGGGTCCAGCTGATAATCAGCGCTACAGCTTCAGAGCTGTAGCTGTATGCTAAGCTGGTCGCCCCTTCAGTGCACATCTTAGGCACAGTTTCTTCTACTTATGTTCTATTTATGTTTTCTGTTTTTACTTTTTATGTAGTGTTTAAGTGTGTGCTGAATAAAAGTATTTTCTTTTTTCCTTAGCAAGATGCAAGACACCTTAAAGCCTTCCTGATGGTAAGCGATTAGCGTTGCTGATGCAATGACAGGCCATTGAGGAACCGTTGTCTCACTTACTGAAAAGGACCTTTTTTAAATCTCGTTTAAAGAGGGACATGTCATAGCGCTCCGGAAACAACGAGAACGTTTGGTGGTTTTATATCACGTATCAAGTTAAAGCCATTTGTTTAATAAATGTACTGACAAAAAAAGTAGTAATGTATGTACTTATGAACAGGACAACCGCATAACCACTCAACTGGGAACGTCACTATTCGCTAGATGGCGAAACTGGGGACTTCGTTCGGAATCAATACCGTGTTTGAGCCCCTTATTAAAAACGATTTTTTCCAATAATTTAATAATTTTTAATTTTCATTTTTAATTAAACTTTATATTTTTGTAAATCTTTATTACTAGACGACGCTGTATTGCATTTTCAGCGAAATTTTCAGTTTTAGAACTGTGCTCAATTTTGGCTCCTGCCACAGACTTGGCAAAATTAAACAAACCAATTTGGTTGCCGATTCAAGTTGAGTGGTTAAAATCTTTTCAGTTTAACAGTGATAAAAACAAAACAATTTTTTTATGATATTTTGATTCTATGTCGTAAATAAGCACATTTTCTGCTCTTACATCACAAATGCTGTCTGAGACTTTCTTTGAGACTCAGACGAAATTGAACGCGTTAGCTAGTAACAGATGAATACACTACAATGTAGCTTAAACCTGACTTATTAAGGTTCTATTGAATGAAAATTGAAAATCAAAATCAGTTTCTGAAAGAGTAGTGTCTGACCCGTTGTCATGGCAACGAAATGGTATTAAACCTTCATGAAAGGTCAATCACTAAGTTGGGTTTATTCAATTGCTCGAAGCTTGAACTTAAACAAAGATAAAGAAGATGTAAGATGAACTCATGAATAGAACAGTATGTGTTTTTTTCGATAGATTCGAGTACAATCATTAACAAAGTAAGAGAATACTTTCTTACAACAAAAACGCTTAAATCATTATTTAGTGTATTTCTCTGGAGGAGTTATTTCAAAATTCAACCATCTATAATATAAGTTTAATGTAAATAACTCGAAGATATTATTGTAATCACTAAATTTGTCTAAATTTAAACAGTAACTCCTGATAGTAAGTGGCGACCATCATAGATCGTAAAGGAATATTTTCGGTCGCTTTGTATTTAATACCAACATGGATACCAACAGGACCCCCGTAGACCAATCAGGTCCATGGGGTTTGATTCAGATGATACCATCATCTTCTTATCAACACACCACCCAGTATCTAGATGAAACTACCTTTGAAGAGTAGTATTTTAAATACATTTTAGTTTTATGTTAAGATGCGTACTTAGTTTCGTGTCGGATAACGATATTCCAATATATCTAAGTTTAGAGCGATATCCCTTATCTTATCTTATCTCGACGGCGATGTTCAAAAACAATACGTAGCTGAATGATAGTTTTAGACAAAAGGAAAACAAAGTGGAGACGACAGAAAAACATATACTTAATGCATTCTGCATTTTCAAGTCGCTGCAATAAAAGTGGTAATTTGAAGAAAAAACACACAATATTCTAAACTAGCTGACCTACACAACTTAACTTATCAAAAAAGGAATGTTTATTAGTTTTTAACAATTTTAATTGAAAACTATTACTATTGAATATTTCACACGTAAAGCAAGGAAATCAGCTCAAAAATCGACAAATTCGAGTTAGTCATACCATCGCATTCCCAGGCCGAAAATCAACCATCAATAAAATAGATATCAAATTATATCTCATAGTCGATGCTAGTTTTATTGACAACATTTCTATGGAGTACAGTCACATTGTAAACTGTAATGTACTGTACTGTAACAACCCATTATTGCCCACTGCTGAGCTCAGGTCTCCTCCGAAGAGGGGTTAGGCATAGTCCACCACGCTTGCCTAATGCGGGTTGGGGACTTCACATATCTTCAAAGGATTTTTAGAACCCTTTTCCGATATGCAGGTTTCCTCACGATGTTTTCCTTCACCGTTTTTAGCCAATGGTGTAATAACACATCTTTTTTATATTAAGATTTAGAGGTACAAGCCGGCCGGTTTTGAACCCGCGACTTCCCGTACGGAAGGCAAGCGCTTCAACCATTCGGCCACCACATTATAAACAGTTTTTCGCATTTTATGAATAACTATTTTTTTGTGTTGGCTCCCTTTACATCTAGATGTGTGATTTCCTTCCATCTTTAAGATCTAAAAATACTCATACCCTTAACTCGTTATTTGCCAAGAAAAAACGCAGTTTCCTCTCAACGCCGTGTCGGCCAGCGCTGATGGCGCTAGAAGAGAAAGTGTTAATATTAAATTCATTACCAAAAGCCTCAACAAAAAATTATCCTTTTAGCTTCGTCTACCAACAGCATTATATAAGAACATAAAACAAATGTTACGCAACGTTTGAAACACGCCTATAGAACTCGCTGCGTTACGTAAAACTACCATTGTTTGATGTGAACTAACATTCAATCTAATTGCGAATGGTTTTTAAACATTATATTGAAATAGGTTCGAGGATAAGGAGAGTTACGAAGCTGTGGTGTGCAGTTTATATAGATGGGCAATCTAACGTTTGCATTTTGAACTACTGTTTATTTAGAGAATGACAGCTCAAATGTCATTCAATTTGCGTTCATAATTTAGTTAAAGGTTTGACATTTACGAAATGGGACGTTTTCGGTTCGCCCAATGGGCAGAAGATCGTTTGACCGAAGATGAGCATTTTTACCGAAAAATCGTCTTTTCAGATGAAGCCCATTTTCACCTCGGAGGCTATGTCAATAAGCAAAATTGTTGCATCTAGGGGTCGGGAAATCCACACGTCATTGAGAAGCCAATGCATCCACAAAGAGTTACGGTTTGGTGTGGGTTTTAGTCCGGCGGCATCATTCGAAAATGAGCAAGGAGCCGCCGTTATGGTCAATGGCGAGCGTTACTGTGCCATGCTCAACGATTTTTTGTTTCCAAAAGTTGAAGAGTATGACATGGACGACATTTGGTTTCAACAGGATGGCGCAACATGCCACACAGCCAACATGACAGTCGAACTTTCGGAAAATGCAAACTTTATAGGCCCACCCCTCAGCAGCCAAATCTGTTGTGCATACCCCATTTTTTTTCAATTAGTAATATTGTTATCAAGGGGTTGATTTCTGGTTGTGTGATATTGGAAACGTCATCGTCAAGAAATATAGATTTTACTTTAATTAGACTTTACTTAGGATCATCTTTCTGAAGCAGAAAAATAAAGAACCATTCAGACGTTGGGCAGATGAGATCGCAAAAACAGCTGGTACACTTTGGACCAGAATAGCTAGAGACAGGAACTTGCGGAAAGGCTTGGAGGAGGCCTTTGCTGAAGAGCAAACATACAGGGTTTTTGAGGCAAATTTGTAACTTTTTTTATTGTATTTGTTTTTATATTAATTTAGTTTTAAGCACATTGTGTCTTGTGACTTGTCTGAATAAAAGGCTATTTTATTTTATTTATTTATAAGGATCATCTTAAAAAATTGAGCTTGCGGGCCGCATCTTGATATTTCAATATTTCAACTCACCTTCAATATTTGAACAGGTTCTAAACATCAAACTTACCTGATAACTCCCTTTGCAATATCACAAAACCAAATCATCTACATTATCACCATTTTTTAGCACAAATTACAATTAATTTAAATACAATTTATATGTTTAGAGGACGCTTGAAAATACTAGAAGGCTTATAATTTGAGATCAATTTTATTTTAAAGATTTCAGAGTGTAACCACAAAACAGATGAGACGTAATCCCAAAAATACGCGCAATCCAATATCGGGTGGAATCTTGCAAGCGAAATTTGACAAATTTCCCGGTTTCCGATTGAGCTGACATTTTGCAAGGACAATTCTTCTGTAAGCATTAAGGTAATCGTCGCCATCTTTGTACCTATGTACTTATAACACCTATTTCTAGGGGAGTGATCTGATAATAAAATAAACAGCAAATTCATAATATCATATCATATATCAATTCATAATATACGTTGAATAAGATTAGATAAGCGTAGTTCCTCAAACTAGAATCAAGGAAGACTAAAAGAGGCAGCCAACGATCTAGCCCTATCTGTCACTAATAACTTCTAAGTCAATCATATCAAATAAAACAAAACTTAAATAGTACAAAATAAACTAGTACAAACTCAATCAATAAAACATATATAAAATCTATAAAACACAGTCCATTTTTCAAACATCTCGATTTTTAAGCTGAAATAATTGTAAAGGATATAATAATAAATGGCGCGGTGAATGCGTCCGCGCAGTGATCGGGGTTCGTCACCTTGACACTTCGAGGCCCGACAGGGTACTCTACCCATCTCGCTCTGCGCACCTCGTAGCCGCTACGTGCGACAAGGACGGCAACATCGCGTAGACGCTTTCAGAGCTACGCGCGAGACGCCATCTTGTTCTCTCCTTGTATCGCGTTTAATTATATTTTTATTGCTTTATTTTGTTGTTTGAGGATTTTGAAGTTTGTTTTATTGAAAATTCTACTTAATACTACATTTAGTAGTGAGATTATTATTTCTAATCTTGCCGTCTATTGTTCTATTTATAAAACTCCGTCGTATGTTTTTGATTAATGCCTTAATATGTCACCGTGTTCCATATTTTTAGTAAAGAACTCAAGTCTCGTTAATTAATGCCTAAGTTGAATTCTACTTTAGTATGACAAAAGCAAAATTACGAATGAAATCATAATAATAGTATGTTACATAATATTGTTTTGATGTCGATCTTATTAGATGCTATTTTCAGGTAAAATGGAAGCAATAAAATGTTCTAGAACAATATTGAAGTAAATCTAAAATTAAATATTACTTTTTTAAATGTATAATCCTATGTTATACAAATATGTAAAACGTCGATTACGTATTAACAATATAAAATCATTGGATATGTAATTTATCTATAATATACTGAGACAACGATAAGATAAGAACGACTTGAACATCACAAACTAAAAAAAAATAATTTAATACATTTTCATTTAAAAAAAACCCCATAAATACATTAAAATATTGAATAATATACATAATAAAAGATATTTAAGATGTTAAAATCACTAAGAAGTAAAATAAAATAGTTTAAAAAGAAATGAATGTTTATTGAACTTTTGCAACTAGTAACGCCATCTAGCGGACAACTTGGGAAGTGCTAAGTCTTTGATTACAAAAATGTACTTTAAGACGTAATTAGTGTAAAATACGACGGTTCTTTATACTTTAATATTATTTTAATTATTTATGTTAAATTATTTACATAAAAATGAATCACAAAATGTATTGCTAAAGCTCATAATTCAACGATGCCTGGACCAATTTGACCAATTCTTTTTTAAAGCATGTTAAAGGATTACGGTTAGAAAAAATCGAATAATTGCCGGAAAGCAAGGCATAATCTTAGTTGCTGTCTAGAGTTCACGCAGACGACGTTGCGAACAGCAACTATTTGGTAATAAATTTGTTTTCAATAAAGAAATAACATTGAAATAGTGAAAAAATAGAACCGATTATGAATTTTTAAACAAAAAAACGTGAAAAAATACAACCTAAAAGAACGAAGCTGTAAAATATAATTTATGTTAAGAGCTTCAAGGAAAATTTCAAAACAAAATAACGATAAACGAACACAGCGATCCCGGAAAACTTTTCAATTAATTCATTATCACGATAAATTTAAAATTAATAAAATAATGAAGCCGAATAATTTTTTTATTTGCCATGTAGGCAGACGAGCCAACGGGCCACCTGATCGTAAGTGGTTACCGTCGCTCATGAACCTCTGCAATGTCAGGGGACATTGCGGGGTCGCTACCTACGACCTAACTTTAAGGACCCTCCTCAAGCCTCGTTTGATAAGTTGAGTTAATTAAGAGTTTATTAAAAGTCAAAATTAAAAATTATTGGTAAAAAATGTTTCTAAAAATGGGCTCAAGCACGGTATTGATTCCGAACGAAGTCCCCAGTTTTGCCATCTAGCGAATAGTGACGTTCCCAGTTGAGTGGATATAGGATTTGGAAATTATAGGAATACATTTCTTAAAATAAGATTATTTACCGCAAGTAGATACTTGTTTCCACAAATGATTACGAAAGAAGTTTATCTTTACTTAAAGCTTTTATTTAACTAGACATTTAAAGTCGATTAATTCTTTACATTATGTCCTTATTGTCACAAATAATTACGAGGGTACTTGAGCTTTATTTAACTTGCTATTGAGAAAAAAAAATATTTAAAGACTGCAATATATATTTTTTTTTATTGCGTGGTAATTAAACGAGCCTACGGCCCATCTGATGATAAGCGGTCACCGTCGCTCATGAACCTCTGCAATGCCAGGGAAATGAGGGGCTGTTATCTATCACCTACCCATACAGGACTTTTCTTAAACCTCGTTTAAAAAGGGCCATGTCATAGCGCTCCGGGAACACCGCGGATGGGAGTCCATATGACGCAATATTTATTTATTAATGATTCACCAAAAAGACACTAAAAAGTTCTAAAAACACTAACATACACCGTGCTTAATGCAGTCTTAATTACAGGTGAATAACAAATTACACATATTATAAAAGTCGGTTGAAGCTGCATTGCGATAAAATTACATGCACAAGATTATTATCAATATCACTAAAAATACAATTCGAACTATTCAGAATAAATTATTGAAAAATGCAATCGACTATAATTTAGATACAAAGAAAATTTCAAAAAGTATTTCAGATTTTAGAATTGATAAATTAAAAATAAATGTCGGCAGAATACAGTAAAATGGAACAATTTAAAATAATAATAATAATTGCCTAATTTTGCATCATGCCGATCAGGGACCTCTATGTCAGGAGACACTGAAGGGTCTCTGCTCATGACCTACCTTTACATACCTTAAGCCTAGTTTGAAGAAGGACAATTCATAGAGCACTTTTTTTGTTGATTTGTAGGTAAACGAGCTAACGGGCCACCTGATCGTAAGCAGTTACCGTTGCTCATGGACCTCTGCAATGTCAGAGGACACTGTTGGGCCGTTCGGTCTAACTTTATTTTACTTCATTACTTATTGTTCTTCTCTAGGTGATTTTCGAAGCGAAACCTTGCTAATTTAAATTCAAACTAAGCTCGATATTTAGGACAAAAGTAATCTGTCTAAAATCGAAATAATCATAAAACAATAATTGGTACAGTTCGCGCGCGCAAGTACCTCTTTCCCACGTTTTATTCTCAAACTATGATTAATTAATGTTAAAATAAAAAAAAATATTAGACTGGGAAACTTCGTAATCGTCACAAAAAGTATGCTTTAGTAATTAAATTTATCTTGTATTGCTGACAACCGTATTGGAACGAAGTTCCTTATCGCGCGTTTTGAAAGGGGGCTAGACGGAAAAAAATCTTACGAAAAGTTGTCACGACACACGAAAAGTTGTCACACTCTTTTTGTTTTAGATGATTATCGCTAAATGGCGCTGTGATCAAAATCTTTTAAAACACGTTCCTTATAGCGCGTTACGTTAGGAAAAAAAAATATAAGATATCTTTTAATCGAAAGGAACTTCGTTCTATTCGGGTGTCCCATGACACCTCAAGTTTTTTGTTTTACAGTAAAGTGCTAGCTAAGAGCCTAAACACGACGAGTCTACCTTATTTACAACAGGTTCCTATGGCCAATTTTCAAATTCATCACCAGATCAGCTCCACTGTATTGTATTGTCACGCGAAATACATATACATGCTAAGTTTCAGCTCAATCGTAAACCGGAAAGTTGGTCAAAATCAACTCGTAAGAGTCTGCTCGAACTAATATAGGTCAACAATAAAAAACTTCATACGACTTCATTTCTTAAATAACACTAATTTTAAATTTTTAAGCTTTAAAGCTAACAATTTTTTTTAAATATTTCCAGTAGTCTTGTTTTGCCTACCTTCAATCATCTCTCCATGACCTAAAGGTAGACTGGTAGAGAATGCGTATGGCATTAAGTCCGCCTATGTACAATCTTTTGTGCATGAAGTTTAAATAAATAAATAAATCCTCCTACACATTTTACAGCAAAAAACGAAACCTTCAACTGCGAGTATAATTTATCCAGAAACCTAACGCTGAAGTGTAGTATGTATGTTCTGTGTGTGTGCAATGAAAAGGATGGAGCCCGGACGAAATCACAGACTATTATTACGTTTTCATCAAAAAAAAAAAATTGTTTTGATTTCGAAGCTCCTCATTTCTTGTACAGTAGTAATGGTAAGATTATAGATCGTTAACCTAATCAAAGCTTAATATCACACATATCTATCTTCAACTAGCTGGCCCACACAACTTCGTCTGCGTCACATAAGGAAATTTTCTCACCGTTTAAACCTTCCCTGGACTTCTACGAATATTTCAAGATTAAAATAAGCCAAATCAGTTCAGTCGTTCCCGAGTTTTAGCGAGACTAACGAACAGCAATTCATTTTAATCTATAAGAAGATAACATCACACCTGACAGACAATTCACTACAAAACACAAATTAAAATTAAAAAAAACATTACTCATAGAACTCATCATATTATACAAATCTCATAATAACTCTCATGTACTCGAAACAGTTTCAGTCGCCACGTATGTATATAATATATGTATTACATACGGACGTGGGTAGCTCCAGTTCGTTGACCCCGCAGTTCGTTCAACCTTAGCTGGGGCACGTTACCGTTTCAATACAATTTAAGGGGTCACTTCGTTGTGTTCAATTTAATTGGTCCCAGGGGTACAACGACATATATGTGACGTATTAAGTATATTAAAAAGCTTTTAAACTTGCACTGGATGTAAGTATGTAAGTTCGGGTGGAAGTTTTCGAGTTGAATTCGACAAACGGTTTATCATTGAGCTGGCATGTGCATGCATACGAGTAGTATATATAGTACAATGGAGCTGATCTGATGATGGAGTGGTATAGGAACTCTTGTGTTAAACAAGATCCGTCGTGTTTGAGTTCGTTTTACTTTTTAGCTAGCACTCTACTGCTACATGCTATCCAGGATCTTCAAAATTTTCTTTAGAATAAATTGCTTAACTTATACTGGATGTAACTATGTACCTTTGTAAGTTCGGGTGCAACCTTGCGAATTCGACCAACTTGTCGTTTTTTTTTTATTGCCATGTAGGCAGACGAGCCAACGGGCCACCTGATCGTAAGTGGTTACCGTCGCTCATGAACCTCTGCAATGTCAGGGGTCACTACCTACGACTTAACTTTAAGGACCCTCCTCAAGCCTCGTTTGAAGAAGGACAAGTCTTAGCGCTCTGGGATTCCGATTGAGCTGGCATTGTGCATGCATATGTATATCGCGTGACAATGCAACAATATTGTACAATGGAACTGATCTGATAATGGATTCGGAAACTATAACATAAGCTATAGATAGATAATAAACAAGATACTCATCGTGTTATGGCCTTCGTTTTAGTTGTCTTGGCTACTCTACTCTTATATGACATCCAAGATGGTAAATGCTTGTAATTAAAAAGTTTTATTTAAACAAGAATTATTTATAAAAAATTTTGAAAAACAAACTATAGTTATTTATTGGTATTAAAAGTAGTATATGTGACTATTTTCAATATTTAGATGATTCTAGAAGTTTATCTTACAATAAAACTATATTAAGGCGAAATCCTGATGACCTGAAATACAGATCTCAGCCTAGTTTAGCCGCCACTCTCCCAGAGCTTGTGAGAAACCTACAATACTGTGGTAAGAAAATTAAAATGTGTTCAAATATTTACAAGGAAAATAAATTTTGTCAGTTAAATTACCATCAGGTGGGTCGTAAACTCATTTGTTTGGGAATAAAAATAACAATGGGTTAGGTAAGTTTGGATTATAGCCTCAATTCCTATGTGAGTTCAATACCTTTGATGTTCTACTATCTGCGAAATGTAGTCATTTCCATTATGACCTAAAATAAGTTCATGTACGACAGCTTTCAGAGACAATGAACTGAACTGAAAAGAGGCCAGATATATGAAGGTAGGGTTGCCAGGTCTTCAGACGCAAAAGCCGGACAGACTTGAGAGTTTTTCCTGACATTTAGGTAAAAAATCCGGACATCTTGTTTTTTTTGTCAAAATGTACTACAGCGTAGTAATAATAAAAAATCACAAAAATATTAGATTTAATTGAAAACGAATTATTTTTTAAAAAACATTTTTAATAGATATTCAAAACTAGTCAAAAGTAATTCCGAACCAGCTTCGGGCGAACGAGCCCTATTTCACCATCTAGCGATAATATACGTAGGTACCCAGGTATAGTCGTGGTGGCTGAGTGGTTGCAGCGCTTGCCTTCCGTACGGGAGGTCGCGGATTCAAAACCGGCCGGCTTGTACCTCTAAATCTTAATAAGAAAAAGATTTATGTGCAATTTTTCACAACACCACTAGCTAAAAACGGTGAAGGAAAACATCGTGAGGAAACCTGCATATCGGAAAAAGGGTTCTAAAAATCCTTAGAAGATATGTGAAGTCCCCAATCCGCACTAGGCTAGCGTGGTGGACACTGGGCAGTAATGGGTTGTTACAGTACAGTACCCAGAGGAGTGGTTAATATACAGCCTATTTCACGCGTGGTAGCACCTGGGCCAGAAACCAGTACAGCACTATGCGTTACGGCATTCTTTACCGTCGCACCAACAAAGGGTGTTGAAGTTTAGAATGTCGTATTGTTCTGCGCGATCAGGAATAGCAAGGAAGTGACGTCACTACGCCATTGTTCGCTTCTACCTAATTAGATATTTAAAATATGTAAAGCCAGATCCAAACGCGATAAGTACCAGAGCTTATGGGACGGTTTTTTTTACCATATAAGCTTTCATTTAACGTAATGTCGCCATAAACTTAGTCAAACACTCGCGGTTTTCTACATTACTTTCATGCAAATCTACCCGCAGTATCCAGTCTTTTCGTGATAAATAATGTTTGCAACAACGTTGAAATATCGAGACCACACAATTAATTAAATATCGTGGTAAGAACCCGTTAATTATGCATGAAAGTAATGTCGTGATATTTTTGACGTTGTAGAGATAACCTTTTGATCTAGTGAATCACTTTTGAATTTTTTTCACTGATAGGAAGCTACGTAATAGTGAGTGTACACATTTTGCGATGTGAAGGCATATCCACTCAACTGGGAACGTCACTATTCACTAGATGGCGAAACTGGGGACTTCGTTCGGAATCAATATCGTGTTTGAGCCCCTTTTTAAAAAAAAAAAAATCCAATATTTTTTTATATTGATTTTTAATTAAACCTTATATTTTTGTAAATCATTATTACTAAACAACGCTGTATTGCATTTTCAGCGAAAATATATCATCTCCGTAAAATATGAGACGATTAAAAAATGTAAACAAAACAAGTTTTAGAACTGTGCTCAATTTTGGCTCCTGCCACAGACTTGGCAAAAGTAAACAAACCAATTTGGTTGCCGTTCCCAGTTGAGAGGTTATTATAACAACTACTGAAAACTTTAACTCCTTAAGTGTCGTAGAGATTGCACCAGTCAGCTACCTAACAGATATTGGTAAAAGTATCAGAACGTCGTAAGATCTCTTTTAAAAGTTCTATTAGCGTCAAGACTTAGCTCTACCGACTGAATCATCATCATCAGCCTGTAGACGTCCACAGCTGGACATAGCCCCCCCCCCCCAAACCTCGCCACAATCCATTGACTTCCCACGAACTTAACAAAGTCATCGATCAATCTTGTAGGAGAACTGAATGATTCATAATTATTTCATTTAAACAACGATATATAAAACAAAGTAACATGAAATACGGGAAAAATCGCGTTACGTGTGCCTGCGCAGCCGGACGTGACGTCACGAGCACACGGCGGCCATCAGTGTCGATGACACGACGCACACAGACACACTGTTTATCGACAATGACGACCTTATTCATAGTTCAGGATTTCGATTTAGAGGTCAATTTGATTTGCGAAGTAAAATAGGTCTCTACAATAAAATATGACCCGAGAGCTGAGAGATGGCTCCAATTTTTGGGTAGATATTTGAGGCAAGCTGAAAATTTGATTCATAGTTCTGATATACCCCAACTCGGCACTGTAGACCTGGCTGAGTAGTGGAAGAAACGGACCCCCTTATTTGGAAAGAAATGAAAGACAGTAAGCCCCATCAAAATGACCAGTCCGACATTTAACACTGTTTTTCAGTTACAACTACTACTACAATAAAGGTTAAAGACTGACAGAAGTAGAGTAGGCAGGAAGATTGACAGAGCAGGACAAAAACCTTTTATTGTGACAGAAGGAAATCGCCGGACTTCCAACCGCCCCGCAATTCAAATTCAAATTTATTTATTTGACAACTTAGGTTAAACAAAAATAAGACTTATAAAATAGATGCACCTTATAATAAAATAATATTAAGACTTAACTAATAAAAAAAGATGATGCCAGTAGTAATTAAACTGTGTCACAGGCATAATTGGGGTATGTGGGAGTCGATCTAAAACCTCCTGCTGCTCACGTTTAGCGTCTGAACCCTTGAGGACAGAACCCAGCATGAGATTGGATGAGGTGACGCGTTGCACGTCAACGCTCACGTCTCGCCCCGTCACCCCCGGACGCCGAACCGGTAGTCGCCGGCGAAAAGGACAAAAACTTAACGAAGTATCGACTAAAAATACCAGAACGAAACAACGGAGAGTCTGTAGGAACTGCGCGGATGTGAGTGAAACAAAATGGACGATTTTCGTTTTGGTTCTCGCTTGATATGATGACATTCCGATCGAAATGATAACAATTTAACATATGTATAACATGCTTGTAAGAATTTTAATTAAATGATTATAATAAACTAAATTTATAAAGACATATTAATCCGATCACAAAGTTAATAATAAAATTTTTACTACCACACACAACTTTACTACTACCTCTACCCTAACTCTACTACTTTACTATACACAAGACAATAAAATCGTAGTCTTTTGATATTAAGTAATGTTTTTTTAAGAATAACACAAAAACTATCAGTTAATTTTTTAAGAAATTCTTACGCGATTATGTCCAATGTTTCAATTAAAAAAACAACGTAATCGGTTAATTTTCAGAAGAAATATACAAAAACTTGTACAGAAATATGTCGTGAATATGTCCATGAAGTTTCCAGTAACAGTAGGTACACTACATAGCTACTTGAAAACAAACCTACCCAGCCCACTGAGACCTTATGGTCTCAATACATTGGAACGAAGTTCCTTATCGCGCGTTATCGAAAGGGGGCTAGACGGAAATTCTTATGAAAAAGTTGTCACGACATTTTTTTTGTTTTAGATGATTATCGCTAGATGGCGCTGTGATTAAAATATTTTAAAACAATTCCTTATTTTGTTTAATATGATTAATGCTAGATAGTAGGGGTGTGCGAATAATTCGAACTCACGAATTATTCGTTCCGAATCGAATACGAATATTCGATTCGAAACTCGAATCGAACAATTCGAATCTTCGAACTAACGAAAAATTTCGAATAGTTCGAAAGGTTACGAATAGTTCGAAAAGTTTCGAACAATTCAAAATTTCGAACAGTATCTTCGTTCTTCTTTTTTTTTCATTTTCATGCAAGGGGTTACACTCATGTTATGCCCAATTATAAAAATAGTAAAATTGACTAGGCTGTACATAAATTATCAGGAACAGTAAATTGCTATTAAAACATGCTCCAACACTTGTGCTATTTCCGATGCATCGTCGTAGTCAAATTCGATACTATTCGAAATTCGACGAATATTCGAAACTTTTCGAATTATTCGAAATTTTTCAAATATTCGTTGAATTTCGAATAATTCGAAAATTCGAATTATTCGATTCGAATTTCGAATCGAATATTGATATTCGATTCGATTCGATTCGAACGGTATTCGCACACCCCTACTAGATAGCGCTGTCATCAAAATATTTTATTTCAATTCCCTCACTAATTAATCGAAAGGAACTTCGCTGCATCCAGGTGTTTTTTTTTTTTTTTTTTATTGCCTTGTAGGCAGACGAGCTAACGGGCCACCTGATCGTAAGCGGTTACCGTTGCTCATGGACCTCTGCAATGTCAGCGGACACTGCGAGGCCGCTACCTACGGCCTACCTTTTAAGGACTTTCTTTAAGCCTCGTTTGAAGAAGGACAAGTCATAGCGCTCGGGAAACACCGTGTCCCTTGACACATCTCAAATTTTTTATATATAAAATGCAACAAAAACATAACTCTTTCTTTTGATAAAGTATGGTAGATTGGCTCTAAACACATCATAAAATCATTACCTCATAATAATATTAGTATAGATATAAACACAACTCCTTATGATATTAGTATACATAATTATGACCTTCAAACGCCCTCGTGTCGGTTTTAAAATGATTTCCAAGAGGGTATCATACTGCGTAATAAATAAACGACAATTATGATAATGATATTAGAAAGAGTTTTAACTTTATTGTTTTCTTTGAATGTCTGTCTCTTTGTTTTTGGCTGTACGTCTGGTATCACGGAGTCACAAAAGAAAATAATTTTAAATGTTGTTAATGCGCTTTTGTTCGGGAGGTCGGTTGAAACTGTTTAGATATCTAAATTTTGATTCGTAAAGCGACTTCTATATGGCGATATATATTGTTTGCAATTTATCACAACACCACTAGTACTAAACGGTCTGTTAAGCCCCGCTACTCAGCAGCCAGGTCTGCATTTCGGAGTTGGGGAATACCAATACAAGTATGTACCAAGTTTTCAGATTGCCTCAAATACCTGCTCAAATTTTGCCACTAGCTCTCGGGCTAATAGTTAATTTAAATGAAAAACGTCGAAATCTACAACATAAAATAAAGCACATTATTTAGAGTACTTTTCCTAAAAATTCCACCCTTTACAATTACTACGTAATCTACTATCTCAAAATAACTGCACTAACAAAAACGATAAAGAAAAAAAAATGTACAGAGACTTGCAATTTTCATTAACAGACATCGTTTCCCGAACCCGTTAATAGCATTTAACGGGTTCTTACCACGACATTTAATTAATTGAGTGGTCTGGATATTAGTAGAAAACTGCGAGTTTTTCAACCTTATAATATTGCAATTTAAACATAGCCTTTTCAGTTGTTCAAGCCTATTCCGGATCGTAAATCTCTATGTAAATCGATTTTACATTTCACGGAACTGCTATACGGCTTCTCACTCTACGTCTTCGGGATTACGATATTTTTAGTTTCCACGTTCAAAAATCATCGTGAGACTTAGCTTACCCTATTAAGGCGCACAAATACATATATGTATAGTTACTATATCTTAGAATAGAACTTAGTTATTATATCTTAGAATTTATAATAAAATCTATGAGTTCTTTTTGTTTGTTTGAACGCGTTTATTTCAGGTAATTCAGGTTCGATTAAATGTTCTTTCAGGGTTGGATAGTCTAATTATAGGGTAAGCGCTATGACTTGTCCTTCTTCAAACGAGGCTTGAGGAGGGTCCTTAAAGTTAGGTCGTAGTTAGCGACCCTCAGTGTCCCCTGACATTGCAGAGGTTCATGAGCGACGGTAACCACTTACGATCAGGTGGCCCGTTGGCTCGTCTGCCTACATGGTAATAGAAAAAAAAAGTCTAGTTATTGCAATCCAAGGTCTAATAAAGAGACCCGTAAAACTAACGCAACTGTCAGTGGTACTTTCGAAAGAGTGCTACAAAATGTTGCATCTCCATATTTATCTTCCAAAACACGAAAATGACAACTGGTAGGCCAACTGTCAAACGATGTTTCACACAGTTTCAATTACAACCAACGCATGCAAAACCCCCGTTTACATGTTGGCTGTCACTGTCTTTTGTTTTGTCATAGCCGTTTATGAGTATTGACTTCTATCTTGGAAATTATTATGAAATTTCAACGATGCTTGATAAAATCGTGGAACTTTTGATACTATAAGGTATTTCGCGTCGCACAAGAAATAAAATTTCGTTCTTCAATTTAATTGCGGTTTAAGAAAAGTCCTGTCTAAGTACCGCCCAACGTGCACGCATATCTAAGTCAGGGTATGCAGAAATTTAAATCTGTGTAATTTTCAACATATTACGTCCTATAATCAATTTTTATCTGTCTTTTACGCCAATAATAGTAATGAGAAGTGTAGTTTGATTAAATATACATAATTTAATCGTTTTAATTGTAATTTTTTTAATCAAATTTGAAAGGTTTGGCCCGGTTAGGTTATGCAGTGCATATTTGCTCGTATGAAATGCACGCCACTGCTAACGTCCTGGCATTGCAGAGGCTCATGAGCGACGGTAACCATCTACCATCAGATCGAAGACTCGTTTATAATAAAAAACGAAAGGAATAACATTGTATGTGCATATGTAATAATATGTATGTGTAACCGCACCGGGTAATAATCCGTGTGCGTGTTGAGGTGCAATGACTCTGCAAACAGTCGATCCCCACTTGGTCTGTCAGGAATGAAGCCACAATGTCCACTCGAACACTATGATCCGTGAAAGCGCAGTAATGGTGTGTTGAGATGTAATGACGCTGCAAGTAGTCGATCCTCATTTGGTTTGTCAGGAATGACGTCACAACGTCCACCGGAACACCCGACGATCAATACTCCAGAATAAGAGCTTCCAAAGAACGAACTCCAACGGTTTATTACTTCCACGTCCGAGAGGTCCGCTCGCCTCGACAGTTCAAACACGAATCCCCGATAACAGCGGCCAACGCCTGTTTTTATAGCAAGTCTCCACTTCCAACTACCCGCACGGTGAATATCGGTGAATAGGTTGGCTTCCCTTGTCATCACCCCGTCAACTCCGCTATAGTAACCATAATAATTGTCACTCTTGTTTAAGTCATTCTTCGTACGCGCCTACATATGTATATGCTCCAAGGATCGTTCCTAAAAGGGTGACTAGGCGTTCACCCTCAAACTCGCCACGTTGCATATTTGAAAATGACGTAAACGATTCTCATATCTTGAAGGAAAATAAGATTTTTTTTCAATATTTTTCTTGTGTAACTTTGCTTTTTCTCAAAACAAACAAAACTTGCCATTTTCAATGTCACATAGTATTTAATAGTACAGTAGTATCTTATTGAGTTACTTTTTTTACAAAAAACTTTGATAAAAATAAATTGCTGTTCGTTAGTCAAGATAGAACTCGAGAACGGCTGAACCGATTTTGGTCTTGAAATATTCGTGGAAGTTCAGGGAAGGTTTTAAAGGTGAGAAAGTTTACTTATGTTACGCAGCCGAAGTTGCGCGGGTCTACTAGTTATCAATTAATTTTTAAAATATCACTAAAAAAGCATTGTAGTTTTGGTAAGACTAAACACGACCAAATGCGTTGAAATCTTTTGGGGGCGCAATAGGGGTGCTTGGACACATCGAAAATTCTTAATAAAATATTTTTATAAAATATTTTCTCATACATTAAAACAAAATATCTGTTATTAAGAAATGTTGTTTACATAAAATTTTACATAATTACGTTTAATTGTCATCATTATATTTTACTTACCATACTTATTTATCTTTAATTTTATAAATGTAATTTAAATTTAAATAAAATAAATCAAGAAAAAATACTTAAAACTAATAATTTTAGTACTAAACTATTTATTAAGAGTGACACGTATCAGCTGATTTGATAATTTCGTTACAACTAACGCCATCTAGTTATCGGGTTTTGAACTACACATGCACAACTGTTGCAATATGAAATTCGTTTGATAGTTCTATAAAATATACATAGATGGCTCTGTCGTAAAGTTTTTGAAATTTCTTAAAAATGTTACGTCTTAACGCATAGCAATTTGAAGTTATTGAATTAAAAAGAATATGTTTTATCATTAACTTACTTTTGATAGTTAAAACATTTTTTTAAATGACCAATTATTGAATGTATCAATACTTTTCCTTCTAATAAAGTATTTTTGTCATTATAATCGAAAAAAAAAATAACTCAAAAACTACTTGCAATTAACAATAACATAATAAGCATTATGGTAATGAGACCCTTTGTCTCTGTGAATATACAGGGTGTTAAAATCCGATGAAACAATACTTTCACAGCAAATAGTATACTTGATGTAGAAGCCATCCACCAAGTCTGGGTTTTCTAGGCATAATATATCATGAGTTATAACTAATCAAAACTAGTATAAATTTTCTATTAGTAGGTGATTATTATAGTACAGAACTCTAAAATTGCGATCGGATGCGCCTGTGTGCGTGAAAATAGCATATAGATATAGTACGCTAAATGTAGGTCAGAGTAGGGTTGTCAAAAATAATACAAAAAAATATTTTTTCAACTTTGTATGGGAAAATAAAGTAATTATCTCAGTTTCAAAAGTATGTGTATATGATTTGAAATGTGATATAGATTAAGCCCTTAAAGTATTGTTTCACCGGGCAACAACACCCTGTATAGTTAAAAAATGTATTAATCTTAAATCTTACCTTAAAATGTTGATGTGCTGCTTGCTCCTCTGCCTCAAACTTATGTTTGATATTATCGATCCTCATTTGTTTCAGTATGCCAGCTACTTCAATTCTGGAAGTGTTTTACAGTATTATGAACAACACTTTTTGATATAAACTTATTCCTTTTACTTATTACTTTTTAATATAGTAGCTGACCAGCATAATTTTCCTTGTATCATGTAGAAGAAACTTGGAATACTTTAAAAACCTTCCAAAATCTACTAGTTATGTGAAGTCTCAATCCTGCATTAGGCTCATAAGTACTGTGATGAGCAAAGCTTATTGGATGGATGATCCCTCTACTGAGAAGAACTAAGCCCAACAGTGGATAATAATGGGTTGTTCTTACAGTTGGGTTGTTTTTTTTATTACAAACATAGGTAGACAAGTTAACAACCTACCTGATCATAAGCAGTTACCGTTGCTCATGACCTTCTGCAATGCCAGGACATTGAGGGCCCATTGTCTCTCACTAACTTTTATGGGACTTTTTTGATTTATAAATTCCAATACCTGATTCTCATGTTCTCCTGTAGTCTCCGCAGTGGACCCAGATATTCCTGTGACCTTCCGCCCCTCACTTCAGCCAGTTGATGCTCAACCTGCTTCACTCGTTCTACGTACAGTTGCTCTCTTAGTACCGTAAATTGACGTTCAAGTTTTGCTGTAAATTAAAAAAGGTTTCATTAAATTTTGGAATAGTCATTGTTTTCAATTAGAAGCTTCAATTGGGTTAAGGAGATTTTTGGGCAATAACATGTTAGAAGTATTATCAGCTTCATTAGTACATGATCATATGGGTGCAAGACACTTATTACTTTTCTCAACAACTAATATTCATAAATTAGTTGCATTGTCATGCAAATTTTGCTTTAATGCAAATAAAGCTGTTTGTAGCTTATAATATTGAGTTTTGCTTTTATCATTGTTAATTGTAAATAAATATGAACAAATCAGGCTTAATTGTTTAGGTATGGTCTCCAAAAATCTTCTTATATATAAAAATGAATTGCTGTTCGTTAGTCTCGCTAAAACTCGAAAACGGCTAGATTGATTGAGCTGATTTTGGTTTTAAAATGTATGTCTTAGTCCAGGGAAGGTTTAAACGGTGAGAAAATACCCGGGATTTTTTTTGGTGACGCAGACGAAATTGCGCGCGCCGGCTAGTAGACAATAAAAACAGCTCTGTTGTTACTTTGATGTGAGTGAGAAGCACAGAAGGCACCAGCATTACACAAGAAATCATTATTTCCTCCCAAATCTCTCATAATTTATTAGATTTTATTTATTTAACTCTTTACTGACACTACAGATAAACAAGTTATAAGTTAAAAAGTATGCACAAAATGCAAGTATTCTTATAGCAAACCCTAAAAAATTACAGCAACAAAATTCAATAAGATTGTACAGAAGTGTTCAATGATTAAATGGTATTGTTGATAGACATATTATGTGTGAATTCATTATAATAGAGGAGGCGACGATGCTAAATGGGGATTTACTCGAGCGTCGAAGAGACCTATTGGGATGCAAAGCTTAGATGATAAGAAGAAAAAAATGTTATATGACATATACCTTTACATCGGTGGGGAAAGGGGCTATAGATTTTTAAATATGTAAAAAAAAACTGTTACATGGACATCCTCGAGCGCGTCAGATATTGATAGCATCAATGCCCTACGTATTTTTAATAACGTACGTATGTTAATCTGATCGTTTGCGTGATGCGGGTGGTTGTATTTAAAGGTTGAAAATGAAAAAAAAAAAAATTATCGAGCGCGTCAGATTTTCTAAGGGAGTGTTAAGTACACCAAAAAAAAGCTCTCATTCACTAATCTGACGATTTCGATGGGACGCAAACTCGCGGCCATTTTCATAATGTGCAAAAAAAAATCGCCATTTTGAAATACTCAAGCGCGTCAGATTATGATATATATGGTTCATCTTTATGTTCTAAACGTACTGTCTCATAATCTGACGATTATCTAGAGGGATTCGCCTGATCTGACAAAAAATATTAGAAAAACGGTTCACTTTAAAGCCATCCCTGCAACTTCCCGCTAATTCCATTCCTGAGTTCAAAGAAATAATATTTCTATGCATTTGAGCTCTCCCAGCTCGAAAGTCTGATAGAAGTTTCATAGAACACTATTTTTGGAATTTTCAAACTGCAATAACTTTCGAATGGATCAACCAATTTTAACGCGGTTGGCACCATTCGACGCAGTTTTATCATCCTCATAAGTAATTTTGATCGACTCACAAATTTCGAAGATAAATTTCGGAATCCCGAAAAACACTTTTCGGGTTTCTATCGTTCACGATATCTCTCGAACGAACAGCTTGAAAGCGATCGACGTGGTTTTTCAAGCTCAAAGGCGGATTAGTTTTTGAAGTTAATCGATAAAGTCGGTTAAAAGTTATTCCAAAAAAACTAGTTACAAAAAAAAATCTTATTTTTTAAATCATTGAACTTAATTAATTAAAAAGCTCAGGAAATAGCATGCAAATAAATAAGTGTATGCTTTTTAATGTTTCTACCGTAAAATTAATTGTTTTTTGTAAAGTACTTTCACCACAAAATACACATTTCAAATTAATATCACTCATATTAAATACTTGAATCACACAAATCTTATTAAAATAGCAAAAAAAGCCAAAACGTTGGAATTACGTTGTAAACAATATGCCACGAACGAGTCTTTATGATCAGCTGTGATAGCGTCATGGCAACAGAAACCAGAGTGGTGACGCAGTGAGAGTCATAGATAGAGAAAGAGTGAGAGAGGAATAGAAACGCCAGCCAGCCAGCCATGGGGGTCTTCGTGTCCCCCGATAGGGGGACACGGACGGGCCTTGGGGCAACCCCGCTGCCCGGGCTCATTCTCTCCGCCACTCTGGGCGGAGGTGAAGGTAGTGGTGTGGCGTTGAGTTTTCCCCTTTCTGGGGTGTTCCCATGGTCTGGTTCATCTGATGGATTGGCTTCTCGTTGAGACTCCGCCAGCTCCGGCCGAAATCCAGCCCATTCTGGGCGGTCTTCTTATGAAGAGGTGAAGAAACAACACAATGATTGACTGATTTACCAACAATTTGGTTCCAAACAAAACTAAAACGTTTTTGTTTTTCCCTTTTGGGGGGTGGGATAACCCTTTAATTACAAATAATTATTTACAATTAACTTAAACTATTGAAAATTGTAACAAACTAAAAATAGCAGAATCTAATACTAATACTAATACAATAAATTAAATTTTATGACTACAAAGTTAAATGAATATGAACTCTACAAAAACTATAGAAACTTAAAAGATTAAAGCAAAGTAAACAAATAAACATGGATTTAAAACAGAAAAGAGAAACAAAACAAAGCAAAATAAAACAAAATGGAAAATAAAGTAAATAAAAGGTTTGAGGCCCCGTCCAGCCCCCGCCGGCCCCTCCCTCCCACGACAACACCACGAAACGTGGAGAGGGAAGGGCCCGCGCTGAGGTCGGCCGCTCCCTGAAGGGGAAACGGGACCGCGGACAAGAGTCCGCAGTACTGAGGGACCTCCAGATTGGAATCCCATCACCTGAAGGGGGATTTAGTTCCCGTGAGGGGATAAAAGGGGTTGAATTTTTTTTGCCACCTTCCGCTAGGAGGGATGACACCAGTCTCCCAAGAGATGTTGTGCTCCCTGAAGGGGAGTGGGACCCGGAGACGCGGGGCGGAGTCCCGGACGAGTCCGTGACTCGGCCCCGCGACCCCAGACCTCAGTAAGAGGTCCCCAGACCTAGTCTGGGCGACCCAAACCCCTGAGGGGGGTATATAAGCCCCTTAAGGGGGCTTACAATAAAAATAAAACAAAAACAGGCCCCCACTAAAGCGTGGGGGGTCCCCTGAAGGGGGAACAGCTCCCTTACGGGGAGCGGGGTCGTACCTCCCTGCCGGAATAGAAACGCGGAGAAGGAAATGTAGGCATCACGCAGCTGCACGCATTTAACTTTATCGACGAACTGGCTGGCCCACACAACTTCGTCTGCGTCACATAAGGAAATTTTCTCACCGTTTAAACCTTCCCTGGACTTCTACGAATATTTCAAGATTAAAATAAGCCAAATCGGTTCAGTCGTTCTCGAGTTTTAGCGAGACTAACGAACAGCAATTCATTTTTATATATAAGATTTTTGTTATTTCGGCTTGCGGAAATCGTCAGATTATATATTTTTTATTATTCTTGAATTATTTCTTTCAAAATAAAAAAAATTTAGCTACGCTCGAGAATGTCGAGATGATGTTTTTTTTTTACAACTTTGTTACCGTCTCCTTTTTTTACGTCACTCTCAAATTGTCAGATTATTGGAATATACACTTTTTAGGATGTAATGAACTCACCCTACCTTAATCTGACGCGCTCGAGAATTTCTGATCGTCAATTTTTTTTTACTAATCTGATCCTGTATCCTTCACGGGCGGCCTTAGATATGGGCCTCATGTTTTGTGGAGGTACTTAACCGGGTACAAGGTACCCCCTGTATATTAATCTGCCGCGCTGTAGTAAATCCCGGAATCCCCGCTTGGGCTCCTCTACTATTACATATTGAGCTAAGATATAACATAGAATTTGAGATTATTATTTTTTTCCAGCACTGTACAAAAGAGGGGGTTTTGTAGTGCATTAGAAATTATTTTTTTGAAACATGTTGAACCGATAATTATTTGTTAGTAAATGTAGGCAAGACAAACCACAATTTTAGTAACTAACACTGAATCAAAAAGCGATTTTAATGAAATTTTCACTCTACTAAAATTCACTTTCTATGACCTAATTACCATACCCTAAAAAAATTGATAATAACCTTCACTACACAACTAAACTATAAAAATCAGGCGAAAATACTCAAAAAATAACTTATTCTATCAAACAGCGATTACAGCTTGTTTGATTACAACGTAAGATTGTTTTGTAAACATAACCTCAAAATATTTACAAACCTAAGTTGTCAAGGCACTCGTTCCGTCGCCTCTCGCATTCGCCCTCATCCATCTCCGAGGAGTCATCGGAGTCGGGTTCGTCAGCTTCTTCAGCGCTTGAATCGCGGTCAGGGCCTCGGGAGGAGCCCCCAGACCTTTCAGTATCACCACCAGACATATCACCGTCTCCATCACTATCACCTTCCACCTTCATTGACGGCATTACGGAAATAATTTTGAGGTTTTTACAAAGAGTTCTAATGTAATAGTTTGTTGGAGCTGTTGAATTGTTTTCACTTTTCGCTCCAACCAATGTTCTAAAAAGTGATACGTCAAAAAGTGCACGTAAATAAATGTCAAAATCAAAACGTCAGATGATGGATCTGTCAAATGACGAGTAGTAGTTTTAGGTTTTTTTAGTTGGCAACATTTTGCATAAACGTACTTTAGATCCGTTGCTTGGAATCTTTTTGTTAAATTATAATATATTAAAATTTATATTCACGTTACCGACATGCTAGCTGACTATCTAAGAGAGAAATTAAGAAAAGTGGTTCTCTCCTTATATATTTTAGCACTTCTGTCGACATTTCTGACACCTGCGATGCATAAGGTTCTTGGTTTTTTGCCAGTGAGATACTTTTTTTTATTGCCTTGTGGCCACCTGAGCGTTAGCGGTTACGATTGCCCATGGACCTCTGCAATGTCAGAGGACACTGTTGACACCATTTATACATAACATTTAATATAATGAATACTACATATTGATGTACCTTCCTATCTTTACCAAAGAGATTTTCACCTCTTAATTAAAATATTACCGCAATGTTACATAATTATGGTCGTAAATGTTTTAAGCAGAAAAATGCTATTTTCAAGATTACACCTATTGCGTTCGCGGTGTCGAAAGGAAGTTTTATACCCCAAGTAGAAGCCACATATTAATGTATGGTCGGTAAAAGCCATACAATTGAATTACTCGTAAACGGTTATTTTATTATTTGAAAGCCTTACTACTACGCTATATTAATTTCAGCAATATAGTGTAATTGTTCAATCCGTGTTTCATCGTTTAAATCTTCATCTTGTTATCGTCTTCATAGAGCATACCCTCTCTTCTTAATACACTGCTCATGGAAAAAAACAGCTCTACTCATCACCATAGTTTGGTGATTAATTTTGCATCGTTCGTTATTTTGAATTTGGTATGAGGCAAGGGTGAATTAAAACAACAGTTTATCTGATATTAAATTTAATAGGTAATCTATTATTTACATTAAATTGTTCTCTATTAACATGTTATTTATAATCTTTATTCAGTTGTTAATAAATTATATACAGGACTATTTATAAATTAGATAATAATATCAATACTGTGGAATCTTCTCATTTCAATAACTAATTTAGTGTGGAGAAACCTATATCGAAATACGAAATCTCTCGCACACTAAATTGAGTTTTAAGTTTAAACATAAACACTAAATAAAACATTTATAAATGATAGCACCTCCACAGGTTAAATATGAATCCGAAACACACGACTAACAATATAAAGTTAAATGAAGATGCTTAGGAAATCTAAACGAATATATATTTTTTCAAACGCCATTGAATCTAAATGTGATTGACGACAAAGTACAAATTCATTTGCATATATTTTTGTATGTAAAGTATACATATCATACGACGTTTCAATTAAAATATTTATAAATCCAAAAAACTACACACAAATGGAATGTTAAAAAACAATTTAAAAATTGTGATTCTTAAAATGAGTACCACTGTCTGTGGCGTTATTTGGCACTAACATACTTGTGTATTTCATTCTATCTAAACAATTAAACCATAGCTTTGTATATTTAATGGACATTTTATATTGGTTTTCATATTTTTCTATTATTGCTATCATAATCCTGTTTTATTATTTAGTGACTCACAGTGGTTTTAAACTAAACTGAAAAATGTTTATAGGAACGTTGTGAAAACTGTTTTTAAAATACTTCAACTGTTATAAATAACCAGCAAAAATATCGAAATCTATAAAACGGATATGTTGTAGTAAATATAGTAAAATATTGATTATATTATGGATATAAATTTTGCATCTCTACTCACTATGATAGCAGATTGGTTTCAATGTTCCTATCAACATGCTACGAGTCATATCAGCAATAACTCCAAGAGACAACTAGAAGGAGAAAATTTCCAAAAAGTTCCTATTAAAAACTACTTTTATAAATTTGGCAATAGAGAAATATTTTATTGTATTATCATCATTTTATTTTTAACTATCTATTTATTTAAACGCAGACTATAAATTCCATCGCATTAATACTGGAGCTGTTATAGTAAAATTTAACAATTTACAAACATCCCTAGTTATTTAAAGTTTGGAGTTTTTTTTTTTATTTAACAATGTTCATTGAGTAAATACATTTTTCGTACGTTATCTAAATGCAAAGAGGGTTGGAGTTTTATTTAATAAGTAGTTGAAATTATTTTTTTCATAAAATATTTAAAAATATAGATTAAAATATCGCAAAATTCGAATTATTATTTAAATACAATTTTACAAAATGTGTACACGCACACAAAATTTATATGGCAACACAGCCGACGAAATTGGAACACAATATACACAGGAAATATAATTTTCAAAACGAGATTAAAATTTTATATAAACTGTGTACACAAACATTGGGTAAATGGAATGAAAAAGTGCCTTTTAGCTGTCTACATTAAAAAACTAACTATTGAAATTGTAAATTTCTCTCATTTCACATCTACCCTCATCTTTTCATAAGACATCTCACTAAACTGTTGTTCGAGATTGCCAATGTTTTACAGAATATTCGGCTAAATTAATTCTTGCAAAAGATATTTGTATACCTTCAGTAAATGAAAAATAATAGATTTTTATCCAAAAGTAGATCACTAAAGAGTATTAAACCTACCTATTGGAAGTTTTTTTTAACATTGGCAACACTCAAACTGTTTCACACAAACAAAATTCTTCTATACCTAAAGTGATGTTTGTTTCTTTGATTTAAATACGAATAAAAAACAATAGACTTGCGTCAGTTTAAGATGACCCAACTTTATCAAACAAATGACCACACTCCATACTTTGTCGAACTATTGTATCCAATACTAAATTTGACGCGCTTTTTACTTTGGAATAAACTAATTTAGTAGTTTTAACAGTAAAAGCAGCATCAATCTTTATAACTAACGGAATGTTTGACAAGTTCGACAAAATATAAGTCTTATTCAGACACTCGCGGTTTTCTATAATACCTTCATGCGTTTTCAACGATACAGTGAGTGTTGTGTCGTGATGTGAGTTCGAGTTCCAGTGGTACTACCCAAAAGCGAGCGAGTGCGAGGGTAGACAGATTTGTTTGCTCTTAAATCGACCCGCAGTATCCAGTCTTCTCGTGATCATGACGTTTGCAACAACGTTGAAATATCGAGACAATTAATTAAATATCGTGGTAAGAACCCGTTGAAAATGCATGAAAGTAAAATATAAGTGATCCATCATCATGTAACATCATCAACTAAATTCGGGAACACATCACTAAATTCTATATTCTCTACGGTTCTCGTACATCTATCACTACGGGAAACTCTCTTCGACGTCTTGTATTTCAAGTCGCAAGCATTCGCAAAGTACATTAGTAAGTTTATGAACATTCGTATCATTTCGAATATAAACATAAATAACATGACACTTGTTTTTTCGACTTGTATCAGTCTTGTAGTCGCCGGTTTGGCAACTAAGTTTTCTCGCTAGGTTTGTTTGAGCCAATGCGCGGGAACCCACTGCGGTTCTCGCTCGAGGCTGTTGATCTCGTTCAACAGTTGTTGGTAGGCACGTTGGGTGTCGTTATTTATAATAATCATGTCGAATAAATGGCCCCATCTTAGCTCCATGTCTCGGGCTGTCGCTATTATGTCTTTTAGTTCTTCCTCCTGTAACAAAACAATTGTTTTTACATACAATTTTTAGTGATAAGGTTCTGAGTAATTTGACATTTACCAAATAAGGGTTGCCATACTCTAAACATGAAATATTTAGTAAATTCAAAAAAATATACTATTTCGTCGCCTCAGTGCTTGTTTGGCCAATCTGACATTTTTACGAAAATGACTTTTTAATGCAGTATTATCCACTCAACTGGGAACGTCACTATTCGCTAGATGGCGAAACTGGGGACTTCGTTCGGAATCAATACCATGTTTGAGCCCCTTTTTAAAAAAAATTTTTTCCGATATTTGTTAATTTTGATTTTTCATTAAACCTTATATTTTTGTAAATCTTTATTACTAAACGACGCTGTATTGCATTTTCAGCGAAAATATATCATCTCCGTAAAATATGAGACGTTTAAAAAATGTAAACAAAACAAGTTTTAGAACTATGCCCAATTTTGGCTCCTGCCACAGACTTGGCAAAAGTAAACAAACCAATTTGGTTGCCGATCCCAATTGAGTGGATATAAAGATTAAAATTTCCATCCGACTGGTAAAATATTTTTTTTTAAATATTCAATTCTAAAACAATAAAAATCTCATTTAAATTTTTTTCTCAACACGGCACTTAACGAATATTCCGTGCGTGCAGATTGGCCAAACAAGCACTGAGGCGACGATTTAGTAAGATTTTTTCACAAAATAATTGAGGTGAGTTGTTTTAACAAAATAAATCGTTTTCTTTTATATATTTTAGCTTTATATAGTTTTAACTGCTGAAAAAAGTGTCACTCAAAAAATCTATCATTGGTATTAACCTTGAAAGCTTCCGCATTTCTTATTTTCTTTTGTCTAAGTTTCTCAAGGCTGGGCGGCGCCACGAACACCGTGTAGGGCTTGAGGTCGGAGTTGCGGAGGATCTTCAGAGATTGCGGGTGAAGGTTGAGGACGCATATTTTACCGGAATGCACTACTTCGCGTATCGCTTCTAGTGATGTACCTGTATTTAAAGTGTTATTATTGTATTGGTAATAACAATGTGCAATTTAAAATAGGCATGCAGTCGGCACCTATAATTGTGTTAGCATTAAGTCTGTACTGAAAGTGTCTTAATATACCTGTATTGCATGTTTGGATGCATAACATGTTGGTGCCCTTTATAAATAAATAAATAAATAAATAAATATTTTTAAAACTTTTTGTATATTCTTCTATATTTAAATATATGTCTTTTTTTGTGACAGGAGGAAATCGCCGGATTACCACCCGCCCCGCAGGTGGGGATGAGGGAGTCGAACCGCACCAAAACCTCCTGCCGCTCACGCTCAGCGTCCGAACCCCGGTCTAGTTAATTATATGACTGGTAAAAATGGTTTAGGATAACCTTGAGTTCAACACATACAGGGTGGATTTGTAACTCTGTGTAAGTTCAAGTGGGGTGAATGACAATCAAAAGTGAGGTAAATGACGAATTGAAATATAACTTGAAACTTCTTTTCCTCCTAATGAAAATCGCTATTGACAAAAAATTTTACAAATTCCAAAGTGATTTAATTTACGATCATAACATAATGATAACATAGTTAACAACAACATAACATAGTTAAGTTGATGCTAATCCACCTGATCATAAATGTCTGCCGTTGTTCATGGAACTTTGCAAAGTCAGACCCCGCTACCGATGGCATTTTTTTTGTACTGGCAGTAAACATCTATGCAAAAAATAAATTATCTTTTCTTTCTTTCTTCTATGTGTAAAATAAAGTATAAAACCTACCGTAATAAGCCTTCTCGTATTCTCCGTGTTCGACGAACTTCCTGTTGAGTATGTCCGCCTCAAACTGCGTGCGAGATATGAAGTGGTAGTCCTGGCCGGGGACCTCGTGGTCCTTGCGGGGACGAGACGTGTCTGATAACATTAATATTAGTATTATTAACAATAGAAAAATATATTAAATAAATACTCAGTACTAGATGACGCTAAATACTAGTAAACACACACAATAAAATATACAGGGTGTCCCAAAACTATGCGCCATGAACGGGAATCTTGTATGTTTTTCTTGAATCCTTGAATGTTTCGTTTCAGCATAACAATCTATCTTTAATATTCAAGGTACTTCTCTTTCATGTCGCATAGTTTTGGGACACCCTGTATAGTTAATTTATTTCAAGTTTCCCCTGATCTCTCTAATCTGCCGTCATTAAACCCAGATTATCTTATCATGGAATTACGTTTGAAATAACTTCTTTATAACAAAAAAAACATCAAAATCGGTTTATAAACGACGAAGTTATCCACGTCCATACATCGGCACAAATTTAAAAATTTCTTCCTTGAAGTCGACTAATAAATACAAGTTAGTTTTATTTTTAATAATATATAGCCTATGTGTTGACCCGACTTCTAAGCAATATTCTTCCCAAATTTCAAGTACATCGGTGCGGCAGTTTTCGAATTTATCGCGAACAAAGCTGACTTTTTTACAGTACTAAATGTATGGATTCTGAATCGCGCCACCATTATGTTCAACGGTTGCTTGATTTGGGGGAGTGTATTTTGCAATGTTGACTTTTCTACGATTTTATCATATGTATAGATACCTAGACAACAAACAGACAAATAAATGGACAAAAATAATCTTACGTGGCACAGCGGCTGCGAACCTGGACCCGTCCTCCATCAACCTCTGCCGGAGTTCATGTCGTCCTATGTTGGGGGGCCCTATCAGCACGATGGGCCGCTTGTGTGAAGCTCGCGGGTAGTACAACGCTACTTCTTCGTAGGTCAAGATCTCTTCTTGTTCGTATTCTGAAATAAAATAGACAATTGACTAATTTTGGATCTTGGTCAAACTGCTGTGTTTGATTTTCGTTAATTTTTTTTTTCACAGTAAGTGTCATAATTAAACATGGATTAGTTTACTAGTACGTAAATCGTGTTATGAGCTTCTGTAATAATACACCGATTTTCATAGATTTGATATGACTAAATGCATGTTTTGCAGTTTAGTTGTGCTGAGAATTAAATTTAAATAATAGTGTGAGTAGGATGAACAACCCATGACCTTAAAGTGCATCATCCATTTTGAAATTATTATTTCTTTATTAATTAATAGTAGACAATAACATAAATATTTCATATAATTTGACTTTGTTAATTATGAGAACATTATTTTTGTGTGGACAACTCCCATACATTTTGTATGTAGAAATTCAAATATAGATTAAATTTAGTGTAGTGTTCTTTTTAGGTATTATTAGTATTTTGAAGCAGTCATTAACTGGGTCATGTACCCTAGTAAAGAATTTTTTTGATAAATAAAAGCAATAAGTACCGTCAACAGTCAAGTGCATACCATCGGCCGCGGTGGAGTAGAGCGGGTAGCCGGCCTCGCTGCTCGCCTTCTTGTTCTTCTTCTTGCGCGGCGGCTTGCGCGCGCACAGCAGCGTGCCTCCCTTGCGCGGCTTGTCGCGCGCCGCCACCTCGCCCGCGAGCGTCAGCTTCATTGATTCACGTCTGGGTGGAATGATAATAATTAGCTTCTAATTTAAACTTTGAAATGTCTTCTTTCAAAAAAAAAAATCATCAAAAATCCCAAAACTATGCGACATGGACGGGAAATACTTTAAATATTAGAGATAGGATGTTTTGCTGAAACGAAAGATCATTTTATTTTTGATGTTTAATAATACTGCATTCACGTATTTTTTGTAAATTGCTTGGTTTCTTTGAAAATCGAACTAACAAAATCGATAAAAATCAACACCTTGTATTTTTATGATGTTATCTGTAAATGCTATCTGTATATGGTCGTGTTGATAGATCTTCACATTTTTTGAAGTCGGTTCAAAACATAAGCATAAAAAAACATAATTTCTATCAAGCGAGCCTCATAATGTTTAGTTTTTAACTATCTACCCGAATTTATTTTGATTACTTTATTCAAAATGTATTACTGTAAGAAGAGCTCAGGTCTTCTCAGTAAAGGGATAAGGCATAGTCCGCCCAAATCGGGCAAGAATCTCCATATATCTTCTAAAAATTCTAGAATCTTCCAATATGCAACTTTCCTTCTCCATTTTAACCAAGCTGTAAAACTAATACAATAAATACTCACTGATGCTGGAAGGCCTGACTGGGTATGAGTCCTGCGAGGGACTGGTCCTCCTCTCCCTCCCTGTACGCCTGCCACCAGTTCGGGTCCTCGCGGCTGATCACGTGTAACACGTCGCCTTTCTGGAAGCTTATACCTGGAGAAACACGTCGGCTTGTAAGTTACATTGATATAAGTGTGGTGATCATTAGAAAGATTGCCGTTGCATCATATAAAAACATAAACGACCCAAGGTGTCGTGTCTCGGGGACGGAGCGACGGGAAAGAGTGCTGAACGCGTAACGCGCCGCGCCACCCCGCATAACCCCGTGCTGGGTTCTGGCCTCAGCCGGGGTTCGGACGCTGAGTGTGAGCGGTTGGAGGTTTTAGTGCGGTAAAAAAAAAAGGTGTCGTGTCTCGCTCAACACGCGCCTTACGTCAGAGCGGCGGGGGGATGGTAGGTGCGTTCCCCGACCCACGCTGGTTCTGACCCAGCGAGGTATTTCGTGGGAGGGTGACACGTGGTCCCATCTGAACGAGAGAGCCGGTTGGGCGTTCGGAGCGGGGATGAGGGACGGGGAGGGGAAGGAGTGCCGAGTGCGTAACGCGTCGCGCCGTCCCTTATAACCCCGTGCTGGGTTTTATTAGTGCGGTTCAACTCCCACATAGTACGTGCACCGGTACAACATGCATAGTTACCTAGCTCCCTGCACGGTATGTACACGTCGTCCTCCGGGTCGTAGTCGAAGTGCGCCCGCACGTGCAGCACGCGCGGCGGCGGCGCGGCACGCACGCAGCGAGCGCGCGGCGCCAGCACGACACACAGCGTGCCGGACAGCGCGCCCAGCACCTGGCACACCTCGTGCACGGACTTGCCGCGCATCGCCACGCCGTTTACTTCTAGTAGCTGTTCAAAAAATGCTAGTTCTAGAAAAATCTTATAAGAGAGAGATTGCACGATCTTTGTCTCATTCGCACTAATAGAACATTGCCTATAATACAGGGTGGATCTGTAACTTTGGACAATCTGACGTGGGGTGAATGACCTCTCGAAGTAAAACTTAGAACCACTTTTATTTTAGGAATTGGACAAAAAAAAAAATATAGTATGGAAGTCCTCAACGATAGTCGTACGTTTTCCATACAATGTTAGAAAAAAAAGTTAAACCCATCCAAAAAATAACAATGGTGCTAAGTTGTATTTCGACAGGTTATTCACCCCACGTCAGATTGTCCAGTTACAGATCCACCCTGTATTATTTCGCTTCTTTGCTTCAACAACGTGACATTTTAATATTCATTAATAATGTTGCAGAAATGTTACATTGATGAAGCAAAGAGGCGATTTGTCCTTATCAGTACTAACCTCATCTCCTTCATGTAATAATCCTGATTTCTCAGCGACACCTCCTTTTACTATCCTTCCGATAATCACGGCTTCTCCTTCATTTCTTACTGTAGCACCTGAAATATAACATTTATAAAGGTGAAGTTTGTTTGCTTAATCTTAGGAATGACTACCGCTGGACCATTTGAACATTATTACAGTGTTGTCAAAAAGTCGTGGTGGCCGAGTGGTCGAAGCGCGTCCTTCCGAACGGGCGGTCGCGGGTCAAATCCGGCCGGCTTGTACCTCTAAATCTAAATGTGAAAAAGATTTATGTGCAATTTTTCACAACACCATTGGCTAAAAACGGTGAAGGAAAACATCGTGAGGAAACCTGCATGTCGGAAAAGGGTTCTAAAAATCCTTTGAAGGTATGTGAAGTCCCCAATCCGCACTAGGCAAGCGTGGTGGACTATGCCTAATCCCTCTTCTGAGGAGACCTGAGCTCAACAGTGGGCAGTAATGGGTTGGTACAGGTACAGTGTTGGATAGTCCATTAGGGCTATAGGCTATTGTATCCTTTTGTGACACAGACGAAGTTTTACAAGTCAGCCTCTACAATGTTAAGGAATCTCATCCCTCGCTTGATCAGGAACAAGTCTTAGGCTATAGCGCTCCAGGAACCTTACTAAGAGAATGCGTTCATCAGCATTATTACGAAATTGCTGAAAAATCTAGAATCATCTATCTAATTTATTTTATAATTGAAGTAGCTCACCTAAAGGTTCATTAGTTTTTTCTATTTTGATTATCTTGATGTGTTCGCTCGGGTCGTCGGGCGAATGCGACGTTAAGCCTTTATCGTCCTTGTAGTTATTACCATTCTGTAATGTACATAATGATATTTAGCCTTTTACGATATGAGTGTTAAGTACGTAAATTATATCTAAATGGCAAATAGGGTTAGTTGTCATTTGTTTTAGAGTAAAAAGTAGCCTAATAAATTTCTTTAAACACTCGGTTATCTACATCACTTACAGTATTACTATAAATGTATGGTATGTCGAAATGTGAGTTCGAGTTCAAGTGGTACCGGCAAATGAGCGAATAAGAGGGTAGACAGATTTGTCTGCTCTTAAATGACCTACTCGCAGTTCCTCAGTCTTCCCGTGATCATGGCGCTTGAAACAGTGCTGAAATATCGGGACCGCTCAATTAAAAATAATCGTGGTAAGAACCCGTTTAGCAAAAGTGAAAAAGTAGACTAGTCTCTGAAATACTGGTGAGTCAGGATATCTCTATCTATAAAGCTGAAGAGTTTGTTTGAATGTGTTAATCTCAGAAAACGCTGGTCCGATATGAAAAATTATTGCAGTGTTGTGTCCATTTCTCAAGGATGGCTATATAGAGAATATCGCGTTATCGAAAGGGGGCTAGACGGAAAAAAATCTTACGAAAAGTACACTTTTTTAGTTGTCACGACACTTTTTTTGTTTTAGATGATTATCGCTAGATGGCGCTGTGATTAAAATCTTTTAAAACAATTCCTTATTTTGTTTTATATGATTAATGCTAGATGGCGCTGTGATCAAAATATTTTGTTTAAGTTATAATAATTAGTAACTAACTAAAACTAAAAAAAATAATTTTTTATTACAATTCCCTCACTAATTAATCGAAAGGAACTTCGTTCCATCCGGGTGTCCCTTGACACCTCTCAAATTTTTTAGTAAGATTCACATTTACTATACGTGTCCAAAAAATAAAATTACATTCACAACATCCAAACAATTTATTTCCATTTTATAGTACAGGACCAACAATTTACAGCTTTATAGAACACATCTATCTTCCATACATTTTTAACATTGAACCTCCGTGTAAATTATTAATTCATTCAAAGATACACCGCAGTAGGCTCGGAACTATTTGTAAATAATGTAAAAGGTTTAGGAAACACTTCAGGAACTATACAGATACGAAACTTCATACAAATCGCTTTGATGAACTCTTTTTTTTTAGTTGGAGGATATCGCCGGATTCCCGGGGCGGTATATGTGGTTATGTACCGCACTACCTAAACCTACCTACACATAGGTTTAAGAAAACTATTAAAGAAATATTACTTGGACGATTGCACAAAGTGGGAATGAGTTGCTCGCCAAGGTCATTTCATTATCATAATCGTTTTTTTTTATATTTGTCATCTAGAGAAGCTTTCGCTCCCCGGCTGGGTAAAGGGCCTGATTCAGAAAGCGGTCGTTCTTGACACGGCGCGTATTGTGAGGAGGTTCCTCTCTCTTGAGCCCTGACCACTGATGGGTTGGGTCGTAGACCCCGTCTCCAGTGGCCCTCTGTTTTTTATATTGTTTTTTTTTTAATTTATTTTTTGTGATTGTTTTTTTTTTAATATAATGCAAAAAATGAGCAAATAAATGAATATGGAGAATATATCTACCTTATGCCGTTTACTGGAAGAGAAGCAGGTCTGGTCGAGCATCGCAGCGGCCTGGTCGTGCGCCTGTACGAGGTTCTCCAGCTCCAAGCCTCCCAGGATGGACAGGAGTTCAGCTGCGATGGCTGACGTCTCACCTCCTGTAGTTGTATGGGCCCCTAATACGTCCATGCACTGGTGGAGTGAATAATGATGTTAGGATATGTATTTTTATTGGGTAAGACAAGTGTTTAAACTTGACTAGAGCTATGGTAAAATAAAATAAAAAAATAAAATTAGCCTTTATTACTACTAATTTAAACATAAGACACAAATTTACATTAGCTATTTAAAAAAAAAAACAAAAAGTGTGAAAAAAAAAAATGTTGGTCTCTCTGTTGGGTCTTGAGAAATCTTCTCCTTCACTCTCCTATAGTAGCCGCCTCCTCGGCGTAGGCCTCCCCCAATTCACTCCATAGCACTCGGTCCCTTGCCTTTGGCATCCAATCAACAACAACTCTCTTATTGAAAATATCTTGCCATCTTTTCTCTGGACGACCCCTACCCCTGGTTGTATCTCTAGGTACCCACTCTGTGTGAGCTATGGTATTTATTTACATTTCGGTTAGGAGTAAACAACACAAATGTCCTCAGAAATATTTTAAGTAGGCTTTTTTATCCCGAAAATTATTAGTTCGATATTACCGTAATTGTTTGCTAAAAATCTTCTTTCTTCAGCTCAACCTTATCCCATTAGAACGGAGCCGTCGCAATATGTTTTTACCACCACTTATTCCTTATCTAGCATACTTCTCTCACTGCACAAATTCTCATAACTTCTTTCCAACCATCTCTTCTTATGCCTCGTTTACTTATTGGATCACTAACGTCCAACACACGTAAAAAACAAATGACGGTGACTGCCGACCAACGCGTAAACGGGGTTTATGCCGGCATTAAAACTATGTGTATTACTGTTTGCCAGTTAACCTAAGTTGTCATTTGCTTGCATGGAAGTTGGTGATTCAATATGGAATAGTACACAACACACAGTACCAATGGGATATGTGGCTGAACCGCACTTAAACCTCCAACCGCTCACACTTAGCGTCCGAACCCCGGCTGAGGCCAGAACCCAGCACGGGTTTATAAGTACGGCACTCTTTCCCATCGCGCCGCCCCCGGATAAGTACTATAAAGTATTTGTTCATCAGTTTTGAAAAAAAAAGCAGAAATACTTACATCCTTCAAACTATCCGAAGCATGTTTAGTGTACGGCGGTGCTAGACCAGGCCTCTTTTGTCTGACAGCTGTTAAAACAGCCGATCTGGTAGCTAGGACTGTTCTCATTGCTGGACATAGTAAGGAACCGGCAGCGCCTGCTACCCTGGCCGCAAGGGCCGTCTCTCCGCTCGCAGACAGGGCCTTTTGGACCCTAGTGAGGGCTGCACATACTTCTTGGTAATCTATTTGGAGAGACAATACGTTCTTTTTACAAGCTTTATATTAACTTACACTGGATGTAACTATGTATGGAGAAAGGAGGTCCTGTAGTAAACAAGCTATATCCAAAGTGTCTGAACTTATTGACTTGTCCTGACTAGCATTCTACTGCTGCATGATATCCTGACGTTGTAATCTTTAAATCTACTGAACCGATTTCGAAAATTATTTTTCTAATATTACGCTACGTTATTTATGACCATCATAGACTCTTTAATAACTTCTATGTGGCGACCAATAATAGCGTGCGAGATCCTGAATCGCGGTTACAACATTTGCTAAAATCTTCGCATTATACGACATCTCAAAACTTCTACAGTGAGCTTTAGCCTGACCGGGCATACACTACCTCGCCCGGTCGGAGATCTCCCTTTGGCTATAAGTCCACTGTACCCACATTCTAAATTAAAATTTACTAAAAAAGGCAAATTTCTTCGCAGCTAAATTTGTATCTCAGTTGAGCCAGTTTTCTATAATAATATGTAATTCTAACCAAAGCTTATCGTAGTTGAAAACCGCACTAAATTGGGTCAGCTATTGTGGATACCTACAATACAGCTGCCTGAATACGATAATATTGCAATTAATACTATGTAGTGTGTTGAACTAGCCTAGGTTTCAAGCTACCTCGATCTAATAAATGTATTCGAACAAGCACTAAAATTATATTTTGACCTATTTCCAAAAAACGTTCGCATATTTTTTTGGAAATAACCCAATTTTGATGATTGTTTTTTTCTTTCTAAACCTTATCCTCAATATACATTCAATCGAGGACCGATCAGTAGTTTCTTGAGAAACAGAAAACGGACATTTCATTTGAAACTTCTAATTTTGGTGAAGCTTATTAAAACTATTACCAAATTGGCTTCCTCAACAGAAATCAATGGCACCAAGAAATTTCTTACATCATCAAAGGGCATTAATTTTAGTTGAAGGGATGAATCGTCCCACTTAGCACCTGTCGAACGTGGATCCACTCGAACGTGTAGTGGAATTAATATGACGACGTCATCTGGTTTACATATAGGTAAGTCGGCCATCATATATGAGCGGAGTAGGTGTATAATTCAGTGTTATGTTATAGGTTATTGGTTCATACCTGGCTCGAAGAACCAAATGTTTTTGTAATATCAAAATGATTTACGATTTTTACTTTATATTGTACCCCATAACAAAAACAAATTACGTGTTCCTCGGTTCCGTCTTAGTAAAGCCCGTAACTCCTTTTGTGGACAAAGTTTTTTTTTTATAACAAAATCCCGATAGATAATTTACAGTTACCACAAAGACAATTTAAAAACCAAATAAAATCAGTACTGACAAAAAGAGCGTATTACTATGTTAATGACTACTTAAATGACGCATGGACCATTTTGTGACTTTGGAAGGGTTTTTATATTGTGTATTGAAAATTGTTGGTATTTACTTTATTATTTCTTGTAATTTTGTAACAATGTTATCATGTTATTTTTAATTTTGATTTTACACTGCATTTTATGTACTTAATGATTTATTGTTATTTTTTGACGTTCAAAAGCGCTTTTTTAAAGCCCACTTGTATAAATTAATTTGAATTCTTTTTGTATTGTTGCAGAGGCGGGGAAATGAGCAAACAGCCGACTTGATGATGAACCGTTGTCCATAGGTCTCCGCTAAACTAAGCTTTGGTTCCATTTGTCCGATTCAGTGTTGGCGATAAAAGTTAAACCCTCATTTGCATGGAAGATATTTTGTCACGCATAATTTACCATATAAGAAGATCTATCGATGATTCTTAAGATTTAATGAAACTATTCAATAAACTCAATCTCACATCTCAGTTGAAATTACTATACGCGACTAAAAGTGTAACACACGAACGATGAAGATCGGAATATATAAAATCTATAATAACCACTCCACTGGGAACGTCACTATTCGCTAGATGGCGAAACTGGGGACTTCGTTCGGAATCAATACCGTGTTTGAGCCTCTTTTTAAAAACATTGTTTTCCAATAATTTAAATTTTGATTTTTAATTAAACCTTATATTTTTGTAAATCTTTATTATTAAACGACGCTGTATTGCATTTTCAGCGAAAATATATCATCTCCGTAAAATATGAGACGGTTAAAAAATGTAAACAAAACAAGTTTTAGAAATGTGCTCAATTTTGGCTCCTGCCACAGACTTGGCAAAAATAAACAAACCAATTTGGTTGCCGATCCCAGTTGAGTGACTAACATAAAACTGAAGAGTTTGAAAGCGCTAATCTCAGGAACCATTAGTCCGATTTGAATAATTCTTTCAGTATTAAATAGTCCATTTATAGAAGAACACTATATGCTATATAATATCCCTCTAAGACACATAACTAGTACTAAAAATACTCACCAATGATAGTGTAAAGCTGTGACGAGTCATCGCTGAGGTCGTCTTCATAAGCATCGTTTACAAACGCAGTCCCCGACGTTGGTGGATTCGTTCTTAAGTTCTGTAGTTTATTTGAATTTCGTATAGAATTCCTTAGAAGTTCATTTTGAGCTGCAGCTCTTTCTTCTGCTTCTTTCCGCTGTCGTAATTGCTCCTGTAATAGAAAGAGATAATATGAGATTAGTTTGTTATGTATTAATTTTGCTTTATTTTAGTTGGAGGAAATCGCCGGATCCCGGTATTTGGGAGTTGAACCTCACTAAAACCTCCAACCGCTCACACTCAGCGTCCGAACCCCGGCTGAGGCCAGAACCCAGCACGGGGTTATGCGGGATGGCGCGACGCGTTACGCATTGCGGCACACTTTCCCGTCGCGACACCCCCGGACGCCGCACCGGTAGCCGCCGGCGAATACGGCCACCGACTCTCTCGGTCGGATTAATTTTGGTTGCAATTCGGGATTTTTCAAAAATAATCTCGCGAAGAACTGTATAACTGTGTAATATTTAAAACGGAATTGGATTCGAATACTTCTTGAACAGAGATCGATAGATACAACTCGAATGTGTATCGATTGTTTTGACAATAAATATTAGAAAAAAAGGTGTTTGAGAAGAGTTTTAAATTTAAATACGTTACGTTGTATGTGGCGGTCTCCTGATAAGAGTTCATAATAATCAGTGACCACCTACTATCAGATGGGCCTTAAGCTCATTTACGATGGTGGCTTTAAAACAACTTCTAAAGTTTCGATCTTTATCGAAAGCAAGCCTATAAAAAATTAAATAATTTGTAAATTGAAGTTTTCGCTCCCCGACTGGGTAAAGTGCCTGATTCAGAAGGCGGTCGTTCTTGACACGGCGCGTATTGTGAGGAAGTTCCTCTCTCTTGAGCCCTGACCACTGATGGCTTGGGTTGTAGACTCTGCCTGCAGTGGCCCTCTGTTTTTTATATTGTATTTTTAAATTTATTTTTATGTAAATGTTTTTTTTTAATATAATGTAGAAAATAAGCTAATAAATGAATATGGAATAATAATGTAGTATGTACTTATATGACGCACCATGGTGAACACCATTTATTTGTTTTTAAACTTAATAGTTAAATTTCACCACTTCTTATCTATACTGTGATAATCTGTAGCGTTCAATAGCCAATTCTATTTCCTTCCCCATACAGTTCAATAGAATCAAACACTTAATTATTGCAAAAAACTTAGCCTTTACAAATGTCTGATCACGAATTATGACGCTACCTACAATGATAAATCTATGTATAGCTCAGTAACATACATTTTTCCTCGTCACGTAATCTTCCAAGAAAACATAAATCGGAAAGACAATCAGATTATTAATCCGATCTTGGTTGGAGCCGAAAATGTATAGCAGTACTCCATGATTTTTTTATTGCTATGTAGGCAAACGAGTCAACGAATCACCTGACATGGTTTAAATCATAAAATATTCATATTATGAGTTTCAGTTATTGAATGTTACGATGTTTCTTTTACAGTTTGAAATGAAATGAAATACTTTATTTTCAACATTGATGACGTACTCATTCTTGTTGACGTCAAATGTTAAAAGCTACCACCAGTTCGGACACAAAAAATAATAATTATAGCCACCGTCCTGAGAACTGGCAAGAAACTCAGCGGGCATGTTTTTTTTGTATAATGAGCATTTTTTTTTTTATTTGTACAGTATTATACAATTTTACATTACAGGACAGATGCTTTATGTAAGATATATAGAATTTAATACACGAAAAAAAGAGTACATTTCACCATAATCAACGGCCCTTAGACGTCCTCTGCTGGGTATATACCTCCCCCAAACCGTGTCACAAAATTAAGATTGCAAGATTCCACCCTAACTTACATACGTACATAGTTACATACAGTGCAAGTTAACATAAAGTTTGTGAAAAATAGAGATATCTCCTATAAGTTCTATTTCTGATTTATCTTGCAACTCATCTAAGTATAGATATTAAAATAAATGTATAAAAAATATAGCTAATAATGAGTAATCTACAGCAAGATAAGACCCTAGTTCCGACTTCAATGGGACCGAAAACGAAATAATTAACATTAAATGCTCAACAATTTCGAAGATAAGCCCTGTTTTAATAGATAACACGATTCCGTTCTCGCTAAATCTCAGGACAATGCTGTTTTATCCAAAAGAATTCTTAATATTTTCTTAGAAAGTTGAAGCCTTATTTTTGATATGGAATTTACAATGTATTAATATCATGAATGTTTGTTACTATTTTTTTATTTTTTTTATTGCGTGATAAATAAACGAGCCTACGGCCCACCTGATGGTAAGCGGTCACCGTCGCTCATGCTATCGCCTACCGATACAGGACTTTTCTTAAACCTCGTTTAAAGAGGGACATGTCATAGCGCTCCGGGAACATTCCAAATCGGGATGGTACGGGTCAAAAATGATCTTCTGAAGCGAACCGTGGAAAAGGTGGTGAACCTTGCCCCTGCGGCGTGTGGTACAGCAAAGCAAAAACTATGGTATAAATTTAGGTGTTTTGAACACATTTATCAACATCTATATATATCAATAGTGGGAAACAAGATTACGGTCCACCTGATGGGTATCGGTTACCTTTACCCATGGATCTCAGCAATGCCAAGACACAGCGAATTCTTTACCTATCCTAAGAGCGTGGCATCTAATGTTTTAGCTCACATTTCCACCTGCAAACTTCACTTTCTTACCTGTATTTCAAGTTATTAAACGATGACTCACTACCATTTCCTTAAATATTTCATAGCACTATTTTAAAGCACGTATACTTTGCTAGTGTTATCAGAGAGTAGTTCGCCGTATAGTGGGTCACTCGTGTTGCCATAGTCGTGAACTAAGCGAGATCGAACGATAACATTACCTATATCTATCGTAACATTGGACTTTCATTTTATTCTTTTGAAAAATGGGTCCATTACTTTGTTCGTAGATGTTCTTTTGGTTTGAATTTTGTTCCTATGGTTGTTATTTTAATAAATGTTTATCTTAATTTCTTTAAGCGCGCGTACTTGAGTAATACTGAAAGTGTAACTTACACTATTACTCAAGTAGGAACCCGTTGAGAAATAATGTAAGTGTTGTATCTTGGTTTTTTTTTTGAAGAAAATCCGTATAATATTATAAATGCGAAAGTAACTCTGCCTGTCTGTCTGTTACAATTTCCCATTTAAACGTCTCAACCGATTTTGATGAAATTTGGCACAGCTATCTTTAGATCCTGAAAAGAATGAGCCTACTTTTAAATTGAAAGTGACGCAGACGAAATTGCGCGGGCCCGGTAGTTAGAAATAAAACATTTATATGGCACACCAAATATACATAAAAGTACGCTTTAATAGAAATATTGTGCATCCAAAGCAGCCATAATGCATAAATGGTGATTCAATTGTTTTGTTCGTCAATTTTCCATACTTTTTCAAATCAAAAGAAGTTTTCAACTTAAGACTTTTAATTTTTTTTTAGTTGGAGGAAATCACCGGATCCCCGCGGGGTATGTGGGAGTTGAACCGCACTAAAACCTCCAACCGCTCACACTCAGTGTCCGAACCCCGACTGACGCCAGAACCCAGCACGGGGTTATTAGGGACGGCGCGACGCGTTACGCCCAAGGCACTCTTTCCCGTCGCGTCGCCCCTAAACTTTAGACTACTACTTCCAACAAAAACTATTTTAATACATTACGTTCATTATGTAAGCATACATTTAAGTAGCACTCAAGATATTATATTCCAATGAGCTAAATAAAACCGTTTAAAAACCTTCCGCAAATATACTAATATCACAAAATCTATTTAATCCTACAAAATTTGAACCCTTTGTAAAATATGCTACAATCAGAACATAAAACCAAAAACTTAATCAAGTTTAGACGACCATTGTTTTACTTAATTTCATTAATTCGCTCCATCAGTTCGGCAATTGCAGTCAGCTTTATAATAAATTTGAAACAGGTATGTACTCAGGGAAAATATTTGAGGTTAAATTTTTGTTGCAGTTTTTTTAGCGTGTGAAAAGTTTTTCGGACTTACATTTGGATGATTTTATAGACGTTTATTTTGGTTTCTTTTTGTTAGTTGTGAGGTGATTAAACCAAATATCACCAAATATTGATGTAAAATTATTTTATATTCAAAATTACAGCGATACTTTCTAAAACTATTAAAATACTTTAATTACATTTAAACAAAAAATCTAGTCAATAAAAATTTTAACACTTCTGCTACTCAAATATTATCTAACCAGTTTTAGAATCTCTCTCTTTGAGGCTTGATTGCCTATTATCAAATAGGTGTATGTTATTGCACAATATTTTTTATTTATTTGTCATAGTTTGTGTGAACTGATCCTACTACTGGTGTTTACTAACACCCTTCATATGCCTACTAACGAACTACGAACTACTACGAACTTATTGTATGATCTGTTTTAAATAAATAATGAACAGTGTAGGCGACTGAATCAGTTTTATTTATTTTATACATTTAAAATGTAAAGAACAGACGACGATGGCGCCCTCTGTAAATAGTTTTAATATTTTTTTATTAAAACCTCTTTGTTATCATACTCTTTTTAAAATTAAGAAGGAATGTTGGCGCGCTTTTTCAAATATCGAATTTGTGTGTAGAAAAAATTAGTTGTGATTGCGTCATACTTTTCTTCCTCTTAAGTTTTATTTTCATTAAATGATCGTTTTTATGTTCTTCAATGCACTGGCAGCCTTTGATTTCCTACAAACAGTAATCAATAACAAAACAAATTCCATTTCAATAGATAGTATTCAAACACAATGTAATAATATACTTGAATTAACCCTTAACATAATATAATATGTATGTATGTATATTATGTACACAACAAATATTGAAACACGCTGATAACTTGCATATCTGTTTAGATAGCTTCCAAGGTAGTGGTTAAATGGAAGATAAGTGATATTGATAAAAAACTTGAATGGCAATATAACAAAAACGATTTAACCAAAGTATGAGCAGTCTGTTATTTTGTTTAGCATTTGTTTGTAATCGTAATCTAGTCTAATATTATCGAAGTTTAGCAGATTCACAAGTGGAGTATGAGTGTTTTCAAAAAACTTAAGAGGTTACGGGACATCCGGATAGAACGAAGTTCCTTTCGATTAAAACGTGTCTCATAAAAATTATTTCCTTTCGTAACGCGCGATAAGGAACGTGTTTTAAAATATTTTGATCACAGCGCCATCTAGCATTAATCATATAAAACAAAATAAGGAATTGTTTTAAAAGTTTTTGATCACAGCGCCATCTAGCGATAATCATCTAAAACAAAAAAGTGTCGTGACAACTTTTTCGTAAGATTTTTTTCCGTCTAGCCCCCTTTCACAACGCGCGATAAGGAACTTCGTTCCAATAATCTTTAAATGCAGTTATATTTTTATGCAGCAAAAATATTTTTCCTTCGATGGACATTTCAACATGTATAGCACCATTCTGTACACTATAGTACCTAATAATGCCCTTGATTGTAATTTCATTGATTGTACTAACATGTAAATTATCTTTATCTTTCTTCTTATTAAAGTTTTTCAATATTTTAAAACTCCCGAATACGTATCTGCAAGAACCACAAAATATTCCGTTTTCACGGTCCATTCGTTCCGAGTCGAAGTTTTAATCACGAGATGGAAGCCTCCAAAGTGCGCCTGCATTAGTTTGAACACTTGCAATCCACTGTACGGTTTCCATAACAAAGTTAGCAATTATATCACTCATACTATGCTGAACAAACGTAGAAATATATTAAAGTTTATTTAAATAGTAGTAACTAACAGAGAGGGTACATATTGCAGGAGGATGATGAGTACTCTGTTCTAAAACGGAATATTACAAAAAATAGGTAAAATTACAAAATATTTTTTTGTTTTTTTTTAAATCTAAATTCGACAAAACTACCTCAAACATAAACAATTTCGGCTTAAAGAGTGTTGACTAACGACCTCTAATTATCTCGCGCACCCCACACCTCCGCCACACCCATCAGCTGTCGAAAAACAATCATTTTGCAAGAATTTTAGATATTTTTAAGTTGCGATTACTAAGGCATTAAGCCACATTCTTTGGTAATAATATTTTTACTGGTCGTATATGACCATCAGCTACCATGACCTTCAATATGTACCCTCACTAGGAAAACACCCTGTATAAGTTTATTTACGGTTTTATAGTTTCAGTAGAACTACTCAAAAGCGAACGAGATAGAGGGTAGACAGATTTGCTTGCTCTTAGATATACCCGCATCCAGACTTCTCGTGATCATAAGTTAGCAAAGTCGGAATATATAGAAAACTGAAATAATTAAAATTTAGGAAATATCCCTGATTGCCTGATAAACAAACGAGAAACTGCAATTTCAGAACAACAAATACCCTTATGAAGTACCGGTCATGGAATGAGCTCCCCGCTTCTGTTTCCCGAGCGCTAAGACTTGTCTTTCTTCAAACAAGGGTTAAAGAAAGCCCTGACATTGCAGAGGTCTAAGAGCGACGGTAACCGCTTACGATGTGGTAGCCTATTAGCTCAGCTACAAGGCAATGTCATAATTTAGTCACAGTAACCGCTTTTATGGTTATGAAAAATATTTTTTCGTCCCAGAATTTAACGTTAAATGAGTATTGTTATATTAACCCTTATCCAAATTAAGTATTTTGTTATCAAGAGTATTAATGTAGAAGTAAATTACTTTTTGTTTTATTCCAATCGGACTTTTCGTTTAGATGTTATTACGAGTATAAAACGCAATGAATATGTGGGGCACTGCGGGACGCGAAAATAATAACTCGACGGCATTGCGAGCACTGTTTGAACCCCTTTGTAACGCAGACGAAGTTGCGCGGGTCAGCTAGTATCTTATAAAACTTTTTCTATTTCTTTCTGACCTTTCAAATATTTTTCCAAATTGTTTGCTTTTATAACGTTATACAGTATAGTGTTTATTCGCGTTCGTAGCCCGGATATGACCCGACGACCCGTATTTTCGGTGCATTTGCGACCAAACGAACCGGTCTGACGCTGTTTATGGCTATTCTTGTTAAAGTGGACGCGATGTCGCTTGCTATTTTTATAAGTTTTGGGTAAAATAAAATATAGTCGAAATATTTAGATTTCTTGAAATAGTTTTGATGTGTATTTTTAAGGAAATAAAATATGGGAAAGTAGATTGACAGATTTGATTAAATTAAGGAAAATAATACGAAAACATGGTTTTCAGTTTTGAAGCTATTATGTAGGCACTGGGTGGCACTAGGTATCTACAATTTTGTAGTGGTATCTGGTATAAAAAGGGACTGAAATTAACTTTTCTCCAAAAGTAACAAAAGAATTGAAAAGTTCACTAGAATATACTAAAGGAAACTATTGTCAAAAGACAGTGCATCTACAACGTTTCTTCCTTCTGATACTAGTACCATAGACAAAACACTATCTTCTATAATAAATTCCGTGCACGCTATGACGTCAGTCGTCGCCAGTTCATTCCTCACCCCAGTTATCACCCATAACGCAATGCAATGCAAAATACATCTTCAACAATAAAGAGCTGACCTCCTTTCTTTATATACGAAATAAAGCTTTATGAATGAATTATTCAAAGTTTAAACTCGTTTGAACCATTGGAATTGCGTTTGTTCTTAACATTATTGAGGTGTCTGGGAGTTCTTGTTTTTCTTTCTTACCCTTAAACTTATTTCATCTGTGTATGTATATAACAGAGTATGCACGGCATTTTAGCTTCCGTACGAATACTGATTTAGATTTTGTATTTGAAAAGTAAACTTGAATGCTCTTTAGCCAAGATAAGATTCTGTATGATTAAATTAGTTCCAGTATGATCGCCATTAAATAGACTAGTATGTCCTTCGATAAATTTTAGATTCTTTTACTAATCGCATTGAAGAAAAATAACAATTGTAATCCGCAATTTCGAGCGGCCATCTTGATTTTTACTTCTTTTGTTTTCAGCCAGTGTGAAATCTTCATAGAGTTTATAATTTGATTTATAAAGTAATCTGTACTTACAGAGTATGCCTTGATCCTCTGAGGGTCGACTCCGTGCGTTCGAGAGTGCGTCCGTGGTGATGATGAAACCATTTCACTGTTCTAATTTCACCATCACTAGTTGTATGTCGATTTTATAAATTATCAACTCTGTGCACTGATATTTTAACTATATAATTTGCGAATGGTTTTCGAAATGTTGAGATTTTTTAGTTTTCATCATGTGATGGTATGACTTTTCACCTTTTTGTGGTGTGGCTTAACTCACCACAAAAATCATATAGAGAATAATTATGTTATTACAATAGTTTGTGCTTAAACATTGCAGTATCAATATTGATTCACTAAAGTTGAAATAAACAATTGTCGAAATGCCCAATCAGAAATTGCATGTTATTGCGGGTAAACGTAAATAAAGAGCACACAGCCGTATGAACTCATTCGTACATACATAATTAATATGATGGCGAAACTAGCTTTTCGATAAATTGATTGATAAATAATTTGAGTATTAATTATTTTTCAGTATACTTTAGATTACTAACCTAATGTTAGGTCACTTTTCTCTAATTCAATTTAATTGTTTGTAGAAGCGGGTATTACGTCGATTTAAAGGAAAGACTTCCGGTTGTGATGAATCATTTTATAAGAGTGTTGTTAGATTCTTTTAATTTTATTTTATGAAAACGGAAATACTAGTGGCGCCATCTGATTTATTTCTCAAGAAAGTATAAAAGGCGTGTGAACTATCGTTTAAATACAGTAGTCGACGTGATTTCAAAGTGAACAGAGTTGGGAGTAATTGTGACTGAGTTTTGGAGGATGATTACACTGATTTTGGAGGATGATTTATACTGTTTTTGGAAGATGAATAAACTGTTATTGTGAACCAAGGAGTTTTCATTGTGTTTCTGAATTGAACCCCAATACTAATATATAATACTAAATACTATTTTCATTAGTAATAATCCTTCAATATTGTTCAGCGAACGTGTTGTTTAAATGTTAACTCTCAAGGTCGATATAATGAAACGATTTGTTACACTGTGCCACTCTTTAATGCATAATAATATCTTTAAACTAGCTGCCCCGCGCAACTTCGTCTGCGTTACAAAGGGGTTCGAACAGTACTCGCAATGACGTCGCGTTATTATTTGCGCGGCGCGAAGTGCACATATTCATTGCGTTTTATACTCGTCATAACTTGTAAACGAAAAGTCCGATTGGAATAAAACAAAAAGTAATTTACTTCTACATTAATACTCTTGATAACAAAATACTTAATTTGGATAAGGGTTAACATAACGATACTCATTTAACGTAAAATTCAATCTCGGGACGAAATACTATTTTTTTTTAAATAAAAGTGGTTATTGTGACTAAACTATGATAGTTAGATATATGCTGTCGTGGACTTTTTTGTTTGCCTTTAAAAGACCTAAAAACCCGTAGTACATCATTTTGTTCTATTGTCAATAGTTTTTGCAGCGTACGCATAAATAGGTTTTCGATTTTTCACCTTTTGTTACATATTCGATATTTTCATGCGGATCCCTAATTTTTTTGAAAATAAAATATAGCCTATAACCTTCCTCGATAAATGGACTTTCCAACAGTGAAAGAATTTTTGAAATCGGACCAGTAGATCCTGAGATTAGCGCGTTCAAACAAACAAACAAACAAACAAACTCTTCAGCTTTATAATATTAGTATAGATACTACAACATTGTATTAAAATATATTCGTTACGTTTTACTTTTATTATCAAGTATCATAACAGTGGTTTTATGGTACGATTTTACTTTTGCACGTGTAAATTGAAAAATCTATCACTTTTTTTTTGTTTGCAATATAGATAATCGAGCTTACGGCCCACCTAATGGTAAGTTTTTCAAACGAGGCTTGAGGAGGGTCCTTAAAGTTAGGTCGTAGGTAGCGACCCCTCAGTGTCCCCTGACATTGCAGAGGTTCATGAGCGAGGGTAACCACTTCCTATCAGGTGGGCCGTTGGCTCGTCTGCCTACATGGCAAAAAAAAAAATCGTGGTCAGCGTCGCTCATGAACCTCTGCAATGCCAAGACAAAGAGGGCAACTTCACTTAGTGCAAATCTCGAGAACCATTGAACCGATTCGGATAATTCTTTGTTGTGTAAAAAATAAAGATTTCCGATTTTTGATACAGAAATCGATATCGACGAAAATTTTTCAAGTTTAAAACTACTATAAAATGCATTGTCCGTTTAAAACAAACAAAGCAACAGACGGCGAGAACTGTTTAATTATAAAATCAGAGCGTAGTTATTAATTTCCCAGTTTTTAATTAGACTTGTCAAGACACCAGTCCTCGGGGCCCGGATATTGGAGCATGACAAACGGTCCGCAGGGAGGAGTGAAACTTTAAAAATATAAAAACTTTTTAAGGGTTTGCAGAATGAGAGTTTTCAAGTTAAATGGTTGGTTGTTTTTTGTGATTAAATTGTTAGTTGTCCCTGGTGTGTACGTTTAACTGATAAATAAGAGGTAAGTAGAATAGTAATCAAATGGTTGATAGTGAGATCATTAATTGATCATGTAGTTTTCAAATTGATGCAAATGTCTGTCTGCACTCATCTATGTATTTTTTTTTATTGCCATGTATGCAGACGAGCCAACGGGTCACCTGATCGTAAGTGGTTACCGTCGCTCATGAACCTCTGCAATGTCAGGGGACATTGAGGGGTCGCTACGACCTAACTTTAAGAACCCTCCTTCAAGCCTCGTTTGAAGAAGGACAAGTCATAGCGCTCTGGTAATACCGAAGAGGTAAGTATGTACCTACGTGAAAATGACACTCGAATTGTCATTAAGAAGAATCAAATTATCATGGATAAATATAAGGACCAAAGAGCATCTATATACAAAGGAAAGTTTCATACAAATCTCTTGTATTTTATGGAGATAATATATTATTTTGTTTAAAAATGTAACACAGCGTAGTTTAATAATAAACAATTTGAATTTATTTAAAAGTAGCATTCAAAATTAAGAAAAAAAAATCTCGACATTTTTGGTCAAGTAACTTTTTATCTATACTAATATTATAAAGCTGAAGAGTTTGTTTGTTTGTTTGTTTGTTTGTTTGAACGCGGTAATCTCAGGATCTACTGATCCGATTTCAAAAATTCTTCCACTCTTGGAATGTCCATTTATCGAGGAAGGTTATAGGCTATATTTTATTTTGAAAAAAAATTAGTGATCCGTATGAAAATATCGAATATGTAACACAAGTGAATAATCGAAAACCTATTGACATTACCTATTAAATCTAGTGATATTTATGCGTACGCTGCAAAAACTATTGACAATAGAACAAAATGATGTACTACGGGTTTTTAGGTCTTTTGAAGACAAACAAAAAAGTCCGCGACAGCATATATCTAACTATCATAGTTTAGTCACAACAACTGCTTTTATGTAAAAAAAAAATAATTCGTCCGAAGAATGAATTTAACGTTAAATTAGTATTGTTATATTAGTCCTTATCCAAATAAAGTATTATGTTATCAAGAGTATTAATGTAGAAGTAAATTACTTTTTGTTTTATTCCAATCGGACTTTTCGTTTAGAAGTTATTATGAGTATAAAACATAATGAATACTCCCCGGGCCGCGCAAATAATATCGCAACAGCATTAAGAGTTCTGTTTGAACCCCTTTGTGACGCAGACGAAGTTGCGAGGGTCATCTAGTAATATATATAACTTGTAATAACTTTTTAACTATAAATAAAAAAACTATAAGCGAAAATGTTCATAAACTAAATTATTGTGTGACTAATTAATTATTGTTTCAATAGTTGTGAGTAGGTAAGCGAAATTGAATATCGACAATTTTAAGATCCAGCTGGTGAGAATGATTCTGAATATTTTATTTATACTTCTAATATTATCGGTCAGAGAATACCCTCAGCTTCACGATTTAACGACCAAAGTAACTTTTAAAGATCGAACATAAAAATATTTAATGTCCCAAATAAAATAGTGAGGGGCGATGTTTTATCGATATCCCGATATGTCTTATCGATACTGTGAATCGTTTTATCAAATATTTTAGATAATTTCTGTATCTTTTTTATCAGTCGAGATCTTTTTGGTAAATTGATACAGAGCAAGTTTTGCATCAAATTTTATGTCTTCATTTTATATTTCTATGCTAGTAAATAGATGTAAATATTGTAATAACTGAAAGCACTGTAGTGTCCCCTAACATTGTAGAGGTCCATGAGCAAATACTACTTAACCAAATTTATAGTAGCCTGAAGGTTAACTTGTTACATCTCTTAACTGCTTAAAATTTCATCAACAATATTATTGCAAAGGCATCAACGTCAGTAAGCACAAAATACAAACAAAAAACAATGCAATGACACACGAACGAATAAAATATACATCGTCTCTTAAATAATAATAGTGCGTCTAACCGTGATTGAAATTTTAACTTTGTGGACAATGTGTATTAACAAAATAAACTCCGTCTTAACACTACCACATAAACATCAAAAACTAAATTTCACGTAAAACTTTAACGTTAAACTTTATGTGAAAATGGACAAAAATCACTTTTGACTTTTAGTTTCAAATTCCATTGTTAAGATTATAAAGCTGAAGAGTTTGTTTGCGCTTATCTCAGGAACCGTTCGCGTTGGTCCGATTTCAAAAAATATTTTAGTATTGGATAGTCCTTTTATTAAAAAGGCTATAGGTTACATTATATCCCGTTGTGACGCAAACGTAGTTACGCAGGTCAACCAGTTTACTATATTTAGTTTAAATAATCTTAAAACCGTTCTCAAGATGATCAGAATTCACCGGATCCAAAGTTGTGATTGACAACTGACGTCTTTGTCCATTCAATTCTGGTCAATGTTTTTATTTATGAAGGTCGCTCTGCAATGGTCGAATTATTCCGGACAGTGTCAGGGCTGAATTTATTTAGTATACTTAAAATCTAAGGTAATCTATTTGTTATCAAAACAGATGATGACTCATCTCATAGCTGGCGGTAGATGGCATTGACTGATTGTAAGTTGTTGTAGAAGGATATACAATTTATTTAAAGTGGTATTTGAAAATTATTTTTTGGAAAAATCAGGAATTACAGCAAAATCCGTGGAAAAAAATCTTGGATTATTCTAAAAGGTGGTATAGATTTTACCTTAAATCTCTTCTAAACCGCCTGAATATGTCAATGTTGTAATATTTTACGCATAGTTTAGAAGGCGAAAAGTGAACGGTGCCGATTTAATATACATAATATAAAATACAATAAACTGTGACGAAATTAGTATTCACCCATTTACCTCGGTTTCACCTTCGTGTCTACGACAAAGGCAGAAATGTTTCAACCTGTCTACAGTCATACAACACTTCGACGTGTCCAAGAAATAAGCGTTCAACGTTTGCAACACTTTCCCCATTTCGGGCACTTCAACTGGCAACACTCGCGGTCATTTTCCCCCGGAAAAGTGGAAGTAAGCGGTGATTTTTCCGGGAGTTTTTTTGGTGCTGCGATAGCGGTGTGCGCTATTAGAAAATCCAGAGAACACTGTCGTTATCAGATGCTGGTTATCTCAGGTTTGTCACGGTAGATACCGATTAGTGCTGAGACAGCGTTTTATCGATATATTTCTGTATTATTATTTTTTTTTATTGCCTCATAGGCAGATTTTGTTTATTGCCTTCTGAAATTGATTATCTACGCAACAAGTTAACATGATTCGAGTAGTTCGAACAAGTAGTTCGTAAAACTTGTTTTCACTGTAAGACTAAGAAAATCGGATTCTTTATGTTGTCGAAATTGCAACTTTAAATGCTAGTAGTTACCTAGCTATACCTTAAAATCTATAACCCAATAAAAATAAATATTTAACCAAATAACAACTTAAGAGATCTTATCGCTGTACATTGAATGATGATTGGAATTAATACCGTGATGTCATATCTGTTATAATACTTTCAAACGATGCTTCATATCAAAACAATATCTATTGTATTTCAGAGCCAAAACAGACACATATATTATCAAACAATATCGATTTTAATTGACTGTTTATGTTTCAAATGTAATGTTTCATTTTGATTTTTCGTAGCGATATACTTCACGTTTGGACCTTTACTAAACAAATATTACTAAAAAAGTGTAAAGAATTCTTTGCTGCAAAACATAATTTAATAATGTATCCTGTGTAGTTGATAATGTAGAAAGGCAATCAAGACTCATTTTAAATACAAAGAGGGAAACATAAAATCCAAAAGTTATTAACTACGTTTTTTAAATATTCTCCATAAAATTTTAAATGACTTGTTACGAAGCTTCGCTGTTTTATCATCGATAATTCTCAATTTTCATCGATCTTTTCCCATCACTAGTAAGCGTCGCGTCGTTTTGTTACGATAACACGAGAAGTGACGACTTACGTACATATTTAGTTATGCTGTTTTCGCGAAACAAAAACAAAAGTATTGTCTTGACAGAACGTACATGGGAATACACGTATGTTTCATTCGATAATTGAAAAAGTAATGAAAATCAATTGTTTGTGCAATTGAAATAGAATAGAAAGTTGGTTATAATAAAAAATTTACTCATAAAACACTGACATACCTGACCCTTCGATGAAAATACTTACAAACCTCACCCGTATTCGCACTAGACCAGACAATGAAAATGGTAAAAAAGTGAAAATAAAAGCTGAAGAGTTTTGTATACAAGAAAAAAAAGAGTATAACAAAAAAACAAGGAAAAATAATTGACGGATGAAATCTGAATTGATCAGGAGGTAGAGGGGGTGAGTTTTGACAGAAAGATAGTATGTCTATAAAGTCTAAATTATTAACTTGTGTACCTCTTTAATTCTGATGTCTAAGGTTTTTTTTTTCAGTTGGAGTATGTGGGAGTTGAACCGCACTAAAACCTCCAACCGCTCGCATTCAGCGTCAGAACCCCGGCTGAGGCCAGAACCCCGGCTGAGGCCAGAACCCCGGCTGAGGCCAGAACCCCGGCTGAGGCCAGAACCCCGCACGGGGTTCGGGACGGCGCGACGCGTTACGCGCTCGGCACTCTTTCCCGTCGCCTGAAGTCTAAGGTTAAGTAGATTTCGACGACTAAGAATCGTCGCATTCGACATTCCATTTCCAGAAATTTCTTCTCATAATCAGACTTGGAAAATTTTATCAATCAATTAAAATTCCACAGCGAAGTACACTAAAAAATCATTAAATATCCACAAGAAACAGTTTCATAATGACCAGAACGTCAACCATTCAATTCTTTTAAAAAAACCCTGCAAAGAGTTTTTGCTATAAAATATCAAACGGACATAAAACCTCCTTAGCACCTCGTAAAATCTATTTTAAATACGGCAACACTACATATAAATAGCCTCGTAGTAAACATCTGCCGGTGTTGCCAGCAACCATCGTGACTTCATTCGCCTTGACAAAATACCTTGACACAGTGACGACTGATTACAGGTTTTTGTTACAAATTACAAAAAAAACCTGCAATTAATCTAATATTAATGAAATGCTATTAAATTATAGTGAACAATGCTTTTAATGATAGCAATTAAATAATAGTTATTAAATTGATGTTATTGATATTTTTAAACAACTGCAGGTTGCAACTGGTAGTAAATTAACTTAAGCGCCAATTGTTTGTAATTGGATGCCTTCTTTAATGAACCTCGCCTAGGATCTCTACTGTACCAAACCATTACTGCCCACTGTTGGGCTCAGGTCTCCTCCGAAGAGGGATTAGGCATAGTCCATCACGCTTGCTCAGTGCGGATTGGGGACTACGCATATCTTCAAAGGATTTTTAGAACCCTTTTCCGACATGCAGGTTTCCTCACTTTCCTCGCGATGTTTTCCTTCACCGTTTTTAACCAGTGGTGTTGTGAAAAATTGCACATAAATCTTTTTCACATTTAGATTTAGAGGTACAAGCCGACCGGATTTGAATCCGCGACCTCCCGTTCGGAACATCTTGTTTTTTTTTTAAATACCACGAGTACCAGAGCCTAGCATAGTTTTCAAAACACTGATGGTCTCCCGCGATACAGGTCTGACCTAGTGCGGGGACCATTGTTGAAGATGTATCAATCGTCTGTAAAATTCTATTAATAAACTTTTTTGTATTTTGTATTTGTGTATCGAAATCCTTAACCACGTTTAAAGAAGAAAATCATAAAACCTAATCCATACAACCTTTTGTTCTTTCAACTTAGATGTCACCATTATTTTGATAGGTAATTTTACCCCAACTCTTCCAGTTTCACATACGATATAGTTTTAAACATATCATCTTTCCATCCCTCGCACAACGATATTGATTACAAAAGAAATATCGGTAAAGGTTTATATTTGGCTCCCTTACTCCCCAGGGCACGGATACCTAAGAAAGCAATCTACGGGAACTCAGAACGATTCCCTGGAATACTTACTATATAAATAAAATATAAACATTCAATATAGTGTTATGTTTGTTATTGAAAAAGTAGGTATACAATTAGACTGTTGACGTATAAGTTTGATTTGGCTGTACTGATTTCAACAATTCTTGTATCAACTTATTCAGACACTCGCGGTTTTCTATAATACTTTCACTAAGGGTTCATGCTCAGAGAGTCTTGTAGATACAGTGAGTGTGGTGTATCGTGATGTGAGTTCGAGTTACAGTAGTACCACCCAAAAGCGAACGAGAAAGAGGGTAGACAAATTTGTTTGCTCTTAAGTCGACCCACAGTATCCAGTCTTCTAACAAAGATCGCACAATTTGCTGTGTGTGCATTTCTTTTCTAGATAAACTGATGTCGATGATTCTTATCAGCAGACACTTTTCTGCACGGAGTCCAATGGATGTAGTTGGTGTTTGGGATCAAACCAGCACAGAAGTGGTCGTACTGAAGCCTTGTAAAGCAAGACCTTGCCTTTTATATTATAACATTTAAAACTTTATGTATTACAGACATATTATAATAAGCTGAATTGATATTAATTCCCAAAATATGATAAGCATCTTATTTAATATTGTTTTGATCAACGAGGAACAACACGGTTATCGAAATTAAAATCTAAGTTAAACAAAACAGAGCTTCGGGAGAATATCGCCACGGACAATTTTTTTATTACAAATAACCATAATAATATAAACAAAAGAACAAGTATGATTTTTTTTATTGTCTTGTAGGCAGACGAGCTAACGAGCCACCTGATCGTAAGCGGTTACCGTTGCTCATGGACCTCTGCAATGTCAGCGGACACTGCGGCGCCGCTACCTACGGCCTACCTTTTAAGGACTTTCTTTAAGCCTCGTTTTAAGGAGGACAAGTCATAGCGCTCGGGAAACACCGAAGAGGGGAGCTCATTCCACAGCCGGATGGTGCGTGGCAGAAAAGAATTTTTGAAACGGACCGTGGATGACCGCAGTGGTTCCAAATAAGGATGAATTTCTTTAGGGGTAAACATTTTTTTTACCTATCATTTTATTAAGACTTAAAAAAAAATATCAAGTAAAATGGTAATATAGTCAGATTGTATTGAAAACCAGAATTCAGCACTTCTTTCATTGAACTTAGAAAATAAATTTACTTAATATTATTACAAAAAAAAACATTTTAAAAGAAACAAATTGTTTTACAAGGTTTATAATTTGAAAAGGCAAGAAGCAGATCCTCCCGGGGAAATGTAATAATGAAGCTTTTTAAAAAGCGAACTGTAGAATTTTGGTATGTTTTCAGTATGCATTAGAACTTATACTTAATAATTGACGACAAGGTTGATTGAAGGTGATTTTTACTTAAAAAACTTGAGAGGTGTCAATGGACGCCCGGATGGAACGAAGTTCCTTTCGATTAATAAGTGAGGGAATTGTAATAAAATTTTATTTTTTTAAGTTATAATTAGTTAGTTTAAAACGTCTGTCTCTCTCTCTCTCTCTTTCTACTAGAGACAGACAGAACTTAAATAAAATATTTTGATCACAGCGCCATCTAGCGTTAATCATATAAATCGTTCTATAAAAACTACAAAGGATAATCGAAATTGTTGATATATATAGTATGTTCACAAAAACTACCATAAACTACAGTTATTAATCGTACTTTTTACACGAAATCCCTATTCCCAGCACTGACCACTGAATTGAGCACCAACACTAATCAGTAAGACCACGAGGGCGCATAAATCGTCCCCTTAATTAGGAACATCGTGTCCGATTTAAATATCACTCCATTTTGCCCCAAGCGTAGAATTATTACATCTGGAATCAACATCATGAACAACAGAATGAACTCAATTTAAAGTACACCGATCGTGCGTTACTACAAGACATTCTGAATCAAAATTATGAACAACATAGTGAAGTTTTAAATAACTTATGCGTGTGTAATATTTTATTAGTGTACTAAAGGACTCTCAATCCGTTTAGGCACCTTAAAGCCAGATAGTCATGTTACGCACGATTGGCGTATTTTCAATTGGCTTCATTCTGTTGTGCATGATGTTGATTCCAGATGTAATAATTCTATGGCCCCAAGCTGCCCCAAAAATCCCCAATTCCGACCCTCTATTCCGGCAAACGGAGATAACAATTCCGCTCCCTCATCAAGGAAAGCCGTGTAAACCGTGTTCTCTGATAATTTCTTCCGTTCGCATTTTTTCGTAAATTGATATTTGGAGAGTTTCCGAATGCCGGATATTTCGGATACCTGGTTATTGCGGTTTGATTGGGGGAATGGTTTGCATTTATCGTTGCTTAGCAACGGGTGCGAAAACAATATGTTTATTCATGAGTTACGATGCTTCGATTTCGATGACGACAATTGCAACTATGCAATTACTAAAACTGTTATCCAGTTTTGGAACGAAGTTCCTTAACGCGCGTTATCGAAAGGGTAGACGGAAAAAAATCTTACGAAAAGTTGTCACGACACTTTTTTTGTTTTAGATGATTATCGCTAGATGGCGCTGTGATCAAAATCTTTTAAAACACGTTCCTTATCGCGCGTTACGTTAGGAAAAAAAATTATAAGATATCTTTTAATCGAAAGGAACTTCGTTCTACTCGGGTGTCCCATGACACCTCTCAAGTTTTCTTTTTTTAAATACAAGTTTAAAGATTCTGGATATCATGAGTTTAAATTCTCAAGTTGCTATTAGAAATATGAAATAAAAAAAAATTCCGTCAAAATTATGTCTTTGGATAACGCTTTAACTATCTGTGTTGTTTATAATTTGTATGTTTTTGTTGGTTTCCCAAATAATAAATAAATATACTTCACATTCAAAGTGTTAATAAAAATATTGAAAATAACATTGCAAATGAATCGGCATTATCTATTTTAAATCAAGCATCACCAACTTTATACTCGTATCAAAACAACAACACAATTTTAAATTGACAAACTACTTTTTCAATCCAGACTTTTCTCATTCTAGTTTCATGACACCTGATAACTCTATAAATGGGTTCAACAATGCACAATAGCTGCATCTCTGTCCCACTTTAGCGGTCTGCATTGAATGAAAAGAGACGGAGAATGCATTGATTCGATTCACAGTATGGAAATGTGGAGAGTATTGTTGGAGCTCACGATATTTTGCTATGGCAGAATGAATGCTGTTTCTATTGACAATAACAAAGCTAAAGTGATTGTATAGTGAAAATAGAATGCTCTGTATATTTATGCCCCATCGTTCGGAAAAAAGGTTCAGTAATGGCATTTTTGTTTTTCAAATAGTATCAGAAGTGGGCAGCGTTCGGGAAGCTTCGGAAAGTTTTCTCGTCCACAATACCGCAGTGTCTCAAGACGAAAGTCTTTGACCAGTGTGTGTTGCCAGTGATGACCTACGGATCAGAGACTTGGCCGCTTACGATGGGTCTTATCAGACGACTCAGAGTCACTCAAAGAGCAATGGAAAGGGCTATGCTGGGTGTCTCTCTGCGTGATCAAATCAGAAATGAGGAGATCCGCAGAAGGACTAAAGTAACCGACATAGCCCAAAGAATTGCATCTTTGAAGTGGCAATGGGCAGGACACATTGTGCGAAGAACAGATGGCCGTTGGGGCCGAAAAGTTCTAGAGTGGCGGCCAAGAACCGGTAAGCGCAACGTTGGTAGACCCCCCACGAGATGGACCGACGATCTGGTCAAGATCGCGGGAGGTCACTGGATGCAGACGGCGCAGGACCGGTCGTTATGGCGAGGTTTGGGGGAGGCCTATGTCCAGCAGTGGACGTCTATAGGCTGATGATGATGATGATGATGATGATGATCAGAAAAATTAAATGCATGTAAGTACTAATTAAGCTGTAAGCACTGGGCAAGTAAGTACTGGGTAAGCGCACCCCCCACAAGATGGACCGACGATTTGGTCAAGATCGCGAGAGGTCACAGGATGCAGATGGCGCAGGACCGGTCGATGTGGCGAGGTTTGGGGGAGTCCTACGTCTGTGGGCTGATGATGATGAAGTACTGATTATATTAAATACAATTAGATATTATTTAATGTGCTTCAGTAATTTACAGTGAAAAATATTTACTTTCATGCACTAGAGATCCATAAATTGGATTTTTTAAAATAATAATCACCTACTGCTTATTTCTCAGTTACACGATCACAATTTACTACAAGTAAAGTACAAAAAAAAACGATTCGTTTTTTTTATTCAGTCATAACTGTTCGTTGCCAAAAAACAGTCAATACAAACGAAAACAAAAAGAAAGAATACAAACGAAAACAGACATAACAATGAAAAACTTTCAATTAAATTTAGAGTACAACTAACGTATAATATCAATAAATAAATTTACTTCAGTCACACGACATAATATCGATATGATTGTACATAAGTTCCGTCACCATGGCGACAGAAAAATGATCACGTACCCACTTCCTGTTTGTGCGGATGTACGGACAAAAGTATTCGTCATTGTATAGATTTTGACGGCTGTAGCGAATTATTATCGATGGGCTTGTAAATCGAAATATTCTGGGATATCTATCTTAAAATAACGTTTGGAGTTTTAAGTAGATTCGATTAATTCGAAGACATTTTTTGAACAATAATTTTGCGATTGCAATTTAATATCATTCGATAAAAGGACATTTAAGTATAGGGTTGCATTTCGAGCCTTAAATGAGAAACTTCGAGGTAAGAATTAAACTTGAGCAGACATTTTTTTTGAAAGAAAGAAAGAAAGAAAATACTTTAATTCAGCATACACTTAAGTGTGTTTAAACACTACATAAAAAGGAAAAACACAAAACATAAATAAAATAAAAGAAACTGTGCTCAAGATGTGCACTAAAGGGGCAACCAGCTCAAAGGTAAGTTGCGGCCCTATCATTGGAAAGATTCATGAGGGACGGTAACTAGTAACTACTTCCAATCAGGTGGCCCGTTAGCTCATTTTCCTGCACAATAAAAAAGGCAATAGAAAATAAAAAATACTACGCGCTACGGAAAAATCGTCCTAACGGATTAAGAGTTACAGTAATCCGTTATTTAAGTACAATTGCTCGAATTATCTACTCGGCACATTTATTTTGTTAGTACGAAGGCTACCGAAATTTAACATATTTTCAATGACGCAAGGATGACTAACATATGAGTACATACTATACATATAGTACACACAACGCTTATTCTAATATGTAAATTGGTCATCGCTGTACCTACATTGGCTGTATGCAAAGTTTGTTTTTACAACTGGCCATATGCGAAGTGTCATAACAAGTTTATGTTTAAACTGTTTAGTTATAATGGAAAGACACAGGGAAACAGTGAAGATTATTTTATGTAGATTGATTGATAGAAAAATGCACATATTATTCAAAAATTACTAGTCATGCTGAATAAATCAATGAGAGAAACCTGCATGTCGGAAAAGGATTCTAAAAATCCTTTGAAGATAAGTGAAGTCCCCAATCCGCACTAGGCAAGCGTGGTGGACTATGCCTAATCCCTCTTCTGAGGAGACATGAGCCCAACAGTGGGCAGTAATGGGTTGGTACAGTTACAGTTGACATAAACAGACCAAAGTTCGCGTCCCAGTTGAGCGGCTATCTTGAGCAAAAACTATCAAACTGAACAAAAAGATAAAAAACAATAGAGCTACTCGTGCTCAATAGTCTGGTCTAGATTCATTAGGTTTGACACCGATATCTAGATTGTTAGGTCATACGAGAATACACTGAAACTATTGTGAATTTATTATTAATGAGACTCGATTATTTATCTTCCAATTGCTTCATTATATTCAGAATTTTTGATCTGGAAATGTCTGAGAATTTAACATAATATTTTAAAACGTGACAATTTCATCGACATTACTAAGAAAAACAAACATAAACACGTATATAAAAGTATTTTTTTTATTCTAAACAGAATTTTAAAACAACTTTCTTAAAAAAACTCAGATCGTGTTCACCTTTCAAAATGAATGATTAAAATCGATTAACCTAGATCAAAGTTATGGAGCACTTATAAAACAATAGATTTGAAAACAGATAAAAAGTTACAAACTAACGAGTTTACGGTCCACCTGATAGGAAGCGGTTACCGTCGCCCATGAACCTCTGCATGGTCAGGGCATGGACGCGCCGTCATCTATCGCTACTTATACATGATTTTTTATTGACAGTGCATTTAGTAAAAACATTTTTTTTTAATATATCGATGTAAAGACTAACCAAACACTAAATTCACATGAAACCAGCCAGTTACACAGAATCTCCGTACAAGTAGATTACCTCCCAAAGCCCCAATTCGTCTTCCGCCAATAAACGTTCCATTTGACAAATCCCTATTGCAGTACAGTTCATTTAGGTCTGATTGATGTATGGTCATTTGTAGACGGTCCCCGATCGACCTCCGTAGACATTCGGGAATTACTGTCGTTTTAACTGAACGCATCATTAGATTACTGTTCTGAGTCATCATAAATTTGACTGTTAATCTTGATTAATATGGAGGTAAATCTGGATACGTCATAAATAGCGTTATCAGAAGATGCACCTATCTTCTTTATTTCTGTATTTATTTGATTGACTGGAAGAGAATGCCTTAAGCATTAAGTATAAATCTAGTTAATATATGATAAGTGTACCTAATAAATTAAAAAAAAAGGTAAATTCTTATTTTTAACTCTCCCAGACTTTTTTTTAGACTCCCAGTTTAATGGCATCTCTTTACGGTGTAAAAAAGAAAGCATATAACAAAAAGAGAGTCCCATAATGTTTTTGGAGCTGAAGTCGTAAGATTTAAGAGCGAAAGTACCTCCCTAATAACTCGTATACAAAACATAACCAATAAAACAAACCGAAAATAAACCGTAAATCTAAAAGAGACCCAAAATTCATTTCAGTTCATAATCAGTTAAACATTTTACCTTGAAAAAAGGTATTATTCTAATTATAAAACAAACGAGGGTCGGAACCTTACACGGCTACAGAATTAAAAATATACCCCGTGGTCTTATCACAGTATATAGTAAACAGAAGATTACTGAGATGTTTCATTTAAAAGCTAAATTTAAATTAGTATTAGTTGAACAGCGCAACTTCGTCAGCGTCACAAAGAGAGGATCCAGACAGGTTTGCGTTGACCAGAAAAATGTGCTCATTTACAATTGCACATTAATAATTTAATTTAATAGCTGAATTGAAACTAGTATTAGTTGACCAGCGCAACTTCGTCAGCGTCACAAAGAGAGGATCCAGACAGTGGATTTGCGTATAGCGCAGAAAATACGCTCATTTACGAATGCACATGAAAAACTTTAAAATATCAGTTTTTCTACAATTTTAAGCATGTATTATGCACATAAAACCTTCCTCTTGACTTTTAAACACGCTAATCTCAGGAACAGCTAATACAATTTGAAAAATTAATCAGTATTGTCATATAATTCATGATTTGTAAGCAGGTTACCTTCTGTATGTTTCTGTGCTTAGATAGTGACGTCACACATTAGTATTCTGGGGTGATACCTTACGATGGAGTGTGTTTGTTTGATTAAACTTTTTCCATATTGTACGAGATAACGACTTCTGTTTCGAGGGATTACTGTTTTTGTCATGTACACGAATATAATACATGTACTTTATAGGAACGAAGTTCCTTATCGCGCGTTGTGAAAGGGGGCTAGACAGAAAAAAATCTTACGAAAAGTTGTCACGACACTTTTTTTGTTTTAGATGATTATCGCTAGATGGCGTTGTGATTAAAATCTTTTAAAACACGTTCTTTATCGCGCGTTACGTTAGGAAAAAAATTATAAGATATCTTTTAATAGGGAAGTAACTTCGTTCTATTCGGGTGTCCCATGACACCTCTCAAGTTTTTTTTTTATTGTCTTGTAGACAGACGAGTTAACGGGCCACCTGATCGTAAGCGGTTACCGTTGGTCACAGAGCAGAGGGCACTGTCTGGGGACACTGCTATGCCGCTGCTTATGGCTACCCTAGCCTTATAACTAGTAAGATAAGAATATTGTAACAGATTGATTCTTGACTATTGGCTTGAAGGAGCGAGAGAGCTAGCGGCAACGTTCCCGCGTATCGTATATAAAGAGGCGCGTTTTAGTGCAAATCAGATCGATCTGGCTGTTGTTTAACAATCGAATTACAGTCTGGCAAATTAAATTTCGTTTTGTAGATGCTTAAATAACATAATGTAAAAATTTCAGCCATACTGAAATACTTTGAAAAAATGTTTTTTTTTCATTCAGAATTAGCGTCTGGCACTAATTAAACAGCACCTAACATGTCTGGCAATAATAAATTCATGTAGCAAAAAGTTCAATAAACATAATACAAATGAAATAAAATGTCTTAAAATGATTTGAAAAATCAGTTTTCTACCTGCACAAATATGATGCGCACTGATAAACGCAACCACTAGCAGCAGCCAGACTGCCCGTATGACGTCCGGGAGTGTGTGAGAAATAACATACATAAAAACTGGCAATACTAAAATGCTTGTTTTCCCGACGTTGGTAGCTCCCGTACCATTAGGTTTAGAAAAATAAATCAAAATAAAATTCAGTTTTTGTACAGTAAAATCTTTCATCATTTTTTCAAGCAACAATTTTCATAACACGTATTTCATCTACGCAAATCACAAAGTAATTGAAACGTCGGAAACGAAATAAAAATAATTTACCGTAAAAAGTTTTCTAATCATACTCATGACTCGTAAAAATGTAAAGAAAATTTTATAGCACTAGTTAAATGACCAAAAACAATGTAGTTTGCGGAAGTTGATGTGTATTTTATTGTTTACTAGCTGGCCCACACAACTTCGTCTGCGACACACAAGGAAATTTTCTCACCGTTTAAACCTTCCCTGGACTCCTAGTAATATTTCAAGATTAAAATAAACCAAATCGGTTCAGTCGTTCTCGAGTTTTAGCGAGACTAACGAACAGCAATTCATTTTTATATATAAGACTAGCTGGCCCACCCAACTTCGTCTACGTCACATAAAGAAATTTCCTCACCGTTTAAACCTTCCCTGGACTTCTACGAATATTTCAAGATTAAAATAAGCCAAAGCGGTTCAGTCGTTCTCGAGTTTTAGCGAGACTAACGAACAGCAATTCATTTTTATATATAAGATTTTAATAGAATAGTGATATTTATTAAGACTTCAAAAAAAGTAGGTTATCAATTTGAGTTTCTTTTTGTTGTAATTTTTTGTAACAATGTATTTTAAGCCCTACTAACATTATAAATGCGAAAGTAACTCTGTCTGTCTGTTACGCTTTCCCGTTTAGACCTCTCAACCGATTTTGACAGACAATCTTTAGACCCTGAGAAAGGTTAGGCTTTTAATTGAAAGTGACAGACAAAGTAGTACGGGCCAACTAGTTGATAACAAAAATTCACTCATTGTATTCTTTTGAAAAGAGTTCAGTATTTTGTCGTTATTTTAGATTTAGAACTCTACAAGTCTAAACCTATGTTTACCACAAATAAGTAGTCTATTTTTCAAAACAATTCAATAACATAGAGTCTCCGCAAATAGCGATAGAGAAGCTCTACATCGCGTAGAGCGTGCATTAAGCGCTGAAGGCTCGGTTGTTGTCAGCGGTCGCACTAAGAGGTTTCCACTGACACTTATACGATATTGATGTTTGGTGCAAAACGAGAGAACACAGCTTGTTACAAGCTTAACATTAACTTGCACTGGATGTATGAAGTTTGAATGGAAACAAGCTAAAGACAAACTACCCGGTGTCCGATTGAGCTGACATTTTGAACGCAAATAAATATAGCGATGCAATAATGTGACAAAATGGCGCTGATCTGATGATGACTTCGGAAGATGGTCATAGAAACTCTTGTGCTAAACATTGAATCAAAAATGTACGTGGAAGAAAAGGTTTTTTAAAAAGTAAAACGGTATAACAATCTTAGCAATACATGGATCGAAAAGGAGATGAAGAAATCACTTCAAAAAGTTCCTGAAAGATTATTGAAAATACATCATAGACAATAGACATGCCTTGCTTTTTTATTTCCCCGTTGCCTCTTATGGCTCAGACTGTGCCCATATCATGGAAGCTATGCGTATTTCTGTCCAAAGAACGGGGACACGTCTCGTTATGTAACATCGGATTACGATGCCTTTCTATTCGACAATCAACGAGCAAAACAACGTCTTATATCTTAGACGTAAGGTGCACTATCTAATGACTGATTACTTGTAGTGTGGCGTTACAACCATTAGAAGTAGGTCAGTTGTGTTTTTAAGGGATTGTGTTTTGGAAAGAAGGTATTTAGAAATGTTAATTATTAAATACTTGGTTAAGTGAATAATATATAATGTTAATTGTTATAATGAAATTTAATCGACCGACTTCACATTGCACAAATTTATGTGATAATGTCTAAAGTGACTGGCTAAGAACGGAGAAAAATTCGAGCAACCTGCATTTTGGAGAAAGACTTTAAAACGTTTTTGATGAAAGATATGTGAAGTCTCCATAACGCATTATGCAAGCGTGGCTGTTCCATATATGTCTTATATATAGGAGGTAAATGCCCAGCAGTGGACAATACTGTTCGGTTGTCTTATATCTAAATATAGGTCATGACAATACTGATCACTGGAGATTATCGGACCACCTGTAGATGGTAATCTCTCTGGAGAAATAAAGAGATACTAGTAACAAATCATTTCGGGGAACACCGCAACTGAGTCTATAGATATAAATTCTCTCTGCTCTAAGTTTTCATCAGGTTGTTTTAGCTAAAGAAACACTCAAGACAAGAATACCTTTTTAGATATATTTTTATCAACCGAATTCTAACTGAGCTCCTCGTTTCCTCTCCCTAAAATAACCTGTTTTATGAGGTTTGCAAAGAATCGAGTCGTCTTAAAAATTCGACCTCCTTGGGAATGCCTTCCATATTTGATTTATTTAACCTTGACGTTTAATTTTACTCGTGAATAAACACATTGCCTGTTGCCATGACAACGGACGAAAATACACGATACGGTTGACACGAATTTACAATAATTACCTAATAGAATCGATATACTATACAGAGGGTTAAATATAGATCGAATAGAAAACTCGATTTTGTTTTATAGCTTTTTTTCGGATAGTTTCAATTTGAATTTAGTACATCAACATTTTTCATCAGGCAGTTAAGAGAGCAATATTATATTACGCACTGTACTGTACCAAATTAATTGGAACGAAGTTCCTTATCGCGCGTTATCGAAAGGGGGCTGGACGGAAAAAAATCTTACGAAAAGTTGTCTTTTAAAGTTGTCACGACACTTTTTTGTTTTAGATGAGTATCGCTAGATGGCGCTGTGATCAAAATCTTTTAATACACGTTCCTTATCGCGCGTTACGTTAGGAAAAAAAATTATAAGATATCTTTTAATCGAAAGGAACTTCGTTCTATTCGGTTGTCCCATGACACCTCCCAAATTTTTTTTTAATGTTTAAAAGTTAAGATTCGAATGTCTGCATTATAAAGATTTAATCTTTGAAGATATGACTATTAAAATATAATCCGCAATCGAACGAAATTTACTTGGAAAATTTCACCTATAACTCTTGAAAACTTCGTGAAATATCAATACGGATTAGAAAGTTGAACGATATAAAAGTTTCGATACGCTGGTTCACCCGTATCATAGATTAATGTACTATACAGATGTAAAGCTTATCAACTAAACTGCACCAAAATCGATTTGTTCATTTAGACCAAGTATGTGGTAGACAAAATTGATCTCGACGTCACGTTAGTAGTAAAAGTTGATTTATTTTTATTTTATTATTGTTTCATGTTTAACGAAAATAGTAGATTTTTGTTCAAAATATTTAAGCGTTAGCGATTCCAATACCTAGTGTCATTTGACATACTTTTTATAGGTACTGTCGACACCTGCGCTAGAGTCAAAAAATCTAACATAAAACTTAATTTTTCTACACAATATGGCGTATATAAAACAATAACACAGGCTTCTGCATTTGTTTCAAACTACCTGAAATTTCGTCTCGTTGGGTTACCCAATTTGGTCAGATTGTCGGGAATCACTGGACGTACGTACAAGGTAGCACTGGTCGTTTTGGCGAGGTTTGGGCGAGACCTATATCCAGCAGTGGACATTTTACGTACGTCTTGATCATTTCATCATCATCACTTTCCATCTAACTTGTATATACGTTTTGATTATTATATGTAATAGCTATAACTAATGTCATTCTTATTGGTGAATCAACAAATTAATTAATAAAGAAATAATGATGATTAGAGGTACCATATCTAAATTAGACCGATTTGTATGAAACTTGTTTTCTGTATATTTCTGTCCCGTATCGTGAACTTTGAACTTAGTTTACGGCTGATGAAGTTTTACACAAGAATGAACTTTATTCATTAGCCTGTAAAGATAGGTATAGAGAAACTCGACAAACTTTGATAGTACGGATGGTAATAATAGATTTTAGATTTGGGTAAACGGATCTTTCCGCCACAATTATCACAGAATTTTAGTAGAAACAAAGTTTATTTGGGCTTATAATTACGTATGACTTACGCAAGTTAAGTTATAAATAAGTTTTTGGAACGAAGTTCCTTATCGCGCGTAACATATCAAAATATATATTTTTTATAACATATCTTTTAATCGAAAGGGACTTCGTTCTATTCAAGTGTCCCATGACACCTCTCAAGTTTTTTTTTTTCGCAAAAGCAAAAACCTATAGAACGCAAAGTGCGAACTACATTTTATAAACCTCGCTTGATGCTGGCTACACAGGAGTTACACTGGTGGGAGCTTGAGGTAGGCAAATACCCAAAACCTCGCTTGAGTCAGATCAAATCATTAAGTAGGGACCTACTTTAGTTGCAATATAAGTATAAAAATTACAAGAGTTTCAAATCACCCACAATTTTTACTATCCTTAAAATCTTATGAAACAGAACTAAGAAAACCAGTCATATAACATTATGATAGTCTGTAAGACAAAGTATCCCCCGTGGAACGTCATCAACATCTAAAAGGCATAGTGCTAACGTAATACACCTGGGGAAGTTTATCTATAGCAGGTGGATAAATCGATCTCCAGGCGTTAATCTAATAAGCCTTACCTTTTCAAGGAAACCAGGAAAGTAGTGGCTACCACGAGTTTATAAGGATACTGCATTCAATAACAACCACTCTTCGGAGGAGACCTGAACCCAGCAGTGGGCAGTAATGGGTTGTTACAGTTATAAAATAACAATGTTTTTGTTATATTTTGAGAAAAAGGTCTGGAGATACTAATAGTTATATGAACCCCAAAGAAATAAACCGCAACAACCTTCACGAACCGAATATAGTTCGTTCGTCTGTCGTCGTTAAAAAAATACAGCCTAAAATTTACAGTGTATAGAATAAAGTCCATTCCGCTAGATGTTCCCATGTATGCTTATATCTTTAAAAGTACACTTTGAATTTTGGTGCATTTTTTTAAATAGAAATATGATTTAAGAGGAAAGTTTTATGTGTAAAATAGATGCTACTTTTTTCTGCGCTGACATCGCCGATGTAAGGTCTTTTGTGGCTCAGACGAACTTTCCTCAGCTATTCCTATAAAATTATATACAATTCTGTAATAACTAGCATTGTTTACTATATTCAATATTCAGTTATTAATTAATGGGCGGTTGTGGTCTCATAAAATATGAAAGTAAACAAAGCGTCTACCCTCGTAAATCAGGGACCAAATATTTATAGCTGGTAGGAGTAGTTAAAAGTGGTAGTTAAAATCGTGAAATATAATTTATAATGTCCATTATGCTGGATAAATGAAAATGTAGTGTTCAAAGTTATGCCGTGATATAACTGAAAGGGTGAATTTGTGATTTTCACTTATTGGTTGTAAAAATTCGCTCAAAAAAGTTATATATTCACTTACACTATTACTAAACGGCTTCTTACTACGATTATTTTTAATTGAGCGATCCCGATATTACAGCACTGTTTAAAGCGCCATGATCACGGGAACACTGAGGAACTGCGGGTAGGTCATTTAAGAGCAGACGAATCTGTCTACCCTCTTTCTCGTTCGTTTGCAGCTACCACTAGAACTCGAACTAACATTTCGACATACCACACTGACAGTATCGGCTGATAACTTCTTCCCGTGATCATGACTCAATTAAAAATAATAAATCGTGGTAAGAACCCGTTTAGTAATAGTGTAAGTGATGTAGATAACCGCGAATGTTTAAAAAAAGTTATATATTCATCTATATATATAGTATTTTTGATTATTTTAGTTCTGAAAATTGATTATTTATTGTTTCGTTGATAAACACAATTGTTTATCATGTAACGTAAGTAGTTTTAGTTTTAGGCATATGCACTTGTTAAAATATTCCCAAACTGCGTTCCAACTAAATCATACATTAAAAAAAAACAATTTTGGAATTGAAATTGTTCAATTCGATATTCATTTCTATGGGTCTTTTAATTCTTTTAAAAACACTCCATAAAAGGAATACTCTTTATTAAATCCTTTCAAAATGAAACGAGATCCGCGTTGATCAAAATTCGGGATAAAAGAGAATTATTACGCATGCAGAATATTTGATGAATATGGAATCAAATCAGATTTTTCGTTGCTATATCATATTAAAGAAAATGTTCCCATTTTCAGTATGAAATATAAAAAGAAAACTTTTTAAATACAAGCTTTAAAGATCCTGGATATCATGTAGCAGTTATAGTGCTACAAATAATAGGAGCCCAAACACGACGGATCTATCTTGTTTAGCATAAGAGTTCCAATGATCACCTTCCGAATCCATCTTCAGATCAGCGTCATTTTAGCATATTATTTCATTGTCACGCGATATACAGATGTAGATGCGTGCAAATTGTTAGCTCAATCAGAAAACGGGAAGTTAGTCAAATTTATCTCCAAAGATTCCACCCCAGCTTACATAGTTACATCCAGTACACGAATAACCCTCAACTAAAGTTGGTAAACTTTAGGATATTTTAAACTTATAAATTAATAGGTATATTTAAATTCGATCGTTTGAAGTGAATATCTTTGCAATGTAAGAGATTTGTTTGAAGGAAATATTCTTTGATAAGTGCTAAGGGTGCGCTGAGGAGCATATTCTAAATTCCGCCCTTAAAGGGTGAAGGTACGATGAAGTTTGTAGGTAAATTTAATCATATTACTTCACTTTGTACTTCAAAAGGTATCAAGCTATGCCTGAAGATATTTCTCTGAAATATTGACACTTCACTGAAAGGCAGGTAACCGAGTCACCGGCTCGTCTGATGGTGAAGTGGTTACCGTTGAGCCTTTGCAATTCGAGCGTATTGGGAACTGTACAGGAGTTTTCTAAAACCTCTTTTGAAGAGCGACATGTCATGTCATGTCTCTTTACAATTTTATTAATATTAGTTAATAGAGTAATGGTTATCATTTAGTCTTCCTGTACCTGTACCAACCCATTACGGCCCACTGTTGGGCTCAGGTCTCCTCAGAAGTGGGATAAGGCATAGTCCACCACGCTTGCCCAGTGCGGATTGGGGACTTCACATATTATTATCTTCAAAGGATTTTTAGAACCCTTTTCCGACATGCAGGTTTCCTCACGATATTTTCCTTCACCGTTTTTAGCCAGTGGTGTTGTGAAAAATTGCACATAAATCTTTTTTACATTTAGATTAGAGGTACAAGCCGGCCGGATTTGAACCCGCGACCTCCCGTTCGGAAGGACGCGCTTCGACCACTCGGCCACTACGACTCTTCAAATATTCCCTGAGCGCTATGACTTGTCCTTCTTCAAACGAGGCTTGAGGAGGGTCCTTAAAGTTAGGTCGTAGGTAGCGACCCCTCAGTGTCCCCTGACATTGCAGAGGTTCATGAGCGACGGTAACCACTTCCCATCAGGTGGGCCGTTGGCTCGTCTGCCTACATGGCAATAAAAAAAAAAAAAAAAAAAAAAAAAAAAAAAAAAAATGCAAATTGATCTATTATGCAAGCACACACATGCATGCCTGCATTAAAGAGATGTATTAGACTATGCCTGATCCCTCTAGTGAGGAGACCTGAACCCAAAAGTGACCAGTAAAGGACCATTAAACATTTCCTAACTTCGATACTAGTATATTTTAATTCAAGGCCATGATATATTTGGGTTTCCGATTTATCATAATGACAATGTAAGTACACATATATACTAAACATTGTTCGATTGAACGATATAAAGCAAACAGTCATGTGTGAGCAGGCGTGTATTGTGTTTTGTTTCCGGAATTTTAACCGACTTTAAAAGATTGGTTAATCCATTTGTCTACTTTTATGTAATATACTCCAAAGTTATGGAATAATTATTGTTGTATTTAACAGAAAAAAGTGTAATAACCACTCAACTGGGAACGTCACTTTTCGCTAGATGGTGAAACTGGGAACTTCGTTCGGAATCAATACCCTGTTTGAGCTCCTTTTTAAAAACATTTTTTCCAATAATTTTTAATTTAGATTTTTAACTAAACGTTATATTTTTGTAAATATTTATTACTTGAAATGCAATACGTTTAGTATTGCATTTTCAGCGAAAATATATCATCTCCGTAAAATATGATAATAGAACTGTGCTCAAATTTAGCTCCTGCCACAGACATGGCAAAAGTAAACAAACCAATTTGGTTGCCGATCCCAGTTGAGTGGATAAAGTCTATAATAAAGTCAATTATAGACCTAGAAACCAAAATTGTACGGTCTACTACCTAGTTCTGCCCTAGAACCAGGGCTTTCCTTAAGCTATGAGGTTATAAAGGCTGGCAATCTTAAACTATATAATTCAAGGTTAGTCATAGAACTTCTATAAGATTTGCGTACGCTATTTCGCGCCAAAATTGAATTCATTCAAATAGAGAATTTCCTAGTTTAAACTTTAACATTTATAACACACTGTCGTCAATAGCGTGTTTAAATCAAATTAATTATTCATCGTTTTTCAATATCATTTAAATCACTCTCGCTACACACCTGTATTGAATTTATACAGCGAGACAAGGTTAATTTTATTATTTACGTGTCGACACATTTTCTGACTCATAATCACCGAAAATTATCTATATATTCATGTTGAAAAAATTTTTTTTCATAAATCAACGTTATACGAAAAGTACGGACATTCAAAACCTTGACTTAAATAAAATAGAGGTAATAATTCCATGGGTTTTGTTTGGTAAATAATGGTCGGAATTTGCATATAATTTCTTTTACCAAAAATACCTACCCTCATTAATATTATCGAAGATTTAAAGAATGAAACCATTCACGATCTTTACATAATCCAAACACCATCACTTTAAAACAAAAACACGTTAACAAAATAACATTTAAAAAATACCAACACAAATAAAAAAATATCACAATATTCAAAAACCATTCGCAAATTTAAAACACAATTTAAAAAAAAACTTTAATGTCAAATTCGAGAATGACGTCACAGAGCTCAACATACGTCAGCTCGGGACGAAGGTACGCGCCGAACTAGAATCGTGGCTTGCTCGGCCGCGGTCCGCCCTATTGCAAACTAAAACTTGAAATCACGAAACTGTTATGACAAGTGTGCTCGACGATGTGGTATTTCATATGAAATGAAATGAAAAAAAACATTAGTCATCATTATTGTTTAGTTTTCAGAGAAGGTTTTTGTTTACTTTCCTGTATAATTAGCATTTTGATTAGAAACAATTTTACAAGACAAATACCTAAAATAGTAACAAAAGTTTGAACAAAGTGCAAACGAGTGAAAATTATTCGATGAAATTCCTTTTTCTTTAATATTTATATTTGTAATTTTTAACTAAGTCCCTCTAAAATCAATGAATTTACTGAAGTTTGTAACTAGCTTGCCTACCCTAGCTTTTTATGTTGAATCTATATCGATCTATATCTGGCCTACATTCTATTCTCATTTCGGTGTTACATAATATAATAATAAAGTCGACCTTTAAAAAGAGATGAATAAGCTCGGAATCACGGAAAACACCTTTTGTACGGCGAGTTACAAAAAATCTGCTAATTAAAAACCCTTATTTTTATATAAAACCGTCGAAAACTTCACAAAGGCCTCATGTTTGCTAAAATAAATATTTGTTTTTGTTCGTATGCTTGCGAATTATATACTCGTCGGGGTTTGTTAATTAAGCGAAATCCCGAATGCGGGGAAGCCTGTATTTAAAGATTAAACGTAAAGACTGTAGACCCTACCGTTTTTCATACGTAATACGGAATTAATTAGGTTTATTGACGTCGTTTTCAACTCGCTTCGGTAATAAGTTACTGAAATGCTTCAATGTTCGTTTAATGAGGAGTGAACGTGACACCAGTCTCGCTATTTTGTTTTATTTAATGACCTGCCATAAAATGTTATGGAAGGTAATAGATAGTTTTCTTGCTTTAATTAGTAGCATCCCATGTTACATTTCTGTGTCCCGAGAGTATATTTCTTTTCGAAGCTGTGCTGAAGGCATACTCAAAACAATGGTAAATACTTTATAAAGTAGTTTAATCGTTTTTTTTGGACTACAAACTTTTAATCGAACTTACAATTAGGGCCAGGACCTAACTAATTAAACGAGAAATATGAACTATGTACTGCTAGTCCAATTTTAGATGAAGAAGTAACATTGATAGTTAATATCCTTCCTTATATCATTTTATGTGTTACAATAATATTAATATGTCCTACTCCCGGAAACTCCTTCCCGTCACAAAGATTAATACATGCGCAACTATTTCTTAGGAAAAATAACAAGGATAGATAATAAATTTCTACATCTTATATGTATTACATATTTTATTATTTTGTTTTATCTATTGTGCCAGTTGTTAAATACAATGAAATGAAATTATATTCGGAAATTCATAATACCAAAGAAAATTCCATCCCTTCAACACATTTTATCAAGGGGTCTAGTAAACCACCCTTGTGGATAATGTTTTTAGAAGTGTATTGGTGCTGACACGCACGGTTCTTAGTAAAGAGATCGCTTTGGCCCTCGTAAGACCCCGATTACGTAATGACATTACCGAAGTGTGTGGTTATTAAGTAGCCCTGATTTCACAGCGTTGTTAAAATTTATACTACATCTTTATTTAGTAGTAAGTTCATAGAAGCAAAAAAAACGTATTTACAACGTAAATTTAACTCGAATAAGTGACAGAGAATAAAAAATCGTTATATTTTCAATTTGCTAAATTCAATTAATGGACAAAGAGCAGAAATTATACATTAAAAGACATTATAAGAAAATAAATTTCACAGCAAAAATTTTTAATGAAATTTATTCAAAGATTTGATCACTTTCATTAGTGAAAGTTAATATGCCACATCCAAAAATAATTTTATGAATTCATGTAAAAACCATTTTATTTCAAAAGAGCCGAATGTAGTTGTTGCTTGTATCAAACCAGTTTTTGTTGTTTTATGTAATAACGTTACTTTAATGTGAGTAATAATTGCATTCTTTTCATTTTTCATTGAAGATTAGACCGGTTTTGACAAAAATCTTAACTATGTCGGATAAAAACTGACTGCACACATTCGAAAATGTGAACTATAAAGAACTCACATTTTTCTAATTACTTATTTTGTAAGTAATACATCATGAACAAAATAATTTATCTCCGTTTAATATGAGAATAAATTAATGGAAACAAAAACTCGTGACCATTTTTATTACTGCTTCACATAGAATTATTACATCTGGAATCAACATCATGAACAACAGAATGAAGCCAATTTAAAGTGCACCAATCGCGCGTAACTACAAGACATTTTAAATCAACAACATGAACAACAAAGTGTAATTTTAAAGAACTTGTGTGTATGTAATATTTTATTAGTGTGTTAAACGAATTGAGTGTCATCGGTACACTAACGCCAGAATATCGTGTTGTTACGCGCGATCGGTGCACTTTAAATTGGCTTCATTCTGTTGTTCATGATGTTGATTTCAGATGTAATAAGTTTATGCTGCTACATACTTGGCAAATATAAACAAACCATTTTTGGTTCGCTACTCAGTGGTTGAGACATTATCAAATTTAAAAAAAATCCAGTTTTCGCCCTAAATTCATCTATTTTTTACCAACAAAACCTACACACAGGAAATAGTAACAAAGTACGCAACTAAGTGTGACGGTTCAATTCCGTGTAGCTCATTTACATTTTTAAATTACGTGCATTAAATACTGTACAATTGGGGGAGATACTCTATTAATTGGGTCATCGAAATATATTGAAATGCAAGTAATTTTAACGGTTTGGTTGCTTTTTGTATTGAATATTATCAAGAAGAACAATAACTTATTTTAGCTCTAAAATCTACTCGCAGTTTTCGTCGTCATCGTGACCAACTACATTAAGTCTTAGTCTTAAGTTAACTGCTTACCGGCATTTTACTTCAGTAAGAAGATTTCAAAAAAACTGTTAAAGTGGATGGTTTTTGGTTAATTAAACGATATATAAATTATTACTAGTTTTATTTAAGAGAGATACATTGTTGCATGTTACGAAGATAACCGCAAAGAGAAAGAAAATACAAAATACAGTTGGCGTCGTACGCGGGAAACTTCCCAAGATTAAATAATAGATGGCGCTACTTGTACCACTTGAACATAGATTATAATATTTACTTTATTCTAACAAAAACAACACCTAGTTTATTTTCCTATCATATAATTGTACTGATACGAACTATCATATTGGTAAATCATTTATCTGAACGAATAATATTCATACCTACCAGTTACCAACACTTCGTTCGAAAATTTCAAAAAAGTTTTTGAATCCAAACCGTTTTCTTGATCTATGTAGCTTCGTGAGACAAAAAACTACTGAATCGTATCATAAATGCAATAATTCTTGGATTAAATATAGTACATAATAGTACGAAAAAAGAGCAACAACTGAACACTACCAAAATCAAAGATTGGTAGTCTTTCTATTATGTGAAATTTTAATTACGTCAAAGTTACGAAGTGTCAAAGGTCAGCTAAAAATATGTCATGTTTTGAAATACTAAAAAATGTTTTTAAAACTTATAAATTATTTTGTGTTTGTGAACGGTTTCTGCAAATGTTAACAACGTTGGAAGGCATAATTTGTCTCAACGCGTGTTTTATGTTAATTCTGTCAAATAAATGTCAATGTCATTGGTGGGCATGGATGTGTATGTACACGACCGGTGCGCCTTGGCTAAACTTCACCAACTTTGTTCCCCATGTACGTTCCTGAGGTAATAATTCTATGCTATTATGTCATTGACTCGAGGACGTGTCTACATTAGAGCTGAAAAATTTTGGAAAGGGTAAAACACCTCAGTGTCCCCTGAAATTGCAGAGATTCATGAGCGACGGTAACCACTAACGATCAGGGGACAGTTGCTCATCTGCCTACATGGCAATAAAAAAAAAATGGTTTCTCTGTCGCTTAAGATTTACATGGTTTTAAACTGAAGACTCTTTAACACATTTGATGTTAGTAAATAATTTTATTCCTTACAGTATAACAAGTAATATTAGCTACACTAACCTGGTATTTCTTGATCGAGTCCACCTGGTCTTTGGAGACGTCGTGAGCTGGTGGTCTCGGTGGAGCATCCCTGGCTACTTCCCTAGGTGGAACTGCAGGGGCTGTTGTCTTGGCTGTGCCGTTCACCTGCTGTGTGCAGACAAATGTTATAGTGTAGCAATGACCTTTATTATTTTGGAACAGGTTTTAGGTATGGGAATGGAGCTTATGGTGCCATTACCATACCATTTCAAATATTCATCAACCGAATATTCTTATAGCGAAACATCTAAATTTAGATTATTTATTTGATATAGGACTACCTACTGTAAAGTCCTTTTAAGTGCTAATTCCTAGTTTTTGACTATTTGGGTAATTTACTTTTATTTTACCAATAGTTTTTTATTTTGCTTTTATAGTTATATTAAATAAAATAAAAATAGTTTATTCTGCGAACATGGTCTTAGGTAACGTGTTTGTGAATCTTTATGATAGTCAAATATTTTAATTTTTAAGTTTAACATGTATGTGGTATTACAGAGGTTCATGAGCGACGGTGACCGCTTACCATCGGGTGGGCCGTAGGCTTGTTTATCTATCTTGCAATAAAAAAAACTGTTTTTTGTTCCTTAATAAAAAAATAAAAAATAATAATAATAGAGTTAAGTATTAAATTGTATAGATTATGGAAACACCTATGTTTAAACCACTCTATCACACTTTTCAAAAGAATATTTTTTACTTCTACTTGAAGGGCCCTTAAGATTAGGTCTATGAGCAATGGTAACCACTTACGATTAGATGGACCGTTGGTCATCGTCTGCCCTAAAAGCACCACGGTATTGTGAAGATAACCACTAAAGAGTTCATTTGACAGTGACCCTGACATTATATTTCTTTCTAAGAGGACAGTCATCTATTATTTTTCTAACCTTATATTTAACACATTTTAATAACGTACTTAACTAAGATAAAGTTTTTGAGAGTTTCCTAACTATACCACATTAAATATGTATATCAAAAATTAAAAAAAATAATGTTGTATAGTTATGAGACATCTTTTTAAAATTTTACTCTTAGTATTTCTATGACTAGGCACGCAGTGTTAGTAGAAAAATCTGAAAACTAAGTTAGTTACTAAATTAGAAACATTCTGATATTTAAATACAGGGTGGATCTGTAACGTTGGACCAGCTGAAGTGGGGTGAATGACCTGTCGAAATACAACTTTGAACCATTTTTTTCTGAAATCGGTTTTTTTTAAATGGTATGGAAGTCTGCGGCGATAGTCGTACATACACCATACAATGTCAGAATAGAATTTATTGAAGAGATTTAATCGTTTCCAAAAATAAAAATGGTTCTTGTATTTTGATAGGTCATTCACCCCACGTCATCTGGTACATGGTTACAGATCCCCTGTATATAATTAAATCTATAGCATCATTACACATATAGCTTTATACATTTACAATTAATATTATAAAATACCTACATCTACAATTATACATAAAAAACTTTTTGTATCATAAATACCAATGTTCTACCCACTTTATGTAAAATCAATACTCAAATTTTAGGTATTTAAAAAAAAACTAAAATATAACCTAATTATTTAAAAATGAAATTAGCAGAATACAATATCAGCCCAGAATAGTATTTATTCTGTATTATGTTCTTTTAACTTTAAATTACCATTTAAATAGGTTAACACATGCAAAAGTAATATAATCATGTAAATAATATTAAATAATCACACAAATTAAAATAACCTACTCAAGCACATAGTTTTATGAAGCCAAAGGCAATTTACGACGAAAAAAAGTAAAATTAAAAAAAAAATATCGAAAACTGATTTTGGCGCCAAATTGCCTTCGACTTGACACCCAAAATTATACCTTAAAGCTACATTACATAGAGTTCTCTTTTTCATATCAAACCCTTCATAGAAACAGCCAAATGCCACAAGAACCGCGATGAAAACTTTTTTGTAAGAAAATTCCGAAATATCCAAATATTCTAGGAACCGTAGACAATAGTGCAAAAGCTGATGATTTGTGATTGATTGATTGATTTGATTTTGACATTCTTATTTGATTTAAAAGCGTAGTGTTTTGTTTGGTTATGGTGTTAATTACTTTGTGAAAGTGAATTTTCAGTTTGCAATTTATTTTAGGTTATAATTTGATGTATTGTGTTGTTCTTAATGCTAGTTTTAAAAGATTATGTCGTTTGTTATTTATTTAGGTTTAAGAGTAGTGATTATGAATACTTCCGATTGCAAAATTTGGTAATTCACATGTTTTTTCCAAAAGTTTACTATTAGCAACCTAATTAATAGTTATAGTAATGTCCATTAACATTTAATTTTATCAGTAAAACTAGTCATGTTAGTTTCGCAGTCACAAAACTAGATGGCGCTACACGTCAATAAAGTGAGTGAATAAACACAAATTGTGAGTATTGAAAACGAATTTATAACACGATTTTAATATCAAATAATAGTAAATATTGTGCATATTGTTTCCGAAATCCCCCTTCAGCAATTAATAATTTTGATTGACTAATTAATAAGTGTATTTTCACTCGAATCTTAACCACTCAACTGGGAACGTCACTTTTCGCTAGATGGCGAAACTGGGGACATCGTTCGGAATCACTACCGTGTTTGAGCCTCTTTTTAAAAACATTTTTTCCAATAAATTTTAATTTCGATTTTATTATTAAACGACGCTGTATTCCATTTTCAGCGAAAATATATCATCTCCGTAAAATATCGGACGATTAAAAAAATGTAAACAAAACAAGTTTTAGAACTGTGCTCAATTTTGGTTCCTGCCACAGACTTGGCTTTTGGTTCCTGCCACAGACTTGGCATAAGTAAACAAACCAATTTTGTTGCTGATCCCAGTTGAGTGGTTAAGGGATTTCTAGAGATCCATATCATTTGCTGTATTACATAGAAAAATATTAACGGTTTTCAAGAAAAAAACCTTTATTCTACTTAAATAAAACCCGTAACAAATGAATACTTATCGGTATGATTAGATTATATAGATTGTTAAGCATTTATCTCTATTGTTTTAAGTTTTCGCGGCAATTAGCACAACAAGCAATTTTTAATGAACGGATAATTACAAATTGTATGTTCATTGTTTGTATTATATAATAGAGAATAATACTAGTAATGGCATAATGTAGCAGTGGACGTCTACAAGCTGATGATGATGATGATGACTAGTAATATAGGACACCTAAGATATATCTATATAAATAAAAATGAGTTGTTGTTCGTTAGTCTGATTAAAACTCGAGAACGGCTAGGCCGATTGAGCTGCTTTTTGGTTTTAAAATGTTTGTCGTAGTCCAGGGAAGGTTTAAACGGTGAGAAAATACCCGGGATTTTTTTTTGTGACGCAGACGAAGTTTTGCGGGCCAGCTAGTTTTGTATAAAAATTAAAAAGTTGAATACGGTTGGTCAATTGTTGTATGTTTAAAAAATAATATAATGCGTACCTATTTCGAAGACTGATTTTTATTTGAAAGCTAGTGTGTTTCGTTTTCATTACAAATGTGGATAATTATTGAATTTTTGTTTGTAAACATGTATATTATGTAGTTCTTAATTGGGTAGTCAAATATAATTATATGGAATTTACCAAATTCAGAGATTTTTCTATGGTAAACGTCAATTAGTAATTTATTCATAAACTAATATTAGACAACTAATTTGTAATTGAATCTACGTATTGTATTTACACTGAGATTACGTAATATTTATTTTGGTATGTTACTATTAAACCTATTAATATTTACTTTTCTTCTTACCACATACTAAAATTTGTATCTGTTTAAACATTAACCGAGTAATTTAAATAGGAATAAATTATTTAGAAGCGACATTTAAATGAAAATGGTAGTTTCCATTTCTTTTTGTTGACACAAAAATTTATATTGGTCCAGTTTTGATTCCTTAGTGAAATAGAGCTACTAGATTTAAAGTGCTGAGATGTTCCATGAGAAATGTTCTCAGAAATGAGGAGATCCGCAGAAGGACTAAAGTAACCGACATAGCCCAAAGAATTGCATCTTTGAAGTGGCAATGGGCAGGACACATTGTGCGAAGAACGGATGGCCGATGGGCCGAAAAGTACTGGAGTGGCGGCCACGAACCGGTAGGCGCAATGTTGGTAGACCCCCACAAGATGGACCGACAATCTGGTCAGGATCGCGTGAGGTCACTGGATGCGGATGGCGCAGGACCGGTCCATGTGGCGAGGTTTGGGGGAGGCCTATGTCCAGCAGTGAACGTCTATAGGCTGATGATGATGATGAAGATGTTCTATGAACGTGGTGTGAGAAAAGTTATATGTATATAAGGTAGGTCATAAGCGGCCCTACAGTGTCTCCTGACAATGAATGACCTAGCGTAACCTACCCCTTAATTATTTTTATATTAACAAACAATATTAGGAGCATATTTATAAGACATAGACACACACAAAATAATGTATGTCTGAAACAAGATATTGGATAACCCAAACCAAATTCTAAAGCATGTTATTCAAATGCCCTTACACCCTTAATCATGCAAACCAATTAGTAAAATTCTCGCTGTTAGTTCATGACCTTAACCCGATGGATGACCCATGGTTGCCATGCGGTGCAGACCCGTTACCTGGAAGACCACGTTCTTTCTGTCCACAGTTCCTGGATATTTGGGGGTCGTTTTCACTATTTGCACGAAGGTTTCCGGTACGTCCACTGGCACCTCCCTCCCGAGCAATACCGGCGTCGTGTCGAACCCCGGAGGCAGCTTGTAAGACGCATACAACGCCTCCCTTATCAGCACCGTGTCGGTTCTGGCCGAGTAGGTAACCCCCTCTCTGCAATCGAGCAACGAGTCGTCCCCGTTTGAAATGAGAAGCTGTATTTTGTGTTCGCTCGATCTATCTGACTCGCATTTGGCTGTTTCGGTGGACCCTTTGCTGCCGAAGCTGCCGTTGGACTGAGGAAGTGAGAGCAACTCGATGGCGTTCTTGAAGGATCCCGAGTTGTCGGAGCTTGGACCTGATATGTCGAGGGTTTGGACGGTGCTCTGTTTGCTGCTGAAGCTGGTGCTGGAGCCGCCGGACGAGAGGAGGGGCTCGTCGTCGCGACAAGGACGCAGACGTACCTGGGGGGGCCGGGGTGGCGGGTAGCGGGGCGGGGTTTTGTTCCGAGCGATGAAACTGTCCGGAACGTCCACCGCCATCTCGCGGTGGGGACCTGGAACATAAGGTAATTGATTACATTTCGGTAGACAACTTGGAAGTCTCGCTGTTCTGGGGGAAACCTAGACTAGCGGTGAACGTCTATAGGTTGACAATGATGACACATTTCACACAAACTTAATCTTGTATCATAATTGTTAGGGTGTTAGTATTACAATTAGTAGGTTAGATTGTTAGTCAGGGAAATTTAAAATAAAATTCAGAGAAAACAGCTCATATCAAAGATAAGTGCATAGCGTACATTTTTATCAATAACCAAATTGAGTGTTAAATTCATAAACATATTAATGAGTGTTCTTATCAGTCAATCGAGCATTAATAACTGATCGTCCTTGTTCTGATAAAATATTATCCGATAACTTCATAGTCATGAATTGTTTCACAATTTTTTTGCCTCATACCATTCCGATTTGGAATGGATCTGGGGTCCGCGGTGTTCCCGGAATGCTATGACATGCCCCTCTTTAAACGAGGTTTAAGAAAAGTATTGTATAGTAGTTAATAAGTAAGGGTCTTTGAATTGTAGAAGCCCAGGAGCAATTGTAACTACTTGCTAAAAAAATTTTTTCGTTTTTAATTCTCCAGTAAATGCAAGTTTCTTGCATCAGTTTATGTTTTTAGCTTTTAAAATGTGGATGATTCAGATGACAACGCATAAAATAAACTCAACTTGTATTCTTGACTAAACAAATGAAAAATAAAGGTAAACAAAAACTATATGATCTCACGATTTACTTTTAAAACATCTCTAATCTCTCAAGATCATTTTTACATACTTGTGAAAATAATAAACTCGACTTGAATTGTATCTAATTAAAAAGTAAAATTTGTAATGTTTCAAATAACCACAAGGTCTTCACTTGCATTAAGAATGCATTCCTAATTTACTAACGACCTAAGAATACAGACGAGTGGAAAAACAATTAAATCTCAACAAAAACACAGGTAATTACAAGCACGTCTTCCTTGTTTTTTTGCTTCATTGTCTTGGAAGGTCACGGAGAAGTCGTATCATCAATTCACAAAATGCTAGTCGTATTAACTTTATAAATTGAAAACGACTGAACTCCATTTTTCAATAATTATAGTACAAAAATGACTTGTCCGATATTCATTAAATTTATATGAGATGACATCCAAGGTATCCACTTTCTTACCAAAAAAGATCATCAAAATCATCTAAATCAAGGAAAATCATGAAATCGTATCCGAAAAATAAAAACTCCAAAATTTTTGGTCTCTTGAAAAACCACCCTCTAAACTAAAGTTGCAAGGGCAAATAAAACAATGTTTTTATTACGTTGACCAACTTGACCATCATTTGACACCACAATCATTCAAATCGGTCCACCCAAACTAAAGTTATGAAGGCACTAACAAAAACAAAGAAAACCGACGAATTGAGTACCTCCTCCTTTTTGGAAATCGGTTAAAAATACAGTCAATTTGCAAACCCACTTTTCAGAATTAAATCTAGAAGCCGTGTGAACTAATAGACAGGCCTTTCGAATGTAATAAGTTAGTACTAACCGGTATCAGAAGAAAGCGATAACATTTCTTTGTCGTCATCCGGGGGCGGTCGTTTCTCCTCTTCAGCTCCCAGCACCACGATGCTGGAGCCCGACCTTCTTCGAGGCCTGGAAACAGGAAATACACTGTTAAATTATATCTATGAATCTCTTAAAGCATTCCCAGAAAGAATTACTATTATTTTATTTATGTATTTGGGTTTTTTTTTTTTTTTATTTATGACAAGTTTATCTTTATTTTTTATTGCCATGTTGACGGACCAGCAAGCCACCTGATCAGACGTGGTTACCGTCCCTCGTGGACATATGCAGTATCAAGAGACATTGCAGGACAGCTGTCCTACCTATGACCTACCTAGAAGGACTCTTCAAGCCTCGTTTGAAGAACGACTAGTCTTAATTATAGCACTTAAGAGAAAGAGTTCGAGGTTTAAGAAAAGTCCTGTAATACCCATGACTGTAGGTCATGATCATGGTAATGGGTCCCTAACGCCTTGTCATTGCGGAGACTCATGAATGACGGTAATAATTTACACTCAGATGAGTCGTACACTATTTTATCGGTCTTGCAAAAAAAAACTACATATTGTTATTATGATAACGTGGACGAAAACTAAATTGATGAATGATACCATTCGACAAATTAAAACTTCATGTGTCCGGCCGTAGGTAATTTTGTATTTGTATACTTTCCACATCTCATCTAAAACTTGTTACGGTGCTTGAACAAAGTCGGTTAAAACATTAATATTTATTCATTTCTGAGAGGAAGCGCATCCGTTGCGCCATTCGGACTAGACAGACATAGAATATTGAGATGCAGAACGGATTGATGATTTCAATTGAAAAATAAAAGTTGTTATTTTTATAAATCTATTTTAACTTTCATGTTCAACTTTTTTTTTTTTTTTTTTAGTTGCCTTGTAGGCAGACGAGCCAACGGGCCACCTGATCGTAAGTGGTTACCGCCGCTCATGAACCACTGCAATATCAGGGTACACTTTATAGTAGAAAAACGTATTATACAACAGATGCAGGCTACACTACATAACAAATTTTAAGGTCCATATCATAAGTGGTTACCTATGTTCTGTACCGCTCTGCAATGCCATTGCATTGAGGTGCTGATAATAGTTTCTTAAATCCAAATACAATTTTACGAAACGAATAGCTTTAGGAGGCGTAAACTATTGGAGATAAAAGATTATGGCTATATCAAAATGAACTCAGAATGATAGCCCTCCGCCTCCCCTCAGCAATACACTGAACTAGCGATTGTAGTCGACAAAGAACGCTCTGGGGATCAATGTGAAATCTTTCTCCATTGCAAGCGCGAAATTAATCTTCACGTTCCCCTGGAGATGGCACGGGATATAAATATGTATAACACATTACGGACTAAAACAGAAGAACATCATAAATAAAAATAAATAGGATAATTAAGAACTTCAAAGACATGTAAAACTTCAACACCAACCTAGTCCTAATTTTGGGAAATTATTACATTATTTAATGCGCTATGACTTGTCCTTCTTCAAACGAGGCTAGAGGAGGGTCCTTAAAGTTAGGTCGTAGGTAGCGACCGCTCAATGTCCCCTGACATTGCAGAGGTTCATGAGCGACGGTAACTACTTAAGATCAGGTGGCCCGTTGGCTCGTCTGCCTACAAAGCAATAAAAAAAATATATATTAAAAAAAAAAAAAAATAAGAGTGAGAGCCGATATAAAACAGGTTATTGCTTATATCTTTGTCTTCTGAATATTCGCCAATTTTCCCAAAAAAAAGGTCTTTTTTTGTTCTTTCAAAAGATCTCATATTCGATGGTTCTACAACTTCTCGTTCTCGAGATAATTTGTAAGGACAGTTCAATTAATTTGAGAGGTGACCCTCAAACTTTTGTGACAATATTCGCATTTACATGTCCAAAAATCGACATTCGTAAGATTCCTACGTACTATCAAAGGATTCATCATCATCATCATCATCATCAGCCTGTAGACGTCCACTGCTGGACATAGGCCTCCTCCAAACCTCGCCACATCGATCGGTCCTGCGCTGTCCGCATCCAGCCACCTTCCACAAGGTGGACCGATGACCTGGTCAGGACCGCGGGAAGTGGCTGGATGAGGACAGCGTAGGACCGATCAAAGGATTAGGTTCACATATATTTTCAATGAATCAGTTTCGGTCGGTTTTATTTGACGCTTCTGTCTCTATATATACTATGGTTAATGTTAAGGCAGCGGACCACGTCGTGATTACACGAAGCTTATAGCACTTTATGTAACGGGCTCCTTATGGCGCTTTTTTACTTCCCACGATTTATACAAATTACATAGTGAAAAATTACAGTACAGAATACGTCGGAGAAAAGTTGCGTGTACTATCAGTCTCATTAGCGCATGCTCATTTTCAAAACCGTATCGCATGAGCGTAAGTTGCACTTATTATCTTTTTCAATAACAAACATTCACAAATCATGATGCTGCATTGCCGTCTGAATTTCGCTTTTATGGTTGATATATGCACTAATGAGGCTAATAGTACCTAATAAGGTAGTTATACCTGGCTCTAAGTCTCAGGAAACTAGTGAACATAGGTTGTATTTTTAGACGTTTTAATAAGGGGTCTGTTAATAATATTTACCCCTAAACACCATATTATCCTACTTTCTGAACCCTCGCTGAACCAAAAGCTAGTACGGAGATATGTCGAGTGGCGCGACGCGTTACAGGTTAAGATAGAATGCATAATACGTCGCTCCTCTCCCAAACTGCGGAATAATTTAGTCACATTTCTAGGATCCTACTGGAAACAACAGAATCAACAAAAATAAATCTAGTCCATAAAGAAAACCAGTCTTTAAAGTAATAAAAACATAACTGAACGTGGCGACAGTTTTTAATGACAAACTCATAAAATATTAGAACATAAAATAACAGTGCGTTGAGATTTAAATTTACCATGGTATGCATTAAAACGGTATTACGGTATGTATGTCTAACTAGTTTTATTCGTTTAACACATTCAAAGCGGCAGGGATTTTTCTGTTATTTCAGTGCCTGCGATACCAGGTCTAACACGCCTGGTGATAAAACTATCATTATGGCGGTTCCGGGCGTTTTAAACTCTGTATCGCTTTAGAAACTGTTATTCTACACATGTAATACATTCATCTCTTTCTTGCGCAAATTAAAGAATTAAAGTTATGTCTTTCGCAAGATAGAGAGGTCTTCACTTTACTTAATCGTATTCAGACACTCGCGGTTTTCTATAATACTTTCATGCATTTTCAACGGGTTCTTTCCACAATATTTAATTAATTGAGTTGTCTCGATATTTCAACGTTGTTGCAAACGTCATCATCAATTAATTAAATATCGTGGTAAGAACCCGTTGAAAATGCATGAAAGTATTTACTTAATCGCACTGTAAGATACGTACTAGGTCTTTTTGACCTGGTTTCGCATTAAAAGTGTTAATGTTAACGAGTTTCGAATAGGCATAGCGAGTAAACGAGCGAGTACGCTGAGTACTCAGTGCATTTGAACTGAACTGATGCCTAGATCACAGGAGTCGAGTGAACAAGCGTGACAGTGATCGGGTTAGTTCTACTTACTAGTTACTACTATCACTAGATCATGTAATCTAGCCAATATAGTGGAATGCTCTTGAACTCGATGCTCACTATCTCAGCCTAGGAATTATTTACTGTCTCGTAAGTATGATCTAGGTATCGATTTCGCTAGAACAAGTTCACCAATCGTGGAATGAAAAATATACCTAATAAGTTTATTTATCTATTTCGTGCAACCAAACATTTGGGGGAGGCCTTGTCCAGCAGTGGAAGTCTATAGACTGATGATGATGATGAAACATTTAACGATCTTGCCAATAATATATCGAACCTAAAGGGTTTATTTAGCTATGGATCTCAAAAAAAATATCAACATAACAATATCAACCGAACCTCCTACGAAAATAAACCAAATTGAACAATAATATCGCATTAACCCAAATCCGTATTATGTGGGAATAGTGAAAATAATCGTATCGGAGAATAATCGAGACGTATCATTTCGATTATATTCGAGACATTGTCTAACAAAGCGAATGATTATGCTTAATGAACAGCTGCGGGTAGGCGTAGAATACTCTGTATCGATTCAGAATATTTAGGTTAGATTTGCTTCGAATTAAATGAAATCGAAACAGTATCAAATCCTCATTTTAAGGTGAGAATATAATAATGATCCTTGTTTTATATTTTTATCAAAATTACGATTGTGGATATTGAAATTAAAGGGTTTGTTCAACTTTTGGTCAGATTTTTACCAAAAGAGAAAATACGCTTAAGAACTCATAAAAGGAAAGATTTGAAATCAAGTTGTACCTATAAAATATACTTTTCACAATAGTTTTACCCTACATAACTCAAGACATATATTATTAATCTAATTCTAAGCCAGTGACCGTGAATAAAAAAAAAGTAATAAGAGAAAAGGGTGAGCGCACACGACGGGTCCCGTCGGCCCGTCTAAGCCAGTACAGGCAGTAAGGCCTTAGCGTAGTGAATGTGTCCGTAACTTTATTGTGGGCCCGATGTACGACCGACTGCCGACTCACATCGTGGATATAAAACACACGGTCGATCATGTGGTATAAGTTAGAAGAGTCTAGCGGTACTATCCAGCATCATCAGCTTGTAGACGTCCACTGCTGGACATATTATGCTACGTCAAACCTTACCATCTAGTGACGTCCTGCAGCCTTGACCAGATAATCGGTCAGACAGGAGATCGGATGGCCAATTGGGCAAAAAGGCGGCTACGAACCGATATTATTGATTAAAGGAAGGATTAAAGGCAGAATTGAACATCTGAGTCATGTCATGATGACTAAAGATCGTGTCTGCTAGAAGTTAATGTAAAGTTGTTCACCAAATGCTTTCATGTGGCTCTGTGTTGAGATCCCTGAATACCAAACATCGAGGATATACTCGATATCTGGTCAGACCTCCGTGTCGCTAGTCCAACAAAAAGCTTTTACAAAGCAAGACTTTTCATCTTTATCATGACTCGTTGGACGCATATGATAGATTCAAAGAGGATTAGCTAGAGCTGCGGAAAGTCATTGGATGCAACCAGATCAGGTTTTTTACTGTGCTGAAAATTGAGAAGCCCTATGTCGACTGGACTTCTACCAAACTTTACCAAATCCCGCTTGAAACATTCACTTGGACCACAAAACCGGGCGCAATATTCGTAATACGAGCGACTAACATAAAATCCTTACTGGCGTGGAACCGAGCCAACCAGAATTCTGTACTCCATAAGCCAAATATCACGAACACTGCATCCGATTGTCACAGACTCCAATGTTCACATTCAGTTTTATTTTGTTCAACAGTGGTTAGATTATCAATGTTATTTTACTTTAAATACATGCTTTTTGAGATCCTTGATATCATGCAGCAGATTAGTGCTAGTCGAGACAAGTAAAACGAGCCCAAACACGACGGGTCAATCTTGTTTATTACAGGAGTTCCTATGGCCACTTTACAAATCCGAACTCCTTATTGCATTGTCACACAAAATAGGTTCAGTTGAATCGGAAACCGGGAAGTTAATATTGAACATTTCAACAATTAAAAAACATTATGAAAAACTAAAGTAATCTATGTATCATTATCTGGTAATGAGAGTGTGTTCGTATTTATTGAAGCCGTACGGAGGGTGGCAGCCAGCCAAACGTGACATTAACGTCTCGATCACTGTATAACGTATGTATAACGCAACAAGTGTATAAATAAATTATATAATACTTATAATATATTGGTAATTCTGTTTTAATTGTAATTTCACTCTAACTTGTATTGGTATCGAGATTTTAGCCACCGTATTAGGGGCATTTGTAGAATGGATGGTCGATGGGCCAAAAAAGGTCTAGAATAGCAGCCAGACCGGTAGACGCAGGAAGATCTACCCGCAAAGTGGACCGACGACTTGGTCAAGACTGGGAAGTCAATGAATGCAGATAGCGCAGGACCGGTCGTTGTGACGACATTTAGGAGATGCTTATGTCCAGCTGTGGACGTCTACGGGCTGTTGATCATGTTGAAAAGGGGCATTCAATAATTTTTAAAACAAATATTATTATATTCCAAAACTAGAATAAATTAAATAGTAAATAATACATTCACCATAAATATTGAAAAAGCGTTAATTTTCAAACTTCTTTAGTTAAATAACCGCCGAGTAGGGTGCCTTTACCCTACATTCACCGTATTGTGAACTTATCAAAACACACGTGAATACGATCATAACAGTAGGTATATGTAAGGCTTCCTGACTTCCCTACATCTAACACCATTGTAAGTACAAACAACGTGTCGAGTTTAGTTTTGGACAGGTTTCAATATTAGTTCAGTTCACGAGAGGTCGAATGTGTGAACTCAAGCAAGTAGGGCTTAAAATCTATAAAGCTGTAGAGTTTGTTAGAACGCGCTAATCTGAGGGACTGTTAGTCCGACTGGATAAAATCCTTTAGTTTTGGATACTTTTATCGAGGCTATATTATATCCTTTGTGACGTAGACGATGTTGTGCTAGTCAGTTCACATTACAGAGGTTCATGAGCGACGGTAACCACTTACCATCACGTGGTATTATTTATTACACTCAATTTTCTTTTCAACGTTTATTTATAATCCAAAAGGAAGAGATTATTTATCAAATCAAATCAGATCATCTTTATTTATCGCATAGTTTTATTGTGGACCGATTTTGTTGTTTCTTTTTTCGTATGGAAGGTGGATGTGGATGTTTCACATGAGGTTCTATGGGGCCGTCCATAAAATACGTGAGGAGTTTTTTTTAATTTTCTGCCCCTCCCTCTCCCCCTGGTGAGATATCGTGAGATTTTTATCAACCCCCTCCTCCAATCTCACGTGAGATTTTTCAAAATGTGAGTTATTGTGAGTAATCAATATTGCTGAGAGTTTAATTATGTGTAGTATCTGGACTAAAATAGTATAATTTTTATTTTGTTTCAATCAGAAAAAAAATTCCGTGATATTTGCCGAGACCCCTCTCTCTCCAACGTAAGATTAGATGAGATTTGACTCGACCCCCTCCTCCCCTTAAACACCTCACGTAATTTATGGACGCCCCCTATTCAATTTTCATCGAGGTTTGACAAGTCTACTAGTTCTTCGTTCTAGTCGATCGTTTTAATTTAAATGTAACAGTATTTCAAGTAAAAGTCTCACTGAGGTCATCCGCTCATCAACAAAAAAGTAATTGCAGTATTAATGATGCGTATCATTAAATAACATTTCTATAGTTAAATAAATAATGCAGGTGCTTCGTTGACCGCAAATCGATAACTCTTCATTCTATTGTTCCGAGCGTTGCACTCAATACTATTGTTGGAAAACATTGACATTTGTAGAAATAGCACACATGTTAGATATGTCATATGTATTACTTTTTTTGAACGATTTCCAAAAAGGTAGTACTAAATTCGTCGGTATGTTTTTTTTGTTAGGTTTATTCGTTCATAGCTTCAGTTTGGGTGAACTGATTTGTATGATTCTGGTGTCAGATGAAAGGCGATGATCTTAAGAAATTAAATTGAATTATTGCTGAATTTAGAATTGGAATTTAGAACGGGCGTTTGCATTTTCAACGGGTTCTTACCATGATATTTAATTAATAGAGTTGTCTCGATATTTTAACGTTGTTGCAAACGTCATGATTTTGATTTTTATTGTTTTAGAATTGAATATTTAAAAAAAATATTTTACCAGTCGGTTGGAAATTTTATTCTTTATAATACTGCATTAAAAAGTAATTTTCGTAAAAAATGTCAGATTGGCCAAACAAGCACTGAGGCGACGTACTGTTATGTAGGTAAAGTTTTATAAAAATTAAGCAGTAATTTTTGCTTGAAAAAGTGGCAAACATCAATACATTTTTACATCCTTAACAAACTCTTGCATATTATGAAAGTAAGATAACATCTCTTATTCTTCATTTAAATACAAATACACACCACCTCATACTTCTTAAAAACTACCACTATTTCTAAGTCTATATCAAAAAGAACTACATAGTATGACTTCTATAACAATACGAGACCCTTCCGCAGTCTGAAATGGGTCAAGTAACAATAGGGCTTCCTTGGCACCTGACGTTCTGTAGGGTTGTCAAAACAATTATACTTTGTAAAGGAATGGCGGGAGATTTTTTTTTGCTAACTGTATCTTTGAACGGAAGTAGACTGTGTGTACATGTAAGTCAGTCATGTGAAACTTTAAATGGGTAGAGTGATTTTAAAAAGCAAATAACTGTATTAAAGAAAAGCTTTTTTGTATAGATAAACGAGCCATTAGTTCAAAGTCAAAGTCAAATCATTTATTTCAAATTAGATGTGGGCACACATACATTTTGAATGTCAAACATAAAATCAAAAGTTCTACCACCAGTTCGCTAAAATTACGCCTCCGTCCTGAGAAGAACCGGCGCAAGAAACTCAGCGGGCATGTCTTTTTTTAATTTAATATGTTTTTTTTTTATTTTTTTTTCATCCGCTGGTAATGTACACCCATGAGCCTCTGCAATGGGCATGAGGGCCTTTACTCATTAACCACCATACGAGATTTTTCAAAAATATCGCTCATCGTAATAACCACAAAGGCTTTAATTTGAAAATGTATTAAGAAATTAATAGAGAAATTCTCGTTTTAGTAATTTATACCTCTACGTAGTAACACTTGTGGCCTAGAATATTGACCTAGATTGAACTCAATAAAACGTAGCAGACTGGTAATTACTTTATTACCAAATGATGCTTCAATTTACTTCATACTTTTCACACGTTTCATTGATATTGTAATAAAATTAATACGACAATTTAACATTATAAAAACTCAGTTTAAGTTACACTCCTGTAGGTAACTGTAACAATCCATTACTGCCCGCTGTCTTCAGTATTACGACTATTACTACTTAACTTAAATAAAAAAATAAACGAATAAGAATTGAGTATCCCTGGAGCCTAAAGTCTGTTAGTTGTACAGGCTGTTTGTATTGTAACCCTTTGCTCGACCTGAAGCATTACATAATTATAATCTGTGCTCAGTTTTGACAGCTGACAGACGTTGAAATCACTGACATTTAGAGACCTTTTGGCGGGAAACGCTTATCCAGTTTAGCGTTGTTTGAAGTTAAGTGTGTCTTCAGGCGTAAATATTATAGTATTGTAGAATAATAATAACCATCACATTTAATAAATTTTAATATAGTTATAATAACTCATTATTCGGTCCAAAGCAGCTTAAAATGTATGCACATAAATTGTGTACTAAAAATGAATTGTTCAGAAATGGGGTAACGTAACCAAATCATACAAATGCTACAAAATATTCGCTAGACTAAAGCCAAGTTACTTCACCACGTAATTTCTGCAAAACAAACACTGCTATATAAAGTAATACATTTATCTATCACTGGCAAGACAGTTTGTCTTCATACAATCTGCATTCCCATCACGATACACTATACAATGTTATTAAACACCTACGCTGACACAAACTTGTGCCATTGTCATCGGCCATTGTTGAACTCGGCTATTATGTTCGTCTCCAATCGCTTTTTTTTTTTTTTTTTTTTTTTTATTGCGTGATAGATAAACGAGCCTACGGCCCACCTGATGGTAAGCGGTCACCGTCGCTCATGAACCTCTGCAAAGCCAGGGCAATGAGGGGCTGTTATCTATCGCCTACCGATACAGGACTTTTCTTAAACCTCGTTTAAAGAGGGACATGTCATAGCGCTCCGGGAACACCGCGGATGGGAGTCCATTCCAAATCGGAATGGTACGGGGCAAAAATGATCTTCTGAAGCGAACCGTGGAAGATCGCAGCGGTTCCAAGTGAAGGTGGTGAACCTTGCCCCTGCGGCGTGTGGTACGATGGTAAAATGGAGATGAAGGTAACTTCAGGCTTGTAATAATTGTAAGGAATATTAAGAGTTGTATAACCACTTAGCTGGGAACGTCACTATTCGCTAGATGGCGAAACTGGGGACTTCGTTCGGAATCAATACCGTGTTTGAACCCCTTTTTAAAAACACGTTTTTCCAATTATTTTTAATTTTGATTTTTAATTAAACCTTATTTTTGTAAATCTTTATTACTAAAGGACGGTGTATTGCATTTTCAGCGAAAAGTTATCATCTCTGTAAAATATGAGACGATTAAAAAATGTAAACAAAACAAGTTTTCGAACTGTGCTCAATTTTGGCTCCTGCCACAGACTTGGCAAAAGTAAACAAACCAATTTGGTTGCCGATCCCAGTTGAGTGGATATGTTTCAGTGTCAATTGAGATTCAGAATTGCAAGGAAACTAGGTACTTTAGCACTTACGATCAGGTGGCCCGTCGGCTCGTCAGGCTACACGGCAATAAAAAAAACATACTTTTCATAAAACAAAATGATGAATTTGAGATTTTTAATGAATATCATACTGCACACTTTGCAAGTAGTAGATATACCTAATGTTTAGAATCTAGTTGTAACCGTACGAAATGAGTATATACTTACACATTACACATTATACATTATTGCAATTTTGTTCCATGGAAAAACGTGGGATTGTGTTAAAACAATAACAGCGAAAGGATTATCAAATACGGCGTGGTTAGAAAACAGCCTTCTATATCTGAATATTGAAAAGACAAAGAGTATTGGCTTTCGAATGACTGATGCATCCAAACCTCCCTCTAATCTTGAAATAAAGATCCTTGCAATAGATCAACTGAAGTGCACTGTGCTTGTTCTGAACTGATACAAGTTAGTAATATTCGATATTTAGGTATTATTATTGACAACAAGCTTAATTGGAAATGTCATATTAATGTATTGTCAGCAAGACTGAGAGTGCTTACACGCATTTTCAAAAATATACCTACGTAAAGTAGTTAATTGAAAATCTTATCTTTTAATCATAATCTATACTTTACTATAATAATATTATAAAGCTGAAGAGTTTGTTTGTTTGTTTGAACGCGCTAATCTCAGAAACTACCGGTCCGATTTCAAAAATTCTTTCACTGTTGGAAAGTCCATTTATCGAGGAAGGTTATAGGCTATATTTTATTTTCAAAAAAAATAGGGATCCGCATGAAAATATCGAATATGTAACAAAAGGTGAAAAATCAAAAACCTATTTATGCGTACGCTGCAAAAACTATTGACAATAGAACAAAATGATGTACTACGGGTTTTTAGGTCTTTTGAAGACAAACAAAAAAGTCCGCGACAGCATATATCTAACTATCATAGTTTAGTCACAATAACCGCTTTTATGTTTATAAAAATAAAAAAAATTGTCCGAAAAATTAATTTAACGTTAAATGAGTATCGCTATATTAACCCTTATCCAAATTAAGTATTATATTATCAAGAGTATTAATGTAGAAGTAAATTACTTTTTGTTTTATTCCAATCGGACTTTTCGTTTAGAAGTTATCACGAGTATAAAACGCAATTTTATTAATACACCCACAGCGGGCGGCGAATATAATATCGCGACGACATAGCGAGTACTGTTTGAACCCCTTTGTAACGCAGACGAAGTTGCGCGGGTCAGCTAGTAAAGGCGAAAGTTTGTATGAATGGATGTATGTTTGTTACTCTTTCACGTAAAAACTACTGAATGGATTTGAATGAAACTTTACCACAATATAGCTTATACATCAGAATAACACATAGACTACAATTTTTGAACTCCTTTGTAACGCAGACGAAGTTGCGCGGGTCACCTAGTTTTAAATAAATAAGTAAATAAATACAACATAGACATTCTCAAATCACTCGCTAATTAAATCGCAATTATTAATAACACAATGTATAATTAATCACAGAACCGTTCATTTATCTCGCCAGATGCAACTGGCGTGTTCAAACAGAATACAATATTGATTAAACCTTTATGAATTTGAATTTCACAGTATTCAGACATCTTCATTAAAATAATAATTTGTTGTGAAACAGAGAATATATCTAACTATCATAGTTTAGTCACAATAACCGCTTTTATGTTCATATATTCTAATCATCAAAATATTTATTCGTCTGAAGAATGAAACGACTAAATGAGTATCGTAATATTAATTCTTATTTAAATTAAGAATTTCATTAGCAAGGGTATTAATTTAGAATTAAAATACTTTTTGTTTTATTCCAATCGGACATTTCGTTAAGAAATTATTACTAGTTTAAAACGCAATGGTGTCCGTTGCAAAAAATATCGCGACAGCATCATAAGTGCTATCAATTTGAACCCTTTTGTGACAGAAAAAGTTGCGCGAGTAATCTAGTATTAAATAATCATCATTGGAACGAAGTTCCTTATCGCGCGTTGTGATAGAGGGCTAGACGGAAAAAATTCTTACGAAAAGTTGTCACGACACTTTTTTTGTTTTAGATGATTATCGCTAGATGACGCTTTGATTAAAATCTTTTAAAACACGTTGCTTATTGCGCGTTACGTTAGGAAAAAAATATAAGATATTTTTTAATCGAAAGGAACTTCGTTCTATTCGGGTGTCCCTTGTCACCTCTCAAGTTTTTTTTGCTTTTTTGTCCTTCTTTTGTAAATATCATTTCATTTCATTCCTTACTTACTCGCTTACAATACAAGTAGGATAAATCTAAATGATGTAACTCTGCGTCGCTCAAACGACCTTGCACTGGATAACTTTAGTAATTTGTCAACATGCTGTGAAAATTTAACGGTCTCAATTCTGTATACTGAACTTGGTTTTTGTTATATATTTTCTGGATCTAAAAAGCAAGACAAGAATTTCTCAATAACGTAAAAAAATATACTCTAGCTTTCTTAACTATTTTTGTTTTGAAGGTCAAAAAAGTTGATGATTAAAATTTAGAATTCTGATCTTTATGTGTTTATGTTTTTTTTTTTTTTTATTGCCACATAGGCAGACGAGCTAACGGCCTACCTGATCGTAAGCGGTTACCGTCGCTCATGGACCTCTGCATTACCAGAAGACATTGCGGGGCCGCTACCTACGGCCTACCCTTAAGAACTCTCTTCAAGCTCGTTTGAAGAAGGATAAGTCATAACGCTCAAAATATTTGTTAATTTTTCTAACAAATTTTAAAGATACTTAACCGTTTTCAAGCATCAGAACACATAAGATTGAACTCATTAAATGGGGACTCTGCAATCGAATAAAACAACGTTTTATAAGATAAACTAGTCTAATAAAATTCGCCAAACAAATTGAAATAACCTCAACAATATTCTCATACTATCGTCGTCAAAAATACAGTAAAACGGATCAATTTCTACATAAAACCTGTGCCTCGAGTTGTACCGGAAACCATTCATTGCGGTGAGCGTCGGCTTGGCAGCCATTTTATTTATTTGGCGCGAAATTTTGACAGTGGTGCCAACCGTTTTATTGTTCTGGCAATTATTTGACTAATTATCTTTGGGTGATATTAATTTCGAACGAAAGAGTTAATTTTTAGAATCATATTGTTTTGTGAAAGTTGATTTTGAAAAAAGTATGCTGATGCCATATTGGAAAAACGATTTTTTTTCTTCCTCATTTTACGACAAATTTAGTTTTTACACGTATTAATTGATTTCAGCTTATCCAAATTATTCCAATTCAAAGTTTTATAAAACCATAGACAAAGCAAGGAATTTCACGCGTCAGCTGATCAAGAAACCTTCGTGTTTAGTAAATAAACATGCAAGTCGTGAATGACCTAGAACCTAGACTTCGTGATTGACCTGCATTTACATTTAACGCAGATCTATAAGATAACTTGAATGTTTATAATCAGACATGTCCTTCTTTATACGAGGTCTAAGATAAGTCCTGTAGGTATAGGTAGATGATAGATAACGGTCCCTCATTGCCCTGACATTGATACATGATACTGGATACACAAGTACTATTAATAATAATTGGTTTCATCAAAAAATATCCCAATAGTATTTTCCACTAAGTCAACTCTACTATATTACTTGTATCTAATTTACGTATAATACCCACTTTATGTTTAGTGTCTCCCTAAATTTGTATTAAAATTAGATTTGAATAGATTCCTTTATAGTCGTGGTGGACGAGTGGTTGAAGCGCTTGCCTTCCGTACGGGAGGTCGCGGGTTCAAAATCGACCGGCTTGTACCTCTAAATCTTAATATGAAAAAGATTTGGCTAAAAATGGTGAAGGAAAACATCGTGAGGAAACCTACATATCGGAAAAGGGTTCTAAAAATGCTTTGAAGATATGTGAAGTCCCCAATCCGCATTAGGCAAGCGTGGTGGACTATGCCTAACCCCTCTTCGGAGGAGACCTGAGCCCAACAGTGGGCAGTAATGGGTTGTTACAGTACAGTACAGTAGATTCCTCAAAGGTAGATAGCGGAGCAGTGTCCCCTGACATTGCAAGTACAAGAGCGACGGTAACCACTTACGATCAGATGACCTGATCTGCCTACATGACAATAACAAAGGATAGAAATACTTGACCTCTACGTTACTTAGATTAATAATACACATTGTCCTTTTAATTAATTCGCTATATCGATTACAATAATTGGATCACAAAACGACTAGACAGTGAAGCCACAGAATATATTATCAGAAGTAAAATCCATTTATGTACTATCAGCCTCATTAATGTTGTATCAACCATAAAAGCTACATTCGCTCGACAATGCAGCGACGTAAGTATAATACAATAAATTTATTTATCACACATCCTCAAAAGGTTACAAAAAGGTAAGCTCCATTACAAACAAACATTACGATACCAACACAAATAAAACTTAGTAGAGTAAAATTCAAAAAGTAAAAAGTTGACCTCTGGTCCAAGATAAGATCTAACTTGTGTTATGGGTACCAGGAGTTGTAAATGTTTGTTTTTGAAAAAGGTAATAAGAGTGCAACTTGAGGTCATGCGATTCGTTGACAATGAGCATGCACTAATGTGTCTAACAGTACTACACTTTTAGTTCTGTACTCATATGAACACACTTAACTATCACCACAGTCTCCACTGTCCACAAATGTGTAGATATTTTTAACTGAGTCTAAAAAGAAAGTGTTCAATTCGACTGTTAAATTTTTTTGTATTTTTCGCAGATAACACCGTCATTTATCAACCTGTTCGAAGAAATAATAAAACAGGCGATCTATTTCATTTTTGTAAAAATATTTTTATTGTGAAATCTACTTTTATTTCCGTTTGTCAAGAACGAATTGATTTAAACTTTACTTCTAATAAAGATATCCTGTGGTGAAACCTTAAAACGTCAATATGTCATAGACGTGTTTCAATATAATGCTTTTTATTAGATAGAAAGTTTACAAGTTCAAAAAAATAAGTGTTCTTTTTTCTAAGGGGCTTTTATAGAATCCTTAAAAGTAGGCACTACTTAATGTTGGGACTTTGCAAAGGTCCATGAGCGACGGTAACCACTTAAAATAGAAAGATAGATATAAAAAAAAAGATAATGCTCATAATAATAATACAAAAGAAAAGATATGCCCGCTGAGTTTCTTGCCAGTTCTTCTCAGGACGGTGGCTACAATTATTATTTTTTTTGTCCGAACTGGTGGTAGCTTTTAAATTCTGACGTCAACAAGAATGAGCATATCATCAATGTCGAAAATAAAGTATTTCATTTCATTTCAAATTATGAGGCACGTAAGATATACTGCCGGTGAAGGCAATTAAAAAAGAAATATCTTGATAATAATGAGTCATTCTGTAATCGATTCCTAATATTTTAATCGAATATTAACGATAAGGTGTACTAATAAACTATCTTCAAAAACCATTAATAAAATTACCTTTCTTCATTACCGGCAACGAAAAATTCACAAAACAACACCTTCTTGAACATGGTCTCCATTATCACACACTTTAGATAACTATGCACATTATAACATCACTTTTAGGAAATAAACAAAAAAACATTGAAAATCAAAACACAAAAACAAATTCTAAAAAATCACTGCGATGTTAAAACAATCTAAACATTACCTATTTCAGTTAATATACGATTGAATGTCAAAGAAAAGCAATATAACAAAAAAAAACACTTTCGTTACACTACCTTAATTAGGGTCTAACTCCGAATATCGTCTCCCATTACCGCTGCTTTCCACTAAAATTATAGCAAAACTAAAACTATTTTGATGTTAAACGCAATTACACAAAAACTACCGAACGTATTTAGATGAAATTTCGCACACATATAATATATTACCCGGATTAACATATAAGATACATTTGGACCCGACAGGTGTCGCTAAAAGCGGGTAAAATTGTCTGAACTATGTGTATGGGCGTATACTCGTGCCGACGACCGCGCACTGTGTAATTGCCGAAGTAGATAACAGGACAGGTTGATAAACAAAAGCGGCCAATCGCTCGTAATTGTCTATCGGTGACGTGTTTCGTTTTGTAATTTTCAAACGTGTGCAACAGGAGAACATCAACATTAATCACATAAAAAAAAGTCGTTCACGCTGTCTGTCTGTCCCTATTTATGCTTAAATCTTTACTACGCAATGTTAATGATTCAAGAGGAAGATTTACGTATATTTATACATGCATAACATACAGGGTGATTTCCGAGTGAGGGTACATATTGAAGGTCATGGTAGCTGATGGTTATATACGGCTAGTAAAAATATTATTACCAAAGAATATGGCTTAATGCCTTAGTAATCGCAACTTAAAAATATCTAAAATTCTTGCAAAATGATGGTTTTTCGACAGCTGATGGGTGTGGCGGAGGTGTGGGGTGCGCGAGATCACTAGAGGTCATTAGTCAACACTCTTTAAGCCGAAATTGTTTATGTTTGAGGTAGTTTTGTCGAATTTAAATTAAAAAAAAAAAAAAATTGTTATTTTACCTATATTTTGTAATATTCCGTATTAGAACAGAGTACTCATTACCCTCCTGCAATATGTATCCTCTCTAAAAAAATCACCCTGTATAAGAAAAACACTTAGAGGTATTTTTTGATACCGTAAATAAGCATATTTTTCGTCGATTACAATGCTATCTGAATCCTCCCTTTGTGACGAAGACGTACTCGAGCAGGTCAGCTAGTTTTTGTATATTTATCAGTCTTGCTTACTGCTTAGCTCGATCTTCATAGTCTACCAGACTAGACTGCTGCCTAGACTTCAAATATCTTCAAAGCGTTAAATCTTTCTCCAACATTTTGGTTTCCACACATGTTTACCTTCACTGGTTTTAGTAAGTTCGTTGTTGTGACAAACTGAACATTAAACATAAAAAATCAATTAATTAAAGGCATCATTCGAAGCATTTTAAGACTTTGCAACCGCCATATCCCGAAAGATTTTTATGTTAAGAACGCCATTATGTGAACTGAGAAAAATCAGCACCCTAGAAATAAAGTAGTATTTTCTCATTTTTCTCCTATAGTTTATGCTCTAGATTTTCAACGCAATCCGCAGGAAGGATGGACGTGTTATGGAATTCATTTGCGTCATTTTTGTTTACAAAACTTGCTAGTATGTGTCATTCATTGAATGTCTTGTGGTATCAGGATATGACTATCACATAACTCCTTAAAAAGTCACCTACTCCAGTAATTTGGGTGTATAGTACATTTGGTTACAAACATTCTGTGTGTCGTTTCAAACCTAAAATAAAAAGTATTTACTGTGGTATGAAAATAGTGTTTTGGTAGCTACATTTTAATGCAAATTTTTCTGTCATATTTCTCAAAATTTAAGTCAATAAAACGTGCTTCTCAGCACTGAATTACTCTGGTAATTTCTAGCTGACTTTAAGAAAGAGAAGGTGTCAAGGAAGTTTATCAAGTTAACCGGATCCGATAACTCCGTCGTTTATAAACCGATTTCGATGACTATTTATGTGATCTCATAAGGAAATCATGGTTTCATAATAGCACATCAGAGAAACATTAATTTGTGGATTTTTATACACACATTCACATACATAAAACTATTATTTTGTAAAAAACAATCAACAAATGACCAGTGTCATGGGTGTTTACTAGCTAATTACGTTACCATGGCAACGATAAGTGATGTCGAAAACGTGTGAATTTTTGAGTAAGTTCTTGGTTATGTATTATCTGTATGAGATATTTGGTTTGGAGTAAGTTTATTTATTTAATTAAGAAAGCTTTACAGTACATTGTTAGAACAAATTACATATGTCTGTACAATAACTAAAATATACAGGATTTACATATTAAAAGAAGGTTATGAGTATCTTTTCTAAAATGGAATAATAAAAAAAACGTCAAAGATCAACATTCGACAAAACTATCCCAAATAAAAATAATTTCAGAAAACAAAGTGCTGACTTTGTTAGTCCCTCATGTGACCTCGCACCTCGCACCCCCGCCTCATCCATCAGCTGTTGAGCGACAATCGTTTTGCAAGAATTTTATTAGGTGTACAACTTTGCTTCCGCCGTTTTGCAATAGATGGCTGTAGCGGTAAGTGGTAGTCGAAATAAATAGATCGTAGATGTCATTCAATAAGCTTAGGCGTTTGTAAACATAACGCCATCGAAATATTAGTCGATTTGTGTCTGCATCATAAAGTTATTCTCGATTAAACATGTCAGCTTACGAGCCAAATTCTCGTCATTTGCGGGAGGTTTTAATTTTCTGCTTTAATATGAAGAAATCTGCGACTGAGGCTCATCGAATGCTCTCAAATACCTATGGTGAGGCCGCTATTAGTGAAAGAACGTGCCGAGAGTGGTTTCAACGCTTCAAGAACGGTGATTTTGACGTCGAAGACCGACATGGCGGTGGAAGAGAGAAGGTTTTCGAAGATGCAGAATTGGAGGCATTACTTGATCAAGACTCGTGTCAAACGCAACAACAATTGACAGGATCATTGGGAGTGACGCAACAAGCCATTTCAAAACGCCTGAAAGTCATGGGAATGATTCAGAAACAAGGAAATTGGGTGCCGTACGAGTTGAAGCCGAGAGATGTTGAACGGCGTTTGTTTGCTTGTGAACAGCTGCTTGCAAGGCAAAGACAGAAAGGATTTCTGCATCGCATTGTGACTGGGGACGAAAAATGGGTTCATTACGATAATCTTAAGCGCAGAAAATCATGGAGATATCCCGGCCATGCTTCCACGTCGACGGCCAAACCGAATATTCACGGTTCGAAGGTCATGCTCTGTATTTGGTGGGACCAGCTCGGCGTAGTGCATTATGAGTTGTTAAAACCGACTGAAACAATCACAGGCGATGTTTATCGAACGCAATTAATGCGTTTGAGCCGAGCATTGAAAGACAAACGGCCGCAATACAACGAGAGACATGATAAAGTGATTTTACAGCACGACAATGCTCGACCCCATGTTGCGAAAGTGGTCAAGACATACTTGGAAACGTTGAAATGGGAAGTACTACCCCACCCGCTGTATTCTCCAGACGTTGCTCCCTCGGACTATCACTTGTTTCGATCAATGGCACACGGCCTGGCTGACCAGCACTTCCGGTCTTATGAAGAAGTAAAAAATTGGATCGATTCGTGGATCGCTTCCAAAGATGACCAGTTTTTTCAACGCGGGATTCGTATGCTGTCCGAAAGATGGGAGAAAGTAGTGGTCAGCGATGGACAATACTTTGAATCATAAATGTATAACCAGTTTTTTACAATAAAGCTTCGAATTTCGGAAAAAAACGGCGGAAGCAAAGTTGTACACCTGTGTAGATATTTTTAAGTTGTGTTTACCAAGTGCGTGGTTAACCTGTGACCTATCATGACCTTCAATATGTACCATCATTAACAAATCACCCTGTATTTTGGCATAAAACCTTCAAAACAACACCCCGTACATAGTAATACTAATCAGCGGAGTTCAATGGTTCGCATCCATTGTGTCGATTGGAAACCGGTTCGGAACACGGAATACACCGGCACTCCCAATCCGTGGGTGTGCCACGTGGGAAATCTCATACTAGTGACGACGAATTTGACCACAGACAAATCACTAATATGCCATTGGATTGCCACACAAAGTCTGCGTCATAGAGGTAAGTGCATAAAATGTATTTACGACTAAAAGATATAAAGAAAGTCCATAAGGGTAGGCTGTTGATAGTGGCCCCGTAGTGACCCCTGACTGGCCCTGATAGTGCAGAGGTCCATGAGCAGCTTACGATCAGGTGGCCCGTTAGATCGTCTGCCGACAAGGTATAAAAAAATCTTCTAAAATTATTTCTCTGTACACTATGTACATGTATTACAGATAAATCAATTATATTTGTCTTGAATCACTGTTTTAAAAAAAACACATTTAATTTTCCAATGTACATTTTTTATTAATTATTGGAACGAAGTCCCTTATCGCGCGTTGTGAAAGGGGGTTAGACGGAAAAAAATCTTACGAAAAGTTGTCACGATACTTTTTTTTGTTTTAGATGATTATCGTTAGATAGCGCTGTGATCAAAATCTTTTAAAACACGTTCCTTATTTTTGTTTTAGACGATTATCGCTAGATGGCGCTGTGATCAACATCTTTTAAAACACGTTCCTTATCGCGCTTTACGTTAGGAAAAAAAATTATAAGATATCTTTTAATCGAAAGGAACTTCGTTCTATTCGGGTGTCCCATGACACCTCTCAAGTTTCTTTTTACTCTTTTTTTGACAACAGACTGTATTCACTATTTTCATTAATGTCGTGAGATTACGGTGACGTAGACGAAGTATTGAATATACATTTAATACTAGAATGACTAAACTAAAGCATCACGTGGAGCAGTTTGCGGTCACCGTCTCTAATGACTATTTACCTGTTTACAATAAAGTGTTACAGAATAACATAGAAGGTAATCTACGTGTAAATTATGCCAAATGTATAGATTTATTACATCTGAAATCAATATCATGAACAACAAAACGAAGCCAATTGAAAGTACACCAATCGTGCGTAACTACAAGACATTCTGGATCAACACCATGAATATCGAAGTGAAGTTGCTGAGAACTTATGTGTGTGTAATATTTTATTAAAGTGTGCTAAATGAACCGAGTGTTATCGGCACACTAACGCCAGATTGTCAAGTTGTTATGTACGATTGGCGTATTTTCAATAAGCTTCATTCAAATGTAATAATTCTATGCTATTTCGACATTTACTTCTTTATCATAAGTATGCTATGAAATGATGTTGTACAAACATGAGTTATTACACGTTTACTTTGATTTTATTATGTGTTTGTAATAAATCTAATTTGCAATCTTACATGTAGTACCTGTTTTCATTGCAATTACTTCTCAAAACGGTAGTAGGTAGCTTTCAAACAAAAAGTTCAAGAATTTTTACTGACAAGACAACGATATCTTCTAAAAGTTATTATTATTTACAGATACTACAAAATAGGTACATGTATTTTACTTAAATTGGGTAGTAGGGGGTAGTTGCCTCCCCCCCGCCAAGTAAAATAAATTCAAATACAATAAATTCGCATGTTTTTTTGCGAATGCGAATATTCAAAAACATGCGAATATTCGCGAACATCCTTAGTAGGTACCTATATTATTATGATTCTATGTTCGATTTAAGGAGGACTTTAAAATCTTACATATTAAGTTTTCACACATTCGTTTTTTGCAAGACAGACAAACGAGATAACGGCCCATCTGACGGTAAGGGGTTATTGTCGCTCATGAACCTCTGCACAGCCAGGACACTGAGAGGCCGTTATCTATCGCCTAATAATAATTATACACGACTTTTCTTAAACCACCTTTAAAGAGGGACATGTCATAGCGCTCCCGTAGACGGGAGCCCATCAGAAATTGGAATGGTACGAGGCAAAAAAGATGTTTTGAAGCTAACCGTGTATGAACGCAGCGGTCCCAAGTAAAAGCGATTCTCATACCAAAATATTGTAGTTAATACTTAATTACATTGAAATAAATCAACAAACTCATACATTCTCGAACAAGTGCGCAATAATTACTCTAAAATGTAAACAATAACAAGAACTTTGTACTATGTAAATTGAATATAATAAATTGCAATCGAAAGCAAATATTGGCAATCAAATAACTAGCGATATTAATAAAATTAAACGTTGTAAATAAATGTTTTACGAAAGTTTGTCTGTCTGTTACAATTTTACGTGTAATTTGTTTTAAGTATTGATTTTAAATCCCTACTTTGAAAGTTTGAAGAATGATCTGTATATTTTTGAACAAGCTGGATGCAGGCCGCTACTAACCGATCGCATTGGAAATCTTTGGAGGAGGCCTATGTCCAGCAGTGGACGTCTACAGGCTGTTAATGATGATGATAATTATATTTTTGAAGGATTCTACTTAAGTAATTATTGCACCTATGAAATCAAACAAATTGCATTGATTTCAGAAATACATGGACTCTTGCATCATTCTAAAGTAAGTTAGGATATACATAAGTACAGATGAACCCATATACCAAGCAAGTACAATAAAAAAAAAACATTAAATCTAATAGATATTCTCAAAAACTAGAGTTCATTAGCGTCACAATATAAATAAAATCGGACTTTAACCTTTTAGAAGCAGCTGACCAAACTAGAAATATTCGCTCAACCTGATTCCGATTTAAAACTAAAAGTGGAGCAATGTTTACTCTGAAATAGAGATCTGAATGACATACTGATCCAAAATAAGAACGAACGAACATTATTTAAGTTCCTTTATTCTATTAGCTGACCCATGCAACTTCGTCCGCGTCACAAAGATTTAGACTGTTTTTTTGCGATGTGCAGGAAACAGGTCAGTAAAATTAGCGCGAATATTTTAGCAGAATCATTTTATTATATTTCCATTTACGTTACTAAATAATTGTCTTATTATTTTCTGTCTGATATTTAAATTTTAAAGTTAGTAATATTCAGTGTCAAAAGTTGACCTTATAATTTTATTTATCTTTACGATAAAATCTAAATATAAAATAACCAAAAACATTGAGAAAAGAACAATTATAATAGACAAAACTCAAAGACAAACATTTATATCATACTTTAATGTCTGACAATAAAAAAATAGTCGTACTCACAGCGAAACATAAAACATAATTCATGCATACTTTCTTTATACTCCATTGTCTAGCTACGAATACAAAAATGGTATATTTCCATTTGTTAGGTAATAACAATTACACAACGTGCGGTGAAAATATTTTAATACTTTTTTGCGTTTTGCAATTAACACCGATGGAAATCTTAATTGAAATGTGGATCTAAAATGTTTTGATGCACGCGAGATAAATTTTGGAGAAATTTGAGCAATTATTTCTACTTGGTTTGTGCGAAATCGGTCTGGTTTTTAAATTAGAGTTCATTGAAATTTAATTGTAGAATTGTTTCTTATTTTAAAACTACAGAATCATAGATTACTTTGCAGAAAGAAGCTTCTGACATTCATACATATTATATTCCTCTCAACGACACGAAATTCCAAAAAGAAAAGAACAGAAAAAGAGTAATTGTAAAAGAAGAGACCTCAAAATAGACTTACTAACATTACCTGGTGTTTATTGGTAGCGGTGCAATGCATAAAAATAAATGCTTAAAACACAACTTACTTGCACAACTAACTTATTGTCTAGATATTAAAAATATTTATATTCTAAACTAGTGTTTTTTGCAAGACAGATACATGTATTTACGACTCACTTTACGTTACCTACTTGATAGTAAGCGAGTGTGAAAGTATAACAGAATTACCATAGAAACCTTAGTTAAATATGATATACTTTGTTATGAACCAGGATATATATTAATGACCTTCAGTAAGTTGCCGTGAGAATAGTACATGTGCGAATGTAATATAATACGTGAAACCCGATTATCTGACGCCTAGCTGTTACCACGCGTGGTATTATGAAAACATATAGATAAACATATACATGACAAAAGCTTGGTAATAAAAACTCTATGACAAAGTCGCCTCATTTAACTGCCCTTATGTATGCTTAAATCTTTAAAAGTGAACAATGGACTTGAATTTTTCAAATAGAACAATTCAAGAAGATGGTTTGTATGTGTACCTGATTCATGCATTTTCAACGGGTTCTTACCGCGATATTTAATTAATTGAAGTGTCTCAATATTTTAACGTTGTTGCAAACGTCGTGATCACGAGAAGACTGGATACTGCGGGTCGATTTAAGAGCAAACAAATATGTCTACTCATCTGTCTATCGAGACAACTCAATCAATTAAATATCGCGGTAAGAACCCGTTGAAAATGCATGGAAGTATTATAGAAAACCGCGAGTGTCTGAACAAGTTTAATACATACATGTTGATGAGGAACAGACTTCAGTACACTTAAGATAACAAAAAACATGCGTATATTGGACGCAGAAGAAATTGGGCGAGGGTTGAAGTTTGGCGTCTATAGGCTGATGATGATGATAGAGCTTTCTAAACAGCGAGAAAGATTATTCGTTAAGGCGTCTTTACAAAAACGAAAGAAACTAGATATTTCGTACAAAAACTAAACCCAGAATGACTAACAACATAAATATGCTCAACTTTTTCTTGAACGATAAGAATTGTTTACGAACGTCACCGCACCACACCGACAGGTATTCTGTATCAAATGACAAACAAACTAAGCACTTAACCACAAAACAATTACAATAAAGAAATAAAGTTTTAAATGACGCAGTTTAATAAAAAACTACAAAATACCAAATAATAACTTTGATATACCTATTTCACCCCATAGATTTAACATTGTAAAAACAGCTGAAAAAGCCAGTGAAAGAAATAGCAATGAATAATACGCAAATGAACCAATGTTGTATGTGACTTTAGGTATCCGACAAAAAAAACCTTATTTTTAAATAATTTAACATATTAAATTACGCGAGTCTTTTTGTGTAACTATGAAGATTACGTTCCATTTTGAAATTTCACGGTTTTTTGCAAGTGATAGTTGGCAACTGAACTACAGAACCACAAAATTACTTCTGTAAAGTATAATCTCTGAAGCAAATAATGTCGACGATAAAACAGCAATAAACAAACTATGTTTAGTAATTACTTGCAGTAATAGCATGAGATTTCGGAATTGTACAACATTTTGGTGATAAAACACTTAGCTTTGTCATAAATGTTCGACGGGGGTATTAAATTCAAGTCGATATTATTTTGCAACTAGTCTATTAATCTTCTTTAGCGAGAGAAGTAATACTAGTAAAACGAGCCCAAACACGTCAAAAATTCCTATGACCACCTTCCAAATCCATCATCAGATCAGCGCCGTTTCGTCTTATTATTGTCACGCGATTTACATCTGCGTGCAAAATATCAGCTCAATCGGAAACCGCGAAGTTTGTCAAATTAAGCTTGCAAGATTCCACCCGAACTTATAAACATAGTTACATCCAGTGCAAGTTAATACAAACCTTGTAAAAAAAAAGAATATCTTTCACTGAATTTACACCCTTTCTCTTTATTTAACAATAAAATAACAACTCAAAGAAACATTTAAACTAAAACAGACAATATTCCACAATACTAGTTTAAGTTGTCTCAACCACAAACTGCAACAAACTTGTGTAATAAGATCAAGAAGTTCTCTAACTGTACGCTTTATTAAGTCGCTAAACTATATAATAGACAAACAGATGGTAGGATATTAAGGTCCTTGGAAGGTTAAAGAGATATCATTGAAAATAATGAAAAAAAAATAAGAAATAATTCAGAAATAATCTGGCAAAAACATGAGCGAAAATCGGCCAAAATAACCATTGTAATCTTTTTAAAATTAAGACTTAGTTACAAGACCTCCCACATGGAATTTATTTAACAAATATTCATCGAAATAAAACAAAAGAGGTTTACTTAAATTTCTGAGAATACCTTAAGTATTTAAGCAGCTTATTTTCAAGGACAAATGGCCTCTAAGCAATCTTTCTGGATGCCCATCCATTCTACTTATAAAGCGGAACGCACGACTCCTTTACGGTCGGTATCATTATCCGGGGGCTAAAGTCTTTATTGTCGAGTTTTTATTGTCATTGATAGACAGCTTCAAATCTATGTTTTGAAAGCTTAAAGTCGTTAATAGACGGTAGATAAGAAATAGTGAGCAGTATCTCAAAATTTTTGTCCCTTATCAAAACAGGCCAAGTTTGGAGTGCAACAGATTTAATAATCAAGAAATTTACTTACGAGCAAAATTCATGTTACGATCCCAAATATTACTCTAAAAGCGAGCATCTTTAACTACAATCTATGAAATCCAATGCAAATGAAAAAACTCTAATAATCCAGTCACATTTTCGCGACGCAAACCCTATAAACGAACAAAGACCTTTTTAAAAATAAAAAAAACATGGTACATTCCGACGTGAGTGAGAATTCCCAAAAAAAGGGCCCAGGTAACCGACTCGATGACGTAACAGGTTCCTTGGAACCGGAATCAAGCATTGTTTGGGGTTTATGGGAAACCCTTGCTTTGACGGAGTAAGAATAACTTAAGAGCAATATGAATGATAGTTTGAAGTAGGTAGCAAAATTTGGTGCATTTAAATTGTGGAAGATTGTAATGATATATTTTTTAGAAGATTAGGAATAGGTAAGTAAATTAGCTTAAAATGTATAAGGTTCAAAGCAATGTTAAACATTTATCAGTTTTTATGAGACTGATAGAAGAATTAACTCCGGTGGATATGATGGAATATGCAAAGTAAGTTATACAAATAATTTACATAAAGAAACATTATGCAAATTACGAGTATCATCACTTCTACTAGACCCATCCAACAATGGATTGTTGGAGATACCTAGGTCTCCTCTAAAATTTGGCATAACGACCGGTCCTGTACCAACCAGAGCATTCCATCTTGTAGTTTTTACCATTCAGAAACTTACAGCGCGTTATCCCTTTCTCTTATCAACACCATGACGTGAATTCGGCATCATCCATCACGGAAATAAGACAACTTAACAACCGAATAATGTTGGAATTAAACGGTTCCGCGACCTCTAAACTTTCAAACAAAATTACATAAAATATCAGACTTTGATGTTATAAGCTTTCTCTCGCGATTAAATGAAATAGTTAATTTTAAGATAAATCAAATATGCTCGCTGAATATTACGAAGCTACCACCATTTTGAAATAATTGCCATTGTCTTGAGAACTGGTGATACGGACTAAGTGGGTATCTAGGTATCTTTTTTAAAAGTTTCTGAACTAAAAACTCAAGTGGGAATACAAACAGCTAGTTTGAAAAAGGAAATGTCATAACACTCCAGGAACACCGAGGATGGGAATTAAAATGCAAATCAGGATGTTTTTTTGATTTAATTTTGTGGATTAACGGTTTCAAGTAAAAACAATGAACGTGTGTGTGGTGCGATGGTAAAAATGAGATATAGGATCCATCTCAAAGAGTTCCTCATTCTCAGTTGCAGACAGTAAATGCAAAGGGAGCTGAAATCTTTCCACGTTTTTTTTTTATTGCCTTGTACGCGGTCACCTGATCTGTCACCTCTACGATGTCAGGGGATACTGCGGGTCGCTACCCACAGCCTACTTTAAAAGACTTTCTTCAAGCCTCGTTTGAACATATCCTCCAGTCTTTAAAACTAATTACGATATAAGCAAAGCCACTTATAACCTTTAAGTTAAATAATAACGAGAATATCTCGTGACCTTTGGAGTTAAGAACCTTATTTATTTTAACTAAATGTATTCATGAGGTCGACCCAAATTGGATGTTATGTTTCTTTCTATTATTGAAGAAGCGAATATTTGGAAACGAATAATTATATATAATTAGTTACAGTACTTTTATAAGAATCTGAAATAACTTTCCGGATTCTAAGAACTAAAGAAACATTAAAGTTTGTTTTTAGTTAAGTTATATAATTTTATCGCGCGTTATGGAAAGGGGGCTAGACGGAAAAAAATCTTACGAAAAGTTGTCACGACACTTTTTCTCTTTTAGATGATTATCGCTAGATGGCGCTGTGATCAAAATCTTTTAAAACACGTTCCTTATCGCGCGATACGTTAGGACAAAAATTTTTAGATTTCTTTTAATCGAAAGGAACAGCCGGCACGCAGGCAATATGAATTCACCACATAATAATTGCAAACATATTTTTTTTGGGTTTTTTAAAGACCTCTCCTCAAATTCATGTTTTTTATTGATTTGATTCTACATGTGCGATATGTAGTCTTAAAACCACTTAAAAATCTTTTGTTAATGTCATGTTAAACTATAATTACGGGACAAAGTATGCCCTTATCTTTTTTAACCGATTAGTGACCTGAGTTAAGATTAGGGAGATAACAGAGCTTTCGAACGGAACTCTCGAACTAAGAATCTTATCTCTGACTAAATTAACTCCGAAATTGTTTTCGAAGATAAAGGAAAGTATATTTTGTAGTAATTTAGCTAAAAATATTACGTTTCGTAAGTTTTTGTGGCCATGTTTTCCTTACTATATGGAACCACCACGGTCATCCACGGTCCGTTTCAGGAACACTTTTTTGCCACGCACCATCCGGCTATGGAATGAGCTCCCCTCTTCGGTATTCCCAGAGCGCTATGACTTGTTCTTCTTCAAACGAGGCTTGAGGAGTGTCCTTAAAGTTAGGTCGTAGGTAGCGACCCCTCAATGTCCCCTGACATTACAGAGGTTCATGAGCGACGGTAACCACTTACGATCAGGTGGCTCGTCTACCTACATGGCAATAAAAAAAAAAATTTAAGTAGACGAGCTAACGAGTCACCTGATGGTAAATGATTATCGTCGTTGTCTACAATGTTAGTGGACACTACAAGGTCGTTATCTATGACCGTTCCTTCTTATTTTGGGTGTTTTTTATTGCAAGAGAAACGAGTTTGCGGCACACTTGATGGTAAGCGGTTACCGTTGCTCATGAACCTCTGCAATGCCAAGGCAATAAGGGACCGTTTTCTAACACCCATACAGCACTTTTCTTAAACCTATTTTGAAGAGGGACATGTAGCGCTCCGGGGATTGTGCGATTAATTTCACTGATCAAATATATTTTCCTTTGTCACAACAATTTTAAGGTACCAGTATCTTAGGTATAACGCTGTTTCAAGAAATAGGCAGATCCTACTTATCGCTATAATCCCTCGTTTATGCTGACGCAGGACAAACATTAGCTTTTGGTCCAAAATTCTTGAACGCTGACTTCTAAGACGGCCATCTTGGTTTAAATCAGTTTCATTTTATACTTATTGTTGAGGATTAGATGACCTACGTATCCGTATCCGCCAATTGTAAATATTCAAGTTATTTTGTAACAAATTTTCAAGTTTTTCTGCACATTTTTCTTATTTTTCTTACATCTTCCTTCCTTCCTTAGAGCTCCAGGAATTAATGAAAAAAAAAAAGGTATCTTTAAGCCGATTGTAACTAATATGATCTTAATCGTTAATTTAAATAGTAGGTATTTATTTAGATTAAAAAAATAGATAATATGGAAGATAGGCCCACTGATTTTCGCTGTTCTTCTCAGTAAGTGTTTTGTCCACATCTACTTTCAAATAAATGGTATAACTTTAATTCTCTCGCCAAACCTGTTACTTTCAGGCTTATGTTATTGTTTTATGCTTGTTAGCGGTCCGCTGTTTTCTCTTCCATCTTTCATTTGGAACCTATAATTGTACAATCTTTACGGCCTCCCGCGACACAGGTCTAGCCTAGTGCGGGGGCCATTGTTGAACCCTTTATGTAATTAGTTCTATGTTTGAAAATAAATTATTTGTATTTATTCCGAACTATTTTCAAGCAAATTCTGACTATTATACATATTCCAGCTTTAATATTTAATATAAACGTATGAAGTAAATACAAAATATCCGTTACACGATTCAAGTTTAATTCTATAAGATAGACATCCGTAGCTAGTCTATAATCTAAAACATAATTGGAATATTAACATGGACTCGCTCGAAACTGGGGCCTCCGCGGAATACAGAGTACGCTCTTAGTAGGGCCATGAAGACAGCTATTTTACAAGCATTATATTAACTTGCATTGAATGTTTTCTTACCACGATTATTTTTAATTGAGCGATCCCGATATTTCAGCACTGTTTCAAGCGCCATGATCACGGGAAGACTGAGGAACTGCGGGTAGGTCATTTCAGAGCAGTTTCCGATTGAGCTGACATTTTGCATGCAGATGTATATCGCGTGACAAAGCAATAATATGCAAATGGCGCTGATATTATGATGGAATCGAGAGGTAGCCGAGTGAAGTTGTCTTGGATAGATTGGTAAAAATACATTTTTTTATTTTTTTTTTAAATCTAAATTCGACAAAACTACTCCAAACATAAACAATTTCGGCTAAAAGAGTGTTGACTAACGACTTCTAGTGATCTCGCGCACCCCACACCTCCGCCACACCCATCAGCTGTCGAAAAACCATCATTTTGCAAGAATTTTAGATATTTTTAAGTTGCGATTACTAAGGCATTAAGCCATATTCTTTGGTAATAATATTTTTACTGGTCGTATATAACCATCAGCTACCATGACCTTCAATATGTACCCTCACTAGGAAATCACCCCGTATATAATAAAAGCTTGTACTTTAAAATATTAACGGTAACCACTTACAAAGTGTGATCTTCTTAAAAAATGATGAACTAGTTCACATTGAGTAACAAATCTACAACCAATTTAATAACAGGAAAATAAAATAGATCGAGGCAACACATTTCAGGAATCGAACACATGAATCATAGAGAAACACATTTTCGCGTTAACACCCGCTGTTTTAGGGGCCTCAAATACATTGCCTTTAAAACAGACACAACGTCTTAAGACGCCCACACGATACACCGGATTATAAGCTTTAAATCTATTGAATTAAATACCATTTTCCCCTACACAAAGCCTGTACGTGAAGTTATGAGAATCCCGAGATACAGGGGGAGTCGTTTCGTAAAACGACGGTTTGATACAAATTTCCTCGCTGGTAATGTTTTTTATGAATGGTTTCTTTGGGTGATATATTCAACGGATATTCTTGTCTGTTTGTTCATGACTTTGCTACTTGATTGTATTACTTTATTTTACGGAAAATGCAAGACAGTTTAAGCGTTTTGATACTAGAAGTCGCGTAATTTCATCTGCATTACAAAAAGAGAAGAGATTGATTGCATAAAACTTGAAGAAAGCAAGAAGTTATTTATATTTTATATGGACTAAGGAATCAGCCATATTAGTGCATATCAACAATAAAAGTAAATGATTTGTTGTTTAAAGAATTCACTTATCGGGAAGCCAAAAAATTTAAAGAAAAATTTTAATGTACAGAATTTTTTTTTTATTTTAAGTAGATAAACGAGCATACGAGCATACCTACTAGTTCAAAGAAACACTCCTTAAATATACATAAGTATTATCTGGGCATGTTAATAAGTTATACCTATGGGACTTATATTGTGTTTTACCTAAAATGCTTCTTCTCATTAATAAATGATAATAATCTACCCAGCCTGATGAGTATCAGGCGTGTAGTTGGACCCAAACATATTTGCAAATCTAATTGCTTTATTTTCAATATTAATGTGAAAATTGCCGAAAATTGAAATTTTTTGCCGTCAAAAATTACCATCCTACGCCTCCGTCTTGAGTAGAACCGGTGAAACAAACTCTTTAAAAGACAAAGTGTATTATTTTATTTAATTTATCCCATTGTACATATTAGTATAACAATACTGGTTGAACCGCGCAATTTCGTCTGCGTCACAGAGAGATAAAATATAGTTTATCCTTCCTCGATAAATGGACTATTCTACACTGAAATAATTTTTCAAATCAGGCCAGTAATTCCTGAGATTAGCGCGATCAAACAAACAAACTCTTCAGTTTTTTAGTATTAATATAGATTTTTTCAGTTATTTGCCCATCTCTCACTTACTGTAACCACTGTAACTCCTGTGTAGCCAGGATCCACAGCGGCGACCATCGTCATGTCTCTGAATGATATTATTACTTTTGTTACACATTTACATACAGCAGTTTTAAATGTAATAACAAAAGGATAATAGGTATTTGTTTATACAATAACCGCGAAAATTTCAAACAATAATAAATACTTAACACTTAATCGATTGTGGTGCGAGACATCCATCCGTTTTGGTTATTTAAGTATACTACAGTCAACAACACTTTACTTGTTTATGCCACGTTTCTAAATTGGCTCGCCAACTTCCAACTTTCATATTAGTCGGCCGTCAACATTTGTTTTGTACGTGTGTTGGACGTTGGTGAGCCAATGTAGAAACGCAACATTACCTACATTATGTTGGTTTATCTTATGTTGGTAAAACTTTCTTCTGTATACTATAAAAGAGTTTTTTACAGTAGATATGACCGAATTCGAAAATTCTTGAAGTTACGTTATTTCTGAGTAGGTATCATAGTTCTAAAATCAATTGGTTAAAAAGTACAAGTGGGTCCATTGTCAGTTGCGTTGTTTAGTAAGACCCTACATTGATGCTCTAATAGTGTCTTTCTTACGATTCAATACAGCAATGGTTCTTTAGAGATGTTGACACATTGTATACTTTGTTAGATCTCTCGCCAATCTATGTAGTTACCTAATCATTAAAAAGCGTTTTCAAAAACCAAAATAAAATCGAAGACTTCACAGATAAGTTGTCTCAACTAGTAATTTGAAGTGTACCAGAATTCCTTCACAAGTAAGGAATGAAAATTATCTCCCATACCGCGCTCTCGAGCATAATCTCCTGAGCCATTAGGTGTATTCGACGCACGAGCTTAACACGATACTTGGACTAACACAATGAAATACCAACCCTATTCTGACACCTTAAAGCTGCATTTCTTTTGCAGGTATTCGAGCGTGGGCACGAGAATGTGAGAAAAAAGTGAAATTTAAAAAAACGGTTCACGTAAAGCCAGTTGTACTCAAATAGAGCGATGGGAATTTAGGAAATGACGGTGGTATTCGGTTTTCAAAAAGTTAGGAATGTTGAGATTATTATTATCTAGGTTTACAGTAAGTAAGACCTAAGTAATTAATTAAACAAATTAATAAGTTTTTAACTAATAACTATACTTTTTATTTTAGTACTTATTAAGAAAAACACAATTACTTATTCATCATTGGATACTTCAACCCATTCACGTCATGTTTTTGGTATTATTTTTTTTTAACCATTCGAATTAGCCCATTCGTAAGTGACCTTAACTCCTGGACCTCTGCAATGTCAGGGGACAGTGCGAGCCGTTATCTAACAACTACTTGAACTGTATGGATAGGGTACTGAATACTGATACCAATCAGTGTTTTCACTAAAGTTTATGATAAACTAAATACATAGTAACTATGTTATTACTATAAACACCCACTCAATTATTATGCATGACCTTTAAATTTGATCCATAACTAAGAAGGTATATTATAATTTATATTTCATCACAACAAAACCCTTGCGATAGGCAGAATATGACAGCCGATGAATTAATAACTTATTTATTGCTAATTAATTATCAAGTATTAGATAACCCGCCTTCGTCTGCGTCACTGAGGGGTTTAACAGCACTCGCGATGTCCTCGCGATAATTTTAGTTGCGGACAGCGTTTTAAACTCGTGATAATTTCTCAACGAAATGTCATATGTGTTATGTAGTGATAACAAAATGTAGGGGGCATTGATAGTTACCACAAAGTATTACGTCTATTTTGATACTCACTAAGAAAAAAAAAAGGGTACATAAAAAACTTTGAGTACAACTGACCTGCATCCTAAGACACTCAAGTAAGGATTTCAAGTAAGTATAGCTCCGGTATTTTAAGTAGAACTTACAAGAAAATATGAAGTTGAAACGAACGGTAAAATTAGGGTAATTTTAAAGTATTTAGTGAACTTGGAAAGCCTACCTACTAATGATGTAGATGTGAAAGAATGTGATATTGAAAGATTTTTTTAAAATTGTACAAATTTAGAATGTTATATCAATTAAATATAGTAATTAAAGTTAAATTTAGCAATTAGCGTAACATTATGGATACTAAAGACAAAAGTGGTCCTGCACTTGCAGAGGGCGATTAGCGACGGTAACCACCTACGATCAGGTGGCCCGTTAGCTTGCCAACTACAAAGCTATTAAAAAATTGTTCCTTACTCTTTTATAAAATTTCAAAAACACGTTACAAACAACAAATATTATTTTTTTAATAAATGAAATTTTGTAACGAGGACGAAGTTACAAGACTTAATTAATGTTCGCTTACTCAATACAATTAAAGAAGCGCATTACTTAGTACTTGGCTTCTACTTGCAAATGACGTAATTACTTCTATTGCACTTCATATAATTAGTTAAACTATGTAATTAAATAATTAACTGAATTCAGTTACGACAGTGTTTGCTTTGTATTACTTAAGTTAGCCAATTAGTTCTATTACTTAGTTTCAAGTCCAAAATAATAATATTTTAATTTTCTGCTGCCTACGTCGTCTGCGTGAACCCTATAACCATTTTTTTTACCATACAAATCATTCTTGAACTTCAACAAACATTTTTTCTTTTTCACTTTTTTTCTTTTTGTTATTAATATTTAATTTTTACATATTTTATAATTCTCTTTTTTTTGCTGTAGTTTATTTGAATGTAACAAACGTACCGTTACTGTGACTAAGTGTCTTTAAATAACAATGTTGTTGTTAATCTGTTCGGTTTCCTGCGATACATGCAGGCATACAGGCTTATGACCATAGTCATAGATATTAAGTTGTACATTGTTTTTTAATAAAATAAACTATTTCATTAAAAAAAAGAATTGGCCAAATTGGTCCAGGCGATATTAAGATATGCGCTTACTAACACATTTTGCGATTCACGTTTTCATTTTGCAGACGAATTTCTACCGTTCAGCTGATCTATAAATAAACGTTAAAAAAGTCAACTTTTCTTTCTCACAATGTTAACAAATCGACAATAGTTATTTCAACTATGTCAACGAAAAACTTTCTTCAATTACTGCTCAAAAAACTCTATAAGTTAACGAATGCCCTTAACGACCAATTAAAGTTTTATCGCAGTGTGATCGTCAAAATTGGCACTCGTTGTCATTATTAGGAAATTGCTTTAGAAGTGGGTCAGACCAGTGCTTAACGAAATGATGTCTTTTTAGTAGTCTTAAAGGTGCAGTTAAGCTGCTCTGGTTATTTAACCAGGATGGTCGAAGGCGAGAAATTTAAGTTAAGAACATCAGGGTAAGATCTACCTACGGGGCAACAATTTACAAGTTTCCAAAGACAGGTTAGAAATTACATGAAATAAAATTAAGTAAGTTGTCACAAAGACACTGATTTGTAGAGGATTCTAAATCTCAGGTGGCAAATATCCGGGTTTTAACCCTTCATGTGCATTGCATCTTGATTACCATCCTTGATTTTGTACCCAGGGTGTATGAAAACCACTCCAGAAACGAAGGCTGGGTTAGTACTAGTGATACTTGGGATGTTAAGCTTTTTGCAAAAAAAAATCGGCTGAATGGATCGGTTTCCTAGCTTATTATCATAGGTATCACTAGTACTACCACCCCCCAGGTGGGCATTGAAGCTCCTGAACAAGGAGCTCTTGATGGAAGCCTCTACGGTGGCGGCGTGGACGCCCATGCGTCCATACCCAGTGGACGTGGAGACCGAGGCGCTCTGGCTCCGGGACGCGATGCGTCGCATTAGCGACGCTTCGATGCCCCGGATCGGCCCTTGGTCTCCCACGAAGTCGACGTACTGGTGGTCGCCCGAGATAGCGCAGCTTAGAACTGTATGCGTCCGGGCGAGGCGCCAGTGCGCTCGACACCGCCGTCGCCGCCTTCCGCGTCGCAACGATCCCGTTGCCTTCGCGGAGGAGGAGGCCCGGCTGCATGGCTTATACAAAGAGGCGAGGGGAGCCATGCGGCTGGCCATCAAGATGGCCAAGGAACAGCACGCGGAGCGCCTTTTAGAGACGCTCGAGGAAGACCCTTGGGGGCGCCCATACAAGATGGTGCGCGGCAAGGTGCGCCCATGGGCGCCCCCCATAACCGAGCGTCTACCGCCTCAGCAGCTGCGGGACATTGTTACGGCACTGTTCCCGCAGGAGCAGGAGGGATTTATCCCGCCTGCTATGGGTGAGCCGCCGGATGACGCCGGCGGCGAGGCCCCTGCTGAGGTGCCTCACATCACCGGGGAGGAGCTCCGCGTGGCCGTAGTCAGGATGAGTGCCAAAGACACGGCACCCGGACCGGACGGCATCCATGGCCGGGTCCTGGCCTTGGCCATCAATGCCCTAGGGGACCGACTCTTGAGGCTTTACGACTCTTGCCTCGAGTCGGGACGGTTTCCCTCGCTGTGGCGAGAGGGTAGACTTGTCCACATACAGCCGCCGGTTACCGTCCTATCGTGCTGCTGGACGAGGTGGGCAAATTGCTGGAACGCATTCTGGCTGCCCGCATCGTCCAGCACCTGGTCGGGGTTGGACCCGACCTGTCGGCGGAGCAGTACGGCTTCAGAGAGGGCCGCTCAACCGTGGACGCGATCCTTCGCGTGCGAACCCTCTCAAATGAAGCCGTATCACAGGGCGGGGTGGCCTTGGCGGTGTCGCTGGACATCGCCAACGCATTCAATACCTTGCCCTGGTCCGTGATAGGGGGGGCACTCGAGAGACATGGAGTTCCCCCCTACCTCCGCCGGCTGGTCGGCTCCTACTTGGAGGCCAGGTCGGTAGTGTGCACTGGGCACGATGGGACTGTGTACCGGTTTCCGGTCGTATGCGGGGTTCCTCAGGGGTCGGTCCTCGGACCCCTCCTTTGGAATGTCGGGTACGACTGGGTGCTGAGAGGCGCCCTGCTCCCGGGCCTGAGCGTAATTTGTTACGCTGATGACACGTTGGTCATGGCCCGGGGGCAAGACTTTAGAGAGGCTACCCGTCTCGCCACAGCGGGGGTGGCCCTCGTCGTCGGTCGCATTAGGAGATTGGGCCTCGCTGTGGCGCTCAATAAATCCCAGGCCCTGTGGTTCCACAGGGCTCGGGTGACGCCACCTGCAGGGGCCCAGATCGTGGTAGGAGGCGTCCCAATAGAGGTCGGGGTGCGATTGAAGTACCTCGGCCTCATACTGGACAGCCGTTGGACCTTCCGGGCCCACTTTACGGAACTCGTCCCCCGATTGATGAGGACAGCCGGCGCACTGAGCCGGTTGCTTCCGAATGTCGGGGGACCAAACCGTGTCGTGCGCCGCCTCTACGCGGGGGTTCGATGGCCCTGTACGGCGCGCCCGTTTGGGCCGGACCGGGAAACCGGACAGCAACCGTTGTCCGGCTCCTGCACCGGCCGCAGCGCGTCGTAGCTATCAGGGTCATCCGCGGATACCGCACCGTCTCCTTCGAGGCGGCGTGCGTGCTGGCGGGGACGCCGCCCTGGGATCTAGAGGCGGAGGCGCTCGCCGACGACTATCGTTGGCGTTGCGACCTCCGTGCTCTGGGCGTTGTGCGTCCCCTCAGAGCCGCGGTACGGGACCGGAAGGCCCAATCTCGGCGGTCCGTGCTGGAGGCTTGGTCAAGGCGCTTGGCCAACCCCAGCTGGGGTCTAAGGACCGTCGAGGCGATTCGCCCTGTCCTGGAGGACTGGGTGAGTCGCGGCGAGGGACGTCTCACCTTTCGTCTGGTGCAGGTGCTGACCGGGCATGGTTGCTTCGGGAAGTACCTGCATCGGATACAGGTCGAGCCGACGACGAGGTGCCATCATTGCACAAGCGACCTGGACACGGCAGAGCATACGCTCGCTGTCTGCCCCGCATGGGAGGAGCAGCGCCGTGTCCTGGTCGCACAAGTAGGACGGGACTTGTCGTTGCCGGGCGTCGTGGCATCGATGCTCGACGACGACGAGTCCACCATCTCGCAGAAGGAGGCGGCGGGACGGGAGAGGGAGAGCTCTTCCCTCCCCGACCGACCCCGCCGCCGCCGACGTCGAGCAGGGGGCCGGCCTCGGGAGATGTCCCGGGATCTGGCCCCCTAAGAGTACCGGGTCCAACAACACCGGACCCGAGGGGTGCTGCGCTAGGCATCAGCGCGCACCCTCCGTGCCATCTATCCGGGGGATGGCAAGCCGTGCTCCCCGACCCGGGCTGGTCCTGGGCCGGCCTGAGCCGAGGGAGACCCTCCAACACACGGCCCCATCTCGGCGGACTGTAAGGTCCGTCTACCGAGTGAGCCGGTGGTCGTTCTCACCGACGGCTGCCGGTTCGACGTCCGGGGGTGACGGGGCGATACGTGAGCGACAATCGCGAACGCGTCCTGTCACCCCTACATCATCGGATGTCGAGCGTGATTGGCGGGAGGTTTTAGTGCGGTTCGACACCCACATACCCCACTCGCGGGGCGAGTGGAAGTCCGGCGATTTCCTCCCGTCAAAAAAAAAAAAAAAAAAAAAGTACTACCACCAGTCTTCGTTTTCGGGAGTGCTCTGTTTACACGCTGTATATTCTCAAAAGATCTCTTGAATATGGTAATGTATCGAGAAACGACATTCCACTAAGCTGATTGTATTAGAACTGCCATATTTTTGACAAAAATTCAAGATCTTAATATACAGTCGAAACTAAGACATTATTCAAAAGAAAATCATATTATGAACCCTTATATTAGAACTCAATTTCATGTAATTTCTGTAATAAAAACAGAATCCGTAGTATAAAAATACAGCTTCAAATGTTGAACAACTAAAAATACAATATCCCAAATCAATGATGTGAGCAGATGTCCCAATACTTGTAGAGATACATTGTTTTATATTATCTGAATTATTCACCGTCATGTTTTTTTCTGTGAAAAATGGCGGTATTTATCTACGATAGACTTTTGTCTGTTTAAAATTTTGCCTTCTCAATAAAAAGTTCAAGTTTTTTGACTAAACACTCATTCATTCTCATTTTGTTTATGTGCGTAACGCGTCGTGATACCTCACATAACCTCATGCTGGGTTCTGGCCACAACCGGGATTTGCTGAGTGTTAGTGGTTTTAGGTTTAAGTGCGGTTCAACTTCCACAAATCCGAAGATTTTATCCAACTCAAAATATCTATATTTAACACTACACTAGGAGGTAGTAAGTGGTAACCGTCGCTCATGAACCGTACATTGATCATTACTTTATGATAATATAATGTAGTTGTTAACAAATAAAACACGTTTTATCAATATTGCATTAAACACACATATTTTCCGATCGTTAGTGCGGTCAAGCAAAAAATCTAGTCACACACGCTACTTGAACATACATGTATGTATAATATATGAATCATAAGTAACATCATTTTGAGTAATTAACGAATTATTATTAAAAAATAGTCACTTCCAAAGTTTATTCGTGTACAGTATTAGGTACTTGTATATAGTTTTGTTTTTGTACATAATGTACTGTTAATTTAAATTGTTGTCGATAGATGACAGTACTTGTATTTGTAACTCGCGCCACCGAAATGTGTTCCGGTTGATTGACCTGACGTAGTACAAATGAGAATAAGCGCAACGGCTCTCTCCTTCTTGTTTTGTGCTGCACCACCTGGATGCAGCACAAAACAAGAAGGAGAGAGCCGTCGCCGTGTTCCTCGACATGGAGAAGGCGTTCGACCGCGTCTGGCACGAGGGCCTGTTGTATAAGCTGTCTACATCCACTACTCCTCGTAGAGTAGTTAGGGTTGTGGACAGCTTTCTCCAGGACAGGCGCTTCCAGGTCGCGGTCGATGGTGTCCTGTCCTCCGAACATGTCGTAGGAGCCGGCGTCCCCCAGGGTAGCTGCCTATCACCGGTGTGCTACGCGTGGTACACCGACGACATCCCAGTAGCCTTAGGTGCCATGTTGGCACTGTACGCCGACGACGCCGCCATGATCACCACGTCGTTGTCCCCCCCCCCACGCAACGGTGAAAATGCAGCGTGCCCTGGATGCCCTTCCCGTTTGGCTGGAGGACTGGAGACTGAAGGTCAACGTGGCAAAGACTCAGGCAATCTCCGTGGGAGGCGTCAGGCTCCCGCCCCCACTGGTGCTGGCTGGCGAGACGGTCGAATGGGCTCCGAAGGCTAAATACCTCGGAGTCACCATCGATCGCCGCCTCAGCATGTGCTCCTACGTGAGCAATGTGGTCGGACAGTCGCGCGCAGTGCGCGCCATCCTGCACCCCGTGCTCTCGTCTACTCTGCCTCTCCGCGCGAAGCTGGGCGTGTACAAGCTGTACGTGCGCTCGCGCCTCACTTACGCTGCCCCGGCATGGTACGCGCTTGTTAGCGACCATGGCCGAAATACATTGCGTGTCGAGCAATCGCGAGCGCTGCGTACCATTGTTGGTAACCCACGCTTCGTGCGGAACGACGTCATTCTGCGAGATCTGCAGATGGAGAGCCTGGACGACCACATTAGACGCCTGACTGCCTCGATGTTTGCGCGAGCCGATGGAGCGAAGTCCCAGCACCTGCATGGGATAGCGCCATACCGTCGGCCACCATCGCATCGACGAGGACTGCCACGGGACCTTCTCCTCCCACCTGGACCAGACCGCTCCTCACCGCTGGCGGACGGATGATCATCGGGACCAGTTGTCCCGGTGGTTTCGACCTCGCCATAAAGCGGTGGGTTGAAGCCACCACCGGATTCGACGCATCAACCCGGAAAATTCACCACTGGGGCGGCTCGCCGATCACTGGCAGGGCACCCGCCCTGTAGGTTAGATCGCGCCTCTCCAGCGGGCATCTTCTCCAATAAGGAGAATCGCACGAGGAGCCGCAAGACCCGAACCCCCGTGCCCCACCTGTAGTTGCAGGTGGCGAAAGAAGCCACCGACGTAGGCCGTTGCCTAGAGCGGTTACTTCGGGGCCAGCTGCGCTGGCCCGTGAGACGTCCAGTTGTAGAATAAACGTCTTCGCTTGAAGGTGCGTTTTTATTTCAAACCCCTTCGTGAATCGACAATTGTTCGGGAACTCAACAATTCGAGATTATAATTCTGTTGTACCTTTATATTAATAAATACAAAAGATTTAAATCCTAAGTGTATTAGTATTATCAAATTAAACTTGTGGATAAGGTATAAATTACATTAATTTAAGTAAACTCCACCTCTCCTACCACGGTGTACATAAGTAAGAACCATTCACACAGCCACGACTTCTTAGATATACAATTGATGATTCCACACGATTTTAATGCGTCTTTAAAATATATCACTCGCAAAACATACTGGAAATTGAAAATGTATATTTACGTTTTATTTTAATTACAGATGTTTCCACTTAGAAAGTTACTAAAAGATCGTTTTTGCCCCGTTTCATTTCAATTTGGAACAGGCTCTCATCCTTCTCAAAGTCTTAGAAATGTCCTCTGATGTGTACTCTATCCTATTCTCTGGCATTGCAGACCTCATGAGCGACGATAACCAATTACCATTTGGTAAGCCGTAGATTTGTGCAATAAAAGTGTGTTTTACGTTTCGCATTAATTCGAATTTAAATTAATCTAGAATCAAAACTACACTGCAACTATTACGAAGACTTGCAAAATGCGAACAACAACAAACAAACAATACACAAGTAATCGCCTTCATTACATTCATAATCACATTTGCGCAACACCAACTGCACAAATAAAAATCGTTCGCAACGTGCTCTTCTGTGGTTTTCAAAACTTTAAAATTAACATAAACGTACTACTAAATGTGTGATACTTTCGTGCATTGTAAACGGGTTCTTACCACGATAATTAATTAATTGAGTTGTCTCGATATTTCAACGTTGTTGCAACGCCATGATCACGAGAAGACTGGATAGTGCGGGTCGATTTACGAGCAAACAAAACTGTCTACCCTCTAATTGCTAAATACTATTTTAGTAACAAACATGCAGAGATCCAAACAATATTTATCATCTATCTATCAAATGGCATATAGAATAAGTAAATTTATCCTTATACAGAGAGAAAACGGAACATCGATAAAGGAAAAAGCCATATTGTTGAGCCTGATCGATATCTGATGATGTCTTGATAATTCCAAGGGTTCCATAATGGACAGGATTTCTAGGAGGAAAAGAGACCGATTCGAACAAGAAAAATGATTCCATGATTAAATTTAACTAATAATCAAAGATATATTATGGCGTACAAATGACTCCAGTACAAGCTACTTTAAAAAATATATATTTAGAGTAGTATTATAAGTTTATTTTCGAGTAGGTAATATTGTGCAGTATTCATATGTCACTGATTTCTTTCAGAAATGCGTTTCTATCTCGTCATGAGTCCAACTTACACTTTTTCCATTTTTTTTTCTATTTTGTATTCTCTTTAATTTGTTTAAATTTTTAGAATTATATTATAATTTTCATTGATTTTATAAGTATTTTATTTGTAATTCTCATAACACTTTTAATTTAATTATATTTAAACAAGAATGCTGTGTGTATCTATAATAGAAGGATACCATATTAGAAGTTAAGTTATGTAACATAAGTACAACAGTAGTGAATAATATGTAAGCTGTTGATACTCCATTTATAAATAAATATCGCAATACCTCATTTACAAATACGTAGTTTAACCCAAATAAAACTAATTAAAGTATAATTACGCAATACGTAAACTCCACAGACTACTAAAAACTGTGCGAACGAAACCGAAAAAGTCCAAATTAACACATCAGTTTTCATTCTCGCTTACTTTCATACAGTGCACTAAACACACATTGAACATTATTATTTGTTCAACTGATTTACTGAGTAGAAACATGTAGAAAGTACGTTTCTATGTGAATGGCAATTCAAAGCTGCAGTATGTAATGGTACTCCACTTTCTGCCCAAAGAAGAACTGAAGGCAATTCATTTATTTAAACACTCGCGGATAAGTAACCTACCCGCAGTTCCTCAGTCTTCCCGTGATCATGGCGCTTGCAACAGTGTTGGAATATCGGCATCGTTCATTTAATAAAAATCGTGGTAAGAACCCGTTTAGTAATTGTGTAAGTGATGAAGACAATCCAGTCAGGATGGCAAAAATAAGTATTTTCTGAGTCTTGTGCTAAACCTAGATCATGTAAACCACCCTTAAAACGTATTTGTTTAAATGGAATAATACTTTTAGCAATACCTATTCAACTTGCTAAACCATCAATCGGATTGAATATGGCGCTAACACCAACCTTTGATCCAAAATTTCTCAAAAATCAGAATTTAGTTTATTAGTTATCTTGTCGTAATCATATTAGGTGTAATCTCAAGTTTATACACCTATTCAATAATTAAAATAGAACTACCACAGCTTCGGTAGATCTTAAATTAAATGCAAAACTTCTAAGTAAAAGTGATACATCGTATATTTAGCTTGTATCCACAAACAAAGGTATGAAGAACAATGGTAAACCAGGTAACGAAGACGCCAATACATTCTTAAGAATTACCGTAGACTTCATTCATCGGAGCAAACAAAAAACAAAATATTTGAAAACAAAAGAATGTATGTAACCGTGTTCGAACTTGACATAACTGTTAGTGTACTTTTGTCTCTGGTGGGTGAGTGTGGATATCAGCAAAGCTTATAATAATATGGTGGATAAGTGAAGCTCACACTTCCCTTTATTTATAAACTAGATGACCCGCGCAACTTCGTCTGCGTTACAAAGGGGTTAAAAAATTGTAGCCTATATAGGCACGCGCCGCCCGGCGCAAACACCTACGACCCTGCATTTTAAATTTGTAATATCTTCGGTAATATTCACTTAAATTACATGCTGTAAAAAGCATATTGATCTATAATAAATGCACAATTTATTTAAGGTACTTAATTGGATAAGGACTAATGCTGTATTGTTTAAAATCACTTCGTAAATAAAAATTTTTTAGTAAAGAATAAAAATGGTTATGCTGGGTTATCCCTAAGAGATAGACATATACTATCGCGGACTTTTTTGTTGAACTTTTTAAGGCGAACAATACTGTAGTACATTATTTTGGCCTATCTCGTAGGGTTCACCCAGCGTTTGCAATATAAGCGCAAAAAAACGTGCTAATTTGCGACATCACATTAGAAACCTTTAAATTTATCAGTGGTTCTCTACTATATTATGCATTTATTATACATACAAACCTTCCTTAAGAATCACTCTATCTATTAAAAAAACCGCATCAAAATCCGTTGCGTAGTTTTAAAGATCTAAGCATACATACAGACATACAGCGAAAGCGACTTTGTTTTATACTATGTATGTATTGATATTATTTAAAAATCTAGTGTTGTTCTTGTTAATTTTTGATTTACGTGATCTTCATTATAATAAATTTCTGTTAGACAAGTTAGAACCAGGTAGACAGCATGTGTTAAAACAGTGAAATGTAAACTAACTATTCGTAAGGCTATAAAATAGTCTTAAGTTATTATGTCTTAATCCATTATTCCACTTTAGACTGTTTTATCTTCCAAGTCCATTTTGGGTCATTACATAACAAAACAGAAGCCTATAACAACATATAGTATTGTGAGGGCACCTGATTTCAAAATATTAAAAGAGGAAAGGTAGACGTAAGAAAAGATGGATAGGTTGAGTGAAAGATAATTTGCAGCAGACAGGTAACTTCGGCAAGAATAGACCGCATTTTTATGGAATAAGGAATAGAAGAAATGCATGAACACTTCGCAAATAAGACAGACGAAGGTAATTTGTTTTATTATGCAAAAATGCAAGAGTTACTTTGAACAAATATGACATATCTTCGTTTCAAGGTTGCAGTAACCTCTACACTAACAACCTCAATTAAATAATAATATCCAAGCACAGACTCATTAACTTTAGTCTCGCTTTTGTACGATGTTTAGTTCGTGTGCAAGTTATTTTCAATACTATAATCATTAAACACATGTTGTAGATCTTGTAAATTTGTCAATTCCTTGGTAAATATGAATATGTCTCTGCATATATATATATATATATACGTCATGGAATACAACAGACATATAAATTTTAGCTTTCGTTTTCTACTTTTTGTTTATCATTATAAACTTATTCAGACACTCGCGGCCTTCTATAATACTTTCATGCATTTTCAACGGGTTCTTACCACGATATTTAATTAATTGAGTTGTCTCGATATTTCAACGTTGTTGCAAACGTCATGATCACGAGAAGTGGTAAGGACCCGTTGAAAATGCATGAAAGTTTATCATTATTTTTGCCTACATTTATTTAACGTGTCTACACTATCTATATACATTTAAATATGAAATATATTGTTGTGTTATAACCAGTATTGTTTGCTAAACAACACTCATTGAATTCAGTAGCTATACAAAGTTGAATATAAATAAAAACAATGCATGTGTGGACGAATGGGTGGTCAGGTGCATACTTATCCATTGCTTATAGCAAATAGATATCATTTTACAAGTACCGAGTGCTACTGCATCGTTTAAATTCTTTAACGGTCTTTGCTCATGTTCTTTGAAGATCATTATTAATATGATACTTCTGACTTGCGCAGGAGTCAGTTTTCTACAAATAGTTCACGTAATTTTATATATAGAGTATATAACTTGAGAACGTATTGATGATGTTTAAATATATGATGAAAATGTGCTGTTCTTTGAGCATTCATTAATAAAGATCATGTTGTTGTGTCTAGCGCTAATTAAGAATCTTAAGATAGATTATTAGATGCTACTCATATTATTACTTTCTTAAATGGCAGTTACCTTATCAAAAAAGATTGAACTAAAGAGTTTGTAACATCATGAATTTGTCTAAATGATCCGTCTCAAAACACCTCACGTAACGATGCACCTGTCACGAACAAAAAAGCATAACAAAAATATCCCTTAAGCTTCCCCTAACTTCGAACGTTTTATAGTCAACGGAAACATTTACCTTTTAAATAACTGTTTGTAATGCATCCTGGGATCTGTGTACACACATCACTGAACACTAGCACAGCACACAAAAAAACGGTCACACAATGCTTCACAACTAAAACAGGTAGACAGGTTGATAACACGTGCGTCACCCGCGAGCGTCGGTGTTTGACTGGCTGGTTTAAGCAGGGAAGGCATTCGAAGGTACGATGAGTACCTGAGCGTGCGTAGACGCATCTTCACAAGGCTAAGGTCGCTGGGAATTGTGGAAAAATGTGTTGATGGGAACTTTCTGATAGGCTTTAGAAACGGTCGTATAGTTGTTAAATGTATAATTGACAATTGTGGTATGCTGTTATTCACAGTTTTAGGTACTTGTATTATTGTTATTCTTATTATATATATGTTTGTTAATTATTATCTTTGTTTTTTTTTCTTAGAGTTGAACTGTTTATTTTTAGTTTTAGTTTTACTTTTATATACCTACCTAGTTGAGTAAGCTACATTATAATTTTGTGTCCCTTATTTGTGTGTCGAGTAAAGTTTACTTTCTTTCTTTCTTTATATGCTTGGTTAGTTAAGTGTTTTATCACTAGCTGTGAGCTGAAGTGAAGTACCTATATATAACCTAATAACCTATATAACCTAACCTAACCTATAATTAAGTTTGCAGTTGTTTATATTTTAACTATAACATTCTATAGCTATATTTTTTTTTTTTTAGCGGAGGAAATTACCGCGGGGCGGGTGGGGTATGTAGGAGTTGAACCGCACTAAAACCTTTAACCGCTCACACTCAGCATCCGAACCCCGGCTGAGGCCAGAACCCAACACAGGGTTTTGAGGGACGACGCGACGTGCTCTTTCCCGTCGCGCCGTCCCTGGACGCCGAGCAGATACTACTAGTAGAAGTTTGCAGTATGTATCATACGGCGGGTGGGTATCCGGTGATTTCTTCCAACCGAAAAAAAAATAAAAAAGTAGTATCTGCTCATCTTATTTCACCTTCCGATCAGGATAGTCAACAAAGTTAGAATACTTCACTGTTAAGTTTTCAAAGGTGTTCTTCTAATACATCATCAGCCTATAGACGTCCACTGCTGGACAGGCCTCACCCAGACCTCGCCACAATCATATATTCAATTCAAATTAGTTTTAAATACAAGTATGATTACATAGCTATTGACAATTACATGAGTCGTGTGAAACGAGCTCTTCGTACGGACAGGAAAACCATTCGGCATAATTGCCGCCTACATCAGTCTCGAGAATCCAATTGTTCTAGAAAATTCTTAATTAAAAAATCAACTCTGATCAGTCGAATAATGAGGGCAGAAAGCACTATAATTTTTGGTCATTAGGTTATTGAAATCTGAGAAATGTAGTCTCATAAACTAATATTTATAGACCAAATAGTGTATTAGTAACTTCATTTAAGAAATACCCACACATAATGAACGATGCCCTTAGATAAACCGGGGAAACAAAGAAAAACAGTTCTGAGTAGCATAAAAAAGCCCTTTGATGGCTCCGAAAACGACACATAACACATAAGGTGTAGGTAATTTTCAACAGAACTATTGAAAATATATGAATATACTAGCTTTTGCCCGCGACTTCGTTCGCGTGGACTTCACGTTCGTCCCGTCTAGCCCGTCTAGTTCGCGACGTCTATAATATCAGAACAACACATAGGCTAAAATTTTTGAGGTTTCAAATGTGAGGTCGTAAAAATTCGCGACATCTATAATATAGTACTATTATACCGCAATTTTTTTTTTTTTTACGACCTTAGATACCTCAAAAATAGTAGCCTATGTGTTATTCTGATGTATAAGCTATATTGTGATAAAGTTTCATTCAAATCCATTCAGTAGTTTTTACGTGAAAGAGTAACAAACATCCATACAAACTTTCGCCTTTATAATATTTATATATATTAGATTTCGAAGACCGCAAACTGTTTGAGTAATAACGTTGAATGAATACAATGTTCTAAACAATGCAGGAAAAACCCATACATCAGTATTCGGTATTTAGATTGAGTTAATAACTTCGACGTCATTCTTGGATATAATTTATTCATCATAGGTCATATTGTAATTGGGTTTTAAATTCTGGAATAACCATTAATTACTATTACACAGTAATGTTGTACAGTTATTACAACTGCGTGATCAAATCAGAGATGAGGAGAACCATAGAAGGACCAAAGTAACCGACATAGCCCAAAGAATTGCGTCTTTGCAGTGGCAATGGGCAGGCACACATTGTCGAAGAAAGGATGGGGCTAATTTTGTTAAATGAAATTAATCCCAATTTTTTCAATATACGGTGTGTCTATTATTTCGGGATAATGCTCTGTTTGATTAACCTTTCAAATTCATTCAACCAAATTATCCGTGATGATCTAAAAAATACAACAATATTTTGGCATTTGAGTATCTTTGCAATGCCTATTGTTGTATCTGAAAAGTTAGATATTACAGACATAAGCAAGGATTGATACATCATTATAGTGAAATTAATCAACGCCTATAAGTATAAATGTTAGGTTAGTTTTTTTAAACTTAGAACTTTGGTAACCATCCAGGAAATCTGCGGGCAATCCATACTTCTTATCTATAGGAAGATGATCTTACTACATCATAAAGCGATAATGTCATGTTTCTGAAGTTGTTTGGGGTAATCTTAAGATCTACTGAACAGATTTCTGCGTTATCTGTGAATATAATGTGCTATTTTTATATTATTAAAATTAAGTAATGATACCTCCTTTTTAGCGCTGGCACTGTGTTGTTGTAGTAATAATATAAAATCACAAAATCACAAGTATGTACAACCTTCAAATGTAACAGGTTGATACTAGCACGGATAAAATAAGAAGCACGTGACCAATCATACATGTGTAATATATGTCTCAATGAGGAAATATTATATGTGATAGCACACGTACATGTTTACCTATTGTTAAATACTACTGCAATAACATGAATTAATGTTTGATTATTTAATAATGAATCACTGTGTTGCTGCTAAGGGCGACTCTCGGGAACGGCTAATTTATTTTTTAAATTCTGTATATCTCTATAACTCATTTATTCACTTATTTTTTACATTCTATTTTTAAAAAACAATTTACAAGAAAATAAAATTTAAAAATACAATATAAAAAACAGAGGGTCACCGCAAGCGGAGTCTACGACCCAAACCATCAGCGGTCAGAACTCAAGAGAGAGGAACCTCCTCACAATACGCGCCGTGTCAAGAACGACCGCCTTCTGAATCAGGCCCTTTACCCAGCCGGGGAGCGAAAGCTTCTCTAGATGACGGTCGAAGCTTTTCGCTATTAGACCGTGCACAGATACAACGATCAGAACAATCATACATAATAAAAATTAGAGAAGGTTGTGTAAGAAAATGTATAAATGCCTATTTTTATTGTTTCCGTCTAATGTGGCGCAGACGAAGTTGCGTTGCGTTGGTTACAAGTTTAATCTGTCTGTATCTGTCTGTACCAACCCATTGCTGCCCACTGTTGGTTTCCTCAAGAAGAGGACTAGTTTGATAAAAATCTTTATTTATTTAATTATTATTACACAAAACAGAACTATTAAAACTATTTTTGCTTAAATTAATTTAAGCAAAAATAAATTTAATAAAACCAGCAACGTAAGAAAACTCACATATTAATAAGATTTTTCCACAATTATCCAAATCATGGACACCGAATATCATTAATGTAAAAGTAAATTACTTTTTGTTCTATTCCAATCGACCGGGCCGCGCAAATAATAACGCGACGGCATTGCGAGTAGGTACTGTTTGAACCCCTTTGTAACGCAGACGAAGTCGCTCGGGTCAGCTAGTAATGTTATGAAAAGACATGCCCGCGAAGTTTATGTCGCCACTTCACAGCACGAAAGCTAATTTTTGGAACTACTTACTAATAGTTTTGACTTTCATAATCCACATCTAATTGCAAATTAATGATTGTTCAACTAAACCTTCTTTAAACTTACAAATGATTAAAAATGTCCAACCATTCGACTATGGAATGAGCTCCCCTCCTCGGTATTCCCTGAGCGCTATGACTTGTTCTTCTTCAAACGAGGCTTGAGGAGGGTCCTTAAAGTTAGGTCGTAGGTAGCGACCCTCAGTGTCCCCTGACATTGCAGAGGTTCATGAGCGACGGTAACCACTTCCTATCAGATGGGCCGTTGGCTCGTCTGCCTACATGGCAATAAAAAAAAGACTTTCTTTAAACTTACAAATGATTAAAAAGTAATGAAAATACGATACAGGCAGTTCGCGTTTCAAGTAACGTAAGCCTTGAACCTTGACTGGCGGTATCAATGTTACTCTCCAATCCACTCTTTCATTTACTAAGGTCGTTCTAACGGTAATACATTACTACTTTTAGCCTGCTTCCTGTTTCAATGACTAATATTGAATTAATTGACAGCAATGGTAGATACAAGTTTCGGTAAAGATAGTGTTATCAATTTTGATATTTATTAGAATATTATTTCGCTGTTTTATTTTGTAGTACCCCTTGGGGAGCCCAAGCGGGGATTTCGGGATTTACTACAGCGCGGCAGATTAATATACAGGGGGTACCTTGTACCCGGTTAAGTACCTCCACAAAATATGAGGCCCATTTCTAAGGCCGCCCGTGAAGGATACAGGATCAGTTTAGTAAAAAAAAATGACCATCAGAAATTCTCGAGCGCGTCAGATTAAGGTAGAGTGAGTTAATTACATCCTGAAAAGTGTATATTTCACTAGTCTGACAATTGATATTATCTCAGTGTAAGACAGCTATAGTACTCATCTGATTTAACGAGTACGGTCTATAGTAATACAAAGCAAACAAAAATAATAATGGCAATTAACTTATTATTTGATCAAAGCATTCAAGAATTCCTAATTTAAAAAAGTAATCTAATCAGTACACTAATGACTAATGCGGACAAAAAGTAAACAGGTTACAACAGTTTTTATCATCTACGATTCAATACAGTCCACTTACCTATTCTCTCCTGGCCCCAACTTGTTGTTCTCAATGACAGCAGTCGCCCTGATCCTGTGATCGGGCTGATCCAACAGTTTCTCACTACGGCCGTTGTTCAAGTGCTCACGGGCCACACTGTACGCATCACTTATCACTTCACTCACAACACTTTCACTCAAATCTTTATCACTAAGTTCCTTTTTCTCACTTAAATCGTTTTCGTGTTTTTCTTTTTCTTCTTCCTTTATTTCATCAATACCGTTCGTGATGACCGGTGTTGGTTTCGATTGGAGCGCTTTCGGTTGGGATTTTGGTGAAGATATTATGGGTTTGCTTTCCAAGGCTCCGTTTTCGTTTATAGACGTCACGTAAACGGTTGAATTGGCTATGTACCCGTTCAGTTCTTGCTTCTCTGGTTGAGTTCGTTTTCTTTTGTTTAACTGGAAAATATTGTGGTTATGTTATAAAGGTTCCGTGAGTCTCGGAAAAGTTAGGACTTGAAATGCTAGTTTAATTAAACGTGTAGTGACAGCTTTGGACATTAAAATTTTTTTCGGGTATTGGCCCACCTCTCACTCCCACCACTGTAACTCCTGTGTAGCCAGGATCCACAGCGGCGACCATCGTAATGACTCTGAGCAGTGAAGCCCAGGAAAACCCGAGGGAAAGCTAACTTATCTTAGAGCCCGCAACGAATTTAATCAGAAGATGATAGAAGGAGTAGAAAAAACATGAGTTTCGACTTCCCTTCTCGCAAAAGCGGGAGACAATAAAATAACATTGAAAGATGCATTACGCCAGAATTGAGAAAAGCACCACGGACATTTTATTAAATTTATTAGGCCTATGCGGTGAGCTGTTGTACTATTTAGGATGCCAATAATAGGTATGGCAAAAACGTTTGAATGCACGGAAATTTAAATTACATTAAAATTATAAACATTACTTTTATATTAAGACAGACAAGAAAATTATAAAACAATACTATTGTGACTACAAAAAACTTTACAAAAAAACTCAGCCCACATGTTAACTATCATTTTTTGTGTAAAAAATTGATTTCGTAATGTATGAATTTCGATACATCTTGATTCCACTTGACCTTATGTTCTGAAGAGCTTGAAGTGTACAAAAAGTAATAGTCAATGTTCTTTTAACATTTGAAAACGTGAATTTTTTGTGGCAATGCTACAAATTGTTGAAGGTTTTTTAATAATATTCGTTATGTGTCCACAACTCGCAAGCATGGTTAACTTTTTTTACTCTACTGAGGAGTCCTGAGCCCAGCAGTGGTTTGTTACAGTACATGTACAAAGAATAGGTAAGGTCATCTCTCACTCCCACCGCTGGAACTCCTGTGTATCACATCGTAATCTCACACAACATGGCAGCGCTGCTCAGATTGCACCTGCGGGTTTTCCGACAGCAATAGCTGAGCTACTACCCTTTGCCTTAATGTCTTATTATTCTCAGTAGGTTGTTTAATCTAGTCTAGTCTGTGTTATGACAATAAATGGTGTTATTTATTTATTTAACTACAGCGGCGACCATCGTAATGACTGTGCAGTGCAGCCCAGGAACCTAATTGAATGAAGGTGTTCCAACTTACCTCTACAGAGAGTTTAGACATGTCAACGGGGGTGATCCGTTTGAGAGCCGACAGCCGCTGGAGCCGCTGCCGAGCCTGCTCCTCCACGGCGATGAGGAACGCATCTTGGATTATATTGTGACCGATGTCTGACACTGAAAATAATGGACATATGTTATATATGTTACGAGATGACCAACGGAAGGAAGGTCTATGATAGGTACACACAGGCTTTAGATAATTTAATTATGATATTGGGCATTCAAAAATAATTTAGATCCCTTTTAGCAAAGAATTTTCGAAATCGGTTCAGTAGATCTAAAGGTATCCTCTACATCGTCACAAAGATTATGGTATTAATTCTTTGTAATATTAGTAAAAAATATTGATCGACTTCCAGAATTGAAAATGGAAGATTCAGAAGTTATTCAATTGGAATGTATTTTTTACAATACCTAAAAGTAAAAAAGCTTAGTTTTAGTACCATAAAAACAATATCATTTTTCGAAATCGATTGAAATCTTTTCTATAATTTTTATGCAATTTTTTTTATGTTTAAAAAATTGACAACACACATCATGCATCGCATTCTTTAGCTAAACGTTTCCCATTAAAACAAAGTCGGCGCAATATATTTTTTCTCACCATTTACTCCAACACAAGTCATCATTCCTTTCATTTACGTATCATCAACACACCTACCTAAAACCATAGAATTATTAAATCTGGAATCAACATCACGAACAACAGAATGAAGCCAATTTAAAGCGCACCGATCGCGCGTAACAACACGATATTTTGATTCAACGTCAGAAATAACAAAGTGAAATTTTAAAGAACTTATATGTATGTAATATTTTATTAGTGTGTTAAACGAATTGAGTGTCATCGGTACACTAACGCCAGAATATCGTGTAGTTACGTGCGATCGGTAGGGGGCGGCGCGACGGGAAAGAGTGCCTCGGGCGTAACGCGTCGCGCCGTCCCTCATAACCCCGTGCTGGGTTCTGGCCTCAGCCGGGATTCGGACGCTGAGTGTGAGCGGTTGGAGGTTTTAGTGCGGTTGAACTCCCACATACCCCGCCCGCGGGGCGGGCGGGTATCCGGTGATTTCCTCCAACTAAAAAAAACGTGCGATCGGTGCACTTTAAATTGGCTTCATTCTGTTGTTCACGATGTTGATTCCAGATGTAATAATTCTATGCCTAAAACTCAGCCCAGTAAAAACATTACATAACTCACACCAAGGGACCGGAGATTAAGGATGCCCTCAAGTGCATTTAGTGGTCTCTCAAGCGTTCAATTTTTAACAGGCACTCAAAAATGTACGCGATCCCTGAGAACTCATAATCTGGGCTCCGGTAGGTGCCCGGGGCATAAAATATTTAACAAGTCCGGGATTTCTCCCTTAAATTATGAGTACGTAAAACCGAGAACTCCGCGCTAAGTGGATTAAAATCTTTCAAGTGGTAGCAAAAAACTTTGAAATACATGTTGTTAAGAAAGGTTTTTTTGCTAGATAGTTAAACGAGCTTATACTGATGGTAAGCGGTTACCGTCGCTCATGAAATTATAAATATGTCGCCTTAAAATAAGTAAGTAAAAGTTTTATAATGGATTCTTGTAGCCACAGGTTCCTGTAGAAAGTGGAACTAGGTCAGGACTACACAGGAATAAATTACACGGCACACGAGGAGCCTTTCCACTGCGCAAACTATTTTACGTTAAATTCTGCATTCGGTGTGAATTAAATTATAGTTTGAAGTATATTTGTATATAAATGTCGTGTATACCTGTAATAGGCAGTCATATAAGATATGTTATCATGTAACTTACACATATGTATAAGCCTTTTATGTCTGCTGTTGGTGTACCTAAATAAATAAATACATATATTTTTGAGAAATGTTTTAGTTGGTGTTGTTGGTGGTGTTGCAATAAAAGTTGGTGGGTAAGCGCAACGTGGGTAGATCTCCCACAAGATGGACTGATGACCTAATCAAGTCAAGATCGCGGGAGGTCACTGGATGCAGACAACGCAGGACTGGTCGTTGTGGCGAGGTTTGGCTTCTATAACCTGATGATGATGATAGAACTTTCGTAAACAATGAGAAGGATGATTCGTCAAGGTTTCTTTTAAAAACGAAGGAAACTAAATATTTCGTACAAAAATTAAACCCAGAATGACCTATGTTCCCCCAAACTTCCCAGTGGACGTCTATAAGCTGATGATGATGATGATGATAATTTAAACACTACTTGCTTGTGACATTGCTATATTTTATTCAGTACTAAACCATTATGTACTAATTAGGTTGGGTTTCCTAATCCTTAGTGTTCCCGGACCTGATAATGCTAGCACACTAAGCATTCACTACCTGCCTCCATAAGCTACCTTTGAAGAAGATGACATTAGTCACAGTGGCTTTTCATAGTTCTTTTGCTATACGACGTCAAACGGGGAAAAAATAAATTTCATAAATACAGTCCACTCAGTAATCTCTTTGTAAAATCACCTCAACTCTTGATCATGTTCTTTCGGCTTTTTTTTGTTTTTTTTATTGCAAGATAGATAAACAAGCCTACGGCCCACCCGATGGTAAGCGGTCACCGTCACCTATTAACCTCTGCAATGCCAGGGCAAAGAGAGGCCGTTATCTATCGCCTACCCATACAGGACTTTTCTTAAGCCTCGTTTAAAGAGGGACATGTCGTAGCGCTCCGGGAACACCGCGGACGGGAGTCCATTCCAAATCGGAATGGTACGGGGCAAAAATGATCTTCTGAACTGAACTGTGGAAGAGCGCAGCGGTTCCAAGTAAAGGTGGTGAACCTTTCCCCTGCGGCGTGTGGTGCGATGGTAAAAAGGGGATGAAGAAATCATCTCAAAGAGTTCCTCAGAGCATTCCCCATACTTTACCTAACCTGTAATTTGACTACAAACCAACAATGAAAATTTTCCTCGTATACCAGCCCATAATCAAGTGATTGTTAATTCAGGTTCATCTACATAGAATCATAAATTAATATTCTGAAAGCGAGCGAGCATTCCTTAAGGTGACGTGACTCAATGTTGCGCAAACGACGTTATTGTGCAGCCTACTCGCAAATTGTTTAACACTAACAAGTTATTGGAGAATTATCTGAGATAAATTTCTTTAAACACTCGCGGTTATCTACATCACTTAAACTATTAGGTACTAGTAATTTTATTAATACTATTAATTTCAGCGCTGTTTCAAGCGCCATGATCACGGGAAGACTGAAGAACTGCGGGCAGGTCATTTAAGAGCAGACAAATCTGTCTACCCTCTTTCTCGTTCGTTTGCCGGTACCACTGGAACTTGAACTCACATTTCGACATATCACACTGACAGTATCGGCTGCCGTCTCAAAATATCGGGACTTCTCAAATAAAAATAATCGTGGTAAGAACCCGTTTAGTAATAGTTTAAATTAACTGAGATATTGTGAGGTTCATAGCTGAGGTGTGTAGAGAAAACGCATTGCACCATCCTCATCTAAATAAGATGAGATATAACGAAAGAAGAGGTTGATTGCTGTTACATAAAGCTTTGGTTCCTGATCTCTACTGGATACTTTATCCAAGTTCTTGATGTCTAATTCTGTTAAATCCATGGTCTTTGTGGAAGCCAATTGACCTACAGTTTGACTAAGTTGAACAGTGTCCAGACGACAGTTGAAAAAGATGACAACTAGTCTGGCCAAACTCGGCCTCATATTCATCTATCAATGATAAAAATATTAATATTCCGCAAGAATACATTCTTACATCATCATCATCAGCCTATAAACCTCCACTTCGCGACAGCGGCCGAACCGCATTCTTACAAACATTCTCATTTAAAATTATAATTCTTGTCTTTCCTCAATAGGATGTAGAATTAGTAGTAATACCTAGTAGAATATCACTCGTATTGGAACGAAGTTCCTTATCGCGCGTTATCGAAAAGGGGGCTAGACGGAAAAAATTCTTACGAAAAGTTGTCACGACACTTATTTTGTTTTAGATGATTATCGCTAGATGGCGCTGTGATCAATTTTTTTTTAAACACGTTCCTTATTTTTGTTTTAGATGACTCTCTCAGATTTTTTTGTGTCATGAAGAGATCTATGGCAAGTTCCGTCTTCTTACGAGACACATTTTACGGCCTAAGAAAGTTCTAAAACATTTCTCACTCATTCGTAGCATCACAAAAACTGTTCATAAATCGAAGAAAACGTGAATGCGACAAAAAGTCCGTTAACAATCAATAATTACGGTTGGATAATACTCAGATCTGTACGTTTTCTAATGTTGGCATCTTGCGAAACTCCGGATGTGAATCGGTCACACTCTCAAGAGCATTAGCCTAATAAGACCAGTCTCAGGTGAAACGTATTCCTTGAGAAATTTAAATAAGTAAATACTAAGCTAGTACTCTGTTTTATTGCCATGTAGGCATGAAAGTCGTGGTGGCCGAGTGGTCGAAGCGTTTCCTTCCGAACGGGAGGTCGCGGATTCAAATCCGGCCGGCTTGTACATCTAAATCTAAATGTGAAAAAGATTTATGTGCAATTTTTCACAACACCACTGGCTAAAAACGGTGAAGGAAAACATCGTGAGGAAACCTGCATGCCGGAAAAGGGTTCTAAAAATCCTTTGAAGATATGTGAAGTCCCCCATCCGCACTGGGCAAGCGTGGTGGACTATGCCTAATCCCTCTTCTGAGGAGACCTGAGCCCAACAGTGGGCAGTAATGGGTTAGTACAGAGAGTACAGGCATATAAACAAACAGGACTATCTCTTCGTGGTTTCTGTCGATCATAGACTTTTTTTGACAAATGGTAGTTCGTTAATTATAAACCTTGAATCCAAGTATGGGTCCTGTGGGAGATCATTTTAGGAGTTAATGAATGATTGGAGAATTATCTCGTTTCAAAAAATATATATTAAAATCAATGAAAACTCGAAGGTAGCTTGACTTGGACTAACTACAATAAAAACTGGCATTTAAGAAAAAACAATTCAATATAAAGTCTTTCAAATACGCATGCCAAACAAGCGTACCAAATAAGTAAAATAATGTTGACAACTTACAAAACACCGAAAAATCCTGTATCTGGGGTTGCTACAGCAATACCAAAGTAACAGAGAATAAAATATCACAACCATTAAGCATTCAGTTACATATATTACGACGATTCCAGCACCAGATCGCTGGAGAACTTCCCACGGGTGAACTAAAACCTTATTTACAACCCTCTTGAGTGCAACCCCTACTTATCATGGCCGTTGTAAAAATGAGAAATGTGAAAGTTCTTTATTTCATGTAAATTGATTCTAAATTATTTGCGCTTTGATCTTGCTGTTTTGAGACCTATGGAGACTTAAGAAAACTCCCAACTATTGGCTTTCACATCTTTATTTTTGTTGAGTAAGGAACAATATATTAAATTAAAAATGCCCGTTGAGTTTCTTGCGCCGGTTCTTCTCAGGACGGAGGCGTAATTTTAGCGAACTGGTGGTAGAATTTTTGATTTTATTTTTGACTTTCAAAATGTATTTGTGTCCACATCTACTTTGAAATAAATGATTTGACTTTGACTTTGAACTACTTTTTATCAGAGTTCAGTACATAATTATAGGTTCTTCTTCTTATTTCTGGTTACTTATCATCCGGTTTTAGAATGCAGTTTTTAAGGGGGATCCTTTATGAAGTTTATGGCCAGTTGACGGTAGAAAGAGATCTCATTGTTATTAGATATTTTCTGCCATGTCAACAAACTTATTCAGCACTTAGCATCAAGTCGGCAAATGTCTTATAACAATGCACGCTGACATTAGAGTTGGCTGATTACACTCTGTTTGTTAAATTCACTATTACACAACTTCTTCGAAACTTCACTCTATTGATTCCAGGTGTACCTACATCCATGTTTAAAAGTGCCAAAACTTCGTGAATTTAATTGAATATCCAACTTTTTCCTACTCATAAGTATCTGCGGCTTTGGTTACCTTACTTTGGAACAATTCGGCTCCTTCTGGTCAGTGTGTCAGGTAAAGTTGGACACCTGTCAGATCTGGTGAGTTCTGGTAATTGGATTAGAACTCAGTCCCGTGGGAAACAAGTTTCATATAACTCGACTCACTGTGGTGTAATTATCTGGAGGTATTAGCAGAATTAAGATGTCAGAAACATTTTTTGGTTATGTTGGTACATGTTTATCTTGTTTGCATTGTGAAAGGGTGAAAGGGTTCTCACCACGATATTTAATTAATTGCAAACGTCATGATCACGAGGAGACTGGATACTGCGGGTCGATTTACGAGCAACCAAATCAAAAGCTACAAAGCGACTGCATCCCTTCAAAGAGTCGGCGTTGGCGAGGGCCGAATCCACAATAACTTTAGTGGGTACAATATACAATCAAACTACTAGTAAGTAGTACCTACCAAGCTCTTAACCATTTTAAGACTAAGCTAAGAGAGAAAAGCTTGTAAAATAAACTCTATTTTCTCAAAATTAAGATTCAAAATTAGGCCGTATTCGAGGTACGACCAAGATAAAGAATATTAATTGCAAGTTGTAGAACACGTACCGATGTGTCCGACATCTGTCTACGTGTGACGTAACGGTACTGTGCTCTGATCACGCGAGATTGTGCACACAGCACAGTAGGTACAGAGAAGGTAAATACAGATAGGTTTATGAAAGCAACACCATCTGGCAATGGTATGGGTTTGCCTTCTCAAAACTTTTTAAAGATTATATATCTAAAAACCTTAGGTACTGACTACTTAACTCAATAACTAAAATAATGATAAAGCCCAATCTAATTATGAAACAGGTCACCATCAACTGTGGTACTCGTAGTAAGCCAAGCCTGCGTTGTGAGCTTCTTGTACGATCTCCATTGATTTTAACTGCGATTAAAATACCTAAAAATTGCTTTGTCCTCATTAAGATTTTCTTTCCTCATTAAGATAGATTCCTTAGAACCTCGGGCCACGGCTCAAATGTCGTCCTGACACAGCAGAGGTCATGAGAGGTCCACGTCCAAAAATAATCACGTGCAAGTAATAAATAAAACTCGGAAAAATACACTTTTAGGAAACAGTTTTTAAACTGTTTTATGTATATGCAGACAAGACGACAAACACAAACAACACAAGGCTTTTGGGCCCAACATGGCAACATAAACCCTAAAAAATTAATTACCTAAAGGGCCGCTCAAGGATGAGTGATTATCATGACTCAGCTAATGTCGACTCAGAGTTGCCTTCTCGCCAAGGATTTCTTTTAGATTAGTTCTGAAGACGTGTCATAGTTCGATATTGCGATGGTTGATTTCTGTGCCGTAATCTCTGAACTCAACGAAAAGGATAAACTGGGCTTTAATGGATATTGCGATTGTTATGACCCAGAAAATAGCTGAATGATATTGTAAAATACAGACTCGTTCTTATGGACCGGAAATTGTGTTTTTATTTAATGCGCAACGCCTAGCAACTCATAATGCAATTTTATATTAAGTTCGAGATTATCAAGCAGTGTGCCTTATGATATGATTAATAATTGAAATGAATAGATTCAAAATTCGACAAATGCTTCATAATTTGTGAGAACAATGATTAACACAACCTTGCGTGACCTTGCGCACCCTACACCTAGCTGACGAGCGTGACAATCGTTTTACATGAATTTCAGACACCTTTTACAGTTGCCTACAAATTCAAAGCATAAAGTCAAGTATAGCGTTAGCTAAGCTTCAGGTTTGAGAAACACTAATAATCGTCCCTTAATCTATATAGGAATGTGTCTTCTGTACAACATGTTTGTTGTGTCGGAACATGCAACGATTCGTCACGTAACTGTGTTCATTGTTTCACACAAAACAATTGCACTCCCAAATAAGAAGACGTGGAAGAAACTCGAGATGATGTGGTTTAGAAGCTTGGCACATGTAGGGTTGCCAGGTCCTCAGACGCAAAAGCCGGACAGACTTGTGAGTTTGTCCTGACATTTAGGTAAAAAATCTGGACATTTTGTTTTTTTTGTCAATTTTTTTTACAAAGTGTAAAACTATTTTTTTTTTGTCCTAACATTCGGTCGAAAAATCCGGACGCCTCACATTTTTACTCGATCGGCGTGATTCAATCTCGATACGCGCGCGAATTTCGAAATTGAAAAATCCTACATAAATCCTAACAGGCCGGATTATTTTGGCCGGACAAGCAATCAAAAATCCTACGTATGTCCTGCTTTATCCTAACACCTGGCAACCCTAGGCACATGTATATTTTGGGTTTGAAATGGTTATTTTACTAGCCTTTTAAAGTTCTGTAGTTGAAATTAAGAACGTTTAAAGTTTCACTATGCCCGTTCTTCGTATTTTCCAAAATTTCAACTCAATCAAAAACCGAGAAGATGGCCGGATTCAAATAGAAAATTTTACCCGAACTCACATAGTTATACATCCAGTGCAAATTTAACGAAAGCTTTTAAAACTCCAAGTTGGTATTAATACTCAAATCACCGAACATCTTCCGAACAATATCGCAAGTATTAGTCAACCATTTTGTAACAAATGAAATCTCGTCACATACTTACAAAGCAATTTTACCCTCACGTTAAAAAATGCAACAAAAACTCTTGACCCGTAATTTTATAACTTATATTATTGAACTTGGCTCGGAGTTAAGTCAAGGTTAGTTTTTGTGACCATTGCCTTATGTGCGATGCTTGGTTTTTCATTGTAGGTTTTTTTTATTTGTGTCCTATTCGATGTATTGTAAAACGTAAATACGTATAATATATTAAATTTAAATGTTAAGTCACACTAATCATCTTTTATCTTAGCAAATTATTAAATTAAATTATAATTAAATTCAGGACTAGGTATTAAAATAACTAATGCTGCGAGTACTCGTTTGATATTATTTACTACTTATAAGACTTACTTAATATTTTTAGGTTTCAGCTGAAAATCAGTGCTTTTGGTCTTCTTTGAGACCATAAGCTTTTGCTGAGCTGAAACCTATTCGCACGCCACTGGACAAGCCTCTATCTTGTTAAGTTTTATTTATTTTTTTTACTTTTTTGTACCTGGTTTACTTAAATAAATATTATACTGTTATAAATGTTATAATAATATGAATGTCGTCTATGTGCGTGTTGAATAAATGCCTTTTCTTTCTTTAATTCTAAAAAATGTAGTGTTCTTAACATCTCAGCAAACGTGCATTTTTCCTTACGTAAATAATATATTACGAGATTTCTCTCTACAACCCTTCGTGTAATTATTTTCTCTTGTTCCTTTATTTCTTGTTCTGCAATATATTTACTAATTAGAATAATCAATGAAACTAGATTAAGAAGTTAATCTAATATATAAAATTCTCGTGTCAGTTTTCGTAGCCATAATCCTCCGAAACGGCTTGACCGATTTTGATGAAATTTTTTGTGCTTATACGGTATCTATGAGAATCGGCCAACATCATTTTTCATCCTCCTAAATGTTAGGGGTAGTCCAGCCCAAAATTTTTTTTTTACGAAGTTGCGCGGGTCAGCTAGTAGAATATATTTTGCTAATGTGTTAGAAGCATAGATCCAGATATTTCGGTACAAACTATGAGATCAACTTTAGCCAAACTTTGTCCTTTATCCAAAAGCTTCCCAATAAGCTTTCACTACTTTTGGAACGAAGTTCCTTATCGCGCGTTGTGAAAGGGGGATAGACGGAATTTTTTTTTACGAAAAGTTGCCACGACACTTTTGTTTTAGATGATTATCCCTAGATGGCGCTGTGATCAAAATCTTTTAAAACACGTTCCTTATTTTGTTTTAGATGATTATCGCTAGATGGCGCTGTGATCGAAATCTTTTCAAACACGTTCCTTATCGCGCGTTACGAAAGGAAATATTTTTTATAATATATCTTTTAATTGAAAGGAACTTCGTTCTATTCGGGTGTCCCATGACACCTCTCAAGTTTTTTTAACTGTATTCGGGATATTAAAAGATTCTTATCCTTATTTACGTGTTTCTTTTACTTTAAATATAATCTGTATTCTGTGCCTTTCATAAATTAGGCACTCGAAGACCTTAGTTGCGCTCAAAGGTTTTTAAAATGCACTGATAAATATCAGTCTTTTGCTCTCAAAAGACATCATAAAACCCATTAGACATTTCAGATATCCTGATACAATTGATGATGATGAATTAAAAGACACGACTGCTGCTACTGCGGTTTTTAACACTGTATTAAGAAGATCCAAGCACAGAAATGTGCATTAATGAGATTATTGGAATAGATATTGAACATTAACGTACCCAAACTCTACTGACTCAGGTTCTAACTTTGTTTTATTTCTTTGATTGATAGAGAGTTCTCCATGTTTCAAAATTCAATCTATTACAGGTAATAATTAATTGGTGTTTTTTTTTTGGTACCTGTACCAACCCAGTACTGCCCACTGTTGGGCTCAGGTCTCCTCAGAAGAGGGATTAGGCATAGTCCACCACGCTTGCCTAGTGCGGATTGGGGACTTCACATATCTTCAAAGGATTTTTAGAACCCTTTTCCGATATGCAGGTTTCCTCGCGATGTTTTCCTTCACCGTTTTTAGCCAGTGGTGTTGTGAAAAATTGCACATAATTTTTTTTCACATTTAGATTTAGAGGTACCTACAAGCCGGCCGGATTTGAAACCGCGACCTCCCGTTCGGAAGGACGCGCTTCGACCACTCGGCCACCACGACTTTTTTGGTACAATAAAGTATATTCTATTTTATTCTAATATGCTACACACAACTTCGTAGTATTCTATAGATGTGTTTACATAATATAACCTATACCCACGGTTTTGTCACATTATATCTGTAGCACCTTTCTCTCGAACTTTTGAAATTTCACTTTAAATTCTTAGTTCGTTCCGGAATGCCGGGAATTCGTTTCCGAAAATTTATACATCGAGTTGAAATTTAGAAAATGTGGGGTGCTGCGAAGCGTCATTTTCTACTTAAGATTTTATTTTATCTTTTTAAATCAATAAACAGGAGTAACGAGGTTATTTTCGTAAAATTTACAAGCTTGAACTATATCAATGAAGAAACCGAAATGTAGGTGATTATATAGTTTTTCTGTATGATATTATTTATGGATGTTTTATTGAAATTGGTTGTTTTGTTTTAGGAGTTCTGCAATGTTCAGATTAGTTTGTCGGGTATTGTTTAGGTAAAAAATTCTTGCAGTGTTATCATTGAGTTTGCAGATATGTTATTTTTCTTCTATATTATTTTACTAGCTTTTGCCCGCGACATCGTTCGCGTGGACTTCAGGTTCGTCCCGTATTATCAAAAATTGTAGCCTATGTGTTATTCTGATGTATAAGCTATATTGTGGTAAAGTTTCATTAAAATCGATTCAGTAGTTTTTACGTGAAAGAGTAACAAACATACATCCATACATCCATACTTACAAACTTTCGCCTTTATAATATATATTAGATTTTACTATTCGTCATACTCGTTTCTAGTTACCTGTGTATACTTATGGTAAACTACGAAATTGGGTCTAACTTTTTTTTGGAAATGCTCTGTTTACTATTCTTTTACTGAACTTCATTTAAGGTTTCCCGCCCATTTATTTACCTTCTTATTTATTTAATCCTATTCGGAATAGAAGCAAAAACACAAATAAAAATGTTTTCCTTGTATCTTTTTAAGATGAACAGGCCTTCCAAGTAAAGAAACCATTGAAATTCTTCGGCTAGTCAATTCAAAGAAAAAAATAAAATAGAGATACTCTACGTATTTCAGCGCAAAACTTGTTTGATAATTCTTTAAAACCAGTCTCTCGCGCTCGAACCGGTATTACCAGTAGTAATATTTTCGAAATGATACTCTCTTGTACGCCTATGAAGATATTTAATACATTTCTATACACACCTATTTTTAATTCATTATTTTTTACGACTTTTTGCAAGTAAAGATAACGCAATCATTAGTCTATGCATGACTCACGATTGTAATTTACACTCTATAACGTTGCTCAGCTTACCAATAAGTGGTCAGAATGATGATCTGACTATCTAGATTCTGTCCAGGCGATGGGAAAAGGGCAAAGCCTTCAAACGGGAAAAGTTCAATCACCTCGCACTAAGAATTCAGCCACCAACAAAACTTTCTCTGCACCACACAGTTGCTACACTAAAGAGGTCGACATCGACACACGTAGTGTTGTTTAAACAGGTCGTACGTTAACCAAAACACATGTAATTTGTTGTTAAATATTATTGAAACTGTTGAAAACACTGATACGTTTGGTTCAGACGCGGCTACCATCGGAAACTTGCGAGTTCATGTTCCCTCTCTGTCGCACCGTACGAACTCTGGGTTGCCACTTATGGGATTTGGATTTCCTTATTGGAACTTACTTTTGTTGGTTTTCGACTTTCGTGCGATATCTTTTAAGCTTATAGTTTCGCTACCCTTTTCTTGATCTTTATTAAGATAAATATCGCCGTCTACTGCTTTTATCAGTGTGGCAATGTTTTTCTTGTCAACTTTAACAGTAGTTTGTATATCAACCAAATCTATAGTAACAAAATTTGAAGAGTTGATCTGTTGATTTTTGAAATGGATCAACCCACAAACAGAACGAAATGAAGAAATATTTTAGTTTCTAATAGGTTTATCGAGCCAAGAGCAATCAAAATGCTACAAAATCAGTTAAAGTAGAGGTAATAGACTACGATTACTAGATCAAGAAAATATATAGATAGAAAATTCTTTATTGTAACACCACATAGTAATACAATTTAAAATATGGCAGAACACCAATGTAATTTAAAAACGTATAAAATAATCAATATATTACATAGCAAAACCTTATAAACATAGCCTCTATTATTTATTTATTTAATACTTTATTGTACACCAGGTAAAGAAAATTACAGTGACTTATAGTAATTAAAAAATAAGCACAAAAGGCGAGCTTAACTCAAAAATGAGTTTTCTACCAGCAAACCTAAACCTAAAAAAAACATATATGGCATCGTACAGACCTCTATGTCCTTATCTTCAGTATTGCATTCAAGGCAAGCAATTAGTGACTAATCAAAGTTCACAGTCTGTCCCGAGCCACGCTTGGGAGCAATCTCTATTAAGAGACGGATCTGCGTAATTATACCTTGTCGCTTGGACTGTGGGATAAGTTGTATGCATGAACGCGTATTTGCACTGAATGCGTAATTGCGTCTATCGAGAATTGAGATATTCAATTTCCCAGCTGCGTTACTGATCTCAGTGCAGTTTAGACCAGAAAATTACAATATACTGATGTTATTGTCGTTGCTAAAGCATTTGATCATACAAAATATTAAGCAATTTGTACATTTGGCGATGAAAAAACTTGAGAGGTGTCATGGGACACCCGAATAGAACGAAGTTCCTTTCGATTAAAAGATATCTAATATTTTTTTTCCTAACGTAACGCGCGATAAGGAATGTGTTTTAAAAGATTTTGATCACAGCGCCATCTAGCGATAATCATCTAAAACAAAAAAGTGTCGTGACAACTTTTCATAAGATTTTTTTCCGTCTAGCCCCCTTTCACAACGCGCGATAAGGAATTTCGTTACAAAAATCTGGTAAACTCTCATCTTTCGACAACACGAAACACCAAAAAGCTTCTGGAGATGGAAAGTCAGGCTTTAATCATGCTTTTGAATTGACTTTACGTCGTCGAGATATCTATCTGATCGTAAGCGGTTACCGTCGTTCATGGACCTAGGCTTTATCAGTTACTATCTACAACCTTTAAGGACTTTGTTCAACCCTTAGCTGTAGAATTTAGTTTGTTACTGGATGCTCTAGTCTGTATTAATTCATAATTTGTTCTGCTACTAATAGATACTATATGTATGTGGCGAGCAATAATAAGCGAGATCCTGAATCGCGGTTACGACATTTGCATATATACGACATCTGAAATCTACTAAAGTGGGCTTCGGCCTGCCCGGGCATACACTACCTCGCCCGGTCGGAAATCTCCCTTTGGCCATAAGTCCACTGTACCCACATGTACATTACTGTATTTCAATGTATATTGTTAAAGCATTCCAATCTTTGGTAAACACTTATTGGAACACTTAAACTTGATTAGAATACATAAAATAACAGTAGCCTAAGGAGGGTTAGCGTTGAGTTTTATTCTCTTTTCAGTGCTGAGTGTAATTGTTATCGGTGTTCATTATGTAGAGTGAAATAGAAAATGCCAAGCATTGATTTTAACATACAAGAAAATGCTTGATTTGTTAAAGTAAAGTAGTAGTAGTCATTTTAATTCTTATTAAAAGATAGAGGAAGAATGAGTAAGAAGAAAACCTTTTAGACCAACACTAATTTACAGTCAGGATGAGAAAAATTGACACTTAAGATAAATACCTCGTAGAAATTATTCTTTATCATAATAATATGTAACTAAAGCTCAAAATGCAACGACACACATTTATCGGTTTTATCGAGTATCCTTGGATTTTTTGCGTTGCAATGCATTTGATTATTTTTTTGGTAAACATTGAGCATTAAAATGAATATAGCAAAATTAGTCGCTTTTTAAAAGTCTCATAGATCGAGACCACTTAGAGATATGATTTTTTTTTTGTTTTGTTTGTTGGCTTTGTATTTTGCCTATATTTATGCTTGCTTATATAGATATGAAATTATAAAAAATATAGCCATTAATATTTAGTATGAATTTTTTTCTCTTATATTAGGTATTATTTTTCCATTGGCAATACTAAAATCAGCCACAAAGCCTGCAATGTCCAAAGCTACGTCATCGCCGCGTGCGCCTTAAAACCACGAATGTTATACTCATTTCAAATTTCGCCTTAACCTTAGTTATTTTTAAGGTTGAAAATTGCTTGTATACTTTATGAACACATACAACTTTCTAACTACACAATTCAATAGTTTAGTCAGTGTCCTGAAAAACTGGCTTCTAATCGAATTGTTGTTAAAAGATTTACAACCTTATGTAGTAGGTGGTAAAAGCTATATTGGTGTTTGTAAAAGCAATTAAGTAATTCGGCTTTATTGAAGCCTTATTTAATCATACCATTGTTGCAGTCTAGGACGACTGACAATAAACGGAACTCCAAAATGGAACCTAGTCGTAGTTTTGAACCGACTTCAAATAAGGAGGTTGTTACAATTATTTTTTGTTTTCTTATCTCTTCTCTTATATATAAAAATGATGATGAACCGATTTGGCTTATTTTAATCTTGAAATATTCGTAGAAGTTCAGGGAAGGTTTAAACGGTGAGAAAATTTCCTTATGTGACACAGACGAAGTTGTGTGGGCCAGCTAGTGTGAGATAAAATACAGATAGTCGAGTAGTATATTTTTTCTATAATTTCGTGTGTCTTAATGCAAATTATTTACTAAAACTTCTATGAAATATCTAAAAACTATCTAAAAACTTACGCAATTTTGTCTCGCTCCGTCTTTTCACTCGTAGTTTTATTACACAAGACGAGATACACTGTAAAAGAAGAAATAAACATTCAATAAGTTCACGAGATATTTTGACAAGGTGTCAATTCAGCGAGCGGGTCAATCATTTAAATTTGATATAGCTACTTAATATGTGTTGCAGACGAAGTTGTACATGTCAACAGTTACAAAAACTAATGATACTGACCTCATGTATATGCCCTAAGACCTCCGCCCTGGACATATCTTCAAGCTTTGTTTCATTTACATCCATTATTTCGTCTGCTAGCTCGAGTTTATCCCAGTTGCCGGCTGATGGGGAACCTGTGTAATTAAAAATATACTTTAACTATTTGTCGATGGACAGTTTCGGTTTCGACGAAATTCTAGGCTCGACTTTGTTCTCGGCTTCGACATATAATAGTTTTGGTCAAATATTACTTTTAACATTAGATATGACAGAAATGTTCATGTATCAAAGTTCGTAAGCGTACTGGTTGTTACTGTTTCATGCAAAAAACTAATAATTGGATTTTAATAAAACTTAACAGTAGTGTAGTTTTTATTTTTTTTGGAGTAAGAAGACATCATCGGATTTCCACCTGCCCCGTAGTTGGGATATGGGAGAGTCGAACCGCACACACGGACTTGTGAGGCCAGAATCCAATAGAGTATGTGGGGTGGCACGTCACGTTATGCATTCTGTACTGTTGCACAAAGTCGTAAATGGTACAAAATATAATAGACTCCATATCTCAAACTGTCTGTTACCAATAATATATTTCAAACACATAAGTAATGTGAGTACATACACGTGCGTATCCGTCAAGGACATACAATTGATTATGTACATAATAATATTGTTTACGAATACCTTGCACGGTCAAGAACAATTTGAACAACATATTTATTAGTACTTAATTCAATTGTAATTATCACCTTTATTTTCTGATCTATCTGGTTTCTAATGGGTCCTTTCCAGTCATAAATAATACGCACAAATCAATAAAACGTATTTGTACAATGTATGTTCCTTCGAGCCGTATCTTTATTCAGTTTCAGACAATTCCAGAATACATCACTCGTTTTAAAAGGTATATTTTAGAGAAGAACTACGTCTTATTGTATAACTTTTTGATGCATTTTGAACATAGATGTTGGTAACCAGATTTTGAAGCTATCGTAGACGAAAAAATTATGTCCAAGATTACGTATATTTCATTTTTTATTGGCGTGTATGCGAGCTAGCGGGCCACTACGGAAGTAGTTACCGTCATGTACTTTTGATATATTTGCAAAGTCACAAATTTGTAAAATTTTATTATTTTCAAAAATCTGGACAATTTTAGTCTCCAATTAAGTTTTAAGGTTCAATTATTAAAGAAAGTACTTGTCACTCATAAAGTAAGCGTTTTAAGGCCAGACTGATGGATCTAAAAAAACTATTTTAGAGACTACAAAAACTGAAGTAAGACTGATGGGATCGTGGTCAAGCGTCTTAATAATCTTTTTTAAGACAGTCTAAGACGCGAGTCAGTCTAAAACTAGGTAGATTAGGTTTTTAGATCTTGGTCTGTTAAGTTAGTAGCGTCTGACAAATTTCTGCACTGTCAGGCACTTTGCGAGGCCGCTACCGTGTTAGATTTAGTGATCTAAACTTTATTTGGTTTGAGATATGTAGTCATAACATACAGGAGACACTGAGTAAGTTAATTCCAACGTCAGAAAGTTTTTTTTATAGGCAGACGAGCTAACGGGCCACTTGATCGTAGGTATGTAGGATCGATTACAGTTGACCTCTGCACTGTCAGGGGACACTGTGGGTCCACTACCTACGGCCTACCTTTTTTGATTTTCTTCAAGCCTCGTTTGAAGAAGACCGATTTATACCGCTAATAGGTTGTTTAAATGGACTGAATAAGTCATCTTTATCGCTCATGAACCTCTACGATGCCAGGCTACCTAGTGCCTGGCTATATTTTTTTTCCTTTGAGTTAAAGTCCATGATCAAAAACTGATTACATGCATTATTTTCACTAGTAATAGCACTTAGTATTTTTACAAGTAAGTATCAGAAGGTACCGGTAAGAAATTAATTATAACAGGTGTATTATTTATTATACGGAACACGTGTTTCTAATTTTTGTTAGGGGTTTCGAATTACAGTTTTATGATGCACGGAACCACGAAGATTTATCTAAGTATTTAATAATCTTAATATCTACCAACAATTAATTACTAAACATAAATTCAAGTGCCTGGGTTAAGTTTAAATTGGAAATAAAACCTAGACCTTAAAATCATTTCAATTAAAATAACTGAAATGAGATTAAACCTAAACTAGAAGTTTCGTGAGTCATTGAATTTTATAAGCCAAAGATTTTACTAAAATTCAACTACCAAAGAAAAAAAATTTCAAATATATCTTACCATATAATTTCACTTTATTGTCTTTTGTTTGTACCACTATAATCACATAACCTTCCAAATCAACTGATTTCGATTTAACTGTAGTCATTTTCTCCACTGAGTTTATCTGGGTAGTGGGAGCGTTGAAAGTGTTCATCTTGAACTATTTTGCTCTCCCAAAAAAACTAAGACACAAGACGATATTTAATTAAAATATTACTTATAATCGGCCATCGTTTACGCCAGTGCCATTTCAAACAAAATTTACGCTTGAAAATAAAATAAAATTTGTTAACTTTCCACATTTTTATGAATCAACCGGGGGCTGGTACTGCCATCTTAATTTTCACCAGTTTTTATGTATTAACACAATGTTATATCACAAACACGATAATCGTTCAGTATTTCATGTTATTTTTCATTGAATCCGAAGTAAATCAGCAGGGTTTGGTTAAGATTTTCACGTTGAAAGCTCATGTTGTTCTCAGTCACTGTATTAAACTCACGATACATTTACAAACGAATTTATTGTCACAAATATCTCAGTTTTCTGCAGAAGAATCTGTTTTTTAATCTATTTTCTGTATATTTTTTCGGTTTTTAGGCGTGTTAGCGTGTTATTTGGTATGTACGGCCCGACATCCACGGGCTGGGTGCTCGCCGCGAATACGGCTATCCCATTTTCGCGCGATCAATAATGCTCCCCTACCCAGCATCCCTTCAGAGTTCAGACTCCCACAGATAAATTTTGTTTTAACTTGTACAATGTAGGTAGCGTATTCATATAGTGGATTTGTTTCTAAATTTTAAACTATAGTTGTAATTAAAATAAAAAAAAAGAAAAATGATAAGTTAATCAACAAAACGAGGTCCCACCGAGATTTGAACTCGGATCGCTGGATTCAAAGTCCAGAGTGCTAACCATTACACCATGGGACCACATGACAATGAGAATGAAATTATGAGTTACTTAGCACGCAGATTTTTCTTTAATAAATGATTTTTATATTTTTTAATTTTCATTGTTTTTTTTATTTTCTGATACCTAATATATATTTTTTTATAAAATCCTTCTTAATTCCACTATCAACATCAAGACTAATGTTTCAAATGTTTAAATCTAGATGGCGCTTCAAGAAACTAATGTATGGCAGCGACATCTTGTCGTCTTTCAAAGCACTAAATTGTTTTAACATTTATAAGTATTTTGCAAGGAGATATTTTTTTAACAAAATTTATTTGCGTTGATAACATAAATGAACATAATATGATTTGAGAAGAACGATGTAGTTTTGATCAGATTTATTTTAATAAAATAAAAAAAAACCATGACAAAATCACGTTTCGTTTTACGATTATTTACTGCTGTCGTGAAAAGTGGCAACACCAGATGTCAGTTTGTCACTGACTTCGCTGTGGTATGGTTGTCATTTCGTTCGTCTATTTAATAACGTGATAGATGAATGGAAAATAATTAACTTTATCGGAGCGAAGACAATAACCATTTTATTCCGAACGTTCCGCCGCGTGTGCTTTGCCAAACAAGTGATATAAAACGACCCACATTCCATTACAACACCGCCATGATCGATGGAAACAAAGATGGCGGAATAATACGGTGATCCTAACCAAATTGTTTTGCGGGTGTAGCGTTATGTGCTGTGGTGTGCGGAGGCTACAGCTGTGTCGGGACGTTTGAGAGAAGGGGAGAGGAGCGATGGGGGCGCGGCCGGGGTAATGCCGCCGGCCGGCCGCGGGGCCATGGCGGCCGACGATGAACGCCCGCTCGCTCTCTTCACCGCCGTGTTTGACTACGCCGCTCAGGGCGAGGACGAGCTCTCCCTCCGGCGAGGAGAGATAGTCGAGGTTCTTTCTAAAGACGCCAACATTTCGGGCGACGAAGGATGGTGGACGGGGAAAATCGGAGACCGCGTCGGCATCTTCCCAGCCGAGTACGTGACCGAGGAGGACCCGCTGGCCGTGGAGCCGCCGCGCGTCTCCTTCTCGGAGCTCAAGCTCGAGGAAGTGATCGGCGTCGGTGGGTTCGGGAAAGTGTACCGCGGCTACTGGAACGACGAGGTGGTGGCGGTGAAGGCGGCGCGACAAGACGCGAACGAGGACATCGAGGTGATCAAGGAGAGCGTGCTGCAGGAGGCGCGCCTCTTCTGGGTCTTGCAGCACGAGAATATAGTGTCGTTGAAGGGTGTGTGCTTGGAGAAGCCGAATCTGTGTTTGGTGATGGAATACGCTCGCGGGGGTCCTCTCAACAGGGTTTTAGCTGGACGGAAAATACGTCCTGGCATCCTCGTGGACTGGGCGATACAGGTGGCCAAGGGAATGGCGTATCTACACGTCGGGGCACCTCTGTCGCTCATACACCGAGATCTCAAGAGCTCTAATGGTAAGTGTAAACACCCCATTTCGATATAACTAAGCTACTTTACATATTAATCTTAATTAAATAGATAAACATTGATCTTTGATATCTATGACACGGGCTCAAGGGCAGTCAAATCTGTGTTATCAATGTAGAAACGGCACATTCCTATTGATAACTTGAATGATAAGTTTCTGAGTATATAAATAAAGAGGTGACAATATTTCCCATGAAAGTTATCGAGTCATGATAAGAACTATTGTTGGTATTTTATCTTAACTTTATCCAAGGTTGTCGGAATAAACTATGGTTTTTTAATTGTAATGTTCATTACTATAATTGATTTGCTTTAGTGTATCTTATTTTTTTATCTGACTTGTATTAAAATGTCTTGTTCTCATACTTTGTTTAGAAATCTATATCTATTTATGTTATTAGTTTGGATAAAGATACTTAAAAAGTTCTAAAAAATCTTGAAAAATAATAACATTCTACTTCGCTGAAATTAAAGTTTCAAAAGTTCCTAATTTTTACTCAAAGAAAAAATCTAAAACTATATCATCACAAAAACGTTATCAACAGACAATCTGAGATAATTGTTTATCAGACTTTAGCACTTATTAGGTCATTGTCCTTATAATTTTCAGCAACAATGTCTCAATAGAAACAATTTTATGTAGCAAAAGTATGAAATCTAGTCGTACTATTTCATCTCTCACTACTTTGTAGATATTAGTGTGAGTGGAATATTTATTTTGTATGTACATAGATATTGCAAATTATAGTTTATTATTCAATTAAATAATTTGCCTATTTGCAACTAGAAACTAAAATTTGAAATTGAAAAATTGTACTTTTGGTTTGCAATTAACCTTCTCTGTATTAAAAGGGAAAGCATGGCATTTCTCAGTTACTAAGTCTTCTAAAACTGCAAATTCACTTTGACAGATTCAAACAACAATAATTGTTGTAAACATTTATATAGAAAAATAGTTTTAAGAATTACAATTTTATCTATAAATGGATAAATTGTTGATTCACTATTCACCAAGCCATTAACATATCATTAATGCATAGAGTGGCAACCAATAATAGCGCGCGAGATCCTGAATCACAGTTACAACATTTACAAAAATCTTCGCATTATACAACATCTGAAATCTACTACAACGGGCTTCGGCCTGACCGGGCATACACTACCTCGCCCGGTCGGAGATCTCCCTTTGGGCTAATATCACTGATCCCACAATAGTGTTCTCGTTTCTAAATATGTAACTAAAAAACTTGCAGTTATTCAATTATTGAGAACTCCTTTTTAATACATAACTTCTTCTCATGGTTATCATATAAGTTAATATAAAAAAATATCATACACTTTCTGTTGTGTGCCTTCACTGATACTGTATTGTACTTTAAGAACCCATTGCTATCCAATGCTAGGCTTAGGACTAAGGAATGGGGCATACTCCGCTGTGCTTTTCTAATGTGGGTAAGAGATGTGACATAATTTTAAAGAGTTTCAAATCCTTCTTTATTGTGCAATTTCCCCCATGATGTTTTCCTACACCATTTTTAATTAGTAGATGTTGTAATAAGTTGCCTTTAGATCTTGATACATACAGAAGGTATGATGGAAGATTTAAAATTTCCACTGTTTTCATGTTATCCAAATCATTTAGTAAACACACTGGTAGTAATAAATTTATAAATTCAGTATTTATATGCATTTAAAAACAAAATGGACCAGTCTTTAAGCAACCCATAATCATCCTACACAGCCTTTTTGTACACGTTCACCCACATTTGTTGAACATTTAAAATTGCTGGTGTCTGTAATCACATAACTCTTAATTACAACATCAATTTGTCCGTATTTATCTAATTATATGGCATTAATGCATGGTATTCATGTAATTTTCATTTAACTTTGTAATTTCTGTGTTTGTGATGTTAAGATGAATAGTTTAGTGTTGGTTATCCTTATTCTCAAGTTATGTGTAGGATATGTTTAAAAAAAGCATTTCTGCTAAAGTAAAAAGGGGGATTATAATTGAATCCAACAAAAGGTAAATATTAAAATTTGTTAAAAGACAGAAAAGTTCTAGTCGTCATCAGGACACTGTGGTCCTTTGCTGGATATAGCATCCCCCGAAATTTGCCATATTAAATGCTGAGCTGTTTGCATCTGCCTCTACAGAACTTTTAATTAAATTTATTTATTTAAATCAGACCATACAATAACTATAACTATAATAATTTTGGCGGTAGATAACGGCCACTCTTTGCCCTGGCATTGCAGAGGTAGAGGTTCATGAGCGACGGTGACCGCTTACCATCAGGTGGGCCGTATGCTCGTTTATCTACCTTGCAATAAAAAAAAAATGATGTACTACGGATTGTACGTGGGTGCATTTCGGGCCGCGCAAATAATAACGCGACGGCATTGCGAGTACTGTTTGAACCCCTTTGTAACGCAGACAAAGTTGCGCGGGTCAGCTAGTGGACAATAATAATAAGAAAACTATTTTATTTTCTTCAAAATAATGTTCCTGCTAATCTTTTATCCTTGCCCTTAATTTTTTTCAAATTAAATAACTAACCATTAAGAAGGTGTTTAACCTTCTAACTTAAATCAACCTCTTGCCACCTACATAACTCAAATTCTTAAATCTTAAAAACCGCATAATAGTTAACATTAAATAATATTTACTTCGAACTATTACATTTCTTTGTATTCAAATTATAATTGTGCGCAATAAATGTAAACAAAAACGCAACGACATTTCTTTTTACTTTTACTATTTGTTTAAAGTAGGTCAGACTATTGCAGTAGTCGGGTCGCTTTGTACTATGCACATGTTTAGTACAAGTAAATAAACAATTACGATGAATAATTTGATATTTAGAAGTTTTGTGTTTTGATGTGTGGGTATGCATTTTCTAAGTATCTGTTGAGTTGAATTAATTGGACTGTTTTTGGTTTGAATTAATTTTGATGAGTTTTCTTTAAATAATAAATTATAAGGTAGAAAAACATTGAATCAACTGAGCGGTCAATCAGCGTAATTTTAATATGCATATTTTGAAAACCACTGCTTTGCAAAAACATGTTGTAACATTTTGCATTGGTACTGCTTTACATATTTTCCTCTTACACGCAATGAGGGTGGCCGAAATTCCGATAACCCTAACGAAAGCCACCCCTCGCAAACACTTAACCCTTTTTCGTCTGCCAATCGGCTAAAAGGTGGTCTGCATTCTGGCGCGTGTCTACTATATTAGATAACAATGCAGGTAGGGTCTTAGCGATTTCTTGTTTACTTTTTGAGGGTTGAAAATAATTGCTTTTGACGAAGACAAATTAAAAAAATATTTTATGTTTTCTTGGTGTACCAAGTAGAGCGTGATGGCAAAACTGATAATAGAAGCCAATATCACAGTTATTGTCGTACATTTTTGTTAATAATCCTGCGTTTAGACAGATTCACTAATTCACATGAGCTTATTAAATGTCAGTACCTACACAACTTTACCATACTGATGTAACTGACCTCAATTAAAATATATGCTTTAATAATATTAAACTCCCTCTTTTGTATAATTCTTTTTATAATATAATGTCCTCTCTAATCCCCAATCGGTACAATGAATGGCCCGACCCGTCAACCTAGGACAGCATATTCACAAGATAAGGAAATCCTATATAAAGTGTGAAAGTATAAGGTTAAAAAAGAAGAATATTAGTTAGTATAAACTTAAAGCCTATATGTTTCGTATGCAACACGTATTATGTGTAAAACATTCGCGCATGTTACAATAACAGGTCCGTAACGAGTATGTCAACAGGGCGCGTGCGCAACGCGACCCCCGTCAGCTGTATCCGCTTTGTAAGGCACCACATACTGTCGACAGCCAATGACGTTTTTCATACGTAATCTGAGTCAAAAATTGAGGAAATTTGGGAAATTTTATGGTGTTGAAATAGTGCTAAATGTAAAAACCTGTGATTGGTTTATGATCGGCTTGTTGTTTTCGACTAGTTGATCCAAAAATCTCGACTTTGCTTGACTGCAGTGTGACCTACCAGTTCCAGATATAATTATGTCATGTCAGTCTTATTGTGTACTAAATTTCATCTTTTATTTTATGTGGTTTACTTACGAATGAACCACAAACTTGACTTATAACTATACTTATAAATAATATTAAAAAGATAATATAAATACAATAATATGACTTTAAATATCCTATTCCTAATCTACTTTCTATGACCTACATTTTCGTCGACTATATAATAATACAGTCAGACGATAACGATAAATTATTATGAACATAAGGACGGTATAATTGTATGCCTGAATTACAATAGCAATATTTACTCTCCCGATCATTAGAGAACACAATACTGCTGAAACAGTACCGATAACAGATCGTAAAATTAAGTCGGACGCATCGTAAAATCCCGTTTGATTGTTTATCCGTGTAAAGCAAACACTGGTTACAAATAAATGTACGTACAGAAGTAAATCTTTATACAAAGCTTTACGAACACTAAAACCCCCTCTCTCGGTGTTTTCTGAACGCTATGATGATTCTTCAAGCGAAGGTTGAGTAAAGTCCTTTAAGATAGGTCGTAACGGCCCTGCAGTGTCCCCCCTGACCTCCTAAGATCAGGTTGAACTTTGACTCTGCTGCCTAGATGGCAAAACAGCTTACATTACCATACCGTATCAAACGAGTACAACGAAAATCTTATTTATTTTTACTTTTTTGGCCACTCTCTTTTAGATATGTTTAGCTTTAAGTGAAAACTTATTTGGTCTAATTTAAATTGATTTTTTCCTGTAATTTATGTAATAAAATAAATAACTAGTTTATCAAAAGTTCGTGTCAAAAATTAAGTACAAGTCAGAATTGCTTTTGTAATAGTTATGTTGTGCAAAGGTTCCTTTTACCAATGTTATCGTTTTGGTTTTATGACCGTATAGGGTCCGAGTCCACTACTGGTATTCTCTTGGTACGTTCTTTAGATAAGATAATCTGGGTTTTTTGGTGTGCTAGTCTTAAGTAAGCAAAAGTAAAGATTGTTTTTTGTTTTAAAAGTGTTTTTATTATAACAAAGCCTTAGGGTTTTTTTTTTTTTTTTTTTTTTTTTTAGTTGGAGGAAATCACCGGATCCCCGCCCGCCCCGCGGGCGGGGTATGTGGGAGTTGAACCGCACTAAAACCTCCAACCGCTCACACTCAGCGTCCGAACCCCGGCTGAGGCCAGAACCCAGCACGGGGTTTGGAGGGACGGGGCGACGCGTTACACCATCGGCATGCTTTCCCATCGCTCCGTCCCCGGACGCCGAACCGGTAGCCGCCGGCGAATACGGCCACCGGCTCTCTCGGTCGGCGGGCTCTCCGAAGCCCGCCAAGATGGGACCGCGTGTCACCCTCCCGCGGAATACCCCGCTGGGTCAGAACCAGCGTGGGTCGGGGAGCGCGGTCTACCATCCCCCGGATGCTCTAGCGCTAAGGGCGTGTTGAGCGAGACACGGCACCTTCTTGGGTCCCCGCTCGCACTCGCATGCGTTGGGGACCCGAAACTCTTAGGGGGCCAGAATCCGGGCGAGATCCCGGTTCCGGCCCCCTGCTCGACGGCGGCGGGTTGGCAAATTGAGAGCGGCGTACAGCCTCTCTCTCTCAGCCCCCGCCACCTGCTTCTGCGAGATGGTGGACTCGCAGAAGTCGAGCATCGCCTTCCAAGACTCGTCGCTCTCGAGCATCGACGCCGCGACGCCCGGGAGCGACAAGTCCGGACCTATTTGTTGGACCAGGACACAACGCTGCCTCTCCCATGTGGGGCAGCGCGCGAGCGTATGCTCCGCCGTGTCCTGGTCACATCCCACGCAATGGTGGCACCTCGCCGTCGGCTCGGCCTTGATCCGGTGCAGATACCGACCGAAGCACCCGTGCCCGGTCAGCATCTGCACCATCCAGAAGGTGAGGCGTCCTCTGCCACGACCCACCCAATCATCTAGGATCGGGCGGATCGCCTCGACGGTCCGTAGACCCCATGTGGGGTTAGCGAGACGTCGTTTCCACGCTTCTACTACGGACCGCCGAGATTGGACCCTCCTGTCGCGAACCGCTTCCCGCAGGGGACGTATCACGCCCCGGGCGCGGAGGTCGCATCGCCAGCGATAATCGCCAGCTAGCGCCTCCGCCTCCAGCTCCCAGGGCGGCGTCCCCGCCAGCACGCACGCCGCCTCAAAGGCGACGGTGCGGTAACCGCGGATGGCCCTAATAGCAACGATGCGCTGTGGCCGACGCAGGAATCGGGCGATGGTTAATCGCACCCGTGCGTCGGCCCAGACGGGTGCACCGTATAGGGCCATCGATCGCACCACCCCCGCATAGAGGCGGCGCACGGCGTGGCTGGGCCCCCCGACATTCGGGAGCAACCGACCGAGTTGGCCGGCCGTCCTCATCAATCGGGGGACCAGGTTCGCGAAATGTGCCTGGAAGGTCCAACGGCTATCCAACACGAGGCCGAGGTACTTCAGCTGCACCCCGACCTCAATCTGGACGCCTCCAACCATTATCTGGGCGTCGACCGGCGGCACAGCCCCAGCCCCGTGGAACCACAGGGCCTGGGATTTGTGTAGCGCCACGTCGAGGCCCAGCCTCCTTATTCTGCCGACGACGAGGGCCACCCCCGCTGTGGCAAGACGGGCAGACTCTCGGAAGTCATCCCCCCGGGCCACGACCAAAGTGTCGTCCGCGTAGCAAATAACGCTAAGGCCCGGGAGGAGGGCGCCCCTCAGCACCCAGTCGTACCCGATATTCCACCCGATAGAGGTCCAAGAATCCCCGGTTCTTGGACCTCTATTGAGGTCCAAGAACGGACCCCTGCGGAACACCGCGCACGACCTGGAACCGGTGCAAGGTCCCACCGTACCCGGTACACATGACCGACCTGGCCTCCAGGTAGGAGCCGATCAGCCGGCGGAGATAGAGGGGCACTCCATGCTTCTCCAGTGCCCCCCCAATCACGGACCAGGGCAGGGTGTTAAAGGCATTGGCGATGTCGAGCGACACCGCCAAGGCCACCCCACCCTGGGAGACGGCCTCCCTCGAGAGGGCCCGGACACGTAGAATCGCGTCTACGGTCGAACGACCCTCCCGGAAGCCGTACTGCTCCGCCGACAGATCGGGTCCAACCCCGACCAGGTGCCGGACGATGCGGGCGGCCAGAACGCGTTCCAGCAATTTGCCCACCTCGTCCAGCAGCACGATGGGACGGTAACCGGCGGCTGAGTCCGCCGGGCGCCCCTCTTTCCGCAAGAGGACTAGTCTGCCCGTCCTCCAGAGCGAGTTAAACCGTCCCGACTCCAGGCAAGAATTGAATAGCCTGAGGAGTCGGTCCCCTAGGGCATTGATGGCCAAGGCCAGGACCCGGCCGTGGATGCCGTCCGGGCCGGGGGCCGTGTCCTTCGCACTCATCCGTGCCACGGCCACATGGAGCTCATCTCTGGTGATGTGTGGCACCTCAGCAGTGGCTTCACCGCCGGTGTGATCCGGCGGTTCACCCATAGCAGGCGGAGTAAATCCGGCCTGCTCCTGCGGGAACAGCGTCGAGACGATGTCCCGCAGCTGCTGAGGCTGGAGACGCTCGGTCATGGGAGGCGCCCACGGGCGCACCTTATCGCGCACCGTTTTGTACGGGCGCCCCCACGGGTCGTCATCGAGCGTCCCCAAGAGAGTCTCCATGTACCCTTCCTTGGCCAGCTTGATGGCCAGCCGCATGGCGCTCCTCGCTTCCGCGTATTCGCCATGCAGCCGATCCTCCTCCTCCGCGAACGCGACGGGATCGTCGCGACGCGCGAGGATGCGGCGGCGATGTCGGGCGCACCGGCGCCTCGCCCGGACGCATACAGCACGAAGCTGCGCTATCTCGGGCGACCACCAGTACGCCGACTTACTCGGAGGCCGAGGGCCGACCCGAGGCATCGATGCATCGCTAATGCGATGCATCGCGTCCCGGAGCCACTGCGCCTCGACCTCCACATCCACGGGATGTGGACGCATGGGCGTCCACGCCGCCACAGTGGAGGCTTCCATCAAGCGCTCCTTGTCCAGGAGCTTCAATGCCCACCTGGGGAATGACCGGGGTGCAGTCCCCTGGGCGACCGCGGTTGGTGTGGAGGCGGACAGATCAAACCGGATGTACCGGTGATCTGATAGAGATTCCGCCTCCACCAGCACTTCCCAACCGCGGATGCGTTGTGCGATGGCAGAGCTCGCGAACGTCACGTCCACGATGGACTCGCCCTGCCACCGCACGCAAGTCGCGACCGAACCTCTGTTCATGATACAGAGTCCGGCCGCGACCGCCCACTCTTCCAATAGCCTACCCCGAGCGTCTGAGCGGGGGGAACCCCAAGCGACACATTTCGCGTTGAGGTCCCCCGCAAGTATCACTGGACGGGGGGCGGAGCGCTGAGTGATCGCTCCGATCCCGTCCAGGAACTGCTCAAACTCGTGAGTAGGCCGATTTGGAGTGAAGTACACCCCGATCACGACGGTATCTTCTATCTTCACCGCGACGAACCCGGGTCCCCTGGCCACCATTTCCAGAGGGGGGATCGCCGCGGTCCTCCTAATGTGTATGGCAGCCAAGCCGCACTCATCCCCGAACCAGCAGTCGTCCGCTGGGGGGACAAAATACGGCTCGGCGACCACAGCCACGTCAATGGACCACTCCGCCATGCTCTGGACCAACATGTCCTGAGCCCTGACGGAGTGGTTCAGATTACTTTGGAGGAAGCGACGGGTGCAGCCCATTAAAGTTGGACCACATCCATCGCTCCCTCCCCTTCTCCGCCGCCCCCGCCATCGGGCGCACTAGTCGCCACGGCGGGGTCCGAACCGCCGGCCGGTGCTCCCCCGGCCGACTTCCTCTGTTGGCGCCGCTTGGCTTTGCGGCGCCTATTCCTTTCTGTGTTAACACCGGACGGGGAGCAAGCCTTGCCTCCCGCCCGGTGATCGGCCCTGCGCCCGGCCGCCGCGCACAGCGCGCAGTGCGGCGCAGCCGAGCACGTGGCCGCTTTATGTCCGGTCTGACCGCAGCGGAAGCATAGCCCGCTGCGGTCAACAGTGCTAGTGCACCTGGCGACGCTATGCCCCGTGCCGAAGCATTTGAGGCATCGCCAGGCGCGCGATTCGAGAAGCCGCACGTGGGCTGCGACCCAGCCCACGCGCAGCCTCCCGGGGTCCCCAGCCGGCCTTCCGGGCGGAGGGGTGGCCAGGGAGTTGGCGGTCTCCAGCGGGCACCGCACCCAGACCGAGCTGGCCCCGGTGTAGCCTCGGCGAAGCTCGCCTACGGCCACATTCTCCGGGGCACATTTGCCCTGGGCAGCGATGGCCGCCACCACCTCCTCCCTGGTGGTGCAGTCATCCAGGCCGGTCACTCGCAGCTCGGCCATCTTGACCGGCCTGTGCACCCTGACCTCCTCCTCCGGCCAGACGACCCGGAGGCCCGACGCTAGGCGGTCTGCGACGTCACCACTGTCGGCGCCGCCCGGACACTCCAGCAATCGGGCCCCATTGGCCGTGTGCCGGATGCGGAGGCCGTCCTCCGCCCCTATCTGTGCCAAGTCAATGGCCGCGCGCGCCTTTGCCATGACGTCGGGGTACGTCATCCCCTTCGCCTGGCCGGCCGGCAGCAGTGTCACCACCACTGCAGCCCGCCGCGGCGCGCGTGACTTCTTCTTGGACTTCTTGCCCTTCTTCTTTCCGGCGACCGGTGCTCGACCCGGTTGGGGAGCAACCGCGGCCGCCGGAGTCACGTTCGGGTTTTGGGCAGTCGGCGCTCTCCCCGGTTGGGGGGAGGCCTTGGCCGCTGCCCTCGTCTCAGTTTGTGGGGGTTGGGCCGGGGTAGCCACGACCCTGGCCCGTTTGGCGCCTTTCTTGACCACCTCGGTCCAACCCTCGTCCATATTGGACGGGGCCGGAGGAAGTGGGCGAGGCTGTGGGGTTGGCGTAGCGGTTTTAGCACCGCCACCCCCATTCCTCTTTTGGTTCCGGGTCGGACCGGCTGGTCCTGGACCCGAACGTGCGTCCGGTAAGGCAAGAGCGAAGGGACGCGGCGCAGGAGTTTTAGCACCGCGTAGGGCCGTAATTTCAGCCCTGAGTTCGGCAATCTGTTTGCCGAACTCCGCCGTCAGCTCTCGCCTAATGCGGGCAGCTATCTCCGCCGGCGACTCCTCGGCCTGCCGCGCTCTGCCCCGCGGCGACGCGAGTTTTGCCCCCTTTTGCCCCGGCAACCACTCGCCGTCGGCCTCCCTGGCCCGCGCCGGCGCCTTAGCTGGCGGTGGGGGAGGAGGAGGAGGAGCCATCCGCGGAGCACACGCCGTCTCGCGTTCGGCCTCGGCCCTCTCGAAGGCCTCCACCCTTCTTTTCAGGAGAGCCACCTCGGCCCTCGACCTCTCCAACTGAGTTTGGAGCTCTGTGTCCCGGCACACGGCAGCCGCAACGACCGGCATGACCCTTCTGGCCTCGGCCGCTATCTCACGCCACTCACGCGCGTGGGTCCGGTTACCTTTGGAGGAGTGCTTACAAGCGGCGGTGGCGGCTCGCCTCCTCAGACTCTCAGTATGACGACGGGGCTCTCGGAGAGCTCTCCGTCTGTCGTCACAGCCGAGGCAAAGGACGTCACCGACAGCGTCGGCGACATCCTTCGGGGCCTCCCCCGGGGCCCCGCGACCTCTTGTTTCGCGGGTTCTCGCGTCATCTCCTCGTCAGAGGAGGCGGGCGAGGACCCACAACTTTCTGAGGTCCGGCGCGCCGCGGTCTTCCGCTTGCGCCTTGCTCTCCCACTTTGCTCTCCAGAGCGGGCATCGCTCGCGGCAGTGCTCGCGTGCGGTGCCCGCTCCGGCTCTGCGCCAGAGGCATTCGCCGTCACAGGGGCCTGGTCGCCCACCCCTGTGCGGGCTTCAGCGATGGACTCTACGTCCATCACTTGCCGAGAAGTCGGCGGGAGTAATCGCACCAGTGCGATTACCCCCGGGCACCCAACCTCACGGCCGCTCTCCCGTCACTGTTTGGCACCACCCGGGGACCACGTGTGGGGTTAGCCTTCTAGGAAGGTGGTAGTCCCACGGACGCCAGTGACGGTGGCCCCCAAAGCCTTAGGGTTGTTGAAGTTTTGTTACAATCTTACGAATATAGTTCCAGAAATGTATGAATGCATTTCTACGCAATCGATTGTATAGTCTCAATACACATATCTAAAAAAGTAAAAAAATATTTTATTTAATCCAGACACCAATTACAATACACACATTAGCATTGATCCCCGCACTAGGTCGAACCTGTGTTGCAGGCAATCGTACAGATTTACACAGAAAATAATCTTAGAGGATATACCTAATATCGATACAATTTTATCATTTGTTTGACTAATATAAAATAAACAAAAGAAAAAACAAAATTAAAAATATAAAAGACAAAAATTATCAACATTTAATATGAAATCAATTCAAAAAGTACATTTCAATCATCAGGACCAATTAGTTTTTCTGTTTCGTCATAATTGAGACATAGTAGCCATTTCACTATTTCTTGTTTCATTTGAAAATGGGAGTAGTTTTTCTGAAGCATTTATCTCCTCGTGCAACTGGGAACTAACCAAAATTGATGTTTGCCTAATATTGCCATTTATATGTGACATTTGACAGCCATAGACAAGTAGTTCGAAAGCCTAGTATCAAAGTTTCAGAGTATATTTGCATCAACAATACGAAATATCTATAAGTTATTGTAACGGTTAAGCCTAATCTAGATTTCTATCTAACAAGGTTATCTGTGACATTCACATTGCGATGTCAATGACTTCACTGCGGAATTTGCTGTGTATGAAAGTCGTTTCGTCTGCCTTATTTTGAGACTGAAAATACATTATGAACACTACATTTTGCTGTTTAAAAGCTGGAGTCAAAGATTTGTTCTGAGTACCTTATTTATTTCAACTTCATCTGGGTTACTACAGCTGCAATAACTTGACTTCCAAGGCTGACTGTTCTGAATGGGGTAAGGAAGGGAGAGTGATTTTCGATCATAAAAGCCGTAGGTTTTTGGAACGAAGTTCCTTATCGCGCGTTATCGAAAGGGGGCTAGACGGAATTCTTATGAAAAATATGTCATGACACTTTTTTCGTTTTAGATGATTATCGCTAGATGGCGCTGTGATCAAAATCTTTTAAAACACGTTCCTTATTTTGTTTTCTATGATTAATGATAGATGGCGCTGTGATCAAAATATTTTATTTTTATCAAAAGGAACTTCGTTCCATCCGGGTGTCCCTTGACACCTCTAAAGTTTTTTTTACATTCATGCATTCTGCATTAGTGTTCAAGATAGAGAATAGAATAGAGAGATAATTAGTGAGCTTTATTCGAGCCTTTTAGACTTTCAATACTAGAAGGGTTTTTATGGTAGTTGACGGGATAGCAGGCCACCTGATCCTTGTTTTCGTCACTCATGAAACTTTGCGGGACTTTCTGATTGATTACCACCACAACTTAATTATAATTATTTACTCACAGTAAACATAAACAAATCAAACGTATTTAAAATACATTGAATTATTCTTAACACCCAAAGGGCCGTGGGAAAACACGCCTCGATATTGTACAATGTCGTTTTTTTTATCTGATTACATCTACGTCACTGTCTGCTGGATTGACATTGTAAATTAATCTGTATTAGTTAATAAATAAAACACATTATTCAATGTCAACGAACTACTATTAATGTAATTTTATTGATCCACGTTTAGTAAAGATTATTAATTTATTATTCATTGAAACTAGTACATAAAAGTCGATTTGTCTTAGATTGTCGTTTTTTTTTGTATTATAATTATGTTTTTTTTTTGTGCGCTTACGTAATTTGTTTTATTTTGGGCCAGTAATACCGATAATCATGTGACGAGCCCCTGTTATTTATGGGTGCCAAAGGTGATCTCGTTTCCAAAACTAGTGAACCACTTTTCTAAGATTTGGATAAAACCCTTCGTTGACCAAATTGTTTATTGATTTTGCCTTGTAATAACATTTTATTTATCTTCCGTTTGTTAAATTTTCGTACGCAATAAATTACAACGCTAATGCGGTTACGGGTTAATACGGTAAAGGATAATAATATAGTTGTTAGACAAATTGTTTTATTAAATAGTATAAGTATAAGACATTTTACATATTATATCAGTTTTCTTTCTATTATGATTTGTCTTCATAATAATTAATAATTATTTATTTATTTCTCTTCACACAGTAACCATTGTTATACAAATATATATTAAACCTTACAGTTTGTGAAGAGCTGGTGTCTGTGAAAGGAAAACCTGTGTTACAGATCACCAGGTCCCCACCCCTGTTTACAAATACAATGAAACTGTAAATAACAAATAGCACTGTTTCCTAGCAATGTCATTTAGTTATAATTTAGTGTAAGTAATTTGTAATTGCTTGGAATAAAAATTTATTCTATTCTATTCACTTAAAATTATACTTAAAAATATCTTATTAGTAGCAAAAAAGGTTTTTTTTTTGTTTCTGTACATAACATGTTTGTAACTTCTTTAGACATTTATTTTTGCCTTGTTTCTTACGTGACTGTGTCCACGTAGTCATATAAGTACCTAATACTATTTTGTTTGTATAAGCAAGAATTACCTATTTATTACGAAATATTGACTATCTATTAGTCATGTCGAAGAGTATGACGTGAATTATACTTCGCAACAGCATAAATTAGCTTTTCTTTCGAGTATAAAATTGACAAAAGGAAGTCTACGTTTTATGTAACATAAAATGGCTCTCTCGGATATGACGTAACAATATCAAAATCCTGCGAAATCAAATTTTATTACAGTTAATATTAAAAATTCGTATGTGTGGGTTAGTCAAACAATAATGAGAACTAAAAATGAAATATTAAAATGAGTTTTACTTTTGAGATTGTCCCAAACTAGCAAACCCAGCAGTTTTTACTTAGCCACAAAAAAATAACAAAGAAAAGCTGCCTACAAATTTAAACGTTTAGTATGTAAATACTAGCTGCCCCACGCAACTTCGTCTGCGTCGAAAAAATAAAAAAAAAATTAGGGGTGGACTACCCCTAACATTTAGGGGGATGAAAAATAGATGTTGGCCGATTCTCATAGATACCGGATAAGCACAAAAAATTTCAACAAAATCGGTCAAGCCGTTTCGGAGGAGTTCAAGTTCGAACACCGTGACACGAGAATTTTATATATTAGATTTAGTGATACGAGTAACTGACCAAAACTAAACAGATAAATCCGTAGTCGGGGAAACCCCAAAACAACAAATTTGATAAGCGAAGTTACCAGATAATGTTTAAAATGTCGACATTTTATTTTAATTGAGTTGATGTAATTAATTATGTATCTTTATTTCTCTACGCAAACAGTGGAATACCACATAAAACTGGTCTCAAGGTTGTTCGTATTTTACCAATATCATTAACCACAGTAATAGCCTTTTCTCTTAATTAGTAGGAGGAAATAAACGGTCTACTTTTAGAGCTTCAAAAATCCAAAGGGAAACCCGGTGGAATCTCTGTAAGTACACTCACATTGAACATTGGCAATGGATATTCCAAATTTTTAGGTATTATGTTTGAAACCTCAGTAATAAACTACCAAGTAACTTTTAAATTGGTAGATTCACAGCTTTGGGACTGTTCAACTGATCAACAAAAGTATGAACAATCTGGGAGTGCAATCTATGGCATATGGAACGCGTCACTATGTTAAATTCCTTACAAGTAGCGTCTAGAGTCGTTTATTACACGGATCTTGTAGCATCCAGCGCAAATTTCCGTGCATTGAAACGTTTTTGCCATAACTATTATTGGCATCCTAAATAGTACAACAGCTCACCGCATAGATCCAATAAATTGAATAAAATCAATGTCCGTGTGCTTTTATGAATTCTGGCGTAATGCATCTTTCAATGTTATTTTATTGTCTCCCGCTTTTGCGAGAAGGGAAGTCGAAACTCATGTTTTTCCTACTCCTTCTATCATCTTCTGATTAAATTCGTTGCGGGGTCCGAGACAAGTTAGCTTTCCCTCGGGTTTTCCTGGGCTTCACTGCTCAGAGTAACTACGATGGTCGCCGCTGTGGATCCTGGCTACACAGGAGTTACAGTGGTGGGAGTGAGAGGTAAGCAAAATAAAAAACTACCAAGTACCTACCAAATAAACCATAATATAATTGCGCAATTAGTTCTAAAACAGTTACCAATACACTCGCCTACCGTTAAGGACTTAACCTCGTTTGAAGAAGGACATCGAACAATGACGTCTCAATTATAATATTCAATAACGCACTTAAGAACACATCGATATTATAATAAAGTTGCCAATTACAAAAGGGCGTTGTTAAAGAACACGCACATTTAGGTAGGCTGCAACGCATCCTGTCGCAAAATCTGTTCGAAAATCCGTCAGGGTCATATCAAATATATGAGACAGATGCGACGCGTTGTGACCCGTCTCAATGTGCTCGTATAATGAACAGTGTGCTTATTAAAATGTTTCCATTTTTATCCCACACGCTTTCAAATGTACTTGTCAATCTCCCACACCGTTCAAGCAGTGGGTGACTGACCTTACTGTCACACATATTGCTTACAATGCAATAAACATAATTATGGAGTGTAGTGCCTTGTTCTCTAAGTATCTTTCACCCTTGTTGAATAAAAATTGTAAACTAAGTTATGAGAACATTGAGATCTGTAAATTCTGTGTTTACAGTTGTCATTCCAGAACGGCTTTATACTTTTCTAAATGAAACTCAACAAAAACCCACCTACCCTCACTTCTAGTAGTATCAGGTTATTTGAAATGACGGTAATTAGTCTATTAATAGTTTCCGAAATCATTTCAAATGCACTACAGGATGTGCCGAAATTCAAAGTTCAATGTCGGTCTCGACCTCCTTTTAGTTCCCTTAATGTATTACCTAAGTCGAAGCGACAGGTCGATATTATTATTTTTATTACACACTAGCTGACTGTTAATATAACGATACTCATTTAACGTTAAATTCAATCTCGGGACGAAATATTATTTTTATATTATTGTTTAGAAAAGTGGTTATTGTGACTAAACTATGATAGTTACATATATGCTGTCGCGGACTTTTTTGGACGCGAACAAACAAAAAAAACATACAGACGAGTAGAGTACCTCTTCTTTTTTGGAAGTAAGTCAAAAACTATTCCAGATGTGTCCGCAAACATGGTCCACATAATCCGACTGATACGTTGTGCTTATGAATATGCAGTGTTTGCGGCTGTAACACCGGATTACAGAGCGTCAGATGGTTATTGAACTCGCATACGATACGGAGAATCGCGGATCTAGTTAGGTACTGGTGTTAGCATGTGTTACTTCTCGTTGAACACATGTCCACCAACCTTGAACTCTGCTAATTTATCTAAATGTCATAAAATTGGAAAGTGTGTCGATGTCAAATTACATGGTAATTAGAAAGAGGCCCATACACCAAATCCTGTACCACACAGCATATTACGAACAGAAAGAAGTATTAAACACATGATCTCGTGAGGTTTATAAGGCATTTAGCTGTCTGTGTCAGGCCTCCAAAGAAACTAGAATGATCGCATATCTTAGATCAAGCTTCGACAGTCCCTCATAAATAACCATCAAAAGTAAAGTTTACAATATAATAGTACTTTTGGACTTTACCCTATCGTCTTAGGCAGGAGTCACACAACTATTAATATCAGAGATGTTTGTTCCTGCAATTCGAGTGCCCAATTATATTCAAGTGGTCAAAATGTTCTACGAAACGACCTGTCTATTAGGCGACTGAGTCACGCGCAGAAAGCAATGTTTTCCTAATTCGTTGTGAATCACCGCGGAAGAAATCACTTTCGGCGATAGCAAACATTTGGACGTATAGATTTGCACACGTTTGCTGACTACTAAACACTTGATTTTACGCGTGTGTTGATCTCGAAGCAGTGTCTGGCAGTTTGAGTTGCTATTAACGTTGCTTTTTAAGAGTACGTACTTGCTTTCCAGTTTTCTGATTTTGGTTTAAAGCTCCGAAAACTTTTTCCTCTGTTTGAGCTCATGGTGATACTAATCCTTAAAAATTTAATTAAAAGGAACGTAGATGTAAAATGGTATTCACGAATTCAGGATCCAACCCCATTAAACTGTTAAAGTCCAACTTTTACTTTCACCCAATCATAGCCATTATTTTATCAACTACCCTACTCTAGAAATGATAACTGCCTAGAAACAGTTTACTCAAAAACGCTTTGATTCCACAATAATCCACATTCTCCAAGTGTGTCCGGAATCTGTGTCGGACTCGGAAATCACACGCATAGTTTGTCTGGGAATTTGTCGATAAAATTATCCTGGCTGCAGACGTATATATATTTATCCTCGCAGACGGCTTGGCAGCCATCACTGTTCTCATTCATTCAGCTTAAGTGTTCCCTTTGTTATTGATGGCTAGTATTATCGCGTTTTGTTTGACGTCTAATGTAGGTTTTTTGGACCTAAAGTTCTGTTGGGTTCGGGTAAATTGTAGTTTTGATTTGAATTGATGTTGTTTTGGAGAACTATTTTGAGCGAAAGTTTAGGATCTTATTACTTTTCTCAAATAACCAGAGAATTGATTGTAAATCACGGATTTCAGGGTGAACCAACAAAAGAGTACAACATTTATGGAAGACTTGCAAAACCCATTATGAATTTGAGTTCAGATATGACAATAACATCTTTCATGTATTGTTGTACAAATCAAAAATTAACTCTAAGTCCATTAAACAAAGCCTCTGCAACACTTCGTCAACATGAGACAAGGCGATGCTGAGGCGTAGTTGACAAAACGAACATAAACTTTAATCCCTTGAATACACATTATTGCTTCTCAACATCTACACTAGAAACTGCTTATCATAATATTATAATTTTTATGTAACTTTACAGTTTTGAACTCTAGGTAATGCGATAACACGTTTATCTACGCCCTGTGCAAGCAACACAAACAAATAGTAATTTTAAATGTTTTCGCAATCATTAAATATAAGAACGACGTGGACATATGTGGGGATTGAGAAATATAGGCACCACGCACTTGTTCACGTTTTGTAATGCTGTTAATCTACGCATTGTGATGTTGGTGACAAAAATCATTTACAAAAAATATACTATGATATAAAACTTAAGAACTTGTTTGAACGCGGTAATCTCAGGAAGCGTTGGTCAGATTTCAAAAAAAAAGACAGTGTTGGATGGTCAATTTATCGAGGTAATATTTTCAAAAAGTCTGGGTTTCGTTCTAAAAGTCCAATAATGTAACCCAAAGTGTAGTTAAATAAACTGAAAAAATAAGAACAAAGTTGTAGGCGCAGTTCAGCTAGTGTTCATTAAATGTTTAGCTTAATTCATTAATTTATTTTTCAATCAACTTAGGATCATAATGCACAATATAAAACAGATAATTAATCAACACAAAGCTAAAAACATTAAAATAAAGAATATTTAGATAAATAATTCAATCAAACATTTCATCATACAAAAATTAATATAAATTACTAAAATGTGGTATAAAAATTTTGATCACTAAATACAAAATTTACTATAATAATTAAATTAAAATTAATTATTAATGCAATTCCTTGCAAAAACATTAGGTTTTACCATCTTTCTTTCATCGAAAATTCGTCTCAATAAAACCAACTAGATACATTTAATTCCTCTTTTATTATCTTCTGTTTAAACACATTGCATCTTTCTGTTATCTTAACTACGCCGGTCAGTGACATTTCGTAAGGTCGCCACTATTAGCGTTAGTGTTAGTGTCGTAGCATCTTTTATCTTAATGAGATTAGTCTATAATACAACATATAGACTTCCAGCTACACACACACCATGTTTGGGCTCGTTTTACTTATCTTGGACTAAATAGTGCTTACTACTACGTACCTACTTCTACATGATATTAAGGATCTTAAAATATTATATTTAAAAGATTTTTATAAAATAAACTAGCTACTGCCCGCGACTACTACTGTCGTTAGCGTGAACTCTATAACCCATTTTTTCTTCATACCTTTTTTATCGCAATAAAAGGTAGTCTATGTTCTATCTCAGGGTCTAAAAATTGTCTGTGCCAAATTTCATCAAAATCGGTTGTGAGGTTTAAGCGTAACAGACAGACAGACAGAGTTACTTTCGCATTTATAATATTAGTAGAGATTTTGTGTTTAACTATATTTAGTCTATTTCAGTATAATTCTGTTTGTATTAAATAAAACACGTTGTCACGGTGACGTTTGTTTTGGCGACACGATTCGAGGTCGTTGGCTTTTAGATCTCAAAACGTTATGAGGATCTTTCTTAGATAAATATCGATAAATAAACTACTATTTAGTGAAATAATGTTTAAAGTGGAGGCTAAAGTAAGATATGCGTATTACAAAAAGATTGTAAATAAGTTGTCCTTCAACTTCGTCTTGTTCAGTCTACTACCGAGTAGGTGTATGTGGTATATTCTCTCGATTTTATTGAAAAACTTATAATTAACAAATTGTAACTTAGTTTTTGTTTGCCAACTCTTAACTTAGGCCTTATGCCCATTATAGACTTGACATTGGTTTATCATCATGTATGTGTAATGTAAGTGTCTTGAACCTTCTTTACAAAATATTATTAAACTCGAACCAGAAATTCATTCAGTCGGATAAATAACTCTAATATCTAATAACGATAAAATCTTTGTACAAAAGTTTTATAATTAAAATTATATCTCAAATACAAGTCGTAAACACAATTAACACATTCATAATTTTATTACAACAAAAACTTATCGTCTATACGAGCTTAGCAGTGTTTGGTGCCAAGCTCAAGCAGGCACAGTCGGGTTAACCTTGGCCGACGTAGACGGTGCCACGCTCGACCCGGCACTGCGAATCGGACGCGGCACACTTATTGTGGTAGCTTTGCATCTAAACTGCAGATGATGGTGTCTGTAGCCTGAGGACTATGATGTAATGAATGCAAAACTAAAAAAAAATGTTTTCATTTACTTGATAAGAATAAGTTGTGTTTCTCTCAAAGAACAATCAGTAACTTAACTCCCCTCCCCTCCCCTCCCTACTCTACTGTTTGGTCGAACCCATATCGCGGGAGACAAACACCTATACTCTTACCTATCAATGAACTCAGTCTAAGACAGATCTCAGACGTTTGTTCCATGAGTAGTGATTTTTTGAAATGATTCCATCATCGCGCTGACGAGGTGGAGTTCCTACATCTTATTTATCTGGAATCGCCGCGATCTTCCACGGCTCCTTGCAGAAGATCTTTGTGGCACAAACTATTTCCTCTTCGGAAAGGATTCCCTTCTTCGGTCTTCCTCGAGCGCTGACTTGTCCTTCTTTAAATGAAGTTTAAGTGGCGTAAGCTCGTCTATTTACGATACAAAAATAAAAAAAAGATTTTACTAATTTTACAAAGAAGAATTGATTTTTGTTTATCGAATTGACTCCGGAACTCAATACATTTGAAAAATTCATTCACTATTATTATATTATTACTAAAGTTACACTACACCTTCAAAAAACAAACAAACACAATCACTACAAGGAAACGAAGCGGTCGAAACACGAAGTTTTATCTCAATAACGTAATTGTAGTTTACAAGCCGTTGTGAAACCTAAACCTTGTCGTACACTAATTACACTACATAAATCTTGCAGTATGTACTGTCCTAACTACTATACGATGAAGGGTTTCACTTAACATGATCTTTACGAGGTAACAATAAGGTCTATAATCGTTTGTCATGTTTATATTGTTGCAAAATGTTAATGCTTGCTGCTGACAGGCTTCCTTTGGTGGTGTATCGAAATTACTATTTTCAGTCATGTATTTTATAAACAAGTATTATAAGGAACACAATGTGACAATTTGATTTTAAAGTGAAAAGAGTTTACTGTAATGAGATCGAGAGTTGTTCAGTTTTTTTTGGTCGAGAATTAATAATTATTGTAGTAATGCCAATTGTTTTAAATCAACATTAACATCACTTACATTATTTCTATACGAGTTCTTACCACGATTATTTTTAATTGAGAGGTCCCGATATTTCAGCACTATTTCAAGCGCCATGATCGGGACCTCTCAAATAAAAATAATCGTGGTAAGAACCCGTTTAGTAATAATGTAAGTGATGTAGATAACCGCGAGTGTTTAAAGAAATTTACAACATTAACATCTTTTAAATATCATCATAAAAAAATTGTTGAATGTTAACAAGATTTAATTATCTCCATATCCAGACTTTCAAACACTTTCGAACTTCTACATCAACAATTACTAGTAAAAAATTACAAGACTTGCTATTTCCGATCCATTTTATAAAACTGTTTCTAGTTTAATCTTACGTTCTTTTAAAACAATATTTACCATGTTAGACAGAGGTATGTAGACTAAAAAAGTTTTCTATAGAAAAAAAAAAGGATAAAAACGATTTAAAATTTCACCCAAAGCTATTATCTAAAATGTACAAGATAAACAACGGCTTCTGCATTCGGCTTCTAAATACGGAACTCTAAATAAAATAATACATCCAATACCCACAGAACTAGGTTAATTGATTATTTCGTAACACCACAATAAGTTATCGTAATTTACGTAAGTTTTTACGTTAAATTGTATTTATCACAATGAACAGCTGTTGACGAGACCTTCGGTAATGAGTATATTAGCTTTTTGAGTATTTGTTCTGTAACTGGTATTATTCGGTTCGAAAATGGATTAATAATTTCATTTTTGTAATGGATATTGATGATTACGACTGTGACCTTTTCAGAAAGGTCCCGTTCAGAACCGAATACATGCAGAACCTATGGGTAAATGTTAGCAAACCTTACTTTTTATCTTAAATTACAAAAAAATAACATAGTCTCTTTTGAATAATACGCTAATTATCTTGTTGTCTTAGCCAAGTCTTACTTCCAAACACTCATAAAATAATTTAAATCAAGATCCACTGTAAAAAAAACTTGAGAGGTGTCAAGGGACACCCGGATGGAACGAAGTTCCTTTCGATTAATTAGTGAGAATTAGAATAAAATATTTTGATCACAGCACCATCTAGCATTAATCATATAAAACAAAATAAGGAATTGTTTTAAAAGATTTGAATCACAGCGCCATCTAGCGATAATCATCTAAAACAAAAAAAGTGTCGTGACAACTTTTTCATAAGAATTTTCGTCTAGCCCCCTTTCGATAACGCGCATAAAGGAACTTCGTTCCAAAAACTAATATAATATTTACTCTCTATTAATACTAACGTTTCTGATTTACAGCGAACAATATTTAAAAGTTTTCTTGATCATTTGAACCGGGATCAACTAGCTGTCTATAAATACGATATATAGCAAGTCGGGGCTCGTACCAGCCCGTTTATCTGTCGGCGCCGGCGCCAGATTACACCCATATTGGTATTAACAACCGACATGTAGCACATAATTCCTATACAGAATGAAAACGTCATACAAATCGCTCTGATGAATATGTACCTTTAAACTTTTATTCGTGGACCTCGTCCCCATCCATAATCCGTATACACGATAGTGGCGCAAGGTTTATATTCCTACCGGCTTTCCTTCGATGTTTATAAACTTACAAGTGATAGCACTAGGGAAGGGAAGGCGACTGCGGGGCAGGTAGAAAGCCGGCGAATTCTTCCTATACAAAAAAAAGCGTTTCAGAAACGTCGGACGCATCGCACCAGCAAAGGAGTCATAACTTTTATACATAACAAAAATTTTACATCTGTATATTATAATAAGCTATGTAGGTAGCGAGAGCTCAGTTTTATACTCGTATAAAATATAAATCGATTCTTAACATGTTCATTAACATTCTAGAGAGCTGAACTTATTCTAATTAAAAAGCTTTTATGGAATTGTTTTCTTTCTTTTAATGCTATGTGAATGAATTATGCTAGATTCTTATATATTTCATTTCTTGTATTTACAAAAAGCCAACTTTGGGTATGCTCGGGAGATTTTTCTAAATCAAACAAAAAATACGGAATAATAAATAGTCAAATTTATGTGATGACTATAGTTTTCTACTAGACATAAGACATGGAATTTTTATAATACTATATATAAAAATGAATTGCTGTTCGTTAGTCTCGCTAAAACTCGAGAACGACTGAACCAATTAGGCTTATTTTAATCTTGAAATATTCGTAGAAGTCCAGGGAAGGTTTAAACGGTGAGAAAATTTCCTTATGTGACGCAGGCGAAGTTGTGTGGGCCAGCTAGTAATACTATAAATGTGCTTAAAATTAAAACTAATTAGTAGTCAGAAGATCCCTCTTTGCCCTTTTACAATTATTTCTAGAAACACGACTAGTAAAAACTTATAAAACTAAATAAATTCTGACTATAAATATTTTTGCTCTCAAATTAAACCAAGTAATGAAAACTAATCATTTCTGTAGCTGTTTTCATTAACATATTAATATAGGCATTAAAAAAAAGTTAAATTAATTAGTGAAGTAAATAAACTTTAATTGGATACAAGGTTGAATTCTAAGTAGGTATGAGATGATAGCTTGAGTTCGTGAGTTATTTAAAGATATTAACAATCTCCTAGTAATACTTAAGAGATCTTAAAAACAAACTAAATATTTTTTATATTGCCATGTAAGCAGACGAGGTAACGGGCCACCTGATTGTAAGCGGTTACCGTCGCTCATGAACCTCTGCAATGTCAGGGGACAACACTACGGGACCTCTACTTTTAAGGATTTTCTTCAAGCCATGTTCCAAGAATGATAAGTAGTGAAAGTTTATGTCTATTGCTAAATTGATTCTATTGGGTCTACGGGTCACATTAATATCGCTGCTGACTTGGTGTCACAGCTGATCTTAGAACCTTTTTGTGAAGTGTATTTATGTACATGTTAAGTTTTTAATAGGATAATTAAAACCATCTTGAATCATTATCTATCAAAATCACTGCATCAGAATCTGTTTCTTAGTTTAAAGGTCATACATTAGAACAGACAGTAAGAAGAGACTTTGATTTAAATACTATATGTATATTAATAAAAAATGGATGTATGTACTTTATTTTCTTTACACGCTACTATTATTAAGTGTTAGCAAATGGTTACGATAAAAACTAAAGGCTATTGTTTATACAAACGCCTTAAGATTGCGCCGGCGCCTCAAACTGTCGCCCACCCACGCCACAGGACATTATAATGCAAATAATGTATTTAAATCATTTAAATGTATGCCCATTTAGATTTCGTAGCGAGAATTTGACCTAAAATCATGTTGTGAATGCTGTTTTGCGAAGTACCTGATATCTTGACTGATAGGCAAAATTATGAGCAATGAGTTAGACAGGCATTACAGAGGATCATGAACGACGGTAATCACTTGTCATCAGGTGAGTCTTATCAGTCTTATGCTATAAACAAAACAGTAAAACGATTTTATTAAAAAAAATCTTTAAATTAAAATTTAAAATAAACTAGAGAGAGAATAGAAGATTATAATTATTGTCTAATAATTAGAATTTCAAAAGGCCCCATATCATTATATCATTAACTACTTTTAGTTCCCGATAAAAAACACAAAAAAAAATATAAAACAACAACATGCTCGTATAAAAAAAACAATTCTCTCAATCATGGAAAAATTGCAACAGAAAGCACTCTTGTTTTCATACGAGGGTACTTTCATCCCCTTCGTCAAATTAATTGACGTCTGAGGGTGTGTGCATTCAACAATACGTGACACGCATCGTCGAGGGTACTTGTGTAATTTGAAAAGCCAACTCGCATATTTTTTTAAAACTACCCTCCAAGCTAGAGGGATGATATTCTAACGAAGCTGTTCTGTAAACAATTGTTTTGTGGGCTTATCTCGCTGTATTGTTTGAATTAAAACAGAGGTTTTAGTGCACTTCGAAAATGCGATTTTCAATTGGTACACAAAAAAAAAAAAAACAAAAAAAAGTTTACATTTTTGCGTACCTATTCTTCTTATGTAAGTTTCTGCTCTCAATGTAATCAAAGGAAGTAATAAATAAAATGTAATAAAATATGAAATTTCATAAGTACATATATTAAAAACGACAGTAGGTAGGATATTTTGGCGTGGACTATAAAATATGTACAAGGTTAAACATTTGAGGAATGAGGGTAGTTACAGCTTTATGACGTACTCTCGCAATACCTCGTTCACGGTCAAATTGTTTCTTATTTATTATATTGTAGTAAAATTTAGACAGATTTTGAATTTCTTCAAATCGCCTGCATTGTTCGATGACATTGGCTATGAACGAAATTCTTAAAGCATTCTTAATAAGCGGCATTACTATTCATACTTAGAGATAAATTATTAGAGGCAAAAATTACCTACATAATGTTTAAACAACAGTGTACCCAACATTCGGAATTGAAATGCTTATTGAATTTTAAGCAATTCTTTTTTTGTCCTGTACCTGTACCAACCCATTACTGCCCACTGTTGGGCTCAGGTCTCCTCAGAAGAGGGATTAGGCATAGTCCACCACGCTTGCCTAGTGCGGATTGGGGACTTCACATCTCCTCAAAGGATTTTTAGAGCCCTTTTTTTGTCCATTCCATTTGTTTGTGGTCGTCTCCTCACACTTCTGGCAGAATTAAATTAGGTGTTCTTAAGGATTCTACTAATTCTACGTACTGATGATGGCTCATCATCTCTGGCTTATAGTACAGTATCCTGGGCTTCACTGCTCAGAATCATTACTGTTGTCGTTGCTGTGAATCCTGGCTACACAGGAGTTACCTTGAGGGGAGTGAGTCGGCGAATGGCCTACAATATTATAATTTTACCACAATATTAGGTACCAAGACACGTATTACGAAACACAATACATGTACCCTATTTTACGATACACCGTCTAGACGTGCCACCCTAAAAACTTCGGAGAAATGGCAGTTATTTTCTAACTTTTATTTGAAACTAAATATTGAAAGTTATGTACAATTTTTGATTGTTATCTCGAGTTGTTGAATTCGTTTACAAGCCAATTTTGTTCAATAAAAATAGACAAAGTAATTTATGTAGTACAAAGTTTAAATTTGGAGTTGAGTGTTTTAGGTTTTTTTGTTTTACAAACATAATCTCTCGTTAGTTTGTTCAGTGATATTGTTAAGTTCAATTATCAATATTAGCGAATTGCAAACTATAAGAAACCGATCATTATTAAATATTGGAACGAAGTTCCTTATCGCGCGTTGTGAAAGGGGGTTAGACGTTCGTTCGACGTTAAAACACGTTCCTTATTTTTGTTTTAGATGATTATCGCTAGTTGGCGCTGTCTTTTAAAACACGTTCCGTATCGCGCGTTACGTTAGGAAAAAAATTATAAGATATCTTTTAATCGAAAGGAACTTCGTTCTATTCGGGTGTCCCATGACACCTCTCAAGTTTTTTTAATTGTTAATTTTCCTGTCAACATCTTACATAATAAAAACTGGTACATAATGAATACATACATACAGTCAGTCCGGGCGCCTATAAAGGACAGTGGACTTGGTCCTGTTTTTGTTATGTTCTATAAACGTCTATGATAAAACGGTGGTTTTCTAAAAATAAACCCTTCCTGCTCGACTTAATTGGTATGATTGATTTTTAAACCAATGTGTGATTCATGAGTTTGTTTTTTGTTGAGAGAAATAGAAATGTTATTGACAGTATAATACTAAAAAGTTTTATTTATTTTACTCTTAGTTGTACTTAAAAAAAACATGTTTCATGTTATGTTAAAAAATCCGGCCGGCTTGTACCTCTAAATCTAAATGTGAAAAAGATTTATGTGCAATTTTTCACAACACCACTGGCTAAAAACGGTGAAGGAAAACATCGTGAGGAAACCTGCATGTCGGAAAAGGATTCTAAAAATTCTTTGAAGATATGTGAAGTCCCCAATCCGCACTGGACAAGCGTGGTGGACTATGCCTAATCCCTCTTCTGAGGAGACCTGATCCCAACAGTGGGCAGTAATGGGTTGGTACAGTATGTTATGTTCACAAAACTTAAATATGGTCCACTAAAGATCAGGACTTTAAAAGAACCACCTAACGATACTTGCCGTGTCAAGAACTACCAATTTCTGGTTCAGGCTCTGCACCCAGTTCTGGAGCAAAAGCTTCTCGAGATTACGGTCGAGAGTTTTCGCAAATAGGCCGTGCAGTGTATCTTACAGTATATTGTGTACTAGTGCTTCACCCTGTTTTAATAAATGTAGGCATATCAAGGGCTCTTGATACATACGAGGTGAACAAAATTTTTTATACCTTTTAGCTTAAACGTTAATGTTTAAACGGTTACTGAACTGAAGTTATCAATAATAACATAACCTTATTGCTTTAGAATCGAAATTGGCTAATAAATAACTTTTGTATTCAAGTTTTGACCAATAAAGGACGTTACGTATTCGATTCTTGTGAGAAACCAACCGCTTTTACGTGTTTTGAATCGATATGCTTTTATAAATAGACGAACGTGTTTTTATAGGCCTATTTTAATCAATGATAAAAGTTGTCCACGTTGTAGAACGTTAGGATACCTATTCTATAATACTTAAGCCACTATCTACGTCTACTCTTTACACTTAGTTATATTTTAGTGACAGGCTAAAAAAAGTCGTATTAGGAGACGTATCATCCTTCACAAAATCTACACATCTCTTCTTCGGCCTCATTCTTGGAGGTGAATGAGCGTAACACTTTCCGTCACCCTGACACAGCCATGTGCTGAGTTTTTGGTCTCTACTTCTACTACCAGAAAAGAAGACTTCATACAAATAATGTTCAGCAATAAATATTAAACACTCCTGTCTTCATACCTTTACGCGTTTAAACATAAAACCCAACGGATAAAACGGCATTGTTCCCGGCAACAAGATCGTCTAGCAGAATACAAATCGATCATAGGTCCCGGAGACTAAAGGTACCGGATCTGTATCCTGTCGGCTTGTACTTCCCGACGTGGACGTCTGAATTATTCATGGCGTCTGTCGTGTGCGCACTTGGGTTATCGCTGTTCGTATATCGAACCGATTTGGTCAAATTGATTCTTGAGATTGGGAGGTCTTGTTCATAGTGGGATAGTGATACTAGACTTTAAGTAAGTGTGTATCGGAAGTGAATAGTATTACAGAAAAAAATCGATATTTAGAAGTAAAATTTTATGTGGTAACTTTTCGGATAAACAAACCTGACTTTTAATTTCATTTGTTCTGGTGTTTCCGGAGAGCTATGACATATTTAAGAAATAGTCCTGTATCGACATATTAGTAGATACATTGTAGAGATCCATCATTCATCAACACAGGAGATCATTCATTCGAAAACCGCTTACCATCATATGGACTGCATTCGTCTGTCATTCTTTCAATAAAAAAAGATGCATACAAGTTGTTTCTTAAACGTTTGACACCCATTCTCAAACTTGGAACCACTTGATATTTTGGCGAAAAATTTAGAACTATGAGTATGTGAAACCGGTTTGATAAAACTTTATTTCTCTATAATTATTTTGTGATTATACTTTGCAACAATTCAATGGAATTTTCAACTGTCACGTCAGCTTCGGAGGCAATCCCTTTCCTTTGTGTTCACTTTGATAGACGTATGAATTGTTCACTATACGATCACATAATAATATGTCTTGATATGCCTACTTACTTGTATGAGATTATTCCGATCTTTGATGTTATCATTTTAATTTTTGAGCATGGTAAGGGCATTAAGACATTACAAAACCATTGAACATAGTGGAATGCTTGGTTGTTATAAAATTTTGTTACTACTACAAAATAATTAAATTTTTATAAATAGGTTATGTCGCAATATTTGTGACGTTGGTGATCTTTAGTTCTCCTGAACCAAATTCGTTTTTTATGAATAGGTAGTTACGTTATTTGTGACTGTCTCAGACCATGTTTTAGCGTACGTAGGCTTTCTTAACTTAATAAATAAGTTTGCAAGCCCTTAGTCAATTTTAAATGATTCCAAACGAGAATGCCCAGATTATTATGAAAAATATTATCCCCATACAAACAAATACATTTTTCTGTTTAATAATATTAGATTACTCAGTGATTAAGCAGAAGGAAACATTGAAGTGTTGACATTGTGTTTTTTTATCAACGTTTTACATTGTTTTGCAGGAAATTGATGTATCCTGGTGTCGTTCAATTCACAATACTAATATATTGTATTTTTTCTTTGTGTATAAAAAAAATAATGAAAATCATCATCAGTCCTCTCCATATTTACGTCCGGTCTTGGCTTCTCGTCATATTCAGTTCTTCAGTGAGTGAGTCCGCTTCATCACTTAACGTCTAGTCTCGTTTCTATCTATACAGGGTGGACAGGAAGACATGTGCTTTTATGTTAGCATAGTACATTCAGGCAATAAATGATTTTTTTTTTTTTTATATACATCGTGGATCTATAACTTTGTTGGTTCAGCTGTTCCTGAAGTGTGTTCAATGACCAGTCGAAATACAACTTAGAACCACTTTTATTATTGGATTCGTTGAAACTTTTTTTATTTACCCTACTTCAGCTGCCACAAAGTTACAGATCTTGTATGAGAAACATAGCGTTACTATGTAAAACGTAGACTGTTTTTTTTTTTCAAACTATAATATTAGTACAGTTATACATAAACTCTTGCAAACCCCGAACTACGTACAATCCTAATGCACCAACATGTGAGCTCTCAATTTTCAATGAACAGCCGTACCATGCGGTCCAAACCATCGTAAAACCGTTTATGTAGTCCGCCCACGTCGGCTTACGGTATACGAGTATACGATGGAAAATACGTTGCGAATATAATAGTATATCGTGTAAATTTAATCATCGTTTCCTCGTGAATTGTAGACATAAAATTTAGAGACGAATTGAGCATCTCGTTTTTGGAAGTCGGTCTAAAATGAATTGAGTGATCAATTAGAAGCTGTTCAAATTTTTCATTACATTAGGTAGATATAGGTTTTTGTCTGAACATCTTGATTATAGATATCTTAAAAAACTTAAAAAGTTATTACCTTGACTTATCGAAGCAAGATATTTTTTGTAAAAATATATTCTTACTGACTTTTTAAGCATTTAATGAAAAGTTTAAAACTGTAACACTAAGATCTAACGATAAACTAACAAGTAAATAGGTTAGTGGGCTGAGCTAGACATTGGTGGAAGATATAAGCTTCGTTCAAGCCACGCCTAGTAAGAAAACCTTCGGACATTTTCAATGACCTATTTGATAATCGTAATCACATCACCTAGCTGAAGTCATTTATCGCATTTTACTCCGTCAGCATTTGAACCAAAGCTTTAACTCAGCCTTAAATAGCTCAGACTTAGCAAGCCTCAAAATGCTGATCGTCAGTGCGAACAACCACTTCTAAATATAATTGAAGTCTTTTAATACGAAGTCGTGGTGGCCGAGTGGTCGAAGCGCTTCCTTCCGAACAGGAGGTCGCGGGTTCAAATCCGGTCGGCTTGTACCTCTAAGTCTAAATGTGAAAAAGATTTATGTGCAATTTTTCACAACACCACTGGCTAAAAACGGTGAAGGAAAACATCGTGAGGAAACCTGCATGTCGGAAAAGGATTCTAAAAATCCTTTGAAGATATGTGAAGTCCCCAATCCGCACTGGGCAAGCGTGGTGGACTATGCCTAATCCCTCTTCTGAGGAGACCTGAGCCCAACAGTGGGCAGTAATGGGTTGGTACAGAGTACGCAGACCCCAGTGACTTCCGGCTTCCTTTTAAATGCTCTTGCATACAATAAACAGCACTAGGAATATTTTCATCGACTTATGATTTAATGATTTTTTTTTAGTCGGCTTCCCTTTTTAGAATCTTTACCCTTCGCCCTATATAAGTATGTTTCAAATTATGTATACGGTGGTAAAGCAATGTTCGCATCATTAACCTTTAGTTTATGTGACTGAACTTTGAATGCGAACCTTCGTTTCACCCTTGCTAAGCTTTATTAGTCTAAAACAAGGACCTGACCTCAATAACAGGAATCGATTTTTGTAACATTTGGACGAACGCTTTCGAAGGCTTCGTTGCAGAATAACTATTCAGAAATACAACTCAATTCATATAGAAAGAAAGGAAGTGTTTTGTTAGCAACTCGTATCTTAAACATATGCCATATTTATTTTATAATATGTTAAACACATTGCATCTCTCAGCGACTCATCGAAAAATTTAAGTAAGAGTTCGATTTGTTAACCTTAGTGCAATTCTCGGTCATAAGGATGGTAATTTTTAATTTTCTGAAACTAGATTTGAAATAAAAAAATATTCAAGTCAACTGCATTCCTATATTTTACCTATACTAGATTTTGTAGGTTCGGATGGGATACTAGCCTTCCCTCTCTAAATAATTGAAACACTCAAATTATCATGATAACGGAAGCCTATCGCTTGAAACTTTGTTAAAAAATTCGCAACATATTGTGGCTACCAATAGCACGCGAGATCCTACATCGCGGTATTGACATTTGCAGCGTTCTGCGCATACATACGACATATGCAATCTACTATAGTGGGCTTCGGCCTGACCGGGCATACACTACCTCGCCTGGTCGGAGATCTCCCTTTGGCCTAATACCATCATTAATCCTACAATTTTTTAAGAATGTAAAAATACAATGCGTATAATGAAATGAAATGAAATTATGAAATGAAATGAAATTATGAAATGAAATGAAATTATTTATTCTCAACGTTAACGAAATTATCATGCTTGTTGATGTCAAAAGGCTACCACCAGTTCGGAATAAGAAAAAGCCACTGTCCTGAGAAGAACTGGCAAGAAACTCAACTGGCATGTCTTTTTTTGTATTATTTTTCTGTTATATTCGTTATATTCTCCCCTCTTCGGTATTCCCAGAGCGCTATGACTTGTCCTTCTTCAAACGAGGCTTGAGGAGGGTCCTTAAAGTTAGGTCGTAGGTAGCGACCCCTCAATGTCCCTCAATGTGACATTGCAGAGGTTCATGAGCGACGGTTACTACTTACGATCAGGTGGCCCGTTGGCTCGTATGCCTACATGGCAATAAAAAAAAAAACATTCTCAGTTTTGTACTGCATTACAATTTATAAGCAGCTGTATTTCTGTTAATTTATTTTGTGGTTCTGTTAAACGCTGAATAACACATTAGCTTCGAATCGAAATAAATAGTGAAGTAGTAGTTTTCAATAGTTCAAAAAGCCGCATCGAATTGTTAATGGAAAAGAAACTTTGTAATTCGAAAACACGTTATTAGGAACGACTGTTTTGTGATAATTGCTTTCAATTTTGATTTTGGTTAAATGTGTTGTGTAATGTAATCTGTAGTTTATTCCTGTATATTTTTAATGCAGAGAAAAACTCTTGGTACGCCCAATTAATAAACCTTGAAGTACCCAAATTCATGATATAGTTCTTATAAATCATTTAAAGTCAAAATCGGTTGCATTATTCCGAGAACCAAATTCATACCTTCATTAACCATAAATAAATGAATTCAAACATATATCATGTAGTAAATCATTTCTTATTTCTTTGTTACAGTACTTCTTAGTGAAGCGATTCTACCTGACGACAATTTGGAAGACAAGACGTTGAAAATCACCGACTTTGGTTTAGCGAGAGAAGTTTACAAGACTACGAGGATGTCGGCAGCTGGGACTTACGCTTGGATGCCTCCAGAGGTAAATTATGATTATAACATTATTTATTAGTAAAGAACTCAATAGTCGTGGTGGCCGAGTGGCCGAAGCGCGTTCTTCCGAACGGGTGGTCGCGGGTTCAAATCCGGCCGGCTTGTACCTCTAAATCTAAATGTGAAAAAGATTTATGTGCAATTTTTCACAACACCACTGGCTAAAAACGGTGAAGGAAAACATCATGAGGAAACCTGCATGTCGGAAAAGGGTTCTAAAAGTCCTTTGAAGATATGTGTCCCCAATCCGCACTGGGCAAGCGTGGTGGACTATGCCTAATCCCTCTTCTGAGGAGACCTGAGCCCAACAGTGGGCAGTAATGGGTTGGTACAGGTAAAGAACTCCGGGAGTCCATATTAATTATATCCATATTTTTTATCTTTCAATAAGACTTAATTTACAGTATCAGACCTTAGTGCCCTATTATTGCTGGAATCTTAGAAGAAGGACCAGATTTTTTTAAAGTAGTTTAACTTCATAATGTTTTTGAGAAACACCAAGGACTGGAGTCTAATTCCAAAACCGAATTGTACTTCGAAAGCCTTGTCTGATATGCAGGTTTACTTATTATGTTTCCCTTAATTTGCTGAAAGTAAATCGTGTTTTTATTTATTTATTAATTATTTTAGGAACATCAACAGTATGACATATTTAACAATCATTCATTAACAATTCACAACTTAATTTCTAATATGTATACCTATTAAAGATGTTCACAGCATTCAATATAATTAGTTAATTAATGTGCTCCAAAATAACAAAAAATAAGTATCTCATAAATAAAATAGCAATAATTAAACTAAGCATTACATTTTGAGATTTAAATTTTACCATGTTTTCTATTGTTATGCATTTTCTATATTTATTTTACGTTTTAGAAAAGATCTGCTTTAAATCTAGTTTATCTATTCTATTCCAAGGTTTTTTTTCTGTAATACATTTATACAAAAGATTGAATTTTACAACATAATGAACATTATTTATTAAATAATAGAATAAATTTTAATGACTTTATTTACAAGACAAGTTAGAAATGTATTATTTAAATGAATTATTCATGTGAACACCTGGATGATTTTCCTTTTTTTTTTTGCAGATTTATTGTATTTTAGCCTTGAATTTTGCTTGGTTATTTTGTTTTATTATTTTTAAATTGTATTATAAGCTACATATTACTTGTTGTGATTTTGAATTTTGAAACCAAAATGTATTTAAAAAGTCAACTAACCCAAACATTCTCTAATTTTTTTTTTACCGAATACAATTGCAAGAAAATCTAACTTAATAGAGTAAGTAACTAACACACACTAAACATCTCTCTACAATAAATATTTTTAGTTGCAAATTTGTACAGGAAACATAAATCGTATCTCCCACTTTTGCAGTGATTTGTCAATAATTGTCGACCCTAGAACCACACACACGGACATCAATTAACTGGCTAATCTTCATACTTGCACATGTTTTGATTCACGGTCGTCCATGTGGGTTTCAATTTCGAATACGAAACCGTTATTCATTTGTTATTCTTTACAGTAGTACCAACATTACCTATGTACGTTGAATGTTTGTTCTGATGAGTGTATTGTGATTCAGCACAAGTAGTATCTTTATTACTACACTTACCACGATATTTCATTAATTGAGTGGTCTCATAATTTCAACGTTTTGCAAACGTCATGATAACGAGAAGACTAACAAATAATGTGGCATAAAAGTAATATAGAAAACCGAGAGTGTTTGAATAAGTATCTTGATTACTGCAAAGTATATTATAAACTTAATGATTTTATATAAATAACTGCACAAAATGGGAATGAGGTGCTCGTCCCGGGCCATTTCAATTGATACATTTGTTAAAAACAAAAATATTGTAAAACAATGTTTAAAAAATTAAATGAAAAAAAAAAACATATTAAATTAAAAAAAGTCATGCCCGCTGATTTTCTTGCGCCGGTTCTTCTCAGGACGGAGGCGTAATTTTGGCGAACTGGTGTGTGTCCACATCTAATTTGAAATAAATGATTTGACTTTGACTTTGATAGAGTGACTTTAAACGTGCTTCTTTGTACCAGGCTTGAAGCGAAACCTAGAGAATAAGGTCGTAGGGACTGAGTAGTAACTGTTCCCTGAGATTGCAGAGCGACGGTAACCCAACCTATCTCGACTACACGATTTAAAAAAAAAAAAGAGAAAATGTCTTTTGGATTAAAAATCAGGATTTATAGTTCTCCGCATCTGCAAATTCTGTCAGAACCTTTCCTTTATGATGCCGTCAAACTTAATCAACTAATTTTTTAAAACAGGACTTTCTTAAAACACATTTCAGGTCATAAAGAACTCCACGTTCTCCCACGCATCAGACGTTTGGTCTTACGGCGTTCTCCTCTGGGAACTACTAACGGGCGAGACGCCGTACAAAGGTATTGACGCTCTGGCCGTGGCCTACGGAGTGGCCGTCAACAAACTGACGCTGCCTATACCCAGTACGTGTCCGGAACCCTGGAGGAAGCTGATGGAAGGTTAGTGGATTTCAAAGATGATAATTTTACAAAATTGAAAGCAACTGAAATTTTCAACAATACCGACTTGTAGGAAGTTGGATATTTATCAAATTTTGATGAGGTTATGTCTATAGTATATCTTTCTAACAAAAAATAATTATCGTAAATTTACGAAAACAAATAAAAAAACAGGCAACTTCATAACTTTCTCTTTTGAATTAGTATTTTTTATTTTTAATACGAAAGTCGACTCCGAATGTTCGAATTACCACTTCCACGTTCGTAAGCAACGATAATAAAGTAAGATTAAAACCACGTAGACAAAAACGTGATAAAAATATCCTAAACAATGTTCATCATCATCATCATCAGCCTATAGACGTCTACTGCTGGACATAGGCCTCCCCCTGCCCACGCCACATCGACCGGTCCTGCGCCGTCTGCATCCAGTGACCTCCCGCGATCTTGACCAGATCGTCTGTCCATCTTGTGGGGGGTCTACCAACGTTGCGCTTACCGGTTCGTGGCCGCCACTCCAGAACTTTTCGGCCCCATCGGCCATCTGTTCTTCGCACAATGTGTCCTGCCCATTGCCACTTCAAAGATGCAATTCTTTTGGGCTATGTCGGTAAACAATATTATTTTGTTGTAATTCCAGCGTGTTGGCATTCAAATCCTCGTGAGCGACCACTCTTCCCCGTAATCTTAGAACAGTTAGAACTGATAAGGCAGTCGGAGTTCACGCGAGCTCCTCACGAATCATTCCACACGCTACAGGATGGCTGGAGACTAGAAATCGAGGAGGTACTTCGTGACCTTAGAAGAAAAGAAAAGGTATGATTGGGTGTTTTTTTTTAATAATTTTGATAGGTAATAAAACAAAAAAATATATGGAGTATCTATCTATCTGTCTAATTTGTGAAAACTCTATTTCATTTGGTAAAGTAAGAAAGTATCAAAACGCAATCCTACATATAGTTAGCCTGGTCAAATGTCCTACTACAAAATAATGAACGTAAGAATTAAGAAAATAGTAGACTTATAAATATAAGGTTCCAAAACTGTAATTTTCATGATATTCTACGTCAAAACTGCTCGCGACGGGAAAGTGTGCCGCAGTGCGTAACGCGTCGCGCCACCCCTAATAACCCCGTGCTGGGTTCTGGCCTCAGCCGGGGTTCGGACGTTGAATGTGAGCGGTTGAAGGTTTTAGTGAGGTTCAACTCCTACATACCCGGCGATTTCCTCCAACTAAAACAAACGTCAAAATTGCGTACTTCTAAAACTCGTAATATTTTTACGACTACCCGTATTAAAACGAAATGTACGCCATAAAACATTGAACTAATAAATATTATTTATTTTCCCTTTGTAACGCTATCGTATAGGAATACAAAACTATAGAGGAGGTTAGTGAATGTTATTGATGATGTTGTTTTGTTATTTTTTACCCTATATTTTATTTTTACGTCTTGTGGTTCCGTAGATTGAGATTATTTTTTTATCTTCGTTTATTTTTCGTCCAGTGTTTTTTATGTGACTTTGATGAATAAGCTTATAGTTATTTTAGTTTTAAGCTACCTTTTACTTAATAAAATGTATAAGTTGGCCTTATTTGAGAATTAATTTGAATATAGTATCATCCGATGTGTTCTTAACTTTCCCTGTAGTTAACAACTATTTCAGTCATACTTTCATGCATTTTGAACGGGTTGTTACCACGATATTTAATTAATTGAGTTGTCTCGATATTTCAACGTTGTTGCAAACGTCATGATCACGAGAAGACTGGATACTGCGGGTCGATTTAAGAGCAAACAAATCTGTCTACCCTCTTTCTCGTTCGCTTTTGCGTAGTACCACTGGAACTCGAACTCACATCACATATCGTGGTAAGAACCCGTTGAAAATGCATGAAAGTATTATAGAAAACCGCGAGTGTCTGAATAAGTTTATTTCAGTTATTTTTGAATAAGCTTTCTAATTCACTTCTAAAGCAGATTTAATAAAAATACTCACTTTTTTATTGCACTACAATACCTCCTAATGTTTTTAAGCTACCCTCAATATCAAAAACATAACAATTTCAGGAACTAAGGTGTCGTGAAGAAGAGCTAACTCGAGCTCAGCTCCAACAAAGACTTCTAGAACAGAACCTAGCTCAGAAGGAACGAGAGCTGGAGATGAGAGAAATAGACCTAGCGGCCAGGGAACTTCATATATTGATATTTGCGAGCAATATGCCCCACAACCAACCGCCTCAGCCTAACAAAAGGAAAGGTAGTACGTTATCAGAGTTTTTTTTTACCTTTTTTACGGTAAGAATTTGCTGTTTGCGAAGTATTTTATTGTTTATAGGTGTTGTTACATGTCAGTGAATTGTGGTTGATTGGTCTTTTACTGTGATTTGAGGTATAGTTCAGAAGTGCAAAGTCTGATGGACTTACCACTCGGCGTCGAGGTGAAATTCATCCCTACTATATGGAACCACGGTCATTCACGGTTCGTTTCAGGAGCACTTTTTTGCCACGCACCATCCGGCTATGGAATGAGCTCCCCACCTCGGTATTCCCTGAACGCTATGACTTGTCCTTCTTCAAACGAGGCTTGAGGAGGGTCCTTAAAGTTAGGTCGTAGGTAGCGACCCTCAGTGTCCCCTGACATTGCAGAGGTTCATGAGCGACGGTAACCACTTCCTATCAGGTGGGCCGTTGGCTCGTCTGCCTGCATGGCAATAAAAAAAAAACTTGTAGAGAGGATGTGTTACTTATTTATGGTTTTAGTGGCGTATTAAAAGAAAAACGCTTGGGTCTTGTTCGTACTGTCTCAAGAAACAATGTATAGTGCTTGGACCTAATCAGAGCACTGTTCGGGGCACGAAATGTGTTATTAAGTTTGTATGAAGTAGTTTATTTACACCAAGTCCGAAGTCCAGTCTGAACATAACCAAGTGTAACATGCTTAGCTCTAAACTTGATTTAAAATCGTATATTAATTACTTTTTTTCCTTTCCAGGCAAATTCAGTAAAATAAGACTCCTGAAGAAGGACACGATATCATCTCCGCTCGACTTCCGGCACACACTCACAGTACGACAGAGCGACGACGAGTCCAGCCACAAGCAGCTAGTGGCCGTCGCACACGACACGCCGCCGGGCTCGCCCCACATCATGAGAGCTATAGCACGTTAGTACACACTGTACCGACACACGACACACAGTACGACTATACAGGGTGTTACTTATACTATTGCTAAACGGGTTCTTACCACGACGAGAAGACTGAGTACTGCGGGTTGGAAATTTAAGAGCAGACAAATCTGTCTACCCTCTTTCTCTTTCTTTCCGTGATCATGGCGCTTGCAACAGTGCTGAAATATCGGGATCGCTCATTTAAAAACAATCGTGGTAAGAACCCGTTTAGTTATAGTGTAAGTGATGTAGATAACCGCGAGTGTTTAAAGAAATTTATACAGGGTGTCGCTTCAACAGTCATTATGGTACATTCCAGTGCCAGCGGACGGCGTGAAGGGCAAGACGTGGGGTCCGTCGACGGTGCACGGGCGCTCCCGCAGCCAGCTGCCCCTCCCCGCGCCCCGCCCCGCGCTGCGCCCCGCCGCCGCCTTCAGCCTGTCCGCGCCCGACCTGCCGCCCGCCCGACCAGGTAACCTGCTGCTCGCCGTGGTCGCCAGCCAGCCCGACCTGGCGCACTACGACGCGGTGTTCGACCGGCCCCGCCCCGCGCACTCCGCCCGCCCCTCTCGCGCCGACCGCCCCGCGCGCCCCTCCCGCCCCGCCAAGCCCACCTTCTTCAAGACTGTGCGCTCCAACAGCTTGGCCGTCACTGATACGACTAGGTTGTTGCGTGATCAGTAATGGAACGTATACAGACCTTACAACAAACTCATTATGATTTTTAAGAAAAAATCACAGCCTGTGAATTACACTGCGCACTTTTTCTATTAACGAAATATAGTCACGACAAGTTATGACATTTTCAATTATTACTCAATTCAAAAGTAAAAAATTCAACAAATTTTCATTCACCCTTAGTGATGGGAGGTATATTTCTAATATAATTTGGGGACTATACAGAACTCTTCAAAGGACCTTTTCCACAGTTTCACAATTTTAATAAAGAATATTGATCACAAATCAGTCTTTAAAAATGGTTGGCTTGGTCGGATAATGGTAAATATAAAATAACGATAGCATTTAAACTAGGTTTAAAACTAAATAATAAGCGTACTACAGTGCAAATATCGAAATGTACAAAAACTATTGCCATACTGAAACATATCATTTTTACTAACATTCCTCGATGCATTTGACGAAAAGTACGACCCAAATTATGACGAAATAAAAACGAAAACACGACAACAACGCTTCGATACTTAGATAAATATAAATAGGATTTAGTAAGTAATGTGTAAGAGTAAAAAACTTTGCTTAGATTTTTTATATTATTTCAGAATAATAAAACTAAATCTTTATATTTCAATGTTGACTCTAAAATTCTCATTATTTCAAGTGAAATTCGCTAGTTTTTTTGTATTTAAAAATGAACTTTAACCCTTTCACGCTCACAGGAAATAATTTTCCCTTCTACAAAAATCGTTATTGATTATTATTGAATCGATATTTTTTTAATGAATGTCTAACGTAGGTACGTTGTGTTAAAATGTTTCCCATGAAATTAAAAGGAAAATTAAATTTGTACACCCTACAGTGTTTTTCTAGTGATATCTCTTACTTTACAGAATAACGTAAATATTGTGTAGTATTCGCATATTTAGTCTCAGCCATCTTATTTTCCTGAAAGGGTTAAACGAATTTTCTTTAAACTAAGCTCCGATTTCATTATTTCTTATTGCAATAACTATAACTGGCCTGTTAGATTTTACGAGGCTACCCAATTAATTTAGGTTCTAGTTAAATTAGGAATTGGAACTAGGTTTAGGTGTAATTAGTGTCTAGAATTTGAGATAAAATAAAGACTTTTATTGTATAAAACTCTTCTGACTGAAATATTAGTAGGTTCTTGCCAAAATTCGTTTGAATGAAGAACGCCACGGATTTGTCGCGACTTTGAAAAAAATTACAAAAAAATACATAAAAAGAAGTCGCGATAAATTCGTTGCGTTCTGAATGAATGGTACGTTTTGTTTGATTTGATAATTTATGTCTACCCTCATTTTTTAATAATGAGAATTTAACCACTCAACTGGGAACGTCACTATTCGCCAGATCGCGAAACTCCTTTTTAAAAACATTTTTTTCCAATAATTTTAATTTTGATTTTTAATTAAACCTTATATTTTTGTAAATTTTTATTTCTAAACGACGCTGTATTGCATTTTCAGCGAAAAGATATCATCTCCGTAAAATATGAGACGATTAAAAAATGTAAACAAAACAAGTCTTAGAACTGTGCTCAATTTTGGCTCCTACCACAGACTTGGCAAAAGTAAACCAATTTGGTTGCCGATCCCAGTTGAGTGGTCAAAGAGATTTTTGCAGGTAATTCTATAAAATGAGTGTTTCCAAAGTTACATACAAAATTTAGGATGTTTTGTAAATGGTGCTAAAATTATTAAAAAAACATAACATATAAACTATAGCTCATATAAATATTATAGATTTTTTTCATAATGAGGGTAGTTCAAAAATGTCGTCAAACCAAATGTTGTTTGTGTTTATAATTAATACGGATTGTATGTTTGATTCTTGTGCTGCGTATAAAGGAACGTCTCAGGACAGCTTGCTATATCCTTGTGAGTATATACATATTACCACATAAAATATACTTGAAATTCGTTTTTTAAAACTACCCTACTAATGATAATTCGAAAGGCAGTAAATTTTCTTGAAAATTTGAAATTGAAAACAGTTTTTTGGTTACTGTATTTATTACTATTTTTTTTGGAATTTTATATTTTTCTTTTTTTTTTTGCAATTCTCAAATAATTACTGAGTAATATTTGCCAGATTTCTTTTGATTGACAAACTTTGTTTTTTTTTATTGAAATTTTTGAAAATATTTTGTAGAATGTTTTTTTTTCTTTTATTAATGTTAAAGTTATTTTTTAAATACTAAACGAATTTCAAGTCCCAACAGTCACAAAAGAGAATCTTCTCATTGTTTTTCTTTCGTTATCCGTAAAGCTAGTTAGTGTTTAGTTTTTTATTATTTAGAAAGGAATTGATTTGTATAAAAATTTGAAAAAAAAAACCATATGTTTTGTGCGATACTCAATGCGTGTTTTTGCGTAATGTAGATTTTGACATGTATTTTTTTTTATTAGTTTTTTTTTTTTGTAAATTGTAAGCATTTGTTTTGTAGCCGTTTTTATTAAACTGTGCATGCTTAGCAGTTCATAGTAGTAAGCTACGTATTTTTCGATGCAATTTTTTTTTCTTTTTATAATATGTATCTTTTGTACTTACTTATTTGTTAGTTATGATTTTTTTTTGCTTTTTTTAAACACCATGTCTTATAAGGCACGCTTTCAAATGTTTACAATACGATTTTATTTTTCTAATGCATTATTGTATTTGGAAGTCTATGTGAACCGATGTTTGAGCTCTCTTTGGAAAAGGAATAATATTTTGTTTTATTTCACATAGGCTTTCAATTCGTTTATTTTATAGTAGTATATTGTATATTATGTTAGAGATGCCCGCTGTAACCAGTAACATTGTTCTGACCGAGGTGGTGGACCGCGTAATACACTAGAGGGCGTCCGTGCGCTCTGATGGCGTACATATCGATTATTCGATTAAAAACATCGATTATTATCGATTAAAATTATCGATTATTATCGATTAAAATTCGATTAAAACATCGATACACGCCGTCAAAGCGCAATATTAGTTTAACAAAAAAAATTGTTAATTAAACTGGTGATCTGGTACATAGTGAATAGATCCTCTTTATATATTACGTATATCAAATAAACCTTTTCCATGAAATCGATTATGGTGTATTCTTTTAACATGGGATTACTAATCGATAGTCACTAACAAATCCCCGTAACAATATCGATAAAAGCCATCGATTAAAGATATCGTAAATGATATCGATTTTATGAGGTGAAGGATCGCTTACGCTTCTAAATCTATGGCTGTCAATAATTTCGGAAGTGGTAAACAAAAAGAAATGATAACAAATTTAATTAACAATAAAAAGTGCTATATAATGAAGTTATATAAAAATGTAAGTATTATAGTTTTTATATAAAATAGCTTGCCTATGAACTGTTGAGCATGTATATCATTTTGTTGAATGTTGCATTAAGAAAAAATGTGTGTCAAAATCAATTTTACATTAATGTTTTTTTGTGAATGCATCAGATTTTTCACTTGTGTTTTTTCATTTGCTTTTTATTTTTTTTCGGTTTATTGTATTTTTGTCATTTTTTTTTTAGTGATTGTATGATGGAATACTCTGTATAATGTGAGAATTTTAATTCTTTTTATTTTTAGTACTTTTTTCAAGAAATTGGATTTTCATGTTTACCTATGAAAAAACAAAAGAAGGTTAAAAGTCAACGATGGATATTTTCAAAGTACTCAGAGAATATTGACATAATTATCAAAATTTAAATTAGTAGATTTCTAATAGAAGGTGTTAATAAATAAATAAAAAAGCTGAAGAGTTTGTTTGAACGCGCTAATCTCAGGATCTACTGGTCCGATTTCAAAAAAATTAGGGATCCGTATGAAAATATCGAATATGTAACACAAGACGAATAATCGAAAACCTCTTTATGCGTACGCTGCAAAAACTATTGACAGTAGAACAAAATGATGTACTACGGGTTTTTAGGTCTTAGTAAGACAAACAAAAAAGTCCACGACAGCATATATCTAACTATCATAGTTTAGTCACAATAACCGCTTTTATGTTTATGAATTTTTTTTTATCGTCCAAAGTAAGAAAGAGATTTGAAAGAATAAATTTAACGTTAAATGATTATCGTTATATTAACCCTTATCCAAATTAAGTATTATATTATCAAAAGTATTAATGTAGAAGTAAATTACTTTTTGTTTTAACCAATCGGACTTTCGTTTAGAAGTTATCACGAGTATAAAACGCAATGAATATGTGGGTGCACTTCGGGCCGCACAAATAATAACGCGACGGCATTGTGAGTACTGTTTGAACCCTTTTGTAACGCAGACGAAATTGTGCAGGTCAGCTAGTTAATTAATAAATATACTAATGGCCAGCAGTGGACGTTTACGGACTGATGATTCAATAATCCTGAAGTTTTCAACTATTGACACAACATAGACTTTGATAAACACATCCAATTCTTCTTAGATAAGGATAGGTTTAATTTAATGAAAAACAAATAATTTAGCTCACAATTCACATCCACAGAGTATTCCATACATTTATATTTTGTCAAAGTGACTGGTAAGACATTTGTCATATAGAGAGAATCTATAGTTGTTGGTCAAAAGCAACCAATCAAATATAATAGAAAAATATTATTTTACTACTAAAAAAAGAGACAAAATTATGGTCACATTTACAGGTAGAATAAATTTGAACTTTATAAAGTTATGGAACCGCTGGTACAAGATATATTTAGCTGATCACTATAATGTAGATTTAATATTAGAATAATCTAATTAAAACTAATGTTTCATATTAGTAGTAGTAACAAACTGTACGTGTCCTATCTCTCACCAGTCACATTGTATCATTAGAATTAGTTAGCAAAAAGATCCAACCCATATTTAAAAACAGAAAAAGACAAAATTCATTAAAAGTATCAACTAAATGATGCAGTTTACGACCAAAAATTTTTTTTTTTATTGCCTTGTAGGCAGACTAGCCAACGGGCCACCTGATCGTAAGTGGTTACCGTCGCTCATGAACCTCTGCAATGTCAGGGGACACTGAGGAGTCGCTACCTACGACCTAACTTTAAGGACCCTCCTTGAAGACTAAAGAAAAGTTCTGTATAGTTAATACAGGTCCCAATACCCTTGGCGTTACATAAGCTCACGAGTAAATAATTACTGTTGGGTGGATCGTAGGCTCTTTTATCTGACATACAGTAAAAACTGTTGAAAACATGTTCGTTCTACATTATTCTTTGAAACGCATTTTTATAGAGAGACGAGCTAACGAGTCACTTGGGTGTGATCACCGTCACCCATACACCCGTCACACCTCTGCTGTATCAGGAAACACTGCCTTTAAAGACTTTCTTCAAGCCTCGTTTGAAGAAGGATAAGTCATAGCACCTGAGAAACGATATTTAACTTTGATCACAATTATCTCTCTCTTTAAGTTTGTTGGATCTTTATTGCTACACTACTCCCAAAATATAATTATTAATGTATGTAGCAGTATATTAGACTAACGCGCCTATGTTTTCCATTGACATAGGTTGTTTTGTTCCCTATACAGACTTCAGTCCGGACGACTGGGGACCGGAGTATCCCTTGAACGCGCCGAGGTACACTGTGCCTATGCCCACGTTATATACTACTGAAGGTATAGTCATATTTTTATATATAAAAAGTAATATTTCATTAATTTGAGGTTAAGTAAAAAATCGTGGTAAGAACCCGTTTAATAATTTTGTAAGTGATGTAGATAACTGTAAGTTTTCAAAGCATTTTTTTTTTATTTACTATTTTTCATTTTTGATTTCCCTATCGTGGGCCCTTTGAAATATCTTCTTTCCAATAAAAAAATGCATTTTCGTAAAAATGTTATTAAGTTAGTAAAAATATTAGAGCTGAAAATACAACAGTAATCATGATATTAAAATTAAAAGAAAGGTTCTCGCGACTAGCAGTAGAATTATACTTACAGGCTACAGCTTTTATCGTAATATAGTCTTATACAGTTAAATTTATGAATTTTCACACTGCACGGAAAATGCTAAATATTATACTCATAACTTATTTATGTAATGTGGAAAAAGTTTTTTCATGTGTCAGCAAAGCACCTACCATAGTTCTCTCTACACCACCTTTGGTTGACTGGTGGAGATTGCCTTCGGCATTAAGTCCGCCATTGTACCTTTTGTGCATGAAGTTGAATAAATAAATAACCATTTTCAATTTAGATTAAATCAGTGTGTAAAGAAAAAATCATAAATTTGCATTCTGTGTATATCTAATATGTTTTTTTATCTATTGAAGTTGTAATTTCCAGGTTACAAATACAAGAAGCCGAGTATAATAGAGCTTGTATTATACAATATGGCGGCGCTGCTGGGCGGAGTCGCGGCCGGATATGACGTCAGAATGTCGAACGTCAGTCCGCTGCATCCGACATTACAACCTCATAGGTAAGATATTTAAATACTAATTCCAATTTATTTTGTAGATGATACTAAGAAATAAAACAAAAGGTTTGTTAATAGTTTTTATTTCATATTGATGTGGTAAGGGGGCGTCCATAAATTACGTGAGGTGTTTTTTTACAACATTTTTGGCCCTCCCTCCCCACCTTGTGGGATGTCGTGAGATTTTATTCAACCGACGAAGTTGCGCGGGTCAGCTAGTAAATAAATAAAATTGTTCGTTTCAGACAAGAAATCGAGCCGGAGCCACTCAGCACGTCCATCTACGAAGGCTTTGGTTTCGGTCACAACACGTACCACGGACCGACGAGACATCTGCGAGCGCCGCTCAACGCCATCACTGGCTCGCCGGTAACTAGAAAAACTTTAGAAATTAATTAATAATACAGGTTGGGAACTACAGACAAGTTAGATTTCTCTCGGGTTCGTGGGCTTCACTGCTTAGAGTCATAATAATGGTCGGGGGACCCTGGCACACAGGAGTTACAGTGGTGGGAGAGAGAGGAGAGCAAGTATCTGAACTCCAAAATTAACGTGGTTCCATCGTGTATAGTAAATTTAAAAAATAATTGAACTCAATAAAAGTGGCAATAGTCAGTGTTTAATGTAATTGAAACATTTGTCTTGTTAGAATGTACCTTTCTGGTAACCTGTGACAATACTTCCATTGTTTTATTATGTAATTTCACAATCTTCACTTTCGTATTTCCAGATGTCAAGCCTAAAGACTGACGAACAAAAGCCGCTACGCTTCACGGACTCGCCCACACACTACGCGCACCCCTCCTCCTCCTCCGGCTACGGCCACTCCGCGCCCCCCTCCGCGCACACGCAGCCCCCCACCCCCTCGCACACCCAGCCCCCCACCCCCTCGCGACGGACCTCCTCCACCTCCGACCACATGGCGGACTTGTACCACAACTACAGGGAGAACTTCCAACCCTCCCACGACCGAGAGTATTACTACGCGTACGACCGGACGGCGGACTACGTCGTCAAACATCCGCCGCACTTCGGGTACGACGAGTCGTACGAGTACCGGGAACCGACCCCCGACTACAGACCGTACTTGGGACACAGAAGGACGCCTTCCAACTCCTCCACGTCAACACATCCTGAAGAGTTCTCCCCGGCGCGGTATCGAGACAAATACAGGGAAAAGAAGCCTGAGTACAGGAAAAACGAGTATTCTCTACCCAGAGATTTTTACAGAGAGGAACAGGAAGTTGAAAGGCTTAACATGGGTTTGGAGATAGCCCCGACTAAACTGCGCTCTAGTCTGAAGAAGTACAAGAAGAACAGTGTGTCCGGGGAGAGTTCTGGTGGAGGTACACCTCCCGACTCCCTGGCGAGCCTGCCCAGCGACACGGACAGCTCCTACGTGTCCGCCCGGGATGCATCCAGCTCGTCCCGGGTCAGGTTCAGCCCGGACACACCCAGGAACTCGTAGCGAAGGCCCAATAAGTTCGATGACTATCTCGTGTGATTTTAAAGTGTTTGGAGAAATTGTGAAGTGAAAGAATTGTGTAGCTTCAGTGATCAATTTATTGGTGCAGTGCTCAGTGAAAATATTAAGCAACGCTTATAATAAAATAGTGAGATCATTCAGGAGGAATTTACAAATTAGACTTCAGTGCCGAACTCCTAAGGGGTTGTCCATTAATCACGTGATCTTTTTTTAGCATTTTTTAACCCCCCCTCCCCCAGCGGTGATACGTAGTGAGGCTTAAGACCACCCCCCCTCCCCCTTCTCAACATCACGTTTATTTTAAGTACCTACAACGAATCTTAAAATTTTCGCGCCGTGCCGCTTAATATTTGTTTAAAAATCACGCGTTTGACGAAAAAATAAATACACGAGATATCTTACTACACCCCGCCTTCCCCTTGTGTTATTTTCGTGATTTTTATCAAACCCCTCCCCCCCCTTTCAAGCCTCACGTGATTAATGGACAACCCCTAACTATATGAAAAAGCTTTAACTAAATTTTCGTAAATTGACGAAAATACACCCTTTTATTAAATTACTTCATGATTTCTCCTGATATTTATGCTTTAATCGTGTGAGTTAAGTTGATCGAACTGTGGACTGTAAAACAAATGCTGTGTTGTGCTGATTTTGTATGTGAAGTGAAATAAAGTTCTAAGTGAGAATATTCAACTTAAACAGGGTGTAAAAATTGGAAAACTATGTTTGATAAATCCTTTTTTGTTAAGCTTAATAAGCTGTTCCTTTTCTTCTTGATAACTATTTTTCTGTTTATTAATCACATTTGCCAATAATAAGATTAGAAAAATCTTTGTACGTGAATTTTGTGCCTTTTTAAATCATAATCAAACAAAATCAGTTCAGCATGGCATGGCAGTAAATAGTAATTCAAATTTAAGTAAAAATATTTAATTTAAATGATAAGTATCATATTTAACGATGACAGAACTCAAGGTTTATTTAAAACAAAACTACTTTTCAGTAAAGTCGAAGCTATGATGGCGTAGATCACGTGAATATTTGTTTACCTGTTTATGACGTCACTAAAGTCGTAACCAATTGTTTTTTTAGAGTATACATTAAAACAAATCTTACATCATTAATTTTCTTGTATTTTTATACAAACATTAGTAACAGATATTTTTTTTATTTAATTTTAGTTTTTGAACTATTTTGAGTTCTATCATCGTTTTAGTCTTGCGTCACTAAATATACTATTTTCTAATACTTTCTCTGCATTTTCTATCATTTCATTATTTTCTAACCGCAAGACATAGTTCTAATACATAAATGTGAATTGTGTTCATTACCTGATACGCGTAGACGAATGTAAATTGTGTATAAATATCATAATAATATAACAAAATATGATATATTTAAGGAACATGTGATATGTGCCTAAAGTAATCAAACACCACGATATTTCATATTTTTGTGTAAAAATAATCAAAATATTGCATTTGTTCGATATTTAAAAGAAATGAAAGTTAAGTATCTATTAAAAAAATAAGATTTTTTAAGAATAATTCCAAACAATATAGGCATCGATACTGATTTTTTCATTACATGCTTTATAGTTTCTCATTATTGGAAATTTTAAATAAGAATTATTATAACAAAATGATGTTATTCTTTAAAAACAATAATAACCACTCAACTGGGAACGTCACTATTCGCTAGATGGCGAAACTGGGGACTTCGTTCGGAATCAATACCATGTTTGAGCCCCTTTTTAAAAACATTTTTTTCCAAAAATTTTTAATTTTGATTTTTAATTAAACCTTATATTTTTGTAAATCTTTATTACTAAACGACGCTGTATTGCATTTTCAGCGAAAATATATCATCTCTGTAAAATATGAGACGATTAAAAAATGTAAACAAATCAAGTTTTAGAACTGTGCTCAATTTTGGCTCCTGCCACAGACTTGGCAAAAGTAAACAAACCAATTTGGTTGCCGATCCCAGTTGAGTGGATAATATAAAAAACTTGTTATTTAATTTCAAAAGACAAATGCATATAAAAAAAAACCTGTACAAAATGTAAATAATTTTGATGTAACAAAATGATATTTTCAAGCATTTATATATTACGTTGTATTTATTCGCGTTTATATTTAATTTAGTATACAGGGTGGATCTGTAACTTTGGACAACCTGACGTGGGGTGAATGACCGGTCGAAATACAATTTAGCACCATTTTTATTTTTTTGGATCGGATAAACTTTTTTTGCTGATATTGTATGGAAAACGCATAGAATTATTACATCTGGAATCAACATCATGAAAAAGAGAATGAAGCCAATTTAAAGCGCACCGATCGCTCGTAACAACACGATATTTTGATTCAACATCAGACATAACAAAGTGAAATTTTAAAGAACTTATGTGTATGTCATATTTTATTAGTGTGTTAAACAAATTGAGTGTCATCGGTACATTAACGCCAGAATATCGTGTAGTTACGCGCGATCGGTGCACTTTAAATTGGCTTCATTCTGTTGTTCATGATGCTGATTCCAGATGTAATAATTCTATGGGAAAACGTACGACTATCGTTGCGGACTTCCATACTATGATGAAATTTTTTTTTTTATCCAATTCCTAAAATAAAAGTGGTTCTAAGTTGTATTTCGACAGGTCATTCACTCCACGTCAGATTGTCCAAAGTTACAGATCCACCCTGTATTATATAAATTATAAATAGTACAAATGTATTATGTAAGGTGTTCGTAATCAATGACTTTATACCGTTGTGATGTTATATAAAAAGATTATCATGTATATTGTGGATAAAAGCGTGTGTGAAATTGTTGCTTGCATTGTGAAATTTTGTAAAAAATATGCATTCCATTATTTACAAAAGCAACTGACTTAATTTTTTAAGAATAAAAAGTCTGCGATTTTCTCATCCTGGGACCACATTTGAAATATCTTCTTATAAGCAAAAATAGTATTATCGAATTTCTTTAAACACTCGCGGTTATCTACATCACTTACACTATTACTAAACGGGTTCTTACCACGATTATTTTTAATTGAGCGATCCCGATATTTCAGCACTGTTTCAAGCGCCATGATCACGGGAAGACTGAGGAACTGCGGGTAGGTCATTTAAGAGCAGACAAATCTGTCTACCCTCTTTCTCGTTCGTTTGCCGGTACCACTGGAACTCGAACTCACATTTCGACATACCACTCTGACAGTATCGGCTGCCGTCTCAAAACTAGATTTTTTGGTTTTATGTTTGTGAAATATCGGGACCTCTCAATTAAAAATAATCGTGGTAAGAACTCGTTTAGTAATAGTGTAAGTGATGTATTATCAAATTGGTTTACAAAAATGATAAAATAATCTGGAAAAAAGCATTATTATAAAGTCCAATTGAAAGACCTCCTTTGTTGAATTCAGTTGAAAATTACTAGTTAGAGACAAATATTTGAAAATGCTTTGATTTAAAATGTAAAAATCAGCTATTTCTATAATTTCAATAACAAAAACACTAATGGCAGCTTTAGCTAAAAAATACTAATTGAAACAAAACTGCTCAATTTTGTTATTTTATTATTATTATTTTAAGCATCGATCTCTATAGCTTTTCCTTCCTATTTCTGTCTTAATAATTCTAAACAAACTTAACTAACTATTTCACAATGAAGCAACAAAAACTTAGAATTTTTGTACAAAGAGATCAAACTTTAGATATTTTTACAAACTTATGTAAATGTATATCATTATTAATTAGCGTGCAGCTTTTGTATTCCATAAATTGTAATTAAGAGTATACTAGTCGTATTAAACGATATTCGATAATGATATTAAAGCTTCCCTATTCCAAAAATCTATACAATTTTCTGTTGAAATAATGGCCTACAAATTCACGGGAAGGCTTCGAAATTAGGGACACTTTCGCGCCAAAAACTTATCTGTCAAAAGTTGCCATTTTAATTTTGTCTATGGATGTTTTTTTTTTTCGTTTGAGATTCGTTTTTGGCGTCGATATTTAATTGTAAGTTTGTATATCGGATGAATTAATTGTAAAAAGATTAGCTTTGATATTATTAGCCGAAACCAGTGCCTCATGATTGTAGGATCGGTTGTAAGGAGGGGAATTCGACAAAATTACGGCCAGTAGCTTTTTGACAGAATGTACTGTACTGTACCAACCCATTACAGACAGAATGTATTCTTTTATTATTTTTTTATTTATTTTCCTTGTGCAATATGTGAAATTATTTTGCGTCCTTTATTAGTTCTATTTTATTTTTGTATATAATATTATTTATGAGACGAAGGGAAAGCAGTATTTAAAAAATAAAACGCAGTATTTCCAAGTATTTTGTATTTGAGATGTAAAAGGACTTAGTATGGCTGTTTAATTTCGGTTTAGTGCCAATTATGTCCACTTTATTTAGTACAAACCAAAATATAACCAAATTATAGTAGGAATCTCTTCGAAACAGCGTACGGAAGTCACAAAAATAACGAGTCATGGACCAATGTAGATACATTCGGAGATTAAATGGCGCGGTTACTTAAAAAAATAATGAACTCTAGTCTTAACTTTTTTTATTTATTTGTAACTAAAACGTTGGACCTAGTATTAAAGTTTTACAAGTTCTGAGAAATGCCTTAGAAAATAATTTTGACTATACACTAACGATTAGAAAAATAATTATTTTTCTTCTAAAAGAGTCATATTGTAACCTTCATTTCAGACATGAACAAAAAATCAAGTACAAGCAATTCTCTACTTGCACATTATATACCTAACCATTCATTTCATTATTAAGGCATTTTACCATCCAGTGAGTTTTCCAAACACGATTGCTTCTATTCTTTATTACTAGACCTAACGTTGAGACGACCAACGACTCGAGAACATCGAACAACGATTATCTCGACAATGTTTACTTACATTCCATTATGTTATAGATTGTGTGTCGAACGAAGGATCTGTGTGCCAATTACGGGATGTGGGTGGATGCCTTACGTATGTAACGTTTAAATCGACAAATAAAATAGATATAAGCTTTTTAAACTGTATTTTTATTTTTCTTTTTTACATTTTTAATACATGATACTGGCAGAGGTAAGATGCGTTTAACCACTCAACTGGGATCGGCCACCAAATAGGTTTGTTTACTTTTGCCAAGTCTGTGGCAGGAGCCAAAATTGAGCACAGTTCTAAAACTTGTTTTGTTTACATTTTTTAATCGTCTCATATTTTACGAAGATGATATATTTTCGCTGAAAATGCAATACAGCGTCGTTTAATAATAAAGATTTACAAAAATATAAGGTTTAATTAAAAATCAAAATTAAAAATTATTGGAAACAAATGTTTTTAAAAAGGGGCTCAAACACGGTATTGATTCCGAACGAAGTCCCCAGTTTCGCCATCTAGCGAATAGTAACGTTCCCAGTTGAGTGGTTAACACAACCTTATAACCTAACAGACAGCGCCGGATTTACCAGCAAGCATAAAGGCTGGACTGCTGAAGACTAGCCCGGCAAGTTTTACACAAAAATCATCTTGCCAATTGTTTTATTACTCAGATCTCCATGTTTATTTTATGTTGTAAAATTGGCTGAAAAAAATCTTTATTATCCAACAATAAATCATAAATATAATTTTGATCTATGGAATCAAATTTGACGTCAGTAAGGACGACGAAATGAATGGCCGACTGCTGCCCACTAGCGGCAAATTTGAAAATCCGCCAACAAATCTTATGTTGTTAACCACTCAACTGGGAACGTCACTTTTCGCTAGATGGCGAAACTGGGGCCTTCGTTCGGAATCACTTCCGCGTTTGAGCCTCTTTTTAAAAACATTTTTTTCCAATAATTTTTAATTAAACCTTATATTTTTGTAAATCTTTATTATTAAACGACGCTGTATTGCATTTTCAGCGAAAATATATCATCTCCGTAAAATATGAGACGATTAAAAAATGTAAACAAAACAAGTTTTAAAACTGTGCTCAATTTTGGCTCCTGCCACAGACTTGGCAAAAGTAAACAAACCTATTAAGTGGCCGATCCCAGTTGAGTGGTTAAGATTTTATCAATGACAAGGTTAACCTGCTTACATGAAAATATTGCCTTGTCCTCCAAATGTAGCTGAAGTCATCTCAGTAGGTAGACGATAGGTAGAGATCTCGCAGCGATCGGTACATACTATCAGGCCCAAACGTTAGTTTTATGTAATCCTTGATTCTGAAAAAAGAACCTACTCGGCAATGAATACTGCTGAAAGAAAAACGTTGTGGCTATTTTTCTTTTGTTTTATCTTCTACAAGCAAACGATTCTCTTTTGAACTAGGCTGAACTCCAATAACATTAATAAAATCATTTTTTGTAAGACAGGTAGGAAGATATTTTTCTACAAATAAGCATATTATTATCCAAATATGATAATATTTTATGTGGGATGAAAAATAATACATAGACTGCGTAAAAAATATTTATTTTTATCCAATGCATACAATCTGTGATTTGTAAAAATATAAGTACTTAGATATGCTTAAAACTAATTATAAAAATATATTTACAGATGGTAAGGCATACTTCTAAGTACAGTTTATTTTATAATTTGTAGATTAAATAATAATTATAAACTGTCATTTCAGTATTTACTTAATTTTTTAATAATTTTCATTATTCATACAATGCATATTATATTATTATATAAAAGTATTTATTTATAATCCTATATTCAATATAAAATTAAAGATACAACATAAATGCATACTTACAATTACACTTCTAGATACTTAAATATCTTCTAAATCAAAAATAATAAGTGAAAATAAAATAAAAATGAAGTACAATAAATTGCAATGTTATAATAAACAAGTACATAGGTAAAGCATATTTTATTGTGGACAAAATAACTGATTACATTTCTAAAAAATATTACTCTTAGCACTATTGGACTTGCTCTCAGCATATAAACTACTACACCATTCGCGCGAGACTATACGGTTATGTTTATTTTGCTTTAAAGGCAGAATCTTCACCTTAAAATTAAGCTAGAGACTTTTAAGTAGCACCTTTTGGTTTGAAATCAAGCTAAGCAAGCAACAATCTCTCACAGAATCACGTCAACTCAGATCCAATAACACTTCAAATTTTATAGCTAAAAAGATCCTTAAACATTAAGATCGTCTTCTTAATTAACCTTTTAAAGCCTTAACTAATTAATAGACTTGGAACTTCTTTAACAACCAGTCTTGGGCAAAATCAACCATGGGTGCCATAAAATTGGTGTACCCCGTTTTAAAACTACTGATAGCAGTTCTCATAAATTTCCTCCTTATTAAAAAAAAGTGTGCATTACGCGGGTAGACAGACTCGTAATCTTCGAATCCAAATTATTTCCATTATTTCATAGGATTTTAAAGACCCCTGGATAAAAAATATCCGTTCACCAACCTACTTTTAAATTACGTTTTACAAAAATAACTATTCCATGATTGCTCTGCTCTCCTTAATCATCATAACTTTCAAAAATATTTATAGTGCCATGACCACAAACATTCTTAATGCGTAATTACGATACATTTTCGAGAAAGTACGTTTGCCCCAATTCCGAGGTAGTCGGACATTACTGGCATTTCATTGTAGAATCTTTCACTGAATTTGGATATTTTAATGACCCACTTTCAAGCAAATAAGGCGGTTACTAATAACTAACGAGTAATATGTACTACAGACTACAGTAGTTCATGAGAATAAGTTTTTCATCAGGAGGACCGTATGCTCGCTTATCTGCACATAATTCCAAGACACTAAAAATAAATTTAAAAACTAATTAATTTTAATTTCATTGTGGCCATGAAATAAAATTAAAGAATAAACTTATTAAGTAGAGAGCGACATTCACCAAAATAGTTGACAACTTTCTGTTAAGGAACCGCTAGGTCCCTTGCACTGCAGGGCCGCCATCTACGACCTACCTGTTTTCCTCAACCCTCATTTGAAGCATAGCAGCATCATCGCGAGGACTGAAGTTGAACGACAGGTGAAAAAGATCTATGAGCAAAAACGTTTCATAGTTGTTCGTTCGTCCATCACCTCTTTTAAATTAAGCTGATAATGAAATATGTCTTGCAAATGTTCGAAAAACAACGATCGGGTTCTTGCACATCGTTGCAATTTATTTGTTGTTGGTAATCGTAAACTGTTGATAAGGTAGCTGAATTAAAGTAACAACGCTACAGTTTTTATTGAATTTTAGTAAATAAGCACAACAAATTCGGAATAATTTTAATTTTAGTAATAGGTTCATTTCGTTCATCATTTTCTGGAAAAAGCTACTCTTTTGATTTTCATTTGATACACAAAGTCCTAAATACAAAATTTAAAATTGTTTTTCAGTGACTGTATTATTTCAACGACCATTACCGTTAGCACAAGAGAACTCCCACAAATAAGAACCTGTCTAACAGATGAAAAGTAATAAATACGATTGTCTAAAGAAATATTACAAAAAAACTAACAAGAAAAAATCAGCGGTTAAGTTCACTGGCCTCGCATGTGTATTACTGTAATTTTGCATGAAAATACCGACATTATCCACAAGACGTTTGACGGGCACCATTGTAAACACATAGCTTGTTATTCATGCCTTGATGAAGATTTGAATATATTTGAATTGTTTTCTTTGCTGGAATGGAGTTCAGCCACACTCCGGTTCACTGAGACTCTTAGACTAGCACTTTGTATGTTGCTACCACGATCAACTGGGACCTAACAACTATATTCAGTGTCTTACAAATAATACCGAAAATCGCCATCGAACTCCGCTTTGTACGTTTGCCTAACTCATCTCTCCTCATGAAAAAAATTAGGTCATGCTGATTTTTTTACGGAAAACGCCCTATAAAAATAATGTAGGTATTAGGCTTTTTGAAGATGTTGTCCAATGCAGACGATACCTAAACGTCTATTGGTTTGGGAATGTTTTAACATAACACTACAAAATTCTCGTAACCTACGAGAATGATTATGAAACGTATATCTATTGAATACTATTGATAAGTCAATAGTCCGTCAAGATCATGGTCGGTCAACGTTATTGGGGTCACTGCGATGTAACATCGATCACGTGTCTACACACGATCACCTGCGATGAGTTAACTGCACTAGTCGCTACTAGCATTCTCAAATGCATAGGCGCTGTTTTTCGCTGATTTGTAATGTGCGGATGTAGTTACCTAAATTTAGTCATAACAAGATGTATTTGGGAACAATGCCTCAGGGCCATTTGCGAGTACAAGCGTAATCTCAACAAAACGCTACACCGTGGTTTTGGCACAGAAATCATATTTTCTTTTAAGTTTATTAAGTCTTTTAAAAGCAAAAAGGAAACTTCAACTCGAACAAAGTGTGGGGGGTTTTAAATGTTTACGAGCTTTTTCTGAATAATGTGATTTTATGCATTGACACGTTGTTATTCTCAGGCACAGATGAGTACACAGCTACTTTGAATGATTTACTTGTTTTCAAAATTACAAGTAGTCTTCTAAAGAGAGGAAAATTGCAAAGTTATTTTACGTTAAATTCTTACGGCAGATCTCTAGTAAATCTAATCAATCGTTTTATTACTTTTCCATATCTATAATATTATTTACAAGCATCTAATCTTAAGATAACAGTGAATGTTAAGGCAATTACGATACTTCTTCAAAGAAACGCCGAAACTTCTGCGTTTAAATTGTTTCGAGTTTTATATAATGTTTGTATATTATTTGAAGGTTTTTCATACCTTTTTGTTAGGTAAATAAGCCTAAAATTGTTTGGAATCGTTAGAAAATTACTTAATGCGATATTTCACTAGCCGTTAAAACAAGAATGATGGCTCCGAGCCAATCTAATCACCGGCTGATATCAGCTGAATAATCATTGGAAGAAATACTGTACTCACCGAAAATACGAAGTATACAAGATTTGGAGGTCATGTAATCTAGTAGCTCCATCTATCATTAAAAGAGGTTGATGATGCTTCGAAAGCTTGATAATATTACGTTGAAAATAATTGTGTTATGCCTTTGCTAAACAATCGGTTGACCAAAAGTGAGCTGTGCAAAAACCCAATAATTTCTGTGATAAAGTTATTGCTATTTAAAACTGGAAATCCCTCGGACATGATAAGACTTAATTGCATGTGGTCTGATTTAAAATTATATAATTGTACTCCTGTAGTTGTACTTTCTGTCTAGGAACCTTCAGCTTTTACCTACGATTCGTTTCTATAGCTGTGGCATTTCAAAGCTCATTAGCTTGGTTGGCTTGACTTGACGAAGGCTTGAAAAGCAACTATATTTGGTAGGAATCTGGCAATGAAAATAATTTAAATGACGAATATGTTTTAAAACTTTGAGGCCGATACTTGAAACACCAATAAATGGCACCATAAGGCGGCCATTGTTTCACAAGCTGTACACCTAAACACACAACTCGACATCTATTTTACATACGAAACGGAAATTCTATCTTCCCCCATTCAAAATAAGGTTCATCAGTCTTACAGCTTTGTTTGATTGGCCCAAAATGATGTATGGTTTAGACACGGTTGAAGATTCGACAGATGTACCGCGGAACGAATTGTGTATTGTCTTCGATGTATCGTTTAGTTTGATTTCAGCTGAGTGAAGTGGCTAACCTTGACACATGTTTGATTAGAGTTGAATATAAATTTATAGAATCACGGAACATCTTGACTGTATTATTACTTTAATTTCATCACACTTTAATACCTGTTTTGTATGCTAAAAACTACATTTGTAGCAGTATTTACAGAAAACTGAAAAAGGAGCTAGTCTTCAAATCACATGAACTGACTAAAAAGCATTATTTAGACCCTTGTAACAGCTGTTTATGATGAGCACAAACACAAAATTCAATATTTCAATAGTATAATGTCTCCATAAAACAAAAGTGTAATCACATTATTATCCCTTACATCAACGACAGAAATATCAATGAGATCTATTTCAGTCTGCGAGTGATCTACATTGTTCACCAAGATCGTGCATTGTTTAATTACTAACAAGAAAATTAGATAATATCAAAGCGTAGTAGTAGTAACATCAAAGTTTTTAACAAATTAGACTTTTTTTAAATCTTTGTTACTTTCTAACCATGCCATCCTGTAACGGCAATTTCAACCTAAATTAAATGACGAGAGTTTAAACTTTAACACCAGTACAATCTTTAATCCAATAGAGAATACTATCAAACACTTTTCTATTAACAACTACCCTCCAGCGTATTTTTTTAAATCCTCTGTTACTGTTACAGCAATATTTTTTAAAATCCTCTGTCACTGTTTTCTTTGAAGTTTGCGAAAACTGTTAAATACTATTTATTAATTTTCCTATCATTAAACTGGAACAGAAGGAAATTGGGAGATATAAACGGTAATCATCCAGCTGTATCACATCCCGTTTATACTTTAATGTGTAAAGCAGTTACGTAATAATTATTCTTTGATATTGCAGGATGTTTACTGACTATCGTAGTTAATATTATTTTTTATAATTTTAAAGTTAAATCATTCGGTAAAAATATTTTTTAAGTAAATTACCGACTCATAAACAAATAGTAATCTTAGGTCTTGAGTTGTAGATTACTCTAAATCTTTGAAAATACCAACCTAACCCTATCATTTAGATTTGGAATAAATAAAGATATCAATCACAGGTAATGTCTGCTGTTTTTCAATACTTTTTACGTGGGTCAAAGACCTATTGAGTTCTATTAAAATAGCATTTCATTTACAACTTTTTGTTTTGCAATTAGCGCTACCTAGACTTAACATCGATGACATGCCGGCCTTATACCTAACGGTAATTTCTTATGTATAGTTTTAGAAACAAATTGAATAAGACGTGTGTCCATTGAAGCAATAAAAAAGCGTCTGCTCTCCTGAGTCATCGACTGGACTGGCGTGATGAGTGATCAATCTTCATTTATACTAATGAAACCATACGGCGAAAATATATATAGGGTATCGAAGACAATGCGGTTACGAAAGATTTTATGGTTTAGGTGTACAATGGTCAGATTGTGAACAATTTTTGACTTGAGATTTTGTTTTCTAATATTAATCGCCTGATGTAAATGGAAAACCGAAGCTACTTTGAGCGTATATTTCTTTTTATATTATTAGTATCTTCAAATACTTCATTACCAGAAGAAAAACTAATCACGGTACCTAATGATCAATTCCAAAACCAAATCAAACCGTCCATCTACTAGTTTCTTCATAGTAAATGGTTCTATTGCTCGTCTTATACAAACCGTCGTACGCTAAAGAATGTAGGGACGAGTAGCACACGCTCCATTTTATTGGATTTATCCCGTTAGATGTAAAATGTCATAGCTTTGGAACGGGAAACGGCCTGACATTTAGAGCTTGCAAGTTTTGATTTAGCTATCCCAGATATTTGAGTCTAAATAGAAAATAGAGGGGAGCATTGAAAACAAATTGGTTTTCAAAACTTGTGAGGAAAATGACCCAAAATAAGTGCGAATTTTTATTACCTATCTCAATAGAAATATAACACTCGTCTTTAGCAATTATGGATATGAAGTAGACACCAATTTTTTGTCTACGAGTCTTGTTTATTTCAACTAACTAGATTTTTTTGATAATAACCGGTTTGCTGTGAATTAATAAGTTTTATATTTGAAACTAAATATCGCAATTAGGTATTTATATCAAGAAACTTAAAATGGCTAAGTTTAAGTCATGTCCTTGACTAATAAAATGTTACTTAGAACGAAGCTCGAGCAAAAACTTGAAGATTCTAACAGAGTAACTGAGAACATCTATGAAGACCAGAAGATTTACCATTTACTAACGCTAACAAAAATGCACTCTATCGTAGAGGAATAGAATTAACATTTGAATATGAGACTCGACTAAAATAGGAACCATTTCAAGAGCTAAATCAGCCTTCGCTAACAAGTCGAAAAAAAACAACCACGGGTCAGTGGTCACAACTTGTTCGTTCAAATGCCACCTGTAGTCGTAAAAAGAAACAAAACTTTTATATTTGCAACATTTAGCCTCATCTGCGTCAGTGAGCTGTAATATATATTTTGATACATCATAAAAGCATATTCTTGGAAACAATGCGAATTACTCGTGTAATATGAGAAAAATATTGTACCAGTGATTCACAAGCATGACCCGGGTACGTTGTGCGAGTTGTGTTATATACAGGGTGTTAAAATCCGATGAAACAATACTTTCACAGCAAATAGTATACTTATGTAGAAGCCATCCACCAAGTCTGAGTTTTCTAGGCATAATATATCACAAGTTATAACTAATCAAAACTACGTGTCAATTAGTGCGTGATCAACCCTACCGTACTGACGTACACCAACAGCTAAAGACTTAAGGCGGCTAGTCACCTCCTGTATCATAGAACATTGTAATAATACACAGGACAAAAATCACATTCTAAACAGGATACATGCACCTGTGTTCGTGAAAATAGATCAAGCACGCTGAATGTAGGTCAGGATAGGGTTGTCAAAAATAATACAAAAAATAATTTTTCAACTTTGTATAGGAAAATAAAGTGATCATCTACGTTTCAAAAGTATGTGTATATGATTTGAAATGTGATATAGATTAAGCGTTCAAAGTATTGTTTCACCGGGCACCAACACCCTGTATATTGCACGGAAACAAACAAGTTGAGTTGACTGTGTTCCTAGTTAGTTTATTAACTATTCTACTTCTGCAAACACATTTCGTTTTAAACAAAAAGGGACTCCAATCTATAGCTGCAAAAATTCTTCAACAAATATTAGTATTATTTGCAGCCAGAGTAGGTTTATGATTCATCAGATGTGAAAATATAATAATTAGACAATCGTGGTCGTTCAAAACAACCAGGAGAAAAAACTACCCGCAAAAAAATAACTTCATACGCGGTTGAAGGTTCCTGTACCAACCCATTACTGCCCACTGTTGGGCTCAGGTCTCCTCAGAAGAGGGATTAGGCATAGTCCACCACGCTTGCCCAGTACGGATTGGGGACTTCACATATCTTCAAAGGATTTTTAGAGACCCTTTTCCGACATGCAGGTTTCCTCACGATGTTGTCCTTCACCGTTTTTAGCCAGTGGTGTTCTGAAAAATTGCACATAAATCTTTTTCACATTTAGATTTAGAGGTACAAGCCGGCCGGAAGGTTGAAGGTTCACTTTGTCATTATATTCGCAAGGTCTTGTTGATATCTCCTATCTATTGCTTATTCAAGAAAAACTATTCCATACACACTTAATTCTTCTTCAATACTATTTCTTTTTCAGCGTTTTGCAGGCGTTGGATAGCAACTTGTTATGTTTACAAATAAACTAACTATATTTCAGAAATACGAAGCTTTTGGGAGTTTTGCCAATAATGAAACAAAAATGCTTGGTAGTGATAATTATATAGCCAATATTAACGTCGTCAATGAACGATGTATAAATGAATAATAACATAAACTACTGCTAAAATGATGCAGCATTTGTGGAAAAATGCTTTTTTACAGCCATTTTTCAGTTTCATAAAGAAATCAACGGAAGACAGTGACAGAAACTTAGAAGTGTTTTTAAACTTTGAAGTCTAATTTATGTATTTAATAAATGCAGTTTTCTAGCTTATAAATTTCTTATTAGCCGTGTTTTATAAATATGGTTAAACTAGCTTTTGCCCGCGACTTCTTTCGCGTGGACTTCAGGTTCGTCCCGTCTAGCCCGTCTAGTTCGCGACGTCTATAATATAGTACTATTATACCGCAAAAAATGTGTTTTTTTACGACCTCACATTAGAAACCTCAAAAATTGTAGCCTATGTGTTATTCTGATCTATAAGCTATATTGTGGTAAAGTTTCATTCAAATCCATTCAGTAGTTTTTACGTGAAAGAGTAACAAACATCCATACATCCATACATACAAACTTTCGCCTTTATAATATATATTAGATTGTATCAAATGCTTACAATGTCGTTTTAATTCTATTGTACTTTCATAGCCTCTCTCACGTTAATCTACTTTATTACAAAGTTAATGCTCCAAAGATAAATAACTCAAGTAATAAATTGAAAGTTAAAGTAATTTCTAAGATTGAAAATTAATAACCAATCAACATTGTAATGACTATCAAGAGCCGTTGATATTAAACTAAGGAGTTATAGGTTTTTCAGTTACATATACACACAGTTGAAAGAGATTTATGTGCAATTTTTCACAACACCACTGGCTAAAAACGGTGAAGGAACACATCGTGAGGAAACCTGCATGTCGGAAATGGATTCTAAAAATCCTTTGAAGATATGTGAAGTCCCCAATCCGCACTAGGCAAGCGTGGTGGACTATGCCTAATCCCTCTTCGGAGGACCTGAGCACAACAGTGGGCAGTAATGGGTTGGTACAGGTACAGGATATACACACAGTATAGAAGATGGATTCTTTAAGAAACTTTTAAAATCTTATTTTGGACACGAATTCTTCTTTACTATATATAGTACTGGTAAACACGATAACACATTCTCAGAAATAATATGAATTCATCAAATTGAAAATTGTAGGTATTGTTAAATTACAATAAACACCTTGAGCGAAATAAAGCACATAAATATGAACTACATTATTTGAAAATACATCTGTCATACGAGCTTGAAGCCACCTAACTGCTGTTGTTTAAAACCGCCACCCCGAAACCCCGACGGTTAAAATAACGAACTTGTTGCTCAGGGGTAGACGAATAAAGGACATTGTGACTCATTGTTTTCCTTCATTCAACATTAATCAATAAACATTAGTCAGAATATGGGAATACAGTATATTCTGTCACGATTTGAAGAATGGTGTACCGAAAATTTTCAGATTGTCTAGCACTGAGTCATTGAAAATGGTTGCATTTGGTTTTGATTTTTCAAATGAAGTCTTTCCATTTCGATTGAGAAATCTTCAAGCTCTTTTATGTTAATATTCTTGGAAAAAAATACCTATCTCTAGTAGCTAATGTCTATTTATTGAATGATGAATAAAAATAAATCTTGCAAAATTTTTGGTTTACTATGCAAATTATGAACTTTTACATTTTATGTATGCACTCTAGGTGGAATATTAGCATATTTATTACACTGTAAAATAATTTTGGATAACGGCAAAGATATAAATAAAAAAATAAAAGTATAATTTAATTTTATGTTCGACCTTCAAAAATCACTAATCGTAATCATACTTTGATCAAAGATATTTTTATCAACTACCCTCATGTTCATTTTTACTTAAATTGGTCCAAAAGCGCCAATTGCTCCTTATTTTATCGAACTAAAACAACAAACAATTTGTATTTAAGATATTAAGATCAGACGACGCTAGACAGTCGACTCGCTGCTAAAAGGTCATTGAATCGGCAGCACAACGTTTATAGATTGTGCCCTTGAGAAGGACAAGCGATATGCTCGTCACTTTTACCGACCCGATAACGTTTAGTTCAATATTGATTTTAGATTATGATAAAATAAACTGCGTTTTGTTGGCGAAAACGTTTATTTTTTGCACTTTAGATAAGTCTTCACAAGAGTAAAAGATGGAATCTGTACAGACCGATTCTTGATTTCTTTGTGTGTATTTACGTGATCATGCACTGATTCAACACGTTTTTTTCCAAAACGATTGTCAGCTGTAGGTTCGGAACTACCTGTCCTTCAACTTAAAGCAGGTAGATTGACAAACATGAGTATTCAGATAAGCAGGACGTCTGTGATACTGATTAGATGTAAAACCTTTCGCACCTGGTTTTGAAGTGTAAATTCCTAGTCTTTGTACTAATCTTACACAATTTTAATTAATAAATGGCATGATTCAAAAGTTTTTGAATTTAATTAACTGGGATTTTGCGTCAATTGTAAATTGATCTTATAATAGTGGAGAAAATGGAGACTGAGTTATTGGCTGGCAGGGCGGGGCAGGGTGCATCCTAAATTATACGGAAAGAAGTTAGGATGGACACTGGCCTGTTACCTACTGTCGGTCCGACGGAGGTATCGGCGAATGGTTATAGGGGAAGTGCAACAGTCACGATAACACCTCTATAACAAGACTAGTTGTTGGTGTATGCGTCGAGCGACAGCGCCGTGCGCAGGTTAAATTTGAACACACACGTGTACAGAGTACACAATGTACCACTCTGGTGCAGCCCCCTGTGTACGGCGCTCTCGCTCGGGGCACGCACCTTCCTTCTCGAGGTTGCCGCCCGTTATTAGTTCAATTCCCTCAGAAATGAACGTAACTGAAACAACTAGTCGTCGTCCCATTGAATTTCCCACCTTTCCTTTCCTTATCATTCCCATCTAAATTCAGCTGTGATATCTTTGTGGTCGTGTTATTACGGCCCCTTCAACACAAATAATGATGTTGAAGGGGGGGGGGGGGGGGGGTTACGACCACCTGCGTGTTTGTGCCGTGCGCGGTGACCCGTACCGGGGGATGAAGGAATCCTGGCAGTTGAGCAGACGGTGGCCGGCGGTTGATGTCACCCTATGCAACACACTGCTTCGGACTGGATTTCCCTTCAAACGGGCGGTCGGAATGTAGCCAGTTCCGATCAATCGGCTGCGGTGTCCGGTCAGACGGCCACCAGGCGAGTCTCCTTGTGCAGGGGGCCTGACAACGGGGCTGCTGAATCTCAAAGGTGGGGTCCTCTGGGAGGAGGTGGTCCTTAGTTGCTCAGGTTTTCTGCATGGGGGGGCTATACCTTGTTCGGTAGCCCTGGTGCTTTAAAGCATCCCCATATTGAGGGCTCGGTGGAGGGTGGGGAGCCGAACGGGTGAATTGTTAATAAAAGTCAAGCATGGACAAACCAATAATACAAACGCCCAAAAAAATTGCTCTTCTTGCAAAAGGAGAGGACAAAGTCTTGTCGCAAGGCAAGAAAACAGGTCGAGGGGAAAGAGCGACTGGTGAGCCAGCTCGGTCTTCTGGGCTTCCGCAAGGAACTCAGGATACTAGCAGCGACCGGTTAGTACTACCCCAGTTCACTCGAGTTACCCAACGGGGAGTCGGGGAACGAATGGAGGGGAGTGCAAGTCGGAAAACAGATCCTCGCAAGAGGGCTCTGCTTACTGGCAGCACACTCACCACTCTACCCCACACCTCTAGGGAAGGTAGAACGAAGGAAGCAAGCGGTGATGCTAGGCTAACTGGGCCTCCGAAAGGAGTCCAGACGCTAGGCGACTCGCGGGCAACCACGTCTGCCAACCCGAAGGTGCACCCGTTGGGTGCTAAAGCTGACAGCGGTGATGCAACGGCGACTGAGACCGGGACGACGAGGCCACCCTTGACGACCGGTAGCGGCACCCGAACACTGACCGCTGCAGCATTGGCCAGAAAAATGGCTAGAAAGATGACGGGAGCAGAGAGGAAGAGAAGGGCTAAGCTCCGTCGTCAGAAAGGAGAGGACGACACGAAAGTGGAGGGCCCTCAAAAGCGCATCAGGGATCAAGTCAGCGACGACACCGTCCCTTCCACTAGCACCGCAAAGATGTCTAGACTAGGCTCTTACAAGGAGGCACTAGCGGGAAGGAGAATGGCAGTAGTTGCTGAGGAACATCCGAAGGAGTCACTATCGGCCAAGGGGGCGAAGGTTGTGCACGGCATGATCTTCAAGCAGATGCTTGCCGAAGGCAAGAAACCCCGTAAGCCAGTAGTGAACGTAGGCAGCTTCGTTACCGGTGCCCTGCACATTATCTGTCCTGATGACGAGGCTGCAAGATGGCTGGAGTTTCTCAACGGTAAGACCGCGGAGGGATCCACCCTAAAGGTAGTGGAAGCGTGTGATCTTCCGAAGCCAATCAAGATGGCATGGAGAACACGCACCATTATCGACGTAGACGGAAGCGAGGCCTTGCAGCTGCTGCAAATGGTGAACCCAGAACTGAACACCGAGTGCTGGAAGATTGTAGCAGCCCAGACTGATGAAACCTACACCAGGTACATCATCATGATGGACAAGGACTCTGCTGAGTTTATTAAGAAGGCACAGTACAAGCTGCACGCTGGTACGGACTACAGTGTCTTCAAACTGATGGAAGAGAAGGAACCGATGGCGACAGACATCAAAGTTGACGCTGCGGTCGACTCAAAGGCGCAACCGAATACGGTGGCGCGTAAAGAACCAAGAGAGGAAGTACCTACCAACACCGAAGAGGACGCTCTCATAGCGTTAGAGAAGGAGCTCATGGAGGACGAAAACATACCCATGAGCTCGGACACGGAAGGAGAGGCCATAGGATTGGATGCGCTGTACCTAGAGGACCACCCGTGCAGGGGCGATTCGGATTATTCTGAACCGCCTCTGTCACCTCGATAGCAGCAGCCACAATGGTATTAAGGTGTGTACAGATAAATCTACAACACAATAAGGCTGCCACGGCCCTTCTGGCTCGTGAGCTGCAAAAAGATAAGTTTGACATAGCTCTAATTCAAGAACCTTATGTTTATAAAAATGTAATTAGAGGACTAGGGAGCTGCAATGGTATCATCCACTATGACAGCTCTACGGATAAAGCAAGAACATGCATATTTGTAAGGAATGGCATCGATGCCATCCCTGTTTCTGCTTTATGTTTCAGGGACCTCACGGCAGTGAAGGTCCACTTAGAGGAGGGGAGCGGCCGGAAAACCATCATAATGGCCTCTGCCTACCTACCGTACGAGGAGAAGGACCCGGTATCTCCAATATTGCAGGACCTGGTCAACATAGGTATGAAAAACAGAACAGAAATTGTTATAGGGTGCGACGCTAATGCCCACCATACAGTGTGGGGTAGCTCAAACACCAATAAAAGGGGATAACAACTTCTAGAATATGTGGTAAGTTCTTCTTTACAGATTATCAACAAAGGCAATAGACCGACCTTCGTCACTGCTAGAAGAAGAGAGGTCATTGACATCACGCTAGCGTCGAATGATGCGAGCAAAAGGATCAAGGATTGGATCACCTCTGAGGAGATCACACTATCAGATCACAGGTATATTTGTTTCAATTATGACACTATACACAAAGTTAAAAACACTTGCAAAAGGAATCCAAGGAACACCAATTAGGCCGCCTTCAAAAGCGACCTAAAAAGGGAACTCGGTGACCCAAAATGCAAACTGAACTCTGTACTTGATATAGAGTTCGAAGTAGATAGGATTGCATATGCAATCAACAAGGCTTGGACACAAAATTGTCCCATAAAGGTGAGGTCCGAAAAGAAAGTTCCCTGGTGGACCACAGAGCTAGCCAGCCTGCGGAAGGAAACCAGGAAAGCTTTCAATAGGGCAAAGAAAACTAAGGACTTTGGACCATATACAAACAGTCTGACGAAGTTTAACACAGTCCTTCGGAAGACTAAACGAAGCTCATGGAGGCAACACTGCGAAAGTATCGAAACTCTCCCTGAGAGTATGAGACTAACGAAGGCAATAGCTGCGATAAAGGCCAATCCTCTAACAGTAGTAAGAGATGAAAGGGGTAAATTAACAGAATCCGGGAAAGAAACTCTAAACGTCATGTTCAGAACCCACTTCCCTGACTGTATTATGGATAATAATATCGGAAAAGTTGCTGATGATCCCATCACTTGTAGTGAAGCAAAACTACAAACAACAAAATATGATTGGGACACGGCGAAAAAGATAGTGGATCCAAATAAGGTCAAATGGGCACTAAACAGCTTCGGATCGTTTAAGACACCAGGGCCAGATGAGATCTATCCTATCATGTTACAGGAGGGTACCACTATCCTCAACCCGCATCTATGCAAAATATATAGGGCCTGCATCGCCTTCGGTTACACACCGCATGCATGGAGACAGGTTAAGGTAATCTTCATTCCAAAACCAGGAAAAGATGATTACGAACAGGTAAAATCATACAGACCAATAAGTCTATCGTCCTTCATCCTCAAGGGTCTGGAGAAGATGATCGATAGATACATTAGAGAGGGACCACTTAAGAAGTTCCCTCTTCACAGGTTTCAGTGCGCCTACCAGCAAGGCAAATCAACTGAAACGGCGCTGCATCATGTGGTAACAAAGGCTGAAACTGCACTGGATCAGAAGGAACTCTGCCTAGCAACATTTATTGACATTGAAGGTGCATTTGATCGCACCACCTTCAAATCCATAGATGCAGCAGCTCAGGAGCATGGGATTAATAAAACCCTTCGTAAATGGATAGGGAACATGCTCAAAGGAAGAATGGTCACCTCCAGCCTGCTGAGCGAAGGGATAAGAGCACTCACCACTAAAGGGTGTCCACAGGGTGGAGTTATTTCTCCGCTCCTGTGGTGCCTAGTGGTGGACTCACTTCTGAAGGAACTCAGCGGTGGACCATACCATACCATAGGATACGCCGATGATGTGGCGATCATGGTGTCAGGCAAATTTGCTAACACTGTATCGGAGCTCATGCAAGGAGCTCTACAAGTTGTAGAGAAATGGTGTAACTACAACCAACTCTCTGTCAATCCAAAGAAAACAACAGTAATAATATTTACGAGAAAGAGGAACCTAACAGATCTTAAACCTTTAAGTATGTTCGGAACCGTATTGGCGGTCTCAGAGGAGGTAAAATATCTTGGAGTAACCCTAGATAAAAAACTTACCTGGGGATCGCACACAGGAAAGATAATCAACAGAGCCGTAAAGGTCTTCAACATGTGTAGAAGCACTTATGGAAAGACCTGGGGCCTAAAACCAAAGGTCCTACAATGGATATATAGTACGATGATTAAACCGATGATCACATACGGCAGCATCGTGTGGTGGCCTAGAGCAAAACTAGAGACATGCATTCAAGGTCTGCGAAAAGTGCAGAGGCTCGCATGCATGGCTATTACAGGGGCTTTCAAGACTACTCCAACAGCTGCGATGGAGCGCGTCTTAGGTCTAACGCCTCTTCACATAGAGGTACAGGTGATGGCTAGGAAGGCACTTCAAAGGCTGAAAATCAACAGCCAATGGAATGATAAACAACCAACAACTAGACACACGACATGGGAAAGTGATGGGAACCTTGACAGAATACTCGACATGATCTGCGACAAGATAACTCCCATACACATATTCGACAGGAATTTCCGTCTGCACATACCAAGCAGACAGGAATGGCAAGATGGATTCATAGAATCCATTAAAGATGGCCTGTTATTTTACACCGATGGATCCAAGATGGAATCGGGAACAGGTGCAGGTGTATTTTCCAAAGAGCATAGTTTACACTACAGTCTTGGTAAGTACACGACGGTCTTCCAGGCAGAAACATATGCAATATATGCCTGCGCAGCTGTGAACATGGGCCTCACAAATAAGGACATCCACATTCTCAGCGACAGCCAAGCAGCCCTGAAGGCACTGATGAATTACAGGGTCGAATCAGGACTGATAAGAGATTGTATCCGCACTCTTAACCGGCTGGGAAGACGCAATAAGGTTAGACTAACATGGGTACCTGGCCATGTAGGTATCGAAGGTAATGAGAAGGCTGACGAACTAGCAAGAAGGGGGTCTGAAGAAGACCCCATAGGACCCGAACCCTTCACTGGATTATCAATGAGGACAATAGGGTCAGCATTGAGGGAATACTCAGATAACATATCCACAATAGAATGGAGATCTCTACCAGGCTTGAGACACTCGAAAGAGTTCATAAGCAAAACCAATTCACATAAGGCATCTGGGCTTAGTAAAAGTAAACTGAGACACCTTATGGGTGCCCTAACGGGGCATTTTGCCACCAGGGAGCACCTATGTAGGTTAAAGTTGGCTACAAGCCCAGTCTGCAGATTCTGTGAAGAAGACACAGAATCAATGCATCACATATTATGTGCATGCGACGGCCTGGCAAGGGTAAGAATGAACGCATTGGGTGAAGGATACCCGGACCAATGCGTGTATAAGTCCTTGGCGCCAAAAAGAATTGCAGAATTAATGCAATCACTTTTTGAAGCCGAGGAATAAAGGAAGGGGTCGTGATACAAAAGATCCGATTGGGTCGAAGTGTCAGGTGATTACAGGCACCACCCCAACAACCAAGATAGATAGATATTGGCTGGCAATAATGTATTACGAAATCATAGTGGCACACATGCGAAATCGGGTTACATTTTCTTATTATATTTTCCATTGAAACTTGATAAGTTTGTTACTGAGATATTTTCTGTAACTATCCACACTATATCTCAGACAAATTACGGATTGCAGTGCTCAGTGACAAGTAGTGCGATCTAACTAGAATCACTGGAACTGAAATTTTGAAGTCACTCACAATTACTGACTCAGTTATAAGAAAACGACAAAGAAAAATTAATATTACGAAGCTACAAAGCTTAACAAAATCCTGTGAAAACATGAACAAAAATTGCTGGAATCATGATGCATCGTTACTAAGAAAAACATCACTGTATGGAAAGCCTAATCCCAGTTAATGCTTCACCCACATCTACAAATAATACAGCTAAAACAAATACACATTATTTTTTATCTTGCGTTTTATATTTGACCATGTCGGAAACAGATAAAAGGCAAATGCTATCGGTAATATGATAATACCATAGTCAACATGTCCTTCAATCTAGGCATATTTTACGTAAAGGGTTTTTGTTTGACTAACATTATTTTATAGACGAGAAAGTTTTCCAAAAGAGGGTAGATTGTAATTGCAATTTATTTTAATCGTTTTATGGCAATATGGAAACCTTTTAATTTAATTAAAGGCACTTTTGCTGTTTCATTAAATAGGATTAAAAGTTATGTAAATTAGCCTAAAAGTGTACATAAATTGCTCATTTTATCTATCAAGTTGCTAAATCACTAAACCTAATTTCTTCATATATATACATTTTAAAAATATGTTATGTAGGAATTAAAGAGATATTGAGCACGTACAAAATAGACTCCGGATAAGATTCGGGAAGTGAGCTTACTAAGAACCTCACGATATTCAAATCCCTACATAAAATACAATGGCTGTAAATCAGATCACGCGAGAAATCACGAAAAATAGTTGCGGTATATTTAGCAACATGAAAAGTAATATATCACAGCAGTTGAACGTAATTGAGAGCCTTCGACTAATCGTGGACTATTTGATTGGAATATCACTTTAGAGATAAGATTGACATGTATTGTAATATAGTATTTAGATAAGACTAAGTATGTTACAAATACTACAAATAGCATAGCGATTCTTTAGGTTTTAACCTTTCGCAATCAAATCAAACATACTATGTTGGCATTCTTAATCATTTACAAACGAGCCTTGAATTGAAAATAGTAGAACTACACGTCATCGCCCGCGTTTAATGGTACATCCCGGAAAATCAAGCTGTTTATACAAACCTACATTAGTAGATACTGCACAATTATAGTTGAGCAGAAAAAACTAAAAGACAAAGTTTAAATTTTAAAACTAAGATTGTAGGTGAGATTTCTCTTTCAGTAAAAGATCTGACAAAAAGTAAAAGCAAAACAGTGGTTTATGTGAGATTTTATTAATAGAAAATTTGGCCTAAAATATGCAGCTCACACCAAACATAAGGTCATCTTCATTAAATACTAAAACTCTTCTCTCTAACCACCTTTACGGTACAAGCTTCGGTACGTCAAAAAAATCATTTATCAGCGCAATGGGCCGCGTTATCTGTTCGGTGTGGCAGTCGTAAAACAATATGCTATGCGCCAAAAGTAATTAACATTTTAGTGGCAGTTATCTCAATAAAATGCACGAAATTTTAATTAAGATTGCAGTGGAAATCTACAGTGAAAATTAACGTTTTAGAGGAGCAGGATCATACAACAAAATACTGATTATGTTCTTTATTTTTGAAACTACTTTTCTCCCCGAAATTGGAAAAAGTTTTCACCACATTTTTAGGCTGGGTTCTATTGCAAAGTTCAACTTTCAATAAAATTGACTCCCTTGCCAGTAACCATTCCTGTGTGTGCCCTCTACATCTGAAGTAAACGAAACCTTTGCGTTCCTTGTACTTTCCTGCATAACTATACCTATTACAAGTCTTTGACCCAGCGTTTTAACTGTCTTAAGAAAAATACCGAAATAATTACGTTATTTAAATCTACACGACTAGAACTTTAAGTCTCGACAAACATTTTTTTTAATAATACGTTAAAATACTCACCATGTAACACGGCGTAATGAGTAGGTAATAAACTTTCTACTTTCACTCCAAAACCGTTGTTCGGAGGTCTTGATCACGCCGAAGGTACCTAGGTGCTTTTAGCACGATTTGTGGCAGTCTAATATTTTATACCTAACTACCGTGCACCACGGTTCATCAACTCCTTAAATACCTACCATAAAAACTTAATGTTTCATTAATATGGACTTCAATGAACAAGCCCTGAGAATGACAGATTTGAGCTTAACATTTCATGACTGTAACTAGGCGAGGTTTTCTATGACATGACTTTACTAGCAAACATACATAAATACTGAAAAGTATTGAGCAACAGCCCGGTAGCATAAACAAATAAAAACTATTTGCTTGCACTACACAACATGCAATATTTAAGCGTTTAAATCAGCAGACCTGCCGCTTCCAACCTCTATACACACATACATTAAAATATTTTCTACTGCCACAAAATATAAGGATTATAATGTATATTAAATAAAGGACTTCAGGGTGGGGGTAGTTGTATATAGAAACAAAAAATAGAAATATACAATAAATTCTATTTAAACATGAAATTTATTAAAGATTAAAAAACATACAATGGTTTGTTTTACACAAAATAAGATAGTTGGAGGATGGGGGCAGCGGTGCGTTTGCTGAGGCGGAGCTCCACTGCCCCGAATCATACATAATATGCGACAGGTCATACATAGTTGATACTATAAGTATATCATACAATATAAACTGAGTACACATATATGATACTGTCAAGCAACTAAAACTCACACAGGTAGTCATGTCGCGCTCTCGCCAAATATAAAAACTATCATCTTACAAAAATACTTATGTGACTAAATCTGAAATGCACATAGGATCCCTTCTCGACTACAAAAATATTTTTGAGATTGGAATGAAAATTCTTTGTTTAAACATCCAGCACAGGATGATCACAGAGACGGCGTTATAACGTCCGCACTCACTGTCCGCTTCGTTTCTGAGTCTTAAAGCTAACAGATAGAACCTGTCCATTGAGCGTGTACCCATTGAGAGCCTGGATGGCCATCGCTGCCTCATCGTACTCACGCATATTCACAAAAGCAAACCCTTTGTTTTTCTTAGTTTCAGGATCTTTAATCACTTTAATAGAGTCGATGGCACCGTAAGGACCAAAGAGCTGCCAGAGGGCCAGCTCTTCAGTCTCCTCGCCTATGTTGTATACGTACACTGTGGTCTGGTGGGAAGCGGGCGGCGTGCCCAGCAGCGGCAGCGGGCTGGCGGGCGCGCCCAGCAACGGCATCGTGCTGTGGTTGGTGGCCGCCATCGGGTTGAAGCGCTGCTGGCCCTTGGTGATGAACGGCAGCGCCTTACCCGGAGACGGCAGCAGGGGCGGCGGCGACGCCTGCGGGAACCCGGGGGCGTACGCGCGCGCCCCGAACGCAGCGCTCAAGTTGGTGCCGTTGAAGGCGGCCGGTGAGGAGCCGTTGAACACGGCAGCTGCTCCGTTGTACGCGATCGCCGGCGCACCCACGCTCGACCGCGCGGTCGGCCGAGGACCGTTTTTGTTTGAGTTCGGCTTGTTTGCGAATTTAACGATGAAGGCGCCGGCGCCGGGTATCGGACACTGTCCGTTCATGTGTTTGATCGCGTCCTCGGCTTGCAGCCGGCTCTCGTAACATACGAAGCCGATTCCCTGGGACACGCGGCTATTGGTGATGTTACCAAACTGGCTGAACAGACTGTTGAGCCTCTCGATGGTCATGTCTGGCGGCAGGTTGCTGATGTACAGGTTGGACTCTGTGTCCGGCTTGTGGCTCACTTTGTTCTCAGGGTTGAGGAGCGCGAACGACACTTTGAGCGTCTTCCCCTGCATCAGGAGCCCGTTGAACGCGGCTCGCGCCTTCTCTGCGTCTTCGTGTTTCTCGTACTCGACGAACCCGTAGCCTCGGTTCGCTATTAGCTTACAGCTTTCTATTTTGCCCATGGCAGAGAAGAGCGCGTACATCATATCGCGCGTCATCAGCTCCGGTATGTAATTGACCATGAGTTTGGTCGGTGACACATTGGTGTTGGCGTCGCCGCCGCCATTCTCCATATCGTTTTGCATTGTTCTTTTATTGCTACTACACTACAGAAAACAAAATACTAATAAAAATCACACCACTGGACGTTGTTCACTTCATTTGAAACTTAAAAAAAGAACAAAGAACAAACACAAAAAGTTCCAGTCGTATGAAAACGACGGCGTTGCCGGTTCACAAGTTCATCATCACACGAACAAGTTTGTTTTTCTAATGTTACCAGGATTCACGGTTTGTTTGGCAGCTTTGACATGTGATTACAGTTTCGTACAGTGAATAATTACATTTACTGGCTTTAATGTTTAACTGTAATGAATAACTTTTACTACATTGGAATGATGGTGAATAATTAATTAACTTGTAGCACACGTGTGTTGCTTTAATTGATTTCTGTCAAATTATTTTATTTTCGATGTTTTTGTTCGCGTGGCATTTTTTTCCTACGTTGTCTATGGTAATTTGATAAAATCTTTAAGTTTTATCGCCGGTGTTTAACTATGTAGGCAAATAAAACTTACTTTGAAACGTAATAAGATTTATATCATTTTTCAAACTTTTTAAAGTATGTGAAATCTCAAATGTCTCCAAAACGGAAGAATTAGTTCTGATAGGACTATTTATTTTAATTCAATATAATTATCGTATGGAACACCTTTTAAATTAAAATAAAATAAATCACAATGGTTCATCTTTTAACATATTTCACAAAAGGAAATGAAAAGTTGGCTTGAAAGCTTAGTAAACTTTATAATAATATTCAAGAATTCAAATAGTCTTGTGAATATTCAGAAAAACAATAAATTACTGTATTTTTATTACGCAAGTGAAAATAAAATATTTAGCTGAACGAGATCAAAACTTTTGCAGTGATGTTATCAGAAAAAAAAAATTATAATCTCTATGGTGTTTTGACATTGACAGTTGACAAGGAAAGAATGTCAGTAACTAGGGATGTACAGCACGTGCACAAAAATCGAACTAATTAAACAATCGATTTTTTTATAATTACGTCTTAATAATTAATTGTGTATGTTGTATAATAAAATTGGTTGAATAGTGTGCATGGCGCGCGTACGCTGTGATCGTCTCTTTTACAATTTGTATGAGGTAATACATTCTAACGCGAGTCGCAAATGGCTACAAAGCAATAAAATCTGTCAGATTTACACCAAAAATGTTCGGTCCGAAGGACACCGAATTGTGTGAGCTCTTTTTAGAGGTTTACCTACCAAGCTAGTTATATAGGTAAATAAACAAAGAGCTGTATCACAAATCACAATTAATATAACGTTAGTTTGGTAACGTTAATTCAACATTGGAGAATCATTGTAGAATTTTAAAAACATTAGGTTACGTTGCATCAATTAAATCAAATGTTACCGAGAAACTTTTCATTCGTATCTCTTATAAAAAAAAACAAGTTTAATACGTTTTTCATAACAACCTACTAATCGTTAGAAATTTAAATCGAGTTTTCGGGAGTTTCGAATACGAGCAATTTCTTTGCCTTAGCCCTAGTAAATTTTAAAATCCGTAAGGTACTTCCTAAAAAGTAAAAACAATAATAAAAATAATTAGATTTCGGTTCGAACATCGTATAATTAAAATAAAATAAAAGAAACAACTTACAAAAACAATGTTTCTTACGAACGTTTTACTCAAAAAGGCTAAAAGCAAGTAAGTTTTGCAATACATAGTTTCTTTCTTCTTTTCTCACTTATTTTTAACAACAGTACTATTATTTCAGGTATATAATGGTAATAATGGAGAGTGCTGTATCTGGTCATCAAAAAACGAGGATAAGAGAACGTCTTGCTGACAAAATGGAGTCAATAGAGTTCGATCCTTACAGTAAGAGAAATTCGTTATAGGTTATGTTATGAATAAGGTTGTATACTTCAAGGTTTTAATATAATTATCTACTTAACTGGGAACTGCGTCAACAGTGGTTTGTTTACTTATGCCAAGTCTGTGGCAGGAGTCAAAATTGAGCAAAGGTGATGTTAGTTTGGTGAATCTAGTCTTTAAACACTTGTTTGGGTATGTGAATTTTTGCTAGATGTTGAGACTGGGACGCTCATCCGGAGTTCGTTCGGAACCTTGTTAAAGTATCTTCTAGAAGTATTTTTTCACATAAATTATTAAAATATATTTAGATTTTTTGTCCCATAAAATTTAGGTTTGTCTTTGCTGGCCGTAGAACTTTAAGGAACTTAACTACTCAACTGGGATCGGCAATCAAATTGGTTTGTTTAATTTTGCCAAGTCTGTGGCAGGAGCCAAAATTGAGCACAGTTCTAAAACTTGTTTTGTAAACATTTTATTCCAATAATTTTTAATATAAAAATCAAAATTAAAAATTATTGGAATAAAATGTTTTTAAAAAGGGGCTCAAACACGGTATTGATTCTAAACGAAGTCCCCAGATTCACAATCTAGCGAATAGTGACATTCCCAGTTGAGTGGTTAAGATAATATGAGAAACAATGATTATAGTAATATCTAATATCCGAAAACAAGCAGTCCCCTGGGATGCAACCAATATCGACTTTGGTGTGTTGTGGATAGTAAATGTAGATTTCTAAATTAGTATTAATTATATTTATTTAGTACTGCCAAATTTTTTAAATCAAGTAAAATTTTATGAGAAAAATTTTGAGAGTTACCAAATGAATTGTTATTGAAGATTATTCCAAAAATTTATTTATTTATTTGGGAAACAACAGTACAAGTTATTACATCAAAACAGGGACACAGAAAACCAACCAGAAAAGAGACAGTGGACATGCTATCCTAAATTAATAGCTTAATGTAACTTGACTATGCTTCTAATCTAAATATTTATTATTTTTTATATATTTTTCAGTTCAACAAGAAAGTTTATACAGAGAAAGAAAGAAGATTTGTAGTATGAAATCCACTTGGAGGCCGACGGTACAAAAACCACTGATTTAGAAAATATAAATAATGTACAGTTTGTGTTAATATTGTTAGTAAATAGTTTTATAAATATATTGTTAATGATTATTTTGTTTTTTTTTATATAATTAACTTTTTAAATCTAGTTTTTTTTAAATCAGGTACTAAATTTGCTGCCTTAAAAGTCCAATATGGTTTATGTACCAAGTACTTAATGTTCACACCAATAGACTTTTTTTAAATACAATATACAGGGTGTCCCATGAATTAGCATAAAATCACAAGAGCTTTTTTATTTTCATGTGGGCAGACAAGCTAATGGGCCACCGGATCGTAAGTGTATATGTTGCTTAGGGATCTTGGTAATGTCAGGAGCTACCTATGCCTTACCTTTAATCTAACGTTTTTCGGATATAGAAAAACGCATTTTACAAACAAACCTATTTTAGTAATTTTATGCTAGGCTTATGTATAGTAAATTTTTTGAGTATACTATGTGTGAAATAAAAGATTTTTTTTTTTTAATTTATTTATTTTAATAATTGTACTTGAAACAAACGTACGATATAACTTTACTACGAATCTAATAAAGAATAGATAATATTTCCGTTAAGTACTGAATAAAGTTACTAGACAATAAACAGCAATCACTAAATATTTCATACAATCAATTTTAGAATATTTGCTTTACTTTTCGTACTTATTACTAAAAATTGTGTACGGACTGTTCAGTTCTATTTTACCTACACATTGTTTTTGTTTTATGTTGTCTGCCTGATAACTATGGCGTCGTTTACTCATTCTTTACGTTTTCATAGCAAACATAATAAATATAATTTTAGTTAGCTACGTAAAATTATTATTTTCTTTTATAAGTAGTTGTTTTATGATTAGTTTAACTAAATATGATGAGTTTCTAATTGTTAATTTAAACGAGATGCGGAAACGGAACGGTAACTGTTGTTTTCATATTAGACAACGTTTGAGGAAGGTAAATTTAAACTGAACAGCCTGTTTTCTTCAATCTTTTAAGAATTTGACAGATCAGTGAAGGTATAATCTATGTTATTCTAAATACAATTTTAGGGGGCATTTTCACCAAAGTTATGTAACACAATGTTGCAAACTTACTGTTGTTTTAGTGGTACATAACTCTTTTGAGAAGGTTTTGGTTAACGTGCATATTAACCAAACTATAAGAATTCACTGCAAGAAGTATTTATTTAATATTAATAATTTAGGAACAACAATAAACTTGTGAACATCCATGTTACAATAGTGAAATAAATAACCTTTCGGTTTTTTAGTTCTTTCTATTTAAGTAGCTATATAATATAAGCGTAACATAAAATTAACGTGGAATTTAATGTAGGCAGGTAGAAGTGATTTACTATTTCAATAAAATTCCTTTCCATTATGGTTGCTTTCCGCTGATAGTTTTTATGTCTTAAATTCTAGTAAGCTCTTTCGAATTTGTGTTGCGAAAAATATTTATAAACAGAATTGTTAAAATAGATAAGACGATTAGAAATTTAATTTAATCACTTCTACCTACATATTTAATGAAAGGATTAAAATACTAAAATTTGTCTATTTAGATAATTTAATTATAATAAAGCCAAGAATTAATATACCAAGATAAAGTGCTAAAATAGTCAAAATGAAGTTATATGAAGCTAAAGAAGGGGTTGAAACAGCATTTTTTCGTAGGCTCATTTTGTGCCTACATTTGATTTCAAAATTTTAATTTAACATAATTTTATTCGTCAATTTTAAATTTTAATAAGTGAATAATTATATTATTCAATAAATAGGTAAATATGTGCAATAACTATAATTTTATCTAAATAATTTTATCAATTAATTTATATATTTTAACAATTATTAGAAATAAGGAAAATAAATACATATTTTAACTACCTACCTACTGGGTTAGTATTCTTAAATTTAAAACATTCAAGACGAAAAGTATCAAATTGCTAAATTCATGTTAATCATTACTTTAAAAAGATAATGTGTACAGAAAATAGTGTGATAATTTATGATACTACTAAATTGACTAGAATATTGTTATAACTACAATAAAAGGTCTTAACACTACTTTGTTGTGAAAAATGTGGTATAATCAGATGTTCAGACTCTGATCTATGTAACTAAGTTTTAGGTATTTAAGCACATGATGAAAAATACTTTTTCATTCTTCTACATTGTTTAACAACAATTTCTTCGATTGCTTATTATATGGTTATTCGTAAAATTGATAACTTCAACATGATCCTACGATAACTTGGTGGCACAAATACTAATTAATTTAATATAATGAAGTATTATTTCTGATAAGTTGATAAAAAAAATGACGCCCATTTTCATATTCAAATGTGAGAGAATAATTGCCTAATCTTTGGCTTACGTATCTACATAATGACACGGTAAAATAGCTATAAATAATTATAACTGAAATTATTTTTGGTCCACTAGTACCTAATAAGTTCACCAAATGTGGTCTATTTGTCATTGACGACTCGAAAATATCAATACCGAGAAATGTGCTCATATTACACGTTTTAACAAAAGTAAAGTTTGTTTATTAAACGTTTTTGGTTTTTATTTGGCACAGTTTTCCGTATCGGTTAAACATTTTTCTTCCTCTTCTTGAAGTTATTTGGAGAATGAATTGAGATACTTCAGTAAATTCAACTTCTTGTAACTACGAGGAACTATAAAATTTTAATTCCATGTTTGTCATAAAATTAAATAAATATATCTTATTTATAACTACTACATAAACTCGAAAAATATTCGAAATAGATTTTGAATAAAATTGAACGTTACTTATACCTACATAATTTTGAATAGGATTTATTTTTTCCAATCTATAACCATTAAACACTAAGACATTACTGTACCAACAATAAGTAATAAATACGACAAAAATTACAGATAAGTTTGTTAAGTTAAGTTTAACTTAAAATATAATAAAACTTTAAAGTTTATTAATTCTATCTCTATCTAACTTTAAATCCGAAAAAATATTTCGATACATTGTATTTTACGTTAAAACAAAAGTAATTAATGCAAAAGTGACCCCTGTTACCAACATTTTTATGAAATTTAAAATAATTAAAAAGCGGCATTTTAATATTTCTTCATTGAGACACTTTTGCACTAAACACCCTAACACATACCACAATCAAAGTTAAGATAATTTTATTAAAACACCAAAATCGACATAGTATACTCCCGCCATAATTATTTAATAATCATTCAAGTTAAGACGTTTCATCTCTTACCCACTTTTACCCGTAGCGATTTTCATTATATTTCTTAATAACTCTCAATTTTCAACTACATTTTTCTTTAAAGGCCAGATAAATCACCTTATACATTCACAATCACATTTTTTATTAATTTTAAAGTTAGAATTAAAAATAATTTGGAATTAATTTATGAAAGAAATAATTTTGTCACAACAAGTTAGTTGAAGTGACAAAATACATTTTTATGAATTTTAAATGCATTCTTAAATATAAATAGTGAGATTCATAAAGTAAGTTTTATTCGATCAACTGCATTATTAATATATTAATATAATATAGTAAAGTAATAAATAAATTTGAAATTCGACAAAGAAATAATAGACTTACGCTAGTTCTTATAGTAATAATTTTACATGAATCAATAAGTTAAGAGAATCGTAATATGTAATAACCCCTGGTTACTTGTTATAATTCTCAAAACTACAACTCTAAAACATAATTGGAAAACAATTGTTTTTCTTATTATTTTTTTAACTACAATAATGTTTATTGCAGATGATGGTTCAATAAATACTACCTTAAATTCAGAGATGTTTCTCAGTAATTGTAATAAATATTGTTTTAAATACTTTAAAACTAAAAATCTTTCGAAGTAGTCTACCTATGATTAATGAACCAGTTATAAATGGTCAATTTACAGTAAATTTAAGAACAATGTTTTTAATATTTTGTATTTTAGTTTTTCACATTACATTTAGAATACGTACCAACTTATTTTCCATTTTCACTAAACTCACAGTTAATCTTTAAGTCAACAATTAATTGTTTTTTTAAAGTTTAGTGAAAACGGACTTTAACGACACACATTTTCGATACCTAGTGATGGGACATTATTTAAATCATTATCATCATTTAGAGATGCAACCGCATCCGCAACGTTAACTTTACGAAACGGTTATCGATACTTTGAATTTTTAAACTTCTTTTATTTATCTGTTTAACTATCTGTAATTAGAGATAGAAATTAAACAACACTGAAAACGCTCCGAATAAATTTCCCGCGTTAACTTAAAATCTAAAACCGTATTCACTTTTAGTTCACTTTTTGAATGAGATCAATTCATTTTAATTCACTTTTAAAGTCAATTGCTCCAACAGTGGAGCAATTTCAGGGTACTTTCATGCAAAAAACTCCGTTTTACTTGCCATGTCGAACTCGGATTCCTCCATCTTGTACATTTCGATGAGCTGAAAAGAAAAATATATCTTAAAACCTGTGGAATGGAACGAGGTAAGGTATATACGAACGACAAAGAGGGAAGGTAGATTCGTCTGAATTTACCCTCAAAAAATATTGGCAAACACACGTAGAAAATCGTAGAACTATCAATTTTAAAAAATGCGTCAAAAAGCTAAATGGGACCACACGACGATTATAATCTTCTACATGAAACAATCATTATCCAACTTTGTCTAAAGTAAATTTATGCGATTTCTACAAACCAATTTTTACCTTTACTTTGAAATAGGCAGTCAAAGGTAAACAAACATTAAAAAAATGAGAGGTGTCATGGGACACCCGAATAGAACGAAGTTCCTTTCGATTAAAAGATATCTTATATTTTTTTTTGCGATAAGGAACGTGTTTTAAAAGATTTTGATCACAGCGCCATCTAGCGATAATCATCTAAAACAAAAAAGTGTCGTGACCACTTTTCGTAAGATTTTTTTCCGTCTAGCCCCCTTTCGATAACGCGCGATAAGGAACTTCGTTCCAATATTCAGTCTACTGGATAACCAGTAGATAACCATCATCTTGGAAAGACGGTTAAAATCAATCCTTTTTTAAAAAGTTATACGGTGGGTATGGCTATTTTAGAAAAAAAATAATAATTTCCTTACGTTGTCAACATCCTTGGAAAGTTCCTCCATCTGTTTGTCGTGAGTGGCCTTCAGGTTGTCCTTTTCACGATTCTGCTTCTTTGTGTGGCTCTGAAAATGTATACAAAATATATTTGAAGAAGCATTTAACCTACGACTGAAAAAGATTTTTTGAACAATCTTGATGAGGAATGAATGATGATAAATTAAAATCACAGCCGGCGTAGCGCCGTATCCGCCATTTTGTATGACGTCACAGTAGTGTGAATCGCTTGAATTCACACAAAAAAAAAATGGAAATAGTTTATAGTTTAAAACAAAGAAGTCTTTCCAAATTAACCACAAATTTGTAAATTACTGGTGTTTATAAATTTTACAAGCCTTTATATCATTTGCTCTGTATGTATCTATGTAACTTTGTAAGATGCCAGTTAAATATGACCAACCTCCCAGTTTCCAATTATACAGGGTGATTTCTTAGTGAGGGTACATATTGAAGGTAGCTGATGTAGGTTTTTCGACAGCTGAAGGGTGTGGCGGAGGTGTGGGATGCGCGAGATCACTAGAGGTCATTAGTCAACACTCTTTTAGCCGAAATTGTTTATGTTTGAGGTAGTTTTGTCGAATTTAGATTAAAAAAAAAAAAAAATGCATTTTTACCTATTTTTTGTAATATTCCGTATTAGAACAGAGTACTCATCACCCTCCTGCAATATGTACCTTCTTTAAAAAACCACCCTGTATATTTTAGGCGACAATGCAATAATATGGTTATTGGTTATCATGGAGCTGATCTGATGATGGAGCCAGGCACTGTGGTTATCATAAGGTCAGCTCCATGTAGTTCCTATGAACTCCCAATACTAACCAATGTAGTAATATAGCTCTATGATTTCAGCTTTAGGCTTGTAATAAAAACAAATAATTTTTTTTTTTATTATTTTATGAAGGCTAAATCATACCAGTCTTTCATCCATGAACTTCTTAGTGTTGTTCTGTTTCTTCTCCCTGAGACGACGATCTTTCTCCTGTTTAGTTTTGAGGGTCTTGTCATTGGCAACCTCCTTGCTGGTTTCCATGCTGATCCGAGCTTGACGGGCATTCATTTCTTTAAGCTCCCTGTAAAATTATTAATTCATATTCAATTCGTATAGGAATGTCTGTTTGGAATTACGAATATAAATTTCAGGCCATGAGCCTGACAGTCAAGTCAGCCACTGTGAATAATATCTTGCTAATAGGTGCAAGAATGGGCTCACACTCAATGTCTCAAATACCTTCTACTAGAAACCTGCTGCCTGAGATTATGGATAAAGCACAGGTATATAAATATCATCATCATCATCATCAGCCTATATCGCCACATCGACCGGTCCTGCGCCATCTGCATCCAGTGACCTCCCGCGATCTTGACCAGATCGTCTGTCCATCTTGTGGGGGGTCTACCAACGTTGCGCTTACCGCTTCGTGGCCGCCACTCCACATATATATAAATATATCTTCCTCTAAAAATACAATATACTAGACAGTTCTACATTCCTCTACTAAATAACCAAATAAGGTCTCTTAACCTTTCATATTTGGCCTATAATGTTCCGCTTGTTTTGTCTACTCCATCATCTTCAGCATCAATTGCTCATTCATTACCACTAAACTCTGTAACATTCCATCATTACTGTCCAACCATCAACATGGATTCTCACCTCTCATGCTTGGCCTCCAGTCGCTTGACCTGCGCCTGCTGTGTCTGTTCCATCATCTTCTTCAGCAGCTCTCGTTGTTCATTAAGTCGGTTGCGAGTGCTGGTCCATTCTTCCACGCGATGCTTGGCGACCAGCTCGCTCCATGCTGTGGATTGTTCAGTTACCAGCTTACGGAAGGCAGCGTCGTTGCTGAGCTGGTCTTTGCTGTGGACGTTACAGTCAAGTTTGTGAGTTTAATTGTTTTGACGTGACAACGTCTTATAAATTGGGTTTCCCGGGTGACACTTCAAGAAACTGCGTTACGCTCCACTCACGTTATGCGCTCACAATGAGAGCGAGTGAGTGGCACGCGTGCACTGTTCACTTTTTATGTCTGTCTCTCTCGCTCTTAGGCGGGCTAACCATGCCCGAGTCGTTGTCACGTAAAACTTTCGCCCGTATACTGACTTTACAGGCAACCAATTTTTTTTTTGTCTTGTAGGCAGACGAGCCAACGGTCCACCAAACTGATTGTAATCATTACGACACTAAAAGAGTCTAAGTAATGAGGTTCATTTTCTCAAGATGCTTCAAGACCTTTCTCAAAAAACTCAATAATCCTAACTCAAAATGTACACTTACTTCTTTCCCTTGATCATCTTTTCAAGAGCAGTGCATTGCTGCTTCTGCAGAGTCATCTTCTCCTTAGCATGTCGCTTCTTCATAGCATCAAGGTCTTTCTGCTGTTTCCTGCCGGTCTTGAGGAAACCCTTCTCCTGGCGAAGAGATTCCACTGTGATCGGCTCGAAGACCAGCGGAGGCTCTGAAAAAAAAAAGTCGATGTTAGAAGTTTTCATACACGCAACATTATTGATAGCACGGTCAGTGCGTATTTTTTTTAGTATTTCTGCTTGAGTGTACCGATCTCTCTTTCTTTACCCCTATTTTTATTACTGTCACATCAACAAAACTATTTGAATTAATATAAAACATAGTTACTCATATAATTCTTCAATATTTTCTGTCGTTTGATCATTTTCAAAACTGTTTCACACACAACTTAAAATACAAGACACCCGATTGGAATCTGTATCATATCTGAAAGTTTTGGTCGAAAATAACACAATAGTACTCATTTTGTTGCTCATAGTATAAACAATTGGTATTTATCGTCGTTTCTGGATTTATATTGATATATTATATTGTTTTCTGCGGATTATTTTGGGGCAAGTCATAACACGCCATCGATTTGGCCGGTTATAAATAGCTTAAAATATTGGTTAATGCGTTCGAAAACAGCAAGCAAATGTTTTTTCAGACTTTGTCTTCCAAACGAAGCGGTTGCACAGTGTTCGTTGACATAGGTACCTTCACTGCTCAGAGTCATTACGATGGTCGCCGCTGTGGATCCTGGCTACACAGGAGTTACAGTGCTGGGAGTGAGAGGTGGGCAAATACCCGAAGGTACCTAATCACTTCCGATCAGGTGGTCTATGAGGTTATATTTTAGTTGAATTTGCGGGTACTATTTCATTTAGCAAAATACAGACCCGAAGGACCAAGAATTAACGGATAGTTTTTTTTAAAATTAACTTGACGATCTATGACAAACAGTGTGGTGAATTACAAAAACGTTTTATGGATCATTAACAACATTGTCTTATTTTAACAACTTTACAAAAGTACCTATTTCTTGTTATTTGAAAAAGCGATATTCATCGACACATCATGTTTTTACGACGGCAATGATTCACGTTCAATGTTTACACAATTTATATTCGATTTGAAGTAATAGGCCGTGAGAAAAAATGGCGCCCGAGATAATTTTAGATGATTGATCTGTTCAAGGATATCAAATAACATTCCACACGGTGTTTTACGCACATTTAGATATAGATTTAGATATACCTACACAGATTTAAAAAATATATTTGATTTCAATATGAAACTTCTCATCTCTGATCATTCTGGTGGTCACTGTTGAACCGCCACCAATGCCGGGAGTTCACATACTTTTGAAGGCTTTTTACCTAAATTGTTTTCAAATATATAGGTTTCCTTACGTGATTTTCTTCACAATTTAAGCTAGTGGATTAAGTGTATTAAGATAATTAAAATTACACAAAAATCTTCTTCAAATTAACAATCAGTGGAACTGGTTTGTTTGAAACCCCGACCTTGCAGACTGGAAGTCTCAATACTCATCATATTAAAACGAGGATTATTATGTCAAACTAGTAAATGTTTTTATAGTTTGACAGATAAACGAGACTACGACCTACTTGATGGTAAGTGTTTACCGTCGGTCATGACCATCTACCCAATGACCTGGCATTGTAGAGCGATTACCTATCACCAACCTATACAAGACTTTTCTTAAACCTTGTAAATAGGGATATTTTGACTGTTAACAGTAATCTACAACAAACCTTCTTTCTTCTCTTCAATCTGTACTCTCTTCTCTCCGCCACCGGCTTCGATGCCCATCTGCTGCATATCCTCGGAGCGTTTCTTGAAAGCACGAGGGTCGGATAAGGCGTCCATGAAATCTGCAACCACATGACATAGTTACAGATCTACATAGAAGACAAGATGGACAGACTTGGTCAGGATCGCGGAAGGTCACTGCATACAGACAGCGGGTCGGTCGTTGTGGCGAAGTTTGGGGTCTACCCTATAGGTCTACCTATGTCTAGCAGTAGACGTCTATAGGCTGATGATGATACAAGACATAACTTAAATGGTACTGTCTGTTTGTCATTCTGGGCTGTCAATGAGCTGGGCTCCATGGGCCTCTATAATATTATATGGTTATTAGAGACTGAAAACCAGCGCTCTTTGTTGACTAATATGGGTAAGCTACAGTGATCACCTAGCACTAAGTCTCGACTGGTTTGTGAAATGGAAATTTGTATCGAAATGTAAGTAAGTACGTTTTGTATTAATGTTTTCATCGCAAAAAAACATGTCCATATTAAGTTTATGTTTAGATTTAAAAAAAGTTAGTTTAGAGATATAAAGATTACGCTAAGCTACAAATCTCACCAGCAAACCCATCAGGCACGTAGATCTTCAGCTCAATGTTACAGAACAGCATAGGCAAGGACATGGGGAAGTTGGCTTCAGTCCTCAGGGAGATGTGACGGTACCCAGCCTGGAGACCGTCCAGGGGTAGGATCCTCTGGCCGAGGAGTTTGCCGTTCTCATCGTAAACACCGAAACGAAGGACGGCCAAGTCTGGGAGGACGACCTGACGTTTTTGAGGTTAGAAATATTTAGATTGGATTAAAAATGTTTGAACTAGAGTTTAGTGTAGGTGCCAATTAAAAGTCAACTATACAGCGTAGAATAATGAAATTCTTCAGGGGAAGTACTCAAAATAGTGATTTTTAAAGGGAACATTCCTTTTTTTAAAGTAGGTACTTTACCGTTCCCTGGAGGAGGTATTTATAAGTTCCACATTGTATACTCTTCGGAGGCGGCGTGAGTGGCGTGACGGTAAAGAATGTCGTAGTGCGTAACGCATCGTGCCGTCCCGCATAACCCTGTTCTAGGTTATGGCTTCATTCAGAGTTCTGACACTGAGTGTGGTGTTTGGAAGTTTTAGTGCGGTTGAACTCCCTCATATGTCACTATTATTTTTTTCATATTTCAGGTTTTCACGCTTAAGTGTATCTATTGATAATATCCCATCTACGGAAACTCAACTTACTACCGATATATCTGTGCAATAAAAAAACCCCCTCATACCTTTCTGAATAAGAACGGCTCTTCATTGTAAACCGGGTTCAGTCCGTTTGCAGGCACCATTCTCGTACGGAACTCTTTACGGATGGTATCTGATGGTAGACCGTACATGTCCACCTCGACGTACGTTCCGATTTTCTTGTCCGACAGGAACTGACCAGCGATGACCTGTCAAACAAGGTTTTACTAAGAAACAAAAGAAAAGAGAGTAAATTTGACATTAGTAAGACATAGATATTAAAACCTGTAGAAAAATTATTAAATACTAACTTTTGCCCGCGACTTCGTTCGCATGGACTTCAGGTTCGTCCCGTCTAGCCCGTCTAGTTCGCGACGTCTATAATATAGTACTATTATACCGCAAAAAATGTGTTTTTTTACGACCTCACATTAGAAACCTCAAAAATTGTAGCCTATGTGTTATTCTGATGTATAAGCTATATTGTGGTAAAGTTTCATTCAAATCCATTCAGTAGTTTTTACGTGAAAGAGTAACAAACATCCATACATCCATACTTACAAACTTTCGCCTTTATAATATATATTAGATAAGACTGTTGAAGAGACTTCTTAGATGTTTGAGAGCGAAAATATCACAGAAAACCATTTTCGGACGGAAAGCACGCTATCCATGCCATAACTAATGACTTCTCTCTCATTTCGCGTGTAGTCATTTTGACGGGCTACTTACATTATTATGGCAATAAAATAAGTTTTAGTTCTGCTCATAACTATGGTAATCGATTTCTTATAACTGAAAAAAACTGAGCCTGTATTTGTTATTTGTAACTCTGTCTGTCTGTTACGCTTTCCCGCTTAAACCTTTCAATATTGATGAAATTGGTACAGACTCAGCGATTGTCTGAAACGAACATAGGCTACTTTTTTAATGGAAAGTGACACAGACGAAATTACGCGGGCTCTCTAGTTATATATGGGGTGGGCCATATAAAGTTTGCATTTTTCAAAAGTACGACTGTCATGTTGGCTGTGTGGCATGTTGCGCCATCCTGTTTAAACCAAATGTCGTCCATGTCATACTCTTCAACTTTGGAAACAAAAATTCGTTGAGGTGAAAATGGGCTTCATCTGAAAAGACGATTTGGACTGAAGACAGTTTGGATTGAAGACTCAACACTTTGGAAGTAGCTTTTCAATATTTTCCAATTTTGTTCAAGTGTATAGCGTCCCATTTCGTAAATGTCAAACCTTTAACTAAATTATGAACACAAATTGAATGACATTTGAGCTCTCATTCTCGAAATAAACAGTAGTTCAAAATGCAGACGTTAGATTGCCCACCCTATATAACCTTACCTGTACACTGCACTGAGCAGCAATAACTCCGTCCACGGGTGCATCAGCGAAGGGATCGAAGCTGCGGTCGGCGCGCCGCATGAAGTCCGGCTTGAGGAGGTACCCGCAGTTGCCGTTGTACTCGAACTTGCCCTGATTCAGCTGCATCGGTAGATCTGATGTTTGGAAGTTGAGGGATACCATTTGACAGCCAGCGTTCCAGAACACCTGATTTGAACAATTTATTTTAAAGAAAACGTTTTTTAATACAGCTAGCTAAGACAAGTAAAACGACCCCAAACACGACGGGTCTATCTTGTTTAGCACAAGAGTTTAGATCATCAGATCAGTGCCATTTTGATTCATACTATTGCATTGTCACGCGAATTACATTTGCGTGCAAAATGTCAGCTCAATCGGAAACCGGGAAGTTTGTCAAATTTCGTTTGCTAAATGGTAGATATTTTAAATGGAGATTGGAGGAGCTGACCGAATTTCATAATGTTTTAGTGTTGTGTTATGGAAATTATTCTATTAACATCTTTTATATTATAACCAAATTCCCTTTATAACTAAGTATAATAAACTCAACCTGAGGCATGTAATTCGAGGAGTCAGCTCTGGTCCCCTTCGGGTAGATTCTGGACATCTGCCTCTTGTTGTAGTTGACGAAGTCTATAGCCTGGCTCTTCAGGTAGTTCATGCCGGTGGTCTCGGCAAATGAAGACATGTTGTGGTAGATGTTGCGTTCTGTGAATAAATAGGTTTTTTTTTGTAAGAGTATGCTGATAACTAAGAAGTAATCTATGATTAATAGGATGTGTAGAGGATAGATCGTGTTTCTGACCATGTCTGAACCCCGGCTGAGGTCAGAACCCAACACGAGCTTATGCGGAACGGTACCAAACGTAACGCACTACCAGTATTCATTACCGTCGCGACGGCTCCTAACTTAATTGATGTAAGGAAATAAAACTACTTGATTCGATTGATGCCAGAAAACAGCGCAAGTTGGTAATATTATATCATCATCAGCGCATAGACGTCTACTGCTGGACATAAGCTTCCCCCAAACGTCGCCATAACCGGTCCTGCGCTGTCCGCATCCACTTATTTTCTGCGACCCTAACCGAGTCGAGGGTCTACCTATGCTCCGCCACTCCAAAACTTTTCGGTTGGTAATACAGGCCTTAGAAGTATATTAAAATATAAATTGAATAGAGTTAAAGTGTGCGCTCTCTAGAGGAGCTCCGACCTATCCAGTCGTAAGAACTAAAAGAACAATACAACATACTGTCAGCTTCCTCGAACCCTTGGAACTTGATGGGCTGCGCGTAGTTGACCATGGACGAGAGCCAGGGATGCACGTTGGTGGTGGAGCCGGTGTACGCGACGGGGGGCGGCGCGTCGTCGCCTGCTGATGCTGCCTCTGCTACTATCTCTTCAGGCTGAAACAGTATTATTTTTATAGGGTTTTTCTCACGTGAGGTTCATTATTGGATGTCAGTGTCAGGGAACTGTGAACTCATTTTATTTATTTATAATTTTAAAAGTCTTTCAAGTTTGTGACAATGAGAATGTTGTATTGACCCAGAATGTATTAGAAGATACGGACTTACGTTTAGATAATCTTTATCTTCTAATCAAAACTGAAATATTGTTTAAAGTTCCTGTTATAATGATCAGAAATTAAAAAATACAGTTTTCGGAATTAAGTCAGTCCATGAATTTTCTTGTTTTTCACTTTCTTGGGCGACTTAAATAAAATAATTCACGTAGGTTTTCAATCTAGAAATTACTAAGAAACAGTATATCAGGTAGTCTGTAACATACCAGTGCAGTTAAAACCATAAAACTAAGCTACCTTCTTATCCAGAATAGCGACAGCAGAAGCATCCTCTTTCTCCTCCTCTTCAATGACAAACTGTCCCTGACGGAATAGCTCCAACTCCTGCTTCTCAACTTCAGGCTTGAGACGCTTGTTCTTGATCATTATCTTGCGTTTGAGAGCTGATGGTGGAGGCAGAGGTGCTCCTGGCTCCAGCTAGGGAATTAAATTGTTTAAATCTGGAATCACTCGCCTCTTTGCTTCATTGATAAGTCCGTCTTGTCACGTTGTTGACTTGTGACTTCTACTTGTGATAAAAATGATTGAGATTCTCTGTTGTACGGAGACTTTTACGAATATTTAATATCTTGGGTTTTGTAAGGTCAATCAAGACACTTATTATAGTGCAGGATTTGAAATACTAACTAAATTTAGTGTCAGACGCTAGCCGTTAAGCACCAACATGTTATGCCTTATAATACCCAGATCTTGTCATGCTTGTGGCAAATCACCAGATGCAAACATCTCAAAACTTGTCTCTATTGAAAATTAGAGAAGGTCTGAATTTCAGCAGTTGACATCTACGATTTGCGCCTAAAATTTTTTTTAAAATATAACCTCAAATCACCTACCGGATGTTCAGGCAAAGGTTCTTTCAGCAGCAAATCTCCCAAGATCTCATCACAGTATTTAGCCAGTTTATACTGCTGGGCCTTACAGCAGTGGTTCTCAAAGGACAGGATGACGGGGTAGTCTGACGTCACGAAGGCTGTATCTCTTAGTGCGTAGATCACATCTTTGAAGAGGATATCTGTGCACATAGCCATGCCGTGGGTGATGATTGGTTCTTCGTCTTCTCCTTTACCGTCCCAGCAGTCAAGTTCTACGCATCTGTAGAATTTAATTCAAATTGTAGATCATTAATTATTTTGGCGGGTTAGGTCATATTTCGTGTAGAAGTCGCTAGTTCAAATGTCAGAATGTTGGAAAATATTTCGGTGATAGGTAAGAATACCTTAATGCCCTAACTGATAAATGGAATAAAATAATAACACGATGGTATCCTAGAGAAGAAAAAGAAAAAGAGGAAGACGGAGTAAGAGATGGGACGACGACGTAAGGAAGGTAGCTGGAGTTATGTGGAACAGGGTAGCGCAGGAAAGAAAGGAATGGAAAAGGTTGGAGGAGGCCTTTGCCAATTGGCAAACGGATCTACAAAGGATTACATAAAATCAAATACTAGGTTAAGTTTATATTATTAAGATTACAAAATGTTAAACAATTCTACATGTAGATTCTGAATAAAAGGCTATTTTATTATTTATTAATGCCCTACAGCACTGCAAACTTCCATGGCGACTATGACCCATCACGTGGGCCATAAGCTCGATTCCATGCATTCATATTTAGCATAAAAAATATCGAATCCCACTTATTGGGGAAAGCCTAAAAATCCCAACCGAACAATCATAGTGGACTAAACTTCGCCCATCTACAAAGAAAATCTGAGTTCAGCATTGGATGGCAATGCGTTGACAAAGCTACAAGGAAAACCAGGGAATCTCATATTTGATTAGATACTTTTAATGTTTTTACGATTGATAGCCCAAAAGCAAGATTAAAATGTCTCGTTTACGGTTTTTAAACAATCTAATTTAGGATTACCAATGTAAAACCGTGAACCGACTTAATTAACGGATGATTACTTAGGTATTATTAAACGTGTCCTTGATTTTGTAATTATCAATCGCAGTACCTATAAAAACAGCGTGACTTTAAAAATAGATCGTCACTTAGAGGACTCATTAATAGTTTGTAACAAAGTTTCTGAAAATAAGGCACTTTTTACTTAATCTATACTAATATTATAAATAGGAAAGATTTGTTTGTTTGTAATGAATAGGCTCCGAAACTACTGGGCCGATTTCAAAAATTCTTTCACCTTTGGAAAGCTACATTATCCCCGAGTAACATAGGATATATTTTATTTTCAAAAAATTAGGGGTCCGTATGAAAATATCGAATATGTAACACAAGGTGAATAACCGAAAACCTATTTATTCGTACGCTGCAAAAACTATTGATAATAGAACTAAATAATGTTTTTAGGTCTTTGTAAGACAAACAAAAAAGTCAGCGACAGCATATATCTAACTATCATAGTTTAGTCACAATAACCGCTTTTATGTTTATAAAAATAATATTTCGTCCCGAGATTGAATTTGACATTAAATGAGTATCGTTATATTAACTCTTATCCAAATTAAGTATTATGTTATCAAGAGTATTAATGTAGAAATTAATTACTTTTTGTTTTATTCCAATCGGGCTTTTCGTTTAGAAGTTATCACGGGTATAAAACGCAATGAATATGTGGATGCACTTCGGGCCGCGCAAATAATAACGCGACGGCATTGTGAGTACTGTTTGAACCCCTTTGTAACACAGACGAAATTGCGCGGGTCAGCTAGTGCATAATAATGCCATGTCGAATTATTAAAGCTTTTTATTAAAAGCTTAAATTTAATTGAAATTGTAGCCAATGTATTGAACAGTTTGATAGGTAAATTAACTTTAAGTTTTCGTGTCAAATTATCAATAACAAGGATTACGTTCAGGATTACGGTGTTTATAACTTGAAAACTTGAGAGTTTCATCGACCAATCAAAAGTCAGGACCTCATTCAGTAATTCATCATGTTTTTATTGCCTTGTAAGTAGACAAGTAGGAAGTCGTTTTTCAATTTTTCACAACACCACTGGCTAAAAACGGTGAAGGAAAACATCGTGAGGAAACCTGCATATCGGAAAAGGGTTCTGAAAATCCTTTGAAGATATGTGAAGTCCCCAATCCGCATTAGGCAAGCGTGGTGGACTATGCCTAACCCCTCTTCGGAGGAGACCTGAGCTCAGCAGTGGGCAGTAATGGGGTGTTACAGTTACAGTTACAGTGTTATAAAGCTTTTAAAAACACCTATTTGTCTAGCTATTTCTCTCTAAATCCTGCCCCCAAAATAACTTCATCATTGAGCGATCAATCTTAGTACATTGTACAAGTTTAGGGCAATTAGTGTTATTGAGGAGACCGTGATGTTCCAGAATATTCCATCCATTTGAGAGGATTGCCCATTGTTGGCAAAATGCGAATCATGTCGTTAAGCTGAAATGTATTACGGTAAGCTTTTGAGTGGTTCGGAAATGATGATCTGCTGATTTCAATGGGAAAAAATATTATTTACTTTGAAGAGACTTGGTCAGGTCAAGAAAATTTATACTTTATTTCATCAGTACCTATTGGAGAAAAATACAAAACATACTACCAAAAACTATCAGTCAGATCTTTTTCAAAAAAATTGGTTGCCTGTAAAGTCGGTATACGGGCGAAAGTTTTACGTGCCAACGACTCGGGCATGGTTAGCCCGCCTAAGAGCGAGAGAGGCAGACATAAAAAGTGAAAGGCACGCGTGCCTCTCACTCGCTCTCATTGTGAGCGCATAACGTGAGCGGAGCGTAACGCAGTTTCTTGAAGTGTCACCCGGCAAACCAATTTATAAGACGTTGTCACGTCAATATGAGAATGTTCAATTGACCTGCTTTCTCACAAAAGGAGAATCATTAAGATTCATTTAGAAAAGAAATACACGCAAAAATGTGCAGCAAATCCGTTTAAAAAATAACATAGGTATTTAAACATAAATCCAAAATACTTGTTGGATCTTAAAAAAAAATTACGCAACCACACGACGACCATCACCTTTGATCTGACGTAAGAATTATCCAAATTGGTACAGGCAAACCAAAGTTATGCGGGAACAAACATAAAATACAGACCAATTGATCTCCTCCTTTTTGTCGGTCCAAAAATATGAGCAGGTATTCATTATTGAATGCTCGATAGAACAACGACCAAAGAAAGGTGGCCGGCAACGACTGGATGAGACGAGCAGAAGATCGGACTCAGTGGCGTATTTTGAGAGAGGCTTATGTCCAGCAGTCGACGAGTGTGTGCTGATGATGTTGCTAATCTTCTTATATATAAAATGAATTGCTGTTCGTTAGTCTCGCTAAAACTCGAGAACCACTGAACCGATTTGGCTTATTTTAATCTTGAAATATTCGTAGAAGTCCAGGGAAGGTTTAAACGGTGAGAAAATTTCGTGACGCAGACGAAGTTGTGTGGGCCAGCTAGTCTTATATATAAAAATGAATTGCTGTTCGTTAGTCTCGCTAAAACTCGAGAACGACTGAACCGATTTGGCTTATTTTAATCTTGAAATATTCGTAGAAGTTCAGGGAAGGTTTAAACGGTTAGAAAATTTCCTTATGTGACGCAGACGAAATTGTGTGGGCCAGCTAGTCTTATATATAAAAATGAATTGCTGTTCGTTAGTCTCGCTAAAACTAGAGGACGATTGAATGGATTTGGCTAATTTTAGTCTTGAAATATTCGGAGAAGTCCAGGGAAGGTTTAGACGGTGAGAAAATTCACTTATGTGACGCAGACGAAGTTGCGTGGGCCAGCTAGTTCATAATAAAAATATGTCTCACCTGCACCCAGCCAGCAGAACCTGTCGGTACATCTCCACAGAACTCTTCCCGCCGAACTGCCGTCCACTCAGGTATGTATTATGGGACGAGTTGATGTAATAATGAGCTAAGGGCTGGTCCATATCCATGTAGTTGTCCAAACGATCCAGGAACACGGGAGCGTTCTCATCCGACATCAGGTAGCGGATTAGACCATCTTTTGTCAGGCATTCTGTTGATGAAAAGGTTATTTTGTTCATACAGTGATCAATAACAAGTACGGGCGATGTCACTGGATATAGACAGCGGAGGACTGGTCATTATGGCTAACATTAGGGGAGGCCTATGCCTATGATGATGACGATGACAGAGAAAAGCGTGGGCATGTTAAAAGATACACAGTTTAGAAGAAAAGGTTATGCAGGTCAAACATGTTGGATATACTTGACAGGTTTAGTTGTAGAAACTAGAAATGTGTAGTCATACTAATCACCTGACAGATATAACTGAGCAGCTAAATCTATAGGTATATCATAGCGTGTTTGGTGATATTAGATTTTTTTTTTTTTTTTCAGTTGGAGGAAATCACCGGAAAACCGCCGGCGAATACGGCCACCGGCTCTCTCGGTCGGCGGGCTTTCCGAAGCCCGCCAAGATGGGACCGCGTGTCACCCTCCCGCGGAATACCCCGCTGGGTCAGAACCAGCGTGGGTCGGGGAGCGCGGTCTACCATCCCCCTGTAGCTCTTACGCTAAGGGCGTGCTGAGCGAGACACGACACCTTCTTGGGCCCCCGCTCGCACTCACATGCGTTGGGGGCCCGAAACTCTTAGGGGGCCAGATTCCGGGCGAGATCCCGGTTCCGGCCCCCTGCTCGACGGCGGCGGGTTGGTAGGTTGAGAGCAGAGTATAACCTCTCCCTCTCGGCCCCCGCCGCCTGCTTCTACGAGATGGTGGCCTCGCAGAAGTCGAGCATCGCCTTCCAGTGGTGATATTAGATAACAGTGTCTCCAACTATGGAAAACTTGAAAAACTTAGAAAGGCTATGAAATGAGATTCCCTCCTCGGTCTTTCGCAAAAGCTATGACTATGCTCAAACTTCGTGAGGTTTGAGGAAAGTCCTTAAAGGTAGGTCGTAGATAGCAACCCCATAGTGTTCCCTGACATCACAGAGACCATGAGCGACGTTAACCACTTACGACCAGGCTCGTTGATTCATCTGCCTACATGGCAATGGCATGGAAAAGCGAAAAGGATTTTATGTTTGGGAGTGTTTAGTTGGAGCCATTTTTACGGTCTAATCTTGTGCCTTTTTTTTTAATTGGAGGAAATCACTGGATCCCCGGTATGTGGGAGTTGATCCGCACTAGAACCTCCAACCGCTCACACTCAGCGTCCGAACCCTGCCTGAGTACAGAACCCAGCACGGGGTTATGAGGGACGACGCGACGCGTTACGCCATCGCCACTCTTTCCCGTCGCGCCGCCCCCCTAATCGTGTGCTTAGTATATTTAATTAAAGGAAAGACCTAAGTCCAGCAAATGATGAACAACTTGATATAAATTCAGATACTCACTAGCACTTTTGGCTTCCTCGTTCTGTTCATAAGTGGTGATGATTTCAGCAGCTCTCTTCTCATCATACAGTGGATACAGGATCTCATTGAGTCGTGGATCACGCTGCTTCTCATTCAGGAAGTTTACGAATTGATCCAGGTTGATACGGTCGGATTTGCCTTGGGTGCTGTAATATTTAGAAGTTTGGTTAGTATAGTAGTAATCGTACCTAGTAGTAGGAAAATTTGGGCTTCAGTGTTAGTGGCCGGGTGAGATGGTGTATACCCGATCAGGCCGAAGTAGATTTCATATGTTGTATTTATGTCGCCGAACGTTGCAAACATCGATAGCGCGATTCAGGATCTGGTTCACCACAATTAGTTAGTTCACCACACCATTAGTTCGCCACAATAAATTTTTATGCATGATTTATAAATGAGCTTACGGCCCTTGCTGTGGTAAGCGGTTTCTCTCGCTCATTGCACTGGCGTTGGCCATTAAATGGTTTGGTTTGGATTTATTTAAATTTTGACAGACGTTGGTTTAATTTAAAATTCGTGTTTCATTATATGATATTCTACTCGTTCTTGTACTTTTGTTTTGAGAGCCCCCAAACATGGAACCGTAGCATTCCGGGGAAGTTTTAAGTTTAGCGCTAGTAAGTGCTGGAATGATATTCCTCTACCGATAAGAAATCTGGATAATATCAATTGTTTTAGGGATAAACTTAAGAATCACTTGATGCTGAAGCAATTATCCAGCACTTAATATATAGGCTGTATGTGTAAGGCTTTTATGTCTGAAATTTATTGTATGAGATCTAACAATTAACATTAGGTGCATTTCTTTATATGTGTATATATATTTATAAATTTCAGTAACCTATTTTATGCAGTTATTGCTAAAATATTTAAGTATTGTATTTGGTAGTATGTAAGTTAGACAATATTATGTGTGTAACCATGTAGACGCTCGTGAGTCTCGCGGGCTTCAACTGAAAACCAGCGCTGCAGTTATTGTTACCTGCAGAACATGCTGAGCTGTGGCCCTATGGGCACAAATTTTTAATATTATTACTTTCTGTGTTATATTAGTGTCTTTTTATTTTTGTGCTCATTAAAAATTATTTCATTTCATTTCATATTTGCGAATAATAAGAATGTATGATTTTGTTAGAATCTATACCAAGTATATACCTATGTTTTCCTTCTTTTATTCGTAACACGCCTAATTTCGTAGTTCCGGATACAAAAAATGTTTGCCTAGAGTAAACCTAATTTTGTTTTTCCTAGCAATATCCTTATTTGGTACAGACCTTCATTTTCTTCTATAGATATTATTCTAATATTTTCATAGCGTTATTCGCAAACCAAATTACTTCATTTAAGCAAAGTAAAGAGACACTTAACACAGTTATTATCAGTAGGTACAATTAACTAAGTGTTTATGTAACTTTTGAGATACCTTGATAATAACATCTTTAGGTATTATACTTTCATGCATTTTCAACGGATTCTTACCACGATATTTAATGAATTGAGTTGTCTCGATATTTCAACATTGTTGCAAACGTCATGATCACGAGAAGACTGGATAGTGCGGGTCGACTTAAGAGCAAACAAATCTGTCTACCCTCTTTCTCGTTCGCTTTTGGGTGGTACCACTCGAACTCGAACTCACATCACGACACACCACACTCACTGTATCTACAAGACTCTCTGAGCATGAACCCTTAGTGACTGTTGTGTTTAGCACTGGATTCCACATACTCGATAATCTGAAGCCGTCACCCCTGTTAAAAGTGCTATGTCTTGAAATCTCGATAGCTTCTTTAACCATATGAAATATCGAGACAACTTAATTAATTAAATATCGTGTTAAGAACCCGTTGAAAATGCATGATAGTATTATAGAAAACCGCGAGTGTCTGAATAAGTTTATCTTTAGGTGTAATTTTCATTGTGGTTAAATGAATCCTAAAGTGTACCTACTTATTGACTATACAAGATTTTACTGAAAAGCAGTTACTTGATTTCAGAACTAAAGCATCTTTGTAACCTGTACTTACTATGATTCTTATTATACCATCAAGAAACACTTACATAGACCTAAACAGCTCTTCAATATCATTTCTTGGACAAATCTTATGATATAGTGCGTAGAACTTGTCGAAAGTGAATGCCTCTTTCTCCATGCCGTCATTCTTGCCTGATGGTAGACCAAGCTCAGACAAGCATTGGTACACCAGCTTCTCAGTTTTGCCTGAAGCGAAGGTCCTGGCTACGACCTTGACAGGGACCTTCCCGCGAGGATCCGTGAGGAAACATAGACGCATCCAACTGGAAAGAACCTTGGGTTAGTGGTATTCAAAATATATTATGGTAAAGCTAAGATTTTAGTTGACTAGAAGAGAATACATTAGGTATTAAATTCGCCATTATACTTTGTGGATAAAGTAAAATAAATAAATAAATTAACAAGATATAAACCCTCTTTTCTTAACAATAGAATCCAAGAGTAACTATTTAAGGACTTATCACGTTGTAAAAGTAAAGAAGCGAATAAAATAATAATTTAACTAAAAAACTTGAGAGGTGTCATGGGACACCTCAATAGAACGACGCGGCGACGTTCCTTTCGATTAAAAGATACGATTAAAAGATAAGGAACGTGTTTTAAAAGATTTTGATCACAGCGCCCTTTCGATAACGCGCGATAAGGAACTTCGTTCCAATAATCACCAATCAATATCGTATTTCAATTGTTTTTAAATTCACATGCTTAAACGTAATTGGAGTCAAAACAAAATACTGAATTCCGAAACAAAATGAATTAGGACCAAAGTTTATCCGAAGATATATTGTTTCAATAAATAAACAAGTTTGTTTCTTGTCTTCGAGCGTTAATTGTTACAACGAATTAAGATTTTGTTTCACTTTAGAAACATCGTGGAAAATGTTTGAGAGTTGTTTTGATTTTACTGACAACAGGAGGTACTTGTTATCATAATTTGCCCGTAGAGGCTTGAGGAGGGTCCTTAAAGTTAGGTCGTAGGTAGCGACCCCTCAATGTCCCCTGACATTGCAGAGGTTCATGAGCGACGGTAACCACTTACGATCAGGTGGCCCGTTGGTTCGTCTGCCACTGTTGAACTAGATATTCCATAGACTAGATTTCGTAAGATTGTTACTCCAGTCCCCGGATTTTTATTTGGCATGTGTTACTCGAAAAATATATTGTTATCGAACGATAACTTTTTCTATACTTTCGTAATCCGGTTTGAATGGTTGCTTTTTTCAATAAATGTATGTGATGAAAATTTATGTTTAACGTGTGGTCTAATAAGAAGTTAAAAGTTTAAATACAGTGCAAATATTTAATTTAAAACTCTTCTATAATGTTATTTTTTGTAAAAACAGTTCCGCTTTTAAAATGCGCGCTCCCAAATAAAACACTGTGATAAAAATTCATTTTAACTTCAGGCATCCTATGAATACAAGCGTAGTATAAATCCAGACACAGAATATACTAAACAGAAACCAAGCAGATTACTCCTCAATGATGGACTCAGCAGCAGCGGTAAGCGTAACGTGGGTAGATCTCCCACAAGATGGACCGACGACCTGGTCAAGATCGCGGAAGGTTGCTGGATGCAGATAGGCAGGACCAGCCGTTATGGCGAAGTTTGGCTAATGATGATGACTGGGCTCAGATGTCCTTTTCCAAATTTAGATTTAAAGGTACTAGCCGTCGATTTTGAACCTGCGACCTACCGTAGTTATGGAAGGCAACCACTCAGTCGTCTAGTATCTAAAATTAATCTGTGTATTTTGTGACTGACGGAGTTTTACCGCTCAGCTAGTCAATGATACATATTTTCTGTATCTGCTCTTTAACAGCTTTATGTTCATCAGGCATACTTATGCATTGAGTTTATTTATTTATTAACTAGCTGGCCCGCGCAACTTCGTCTGCGCCACAAAAAAAAATCCCCGGTATTTTTTAAACCTTCCCTGGACTACGACAAACATTTTAAAACCAAAATCAGCTCAATCGGCCCAGCCGTTCTCGAGTTTTAGCGAGACTAACGAACAGCAATTCATTTTTATATATAAGAAGATGACGCACCGACAAGACACACACCAAAAAAATACAGAAAACACTTTAACATACACTGTGGTTAAGGCAGTCTTATTACAGGTGAATTCATATTATAAAAGTCGGTTGAAGCTACATTGCGATTGAGTTCTGCTATTTTCTGTGGTTCAGTAAATCAGCGTGTATTTTCTCTCTCGCGAACTAAAGCAATTTAAATTGGCCAACATTATTACTAGGACGGGCTGACACCGAGTGCCCTACTTTGTTCAGGCACGCCCCTAGTACAAACTGAGCCTATTACTGCTCTTTTGTACAAAATATACAGCATCAGAGCTTGTTTATCTAGGTTTTATGATGGTATTATTCTTGAGTTTACTAGGCGAGAAGTAGGCAAGCTTTTTTATTGGTTGGTAAAGTTTTGTTTCTTCGAATTTGGTTTTGTTTTTGATCGACATCTCAAAAGTTAAATATGTATTTTTCGTTTGTCGTAAGATTTCACAATAAGTTGTGCATGTTTGCGTGTCATAGAATTTTAACGATTCTTCTTTTGTTAGAAAGCAGACATAACCTTAATCAATTTCATAAAGATTAAACCATAAAGATCAGTTTTACTATTCTCAAAAGTGATAGATGTTTTCATCGTTGTTAAAAATGTTACTTAGCATAATCCACGGAAAGTTATCGCACCATCAAGTAGTAGAACAGAGATGGATGTAAAAGGAGATGAAGGCCTAAGAATTGGACCAGAATACTTAAGATGCTAAATTAGGAATACTGAAATGGAGAGAAAACTCATATTCCATCGACCCCATTGCATTTGAAGAGCTAAAGAAGAAGAAGTAAAATGACCTTAATTGCAATAAGGTTGAGTTTCCTGCATAATTCTCTAGTATAACACTAAACGGTCGATTACTGGGAACCTCTCAACGAACAATGCCTTGAAAAGCGAGTTCCCCGAAGTTTAGACGTACATCAGAACAGCTCTCCAGAACTTGTTGGAACTTGTATTGAATAAGTTTCAAGGATGCCTTCGGTACGACTACGAAATAGTTGAGAAGGTTCTGGAAGTTTTTTAATTTTAGTGCATGTTATTTTTGTATTTTTTGGTAGACTGAATTTTGTTTTTTTCTTATGGTGAATGTATATGTTGAACAGCAGCCGTGGACAGCGACTTTTCAAACAGTCTCTCAATAAAGATCAGTTCAAAAATATATTCATGTTTAAAACGGCGAAACCTCAAAACTGTAATGACGCAAAATTAAGAAAACAACTCGCCCCTACTATATAATATAGTACAAATGTTGCTTAATCTCGTAATCAATTACACAATAATTTTCTACTAATGTAGTACAACAAAGTAAATTGCTTTGTATAACCTATACTTACGTAAGTTACTCCCACACCTCAGTTAACACGGCTTCCTATTTGTGTTTATAAATAAATTGAGAAATATACAAGTACGAAGAGTAAAATTATGTTCGTAACACTTGGAAATTTCAACCATTTTTGATAATAAAAAATGTAAACATTGGAGTTTCAATCAAATATTTACAGAATACACAGAACAAAACGATACTTAAAGTACTTAATATTTAAAAAAAGAAACACCTAAAACACAAAATGAAACTATAATGATTTTTATAATTGTTATTCGAAAGTGATTTCTATCACATTACAATAAGGGACATATTTTAATAACGAATAATATTGTAGCGAACCGGATGACTGGCTGGTAAACGTCTACATAAAATCTGTCACGCAGGAGTTTTGAATTTGGAATGGAGTTTTGCCTGACGCGTCGATTTTGACGTTTGACAATTTTCTTCTGGTAAACATTATAATTTCCATTTTAAAAGTATTTCATGGTAAAAGTTATTAAACATGATTCAATATCTATACTAATATTATAAAGCTGAAGAGTTTGTTTGTTTGTTTGAACGCGCTAATCTCAGAAACTACCGGTCCGATTTCAAAAATTCTTTCACTGTTAGAATGTCCATTTATCGAGGAAGGTTATAGGCTATATTTTATTTTGAAAAAAATTAGGGATCCGTATGAAAATATCGAATTTGTAAGACCAGGTGAAATATCTAAAACCTATTTATGCGTACGCTGCAAAAACTATTGACAATAGAACAAAATGATGTACTACGGGTTTTTAGGTCTTTTGAAGACAAACAAAAAAGTCCGCAAGAGCATATATCTAACTATCATAGTTTAGTCACAACAACTGCTTTTATGTTCAAAAAAAAAAATAATTCGTCCGAAGAATGAATTTAATGTTAAATTAGTATTGTCATATTAATCCTTATCCAAATAAAGTATTATATTATCAAGAGTATTAATTTAAAAGTAAATTACTTTTTGTTTCGTTCTAATTGGACTTTTCGTTGAGAAGTTATCACGAGTATAAAACATAATGAATACTCCCCGGGCCGCGCAATTAATATCGCAACAATATTAAAAGTACTGTTTGAACCCCTTTGTGACGCAGACGAAGTTGCGAGGGTCATCTAGTTTAATATTGTGGTTTATTTAATCTTACGTTACCCACAATGTAACACGGAATTCGGAACCAAATGTCAAATATCGGTCGCTAATAACGCTGGTTTACCTATAGAACAAGAGAAAGTGAGTGATATGTGATTTTTTGATTATGATATTGTTTTGAGAATATTTTACGCGATCTTTTGTATCTTATTCTATTTGATCGAAGCTATTAAAAACTAGGGTATAATAAACAAAAAACTGCATAAAAGATTAAGTAAAAATAGCAAAATACATACTGTTTCATTAGATTAGTCCTTGGGCAGACATTGTTGATTTTGTTGTTGTGTGTGATCTCTCGCAGGCTTTCCTTCCAAACCTTGGATAAAACCAAAGGAAAAGACAATAAGCATGCAAACAAACATGCAAAATAAGCATATTTATAAAGATCGATGGTAAAAATAGTGCTCATAAATTGCAAACAAAACATAATAAGTTGCCCAAGAACATGATTTTATATTTGACGTCAATTTTATCTATCTCTGGTAAGTGACCTTATTCAGATGGGTGAATTCAATACCTAAGGATAAAATGCCATAAAATTTGTTGAAGCTATGATATATTATTATGCCATTTTTTTCTATTGCCACGCAGGCAGACGAGCTAACGGCCCACCTGATCGTAAGCGGTTACCGTCGCTCATGGACCTCTGCATTGTCAGAAGATATTGCGGGGTCGCTACCTACGGCCTACCCTTCAGGACTCTCTTCAAGTCTCGTTTGAAGAAGGACAAGTCATAGCGCTCGGGAAACACCGAAGAGAGGAGCTCATTCCACAGCCGGATGGTGGCAAGGAAACCAGAATACTATCCAAAACAAAAACCCTTAAAAGTAGTATGTGATGTCAATTGAATTAGGCAGTTTCGTAAACAGTAAAATCTTTTCCTCTATAACAGAGGACAGTTTGAATACATCTCTCTCTATCCAACATTGATGCAGTATGAACCCACCACAAATAATTAAGTATACTAAATTAAGTCATAAGTGTTAAATAGATTTCAAATTGATCAAACGCAATAAAAGGGATCACTGACCCGAGATAGATTAGTTTTCGTCAAAAGAAATGAAAATTCACAAAAACTGACGTCAAATATTGTCCTTAGATACTTCAGCGTTATATTATACACAATTTTAAGGGCTATTCCACTTTCTTTCTCAAGGGTGAATCCTAAAAATAATTGTATAGAAATCCCCCTTAAAAATTGGGAAAAAGTAAAATAACCCATTTGTGAAATTATATTATTTATTAGCACATAAAATTAGTTTTTTATACGCCTATTTTACAATAATAACTGCAATAATAAAACGGCAAAAAAAATATTCGAAGCCCAAACGAAGCCATGTCATGAACATCGAGGCCCACTTACTGTTTCTTGAGGCATGTCATAGGGCAGACATTGTTCGCTTTCACGTTGTGAGTTATCTGCCTTAACGCTTGCAACCAAATCTTTTATGGAAGAAAGGTTATTAATTAATTTGTATGTTAAATTTCTTGAAGTCTATGTTGAACCACTTATTATCAGGTGAATAGATACCTGTTTTTTCATGTAGGAGAAACCATCTTAAAACTACACGGGGTGGATTTTTTAATGCCTTTAGGGACAGTACAGTAAAGAATGCTTGTTGCAATCTAAAATATTTTTATGCTTTTGAAAAGGAAAACTGCAATCATAGTGTGCCCGCATAGTATAGTCAATACTTTCGACCGAGGGATGGGAAAAGATACTAAAAATAGCATGTTAAAGAAAGTGTTAATTGAAAGCACATTTTCAAAAATAGCACGTGCATGTTTTATGATAAATAATACTTGAAAAACTTAATTACATTTTAGGTTCAAGTTCCAATATCGTATAATGCTAAAACTATTAATTTACCTTGGTCTTATAATTTATAATATATGCAATGAGGTAATTCAAATTTCTTTCATACTTTTACAGGCTTGACGCTGTCTGAAATTACTTTTTTTCTATGAATATCTTTTAGTGCAATACATGGAACTAAACTCACTTGACGTAAGCACCAGGAGGTATATACAAATAACACAATTTCAATATCTAAAAGATTTTTAGTGCATGCTACTCAAACGCTATTATTGCTATTTTTTTCTAACATTTTAATGAAGTTGTTATGACTTTTAAATCCCATCTCTGCTTCTGACACAAGTATTGACAATACTTTTTTAGGTGTGCGGGCACGCATAGACTTTTGGAAACGGCTTTGACAAATTTCACTCTGTATAGTTTAAAGTTTAAAATATATAGGAGAGGTGGGTAAGTTTTGTGGCAAAATAATGCCTATTTAATGTTAATTTTTTGACACAAATAAATGTTTTTCTATCTAACCTTAGCAGTAGCTGCATCAGGACACACCACGTGTTGATAATTGATGTTGATGTAGTCGGTTCCACTGCAGATGGTGAGGGATTTGTCTTCTAACGTGTCGCCATGTTTGTTCACCAGATTCGAGTTTAACTTGGAATCCTGTGAAGAGTATACATGAGGTAATTTTACAAGCTTTATGTTAACTTTCACTGGATGTATCTATGTAGGTTCGGGTGAAATCTTGCAAGCTAAATTTGACAAACATTTTGCACGCAGATGTATCATCATCATTAGCCTATAGACGTCCACTGCTGGACATAGGCCTCTCCCAAACTTCGCCACATCGACCGGTCCTGCGCCATCTGCATCCAGTGACCTCCCGCGATCTTGACCAGATCGTCGGTCCATCTTGTGGGGGATCTACCAACATTGCGCCTACCGGTTCGTGGCCAGATGTATATCGCATGACAATACAATAATAGGACAAAATGGCGCTGATCTGATGATGGATTCGGAGCGTAGTAATAGGAACTCTTATGCTAAACGCTAAAGATAGACCGGTCGTGTTTAGACTTTTTTTACTTGTATTAGCTAGCATAGTATTGCTACATGATATCCAGGATCTTGAAAGCTTGTATTTAAAAGTATTATCTATTACTACATTAGTACATCACTTTTTCTTCTGCCATGCATTGCCAGAGTCCGTTTTCGTAACTTTCTACTTCGTAAACTCCATTTTTAAAGTCCTTCTACCTCCCCAACCCTGGTTTTAGAAGGTGAAGCCCCGCTACTCAGCAGTCAAGTCAGTATTTCCGAGTTGGGGTATCAATAGAACTATATACCAAGTTTTCAGCTTGTCTCAAAAGCCTACCCGAAAATAGCCACTAGGTCTTGAGCCAATAGGGAATACGACGAAAAGATTTGTTTTAAACTGTGTAGTGATGTACGTAGTAGGGGTGTGCAAATAATTCGAATTATTCGAAATTCAACAAATGTTCGAAAAATTTAGAATAATTCGAAAAGTTTCGAATATTCGTCGAATTTCGAATAGTATCGAATATAACTACGACGACTACGACTATTTTGTAGACATCTAGCCCATTAAAGATATTATCTACAAAATACAAATTCTTGTCCTATTTCCGATGCATCGTCGTAGTCAAATTCGATACTATTTACGTAGTCAAATTTAGTACTAATATTCGATTCGATTCGATTCGAACGATATTCGCACATCCCTAGTATGTAGTGTATAGTTTATAGTCATATTTGTCCATAAAAACAAAGGCTTACCCATATTTAACTAATCTAATATTGTTTACAGAAAGCCTAATAACGCTTTTAGTCTTGATCAAACATTACGTTATCGTAAAAGGGGGTTTATCTATGTTCGTGAAATATGATGTCATTATTGTGTTCGAAAAGAGTACTGTCGACTTTTAATGACAAAATTAATGCTTTTTAATATAAGTAGTTAGACCTACGATTAAGTATACCTAGATATACAGGGTGATTTCTTAGTGAGGGTACATATTGAAGGTCATGGTAGCTGATGGTTATATACGACCAGTAAAAATATTAATACCAAAGAATATGGCTTAATGCCTTAGTAATCGCAACTTAAAAATATCTAAAATTCTTGCAAAATGATGGTTTTTCGACAGCTGATGGGTGTGGCGGAGGTGTGGGGTGCGTAAGATCACTAGAGGTCGTTAGTCAACACTCTTTTAGCCAAAATTGTTTATGTTTGAGGTAGTTTTGTCGAATTTAGATTTAAAAAAAACAATTGTAATTTTACCTATTTTTTGTAATATTCCGTTTTAGAACAGAGTACTCATCACCCTTCTGCAATATGTACATTCTTTAAAAAATCACCCTGTATAATTAGAGAGTAAAAATTACACCAAGTTAACACGACCAAATAAAAAAATCTCAAATTTTAGTAGTAATTTCATGTTCGGTGTCAAAATAAGGTGTTTCGATATTCTTTTTAACGAATTTGTTCCTTATTGTAATTAAATAGACTTAATTTTTCAATAAAACTGTTATATAAATAATACATCCTAATTATAATGATCAAGTTTTTAGTTGTCAGTAAACTCATTTTTAGTCCGGTCAATTTAGACATCCAAGGTTACAATAATTCGCACTTGGCTGAATTTTGGTAGGATTGTTCAATACACTATTATAAAGGAAATGTGAAAAGTCCTCATCGATCCGGCACGTGCAAAAAAAGTTACTCGGGGTCAAAGGTCCCAAAAACGGGTTTTTCGCGATTTTCAGCAAAATGGTAAGTTTTATCATAAAATTAGCTCAGACAAAAATTGTAGATCAGATAATTATCAATAAAAAATATCTTAATAATAGGGGTGTGCGAATAATTCGAACTTACGAATTATTCTGGAGTGAAAACACGTGTTTAAAACTGTTCTTTCTCGAGTAGAATACGAATACGATTTAGTTGCTGCTGAGGCTAAGTATCATTATGACTGCTTAAATTCCTTCTTAAGACCTAAAACTGGGGTTAAAGTCGGTCGACCGTAAGATGAATCTACGAATCTGGCAATGGAGGAAATATTATATATCTTATAATGATACAATAAGGTACGAAGCAGCTGCAGTTTTTCCTCGTCCTCCTCATGTCCTACGACCAGAAAGTGGCACACTTATTCAATACGTTGTAGACAATGCTGATATTAATGTAAATACGCTAGACGGTAATAATACGCTCCACATAATGGGTATTATTCAAATTGTTACTCCAAAAGATTCCGTTTTACTAGAAGAACGAGTAAGAGAAGCTTTTTCAGCAAAAGATTTTCAGGCAAAAGCTCCTGTGCCGATCCAGATCTATCAAAATGATATCTTATCGGATATCTTCTTTCTATCTCTTTGAATCGTTATATCTCAAAAACGGTGGCTCTTAGGAAAAAAGTATTCAGACATTTTTTATTGATAATTATCTGATCTTCATTTTTGTCTGAGCTAATTTTATGATAAAACTTACCATTTTGCTGAAAAACGCGAAAAACCCGTTTTTGGGACCTTAGACCCCGAGTAAATTTTTTTGCACGTGCCGGATCGATGAGGACTTTTCACATTTCCTTTATAATAGTGTATTGAACAATCCTACCAAAATTCAGCCTAGTGCGAATTATTGTAACCTTACCCCTATTTTTTAGTCTAATTTGACCGGACTATTTTGGAGACAACGCTTTTTTCGCTTGAGTTATGTTAGAATTATTTTTATCTTGATTTTCATATCGACGGCAGCAAAGAACAAACAGATATCTACAAAATCGTTAGTTTCCAGGAGAGCGTTTTTTGTGAGAAAGTTTGATAACTTTTACTATAAGAATGCCAGGTTTTTCAAATTTGGAATGTGTAAATAAAATAATGTTTCGCAGCAGATAGCGACATATTTTAAATAAATTATTGTTTTTTTTTCGTATTACTGCAGATGTCTTTTTCTACATTGCATAGAAAAATAAATAAGATGAGTCAACTGCCATGTATTCGTTTCTACGTAAGACTTTTTCCTTAGAAAAGAAGTAAAAAGTGAAGAACGCATGCAGATCGCGAAATATAATTTCACACCATTTCCATCAACATCATACCAATCGAATAAAGAAGGTAAAGAACCTACAGCAAACGTTTTTTCTAACTGATATCTTTGTTTATACTAAGTGGCTTGCTAAATTGTACGACGCACACACGGTTATCCGGTAGATGTGCGGGTGTACTTCGTTTTTTTTCAAAAAAATAGTGTATATGTCTTTATTTACGCAACAAAAAACACATAAAAAAACACTTTTTGTTTGGAAAAAAAAATTTACCAGATAAAATAAAGAATTCTGGATTCAAATATCCATAAAAGTTAAATTCGGTAAAATGCAGATGTCTTCTTGTTCTTTGCTGCCGTCGATATAATAGAGGGGAAAAGTCTTCATAATATGAAATATACAAAGAACATATTAAATATGTGTATAAATATTCAGAGATGACCTAAAATAAGTTTAAAACACGCTGCCAGTTAGTAGTTTCATTCAACATTTACTTTGGCTTAATAGTTTTGTTTACCGTACTGGTCATTGCATAGTTTCACCATACGTGTGTACAATGTACATATAAACATTGTTTTATTCTAGAATCTTTGGTTGGATAGGTATTACAAGATACACAGTTCACAACAGAGAATAGTGTCTCTAAAAATGAACCTCATTCCGGAAAAGAACTAAAATGGCTGAACTTTTTCTGGCATCTGGGTGATATGTGTGCTCTTCGTGTGCCAAAAGTACATGTGCAATTTTTCACAACACCACTGGCTAAAAACAGTGAAGGAAAACATCGTGAGAAAACCTGCATATCGGAAAAGGGTTCTAAAAATCCTTTGAAGATATGTGAAGTCCCCAATCCGCATTAGGCAAGCGTGGTGGACGATGCCTAACCCCTCTTCGGAGGAGACCTGAGCTCCGCAGTGGGCAGTAATGGGTTGTTACAGTATGTTTTGTGTGGGTCAAATATTACGATTATCTGAATTAAAAAATCTTGTATTGTGTTTAAATAAATAGATGTTATTTGTAAATTGTTATTTATTTACCTTCGGTACTCCTCCAGATCTAACGTCACTGACTTGGCATAACTCGATGACGTCGCCGTCCTGTAACAATGTAAATTGTATGAATATTTTGTAGGTAAACTCTTTAGAAAGGGTTTAAATTGAACTAAATTTGGTCAGAACTCTTATATATTGGGGTTCAGTTCAGTAACACAATGAAAACTCCTTGGTTCACAATAACAGTTTATTCATCTTCCAAAAACAGTATAATCATCCTCCAAAACTCAGTCACAATTACTCCCAACTCTGTTCACTTTGAAATTACGTCGACTACTGTCCTTAAATGATAGTTCACACGACTTTTATACTTTCTTGAGAAATAAATCAGATGGCGCCACTAGTGTTTCCGTTTTCATAAAAATGTAAATTGTAATAAAATTAAAAGAATTTAATAACACTCTATAAAATGATTCATCATAATCGGAAGTCTTTCCTTTAAATCGATGTAATACCCGCTTCTACAAACAATTAAATGGAGTTAGAGACAAGTCACCTAACATATATTACTAGGTTTCTCTGGCGTTTGCAATTGTAATGTCAGTAAGTAGTTTCCTGCATTACCGTAGTCTATTAATGAATAAATTAAATCAACACTTTAACAAAGTTTACTGCTAAAATACTTGTTTATAAGTCTTGGCAAATAACTCCATTTGTGTGGCAGAGGCCTAGTGTTTATATTGAACAATAGGTCAAAAAGAATCTGACCGAAATGGGCCCAAAGTTTATATTATAAAATCAGATAAGCTGCATATTCTTCTCAAACAAGAAATGATTCTGTACCAACCCATTACTGCCCACTGTTGGGCTCAGGTCTCCTCAGAAGAGGGATTAGGCATAGTCCACCACGCTTGCCCAGTGCGGATTGGGGACTTCACATATCTTCAAAGGATTTTTAGAATCCTTTTCCGACATGCAGGTTTCCTTACAAAATGATTAAAAGCCATTAACTATGATACATTATTACTTACAACTCTTCTGAACGACACCGTACTTCTGCGAAGCATTTTAAATGAATTCCGATAAATATGACAAGTTTAGTAGGTACGTAAACTTCGTTTAAAGACATGTTTACATCAAAAAATGGCCTCTAAAACATATTAAAATGGAATTTAAATGTAAACAAAAGTGACCTTTAACTCCGGAGCTCCACAAAGCACAGTTTCCTGGGAAAGCTGGGACAAAGGAAACTATAGTGCACAGGAAATGACGTAGTAAAGTGGTTTCCGGCGAAGAGAACTTTAGATCGAATAGTGAGGGGAACTCGATTGCGGTTTCGAGTCGAAGCGAGCGTTCCAAATCGATTTAGCTTGTTTCAATTGTAGGGTTTTATTTTATGTCATGAAATTGGAGAGAGAGAATGTTCTTTTATTTGTCTAGACTTGGTTTTCATCTTGGAATTATTTGTTGAAGACTAGACTTCGGCTTTTGTACAGTTTGATGTTAAATGAGGAGAATAAATAAATAAATAATAGCATTTTTGCTCTGATTCAATAAAATCGATTCAGACGTTAAGACAATCATCCAAAAATATTGATTAGTTAATTTATGTATGTTAAAATCCTGTATTTATTAATGACTAGCTGACCCGCAACTGCGTCACAAAGGGAAATAAGATATCCTTCCTCGATAAATGAACTGTCCAAAAACAGAAAGATTTTTTGAAATCGGTGCAGTAGTTTCGGGGCCTATAGAGACAAACAAACAATTAATTAAACCTTTCCTCTTTAGTAAAGACTGTAAGAGCTAAAATTTTCATTTCATGTGGTTCCATAATTTTGTGTAAAAGCTAAAATGTTGAAATGGTTTTCTAATCCCTAATCTAATAAATATTTTAATGTGATTTCATAAACACTAATATAAATGTAAGATTATGTAAAATCATTTCGGAAATCACGTTCCTTAAGATTTCGTCGAAAGCCAAAACTCATCTCCGCACATGGAACTAAAACATCAGGAAACAATATCACGAATAACAAGGTAAAGTATGAAAGAACTTCTGTTTCTCTTATTTTGTAAGTATGTTAAAGAACCCTTATGAAATTGGCTTGCTTTGGCCTATGCGTTCCCGCACACCTACAATAGTATTGTCAATACTTTCGAACGAGGGATGGGAAAAGATACTTAAAAAATAGCATGTTAAATAAAATGTTAATTAAAAGCACATTTTCAAAAATAGCAAGTGCATGTTTTAGGATAAATAAAACTTGAAAAACTTAATTATATTTTATGATCAAGTTCCAAAATTGTATAATGTTAAAAATATTAATCTTAACATCGTAAGTCTACTGTTCAGGTGGTCTTGCAAGTTTTGATATATGCAATGAATTAATTCAAATTTATTTCATACTTTTACAGGTTTCATGCTACCTGAAACTACTTTTTTTCATTTCTTTTAGCGCAATACATGGATCTAAACTCACTTGACGTATGCACCAGGAGGTATGACACAAATGATACAATTTCAATATCTAAAAGTTTTTTAGTGCATGCTACTCAAACGCTATTATTACTATTTTTTTCTAACATTCTATTTAAATTGTTATGACTTTTAAATCCCATCACTGCTTCTGTCACAAGTATTGACAATGCTTTTTTAGGTGTGCGGGCACGCTTAGAGAAACCTTTTGAAATTGGCACAATGCTTTGGCCTATAATATAATATGATAACTAATATTTTTACAAAAATACGACCGACTTCCATTTTTCAAGAATAACACAAAAACTAACCGTCAGATCTTTTTCATATTTATGTGGTATTATCTCTTAAGTGTCTCCTTTCTAACAAAAAAGTTTCATCGAAATCGGTTCACCTAGAAAAAAATACACATAGCAAATCATGGAATCTTGTTCGTTAAAAGTATACATTTTTAAACATAGATCAAAAAGTACAGGGTGCGCCAGAGAAACTTACTTATTTGAAAAAATTCCTGCGCTCTGAGAGAGAGGCGATCTCTAATGGCCGGCACGCTCTCCAGATTTGACTCCATACGATTTCTTTTTATGGGGTTATTTGAAATCCCTGGTTTATGTCGATCGACCACGGACCATAGCACACCTCAAGAACAACATTCGCGGCGCCATTGCCAACATACAGATTGATATGCTGCGAAGAGTGGATACGAATTTCAAAAATCGACTTCATCAGTGTATGCGCAATGGGGGTCGCCATTAATCCGATGTCATTTTTAAGGCTGCATAAAAAAAAATTGGGATTGTATTCTCAAATAAAAAAAATAAAATAAAACAATAACTGAAGTACTTTTTTTTTATTGACCTTTCAAATAAGTAAAATTCTCTGGCGCACCCTGTACAAGTGATTGATATGATCGGTCTTTAAAACATATAATTGGGACCCCACCACGACCACCCCATCTGACATATTGAGAATTATCCCAATTAGTTCTTGTTTCAAGATGTTTTAGTTCCATGTTTCTGCTAATCTTCAAGCTATAATCAAGTATATTATATTAATGAGTATTAATTCTTGCTCAACTTAATAACATACTAAGCAAGCAATAGGATGTTTGGTATAGTTCAGAATAATAATGTTGCAGGAACTTGAAATAATATTGTCAATATTGTTCCTAAACTTTGTTATGTTGTACTCGTAGGAGGTAATTAGTCTAATACTCCACTTTCAGTGAACCGATTTTGTTAGTTTTATAACTCTTTTATAGAGGCATTTGTGAATTACATTATAAGGCTGTAATTTGGAGTCACTACGTGGTTTTCTGATTGATCTGTAAATATAAAATCGAATCGTGAACCGATTTCGGGGGTTCTGAAGGTTGTTAAAACAGTTAGGGCTTTCTTGGATAAATGGGGCTACTATTATTAGGAGAGCGGGGGCGGGGCGATGGGCACAGGTAGCCCATCAGGTTACTGCGACCCTTACGGATCTATTGTAACTATTCCCCTGTGTTACAGATCTGCGCCAAGACTCAGGTCCAGCATGAACTGGACTATTTTCCTAGGGCAGATGTCCCTAATATATTCAGGGAACAATGGGGCTAATTAAAACTTTTTAAACTTAGCTAAAAGGCTGAATAGATTTCAATTAAACTTTCTATACGAGCTAATACAATTGACCTACTTATAATTGGAACGAAGTTCCTTATCGCGCTTTATGAAAGGGGGCTAGACGGAAAAAAATCTTACGAAAAGTTGTAACGACACTTGTTTTGTTTTAGATGATTATCGCTAGATGGCGCTGTGATCAAAATCTATTAAAACACGTTCCTTATGGCGCGTTACGTTAGGAAAAAAAATAAGATATGTTTTAATCGAAAGAAATTTCGTTCTATTCGGGTGTCCCATGACACCTCTCAAGTTTTTTTATTATTATGTACGTTTTTCAATTTACCACAACGACGTCAATTGTTCAAGAAAGTTTCAAGTGGTTAGCTCGTGTAGGTATTTCAAAGTAAATTAAACGAGAAATAATTAACAAGCTAAAGTTTTGTAAGAGTTCATTAGAAAACCTACAACTGTATGGTTGGCATTTTATTTTATTTTTGTATTATTTTTATCCATATTTTTTTGTATTTTATAAAGGTCGACTTTGATCACTTATCGTCAGATGGGCTGTCATCTCCGAATAATTTAACCATATGTTTTTTTAATGCTAGGGTACATATAGATCGCAGATGGTAATTGGTTAAAAATATATATAAAAAATTTAAAAAGTAAAAAAAGGAAAAAAAAATGTGTGATTTTCAACTTTTTTGAAAGTGGCAACTTAGATGAATAACTTTAAAAATTGTCTTTTGACTTACAAACCCGGGTTACAAAATAATTTGAAGAATAGTATAGAATCTAAATCCAACATATGCCTTTTGATTTTTAGCAAAAGAAATCCCTCAAAAATCATAAAACATCACATAAAAATACAAAGGTACCCTATGACGACCCTCACCTTTCATCTGATAGAATCAACCAAATCGGTTCAGCTAAACTAAAATTACAACGAGACGAATTGAGTATCTCCTTTATAGTAGTCGGTCAAAAACACCTTACACTAATCAACGTGAAAACTGTTTTTTCCTTCACAACCCTGTTCCAGAACATTCCACTCAACAATAAATCTAATTATAATAACGAAAGACCTCCTCGACTTTTGTACGACTTCCCTTCTTAACTTAATAAGCATGATTTTAAGGTAAAATTGTGTTTTCATATTTTACAAGGCACCAAATTATGTTTGAGTTCTGCTCGGGAATTTTTTTACGTAAATTAAGGTTTTATTTAATCGAGTTTTAAGTTGGAGGAGTAACATTTTTTACGTTTAGTTTTGGAAAGTTAAGTTTGGTGTTTCCAAAATACAAATCTTACTACTACTAAAGAAAACATAAAAACAATCATAAAACGATAAAAAATAAAACTTGAGAAAAAAATATGGCGAAAATTCGCCAAATTCGATATTTAAAAAAGCGCGCCAACATTCGTTTTTAAAATTGAAAAAAAATCTTAAAATTTTACAAACGAGGTTTACACAATTATTATTAAAACTATTTGCAAATGACGCTTTAATGTATTCATTACTGGTTTTTAGCAAAGTAAAAGCCTTCTCATGATGGGTCTACGATCTTCCGCTCTCGAGAAAATTTACGAATCTCAAATTACATATTTGGTGAGGAAGGGGCAAGTACCCTCCCTCGGTAGATCTAGTTGTAACTGACCTGTCAGTCAGAAACCATGATCTGTACTGCAATAACCAATACCTCCTCAGAAGAGAGATTAGGCACAGTCCACCACGCTTGCTCAGTGCTGATTGGGGACTTCACGTATCTTCGAAGGAATTTTAGAATCTTTTTCAAATAAGAAGGTTGCTTCACGATGTTCTTCACCCTTTTTAGTGAGTGGTGTTATGAAAAAACCATGAACATTTGATCCAAAAATCGATATTCGCAAAATCTGTGATACAGAGACATCAAGTAAATGACTTCTTAAGCTATAAGTAAAAATGGTATTGTCAGAAATTCTTTTCGTTGACCATTGTTAAAAATAAAGTTTATTGTTACAATTCTTTTATATTTTCCTTTATGTTTGACAAAGCGTCTCTAAAGAAAATAATGTTTATTTCCTTTGAATATAAAAGAAAGTAAAAGATTGTATTTTCATAATAAATGAAACAATATTTCGTTTTGAGGTTGTTTGAATTTTATTTAAACGTTTGAATTCACGAACCAAATATACCTATTGTTAGAAAGAAGTCTTAAGATTTGTGAATATTTAGGTCGGGTCGTAACGCGACTTTTAAATTCAGGTTTATGCCGCGTTTTCATATTAGCTTGCCTTCAAATGCGCGCAAATGACAACTTGTAGGCAACTGTCAAACGGTGTTTCACATTCCATTGACAGCCAATGCATACTAAACCCCTCTTAACCACTCAACTGGGAACGTTACTATTCGCGAAACTGGGGACTTCGTTCAGAATCACTACTGTGTTTGAGCCTCTTTTTAAAACATTTTTTCTAATAAATTTTAATTTCGATTTTTAATTAAACCTTAAATTTTTGTAAATCTTTATTATTAAATGGCGCTGTATTGCATTTTTAGCGAAAATATAGTTTCTCCGTAAAATATGAGACGAATAAAAAATTTAAACAAAACTAGTTTTAGAACTGTGCTCAATTTTGGCTCCTGCCACAGACTTGGCAAAAGTAAACAAACCAATTTGGTCGCCGATCCCAGTTGAGTGGTTAACATTGGTCGGCCGTCACCTTCATTTGTTTTGTCCAACACGGGACGTTGGTGAGCCAATATGGATTAGCATGACATAATTTAGTATTATACGTTTACGATTACAAGTGAAAATGAACACGTTAACTCTAATCTAAAATCTAGACCTCAATTAGGTCATGTATGAATAATCACCGAGCTTCGGGATTAGGTTTAATTAGTTTTCAAGCTGTACACAAGTTTCAAAGGATCTGTTTGAAACTTTGATAGCCAGTCTTGGTCTAGCACAAACACACAACTACATAGTATAAAACAAAGTTGGTTCACGCTCTTTATCTGCCTCTATGTATACTTAAATGTTTAAAACTATGCGATGGACTGTGACGCGGTTTTTTCAAGCTATATTAACTAGCACTGGATGTAACTAAGTATGTAAATATGTAAGTTCGGGTGAAATCTTGCATGCTTAATTTATCAAACTTCCCTTAGTCCGATTGAGCTAACATTTTGCTATTGCAAAATCTTGTCATAGTATAAATGACAAAATGGCGCTGAGTTGATGATGGATTTGGATTTGGAACTCTTGTACTAAGTAAGTTAGACCCGTCGTGTTTAGGCTCGTTTACTTGTGAAAAGCTTCTATTTAAAAAGTATTTTTTTAATAATCTTTTTTCTTAATAGCTTCAAAAATCTCCCAATCAACTTGTTTTGACAGACAGACAAAAAACAAAGTAAGGGTTCTATAGCTTTTTTCATACGGAACCCTATAAAAAGAATGTGTGTTGACGTGACCCAATTCTCACTTGTCGATAACGATAATGGACTCGAGATCTCTGATAATAACCGTCATGGGGATGTCAACTGCATTGCTGTCACAAGCTATGACATCGTTCAATAAAGGAGCGCGCGCCATAAGGCGGGCCGGATCGGAACCTGATCAATTTTTACGGGACTTCTACTAGCAGATAGCTGACGCTTCGAGGAGTAGGTAATTTTGGAACGAAGTTCCTTATCGCATGTTATCGAAAGGGGGCTAGACGGAAGTTCTTATGAAAAAGTTGTCACGACACTTTTTTGATTTAGATGATTATCGCTAGATGGCGCTGTGATTAAATTCTTTTTAAACAATTCCTTATTTTGTTTTATATGATTAATGCTAGATGTGATAAAAATATTTTATTTAAGTTACAATAATTCGTTAGTTTAAAACGTCTGTCTCTCTCTCTCTTATAGAAGAGAATATAACTTAAAAAAAGAAAATTTTATTCCCTAACTAATTAATCGAAAGGAACTTCGTTCCATCCGGGTGTCCCTTGACGCCACTCAAGTTTTTAGTTTTCATCTTTTACACATTATGTGACTCTTTTTTTATGAACATTACAGTTAATCTTTTTCTCGCTTTGCGAGAAGGGAAGGCGGTATTCACGTTTCGTAGTCCTTTATCTTTTGATTACTTCGTTACGGGGCCCAAGTTAGCAACAAGTTAGTTTTCCCTCGGGTTTCGGTCGTCACTCCTCAGAGTCATTACGGTGGTCGCCGCTGTGGATCCTAACTATAGACGAGTTACAGTGGTAGGAGCGAGAGGTGGGCAAGTATGCGTAAAAAAATAAGTCAACTCGTACGATATTCTATTTAACTTAGCACAAGATTCTGATTCTTGATTCTTCTGATTCGCTGATTCTGAAAATGCTTAAATATGCTTTAAATATTAAATTTTTAGTTAATTCTTTCTTGCCTTGTAAAAAATACAATGTATAAAATGCATTGACATAAATGATTTTGAATTCGATCTTTAAATTCAAGCCACATTTCTCCAACCATACATGCCTACAGATCACACACCACCTGACAAATTGGTCATTAAAAACTGTCTCTATCCGCAACCCTTAAGGTCTAAGTTCCCTTGTAAAAGCGAGAAAGTCACTAGACCTTGTCCGTTTTAACGAGCTACTCACATTTGGATCAAAGAATAATTATAGAGAAGTCAAACTTGAAACAAATCGCTCTGACGACCACACATAATATTATTGGACTACATTTAAAATGAGTCAACTCAAAAATCAACTAAATCGATTTAAGCACATCGTCATAGTCGAGTGGTTGAAACCCTTGTCTTCCATACGATACGTGAGGTCGCGCAAACCGTTCAGGTTGTACCCCTCAATCTTATTTTGAAAAATATATTTGCAATTTATTAAAACACTAGCTGAAAACAATGAAACATCGTGAGGAGACCTGCATTTTGGAAAAGGATTCCAAAAATTCTTCGAAGATATGAAGGCATTGGGCAAGCGAATTAGGCTATCCCTGATCCCTCTACTGACGAGACCTGAGTCCAGCAGTAGGCAGTAATGGGATATTACAGTTATACTTTGCCTCAACCAGTTTGTAATACGTTCTAGCGTTGCTCAGAGGTTCAAAGAGCCAACTATTATTCTGACAAACATTCTGGTTTTGTACACTTTACTTCTGTGAATTATTCTGTAACTGGACCCTCAACCATACGAGTGTTGATGGCTCTTGACACTGAAGGTAGTGGTCGACTCGTTGCCAGTGTTTCACGTGAAGTTTTCAAGATGGAAGACAATTAAAAACTGTACTGTTTTTAAACTTTAAATTAGCTGCTATATTTTCTACTATAATAGTCGTGGTGGCCGAGTGGTTGAAGCGCTTGCCTTCCGTACGGGAGGTCGCGGGTTCAAAACCGGTCGGGTTATACCTCTAAATCTTAATATGAAAAAGATTTATGTGCAATTTTTCACAACACCACTGGCTAAAAACGGTGAAGGAAAACATCGTGAGGAAACCTGCATATCGGAGAAGTGTCCTAAAAATCCTTTGACTATATGTGAAGTCCCCAATCCGCATTAGGCAAGCGTGGTGGACTATGCCTAACCCCTCTTCGGAGGAGACCTGAGCCCAGCAGTGGGCAGTAATGAGTTGTTACAGTACAGTATATTTTCTACTGCTATAATGTTACAAAATCGAATTTAGTTTTATGTTTGAAAATCAAATATCTTCTTTCGCTGTACCTTATCCCATTTAGGCGGGGTCGGCGTAATACGTCTTCTCTCTTCACCCTTTTCTATCTTGATAAAGGGGTCAAGACAAGCAGTGTCTATCACACCACAAACCATCATATCATCATACCAATAGTTTGCCTCCACTTCAGCTAAATCAAATGTATATGGTCAATCTAACGTTTGCATTTTGAACTACTGTTTATTTAGAGAATGACAGCTCAAATGTCATTCAATTTGTGTTCATAGTTTAGTTAAAGGTTTGACATTTACGAAATGGGACGTTTTCGGTTCGCCCAATGGGCAGAAGATCGTTTGGCCGAAGATGAGCATTTTTACCGAAAAATCGTCTTTATTTATTTATTTATTTATTTACAATAAGAAGAACACAAACAAATTGTACAAGTTTTTTTAACAAACTAAATTTAAGATTAGTTTCATACAATTCAAACGAAGTCTTTTCAGATGAAGCCCATTTTCACCTCGGAGGCTATGTCAATAAGCAAAATTGTCGCATTTGGGGGGTCGGAAAATCCACACGTCACCATTGAGAAGCCAATGCACCCCCAAAGAGTTACGGTTTGGTGTGGGTTTTGGTCCGGCGGCATCATTCGAAAATGAGCAAGAAGCCGCCGTTACGGTCAATGGCGAGCGTTACCGTGCCATGCTCAACGAATTGAAGAGTATGACATGGACGACATTTGGTTCAACAGCATGACGCAACATGCCACACAGCCAACATGACAGTCGAACTTTTGGAAAATGCAAACTTTATATGGCCCAACCCTTATGTAAAAAAAATGTTATTTATCTGACATTTGACTACCTACATTAAATAGTCTGATCTGCACCAATTTGGGGGACAAAAAACGTCTTTTTATTATATTTGTATCTTTTCAAAGAAAAACATAATTGAATCCTCCCAACAAAATGTTTCTTTAAATAGACACAAAGATAAACGTTAAGGCAACAATGAGTTTCCGAGTTCCGTCGCTAAAGGTTTCCTGTGACGAGCTTTTAATGTCACTCATTTGAAACCATAGCGATAGATAAGAGTACTCTGACGTACTCTTTGATGTCTATTATCATGTTGAAATAGACTGTAGATGATTGTAGTGTATTTGTTAACGATTAGAAAATAGATGAAGAGATTTTGCGATAATGGTGTTTCATTGGTGGTTTTTTACGCTGTGTCGACCAATAATAGCGCGCGAGGTCCTGACTCGCGGTTACGACATTTGCAAGAATCTTCGCATATATACGACACCTCAAATCTACTACAGTGGGCTTCGGCCTGACCGGGCATACACTACCTTGCCGGTCGGAGATCTCCCTTTGGCCATAAGTCCACTGTAGGTACCCCAAAACGCTATTGTAGCCACTGGGAACTGACCAAATATGGCATTTGTTTTGTAATGCCATCTATAGGTAACATTTGGAGTCACAGATGTAAACTAAGATGTGTATACCTGACGGTGACCTAAAACGGTGAAGGAAAACATCGTGAGGAAACCTGCATATCGGAAAAGGGTTCTAAAAATCCTTTGAAGATATGTGAAGTCCCCAATCCGCACTGGGCAAGCGTGGTGGACTATGCCTAATCCCTCTTCTGAGGAGACCTGAGCTCAACAGTGGGCAGTAATGGGTTGGTACAGTACAGTACAGTGTATGCCTGACGCAGGACTGAGATAAGTGACAACAGCTTTTATCAGAGACCAAAACTAACTTTGGGTAAACTTAAATAATACTTCATAGTCCACACTGCTTCAAATTTTATTTTAAGGTAGTTAATACATGCTTTGTGAGAATTACAGTATTCATTACTAAAATAAATAAAATAACTTATTCAAACACTCGCGGTTTTCTATAATACTTTCATGCATTTTCAACGGGTTCTTACCACGATATTTAATTAACTGAGTTGTCTCGATATTTCAACGTTGTTGCAAACGTCATGATCACGAGAAGACTGGATATTGCGGGTCGATTTAAGAGCAAACAAATCTGTCTACCCTCTTTCTCGTTCGCTTTTTGGTAGTACCACTGGAACTCGAACTCACATCACGACATTTCAACACTCAGTTAATTAAATATCGTGGTAAGAACCCGTTGAACATGCATGAAAGTATAAATAAAAGAAGTTCCTAACTTTCTAATTTATTTTTGTCACTTTACTATGCACCTACCACTTACCATGAGGTAATACCTACCAATAAAAACTGATTCAATAGTCAGTGTCTCCCGGGAGAGGTCAAGGCTGGGTCGATGCTGAATTAAAGTACAGAATAATTATACAGAAAGAAATCTTTATAAAAATCGCTCAAACTCAAATTTTTAGACCTTTCACCAAGTGTGAAAATGGAAGTCATACTTTTTTTTTGCCATGTAGGCAGACGAGCCAACGGCCCACCTGATAAGAAGTGGTTACCGTCGCTCATGAACCTCTGCAATGTCAGGGGACACTGAGGGGTCGCTACCTACGACCTAACTTTAAGGATCCTCCTCAAGCCTCGTTTGAAGAAGGACAAGTCAAAGCGCTCAGGGAATACCGAAGAGGGGAGCTCATTCCATAGCCGGATATGTTACAAAAAAGTCATGTATGAAAAATGCATAAAAATTAAATAAAGTCAGATTTATTCATCCTAGCGCTTGTAAATTCATTTTTCTTAACACTGCATTATGACATCACAAAATCGAATTTCTCAAATTTCCTCGAAAATAAGAAAAGTAAAAAACAAAAGTAAGAATATGTACAAAACTAAGCCTATAAATTAGTTTCCAAGCAGCAACAAAAGCTACAGAAGTAATAATTTTATTTCGTGAAATAAAAAAATACCCATTTTTTTCTGTATAATAAATATTCTGTGGCACAAGCTTGGTTTTACATAAAATATGTGTCGCGAAAACCGCACAGGAATATAACGTTCATACGTACAAGGAATATTTGAACATTAAATTCCTTTTGTCGTACGAGATGTTATATCTTTGCCGGCATTTTATCCAATTTCAAAAGAGCTTATTTGTCTCTGCTAGAAGGGTCAAACAGCATACTGATCTAACGAGGAGTTTTTGAGATACTCCTGAAAAAATGGAAGCCGATCATTTCATATTTGATAAAAAATATTAGGTACTTGTTAGGCGATTCATTTTTTATAATAAAATAGAACTTGAGAGGTGTCAAGGGCACCCGGATGGAACGAAGTTCCTTTCGATTAATTAGTGAGGAAATTGTAATAAACGTCTTTCTTAAGAGAGAGAGACAGACGTTTTAAACTAACTAATTATTATAACTTAAATAAAATATTTTGATCACAGCGCCATCTAGCATTAATCATATAAAACAAAATAAGGAATTGTTTTAAAATATTTTAATCACAGCGCCATCTAGCGACAGTGGGCAGTAATGGGTTGGTACAGTACAGTACAGTGTATGCCTGACGCAGGACTGAGATAAGTGACAACAGCTTTTATCAGAGACCAAAACTAACTTTGGGTAAACTTAAATAATACTTCATAGTCCACACTGCTTCAAATTTTATTTTAAGTTAGTTAATACATGCTTTGTGAGAATTACAGTATTCATTACTAAAATAAATAAAATAACTTATTCAAACACTCGCGGTTTTCTATAATACTTTCATGCATTTTCAACGGGTTCTTACCACGATATTTAATTAACTGAGTTGTCTCGATATTTCAACGTTGTTGCAAACGTCATGATCACGAGAAGACTGGATATTGCGGGTCGATTTAAGAGCAAACAAATCTGTCTACCCTCTTTCTCGTTCGCTTTTTGGTAGTACCACTGGAACTCGAACTCACATCACGACATTTCAACACTCAGTTAATTAAATATCGTGGTAAGAACCCGTTGAACATGCATGAAAGTATAAATAAAAGAAGTTCCTAACTTTCTAATTTATTTTTGTCACTTTACTATGCACCTACCACTTACCATGAGGTAATACCTACCAATAAAAACTGATTCAATAGTCAGTGTCTCCCGGGAGAGGTCAAGGCTGGGTCGATGCTGAATTAAAGTACAGAATAATTATACAGAAAGAAATCTTTATAAAAATCGCTCAAACTCAAATTTTTAGACCTTTCACCAAGTGTGAAAATGTAAGTCATACTTTTTTTTTGCCATGTAGGCAGACGAGCCAACGGCCCACCTGATAAGAAGTGGTTACCGTCGCTCATGAACCTCTGCAATGTCAGGGGACACTGAGGGGTCGCTACCTACGACCTAACTTTAAGGATCCTCCTCAAGCCTCGTTTGAAGAAGGACAAGTCAAAGCGCTCAGGGAATACCGAAGAGGGGAGCTCATTCCATAGCCGGATATGTTACAAAAAAGTCATGTATGAAAAATGCATAAAAATTAAATAAAGTCAGATTTATTCATCCTAGCGCTTGTAAATTCATTTTTCTTAACACTGCATTATGACATCACAAAATCGAATTTCTCAAATTTCCTCGAAAATAAGAAAAGTAAAAAACAAAAGTAAAAATATGTACAAAACTAAGCCTATAAATTAGTTTCCAAGCAGCAACAAAAGCTACAGAAGTAATAATTTTATTTCGTGAAATAAAAAAATACCCATTTTTTTCTGTATAATAAATATTCTGTGGCACAAGCTTGGTTTTACATAAAATATGTGTCGCGAAAACCGCACAGGAATATAACGTTCATACGTACAAGGAATATTTGAACATTAAATTCCTTTTGTCGTACGAGATGTTATATCTTTGCCGGCATTTTATCCAATTTCAAAAGAGCTTATTTGTCTCTGCTAGAAGGGTCAAACAGCATACTGATCTAACGAGGAGTTTTTGAGATACTCCTGAAAAAATGGAAGCCGATCATTTCATATTTGATAAAAAATATTAGGTACTTGTTAGGCGATTCATTTTTTATAATAAAATAGAACTTGAGAGGTGTCAAGGGCACCCGGATGGAACGAAGTTCCTTTCGATTAATTAGTGAGGAAATTGTAATAAACGTCTTTCTTAAGAGAGAGAGACAGACGTTTTAAACTAACTAATTATTATAACTTAAATAAAATATTTTGATCACAGCGCCATCTAGCATTAATCATATAAAACAAAATAAGGAATTGTTTTAAAATATTTTAATCACAGCGCCATCTAGCGATACTCATTTAAAACAAAAAAAGTGTCGTGACAACTTTTTCATAAGAATTTCCGTGTAGCCCTCCTTCGATAACGCGCGATAAGGAACTTCGTTCCAAAAAATGGATGTAGAAGTTCGGTGAGAATTTAGCGAATTGAATATGACCCACTTTCCGGTTTCCGATTGAGTTGAAATTTTGCAGGAAAATTTGGTGTGACAATGTTATAATGTGAAATGGCGATGAGCGGGACACCTGTCAAGATACAAGGATGAAAGATGGACACTACAAACTACACGGTGGAAGGGACCAGCCGGAAAGAGAAATGGGGGAAGACCAAAAAGAAGGTGGGCTGACGACATCACTCAAACAGCTGGGAGGGACTGGATGGAGGCAGCAGCTTGCAGAGAAACCTGGACAAAGTTGGAAGAGGCCTTCACCCAGAATAAGGGTTCCATACCAAGTAAGATCATAAGATACTAACCATACTAACAACTACATTAAGTTCCTTAAATACTAACATACTAACATAAAACTGTGTGCAAAACTTATTGATATAACTTGAGAAAAGCATCACGGACAAGGATTTTATTAAATTGATTGGATCTATGCGGTGAGCTGTTGTACTATTTTGGATGCCAATAGTAGTTATGGCAAAAACGTCTGAATGCACGGAAATTTGCGTTAGATGCTACAAGATCTGTGTAATAAACGACTTTAGACAGGAGTTACAGTGGTGGGAGTGAGAGGTGGACAAAGAAAAAAATGAACAGATCTTAAAAGTGTTTTAAAATGTTTTTTTTAGAATTTATTTTAATGTCAAGATGCAATCAAAAGCCATGATTTAAGTTATATTCACAAAAAACGTATTAAAATTTAATAAGCTCCTTTACCTTTACCTTTGATATTTCTAAAGATACAATGTTACGTACATATTGTTAGTATATCGTTATTTCTAAAAAAGAAAATAATGATGTTCAACAATATTATTTGGTTTCATACTATTATTTTAACGGGGTATCTCAAAGGTTAATTTTGAGGCTTCTTGAATTGCGTCATACGTGACATATTGGAGGGTGGGGAGTTCTTGAAACGTCACATATCATCCTTTTTATTGCTTTAATAGGAAAACGAGCATACATGATGTTAAGTGGCCATGACCCAACGTAATGTTTGGGAATCACGAGGTTGTTTCCTATAGCTTATACAGGGTGGATCCGTAACTTTAGATAATCTGACGTGGGATGAATAACCTGTCGAAATACAACTTAACACCATTTTTATTTTTTGGATCGTTCAAACTTTTTTTTCTGACATTGTATGGAAAACGTACGACTGTCGTTGCGGACTTCCATACTGTGATGAAAAAAAAATAATCCAATTTCTAAAATAAAAGTGGTTCTAAGTTTTATTTCAACAGGTCATTCACCTCACGTCAGATTGTCCAAAGTTACAGATCCACCCTGTATACCTATTACACAAAATTATTTTTCAGTCATATACAAGTCTGATATACCAAGTTTTAACGGTCGGAAGATATTGGGAACGTTTGAATCTTTGAACAGAAAATATGACTCGTAAAACTTAAGGCTTTTACAGTTTCATCAGAATACCATTCGAGTTCAGAAGAGGCTCAGTGCGCCTATTCCGAGTTTTCTTTCACTGCCCGCTACGTTTACGTAAAAACATTTTTTTCTTTTTTTTGTTTTAGTTGGAGGAATTCGGCGGATCTCCACCCGCCTCGAGTGTTGGGTATGTGGGGGTTGAACCTCACTAAAACCTCCAACCGCTCAAAATCAGCGCCCGAACCCCGGCTGAGGCCAGAACCCAGCACAAAGCTATGCGGGATGGCGCGACGCGTTACGCACTACGGCACACTTTCCCGTCGCGACACCCCCTTGCATAAACTCTAATTTGTATGGAATTGAAACAGCGCCACCTGATGGGGCAGTTTCAATCCCATCCCATACAAATTAGAGTTAACGTTTACGTTGCGAATAAAAACTCGGAATTGGCACACAGTTGAACATGATAAGCTGTAATCTTAGCTTTGATTTCCAAGACGTCGCTTTTTAATCCAAATTTGACAACAATATAAGTCGTGGTGGCCGAGTGGTCGAAGCGCGTCCTTTCGAACGGGAGGTCGCGGGTTCAAATCCGGCCGGTTTGTACCTCTAAATCTAAATGTGAAAAAGATTTATGTGCAATTTTTCACAACATCTCTGGCTAAAAACGGTGAAGGAAAACATCGTGAAGAAAACATGCAGGTTTCCTTCGGAAAAGGGTTCTAAAAATCCTTTGAAGATATGTGAAGTCCCCAACCCGCACTAGGCAAGCGTGGTGGACTATGCCTAATCCCTCTTCTGAGGAGACTTGAGCCCAGCAGTGGGCAGTAATGGGTTGGTACAGGATATTATGATTTGGTTGTTGGAATATGTCATAGTTTGGAAACCCCAGGAGGAGATAATAGTAGCCCTGCAGTAACTCCTGACATTGCAAAGGCGACGGTAACCACTTAAGATCCGAGTCAAAATGTATCTAATTGACTAAAACCTACTAATTGAACCTGTAAAATTCATGCAACACGATACCTTTACTGAATAATTAATTAGTTTCGCTAAGAATGTATTACACGGAATAAATTACTGCGTACTTCACTTCACATTATATTAATTGTAATTTACTTTATTATAATTACTTTGTAATTTAATAAGATTTTTTATGTGCACAGAATAAATGTTTTTTGATTTGATTTGATTTGATTTGATACTTGATCTCTCTCGGGTGTTTGTCTGTACTTTAAGAAGATTCTGGTAATTGTGGTTAAGTTGTCTTGGGATAATATTGGAACGAACTTCCTTATCGCGCGTTATCGAAAGGGGACTAGACGGAAATTCTTATTAAAAGTTGTCACGACACTTTTTTTGTTTTAGATGATTATCGCTAGATGGCGCTGTGATTAAAATCTTTTAAAACAATTCCTTATTTTGTTTTATATGATTAATGCTAGCTTGCTGTGATCAAAATATTTTAAAACACGTTCCTTATGACGCGTTACGAAAGGAAATAATTTTTATGAGATACGTTTTAATCGAAAGGAACTTCGTTCCATCCGGGTGTCCCAACCGACTTCCATTTCTCAGGCATAGCACAAAGACTACCAGTCAGATCTTTATCAAATTTGAGTTACAGTACAGTGCACTTAAGACGACAACCAACTACAGTACTGCAATACACTTGATTTTTAATAATTATAAACTTATTCAGACACTCGCGGTTTTCTATAATACTTTCATGCATTTTCAACGGGTTCTTACCACGATATTTAATTAATTGAGTTATATCGATATTTCAACGTTTTTGCAAACGTCATGATCACGAGAAGACTCAATGATAACTCGCTTAATTAAATATCGTGGTAAGAACCCGTTGAAAATGCATGAAAGTATTTAATAATGATGTTCAACTATTCACATAATTACTGTCCAGTTTTACCTTGTAGGTAAATCTATCAGGTATAACTTAGCAAGTATGATTGTTTTTACAAAACTCAATTCTTTTACAAAAAATAACCTTATTTTATATAACAACGTTTTGGTCAAATAAATCCCGGAATGCGAGCACTGAAGCTGACAATTCGTTCAAAAATTATACCGTTTAAATATCCCACTCAAATTCTTTAAAATAACATGACCCGAGGGATGTTAATAATACATTATGTCCACAAAAGGTTAATTAAAAGTAAAGTTCACGATTCGGTCATTTCGAATACAGATTTTATTAAAAACCTTAAAAAGAGAGGATTTTTAATGACTGTACATGTTGTGATACTGTACTGTAACAACCTAATACTGCCTACTGCTGAGCTCAGGTCTTCTCAGAAGAGGCATAGTCCCTCTTCTGACCACGATTGCTTAAAGTGGATTGGGAACTTCACATATCTTCGAATGTTATGATAGTTGATAGTCATATACGACTAGTAACTAAGTAGGCACACCACTTAAAAATAACGGGAGGTCGCGGGTTCAAATCCGGCTTGTACCTCTAAATTTAAATGTGAAAAAGATTTATGTGCAATTTTTCACAATACCACTGGCTAAAAACAGTGAAGGAAAACATCGTGAGGAAACCTGCATGTCGGAAAAGGGTTCTAAAAGTCCTTTAAAGTAATGTGAAGTTCCCAATCCGCACTGGGCAAGTGTGGTGGACTATGCCTAATCCCTCTTCTGAGGAGATCTGAGCCCAACAGTGGGCAGAAATGGGTTGGTACAGGCACAGGTACTTAAAAATATACAAAATTCTAGTAAAGCGATTGTCGCTTGAAGGTGTGAGAGATCAGATCGTGACGTTCTAGTCAATGATATTGTCTATCAATGTTGTATTATTTTTATTTAAATTCCGTACAGCTGTCTCGTCTAGCTTCGTCTGCGTCATATAAAATGGAAAATAAGAGTTATTCCCGTAAATTTTCTCACCGTATTCCCCGACGAACGAATAGTCAAGACTAAAATTAGCGACATCGATTCTTAGCAATTCATTTATTCCGTATTAGAATAAAGTACTTGTCACTCTTATTGAAATCCATCATTAATGATTCGCCTTGTATATTATGGTTCGTTCACCCACTTATTTTTGGCAATATGAAATCATATGAATGCGTAGCGTTTGACGTATGATATGATGTAATACTTGTAATAGGGTATAAACATGCTTGTATAACGTAAAGAGACTTTACTGGATTCTTAGGTTGATGATAACTGCAGTGGTCTTTCACAAATATCTAAGAGTCTGTACTCTGTAGTAATAAGTTCTGTAGGTACAAAACCGGCCGGCGTGTATGTACTTTAAAATTTTATTGTGAAAAAAAAAATGTGTAATTTTCACAACACTACTGCCTAAAAATGGTGAAGTAAAACCATCGTGAGGAAACTTGCTTATTGGAAAAAAGATTCCAAATACCTATAGATGCCTAATCTCTCTTCGGAGGAGACCTGAGCCCAGAAGTGGGCAGTAATGGATTATTATAGTACAATACTCTTAGCCTTACCTTTCCATCACTCTTCCAGTAGATAAAGAAGCCATATTCGTCGACTTTAAACAGGCAGTTCTGTTCGAAATCTGTGTTGTCCTTCTCTTCTGTCCATCTGTCGAAGACTGCGCCCTGAGGAAAAACAGAATGATCAGTACAGATACAGAACCTGTTCTTTTGTTTTTTAGTATTGTGAAGCTGTTTACAGTAATTAGTATCTCCAGATTCAAGGATTCTTAGATTTTCAAGGGACAACTTGTTCTTCTGTTACCAAAAGTATAAGTTATATTTTATTACTACATCAGATTTAAAATGTATGGAAAAATAGAAATTGTCTAGTCTTGTCACACACATGTTGCAAGTAGGATTTCATAGACATAGACATACGTTTATTTGTGTGTAAAAAAAAACTACATACAGACACATATTTAAGAGTTAACAAAAAGTTCACACACAAGACGGCCTTATCCTTTCCTTGTCTATGTATCATGCAAAGGGATCTTGGTTAAGCAATCTCGTAGTGTTCAATGTCTCTGACACGAAGTTTATAAGTGGGGATTACTACTTAACATCAGATGGGCCGTTAGTAGAAAAAAACGTTACTATCGGGTGGGCCATAGGCTCGTTTATCTATGTTGCAATAAAAAAACCTTAATAAATAAAGTCAGAGAAATATATTATCTATTATAATTTATACTTTTTATTCGTTAATATTATAAAGCTGAAGAATATGTTTGTTTGAACGCGCTTATCTCAGGAACCACTGCTGCATGGGTCCGATTTGAAAAAATATTTTTCAGTGTTGGATAGTTCATTTATTGAGGAATACTATAGGCTATATTATATCTCTCTGTGACGCAGAAGTAGCGCGGGTCAACAAGTCCAAAATAAACAGTAAGGTATTTATTTAATTATAATATCAAAATTAGTATAACCTATATCAGCCAACCTCTAAAACTTTCCCTGATTTTTTAGTAAACTAACCGCCATGTTCCAACATTTAGGCGTGGCGAACATTGGCGCTCGTAAAATAATATTTGTTCTGAGAAAACAACGAACAATGTAACTTATTACATTATTATAGGAATCAATTGTAAGTCTGGAAAAGAAAACACGCAACTGTTTTTTTTTAGGTACTTTTATCGGGAATTTAGATTCAGAAGTTATTGTTGATATAATATTATATTACGTGGTTAAAAAGTAATAGGTAGGAAATTAGTAATTATAAGAAGTATTGTTTATTTATTATTTGTTTATTTTATAACAGAAGCACCAACTACATTCATACTTAACTCTACTTATACTAAAAATACATAGTTAACTCTTAGCCCGAGAGGAATGCAAAATAGAGGTGCATACAGCGTTCACAAAAGTAGTATTAACTCAAAGTTACAAAAAAAAAACAATTTTAAAAGTTAAACATTTACAACATCTTTTACAACATCATTTATAACATCTTTAATTTTGCCATTGTTTATGCAGCCAGCGCATTTAAATGTAGCCATTTTAGAAGTGGCTTCAGATTCGGAAATTGCAACCGAAGCCACGCCACGCGGTGCATAGTATTTATAACCACGATTTCAACAGTAGGTTGATGAATTTGATCGCACTGTCTTATTATTTTATCGAGAATTTAACTGAAAAGCTTTGTAATTTTAATTGGATTGAACTTAATAGCTTGGTATTGTGGTAATAAACAGTTTTTAAGTAAGGAGCGAGCAAAATCACGTCTTAGCTCTCCGCCATTTTTTTTTGTATAGCTTAGAATAGCTTCCTGGATGGCCAAACTTTGTGTTATTTAGAGGTTTTTAAATAGGGACCTGAAAATGCGGCGAAATAGTTCCAGTAAAGGATGATAAGACAATGTTTGCTTCACGCTCGACTTGGCGGAGGCAAGTGCCCCCAGTTAATCATCTAACTAGTGACTAGTTTTTGAGATATACTTAAAAAATTGAAGCACCACACACAAAATAGGTACATTGTTTTACTGCAAATCCTATTTTTATCCAAACTAAAAGCAAACTTGTTTGAATTTATTCATTTGGTCTCCGAAATAGATTTGCAATCGATCAGGGAGTGCGAAGATTAAGTCAAGTGTATTTCGATTCCGCTGAGCAATCTCAAGGAGTTTAGGCCGGGGTTTTACTGTAAGCGGATTGTGGTAAATGAAAAAATTACTTTCATGCATATTTAATGTGTTTTTGCCACGATATTTAATTGTGTGGTATTGATATTTCATGAGATTCCATGTATGAAATGATTGTAGAAAACCGCGAGTGTTTGAGTAAGTTTCTAAATAATGAACTAATGGTAGCATGAGATTTTGGTGATTAATGAATTTGTAGGCAGTTATAAGAGAAGGTTTTTTTTTAGTTGGAAGGGTATGTGGGAGTTGAACCGCACTAAATCTTCCAACCGCTCACACCCCGGCTGAGGCCTGAACCCAGCACCTGGTTATGAGGGACGGCGCGACGCGTTACGCCCAAAGCACTCTTTCCCGTCGCGCCGCCCCCTTATAAGAGAAGGTAGACCTAAGGCTAGTAATATTTTTACAATAATTAAGTCGACTTCCATCTTTCTTTTCCCCTGGATCTCTTAAGTCAAACATCATCAAACGCGATTTTCTTACCATGGTTACACTTTTGCAAAATCTTATTATCAACAATTAAAAATCATCAAAATCAATTCATAAACGATGAAGTTATCTGCGAATAAACGTAAAAGCACTTACATATTATTATACGGTCTAATTGAGATATCTTGTCTTTTTTGGAAGTTAAAAAAAAAGTTTAAAAACTATAACAATAGCAAATGACTTTGTGGGCATTAAGTTAATGCGTAATGTTAATAGTGATCAAATGTAGTCACAGATTTATGTGGAGGATACAGAGTTGAACAATAACTTAGTTTAGGAGCAAAAAATGAATTAACGATAATGTTATGTACACTAAGAATATTTTTTCTTCTCGCCTCTATTTAATCGAAGAGAGACGCGCAGCTATACCGTGTACGCGCCTTACTTGACACTGGCGAATCTTCATTGGACGGAAGCCATAAATAAAAAAAGACGAAGACACACACATTTAGTTCGTTAATCGCTTGCAACATAAACTAATCCCTTACACGGGCCGGGCGTGATTCTTGGATAAACACGGTGTGATCTGATTTAATACGCCTTTACGCAACACTAATTCCTTAAATCAATGAATGGGATAATACGTCTTTGGGCTGTGACGGTCCTGGAGAGACTATGGACAAGACAAGGTACTAGGACAAGATGACCTTAGTGAGGTCATCGCATTGGAATCCATTAGGGGAGGCCTTTGTCCAGCAGTTTACGTCTTTTGGTTAAGAATGATGATGATGACTACGTTTTTCGTCATCATTGTTAGCCCGTAGACGTCCACTGCTGGACAGGCTTCTTCAGCCAAACCTAGCCACAACCACCGGTTCCAGACCAGGTCGGTTCACAGTTCATCGTATTGCATACCTATTTACTATTTAGATTTACTTGTTTTTTTATTTATACTTGTTTTTCTGTATATATCTAGTCTATCTAATGTGGTATAGGAACATAAACCTTAAGCAGTGTGTACTGTGTACATAAAGATTATTCTCACCTGCAGCAGGGGCTCGGGCACTGGAATCTGCCAGTTGAATTCGAATTTCTTTGTCATTTTGTGTCAGTAACAGCGCCGCGAACCTCTTCTAAAGAGTTCAGCAGCTGGCCATACTTTGGTGCAACCTGGGGACAAAAGAAATAAAGTAAAATAAAGAGAAACTTTACTAGAGATATTTGGAAATGCTGATTTAATGAATGATTTGTGGATGTAATAAAATTGATCTTGTATGTGATGGTATGCTTACTTCTTGCTTCTCAAAAGATCTTTTAGACGAAATAAATATAAAAGAAATATAATATTATAAATGCAAAAGTAGCTCTGTCTGACTGTCTGTCTGTTACACTTTCCCGCTTAAATCTCTCAACCGATTTTGATCAAATTTGACACAGACAATCTTTAGACCCTGAGAAAGATAGTTTACTTTTTATTTGATAATGACACAGACGAAGTTGCGCGGGCCCGCTAGTACTATACAGGGTGATTTTCTAAAGAAGGTACATATTGCAGGAGGGTGATGAGTATCCTGTTCTAATAGGGAATATTACAAAAAATAGGTAAAATTACATTTTTTTTTTTTAAGATACATTAGACAAAACTGCCTCAAACATAAACAATTTCGGCTAAAAGAGTGTTGAATAACGACCTCTATTGATCTCACGCACCCCACACCTCCGCCACACGCATCAGCTGTCGAAAAACCATCATTTTGCAAGAATTTTAGATATTTTTACGATTGCGATTACTAAGACATTAAGCCATATTCTTTGGTAATAATATTTTTACTGGTCGTATATAAACCATAAGCTACCATGACCTTCAATATGAACCCTCACTAAAAATTCACCCTGTATACAACAAATAAGCTTAAGAGACTTGTTTTCTCAATTTAAAATTTAACTGCCAAAATTCTCATTAAGTACCCTATAGTCCAGTGTTTTACGCTCCATTACTTTTCAAAGACACCAAGTCCTTGCTCTGTGACCCGGGTCAAGTTATCCACATTTTAGCTTAACGACCGAAGGTAAATCGACGTAACCCAATCAAGATAATTTGTTACGTTAGACTAGATATACTTGGGTTGTTAAGGAGAATTTAGTGTTACTTGAAACTGAAGGGTTTCTTTTTAGAAAGGTGTGACGAAATTATAGATTACTAGCTGATCCTTGCAATTTCGTTTGCGTCAAAAGGATTCAGGCAGTACTGTTAGATTTTAATAAGATCTACAAACCCGTAAAACATCATTTGTTCTATAATTAATTAATAGTTTTTGCAGCCTATGCTTAAATAGGTTTTCGATTTTACACCTCAGGTTACAAATGCGATATTTTGATCCGGATCCCTAATTTTTTCGAAAATAAAATATAGCCTATAACCTTCCTCGATAAATGGACTTTCCAACGCTGAAATAATTTTTGAAATCGGACCAGTAGTTCCTGAGATTAGCGCGTTCAAACAAACAAACTCTTCAGCTTTATAATATTACTAGACGATCCTCGCAACTTCGTCTGCGTCACAAAGGGGTTCAAACAGTACTCGCAATGCTGTTGCGATATTATTTACGCGGCCCGGGGAGTATTCATGTTTTATACTCGTAATAACTTCTAAACGAAAAGTCCGATTGGAATAAAACAAAAAGTAATTTACTTCTACATTAATACTCTTGATAACATAATACTTTATTTGGATAAGGATTAATATAACAATACTAATTTAACGTTAAATTAATTCTTCGGACGAATGTATTTTTTTATTGAACATAAAAGCAGTTGTTGTGACTAAACTATGATAGTTAGATATATGCTGTCGCGGACTTTTTTGTTTGTCTTCAAAAGACCTAAAAACCCGTAGTACATCATTTTGTTCTATTGTCAATAGTTTTTGCAGCGTACGCATAAATAGGTTTTCGATTATTCGCCTTGTGTTACATATTCGATATTTTCATACGGATCCCTAATGTTTTTGAAAATAAAATATAGCCTATAACCTTCCTCGATAAATGGACTTTCTAACACTGAAATAATTTTTGAAATCGGACCAGTAGTTCCTGAGATTAGCGCGTTCAAACAAACAAACTCTTCAGCTTTATAATATTAAATAATAGGTATATAAGTATAGATTAGTACAGATAGTGTAGATTTTTTTTTTTTTTTGTTGGAGGAAATCACCGGATGGGGGTATGTGGGAGTTGAACCGCACTAAAACCTCCAACCGCTCACACTCAGCGTCCGAACCCTGGCTGAGGCCAGAACCCAGCACGGGGTTATGAGCGACGGCGCGATGCGTTACGCCCAAGGCACTCTTTCCCGTCGCGCCGCCCCCACAGATAGTGTAGAAAAGTAACGTTCCATTATTAACATGTTATCCCATAAATAAGTTAGCAAATTGACTCTACTTAAATTGCTAAAAGACGTAGCAAAAAACGTATATTTTCTCACAAGTAGGTACCAAAATTCCGCCTGTTTTCCTTATAAAACTTTTTAAATGCGATTAATAAACCACAGCGACGATCCCTGTAAAAGTTTAAATATCGGAAACTCCTCGGAACTAATTCCGGGAACTTTGCACTTAATGCTGAAAACGCTCTCAAGCAAGGAAAGTTTTAAAAAGATCGGAAAACATACTTTAATAAATACGCAAAAAAATAGGTTTTACCGCTGTTGATAACAAAGGCCAGTAGGTATATTTTACAAAACGTTATATTTTGTGTTAGTTTATTTATCTTTTGAAATTATGCCTTGTATTATAATTATGACTTGTCCTTCTTCAAACGAGGCTTGAGAGTGCTTAAAGGTAGACCGTAGGTAGCGGCGACGCTATGTCTTCTGGCAATGCAGAGGTCCATGACGGTAACCGTTTACGATCAGAAGGTCTCGGGTGCTTACGAGGCAATAAAAGATATTTTTGCATTGTAATTATGATTTGATTTTTTTTTTAATTTTGTGTGTTTACCGGAATTAGTGCAGCTTCTTAACAGTTACATTATTTTTCAAATCGATCAAGTTGTTTTTGAGTCCATTCATTACAACAAACAAAGTTTTCCTCTCAATATTATTATATAGATAATCTCTGATCTACGACCATGAACCATTGCAACAACCATGACTGATTACGAATCCCACGCGTCGGCCGTGCGTATTAACTACGTAGTGGTAAGCATTATCCTATTAGAACACACGTCACTAGTACATGTGTGTGTGTTTCATACGATTACTGAGTTCACATGTAGACTGTCGGTCATGAGATGTTGAGAATGTATATCATTTTTGACTTCCAAAAGGAGGAGGTACTTAATTGGTTACAGATTGTTTGTTCCTCTAACGTTTAGTTTGGGTGGACCGAATTGAATGATTCTTATGTTAGACGAAAGGTGTGTGGTGACATCATGAGGTCTCATTTATCGAACAAGATTTTTTTGATCTGCGTTTAAATGTGTATTTTTAACGAACAAATTACACGATACACGCACAGCAAGCGTTTTTGCTGATTCTTTTTACAAATTATCAAAAAAAGCCGCCGGTGGCTCTTTTGGTCGGTGGGATTTCCGAAACCCGCCAAGATGGGACCGCGTGTCAACCTCCAGCGGAATATCCCACTCGGAAATATTATGACTTCAAGGATTTCCATTTTTCTTTGAAAATAATATATAGCCTATAGGTACCTGTACTGCACTGTAACAAGCCATTACTGCCCACTGTTGGGCTCAGGTCTCCTCCGAAGAGGGGTACCTAACCTTCCTCAATAAATGGACTGGAATCTAAAACTGAAAGATTTTTTTTAAATCGAACCAGAGTCCTGCGATGAATGCATTCAAACAAACAAAATCTGCACCTCTATAATATTACCTACTATAGATATTATATCCAAAACATTCCCAGTTAATATTCATGAAACCATACAAATGCTGAAAATCTATTACCAATATAAGGCCATGGGTCACGTTTGTAAGACACGTGACAACAGAACACGTGTCAAACTGTGCATGACACTTCAAATGTATTCAGATTTTAACAATGTGAAATGGCTTTGATTTGAATAGAGAATTAGTCTTGTATGTGATGGAAATTTAGTTATTTTTTTGTAGTGTTTTTATACTAGTTTTGAGTAATAAATACGTGACTAGTTGAATTTTGTCTGCTTCATAAAAGAGTATTTTACCAATATTTTTACAAAAAATTAAACGAACCATTCCCGTTTCCAATTATAATAACAAATTTGAATGATGTGATTTTTCATAAATTTATACAAGGTTGATGGGATTTTTCATTTCTGATCGTTCTTTTACGGTAACAACCCATTACTGCCCACTGCTGAGCTCAGGTCTCCTCCGAAGAGGGATTAGGCATAGTCCACCACGCATGCCCAGTGCGGATTGGAGACTTATCGTCAAAGGATATCGTCAAAGGATTTTTTAGAACCCTTTTCCGACATGCAGGTTTCCTCACGATGTTTTCCTTCACCGTTTTTAGCCAGTGGTGTTGTGGAAAATTGCACATAAATCTTTTTCATATTAAGATTTAGAGGTACTAGCCGGCCGGTTTTGAACCCGCGACCTCCCGTACGGAAGGCAAGCGCTTCAACAACTCGGCCACCACGACTATCTTCTCTAACTAGGAGTATATCGTTCTTTTAACTAGGTAAGTATTGAAATCGAATACTTGAGAAAAATATTTAAACTTTAACCCCTCGACACCATTAAGGATTTAAAACAATATCCGAATCGGTTCAACCAAGTAAAAGTTCTGCGTGTTTATATTTATAGACTATAATATTTTCTCACAAATACGAAAACGACCGATTCCCATTTTTCACGAATAACACAAAAACTACCAGACCAAATCAGATTTTATCAAATTTATAATATTTTGTCGATAGCCACTCAACTGGGATCGACAACCAAATTGGTTTGTTTACTTTTGCCAAGTCTGTGGCAGGAGCCAAAATTGAGCACAGTTCTAAAACTTGTTTTGTTTACATTTTTTAATCGTCTCATATTTTACGGAGATGATATATTTTTGCTGAAAATGCAATACAGCGTAGTTTAGTAATAAAAAATTACAAAAATATAAGGTTTAATTAAAAATTATTGGAAAAAAAGTTTTTAAAAAGGGGCTCAAACACAGTATTGATTCCGAACGAAGTCCCCAGTTTCGCCATCTAGCGAATAGTGACGTTCCCAGTTGAGTGGTTATATTGAACACCTAATATCAATTGGACCTTGTTATTATTCCCTATTGTCATTTGTTTATACCTTTTGACAAAACCAAATGACAATCTAAAAGGCACGTGCCCTTCTCTATGAAAATGTAAGACGGAAAATTTCGAAGCGACTCCAATACAAATGTATTATTCAAAGAAATTAATATTAATGATTGTTACCCGAGAGAGATTTCATCAAATAATTTAATATTTGAACGGGAATATTGTAATAAGCTCATGTATTGGTAATTTGTTTTCTGGCACGTGTTCTCGGAAAATGTTTTATTTAACGATGGAGCAATGGTTATTGATGGGAGATTTTTACTGATATAAGGGATGGGCCATATAAAGTTTGCATTTTTTCATTTTTCGACTGTCATGTTGGCTGTGTGGCATGTTGCGCCATCCTGTTGAAACCAAATGTCGTTCATGTCATACTCTTCAACTTTTGGAAACAAATGGCACGGTAACGTTCGCCATTGACCGTAACGGCGGCTGGCCTAATGATGCCGCCGGACTAAAACCCACACCAAACCGTAACTCTTTGTGGGTGCATTGGCTTCTCAATGGTGACGTGTGGATTTTCCGACCCCCAGATGCGACAATTTTGCTTATTGACATAGGCCAATCATTTTTATGGATTTTTTTTCACATTTCTTACAGTTTGGACTGAAGACTCACCACTTTGGAAGTAACTTTTCAATATTTCCCAATTTTGTTCAAGCGTATAGCGTCCCATTACGTAAATGTCAAACCTTTAACTACATTATGAACAAAAATTGAATGACATTTGAGCTGTCATTCTCTAAATAAACAGTAATTCAAAATGCAAACGTTAGATCGCCCACCGTAAACCAGATTATATAGAAAGCTAGTAAAAATACGAAAAACACAACCCTTTCTTAGCAGTCGAGTGCAAATTAAATAACACAAACAGATCGAATTCAATTACTGAATGACCTCGCTGCATAATCACATTATCAACGGAGACTTATGGCTTCTTAATACAATTTACCAAATTAGGTTCTATTACGTGGTCATAAAACTGTTATTTGACTGAATGAACTCGACATGAATTGTGATGAAAATTACTGATGTATTGGGCGTAGTAAATAGGTTTGTGCTTCAACTTGACAATCTACTACTACTGGCTTTGGAAAATCGGTCAAAAATTACACTTATTATTCTTACTAGTTGACCTGCGCAACTTCGTCTGCGTCACAGAGGGATACAACAGCCTATAGCCTTCCTCGATCAATGGACTTTCCAACTGTGAAATAATTTTTCAAATCAGACCACTGGTTCCTAAGATGAGCGCATTCAAACAAACATACAAACAAACAAACTAAGAGACTTTTCAGCTTTAATATTAGGTAAATAAAATAAAATAAAACATTTTTTTTTTCATTATGTAAGTCATAAACGTTCATACATCGTGGAAAACATGTATGTAAAACATCGTGAGGAAATCCGCATATGAGAAAAGGATTGTAAAAATGATTCGAAGATAATATATGTGAAGTCCCCAATCCGCATTGGGTAAACGTGGACTATGCCTGATCCTTCTAATGAGAAGACCTGAGCCCAGCAGTGGGCAGCAATGAGTAGTTAAAGTAACAGTAAATGGGCATATACCACTTAGGTCCAATTAATTTAAGAAAATCAATGTCCGTGGTGTTTTCTCAATTCTGGCGTAATGCATTTTCAATTTTATTTGATTGTCTCCCGCTTTGCGAGAAGGGAAGTCGAAACTCATGTTTTCCTACTCCTTCTATTATCTTCTGATTAAATTCGGTGCGGGGCCCAAGACAAGTTAGCTTTCCCTCGGGTTCCTGGGCTACACTGCTCAGAGTCATTACGATGGTCGCCGCTGTCGATCCTGGCTACACAGGAGTTACAGTGGTGGGAGTGAGAGGTGGGCAAATACCCTTACCATGTAACGTCCATAGATTTAGAAGTACAAAAATAACCGTCGTATATACCTAGCTATGATATACGAACATAAACAATTATATTATAACAATAACACATTAATTTGAACAATAGATATTAATGTACACTCATCATCTTTTAAGGAATGGTTTGTGTACGAGAATAAAATAGCACGTAAAATGTGTAGTTGATGACGTATCTTTGGCAAAATTTATACTAACTTACTCTGGATGTAGTTATATAACTATGTATCAATGTAAGTGTAAAGTTACTTGACCAAAGTTAACATACTAACACATATTTTGTCAAACAAATAGTTTAAGAGATATATATCTTAAAAAAAACTTGAGAAGACGTGTCATGGGACACCCGAATAGAACGAAGTTCCTTTTGATTAAAAGATATCTTTTTTTTTTCCTAACGTAACGCGCGATAAGGAACGTGTTTTAAAAGATTTTGATCACAGCGTCATCTAGCGATAATCATCTAAAACAAAAAAGAAAGAAAGAAGAAAGAAAGAAAAAATAATTTTCACCACGTACACACAGAGGACACAAGTTCGTAAATATAATGTATGATATAAATAATAAACATTCACCTAAATTAAATATGAAATCCACAGAAAACAGGTACAAAAAACAACAAATTAATATTGAACATAAACAACATGTAAATGGCTGTGTGTCCCCAATATGACGTGAGAAAAGGTTTCAGCTCAGCATAAGCTATTAGTTCATACTGTAAGTATTTACCAATAGCGCTGATTTTCAGCAGAAACCATTTATCAAGTGACATCCGTCAGCGGCCCAAAAGCTACCCTACTCGGTTTGAAAGTATTGTACTACAAGTGCAAGAAAAGAAAAAAAATAATAATAAAAAACTAAAATTTACATGGATGTAAAACTAATGATTATAAAAATATGCAGTTGGAAAAAAAAAAAAATTACATGATTCATTAAGCGGCGAAAACAATTTCAGAAAAGGTAGATGATTATCAAAATTTAAGTTGATGATAGCTGAATATTTAGATGAAACTTTTTGATATTTACTTGAAAGGTTGGTTTCGACTTAAGGCTCCGCAGCGGTGGCGGAAGGTCATTCCAGCACTTCGTAGCCGCAAACTTAAAACTACCACGAAAAGCCGCTGTTTTATGACGAGGCAGGACAAGAGGCGCAGGACAAAAGCGAAGATTGTATGCAAGATTACACCGCCGCCACTCTAGTTTTTGATAGAGATATCGCGGCTTTTCAGTGGTAATGACGCCGAACAAAAGAACAGCCAAGTGCACCTTTCGTCTGGCCTCCATTTTTAGCATATTGTTTTCATTAAGGTATGGTGTTACATGAGCCCTTCGAGGAATGTTGAAACAGAAACGAGCACAAGCATTCTGTATACGCTGTATAAGATGTTTTGTTCTAGAAAGTAGGCAGGGCCCACACACTGTGTCGCAATAATTTAATTTTGAGAGAACCAGACTATCAACCAGATGCTTTCTAATGGAAACACTTAGATAATCTCTTATACCGTATAGAAGCTTCAGTCTATAGAAACAGGTTCTAGCAGTAGCTGAAATGTGTCTCTCAAAGCGTAACTCCGGGTCAATTATTACACCCAGATTACGGGCTGTTATGACCCTTTCAATAGCCTCGTCCTTGATTAATACCTCTGGGTTCTTTTGTAGTATAGCAGAAATTTGTTTTTTTTGTGCCTAAAACCATAAACTTTGATTTGATGGGATTTAAAATTAGAGAATTTTTTTCAGACCACGCTACTACAGCTGAGATATCCTCGTTCAGTTTTGTAACAGCATCTGCGGTGTCGGCTGGTTTGAAAGTTATATACAGTTGTATATCGTCGGCGTACATATGATATTTGCAGTATTTTATAGACTTCGTTATATCAGCACTGTATAAAATAAATAAAATAGGCCCAAGAATAGATCCCTGAGGTACTCCTCTGCCGACAGGACGAGTTTGAGAAGTGTGTACCGAGCCATCCTCGCCACGCACCTCAACATACTGTCGCCTGTCACTCAGATAACTCCGGAACCACTGCAAAGCACCGGCTGAGAATCCATACAAAGCAAGCTTGGTGAGCAAAAGACTATGGTCAATTGAGTCAAATGCTCGAGAAAAGTCCAGTAGTGTTAGCAGAGTACCTTCACCCAAATCCCTGGCTTCAAGTATGTTACCCAATACATCTGAAAGTGATGTTGCTGTTGCATGGTTTTTTCTGAAACCTGATTGGAGGTCTGGAAGTATATCGTTTTCTTCTATAAAGATCATAAGTTGTTGATATACTACTCGCTCTAGCACCTTTGATAAACATGGCAAGATGCTTATTGGTCGTAGATCTTTATAGGTAAGTGGATTAGAGTTCTTAGGTATTGGGCACACCTTAGCGCAACGCCATAAACTGGGAAATGTAGAAGATTTAATGGACGTATTTATAATGTCGGTTATTGCTGGTAAAGTATAAGGTAAAGTTAGTGAAATCATGTCAATGCTAATGCCGTCAACACCCTGGGCATTGGATACTATGCCGTTTAAAATCTTCAGGATGATGTCTTGGTGAGCACTCCTCAGCGTAAACTCTGCATCCCCCAACTTACTGCCATCAAAAAGTGAACGGTGCAGATTAGGAATATAAGGAATCCCCGGAACATCAAGGAAGGCGTCATTAATTCCCTCCACATCTTTAATTAGGTAACTTGGCAGCTGATTATCATTATGTTCCTGTAATATATTGTTCTTCAAATTATACCAGAGCGTTTTGGGGTTGCCCAGATTACAATTAATATATTATAGTATGCCTTTTTTTCCAAAAGAAGAGCAGATGCCGCTTGATGCTTCATGTCCAAGTAGTATCTCTTATGAGATGGAGAACCAGAGCTTCGGGACCTTATTCTGGCTTCATCTCTCATCTTGAACATTAATCGGATATTGCTGGTGATCCACGGAGTAGGACGGCCCCTAAAACGTTTTCTCATAATTGGAGCATGAAGATCAAAAAGAAATATCATGCTTGAGGTGAAGGTTTGAACCATAGCATCTACACCCTCAGTATGTCCCGGATGACTCCATGGAATAGCAGCCAGGTCCGAGATGAAGTATTCCTGAACTATATCCTTAAGGGAGCGATATATAGATAATCGTGGTTTAGGTTTGTGCTTTTTAACTACGGTATCGCATATTACAAAAGAATGGTGGCCGAGCTCAGGAATGTAGTTTACTGATACTGCCCGTACTCCGATGTCAGTGCAAATTATATCTATTAAAGTACTACTATTATTTACAAAATGAGTAGGCGTGTCTACAACTTGCGTAAGGCTAAAAGAATCTAAAAAGTTAGCAAAATTTTTGTATTTTAGATTTACCGCATCTAACATATTTATATTGAAATCTCCCAGTAAAACAATATTGTCATATGGCGATAGCGCACTTATACTATCCGTTATGCCTTCGAAAAATTTGTCAGGATCCATCCAGGGAGGTCGGTAAGCTGTACCTATAAGTATTTTTTTTGTATTAAGGTTAAGAGAAAACCACAACTGCTCCACGTCCGGGTTTATGGGATGTGTTTGACGTCGAACTTTTATACCCAGCTTGACATAAAAAGCAACACCACCACCACGGCCTCCACGGATATTCGAGGGTCGTGGGATGTGCTTCAAACTGTACCCTGGGACTTTTGGTGCTCGGCCCTCTTCGCCCGGTCTAAGCCAAGTCTCATTTATGGCCATAATATCTACGGCGAAACGATCCATGGCAAGCAAAAATTCGTCCTGATTAGTAGACAGAGATCCCGCGTTCAGTAAACCAAACTTTAGATACTTAGAGTGGAGGAGTTCCTTTAAAATGAAATTCAATACATTCTAAAATTTTAACAAAATGAAAAGAAACATACTTTTTAAAGATACACCAAAAATAATACAAAATAAAAGAGTCGACAAATGTATATAATGTAGAACACACAGCCAGTAGTCTTAGAAAATAGCTAAGACGGTAATCAAAACGGTGATGTATTAAAACAATATATAAAAAAAAGGTGTTGTGACAACTTTTCGTAAGATTTTTTCCGTCTAGCCCCCTTTCGATAACGCGCGATAAGGAACTTCGATCCAAAAACAATTTTTACCTCCGTTTTCAAGATGGCGGCCATGGGACAAGGGTGAGGCCCTGCAAACTTGTTTTAGCTTTACACTGACCCGCCTAAAAATAAAACGAGTCGTCTAAAAAACGCAAGGTAAGACCTAAAAAATTAACATTTCAATGGATTAGTGTAGGATGTAGATACCTATGTAAGTTCGGGTGGAATCTTGCGAGCAAAATTTCCCGATTTCTGACTGAGCTGAAACTTTGTAGGCTTATGTTTATCGCGTGTCAATTCAATAATATGTTACAATGGCGCTGATTTGATGGTGTACTCGAAAGGTGGCCATAGGAACTTACGTACTAAATAAGATAGACCCGTCGTGTTTGGGCTCGTTTTACTTGTCTTGGCTAGCACTCTACTGATCCATGATAATCAGGATCTTAAAAGCTTATATTTAAAGTTTTCTTTGAAATAAATTTATTACACACCCAGAGGATAATAATTTTGCCAGTCTATCGTGTTTAGTGCAATAGTTCCTATGACTACCTAAGCCCGGTCTAAGCCCGGCTGACATCAGAATCCAACACGGTGTTATGCGGGGCGGCACGACGCGTTACGCATTACGGCATTCATTCATGTGTTTGCAGTGACTAATACCGAATATTGCATTATCCAGAAGTACTCGTAAGTATTATCTATAGAATGTAGTGTAATGACTATGTTGCAGGTAGTTGAGTGAACTCGGTAGTTACGCGAAGTGACCACTCCCGTTTTATTTATTAGTTGTTCACACGCGAACTCGTTTTAATATTATAACTTAATCTATCTAAGTGGTTATTTAACTTTAGTACATACTTCCTGTGATAATAGAAATAATGTTTCTTAGAAAAAATCTTTAGGATCTTGGTTTTTTTTCCTAAAAAGTGCAGCTGCTTGTGAGTGTCATAGATAAGATGAAATTGTCGCATTTTCCAATAATTTGTATATTTCTATTATTAATAATATCTCAATTTTTTCTTCACAGTAGATGACCCAACCCATTACTACCCACTGGTGGGCTCGAGTCTCACCACGAAGGATTTTGCAATCCTTTTCCGATATGCAAGTTTCTTAACGATGTTTTCCTTCACTGTTTTTAGCCAGTGGTGTTTTCATAAATTTCACATAATTCGAACTGTAATTTTATGAATCGATTTCTAAAAAAATATCTAGCTATTACTATGATCGATCCAATGAATCGATCCAGTAGTATACATATTGATTAAAATAATCGATTTTTTTGCTGGATGAATCGATTTATTATTAATATCCTTTTTTTTTCTTGTGCAGGCAGACGAGTCAACGGCCCACCTGATCGTAAGTGGTTACTGTCGCTCATAGACCTCTGCAATGTCAGGGGACACTGTATCTAAAATTACGCTTTTTATTATAATCATTAAATTATTAGTTTTCCTGCAACTCATATTATATTAGATCGTGAGTCAGCCCAATGTTTACACCGCGAAAATTTTCACTAAACAATTCTATACACAGTTCAACGTGTTTACATTCTGTAATAGAAGCGTTTTATGCAAATACGCAATTTCAGGGAAAATTGAAAATTTGGCTGAAACTTATACAACAATAGTTCTTGGATTTCATTTTGACCGTTTTCCCAAAAGAAGTTTACTGTATTGTGTTTGGGTGGACCAATTTGGATGATTGTTTTTTCATATGAAAGGTGATGCTTGTCGTTTTTTCTAAGATCTGTTCTGGTGCATCAACATGTTGTTTTTTGTGATCGAGGTTACAGGATTTGCTCTCTTTACTTTGAAGACTCCGTTTGTGAATAAACCGTTTTCGTCGGATGTTTTTGTTAGAAAACATTGAAGAGTTCTAGTTCTCTTCTTCTTTAGCTCAACCTTATCCCATTCAAATGGGGTCGGCGCAATATGTTTTATCTCTCCATTCATTCCTAATCCAACATAAGTCCTCTCTCACGCCGAAAATTTTCATATCTTCTATCACACAATTCAACCATCTCTTTTTAGGCCTTACTCTCCTCTTCATCGCATTATTTTAACGATGTTTATGCGTGTTTGGAGAGTTTTTGTCGTGTTGATCTCCTATTATTAATTGTAAAAATCGTAGGAGCGACAGAAAATCAGCGCCTCAAGTGTAAGTACCGCACTTGGGGTAATTATGCTGAGTCGCCTTTTCACCACTACAGCAATTCTTTTAATTTTATTTGTTAATCTTTTTTTTTCTTAGATTAATTATGTTAATCTTTATTATTGTTGTAGTTCTGAATAAAGTTATTTTCTTTCTTTCTTTCTTTACATCCATCCACTTTCAAATTCCACATTCGCTTTGTAACGTGGTCCTCATCTCTCCTCATCACATGTCCAAACCACGCTAACATTTTACTCCTCAGTTTGTCACGGAAAGGAGTTCTAGTTTTCTCAGTTCTAAAGAATTCAATAAAGAAAGAAATTGACAATAAATAGTAGTTATTATTTACTTAATTTTCTCTAATACTTTCATGCATTTTCAACGGGTTCTTACCGCATAAATCGGCGATCGCAGAGCATGTGCTCGACTCGGGTTCCAATCGAGTATGTGGAATCCAATGCTAAACACAACAGTCACTAAGGGTTCATGCTCAGAGAGTCTTGTGGATACAGTGAGTGTGGTGTGTCGTGATGTGAGTTCGAGTTCCAGTGGTACTACCCAAAAGCGAACGAGAAAGAGGGTAGACAGTATCCAGTTTTCTCGTGATCATGACGTTTGCAACAACGTTGAAATATCGAGACAACTCAATGAATTAAATATCGTGGTAAAAACCTGTTGAAAATGCATGAAAGTATTATAGAAAACCGCGAGTGTCTGATATTAATTTTCCCTATTTTTCCTTCGTGTCTACCTTGACCATGAGACTATTTATTATCTATTAGTTAAATACCTTACTAATTGCTATTGTTTAATAGAACATTAAATTATTTATTTATTCTTTGGTTTTTCTTATTAATGAACTTGGGATTAAATGATAATTATTGTTTTGTAAATGCTTTCGTGATAATATTTAAGGTTTCTTTTCCTGTTGTATTATCCTATTTATTTTATAATTCGATTTAGAGAAGAGTATAATTATAATGGTTTTTGCCGACCGATTTCAGAGCCTAGAGATTACTATAATTTTTCTTTCCGATTTTGTTAGATCGACTTTCCGACCAACCAAACAATTTTTTTTATATTAAATGTTCCTCGATAACTTTAGTTTGGGTGGACCGATTTGAATGATTCTGGTGTCAGATGTAGGTGATGGTCGAACTTAGGTCCCAGCCTTTTTTTAAAGATCGAACAAGTACTTTTGGATCTGTGTTTAGAAATGTGTATTTTAACGGACAAAATTTCACAATTAGTTATGCGATTTCGCTGATTATTTTTTTGTTAGAAAGTAGACATTTTGAGCATTATCCCATATGAATTCAATAAAGATCTGTCTGGTAGTTTTTGTGCTATGCTTGAGAAATGGAAGTCGGTCGTTTTCATTTTTGGAATAAAAATATTATAATTAAGAAAATTCCCGGAAACACTTCCTATGTGACGCAGACGAAGTTGTGCTGGACAGCTAATATAACTATAAAATAAATAAATAACTCGTGCACGTGTTAATCGTTATCAATGTTATCATGTAACGTGTGACCGATATTCGTGTGAGTAACAAAAACACATTAGTACCTATTTCGTGTAAAGATTGTTGCACAGTTCATCAGCGATACTATAAAAGGCAGTAGCCATCGGCATTTTAGGATGCGTTCTGAATTTCTTTTTTTTATTGCTTGGTAGATAAACGAGCTTATGGCCCACCTGATGGTAAGCGGTCACCGTCGCTCGTGAACCTCTGCAATGCCAGGGCAATGAGGGGTTGTTATCTATCACCCACCCATGCAGGTCTTTTCTTAAACCTCTATTACAGATCTATTTTTTTCAGATTTAGAAAGTCCTTTGGAAATATGTGAAGTCACCAATCCACATAGGGAAAACGTTGTAGACTGCCCTGTTTTTGTGACTTAGAGATAATGCCAGACTTCCATCTGCCTTGTAGGGATGGTTATGTGGGAGTCAGAACTCAATAAAGCTCACTGTCCCTCACACGTTTAAACCCTGGCCACAAACCAGCAAGGAGTTATGAGGGGAGGCACGACGTGTTACGCATTACGACAACAGTCGGTGATAAGGCCAAAGGCTCTTTCGATAGTGGATGGAGTCAGGGATACAACGTCCCACGGAATACCTCACTGGCTCAGAACCAGCGTGGGTCGGGGAACGCAGCCTTCCATCCCCCGGTTGCTCTGACGTGGCGTGTTGAGCAAGACACGAAACCTTCTTGAGCCCCTTCTTTGTAGCATGGGGTACCTAAATATCTTTAGGGGCCAGATTACGGGTGAAATCCCAGTTTTGGACTCCTACTCGACTGGTTTATGTATGTATAAGATGATGTAGCTTAGCTACTGAAGTATGCACAGAGTTGTAATCGACAGCCATAAGTAAATGAAAAGGTTGATGACTTTTAGCTGTATCGTATAAGTACCTAGGTACATCATACTAAGTAGGTAGTATATTAATTGAAAATTATTGTTTGTACTTTTAATTACAAATCGCACGTTTAGATGTTAAGGGAGCCAACTCAAAAATTTATCAGTTAGTTAAATTAAATAAATTATTGATATTTAGGACCCTGAATCGTAATAGTGCCTGGAATGAATAAGTTACAAAAACAAAACCAATTTTGATTTGTCTGTAAGTTAAAAAATGTTTGACAACTTAAAAAAATCCTTTATCTTTGTGAATAAATTGAAACTGCCCAAAAACTTACTTTCAATATTTTAGAAATAATATTTTTCCAAATGAAAATGTTATTTTACTGCCGAAATCCAACTTTGGTTTCACAGAATAAAGCGTCTGTTTTCAAAACGTTAAACCAATAGTCCTTTTTTAACCATTTCAACTGAGAACTGGGTCAAAATTGGTTTCTTTACTTATGATGAGTCTGTGACAGGAGTCAAAATTGAGCATGACGTCACGTTAGTTCTGAAATTTGATTTGTTGAAGGTAGCAATTCCGATCGAACTTCGGGCGAGCACTCCAGTTTCAACATCTAGCAAAACGTACGCAGACGAGGGGTTAATACAAGGTTAAATTACATTCGAAGATAAAATAGTTATAGGAGTATCAATAAAAGAAATATGTATAAAATAAAAGTGGTTCTAAGTTTTATTTCAACAGGTCGTTCACCCATATAAACATATAAACCCAGAATTATTTTAAATTTTGAAGTCGATCAAAGCACAAACCAAGATCTAGAATATTCTAGCCTACTAACCAAATGAGCTAAATGTTATAAACTTATTTAAATACTCGCGGTTTTCTATAATACTTTCATGCATTGTGAACGGAGTTTTGTAGATACAGTGAGTGTGGTGTGTCGTGATGTGAGTTCGTGTACCAGTGGTACTACCCAAATGCGAACGAGAAAGAGGGTAGACAGATTTGTTTGCTCTTAAATCGACCCGCAGTATCCAGTCTTCTCGTGATCATGACGTTTGCAACAACGTTGAAATGTCGAGACCACTCAATTAATTAATGGTAAGAACCCGTTCACAATGCATGAATAAACTAAATAATATTTTCTTCGTTTTATCTATAAATATCTGGTTCACTTACGGTAGATTGCTTCAGCTCTTGGGTCAGAAGCTCCCCTCACCAGCCATTTATAGAAATGAAGTATCGGAATATTTGTATGTTTTGTCTTGTGTGAAAAGGGCAGCGTTTTATAGCATTCTAATAATATTGTGAACTGTTGGTAAATGTTAGACTTCTTCATATCAACAGAATGCAACATAGCATATTGACATCGTGTAATTTATTTTAAAGAAAACTTTTAAATACAAGCTTTTAAGATCCGGAATTTCATTTTTTTTTTACTTGGAGGAAATCACCGGATCCCCTCGTATGTGGGAGTTGAACCGCACTAAAACCTCCAACCGCTCATACTTAGCGTCCGAACCCCGGCTGAGGCCAGAACCCAGCACGGGGTTATGAGGGGCGGCGCGGTGCGTTGCGCCCACGGCACTCTTTCCCGTCGCGCCGCCCCCTGAATTTCATGTAGCGGTAGAGTGTAACACTTTTTAAATACAAGTGCTTTTTATACGAGTGCTCGCTAATAACGTAAAACGAGCCCAAACACGACGGGTTTATCTTGTTTGGCACAAGAGTTCCTATGACCACCTTCCGAATCCATCATCAGATCGTGAGGAAACTACTAGTTTTTATTTTAAACTAGCGGCCCCCGCAAATTCGTCTGCGTCACCTTTAATTGAAAGATAGCCGATGTTGTTTCTCGTGACAAATTAAAAAAAAAATCGGATGAGAGGTTTAAACGAGAAAGCGTAACAGACAGACATACAGAGTTACTTCGCATTTATAATATTAGGAGGGATTTTTAAATATTTTTTTTTTAAACACTCGCGTTTATCTACATCGCTTACACTATTACTAAACGGGTTCTTACCACGATTATTTTTAATTGAGCGGTCCCGATATTTTAGCACTGTTTCAAGCGCCATGATCACGGGAAGACTGAGGAACTGTGGGTCATTTAAGAGCAGACAAATCTGTCTATCCTCTTTCTCGTTGGTTTTCCGGTACCACTGGAACTCGAACTCACATTTCCACATACCACACTTCCAAAAAAACACACTGACAGTATCGGTTGCCGTCTCAAAACTAGATTTTTTGGCTTTATTTTCGTCTAACACTGGAGTCCACATACAGGTTTGATAGTTTGACCGCTCAATTAAAAACAATCGTGGTAAGAACCCATTTAGTAATAGTGTAAATGAAATAAACAATATTTTTTCCTTTTTAAAATAAATTTATCTTCAGTTGACTTCCTTTAGATGTATTTAATTCGTGGCGAATTATGTAATAGGGTCTACCTACGTCTATTCAAACAAAAACTCACTGAAGCACTTCAATCGTAAACTTTGGTATAAACAAACAAACCACATAATTACAGTTACAACATTGTTTTCACGTCTTTGTTATCCCTTACCCTATTTAAACCATCGCCAAAAAGGAGGTTCTACACTCACGCGAACATGTTTTGTTACGCGAATGTAGTGTGATGTTCGTCTAAAATTATTTATGTTGTTTGTTGAAAAGCAAGATGATAATGCTTTTTCAGCTTAGAATTTAAGTAGAGTTAAGAGATTCAGATTTTCTCCCTCAATTTTCAGGTTGATTACAATTATTAATATCATTCATGTACAACCTACACATCGCTTTTTTGTGTTGGTGAAAATTGCTGGATTCTCACATGCTCCGTGGGTGGGATATATAGGAGTTAACAGCACTAAAACCTCCAACCTCTCACACTGAGCCTCCGAACTCCAACTGAGGCCAAAAGTCTTACGCACTACACACCTAAAAACCCTTACAATAATATCCCTTAGGGACTGATTCAAACACCTACAAATTGTTTTAATATTCGTTACGTTAATAATAACATTCTCTATTGATATAAAACCTACAGACTACCTACATATATAAACACGACTTCGGTTCACGTTTCACAGTGTGGGCATCACCCTATATAAACAGTTATAACAAAATGTAGCGCAAAATAAACACGTAACTAGAAGTGGAATTAAATAGGTTTTACCCAAATAACAGTTCTATAACTTTTGAAAAGGGACTGCGTAAGGTTGCCCGCAATAGCTACTCGTCGAACGTCACATGGCGTAACTGTGACGCGAAAGAGCTCCAGGTCGTTTGGAATCACTATATTATTGACCTAAAATCTTCTTATATATAAAAATGAATTGCTGTTCGTTAGTCTCGCTAAAACTCGAGAACGACTGAACCGTTTTGGCTTATTTTAATCTTGAAATATTCGTAGAAGTCCAGGGGAGGTTTAAACGGTGAGAAAATTTCCTTATGTGACGCAGACGAAGTTGTGTGGGCCAGCTAGTGATAAAATGAAAATGAATTTATGTAGTTAAATATATTATATTAATATTATAAAGCTGAAGAGTTTGTTTGTTTGTTTGAACGCGATTATCTCAGGAACTACTGGTCCGATTTATATCCCTCTGTGTCGCAGACGAAGTCTATTATATTTATAGTGTAGTAATGATATGACTGACGATATTTAAACTGTTAATACCAATATTGACTCTATTGGAGTTCAGATTTTTACTAAGTAAGGTAAGTTTCCTTTCATCTCACCACTTCACACAAGTTGTCAATAGTATCCAGCAACAACTAATCTCCAAAATACCCAAAAAGCTAGCTAAATGAATCACAAAACATTTATTAACACGTTTTTCCTACATTATCGTCGTTGTTATTCATTATTACATTGTAAATATTTATTCTGTCACTCCCAAGCACAATGGCGGCTACGGTTTCCCGCCTACGCCGACGCCATGACAGTTCTCGTTCTATATTCAAACAGCTGTCAGTTGTGACGTCTCTATTGTCGTGATACTGAGATAATTGTGCTTGAAAACCTTTTTTATTGTTCAGGGCCATTGTAATTGTACATAATAAGCGATTTTTTCATACGATCTAATAGACGTGTTTGTTTATTTGTTTAACACGTTCGTAGTTATCGTATGTGTAACTTAACATTTACTATAGTGAGTAAGGTCTATTTTGTTTTCAATTCTTAAAAATATGTTAAGACCTCATTTGTGAGTCCTTATAGGTATATTGACATTGCTGAGGTCCATGAGTGATGGTAAAATTCTTAGGTAAAATTATTAGAACGAAGTTCCTTATCGCGCGTTGTGAAAGGGGACTAAACGTAAAAAAATCTTACGAAAAAGTTGTCACGACACTTTTTTTGTTTTAGATGATTATCGCTAGATGGCGCTGGGATTAAAATCTTTTAAAACAATTCCTTATTTTGTTTTATATGATTAATGCTAGATGGCGCTGTGGTCAAAATATTTTAAAACACGTTCCTTATCGCGCGTTACGAAAGGAAATAATTTTTATGAGATACGTTTTAATCGAAAGAAACTCGTCCATCCGGGTGTCCCTTGACACCTCTCAAGTTTTTTTTAAATCTTAAACTTAATTTAGACGTCAGATATTTTCGGTAGACAATGTTAGTCGAGATATTTTTTTGCAGTCACAAACCTACAATTTTAATATTAAAGGAAGTCTCAAAATTTTAATTGTCCAAGCCTAGGTTCAAAAAAGTAACTACATCACGACTTTCAGTCAATTCTAATGAATACTTCCAAAATTACCTTACACTAGAGATTTATTGTAATAGACTTTACTGTCCCAAGATATTCGAAACATCGATTTTTGTCTAATCGAGTTACCGGCCATTGAGTATTGACGAGGGTTCGCGTTTTCGGTAATTAATTAGAAGTGAATTAGGGGTCGAGAGGGATTATCCTTGATGTCAGATCAATAACAAAGTGCTAGGGATGTACCGTTTATGATCGATTTTTTTACTATCGTTTCTGGGATAGAATCGATTATTTTGATTCGAATTAAAGTTAATCTACAGCTCAATTTATTACTATTTTAGGTGTTAAACTGTGTTCTTTGATGTTTTTCGAGTGCTATAACGTGAACGACTTTGAACGTTGATTAAGAAAATAATTTTAGTGAAGAAGGTAGGACTCCTCTTTGCTCTGGTATTACAATTATATATGGCCAAAAGTAACAAGGCTGCCTTTACAATTTTGGAATTTAATCCTAAAATGGAACTAAATGTTACAAGAATTATATATCCTAAAACATGCACGTGATATTTTTGAATATTTGCTCAAAATTAACACTTTAACAAGCAAATTTTTTTAAATATTTTCCCATTTTTCGCTCGAAAGTATTGATAATAGTATTGTAGGTGTGCGGCCAGTGATAAGGTAAAAAATAATATTTGCTTCTCAAACCAAAATAGCAATAAAATCGATATAGACTGTCAAATATAGTGTGTATTCAATATCTTATCTTTTTATCAGTATATGACGTTTTTATATTGATGTATCAGAGTCAGAATATTAGTATGTATTAATTTAGTATTGCTCATCTCAATTATAATCCACATATTATGTGATGTATACCCTTAGATCTAAATATAAAGATGTGGAATTTATGCATCACTTTTATAGTGAAGGAAAATATAGGGAAGAAACTTGCATTTATATATAAAATCATTTGGAAATATGTCATTCTTAATTTTAATTCCAAATTTATTCTATAAATATAAATTCAGTCTATAGCTTTTCTACCTCAATACAGTTAAACCATAATGATATTATACAATTTACAAAAGAAAAATTGGATCGAAAAATCGAGTGAAGAAGTATTTCTTGTATCGATTTTCTTCATTGTGAGTCACATCACTAGTCAATGAGATAAAAGGAGGTAAAAAATAAAAGCTAATTAAACATTATTAGAAGAGTAAGGCTCTCGAATAACTCTCTTTGTTCTTCACGTTTAATCATAATTCATTTAGGTTCTACTAGTAGACCTGCGCAATTTTGTCTGCGCCACGAAGGGAGTTTTTGACCGACTTCCAAAAAAGATGAGGTACTCAATTCGAGTATTTTTTTAATGTGAGTATCTGCATAACTTTGATTTGGTTGGACCAATGTGGATGATTTTTATTTCAGACTAGCTGGCCCACACAACTTCGTATGCGTCACATAAGGAAATTTTCTCACCGTTTAAACCTTCCCTGGACTTCTACGAATATTTCAAGATTAAAATAAGCCAAATCGGTTCAGTCGTTCTCGAGTTTTAGCGAGACTAACGAACAGCAATTCATTTTTATATATAAGAGAAGATAAGATGAAAGGTAAGGAACGTCGTATGGTCATTTATTTTTAAGATCGATAAATTACTTTTGGATCTGTGCTTAACATTGTAATTTTTTAACGAATTAGATTTCACAATTTGCTATGCGTTTTTGCGTGTATTTCTTTTGTACATGAACCAATTTTGATGATAATTTTCGTTAGAAAGAATACCAATTTTGTGGGGATATAATCGTCTTCTTCTTCTTCTTTTATATAAAAATGAATTGCTGTTCGTTAGTCTCGCTAAAACTCGAGAACCACTGAACCGATTTGGCTTATTTTAATCTTGAAATATTCGTAGAAGTCCAGGGAAGGTTTAAACGGTGAGAAAATTTCCTTATGTGACGCAGACGAAATTGTGTGGGCCAGCTAGTCTCATATAAATTTGATAAAGATCTAACTGGTAGTTTTTGTGCCATTCTCGAAAAATGGAAGTCGGTCATTGTGAACTTGTTGTTCTTGAAACAAGACGATATGTTTCTAAGATATCAAAGTTTAGACAATACGAGATGAATGCCAAAAAGTAACGTTACATATGCTCATTATTCAAAACACAGATTATCTGTCGTTTGACCTACACGTGAGATACACCAAGGTCTTATAGCAGCTGATGTTTTATCAAATATTCCTCATTCTTCTCGAAATTCGAAATGATGTGATTCTATATGAAAGAAAATAACTTTATTCAGTTGACCTCTGCAATGTCAATTGAGTTAGCTCATAGTGTCTAATTTTAAATGTTTGTAATGACCAGTTTTGTAGTCCAATAATAAATAAATAAAATAAATAAAAATGTCAGGGGACTCTGCGGGACCGCTACTTAATTCGTGTGGACTTATTTAAAGCCTCGTTTGAAGAGTTTTAGAATAATATAGTGATAAGAACCCTTTCATTATGCATGAAAGTAAGGCAGAGAACAGCGAGTGTTTGATTCTAATATATATTATAAAGGCGAAAGTTTGTAAGTATGGATGTATGTTTGTTACTCTTTCACGTAAAAACTACTGAATGGATTTGAATGAAACTTTACCACAATATAGCTTATACATCAGAATAACACATAGGCTATACGACTAGACTAGACGGGACGAACCTGAAGTCCACGTACACTTGTAACTCGTACACTTGTGGACTTATTTAAAGCCCGTTTGAAGAGTTTTTAGAATAATATGACTTTAGGTGATAAGAACCCTTTCATTATGCATGAAAGTAAGGTAGAGAACAGCGAGTGTTTGAATAAATTATAATAAAAGAATAGAGAATCAATTCCCTGATAGTTTCACGATGTTTTCTTCCTCGTTCCAAATCAGCGATAAATTTTAAGTTTTGTTTTAAATATTTTTGTCTTGATAGTAGTAGATCTTGTTACGATTTTTCTTAGGGCCTTGTTTCTACAAGGCACTAAGAATATCACTTGTCAATACAATTGTTGGAAATCCCTCTAGGTGCTTTGCTGCACTTTAAAACATAATAAAACTCTGGAGCTTGGTCAACTAAAATATATACTGCATGTTTTCACTTGTACAATAAAAACCAAACTAAAAACTGTACATTTTTACATTTAAAAGTCATCTTGTTTTTATGACAAATCATTTTCAAAAATAATAAACAAAAATTCGAAATAAATAAAACCTGTTTACAACAACAATAGAATAGAATACACTTTATTGCATGTAAAACACCAAGAAATTTAGACATTGTTACTAAAGCTTAAAGTAGTTGTACAATGTACGCAGTCTTATCGCTATAGCGATTTCTTCCAGGCAACCTTAGGGTGTGGAAACCGAATGGAGAAGTTATAATATGTAGGCGTCTAATACTTACAAAATAATAATAAAAATAAATTATCGGGGTACTGTACCTACTGTACCAACCCATTACTGCCCATTGTTGGGCTCAGGTCTCCTCAGAAGAGGGATTAGGCATAGTCCACCACGCTTGCCCAGTGCGGATTGGGGACTTCACATATCTTCAAAGGATTTTTAGAATCCTTTTCCGACATGCAGGTTTCCTCACGATGTTTTCCTTCGCCGTTTTTAGTCAGTGGTGTTGTGAAAAATTGCACATAAATATTTAATTCTTTAATTATCTTCTTTAATTATCGGGGTACAAAATGATAATAATAATTAATTATAGGTAATGAAAAGTAGGTAGATATATGATCTAACGAGCCACCCAATCGTAAGTGGTTACTGTCGCTCACGGACTTATGCAGTATCATGGGACACTGCCGCTACCTATGACCTACTTTTAAGGAATTTAGATAAATAATAAAATCTGTTTTAAATCCATTTACTATAGTAGGAAAGTCTTGTAATAACGAAGACCTGACAAGTAATAATACCACAAATTAAGTTACTGAAAATGCATTATAATAATGATGTAACTATCAAAATAATAATTACAATATTATGATGTCATATTTTTTGTATTACATAATATAATTCATTGTTTTATGTATATTGTTTTAGCACTATTGTTATTTAAACAAAATAATGTACAATATTTAATCGTTTTCAATTAATTTTAATGTTTACTGAAACAGAAGTCGTTTGCTTAAGATATTTAATTGACATGAATTTTATGTATACCTAATTAAATAAATCTGAAAAGTTTGCTTGTTTGTTTGAATGGATCGAGAAATTTAATTCAGACAGTTGAATTATTTAAAAAAGTACTACCATAATAAAAAAAATTTGAGAGGTGTCATGTGACACCCGAATAGAACGAAGTTCCTTTCGATTAAAAGATATCTTATATTATTTTTTCCTGACGTAACGCGCGATAAGGAACGTGTTTTAAAAGATTTTGATCACAGCGCCATCTAGCGATAATCATCGAAAACAAAAAAGTGTCGTGACAACTTTTCCTAAGATTTTTTTCCGTCTAGCCCTCTTTCACGACGCGCGATAAGGAACTTTGTTCCAATAATAACGGTGCAAGATCATTAAGAGAAGAAAAATTCTTAAACAGAAAGAAGTCACATTAAATTTTCATACCAATATTAAAGATGTGAAAAATATTGTACATTAAATCGACTCATTCGTTTCATAAATGCCACACCCTCACAAACACACACGCAAAGAAAACACCTTATACTTTGCGTTGAAATTTAAAAAAATGTGCGTAGGACGAAACGAACTTCAAAACAGTCGCCAAAAGGTCTGTAACCAGTGACCGTAAACGAATCTTTAAACGAAGCACAAAGTACTAAAATATGATGTTCTACCTACAAGCTTTGTAACTACACGCCCTAACAAACCTACGTGGGTGTCATTAGAATAAGTAGGGGCGGCGCGACGGGAAAGAGTACCGTGGGCGTAATGCGTCGCGCCGTCCCTCATAACCCCGTGCTGGGTTCTAGCCTCAGCCGGAGTTCGGACGCTGAGTGTGAGCGGTTGGAGGTTTTAGTGCAGTTCAACTCCCACATAACCCGCCCGCGGGGTGGGCGGGGATCCGGTGATTTCCTCAAACTAAAAAAAAAAAAAAAAATAGAATAAGTAAATGTGTGTGTGATAAGAAAAGTCCTGTGTAGTTAAGTGATGACCTTTTTTTGTGACAGGAGGAAATCGTCGGACTTCCAAAAGCCCGGTGGGGTATGTGGGAGTCGAACTGCACTAAAATCTCCTGTCACTCTCGCTCAGCGTCCGAACCCCGTCTGAGGACAGAACCCAGAACGAGATTGGACGAGGAGATGGGATGAGTTGCACGTCAACGCTTACGTCTCGCCCTGTCATGTCAAGTCATAGATGATGACCTCACAATACCCTGGAATTGCAATAATTAAGACACTACGTCAAGTTCGGGTATATGCCCACCTCTCACTCCCACCACTGTAATTTCTGTGTGTTCACGTGTAGACAGGATGCACAGCGGCGATCATCCTGATGACGCTGAGCAGTGAAACCAAAGACCCCGAGGGAAAGAAACGGGGCATTTGATTAGATAATAGAAATTATAGAAATACGAACTGAGACTTTTCTTCTTGTAAAGTGGATGCCAATAAATAAAGAGGCATTTCGTCGTTACATTATTACCATGGATATTTAGTTACTTTATTTGAGCCTAAAAGAGGATTACGTAAAGTCCTATTTAATACGTGATTACTAATTTCATTCGTTGATTTTGCATTTTTTGTATCTATAGATATCTACCTATCTATTTTTTTCAGTTTTTTCCAACGATTTTCTATACAACACTCTATAAGATCAAAGGGTGTCGATTAACATATTTTCTGCAGCAATGCAACCGTGTTTTACTACCAGTGGTATACAAATCATGACCTTCTCGTATGAAGAAGTACGAACTGGTATCTAACCGACCAAATTTTAAACGACTTTACATTCCGGAATCAGAAGAAATGCTTGCTTTTAGCAAAACATCCCATCTACAATATTAAAGGCCTTACTTACACTATTACTAAATGGGTTCTTACCACGATTATTTTTAATTGAGCTCTTAAATGACCTACCCGCAGTTCCTCAGACTTCCTGTGATCATGGCGCTTGAAACAGTGCCGAAATATCGGGATCGCTTAATTAAAAATAATCGTGGTAAGAACCCGTTTAGTAATAGTATAAGTGCTGTAGATAACCGCGAGTGTTTAAAGAAATTTATAAAAGGCCTTATATGTCACAAAGTCCTGGGACACCCTGTAGAATTAGAAACAGAGATACGCCAAATAAAATACCTATTTAACAACAGTGTACTGATTCATCGTAATACATAGTAGAAACCATTAAAATCACGATGTACTTACCTCGATATTATCATTAAACTGATCGTGCATAATAAAAAAACTATTATATTTTATTACAAAAATTAAAACGACAGAGTTCCATTAAAATTTTGTCCATTAAAAATAAACATTTTTAAACACAGATCGAAAAGTATTTCTTAGATCAAACATAAATGACGTCTATCACCTTTCATCTGACACCAGAATCATTCAAATCGGTCCACCCAAACTAAAGTTATGAAGGAACAAAAAAATTACAGATGAATTCAGTCCTCCTCCTTTTAGGAAGTCGGTTAAAAAGTTAAATCTATAGAAGGAAATAATTTGAAATAAAATAACCAAGAATATTCAGTGTATCCTTCACATTGACAACTTAAACACGCTAAGGTCATTAATATATTATACTCATTCATTAATGACATTTTCATTCAAAAACTGCGTATCTCACAAATTTCAACACAACATTTTAGGGTCAAGGGTCATAAACGTTTTATTTCTATAAACCGGGTCAGTTTACAAACAACCAATTAGACATAACACAGATGTTCAGAACAAAGATACGCTCAAACATAAAAGCAATCGAAATACTCTTAAAGAAATGTTTTAAACTTAAAATTAAAATAGTTTATGACCTTTACTTACCGGTGTGAAATCACTGAACACTGTTAGAGTTCTACAGATTATTATTCTATAGATTATTATTTTTATAGATTATTTGTTTGTCGTGGCGTTGGCGGCCACCGCGAGGAGTGTTCGCGGACTGTTAGCTTCGGCGTGATGTGGAAATCCAATGTGGACGCCGGGTCGCGATCGCGCATGCGCCGTCGGCAAGGTCATGCGCGAACTGATAGTGTTGCTAGGTTCGTGGATTTTTATCGAATTTAACGTGTGTTTTATTAGCAAGTATATATATATTTTTTTTTAATTGCTATTGTTGTTTTAATTGTTTTTTTTAAATTGTTAACTTTTAAATCATATTATTTTTCACTTTTTAATTGTATTTAATTTTTATTTTTGAATTTTTTTTTATTGTATGGTCTTTGACCGCTAATTTAAAATAGGCATGCAGTCGGCACCTATAATTGGGTTAGCATTAAGTCTATACTGGAAGTCTCGGTGTTCGGGTGTATAACATATTGGTGCCCTTTATAAATAAATAAATAAATATACATATAATGAAGTAATGTGGTATTTGTGACGTCTTGGCTCTATTGAACAGGTTTCGAAAATTCTATCAATAGGAAGCTACATTATTTTTGAGTGCACTAATAGTTCTAAAATTAACGATAGTTACTAATGTTATTCATCATATTTTGAAAATAAGGAATTTTATTTATTTAAGAGAACCGAAAAAAAACTTGAGAGGTGTCAAGTCACCCGGATGGAACGAAGTTCCTTTCGATTAATTAGTGAGGGAATTGTAATAAAATTTTATTTTTTTAAGTTATAATAATTAGTTAGTTTAAAACGTATGTCTCTCTCTCTCTTTCTATAACTAATTATTATAACTTAAATAAACTATTTTGATCACAGCGCCATCTAGCGATAATCATCTAAAACAAAAAAAGTGTCATAACAATTTTTTCATAAGAATTTCCGTCTAGCCCCCTTTCGATAACGCGCGATAAGGAACTTCGTTCCAAATATTAGAGTGGTTAAATAAAGTATGTAGTTACACTATGCACTTAAAACTACAATTCAGTCAACGTATTCCTTTGTTACACTATAACCAAACAACCACTTGTAATGTTTTTACAAGCGAACTTCTTGTCAAGTAAAATTGACGGATGATATTGTGGATGAATTTGTACTATAGAAAAATCTGAAAAACCTATTTACTCTAGATTTATGTACAATTTATTGCTATAGCAACACTAATCTCTAGCTGATCTCGTTCAGTAAATCAACTCAACGCTACTACAGAGTAAGACAGAAGTCAATCTACTTACAAATCTTTATCGACGAAGTACACGTTACTAACTCACACGAAATCTTTAACCAGCTGACTGTTGCCTGCTCCATAAAGGGAGATAGTATCCTACTAATATCATAAATGCGAAAGTAACTCTGTCTGTCTGTCTGTTACGCTTTCCCGCTTAAACCTCTCAAGTGATTTTGATGAAATTTGGCGCAGACAACCTTTAGATCCTGAGAAAGAACATAGGCTATTTAATTTAAAGTGACGCAGACGAAGTTGCGCCGGCCCGCTAGTTTACCCACATTTTTAGGTAATTTTATTGCACCTTGAGTTACATTACTGTACTTTTAGTAGGGATCCCTATTTTTTATATAGTTTACTAGCTTTTGCCCGCGACTTCGTTCGCGTGGACTTCAGGTTCGTCCCGTATTATCAAAAATTGTAGCCTGTGTGTTATTCTGATGTATAACCTATATTTTGGTAAAGTTTCATTCAAATCCATTCAGTAGTTTTTATGTGAACGAGTAACAAACATCCATCCATACTTACAAACTTTCGCCTTTATAATTGTATTATGATTATGATGCTTCTATAAACGGACTATTCAGCACTGAAATCATTTTCAAATTGGACTAGCGGTTACTGAGATTAGCACATTCAAACTCTTGACATTTATATATTACTATAGATTTTAAATATTATACAGTCAGCCAGTACCATAAAAGTGTAAAACTGAGGTACAAACATGAGTTTTACTTCTGTTCTCATATTTGTTTCACACGTATTGTGTGATACAATCTACCATTTAACTGTTGATAGTGGACAATCTTAATATGAGAAGAATATAACAATTGAAAGCTATAGAACTTGTGTAGGTACTTAAATAGATTAGAGTATAATACTTATTTTTAAGTGTAAACACTATTACATTATTCTCTCATACTAAATTTAAATAATGTTTATGGGAAATGATAAGTCTATAATTATAAATAAAAATTTATTTAACAAAAAAAGAACAGGAAAAGTTAACAAAAAAGTCTTAAGTGAGATCATGATTAGTACATTTTTAACAGTATTACAAGACTTATTTTAATTCTAAACTTACTGTAATTAGTAAGTATCTTACGTAAGTACTAGGTAGGGTATTATAAAGTTTATAAACCTTAACCAAAGTAAATGTATTTTATAAAAAAACGTCACAAGCCAAAGCGACTAAAAGACAAAGAGCTATTTTTTTCCTGTAAAACATGTAATCAGAAGGAAATGTGATAATATATTATAATATTTTATAACATTAACTTACTGAAACACAAATGATTATTGTTGTTTTCAAAATTTGATTATCTTAAAAGCTGCGTAACATTATATATAAGTTTAACATTAGGATTAAATCCAAATTTTGTAATTAAAAACAAGATAGAAATAAGTTCATGAAGAACAAAGTTATTTACAAAATAGTCCATAAAAACGTAGTATTGAATTCTTTGTTTTCTCATTTTCTATGAAATCTGCTCAGAAATTACATGTAATTTCGATTTAATGCCAAAATTTATTAAGTTTATCTCGGAAATTACAAAAGGTTTAAAAAATACTTTCACTTACTTATACTAAAATAAAATTTGATTTATGACCTTTGATAGATGATAATTTGGTTTATGACCTTTCTGTCAGAAATTTTTGTTAAGGTCATTTAATTATTATTATGGAATAAATCATACGAAAATGAAGTATTGTAGGCTGTTTATATGTACTGATTCTATAATTTACACTTATTTTGTTTTAGGTACAAATACTGTTTTATACTGATTAAGGAATAAGAAGATATTACAACCTGAAAATAATATACTGAACAAAGTTTAAGTTTATGGTATGTTATACAGGGTGGATCTGTAACTCTGGACAATCTGACGTGGGGTGAATGACCTGCCGAAATAAAACATTTTTTCGATCGGTTAAACTTTTTTTTCTGATATTGTATGGAAAACGTACGACTATCGTTGCGGACTTCCATACTATGATGAATTTTTTTTTATCCAATTCCTAAAATAAAAGTGGGTCTAAGTTTTATTTCAACAGGTCATTTTCACCCCACGTCAGATTGTTCAAAGTTACAGATCCACCATGTATGTCTACAAACGATTACTGATACAATCAATATCTGTTCTACTATAACTGGAAATATAATAAAGAAATTAAATTTATACACAAGTACACACTAAAGATACCTATCAAAAATTAAATACAGTGTTTAAAAACGACAAAATATTACTCTTAATATAACTAAGGTCCAGCCTTAGTCTCTCTGCATTCTCTTCATAAGTTTCTTAGCCGGCGGTATCTCAGTGTCATGGCGGTCAGTACAATGCCTCTTCAGTTCAGAATACTTCCTAAACTTCATTCCACATATCAGACAATCCACCACCATCTTCCTAACATTATGAATCGTCCATTCATGGTCCCATTTCTCCTTCAAAGTCTTAAAATAATCATTGCAGAATCTACACTTGAATTTAGTATATAATTCTTTGGCGTGAGTGCATTTTATATGCTTATTCAGCATAGACTCAAAATGAAAGATTCTGTCGCAATATTTGCAGCGAATAGGAGAATTCTTGTTGTGGTATTCCATGTGCTGTGATATCATCTTTTTAGAGTTGAATTTCCTTTGGCAAAGATCGCACTGTAGGTAAGTCGTGCCGTGGATTTTCTTATGTTTGGAGAAATTGCTGGAATCGCTGAACGATTTGTCGCAAAATGTACATTTATAGATGGTCAGTTTGGCGTGTTCACGTAAATGGGCTTTGTAGCGATCAACGCGATTGAACACTTCGTTTTGGCAAACCTGGTGACCAACAAAGTCTTTAAAAACATGTTTTTTTAAAGTACGTAAGGCGACAAACACACTGCCTATACCTAGAGCAAGAGCCCGTGAACAGCCAGACCTTCGTTATTTTATAAAGGATGAGAACTTGTCAGCACATATATTGTCTGGCTCATTGGAAAATATTTTGAAATATTATGCTTATTAATATATATAAGATTCAGCCTTCCTAAAATAACGTAAGTTTCAATATACGGGCTGATTTCCTAGTGAGGGTACATATTGAAGGTCATCGTAGCTGATGGTTATATACGACCAGTAAAAATATTAATACCAAAGAATATAGCTTAATGCCTTAGTAATCGGAACTTGAAAATATCTAAAATTCTTGCAAAATGATGGTTTTTCGACATCTGATGGGTGTGGCGGAGGTGTGGGGTGCGCGAGATCACTAAAGGTCATTAGTCAACACTCTTTTAGCCGAAATTGTTCATGTTTGAGGTAGTTTTGTCGAATTTAGATTAAAAAAAAAAAATTGTTATTTTACCTATTTTTTCTAATATTCCGTTTAGGACAGAGTACTCATTATCCTCCTGCAATATGTACCTTCTTTAAAAAATCACCATGTATGTAACTTTTAAAGTGTCTGGCAAAAGGTATGGCCCACAGGAAGTGTCTGGCAATTATGTTTATCTGTTTATAACAATATTATATATACATATAACATACGTAAAAACCAGCCTTCCTACTTTAAAGTAAGTTAGCATGATTTTTCACCACCTTTAATACCTGCTACCTGTAAAACGGCCCCACTTTCAGCTTAGCGAGTATTCATTCCTTTCTAAGCTTATGTTATACTATCAATCCTAAAAATTTCAACTTTCCTAAAATGACGTAAATCTGGGGTGACTGGGATCTCACTCTATTAAAGGTAGGTCATTGGTAGCGGGAGATTATCCCCTGACATTATAGAGGTTCATGAGCGACGGTAACCACTTACGATCAGGTGGCCCGGTAGTTTGTCTGCCTACATGTCAATGAAAAACTGTCTTACCTCACAAATGATGCTAAGGGTTCCATCTTTTCCTACAGGAGTCTTCGCGAGAGTACTTTTAATAACATGTTCAATAAGATGACGTTTCAAATCACCAATACGATCGAAAGACTTCCGACAAACTTCACACACCTATAAAAGTAAAACAAAAATTTGATTTGTTTTCATGTGTTATATTATATGATAAAGATAATCTATAAATTCTATAAATAAGATTTAAGAATATAAAACTAGTTCGTTTTTTAACCACCGTCCTAAAGGCGTTTATTTTGTTCTGAGTGAACTGATTTCAAAGATTTTTTTTTGTGAGGAACATTGAAAGTAAATTTTTGTCTGTTAAAGGATTACTTCAAAAGTAATTGTACGATTTTAAAAATATAAACATCATACGACACAAGAATCATCGAAATCGGCCCACCCAAACAAGGACACTACACTAGGACTAAAAATAGTCAATTTGCCTTCTTTAGCAAGAGTGGGTTCTTACCACAATTATTTTCAATTGAGCGATCCCGATATTTCAGCACTGTTTCAAGCGCCATGATCACGGGAAGACTGAGGAACTGCGGGTAGGTCATTTAAGAGCAGACAAATCTGTCTACTCTCTTTCTCGTTCGTTTGCCGGTACCACTGGAACTCGAACTCGGGATCGCTCAATTGAAAATAATCGTGGTAAGAACTCGTTTAGTAATAGTGTAAGTGATGTAGATAACCGCGAGTGTTTAAAGAAAATTATTTTCTATACTATACTAATTTAGCAGGAATAAGTACTACATACTTTACCTTATTATACTTTCGATGTCTTCTCGCTTTTTTCGCGTGCAGCAAAAAAATCTTATTCGAGATCACTTTTGCTATCACCGAATCTGCCTCCTTCACCTGATCATCAACCGACGGCTTCAGGATCGAAGATTTCTCCACATCTATCAGCTCACTCAAAGCTTTATCATCATCATCATCTGCTGATGGATTCAAACCATCATTCTCGCTGAAGACTTCACCAATAGAATCTCCGAAGTCACTTGAACCTTTTTTGATCTCTTTATGAGAATTCTGATGATCGATATACTCGGAGTATCTCTTAGCAGTGTAGGGACAAAAATCGCAAATAAAAACGAAATGGATTTTGGAAATATGTGTCTTTAGTTCCTCGGAAGTAGCATAGGACCTTGAGCAATATTCACAAGGGTATTTACGATTATGGATCTTCCTATGTGTCCTTAAGGTGAATTTTGAAGCAAACACTTTATGGCACTTATTACATTCTAGCTCTGGGTCGCCATGGCTCATGCAATGTTGTTCAAATTTCTCCTGATTTTTAAGGCTTTTCCCACATTCTGAACACATGTATTTGACGTCACCTATGGGACGAGAGTTGGCATCGAAAACGTGTTTGTGTGTGCCGACCATGTGTTGTTTGAATGCTGAGATTTGGTCGAAAATCTGTTTGCATTTGTCGCATTGATAGCGTTTCTGGTGGGGGTTGGATGAAGAGGAATCTTCTGAAATAATTACGTCATTTTAAGAAAACATGAGGCTTAAGAAAATTTTCCAATGCCCTGACATTACAGAGGCTCATGAGCGAAAGTAGCCGCTGACTATCAGGTGAACTGTATGTTTGTTTTCGTCTTTAACAAATCTTATCTATTTATCTAATTAAAATTTGTCAATGTGCTGCGACTATCAGTTAACAATTCAACTGGGAACGTCACTATTCGCTAGACGGCGAAACTGGGGACTTCGTTCGGAATCAATACCGTGTTAGAGCCCCTTTTTAAAAACATTTTTTCCAATAATTTTTTAATTTGATTTTTAATGAAACCTTATATTTTTGTAAATCTTTATTACTAAACGACGCTGTATTGCATTTTCAGCGAAAATATATCATCTCCGTAAAATATGAGACGATTAAAAAATGTAAACAAAACAAGTTTTAGAACTGTGCTCAATCTTGACTCCTGCCACAGACTTGGCAAAAGTAAACAAACCAATTTGGTTGCCGATCCCAGTTGAGTGGTTAAAAGCAGGTAATTATGTCTTTACAACAATAATATTTAACAATAATGATACTTTTAAGCTAAATGCTTCAAAATTTATTAGACAAGTACGATTTCAAACTTTATCGAATAATAAGAAAAACTCAAATTAGCTACCAGCCTTTTCAATTAAGTAAAAAAATGCTTATACATTTTATTGTTACTAATGCTTAACTAGAACAAAACAATTTCAATATTTTACTTTAATCATCATTCATTGTTTTATCCAAATGTTTTTTACTTAACCACTCAACTAGGAATGGCAATTGAATTGGTTTGTTTACTTTTGCCAATTCTGTGGCAGGAGCCAAAATTGAGCACAGTTCTAAAACTTGTTTTGTTTACATTTTTTAATCGTCTCATATTTTCGGAGATGATATATTTTCGCTGAAAATGCAAGCGTTGTTTAGTAATACTGATTTACAAAAATATAAGGTTTAATTAAAAATCAAAATTGAAAATTATTGAAAAAAAAGGTGTTTAAAAAGGGGCTCAAACACGGTATTGATTCCGAACGAAGTCCCCAGTTTCGCTATATAACGAATAGTGACGTTCCCAGTTGAGTGGTTAACTAAAAAGGTATTGATATAAAAATATCACTCACCTATTACAACTTCATGGTCGATTTCTCCATTCCCAATGCACTGCAAAGATGGATCATTGATACTAATATTTTGGATCGTCTGTCCCCAATGAGAATCATGACCCAAAAACAATATAGTCTTCCTCTGTTTCGTAACAGACTGAACATCAGTGGACATCAACTGTTTCAAAGCATTATTCTCACTCTGAGAATCCATGAATCTCTTTTCCTCTCTTATCTTATTCTCTTTCTCCTGTATAATCTCTTCGGACAATTGAGAGAGAAAAACTCCGCACTCAAACTCATTTTCTTCATACAAAGCCTCGGAGTTCTGAACCGAGTCGTATTTCCGAAACTTTTTATGCTCAAAAGTTGGTGACACATCATTACAATTGTATACATTTTGTGTAATATATGTATTATGCTGTTCCACGGTAATTCTTCCGTGGTTTTCTTGGCATATAGAATAGTGTTCTTGGGCTTTATCAAACTGATTGTAAACGAAAGGACTGCGCACAGGATCAATCCACACTTGAGACTGATTATAATAATTTTGGTCGTTGACTACGACCGGCATTTCATTGTAATCTTCCTCCAAATTGACATTGTAGCTGTCCACTAGCTTTACGTTGCAGAAACCTGTATAGATGCAAGTGTCGTTGCCTTCTGTGTCCAAAGAGGTTATGTTCAAGTCGATGTAAACATTGTCGGTGACATTGCAATGAGTTTCAAGCGAAGTACACTTTTTAGGAAGTAGTAACACTGGATAATGGTTCTGGTTGCCGTTAGCTGAGTTCTGCTCCATTTTTTAAATTCGAAACTGTAAAACGCGGTATACATGGTTGAACACTAATGTTTTGATAATGTAGGTAAATATAGAAATTTGTTTTTTTGGATTTTTTACGATAAATTAAGGTGGAAAGAACTTACCACGCGTGTTGGCTTTGCCGGTAGCTTGTAGAAAAGTGTGCAGGTATGACGCCAAAAAATGTTATGTCGTTTACGACTACCGCCATTCTGATTCGATTTTTAAAATTGTTCGTTGTACGTTATGTCAAATTAGTTTGAATTGGGAATGGTCTCACGTTTTTTTTAAATTCGATAGTGAATGATTGCAAAGACTTTTTCTAAGATAAAAGGCAAATTCCTAAAAGTAGAAACAATAATTTTCTTCAAATTTTAATGCCCTTACTATGGTTTTGCTTATTTCCAATTCTCCAGTTAAATTATTTTTTAGAATAGCGACATCTATGGTCGAGTAGTGTAACCTCAAAATCGATAATAGGTAGGTGATAAAAATTCGAATTGATTGAAACTCATAAACTTATTTCGAAGAATAATGATTTGAAACAATTGATTTTAAATAATTTATTAGTAGATTCAAGACAGTAAGGAGTTCATAATATTACATTTTGGTGTGAAACAATGTAACTAAAAAGTTAAAACACTTAAAGCAGCGACATCTATGGACGAGTAGCAAAACTAATCAGTACTAGTCTAGCGCCATCTTTTATTCGAGGCTAGTAACTTAGTCTTAATGAAAATTTTCATTCATTTAACTTTTACATGTAAAAATTGATATCTCTTTAAAAATTATTATTATCATTTTGTTTCTTATTGATCATTATCAAATCCCAGTTAAACAATAATACTTTATAAACTTTTTTTCGTTGTTAGTGATTTGAATCGAACAAAATAATTGTTTTTACATATTAATCTACTTAATGCGGAAAACAGCGGGAACGAAAAACATGAAAGAATTCCAAAGCAGTTATTTGAAATATTTAAAATATTCAACATAAAATACGATTAATTAACTTTAATAATCAAACTGTGTCATATTGTAAGTTTGTTTGTTGAATTATTGTCCTTTATTTTAATGGACCCTAGCTTCGTCTGCGTCACAAACACTGCGTCAAAACGCAATAAACAATATTTTAGCCGCGTTTGATTTAATTTTTTTTTTAATACAATGTTATAAAAACTATTTTTTTAACTAATTTTTGTTTTGATATTTTTTTTTTACTGACCGTGAAAATGAAATAAGAAATCTAAATTTATGTCCACTTACTTTTTTTTTTATTTGGAGGAAATCACCGGATACGCCCGCGTATGTGGGAGTTGAACCGCACTAAAACCTCCAACCGCTCACGCTCAGCGTCCAAACCCCGGCTGAGGCCAGAACCCAGCACGGGGTTATGAGAGACGGCGTGACGCATTACGCCCACGGCACTCTTTCCCGTCGCGCCGCCCCCATGTCCATTTACTAAAGTACTCGTAATAACATGACCAGGAGAATTTGGTGTTGATTTTCATTGCACAAATTTCATTTAGAAATATTATGAGCCAATAGGTTACTATACAAAAACTAACTAAAAGGATCTTCATCAATTAAATTAATTATTTTTGTGATACAAACGAAGTTGTATTAGTTAACTAGCTTAGTTAGTATAAAAGTTACAGTTTTCAGACATATAATTCATTGTTTTGTACAACATCTGGTAAGGTGTTGATTAAAAATGATTTTTGTAACAAGTCTTCTGCTAGCAACGATTCGTTTTGGTGATTGTAAGTAGTCTATCTAATATATAAAATTCTCGTGTCACGGTGTTCGAACTTGAACTCCTCCGAAACGGCTTGACCGATTTTGTTGAAATTTTTTGTGCTTATCCGGTATCTATGAGAATCGGCCAACATCTATTTTTCATCCCCCTAAATGTTAGGGGTACTCCACCCCTAATTTTTTTTTTATTTTTTCGATGCAGACGAAGTTGCGTGGGGCAGCTAGTATTTTTATAATTATGAAGTGTCATAAAGGACAAGATAATACTTGAAGGAACATATTAGTGACCCTTTTCATTTTGCTATTTTGTCACTTACACTATTACTAAACGGGTTCTTACCACGATTATTTTTAATTGAGCGGTCCCGATATTTCAGCACTGTTTCAAGCGCCATGATCACAGATTCCTTAGTCTTCCCGTGATTAGTAATAGTGTAAGTGATGTAGATAACCGCGAGTGTTTAAAGAAATTTATTGCTATTTTGTTTTACTATTTTTTTTGCATTCGAATCGAGTTAACGCAATTATTCTTTCTTCAAGCTATATTTGTAAGTTTTTAGAACTGACCAAGCCACGTTTTCTATTTAACCTTCAAGAACCTTTGATACCTTTTTTTGGAACGAAGTTCCTTATCGCACGTTATCGAAAGGGGGCTAGACGGAAAATCTTATAAAAAAGTTGGCATGACAGTTTTTGTTTTAGATGATTATCGCTAGATAGCGCTGTAATTAAAATCTTTTAAAACAATTCCTTATTTTGTTTTGTATGATTAATGCTAGATGGCGCTGTGATAAAATTTTATTTAAAAATATTTATATAAAATTTTATTACAATTCCCTCACTAATTAATCGAAAGGAACTTCGTTCCATCCGGGTGTCCCTTGACACCTTTCAAGTTTTTTTTTTGTTTTTGTGGTACTTAAGAAGTTAGTTAGAGATCCATCGATTTCATATTTCTGAAATTAGAAAAAAATCCTTCCTTTAAATGACCATGAGCGAGTGTATCAGTTAAGCTTATTTTATTTGTAAAATAATATACATTTTAAAATATCATGGCACATGGTGAAAAGTATTTTAACATACATACACTCCACACCTTTTTAATATGTTAGATGATGAAATGACTTTCATGCATTTTCAACGGGTTCTTACCGCGATATTTAATTAATTGAGTTGTCTCGATATTTCAACGTTGTTGCAAACGTCATGATCACGAAAAGACTGGATACTGCGAGTCGATTTAAGAGCAAACGGCTTCAGATTATCGAGTATGTGGAATCCAGTGTTAAACACAACAGTCACTAAGGGTTCATGCTGAGAGTCTCGTAGATACAGTGAGTGTGGTGTGTCGTGATGTGAGTTCGAGTTCCAGTGGTACCACCCAAAAGCGAACGAGAAAGAGGGTAGACAGATTTGTTTGCTCTTAAATCGACCCGCAGTATCCAGTCTTCTCGTGATCATGACGTTTGCAACAACGTTGAAATATCGAGACAACTCAATTAATTAAATATCGCGGTAAGAACCTGTTGAAAATGCATGATAGGATTGTAGAAAATTGCGAGTGTCTGAATAAGTTTATGACTCATGACTAATTACAGGTTTACCCCAAAATGATGGATCTACGAATCTTAATTCCACCGTACCTCGCATCTTTGGAGAGGATATCGCCCCTACCGAATATCAGGGCTACCAAGTTGCAATTCTAATTGAAGGCCAGGCGCAACCATTTCTATGTGGTGGATCCATAATTTCCAGCAAACATGTACTTACCGCGGCTCACTGTATCGATAATCCTAAAAATCCTTATTTTTACAAGTTAGTATCTATAATGCTTCACAATTAGGTTTTAAAGTTAGGTCGTAGGTAGCGACCCCTCAATGTCCCCTGACATTGCAAAGGTTCATGAGCGACGGTAACCACTCACGATTAGGTGGCCCGTTGGCTCGTCTGCCTACATGGCAATAAAAAAAAATAAAAAAAAACTGTGAAGGTTCAAAAGCAGAAATAAATATTTTAAAGTAAATAATTTACACCGTTGTTTGTCGGGAAACGAAACTGTCATTGATAGCCATTTTGGGTTGTGCCATGACGATATTTTAGTCTAATGCCGATCTTAGACCATGACTTAATGATGAAATGGATCTACTTGTGGCTCCTCCTATCCTCCTCGTCTTCATTTTCTTGATCGACAGCTTAATTTCATCATATTATTATTCCGTTGTCGTATTATTGGAACGAAGTTCTTTATCACGCGTTATCGAAAGGAAAGACGGAAATTCTTATGAAAAAGTTGGCACGACACTTTTTTGTTTTAGATGATTATCGCTAGATGGCGCTGTTCTTAAAATATTTTATAAAACAATTCCTTATTTTGTTTTATATGATTAATGCTAGATGGCGCTGTGATCAAAATATTTTATTTAAGTTATTAAAAAAAAAAATATTACAATTCCCTCACTAATTAATCGAAAGGAACTTCGTTCCATCTGGGTGTGTCCCTTGACACCTCTCAAGTTTTTATTATTTTTGTCTTCATTTTATAGGTTATTATATGGCCGAATCGGATCCTCGACTTGGAGCACCGGTGGAAAGAAAATAAATTTTGAAAACCACACCATACACCCTCTTTGGTCCCATGTAACTTCAATGTACGATGTTGGAATTTTCACCGTGCGGGAAACAATAGAGTTTAATGATAAAATTAAACCTATAGCTCTGAGCTACGAACCTGTGAAAAGTGGAGATGTGGCGTATGTTACTGGATGGGGTATAACTGAGGTACGTGGGTACATGCCTCATTACTGCTTTAAAACGAAATGTACCTGAATCATTTTTACAATCTTCATATTAACTTGCACTGAATGTAACTATGTAAGTTCAGGTCTAAGCTCCTGGATATCATGTAGCAGTCGAGTGTTAGTCAAACACGACAGGTCTATCTTGTTTAGCACAGGAGTTCCTATGACCACCTTCGGAATCCATCTTCAGATTAGCGCCGTTTTATCGTATTATCGCATTGTCACGCGATATACATCTGCGTGCGAGCGTCAGCTCAATCGGGAAACGGAAGCAAATTTAGCCTGCAAGATTCTACCCGAACTTACATACTTACATTCAGCGCAAGTTAATATAAAGCTTGTAAACATTATTTGATCAAACTTGTTATTCATTCATAGAAATTTTAATTTTGGAACGAAGTTCCTTATTGCGCGTTATCGAAAGGGGGCTAGACGGAAATTCTTGTGAAAAAGTTGGCGCCGTGATTAAAATCTTTTAAAACAATTCCTTATTTTGTTTTATATGATTAATGCTCGATGGCGCTGTAATCAAAATATTTTATTACAATTCCCCCACTAATCGAAAGGAACTTCGTTCCATCCGGGTGTCCCTTGACACCTCTCAAGTTTTTTTTTATTCATAAAATGTTTTATATTTCAGAACGGTGTACTATCTGAAGATTTGAAAATTACAAAAGTAAAAGTGGTTGGTTATAAAAGCTGTGATATTTGGTTTTTGAAACGCAAATTTTTTTACGATGTATATTCCTTCAACAATGAAGTTAACATATGCACATATTCATATGGAACGGGAACATGTGGAGTAAGTGCTAAGTAATAATATTACAAGTATTGGAACGAAGTTCCTTATCGCACGTTGTGAAAGAGGGCTAGACGGAAAACATTCTTACGAAAAGTCATCACGACACTTTTTTTGTTTTAGATGATTATCGCTAGATGGCGCTGTGATCAAAATGTTTTAAAACACGTTCCTTATCGCGCGTTACGTTAGGAAAAAAAAATAAGATATCTTTTAATCGAAAGGAACTTCGTTCTATTCGGATGTCCCATGACACCTCTCAAGTTTTTTTTAAATCGAACAAGTACTTTTGTTTAAAATGTCTATTTTTAACGGACAAAATTCGACGATTTGCTATGCTTTTTTGTGTGTATTTCTTTTCTTTAAAAATCAATTTCAATGATTCTTCTTTTGTTAAGAAGCAGACATTGTCTCATATAAATTTGATAAAGAACTGATTGGTGTTTTTTGTTCTATGGTTGAGAAATGGAAGTCGCTCATTTTCATCATCACTACATAGTATAAAACAAAATCGCTTTTTCTGTCCCTATCTTAATATATATATTTTTTGTGTTCGTCTGTATGTGACTGAACTCCTCCTAAACGACTGGACCGATTTTGATGAATTTTTTTTGTGTGTTCGTGGAGATTCGAGAATGGTTTAGATTTACAGTTGGTCAAGGTCTGATGATGGAGCTGGAAGGTGGCTATGGGAACTCCGTCATTAAGCAAGATAACCTCATTGTGTTTAGGCTCTAATGAAGCGTCCTGATGAGTACTTTAGATTGCCGGAAACAATTCCTATGCGACGCAGACGAAGTTGCGCAGGGCAGCTAGTATATATAGATTTTGATATAGTTTCTTTTAATATAGAGTGATTTAAGAGGAAGGTTTATGTGTATAATACATGCATGATATAGTAGAGAAACGCTGATAATTATAGCGGTTTGTGATGTGATATCGTAAATTGCTTTGCACTAACTGAATTCTCCATTCGTGATGTAGACGTAATTGCGCGGGTCAGCCAATTTTGCAGAGTTTGTTTGAACGCGCTAATCTCAGGAACCACTGATTCTATTTGAAAATTTATTCCAATGTTGGATAGTCCATTTATCGAGGAAGGCTGTAGGCTAACTGTATTGTTCTGTATAATATGTTGTATCCCTCTGTGACGCAGACGAAGTTGCGCGGTCACCTAGTTTTGTAATAAAAATATGTATTGTTTTTACTCAGGGTGATTCAGGAGGCGCGTTGGTGAAAGATGGTTATCAGATCGGCATTGTGTCCTGGGGGCATGCAATCTGTGCCTTTGTACCAGACGTTCACGCGAAGATTAGTGGATTAAAAGATTTTATTGAACCAATCATAGCGGGTTATTAAATCTATAATGAAATAAATTTAAAAAACGATAAATATGTAAATGTAATTAACAATGGAGAAATAAATATTTTACTTTGAATTTTGTATTGTTTTCAATGCAGTAGCGACATCTATTGGCGAGTAGCGGTACTTAACTCAATGACTTAAGCGCCATCTTTTGTTGGGTGATGGAAGACAAAAGTATTACTTAAATTATACTCATATTTATACTTAGTATAAAAATGATTATTAAAGTTTAATACGTCTATTGTAATAGTTAAGAAATATATAACAATTATGGTAATTAGAATGAACCTCTTCGGTATTCCCAGAGCGCTATGACTTGTCCTTCTTCAAACGAGGCTTGAGGAGGGTCCTTAAAGTTAGGTCGTAGGTAGCGACCCCTCAGTGTCCCCTGGCATTGCAGAGGTTCATGAGCAACGGTAACCACTTACGATCAGGTAGCCCGTTGGTTCGTCTGCCTACATAGCAACAAAAAAAAAAATATGTTTGTAAAAGATATAGATAATTGTAACTACGATTTTTTAATGTAAGTTATTGTTTAATTCAACTGCAATAGACTTGAAATCAATTAAAATTTATGTTATATATTTTTCATTAAAATCCTTTAAGAAAGTAATCAAAGTATCAATTTTTTTTTCGGTAAAATAATAAATTCACCTACTTATTATAAGTCATTTTTTATTGAAAGAATAACAAAACATTTTTACGATTCAACGAGGAAAAATTACCATACGCAGTTACTCTAATATTCAAGGAATGCATGAACCGGGCATTTATGTAATTTTTTCGAATACGATACTTACTGTAAGGATTGCACTATACAACTGTACTTGCTAATATTGCATAGAATTATTACATCTGGAATCAACATTTAAATCTGCCTACATGGCAATAAAAAAAAATCAATTCAATTCAATTTTTAAATTCAATGTGTTTTTGTATTTGTTATTGTATATTTTTTATTTAATTTGAATTTTTGATGATAATTTTAATTTCCAATTTTTAAATTTAATGTACAATTTTTAATCTAATTGTCATAGAGTGTTGTTATGCACGCTGATTGTACCTATAATTTGAGTGACATTTACTATGTTTTTAACTCATGACATTTACATGTATCAAATGATTTGATGTTTACTCTGTTGGTGCAACTTTTTCTTAAAATAAAATAAAATAAACATGAACAGAATGTAGCAAATTGAAAGTACGCCGATCGTAACAACACGACATTCTGACGTTAGAGTATGCCGTTGACATTCGTTTGGCACACTAGAGATGTGATGAGTATTTGAATTCACAAAAAATAATGCGGATGCTTTGTCATCATCCCTACTATATGGAACCACCGCGGTCATCCACGGTCCGTTTCAGGAACACTTTTTTGCCACGCACCATCCGGCTATGGAATGAGCTCCCCTCTTCGGTATTCCCAGAGCGCTATGACTTGTCCTTTTTCAAACGAGGCTTGAGGAGGGTCCTTAAAGTTAGGTCGTAGGTAGTGACCCCTCAATGTCCCCTGACATTGCAAAGGTTCATGAGCGACGGTAACCACTTACGATCAGGTGGCCTGTTGGGTCGTCTGCCTACATGGCAATAAAAAAAAAGTAAGATGGATGTTACGTAGGTGTAGGGAATCTGATCGACCAAAAAATAGGCCTAGTGTGAGACTACCTTCCGTTGCCAATATTATGTCATCTGTCATCTGTACCAACCCATTACTACCCACTGTTGGGCTCAGGTCTCTTCAGAAGAGGGATTAGGCATAGTCCACCACGCTTGCCCAGTGCGGATTGGGGACTTCACATATCTTCAAAGGATTTTAGAACCCTTTTCCGACATGCAGGTTTCCTCACGACGTTTTCCTTCACCTTCACGGGTTCAAATCCGGCCGGCTTGTACCTCTAAATCTAAATGTGAAAAAGATTTATGTGCAATTTTTCACAACACCACTGGCTAAAAACGGTGAAGGAAAACAATATTATGTGTGGTGTGGGGTTTTAATTATTTAGTTAGTGCGGGGGGGAGAATAACCCTCTTTTCTAAACAAGTAAAAAATAGTTTTTTTTAAATTAACCAATAAATTATCAGGTCTTTGGATGTCACTTGTCAAAAAAACCTTAAACTTTTTGTTGTTGTTGAAACTTCACTTTGTTGTTAACGGTGTTGATTCCAGATGTAATAATTCTGTGTCCAGTGGAATATAAAATGAGACCACAATGTTTTAAAGAGTTAGTCGTTCAAGAACACGCGTGGTATCGACTTAAAATGATTTTAATTACCATTCTACTTATAGTAATTAGTGTTAGTGACTGTAAGTAGGTTGATTTTTTTTAATTTGCTTTGTTTTTTATTTTGATCTCAAAAATTACGTTATACAGGGTGGATCTGTAACTTTGGATCAGCTGATGTGGTGTGAATGACCTATCAATTTATTAAATATAACTATTTTTGGAATCGGTTAAACTTTTTTTTCTAAAATTGTAAGGTGTATACGGTATATACGGGGGCGGCGCGACGGGAAAGTGTGCCGAGAGCGTAACGCGTCGCGTCGTCCCTCAAAACCCCGTGCTGGCTTCTAGCCTCAGTCGGGGTTCGGACGCTGAGTGTGAGCGGTTGGAGGTTTTAGTGCGGTTCAACTCCCACATAACCGGTGATTTCCTCCAACTGAAAAAAAAAATTGTGTATATACGACGTTAAAAAAACCGTTATTGTGTTTCACAAACCTACTGTGTTTTTGTATTTATAATGGTGTTTATTTGTGTTAGTACAATGAACTTAAAGTATACTCATTACGTTTAAAGTTCATTGGAGTACATAAGGAAGACGTAACCAGTTTTAGTTCCAACCAAGAAACCAGTTCTCAAAAACCGTATTTGATACAGTTTATTAAACTTGGTCATTTAAATTTTTTGTTCAATAAATAAATAAAGCATGTTATTCGACATACAATTCACACAATTTTTTCAGCCATCATCTATCATGACATTCAGTGTTAACGAATCATCATATCATATCCACTCAACTGGGAACGTCACTATTCGCTAGATGGCGAAACTGGAGACTTCGTTCGGAATCAATACCGTGTTTGAGCCCCTTTTTAAAAACATTTTTTTCAATAAATTTTCATTTCGATTTTTAATGAAACTTCATATTTTTGTAAATCATTATTACTAAACAACGCTGTATTGCATTTTCAGCGAAAATATATCATCTCCGTAAAATATGAGACGATTAAAAAATGTAAACAACACAAGTTTTAGAACTGTGCTCAATTTTGGCTCCTGCCACAGACTTGGCAAAAGTAAACAAACCAATTTGGTTGCTGTTCCCAGTTGAGTGGTTAAGTAAACAAATTGTCTTATAGTCTACTAATGTACTGCAATACCAATGCGATCTTTTCTAATCAATAAATGTTGTAAAACTCTTTAGTCAAATACTTTTTAAATGTAGTAGATAAAATGTTCGCGCGCTTTATTTGAACCTCGAACATTTGTACATGTTTTACAACTTCTTTCTCACTGGCAATAGAGTTAGTTAGATTTTTACACATCTTTTATATCGCAAATGCTGCCTGAATCCTCCCTTTGAAACACAGATGAAATTGGGTCAACCAGTTATACAATAAAGTGTGTCATATTCATCATTCCAGGTTTACCTAAAGATGTGTCCACGGCGAAGTATTTTCGTAAAGGTCGTATTGAAGGAGTAACATTCGCTCCTCCCGAATACCTGAGTTACCAAGTCGCGCTTGTGATTGGGCATATATTACCTGCATTCTGTTGTGGCGCCTCCATTATCTCTACAAAGCATGTGTTGACTGCAGCCCACTGCATTGGATTAATGAACGCAACAACTGCCTTTAGTAAAGATGAACCGTGAGTATGGATTTGTTTTGATTTAAATTTGAAATTGGAAGGAAGTTACTTCCAATTTGGCATCTGCACTTAATGGTTTTGCCAGTGATGATCATAAACTTGAGTGACGTTTATGAAACCAAATATATTAGGGTAGGTAGTGGTACAAAAGATAAAAAAAAACTTGAGAGGTGTCATGGGACACCCGAATAGAACGAAGTTCCTTTCGTTAAAAGTGTGAACGTGTTTTAAAAGATTTTGATCACAGCGCCATCTAGCGATAATCATCTAAAACAAAAAAGTGTGACAACTTTTTCATAAGAATTTCCGTCTAGCTCCTTTTCGACAACGCGTGATAAGGAACTTCGTTCCAATAAAATTACATATAAATTAAAAATATACCTAAGTAAAATATCAGAGCTTACTTAAGAGTTTTGAGGATTTGTCTGTATAGCAATAGTTTAGCATTCCATCATTACTATCACATTCTTGATATCTTGCTAGTTTTCTAATTATTGTCCATCACCACCTGACCATAGATGGTTTCCGTCACTCATTGACTTCTGCAATGTCAGAGGACACTAATCCGCAACAATCTACATTCAATAATATTCTTCAAGCCTCGTTTGAAGAACTCTTACCCTTTGTTTTATCATCTCATTTAATACTTTCATGCATTTTCAACGGGTTATTACCACGATATTTAATTAATTGAGTTGTCTCAATATTTCAACGTTGTTGCAAACGTCATGATCACGAGAAGACTGGATACTGCAGGTCGATTTAAGAGTAAACAAATCTGTCTACCCTCTTTCTCGTTCGCTTTTGGGTACCACTGGAACTCGAACTCACATCACGACACACCACACTCTCTGTGTCTACAAGACTCTCTGAAAGTATTATAGGAAACCGCGAGTGTCTGAATAAGTTCATCTCATTTAACTTTTAGGACTCTTCACGGTCGAATCGGGTCACTTACTTGGGCTACTGGTGGAACGAAAATAGCCTTTGAATCCAGCATCATTCATCCAAATTGGGACAATAAAGTTATAAAGAATGATATCGCTATGCTGATCGTTCGAAATCCAATAAAGTTTAGTGATGAGATTCAACCTATTGGTCTAAATTATGAACCTGTGGAGGATGGCGCTAAGGCTGTCCTTACCGGATGGGGTCTGACTTCGGTATGTATTCATATACCTACTAATATTATTGTGGGTACAGTGGACTTATGGCCAAAGGGAGATCTCCGACCGGGCGAGGTAGTGTATGCCCGGTCAGGCCGAAGCCCTCTGTAGTAGATTTCAGATGACGTATATATGCGAAGATTCTTGCAAATGTCGTAACCGCGAGTCAGGATCTCGCGTGTTATTATTGGTCGCCTCACACTCCCCTTCGGAGACCGGAGGTCGATTCATCCGTTGTGTCTTGTGTGCGTGAATTGAGAATCACCAGTGCCAGTGTAGAAAGTCCCAGTGAGTCGGAACTGTGCTGCTGATGCACGGGCTCCAGTGAGTCGGAGATGCTGCCATGTGGGGCCGATGCTACGTGTTGACCAGGAGAGATGTGCTCTGCTGTGCTGTCCGGTCGCCACATTATAAATGCAAAACTAACTCTGTCTGTCTGTAAGTTACACTTTCCCGCTTAAACCGATTTTTGTGAAATTTGGCAGAGACAATCTTTAGACCCTGAGGAAGGACTTTTATTGCGAAAAATGGGACGAAGAAAAAACGGGTTCTAGGATTCACGCAGACTACATCGTGGGCAGCAGCTAGTGAGATGCTAATGGAACAATTTAAAGTGGTTACTGTTACTTTCACCAGCTAGCTAAGGGTAGAAGATTTAATAAAACAACTCAGGAGAGAGTAATGATCATGCGCCGCTATTTCAGCCTTCTGAGACGCTTGTCCAATATGGATTAGGGACTTCACATATCTTTTTTATTATTGCCTCGTAGTATTGCTTACGAGCCACCTGATCGTAAGCGGTTACCGTCGCTCATGGACCTCTGCAAAGCCAGAAGCCAATTCGAAGAATTTTAAAGAATCCTGTTCCAACACGCAGATTTTCTCACGATGTTTTCCTTCATCGTTTTTAACCAGAAGTGTTGTGAAAAGTTTCGTTCGTGAAGCTCATATTTGATATCATTGAATAAAAAAAACTTGAGAGGTGTCATGGGACACTCGAATAGAACGAAGTTCCTTTAGATTAAAAGATATCTTATAATTTTTTTCCTAACGTAACACGCGATAAGGAAAGTGATTTAAAAGATTTTGATCACAGCGCCATCTAACGATAATCATCTAAAACAAAAAAAGTGTCGTGACAACTAAAAAAGCGTCGTGATAACTTTTCGTAAGATTGTTTTCCGTCTAGCCCCCTTTCGATAACGCGCGATAAGGAACTTCGTTTCAAAAAGGGATGGTTTCTATCTAAAACACTATTATTTTAGGAAGGTGGCGACAATTCTCCAACGTTAAAACTGTTGCATTTAAGCATTGTTGGATACGAGAAATGCTTGGCTATGCTGCAGAAGAGAAATTCTACCGAAGACAGGGTTCCATCACTTGATGATGAGGTGGAACTTTGCGCCTTCAATTCACCTGGCAATTGCGGTGGTGTGGTAAGCTTAGTTTCCTTTTATTTACAAGACAGATATATATCTTTTTTCGTATTGGTCCACCTCTCACTCCCACCACTGTGACTCCTGTGTAGCCAGGATGTACAGCGGGGACCATCGTAATGACTCTGATCAGTGAAGCCCAGGAACCCGAGGGAAAGCTAACTTGTCTTGGGCCCCGCAACGAATTTAATCAGAAGATGACTTACAAGACAGATAAACGACGTCCCTCTTTAAACGAGGTTTTAGAAAAGTCCTAGATAACGACATCTTGATGCCCTGGAATTACAGAAGTTACCGAGTTCACTTCCCATAAAGTGGGCCGTAAGTTCGTTTGACTGTCTTGTAAAAAAATGCAAGCCTACAGTCCACCTGATGGTAAACAGTTACTGTCGCTTATGAGCCTCTGCAATGCCAGGTCATTTGGAAAACCCCTGGAATATGGTAAAAGAGGGTAATGGGAGTCTCTTAAGCGAGAACTCAAATAACATCTGAATTAAAAAGTTAGTATTTATTGCAATAATCTTTAAACATAATTTAGTTATTGAACTATCATTAGAATTCAATTCCAGTTATTTTGGCAATCAATTTTCGATATTACAAAAGTTTAAAAAACAAACAGGGTGACTCCCATTACCCGCTGACCCCCATTACCCTCTCTTCCCCTACAGTAGTTCCCTTAAACTCGTCATTTCATAACGCAACTTTTGCAAGCTCTTTTCAATTTATTCCCGACAGAACAATATGGTTTATGAACAGCTTGTGTTATGGCAATAAAATTAAATAGTTTTTATATTATTCAGGGTGATTCTGGAGGTGCTCTGGTGATGGATAATCAGCAGATCGGCGTCGTATCCTGGGGCTTATCCTGTAGTTTTGGAGCACCTGACATCTTTACGAAGATCAGCGGAATGAAAGACTTTATAACGAAAATTGTAGGAAGCGATACAACTTTGTTAAAATAAAATATGCTAAAATATCGTTTTTTTAACTTTTATTTTTTCTTAGTTCATACACGAGTTTTGTGGATAAAGAATACATTCTTAGTAGCAAAAAAGAGTAAAGTTACTAATTAAATATTTATGTCTTTAAAATGAGTCATTATATTTATTTATTTCTTTATTTCAACCATAAATCATATTATTAACAAAATTTTATTAAATTAAATTTATTATATCAACAAGTATTAATTATACCTGAATAAAATATTCAGAGCTTAGAACTAGAAAGAAAGAAAGAAAAAAAGAAAGAAAGAAATATGTTTAATGAAAACTCAGTACAATTATAAACTTAAAACTAGTAAACACACAATAAGAGGTAGGTAACATGTCTAGAGACAAACATATAATCATTAAAACATTATTATTACGGGATTGTACGGGAGTTTCACAAGGCTTCAACTCAGCACTTGCTGCGGACTACCACAGCGCTGGTTTTCAGTTGAAGCCTGAACTATTTATTAAACGTTTTTATACGCTACAATTAAACAGATATTCTTGTGATAATCTTTTATTTTCTAAAAGCTACGTGCATATTCATGGGGACGGAGCGACGGGAAAGAGTGCCGATGGCGTAACGCGTCGCGCCGTCCCTCATAACCCCGTGCTGGGTTCTGGCCTCAGCCGGGGTTCGGACGCTGAGTGTGAGCGGTTGGAGGTTTTAGTGCGGTTCAACTCCCACATACCCCGCCCGCGGGCCGGTGATTTCCTCCAACTGGAAAAAATATATATTCATATTCATAAAGTATGTATTATACTTTGTTACTGTCAGTTTACCAAGATAGTTAACAAAAAAATGCATGACTTTTTGGGACTCATAGCTACTGTATTGTAACAACCCATTACTGCCACTGCTGGGCTCAGGTCTTCTCCGAAGAAGTACTACGCATAGTCCACCACGCTTGTCCAATGCGGATTGCGGACTTCACATATCTTCAAAGGATTTGTAGAATCCTATTCCGATATTCACCGTTTTTAGTGGTGATGTGAAAAATTGCACATAAATCTTTTTCACATTAAGATTTAGAGGTGCAAGCCGGCCGGTTTTGAACCCGCGACCTCTCGTATGGAAGGCAACCGTTTTAATCACTGGGCCACCACGAATTATACTTAAAGTAGTGACATCTATTGTCGAATAGCGGAACTTTTTCAATCATTGCGTCAGCATCCAGCAGCCATCTCTTTGTAGGGGCTAACAATTACCGAAATTTTTAAAAAAATATTTCCAAATGTAGATTATTATAGCTTGTTGTTTGTATTATAATTAAACAAGGTACAGAATAATTTTAATAATTTTGTAATATATCAATATTTTCTGTAAAATGACAATTAAACAACAAATTTAAAATTACTTATCTACTGTAATGAAACTATTATTAATATTTTTGCTTTGTCAGAGAAAATTTGAATATCAATAATACGGAATAATTAAAAATTTTACTTAAAACCAAAATTAAAGTATCCCCACCATTTTTAAGTAGGTACCTGCAACAGAGCATTGACTGACTTCACGTGACTTCCAGCGACAAATGACAATCATTCACAGTTTTAGTTAGCAATTCCAAGTCAAAGTCAAATCATTTATTTCAAATTAGCTGGCCCACACAACTTCGTCTGCGTCACATAAGGAAATTTTCTCACCGTTTAAACCTTCCCTGGACTTCTACGAATATTTCAAGATTAAAATAAGCCAAATCGGTTCAGTCGTTCTCGAGATTTAGCGAGACTAACGAACAGCAATTCATTTTTATATAAAAGAAGAGTAGATGTGGACACACATACATTTTGAATGTCAAAAATAAAATCAAAAGTTCTACCACCAGTTCGCTAAAATTACGCCTCCGTCCTGAGAACCGGCGCAAGAAACTCAGCGGGCATGTCTTTTTTTAATTTAATATGTTTTTTTTTTCGCTTCGCAGGATTGTTTAATTGATATCTTTGAGAAGCATTTACTTAGGCGTTTTATCATATTCTTTGCTTATAATATTACCATCGTCAAAAAAATCAAAATTATATAAATTCAATAACTTGCTGTGTTACACAAAAAAAAATCATCCATCAAATATTACCTGACTTAGGCTTCAGGTATCTTATACTAAATCACTTTTTCTTCCAAACATAAAAACGTAGTAGCTATGACTTGTCCTTCTTCAAACGTGGCTTAAAGAAAGTCCTTAAAAGGTAGGCCGTAGGTAGCGGCCCCGCAGTGTCCGCTGACATTGCAGAGGTCCATGAGCAACGGTAACCGCTTACGATCAGGTGGCCCGTTAGCTCGTCTGCCTACAAAGCAAAAAAAATAAATAAAAAAAACTCAAATATTTCAAACATTAAAGACAATCTTAGTACAAAATTCAAAGAATTAGAATAAAATCGATTTCTTATCTAGATCACTTCGAATATTTCTCATAAAAATACCAAATATCTAACACAACAGTATAAAATAGATGACTAGTTCTAGAGAAATTAGTTTCGAACCAAACTCTTTGGATATCACTTAAAAATGTTTATTACAACCAGTATTATTTTAACGCTCGTTAGTGTTAGTAATTGTGAGTATTCTTATTTTAAATCAGTCACTTTTTTACCGACTTTCACAAAGGAGGAGGTTATCTTCTTCTTCTTCTTTTTTTTCTGGACCTCGTCCAAGACTCGGGACGATTCGCCAATGTGAAATGAGACAGATACACGGTTTTTAAGACACTAAGCCAAAGTATTGTACGGTTTCCAGCTTCAGCAGTAGGAAATGCTAATATTTATTATATAATATAATGTTATTAAACTCTATGAAGTATAGTACATAGTGTAAAAAGGTAAAATGAGATGGAAACTACCTTAAAAAATATATTAAAATGTAATATAATAAGATATAATATTTAAAAGGTAAAATAGGAATATAAAATAAATGGTTACTGAAAAAATGTAATGAGTGATGGATACATTAAAGTTTAATATTATTACTTTCTATAAATTTCATGAGTTTATATCTAAAGGTGGAGTTACACAGGGTTAGGAGGAATGCCATATTTACGGGTTCAGGGATATCTTTTGGTAGTTGGTCATAAAATTATCTTAATAGAAAAAAATGTGATCTGTAGATCCTTCCTCCAGACCGCATAACCGCAAGAGGTTATCAATTCGTCTCTATTTTTTAGTTTGATACCTCATACCCTTAATTTGAATGTTGGGTTTGTCTCCGGATTAATTTAGTTTGGGTAAACCGATTCGGATAATTACTTTTTCATACTTTTTTTTTTTTTTTTTTTATAGCCATGTATGCAGACGAGCCAACGGCCCACCTGATAGTAAGTGGTTACCGTCGCTCATGAATCTCTGCAATGTCAGGGGACACTGAGGGGTCGCTACCTACGACCTAACTTTAAGGACCCTCCTCAAGCCTCGTTTGAAGAAGGACAAGTCATATGAAAACTTAAAAGTTAAAGAAGACTCCACGAGGAGTCCCATGTATTTTTCAGATCTACCTTTAAGAATCTTTTTAATTTTATTAATTTAAGGTTCACCCCAAAACGCTGAAGCGTCAACCAAGTCAGATATTGAAGATCGTATTCAAGGGGGGTCGGTCGCAACCCTCCAAGACTTGTCTTACCAGGTTGCTCTGGTCATGAGCTACGGGCTTTCAACCCTATACTGGTGTGGTGCGTCTATGGTGTCAGAAAAACACGTCCTAACAGCAGCACACTGTATCGAAATGTTTAATGTTACTAGCTACTTGTCGGCTAAACCGTAAGTAAGACTTTTTACAAGCGTTATATTAACTTGCACTGGATGTATCTAGGTAAGTTCCGGTGGAATCTTGCAAACTAAATTTGAGAAACTTCCCGTTGTTTTATTGAGCTGACATAATAATATTCCACGTAGATGTATATCGCGTGACAATGCAATAATATGACAAAATGGCACTGATCTGATGATGGATTCGGAAGGTGGTCATTGGAACTCTTGTGCTAAACAAGATAGCCCCGTCGTTTTTGGGCTCGTTTTACTTGTATTAGCTAGCACTCTATAGCTACATGATATGCTACAAAGGTTGTAATTAACATAAATTATTATTTGTTTATGAGACGATCATACAATAAGTTATATTATAATGACCGTAAACAATAAATCTACACTATAAATAATTATAATTAGCTGACCCGCGAAACTTCGTCTACCTCACGAATGGAATGAATTCTGTTAGTCCAGAGCAATGTCGACGACATCACATCAAAAATCGCTAAAATTATCAGTGTTTCTGTACTATATCATGCATGTATTATATACATAAACCTTCCTCTTGAATCACTCTATCTACCAAAATCCGTTGCGTAGTTTTAAAGATTTAAGCATGCAAAAATTTACAAACATATTAAAAATTTAGATGTCCGTTTAGTCCCGCTACTCAGTATCTAGGTCTTTTTTTGTCCAGTTCGATCTGGGGTTTATCAGGAGAACTATGGACCAAGTTTTCAGCTTGCCTCATACAGGGTGGATCTGTAACTTTGGACAATCTGACGTGAGGTGAATGACCTGTCGAAATACAACATAGAACCATTTTTATTTTTTGGATCGGTTAAACTTTATTTTCTGAAATTGTATGGAAAACGTACGACTATCGTTGCGGACTTCCAAACTATGATGAATTTTGTTTCATCCAATTCATAAAATAAGAGTGGTTCTAAGTTTTGTTTCGACAGGACATTCACCTCACGCCAGATTGTCCAAAGTTACAGATCCACCCTGTATACTCAAAAATTGCCGCCAACTATCGGGTCACAATACTTAAATCTCTTTGGTTTTCTAGGTCTCTCCAAGGCCGATACGGTTCTCTAGCTTGGCGTACAGGAAAGCAAATAAGATTCGAATCTCATGCCATCCATCCACGTTATGACGGAATCATGATCAAGTATGATATCGGCGTGTTAACAGTGCAGGGTAAAATACAATTTACTGACCAAATCAAACCAGTGCCCATTAGTTACGACCACGTGAACCCTGGTGATCAGTTGCTCCTCACTGGATGGGGCAGGACCGCGGTAAGTGGTGATTTCTGACACTCTTTACAAACTTTATAAGGGGTGGGCCATATAAAGTTTGCATTTTCCAAAAGTTCGACTGTCATGTTAGCTGTGTGGCATGTTGCGCCATCCTGTTGAAACCAAATGTCGTCCATGTCATACTCTTCAACTTTTGGAAACAAAAATTCGTTGATCATGGTACGGTAACGCTCGCCATTGACCGTAACGGCGGCTCCTTGCTCATTTTCCAATGATGGCGCCGGACCAAAACCCACACCAAACCGTAACTCTCTGTGGGTGCATTGGCTTCTCAATGATGACATGTGGATTTTCCGACCCCCAGATGTGACAATTTTGCTTATTGACATAGCCTCCGAGGTGAAAATGGGCTTCATCTGAAAAGACGATTTTTCGGTAAAAATGATCATTTTCGGCCAAACGATCTTCTGCCCATTGAGCGAACCGAAAACGTCCCATTTCGTAAATGTCAAATCTTTAACTAAATTATTAACACAAATTGAATGACATTTGAGCTGTCATTCTCTAAATAAACAGTAGTTCAAAATGCAATCGTTAGATTGGCCCACCCTATATTAACTTGCACTAGATATAAGTTGGGGTGGAATCTTGCAAGCTAAATTTGACAACCTTCCCGGTTTCCGGTTGAGCTGACATTTTGCACGCAGATATAGGGGAACAGAGGGTAATGAGAGCCAGGGAGTAGGAGCGGTGCGTCTAGAGACAAAAATATAGGTCGTATTCATGTTATGACAAAATGCCACTGATCTGATGATGGATTCGGAAGGTGTTCATACCTCACCTCCGCCACACCCAGCTGCCGAGCGACAATCGTTTTGCAATAATTTTAGATACATTTTAGTTGCGTTTATTAAAACTTTATACCATGTTCTTTGGTTACATTGTATTTGGTCGTATATGATCGTCAACTATCATGATCTTCAATACTTACCATCATTGACAAAATCACTCTGTATATTCTTTAGTCTGCTGAGGAGGGTTCACCTGTTTTAAAACTGTTACATTTAAAAGCTGTTGGACACGAAGAATGTACAAAAATGCATCAGAAAATAGAGATAGACCTTCCAGTCAATGATGAGATAGAAATTTGTGGCTTCCATTCTTACGGAAATGGCGCTTGTAAAGTAAGTACCTTTTACAACCTTTTTTTTAACTTGCACTGGATGTAACTATGTAACTACTAGCTTTTGCCCGCGACTTCGTTCGCGTGGACTTCAGGTTCGTCCCGTCTAGATTATTTTCAAAAATTGTAGCCTATGTGTTATTCTGATGTGTAAGCTATAGTGTGGTAAAGTTTTATTCAAATCCATTAAGAAAGAAAGAAAGAAAAAGCATTTATTCAACACGCACATAGAGGACATTCATATTAATATAACATTTAAACATTACAATACCTATTTAAACAAAAAATATAAAAATAAAGTAAACCGTACAAGACAGAGGCTTGTCCTCAGTGGCGTGCGAATAGGTTTCAGCTCAGCAAAAGCTTATGGTCTCAAAGAAGACCAAAAGCACTGATTTTCAGCTGAAACCTACAAAACCCGATGCCATCTGCCTACAGTTTATCGTATATTATAAATAAATTAGATACAAACTAATAAAAGTTAAGAAAGTGCCTAAAAATAATGTAACATTACAACAAAATAAAAAAAAAACATTGGGTTACTAATAAGAATAAATTTTGAAAAAAAAAAAAAAAAATTAAGTAGTTTTTACGTGAAAGAGTAACAAACATCCATACATCCATACTTACAAACTTTCGCCTTTATAATAGTAGTATGATATAAGTTTGGGTGGAATCTTATAAGCTAAATTTGACAAACTTCCCGGTTTCCGATTGAGCTGACATTTTGCACGCAGATGTATATCGCGTGACAATGCAATAATATAACAAAATGTCGCTGATGGATTCGGAAGGTGGTCATAGGAACTTATTGGACCTATAAATAAATTTATTGGACTTAAACGGTGAGAATTAAAGTATTTGGTTTTCAGGGTGATTCTGGAGGAGCTCTGCTGAAGAACGGTCAGCAGGTTGGTATCGTCTCTTGGGGTGCACCATGTGCCCATGGAGTACCTGATGTCTACTCCAGAATCAGTGGGTTGAAAGATTTCTTGCTACCAATAATTGGAGCGAAATGAAAATAAAATTTACTGAAGTTTTAATGTGTATTTTATTTAAGATCTTATGTGGTTTCGCCAAACGAGAATCTTATGAGATTATCCTTTATGAATAACTAGGTGACCTGCGCAACTTCGTCTGCGTCACAGAGGGATACATAGCCTATAGCCTTCCTCGATAAATGGACTTTCCAACAGTGAAATTTTTTTTCTAATCGGACCAGTAGTTCCTGAGATTAGCGCGTTCAAACAAACAAACAAACAAACTCTGCAGCTTTATAATATTAAAATAAAAAATAAATAAGTATAGAATACAGATTTATATTTTAAAACATATTATTTTTCACTTTTTAATAGTATTTAATTTTTATTTTTGATTTTTTTTTTGTATGGTCTTTGACCGCTAATTTAAAATAGGCATGCAATCGGCACCTGTAATTGTGTCAGCATTAAGTCTATACTGGAAGTCTCTTAATATACCTGTGTTGCATGTTCGGGTGTATAACATGTTGGTGCCCTTTATAAATAAATAAATAGATTTGTTATGCACAAGTAGATATAATTCTATTATTTACACAAGTGCACTTACGATCAAGATTTTGAAGTCTTCTCCAATATGCAGGATACCTCTAGTCGTTTTCCTCTATCGTGTTATGCCAATAATTTTGTGATTAGTTATATTCCTTGTTTTTTTTTGCTTTTGTCTTTCACAAATTTTTGTTTTGATTTTTTTGATTTTGCATGTACTTTGTTGATGCAACCCTTTGTGAAGTCACTGCCAGGTGAGGCTGAAAACCAGCGCTTGGTGTTGGTTGTTGTTAATCTTCAATTAACACCTGGTCCTAGCATTTAGCTGAGTCTCGTCTGGTTTGTGGTGGAACCTATATTATTATATTTTCTTATTTATCACGTGTTCAATTTGTATTTTGTTTTTTACTTAATTTTCTTAAATGTATTACAATGTGTGTGTGTGTGTTTCCACCGCAAATAAAGCAATGTCTATGTCTATGTTAAGTTTAGAGGACAGGACGCGTTCGCGATTGTCGCTTACGTATCGCCACGTCACCCCCGGACGTCGAACCGGCAGCCGTCAGTGAAACGACCACCGGCTCACTCGGTGGACGGGCCAATTAAGGCCCGCCAAGATGGGGCCGTGTGATGTAGGGTCTCCCTCGGCCCAGGCCGGCCCAGGGCCAGCCCGGGTCGGGGAGCACGGCTTGCCATCCCCCGTACAGATGGCACGGAGGGTGCGCGCTGATGCCTAGCGCAGCACCCCTCGGGTCCGATGTTGGTGGACCCGGTACTCTTAGGGGGCCAGATCCCGGGACAACTCCCGAGGCCGACCCCCCGCTCGACGTCAGCGGCGACGGGGTTGGTCGGGGAGGGAAGAGCTCTCCCTCTCCCGCCCCGCCGCCTCCTTCTGCGAGATGGTGGACTCGCAGAAGTCGAGCATAGCTTTCCAGGTCTCGTCGTCGTCGAGCATCGATGCCACGACGCCCGGCAACGACAAGTCCCGCCCTACTTGTGCGACCAGGACACGGCGCTGCTCCTCCCATGCGGGGCAGACAGCGAGCGTATGCTCTGCCGTGTCCAGGTCGCTTGTGCAATGATGGCACCTCGTCGTCGGCTCGACCTGTATCCGGTGCAGGTACTTCCCGAAGCAACCATGCCCGGTCAGCACCTGCACCAGACGAAAGGTGAGACGTCCCTCGCCACGACTCACCCAGTCCTCCAGGACAGGGCGAATCGCCTCGACGGTCCTTAGACCCCAGCTGGGGTTGGCCAAGCGTCTCGACCACGCCTCCAGCACGGACCGCCGAGATTGGGCCTTCCGGTCCCGTACCGCGGCTCTGATGGGACGCACCACACCCAGAGCACGGAGGTCGCAGCGCCAACGATAGTCGTCGGCGAGCGCCTCCGCCTCCAGATCCGATGGTGGCGTCCCCGCCAGCACGCACGCCGCCTCAAAGGAGACGGTGCGGTATCCGCGGATGACCCTGATAGCTACGACGCGCTGCGGCCGGTACAGGAACCGGACAACAGTTGCTGTCCGGTTTCCCGGTCCGGCCCAAACGGGCGCGCCGTACAGGGCCATCGAACGCACCACCCCCGCGTAGAGGCGGCGCACGACACGGTTTGGTCCCCCGAGATTCGGAAGCAGCCGGCTCAGTGCGCCGGCCGTCCTCATCAGTCGGGGGACGAGCTCCGTAAAGTGGGCCCGGAAGGTCCAACGGCTGCCGCTCAGTTTCTTGCCAGTTCTTCTCAGGACAGTGGCTATTTCTTTTTCCGAACTGGTGGTAGCCTTTTGACATCAACAAGCATGAGAATTTCATTAACGTTGAGAATAAATAATTTCATTTCATTTCATTTCGACTAAATTTGTAGAATTTGAACCTTTCATTATAACCTACTAGCTTTTGCCCGCGACTGCGTTCGCGTGGACTTCAGGTTCGTCCCGTCTAGCCCGTCTAGTTCGCGACGTCTATAATATAGTACTATTATACCGCAAAAAATGTGTTTTTTTACGACCTTAGAAACCTCAAAAATTGTAGCCTATGTGTTATTCTGATGTATTTATAAGCTATATGAAAGAGTAACAAACATCCATAATACAAACTTTCGCCTTTATAATATATATTAGATTTCAGTCTTGAAACTATTGGATTATTTTTCAGTAGGGAAATTATCTGATTTGCAACCACTCTTTCGTAGACAGAGCAAGTTGGATTCGAACTACACTAAAACGTACTGCTCACTTTCTACGTCTGGACCTCGGTTGAGGTCAAAACCCGATATGGGGTTACAGCACCTGTCACTTCAAATGAAATTTTCAAGAAATAAGTAGTTCAATGACTGACAAATAATTCAAAACACAACAATAAATCAAAATCAATGCAAAAATTGCTATCTTTTGCGATAACGACCAAAACAGACGCAACCTTGGTTCTACTGCAGTTGAAAGATAAGACTTAAAGAAACATTGAAAAGTGCATTGGCATAAATTTACATGACTCATAGGGGTCAATACTATTATACTTTCATGCATTTTCAACGGGTTCTTACCACGATTTTTAATTCTCTACCCTCTTTCTCGTTCGCTTTTGGGTACCACTGGAACTCGATCTCACATCACGACAAACCACACTCACTGTATCTATAACACTCTCTGAGCATGAACCCGCGAGTGACTGTTGTGTTTAGCATTTGTTTGCTCTTAAATCGACCCGCAGTATCCAGTGTTCTCGTGATCATGACGTTTGCAACAACGTTGAAATATCGAGACAACTCAATTAATAAAATATCGTGGTAAGAACCCGTTGAAAATGCATGAAAATATGATAAAAAACCGCGAGTGTCTGAATAAGTCAATACTATTTCTGATTCTTTTTTCTTTAACCAACCAAAAGGAGGTCAATTCGTCTTATTATAATAATATGGCTTCATAACTTTTTCGCAAGAGTCTTTTAAATTGAAAAGTGGTATTGGCCCACCTCTCACTCCCACCACTGTAACTCCTGTGTAGCCAGGATCAGCGGCGGCGACTATCGTAATGACTCTGATCAGTGAAGCCCAGGAACCCGAGGGAAAGCTAACTTGTCTTGGGCCCCGCAACGAATTTAATCAGAAGATGATAGAAGGAGTAGGAAAAACATGAGTTTCGACTTCCCTTTGAAAAGTGGTAATCGAAATGTGATTTTGTATGAGTAAGAACTAAGACTGGATTTACTCTGGACGTTTTTTGTTGAACGTTAGGTACGTTGTAGTTTGTATGTATGGATGGATGTTAATTACTCTTTCACGTGAAAACTACTGAATGGATTTGAATGAAACTTTACCACAATATAGCTTATACATCAGAATAACACATATGCTACAATTTTTGATAATACGGGACGAACCTGAAGTCCACGCGAACGAAGTCGCGGGCAAAAGCTAGTCAAACTTAATCTGAAAAGGTCAAGGAATACAAGAACTACGAAACGCATAGGATATGTCCAAAAACCAAGACAATTGCTATACCTAGTATTCTTTAGATATTAAGCCTATGGCTGCGGGCAGACGCAATATTATTGATTTCTTTTTGTTTTGAAGTATCTACGTACATAATATTTTGTTGAAATCTTGTAGTTTTTCAATAGAAGTAGTCATCATTTTAAACGTTACGATTAAGACAGTAACCTCTAAAAAAGGCTCCAAAAATTGTCAATATAGCATGTTTGGAAAGCCTATAACATTTTTTTTTTCAGCATCATTCTTGTCCGTCTTCACGTTGTGCTATTTTGAGCCTTAAGTCGCCAGCAAAAAGATTACAATTATTAATCTAAAAATCGAAAAATAGATTTAAAATGTCGATTGTTTTCTTCGTCTGGATCATTGAACTGTGCATTTCTTTAATTGTTTATTAATTCTAAGGTTAAATTTACTTATTATCTCTAATTTTCATATAAATACTTGGGTTTGTATGCATTTAGTCACAGTACGATTTGTGCAAAGAAACAAGATGTTTGTGACAAGTTTAATAAGTTTGATCATCGTTGGGTTGGGCCATGGTAAGTGAAGTTAAACGACATCGTGTATTAGGACCTTCACTAGTGATCAGTAATTGCAATTCCAAGCATTTTAGGAGATGAGAATAAAGAATTTCAAAATGGAAATTCATTTAAAGAGACTTCGAAGTTTTTGAGCTTTTGGACCACCTGATCGTAAGTGAATACAGTTGCTCATTCTCAGGGTACTACAACCTTTAAGCATTCTTTCAATCGTTTGAAGAAGGACAAGTAATGTGCCACTATGTCTGTGCTTTATCATTGCAGAGGTCGAAGAGAGTCGTTTTAAATCATTTTCCGGTATGGATAGTTAGGCTGTCTGTTTATCAGGCTTTAAGAAAGGCCCATTTCCAAGGATTTCAACAATGACATTGATTTCGAAATAGGAACCAGATTCCACTCAACTTCGATATTTTCCTTAACAAGTTCACTGCGAAACCAATTTTTACATAATAATATATTTACCGTTCACTGCGACACGAGGCGTTATCGGCCAGCACCATGACCAGACGTTAGGCCGACACGTCCATTAGACCCCACCTCCTTTAACAAAGTTATGCTCTTCTTAAAAGGGTTCACGTTTCTTCCGCACCAGAGGAGTATTGCAGGATCATTTAGGTCTCGTTTAGCAGTGCACCTGTAACACATAACTTAGTAATATTTAACCAAACAGGTGTTCCTCTGGAGACTGGCAATTTCGACAGGATCGTTGGAGGAGAAGATGCTCCTAAAGGATATTCTCCGCACATGGTGGCTCTCATCGAAGGCTACTTCTTCAAGTTCCTGATGTGTGGTGGTTCTATAATACAACGTAATCTAATCCTGACTGCTGCTCATTGTATTGACCCTAGCATTCTTCATGGAAAGTTGACAGAGTAAGTGATGGGTAGATCTTTAATGTATTAAGTTGAAGAGTTTGTTTCTTCGCGATGATCTCAGTTACTACTGGTCCGATTTCAAAAATTTACTACAGAAGTTACAGTTTGTTATTATATGTTCAAAAAGTTAGGGATCTGTGTTAAATTTCCAATAATTTAAGCCAGCGTAATAAAATGACCAGAAATAAATCCTTTTGTGGTGTGTGCAAAGTTGCGTGGGTCAGCTAGTACTGGATATTTTGCGAAAACTATATTTTTTAATACAAGTATTACGTACCTACGCCTGTTACCTGTTCAGATTAATAATGTTACTTTAAGTTTAATTTCACTTGCTGATTAGGTACACTTATACACTGTACATTATTCTATCCAATTAAAATTTAGTAATCCCAAAAACTATTGCAGTACCTACCTCCATATTTGATGTTTCTAATAATCTTCTGAATATTGATTTCAAAATCACTAAAAATACTTTTTCAACAGCACATTCCACGCCCGAATCGGCTCCAACCAGTGGAATTCAGGTGGAATCATCATCGAATTCAGGACCTTCAGAAACCACCCTAAATGGGATTTCCAGACCATCAAATACGACGCTGGAGTCATCATCACCAATACCGACATGCCGTTGTCTAAAGAGATCAGGGCAGTTCCCCTGGGCAAGAATTGGGTGGGTGGAGAAGAAAGGGCCTGGGTGACTGGGTGGGGTAATACTGGACCCAGAATGATTGGATCGGGAGTGGTAAGTACAAAAATATCAATATTTCCATGTGTCTCGCACTTTTTTTGAAAATAGTTCATGATGGTCAAGGGCACCAGTTTTTGGGTGTTAAGACACAGTTAAGAACATCTGGGGTCTACATAAAATATGGTTAAAATCGTTTCAACCAAAAATATCTATTCAAAAACACAGTCTCTTTGCTTTCTCAAGTCTTTTATATTTTTTATTAAAAACTTTATACACAAAAGAGTGTATATAGGCGGACTTAAGGCCTTAGACCTCTACCTTATCAAAAGATACGAAATCATCATCAGAAGTGGTCGAAGCGCGTCCTTCCGAGGTCGCGGGTTCAAATGCGGCCGGCTTGTACCTCTAAATCTAAAATGTGAAAAATATTTATGTGCAATTTTTCACAACACCACTGGCTAAAAACGGTGAAGGAAAACATCGTGAGGAAACCTGCATGTTGGAAAAGGGTTCTAAAAATCCTTTGAAGATATGTGAAGTCCCCAATCCGCACTAGGCAAGCGTGGTGGACTATGCCTAATCCCTCTTCTGAGGAGACCTGAGCCCAACAGTGGGCAGTAATGGGTTGGTACAGTACAGTACAGTACATCAGAAGTCATCTCGAGACATCCCCTACTGGACATAAACCCGCCAATAATTTATATGGTCCTGTTTACCTGACCTTCATTCAACATGTTACCTTAATAAGTTTATAAAGTCAAAACTACAGAAATATTTTGTATTTTCCAGTACCTATCACCTACTCCCGATGACCTGCAACTCTTGTACGTAGAGACCATGACACCAGAAAGATGCAGTAAGGAAATGAAGAGGGTTGCGGCTGAATCTTGGTGGGGTTCAGCGCCTGATATCGTTGGTCGTGTGGAGATCTGTACTTTCCACTCTGTGGGCCATGGGATGTGCAATGTGAGATATTCCATTGAATTTAGAATACGTTTTATTATCATGTGGTCTGCTCAATACCGGTCTCTGTACTGGCTTATTCTGCTTAATTTGTCTTGCCTTAGAAATGCCCAAATGTAATCCTACACAAAAATGAAACATAGTTTGAAAGTGAATTTAAATATAACTATTATCTTTTTAACAATTACATTGCTCAAGGCTCGTCAAGAAAACATAGGATAATAGTTATCTTTTTAAAAATTAAAATGCTCAAGGCTCGTCAAAAAAACATAGCAATCTGAGTGTTTAGAGAAAAATATTAACCAGGCATCTCTACTATAGTATACTCAGGTCTCCTCAATGGAGTGGGATCAGGCATAGTCAATGCAGATTTGGGATTTCACATAGTTAATAGGTATCTCCGAAAGATTCTTAGAATCCTTTTCCAATGTGCAGGTTAACTTACAATGTTTTTCTTTATCGTTTCTGTCAGTGGTGTTGTGATAAATTGCACATAAATCTTTTTTCAAATTAAGATTTGGACGTTTAAGCGGGCTGTTTTTGCTATCACCTCCCAAATAGAAGCGCTACAAGTCAATAAATTATACCTGCTTTTGTGTTCTTTACAGGGAGACTCAGGCAGTGCCTTAGTGATCGAAAGAGATGGAGTACAGGTTGGACTTGTCTCCTGGGGCTTACCTTGCGCTATCGGTGCGCCGGATGTACACACAAGGATCACTGGCATCAGGGACTTTCTGGACGTAGTTATGAGCGAACGCTTTTAAGATTAAGTTGTGGATAAGTAGAATAATAATGATGATAGATTTTTTGTTTTTGTTATGATTTATTGTTTGGTTTAGTTAATAAATACTGTTTGAACTGCAATTAGAGAAATTGTTTACTGTTTTCTGGATTCCAACCCTTTTCAATCTTTGACAGCTACAAAAATTAACCAAAGGTTAACTACTCTTATTCAGATAAATAGATTTTAATAGATAAATGTATTTATAGGTAGTTTGATAGATTAGTAATAGGAATCACAAAATATTAGCAATTAATCAATAGAACACTCAAAATGAAACCAAAGTGCACTTCAAAACATGGTCTTAAAACTCTAAACTATGTTCTGTTCCAAAAAGGAGCGGTAGGTACTGATTCTAACGAACATGTCAGGAGCCCCTTGAGCGTACGGGAAGCCCCAGGACACGATGCCAACTTGCTGGCCATTGTCAACACGAGTCAAAGCTCCGCCACTGTCACCCTGGAAAAAAATAAGACAGAGTTAAGCTTTGAAATAAAATGCTAATAGGTATGGCATTTCCTGTTTTATGTTCTTTGTTTTTCTACAAACAAGGCTTGATGTACTGTACTGTACTGTAACAACCCATTACTGCCCACTGCTGAGCTCAGGTCTCCTCCGAAGAGGGGTTAGGCATAGTCCACCACGCTTGCCTAATGCGGATTGGGGACTTCACATATCTTCATAGATTTTTAGAACCCTTTTCCGATATGCAGGTTTCCTCACGATGTTTTCCTTCACCGTTTTTAGCCAGTGGTGTTGTGAAAAATTGCAAAAGGCTTGATGATAATAAATATATTATAGAAACAGATTGATGAGTCGAAGACCATAGAAAATCACGAGGAAGTGAAATTCAACTCGACGCAGTGGCTTCCTACTCTGTGAGCTAGATCGACGACTTGATTGAAATTTAGGAAAACTACCTACTAGTTGTGGAGACTGCAATATCGAATAATGTCTACGCTAATAATATTGCAAAGCGGTACACCTTACCGTGTTGTATTAAATTATCTCTACTGAACTGATTTAACTCATTAATACTGTTACGAGAATAGTTGAGATGCATTACGGGATGTTTACCTGCAGCCGACACAAACAATACAATATCGGTTCCCACGAAAACAAAGGCGGTTTACTAATACTGTGTAGATTATTCTGGGCTATTTATTTGCAGTGAACATTTTTGTTTGTAACGCCTTCAACTTTCGAAGCTTCCTGGCTCACAATATAAATATCGGGGCGGTCCCTCGAGGAGGCAGTCTTTCATCAGATACAGTGCGATCAAAACAAGCAATCAGTGCTAAGTGCTAAGTGACTGTGTGTGTTGCGATTAGTGTGTAAGTACACTTTGTGTGTAGTTGCAATAAAGTGAGTTAATATTGAGAGCGCATTGTTTGCATTTATCCCGTCCCCAAGCCCGTAACAATACTTAGGTTATTTGAAAGTATCGTAGGCTACACTTTTGAGTTGTCTAAACCAAGTCGACTTTGGAAAATCCAGTTCTTTAGTATATTGATTAAAATACGTACATTGCAAATACCAGTTCCAATACCGTGGAAAGTACAAAGTTCCATGATAGGGTCCACGTGAGGTGCCCACGTGACAAAGTCAATGGCAGCTTGGATTGCAGCCCTCACACAAGCCTGGCCTTCAATTGTTGTCTTGTCAATCACTAGGAGTTCTTCGGAAAGGGGTTCGCGATGCTGAAATCAAAATTGGACAAAATGTTAAATGTGCAAGTTAAAGTGTTCATGAGCAGAATGTTTCCATTTTGTCCATGTCCACGGTTTTCATATCAAAGCTTCCACTATGTGGCTTCAAACAAGGCTTAAAAGAGCCATCAGGAGTATCTATCGTAGGCAGCTACTATTAAAGAACGTCTGTGCATGAAAGCCAGCTATAAGGTCAATGATTACTTGCACGATTGCACAAAGAAAGAAAGAAAAAGAAAGAAAAAAATAAAATAAATATGCTCATAAAAGAAAAAAGACATGCCCGCTGAGTTTCTTGCCAGTTTTTCTCAGGACGGTGGCTATAATTATTTTTTTGTGTCCCAACTGGTGGTAGCTTTTAACTTTTGACGTCAACAAGAATGAGTACGTCATCAATGTTGAAAATAAACTATTTTATTTCAGCAGCCCAGCAATATCTTCTGACATTACAGAAAACCTTAAGCTATGATTATCTGATCAAGCTTCCATAATTTTAATCCGCAAACTTCAGCACAGAAGTCTTCAGTAACGGGTTGATAAATTTTTGACCGCCTTCTCAAAAGGAAAGAGGTTATTAATTTGTCTGTATTTTTTTCTGACAGACTGGACAGTTCTTATTTCAGATGAAAGGTGATAATCATCGTGGGGTTCCATTTAGTTTTAAAGATTGAATGAGTACTTTTAGATCTATGTTTAAATAAGTATTAGCTGACAAGATTTCACCATTTCCAGTGCGTGTTTACACGTATTTTCTTCTAGAAAAACCGATTTCTATTTTTTTTCATGGTAGTACTCATATAAAGATAAAGATCTGACAAGCAGTTTTTGTGCCATTCTCCTGCATCCTGTACCAACCCATTACAGCCCACTGTTGGGCTCAGGTCTCCTCAGATGAGGGATTAGGCATAGTCCACCACGCTTGCCCAGTGCGGATTGGGGACTTCACATATCTTCAAAGGATTTTTAAAACCCTTTTCCGATATGCAGGTTTCCTCACGATGTTTTCCTTCACCGTTTTTAGCCAGTGGTGTTGTGAAAAATTGTACATAAATCTTTTTCACATTTAGATTTAGAGGTACAAGCCGGATTTGAACCCGCGACCTCCTGTTCGGAAGGACGCGCTTCGACCACTCGGCCATCACGACTTTTGTGCCATTATAAAAAATGTAAGTCAGTCGTTTTAATCCTTGTAAGAAAATATTAATCCAGTGCAATTTACTTACACCAATTCTGCCCCAACCAGCCACTCTAACTCGAACACCACTCGCCACGAAATTGTAGTTCAGTCTTATAGGACGAATGATGGAAGACAGTCGAACTTCTTCATCAGTTATCAGAAGGCTTATGTCATTCTTCACGTAGATGATGTCGAAGCCAGGGTGGGTCACGTTTCTTGCGACTGTGTAGTCTATTCCTCCTGAAGTCCACTTGTTGGTACCAAGGGTGACTCGGAGTGTGCTGTGGATGTTTCAGATATTGTTGGTCTGTGATTGTTATTTTGAGGTGGTATGTATACTAGATTTTGTCGGAGGTAGGGCAAAAAACTTACGATGAATTTAGTGTTTACATTTTTGCCCTCAAATAATAGTGACTTTACTATGAAACATTTGAAAACATTTGATAATTAATCCGTGGGAGAAAACCAATATACATACATGATTTACTCACAATTTCATTCAAAATAAACATGGAAAAGGAAAATAAACTAAAAGGCCTACATCAACAACGCCCGATTAAAAATAATAGTTCCTAATAGTAATTATTAAGCAATATATTTTTGGATTGATTGACTTACCTTACCAACACCCCTCCGGAAAAGACAGCACCAACACAATGTCCAGCGGTGAGGATAGTGTAAGTTGTCAGCAATGAGCCTCCGCAAACCAAAGCCCTGAACCTTCCACTGGTCAAAAATGCCATGTGAGGGTGACTGCCTGGAGCTGCCACAGTGCCTCCGACAATACGAGCATCTTGATCAACATGGTCGAAGAATCTGGACAAGTCTTTTGTTGGTAGTGCTAAAAAAAGGTAGTGATTAACTTTCCATTGTACATATATTACAAACTTTATATTAACTTGCACTGGATGTCACTATGTGTTGCGGATTCTAACTATCAAGATTGATATGTAATTAAATTCGGATTGCGATTAATATTTAATTTATTTATAACTTTTCAATTTTCACTTTTTTCATTTTTGGCGGCAATTTTCGCTCTTCTTTTTTCATGGCAACGGCAACACACTCGTTATGCCAAACACAACTAAATAGTTTTTATATAAAATAAACATGCTCCAACACTATGTACTATGTAAGTTCGGGTGGAATCTTGCGAGTTAAATTTGAAAAACTTCCCGTTGTTTAATTGAGCTGAAATTTTGCACGCAGATGTATATCGCGTGACAATGCAATAATATGGTGCTATGGAGATGATCTGATGATGGAGTCGGAAGGTGGTCATAGGAACTCTTGTACTAAACAGGATAGACTCTTGTTTAGGCTCGTTTTACTTGTCTTGGCTAGCACTCTACTGATACATGATATTTAGGATCTTAAAAGTTTTAAAATTATTTTCTAGGGATCTGAGGGCTAGTTGTAGTGTTGTAGTGTAATGTAGTTATTAATCATAAAATGTCAAGACATCGTCTTAAAGGCATGGGATATCTGAAGTTAACAGTTCACATTTGGCAAGTACCATAAATGTCTGCTACAGTCAGGCAGACTACTAAAGACAGTGGCTGATTTGATATACAACTGAGTCTGTATTGTATAGTATAAGGATCTTTTTGAACTTAAAAAAATCAGCACCAAACATTATAATAAATCATAATAATATTTTGAAGAAGAATCTTTTCTAGGTTATGTTATCAAATTAGATCTGAAAAATTTAGTGACTTACCGAAAGTCGTTGCAAAAATCGCAATGAAAACAATTACAAAAGGTTTATCCATAATGTCGTATATAAAACTAAATTGCACAGTAAAATTTTCCTTGCTTTTTTCTTTAAAATTCGGTTAATCTCACCAATTACAGGAAAAAACAGATTTATTTCTCAAGATAATTCAATAGATAAATACGATTAGATTTAGCTAATTATCTTTTCATTTAGATTGAGCGTAAAAATCGGATTAGTACGTCATAATTCGCGTTTCCGATTACTTACTTAGAATATTTCAAATTAAAAAAAAAACATATAAATAATTTCATTATCGAAAGATACACTGCGCTTGCCTTGATGCGGGCACCACTCCAGAACCACCAGTGTGGGACGACCTGCAAGGTGGACGGATGATCTTGTTAAGATCGCAGGAACACGCTGGATGCAGGCCGCTACCAACCGGTCGCATTGGAAATCCTTGGGGGAGGCCTATGTCCAGCAGTGGACGTCTACAGGCTGATAATGATGATGATTGAAAGATACAATGATGAATCTGGAGCGCAGGACCGTTGGCGAGGTTTGGGGTACGCCTATATCTAGTAGCGGATGTCTATAGGCTGATGATGATGATGAATTTCATTAATACTTAATATCTTCAGCCCATAGAACGGTTAGAATGGTTGATCTCCTCTAAGATTCATTGCATTATGATTATAGCGAATACAAAATATCGTAATCTTTCTTATATATAAAAATAAACTGCTGTTCGTTAGTCTCGTTAAAACTCGAGAACGACTGAACCGATTTAGCTTATTTTAATCTTGAAATATTCGTAGAAGTACAGGGAAGGTTTGAACGGCGAGAAAATTTCCTTATGTGACGCAGACGAAGTTGTGTGGGCCAACTAGTTTGATATAAAATAAATCCTTGTTAGTATTACTGGTTAAAGCTACCACACTGTATAATTCATTTAAATCTAATCACACTTTTTTTGGACAAGAAATCTTCGAACTTCCGGCTGAGGTCAAAAACCAGGACGAGACTGTAGATGGCTTACGTATCGCCCCGTTACCCCTGACAAAAACACCTAGTGAGTACTTCAGTGAATTATCATGGTTACCTTTTGAAGATTCAGTAGGATAGATATCTTTATCATTACTCATAAAAAAATTATCATAAAAAAAAATAAAAAAAATAGGTGTATGTTGTTACACAAGAATCACTTTAATAAATGTGTTAATGTGTTATAAATTGTATGAACTGTGATCCCACTACGACAGTATAATAATATGTTTACTAACACCTATGGACTTACTGTATGGTCTGATTTTAATAAATAAATAAAATAAAATTACGTCTAGTTCTACTTTCTATAATCTAGTGATTGAAACTAGCTTCTGTATTTGAAATTTCTACCTTGGATTCTGGCTTAAAAAGTACTCCTCCTTTTATTGAAATAACAGGTAAATGAGTAAACGATTATTTGTTAGTAATTTATTCATTTAAGACACTAGTAGCAAATCCACTCGTCTGTGTTTATCAAGTTTTTTATTAGTGCCATTTATTTATTTATTTAGCCTATAAAATACAAAATTAAGGGTTAAAGTCGAAGATTAGAAGTTATAAAAAAAAATAGTAGAAATTAACAATATTTACGATTACAGTATGTCCCTCAATTCGTAATGCCTTGTAGCATAGGCCTCCTCCAACTGCCTCCACTGTTGTCTGGCCAAAGCAACCCGTGTCCAAAGCGGTCCCAAGGTTAAGCGAAGATCATCATTAGTGCCATTTACGTTATTAAATGCAAAACAAATGTCATTTTGGTTCTGTTGGGTTGTTAAATAACACTTCCTTGAACACTTATAATTAAACTAGCTGACCTACACAACTTCGTCTACGTCACGAATGGAGAATTCAGTTAGTGCAGAGCAGACCTTATTTACGACATCACATCAAAAGCCGCAAAAAATATCAGTGTTTTATCTCATGATTGTATTTTACATAAACCTTCTTCTTGAAACACTCTATCTACTAAGAAATCGCACCAAAATCTGTTGCGTTTAAATTATAATTAATCATAAGGGGTGGGCCATATAAAGTTTGCATTTTTCAAAAGTTCGACTGTCATGTTGGCTGTGTGGCATGTTGCGCCATCCTGTTGAAACCAAATGTGAAAATTCGTTGAGCATGGCACGGTAACGCTCGCCATTGACCGTTACAGCGGTTCCTTGCTCATTTTCCAATGATGCCGCCGGACCAAAACCAACACCAAAACGTAACTTTGTGGGTGCATTGGCTTCTCAATGGTGACGTGTGGATTTTCCGACCCCCAGATGCGACAATTTTGCTTATTGACATAGCCTCCAAGGTGAAAATGGGCTTCATCTGACACATACACACATTTCTTACAGAAGACTCATCACTTTGGAAGTAACTTTTCAATATTTCCCAATTTTGTTGAAGCGTGTAGCATCCCATTTCGTAAATTTCATTCCTTTAACTAAATTATGAACACAAATTGAATGACATTTGAGCTGTCACTCTCTAAATAAACAGTAGTTCAAAATGCAAACGTTAGATTGCCCACCCTATACATAGAGATATAGGGACAGAGAAAGCGATTTTATTTTATACTATGTAGTCAACCAAATGAAACAAGATGTACAATTAAATATTTATTTACAAAGTTAATATCATATATCCTTAGACAATGCTCCTCTCCAGCCAAAGTTGGAAAGCGCTGACCCTGACGAACATATCAGGAGCACCACGAGCGCAAGGGAAGCCCCAGGACACGATACCGACTTGCTGGCCATTGTCAACACGGGCCAAAGCGCTGCCACTGTCACCCTGGAGAAAAAGTAAACTGAATATAAATCATTGAGCAATTTCGGGAAAGAATTTCAGATTAAAGTTTGGATGTAAAATAATTGAATAATGATAAATTGGATTCATTCAAGGATAAAGGCTAACTGGCTTTTATTGAACTGGAAAACTAGGTAACTGATGTTAAGATTGTGTCATTTGGACCACAATATTTTATAGTTCTTCGTTTAATATGATTTCTAGACTCTAGAGCTTAAATTCTTCCTCTGCAAAGTGTCGCTGTTTTACCAGTAATGTTCAAATTACAATTAAAAATTAGAACATTAATTTGACTTTAATTTACCAACTAAGATTGCGTCTTTGAGTAATTTTGAAGAAGAATTGGGTTATTAAGGTTTTGAATGAAGATAAATTCGATAATTCTTTTAACGAAGGCTGAAAGAGATTCTGGAGAACTAGGTAACTGATGTTATGATTGTGTCATTTGGACCTGTAAGTGTGTAAGATCTATCGGATCAGTTACAATATTTTATAGTTCTAACTTTTCTTTAATAAAAGGATAGGTAGTTCTATACTTTTGAATCTTATTTATTCTAAAGCTGATATTTACATCTGCAAAGCGCGTCGTTGTTCTACCAATTATGTTCAAATTATATTCAAAAAGTGGTTTTGCTCGACTCCAAAATCTTTACATATCTGAATATTAAATGTGATAAATTCATTCTACTTACATTGCAAGTACCAGTTCCTTCGGCGTGGAAGGTGCAGAGTTCAATGTGGGGCTCAACTGGAGGAGCCCTCATGTTCAAGTCGATGGAAGCTTGTTCTACAGCGGCTACGCAGGCCTGACCTCCAATGGTATTGACGTTGATCTCCAAGAGGCTGGGAGAGAGAGCACCACCGGCCTGTGATAAAAATCGTACAACTTTAGAACATTAATGAATAACCCAAGTACATGAGCGAAAGATTGATCAATGAATACAATGTCAATGGAAAAGCAGTTTGTACAAAATTCTCGCAAGCCTATAAAATTGTAGAGTAGATTTTACGAAATGAACTACATAATCTAGAAAAAAAAAAGTGGGCTACCAGGTCGTAACTTTGGTTAGTCTCTTTTGGAATCTCTGAAATGTCAGGAGACCGCTACCTGTCTATTCATGATGATTCTCTTCAAGTTTTATTTGAATAAAAATAATTCCTAGATATTGGAAAGATAGCATGGTAAGAAATAAATCCCTAAATCATTGAAAAATCTCATAAATAACTATGGACATATTTAAATCCTAAACAATAAAACTCACCCTAATTCTTCCCCATCCAGCAACCCTGACAGGAACTCCACCACCGACGTAGCTGTAGCTCAAAGAGATGGGTCTGATGCGGTCATTGAAGTTGATGTTGTTAGCGGTGATGAGGACTCCCAAGTCGTTCTTGATGGTGTTGTGGACGTAGTTAGGGTGGGTGACGTTTCTGGAGACGGCGAGGAGAGTACCGCCGGAGTTCCATTGGTTTGTTCCGACTGTGAGGCGGAGGTTGCTGAAGAAAAGAAAGATTTTGAAACAATGTACAATCAGCCTTAATGCTAAAATTATAAAAGTGAAATTTGCTTGCACTTCAATTTGTGAATGTTTTGTATTAAAATGGGTAAGAAATGTAACTTGTGCTCACTCTTATATGGGAGACAATTACCTAAATTAAATTAAGTCGTGGTGACCGAGTGGTCGAAGTGCTTCCTTCCGAACGGGAGGTCGCGGGTTCAAATCCGGCCGGCTTGTACCTCTAAATCTAAATTGTGAAAAAGATTCATGTGCAATTTTTCACAACACCACTGGCTAAAAACGGTGAAGGAAAACATCGTGAGGAAACCTGCATGTCGGAAAAGGGTTCTAAAAAATCCTTTGAAGATATGAGAAGTCCCCAATCCGCACTGGGCAAGCGTGGTAGACCCGAGCCCAACAGTGGGCAGTTATTGGTTGATACAGAAGAAATTACCAAAGATGATGTTTGTTGATAGACAGAGAGGCAAATTTCGAAAAGTTTATGGAGAAAAGGTACCTTTTAAAACTCCTTAGCAAATAAAAAAACTAGAATTATTTCAAAAAAATAGTGCAAAATGAACTTTTAGTAGATTTAAATCTAAGTCTTTTATCGTTTATACTTTAACTTATCATCACAAGTAAATTAAAGGATTATACCTAGTATTAATATAATTAATCCATTGGTGATAAGGTTTATTTTATCTAAATTTACAAAATCCATTAATTTTAACAATCACTCGTGCTATCAGGATCACGTGAATTCACGTACGTACGTTACAAAACATGTTTCAAAGTCATAGTCATCTTTTTACAAGCCTTATAACTTGCACTGCACAATGTAAGTTCAGATGGAATCTTGCAAGCTAAATTTGACAAACTTCCTGGTTTCCGATTAAGCTGACATTTGCAAGCAGATATATATCGCGTGACAGTGCAATAAAATAACAAAATAGCGCTGATCTGATGATGGATTCAGAAGGTGGTTACAGGAACTCTTGTGATAAACAAGATAGACCCGTGTTTTGGTTCGTTCTACTTGTATTAGCAAACTTACTCTAATGCTACATCATATCCAGAATCTTAGAAGCTTGTACTTAAAAACTTTTCTTCAAATGAAATTACTTAGATTTAATAAAATTTGAGATCAATTCAAGTAGTTACTAAACTTCTAGTTGATTTAAATGACAGCATCATTACTTTTGTTTTTGTTTTTGATTTGAGAAATCGCTGTTGGCCCTCAGGCCTTTACAGCTTCACCATGATGGGGTGCGAGCTCAGGAGGGGCTCGGCTGAGTATATATATACAGGGTGGCGCAATAGAACGTGCATTTTTAAAATAATTATTAAAAAATAAATACAAAAGGTATAGTTAAAATAAAACTAAGCAATTATTAAGTGATAACTGAAGTTTATTTTTTAAAAATAACATCATCTAAATGATGACCCTCTCTACGTTGGCACTCCTCTAACCGCAAACGGAAATTACCGAAAACTTTCTTAAGTAGTGCTGGTGTGATTGCTGCCATTTCACCACGAATATTCTCCTTGAGCTGACTGATGTTTCTCGGATTATTGGTGTAGACTTTGTGTTTGAGGTATCCCCACAAAAAAAAGTCAGGAGGCGTCAATTCTGGACTGCGCGGAGGCCATGGGATATCACCTCTTTTCGAAATCAGTTTGCCAGGGAACATCTGCTTCACAACCGCCATGGAGTCATTTGATGTGTGACTGGTAGCTCCGTCTTGTTGGAACCAAGTCCTAGAGTTCTTTATTCTTGAATTTTCAAGTTCTGGGGCCAAAAAACCTTCCAACATCGCAACATAGCGTTCGGTATTAACAGTGATGTTTTGCCCCCGTGCGTTTTCAAAAAAATAAGGACCAATTATTCCTTTGGCAGATATTGCGGCCCAAACTGTCACTTTAGGGCTATGTAACGGTTTTTGATGTTTGAGTCTGGGATTTTCACTATTCCAATAACGACAATTTTGGCGGTTTACGAACCCATTCATATGAAAATGTGCCTCATCAGAGAAAAGGATGTTTTCAAAATTTGAAAACCGATTGAGCATTTCATTAGCAAATGTGAGCCGTGCTATGAAGTCAGAGTCTTTCAATTCTTGAGTTAATTGCAGCTTGTATGGATGCAATTTAAGATCCAAGTTTAAAATTCGTTGCAAACTTCGTCGCGATATGTTTAGGACAGACGATCTCTTGCGAGTAGACATTTGTGGATCTTGTCGTACCGACTGCTTAACACTCTCAATATTGTCTTCGGTCCTAGATGTGCGTGGACGACCTTTCGCGTGTGGTTTAAACGTCGATCCAGTCTCTTCAAAACGCTTTATCCAGATTTTAATTAAATTAGCACTCGGAGCCTCCCTAATTTGCCGTACACCATACTCAGAACAAAATAGTCGCCTGACAACTACGTACGAACGAGAGTTTTCGTAAAATGCGCGCACGCAAAATGCGCGACGCTTCCCGTCGAAGTGACTCATAGTGACTAAAACTTTATGAACCGCGCTACCCAACGATATCGGTCTCCCCCCGCCCACGCCCCTTCTACCCCGCAAAAAAAGATGATGCAATATGCACGTTCTATTGCGCCACCCTGTATATAGGATGGAAATACTAACAGTTGCCCGAAGTCAACTTATTAGTGCATCATGAATTTACTACTACTACTGGTTCGGAACGCGACCCAACTGAGAAGAACCAGCAAGAAACTCAGAGGGTAAGCATCATTACGACAGCAATATGAACTCACCCAGACAAGCTTCCGAACGAGAACACAGCAACGATGCAATGGGCAGCAGTGAGGACAGTGCGGGCGGTCAGCACTGATCCTCCGCAGACGAAGTTTCTGATGAAGAGACCATTGGTCATTCCAACCATGTGAGGGTGGCTTCCCACAGCAGCAGGGGTGCCTCCCACGATACGGGCGTCACGGTCAACATGCTCGTAGAAGATGGACATGTCATCTTCGGGCTTGGGCAGAGCTAGAAATTGAGAAATAATGAGATTCTACTTTAATTCGAATTCCTACTGGTATTCTTTCAATCGTAAATATACTATTAATGGGCCAAAGTTTCAAATAAATAATTTGGTTATAGATAATATCATCAACCATCAGCCAGTAGCCATTTTCATTGATGATAATTGACGAAAAAGCAAGCAAACCAGCTATTGTAGGTAGGACACAGTAATCGCTACTTATACCTTTACCTATCCTATACCCATAGAATTATTACCTATATCTGGAATCAACATCATGAACAAAAGAATGAAGCCAATTTAAAGTGCACCGATTGCGCGTAACAACACGATATTCTGGCGTTAGTGTACCGATGACACTCAATTCGCTTAACACACTAATAAAATATTACATACACATAAGTTCTTTAAAATTTCACTTTGTTATTTATGATGTTCAATCAAAATATCGTGTTGTTACGCGCGATCGGTGCTTTAAATTGCCTTCATTCTGTTGTTCATGATGTTGATTCCAGATGTAATAATTCTATGCCTATACCATAGTGAAGCATAATAACTTTTTTAATATCATCTTCTAGTTCAAAACTGAGAAAATGAATGATAAATTGAGAGTTTTACAAAGAACCTTCAGTAAGAGTGAGTTGGAATAAATACATATATTATGCACATATACTGTGTGACGGAAACATCAATGAAGAAGTGCGGAGTTTAGATTGTTTACTATATTTTACTATTAAATGATAGAAATCTATTGATTAGATACTTGATAGTGATTGGAAGTATTTCACAATGAAGTTGTGAAATCTGTACAAGTGCATTCATTGAAAATATTTATCTTGAAAATATTTAATTTTGTCAGTGGGACTGAAAATCAATGCTGTTGCCAACATTGCATTTAAATTTATACTGATACAAACAAGATACTTAGTTTCAATTGCTCTGTGTTATGCCGTATATATTGGCATGCCAACTTCCAATGTACGCAAATGGCAACTGGTAGGCCAACTGTCTAACGGTATTTCACATAGTTTCAATGACAGCCAATGCGTCCAAATCTACGTTTACATGTTGATCGGCCATCACCGTCATTTGTTTTTGTGTTTTGGACGTTGGCGAGCCAATTTGGAAACGCGGCAATAAACATATTTGTTTTATTAACAAATAAAGTATTTAATTATATTTATATTTTTGGTTCAAAATTATTTACAATCTTACTACAAAATACTTTTTTTTCTTAACTCACCCCAAGCTCCAACGAAGAGTGCCACAAAAAGTATTCCGTATTTGACGTCCATGTTGCCCGTTGCCCGTTTCAGAACTCTTGACCAACCGTTCGGACCTTATTTATATTTAGATTATTTCGATTAATTATTATCTTCCAGATAAAAGAACATAAGAAGTCGATAAGTAATCCAATCTGGATGTTGATAAGTTGTGGTTTAATCGCAAAATTGGTCATTTCATAAAAGTTCCACTATTGATTGAGCTAACATGAAGGTGAGGAAAGTTAGAGCTGAGTTGCTTTGGTAAAAAATTTCCTATATTATGATTTGTAAACAGTCATGAAAACTGTTTTAAATTGATTTTTTTATTATCATAATTTCGTATGTTCAAGTCTAACTAATTACCAGACTTGGTAATACTGTACTGTAACAACCCACTACTGCCCACTGTTGAGCTCAGGTCTCCTCAGAAGAGGGATTAGGCATAGTCCACCACGCTTGCCCAGTGCGGATTGGGGACTTCACATATCTTCAAAGGATTTTTAGAATCCTTTTCCGACATGCAGGTTTCCTCACGATGTTTTCCTTCACCGTTTTTAGCCAGTGGTGTTGTGAAAAATTGCACATAAATCTTTTTCACATTTAGATTTAGAGGTACAAGCCGGTTTTGAACCCGCGGCCTCCCGTTCGGAAGGAAGCGCTTCGACCACTCGGCCACCACGACTTCGATAATATTCAGACTTGGTAATATTCATCATCAAATTCGTATTTCAGGAGGACGTTTAAAAAAAAAAAGCTAATTCAGATTAATATTTAAAAATTGTTGAAAGCTACTAACAAATAAATAAAACACAGTGTAGAATTAAGCCTTTATTCACAGTAATATCACAATTTGAATTCCTTAAACAATGCTCCTCTCCAACCATAGGCGGTACGCGCTGACTCTGACGAACATGTCAGGAGCACCAAGAGCACAAGGGAAGCCCCAGGACACGATACCAACTTGCTGGCCATTGTCAGTACGAGCTAAGGCACTACCACTGTCACCCTGGAAGAAAGAAAATCATAATTAAACTCTTAGGCCTGATTTAGATGAAAACATTTTATCGAACGTTCGAGGCGAGAAAATATCTCAAGCAATACTCGCCATAACATAATCGTATCAGAACGTTTAGACACAGGCAAGAATTAAACTCTTGCCTACGAGAATGTCGTACGAGACTCGCTTATGACATTATCGAGGCGAGAATTCCCTGTGTTTGTTAAGATCAGTCGAGATTCTCGTAAGCAAGACAATCGTGGTCTAAACACGATTTCGTCTGACATTTTTCGACTGACATTCGAGTATCGTACAAATCAGTTTGAATCGTTTTCAATGCGAGAATTGCCTTTCGAGTTTACTAGTATGAAAAAATGACAACAACTGTCATAAAACTCGAAATACGATTATTGCTTTGAAATTCTATTAACACAGAGGCAATAATATTCCATGGCAAGACAATTCTCGCCCAAAGTGACGAGCGAGAAGAATGAATGTTTAGATACAAGAAATATTTTATATTCTTTCGATAATCGTATCATCGATGCGAGAAAATGTCATCGTATAAATGACGCTTTATTAAGCTCAGCATAAATAAGGAAATAGCACGAGGATTAATTGTTTCTTTGCCTGCTAATGTTAAAAATATTGTGATAATTTAAATAATACTGAACTTGAGAGTAATTAATATGGAGAGGAGCTGTAAGATTACTTTAATATCTACTACTATATGAATGATATGATCAATAAGATCTGAGTTACTCGATTTTTACCAAAGCGTAGAAAGTTTTTACATTTCAAAATTTCATTCTATTTCACTTCATGAGTAAGCTTTACAATAGAGGAAAAACCACCCTTCATGCACCCTGTCCCATTCGAAATGCTTAAAAGGGAAAATAAAACTTAAAAGGGAGAAAAGTATGACGCAATCACAACTAATTTTTTTACACACACAAATTCGATGTTTGAATAAGCGCGCCAACATTCCTTCTTAATTTTAAAAAGAGTATAATAACAAAGAGGTTTTTAATAAAAAAAAAATATTAAAACTATTTACAGAGGGCGCTATCGTCGTCTGTTCTTTACATTTTAAATGTATAAAATAAATAAAACTGAATCAGTCTCCTACACTATTAATAAATATACTGTAAATCAACTTACATTGCAAGTACCGGTTCCTACGGCGTGGAAAGTACAGAGCTCAATGTGAGGTTCAACTGGAGGTGCCCTCATGTTAAGGTCGATGGCGGCTTGAGCAGCAGCTCTTACACAGGACTGACCGTCAATAGTTCTGATGTTAATCTCCAAAAGGTTAGGTGAGAGTGCAGCACCGGCCTGTAAATTAGATGAGGTTTTATTAAACAATCATTTTCAATAGACGATTTTGACTGTTAACTATTTTATTTCGGCAAAACTCGCTATAAAGATGGGTCCTTTAATGCTACGTAGGTACAGATCTTAATCGAACTATCCTGTGAAAAAATTGTAACTTTTTTCATTTGGTGATGATCAATCACAATTACTGTCAGCCTTCTGTACCAACCCATTACTGCCCACTGTTGGGCTCAGGTCTCCTCAGAAGAGGGATTAGGCATAGTCCACCACGCTTGCCTAATGCGGATTGGGGACTTCACATATCTTCAAAGGATTTTTAGAACCCTTTTCCGATATCATAATTATATATCTGTCAGCCTTATTTCGTGTTATTTTAATCGTACCTATTTATGTCCGTCAGAACTTCGGTGTATTTTATTAGCTGACGTGTAAGAAAATGAACTCACCCTGATTCTTCCCCATCCAGCGACCCTGACAGGAACGCCACCACCAACATAGTTGTAGCTCAAAGTGATGGGCCTGACGCGGTCGTTGAAAGCGATGTTGGTTGCAGTGATGAGGACACCAATGTCATTCTTTATGGTGGCAGATACGTAGTTAGGGTGGGTGACATTTCTGGACACAGCAATGAGAGTACCACCGGAGTTCCACTGGTTTGTACCGACTGTCAGACGGAGATTGCTGTAAGATTAAATAAATAAAGTATTGTTACTTTAATACTATTAAAATTTCTTTATTATAAATCTTAAACTGTCAAAATTTTAAAACAGTTTGTTTATGTCTCAATAAATGCCTGTAAGAACTTCCAATTTTGCTTGTTCCCTCGAAAGGAACTATCCCTATTAATATTATAAAATTATGCGAAAGTAACTCTGCCTGTCTGTCTGTCTTTTACTTTTTCCCGCTAAAGCCTCTTAAGGGGGTCTTCCTATGTGATCGGTTGAAAAAAACGATTTTTTTTTTTTTCATAAATTGCTCCCTTAACATGTCTAGAATACGGTAGTAAAGCGATTTTAGAAAATTCGAAGTCGTTTTAAAGATACAGCAGGTAAAAGAAAGAGCGGTTCGGAGCGCTGAGTTGGCCTGGGCCTATTGTGTACCGTCGGCTTTATAATTGGCCTCCCTTTTATTCATATATCTGTTCTATGGTTCTATTTCTATTTATATATTCTTATACGTTCTATGGTTATAATATTTTACCGAAGTTATTTTAGTCTTGGTTGAACTTCGAAGAGAGCAACAGCTACAAATTATTTGTTGTTGAAATTGCTAGCTACTTAGTAGTTATTATCTTTAATGAAGGTTTTCAAGGTATTTTAAAAGTTATGTCGATTATGGGATGCCCTGTTGGTCGTGAAGCCCAAGCGTATGTTGAGAAACGGGATGAAAAGCGAATCTTACGTTCTGAGCGGCGCGTAAGTGATGTCGTTAAACAAGCCAGGATTGACTCAAGAGCTGAACAATCTGCTTTAAAAGAGTTTCACGAGGAAGAGGAAGGAATACTCTATGGACCAGGCATCGCCGATTGAGAGTAAGTTGACATTTTAATAGTTTTTAACGGACTTGAAACTTTAAACGCGTTTTTCTCAAAACTGTGTTTTTCAAACTTTCCTCCATTGTATCTCAGAAACGGCTGGACCGAATTACTTGAAATTTACAGGGCACACTCAATATATGTAAACGCATGGAATGAACTATTATCAATCGAAAATTTTAAAACTTCGATTTTTTATAGCAAAAAAACAAAAAAAAAAAACGCCTAATTTGCAACTTTTATTTCAATTGTCTATCAAAAATCCATTTTTTTTTATATTCATTTGATTATAGGTCATTCCGTGCTTTTAAGCCTACAAATTAAAACGCCGTTTATTTTTTTTTTTTCAGATAAGCCGATCAGCCGGAATCGTGGAGGAAGTGGGAGCTCTTTTTTTCGAGGCGGGGGTGTTCAGAGCGCTGTAACTCTAGTTTGACTGAATATTTTTAGCTGATTTTTTTTATTTATACTGTCCAAATATGTGTTAATAAATGATAAAAAACTTGAAGCTCTAAATATTTACTGGTCGTAGAAAAAAATCCTAAAATATCCCTAAAAAACAGGCCGTCACATAGGAAGACCCCCTTAACCGATTGTGATGAAATTTGGTACAGACAATCTTTAGATTCTGAGAAGGGACATAGGTTTCCTTTTATTGCGAAAAAAAGGGATGAAGAAAATGGGTTTAGAATTAGGGCTAGTAAAAGAATAATTAATCCTTATCAGAAGTCCAAAGTTTCTCAATGCATTTCAGTAATATCCATTGATAACACTTTTTATTATCTACACTATCTTAAAATCCAGTAGCAATCACACTCGTGCTATCAAAATCCTGTCTGCATTTAAAAATCTCAAGAGTTAACGTCTGTTATTATTATTATCCTAAGTTAATAATTTTCTGCGTATGATTTCATGATATAATTTGCACTTTTCATACCTTGACAAAGATAAAGATGTTTATTGTGAGTTAAATCCATTACACATTTGACAGAAAACTTATAAGTACTAAATACACATAGGATTCAACTTACAGATATGCCTAAAACAAGTTACCAATGATCCTCACACTAGGCAAAGCCTGTATCGTGAGAACCACGCTAAATGAAGTGTTATATAGTGGAAGCTGGGCACAGTTAATCACTAGCAGAGTGACAACATTGCGTGTCTTCGTTGCTCTTTACAATATGAATGAATGTGTATCATCTTCTATTAGTTAACTTTAATTATGAAACTTGACGAATCTCATAGACATTTCTTAAGACTGATATCATTTTACTTCGTAAGTTAATCTTACTATCACATAGACTATTGCTTGTCTTCCTATTTAAAAACTAAAATAACTAGTCAACCTACCCAGAAAGGTTTCCAAATGAGAACACAGCAGCGATACAGTGAGCAGCAGTGAGGACAGTACGAGCGGTCAGCACTGATCCTCCGCAGACGAAGTTTCTGATGAGGAGACCATTGGTCATTCCAACCATGTGAGGGTGAGCTCCTTGAGCAGCAGGGGTGCCTCCCACGATACGGGCATTACGGTCAACATGCTCGAAGAAAATGGACATGTCATCTTCGGGCTTGGGTAGAGCTGAAAGTTGAAGAATGGAGAATTTCTCATTTTAAAATTGAACCTTTTACATACTGTAGGTAACGCTTGTATTCTTGGAATGGTTAATATACTATTTTTGAGCAAGATTTAATATTAAAAAATGTAGTTGCAATACTACTAATGTCTTTGTAATCAACCGATCGTATTCGAAATCTTTGGGGGAGGTCTATGTCCAGCAGTGGACGTTTACAGACTGATAATGATGATGATGAGAATAAAGTAACTACCAAATTTTAATTAATGATGAATCTGGGAAAATGGATCGTAAACTGAGAATTTTACAGAGAACAACTCTTCAGTAAGAATGAGTTGGGGTACAAATATTATGCACATACATGGTGGATCTGTAATTTTGGACAATCTGACGTGGAGTGAATGACCTGTTGTATTAAAACTAGAACCACTTTTATTTTAGGAATTGCATAAAAACATTTTTTCATCATAGTATGGAAGTCCGCAACGATAGTCGTAAGTTTTCCATGCAATGTCAGAAAAAAAAGTTTAAGCGATTCAAAAAATGGTGCTATGTTGTATTTCGGCAGGTCATTCACCCCACGTCAGATTGTCCAAAGTTACAGATCCACCCTGTGTGACGGAAATCTCAATGAACACGATTTTTTTAAGTTGTGAAGTTTAGATTGCTTACTCGTTATTTAATATAGAAACCTTCAGTAGATTACCAAAATAAGAACGATTTGCAAAATACTTAATAGTAATTGGAACTATTTTGCAATGAATTGTGTATAATCTGTATAAGTGCAGTTATAAAAAATATCTTGAGTTTATTTTTCAGTGGAGACTGAAAATCAGCCCCACCAACATTGCATTGATTTAAATATATACTGATACAAACAAGATACTGAGCTTCAATTGCACTGTGTTATGTCGCGAGTCCATTTTGGCACGCCAACATCCAGTGCACGTAAATTACAACTGGTAGGCCAACTGTCTAACGGTGTTTCACAGAGTTTCAATGCCGGCCAATGCATACAAAACGTTTACACGTTCGTCGGCCGTCACCGTCATTATTTTTTTTTTAATGTGTATTGGACGTTGGCTAACCAATATGGAAACGCGGCAATAACAAACATATTTGTTTTATTCACTAATAATGTATTTAAATGTCACTGTCCAAATAAATTGTGGTACAAAATATAATTATAACCGTATTTTATTTTGTGGCAGTCTGTAAAATACTTGCTAGTCTTAACTTACCCCAAGCTCCAACGAAGAGTGCCACAAAAAGTATTCCGTATTTGACGTCCATGTTGCCCGTTGCCCGTTTCAGAACTCTTGACCAACCATCCGGACCTTATTTATATTTAGAATATTTCGATTACTTAATTATTATCTTCCAGATAAAAGAACATAAAAAGTCGATAACATATCCAATTTGGGTGTTGATATCCTGTAGATTAACTCGTTCACTGCTATACGAGGCCTAAATGATCCCTCCTGCATCTTCCCTGCTGCGGAGCGAAGAGCATAACTTTGTTAAAGGAGGTGAGGTGCTATGGGGTATAATAGACCGCGTGTCACCCTAACATCTGGTCGTAGTACGGGCCGATAACACCTCGTGTCACAACGAAAGATAAATATGTAAAAATTGGTTTCGCAACGAACTTGTTAACCGCAAAATGGGTCATTTCATGAAAGTTTTAACTTGCCATCAACCTGACCTAATATTAAGGTCAGGAAATTTAGAACCGAGTTGCTGTGGCCGAAAATTGTCTTATACAATGTGTAGCTAGATTTACCAGTTTATGGATTAGCCCGATAGCCTTTTTTTCTTTTTTTTTCAGTTAGAGGAAATCACCGGATCCCCGCCCGTATGTGGGAGTTGAACCGCACTAAAACCTCTAACCGCTCACACTCAGCGTCCGAACCCCGGCTGAGGCCAGAACCCAGCACTGGGTTTGGAGGGACGGCGCGACGCGTTACGAGCCCGATAGCTAGTGCCAAATTTTGGGTAGGTAATTGAGGCAAGCTGAAAACTTGGTCCATAGTTCAATACGCCACGGTCCAGAATCAAGACTTACTTTATTCCAATTGGACTTTTCTGTTGAGAAGTTATCACGAGTATAAAATGCAATGAATATACCCAAAACCCTTTGTGACGCAGACGAAGTTGCGCGAATCATCTAATCATATATAAGTGGCAAGTGACATCAAACCCATTTTTTGAATAAAAACTTTATAAAAATCCGTCCATTCCGTTAAGATCCTACTCAGCAGTCAGGGCTGCAGTTACGAGTTGGGGTATCAGAAGAACTATGGTCCAAGTTTTCAGCTCGCCTCAAAAAGTGGGTCTTGCCCTGGGGCCAGAATTGCTAATTATTTGATATGTCAAAACTCATAGAAACTGTTTTGCGACTGAGTTTGTTGTAACTGTTATTATTAGGTGCACTCAAGTCAAACTCTAGACTTAGCAATATTTGTCATCAATTTCGTATTTCGGGATACCGTGTAAGTCGGATTAAAAGTATTATTAAATGAAATGAAATACTTTATTTTCAACATTGATGACGTACTGATTCTTGTTGATGTCAATAGTTACAAGCTACCACCAGTTCGGACACAAAAAATAATACTTATAGCCACCGTCCTGAGAAGAACTGGCAAGAAACTCAGCGGGCATGTCTTTTTTTTTGTATAATTAGCATTTTTTTTTATTATGTATATTCAGTTTGATAATTTGAATCGTTAAAAGCTACTGAAAAGGAAATAAAAGACAGTGTAGAATTTATCCTTTATTCGCAATTATATCACAATTTAAATTCCTTAGACAATGCTCCTCTCTAACCATAGACGGAACGCGCTGACTCTGACGAACATGTCAGGAGCTCCACGGGCGCAAGGGAAGCCCCAGGACACGAGACCAACTTGCTGGCCATTGTCAACACGGGCCAAAGCGCTGCCACTGTCACCCTGGAAAAAAGAAGTTCTTTGAATACTTGAATGAATTAGTGAACATTTGATTTATGTCTCACCAGGCGTATTCTGCGTAATCTTTATAATATAGCTACGCAAATTACCTAGTCTTATTGAAATACAGGGATAATAACTCACTAACTAAAAATATTGTAAATCAACTTACGTTACAAGTACCGGTTCCTGCAGCATGGAAAGTACAGAGCTCAATGTGGGGTTCAACTGGAGGTGCCCTCATGTTCAGTTCGATGGAAGCTCGAATAGCAGCCCAAACACAGGACTGGCCGTCAATTGTATTGACGTAGATCTCCAAAAGATTCGGTGAAAGTGGACCACCGAGCTGTAAATCAAATGAGATTTTATAAAATAACTAGCTGGTCCGCGCAACTGCGTCAATAAGAAATTCCTAAATTGGTCAAAGCGTTGTTGTGTTATGCGTTTATATTTTGCGATCATTTTTATATTATAGATTGACGAAATATAATATCATCTTCTATAGATGGCTGATTTCGACCACTGATCTTATGATGTTATCATCCGCAAAACTCTCCATTTCAATAGGTTCTTTGGATATTAAATCTTAATTACCTACTTTAAGCTTTAATTTTATTAATATCCGTTACAAACGAAATATATCTCGGCGTATTTTACCAAACGTGTCAGTAAGAAGACGACCTCACCATAATTCTTCCCCATCCAGCGACCCTGACAGGAACGCCACCACCGACATAGTTGTAGCTCAAAGTGATGGGCCTGACGCGGTCGTTGAAGGCGATGTTGGTTGCAGTGATGAGGACACCAATGTCATTCTTTATGGTGAGGGCTGTGTAGTTAGGGTGGGTGACATTTCTGGATACAGCGATGAGAGTACCACCAGAGTTCCACTGGTTTGTACCGACTGTCAGACGGAGATTGCTATGAGATAATTAAATAATAATTAATCCTTATCAAAAGTCTAAAGTAAAGTAAAGTTTTTTAATGCATTACAATAATATCGACGCACTGATAATATTTTTTTATTTATATGACGCAAACATTTTTTATCCAATTCCTAAAATAAAAATGGTTCTAAGTTATATTTCAACAGGTCATTTACCCAACGTCAGATTGTCCAAAATTACAGATCCACCCTGTATAACATAAAAACCAATAAAAAGTTACATAATATAAAGAGTTTGTTTAGAAAACTATTATATACTGTACTGTACTGTAACAACCCATTACTACCCACTGCTGAGCTCAGGTCTCCTCCGAAGAGGGGTTAGGCATAGTACACCACGCTTGCCTAATGCGGATTGGGGACTTCACATATCTTCAAAAGATTTTTAGAACCCTTTTCCGATTTTAGGGGGTCGTTAATAAGTACTTTTACTTTGGTTGGTTTGGTTTTCATAATTTACAACACCCAATAAGGCGTATAGGCGCTAATTCTTCAGATTGGCACGCCACTATTTTCTAATAAAATCTTGCTATCATATTATTATAATGCCTCCGGGGACGGAGCGACGGGAAAGAGTGCCGATGGCATAACGCGTCGCGCCGTCCCTGATAACCCCGTGCTGGGTTCTGGCCTCAGCCGGGGTTCGGACGCTGAGTGTGAGCGGTTGGAGGTTTTAGTGCGGTTCAACTCCCACATACCCCGCCCGCGGGGCGGGCGGGGATCAGGTGATTTCCTCCAGTTAAAAAAAAAAAAAAAACATATGATGCCTGGCATTGCAGAGGTTCATGAGCGACGGTGACTGCTTACCATCAGGTGGGTCGTTGGCTCGTTTATCTATCTTGCAATAAAATAAATATAGGTTATTGGTTGTCTGTTTACTTAGAAATCAAAGTAACTAGTCCATCTGCTATAAGAACATACCCAGAAAGGTTTCCGAATGAGAACACAGCTTCGATGCAGTGCGCAGCAGTGAGGACAGTACGAGCGGTCAGCACTGATCCTCCGCAGACGAAGTTTCTGATGAAGAGACCATTGGTCATTCCAACCATGTGAGGGTGAGCTCCTTGAGCAGCAGGGGTGCCTCCCACGATACGGGCATTACGGTCAACATGCTCGAAGAAGATGGACATGTCATCTTCGGGCTTAGGCAAAGCTGGAACGAAGAAATAATTTAGATAATTAATATTAAAACTATTTAATGCATAGTTCAAGTTGTTCTTTAAATCGCAGTCTTTTCGTATATTTTTATTAAAAAATATGGAAAGATTATTTTAGATATAGACTACATAGGACTGAGTCATTTTGGTAAAATTTGGAAGGTGTAATATACTTACCCCATGCTCCAACGAAGAGTGTCAGAAAAAGTATTCCGTACTTGGCGTCCATTTTGCCCCTAGCCCGTTTCAGCACTTGTCCATCTGTCCAAACACCATATATTTATATTTAGGTGCAGTAGATCAATTATTATTATCATTTAGATAACGGCTAATATTAGATACTTGATATTATACCAATGCGGATGTTTTTAGTGGGAAATACATGATTTAAAATTGATAATTGCGTCAACTATTCTATCTATAAACTTTATGTACCTGTTTTTTAGTGGCTGCAGGTGATGGTTAATCTTGCTTTTATATTTTAAGGTTTATTGATGTAGGTAGCGGTCCCGCAATGTTTTCTGGCAATGCAGAGGTCCATGAGCGACGGTAACTGCTTACGATCAGGTGGGCCGTTAGCTTGTCTGACTGCGTGGCAATAAAAAAAAAAACAACATTTCGACCTGTCTTTTCATCCCTATATTACCTATGTATAACTGTGAAGATAAAAACCTTTTTTTTATTGCCATGTAAGCAGTCAAGCTACTTATAGACCAAGATACCAGTCACCTTTGACTTACGTCATTTTAGGATAGATGCACCATTGCTACCTATAAAACGGCCCCGCTTTCAGCTTAGCGAGTATCCATTCCTTTCAAGCTTATGTTATACTACCAATCCTAAAAATTTTATCTTTCCTAAAATTACGTAAGTCAAGGGTGACTGGGATCTCACTCTATTACTTTAAATCATTTGAAAAAGATCGCGGGAGGTCGCTGGATGCAGATGGCGCAGGACCGGTCGATGTGGTGAGGTTTGGGGGATGGCCTATGTCCAGCAGTGGACGTCTATAGGCTGATGATGATGATTGGAAAAAGTAGTGATTTAAAGTTGATTTAGCAAATTAATTGTTTAATAATACCAATACTTTTCAGCTATTTTTCAGCTTGAAATTTTGGAAATTTCACGAAATGATATAATATTTTATTAGTATAACTGCAACATCAACAAATTAACTTAACATTGATTTTATTAAGATTGTACATTTTTATCAGGATTTATGTATTGTTGTGTTTAGAAATTGGTGTCGTAATTTCAGTAGTTGGTACGTTGTGGCAATTGGCAACAGCTTTTTGTGTGAAATCAGGATTACAAAAAAAAAAAAAGATTAGGTACGGCTAAGGACTGTATCTAGTAGATAAAAACTTTGTATAAATATCTGTTGAGTTGTGACCCATTCAGGGAATCCGATCCATAAATGGTATACCCAATCTAAAAAGTTATTTAAGTTAAATTTAAGCTCATTTATCAATCCCGTGATTATCCCGGGTGTTACTCGTTCTCAAGCCGAGATTTCGGGATTGGGAGATCGCAAAATTACCTCAAGATTGGATTTCCTAGACCTATTGTGGCGTACTAGATACTAATACTAAAACACCCATTCCATTCCTCATGGCAAGCTTAATAAATCTCCACCTTGGACGACATGAACTTTAGGCTCTAAAACCACCAGTAGATATCTACGGGCTGATGACGAAGTAATGAAAACCGGAGAGCCAGTATCTCAACTAATTAACAGATTTCATATCGTTTACCTACTAAATCCGGAAAATACGCAGATAACGGTATTAAATTACAGATAATATTACATGATATTATTGGATATTTAAATAGGTATTATTAGGTATATGTAATGAGGAGATGGTCACGTTACAGAGTAAATGTGGACTTTGAAAGGAGATGTATGACAGAGGAGAGGAAGGCCTTTGGTGAGGAGAAAATTATCGGACTTCACCTGCCCCGAAAATGGGGTATGTGAAAGAAAGAAAGAAAATAACTTTATTCAGAACTACAAAAATAATAAGGATTAACCTAATTAGTCTAAAATTAAGCTAAGAAAAAAAAGGATTAACAAATAAAAATTAAAAGAATTGCTGTAGTGGTGAAAAGGTCACGACTCAGCATGATTACCCTAAGTGCGGTACTTACACTTGAGGCGCTGATTTTCTGTCGCTCCTACGATTTTTACGATTAATAATAGGAGATCACGAACAGACAAAAACTCTCCAAACACGCATAAACATCGTTAAAATACGAAATGCGATAGAATTTAAAACAAAATAAAAAGAAGGTATGTGGAAGTCAAACGCCACTAAAACCTCCTGCCGGTCACACTCAACGTCCGAACTCTGGCTGAGGACAGAACCCAGCATGAGATTGTGCGGGGTGACGCTAAACGCACGTTAAGGCTTAGGTCTGTGTCACCCTAACACCCACGGGAGGAAGGCCTAAGGAAAGATCATGATATGATAATTTGCGGTGTGTCAGATTCAGAAGACTTATGCCAAAATAGGACTTATTGTAGAAGACACTGCAGGACTTTGAAGGTATTCGGCATGAGAGCAGATTCCAAATATAGTGCGTCCCAAAAATATAATGTCACAAATAGATCCTTCAATAACGTAAGCATCTCTGCTAAGATGGTGTGCATAAGAACTCCTGTACTAAACAAGACAAGACACGTCGTGTTTAGGCTCGTTTTACTTGTCTAGGCTAACACTCATTGATATTATATGATACTAGCTGACCCGCGCAACTTCGTCTGCGTTACAAAGGGGTTGAAACAGTACTCGCAATGCCGTCGAGTTATTATTTTCGCGGCCCGCTGTGCTGGGTGCATATTCATTGCGTTTTATACTCGTAATAACTTCTAAACGAAAAGTCCGATTGGAATAAAATAAAAAGTAATTTACTTCTACATTAATACTCTTGATAACATAATACCTAATTTGGATAAGGGTTAATATAACGATACTCATTTAACGTTAAATTCAATTTTGGGACGAAATATTATTTTCATAAACACAAAAGCGGTTATTGCGACTAAACTATGATAGTTAGATATATGCGGTCGCTGACTTTTTATTTGTCTTAATAAGACCTAAAAACCTGTAGTACATCATTTTGATCTATTGTCAATAGTTTTTGCAGCGTACGCATAAATAGGTTTTCGATTATATACCTTGTGATACAAATTCGATATTTTCATACGGATCCCTATTTTTTTGGAAAATAAAATATTATTACCTTCCTCGATAAATGGACTTACCAACACTGAAAGAATTTTTGAAATCAGACTAGTAGTTCCTGAGATTAGCGCGTTCAAACAAACAAACAAACTCTTCAGCTTTATAATATTAGTATAGATTTAGGGTCTTAAAAGCTTATAACTTTTTTTTTGACGGGAGGAAATCGCCGGATTTCCACTCGCCCCGCGGTGGGGTATGTGGGGGTTGAGCCGCACTAAAACCTCCCGCCGCTCGCGCTCGACATCCGATCTGGTATCTGGTAGGGGTGACAGGACGCGTTCGCGATTGTCGCTCACGTATCGCCCCGTCACCCCGAAAGCTTATACCTAGTTTTTCATTTTTTTTCATTAAAATAAAATCATGTTTATTTCTTCCCACACGATGTAGACAAACTTTTACTACTAAACTAGAGAATAACAACTTTATCACATTTTCATTAACACTTCAAGTAAAAATCAAACTCAAATTCAATAAACATTTATTAAAAATCATCAGAACGTTCTCAGAAGATGCTCTGTTCCAACCAGCTGCGGAACGCGCTGACCCTGACGAACATATCAGGAGCCCCACGAGCGCAGGGGAAGCCCCAGGACACGATACCAACTTGTTCACCGTTGTCAATGCGAGCTAGTGCACTGCCACTGTCACCCTGGAAACATTAAATAAACTCCTAAGTGTCTTAAAAACCCTTGCGATTGTAGATAATCACTAGCATTGTCCGAATTTAATGTTGTGTTTAGAATGCATGCAATTGACAATTAGTACGGTATTTCACATAGTTCCAATACTGGCCAATGCATATCCATTCAACTGGGAACGTCACTATTCGCTAGATGGCGAAACTGGGGACTTCGTTCGGAATCACTACCGTGTTTGAGTCCCTTTTTAAAAACATTCTTTCCAATAATTTTTAATTTTGATTTTTAGTAAATTTTTATTACTAAACGACGCTGTATTGCATTTTCAGCGAAAATATATCAAAATATATCATCTCCGTAAAATATGAGAAGGTTGAAAAGTGTAAATAACTTGTACATTTTGAATAAATAAATAAATAAAACAAGTTTAAGAACTCTGCTCAATTTTGGCTCCTGCCAGAGACAAACCAATTTGGTTGCCGATCCCAGTTGAGTGGTCAATGAACCCCGGTTTACATGTCGATCGGCCGTCACACACAAAGCTCATGAACCCGTCATGGCAAAAACCCGTTTAATTTTTGAATACAAACTTCAACTACTTTAATTAATCATGATTTTAGGACAGGTCGGTATTGACGCGAAAGTCTAATGCCGTATGTCATATACATTTACATGATGTTTATAATACACCGGCCTCAATTGCTAAAAAAATAGACTGAGTCCTCAGTCCGAACCGATGTAACATGCATCATTCTTTCAGAAATTTTATCTCAAAAACCTACCACTTAAAATGCTACAATTATGCCATATAATGATGATTTTTATTAATAAATCGTAGATTGTTTATACTTACATTGCAAGCACCAGTTCCAGCAGCGTGGAAGGTACAAAGTTCGATGTGGGGTTCAACTGGAGGAGCTCTGACGTTGAATTCCTCAGCTGCATCAGCTACAGCGGTTACACAGTCTTCACCTCCAATAGTCCTGACGTCGATCTGCAGAAGGTTGGCTGAGATTGGTCCACCAGCCTGAAATAGTCATTTTAATAGAGTATTAGACGATGTAAAGTTAAAATAAAACTAATTGTCTCTAAGTCTCAAGTGGTGTTAGAAGGTACTTAGGTAAAATGCCAACTCACAAATAAGTCCTCATGGTTTCAGCTCTCCTCCGCATAAAACGCAAATATATATCTAAGACACCCCCCCTTGCTCCTGTGATCCGTATCAGTAGAGACTGATGAGTTCCATGTCTAGTCTTTTACTGTACTGTTAGTACTGAATTGATACAGTTAATTCCTTCTCTCATCATTTTCTCGAGGGTGTTTTGTTTACCATTAATAATATTTTGTTTAACTGCACTACGTTGCAAAAGACCAAAAATCCAAAAAGCCCCAAGCTTCACAATGCCTCTAATCAAAGAAAAGAACATCAAATAACTTACCCTAATTCTGCCCCATCCAGCAACCCTCACAGGAACATCACCAGGCACATAGTCGAAGTTCAATGGGATTGCATTGACACGCTCGTTGAAATTGATGTTGTTGGAGGTGATGAGGACACCCAGATCATTCTTGATGATGTTGGACACGTAGTTCGGGTGGGTAACGTTTCTGGAGACGGCGTGGAGGACACCACCGGAGTTCCATTGGTTTGTGCCGACTGTCAGACGGAGGGTGCTGGAAAAGACGTTAAAAAAGTCAATGAGACTTATATACACATTCTAGATTATCTAAGTCGTGGTAAGAACCTATTAATTATGCATGAAAGTCAATGATAGTAACTTTTGTTGAATGCGGAGCTTGGTTCTGGTTTTTTATTGTTCAATATCATCAAATCTTTATCTTTAAGTCCACATTTCCGCTCTGCAATTATCTTAGACTCTTGTCTTAATACGGTCGGATTTGTACAAAAAATTCCTAGTACGTCTAATGTTGGGAATTGCCTTGTGTTTCGTATTTCGTGTTTGCCAACTCTCAGCTCCACCAACGAATTCAATCAAAAGATTCTAAAAGGAATTTTCATTTCATCTTCTCTTCTCTCAAAGCTAGAGCTAGTAAATTAAATACAGTCCCAAATGGACACTTTTTAATTAAACCTCATGTTTTTTTTTGCTTTCTAAGTGCTAATATTTTAAGCTACTTGCCTGGACAAGCTTCCGAAAGAGAACACAGCGACGATGCAGTGAGCTGCAGTCAGCACAGTGCGGGGAGTAAGGATTGATCCTCCGCAAACGAAGCTCCTGAGTAGAAGACCAGTGCTCATTCCAACCATGTGAGGATGGGCTCCTTGAGCAGCCGGGGTGCCTCCCACGATACGGGCGTCACGGTCAGCATGCTCGTAGAAAATGGACATGTCATCTTCGGGCTTGGGCAGAGCTGGAATGTTGGGGATTATTTAGTTTTGGTATCGTTTTCTAGATTACGTGTATTCTTGTGATTTTACTTTATAGTAACTGTACTTTGTATAAACTAAAGTAGGGTGAATGTAGACTCCCATATGACATCGAAAACAGATATATGACATTGGAAAATTAACGTTTTTTATCAACAGAATTCACCTCACTTTTGCTGATCCAAAGTTACAGATCCACACTGTATAGGGTGACAGTTTAAACATGGTACTGTAACATACAACTTAATAATATTATTAGTAACTTAAACAGGGTTAAGGGAAGAGAGGAAGAGAACGATCTCCTACAAGGTGGATGGGCGTCGTTAATTTGGCAATTACTCTACCATCCCGGGAGCGATCAGGAAGGCATTAAGTCATCAAAACTTGGCGAGACTGATCCGGTATATGGATCTCGGTGGCCATGACCCCCTGTCGTGAGAAAATGACCAAGAAGGTTAACAGTGCCAAGATGAAGTGTTCTTAAAATGAGACCGAAAATGTTTGTTATCATGTTTCTTTTGTAAGCTATGATACAAATGTCTTCGCGTATTTAAATAACATATTAATCAATTAACAGATTAACAGAGAAAACTATTTCAATCAATCTTAAATTAGATAATAAGAGATAAGATAAAAAAAACTATGTTTTGATAGCAGTGACGTCAGTATTGTTGATAGTTTTATAGTTTCTTTAAAAATCTGTTACAATTATAGCGACTTCTGCAATTGACAACTAAGCCGCCTGGAGGTTATTTTTAACATTATTTTCACGTGAGGATCTTTATAAAAGTTAAACTATATTTATAAATTGTTTTATATTGGTTCGCCAACTTACAAACGACAACTGGTAGGCCAACTATTCAACGATGTTTCACATAGTTTCATTGACGGTTAGTGCTTACAAAACCCCGGTTTACGTATGGTCAATTGTTTTTTACGTGTGTTGGACGTTGGTGAACCAATATAAACGCGGCATTAGCCCGGCATACCTTAAATACAGCCCATCCTAACACCTTCATTATCTTAACAAAGTTTAAAGTTTGATAGCGTATGCTCCCATCACAAGTTATTTACTATTGTTATCAATATGTTTAACTTGGTTCTTAGGTTGCCTCGATACAGGCTTGCCTAGTGAGGGAACCACCAGTTAAGTTGTTTCTATATTTACCTTCTTTTTTAGTTAATAAATATTTTTTCATTTTTGTTTTTTTCATTGACCATTAAGTTGGGGTTCGCTCTTTAATTAAAAATCTAGCCTAAATTGTAGTACTTGTCACTTACCCCAGACAGCCCCGAAGAGTGCCAAGAATAGAATTCCGAATTTTACGTCCATGTTGCCCGTTCCCCGTTACGATTTGTCTATAAACTGCACCAACACCTATTTATAACTTAATTAATCAATAGATAAAACATCATTAATTTGTCTTAAGATTGTCCAGTCTTAAGTAATGACGTTTGAAAAGATAATCCCATTCTTTTGCGCGTCATTGAATCTGTACAGGACCTATAAAATGCCATACAAATCATACAATTAATTATTCGTTGTTTAGTCATTTTTAGCCCGAGATTGCATATTTGAGCAAAAACTGTTTTAAAAGCTTTTATTTTACTTTTTAATTTGGCACTGGATGTACCTATATAACTACATATTTGCTTTACTAACTATATAATTCGTTTGTGTAGAATCTTACTTTGACCAATTGACCAAATTCTAACGTTGCCAGTGTGAAACATAAGAAGAATAACATAAAACGAGAAAAAATAGTACGACGCCATTTGTCAATCATAAATTCTAATTTAAAAAAAAAACGCGCCATCATTATATCTTACATTAAAAAAGAATATTTGCAAAAGAGGTTTTAATTACTATTTATAATAACTATTTAAAAATACTCGCTAATACTCTCGTCTTAATGTTATTTACATTTAGTAGCTTAAACCCAGTTTCCAAAGCTAAAATTTGTCACGTACATAAATGTTTGAAATGAAATTATTTATTCTCAACGTTAATAAAATTCTCATGCTTGTTGATGTCAAAAGGCTACCACCAGTTCGGAAAAAGAAATAGCCACTGTCCTGAGAAGAACTGGCAAGAAACTCAGCGGGCATGTCTTTTGTAATGTCGCGTAATGCAACAATATGACAAGATGGCGCTGATCTGATGGAGTCGAATGGTGTAAGTCTTGTATTAAACAAGATCAGACTCATTGTGTTTTGTCAAAAAAAATCTTCGTTTTTCAATTATTAATGTTTAGGTGCAAAAGCATTTACTAGATTTAGCCAAATTTTAGTACGAATTACAGATAAGATAACGATTAAAGAAAGTTTGTTTTGATTGTGTTTGTAGTCACGTTTTTTTTTTATTAACAAGTCATAATCTCTTAGACATTTCTTTAATATTTAATGAGGTCTTTTTTTTCTATTTCTTAAACCACTCGTCTGTGTTTGTCAATCTTCGTTACATAACGAAACTGAAGTTCGTACGGAATCATTACTGTGTTTGAATATTTTTTTACCATTCAATTTTGATTTCGAATTTTTTTTTTTTTTTTCTATAACTACCTTCTAAAATATTTGAACTTGGCCCACGAGGTGACTGATATGTGACACTGGCACTGGCGATTCTCAATTCAAGCACACAAGACACAGCGTATGATTCGACCTCCGGTCTCCGAAAAGGGAGATCTCCGACCGGGCGAGGTAGTGTATGCTCGTTCAGGCCGAAGCCCACTGTAGTAGATTTCAGATGTCGTATATATGCGAAGATTTCTGCAAATGTCGTACCCGCGATTCAGGATCTCGCGCGTTATTATTGGTCGCCACAGTCACCGTTAAACGTTTATTATTAAAAACGTTGTGTTACATTCTGAGCAAAAATATACAGGGTGGGTCTGTAACTTTCTCTCTAAAAGCTAAAGTGGGGTGAATGACCTGTCGAAATAAAACTTAAAACCACTTTTATTTTATTGTACAAAAGTCCGCAAAGTTACAAATCCACCCTGTATCATCTCCATGAAATATGAAACGTTACAAAATGCAAACAAAACATGTTTCAGAATTGTGCTCAATTTTAGTAGGACACCACCGACTTGGTAAGTAAAGAAATCAGTTTTAACAGAGTACCCAGTTGAGTGGGTAAAACAAGACCATCAAAATGAAACACTAAAAACAGTAACAATCAAATCCATAATTGATATTTATTTCATACATATTTCATCCTTATAAAACAATGCTTTGTTCGAGCCAGTTGCGGAAAGCGCTGATCCTTACGAAGACATCGGGAACACCGTCAGCGCACGGGAAGCCCCAAGACACGATACCGATTTGGAGGCCGCTGTCAACACGAGTTAAGGGACCACCACTGTCGCCCTGGAAGTTAATAAAAATCAATTATAACAAAAATACCAAAGTTCATCATCATCATCATCATCAGCCCATACTCGTCCACTGCTGGACATAGGCCTCTCCCAAAATACGCCACTGAGCTCGATCTTCTGCTCGTCTCATCCAGTTGTTGCCGGCCACCTTTCTTAAGTCATCGTTCCATCTAGCAGGGGGGCGTTCCATCTAGCAAAGTTATGCGGCAACAAATTACAATCAACCAACATGTAAAAAAAATATAATAAATGGGTGATAAGATCATATTTAATTAATTGAGTGGTCTCGATCTTTCAACGTTGCAAACCTCATGATCATAAGACTGAATTATTTTTTTTTCATTTGGGGTTTTGATGGGCGGCGCCACGCGTTACGCGCTCGGCACTCTTTCCCGTCGCGCAAGAAGATTGGATAGTGGATATTGCGGTTACTTACGAGCAATCAAATCTGTCCACCCTTTTTCTCGTTCGCTTTTGGGTAGTGAAACCGCGAGTGTTTGAATAAGTTTGTATTATAATTACTCACATGGCAAGTACCAGCACCAACAGCGCGGAAAGTGCACAGTTCAATGTGTGGTTCTAATGGGGGCGGTCGCACGTTGAGATCGATACCGGCTTGGGCGATGGCTCTTACACAAGCTTGACCTTCTATTGTCGTCAGTTGCACCTCTTGAAGATCGTCAGGGAACGGACCGGCGAACTGGAAATTAAGATATCCGTAAAGTACTGAGAAAAAATTGGTCAGCCGTAGTTCTAGGTAAAGACATTTCTTGATCAATTTCCCAAGAAGTTATCAAGGGGATGTATAGTTTTGTCCTAGCTTAATTTTAATTTAATGAATTTTCAAATATGCAGGTTTTCTCGATGTTTCTTCACCGTTTTTTTTTGTATTTTGATTTCCAATCATGATCGAACTGCCTCTAAATCTTAATTTCAAATTATACTTATATTGTAACTCCTTATAAAATCAATCTTACCCATAGATCTCCCCAACCCACAACTCTAACAGTCACTCCACTGGCAATGAAATTGTATCCAAGAGTGACAGGTTGGACTCGATCGTTGAAAGCTATTCTGTTGGTCGTGATGAGAAGACCCAGGTCATTCTTCATGGCATCGACCAAATAGTGGGGATGAGTGATGTTCCTTTCGACTCTGTAGAGGTCGCCACCAGAATTCCACTGGTTTGTACCGACTCTGACTTGAACGGATCTGTAAAATTAAGTGACCGACTATGAGACAATTATTAAAAATTCAACATTGTAGTTTTTTTAAGTTTTTTATTGCATGATAGATAAACGATTTTACTGTGGCATATGGCGTTTAGAAAGAAAGAACATTTAATGAACACACAATACACGTTTACAAATATACATTTTGAGTAAGACAAACACAATGTTAACAACAGTGCAGTGTGCCCATAAGGCCACAGCTCAGCATATGCCGCAGATTACTGCAGCGCTGATTTACAGCTGAAGCCCAATTCCACGTCAAGAACGAAAAACACGATTACATTATTTCTAGTTTCAGTAGGCTAGTTCCTAGCGTAAACTTGATAAAAGATAAATTAAAAAAAATCATTAAAAAATAAATAAATAAATTTGTTTGAGAGGCAGCCTATGGCCTACCAGAAAAAACAGTGGTCTCCTCAGTGAATTTATAAGGTATTGTCGACCAGGCTTGTGTTAAGACAAGTTGAAGTGTCCATAAACAACGAAGGGAGTCCTTGTCCAACATACAAGTATCGGAATATATTCTCTATGGCAAAACCATTAGTGTTCTTCAAAACCACACTAGGGCAGACTTTTATAATTTAGAACTATATTTAGAATCAGCCTAGCCGTTTCAGAGTATTCTGGTAACTAAAATTATGACACGAGAATTTTATGTTTAAAATATAGACCTTTTTTTATGTTTGAAATATATACAATGTTGTTGTGTAAAATCGCAGCACAGTGGTTCCGTAGTAGGTCATAAGGTGATTTGAATTTTGTTATGATAACCTAACCTAACTAGTCCAAAGACCAAAATTCCTAGAATACTGCAAGAAAATAGCACAAAGAGTAATAGACAAAAATAAATAAAACATGTGATGTGTGGTATACTGACGTATAGCACAAACACATGGGAAACGAAACTAATCAAATAAGAAACTTTGTATACAATATGTAAATAGACTAGCAATAAACTTTGAAAACAAAAAATACACACAGCACAATACAAACAGCATAAAGGATAAATACAGGAAAGATAGGATAAATGTACAGAAGTGACAATTGAAATAGCATAAAACATGTAGTAGATAACAGAACAGGGCTAAAACCCACAGCCAGACAGAATGAATGAGGATAGACGGATGAAGGAATGAAAAAAAACTAAAAGCGGCAACTTGAATGGCAGTGTAACAAAAGACTCCGACTAACTTGTATGTCGGAGAAACCAGGTATAATATTTAAAAAAAAAACCTACCTAGTCACATAAAACATAATAAATCGATAACTTACGTAGAGAAACCAGTAAACCATCCATGTAGAGCGAGAATGCAATGCGCTGCAGTCAGAACTGTTCGTGGACTCAGCAACGATCCTCCACATATAAAGGTCTTGACGACCAGACCATTGGTAATGCTGACTATGTGAGGGTCCTTGCCTTCAGGGGCTGTGTTGCCGCCAACGATACGGGAGCTACTGGCAGTGTGGGGTAGGAATTTGCCATATTGAGGTCTGGGGAAGGCTGAAAATGTATTACGGTTAGATAAGGTAAAAAGGAGTAAGTTTTAATGCTTCTAAGGGTTGTCAAGTTGTTGGTGAGTTTGGGATAACTTCTAAAAATCTTTGAAATGTTTATGATGATAAATGGAATAGTCGTAAGAACATAAAATCAGTTGAAATCTTTAGCTTGGTGTCACTAACTTTGTGCACTAAGTTGGAGCTTGGATTTTGTGTCAACTATCTTAATTATTTCATCCACGAAATCTAGTAGCCACAGCAGGCAGCACATGGACTAGAATTGCTATGAACAGGAAAAAATGGAGTCATCTGGAGGAGGCCTTTGCCAAAGTGGGCACACAGGCAACGAATTAAATTAACTCTAAATTTCTTTAAATACCTACTTTTTTATATTTTTTTTTGTAAATTGTCTGAATAAAGGCTGTTATTATTATTATTATCATCTTAATTATTTATGTAAAATTTACCAGTAATGGAGAAGAATATGGAATAAAGATAGAAGAGGATTAGGCACAACGTCGATAGACATCATATAAGATAGAGCCCAACCACCATGTTTGGGCCGCGCAAACAGCGCATGATCAACCATTATGGCGAAATTTGGGGAAGGCCTGAGTCCAACAGATGGCTAAGGGCTGATAATGATGAATGAAAATATAAAATTTTATACATACAATTTTGGAGCAATGGAAAGGGCTATGCTGGGTGTTTCTCTGCGTGATCAAATCAGAAATGAGGAGATCCGCAGAAGGACTAAAGTAACCGACATAGCCCAAAGAATTGCATCTTAGAAGTAGCAATGGGCAGGACACATTGTGCGAAGAACGGATGGCCGATGGGGTCGAAAAGTTCTGGAGTGGCGGCCACAAACCGGTAGGCGCAATGTTGGTAGACCCCTCACAAGATGGACCGACGATCTGGTCAAGATCGCGGGAGGTGACTGGATGCAGATGGCGCAGGACCCGTCGATGTGGCGAGGTTTGGGGGAGGCCTATATTCAGCAGTGGACGTCTATAGGCTGATGATGATAACAATTTTATATTTGAGAAGATAGACAACTTACCCCAACAAACCGCGAACAAAGCACAAAACAGAATTCCGTATTTCATGATTTGCGTTCAAATCATTAACTAATCGGTTTGAGCGTACATTTATAACAAAGTTAATCAAGATAAGTTTTAACATGCAAATTCTTATCTAAAGTTTGCTATGTTAAATATTGTTAATCAGATAAAACTGAGATCTGTATTGAATAGTACCTACCTACCATTCTTTTACGACAGGCGGGCTTCTAGCAACGTTTTTAAATATGTAAGATAAAATACAACTGATGGTCTAATAATTAAACAGATGAAATATATATACTTTACAAAAGCTTCCAAAAAATGAGTCAGGATTTTTTCCTTTCTGGGACGGAGCGACGGGAAAGAGTGCCGAGCGCGTAACGCGTCGCGCCGTCCCTCCAAACCCCGTGCTTGGTTCTGGCCTCAGCCGGGGTTCGGACACTGAGTGTGAGCGGTTGGAGGTTTTAGTGCGGTTCAAGTTTTAGTGCGGGGATCCGGTGATTTCCTCCAACTGAAAAAAAAATTTCTATGATGTTCCTGGATAAGTAATTGCACATTAGTCAACTACTAAGATTAAATGGGGTATGTAAGCTTACAAAAAAATCCTTGTAGATGTACCCAATAACCCAAATTCATATTTTAAAAAAACATGGCTCGAGTACCTACGCCAGCGCTACTTGTTTTGTCTTTAAAGTAGACTCTTCTACAGTTTTTGTGCCAGTTCTGTAATAAGTTGCACATAAACCTTAGAAAAAGATTTAAAGCTTTGTTCATGTATCTTTTGAGTGACACGGAGTCGCGCGCTTGTTATATTAAATAACAAATTTTAGTTTATTCTGTGAACATAGTCTTTGGTAACGTGTTTGTGAATCTTTATTATAGGTAATAAATTATTTTAATTTTTAAGTTTAACAAGTAACTGTTTTTTGTTCCTTAATAAAAAAATAAAAATAAATTATTAAAAGGTGACTTCTTTAGACCTCGATCATAACATACTATCATTTTAGAACGAATGAAAGCAAGATTTTTAAGACACTCACTCAAAAGTATGACATTGAACACTTATTAAAAATTATTTAATTAGTCTAAAAGACAATTTCTACTGCTCCATATTATCATGAAAACAAGTCTTATTTATATAAAACAAGTCTTATCTATATAAAACAAGTCTTATTTATATAATAGTTTTAGGTATAAGTGTTGTATTTATTAGTATGTAAGTTAGACAATATTATGTGTGTAACCATGTAGACGCTCGTGAGTCGCGGGCTTCAGCTGAAAACCATCGCTGCAGTTATTGTTACCTGCAGCAAGTTTTTAATATTAGGTATAACTTCCTCTGTTATATTAATGTCTTTTTGTTTTTTATTTTTGTGCTCATTGAAAATTATTTCATTCATTCATTATATAAACAACCACCAAAATAAAACAAATTTATTTATTTTATTTATTTATTCTTCTTGTACAAGAAAAAAGTACAATGGCGGACTTAATGCCTGAGGCATTACCTATTTTAGAAAACAAATCCATCCATTACAAATCCATTTTAAATCCATATTTATTTACACAATACTCTGTTCAAACCAAGAGCGGTAAGCGCTAATTCTGACGAAGACATCAGGAGCCCCTAGAGCGCAAGGGAAGCCCCATGCCACGATACCAATCTGCTCATCACTGTCCACTCTTACCAAAGCACTGCCGCTGTCACCCTGGAATAATACATACAGCCTATTACAGCCTATTACATGGAGTTCATATTATGTAAACCGGATGATAATTTTGATTATTCAGCTGTGATTAAAATCGGAATTCAGTTTATTGATAGTTTTTGGAAAAATATTACTCTGGACATACTTTCATGCATTTTTAACGGGTTCTTACCACGATATTTAATTAATTGAGTTGTCTCGATATTTCAACGTTGTTGCAAACGTCATGATCACGAGAAGACTGGATACTGCGGGTCGATTTAAGAGCAAACAAATCTGTCTACCCTCTTTCTCGTTCGCTTTTGGGTCGTACCACTGGAACTCGAACTCGCTTCTCGACACACCACACTCACTGTGTCTCTAAGAACCCGTTAAAAATGCATGAAATTATTATAGAAAACCGTGAGTGTCTGAATAAGTTTACTGTGGACACTTCTGAAATCTATTTTGAGTCGGAGGAAATCGCTGAATCCCCACCCGCCGCGCGGTTTCGATTGATTGGACCCTTCCACGGAATAGATACCCCGCTGGGTCAGAACCAGCGTGGGTAGAGGAGGCGGTTTTCCATCCTCCGATTGCTCTGACGCAAGGCGTGCTGAGCGAGACACGACACCTTTTTCTTCTATCTTCTTCTTTACCCTTCTCGGGGTAGTGTGAGGGCCAGATTCCTGACCTCTGATCGACGGCGGCGGGTAGCTGTGTGAAGCTAAGACCTCTCTCACACGCCCCGCCGTCCCCTTCCGCGCGATGGTGGATTTAAATTAATATCCTCTTGCATTTTATCAAGTCGTCTTAGTTGGAACCATTCATTTTAATATACACGAAGAAAATACGTTTTTTAAAGTTTACTCACATTACAAGTACCGATGCCTTCAGCTTGGAAGGTACATATCTCGATGTGGGGTTCAACGGGTGGTGCATTCATCTCTAAGTCGATAATAGCTTGACGAACTGCCCTGATACAGGCCTCTCCTTCGATGATACGAACATAGGCCTCCAAGAGATTAGGAGACAGAGGCTGATCTCGCTGTGAAACAGAGCTATTTAAACTGAAATGTAAAGTTGAAGAGTTTGTTTGTTTGAACATGCTAATCTCAAGAACCACTGGTCTGATTTGAAAAACGTCCTCAGTGTATAGCCCATTTATCGAGGAAGTCGAATATTATAGATATCACTTTGTAAGCTCGTCTTGCTACAATATGTGTTCGATACTCCACTACCTAATATATTGTATAAAGAGTGACGTCTGCACGACCAACCGCTTCCGTGAAGCATGACACTGGCCGGTAAGAATTGCCGAGCGCGGCCATCTTGACCAAAGCGTAGCCTACTCGATTTTAAGAAAAATAAGACAATTTGACATAACAACGAAAAAAGCTTAAAATACATAATCGGACGTTCCGAATAAACAAAACTATTTGAATTCTACAACGATAATAACTTTGATCATCATTGCCACCTTCTACATCATAACCACGAGACTACATATGAAGACTGCAATAATATTAAGGTAAGTGGAGTGCTGCTATCTACCACATTATTGGGCGAGGAGCGAATATTACTTCACACCGAATATCTACAAATTCTTTAACATACAGTCCACTATTCAACATTATATTCACCAGCTAAAATTCTTTTAATTAGTGTGTTTAATTACGCACAATACGGCAATAAACATATATGTCTGATCTGTCTATTGAAAATAAATTATGTGCAACGAGAACTATTTATTTCCCATGCAGAAGAGGATACGCAGATGCTCATTGATTCATAAAACTAGAGTATTTTTGTTAAACTGTTTATGTCGTTTAAGGCTTGGAAAAAAGGAGTCTTGAAGACTAGGCCGCGGTAGCTCCGCATTGTCCCCTGACATTGCAGAGATCCATGAGCGACGGTAACCACATACATGACCACGTTGCCTTCCCTCTATATAAAGATTATAAAATCTCACCCCAATTCTTCCCCAGCCTGCAACCCTAACAGGAAAACCACTGGGCATGAAGTCAAAACTTAACATAACAGGTTGGACACGGTCATTGTAAATGATATCAGTGGTGGTAACGAGTAGACCCAGGTCGTTCTTAATGGTTTCAGCCACGTAGTGTGGGTGAGTGATGTTCCTGGATATACTGTAGATCTGACCACCGGAGTTCCATTGGTTTGTGCCAACTAACACGCGAAGAGTGCTGGAAAGAAGAATAAATTATGTACAGTTCCTAGCAAAACTAGACTAATGTATAAAAGTGTTCTGTGTGCAGCTCCACGCATTTTCAATAAGGTTCCATCATCAATTAAGAACATAACAGTGGTGGAAAAATTCAAAGTTAAACTTTATGAACTGTTGGTGGAAAAATGTTATTACACTGTTTCAGAATTTTTAGATGATGATACTTTATAGATAAGCACTAAATATAATTAAATTGTTAAATTTGTGTTTACTAAGAATGACATCATTCGCAATCATTTACCTAGATATTGTAAGCCTAAAATGGCGCAGCATGGCAGACCAGACTACTTCAAATACAAGACCTAAGTGTAAATACCTATGTTGACAATAAAATATATTTGATTTGAAAGGATATCAACTGTATATTAGGAATTACATTTATCGACTTCCAAAAACGAGGAGGTATTCCGTATTCGTCTGTTTTTTTTTGTGTAATTTTTTCTTCATAATTTTAGTTTTGGGTGGATTTAAATGATTCTGATGCAAGTTTTTGTATTTATTTTCTGTAGGAACCGATTTCTTTGATTCTTTTTGCTAAGCAGGCACTTAGGTCATTATCTCATCTACAATTTTTAGAAGTATTTATTTCGAGTAAGGTTTCTTTTTATTGCTTGATAGATAAACGAGCCTAAGGCCCACCTGATGGTAAGCGGTCACCGTCGCTCATGAACATCTGCAATGCCAGGGCAAAGGGCCGTTATCTATCACCTATACAGGACTTAATCCTCGTTTAAAGAGGGACATGTCATAGCGCTTCGGGAACACTCGGTTCGATTAGGGTAAACGACTTAAACCCCACAAAAAAATCTAATAATCTTCTTCATTACCAAATTAAACTCACCTAGAAAGACCACCGAACGAGAACACAGCCTCAATACAATGAGCAGCAGTCAGCACAGAGCGAGGAGTCACCACTGATCCTCCGCAAACGAAACTCCTGAGGAGTAGGCCGGTTGTCATGGCAACCATGTGAGGGTGACTTCCTTGGGCTGCTGGAGTTCCACCCACGATGCGATGGTCATTTTGAGGGTTGGGAAAAGCTGTCGATGGAAATTTAATGTTTAATTTTAGGTGGTATGCTTTATTTAAGTAGATATGTGTGTATGTAATATAGCTTTGTAATTTTAAGCCATAGGCCTAGCGGAAAGGTGTTCATTTATGTTGTTGTACTAAGTAATTTTCTTATGTAGGAAATGAATGGTATAATTCTGATATACAGAATAATACCAACCCATTACTGCCGACTGTTGGGCTTAGGTCTCCTCAGAAGAGGGATTAGGCATAGTCCACAACGCTTACCCAGTGCGGATTGGGGTCTTCACATATCTTCAAAGGATTTTTAGAATCCTTTTCCGACATGCAGGTTTCCTCACAATGTTTTCCTTCACCGTTTTTAGCCAGTGGTGTTGTGAAAAATTGCACATAAATCTTTTTTTCACATTTAGATTTAGAGGTACAAGCCGGCCGGATTTGAACCCGCGACCTCCCGTTCGGAAGGAAGCGCTTCGACCACTCGGCCACCACGAAATAACAATACTAAACGTTCCTCACTAAACTTTCTGAGAAAATATACAATATAACAATCAAATTGAGTAGACCTTTATTGCAATGAAAGATTAGCACATATTAAAAAGATATACTTTCAACACTCACCATAAACGAATGTAATAGCACATGAAATCACCACAATTGTAACAATATAACGTATCATTGTGACCGTCTTGCTTGTGCATAAACTATATCTAGAGAACAAAATAATACTAATCTCATATTAACATATTATCATACACGGATTAAAGCATTAGGTACTTTAAAGATAATCATTTTTAATATCTTCTATTTAAAATTGGTACTGTTTTATATAACTGTATTTGTTCTTCACCACCGTCTACCATCTTTCTTCTATTAAATGTTTTTTTTTTTCCATGCAATGGTTGCCTGGATCGCTTTGAGCGATAAGGCTGCCCATTGATACACTATATTTAAGTTTTGTAACGTATAACTATGTAATTGTGGTGTTTCAATAAAGAGTTTTTGTATTGTATTGTATTGTATTGGTTTGGAATAATTTAGAATGATATTCGTAGTGCCTTGCGTAAAACTACCATGAGCACCATACGTTGGGTCATTTGTTAAAACATTGAATTTTTGGAATGAAGTTCCTTATCGCGCGTTGTGAAAGGAGGCTAGACGGAAAAAATTCTTACGAAAAGTTGTCATGACACTTTTTTTGTTTTAGATGATTATCGCTAGATGGCGCTGTGATCAAAATCTTTTGAAACACGTTCCTTATCGCGCGTTATGTTAGGAAAAAAATATATAAGATATCTTTTAATCGAAAGGAACTTCGTTCTATTCGGGTGTCGCATGACACCTCTCAAGTTTTTTTTAAATACTTTTTTGGACAGAATGATTCGCCGCCTTCCACCCACCCCGCAGTTGGGGTATGTGGGAGTCGAACCGTACTAAAACCTCATGCCGCGGCAGCCGCTCACACTTAGCGTCCGAACCGAGGACAGAACCAAGTACGATGTTGAGAAGGTTGACACGACGCGTTACACGCCAAGGCTTACGTATACCCACGTCACTCTCAAATGAACTGACAGTCGTCGATGGACCACCGGCTCTCTCGGTCAGCGGGCTGTCTGAAGCCCGCCAAGAAATTTTTGAATTTAGCGCATTGTTATCCAGATAAAAAGTAAATATGAAACAAATTAGGTATTACTACGTTTATCACACTTATTAATCATTATGTTTATTTTACTGATATTTAAGTGTTTTGCTGATTAATGAGATAAACATATTGTATTCATTGTAACGACAAAACAATAGACTAGCAGTGTATTCCATATTATCACTAACACATTCCAAGTTTTCTTTCAGACATCAAATTAAATTTATAATTCACAGTCTCAACTACAACAGTTTCTTTGATAACATGCTGCAATAATTAAGTAACTCATATATGAAAAGAAATTTTATATAAAGGTATTTAGAATATGGGATACCAAAACACTAGGTTTTTGTTCCATTTTTTGTTATGGTCATATCCTAGAAATAGAAAACCAGGCAGACAGTTTCGAAGATGGGAAGACGATATAAAGGCAATAGCAGGAAAGACATGGACTAGGACAGCGCTAAACCGAGCAGAGTGGAAAGAGATGGAGGAGGCCTTTGCCAAAGCTGGGCAAACAGACGAAGTTGTTGGTGTCAACGACTCATCATAGTCACGCATTTAAATTTTTGTAACTTTTGTCTGAATAAAGGCTTATATTATTATAATCTGTATTCATTTATTTACACTTATTTTTTACATTATATTTTTAAAAAAAAATAACAAAGGAATAAAATTTAAAAATACAATATAAAAAACAGAGGCCCACTGAAGACGAGGTCTACGACCCAAGCCATCAGTGGTCAGGGCTCAAAAGAGAGGAACCTCCTCACAATACGTGTCGTGTCAAGAACGACCGCCTTCTGAATCAAGCCCTTTACCCAGCTGGGGAGCGAAAGCTTCTCAAGATGACGGTCGAAGCTTTTCGCTATTAGACCGTGCACAGATACAACGATCGGAACAATGATGGTCGATTCAACACGCCACATGTCGGTCACCTCGTGGGCCAAGTCCAAATATTTTAGCTGTTTTTCTTTTTCTGCCTTCACAAGGTTCTCGTCATGCGGAATGGTGACATCGATCAGCACTGCCCGATGCGCGTCCCGATCTATTATCACTATGTCAGGCTTATTGGAAACAATAGTCCTGTCAGTGATAATAGATCGGTCCCAGTAGAGCGTTACATGACCATTATCGAGAACCGGCTGAGGCCAATACTGGTAATAAGGTACAGCGGCTTCAACAAGGTCGTATTTCAGAGCAAGTTGTTGGTGGATAATCTTAGCTACCTGGTTATGCCTGTGCAAGTACTCGCCGTTAGCAAGACGAGAACAACCGGAAACGATATGTCTAATAGACTCTCCCGGACGGTGACATGCCCGACAAATGTCGACCGTCCCATCCTTTAGAATATATTTACGGTAGTTGTTCGTCATCCATTCCGTCGTACGCCTCGGTGCCAACCGGTTGTGTGCATCATTGTTGAGACTATTGCAAGTTGTTTACTGCGATATCTATCGAGTGTGTGGTGAAACCGGTTTTCGTCGCACAGATTAGTATTTGGACAGAGGTATTTTTTTAATATTACTTCTGCTCTGCTCACTTAATAACACCAACATGAGTGTGTCAGGAAGCAACACTTCTACCATCCAGCCGCCAGATGCCGGCGAGATGAGCATGGACATTTCTAATATAGAAAAAGGATCTCCCCAGAACTACATCACTTTTCGTAAAGGCTTAACCAGCGGTGGTGATACTGGACTTCAGCAAGATTTCTTGGCGCATCGTAACGAAATTAAGTCATTACTCGAGAACTTTTTCTCAAAGCAGGATGGCAGGTTTTCCCTGCTTATCAATGAATTCAACGATGTAAAAACTTCCATCAAGTTCATAAGTGACAAATATGACAATATTGTAAAGAAATCAGAAGAATTTGATTCTCGTCTAAGTAAACTGGAGAACGAACTACTGGGGCCGCAATCCAATGAACAACGTGTTTGCATATTGGAAGCGAAGCTTGAGATCATGGAACAACGAGCAAGAAATTGTAACGTGGAGATTAGTAACCTACCTGAAAAGCGGGGAGAAAATCTTATCTCTGTTATTGAGAATATCTCAAACTTATTAAGACTGCCATTTTCGAATCGGGATATCATTACAATTCATCGAGTGCCGCACATGAACAAGGCCTCGACTCGTCCTAAGAACATAATTATACGATTCACCAGTCAAATTCTTCGGGATAATTTCTTGGCAGCTGCACGCCTGAAAAAAGGGATAACAACCGAGGATCTGAAGCTAAGTTGTACAACACACAAAATCTACATTAATGAACACTTAACACTACCCATCAAGAAATTGTTCCAACGGACAAGAGAGCTTGCCAAAGAATATGGTTACAGATTTGTATGGATCAAGCATGGAACTGTTCTGGTACGAGCTGAAGCTTCAACCGCGGCCTTTGCTATCAAGACTGAAGCCGATTTGAGTAAGCTGATTCCGCGGAAGCCCTGACTCTATTGCACCATAATCCATTCATTTTGTGCAGTATTTGGCGTAATGTATTGTGGATCTTTTTCCTGCATTCTACTTGCTTTCTGTGTGTATCATAACATCGTAGTCACTTACTTAACTAATATTAATAATATTCATCTACGACTTGTAGTACTCTGTGCGATGTTTGTGATGCACAAGAATCGTTGTTATTTTGTATTAACTATTAGTTTTAGATTTACCCACTTATATCGTATTTTCTTCTCCATTTACTTAAACATTTATAGTAGAACGCATTTGTTTGTCTTATTGAATGTATGTTTGTTTAACATATTCAGGTTTTTAAAGGATTATTTGTTTAGAAATTTTATACGACTGATATTAATCGTCAGTGACCCAATTTATTCATTTTTATGTACATTAAAATCATTTACCTGCACTGCGATCGATCTATTTTTCGTTTACTTGTTCTGCTATCACATACAGCATTATTTATTTTGGGCATTTACATGTCAGCGGGCATTTCATTTCATTATATATAATATGTTCACTCATCTTACATTGTGCTGTTCATGTATTACTATGGGACACCAAATTTCACTTTCACATACACAACACTAACATTAATCTACTTATTGATTTCTATACATTTTGCCTTTTTTAATTTATGGACAATAATAACATCTCATTTTTTTATCAGAATTGTCGAGGGTTGCGCACAAAACTACATACTTTGTACACTAACATACTATCTTCATCTTATGACGTAATTGTGCTAACTGAGACGTGGTTGGTGTCGGATATCTCGGACTCGGAATTTGTGGATGACCGTTATATAGTATTTAGATGCGACCGTGATCGTAACCTTACGGGTAAACAGGAAGGCGGTGGAGTACTTGTAGCCATTCATCGTGCCTTGCGCCCGTCTAATGTACTAATTAAACCTCATAACAGCTGCTTTCACTTTGAACATGTTATGGTGCATATTCCATCACCAAAGATAGGCAAATTTTATATTATCAGTGCCGTCTATATACCACCTCGATCGCAGGAGGATTTGTATTTATCACATTTTGATACTTTGCAGAAATTTATTGATAACGACTACACTGAAGGTTTCTTTATAATGGGTGACTATAATCTGCCCGGCCTCGGTTGGGTTGATCGCAGCGAGTGCAAATATGCTTTCCCACAACCGTATAACAAAGCAAGCGAATATTTATGTAATTTTATGTCGTTTTTTAATGCGTCTCAATATAATATATGTTGTAACTCCATCGGGCGTATCTTAGATCTTTGCATATCCAATACTCAGTGTCATAACAAGCCTTGCCTACCTCTAGTGCCACCCACCCTTTTCCGTACATGTTTTATTAGAGACTCAAGTCAATCCTATGAAAGTTAAACCTGCCGTCAAGTATAATTTCCTCAAAGCAAATTATAACAATATAAACAATGAACTTGCAAAAGTCGATTGGGATCATTTATTTAATAATTTGAGTGCAGACATGTCAGTTAACAGTTTTTACGAAAAATTGTATTGCATAATTAAACATAATACTCCACTTAGCCGACTTAGGGATCCGTCTTTTCCAGTTTGGTTCAGTTCTTCACTTTTACGTATTTACAAAAACAAAGAACGTTATTGGATCAAGTGGAAGAAGTATGGCAATATATCTGACTATGAATCCTTTTCTATATATCGTAAACGTTTTAAGATTTTAGCTGATGAATGCTATAAAGCATATATGCAATCAGTGGAGAATAGCATTCAGCATGATATTAAATACTTTTGGACATATGTGTCTAAGCGTAAGGGCAAGTCTAACATACCTGCTAGCATGTACCTCTTAGACAACATTTCTAGTAGTCCTAATGAGATTTGCAATATGTTTTCTAATTTTTTCGCCTCCGTCTATGAGCCTACTATGCTTGACCCTACTACATGGCAGCCTCCGGTTGACTATGGAACTAACTCAATTTATTTGGCCTCGATTAGCCTTACATCCGATACTATTTATAATGAAATCAAGAACATAAACCTCAACAAGGGCCCGGGCCCCGATACCATACCTCCTATCTTTGTCATGAATACTGCTTCACAGATTGTTCGTCCTCTTTATATCTTGTTCAATAAATGTTTGCTGGAAGGTACTTTCCCAGATATCTGGAAAAGTGCCTTTGTTATTCCCATTTATAAAAGCGGTTGTAAAAATAACATTCATAATTATCGGCCCATTTCCATATTGAACACTCTGTCAAAACTTTTTGAGAGATTGGTCCACAACGCTATCTATCGACATGTACATGGCCTTATAGTTACCGAACAACATGGTTTTGTTAAAAACCGCTCGACTAATACTAACTTATTAATATATTCGAATCACTTGTTCGAAAGTCTAGACAATCGGGTACAGGTTGACTCGGTATATACCGACTTCCAGAAAGCATTTGATAAAGTTGATCATAGGATATTATTGGATAAATTAGCTTTCAACGGAATCCGCGGTAATCTACTTCGTTGGTTCATGTCATATATTTTTAATAGAACCCAGAAGGTCGTTGTCAACGGTTTTGAGTCTGAGTCCGTGGTCCCCACGTCTGGAGTCCCGCAGGGGTCCATTTTAGGTCCCCTGCTTTTCATATTATTTATAAACGATATTAAAGCTTGTTTTAATAGCTCGTTATTCTTAATGTACGCTGATGACATTAAGATTTATAAATCTTGTACCAATATAGAAGACTGCTTGTTGTTGCAAAAAGATTTAGATAATTTGAGTAAATATTGTAGTGATAATAAACTTCAGCTTAGTCTACCTAAATGTAAAGTAATAACATATACGAAAATTAAAAATAAATTAAATTACGATTACAAGTTAAATGGCGTGGTACTGGAGCGAGTTTGTTATATACGCGACCTTGGAGTCACTTTTGACTCAAAACTGCATTTAGATATTCACATTAACAATATCGTGAATAAGGCATACCGCATGTATGGTTTTGTCATGAGAGCTACCAAAGGTTTTGTGCGACCTTCGACTTTCTTGCTATTATACAAATCCTTAATTCGTTCACAACTAGAATTTGCTGTTCCAGTATGGAGCCCTTACTATCATACTTATATCAAAAAGATAGAACAAGTACAAAAGAAATTTTTAAGATCTTTACACTATAGATGTTTCCGTACCCGCATGACATATACGAATCTTTTGGATAAATATCAGCTACTGACTCTGGAATCCAGACGATTATTATTATCAGGTATGATGCTGTATAGCTTGTGTAATAAAAGATATGATTGCAGTGAACTCACGAATCATTTAACATATATTGTACCTAGAAGTGTAATGCGTCGCGGGGTGCGCGCGCCACGTCTGTTTTACACATCAGTTTGTAAAACGAAAGCCGGGGTGCGGGCACCTCTGCGAAGTATAGTAGATATATATAATACTTACCTAACTAACCTGGATATGTTTGCTTTCTCTGAAGCTACATTTAAATTTAGAGCAAACCAAATGCTGAAGTCATTAGACAAGAGCCGATGACTTAAAAAAAAAAAAAAAAACAAACACTGTTTAATTATAAGTTTAATTATATGATTTGTACTTTTACGCTTAACATCATTTGTTATTGGTGTTAAGTTCATGTTTTACTCCTTTTTCTTTTTACTGTATGAATATAAATAGAATGCATTGAATGTATATTTTCCAACCGAGTGACACGGAGTCGCGCGCTTGTTATATCAAACAACAAATTGTAGTTTATCCTGAGAACATAGTCTTAGGTAACGTGTTTGTGAATTCTCATTATAGTCAATTACTTTAATTTTTAAGTTTAACATGTAACTGTTTTTTGTTCCTTAATAAAAAAAATAAAATAAAAAAAATGATAACTTCGTCCATAATTGCAAAAACAAAACCTTCAGTCTCTCCGAAGAGGTTACTGTACCGTAGCCAAGATACAGAGGCTAACTGATCTACATCGGGGCTCATAAGGGCCCGGTAGAACCGTCCGTGTAGTTCCTTGCTCTTCCATACGTCCGTGCGATCCGTCACACTCATTACCTTTAGCGTCCGCCAATTCTCGTTCGCTAAGGACAGCGGGGTGAGTCCCTTATCAACTGCTGCTACATTACGGTACATACCCACGCTTACCTTAAGGAAATATTCCCGAAGGTTGTTTACCTCTCGGTTGTGTAGGTCCTTGACATTTAACATGCCACGACCCCCACACTTCCGAGGAATATACAACCTCATAACAGATGAACGTGGGTGGTGCATCCTGTATGCCGTCAGTAGTCGCCGAACTTTTCTATCCAAGGCATCTAGTTCCGATTGCGTCCACTTTAGAATGCCAAAGGAGTACGTCAGTACAGGCATGACCCAACCATTGAAGGCTCGGATCTTGTTTCCGCCAGATAAGAGGCTTTTCAGAACCTTTACCAAGCGGCCGAAGAAACGATCCCTCACCGATTGTTTCATATCTGCATCGACTATACTCAAAGCTTCGAACATTCCAAGGTATTTGTAAGTTTCCGACTCAGAAAGAGATCTGAGCACCTCACTTTGGCTAAGTTGCAAACTCTCAGAGTTTACAATTTTTCCTCTCTGTATATCTATGACCGCACACTTATCTACTCCGAATTCCATTCCAATAGCTTTACTAAAATTGTCGGTTATCTTGAGTAAAGTTATTAGGTCAGATTTTTTAGAAGCAAATAATTTGAGATCATCCATGTACAAGAGATGTGAAATGGGCTCACCCCCTCTCTTGAGTCGGTAGCCTAGCGTTGAATCTCCAAGCAACGTGCTTAGAGGATTAAGCGCCAGACAGAACCACAAAGGACTCAGACTGTCACCCTGGAAGATACCCCGCCTTATCCTTATCAAGCTCGGGGAGGCCGGAGATCCAATGTGTCCTGGTTGACGAAGAAACGTAGACCACTGACCCATGCATGAGCTAAGAAAGGAGCGTAGAGTGGGATGTACTTTATAAAGCTCTAAAACTCTCATTAGCCATGAATGGGGCAATATATATATATATATATATATATTATTATTATTATTATATACATCTTTTATTAGAAACTCCCTTTTTTGAGGGGTATTTTACCTGTCACACGGGTTATAACCAAGCATGACAGTTTATATAAAGGTTGTCAAATATCTCCGACGGTGACCGCTTACCATCAGGTGAGTAGGCTCTTTTATCTTTCGCTTTTTTGCTCTTTATTCAATGTTTTATAAAAAGTGTTACAGTTATCGGATTTAGTTCAAATATGCGCCGTTTTGTTCGATAACATGTTTCCATCTATACGGACTTCATAATACCTCCCTCGTAGAAGCCCCCCTTCTTATTTGCGAAGAACTCGGACAGCCACTTTTCACAAGCCTCTTTTGAGTTCAACTTATAATGAAATAATATAATATAATGTATGTTTGATTGTGAATGGATGATGTTAGAAATTTTCTAGTAATTCGACAGGTATTTACATAATATAGTAACTTTTTGTATGAGCGAAAGAGTGTGTTTTGTTATTATTATTTAGAATATGACCATGACTCAATACAAAATTAAAAGATTAACAATTACAAAAAAAAAAATGTATAAGATAATAATCATTTTAAAGTTATCTCAGTTTTCGCCTTCCTTCCCGATTATTATAATAATACAAATATATTTTGATGAATTATTGATAAAATATGGCAAGTGTTAATCACTGTGAGGAACACGTGTGCTCCGATGGCTACGATAAGTTATCATTTTGTTATAAATCTGTAAAAACCAGGTTTCAGACATGGAAATAAATTAATCATGAATATTGTAGTTATCAGCAAAATAAATTGGAGTTTCGGTTAGATAACATCTAACGATTAATTTTGTTAAATCATCATAATCTACACTGCAATAAAAAGGAATTTGATTTGTTTACATTGAATAGACTCCGAAACTACTGACTAGGGGTGTGCGAATATCGTTCGATTCGAATAATTCGAAAAGTTTCGAATATTCGTCGAATTTCGAATAGTATCGAATTTGACTACGACGATGCATCGGAAATAGGACAAGTGTTGGAGCATGTTTTAATAGCAATTTACTGTTCCCTTTTTTTTATTGCCAAGTAGACAGACGAGCCATATAATTTATGTACAGCCTAGTCAATTTTACTATTTTTATAATTGGGCATAACGTGAGTGTAACCCGTTGCATGAAAATGAAAAAAAGAAGAACGAAGATACTGTTCCAAATTTCGAATTATTTGAAACTTTTCGAACTATTCGAAATTTTTCGAATATTCGAGTTTCATATCGAATATTAATAACGAATAATTCGTAAGTTCGAATTATTCACACACCCCTACTACTGACCGATTTAACAAATTAAATAAATGAATTGTTAGAAAATTGCTCTTAATAAATACTTTAAGGTATTTGATTTTGGGACACTATAATATATTCAAAAGGACAACAATAAAACACTTGATTATACAAAAACACATTTAATTACACTTTATCATAACACTATTAACATCCTCATCCTCCTTGTCCTCCTATCACCTCATGACCGCCGCGCTCCTCGCCACCCCCTCCGCGCTCCCCCCGGCCCCCTGTAACACCCAACCCGCGACCCCGCACCCCGCTACCCCCCTCAGTACGCCACGTTTCATGTCGTGATACACAACGAATGAACATAGGATCTTTTTAAGTAAATCATCGCATGAGTTGAAGTTTCTGCTGCTTGGGAGACCTGGAAAAAAAGTGTGTTTCAGAAAGAGCTCTGATGGTAATTACTGTTGCTGATCAGGAGATTGCAATTCGTCGCCTCAGTGCTTGTTTGGCCAATCTGCACTCGAGCAAATTTTACAGGAGACAGCAAACAAGCACGGTAAAAAAAATATTTTACCAGTCGGATGGAAATTTTATTCTTTATAATACTGCATTAAAAAGTCATTTTCGTAAAAAATGTCAGATTGGCCAAACAAGCACTAAGGCGACGAATAGCCATCATATAGGACAATCAAATAATAATACATTAATAAGGACATAATTATTTTCACCATCTTTTTTGCACTTATTTTATTTAATCTACTGAAACACAAAACTCAAAATTAAGCGCTATTTTCTGCTTTAAAGATCCTTTAAAAAGTAGATTCCACCTAATCGATTCATTTTGGTAGGACTATCCGTATATTTTTATTTATCAACACATTTTCACCTACCCATATTTTCACCTTTTGAAACACTTACCTAAATATTTTCGTAAATACGGCGTCAATTTCATCTCGAAACTGTCAAATATTAGTGCTATTTTCTGCTTAATAGCGAGTGTGAATTCTCCAGAAATCAGCGGTTCGTTTTGTGAGTTTTGTGGGTCTATTTTCATCTACCCATATTTTCACCTTTTGTTACACTTATCTAAATATTTTCATAAATACGGCGTTAATTTCATCTCGAAACTGTCAAATATTAGTGCTATTTTCTGTTTAATAGCGAGTGTGAATTGGCAAAATAATCGATTCATTTTAGTAGTTCTGTCCGCCTATTTTCACCTACCCATATTTTCAGCTTTTGAAACACTTACCTAAATATTTTCGTAAATACGGCGTCAATTTCATCTCGAAACTATCAAATATTAGTGCTATTTTCTGTTTAATAGCGAGAGTAAATTCTCCAGAAATCAGCGCTTCATTTTGTGAGTCCTGTCCGTCTATTTTCATCTACCCATATTTTCACCTTTTGAAACACTTACCTAAATATTTTCGTAAATACGGCGTCAAATTCATCTCGAAACTATCAAATATTAGTGCTATTTTCTGTTGAAACACTTACCTAAATATTTTCTCAAATACGGCGTCAACTTCATCTCGAAACTGTCAAATATTAGTGCTATTTTCTGTTTAATAGCGAGTGTGAATTCTCCAGAAATCAGAGGCTCATTTTGTGAGTCCTGTCCGTCTATTTTCACCTACCCCATACCCATATTTTCATCTAATTAATTAGAAACTTACCTAAATATTTTCGTAGATACGGCGTTAATTTCATCTCGAAACTGTCAAATATTAGTGCTATTTTTTGTTTAATAGCGAGAGTAAATTCTCCAGAAATCAGCGGTTCACTTTGTGAGTCTTGCCGTCTATTTTCATCTACCCATATTTTCACCTTTTGAAACACTTACCTACACATTTTCACCTACCCATATTTTCACCTTTTGTAACACTTACCTAAATATTTTCGTAGATACGGCGTTAATTTCATCTCGAAACTGTCAAATATTAACGCTATTTTTTGTTTAATAGCGAGAGTAAATTCTCCAGAAATCAGCGGTTCGTTTTGTGAGTCCTGTCCGTCTATTTTCATCTCAGTTGATGTTCTTTTATTGTGTTGTTCTATTTGCGAGAGTAAGAGTTTAATTTGCCACGTGTGGTACGTTGAGGGATCGGTTTTCATGTTTTTTATTATCTGTAAATAAAAGGTGTGGATTTAATTGTTATTCTTGAACAGTAAAAATAGGAGTTAGGAATTGTTGTACTTGATTTTTTTTGATACTTATTATATCTGCTTTAGTATAAATAAAAACTGCAAATGAAAACCAAAAGCTTAACCCTTAAATGGAGAATGTTGTTTTTAAACAACATACTAAACATCACAGATAAAATTGACCTTCTTTAAATTTTTTGTAAATTTGGCAACTAGTTCTTATTTCTGAACGAATTTTGTACTATTTTTTTTAAGTATAGTATGTTAGTTCGTGTCTAGATTTTTGTATGTACTCATTTTTTCCTAGACAGTACAGTAATACATATCTATTACACAAATATATATATTTTTTAAAACGTAAAACAAAAATCGTCCATTTAAGGGTCAAAATGCTCTGTCGAACTTAAATAAGATCACACATCAACACAAAAAGAAACGAATCATCACACAAAGAAAAACTGTGAAAAATGAAAATCTAAAGATGTTCTATCAAATTCAAATAGGATCACACAACCAACACAAAAAAATGTACCCTCAAAATCAGTTCACAAAAAAAAACACTGTAAAAATTGAATTGATACTAAAGACAGAAATTTGAAATGAAACATAATCAACACAAAAATTGTACCATCAACGTCACCAACAAAGTACAAAAACTTGAGAGGTGTCAAGGGACACCCGGATGGAACGAAGTTCCTTTCGATTAAAACGTATCTCACAAAAATTATTTCCTTTCGTAACGCGCGATAAGGAACGTGTTTTACAATATTTTAATCACAGCGCCATCTAGCATTAATCATATAAAACAAAATAAGGAATTGTCCTAAAAGATTTTAATCACAGCGCCATCTAGCGATAATCATCTAAAACAAAAAAAGTGTCGTGACAACTTTTTCGTAAGATTTTTTTCCGTCTAGCCCCCTTTCACAACGCGATAAGGAACTTCGTTTTAATTATAAATATTGTCAAATTACACCTTATTTCTTTTTACCTTTAGAAAGGTGGTCCATATAGGCAGAGCGCACAGAATATCTTTGACGACACACTCGTATGTGACCATGTTCAACATCTGCACGTACTCCTGTTCCTCCTTACTGTACTTACGACACTCGCACGGCTTCCATATTGTGTATTCACCTGTAAATAATATTTTTATTCTAAACGACCGACTTCCATTATTATTATTTTTTTTATTGCCATGTAGGCAGACGAGCCAACGGGCCACCTGATCGTAAAAGGTTACCGTCGCTCATGAACCTCTGCAATGTCAGGGGACACTAAGAGTCGCTACCTACGACCTAACTTTAAGGACCCTCCTCAAGCCTCGTTTGAAGAAGGACAACAGACAACAACAAGAGTCATAGCGCTCAGGGAATACCGAAGATAATTCAGGAATATTCTTCAGGAATATAAAAAAAAAACATATCTTTTATCAAATTTAAATGAGATAATGTCCAGTTTCTGCTGTTTTATGAAAATTTAAAACAAATATACTCAAAAACGCACAGCAATCGTGACATATTGTCCGTGAAAATGTATATTTTTAATCACATCAAAAAGTATTCGTTTATCTGCATTGAAAGTTGGCGAGCTAATATGTAAACGTAACAAAATATTTTTAACTGTTTTTTTTGTGGCGTAGACTGCGGGATACATTTATAGGTAAAAAGTAGGGGTGTGCGAATAATTCGAACTCACGAATTCGTTCCGAATCGAATATTAACATTCGAATCTTCGAATTATTCGAAACTATTTTGTAAACATCTAGCCCTTTAAAGATATTATCTACAAAATACAAATTCTTGTCCTATTTCCGATGCATCGTCGTAGTCAAATTCGATACTATTCGAAATTCGACGAATATTCGAAAGTTTTCGAATTATTCGATTTTTTTCGAATATTCGTTGAATTTCGAATAATTCGAAGATTCGAATTATACGTACAGACAAACACCTGAAGGAATTTCTTATTGCAATCGACTCATCGGTAAATCAAGTTTATGTTTGTTCCTGGTGTTTCTACTAATAAAAATATTATTGCAAATGCGAATCAAAAATCTTACCTTTATAACCCCTCCTCTTTTTATAAGACATCAAACATTCGCCACAAACATTTGGCACAACGTCTGTGGCCAAATAACGTTTGGCGAAGTTCTTGATTTTTTCATCGTTCGTAAACAGCTCGATGTTCTGCGTGATGATGGACCAAATGTTGGTCTTGTCGAGTGTGAGGGATTGGGCCAACATGGTGAGGAAGCCGTGCGGGTCGTCCTTGTATGACAAACATCCGGCTCTTTGTTTTACTTCGATACACCATGTGTAGTCTAGGAATAGTCTGGAATATTTAAGGTAATTTTGTCAGGGTTAAGTTAGGTATTTTGGGCCTAAATTTGGTATTAAAATGTGTGTAATTTAATTTTCAGTAATTTTGCCAGTGTTGCCAAGTTAGGGATTTTGGGAATCTATTTGATATTAAAATGAGTGTAATCTGATAATAATCTGGAAATTTAATCAGTGTTGCCAAGTTAGAGATTTTGGGGCTAAAAAGAGCTCGATGTTCTGCGTGACGATGGACCAAATGTTGGCCTTGTCGAGGGTGATGGATTGGGCCAACATGGTGAGGAAGCCGTGCGGGTCGTCCTTGTATGACAAACATCCGGCTCTTTGTTTTACTTCGATACACCATGTGTAGTCTAGGAATAGTCTGGAAATTTAAGGCAATTTTGTCAGGGTCAAGTTAGGGATTTTGGGGTTAAATTTTGGTATTAAAACGTATTCTGGGAATAATCTGAAATTTTTTAGGGTAATTATGTAAGTTTTTTGAGGATAAATTTGGTATTAGAATATGTGTAATCTATGAATAATCTTGAATTTTAATGTAATTTTATCAATGTTGCAAGTTGGGAATTAAAATGTGTGTAGTCTAGGAATAGTCTGGAATTTTAAGATAATTTTGTCAGTGTTGCTATGTAAGGTATTTTGGGGATAAATTTGGTAGTAAAGTGGGTATATCTGAAATCTATCCTTGAATTAGGATTTTTTGTGCCTATTTTTTTTATTGCCAGGCAGACGAGTTAAAGGGTCTCCTGATCGTAAGGGACTACCGCCGAATGCGATGTCAGGCGACACTGCCCCGCTTTAAGGACTTTCAAGTCTCTTTTGTCCAACACTCACTTCAGTTGTTCCCAGTTCCTGTCCCTCTGGAAGGTGATGGGCCAGTACCGCGGGTCGTCCACCCTGACCTCCTGCAGCGTGTCCAGCTCGGGCAGCATGCAGGGAGCCTTCATCTCCTTCACGCATCCTTGGAGGTCTATCAGCTGACAACAAACGAATTAAAAATAATTTAAATGAACGAAGCAGTACCTTAAACTAATTACTTACACAAAACATCAAGTGTTTTAGGAGGCGTTCATAAATTACGTGAGGTGTTTTTTTTAATTTTCTGCCCTCCCTCTACCCCCTGTAGTAGTAGTAGTATATACTTTATTGTACCAAAAAACACCAATTAATTTAAATTTACCCCCTGGTGAGTTGTCGTTAGATTTTATTCAACCCCCTCCCCATACCCCAATCACTCTTGAGATTTTTCAAAATGTGAGTTTTTTACATGAACGCATTGGATTATTATTGTAAAAAGCGACGGCAGCAAAGAACAAACAGATATCTACAAAATCGTTAGTTTCCAGGAGAGCGTTTTTTGTGAGAAAGTTTGATAACTTTTACTATAAGAATGCCAGATATGTCTTTATTTACGCAACAAAAAACACATAAAAAATCATTTTTTGTTTGAAAAAAAAAATTACCAGATAAAATAAAGTATTCTGGATTCAAATATGCATAAAAGTTAAATTCGGCAAAATGCAGATGTCTTCTTGTTCTTTGCTGCCGTCGAAAGAAAAAAATAAATTTTATGCATGTACTGTACCAACCCATTACTGCCCACTGTTGGGCTCAGGTCTCCTCAGAAGAAGGATTAGGCATAGTCCACCACGCTTGCCCAGTGCGGATTGGGGACTTCACATATCTTCAAAGGATGTTTAGAATCCTTTTCCAACATGCAGGTTTCCTCACGATGTTTTCCTTCACCGTTTTTAGCCAGTAGTGTTGTGAAAAATTGCAGATAAATCTTTTTCACATTTAGATTTAGAGCATTATGCATGTACAATCTGGATTAAATGGACCAAAAAACAGTATTTTTTTTATGGTTCAATCAGAAAAAATTGCGTGATATATACCGAGACCCCCTCTCTCCAACGTAACTTTAGATGAGATTTGAATCGACCCCCTCCCCCCTTTAAACACCTCATGTAATTTATGGAGGCCCCCTTACTAAACGTCTTACAAACAAGCACAGAAATGATCATATTATTCATCTATAAGACTGGTGTGAGTGTGGTGTGTCGTGTAGACAGATTTGTTTGCTCTTAAATCGACCCGCAGTATCCAGTCTTCTTGTGATCATGACGTTTGCAACAACGTTGAAATATCGAGACAACTCAATTAATTAAACATCGTGGTAAGAACCCGTTGAAAAATGCATGAATGTATTATGGAAAACCGCGAGTGTCTGAATAAGTTCATATTACTGTTATCAATGTTGAAACCATACCTGTATGTGTGCGTAGCAGAGCTCCCCGGTGTCGATGTCGCGCGGCAGCACGAGGCGCGGCTCCACGGCCAGCACGTACAGGTGACGGAACGCTTGCAGGTGATACCTTCAATTATAATATTAAAAACTTGAGAGATGTCATGGGACACCCGAATAGAACGAAGTTCCTTTCGATTAAAAGATATCTTATAATTTTTGTTTTCCTAACGTAACGCGCGATAGGGAACGTGTTTTAAAAGACAGCGCCATCTAGCGATAATCATCTAAAACAAAAAAAGTGTCGTGACAACTTTTCGTAAGAATTTTTTCCGTCTAGCCCCCTTTCACAACGCGCGATAAGGAACTTCGTTCCAAAAACTACTATTTATTGTGATTTTGTTTTTCATTACTACTGAACCCAGGTACTCTATATCTAAATGTACATCGCGTCTTGTAATAAATAAATAATTATAATTGCATAAGCTTTACCGCAGCAGTCCCCGAGTGCCACACGTCTTTTTTATATCTCTTTATGACAGCAGTTAGACAAGCTGTTGAGTCACCTGATGTTAAGTGTTACGTACCTATTATCCTCGCTATGCGTCGGAAACTTGGGGAAGAAAGCTGCCAACAAGGCTGCTACTGCTGTAGGGGACGTGCTGAGGGTGGAGCGACCCCCGCCCAGGAATAACAACCCTATCGTGCAGTGAATCGCCATCTGCAATATTAAACATAAAAAAAAGCTAAATTATTTTCATACAAAACCGCACGTTTATACAGGGTGGATCTATTCAAACACAAACAAGACAAAACTTTTTGACTCCAGGTATGTGATCTTTACCTATACAGGGTGGATCTGTAACTTTCTGACATTGTATGGAAAGCGTACGACTGTCGTTTCGGACTTCCATACTATGATGAATTTTTTTTTTTTATCCAATTCCAAAAATAAAAGTGGTTCTAAGTTTTATTTCAATAGGTCATTCACTTCACGTTAGATTGTCTTAAGTTACAGATCCACCCTGTATACATAGTAGTTTTGACTCTCACCTGTCCCCCATGTGTGAGCGGGGGTGCACTAGTGGCGGCGCTGGGTACGGGGATGCGCGCTCGCAGGCGGCGACACACGCGGAGTATCGATAGATCACCGCGACCAGCCATTATCTACCACAATATAGTAATGTTACCAACGTATGAAAAAAATCGCAAACAAAGATTGAAATAATTAGATATTTTGGAAATATTTAGTTGTATTGAGTTGTGTTTACATGTTCAAGATAGCTGATATTTAAACAATGTTTTAAAGAGGGCATAAATTTGTGTAAGTACAATTATATGCAGCAAACCGCTTACGATCAGGTGACCCGTTAGCTCGTCTGATGACAAGGCAATAAAAAAAAAAAAAAAGTACAAGAGTGGATAAAGTAACAAATCATGTGCCCGGAAAGTGTTATCTCTGACAAGCTGAGTGAGTGCGTGTGTGAGTTTGAGTGAGTGAATGTATTGTGAGAGAGAGAGAGGGTGAATTTGAGTGTATATGAATGAGTGTAAAAGTGAGCGTTTGTGAATAAGATTGTATGTGTGAGAGAGATAGAATCAGTGCGTGTTAATACAATGTGAGTGAGTTTGAGTGTGTATTTGAGAGTAATAATATGTGAGAGAGTGTGAGTGTGTATTTGAGAGTAATAATATGTGAGTGAGTTTGAGTGTGTATTTGAGAGTAATAATATGTGAGAGAGTTTGAGTGTGTATTTGAGAGTAATAATATGTGAGAGAGTTTGAGTGTGTATTTGAGAGTGTTTGTGTGTGAATGTATGTGAGTGAGTTTGAGTGTGTATTTGAGAGTAATAATATGTGAGAGAGTGTGAGTGTGTATTTGAGAGTAATAATATGTGAGAGAGTGTGAGTGTGTATTTGAGAGTAATAATATGTGAGAGAGTGTGAGTGTGTATTTGAGAGTAATAATATGTGAGAGAGTGTGAGTGTGTATTTGAGAGTAATAATATGTGAGAGAGTGTGAGTGTGTATTTGAGAGTAATAATATGTGAGAGAGTGTGAGTGTGTATTTGAGAGTAATAATATGTGAGAGAGTGTGAGTGTGTATTTGAGAGTAATAATATGTGAGAGAGTGTGAGTGTGTATTTGAGAGTAATAATATGTGAGAGAGTGTGAGTGTGTATTTGAGAGTAATAATATGTGAGAGAGTGTGAGTGTGTATTTGAGAGTAATAATATGTGAGAGAGTGTGAGTGTGTATTTGAGAGTAATAATATGTGAGAGAGTTTGAGTGTGTATTTGAGAGTAATAATATGTGAGAGAGTGTGAGTGTGTATTTGAGAGTAATAATATGTGAGTGAGTGTGAGTGTGTATTTGAGAGTAATAATATGTGAGAGAGTGTGAGTGTGTATTTGAGAGTAATAATATGTGAGTGAGTTTGAGTGTGTATTTGAGAGTAATAATATGTGAGAGAGTGTGAGTGTGTATTTGAGAGTAATAATATGTGAGAGAGTTTGAGTGTGTATTTGAGAGTAATAATATGTGAGAGAGTGTGAGTGTGTATTTGAGAGTAATAATATGTGAGAGAGTTTGAGTGTGTATTTGAGAGTAATAATATGTGAGAGAGTGTGAGTGTGTATTTGAGAGTAATAATATGTGAGTGAGTGTGAGTGTGTATTTGAGAGTAATAATATGTGAGAGAGTGTGAGTGTGTATTTGAGAGTAATAATATGTGAGAGAGTTTGAGTGTGTATTTGAGAGTAATAATATGTGAGAGAGTGTGAGTGTGTATTTGAGAGTAATAATATGTGAGAGAGTGTGAGTGTGTATTTGAGAGTAATAATATGTGAGAGAGTTTGAGTGTGTATTTGAGAGTAATAATATGTGAGAGAGTGTGAGTGTGTATTTGAGAGTAATAATATGTGAGTGAGTTTGAGTGTGTATTTGAGAGTAATAATATGTGAGAGAGTGTGAGTGTGTATTTGAGAGTAATAATATGTGAGTGAGTTTGAGTGTGTATTTGAGAGTAATAATATGTGAGAGAGTGTGAGTGTGTATTTGAGAGTAATAATATGTGAGAGAGTTTGAGTGTGTATTTGAGAGTAATAATATGTGAGAGAGTGTGAGTGTGTATTTGAGAGTAATAATATGTGAGAGAGTTTGAGTGTGTATTTGAGAGTAATAATATGTGAGAGAGTGTGAGTGTGTATTTGAGAGTAATAATATGTGAGTGAGTTTGAGTGTGTATTTGAGAGTGTTTGTGTGTGAATGTATGTGAGTGAGTTTGAGTGTGTATTTGAGAGTAATAATATGTGAGTGAGTTTGAGTGTGTATTTGAGAGTGTTTGTGTGTGAATGTATGTGAGTGAGTTTGAGTGTGTATTTGAGAGTAATAATATGTGAGAGAGTGTGAGTGTGTATTTGAGAGTAATAATATGTGAGAGAGTGTGAGTGTGTATTTGAGAGTAATAATATGTGAGTGAGTTTGAGTGTGTATTTGAGAGTAATAATATGTGAGAGAGTGTGAGTGTGTATTTGAGAGTGTTTGTGTGTGAATGTATGTGAGTGAGTTTGAGTGTGTATTTGAGAGTAATAATATGTGAGAGAGTGTGAGTGTGTATTTGAGAGTAATAATATGTGAGTGAGTTTGAGTGTGTATTTGAGAGTAATAATATGTGAGAGAGTGTGAGTGTGTATTTGAGAGTAATAATATGTGAGTGAGTTTGAGTGTGTATTTGAGAGTAATAATATGTGAGAGAGTGTGAGTGTGTATTTGAGAGTAATAATATGTGAGTGAGTTTGAGTGTGTATTTGAGAGTAATAATATGTGAGTGAGTTTGAGTGTGTATTTGAGAGTGTTTGTGTGTGAATGTATGTGAGTGAGTTTGAGTGTGTATTTGAGAGTAATAATATGTGAGAGAGTGTGAGTGTGTATTTGAGAGTAATAATATGTGAGTGAGTTTGAGTGTGTATTTGAGAGTAATAATATGTGAGAGAGTGTGAGTGTGTATTTGAGAGTAATAATATGTGAGAGAGTGTGAGTGTGTATTTGAGAGTAATAATATGTGAGAGAGTGTGAGTGTGTATTTGAGAGTAATAATATGTGAGTGAGTTTGAGTGTGTATTTGAGAGTAATAATATGTGAGAGAGTGTGAGTGTGTATTTGAGAGTAATAATATGTGAGAGAGTTTGAGTGTGTATTTGAGAGTAATAATATGTGAGTGAGTTTGAGTGTGTATTTGAGAGTAATAATATGTGAGAGAGTGTGAGTGTGTATTTGAGAGTAATAATATGTGAGAGAGTGTGAGTGTGTATTTGAGAGTAATAATATGTGAGAGAGTGTGAGTGTGTATTTGAGAGTAATAATATGTGAGTGAGTGTGAGTGTGTATTTGAGAGTAATAATATGTGAGAGAGTGTGAGTGTGTATTTGAGAGTAATAATATGTGAGTGAGTTTGAGTGTGTATTTGAGAGTGTTTGTGTGTGAATGTATGTGAGTGAGTTTGAGTGTGTATTTGAGAGTAATAATATGTGAGAGAGTGTGAGTGTGTATTTGAGAGTAATAATATGTGAGTGAGTTTGAGTGTGTATTTGAGAGTAATAATATGTGAGAGAGTGTGAGTGTGTATTTGAGAGTAATAATATGTGAGTGAGTGTGAGTGTGTATTTGAGAGTAATAATATGTGAGAGAGTGTGAGTGTGTATTTGAGAGTAATAATATGTGAGTGAGTTTGAGTGTGTATTTGAGAGTAATAATATGTGAGAGAGTGTGAGTGTGTATTTGAGAGTAATAATATGTGAGAGAGTTTGAGTGTGTATTTGAGAGTAATAATATGTGAGAGAGTGTGAGTGTGTATTTGAGAGTAATAATATGTGAGAGAGTGTGAGTGTGTATTTGAGAGTAATAATATGTGAGAGAGTGTGAGTGTGTATTTGAGAGTAATAATATGTGAGTGAGTGTGAGTGTGTATTTGAGAGTAATAATATGTGAGAGAGTGTGAGTGTGTATTTGAGAGTAATAATATGTGAGAGAGTTTGAGTGTGTATTTGAGAGTGTTTGTGTGTGAATGTATGTGAGTGAGTTTGAGTGTGTATTTGAGAGTAATAATATGTGAGAGAGTGTGAGTGTGTATTTGAGAGTAATAATATGTGAGTGAGTTTGAGTGTGTATTTGAGAGTAATAATATGTGAGAGAGTGTGAGTGTGTATTTGAGAGTAATAATATGTGAGTGAGTGTGAGTGTGTATTTGAGAGTAATAATATGTGAGAGAGTGTGAGTGTGTATTTGAGAGTAATAATATGTGAGAGAGTTTGAGTGTGTATTTGAGAGTAATAATATGTGAGAGAGTGTGAGTGTGTATTTGAGAGTAATAATATGTGAGAGAGTGTGAGTGTGTATTTGAGAGTAATAATATGTGAGTGAGTTTGAGTGTGTATTTGAGAGTAATAATATGTGAGAGAGTGTGAGTGTGTATTTGAGAGTAATAATATGTGAGAGAGTTTGAGTGTGTATTTGAGAGTAATAATATGTGAGTGAGTTTGAGTGTGTATTTGAGAGTGTTTGTGTGTGAATGTATGTGAGTGAGTTTGAGTGTGTATTTGAGAGTAATAATATGTGAGTGAGTTTGAGTGTGTATTTGAGAGTGTTTGTGTGTGAATGTATGTGAGTGAGTTTGAGTGTGTATTTGAGAGTAATAATATGTGAGAGAGTGTGAGTGTGTATTTGAGAGTAATAATATGTGAGTGAGTTTGAGTGTGTATTTGAGAGTAATAATATGTGAGAGAGTGTGAGTGTGTATTTGAGAGTAATAATATGTGAGTGAGTGTGAGTGTGTATTTGAGAGTAATAATATGTGAGAGAGTGTGAGTGTGTATTTGAGAGTAATAATATGTGAGTGAGTTTGAGTGTGTATTTGAGAGTAATAATATGTGAGAGAGTGTGAGTGTGTATTTGAGAGTAATAATATGTGAGAGAGTTTGAGTGTGTATTTGAGAGTAATAATATGTGAGAGAGTGTGAGTGTGTATTTGAGAGTAATAATATGTGAGAGAGTGTGAGTGTGTATTTGAGAGTAATAATATGTGAGAGAGTGTGAGTGTGTATTTGAGAGTAATAATATGTGAGTGAGTGTGAGTGTGTATTTGAGAGTAATAATATGTGAGAGAGTGTGAGTGTGTATTTGAGAGTAATAATATGTGAGAGAGTTTGAGTGTGTATTTGAGAGTGTTTGTGTGTGAATGTATGTGAGAGAGTGTGAGTGTGTATTTGAGAGTAATAATATGTGAGAGAGTGTGAGTGTGTATTTGAGAGTAATAATATGTGAGTGAGTTTGAGTGTGTATTTGAGAGTAATAATATGTGAGTGAGTTTGAGTGTGTATTTGAGAGTGTTTGTGTGTGAATGTATGTAAGTGAGTTTGAGTGTGTATTTGAGAGTAATAATATGTGAGAGAGTGTGAGTGTGTATTTGAGAGTAATAATATGTGAGTGAGTTTGAGTGTGTATTTGAGAGTAATAATATGTGAGAGAGTGTGAGTGTGTATTTGAGAGTAATAATATGTGAGTGAGTGTGAGTGTGTATTTGAGAGTAATAATATGTGAGAGAGTGTGAGTGTGTATTTGAGAGTAATAATATGTGAGAGAGTTTGAGTGTGTATTTGAGAGTAATAATATGTGAGAGAGTGTGAGTGTGTATTTGAGAGTAATAATATGTGAGAGAGTGTGAGTGTGTATTTGAGAGTAATAATATGTGAGTGAGTTTGAGTGTGTATTTGAGAGTAATAATATGTGAGAGAGTGTGAGTGTGTATTTGAGAGTAATAATATGTGAGAGAGTTTGAGTGTGTATTTGAGAGTAATAATATGTGAGAGAGTGTGAGTGTGTATTTGAGAGTAATAATATGTGAGAGAGTGTGAGTGTGTATTTGAGAGTAATAATATGTGAGAGAGTGTGAGTGTGTATTTGAGAGTAATAATATGTGAGTGAGTGTGAGTGTGTATTTGAGAGTAATAATATGTGAGAGAGTGTGAGTGTGTATTTGAGAGTAATAATATGTGAGAGAGTTTGAGTGTGTATTTGAGAGTGTTTGTGTGTGAATGTATGTGAGAGAGTGTGAGTGTGTATTTGAGAGTAATAATATGTGAGAGAGTGTGAGTGTGTATTTGAGAGTAATAATATGTGAGTGAGTTTGAGTGTGTATTTGAGAGTAATAATATGTGAGAGAGTGTGAGTGTGTATTTGAGAGTAATAATATGTGAGAGAGTTTGAGTGTGTATTTGAGAGTAATAATATGTGAGAGAGTGTGAGTGTGTATTTGAGAGTAATAATATGTGAGAGAGTGTGAGTGTGTATTTGAGAGTAATAATATGTGAGTGAGTGTGAGTGTGTATTTGAGAGTAATAATATGTGAGAGAGTGTGAGTGTGTATTTGAGAGTAATAATATGTGAGTGAGTGTGAGTGTGTATTTGAGAGTAATAATATGTGAGAGAGTGTGAGTGTGTATTTGAGAGTAATAATATGTGAGTGAGTGTGAGTGTGTATTTGAGAGTAATAATATGTGAGAGAGTGTGAGTGTGTATTTGAGAGTAATAATATGTGAGTGAGTTTGAGTGTGTATTTGAGAGTGTTTGTGTGTGAATGTATGTGAGAGAGTGTGAGTGTGTATTTGAGAGTAATAATATGTGAGAGAGTGTGAGTGTGTATTTGAGAGTAATAATATGTGAGTGAGTTTGAGTGTGTATTTGAGAGTAATAATATGTGAGAGAGTGTGAGTGTGTATTTGAGAGTAATAATATGTGAGAGAGTTTGAGTGTGTATTTGAGAGTGTTTGTGTGTGAATGTATGTGAGAGAGTGTGAGTGTGTATTTGAGAGTAATAATATGTGAGAGAGTGTGAGTGTGTATTTGAGAGTAATAATATGTGAGTGAGTTTGAGTGTGTATTTGAGAGTAATAATATGTGAGAGAGTGTGAGTGTGTATTTGAGAGTGTTTGTGTGTGAATGTATGTGAGAGAGTGTGAGTGTGTATTTGAGAGTAATAATATGTGAGAGAGTGTGAGTGTGTATTTGAGAGTAATAATATGTGAGTGAGTTTGAGTGTGTATTTGAGAGTGTTTGTGTGTGAATGTATGTGAGAGAGTGTGAGTGTGTATTTGAGAGTAATAATATGTGAGAGAGTGTGAGTGTGTATTTGAGAGTAATAATATGTGAGTGAGTTTGAGTGTGTATTTGAGAGTAATAATATGTGAGAGAGTGTGAGTGTGTATTTGAGAGTAATAATATGTGAGAGAGTTTGAGTGTGTATTTGAGAGTGTTTGTGTGTGAATGTATGTGAGAGAGTGTGAGTGTGTATTTGAGAGTAATAATATGTGAGAGAGTGTGAGTGTGTATTTGAGAGTAATAATATGTGAGAGAGTGTGAGTGTGTATTTGAGAGTAATAATATGTGAGTGAGTTTGAGTGTGTATTTGAGAGTAATAATATGTGAGAGAGTGTGAGTGTGTATTTGAGAGTAATAATATGTGAGAGAGTTTGAGTGTGTATTTGAGAGTAATAATATGTGAGAGAGTTTGAGTGTGTATTTGAGAGTAATAATATGTGAGAGAGTGTGAGTGTGTATTTGAGAGTAATAATATGTGAGTGAGTGTGAGTGTGTATTTGAGAGTAATAATATGTGAGAGAGTGTGAGTGTGTATTTGAGAGTAATAATATGTGAGAGAGTTTGAGTGTGTATTTGAGAGTAATAATATGTGAGAGAGTGTGAGTGTGTATTTGAGAGTAATAATATGTGAGAGAGTGTGAGTGTGTATTTGAGAGTAATAATATGTGAGAGAGTGTGAGTGTGTATTTGAGAGTAATAATATGTGAGTGAGTGTGAGTGTGTATTTGAGAGTAATAATATGTGAGAGAGTGTGAGTGTGTATTTGAGAGTAATAATATGTGAGAGAGTTTGAGTGTGTATTTGAGAGTGTTTGTGTGTGAATGTATGTGAGAGAGTGTGAGTGTGTATTTGAGAGTAATAATATGTGAGAGAGTGTGAGTGTGTATTTGAGAGTAATAATATGTGAGTGAGTTTGAGTGTGTATTTGAGAGTAATAATATGTGAGTGAGTTTGAGTGTGTATTTGAGAGTAATAATATGTGAGTGAGTTTGAGTGTGTATTTGAGAGTGTTTGTGTGTGAATGTATGTGAGTGAGTTTGAGTGTGTATTTGAGAGTAATAATATGTGAGAGAGTGTGAGTGTGTATTTGAGAGTAATAATATGTGAGTGAGTTTGAGTGTGTATTTGAGAGTAATAATATGTGAGAGAGTGTGAGTGTGTATTTGAGAGTAATAATATGTGAGTGAGTGTGAGTGTGTATTTGAGAGTAATAATATGTGAGTGAGTGTGAGTGTGTATTTGAGAGTAATAATATGTGAGTGAGTTTGAGTGTGTATTTGAGAGTGTTTGTGTGTGAATGTATGTGAGAGAGTGTGAGTGTGTATTTGAGAGTAATAATATGTGAGAGAGTGTGAGTGTGTATTTGAGAGTAATAATATGTGAGTGAGTTTGAGTGTGTATTTGAGAGTAATAATATGTGAGTGAGTTTGAGTGTGTATTTGAGAGTGTTTGTGTGTGAATGTATGTGAGTGAGTTTGAGTGTGTATTTGAGAGTAATAATATGTGAGAGAGTGTGAGTGTGTATTTGAGAGTAATAATATGTGAGTGAGTTTGAGTGTGTATTTGAGAGTAATAATATGTGAGAGAGTGTGAGTGTGTATTTGAGAGTAATAATATGTGAGTGAGTGTGAGTGTGTATTTGAGAGTAATAATATGTGAGAGAGTGTGAGTGTGTATTTGAGAGTAATAATATGTGAGTGAGTTTGAGTGTGTATTTGAGAGTAATAATATGTGAGAGAGTGTGAGTGTGTATTTGAGAGTAATAATATGTGAGAGAGTTTGAGTGTGTATTTGAGAGTAATAATATGTGAGAGAGTGTGAGTGTGTATTTGAGAGTAATAATATGTGAGAGAGTGTGAGTGTGTATTTGAGAGTAATAATATGTGAGAGAGTGTGAGTGTGTATTTGAGAGTAATAATATGTGAGAGAGTGTGAGTGTGTATTTGAGAGTAATAATATGTGAGAGAGTGTGAGTGTGTATTTGAGAGTAATAATATGTGAGAGAGTGTGAGTGTGTATTTGAGAGTAATAATATGTGAGTGAGTGTGAGTGTGTATTTGAGAGTAATAATATGTGAGAGAGTGTGAGTGTGTATTTGAGAGTAATAATATGTGAGAGAGTGTGAGTGTGTATTTGAGAGTAATAATATGTGAGTGAGTTTGAGTGTGTATTTGAGAGTAATAATATGTGAGTGAGTTTGAGTGTGTATTTGAGAGTGTTTGTGTGTGAATGTATGTGAGTGAGTTTGAGTGTGTATTTGAGAGTAATAATATGTGAGAGAGTGTGAGTGTGTATTTGAGAGTAATAATATGTGAGTGAGTTTGAGTGTGTATTTGAGAGTAATAATATGTGAGAGAGTGTGAGTGTGTATTTGAGAGTAATAATATGTGAGTGAGTGTGAGTGTGTATTTGAGAGTAATAATATGTGAGAGAGTGTGAGTGTGTATTTGAGAGTAATAATATGTGAGAGAGTTTGAGTGTGTATTTGAGAGTAATAATATGTGAGAGAGTGTGAGTGTGTATTTGAGAGTAATAATATGTGAGAGAGTGTGAGTGTGTATTTGAGAGTAATAATATGTGAGTGAGTTTGAGTGTGTATTTGAGAGTAATAATATGTGAGAGAGTGTGAGTGTGTATTTGAGAGTAATAATATGTGAGAGAGTTTGAGTGTGTATTTGAGAGTAATAATATGTGAGAGAGTGTGAGTGTGTATTTGAGAGTAATAATATGTGAGAGAGTGTGAGTGTGTATTTGAGAGTAATAATATGTGAGAGAGTGTGAGTGTGTATTTGAGAGTAATAATATGTGAGTGAGTGTGAGTGTGTATTTGAGAGTAATAATATGTGAGAGAGTGTGAGTGTGTATTTGAGAGTAATAATATGTGAGAGAGTTTGAGTGTGTATTTGAGAGTGTTTGTGTGTGAATGTATGTGAGAGAGTGTGAGTGTGTATTTGAGAGTAATAATATGTGAGAGAGTGTGAGTGTGTATTTGAGAGTAATAATATGTGAGTGAGTTTGAGTGTGTATTTGAGAGTAATAATATGTGAGAGAGTGTGAGTGTGTATTTGAGAGTAATAATATGTGAGAGAGTTTGAGTGTGTATTTGAGAGTAATAATATGTGAGAGAGTGTGAGTGTGTATTTGAGAGTAATAATATGTGAGTGAGTTTGAGTGTGTATTTGAGAGTGTTTGTGTGTGAATGTATGTGAGAGAGTGTGAGTGTGTATTTGAGAGTAATAATATGTGAGAGAGTGTGAGTGTGTATTTGAGAGTAATAATATGTGAGTGAGTTTGAGTGTGTATTTGAGAGTAATAATATGTGAGAGAGTGTGAGTGTGTATTTGAGAGTAATAATATGTGAGAGAGTTTGAGTGTGTATTTGAGAGTGTTTGTGTGTGAATGTATGTGAGAGAGTGTGAGTGTGTATTTGAGAGTAATAATATGTGAGAGAGTGTGAGTGTGTATTTGAGAGTAATAATATGTGAGTGAGTTTGAGTGTGTATTTGAGAGTAATAATATGTGAGAGAGTGTGAGTGTGTATTTGAGAGTGTTTGTGTGTGAATGTATGTGAGAGAGTGTGAGTGTGTATTTGAGAGTAATAATATGTGAGAGAGTGTGAGTGTGTATTTGAGAGTAATAATATGTGAGTGAGTTTGAGTGTGTATTTGAGAGTGTTTGTGTGTGAATGTATGTGAGAGAGTGTGAGTGTGTATTTGAGAGTAATAATATGTGAGAGAGTGTGAGTGTGTATTTGAGAGTAATAATATGTGAGTGAGTTTGAGTGTGTATTTGAGAGTAATAATATGTGAGAGAGTGTGAGTGTGTATTTGAGAGTAATAATATGTGAGAGAGTTTGAGTGTGTATTTGAGAGTGTTTGTGTGTGAATGTATGTGAGAGAGTGTGAGTGTGTATTTGAGAGTAATAATATGTGAGAGAGTGTGAGTGTGTATTTGAGAGTAATAATATGTGAGAGAGTGTGAGTGTGTATTTGAGAGTAATAATATGTGAGTGAGTTTGAGTGTGTATTTGAGAGTAATAATATGTGAGAGAGTGTGAGTGTGTATTTGAGAGTAATAATATGTGAGAGAGTTTGAGTGTGTATTTGAGAGTAATAATATGTGAGAGAGTTTGAGTGTGTATTTGAGAGTAATAATATGTGAGAGAGTGTGAGTGTGTATTTGAGAGTAATAATATGTGAGAGAGTGTGAGTGTGTATTTGAGAGTAATAATATGTGAGAGAGTGTGAGTGTGTATTTGAGAGTAATAATATGTGAGTGAGTGTGAGTGTGTATTTGAGAGTAATAATATGTGAGAGAGTGTGAGTGTGTATTTGAGAGTAATAATATGTGAGTGAGTTTGAGTGTGTATTTGAGAGTGTTTGTGTGTGAATGTATGTGAGAGAGTGTGAGTGTGTATTTGAGAGTAATAATATGTGAGAGAGTGTGAGTGTGTATTTGAGAGTAATAATATGTGAGTGAGTTTGAGTGTGTATTTGAGAGTAATAATATGTGAGAGAGTGTGAGTGTGTATTTGAGAGTAATAATATGTGAGAGAGTTTGAGTGTGTATTTGAGAGTGTTTGTGTGTGAATGTATGTGAGAGAGTGTGAGTGTGTATTTGAGAGTAATAATATGTGAGAGAGTGTGAGTGTGTATTTGAGAGTAATAATATGTGAGTGAGTTTGAGTGTGTATTTGAGAGTAATAATATGTGAGAGAGTGTGAGTGTGTATTTGAGAGTAATAATATGTGAGAGAGTGTGAGTGTGTATTTGAGAGTAATAATATGTGAGTGAGTGTGAGTGTGTATTTGAGAGTAATAATATGTGAGAGAGTGTGAGTGTGTATTTGAGAGTAATAATATGTGAGTGAGTTTGAGTGTGTATTTGAGAGTGTTTGTGTGTGAATGTATGTGAGAGAGTGTGAGTGTGTATTTGAGAGTAATAATATGTGAGAGAGTGTGAGTGTGTATTTGAGAGTAATAATATGTGAGTGAGTTTGAGTGTGTATTTGAGAGTAATAATATGTGAGAGAGTGTGAGTGTGTATTTGAGAGTAATAATATGTGAGAGAGTTTGAGTGTGTATTTGAGAGTGTTTGTGTGTGAATGTATGTGAGAGAGTGTGAGTGTGTATTTGAGAGTAATAATATGTGAGAGAGTGTGAGTGTGTATTTGAGAGTAATAATATGTGAGTGAGTTTGAGTGTGTATTTGAGAGTAATAATATGTGAGAGAGTGTGAGTGTGTATTTGAGAGTAATAATATGTGAGAGAGTTTGAGTGTGTATTTGAGAGTGTTTGTGTGTGAATGTATGTGAGAGAGTGTGAGTGTGTATTTGAGAGTAATAATATGTGAGAGAGTGTGAGTGTGTATTTGAGAGTAATAATATGTGAGTGAGTTTGAGTGTGTATTTGAGAGTAATAATATGTGAGAGAGTGTGAGTGTGTATTTGAGAGTAATAATATGTGAGAGAGTTTGAGTGTGTATTTGAGAGTAATAATATGTGAGAGAGTGTGAGTGTGTATTTGAGAGTAATAATATGTGAGAGAGTGTGAGTGTGTATTTGAGAGTAATAATATGTGAGTGAGTGTGAGTGTGTATTTGAGAGTAATAATATGTGAGAGAGTGTGAGTGTGTATTTGAGAGTAATAATATGTGAGTGAGTTTGAGTGTGTATTTGAGAGTAATAATATGTGAGAGAGTGTGAGTGTGTATTTGAGAGTAATAATATGTGAGAGAGTGTGAGTGTGTATTTGAGAGTAATAATATGTGAGAGAGTGTGAGTGTGTATTTGAGAGTAATAATATGTGAGTGAGTTTGAGTGTGTATTTGAGAGTAATAATATGTGAGAGAGTGTGAGTGTGTATTTGAGAGTAATAATATGTGAGAGAGTTTGAGTGTGTATTTGAGAGTAATAATATGTGAGTGAGTTTGAGTGTGTATTTGAGAGTAATAATATGTGAGAGAGTGTGAGTGTGTATTTGAGAGTAATAATATGTGAGAGAGTGTGAGTGTGTATTTGAGAGTAATAATATGTGAGAGAGTGTGAGTGTGTATTTGAGAGTAATAATATGTGAGTGAGTGTGAGTGTGTATTTGAGAGTAATAATATGTGAGAGAGTGTGAGTGTGTATTTGAGAGTAATAATATGTGAGTGAGTTTGAGTGTGTATTTGAGAGTGTTTGTGTGTGAATGTATGTGAGTGAGTTTGAGTGTGTATTTGAGAGTAATAATATGTGAGTGAGTTTGAGTGTGTATTTGAGAGTGTTTGTGTGTGAATGTATGTGAGTGAGTTTGAGTGTGTATTTGAGAGTAATAATATGTGAGAGAGTGTGAGTGTGTATTTGAGAGTAATAATATGTGAGTGAGTTTGAGTGTGTATTTGAGAGTAATAATATGTGAGAGAGTGTGAGTGTGTATTTGAGAGTAATAATATGTGAGTGAGTGTGAGTGTGTATTTGAGAGTAATAATATGTGAGAGAGTGTGAGTGTGTATTTGAGAGTAATAATATGTGAGTGAGTTTGAGTGTGTATTTGAGAGTAATAATATGTGAGAGAGTGTGAGTGTGTATTTGAGAGTAATAATATGTGAGAGAGTTTGAGTGTGTATTTGAGAGTAATAATATGTGAGAGAGTGTGAGTGTGTATTTGAGAGTAATAATATGTGAGAGAGTGTGAGTGTGTATTTGAGAGTAATAATATGTGAGAGAGTGTGAGTGTGTATTTGAGAGTAATAATATGTGAGTGAGTGTGAGTGTGTATTTGAGAGTAATAATATGTGAGAGAGTGTGAGTGTGTATTTGAGAGTAATAATATGTGAGAGAGTTTGAGTGTGTATTTGAGAGTGTTTGTGTGTGAATGTATGTGAGAGAGTGTGAGTGTGTATTTGAGAGTAATAATATGTGAGAGAGTGTGAGTGTGTATTTGAGAGTAATAATATGTGAGTGAGTTTGAGTGTGTATTTGAGAGTAATAATATGTGAGTGAGTTTGAGTGTGTATTTGAGAGTGTTTGTGTGTGAATGTATGTGAGTGAGTTTGAGTGTGTATTTGAGAGTAATAATATGTGAGAGAGTGTGAGTGTGTATTTGAGAGTAATAATATGTGAGTGAGTTTGAGTGTGTATTTGAGAGTAATAATATGTGAGAGAGTGTGAGTGTGTATTTGAGAGTAATAATATGTGAGTGAGTGTGAGTGTGTATTTGAGAGTAATAATATGTGAGAGAGTGTGAGTGTGTATTTGAGAGTAATAATATGTGAGAGAGTTTGAGTGTGTATTTGAGAGTAATAATATGTGAGAGAGTGTGAGTGTGTATTTGAGAGTAATAATATGTGAGAGAGTGTGAGTGTGTATTTGAGAGTAATAATATGTGAGTGAGTTTGAGTGTGTATTTGAGAGTAATAATATGTGAGAGAGTGTGAGTGTGTATTTGAGAGTAATAATATGTGAGAGAGTTTGAGTGTGTATTTGAGAGTAATAATATGTGAGAGAGTGTGAGTGTGTATTTGAGAGTAATAATATGTGAGAGAGTGTGAGTGTGTATTTGAGAGTAATAATATGTGAGAGAGTGTGAGTGTGTATTTGAGAGTAATAATATGTGAGTGAGTGTGAGTGTGTATTTGAGAGTAATAATATGTGAGAGAGTGTGAGTGTGTATTTGAGAGTAATAATATGTGAGAGAGTTTGAGTGTGTATTTGAGAGTGTTTGTGTGTGAATGTATGTGAGAGAGTGTGAGTGTGTATTTGAGAGTAATAATATGTGAGAGAGTGTGAGTGTGTATTTGAGAGTAATAATATGTGAGTGAGTTTGAGTGTGTATTTGAGAGTAATAATATGTGAGAGAGTGTGAGTGTGTATTTGAGAGTAATAATATGTGAGAGAGTTTGAGTGTGTATTTGAGAGTAATAATATGTGAGAGAGTGTGAGTGTGTATTTGAGAGTAATAATATGTGAGAGAGTGTGAGTGTGTATTTGAGAGTAATAATATGTGAGTGAGTGTGAGTGTGTATTTGAGAGTAATAATATGTGAGAGAGTGTGAGTGTGTATTTGAGAGTAATAATATGTGAGTGAGTGTGAGTGTGTATTTGAGAGTAATAATATGTGAGAGAGTGTGAGTGTGTATTTGAGAGTAATAATATGTGAGTGAGTGTGAGTGTGTATTTGAGAGTAATAATATGTGAGAGAGTGTGAGTGTGTATTTGAGAGTAATAATATGTGAGTGAGTTTGAGTGTGTATTTGAGAGTGTTTGTGTGTGAATGTATGTGAGAGAGTGTGAGTGTGTATTTGAGAGTAATAATATGTGAGAGAGTGTGAGTGTGTATTTGAGAGTAATAATATGTGAGTGAGTTTGAGTGTGTATTTGAGAGTAATAATATGTGAGAGAGTGTGAGTGTGTATTTGAGAGTAATAATATGTGAGAGAGTTTGAGTGTGTATTTGAGAGTGTTTGTGTGTGAATGTATGTGAGAGAGTGTGAGTGTGTATTTGAGAGTAATAATATGTGAGAGAGTGTGAGTGTGTATTTGAGAGTAATAATATGTGAGTGAGTTTGAGTGTGTATTTGAGAGTAATAATATGTGAGAGAGTGTGAGTGTGTATTTGAGAGTAATAATATGTGAGAGAGTGTGAGTGTGTATTTGAGAGTAATAATATGTGAGTGAGTTTGAGTGTGTATTTGAGAGTGTTTGTGTGTGAATGTATGTGAGAGAGTGTGAGTGTGTATTTGAGAGTAATAATATGTGAGAGAGTGTGAGTGTGTATTTGAGAGTAATAATATGTGAGTGAGTTTGAGTGTGTATTTGAGAGTAATAATATGTGAGAGAGTGTGAGTGTGTATTTGAGAGTAATAATATGTGAGAGAGTTTGAGTGTGTATTTGAGAGTGTTTGTGTGTGAATGTATGTGAGAGAGTGTGAGTGTGTATTTGAGAGTAATAATATGTGAGAGAGTGTGAGTGTGTATTTGAGAGTAATAATATGTGAGAGAGTGTGAGTGTGTATTTGAGAGTAATAATATGTGAGTGAGTTTGAGTGTGTATTTGAGAGTAATAATATGTGAGAGAGTGTGAGTGTGTATTTGAGAGTAATAATATGTGAGAGAGTTTGAGTGTGTATTTGAGAGTAATAATATGTGAGTGAGTTTGAGTGTGTATTTGAGAGTAATAATATGTGAGAGAGTGTGAGTGTGTATTTGAGAGTAATAATATGTGAGAGAGTTTGAGTGTGTATTTGAGAGTAATAATATGTGAGAGAGTTTGAGTGTGTATTTGAGAGTAATAATATGTGAGAGAGTGTGAGTGTGTATTTGAGAGTAATAATATGTGAGAGAGTGTGAGTGTGTATTTGAGAGTAATAATATGTGAGAGAGTGTGAGTGTGTATTTGAGAGTAATAATATGTGAGTGAGTGTGAGTGTGTATTTGAGAGTAATAATATGTGAGAGAGTGTGAGTGTGTATTTGAGAGTAATAATATGTGAGAGAGTTTGAGTGTGTATTTGAGAGTGTTTGTGTGTGAATGTATGTGAGAGAGTGTGAGTGTGTATTTGAGAGTAATAATATGTGAGAGAGTGTGAGTGTGTATTTGAGAGTAATAATATGTGAGTGAGTTTGAGTGTGTATTTGAGAGTAATAATATGTGAGAGAGTGTGAGTGTGTATTTGAGAGTAATAATATGTGAGAGAGTTTGAGTGTGTATTTGAGAGTGTTTGTGTGTGAATGTATGTGAGAGAGTGTGAGTGTGTATTTGAGAGTAATAATATGTGAGAGAGTGTGAGTGTGTATTTGAGAGTAATAATATGTGAGTGAGTTTGAGTGTGTATTTGAGAGTAATAATATGTGAGAGAGTGTGAGTGTGTATTTGAGAGTAATAATATGTGAGAGAGTTTGAGTGTGTATTTGAGAGTGTTTGTGTGTGAATGTATGTGAGAGAGTGTGAGTGTGTATTTGAGAGTAATAATATGTGAGAGAGTGTGAGTGTGTATTTGAGAGTAATAATATGTGAGTGAGTTTGAGTGTGTATTTGAGAGTAATAATATGTGAGAGAGTGTGAGTGTGTATTTGAGAGTAATAATATGTGAGAGAGTGTGAGTGTGTATTTGAGAGTAATAATATGTGAGTGAGTGTGAGTGTGTATTTGAGAGTAATAATATGTGAGAGAGTGTGAGTGTGTATTTGAGAGTAATAATATGTGAGTGAGTTTGAGTGTGTATTTGAGAGTGTTTGTGTGTGAATGTATGTGAGAGAGTGTGAGTGTGTATTTGAGAGTAATAATATGTGAGAGAGTGTGAGTGTGTATTTGAGAGTAATAATATGTGAGTGAGTTTGAGTGTGTATTTGAGAGTAATAATATGTGAGAGAGTGTGAGTGTGTATTTGAGAGTAATAATATGTGAGAGAGTTTGAGTGTGTATTTGAGAGTGTTTGTGTGTGAATGTATGTGAGAGAGTGTGAGTGTGTATTTGAGAGTAATAATATGTGAGAGAGTGTGAGTGTGTATTTGAGAGTAATAATATGTGAGTGAGTTTGAGTGTGTATTTGAGAGTAATAATATGTGAGAGAGTGTGAGTGTGTATTTGAGAGTAATAATATGTGAGAGAGTTTGAGTGTGTATTTGAGAGTGTTTGTGTGTGAATGTATGTGAGAGAGTGTGAGTGTGTATTTGAGAGTAATAATATGTGAGAGAGTGTGAGTGTGTATTTGAGAGTAATAATATGTGAGTGAGTTTGAGTGTGTATTTGAGAGTAATAATATGTGAGAGAGTTTGAGTGTGTATTTGAGAGTAATAATATGTGAGAGAGTTTGAGTGTGTATTTGAGAGTAATAATATGTGAGAGAGTGTGAGTGTGTATTTGAGAGTAATAATATGTGAGAGAGTGTGAGTGTGTATTTGAGAGTAATAATATGTGAGTGAGTGTGAGTGTGTATTTGAGAGTAATAATATGTGAGAGAGTGTGAGTGTGTATTTGAGAGTAATAATATGTGAGTGAGTTTGAGTGTGTATTTGAGAGTAATAATATGTGAGAGAGTGTGAGTGTGTATTTGAGAGTAATAATATGTGAGTGAGTTTGAGTGTGTATTTGAGAGTGTTTGTGTGTGAATGTATGTGAGAGAGTGTGAGTGTGTATTTGAGAGTAATAATATGTGAGAGAGTGTGAGTGTGTATTTGAGAGTAATAATATGTGAGTGAGTTTGAGTGTGTATTTGAGAGTAATAATATGTGAGAGAGTGTGAGTGTGTATTTGAGAGTAATAATATGTGAGAGAGTTTGAGTGTGTATTTGAGAGTGTTTGTGTGTGAATGTATGTGAGAGAGTGTGAGTGTGTATTTGAGAGTAATAATATGTGAGAGAGTGTGAGTGTGTATTTGAGAGTAATAATATGTGAGTGAGTTTGAGTGTGTATTTGAGAGTAATAATATGTGAGAGAGTGTGAGTGTGTATTTGAGAGTAATAATATGTGAGAGAGTTTGAGTGTGTATTTGAGAGTAATAATATGTGAGAGAGTGTGAGTGTGTATTTGAGAGTAATAATATGTGAGAGAGTGTGAGTGTGTATTTGAGAGTAATAATATGTGAGTGAGTGTGAGTGTGTATTTGAGAGTAATAATATGTGAGAGAGTGTGAGTGTGTATTTGAGAGTAATAATATGTGAGTGAGTGTGAGTGTGTATTTGAGAGTAATAATATGTGAGAGAGTGTGAGTGTGTATTTGAGAGTAATAATATGTGAGTGAGTTTGAGTGTGTATTTGAGAGTAATAATATGTGAGAGAGTGTGAGTGTGTATTTGAGAGTAATAATATGTGAGAGAGTGTGAGTGTGTATTTGAGAGTAATAATATGTGAGAGAGTGTGAGTGTGTATTTGAGAGTAATAATATGTGAGTGAGTGTGAGTGTGTATTTGAGAGTAATAATATGTGAGAGAGTGTGAGTGTGTATTTGAGAGTAATAATATGTGAGTGAGTTTGAGTGTGTATTTGAGAGTAATAATATGTGAGAGAGTGTGAGTGTGTATTTGAGAGTAATAATATGTGAGAGAGTGTGAGTGTGTATTTGAGAGTAATAATATGTGAGAGAGTGTGAGTGTGTATTTGAGAGTAATAATATGTGAGTGAGTGTGAGTGTGTATTTGAGAGTAATAATATGTGAGTGAGTTTGAGTGTGTATTTGAGAGTAATAATATGTGAGAGAGTGTGAGTGTGTATTTGAGAGTAATAATATGTGAGTGAGTGTGAGTGTGTATTTGAGAGTAATAATATGTGAGAGAGTGTGAGTGTGTATTTGAGAGTAATAATATGTGAGTGAGTTTGAGTGTGTATTTGAGAGTAATAATATGTGAGAGAGTGTGAGTGTGTATTTGAGAGTAATAATATGTGAGAGAGTGTGAGTGTGTATTTGAGAGTAATAATATGTGAGAGAGTGTGAGTGTGTATTTGAGAGTAATAATATGTGAGTGAGTGTGAGTGTGTATTTGAGAGTAATAATATGTGAGTGAGTTTGAGTGTGTATTTGAGAGTAATAATATGTGAGTGAGTTTGAGTGTGTATTTGAGAGTAATAATATGTGAGTGAGTTTGAGTGTGTATTTGAGAGTAATAATATGTGAGAGAGTGTGAGTGTGTATTTGAGAGTAATAATATGTGAGAGAGTGTGAGTGTGTATTTGAGAGTAATAATATGTGAGTGAGTTTGAGTGTGTATTTGAGAGTAATAATATGTGAGTGAGTTTGAGTGTGTATTTGAGAGTGTTTGTGTGTGAATGTATGTGAGAGAGTGTGAGTGTGTATTTGAGAGTAATAATATGTGAGAGAGTGTGAGTGTGTATTTGAGAGTAATAATATGTGAGTGAGTTTGAGTGTGTATTTGAGAGTAATAATATGTGAGAGAGTGTGAGTGTGTATTTGAGAGTAATAATATGTGAGAGAGTTTGAGTGTGTATTTGAGAGTAATAATATGTGAGAGAGTTTGAGTGTGTATTTGAGAGTAATAATATGTGAGTGAGTTTGAGTGTGTATTTGAGAGTAATAATATGTGAGAGAGTGTGAGTGTGTATTTGAGAGTAATAATATGTGACAGAGTGTGAGTGTGTATTTGAGAGTAATAATATGTGAGAGAGTGTGAGTGTGTATTTGAGAGTAATAATATGTGAGTGAGTGTGAGTGTGTATTTGAGAGTAATAATATGTGAGAGAGTGTGAGTGTGTATTTGAGAGTAATAATATGTGAGTGAGTTTGAGTGTGTATTTGAGAGTGTTTGTGTGTGAATGTATGTGAGTGAGTTTGAGTGTGTATTTGAGAGTAATAATATGTGAGTGAGTTTGAGTGTGTATTTGAGAGTAATAATATGTGAGAGAGTGTGAGTGTGTATTTGAGAGTAATAATATGTGAGAGAGTGTGAGTGTGTATTTGAGAGTAATAATATGTGAGTGAGTTTGAGTGTGTATTTGAGAGTAATAATATGTGAGAGAGTGTGAGTGTGTATTTGAGAGTAATAATATGTGAGAGAGTGTGAGTGTGTATTTGAGAGTAATAATATGTGAGTGAGTTTGAGTGTGTATTTGAGAGTAATAATATGTGAGAGAGTGTGAGTGTGTATTTGAGAGTAATAATATGTGAGTGAGTGTGAGTGTGTATTTGAGAGTAATAATATGTGAGAGAGTGTGAGTGTGTATTTGAGAGTAATAATATGTGAGAGAGTGTGAGTGTGTATTTGAGAGTAATAATATGTGAGTGAGTGTGAGTGTGTATTTGAGAGTAATAATATGTGAGAGAGTGTGAGTGTGTATTTGAGAGTAATAATATGTGAGTGAGTTTGAGTGTGTATTTGAGAGTAATAATATGTGAGAGAGTGTGAGTGTGTATTTGAGAGTAATAATATGTGAGTGAGTGTGAGTGTGTATTTGAGAGTAATAATATGTGAGTGAGTTTGAGTGTGTATTTGAGAGTGTTTGTGTGTGAATGTATGTGAGTGAGTTTGAGTGTGTATTTGAGAGTAATAATATGTGAGTGAGTTTGAGTGTGTATTTGAGAGTAATAATATGTGAGAGAGTGTGAGTGTGTATTTGAGAGTAATAATATGTGAGTGAGTTTGAGTGTGTATTTGAGAGTAATAATATGTGAGTGAGTTTGAGTGTGTATTTGAGAGTGTTTGTGTGTGAATGTATGTGAGAGAGTGTGAGTGTGTATTTGAGAGTAATAATATGTGAGAGAGTGTGAGTGTGTATTTGAGAGTAATAATATGTGAGTGAGTTTGAGTGTGTATTTGAGAGTAATAATATGTGAGAGAGTGTGAGTGTGTATTTGAGAGTAATAATATGTGAGAGAGTTTGAGTGTGTATTTGAGAGTAATAATATGTGAGAGAGTTTGAGTGTGTATTTGAGAGTAATAATATGTGAGTGAGTTTGAGTGTGTATTTGAGAGTAATAATATGTGAGAGAGTGTGAGTGTGTATTTGAGAGTAATAATATGTGACAGAGTGTGAGTGTGTATTTGAGAGTAATAATATGTGAGAGAGTGTGAGTGTGTATTTGAGAGTAATAATATGTGAGTGAGTGTGAGTGTGTATTTGAGAGTAATAATATGTGAGAGAGTGTGAGTGTGTATTTGAGAGTAATAATATGTGAGTGAGTTTGAGTGTGTATTTGAGAGTGTTTGTGTGTGAATGTATGTGAGTGAGTTTGAGTGTGTATTTGAGAGTAATAATATGTGAGTGAGTTTGAGTGTGTATTTGAGAGTAATAATATGTGAGAGAGTGTGAGTGTGTATTTGAGAGTAATAATATGTGAGAGAGTGTGAGTGTGTATTTGAGAGTAATAATATGTGAGTGAGTTTGAGTGTGTATTTGAGAGTAATAATATGTGAGAGAGTGTGAGTGTGTATTTGAGAGTAATAATATGTGAGAGAGTGTGAGTGTGTATTTGAGAGTAATAATATGTGAGTGAGTTTGAGTGTGTATTTGAGAGTAATAATATGTGAGAGAGTGTGAGTGTGTATTTGAGAGTAATAATATGTGAGTGAGTGTGAGTGTGTATTTGAGAGTAATAATATGTGAGAGAGTGTGAGTGTGTATTTGAGAGTAATAATATGTGAGAGAGTGTGAGTGTGTATTTGAGAGTAATAATATGTGAGTGAGTGTGAGTGTGTATTTGAGAGTAATAATATGTGAGAGAGTGTGAGTGTGTATTTGAGAGTAATAATATGTGAGTGAGTTTGAGTGTGTATTTGAGAGTAATAATATGTGAGAGAGTGTGAGTGTGTATTTGAGAGTAATAATATGTGAGAGAGTTTGAGTGTGTATTTGAGAGTAATAATATGTGAGAGAGTGTGAGTGTGTATTTGAGAGTAATAATATGTGAGAGAGTGTGAGTGTGTATTTGAGAGTAATAATATGTGAGAGAGTGTGAGTGTGTATTTGAGAGTAATAATATGTGAGAGAGTGTGAGTGTGTATTTGAGAGTAATAATATGTGAGTGAGTGTGAGTGTGTATTTGAGAGTAATAATATGTGAGAGAGTGTGAGTGTGTATTTGAGAGTAATAATATGTGAGTGAGTTTGAGTGTGTATTTGAGAGTAATAATATGTGAGTGAGTTTGAGTGTGTATTTGAGAGTAATAATATGTGAGAGAGTGTGAGTGTGTATTTGAGAGTAATAATATGTGAGAGAGTGTGAGTGTGTATTTGAGAGTAATAATATGTGAGTGAGTTTGAGTGTGTATTTGAGAGTAATAATATGTGAGAGAGTGTGAGTGTGTATTTGAGAGTAATAATATGTGAGTGAGTTTGAGTGTGTATTTGAGAGTAATAATATGTGAGAGAGTGTGAGTGTGTATTTGAGAGTAATAATATGTGAGAGAGTTTGAGTGTGTATTTGAGAGTAATAATATGTGAGAGAGTGTGAGTGTGTATTTGAGAGTAATAATATGTGAGAGAGTGTGAGTGTGTATTTGAGAGTAATAATATGTGAGTGAGTTTGAGTGTGTATTTGAGAGTAATAATATGTGAGTGAGTTTGAGTGTGTATTTGAGAGTGTTTGTGTGTGAATGTATGTGAGAGAGTGTGAGTGTGTATTTGAGAGTAATAATATGTGAGAGAGTGTGAGTGTGTATTTGAGAGTAATAATATGTGAGTGAGTTTGAGTGTGTATTTGAGAGTAATAATATGTGAGAGAGTGTGAGTGTGTATTTGAGAGTAATAATATGTGAGAGAGTGTGAGTGTGTATTTGAGAGTAATAATATGTGAGAGAGTGTGAGTGTGTATTTGAGAGTAATAATATGTGAGTGAGTTTGAGTGTGTATTTGAGAGTAATAATATGTGAGAGAGTGTGAGTGTGTATTTGAGAGTAATAATATGTGAGAGAGTTTGAGTGTGTATTTGAGAGTGTTTGTGTGTGAATGTATGTGAGAGAGTGTGAGTGTGTATTTGAGAGTAATAATATGTGAGAGAGTGTGAGTGTGTATTTGAGAGTAATAATATGTGAGTGAGTTTGAGTGTGTATTTGAGAGTAATAATATGTGAGAGAGTGTGAGTGTGTATTTGAGAGTAATAATATGTGAGAGAGTGTGAGTGTGTATTTGAGAGTAATAATATGTGAGTGAGTGTGAGTGTGTATTTGAGAGTAATAATATGTGAGAGAGTGTGAGTGTGTATTTGAGAGTAATAATATGTGAGTGAGTTTGAGTGTGTATTTGAGAGTGTTTGTGTGTGAATGTATGTGAGAGAGTGTGAGTGTGTATTTGAGAGTAATAATATGTGAGAGAGTGTGAGTGTGTATTTGAGAGTAATAATATGTGAGTGAGTTTGAGTGTGTATTTGAGAGTAATAATATGTGAGAGAGTGTGAGTGTGTATTTGAGAGTAATAATATGTGAGAGAGTTTGAGTGTGTATTTGAGAGTGTTTGTGTGTGAATGTATGTGAGAGAGTGTGAGTGTGTATTTGAGAGTAATAATATGTGAGAGAGTGTGAGTGTGTATTTGAGAGTAATAATATGTGAGTGAGTTTGAGTGTGTATTTGAGAGTAATAATATGTGAGAGAGTGTGAGTGTGTATTTGAGAGTAATAATATGTGAGAGAGTTTGAGTGTGTATTTGAGAGTGTTTGTGTGTGAATGTATGTGAGAGAGTGTGAGTGTGTATTTGAGAGTAATAATATGTGAGAGAGTGTGAGTGTGTATTTGAGAGTAATAATATGTGAGTGAGTTTGAGTGTGTATTTGAGAGTAATAATATGTGAGAGAGTTTGAGTGTGTATTTGAGAGTAATAATATGTGAGAGAGTGTGAGTGTGTATTTGAGAGTAATAATATGTGAGAGAGTGTGAGTGTGTATTTGAGAGTAATAATATGTGAGTGAGTGTGAGTGTGTATTTGAGAGTAATAATATGTGAGAGAGTGTGAGTGTGTATTTGAGAGTAATAATATGTGAGTGAGTTTGAGTGTGTATTTGAGAGTAATAATATGTGAGAGAGTGTGAGTGTGTATTTGAGAGTAATAATATGTGAGTGAGTTTGAGTGTGTATTTGAGAGTGTTTGTGTGTGAATGTATGTGAGAGAGTGTGAGTGTGTATTTGAGAGTAATAATATGTGAGAGAGTGTGAGTGTGTATTTGAGAGTAATAATATGTGAGTGAGTTTGAGTGTGTATTTGAGAGTAATAATATGTGAGAGAGTGTGAGTGTGTATTTGAGAGTAATAATATGTGAGAGAGTTTGAGTGTGTATTTGAGAGTGTTTGTGTGTGAATGTATGTGAGAGAGTGTGAGTGTGTATTTGAGAGTAATAATATGTGAGAGAGTGTGAGTGTGTATTTGAGAGTAATAATATGTGAGTGAGTTTGAGTGTGTATTTGAGAGTAATAATATGTGAGAGAGTGTGAGTGTGTATTTGAGAGTAATAATATGTGAGAGAGTTTGAGTGTGTATTTGAGAGTAATAATATGTGAGAGAGTGTGAGTGTGTATTTGAGAGTAATAATATGTGAGAGAGTGTGAGTGTGTATTTGAGAGTAATAATATGTGAGTGAGTGTGAGTGTGTATTTGAGAGTAATAATATGTGAGAGAGTGTGAGTGTGTATTTGAGAGTAATAATATGTGAGTGAGTGTGAGTGTGTATTTGAGAGTAATAATATGTGAGAGAGTGTGAGTGTGTATTTGAGAGTAATAATATGTGAGTGAGTTTGAGTGTGTATTTGAGAGTAATAATATGTGAGAGAGTGTGAGTGTGTATTTGAGAGTAATAATATGTGAGAGAGTGTGAGTGTGTATTTGAGAGTAATAATATGTGAGAGAGTGTGAGTGTGTATTTGAGAGTAATAATATGTGAGTGAGTGTGAGTGTGTATTTGAGAGTAATAATATGTGAGAGAGTGTGAGTGTGTATTTGAGAGTAATAATATGTGAGTGAGTTTGAGTGTGTATTTGAGAGTAATAATATGTGAGAGAGTGTGAGTGTGTATTTGAGAGTAATAATATGTGAGAGAGTGTGAGTGTGTATTTGAGAGTAATAATATGTGAGAGAGTGTGAGTGTGTATTTGAGAGTAATAATATGTGAGTGAGTGTGAGTGTGTATTTGAGAGTAATAATATGTGAGAGAGTGTGAGTGTGTATTTGAGAGTAATAATATGTGAGTGAGTGTGAGTGTGTATTTGAGAGTAATAATATGTGAGTGAGTTTGAGTGTGTATTTGAGAGTGTTTGTGTGTGAATGTATGTGAGTGAGTTTGAGTGTGTATTTGAGAGTAATAATATGTGAGTGAGTTTGAGTGTGTATTTGAGAGTAATAATATGTGAGAGAGTGTGAGTGTGTATTTGAGAGTAATAATATGTGAGAGAGTGTGAGTGTGTATTTGAGAGTAATAATATGTGAGTGAGTTTGAGTGTGTATTTGAGAGTAATAATATGTGAGTGAGTTTGAGTGTGTATTTGAGAGTGTTTGTGTGTGAATGTATGTGAGAGAGTGTGAGTGTGTATTTGAGAGTAATAATATGTGAGAGAGTGTGAGTGTGTATTTGAGAGTAATAATATGTGAGTGAGTTTGAGTGTGTATTTGAGAGTAATAATATGTGAGAGAGTGTGAGTGTGTATTTGAGAGTAATAATATGTGAGAGAGTTTGAGTGTGTATTTGAGAGTAATAATATGTGAGAGAGTTTGAGTGTGTATTTGAGAGTAATAATATGTGAGTGAGTTTGAGTGTGTATTTGAGAGTAATAATATGTGAGAGAGTGTGAGTGTGTATTTGAGAGTAATAATATGTGACAGAGTGTGAGTGTGTATTTGAGAGTAATAATATGTGAGAGAGTGTGAGTGTGTATTTGAGAGTAATAATATGTGAGTGAGTGTGAGTGTGTATTTGAGAGTAATAATATGTGAGAGAGTGTGAGTGTGTATTTGAGAGTAATAATATGTGAGTGAGTTTGAGTGTGTATTTGAGAGTGTTTGTGTGTGAATGTATGTGAGTGAGTTTGAGTGTGTATTTGAGAGTAATAATATGTGAGTGAGTTTGAGTGTGTATTTGAGAGTAATAATATGTGAGAGAGTGTGAGTGTGTATTTGAGAGTAATAATATGTGAGAGAGTGTGAGTGTGTATTTGAGAGTAATAATATGTGAGTGAGTTTGAGTGTGTATTTGAGAGTAATAATATGTGAGAGAGTGTGAGTGTGTATTTGAGAGTAATAATATGTGAGAGAGTGTGAGTGTGTATTTGAGAGTAATAATATGTGAGTGAGTTTGAGTGTGTATTTGAGAGTAATAATATGTGAGAGAGTGTGAGTGTGTATTTGAGAGTAATAATATGTGAGTGAGTGTGAGTGTGTATTTGAGAGTAATAATATGTGAGAGAGTGTGAGTGTGTATTTGAGAGTAATAATATGTGAGAGAGTGTGAGTGTGTATTTGAGAGTAATAATATGTGAGTGAGTGTGAGTGTGTATTTGAGAGTAATAATATGTGAGAGAGTGTGAGTGTGTATTTGAGAGTAATAATATGTGAGTGAGTTTGAGTGTGTATTTGAGAGTAATAATATGTGAGAGAGTGTGAGTGTGTATTTGAGAGTAATAATATGTGAGTGAGTGTGAGTGTGTATTTGAGAGTAATAATATGTGAGTGAGTTTGAGTGTGTATTTGAGAGTGTTTGTGTGTGAATGTATGTGAGTGAGTTTGAGTGTGTATTTGAGAGTAATAATATGTGAGTGAGTTTGAGTGTGTATTTGAGAGTAATAATATGTGAGAGAGTGTGAGTGTGTATTTGAGAGTAATAATATGTGAGTGAGTTTGAGTGTGTATTTGAGAGTAATAATATGTGAGTGAGTTTGAGTGTGTATTTGAGAGTGTTTGTGTGTGAATGTATGTGAGAGAGTGTGAGTGTGTATTTGAGAGTAATAATATGTGAGAGAGTGTGAGTGTGTATTTGAGAGTAATAATATGTGAGTGAGTTTGAGTGTGTATTTGAGAGTAATAATATGTGAGAGAGTGTGAGTGTGTATTTGAGAGTAATAATATGTGAGAGAGTTTGAGTGTGTATTTGAGAGTAATAATATGTGAGAGAGTTTGAGTGTGTATTTGAGAGTAATAATATGTGAGTGAGTTTGAGTGTGTATTTGAGAGTAATAATATGTGAGAGAGTGTGAGTGTGTATTTGAGAGTAATAATATGTGACAGAGTGTGAGTGTGTATTTGAGAGTAATAATATGTGAGAGAGTGTGAGTGTGTATTTGAGAGTAATAATATGTGAGTGAGTGTGAGTGTGTATTTGAGAGTAATAATATGTGAGAGAGTGTGAGTGTGTATTTGAGAGTAATAATATGTGAGTGAGTTTGAGTGTGTATTTGAGAGTGTTTGTGTGTGAATGTATGTGAGTGAGTTTGAGTGTGTATTTGAGAGTAATAATATGTGAGTGAGTTTGAGTGTGTATTTGAGAGTAATAATATGTGAGAGAGTGTGAGTGTGTATTTGAGAGTAATAATATGTGAGAGAGTGTGAGTGTGTATTTGAGAGTAATAATATGTGAGTGAGTTTGAGTGTGTATTTGAGAGTAATAATATGTGAGAGAGTGTGAGTGTGTATTTGAGAGTAATAATATGTGAGAGAGTGTGAGTGTGTATTTGAGAGTAATAATATGTGAGTGAGTTTGAGTGTGTATTTGAGAGTAATAATATGTGAGAGAGTGTGAGTGTGTATTTGAGAGTAATAATATGTGAGTGAGTGTGAGTGTGTATTTGAGAGTAATAATATGTGAGAGAGTGTGAGTGTGTATTTGAGAGTAATAATATGTGAGAGAGTGTGAGTGTGTATTTGAGAGTAATAATATGTGAGTGAGTGTGAGTGTGTATTTGAGAGTAATAATATGTGAGAGAGTGTGAGTGTGTATTTGAGAGTAATAATATGTGAGTGAGTTTGAGTGTGTATTTGAGAGTAATAATATGTGAGAGAGTGTGAGTGTGTATTTGAGAGTAATAATATGTGAGAGAGTGTGAGTGTGTATTTGAGAGTAATAATATGTGAGAGAGTGTGAGTGTGTATTTGAGAGTAATAATATGTGAGTGAGTGTGAGTGTGTATTTGAGAGTAATAATATGTGAGAGAGTGTGAGTGTGTATTTGAGAGTAATAATATGTGAGTGAGTGTGAGTGTGTATTTGAGAGTAATAATATGTGAGTGAGTTTGAGTGTGTATTTGAGAGTGTTTGTGTGTGAATGTATGTGAGTGAGTTTGAGTGTGTATTTGAGAGTAATAATATGTGAGTGAGTTTGAGTGTGTATTTGAGAGTAATAATATGTGAGAGAGTGTGAGTGTGTATTTGAGAGTAATAATATGTGAGAGAGTGTGAGTGTGTATTTGAGAGTAATAATATGTGAGTGAGTTTGAGTGTGTATTTGAGAGTAATAATATGTGAGTGAGTTTGAGTGTGTATTTGAGAGTGTTTGTGTGTGAATGTATGTGAGAGAGTGTGAGTGTGTATTTGAGAGTAATAATATGTGAGAGAGTGTGAGTGTGTATTTGAGAGTAATAATATGTGAGTGAGTTTGAGTGTGTATTTGAGAGTAATAATATGTGAGAGAGTGTGAGTGTGTATTTGAGAGTAATAATATGTGAGAGAGTTTGAGTGTGTATTTGAGAGTAATAATATGTGAGAGAGTTTGAGTGTGTATTTGAGAGTAATAATATGTGAGTGAGTTTGAGTGTGTATTTGAGAGTAATAATATGTGAGAGAGTGTGAGTGTGTATTTGAGAGTAATAATATGTGACAGAGTGTGAGTGTGTATTTGAGAGTAATAATATGTGAGAGAGTGTGAGTGTGTATTTGAGAGTAATAATATGTGAGTGAGTGTGAGTGTGTATTTGAGAGTAATAATATGTGAGAGAGTGTGAGTGTGTATTTGAGAGTAATAATATGTGAGTGAGTTTGAGTGTGTATTTGAGAGTGTTTGTGTGTGAATGTATGTGAGTGAGTTTGAGTGTGTATTTGAGAGTAATAATATGTGAGTGAGTTTGAGTGTGTATTTGAGAGTAATAATATGTGAGAGAGTGTGAGTGTGTATTTGAGAGTAATAATATGTGAGAGAGTGTGAGTGTGTATTTGAGAGTAATAATATGTGAGTGAGTTTGAGTGTGTATTTGAGAGTAATAATATGTGAGAGAGTGTGAGTGTGTATTTGAGAGTAATAATATGTGAGAGAGTGTGAGTGTGTATTTGAGAGTAATAATATGTGAGTGAGTTTGAGTGTGTATTTGAGAGTAATAATATGTGAGAGAGTGTGAGTGTGTATTTGAGAGTAATAATATGTGAGTGAGTGTGAGTGTGTATTTGAGAGTAATAATATGTGAGAGAGTGTGAGTGTGTATTTGAGAGTAATAATATGTGAGAGAGTGTGAGTGTGTATTTGAGAGTAATAATATGTGAGTGAGTGTGAGTGTGTATTTGAGAGTAATAATATGTGAGAGAGTGTGAGTGTGTATTTGAGAGTAATAATATGTGAGTGAGTTTGAGTGTGTATTTGAGAGTAATAATATGTGAGAGAGTGTGAGTGTGTATTTGAGAGTAATAATATGTGAGTGAGTGTGAGTGTGTATTTGAGAGTAATAATATGTGAGTGAGTTTGAGTGTGTATTTGAGAGTGTTTGTGTGTGAATGTATGTGAGTGAGTTTGAGTGTGTATTTGAGAGTAATAATATGTGAGTGAGTTTGAGTGTGTATTTGAGAGTAATAATATGTGAGAGAGTGTGAGTGTGTATTTGAGAGTAATAATATGTGAGTGAGTTTGAGTGTGTATTTGAGAGTGATAATATGTGAGTGAGTTTGAGTGTGTATTTGAGAGTGTTTGTGTGTGAATGTATGTGAGAGAGTGTGAGTGTGTATTTGAGAGTAATAATATGTGAGAGAGTGTGAGTGTGTATTTGAGAGTAATAATATGTGAGTGAGTTTGAGTGTGTATTTGAGAGTAATAATATGTGAGAGAGTGTGAGTGTGTATTTGAGAGTAATAATATGTGAGAGAGTTTGAGTGTGTATTTGAGAGTAATAATATGTGAGAGAGTTTGAGTGTGTATTTGAGAGTAATAATATGTGAGTGAGTTTGAGTGTGTATTTGAGAGTAATAATATGTGAGAGAGTGTGAGTGTGTATTTGAGAGTAATAATATGTGACAGAGTGTGAGTGTGTATTTGAGAGTAATAATATGTGAGAGAGTGTGAGTGTGTATTTGAGAGTAATAATATGTGAGTGAGTGTGAGTGTGTATTTGAGAGTAATAATATGTGAGAGAGTGTGAGTGTGTATTTGAGAGTAATAATATGTGAGTGAGTTTGAGTGTGTATTTGAGAGTGTTTGTGTGTGAATGTATGTGAGTGAGTTTGAGTGTGTATTTGAGAGTAATAATATGTGAGTGAGTTTGAGTGTGTATTTGAGAGTAATAATATGTGAGAGAGTGTGAGTGTGTATTTGAGAGTAATAATATGTGAGAGAGTGTGAGTGTGTATTTGAGAGTAATAATATGTGAGTGAGTTTGAGTGTGTATTTGAGAGTAATAATATGTGAGAGAGTGTGAGTGTGTATTTGAGAGTAATAATATGTGAGAGAGTGTGAGTGTGTATTTGAGAGTAATAATATGTGAGTGAGTTTGAGTGTGTATTTGAGAGTAATAATATGTGAGAGAGTGTGAGTGTGTATTTGAGAGTAATAATATGTGAGTGAGTGTGAGTGTGTATTTGAGAGTAATAATATGTGAGAGAGTGTGAGTGTGTATTTGAGAGTAATAATATGTGAGAGAGTGTGAGTGTGTATTTGAGAGTAATAATATGTGAGTGAGTGTGAGTGTGTATTTGAGAGTAATAATATGTGAGAGAGTGTGAGTGTGTATTTGAGAGTAATAATATGTGAGTGAGTTTGAGTGTGTATTTGAGAGTAATAATATGTGAGAGAGTGTGAGTGTGTATTTGAGAGTAATAATATGTGAGAGAGTTTGAGTGTGTATTTGAGAGTAATAATATGTGAGAGAGTGTGAGTGTGTATTTGAGAGTAATAATATGTGAGAGAGTGTGAGTGTGTATTTGAGAGTAATAATATGTGAGAGAGTGTGAGTGTGTATTTGAGAGTAATAATATGTGAGAGAGTGTGAGTGTGTATTTGAGAGTAATAATATGTGAGTGAGTGTGAGTGTGTATTTGAGAGTAATAATATGTGAGAGAGTGTGAGTGTGTATTTGAGAGTAATAATATGTGAGTGAGTTTGAGTGTGTATTTGAGAGTAATAATATGTGAGTGAGTTTGAGTGTGTATTTGAGAGTAATAATATGTGAGAGAGTGTGAGTGTGTATTTGAGAGTAATAATATGTGAGAGAGTGTGAGTGTGTATTTGAGAGTAATAATATGTGAGTGAGTTTGAGTGTGTATTTGAGAGTAATAATATGTGAGAGAGTGTGAGTGTGTATTTGAGAGTAATAATATGTGAGTGAGTTTGAGTGTGTATTTGAGAGTAATAATATGTGAGAGAGTGTGAGTGTGTATTTGAGAGTAATAATATGTGAGAGAGTTTGAGTGTGTATTTGAGAGTAATAATATGTGAGAGAGTGTGAGTGTGTATTTGAGAGTAATAATATGTGAGAGAGTGTGAGTGTGTATTTGAGAGTAATAATATGTGAGTGAGTTTGAGTGTGTATTTGAGAGTAATAATATGTGAGTGAGTTTGAGTGTGTATTTGAGAGTGTTTGTGTGTGAATGTATGTGAGAGAGTGTGAGTGTGTATTTGAGAGTAATAATATGTGAGAGAGTGTGAGTGTGTATTTGAGAGTAATAATATGTGAGTGAGTTTGAGTGTGTATTTGAGAGTAATAATATGTGAGAGAGTGTGAGTGTGTATTTGAGAGTAATAATATGTGAGAGAGTGTGAGTGTGTATTTGAGAGTAATAATATGTGAGTGAGTGTGAGTGTGTATTTGAGAGTAATAATATGTGAGTGAGTTTGAGTGTGTATTTGAGAGTAATAATATGTGAGTGAGTTTGAGTGTGTATTTGAGAGTAATAATATGTGAGTGAGTTTGAGTGTGTATTTGAGAGTGTTTGTGTGTGAATGTATGTGAGAGAGTGTGAGTGTGTATTTGAGAGTAATAATATGTGAGAGAGTGTGAGTGTGTATTTGAGAGTAATAATATGTGAGTGAGTTTGAGTGTGTATTTGAGAGTAATAATATGTGAGAGAGTGTGAGTGTGTATTTGAGAGTAATAATATGTGAGAGAGTGTGAGTGTGTATTTGAGAGTAATAATATGTGAGAGAGTGTGAGTGTGTATTTGAGAGTAATAATATGTGAGTGAGTTTGAGTGTGTATTTGAGAGTAATAATATGTGAGAGAGTGTGAGTGTGTATTTGAGAGTAATAATATGTGAGAGAGTGTGAGTGTGTATTTGAGAGTAATAATATGTGAGTGAGTTTGAGTGTGTATTTGAGAGTAATAATATGTGAGTGAGTTTGAGTGTGTATTTGAGAGTAATAATATGTGAGAGAGTGTGAGTGTGTATTTGAGAGTAATAATATGTGAGAGAGTGTGAGTGTGTATTTGAGAGTAATAATATGTGAGAGAGTGTGAGTGTGTATTTGAGAGTAATAATATGTGAGAGAGTGTGAGTGTGTATTTGAGAGTAATAATATGTGAGTGAGTTTGAGTGTGTATTTGAGAGTAATAATATGTGAGTGAGTTTGAGTGTGTATTTGAGAGTAATAATATGTGAGAGAGTGTGAGTGTGTATTTGAGAGTAATAATATGTGAGTGAGTTTGAGTGTGTATTTGAGAGTAATAATATGTGAGAGAGTGTGAGTGTGTATTTGAGAGTAATAATATGTGAGAGAGTTTGAGTGTGTATTTGAGAGTAATAATATGTGAGAGAGTGTGAGTGTGTATTTGAGAGTAATAATATGTGAGAGAGTGTGAGTGTGTATTTGAGAGTAATAATATGTGAGTGAGTTTGAGTGTGTATTTGAGAGTAATAATATGTGAGTGAGTTTGAGTGTGTATTTGAGAGTGTTTGTGTGTGAATGTATGTGAGAGAGTGTGAGTGTGTATTTGAGAGTAATAATATGTGAGAGAGTGTGAGTGTGTATTTGAGAGTAATAATATGTGAGTGAGTTTGAGTGTGTATTTGAGAGTAATAATATGTGAGAGAGTGTGAGTGTGTATTTGAGAGTAATAATATGTGAGAGAGTGTGAGTGTGTATTTGAGAGTAATAATATGTGAGTGAGTGTGAGTGTGTATTTGAGAGTAATAATATGTGAGTGAGTTTGAGTGTGTATTTGAGAGTAATAATATGTGAGTGAGTTTGAGTGTGTATTTGAGAGTAATAATATGTGAGTGAGTTTGAGTGTGTATTTGAGAGTGTTTGTGTGTGAATGTATGTGAGAGAGTGTGAGTGTGTATTTGAGAGTAATAATATGTGAGAGAGTGTGAGTGTGTATTTGAGAGTAATAATATGTGAGTGAGTTTGAGTGTGTATTTGAGAGTAATAATATGTGAGAGAGTGTGAGTGTGTATTTGAGAGTAATAATATGTGAGAGAGTGTGAGTGTGTATTTGAGAGTAATAATATGTGAGAGAGTGTGAGTGTGTATTTGAGAGTAATAATATGTGAGTGAGTTTGAGTGTGTATTTGAGAGTAATAATATGTGAGAGAGTGTGAGTGTGTATTTGAGAGTAATAATATGTGAGAGAGTGTGAGTGTGTATTTGAGAGTAATAATATGTGAGTGAGTTTGAGTGTGTATTTGAGAGTAATAATATGTGAGTGAGTTTGAGTGTGTATTTGAGAGTAATAATATGTGAGAGAGTGTGAGTGTGTATTTGAGAGTAATAATATGTGAGAGAGTGTGAGTGTGTATTTGAGAGTAATAATATGTGAGAGAGTGTGAGTGTGTATTTGAGAGTAATAATATGTGAGAGAGTGTGAGTGTGTATTTGAGAGTAATAATATGTGAGTGAGTTTGAGTGTGTATTTGAGAGTAATAATATGTGAGTGAGTTTGAGTGTGTATTTGAGAGTAATAATATGTGAGAGAGTGTGAGTGTGTATTTGAGAGTAATAATATGTGAGTGAGTTTGAGTGTGTATTTGAGAGTGTTTGTGTGTGAATGTATGTGAGAGAGTGTGAGTGTGTATTTGAGAGTAATAATATGTGAGTGAGTTTGAGTGTGTATTTGAGAGTAATAATATGTGAGTGAGTTTGAGTGTGTATTTGAGAGTGTTTGTGTGTGAATGTATGTGAGAGAGTGTGAGTGTGTATTTGAGAGTAATAATATGTGAGAGAGTGTGAGTGTGTATTTGAGAGTAATAATATGTGAGAGAGTGTGAGTGTGTATTTGAGAGTAATAATATGTGAGAGAGTGTGAGTGTGTTTGAGACTAAGTAAGTGTACAACTTTGTGTGTATATAATTACCATCCCAGCAGCAAGCAAACACACACACAACGTGCACTCCAAAGTGGATCTTCCAGCTAACTCGCCCAGCGCGGAGTCAGCGAGCGCAGTGAGAGCGCGCACGTGATGCAGGACCGCATCTCTAGCGTCCTCGTCACCGGAGCCGGCGAACCTTAGTCCCAGAGCGAACGATGCGCCTGCTATTATGTTGCAGTACGCTTGGCTGGAATAATATTGTACGTATTCTGTACCAGCTCATTAATCGGCTCAGTGCCTCCTCAGAAGAGGGATTAGGCATAGTCCACCCAATGCAGATTGGGGACTTACTTCCTTTTCCAAAATATGCAAGTTTACTTAAGGAAAACCCTATGAGTCAGTGTTGTGAAAAAATGCAAATAAATCTTAAATGCAAAAAACATAATACACATTATGTCTTTAAAAACTCATCATCTGCTAAATTTAAAATCAACTTGAATAAAATCACTCACTCTGTAATAAGCCTACCTACTACCCTACCTATGCTACTCTGTTCAATTTTAATTGTTTAGAACTAATTTATTACCGTGTTTTATAATCTTTTAAGAAAATAAATATATTTAAACCGATAACAGACTCAAAAATTCGTTGTTCAAGAAGAATTAAAGCCGACAGCCTTCGACCGGTGTGTGTTACCAATGATGCCATACGGATTAAAGACTTCGCCGCTTAAGATGGGTTGTAAAAAGCTCAGTCACTCAGAGATCAATGCTAGGAGAGCTATACTGGGTGTCTCACTACGTGATAAAATGAAGAAATCCGTAGTAAAAGTAAAAATCAAAATTAAAGTACTTGACAGTCCGAAGAATTGGGTCTTTCAAGTCACAAAGGGCAAGACACATTGTACGGAAAACGGTTGGCCGATGGGGCCAAAAAGTTAGACACGCTACTTGTAGTTCTATATCACATAGTTTTTTTTTTATGGAAAAAAAAACACCGATATTATAAAGTTGCAGAAACTACTCGTTGTTGCAAAATGATTGTTGCTCAACAGCTGATGGGTGTGGCGGAGGTGTGCGCGAGATCACTTGAGATTGTTATTTAACGCTATTGTCCGAAATTATTGTTGTTTGGGCTAGTTTTTATCGTTTTCCCTTATTAGAACAAAGTACTTTTCACCCTCCACAATATGTACCATCATTAACAAATCACCCTGTATAAAAAACCTAACAATGTGCAAGAGCTTAAATATACTTATTTCTTTAAACACTTGCGGTTACCTACATTACCTACACAATTACTAAACGGGTTCTTACCACGATTTTTATTCTGTGATCGTGGCGCTTGTGCTTTGAAATATCGGGATCACTCATTTAATAAAAATCATGGTAAGAACCCGTTCAGTAAGTGTGTAAGTAATTAAACTTACTTCATAGCTTCATAGTCAATGTTATCTTCAGTCGGTTTTACAAAACAGTACGGTTTTATAGTATCAGGTACTTGGTCTTCGATCCACTCTTCGCTCGCTTCTATAGAATCCCACAGCATAAGACCTGAATAGTAGTAGTTTTTTTCGCTATACATAATTCCGTTTAGGTAACTTTTAATTTTAGCTTTAGAAACTTGTTGTTTACTAGTTTAATAAACACAACTGAAATTGTTGACTGTACTGCTATTATACAGTACAAAAAGGGTGCAGGCATGCATAAACCAAGATTAAGGTAGCTGTTTTTGTACACACTATTATTGTGTGTACAGAAACATCTATCACAGTCATGTATCACAAATTATTGTATCACATAAAATAAACAATCGTCAGAAATGCAAATATTTTTTTCCTAAATCCACATTTAGTTACTGTTCGTTTCCTGCAGCATTGCTTATTCGCTTATATGAACTGCACGCCACTGAGTCTTATGACGTCATCTGCTGTAGAACTAGTAGAAAGTGACGTCACTACTTACCTCTAGCTATGACCCGCAGCATCAGCAGGTCGGGCCGCACGTAGTCGAGCTGGTAGGGGGTGGAGGGGGGGTCGAGCCAGGCGACGGGCGCGCGGTCTCCTCCCCGCAGGTACACTAGGCCGAGGGCGAGGGTGGCGCCCGGTGACGTCACGTCTAGGTTCACGCCGGGCATGCACTTCTCTTTTTGACCACCTACATTGAAGAGAGCACTTTAGACAAAATGAACACTAATGTGTCGCCCATAATATATTAATATCTTTAAAATAAGCTCGTAATCGATAGGAAATTTCAACAATATTCATTATCTAACAGTAAAATTAAATTTATTCAAATTCAACAAGATGTGAATAAATCCGGCTCGAAGGACCGAAAGTTTGGAAATCCCAATTATTCTTTCAGATCGTTCTCCTAAAGGCTAAAACATAACTATCTACATTAGTACAAGACTGACCACCGTTAGGGTTCCTGTCCCCGCCCAGCATGTATGTCCGGAGCGCGTGCGGCACGTGTCGCGGCACGTGTCTCCAGGCGCCGGCGCACACGAGGCCGAGCGCGAGGCCGGCGGCTAGAGCATAACCTTCGCGTTCGACGCAACTCTCTGTTTCCGCGCCTGGTGGCTTGCCTGAAGAAAGAACAAGAACTACCAGTCAGGCCTTTATCAAATTCGTAAGCGAGATAATATCCAAATTGTTTGCTTTCTAACAAAAAAAACATCGAAATCGATTTATTTAAAAAATTAAATACAAACACGCAAAGCTAATCTTATCAAAAGGACTTGTTCGATTTTTAAAAAATGGGACCCCACGACGATTTTCACCTCCCACCTGAAATCTATCCGCATCGGTCCACCTAAACAAGTATGTACCAGTTAAACTCCCGTGCAATTCAGTCCAAACGTTTCTGATTTTACACGAAAAAACAAGGCGGCAGACAAAAGAGAATAGAAAAAATTGGTTAGGTTAGTTTGTGATTGCTAAAAATGAAGATTGGAGATCAGTCAACTGCAAATAATTTGAGGGTTTTTTTGAATTAAATGTAAAATTTACAATGGATGGTAACACCATCTAATTTCAGATTAAAACCAACATCAAATATTTCATCAAACATTGGCTCCAAACTCACCAATCTCATTAAGCAGTACTTGAGTGTAGTGCGCATGCGCAGATCCCTGATACAAAAGGCCAACACCCATCAGCGCGGCCACCAGTATGTTCTGTTGTATGTCCAACTCCACAGATGTTGGCGGAAGTAGAGGTTCCAAGTGTATGCTTAGCATTTTCGTAGCTTGTACGTCCATTGTACCTTAATCAATGAATGGTTAAGGTAAAAACTGTTTTCGTTTCACCTAAAAATCTTCATAAATAACAAAGCAAACTATGAAACTCAAAATAGTTTTGTTTTGACGTTAATCCGACTCGAAGGACCAACATTTAATGATACGCGATTCGTATCAAAATAATCTTAAAACCTTAATTCACAAAGCTCAAAGATATTAGATATTCCTTCAGTAAAAAGTTACGATTTTTTTTACTAACTTTATATTAATCCGGCTCGAAGGACCAAGATTTGTTTTAAAACTAATACAATTACTGCTATCAAATTCCTTTAAATTTCCTATTGTAAAAATCTAAAGAAACTGAAAGTATACCTCTGTAAGTAGCAGCAAGTCCCAGTAACAGCCCAATGCTGATCATTTCGTTGCATTTGACCAAATACTCGTAGATGTTCATGAACGGCATGTCCCTGAGGTGACCGTTAAGACCTAGTCCCATTAGGAAACCAGCGTGTTCCGTTGACATTTCAGATGTACCCTGATTGATTAAGGCAAGTATTTGGCAAATATTTCGTATATAGGACATATTTCTTGTAAGCAAAAGAGTAGCACAAATAAGAGAGGTAAGCTAGCTGTCGAAACAAAATTCAAAATCACTCACCCTGGGTTTATTATAGAGCACAAACGCCGTGTCTATAGAAGTGGGGACCAATGGCAGCAAGGAGAGCGCAGTCGCCACCCCGCTGTGGAAGCTCGGCCACGACAACGCCTGAGGAGAGAGATCCGCGTGCGGACCCCCGCCCCGCGCCCACACACACAGCCGCGACACACGCGCCGGCTCCGTGCACGACCACGGCGACGTGCGCAGCGTCACCATGCCCCTGTGTGTATACGGAACCAACGCTAACTAGTGCACCGGCGCACTGTGCACACACACACAGCCGCGACACACGCGCCGGCTCCGTGCACGACCACGGCGACGTGCGCAGCGTCACCATGCCCCTGTGTGTATATGGAACCAACGCTAACTAGTGCACCGGCGCATTGTGCAGAGCCGACTCATTAATTCACACCGTCAATCACTTGCACACGCGTTTCAACTCAAAATATTACAGGAGATCGAAATGAATGATTGAATGAGTGAGCGAGTTAGTAATTGTGTGAATGTGACAAATTTGTAGGTACGTAACAGTGTCTGCATAAGTGAGTGAATGACTAAATCATAACTTGTATCTCATTTAATTTTGTTTTTGTATTTCTGCTACAAAGTGTATTAAATTCAATTTCACGATTCATTTTATTGAGCTACATAAGTCTCACATTCCCACACAATCACTTAGTCACTCACTCACTATCGCCTCCACTCACTCAACAACTACAAAAACACACAACAAATCAAATTCCTAATACTAACCTCGCCACCGGCAACGCCATGGTCCTAGTACTGACAGCGTACAAGTATTTCTCCTGTTCCTCAATGAAGTCATGATCTGACACTTCGGGGCGCTGAGTCAAGTTAATACTGACCGGTTGAGAAGATTGTAGTAGATTGAATACTTCTGTCATTCTGGAAGTGTTCAAAGACTTTTGGGACTGTTATAGAGGATGGATATTTTCAATGACAGGGAAAGAACAATAACGAATGTAAATTGTGCTTAACATTATTTTATATTTGAGGAGTAATTATACAGGGTGTTGGTGCCCGGTGAAATAATACGTTAAGGGCTTAATCTATATCACATTTCAATTCATATACACATACTTTTGAAACGGAGATAGTGACTTTATTTTCCCATACAAAGTTGAAAAATTATTATTTTGTATTATTTTTGACAACCCTACCCTGACCTACATTTAGCGTGCTATATCTATTTTCACGCATACAGGCGCATGTATCCTGTTTAGAATGTGATTTTTGTCCCGTGTATTATTACAATGTTCTATGATACAGGAGGTGACTAGCCGGCTTAAGTCTTTAGTTGTTGGTGTAGGTCAGTACGGTAGGGTTGATCACGCACCAATTCACACGGAGTTTTGATTAGTTATAACTTATGATATATTATGCCTAGAAAACCCAGACTTGGTGGATGGCTTCTACATCAAGTATACTATTTGCTGTGAAAGTATTGTTTCATCGGATTTTAACACCCTGTATACTTCTACATTTCAAAAAAAATCACCATGTATTTTTATTGTATCAATCGATGCAGTGCCTTATAGGGATCAAATATCTCTCAGAAACAAAATTGATTAAATGAAAGGAACAGCACGAATTTCGGATTCAAGTAATTTCGGGGCATCGCAAAATTCCACCCTGTATAAGTCATATGGTAATGTCTAAAGTGTGACAAAATGTAACAATGTCATGGCGAAAATATTGTGACATTTGAAAATGTCATTAGCTGTAAGTCTGACCCCTTGTATTTTATTTAGGACAACAAACAGCTTCCATACACTGATACAAAATGGAATACAGTAAGAGTCTAAACCGTCAAATTAGCATTTAGTGTGTATGCTAAGTTTAAAATTATACAACTGTTTTTGATGTGACTTTTCTTAATACGATCGATTCAAGAGGAAGGTTTCCGAGCATAATTTAATAGAGAAACACTAATAGATTCAAATTGTTACGCAGACGAAGTTGCTAGTAAAGAACAATCCTGAAACATCACATTTTCAATAAACTTACCTATGATCTCTAGGGTAAAGCAAACTTAACAGTTTCGTGTTCAAATGTTCCATTCCAGTGTTGTTGTCGAATTCATCGTTTTTGGACGGAACTTGTTCTTCGATAGTGTTACCTACTTGTGTGTATGCCGTCTCTTTCTCTAACACTTCTAATGCTAAAGCTGAAAAGAGATAGCATGATTGATGACGTAATGACGTGGTATTGTTATAAATCACGTTTAAGATAATTTGTCGAGCGCGCGTCAAGTTGAGAAGCATACAATGGAATACCGAAAAATTGTGATTAAATATAATTTGGCCGTTCAGAGAATGCGTTCCTGACACCTATCAGAAAAATATTGTTTACCAAGTTATTTGACACTCAGTTTGGCACAAAATTATAACATTCATTGATAATTGATATACTAATGTTGTTTTAATGCTCATCAATTGTTAAAACGGTAAACAATCAGCAAAAATTATTTTTATCTTAACTGCAACGCCATTACAAAGTTACGTCGTCAGTTCAATCGCGACGTGTCAGGAACGCATTCTCTGAACGGCCGAACTTTAGTAATAAATATTGACCGAAATCACATAATTTGTGTTTCTGTACTTTAAAAGATATACGATCGAGCAGGCACGTAATAAAAAAGGAACAGTTCAATTTGATTTTTGTTTCAAAAAATTGTGCTTAATAGTAACTAATAAATACAATCTTTCAAAGGTAATGATCCCGTACAACGCGAATTATTGCACTTCTTTTGTAAACTGCGCAGTTCCCGACGTAAAGCATTTTAAAAGAAAAATTGATTATCCAAATCAGTTCAAAAGTATGTTTCGATTGTTTCAATACTTACTCTCCAAATAATCCTTATTATTCTTAATAGTTTCAGCTATTTCGGCCTGTATAGCCAGATCTTCTCTCATGACTAGATTGTAAGCTTCAGCCGGCCAGTCTAAAGGAGGTTCCGCTTTGCAACGACTGAATATAGTCTGTAGCAATAACGCTATGGCGGGCGGTAGGTTGTCGATGTCACGTGTTGTCATACCTGAAGATAGATAAATAGATATGGGGGGGAGATGTAATACGTTCCCTGTTGGACGTTAGACATAGACAAGCTTAATTTGTTATGAAAATAATACATAAATACACAATTTAACCACAAACTAGTCGAGACACAGCTTAATGCTGGATGTTCACTATGGATTAATCAAAGCGAACACCGAGCGCTGGTTTTCAACCTCAACTCGCAGTGACGTCACGAGAACAAGACAAGAGTCTTCCGAACTTTCAGTTTTAACAGTGCTGTTTCAATGTTGCGACTTTTCGCGGCACTGACCAGGTCGTCTCTTGTGGAAGAACGATTACGGGAGCAAGATGAACTCTAGTGGGAGGTGTGCCAAGATTACATTTTAGGGTTGTTGTGCGTTTGATGTCGCGGCTGCCAAAATAATGCATCGTTTTTGATTTAATTAGTTTAGTAGGCGAGTTAGTCGCATATGAATGAAGGCTATGGACCTGTAGAATATGGAAGAACTTGACTAGTTTAATATTATACAGTACCGCGTTGTGTGAGCATGAGTACTGCGGCTGTGTGCGGCGGGTGCGCGACGTGCAGTGCGCGCGGCGTGCTGCTCGCCACGTGCTCGCCTCCCTCCACGCGCGACACGCCCCCCGCCCCGCCACACACCCCGCACACACCTACCGACACCGCACTTACCGCGTTGTGTGAGCATGAGTACTGCGGCTGTGTGGGGCGGGTGCGCGACGTGCAGTGCGCGCGGCGTGCTGCTCGCCACGTGCTCGCCTCCCTCCACGCGCGACACGCCCCCCGCCCCGCCACACACCCCGCACACACCTACCGACACCGCACTTACCGCGTTGTGTGAGCATGAGTACTGCGGCTGTGTGGGGCGGGTGCGCGACGTGCAGTGCGCGCGGCGTGCTGCTCGCCACGTGCTCGCCTCCCCCCACGCGCGACACGCCCCCCGCCCCGCCACACACCCCGCACACCACCTACAGACATCAAAAACAAACTTAAATTTTACAAATATTCGTATTCTCATAACTAAACACCTGAATTTAGTTGCTCAAAATATCCCAAACAATACATCATCATCATCATCATTATCATCAGCCTCCCCCAAACTTCGCCACATCGACCGGTCCTGCGCCATCTGCATCCAGTGACCTCCCGCAATCTTGACCAGATCGTCGGTCCATCTTGTGGGGGGTCTACCAACATTGCGCCTACCGGTTCGTGTCCGCCACTCCAGAACTTTTCGGCGCCACCGGCCATCCGTTCTTCGTACAATGTGTATTGTTCCCAAACAATACAAAAACAACTAAACATAAATATCAAATCACATCAAAATCGATAATTCTAATAATACTCACTTCGATAATGTCACGTGACATATTGTTGACATCCATCAAATGCGGGTAGTATCCAACATCGATTTCCTTCAGCAACGAGTTCAAATAATCGAATATATTCGGCGGCTCACTCGTAAAATAACTCGGTTCGTTCAACTTATTGACGCAATTCTCATTGATTTGCGACTCGTATTCACCATAATCGATATTAAAATCGATCGGAAAGTCCAACCAATAGTGATTGACGTAGCAATCGAGTTTCAAATCCTTCGATAATCGATACAAAAATATCGATAACGGCTTCAAATCGGAATACAAAAGTGTATTCAATTTCGTTTCTTCATATAACAAATGGAATGCGAATAATATTTGCATCGTATACGGGAATAGTACGGCATTAGAGTTGAACTGCGATGGTGTATCTTTAATCGATTTTTGTTGATGTTTGTTATCGATATTCGGAATAGGGATGTTCAGCATTATCGATAAAGGTGCGATTATGGCTTTATGTAGTTTAGTGTTGAGTAAATATTCCCAGTCTTCGTTGCTACCATCACAAGAAGTTCTTTGTTTTTTGCTGACAGTTTCGGTTTGTTCTTCGTCATTCTGTTCTGATTGTAGTTTCTCTACGTCATAGCCAATTAGTGATAACAGAAGGTTCGAGAACATGGTCCATTCTTGTTCGGGTGTTAGATCTTGTGTTCCAGGAGCGTTGCGAACGCCGTACCATTTTATTATGACCTGGAAGGTGGTTTTCGTTCGTGTATTGTGAAAATATTTTGGAGCCGATGTAATTTTTTTTATGATATACTATGAATTAGTTATCGTTAATATGACGATTTTATAAAACATTTATGCTATGAAAATTATTAGGTACTCGTCGTTTCTTAAAGCGTACAATTAATTTTAAAGTGAGAATTTTTTTCAAATCTTATTATTGTTTTAACGTGATATAAAAGCTTTTAAAAACTATATGTGTAGTAATTTGTCAAAGGTACACAACATATTATGACATACCTGCATACAAACGTCCTTCGGCAGTATAGCCGTCAGCGCAGTGTGACAACGTGTGACAAGCGCTGAAGAAGCGAGCGCCGGTAATGATATCCTGTACATTTGATTGGAGTCTAATCGTATTGTCACACGAGAGCCTACCGCGTCACACAACCCGGACAAACCTGGGAGAATAACATAGTTATATTTACAGAATTGAAATTTGCAATAAACATTCCCCCCCTCTATTGAAAATCCTCATATATATTTAACTTTACAACAGATGAAGTGGAAAATCCGCAATAGAAAAAAAGTTTAACTAAGTTTTCTAAAAAAATAAAAGCTATTCTAAGTTTTGTTTCGACATGGTCATTCATCAGCTGGAATAAAGTTAAAGATCCACCCTGTATACTATCTGCTAATCGAAGCTCATAAAATTGGAGAAAAATCACACCCTGTACTGTTATAGCAAAAAACGTTTTAGAAGGATCAAATTGAGAAACATGGTTCGGTATTCCCAGAGCGCTATGACTTGTCCTTCTTAAAACGAGGCCTGAGTAGGGTCCTTAAAGTTAGGTCGTAGGTAGCGTAACCCCTCAATGTCCCCTGACATTGCAGAGGTTCATGAGCGACGGTAACTACTTACGATCAGGTGGCCAGTTGGCTCGTCTGCCTACATGGCAATAAAAAAAAAAGAAACATATTATTTCCAACATCCGTATCTGGTTAATTCTATTCTAAAACTTACCAAAGCTCTCTATATGTTCATTCCTGCATGCTGAAGTATGCGGCACGGGCGAGAATAAGTGTAACGCTGAGTCATCAAAGCTAGATGTTTCATTACATCGGCTCGGAAGTAAGCTACTTCGGCGAGGGAATGGGGATTGGAAGGCGGACCGTTTTGTGTAAGGGGAATCTATTAAACGGGCTAATACACCGCCTACGTGGACCTGAAATTATATTATGATGATCTGTAGAAAAAATGGCCGAAAATATCTGGAGGTGGTAGGTAAATTGGGTAAATCTTCCATTAAGTTTACTGATGACTTGATTTAAGTGACTAGATGCTTAGAACTGGACTGGTCGTTATAAGTTAGAAATCATGAAGGCCAGTAGTGAACGTCTATGGGATGCTAATGATGATTACGTTCCTATTTATATTAGTAGTTTTAAACTACAGGGTGATTTTTTAAAGAAGGTACATATTGCAGGAGGGTGATGAGTACTCTGTTCTAAAACGGAATAATACAAAAAATAGGTAAAATTACATTTTTTTTTTAACCTAAATTCGACAAAACTACCTCAAACATAAATAATTTCGGCTAAAAGAGTGTTGACTAACGACCTCTAGTGATCTCGCGCATCCCACACCTCCGCCATACCCATCAGCTGTCGAATAACCATCATTTTGCAAGAATTTTAGATATTTTTAATTTGTGATTACTAAGGCATTAAACCATATTCTTTGGTAATAATATTTTTACTAGTCGTATATAACCATCAGCTACCATGACCTTCAATATGTACCCTCACTAAGAAATCACCCTGTAGATTACATACCTTTCCCACAACACTATTCCCGGATTGCAGTATAATATTCCCGGCTTCATCGATCAAAGCTATCATCTTCAGATGTTCCAAAACAACCGCGTCTCGTGCCAAAAACGTCGACACAGCACCAACTATCAAATTGGTCTTAGAAGCTTGCCCATGAGAATGCGACTTTTGCAACCGCAAAATTTGCAGTCTGCTTACACCACACCTCTTCGCAATGAAGCAAAGGTAATCATGGCCGACCAAATCCGTGTGTAGAAAGGTCTTAAAACCTTTGGAACTTTGTAAAGGATCGCGTTTTATCGTTTGCGAGTCCGTCCAAATGTGATCAAAGCAGATGTCAGGGTATAATGGCAAAGCTGGTGGGTTCTGGGGCATAGTATTTGCCATCATGGATGTGGAGGATGCTTGCCCAATCGAAGCATGAGGCGACAAGCCTTGTTGGTGGAAAATGTTGGCCATAGGACTGTTCAATCTCGATCGTGAGGTCACAGGAGTACCAGGGCCTTTACGGGACTGAAACGGACTGCCCAAACCAGTCCAATTAGCCGTATTCCTATGACTGTGCATTGGACTACCAATATAGTCCGATTGGCTGAAAACCGTGGTCGTAGAATTCATGTTTGGACACATTGTCAGGCATTCGTCTCTGGTAGCTTTGCGAATTCTCCAAAGTGAGTGGATGCACAATTTCCAGTCATACAAAAGTATTATGCTTGGGTTTGTGTTCACGAATAATATCTGTAAGTCTCCGTCGCAGTAATATTGTAAGCCGTGAGTGGGGGATTTCATTAATACAGGTGTTACTTCGTCCAATGGGTGGATAAGTGAGAAGCAAGTCGGTAAAGGAACGTCGTGGTCAAACCCAGAAGTTGACTCCGCTCGTAATTTCGCGCTCATGTTAAAAGGAAAATTCGTTTTGGACTTCGAAAAAGTGCTGTTATGGGAATCGTTGAATTTCATAAAGGATGTTGGCAACATGGAATTCTGTGTGACTGGTTTGGCGTCTTTTTCGAGCAAAACCCCGTATTTCATAGGCCAGACGTTTTTAACTTGGAATGGGATGCTGGTTATGTATTCTCTTCCATCTGCAGCGTAAGTCCTCATACATTTGCTATCGAACAGAATGATTGAAGGCATAATCTTGGCTTTGATATGCTCTGTAGTATCCTCTACTTTTATGTTCTTTTTTGTGTCCCCAATTTGGGAATTTAATGCGTCTATCAACATGGTATTTTTTACGTCTACGTGGAAGTTACAGAAAGCCGCGTGTTTTATCGGACTTTCTATGGTGTAGCAGCTTATCGTTTCTCTTTGTTCTCGACGAGATATTTTTGTAGGTGGTGTTGAAATCAAACCTAAAATTGTTTTAATATGTAAGACGTACATTCTTGACTCAAAATATTAAATTGTGTTCAGTTTTTTGACAATTTATTTGTAACAATATGGATCGTGAAAAAAACTAAAATAAAATTTTAATGGCACCTTTTTCTCTTAGCAGACAGTGGAACCGACGGCTCACCTGATTTTTAGTGGCCACCGTTGCTCAAAGACCCCATGAACCCCCTAACTGTACTGTACTGTACCAACCCATTACTGTACACTGTTGTGCTCAGGTCTCGTCAGAAGAGGGATAAGGCACAGTCCACCACGCTTGCCCAGTGTGGATTGGGGACTTCACATATCTTCAAAGGATTTTTAGAATCCTTTTCCGACATGCAGGTTTCCTCACAATGTTTCCCTTCACCGTTTTTAACCAGTGGTGTTGTGAAAAATTGCACATAAATCTTTACCCCCTAACATTATCTTTTAAAATTTCTCTGTTTAAAAATACTAAATACTCCTAAATAAAATTATCACTAACCTTTAGACCACACCGCAGTACATCCCTTCACATACAACTCTTCTTCATAAGAGCAATCAGTCTTATAACTCAATGGTTTCTTCTTCATACTTCTTTGCCCGGAACTTAAGTTAAATTTCTTGGACAAGTTACTTGAACTGTTAGCACTGCTACCTCTGGACGGGCCGGGCTGGGCAGTGTAATCAGTATCCATCTTTTTAGCGGACATTAATTCTGATTTTATGGATATGTTGAAGTCAGGCTTCAGACGGCTTGGTGGACGAAACGATTCGGAATCGTATTTTGAATCTTTCTGTTCAATTTCGTTTTCTGATTCTGAAATTAGTATTTGTAGTTAACATATTATATTTATATTTGTATTGATTCTTCAGTTTAATTAATGAAGTTACTAAAGAGATTGTTTGTTGGTTTGTTAGAACATGCTAATCTCAGGAACCAATATTCCAATTAAAAAAATCTATGTTAGCAATATAGCATTTAAAAATAGCAATCCATAAATAATAAAGCACTTTCATCATTTCTTCGGACTTAGTGATTTCTTGAATTGGACCATCAAATTTTAATCATTCATTATACCAAAACAAATGAAACAATTACCTACAATATTACTAAACGGGTTCTTACCACCCGAACCGTAAGAACCCGTTTAGTAATATTGTAAGTGATGTAGATAACTGCGAGTGTTTAAAGAAATTTATAAACAATTACCATCAGCATCTCTATAAAACACCTCTCTAACACACCACCACTCTTCCTCATCCTTGCTGTCGAGGAGACTCTCATCTTTGATGGCGAAGTTGGTGAGTTTGTACAACAGAGAGTTGTCCGAGGCGGAGCTGTTGTGTTTGCCGTAGATCTGACCTGGATGGTTGGCTAGCACGGTCCTGCCATGCGGCACAAACTCCTAGAAGAAAAAAAAACTATTAGTATGCACTTTACATTAAGTATTGACAAAGACATGACATATACAGTTGTTGAGATACACTTTGTACATGAGATCTTAGAAGATATTTAATACAGTATAATGTTATGGTGGCTTCTTGGTTTGTGGAAGATTTATGTAATTGTCAGGAAAGAAAAGATTTGGAAGGAATACTCCTGTTTTAGAAATAAGATTTTTTATCTGTAAACTGTCGCTCAGGTCCCTAGAGCAAACAGATTAATGGATTATAGATTATTCTACGCTTGTTTAATAAATTTTGAATACACACTACATAAATTTTAATGTAAACAATGTAAAACTTGAAAGACAAAATATATTACCAAAGGTTCAGACGCGGCAATCATTGTAACTTCATCCAGATTTGTAGATATTTCAAAAACAACCACTAACACACAATAATTGGATTCGCATTAAATTGAGTTTAGATTTGTTTTTCTGCAACAAAATACAAATAGAAAAATTATTTGAAATCGCGTGCCGGTAAACAATAGTTGTTTGACAGATGACAGTTTTGACATTATATTTTAGTGTTGCTAAGTATAAAACGATAAATTATTTTAGGGATTTACTTATATTCAACAGTGACTTGCTAAAAAATTTCTTCCTAAATTTTATATCCTAGTACTACAAGTACCACGTACACAGTAGTTGTTAATTTAATTAATCATTCATATTTCGCATAAAAACAAAAAAGTCGTGTTTTAATTTAATGTAGTTTATTTAGATTTTTTTTTTGTGAATAAAAAAGTTTAATTCATATGGGAAATAATGGGAAAATTCAAAATATAGTTTGGCAGCCCGAAAAAGTTTTTTTTTTAATTGAAGATTTAATAAAGCTAAAGTTTTTTGTTTTGAAGTCTTTAGTGTTTCCACAAAACAATTTTATTTGATTTTGTGTGGAGTACACACTACTACTTAATTAATTAATCATACACTCAATTGCTGATCCCCACAATTTCTTCTGCACAAAGGGGTTCAGACAGTATTTGTAATACTGTAGCGATATTTATTGTAACTGGCGGTGGCAGGCGTATCTAACGATGTTTTGCACTAGAACTCGTAATAATTCCTCGAAATGTCCAATTGGAATAAATAACAATTATTTGACTTCTTTATTTATTTATACTCTTGATAGCTTATTGTTTAATTTGGATAAGTATTACAATACTTAACGTATTTCCTTTCTTCAGACGATTTCATAATTTTGTATTAACATAAAAGCGGCTATTTTGACTAAACTATGATACTTGGTTATGCCGTGCTATGCGTGTTTTCGATTTAACACTTTGGGCTGTTGGTTTACAAAATCGTAATGATTGTTCAGGATTCGTATTTAATCAGGAACACTATCACCATACTATTTAGCTACTTTATAGAATTAGGACTGTTAAAGAAACATTTTTTTTAGTGTCATAAATTTAAACTATTTTGTTTTATTCATTAATCGAGGCCCCAGGTAGGTTTAGTTGTTCGTAAATGAACACTGAGGAATTATTATGTAAATTGTTAGTGTTTGGGAATGGTGGGGCAGCAGGTCAGCGACCGGGGCGCGCGGGGTCGTGAACCGGCCGCAGACACTTCGCACCGCACCCGCAGCGGCAACACGCACGTACATCTATTGTCTAGTGTAACGTCACCAGTCTCTCTTGTAACTTTACCAATAAATTTATATACAGTCCACTACATTTTATTGAAGACCCAACATTTTGGTCCTTCTACCGCCGAAAAAGCACCTCGAGCTTACTACGACGGGACTACTACGTTGCACTTGGGACACGTCACTGCAAAAACGCCGTGTCATCTGCCGATCTAGGACAAAGGGCCTTGCGGAAGTCGTCTTCATAATCAAGAATATACCATATATCAGAAGAAGAACACGTCTACACTACCATTTGGACGAATAATCGGACAAACTACGTCATCAATCCTGGAGGTCTTCCATTGACACGTCTTACGGAGTTCATCGAGCCAAGAAGCTATGATCTCATCGTGTCATCATTTTTGCCGAAGGATTATCATCGCTTGATGGATAAGGATTTAGATATTTTGTGAGTTCGTTCCATACATTTCCTTTCATCCTCTTTTTTCCATAAGCGCTTTAAAATCTATTGCATTTTACTTTCAATCATTCATTTCCATAATTAAAAGTTTTTTTTTTAATTGAAGATTTAATAAAGCTAAAGTTTTTTGTTTTGAAGTCTTTAGTGTTTCCACAAAACAATTTTATTTGATTTTGTGTGGAGTACACACTACTACTTAATTAATTAATCATACACTCAATTGCTGATCCCCACAATTTCTTCTGCACAAAGGGGTTCAGACAGTATTTGTAATACTGTAGCGATATTTATTGTAACTGGCGGTGGCAGGCGTATCTAACGATGTTTTGCACTAGAACTCGTAATAATTCCTCGAAATGTCCAATTGGAATAAATAACAATTATTTGACTTCTTTATTTATTTATACTCTTGATAGCTTATTGTTTAATTTGGATAAGTATTACAATACTTAACGTATTTCCTTTCTTCAGACGATTTCATAATTTTGTATTAACATAAAAGCGGCTATTTTGACTAAACTATGATACTTGGTTATGCCGTGCTATGCGTGTTTTCGATTTAACACTTTGGGCTGTTGGTTTACAAAATCGTAATGATTGTTCAGGATTCGTATTTAATCAGGAACACTATCACCATACTATTTAGCTACTTTATAGAATTAGGACTGTTAAAGAAACATTTTTTTTAGTGTCATAAATTTAAACTATTTTGTTTTATTCATTAATCGAGGCCCCAGGTAGGTTTAGTTGTTCGTAAATGAACACTGAGGAATTATTATGTAAATTGTTAGTGTTTGGGAATGGTGGGGCAGCAGGTCAGCGACCGGGGCGCGCGGGGTCGTGAACCGGCCGCAGACACTTCGCACCGCACCCGCAGCGGCAACACGCACGTACATCTATTGTCTAGTGTAACGTCACCAGTCTCTCTTGTAACTTTACCAATAAATTTATATACAGTCCACTACATTTTATTGAAGACCCAACATTTTGGTCCTTCTACCGCCGAAAAAGCACCTCGAGCTTACTACGACGGGACTACTACGTTGCACTTGGGACACGTCACTGCAAAAACGCCGTGTCATCTGCCGATCTAGGACAAAGGGCCTTGCGGAAGTCGTCTTCATAATCAAGAATATACCATATATCAGAAGAAGAACACGTCTACACTACCATTTGGACGAATAATCGGACAAACTACGTCATCAATCCTGGAGGTCTTCCATTGACACGTCTTACGGAGTTCATCGAGCCAAGAAGCTATGATCTCATCGTGTCATCATTTTTGCCGAAGGATTATCATCGCTTGATGGATAAGGATTTAGATATTTTGTGAGTTCGTTCCATACATTTCCTTTCATCCTCTTTTTTTCCATAAGCGCTTTAAAATCTATTGCATTTTACTTTCAATCATTCATTTCCATAATTAACATTTGCTTCTATTTGATATAAGCATTATAAGTGGCTTACGCTCATTAAAGTTAGCAACTTACGTAATAAGTTGCGCCGGCGCATCGCTTTGCAAACATACCTACATATCTATGCATACGTAAATGCATCGAGTAAATTCTATTCATTAGTTTATTGTATAGCACGGATCGCTCAGTCCGTTCACATTATATTCAAGGTCATTAACCCATCCTTGTTACATAACTTGAACTCATTATAACTGGCCTATTGTCGCATTTAATTTTTTAGTTGCAATCGTATTCCTTTTGCATTCGTAAAATAATCTTTTCGCATTTTAACTTTTGCTTTTAGACTTTTTTATTTATTTATTACAAATTTTTATCACTTTGCAATGGCTACTTTAGAAACTAGCATTAAAAAACGCAGTGCTATGAAAGCTAAGCTTACAACCTTCTGCAATTATTTAAGCGTGCTTCAAAGCTGTAAGCATCTTTCAGACTTACAACGTATCGAGTTGGAGGGTCGTTTGTCAAAGTTCGATGCCTTATACGATGAATTCGATGATTTACAGACGGAGATCGAAATTTCATGCGATTTTCCTGAGGAAGCATACAAGGAACGTGAAGCGTTTGAACAACGATACCACGGGCTTGCCGCGTTGGCGCGTAGTTTGCTTGTCGTCGCCTCGAACGAAGCTACGGGTGATGATGGTTCTGTTGCGGGCTCAGCAGTTAAATCAGGTGGATCAGTTCAACATAATTTTGTACGCTTACCGAAAATTTCTCTTCCCCTGTTTAATGGTGGCTATGAGTGCTGGCTTGAATATAAAGACACATTTCTATCTCTGATTCATAATAGCAAAAACATCGACGATATTAGTAAATTCCACTATCTACGTGCATCATTAAAAGATAAGGCATTAGAAGTCATTAGTAATATTGATTTTAAATCCACGAATTACGAAACAGCTTGGAGTCTTCTTTGTCAACGTTTTGACAACAGTAGGCTTTTAATAAACAACCACTTACAAGCGTTATTTAATGCAGAGGTAGTTTTAATTGAATGTAGTTCATCTTTGCGTAGGCTTGTTGACGTCATCAACAAAAATATGCGGGCATTAAAAACTTTGAATGAACCCACGGACAGCTGGGATACATTAATTATTTATATTATGTCCAACAAACTTGACTCGATCACATCGAGAAATTGGGAAGAACATCGTAGTTCATTTAATAATTCACCAACATTAATTCAATTTTGTAATTTTATTAGTAACAAGGCAGATTTATTAGAAACGATAGAGGACAATAAAAGGTCAGATAGTTTTCAAATTTTAAAACAAAATAATAATAAACGACAAAATTTCACAACAAATAAAAATAATAACATAGAAAATTCATCATCACATAATAATTCTTTCAATTTTAACCAAACATTACAATGTCAGTTATGCTCAAAACCTCATTTTTTGCATGCATGTGAACAGTTTCGCAGCTTGCCTGTTCAGTCACGTATTGCTAAAGTTAAGTCTTTAAAGCTTTGCTTCAATTGCCTCAGACCGGGACATTCATCGAAGCAATGCCGCTTAACTCATTGCAAATATTGCAGATCGAAGCATTCAACACTTCTTCATGTTGAACAAACACAAAACGAACAATTTCAGGATCCTATGCCAAGTAGTGTAGCGTTGCCTATTAAACATACTGTTGGTACATCTTCAACTGACTGTTCAACGAAAACTGTCGTATTATCGAGCGACGTAGGGAAGCAGCAAACTACATCTTCCATTATCTTACTATCCACAGCGCTGGTGAAAGCAGTGAACGAAAATGGCGACAAAATCGACGCGAGGATTTTGCTCGATAATGGTAGTACTGCCAACTTCATTACTCACTCGCTTTGTGATCAGCTGGGATTGCGTAGATCGAACGCTGGCTCCATGGTGACAGGTATCAACAATCAGACTTCACTTAGTACACAGTCTTGCAATTTAACGATCGAATCGTATGATAATAATTTTAGGATGCAGCTTAATTGTTTTCTGTTGCCTGAAATAACTAAAATACTGCCTGCATCTCATGTCGACACAAATAGTATTTCTATACCATCTAATTTACGATTAGCAGATCCGACCTTTCATGTTCCGTCTGTCATAGACATACTTGTAGGTGCTGAGATGTTTTGGAACATTCTCGGCAATACATCTATAAATTTAGGTAGAAATAAGCCAAAGTTATTTGACACTAAATTCGGGTGGATTGTATCCGGGCCTGTGCCTTGTCCGGTACAATCGCACTCTCTTACTCAGTCACATAACTGCAATTTCATATCCAATGATTTAGATAGAAGTCTAAACCGATTTTGGGAGCTCGATAGCGTGTCTCCTCATCATATACTATCACAGGAAGAGCGTGCCTGTGAGGATAATTTTTATAAAAATACAGTGCGTAACACAAATGGGCATTTTACAGTGACGATGCCTCTTAAATTAGATCCCAGTGTTTTAGGAATGTCATATAATTTAGCAAAATCACGATTTCTCAGTTTAGAACGCAGATTCGAACGTGACGCGGACTTCAAAGAGCAGTATGTGAGTTTCATGCGCGAATACGAGCGCCTTGGTCACATGACTCTCTCGACATCTACTCACGAACCTCATACTGGTTCTGAGGTTGAATATTTTTTACCGCATCACGGTGTTTTTAAAGAGTATACACAAACTGAACCCCAATTTCAGTCATTTAAAAAACTTAGGGTTGTTTTTGATGGTTCCGCCGCATCCAGCACTAAAATCTCACTTAACGATATACAGATGGTAGGTCCCACTGTACAAGACGACCTTTTGTCCATATTGCTTCGCTTTCGTGAACATAAATACATTATTTGTGCCGACGTAGAGAAAATGTACAGATCAATCAATGTTACTGCTTCACAACAATCCTTACAACAAATTGTTTTCAGAGAAGATCCTCAGCTCCCTCTGAAAAAATTTAAGTTGTGTACCGTTACTTACGGCGAGGCTTGCAGCCCATATTTGGCGACAAAGTGCCTGGTAAGTCTCGCAGACAATACAAACAGTGATACTGTGAAGCGATCCATCAAACATGATTTTTACGTCGATGACTTTCTCAGTGGTGGCGATTCTCTTCAAGCGGTCCTTACAATGGCGAGGGAAGTCAATTCAATTTTATCCTCTGCTAATTTTCATTTGCGAAAGTGGAAGTCTAACAACAATTATATTTTACAGCAAATAACGGGAACATCAGACAACCACAGTAGTATCAATTTCATTGAAAATGAAAACCAGTCTTCAAAAACGTTAGGTTTACGCTGGTTAAGTAAAAGTGACATTTTAGGTTTTTCCATTTGTATTGATGTGCCTCAAAAGGTGACTAAGAGGCACATTCTATCAGTCATTAGTCAAATTTTTGACCCTTTAGGTCTCGTAGGGCCGTGCATAGTAGAAGCGAAAATATTAATGCAAAAGCTCTGGATCGTCAAGCTTGATTGGGATTCAGAAGTACCTTATGAGTTACGTCAAGAGTGGTTGTTATTTGTAAAAACTCTTCCATGTTTAAATAACCTAAAAATACCTCGCTGGGTATTCAATGACAGTACATCTTATGAAATCCACGTATTCACAGACTCATCTCAAAAGGCATACGGCGCCGCGATTTACGGTAGGTCAGTCGATGCACAGGGCTACGTTAAAGTTCAATTATTAGTTTCGAAAAGCCGCGTGGCACCTATAAAACCTACAACAATACCTAGGCTTGAGCTCTGCGGAGCATTGTTGGGCGCAAGACTGTGTGCTAAGGTGTTAAGTTCTCTTACTAAGAACATCAGTCGTTGTCAATTTTGGTGTGATTCGACTATAGTGTTGTGCTGGCTTCGCATGACACCGAATCAATTAAAACCTTTTGTTCGTCACCGTATAAGTGAGATACAGGAACTTACTTCCGGTCATGCGTGGAGCTACGTGCCTTCTACTTGTAACCCGGCAGATCTCGTTTCTCGCGGGCTCAAGGCTGATCTTATCAGCGATTCTTCTTTGTGGTGGTCAGGCCCCTCCTTTTTGTTAAAAAATGAAGAGGATTGGCCTACAATGCCCAATAATTGCATTAAGCAAGATGTACCTGAGGTCGTTTCAACTAAAAATGATACATTAATACATTCGGTTTCATTCCATCAATCACACAATCAATCGCAATCATTAATCTCATCACTCATACACAAATATTCAAATATGTACAAATTACAAAGAATAATCAGCTATATACAAAGATTTATTTACAATATTAATTCTAAAACTAAGTCACAAATAGAACAAAATGGTTCACTTTCAAGTAGTGAACTCACGGATTCTATGAATTTAATCATTCGTCATGCGCAATTAGAAATGTTTCCTACGGAATATGCTTCAATTAGTTCAGGTAAATCATTACCACGCAAAAATAGACTATCGTCACTTAGTCCATTCTTAGACACCAATAATATCCTTCGTGTAGGCGGCAGGCTTGACAACTCGCCCTATGACTATAATGTCAAGCACCCGATTTTACTTTGTAGTAAGCATCATTTTACCCGGTCTTTATTTGAATCAGAACATAGAAATATGTTACATGCCGGGCCTCAATTATTATTAGCCAGCATAAGGCAAAACTATTGACCTCTTGCTGGACGAAATCTTTCTAAAGCTATTGTTAGAAAATGCGTCAAATGTTTCAGAAACAAGGTTCAAAGTCCTCAACCTCTCATGGGACAGCTACCAATATCCAGGACAAGTTTAGAGTTTCCCTTTTTAAATTGTAGTGTGGATTACGCAGGTCCAGTGCTCATTGCCGATCGTAAGGGTAGGGGATGTAGGCTTACAAAATCATACCTGTGTATTTTTGTGTGTCTTGCAGTAAAGGCTGTCCACATTGAGCTCGTCACAGAACTGTCTAAAGAAGCGTTCATGGCCGCATTAAATCGTTTTGTTTCTCGTCGTGGCAAGCCTAGAAGTATCTTGTCCGACAATGCAACTAATTTCGTTGGTACATGCAATGAATTGCATAAATTTTTACAGGAATCTAATATTCCTCACGAGGTCGCGCAGCAAGGCATCGAGTTTTCTTTCTGTCCTCCATACTCACCTCATTTCAACGGTATTGCAGAGGCAGCCGTTCGTTCAACTAAACATCATTTAAAGAGACTGCTTAATCTTACTCACTTCACATACGAGGAGCTAGCCACATGCTTAGCTCAAATAGAAGCAGTTTTAAATTCACGTCCACTTACACCATTTTCCACCGATCCTCTAGATTTTACCGCTCTTACACCTTCACATTTCCTCATTGGACGCTCACTCATATCTGTTCCTTATCCTCAGGTGACTGATATTAAACTCAGCAGCTTGGAGCGTTATCAACGTATTGAGCACATCAAACAGCATTTTTGGAACCGATTTCAAATGGAGTATGTTTCTCTTCTTCAGAATAAGACTAAGTGGGTCACATCTACAGGGCAGCAGCTGGCTGAGGGTACTCTGGTTCTCATCAAGGAGAAGAGTCAACCACCATTAGTGTGGCCACTGGGTCGCGTCATCAAGGTTTTCCCAGGCAGCGACGGTGCATCACGCGTCGCTGAGTTGAAGACAAAGAGAGGCGTCATCGTTCGGGCCTTCAACAACATATGCCCTCTTCCTATTTGAGGATCTCAACGCGGGGAGGATGTTTGGGAATGGTGGGGCAGCAGGTCAGCGACCGGGGCGCGCGGGGTCGTGAACCGGCCGCAGACACTTCGCACCGCACCCGCAGCGGCAACACGCACGTACATCTATTGTCTAGTGTAACGTCACCAGTCTCTCTTGTAACTTTACCAATAAATTTATATACAGTCCACTACATTTTATTGAAGACCCAACAGTTAGTTTTTTTCATCATTTGAACTCTTTGTCTTGTACTATTATAGTTGTTTTTTTTATTATTATTTGTAGCTAATTAGCACATTGCCTGCGAGCACGTCACTAGGTGCCGACGGAAGACCAGCGTGGTACCGTTTTTCGGTGCTGTCGACATTGCTGAGTCGGTAACCGTTTTCAAACTATGTTTGTTACTTAGATTTAGTTTAGTGTAATTATTCTGTTATAGTTTGAAATAAATATTTATTCTATTCTATTCTTTTTCATTTACATACATATTTTAGGTTGGATATAATACATTTTTAACTGAAATAAAACACGAAATACCGTTAAAATGAATAACTTTATTAAACTACAATAAAAATATATATAAACTGAACAGCGCTTGTTAACAAAACATTCAACAATACTTTGGAACCATACACTTTGGGTACCCACATAATAATATTATGCGCTACTTATAAACTAAAAAAATATGGACCAGTGTTTCTCAAACTGACACAGGTTGCCCCTTTTCACAGATACAGAAAAGAAACCTTATCGATTTATCAACAAAATAAGACTGATGTCTTAAATAAATAACTCTTCATTACCTACACACAAGCTCATTGCTTAAAACAATTAAATATGCAATGAACTGCTTTCTTAATTTTACTCGATACAGATCATCCAGCACCACATTTTTCAATTCATTTAATAAAAAACATAAAACATATCTTTGTAGAGATTACTTTCGAATATTATATTTTTGAATAGTTTAAAAATTTTCAAATTCGAATCAAACTTGTGCGGTCATTGTGGCCCCAATGTTCGATTCATCTTAATACTACATTTATAAATAAGGCGTTATGATATCCTTAAGGCAAACCATTTTCTCATAAGACCCGTCGGTGCGTTTTGTGCCTTAAAGCCCCATAAGCTCGTTAATAAAAAATCTCGTATAGGAACCGTGGGAAAGCTCAACTTTGAAAAACGTAACAAAAACATTTTTAACAGAAAACCAACAAATTATTGTATACTGTATATATGCAACGTAATGTAGGACTATTCAGGTAAATATAATTAAATACAGGATAACATCTCTTTAAATTGCACATTCTACGCGAATAAACCTACGTGTTTTATATACCTAAATAAAAACGAAAACAGCAAACAATACAATTTTAAAAGCTATAATAAATTTCCAAACATCAAAATCCGTGTTGGCTATTAAATAAACTACAACAATAACACAATTCATATTATTATTACTACTTTACACATAACTACAGACTATCACATCTATACTATATACATTGGTCTTTGGATGAGCATGTCACATTATGGCTTTTGTGATATTTCATTAGTGTAAATTTTAAAAATATAAGTGCACTTTTCGAATATATATTTTAACTTTCGTTTATTGTAAACCTTATTTCTAGACTAGACCACCAGTTAAAGGTTCACCTCATCTTAAAGATAATAAAATCACAGTAACACTTTAAAAAAAACGTTGAAACAATAAAAAAAACAAGTTGAGAAACACTGTTCCGAATCTTAAACAATATACCACAATACATAATTTTATTGTTAAAAAATTAAAATGTTATTAAAACATATTTTTTTTAATTTTCTTCATAAAATCGGTATCTTTTCGATAAATCAGGTACCTGACAGGGACACAAACTATAACACCTAATCAGAAAATCCTAAGAAAATGATAGTTTTTTTTTTCTTTTTTCACTAAAACACAAATGAAGATGATAATATTATTCTAGGTAAGATTTTTTTTTATCACAAAGAAAAGTGGGAGTCACACTCACCGTTCTTAATTTTCATTTTTTTTAGAGAGAATGTTTTCTGTAATTTTATGTTTTGAAACGTTTTAATTCTCTATTGATATAGATTTTCACGATCTTCATCACACGTGTAAAAACAGTTAACATTAAACGTATATGGTGAAACTCTTCTCACTTACGTTTTAATAATGACACAATATGTCATATGACTTAAGAGTATATAGGTGACTGTCGCAAAACCTCTGCATCCTTCATGTCATTAATTTCAACTTGACTTGGGGGCCTAATATGAAAAGTTTGAGAACCTCTCGATAGTGTTACAAGGGTCCAAATAGTTTTTTTTACAAAGGGTAAATTTGACCAAAAATGGTCAGTGATAAATAGGGTATTTTTATACTTTAAATATAATTCACTACCTACAGACACTCATTTCCTAACACGTACAAAACTATTTTATTTATTTTAACTACAGATACGAGGTTTTAAACAGTCATATGTTTATATTTCTCAATGTATAATTTGTATAAATATATAATATGTATTTAAATATATAAATTGTATAAATTGACTGAATCACGGTAAAATTGTTCTTTTTACAATCTAAACTTGGTCAATTTTATTTCGGTCATTTGGAATGACGAACCTGTGCAAGTTACAAGGTAACTAATTAAATCAACTACCTAGTTTCAATATTCGTATCTTATTCAGGAATTACAAACAGGAAATTTCACCTTGCTTCAACACAAGCATGGAGAAGACGAGTAGAGTAGTAGAAATGTCATCTTATAAAGTAGTAAATAAAAGTGTTCAGTTTTAACCACTCGTCTATAGTACTACTAGTAGACTAGGTATTACTAGACCTATGCCAATTTTGGTTTGTACCCAATTGAGTGATGGTTGAGCTGTAAATAACCGTGCAAAAAATTTCCAGAATGGCGCTAGTACAGACAAAGGAGTTTCAAGTTTAGAAATCAAACGAATTGTACTTCTTGATTCGTTGGTAATATTTCGAGTTTTTTTTAATTTACCCTGATGCTAATATGCCGCAATTTAGTGCATTTTGGCAGACACTTTCTTAAGTACACAGATGACATTCTCTCTTCTAGTCTCCATGAAGTAACCGTAAAAACCTTATCCTACCACTCGTCTGTCTGTTTTGCTCAAATGTCACCCATACATGGCACCACTAGACAAACGCCAATTTTGGTTGGTTTCTGAGTGGATATTTCGTCATTCAATGACTTCAACCCCTAATCAATCTACGACACTAATCTAACCCTTCTTCCGTCTAACATAAAGAACATTTTACCGTGCATCAGATTGTTGCAATCGATGCAAAACATTTATCACACCTTAAAATGCATTTCCCAGTCTCTAAACGTGGTGTTTTAGTTCATTCGTACACATCTAATAATTATTGTTAAGGCGATATAATCTGTGCTCGTGAAAACCAAAATGGCGGTCCGACAAAATGGCGCTTGATTTTCGCGCCAAAACTCGTTATATTTTTTTTGCAAATTACTCAATTGTTTCTTTGTCTTTTTATCAATATGTGGAATTTTTATATTATATTGAATTTGAACAAATATTTTTAAAACATCAATTTTTAAGTGCCATTTTAGGTTTCACGGCCATGTTACAATGAAAATTAGCTATATCTACAAAATGACTCGTTTGGCAATCCATAATGTGATGTTTCTTTTTACCTCAAAAGGCGCGGTGTCAAATGACACATGGAATTCGAGAATAAATCGGCGCATGCATCCGAAAATAACAAATTCCTTTTGAATAGAGTCGTATTTTCTTTGATACGACAATCTAACGTCTTCTAGATCTATAAAGCAGAATGTAGCAGCTACACATTTACTTGTTACACTAATATAAATAAATATATATATTTTTCTTCTATAATATATAAATTTATAACTAAATTACAAAAACTACAATATGTAAATTTAAGATCTATGTATAAATATTATCTGATTAAAAGGTAAATAGTATTTGGAATATCCTTATATATTTTTTAAGGCTGTCGGTATTTTATACTGTGGAAGCGTTACCTTCGCTCACGATGGGTGCCAAAGACGAGTCTTCGATTTTCGAAGTGTTCGCGGCGACTTCAGCCAGTGTTGCCAACGCTAATAAATCCACATTAGGTTCCTGGGAGCACATGTCCATGCTCTGGATAGTGCAGGGTGCTTCTGTGGCGATTTTGATTTCTGGGCTTATTTTGTGGCGATTGTTGTCAACACTGACACAGCTGTTGATCTCCAATCTTGTTATGCTAATCTTCCTTGGTTTTCGTTTCTGGCTGCCTATGACTGTTTCGCGCCAGCTTTCAGCCATTTCACGGCGTTCGTCTAAAAGGGGCCGTGGTACAGAGTTGATAATGATTGGTGACTCGTGGATCTTCGGTCGCACACTCACAGATTTCTTCTTCCTCTTGTTTTCGCGTTTCTTCTGTTGGAACTTCTCGAGGCTGAGCGAAGGTAACGCTTTGATTTTAGCGTCTAAATCAAAGTCGGCGGCCTTGAATGTTTTGTTGGTGCTGTTGTCGGTGTCGATGGCTTCGTTCGGGTCGGTCACAGGTCCCTCGGCTGAGGTGTCGTTGGAGGTAGTTTTTGAGTCGTCTGAGAACGACTGGTTGGAATCCCAGCTGCAGGCGGCGTTGTATTCCTCCGCTCTATCGTTGTATTCCCTCTTCGATCGCTTGTTCACTATCAGACCCCCTACGAACTCCTGATATCTCTTCCCTTTACACGATCTTCCCGTCCGCATTTTTTCTTCGTCAGATCCATTTCGATTGTAGCCGTATTCATCTCCGCAGAACCTCTTGTCTACGATTTGGTCTATCACGTCTTGGTTGGTGAACTCATTTTGAGGATCGCGGATGTAAACAGCCTTCTCGGCGTCGAAGTCTTCCTTGAACACTCTAGTGGTTTCAGTTAGAGCGTTCTGGAGTTCGCGTATGTTCTCTTCCTTCTGATCCTTGGATCTATCTATTAAATTATGTGAACTGATTTCGTTCTGGTTTGAGATCGTGCTGTATTTAAAGCTTGGAGGTGAATAGTAGGGGTTAGGCGATTGCGGTTCAGTCTTTTTTGCGAGGAGACTGCTGAGGCCGCCCATTTGGGCTTCGTCAGCTAACTTCCCCGGGGTGAACATGGACAACTTTGGTTCGTGTTCGTAAGGTACGGGTATAGTCTTTTTGTTGAGGTCGACTCTGGTGGAGTTATTGTTGGTCCTTTCTAGTTCGATGTCGTGGTGATCGTGGGGAGGGAGGGATGGTTTCTCGATGACATCTCGAGGTCGAGAGGAGAGGGTGCGAAGTGGTGGTGCCGGCAACTTGTACCACTTGAAGTCTGGATTGGCGCTGAAGAAGGCGTCTTTGTACTGGAATATAATAAATATTCGTAAATGGAACGTGAGCTTGTATTCGATTCTTAAATATTTGGAAAGCAACGCACCTGTTTGGCAAGACCTGTGTAGCAAGCTTTCTCTTCTTTCTCCAAAGCAGCCCACCACTCGCCGAGGATTTTTGTGATTGACCTGTAAAATTTAAAACGGTTCTGGTTCAAATTATGTGAAAATAATGCATTTAACTTTTCATAAACACGTAAAATATTTAGTGACGTCTTCATTTTGTGGTCATTTTACTTTACAATTCAGTCATTGTGGTCTAATACACCTGATATTCCTGAGTCATAATTTTAATAGTTCGACACTGGATTTTTATTATTTTTTCCAAATAAAACTATATTATTTCATTTACCAAATGACACACAAATGTGGAAATGTCGCCAGAAGGCCACGTAAAATTTAACTGGCGGACTTCAGTGTGGGTTTTTGTTGCTTGATAGATAAACAAGTAAACTTGCACCTGATGATTTATGGTTACTGTCACCTATGACCCTCTGCACCATCAGGGCATTGGAGGCTATTCCGCGCCACCGGTTATACTATAAAGTTTAAATATAAATATTTTTTTCATATAACTTCCAGTCAGTACAAACGCCCGAAATTTAACAGTCTTATTGTACCGCCTAGCTTCGCCACACCATACCATACACATTCTATATTGAAGCCAAATAACTACAGGTGTTGTGAACTTGCTCTAAACTGACCTGTTCTCCAAGTTAGGGTATTTGTCCCTCACGACGCTCCGGTGTCTCTTGCAGAATATGAGAAAGGCGTTCATCGGCCGCCGCGCGTGGTGCGCAGGCTCCGATTCTACCTCTTGGTCGTACATGGTTCAATGCCTGTAACAACACAACATTTACTAAGTAAAAGTTAACAGAAGATACAGGACATTAGGTCGATAAGTGTCTACCGACGCTAGAGTTTGGGTATTTCTTTATGATGTTTTTATATTGAAGGCCATATACGATCAGTAAACGCCAATTAAGAACATCCTAAATTCTTGCAAAATAATGCAAAACGATTATCTGCTGATGATTGTGAGCTAATGGCGCCGATGGGGTTGTGCAGTGCGCGAGATCACGCGATCTTGTTAGTTAATGCATTGTTGTTTGTATTTAAAATGTTTAGTACCTCTTTCAATATGTACAATTATTAAAAATCCACAATATAAAAGTCATTGATGTTGAATGTCTTCAAACATTGTTGCAAACTCAATAACTCCACTAATGCAGTCATAATTTATCCCTGTATATCTAGGGCACGACGTGTTACCTGCAACTCGGTAATGTATATATTAAGGTCGGGTTTATGGGCTAACCTTCGCCATATCGATTGATCTTGACCTCTCGTGTCTTTCGCATCATCACATATATTCCTCGTTATCTTTAAATATTAATTTAACTACCATTTAACACCTTTCCAATCAGCAATATTACATTTTAGAACCAGCTTAAGAAACTTGAGACAATTTTGATCTCACACTTAGACCCTTGCGCAAAAGTCGTTTTAAATTTAAAAGTACCCACAGCCAGTACTGACCCTAAGCGGACTATGAACTCTTGCCCTGTACGACGAGGAAAAGCTATCTTATCAGCGAGATGATTCATGAGATTGCAGTTTGTATGTCCTAACCTCAAACGTCAACTTGATCGATTTAAGTCTCTTGACCGTACGTTCTAAGTTCCGAACGATATGGATAATGCTGTGTATGAGTGAGATAGATAAAGGTGAAAAATATACTTGGTACTTGTAAAATTCCATAACACAAACTGCTTATTTCAATGGGTCCAGCTGAAAATCAGCGCTACAGCTCTCGTGGCTGTAGCTGTATGCTGAGCTGGTCGCCCCTTCGGTGCACACCTTGAGCACGGTTTCTTTTATTTTGTTTGTGTTTTTCCTTTTTTTGTGTAGTATTGAGTGTGTACTGAATAAAAGTATTTTCTTTCTTTCTTTATTACGGGACTCAGTCTACTAGTTAAAATGTATAAAGTGATGGTTTAAATAAATTAATTATTCTTTTACTGTCTCCCGCTTTTCGAGACGGAGAGCCGGAATCTATATTTCCCATCCTTTCTATCATCTTGTGATTACCAAAGACAAATTAGCTTGTCCTTGGATTTCTGGGCTTTACTCATCGTTGTGGATCCTGGCTACAAGGAGTTACAGTAGTGAAACTGAGAGTTGGGCCAATACCCGAAAACTAAACTCCTAAAATAAGCGCTAGGCTCATCATCTATCAGATATAGTTATTCAACAGTTTCCAAATGAAAATAGCCAAAATAATTGAGTTAAAAAGGCAACACTTCGCCATAATAAAATGTTTTATATATAAATATCAAGCTTATCACGCGACCCCGATATGGTTTTGAAAACATTGTTGGTAAAAACAATCGCCATTTTGTTGTTAACACAATGGTAGCCTGTGTTTGAGTATCAATCCTGTCCACAGTGACGTTTTAAGGAATAAGCTTAGACTGTGCAAGGATGATATCCACATAAAAACTCAGACTTGGGTCTCCGTCTGTTTCAATATTTGGTTCTTCCGAAGATTGTTCGATAGTGTCGTTTCGTTGTGTGCGTTTAATACGTATGTTCGAGTATCTTGAGTCTGTGTCCAAGTGTCTCGAAAGTTCCAAACAACTACACATACGACGTGCTGCATGTATTTAGCGAATTTCCGTGTCGTTCATCAGATCTTAATAGAGTACAGAATAATAACAGTAACAGCATATTTATTAGCGATTATAAGGTATTATGGTAAAGTTTGGGGAAGCCGGTGTGCAGTAGTGGACGTCGGATGAGTTAGGTAATGGGAAAGTTCTAGAATAGCAGTCGTAGACTAGAATCACCGACAAACACAATAAGAAAGTCCAGACATGACAAAAATTGCAGTCATGAAGCAGACAGCGTAGAACCGGTCATTGTCACCACGTGGACGATTGCAGCACTGAAGTCAAGCTACATTTAAGTCGTGCTTTTCAAACACATACATCAACAGCTTCTATATCAAGATACAGATACACAGAAGCAAGTGTCAACAATGAAATGAATGAAAGTATCTTTAAAAGTATTAGTGTCAGTCTACTTTGTAATAGGCAATTACTGTTGCTCATAGACTTCTGTAACTTCCAGATACTGCCTATTATCTCATTCATTACATTTAGTCGTGTTTAGAACTAAAATAATTTAAAGGCCAAAACAAACCAAGGGAGAAGATCATTCTAAAAGGTAAGCCTCATCAGTGCATAACAACCATAAAAGCGAAATTCGCTTGCACGCCAATCCAGCGGCGTAGGTGATTTAGACATAGACATTGCTTTATTTGTGGCGGAAACACACACACACATAGTAAATATTTTTTACTGAAAAAGGTAATAAATGCAACTCGTGCGACACTGTTTTGATAATGAGCATGCACTAATGGGGCATATAGCAAGAACTAGTTCCTGAAGCGAACCTTGAATGACAGGTAGTAGAGGCTCGATGCTGACTGGTCGATGTTTAGATTTAATCACAATAAAAGCTCTTATCATAACGGTGATAAGGTCACAGTTTCTCTGTCAAGTGCATCGAGACGTCACGTGATAACAATATTGATAACGGGTCGTTGATCGCAATGTTTTGTGACTGATAACCGATAGCTACTGTTTAAAGACACTGGAATTATTCTACAAAAACTATTGAAGTCATTTTGAACGACCTTGCTTTGGCTGTTGTTTCCAAGCGTCATTTCTTTCTAAGGATTTTTGCGGAGACTTTTTCATGATATCCTAATGGTGAATGGGGACTAGTAAGGTATCTGATGGTATTAAGGCCTAGCTAAGGGAATTTGTGATGAATAATACAGCATAATCAAAGTACTAATAAAAAGTAGACTGATAAACGAATATGACGTCCATTATTTAATCCATAGCTTTGTACAAATAGGCATCTAATTTGGTACCACTACTTCTCGGTCTCCACTAAAAATCATCGCCAACTCTTCCTACTCTATGGAACCATTGCGGTCATCCACGGTTCGTTTCAGGAACATTTTTTGCCACACACCTTCAGGCTATGGAATGAACTCCGCTCTTTAGTATTCTCAGAGCGCTATGACTTGTCTTTCTTTAAAATTAAAAAAAAAAGGCTTGAGGAGGGTTCTTAACCACTCAACCGGGAATGACACTATTCGCTAGATGGCGAAACTGGGGACTTCGTTCGGAATCAATACCATGTTTAAGCTCCTTTTAAAAACTATTTTTTCCAATAATTCTTAATTTTGATTTTAAATTAATTAAACCTTACATTTTTACCAGTTCAAAAAATTAGCCTTGATATTGAGAAGAAATGGCGCAGAAATCTTAATCTTCTTTTCATAATACATAATACTTCAATTTACATTAATATTTGTTATTTACAATGTAAACGGTTTTGATCGACCTCATTTCAAAAATGTGCAAATAGGTACAAAGAATTCCTTCCAATCTAATTTAGGGATCAATTATATAGATTAGTAGTTTTTCTACGTACTCGAACAACGTATTTTCAAATATAGGTTTCAATATTAAAAAAACCCATGGCTAGTGATCCAAAGTTATGGCTATACATCTGAAGTCGCTACACGTAGGGTTGCCAGGTCCTCAGACGCAAAAGCCGGACAGACTTGTGAGTTTGTTATGACATTTGGGTAAAAAATCCGGACATCTTGTTTTTTTTGTCCATTTTTGTATAAAAAGGGTAAAACTAATTTTTTTTTGTCCTAACATTCGGTCGAAAAATCCGGACGTCTCACATTCAGCGCTCGGCTGTTCTCGGGTCAACTCGGCTACTCGTTCGGCGTTAAATCTCGATCCGGCGCGAAATTGTAAAATCCTACCTAAATCCTAACAGGCCGGATGCCGCTTATTTTGGCCGGACAAGCAATCAAAAATCCTACGTATGTCCTGCTTTATCCATAGAATTATTACATCTGGAATCAACATCATGAACAACAGAATGAAGCCAATTTAAAGTGCACCGATCGCGCGTAACTACACGATATTCTGGCGTTAGTGTACTGATGACACTCAATTCGTTTAACACACTAATAAAATATTACATACACATAAGTTCTTTAAAATTTCACTTTGTTATTTCTGATGTTGAATCAAAATATCGTCTTGTTACGCGCGATCGGTGCGCTTTAAATTGGCTTCATTCTGTTGTTCATGATGTTGATTCCAGATGTAATAATTCTATGGCTTTATCCTACACATGGCAACCCTAGCTACACAAGTACTTCGCTAGATGAAACAATGTAGAACCGATCAATATGACTAGCCTTGATGAAGACCCTCTATCAGAAGGTCAAAGAGTTGTTCGTGATCATTTGTATAATGTGCATATATCAAAATTAATTGGTTCAATGCATTGACAAGTGGTGCATCAATTACATTGTTACACTGTAGAAAAACAGTCGCGTCCCGCTGTCCTGTTGTATGCAAAACTGCGCAACGGATTTTGATGCGGTTTTTTAAATAGATAGAACGATTGAAGAGGTTTATGTGTATAATTCAGATGAAGGTTTATTATACCTTTAACTAAATTATGAACACAAATTGAATGACATTTGAGCTGTCATTCTCTAAATAAACAGTAGTTCAAAATGCAAACGTTAGATTGGCCCCCACCCATAGATTCTAACCTAAAAAATGATAGAAAGAAAAATCCACAAATATCGATGTTTTTTGTCCTTCGACAAACCCTAATTAACACTCATTAATTACTACTTTACTAGTATTAACTAATGAGTCGTTCGTCTGTTAACCCAATTCGCTATCAGTGGAAATTTTAAAACATAATCGATACAGTGTATATTATGTGCAAGTCACATCGAACTTTAATTTTTTTTTTTTGGAACGAAGTTCCTTTTCGCGCGTTATCGAAAGGGGGCTAGATGGAAAAAAAAAATACTAGTAAAGTAGTAATTAATGAGTGTTAATTAGGGTTTGTCGAAGGACAAAAATGTCGATATTTGTGGATTTTTCGTTCCATCATTTTTTAGGTTAGAATCTATTACTAAATTTATAAAACAAGTTACGCTGAGTTTCTTTCGCCAGTTCTCGAGACGGATACTAATTTTTGGAGCTCGTAGTGTTTTGTTTTGACTTTCAAAATATCCGAGTGTCCACCTACTTTGAAGTAAATATTTTGTAATACCGAAAAAAAAAACTTGAAGAAGTCTTATACTTATTTATTTTTAAGGTATAAAGATGTTCGGGTCAAAAATTTTCAAAATTACTGAAAAAAGCTCAGAACTCGAAAACTACTAAAAATCGCGGAACATACATGGGGGTGATTTGAATACCTCGGGAGGTGCTATCTCTGGACCTCTGCTCATCCGTACTTCCTGGGACACCCTGTATATGAAATACCATCAAAGATTTTTTTAAAGGTGGAGACTGCAATGCAGTAAACGCAGTATGAAGTGCTCCCGGTTTGAGCTAAAAAAGACTACTGAAAATGGAAGATATAGCTCAGTGGTGCAAATTAGGACAAAGTTATGGCATGTCAGTCTAATGAGAAGTAGGTACAAGATGTATGCAACAGAATCAATAATTCATATTTTATTATATTCTAGTAAAGAACAAACTTGTGACGACGATAGCGCCATCTGTAAATAGTTTAAATATTTGTTATTTAAACCTCTTTTGTGTAAATACGTTTTAAATTGTAATAGAGAATAGATGTTGGCGCGATTATTTGAATTTAGAACATTCCATTGCCAAATACAGACATTTTGTACATTTTTTCACAACTTTTATTTTCTTAGATTTATTTTATGATTCCTTTTTAACTTCTCTCTCACTGGCAGCATTAGGTTTTTTACACAAGAGAAAAGCTAAAGATAATATGGTACCAGAATTTTAGGCTTTTAACGAAAGTACAGATTTTGTTATCTCCAATAGGTACTATGCTTATGAATATCATTAAACAAGTATGGTGCGTTTCAACATTGGCTCGCCAACTTCCAACTTTAATATTAGTCAGCCGTCACCGTCATTTGTTTTGCATGTGAGTTGGACGTTGGCGAGGAAAAGTGGAAACGCGGTAAAAGAAATCAAAAAGTTGAAATCTGACACAAATAAAAACTTGAGAGGTGTCATGGGACACCTGAATAAAACGAAGTTCCTTTCGATTAAAATATATCTTATATTTTTTTTCCTAACGTAACGCGCGATAAGGAACGTGTTTTAAAAGATTTTGATCACAGCGCCATCTAGCGATAATCATCTAAACCAAAAAAAGTGTCGTGACAACTTTTCGTAAGATTTTTTTCCGTCTAGCCCCCTTTCGATAACGCGCGATAAGGAACTTCGTTCCAATATTAGGCAGTATTAAAGACACTAAAGCTACAACAACTAACACTGCTAAAACCATTCGACATGACCAAGAAATCAAAAAGGTAATATCTCCAACGACTAAAGAATACCAAATAAGGCTCGCATCCGCCATGATGGGTTTAATGGCATGCACTTGCCATTGTTACCATGAAGTCGGCCTTGACCCAAAGCGGGCCAACACCGCGCGAACCACAGACATCGGCCGGTAAAAGTGAAAACTGGACCAGTAGCCGACGAATAGACAGCTTAAGCCACGCAGAGAGAAGTAATGGCTTAGTTGAAATAACTTATTGTGGGTACAGAAAAATTTTAAACTCTTCATTAGGTATAACATGTTTTTTTTATTGCCATGTAGGCAGACGAGCCAACGGCCCACCTGATAGTCAGTAGTTACAGTCGTTCAGCAATGTCAGGGGACACTGAGGGGTCGCTACCTACGACCTAACTTTAAGGACCCTCCTCAAGCCTCGTTTGAAATAGGACATGTCATAGCGCTCAGGGAATACCGAAGACTCCCGTCTTCGGTGGTGTTAGCGAAGACAAGTAAAATGAATTCATATAGCTACCTCTCGATTCCCTCATCAGAACAACTCCATAGTACCTACCATATTATTGCATTCCCACGCGATATACATCTGTGTGCATAATGACGGCTCAATCGGAAACCAGGAATTTGGTCAAATTCAACTCAAAAGATTCCACTCGAACTTACACAGGTACATAGATTCATTTTTAAAATTGTCATTGCGCAGGTGTCTAATATGTGGTGTGTTTAATTTGTTTTATGTATGTGTTAATTTTATTGAGGATCCAAATAAATAAATAAAACTTGTAGACTTGTGGGCTTCGGCCTGACCGGGCATACACTACCTCGCCCGGTCGGAAATCTCCCTTTGGCCAATAATACCATCAATACCCACCAATAATATCACTGATAGCCCACAATGCATATTCGTTTAAATACCAGTGATCCTAATAGACACACTTAAAATAATTCTTAATTCGTCAAAAAGTAAGAAAATTGTTTTTTTTTAATGTATGTAGGTATTGTGTGTAATTGTGGGTATTTTTATACCGAATTGCAAAGAAGTGGCGGGAAATAAATTATTTCTTATGATAAGTAACAGTAGTGATAAATTTAAATATTTTCAAACTTGGACTAACTTAATTGCATTTCTAAGCAATATTAATATTTGGACCCTATCAAGTTAACACCCTGAAAAATGTGATTTAATTATTTTTAATGCATAACCGCATATACATTTTGTAAATAAACACATTTTTTTAACACACTTTTTCATATTTACTTATAAACATGCTGTAAAATGCATATTATATTAAAATCGATTTATTAGTGTTTGACGATTTTTTCCAAAACAAAAGCTTTAACCGTTCCCCCTGAAAATGAAACAAAATAACCCAGTCCTTCATACCTGCCCAGTCTATTTTATACTAGAAATGCATCGACCTCATTACCAAGGGATGAATGTACATACATACAACATATACATACATCTCTATAAAACACCGGAACTACCAATAGCGAGCTCTGAACACCAATCGATACTGCTAGGTTCACTTCATCGAACAAAGGTTCTAAAACTATAACATACAGCTTCGACTTAGTCACAAAAGCGCATTTGCGATGTAAACGAAGGTAAATGTGCTTATGTACGTCTTAGCTTTAAAATTATCGGTATTTTTCTAGTACTTTTTGACCGACTGCAAAAAAGGAGGAGGTACTCAATTTTTTTTATTGCCAGATAGATAAACGAGCATACGGCCCACCTGATGGTAAGCGGTCACCGTTGCTCATGAACCTCTGCAATACCAGGGCAATGAAGGGCTGTTATCTATCGCCTACCGATACGGGACTTTTCTTAAACCTCGTTTAAAGCATAGAATTATTACCTCAGGAACGTACATGGGGAACAAAGTTGGTGAAGTTTAGCCAAGTCGCACCACACAAGACCCTATGACATTGACATTTATTCGTAACTTTGACATAATTTAATTTCAAAGGGTTACCAACTCAAATTTTGAAATCTCCCATTTTATCTTATTAAAAATAAACGAATATAGACAGAATATATTTGTTGAAATAATTTTGTTGTTAGTTTTCCACGTGAGAGTGAAAATAAAAGTTTATGGATAGCGGCTATCAGAGCCAGTCGTAATGATGAGTTATGGCTCCCATCAACTTGAAGTGTGATATGCCCTGATCATTTCGATAATGAGGACGTATATATACCACACAAAACATGGGCGCAATAAAATTACGAAAGGCAGATATCCAACGAAGGTACATAATATAACAAAGTGTCGAATCAGAAAACCATTATCACGAAAAAAATCTATATTCTACGGTTTACACGGGAAATCACCACTAAAAGTACCCGATTTTTGGGGAGATTTAAAAACATGACATCTCCCAGTTTTCGACACAGACATTTTTCACAGCTCCGAATGCTTCAGTTTGTTGTTCATCATGTAGATTCCAGAGGTAATAATTCCATGGTTTAAAGAGGGACATGTCATAGCGCTCCGGGAACACCGCGGGAACAATTCGTCTGTATGTTTTTTTGTTGTTGTTTGTTACGGTTTTTTATACGTTTTATTTATTTCCTTAAAATACTACCATTACGTTTTACCTAATTCAGTAGCATCTCTTATCAAATTATATGAACTAAATTATTACAAACTTTAACAATAAGAAATTGACATTAAGTATAACTTATTGTACAGTATAGTAGGGTTATACAGCCTAAAGCGAGTTTGTTTTATACCTACTATAGTAGCGGGCCTGAGCAACTTCGTCAGCGTCACATTGAATTAAAAGGTAGCCTATGTTCTTTCTGTACTGTACTGTACTGTACTGTAACAACCCATTACTGCCCACTACTGAGCTCAGGTCTCCTCTGAAGAGGGGTTAGGCATAGTCCACCACGCTTGCCTAGCGCGGATTGGGGACTTCACATATCTTCAAAGGATTTTTAGAACTCTTTTCCGATATGCAGGTTTCCTCACGATGTTTTCCTTCACCGTTTTTAGCCGGTGGTGTTGTGAAAAATTGCACATAAATCTTTTTCATATTAAGATTTAGAGGTACAAGCCGGCCGGTTTTGAACCCGCGACCTCCCGTACGGAAGGCAAGCGCTTCAACCACTCGGCCACCACGACTATTATCTTTATTATGTTCTTTCTCAGGGTCTAAATTAGTAGGGATTAGTGATTTTATTTGTTTGAAACTTTTAGCTTTTAATGTACCACACGATTACACATTACACAATATTCCGTTGTTATTATAATGGTACTTTAAAATCATTGTTTAACCAAATCGTTGTAGAACAAGTGACCTTTGCATCCGAGATGACCCTGACCTTGGCTGACGTTGCCATTTTTTTGTTTCTGACCTCATTGCTACTCTGTACGGATCAGTACGTTATGAAGTGTGTACTAGCCTTTATTTACAAGCTTTATAGTAACTTGCACTGGATGTAACTATGTAAGTTGGGGTGAAATCTTGCAAGCTAAATTTGACAAATTTACCGGTTTTGAGTTGACATTTTGCACGCAGATGTATATCGCGTGACAATACAATAATATGATAAAATGGCGCTGATCTAACAATTCCATAAATTCTAGTAAAGTCGCTCATACTATTGAAAGCTGTAATGTCTACGCATAAATATATATATTTCATAGGTTTAAAGAACTTTATTCTCATACGAACTAACAAAAATTGTTCATTTACAATGAGATTTACATAATATTTTGTTACATAACATGCTTAATTAATAACTTCTGACATAGACATTTCATTTTAGAGTAAATACATAAGATTTAAGTTTCGTTTTATATAAATTTAGTTTTTCACATTCCTTAATTTCATTAGGCAAGTTGTTGTATAGCTGTGCTCCTTCAAATAATATTGTTTTCTTGGCGTAGTTAGTTCGTGCAGATATTAAGCTTATTTTATGTTTGTTTCTTCTGTTATATATATTTTCTTTATGTGATATATTTATGTTGGAATGCACTGATCCATCAAGAAGTTTTTTTATGAGAATGCATGTGTTATATGTATATAATTGGGTTAGATTGTAAAGTTTAGTTTTTTCGTAAACTTCTTTTGTTGGTGTCAAATAGTGCATGTGAAAAAGTACCTTAATAACTTTATTTTGTGTTCTCTGGAGTGGGTTTATATTTGTTTTTGAAGCTGATCCCCATATTTCAATGAGATAATTGAGGTGTGAATTTATCAATGAGTTGTAAATAATTAATCTTGCGCTAAGTGGAATGCAATAGGACACTTTACGTAATGCACCCAAGATAGATATTAGTTTAGTTCTGACGTGATTAATATGAGTATTCCAGGTCATTTTGTCATCTATCCATAGTCCCAAATATTTTTCTTCGTGTGATTGTGTTATACAGATATTATTTATAGTAAGTGGTGAAAAAGTTGGTATCTTTTTGTTTTTCGCAGCAAATAACATAAATGAAGTTTTGCGGGTATTTATAGTTAACAAATTGAAGGAAAGCCAATCGTTTAAAATATTAATGTCTTTCTGAGCTATGGTTATCAAATCATGGATCGATTCGCCAAAGTAAAAAATACATGTGTCATCCGCGTACAGCGTAAGATGTCCACTCAAACCTATTTTACTAATATTATTAATATAAATTAAAAAGAGAAGAGGCCCCAATATCGATCCTTGGGGTACTCCACAAGCAATATTTTGAGGTGAACTTTGATAGTTTTCAATTTTTACAATTTGTTTTCGATTGTGTAAATATGATTCGAAAACCATTAAGGCCCTATCCGTGATACCTATATTACTAAGTTTTTCAAGTAATTTTTTATGACTTACCGTATCAAATGCCTTTTTTAGATCTATAAACACTCCCAAAGCAATATTCTTTTGATCAATGTTTAATTTAATTTTCGTAACTAAATCATTAACGGCGGTAAGTGTACTTGATTGCGAGCGAAATCCGTATTGTTGTTCTATTAGAAAACCTTTATCATTTAAATACTGATGCAATCGAGTAAATAGAATTCTTTCAAATATTTTAGAAGCCACTGGTAAGACTGATATTGGTCTATAATTACTAGGGTCAGTTTTATCACCGGATTTATAAATTGGACTAACTTTTGCAATTTTGAGGGCGTCCGGAAAAAAACCCATCTCTAGGGACTTGTTTATGTCATTTTCATAACACCAATATTAGTTGCAACAATACTATCGGACCCGCCATTTTGTTAAAATACCTAAATACGATTATAATGTCCACAGCTTCCTGTTAGATAATATAATATTAACGGCAACCGGAAAAAGAGTAATTTGAATGGAAATATACTACATATAAAACATACTACATATTATTAGAAAAAGAATATTTCATGGTATGAAAATATACTCGTTTTCAATATAATATTTTATAACCAAATTAAAGTGGTCGTTCACACACGGCGAATTTAAACAAGGATCTTTTTCTGAACCGATTTCGATAATTAGTTTTTTCATCTGAAATAACCTCATACGGGTTTGATAAAGATCGAACTAATCGTTAGTGCGCTATCCTTGAAAAATGGCTATCGTACGTTTCCATTTTTGAAAAAAAAAAACACGAATAATTGAAAGAATATTTCTAACTAATAACAGCATCAAGCTGAAAAACCAACAACTCGATTCAGAACGAGCTACCATTTGCAATTTAAAAAAAGAACACCCGCATCTCTCGTTATACCAAATGTCATATTACACAGGGGAGCCTTCAATTTAGTCCCGGAGGCTTCATTTGACTGTATTGTAGCGCTAGCGATCGTAACGAACCATTGCTCGGTACTTCGCTACGTAATGGGGAGGAAAGGTTCCGGATTTAGGGTACCGTAAGGAAAAATCCACTTGTTTACTAGTATAAGTGACAAAAAGCAATTTTACAGGAGAGCCATAATGTCCTACATTTTGTAACTTTGCTGGGACTTATGGCAATTTAGTATGCTCTATCTTTGAAAATAATTCGAGTTTAAAATAAAATTTTAGGATATAAGTTAAGACAATTTAAAGACAGCAAAATAGCGGTTTTCGTCATTTTTTTGATTGTATACGAACCAGTCCAAATGTTACCTATAGAACCGTTGGGCACGTCAATTTTCTATAATCGTTGTTGTCTTATAGTATAAATGAACATTACAAAAAAAAAACATTTTAATAAACGATTGTATCAACGAGTGTAGAAAATTGACGTGCCCAACGGTTTTATAATTCCCATGACTGTATCTATTTTATATTTTTTTGGTTTTTAGTACATTTATCTGAAACATTGCAATGTATGTTTAACATAAAACCGTTTAACTTAAAAAGTTTGTTACCCATTTTTTTTTTCTACAACAAACGAGTTTAATTACCCAACTAAAAGTAAGTTATTACCAGCCTGCAATGTCAGGGCATAGGGGTTATGTATCACCTGTCTACTTATACAAAATTTAAACTTCGAATTAAGAGAGACATCTCATAGCTCTCCAGGGACACCGTGTACATACTATTATGGTTAGTTCCACGTTGAGCAAACCGCTTTGGTCAATTAATATAAAAAAGGTTGGTGCGAAAATCCGACTCGCACTTTACCGGTTGTTACTTGTTACAAATTTGCTGCCATTTTTAGAAAGCATAAAAAAATACGGGAAGGCGGGAAGGAAAATAGTTTTTTTTTTCAGTATTAAGTAGAATGAAGGAATACCTATTTTCGTTTTTCAAATAGTCGCCCAGTTAGAACGACCAAAACACATCGAGAGTTTACAAAATTAAAATCATAAATTCGAAATGTAGGTCATAATGGACCTATGTATTTTTTAAACGGTTTTATTTTACCTATTACATTATGTGTGTAACGGCTCGCGTTCTCGACCTCTTAGGTCGGGTTTTTTTTCAGAATACCCCGTCCTATGACCCACGGGAAAAAGGGTAATCTGCTCCCCTGCTTGTTTTAGTCTTCGGAGATTATTCTATATCTCCGGGTTCTACGTGTTGGTTGTATGTGTGTGTTGCCGTGTGTGTAATTGAGACACTTATCTATTACATATTTATTATATTAAACTATACTATATATTATTATTATATTAAGCTATACTTAGTATATTCTACCGTAGCAAGTCGTTAAAACCCAATAATAAATGCAGATACAACTTTATTTTATAAAATCAAGAATCTTGGAACTTTGCCTGTTTTGCTCGACTTTCCCGAGCAAAACGAGGCAATGCGGTAAAAACCCGCGAATCAAAATACACATTTCACAATTTAAGGCTAAACCTCTTTTGGTATCTATTTACTTTGGAGTTTTTCTAGGCGGAACATCTGTGCCAAAATTTTAGCTGAGTATTTTTTTGTTTGTTTGAGCGCGCTAATCTCCGGATCCGCTGGACCGATTTGAAAAATATTTCAGAGTTGGCTAGTCCATTTATCGAGGAAGTAGGTATATTTGTGATGCAGACGAAATTTCGGGTCAGATAGTTATTTATAAAAATCCAAATTTCCGTACCTAAATTTATAACGCTTAATGTATTACTTGTATCGTAACTGGTTCTAAAATAACTTAAAAAAAAACAAGGTAAAAAATACGAATAGATTAAGAACAAGATATTCAAAAGCTTATTGTTTTATTTTATTCTTATTTTCTAGTTCTACTAGTAGATATTATACTTATTCAGACAATCGCGGTTTTCTATAATACTTTCATGCATTTTCAACGGGTTCTTATCACGATATTTAATTAATTGAGTTGACTGGAACAGAGTCTTGTAGATACAGTGAGTGTGGTGTGTCGTGATGTGAGTTCGAGTTCCAGTGGTACTACCCAAAAGCGAACGAGAAAGAGGGTAGACAGATTTGTTTGCTCTTAAATTCGACCCGCAGTATCCAGTCTTCTCGTGATCATAACGTTTGAAACAACGTTGAAATATCGAGACAACTCAATTAATTAAATATCATGGTACGAACCCGTTGAAAATGCATGAAAGATATTATACTGTTGCATTTATCGGAAATAATTAACATGCTATTTAACTGTTAACAAAGGTGTGGAGAGAAGACGTATTACGCTGACCCCGTTTAAATGGGATAAGGTAGCGAAACTAAGTTATGTTATTTATTTAATACCTGCAGTATTAAAATTTAGTTTATTAAGACTGGAGTTTTGGCGTGGAAGCTACTAGAATTTACTTTCGATTAATTTATAATAGCACTATTAAAATGTTAATGAGAAGTAATCTCTTTACCGTTTTTATCAATTGTTTAGTAAATTACAAAGCGATATTTTAAATCGTGCCTAATCGACCTACTTTTCGTGAGTCGAATTTCCAGAACGACATTCGTTTAATATTTGAAACAAACTTTATCACACTATTTAGCACTGTTAAGAAGGTTACTAAATTTACGCAATGTCATATAAATACCTAACGCAAACTTGGCAATAACATTTTAAAATCTACTGTAGGTAGGTGTTATCATCACGCTAGATGCAGGTAACGTAAAAAAAACATAACTTTCCAAATGAAACTGTTTGAGAAAAGAAATATAATAACAAACAACATCGATCATAAGTTAATTAGAATCTATTAGACTTGCCACCTACATTCATTAGGTTGGCTTGATGCTGAATCAAAGGCTAAAAGTAAATATTATTTTATCGGCGGATTCGGCCATGTTACTACACGATATGTGACGATACGTACATGATTTTGGTGTTAAAAATTTACTTTCTACGCGGCGTTCCATTTATAGTCGAAGTGAGCTGTTGCTATGCGCGTATGGCACTCAAACGCGTCCTTCTATAACTACCAATACACATAATAAAGTTAAGGAAGGCGATGCAGCACTAGCACCATCGCAAACAAGTCGCGATTTCTGCTGCATAATCTTTCAAGGGCAACGAAAATTGTGAAGCGTATGCCCCAACACGGAGGCCCAGCCGTTCCAAAACAAATCATGAATGAAAACAACAGTGATAAAGCACGAAAAATAACGCATTAGCTCGATGAATAACATGAAATTAACACAGAAATAAAAGAAAATACTTACAAACTGCTCAGTTCCGATACGTGTATCACATACATGACGTCATTTGACGCAACACAAACGCGAAATATTGAGCAAAATGTATTGTTATCGCTCCGTTAATAACACCGACATGTAAAAAACACTATACTTTATTAAATACAATTGTTACTTTAAGTCAATATGAACGATTTAGGACATTTTACAATATTTATTTGTTGTCACCGACTGAGTTTTGACAAGATGGTCGCGCACCGACTGTTTTGCTTTGGTTGTCAGCTGATACGAAATACTGATGTAATTGAATAGAAACTGGGATATTGTCTTTCTCTTTCACGCACAGAATCAGAAACCGTATGCGAGAGCGAGACAACGTGAGTGTCTCAGCTATTACGAAAAATGTAAGTACCCCAAACGTCATTTTCTTGTTGCATTATTTTTGCGAAGGAAAAGTCGCAAATAAATCTATTTATCTGAACTTATGAATTGAAAAGTTAGTCTCTGTGGGCGAGAATATGTTTCTATTTCACAACAACACGTAATCGTTAGTCATTCTGCTATATTTGGGCGTGACACAATTATTGTTTGTTTCCATCTAGTAGCGCCATCTGTTATCGAGTAGCAGTAACTTCTACACGTGAACTTGTTCAAGGTCGTTTTCTATCAACAAAGAGTTTACTGTTTCATCCTATTTAGAATTTACATTCTGTATAATCAACTTTAGATAAATAAATTGTACATATTTTGTGAAAAATCTTTCAAAAATGGTTTAGTTCTACTGTACGCCAAAACCATTTTCATTTTTTTTTGCAAAACGAATTAGTGCTTCTATTCGTCCATAGATGGCGTTATTTAGGATAAAATTATGTCTACTAACATCTTGTAGTTCATTAAAATGATCATAGATGGAGCTGTCACTCCTTTCAATCAAAATAATGAAATTTCAAACTTGTATTCCTTTCGTGTTCCTAAATAATTTTATATTGTACTTATACTTTTGAAGGATGTATCTAATAGGTATCTAAATTACATATTAAAATTTAAAACTTTTCTACGGTTTTTAGTGTGATTTTTATAAAAGAATTTAATAGAAACTTTTATTACTAAGTACTTAAGCGAAATAGATAAACGAGCCTACGGCCCACCTGATGGTAAGAGGTCACCGTCGCTCGTGAACCTCTGCAATGTCAGAGCAATGAGGGGCTGTTATCTATCACGCGACGGGAAAGTGTGCCGCAGTGCGTAACGCGTCGCGCCATCCCGCATAACCCCGTGCTGGGTTCGTTCAGCCGGGGTTCGAACGCTGAGTGTGAGCGGTTGGAGGTTTTAGTGAGGTTTAACTCCGGGGACTCCTGGGGATCCTGCGATTTCCTCCAACTAAAACAAAAAAAAACCCATACAGGACTTAATATACATATACGTAATATACATATTATAATAGTGCAGAAACATACAAACAAAACACACTTTCTGTGCTTTCATCTTAAACCGGAATCGAAGGTCACTTTGTGACGCAGACGAAGCAACTTAGGTAAGCTTGTCTATAATAAAATTATAAGGTAATTTCGAATAATAAAAGTTCCTAAAAATGAACAGGAAAATTAAACATATTTTTTTAAAAAAGGAATTAAAGCGTGCGGTTGACGGAAACGGAAAAGGGTAATTTCTTTTAGAGTGAAATTAACTTAAAAATAAAACATATTTGATTCAAAACTTTTCTATGCTGTTGTCCGATTATGAAATGAGCTTCCTGTACCAACCCATTACTGCCCACTGTTGGGCTCAGGTCTCCTCAGAAGAGAGATTAGGCATAGTCCACCACGCTTGCCCAGTGCGGATTGGGGACTTCACATATCTTCAAAGAATTTTTAGAACCCTTTTCCGACATGCAGGTTTCCTCACGATGTTTTCCTTCACCGTTTTTAGCCACTGGTGTTGTGAAAAATTGCACATAAATCTTTTTCACATTTAGATTTAGAGGTACAAGCCGGCCGGATTTGAACCCGCGACCTCCCGTTCGGAAGGAAGCGCTTCGACCACTCGGCCACCACGACTGCAATGAGCTATTTTTTTAATTGCAAGCTAGATAAACGAGCCTATTGTTGAATTTAACACATTGAACAGAAAATTCAAACAGCTTTAATAGGTATGTAGCAAAAATATTATCAAAATCGGGTCCATTGCTCGTTTAAACAGTTTTAATTTGATAAAGCCAAGATCTTCATTCTTTCACGCTCATTATCTTCAGTCATTAACTAGTGATAATAAGGAGGGGACGGTGCGACGGGAAAGAGTGCCAAGCGCGTAACGCGTCGCGCCGTCCCTCCAAACCCCGCGCTGGGTTCTGGCCTTAGCCGGGGTTCGGACGCTGAGTGTGAGCGGTTGGAGGTTTTAGTGCGGTTCAACTCCCACATACCCGGATCCGGTGATTTCCTCCAACTGAAAAAAAAAGTGATAACAAGGGAAGTAAAAATCGTAATAATTTTGCTTCAATTTATTTCAAACATCAATTCTTCTAACACATTATACATTTATACACAATAAATACACAGCATGTATTTACAATTTAAATTAAAAAACATAAATTGAGATCGATGTTAAAAAAACTTAGTAATCATCTTACTGATTTTCGCGCCCTTAAAAATTTCCAAAATTAATGACGACTCCCAAAAAGTCGCATACACTATAAAAATTATCATAACATTATTCAATTAAAATTTAGGAGAGTAAAAATTAAGTGTCATCTCTCTCTTATAAAATCTTTGAATAAAAAATAAATAATTTAACTTGTAAACTAATAATAAAGCTACAAATTCTACATAGTATTGAAATATTTACATTTTATTTACATTTACAAAATAAATCACAACCAGTAGGATCATAAAATGGTGTCTCAGAAAGGGTGCTATGACATGTCCCTCTTTAAACGAGGTTTAAGAAAAGTCCTGTATCGGTAGGCGATAGATAACAGCCCCTCATTGCCCTGGCATTGCAGAGGTTCATGAGCGACGGTGACCGCTTACTATCAGGTGGGCCGTAGGCTCGTTTATATATCACCCAATAAAAAAAAGGGTAATAAAAGGTAGGTAAGACTAAAATTATATTTTTAGTAACCATTCTTTGACATAATAATAAAAAAAAAAAAGTAAATTATCGTAACATTACAATGACTTGACAAAACCATTTGAGTTCATCACTACATGAATTTCACTTACACTACTACTAAACGGGTTCTTACCACGATTATTTTTAATTGAATTTCAAGTTTGAAACAGTGCTGAAATAACGGGACCGCTCAATTAAAAATAATCGTGGTAAGAACCCGTTTAGTAATAGTGTAAGTGATGTAGATAACCGCGAGTGTTTAAAGAAATTTATTACATGAATTTTATTTAAAAAATCACCAATAATAATGTTCATACATTTTTTTTTCAACTTAACTATTTTATATTATTTTACAATTCATGATTGTACCCTTTCCGATATTATTAATATTATGTTATAAATATCTATTAACGAATATTAGGCTTAAATATCAAGAATGTACACAATATAGATAATATAACATATATTACATTTGAGCTTTGAATTATTTACATTACTTTTAAAACTAAAATATTTTCACTGAAATAACATATAAAATTAGACTTTCAAAAAGCGATATATTTCATAAAAAATTGGAAAATTTCATATGAATTCTATCTTCATACAAAAACGTTTACAATTACTTAAACTATTTACCCGTAGATATTTGGAACTTCTCATAAATAAAATAAAGCCTACTAAATAACTATTAGATAATTTTACAACACTTAGTGAATAACATTTTCCTAAAGCTTGACTTTGATCACTACAGTCTTGTCTAATGCTCACTGAGTCCATCACTAGTGGAATGTATTAATTTATCCTTCTTCAAATCAAGCTTCAAATTAGTTCTACAAGTTAGATCTGGAAGGTTAACAAAACCTAATAATTAATTACTTTCTATAACAACCTTATAATTGCCAGACAATTTTACAACATTTAGATATAACAGGCAACCACTATTTTTTACCCATCATTGAGTCCATCACTTGTGCACTAAATAATAGTCCCAAGGATAAATTTCATATTTAATTCTCTAAACTCTTTGAAATACTATAACTTGTTCTTCAAACCAAACTTAAAACAAATGAGAAACTGATAACCAGAAAAATTTACAACACTTAAGCTTCACTATACTATCATCACTAGTCTTGTCCATCACTGAGTAATCACTTGTGCACTATATTATAGTCCCCAGAATCATCATCATCATTATCAGCCTGTAGACGTCCACTGCTGGACATAGGCCTCCCCCAAGAATTTCCAATGCGACCGGTTGGTAGCGGCCTGCATCCATTGTGTTCCTGCGATCTTAACAAGATCATCCAGCCAGCCATGGGGGTCGTCGGACGGGCCTTGGGAAAATCCCGCTGCCCGGGCTCTTTCTCACCGCTTCTTTGAGCGGGGGTGTAGATGTAGTGGTGGTGTTGAGTATTCCCGTCTTGGGGTTAACCATGGTCTGGCAGTAGTTCTGGTGTGAGTGGTCAGACATCACAGCTGCCACCAGCTCCGGCCGAAATCCAGCCCATTCTGGGCGGTACAAGATCATCCGTCCACCTTGCAGCTAGTCGTCCCAAACTCGCTTGCCTTGACGTGGGCGCCACTCTAGAACCTTCGTGCTCCAACGGGCATCGGTTCTACGTGCTATGTGGCCTGCCCACTGCCACTTCGACTTGCTTATTCTTTGGGCTATGTCAGTTACTTGGGTTCTTCCGCGAATATCCCCGTTTCTAACCCGATCACGCAGAGTGATACCGAGCATAAGTGGCATAATTAAATCTCTAAATGCTTTGAAATACTATTGCTTGTTTTTCAAAACAGGCTTAATTTACAACACTTACTTAAAACATTCCTAAAGCTTCACTTTATCACTAGTCTTGTCCATCACTGAGTAATCACTCGTGAACTATATAATAGTCCCCGGGCTAGGTGCCGCAATGGAGTATTTTCCTGAACGCCTTCCTGAACTCGGGGTTGAAGATGGTGTAGATGACGGGGTTGAGGAACGAGTTGATGTACCCGAGCCAAGTCGTGAGGATGAAGACTGTCACTCCAGGAGAGTAGGGTAGATTGAATTTGGTGCAAAGAGCGTCTAGTACTGAGCAGGTGAAGAATGGGGCCCAGCAGAATAAGAAGACTCCTGTAATTTGTTGTTTTAACATAAGTTTTTGAATATTGCAGATGTTGTAAGTGGTGGTAATCACTTATGATTAGGTGACCAGTTGGATCTTCTACATGGCAATAAAGTAAAATCGATTCCCGCTGTTTATCATCATGTATGCTTTAACCTTTTAAACTACGCAATGGATTTTGATGCCCTTTATAAAAATATTATTTTACAGCTATATAGGACGGTGGCTACAATTATTATTTTTTGTGTCTGAACTGGTGGTAGCTTTTAAATTTTGACGTCAACAAGAATGACCACGTCATCAATGTTGAAAATAAAGTATTTCATTTCATTTTGACAAAAAAGGTACAATTCAAATTTAAGCAATCTTTACTATATTCTGTATTCTAAAATATCTATAACTCACCTAGAACAATAGCTAAAGTCTGCGTGGCTTTCTTCTCTTTCTTGGCGAAGGACTTGGCCCTCAATTTGCCGGCTCTGTTCGCCCTGAAGATGGTAAACCTTGCCGCTGATGCTGCACTCCTGAACCTCCTTCGAGGAGTGGATATTAGGGAACTGGTGCTGATGCGACTTAGTTTCTTTCTGAAAAAGATTTTTGTAATTGGATAAGTGTTCCGGGAGCACTATGACATTTATTGGAACGAAGTTCCTAATCGCGCGTTATCGAAAGGGGGCTAGACGGAAATTCTTATGAAAAAGTTGTCACGACACTTTTTTTATTTTAAATGATTATCGCTAGATGGCGCTGTGATCAAAATATTTTATAAAACAATTCCTTATTTTGTTTTATATGATTAATGCTAGATGGCGCTGTGATCAAAATATTTATTTAAACTAATTATTATAACTTAAAAAAATAAAATTTTATTGCAATTCCCTCACTAATTAATCGAAAGGTACTTCGTTCCATCCGGGTGTCCCCTTGACACCTCAAAGATTTTTTATTTAAACGAGGCTTAAGTAGGTGATGGGAAATGGCCTCTTATGTCTTGGAATTATAGAGGTTCATGAGTGATGGTTATCACTTACCATTATGTGGTAGGTTTGTTTATCCATCTTGCTATAAAATATTATGTTTGTATTGTAGGAAAAGTTCCTATTTTTCTTAAAATTTAAATCAGTGAAAGTGAGTTTGCTTGACATCATAAGTTCGTTTTGGCCTATGGACTTGTAAAATACAATATTAGATAACTAAAATAAATACATTTTATACTGTAATTTTAGCTGTAGGTCTTCCTTTAAATAAATTAATAAAAAGACTTGAGAGGTCATGGGACACCCGAATAGAACGAAGTACCTATCGAATAAAAGATATCTTTTTTTTTCCTAACGTAACGCGCAATAAGGAACGTGTTTTAAAAGATTTTGATCACTGCGCCATCTAGCGATAATCATCTAAAACAAATAAAGAACATGTTTCAAAAGATTTTGAGCACAGCGCCACCTAGCGATAATCATCTAAAAAAAAAAAAGTGTCGTGACAACTTTTCGTAAGATTTTTTTCCGTCTAGCCCCCTTTCGATAACGCGCGATAAGGAACTTCGTTCCAAAAAAAAATTAAATTAAACGCTTCTAACATATAACCAACTTGAACTCTTTCTCCAAAAAATGGGTTAAAAATAACTTTGCCCTTAGAAAACTCTGCGAATTTTATGGACTACCAACTCAATGCAAAGAAGAAAGGGGGCTAGACGGAAATTCTTATGAAAAAGTTGGCACGACACTTTTTTGTTTTAGATGATTATCGCTATAGATGGCGCTGTGATTAAAATATTTTATAAAACAATTCCTTATTTTGTTTTATATGATTAATGCTAGATGGCGCTGTGATCAAATTATTTTATTTAAGTTATAAAAAAAATATATATTACACTAATTAATCGAAAGGAACTTCGTTCCATCCGGATGTCCCTTGACACCTCTCAAGTTTTTTTTATTGCCATGTAGGCAGACGAGCCAACGGGCCACCTGATCGCTAGTGGTTACCGTCGCTCATGAACCTGTAACTAACTTAATTTATTAATTAATGAACTGTAATTTAACTTGTACTGGCTGTAACTATGGATGTACCTAAATACACAAGTTCAGATGGAATCTTACAAGTTAAATTTGACCATTTTGCCAATTTCTGATTGAGCTGAAATTTGGCACGCTCTCTTTTTCTTGATTATGAAAATAGCTTTTAAGCAAAATCATAATTTATCATCCTTTTTACCATCGCACCACACGCCGCAGGGGCAATGTTCACCACCTTTACTTGGAACCGCTGCGCTCTTCTACAGTTCGGTTCAGAAGATCATTTTTGCCCCGTACCATTCCGATTTGGAATGGACTCCTCGACGGCAGCAAAGAACAAACAGATATCTACAAAATCGTTAGTTTCCAGGAGAGCGTTTTTTGTGAGAAAGTTTGATAACTTTTACTATAAGAATGCCAGGTTTTTCAAATTTGGAATGTGTAAATAAAATAATGTTTCGCAGCAGATAGCGACATATTTTAAATAAATTATTGTTTTTTTTTCGTATTACTGCAGATGTCTTTTTCTACATCGCATAGAAAAATAAATAAGATGAGTCAACTGCCATGTATTCGTTTCTACGTAAGACTTTTTCCTTAGAAAAGAAGTAAAAAGTGAAGAACGCATCCAGATCGCGAAATATAATTTCACACCATTTCCATCAACATCATACCAATCGAATAAAGAAGGTAAAGAACCTACAGCAAACGTTTTTTCTAACTGATATCTTTGTTTATACTAAGTGGCTTGCTAAATTGTACGACGCACACACGGTTATCCGGTAGATGTGCGGGTGTACTTCGTTTTTTTTCAAAAAAATAGTGTATATGTCTTTATTTACGCAACAAAATACACATAAAAAAACACTTTTTGTTTGAAAAAAAAATTTTACCAGATAAAATAAAGAATTCTGGATTCAAATATCCATAAAAGTTAAATTCGGCAAAATGCAGATGTCTTCTTGTTCTTTGCTGCCGTCGTCCTGTCCGCGGTGTTCCCGGAGCGCTATGACATGTCCCTCTTTAAACGAGGTTTAAGAAAAGTCTTGTATGGGTAGGCGGTAGATAACGGCCCCTCTTTGCCCTGGCATTGCAGAGGTTCATGAGCGACGGTGACCGCTTACCATCAGATGGGCCGTATGCTCGTTTATCTACCTGGCAATAAAAAAAAAAAATCATATCAATAGTATCACTATTATGCAATCTGTCTTCTCCCTACCAAACTTCTATTGATTGTAAAACGCAATGAATAATGGAAACAGCGACGGTAGCAACAAGATTCCAACTTAAATCCGAAACTCGATCCAGGTAATTATATTATGATAATTTTCCTCGGGATTTCTCGTTAATTACAAACTGAGTAATTACTCTGTAAGATTAGTTTCCACATTCAGTTGGGAGATGACAACGACGTGGATATTTTTGTGACTGGTTTAGTTTTACCTTTGTAATGTTAGAAAGATCTCTTAAATTAGAGTTATAATATGAAAAGAATTACATAATATTCTTATTCAAACACTCGTGGTAATCTACATTATTTTCATGCATAATTCTTACCACGATATTTAATTGAGTGGGCTCAATATTTTGAGTTTGATTGTGTGATTTGATACTACACAAAAGCGAACGAGAAAGAGGGTAGACAAATTTTTTTGCTCTTAAATCTACTCACAGTATTCAGTCTGCTCGTGATGTTTGAAACAACGTTGAAACCACTCAGTTAATTAAAAATCGTGGTAAGAACCCGTTAATTATGCATAAAAGTAACTTACATAATGTAGTTTACGTTTCAATTGTTTTGACTGACTTCCTAAAAGAAGGAGATGATCAAGTTGATTGAATTAATTAGTTTTATTTTTTATTGCTAGACAGATAAGCTTACGGCCCACCTGGTGGTAAGCGATCACCGTCACTAATGAACCTATGCAATGCTAGAGGGCCCGTTATCTATTACCCTATTATACAGGAATTTCCTTAAACCTCGCTTAAAGAGGGACATGTTATTTATTTTAAATTATCTATCATATTAAATCTAATATATAAAACTAGCTGACTCGCGCAACTTCGTCTGCGCCGAAAAAAAAAATTAGGGGTGGACTACCCCTAACATTTAGGGGATGAAAAATAGATGTTGGCCGATTCTCATAGGTACCGGATAAGCACAAAAAATTTCATCAAAATCGGTCGACAATTTTATATATTAGAAGATTCTCGTGTCACGGTGTTCGAACTTGAACTCCTCCGAAACGGCTTGACCGATTTTGTTGAAATTTTTTGTGCTTATCCGGTATCTATGAGAATCGGCCAACATCTATTTTTCATCCCCCTAAATGTTAGGGGTAGTCGACCCCTAATTTTTTTTTTATTTTTTCGACGCAGACGAAGTTGCGTGGGGCAGCTAGTATTAATATAATAGAGTCATGTACTCAATTTATTTATCTAATTCATGGATGGTAGACGATCGAACGTACAGTTGCAATTAGTACAATTGATTTTTTCGAAGTTCATGGTTTACGATGTCAAATTAAAAATGAGACTAAAACCAAACATAATACTAAAATTCTCAAAACTGATTTAATAACTATAGTTCACCTTTGAGTTACATATAATATACATGAACCCACAACTAAGAACATTCTCGACGAACCCAAAAAGTTAAACAATGTTGGTTTGTCATTTGCATAAACAAACTACCTACGCTTGGGACATGACAAACTATTGGGTATGTTTCTCAGGGGAAATGTGGATGTATAATATATGTTCAGCAATTTAAACGCAGATAGTATGCGATAGTATACTAAAGAAAGATAAACATTTAATGGTCACACAGTACAGAATGGAGAAAAACAATTTTAATTTTTTTAACAAATTTCAACAAAGAAGGTGTTTCTATTCGATCATATTTTATATGACTTCCTCGTTTAAAACCAATTTTCGGTTTAAAGAATCTTTATTTCCCAAAAAAACAAAATATACATCGTTCACTTAAAAAGAAACTTAACTTAATAATTTATACTAGGTTTAACAATTTAACAGTCGATACGAGTCTAGAGTAGTCTAGACATGATACATTGCAAGATCGAAGTAATAACGACAAAGAAACAAAATATCTATAGTAGTTTATATTATCTCATTACAACATACATATCTGTTTTCACTTTAGTAATATTTAATTTCCATATCCATTTATTAGCTTATTTTTACATTATATTTAAAAAAAAACATTTACAAAAAAATAAATTTAAAAATACAATATAAAAACAGAGGGCCACTGCAGGCGGAGTCTACGACCCAAGCCATCAGTGGTCAGGGCTCAATTTATTTTTGTATTTATAATAAAATAAAAATTTGTCAATCCGAGCTACTTTGGTTGTTGGCAATGTATTGTTTTAATTTATTTTTGAAATTTGAAATAGATTTTGCCTTTCTAATATCCAAAGGTAAATCGTTATGTAGAATGGCTCATGAGAAGCTTATGTTATGTTTACCATAATTAGTTTTGATTTTTGAGAATTTTGTATCTTTTATCCCATGAGGGAATCAGGGTTTGACAATGACCAGCGATATCGATAGGAACTTTTAAATCGTGTAATTCTTAAAAAGTCAGTTCTGTCGGTCTAAATGCAGACTGACAGAACCGGCTTGCAAAATTTGTGTATATTCTTCTGTGTGTGGCCCAACAATTAGCCGTTGTACTATTAAATCCTTTGACATTAAAATCAAGAACAATATACATGACCTTTAAGCTGAATGTACCAAGCGTGAATATAACAAAGCAACATAATACAATGCTGATTATGTAGAATTATTCAGCGCTTTTTGGTCTAACACTAACGAGCAACGATTCCTACAAATGGTCAGAAGCTCTCTCGTGTAATTATCCCTAAGATTGATGGACATTACTAGAGGATTTTATTACTTTAACACCAATAGCCTGTTCTAATTAGGGAATAGAAGGTATTAGAGTTCGAGTAATGGGGATTATAAGTGTGACTGAAATTTTATTCTAACACTAGATGACCCTCGCAACTTCGTCTGCGTCACAAAGGGGATCAAACAGTACTCGCAATGTTGTCGCGACATTATTTGCGCGGCCCGCGTTGGGTTCTGCGTGGTATTAATTGCGTTTATACTCGTAATAACTTCTCAACGAAAAGTCCGATTAGAACAAAACAAACAGTAATTTACTTTTAAATTAATACTCTTGATAACATAATACTTTATTTGGATAAGGATTAATATAACAATACTAATTTAACGTTAAATTCATTCCTCGGACGAATTAATTTTTTTTTGAACATAAATGCAGTTGTTGTGATTAAACTATTATAGTTAGATATATGCGCTCACGGACTTTTTTGTTAGTCTTACTCAGACTTAAAAACCCGTAGTACATCATTTTGTTCTATTGTCAATAGTTTTTGCAGCGTACGCATAAATAGGTTTTCGATATTTCACCTTGGCTTACTTATACAGGGTGATTTGTTAGAGAGGGTACATATTGCAGGAGGGTGATGAGTACTCTGTTCTAATACGGAATATTACAAAAAATAAGTGAAATTACAAAATATTTTTTCTTTTTTTTTAAATCTAAATTCGACAAAACTACTTCAAACAGAAACAATTTCGGCTTAAAGAGTGTTGAATAATGACCTCTAGTGATCTCGCGCACCCCACACTTCCGCCACACCCATCAGCTGTCGAAAAACCATCATTTTGCAAGAATTTTAGATATTTTTAAGTTGCGATTACTAAGGCATTAAGCCATATTCTTTGGTAATAATATTTTTACTAGTCGTATATAACCATCAGCTACCATGACCTTCAATATGTACCCTCACTAGGAAATCACCCTGTATAATAAATTAAAAAAAAAAAAATTGTGCTGTACTGTAACAACCCCATACTGCCCAATGTAATTATAGTGATCCTTAGAAGGATCAACCATATTCTACTATGCTTGCTTAGTGCAGAATGAGGACTCCACATAATTATCTTCGCAAAGTTTTTGTTATTTTCAAATATAAAAGTTTTATCATGATGCTATCACATAAATCTTTTAGAGTTTAGAGGTATCAACTAGTTGGTTTAAACCCGCGATGTACGAGAATTCCACTGCTGGACATAAACCTCTCCCAAATATCATTATTCCTGTGCTAGTGTTTTGTTTTGGACCAGACCGTTTGTCCACCGTATGAGAGGTCTGTCCACGTTGCACCCGTTCGTGGCCATTCCAGAACTTTCCAGCGCCATCGATCATCCGTTCTTAAAATATCTAAGTTTGTACCACTCACTTGCTTGCGTTGCCAGCAACTAGATTACATAAAATAAGTAATTCTTTCCAGGATTTGTCTGTAAAGCTTTATAACAAAATCCCAGTGGCCGTTCAAACATTGCCTATAAATAGGTTTAAGAGAGTTATCAAAGAACGGCTATGCAGTAAAGCATATTATAAACTTAATGATTATATAAATGACTGCACAAAATGGCCATGAGGTGCTCGTCCCGGGTCATTTCAATTGATACATTTGTTAAAAACAAAAAATTGTAAAACATTATTGAAAAAAAGAAAAAAAAAACATATTAAATTAAAAAAAGACATGCCCGCTGAGTTTCTTGCGCCGGTTCTTCTCAGGACGGAGGCGTAATTTTAGCGAACTGGTGGTAGAACTTTTGATTTTATTTTTGACATTCAAAATGTATGTGTGTCCACATCTAATTTGAAATAAATGATTTGACTTTGACTCACTTTAATTCCGGTTTCTTTGGGAGTTCTTCTTGAGGTTTCTTCCCGTTTTTCGTGGGAGAAGCAGGTGGTGTATGCTCTTTTGTGTCTCCGTCGATGTTGGATGGAGCGTATCCTGAGTCGTTGTTCGTGTTTGGGTCCACCATTGGGATGGGTGATGCTAGGTTCGCCATTATTCTAAAATTATTAATAATGCTTTGAATGAAGGGAATACGAGAGAAATGTTAGTCTAATACAGCTTTTTTTCTCTCAACTTTAAGAGTTTATATTTTCAATGAAAATAATAAAAATTGTGTTTTTTAATATATTTATTTTTGGGTCCTCTATGTGCGTAGAATAAGTTTTCTTTATACCTATCTTAGTAGTATGCTTTCAAACAGTCTACCTCAATTTTTCAACATTGCCAGCTAGTCCAGCAAGTCTTCTGATTGAATGCAAAGCAGACCAATGTTTTACCTTTATAGCCCACTAGGTTTTCTCAATCGTACTTATACCAATTAGAACAGCCCATTACAAAGAAAATAGGAATCCAGAAATGGAGTAACTATAGTCTGTCATTCTTTTATTGTATAATTATTATTGTTGTTGAATTTCATTATTACTTTATTGAAATATCGTTTTGGGATCTTTGTTAAAGTCTTTATTTACAACAGGGTTGTTAGTTTCTGTGACCTTAAAGGTAAATCTTTCTGAGGCGAGGTTTGTCGTGCAGAAATGGTTAAAGACTTTGTCGTACGACGAAACTGAGCACATAGTGAGTGGACTGCTATAGTTTATCTCAGGAATCTAATGAATAGTCAGAAGTTATATCTGTGTTGTTTTTTATTTTAATTTTTCTTTCTCTTTTTTTTATAGAATATTTTGCTAATTATTTAAGATAGTTGGTAAGTTAGAATATTACATTAGAGGCTAAAAAATTATGTTTGTAAACGGGTAGCAATGGTTGCCTCGATACAGGCTTGCCTAGTGAGGTAACCGCAAGGTATATGTTTATGTATAGATATTAAGTTTTTATTAATACATTTATTTTCATTTTCATTTTAAAATATTATTATTCTTATTTTTTATGAATTGTTTATGATTGCTGCTTTCGGTCTAATTTTATTTTATTTCCGAAATTTTTGTCTATCGCTAACTTCATAGTATGTTTTGTTAGATATGAGTGGAAACTGTTTTTGTATAACGCTTTAACTATCTGTGTTATTTTATAATTTGTATATTTCTGTTGGTTTCCCAAATAAATAAATAAATTCTACACTACACTAAAGCCTTCTCTAGCGTGCGAATTTCCTCAAGCAAGCGAAACAGCGCTACATAACTTGTACAAGAAACTAATGTATTTTTCATAAAGACACAATATTCTGGACAACCAAAAGGTTTTCACGGTACATTAGGCAGTGAATAGTACCTTTGAGCTCGATAATCGTGCAAGACTTAACTTTTCCTTTCATATCTTTTGTGCGGTATTTAGTTGAGCATTAGTAAAAGTAACTTTGGATTAATCTTGCAAAAGGATTTGTAACAATTTGGGCCTCTTTTGTATAGTTTATTTCAGATATTACTATTTTTTGTTCATTATTTTCAATAACATCGCTTTGTAATTCATTATTACTTTCAGAGCTATGCTTAAAATGTAATTAACTAGAAAACGAATTATTCGATTGTTTTTTTTTTTTTTTTAATTATTTGGATAAACGAACAACAGTACAATAATTGTTACCTAAAGAACTAACTTAGCGTACTTAGATTAATTGTACAGTCAGCTATGTTAATCAAAACAGCAATATATAATTGTGAATTTAAAAAGTTACTATTAACAAACAAACAATGCATAGAATTTACATAGGTTTTACAATTGTTTAAAAAAAGATTTAATGTACATGCATATTTCTTTTCTGGAAAAATCAATTCCAATGATTGTTTTTTGTTTATAAGCAGACATTTCAGATGTAATCTCGTATCAATTCGGTAAGTAATCTGACAGACCACTTAATTGTATTTAAGTAAAATTTTACGTCTTAATGAATTTAACACATAGTTTAGTGATCTGTATACATATCTATAAGATAGCTGAAACTTACAGGCCCGTTTCTTCTACGACAGCAGCCAGCATGAACCGAGCTGATCTCGTGTTCACCAGCTCTTCAGCATAGGCTCCCATTTCTGTTCTGTCAGAACAACATTCAAATTAATAGACTTATTAAAAGTGTCGGCTAAAAGAAAAATTTCTAAACCCTTTTGAAATATTTTTAAAACTCTATATAAACCGATGATGTTGTGGTGGCCGAGTGGTCGAAGCGCTTCCTTCCGTACGGGAGGTCGCGGGTTCAAATCCGATCGGCTTGTACCTCTAAATCTAAATGTGAAAAAGAATTATGTGCAATTTTTCACAACACCACTGGCTATAAACGGTGAAGGAAAACATCGTGAGGAAACCTGCATCGGAAAAGGGTTCTAAAAATCTTTTGAAGATATGTGAAGTCCCCAATCCGCACTGGGCAAGCGTGGTGGACTAACCCATTCGAATTTTATTTACGACCAGTAAACTGTAGAGTATAACATCCATTATTGCCTACCCAGATTGTTTAGATCTCCTCACGAAGGGAATCAACCATATTTCACCAAGCTTGACAAATGCAGGGTGGGAACTCCACGTTATTATTTTAGACAATTTGTAAAATGCTTTTCCAAAATTCAGTATTTCAATAAGCCACAACGTTTGTACAAAAGTGAGATTCAGAACAGTTCCGGTTTAGTAAAACACATATCGACATAATTTTAGGTTACCTGTACCAACCCATTACTGCCCACTGCTGAGCTCAGGTCTCCTCAGAAGAAGGATTAGGCATAGTCCTCCACACTTACCCAGTGCGGATTGGGGACTTCACATATCTTCAAAGAATTTTTAGAACCCTTTTCCGACATGCAGGTTTCCTCACGATGTTCTCTTTCACCGTTTTGAGCCAGTGGTGTTGTGAAAAATTGCACATAAATCTTTTTCACATTTAGATTTACAGGTACAAGCCGACCGGATTTTAACCCGCGACCTCCCGTTCGGAAGGACGCGCTTCGACCACTCGGCCACCACGACTTCATTTTAGGTTAAACACGTCATTACTCAGAAAGTAGAGGCTATTCTCAAGACCTTTTCTTTCAGAGGTGTTGTGTTGTGATAATTGCCTCATCAGTCTTTTACAAATTAAGATTCAGTGGGTCAAACTCGTGACATCATTCATCGATCTCTTAACAACTTACTTGTCATCCTCATCATCAACATCATCATTGCTCCCCGAAGCAGTGTTAGTGGGTCTGTCATCCTGCAGTGCTTCAGTCAGTCTTTGAGTTTGAGCCACATTTTCAATGACTACTGCTGCTGTTCCACTGGAGAGGGCTGAACCGATTGCTGCTGACGTCTTCTTTGCTACTCGTTGCTTTTTCGCTCTTTGTCTGATTGCCTGTTTGGGATTTGGTTAAATTATAGCGAGTCTAAAGTAAATGAAACTTAATTTTACTCAACAATACTGTACTGTCTACTACAGCTGGGCTCAAGTTTTTTTAGTGTAAGGATTAGCTTACTACGGTTATTGAATAAACGTTAGGAACTTTACAAAGAGTATTTAAATCTTTCTCTAATATGCACTTAGCTAGCGATATTGTGATAAACTGAACATCTTTAATTATAATTCATATACACATAGACTAAGTCAATCACTTTGAAACTCCTCACTCTAACAACACAGTCATTTGTTTAACACAGCTAAAGCTCTATAAATGTCTACTGCTGGACAATGACCTACCCCGAAGCTCGCCACTGACCCAATAATATACCATTAGAAAGACAGCCATAGGACATAGGACGGTGCTCGACATAGGCCTTCACTAAACCTTACCACAAGCCCAATTTTACCACAAAGGTACCTCTAATAACCAGACCAAAGCTAGACAGTGTTGTCGCTAACAGCCTCCAATAAATGACCTGATATCAACATAACACATGAATATACGATTGCCCTATACGTTCAGGGTGTCGTTTGCAGGGTCTGGACCTAGATTGATTTAATGTCTCTCATTTCTTACTATTGAGAAACTTATTTTCAGCAGAGATTTGGGACAACGATGATTTCTTTCCATTTATTAACTTTATAAGTTCGTACTATAGTTCTATTGATTTTGTATGTTTGACAAAAGTCTACAGAGAGCGTACTTCTATTTACTTAAAGGAGTCTTTTAAAATTCTTTTATGAAATGCCTTGGTTCGGAACTCAAATTCTGCAGAAAATTTGTGAAGCTGGTTGGTTATAAAAAAACCTCTGCTCAAATGACCTTTCAAAGATTTGCCAATTGGTCAAAAAATTCCTTCAAATATTTCCATCCAGATACTGTTTTATATTGTCATCCTATCTCTAGTTTTCCCTTTCTTTTTTATGTTTCTCTAGGATACCTTGGCATTTTTGCTAAGTTTTAGAATTACAAAATCTTACCTTAAAAATATTATAGTACAGGAACATCATGATGATACACGGGATATAGAAGGAGCCAAGCGAAGAGTAGATGACGTAATCAGTGTTGTTGAATAGACATTGGGTAGGGCTTCTATCTGGCGTGTTGTTGAGACCCAGGACAATGGGGGAACCAATGGCCCCGGAGACCAGCCAGGCTACTCCGATCATAGTCCACACTCGACCATTGCTTTTATGCTTTGCGTATTTTATTGGCTGGGTGACTGCTATGTACCTGGAAGATAAAGTTTTTAATTATTTTTTTTGGAAATTGAATACGAGACTACGGCCCACTTGATGATAAGTTGTTCATGAGCTCTGAACCTGAAGGGCATGTCCAAAATGCCAAAAATATTACTCAAAATGTCATGTTGAAATATTCCTATTTTATATCATACTAGTTTGGCTGATTTATGTCGATTTTTATAACACAAAGAAAATAAGTTAATTTATTGTCAGCAGCAGTAATTCTGCAGTATACGGAAATGTACTGTAGAGTGAACAAAACTTTTTAAACTGACTTACATAACTAATAGAAATATTAAAAAAAAACTGTCAATTATGAGGATCCAGATTAGAATAGAATAGAATAGAATAGAAACTCTTTATTGAACACCACAAAAATATGCAAAAGAAACACATAAAAAAACAGTACAGTAAAGTGTTGCAATGGGCGGCCTTATCGCTTAAAGCGATCTCTTCCAGGCAACCAATTATACATGTGTAAAAGAAAAGTAAGTTTGTTAGGAAGGTGGCATTCATCCATTCATCTGGGATGGGACACCCTGTATATACAAACAAAAAGTTTAATTCTTAAATAAATCGCTTTAACGATTAACACCCACTTAAAAGTAATAATTTAATCAATTTATCAACAAATTATAAAATTGATGTTAACATGCGGTTTAATGTGTGTAATGAAACGGTCCAAAGTTATTACGAGGACGGACCCCTAATTAGTGACGTCATTACGTACAGATAGCTGACCGAACGGATAATGTGTTAACTGAGTTGTTGGGCTGATCAGTTAAGTTATATGACTCATGTACTTAAAGCTTAGGGGCAATTCAAGTTAGCTTAACATATTTTTCTAAGTAGACTATTTTTTACATTATTACTAAACGGGTTCTTACCACGATTAACGATCTTATCACGAGAAAGAGGGTAGACAGATTTGTCTGCTCTTAAATGACCTACCCGCAGTTCTTCAGTCTTCCCGTGATCATGGCGCTTGAAACAGTGCTGAAATATCGGGACCTCTCAATTAAGAATAATCGTGGTAAGAACCCGTTAAGTAATAATGTAAGTGATGTAGATAACCGCGAGTGTTTAAAGAAATTTATTACACTATTTTTTATTTCATTTTTGCAAGTCCTGTAAAGTAGGAGAAGAGTCCCAATGGCATTGGACATGCTCATGAGCGTAACGCTTACCATCAGGTGGGTCATAGAATCGTTAGTCTATTCAATGAAAAAACTTATGAACTATGTTAGTTTTTGTGTCCAAAATAATCCACCACGCTTGTCTAGTGGCTGGTGTCCTTCACAAATCTTCGAACGATTTTCTCTTTCACCGTTTTAGCCGTTGTTGTAAAAAAAATAACGTATTTTTAATATTATATTACTAGTCAAATTGGCTGGTTCGAACCTGCAACTTCTCAAACAGAAAGCGTTAACCACTCGGCCACTACAACGCTTTCAAATGTGCAAATTTCGCAAACAAATCAAAAACCGACATAAAAAAATTGCATATTTTGCTGAACCCATCCATACAGATATCGAAGTATCCTATTTATTACCTTATACCTCCGTCAGGGAACCCTGCAGACCAGAATTTTAAGCAGTCGCACCCCTTAAATTGCCTCACATCGGAATGATTGATGAGCCGGTTGATAAGGAAAGAGGAATAGAGATGTATTGTCAAGCTGACCCCAAAAAACGGGATAACATTTATTTTTGGACAATACGGTCATTGGCTGTGGACAGTTGTGTTCTTTAGGAGGGTTATTTGGCTCGTATTTGATGTGAAAGGGAAGTACTATGGATGTATGTGGAACTTTACGCCTCGTTAGTCTCTCGAATGCACAACACAGATCGATGACTGTTATTTTTAATTAGATAATAAATAAAACTAACGCTATTGATCTTCGCACAGATCTCTGTGTGGCGATCAATAATAACGCGCGAGATCCTGAATCGCGGTTACGACATTTGCAGAAATCTTCGCATATATACGACATCTGAAATCTACTACAGTGGGCTTCGGCCTGACCGGGCATAAAACTATTATACTAGTATAAAAGTGAATACTAGTATAAAAGCATTAATATAATATAACAGAGCAGCTAGTATCATATGTTTTTGTAACACAAAAAAGGCTTTTCGGGTTTGCCTTGTGACCAGAGATGGACAATGGTTTTGTGTCTGGAAATGGGTTGCCAAGGTCAAAAGGCTTAAGACCTAATAGCATATACATCAGGAGACTATGACACATTTTATTTTTTATTCTAGAATTTGGACTCTACACCATTTGAATTACGTTAAATACTGTGTATAAGCGACGGTAACCACTTGCTGTAAGCTGGTTTTTTGTCTGTATTGCAATAATGATAAGTTTTAAGAAAACATGATAGGTCGTAGGTACTTTTTTTTTTTTTTAGTTGGAGGAAATCACCGGATCCTCGCCCGGGGTATGTGGGAGTTGAACCGAACTTAAAACCTCCAACCGCTCACACTCAGCGTCCGAACCCCGACTGAGGCCAGAACCCAGCACGGGGTTTGGAGGGGCGGCGCGATGCGTTACGCGCTCGGCACTCTTTCCCGGCGCGCTGTCCCCGGTGGGTAGGTACTAGGTAGTGTTCTACAGTGTGCTACTGAAGTTGCAGAGGTCTGTGATGGACGTTAACCATGCTCGATCCGGTAGCCCATTAAATCTTTTCCTCATTACTTACACTATTACTAAACGGGTTCTAATCGCGGTAAGAACCCGTTTAGTAATAGTGTAAGATAGTAGATAGCTGCGAGTGTTTAAAGAAACTTTTCCTTATTTTTATTACCTTGTTGACAGACGAGTAAACAGACCATCAGATCGTATGGACTTTTGCAATGTCAGGGGAAACTGCCCCGCTACCTTTAAGGATTTTCTTCAAGCCTCGTTTGAAGAAGGACAAATAAGCGTTCGGGAAACACCGAAAAGGTGACATGAAAATAAAACAAAAAATGGTTCTAAACTACTTTAGAATTAACTTTTATGTATTCAAAGTAGTAGGGAAGCCCAATTAAGGATATCGGAAATGAAATACTTTATTTTCAACATCGATGACGTGCTCATTCTTGTTGACGTCAAAAGTTAAAAGCTACCACCAGTTCGGACACAAAAAATTATAGTTATAGCCACCGTCCTGAGAAGAACTGGCAAGAAACTCAGCGGTCATGTCTTTTTTTTGTATAATGAGCATTTTTTTTTTAAGTATTTGTACAGTATACAATTTTACATTAAATATACAAAAAAAAAAACGATTACGATAATGAAATGACCTTGGCGAGCAACTCATTCCCACTTTGTGCAATCGTCCAGGTAATCATTGACCTTATAGGCTTTCTTGCACAGAGGTTCTTTAATAGTTTTCTTAAACCTATGTATAGGTAGGTTCTGAACTCAATAGGAATTCAATAAAGCGTGGCAGTTTAACAGATTAATATACAGGTTTCATGAGCTCCCCTGCTATAAATAGCGGTAAGTTAGCTCACGCTTCTCCTGATGTATATCTTCAAAGCTCCGTTCAGATTTTATGACCGCACAGTCTAGCACAGTTCTAAGATTAGGATTCAGGAGTCGTTTTTATTGCTATCAACATATGAAACTTACTTGAATTGGAATAATTCCTTGATACAGTTTTTTTTTTTATTGCCATGTAGGCAGACGAGCCAACAGGCCACCTGATCGTAAGTGGTTACCGTCGCTCATGAACCTCTGCAATGTCAGGGGACATTGAGGGGTCGCTACCTACGACCTAACTTTAAGGACCCTCCTCAAGCCTCGTTTGAAGAAGGACAAGTCATAGCGCTCGTATTGTGACCTTTGGCTAGTCACAAGCTCATCAGTATAACTTTGTCTATATATTTTTTTTATTTCCATACAGGAGTTTCTATAGCTCCGTTGTACCACATTAAAGTTCACGATATAAAAATGCAAAGTTTCAGCTCAAATGAAACATGGAAGACGCCGCACGAAGTTACATAGCTGCCTACATAGTTACGTCCATCATCAGACTTTAGACGTCCACTGCTGGACATAGGCCTCCCCTAAATCTCGCTACAACGGCCGGTCGTGCGCTATCTGTCTCCAGTGACCTCCCGCGATCCAGACGAGGTCGTCGATCCATCTTGTCTGCCTACGCTGCGCCTACCGGTTCGCGGACCCAGTTACTTACAGTACAATCGGGTATTTGCCCACATCTCACTCCCACCACCGTAACTCCTGTGTAGCTAAGATCCACAACGAAACCCGAGGGAAAGCTAACTTGGGCCCCGCAACGAATTTAATCAGAAGATGATAGAAGGAGTAGGAAAACATGAGTTTCGACTCCCCTTCTCGCAAAGCGGGAGACAATAAAATAAAATTGAAAAACCATTACGCCAGAATTGAGAAAAGCACCACGGACATTGATTTTAATTAAATTTATCGGACCTATGCGGTGAGCTGTTGTACTATTTAGGATGCCAATAATATTTATGGCAAAAACGTCTGAATGCACACTTACAGTGCAAGTTAAAATAAAGGTTTTTTTTCTCACTTACCTATCAACAGATATGGCGACTAGGTTGAATATGCTTGAGGTGGAACACGTGACGTCCATCGCTATATAACAGTCACAGACAACCGCTGGTAGACCCCACACGCTGTTGAACTGTTGATCGAAAAATGCAAATTTATATATCTTGGTGAATGTTGGGAGATAATATTAATGTAGTATGTAAAAAAGTAAAAGTAAAAAATATTTTAATGAACCAAGACACCAATTACAAAACACACATTAGCATTGATCCCCGCACTAGGTCGAACCTGTGTTGCGGGCAATCGTACAGATATATACAGAAAAGAATCTTGGAGGATATACCTAGTATCGATACAATTTTATTATTTGTTTGACTAATACAGTATAAACAAAGGAAAAAAAAATTAAAAATATAAAATACAAAAATTATCAACATTTCTTTTCTTTTTTTTCCTGTAACCTTCCGCATAATGATAGTCGCACATATACTTTATGATATTGATAAAATAAAAATAGGTAAAAAACTTTTTAAGTTAAACGGTTTTATGTTAAACATACATTGCAATGTTTAAGATAAATGTACTAAAAACCAAAAAATAATAAAATAGATACAGTCGTGGGAATTATAAAACCGTTGGGCACGTCAATTTTTTACAATCGTTGTTGTCTTAATTATAGTATAACATTACAAAAAAAACATTTTAATCAACGATTGTAGACAATTCACGTGCCCAACGGTTTTATAATTCCCACGACTGTATCTATTTTATTATTTTTTGGTTTTTAGTACATTTATCTTAAACATTGCAATGTATGTTTAACATAAAACCGTTTAACTTAAAAAGTTTTTTACCTATTTTTATTTTCTAGTTTTTAGTTTGATAAAAATTTTTATCAGCTATTTGGTAGCGAGGGCCATCTTGGATTTCAATTTTTTATAGTATATTGTATTCTGCTTGTTGAGCCCTTTCATTTGATACCCATATTGATGGGATTGATAAAACCTACGTTATCCACCATTTTGTAGCGGCCGCCATCTTGGATTTCAATTTTTTATAGTACATTGTATTCTGCTTGTTGAGCCCATTCATTTGATACCCATATTGATGGGATTGATTAAACCTACGTTATCCGCCATTTTGTAGCGGCCGCCATCTTGGATTTCAATTTTTTATAGTACATTGTATTGTGCTTGTTGAGCTCTTTCATTTGATACCCATATTGATGGGATTGATAAAACCTACGTTATCCGCCATTTTGTAGCGGCCGCCATCTTGAATTTATAATGATAATGAATAAACATTATTGTATTGTCACCAAAATTCAAAGTGTATACAAAATTTCAGATTAATCGGTTGAAAGGAAGAGGGTGAAATTTGAATTACTAGATTTGACGCAAGAATAAATAATAATGAAAGAATAAAACAAACGGGGTGAGCTAAATAAAACCGTTTAAAAATACAGATTACAAAAAGGGGTTGCAAGTTATACCTATTTTTACTGGGATGTTGCGAAATGAATGTCGATTTTTGGACAATGCGAGTTTTGCAATTGTCAAAACTTACAAGTCGATAAATATGTAGATAACTGAGAGTTTGTTACTCATTCTACTTAGATAGGTATATTATTATTTTATTTTGTGCATATTTGTGTGTGTTAAATAATGTTAAATTTTTTATTTCCATATTCATTTATTTGCTCATTTTTTACATTATATTAAAAAAAAACAATCACAAAAAATATAAATCTAAAAATACAGTATAAAAAACAGAGGGCCACTGGAGACGGGGTCTACGACCCAAGCCATCAGTGGTCAGGTTCTATTTAGGTAGGTATATTATTATTTTATTTTGTGCCTATTTGTGTGTGTTAAATAATGCTAAATTTTTTATTGTAATGTAAAATTGTTTTTAAAACAACAAAATCAAATCAGCTAACAAGATTCTCGTTATTACCAAACAAAATTATCTTCGAAAATGAGGATTCTTTCGAAAGCCGGATGTTTCTATTACAAAACAAACTCTCAGCTCTTCAATTAACGAAAACAAACAGTTATCTGAATTGTATCTCGGAGTAGTTCGCTATCAATTATGAAAATTAAGTTAAAATACATTTAGAACTTCGTAAAAAGTATGATTGCGGATTATTTAAGTGCAGAGTTGTAATAGTATTTCGTTTCTACAAACATAGACATAGATATAAGGGGTGGGCTATATAAAGTTTGCATTTTCCAAAAGTTCGACTGTCATGTTGGCTGTGTGGCATGTTGCGCCATCCTGTTGAACCCAAATGTCGTCCATGTCATACTCTTCAATTTTTGGAAACAAAAATTCGTTGAGCATGGCACGGTAACGCTCGCCATTGACCGTAACGGCGGCTCCTTGCTCATTTTCGAATGACGCCGCCGGACCAAAACCCACACGAAACCGTAACTCTTTGTGGGTGCATTGGCTTCTCAATGGTGACGTGTGGATTTTCCAACCTCAGATGCGACAATTTTGCTTATTGACATAGCCTCCGAGGTGAAAATGGGCTTCATCTGAAAAGACGATTTTTCGGTAAAAATGCTCATCTTCGGCCAAACGAAAACCATTGGGCGAACCGAAAACGTCCCATTTCGTAAATGTCAAACCTTTAACTAAATTATGAACACAAATTGAATGACATTTGAGCTGTCATTCTCTAAATAAACAGTAGTTCAAAATGCAAACGTTAGATTGGCCCACCCTATACTTGATTTGTGGTAAAAATGGTATAAAACAAGAAAAAAGAACAACCAACAAACAGTGTTTTGTTTTATGAATCTTAGTAACCTGGTTTAAGTGTATGTATCTATACTAATATCATAAAGAGGTAATGTGGTGATGTGTTATAACAACATCTGGAAACTTCACAGATGACCACCCATCAGCTAGTTAATATTTTGAAGAAAATAAAGTTATTTACGTAAAGATTTATGTACTGTATGGGTAGGCGGTAGATAACGGCCTCTCTTTGCCCTGGCATTGCAGAGGTTCATGAGCGACGGTAACCGCTTACCATCAGGTGGGCCGTATGCTCGTTTATCTACCTTGCAATAAAAAAAAAAAAAAAAAAAAAAAAAAAAACCTATGCGCATTAGGGTAGTTGTATTTTATCACCATTTGTAATAATAGTCCAAGATCTGAAAGACAGATTGTCACATGTATCTATACAATCATAGACATAGACATAGCTTTATTTATGGCGGAAACACACACATACATTGTAATAAATTCAAGAAAAATTACATAAAAACAAAATACAAAGTAATTGAACACGTGTTAAAAAAAAATAAAAATAAAGTATAGTTTCCACCACAAACCAGTCGAGACTCAGCTAAATGCTAGGTGTTAAATGAGGATTAACAGCAACCAACACCGAGCGCTGGTTTTCAGCCTCAACTGGCAGTGACGTCACCAATCGCACATATACAGGGTGATTTTTTAGAGAGGGTACATATTGCAGGAGGGTGATGAGTACTCTGTTCTAATACGGAATATTACAAAAAATAGGTAAAATGACAATATATATATATATATTTTTTTTTATCTAAATTCGACAAAACTATCTCAAACATAAACAATTTCCGCTAAAAGAGTGTTGACTAACGACCCCTAATGATCTCGCGCACCCCACACCCTCGCCACACACATCAGCTGTCGAAAAATCATCATTTTGCAAGAATTTTAGATATTTTTAAGTTGCTATTACTAAGGCATTAAGCCATATTCTTTGGTAATAATATTTTTACTGGTCGTATATAACCATCAGCTACCATGACCTTCAATATGTACCCTCACTAGGAAATCACCCTGTATATGGTAGGACAAAATTTACACCATCAAATGAACAATGTTATTTTATTTCTTATCATAAAATATTACCAAAAAAATCTCTCCAATCAACCAGATTAAAGAACCGAGCATCACAAAGCTATTTAACCAGACATTATAAAAACAAAGGAAAACTTAATTTCGAACAAAAAACGCGATAAATTACAGGAACTTTAGATAAATTAGACTTCAAAGATATCAAAAAGGCCCTTCGTAAACAACCCTTCCGCTAATGGGGATGAAATTACAAATGACCGAAGTTCAAGAATAATCGTCTTAACATCCCTTGAATCTAAGATAAGGGCTGAAACCTTTTGTATCTAAATAGCTGTGATATTCTATAAGATTTAATGGCGATAAAATTTGGTTTTGATAAATATAATTGATAAGCTTTTGTGTTTAATAACGGTATGTCTTAAATGTATTTGGTTGTCAAATTATCTATAAAAAAATAGTGAAAAAGTTTTAGTATTTTTAGTAAAGTTAATAGTCCTTCTCGTTATATGGAAGCTGATTTAGAAAAAAAACGGTAGTGTCATGGGACTCCCGGATGGAACGAAGTTCCTTTCGATTCTTCTTATATCTCTTCTTATATTTTTTTTTTTACGCGCGATAAAGAATGTGTTTTAAAAGATTTTGATCACAGCGCCATCTAGCGATAATCATCTAAAACAAAAAAAGTGTCGTGACAACTTTTCGTAAGAATTTTTTTCCGTCTAGCCCTCTTTCACAAAGCGCGATAAAGAACTTCGTTCCAAAACATAACATCCACTACATTTAATCATCATCGTCAACCTAAAGACGTCCACTGCTGGGACATTGGCCTCTCCCAAACTTCGTCACAACGACCGGTCCTGCGACTGCACTATACATTTCTACTACCCACTACACTGGGGACGGAGCGACGGGAAAGAGTGTCGAGCGCGTAACGCGTCGCGCCATCCCTCCAAACCCCGTGCTGGGTTCTGGCCTCAGCCGGGGTTCGGAGGCTGAGTGTGAGCGGTTGGAGGTTTTAGTGCGGTTCACCTATCACATACACCACCCTCGGGGCGGGTGGGTTGTATCCGGTGATTTCCTCCAACTGAAAAAAAAAAAACCCACTACACTACATTTCACAAAATTTCTATTTTTACTCGAATTGTTTTCGAATATCACTCGACACTCATCTGACACATTCAATCTAAATTTCATCGCGTTAAAATTAATTGCTGCAAACTAATATCAAGGGACGGCTTGGAATCACACCCAAGGGAGAAAAGGGTTCAGAATACAATATTTCAGGGGAACCACGTCGTTTATCAACAGCTCAATCAAGCGAGAACAGGGAACTGTGATTGATGCATCTCATATTTGGGACGGCTCTCCAACTTGAGATCTTGGAATGACATTGGAGTCGGTGCTTAAATGGTTCTCATTTCCTTTGTGATTTTGGATTTAGATTTAAAGGCCGTTAGTAAAAAACACTGTAAAAAAATTGGTTGCCTGTAAAGTCGGTATACGGGCGAAAGTTTTACGTGACAACGACTCGGGCATGGTTAGCCCGCCTAAGAGCGAGAGAGACAGACATAAAAAGTAAAATGCACGCGTGCCTCTCACTCGCTCTCATTGTGAGCGCATAACGTGAGCGGAGCGTAACGCAGTTTCTTGAAGTGTCACCCGGCAAACCAATTTATAAGACGTTGTCACGTCAAAACACTGTAAGAACATGAAAAACTGTGATTTAAGATAATTGAGGATCGACTATCAGAGATATTTTGCAATCTAGCCTTACTTGCGACTTTCTTAGATAAGTCTACTTATATGTAACCTTAATAATTGTGGTTTAATTTGTGGAAACTTTGTTGGTCTCTGTATTATTATTATTCATACAATTATCTGTAACTTTATGATTGTTAGTTTCCCAAATAAATAAATAAATTTATTTTATTGGTCGAATGGCTTTCGGCTCGGTTGCTGTGACTAGATTTGGTCGATTTTTGAGTTCGCTACTTTTAGATTTGTAAAATGATAATTTATTTTTAGAGTCTTTAAAAACTATTTTGTTGTATTTAAGTAGTGCAAGTTAATAAAATTAACTCGTCGTTTTTTAACAAAGTAAGTCATTTTTTTACTAGGATCAATTCTATAATTTATATTTTTAACGACAACTGATAAAGGAAAAATAATGTCCAATCATAGTTTGCTACATTTGATACTAAATAGTAAAATATTTTTTTACAGTACTGTACTGTAACAACCCGTTACTGCCCACTGCTGAGCTCAGGTCTCCTCCGAAGAGGGGTTAGGCATAGTCCACCATGCTTGCCTAATGCGGATTGGGGACTTCACATATTATCTTCAAAGGATTTTTAGAACCCTTTTCTAGTAACGGCTATCATTAACTGTAGTACCTAGCTTTAACTAATAGTAGTTACCTCGTCTGTCTACAGCGAATAATAAAAAAACAAAACACAACTTTTTGAATCTTCTTCTTATATATAAAAATGAATTGCTGTTCGTTAGTCTCGCTAAAACTCGAGAACGACTGAACCGATTTGGCTTATTTTAATCTTGACATGTTCGTAGAAGTGCAGGGAAGGTTTAAACGGTGAGAAAATTTCCTTATGTGACACAGACGAAGTGGTGTGGGCCAGCTAGTTCGTAAATATCATTCTACATATACAAAGCGTACACTCGCGAATTTTCTTTGATAAATAAACCACAGTTTCCATCACAAATTTAAATTCAGTGCAGCTGCGCAACGAATATTCTGAAAAAGGGCCCCAGAAAAGGGTTTGCCCTAAAATTGGGTCAACGTGTCAAAAGAATAGAGACAGAACTCCAGTTACAAATAGCCCTTTGTGGAGATAGGGCTAAAATGAGTTTTTAAAACAGTTGAGAATCATAATATTAGGTGTTTTGGCGTAATTGGGAATTCAAATGAGGTAATCTTTTTTGTGTAAAAACGATTATGTGTTGGGTTATGTAACTGCTTATTAAGCAATAAATTATTTTGATGTCTTATTTTTCAAAAAAATATGATGCTTTTAAGAATCACCGAGTACGAAAGATCATTAAATGCAGTAAATAGTAGATTTTAAGAAAAACTTGAGAGGTGTCAAGGGACACCCGAATAGAACGAGGTTCCTTTCGATTAAAAGATATCTTATATTTTTTTTTCCTAACGTAACGCGCGATAAGGAACGTATTTTAAAAGGTTTTGATCACAGCGCCATCTGGCGATAGTCGTCTATAACAAAAATAAGGAACGTGTTTTAAAAGATTTTGATCACAGCGCCATCTAGCGATAATCATCTAAAACAAAAATGAGGAACGTATTTTAAAATATTTTGATCACAGCGCCATCTAGCGATAATTATCTAAAACAAAAAAAGTGTCGTGACAACTTTTCGTAAGATTTTTTTCCGTCTAACTCCCTTTCGATAACGCGCGATAAGGAACTTCGTTCCAAAAAAAAATAGTATAATAAGGGCCCTTCAATAATCTGACATGAACAATGAGCAACGGCAACTAATTTTTGTTGACACGAAATCGCTGGAGTATCACAGGTGGGATATGAGGGAGTCGAAACGCACTAAAACCGCCTGCTCACATTCAGAATCCACTATGTCAAGGCTTACGTATCGCCTCGTCATCCATTATCACCAAAGAATATGGTATAAAGCTTTAGTAAACGCAACTTAAAAATATCTAAAATTCTTGCAAAACTATTGATGCTCGACAGCTGATGGGTGTGGCGGAGGTGTGCGCGAGATCAGTTGAGGTTGTTAGTCAATACTTTGTTGATTGAAATTATTTTTGTTTAGGATAGCTTTGTTATTTTATTTTTGTAATTTTACCTAATTTGTATTAGAACAGAGTACTCATCACCGGATCCGGGCTATGGGAGTGATGAACCGCACTAAAACCTCCAACCGTTCACACTCAGCGTCCAAACCCCAGCTGATTCCAGAATCCATCACGGGGTTACGAGGGACGGCGTGACGCGTTACGCCCTCGGCACTCTTTCCCGACTCGCCGCCACCGCCCCCAAAATGTACTATCATTTACAAATCACTCTATATAACCACTTACCATCAGGTAGGCTGTAAGCTCGTTCAATCTTCCAAAATCTACCGTCTCAAATAAACAAACTACTTAAGACTAATAAAGGCTTAGAGTAATAAATTGTTAGAGGTAACCATGGCAACGGCAAGTACCTGCACAACGCAGACGTTTTCCTTAAGTAACGATCGTCTATCCGATCTTGCTGTAAGTAATCTCCACACATAAATAAGGTAGAGGTGAAATGTACGAAAATCCTTGTTTCTGTGCCAAAATCTTTGATTAGATATAGCACGATACAGAGTTTCGAATAAGCGTTAAATCTTTTTAAATAATTTATTTTAAATAAAACTTTAATATTATGTATCAGTAGAGTGCTAGCCAAGACAAGTAAAATGAGCCCAAACACGACAGGTCTATCTTATTTAGTACAAGAAGTTCTAGAATCCATCATCAGATCAGCGCCATTTTATCACATTATTGCGTTGTCTCGCTATATATATCTGCGTGCAAAATGTCAGCTCAATCAGACAACGGAAAGTTTTTCAAATTTAACTCGCAAGATTCCACCTGAACTTACATAGTTACATCCAGTGCAAGTTAAAATAAAGCTTGTAAAATACACAAAAAAACTACTGTTAGATCTTTATCATATTTGTAAGAAATCTAATGTTGCCAGTGCAGAAGAAACATAAAAAGAATCAGTTAAAAACGATAAAAAATAAAAGTTGAGAAAAAATGTGACGAAATCTGTATTTGTCAATGTTCACTTAATTCGAAATTTAAAAAAAAAGCGCGCCAACATAAATCTTACATTTAAAAAGTATTTTACAAAAGAGGTTTTAATCAATTTTAATAAAACTATTTATAGGTGGCGCTTTAGTCGCTAGTACCTTTGCCTTTATAATGTTTGTTAACATTCAGTCGCCTACAATATTTATACAGGATGGGTCTGTAAATTCGGACCAGCTGATAGGGATGAATGACCTATTGAAATACAATCTTAGAATCACTTTTAGGTTTAGAATCGGTTAAACTTTTTTCTGATCATTTGGCGTATGTGCGACTATCGTTGCATATTTCATAAGACTATGATGGTTTAAATAAATAGTTTAATTCGAATTCTGTATCTGGTAATATTTGATCAATGGCCAAAGTAGTTGAAAAGAAAGGATTTTGTACGTGTCTCATAAAATAAGGATTTAGTTCGATAGTTTTTAAAAAGGAAGATAATCAAATCGATTGTTTTCAACTAGTTCTTACTCTAACCTCTAGCAATGTTTTAAGTCTAGTTTTTGACCGACTTCCAAAAAGGAGGAGATACTCAATTCGTCTGTATTTTTTTTTGTTTGTTCCTCTGTCACTTCAGTTTAGGTGGACCGATTTGATTGATGATTCTGGTGTCAGAAGAAAGGTGATGGCTGAATTTAGGTCCCTTTGTTTTTTTTTAAGATCGAACAAGTACTTTTGGATCTGTGTTTAAAAATCGTCTTTGCGTGAATTTCTTTTTCATTTGAACTGATTTCGATGATTTTTTGTTAGAAAGCAGACATTTTGAGCATTATCTCCTATAGATGTGATAAAGATCTGACTGGTAGTTTTTGTGCTATGCTTGAGAAATGGAAGTCGATCGTTTTCATTTTTGTAATAAAATATTATTACCATATCAAGACCTGTGACCAATAGGTATTAGGTAGGTGATAGATAACGGCCCCTCATTGCCCTGGCATTGCAGAGGTTTATGAGCGACGGTGACCGCTTACCATAAAGTGGATCGTAAGCACGTTGTTCCTAAATGCAAGATACAATTATACTTTAATATTTTCATGCATTTTCAAAAGGTTCTTACCACGATATTTAATTAATTGAGTACTCTCGATATTTCAACGTTGTTGCAAACGTTATGATCACGAGAAGACTGAATACTACTGGATAGAGTCTTGTAGATACAGTGAGTGTGGTGTGTCGTGATGTGAGTTCGAGTTCCAGTGGTACGACCCAAAAGCAAACGAGAAAGAGGGTAGACAGATTTGTTTGCTCTTAAATCGACCCGCAGTATCCAGTCTTCTCGTGATCATGACGTTTGCAACAACGTTGAAATATCGAGACAACTCAATTAATTAAATATCGTGGTAAGAACCCGTTGAAAATAAATATTAGAAAACTGCGAGTGTCTGAATAAGTTTACAATTATACTTTATTTAATTTATCTGAATAAGTATCCTATTTAGCATAATAATTAACTTTCTTGCAAGTTCTGCAATGTTTCTCAGTAATAATTAACTGAGGGAGAATTAAAAGAATTTTTCATTTGAGAATCCTCGCCTTAACATAAATTAATTTAACGCGGAGCTTGGTAGTGATTTATACGTTGAAGTAAGGAAACTTCGTTTTTGTTACTGTAGAGTTGCATATTATCTTATTCATGTTATGTATTGTTTTTTTTGGGTAGATTATAGTTTTTTTATAAACTTATTCAGACATTTATGACTACAAGGTATTGTTACAATAATATTTCTGAGTTTAAAAATACGTTAAACGAAATAATGGACGTGGTAGTTACTGTGGCGACCAATAATAACAAGCGAGATCCTGAATCGCGGTTACGACATTTGCAAGAATCTTCGCATATATACGACATTTGAAATCTACTACAGTGGGCTTCGGCCTGACTGGGCATGCACTACCTCGCCCGGTCGGAGATCTCCCTTTGGGCTAATATCACTGTACCCACAATATCATACCAATTTTGATTAAGTAAACCAATTACGATGATTATGATCGACGTTACTTTTTATATTGCTGACAGATAAACGAGCTTACGACCCACCTGACGGTAAGTGGTTACCGTTGCTCAAGGACTTCTGCAACGACTAACCAATCCACGCTAAGAACACTTTACAAAATCTGACATTATTGATAATGACCATTCCTTTTCACTGAACGGCCAACAGAATGACATATTGTATTCTACATTAGGGGATAACCAATGAAAAGAGACCTGTTACTTCCAAATTTATATACAGTAACAAAGGCCTAACTTCTTTGGACTAAATACGGGCTGTATACTAATTAACGAAGAGTAGACGTTGATATATGATTATAATTGATGCATAGTTAATTATGGTTTAAAATTCTCATGTTTAGCTTTGATATTTGACTGTTGGCTTAGGTTAATGTTTGAAATGTGTATGCATAATTACACTTGATAATGTTAATTTTAAGTGTAATGTCGTGATGTTGTAGGCAGGCAGACGAGCCAACGAGTCACCTTAAGTGGTTACTGTCCCTCATAGACATCTGTAATTGTTGCAAGTATGTAGTTTCGAGAAAATAATGGGATAATGGTAGCGGTACGAGTATTTGTTCATTATATTTCTGTTTATCATTTTATTGTACGCCCGTTTGATTTTCATTTTTATGTAATTGTATTAAAGTTGTAAGATATAATAGACTTATACTTATTTGAATGTATTTTATAAATAGTCCAATAAGCAAAAAAAATATTCAAAAAGCAAAAATAGTGTCTCGGTATTTTGTGTTTATTTTGTGATTAATATCGTGGTTCAAACAAAAACCGTTTTACTAACAGTTAATTATTGTTAGTTAGGGGGCATTTTATGGGCGTAGAAACAGAACAAAGCACTAAGGTTTATTTTCATGAGCTGCAAGATTTTAATTAAAGCTTTATCTTCTTAAATATAACATAAAAACTAGTAAAATAACTGCAGTACTCACCAAATAGTATACTCCAAATGGCATGACAACAACTGCTACTAACAGATCAGCAACCGCCAGACTCACTATAAAGTAATTGGTGGCTGTTTGAAGACTCCTCTCCTTTGCCACGCTTAAAATAACAAGGACATTCCCGAACAACGTCAAAAGCGGGAAAACCAGCAAAGATAGCGCCCATATATTATACTCGACGTCACTGCAAGTTCCATTTTCGAATGTACAATTCGTTTCATAGACTACGAAAGGTTCTTCGAATACGTTCCAATTGGATTTGAATTCGGAATCGTTCGTGTTGAGCGTTTCGTTCAGAGTCTGGTTTTGGAGTGAGACTGCAACATTTTGAACTTGGGTGTGGTTCTGGCATTGGTTGGTGCAGATTTCCATGGCGTGGTGGCTACGTGGGTTCTGGATTTGTTAACGACTGAAGGTCTTCTTCTGGCTTCATTTATATGGATTTCTGAAAAAAGAAAAAAAATCTCTTGAAAATAATTTGATACTATTAAAATAATTGGTTTAAATAAGATAGAGTGGTAAGGGGTGGGCGATCTAACGTTTGCATTTTGAACTACTGTTTATTTTGAGAATGACAGCTCAAATGTCATTCATTTGTGTTTATAATTTAGTTAAAGGTTTGACATTTACGAAATGGGACGCTATACGCTTGAACTAAATTGGGAAATATTGAAAAGTTACTTCCAAAGTGGTGAGTCTTCAGTACAAATCAATTAAAAAAAATCGTCTTTTCAGATGAAGCCCATTTTCACCTCGGAGGCTATGTCAATAAGCAAAATTGTCTCATTTGGCGGTCGGAAAATCCACACGTCACCATTGAGAAGCCAATGCACCCACAAAGAGTTACGGTCAATGGCGAGCGTTACCGTGCCATGCTCAACGAATGTTTGTTTCCAAAAGTGGAAGAGTATGACATGGACGACATTTGGTTTCAACAGGATGGCGCAACATGCCACACAGCCAACATGACAGTCGAAAAATTAAAAAATGCAAACTTTATATTATAGTATTACTGTTATAAATAAAATCATTGTTTCTCAGATAAACTAAATAACAATTTTTTGAAATATTTTTTTACATATAAATTTCTAATAGTACCACTATACTTATCATATTTAACAGCTGATGCTCCTCAAAAGGTCCTAGGTAATTTTGATCTGACTAACATTCTTAAATTACCATAGAGCCTTGTAACAAGATGAATGATGAATTTAAAAGTAGATGCATGTAAGAGGAGAGGAAGGCCAAAGAAAAGATAGTCTGATTGTGTGAAGGATGATATGTGAGTTTGTGACAGATGATGTATGTAAAGAATGTAAAGATAGAAAGAAGTGGAGAGGAAGGCCAAAGAAAAGATAGTCTGATTGTGTGAAGGATGATATGTGAGTTTGTGACAGATGATGTATGTAAAGAATGTAAAGATAGAAAGAAGTGGAGAGAGAAGACATATTGCGCCGACCCCATCTAAATGGGATAAGGTATAGCGAAAGAAAGAAAGGAAGATTCTTAGGTTACTGTTGTAAATAGGTTTTATTTATTTCGAATTTTTGTTTATTATTTTTGAAAATGATTTGTCATAAAAAACAAGATGACTTATATGAAAAAAAATGTACAGTTTTTAGTTTGGTTTTTATTTTAGTAGAGAAAACATGGAATATATATTTGTGACCAAGCTCCAGAGTTCTATTATTATTATTTAAAGTGCACAGGGGGCGGCGCGACGGGAAAGAGTGCCTTGGGCGTAACGCGTCGCGCCGTCCCTCATAACCCCGTGCTGGGTTCTGGCCTCAGCCGGGGTTCGGGCTCTGAGTGTGAGCGGTTGGAGGTTTTAGTGCGGTTCAACTCCCACATACCCCGGATCCGGTGATTTCCTCCAATTAAAAAAAATAATAATAAATTAAAGTGCACTTTGGGGGATTTCCAACAGTTACCATAAATATTTAAAATCGGTTCTTTAACAAAAAATAAACAACACAATGCCAAAACATCTTGACATAAAAAAACATAAATACCCATAAACGCAGAAAATTGCAGTCGGATAAAATAAAAGCTGAGCCACACTTAAGAACAGACTAGAAAACGTTTGTGCTAACTGCAGTTACAGCTATCTAACAACTTTGGAGTTCATTCGTCTGGACAACACAGACATGCTACATTTGCAGTTAAAAGCTTTTATTTATCTTGCACTGGTCCTCAGATGCAAAAGCCGGACAGACTTGTGAGTTTGTCCTGACATTTGGGTAAAAAATCCGGACATCTTGTTTTTTTTGTCCATTTTTTTATAAAAAGTGTAAAACTATTTTTTTTGTCCTAACATTTGGTAGAAAAATCCGGAAGCATCACATTTCTGAAAAATTTTGGTGTTACTTAAAAAAAATGGAAATCCGGGATTTTCTGATTGCATTTTAATAAAACAAAAACAAAATCAAGCTAATATTTCGAAATTGAAAAATCCTACCTAAATCCTAACAGGCCGGATGCCGCTTATTTTGGCCTGACAAGCAATCAAAAATCCTACGTATGTCCTGCTTTATCCTAACACCTGGCAACCCTAGATGTAACTATGTATTTGAAGAGGAATATATCCTCCTCGGTTATATTAATAAAATCTTTCTTAGCTCTGTCAACGTCACCTTTGAAAGTTGAACATTAATTTTGAATACATGAAATGGACTTTAAGTGTCGTTTCTTCGAATAAACCCAAACAACAATTGAAAAGATTTATGTGCAATTTTTAATAACAACACTTACTGAAGGAAAACGTCGTGAGGAAACCTGCATATCGGAAAAGGATTGAAAAATTCCTTCGAAGATATGTGAAATCCCTAATCCGCATTAGGCAAGCGTGGTGGACTATGCCTAATCCCAACTTTGAGGAGATTTGAGCCCAGTAATAGGCAGTAATTGGTTGTTACAGTTCAGTACAGTGGTAACTTTAAAAACTTTTAGTTTTTGATTCTATTCATTACAACCAAGCAAACAGTTTTCATCTTTATTAGAATAGATAGATAAGTGGAAATATTGAAAACTAGGTGACCCGCGCTACTTTATCTGCGTCACAGAGGGATACAACATAGGCTATAGCCTGCGCTCTTCCACAGTTCGGTTCAGAAGATCATTTTTGCCCCGTACCATTCCGATTTGGAATGGACTCCCGTCCGCGGTGTTCCCGGAGCGCTATGACATGTCCCTCTTTAAACGAGGTTTAAGAAAAGTCCTGTATGGGTAGGTGATAGATAACGGCCCCTGGCATTGAAGAGGTTCATGAGCGACGGTGACCGCTTACTGTCGGGTGGGTCGTAGGCTCGTTTATCTATCTTGCAATAAAAAAAAAAGAAAACAAAAAGCCTTCCTCGATAAATGGACTATCTAACACTGTAAGAATTTTTCAAATCGGACCAGTGGTTCCTGATATTAGCTCGTTCAATCAAACAAACAAACAAACTCTGCAGCTTTATAACAGTGATATAGTATAGATTATTATGTAATTCTCATAAAACCAAAATGACACGAGATAACAATCATTCGGTACTACAGTTGAGTGTCACGGTAAATAAGTCGAGCTATAATTTGAGCTTTGTAAACAACGCGCCGCGACTTTAATAGCACAGAATCCAATTACTGATGGAGTGAGGATTACCAGGACAGAGAGAACAGTGTTGTTAGAAATTAATGTTTTTTTTTAGTTGGAGAAAATCGCAGGATTTTTGGAACGAAGTTTGTTATCGCGCGTTGTGAAAGGGGGCTAGACGGAATAATTCTTACGAAAAGTTGTCACGACACTTTTTTGTTTTAGATGATTATCGCTAGATGGCGCTCTGATAAAATATTTTAAAACACGTTCCTTATCGCGCGTTACGTTAGGAAAAAAAATAAAAGATATCTTTTAATCCAAGTTTTTTTTATTGCTAGGTTATCTACCTACGTGCCTACGGCCCACCTGATGGTAAGCGGTCACCGTCGCTCATGAACCTCTGCAATGCCAGGGCAGTGAGGGGTAGTAATTTTGTATTTGATCGACCTACCAAAAGGTAAAGTTGTAAAAAGTTTTTTGTTGGTTGTCTTGACATAACTTTAGTTTGCGATTACCTACTACTACGGATGATTTTGGTTTCGGAGAGTTTTTCCTAAGGTTACATTTTTTTAAGATACAATGTTCACTGTTATGGATACTATATATTTGTTGAACGTGTTTGCGTATATTTATTTTTCTGAACGAAACGATTTCGATGTTTTTTTTTAGCTAAAACATATTTTGTCCATAATCATTTATCAGATTTGATAAAGATCTAACGAGTACTTTTTACGCTATTATTGAAAAACAAAAGTGTAATTTTCATTTTTGCGAAACCATAACTTGTTCATTTTATAAAACAACTCTCTGTACTGTTTCCTCCGTATCTTATTATTCTTGTCAGACTCATCAGTTGACAGGCCGTCCCATTAAATTTAGTAGTTGACATGAGATATTGTTCTCAAACAATATCTAGAAACTTTTGGTAAACTTAGCAGATATGTCATCGACCCTTGTATCTTGTGATGGAGGATTAGATGTTCATTTATGTATGATTTAGTATGTATTAGAAACTAAGTAGGTGATCTGCGTGAGTTTGTATGCTTTATAAATACTGATAGCTTCGATTTTATTATTTTGGTTGTTCAGACTAGTATAAAAACCGTCTTGTAGCGGACGTGGGGATCAGCCCGGTGGCGCTAGTATCGCTCGTAAGTTGTGACTCGGTCTTGATCGGTGTTTCAAGTGCCCTGTGCGTGTGTGTGTGAGTGTGCCGGTGTAGTGATCGGTTCCCGTTTGCGGGTGTGTTTTGGTGGATCACACCACCAATCCGTCGCCTGCGAGGGGGTCCTGGTGCGCTGCGCCGCGCGCTCCCCACGTGACGACTGAAGCGTCGCCCCAGTCCTGGTGGTCGTGACGGCGGGGTGATCTCCGTATTGCCGTGCCGCCCGACATCACCGAGGAGCCGGACCAGGTAAGCAAGAGACACTCCCTTATTATTTCGGTAGTTTAACGGGCGGGTGTCTCAGCCTGATAGCGACTGCCCGCTATTATTTATTTTAAATAATAGACGTGCATTGCGCGCCAATAGTGCCTGGCCACCAGTGTCCTGTCTTCCCCCCTGTCCTTCGGGACCAGGGGGTGCCAATAGCCCTAAGCTAACCGCTTAGTAGTAGGCTAGAATTAAGTGTATAGTTTAGTTTTAATTTTTCTTTTTCTTTATTTTCAAAATTTTCTTCTACCCTCCATTTTTAAATTTCATAACTACCTTCCTTTTGTATCATATTTTTTCATTTCATTTTTATTAATTTAATTCAGATTTTATTTTAGTAGGTAGTTATGATTCCTACACTTATTTTTATTTTTAACTTTAATTTTAGTCATAGCTTTACTTAGTTTTACCCACAACTACCATGGCGGGGAAATTGCCGTCGGGAGTGTCCCTCCCGACTATTAACACCCCTGGCCCGTCCCGTAGGGGACGTGATGACGGCTCGGCCTCGTTTGCCGGCCGCCAGTCTGACCTCATTAGGTCTCATTCGGACACACACTTGGGTGTGTCCTTAGTACCTGGCCCTTCTTCCGGGGCCCCGGACACGCCGGCGATCGGTTCGGGGGAAACTAGGTTTCCCTTACCGGCCGATCTGTCGGGCGGCCCGCGGCGCCGGAAGAGGAAAGCCAGAGTACTTCAGATCTCGGGCTCGGGTTCCTCCCCAGAGGAGGAACCGGACAAGGCAACCCGTATCGGGCCCTCCTCCAGATCTCTGGAGGAGCTCGACCTCCTCAGACCTTACAGGCTGGCGGAGGACTCGGATATAACCGAGTACGAGACGGGTGATGCCGAGGGCGAAGGGGATGACTCCTCTTCTTCCTCCACTTCCTCCTCTTCGGAGGGGGAGGAGGGGGAGGTGATGCCCTCACCAACTGCCACAGCTCGCTCTCCACCCACGGGTGGTAGGGCGATACTTGTCCCCGAGGATGTGACCCAGATCTCCTCGATCGGGGACGAGACAGGGAGGACCCCGCTGACCCGAGGGTCGGGGGGTCCCCTGGACTCGACGCGTTACGCGGACCTCCCTGACGCTACCCCTCGGGGGGTGAGCGAGAGAGGTACCCCGCTATCGGGGGGGACTGGGTCAACAATGAAACTGACCACCTCCCCGCCGAGGGATCCCCGGGCGCGCCCGGGACCCTCGGCGGGTCGAGACACGCTGGCCTTATTAAGGCCAGCCTTTACTCACGATCCGCAGAGGGAATGGCCACCCCTGGGCACGCCTAGGGCGCCGCCTCCCTCTGCGGGAATACAATTGAGGCCCTTAACGGGTCCCTCTCGGATCGGCCCACCCTCTCACCCCACTTCTGGACAGAGGGCGGCCGTATCCCTGACCCCAGCTCGCCCGCCTCCCGGCCACCCGGGGGCGGCTTCTTTGCCCGGCCCCACAGGGGTGAGGCCTACTCCAGGCCCTTCTGGGACTGGACCCACACCCGGCCCGTCAGGGGCCCAGGCAGGTACGAACGGCGTACGTGCGAACCAGGCATCCACCGGCGGAGGGGCGGGGAGACACAAGCGTCCCCCACCGATCAATGTCGAGCACCTGCCCAATTGGACTCGCCACTTGGCGATCCTGAAGGACAGGCTCGGCAGGGCTCCGCCGGTGAAAGCCCTGCAGAAGGGTTTCCGTTTCGCTCCGGACACGGAGTCCGAATTCCGGCTGGTCCAAGCCTATCTGGTCGAGGCCTCGGCTGTGGACACCTCAATTCAGTGGCACTGTTATTCACTTGCCACTGAGGTCCCGTCCAAGGTCTCGATCAGGGGCCTTCCGGCGGACACTGACCCGGCGGAAATAGTCCGCGAATTCACCCAGTTGGGGTTCCCGGCCACGTACGCGAAGTACATACCGGGGAGGGGTGGTCGAAGGGGCGGAGTGTTCTTCGCCAAGTTCGACCACCTCACTAAAGACGACCTTGCCAGGTTGTACCAGGTGGAGGAACTCCTCTGCCTGCCTGGTGTGGCAGTGAGGACGTGGAGACCGGTCGGAGGCCCTTCGCAGTGTCACCGCTGCCAGGCCTTCGGCCACTCCTCCTCGAACTGCCACAGAGCGGTCCGCTGTGTGCGATGTGCGGGTGAGCACATCATAGCGGACTGCCCAAGGGCAAGGGAGGACACCCCTACCTGCGCCAATTGCGGTGGGACACACGCGGCAAGCAGCCGCCAGTGCCCCGTGTACCGCAAGAAGGCCAGGGCTATGGGTGTACCTCCCCCAGCGTCTGCCCCGGTACGCGCCGGTGTCCCCAGCAGGGTGAACATCAACCTGCCTGGGCCCCAAAGGCCCCAACAACCCCAAACCCTGACAACGGGGGGCAAAGGGAAGGGAAAGGGAAAGTCTTCCCACCCCGTCCTCCCCAAGCCCCCACCAGCCACGGTTAATACGGTTGAGGCAGCAGCCTCGGCCCCCAACCTTATGGCAGAGGCCAATCTGCCACACCCTGTTGCTTCTGGTTCCTCTTCAAATAAGAGGAACCAGAAGAAAAAGAAGAAAAAAAAAAAAGAAGAAGAAGAAGGCTGCGGCTGTTCAACCGCAACCCTCAATCGAGCCCCCGGTTCCGGCTATGGCCCTAGTGACCCCTCCGAATACGGTCGTGGCTCAGAATCCGACCTCCCAGCCTGGGGAAACCGTCCCAGGCTCACAAACTGGCCGTCCGTCACAAACGACGAAACAAAAGAAGAAGAAGAATAAGAAAGGGAAGGGTGGATCGGGGAATGCCCCTGGGACCACGACGGAGCCCGTCCCAGTACCCGTTTCTCAGCCCTCCCTCATGGAGGTAGTCGAAGATGAACCCTCGACTTCTGCGCCTGTGGGGCAACCTACGGGGGCAGCTCCGACCACATCAAATGTTACTGCACCAATGGTGGGAGGACTGCCTCTCCCGCCACCCCTTCCACGGCGCCAGCGGCGCGGTGAGCAGTCGCCTCAAGAGGCGGCCTTGTTCGCCGCAATGCTGCTGGAGTCGTGGAACAGATTGTCGCTGGCGGTGACTGCGGTCCTCCAGGACATTGCCTCCGGGAACAGTCCCGGAGACGCAATCTGGTCGGGGCTACTTCAGTTCTATCGGGGTTCCAATTATGACCAACAATCTTAAGGTCATATATTGTAACCCCGGTGGGATTAAGCCCCACAGGCAAGAGCTGATCACTCTCCTCCAGGAGTATCGACCTCATGTCATGCTCCTGGGGGAGACCAAGCTTGCACCTCGGGACAGATTCCTGATCCCCAACTATCATGTCTACCGTCGCGACGAGATCTCTCCGGCTTCCGGGTATTCGTTCAGGGGCACTGCGGCGCTCGTCCGGAGAGACGTAGTACATGATGAGTTGGACAGGCTCGCCTTTACTCAGATCAGAACGGTCGGGGTGAGGGTGGGCCTGCCGGGGGGGGATATTAGGATTTATTCCGCATATTGCCCCCCGGAGGGTGGAATCTGCCTCGAGGACTTACGTCACGTCCTGGAGCACGACCGGTCCCCCGTGATGGTGGTCGGGGACCTCAACGCGAAACATACCGCGTGGGGTTCCCGGCTGGTATCGCAAGCGGGGCGCCGGTTGTATTGTGACTCCGATGATGGGGACTATTGTGTGGTCGGCCCCAGTGAACCAACGCACGTTCCGACGAATCCGGCCTGCAGGCCGGACGTATTGGACGTGTGCGTTCACAAGGGGCTACGGCATCCTCTAACTATAGAGGTGCTGTACGACTTGAGCACCGTACACCTTCCGGTGCTGGTCACACTGGACGTGAGCGGTGCTCATGTCGAGGCCGCCCCCCGGAGGACGAGGGTCGACTGGGAGACTTTTACTAGCCTCCTGGCCGACCAGTCACAGCTCCGGGACACAAGCAACGCCATGCCTGACCCGATCGCCCCTGGCGGGATCGATGAGTCGGCCGAACGGCTCATCGGCTCCATTAAGGGGGCGATCGCTAATTCGGTGACCGTATTGCCCAGCGGAGGGTTCAAAGGCGGCCTCCCGGCGCGTCTTCAGGCGCTCATCCGCCGGAAGAGGTCGCTCAGGAGGCTCTGGGCAAGAACTCGTTGCCCAGATGTCAAGCGCGAGCTGAACAAGCTGGAGGAGAGTTTGTCGGCACAAGTCAAGTCCTTCCGAGGCTACGCCTGGGAGGACAGGATAGAGCAGTGCAGGGACGATTTTACCGCCACGTCCCTGCACAGACTTTGCCGACAGCTCTCCAACAAGCGTTCCCCTGTCTGTCCGCTAGTGGACGAGCAGGGGAACCGATGCTACTCGGCCCAGGCTCGCGCTGAAATCCTGGCCGCTTCGCTGGAGCGGCAGTTTACACCTAATGACCCTGCACCTACTGAGGCGGCTTTTCATCAGACGGTGTACCAGAGTGCGGAGGAGATCATGTCCTCTCCGGTGCCACTCTTGGGTGACGATGCACTCATCACGCCCGAGGAGATCCGCGAGGTCATCAAGTCCCTCAACAAGCGGAAGGCCCCGGGAGAGGATGACATTCCTCCCTTGGCCCTCAGCCATTTGCCGGGAATAGTCGTGGCAGAAATGGCGCGGCTATTCAACGGCATACTGGCCACTGGACACTTCCCTGGGATTTGGAAATTGGGCAAGGTAATTGCCTTGCCCAAGCCCGGCAAGGATAGGCGCCGGCCGTCCAGTTACAGACCGATTACGTTGTTGTCGCACGTGGGCAAGTTGTTCGAGCGGCTGCTCCTGAGGAGGATGTCACCGTACATCCACCTCAGACCCGAACAATTCGGGTTTAGAGCCGGCCACTCGACGACTCTTCAGTTGGCCCGGGTCCTGCACCACTTGGCGGACTGCCGTAACTCAAACCAGTACACGGTCGGAGTATTTCTCGATATCGAGAAGGCCTTCGACCGGGTCTGGCACGAGGGGCTGGTCCACAAGTTGCGGGAAACGGGCCTGCCGTTGGCCTACGTGCGACTCATCGGGTCTTATCTGGACGGTCGCTCCTTCTATGTCGCGGTCGAGGGCCAAAGATCGTCGGTACGCCCGATCTCGGCCGGAGTCCCGCAGGGAAGTGTCCTGTCTCCGATCCTCTACGCACTGTACACCAACGACATTCCCACACTTGAGGGGCGCCTCCGCGAGTGGGAAACTGACGTGATGTTGGCGCTGTTTGCCGACGACAGCGCCTACCTCGCGTCTTCCAAGCTTCTCAATGCCGCCTTTGTTAGGATGCAAAGGGTCTTGGATGTGCTGCCCCAGTGGTTGGACCGATGGAGAGTGGCGGTCAACGTGGATAAGACCGCCGCAATACTCTTCGGTCCACCCCGCAATACGGCCATCAAGAGGAGGCTCAGTCTCCGCGGAACCGAACTCGGGCTTCAGCCCCACATTAGGTATCTGGGAGTCGTGATCGACCGCCGGCTGACCATGACCAGGCATGTCAATCGTTTGACTGGCCTGGCCAGGGCGGCCAGCTTTTTGTTGCGGCCGATTCTCGCTTCCAGTTTGCCGGTGGGGACGAAGCTCGCTGTCTATAAGACGTACGTTCGTTCCCGCTTGACATACGCAGCGGGTGCCTGGTACCAACTTCTCTCGACCGCGTTGAGAGAACGGCTCCAGGTACCCCAAAATCTGGCCCTCCGTACCATAGCCGGAGCAGTCTATTACGTCAGGAATGACGTAATAGCCCGGGACCTCGAGGTGGAGTCCATTAAGGAGTTCGTCGAGAGGCTCGCTCGGAATATGTTCGAGCGGGCTGATCACGGACCCCACGTCCACCTCCAAGGGATAGCTCCGCTGCACGCCCGGCCACCTGACGGCCGTGCGTTGCAGCGTGAGCTCCTCGGTCCCCCGACTTTGGTCGGAAATACGTAGGTCAGCAAGCGGGTCGCGGGAAGGGACTACGAGTGCCCCCCGCGGAGCTGACCCTCCTACATCGTCCACGCACCACGTATTCTTACTCCCCCTTCAGGGGCATGTCCCCCTCAGGGACCCCCCACACTAGTGGGGTTTCACTTCCTCCTTAGGAGGCTTTAGTCCCCCTCAGGGACCACCCCTCTACTAGAGGGTTACCTAGGGGGTGTTAGTTAGTTAAGCTTTAATGTAATGTAGTTAGTAGAATTATGTTTTATAGAATTATGTTACAGTATTTATATCTAAGCTAAATTTGGTACTAGACGTCCCCGCCAAGGACGCATGGCTGATGTACTGCCTCCCCTCTTTACCCTTCTTTCTCTTTGTACCCTATCGCTTTTCGTCTTCTTTCCTTTTCATTCTCTGCTAGAGTTGAGCTGGGACTGACGTCCCCTGGAACGAGACGGGGGATAATTTTGAATCTCGCCTTCTCGTTCCTAAACAGTCCCAGCTCCTCGTACTACATCTTTTCTTTTTCTTTTCTTCTTTCCCCCCCCATCTTCATCTTTTGTAAATAGTGTGTGTGTGTGCGTTGTCATTTATAATTAATTAATTTAAGTTTAGTTGTAAATAGTAAATAATATATATTGTAAATAGACTATGTAATAATATAAAAAAAAAAAAAAAAAAAAAAAAAAAAAAAAAAAAAAAAAAAGCAAAAATAACTTACTTGTTCCCTACAAGAGGGAGAAGAAAGAAGAGGAGGGGGGACGTCGCGCCGGCCAGCGTCTATGGCCGGGAATCAAAAAGGCATTTGTCAATGCCGTAGAATGTTGTAGCCGTGTATCGGCTTTGTCTGTGACTGGCTTTCGGTGGCCGGCTAAAGGGCCTGCTATATCATTCCGATTACCCCCGCCTCGTAAGGCGGGCAGTGTTACGTTCGGGCAGCGGGGGATTTCCCCGACGCCCATGCCGTGTCCCTCTTCGAGGGCCACGTTGACCCGCTTCATCACGTGGGGATCATTTGTCGGTTGTCGTTCGTACGGATAGGACCTCTGTGTCCTTATATTTCCTTTTTTTAATTAAGTCCATTTCTGATTCCTAAAAATACAATTATAAAGGATGGGTATGTTTTTACAAGCTTTCTATTCACTTGCACTGGATGTAACTGTGTAGCTACTGAGGTACTAATGTACAGTAAGCGGTCGAAATAAATGCACATCGACATTTGGGAAGAGAGCGACAGAGAGGTTATATGTGACAGAGTTAGCGCTCTATTTAATAGAAATTAAGAACTGCTCTCATTCTAAAAGCGATGTGCATTTATTTTGCCGCTTCCTGTTCTTACGTAAGTTCGGGTGGCATCTTGTGAATAAAATATGACAAACTTCCCGGTTTCCGATTGAGCTGACATTTTGTACGCAGATGTATATCGCGTGGCAATGCAATAATATGACAAAATGACGCTGATCTGATAATGGATTCAGAAGGTGGTCATAGGAACTCTTGTGAACAATAACAATTGTTGAATTTCAATGTTTAAATAAATTCCCTTAAATGTATTTTTTTTATTAGACCCAAAAATATCACATTTCCATTTAAATAAATTATTCTAAGTTTAAGTTTTGTGCTACTCTATACATCTACATCTAAATTCGAAATTAGCATCTCAAACAGAAGTCGAAACACCGAACTAACTAGCCTAGCTTTGAAACTACGAACTTGGTCAAATATTAAGGATTTGTATTAATTATTTTGGCGCAAACTTAACCGCATTCTGCTTTATTATGAAGTAGTTGATCCGCACAACTCCGTCTGCGTCACAAACGGATATAATATCTAAGGATATAATATATAATATAATATCTACGTTACTAGTATAAGTGACAAAACGCAATTATACTGGAGAGCCATTTGAATGTTCTATACTTTGTAACTTTCCTGGAACAAATACCAATTTAGTAGGTTCTCTGAAAATACTTAATTGGAATTTTAAAATAAATACTTCAGGATACAAAGATTAGGCAATTATAACATATATATCTGAGTGTGCGGAGAGATTTCAGCTCTCTGTGCATTCTGTACCGTTTGGTCCATGGGGAATGCTCCGAGGAAATCTTCGAGATGATCCCTTCATCTCCCTTTTACCATCGTACCACACGCCGCAGGGGCAAGGTTCACCACCTTCACTTGGAACTGCTGCGATCTTCCACGGTTCGCTTCAGAAGATCATTTTTGCCCCGTACCATTCCGATTTGGAATGGACTCCCATCCGCGGTGTTCCCGGAGCGCTATGACATGTCCCGCTTTAAACGAGGCTTAAGAAAAGTCCTGTATCGGTAGGCGATAGATAACAGCCCCTCATTGCCCTGGCATTGCAGAGGTTCATGAGCGACGGTGACCGCTTATCATCAGGTGGGCCGCGTTTATCTATCACGCAATAAAAAAAAACTATTTGTGGAAGAAAACGGTTTTCGTCATTTTGTTGGTAATACCAGTATATGTAGGACTCATCGACATAGCTAGATAATAGAAGAAAGCTGTTTTTGAGATTATCGTGTTCAAACAAACAACTCTTCAACTTTATAACATTATATGTATAGACGAAAACTTACAATCCTTTTGTGAAGAAGACGAAGTTGTGTTCAGCATTCTTTTAACAAAATTAAATGTCAACACATTTTAGACACGTAAATCCACATTACTAGAATTCTTGTAGAAAAAGCAAACGTTACTATAAAATTAATAGAGTGTGTTAAGGTAAATATAATATCTAAGTACATAATAGAATGTAAATAATTGAAAATTGTTGACAATTAATTCACGAGCCCTATCCGAAGGGTGCCTGAGGCCAAGTACTGAGGTAATTGTGTTATCTATTTATTTACTAACTGGGTGCGTTCACACTGACGGTAAATTTTACAGGCTTTATATTAACTTGCACTGGATGTAACTATGTAAGTTCGGGTGGAATCTTGCAAGCTAAAACAAACTTCCCGGTTTCCGATTTCGCTGACATTTTGCACGTAAATATAAATCATGTGACAATGCAATAATGCGATAAAATGGCGCTGATTTGATGATGGATTCGGAAGGTTATACATAAGAACTCTTTTGCTAAACATAATAGACCTGTCATGTTTGAGCTCGTTTTACCTGTATTAGGTAGTACTGTACCTATTCCTATAAGATATTCACGATTTTAAAAGTTTTCTTTAAAATAAATTACATATTTTGTTATAAACTTATTGAGACACTCGCGGTTTTCTATAATACTTTCATGCATTTTGAACGGGTTCTTACCACGATATTTAATTAATTGAGTTGTCTCGATATTTCAAAGTTGTTGCAAACGTGATCACGAGAAGACTGGATACTGCGGGTCGATTTAAGAGCAAACAAATCTGTCTACCCTCTTTCTCGTTCGGGTAGAGGTGGATCATGACGTTTGCAACAACGTTGAAATATCGAGACAACTCAATTTATTAAATATCGTGATAAGAACCCGTTGAAAATGCATGAAAAAATTACATTTGTGTTTTGTTCCTATCATTTTTACGTCTATCTTCTATTTGATCGAAGATTGTTTTTATAAGATTAAGTAAAGTTATTAACTCCTCCGAGATAAATAATTAGGGTTCCACAATTAAAACCTCAACACAGGTAATAAAGATTTAGCAACACCCTCATTCGGTGACCTTTTCCAAATTTAGCGTACGGTCAGGACCCAAGACGATCATTTTCAATGTTTATGTCGTGTTCGTATTGAGCTGTGATTTAATCTGCGGTTATTTTATTGTTATTGCTTGACAGATATATGAAGGTGAATAAAAATGGTGAAGGATAACTGTAATGTTAGAACCTATTACTGCCCACTGCTGGGCTCAGGTTTCCTCAGAAGAGGGAAGGAAAACATCGTGAACCTGCATATTGGAGAAGGATTCTAAAAGTCCTTCAAAGATATGTGAAGTCCACACTTTGCATTGGGTAAGCGTGGTGGACCATGCCTATTCCCTCTTCTGAAGAGACCTGAGTCCAGCAGTGGGCAGTTATGGGTTGGTACAGATAAATGACCTTACGACCGATAGCTGAATGGCGAGAGATGTCTATGTAAAAGTTGTTTCTGGATCTCACTTTCAGTACGGTTAGAAGACCAGCAACTATTCTACTAAAATCTGTTAAAATATATATATAAGAATTACCTTTGTACAATAAGGCTCACGGACCACCTGGAACCTTTGGGCTTGCGAAGAGACTTCGGGTCTCTTTGCATATTGTACAGGCTGTTCCACGGAGAGTGCTCGGAGGAATTGTTCGAGATGATACCGACATCTCCCTTCTATCATCGCACCACCCGTCGTCGAGGTGGAGTTCACCCCTATTATTTGGAACCACCGCGGTCATCCACGGTCCGTTTCAAGAATACTTTTTTGCCACGCACCATCCGGCTATGGAATGAGCTCCCCTCTTCGGTGTTTCCCGAGCGCTATGACTTGTCCTTCTTCAAACGAGGCTTGAAGAGAGTCCTTAAGGGTAGGCCGTAGGTAGCGGCCCCGCAATGTCTTCTGGCAATGCAGAGGTCCATGAGCGACGGTAACCGCTTACGATCAGGTGAGCCGTTAGCTCGTCTGCCTACGTGGCAATAAAAAAAAAAATAAAAAAATAATAATTATTTAAAGTCGCGTTTGGCTCGCCAACTTCCACTGCACGGAAATGACAATTGGTAGGCCAACTGTCAAATGGTGTTTCACATAGTTTCAATGCACACAAAACCCCCGTTTACATGTCGGCCGTCACCGTCATTTGTTTTTTACGTGTGTTGTGCACTTAAACTTCATAATACAACACAGTTACACTTATAATTTATTTTAAAGTAAACTTAACATTTTGTACAACACAATGTAGTTTTAAAACTTGAATCGCATTAGTAAAAACAAGTCTAGTGTTAGACTTGGACGGAACAATTGAATTAGGCTCGACTCTTAATAGGACTCAGGCGTTCGTACAGTCAAGTTGTACAATGTTTTAATGTGAAATTTTTGTTTAAATATTAAAAGGTAGAAATTAGGAGTTTTGGAACGAAGTTCCTTATCGCGCATTGTGAAAGAGGGCTAGACGGAAAAAAATCTTACGAAAAGTTGTCACGACACTTTTTTTTGTTTTAGATGATTATCGCTAGATGGCGCTGTGATCAAAATCTTTTAAAACACGTTCTTTATTTGTTGTAGGTGATTATCGCTAGATGGCACTGTGATCAAAATCTTTTAAAACACGTTACTTATCGCGCGTTACGTTAGGAAAAAAATATAAGATATCTTTTAATCGAAAGGAACTTCGTTCTATTCGGGTGTCCCATGACGCCTCTCAAGTTTTTGTTTTAGTTTTTTAGGTATTTTTAGTGTTACTGTGTAATTTAATTTACGTCACTTAGAGAAGAAAATGAGTTTAATTACGATACTCAAAATTCATCAGCGTTTCTCAATCTAGGTATATTATGCATGTAGTTAATTGAATTAATGAATACTTTTATTTCTCTCACAATAAAATCATGATTAACAGAAGTAAAAATAAAATAGTACACAATAATGCTAACATAAGATAGTGTAGGAGACTGGTGTCCTAGCTAGGTTAGACCTGTGTTAAGGATCACCAGGCTTCCACCCCTCAAATAGACAAGTCAAACTTATGTACTAACTATTAATAGTCTAGGCAATATTACAACATATTTTCTAATTCTAAACGAAGATAAACAAATGGTAAGAGAAGCAGTATAACATATGGAAATAAATATGCAAAAATGTGTGTATGTGTAGTGTGTGATTGTGTATGTATGTGTGTTATGAAAAATTACAATATAAATATTTCTCTTGAGTCTTGGTAAGTGACTTTGTTTTATACTATGTAGTAGTTATGTTGCAAATGTTGTGAAAATCTCCCCGAAAATTAAAAGTAAACGATGCAGATCTTTAGTGTTGTTTGACTCCCATTCTGACATTTAATAAAAAAACGATTGTCACAAAATTACTATTTTTTTTATTTCTATTGCTATGACGATAAAGCAAGGTACGTACGATTTGTTCTTCATTGAAGGTTTAAAGGAATTTATCTGACATTGCAGAGGTCCATGAGCGACGGTAACTACACACGATCAGGGGGCTCCTAGTTCATCTGCCTACTTTTTTTTTTATTGCCACGCAGGCAGACGAACTAACGGCCCACCTGATCGTAAGCGGTTACCGTCGTTCATGGACCTCTGCATTGCCAGAAGACATTGCGGGGCTGCTACCTACGGCCTACCCTTAAGGACTCTCTTCAAGCCTCGTTTGAAGAAGGACAAGTCATAGCGCTCGCTTTTTTTCGACAATAAAAAAGTCTGTACCTTACTTACTCAAGCTATAAAATACCAAATTATAGCATAAATATGTATGATAATATCATACGTAATCACGTTATGTTTTCCAGTTCAACGTCTAAAAGAATATCTAAAGAAAATAATACGACAAAAAAATGTAAGAGCACGGCCGCTTTGTAATTTGATTCTTTTGGATTTCTTTTTGAATTTGTTACGAAGACAAAGCTAAATAATATTATGTTTTCTCGTATTTCTTACGTACGTTTTACTGTATAATACCTACTTGTAATTTTGGTACCTTCGAGAAAATTTATTTCGAAAATTACTCAAGATTTTTCATTCTAATTAGTTCAGTTTTTTTGTCATGTAGGCAGATGAGCTAACAGCTCTGTAACATTCCATTACTGCCCACTGCTGAGCTCAGGTCTCCTCCGAAGATGGGTTAGGCAACAGCTCACCCGATCTTAAATGAGTACCGTCGCACACCTTTGCAATGTCGAGGGACACTGCCTACCCACTACCTACGGCGGTAAACCTATCGACCAGAGAAATAGATTTAAAAATATGTCTAATACTCGAAACCATATGACATGTCTCTCTTCAAACGAGGATTAAGAAAAGTCCTGTATGGGTAGGTGAACGGCCCCTCATTGCCCTGGGATGCAGAGGTTCATGAGCGACGGTAACTGCTTACGATTAGGTGGGCCGTTTTCTCGTCTGCATACAAAGCAATAAATAACTTCTACGGTACACCAGCAATAGTTTTCAGTTTACCGTTTTTTGAAAAAAAAACTTGAGAGGTGTCAAGGGACACCCGGATGGAATGAAGTTCCTTTCGATTAATTAGTGAGGGAATTGTAATATTTTTTTTTTAAGTTCTTATAAAAGAGAGAGAGAGAGAGAGAGACAGACGTTTTAAACTAACTAATTATTATAACTTAAATAAAATATTTTGATCACAGCGCCATCTAGCATTAATCATATAAAACAAAAAAAGTGTCGTGACAACTTTTTCATAAGAATTTCCGTCTAGCCCCCTTTCGATAACGCGCGATAAGGAACTTCGTTCCAATACCTTTTCGAATTGAGTCCCTCTAGTTTTAGATGTACCTACTACAATACTTTTGTACGGGACATTACACACAACAGCGACAAATCGTAATGTAATTGAATATGTGTGAACTAGTTCATTGTTATACTGATTTATAGTAAGATGAGTTAAATTGGGTGACGACACTAGGAAGTGCTAAACGGGAAGAACGAATGTTCCAATTATATCTTAGTTTTTAAATGGGTAGAAACAGGAAGACGACATTTACAATTCTGTTCTTTAAACGGGTAAATTGACGTGGAGCTGAGTTTTCGGAAACGGAAATTCTTATGAAAAAGTTGTCACGACACTTTTTTTGTTTTAGATGATTATCGCTAGATGGCGCTGTGATTAAAATCTTTTAAAACAATTCCTTATTTTGTTTTACATGATTAATGCTAGATGGCACTGTGATCAAAATATTTTATAAAACAATTCCTTATCTCATTATCTCTCTCTCTCTTCTATTCTCTCTCTTCTATTCTCTCTTCTAATAGAAGAGAGAGAGAGAGACAGACGTTTAAAACTAACTAATTATTATAACTTAAAAAATAAAATTTTATTACAATTCCCTCACTAATTAATCGAAAGGAACTTCGTCCCATCCGGGTGTCCCTTGACCTTCTCAAGTTTTGTACTACTAGCTCTGCAATCTGGTCGAAAAACTTTTGTCCAAAAAACCTACTAAATAATGCATTACATAGTGTCCGAGAAATATACTTCATTGAAAACGACAACAAACTACACGCCGCTACAATTACAATTATCATATTTTATTGCTAAATTAACTGCAACTTCGTCTGCGTCACAAAGCGCTAAAAAATTTTCATCACAAACGTCTAAAACTAAATGTGTTTCTTTACTATAATATGCACATATGAGACATAGATATAGACATAGGTCCTTTTTTGGTAAAAATAGTAAAGACCTAAATAATGTAATAGTAAAAACATAAATCAACAATACGACAGATGTTGTCGTTGAAGGTTACAATTAGTAATGACGTGTATACCTGTAATAGGTACTCATATAAGACCCTATGTTTTAATAATACTAAGTATAATTGTGTATATATGTTTACTGTTGGTGTATCAAATAAATAAATAAAAATAAATAAATCAACAATACGATACATAAAGGTACCTGAACTATGTCTTCAATCAATATCTACCAAAAAGCGGCATCAAAATCCATTGCGTAAATTTAAAGGTTTAAGAATAGATATAGACATAAATCGTGAAGCGGCATCAAATAAAACATAAACACGACTTGAGTATCTCCTCCTTTTTGGAAGTCGGTCAAAAAGCAGACTAGACTATAGCGGTATATGAACCACCTGTACCAACCCATTACTGCCCACTGCTGGGCTCAGGTCTCCTCAGAAGAGGGATTAGGCATAGTCCACCACGTTTGCCTAGTGCGGATTGGGGACTTCACATATCTTCCAAGGATTTTAAAACTCTTTTCCGACATACAGGTTTCCTCACGATGTTTTCCTTCACCGTTTTTAGCCAGTGGTGTTGTGAAAAATTGCACATAAATCTTTTTCACATTTAGATTTACAGGTACAAGCCGGCCGGATTTGAACCCGCGACCTCCAGTACGGAAGGGCGCGCTTCGACCACTCGGCCACCACGACTGCCATATGAACCACAACTTCAAGAATTATTCATAAAGTAGACTTCCCTTTTTTTTTTTTTTTAGTTGGAGGAAATTTAGTGGGAGTTGAAGCGCACTAAAACCTCCAACCGCTCACACTCAGCGTCCGAACCCCGGCTGAGGCCAGAACCCAGCACGGGGTTATGAGGGACGGCGCGACGCGTTACGCCATCGGCACTCTTTCCCGTCGCTCCGTCCCCGGACGCCGAACCGGTAGCCGCCGGCGAATACGGCCACCGGCTCTCTCGGTCGGCGGGCTTTCCGAAGCCCGCCAAGATGGGACCGCGTGTCACCCTCCCACGGAATACCCCGCTGGGTCAGAACCAGCGTGGGTCGGGGAGTACGCGGTCTACCATCCCCCGGTTGCTCTGACGTAAGGGCGTGCTGAGCGAGACACGGCACCTTCTTGGGTCCCCGCTCGCACTCGCATGCGTTGGGGACCCGAAACTCTTAGGGGGCCAGAATCCGGGCCAGACCCCGGTCCCGACCCCCTGCTCGACGGCGGCGGGTTTCTGCGTAGAGAGAAGAGCTTTCTCTCACACGCCCCGCCGCCTGCTTCTGCGAGATGGTGGACTCGCAAAAGTCGAGCATCGCCTTCCAGGACTCGTCGCTCTCGAGCATCGACGCCACGACGCCCGGGAGCGACAAGTCCGGTCCTATTTGCATGACCAGGACACAACGCTGCCGCTCCCAAGCGGGGAAGTAGACTTCCCTACTGTAAGATTTATAAAACACTTCGAATAGAATTAAATATTCAGATGCTTAAGAAATGTAAGCATAATAATCTGAGTATAACCAAAGCAATGTTTTTTTTTTTTTTTTTTCGCATTATCTTTCAAAGTGAATGTGTAATGTCGGACGTAGTCTATGTATACGTAATAAAGTAAATTACTTTCAACGATTTTAACTCTAGTGTTATTTTATTCGTATAGTCGGTGAGCTGGTGATGTGTTTGTTAAAGCTTTTTTGTGAGTGTGGTGTGTCGTGATGTGAGTTCGAGTTCCAGTGGTACTACCCAGAAGCGAACGAGAAAGAGGGTAGACAGATTTGTTTGCTCTTAAATCGATCCGCAGTATCCAGTCTTCTCGTGATCATTACGTTTGCAACTGCAAATATCGAGACAACTCAATTAATTAAATATCGTGGTAAGAACCCGTTGAAAATGCATGAAAGTAATAGGAAAAGTACTTTTATGTTACAAGAAAATAAATTTAAGTAGAAGCATGTATGATAGTTTCATGGTAATTTTCTCAAGAAAAAAACTGGTTCACCATCAACAATATAAGATAATGAATCCAACAGATTATCTACAATAGTAACACTAGTAAGACAAATTCAAAAAAATTCAAAATTCATTTATTCTGAACATCAGTTCAGAAATGGTCTCCGACTCAGCATGTGTCGTCGGAGCGTCGATCATAATAAACGACGTCCGCGACGCTGGTATTCTGTCGGTACCACGCTGAGTGACGTTCACATTACAATTACAATTCTACAAATACTTAATTACAATTTATTAATTACAATTCATTAAATTAAAAACTTTACACAGAGTGCTGCAGTACTAAGCACATCAAATAAAGACAAATAAAAAAAATAAATAAATTATAATAAAAAAAAAATAAAAAAATGACAATAATAACAATAATTCAGCATTAAATAAAACATAAAAACAATAATAAAATTTTAAATCTAAATATTTGACCATAAAAAAGTAGTAAACTGTATCGTGTCACCACAACAATAATTGATACACCACTATAAAATCGATATTTCACATCGTCTACCCTCAAAAGTCACTTGATGCTCCAAAAGATATTTTTTTAATTTTGCTCTAAAAGATTCGACTGTTAACGTATTACGAATTGGTGGAGGTATATTGTTCCAACATTTAGTTGCAACGTAACGAAAAGAGCCTCTAAACGCAGCTGAACCATGACGATGAGTAGCTAGCACTTGGGAACACTGGCGTCGACCACCCATACAATCCCCTCCCAGGAATTTAATCTTAGCATACAAGTAGGTGGGTTTTTGCAACCTAATAACTCCATATAATAAGCAAGCCAGATGTAGTTTACGGCGAAGATTTAATCTTAACATTTTACTTTGATTTAAATATGGAGTGACATGACTTCTGGGAGGCAAATTGAAGCAAAACCGAACGCAAGCATTCTGAACCCTTTGTATCAACGAGGCAGTGGATGCCAACAGTCGAGGACCGTAGACCACATCCGCATAATTCAACTTAGAAAGTACCAATGTTTCCACTAGTTGAATTCTAAGTTCTTCACTCAAGTACTCTCGCACTTTATAAAGCACCTTGAGACGATAAAAGCAATTACGCACCGCACTGACAATGTGCCTAGTAAATCTGAGTTCTGAATCCAACTCCAAGCCCAGATTACGTGCCTCATACACTCTCTCTATAGATACGTTGCCTATCTTGAGATCCAACAAAGCAGCTGGCGGTAATTTGGAGACCTGTACTTTACTGCCAAACACAATAAACTTAGTCTTACTTGGATTAAGCATAAGCGAATTGTGATTAGACCAAGCAGCCACTCTATTTAGATCCTCAGAAATAAGTTGTACAGCCCTAGCAAAATCACTTTTAGTAAAAGACATATACAGTTGCAGGTCATCAGCGTATAAGTGATACCTACAGTGTTGTATCTTCCTTATTATATCCGCTGTAAAAATTATAAACAGCAATGGTCCTAAAACTGATCCCTGCGGAACACCTCTGTCTGTTCGAGCTTTTGCCGAGCGCACAACTCCCTCATCACGCGTCATTTCGACTATCTGGGAGCGGTTTGTAAGATAACTTTTAAACCATTCCAGTGTATCATCCTCGAAACCATAGTAGTGAAGCTTAGACAGTGTTTTACAAAAAAAAAAATCGCTAATGTTAGCCATATTCATCAAAAACGAGCAAAGTAAATATTTTTTTTACTTAGATTTTAGTTTATGATATTTTTAAACTCTTATGTAGTTTTAGTAAAACATATAAGCACAGATTACTTATCAGTTAATATTGTTTATTGAAATAAAACATAGATTAACTTTTACATGAATATTTTCAGTTCACCATTTGTGAACCAATTTATTCTATTCAAGAATTTACCAAAATTGCCTACAGACGAACTTATATATTAAGTCAAAGAGCTCTCCGTCAAGCATCCATCCACGCGACGTTGAATAATTCTCTCATTATTTAGACTCAGGTGGCGTAATGAAGAGTTTTGTAAGCTCTTACACTAAAATGAAATCATTGCCACAGAATGTACTGTGGAGAAGACAGGATTTATACAAACGTATTTAACACGTACACCTCTCATCGTCATTATCATCAGTCTGTAGACGATTACTGCTGGACATAGATCTTCCCAAACCTCGCCACAACGACCAGTAATGCGTTATCTGTATGCAGTGACCTTCCGCGACCCTGACCAGGTCGTCGATCCACCTTGTCTTCTAAAAGCCTGCCACTAACACGAAATTCCAAGTGGTTTGAAACGAAGGTCAGGAGCAATGTCAAAATCTTTAGAAATGCCTTTTCGGGTATTTGCCCACCTCTCACTCCACAGGATCCACAGCGGCGACCATCGTAATGACTCTGAGCAGTGAAGCCCAGGAACCCGTGGGAAAGCTAACTTGTCTTGGGCCCCTCAACGAATTTAATCAGAAGATGATAGAAGGAGTAGGAAAACATAAGTTTCGACTTCCTTTCTCGCAAAGCGGGAGACAATAAAATAAAATTAAAAATGCATTGATATTATTAAATTGATTGGACCTATGCGGTGAGCTGTTGTACTATTTAGGATGCCTATAATAGTTATGGCAACAACGTCTGAATGCACGGTTTTAAGATTCTGTATCTCAAGTAAAACGAGACAAAACACGATGAGTCTATCTTGTTAAGTACATGAGTTCCTATGGGTACTTTCCGACTCCGTCATCAGTTCAGCTCCATATTGTTATTGTTTTGTCACGCGAGTTACATAATAAATTCACAATAATTCAGCTCAACCATGAAACGGGAAGCTTGTAAAACTTAACTTGATAATCAGATTCCACCCGAATATATAACCAGCAAGTTAAATAAAGGTCCTTAAACGAAAGTGTGAACGGTACCTATCCAAAGAATGGTACACACTACTACGTACATAGTATATACTAAAAACGGTGAAGGAAAACATCGTGAGGAAACCTGCATATCGGAAAAGGGTTCTAAAAATCCTTTGAATATATGTGAAGTCCTCAATCCGCACTGGGCAAGCGTGGTGGACTATGCCTAATCCCTCTTCTGAGAAGACCTGAGCCCAACAGTGGGCAGTAATGGGTACAGACTACATACATAAGTTTTCTTTCTATAAAACAAATATTCCGTGTAGCTTGCCAAATTTATGGATGTGTTTACGTCTCAGTCGATGTTAAGTTTTTTTTTTTGTGATTATAAAGGATATTATGTAACCTTGATGTGTGTTCAAATTATGTTTTTTCCTCGATTGTTAGGTTTAATGGCTTTGACCTAAGTTGTGTAACTTAGAAGCTTCTTTATGTACTTTCTTTTTCATGTTTTTTTATTGCCTTTACGCATACAAGTCCACGGCGGGAGGTCACTGGATGTAGATGGCGCAGGACCGGTCGATGTGGCGAGTTTGGGGGAGGCCTATGTCCAGCAGTGGACGTCTTAAGACTGATAATGATGATACAAGTCAACAAGCTGTCTAAATGGTTACTGTCGCTCTTGGATATTTTTGATATCAGTCGACACTGCGACGCCGCTATCTATTTTTTATTGATACGTAAGTACACGAGCTTACGACCCACCTGATAGTAAGTTACCGTAGCTTATGTCTGCTACTTACTTGTGAAAGGAAATCGCCGGACTTCGACCCGCCCCGCAGGTGGGATTTGTGGGAGTCGAACCGCATCTCCTGTCTCTCACACCCCGGCTGAGGACAGCACCCAGCACAAGATTGGGCCGATGCGTCACTGTACACTTCAAGGCTTTCGTATCGCCCCATTACCCCCGGACACCGGACCGGTAGTCATAGGACTACTGCAATGTCTTTGAGGCCGCCTGAATTACTTAATTTTTATACCAACCTTGAGTCATATACTAGTGATTGCTTCATAAAAATCAGTACAGCCATTTCTGTGATTCAGAGATTCAGAAATTACATAGGCAGTAAAATTTTTTGTGCACTGTATCTAACCTTACACATTTAGTAAAGACTTTAAAATTCTTCATTTTCAATAACCAATATCTTATTTGAAACATATCATAAACCTCACAGGTGTATTTTCTATAAGTATTTTAATCTCCGGGACTAAAGTATATATCAGATAACAAAAGCTTATTTCTCCTAACACATAAATACTTCACTGTCTTAGCAAACACCTAGCTTGGTTACCTATATATCTATAATATACCTTAGATCTATAAACATAAGGTTCGAATTTGCTTGAGTATCGTATTTTAATAAATAGAAAACTTTTATAGCTGTACTTTCTTCTCGTAAAGTATTTTTATTTTTCAACTAGGTACACAGCCAACTTTACCTGCACTACTAAGGCTGTTTTACTACTGTATTGTACCAACCCATTACTGCCCACTGTTGGGCTCAGGTCTCCTCAGAAGGGGGAATGTTTGTTGTTTGTTTTGTTGTTTACTTGTTTACTTGTTTTACTAGTTTTTACCTAAATTTAATTTTAAATTATTCTTTGCCCTGGCATTGCAGAGGTTCATGAGCGACGGTGACCGCTTACCATTAGGTGGGCCGTGTGCTCGTTTATCTACCTTGCAATAAAAAAATATATATTGTCCTATGATATTTAAAAATAACTTAGCTAAGTAAATTTATTTTCAAAAATGTTGCGTGTTTCAAAAGAGCCCTAACAACTTTACAAATATCACGACATGACCTCTTTATAATAATTAATATAGCAATAGGTATACTGGGATAAGATTGGATATATTGCAATCCTCGTTGGTAGTGGCATGGCCCTTATTCGTAGCAAATATCTAGTAAAATCTGTATTTTTCTTACTAAAAATCTAAGTTAAATCAGTCATCGTAATCGGATTTAATCGGGTAATAGTTAAAAAAAGATACAACACACACTTTTAAATTTTTCAGACAGTTGAAACTTAAAAAGATTAATGTCTTCTGGCAATGCAGAGGTCCATGAGCAACGGTAACCGCTTACGATCAGGTGGGCCGTAAGCTCGTCTGCCTGCGTGGCAATAAAAAAAAAACTCTTAATACTTTTGAAAAAAATTTCACGCCATAATCACTAGCATCTATATATAAATTATAAAAACATAATCTAAATCAATCAAGTCAATTTTGAGTAAAACATGCATTCAATTGAAAACCCTTTTTTTGAACTTTGCACTGAACTTAATCGTATTAGTATAGACTTTGTAACTGGCAGTAACAAAGTATTTAAAAATCGAATTCGTTACCGTGTTTCCGGTTTATCTCGTTTGTTTACAAAGCTCGTGTAAGCTTCGTGTTTGTTAAATGAAAAGCTCCGGTTCATTTGTTCGGGATTTCGAAAGTTTCCTGAAAAAAGTTCGGATCGAATTGTTGATTTATTTTGTTGTTATGGCTTGTTTGACACTGTTCAAAGTTTTGGATCGCTCATTTATCTGTTTGGTTTCGCTTCGGTATAAAAAAAACGTTCTGTCGTAAGGGTTAGGTATACTAGATTTTTAAGGTTATGCAAAAAAACGTAAATACTATACCTTTTTTTGTAAAAAAATTGTTTTTGTAATAAGTAGTTATAACTGCTCCAGATACATTGTTCAATCTATACTAAAATTATAAAGCTGCAGAGTTTGTTTGTTTGTTTGATGGAACGCGCTAATCTCAGGAACTACTGGTCCGATTTAAAAAAATCTTTCACTGTTGTAAAGTCCATTTATCGAATTAGTTTATAGGCTATGTTGTATCCCTCTGTGACGCAGACGTAGTTGTGCGGGTCATCTTGTATAAAATGCGTTGTAAGAAATGATTTTAAGTTTGCATTTTTAGAAAGAGATTTATCACTTCCACTTCTTTTTATAGATAGATAGAGCTTACGGCCCAAGTGATGGTAAGCGGTCAACGTCAAATTCTAAGTTTATATATTAATTAATTTTCAGTGTAACTTGATAATTGTATTTTATTTTATTAATTTTACTGAATACCTATATTGTTATAAATGATGGATTGTGTTGTTTGTGTTGTTTCTACCTTATGCATGATGTGTTCATCTTTAAGTAAAATTGCATGAAAATTTAATACCTATTTATAATAGTGTTCATAATTGTAAACATGTAATTTTGTAGATGATCCAAATGAATAAATAAATAAATAAACGTTGCTTATGAACCTCTGTAATGGAAGTTAAAGCCTATACACGGTACGCAAGGTAGTATTATCAGAGTACCCATATGCGACATTAAAATGACAGTCCCACGACAGTGAAATGACGTGTCTCGTAGGACTTGCCTTGAAATTTTACATAACTGAATTTATTTTCTCGTGCAAGAACCCCCGTAATGTTGACTGTCAACTTTTCTCAACTTCTCCGTACCCACTTGACATTTCAATTTAATAAACTTGGACTTTAACACGAACAAAGGAATAGCGACTCTATCCTGTTGTAATAGAGTCCTTTTTTTAGGGGATGGTATTTCTAGATTCTTTTTAGTACGGAGCGTAAATTGTAGATATTTTTTGATGCTAAAAGTTTTTTTTTTTTTTTTTTTTTTTTGTATGCTGAAATTGCCATCAGTCGGACACGACTTTAATCAATTATGCTGAATTAATTAATGTGAAGCATTTGGGTCTTGGAGACCAGCGTCTCAGGACCGACCCCTATGTATGTGTCTTATAGGACACGTTTTCGTTTGAGACGCGTAGGAACTTGTGAGTTGCCTAGAAGTTTGACAGCCAGTGGGTTAGGATGGGCAGCCAGGCGCTCAGCGTAGCGTAGTGTATGATTCTGAATTTCCTCTCTGACCGTAGGAATACCGAGGTAATTATGTATTTCTTCGTTACGGGCGAACCAGGGCGGATTGGCTATCGTGCGTAAGATAGCATTCTGCGCTCTCTGAAGACGCATGACATTGGTGGCACTAGCGACACCCCACAGTTGGATTCCGTATAACCATATTGGTTTAATCATGGCATTGTATAGGATTAATTTGTTGTCAACAGAGAGAGCCGAATTACGTCCCATCATCCAGTAGAGCTTTCTGAGCCTTTGGTTCACCTCATTACGCTTATGCTTTATGTGGGTTTGCCATGTGAGGCGGCGATCAAGATGAAAACCCAAGTATTTCACACAGTCGCAGTGTGGTAAAACATCACCTCCCAGGCAAACAGTGGGACAGTCTCCTCTTCGAAGGCTGAATGTTATGTGGTTGGACTTTTGAGCGCTGGCTTTTATTCTCCATTTCAGAAGCCATTGATGAGTTTCATCTAGCACCAGTTGAAGCCGTTCACTGGCTATCACGGGTGAGTCGTGGCAAGACAAAAATGCAACATCATCAGCATAGGTAGCGACGGTAACACAATCCGAGGTGGGCAAATCATTGGTGTAGATGTTGTAGAGAGTAGGACCAATTACGGAGCCCTGTGGGACTCCAGCTCCAATGTTGTAGAACACAGATCTCGCCTCTCCGTGACGGACTTGGAAAGATCTGTCTGACAAGTAAGAGGCTAAAATGTTAAAGTAAGAGTGAGGCAGGCTCTCCTTTATCTTACAGAGTAGGCCTTTATGCCAGACACGATCGAAGGCTTGTTTCACGTCCAAAAAAAGCAGCGGAACAGTACTGTTTCTGTTCGAAGCAGTCACGGATGGCTTCATGAACTCTATGCACTTGTTCGACGGTGGAGTGTGCCTTTCTAAAGCCAAATTGATGGGACGGTATTAGAGCACAGGCCCGTAGATCCGAGTCGAGTCGATGGAGAAATATCCTCTCCCAAACTTTTGAGAGAACAGGAGTTAGGCTGATAGGGCGGTACGACCCAACCTCGTGGGCTGGCTTGCCAGGTTTATGGACCATGATGACCTGAGACACCTTCCAAATTGAGGGAAAGTGGCATGTTCTGAGTATAGCATTAAAAAGAGATGTGATGCAAATTACAGCTTTTTTCGGCAGTTCCTTAAGAATTTTGGGCGTGATCAGGTCATAGCCCGGCGCCTTACCAGCCTTCAGTGACCGTATAACCTTTAAGATTTCCCTTGGCGATGTCGGTCTGATCGGCAGACACAATTGTAGATCTTGGTTAAGAATGCCTTCCAGTTGACTCCGGTCTTGGATTTCTTCTTCATTAGGCTGGAACACCCTCGAAAGATGCAAAGCAAACGCCTCTGCCTTATCAGTGTCGTTTCTTGCCCACGAGGAGTCTGATTTTATAGGAGGGCAGTGTGTCACTGAATTGTCCACATTTCTCGTGGCTTTCCACAGGCAGTATTCATTATTTCCATTAGGAGACATCAGTTCAAGCGTATTCCTTATCTGTTGGTTAGAGGTTTCTTTTAGTATGGTCTTGAGTTCTCTGGATGCGCGATTGAATCTTGTCCTATCAGGCGGGAGACGAGACGACTGCCATACACGTCGAAGACGACGCTTTTCACGTAGTTTAATTTTAATTTCCAAGGGGATGGGGAGGGTTTTACGAGGATTTAATTCAGGAGTATTAATCCAGGCTGCCTTTTGGATCAGGTTTGTTAAGCGCAGGCAGGCGCTCTCCACGTCCTCCCTAGTTTTCAAGGGAACCTGTAGTGCTATGTATTCTTCCAAGTATGAACGAAAGCCATCCCAATCCGTACGGCAGTTACAGAGGGTCTCCGGTTTCTCCCGCCTAGCAATACAAGCACTCAAGTTGAGAATAACGGGAGTGTGGTCAGACGAACCTTCAAGGGAGGACTCAATGCTCACACACTGGCGACCAATGCCCTTAGAGACGTAGAAGTCAAGAAGATCAGGTAGCCTGTTTGGGTCAGAAGGCCAATAAGTAGGCTGACCAGACGACCAGGCTTGTAGATTTAGTTCATCAATGCAGGCTTTGAGTGTGCGACCACGAGTCACCGAGCAGCGAGAACCCCAGTAAGTGTGTTTAGCATTCCAATCACCACCGGCTATGAACCGTGGGCCAAGCGTTTGGAAGTACCTTATGAACATTTCCTCTGAGATCTTGTGTTTCGGCGGACAATAAACTGCAGAGAGAGTGATGGGACCCGCGCGGTCTTCCAGCCTGACAGTAGTGGCTTGCAAGTAGTCCACACGGAAAGGTTCCAAGTGAGAGTGTTTTAGATTGGACTTGATGATGAGAGCCGTTCCAGCGTGGGCAGTGCCATCGGGGTGCGGAGTAGTGTACACCTCATATCCTTTAATTGTAAAACTGCTTCGAATTGTTGTATGAGATTCCGAAATAAGCACTACATCCAGCATATTGTTTTTGATAATGGCTTCCAGTTCCAAGATGTTGGGAGAAAGCCCATTGATGTTCCACAGGGCAATGCGGAGACTATTCAGTTTGGGGATAACTTAGCGATAACTGTGGTTAATAGTCCCATGAGGGTACCTATTTGTTGTAGGAGCATATCCATCTTTTCACTCTGTTTTATCAGCAACAACTCAAGAGTGGTGGGCTGGTCATTCTTTCCACTAATATTTTCATTTACTTTATCGATGTTTTCACAGGTAGGTAAAGTTCGCTCCTTCCCAGCTAATACACTGGAGTAGAGTCCAGGTATGGTATTTTGATTTGATGAGCTAGTAGTTGTTGTAATTTTGATAGGGCTCATATTATTGACCTTATTATGTGGTTGCTGTGCTTTGGGAGGCCTTGTTAATTGTCTGGGTCGTGTCTTAGATTTTCGTTCCAGAATTTCTTTATAGACTTCACAGCCCTTATAGTTCGCAGGGTGGTCCTGAAAACACAGAGCACACTTTGCAGGTGAGTTTCTATCCTTCTTCAGACAGTCTGCGGTTTTATGATCTCCAGCACACTTCACACATCGAAACGGACGCATGCAGTGATTTTTCGAGTGGCCGTATTGCTGACAGCGCTGACACTGAACAATAGTGTTAGACTTGCGTGGAGTTTCAATCTTGACGCGTTGGTGGTAAACATACTGAATTGATTTCATTGCCTTGTTATTTAGACTCGGTTCCACATTAACGAAAAAAGTGGAGGTTGGAAGTTTATTCGGGCCATAGCGGGCATTAAGAATTTCACCTCTGACTTTGTTTCCACTATTCTCAACAGCTTCCACAATAGCATCTAGGGGAGTTGTATGGTGCAGGTTTTTTATTACAACCCGATAACACTTTGTGTCCTTCCTTGAGAAGGTATGTCCAATGAGCCCTTTAGATCTTACAAGGTCAATTACTTTCTTATAGCTTTCAGCTGAGTTAACCATTATTCTAAGCAAATTTTTGTTAACAACTTTGTATCTAAATTCGGTTGACTCTACCACAGAGGTAAGTAATTTGGTCAATTCATTGAGATTTTCAATTCCATAGAGAATAATGGGAGGAGGACGACTTGGAGCGTTTTGCTTGACAGGAGGATCGCTGGTGTCATCAATGGGTAACCCAGAGAAACTATTGTTGTGAGAGATATTCACAGGTGACAAGGACTCTTCCCTGATTTTGCGCTTTTTATTAGTTGGTACTCTCTGCCAAGGCGGCGGTTGGGTTTGCCTCGATTGAGAAGGAGAGTCTGTAGGCGAGGTAGTTCTTTCACAAGATGGTTGTGGATCAGTAGGTCGATCCTCCACTGGGAGAGCGGAGAGTGATGATGATCTTGGTCTGCTTTCAAAGAAACTTCTGTGAAAAACTTGTTGTGTGAAGGTCTTGCGACCGCTTTCTTCTTGCGTGTTGGGGTTGTTTAATTGTGTTTGGTTTTGTAAGCTATTCATAAAATTCCCACGAGTAGGGACGAATTAAACGGTCGCTCACAGGGTGACGCCCATTCCTGTGAGAAGGCACATGTCAACGATATTAGCCCGTCATATCGAGGTTGGTGCTAGCAACTGGACTCCCTCCAGCCATTCATCCTTTCAGCGCAGTCCACACCTTAGGATTGGGGCATTTTTTATTGAGGTTTACATCCTCTTGGTCCGGGCGATCAAGCCAAGACCACCAGCCTCACGACAGTTGCGCGAGGACCGGTTTGCTGCAGGTTGCTTCTCAAGTACAGATTGTGCAGACTTGTTAGGTGTTAGATGTCTAGGCTTAGTTGTTCAGCCTGCTTGTGTGCGGTTTGATAACGGAGTTTGTCGTTCTCCGGCCTTGTGGTCCACGGGAGGTATTTTATTTCCCTCCTACCCTGTAGATGGGGGCATTGTGCAAAACACAATGCGCCCATCCACCGAGCGTTCCCCTATCCGCCACCTGGGGACGCGGTCTCTAGGGAGTCAGGCTACCCCGAGACATGATGCGAAAAGTTAATGATAAGAGTTTATTGTAAGTGATTGGGTTTAATTGTTATTGAGATTTGTCTGGATGAAAATTAGATTAGGAGGACTTGTCTTACTAAAAATAAATTCGAGAGTTTTTTAATGATAATAGTGAGAAGACTTTAGGGACGATGAAAATGTCGAAGTGATCGTCCCGAGGAAATAAAACGATGCGTGGGTGTATAGATTTATTTACAATATGTACAAATAAAAGATAACAATAAAAGAGCTCTGTACAATAATGAAGAATATTTCCATCGACAGTTCATGTCTGTCATTGACAAGAACTTTTTAATTGATGAAAAGAAAACCAAAAGAGGCGGAGTTTGGTAGCCGCCACAAGACAAAGTAATAATATAATAGCTGCTGTTGCTTATAACCAGTATTGGCCTCAGCCGGTTCTCGATAATGGTCATGTAACGCTCTACTGGGACCGATCTGTTATCACTGACAGGACTATTGCTGCCAATAAGCCTGACATAGTGATAATAGAAAACATAGAACTACTCTACAGATTTTGATCCGGTTTCTTCAATAAATTCATACTGTGATTCAAAAGAAAACATAAAAATAATAATATGCTAAGCATAATATTTTAACAAAACATTTTATATAAAAGCAGAAAATAAAGAATAAATTGGTAACAAAATACTCTAGTAATTATCCGCATGAAAAACCGGGTATAAAAATAATGAGGCTTGTTTCGTGAAAATGCTTCGGCTTTAGAAACATCAATTATCCTTCTGAAACATTCCATGTCCATCAAGCACGGATTAAGGGAGCGGACACACGGAAAGACGATTGACAATAGAACAAAATGATGTACTACGGGTTTTTAGGTATTAGGCAGATCTAAAAAAACTCTGCGAGAGCATATATCTAACTATCATAGTTTAGTCACAATAATCGCTTTTATGTTCAAGAAAAAAAAGAATCGTCTGAAGATTTAAATTACGTTAAATAGTATCGTTATATTAATCCTTATCCAAATTAAGTATTATGTTATCAAGAGTATCAATGTAGACGTAAATTACATTTTGTTTTATTCCAATCGGATTTTTCGTTGAAAATTTATGACGAGTATAAAACGCAAAAAAATATAGCCAACACGGGCCGCGCAAATAACACCATTGCGAGTACTGTTTGAACTCCTTTGTGACGCAGACGAAGTTGCGGGGGTCATCTAGTAATATTATAAAGGTTTGATTGTTTGTTTGCCTCGAATAGGCTCCGAAACTAATGGTCCGATTTCAAAAATTCTTTCAGTGTTCGAAAGTTTTTTGTCGAAGAAGGCTATAGGATTGTATATTGTTTCCTTTGTGACACAGATGAAGTTGCGCGGGTCAGCAAGTAATTTATAAAATTGGAGTGTCTGGTTGTAATCTTGAAACCACCGCTTTTAAACACCAAAATATTTTTTCTTAATTTTTTGCCTGTCTATTCCGGCCAATCTTTGAAATAGCTGGATCGATTTTGTCGGGACTTTATTGGCAGGTTGCTGCTGCAATAAGGAGAACTTAGGCATCTTTTATTTTAGAAAGATAAAGTAATATAAAAAAAAAATATTTATTATTCCTGTGAGAGTACGAATTAAACTGCATTTATTAAAGATAACCATGTCAGCTTGAAGTTTTTAAATGCTTCTGACCTATTGAACGTCAGTGGTTGTCAAGATTTGAAATGTGTCACAAAGTTTAGTATTCTATTCAATTTTTAATTTTCATATTTATAAAGAAGTGTTCGCCGGCAGCTACCGGTTCCGTGTCCGGGGGTGTCGCGACGGGAAAGTGTGCCGCAGTGCGTAACGCGTCGCGCCACCCCGCATAACCCCGTGCTGGGTTCTGGCCTCAGTCGGGGTTCGGACGCTGAGTGTGAGCGGTTGGAGGTTTTAGTGAGGTTCAACTCCCACATAGAAAAAGGGCGGAGATCCGGTGATTTCCTCCAACTGAACCACATTTAAAAATAAATTAGTAACTATAAGTTTCAACTCTGCTTGTAATAGTATAACCAATGTCTTACGTCTTAGATTCGTCTTTTCTGTGTGCCCGCTCCCTTACAAAGCATTTTTTCCTTTGAATATACAGGTTGACTGCTGTACTCGTTTAAAATGAGTTTTTTTTACGTTGAAAACTAATTATTTCTGATATAAAAAGGTTTTAGGGTTTTATAATATCAGGTATCTGTCAGTGTAGGCTCTGTTAGAATAATTGTAGCGGTTTTAGTCATTATTCTGACAATTAAAATAATGTTATTTTCTAGGTAAATTTCCGAGGTTTCTTAATCTCTATTATATACCTGCACAGATAAAATTTTGTCTCGATTATAAACTTATTCAGACACTCGCGGTTTTCTATAATACTTTCATGCATTTTCAACGGGTTCTTACCACGATATTTAATTAATTGAGTTCGGGTTCGGGAATTAGCTGCGGGTCGATTTAAGAGCAAACAAATCTATCTACCCTCTTTCTCGTTCGCTTTTGGGTAGTACCACTGGAACTCGAACTCACTTCTCGACACACCACACTCACTGTGTCTACAAGACTCTCTGAGCATGAACCCGCGAGTGACTGTTGTGTTTAGTACTGAATTCCACATACTCGATAATCTGAAGCCGTCACCCCTGTTAAAAGTGCTATGTCTTGAAATCTCGATAGCTTCTTTAACCATCCTTGAACAACGTTACAATATCGAGACAACTCAATTAATTAAATATCGTGGTAAGAACCCGTTGAAAATGCATGAAAGTATTGTAATTTGTGCTCAATAAAAGTTATTTCTTTTCTTCTTTCTTTCTATCTTTAAGCTTTTATCGTTCCAATATTCAATACCTACTGCCCACTCGGACTACTGCAAAAACATATTACAGGCCAGTTTCCATCATGACAACATATTATTGATGACGAAGCGAAACTCTTAAACCTCGTCGACCTTTTTGCGCACTTTTCTACTGTTATTGGTTCAAATGATTAATGAGTTTTGGGTAAACCATTGTAATACATTACGGAAGCATTATTCTGTAATTATAGTTTGTTTTGGTTGCGCTTTTAATTTAGTTAATGTTTATTATTAAAGTCGTCTGTCTCGCAACAGGAAGGGTTAGATAGTCATGATGTAAGCGCAGAAAACGGTGAGGGAAAACATCGTCAGGAAACCTGCATGTCGGAAAAGGGTTCTAAAAATCCTTTGAAGATATGTGAAGTCCCCAATGCGCACTGGGTAAGCGTATGTGAGAAGCGCAGAAGTATGTGTATGACGATATCACATCGAAAACTTTTAAAATCATTTTTAAACTTGTCAAAAAAATCGCATAATATTCGCATATTTTTTTTGCGAATGTGAATATTCCCTAATACGAACGGAATATAGCGAATATTTGTAACATTTCTAATAGATGAGAAATTTTCCCCAAGACACGTTAGTAGATTAAAATGGAATTATTTTATTGTCATGTACTCACAACTTAACTATTTATATGAGCCAGACTTCAGTAAACTTTTGCTTGTATAGTTAATAGTTTTCTTTTATTCCATTGTTTTCGTTTTCCTATATCTTTTGTCCACCAAAGAGATATGAAAGTGCCAACCAGTCTTTTATCTGGGCACACTGTCAAACTTTTCAAGAAAACTTGGTAGATCTGGCAACACTTAGAATTATTGCAAAGATTTGGAGATTGTTTTGTGTTGTTTGGCAAGTATCAGATACAATAAAATTCGTCGTCTTCGTGTCCATTGTTTACGAAAAGAGAGAAGTGAAAAAAAAAACTACGTAAACTATCGATCTTATATTACGAGATAGATTGTACCGATCAAAACGTTACAGAACGTCTAAAACACTGAACACATGAATTGAAAACTATTAAAATCTAAAGTGGCAGCTTTCATACTTTATTTCCTGTAAAAATGTACAGGGTGTAGGTCGTACAGGGTGGGCCATCTAACGTTTGCATTTTGAACAACTGTTTATTTAGAGAACGACAGCTCAAATGTCATTCAATTTGTGTTCATAATTTAGTTAAAGATTTGACATTTACGAAATGGGACGCTATACGCTTGAACAAAATTGGGAAATATTGAAAAGTTACTTCCAAAGTGGTTCAAAATGCAACTTTATATGGCCCACCCGCTATATTAGGATATAATATTTTTTTACAAAAGAAAAACGACCGACTTTAGAAGAATAGCACAAAAACTTCCTGTCAGATCTTTATCAAACTTATATGACATTTTGTCTGAGTATAGTAGAATATAGATTCTAACATAAAAATGATCATCGAAATCGGTTCATATAGAAAACTTTCATATTGGAAAAGGATTCTAATCTTTTGAGCTATTTGGAACTTCACATATATGAAGTCCCAAATCCATATTAAACAATCATGGTAGACTATGCTTGATCTCTACTGACGAGACCTGAACCCAACAGTGGGTTGTAATGGGTTGTTACAGTACAGCTGGTCACTGCTGGGCTCAGGTCTCCTCAGAAGAGGAATTAGGCATAGTCCACCACGCTTACCCAGTGCAGATTGGGGACTTCACATATCTTCAAAGGATTTTTAGAATCCTTTTCCGACATGTTTCCTCACGATGTTTTCCTTCACCGTTTTTAGCCAGTGGTTTTGAACCCGCGACCTCCCCGTCCCGTGGCCACAACGACTTCACAGTACAGTACAGACATCACAAATTTCCTAACGGTATTAACGTTGTTACACACTGTGAAGCTACGATATACGTTATCACATAACACAGCCGTGTGCTAACGAGGTGTGACGAAGCATAACATCGTATAATGAGAGCATCACAACAGGTAGCTGTCTCAGCATAATGGGTTGGTTTGATCTTGGCTTTTGTATTTATAGACACAAAAGAAAATTATGTTATGTAAGAGAATCTGGTTATTTATAAGTAAGTTCAAAAATGCTCGTGGAACGAAGTTCCTTATCGCGTGTTATCGAAAGGGGGCTGAACGGAAAAAAATCTGTCGAAAAGTTGTCACGACACTTTTTTTGTTTTAAATGATTATCGTTAGATGGCGTTGTGATCAAAATCTTTTGAAACACGTTCCTTATCGCGCGTTACGTTAGGAAAAAATATATAAGATATCTTTTAATCGAAAGGAACTTCGTTCTATTCGGGTATCCCATGACACCTCTCAGGTTTTTTTATGTTCATTTTTATGAAATACAAGATTTGGTTTTTTATGAGGAGGAATGTGGTGGGTGGCATATTATTATGTGGGAGTTGAACCACACTAAAAACATGCAAACGCTCACACCTCATATCCGAACCCCGGCCATAACTTAGCACGGGGCGATGCGGAATAACACGACGCGTTACGACACTCTTTCCCGTCGCGTCGTTCCCACATTATTAGACCTAAATAATCACTTACACTATTCCTTACCCGGCAAACGAACGAGAAAGAGGGTAGACAGATTTGTCTGCTTTAATGACCTACCCGCAGTTCCTCAGTCTTCCCGTGATCATGGTGCTTGAAACAGTTCTGAAATATCGGAACCTCTCAATCCTAATAATATTATAAAGGGGAAAGTTTGTATGTATGGATGTATGGATGGATGTATGTATGGATGTATGTTTGTTACTCTTTCACGTAAAAACTACTGAATGGATTTGAATGAAACTTTACCACAATATAGCTTATACATCAGAATAACACATAGGCTACTAATTTTTGAATCCCTTTGTAACGCAGACGAAGTTGCGCGGGACACCTAGTTAAAATTAATCGTGGTAAGAACCCGTTTAGTAATGGTATAAGTGATGTAGATAACCGCGAGTGTTTAAAGAAATTTAAGACCTAAATAATGTGTGGGTTACTTAAAGAGAAGCACAGTTTCAGCTAACGTCAAGAGTACTTCACATTTCTCTTCAGTATACTGTTTTGTTCTAGATATTTCCCTCGGGATGAGGTTGCAAGGTTTTCTACTTAGCCTCCCATACGTTAACCACAGAATAACTCATAAACAGAAACAAATCTTACATAGTAAATGCTGCTTCACGCTGTCTGTCTCTATGTATGCTTAAATCTTTAGATCAACGTTATGGATTTTGATGCGGTTTTTTAACAGTGATAATCAAGATGATGTTTAATGCATAATAGCTGATATGGACAACTTCGTCTGTGCCGCAAAGGTGTTCCGGCAGCATGACAGTAGTAAAAAAAATTGTCTGGTATTTTTTGCAAACCTTGGGCTACATTATTGGAGTTTTAGGGATCCCTAAATTTTCTTTAATATAATATGTTCACCAGAGATAGTGTAGCTGCCCGACAATGAAATTATGTTTTAAATTGGTCAATTCGTTTAGGAGGCTATTAAATGCGAACAAACAAATAACAATCAAACTTCCTCTTTACAATATTAGTGTAGAGACACACTGGTAACTTCAGAAATTTTTTTCGTAAATAAACCCCTTTTTGGCAATCGCCGAGGTCTATGAGCGTCGCTACCTACTTACTATCAGGTAGGCGGATAGCTCGTTTGTCTTGCAATAAATAAAAAAATCTAAATTATTGCCTTTCTATTTTTGTGACGTAGACGAAGCTATGCAGATCATCATGTTAATAAAGCTTGTACATACCTACATATTTTCTTCTGTATCATGTATTTTCTGTTGCGAATATGTTGAGAACTTTGCTTTTATAAACTGTCTGAGATTGTGGCCTTTGAATTAGGATCAAAAATAGGTCTTATGGGACTCTTATTACTTTACAACCTTGTTATGTTTTAAGTTGTGAAGTTTTTGTTACTTATCTACTCATCTATGGATGTTAAGTGTTACGTGTCACCGGGTTCTGTCCCGGCCGGGGATCGGACGTCGAGCGTGAGCGGCGGGAGGTTTTAGTGCGGTTCAACCCCCACATACCCCACTCGTGGGGCGAGTGGAAGTCCGGCGATTTCCTCCCGTCACAAAAAAAAGTGTCACTAGATGGCGTTATTGTAAATCGACAGATGTTATTAAGGTCGACACAAAAAGTAGTATTTTTTGACAAAAATGAAAACCAACCACCAATTTCCAGTACAAAAATCATCAAAAACGTTTACCTAGTAAATATGGAAATACGCGCAATCACTCCGAATCCGAATCGGTCTACCGAACTAAAGTTATGAGGCAACAAAAATACAGTTGAATTTATAACCTTCTCTTTTGGAAGTCGGGTAAAAACGAATGCAGTGCCATCCATCGCGATATTTAAAATCCCATACATATAATGCGACGTTTTCATATTGGCTCGCCAACTCCCAAAGCGCGCAAATGACAACTGGTAGGCTAACTGTCAAACGGTGTTTCACATAGTTTCAATGACGGCCAATGCATACAAAACCCCGTTTACATGTTGGTCGACCGTCACCGTCAATTGTTTTTAACGTGTGTTGGACGTTGGCGAGACAAATCACACACACAATAAAAGTTTAATTTTTTTTTTTTTTTTTTTTTTTTTTTTTTTTTTTTTTTTTTATTGCAAGATAGATAAACGAGCCTACGGCCCACCTGATGGTAAGCGGTCACCGTCGCTCATGAACCTCTGCAATGCCAGGGCAAAGAGGGCCGTTATCTATCACCTACCCATACAGGACTTTTCTTAAACCTCGTTTAAAAAGGGACATGTCATAGCGCTCCGGGAACACCGCGGACGGGAGTCCATTCCAAATCGGAATGGTACGGGGCAAAAATGATCTTCTGAACCGAACTGTAGAAGAGCGCAGCGGTTCCAAGTAAAGGTGGTGAACCTTGCCCCTGCGGCGTGTGGTGCGATGGTAAAAAGGAGATGAAGGAATCATCTCAAAGAGTTCCTCGGAGCATTCTCCATGGACCAGACGATATAGAATGCACAGAGAGCTGAAATCTCTCCGTACACTCAGAAATGAAATCGTACACAAACTCCACACGACTGTTTATTTATTAAACTCAATTTATTCAACAAATTGTCCTGGATTCCGAACTAAGTACGTAATGCGCAATTCGGATTCCGGCCTAGGCTCAATTACAAGGCAAATTGCTTCGGCAGGCTTAACTTAGGAACAAGTTGTGTGGTTTTTGACAAACAATGGCTTTCTTTAAGAGATTTTCAGATTAGTGTAACTTGGTCTGCGAAGAAAGAGGTTTATTGGTGTACTGTAATAACCCCTTATTGCTTACTGTTGGGCTCAGGTCTCCTCAGAAGAGAGATTAGGCATAGTCCACCACGCTTGTCCAATGCGCATTGGGGACTTCAATTTTAGAATCCTTTTCCAATATGTACTTCTTCTACACTTCAAACGAGGCTTGAGGAGGGTCCTTAAAGTTAGGTCGTAGGTAACGACCCCTCAATGTGCCCTGACATTGTAGAGGTTCATGAGCGACGGTAACCACTTACAATCAGGTGGCCCGTTGACTCGTCTGCCTACATGGCAATAAACAAAAAAAAATGTAGATTTCCTCACGAAGTTTTCCTTCACGTTTTCCCTTTTCTTTTCGTTTTTAGCTAGTTTAGAAGGATAACACAAAGTATAAAAACTTAATATTCAATTTTACCAACTGTGGGGATAGCGTAACGTGTCGTGACGTCTTACATAGCTCCATGCTGAGTACTTGATCCAGATGTTGTTCGGACGCTCAGTGTGAGTTTTTTGGCATTTTTACTACTCAAAGAAGTATGATAATAAAAATTTAGAAAGCGAAATTTAGTAACATGTCTTCAAAAAATTTGGTAAATATCACGTCTCTGTGTAGCGTAGGCAAAGCTGCGCGGGTTAGTTAGTAGATTTGACCCCGAAAGTACTTTGTCCCAATTCAAACTCAATGGGACTATTTTTGTATCTTCGGAAAAACTGGACCATGCCATTATCTTAGAAATTCGACTTCAGAGTCCAATAGTATCGTATAACAATAAAACGCTTCAGTTACTATTGTCCACGAGAAGTGAATTAAAGAAAAATCCTATCTAAGAACATGGACAATTAAGTTGTGTTGATGTTCTTAAAATAAAAAACTTGAGAGGTGTCATGGGACACCCGAATAGAACGAAGTTCCTTTTGATTAAAAGATATCTTATATTTGTTTTTCCTAACGTAACGCGCGATAAGGAACGTGTTTTAAAAGATTTTGATCACAGCGCCATCTAGCGATAATCATCTAAAACAAAAAAAGTGTGGTGACAACTAAAAAAGTGTCGTGACAACTTTTCGTAAGATTTTTTTCCGTCTAACCCCCTTTCGATAACGGGCGATAAGGAACTTCGTTCCAATAAATAGATATACTTTATTTGTGATTAAACGAAACATACACGGAAAAGACATGCCTACTGAGTTTCTTGCCAGGACGGTAGGTATAATTGACTTTTTTGGTGGTAAAATTTTGAAGGTTGGTAAGTTTGAACTACCATGAACATATTCCCCTTCCTGAAGAGATCTGAGCCCAGCAGTGGACTGCAATGGGTTTTTACAATACAAAATAATATGAACGTGTTTGTAAAGTAATAAATCTTAATATATATAAATCTCGTGTCACAATGTTTGTCCTCAATGGACTCCTAAACCACTTAACCGATTATAATAAAATTTGCACACCATGTGCAGTTCGATCGAACTTGAGAGATAGGATACCTTAGATCAAGATCTGATGATGGAGCTGGAAGGTGGCCACAGGAACTCCGTCAAGAAGCAAGATAACGTCATCGTGTTTGGGCTCTAATGAAGCGGCCTGATGAGTACTTTGCGTAGAGCATGAATTTCAAGGTCTGATGATGGAGCTGGAAGGTGGCCACAGGAACTCCGTCAATAGCTAGTTTACATTAAAAATCTCTTAGGTATTTGAAATGATTACGAAAAAACAGTCATCTTCGTCTCCTAGATAAATAAAATGACGTTTATTCCGGACAACTTAACCAAAACACAACCGTATCGTTTTATTACACGTAAGATTGAATTTTAGGTCGCAAGGTTTTTAGATTTTATATCGTGCAAGCGTTTCTCTTCGGTTGTTCGGATTACCCAGCACGTATAAGCTCTTCAACCCTATAATATAAGTACGTACATATATGACGGGGTGATAACAAGGGAAACCAACCTATTCACAGACATTCACCGTGCGGGTAGTTGGAAGTGGAGACTTGCTATAAATACAGGCGTTGACCGCTGTTATTATTCATTCGTGTTTGAATTGTCTAGGCGAACGGACCTCTTGATGTAAAAGCAATAAACTGTTAAAACTCGTTATTTTGAAGTTTTTATTCAAAAGTGTTGATCATCGAGTGTTCAAGTGGACATTGTGACGTCATTCCTACCAAATGAAGATCGACTAATTACAACGTCATTACACCTCAACACACTATTTACGCCGTCATATACGATAATGAATCACATACATTATTGTTGTCAAATACATTTTATTCGCACAATTAAATGGTCTACAGAATGCATATACGATTATGACTCCTTTTATAATACAGGCTTATACAGGGTTTTTTAAAGAAGGTACATATTGCAGGAGGATGATGAGTACTCTGTCCTAATACGGAATATTCCAAAAAATAAGTAAAATTACATTTTTTTTTAAATCTAAATTCGACAAAACTACCTCAAACATAAACAATTTCGGCGAAAAGAGTGTTGACTAACGACCTCTAGTGATCTCGCGCATCCCACACCTCCGCCACACCCATCAGCTGTCGAAAAACCATCATTTTGCAAGAATTTTAGATATTTTTAAGTTGCGATTACTAAGGCATTAAGCCATATTCTTTGGTAATAATATTTTTACTGGTCGTATATAACCATCAGCTACCATGACCTTCAATATGTAGGGTACATACTAAGAAATTAACCTGTATATTTTATTCGTAAAATTAAGTGATTTGTTAAAAAAACTCACTGTTCTTTATGTATGTCACAATCACACAAAATTTACATTCAATTATTACTAAAGAGCTAAATTTTACCATAAGTTTATACCAATATTATACTACTGTTTGTTATCGGTATTCACCTATAAACAAAGTGAAAAAATCCGAAGTTTTTAATCAAATTCTCGAGACAAGGAAAAACCATAAACATAAGTAGAGTTCTCAGAAAACAAAATGGCTGATCGTATTACGTTGTTAAACCACAGGGAGATAATACAGCACTCAGGCTTAAGATAATTCCTTTCCAAAGAAAATGTTACGTTTTTAATACATTAAATATTTAAGGATTACTTTTGTTTTAAGGAAACATTATTTATTAGGAACATACCTGCTGAAATGTCTCTTTTCAAACGAGGTTTAAGAATCTATTAAGAAAGAAGTATATCCTGGTATTACAGAGGTCCATGCAGGAACCACTTACCATTAAGTAGGCTCCTTTACCTTGCTCCTTAACCAAGTCGTGGTGACCGAGTGGTCGAAGCGCTTCCTTCCCAACGGGAGGTCACGGGTTCAAATCCGGCCGGCTTGTACCTCTAAAACCTAAATGTGAAAAAGATTTATGTGCAATTTTTCACACCACTGGCTAAACACGGTGAAGGAAAACATCGTGAGGAAACCTGCATGTCGGAAAAGGATTCTAAAAATCCTTTGAAGATATGTGAAGTCCCCAATCCGCACTGGACAAGCGTGGTGGACTATGCCTAATCCATCTTCTGAGGAGACCTGAGCCCAACAGTGGGCAGTAATGGGTTGGTACAGACAGACAGACAGAGGCTCCTTTAAAAATCTTGCAAGAAAAATGTTTATTCGCGTATAACTTCACTTTGGGTTGTCTGATTCAGATAATTCTTTTCGGAATGACACTTGATACGAGTAGTCTGACAAAAACTGTTGGATCTATGCTTAAAACATTAAGATTTTTGAGGACAAGATAAAATTTCACAATTTGTTATGTATATTTTGGATGAACCGATTTTGATTACTATTTTTTTAGAAAGAAGAATTATTGGACGTTATTTTATTTAAATTTGTTATAGATCTGACTACCTATTCGGGGCGGCGCGACAGGAAAGAGTGCCGAGTGCGTAACGCGTCGCGCCATCCCTCAAAACCTACATAGTATTTTCTGTGCTATTCTTGAAATGTAGAAGTAACTCGTATACAGTTTTGAAAAAATTAAAAAATGTGAGCCGTCACGGGACGCCTAGCAGATGTCAAACATGGACATTATTTTGTGAAAGTATACAGAAATAAACATTATTTTTTCATTAAATACAAAAATTAACGAATTTGTTTCAAATCGTGAATATGTGCTCGTAAAATTGTACAAATTAACTGCCGTTTGTCTTCCTACGTCGACGCCAGAAACCGGTTTTACGTGGGGCTGTAGATGTTTCTCATCAATGTTTTCATAGGTTCTTTGCTATAATACTTTCATGCATTTTCAACGGGTTCTTACCACGATATTTAATTAATTGAGTTGTCTCGATATTTCAACGTTGTTGCAAACGTCATGATCACGAGGAGATTGATCACTGCGGGTCGATTTAAGAGCAAACAAATCTGTCTACCCTCTTTCTCGTTTGCTTTTGGTTAGTACCACTGGAACTCGAACTCACATCACATGAAAGTATTATAGAAAACCGCGAGTGTCTGAATAAGTTCTTTGCTAAACTTAATGCTACCTAGAACTAAGAAGATAATTCAAGTACCAAATGTGAGATCACAAATCAAATAAAACATCTTTATGTTAAGAAAACGACATAAATATGCAGATGTAATAACATAAATAGAAAATTAGTCTTACAAAGTTTTATTTAATATTTGAAATTCATCTTCTAGACCAGAGGTTAGCAATTAGATTTCATTGCATAGTCAAAGTCAAAGTCAAATCATTTATTTCAAATTAGATGTGGACACACATACATTTTGAAAGTCAAAAATAAAATCAAAAGTTCTACCACCGGTTCACTAAAATTACGCCTCCGTCCTGAGAAGAACCGGCGCAAGAAACTCAGCGGGCATGTCTTTTTTTTTGCGGTCCTTGGATATGTGTACTTGCATAGTGAGCCTTTGCATATGCGAGTATAAAGTAGACCGATAAAGTCCTGTATGGGCATATGGCAAAACGTTGGAAAAAAATTTACCGATCCCAAAAATACAAAAAACTTGGGAGGTGTCATGGGACACCCGAATAGAACGAAGTTCTTTCGATTAAATATATCTTATTTTTTTTTACCTAATATAACGCGCGATAAGGAACGTGTTTTACAAGATTTTGATCACATCGCCATATAGCAATAATCATCTACAACAAAAGTGTCGTGACAACTTTTCGTAAGAATTTTTTCCGTCTAGTCCCTTTCACAACGCGCGATAAGGAACTTCATTCCAATAAACGAGGTTCTAAGTTGTTGGAGATTTTTCACCACAATTCAGTTAGTTCAAAGTTACAGATCTACTCTGTAAATGCTATTAATAATTTATTTTAAAGTAAACTTAAAAACACGCTTTTAAGATCCTGAATATTATGTATTAGTAGCGTGCTAGCCTAAGTAAAATGAGCCCAAACACGATAGGTCTAACTTATTTAGCACAGGAGTTCCTATGACCACCTTCCGAATCCATCATCATATCAGCGACATTTTGCTATATTATTGCATTGTCACGCAATATACACCTGCATGCAAAATGTCAGTTCAATCGGAAACCGGGAAGTTTGTCAAATTTAGCTTGCAAAATTCCACCCGAATCATACTACATAGTGACATAGATACCTCCAGTGCAAGTTAATATAAAGCTTGTAAAAAGCTTTTTTACATACAAAAATACAAAATAATTTATTTTCAAACAAAATACACAGTACAGAAAAAATATAGCAGTGGTCCCTGCACTAGGCTAGGCCTGTATCGCAGGAGACCGTTACGTTTTAGATATTATTATTACATTAAGTGAAAGATATCACAGGAGACAGCTTAGAAAAGATAGAACAACAACAAAAGAAGAAAAAGAAAATTCAATCCGTGTTACTCGTATTACATTCATAGGTAGTTTAAAAAATAACAATGAGTACAGCAATGGGCCGTGTGGATTATACAATATTACTACTTAAGGATTGCATCAAACTGACATGAAACTGATAATGTCAATAGACGTCAGTAAAGATGCAAAATTCAAAATTGGTCGTTCTCTATCCAGTTTGATTTCGATAAATTCAACAAACACTGTGTAGTCAACTAAATCACCTCCTTTTCGAAAGTTGGTCAAAAAAGGCTTAGCAGTCCATTTTTGGTCTGCGGCCCTTCATTTTTTAACACCTGTTCTAGACTGTTGGAATTAATCTCACTCGGAATATAATCTTTGAAAAAGTTTAAATGGTTCCAGACGACTTTAATTTATTATTTTTTGTAACTTATCTTTGTTTCAGCAAATAAAATGAGATTTGCGTGTAAATGTGATTATTCGTTTTGTTGTTTTAATTTAGAATACCTTTTGAACTCATTGAAATGGATTTACATACATTAATAAATTGTGAAGGGTATTTTTTTCGTTGTCCACCAAAAAAAACTGACATGAATCAGTAAGGATTTTATTTATTTCTTTATTTATTTATAAATGGAGTATCAACAGCTTACATATTATTCACTACTGTTGTACTTATGTTACATAACTTAACTTCTAATGGTAGCCAATTATAGATACACACAGCATTCTTGTTTAAACATAATTAAAGTTATGAGAATTACAAATAAAATAATTATAAAAGGAATGAAAATTATAGAAATAACTTAGTCAATAAAAAAATATAATTCTATAAATATAAACAAATTAAAGAGAATAAAAAAAATTGGAAACTATAAGTTGGACTCATGACGAGATAGAAACGCATTTCTGAGAGAAATCAGTGACATGTGGTTTATGTCGACTTTTGGAACTGCTTTACACAGTTCGTTGTAATCTTTGCAACATCTAGCAATAGGAGAATTCAATCCCAGATTTAAGCAGGGATAGACAGCGGGAATCGACCATGTACTATGTAGTATATTATATTGTAAATCATATAAACCAACAAGCAGGTCACGGAACTCCATTTACGTTACTTTCGATTAAATGATAGCCTATGTTCTTTCTCAAGGTCTAAATACTATATAATCTTTAGACCCTGAGAAAGAACATTCAGAACAGAACTGTGCCAAACTTCATCAAAATCGGTTGAGAGGCTTAAGCGGGAAAGCGTAACAGACAGATAGAGTTACTTTCTCATTTAGAATATATAATATAGTAGGAATAATAAAATACCGTGTGGCCGTGGTGGCCGAGTGGTTGAAGCGTTTGCCTTCCGTACGGGAGGTCGCGGGTTCAAAACCGGTCGGCTTGTACCTCTAAATCTTAATATGAAAAAGATTTATGTGCAATTTTTCACAACACCACTGACTAAAAACGGTGAAGGAAAACATCGTGAAGAAACTTGCATATCGGAAAAGGGTTCTAAAAATCCATTGAAGATATGTGAAGTCCCCAATTCGCATTAGGCAAGCGTGGTGGACTATGCCTAAACCCTCTTCGGAGGAGACCTGAGCTCAGCAGTGGGCAGTAACGGGTTGTTACAGTTACAGTAATAAAATACCGATTAAACCCATCTATTTTACCTAAAAAATAACTGTAATATCTACTAAAAACCTCATTTGTAGGCGGTTAAGATACAGTGGCGGTATTTGTACAGATCAAAGTTCGAAACTTGGCAGTTTCAAAAAGCAATCTTGTAAAATTCTTTTCCACCCTCACACGATCTTTAAGGCTGTCTCATACATTATAGGGGTTGTTTTCACCCCCGGGAGTAATAGGAATAAATAGCTTTTAGATATTTACAAACTTGGTAATCACTTACAGGAGAAGTAGGTAAAAAACTTAAAATTTAAATAGTTCCTTATTTTTGAAATCGGCTGAATATTTTTATGAAAGTAATTCCATTTGTATGTAACTATAGTGTGGGCAATCTAACGTTTGCATTTTGAACTACTGTTTATTTAGAGAATGACAGCTCAAATGTCATTCAATTTGTGTTCATAATTTCGTTAAAGGTTTGACATTTACGAAATGGGACGTTTTCGGTTCGCCCAATGGGCAGAAGATCTCTTTTGAAGAGATCGGAGCCCAGCATTGGGCAATGATGGGTTTGAAACTTGAGAGGTGTCAAGGGACACCCGGATGGAACGAAGTTCCTTTCGATTAGGGAATTGTAATAAAATTTTATTTAAACTAACTAATTATTATAAATAACTTAAATAAAATATTTTGATCACAGCGCCATCTAGCATTAATCGTATAAAACAAAATAAGAAATTGTTTTAAAAGATTTTAATCACACTGCCATCTAGCGATAATCATCTAAAACAAAAAAAGTGTCGTGACAACCTTTCCATAAGAATTTCCGTCTAGCCCCCTTTCCATAACGCGCAAAGGAACTTCGTTGCAAAAACCGCGAGTGTCTGAATAAGTTTATAAAAAAAATATTCTTACGAATAGCTTATCGAAAACACAATATAAATTACAAGTTTTTTCATCTGTTATCATTTTAAAAGACTCTAAGACCCTTCTAACATATTATAAAGAACTTCAGATAACATTTAGTCTAGATAGTAATGTCAGACACAAACACTTCGTCTAAATACGAGCCTTTGTAAACTAAGATAAGAGAACAATACAGGCTTTGACGGTGAACGTAATTGATTAAAAACAACAACAGGCTTATATTATTATGTAAGTGTTTTTACAAGATTTATATTAAATTGCACTGGATGTAAGTATGTAAGTTCGGGTTTAATCTTGCAAGGTAAATTTGTCAAACTTCTCGGTTTCATTGAGCTGACGTTTTGCCCGCAGATGTATGCGTGACAATACTATAATATAACAAAATGGCGCTGATCTGATGATGGTTTCGAAAGGTGGTCATAGGAACGCTTGTGCTAATCAAGATATACCCGTCGTATTTGGGCTCGTTTTACTTGTATTAGCTAGCACTCTACTGCTACATGATATCCAGGATCTTAAAAGATCTCTAGCACTTAGTCATAATCTGTAGGGTGTGTGTGTAGTTGTACTATATATACCTACACGGAGACATTATATTTAAGTTTATTATTTTCGTTGCCTGTTAGTATTGTATGGCTGTTTCGCTAAATGTAATGCTATAGATTTTTTTTATTTTTATTTTTATCAACAAATTAATTAATTTATTTTTTAATGATTTTTTTTTATTTATCTATTATCAAGTTTACGCTAGGAACTAGCATATTGAAACTATATATAATGTAATCGTGTTTTTCGTTCGTGACGTGGAATTGGGCTTCAGCTGTAAATCAGCGCTGCAGTAATCTGCGGCATATGCTGAGCTGTGGCCTTATGGGCACACTGCACTGTTGTTAACATTGTGTTTGTCTTACTCAAAATGTATATTTGTAAACGTGTATTGTGTGTTCATTAAATGTTCTTTCTTTCTTTCTAAAAGCTTGTATTTAAAATACTTCTAATATCCCCAGAGCCTTCTATAAATAGCCTATAAAAGATCTGGAAATGCAAATGTATCTGTCTGTTCGGTAACATGACAGTACAAATCGAGTTAGAGTCGACGATACACTAATTCAATCCGGCGCGTATTGTTCACGAGATGAGAGGTGTGTAGGATGTCTCAGGAGATTGGATGAAAATTTTATATTGTATGCTACTCACACACACGTTTTCACGTGCTATTTTTGAAAATGTGCTTTTAATTAACACTTTCTTTAACATGCTATTTTTTAGTATCTTTTCCCATCCCTCGGTCGAAAATATTGACAATACTATTGATAAGTGTGCGGGCATACTAATGATTTTATAAATATTGACAATATTTCGAACAGACTTTTTGATTTTTTTATATTTGTCGCATTTTGAACAATTCGTTTAAAAAGTCTAACTCTGAGTCTATAAATAGCTTTCAAAAGATTTCTACTTAAAAGTGTATCTGTCTGTCTTTTCAGTGTTGACGATACACTAATTCAATCCGGTGCGTATTGTTCACGAGATGAGAGGTGTGTAGGATGTCTCAGGAGATTGGATGAAAATTTTATATTGTATGCTACTCACACACACGTTTTCAGAATATAGCTGATTACAATATTTAAAAAAGTTAAATTTATGCACAATTTTCACAACACCACTGGTTAAAATTTGAATTGACAATTGACCGCGGGTAGTTGAAGTGTAAACACATTATAAAAAAGCTCTAATCTTTTGATTCACTTCAATTAATTTAACTTTTTAATATGTTCTACTAACCTCAAATAATTCTCTGACTTCTTCTACATCAGTTACAATATGCATGAATGAATGAATACACTTTATTACATACAAAAACAGAAAATACACGTACAGAAAATAAAGCAAAGAATACATATTATAATATTCTTTTTTCCTCTGCTTAGACTGCTAATCTGTAAGTAATTTGTATAGTTTATTTAGTACACTTCTCTACCTCTCTGTAAGATGTCATATCTGTTTTTTTCTTAGGTTTGCTGGTAGAAAACTCATTTTTGAGTTAAGCTCGCCTTTTGTGCTTATTTTTTAATTACTATAAGTCACTGTAACTTTCTTTACCTGGTGTACAATAAAGTATTAAAATAAAAAATAAAAACGGTGAAAGAAAACAACGTGAGGAAACAAGCATATCGGAAAAAGTATTCTAAAAATCCTTCGAAGATAATATGTGAAGTCCCCAAACCGCACTGGGCAAGCGTGATGGACGTAACCCCTCTTTGGAGGAGACCTGAGTCCAGCAGTGGGCAGTAATGGATTGTTACAGTACAGTACAGGACGACAATATGCACAACTTACCATTTGAAAAATTTACAATTGTATTGAGACAAATTGTTTCTTTCATTTCTCTCTAATGATTTTATGAATATTGACAATATTTTGGACAGGTTTTTTGATTTTTTTATATTTGTCGCATTTTGAACAATTCGTTTAAAAATGTTTCAAATATCCTCTGAGTCTATAAATAGCTTTCAAAAAATTTCTACTTAAAAGTGTATCTAAACTTATTCAGACACTCGCGGTTTTCTATAATACTTTCATGCCTTTTCTTCGGGTTCTTACCACGATTTTTAATTAATTGAGTTGTCTCGATATTTCAACGTTGTTGCAAACGTCATGATCACGAGAAGACTGGATACTGCGGGTCGATTTAAGAGCAAACAAATCTGTCTACCCTCTTTCTCTTTCGCTTTTGGGTAGTATTACTGGAACTCGAACTCACATCACGACACGTTTGCAACAACGTTGAAATATCCAGACACATCAATTAATTAAATATCGTGGTAAGAACCCGAAGAAAAGGCATGAAAGTATTAAAAGAGTATCTGTCTGTCTTTTCGGTGTTGACGATACACTAATTCAATCCGGCGCGTATTGTTCACGAGATGAGAGGTATATAGGATGTCTCACGAGATTGGATGAAAATTTTATAGATAATATCATTCAGAATACTTCAAGAGTCTGTGAGAATCTTAATGTATTATTAGTATGTTTTGAAGACCTTAAATATCAATATCATTCTTTTTTGTACTTAGTGTAACTTTAAATTCCGATGTTATTATCTATAGCATGCTGTTTGTACCTATTATTTAAGTGACATTTACTCATGTGTACTTTGATTGCCTCTTTATTTGTATGTATTTTGGTGTTACTTTGTTGGTATAACTCCATAAATAAATAAATAAAAAAATAAATAGGTATTTCAATTTTCAATTTTATTTAAACAATCGTCTTATAATATACCTAATTCTATTCTGATAGGCATTCTTCCTGAAATCATTATAAATACAGCTGGTTTTAAAAAATATTCGTAAACCTCGTTATTTGAAACATAACAACTAGGAGTTTATGATATATTAGAATTTTTAAGCCTTGCTCCTATATTTTATTAATTATGGCTGATTTTGGCAAGATTAAAAAGTCGTGGTGGCCGAGTGGTCGAAGCGCTTCCTTCCGAACGGGAGGTCGCGTTGTACCTTTAAATCTAAATGTGAACAAAGATTTATGTGCAATTTTTCACAACACCACTGGCTAAAAATGGTGAAGGAAAACATCGTGAGGAAACCTGCATGTCGGAAGAGGATTCTAAAAATCCTTTGAAGATATGTGAAGTCCCCAATCCGCACTGGGCAAGCGTGGTGGACTATGCCTAATCCCTCTTCTGAGGAGACCTGAGCCCAACAGTGGGCAGTAATGGGTTGGTACAGATATACAGATTGGCAAGATTATTTTTGAATACCGATGGATGTTACCGATACTGTACTTTATTCGATATTAAACCAGTGTGTTCGTTTACGGTCCGCTTCTCAATCGATCGCTTTATGACCGGACGGTCAAATCGCGAAGTTATTGCAAATTGGGGTCTCTTTTCATGTTTGGAATGTTTTATTGATTGAAGCACCGGTATTTGTAAAAGTGAAAATAAACAATTGATTTTCGTTGCGACAATTTAAATGTAAAAAAAGGCTTTTTAAATCTTGATAAAACACATAGCAGTAAAGTGCGTTTTAAGACAAGTAGAAGGAGTCTAAATCTTTTTGGTACCTACAGGAGTTCCTATGGGTACTTACCGACTCCAACATCAGATCAGCGCCATTTTGTCATATTATTGTATTGTCACTTAATATATACATTTGTGTGTAAAATTACAGCTCAAACGGAAACCGGGATGTTTGTCAAATTTCACTCGCATATTCCGCCCGAACTTACATAGTTGTGTACCTAGTGAAATAAAAGCTTTAAAAAAAGAGTCATCGACAACATTACAAAGGAAAAACACGCAAACATGCACAGCATAGTCAGCATATGGTGAAATCTTGAACTACACAAAAATTACAGACGAATTGACTACCTCTTCCTTTTTGGAAGTCGGCCAAAAATACAATTAACTTCATCATCATCATCATCATCAGCCTATAGACGTCCACTGCTGGACATAGGCCTCCCCCAAACTTCGCCACATCGACCGGTCCTGCGCCATCTGCATCCAGTGTCCTCCCGCAATCTTGACCAGATCGTCGGTCCATCTTGTGGGGGGTCTACCAACATTGCGCCTACCGGTTCGCGGCCGCCACTCCAGAACTTTTCGGCAATTAACTTGATAACCTCCTTTTTTGAGATGTCGGTCAAAAAACTTTGCTCAATCGTCTCGTCTTTCCTACAAACTGTCAAACCAATATTCCCGCCATTAACGTCGCACTAAAACTGTCATAAAAGTCCAGGCAAAAGTAAGCACTAAAAAATCTGGACCGGTTTAATTAAAACCTAACGTGTGGAGTACCGAGTTTATGAGATAGAAACTATTCGAGCACAGGTCGGAACGATGAACTTTTATGCTAAGCCTATGTAAAAATTATAATTAAAATATAGCATTTTTAAGCCACGACGAAAAGCGATAGGTTATGTGTTGGAATGGTGTATGTGTCTGTCTCTGTGTGTGTGTGTGCGTGTGCGTGTGTGCGTTTGTGTGTAGATGACGAATCTCATTTACAATTTTACTAATAAAAGTTAATAGTAAAGAGTATCTAGAGTTTTTTTCTGGAACGAAGTTCCTTATCGCGCGTTGTGATAGGGGCTAGACGGTAAAAATTCTTACGAAAAGTTGTCACGACACTTTTTTTGTTTTAGATGATTATCGCTAGAAGGCGCTGTGATTAAAATCTTTTAAAATACATTCTATATCGCGCGTTACGTTAGGAAAGAAAAATATAAGATATCTTTTAATCGAAAGGAACTTCGTTCTATTCGGGTGTCCCATGACACCTCTCAAGTTTTTTTTCTCCACTGTTGGAACCAGATTTCCGCAGTAGAGGCAACATAGAGCATAGTCCATCACGCTTGTCTGATGCGATTGGGGATATCTTCCAAGAATTTTTGGTATCCTTGTCCAATGCAGGTATTTCATGACGATGTTTTCCTTCACTGTTAGCCAGTGGTGTTGTGAAGAATTGCACATTAATCTTTTTTACATTAAGATTTAGAGATACAAGCCGTCCGATTTTGAACCCGCGACCTCCTGTACGGAAGTCAGTTACCACGACTTAAATACTTATATCTTTACAAAATAAGATTGAACACAAAATAAATTCAATTGAGAACAAAAAAGACCGTATAAAAAGTCCTTGAAATCCTTAAAAGGTTTTCGTATTTAAACCGTTTAGGAAACCACAAAGTATTCACAGCACAGAATTTTTAATCTTGATGTTATTAAAAAACTTTTCTAATAAAAGCGTTCACGAGATGCTATTTATGAACGTTGGTTTTACATGATAATAGTGTGATATAATGTGTAAGGTGAAAAATGGTATTTATTATACAGGGTGGATCTGTAACTTTGGACAATCTGACGTGGGGTAAATGACCTGTCGAAATACAACTTAGCTCCATTTTTATTTTAGGAATTGGGTAATAACATTTTTTTCATCATAGTATGGAAGTCCGCAACGATAGTCGTACGTTTTCCATACAATATGAGAAAAAAAGTTTAACCGATATCCAAAAAATTAAAATTGTGCTAAGTTATATTTCGACAGGTCATTCACCCCACGTTAGATTGTCCAAAATTACAGATCCACCCTTTACACTAGCTGAAGTCCGCGACGTCATCTACCTATCCAGCACCAACGATTCCTCATCGACAATGTTTCTTTTTTTCAATTTTCAACTTTTTTCGGCAATTATTCGATTTTTTCTCACTGCAAAAACAATCCTTGAACTTTAAGTAACATTAAAGAAAAATAAAGTCCCAAACTGGTCCAGTCGTTATTGAGTTATGCACTTAGCAACACATTTTATGATTCTCTTTTGTGTATAAAAAAGATACAAGAGCATCATTTGCAAGTGCCCAATATTTTTGAGTGCAGAAAAATTTGCTTATTTACGACATAACATCAAAAACCTCTTAAATTTTCAGTGTTTCTCTACTATATTATGCACGTATAATACACATAAAACTTCCTCTTGAGTCACTCTATCTATAAAAACGCAACAAAATCCATAGCGAAGTTTTAAAGATTTGAGCATACATAAGACATATAGCGGAAGCGACTTGATTTTACAGGTTACAGATGAGTTCGTACTGCCACAAACGATCAATGAAATACTTTCATGCATTTTCAACGGGTTCTTACCACGATATTTAATTAATTGAGTTGTCTCGATATTTCAACGTTGTTGCAAACGTCATGATCACGAGAAGACTGGATACTGCGGGTCGATTTAAGAGCAAACAAATCTGTCTACCGTCTTTCTCGTTCGCTTTTGGGTAGTACCACTGGAACTCGAACTCACATCATGACGTGTCCGAATAAGTTTATGATCAATGAAATCTTTATTTTTTGTATATTTATTCACTTATAAATCTTCTCTAGACTTCTACAAACAATTCAAGACCTAATTAGGTAAATCAGTTCAGATGTTCTCGAGTTTTAGCAAAATTAACAGCAAGTTATTTTCATTTAGATAGATAACATTACTTCCCTGACTCCCCTACTAAACCAAAAAAAGGCCATTAAAATCGGTTCATCCAGAAAAAAAAGCAAACACTTTGAAACTAAATACTGCTTAAAAGTAACTTGAGAATAAGTAAAAACTTCTTAATATCAAAAAGAAAAAAAATGCACTAATATTATATATTTACAGGTTGACCTCCTTAAAACACATTTTTCACTACAATTTATATTCAAAGTTGAGTTTAAAAGCATGCATTCTTCAAAAGCTCATCTCGTACACTATGTGAGCTTGTATAAAGCTGCAGAAAGGAGCTTTTATCATTTTCCTTCACCTCTAATGGAAAACTCACATGATACATTACATTGGGTCAGAGAGTTTTAATTTTGTAGAGGGGTTTTTTTAGTTGGAGTAAATCGCCGGATTCCCACACGCCCTACGGTTGGGGTGTAGGAGTTGAACCGCTTTAAAACTTCCAACCGCTCACACTCAGCGTCCGAACCCCGAATGAGGCCAGAACCCAGCACGAGGTTATGCGAGACAGCGTGACGCGTTACGCACAACGGCACTCTTTCGCGTCGTGCCGCCCTTTTATAGAAGGGTTAAAAATAAGTTTTTATTGTATGTGGTTTGGTGGTAGAAAATCATTAATGGGTTAAGCTCGATTTTGTATTTAAGTAAAGTACAGTTTATTAAGTTTTTTTTATGGTTTACGTGTGCAATTAAGTTTAAATTAAATAAGTAGAGGAGTAAACATTGTGCTACATTGTGTTTGTTTATTTATTTATATTGCAATTAAGATTGTTAGTATACATTAATTTTACTGTCTAGAGTTCTTACTTATTAGTTTTTCTTGACCTGTAATTTTTAATTATTATATCACTTTGTACCCTAAATACTTATAATATGTATATATATTATTTGTATTCATTTATTTACTCATTTTTTACATTATATTTTTAAAAAAACAATCACAAAAAAAATCAATTTAAAAATACAATATAAAAAACAGAGGGCCACTGGAGACGGGGTCTACGACCCAAGCCATCAGTGGTTAGGGCTCAAGAGAGAGGAACCTCCTCACAATACGTGCCGTGTCAAGAACGACCGCCTTCTGAATCAGGCCCTTTACCCAGCCGGGGAGCGAAAGCTTCTCTAGATGACGGTCGAAGCTTTTCGCTATTAGACCGTGCACAGATACAACGATCGGAACAATGATGGTCGATTCAACACGCCACATGTCGGTCACCTCGTGGGCCAGCTCCAAATATTTTAGCAGTTTTTCTTTTTCTGCCTTCACAAGGTTCTCGTCATGTGGAATGGTGACATCGATCAACACCGCCCGATGCGCATCCCGATCTATTATCACTATGTCAGGCTTATTGGCAACAATAGTCCTGTCAGTGATAATAGATCGGTCCCAGTAGAGCGTTACATGACCGTTATCGAGAACCGGCTGAGGCCAATACTGGTAATAAGGTACAGCGGCTTCAACAAGGTCGTATTTCAGAGCAAGTTGTTGGTGGATAATCTTAGCTACCTGGTTATGCCTGTGCAAGTACTCGCCGTTAGCAAGACGAGAACAACCGGAAACGATATGTCTAATAGACTCTCCCGGACGGTGACATGCCCGACAAATGTCGACCGTCCCATCCTTTAGAATATATTTACGGTAGTTGTTTGTCATGATAACTTCATCCATAATTGCAAAGACAAAGCCTTCAGTCTCTCCGAAGAGGTTACTGTATCGTAGCCAAGATACGGAGGCTAATTGATCTACATCGGGGCTCATAAGGGCCCGGTGGAACCGTCCGTGTAGTTCCTTGCTCTTCCATACGTCCGTGCGTTCTGCCACACTCATTACCTTTAGCGTCCGCCAATTCTCGTTCGCTAAGGACAGCGGAGTGAGTCCCTTATCAACTGCTGCTACATTACGGTACATACCCACGCTTACCTTAAGGAAATATTCCCGAAGGTTGTTTACCTCTCGGTTGTGTAGGTCCTTGACATTTAACATGCCACGACCCCCACACTTCCGAGGAATATACAACCTCATAACAGATGAACGTGGGTGGTGCATCCTGTATGCCGTCAGCAGTCGCCGAACTTTTCTATCCAGGGCATCTAGTTCTGATTGCGTCCACTTTAGAATGCCAAAGGAGTACGTCAGTACAGGCATGACCCAACCATTGAAGGCTCGGATCTTGTTTCCGCCAGATAAGAGGCTTTTCAAAACCTTTACCAAGCGGCCGAAGAAACGATCCTTCACCGATTGTTTCATATCTGCATCGACTATACTCAAAGCTTCGAACATTCCAAGGTATTTGTAGGTTTCCGACTCAGAAAGAGATCTGAGCACCTCACATTGGCTAAGTTGCAAACTCTCCGAGTTTACAATTTTACCTCTCTGTATATCTATGACCGCACACTTATCTACTCCGAATTCCATTCCAATAGCTTTACTAAAATTGTCGGTTATTTTGAGTAAAGTTATTAGATCAGATTTTTTAGAAGCAAATAATTTGAGATCATCCATGTACAAGAGATGTGAAATGGGCTCACCCCCTCTCTTGAGTCGGTAGCCTAGCGTTGAATCTCCAAGCAACGTGCTTAGAGGATTAAGCGCCAGACAGAACCACAAAGGACTCAGACTGTCACCCTGGAAGATACCCCGCCTTATCCTTATCAAGCTCGGGGAGGCCGGAGATCCAATATGTCCTGGTTGACGAAGAAACGTAGACCACTGACCCATGCATGAGCTAAGAAAGGAGCGTAGAGTGGGATGTACTTTATAAAGCTCTAAAACTCTCATTAGCCATGAATGGGGCACCGAATCATACGCTTTCTTATAGTCAATCCAAGCCATATGGACACCCTTTTTGCTTCGCCGAACTTGTTGCGTAATAGTCATGTCAATGAGGAGCAAATCCTTTGTACCCCGGGACCCTATCTTACACCCATTTTGAGAAGGTGACATTATGTCATTTGCCGAGATATGTATTTGAATTTTGTTTCTCAGAATGGATGTAAGTAGCTTATAGATGGTGGGTAAGCAAGTTATTGGTCTATAGTTTTTAGGGTCCGAGGTATTGCCAGATTTGTATATCAGATGAGTGACTCCTGATGTCATGAAATCTGGGAGGGTTCCCGACTCAAGGGCTTGTTGAAACTGAGCAGCCATGCGCCCGTGCGAGTTGCGTATCCATTTCAGCCAGTAGCTGTGCAGCCCATCCGGTCCCGGACTTTTCCAGTTCGGGGCCGAACGCACCGCACAAGCTACGTCAATCGGCGTGATCGCTACGATGTTCATGTCTCTGATAGACTCGCACGCGCGCCCGACCGTCTCAGTCCACTCCCCCTCGGAGTGACCGATGGGCACCGACCAGATATTTTTCCAAAATGAGGTCATCACATCCTCATCAACTGGTGGGTGTCCATCGGTAACTCTTCCTCGAGAAGCCTCCCAATTTCTATAGACACTCCTCTGATTACTCTGGAAGACTCTATTCAAGCGGTACCGCTCCGATCTTATTCGGTACCGACGAATACGGTTCGCCCATGCGCAAACTTTTTGCTTCCAGTAGTCAACACGCTCGACGACACGAGCCAGGTAGTCGTTCCTGCTGACACCGGTGTCAGCGAAGGCTCGGTCGACGAATCGCATTACGCGCGGGCGCGTGTTGCCTGCCTGGAAGCAAATAAGCTTCGCTATAAGGGTCCTGGCTGCATCTATGCGCTTCTCGATTCTGCACTGCCATTGCGGCTTACCATCATGTCGGCGGTATGTCTGGTTCGGGTTTGGAAATTTTACTCCTGCCACTCGATAGACAGCAACCGCACCGCAGTACAGAACCGAGTGGGTGTCAACAAGGTCTACAGTCGACTCAAAGTAAGGTTTTAATATGCAGTCCAGGGCCAATACTAGCGAAACATTGCGTTTACACATGGGCAACCGCGGTAAACGTGGCCGCGAGCATGGCGGGACAAACCTAAACTCTTGCATAGCGTCCTCCAGAGCGCTCCTCAAACGCTCATCATCCTGGATATTTGCACATGCCTGCACCTGAAGTTCCTCCGCTGGTGGTGTAGGTTGGGTGACGGTGACATTTACCACATGTGTTGGTTGTGGTTCAGGAGGAGCAGGCAGTGCTTCGTTGCGCAGTATATATATTTATTATTATTATTTTGTAAGTATTGAAACGTCTACATATAACTTTTCCATTCAGTTTGCATACCCCAAGGTTGCCTGGAAGAAATAGCTATAGCGATAAGGCCGCCTATATTGTACAACTACTATAAGCTGTATCAGTTTTTAAATCAATTGGTGTTTATTGGTACAATAAAGTATATTCTATTCTATTCTACTTTTTATAGGCTCTGTGCTAGTTAAATATTTATGTTGACTGTATGTAACTGAGCATTAATTATCTTAGATGATCTGCTATCAAACTACGAACTACAAGATGAACTCACTCTATTCTTTATTTCTAAAACTCAATTAATAAATGATTCAAAATTCATTGAAATGACATGTCCCTCTTTAAACGAGGTTTAAGAAAAGTCCCTTATAGGTAGGTGAAAGATAAAGACGCCTCATTGCCCTGGCATTGCAGAGGTTCATGAGCGACGGTGACCACTTATCATGAGGTGGGCCGTTAGCTCGTAGCTATAATAAAATTGAAGAGTTCCATTTTACATAGATGTAGAACGCGAGATTGGTTAGACAACTTATTTATCATACTGTTCCTAAAATATAGGTCCTAAAAGACAATTTACTAAAACTAGCTGCCAACTTACGCCAAAAGAACCGTACATAAATAAAGAAGTTTATTACCAAAATGGTAATAAATAACGCATTTAAAATGTTATCGTCCTGTCCCATCTGTTTCTAATATTTGTTTTAATGTTTTTGTCGACGATATCTCATGTCTGTGTTATTTGTTTCATAAATAATGGGTTTCGTATTTATTGAACTTTGCACTCGTTTTAAATTTAATTTTATTTCGACGATTTGGGATGTTTATCGGTTTAATATCGGCTCGTCAATTACCAATGCCCAAATGACAATTGGTAGGCCAACTGTCAAACGGTGTTTCACATAGTTTCGATGCCGGGCAATGCATAAAAAACACTGTTCTTTCGATTGGCACTATAAATACAGGGTGTTATTTTTCCGATTTACAGACAAATCAAGCAAGTTAAGAAAAATATTTGAATGCAGTATTAATTAATGTAACAAACTGGTATCCTAGGGACTCTACGAGAAGCAGAGGTCGACCTCCTTGTAGATGGGAGGACAATATAAAGAAGACAGCGGGACCATACTGGCGGAGAGTAACCGACGACAGAAAGCAGTGGAAAGAGCTGGAGGAGGCCTATGCCGAAAGGCACACTGAGATCGCGATATTTTGTGTTGTAAACAACAATACTCAGTAATAAAGGCTATTTTTATTTTATTATTTTTATTAATTAATGTCAAAAATAAAATCATGTTTCCTTTCAGCAAAACATGCTATCTTCATTATTTAATGTACTTCCCATTCATGTCGCATAGTTCTAGGACACCCTGTAGAATAGGGTTAATTTGAAAATTCAATCGTAATTTATTATTTTCACCTTTTCCTTTATATTAGTACTACCGGCATTATTGAAGACTTCATAATTGATGGACTCCAAAACTTCGAAATGGCACGACAGAAGTTTCTCAATCAATCGTGGTTATTCGGAAGTATTTTCGATATAATTGCTGGGACGAGATGAATAAGTAGGTAAATAAAATGGCGGAAATAAGGAAAAATATATTACAGTTAAATATCGAATTCTTACGTAATATGTAGGAGGTAACTAATTTGACTGGTTTTTCAAAAGGAGATTATCAAGACAGTATATTATTTTTTAAGTTTGTGTTTTTTTTTTACATGGAGGAAATCACCGGATCACCACGGGGCGGGCGGGGTATGTGGGACTTGAACCGCACTAAAATCTCCAACCGCCCACACTCAGCGTCCGAACCCCGGCTAAGGCCAGAACCCAGCACGGGGTTATGAGGGACAGCGCGACGCGTTACGCCCACTTCACTCTTTCCCGTCGCGCCGCTCCCTTCGACGCCGAACCGGCAACCGCCGGCGATACGGTCACCTCTTTGTGTGGATCAACTGGTAGATAAAAAGGTGATATTTTTGGCGTTGTATGTACCTGACATGCAGGTTTCCTCACGATATTTTCCTTCATCGTTTTTAGCCAGTGGTGTTGTGAAAAATTGCACATAAATCTTTTTCACATTTAGATTTAGAGGTACAAGCCGGCCGGATTTGAATCCGCGACCTCCCGTACGGAAGGACGCGCTTCGACCACTCAACCACCACGAATTTTATACACAAAGGCATCATTTGCAAGTGCCCAATATTTTTGAGTGCAAAATTTGCTTATTTACGACATCACATCAAAAACATCTTAAATTTTCAGTGTTTCTCTACTATATTATGCACGTATAATACACATAAAACTTCCTCTTGAGTCACTCTATCTATAAAAAAACGCATCAAAATCCATAGCGAAGTTTTAAAGATTTGAGCATACATAGAGACATACAGTGGAAGCGACTTGATTTTACAGGTTACATATGAGTTCGTACTGCCACAAACGATCAATGAAATACTTTCATGCATTTTCAACGGGTTCTTACCACGATATTTAATTAATTGAGTTGTCTCGATATTTCAACGTTGTTGCCAACGTCATGATCACGAGAAGACTGGATACTGCGGGTCGATTGCAAGAGCAAACAAATCTGTCTACCCTTTTTCTCGTTTGCTTTTGGGTAGTACCACTGGAACTCGAACTCACATCACGACACTCACTGTACCTACAAGACCCTGTATGTGTAAGAATCCGTTGAAAATGCATGATAGTATTATAGAAAACCGCGAGTGTCTGAATAAGTTTATGATCAATGAAATTTATTTTTTGTATATTTATTCACTTATAAATCTTCTCTAGACTTCTACAAACAATTCAAGACTAAATTAGGTAAATTCATTTAGATGTTCTCGAGTTTTAGCAAGACTTACGTATATCAAGTGATTTTTATTTACATAGATAACATTACTTCCCTGACTCCCCTACTAAATCAAAAAATGACCATTAAAATCGATTCATCCAGAAAAAAAGCAAACACTTTGAAACTTAATACTGCTTAAAAGTAACTTGATAATAAGTAAAAACTTCTTAACATCAAAAAGAAAAAACAAACACTAATATTATATATTTACAGGTTGACCTCCTTAAAACTCATTTTTCACTACAATTTATATTCAAAGTTGAGTTTAAAAGCATGCATTCTTCAAAAGCTCATCTCGTACACTATGTGAGCTTGTATAAAGCTGCAGAAAGGAGCTTTTATCATTTTACTTCACCTCTAATGGAAAACTCACATGATACATTACATTGGGTCAGAGAGTTTTAATTTTGTAGAGGGGTTTTTTTAGTTGGAGTAAATCGCCGGATTCCCACACGCCCTACGGTTGGGATGTGGGAGTTGAACCGCTTTAAAGCCTCCAACCGCTCACGCTCAGCGTCCCGGCTGAGGCCAGAACCCAGCACGGGGCTATGCGAGACGGCGTGACGCGTTACGCACTACGGCACTCTTTCGCGTCGTGCCGCCCTTTTATAGAAGGAAAAAAATAAGTTTTTCTTGTATGTGGTGAAATCTCGATAGCTTATCGACCCGCAGTATCCAGTCTTCTCGTGATCATGACGTTTGCAACAATGTTGAAATATTGAGACAACTCAATTAATTAAATATCGTGGTAAGAACCCGTTGAAAATGCATGAAAGGATCCAAAATTCATTGAAATAAAATTTAAGTTTCCATTTCACATAGATATAGAACGCGAGCAAACTATAGATCGGTTATACAACTTATATACTTTTCCTAAAATATAGGTCCTAAAAGATAATTTACTAAAACTAGCTGCCAACTTACGCCACCAGAACCGTACATAAATAAAGAAGTTTATTACCAAAATGGTAATAAATAACGCATTTAAAATGTTATCGTCCTGTCCCATCTGTTTCTAATATTTGTTTTAATGTTTTTGTCGACGATATCTCATGTCTGTGTTATTTGTTTCATAAATAATGGTTTTCGTATTTATTGAACTTTGCACTCGTTTAAAATTTATTTTTATTTCGACGATTTGGAATGTTTATCGGTTTAATATCGGCTCGTCAATTACCAACGCCCAAATGACAATTGGTAGGCCAACTGTCGGTGTTACGCATAGTTTCGATGCCGGGCAATGCATACAAAACACTGTTCATTCGATTGGCATCATAAAAATACAGGGTGGTATTTTTCCGATTTACAGACAAATCAAGCAAGTTAAGAAAAATCTTGGAATGCAGTATTAATTAATGTAACAAACTGGTATTCTAGGGACTACAAGAAGCAGAGGTCGACTTCCTTGTAGATGGGAGGAGGATATAAAGAAGACAGCGGGACCATACTGGCGGAGAGTAACCGACGACAGAAAGCAGTGGAAAGAGCTGGAGGAGGCCTATGCCGAAAGGCACACTGAGATCGTGATATTTTGTTTTGACGAATTTTATGTAAATAACAATACTCAGTAATAAAGGCTATTTTTATTTTTTTTTATTTTATTCTTCTTCTTCTTCATGTGCCATCTTCTATCGCAGGTCGGCGATCATTAAGGCGATCTGTACTTTTGACACAGCAGCGCGAAACAAAGCACGAGTGCTTTTGTTGAACCACTGACGCAAGTTCTTCAGCCAAGATGTTCTCTTTCTACCTACAGCTCTCTTCCCCTGGATCTTGCCCTGTACGATCAAGTGCAGCAAATCGTACTTCGGGCTTCTCATGATATGTCCCAGATACTCCGATTTCCTTCTTTTGATGGTTTTCAGCAGTTGTTTTTCTGTGTTGGCACGTCGCAAGACTTCTATATTCGTGACCTTTATTTTATTATTTTTATTAATTAATGTCAAAAATAAAATCATGTTTCCTTTCAGCAAAACATGCTATCTTCATTATTTAAGGTACTTCCCATTCATGTCGCATAGTTCTAGGACACCCTGTAAAATAGGGTTTACTTGAAAAACCGATCGTCATTTAATACTTGCACCTTTAACCTTGTATGGCCCTTTTCCTTTATATTAGTACTACCGGCATTATTGAAGACTTCATGATTGATGGACTCGAAAACTTCGAAATGGCACGATAGAAGTTTCTCAATCAATCGTGGTTATTCCGAAGTATTTTCGATATAATTGCTGGGACGAGATGAATAGGTAGGTAAATAAAATGGCGGAAATAAGGCAAAATATTACACATAAGTATCTTACTCTTAAGTATGTAGTATATGTGTATATGTAGTATGTGTGTTTGTGCCTGTTAAGTTTAGTGTTAACGCTGTTTAGTTTTAAGTAGTAGGTATGGAAGGAATCAGATAGTGTTTTGTTTCTTTCTTTTTATATTAATTATTTATTATTTAGCGTTACTAATTTTATTTTCTTGTTAAATAGTTTAAATTCTTAGTATTGTCTCTGGCTGTATAAACCATTTGTAATCTCTTATTACGGTCTCCCGCGATACAGGTCTGGCCCATTTTTAAAGATGTATCAGTTGTCTGTAAAATTCTGTTAACAAACTAATTTGTATTTGTATGTAAAAAGTCGTGGTGGCCGAGTGGTCGAAGTGCGTCCTTCCGAACGGGAGGTCGCGGGTTCAAATCCGGCCGGCTTGTACCTCTAAATCTAAATGTGAAAAAGATTTATGTGCAATTTTTCACAACACCATTGGCTAAAAACGGTGAAGGAAAACCTCGTGAGGAAACCTGCATGTCGGAAAAGGGTTCTAAAAATCCTTTGAAGATATGTGAAGTCCCCATCTGGGCAAGCGTGGTGGACTATGCCTAATCCCTAGGCAGTAATGGGTTGGTACAGTATTTGTATGTAACTAATTTGACTGGTTTTTCAAAAGGACGAGATTATCAATACAGTATATTATTTTTTAAGTTTGTGTGGATCAACTTGTAGATAAAAGGGGATATTTTTGGTGTTGTAAGATTTGACTAGTAGTTTTTTCGCTAATTTGAATCATAAAAGTAGTTTTTTTTTTATTACGGATTAAACCGTTGAGACTTGCCTTAGTTGAATAAACTTTTTCAGACACTCGCGGTTTTCTATAATACTTTAATACAATAGTCACTAAGGGTTCATGCTCAGAGAGTCTTGTAGATAGGTACAGTGAGTGTGGTGTGTCGTGATGTGAGTTCGAGTTCCAGTGGTACTACCCAAAAGCGAACGAGAAAGAGGGTAGACAGATTTGTTTGCTTTTAAATCGACCCGCAGTATCCAGTCTTTTCGTGATCATGACGTTTGCAACAACGTTGAAATATCGAGACAACTCAATTAATTAAATATCGTGGTAAGAACCCGTTGAAAATGCATGAAAGTATTAATTAAGATTGATAGGTACAAGTCGAAATTTTCAAACCTACTTCCTACTTCAATTCAATCGTTTCAAACACTTGGGACACACGACTGGTTTTAACATTTCTCAGTGCTCCTCAATAGAAACCAAAATAGAACTAAGATAATAACCAAAATTAATTAAACACTAATTTCTCGAATCATTCTTGACTTGTGGACATTATAATGCAATAAAGAACAATTCAAATTTAAACATTTAGCTACTTCTTTTGTGGATGAAATGAAATAATTTATTCTAAACGTTAATGAAAAATTATCATGCTTCTTGATATCAAAAAAAATACCATCAGTTAGGAAAAAAAATCGTAGTCTGTGAAGAACTGGCAAGAAAATTAATGTGCATGTGCCTTTATATCATTTTTATTTTTCATATTATAAAATAAATTTTATAGACTTAGTTGTAGATTCTGGCTATACAGGAGTTGCAGTGGTGACAGTGATGTGCATGTATACGAGTATTTTGGTCAGGTTATGCAGAAATGTAAACAAAAGCTAATCTTGTATAAATTTATATCTTACAATCAATAATAGGTGTATTTCTATAAAATATACAGCATTTAATCGATTTTTATTATTTTTTAAACCAATTCGACAGGTTTATTAGGGTATGTCCTGTATAGTGATAGATAACAGCCTCCCAATGCCCTACCATTGCAAAGGTTCAAGAGCGAGGGTAACCGCTTACCATCCGGTCGTATGCTTTTATTAGTCAATAAAACAAGTTTAATTTCACATTTTTCAAAAGGTCAGGTTTAATAAAATGCCCTAAAGGTCAAAGGTCGAATACCTGACCTCGTGCAGTTAATATTGAAAATGTACACGAAAGTTTATTGCAATTGAACGCTTTCATTTTAGCAAATCAATTGGATATGAATAAAAGATGTCAGTCACGTAAACAATTTGGAATTGATTAAATATCATTTGACTACATTGAGAGCTGTTTTTTTTTGTTCTAAAAGGATTTTTTGGAAATAATCAGAAAAATAGTCGTGGGAAATTTCATTAGTTTCGAATTCTTGACTGACTTCCCAAAAGAGGAGGTTATATAGTTTGACTATGTATTTATCCACGTATAAATTTATTTTGGGCGTATTGATAATAATTCTTGTTCCCTATGTAAGGCAATGATCCACATAGTTATTAATTAATTTCGAATGACTTACTGGTCTACTTGGTTTTTGGTCCAAATTATATAACACTCTCTTTTCCCACCTGATGGGAAGTGGTTACCATCACTCATGAACTTCTGCAATGTCAAGGCATTGGAGGCCGTTATCTGTCATCTATTTATGCGGAACTTTTTTTAAGTCAAAGTCAAATAATTTATTTCAAATTAGATGTGGACAGACATACATTTTGATGTCAAAAATAAAATCAAAAGGTCTACCACCAGTTCGCTAAAATTACGCCTCCTTCCTGAGAAGAACCGGCGCAAGAAACTCAGCGGCGCTTAAACCTCGTTTAAAGAGGAACATGTCATAGCGCTCCAGTAACATTTTGGAAAAGAGTCCATTCCAATTCAGAATTTAACAAAATTTTACTGCGAAAACATTTAACAGACAATTTGGTTATATCTCGCATAACATTATCCTTACCGAGTCTACTCATTGACGTAGCAGCCGTTGATTACGGCAAATAATTAACGAATTCCTTTAGGAGTTGAGTTTCAAAGCGTTGATTATCGAAATGTCAGATAACAGAATATCAGAAGCCTGAACTACTGTCAGAGGACTCACAAGATAAATGACGATAAAACCACAAACAATTTGTGGGATAGTAGACCTATTGAGGAAGGTACCTATGGGCTATTTTATGTCCCTCACACAACTGTTAAACGGGTTCTTACCACGATTACTTAAGAGAAGACGTATTTCGCACTCGTACGCATCGTAAATGATTACTGTCGCTCATGAGATGCTCATCAGACACCAGTGTTAGGTAATGTGGAGCCGCTTACGACCAACCTTTCAGGACTTCTTCGAGCCTCGTTTGAAGAAGGACAAGTCGAAGGGCAGCTCGCGTAACAACTAAGATTATTTCTATAAATTAAAGTAAAAATCTGATATGCCTCTGTTATCCATAAACAAGATCCTATACACGACCTTCTCATACGTTAGTTTCATATCAATGAAGTTTACTTGCACGCTTGACTTCCCATCTCCGACTGAAACCGACAAGGGCCCAGGACTTTATTAAGGGTCGGGAAGGGTTCTGTTACAGACAAATATGTGACATAGGTTTGACAGGTAACTCGGGAGAATGGACGATTGTGTCGACGAAACTTGGAAACATATTCATAGGAAAATGATATTCAAATTGGTCCAAAGGATAGGTTATTATGTCGGGAATTATTTTTACTAGATGTAGGTGCAAATATATTATAGAAGCATGTTCAGAAATACTGTATGTTGTCATCCAGTACTACTCACTGCTGAGCTCAGGTGTGTAGAGGGATCAGGAATAGTCCACCACGCTTGTTCAATGCGGATTGGGGAATTCACACAAGAGCTTTTGAAGCCTTTGCAATAGGCAGGTTTCATTAAATTGTTTTCCTTCACTGTTTTCAGTATGCGGTGTATGTATTAAATCTTTTACAAACTAAGGTTTATAAGTACAAACCGGCCTGTTCGAAACCATGACCTCTATTGTCACTAATATTTCTACTACTAGATTTCGAAACTTATTCAGACACTCGCGGTTTTCTATAATACTTTCATGCATTTTCAACGAGTTCTTACCACGATATTTAATTAATTGAGTTGTCTCGATATTTCAACGTTGTTGCAAACGTCATGATCACGAGAAGACTGGATACTGCGGGTCGATTTAAGAGGAACCACTGGAACTCGAACTCACATCACGACACACCACACTCACTGTATCTACAAGACTCTCTGAGCATGAACCCTTAGTGACTGTTGTGTTACTACCAAAAGCGAACGAGAAAGAGGGTAGACAGATTTGTTTGCTCTTAAATCGACCCGCAATGTCCAGTCTTCTCGTGATCATGACGTTTGCAACAACGTTGAAATATCGAGACAACTCAATTTATTAAATATCGTGGTAAGAACCCGTTTAAAATGCATGAAAGTATTAGATTTCGAAAGTAATTAAAATCGTTCGTAGGTACTCCTGGTTGTCGTAATGTGCGTGTATGAAACTGAGATTTTCAAATCTTCCTTATTTTTTGCCCGACTTCCCAAGAAGGTTGTCAAGTTATATTTTTATATTTGACTTAAAAGCCTACCCCAATGGGGGCGGCGCGACGGGAAAGGGTACCGATGGCGTAACGCGTCGCGTCGTACCTCATAACCCCGTGCTGGGTTCTGGCCTCAGCTGGGGTTCGGACGCTGAGTGTGAGCAGTTGGAGGTTTTAGTGCGGTTCAACTCCCACATACCCGGTGATCCGGTGATTTCCTCCAACTAAAAAAAAATGGACTATGCAATTCTGAAATATTTTTAAATTAAACTAACTGTTTCTCTGCTCGTTCAAACAAACTCTTCACTCTTCAGCTACATACATTAGTATATAGATTAAAGAAACATTCTATCCTCAGGAATATTCCAGTTTCAATTTACATTTCATTACAAAAATGGATGTAAACCACTGTTTTAAATTAATATCATATTCAGAATGTATTTGTTCAGCTTTTTTAATTAAAATCTGCCATTTTACTAGTCTGGGATCTAGGGTTTCAGGTTGTTGACTTTATTTTAGTTACTTTAAACCTTAATCTACACGCGAACTTAATGATTACATAAATGACTGTACAAAATGGGAATGAGGCGCTCGTCCCGGACCATTTCAATTGATACATTTGTAAAAAACAAAAATATTGTAAAAAAATATTTTAAAAAAATAAAAAAAACAATATATTTAAATTAAAAAAAAGACATGCCCGCTGAGTTTCTTGCGCCGGTTTTTCTCAGGACGGAGGCGTAATTTTAGCGAACTGGTGGTAGAACTTTTAATTTTATTTTTGACTTTCAAAATGTATGTGTGTCCACATCTACTTTGAAAATAAATGATTTGACTTTGACTTTGACTGCGAATGAGTGAAATGTAGTAAAGAATTTTATACCTTAATTTTATAGTAATTGTTTTTGAAATAGCTTGTAGCAGGTAATTTAACGTTGATGAAACCATTTTATTTATCTATAACGAGTATTTGCCCACCTCTCACTCCCACCACTGTAACTCCTGTGTAGCCAGGATCCACAGCGGCAACCATCGTAATGACTCTGAACAGTGAAGCCCAGGAAAACCCGAGGGAAAGCTAACTTGTCTTGGACTTTAATCAGAAGATGATAGAAGAAGTAGGAAAACATGAGCTTCGACTTCCCTTCTCGCAAAGCGGGAGACAATAAAATAAGATTGAAAAAGCATTACGCCAGAATTGAGAAAAGCACCACGGACATTGATTTTATTAAATTTATTGAACCTATGAGGTGAGCTGTTATACTATTTAGGATGGCAATAATAGTTATGGCAAAAACGTTTGAATGCACGGAAATTTGCGGTGGATGCTACAAGATCTGATTTATCTATTTAAAAAATAACGTTTCGGCGTAGATGACGGTTTCATAGCATCTCCTGATGTTACAGGGGTCCAACAGCGACGATAATTACTCACCATCTGGTGGGCGGGAAACTTGTTTACCTAAGTGGTTGAAAAAGTTGTTCAAGTGTCATTTTATTTAATTTTCGGAGATACTAGCTATTTGTAATGTTTTATTAGGTTTTACCCAAGTTAATTACTAAAGCTTTAAAGTTTTAAACGAAAAAAAAAACAAATTTTACCATCAACCTGGATATCATGTAGCAGTAGAGTGCAAGCCAAGACAAGTAAAACGAGCCTAAACACGATGTTTAGTATAGGAGTTTCTATGGCTACCTTTCGACTCCATCACCAGATCAACTATATGGTGCCATATTATTACAATGTCAAATATACGCAAAAAATCTTGCAAGATTCCAACTGAACTTACACAGAGACCTCCATAACAAATAAAGGCTTTAAAAAATCCCAATTAAAAAAAAATCCTTACCAACTAGCCAATCCAATCAATAAGCACCTTACACTGTCGAAACACGAAGAAAATGTTAACGAAGAACGTAATTGGCACGTACGGAACCCTTCGGTTGCAGTAATTACGACAAGTAACCTGACCCTAACGATGTGTCTCAATGAGGGGGAAAAACTAGTGGAAAAAGACCTGCACTATTACCTGTCCTTTTTTTAGTTTACTTTTTACTAGCGGGTCTGCGCAACTTCGTCTACGGCACTTTCAATTAAAAGATAGCCTATGTTCTCAGGGTCTAGATTGTCTGTGCCAAAATTGCATCGGTTGAGAGGTTTAAGCGGGAAAACGTTACAAACAGACAGATAAAGTGACTTTCGCATTTATAATATTAATGCGGATTGCAAGATAGATAAACGAGCTTACGGCCCACCTAATTGCAAACGGTAACCGTAGTTCATGAACCTCTGCAATACCAGGACAATGAGGGGCTATTATCTATCACCTGTTGTGTCATAAGTTGTAGGAAGTCGCTGAACCACACACCTACGTGCTCACACTTTTCACAACACCACTGGTTAAAAACGGTGAAGGAAAACATCGTGAAGAAACCTACATGTCGGAAAAGGATTCTAAAAATCCTTTGAAGATATGTCAAGTCCCCAATCCGCACTGGACAAGCGTGGTGGACTATGCCTAATCCCTTTTCTGAAGAGACCTGAGCCCAACAGTGGGTAGTAATGGGTTAGTACAGTACTCACACTCACTATTAAAAAATCGGTTGAAGTCAAAACTTGGTTAGGTTATGCAGGGCAGAGCGACTCGAAAATCTTCGTGCACCAATAGCCATCGGTTCTGTATAGCTATTTTCTGGGTTTTTACCTTTTTTCAGTGGAAAAAGTTCCAGGGTTCACTCATTACGACAAGTGAAAGCGACTAAAATAACTTGTCATCTGTCAACCCTTGTTAGAAAAGGGATGGGTTTTGATTGAGACTGAATTTTAGTTTAACTCCGAGTGTTACAAAAATAGAGAGGAGATGATAGAGTTAGAACACTTTTTGACACTTTAGCTATATTCAGTTCCCGTGCTTTACGAGTCATAGACATATACATACTTTATTTGAGATAAAAATGGTACAAAAGATAAAAAATACAATTTACATAATCATACATATTACATTTTTACCACAAACCAGCCGAGACTCGGCGTATTGCTGAATATCGACATAGATTTTAAAATCAATGCCAACATCCAGCGTTGGTTTTCAGTTTCAGCTGGCAGTGACGTCACAAATGTTCAGATTGTACACACCTAAGAAATTATACAAAAAATGACAGATAAAATATACTATTATAGGTACATCAATAGGCCAAAAAAAAGAGTAATATCTTGAAATATGATAAAACCTATTTGGCTTTTATATTATTACCAGGCATAAAATTATGAAAGCAGTGACATTAATTTTTTAATACATTACATTAAATAATAATAAATAGTCATATATTTCTCGTGGATAGATCTCCTACAAGATGGAAAGACGATCTGGTCAAGATCGCGGGAGGTGATTGGATGCATATAGTGCAGATCCGGTCGTTGTGGCGTAGTTTAGTGGAGGCCTATGTCCAGCAGTGGACACCTGTAGGCTGATGATGATGATATTTTTTATTTTATTTAGCGGTTTTTGATGTGGTGTTGTAACTAAGCACATTCCTCTGCATTAACTGAATTGTCCATTCGTTACGTGGACGTAGTTGCGCTGGTTAGTTAGTCAACACTAAAATATTATACTTAAAGAAGAGAAGAAGACTTTGTTTTGTTTGGTTGTAAAGAATAGGCTCAAAAAATACTAGAACGTTTTTGAAAATTATTTCATTCGAAAGCTACATTATCCACGAGTAAGGCTATATTTTATTTTCAAAAAAATTAGGGATCCGTATGAAAATATCTAATCTTTGTGACGCAGACGAAGTTGTGCGAGTAATCCAATGTATAAACGAAATGTGACAATAACGGCTGCTAATTGTTATCACTCCCAAAGTCACGTTTTACAATAACTTTTGAACTAGGTCATCAGATCGGGTTCTAAGTTTCAAGATGTCGCTACTTGTTAAATTAATAGTTCAAATTGCTGGGTAGACAGTGATATATTATTTGATGACGTAACACTCTACTATATTTTACTACAGAATAGTTTTACAGAAGCAAACCTGCTTTCAAATCTCAGAAAATTTAAATTATCTTCAGTATTCTTCGAGCGCTATGAAACGAAATGTTGAAGAAGGTAGATTTTGATTATTTTTTTTTAAATTTTCATTTGATTTTTTAAATAAAAAGTATCTTATGTTACTTTTAATAGGTCCAAGAATATGTGTACAACGTTTCATGATGATCGGTTGAGTAGTTTTAGCGTGAAAGCGCAACAAACAAGTTACAATTACATTCACATTTAAATATTAGTATGGATGTGACTAGGGAATCCAATCCCGGGGTACTTTTGCGATCCTGGGATTTCGGGACTGAGGACGAGTAATCCCGGGATTCCGAATCCCTAGATGTGACATTCCCTGTTCTATGCCTGTACCCTTCGTAAGAAAGGGGAGAAAGGCGCTTTTATTTTGGCTTACTCTGATTTTCTCTACATCCATGATATTTTTGTAAAAAAATCGTTGATAAGAATGCCGTGGTGCGTACCTAACGCGTCGTTTGGCATAATTCCGTGTAAGGTCTGGCTGGAGGTGACATTTCGCACGCAGATGTATATCGCGTGACAATGCAATAATATGACAAAATGGCGCTGATCTGATGATGGATTCGGAAGGTCATAGAAACTCTTGTGCTTAACAAGATAGACCCGTCGTGTTCGATTTACTTGTATTAGCAAGCACTCTACTGCTCTTAAAAGCTTGTATTGAAAAAAAATCTTTAAAGTAAATTGTTTACTCCTGTCTGTTTTCTGTGGTTTCGTTCAGACCGTATGGCCTGAAGCCATCTGTCTGTAAAGCCTTTACGTAACATCGTGTTTACCTTGTCACGACAAAAGTAACTTTATAATCGGTTTTTGTTTGTAACAAGCTTTGAAAACTGGATTAAGAATAAATTAGTGTTTTTTGACAATTGAATGAAAAGGTTTTTGAAATTTTGTTTTTAAGTAAATTTAACAGACTTGGTCAAGGCGTTTGTCCAACCCCAGCTGGGGCCTAAGGACCGTCGAGGCGATTCGCCCTGTCCTCGAGGGCTGGGTGAGTCGCGGCGAGGGACGCCTCACCTTTCGTCTGGTGCAGGTGGTGACCGGGCACCATCTCGCAGAAGGAGGCGGCGGGGTGGGAGAGGGAGAGCTCTTCCCTTTCCGACAGACCCCTGGACCGTCCGGGACGTGTCCCGGGATCTGGTACCCTAAGAGTACCGGGTCCCTACCATCAGACCCGAGAGGGTGCTGCGCCCTTCCTAAGAGCTACCGGGGGATGGTAAGCCGCACTTCAAAATGTGACTGTACTTAGCGACTTTAAATTAGACGTCCATCGCATTGAGTTTTTCTTTGTAAAAACGGCTATATTTTCATTTTCCTTCCGTCTTTGGAGGAGGTGCTCAATTGGTCTGTATTCTTTATCTATTTATTTTTAAGTTTTCACTTTATAACTTTACTGGGTCCACTAGTAAGTAAATACAGCAATAATTATTACAATGTTATTTTCCTAAATATCAGACATAGTAACAACACAGTAAATTGTAAAGTCAGGAACCCCCGGAATAAATTACACGGTTCTCTTAACTTTTCATATGTAATTCTAACACGTCGCGATGCATGGTTTATTGTGGGGGCTCCTTTTGTATGTGTGTATGTAACGTGTGAGTTATTGTATGTTTAAAATATTGTTTTTACTTTACACAAAAGTTGTCGTTTTATAATATTTTTTATAACAAAAATAAAAACGACTGATTTCCATTTGTCATAGTACAATACTGTACCAACCCATTACTGCCCACTGTTGGGCTCAGGTCTCCTGTCTTCAAATAAGCTAATAAATGAATATGATAATTATTGTGAAAAACTGTGAGAGAAAAAAACGAATTAAATAAATACAGAAAATTCCGGCTCGAAGGACTAGTGGTCCTGCGCTGTTTGCATCCAGTGACTTCCTCCTGACCAGATCGTCCACCTTGTGGGAGTTTTGCCCACATTCCCCTATTATTCGTGGACAAACTATTCATCGGATTAGTATGATTTCCAGGTTGTTTGTGAGCTTTCTAAGTTTCATTTAGTTTTCGTCGTAAATCATAACTCCGAACGTGACGCGGGGTACAGGAACTTCTTGGTCTTGTCACGCACGCCCTTTTCCGTCAAAGATTACGTAATTTTCAGAAAGGACATGAAGACTTTTTGGATAAGTTTCTATGATTATTGAGGAAATCTTCGAGATGATTCCTTCATCTCTCTTTTACCATCGACATAAGACAGGGGTAGGATATAACGCTTTTATTTGAACGTCAATCCGCGGTCCGCTTCAAAGTATATTTTGTGCCTCGTAATAACTCAATTTGGTATTAACTCTCGGAGGTTTTACAAAATTCATGTGTAGTGGTATTAGCTAACGGTAGACCAACGCTCTAGCATTGCTGAGGTTTACATATGTGCGCTAACCACATCTTTGCACGAAAATATGTGATGATCAGAAACTCTAAAAAAGATACCTATGGTATGCATAAAAAGTCGTGGTGGCCGAGAGGTCGAAGCGCGTCCTTCCGAACGGGAGGTCGCGGGTTCAAATCTGGCCGGCTTGTACCTCTAAATCTAAATGTGAAAAAAGATTAATGTGAAATTTTTCACAACACCACTGGCTAAAAACGGTGAAGGAAAACATCATGAGGAAACCTGCATGTCGGAAAAGAATTCTAAAAATCCTTTGAAGATATGTGAAGTCCCCAATCCGCACTGGGCAAGCGAGGTGGACTATGCCTAATCCCTCTTCTGAGGAGACCTGAGCCCAACAGTGGGCAGTAATGGGTTGGTACAGGTATGCATAATATTTATGTTGGGACTCTGTAGTTTTTGCTTTATTTAAAACAATAATATTAACTTTTAATTAACACTTTTCAGACTGTATTTCAACGTATCTGTCTATGAACCCACTGTAAAAAAATCATGAAACGAAACATTTAACAAAGAGAATCTTCCAAACAAATTTACAATGTAAGTCCACACAATAAGGTTCTAAATCGGTAACAAGACGTTAAATTATAGAACTTGTATACTTCCACAATGAACGCTTCAAATAATTATCGAGTTGTTTTGTAACTTTAGCTTTTATGAATAAGTTTAATTTGAATTTAATTGTTTGAGCCTCTACCTTAAATGATAAATGGCAATCATTAATTAATTGCTTTTTATGTTGTGTAGTTATTTATAGGTACTATTTTGTTTTTGTAATATTTTTTTTATGATCTGCTCAATCTGGTGATGATTAGGGGAAGAATATTATTCTGTAAAGTAGTAGGTAGTTATAACTTGATGAATGATTTTAAAGTGAATACTTAAACGTTTCTATTAGACTTTAAGGAAAGAACCTAATTATAGCTGACACTTAAAAATAGATTTTAAACCTCCACGTGTTCTCAATTAACATTAGGTTATCCTTGGGTTTTAAGCCTTTTCTATAGACAATAAAATTATTGTATTACATTATTTCATCGACAAATTATGAATCCAATTGACATTTGCCTCTCAGAAGACACGCTTATTGGATAATCAAACCAGAGTCGCATCTTCGTATTTTCATACTCTATGACTAGCGGGTAATAGTTAAAGATTAAACACACGAACGGGTCCCTTCTATAAATTCGGGTAATGCTATTAAATACAGCGATTAACTGAAATAAACTTGTTAAGGATTTCATAATATATTTACTAGTGTGGGTACAGTGGACTTATGGCAAAAGGGAGATCTCCGACCGGGCGAGGTAGTGTTTGTCCGGTCAGGCCGAAGCCCTCTGTAGTAGATTTTAGATGTCGTATACAGGGTGATTTCTTAGTGAGGGGACATATTGAAGGTCATGGTAGCTGATAGTTATATACGATCAGTAAAAATATTATTACTAAAGAATATGGCTTAATGCTTTAGTAATCGCAACTTGAAAATATCTTAAATTCTTGCAAAATGATGGTTTTTCGACAGCTGATGGGTGTGGCGGAGGTGTGGGGTGCGCGAGAACACTAGAGGTCATTAGTCAACACTCTTTTAGCCGAAATTGTTTATGTTTGAGGAAGTTTTTTCGAATTTAGATTTAAAAATATAAAAAAATTGTAATTTTACCTATTTCTTGTAATATTCCGTTTTAGAACAGATTACCTACTCATCACCCTCCTGCAAAATGTACCTTCTTTAAAAAATCACCCTGTATATGCGAAGATTTCGGCAAATGTTGTAACTGCGTTCAGGATCTCGCGCGCTATTATTGGTCGCCACACTAGTAAATATAAGTTAATTTCTTTAAACACTCGCGGTTATCTACATCACTTACACAACTATTCAACGGGTTCTTACTACGATTTTAATTAATACTTACCTAGTTATAATTAAATCGGTTATATGTTTAAAAAAGTGATTGAAAAATTGTTGAATTTATTAATTATTCTCACTGGGAAATTAGTTGAATTTTTTTTTATTGCCATGTAGGCAGACGAGCCAACGGGCCACCTGATCGTAAGTGGTTACTGTCGCTCTTGAACCTCTGCAATGTCAGGGGACATTGAGGGGTCGCTACCTACGACCTAACTTTAAGGACCCTCCTCAAGCCTCGTTTGAAGAAGGACAAGTCAAGCGCTCTGGGAAGAGGGGAGCTCATTCCATAGCCGGATGGTGCGTGGCAAAAAAGTGTCCCTGAAACGATTAAAACAAGTTTTCTAGTCCTAACGTTCATAGATTAGAAGAACCATAAAATTTACACAAAAAATTTACCATACCATATTGCTACGTTCCCTGTACCATCATTTTCAAAATGTATTCAGAAATTATTTCAAAATGTATATCTTGAAATGATTTCTAAAATAACATAGATTACATTTACTTTACTTACCGAATCTGAGTCGTTTTATTGGAACGAAGTTCCATATCGCGCGTTGTGAAAGGGGGCTAGACGGAAAAAAATCTTACGAAAAGTTTTTTGTTTTAGATGATTATCGCTAGATGGCACTGTGATCAAAATCTTTCAAAACACGTTCCTCATTTGTTTTAAATGATTATCGCTAGATGGCACTGTAATCGAAATCTTTTAAAACACGTTCCTTATCGCACGTAAAAAAAATTTGGAAAAAAAAATATAAGATATCTTTTAATCGAAAGGAACTTTGTTCCATACGGGAGTCCCATGACACCTCTCAAGTTTTTATTTTTAAACTTGTTCCCACCCTTAATCATACATTTTTAAACGTGATTAACTATCTATCTACATTACTACTCTCTGATCAGTAGGCAAGAATTTCCCACAAATTGGGGTACATGATAATAACGGCTTAAATCCAAGATGTCACGATCTGAAACGAGTCGAGTTTACCTTTTAGGGATTCGCGGACAGGAAATTGGGTGAAAAAGGGATAACGTTGGGTAAAATAAACTTTACCCAAATCTTGCGTTATGATATGGTAATGTATGAATGAGAAAACCAATATTTTTTATCGTTAATATATGTTATGGTATGCTTTAGAAGGGTTCTGTGTACACAGAGTTTTTTTAATGATGCTACATATTGAAGGACTTTCGTACATATTATTTAACGAGTTCTTGCCACGATATTTAATTAATTGAATAGTCTCGACGTTGTTTTGTCTATTTCATATTTTGTATAATATTGTAAAAATTTATTTAAAAACAGATAATGCTCATAATAATAATACAAAAAAAAAGACATGCCCACTGAGTTTCTTGCCAGTTCTTCTCAGGACGGTGGCTATAATAATTATTTTTTGTGTCCGAACTGGTGGTAGCTTTTAAATTTTGACATCAACAAGAATGAGCATAACATCAATATTGAAAATAAAGTATTTCATTTCATTTCGTTGTTGCAAACGTCATGATCACTAGAAGACTGGATGTGGGTAGATTTAAGAACAAACAAATCTGTCCACCCTCTTTCACGTTCACTTTTGGGAAGTACTACTGGAACTCAAACTCACATTCAGGTTGCAGTCTTCTCGTGATCGTTATCGTGTTTGTGGAATAATTTCTAGACAGAAAGAAAGAAAGCAAATTTTCGCTAGTGTTTGAATAAGTTTATATTGAAGGGCAGGTAGTCACAAACTGGCACCCGAGAGATGGCAAACGCTCCCAAGGCAGACAACATAAGAAATGGGAAGACGAAATCAGACTAGCAGCTGGTCCTCACTGGAGAAGTGCTTGTCTAGACCGCCAGGAGTGGAAGCGACTAGAGGAGGCCTTTGCCCAAAGGCACTCCGAAATAAGAGACATTATTTAAGTCACAGATATAGGATATATATAGTATAGAAACATTGTAAAAGTGTAATTTTCTCTTATTTTTGTAATAAGGGCTTATTTATTTATTTATATTGAAGGGCGTCATAACTGATGGTCATATACGGAATTCTACTGTAGGTAGTATTACTCTTCGATGACTATTTTCTCGACCATTTATCCTGTACGCTCATTGCAGAATAACCAATGGAAATTACCTGAAAAAAAAATTAACAATGTTAGTTTACAAAAATTGAAATAAAAAAAAAAGTAATAGGCACAGTTTTTAACACTAATCTAAAAATCCCTGTTTTCACGTGTGTACGTCAATACGTGTTTTTTAGGTTCACGAAAATACGTCAAAATATGGAAAGGTTTTAGTAAAATTCCACCCTTAACGTCGGCACTAATAGAGGTTTAATGAACACTTAAGCCGTTAAATTTAATGGGCCCAGTTTATCTGTTAACTTAAACTATCAAATGTTTAATGATGGTGTTTCAAAACGAAGGCAAAACGTAGAGTGATTTACAGAAGTTACATTTACGAACACAAGCATGTTATATTATAAAGGTTGTCAAATATCTCCCTTCCGCGGCTTCCCTTTTTCGCGGCTATGTACAACGCGCTACAGAGCTCGTATCTGGCAATACTATACATAATTTGAAAGGTCTTGATATAACCTACAAAACGACGCTATGCATGATTAGTTTGGATATTGCGTTCAACAGTTATAGACGTGTAAACATGGAGTTCACTAACGCCGAAATTCGCGCTATTTTAAAGTTTAATATACTAATAATATAAAGACGAAAACATTGTTTGTTTGGTTGTCATGAACAAGACAAACTATTGGACCGTTTTTAAGAAATCAACAGCTACATTATCCACAAGTAACATAGGTATGATTTTATTTTGGAAAAGTTAGAGATCTATACTAAAACAATAGAGTAAGTCAAGGTGTGTAAAAATACCAAATACTGTTCTTCGAGTGCGTTCCGAAAAATAATTTTACAAAAAATCATGTACTTCTTATTCTCTGTTAGAGAGGAGCAATAAAAGCATATTTTTTCATTATTTCTCAGCAACTCACTTATTTTTCGCGAACTTTAATATTTTAAGGACTAAAGATTTTTGTTACGATTTTTTAATTATTTACGCGTGAAAGAGGTTTTTAGAGTTTCTGAGCATTTAAACATTATAAAGTTTTTTAGTTTCGGATGTTAAATTTAATGCTAAAGTCTAACTTCTTGCTTGATTACCAACTTATTTATGTAAGTTTTGCAACACTAATCGACCCCAGCACTTCGGCAGAGTCACAAAAGGTACTCACAGAGCGTTTATGTTGTCGGTGCAGAAATAAATATGACGACATAAGCTATAAAAAATCCTCCTATTGTGATGTGGGCGAACTTGTCCTGAACACAAATCATATGTAGGATATACAAGCGGACCCACGCAACTTCGTCTGCGTCACTTTCAATTAAAAGGTATTATGTTCTTATCCTATTTTATTTCTCAGGGTATATAGATTGTCTGTGCCAAATTTCATCAAAATCGGTTGAGAAGTTTAAGCGGGAAAGTGTAACAGACGGACAGACAGACAGACAGAGTAACTTTTGCATTTATAATATTAGTAGGGATTTTGCAACAGAAAATAGAGGTTTTTTTATTGCCACGCAGGCAGATGAGCTAACGGCCCACCTGATCGTAAGCGGTTACCGTCGCTCATGGACCTCTGCATTGTCAGAAGACATTGCGCGGCCGCTACCTACGGCCTACTCTTAAGGACTCTCTTCAAGCCTCGTTTGAAGAAGCACAAATCATAGCGCTCGGGAAACACCGAACTAAAGTTAAATTAAAACATACTTCTATCCAAAAAGGTATTAAAGTTAGGAAACGAGAACAATGTATAACAACAGCAACATTATACTACAAAGGAATATCACTAACTTTAATCACGAAAACTTTGCGTGTGAGCTCTGAACCACAGAATAATATATGCAGAAGTGAATATAATGTATGTGTAAATTTTCAGACAAATACTCTTGACACAAGCACAAAATGGAAATGAGGTGCTCGTCCCGGACAGTTTCAATTGATACATTTGTCAAAAATAATAACAAAAATTCAAAACATACATTCCCGCTGAGTTTCTGGCGCCGGTTCTTCTCAGGACGGAGGCGTAATTTTAGCGAACTGGTGGTAGAACTTTTTTATTTCAACATCAACTTTGAAATAAATGATTTCAATTTGCCTTGTAAAGTTGTACCACCACAATCTGACTTTCACTTTGACTTTGAAATATCGTGGTAAGAACCCGATATTTCAAATGCATGAAAGTATTACGTGTAACTTTTCTGACAAGTACCATTGACACTTATATTATAGCAATCTGATGTAATTTCTTTTCACAAAATCTTCACAATCGCTGATTCTTTTGAAAAAACTTAGTATTTAATGTAACAACTTGGAATTTCGTGTATTTTTTTTGTAGACAGGATGAAATAGATATTACTAGAGAGTTAAAATATAGATAAAGGATATGTACGATCGTATGTACGATCACGTGGTCCCCGAATGCCTCGCCACGATCCATCACACTAATTAATTACGAGAGTGTCCGTACGTCATTATTCCGAAATTGTTTTTGTTCTATTAATAGGAACCATCCACTAATTGGTATCGTAAGGGATTTGATTAATTTTCGAGCATTTCAAGATGGTTGCGGTATTTTTGAATAATATAAAGTAATTAAATATTTATTAAAGCACTGACAGTTAAAAGGTATTTGGATATGAAATTCATTATCACTACCATATAGTCGCTTCACGCTGTTTGTCTCTGTACTAACCCATTACTGCCCACTGTTGGGCTCAGGTCTCCTCAGAAGAGGGGTTAGGCATAGTCCACCACGCTTGCCTAGTGCGGATTGGGGACCTCACATATCTTCAAAGGATTTTTAGAGCCCTTTTCCGACATGCAGGTTTCCTCGCGATGTTTTCCTTCACCGTTTTTAGCCAGTGGTGTTGTGAAAAATTGCACATAAATCTTTTTCACATTTAGATTTAAAGGTACAAGCCGGCTGGATTTGAACCCGCGACCTCCCGTACGAAAGGACGCGCTTCGACCACTCGGCCACCACGACTACTCGACTACGATGTCTGTCTGTCTCTATGTATGCTTAAATCTTTAAAATTGATGCAGTAGATTTTAATATCTACGATATTTAATAGATAGAAAGATGGGGGAAAAAATACACGCAAATATACTTTCAACACAAATTCAAAAGTATTAGTTTGATCTTTAAAATACTCCACTACGACCTATCACCTCTCATCTGAAACAAGAGTCATCCAAATTGGTTCATTCTACAAACCAAACATCTATACTAATATTATAAAGCTGCAGAGTTTGTTTGTTTGTTTGAACGCGCTAATCTCAGAAACTACCGGTCCGATTTCAAAAATTCTTTCACTGTTGGAATATCCATTTATCGAGGAAGGTTATAGGCTATATTATTTTGAAAATTAGGGATCCGTATGAAAATATCGAATTTGTAAGACGAGGTGAAATATCGAAAACCTATTTATGCGTACGCTGCAAATACTATTGACAGTAGAACAACATGATGTACTACGGGTTTTTAGGTCTTAGCAAGACTTACAAAAAAGTCTGCAAGAGCATACATCTAACTATAATAGTTTAGTCACAACAACTGCTTTTATGTTCAAAAAAAAATTAATTCGTCCGAAGAATTAATTTAACGTTAAATAAGTATTGTTATATTAATCTTTATCCAAATAAAGTATTATGTTATCAAGAGTATTAATTTAAAAGTAAATTACTTTTTGTTTTATTCTAATCGGACTTTTCGTTGAGAAGTTATCACGAGTATAATACATAATGAATACTCCCCGGGCCGCGTAAAAATTATACTATCGCAACAGCATTAAGAGTACTGTTTGAACCCCTTTGTGACGCAGACGAAGTTGCGAGGGTCATCTAGTAAAAAATATAGACGAATTGAGTTCCTATTGAAAATTCGGTTCATAAAACAGCGCAAATTTATACGACAAATCATCCATATGATTGAGAGTTTACTACTTTTACTAGCTATATTTTCAAAGCTATGCACAAAACGGTCAGCGCTTTCAAAGGCATTTCAGCTGAAATGTAAATCGTAGCCGGGTCCGACATTTCATCGGAATATTGATTCTAGTAACGTGGACATTTGAAATTGTAGAATGCTTCATTTGAATCTGGAATTTGCAGTCAAACCTCAGTCTGTAGTAAGAGAATGGAGCTTTCATTGTATATGTATTGTAGTAGGTCAAACTTGTAATACTGAATTTAAAAAACATAAAAATAATATACTACATAAAAAAACCGACATGCTATGACATATCGCGAGTTGTGAAAGGGGGCTAGACGGAAAGAAATCTTACGAAAAGTTGCCACGACACTTTTTTGTTTTAGATGATTATCGCTAGATGGCGCTGTGATCAAAATCTTTTAAAACACGTACCTTATCGCGAGTAAAAAAAATTAGGAAAAAAAATTGTAAGATATCTAATCTATTAATCGAAAGGAACTTCGTTCCATCCGGGTGTCCCTTGACACCTCTCAAGTTTTTTTTATATTTTATTTTTTGCCGAACGGGTAGCCTTTTGACATCAAAAAGTATGAACATTTTTCATTAATTTCGAGATTTTTTTTTTAATTTCATTTAAGAGAGCATTTAACTTGTTTGTTTATGTTTAAAACCTTTCCACAACGCCACGTTTCCACATGTGTTCACCAACGTCCAACACACGTATAAAATGACGGTGACGGCCGAATCCGGGAAGGCAAATTGAACCCGTAAGATTCCACCCGAACTTACATAGTTACATCCAGTGCAAGTTAATATAAAGCTTGTAAAAAGAGCGTTAATTTCAAACATCAATCTAAATGTTTATACAATGTTTTAAACCACATCCCGATCATGACATGGGACGTCACACGACTTCACCGGGTTCTGTCGGATACCCTGAAACGGGTCAGAAGCATACATTAATATGTTTATTAAAACTTATTCAAAATTCGACTTTAATACCTCGTGATAGAGTCGTTTGGAGCTGTGTTTGAATTGTGCATTTTTCATTGTGTTTGCAGGTGTCGTAAGATTTATCGTGTATCATCATCATCTGTATATTTACTCGTGAAAATAAGTTAGAATTACTACGTTTGAGTAGTATGACATGATCCTTAAAAAGTTTAATAATTTATTTTAAAGATCGCTTTAAATACAAGCTTTTAAGATCCTAAATATCACATCAAATATATCAGTAGAGTGCTAACTGATACAAGTAACTCCTATGACCACCCTCCGAATCAATCATCAGATCAACGCCATATTATTGCAATGTCACGCGATATACACCTGCGTGCAAAATGTCAGCTCAATCGGAAACCGGGAAGTTCGTCAAATTTAGCTTGCAAGATTCTACCCGAACTTACATAGCTACATCCAGTGCAAGTTTATGTACAAGTAAAAATAAATAAAACAAAGATATTCGCTACTTAATATTAGTAAAATATTCCGCACATTTCCTTAATAAGGAAAACCATTTATAACCTTTGGCTACAAGTCACTACACGTCGAAAACAGTCCAAATATAAACGCTATAAGAATTGCCTTCCCCGTACCTTGGGGAGTGAATACAAAAACTATTTCTTTTGATCTTTAGCCAGAAACAATTGCGTGCAACGTCAAATATAATAGGAACGAGAGGATTATAAGAAAACGGAATAATATATTTACTGGAATACATATTGGGAAAAAGAATTACGATGTGGGAAGTAATCTTAATGTATGTTGTAGTATGTGTACTGTATAATAATAAAATAATAGCCTTTCAATACTTTCATGCATTTTCAACGGGTTCTTACCAAGATATTAAATTTTACACTTATTTTTACACTCATTTTTTATTTCCACAAAACATCACTATTGCACTTAACATTGATGGTTATTAATTGAGTTGTCTCGATATTTCAACGTTGTTGCAAACGTCATGATCACGAGAAGACTGGATACTGCGGGTCGATTTAAGAGCAAACAAATCTGTATACCCTCTTTCTCGATCGCTTTTGGGTAGTACCACTGGAACTCGAACTCACATCACGACACACCACACTCACTGTATCTGCAAGACTCTCTGAGCATGAACCCTTAGTGACTGTTGTGTTTAGTGGATTCCACATACTCGATACTGAAGCCGTCACCCCTGTTAAAAGTGCTACGTCTTGAAATCTCGATAGCTTCTTTAACCATCCTTGGTACGCGCGAAAACCGCGAGTGTCTGAATAAGTTTATAGCCTTTTAAATGTCCACTGCTGGGCAAAAGCTTCCTGAGAATGGGATCAGGCACACAGGGATTGAGATTTCAGATTTCTTCGTGTTATATATACATACTCCTAAGTTTTTTTTTAGTCGGAGCAAATCGCCGGTGATCCGGTATGTGAGAGTTGAACCGCACTAAAACCTACAACCACTCACACTCAGCGTCCGAACCCCGGCTGAGGCCAGTACGGGGTTATGAGGGACAGCGTCACGCGTTACGCACTACAGTTGAGTTTGGCTTCCTTAGGACATTATATATCATTATTGTTTTTCTATTAAGTCACTGAAAAAAACTCCAAATTTTGAAGATTACTTAATAGCGATTTTGCTAAGAAATATTCTTAGGTACAATTCGATCTCGATCCGGTTAAACTAATTTCGGTAAAACATGAATATTGATGATTGCTATAATAAAACTTGGATCTGTAAAGGATCTTCGCTCAGTTCCACAGAAAAATAACTGTTGAGATATTCCAGAAGAAAGTATTGAAATCTACATCATTACTTTATAATATCTTTTTGTCAGAGTGTAATTTTCTTCAGAATCAACCGATTTCGATGATTATACAACTTTGAAATCGATGAACAATCTAAGTTAAAACTACTCCCAATACATTTATGAAAATTTAATGTATGTGCATAAAAATATTCATCAATTTCTTAAACTCTCGGAGATTCATAATTTTAACACTAGGAACAAACACAAGCTTGCGTTGCCAGTAACTAGATTAGATAAATAAGTAATTTTTTCCAGGGTTTGTCTGTAAAGCTTTATAACAAAATCTCAGTGGCCGTTCAAACATTGCCTATAAATAGGTTTAAGAGAGTTATCAATGAACGGCTATGCAGTAAAGCATATTATAAACTTAATGATTATATAAAATGACTGCACAAAATGGGAATGAGGTGCTCGTCCCGGGCCATTTCAATTGATACATTTGTTAAAAACAAAAATATTGTAAAACAATATTTAAAAAAAAAAGAAAAAAAACCTATTAAATTTAAAAAAAGACATGCCCGCTGAGTTTCTTGCGCCGGTTCTTCTCAGGACGGAGGCGTAATTTTAGCGAACTGGTGGAAGAACTTTTGATGTTATTTTTGACATTCAAAATGTATGTGTGTGTGTGTATAGAAAGGAGTGGAGAGGAAGGACACATTGCTCCATTGGGATAAGGAAATAGCGAAAGTAAAGTACCACTCAGAGACCACATACACCACATTATAAGTCCCATTTCCCAATGTTTTATTCCAGAGCCCAGCAATGGGCAGTAATAGAACAAACTACAGTACAAACTTGGTTCTAAAGCCGTATAATTAAATTGAAACACTTCGGCTTCTCAAAGGCGATATTGTATTACAAGTTATTAATCAGATTTAGCTATTCTGGTTATTGAGTCTCTAGAGCTCTTAAATTACTCGAAAATTTAATGTTTGCTTGATATTTCAATTAATCTATGTCTATTGGAGGAAGTATTTTAGCTAGTTGTATATTTTATATACTGAGAGTGGTGCTTTATAAATTGAAATGAAGATGTATTTCAAGTACTTTTAAATGGATAATTTAATTCACTGAGATTATGACTGTGAAGGTATAGGTGTAAAATAGGTGATTTAAAACCTCCCATTTTTTATTTATTTGTTTAATACTTGTAAATATTTTATAAATTTTTCACTAACTTCTTTCAAAGGCTTTTTTATAAGTTATGTTCAAAGATCTATTTCAGCAACAAAATTTGACAATTGGCTGTGTTTTTGCGTATATTTCATGTCTGAATGAACCTATTAAGATGATTCTTTTATTCATTGGAAGCACGTACTGCTGACATATACAGTATGACTTTCATAAACATTTCACTGGTAGTTTTTTTCTATTCAAGAAATATGGAACTCGCTCATTTATATTAAAACTAGCTTTTGCCCGCGACTTCGTTCGCGTGGACTTCAGGTTCGTCCCGTATTATCAAAAATTGTAGCCTATGTGTTATTCTGATGTATAAGCTATATTGTGGTAAAGTTTCATTCAAATCCAATCAGTAGTTTTTACGTGAATGAGTAACAAACATCCATACATACAAACTTTCGCCTTTATAATATATATTAGATTAGTTTTTTCAATAACTAGCATATACGTATTGATCCTTATCTTCTTATATATAAAAAATAATTGCTGTTCGTTAGTCTCGCTAAAACTCGAGAACGACTGAACCGATTTGGCTTATTTTAATCTTGAAATATTCGTAGAAGTCCAGGGAAAGTTTAAACGGTGAGAAAATTTACTTAAGTGTGGGCCAGCTAGTTTTAAATAAATAAATATATTCGGCTAATAAAAAATAACTATTATCTAAAAGCATTCTGAAAGTTTTATGAGAACTATCACTTTTAATAACGGTAAGATTTTATAAAACTTTTTACAACTCTACTCCATCAAAACTTTCTTATTTAAATTTTATGTCTTAAGTAGATGCTGAAGAAATAATGATCTTAAGTTTTTATAACGTATAATTACGTATGTATGTTATTACACTACTGACTTAAACTACAGGCTGGAGAAAACGGAATGTATTGTTACCGTATTTTTTTTCATCTAAACATATTCCATACTGGGTGAGCCACGCAAATTCGTCTGCGTCACAGAGGGATACAGCATAACCTTCCTCGATAAATGGAATTTCCAACAGTGAAATAATTTTTAAATCGGACCTGAGATTAGCGCGTTCAAACAAACAAACTCTGCAGCTTTATATTATTAGTAAAGATAAAACTTACCATATAAACCTTCCCAGGACTTTCACAAATATTTCAAAACTAAAATGAGATAAATAGGTTCAGGAGTTCTCGAGTTTTAGCGAAACTAACAAACAGCAATTAATTATTTTATAGGTTTGTCTTTTTTATTTCCATATAGGGAAATGAATCAACGGGTCAGCTTATCGTTCGAATCGAATCAATTGGTTACCGTTTTATACCTCTTGTACCGTTGGGACCTCTGTAGGTCCAGACAAGGTTATAGGTACCTACGGTGAGAAAATTCATGGAAACTATCTTATTTATTTCGTTTTATGTGTGTTGAAGCCGCGTAAAAACTAAAAAAAAACATGAAATGTTTCTTGATTCATGTAAAATCAAGAAACATTACGATCTTACCATGATATACAGGGTGGATCTGTAACTTTATCTCAACTAGAGTGCATTCTTTGCGATAAAAAAAATCGAAAAAAAGAGAACCATTTCAAAGATGAAAGTGGTTCTAAGTTGTATTTCGACACATCATTCACGACACTCAAGCTAGGAAAAAGTTACAGATCAACCCTGTAGATACAAGCTAGTACAAAACTTTTGATAGGTCTGTTCATTGATTTTCATTGATTGGCGCAAACAGAAACTAAGATAACACAGTCTATTCCAATCAAGAGGACTAATTCGAGCCTTGTTCGAGCTTCGGAGTCTAATTGATTTGTCAACCCTTTCAGATCCGATCTGTAGTAGAATTTAAATTCAGAGGAGATTTTTATGTTTGAACTGTGATAGCTCTTTATAATGCACTAGCTGCCCCACACAACTTCATCTGCGTCACATAAGGAAATTTTCTAACCGTTTAAACCTTCCCTGGACTTCTACGAATATTTCAAGATTAAAATAAGCCAAATCGGTTCAGTCGTCTCGAGTTTTAGCGAGACTAACGAACAGCAATTCATTTTTATATATAAGAGAAGAAGATTATTATTGTCAATATTTTTGATTTTGTTAGTAATTATATTTTTAAGAACTGTGTCAATCTCAGGACGATGTTTGTTATTGCCTCGAAAGCAGACGAGCTAACGGCCCACCTGATCGTAAGTGGTTACCGTCGCTCATGGACCTCTGCATTGCCAGAAGACACTGCGGGGCTGCTACCTACGGCCTACCTTTAAGGACTCTCTTCAAGCCCCGTTTGAAGAAGGACACTATGACTTGTCCTCAGGAAACACCGAAGAGGGAACACATGAGCAGCTATACGTCATTTGCTCCTGCGTCACCAGTCCTGATTCTCGTTACGTTTTTGATGAGCAGAGCTAAACCACTAATGGTGTTTATCGAGAAGACGCAAAGGTAATTTTGGCGCTATTCTGTATTCCTAATTCATTATTTTCTATATCTGGTTTAATCACAAACTTAATTCAGCAGAATCGCTTTAGTGATTTATTCAAAGCAGGCTGAAAAAAAGAACATTTTGAAGTTCAATTGTAAAAAAAACAGTCTTGTAAAAATTGCTCTTTCTGGTTGATATAAAATTTTAAGAAGACTCGTTTGTATTTAAGGGCATTGTATAGTATTAACGCAGATGACTCCGCGGGTAGCAGCTAGTAAATAAATGATGTTTCCTTTCAGCAAAACTTCTCTCTAAAATTTCAAGTACCTAATACCCGTTCATTTTTTCGAGAATTTGCCCACCTCTCACTCCCACCACTATAACTCCTGTGTAGCCAGGATCCACAGCGGCCACCATCGTAATGATTCCCGTTCATGTCGCATAGTCCTGTAACACCCTGTATAAAACATGCATACAATAGAAAAAAGCTGATAACTTTACATGTTTTTGATGTAATGATAACAAAGCTACGGATCAGCTGTAAAATATAAAAACAATTTAAAATACAATTTCGTCTTTCAGATAAATTGTCATTGTTCGTAAAATTTTAAAAAGTTCTCAACTGGAGCTTTCAATAAATCAATAATGTCGGAGCTTCGCACAAAAGCTGAAAGCTTTGTATTGTCACGGCATTGTCCAGCGGCAGGTGGCTTTGAAGCAGACTAAGCTTTTATGATAGTGCTGTTATGAAATACATACTTTAGGAAAGCTTGGGGACTTTTATTTTAGCCCTTTTCACATAGAATAATGTAAATCATATTTGTTAATAAATTGCTGTTTCTCGCTAAAACCGACAGACAGACAGACGGACAGTGAAGTCTCAGTAACAGGGACAAATTTCAAGTTGCCTGAAATACCTTTTTTTTTCATGACATCTTTCCACGCGCCTGATAATGCCAGAGCATCGATTAAATGTCTGGCTTTATTTTTATTTTACTTTGTAAACATGAAATTACGACATAATATATTAATTAAAAGTTACATAAAACAATTTTAAATAAAAAATATACAAATAAATCTAGAGACTCGTTTAGTCCCGCTACTCAGCAGGCAGGTCTGCAGTTCTAAGTTGGGTTATATCAGGAGAACTATGTTTTCAGCTTGCCTCAAATATCTACCTAAAATGGCGCCAGTGCTCGGAACTCTTTTATTGTTCAACCAAATGTGACGCAGCTGAAGTTGCTTCTACTAGTATTTCCAAAAATATATCGATAAACAAATTGATTTTTATTGTGTTTCATGTTCCAAGTAGACAAATATCGTTAATGTATCAAAGTAATAAATTATAACAAATATCAATCATGAATTATCATTAATTATAAAACATAATAACAAAGTCCTAAAAATAACTACTAACTAATAGCAATACCTATAATATTTTTATAACAAAAATTAAAACGACCGACTTCCATTTCTCAAACTGTACTGTACTGTACCCATTACTGCCCACTGTTGGGCTCAGGTCTCCTCAGAAGAGGGATTAGGCATAGTCCACCACGCTTGCCCAGTGCGGATTGAGGACTTCACATATCTTTAAAGGATTTTTAGAACCCTGTTTCGATATGCAGGTTTCTTCACGATGTTTTCCTTCACCGTGTTGTGAAAAATTGCACATAAATCTTTCTCAAACATAGCGCAAAAACTACCAGTCAGATCTTTATAAAATTTACATGAGATTATGTCTTCATTGTTTGCTTTCTCTCAAATCAAGCATTATCGATATCGGTTCAGCTAGTAAAGGAATACACGCAAACACGCACAACTTCACTTTTAAACACGGAACCAAGAGTACTTTATCGATCATTAAAAATTAAATAAAATCCCACGACGATCATCCTCATCCGAAATGTCGAATGATCCAAATCAGTTCACACGAACTAAAATTATAAAAGAACAAACATAAAGAAAATACTTTCCTCCTCTTTTTGGGAAGTTGGTCACACAAGGTTCTAAAATAACAAAACATAATAAAATCAATAAACAATTACCGAGATGTATCTTGGATTACGTTATGCCGACGTTTTCAGGATTAAAAATACAATTTCTCGATGGCTCGCTTCAATATTAAGCCGTCCTTTCGAGGATTATACGATATTAAATTGAAATGTATATTTTTTGCAATATTACTTTCTATAGATTTTTAGAATAGTTGTATTGTCAAAGATTTTAATTAAAAAACTTATTAGAAGAAAGTTTTTTTAGTTAGAGTAATCGTCAGAACCCAGCACGGGGTTATGAGGGACGGCGCGACGCGTTACGCACTACGGCACTTTTTACCGTCGTGCCACCGCCCACATAAAAAGTATATTATAAGCATTTCAGTGAAATTATTTTTCAAACTTCAATGGGACCAGTTCCATCCATCCAACAGTCTCTAAGGTTCAAACAAATGCCTTCAAATATTTGCGATTTTCTCACACAAAACGGACTAAAGAACAAACAAAGAAAACATTCATTGTATAGACAAAAAACCAGGAATTTATCTAACCAAAATATCACCATAAACATCTAAAGTCACCTAGAACAACAATAAATTAGGATACTTCCCATTACTTTGCCATTTACACCAAAAAACAGCTCCATAAAAGAAATAGACTTCGTACGAATCCACTTAGGATCCAGTGGAAGTTCCTTCACATTACTTTCTTCTCGTAAGTTCAAGGACGGGCAAAGACATAAAGATAGTTAGGCATTCTTACGGACGCTTTTTTTTGGCGCGTTTTTTTTGCGTATTTTCAACGACAACCATCAAAGTCATCGAGCGCTGTATTCTTCAAAAATTAAAAAATATTCTTAAACAGTAGGGTAGATAATGATTGAAGATTCATGGATAAAGGTAACCACTCGCCATAAGGTAGGACTCGTTTGCCAGTGCAAAAAAGGTGTCAAAATGCAACTCAACTTAGTAAAACTTCATACAAATCGTTACATATTTATGCACCTATTCATTACAGACACGAAATACCAAGTCAACGGAACCTATCAAAAGATACATAAAACAATATTCTAAGTAATATTATAAGTATCTATCTATCTTTGTGTTTGGGGTGGTGATTGTAATCACCTGACACTTCGACCCAATCGGATCTTTTGTATCAAGTCCCCTCCTTTATTTCTCGGTTTCAAAAAGTGATTGCATGTATTCAGCAATGCTTTTTGGAGCCAAGGACCTATACACGCATTGGTGGATAGCCGTCACCCAATGCGTTCATTCTTACCCTAGCTAGGCCGTCGCATGCACATAAAATGTGATGTATTGATTCTGTGTCCTCTTCACAGAATCTGCAGATTGAGCTTGTAACTAACCGTAACCTGTATAGGTGCTCTCCGGTGGCGAAGTGCCCCGTTCGAGCACCCAGAAGGTGTCTTATATTATGAGTATCAATATTGTAAGTGTTTCAGTACAGTTATATTTTACACTTCAATGGAACCAGTTCCATCTATCCAACCTTAAGGTTCAAAATGAAATCTTATGTTGTATTATCACTTATTAATTAGTTTTATCGACTTGCATTTTGAGTATTTTGACTTTTAAGCGTTAAATTGACCATAGCAATACTTAACGCGTGTAAAAAAGCATTCGTACGAATGAGGGCTAAGTGGTACTAAAAAATAACAAGCTAGCTTTGATGTGAAGGACATCGGGTTTCCGTTTAAGATTCCCAGATAAAGGAAGATTAGTTTGTTGCTTAGTTTCTTTATTAGTACAGATAATTAAACAATTCTATGAGAGCAGGAAACTACCGCGATTTAGTTGACGAAACACAAAATACTAGCTGACCCGCTTATTTTTTGCTGCGCTACAAATTTGTTTTTCATTTATTTCTTTTTTTTATGGGTATTTTTATTTAATTTATAGATTCGACTACGTAATCTTCGTTTTTTTTGAATTCTCCTTTTGTGACGTCACTGCCACTTGAAGTTGAATACCATTCTTTTACGTTACTTTGTATCTCTTTTGTATTGTTTGTTCTGGTGTTTTACTTCATAAATAAAGAAATGTCTATGTCTAGGAAGTGAGACAATTTTTACTGAAAAACAAAATATAGGCAATTCTTAAATAAGCTGTCGAAAACCTTGTAATTGATCACAGAAATATCACATTTCACTTCTTTTTAATTGCCATGTAGGCAGACGAGCCAACGGGTCACTTGATCGTAAGTGGTCACCATAGTTGTTAGCTCGCAGTTCATAGTAAAACAAATGAATTCAGTATTCAAAATAATCCCACAGAGATTTACGTTGTAAAATAATACTCGTATAATTTACTGAATATATACAAAATTCTCATATCACAAACTATTACCAACTAGAACAAAAAACCGCTCTCTAGAGATACAATATTATTTTCTACAGTTTCATTCCGCACACGTATCACTAACGTTACATTATACCGTTTTTCTCGAGTACATTTATATCATAAAATACAGTCTGAATTTCATAACACAACTCACTAAAAACTGTGAAAGAAAATATCTTGAGGAAACTTGCATGTTGGAAAAGTCCTCCAAAGATATGTGAAGTCTCCAATCCGCATTGGGCAAGCGTGGTGGACTATGCCTGATCCGTTTACCGAGACCTGAACTCAGCAGTGGGCAGTAATGGGTTGTTACAGTGCTGGCTAAAACATTGAAGGAAAATATCGTGAGGAAACCTGCATTTAATATGAGAAAAAAAAAATCCTTCGAAGATATATGAAGTCCCCAATCCGCATTGGACAAGCATGAACCAAGCCTGAGAGACTTGAGCCCAGCAGTAGACATTGATACAGTACAGTACATTCTAAACAGCAACACATCTCTGGAATATTTCAGGCATAATTTTGAACAAATACAGACCAATTTCGAAACGTCTCTATCTAATTTACCGGTATTCAGGCGAAGTATAGTCACGCGTTACTATAAAATTCAACGTTGGAAGAACACAGGGCCAGATTTGGGGGTAGACGTGGGACAAAAAAAGCTGGGATTTTGAGAAGGCTTGAGACATGATAACAACTCAACAGGGAAATAAGCGAAATTGACATTATTTGTGTAGCTGTCATACAGGTGACATTTGACAGCCAAGGATGAGTAGTGAAGAGTATGTGAAGTCCTCAATTCGGAATTCGTTAGGTATGTAATGATTTGTGCTTTTTGAAATCACAGCTTGAAAAGAATCCTTAGGAGTAGGATATAGACAATGGCGCTGCAGTATCTGTTTATATTGTAGAGGTTTATAATTGAAGGTAAATTACGATCACGTGACCCGTTGGCTTGTCTTTGACTGTGACTTTCGTAGACAAACCAACGTCTATTATTTTTGTCTATTATTCTATCGAGAAGGCTACAAATTAGCTGTAGATTGTAATGGGATGATATAGTGTCCTAAATTGTAGGCTGTCTGGTCCTGGTTTTGTTATTTCGCTAGTATCTAGTATACTAAAAATGGATATGATGGTATCTTAATTTATGAGAAAGTAAAACGTTTAAAAATTTGGCTAGTGGCCAAAAAGTCAACAGTAAATTAAAAATAAATAAGATAAAATCACACTCAAAAGTTATCAACACAAATTAAAAATATTTATTAAAAATACATGACCCCCCAAAAAACAGCCCAAATACGTCCCTTGCCATACCGTAACTCGCGAAAGAGATTCTAATAATTTTTCCATTTCTCAATAATGGACCCAACGCCAGAGCTCTTGGAAAAATCATGAATATTGAAACCGCCAATGAAATATGGCGAAAAATATATTTCCAACTTCCTGACCGATTTCAATAGAAAGAGGTTCATGAATAACGTAATAATTTCTAATTTATTCGAATATAATTAATTATTCGTAAGAACGAGTTGGAATTTATGGAAATTGTAATGGAAAATGTTAAAGGAAAATGATATTACATTAACTTTTTTGCAGCTTCATTTTAAACATAAAATTAAGCATAACAAATATATTTGTATAAAACATGCTTTGAAATGTTTTAACATCTAAAAGCGAAAAGATTACATTCACCTCTGCCTTTTGTGTTCTAAGTGAACCACTTTTGATGTTTGTTATTTCATAAAAATACTACTTTTCGTTTTAGACGACTTTGAACATGTAAATGTTATAAACTTATTCAGACACTCGCGGTTTTATATAATACTTTCATGCAATTTAAACGGGTTCTTACCGCGATATTTAATTAATTGAGTTGCCTCGATATTTCAACGTTGTTGCAAACGTCATGATCACGAGAAGACTGGATACTGCGGGTCGATTTAAGAGCAAACAACAGTGAGTGTGGTGTGTCGGGATGTGAGTTCGAGTTCCAGTGTTACCACCCAAAAGCGAACGAGAAAGAGGGTAGACAGATTTGTTGAACAACGTTGAAATATCGAGGCAACTCAATTAATTGAATGAAATGCATGAAAGTATCATGTAAATGTTGTCATTGATTTAATATGTGATTAATTTAATTTATTATGGGAATAATTAATTAATTCACCTAGATTTAATTTTCATTTCACGTTTTAGGTTTTCTAGAGAGAGAAAGAGGCTTTCACGAGAGACAAGAGTATAATAATAAGTTTATTTAAAAAAGTATTCTTCTTAAAATTAGACCATTCAACAAACAAAATACTTTTCACTTTAATATTAGTATTAGCATCTAAAGCACTATCATGATACTTATTTCCACTATATTCTACAAAGAACTCTTTTAACCTCATTTTTCGATAACTTCCACTTACAAAGGCTTTATTGAGGAATACTTAATATTATTCTGAAGGTTATAGTTGAATAGAAATCGTTTGAAATAACCATAATGTATTTTTTCTTTAGTAATTTTGAATCTGGCTATATTTAGTGTGGGTACAGTGGACTATGGCCAAAGGGAGATCTCTGACCGGGCGAGGTAGTGCATGCCCAGTCAGGCCGAAGCCCACTGTAGTAGATTTCAGATGTCGTATATTTGCGCCGAATGTTGCAAATGTTGTAACCGCGATTCAGGATCTCGCGCGTTATTATTGGTCGCCACATTTAGTACCACCAAATGGGTAGAGAAATCATATATATGCATTTTTTTATTGCCATGTTGTCAGACGAGCCAACGGCCCACCTGATAGTAGGTGGTTACCGTCGCTCATGAACCTCTGCAATGTCAGGGGACACTGAGGGGTCGCAACCTACGACCTAACTTTAAGGACACTCCTCAAGCCTCGTTTGAATAAGGACAAGTCATAGCGCTCAGGGAATACCGAGGAGGGTAGTTCATTTATTCAGTGGTTCCATATAGTAGGAAAAGGATTCTAAAATCCTTCGAAGATATGTGAAGTTCCCAATCCGCATTGTGCAAGCGTGGTGGACTATGTCTAACTTCTCTCGGAGGAGATCAGAGCCCAACAGCGAGCATTACCTCAGTAGAGAGATGAGGCCACCACACCATCCATCATAAATAAATAAATAAAAGAATTAAAATTTTGGTAAATACAAATACAAAATAGTTTATTATCAGATTTTTTTGCTACAAACTGATACATCTTCAACAATGGTCCGCCCACTAGGTCAGACGTGTATCGCGGGAGACCTTACAAAGATGTTACAATTGTAAGTTAGGGCCATTTTTTCCTCTTTCCAGCTCTTTGATAACATTATGTGATGTCTTTCCACTTACTTTCTTGGGATCGTATCAAGTGTCCCACCTCCATTTAAGGCGCTTTACTCTGCACAGTACATCTTCTAAGTTTGTCAAGTTTCTACAGTAAGTAGCATGAGAAACATGCTCAAGTTTAAGACTAATCGAAAGGGGGCTAGACGGAAAATAATCTTACGAAAAGTTGTCACGACACTTTTTTTGCTTTAGATGGCGCTGTGATCAAAATCTTTTAAAACACGTTCCTTATCGCGCGTTACGTTAGGAAAAAAAATATAAGAAATCTTTTAATTGAAAGGAACTTTGTTCTATTCGGGTGTCCCATGACACCTCTCAATTTTTATTGCTTTGTAGGCAGACGAGCTAACAGGCCACCTGATCGTAAGCGGTTACCGTTGCTCATGGACCTCTGCAATGGTAGATGATAGATGGAAGCTTACTGTAATCAGAATAATCAAAATGACTTCACATCAAATACCTACTCGAAACATCAGTTTGTAAAGGTCACTGCACTTCAAAGATCGATAATCAGATTTCCCAGCAGCTGGGAAAACCACACGACCAGAAGTGGTCTTTTAATTAATGGTGGCACTCCAAAGTTGCCGATACCAATGTAGGGATCGTGTTGCTCGCGAGATTCAATTTATTAACATCGAGTACTGGCGGTGACTTTACGGTTTATAAACAGAAAATGAATCGTGGTGGCCGAGTGGTTGAAGTGCTTGCCTTCCATACGGGAAGGAGAGGGTTCAAAGCCGGCTTGCTCTAAATCTTAATGTGAAAAAGATTTATGTGCAATCTGCCGTCCCTCATAACCCCGTGCTGGGTTCTGGTCTCAGCCGGGGTTCGGACGCTGAAAGTGAGCGGTTGGCGGTTTTAGTGCGGTTCAACTCCCATATACGGGGATTGGGGGGGGGAAGTTTTTGAAGTCGGTTATAAACCGTATTCAGTAGACGCACTTAAAAATCGTCTATAAAAAATATCCACACAATTAGGCACAGTAAATTTGTCTACAAATATAACTACCCATAGCTTAAAAAGAATTTGCTAAACTTCCTTAGGCCCCATCGAGCATCACCTTTCAGAAAAAATAGTCATCCAAATGGTCCACCCAAACTAAAGTTATGCAAGCTGAAAAAATACTAACAATATTCTTTTGGAAGACAGTCAATACAACATTATACCAATATTACAAGGATATTCGATATAATATCATCGTATTATTAATACAGTGACTTACAGCAACTATAAAAGAATTCCATCATTATATCTAAAAGCTGTATTTTCAGGGCGAATCAAAGGGCTTCCGTTGCAGAGAGAATAGTGATGGGAAAAGTTGTCATATCGATAAAATATTTCACCATTTATACCGTCACAACTGCCTCGATTCAATTTTAAAATAAAGAAAAGCTATAAATTTGTTTACTCAATTTTATACTCAACACGCTTTATATAAGACTAAAAAATGTAATATGAAACAATCATACTTGTTTATTAAGTTAGTTTATGAGCAATAAAATGAACCGAACAAGAAACAGGATGAAAAATTATGGTTAACACATATCTCTATTCGACTCAGAAAAAGAGTAAAAAACTTGAGAGGTGTCATGGGACACCCGAATAGAACGAAGTTCCTTTCGATTAAAAGATATATTATATTTTTTTTCCTAACGTGACGCGCGATAAGGAACGTGTTTTAAAAGATTTTGATCACAGCACCATCTAGCCATAATCATCTAAAACAAAAATAAGGAACGTGTTTTAAAATATTTTGATCACAGCGCCATCTAGCGATAATCATCTAAAACAAAAAAGTGTCGTGACAACTTTTCGTAAGAGTTTTTCCGTCTAGCCCCCTTTCACAACGCGCGATAAGGAATTTCGTTCCAATAAATAGCCAAAATGGTTTTCGTTCCGGAAATTATCGAATCGGATTCGAAACTCTTTAGATAGTATTATGACTGACAGAAACTTAACTGTAATAATTCATTACTGCTCATTGTTGAGCTCAAGTCTCCTCAGAGCAGAGATTAGGCATAGTCCACCACGCTTGTCCAATGAAGATTGGGGACTTTAGATATCTTTGAATGATTTTTAGAATCCTTTTCCGATATGCAGATTTCCTCACGATGTTTTTAGCCAGTGGTGTTAGGTGTGGCGACCAATAATAACGTGCGCGATCCTGAACCGCGGTCACGACATTTGCAGAAATCTTCGCATATATACGACATCTGTAATCTACTACAGTGGGTTTCGGCCTGACCGAGCATACACTGCCCGGTCGGAGATCTCCTCCTCTTTGGCCTAATATCACTGATCCCACATTGGGAATTACACATTCTTTTTCTCATTAAGACTTAGAAGTTTTGAACCTATGACCTCCCAAATAGAAGGCAGGCGCTTCAACTCAGCCACAACGACTTTATTGATGTTTATTGTAATCCATGTGAATAGAAAGGTTCTACTCAACCTTGCCCTCTTTTCATATCTCTGACATTGAGATTGCTATAATTTTAATACATACTTCGTGTTTATTGTTAGTTAATCGTACCTACAGAGCCTTTGAGTTACGGCCTTGGTATATCCTTGGCATTATCGAGGTTTTACAAGTAGATCTAACTAGCTTTTATAACTTTGAGCTTTAAAAGTGTACAGGTAATTGGGTTAGTCGTTAAAGGAAAATAAATACTGTTAAGATTAGAGTATGATATGTGTAATCTTTATAATTAAAAATCAATCCAAAATATTCTAGTCATGCTATCACATAAAATGGTTTTACAAATTTGGATAAATTGATAGCAAAAATGACAGTCTGAAAGCGGACGTGCATTGCATTAAAGACGAAAGAATCATGTAGGTCCCTTTTACCATCGTACCACACGCCGCAGGGGCAAGGTTCACCACCTTTACTTGGAACCGCTGCGATCTTCCACGGTTCGCTTCAGAAGATCATTTTTGCCCCGTACCATTCCGATTTGGAATGGACTCCCGTCCGCGGTGTTCCCGGAGCGCTATGACATGTCCCTCTTTAAACGAGGCTTAAGAAAAGTCCTGTATCGGTAGGCGATAGATAACATTGCCCTGGCATTGCAGAGGTTCATGAGCGACGGTGACCGCTTACCATCAGGTGGGCCGTAGGCTCGTTTATCTATCACGCAATAAAAAAAAGGTACCTATAGGAAAAAAATCCAACTTATATTGTAGTAGTGGCCCGTTAGCTCGTCTGCCTACAAGGCAATAAAAAAAAAAAAAAAAAAACATAGACGAACTCCTTTAGTTAAATATAAAAGCTCGACAATAAAATGAATAAAATGTATGCTTTTTCTTGCTTTTTATCTAGGTTACTAGTACTTTAGAAATCTTAACAAATAAACACATAATACTATCAGAAACTAGTACGGAATTGTCGAAAACATTTCGAGGAGAAATACCAATAAAATTTGTGTCAACTACTTTCTAAGGATTTGATAGTTTGTTTACTATCTAAGTTCTGTACGAATTTATGTGTTTTCGACCAAAACTAACTCTAAAATAGCTTTTAAAACTAGTAAAGGTGTAATACAAGTGCTGAAGTTAGTTCTAAACGTGGATTTAGTATTTATGATTGAAGGATCCAGTAGTTTTTGAGTTACCTTCTTACAAACATAAAAATACTCTGATACTTTCATGCATTTTCAACGGGTTCTTACTACGATAGTTAATTAATTGAGTTGTTTCGATATTTCAACGTTGTTGCAAACGTCATAATCACGAGAAGACTGGACACTGCGGGTCGATTTAAGAGCAAACAAATCTGTCTACACTCTTTCTCGTTCGCTTTTGGGTAGTACCACTGGAACTCGAACTCACTTCTCGACACATATCGTGGTAAGAACCCGTTGAAAATGCAGTATTGTAGAAAACCGCGAGTGTCTGAATAAGTTTAAAAATACTCTGCTCTATTTTAATAACATTAATGAAGATTTTGAAGATCTTGATTTTTAGTCGCCATTGTTCGCCATATTAACATGCACTGGACTATGTGCCTATGTAATTTCGAGTAGGATCTTGTGAGTTGAATTTAAGCAACTTCCTGGTTTCCGATTGAGCTGACATTTTGCGACCATATGTACATATATCGCTTGACAATGCAATATTGTGCTGATGCCATGATTTGAACGGTGGCCATAAGAAGTATTGTAAGTATTAGATAAGATAGAAATATCGTGTTAGGACTATTAAGGATCTTGTAAAAGCTTGTTTTAAAAAGTTTTATTTAAACAAATATTTTCGTTTTACTACTGATCCTTACGCTACATTATTCTCATTTTAATACTTGTTTATTTATTCATTAAGCTATAAAGTATCTTAAACTCGAAAAGGTTAACATAACTTAAGTCAAAGTTTACAAAATGTTGCATATCGATGTAATTTATCGATAAAACTTGATCAAACTCTACGGGCCACCACCCGGTCATTTCCTGATTCATCTCGCAGCGAAATACATTTCTTGTGGAAAGTGGTTTTGAATTACATAGATATTTTATGTTTAATAATGCTGGCAGTTTATTGTTTATATTATCAATGGTAAGGTTTGTGAGAAGTGACAAAAGAGTTTTGCCAGAATAAATGCGGAATACAAAATATTGCCCCAATTTGAATGGGATAAGGTCCAGCTAAAGAAAGTGTTGCGGGGTGTCACTGGATACAGACAGAGTAGACCGGTTATTGTGGCGAGATTTGAAGGAGGTCTGTGACCAGCAGTGGACGTCTACGAACTGATGATGAGGATACTCGTATGCCGGTTGAGATGTCACTCTTTTGACTGCCAGATAGTTTTAGAAGAAATGACGGAATGGCAATTTCGAAGAAAAAATATTTTCATTTCAAATTAGTAGATTCATCTTTTTGCGATTGCACTACTAAGGTTTTGCAACTCAATACAAGATTCTTTTTAAAGCTCGTTTAATTTTTGTACTATACACCATAAAGTAAAATAAAAACATGTTAATATTTTACTAACCGAAACACATTTTGGATATTCAAAATGTGAGCACAACATTTATCAACTCAAATCACTTGATCCCTTCTAAGACCCAGTAAGATCCTTCTCACCACAACACGGTTTTCAGGGCAGAGGGTGTGACAATCTCTTGTAATTAAAATACATCTTATCCCAAATAGGCTTGTCAAATAAGAACAATATAATCCCTAAATCAAAGAACCAACTGAAAACTTAAGTTGAAACCGACTCGACATCCTGATAAATGGCTTTAAAATAGAATTCGGTGCGTGAAATTTCAAATTGCTAGCGAATATGGTGTCCTAACCCTCAGATTTACAGTCGAGAGTCCTCTGCACCGATCTAAAGTGAAGCTTTAAAGGTTTTTGCCACATTTCACGTGTGATGTATGAGTTTGTACGCAGTGTAATGCTTCAGAAGTAATGTCGTGCGCCGTCAAATGGTAAAAGTTTACGTAAATAAGTTTGTTTGATGTGCCTGGATGCTGTCTGCTTGATCTGTGAGACGAGACAATTTGCTCCAACGATTTTGGTAAATACTTTTCGAGTGAAGAGGATAAGTTTTTATGAAAATATGTTATTGCTACACGTAGATGGATGAAAGTTTGAAGACGGATGTTAATAAATCTTTCACACTAGAAATAACTCGTGGATTCAGAACGCGGGAATAATTTATTAGAATATGTGGTGCAAACGTAGTGGAGAAGCTTAGCTGGATGTGTGTGCGTATTACATAATATTATTATGTGGCGGAAGTGATTGAAATGCTGTATTTTGTACAGTGATTCAGTAATATTTCACAAATGCATATAATCAGATCAATAAAGGTCGCATTTGTAATTTAATTGGAACGAAGTTCCCTATCGCGCGTTGTGAAAGGGGGCTAGACGGAAAAAATTCTTACGAAAAGTTGTCACGACACTTTTTTTGTTTTAGATGATTATCGCTAGATGGCGCTGTGATCAAAATCTTTTAAAACACGCTCTTTAGTTCTAAGAGAAATTCAAATTTACTTTGTACATCTAAATCTCAACTTTTTGATATGCAATTTTTAAAATGACGTACCAGTAAACCTTCATATTGGAGGAGGATTAAAATCCTTTCGTAAATAGTAATATGAGAAGTCCCCAAACCCCATCAGGCAAGCGTACTGACCTATGCCTGATCCCTCAACTGACATCTGAGCACAATGATCAGTATTTGTTGTTACAGTATAAAATCTATCTAAAATATATACCTAACCACAATAGATTCATGTTTTCGTAAATAAACCTCACGAAATAGAACGTTCTGCTATAAGTAGCTGACTCTACCAATCTTCGCAGTAAATTACACGTAGAGCAGGTGAGAGCTTACCAAGTGCTGCCACAAAATAATTATACTACAGAAGAAAATATTTATTCAATTCGTACTTATATACTAAATCGTTTCCAAAGAAAAAGTCTTGACTGCAAAATAACAATAAATCAAATCTAAAATAGGTATTTATTCTGGACCAAAAAACACAATTAATACAAAAGTAAAATAAAATAAAAAAAACTTGAGAGGTGTCAAGGGACACCCGGATGGAACGAAATTCCTTTCGATTAAAAGATATCTTGTAATTTTTTTTCCAATTTTTTTGTTACGCGCGATAAGTATCTTATTTTAAAAGATTTTGATAACAGCGCCATTTAGCGGTAATCATCTAAAACAAATAAGGAACGTGTTTTAAAAGATATTGACCACAGCGCCATCTAGCGATAATCATCTAAAACAAAAAAAAGTGTCGTGACAACTTTTCGTAAGATTTTTTTCCGTCTTCCTTTCACAACGCGCGATAAGGAACTTCCAAAAATACCTAGAAATGGCACTCATGAAAACTTTTATAAAAAATTCGAGTTGCAAATTATAGACTTAAAATATTAAAAGCTTTGTCAAATGTTCATGTCAAAGACTATACGCAGGTTCCATAGGAGTGGTGACCAGGAATCACTTGACACTTCGACCCGGCTCTCTTATAAGTAATATCTCATATTTTTTGGAAATGATATGAAATACTTTATTTTCAACATTGATGACGTGCTCATTCTTGTTGACGTCAAAATTTAAAAGCCACCACCAGTTCGGACACAAAAAATAATAATTGTAGCCACCGTCCTGAGAAGAACTGGCAAGAAACTCAGCGGGCATGTATTTTTTGTAATAGGAGCCTATATTTTTTTAAAGTATTTTAACAGTATTATACAATTTTACCTTAAATATACAAAAAAAAATCTATTATGATAATGAAATGACCTTGGCGAGCAACTCATTCCCACTTTGTGCAATCGTCCAGGTAATCATTGACCTTATAGTATGCTTTCTTGCACAGACGTTCTTTAATAGTTTTTTTAAACCTATGTATAGGTAGGTTTTGAACATCTTGTGGGATTTTGTTATATAAGCATACAGACAAACACCTTTCTTATTTTATGCAATCGACTCATCCGTAAATCAAGTTTATGTTTGTTCCTGGTGTGGATTATAAAACACCAGCTAATTCATTGTATGGTTTATTTCCTCTGTATAATATAATTTTCTGTAGTACAACACAATACAGTGGGTCGTATCTCGCAAGATCTTATGTCAAGTTCAGGCTTCGTTTCCGAAGTACAGACGTCCGCAGGCACTATTGTAAATAAACAGTAATTCAAGCCAAGTTGTGTTGGTTTACGTTTAACTTTGAATTTATTTAGTCAATTTTGGAATTGTTTATGATAATAAATGTTTTTATTGCTACGTACAATATTCCGTTATTGCTAAACGGGTTCCTACCACGATTATTTTTAATTGAGCGGTTTGTTTGCTCTTAAATGACGTACCCGCAGTTCCTCAGTCTTCCCGTGATCATGGCGCTTGAAACAGTGCTGAAATATCGGAAGCCCCTCAATTAAAAATAATCGTGGTAAGAACCCGTTTAGTAATAGTGTAAGTGACGTAGACAACCGCGAGTGTTTAAAGAAATTTATTCCGTTATTGTTTAATAGTTGTTGTTTGACAAGGATTCAAAAGAGTATGGCCCGAGAGCTAGTGCCAATTTTTGGGTAGGTTGAAGGCAAGCTGAAAATGGTTCATAGTTCTCCTGATAAACCCAACTCGGAACTGCAGACCTGGCTGCTGAGTAGCGGGGCTGAACAGTGTTATTTTTCATTGCAGAGGGCCATGAGTGCCCATGAGCGACGGTATCCAGTAATAACTACGATCATGAGACCCATTATCTGGTGTGACTACATGACTATAAAAAAATAAGTATTTGGTCGCGCACTCACACGACTGCACGCAGGTAAACAATCTTGTAGTAACATGCACTTGCATAAGCCTAATCAAAACACAAGAAATTAAATACTTAGGAGTTATAATTGATTCTCAACTAAATTTTAAAACGCATATTAATGTATTAACAAACAGAATACGTAAACTGATTTATGTTATGAAAATATTAAGAAAAATAGCAAACAAGTCCATTATCAAAATGATCTATAAATCTCTGGGAGAATCAATAATAACATACTGTATAACAACCTGGGGTGGAGTACCTAAAACTAGTTTATTACCATTAGAAAGGGCTCAAAGAGCACTTTTAAAAGTAGCATATTTTAAACCTAGACTATTCTCATCGCAGCAACTATATAAAGATTGTGAGGTACTAACAGTTCGGCAACTATTTATTGTGCAGGCAATTATCACCCAGCATGTCAATACACCTATATCTACTGCTATAGCTAAGAAACGCATCGAGCGACCAGCAACTATACACTCATTCAATACTAAGTTCAGTCATAGATACATGTGTTATCTGGGCCCTCTCCTATACAACAAAGCCCACCACACATTGAAAATAAATAGCATAAATAAACAGAAATGTAAAAGAATTGTAAAGGATTGGATTTTCGGCTTTTCATACAATGATACAGAAAAAATATTATTACCATGATAATGCAAGGAATTTCGAATAAATTATTTATCGTACAAGCAGGTACACACATATTCAAACATACACACTCGCACAGACGCACACACACACACACACTCATACCAACGCACACACACATGCACACACATATATATTTATACACACACACATATACATATACACACACACACACACACACATTTATCATGCATGCATTTTCTTATATAGCCATTAGGATAACAATCTTTCAGCATAAACTTAGTTATAAGATTTAATAAAGCACTACATGCTTAATTTTGTGACCGCATCACGGCAACTATGTACAACTATCACAAATGAAGTCGACGTGAACAGCTCAGTTTTATACTTTTGTTTCATGTCGCACTACCCTAACTATACAACTAGCCAAACCAATATTGTAATCTTTATATACCCTTATTTCTGTTTATTGTTAAAACAAATTATTGTATTAGGCTAAGTGTTTTTTATGAAATAAATAAATAAAATAAAAAAATTTGCTTATTATTACGGTAACGATGGGGCCGAAAAGGTCTAGAGTGCGACCACGAATTGGTAGTCGCAGTGGACCTTACAAAGGCCAGCGGTGCGTTCGGCCTCAAACTTTGAGGTCGAGATATATAGATGCGGAAAAAATATGTAGTGCGTTCGACCCTTAGTTGGTCGAAAATTATGTGCGAGTATAAGATAATAAGTGGACTGTATTTAGGCGTTGTGCGAAGAAATAATGCGAAGAAAAATATAGCCAGAACAATGTCTTTGTGCGTTGCGAATGGCGAAGCTATACGTGCCGTCAGATTCCGGGTGCGTGGCGTCTTGGCAAGTAAATTGAGGTGACTTACCTTATATCGCAGCTCAACAGGCACACACACACACTGATTACGACACTGTCCAAGTTATATTGTTCGTAAAGGTTTGTTGAGTTCACATTAACGGCCGGCCGTGGGCCAGTAGCGGTGAGAGGCAGCGTATACGTGCGCGCTCTCGAAAGGCGGATATGAACTGAGCGGTGGTTGCGGGGCAGGTGGCGGCGCCACTTGCGCGTGCGATGCGAGACTGCGATGACAGTTCGCCACCTCTCTTCATCCTACCAAGACTAAGCAAGCGAGAACGAGACGGCAAGCTACGCTAAAAACCGCGTAACCATGCTCCCCGCCAAAGCCCAGTCCTGGGCTTTACAAAGCACAAAGTCATGTGTTATAAGCAAGAATGCAGTATGTGTCAATAAATGATACATACATAAAAATATGCGTGTGATGTTGTGTGAGTAAGTGTAAACATTATATAGCAAACAAAGAACCACGGAGCGATTATTTTAAATGCGTATGATAATATAAATGCGAGCGCAGCTAACTTATGACTAAATAGCTATAAAGTAAAAACTAACCTAAATGCAAAAAAATAATTAAATTATTACATACTACGATTGATGCGATGCGAGACCTCAAGCGTTGAGGTCGCAATATAAATATGCGAAAAAATTTGTTAAATTAAAGTTAAGTATGTAAAGAAAGCGAAAGTGATATAAATTACATTTAACAAAGCGCGTTATTGTAATGGTAACGGACAAAGTTTCACCGTTGGGCGTTTAAAATGACCTGAAGCAGTGCGTACTAACGCCACGCGAGTGATCCCGTCTGTACCGGGATACACTTGCTCTATAATACCCGTGGGCCATTGAAGCGGAGGAACATCATCCTGATGTATAAAAACAAGAGTACCCACGGTAATGGGATTGGAAGTTTTATTCCATTTGTGTCTGAGCTGTAGTGTGTGTAGATAATCTACACGCCACTTCTTCCAGTAACTCTGGACTAAAACATCGAGAAGTTTTTTCCTATTTGATAGGCTAGTTGACTCGTCAATCTCATAAGCTGGCAGTGCGAGTAATGGTGTTGTATTAAGAAAATGTGCTGGTGTTAAAATAGTGTGAGGCTGATCAGACAGTACCCCTAACGGTCGCGAATTTAAAATACATTCAATTTGGTTTAAAACTGTCAATAATTCTTCGTAACATAACAATTGATTACCGATACAACGGAATAAATGAGTTTTTATGCATTTTATGTTACTTTCCCAAATTCCACCCATATGAGGAGCCCTCGGAGGAATCGTTCGCCAAGTTATTTTGTGATTGTTAAATTCATTTTGAAAAGCCAACGAAACTGACTGCGAATGTAAGAAGTTATATAACTCATTCAATTTGCGTTTTGCGCCTATGAAGTTGGTTCCATTATCGGAGTAAATACAAGAGACTGGCCCTCGTCTAGCTAAAAAACGTTTAAGAGCGTCTAAAAAGGTTTCCGTGCTCAAGTCAGATGCAATTTCGATGTGTATGGCCTTCGTCGTCAAACAGACGAAGAGACAAATGTACGCCTTTTGGCTACGCACTCCTCGTCTACGCGTCATAGTTATGTCTATAGGTCCGGCGTAATCGACTCCAGTATGCGAGAAGGCTTTAGCTTCTTGGACACGCGCTGATGGTATCATAGGAGCGAGACGAGTAGGTGCGACCTTGAAACAAAAATTACATTGACGAACGCGTTGCCTAATAATATTTCGGGCTGATAGACAATTAAAGAGATGGAAGTCGTCGATCAAGAGTTCAACAATATGATGTCGTCGCGGTAAAAGGAGTGGATGACGATTTTCAAAAGGTAAATTTGCGTTTGACAACCGACCACCCACTCGTAGTAATCCGTTGTCGTCCACGAATGGGTTAAGTTTTCGAAGCGGCGGTGAGGGTAAAGTACCCCGTTTAATGTGTTCCAATTCTTTGGAAAAGTATTGAGTTTGTAATTCGCGGATGATAAACTGTTCAGCGGTTTCAAGATCCGAAGTTTGGATTATTGGCGAATGAGTCAATTTTCGAGCGAAACGTAAGACGTATACAGTTATGCGTAATAATTTCTTCCAAGAAGAAACACGAAGCGACAATTCAAGTAGCGGAGATACATCCACATTGGATGTAGTGGCAACAGCGATTACATTCTTCGCCTCAGGTATAGGACCTTCGACGAGCGATGAGCTGAATGGTTCTATAGGCCATTCGGCAATTGGAGTACGAATCCATTCAGGACCGTACCACCAAAGCGGGTGCGTTATGATTTGAGAAGGCAGCAATCCTCTCGATAAACAGTCAGCGGGGTTTTCCTTTCCGTTTATGTGAAAGAAACGGTCCGGAGACAAGTTTTCTTGTATTTTAGTTACGCGATTAGCAACAAAAATTTGCCATCGATGTGGTGAAGAATTGATCCATGACAAAGCGATCATGGAATCACTGAAGGCAAATGTCTCAGTGACGTGATAGCGGTTGTTGAAAACCGCGCATACTTGTTTAACTAAATTTGATAATATTAAAGCGGCACAAAGTTCTAACCTAGCAAGTGATACCGTTTTTAGTGGAGCTACCTTTGACTTAGCTCCAACTAATTCAACCGATATGTCATCGTTAGGATGCGTAACGTGTAGGTATATGACGCAGCCGTAAGCCTTGAGACTAGCGTCAGCAAAGGCCAACAGTCTCACTACACAACCTGCCCCAACGCCCAAATGGCGAGGAACGCGCAAGTTCGAAAGCAGAGGCAACTCGGTTTTAAATTTAACGAAGCGATTGATGATAACCTCTGGTGGTTCATCATCCCAACCTACCTTGGTAAGCCAAAGATCCTGTATTAGGAGCTTGGCGTAGAGAATAACTGGTGCGACGAAGCCCAAAACGTCAAAAAGGCGAGCGATAGTAGATAATATAGATCGTTTAGTATTAACAGAGGGTGGAGGAGACGTGGCAAAGGTGAACACATCCGTCTGAGGTAACCACTTCAGGCCTAACACCATCAGCGTATCGCTATGGTCGGTGAATTCAATCGGCACCCGGCATGCCTCAGGCAAATGATTGAGTAACTCAAGTGAGTTACTGGCCCACTTGACCAAGTCAAAACCTCCTTCAGCGAATAAAGCGCGTAATTCATCCGATAAGCGGATGCCATCCTCTATGGAACTGACAGAGGTGGTCAAGTCATCCATGTAAAATTCCCTACTGGCTACTTCTGCAGCAAGAGGGAAGCGTGCACGATTATCTTCGGCCAGCTGGTGAACCGTACGCATGGCCAAAAATGGACTACAGCGAAGTCCGAAAGCTAAAGAATTAAATTGAAAAATGCGATGATCCTCAGTATTATTAAAGCGATAAATTATTTTCTGAAATTTGCGATCCTCTTCTCTTACTAAAATTCTAAGATACATCTGTCTTATATCCGCGGTAATAGCGATTTTAAAATATCTAAAATTTAACAATAATGAAAATAAATCTGTTTGTAAATTTGGTCCCGGATGAAGAATATAATTTAAAGAAATACCATTCGATGTTTTTGAACTAGCGTCAAGAACAACGCGCGTTTTAGTTGATAATTTTTCAGGACGTTGTACAGGATGATGCGGAACGAAATAACCCTCATTCAAAACCGACGGAGTGCGGGGTATTTCGGATAAATAGCCTTGTTTAATGTAATCCCTGATGACGTCATCATAAGCTTGTCGTAATTCCGGAATAGCGTTAAATTTACGCTCTAACGTCGAAAAGCGACGCTGAGCTGTAGCATAAGAATCACCCAAGATCGTAGAGTCACCCTTGAATGGCAATGACACTATATACCTACCATGTGAATTTTTAGTTATAGTGGATTTGTAAAATTCCTCACAGTGGTTATCATCTGAGGTTAAAGTACCTGCAGAAGATATCTCTTCCAGTTCCCAAAATTTTGCCATTGTTTTATTTAAGTTTTCTATGAGAGGTCCAAATGACCAAGTAGAATTACATAAATTTTCATAAGAGGTCTCCCCCATAATGATATATCCAAGCGTTGTATTAAATGCGTGTGGATGAGAGCGAGTCATTAAAGAAGTAGGCTGTAAAATATTAGCCATCATGGAAGCGCCTAAAATGATTTCAATGTTTCCAGGCACATACCAGCTATCATCCGCTAGAGACAAATGATTAAAATTATTTAAATGTGAAATCTCAACTCGTTGAGTTGGCAAGTATGATATATGATCAATGACTAATAAATTTAAAGTATATTGAACATTAGAAAATTGAGAATGTATCTTGAGTGTGACCTGACCTTTAATAGGTACAGAAATATTTCCCACTGAATTTAATGATGATTTAAGTGGTTTAATAACTAATTTTAATTTTTGACAACATTCATAGGTTATGATATTATTTTGTGAGCCGCTATCAATTAAACACCTAACTAAGAAACGTTTATTATTTTCATAGACAATGACCTTTGCAGTAGGTAATATAGATGTACATTTAGGTTGAGTATTTAAACTAGAATGCATACAAACATTTTCAATAGATGAAGAATCAGGTTTATTCTCAGAATTTTTATTCTGATAAAAATGCAACAATGTATGATGTTTCTTGTGACAATGTTTACATTTGTTTAAAGAAGCACATTTTAAAGTGTTGTGTTTAGAGCTAAAACAATTTATGCATAAATTTTTAGATTTTATAAAATTAAAGCGATCATTAGTTGATAAGTTTTTAAAGTCTGGACACTCATAAAGATGTATGTGAATTGTTTTGTTACAATAGTTGCAAGATAATTTGTTTACTTTATTAAGATTTTCAGTGACTAAAAATGTGCGGCTAGATTTATTAAATTTATGAGGTGTATCTTGACGGAATATACCAGATCTTTCAAATACCTTCACACGATGTTTCAAATGACTTATTAAACTATCACTAATTGGAAGCGAGTCATGTTTTAGTGATGTTTCAAAACTTTCAATTATTTTTGTGTCTAATTTTTTAAGTATTATATGTGTAAAAATAAAATCATCTAAATTTTTAATATTGAGCAATTTAAGCGCTGACCATGAAGATACAATTTGTTCAATAAAGGTATTCAACTGCAAAGCGGTGTCAGAAACCGGTTTTATGTCTAAGATTTTGTTCAGATACAAACTTCCTAACATTCGCTTGTCTTGGTATTTATCTATTAATGATTTCCAGATGATGGAATAATTTTCCTCTGTTGGTATTAATCCAGCAAAAATGTTTCGAGCACTACCTGTCAATTTTGACATCAGGTATTGTACGCGTTGACCATCTGTCAAAGATTCATTTTGGTGAACGTTAGTTTTAAAACTTTCATAAAATTGTGGCCACTCTGTTAGCGAACCATTAAAACTCACTAATTCTAATGGAGGTAAATTACAGTAGTTTCGTGGAGAAGATTTTAAAGCAGTAGACTCAACAGGTCGTAACAATGATGTACGAGTATGACTTATTTTTGCGTACAGAGTTTCAAAGGCATCCCATTCACTGAAGTTCAGTTGACAATCTGGATTTTCGTCTAAAAGTATTTCATTATGTTTATCACATAATTCATTAAATTGAGAATATAATTTTTCAATGTTAGCTGATGATGACAAAAAATCTTCCTTTGTTCTCGTATCAAAAGTACCTACTTTCTTAGATTTCTGATATATAGTATCAATATGAGCGAAGATACTTTGTTTCTTAGCGATAATAATTTTAATTTTTCGATCGGACGCCATGTTGAAAAGTTTTAACAATGAAGAACAAAGAAAATGTAATAATGATGCAAATATCGTTATTTCGTAAAAATATTACGTTATATCTATGCTAATGTATGTTTATTATAAGCTGCGCTTGTAAAAATACTACCATACGCACTGATTACAAAGAAATACGCGGATTTGTAAAATCAGCAATGTTTTTGCGGTGTGTGATAAATAAATGTAAAAATGTGTAAATAAGCGGTAATAAGTTAATTAGTACTTAAAATAAATGCGATGCGTTGTCCCGTTCAATACGGAACAAGATATGCGTTATCCGGCGATACGGATCAAATTATCCGGCTCGAAGGACCATACATATGGACCTTACAAAGGCCAGCGGTGCGTTCGGCCTCAAACTTTGAGGTCGAGATATATAGATGCGGAAAAAATATGTAGTGCGTTCGACCCTTAGTTGGTCGAAAATTATGTGCGAGTATAAGATAATAAGTGGACTGTATTTAGGCGTTGTGCGAAGAAATAATGCGAAGAAAAATATAGCCAGAACAATGTCTTTGTGCGTTGCGAATGGCGAAGCTATACGTGCCGTCAGATTCCGGGTGCGTGGCGTCTTGGCAAGTAAATTGAGGTGACTTACCTTATATCGCAGCTCAACAGGCACACACACACACTGATTACGACACTGTCCAAGTTATATTGTTCGTAAAGGTTTGTTGAGTTCACATTAACGGCCGGCCGTGGGCCAGTAGCGGTGAGAGGCAGCGTATACGTGCGCGCTCTCGAAAGGCGGATATGAACTGAGCGGTGGTTGCGGGGCAGGTGGCGGCGCCACTTGCGCGTGCGATGCGAGACTGCGATGACAGTTCGCCACCTCTCTTCATCCTACCAAGACTAAGCAAGCGAGAACGAGACGGCAAGCTACGCTAAAAACCGCGTAACCACGCAGCTTAGGCAGACCTCCCACAAGGTGGACCGACGACTTAGTCAGAATCGCGGGAGGTAGCTGAATGCGGATAGCGCAGCCGGTGGTTGGCGAGGTTTGGGGGAGGCCTATATCCAGCAGAGACCGTTTATAGGCTGATGATGATATCATTACATAAGCGACTTACTATCACACAAGCTAACTCCTGTATCAACCTATTACTCCCCACTGTTGGGCTCAAGTCTCCTCAGAAGAGGGATTAGGCATAGTCCACCACGCTTGCCCAGTGTGGATTGGGGACTTCACATATCTTCAAAGGATTTTTAGAACCCTTTTCCGACATGCAGGTTTCCTCACGATGTTTTCCTTCACCGTTTTTAGCCAGTGGTGTTGTGAAAAATTGCACATAAATCTTTTTCACATTTAGATTTAGAGGTTCAAGCCGGCCGGATTTGAACCTGCGACCTCCCATTCGGAAGGACACGCTTCGACCACTCGGCCACTACGACTTTTTTAACAAGCTGACTCACCAACAAACAATACTAAAACATCCACATTCATTCAATTCATCTCAGTTATTACCACGTTTAAAGGAAGGCAAACGTAGAACTGCCAATTTGGGCTGCGTTGAAATGTAATTTATTTTTGAGATTGGCAGGAGTATGCCACTTAGTCGGTAGTCAGTGATAAATGGATCTTATTGTAGCTGTGGAAAGTCGCCCCGAATTCACATGCTGAAAGATTTTTCTTTTGGTTTATTTCAGCCTGAAAGGGATGTAAGAGTTCATTTAGATGTAGCTATGATGTTGTTTAGTATATGCTTGAAAAACAGAAAATAAATGTTGTTCAGGCAATATTCAATTTCGATAAATGAGGTTTAATTTCAAAGACCTAGCACTGACAGATGTCACATCTTTACCTTGTCTTTCGGCTTCCGACGCGACGCAGATTGATTGTCGGCGGAAAAATTATAATAATTACATATATCGGACTAAAATGGTGAATAACGGCGGCCGCCTAGAAGATTTGAAAGCAAGAAATCTCATCCATCGAGCATCGGTCCTGCTACCAGAGGTAAGTCGGATTACATATTCATTTATTTGCTCATTTTTTACATTATATCTTTAAAAAAACAATCACAAGAAAATAATTGATGTGCATCGGTCGGTGTACATGATTTTGAAATTAATCTAGGTCGAAATTGAGAAGCCCGGATCAACGCCTACAAAAATACATACAAAAAAGGTAATCTTGTCTGCCTACACAGTCAGGATCGCCACACCAAATGTTATTGAAGAACTGTTTTGAATTAATGTAGGACTTTTGAAATACTGTCCTACAATGGAAAATTCTGTTTCAAGCTCTTTGTATTAATTTAATTTGCACTGGATGTCGTTGAATCTAGCGAGTTGAATTTGAGCCACTTCTCGCTTTCCAAATGAGCTGTTTTTTTGGAACGAAGTTCCTTATCGCGCGTTATCGAAAGGGGGCTAGACGGAAATAATCTTACGAAAAGTGGTCACGACACTTTTTTGTTTTAGATGATTATCGCTAGATGGCGCTGTGATCAAAATCTTTTGAAACATGTTCCTTATTTTGTTTTAGATGATTATCGCTAGATGGCGCTGTGATCAAAATCTTTTGAAACATGTTCCTTGTCGCGCGTTACGAAAGGGATTATTTTTTATAAGATATCTTTTAATCGAAAGGAACTTCGTTCTATTCGGGTGTCCCATGACACCTCTCAAGTTTTGTATATCGTATGACAATTCAATAATATGGTACCATGAGCTGAGCTGATCATGAACTGAAAACTTAGCCATACGAACACTTATTATTTAACAAGATAAGACTCATCGTGCTTGGACTCGTTTTAGTTGTCTTAACTACTCTTTCACTTTTACATGATATTCAGTATTTAAAAAACAAATAAGGAACGTGTTTTAAAAGATTTTGATCACAGCGCCATCTAGCGATAATCATCTAAAACAAAAAAAGTGTCGTGACAACTTTTTCATAACAATTTCCGTCTAGCCCCCTTTCGATAACGCGCGAAAAAATCACATACATATTTTTTCTTTCTAGTTACTCAAATCTTTTAGTTATAGTTTTCGTAAAAAAAACCTCAGTTGCACAGAAATAACGAGACTATAAAAAGTCCTCTACTGAACTACCCTAAAAACAAGAAAAGAAATCGCCCCTTCCAATTGGAGAAAAAGTTAATAGCAGTTGCACGAAGTTTTTATAAGTGCATTTTAGGACGCGACCCAGAAAATAAACGACTTGATACTGTTCAGAAGACGCTTTAAGAGATCCAATTTACAAGGAAAACGTCGAGAAAATACACGACTTTTTATTTGGGTAAGGAAGCGGTCATACTAACAAGTAAAATTTGTATAGTATTGTTACGAGAATGTTCTAGAAAATGTGCGAGCGAGACAGAGATATATTGCTATCTCTTACACACCCTTCGAGAGTAGTTGAGAAACTTCTAGAACAGTATTCGAGACTGTTCGAGAAGGTTCGAGGCTATTCGCGAAGTTTCTAGAACAACTTTCCGGACTAATCGAGAACTTTCTAGAACGTTGTTAGTCGCTCCATTCGGGACTATTCCAGAAGCTTCTAGAATAATGTGCGAGTCTCTTTCACTCAATTCGAGACGCATTGCGAACAATCTAAGAAGCTAGTATCTCGGAATATAAATAGCGGGTTAGTTTGGAGCGACGGCAGTTCCACTCGGAATACGAAAGTGAACACATCGAAGCGAACAAGTGAAGCAAGTGCGAAAAGTGTTTGTGAAGTGTTAGTTTTAGTGTTTCAAGTTGTGATTTGTATAAATTTGAGTCTTCCTAAGGAAAAAATCGTGTTTAATTACTTATACCGAACCTCAGTTCGTAACAGTATTATACTGCGTGTAGGTTCATCAACGTCCAATATCGTTTTTCCATATTGTCTCACTAACGTCCAACACACGTAAAAAACAAATGACGGTGACGGCCGACTAACACGTAAACGGGGTTTTGTATGCATTGACCGGCATTGAAACTATGTGAAACACCGTTTGACAGTTGGCCTACCAGTTGTTATTTGTGAGCGTTGGAAGTTAAAGAGCCAATATTTAAACGCGGTGAAAACAAATGACGGTGACGGCTGTGATGTAGGCGAAAGATTTGTTTTGCAGTTGTCATTTGCGTGTATTGGAAGTTGATTAAAAAATATATTAAAATAGCTGGCTTCATTGAATTTAAAAGTTTCCTCTCGATAATGCTTTCATGCATTTTCAACGGGTTCTTACCGCGATATTTAATGAATTGAGTTATCTCGATATTTCAACGTTGTTGCAAACGCCATGATCACGAGAAAACTGGATACTGCGGGTCGATTTAAGAGCAAACAAATCTGTCTACCCTCTTTCTCGTTCGCTTTTGGGTAGTACCACTGGAACTCGAACTCACATCACGACACACCACACTCACTGTATCTACAAGACTCTCTGATCATGAACCCTCAGTATCGTGGTAAGAACTCGTTGAAAATGCATGAAAGTATTATATAAAACCGCGAGTGTCTGAATAAGTTCCTCTCGATAGTTCTTCAAAGCAACCAATTTTTCACGAAGAGCACAAAGTCTAGACTATAAGTCAGCATCAGATTTCTACTTGATTACGTACAAAATATAATAAGTAAAACTTATTGGAATTAGGCAGTATTGTAATAAAACTAGTTAGATTTCTTTAGAACAATGAGAATATTTAAAGTAAAATACGACTGACATTACTTTCTTTTTTAATAAGAGAACAAAAGCGCCCCAAGCGGCAAGAGACATAATCTTATATTTTATTACATTTTCATGGCAAAGGCTGCTTGCAACAAAACGCCTAAAGACAACTCCAAATCCACCTTATACATTTATCTATTCAACAAAACTAAAAACTTTAAAATGGTATATCTGTTCATATTTGATCTAAAACATAAGTGTTAATAAAATGACAATAAGTCATACAAACTTCGCTCTCTGTGATTTACGAGCTTGTTTTTTGCGGAATTGTGTTTACTACCTCACAGTGTTATCAAAATTGCTTAACTCTTCCTTGTGGCCATGACCTAGTGACATAGAAAAAGTACTATGCAGAAATAAAGCATTCTTTTGAACCCTAGTAACCAAACATGCTAGAATATACCTGCCGGGTATACTTGCACAGTCGAGCTGTCAAAGTATACCTTAGCGTATGTTGTAATACTGTGTAGTAATGTCAGAATAATCAACTCAAGTATACCTGGAAGGTATAATCTCGTCGCCTCAGTGCTTGTTTGGCCAATCTGCACTCGAGCAAACTTTACAGGAGACAGCAAACAAGCACGGAATTTTCCTTAAGTGCCGTGTTGAGAAAAAAAATTAAATGAGATTTTTATTGTTTTAGAATTGAATATTTTAAAAAAATATTTTACCAGTCGGCTGGAAATTTTATTCTTTATAATACTGCATAAAAAAGTAAAAAATGACAGATTGGCCAAACAAGCACTGAGGCGACGATCTTTCAAGAATACCTGTGATATGTGCATGGTCCGTGTTTGAATCAACAAATCCGACCTATTTATTTTTAGATACTCATGACACTCCCAATGTCTGAAACACAACGACCGCTCCTGTGCTGCTTGTATCCAGTGACTTCCCGCGGTCCTAACCAGGTTGACAGTCCATCATGTAAAAGGTCAGCCCTCCCTGCCAGTTGGATAAGTTTATCAGGCCCATAAGTCATCCGTTCTTCGCACAATGTGTCCTGCCCATTGCCACTTCAAAGACGCAATTCTTTGAGCTTTTTTTTTTTTCATTTTGTGAAAATCACCGGGTCCGAACCCTGGCTGAGGCCAGAACCCAGCACGGGGTTTGGAGGGACGGCGCGACGCGTTACGCGCTGGCACTCTTTCCCGCAGAGGCAATATCGTAACCAATGAGGTTAATCCGAGGTGCGATTATTGCTAGTTGAAAACTTTACCAATTCTTTGAGCTATGTTACTTTAGTCCTTCTGCAGATCTCCTCATTTCTACATAGCTCTCTCCATTGCTCTCTCAGTGACTCCGACCCATCGATAGCAACTTACATGAATATTTATTTCTACATTGTTATTCTTTGCTAGTAAAATAAGAGGTCAGAGATAAGATATTGAATCAGGAATTGTTTCCCTAATTTAATATCCGGAAGGAGACTGTCTTGGTTAAGGAATATAAATGGCCGACACCGAAAGGAAATTTGCTTTTTAAATTTTTAATTCTAAGACCTACAGTGAAATTTACTTACTTAAATATTTATACGTATTATTTCTATCTTTGTTTGTTATTTTGTAATATATCTTTAAAACAGAAAAATAATCTTTTAAATAGAGTCCGGGTTCTAGAGTCTAAAGTGAAGAAGTTCTCTAGCTTAGTATATTTCGATTTGAAAAGGTTTTTCTCTTTAAACGAGGTTTAATAAAAGTCATGTATACATGTATACATCCAGTGCAAGTTAATACAGGATGATTTTTTAAAGAAGGTACATATTGCAGGAGGGTGATGAGTACTCTGTTCTAATACGGAATATTACAAAAAATTGGTAAAATTTTTTACTCTAAATTCGACAAAACTACCTCAAACATAAACAATTTCGGCTAAAAGAGTGTTGAATAATAACCTCTAGTGTTCTCGCGCACCCCACACCTCCGCCACACCCATCAGCTGTCGAAAAACCATCATTTTGCAAGAATTTTAGATATTTTTAAGTTGCGATTACTAAGGCATTAAGCCATATTCTTTGGTAATAATATTTTTACTGGTCGTATACAACCATCAGCTACCATGACCTTCAATATGTACCCTCACTAAAAAATCACCCTGTATAAAGCTTGTAATAATCTAAGTAAGTAGGAACTAAAATACATTACAATAATATAAAGTTCAGTAATAAAACAGCAAACTTACACTTAATAAATAAATCTATTATTCAATATTAAGCAGTTTTGAAACTGTCGTTGCTATATCTAAGTCTTGGCAAACGTCCAAGGTCGTAGAAATATGAACCAGCAAATAACTCCAAAGTTATTTTCAACCTTGTGTAATGGATATGCAAGGATCACATTAATCAGCTCCTTTGGGACATATTCGTACATGATTTAAAACTTGAAATGTACTAATAAGGGAGTTGATGTTTGTAAGATATGTGTTATATTACTAGTGGTGGCCGAGTGGTTACAGCGCTTGCCTTCCGTACGGGAGGTCGCGGGTTCAAAACCGGCCGGCTTGTACCTCTAAATCTTAATACGAAAAAGATTTGTGTGCAATTTTTGACAACACCACTGGCTAAAAACGGTGAAGGAAAACATCGTGAGGAAACCTGCATGTCGGAAAAGGGTTCTAAAAATCCTTTGAAGATATGTAAAGTCCCCAATCCGCACTAGGCAAGCGTGGTGGACTATGCCTAACCCCTCTTCGGAGGAGATCTGAGCTCAGCAGTGGGCAGTAATAGGTTGTTACAGTACAGTACAGTACAGAGGGCAAAGAAATTAGTTCCAATTCTTCTTGTCGGCTATGGAATGAGCTCTCCTCTTCGGTGTTTCCCGAGCGCTATGGCTTGTCCTTCTTCAAACGAGGCTTCAAGAGAATCCTTAAGGCCGTAGGTAGCCCCGCAGTGTCTTCTGGCAATGCAGAGGTCTATGTGCGACGGTAACCGCTTACGATCAGTTGGCCCGTTAGCTCGTCAAGGCAATTAAACAAAAAAAACTTGAGAGGTGTCAAGGGACACTCCTTTCGATTAATTAGTAAGGGAATAAAATTTTATAAAATATTTTGATCACAGCGCCATCTAGCTTTAATCATCTAAAACAAAAAAGTGTCGTGACAACTTTTTCATAAGAATTTCCGTCTAGGCCCCTTTCGATAACAGGCGATAAGGAACTTCGTTCCAAAAATTTGTGAAAAAAGATAATGAAAAAATATTTTTAACTAGAAAAGATAAATGAAGTAAAACAAATTAACTAGCAGTTGCCTCACTAGGCAATTGCTGCACCGCCATTTTCTGGTACTAGAGAGATTATTATGAAAAGGTTTCATTTAACTTGCACTGGATGTAACTATATAACAAAATATGAAAGTTCGGGTGTAGTGTTGTTTTTCAAATCAGTAGAGTTGATGATGATGAGTGAGTTGGAAGGTAGCAATAGATTTTTTTCTTTAAATTTATTACAATTCAAAAGTAATGTTAAATTGTGTGGCACTGATATCATATGTCATACCTTTCAAAATAATTAGAAACATAATTCAAACTACTCTACCGCTTATTTTAACGTTTAAACCTCTTTAAATTTTTCAATTATAAGACTTTGTTATCATAATTTAACAACTTTTCCAAACTAATTAACTATCAGTTAATTAAATTCAAAAGTAACGTAAGATTGATGGCTACCAACTGTCAAATAAAGAAGTTCAACTATTTTTAACACAAAGGCGCAAAAACTTAATAATTTATAACTATTGAAACTTTGGACTGAACAATAAATTTGTGTATTCATTAAATATCGAGGCTAAATTTAACTTTGTGGTAATCAATCAAATTTCTGTTTACACTATTGTTTAGTTTTTATCAAAGAAGTATAAATTTACAGAATGGATAAAACTACCTATTTAAATATCATCATGATCATCATCATCAGCCTATAGACGTCCACTGCTGGACATAGGCCTCCCCCAAACTTCGCCACATCGACCGGTCCTGCGCCATCTGCATCCAGTGACCTCCCGCGATCTTGAGCAGATCGTCGGTCCATCTTGTGGGGGGTCTACCAATATTGCGTCTACCGGTTCGTGGCTGCCACTCCACAACTTTTCGGCCCCACCGGTCATCCGTTCTTCGCACAATGTGTCCTGCCCATTGCCACTTCGAAGATGCGATTGTTCGGGCTATGTCGGTTATTTTAGGCCTTCTGCGGATCTCCTATTCTATTTAAATATGTTATATGTTAAAATGAATTGCTGTTCGTTAGTCTCGCTAAAACTCGAGAACGACTGAACCGATTTGGCTTATTTTAATTTTGAAATATTCTTAGAAGTCCAGGGAAGGTTTAAACGGTGAGTAAATTTCGTTATGTGACGCAGACGAAGTTGTGTGGGCCAGCTAGTTGCTTAATAAATTCAAAGAGAACAAACTGTTAAATACAAAGTTTTCAAATCCTGGATATCATGTAGCAATAGAGTGCTACAAGACAAGTAAAACGAGCCCAAACACGGTCTAAAATATACTAGAGATAAAGAGTTTAGTAGGTACAGTCCTATGACCACCTTCTGAATACATCATCAGATCAGCGCCATTTTGTCATATTATTGCATTATCACGCGATATACATCTGCGAGTAAAATGACAGTTCAATCGGATACCGGGAAGATCAACTTACATGTTTACATACATCATGAAGTTAAGTAAAACCTCTAAAAAGAACCCACATTTGCTGTCGTCCATTGGTGATGGTAACCACTTACCACTTATTTAACCCACGACTCACTAATTCGAAATCATCTTAAAACACCTTACTTTATTTAAGACACGTTATCCTTGCATTAGGCACGATGCCATATATGGCTTCTAATGAATTACGTAATTTAAATTGCAGATTTTATCTCCTACGTGATGCTACTTCTATATTATGTGAGATTACCGCAATTACATAACTTTAAGTCTATTTGTAAGAACGTGTTAACTCAAAGTGCTAAGCTTTTTGCTTGAAAATTTGTTTAGAGTTTAGATGAGGGGGTTTTTAGTTTAGCCACTTTTGGAACGAAGTTCCTTATTGCGCGTTGTGAAAGGGCGCTAGACGGAAAAAATTCTTACGAAAAGTTGTCACGACACTTTTTTGTTTTAGATGATTATCGCTAGATGGCGCTGTGATCAAAATCTTTTAAAACACGTTCCTTATCGCGCGTATAAGTTAGGATAAAAAACATATAAGATATCTTTTAATCGAAAGGAACTTCGTTCTATTCGGGTGTCCCATGACACCTCTCAAGTTTTTTTATCTTTGTTAATAATAATGGTCAATGAATTTTGCTACTTACTACTTGATACAGAGAACTTATCTACACCAAGGCGAAAAACACACAACGTACGTATCTACTATACGCCCTATGCGTCGTAGCGCGTAATACATATTTTAATAAAATATGTCAAAAATGTATGGAAATCTGACAAATTATTCGAAAAATTTGTGTGTGTTTTCCAGACACTGCTACGCCTTACGATGCGTATTTAGCCGTAAAAAAAACAACCTTAAAGAATGGGTACAAGCCAGCTTTTTTTGTGACAGAAGGAAATCGCCGGTCTTCCACCCGCCCCGCAGGTGGGTTATGTGGGAGTAGAACCGCACTAAATCCTCCTGCTGCTCACGCTCAGCATCCGAACCCCGGCCGAGGACAGAACCCGGCATGAGATTGGGCGAAATAACGGGACGCGTTCACGATCAACGCTCACGTCTCGTCCCGTCACGTCTCGTCCCGTCACGTCACCTATCGCTTATACAGGGTGTTAAAATCCGATGAAACAATACTTTCACAGCAAATAGTATACTTGATGTAGAAGCCATCCACCAAGTCTGAGTTTTCTAGGCATAATATATCACAAGTTATAACTAATCAAAACTACGTGTTAATTAGTGCGTGATCAACCCTACCGTACTGATGTACACCAACAGCTAAAGACTTAAGCCGGCTAGTCACCTCCTGTATCATAGAAAATTGTAATAATACACTGGACAAAAATCACATTCTAAACAGGATACATGCGCATATGTTCGTGTAAATAGGTATAGCACGCTGAATGTAGGTCAGGATAGGGTTGTCAAAAATAATACAAAATAATAATTTTTCAACTTTGTATGGGAAAATAAAGTGATCATCTACGTTTCAAAAGTATGTGTATATGATTTGAAATGTGATATAGATTAAGCCCTCAAAGTATTGTTTCACCAGAGACCAACACCCTGTACAGAAATTGTAGGTAAATTTACTTCTGGTAGTTATTCTGTGACCCAGCTGTAACTTCTCAAAGGTTATATAATTTCATTTGTTTAAAAGTAATTTCCTACCTGCTGGTTCCTTTAAGGTCTCAGTCGCTTTGTGGAACTCCACAATTTCCTCTACAGCACCTATTTACAAAGTCATTTGTGAAATTAAGATTATAATTAGTGGATTTTGAATAAAGGCACAAATATATGAAAATTCGGGTAAAAGCTAAGTATGTTTTACACAAACACATAGTACTTTCATGCATTTTAAACGGGTTCTTACCACGATATTTAATTAATTGATTTGTCTCGATATTTCAACGTTGTTGCAAACGTCATGATCACGAGAAGACTGGATACTGCGGGTCGATTTAAGAGCAAACAAATCTGTCTACCCTATTTCTCGTTCGCTTTTCGGAAGTACCACTGGAACTCGAACTCACTTCTCACACACCACACTCATTGTATCTACAAGACTCTCTGAGCATGAACCCTTAGTGACTGTTGTGTTTAGCACTGGATTCCACATACTCGATAATCTGAAGCCGTCACCCCTGTTAAAAGTGCTATGACTTGAAATCTCGATAGCTTCTTAACCCTCCTTGGTACGTAACGACGTTCAGAAGATAGTACCTGAGGATTATGTAATTGTATCCAGTGATTGGAACCCGAGTCGAGCACATGCTCTGCGATCGCCGATTTATGCGGTTCATTGTTTTTAATCGCTCTGATGTGCTCTTTGAGTCTTCTAGTTGAAATATCGAGACAACTCAATTAATTAAATACCGTGGTAAAAACCCGTTTAAAATGCATGAAAGTATTAAAGAAAACCGCGAGTGTCTGAATAAGTTTACAAACACATAGGTCTATAAGTACTTAACTGGTCTTTAAAAACTGCATAATGACCTCGTGGAACAATTATATTTTAGAACAAAATTAAAACGACTGACTACCATTTTTCATGAATAGCACAAAAACTACCAGTCAGATCTTTATTAAAATTATGTACCTACCTACGATTGTATCCAAAATGTCTGCTTTTTAACAAAACAACCAATCATTGAAATCGGGTAAAATACAATAGACACAACAAATCGGAAAACTTGTCGGACGAATTGACGTCCGTTTGGGAAGTCGGTCAAAAAATCATCCTAATCAGTCCGGGGGAGGCGCGACGGTAAAGAGTGCCGTGGGCGTAACGCGTCGCGCCGTCCCTCATAACCCCGTCCTGGGTTCTGGCCTCAGCCGGGGTTCGGACGTTGAGTGTGAGCGGTTGAAGGTTTTAGTGCGGTTCAACTCCCACATACATCCCGCGGGGCGGGCGGGGATCCGGTGATTTCCTCCAATAAAACAAAATCTTAATCGGTCTAAACTGTAGTTACACAATATAAAAATTTCAAAGTACGTGATAATATCCTTTTGGTAAGTTGGTCAAAAATCCACCTAAAACTGTGTTAAATACAGCTTACAAAATCTTTGTTAATATTTAAATTATGAAAACGCTAAACTACAAAGTTCTATTAGGCACTTTCAAAAGCTCTTAAAGGCTCTTTTGTCCTGAATTTCTAACAAATAACTGAAAACACAGATTAATACATAAGAAATGAACGCGAACCAGACCTCGTTCTGTACAGAGTAGTTTCACAGATTAACCGCAGGATACAGAAGTTAATTTAAATACAAAATATGTTGACGAGACACTCAGAGATATACAGGGTGGATCTGTAACTTTGGACAATCTGACGTGGGGTGGATGACATGTCGAAATAAAACCTAGAACCACTTTTATTTTAGGAATTGGATAAAAAAAGATTTATGTGCAATTTTTCACAACACCACTAGCTATAAACGGTGAAGGAAAACATCGTGAGGAAACCTGCATATTGGAAAAGGGTTCTTATCCTTTAAGATATGTGAAGTCCCCAATCCGCAGTAGGCAAGCGTGGTGGACTATGCCTAATCCCTCTTCTGAGGAGACCTGAGCCCAACAGTGGGCAGTACAGATTACTAAGTTTACCTATATTTTAATCTAACGTTCCTTTACATTAGATGTTGCGCGATTAAAATAAACATTTATTAAGCTTTTTAAAACACAGTGAAATAATCACAACGCCAATCAATAAATTTCGATCGGAAATTGTCTGATATAATATATATTGTATGTTTATCGATATACGCAAATGTCAATTAATGAAACCGAGTTGATTATTTAAACTTAATCACTGCATAATATAACACAAAATTGAATATAACTTCTGTACAAAGTTTTCTGTGACATAACACACACCCTTTGTTCTATACATTTGCCATTCTAGTGCTAATTCAATAGAGAACAGACCGAGTCGCGAACTAAAATATGTATAAAAGGTACTAGTGGTACATTGGTTTCACCCGCGCAGCAAAATGGCGTCTAACTTAGCTTTGTTCCTTCTGTATGCAATGACAAGCGTAATCATGGGATGTATTAGGGATTTTATTTGGGGGTAAATGAAGCTTTGATGTCAAGTAATTTAGGCGTTTAAATAAGTAGATATATAACGGGGTGATAACAAGGGAAACCAACCTATTCACCGTGCGGGTAGTTGGAAGTGGAGACTTGCTATAAATACAGGCGCTGACCGCTGTTATTATTCATTCGTGTTTGAGTTGTCGAGGCGAACGGACCTCTTGATGTAAAAGTAATAAACTGTTAAAACTCGTTATTTTCAAAGTTTTTATTCCAAAGTGTTGATGTTCAAGTGGACATTGTGACGTCATTCCTGACAAAACAAAACGAAGACTAATTACAACGTCATTACACCTCAACACACTATTTACGCCGTCATATATGATTAAAACAATGTTTAAAGAAATAAACATCAACAGACCAAAAACTTGATTATATGTCGCTTAAGATTTAAATTGTTTCAAATTGAATGCAATTTTAAACAATTTAAATCTTAAGCATCTGCTCTCAATAAGTTATAATTTTTAGTTTTCTGTTATATTTGACAGACAGACGGAATCTACCAATTTAAAACCAATTTGTACCACAATGTTATTTTGACGCACTTTTGGCAAATTTGTCCAGGATCTGTATGATTCTTCACAAAGTGATAAATTACATAACATCGTCAAAAATCCTATCTCCTGTATATGTATTGACGTTCTCGACATATTTTTTAACGCTATAATATTGCGGCCGTAAGTGGTTACCATTACTAATGATATTCCACGACACAGAAAGACATTTCCCTTATAATCAAAGGGTCCACTCCTCGTCGAGCTGGAGTTCATCCCTATTATTTGGAAGCACCGCAGTCATCTACGGTCCGTTTCAAGAATTCTTTTTTATCAATTCCTTCCGGCTATGGAATAAGCTCCCGTTTTCGGTGTTTTCCGAGCGTTTTGACTTGTCCTGCTTCAAACGAGGCTTGAAGAGAGTCCTTAAGGGTAGGCCGTAGGTAGCGGCCTAGCAGTGTCTTCTGGCAATGCAGTGGTCCATGGGCGATGGTAACCGCTTACGATTAGGCGTCGTTAGCTCGTCTGCCTTTTTTTTTATTGCCATGTAGGCAGACGAGCCAACGGGCCACCTGATCGTAAGTGGTTACCGACGCTTATGAACCTCTGCAATGTCAGGGAACACTGAGAGGTCGTTACCTACGACCTAACTTTAAGGACTCTCTTCAAGCCTCGTTTGAAGCAGGACAAGTCAAAACGCCTACGAGGCAAAAAAAATAAAAAAATAAAAAGGTACCTCGCTCCCAACATCATCTGAGTCCGGCCCTGTCCCCGCCGAGTAATATTGTCACAGCGCTCGATGCCCCGTATTGGAATTTCTGTTTGTGTTTTTATATTGACGTAACATATTAGAAAATGTAATGGCTTCCAGTCAGCATTCTCTTGACAATATTTATCCTTTATATTAGCTCTTTTGTAATATAAATATAATCTGTTTTCAATTGGATTTTTAGGTAAAGGAATATTAAAGGAAAATTTGACGATATTTTACCTATTAATTTATTCCTTCCAAGAAATAAAGATTTTGGAAATAATAATTAAAGTTTGTATTTTATTCATGTTCGTTTGTAAAGTGACCCTAGGCCCAATTGTCAATAACTCCCATACAATCTGTATGTAGAAATTTAACATTACGAACAATTTGCCACGCACCATCCGGCTATAGAATGAGCTCCCCTCCTCGGTATTCCCTGAGCGCTATGACTTGTCCTTCTTCAAACGAGACTTGAGGAGGGTCCTTAAAGTTAGGTCGTAGGTAGCGACCCCTCAGTGTCCCCTGACATTGCAGAGGTTCATGAGCGACGGTAACCACTTCCTATCAGGTGGGCCGTTGGCTCGTCTGCCTACATAGCAATAAAAAAAATATTGATCAATGTTTTTTGATTAAATTTTACATCATTATATTTAAAGTAATCATTATTTAAAGTGGTATCATTGTAAAGCTTAAGAATTTTACATATTATTTACCAACATCGGAAAAAAGAATAGTCACAATTGACTACAATTTTAAAGTTATCATTAATTGAACTTCGCTCTTAAATGGGTTAGGCACCCTAGTCAAAGATTTACAGAGTAATCTGTATCAACTTCTGATTTACGAGTTTCCTAATCTGTACTAAATTCTGATACAGTACGCTTTCCCTACTATAAAGTAAATAAGATTACATATATTTTCGGTAGGCTTATAATTTACCTCCAAGCTTTGGTTCAAGCTACAGGTAAGTCTTGAGTCGTAAGTAAAGAGAATTATTTACGATTCGGAATTGATGGATAATTTCACTAACTATTTGAAAATTACTTTAATTCAACCTCACAATTTTATGGCATTATCATTAACCTATAGACGTCCACTGCTGGATATTGGCCCAAACTTCGCCACGAAGGCCGTTCCTGCGCTATCTGCATCCAGTGACCTCCCGCGATCTTGACCGGTCCATCGTGTGGGAGGCCTACCCAAGTTGCGATTAGCGCTTCGTGGCCGCCACACCAGAACTTTTCCAGATTTTATGGCATATCATACATCTATATGCATGGTAAGACTAAGAGTGTTTATGTGTAGCTAAGTGTACTCAACGACGCCTGGACCAAGACGTTGAAGTTCAACGATGATTTTTATAGCTAAAAAAATTTGAATAATGGCCGAGAAAAAAGGTTGCTGTAGGTATAGGGTTCACGCAGACGACGCGTGGACTAGTTCGTAATATAAATAACTAGGTGACCTTTCACAAAAAAACTGGTTAAAAAAAACGGTGCAGGAAAACATCGTGACGAAACCTACATATCGGAAAAGGGTTCTAAAAATCCTTTGAGGATATGTGAAGTCCCCAATCCGCACTGGGCAAGCGTGGTGGACTATACCCAGCAGTGGGCAGCAATAGGTTGGCACAGTACAGTACATATCTTAACCTGGACCATCAACTGTAGCAAATCTTACCTAGGGTTCCTAATAAAGCTTTCTATCGGAACTTTAAAGCTACTTTAGTCTGTTCGCTTCAATAAATGTCTAATAAGTTCTAAGTTAAACTTTATATCTAACTCTGACTTATGGGTACTTAGTATTTTCAAGTCATCGGTCTGTATTAATCGATTTGTTTGAATCAATAAGCAATTAACTTCATAAAACAAATTATTATAAAAACTTAATAAATAAAAAGCAATTTTTTCAACGAAGGGTACTAAATTTAATTATTTAATTATTTATAACAAAAATGAAACGTCCGCCTGCCATTTTTCACAAATAGCACAGAAACTATTATTTGTACAAAAAGTATTTGCTTACTAACAAAAAAAGATCATCCAAATTGATTCACCCCAACGCAAAGTTATGCGAAGACAAACATTTAAAAAATTTAAAGTCAACTTGATAACGTACTCCTTTGAAAATATCAACCAAAAAATTATATCAAAATAGAGTACCTACATACATTGAAAAAAGTAAGTAGGTCTAAAATCGTCTAAACTACAGATGAGTGCTTACTAAAAATGTATAAAAACTTAACAAAATCCTAAGAGACTTAAGAAAAGTCCTGTATCGGTAGGCGATAAATAACAGCCCTGGCATTGCAGAGGTTCATGAGCGACGGTGACCGCTTACCATCAGGTGGGCCTTTGGTTCGTTTATCTATCACGCAATAAAAAAAATCCTACTTCCAAAACAAATACAAGTAATGTCACTGAAATAAATATAAAAAAAGCTGAAAATACTTAGAGAAAACAAAAGCTGAATCCGATAGCGTTTCTCGAGTGCGTGTTGAGAGCTCTTTATACTTGATCGTCCCTTCAACCTATTATATTACAAAAGTACTACACGAAAAATCTGTTAGGTATATTCTGTACTCATAATATATTATGTAGGTATAGGGTGGGCAATCTAACGTTTGCATTTTGAACGACTGTTTATTTAGAGAATGACAGCTCAAATGTCATTCAATTTGTGTTTATAATTTAGTTAAACGTTTGACATTTACGAAATGGGATGTTTTTGGTTCGCCCAATGGGCAGAAGATCGTTTGGCCGAAGATGAGCATTTTTATCGAAAAATCGTCTTTTCAGATGAAGCCCATTTTCACCTCGAAGGCTATGTCAATAAGCAAAATTGTCGCATCTGGGGGTCGGAAAATCCACACGTCACCATTGAGAAGCCAATGCACCCACAAAGAGTTACGGTTTGGTGCAAGGAGCCGCCGTTACGGTCAATGGCGAGCGTTACCGTGCCATGCTCAACGAATTTTTGTTTCCAAAAGTTGAAGAGTATGACATGGACGACATTTGGTTTCAACAGGATGGCGCAACATGCCACACAGCCAACATGACAGTCGAACTTTTGGAAAATGCAAACTTTATATGGCCCACCCTTTACTTATGGGATGACGCGTCACGTCACCCTGCATAATCCCGTGCTGGGTTCTGTCCCCATGGGTTCGGACGCTAAGTGTGAAAGGTTTTAGTGCGGGTTGACTCCCACATACCTGCGTAGGTATTTCATCTGGCTTAAAAGGTATACTGTACTGTAACAACTCATTACTGCTGGGCTCATGTCTCTTCAGTAAAGGGACAATAGTACAGTACACTTTCTTTTTATAGAAAGACAGATTAAGGCTGCGTTTCCACCAGAGATGTGCGAGGATGCATAGCGAGGGATGTGTTTGTAAAGAACCAATAGGATCGCTTCATTTACCTTGCCTCGGTCAGCACAGCTCTGGTGGAAACGGTTCAGCGGAGCTTGATTTTTGCGCATACAAAACAAGCGCGGGATGTGTACGAGGGAAGTGTGCGAGGAATGTGTGTTGAGAAAGATGTGTTGCGAGGTTTGCGCATACTGTACCAGCCAGTCCATAGACAGAGTTTGTTGGAAGTAGAAGTGCGCAAAATAGATAATAATATGGATAATTGGAAAAAGCGCCACACATAAATGCGCATTTTCACAGCTCCGCTACACATCCTCGTAGGCACATTATCATCGCACAGCTTTGGTGGAAACACCCACACATTTTCACAGCACATCTAGACATCCTCGCACGACACATTTCCATCGCACATCTCTGGTGGAAACGCAGCCTTACGAGCCTATGTCCACCTGATGATGATGAGCAGTTAAAGTCGCTTATAAACCTTTGCAATGACTAGATATTAAATGCCGTTATCCATTACTAATATACAGGACTTTTCTTAAACCTCGTTTAAAGAGGGACATGTCATAGCGCTCCGGGAACACCCAGGACTGGAGTTTATTCCAAATCGTACCTAATGTTGCGAGACATCAAAGATCGTTTGAAGTTTTCTTGTCTGTATTCATAATAATACTTATACTTATTGCATGTCACATACTCACAATTTTATTGCTACATTTTTATTTTATTTTACTAATACAATTTTATTACGCGTAGGCCAGAATTTGCTCTACGACGCGAATAACGCGGCGGCGAGATGTAGCAGTCTGCCAGAGACCTTAATAATTGCACTTTTATTACGGATCTCTATTTTTTTTAAAAATAAAAATCCTTTTCTATAAATTAATTATACAACATTGAAATAGTTTTCAAATCGAAACAGTGGTTCCTGAGATTACCGCGTTCAACCAAACCAACCAACAACCTCTTCATCTTTATAAATTAGTGTAGGTATTATATTTTAACCTAGGATTACCAACTTGATATGTTGGAAGTATCGTGGCGTAATAACTTCCAATTTATCTAAAAAAATTTAGGGCAATAAATCTTCTATTTGACAACCCTAGCCTGAAACACATTGCCAAGCGCCAAGTGTTTTTGTCTCCCAATAATATTAGGCGTTTCGTACACAAATACATCATGGTCCTTTCGTAAACAAATATTTATGTTTTCGTATTAATAAAACCGAATCTTCGTAGCCTTTGTGTTAAGGCATACGCCTCTTCAGGCCTCCGTTTCATCTGTGTACACTTGCGAGCATTAAAAGGTAACACGTTGCTACAGTTAAGTGTACTTTTCAGATGTTAAGTTTCTTAATTGAAATAATTTAAAATTTTTTCATTCATATATTGACTGTATTCTGTTTTGTGTAAAAATAAATAAATAAATGGGTTCGTTTCAGGAATTATTTTTTCTCACACACCATCCGGCAATGGAATGAGTTCCTCTCTTCGGTGTTTCCCGCTATGACTTGACAGAAAGAAAGAAAAACATTTAATGAACACACAATACACGTTTACAAATATACATTTTTAATAAAGACATAAACAATGCTAACAAACAATGCAGTGCGCCCATAAGGCCACAGCTCAGCATATGCCGCAGATTACTGCAGCGCTGATTTTCAGATGAAGCCCAATTCCACGTGACGACAGCGATCTTTCTTGTATAGATACCTAATACTTGTAAATCTATGGTATCAACAAAATAACTTTTAATTTCATTTTGGCATTGTTGACCATAGCATTACACTGAACGGTACATAGGATTTACCAGAGCGATTTGTATCAAGTTTTATTTCTGTATAGTTATTATATGTCCTTAATACACGTGGCGGCAATGTCAGTACGCTCTTTATCTTCTTAATCAAAGCGTGTTATTGAAAAGAATATAAAACTCATTTGATTCACATGAGTGGTTCCCCGTAAATGTCGAGTAAAGTCAATGTACTTTGACGTCAGGTAGAAAATTTCCATTAAATGTCACGAAAAATAAGCGAAATACAAGTTAGCTTTCTCTCGGATTCCTGGGCTTCTCTGCTCAGTTATTAAGGTGGTTGACGCTGTGGATCCTGGCTATACAGGAGTTACAGTGGTGGGAATGAGAGGTAGGCAGATATCTGAATGTGCCATCATTAGGAGTGGGCAGCGCGATGGGAAAGAATGTCATAGTGCGTAACGCATTGTGCCGTATAACCCCGTAATGGATTTTAGTCTCAACCGGAGTTTGGACGCTGAGTATGCACGGTTGGAGGTTTTAGTGCGATTCAACCCCCGATGTGGGAATCCGGCGAAAAGAAACTACACAAAATTAACATTTGTGTTGTTAGCATATACGCTTATATAAAAACATTAATTTTCACACTTATTTCTTATCTCCCTAATAGATGACCAGCGCATTATACACGTTACCACAAAAACTCATTTGGTGTGATTTTAATTCCAGAATGCTCTCGAAATCCTGACCGGATCCCGTAATTGCTTCGCGGTATGAAAACGAGGGAAAGTGGGAGCAATCTCGCCGGAAACGGTAGTACCAACCTAAACAATTTACTCTGTTATCTGTGTTCTAAACATCCTTTATGGCGGAAATTGTTTTAACACGTTGAAATTAAGAGTGGTCGCTTTGTATTGTTGCAATTTCGAAAAAAGAAAAAACATTTTCGGCGTTGCACATAAAATTAACACTTGGATTAGTTCTAGGGCTGATTTTAAATGAAAACAGAAAAATATATTATATAAATTTGAAACTAGCTACATTATTTTCTTTAAACCATTGCATTGATACCTATTTAAAAGTCTTAGGAAAAATGTGAAATCCGCTATTTTGTAGTACCTAATATAAAAACTACCAATCATATGCAGAAAGTACTGTTTTCAAAGAAAATAGTTTATTTCCAAATGTAACCTTAAAAACATCACTTACACTATTACTAAACGGGTTCTTACCACGATTATTGGAACGAAGTTCCTTATCGCGCGTTATCGTAAGGGGGCTAGACGGAAATTCTTATGAAAAAGTGTTCACCACACTTTTTTTGTTTTAGATGATTATTGTTAGATGGCGCTGTGATTAAAATGTTATTTTTTTAAGTTATAATAATTAGTTAGTTTAAAACGTCTGTTTCTCTCTCTCTCTCTCTTATAATAAGATCTTATAACTAATTATTATAACTTAAAAAATACAATTTTATTACAATTCCCTCACTAATTAATCGAAAGGAACTTCGTTTCATTCGGGTGTCCCTTGACACCTCTCAAGTATTTTTTTAAATGAACGATCCTGATATTTCAGCACTGTTGCGAGCGCCATGATCACGGGAAGACTAAAAAACGTTTAGCCGTTTTCAACTTGAACGACCAGAAGAAATTGAAATCGATTTTATTTTTAACATTTTAAAAATTGATAAACATAGGTGTCTGTATGTATAATGAGTACACAACGCATCCAATCAGAACAGTGTTGTACGTGTCCTGGCGCCAAAACACGCTTATCAATATTGCAGGCTCGTACGGGATGTCACAGAAAAGATGGAACATACAGAAATAAACTAGACGATTACTATAGTTCGGCCGTTCAGAGAATGCGTTCCTGACACGTAACTTAGTAATGGCGTTGCGGTTACGATAAAAATATTATTGCTGGTTGTTTACCGTTTTAATAATTGATGAGCATTAAAACAACATTATTATATCAATAATGAATGAATGTTATAATTTTGTGCCAAACTGAGCGTCAAATAACTTGGTAAACAATATTTTTCGTGACTAACTGGTAGGTGTCAGGAATGCATTCTCTGAACGGCCGAACTTTAATTCGGGTATTGGCCCACCTCTCACTCCCACCACTGTAACTCCTGTGTAGCCAGCGGCGACCATCGTAATGACTCTGAGCAGTGACGATTAACTGAATGACTGCACTGTAGGAATCAAGCTTTGGTAGATCATTGAATAAAATTATAAAATTGAACTAAAATAAAACAGACATATACAACGGATCCGTAACTTTGTATCAGCTGAAGTGATGATCTGTCGAAATACTGTGAACCTCTTCTAATTTTGGAATTGTGTTGTTCTTATTTCAATATCCGATAAATAGACTTTGCAAAACTGAAAGAATATTCGAAATGGAACCAGTAGTTCCTGAAATTAGCGGATTCAAACAAACTCTGCAGCTTTATAATATTAGTATAGATTGTTATTTTTTATAATACCTAATTTTAAGTTATTATTGTAAATACTAACAATTTAGTCCTCTGACATCCAAATAAATAAAGTTCAATAGAGTTCACCAAAAGCGTTTTGTATCAACATTGACTTTTGTATCATTATTATTTTGTGACGGTGTCATCCATTAGTTGCCATGGCAACCGGTACCACTCCCGATTTACATGTACTCAGTTGCTTGGTAAATAGTTTGTGTTTCATAATTGATTGTTCGAGCTTAATTGAATTTTAAATTTTAATGGTATTTATTAATGAAAGTGGTTTCCAAAAAGGATTTAAGTTTGGTTTAGTTTTATTTGTTAATTTTATAGAGTGATTTAAATTTTTGGTAGAAAGTAAGTAATTTTAATTTCTTCGATGAGTTAAAGACCGTAAAATGAAAGGTTTTCTTAGCATGATTTAATAATTGCAGAATAAAACAAGTATCCAGTGCGCAAGGTTTCTTCTGATGGACATGATAAAAATAGGTAGATACTTGTCTGAACTACAAATCCAAAATATATATTAAAGGTTTAACCTCTTAGAAAATTCGAATTAGGATAAACAAATAAATGTCTTTCTTCAAACCAGGCTTGAAGAAAGTCTTTAGAGGAATGTCGTTTTCATAGTGACCCCTGACATCGCAGAGGTTCACAACGGTAACCACTTACGATCAGGTGGATATTTAACTCGTCCTCCTGCAAGTGAATAAAAAACAATTCTAGTGATGTAACAATTATATTTCAAAAAAAATAAATCGAATTCTTGAGAACCATTTTTTGTCTCCAACTGTATAGACCTTTTAATCTCCCAAAGCGACATGTGTATGGATTTTATCCAAATTACACGGCTCGCCGAACTCAAATGTGAAAGGGACAAATATTTGCGGAATGCCATTTCTGTCGGATTTCGAGTACTGTGGCGAGTATTGCTTTTTTATTGTGGGCTTTGCAGTGGGACAATAGAGAGTGAAAAAGAGGACAGTACTTTTATTGCAAGAAAAAAATATTAACTAAACTGGTTCACTAGTTTATACTAAAATACAGGAGTCTTAAAAACTTCTGAGAGTAAGTAAGTGTTTACTTGCTCACACTTCCCAATAAAGAAGTCATTTATAAATTAGCAAAATTTATTAGTATCAATAACATCCACCTATAATATAATAATTTTAATAACATCATTAATTTCGAATTTTTTAATCGTAACGCTTAATTTGTATTATATATGTATATTTTTATGTAACATATATGTAATTATTTTCTTTGTTAATTAGAGTTATAAGTAGTGTTATTTGCAACGTTTTGGTCAATCCGCGACAAAACAAACTTTTTACAAAACGTTGCCTTCGCTAAACCTGACATTGGCTGGGCCGCCCACAAAAGCGGTGGCAATAAAGCCATTAAAAAAAAAGTAAGTGTTTGTTGTTATAGTAGCAATAGAAATACATCATCTATGACAATCAACTTGAGAAACTCCTTCTTTTGGGAAGTCGGTCAAATCTTCCGATTTCCATTACGATTCGTAATCTCAATTTCATATCCACATACAGGGTGTATTAAAAAGAACATAAACTTGTACTTTTTTTTAAAATCTATGAATACAGTTGTGTTTATTTTCAAAACTAAAGGAATAAGTCCAGCAAAATTTGCAAAAATGTTTCCAGTACTTTGCCTGGGCGCTAAAAAAACCCACCCTGTATAAACACACACATATCAACGTCAGTAACAGTAACCTCTTTATGAACTGATCATAAATCTTAGACAGTATGACATATGAAATTGAAATTCAGTATTAATGTACCACTGTGTCAGTTAATAAAAGAATTTATGACTTACGGGAGAGGAGATATTGATCTGTAGATAATATAGTTTGTACTTTTTGAGATCATCATCATCATCAGCCTATAGACGTCCACTGCTGGACATAGGCCTCCCCCAAACTTCGCCACATCGACCGGTCCTGCGCCATCTGCATCCAGTGACCAGCGATCTTGACCAGATCGTCGGTCCATCTTGTGGGAGGTCTACCAACATTGCGCCTACCGGTTCGTGGCCGCCACTACAGAACTTTTCGGCCCCACCGGCCATCTTCGTACAATGTGTCCTGCCCATTGCCACTTCAAAGATGTAATTCTTGAGATTCATCTGTAATTCTCTTCTTGTTTGTCTTTTTGAGATAGACATACTTTATTTGTGGTAAAAATGGCACAAAAGATAAAAGATAAAAACAATTACATATTACATTTCCATCACAAACCAGCCGAGACTCAGCGTATTGCTGAATATCGTCATAGATTATAAAATCAATGCCAACATCCACGCTGGTTTACAGTCTCATCTGGCAGTGACGAGATGATACATCTCCTTTGTACCATAGCACCCAATAAGTTTTGAAATGGAACTGCCGCGGTCAATAACGTCAAGAGGGATACAACATAGCCTATAGCCTTCCTCGATAGATGGACTTTCTAACAGTGAAATATTTTTTCAAATCGGACCAGTAGTTCCTGAGATTAGCGCACAAACAAACAAACTCTGCAGCCTTATAATATTAGTATAGACTAAAACCAAGCTAATATTTTTCTCAAAATTACTCCAATTTCTCTATTCTAATTCCTTTTTTAAATTGCGACTTAAAGTAACAACTTAAGTACGAGCAATCCCTGGAATTCACGGGACTAATTTAATTCATTATTCCCCAGGGAAAGATTGTACAAAAAATATAAAACAGAAAAGGCTTTTAAAAAATTAAATTATACAAAGGATGGTTTGAGTAGCCTCAACTGTTTGTCTTTTTAAGATTTTTCCCTGGAAAAACTGGACTATGAGGAAGATTTTAAGTAACTTATGTTTATTAATATTCTAAGCTAGCTAACCAGAGAAACTTCGTCTGCGTCACAAAAAGGGTTCAATTTCTATTCTCGGTAAGCATAAAATCTACTGACTTTTTGAAATATATATTTTTTTATTGCCTCAGAGGAAGACGAGCTAACGGGCTACTTGATCGTAAGCGGTTACCGTCGCTCATGGACCTCTGTATTGCCAGAAGACACTGCGGGGACGCTACCTACGGCCTACCCTAAGGACTCTCCTCAAGTCTCGTTTAAAGAAGAAGAAGTCATAACGGTTTTTGATACTTAATTCTAATTTAGAAAAAAAAGCTATCGAAACCGGTTCATCAGGAAAAGACACGTATAAATAAACTACATTTTAGAGCATAACTCATGTTGGTTCTTGATAAAAAAAATTGTATAACATTCAACAGGTACTTTCATATTAATTTTAAATGCTGGTCTACAATTTTGAAGTCTTTTTCATCATGCTATCTCCTGAAGTACATGCTCTAATAGAAGGACAAATACAATATCTAGACTTTGAATCTTCAAAGTTTGCATGTTAAGATCCAGTTATAGTTTCCATAATGGCTCCCTTGACCTTAGTTTTATGCAAAACATCTATAACAAGGAGTATTAAATACTTCACGGCTAATCCAATGTTTCTTGGTAATTAATTAGATGATTATAGAAATAAACAATGTTTAAGTTACTTATTTTCGTAGCCCTCGACTTTTTTTTTCTTAGTAGGTGGAAATTGTCCGTTTCCCACACTCCCTGTGTGATGTGTGGGAGTTGAACCGCACAAAAACCTCGCTTACTATAAGCGTTCGAACCCCGGCTGAGACCAGAACCCAGCACGGGGTTATGCAGGACGGTACGACGAGTTACGCACTACGTACTCTTTCCCGTCGCGCCGCCCCCAGACGCCGAACCAGTAGTCGCCGGCGAATACGGCTCTCTCGGTCGGCGAGCTTTCCGAAACCCGCCAAGATGGGACCGCGTGTCACCCTCCCGCGGATGCTCTAACGCTAAGGGCGTGCTGAGCGAGACACGACACCTTCTTAGGACTTCAAGACATAGTCGAAGTTAGAAAAAAATAGGCTTAAATTCAAAATTTTATAGAAAAAAATATTTTCAAACAAGATAATGAACGAACTCCAGGCAAGCGCCACAATTGCGCCATCTAGTGAAATTTGACATACACAGACGAGTCACCAAGAGGTTAAAATTATAATGTATTTTCTACCACGCATTCTCGACATTTAATGTCGTGGTGGCCAAGTGGTTGTGGTGTTAGTACTCAGTCGCGGTTTCGAACAGGCCGGCTAATATCTTTAAATCTTAATTTTAAAAAGATTGATGTGCAATTTATCTCAACCTGGTTAAAACGGTGAAGGAAAACATCGTGAGGAAATGCATGTTGGGATTGATTAAAAGCCTTGAACATGTAATTTTCTTAGTCTTCATTGAGCTAGCGTGGTGGACCTTATACCTTATGAGGGATAAGATCCTGAGGAGACCTGAGTCCAACATTATGCAAAAAAATATCATTGTCTCTCTACTATATTACACACAAACCTTTATCTAGAAGTACTGTAACTATTAAAACAAATGCATCACATCAATTTTATTGACGTGACAACGTCTAATAAATTGGTTTGCCGGGTGACACTTCAAGAAACTGCGTTACGCTCCGCTCACGTTATGCGCTCACAATGAGAGCGAGTGAGAGGCATGAGTGCCTTTCACTTTTTATGTCTGTCTCTCTCGCTCTTAGGCGGGCTAACCATGCCCGAGTCGTTGTCACGTAAAACTTTCGCCCGTATACCGACTTTACAGGCAACCAATTTCTCATTTTTATTTTTTTTCTTATTTTTATGTCATTGTTGTTTCTTTGTTTTATTGTTTGGTAATTATGTGTGTACCTTCGTTCTGAGGATCTGCCTGAAAACCAGGGCTGTATTAATCGCAGCAATATGCTGAGGCAGATTTCTTATGGACACACAATCTATGTTAATTATATTTTGCTATTTATCTTGTGTTTTAAGTATGTGTGTTTAATAAAATTATTTTCTTTCTTTTCTTTTTTTCAAATCCATTGCGTAGTTTGAATATTTAAGAATACAGGAACAGACAGAGGGCGTGAATCTACTTTGTAGTTATATAAATAACTCTAGACTTTGATGGAGATCTAATTTAAAAGTAAGTAAAAATAATAGCAGCGAATACACTGCAACAGGTTTGTAATATTAAAGTTTAAAAAAAAATTATAGGTTTCACTTTAAATGGAGTGAATATCGTTTCAGAGAAAAATGATCTTGAAAATCAGGTCTCAAAGTACAACGGCTTCAAAACACATTGTTTTAAAAATTTTTGAAAAATGGAACACTAAATTTCAAAACAGATAGAGATGATTTCACAAATTATTATAATACCTACGTACGAAAATATACTTTGTTTCAACACTCTTAACATCCTTATTTAGGCTGTTTTTTTATTTATAACCATACCACTGCATAATACTTCATACATACTTCTAAACTTAATCAACATTATAAGTTTCACGATTTCATAAAATCAACAATACTTCCGAATAACTATCACAAAAACACTCACCTCAATTATCACGATTATCCCATTAATTAAACCAATTCATTGGTTAACTTCCTATTAACACTCATCACATTTAAGTTTCACTATTCGCGATGTTTCAGGACCGTTTGGGCGGGCGGTTCGCTCTCACGAAGGGCGGAATACCGACTGAAGACTGTAGTCACGCACAAGCGCAGTTCAACATATATTTACATGGAATTTAAATTCTGTTAATTGGTTAATTGAACGAGTTAACCAATTAATTGATTTTTATTTGTGTTTGCGATTTTGTGTTTATTGGATTAGATCGTTTGTTGAATGGATTGGGAAAAATGAATTAACAAAAGCATGAATTAAGAGATAAAATTTTACTATTGGCTGCGAAATGATGAGTTTTATCAGTTGTGAAATTACTTGATCGACATAGACATAGGTAATCTATACAGGATAGACTTTTGAAATACATTGAGAAAAAGTACTCCAATTAGTGATTTTAGCTAATTTTCCTGAAAAGAAACATTCTAAAGGCCTTTAAAGAAAGAGTCATGGACCATTATCTGACTCTGAGCTCATAATTACTACAGGACTGCTATACATAATACAATCTGTCTCCTATTTGCTGTCGTTGTTTGTTTATTTATTTATATTACAATTAAGAATGTTAATATACATTTACTGTCTAGGGTTCTTACTTATTAGTTTTTCTTTTCCTGTAATTTTTCATTATTTTATCACTTTGTACCCTATGTATATATATATATATATATATATTTATTATTATTATTTTGTAAGTATTGAAACGCCTACAAATATCTTTTCCATTCAGTTTCCATACCCTAAGGTTGCCTGGAAGAAATCGCTATAACGATAAGGCCGCCTATATTGTACAACTACTATAAGCTGTATCAGTTTTTATATCAATTGGTGTTTTTTGGTACAATAAAGTATGTTCTAATCTATTCCTTTATTTTTGAGAAGAAACACAACTGCATTCATAGTTATTATTTTTTACTTTTTCTTAGTGCTAACGGTTCTAAATTATTTATCAGACCAGCTCAATTTTACCACTGTATTTCACGTGATATAATAAAATTTACAATATGTAAAGTTTTATCACAACCGGAAACCGGGAAGTTGTCAAATTTTACTTGCAAGATTCTACCCGAACCTACATAGTTACATCCAGTGCTTGTTAATATAAAGTTTGTAATGAAAATGGACCCTACTGAAAATCCATTAATTTCATTTTGAGGGATACCTAATTAATTTAATTATTATCCAATTAATCCTATGTAAGTTCAGACGCAGGGAACATATTAATTTGTTCATTAAAACTGGTTTTCTATGGTTTATTAGATTTCAATTAAGTAACTGTAATAGAATATCTTTTATCATACTGTAATTTTAGTAATATACTGATATTTAAGTTGGTGTTATATATATAATTATACTAGCTTTTGCCCGCGACTTCGTTCGCGTGGAAATCAGGTTCGTCCCGTATAATCAAAAATTGTAGCCTATGTGTTATTCTGATGTATAAGCTATATTGTGGTAAAGTTTCATTCAAATCCATAGCTAGTCTAATATATATTATAAAGGCGAAAGTTTGTAAGTATGGATGTATGGATGTATGTTTGTTACTCTTTCACGTAAAAACTACTGAATGGATTTGAATGAAACTTTACCACAATATAGCTTATACATCAGAATAACACATAGGCTACAATTTTTGATAATACGGGACGAACCTGAAGTCCACGCGAACGAAGTCGCGGGCAAAAGCTAGTTATGATATATAATTAAAAGTACATATGCGATGAGGTTTAAAACTTATAGAGTTCTTTGTAATTATTTAACGAATGATTGCTTGACTTTGAATCAATTTGGATAAAAGAACCGCTTTATTTCTGAATTTGATTTTTCCTGAACCGATTTCGATGTATTTTTTGATTCATTAGTTTAAGTTCTTAGACTATTTTTGAAAACAGAAGGTGGTTACTTTTTGTAAATATATTAGTACCAGTTTTCTCCGTCCGGAATTCGGTCCAGTCTAGATATAAATATTCTATCTGAATTCAACTTTGTACTATCCCTAAACTGTTCCCTAAGCTGAATAACTTTTAACAATACTATTACTCGTTGCAGGACGCGACATTTATACTAATACGGAATAATAGTTATGTCTGCGGGTTTACTTGCATTTGATAAGTAAATATTTTTGAGAGTCCATGGTAAAGACTGCTTTTCTTTTGTGTGGTTCCAATCTGAGTAATTTATGTAACTAACATCTAATTGACATGAAATAAATTATATATCATGAGCTCTCCCCTCCTTGGTGTTTTCCGAGCGCTTCAAACTTGTCCTTCTTCAAAGGAGGTTTGAAGAAAGTCCTTAAAGTTAGGTATAGGTAGTGGCCCTGCAGTGTACCCTGACATTGCAGAGGTCCATGGGTGGCTCACTTACGATCTGATAGTCCGTCAACTCGTTTGCGTACATGGCAATAAACGACAAGTTGTTCACCCTTCTTTCTCTGAGAGAAAGTATACAAACATTATTTATTAAAATGGGCATTTTATTTCATGTCATCAATATTACAAACAAAAATTCAAAATTTATTTATTTGTATAGATTATCGGGCTAAACCATTTCAAAAATATTTTCAAATATACTTTTAGACTAAACAACTTAAAAATTAACGAAAAGAAAAAATTCAAGAATTACAAAAACTTAACTTAAAATACAAAAGAACAAAGATTTTTAACATTTTTAAATACCTAAAAGAGTTCAAGACATTTTAGGCAAAAAAAAACTCAAAAGTTTTTTAAATTTCACCTGTCAGTCACACTGAGCTTTGACTAACTTTGACTTGTCCTTCTTCAAACGAGATTCAGAATTCAGTAGACATAATAATTATATTTGTTAATTATAAAAGGTAGAAAGGTTAAAAAACTTTTAAAATAGAAGTTCAAGACAAATAAATCGAGCCCAAGAACCGTCATGTTTGAGAACTTTGTAGTTATGTAAAGTAAATTCAAACATTTTTTGCTTTATTTCTGTATAACTTTAAAAAATAAAAATCAAACTGTTTTTGTAGTGGTTTATGGTAACCTATAATTTAGCATAATAAGGAACCTCTAGGTCTAGACTTTTCTTTATTTTATACTTAAGTTTATAGTGACTGTATGTGTTCTGAACAATAAATAAAAAAAAATAAAAAAAAATGTTCTATCTTGTTTAGTACAGAAGTTCCACCTTTCGAATCTATCATCAGATCAGCTCCATGCATTGTCACGCAGTATACTTATTATGTGACATTTGTATGCAACATTTCAGCACTAACGGAAATCAGGAAGATGCCACCCAAATTTATATAGGTACATTCAGTGCAAGTTTTTATTTTACTTGCAGCTTTTAAAAAAAACTCCATTAGTATAGGGTGGGCGATCTATCGTTTGCATTTTGAACTACTGTTTATTTAGAGAATGACAGCTTAAATGTCATTCAATTTGTGTTCATAATTTATTTAAAGATTTCACATTTACGAAATGGGACGCTATACGCTTGAACAAAATTGGGAAATATTGAAAAGTTACTTCCAAAGTGGTGAGTCTTCAGTCCAAACTGTAAGAAATGTGTGTGTGTGTCAGATGAAGCCCATTTTCACCTCGGAGGCTATGTCAATAAGCAAAATTGTCGCACCTGGGGGTCGGAAAATCCACACGTCACCATTGCATCGTAGCCATCAGGGTCATCCGCGGGTACCGCACCGTCGCGTTTGAGGCGGCGTGCGTGCTGGCGGGGACGCCGCCCTGGGAGTTGGAGGCGGAGGCGCTCGCTGACGATTATCGTTGGCGATGCGACCTTCGCGCCCGGGGCGTGGTGCGTATCCTGCCGGAAGCGGTCCGGGACCGGAGGGTCCAATCTCGGCGGTCCGTAATGGAGTCGTGGGAACGGCGACTCGCTAACCCCACTTGGGGTCTGCGGACCGTCGAGGCGATCCGCCCCGTCCTCAAGGATTGGGTGGGTCGTGGCAAACGTGGACGCCTCACCTTCTGGATGGTGCAGATGCTGACCGGGCACGGGTGCTTCGGAAGGTATCTGCACGTGATACAGGCAGAGCCGACGACGAGGTGCCATCACTGTACGAGATGTGACCGGGACACACCAGAGCACACGCTCGCGCTCTGCCCCGCATGGGAGCAGCAGCGGTGTGTCCTGGTCCAACAAATAGGACCGGACTTGTCGCTCCCGGGCGTCGTGGCGTCGATGCTGGAGAGCGACGAGTCCTGGAAGGCGATGCTCGACTTCTGCGAGTCCACCATCTCGCAGAAGCAGGCGGCGTCGTGGGCGAGGGAGAGGGTATATTCCTCCCTCCGCCCAGCGATTGCGCGACGCCGCCGTCGAGCAAGGGGTCAGAACCGGGATCTCGCCCGGACTCTGGCCCCTTTAAGGTTCGGGTCCCCAACGCATGCGAGTGCGAGCGGGGACCCAAGAAGGTGTCGTGTCTCGCTCAGCACGCCCTTAGCGTTAGAGCATCCGGGGGATGGCGGACCGCGCTCCCCGACCCACGCTGGTTCTGACCCAGCGGGGTATTCCGTGGGAGGGTGACACGCGGTCCAGCCATCTTGGCGGGCTTCGGATAGCCCGCCGACCGAGAGAGACGGTGGCCGTATCGCCGGCGGCTGCCGGTTCGGCGTCCGGAGGGGGCGGCGCGACGGGAAAGAGTGCCTTGGGCGTAACGTGTCGCGCCGTCCCTCAAAACCCCGTGCTGGGTTCTGGCCTCAGCCGGGGTTCGGACGCTGAGTGTGAGCGGTTGGAGGTTTTAGTGCGGTTCAACTCCCACATACCCCGCCCGCAGGGGGGGGGGGAACCGGTGATTTCCTCCAACTAAAAAAAAAAAAAAAAAAAAAAACGTCACCATTGAGAAGCCAATGCACCCACAAAGAGCTACGGTTTGGTGTGGGTTTTGGTCCGGCGGCATCATTGGAAAATGAGCAAGGAGCCACCGTTACGGTCAATGGCGAGCGTTACCGTGCCATGCTCAACGAATTTTTGTTTCCAAAAGTTGAGAATATGACATGGACGACATTTGGTTTCAACAGGATGGCGCAACATGCCACACAGCCAACATGACAGTCGAACTTTTGAAAAACCACTTAGGTTCTATTTTTTTTTAATTAAAATGTTGTGTAACCAGATCGACTTAATATTACAAAGATCTGTAACTTAATATTACAAAAGTCGTCTACCAATTATCTTCCACTTTGAGATAATTTTGAAAGTTTTGTCCAACTTCATTAAATTTTAAATAGAAAGATAGCGTTTTACATTATTTATTATTCTGTAGTACAGTTTGTCCGAAATGTTAACGAAAATTTGGACAAACCAACTCAATTATGCATTTGTAGAATGTCCATGAGTTTTCTTTACACAAGACTTTCTTCAATTTTTCTTCAGAAAGTATCTAAACAAAAGCCGAATAGTATAATTGGGTCCTAGTGTTGTGTTTGGATATTAGCTCGCCAACTTCCAATTTACGTAAATGACAACTGGTAGGCCAACTGTCAAACGTTTCACATAGTTTCAATGACGGACAATGCGTACAAACCCTGTTTACATGTTGGTCGGTCGTCACCTTCATTTTTACGTGTGTTTTACTCGTCGATGTGCCAATATTGAAACGCGGCATTACATATTATTATGAAAATAATGTTTTGTACGGTAGGAATGTAAAGTCAATTTTTATATACACCTTTTTTTTTAAAGCTTAATAGATACACGAGCCTACGGCTCACCTGATGGTAAGCGGTTACCGTCGCTCATGGACATCTGTATTGCCAGGGCAAAGAGGGGCCGTTATCTATCACCTACCCAGGACTTTTCTTAAACCTCGTTTAAAGAGAGACATGTCATAGCGCTCCGGAAACACCGTGGATGGGAGTCCATTCCTATTCGCTGAACTGTCATCTATATTGTCCAAATATCTCTTGCTCTACCCGTCCATTTGTCATCCGTTTTTAATTTTCTCCCAAACCTGCTCCTGATAACGAATAAAATAAAAAAGTAACAACCCAGATCAGTCCAGTCACGCGTGATATCGTGACCAAGGGAAATAGAGTATAAAGAGAGATATTCCTCCGGGATCTATGTGAAATAATAAACCAATCAGAAGGCTCATCTAGCCTTATTTTATATTCACCTATTCGCAACCTGTCCGTCTATTCGATCAAAGTTTAATTATAGTTCGGTTCGCGGTTTTCTATTTATATGCTAAATCCGAATTGGTAGTTTCGACCGTCAATGCTTTAGTCCGGTGTTAATGAATTATACGCAGTGGGACCGGTATTAGATTGCTTAGTTTCAATGATGCTTACGAATTGGTTTTAGGATGATTTTTATGTAAGCAGGTGTGAGGTTATTGTAGTTAGGACAATGTTTAAAGAGACTACAGAGACTTAAATAAGGTCTCTTCAGCCTAACTACTTTTTTTAATTTTTCTATATTTTTAAATTAATAAATGACAGATTGGCGGAAGGTTGTGAATTAAAAATGGATTTAAATAACTTTTCCGCTGTTGGATAACTTATACATCGAGATAAATACTAAACTGAGATCAGTGAGTAAGTGTGTCTTTGCTTTGTTTGTGCTTTGGTTACATGTAGTTAGTTCTTATTAGTTTTAAGTGACAACGTAACTTATAGTGACGTTGCTTCCCCAGGCTCTGCCTGAGAATCAGTGCTGCATTTTGGTATGCTGCAGGTTTAGTTCTGTAAACTGTATTATTTTAGTGGGTTCAATAAATTCTTTTTTTATTGCCTTTTAGGCAGATGAGTTATGTTAAATACATTTTCTTTATTTGTTCAGCAGACAATATTGGCATAGTACAATTCAGAACAATTCGTGGTCACCCTACTTACCACACTACACGTGAATATTTGGACAGGCCACGCTGCCCACGTAGTGAACTCGTATGCAGTGCAGCCTGTCATCGCGTGGACAGACAATTCCATTTCATTTGTGTTCTGTTCAATGTATTCAATTATTCCGTTAAATAACTTGTCTGTGTCCAAAAGAAGATAGTATATGGAGATTTAATAGATTTTTGTTTTGCTCAATTTGCTTTTGAAGTGGTGGCCACGAACCGGTAGACCTCCTACAAAGTGTCCATTGCCACTTCAGCTGAAATTCGATTGCCTATTTTTTGTTATAATAAATTGCCGGATCCCCACCCACGTCGCGCGTAAATGTGGTAGCTGAACCGCACTAAAATCTTCAACTTCAAGATTATTTTATCTTTAGTTTTAGTTTTTTTTTATTTTTTTTTAATTTATTATTAATTATGTTGGGGTAGGAAGGGATTTAGTTTATTAGTTTATGTTTTTTATATTGTGTTACTATTTGATAAGTTTTTTCTTACTCTTGTTACGTCACTGCCAGCTGGGACTGAAAACCAGCGCTGGATGTTGGCACCTATCCTATTGGTCTGTGTTAGTATTCAGCATTATGCTGAGTCACGGCTGGTTTGTGAAAAAAGAAATTAGTTTTAGGTAATTGTTTGTTATGTTTCTTTTTTTGCAAATAAAGTATGTCTATGTCTATTTCAACTGCTCTATGCTTTCGAACTCCGAACCAGATTCCAGCCCGTAGTAATGCGGGGCGGCACGACGCGTTACAATCTATGGCATTACTATTATGTCGCGATCGATTGCCTATACAAAATAAGCATTCCATAGTCATTATCCTAAAGGTATGAGCCTCACGTACACAATTCTAGTCAGAACATTAAATTTACGCAAAAGGATACAAATTATACCTATTCATAATCCTAAATATCATTCCGACTATGATATACAGATACCCTATTTATCTTGAGGTTATACACGATAACCACCCTTATTTTTATTAGTATAAGAGGGGTTTTCCGGTGGTATATTTCAGGTATAATAATATGAGAATTGATATGTATTGGTATTGTTCTTACGCGCTCATTCTATTTGCTAAACTCTTGATCGTGGATGTAGCAGTGTTTGATCGATAAATTTGTTATATTGATACAAAAATAGGCCGCATATTTTAGCTATTTTTTCAGTGTTTTAGATGGAAAAGGGTATTTATTATAATTATTATTATATTCATTTATTTACACTTATTTTTTACATTATATTTTTAAAAAAATTAACAAAGGAATAAAATTTAAAAATACAATATAAAAAACAGGGGCCCACTGAAGACGAGGTCTACGACCCAAGCCATCAGTGGTCAGGGCTCAAAAGAGAGTATAATTATTTATTATTAAGAGGGGGGGGGGGCGATGGGCCCAGGTAGCCCATCAGGTCACTGCGACCCTTGCGGATCTATTGTAACCATCCCCCTGTGTTACAAATCTGCACCAAGACTCAGGTCCAGCATGAACTGGACTATTTTCCTAGGGCAGATGTCCCTAATATCTTCAGGAAACAAAATATGTCCCCCGAAGATATGAGATCTAATGCTGTTAACAGCAGGGCAGTCGCAGTTAAGGGAAAAGGGTATAGGCCGATAGCGAGATGCTAGATTGAATTCTAGGCTCATTTTGTTGGGGTGACGGGGCGAGACGGGAGCCTTGCAATGCGTCGCGTCACCTCGCCCAATCTCGTGTTGGGTTCTGTCCTCAAATCGATGGGAGGTTTAAGTGCGGTTCGACTACCACCTACCCCACCAGCCAGACGGGTGGACGTCCTAGACTTCCAAAAAAAGCTGGTAAAATTACATAATAAGGTAAAACTTCTAATTTTGCCTACCTTTGTAATGCAAGCAAAGTCGTGCGGATCAGCTAGTATTGATATACAAAACAAGGACTTGTTCGTTAATTAGTCTCCGGTTTTATTTACGGAATCATTCCCCAGAGATTGTGATTCTAAGTTATGGCGAGTATACACTTTCCTACCTATATACCTTCTAGGTGTACTTTGCGTGTAAGTGTCGTAATTTATTGCAAAATTTGAAAATAATTAAGTGCATTTTTTGTTTAATAGTCAGAATCCCACCCTACTGTAAAAGAAAGTCGTGTTAGTTACACCACTTATAACTCAAGAACGGCAGAACAGAATTGGCTGAATATTGGTAGGGAGGTAGCTTAGAGCCAGGAGACGGACATAGAATACTTTTTATCCCGTTAGTTTCATATTATTATTTTTGAATTCTTTACGTCCACTATCTCTTTTCTGACTTGTTTAGAGGTGGAAACTTATTTGGTCTATGTTTAATTTTTTGTGTCCCTGTGTTGATGTAATAACTTGTACTGTTGTTTCCCAAATAAATAAAATAAACAAAAAAATACAGGTAAATTGAGTACCTCCTCCTTTTTGGAAGTCGGTCAAAACTCTGTACTACATCTTAAGCTGACTAGAAGCCCTCACCTCCAAACGCTTGAATAAATGACAAGTTTATTACCAAATGCTGTTCTCAGTACCTAATTCTGGATACAATTGAACCTTTTTTAATCAAATATTAACAGTATTTATGCTGAACTCAACGCAGATTTATTTTACGATGCCAAATATGTACTCTCTTGGGATTTGATTACATTGTGTTCGATAGTATATTGTAAGAAGGGTGTCTTGCTATAAAATAGGCACGCTGAAGGAAAAAGTGGTAGATTTAAGACTACTAGAATTTAGAATTTATTTACTAGAATTTCAAAGCAGATGCATGTATGAGGAGAGGAAGGTAGAAGAAAGATGGTCTGATTGAAGGATGATATGTTGGTTTGTGGTGTGACTGATGATGTATGTAAAGATAGAAAGAAACGGAGAGAATACATATAGCGCCGATTCCATCTAAATGGGAAAAGGTGTAGCGAAAGAAGACTAGAATAATTTAATAGGTTTTCTTTTTTATTGCCATGTAGGCAGACAAGCCAACGGGCCACCTGATTCTAAGTGGTTACCATCGCTCATGAACCTCTGCAATGTCAGGGGACATTGAGGGGTCGCTACCTACGACCTAACTTTAAGGACCCTCCTCAAGCCTCGTTTGAAGAAGGACAAGTCATAGCGCTAAGGGAATACCGAGGAGGGGAGTTAATTTATTCGGTGGTTCCATATAGTAGGAAAAGGATTCTAAAATCACCTCGACGCCGGGTGGTACGGTAATAGAAGGGAGATGTTGGAATCATCTCAAATAATTCCTCAGAGCACTTGCGTCTGGAAGTACCTGCATTGGATACAGGTGGAACCGACGACGAGGTGTCATCATTGTGCGTGTGACCTGGATATGGTGATGCATATGCTCGCTGTTTGTCCAGCATGGGAGGAACAGCGCAGTGCTCCTGACCCATCCGACTTCGGATAGCTCGCCGACCAAGAGAGTCGGTAGTCCAGCAGTCCAGTTAATGCAGCATTTTTAATAGATAGAGTGATTCAAGAGGAAGGTTTATCTAATATATATTATAAAGGCGAAAGTTTGTAAGTATGGATGTATGGATGTATGTTTGTTACTCTTTCACGTAAAAACTACTGAATGGATTTGAATGAAACTTTACCACAATATAGCTTAAACATCAGAATAACACATAGGCTATACGACTAGAAGGGACGAACCTGAAGTCCACGTGAACGAAGTCGCGGGCAAAAGCTAGTGTGATATAATATAGTAGCAAAACATTTATAATTTTAGAGGTTTTTCATTTAATATCGCAGGTAATGTTGTTTGTCATTGTGGTACAGACAAAGTTGCGTGGGTTAGTTGAAATATATCATAAAAGTAAAATGCACTATTAAGGACTCTTTGAAAACGTTTTTAGTTGGAATTTAATTATGAAATGCTAGCTATAGAACTTGATTCAGAGCGAAGAAACGCGGAACTAACAATAGCCGCACTTAATGTACAGACAGAGTAAAAAGTGTAGTAAAAAATATTTTTGTACTGTACCGTAACAATATTGACGAAGTACTCGAAGAGGCTGAAGCTGGCTGGCGTGGTGCGGGGGTGGGAGGTGTGATGATGTTGAAGGAGCCGTGTTCTTGTCGAGGGTCACCCAAGTCCCCAATACGCACTGGTCACGCGTGGTGTACTACACCTGATCCCCCTACTGAGATCTGAGCCCAGCAGTGGACAGTAATATATTGTGGCGACCAATAGTGACGCGCGAGGTTCTGACTCGCGGTTACGACATTTGCAAGAATCTTCGCATATATACGACATCTCAAATCAACTACAGTGGGCTTCGGGCTGACCGGGCATACACTACCTCGCCCGGTCGTAGATCTCCCTTTGACCACATAAGTCCACTGTACCCACAACTGGTGACCCTCGACAAAGAACACGCCTCTTTCGACATCATCACACCCTCCCACGCCTCGAACCCCGCCAGCCAGTTTCAGCCTCTTCGGGTACTTCGTTATATGTAGTTGGTTTGAGATGTCGTATATATGCGAAGATTCTTGCAAATGTCGTAACCGCGAGTCAGAACCTCGCGCGCTATTATTGGTCGCCACAGCTCTTTTGGAGAGGGACAATATTACGTAACACGGAAGATGGTAGTTCATTACAAAGTCTGATTGCACGTGGCAGAAAGAAACTCTTTAAAAACCAAATGATTCCATTAAATATTATTAAATTCTAATACTTTTCTTTCCGACAGTCACCGCAAGTTCGATTGCAGGGTGAAAATGCAATTAAGTGGCGCGATTCAACGTCAAAAGCTCTCGTTCAAAGCTTTGTAGGACTCCTTAAAATGACTCTATTGTGGTCGAGCTTTCTTCCGTCAAAGCTCAATCCAGGACAGCATAATGGGACGTAGATATTGTTTTCTATGAATTCGGAATGAAGTGCTTTTTTGTTGTCAATGTTGAGGAGCTTGTGGAGCTTTTGGATCAGAATATGATACAGTAAATCATGATTCACAAAATATCGGTGAACGGTGACCACCTACCATTCTGTGAGTTGTATTTATGAAAATAAATGTTAATTTCTGCACATTACTTTTTCAAATGTATGCCGATATCACATGTGCCAGGCGTCCCATGACGACTCATATTTATAGATAACTAGGTAAACCGCGCAACTTCGTCTGCGTTACAAAGGGGTTCAAAAATTGTAGCCTATGTGTTATTCTGATGTATAAGCTATATTGTGGTAAAGTTTCATTCAAATCCATTCAGTAGTTTTTACGTGAAAGAGTAACAAACATACATCCATACATCCATCCATACATCCATACATACAAACTTTCGCCTTTATAATATATAGATAATAGATAATACTTTAAAGTTCAAATGAAAAGGAATAAAATTAATAATAAAACGTTAGTTTTGCTGTTATAGTCTTTTTACTACGTCATAATATATGTAAAATACATACGTGTATTCATTGCATGTACTCGCTTCGAGGGAATCCAAACAAGTTTCATGAATAAAATTGAACGTAGAACTCGTTCTGCACTATTTCATTCTTGTTTATTTTAAATTTTGTATTGGGAATATATTTGATCGACTTAGTAGAAAAAACGTATTAAATTCTGTAATCATCAGCTGTGTCCATAGCTGGACAGGTCGTAAGGTATACTGATTATTGACCGCGACGTCATCTGCCTGAACCCTTTTTCTTCACTCAGAAAAGATGTAGTCTGTGTTCAACAATTTTTCGTTAATTAGATATTACTCGTTTCATGAAATTTAAAGACTGAAACTTGAATTTCGTGGTTTTTCTTTCATTTAATCTATCAAGTTTCTTAGAGAGATTTGATCCTTAAAAATCGCTAAAAATTTAAATGTATGATTGCAATGATATTTCTTTTCAAAAATGAAGAAATGTTATCTTTCAGCTAAATTCGCTGAAAATAGCATTTTGAGTACTTTCCCTGGAGAGGGCGTTTTAAAATTCCACCCTGTAAGTATATTATACTACTTTACACGAGGGTGAATACTAAAGTACATTTCTGTGGACACGTTACACACGGAATGCAATATTAAATACAAACAAACGAAACGGATCCGTACGAATATACCTACTTTAGTACTTATTCGATAAAATTGCGTTCAACGACAATTGCTACGTTGGTGTCGATGCGATTGTTTGTAGCTGAAGTATAAATTAAAGTAATAAAATTTCTTATTCCTTTTTAATTTATGACTTCTATTTAATTTTGTAGCCTGGATTGTCAAATTGTGCTCAAAATAAATTATTTATTTATTTTATTTATGAGAGATTTCCAAAAAACTTGTAGAAGCATTCGCAAAGCCAGACTATATTCAGATTTATGTAAAGAAAAAAACGATTTCGATTTTTTTTTTGTTAGGAAGTAGAAACTGAACTTTTGGAAATAATCTGATGCAATTTTAATATAGATATCAGTACCTAGTACAATTCTAATTAATTGTACTATTCTTGGAAAAGAATCTTTGAAGTGGCAATGGGTAGGACACATTGTGCGAAGAACGGATGGCTGATGGGGTCGAAAAGTTCTGGAGTGGCGGCCACAAACCGGTAGACGCAATGTTGGTAGACACCCCACAAGATGGATGGTCACTGGATGCAGATGGCGCATTACCGGTTGATGTGGCGAGGTTTGGGGGAAGCCTATGTCCAGCAGTGGACGTCTATAGGCTGATGATGATGATGATTCTTGGAAAATGGAAAAATATCAAGATTTAAAAAATATATGAGTTATTTATCGCTATCGCAATTTACGTAATAACTGGCCCGTTAAAGGTAAGAGAAAAACATTCAAAGTTATGCGAGATCACGCCGGCACCTGCAGTAATGAAATAAATATGTTTGTCAACGTAATTAATGTTTCAATTACATATTTATATTGTTTAGTTGAGTTTTTAATGCTTGGTTTGTGTTTTTTTCGTAGGAGGTCATAACAATATATTACATTATTTATTTGTGATGAAAAAAAAGAAACATACAAAGATAAAAAAAAATAATACACAAAAAATAAGAGACAATTGCGAGTAATTTCTCATTCACCACAAATCAGCTGTGACTCAGCATAATGCTGAACATTGACACATACCAGCAGGACAAATGCCAATATCCAGCGCTGGTTTTCAGTCCCAGCTGGCAGTGACGTAACAAACGTAAATAAATAAATTAAAAGTTACAAATACAAATAATTTATTTTCAAACATAGAACATTACATAAGGGGTTCAACAATGGCCCCCGCACTAGGCTAGGCCTGTATCGCGGGAGGTCGTAAGGATTGTACAATTATTGGTTCCAGATGAAGAGAAAACAGCGGGCCGTTAGTTATGTAGCTAGTTATGTAACACACATGTAAATATACCTTACACCCCAATAATCTCAAGCAACATTCTTCACTTTCAATACTTTTCCCATAAGTAAACAGTAACATAAGTAATTAGTAATAATAAAAAAAAACTAAATATAAAAATCGACTACTTATATTTTACTTCTCAAGCCACATCTCTAGTTCGCACGTGACATGAACTGTCCGACTGTCAAATAAATTGAAAGTACAGTAACAGTACTTCCGACTCACAGGATATGTGGGAATTGAACTGAATACTCGGCGTTCAAACCTCGTCTGAGGCTAGTACCCAGTGCAGCGTTACGTGTGACGGTGTGACGACATTGCCGTTTTACTATCTCTAAAACTAATGTAGCAATCTGAACGACTAAAATTTTCCTTGGAAGTTAAATACAGTTACAACATATTGTTTTAGATCGGACTGACTGATATGAAAAAAAAAATATAGGGTTTCCTAGTTTAGAAACGGAAAATAAATAAATTTTTGAAATATATTTTTTTAAATACAAGCTTTTAACATCCATTATATTATTAAGCAGTAGTGCTAACTAAGACAAGTCAAATGACTGTCTTGTTTTATTTTTAGTTGGAGATGTGGGAGTTGAACTGCACTAAAACCTCCAACCGCTCACACTCAGCGTCCGAACCCCGGCTGAGGCCAGAACCCAGCACGGGGTTATGAGGGACGGCGCGACGCGTTACGCCCACGACACTCTTTCCCGTTGCGCCGCCCCCATGACTATCTTGTTAAGTAGACCGTTTATGAGTTCCTGTAACTATCCTACGAACCCAGTAATTCAGATCCATGGTACCATATTATTGCATTGTCATTTGTCACACGATACACATACATATTATGAGCTCAAGCGGAAACCGAGAAGTTTGACAAATTTAACTCGGAAGATCCTACCCGAACTTACATAGTTACATCCAGTGTAACGGGTATTGGCCCACCTCTCACTCCCACCACTGTAACTCCTGTGTAGCCAGGATCCACAGCGGCGACCATCGTAATGACTCTGAGCAGTGAAGCCCAGGAAAACCCGAGGGAAAGCTAACTTGTCTTGGACCCCGCAACGAATTTAATCAGAAGATAATAGAAGGAGTAGGAAAACATGAGTTTCGACTTCCGTTCTCGCAAAGCGAGAGACAATAAAATACGATTGAAAAAGCATTACGCCAGAATTGAGAAAAGCACCACGGACATTGATTTTATTTAATTGATTGGACCTATGCGATGAGCTGTTGTACTATTTTGGATGCCAATAGTAGTTATGGCAAAAACGTCTGAATGCACGGAAATTCGCGCTAGATGCTACAAGATCTGTGTAATCGACTTTTACCAAACAAACGACAAACGACATCCAGTGTAAGTAAAATTTAAAAAGTTTCTAATAAAAAATTCCTAACATTGAATATTTAGTAAATATTCAACGCAATATTTTACATGAAACTGTAGAATTATACAGAGAAACCATTTAGTAGAATAAAATAAATATTATGAGGACGAGTGTGACCCCTTTCTGGATGTAAAATCATTTAAATTTGTATTACTTTTACTAGACGGAGCGTTTTAAATTAGAATGAGGTAATAATTTTATGTCTAGCTGTGTGTCTATGTAAAATAACTTTTGAAAGAATCTATACTAAAACATACTACTTCGTCTGCGTCACTTTCAATTTCGCTTGTCATAAAACCATCCTTGAACTTTAATGAATATTCCAAAAAAAGAATTGGTCATGTTGGTTGAGGCGTTGTTGAGTTTTGCGCTTACCAACACATTTTGAGATTCATTTTTATATTATAGAAGATAACAAAGCTGAAAATTGGATTTGAACTCACTAATCTCAGGAACGGCTGGTTTGAAAACTTCTTTCAGTGTCCAGGGTCAATTTATTGGAGAAGGCTATATTGTATTGAATATATTATATACATATTATATATATACCTTTATATTATATTGAAAATTAATTTCAGATCCTTACTAACACGAGGGGGATTCTATGTCCAGCAGTAGACGTCTGTAGGCTGTTGATGATAATGTTAACTATATTCCAATAATATCACCCAAGGTGTAATATAAAAACATTTTTTTTTTGGACGGGAGGAAATCGCCGGACTTCCACTCGCCCGAGTGGGGTATGTGGGGGTTGAACCGCACTAAAACCTCTCGCCGCTCGCGCTCGACGTCCGATCTGGTAGGGATGACAGGGCGCGTTCGCGATTGTCGCTCACGTGTCGCCCCGTCACCCCCGAATATAAAGACTAGAAAACATTGTATTTTTCATTACCATAATTAAATGAAAGGGCCTTAATTTTTAATTAATGTTTTAACAATATAATGAAGTTACATTTGAATTTATTTAAAACCTTGTGTAAATGTATGTCATGTGTTTTCTTAAGCAGTTTTGTATAATTTTATTAACTCGAGAATGAGTTTGCGGAACCCTTGACTTGGTTTTAAATTAAAATGTAGACAAAGAGGTTGGGATGTTTTAGTTTCTAATTGCAGACGAAAAGTAAAGGGTATATTGTTTTTGACCTATGTGTGTGTTTTCCCAAATTGTTGAACTGATTTGGATAATTTTTTATTTGTTTGAAAGGAGAATTAGTTGCGAGTGTTCTTAATAGATGAGTGTTTTTTTTTTCAAGATGGCCACCGATACAATATGACGAATCCATATTTTCCCACGAATATATTAAAATGGGTATCAAATGAAAGGCTTAAATGAAAGGATAAGACTATGACAAATTTAAAATCCAATATGGCCGCTACCACATTAAATTAAATAAATTACTATAAATTATTTACTTATTGATTCACCAACAAGAATGACATTACTTATACATACCTATTCTAAATCTAATCTCTAAAAAATCTCGAATGCTATTATGTTTTTGGAACTACTACTAGTTTTGAAAACAGTTTTTTAATTATCATGTTGGTAGACGAGCTAAATTGCAATGAACATTGAACATTTCGATTCCTCGGAATAATTAAAATAAGCCGTTGCTTCGCACGCTATAAGTCATAAAATCTTATGATAATGATGTCTATAAAAACATTGCAAGCTCCTTGACTCATCTGTGTACAATCCCTTTTATAATTTATACAAAGGGTGACCCGGACCGGACCACGATGCCTGCATAATAATTTGGACATCTTACATACGCTAACATTCTTATACCGTGCCCAACAGTGGGCAGTTTTGGACAAACATAACATATTATAGGTCTTTGGGCCAGTGAAGAGACTTCGGATCTCTTTAATTTTTATACTGGCTATTCCAAAGGGGTTCATATGGCTACCTATCGGTTCCATCAGATCAACTCCAATGTATCACATCACTGCCTCGTGATATAAATCTCAACTTAATCGGAAGCTGGGAAGTTTGTCAAATTTAACTCAACAAAATTCCACCCAAACTTACATAGTTACATCCAGTGCAATTTAAATAAGATTATAAATCCTCTTTTGTGTCTTTCTGTTTTTTTAATTACAAATGAACTGTCTTTGTCTTAACTTCAAATATTTATCTTCACGTTAACTTCCACGTATTACGGTGAAGTCTGAGCCAGCGGGAAGCTTTCCGCGCCAGGGTTTAAAGTAATTCAGTTAAACAGGTCTCCAGGGATCCTACAACAACTTGTTAATCAGTTTAGTTTGTTTCAAGACTTGCACGTGTATGAAATATTTCAAAATGGTGCTGAGTACCTACCTTGTACTTGCCAGGAATGTTCTATAGTTCAACATGCGCATTGTTGAAAATGAGTTTTAACATTTTGCGTTCACGAATTTCCAAAAATTGACATAGGCAAACTCCCTTCCTACCAGTGGAAGTAGAGTAATTGTCACTGTCAGTGTCACGATATAACGATATAAATGTATTAAAAAATATATTATTTCAAACCGAACCATTATTGGTATTAACAAAACGTAATTAGACTAATTAGGTAATTGAAAAAAAGCAGTCATTATTGGCTATAGTTCTTTTCTCTTAAATTAAGTAGTCCTTAACAAACTATTATTTCTCAAAATAGCCTAAATCCCCCAAAACTAACAAACACACACTAAAGAAACCATTTCTCAACATCCCTAAAACTCCTTCAAACATATAATCTTACAATATCATTTTATGTGCACTAAAAACATCATAAAAGTGATATTATAACTGGCCTATAAGATTTAACATATATTAAGGGATGCATACCCTTTCCGAGTATTTAAGGGAAAATGTCATCCCCATAAATATTCCATAATTTAGGGCGAAAAGGGAAGATTTATTGGTGCTCTATAATATTCATTGGTTTACGGACTCAATGGTTTAAGAAATCGTTATGTATTTTTTCTTAGAATAAGAATTAAGTTATATTCTTAGTATTTTTTTATTGTCATGTAGGCAGACGAGCCAACGGACCACCTGATCGTAAGTGGTTAACGTCGCTCATGAACCTTTGCAATGTCAGGGGACACTGAGGGGTCGCTACCTACGACCTAACTTTCAGGACCCTCAAGCCTAGATAAAATATACTAGAATATAAGTAGATACCTACATACGTAATATAAAACAGTCGCTCACGCTGTCTTTCTGTCTTGTATACTTAAATTTTAAACCATCAAAAGAAGGAAATTGGAGTATCTGGGGCATATCATGAGAAGTCCGAAGTACGATTTGCTGCACTTGATCGTACAGGGCAAGAGGAAGAGAGCTGTAGGTAGAAGGAGAACATCTTGGCTGAAGAACTTGCGCCAGTGGTTCAACACAAGCACTCGTGCTATGTTTCGCGCTGCTGTGTCAAAAGTACAGATCGCTTTAATGATCGCCGACCTTTGATAGAAGATGGCACAGGAAGAAGAAGTACAAACCATTTGTAATCTCTTATTACGGTCTCCCGCGATACAAGTCTGACCTAGTACGGGGACCATTGTCAAAGATGTATCAGTTGTTTGTAAAATTCTGTTAATAAACTATTTTGTATTTTTTGTATTCATAATACAGTGGAGACTCTCTGATAATTTTAAAGGCTTTTGATGTGGTTTTGAAGCAATTTTCTGTGCTGACATCGCAAATGCTATCAGTAATGGAAGGGCCACTGTGATTTGTGACGCAGATGAAGCTGCTTACAACTGAGTTCTAAAATAAACAATTTTTCTCACGTTTTTAGGAACGAAGTTCCTTATCGCGCGTTATCGAAAGGGGGCTAGACGGAAATTCTTATGAAAAAGTTGTCACGACACTTTTTTGTTTTAGATGATTATCGCTAGATGGCGCTGTGATTAAAATCTTTTAAAACGATTCCTTATTTTGTTTTATATGATTAATGCTAGATGCATGATTTTATATGATATAACGCTGTGATATTTTTCTTTTTTTAAGTCATTTACCTCTTATTTAAGAGAGAGAGACCGACGTTTTAAATTATTACAATTCCCTCACTAATTAATCGAAAGGAACTTCGTTCCATCCGCGTGTTCCTTGACACCTCTCAAGTTTTTTTATTCATAAAACCCAAAGAGGTTTTTCGTAAATAACTGTTACCTAAAATATTTATAATTCTTGTCGGGTCATTTCAAAAATTAGGTTAATGAGTGTATTAGCGTGTGTAAATGTAATATAAGATAAAGTTAGAACCGTCGTGATTTGTCACTATTTATTATTACATAATCATTCTTTGATCTATATAAAAAGATAGACTTACCTAAAATGTTATTTAAAAATGGTGTTCTAAATATTAAAAGTCTTGGCAGTTGAAAACTTACAAATGAATCGCTTAATTTCCATGTTTTGAAGTCTATATCGTCTATTTTCAAAAGTAATATAGAATTTTGACGCCATTATGACATCGCTAAAAAGAGTTATTGAGATATTATATATCTATTTTTGGTGTCTTTTTATGCTCTAATTGTAAACCTAGTAATATTCTATCAAAGTAGGTAATTTATTACAGTTATTTATCTTATTTATACAGTATTATGTAGTTACAATAACAAAAATTCACTACAAAAATGACTTTAGGTAACATTCTAAGCAGCTACACCAATTATAGGTAAGCATAACATTCATGATTGCGTATTACAGCAGATCAAAAATTAAAATAAAATTAGGTAAGAATAAAATCAAATTGAGTATAAAATGAAATTGTTTAAAAATGAAATGAAATTAAATAGAATAAAAATTAAAACAGGACATTACACATTTTATAGTATTTTATACCCATAAAATCTACAGAGATTATTTTTGAAGTGGATGAAATTCATTGTAAGTATACCAATTATAATACTTAGAAACTAATTAGTGAACGACCGAAAGTTTCGTTTCCAAAAAAACGTCTGGAACTTTCTTAATAGACTTGTATTTGCGCAAATAGTTCAATTATGTGATTTAAAAATTAAAAATTTAAGTTGGAAAATTGTAATAAGCTAAATAAATAAATAAAATAAAAAATAAATAAAAAAAATTGTTATTGTAGGAGAAACTTACCTACATTATAATGTTATTAGGTCACATTTTTTTTTCAATTTTTGTTAACTTTACAATTTTTATATTAATTAAAAATTACGACATCACAAAATGTATGACTTGTCTTGTCTCAAAATATAATGTGGCGTTTGCATATTTTATTGGCTCACCAACACACGTAAAAACAAATAATGATAGTGATGACTGACCAACATGTAAATGGGGGGTTTGTATGCATTCGTCGTTATTGATATTTTAATTTTACAAAGAAAATAATTGAAGAGAATACTTAAATGAATGCGATGTAGTACGCCATCTAGTGAGTAAAATTGCCAAACAATATGTTAAATTCTACAAATACTACTACTAGATGGCGCTAAAATCTAAATTTGTTCACATTTCTGCTATTCAACAATAGATGGCGCTGAAATAAAAAAAGTAAACGTTTCTGCTACTCAACAATAGATGGCGCTGAAAAATTTGTAAACGTTTCTGCTATTCAACAATAGATGGCGCTGAAATGAAAAACTTGTTAATGTTTATGCTATTCAACAATAGATGGCGCTGAAATGAAAAACTTGTTAACGTTCCTGCTACTCAACAATAGATGGCGCTGAAATGAAAAACTTGTTAACGTTCCTGCTACTCAACAATAGATGGCGCTGAAATGAAAAACTTGTTAACGTTCCTGCTACTCCACAATAGATGGCGCTGAGATCAAATTGACCAACGTTTCTCATACTCATCAATAGATGGCGCTAAAATAAAAAATTAAATAATTTTTCATTCTCTGACAATAGATGGCGCTAAAATAAAATTTATGTTTGTTAACTGCTAAAATTTCGAAATGTCGCTGATTATCAACAAAAATTTCCTATACTCCTTGTTAGATGGCACTTATATAAAAAAGAATCAGTATTAGCAATTATAATTATTTAAACACTAGCTGCTGCCCGCGACGTCGTCTGCGTGAACCCTATGACCCGTTTTTTTTCATTTTTCCCGGCAACTATTCGATTTTTTCTTTTGACGATTGCTGTAAAAACCATCCTTGAACTTCAACGAACATTTAAAAAAAAGATTTGGCCAAATTGGTCCAGGCGTTGTTGAGTTATGCGCTTACCAACACATTTTGCGATTCATTTTTATATTATAGATTAAAATTGTATCCCATGAGTATTCATTTCGTCTTGTCTAACAAGATTACTTTGAATAATTCCAATCGAAAGGTTTAAAGATATAATAATAATATGTTTAAAGTGTTTTGGACTTTCAAATATTGATTGAAAATTGCCTAAACCTGTACATTCGTATAAAAACTTCTAAACCAAGTATTTTTTCCGTCGAATCATCTCGAACAGCGAACAGTTGGCGCGAGTTGTAGGTAATCTTCTTTTACTTCTGCGCCCCTGGTACTACAGCACAAGTTTGTTAAGCAGAAATTTTTCTCATTTTTTTTTTGTATTTTTTGTCCGACTTTTAAAAAGAATGCGATCAATTCGTTTTTGTGTTTGTTCTCTCATAACTTTAGTTTGGATGGACCGATTTTAATGATTCTGGTGTCACATAAAAGTTAATGGTCGTCATGGGGTTTTTTTTTTAGTTGGAAGAAATCACCCTGCCCGGGGATTTGGGTATGTGGAAGTTGAACCGCACTAAAATCTCCAACCGCTCACACTCAGCGTCCGAACCCCGGCTAAGGCCAGAACCCAGCACGAGGTTTTGAGGGACGACGCGACGCGTTACGCCATCGTCACTCTTTCCCGTCGCGCCGCCCCCAGGTCGTCATGGGGTAACATTTAATTGGGTATTTTTAACAAAAAAATGAAACGATTTGCTGTGCGTAGGTATATTTATTTATTATATGAACCGATTTCGATACTTTCTTATAAATTTGACAAAGATCTGACTGGTAGTTTTTGTATGCTTGAGAAATGGAAGTCGATCGTTTTAATTTTTTTCAACTGGAACTATGTAAATTCGGGTTTTTTTGAGTTGAAGAAAATTGGAGATGAGGGAGTTGAACCGCACTAAAACCTCTTAACTAATTTTATTTCTTTTGAATTATTTCAGTACGTTTGACATAAGCATTAATTGTAATTTATTGTATTGTGTTGTGTGTTTACTTATGCAAAGTCACGATTTTTTTCAAAATTTTCTTCTGTTTAGCTATTATTTTGTGGTACCGAAGTTTCGGCTCGTCTAATTAGCAAAGTTTAATTGTATTTTACTTAATTCACGTTTCTTTTTATTGACACAGTATAAATAATACAGTAACACAATTCTTTTCAATAAAATTAAAACAAATGTAAATCGAAATCTCCCCTCATATTACTGGTATGTCATCATCAAACTCTGATTCCAAGGAATCACCTTTGAACTATCTTCTTTTATAATAAAAAAAACTTGAGAGGTGTCAAGGTACACCCGGATGGAACGAAGTTCTTTTCCATTAATTAGTGAGGGAATTGTAATAAAATTTTATTTTTTTAAATTAATAAAATGTTTTGATCACAGCGCCATCTAGCGATAATCATCTAAAACAATAAAGTGTCGTGACAACTTTTTCATAAGAATTTCCGTCTAGCCCCGTTTCGATAACGCGCGATAAGGAACTTCGTTCCAAAAAGAATCATCAAAATCGGTTCAGAAATGACAGGGTTAATCGCGACAAAAAACTTGCAAACATAAATTTAAATTATGAAACTCTTTTGAAGTTGGTTCAGGTAAATATCAGATCAATTTCAATACTTTAAAGTATTTTACAGTCGTTTCTTGCTACTTAATTATATTTTATGTTAATATAGTAAAACGTAGAAGTACCAAGGTCGTTCCAAACTTTGATCGAACACACAAATTTTCGCGCACAAGTAAATACAAAGTACTTCTATTTTGACAAACATACATAACGGCAACAACACTATAATTGGAGGCAAAGACATTTGAAGACGAATAAAAAACAGACTGGACATTCAAATTATAAAGCACTGGAGCCTACAATGCTTCACTGTGGCACATTGTGTTTTGTAATGTCAGCAAGTGTTTACCTCGCTTCCGGCAGATGGCGCGATCATTAGTTGTTATGGCTGATCGTTAAAATTCGTGGTCGCCGAGTGGTCGAAGCGCTTCCTTCCGAACGTGAGGTCGCGGGTTCAAAATCGGCCGGCTTGTACCTCTAAATCTCAATGTGAAAAAGATTTATGTGCAATTTTTCACAACACCACTGGCTAAATATGGTGAGGGAAAACATCGTGAGGAAACCTGCATGTCGGAAAAGGATTCTAAAAATCCTTTAAAGATGTGAAGTCTCCAATCCGCACTGGGCAAGCGTGGTGGACTATGCCTAATCCCTCTTCTGAGGAGACCTGAGCCCAACAGTAGGCAGTAATGGGTTCGTACAGACAGATCGTTAAAAAACTGTTTTTTGGCGTATCCGCGACCGCCAACAAATAGTGTGACTTATGCAAAAATTACGGTAAATAACGTAACTTCATTAATTTGGGGATGATCAAGCTCTGGATCTATCTCAGGATCTGGCCCTCTAAGAATACCGGGTCCTCCAAGGATCCGAGAGGATGTTGCACCAGAGCTCAGCGAGTAATGTCTACTGGAGGATGGCATGCCGCGTTTCCCGACCCAGGCTGGTTCTGAGCCGGGTATTCCGCGGCGGACTTTCATACGGCGAGCGTTCTTGGCGGGCTTCGGATAGCCTTACGATCGAGTCAGTGGTCGCATCGCTAACGACTGCCAGTTTGGCGTCCCGGGAGTGACGGGACGATATGTAAGCCTTCGCGTCACCCCGCTTAATCCAGTTCTGGTCTAAGCTGAAGCCAGATTTTAGTGCGGTTTGACACACACCCTAACTTATGTTGATCCGACGATTTTCTCCTGTCCTAAAAAAGAGAGTTCTTATCACCCTCCTTTTTTTTTGATTGATCAAAAAATATAATTACCAATGGTCATTCTACAATAATCTTTATTCTTTGCGTTTCACGGGCCGTTTTACAAAATACAGTGTGTATTGACTCAGGAAAACGTAAGTTCAACTTTGAACTTTGTTTGTTTGTTGTTTCAGCGTTACGCGAGAGAGAGCCATCGTTAATAGTACATTTACTTTATTATTTCTGTTTCTCATTTTGTTATTTTTATGTATTGGCCATTTCTCGTTAGTAATGATTAGATAAATGTAGTACGAAAAATTCAAAGCAATTACTTACGATCTTTTAGTCTAAGAGCAAGCATACGTACCTAAAACTGGCCTACTATGCTTGTTTCTCTGACTTTGCTAGCTTTCATACCATACAGAATTTCTTCAGCACATTCCATAAAATCATACAATCAAAATCGGTTAACAACATTATTTAGTCCAACAAAGTAATCTCGAGGAATAATTATGAAATTTTAAAAGTTGAATTAAAAGCATCGTTTTATTAAAGTGTAAAAGCGAGTGTTCCAGTAATATCAGGTTTAAGTGCAGAATCCAGCTGTCACGGATTATCACGGAGCCTGCGCTCTACAAACGACACGATGTGGCAGATGTCACTTTAATAGAACCATGAAATAACGCAGAACTACCTTATTTTATCATTCCTGACCTGGGGACAGCAGTGGGCAGTAACTTAATTTGTAATTGAAAATAGGTCTTAACTTCCTTGATAGCATGTGAGTTGAAGTTGTCAGGCCAATATGAAAACAACATTACACTTTCCAACAACAAAAATGGTAAAAGAACACACCTCATTTTGTTAAGCAGGCGAACTTGCGCCGAAGTTTCACATTTCAACTTGCTCATTATCATCAACACACACAGTAAAAAGATCTGCTGAGGGACCGACATAGCCCGATTTTTTTTGAAGTGACAATGTTCAATACATTGTGCGAAGAACGGATAGCCGATGGGGCCGAATAGTTCTGCAGTACTCACCACGAAACGGTAGGCGTAGTGTAGGCAAACCTCCCACAAAATGAATCAACGACCTGTTTAGGGATAGCGCTGGTCGTAGGGAACTTTAGGAGAGCCTACATCCAGCAGATTGGGCTGACTAAAATACCACATCCAAATGTTTCCATCTTTGTAAACACAGCGGCTGTGGACGCCATCTTGCTCGACTCAAATTTATTCTTTCCGCGGCTGTTCCCCCGTCGGACGTAATGCCGACTTTGTATGCGTTTCAAATGTTTCAATGCAATGGCTCACTTTACGATTCTAACTGGATTTCAAACAGTTTAAGTAACAGTTTAATCTAATCTTGGTAGTTTTACGAATGGTTTTAGATACGAAAATATTGATTGAAAGTATATTTTGAATTGTAAACAATACATAAACTTATTCAGACACTCGCTTCACTTGTAGATACAGTGAGTGTGGTGTGTCGTGATGTGAGTTCGAGTTCCAGTGGTATTACCCAAAAGCGAACGAGAAAGAGGGTAGACAGATTTCTGTACCAACCCATTACTGCCCACTGTTGGGCTCAGGTCTCCTCAGAAGAGGGATTAGGCATAGTCCACCACGCTTGCCTAATGCGGATTGGGGACTAGACAGATTTGTTTGCTTTTAAATCGACCTGCAGTATCCAGTCTTCTCGTGATCATGACGTTTGCAACAACGTTGAAATATCGAGACAACTCAATTAATTAAATATCGTGGTAAGAACCCGTTCAAAATGCATGAAAACAATACATAATTAAAATCTTTCTCTTGTAGAGGGAGCAGTCATAGTTGAGGACTTCAAGTCAAATTGTCTTTTGTCACAATGTTTTCCTCCACTGTTTTTAGTGCACATAGGTAGGTATAATATATTCCTATTTCGTGAAAATTACCGAAAAGTTAGAAAATACTAAGTCAAATTTCTAGAATATTCTAGGGCGAGAAGAATAAATATAAATAACAATAGCCAAGCTCTGATTAACACAATAACTACATATTATGTAGTTTAAATTCTCTCGTATCTCTGTATGTTCCTATGTATATTTAAATCTTTAAAACTACGCAATGGATTTTGATGCAGCTTTTTTAATAGATAGAGTGATTCAAGAGGAAGCAGAACCTGTAATACATGCATAGGTATATAATATTGTTACGAGTTGAGGTTCGGGATAAATAATGAAACACGGATTTATCCTTAGGAAGACTCAAATTTATTAAATTTACAACTTGAAACACTGAAACTAACACTTCACAAACACTTTTCGCACTTGTTTGACTTGTTCGCTTCGATGTGTTCACTTTCATATTCCGAGTGGAACTGCCGTCGCTCCAAACTCGCCGGCTATTTATATCCAGAGATACCGGCTTCTAGATTCTTCGCAATGCGCCTCGAATGGAGAGACCGAGATAGAAATACATATCGCTGTCTCACTTGCACATTGTTCTAGAAGCTTCTGGAATAGTCCCGAATGGAGCGACTAACAACGTTCTAGAAAGTTCTCGATTAGTCTGTAAAGTTGTTCTAGAAACCTCGCGAATAGCCTCGAACCTTCTAGAACAGTCTCGTGTGAGTGAGAGAGATAGCACAATATATATCTCTATCTCACTCACACACTTTTCTGGATGTTTCTAGAACATTCTCGTAACAATATAATATATAGTAGAGAAACACTAATATTTTAAAAGGTTTTCGATGTGATGTAAATAATATATTTTTTCTATTACATCTGAAATGCTCTCTGACCCCTTTTTTGTGACGCAGACGAATTTGCACAGGTTAGCAATATCTACAGTAATAATATCAAAATATATACAAACATCAAAGCAATACCTCTAAAGGTACCTGGCGTCCCATGAATATTCAGGCTGCAGATGAAAACCTTACTTTTGGACATGGAGAATGCTCAGAATTGTAATGAAGATAATTATACAATACATTAAGGTAAGGATGTTTGGATATAGTACGTAGATACTTTTTATAAAATCGAAAATTCCAAAAACGATCGTTTTACAAGCTTAATATTAACTTCCACTAGATTCCGTACGGGTGGTCGCGGGTTCAAAACCGGCAGGCTTGTACCGCTAAATCTTAATATGAAAAAGATTTATGTGCAATTTTTAACAACACCACTGACTAAAAACGGTGAAGGAAAACAGCGTGAGGCAACCTGCATGTCGGAAAAGGGTTCTAAAAATTCTTTGAAAATATGCGAAATCCGCATTAGGCAAGCGTGGTGGACTCAGCAGCGGGCAGTAATGGGTTGTTACAGTACAGTACAGTACAGATGTAACTATGTGAGTTCGGGTGGAATCTTGCAAGCTAATTTGAAAAACTTCCCGGTATCCGATTGAACTGATATTTTGCACGCAGGCGTACCTATATCGCGTGACAATGCAATAATATAACAAAATAGCGTCAATCTGATGATGGATTCGGAAGGTGGTCATAGGTTTTTGGGCTCGTTTTATTTGTATTAGCTAGCACTCTACTGCTACATGATATCCAAGATTTAAAAAATCTTGAATATAAACTATTTAACAGTAATGATATTCGCATTAAATTCCACTCACGACCACAAATATAATTTAGCTATACCCATCCCAAAGCATTTCGAATTCATAACTAAAATCCTCAATAACCTTACTTACCTATATATGTTAGGTATATTATATTATACTCTGTGAATAGTTAAAATAACTAACTGCGCAGTCCTTAGGAATTCAGTCCTTTGTAACGACAAATTCTGCCGGATTCTGTACAAGTCGGAATGAGACGTCGTAAAAAATAATAAGCATTATAGTAGTCTAGTTTCTGTCTAGGATTGTGTTATTATTTATAGTAGTAAAGGTGAAATTTTAAACGCCTCCTCCAGGGAAAGTTCTTGAAATAATAATTTTAATGACTATTGTTGCCAATAAGCCTGACATAGTGATAATAGGTCGGGATGCGCATCAGGCAGTGTTGATCGATGTCACCATTCTACATGACGAGAATCTTGTGCAGGCAGAAAAAGGAAAACTGCTAAAATATTTGGACCTGGCCCACATGTGGCGTGTTGAATCGACCATCATTGTTCCGATCGTTGTATCTGTGCACGGTCTAATAGCGAAAAGCTTCGACCGTCATCTAGAGAAGCCTTCGCTCCCCGGCTGGGTAAAGGACTTGATTCAGCGCGGCGGTCGTTCTTGACATGGCGCGTATTGTGAGGAGGTTTCTCTCTCTTGAGCCCAGACCACTGATGGCTTGGGTCGTAGACCCCGTCTCCAGTGGCCCTCTCTTTTTTAATGGTATTGTATTTTTAAATTTCTTTTTTGTGATTGTTTTTTTTTTAATTATAATGTAAAAAATGAGCAATTAAATTTAATGAATTTTACTGAAAAGAAACGTTCCTTTAATTTTGGAAACAAACAAATAAGACAAGGTATATTCAACATTTTTTTTTTGTTTATTCAGAGTTTTTTTTGAAACGATTGATCTGATTTTCAAGGAATCTTACTACTGATTTCTATATTATTGTGGGGCTTTTAAAATTTTATTTTTCCTTTTATGAATATCTATTTTAAACATAATCCACAACAACATCAACGTTTTAAACATAACCTTTTTAAACCTATTCAGACACTCGCGGTTTTCAATAATACTTTCATGCATTTTAAACGGGTTCTTACCACGATATTTAATTAATTAGAGACGAGAAAACGAGAAGACATTCATCGTGATCATGACGTTTGCAACAACGTTGAAATATCGAGACAACTCAATTAATTAAATATCGTGGTAAGAACCCGTTTAAAATGCATGAAAGTATAACCTTTTTATACTGCACATCTCATTTGCAATTAAAACCAAACATAAAATGCAATTACATTCTACAGAAAAAACGTAATACCACACTGCGCAATCATCACAATCTTTAATTTAAATCTTGGTTCAATTTGCATGTCTAATCCCGAGTGCCAACGTGAGGTTACTTTGAGACACAATGATAATTTCGTCTTTGTTCTGGTCTCGTAATATGCTTTACACGTTGGCAATACCTTTGTCTGTTTGAGCAACAGGGCCGGAGCCGGGGAATTGGGGGTCAGACCCCCAGTAGTGGTTGACATTTGTAGGGGGTCACGGGTTCGAAATGGTTTGTCTAAATTTGGAATTGAAAAAGATTTTTGGGTTATTTATCACACCACAGGTTAAAAGCGATGAAGCAAACATCGTAAGGATTTATGTATGAAAAGTCAAGAAAATAATAATGTGACGCTCATTAGGTAAGCGTAATAGTAATGATCTCCATAGATTTCGATATTAGAAAATATTGTTCATGTTGCTGAGGCGATAGAAACAGGGATTTTTAGTTTTAGACCTTTACAGAATATGACTTCTTCTTGTGTTATTACCAGTACCAGTACTGTTACCAGTTACCAGTTGTTTCTTGCCTTTTATTTGTTTAATAGATTATTTTTACATGACGATTACGATATATTATAAAATACTATGATATTATATGATATTACTATATGGGTGTAACGACTCGTGCTCTCGATTTTTAGGTCGGTTTTATTGCAGAATACCCCGTCCCATGACCCACGGGAAAAAGGGTAATCTGCTTCCCTTTTTTCCCGTGATATATACCTATATACTATGATATTACTATATTATTATGGTATTATCATAGTACCTAACTATGGACTCTTCACTTTTACATACTCATTTCCTTTCAAGCATTGTAAACGTCATGATCACGAGTCAGTATCCAGTCTTCTCGTGATTATGTCGTTTGCAAGAACGTTGAAATATCGAGACCACTCAATTAATTAAATATCGTAGTAAGAACCTGTTTACAATGCATGAAAGTATTATAGTAAACCGCGAGTGTTTTTATAAGTTTGTACTCTAAAGTTGTCTTCGTAAATATGTTCCCTTCTTTAAACCTGAGTACGTCCCACGCCACAAGCTTCAAAAATGCAAAACGCAATCTGCATAACAGATCTGTCTCGGTTTGCAAATGTCATTTTTTAGAGTTAATTGCCTGTTTAAAGCAACAGTCGTTTTAATTTTTTTTTCGCTCAATCCGCACCGAATTTGGTTTACAAATTTGGCTTTTTAAACACGAGTCGTGTGGTTTGTATCGCGAATTTCAGTTGAATTCTCGGCTATTTTTGTTGAAGTTGAATCTTAAGTTGGAAGTATTTTAGTGCTATTTTAATTTAATTTTATCTATAATCAAAAACATGTTTTTTAAGTACAGGGTAGAATTTAAAATGTATACAAACTAACGATCTTACCCTATTTTGCTGTCGTTTTCTTTAAAAACTTTTATTTAAATTGCAGTAGATATTATAACTATGGACGTACGTCCGTATTTTTTTTAATTAATGGACTGATAGTACACCACAGGAACTCCTGCACTAAATAAGATAAACTCATCGTGTTTGAACACGTTTTACTCTGTACTATATCCAAAATATAAAAAAATGTTTAGTGTATTTTATTTTGTTAAATAACAATGTAATAATAAACAATTATTACTCACTAATGAAATTATTAATTAAATTACAATTCCTAAACCGTTCAACCTTCTTGTTAGATTTGAACTATCTCAAGGGATGTAAGACCCTTTCGTAATAATTTAAATGGTTTACCAAAACGGCCCGTTTTGGTAAACCATTACATCGATCTAGTAATTTATAACAAGGATTAATTTGGTCTTGTACATTGATTTGGGGGTTATGTGATTATTAATCCGAACCAAAATTGGTTTATGCTAAGTATGTGGTAGTTGCCAAAATTGATCTCGATGTTAGTTTTGAAAGTTGTTAATTTTATTTTTGTCACGTATTTTACACTGATAAATATGTATGTAATATCACGTACATAATAAAGAATTAGTTTACTAATTTTATTCAGTTCCCTTGAAAAGTACTGTAGGTATATGTAGGTGATAGATAACGGCCCCTCATCGCCCTGACATTGCAGAGGTTCGTGAACGAAGGTGATCGCTGACCATAATAAAAATAAAAAAAAAACAGAAAATAATACAAAAAAAGACATGTCCGCTGAGTTTCTTGCCAGTTCTTCTCAGGACAGTGGCTATTTCTTTTTCCGAACTGGTGGTAGCCTTTTGACATCAACGAGTATGAGAATTTCATTAACGTTGAGAATAAATAATTTCATTTCATTAATTTAATTTCATCAGGTGGGTCGTTGTTTGCAATAGAAAAAATTAGGTAATGGCGCTGAGTTAATGGAGTCGGATTTTTGTCATAGAATCTCCTGTACTAAACAAGATAGACTCATCCTTCTTATGCTCATTTTACCAGTAGTACTCTACATTAAGTCCAGGATCTTAAAAGCCTATTAAAAATGTTTATTTCAAAACTTATTCTTTATACAAAGACCAAACTTCCCTTTTTCATTTTGTCGCAACAAAGTCTAGTAAAAATTAATTTAAAAACAATACAATTCCATTGTAATAGGCATAAGTTTAGAGACTGCACTCCAGAGCATTGAAGTGAATGCAACAAAAGATCGTTTTCATGAGTTTGAGCTTAAATAAACCATTCTCTGAGAATACCGTCTCTTTCACGGCTCTTTGCTGGATAAAGAAAAGCGCATTGTCTTGGGTCATAGATTAAGAATATGTTTTTAGAGGTAACACGCGTTTAGTTTTGTCTCTGAGAATAAAATTTTTAGACTACTAAATGAAATGAAATACTTTGAAATGAAATACTTTATTTTCAACATTGCTGACATACTCATTCTTGTTGACGTCAAAAGTTACAAGCTACCACCAGTTCGGACACAATAAATAATAATTATAGCCACCGTCCTGAGAAGAACTGGCAAGAAACACAGCGGGCATGTCTTTTTTTTGTATAATAAAGAGTTTTAAGTCACTTTTAAAACACCAAATGGGTTCTTTACGATTTCTTAGCCATTTCGATATGTCGACGCTGTTGCAAGAATCACGACCACCAGAAGACTGAGTACTCCGAGTAGATTACTGAAGGGCAGACAAATCTGTCTATTTTTTTCTCGTTCGTTTGCCAGTACTACTGGAACTTGAACTCACATCTCGGCACACTACAATGTTGTGTCTTTTGCCGTTCATCGTTATTTCTATTTGTATTTTTACCATTGTCTAAAATTGGTGATACTTGTATGTTGGAGAAGAAAAGATGTTGAAAGAAAATGAAGGCTATGGTTGCTTACTTATAGATCTGAGCTCTCCAGTGGACATTGTAAATAATACACAGTTTACAGTAGTTTGGTATATGTATTTATAGCATGATTTTACCTGGTTAAATTGTGATACTTTCTACTTTATAAGGCAATGGCCTTTTAATTTAAAAATGGAAATCAGATTTGATGGGTATTAGGTAAGTAAGTCCATCCTAAAAAATATATTTTACTATGAATCTATGTTATATGGTAATAATAATAGGTACCTACTAGCATTGAAATACTGATGAGTATTTCTTTTATTATCTGATTTCTATTTTTAAAGTAAAAGCCATTTTGACTCACAAAACATCATTGAAAACGATTTCAGTGCAATCTTAGACAGCAAAAAAGCCAAATAAAATCCATGTGACCCGTCTGTTTTTTAATCTATGCCAGCTATTCAGAGCGGTTTAACTCTCAAGTTTATTCCGCGGCTCTCTGCAACTCAAATTGCATCAGATATTCTTTATACCTCTCTTATTATTCTATTTCACCTTTCAGTGCTCATGTTATTCACAAATTGAAAGTTTTCATCATATTTGTGACTGTATAATATATTGCTGTAAATTTAAAAGTATAAATAGTTACTGAAAATTCATTCTGGGAACCGAAATTGGTTTGTTTATGCTAAGTATGACAGCTGTAGTCAAATTTGATGACGTGATGTTAATAAAAGTTTTATTTACATTTTATAATTCTTTCACATTTTAGATAATTTAAGGTAATTTATCAATATTTGAAAAGTAGTTTGTTTGTTTAGTTAAACATGAAATATTTTTTTTTATTTAGTACATTTTGTTACAAAGAAATAAATAAAAAAAAACTTGTGTCAAGGGATTGATTTGACCCGGATAGAACGAAGTTCCTTTCGATTAATTAGTGAGGGAATTGTAATAAAATTTTATTTTTTATAATATTTTGATCACAGCGCCATCTAGCATTAATCATATAAAACAAAAAAGTGTCGTGACAACTTTTTCATAAGAATTTCCGACTAGCCCTCTTTCGATAACGCGCGATAAGGAACTTCGTTCCCAAAGCTATTAAATGTATTATTTTAAAATCCTTAATATCATGTATCAGTAAAGTGCTAACTAAGACTAGTAAAACGAGTCTAAACACGGGTCTACCTTGTTTAGCACGATAGTTCCTTTCGAATCCATCGTAAGATCAGCTCTATGGTACTATATTATTGCATTGTCACGCGATATAGTACATATTTTCGAAAGAGATTTCGAAAGAGATGCTGAGAAGTTCAATCGGAAACCGGGAAGTTTGTCAAATCTAACAAGATTCCACCCGAACTCACATAGTTACATCCAGTGCAAGCTAATAAAAAAGCTTGTAGGTAAAAAGACGTTGACTGTACGTCAAAGCAGTGTTCGTGCTCGCAATTATAACGTTTGATTGTTTACAATTTTCGAGTATCGTATACGTGACGATACGATTACGATACGAATGTTGTTCGTGCTAGCAAATTTAGTTCCTTGTACGTCCGATAGGGGCGCTATATAAATCTCATCCTAATAATATTATAAAGGCGAAAGTTTGTATGTATGGATGTATGTTTGTTACTCTTTCACATAAAAACTACTGAATGGATTTGAATGAAACTTTACCACAATATAGCTTATACATCAGAATAATACATAGGCTACAATTTTTGAACCCCTTTGTAACGCAGACGAAGTTGCGCGGGTCACCTAGTACAAATATAATTCGATAACGATACGATTACATTTTTGCAAGTTTATCGTGCTAGGGTCACAGTACAAGTTAAAAGTTTAATAAAACTTGTAAAAGACAGTTGGTAAAGTTATAAAGGATTGTTCGAACATAATAGAGAATGTTACACGGGCAATATGTGAAGAATTGACTTCAGGATTCGAGACAAGTCGAAGTTTATTCGATGTGTGGTGTGGCGTAAAACCATATACTTGGCGGATAGTAATATTCATGTCATTGTTACGGGAACTTCATGATTTTTTACCCTTGTCATAATATATGAGTATCCCATATTTTGACTGATTTCCAAAAAGGAGAAGGTAGGTAAGAGGTAAGCCATATAAAGTCCAAACTGTAAGAAATATGAAAAAAAAAATCATAAAAATGATTGGCCTATGTCAATAAGCAAAATTGTCGCATCTGGGGGTCGGAAAATCTACACGTCACCATTGAGAAGCCAATGCACCCACAAAGAGTTACGATTTGGTGTGGGTTTTGGTTCGGCGGTATCATTGGGCCAGCCGCCGTTACGGTCAATGGCGAGCGTTACCGTGCCATGCTCAACGAATTTTTGTTTCCAAAAGTTAAGGAGTATGACATGGACGACATTTGGTTTCAACAGGATGGCGCAACATGCCACACAGCCAACATGACAGTCGAAAAATGAAAAAAATGCAAACTTTATTTGGCCCACCCCATACATAGCACATCCAGCACAAGTTAAACCTTTTTAAAACTCAAAGTCTCATCATTTATACCACTCGTGAAGTCACATCCGTTGCTTTGTGAAGCCCACAATAGCCCAACTGTGGGATATTAGCTATTGAGTACCTCATATCAAGAGATTAGGCACGCATTGTCGACAACAATGATGGAAACTGCATAGGATTGAATGAAGCCATTGTTGAAGTCTTCAATAATATTGAAAAATCTGTGAATGGAATGAAATTGAAAAATTATAGGCTTTTTGAAGTGCACAAGGATTTTTATTACAAAAAAGCCAGACCAAAGACATATATTTTTGTTGCAGGATAGATAAACGAGTTTACGGCCCACCTGATGGTAAGCGGTCACCGTTGCTCATGAACCTCTGCAATGCCAGGGCAATGAGGGGCCGTTATCTACCTACCTATACAGGACTGTGGCGACAATTAATAACGCGCGAGATCCTGCATCGCGGTTGCAACATTTGCAGAAATCTTCGCATATATACGACGTCTGAAAGCTACTACTGTGGGCTTCGGCCTGACCTGGCATACACTACCTCGCCCGCAAGGAGATCTCCCTTTGGCCATAAGTCCACTGTATCCACAGGACTTTTCTTAAACCTCGTTTAAAGAGGGAAATGTCATAGCGCTCCGGGAACACCGCGTTTAGATTCCGTTTAGTAATTTTGTAAGTGATGTAGATACTACGTCGCCTCAGTGCTCGTTTGGCCTATCTAACATTTTTCACGAAAATGACTTTTTTAATGAAGTATTATAAAGAATTAAATTTCCGTCCTAAACTAAATTTTAAAAATATTCAATACATAAACAATACATTATACATAATACCTAAACAATAAAAATATCATTTTATTTTTTTTCTAACACGTCACTTAACGAAAATTCCGTGCTTGTTTGGCGTATCGGTAGTTTTAAAAAATTCAGCGCTTGTTTGCTGTATAACAACTCAATTGACCAATCACAGAAGGTGTAACGCCGTATCCGCCATTTTGTATGACGTCACAATAGCGGCAAAAAGTGAGAATCGATTGAAATCACAATAAAAAATTTGAAATAGTTTATTCAATTGCGTTTTCTTTTCATAAATTTGATTAAACATCATTTTAAAAGTGTGTCTTCAACAAATCGTAAAGGCAAACATGAGCTTACACCCCTAAAAATGGTGAAAAGTCTTCTTCTTCTTCCTGTGCCTTCTTCTATCGAAGGTCGACAATCATTAAGGCGATCTGTACTTTTGACACAGCAGCACGAAACAGAGCACGAGTGCTTTTGTTGAACCACTGGCGCAAGTTCTTCAGCCAAGATGTTCTCCTTCTACCTACAGCTCTCTTCTCCTGGATCTTGCCCTGTACGATCAAGTGCAGCAAATCCTACTTCGGGCTTCTGATGATATGCTCCAGATACTCCAATTTCCTTCTTTTGATGGTTTTCAGCAGTTGTTTTTCTGTGTTGGCACGTCGCAAGAATTCTATATTTGTGACCTTGTCTTTCCACGATATTTTCAGCATCCTCCTGTAGACCCACATTTCAAAAGCTTCCACTTTCTTGCACATAGAATCAGTGAGAGTCCAAGCTTCCACACCATACAGGAGAACGGAAAACACGTAGCAGCGTGCCAACCGGGTGCGTAGACCGATATTGATTTTCCTGTTGCAGAGAATGGCCTTCATTTTAAAGAATGAAATGTCTAGTGTTTAAAAAAATAACTTTGTTTTACACTACATCATAAATATTACTACACTCAAAAGGTTAAGGCTATAATTTTAGGGTTATCTAATAAATTACTTGCAATTCGACCCATAGTCGTTATCTCACTAATTTCATCTCGTATAACAATGTTTTGTATCTAAAGGTTCAGATCAAGGTTCCTCCCTGACCTCTGTCGTCAAGGATGCTGATACAATTAATTACAAATAGACGATATATTGGTTCATCCGTCTTAAGGTCTAGGTCGGCCATTTTGTTTAGCTCTCATGTAGGTAAAAACATGAAGTGAGAACAACAAGTGATTTCAATCTAATCATCAATTTGGTTTGGCCCTACAATTTTTATCCCTTTTGTGGGGGAGGGTGAACCCTTTATTTAAATTATATTAACAATATTTACACAATTAATAAAAACAGTAACGGAATTTAATAGTAGTATACAAAAATAAAAGTGAAAGTGAAACTAAAACAAAAACTATACAAAATAAGAGAAAGGAAAAGCATTTATGAATTCTAACTTTTCGTAAGATTTTTTTCCGTCTAGCTCCCTTTCACAACGCGCGATAAGGAACTTCGTTCTAAAACCTACTTTAATTATCTTCAATAAGTCACTAATATCGGAAACTCAACCAAATCCTAACATAGGACACTTATAAAGCATTATAAAAACAAAAAAATAAACAATAACATTTATCCAACTATTATAATCGAATAGTTTTGTATCTAAGGGTCCTGGCGGCATATGTTACAGAATATGTTACATATGAAGTAATTCAGGGCCCGTTCATAGTGATGGATCACTGGGAGGCGGCACAGTGTGTGTTAATCAGCATGTACATTCTAAATTTTATGTGTATAATATTAAAGAAAACGTGTTAAATACAAGCTTTTAAGATCCTGGATATCATGTAGCAGTAGAGTGCTAGCTAATACAAGTAAAATGATACCAAACACGACGTGTCTATCTTGTTTAGTACAAGAGTTCCGAAACCATCATCAGATCAGCGCCATTTATTCATATTATTGCATTGTAATGCGATATACATACACACATATCAGTGTGTAAACTGTCTGCTCAATCGGAAACCGGGAAGTTTTTCAAAGTTAACTTGCAGGATTCCACCCAAACTTACATAATACTTTCATGCATTTAATTAATTGAGTTGTCTCGACATTTCCAGGTTGTTGCAAACGTATATAAATAAAAATAAAATATCGTGGTAAGAACCCGTTGAAAATTTTTGGTTTTCCTTTCACAGACACCACCTCTTCACAAACTATAAGGTTTAATATACAGGATGGATCTGTAACTTTGGACAATCTGACGTGGGGTGAAAGACCTGTTGAAATAAAGCTTGGAATGACTTTTATTTTAGGAATTGGATAAAAAAAAGAATTTCATCATAGTATGGAAGTCCGCAACAATAGTCGAACGTTTTCCGTACAATGTCAGAAAAAAAAGTTTAACCGATCCAAAAAATAAAAATGGTGCTATTAAGTATTTCGACAGGTCATTCACCCCACGTCAGATTGTCCAAAGTTACAGATCCACCCTGTATATTATTTTTTGTATAACAATGGTTACTGTGTGAAGAGAAATAAATAAATTATTATATTATATATCTACTTGGCCCTGAACTACATTAGCTAAGCATAAACGAGCTTTGAACAACAAAAGCGAAAAGTAAATTTCGTTAAATATGTACACTCCTTTATGCGAATGTGGAAAATTAACTAAAGCACCTACTTTATAGTTTGAATGTTAATTGTTTAGGTAAAGTTGTGGACCGCTTTGTGTGAAACGTTCTGTCTGCCAGATACAGGTAAGTTTCATTATGAAAAGTTGGGTAATGTAATTTATAATGTTCGTAATTATTACATAAAGTTATTCAGACACTCCCGGTTTTCTATGATACTTTCATGCATTATCATCATGGTTCTTACCACGATATTTAATTAATTGAGTTGTCTCGATTTTCAACGTTGTTGCAAACGTCATGATCACGAGAAGACTGGATCGTTTTTGGGTAGTACCACTGGAACTCGAACTCACTCACATCACGACAATCCAGTCATCGAGAAAAAGGGGAAACAGATTTGTTTGCTCTTAAATCGATCCGCAGTATCCAATTCCCGGAGTATCAATCCAAATAATTAATTAAATATCGTGGTAAGAACCCAATGCATGAAAGTATTACATAAAGTTTGTCGCTTTTAATTTATTTATTTTATTAAAGACCTACAGTTTAAATTGGGGGCGGCGCGACGGGAAAGAGTGCTGAGAGCGGAACGCGTCGGCGCCGTCCCTCATAACCCCGTGTTGAGTTCTGGCTTCAGCCGGGGTTCGGACGCTGAGTGTGAGCGGTTGGCGGTTTTAGTGCGGTCCGATTGGAATGAGTATGTTAGTAAAGGATAGTCATTGATAAGTATATCATATTTATTAGACAAAAAACTTACAAAAAATTAAGTATATCACCAGAATTAATAAATGAGGTATTTCTCTCTTGTCTAGGAATTTAGTGCTTGTAGGATCAGTGATATTAGGCCAAAGGGAGATCTCCGACCGGGCGAGGTAGTGTATGCCCGGTCAGGCCGAAGCCCACTGTAGTAGATTTCAGATGTCGTATATACCTATGTGAAGATTTTTGCAAATGTTGTAACCGCGATTCAGGATCTCGCGCGCTATTATTGGTCGCCACAGTGCTTATTCTTTTCGGACGGATTTTAGTATACGATGTTTTCTCCTTCTATATTTTTGCTCTATTCATTACTTAGCCTTTTTGTGAGGCTTTGGTCATATCGATATATCTATCCTATTAATCACATTACACTGGTTTGAGAATACGACTTTGCTTGTTTTTATATGAATCCGCTTCTTATTTTAAGTGGTTCTTTATACCTACCCATTTTATTTTTGTTATTATACTCTTATGTTCACTATTCTTGTATTGTGTAACAGTAACGCGACTTTAGCGCATAATATGTTATATGTATTATCAATTATCACTATTGGCGAAAACTTGTTCTTGGCCATGTAATTTCTATAATTTGCTATGTCTATGTGTATTTACGTTGTAAGTTTTCCTTGAATAAATAAATAAATAAAATGAAAGTAAAGGATGAAAGTGACTTTTTTTGGAAAGAAACTCGCCGGACTTCTGCCCAGGCTGGCGGTATGTAGGATTCGAACCCAACTAAAACCTCCAGCCACTCACACTCAGCGTCCGAACAGTTCTAGAATAGCACAAATCCTACCAGTCAGATCTTTATTTAAATTATACGAAATAAAGTCCCAAGTGTCTGCTTTTTTCATAAAAAATAATCATCAAATCGGTTCATATAGAACAGAAATACACGCTAACAGGCCCACTAATCGTGAAATATTGCCCACTGAAAAAAATCCCATTTTTAAACACGGGTCCAAAAGTACTTGTTGGGACTTAAAAACATTAAATGGGACCCTACGAAGATCATCTCTCTCAAGACAAAAGTCTTCAACCAGTGTGTGTTGCCGTGATGACCTATGAATCAGAGACTTGGTCGCTCACGATGGGTCTTATTAGAATTAGAAATGAGGAGATCCGCAGAAGGACTAAAGTAACTGACATAGCCCAAAAAATTGCATCTTTGAAGTGGCATTGGGCAGGATACATTGTGCGAAGAACGGGTGGCTGATGGGGCCGAAAAGTTCTGGAGTGGCGGCCACGAACCGGTAGGTGCAATGTTGGTACTGCGGTGAACTGGTCAAGATCGCGGGAGGTTACTGGATGCAGATGGTGCAGGAGCGGTCGATGTGGCGAGGTTTGGGGGAGTCCTACCTATGTCTAGCAGTGGACGTTTATGAGCTGATTATGATGATGATGATGATGAAGACCATCTGACACAAGAATCATCCAAATCAGTCCAGCGATAGAGTCATGCGTAAACACACAGTAAAAATACAGACGAATTAAGTACCCCTTTTTGGAGATCAAAAATACTCTTAAATAAATAAAACACATTTGTATATAAAACAGGATATATTTAACTGATCACATATCGCATATATTCACTACATACATACAAGTATATAAATACAGATTAAAAAGCATTTCGATAAAATTAGTTTTTACATAGATTAGATTTTTACAATAAGAATTTTAGTCCACTAAGCACTATATTATACAAGACGATAATATTATTTAGTTATTATACTTAGTTATTAGATATTATACTTTGATAAGTAAAAGTATAATTCTGAAGTATTCAATATAAATAATTGGAATGGTTTTTTTCTGACAAATATTGTGAAAATTCTCTTTTTAAAATTTTTAAAGGATATTGTTTGTAATAATTACAATATTTATATAATATTCTAAATGTATATAAGACATGCATTTATTACTTTTAATATAATATATATATATATATTTATTTATTTGCTCATTTTTACATTACATTTAAAAAAACATTTACAAAAAAATAAATTTAAAAATACAATATAAAAAACAGTGGGCCACTGGAGACGGGGTCTACGACCCAAGCCATCAGTAGTCAGGGCTCAAGAGAGAGGAACCTCCTCACAATACGCGCCGTGTCAAGAACGACCGCCGCGCTGAATCAGGCCCTTTACCCAGCCGGGGAGCGAAAGCTTCTCTAGATGACGGTTGAAGCTTTTCGCTATTAGACCGTGCACAGATACAACGACCGGAACAATGATGGTCGATTCAACACGCCACATGTGGTTCATCTCGTGGGCCAGGTCCAAATATTTCAGCAGTTTTTCTTTTTCTGCCTTCACAAGGTTCTCGTCATGTGGAATGGTGACATCGATCAACACTGCCCGATGCGCATCCCGATCTATTGTCACTATATCAGGCTTATTGGCAGCAATAGTCCTGTCAGTGATAATTATAATAGATCGGTCCTAGTAGAGCGTTACATGACCATTATCGATATATACATTTATTATTATTGTTTCATTTCCATTATATTGGCAATAAAATTACTCTAAGAGTAAAATCAAGATATTTGAGCACAAATGAGAATTAAAAACAGTCTACAGTTAATACTGATTTTTATTTTGAGCAAAAAAATTGTGAGTAAATTTTAAAACTACCAAAGTAATACATTTGACTACATAAATATTTTGGCATATTACTTGGAATTAAGTAATAAAATATTTATTACAAAAACATTTGAGCAATAGTATAAAAAAATGAGCACACTACTTTTTATTTCGCTATTTTTTTTGATAATACTACTTTTTTATTTACGATTATTCGTAATAAATTTGAAATTATTATTACTATAAATTTTATTCATAATATATTATGATATGATATTTTTATACTTCTAAATATTTATATACATCTAAATTTTCAAATCTCATAGTGCAATGCTATCATGATTATTTTAAATGCTTAATTTTCTAAGAAATATTACCTAAATTATTATCGCTGCGACAAAAAGCTGATTATAATAACAGTCAATAGTTCAGTTTTACGTTTTTTTTTGGAAAAAACAGCAGATTTTTTTACCTAAATTAATCTGAAATGTCTAAAGGCGAACTTTGTACCTGTACCTGTACCAACCCGTTACTGCCCACTGTTGGGCTCAGGTCTCCTCAGAAGAGGGATTAGGCATAGTCCACCACGCTTGCCCAGTGCGGATTGGGGACTTCACATATCTTCAAAGGATTTTTAGAACCCTTTTCCGACATGCAAGTTTCCTCACGATGTTTCCCTTCACCGTTTTAGCCAGTGGTGTTGTGAAAAATTGCACATAAATCTTTTTCACATTTAGAGGTACAAGCCGGCCGGATTTGAACACGCAACCTCCCGCCACCACGACGTCTTTGTACCTATGGGGTTAAAAAAGTAACTGGTTCTACGGTAAAAGATAACATCTTTTATTTTAATAGTATTTTTAAATCTTTCCTCAATTCCCAAATTCTAATATACAACGTTGATCTGTAGTTGTGGACCAGCTGAAGTGAAATTAATGACTTGTCGAAATACAACTTGCAACTATTTTTATTTTTGGAATCTAACCGATTTTAAACTATAAGAAACTAACTAATTTTTTTTTTCAATGTTATATTATCATGTCCGCAACGATAGTCGTACATATATCATACAATGTTGGAAAAAAAGTTCCCCCACTTCACCTGGTCCAAAGTTCTGTATCCACCCTCTATATCTTTTTCAAGTTTTTACTGGGGTTTACAAGGGTTTCCTGTACTTTTTTGTTTTGAAGGTTTTTCGAGTAGCCATGGGACTATTGACATAGGCTTGGAATGGTCGAGGATTTGGCAACACTGAAGGAGTTTTAAGTACATACACTTTTTGTATCATTACATTATATATACGCTTATAAATAGCAAAAGAAAAAGTTTGACTTAGCAAAGAAGGACGGAGAAGTGATATTAGACTAGAAAATTTGACTATTAATTAATGATGATCAACGCTGAGCAAAATGATGCAGAAGCTAATAACTTTAAATTATTTATAAAGTTAATTGAAGATATTTTGAACTTTCTAATAGTCTAATTTCAATAATCTGGTTTAATCCGGCTCGAAGGACCAAAATTTAACTTTTGGTAACATAGAAGCTAAGCGAGGATTTTTTTGTATTGTTTTTAATAACCTATTACTATTATTATTCCTATTAACTATTGAAATATAATTTTTAATCAATTTAAATATATCTAAGAGACTTAATATTATAATTTTTAATCGCATTGTTCTATTACAAGATATTTTTATATTCCTACGGACAATAATATATTATGTAATTTACTATCTATCATTATAATTATAAAATCCGAAAACAACATTTTTATTTATATACATATTTTTATTTGAAAGTAAAGCTTATAATATCACTACTTTTTGGCAAACGTTTCAATAATACTTGACTAGGATTTACATTATAATATTAATAATATAATAATCGAATTATTTATTACATTTGATATGCTATTATTATTGAATAGTCACTTTTATTGTAATAAGTTTTATTACATATTTGATCGTCTTTAGAATTTCGTGGGATGGTTTAATTTGCAGCTTCTAAAAGTTTTCTCTTAAACATTATTTAAAAGAAATTATTTATCTGAAAGTTTGTTGAAGTATAAAACTGTATGATAACTTTCAGGTGCTTAGAATTAAGGAACAAGATAAGTCATACACATAATTGTTCTATCTATTCATATAATTATATGTATATCAAAGTAGCTTCCCTCTGTTTGTGCTCATGATTGCTTGAATCTCAAAAATTACACAACTGATTGTTGTAGCTGTTTTATTAGATGTAGTAAATCAAGAAGAAGGTTTATATATTTAAGTAACAGCATTGCAGCCCTCTTCTGAGGAGACCTGAGCCCAACAGTGGGCAGTAAGGGGTTGGTACAGTATTGCATCCGTGCAAAGTTGAGTCGCTAGTCATGTTATTTACAAATTATACTCCAATAATTATAGTAAATTCAAAAGCATATTATAGTATTATACTTGAGTAACAGCATTGCATCCGTAATCTGGATCACTACAAATGTTACTTAGATATTATACTCAAACAGTTTTATACTTCAAAAAGACTCAACAATAAAGTTATTTCCACACGAAATTCCACCAGCAAATTTACTGAGTAAAGACGACCAAATACTCCGCGGGCTAGGTGCCGCAATGGAGTATTTTCCTGAACGCCTTCCTGAACTCGGGGTTGAAGATGGTGTAGATGACAGGGTTGAGGAACGAGTTGATGTACCCGAGCCAAGTCGTGAGGATGAAGACGGTGACCCCAGGGGAGAAGGGTAGGTCAAACTTGTCGCAGATGGCTCCGAGGACTGAGTACGTGAAGAACGGTGCCCAGCAGAATAGAAACACTCCTGTGAAAAGATTATTAATTAATTGAGGAAGATAAGATTAACTAAACGATTGAAGAAAGTACTTGAAGGTAGGCATTGCAGAGGTTCATGAGTGATAGTATAACTATGCTTGATCATGTGGTTAGCTATTTGAGGTTAGGTTATTTGATGATAAGTGGCTTATTGTCTTTCCTCTGAAATCCAGCTAGCGTTACTAAATTGAATGTTAGTAACGTTATAACCACTCAACTGGGATCGGCAACCAAATTGGTTTGTTTACTTTTGCCAAGTCTGTGGCAAGAGCCAAAATTGAGCACAGTTCTAAAACTTGTTTTGTTTACATTTTTTAATCGTCTCATATTTTAGGGAGATGATATATTTTCGCTGAAAATGCAATACAGCGTCGTTTAGTAATAAAGATTTACAAAAATATAAGGTTTAATTAAAAATCAAAATTAAAAATTATTGGAAACAATGTTTTTAAAGGGGCTCAAACACGGTATTGATTCCGAACGAAGTGCCCAGTTTCGCCATCTAGCGAATAGTGACGTTCCCAGTTGAGTGGTTAAGATAACAAAGAATAAGATTTTGTAGCATTGGTTTAGTACTCTATTTAAATGTTCTAAGTAATAAAACACGTAAAGCCATTACAAACAAATGTAAAATTTGAAACACATTGTAATGAAAACACTTTAAATCCAATACAATCTAAACTCGCAGAAGTTTGTAACAACTATAAACCAATCGAAACATTCGAACTTCAACTAAAAACTATTCTCACTGAAATCGATCAAAAACTATGATACCCAAAAATAACTTTACAGAAGAAGATCTTCATTCAAAGCTTGACGATAAACTAAGAATTTTCAAATGAGTGTCAAACGCTAGAGTATACTTTTTAGGTAGACCTGCATAGTTATACCCATCAGGTATAGTTGAGCAGTATGATTTTCCTGCAGTTTTGTAACATACACGCTGTATACCTATACAGGGTGGATCTGTAACTTTGGACAATCCGACGTGGGGTAAATGACTTGTTGAAATAAAACTTAGAACCAATATTATTTTAGGTATTGGATAAAAAAAAATTTCGTCATAGTATGGAAGTCCGCAACGATAGTCGTACGTTTTCCATACAATGTCTGAAAAAAAAGTTTAACCGATCCAAAAAATAAAAATGGTACTAAGTTGTATTTCGACAGGTCATTCACCCCACGTCAGATTGTCCAAAGTTACAGATCCACCCTGTATAGTTTAACCGTGTAGGTGAACTTGTCAGGTATACCTTCGTGTGAATGGCTAGCATTAAAGAAACGTGTGTGCAAAAATGATGTTAATAGAACATTAATTAATTTTACCCCCTCCAGGGAAATTAGGTACTCTAAATAGTAAATTACCGAATTTTGCAAAAAAAAACTTTGGAAGAAAAAAAAATATTTTTGAAATTACCCACAAAAAATACCCCAACAGGGAATCAAATATTTTTGATAATAAAGGCCCAATAAGGCACCATAAATAGTACTCATCAGCATTTGGAAATGCGCAATCTTTTCAGCCTATTGTTTTATATTTATTTTCAGTCAAATACAGTAAAAGAACTAGACTACTTCCAAAATCCACTATACAAAATACTTCTGTATACAATTTTGTTTCTGTGTCAGTCGATAAAAGTTTCCTCAACTCGCTCGTGTCCATTACCAACCAGCGGAAACTCACCTAGAACTATGGCCAAAGTTTTAGTGGCTTTTCTTTCCTTTTTAGCGGAGGATTTTTCGCGTTTCTTCTTGCTAGCTTTATTAGCTTTGTAAATTGTAAAGCGGGCGGTCGCAGCGCTTGCTTTACGCTCTTTTTTGGCTGTTGTACCATCGTGAAGGTCTAAGGTGCTGGCTTCTAAGTCTTCGTCTGAACGGATGGCTAGGGAGACGTTTCTGAAGGAGAAAATGAAGATTTTTAAGTGTTTTTAAGAAGACCATGATTGGTAAAATTATTATATTAAATAGAGAACTTTAATTTAGTCATAGAATTATTACATCTGGAATCAACATCATGAACAACAGAATGAAGCCAATTTAAAGTGCACCGAGCGCGCGTAACAACACGATATTTTGAGTCAACATCAGAAATAACAAAGTGAAATTTTAAAGAACTTATGTGTATGTAATATTGTATTAGTGTGTTAAACGAATTGAGTGTCATCGGTACACTAACGCCAGAATATCGTGTAGTTACGCGCGCTCGGTGCACTTTAAATTGGCTTCATTCTGTTGTTCATGATGTTGATTCCAGGTGTAATAATTCTATGCTTGTAAGTAGTTACCGTTGCTCATGGACTACTATAAAGTCATGGGGCTGCAATGTTGTATGGGTAGGTGATTTATAACGGCCTGACGGTAACCGCTTACCATCAGGTGGGCTAACGGCCAGCGACAGGTTTGTCTATCTTACAATAAAAAAATGTACGATCTACCTTGACTCTTTTCAAGCGTTTATCAGAAGAAGGACAAGTCATTTTTAAGTAGCCAGAATTACACTTTAATAGACAAAATTTTCACTTTCGAAACATTTCACTTAGAATCAAACTTCTCATACCTAGAATCAGTTAACTTTCCAGTCTTCCCGTTCTTCTTCCACCGTCCTTCACAGCCCATGTTCTTGAGAACCGTGGCGTCCTTCATTCCTGGAGAGCCTGGTGGTGACACGTGTTCCCTGATGGTGTCCTCGAGGTTGGAGGCTGCGTATCCGGAGTCGTTGTTGCCGTTAGGGTCTGGTACTCGGGTTTTATTTTTTGGACTGCTGTAAGGGATAATGGTTTTGTTAGTTGTGAAATCTTCTTATAACTGTTTGTGACTGCCAAATTTTACGTATAGATGGCGCTGCAGGTAGCTAAGTACTAGTAGTCAAAACAAACGCTAATTTTGTTTAATTCTCAGCCAAGGAATTTAGAGAGCTGACCTACAAAGTATACCTAATAGAACATTTGTCAGAAAATTGTTCATTAAATTCCACTAAAGTAATATGGCGTCGGTATATCTACAAAATTGTTCTACAATCAAATCTGCAAAGTTGAGTTTTTCGGTTTTTCATGTTTCATTTTTCAAGGTCGATACGTTGAAAAATATTTTCTATAGTCAAAAAAATATTAAAGGGACTAATATAAAACTGAATCTCTATAAAAAGAGACATAATCAAACTTCAAGATTATGTAGGTAACTATAAAAAGCCGTTATATTTGAAGAGAAAAAACCTGCGAGACCTAAATGCAGTTTTTCTTGGAATATATTTATACTAAGTATTTCTTGATGGTACATATTGAAAGTGGATGATAAGTACTCTTTAATACGAAATATTAAAGACCAATTATCACTCAACACACCTAGTTTGTATTATAAAGATTAAAAATAATAAATACAAGAAAACAAAACACGCTCAAATCGTGTACCATTTCATTTCATCGCTGTAAAAGATGTTGTTCTAACAAGACTCGTAGCAAGAAGTAGGTCAGAAAAATTCAAAAGTTACGATTTGTTCTCAAGTATTTCCTCGTGCAATCATTTCGAAGTAACTTTGAGAGATTTTTGAGCAAGAATAACATATAACATGCTTAAAAAAATTTGCCTTTTTTACTTTTCAAGAAATCGTTTCCGGGGTTTAATATTAATGAGTGGCTTATTTTGGAAGCAATGACGTTTTACTACATAAAGTTTGTGGATTTAATAGTAAATTATAATTTAAAAAGTAATAATAGTAGTGAAGTAGTAGTCAAAACTTTATCCCGAAAATTAAGTCTTAATTTTGTTTTTAAGCCGAATAAACAACAACGGATTAATTTGTGTGGATACCACAATATATACACACACCACAATATATACATTTTTAGAGTTACATAACCCTTCCTCTTGAATCACTTTATCAAATTGCATTGCGTAGTTTTAAAGATTTAAGCATACACAGAGATAGATAGCGTATTACAGATCCCGAATCATATCTCAGTGAAGTTATTACTGCAAGATAAAATTTAACGAATATCACTGAATTATGCAAAGACGATGCATATTAATGAAAGTAATTACGTTATCTTTTCAACTTTGTTATAAGTTTTTATGTCACATTGGCTATGAAATATACCAAGTCCGAGTCAATGCATAAGATAATAGAATATGATTTGATTATATTTTTACAAAAAAAATACATTAAATTAGGTATTGACCTTTTTGAGAATCAAACTAAGTCTAGTTCTCAGCTCTTTGTTAAATTTATATGAACTATTTTTTTTCACCAATAAAATAATAATTAGTAGCAGTTTATTAAGAACGTAATTGAACTTAAAAAGGGTTATATTTTAAGCATAAATATCAAAAAAGTACTCAATCGATTATAATGAAATTAAAATGAATTGAAAGTTTAGGATCGCCGAGATCTTATCTGTCATACGAAAAAAAAATATCCGAATCCCTTCATCGTAAATTAAATTAAGCCAGGATAAAAAAAACGATGTTTTTGGATATGTCTGCTATGATTTCAAAGAATATTTAAGAACTCAACGGTTATTTTGTGTCTTTAACACACTACACAAGTTTTTCTCTAGTAAGGAACAAATAATCGTGGTGGCCGAGTGGTTGAAGCGCTTGCCTTCCGTACGGGAGGTCGCGGGTTCAAAACCGGCCGGCTTGTACCTCTGAATCTTAATATGAAAAAGATTTATGTGCAATTTTTCACAACACCACTGGCTAAAAACGGTGAAGGAAAACATCGTGAAGAAACCTGCATATCGGAAAAGGGTTCTAAAAATCCTTTGAAGATATGTGAAGTCCTTAATCCGCATTAGGCAAGCATGGCGGACTAAGCCTAACCCCTCTTCGGAGGAGACCTGAGCTCAGCAGTGGGCAGTAATGGGTTGTTACAGTACAAGGAATAAAACTTACTTGACAGTTTCTTCAGCTACCGTAGCCAGCATAAACTCAGTAGACTTGTCGTTCGGTATGACGTGGCACTCATCTGCATCTGCTTCAAGATCTGCTGATCTCTTGTCATAACTAGTTTCAGAAATATACAAATTAGAGGATACCTACAAGTAGTAATTCTATTAAACTAAAAACCTGCAAAAAGTAAAAAATCAGCCGGAAAGTTTGTTTTTCCAATGGCTTGGATTATTTTGAACATTCCTATATACAGGGTGATTTCCTAGTGAGGGTACATATTGAGGGTCATGGTAGCTGATGGTTATATACGACCAGTAAAAATATTATTACCAAAGAATATGGCTTAATGCCTTAGTAATCGCAACTTAAAAATATCTAAAATTCTAGCAAAATGATGGTTTTTCGACAGCTGATGGGTGTGGCGGAGGTGTGGGTTGCGCGAGATCACTAGAGGTCATTAGTCAACACTCTTTAAGCCGAAATTTTTTGTGTTTGAGGTAGTTTTGCCGAATTTAGATTAAAAAAAAAAAAATTGAAATTTTACCTATTTTTTGTAATATTCCGTATTAGAACAGAGTACTCATCACCCTCCTGCAATATGTACCCTCTCTAACAAATCACCCTGTATTTAAAATTTCAAAAAATCTGATCCAATTTAACTAGAGGGATTCCATCCGAACATACATACAGGTGTATATGATTTAAAGTTTTTCAACTATTTGTTCATTTTCCCGTATAAAATCTTCAACAAATTAAAAAAAACTTGAGAGGTGTCAAGGGACACCCGGATGGACCGAAGTTCCTTACGATTATTTAGTGAGGGAATTTAATTTTTTTTTTTTTAAGTTATAATAAATTATTATAACTTCAAAATAAAATAAAATAAAATATTTTGATCATAGCGCCATCTAGCATTAATCATATAAAACAAAAAAGTGTCGTGACAACTTTTTCATAACAATTTCCATCTACCCCCCTTTCAATAACGCGCAATAAGGAACTTCGTTCCAATAAAAATAACACATAAAAATTGGTATAAGACTGACCAGAAAAATCAGGGGTTGACTTTTATTTTCATTTACCTATCATCATGATCTTCTTCATTGCTTCCAGACCCAGTATTAGTAGGTCTGTCATCATGGAGCGCTGTTTCTGCTAGTCTTTTAGTCTGGGCAACGTTTTCTATGACCACGGCTGTAGCGGCTCCAGCGGTGGGATCGGACACTGGAGGTTTCTTGGCAGCTCTCTGTTTCTTTGCTCTTATTCTGAGTGCCTATTGAACAGTTAAACATACTTCTTCAATAGCTTTTCGACTATGATTAACGACGGGTCTATCTTGCTTAGCACAAGAGTTCCTATGACCGAATCCAACATCAGATCAGTGCCATTTTGTCATATTATTGCACTGTCACGCGATATATAATTGCGTGCAACATGTCAGCTCAATCGGAAACCGGGAAGTTTGTCAAATTTAGCTTGCAAGATTCCATACGAACTTACAGTTAATATGAGCTGTATTGCGTTGGGCGAGAACCCATCTTGCCGTAACACAGTGTAAACTAGCGCGGGAGATGGAGGTCTTGTTTTGATGTTCTACCTACATTTTGAATTTTGAATTGTGTTGAACCTATTGATTAGAAGTACTATGATTTTTAGCTGATAAGTTCATTACTTTATTTTTACATATTATGTTTAACTTTAGTTTTTTTTTTTCTTCTTTTTTATATTTTTTCAGATTTGTAATGGTAGGTAGCTATTAAGCTTTTTTTAATAAATTTATTATTAATTATTATAGTTACATCCAGTGTGAGTTAATATAAAGCTAGTAATTATCACCGCTGAAGCATATAAATTCTCTGAATTTGTACCTAATACTTTCATAGAACTAATATTTTCTTTTAATGGACTATTCTTCACAAAAACACCTTAACGTCGTGCTATAAAGCATTCTTGATACCTTTTCTAATAGCAAGTCAGCAGGTGTTCTGTATATAACCTAAAACATCTCATAAATTTGTATTAAAATTTATGTATCTACAAGACGGTCCCAGGAGTAAATAAAATAATTGTTCTACAAAATTTATCTTTTCCAGACTTTAATCTTTTTTGACAGCATTATATTTATGGTCTATTTGTATTGTAAATTATGTTTTTGTGCAAGTTAATTACTTAATTAATGCTTGATTAGGGTCTTTGGTAATTATAACGGAGATCTAAAGAAGGGTCAAAGTAAGGATTGTGGTAAAGCTTTTTATTTTGGGTCTTTATTATGTAAAGGCAAATTTATTACGTTGGCAAATGAAATTAGAATTATAAAAAGACTTTTTGAAATTTTTACGGAAAGTAAATGATATCAGACTATTTCATCTCTATGTATCATACTACCTTTATTCATGGACTTAATTTTATTTTGACTATTTGATACCTTAAGTATTTTCATAATTTAAATATAGAGAGGGGTAAAAAAATTACTTATTTTAAAAACTGAACAACAGCTTTTAGTAGTTTAGGTACTATAGGGAGGGCGATCTAACGTTTGCATTTTGAACTGTTTATTTAGAGAATGACAGCTCAAATGTCATTCAATTTGTGTTCATAATTTAGTTAAAGGTTTGACATTTACGAAATGGGACGCTATACGCTTGAACAAAATTGGGAAATATTGAAATGTTACTTCCAAAGTAGTGAGTCTTCAGTCCAAACTGTAAGAAATGTGAAACAAAAATCCATAAAAATGATTGGCCTATGGCAAAATTGTCGCATCTGGGGGTCGAACAATCCACACGTCACCATTGAGAAGCCAATGCACCCACAAAGAGTTACGGTTTGGTGTGGGTTTTGGTCCGGCGGCATCATTCGAAAATGAGCAAGGAGCCGCCGTTACGGTCAATGGCGAGCGTTACCGTGCCATGCTCAACGAATTTTTGTTTCCAAAAGTTGAAGAGTATGACATGGACGACATTTGGTTTCAACAGGATGGCGCAACATGCCACACAGCCAGCATGACAGTCGAAAAATGAAAAAATGCAAACCTTATATGGCCCACCCCTTATAAGTACTATTCGATTTTTAATTAGACATAGACATAGACATGCTTTATTTGTGATGAAAATTGGATATTATTAATATTTTTATAATTATGTCCTAAAGTTCGACTCTACACTCAACTAAAAAAAAGTAAAATAAATACTCACTTTAAAAATATTATAGTACAAGAACATCATCATAATACAAGGTATATAGAAGGATCCCATCGAAGAATAAATGATGTAATTCTGGCTATTGAAGAGGCACTCGTCGAAGTTCCTATCAGGGGTGTCATTGAGGCCTAAGACGATCGGGGCCCCGATCGCTGCTGATATGAGCCAAACCAGGACTATTGTGAACCAGACACGGCGGTTGTTTTTGTGCTTCGCGTATTTTATTGGCTGGGTTACTGCTATATACCTGTGGATAAGAAATTATATAAAACATTGTGGGAATCAGTAGACTTATGGCCAAAGGGAGATCTCCGACCGGGCGAGGTAGTGAATGCACAGTCAGGCCGAAGCCCTCTGTAGTAGATTTCAGATGTCGTATATATGCAAAGATTCTTGCAAATGTCGTAACCGCAATTCAGGATCTTGCGCGCTATTATTGGTCGCCACAAACACTAAGATATTAAGATGGTTTTCTCCATTTAAAATTTATCGAAACTTTAAAGAGTTTTATCCGATTAGTGCTCTGAAGAATTTTATGACATGAAAGTGTTACCATTAAAATCCTTTCTAACATTGCATAGATTTGAAGATTTTCCCGAGATGTTTTATTTAACTTTTATAGCCAATTGTGCTTTTGACTAAAAAAAACTAGAATTTCTCAAAATAATACAGACGAGCTAACGGGCCACCAGATCGTAACTGGTTAGCGTCGCTCATGGACCTCTGCAATGTCTGGGAATATATTGATATACCTACAATTATATTTTAAGGATTCTCACCAAGCCTATTTTGGAGAAGGATAAGTCATAGCGCTCGGGAAACATCGAAGAGGGGAGCTCATTTCTATAGTCGGATGGTGCGTGACAGAAACGTTTTTGAAACGGACCTTGGATGACCGCAGTGGTTCCAAATAATAGGGATGAACTCCACCTCGACGACGGGTGCGATGATAGAAGGGAGATGTTGGAATCATCTCGAATAATTCCTCTGAGCAGTGGCGGGCATAACTATTTCACCTACCTTACTATTATATACCTTATTATTTTAAAAATTAGCTGCTGCTTTACAAAATACAGAGATAATAAAAATGATCAGTGTATTTCTATTAAATATACAGCATTTAATTGATTTTGGTTGGTATTTTTGATACAATTTGACTGATTTGGGTATTCAATGTATATTTACTTGTATGAGGTGCACGCCACTGCCTCTGAGCACTCCCCGTGAAACAGCCGGTATAATATACAAAGAAAAGAGACCCGAAGTCTCCTCGCACGCACAAAGGTTCATGTTCAGGATGTTAACAATTCACATGTGGCGAGCGTGTGAGAAACATTAACAAGTTATGAAACTAACAATTAATAATGACTTACCTATCAATAGATATAGCAACTAGATTGAATATGCTGGACGTGGATGAAGTGACGTCCATTGCGATGTATACGTCACAAACAAAGGCTGGTAGACCCCAAGACCCATGTACCTGAAACAGAAGAAATAATTGTTAATTACGATCTTATTAAAGCTTTTATTTATTTTATTATACAAAAAAGGGTTAAAGTTAGGTTATAAGTAGCGGCTCCGCAGTCTCTTAAAAAAATTAAAAATATTTGCAGCTATGAAAATATAAGTGCATTTTTTTTGTTGGGAGGAAATCGTCGGTATGTGGGTATTGAACCGCACTAAAACCTCCAACTGCTCACACTCAGCGTGCGAACCCCTGCTGAGGCCAGAACCCAGCACGGGGTTACGTGGGACGGCGCGGCGCGTTACACACTACGGCACTCTTTCCCCTCGCTTTGATGTATCGCATACGATATTATATAATTTGCACTTTCTTTTTATAGTTATACGAATAACAACTTCTCTGTTTCAATTCAGCTTAAAATCAGGCAAAAAATAATAAATTTCATTTCACCTTATAGCTGTTGCGCTAAGGCAGTAAAGAATCACAAAACGCGTCGATTGTCGTGTCACGTGACAACATCCGGTGCAGATGCCGGCTTCCGGTTCAGAGTACGTGGGGGTATTGTCCTGTCTTTTGTGTATCCGTTTTATTAGTTTACTCTAGCGAAGGTGGATTTGTAGTTTGAGAAGTTTATAAACGACGATACGATAAATCGTACTCTATTTTATTATGTTACAATATTTTGTTGTGTAACTTAAGAAATATTCCAAAATAGAAAACCTAATTTTTAATAACTGTTACAGCTGGTAGATTTCATCGTCATTATCAGCCCAAGTGAATTGACGATTTGAATGCAAAACAAATAGCGCAGTACCGGTCAAATTGTTTGAATCCAACCATCCAAAAAAATATGGTATAATTATGTAATCGTATCTGAAATGAAATTATTTATACTCAACGTTAATGAAAATTATCTTGCTTGTTGATGTTAAAAAGAAAAAGTTCTGTTCGAAAAATGAAATAGTGATGAAATAATAACAAAGGCGATTAACTAGATAAAACTATGTATTTGAATAATTATTAATTGTAACAGTATGACAGTGCACAAGGTATATAGACAAGAGAACGCCTTGAGTGTTGTCGAGTACAACCTCAGTAGATAAGTTTGCTATGTTAATTTGTGTAGGCGTCCATCTTCTCAATAAATAGCCACCGCCTTGAGAAGAACTAGCAAGAAGCTCAGGAGGCATTCATCAATGAAGTAATCACATACATTTGGAATCTTCCTTTCTCAGTGTTTCCCGAGCATAGTTGCTTGTCCTTCTTCAAATTAGGGTAAAAGGATGTACTTTTTTTTTTTTGTTTTTTTTTTTTTGGACGGGAGGAAATCGCCGGACCAGTATCCACTCGCCCCACGAGTGGGGTATGTGGGGGTTGAACCGCACCAAAACCTCTGCCGCTCGCGCTCGACATTCGATGTAGTAGGGGTGACAGGACGCGTTCGCGATTGTCGCTCACGTATCGCCCCGAAAAGGAAGTCCATAAAGTTATGTCGCAGGACATGTGGGAATACAATGGTATACTAAGTCGATTTAGCCTTTTTTTGACTGGACTTCCTTACGATCTTAACGTGCAATTTTTTGATCCATTACCTACGATATTGTATCCGATAAATCGTATCGTATGTCATAAAGATAATAATAACAAGAAATGTGTTTTTCTTGAGGCCGAAACATAACTGGATTATGTTTTATGCCTCGTATGTTGTATGTATGTTATATGTATGTTGTATATTGGTCGTAATATTGCTAATACAAGTATTTCGTATTTTTTCCGTTACTTTATTGTATCCATTCCATTGTTAGAACAGATTGTTTTGTGGTTATAAATAATCTGGCTGATACGAACTTTTTCTGATTCATAAGGAAAAGGATTATAGTAAGAAAATTTGTGATTAAGTTTTTGAAGACGTTACAATGTAAACAAAGTTTTTTGAAGAAGTAAGCAATAGTTCTTCGATACTTTAATGCATTTTGAACGGGTTCTTACCACGATATTTAATTAATTGAGTTGTCGAGTTGTTAGATACAGTGAGTGTGGTGTGTGTTCGAGTTCCAGTGGTACTACCCAAAAGCGAACGAGAAAGAGGGTAGGCAGATTTGTTTGCTCTTAAATCGACCCGCAGTATCCAGTCTTCTCGTGATTATGACGTTTGCAACAACGTTAAAATATCGAGACAACTCAATTAATTAAATGTGGTAAGAACCCGTTGAAAATGCATGTAAGTAATATTTTAAATGTGTTCATGCACTCAATATCATATGGTCCTGAATATTCTCTAAACGAATGTAAGGATGTCCCATAAATGGACTTTTAGCCACAAATGGGGGTTGTCGAGTACCTGTTAATAGAAGAAACTAAAATAAATATTACACGTTGTGTCAGTTCACTGAAAACTAAAACTTTCTGATTAAAACGATCTTAAACAGTTATTTTACATCTGTGCCATTATACGTTCCAATTTAGTATCTAGTAAAAATTAATCGAAGACTTGAAAAAGTTATTTTGCCTGTATCGCTTCATGCAGAACGATTTAATAAAGATCCGACAAGATTTATCATTTCGATTAAAATCGGACGTTGTAAATTGCTTTGTATTTTTTAATAGACAATATTGCACGCTTGGTAAAAGCATGCATCGTATTATAACTGTGAAATATGGTGACGTGTACCATTTGTAAGTCCCGTATGGGTAGGTGATAGATAACGGCCCCTCATTACCCTGGCATTGCAGAGTAAACCGCGAGTGTCTAAATAAGTTTATTTAAAATATTGTCAAACATCCTATATTAGCGTAAGATACAACCGGAAAGTTTTTAAACCATAAAAGCAGCTTATGCATGGTATGCTTATGGTGGCTATAGGTATACCGGACTGTTCAACTGTGTAGGTATACCTACCTGAGGATATACCCGAAGTTGATATTGTTGGTATTGGTGTTTTGGTAGATGTGTATTAGTAGGTATTAGTTTAATGGTATCCAATGTTGTTAGTTGATTTTATTATATACTAGCTGGCCCACACAATTTCGTCTGCGTCACATAAGGAAATTCTCTCACCGTTTAAACCTTCCCTGGACTTGTACGAATATTTCAAGGTTAAAATAAGCCAAATCGGTTCAGTCGTTCTCGAGTTTTAGCGAGACTAACGAACAGCAATTCATTTTTATATATAAGAAGATTATTTATTGTATTTTTAATTTTATAAGCACTGCACTGCTCTGATGAATTTTCCAGCGTTGAATCCAATGATGAGTCCAGCTTAAAATCAGCGCTGCAGCATTTAGCTGAGCTGGTCGCCCATTCAGCACAAATCTTGCGCACACTTGATCCATCTGTTTTAGTTTCATTTATTATTATCACTGTTTTGCTTTGTTTTTTTCTTTATATTTTTTATTTTGTTTAGCATATAGTTTTAAATTTTTACTTTGTTTTTTAAATATAGCACTAGATTTCATATACTTAATTTGTGTAAGCTATTAAGTGCTGAATAAATGTATTTTCTTTCTTTCTTTCTCGAAGTATACCTTGCACAACTAGGCGGAAATGTCATATTACTTTAAATCATAACCATAACTGACAGGTATACCTATCAGATAAATTGCGTTTAAGGCCGAAATTATATCCCCACTTACAATATCAATAATAATAAAACAGTATGTTCACACATCAGCCTATATAACCAAATATCTAGACTGAATTCAACTCACGTTTGCCTTTCATGATATTATTCCAAATTCAAGAGGTTGAGATCAAATCGAGTGTCCTTACAGCCAATATAATCAGCGATTCTATTTTACAATTATTACTTTCAATAATGCTGAGAAAATATGTAAAAATCTTTAGTATAACATATCGTGACGTTAGGCAGACAAAATTATGGAATTAAAACCTTATAATTAAATAGAATAGAAGCACCTTATAATAAAATAACATTTAGCTTAACTAATGAATAGATGATGCCTGCAGTAGTAATTAAACTGTGTCACAGGCATCAGCGCTCTTCGCATACAGATTGAACCATTTAGTAGGTAATAGGAAATAATAATAAGTCAGTAATAAGTAAGTAAGTAAAATAATAAGTCGTGGTGGCCGAGTGGTCGAAGCGCTTCCTTCCGAACGGGAGGTCACGGGTTCAAATCCGGCCGGCTTGTACCTCTAAATCTAAATGTGAAAAAGATTTATGTGCAATTTTTCACAACACCACTGGTTAAAAACGGTGAAGGAAAACATCGTGAGGAAACCTGCATGTCGGAAAAGGATTCTAAAAATCCTTTGAAGATATATGAAGTCCCCAATCCGCACTAGGCAAGCGTGGTGGACTATGCCTAATCCCTCTTCTGAGGAGACCTGAGCCCAACAGTGGGCAGTAATGGGTTGGTATAGACAGACAGGAAATAATAATATATCCGCGTTCGCATAGTACCTAAGTAATAACAACTTTTACATTAAGGTCTAGAAGAATTGCACTGGATATAACTATGTATCGATGTAAGCTCACATAGAATCTTGCAAGTTGATTTTGATTTCCGACTCAGCTAAAATTTGTGATGAGTGGTTGCAATAAAATGGATTTTCGGTTAAGGAAACATTTTGTTTACTTCAAAGAACAAAAAGTTCTCCAAACATATTAAGCGACAATATATCACTAATGGCAAAGTGGATGAAGCGTTTGCCTTGCTTGGAGGTAGCGGGTTCAAAACCAGCAAGCTTGCACCACAAAACTTAATGGAAAATATTTATATGCAATTTTTCACAATATAAAACATTTTAACGAGACCTGCATATTGGAAGAGGATTCTAAAAATCCTTCGAAGATCTGTGAAGTCCCCAATCCGTATTGGGCAAGCGTGGTGGACTATGCCTAATCCCTCTCTCAACAGTCGAGCCTAGCAGTGGGCAGTAATGGGTTGTTACAGTACAGTAACACCAATTAGTTTAAGAGTTTACACTTCAAATTTCAACTGGGAAATATAAAAATAAAATGATTGTATAAGGATCAAAATTCCCGATAGTTTTCACTAAGAACAGCTCTATGAAATCCACCGAGGAATCTCTCACTAGTCACGATTGCTTTGAGATCAACACATGCTGAAATAAACCTTCTAGAGAAGATCTTAAGCACCATATTCCCATGGAACAGGTTCAAAAGAATTCTCTCAAAGTCAGTTGAGTGCAGAAACATAGCATAAGTGTAAAGAAAGAAATTTTCTTGAATATTGTAGACACCGAAACAAAATTACAAATGGTGTCAAACGAATGCGAGAGTTTTAACGTTTCAGAAATGTTTTTTTTTTTTTTTTCAAAAATAAAATTAAAAATTATATGTATGTATAGAATATACGATCAAGTGTTGATGGTGTCAAAATCAATAGCTGAGAACTGTATCAAAATTGGCTTGTTTACTTGTGCTAAGTTTGTAGCAGTGGCCAAAATTGATCTCAACGTTAAGTCAGTACTACAACTGGTTTAAATTTTTTTTCACCTAATATTTACGAAGTAAAATTTGTTCAATTGTAAGTACCTAATACTGCATAGTCTTAATAATAAAAATAAAAACTTGAGAGGTGTCATGGGACACCCGAATAGAACGAAGTTCCTTTCGATTCAAAGATATCTTATAATTTAAAAGGAACCTGTTTTAAAAGATTTTGATCACAGCGCCATCTAGCGATAATCATCTAAAACAAGAATAAGGAACGTGTTTTAAAAGATTTTGATCACCGCGCCATCTAGCGATAATCATCTAAAACAAAAAAAGTGTCGTGACAACTTTTCGTAAGATTTTTTTCCGTCTAGCCCCCTTTCACAACGCGCGATAAGGAACTTCGTTGCAATTAAACATAATATCGCAAAAATGATTTTTAAAACATACATGGTAATAATTCCGAAAGAACTCTAGACATGCGTCACAGTTGCACCATCTCGTGACATACACATCAATAAACTTTCTTTCTGTAAACGAAATATTCTGTAGCTACCTCTAAGTGATACCAAGAAGTCGATAGTTAGGTCGGAAGTGCCAATTTTATTGATACGAAAACCACCCTTAGTGCAATAGCTTTATGATCAATTTCCCTTGCTTACCTTGGGTCGACCTTTAAGATATTTTATAAGTAGTTCCAGCTATTGGCTAAAGAACCTTTACTTTTGCTGTTTAATCGTGTGTAAAAAAAATTGATATGTTTCAAGTTCTTTGAATATTTATAAATGGTTAGTTAGATAAACTTTATAGGGAAAGTTTTGGGTTAATATTTTGTTTAACTTCGTGATTTAAAATACTAGCTCACCCACGCAACTTTGCCTGCACAAAAAACATGAAAAACATACATTCTTAAACACAGACTATAAAGTACTTGTCCGATCTTTAAAAAAAGAGACCCCATGACGACCGTCGCCTTCTATCTCAAACAAAAACCATCCAAGGTCAATCCAAATTAAATTTATATGACGAAGTCCGAAGCCCCGACGGGTTTTTAAAATAGATGACGTCAGCCCCGCTGACGTCAGTATCTTCCATAAACTTGTGATCCATTTCCAATAAAAGACTTCTTGAGTTACTTGATGTTTATTGTGAAGCGGGTCGTCGTGCCCCTCGGAGAGGGGCACGGTTTTAGGGCCTTGGGGATGTCCCCCGCTGCCCAGGCCAGACACCCCGCCTTACGAGGCGGGGGTAATCGGGTGCAAGCCCTTTAGCCGCCGAAAGCCAGTAGCAGACAAACCGATTACACGGCTACAACATTCTGGCATTGACAAATGCCGTTTACCCGGCCATGGACGCTGGCCGGCGCGACGTCCTCTCCTCTTCTTTCTTCTTCCCTCTTGAAGGGATGATTAAAGATTAAAGATATATATTTTTTTTTTTTTTTTTTTTTTTTCTTTTTCCTTTTTCCTTCTTTTTTTTTTTTTTTTTTTTTTTTTTTTTAAATCATTTTTAATCATTTTGTAGTTTTTTTCTTTTGTTTCCAAATTACTTTTATTTTTTTTTTTTTTTTTCCCTCCCTTTTTCTTTTTTTTTTTTTTTTTTTTTTTCCCCTTTTGAATATAAATACAATTATTTACAATATATATAAGTTAAATATTTACAAACATAAAATATAATAAAAAAAAAAAAAAAAAAAAAAAAAAAAAAAAAAAAAAAAAAAAAAAAAACAACAGAAGTCAAACACACAACAAGAAAATCAATTATTTACAAAAGAATTAAGAATTAAAGGAAATAAGAAGAGAAAGATACAAAAGATACAGTATGAGGGACCCGGTACCGTTTAGGAACGAGAGGGTGGGATCAAAGTATCCCCCGTCCCGTTCCCGGGGTTATCGGTCCCAGGTCCCTCCTTGTAGAGTAGAAAGGAAGAAGAATCGAATACAAATATAAGAATAAAAGGGAAGAAGACGGGAATAGAGTCGCTCCGGCCTTGCGACTTAGTCGGATACGCCTATTACTAATATTTATTTATTTATATTATTTACAGTATAAAAATAAAAATACCCCCAAGAAATATTCCCTCCAAACTGGAGGGGGTCCCTGAGGGGGACCTAAAATGCCTCCCTTAAGGGGGGCTGATGGACTTGCCCTCATAAGGAGGGAAGTGAGGAGGGGGCAGGTAGACCCACCTCCTCAAACCGAAAAAACAGGATAGAAAAAGCCCCACTTTTATGTGGGGGGTCCCTGAGGGGGGAACTATCCCCTGAGGGGGGTGGGGGTAGTACCGCGATAGTATAGGAAGCCAGCACCGCGGGGGGGCACTCGTAAGTTCCCTCCCGCGACTCGCTTGCTGGCCGACTTTAGCTCCGAACTACTACGTCGGGGGACTTAACAGCTCACGCGGCAACGCTCGTCCGTCGGGCGGCCGAGCGTGCAGCGGAGCTATTCCGTGGAGGTGGTCGTGAGGCCCCCGGTCGGCTCTCTCGAACATATTTCGAGCGAGCCTCCGGACGAATTCCTCGATCGATTCCACCTCCAGGTCCCGGGCTATCACGTCATTTCTGACGTAGATGCCTGCTCCGACAATAGTTCGGAGGGCCACATTTTGGCGGACCTGGAGCCTCTCCCGCTGTGGAGGCGAGAGGAGCTGGTACCAGGCCCCCGCTGCGTATGTCAAGCGGGAACGAACGTACGTCTTATAGACTGCGAGCTTCGTTCTCACCGGCAATCTGGATGCGAGGATCGGTCGCAGCAAAAAGCTGGCCGACCTGGCCAGGCCAACCAAACGGTTGACGTGCCTGACCATGGTCAGCCTGCGATCGACATCGACACCCAGGTACCTGGCGTGAGACTGAAGCCCGAGTTCGATTCCGCGGAGGCTGAGCTTCCTCTTGACGACCGTGTTGCAGGCGGGACCGAAGAGGACCGCGGTCGTTTTCCCCACATTGACCGCAGTCCTCCAACGATCCAACCACTGAGGCAGGACATCCAACACCCTTTGCATTCGTACAAAGGCGGCATTGAGGAGGTGTGATGACGCAAAGTAAGCGCTGTCGTCGGCAAACAGCGCCAACGTTACGTCAGATTCCCACTCGCGGAGGCGCCCCTCAAGCGTGGGAATATCATCGGTGTAGAGAGCGTAGAGAAGTGGAGATAGGACACTTCCCTGCGGGACTCCGGCCGAGATCGGGCGCACCGACGATCTTTGGCCCTCGACCGCGACAAAGAAGGAGCGGCCCTCCAGGTACGACCCGATGAGTCGCACGTAGGCTAGCGGAAGGCCCGTCCCCCGCAACTTGTGGACCAGCCCCTCGTGCCAGACCCGATCGAAGGCTTTCTCGATATCGAGAAATACTCCGACCGTGAACTGGCCCGAGTTGCGACAGTCCGCCAAGTAATGCAGGATCCGAGCCAACTGCAGAGTCGTCGAGTGGCCTGCTCGAAACCCGAACTGTTCGGGTCTGAGGGGAATGTGCGGCGACATTCTCCTCAGGAGCAGCCGCTCGAACAACTTGCCCACGTGCGACAACAGCGTAATTGGCCTGTAGCTGGAAGGCTTACGCCTATCCTTGCCGGGCTTGGGCAGGGCTATGACCTTGCCCAATTTCCAAGTCCCCGGGAAGTGACCGGTGGCCAGAATGCCGTTGAATAGCCGTGCCATAGCTGACACGGCTACCCCCGGCAAATGCTCCAAGGCAAGGGGGGGGATGTCGTCCTCACCCGGTGCCTTGCGCTTGTTAAGTGCCTTTATGGTTTCTCGTATCTCCTTGGGCGTGATGATTGCATCATCGCCCAAGGGTGGCACCGGGGAGGCCATAACCTCCTCCGCGCTCTCGTACACCGCCTGGTGAAATGCCGCCTCCGAAGATGCAGGGTCGTTGGGTGTAAACTGCCTCTCCAGCGAGGCAGCCAGAATCTCAGCACGAGCCTGAGCCGAGAAGCACCGGTTCCCCTGTTCGTCCACGAGTGGACAAACTGGGGGACGCCGGCTGGAGAGCTGTCGGCAGAGCCTGTGCAGGGAGGTGGCAGTAAAGTCCTCCCTGCATCGCTCGATCCTGTCCTCCCAGGCATAGCCCCGGAAGGACTTGACCTGTGCCGACAAGCTCTCCTCCAGCCTATTCAGCTCGCGCTTGATTCTGGGACAACGGGTTGTCGCCCAGAGCCTCCTCAGCGACCTCTTACGGCGAATAAGCGCCTGGAGGCGCGCCGGGAGGCCCAAGTTGGGCCCGCCGCTGGGCACCACGGTCGTCGAATTGGCGATCGCTCCCTTAATGGAGCCGATGAGACGGTCGGCCGCCTCATCGACAACACCGGGAGCGATCGGGTCGGTCATAAAGTGCTCGTCCTGGAGCTGCGATTGGTCGGCCAGGAGACCCTTAAAGGCCTCCCAGTCGACCCTAAGCCTCCGGGGGGTGGCCTCGACACGAGCACCGCTCACATCCAGTGTGACCAGCACCGGAAGGTGCACGGAGCTCATGTCGTACAGCGACTCTATACTAAGAGGGTGCTGTAGCCCCTTGTGAACGCACACGTCCAGTACATCGGGCCTATAGCCCGCTTGCACCGGAACGTGTGTTGGTTCATTGGGGCCGACCACACAATAACCCCCTTCATCGGCATCGCGACACAACCGGCGCCCCGCGGCACTGATCAGCCGGGACCCCCACGCAGTATGTTTCGCGTTGAGGTCCCCGACCACCACCACGGGGCACCGGTCGTACTCCAGGACTCGACGTAGATCCTCGAGACAGATCGTCCCACCCTCCGGAGGGCGGTAGGAGGCGTAAATCCTCATATCGCCCTCCGGGACGCTCACCCTCACCCCGACCGTATTGATCTGGGTGAAGGGTAGCCTCTCCAACTCATCATGCACGACGTCTCTCCGAACGAGCGCCGCAGTGCCCCTGAACGGACGCCCAGAGGACGGAGAGATATCGTCGCGACGGTACGCATGATAATTGGGGATGGCGAATCTGTCCCGAGGGGACAACTTGGTCTCCCCCAGGAGCACGACATGAGGTCGATACTCCTGGAGGAGAACGACCAGCTCCTGCCTATGGGGTTTGATCCCGCCGGGATTCCAGTAAATGATCCTAAATTTGTGATCCATCACTGGAACCCCGGTAAAACTGGAGTAGCCCCGACCAGATTGCGTCCCCCGGGCTGGATCCGGAGGCTATGTCCTGGAGGACCGAAGTCACCACCAGGGACAATCTGTTCCACGACTCCAGCAGCATTGCGGCGAATACAGTCGCCTCAGAGGGCGTCTGCTCGCCGCGCCGCTGGCGCCGTGGAAGGGGTGGTGGCAGGGGTAAGCCCCCCACCAGTGGAATAAATGACGCAAGTCCGATCGGGGCCGAGGCAGGTAACTGGTCGCCACTCGCCACAGCCACGGGAGGTGCCACCCGACTGGGAGACGGCTCCTCCTCGACGACGTCCATAGGGACCGTCTGGGACCCGGGCTCCGGGCCCGGGGTTGGTGCCGTCACCGGGACAGTCTCCCCGGAGGACACCTTCTTCTTCTTTTTTTTATTATTTTTTTTTTTATTGGGCGTGGTTCCCTCAGCTACTTGGGCCGAGGGAGTGGCCACATCCGGGCCCCGTGGCGGCAGTACCGCCTCCGAGGTCGTAGGGCCTGCAGGAGTTGGGGGCACCTGTTGCACTGCCTTCTTCTTCTTTTTCTTCTTCTTCTTCTTCTTAGAGGAAGAAGAAGAAGCGACGGTTGCTGCGGGTCTTGGAGGCTGATTGGCCTCCGCCATTAAGTTGGGGGCCGACGCCCTGGCCTCGACCGTGGCGGTCTGGGCAGGAGCCAAAGTAGTGGTAGGGGGGGGGGGGCGGGAAGTCTTCCCCTTGCCCTTACCCTTCCCTGGTGCTGATGTCGCAGGGACCGTTGGTCTCTGCGACCTGGGGAGGTTGGTGGGAGCGCTTTGGGGGCCCCCGGCCCGCGGTGCCACCGGCGCAGACGCCGGAGGAGGGATCCCCATAGCCCTTGCCTTCCTGCGGTAGGCAGAGCACTGACGGCTACTAGCCGCGTGCGCCCCTCCGCAGTTGGCGCAGGTAGGGGTCTCCTCTCTCGACCTTGGGCAGTCCGCTACTATGTGTGCACCCGCACAACGCACGCAGCGGACCGCTCTGTGGCAGTTAGTCGAGGAGTGTCCGAAGGCCTGGCAGCGATGACACTGCGCAGGACCTCCGACCGACCTCCAGGCACTAACCACCACACCCGGAAGGCAGAGGAGTTCCTCCACCTTGTAAAGCCGGGCAAGGTCTTCCTTTGAGAGGTGGTCGAGTTTGGCGAAGAAAACTCCGCCTCCCCGACCACGTCTCGCAGGGATGAGTTTGGCATACGTGGCCGGGAACCCCAACGCCACGAGCTCTGCCACGATCTCCGCCGGATCGGTGTCGGCCGGGAGTCCCCTGATCGAGACCTTGGACGGGACTTCGGTCTCCAGAGAGAAAGCGTGCCACTCTATAGCACTGTCCACGTCCGAGGCCTCGACCAGGTAACGCTGGACTACCCGGTACTCCTCAGCCGACTCCGGCGTAAATCTGAATCCCGACCGGAGGGCTTTCACGGACGGGGCCCTGCCGAGCCGCTCCTTTAAGGCCGCCAAATGGCGGGGCCAATTGGGGAGACGGTCGACAGTGATGGGCGGGGGACGCTTAGGTCCCCTCGGCCCCCCGCCCGCGGCCACCGGTCGGGTGGACTGGTTGGTGGTCGGGGTCGAAGTCGACCCCGGCTGGGCTCCGGTACCTGACGGGCCTGGTTGCGGGCCAGGTCCAGTGACACCGGAGTCTGTTCTGGTCCCTGAGGGACCAGGGGAAGCAACGGCCCTGGTAGGGCGAGATTGTGTCTGGACCCCTGAGGGACCAGCCACAATCTGGGCCAGAGTCACCGCCGGAGAAACGGCAGCCCTTGGAGTGCCCAAGGGAGGCCAATCCGCCAGCGACGCAGGCGCAAAGTTGGCCCTAGCCAGGGCCATAGGCTCTCGACCCACCGAGGGTCCCGGGCGCACCCGGGGATCCCTCGGCGGGGAGGAGGTCAATTTTAGGGTTGACCCAGACCCCCTCGAGAGCGGGGTACCTCTCTCACTCACACCCCGAGGGGTAGAGCCAGGGAGGTCCGCATACCGCGTCGAGTCCAGGGGACCCCCTGACCCACGGGTCAGCGGGGTCCTCCCAGACTCGTCCCCGATCGAGGAGATCTGGGTAACGTTTTCGGGGACTAGTGTCGGTCTACCGCCCGTGGGCGGAGACCGAGTGGTGGCAGGAGGTGAGGGCATCACCTCCCCCCCTCCCCCTCCGAAGAGGAGGAGGTGGAGGAAGAAGGGGAGTCATCCCCTTCGCCCTCGGCGTCACCCGTCTCGTACTCGGTTATGTCCGAGTCCTCCGCCAGCCTATAAGGTCTGGGGAGGTCGAGCTCCTCCAGTGATCTGGAGGAGGGCCCGATACGGGGAGCCTTGTCCGGTTCCTCCTCCGGGGAGGAACCCGAGCCCGAAATTAGTAGCACTCTGGCTTTCCTCTTCCGGCGCCGCGGGCCGCCCGACAGATCGGCCGGTAAGGGAAACCTAGTTTCCCCCGAACCGATCGCCGGCGTGTCCGGGGCCCCGGAAGAAGGGCCAGGTACTAGGGACACACCCAATTGTGTGTCCGAAAGGGACCTAATGAGGTCAGACGGACGGCCGGCAAACGAGGCCGAGCCGTCATCACGTCCCCTGCGGGACGGGCCAGGGGTGTTAGTAATCGGGGAAATTTTCCCCGATGGCACTTTCCCCGCCATGCGTGGGTAGGCTTAAAAACTATAATTTAAAAATAAAATAAAATACAAACAAAAACATACCTACCTGCATTAAAAATTTACTAAAGCTAACAAACAACAAGAAAAAAAAAATTATCGGAAAGGAAGGTAGGCAAAAAATTAAAAAAATGAGGGTAGATAAAAATTTGGAAAAAAGAAAATTTTAAAATTTAAAAATAGGTACAAATTAATCCTAACCTTCTGCTAAGCGGTTAGCTTAGGGCTATTGGCACCCCCTGATCCCGAAGGACAGGGGGGAAGACAGGACACTGGTGGCCAGACACAATCGGCGCGCAATGCACGACTATTATTTAAAATAAATAATAGCGGGCAGTCGCTATCAGGTTGAGACACCCGCCCGTTAAACTACATGTTTATTGTTCACAATTTGCGTATGTGTTACTCGTAAGGCGGCTCGAACTCGACTGCATGCAAGCCGTCGATCGGCCTCTAATTATACTAACGTTAAGTCTCGCAAATACAACATCTACGGGAACGTTTTACATTTCATTTACACAAACCATAACATTGATAGTTTTGTTAAGTATCTCGTATGCGTAGTTTCTAGTTACATTTTCTTATTAGGAACTATTATGTAGTGAGTTTTATTGAATTATTATTAAATTATTCTTATGTTTTATGGCTCGCGCCGATACGGCCATGCTGATAGGCGGTGCGCGCTCTGCACCTGCCTAACTAGTTCATTTTATTCTAATTTATGAATGAGTTCTAGTTCAATATTTGAAGTTTTAAGTAAATCTAAGTAAGTCTAAGTTTTCGGAGGTTCTTGGAGTTTCTCGGAGACTCTTGGAGGTTCTTGGAGTTTCTCGGAGACTCTTGGAGGTTCTTGGAGTTTCTCGGAGACTCTTGGAGGTTCTCGGTGGTTTCAGGATGACAAACAGTGCATGCTCGACACTTGCCTGACTCCAGTTGATCTGTAATGAAGATATAAACTCCTTTGAGATTGGTATCTGTAAGCAACCTCGGTTGCTTATTTGTAAGTTGTTATTTTTGGTTTTAAGGTTATTTGTAAAGTAAAGTCCACCTTTACTTTGTTTAAAGTTGTAAATGAATTGTTATTTTTTGTTTAAGGTAATTTGTAAAGTAAAGTCCACCTTTACTTTGTTTATAGTTGTGAGTGAATGTGTAGTGTATGTTATTGTAATTTCTCGGCGGTTCTCGTAGATGATTGTAGGTTATCGGAGGGTCTCGTAGATAATGTAGGATCTTAGAGGATCTCAGAGATTCACTACATTTGTTTTATAAGTCTCGTAGATAATTGTAGGTTCTCGGTGCGTCTCGTAGATAATTGTAGGTTCTCGGTGCGTCTCGTAGATAATTGTAGGATCTCAGATGGTCTCAGAGATTCACTACATTTGTTTTGTAAGTGTTATATGAGTGTGATCAATTTTGATATTTGTAGGTTTTATATTGCTGGTTGTGCAACAGCCTGTTTTATAGCTTTACATGACTCTACATGTATTCTTTTTCATTAGGGTAACGGTTATTCTGCTCTGAGGTGACGGTAACTCCACTCTGAGGGTGCAATAGTTTATCAATTTATTATAGCACAGGTGACTCCTCCCATCGTGCAGACGGTAACTCCTCTCCGGCGTGTAACAGTGACTCCTACCCTGGTGTACGGTAACCTCTCGTTCCGATGACCTTATTGCGGGGGGTCCCATTATCTCCGCTCGGGGGGTCCCGCTGTCTCCGCTTGGGAAAGGCCTGGCTTTTACTGTTTCTTATTCGTAATAACCACTAGAGGGGTTCCGACATCCATCAGAGAAGTCCCGATAGTGACAACAGTAATTTTACAACCAGAATAGTTTAAAACAACAGGCTGGTTACACAAACAACCTTTTAATTTAAATGAGCGACAAGCGCTTTGAAATAATAAGTAAATCAATCACCGGATTAGTGTACTGTTCGGCCACTCCTTCGTGAAAGTCTTTCGTTGATAAAGCGGAGCCCTGCCCTCTGCTTAGCTCGCTGTAGTATCTTGATTATTGGTGTGTGAAGAGTCACTGCTGCTGGTGCTCAGGTTCTGGATGTCAGCAGCGTTGGTTAACACAATGCTTTGACTGTTCTGTAGAAAACAAAAACATTTGAGTGAAAGTTGTAAATGTAGTAAAAAGTTTTTTTTTTTTTTTTTCTTTCTTTTTCTTCTTTCTTTTCTTTCTTTGTCTTTTCTTTCTTTTTCTTTGTCTTATTCTTTCTCCGGATTGGGTTATTATCTGCCTCTGCCAATGATCGGCTATGCCTCGGCCGTCCTGCGGGACACGCGTCCTCGAGTGTCGGCTTCTGGTATTGGTTTTGGTCAAGACGGTAGATAGGCTGGAAACAAAGCAAATGTATGCGAGTATGCTATTCGTAATGTAATTAGATTAACGCGAGTAAGTAAAGATTGCACGTTGAATCTAGAGTACTCAGGTTATGATTACTTAGAGTAATTATTATTATTATTTTCGTTAGTTGGAGGTATGTCACCACTTCAGCAGGCTTTTGGCCAAAAGTGAGTTTAACAATGTTAGAATGATGATGATGATTAATGACAAAAATTAACCTAGTTAAGTAATCGATAAAAATTTCTTTACTATTCTACAAGTGTTCAGAATAGTTGCTTTTTGTAGGAGAATGTATGTTTGTTTATCGATAGAGAGATTATTTTACAAGCCTTCACATCGGATGGAACCTTGCAAGCTAAATTTGACAAACTTCCCGGTTTCCAATTGAAATTACATTTTGCACGCAGATGTATGACAATGCAATAATTTGACAAAACGGCACTGACTTTATGATGAATTTGGAAAGTCGTAATACGAACTCTCGTGCTTGTTACTTGTATTAGCTAGCACACTACCGCTTTATGAGATTCAGGATCATAAAAGCTCGTATTTAAAGAGTTCTCTTTAAAATAAACTATGTCTGTTGAAAACGTGTTAATCAAATTTGATTTCAATTGATTCCAATGATCATCAAAGTTTAACCATTTCTAAGTTAGTTATCAACAAAACTTGAAAGGAACTAAATTGATGTAAAGAGTGATTGAATCCTAAAGTTTAGTTTAGTTTGCTAAACTTAGATACTTGCTAAACTAACTTTTCAGACAAGTAACATTAGGTGTTCGTAGAATTTAAAAATGAATTATAAAAGTTTAGCAACATACCAAAATGAAATTGTGTAAAAAGCAAATGACATCACCGGATTAACTCCATGAAGCTGGCATACGGTGAGATGAAGTAGGTGTATACGAGTGTTCTCGTCACCCGCTCTCGTCCAGCCGCTCGACGTCACCAAGCTTGTAGTCACGACGCTCCTCGATCGACGTCCCGGGTTCACACATAGAAAGATCACATTATTTTATCTGCACTCGATAATCGAACACTGCTTTTATTCTTCTTTGTCCGATTTTGATGATTATAGATGCTTGTGTCGTTCAAGATACACAATTGAAGTTACATTGTGACGTTAGAGGTCAGCGCTCGTTGTCGATTGAAACACGCTTCATATGCATGCCCTGATTTCTTGCAGTACGTGTAATTGATGAGACATTCGTACCTTCTTGTTTTGATTTGCCTTAACCTGCAGTCTTTGTTGAGTAATTCATTTTCTAGCCGATACAGCCATCCCGTCGCCGAGTGCGTCCCATCGGAATAGCGTGTTTTGATTGATGCAGTCACATTCACAAAGGGTGCTTGCACCGCTCTGCCACTGTTGTTGCCTTTACATTCAGTAGTTCGATGCGTAGGCGTTTGTCGCCGATACGTCGCCATCCAACTTATTTTGAGTCACTCTCTTCCATAGGATGCTCGATGTCCTTGGACTAGTCATACGTGTGCTCTCGCAGTAGTATTACGTCCCGTGAATATTGATTTTCAGGTTCAAAGGTTTTTATGAGGTGCTCAACCAGTTATCAGTCCACATTTTTGTTCTTCCTTTTAATAGTGCACACACCTTCATGCATGTCTCGGAGTCGAGATATCTTTCAATTGCTTGATCAATGTGTTGACATCATTCTCTTTTCCTGATATCAGTATCCGGGTCAAACAACGGAAGGCAGATATCCTGAATTTTCATTCTTGCTTGTGCTAGTGGAATACACAAACATTCCGACATCGTCTGCGTCAAGAATTGCAGTGGTACTTCGGTTTGACTTCTATTAGATTCTGTAGCTTGATATTTTTGCTCAGCACCCGGTCGCGGAGAAAGGTGCTGCGGCGTGATACTTCTGGTTAAACTGTTTGGTTGATTGTCTGGATGTAGCCTGCTTGTTGCGTGGAGCGTTTCAGATAAGGATCTCTTCCGATCCCACTTCTGATGACGAAGTCCGAAGCCCCGACGGGTTTTTAAAATAGATGACGTCAGCCCCGCTGACGTCAGTATCTTCCATAAACTTGTGATCCATTTCCAATAAAAGACTTCTTGAGTTACTTGATGTTTATTGTTCACAATTTGCGTATGTGTTACTCGTAAGGCGGCTCGAACTCGACTGCATGCAAGCCGTCGATCGGCCTCTATTTATACTAACGTTAAGTCTCGCAAATACAACATCTACGGGAACGTTTTACATTTCATTTACACAAACCATAACATTGATAGTTTTGTTAAGTATCTCGTATGCGTAGTTTCTAGTTACATTTTCTTATTAGGAACTATTATGTAGTGAGTTTTATTGAATTATTATTAAATTATTCTTATGTTTTATGGCTCGCGCCGATATATAAGTAACGTAAAAATACAGAATTGAATACCTCCTTTTTGGAAGTCAAAGAAAAATAAAATAACACACTTTTCATTTATTTTTAATACAAGCAATTACAGATTGACAATAATTTAAACTTTAAAATCACAAATTTCTAGAAACTTAAATTCATTGCATCATCAATGTTTAATGACACATCCTTCATCAGCGAATACTGTTCTGCAGACTGAGAACTCCTCAATCCAGACACTCCAAATTTGCTCCTCAACGGTGGTCTCCCTTTTATCCTCCCTTCGTATTTGTGTTTCTTATGGTTTAAAGGGCTGATGTCAGGGTCCGTCATCTCTTGGAACTTCCGTTTTGATGATGAAGAGGAATCCATGGAGCTTTCTGATCTGTATGGGGTTGTAGGTGCTGAAATAAGGATGATGTTGTTAGGTGTTATTAAAGTTTTATTTATTGGATGTAACTATAGGGTGGGCAATCTAACGTTTGCATTTTGAACTACTGTTTATTTAGAGAATGACAGCTCAAATGTCATTCGATTTGTGTTCATAATTTAATTAAAGGTTTGAGATTTACGAAATAGGACGCTATACGCATGAACAAAATTGGGAAATATTGAAAAGTTACTTCCAAAGTGGTGAGTCTTCAGTCCAAACTGTAAGAAATGTGTGTGTGTGTGTGTGTGTGTCAGATGAAGCATTTTCACCTCGGAGGCTATGTCAATAAGCAAAATTGTCGCATCTGGAGGTCGGAAAATCCACACGTCACCATTGAGAAGCCAATACACCCACAAAGAGATACGGTTTGGTGTGGGTTTTGGTCCGGCGGCATCATTGGAAAATGAGCAAGGAGCCGCCGATACGGTCAATGGCGAGCGTTACCGTGCCATGCTCAACGAATTTTAGTTTCCAAAAGTTGAAGAGTATGACATGGACGACATTTGGTTTTACAGGATGGCGCAACATGCCACACAGCCAACATGACAGTCGAACTTTTGAAAAATGCAAACTTTATATGGCCCACCCCATATGTATGCTTGGGTGAAAGCTTGCAAGTTAAATTTGACCGACTCCCCGATTGAGCCAAAATCTCGTACGCATAATATGTATATCGCGTTTCAATGCAATAATATGACATTATGGAGCTGATCTGATAATGGAGTCGGAAGGTGGCTAAAGGAACTTTTGTATTTAAAATGACTGTCATATTTCAAGCTTAATCAGAAACCGAAAAGTTTGTTGAAAGCTTGCAAGATGACATAGTTATATCCAATGTAAGTTAAATAAAGGTAAACGCCAAAATCTAATATATATTATAAAGGCGAAAGTTTGTAAGTATGGATGGATGTATGGATGTTTGTTACTCTTTCATGTAAAAACTACTGAATGGATTTGAATGAAACTTTACCACAATATAGCTTATAGAATAACACATAGTCTACAATTTTTGAGGTTTCTAATGTGAGGTCGTAAAAAAACACATTTTTTGCGGTATAATAGTACTATATTATAGACGTCGCGAACTAGACGGGCTAGACAGGACGAACCTGAAGTCCACGCGAACGAAGTCGCGGGCAAAAGCTAGTAATAATATATTTTAAAGAAAACTTCTAAATACAAGCTTTTAAGATCCTAGATATCATGTAGCAGTAGAGTGCTACTTAATACGAGTAAAACACCCAACACAACGAGTCTATCTTGATTAGCACAAAAATTCCTACCGAATACATCATCAGATCAGCGCCATTTTGTCATATTACTGCATTGTCACGTGATATACATCTGCGTGCAATGTCAACTCAATCGGAAACCGAGAAGTTTGTTAAATTTAGCTTGCAAGATTACACCCGAACTTACTTAGTTACATCCAGTGCAAGTTAATATAATTCTAAAAAGCCGTTGTCTATCTCAAAAAGTACAAAGTAGGTGATTTTTAAAATGTTACCGTGATCCCCTCATTAATATTCGCGTCTCGACATAAAGTTTGGACGTAAAAGATTGCTCTTCAAGAGGTAAAAGTTTTATGAAGAAAATTTGCTAGTAACAAATAACAAGAAGACTTTATAAAACACGTGTTGTGGTTTTAAAAGGGGAAACGATAAATTATAGGCTAAGAGACGACGGACAGTTAGCTTTGACTATATTATAAACAAAAAAAACAGATTTTTTTAGCGCGAGTTAAAAATATCAAGCATTCTAAATAGCTTCAAGATGTATCATAACTAACAAATCACCCTGTAAGTTTATAAAATTACCCAGTATATACAGGGTGGTTCTGTAACTTTTGACAATCTGACGTGGGGTGAATGACCTGTCAAAGTACAAATTAGCACCATTTTCATTTTTTGGATCGGTTAAACTATTTTTCTGACACTGTATAGAGAACGTACGACTATCGTTGCGGACTTCCATACTATGATGAATTTTTTTTTTATCCAATTATTAAAATAAAAGTGGTTCCAAGTTGTATTTCGACAGGTCATTCACCCCACGTCAGATTGTCCAAAGTTACAGATCCATCCTGTATACTAATGTTATAAAGCTGAAGAGTTTATTTATTTGTTTAAACGCGCCAATCTCAGAAAACCAGTCCATTTATCGAGGGTCTATATTATATCCCTCAATGACGCGGACAAAGTTGCGCCGGTTAACTAGAAGTGTCTGAAACGGCCTGTCAATGCCCTATCATTGCATTGGTTCATGAGCGACGGTAACTGCTTACCATCAGGGCAATAAGCTATAAAATATGTTGACAATAATCCTAAAACATTTCAATTTAAACAATCCAACGGGAAATCGTAATATCTTTCACCACTTCAAGTAATTTCAATACAATTACACTCAGACTTGAAGTATTAGATTAAAAAGTATGACATTTCTTGAAATAAGATGAAATGAAAATATCCATTTGTAGGTACAAATTGAAAGAGGCGTCTTTGAGATGAATTTTATTTATTTCAACGCATAGTTTTGTTATTTTTATTCCGCTTTTGGAGAACATTTTATTGTTCTAAAGTTTTAGGAAGGAAGTTAGAAGATTTATATTTTGTTAGGCTTGATAAGCGAGGTCGCAGTGCGTAACGCGTCGTGCTGCCCCTGCATAACTCCACACTGAGTTTTTATGTGAGTAGGTAATCAAGCAGATCGTGAGTGGCCAACTTTTGCAGACTCTGAGGCTGGTCTAGTAAAATATTTTTACTGAAATTAAAAAATCGATTTCCTTTTTACACAAAAACAATAAACTTTAACAAAATCTTCTTTCCAAAAGAATCATCAAAATCGGTTCATAAACGACTGAGTTACACGCGAAGAAACATAAAAAACAATACACAATAGAATTGAGAAACTCCTCTTTTTTTTGTCTTCTTCTTCTTTTTTTCCCATGGACCTCGTCCACCAAGACTGGGGACGATTCACCAATGTCAAGTGAGACAAATACACGGACTCAAAGATACTAAGCCATTTTATTTTAAGCTAATTTATTTTCCTCTAGTTCCATTATTTTTGTATTTTTTTACTTTATATTTCTCTTTTTCGCTTTTAAATATCATATCTTATCTACTCATTTTATTCAATGTAGTTTCTATCGCGTTTTATGCATCTACAATATGTACTATTAAGCTTCATTGTATTTAATAACACTATAAACAGTATATATTCTACTACTGCTGAAACTGGAAACCGAACAATATTTTGTTTTTTTTTAGTCGATTAAAAAAAACTGTTTTCATACATTATTATACTAAATTACATTACGTAAAAATGGTGTCACGAAATTCAGTGAGTGCCTTGATAGGCCCCGGTTTGGACATAGGCTACATTTTATCCCAGCATTTAGGTCTCAAGAGGGTCTTTCCTAGTTTTAAATAACCCCAGAAAAAGGTTTCGACTGTATTTTTATAATTTAACGAGTGTAACCTACACTTTTAAGGTACATCTAACCTACATTTTTTCCTTGTAATTGACTGGCTTCTGAATGGGAGGTCTTTAACTGTTTTTTTGACCTAACTAGCTTGAGTAATGAATTTAATTAAATGATAGTTGCATAGTACATTGATAGTTAATTAGATTAATACGAATTCATTTTTTACAAGCTTTATGTTAACTTGCACTAGATGTAACTATGTAAGTTCGGGTGGAATCTTGGAAGCTGAATTTGATAAACTTCCCGGTACCCGATTGAGCTGACACTTTGCACGCAGATGTGTATCGCGTGACAATGCAATAATATGACAAAATGGCGCTGATCTGATTTTGGGTTCGGAAGGTGGTCATAGGAACTCCTGTACTAAATAAGATAGACCCGTCGCAAGGATAGTGTTTTTATTTAAGTTTTATCATAATATGGAATAACGGGACTACATAAATGGAAACTTTTAAATATATTTTGCTTGTACATGTAGCCTAAGTTTCTTAGAAAGGGCTAGACAATATGAATTTTAATGTAGACATTCTGGATCGAGTCCAATTTGTTCCAAATGGGTATTAAATTGTCCTCAGTAAGAAAATACTTCTGAAGTAAACGATTCTTCAGAGATAATTATATTAGTTTACTTTGGTTTAAATTATCTTTTATGGGTCGGTGTTAGTTAATATTTTTATGTGAGGTTGGAAAGATTTGTATTGATTTGATTTGATTGATTGATTTCGATTTGTTTGTTATTCCTTAATTTTAGTTGCAGTAAGTTTTTCTGTCTTCATTAAATAAGTATTTAATAATGTAAATAAACCATAGTTCTTATACACGTGTATTTTTTTTTTTTTTTTATTGCCTTGTGCCTACAAGACGAATAAAAAATATGTGAAGTTTTACTTTTGACAAATTAATCTTATTCATTGCTTGCTTCACTATATTTAATTAGAATAATATATGATAACTACTGCTTTAGAAAGTGTTTTTAATATACTCTGGATTCAAATATTTTTGAACATTTAACAAAAAAATCTTAATAAGACCTTCTTCAAACGAGGCCTAAGGAAGGTCCTTGAAGTTAGGTCGTAGGTAGCGAACCTTCAGTGTCCCCTGACATTGCAGAGGTTCATGAGCGACGGTAACCACGGCAATCAGGTGGTCCGTTGACTCGTTTGCTTACATGGGAATAATAATTTATCTTAAAGAAAACTTTAAATACAAACTTTTAAGAACCTGATTAAAATGTATCAGTAGAGTGCTAGCCAACACGAGTAAAATGAGCCCAAACACGATGAAAATGTCAGCTCAATCAGACAGCGGGAAGTTTGTAAAATTTAGCTAGCAAGATTCCACCCGAACTTACATAGGTACATTAGTACATAGTTACATCCAGTGCAAGTTAATATAAAGCTTGTAAAAAAAGTATACAGTTTCTTTTGTCATTGTTAGTTGCACTTTTTTCTTTTTGAACCGTATATTTTTTTAATTTTTGCTTCATAGATTTAACCGAATTTTTGACCGTGATTAGGTGACACCGAATGATAGGTAGTGGTTGCTACTGAAAATCAGCGCTTTCGGGATATTATTCCGATAGCAACAGCTGAGTAGTGACCATGTCGGCACGCAGTGTGGGGCACGCAATATATGTAAATAAATAATTATGTGTACAATTTACTGTTTGTTAGTTATTCTCTTTGTTTTTTTTTCTTAGAGTTGAACTGTTTATTTTTAGTTTTACTTTTATATATCTAGTTGAGTAAGCTACATAATAATTTTGTGTCCCTTATTTGTGTGTCGAATAAAGTTTACTTTCTTTCTTTCTTTTTGGTATTTTACAGGACAGTTAAGCTCCAAACAGCAACCGTAAAAAACAAATTACATGTACACAGCTAAAATATTAAATTATAATTTTAAATGAACGTCCTTAGCCCAGTCCATTAGGAAATGAAACGTAGCTATAAAAAGGAAGTACCTTGGTCACCCCAAAACACATTTTTCACAGCTTTCGCGACGCTGGACCAAATGTTTTCTTTATTTGGATCTGTTTCGACCTCTTCATTTTCTTCGGCAACATTTTTGAGATTAAATTTCTTTTTAGTTATTGTAAATTTAAATTGTATTTCTGTTTCGTCGTCTGATGTTCTGAGTATGTTGCTTATGCAATTCTGTAAGGATCCAGCTATGTTGGCTGATAAAGATGTTAAGGCTGTCCCCATTCCTAACTGTGGGGAATCTATACAAGTTTTGTAGGAGTCATCGCTGTCTCTGGAATAACTTCCTTCTATGATTGGGCTTTCTTCTTTGAAGTTAATAGCTCTTGCTGGGAGATTGGACGATTCTCCAACTTGAGGAGTTGTTTCCTGGGATTTCTCATGTTTAGTGGTTGGTGTCCTGGATACAGTTAATGCTTGGTTTTCGAAGCGGTTGATGAGGGCTTGGAAGCGAGGGTTGTAGCAGAATCGTCGTTGAGGGCCAGGAGTTAGCATGCGTTTTGGTTTTCGGAACACTGAAAATATAATTTTATGAATTGACATTTGAGATTGACCGTAAAGTTGGTGATGGATTATGGTACGTCAATGACCTGGCATTGCAGAGGTTCATGAGTGACAGTAACCGCTTACTACAACAAAAAAATCATTTTCTGACAAGCTTATTATCAATGAAATTTATTTGACACAATCAGCGTAGGACAATTTGTTTTAAAAGCCGTGGGTGGCATAATTAGGATCCCATGGTCGTTTATTTTTAGATTATTGATGACGACAATGCTTGACAAAGTAATTGATTAATTAAATAGCTATTTACGTTTTTAAAAGTAAAGTTTTGTAAGATGATGGTAGGAGGTAGATAACAGTCCCGGTCTTGGATTATAACGGTTTGGTTTGTTTGTTAGAACGCGCTAATCTCAAGAACCGTTATACCGATTTAATTTTAGATTTCAATGATGGATAAGTCCATTAATAGAGAAAGCTACCGGACATTCTACATTTAAAAAAATATTCTTAGCATAAATCCAATAATGTAATCCAATAAAAACCAAGGTATTATTTAAAAATGACCCAAAAAATTAGGTAAAACACCCTTTGATGCAAACAAAGTCGCGCATCAACAGCTTCTATTTGTAAACTTATTTCTAGAACACAATACCTCAAGAAAAAAAATATAAATACCTCTCTTTATTTTCGGTTCTTGTTCAAAAACAGTGTTATCAGCAAACTTGACCTTCTTGATTCTGGTGGAAGCATCAGTGTTACTAGAATCTTGGAACGTCACTTGTTTCTCTGAACTATCCTGACTTCCCAGTTTTAGACGTGTACCGGTTATGATGATGCTTTTTAGTTTAGGGGGTAAGGTTTCTGAATCAGTTTTGGAAGGCTGGAAATAATAAGGTTTCACTTTACGAGTATTAATTTATCATAGCAACTCAAGGTAGCCATGTTTTGACTGATTTATTTTATTTACATCGTATTTATGAATAAAACAGATTTTATAGTAAATTTGAGAATTCCAAATATACAGGGTGATTTCCTAGTGAGGGTACATATTGATGGTCATGGTAGCTGATGGTTATATACGACCAGTAAAAATATTATTACCAAAGAATATGGCTTAATGCCTTAGTAATCTTAAAAATATCTAAAATTCTTGCAAAATGATGGTTTTTCGACAGCTGATGAGTGTGGCGGAGGTGTGGGGTGCGCGAGATCACTAGAGGTCATTAGTCAACACTCTTTAAGCCGAAATTGTTTATGTTTGAGGTAGTTTTGTCGAATTTAGATTTTAAAAAAAAATGTAATTTTACCTATTTTTTGTAATATTCCGTATTAGGACAGAGTACTCATCACCCTCCTGCAATACGTACCCTCTCTAAAAAATCACCCTGTATAAGTTTTTAATTTAGTAGTTTTAAAAAATAATTTGAAGTTTATTTACAACAGGTATGATGGCGGACATTACATATTATTGTGTTAATAAGCATTCTATATCAGTTTAAAATCTGGTGTAACTAGGGAAAATATTTGAGTTATATGCAATTGGGAATTTGAAAAAAAAAATAAATTTTTTGTTATGTATTTTAAATCTTTATTATTAATAATATTCATATTTAATACAAAAAAACGTCAATTTTTTTTTCGATTAATTATAAACAATTTAAATTTGATTAAAAATCACGTGACTTTAAACGCACCGTGATTGGCTGTGACGTCAAATTTTTAACTTCTGAGTAGTTCATCGGATGTTCACAGGATCGAAATTTCAATTTGGTATAAATACTAATGACAATGAAGAGTGAAAACTAACATTATGACGTCACACACGCTCGGGATCTGTCGGTGTATTTACGGTACCTACTGAATTCAAAAAATTGAATTTTACTTTAATTTACCTATCTTTTGAAATCAAAAAAAATGTAGTATAACTAATTTTTATATTATCTTTCCATTTATTATTTAATTGTTTGTTTCAAATACCCAATTACGATAGTACCTATTAGTTCAAATTGTTTATCAAAATAAATGTTTCTCATGGCAACAAAATGAAACAATAGTAGAACACTTTTACTTTACCTCATTTCCAATACTTGCTGCTGGACTTCCAGTATTCTCAATTTCGGATAACGGTGAATCAGCTCCAGGATCTTTGAACAGTGACCATGCACCAGCGACTGGGTGGGTCGGAGTACTGGTGGTGACAGTTTGAGCTAGTTTAACTAGGTTTAGTAAATGAGATGTTGGTGTGGTCATCTCTTGATGTTCTTCTGTTAAATCTGTAGTAAATAAATAGAATAAAAAAACGACCGACTTCCATTTCTCAAACAAAGCACAAAAACTACTCGTCAGATCTTTATCAAATTTATAGACAATAGACAATAGACAGAAGTTTATTTGTGTATAAAAAGGAACATACAGACACATATTTAAAAATTAACAAAAAAGTTCATACACAAAACGGCCGAAACTCAGCATGTTGCCGGTTGCCAACCACAGAAACATTGTATATATAGGATAATATTATATAGGATAATGCTCAAAATGTCTGCTTTCTAACAAACAAAAAACGTCGAAATCGGTTCACATTAAAAGGAAATACACGCAAAAACACATAGCAAATTGTGAAATTTTGTCCGTTAAAAATACACATTTTTAAACCTAAAGTTCTTGTTCGATCTTTAAATAGGACATAAATTCAGCCATTACTTTTCATCTGACACCAGAATCATTCAAATCGGTCCAAACAAACAAAAGTTATCGAGGAACAAACATAAAAAAAGAAAAAAAATACGTGCGGTAATAGGTCTTTCATCACTAACACAATTACTAAACGGGTTTTTACCTTACGCGAGTTATCTTGTTCTTACGCGAGTGTTTAAAGAAATTTATAACAGGTCTTTCGTTTAGCTTAATATGCTTTTAAATGGGGTAGGTGTAATATGTTTTCTACCTCTTTTACTTTGCTATTTATAGGACAACTGTAGTTTTACATAAGTAGCACACAATTATTTTCGAAAATTAGTTTAACATCTTAATGAATACAATTACAAATATTGAGTAAACTAACAATTTAGTGGCCATGAATTTCAGTTTAGATAATAACATTTAATAAATATTTTAAGATGGGCATCAAATCTAATGATTTAAAAAGTAGAAAACGACAATATTAATTTATGCTTTCAGAATGCTATTTTAAATTTTAGTTTATCAAATAATTAATTATTCACATACCTTCACCATTGTCATTCCTCGAAGGTGTCTTAGTAACAGCTGATCCATCAACGCTCCCATCCATAGTCTCCTCATATTCCTCAACCACTTTCTGTCTCATCAGACTGAGCAGTTTCTTCACGTGAGGTGTCGCTGATCTTTGCTTCTTCAGTTTAGGAGTTTTACCAACTTTCTTAGGATGAGGTGTTCTTACGTTTCCTTCATTTTCATCACTTTCACTTGATTCATAATCAACTATATGCTTCTGTCTTACTATAGGAGTAATTATTGCTGTTTTAGCTTTTGTTTTATCGTTATCAGTTTTAGCTACTTTCTCATATAAGGCATCGAATTTTACATCTATATTATTTACTTTGGCTTTTTCTTCGTTTTCTTTGATCAATTCGGAGATACTAGTACATTCTTCTATGTTTATTAGATCTTCCATGGTAGTGTATTTTTTGTGGCACTTTTTGCAGCAAATAGGCAGATGTTCGATGGATATGTGTTGAATGAAATCTTGGTTTAATTCTTGGGGTTTGCAGAGGTAGTTGTAGCCTCTACACATTGGGCAATTATAGGTTAGTCCGTGAACAGTTTTTTCGTGTCTCAATCGACATTCACCACAGCAGAATATTAGTTGGCATACAATACAACAGACCTGAAGTTTGAAGAAGAAAATTAAAATATATCCATATGCATCGTTAAGATAATGATTTTAAGTTATTGTTTTTCAACCTTCATGGACTCAAAGAAGAATCCAAAAAGGAGAATTACTCTTTTTCTTTCTCATAATTTCAATAGTATTAATTGATATAACATTTACAATTGAACTAACTTGTGCATCTAAACAAGTTGATGTAAATGTACAATGTAACAAATATTGCATAACAATTTTAGTTGTTTCAAATTACAAATTGTAATTAACAACGCTAGGTAAAGTATATAGGTCAAAAAATATGTATATATTATGTGAACATAATATTATTTATTACTTTTTCATGCTCATTATACAAAAAAAGATATGCCCGCTGAGTTTCTTGCTTGTTCTTCTCAGGACGGTGGCTATAATTATTGTTTTTTGTGTCCGAACTGGTGGTAGCTTATACTTTTGACGTCAACAAGAATGAGTACGTCATCAATGTTGAAAATATGGTAATTCATTTAATTTAATTTCATTCCACAATGAGTAAACATCTATATTGTTTAGCTGTCGACGTCTAATTCAATCAGTATAATACCCAGTCATGTAATTAGTATACCTAATGAGTTCAGACCTAATCCGTGAACACAAAATAATGAATGAGACAGAAGTTTTTTGCCACGCACCATCCGGCTATAGAAAGATCTCCGATTTTCGGTGTTTCCCGATAACTATAATTTGTCCATCTTCAAACGAGGCTTGAAAAGAGTTTATAATGGTTGGTCCTAGCGGCCCGTGAGCAGTAACCACTTACGAGCAGGTGGCAAATTTGCTTGTCTGCTTACAAGGCAATAAAAAAGTATTATGGTATTAGGCACACCTCCAAAATGTACGTTTTATTTTACAAGAATAAACGATTGACTTCCAGAATACCTTTTATTTTTGTTTTTTTTTTTTTAGTTGGAGGAAATCACCGGATCCCCGCCCGGGTATGTGGGAGTTGAACCGCACTAAAACCTCCAACCGCTTACGTCCGAACCCTGGCTGAGGCCAGAACCCAGCACGGGGTTATGAGGGACGACGCGACGCGTTACGCCATCGGCACTCATTTCCGTCGCGATACCTAGTGCTAAAATTGTAAATAGCATTGCAAAGGTCCAACGGTAACCACTCTCTATCAGGTGGTCAGTTTTTTTACATTTACCTGCCAAAGCAAAAAATACTACTCGTCAAGATTATGTCAAAGAAAAAACAATCATCGAAATCGCCCTACAAAAATTATACGAGGACACAAAAAAATACGCTTAAAAAGCCTGAGTTTTAATGCTATCTTTGCAACAGTTTTATTTCCAAGAAAACCTCTGTTCAGTAATTATTTTGTGTCCTAGGGCTATCTAATTAGAGCTTGTAATCATGTCTTGTCTGTCCGTGATACTAATTGGCTACTCGACCTACATGGGAGCGCGGAAGTCAAGATTGGCTTATAGATAAAAGAAACACGGGCTTATCAAAAACAAAACGATGAAGAAATCGTGAGAAAACCTACATTATTATTACTGGTTTTATATTAAATTGCAATGGATGTAACTATGTAAGTTCCGGTGGCATCTTGCAAGCTAAATTTGACAAACTTCCTGGTTTCCGATTGTGCTGACATTTTGCACACAGATGTATATCGCGTGACAATGCAATAATTTGACAGTGCTAAGTACCATCAACGAACGTAACCAGTTAAAAAAAAACTGTACCGAGGAAAATAGTGTCTCCAAATTAATTATCTTAACATAAGTTTAAAACTATTTTAATCTTAAACAATAAAGATATTTTTTTACACTATGTATGTGTTATTTCTAAGTGTTTTCATCGCTAAAGTTACGGTACGCGCAGCCATCAAAAGACCGTCCATTTTTTGGTAATGTTTAGTTGCCATTTTTTAGGCTCTAATCATAATATATCTAGTATGTTTTAATAAATAAGTAAAATAAAACAACACTTACCTCAGGATCCGACTTCATTTTCGCACAAAACACTTCATTTTTATCATCACTTTTTATTTAATAACATTCAAAATAACGTTCTTGATAATTTTTTTCTTGAATATCACATTAAAATGTTATTATTTTGATAAAAACTACGATCATTTACAGATACTCGTTTGATTTGCAGCAAACGTTTTTTAAGAATAAATTGTAAAATTATTTCTATACTACCCGCTTTAACACAGAAAGAATATTAAGGCGTTTTTACACATTGGCCAATAGTATTACATTTCTTAAATATAAATCAGTAGAAGATTTCTTGCGTAAATTAAAATTAATCGCAATTTTATAAATTTCCTACGAAATAACAAACTTTCGTAAGATTCTGAACGAAAGATAAATTTAATTATTTAACGACCACATTTTCGTAAATTTAAAAAACTTTATTTTCTGTAATAAGTCAAACTATTTACAATCTTATGACGGGATATTCGTTACTTTATAAATTTAACAAATACGTCATTAGGTGATAAATTTACGAAAGTTAATTTGTGGTCTATCGTAAATTCCTTTCAATACCTATACAGCAATTTTATAAATATCCCATACGTTAACACAGCATTTAAGCCCGTATTAATTTCAATATTCCCTCCCCGTATACCAAAGTCACGAAGGAGCCAGGAAAGGATTTAAAAGCAAATACTCACATATCAGCGCAGGATGCCGCTGGGAAATCTCTCGCTACCTTTGAATGATGAGAAGTGCTTTCTATCGGAAATCGTGGAAATATTAAAAATGAAATTGGAATTTTGTTTGTTTTTGAGATTCGAGGTTTGATCGCTTATTCGTTTAAAAAACCGTAAAATATTGTTTTAATAAATGACTACAAAATATTATCTATCAAGTTAGGTGTAGTGTGTGTAAGTTTATCTAGGAAATAAATACACATATAGCAAAACGCGAAATCTTGTCTGTAAAAATTAACATTTTTAAACACAGATCCAAAAGTTGTTGATCGATCTTTAATAAAAAGGGACCTCACGACGTCTATCAAAGTCGATTAAAGCGAATGAGTGATTAAGGACCATATTTCACAACATAGAGAAGAAATATACAAGTCGGCTAGTATTACAGAATAAAAAAATGTATATTTAACTGTAATAATTCAGTTGGGTTCATCAGCGTCGCTTGCGGTAAGGCCCCGGCCCACGAGACGTCGTTAAGTCAATTAGACGACCTTAATTCGTTTTCAGTGTGTCGTACCTTGATGAGCGGTAGCGGGGAATGTAATCTGATTAACCTTTAATCAAAATCTAAGATAGATTACACTTTTTTAATGAAAGAAGAATTTTTTGACTTATTGTTTCACTTTTATTTGACTGGCTTTATTTTTGGAACGAAGTTCCTTATCGCGCGTTATCGAAAGGGGGCTAGACGGAAATTTTTATGAAAAAATTGTCACGACACTTTTTTTGTTTTAGATGAGTATCGCTAGATGGCGCTGTGAATAAAAATCTTTTAAAATAATTCCTTATTTTGTTTTATATGATTAATGCTAGATGGCACTGTGATCAAAATATTTTATTTAATAAAATAATACAATTTTATTACAATTCCCTCACTAATTAATCGAAAGGAACTTCGTTCCATGCGGGTGTCCCTTGACGCCTCTCAAGTTTTTTTATTTTTAAATGTCTAATAGTCTAGGTTTAATGTGTCTAAAAAAACTATTTATAACTTTTAGTAAGCTATGTCGCCTATTTGAATATACACAAAAAAACCTTTATAAACAAAGAATAAACGTAACAATAAAATCCGCTAATCGCTCCACTTCTCACAATACCCACGCCATTACTCAAATGAGTCTGTCGGTATTCTTTCAGCGTAGTCTTCGTGACCAATTTAACATTTTAATCATTATATTTGTTTACATTTTCTTATGTTTACAGCAATTAAATTTCAATTATTCTAAAAGTGAATTTTCTTTAACTTTTATGCTAAATGTGTACCAATAATAGTAATGAAAAGTGTATTTTGATTAAATATATAACGTTTAATCGTTTTTTGTTTCAATTTTTAAGCAAATTTGAAATGATAGGGTATGCAGTGCGTATTGGCTTGTATGAACTGCACGCCGTTGCTACCTGAACCTATAAGCACCTACCTACATCAAGTGTTAAATAATATTTTTTTAAGTATAAAAATAACACAATGGCTCCTGACATTGCAGAGGTCCATGAGTGACAGTAACCTATCACTCACTATAACTATCATGTGGCCTGTTGGCTCGTCTGCAAACAGCAATAAAAATTAAAGTTCGATAAACAGCCCAATTAACTTACAAAACACACATCACGTACACGACGTCATCAAACTGCAACTCGATAAACATCATCCCACATCAGCGCGACACTGATTGACATGGGTGTGACACTAGTATCATAACTCAATGATCTCCGACACTAAGGAGATTAGGGTGTTGTTTTCTTTTTAAAAGCTGATAAATAGGGTTAAAAGTCGTGTTGGTAAGGCAAGTGAGTGTTCTTGGGAGGTGCAAGGTTCGAAAAAGGTCATCCATTTGAGTTTAACTTTGTACCCAAATACGCTGGGTCTGTCTTGTTTAGCACAAGAGTTCCTATTGCTACCCTCTGACTTCATCAGATCAGCGTCATGCTTCCAAATTGTCACGCAAAATTTATGCATAATTTCATCTCATTTGGAGACTAGAAGTTGGAACATAGGTATATTCAGTGCAAATCAAATAAAGCTTTAACAAAAATCCCTTCGAAGATATTTGAAATCATGAACGCCTATGTCTGATCACTCTCTGAGGAGACCTGAGCCCAGTAATAGACTTTCATGCATTTTCAAAAGGTTCTTAACAAGATATTTAATTAATTGAGTTGTCTTGATATTTCAACGTTGTTGCAAACGTCATGATCACGAGAAGACTGGATACTGCGGGTCGATTTAAGAGCAAACAAATCTGTCTACCCTCTTTCTCAGTACCACTATCGCTTTTGGGCAGTACCACTGGAACTCGAATTCACATCACGACACACCACACTCACACCAGTAATAGACTACCATACGTTGATACAGTAATAGTAGTATATACACAAAAACAAAGATTTTTTTGAATTAGTAACCTCCACAAAAAACAATTTAAATAAATATCTATTTTCTTGAACAACTGCTACATAAATTAAACGATTAAGCACTGAAGTCTACGCGCAGTATTTCATCGTGTTGTCATAAAATATCCTACTTAATTAAAATCTATGAGCATTCTTTGTAAGCTTAGAAATACTTAAGATATTTCTTTAATAAATTTCTTTAAACACTCGCGGTTATATACTTCACTTACACTATTACTAAACGGGTTCTTACCACGATTATTTTTAATTGAGCGGTTCCGATATTTTAGCACTGTTTCAAGCGCCATGATCACGGGAAGATTGAGGAACTGCGGGTAGGTCATTTAAGAGCAGACAAATCTGTCTACCCTCTTTGGTACCGGCAAACGAACGAGAAAGAACGCATGGCGCTTGAAACAGTGCTGAAATATCAGGACCGCTCAATTAAAAATAATCGTGGTAAGAACCCGTTTAGTAATAGTGTAAGTGATATTTCTTTAAGTAATTTCAGATAAAGTGGATTACCTTCTTTTTTAAATACAGATAAAAAATCTTACGGCCTATCTGATGGTGCTATTCTCGGCTAGGGTCTGACGCTGAGTGTGAGTGGCAGGAGATTTTAGTGCATTTTTCCCACATACTCCACTTGTGGGGCTGGTGGAAGTCTAGCTGTTACTTTCTGTCCCAAAAAAGCCTATTTTTTCTTACATCTACGTCCGAATTTAGTATTTACTTTGTTATATATATGTTGGCTCGCTAACGTCCAACACGTACAAAAGCAATGACGGTGACGGCTGACCAATACGAAAGTTGAGGAGCCAATATGGAAACGTGGCATAATATATTAGTCAAATAACATGACATGACGTACGATGTATTAGAAACATGAACTACAGAATCAATTTGCATAATGAATTAGATACAAATTGTATCGCATAGTTCTCGTGATTTGCTGCCTCTATTGTTACCAAACTGTTTCAATTTAAGATCAAAATAATCCTTTGAATATTTATTTATCGTCATTTTAGACAATAATGCCTTCCTTCCTCAGTGTTTCCTTCTTCAAACGAGGCTTGAAAAGAGTCCTCAAGAGTACGTTGTAGGTAGTGGGAAGATCTGACGATTCATAGGTAGGCGATGGTGACCACTTACTATTAAAAATATATTATTACGTTAAACACCTTTCTGTAAATTTATATTCTGTTTTATTTTGATAAATGTCTTTTATGACATGTAGACATGTACCAACCCATTACTGCCCACTGTTGGCTTCAGGTCTCCTCAGAAGAGGGATTAGGCATAGTTCACCACGCTTGCCCAGTGCGGATTGGGGACTTCACATATCTTCAAAGGTTTTTTAGAATCCTTTTCCGACATGCAGGGTTCCTCACGATGTTTTCCTTCATTGTTTATAGCCAGTGGTGTTGTAAAAAATTGCACATAAATCTTTTTCACATTTAGATTTAGAGGTACAAGCCGGCCGGATTTGAACCCGCGACCTCCCGTTCGGAAGTCGATCGATACTATCTATTTAACTCGATTGAAGTTTACATGATATCGTATCTAGCCACACACAAACACACATATATTCAAAAGCCTCGAATTTAAATCTTAACCTTTTAATCCCGGAATACAAAGCGATCCAAAAACTGTCAGATAAATGCAAATTTTATAAAGGATTGCCCGGTACCTTCCTGGCGACCAGTATTAATTGCTTTACAGAAATCACCAATTTTCAACCTAAAAAGGGGTATTATTTAATTTTAATGGTTTTTTGTTGATATATAACCCTATGAGCCCTTCTAAAGATGTTTTTGGCTAATTATTTAAAATAATAGTCCTTAAAGGTAGGTCGTAGGATGCTGTTCCGTAATGACGCCATTGCAGAGGTCCATGAGCAACGGTGCTTACGATCAGGTGACCCATTGGCTCGTCTATACAGGGTGATTTGTTAGACAGGATACATATTGCAGGAGGGTGATGAGTACTCTGTTCTTATACGGAATATTACAAAAAATAAGTAAAATTACAAAATATTTTTTTTTTTTTTAATGTAAATTCGGCAAAAACTACCTCAAACATAAGCAATTTCGGCTTAAAGAGTGTTGACTAATGACCTCTAGTGATTTCGCGCACCCCACACCTCCGCCACACCTATCAGCTGTCGAAAAACCATCATTTTGCAAGAATTTTAGATATTTTTAAGTTGCGATTACTAAGGCATTAAGCCATATTCTTTGGTAATAATATTTTTACTGGTCGTATATAACCATCAGCTACCATGACCTTCAATATGTACCCTCACTAGGAAATCACCCTATTTAACAATACAAAAAACCGAGATAGCATCATTCACGACGTTATAATCAATCACAGATATGATAAAAAATAGGTAAATTAATATTGTAACGAAGTTTCTTATCGCGCGTTATCGAAAGGGGGCTAGACGGAAATTCTTATGTTAAAGTTGTCACGACACTTTTTTTGTTTTAGGTGATTATCGCTAGATGGCGCTGTGATTAAAATCTTTTAAAACAATTCCTTATTTTGTTTTATATGATTAATGCTAGATGGCGCTGTGATCAAAATATTTTATAAAACAATTCCTTAATTTGTTTTATATTATGATTAATGCTAGATGGCGCTGTGATCAAAATATTTTATTTTATTCAAAATATTTTTTTTTTTTATTGCCATGTAGGCAGACGAGCTAACGGCCCATCTGATGGTAAGTGGTTACCGTGGCTCATGAACCTTTGCAGTATAAGAGAGAGAGAGACATACGTTTTAAAGTAACTAATTATTATAACTTAAAAAAAAAAAATGATTACAATTCCCTCACTAATTAATCGAAAGGAACTTCGTTCCATCCGGGTGTCCCTTGACATCTCTCAAGTTTTTTTTTTTGTTTTAGCACAGAGCTTCTGTACATTTACGATTAATTTTTAACACTATTTACAACATAATTTAAGTAATAATTTCCTGATTTAACAACTTAAGCTCAAGTTGATAACTGCCGATAACTGATAACAGTGATTTACTTATAATTTATTGCTTAGATATGACTTAACCACTATTACTGATTATCTTAATTGCCCAATAATTTATCGTATATGTTTATACGATAATATCTGCAGTTTCCAATGTTAGTAGCAGCGGCTCGTTGGTCTAGGGGTATGATTTTCGCTTAGGGTGCGAGAGGTCCCGGGTTCAAATCCCGGACGAGCCCAATGTTTTTGGTGGTATATTATTTTTAATTGCATAAAATACAACTTTGGGGGAACTGTTAGCAAATAATGTGTACATTTTGAAGTCGTGGTGGCCGAGTGGTCTAAGCGCTTCCTTCCGAACGGGAGGTCACGGGTTCAAAACCGGCCGGCTTGTACCTCTAAATCTAAATGTGAAAAAGATTTATGTCCAATTTTTCACAACAGTGGGCAGTAATGAGTTGGTACAGTACAGCACAGTATAGTGTACATTTTGTGAGATGGTGTAGGACGGCACGACGCGTTACACACTATGGCACTCTTTCCCGTCGCGCCGCCCCCGGACTTAAGGCTCATAGGCTAGGTAGATTATTATAATATCTAATTTCTTTTTTCTTATCTGTTGGAAGCATTCATTAGTTTTCTGTTTTTACCTTCGTAAATTTCCAAATTACATGTATTCCTACCCTTATTATTGTGGTATATTTCGATATTAACATGTCTTTAAACAGGTTTAAATTAGTGGTGACATTCCAAGGGTTCATGGGTTCACCATAACCCAATTTAAAGCAGTAACAAACGCGAAATATGGCGTTTGAACTCGCATTTAAAAAAGCGTTCGTAAGAACGAACCTGCCTCCATCGCTTTGTCATCGTATTTGCGACACAATGAGAATTGACAAGGTTTTGAAGCGACACCGAGGTAGATAAATGGCTTTGTACCTTTTGTTTGTATATTTTCAGGTCCCTACGGCTTCCATGCCCTTGGGTATTGAGATAAATAGTGTTTTCCTGCTTTTTTTTATTCCTTGGTTGGTTCGATACCTGTAATATACTGATGACGTATTAATTTATTAAAAAGAATTTCTTCGTTTTTTTTATTTCAGAATATTGTTGCTTGTTTCAGTTCTTACTGGGAATTTTATGATTACGGAATCCAATCCCGGGGTACTTTTACGATCCCGGGATTTCGGGATTGAGGACGACTAATCCCGGAAGACGAAAATCCCGGGATTAAATTTCGCTCCCGAAATTTCCGGGACTGAAAAAGGTCCGGGATCCCGGGATTGCATTCCCTAGTAATGATATAAATTTTTGGACACCTCGGTAGCGAATATTCTGTAAGCAAAAGTTTAAATTTCCAATCGAAGTGAACTTTTCTATTTTTTGCAATCTTGAAAAAAGGTTGTACGTGAGGTTTTTTCATATTTAACCGACTGCAATAAAAAGAAGATTTTTCAGTTCGACTGTAAGCGTTTTTATGCTATTTTGATATTTTTTTGTTAGAAAGAAGATATTTCAAAGTCCCATACGAAGAATATCAGGGCTTGATGATGCAGATCAGTGAAATAAAAAATATTACCCCTTGTTTGGCGTCGTGACGGGAGGTCGCTGGTTCAAAACCGGCCGGCTTGTACCTCTAAATCTTAATATGAAAAAGATTTATGTGCAATTTTTCACAACACCACTGACTAAAAACGGTGAAGGAAAACATCGTGAGGAAACCTGCATATCGGAAAAGGGTTCTAAAAATCCTTTGAAGATATGTGAAGTCCCCAATCCGCATTAGGCAAGCATGGTGGACTATGCCTAACCCCTCTTCGGAGGAGACCTAAGCCCAACAGTGGGCAGTAATGGGTTGTTACAGTACAGTTACAGTACCTCTTGAATAAAATGTTATTTCAAATCATTCATTTGAAGAAGCTTTTGAGACATAACAATGAAATAAAATATCTTTCAAATTAACCGTTGTTTTGGAATAGGGGTGTATTTCTCACTTGTATTGGAGATGAATTATACGAATTGCAAGGGAGACTTGTGAAATTTCTTAAATGGTTCTTTCCGAACGGATGAGCGGTATGATTGCTGAATGATTCTAGGGTTGCCACGTCACTAATATTTTAAAAGTATTTATGTAGGGTGCAGTGTGAGGGTTGTATTAAAATGTTGTTTGTTTTATAAATGTTTAATGTTGAATGGACTTATAATAACTTATTTGTAAAATGTTATAAAATGTTAATGTTAAAAATGTTAATGAATGCACCCGACTAACGCGGTAATCAAATGTGCACTGATGGTCTGTAGAAATGACGTTGTACATTACGCCAATACCGCTGAGTAAGATGTTCGGTAGAAATCACGGAACAATTTATATTTCTATTTATATGGAAAAATCAAGCATCAAATTGTTAATACGAGTATTACTATTCATCTAATGTTGTAAATGTATAGGTTTTATTTATATACATTTTCGTTATAGATTGCATTATCATATTCATAATGAATCATATTCAGTTAGTGCATCAATGATCTATTCTCGTCTCCTCCAGTTACTTCTGACCTTTCTCAAGTCGTTAGTCCACCTAGCAGGAGGGTGCCCACTATTACTAACCTACCCATCAACCACCAGTTCTTCGATTTATGTGGCCATAGCCACCCGCCGAGATTTGGTAATTTTGGTTCTCTGTCGGATTACCTCATTACTGACCTTATAAGAGGCCTTATGGGTACTTTAGTTGTATTGGGTTTTTACTCTCCAAGTTTAATTGAAATCAGACAATTAAGACACACAGCCATGAACATGTTTTTCGTATTGAAATAAATAATCACAGAAATCAGAATATTTCCATTTAAAAAAAATATCTCTAATACCAACCCTACCGTCCTTCGTTTCGTCTCAGCATTCGCTGGCTTTTGTCGGCATTCCCTTTCATTTATTGAAAGAATCTTTCACTTTTCTTGTCTCCTGAATTCCATCGCGACAGCTCCAATGTCGGTCAAGTGTGCGATATATAAGATATAGAATGAACTCAATTTGGTATTGATCAACTGTATGGTGTAGCAATTTTGTAGTGATGAAAATATGGAATATGATATTGTTTTCATCTCTTTTCTGGCCTTTTTTTCGTAATAAAAAAGAAACCTATGCCTTCTTTAGGTAAGGACCAAATTTCATAAAATCAGTGAAAACGTAATAGACAGACAGACAAACATAGCTACTTTATTACCTACATAATTACTCTTTAATACCTTTACAAAAGAACAACACCCCGAATTGGGCAAGTGTGGTTGATTATTTCTCTACTGAAGATACTTGAGCCCAGCAGTGGGCAGTAATGGATTGTTATACCTTCCAGAAGTAAGAACTATCACTTTAGTTATAAAAATTAAATCAAAACTTCTAATAACATCATGAACAGAAAAGAATTGAAGAAACAACAGTGGTGCCCATCAGAACCAGTTACCATCAGGTGGCCTGTTTTCTTATTGAAAGTAAACAGGTATAAAGTTTTTAACAACGAAAAACGAACAAAAACAAAACAGCCAAAAAAGCGTCTGCATTATTTAATTAATTAACGGATTCTCTCACTATTTTATTATTCGTAAAAGCCCTGAATAAAATTTAAATACTTTACGAGTCCACTAGCGACATCTGCCTGATACTCATGAATTTTTAAAACTCCAATTGTCTACACGAGAAGTCTTTATTTAAATGAAAAAAATAAAATAAATTAGGCCTTATAAATTATTCCATGATAAACAAGTACAACGAGGGACTAATTAAAGGAATTTAAAACAAACACGAAAGGAAAATGACGTTTATTTTGGCGCCATTTTCCAAAATGGCGGGCGTTGTGAAAAGCGCGGTAATTTACGAATGTTGACTTTCTAAATTTATTACGTGACAAATAAATTAAACGATTGTTTGTTGTCTAAAATATTAATGTCCTTTACTTCTTTATTATTCATTGCTTTATTCTACTTGCACTGGACGTAACTAGCGGATGGGCCATATAAAGTTTGCATTTTTAATCGAACGTTCGAAAGTTCGACTGTCATGTTGGCTGTGTGGCATGTTGCGCCATCCTGTTGAAATCAAATGTCGTCCATGTCATACTCTTCAACTTTAGGAAACAAAAATTCGTTGAGCATGGCACGGTAACGCTCGCCATTGACCGTAACGGCGGCTCCTTGCTCATTTTCCAAGAAAAATGGCCCAATGATGCCGCCGGACCAAAACCCACACCAAACCGTAACTCTTTGTGGGTGCATTGGCTTCTCAATGGTGACATGTGGATTTTCCGACCCCCAGATGCGACAATTTTGCTTATTGACATGTACTTACTATATAAATTGTTTTATTTTTAATTCAAGGAAATCGCTGGACTTCCCACACGGTGAAGTATGTGGAACCGCTCTAAATCCTCCAATCGCTTATTATTTCTATATCCCTCCTTAAATGAGGTTTAAGAAAAGTCTTGTAAAGTGATGGATTCTAATTCCGAGGCATTCTTATGAGCGACAGTAACCACTAACCAACAGGTAAGCTCATTTATCTTTAAAAATCTTTTAAATTAATTAGCAATTAAACAAATAAACATCTCTAGAACACGTAATACAAGTACACAGGCTTAGTAAAAAGGACACCCTTATCAACAGCTGTCAGACACACAATGACATTAGTAATCGAATTAATTATATCAGTATAAAGCAGCCTATTCAACATCGTACAGAAATGTTGGCCGCAAAAACGACCTATTCATTGTCGTATGTGTTGGCTACATAATTAGTCTTTGAAGTTTTACAGTGTAATTAAGGTTTTGCAGGTTGTAATTATACAGGGTAAATTTTTGAAATTTGTCTTCGAGATAAAGTTGTTTAAAGAGTAATTTTAGCGACACTTTATTTGCTTTTTACTACCCTATGGAAACTGTATTATTTTTTAAAAGTCCTTCAAGGTAGTTCATAGGTAGCGGCCCCGCAGTAATTTGGTACCATGTAAGTTCGAGTGGAATCTTGGGAGTTAGATTTAACTAATTTCCTGGTTTTCGATTGAGCTAAAACTTTGAATGCATATGTAGGTATATCGCGTGACAATACAATAACATGGTAACATAGCGCTGTTCTGATAATGGATTCGGAAGATATTTGGGTATTTGCCCACCTCTCACTCCCACCACTGTAACTCCTGTGTAGCTAGGATCCACAGCGGCGACCATAGTAATGACTCTAAGCAGTGAAGCCCAGGAACCCGAGGGAAAGCTGACTTATCTTAGACCCCGCAACGAATTTAATCAGAAGATGATAGAAAGAGTAAGAAAAACATGAGTTTCGACTTCCCTTTTTGCAAAAGCGGGGACAATAAAATAACATTGAAAGATGCATTACGCCATTGAGAAAAGCACCACGGACATTGATTTTATTAAATTTATTGGACCTATGCGGTGAGCTGTTGTACTATTTAGGATGCCAATAATAGTTATGGCAAAAACGTTTGAATGCACGGAAATTTGCGCTGGATGCTAAAAGATCTGTGTAATAAACGACTCTAAACGCAACTTGTAAAGAATTTAACATAGTGACGCGTTCTATATGCCATAGATTGCACTCCCAGAGGATGTGATGGGCTGTCTGTTCATACTTTTGTTGATCAGTTGAACTATCGCAAAGCGGTGAATCTACCAATTTAAATTTAAAAGAAAATAACTAATAAAGGATTCGGAAGATAGTGAAATTTCTGTACTGAATAAAATAAAGTTTAGGCTCGTTTTACTTGTCCAGCATTTTACTGCTATATGATCCAGGGTCTTAAAAGCTTGTATTTAGTGAGTAGGTAGAAATTACTCACTTAATTCAACCATTTATTCTTTTCACCTTAAAATCTTACTACCAAAGACATTTTCCCCGTCGCGAAAAAGACATAACCCGATTTTCCCAACTTCAAAAAACGTTTAAATCTGTATACATTTCTTTGTCGCGAGACGTAAGGTTCTCAGGGTTGGACAAATTGAATTTACCTTTGGACCTGCTCGAGGTACCTCGCGCACTCTTTACACAATTTTACGGGTCAAATAAGAAAAATAACGGATTTTGTTTACAAAGTTTTCTGTTACGGACCTTTTAATTTGATTTTGATATTTTTATTCAGTTAAAAGAGTCTTTTCTTTTAAGTAACAAATTGGATTCGGTTTTGTACCCTTTAGTATTGATATTTTTTTGTTATTTTTACCCAATCGTTTATCAAACAAAAAATAATTTTCAATACGCATGTTAACGTTACATTAATCGAAATTATTAAATTTATGAGACATACCTATTGAAAATACTCTTCAGAAATCTTTGAATGCAATTGATTATTTTGAATAATATTTTTATTACAAAAATAAAACAATCGACTTTCACTTTTCTAGCATAGCACAGAACTACCTTTCAACTACACACACACATAAGAATCATCCAAATCAGTCCATAGTTATGCGAAAACAAAAATTATGAACATGATGGATGGAACGAAGTTCAGAAAAGAGAGAGAGACAGACGTTTTAAACTAACTAATTATTATAACTTAAATAAAATATTTTGATCACAGCGCCATCTTGCATTAATCATATAAAACAAAATAAGGAATTGTTTTAAAAGATTTTAACCACAGCGCCATCTAGCGATAATCATCTAAATCAAAAAAAGTGTCGTGACAACTTATTCATAAGAATTTCCGTCTAGCCTCCTTTCGATAACGCGCGATAAGGCACTTCGTTTCAATACAAACAAATAGATTACCTAGCCCCTACAATGCTTTAACAATATGTTGTTAAAACTAATAAATAAATAAAAACAATTTAATTCCAAAAAGGCAACATAATAAATGTTCTAAATCAACTTAAAAGGCATAGGATGGCACGGAATACGTAATATTCGATGAATTCAATGCAGATCCCGAAATTAATAGGGAAGAGGGCGAGAGTGCCCCTTAAACATGTCTTCAAGCATTCCAAACCATTAGTCTCAGCTGCCAATATCTGAAGACCGAAGCAATATCAACCGTATAACAATAAGAATAAGGGTGAAAATACCCTAAAGACACTGTCGAAAATATTTTTGATATTTTAATCATCTCTGAGCTTAAATTTGCAAATATTTACGATAATATTAAGTAATGAATCAAGCAGGTGCGTTGTAATCAATATTTTTTGTTGAATGAAGTCGGGAGTTTTGTCTTTAGATTATTTTCTTTGTAAATTAAATTGTGTTGGTCTTTTAGATTAAAGACTTAAAAACGAATGTCGCATTTTTTTGTAAATATAGACATAGGCATATTTTATTTACGGATATAGTGCATAAAAGAAATGTAAATAGAACCAAAAGCTATTCTGTACCAACCCATTACTGCCCATTGTTGGGCTCAGGTCTCCTCAGAAGAGGGATTAGGCATAGTCCACCACGCTTGCCGAGTACGAATTGGGGACTTCACATATCTTCAAAGGATTTTTAGAACCCTTTTCCGACATGCAGGTTTCCTCACGATGTTTTCCTTCACCGTTTTTAGCCAGTGGTGTTGTGAAAAATTGCACATAAATCTTTTGAAATTTAGATTTAGAGGTACAAGACGGCCGGATTTGAACCCGCGACCTCCCGTTCGGAAGGAAGCGCTTCGACCACTCGGCCACCACGACTTAAAGCTATTGCGAATGTTTTAATACCTAAGTTATAATTCTCATGAAATTTGACTCAATTCATTTGTATGTTTCTTTTTTTTTATTTTTGTTTCTTCATAACTTTAGTTTAGGTGGACCGATTTAAATGGTTTTGGTATCATATAAAAGGTGACGGTCGTCATGGAGTCCCTTTTTTATATGAACCGATTTCGATGATTCTTTTTTGTTACAAAGCAAACATTTTGCACAGGTGGTTTTTGAGCTATGCATGCGAAATGGAAGTCGGTCGTGTTATTATTAAATACTAGCTTTTGCCTTCGTTCGCGTGGACTTCAGGTTCGTCCCGTATTATCAAAAATTGTAGCCTATGTGTTATTCTGATGTATTAGCTATATTGTGGTAAAGTTTCATTTAAATCCATTCAGTAGTTTTTACGTGAAAGAGTAACAAACATCCATACAAACTTTCGCCTTTATAATATATATTAGACTAGCTGGCCCACACAACTTCGTCTGCGTCACATAAGGAAATTTTCTCACCGTTTAAACCTTCCCTGAACTTCTACGAATATTTCAAGATTAAAATAAGCCAAATCGGTTCAGTCGTTCTCGAGTTTTAGCGAGACTAACGAACAGCAATTGATTTTTATATATAAGAAAATTAGATTAGATAAAAAATATTTATTCAGCCAAAATTAACAGTATATTAACGCATACTATCAGAACTAAAAGTCTTATACTCCACGTCAAACACCATCAATCAAGAAAACGAGTGATTAGAGGATTCTGAACAGCACTAGTCCTGTTGAGTTATTGACCGAGTCCTACTTATAATTCAGACCACGTAGACCCGTCACTTCCCGCGAGGAAACTTTAATTTATTTCTATGACTCTCTCTTCTGGGCTTTGTTACGTGTTTTTTTGCTGGGAAAGTTGGGGGATTACCTGCGTTTTTTGTGTATTGAATTTAGGCAAAATTTTCAGATATCCTAAGCCCAAATAACTGTGGTGAGGTCCATGAGCGACGGTAACCACTTACGATCAGGTGCCTCGGTAACTTGTCTAACTACGAGGTAATAAAAAAAACAAAAAAATTAGTTAATTACATAATTTGCTAAAGCATTACACTAAACATATACACATTTTTATAATTATAATTTACCTATAAACTTATTCAGACACTCGCGGTTTTCTATAATACTTTCATGCATTTTCAACGGGTTCTTACCACGATATTTAATTAATTGAGTTGTCTCGATATTTCAATGTTGTTGCAAACGTCATGATCACGAGAAGACTGGATACTGCGGGTCGATTTAAGAGCAAACAAATCTGTCCACCCTCTTTCTCGTTCGCTTTTCGGTAGTACCACTGGAACTCGAACTCACATCACGACACACCACACTCACTGTATCTACAAGACTCTCTGAGCATGAACCCTTAGTGACTATTGTGTTTAGCACTGGATTCCACATACTCGATAATCTGAAGCCGTCACCCCTGTTAAAAGTGCTGTCTTGAAATCTCGATAGCTTTTTTAACCATCCTCGGTACGTAACGACGTTCAGACCCGTTGAAAATGCATGAAAGTATTATAATTTACCTAATACCCTTAAAATAATATCTTACCAAAACTATTTCCGATTAATACGTAAATCAATAAAACTACCTGATCAATAATAGTCAAGTAAACTACAGTCTAACCAATTTGACAATGTTCAGATCCCATTAGTGGGAAATTCCGGGCCTAACGACGTAACAGAATGAACTATTGAATATCTGGATGTAACTTTAACTATACAAGAAGAAAATTTAATACAAATCGATCTATACATGAAATACCATGTTTAATATTGGCTCGCCAACTTCCAACTTTCATTTTGGTCAGCCGTCACCGTCATTTGTTTTTGACATGTGTTGGACGTTGTTGGCGTTGTGTTGGACGTTGACCCAAGATATAAACACAACATAATGAGAAAGTGTCAAAGGTTAAAAACTTCTAGTCGGAATATTAATTAAATTTTCGTAACAAAAGGGCAATTATCGAAATTGGCTCATCTAGAAATATACGCATACACGCACAACATAGTATCGTGAAGTGTCTTTCCTTTTTGGAACGGAGTTCTTTTTGCGCGTTGTGAAAGGAGGCTAGACGGAAAAATTCTTACGAAAAATTGTCACGACACTTTTCTTGTTTTAGATGATTATCGCTAGATGGCGCTGAGATCAAAATCTTTTAAAACACGTTCCTTATTTTGTTTCAGATGATTATCGCTAGATGGCGCTGTGATCAAAATCTTTTAAAGCACGTTCTTTATCGCGCGTTACGAAAGGAAATATTTTTTATAAGATATCTTTTAATCGAAAGGAACTTCGTTCTATTCGGATGTCCCATGACATCTCTCAAGTTTTTTTTTCATAAGAATCATCTAAATCAAACCACCAAAACTAAGGACTAGAACAGAAAAAAAATCAGCTAATTTAGAACCTCCTTCTAGGAAACCAGTCAAAAAGTAACACACATTAGCTTTACATCTGTACTCTACACTAATCTGTGACATAACCTTAGATTTTAGCGGTAATTCGGCTTGTAATATGATTTTCCTTAGTCCTTCGAATTCCTGGCTCTGGTATTTGGTTAAAATCGTGTAAATTGTTGGTAATATTGTTAAAATCCAGTTGAATAGGTGGTCTCCTCAAATTTGATGGCTTCAGGCTAAATTCAGAAATACTTTCTGTAATGCTACGTTTCCAAATTGGCTTGCCAACTTTAATATTGGTCGGCCATCACCGTCATTTATTTTGTACTAGCTGGCCCACTCAACTTCGTCTGCGTCACATAAGGAAATTTTTTCACCGTTTAAACCTTCCCTGGACTTCTACGAATATTTCAAGATTAAAACAAGCCAAATCGGTTCAGTCGTTCTCGAGTTTTAGCGAGACTAACGAACAGCAAGTCATTTTTATATATAAGAGAAGAGATGTGGAAACGTGCCATTAGACGTTGTGTTGATAAAAACTGATGAAACTCATTTTAAACTCAAAAAGACAAAAAATCTTACACCTGTTTTGATACTCTATAATTACATAACAAATATTATCAAGAATCCGATTTTATCTTGTGATAAACAGAAAGAAGTGACTGTTGTTGAGAAAAGAGGACAGGAGAAAATTTAATTTAAATTGTAAATCCTTAAAAAGGTAATCTGTGTTACCTTCGAGTTGTGATAAAAAAGGAAAGTAAAAAATTTCATTAAAATAACAATAGAGTCTAAACTCCTTATATCCTTAAAAAGCTAACATCTATAAAACAGATTAAACAGATCCACTTGAAAACCAATTTCCGAAAAATACTTGATAAAAAGCATAGTTCCAAATCTAAATGGAGATTTGATCAACTTCCAAAAGTGGTAACTCTAAATCCTTTCCAAAAATTGATTTGAGTAACAAATCGTAACTAAATGAAATCCAATTAAAGGCAATAGCCAAAAAGGGATTCGTTTTTCGGCCATTCCGTTTCGACTTTCAGTTTATTCCAACTCAATCTGAAGACTTAATCATTCAATTTGTCACTGCTTAAGATGTCAAATTAAATATTCTATCAGGGAGTGATCGTGACCTGCTTACTGATAGTACAGATACAAAGAGACAGATATACAGAAATAAACGTTCAGAAAGATCTAGACCATCCATTTGAAGAACTTTCACGACTCCCGTCCACTGTGGTCCCGGAGTGCTATCACATGTCCCTCTTTAAACCAGGTTTAAGAAAAGTCCTGAATATGTAGGTGATAGATAACGGCCCCTCATTACTTTGTCATTGCAGCGACGGTAATCTCTTATCATCAGGTGGGTCGTAAGCTTTTTTATCTATCTTGGAATTAAAAATAGAAATGCCAAGATTTCAGACAGTTAGTTGCAAACTGTGGGTCAGTCTATTCAGAAACATCATGTATGCAAAATAGTCAGATTTATTAATGAGACTATCAAAAGAGTGCTACAAGGGAAAAGTATATAAATCTTAATCTCGTGTCACAATGTTTGTCCTCAATGGACTCCTAAACCACTTAACCGATTATAATAAAATTTGCACACCATGTGCAGTTCGATCCAACTTGAGAGATAGGATATCTTAGATCAAGGTCTGATGATGGAGGTGGAAGGTGGCCACAGGAACTCCGTCAATAAGCGAGATAACCTCATCGTGTTTGGGCTCTAATGAAGCGTCCTGATGAGTACTTTTAGAAAATTTCCGGGAACAAATCCTATGCGACGCAGACGAAGTTGCGCGGGTCAGCTAGTAGTATATATGTATTAAAAGGAAAAGGAATTCAAAAACCTTCAAAGAAAAACCCTCTTTCTCGTTCGCTTTTGGGTAGTAACACAATTAATTAAATATCGTGGTAAGAACCCGTTAAAAATGCATGAAATTATTATAGAAAACCGCGAGTGTCTGAATAAGTTTAAAAACTATTTAACTAAATAGACTAAAGAGTTTGATCTCCTACATACCACTATTACTAGGAAATTTGCTCATTAAATTTTTCCTAGCTGTTGATTGTTGTAAAATTGTGCACTATATTTCATACAAACATCACATTTCGTTAATAAAAAACCAACAATTAACATATTAACTTTTTAAGAATAAATACATTTTGTTACTAAAATATACACCTCCTAACACACCAATATAAAAACGGATTCTACCAAAAATCGAATATCACTACATAACAATATCAAAATTTAACATATGAAAACATATAAATTCCTGTACTTTAATAAATCATGCATCATTTCAGGATTCAGTACCTTTCCGAACCACGTACGGTCCAAAGGTGTCAATTTAATTTCACATGTGGCCGATGGTGATAAAATTCAAATTTGAGTGCCCGCAGGTTTTATGGCACCGTATTTACGATAGGACGTGTCCCCAGGGCTGGCAGTATTTATTGTTCAATCGGCTTGTATATGGTCAATTCGGTGGAGAGGGACTGAATTAAAATAATATATGTTTCTGATAATGTTAATAAATTTAATATTGAAAGTAATTATATTATTAAATTTCTTTAAACACTCGCGGTTATCTACATTACTTACACTATTACTAAACGGGTTCTTTCCACGATTATTTTCAATTGAGCGATCCCGATATTTCGGCACTGTCAGTGTGGTAAGTCGAAATATGAGTTCGAGTTCCAGTGGTACTGGCAAACGAACGAGAAAGATGGTAGACAGATTTGTCTACTCTTAAATGACCTACCCGCAGTTCTTCAGTCTTCCCGTGATCATGGCGCTTGAAACAGTGCCGAAATATCGGAATCGCTCAATTGAAAATAATCGTGGAAAGAACCCGTTTTATAATAGTGTAAGTAATTATATTATTGTTCAGAAATGCTAACTGTAATTGCAACGACTGGTCTGGATCGCGGTTTGGGGTGGCCTATGTCCAGGGTGATGATGATGATGATGATGATGCAATTGCAGTCTGAAAGCATTTCATAGAAAATCAAAATTTATAAAACTTATTTATTGCCATGTAAACAGACGAGCCAACAGGCCACCTGATCGTAAGTGTTCACCGTCGCTTATGAACCTCTGCAATGTCAGGGGACACTGAGGGGTCGTAAATTTTTTTCTTTTAAATTGTACCATTCATTGAAGTTTATAACGTGAAATATTTTAAAGATAGAGAAGATTAAAGATATTTAGCCGAATTTATACTGTAATGTTAGATCTCCACACTAGGTCAAGCCTGTCTCGTGGAGATCTTAGTAATACATTTGTCAAAATTAACCTTTAGTATTAATAATCAGCGCCTGAAGTGTCAGTACCGCACTTGGGGTAATCATGCTGAGTCGTGACCTTTTCACCACTACAGCAATTCTTTTAATTTTTATTTGTTAATCTTTTTTTTTAGCTTAATTTTAGACTTATTATGTCAATCTTTATTATTGTTTTAGTTCTGAATAAAGTTATTTTCTTTCTTTCTAATAATATAATTCAACTGTTTGGCATCGGCTTGTTTCAGGAACTCTTGTTTGCCACACAACAACCGGCTATGGAATAAGCTTCCCTCTTCAGCATTCCTAGAGCGCTACGACTTGTCCTTCTTCAAACGAGGCTTGAGAGAGGTCCTTGAAGCTAGGTGGTAGGTGTCCCCTGACGTTGCAGAGGTCCATGAGCGACGGTAACCACTTACGACCAAGTGGCTCGTTGGCTTGTCTGCCAACATGGCATAAATTTCTTTTGTGATATTTTGAAGTATTTTTTCTGATTTGCGTTAGATGTAAGGTTATATTTGATATAAGTTTAGTTCGTAACTTCAGCTCCGTATCATAAATCACTGGTATCAGTTCCAAGTTTGGCTTTATCGAGCACATTACTTTGATTGAAGCTGTTTATCGTAGTTTTGGATGCTAAGCTAGTTTTGAAGGTTGATATTTTTTGTGTTTGTCTTACTCAAAATGTATATTTGTAAACGTGTATTGTGTATTCATTAAATGTTCTTTCTTTCTTTCTTTCTGTATCTATTGAAGGTAGAAACCGAATATTTCTGCGGGTCATAATAGACGCTTTAGTATACCTTACAGTTTTACTTGTAGAGTAAGTACCTGTACCTGTACCAACCCATTACTGCCCACTGTTGGGCTCAGTTCTCCTCAGAAGAGGGATTAGGCATAGTCCACCACGCTTGCCCAGTGCGGATTGTGGACCGTTTTTAGCCAGTGGTGTTGTGAAAAATTGCACATAAATCTTTTTCATATTAAGATTTATATGTACAAGTCCGTCGGTTTTGAACCCGCGACCTCTCGTACGGAAGGCAAGCGCTTCAACCACTCGGCCACCACGACTATTAGTAAGTACTACAGTAGTATTGTGTAGGTTGTAGGTATAAACCTGGATGAGAGATTTGCAAAACTGTATAGGTTTTATGGTATAACTGTGCAAGTAAACCTGTCAGGTAGCTGTGCGTATGTATATCTACGTTACTTACGTAGGTAGACGCAATTTAAAGAAGAGCAAATCGTATCACTTAGAAACTTGGCTTAGGAACATCACTAACTGAGGCTGGAACCTAATACCATAGTAAGAATAATATGATGCATGTTTAAAATCCTAAAATGAACAATAGCGATTTCATTATTTAATTTTAGTGGGTATTGTATGTGGCAGTCAATTTAGATATTTTTAAGGACATTTTTTTTCCATTGTAAATGATCTGATCCTTTGTGTAACACACATGACGTCCTACCTACTAGTAATAATGTAATTTATATATTTAGCGAAAAGCTTCGACCGTCATCTGAAGGGCCTGATTCAGAAAGCGGTCGTTCTTGACACGGCGCGTATTGTGAGGAGGTTCCTCTCTTTTGAGCCCTGATCACTGATGGCTTGGGTCGTAGACCTCGTCTTCAGTATATTTCTTTATATATTTAGAAATAAATTGTATTTTTTAATATAACGAAAAAAATAAATGAATATAAAGTTATAATTTATAATATCCCAAGTGCCAACCCTATTTATGTCCTGTTGACGTTAAATACAAAGCCACTAAACGACAATACCGAGTATAAATTATCACGACGAATGTTTTCGTCACATTTTATTTCATTTATTTCGGTCTCTGTTTATGGAGGGACACGGGGTCGAAATGACCCCGTTAACGTTTCGCACCGGGTCTTAGTTTAATGAAAAACGCTGGTACAAATTATTGTTATTTATTGTGCTAGAATTACAATTAATTAACAGTTTTAAAAGCTTTTGCATTGGATGTAACTATGTAAGTTCGGGTGGAATTTTGTAAGTTAAATTTGACAAACTTCTCAGTGTCCGATTGAGCTGAAATTTCGTACGTAAATATACCTATGTATATCGCGTGATGATCGATGTAAGAGGAGAGGCAGCTTGAAAAAAAGATGGTCTGATTTTCGGGTATTTGCCGACCTCTCACTCCCACCACTGTAACTCCTATTTAGCCAGAATCCACAGCGGCGACCATCGTAATGACTCTGAGCAGTGAAGCTGGAACCCGAGGGAAAGCTAACTTGTCTTGGACCCCCTAACGAATTTAATCAGAAGATAATAGAAGGAGTAGGAAAATATGAGTTTCGACTTCCCTTCTCGCAAAGCGGGTCTGATCTGATTGTGTGAAGGATGATATGTTGGTTTGTGGTGTGACAGATGATGTATGTAAAGATAGAAAGGAGTGGAGAGAGAAGACATATTGCGCCGACCACATCTAAATGGAATAAGTTGTAGCGAACGATATTATTATGTAGATAGTCATGACAATGCAATAATGTAATGAGCTAATCTGATGATAGAATCGGAAGGCACCTACTGTATGGGAACTAGTGTAGTATTGGGCTCGTTTTACTTAACTCACTTATATAGAAAGAAAGAAAATCTTTCTTGCTGTAGCAAAGCTTACATCAGTAGGTATATTAATTTTATTCTAAGAGTGCCCATTGCCAGCAAACGGACCACTGGCTCAGCATAATGCTGTCAAATGAGACACTTCACAGCGCTGATTTTCGGCCAGCTCTGCGAGTAATTGGACGGACGACATCGCCACAAACAGATACAAATAACAGAACACGAAAAAAAAAAATTAATGTACCAATTAAAACTGCCACACAATAATTACACACATACGTAGATGATAATATACTATGATTCAATACACAGATATTAGATATAATGTAAATACGTATAAAAAGTCATCATTATATACAAATACAAAGACCGGAAACCCAATACAAATAAAAAATACAAAATAATTAAGTTCAGCTGGAAAGAAAAATATTAAATTTTACTTAACTGAAGAGTCAGTATATCAGTCAGTATATCTGGACTAAGTATAAGAATTCACCTTGTTATTTAGAAGATAGATAAAAATAGAGCGACGAAATGTCTGGTCCTTAAATATAGACAAAAATAACAAAAGTACTTCAATATTTCAGCCCACAAAGCAATTTGGAGCCTTTATTGCGGACGCAAGTTTTACTTTTATTTACTTAATTCGAGAAACTTCACATCTATACATAAAACATTTTCTGTTAGAAAAGTTACACAAAAAGATGCGTGACGGACCGCCATTCGTGTTTGGCTAGTTAAGTCCCTGTTTCATTAACTAGACTTCATTAATTTTTGAATAGAGCTATGTGGTACAGAAAATAGTGGTAGTGATAGGTAACAGCCCCTCAATGCTTTTGTGTCGCAGGGATATATGAATGGCGATAACCACTCACCAACAAATGGGCTGTAAAGTCGTTACAATAAAAAAACACAGTCTCTTCTTCTCTGTCGGTACACTCTTGTCAGAGCGGTCGTGGTTATTATGAAGATTTTCTCTTGCTCGCAACTATCACGCGTCTCACGGTGTCCCGCCACTTTCCCCGATCGGTTGCGGTTCTGGTACACTGGTGCAATCGGGCTCCCAATGTGGACTTGATCTCATATTTCATATTTGAGCTGTAATGTCGTTACAATAAAAAAACACAGTTCGTAGAATCGATGGCCGTTGAAGGTATCGGAGTAAAGGTCACGTTAAATCAGACAATCAGATCTAAGGTGTTAACCTTTGATATAATAATAGATAACCTGAGATCCTGATCCATATTACAGTTGCGCAAATACGCTAGACAGGCTACTAACATCAGATTATATCAGAGAAGGTCTACATCCAGAATTACGACTAACACAATAAAAGCGACTATAAACGACATTGCATCTTTTTAAAAATTCAAATAGTGTCTGCATTTCAAACTTAGTTGAAAAAGGCTCTGTTACACAACAAAACGAGTATCACCAAATAGGATCAGCGACAAACGCAAAAATAATAAAAAAATCGTCGCAGTGGTAACGGGGTTTAACATCCCGCGTTTGCTCTGCAAATATTTTTCAGTCTTTGACGGTTTATGTTACAGAAGGTTTAAAAAGGATTTGGTTTTTACTTCCCTTTGACGGCACAAGATTAACGCTTCCGCCTGAGAGCTTTGTTTTACGCATTTTATTTTAATATTCGAATTTAGTTTTTTAATAATTTTAAGCTTGTTTTATAGTATAAGTAAGACAGGTAGATTAGCGTTTGATGGTAATTTGTTGTGAAAGGTAACCGTTGCTTTATTATGTACCTTTAATGACTAACTTCATGTATTATGTATGTTTATATGTATCATCTTAAGTCTATGGTCTTGATATAAATGCAATATATGTAAATTTATTTTGTTCAAATATAAAAATTACTTCTTCTATTGATACCACCTTCCTAACAAACTTACTTTTTTTTCACATGTATAATTGGTTGCCTGGAAATGATCGCTTTAAGCGATAAGGCCGCCCTTTGTAACACTTTACTGTACTGTTTTTTATGTGTATCTTTTGCATGTTTTTGTGGTGTTCAATAAAGAGTTTCTATTCTATTCTATTCTATTCTATTCTAACTTCAAGTCTCGAACATTCGTTTTCAAACAAACAGAAAAATGTTCTATAATGCTGTATACTACCTTTACTAAAACCTGTAATTTCAATATTACAGCCATTCCAATTTATTCGTCTGAATAAGATATAAATAGACATCCCAAAGAAAAGGAAACCAGTAAATAAAATCAGTTTTTTTCGTAACATATCCGAGTATGGGACCCGATAATTGTGTCTCGTATATTATTGAGTTTGTCAGGTCGTATCCGACCCGCCGTTATCAACTTAGCGAGGCCCGATGGCCCGATGCCGGCAGATTTTTTTTTTTTTTTTTTTTTTTTTTTTTTTTTATTTAAGGGACAACAAACAGCTACAACATATTATTTATATAAAAATAAAATTAAACTAAAGTATTACAATGTCGCAGTCCACAACGCTGTCCACGGATAAATATCTTAAATATTAAATAATACAGTAGGTATCGCCGTGTTTGAAATACAATATTGCTGCTTAGCGTTTAAAACAATAACTAATATTAAGAAAATAATAAAAATATATAAGAGCCATCATAACATAGTTTTTAAAATTTTTACAACTTTGAATTGGAATACAGTCTTAGTAATGCAAAACATATCTAATTCAAAAAACATTTTATTAAAGGATTCTGTCATTCTGTAAATTGGATTACGCCGACCAGAGTTGGTTCGACATGAGTTCAGAGCAAATAAAGCACGAATTTTACGGATATTAGCTGATCTGGGGACTGAATATCTTAGCAAACCCGTCAAGTGCATGGCATCAAATCTACATTGAACAATGTCGTAAAGTAAATTAGCTTCCAGATATTTACGTCGATGGTCCAAACTGAGTAGTCCATATTTCTCAAGCAATATATTGTATGGTAAATAGGATCCATGACATCTGTAATGTGTAGCACGAAGGAACCTATACTGGACTCTCTCAAGACTAATTATGTATTTCTTGTAGAAAGGATTCCAAACAGGGACCGCATATTCCAACTGCGAGCGAACAAGTGTTTTATACAAGTACAAGTAAGTCGAAGTACGCTTGAATTCCGTCGATGACCTCATCACAAAGCCGTACATTTTAAAAGCTTTGCTGATAACACTGTTAATGTGATGATTCAAGCATAATTTATTATCGAAAAGAACTCCGAGATCTTTAACTATAGAAACCCTTTCCAACTGACAATCATTCAGTATGTAACTGAAATTTACGATAAACTTATTCTTTGTGAAATTTAGATATTGACATTTAGGAACACTCAAATGTAATTTATTTATTCGACAATAATATGTGAATCTGTCCAAGTCTTCCTGGAATAACTTGCAATCATTAACCGAGCGGATTGTTTTAAAAATCTTCAAATCATCCGCATATAATAGAAAATTACAGTTATGAAAGCATGTGAAAATATCATTAATATATAATATAAATAACAAAGGCCCCAGAATGGAACCTTGTGGGACCCCAGAAGTAACCCGGACAGACTCAGACAAGTAACCATTGACAACTACTCTTTGCGACCTGTTATCAACATAAGAAGCAAACCAACGTAACAGGTTTCCACGTATACCATTAAAAGCAATCTTATGGAGCAGAATCTCATGATCAACTTTGTCGAAAGCCTTCTTAAAGTCTGTATACACCGCGTCCACTTGAAGACGGTTATCAATATTCTCAAAAAGAAAGTTTGAGTAAATGAGTAAATTTGAAATCGTAGATCGGGATTTTACAAATCCATGTTGTTCTGGAATAATAGCATTGTGTATCAACGGATATATTTCATTGTGAACAAGCCTCTCAAAGAGTTTAGATAATGTTGACAATATAGAGATAGGTCTATATTGTTCAACAATGTGCCTCGAGCCTCCCTTATGAACTGGTGTAATATTCGCTCGCTTCCATACCTCCGGAAAAACACCCTCTCTTAAACATTTATTAAAAATAATAAAAATAGGGTCACAAATACTAACAGCCGTGGATTTGAAAAAAGAGGCTGGGTAACCATCCGGCCCTGCCCCCTTAGATGGATCTAAATCAGTCAGTTCCTTAAATATTTTCTGTTTGTCTATGAATAGATCACTAATATACTCAATCGTTTTATCATTGTCATCGAAATGTTGTGATGAAGTAAATGTTGATAAAGTAGGGGACACTGGCTCAAATGACGAAAGAAAGAACTCAGAAAACAAGTTACAGATAACATCTGGATCACTTGACTTAATATTCTGATACTTCATAGTTTTAGGAACACTAGAATTATCCTTGCCTTTACGATTCGAGATATAGGTCCAAAAATGTTTAATGTTACTGGAGAGGTTGTCTTCAATTGACTTAATATAAGAGGAATAACAAGATTTGCACTTAGTTTGAAATAAGGATCTATATTCCGAATATCTGTTATAGTCATTCAAGTTATTATATTTTTTCCACTTTATCCAAATTTTTTTTTTCTTATTATAAATTTTTATTAATTGCGGAGTAAACCAGACAGGAAAGTGAGGCGATAGAGATTTAGAGAGAGGAACCGTAGAAGAAACTATTTCTCCCAACACATTATAAAAAACTTCAACAGCTTTTTCCCCTGGTTGATCATCAAGTAGAGAAGGCCAATCTGTTTCCTTGATGTATCTATTGATCAAACTATAATCAGCCTTTCTAAAATTATATTTACTAATAGGTTTTTTTTCCATTGTCGCAACAGTAATGTTAATTTGAGTCATAGCAATAAAAGGGGGGTGGTAAAGATCAACTGGTAAAAGTGGGTCCAGCAAAGGCTGCACTTGGCACGTTGCATTAGAAATAAATAAATCCAAAATCCTTCCACCACAGTTAACTGTTACATTATACTGTTGAGCATCTATAGAGGACATAAGGTTTGAAAGCTCAGAGCATGCACTGTGAGTACAGGTACAAGACTCATTGGTAACAAAGCCTGCTATAGTTGATTGCCAAGCAATGCTTGGCAAGTTATAGTCACCAATAATATAAATATTTGCCAAATTAGTCCCGGTGAAAATGTCCTGCAAAGCATCAAAATGTAACGAATATATTTCAGTACTAGTCCCCGGAGGTATGTAAGCAGCGCTAATAACATGCACACTATGTTTGTCACACATATTGGGTACGGTAACAGCAAGGTGCTCAAAATACGCCCGTTGTGTACTTATGGGGTTGACATTGCTATCAAGAAGCGCAGGCTGAAGTTCACGCAATACTGCAATGAGTACTCCGCCCCCATCTCTCCTACCAGTCATTTCACGGTCTCGATCACACCTGAACACAACATAACGAAGGTCAAAAATCTCACAACTCCCAATCTCCGGTATTAGCCAAGTCTCCGTTAACACTACAATATCATACGAGGATGCCAAGACATTCATAAATAAAGTATTAAGTTTAGTTCGAATACCCCTACAATTTTGATAACATATAGAGTAGTTATTCTTACTATCCATAAACAATAGGAATTACAACAAATAAGTATTCGTCACAAAGTAATAGGTAAAATATCAGAAATAACAGAATCCCGAAATCTTGAAGAGTAATCAAAGTAAATGATAAAGTAAAAATATTATCCCTAAAAATACTCTTAATACTTTCAGATTCAACTGTGTAAGGACAAGTAATTAATATTAACATTAACAGGCTCCATTTATAAACCATAATACTTTCGAAATAATTAACTAGGTAACAGTTAAGGCATGCTTTAGTACAATTAAATAATATTAGAAACTTAATGTAAATAGAATATAATACATCAAATTGCAAATCACTCAAAAAATTTACAAACATTTCCAAATTAAATGCATAAAATGCTTCCAAACTCATAACTTGTGAAACATGAATTATAGTTATAATAATAATCATGGTAGTAAAACATCTACGAACAACACACAAAAAGCAAACGGGTAGATGACTGAGAACAATACATAGATTGAAATTAATTAAAATTAAGGAAATATATCTTATGACAAGAGATAATCCAACAAAGCATTTCTTCATTATATTGTTTATAAAATTAAAACAAAATAAGATAATAATAAAATTAAGTGTTAAAATCGTTAAAATAAAAATAAAAACAGTAGAACTATTTGTTTGTTTTAACCTTAATCTTTTCAAGATCATCATCGCCACGTATTGCAAACGCTCCTTCGCCTTCACGCTCCCGAACCAGAATAGTTCCATTTTTAATCCAGACATACTTAAAGTTGCGTTCCTTTGCAATTTCCCGCACCTTGCGAAATAACTGTTTTTTTTTTAGAGTTAAGTGTTCATTAAGATATATTGGCGATGACGTACCAGTAATTACGATCTGCTCAGTATTAAGTGATCTTGACTTGCGGAAAGCACTTAGCAATATATCTTTACTCAAGTTGGAGGAAAATTTCACTATTATATTTTTCGGTCTACTGTTTTGGGAGTGACCATGCGGAACTCTGTGTATAGCAACCACGTTTTGTTGCGTCAGTGGGCACCGTATAGCTACACAGATGGATTCAAAGATGGCAATCAAGTTCTCATGGCGTCTTTCAGGTATATTACCAATCTCAACATTACACTGTCTAGCCTGCAAGATAATCAATTTTATTGTTAAGTGCCATGATAGCAGAATCCATATTAGAAATTCCATTTGAATCAAGCACGTCGATTCGCGACTTTATATTATCATGCTGTTGTGCTTGTTCCTGAGCAATTAGTTGAAGGCTGTCAACATCATTGCGCAATTCCACAACACTTTGCTTTATGTTGGTATGTTCAGCATGCAAGGAATTAATGTCCTTCCGTATACTATCCATGGAAGCCCTGATGTCGTCTCGTATATGAATTAGGTCTTTGTTCAACTCATTACGCCACATGCCAAGAGTTTCATGGAGGTCTTTAGCAAATCTTTCAAAGTCCAGAGTGGAGGGGTTCTGTTTAACTATTTTTTCCGTGCTTCCCGGATCACCACTTGTCCCAGTCCCAGCACGCACCTCCAAAGCATCGCAAGACATATTCATAGTGTCTTCCTCGAACATAAGTCCCGTGTAGCTGCGCACCGGCGTGTTCACGTTAGATTTATTACGCCTAGTTACATTAACACAAGGCGGACATATCCAAGCAGCCTTATGCTTACTATTCATACCTGCAAACTGATTGTGTGAGATATGCAGACATTCACAGTGGTACTTTCCTCCACAAGCATTACATGAAAGCACATTGTCTTTCGAAACTGTTTCACTGCGACAGCAATTCATTTTTCTATGAATTTAGATACAGTTGACGGTTATAATCAAGATTCAAGAAAAAAAAAAAGAATAGAATCGATAAAAATAAAATAAATTTCTTCATAAAATTCACAATCAAGTTTCAAAGTGTTCGCACCAAATGTTTATCATACCACTAACGCCATCTACCTCGTTTTACGTTCAAACAAAACGATAGATCGTAGGACGCAACTTTATTGCACCAAAGCGCATAGATAAGGCAATCTTAGTTCAATCAATGCCAAACAGATGGCGCCTCAAGCGGAATGTCTGATAAGTTTAAATGTTTTAATAGTCATACATTTAATTTATCCAGCTGGAAGTTGCAATAAGTAAGAAACACACAGAAGGCAGGTAATGCAGTCTAGACACAACGCCACAGAAAAAGCAGTCAACACACAGCAACTTAAGTAGGTAGTTGTAAGCGGCAGATAATGTTACACTGTAAATTCATCACTCAGATAAACAGAAATCAACAGTTTATTGATGCGATCACAGTACACAAACACTTTACAGTAAAGGGAATGGCTTCAAGTTATCTTTAAAGCATAAACGTATTCGTGAAAGTGACTTTAAACATTAATAGTTTACGAGAACACTGACGATACACACTGACCACCGACACCGTCGAACGAACTGAACTGATTATACGGCAAATTGTATAAATGTGACGCATCGACGTATGTTCGGTAAGATTTGTGATATTTTTAGAGTAGATACAACGATATTTTACACATTAAAATATTCATAAGACATGTGCGAGTAGAACAGAACTATAGATAGATAGATAGAAAATTCTTTATTGTAACACCACATAGAAATACAATTATAGTGATTTTGTACAATTAATACAGTGTGACAATTGGCGGCCTATATAACTATATTGTTGTCTGTGTCAGAACATTAAAGATTAGAAGATTCTAGAACAACGTTCCTTATTTTTCCGAGAACTAGAACACTGTTCGAGCCAGTAAGCTTTGCACTTCGGCTTTTAGAAAGAGAGTAGTTCATACCTTCGTTTTATGGAGCGCTATCTCTGTCGCACATCTATAGGACCCGATAAATGTGTTTGTCAGGTCGTATCCGACCCGCCGTTATCAACTTAGCGAGACCCGATGGTCCGATGCCGGCAGATTTATACGGCAAATTGTATAAATGTCGCTCATCGACGTATCTTCGGTAAGATTTGTGATATTTTTAAAGTAGATCATGAGCGACGGTGACCGCTTACCATCGGGTGGGCCGTAGGCTCGTTTATCTATCTTGCAATTAAAAAAGATACAATCATATCATTATCATATTTTACTATTCAAGAATTTTTCTCGAAACACATGGTGTTTCCGGAGTGTTATAATAGGTCTTTAAACGAGGTTCAAAAAAATCTTGTGTAAGTAGGTGATAGATAACGGCCCTCAATGCCCTGGTATTTCAAAGGGTAATGAGCGACGATGAATAAGGAATTCATATCACTATATACCAGTATGGCGGGTCGATAACGGCCTGTCGTGTCTTTTTAACAGTATTTATTTTTTGTCTTAATACTAATCTTACCACTCGCACGTTCAATAGAACTTACCTGAAACAGTAAAATTGTAAATTAATTATTTTCCGATACTTAATTAAAATATATTAATACTAATCATTTTATTAAGAACAGTAATTTCGTTCATTCCACAATTGATCTCAATTACGAAAATTCTTTTGAATTTTCTCCTATATTTTTGACCGACTTCCAAAAAGAAGGAGATACTCAATTCGTATGTATTTTTTTTATGTTTGTTCCTCGATAACTTTAGTTTGGGTGGACCGATTTGAATGATTCTGGTGTCAGAGGAAAGGTAAAGGCTGAACTTAGATCCCATTGCTTTTTTTTAAGATCGAACTTTTGGATCTGTGTTTAAAAAGGTGTATTTTAACGGACAAAATATACGTTTTTGCAAGCATTTCCTTTTTGTATGAACCAATTTCGATGATTATTTTTTGTTAAAAAGCCGACATTTTAAGTTATTGTGCTATGCTTGGGAAATGGAAGTCGGTCGTTTTCATTTTTGTCATAAAAATAATATTATGTATAACTATGTACATGTACATATTATATATGTGGTGTTTCAATAAATAGTTTTTGTATTTTATTGTATTGTATTAGTATCTCATGTAGCTGTGTTTGTCAATATTCCTTTAACACGGAATATTCACAATTTCTCATATGTTTTTCTTATACCACGTTTAAATATTAGCTCGCCAACGTCCAACACACGTAAAAAACAAATGACGATAACGACCAACATGCAAACGGGGGTTTTGTATGCATTGGCCGGCATTGAAACTATGTGAAACACCGTTTGACAGTTGGCCTACCAGGAAATTGACAAGCCAATGTGTAAACTCACCATAACACCCCCTGACATCGTCGTTGACAAATTCTGAAAAATCATTAAAATTTCAGAATCCTCTCGACACACTGTTAAAGCAATTGTATCGTAAATGTCGACTTTAACACGACGTAATAAAGTCGAATATCCTTCAACGACGCCGTTTTATTAAGTATTCATAATAAAATTTTGAGTGTTATTTTGTACGTGGATGAAGCGTAAAATTTAACGGTGCGAATATAGAACAAGGGAGGAGCGGTTTAATTAGCGATTAATTAATAAATTAATGTTGCTTTTACGTTTTAGAAATATGTATTATCTAAGGTTATTTGACATAAAATAAAATTAAAAAAAGTATTTTTTTTGATGATAATTCTCAACCATGTAGACAATTGACGTGCCCAACGGTTTTATAATTTCCACGATTGTATCTATTTTATTATTTTTTGGGTTTTAGTACATTTATCTTGCAATTGCAATGTATGTTTAACATAAAACCGTTAAACTTAAAAAGTTTTTTACCTATTTTTATTTTATCTAAGTTACACCAATAGAATATACACTGCCTTAAATCTAAATTAAAACAAATTACACTATCATGCACAATGTTATTCCATTAACTGGTATAAACTACATGCTAATTAAATAATCACGAACATTAATCAATTAATTTACTAAATAAAACTATAAATAAAATAAGAAATTTAAAAAAAAATCTTCTCTTGCCACAGACAAAGTACCTACCTATATTTATGGTAAGTGTCTACTTACTTTTAAGTACTACAATTGCAGAGAAGATTTAACTCATTCTTTATTCCGACAAAATAACCGGGAAAACATGACAATTAAAATACCTTAATATCTTCGTTTCGTAATATTGGTTAAGTATTCAGGGCCTGAGCAACTCGCGTGCATATTTGCGAGGACATAGAATATTTGTTATACAGAAGTCAATGTTATGTATAGGCATAAAATTCACTCTCATAGTCCTTTTTTTTAGTTGGAGTAAATCGCCGGATTCCCATCCGCGAGGACGTTGAACCGCATTAAAACCAACCACCCACACCAGTTGGCAGTAGCATCAGTTGTCTCATTAAGAGAATTGTAAATTTGCTTTTTTCATTTTATATTTGGTTCTTTGTGTGTGTAGAATAACTTTCTTTTTTCTTTCTTTCATCGCATTTCCAAAAAGGAGAAGATATTCAATTCGTTTGTATGATACTCACAAAAACGACAAGATATAAAAAAATCGTCTGAATTTACCGGCATTTCCTGGCTTATCATCACAGGTATCACTAGTACTAAGGGGTGAGCGATCTAACGTTTGCATTTTGAACTACTGTATGTTTAGAGAATGACAGCTCAATGGGACGCTAGACGCTTCAACAAAATTGGGAAATATTGAAAAGTTACTTTCAAAGTGGTTTGTGGGTTTTGGTCCGGCGGCATCATTGGGCCATTTTTCTTCGAGCCGCCGTTACGGTCATTGGCGAGCGTTAGCGTGCCATGCTCAACGAATTTTTGTTTCCAAAAGTTGAAGAGTATGACATGGACGACATTTGGTTTCAACAGGATGGCACAACATGCCACACAGCCAACATGACAGTTGAAAAATGAAAAAATGCAAACTTTATATGGCCCACCCAGTCGTCATTTTACGAGAGCTCTTTTTATATCCTGTATATAAAATTGCGAAAAGTTTTATTTTCTTTATTGCCTCGTAGACGAGCTAACGGGCCATCTGATCGTAAGCAGTTACCGTTGCTCATGGACCTTTGCATTGCCAGAAGACTTTGCGGGGTCGCTACCTACGGCCTAGCCTTAAGGACTCTCTTCAAGCTTCGTTTGAAGCAGTGCTGTAATTTTGACGTGACAACGTCTTATAAATTGGTTTGCCGGGTGACACTTCACTTCACTGCGTTACGCTCCGCTCACGTTATGCGCTCACAATGAGAGCGAGTGAGAGGCACGCTTGCCTTTTACTTTTTATGTCTGTCTCTCTCGCTCTTAGGCGGGCTAACCATGCCTGAGTCGCTGTCACGTAAAACTTTCGCCCGTATACTGACTTTACAGGCAACCAATTTTTTTACTTCTGTTAAGCATTTGTTGTGAGACAATGGCTCTCGCCGCAATCTCAATGGTTGTAACTTTTATTCGTACATTCTTGAGCAACTTTTTCAATTTGATGCTTTATTTGATGTTCAGGGCTGGTGTATTGAAACTTTAATATTTTATTAAATTTTCCTTGTTTTTAGGATGTAAATGAAAAATGTTTGCGATTTCAAAGGTATTTGCATTGCGTAGTAATCAAGAATATGAGTGAATGTTTGGGGATTGAAACATTAGGAAAATAAATATACATCTACACACTATATTATGTAGTTTTTATGTGTACGAGTATACTACACCAGTTGACCCTCGCGACTTTATTTGTGCTGAAAAGGGAGACAGTTCTTATCACAATTTTTTGGGTAATTTTATACACGGGAAGTTCTATATTTTTTTCTTCGATATATCCTATCCAACACTGAAGTCATTTCAGTGTGATCAAAATCGGTTCGCATTACTCGTGTACAAATATAAGATGAAAATTTAAAGTCGAATTAAGAAACTTCCTTTTTTGAATTTAGTTCCTAAATGCACATTTTTATTACATACTAGCTGGCCCGCGCAACTTCGTCTGCGTCACAAAAAAAATCCCGGGTATTTTCTCACCGTTTAAACCTTCCCTGGACTTCTACGAATATTTCAAGATTAAAATAAGCCAAATCGGTTCAGTCGTTCTCGAGTTTTAGCGAGATTAACGAACAGCATTCATTTTTATATATAAGATCAAGATTTCAAATAACATCCAAGCTTTGAACCCGATACCTCCCGCACAGCTTTCCAACCACGCAGCCATAACAAAAAACGCGTAGTCCAATTCATTTTATACCGAAACTTTGTTCATTGTTTTTCTTAACTTCACTTACTGTTATTCTTAACTACAGTTAGTTTAACCGCTTCAATGGTAATAAAGTTGCCACACCCTAAAGTTGGCTTGTTTTCATGTTATCATAGAATTAAAATTCGTAGAGTGGGTTTTCGGAGGTCGAAACTTCACCTGCGTCGACGGTGGAATATTATTGGAACGAAGTTCCTTATGGCGCGTTGTGAAAGGGGGCTAGACGGAAAAAAATCTTACGAAAAGTTGTCACGACACTTTTTTTGTTTTAGATGATTATCGCTAGATGGAGCTGTAATCAAAATCTTTTAAAACACGTTACTTATCGCGCGTTACGTTAGGAAAAACAATTATAAGATATATTTTAATCGAAAAGAACTTCGTTCTATTCGGGTGTCCCGTGACACCTCTCAAGTTTTTTTTATTTCACAAAAATTGTATTATTAAAGATTGCCAGGCGGAAGCGTTCTGGGTAGACCTTCCACAAGATGGTGCGATCTGGTTTGGATCGCGGGAGGAAGATGTGGATAGCGCAGGACCGATCGTTGTGGCGAGGTTTGGGGGAGGCCTATGTACAGCAGTGGACGTCTTCAGGCTGATGATGATGATGAAATACTTGGTATGACAATGATGCCATTAAATGGCATGACATGTTTTTGAGTGTAGGTACAGTCAAAAACTTTTTGTGTTGGTGATTCCGTGAAAGGGTGATGCCAGCGACTGCTGGTTTGATGTCCAGAGGGCGGCGCAAAATGAAATGAAATACTTTATTTTCAACATTGATGACGTACTCATTCTTGTTGACGTCGAAAGTTAAAAGCTACCAAAGCGATGGCAAAGAATGCCGTAGTGCGTAACGTCTCGTGCCGTCCCGCATAACTCCGTGCTGGGCTCTGATCTCAACCTGGGTTCGGACTCGTTTATTTTAAAATAAAAAATAATATTTTTGTTTACAATTATAATGTAAGTTTATTTTTGGCTTGTGGGCAGACGAGCTCACGGGCCATCTGATGGTAAGCAGTTACTGTTGCTCATAGACCTCTGCACTGTCAGGGGACACTGTTGGGCCGCTACCTACGGTCTACCTTTAAAAACTTTCTTCAAGCCTCGTTTGAAGAAGGACAAGTCATAGCGCTCAATAATATTATTATTTCAATCAATAAAGATTTCTTAGTAGTAAATTATTCTCCCCCAAAAATGTGTAAATATGTATTTGTTATTCTATGACAGTATTTGTCACGGTGTTGTTGCACTGGAGTATACATAAATAAGTTGATAATTTACGGCGAAACTTCCTTGAGGACGAGATTTATATCTGTTTTGTTTATTTCGTTTGTGACAGAAAAATATTTGACACGTTTATTTAGTATTGAAAAATAAAGTCTGTTTTGTCGTGGTATGTCGTTAAATGGCAAAGCATTTTTACATTAAATTGCATTGGATGTAACTATGTGTTTTACTTATTTTACAATTAATTTGACAAAGATCCTGATTTCCGATTATTATTATAATCCTACTAATATCCTGGGAAGCACAGACAATTTTTAGACCCTGAGAAAGAACATAGGCTACATTTTACTCCGACGAAGTTCCCGGTTTTCGATATATAAATAATTAAACATTTTTAAGTTGCGTTTACGAAGACTTTATTTCTTTGGTTAAAATATTATAGTTGGAAGTTTATAATCATCAACTGACCTTCAATATATACCATCATTGACAAATCACCCCGTATCCTTTTTGGAACGAAGTTCCTTATCGCGCGTTATCGAAAGGGGGCTAGACGGGAAAAAAACATACGAAAAGTTGTCACGACACTTTTTTTGTTTTAGATGATTATCGCTAGATGGCTCTGTGATTAAAATCTTTTGAAACATGTTCCTTATTTTTGTTTTAGATGAGTATCGCTAGATGGCGCTGTGATCAAAATCTTTTGAAACATGTTCCTTATCGCGCGTTACGAAAGGAAATATTTTTTATAAGATATCTTTTAATCGAAAGGAACTTCGTTCTATTCGGGTGTCCCACCTCTCAAGTTTTTTTTGAGTTGGAGGAAATCGCGGGATATGTGGATCGCATTAAAACATCCAACCGCTCACACTCATCGTCCGAACCCCGGCAGGATGGCGCAACGCATTACGCACTCGGCACTCCTGTATACTTGGCATATATAAACCATTTCGGTTCGTTTCGCAGGCGAGAGAAATATTTAAAATTTGAGTATGAAGTCAATAAGTGTGGCGACTAATAATAACACGCGAGATCCTGAATCGCGGTTCCGACATTTACAGAAATCTTCGCATATATACGACATCTGAAATCTACTACAGTGAGCTTCGGCCTGACCGGGTATACACTACCACACCCGGTCGGAGATCTCCCTTTGGCCATAAGTCCACTGTATCCACAATAAGTATTAGTTCAAAAGCGATTAGTAATAGTTTTTACGTTTGTGTCTTAAAATAAAAAAAATAAAATAAATATTGATTATTTTAGAGAGCTGTTTAATTTCAAAATGTCGTTTGTGAGTGATAAATTTACTATTACTAGGGAACTGTTTCTACATAGAATTATATTATTGGAACGAAGTTCCTTATCGCGCGTTATCGAAAGGGGTTAGACAGAAAAAAATCTTACGAAAAGTTGTCACGACACTTTTTTTTGTTTACGATGATTAACGCTAGATGGTGCTGTGATGAAAATCTTTTAAAACATGTTTCTTATCGCGCGTTATGAAAGGAATTTTTTTTATAAGATATCTTTTAATCGTAAGAAACTTCGTTCTATTCGGGTGTCCCATGTTACCTCTCAAGTTTTGTTTTAGATGTGTGGATGAAAATACTACAGTTTATCTAAAGTAAAGATCCAAATATAAATTTAAAATAGATATTTATAAATATTTTGTTTTTCATATGACTTTCATCGCCACTAATATAGAAGATAGTTATGTTCACATAAATCACATCAAAATCAGAACTATTGATGTATGTTCCATGACATATCTCCTTCAAGCTAGACAGTTCAACTACTAGTGATGGGACACTGACATTATCGATAAATAAAATTGATTTTGACAAGTAAGGGGTGGGCCATATAAAGTTTGCATTTTCCAAAAGTTCGACTGTCATGTTGGCTGTGTGGCATGTTGCGCCATCCCGTTGAAACCAAATTTCGTCCATGTCATAGTCTTCAACTTTTGGAACCAAAAATTCGTTGAGCATGGCATGGTAACGCTCGCCATTGACCGTAACGGCGGCTCCTTGCTCATTTTCGAATGATGCCGCCGAACCAAAACCCACACCAAACCGTAACTCTTTGTGGGTGCATTGGCTTCTCAATGGTGACGTGTGGATTTTCCGACCCCCAAATGCGACAATTTTGCTTATTGACATAGCCTCCGAGGTGAAAATGGGCTTCATCTGAAAAGACGATTTTTCGGTAAAAATGCTCATCTTGCGAACCGAAATCGTCCCATTTCATAAATGTCAAACCTTTAACTAAATTATGAACACAAATTGAATGACATTTGAGCTGTCATTCTCTAAATAAACAGTAGTTCAAAATGCAAACGTTAGATTGCCCACCCTATATTATAAATGACTAGTGGACCCGTACAAAACATAGACGAATTAATTTATATAATTAATCATCAAAAATTACTTCGAGAGGCTCACGAGCGACGGTAACTGCTTACCATCAGGTGGGCCGTAAGCTCGTTTAACTATAAAATAAATTTCTTTGCTGGAAGATGTGTCCCTTTTCTGTTTAGATGGTAGTTTGGGATTGTTGACTTTAAAATATTTTTCTTTGTAACTTGTGTTAGTTTTAACCTTGAGATTTTCCAATATTGCATGTTTTTTGTATTTGATTGTTTTTAGTAAATATTCCACACTATTGCATTTTTATATCGATATTTCGATTCAACTTATTTGTTACATCACTACTCTCAAATGCATTGGCTAGCATCCAAGCGAGGTATTAGGGTCTTTTACTAACATATAGCTCAGTTTCCGTTAAAATTACTAAAAAGATCAATGGCTTCAGTATTTTTAAACGAGTGCATAAAATTTCAGTGACGTCAAAATAATATATCGTTATCATCACTATCAAGAAACTTAAATGGAAATGGACAGGCCATGTCATCAGAGGAGGTGACAAGTGGACTAAAATTATAACTCATTGGTTCGTAAAACACAACAAAAGAAAACGAGGAAGACCATCTCGACGTTGGGTGGATGAAATCGTAGCCACAGCAGGCAGCACATGGACTAGAATTGCTATGGATAGGAAAAAATGGAGCCATCTTGAGGAGGCCTTTGACAAAGTGAGCACACAGGCAACGAATTAAATTAACTGTAAATTTCTTTTAAATAAAAAAAAAAAAAATAATAATACCTACTTATTTATATTTTATTTTGTAAATTGTCTGAATAAAGGCTGTTATTATTATAATCATCACTATAGACGTCCACTGCTGGATATAGGTCTCCCCCAAACCTCGCCACAACGACCTGTCCTGCGCTATCTGCATCCAGTGACTTCTCGCGATCCTGACTAGGTCGTCTGTCCATGTTGTGGGAGGTTTGCCCACGATACACCTACCTCTTTTTACTTATCGAACCCATCAGCCACCCCCTCTGCGCACAATGTTCTCTACCAATTGTCACTTCAAACACAATTTCTTAGGCGACTTTTTTCCTTCTGCAGATGTTCTCATTTCAGACTTGATCACGCAAAGAAACACCCAGCATAGCCCTCTCTATTGCTCATTAATGCTACTGCAATGTCAGGGGTCACTGCCGCTACATACCTTTGAAAACTCTCTTTAAGCCTCTAGCTACGCTGTGTTTGTAATTTCACTGAAGACAATGCAGACAAGACAATGCTTCGTGCACGTTGGCTCACCAACGTCCCACATACGTAAAAGAACCCATCTGAACGGTGAGTTTTTATGCATTGGCTGGCATTGCAGTAGTTGGCCGAACGTCGTGGAAGTCAAGCGAGTAATGAGAATTGGTTCAACGCGTGACAGTCACTCGATAATCTAATATGTAGAAGCCATATATTCGCTGTATACAGCTCATTTGAAAGCATTATTATTCTAAATCCACGCGTCAGAAACACATCAGAATGCTATATTAACACAGCTTGTCAATTTGTCGGGTATGGAGCGGCGACACTGCGCGACACCGCCGTGACACGACACTCGACACTCGAGGTTTGTTCTGATTCACACTTGATTGTGCGGTTTCATGTTAGGGTTGGCATGTACGGAGTTTTATGTTTAATATTTTGTAAGTTTTATGACGGTTTACTAAATAGTATAGGCATATAGGACTTTCACAACTATAAAACCGTGTTTAAAACCCGTTTAAGGCTGCGTTTCCACCAGAGATGTGCGATGGAAATGTGTCGTGCGAGGATGTCTAGCAGTGCTGTGAAAATGTGTGGGTGTTTCCACCAAAGCTGTGCGATGATAATGTGCCTCCGAGAATGTGTAGCGGAGCTGTGGAAATGCGCATTTATGTGTGGCGCGAGGATGCGTGAGGTACAGTATGCGCAAACCTCGCAACACATCTTTCTCAACACACATTCCTCGCACACTTCCCTCGTACACATCCCGCGCTTGTTTTGTATGCACAAAAATCTAGCTCCGCTGAGCCGTTTCCACCAGAGCTGTGCTGACCGAGGCAAGGTAAAGGAAGCGATCCTATTGGTTCTTTACAAACACATCCCTCGCTATGCATCCTCGCACATCTCTGGTGGAAACGCAGCCTAATAGTGTTGAAAGTGATGTAGATAACCGCGAGTATTTAAAGAAATTTATACAGGACCTAAGATTCTGCATTAGGAAGATGAAAATGTCGAGATCTTAGGTACTGTTAAGTTTTTTTTATTGCGAGGTCGGTAAACAAGCTGACGGTCCACCTGATGGTAAACAATTACCAGATGGTAAGTGTTCTTAAGTGACTTTTTAACGAGGTTTAAAAAAAATAAGCACTGTATAAGTAGGTGATAGATAACGGCCCCTCGATGCCTGTATGCATTGTAGAGGTTCATGAGCGACGGTATCCACTTACCATCAGATGGGCTGTAAGTTCGTTTGTCCATCTTGCAATTTAAAAAAGTTATAAACTTATTCAGACACTCGCGGAATATTATTATTACTATTATCAAGTATGTGGAGTGTGCTAAACACAACAGTCACTAAGGGTTCATGCTCAGAGAGTCTTGTAGATACAGTGAGTGTGATGTGTCGTGATGTGAGTTCGAGTTCCAGTGGTACGACCCAAAAGCGAACGAGAAAGAGGGTAGACAGATTTGTTTGCTCTTAAATCGACCCGCAGTATCCAGTCTTCTCGTGATCATGACGTTTGCAACAACGTTGAAATATCGAGACAACGCAATTAATTAAATATCGTAGTAAGAACCCGTTGAAAATGCATGAAAGTATTTAAAAAAGTTGTTCAAAAACTTACCAGCATAAACATTTTTTATTAATGTTTTCCTTAAATATCAGTATGAAATGAACTAACATCTAAGTAATGTATAACGTCCTTCTGTACCTAATATTTGTACCACTAAGTACGGAAATTAACAAGTTACACCCATCTAGTTCCTCACTCTAGAGCCCTGATTATGTGTAGTTTTCAATACATTCAAAACAAACAGAATATTAAATAAAATTTAAATAAATATTAATATCAAGGCAGCCCTACAAACAGCAAAGCAATAACTGCTGGCTTCAGCAATAAGTGTCAACTTCATCGTTCAATTAAATAAAATATTTGATGTTTAAACAAGTAGAATATACGCAGAATATACTTTAATTTACTATTCATTACATTATACAAATTTGATTCATTTCATAGGTGATTTAATATGTTACTTTCATGCATTTTCAACTACCCAAAAGCGAACGAGAAAGAAGGTAGACAGATTTGTTTGCTCTTAAATCGACCCACAGTTTCCAGTCTTCTGGTGATCACGACGTTTGCAACAACGTTGAAATATCAAGACAATACAATTAATTAAATATCGTGGAAAGAACCCGTTGAAAATGCATGAAAGTATTATAGAAAACTGCGAGTGTCTGAATAAGTTTATTTAATACTAGCTGCCCCGCGCAACTTCGTCTGCGCCAATCTCAATTAAATGTCAACTATTCGATTTTTTTCTCGCTGTAAATACCATCCTTGAACTTCATCGAGAATTTAAAAGTTACTCCTTATAACATAAACTATCAGTCATTGAAAGTCAGCCCGTCCGAATCGGTCTAGCCATTCCAGAGATTAGCCAGACAGACAGTGGCCACCTTCCAGCTCCATCATCAGACCTTGACATTCATCCTCTACGCAAAGAACTCATAAAGACGCTTCATTAGAGTCTAAACGCGATGAGGTTATCTTGCTTATTGACAGAGTTCTCATAGCCATCTTCCAGCTCCATCATCAGACCTTGACATTCATCCTCTACGCAAAGATCTAATCAGGACGCTTCATTAGAGCCTGAACACGATGAGGTTATCTTGCTTAATGACGGAGTTCCCATAGCCACCTATCAGCTCCATCATCAGACCTTGACATTCATTCTCTACGCAAAGATCTCATCAGGACGCTTCATTAGAGCCTGAACACGATGAGGTTATCTTGCTTAATGACGGAGTTCCCATAGCCACCTACCAGCTCCATCATCAGACCTTGACATTCATTCTCTACGCAAAGATCTCATCAGGACGCTTCATTAGAGCCTGAACACTAAACACGATGAGGTTATCTTTCTTAATGACGGAGTTCCCATAGCCACCTTCCAGCTCCATCATCAGACCTTGACATTCATCCTCTACACAAAGACCTCATCAGGACGCTTCAGTAGAGCCTGAACACGATGAGGTTATCTTGCTTAATGATGGAGTTCCCGTAGCCACCTTCCAGCTCCATCATCAGACCTTGACATCCATGCTCTACGCAAAGAACTCATCAAGACGCTTCATTAGAGCCTAAACACGATGAGGTTATCTTTCTTAATGACGGAGTTCCCATAGCCACCTTCCAGCTCCATCATCAGACCTTGACATTCATCCTCTATGCAAAGAACTCATCAAAACACTTCATTAGAGCCTAAACACGATGAGGTTATCTTGCTTAATTACGGAGTTCCCATAGCCACCTTCCAGCTCCATCATCAGACCTTGACATCCATGCTCTACGCAAAGAACTCATCAAGACGCTTCATTAGAGCCTAAACACGATGAGGTTATCTTGCTTAATGACGGAGTTCCCATAGCCACCTTCCAGCTCCATCATCAGACCTTGACATTCATCCTCTACACAAAGATCTCATCAGGACGCTTCAGTAGAGCCTAAACATGATTGGCTGGGTCGATTTGGATGGGACTTTCAATGGCCGAGCTTATGTAATAAAGACTAACTTTTTTTTTTCTTCAGTTGTAGGAAATCACCGGATATGTGGGAGTTGAACCGCACTAAAACCTCCAACCGCTCACACTCATCGTCCAAACCCCGGCTGAGGCCAGAACCTAGCACGGGATTTGTAGGGACGGCGCGACGCGTTACGCGCTCGGCACTCTTTCCAGTCGAAATACGAATTACTCAATATCACTGGTTCCGCCGGCCACTTTAGTCAGAGCTCCAGTTGCGACGATTCACTATATAAATTGGAGATCTCTTTATGTTGGAAAGAAAACGTAATACCCATCGACGTTATTTCGCTTATAACTTTTTTAATACTGAACCGATTTTGATAAAACAACGACTAAATGTTAAGTGAGACTTGCCATAATACATTACAAAAAACCCCAACTAAATTGGTTCAGCCGGTTCGGAGATTAGCGTGCACAAAGATACAGACAAACAGACAAACAGACAAACAGATAAACAGACAAACAGACAAAAAAAAATCTAATTGCATTTTTGGCATCAGAATCGATAACCAAACACCCCCTGCTAGTTTTTTTTTTGATATTTTCAATGTACAGAATTGACCTCTCTACGATTTTATTATAAGTACTAGCTGACCCGCGCAACTTCGTCTGCGTTACAAAGGGGTTCGAACAGTACTCGCAACGCCGTCGAGTTATTATTTTAGTGGCTCGCTGTTGCACCCACATATTCATTGCGTTTTTATACTCGTAATAACTTCTAAACGAAAAGTCCGATTGGAATAAAACAAAAAGTTATTTACTTCTACATTAATACTCTTGATAACATAATACTTAATTTGGATAAGGGTTAATATAACGATACTCATTTAATGTTAAATTCAAACTTGGGACGAAATATTATTTTGCTAAACATAAAAGCGGTTATTGTGACTAAACTATGATAGTTAGATATATGCTCTCGCAGACTTTTTTGTTGGTCTTACAAAGACCTAAAAACCCGTAGTACATCATTTTGTTCTATTGTCAGTAGTTTTTGCAGCGTACGCATAAATAAGTTTTCGATTATTCGCTTTGTGTTACATATTCGATATTTTCATACGGATCCCAATTTTTTTTGAAAATAAAATATAGCCTATAACCTTCCTCGATAAATGGACTTTCCAACAGTGAAAGAATTTTTGAAATCGGACACGTAGATCCTGAGATTAGCGCGTTCAAACAAACAAACAAACTCTTTATAATATTAATAAGTATAGATGAGAAGAATGCATGATATAAATAAGGCCGATGCCTCATCCCATTTTTTTTTAGTTGAAGAATATGTGGAAGTTGAACCGCACTAAAACCTCCAACCGCTTACACTCAGGGCCTGAGCCCCGGCTGAAGACAGCGCCCAGCACGGGATTATGCGAAGAGAGGCGACGCGTTTCCCGTCGTGAAAGGCTCAACCCGAAAGAATTTCCGCCTCAATGGTGTGCCTGTTCAGATGACTTTAAGGCAGCAGTTACACAACTTCGGAGATAGGTTCAGAAGAAGCATTATTTGGACACCGACGTTCAGCTTGATGGTATGCACTGGAAGTACACTTGCTGATAGAGAGTTCAGAAATTTTACAGAATAATGTGTCATCTTGCATACCGGCAGTGTTTATAGAGGTGAAGTGCACTTCATTCCTCTCAATTTCGGAGAGAATGCATTCGTTAATTGTTACATCCTTATCACTTATGGGCGTCAAAATACCCGCTCACACACCCAAGAATTCTGCTGATGTTGTATTACACACAGTGCCAGGTACGGTGGGACCTTGCACCGGTTTCGAGTCGTCCGCGGTGTTCCATATGGGACGGTCCGCGACCTCTCCTCTGGAATATCGGGTACGACTAAGTACTGAGAGGCACTCTCCTCTCGGAACTTAGCGTTATTTGTTACGCAGACGACACGTTGGTTGTAGCCCAGGGGGATGACTACAGAGAGTGCACGTCTTGCCACAGCGGGTGTGGTATAATTTGGAGGTTGGGCCTCGATGTGGCGCTAAATAAACCCCAGGCCCTATGGTTCCACGGGTCTGGGGCGTCGCCACCGGGCGATGCCTACATTATAGTTGGAGTTATTCGGATCGGGGTCGGGGTGCTTAAGTACCTCGACCGGCTCGACTTCTGCGAGTCCACATCTCGGAAGAGAGCGGCAGGGCGTGGGAAACTGAGTTCTTTTCTCCACGCAGGAATCCGCCGTCATCGATCAGGGCGCTGGAACTGCAATTTCGCTAGGAATGACCCTGAGAGCCGGTGGCTGCCGGTTCGGTGTTCGGGGGCGGCGCGAAGGAAAATTTATGCCGTAGTGCATAATGTGTCGTGCCGTCCCGCATTACCCCGTGCTAGGGTCTGGTTCAGCCAGGATTCAAACGCTGAGTGTGAGCGATTGGAGCTTTTAGTGCGGTTTAAGTACCACATATCCCAAGCGCAGCGCCACGATTTCCAGCGTTTAAAAAAAAAGTACACAGTTAGTTTGTTTAAGCTGGATACAACTCTACCGACAGACTCAGAAGAACCACCTGTCCACCTCTCTCCTCGCCAAGATTTAGAAAGAGAACGGAGTATTCTAGTGTACTTGTATTACCGCTGGTCCGAGCTCTTATATAACACATTCACATTTGAACTTTTTCGATTTTTTTATATAAAAGGGCTATGTGTGAGTATAAAAATTAGCCAGTTCCTACATCCCACTTAAGTTTAATAAATACATTTATTTATTTGTCTTGCTAATCTCTGAAACGAATTAACTATACAATTTTTAAGAACAAAATGCCTAACGCCATCTATTACAATCGAAAAACACCACGTCGCCCACAATGCAATGACATAATCATATTATTTATATCGAAAAAGTGCTTCTAGACGTAATTCGATATAATTCTCATAGATGGCGTTGCTTTAAAATCGTCATTAAAATTGAAAATATCATTTTTTTTGGAGTTTAGCTTTAAGCCATAAATCTCCGTATTCTGAAGTGCGACAGAATGATTGACATATTAGTTGGTTGTCAATTGTCAAATTGCAAATTGACTCGTTGACGTTAGGAACACACCTAAATTGCTTAGACAACAGTGAGTGATTATAATTTAATATGAACTTTATTGAACAACAATAAAGTTCAAATTGACTCTACATATTATTTAGAAAACGTTTGTATGGGAAATAGAAAAGGGCTGTTTTTAGGGTTTTCCCAGAAATTATTCCATTTTTTCTCGCCTTTTAAACCTTCCCTGAACTTCCACGAATATTTTAAGACTAAAATTAGCCGAATCGGTTCAGCCGTTCTCGAGTTTTAGCGAGACTAACGAACAGCAATTCATTTTTATATATATAGATAGATATTATTTCTCCATACTACAGCGCTTATGACATCTTATTCTTCAGATTTTATTGCGGTTCTAATTCTATATGCGTAATTCTCAGCTGGAATTCATAGTTTGTCCTCTTATTAAGAAAGCCGAGACCTTCAAAAGACGCAGAAAGTGTATGATAGTTTCACATAGTACATACTTGTGTACCATAAACTTGTTGTAACAATAATAAACAAATTTCAGAAGGCGGTCGTTCTTAACACGGCACGTATTGTGAGGAGGTTCCTCTCTCTTGAGCCCTGACCACTGATGGCTTGAGTCGTAGATCCCGTCTCCAGTGGCCCTCTGTTTTTTATATTGTATTTTAAATTTATTTTTTTGTGATTTTTTTTTTTAAATATAATGTAAAAAATGAGCAAATAAATGAATATGGGAGAACAAATTTAGCTATCAAACTCTATAGTGAAACTGATAACAATCTACGTTAACATTACTAATTATCCAAACAAATAGTTTTAATCTATTAAACTCATGATATCAAAAAAATAATTTCGCCCACAAATCTTGTACGACCCGAACGAGCATGACGTTTAATTCTTCATCCATAATTCAGGGCATATTCTTCAAAATTCGTTTTTCAAATACGATCTCAGATAAGAGGGTTACAGTATTTCTGTGGGACGGAGCCTTGCGCGGTATGAACATAAATATTTCCAGAAAATTTGTCATTCCAAAGGTTACATGAATTCTTATTGCGATTTCACAGTACTAAATGCGAAACACACGGGAGGCGATTTGGGATTTGACAGCTGGTTTAAATATCTTTAAGGTTATAATTAAATAATAGGTTGCGTTAATCGTTTAACGCTCCTGAGGAGGGAAAATAGAAAGAGACAGAGAAAAGGATTTTATAGTCATTGTTACGGTTGTCGCCGCTGTGGATCCTGGCTACACAGGAGTTACATTGGTGGGACTGAGAGGTGGAAATCTATATAGTCTAATTACTTAGAGATATCTTTGCCTAAACACTTCTTCAAAATGTACGCTAAGAACAGTGGTGTTACCAAATTCAAATCAAAATCAAATCAAAAAACATTTATTCTGAGCTATTAATAAATAAAAATTCAGACTATTCTGTCAATATCTTTCAGGCACCTGATGGACTTCATAAAATGTCCAGTACAATTCGCAATGTTGCATGTAAGCTAGCCAGCTAGTTGATATAGTGTCGAACACCTGTGACACACTTTTATTTTTTTCATTTGAAGGAAATCACCGGATCTCCGCCCGTGGGAAATTTTCCTATGTGGGGGTTGAACCGCACTAAAACCTCCAACCGCTCACACTCAGCGTCCGAACCCCGGCTGAGGCCAGAACCCAGCACGGGGTTTGGAGAGACAGCGCGACGCGTTACGCGCTCGGCATTCTTTGCCGTCGCTCCGTCCCCGACCGGTGACACACTAACTAATTTTCTTACATACACATTACACTATCATTATCTTCTGTGTTTATAATCAATGCACATAATATTTACTGTAACTAATTATTTTCAATGTCAGAAACTTAAGCCTCCATTCAATAATTGTTAGAACAACACTACATAGTCAAAATTCTACCCCAAACAATCTCTATTTGTCAATACACGTAACTGTAAAGTAAACGTAATTTTGGTCGGAATTCGTCAACTAGTTTGAGAAGTACAAATATAGTTAATTTAGTTTTGAAATCGAGGTTAGATTATTGAATAATTTGTTTAGTTATGTTATTTAATTGTAGTTTTGAAATTATAATTAGTTTGGTTACTTATTCTGGGTCCTGTCTGGTTCTCTTTTAATTAGTATAATTTTTTGTTATGATACTATTTATTTTATGATTTTATTTTTATGTATTTTATTTATTTATTTAACAAAAATCCACAGCTACAATGACAATTAAATTCAACTTAAAATTATAAAACAAATAATTAGCCAATAACGGATTTACATTTTGTTTACACTGATTTTAGTCCATAAGGGTACAATGAGATAAATCAAACAAAATATTATACACAAACAGTGAAATTATGTATGTGTGTGTATATATGTATATGTGTGTGTGTATATGTGTGTGTATGTGTATGTATTTGTATGCATGAGAGTGCATATGTGCGTGCTTGCGTTTATATTCACTAAGTATCACACAATCCGTAGTAAGTCTACCCATATTCCCAGACTATATCGGCCGTGAGTTATTTAAAAATTATTAAGAACGGGTTACATACTTTCGCATCAACTACATATCATATTATATTACACATCATATTATTATTAAGAATGATTTAATTAAGACATTGAAAATGTCATACTTATTTTAGATTACTTTAGCTTACTGACACTTTTTAATTGCCATGTAATTGTCACTTGCTTGGGTTGTTAATGAACTTCAATTAAACATTTTGTTCAAGAATAACACACATCAAAATTTTGTTTATTTTCACTTTCTTTGCTTAAAGTGATAATAATGTAATTTCAATAAAGCTATTTAAGTGAGCAAACAACCCAAAAACAAAAGAACAGTGAAAAATCAATCACAAATTACATTTTAGTTGTGTTCCTGAAGCTCTATGACATGTCCCTCTATAAACGAGGTTTAAGAAAAGTCCAGTACACTGTTCCTCGATAATCTGGCGTTGAAGAGGCTAAGGTAATTAACCATCACCGTTCATTTATTGAACGTATCTAATAATATATGTATTATAAAGACGAAAGTTTGTAAGTATGGATGTATATTTTTGTTACTCTTTCACGTAAAAACTACTGAATGGATTTGAATGAAACTTTACCACAATATAGCTTGTATATTATAAAGGCGAAAGTTTATAAGTATGGATGTATGTTTGTTACTCTTTCACGTAAAAACTACTGAATGGATTTGAATGAAACTTTACCACAATATAGCTTATACATCAGAATAACACATAGGCTACAATTTTTGAAGTTTCTAATGTGAGGTCGTAAAAAAACACATTTTTTGCGGTGTAATAGTACCTACTATATTATAGACGTCGCGAACTAGACGGGTTAGACGGGACGAACCTGAAGTCCACGCGAACAAAGTCGCGGGCAAAAGCTAGTCATACAATAAAGCAACGTGAAGATACGCAATTCCACTCCGTATTTTCCGCGCCAACCCACCCTATTCGTAGGGTGTGGGTAATGGATAGCAGATCGATCTTCCAGTAATATCCATTTAAGAGTGGGGACACATCCCATCGGTCTACACCGTGTTTCAGTGACCCAACCAACTTATATTTCATTTCTATTTCGAGTTACGAGTGGGCCTCAAAATTTAGTTTGACTAGGACGATCAAATATTTCATTTAAACCCCTTGTTTGGATTTTTCTATAAGCTGATGGAAAAGTGTTTGGTGAGGACTTATTTTGGAATTTAATCATAGACTAGTAAAATATGTAATGACGGAATATTTTCAAAAAGAACCGTGATTTTGGCATATTATATGAAGAATTAAAGAGTGCAAGTTTCGTAACTTTTACAATGTCTAAATAATCTCAAAAGTGCATGCTTGACACTAATTGCACTCTATCACATACGGCTAATCAGCCAAAATCAAATAATAATTCACTCTAATAACAAAATTACCTACTATCCAAACTTATTCCATAAACAAAACAAACATGGTTTACCAAGAACCTTAATTTCATAGTCGAAACCGAACTTGTAATATCACCTTTCGCAACAAACCGAACATCCCAACGTAAACAAAAACATTTCCCGAATAAAATGATAAAAATAAACAGGAGAGCGCATCAAGCACTACATCGGTAAATCCGGCTTTCCTCGGTTTACGTTGTATCAGTCGCTTCGCATGCAAAGCGATCTAAGCCTTCACAGTTTGCGTTCAACTTCCACGCTCTATGTATGCGGGGACGGCGCGAGCGATGCCTTGCTGATGGAAAAAAATAATATAATATTTTTGGGAAATTTTAGAGTTTGATTTATATGTTTTTTTTTTAGATATGCATTTGGAAACAAAGGCAAATTAAAATTTGCTCAGGCTATCAGAGTATTATGTTTATCCCTCTTGGAGAGAAAGAAGTTAACTAACGGATAAGCAATAAGATTCTAAGGAAATATACATGTGATAATAGAGCTATTAAAGTAGATATACTATATATATAAAACTGTAAAGCTATATTAAGAATTTAAACATGTAATTTTTGCAAAAATTTTCAAAACGTTGATACCACTACCTGACACTGGCAAAGTCCTTCGTCAAAGTTGAGACTAACGCCAAAAGAAAGAAAGAAAAAGTAGATATAGTTAATAGAAGAAGATTGATTAGCTATTTACTTTTTTTCTTAAAATTTGTCTAAATTAGGATAAGGCATAGTCCAGCACAATTGTTTAGTGCAAATTAGATTACACAATATCTTTAAAGGTTTTAATCTTTCTCAAATTCCTTAATTCTAATCTACTTCAAAAAAAAACAGTATTTTTGTTAAAACCTATTCAAATACATCAACCATACACTTTTACTTTTTTTTTTTTTAATTACCTTGTTGATAACAACCTACAAATTTAATGCTCCTATGTTTTGTTGGGAGAGCACTGGCTCCCATAGCACAGTTTTTTTACTAGTTTGGGAGCCTGGGTTTGCCCTAATAATAATTGTAAAAATTGTTTCAATAAAATTTATTTCATTTCATTTCATACAAATATATATTCATAAGGCACATCTAGTAATCTGTACCTTGGATGTACCTACTATTGATCGGTTTGTATTCAAAGCAGAGTTCAACAGCGTCACGGAGTAATCATGCAATTAAACCTAGTTTAATTGTAATAGCAAGGAGCTTCGAACCTTACCTTAGGGTTGTTCATTTGAAACCATTTTGTTAAAAACTAATAAAATGAACTAATGATTCTTTAATGTGTAAGTTGTGACTTGCGACACTGCCTAATAGTATAGTCATAGTCGTGGTGGCCGAGTGGTCGAAGCGTGTCCTTCCGAAGGGGAGGTCGCAGGTTCAAATCCGGCTTGTACCTCTAAATCTAAATGTAAAAAAGATTTATGTGCAATTTTTCACAACACCACTGGCTAAAAACGGTGAAGGAAAACATCGTGAGGAAACCTGCATGTCGGAAAAGGGTTCTAAAAATCCTTTGAAGATATGTGAAGTCCACAATGGCACTGGGCAAGCGTGATGGACTATGCCTTATCCCTCTTCTGAGGAGACCTGAGCCCAACAATGGGCAGTAATTCGTTGGAACAGGTTGAGTGTACTAGTTATGAGATTATGTCCATAGTATCTGCTTCCTAACAAAGATGATATTAAGATAAACTATAAATAAGTAGAAGTCAACAACATCAAAAAATATACCATAAGACGAAAAAGCACAATCAACTACATATAAGAAACGCCATAAACAATCCGAATTTTAGAAAACAACCTTTCAAAATCAACACAGAACAAAACATTTGAAATCAAATTGATGCGTCTATTGCCCTCATTCAATTAGGAGCGAGAAGGCGAAATACTTTTGTTTGTATTACGTTGTTCTGGGCGGGAATGAGAGCCACTTTCAATGGTGTTTGATCCAATTAAATTTTCATGGAGGTCGTTTAATTTCGAAGTGGCGTGTTTTTGGCAAATTTTCTCTATTGTAATGGCTGTTGCTTTCTCTGAAATGCTGATATTAATAATTTAGATCTTCTATGATATAAAAATGAATTGTAAAATGAATATATAATGGGTGGGCCATATAAAGTTTGCATTTTCAAAAAGTTCGACTGTCATGTTGGCTGTGTGGCATGTTGCGCCATCCTGTTGAAACCAAATGTCGTCCATGTCATCTCTTCAACTTTTGGAAACAAAAATTCGTCGAGCATGGCACGGTAACGGTCACCATTGACCGTAACGGCGGCTCCTTGTTCATTTTCGAATGATGCCGCCGGACCAAAACCCACACTAAACCGTAAATCTTTGTGAGTGCATTGGCTTCTCAATGGTGACGTGTGGATTTTCCGACCCCCAGATGTGACAATTTTGCTTATTGACATAGCCTCCGAGGTGAAAATGGGCTTCATCTGAAAAGACGATTTTTCGGTAAAAATGCTCATCTTCAGCCAAATGATCTTCTGCCCATTGGGCGAACCGAAATCGTCCCATTTCGTAAATGTCAAACCTTTAACTAAATTATGAACACAAATTGAATAACATTTGAGCTGTCATTCTCTAAATAGTAGTTCAAAATGCAAATGTTAGATTGGCCCACCCATTAAAAAATCACCCTGAATACTGCACGTTAGCACGTTGCCCAGAACACTCAACCGTAAGTCGTTAGTTCGGAAGCAAATTGAATTATTGCAATCTATTTGGCCAGATCGAGCCAAAAGCGAACATAGCTGTTTCCTCGTCGTCATGCAATTTGTCTGATTGTGGCTCCAATCGTGCTCCGGCAGCCAGTGATGCCAAATGAAATCTTCATACTGAGTAACTTTGAGAACTATGTATTTTTACACGCTTTATATTAACTTGCACTGGATGTAACTGTATAAGATCGGGTAAAATCTTGCAAGCTAAATTTGAAAAAGTTGCTGGTCTTTGATTAAACTGACATTTTGCACGCAGATGTATATAGCGTAACAATGCAATAATATGACGAAATGGCGCTGATCTGATGATGGATTTGGGAGGTGATCATAGAAACTTTTGTGCCAAACAAGATAGACGCGTCGTGTTTGGGTTTTACTAGTTGCTAGCAATCTACTGCTACATGATATCCAGGATCTTAAAAGCTTGTTTTAAAAATTTTCATTAAAAAAAAATATTTGCCATGCCAACGAACCACATGATCGTAAGTGATTAACGTCGCAATAGACCTCTGTAATGTCAGGGGACACTGAAGGGTCACTCGACATAACCTTTAGGACCTCAAGTCTCGTTTGAAGAAGGACAAGTCTGCTTTGGGAACTTAGTCACGTTTTGTTAGCATGTAACGTGTAATTAGTGTTGTTAATCATTTTTTGTTAAAAATTCGTTTGTGTTTTAGTGCTCCTGTAATATTTTTGGAGGCTTTAGTGTTTCATCTTTGCAGTGAAGATGTTATCTTACAAATGATGATACCAGATTTTTGAAAATAGGTAACGCTTCGGTTCTAGGCGAGGTTTCGCTCGTAATGATTGTGGTAAAAAATGTGTTTGGTTTCAACTTCGCATCAAAAACTTCTAAAAATATGAACGTACTCTATTGTGCATGTAAATCTTTTTCTTGAATCATTATCTGTTTAAAACCCGAATTAATGTGCGTAATTAAACACATTAATTAAAAGAATTTTAGCTGATTTATATAATGTTGAAGAGTGGACTGTATGTTAAAGAAATTTGTAGATTTACGGTGTGAAGTAATATTCGCTCCTCGTCCAATAATGTGGTAGATAGCAGCACTCCACTTACCTTGTAGTCTCGTGGGAAGATGTAGAAGGTGGCAATGATGATCAAACTTATTATCGTTGTAGAATTCAATAATTATGTTTCTTCGGAACGTCCGATTATATATTTTTAGCTTTTTTTTTCGTTACGTCAAATTGTCTTCTCTATCTTCTTAAAACGAGTAGGCCACGCTTTCGTCAAGATGGCTGCGACCGGCACTTGTTACCGGCCAGTATCATGCTTCACGGAAGCGGTTGGTCGTGAAGACGTCACTCTTCTTTTATATTATATATTAGGTAGTGGAGTATCGTCGATTACTCGAACTATCCACCGTAAGTCGATCGAGAATCGAACAGTTTTGTAGCTTTAAAATACTTATTTCCACATACAGACAGCAGAAAGTCATCATATATGAGAATGCGATGTTGTAGATACTGTGATGATAACTATATCATCGAATATTTAATAAAAATATTCCATAAAACTAAATAAACATCAGTCATGTATAACTCTTAATACAGCACATTGCAGTGCAAAATAAAAAAAACATTGGGCTCGTCCGGGATTTGAACCCGGGACCTCTCGCACCCTAAGCGAAAATCATACCCCTAGACCAACGAGCCAGCTGACAAATTACTCAAAATTTACAATCAGATTACATATTTTTTTTATATTTAAATTTATTAAACCAGTTTATTGTATCTATAATCTAATTTTATTACTCCGATTATCATAGTTTATGATATTGTTGATATTTGTAATATGTATAATAATACAATTAATATGTCATGTATTTTTGTTACGTAAATATCTGATCACTATGGCTTTCATTCATTCAAAATTGATAACATTCGTGGAACTAAAGATTCTAGGAACTTGTAGGAACTTCGTACTGGATTATTGCTTATTTTGTTATCTCTTACACTAAACAAATTGTATATCCCTACTAATATAATCCTTATTGTTGTGTAATCCTTATGGGCCTTATCGATGTTATTTTAAATGTTAGTGAAATATTTTGTAAACACGCTGTTGAAATATCATAAATTAAAAAATAAATAAAAAAAATAAAAAATAATGCGAAAGTAATCTCTCTGTCGTTATATCTGTCTGTTTGTCTGTCTGTACGTCTAGCTGTCTGTTTGTTACACTTTCCTGCTTAAACCTCTCAACCGATGTTGATAAAAATTGGCACAGATAATCTTTAGACCCCGAGAAAGCGAAAAAAAAGGGATGAAGAATAAAACGGGTTTAAGAGTTCGCGCAGACAACGACGCGGGCAGCAGCTGTTAATAAATGTCTTAACTGTCGAATTGATAAGCTCACCTTCCTTTCTCACCTTCTGGGAAGTCGGTAAAAACCACATTAAGCACCCAAATGAGGCCAAAACACACTGTACTGTACTGTAACAACCCATTACTGCCCACTGCTGAGCTCAGGTCTCCTCCGAAGAGGGGTTAGGCATAGTCCACCACGCTTGCCTAATGCGGATTGGAGACTTCATATATCTTCAAAGGTTTCCTCACGATGTTTTCCTTCACTGTTTTTTAGCTAAAACACGTGATGGGAGTCTTAATAACACACCATCTCTGAAAGTGTGACTGTATGTTTTCCTACAGTTGAAACTCCAGCGATTTTTTACCGAAAAAAAACAATAAAAAAATCAATAAATAGTTAACCCTTTTCATCCCCCAGTAGAGATGAAAGACCTCATAAAATATAAAAGGGCTGAACAGAACTAGTTACAATTGTGTGTAATCGTTTGTTTTCATCGTAAATACAAGTTTCTTCTGAAAACGAAATCATTGAGGAGCGGGCCTCGTGTTTTTTATTGCTTTAAGTTTGGGGTACAATGGGATCGGACTTTTTATCAAGAATTAGTTTTTGGAATCTCATTCGACATCAACCATAATTTAAAAAAAAAAAATGAAATGTCCGTGGGGCTTTTCTCAATTCTGGCGTAATGCATGTTTCATTGTTATTTTATTGTCTCCCGCTTTGAGCGAGAAGGGAAGTCGAAACTCATGTTTTTCGTACTCCTTCTATCATCTTCTGATTAAATTCGTTGCGGGGTCCAAGACAAGTTAGCTTTCCCTCGGGTTTTCCTGGGCTTCACTGCTCAGAGTCATTACGATGGTCGCCGCTGTGGATTCTGCCTACACAGGAGTTACAGTGGTGGGAGTGAGAGGTGGGCCGATCAACCATAATTGTGTTATAGTGCCATTAATATATATGGGTAAAATTTACCTACTGGTAAAATTTCAGTTTAAGCTGTAGCATTTTCAGTGCAAATAAAGTTGCTCCTAGCTTAAAACGAGTTTTTTTGCTGTGCTGCAGCTAATACGAAGCTAATTATTTACAGTTTATTTTTTACGATTCCTTATCTTAATTTTTATAATACGTTATTTAACGACACTTTTGGTTAAATATCACAGCACATTTTTGGTTTTTCTCATTTTTCTATCAACAACATTGTATTTCAACATTCTATAAACACAGAGACGGAGGCTAACCTACTACATCATCATCATCTTCATCAACAGTCCGTAGACGACCACTGTTGGACAAAAGTCACCTTGATCTCGATCTGTCCAAACCTTCATACGCGTAAAAAACACTTTGCCCCCGTTGTGTCTCAAGCCCAATCACATTCGTCACGTAACTGGGTCACGTTGAGACAGGCTCGGAGTGTCTCAACTTGTTTACCTTCCACGTGTACCGTAGACTGGTTTATGCTCTTCGACTCTCAAGGGGCCGATACTTTATGAGCTGTGAATACGATTCAGTGTTTTTCAGGATATTCGAGCCTTCTAGTTCACTGCTAAACGAGGCCTAAATGATCCCTCCAGTAAGTGTAGGGTCTATTAGACCGCGTGTCGACCTAAGCCTTTTTGATTGTTTGATTGAAACGAGCCTTCAGCCCATCTGATGATGAGTGGTTACAGTCCCTGTACCACGGTATTAGGGGCCACTATATCTTACCTTACTTTTACATTATCTCTTAGAACTTTGTAACCTCATTATAAGAAGGAAGTCAAATGATTTTGCCCAACTCAAAAAAATAAGAAAGTAAATACAATGTAGTAAGTGAATTTTTCATCACAAAACTTAAGTAGGTGCCTACCTACTATCTACGTACTTGCTTGCTTTATTTTTTTTTTTGTTTTTTTTTTTTATTGCCATTTAGGCAGACGAGGCAACAGGCTACCTGATCGTAAGTGGTTACCGTCGCTCATGAACCTCTGCAAAGTCAGGGGACATTTGGGGGGGGTTATTTGTACAAGTGCTAAAAATACCTAGATTTCGATTCGGTAATTGATTTAATTACCATATTAATTAGTTCTAAATCATTCTGATTTCAGTATTGTATTATCGTGAACAACTGAATAAATTTAATGAAAATGCGTAATAAGATATAATATCTTCTTTACCAAGATTACGACTGACTTCCATTTTCCAATCATAATACAAACCCAGTTTATTAAATTCATACCAGATTATGTTAATGTAACCGTTTTCATAGAAAAAGTATTGTGGGTACCTACAGTGGACTCATGGCCAAAGGGAGATCTCCGACCGGGCGAGGTAGTGTATGCCCGGTTAGGCCGAAACCCACTGTAGCAGATTTCAGATGTCGTATATATACGAAGATTACTGCAAATGTCGTAACCATAATTCAGGATCTCGCGCGCGATTCAGATAGAAAACACGCAAACACACACAAATCCTGCGAAAGTCACATTTTCAAACAAGGCTTGAAGAAGTAGTAGCCCCACAGTGTCTCCTGACATTGCAGAAGTATATGAGCAACGGTAAATACTTACGATCAGGTAGCCTGTTCACTCGTCTATAGGAGACCATAAAAAAACAAAACCAAGACCCAAAAATGTTCTCATTTTCAAAATTTCTGTACTGTACTGTAACAACCCATTTGGGGATTTCACATATCTTCAAAGGATTTTTAGAACCCTTTTCCGATATGCAGGTTTCCTCACGATGTTTTCCTTCACCGTTTTTAGCCAGTGGTGTTGTGAAAAATTGCACATATTTTTTTTTCATATTAAGTTTTAGAGGTACAAGCCGGCCGGTTTTGAACCCGAGACCTCCCGTACGGAAGGCAAACGCTTCAACCACTCGGCCACCACGACTATCGAAATTTGAAAATTTCGTTCACTCTTAATGATTATAATCAAACTCTACATCCCATGACTCTATTTATAGACAATATTAAACCTATTTATAACTCCCATTAAAATACATAATTATAAAGGGATCGCGTGTCCGAGGGTAGAGTTACAATGTTTATGTAGAGGTACTCTACCACTCTACCTGGCTCTTAATAGCCGATCGTTACGGCAGATTGCAAATAGGGATGATAAACACCTCCAGTTTATCGATAGTTTTTATATCGATAGAAATTCAGAAAAAATGCTACGTTGATCGGTGGTGTAATGATTGGGTTGCCATCTAGGATTACGACTTTTAAATCATTTGTGAGTTTCAATTAAAATTTAAAAAAACTTGAGAGGTGTCATGGGACTCCCGAATAGAATGAAGTTTCTTTCGATTTAAAGATATCTTATATATTTTTTTTCCTAACGTAACGCGAGATAAGGAACGTGTTTTAAAAGATTTTGATCACAGCGCCATCTAGCGATAATCATCTAAAACAAAAATAAGGAACGTGTTTTAAAAGATTTTGATCTCAGGGCCATCTAGCGATAATCATCTAAAACAAAAAAGTGTCGTGGCAACTTTTCGTAAGATTTTTTTCCGTCTAGCCCCCTTTCGATAACGCGCGATAAGGAACTTCGTTCCAAAAAATAATATGATCACATCTAAGACGTACTACAATAATGCATGGATATTTTTACTTGTTATGTAACGCAGACAAAGTTATATCTATCAGCTAGTACCTATAATAAACAAATAGTTATGCTGAAGTTCAAGTTGGTATTTTTTTTTCACTTCTAAACGTAAAACAAATGTTTCAAACTAAAATTGACAACAAGTTTTTTACCACAAAAAACCTGATCTTATAAATCTACCTGAAAACATTGTTATTCACACCTGGAAGGCCCAAAAATACAACGGTATTGAAACATGGAAAATATTTAAATGTGCCGCCTGGGAAATAAGGGACAAGCACTAAAATATTACAAAAATAACGGGTGAAGAATATTTTCAACTGTCTGGGAAGGATTCCTCTCTTCGGCAATAAAACGGAATTTACGGCTTCAGTAATAAGTCTGATATAAAACTGATGTTATGGTCGTGCTGAAAGCTTGTCTGAGAGAATCTTTGTAGTAATGTATTTTTTTTAACAAATAATTTATTTAACTCTTGAAAATTGTAAGATTTTGGATATCATGTTTTTTTTATTGCCATGTAGACAGACGAGCCAACCGTCGCTCATGAACCTTTGTAATGCCAGGGGACATTGAGGGGTGTCGCTACCTACGATCTAACTTTAAGGACCCTCCTCAAGCCTCGTTTAAGGAGGACAAGTCATAGCGCTCTGTGAATACCGAAGAGGGGAGCTCATTCCATAGCCGGATGGTGCGTGGCAAAAAAGTGTTCCTGAAACGGACCGTGGATGAGCGCGGTAGTTCCATATAGTAAGGATGAACTTCACCTCGACGACGGGTGGTACGGTAATAGAAGGGAGATGTTGGAATCATCTCAAATAATTTCTCAGAGCACACCCTGTGTACTAGTAGAGTAATAGTTAAGACAAGTAAAACGAACCTAAACACGACAGGTCTATCTTGTTTAGTATAAGAGTATGACCACTTTCCGAATCCATCGTCAGATCAGCGCCATTTTGTCATATTATTACATTGTCACACATAAAATGGATAAGTTTTAACTCGGATACCGGAGAGTTAGTTAAATAGAATAATTCTACCCAAATTCACATACATAGGTACATAATTACACCCAGTGTAAGGCCTCTAGCACACTGCTACGCGCTACGCGTCGTAGGGCAGAAAAACGCACGTGTAGGCGTAGCAGATTTGCCACAGAAAAATATCAGAAGGCAACACACACACGAATTGTGTTAGATTAGCGTACATATTACAACAATTCTGGAATACTTTAAAACACTGTTGGACCAACTGTTTTTATTGTTTAACCTATAATTGTGTAGCTTTGAGCTTAAATAAAAAACTCAGTTACCATGAGTCTTACTTCTGTACAACGAACGTTCTGTGGCAATTTGAAATTGTCTTTTGACATTAGTCATTTCTATAAAATACTCTAAGAACCAGTTCCTTATTACAACAATTATCATACGCCTGTTTACGTTTATTTTACAGATCCGTAGTTGAAATTAGGAACTCATGTATGGACTAAGTGCAAAAACTTTACACTGCACATTTTCAAAAAATTCAAATTCATCGTTACCGTAATATTAGGTTTGACGGTTTTCTGTTAACTAATCGATAAACTAAATATAGTATAAAACTAAGGCACTAAGAAAACCCGTCGTTGAATATCTACTTTCATCAAAATTGCTAGACACATAAAATGTGTCATCTCTTTGTAAGCTCTTAATCTACAATTTCTTGATTTGACATTTATAAAGTGGTCAAGCGTGAATTATATTATTAACTAGCTTTTGCCCGCAACTTCGTTCGCGTGGACTTCAGGTTCGTCCCGTCTAGCTAAAATTATTATCAAAAATTGTAGCCTATGTGTTATTCTGATGTATAAGCTATATTGTGGTAAAGTTTCATTCAAATCCATTCAGTAGTTTTTACGTGAAAGAGTAACAAACATACATCCATACATCCATACTTACAAACTTTCGCCTTTATAATGTATATTAGATGTGGATTCTGGACAAGGATTTTTTTTTCGTTAGCCTTTAAATCTAATATTGGAAGAGTTCCTGAAAGTACATAAAAAAAAAAAAAAAAAAAAAAACATACTACATACTACACTCTTGAATACCATTTTGTGTCTATGCCATTACAATTATTTTAAAGATTTAAAGAATGATTTACGTTAAATGTAGTATTAACTTCAGGCAACCGAGCCGCATCGAGGCTGAGCCTATAAATACTGTATCAGCAGGACACGTTATACCTAAACTACTTCAAAGAATCATGTTCAAGGGTTTTTTTTTTGCATTTTGTGATACGGATCCCTAAATACGCGTCGTAGGGCGTAGCAGTGTGTTCAACTACAGTGTAGCTGTGAAAAACACTCGTGTGCAGTGTGTGCACTTCAGCTTATTTTTCGACCAATTTGTCAGATTTTCATACATACTTTACTACGCGCTACGACGCGTAGGGCGTACGCAGTGTGAGAATCGCCTAAGTTAAATAAAAGCTTGTAAAAATATGCGTCTTGTTCTGTATGTTCCATCTTTCCCGCGCTTTTCTCAAATTATTGTCATGTTTTTGTGCCGTAATTTCTGGTTTTCGGTTCATTTTGTTTTAGATGTTTGTTTTCGTATATTATGAAATAATTTTACTGACTTCTCTTAATAATGTTTGTTTAAAAGAAAATATAGAATTAAACTTATTCAGACACTCGCGGTTTTCTTACTTTCATGCATTTTTAACGGGTTCTAACCGCGATATTTAATTAATTGAGTAGTCTCGATACTTCAACGTTGTTGCAAACGTCATGATCATGGGATGTGAGTTCGAGTTCCAGTGGTACCACCCAAAAGCGAACGAGAAAGAGGGTTTTTTTTTTTTTTTTTTTTTTCAGTTGGAGGAAATAACCGGATCCCCGCCCGCCCCGCGGGCGGGGTATGTGGGAGTTGAACCGCACTAAAACCTCCAACCGCTCACACTCAGCGTCCGAACCCCGGCTGAGGCCAGAACCCAGCACGGGGTTTGGAGGGACGGCGCGACGCGTTACGCCATCGGCATGCTTTCCCGTCGCTCCGTCCCCGGACGCCGAACCGGTAGCCGCCGGCGAATACGGCCACCGGCTCTCTCGGTCGGCGGGCTTTCCGAAGCCCGCCAAGATGGGACCGCGTGTCACCCTCCCGCGGAATACCCCGCTGGGTCAGAACCAGCGTGGGTCGGGGAGCGCGGTCTACCATCCCCCGGATGCTCTAACGCTAAGGGCGTGTTGAGCGAGATACGGCACCTTCTTGGGTCCCCGCTCGCACTCACATGCGTTGGGGACCCGAAACTCTTAGGGGGCCAGAATCCGGGCGAGATCCCGGTCCCGGCCCCCTGCTCGACGGCGGCGGGTTGGCAAGTTGAGAGCGGCGTAAAGCCTCTCTCTCGCAGCCCCCGCCACCTGCTTCTGCGAGATGGTGGACTCGCAGAAGTCGAGCATCGCCTTCCAGGACTCATCGCTCTCGAGCATCGACGCCGCGACGCCCGGGAGCGACAAGTCCGGACCTATTTGTTGGACCAGGACACAGCGCTGCCTCTCCCATGCGGGGCAGCGCGCGAGCGTATGCTCCGGCGTGTCCTGGTCACATCCCACGCAATGGTGGCACCTCGCCGTCGGCTCGGCCTTGATCCGGTGCAGATACCGACCGAAACACCCGTGCCCGGTCAGCACCTGCACCATCCAGAAGGTGAGGCACCCAATCATCTAGGATCGGGCGGATCGCCTCGACGGTCCGTAGACCCCATGTGGGGTTAGCGAGACGTCGTTTCCACGCTTCTACTACGGACCGCCGAGATTGGACCTTCCTGTCGCGAACCGCTTCCCGCAGGGGACGTATCACGCCCCGGGCGCGGAGGTCGCATCGCCAGCGATAATCGCCAGCTAGCGCCTCCGCCTCCAGCTCCCAGGGCGGCGTCCCCGCCAGCGAGAAAGAGGGTAGACAGATTTGTTTGCTCTTAAATCGACCCGCAGTATCCAGTCTTCTCGTGATCATGACGTTTGCAACAACGTTGAAATATCGAGACAACTCAATTAAATAAATATCGCGGTAAGAACCCGTTAAAAATGCATGAAAGTAATATAGAATTAAGATCATGGGTAGAGTTCCCTGGCATTACAGGAATCTATGATCAGGTACGATAAGGTAGCATGTTGACTCGTTTTTCTACTTGCCAAACAACAAATATTTTTTTAAAAGGTAATCAATAAACCACTTACTAATCAAACCATTTCTAAACATAAATCGAATATCATCGATACTCCAAACCAAGATAAAGTAAATCGACAAAATTACCGGTGTTTTCCCATCCCTATCAGCGAACAAGATGGCGTTACGATAACGTTAATCAAAGGTGAGCCGCTGCCCTAACGAAGTTCATGTTAACTAAGACAGTTCGTGTTACTCCACTTATTATGAACGACATCTTAAAGTTCCAACCCTTATGTTGTGAGGTGATATTACATAAACAATTTAACTGGCGTGTATTAAAATTAATTGAATACTCTGAGGGACAATCATGGAAACATGCAAATTATGACTTTATTTTTGTTACGAGACATACATTCATAGGGCAGGACCAATCATTGTGGCATGGTTTGTGACCTATCCACAGGCTGTTGATGACGATGATAATCTAGATATCAGTGGCGAAGGCACAACTCCATTCCTGTCGGCTTCCTTTTTTGATATACGTGGGCTAACAAAGTAGCACCAGCGACTGTCAGGCAGGTTATGATAATTATATGCAAACTTAACATTGAAAGAATCTCTTATATCGAGTTCACCTGGAAATTTAGACTTCGCCACTGCTAGATATTATTATTAGTTCTAGTTCCCTGAGCATAATGACTTGTCCTTTTTTAAGGGAAGTTTGACGATCGACGGTAATTACCATCAGGTGGACCGTAATCTCGTCTACTTACAAGACAATAAAAATAAGGAACCTTAAGATGTGCACCATGTGAAATAGTTATTGAGCTATGCTTAATGCAGTTAGATGCAGATTTAGTGAGGTAATTTCTTTGTATTCATGAACCAGCATTATGTACTAAAAACTCATTCCACTGCTGGAATCAGGTCTGGTCCTCATAGAGTAATCGTAGTCCACTTCACTAGTCCAATGAGGTTTGGGGACTTCATATAAATTGATATTATCTTTGCTGATTTAGAAGTCCTCTCCAAAATATACGTTTTCTTCCGGTGTTTTCAGTCCAATTATAATAATACTTGACTTAAAACAAAATTAATTAAATCTTAATATGCTGAAAATATTAACTTCTGATAAAGTTAATGGGGTAACACTGAAAAGCCTCGGGAATACATGCAAAGTATTACACAATGTATGAAACTTCTTGCTGAATATTCTGGATCTCTTTAAACATTGGTAGGAATTAGGCGCTCTTCAATGCGGGGAGCATGTTTGTATGTGAGTACAAGTTTTAGAACAATTTTGGAAAGTACGAAGCAATTGTTTTGGATGAACCTAATTTCCGAATAAGACGTAAGTCTGTGCAACATTGTTTGCGTAACAAAATATAGAATAAATAAAATATTTGAGTTATATTTTTGGAACGAAGTACCTTATCGTTATTGAAAGGGGGCTAGACGGAAATTCTTATGAAAAACTTGTCACGAAACTTTTTTTGTTTTAGATGATTATTGCTAGATGGCGCTTTGATTAAAATATTTTATAAAACAATTCCTTATTTTGTTTTATATGATTAATACTAGATGGCGCTGTGATCAAAATATTTTATTTAAGTTATAATAATTAGTTAGTTTAAAACGTCTGTCTCTCTCTCTCTTTAGCTAAACTAACAAATTATTATAACTTAAAAAAATAAAATTTTATTACAATTCCCTCACTAATTAATCGAAAGGAACTTCGTTCCATCAGGGTGTCCCTTGACACCTCTCAAGTTTTTCTTAATACGAATAGCACTCATCATCGAAACTTTAAACCTTCTTAAAATGCAAGTTACCTCACAATATTTACCTTTTTACCAGAAGTCTAACGTCATCCAAAAGCAGCCACTTACCACCAAACGAGCCGTCCATTTATCACAAAAATAAGAGCATTTTATAAGTGTGAAACAGCAGGTGGTACTCTGTAAACGATCGGAGGAAAGCGTTCAAATCTTGGCTCCGTGCCAGCCTCTTGAAAAATGGAGGCAGTGCTCTAACTACCTTGTTCAAAAATGTTATTACACGGCTCACTTATGGTGTGCAGAGATGGTTTTCAGTGACGGTAAATCTTGATGATTGAGTATCTGTTGTTAATTTTGTTTTGATTTATACAAAATCTAGAAATTGTTATATTAACAGAACGATGCAGGAAAAGTTGCAGAATTAATAAATAACCTTAAAAGTTACGTGCCTAACTACCTACCAACGTAACCTTAACTTAATGAATACTAGTATCTTAAACTAATGAATTACCTACAACTTCAATTACATCCTGTACATAATATACTTTTCAATTACTACCATGACCAGTTATTTTTCCTCTCAGGCAAAAAACTATATAAACACAAGTAAACAATTTAAATTGAAAACTGAACTCCAAAAGAACATTATTTATTAAGCACTTATTCTCAAACATTCCCCCTACCTTTGAAAAAATCCCTTCAAAAATGAACTCCTTTACAACTGCAAGTATTTTCTTGGAGCCATTTACCAGTGCACTCGGGACATCAAAGAGGCTCCGCACTCTAGTTTAAAGCAGTTAACTGAGCAGTATTCCTTTCAATGTTCCTCGATTGTGTTCGTTGAAAGTTAACGATAATGCTTTGGGAATGATGTGGTTTTTTTTACGACTTCTCAAAAGGAGGTTATGAAGGTTGTGTTTCTTTGTGGCTTTCGTTGGGTGAATTGATTTGAATGATTATTTTTTCATATTAAAAGTGATGGTCGTTGTAAGATCCAATTAAGTATTCTTTTAAAATTTAAGTACTTTTAAACCTATGCTTAAAAAAACTAAATGAGTTTTGTGAAGATTTGTTGTTTATGTTCCCTTTTATTTATTTTTTAGATGAACCGATTACCAAAAGTACTTTTGACATAATCTCCTATGAATTTAATTAAGGTCTAACTCGTTATTTATGCTATACTTGAAATATTGAAGTTTAAAAACAGTCATAGGCTTTAACTTGGTGTTTAAAAAAGTTTGTGTTTGTGCACTAAATATCAGCGCTTTATTTGGTTAGACTATTGTGACGGCGTTATAGTTACAGTGAGAAAATTAAAATGGAGATGGACAGGACATCTTATCAGAGGAAAGGAAAAATGGGCGAAGAGAACACTGGTTTGTTAGACATAATAAAAGAAACGGGGAAGACCATCCAGACGCTGGGTGGACGAAATAAAAACCTTGGCTGGCAGGACGTGGACGAGAGTTGCTACTGACCGGCAAAAATGAAGTCAGCTGGAGGAAGCCTTTGCCAAAAATGGCACACAGACGTTAGATTAAGTTATTTTTTTTTGTTTTTGTTTAGCGTTAGTAATGTATATATGTTTGTAATCATTTTTGTCTGAATTGTCTATTTCATTTATTATTGTGACGGCGGTAGGTCGTAATGACCAAATAATATTAACTGACTGTTTGAATTCATTGAGGTCAACTTCCTAACTTACTGAACAACACATCTCTATTTAACGAATAAAATCTATGCAAGACATTGTGGGTAACTTCACTAATTTCATAAAACTTACCAATGATTACAAAAACTTGAGAGGTGTCATGGGGCACACCCGAATAGAACGAAGTTCCTTTCGATTAAAAGATATCTTATAAAAATAATTCCTTTCGTAACGCGCGATAAGGAACATGTTTCAAAAGATTTTGATCACAGTGCCATCTAGCGATAATCATCTAAAACAAAAATAAGGAACATATTACAAAAGATTTTGATCACAGCGCCATCTAGCGATAATCATCTAAAAAAAAATAAGGAACATGTTTCAAAAGATTTTGATCACAGCGCCATCTAGCGATAACCATCTAAAACAAAAAAAGTGTCGTGACAGCTTTTCGTAAGATTATTTTCCGTCTAGCCCCCTTTCGATAACGCGCGATAAGAAACTTCGTTCCAAAACTTTATCCTCAAATATAACATATCTACTAAGTACTTTAAACTTATACTAATTAATACCTTCGCAACAAAACATATTTGCTCAAACAATACGGGATAAGCGCTCAAGTTGCGTGAAGTTCCAGAGTTGCTACCGAAGTATGAAGAACATGCTTCTAATAATATCTACAAGTTTCAGAGGTTTACGCTTGATGTATTAATAATGAGATACTTGAGTTATTCCCTGGAGATTTAAGGCTTGCGATGTATTTGTAGTAGTCGTGGTGGCCGAGTGGTCGAAGCGCGTCCTTCCGAACGGGAGGTCGCGGGTTCAAATCCGGCCGACTTGTACCTATAAATCTAAATGTGAAAAAGATTTATGTGCAATTTTTCACAACACCACTGGCTAAAAACGGTGAAGGAAACCTGCATATCGGAAAAGGGTTTTAAAAATTCTTTGAAGATATGTGAAGTCCCCAATCCGCACTAGGCAAGCGTGGTGGACTATGCCTAACCCCTCTTCGGAGGAGACCTGAGCACAGCAGTGGGCAGTAATGGGTTGTTACAGTTAGTATAGGTAACTTGATAAAGTGGCCCTTTGTCTCAGGTCTACATAGCAAAGAAAAAGCATTTTGGGGCAAAAGTTTGCATTCTCTGGAAAATAACCTATCTTCCAGGGGAATTTCTTTAGAAATCTATGAGTTCTTCCAGAAATTATCCAGAACGAACAGAAACATAATTTTTCGTGTCTACATTCAAAGCATAAGCAAAATTAGTCATCTCAATATGCAATAGCGATCGTATCTTCAAATCTCTCTTTATCACACTATCCAATACTCGTAAAGGGGTCGACGATAGGAAGAGGTAAACGATTTTAAAATTTCAAAAGCTATAAAAACAGAAGTGGTCTACAATTTCAATAAACACTTGAAACGAGGAAGCAATTCAATTTTCCCGGATCATAAATAGCTTCGCAGTCGGCTTCAATGGGGATCGATGGTTGAGTTCTCTTCATGAAAAAACAAATTGATATTTTTTTTTTGTATATTCTTTTAGTTTAAAGTAATTTTTCTGTAAAATGGAGTAAAGTGGTAACTGTCTGATACCCCAGGGATGGTACCAGAAGTAGAGGCAGAAAAGCGAGGAGGTGGGAAGACGAGCTGAAAGTAACCTTAGGACCATATTGGTTAACAGTAGCGGCGGACAGAAAGCATTGGAAAGAATTGGAGGAGGCCTTTGCCTTAAGGCACAACGAGACCAGAGATATATTATAGTTAAGTAGTTAACTTGTTTGTTTAATATTTAAATTTTTTTTCTTTACTTTTGTTTGTAAAATTTATTGTAACTTATCCTCGGAAAATAAACGCTTTATTATTATCTTATATTTTTTTCTGTAACAATCCATTACTGCCCACGCCTGGGAATAGGTCTCCTCAGAACATAAGGCATAGCTACCACCACGCTTACCCAATCCGGTTCGGTGACTTTACATAGATTTCTACTAAGGGTTTTTTTAATTCTTTTCCACTATGCAGGTTTCCTCACAATGTTATTCTTTCGCCAGTTCAGCCAATGATATTGTGATAAATTGCACGTAACATTCTTCAAAATGTAGGTTCTCCCATATACACCGTATTCAGTGATTTTGCACATTATCTATCTTTCTTTTTGACGTATTGACTCAAATCCAAAAGTGACCTAAGAGGCACATACCCCACCTGCACGCATTTTGAAGTAAGGCGATTATTCTCTGTCCAAAAAAGGTATACCTTTTAGGTATACCTGCACTGTTCATTTATACAGGTATACTTTAGCGTGTATGTTGGCAAAATAAGCCAGACATGTTATAAAATTCAACTTTACCTGACGGGTATACCACTATACTTATACGTATATTGAACGTGTATGTTGAAAAGCTGTGCAGGTCATACTAACCTTAAATATACCTGAAAGGTATACCAGTGAAGGTATACCCCTGTATAACCGGCATTAGAATGTACTATTCATTTAAATTATGAATTGTAGAACATTGAATTAGTAAAGGCAACTACTGCTCTCAAAAGTAGAAAGGAATATACTACAAGCAAGCAAAAGTAGCTCTAATAACTAAGACTTAAAGAGTCAAATTCGTGTATATCTAAATGTTGAGTGTTTAAGCACACTTAGTAGCAAATGAAACTAGCTTTTATCCCTTAAGCCAAAAGAGTCAAATTCGTGTGAATGCATTTAAGCAAGTTTTACTTTAAATGGTTACTACGATATTAGATTTTCATGCGTTTAGAGATAATTTTAGTCTAATTAAGATGCGGTTAGAAGTCTATTATTACTTTATTATTAGGTTTTTTCGGGTATTTGCCCACCTCTCACTCCCACCACTGTAACTCCTGTGTAGCCAGGATCCACAGCGGCGACCATCGTAATGACTCTGAGCAGTGAAGCCCAGGAACCCGAGGGAAAGCTAACTTGTCTTGGGCCCCGCAACGAATTTAATCAGAAGATAATAGAAGGAGTAGGAAAACATGAGTTTCGACTTCCCTTCTCGCAAAGCGGGAGACAATAAAATAACATTGAAAATGCATTACGCCAGAATTGAGGAAAGCACTACGGACATTGATTTTATTAAATTGATTGGACCTATGCGGTGAGCTGTTGTACTATTTTGGATGCCAATAGTTATTATTAGGTTTATACATAATTATTTGATCTGCTCAACTTCGCTTAGATCACAAATGTACAATTCAGTAAGTGCAGAGCAATGTGCTTATTTACGACATCACATCAAAAACCGTCAAAATTATCAGTGGTTCTGTACTATATCATGCATGTATTATACCCTGACCAGATCTTTCTTTGGAATCACTCTTTACATAGATACGTTTATTTAAAATCGCATCAAAATTCGTTGCGTAGTTTTAAATATTTAAGTAAACCTAGGGATAAAGAAAGCGACTTTGCATAAAACAAAGGTAATACTACTGTCAAAATAAAAATACTTTGTATGTTACTTTCTCTGCTCAACTTCGTCTGATTCACAAAACACTTTAACTTTTGAGATGTAAGCGCAGAAACAATTATATCTACGCATCTCATACATTTGGATCTTTATCTTGAATCGCTCTTCAATACATAGTATAAAACAAAGTCGCTTTCGCTGTATGTCTGTATGTATGCTTAGATCTTTAAAACTACGCAACGGATTTTGATGCGGTTTTTTTTAATAGATAGAGTGATTCTTAAGGAAGGTTTGTATGTATAATAAATGCATAATATAGTAGAGAAACACTGATAAATTTAAAGGTTTCTAATGTGATGTCGTAAATAAGCACGTTTTTTTGCGCTTATATTGCAAACGCTGGCTGAACCCTACGAGATAGACCAAAATAACGTACTACAGTATGGTTCACCTTAAAAAGTTCAACAAAAAAGTCCGCGATGGTATATGTCTATCTCTTAGGGATAACCCAGCATAACCATTTTTATTCTTTACTAAAAAATGGTTATTTACGAAGTGATTTTAAACAATACAGCATTAATCCTTATCCAATTAAGTACCTTAAATAAATTGTGCATTTATTATAGATCAATATGCTTTTTACAGCATGTAATTTAAGTGAATATTACCGAAGATATTACAAATTTAAAATGCAGGGTCGTAGTTGTTTGCGCCGGGCGGCGCGTGCCTATATAGGCTACAATTTTTGAACCCCTTTGTAACGCAGACGAAGTTGCGCGGGTCATCTAGTTCTATATAAAAAACTCTAAACCAGTATTATATTCTTTGAATATAATATTTTATAACATATAACTTTCGCCTATTCGAAATCCACGCACGTTTGCACGATGAATGTAGATATGTGGGTCACCTTTCACCGAATATAGGAGTGACGTCACACGTGTTGAGAATGTATATGGAAATTTGAAACGAGTAGTCAGCTGGCTCGTTGGTCTAGGGGTATGATTTTCGCTTAGGGTGCGAGAGGTCCCGGGTTCAAATCCCGGACGAGCCCAATGATTTTTTAATTTAAAATATTGGCAAATTTTCTGCTTGTTTTAATTTACGTCAATGAATTAAAAGAGTTTTAGTAATCAATCTTTAATTTTTGGAAGATTTTCATTAAGTGCTACAATTTAGTAGCAAAGAATGTTAAATGTGTATATGTTATATTAACAAAGAATATATCAGAATTGTAATTATTCATTAGATCAAATTTAATAAAATACAACATTTTGGGTAAATGAATGCAAAAACTACTTTCGCTACGGTAGAGAATGCCGTATAGCGTAACGCGTCGTGCCTCTCCGTACAACCTCGTGCTGGGTTCTGGCATCAGCCGGAGTTCGGACGCTGAATGTGATCGCTTGGAGGTTTTACTTTGGTTCAACTCCCACAAATACGGCGATTTCCTCAAACTCAATAAAATCGAGATTCATTTAACAAAAATGATATCATTATTTGCCTTCATCTATCTTGTAGTTTAAAAAGCAATAATTTAATAAATCGATAACTTGTAATAAAGTCTTTGACGGTTGTTAATACAAAAAAATATTGATAATTTTATAGATAAACTCTTCTATGGCGGATTATCTTTTATCTAAACTATATTGCATTAGAACTTCATTTATTTTTTATAATATTCGAAGTTTGATAAATTTTATTATTCAAAGGCAAAGAAAAATCAAGTATTTCAAACTATGGACATGCCTACAAATTCACTATATAGTATTTTTATTACAAAAAAATGATAACGACCGACAAGCATAGTACTATCTCAAGCATAGTACAAAAACTACCAGTTAGATCATTATCAAATTTATATGAGATAATGTCCAAAGTGTTTGTTTTCTAACAAAAAAAACAATCATCGAAATCGTTTCATATAGAAAATAAATACACGCCAAAAAGCTCAACAAACCGGTAAACTTTGTCCGTTAAAAATACACATTTTAATCACAGATCCAAAAGTACTTGTTCGATCTTAAAAAAAATGAATAGGACCTAAGTTCAACCATCACCTTTCATCTGACACCAGAATCATTCAAATCGGTCCGCCCAAACTGGAGTTATCGAGAAACAAACATAAAAAAAAAAAAAAAAAAACAGAGGAATTGAGTACCTCCTCTTTTTTGGAAGTCGATTAAAAACAGAATGTTGCCTAATCGTAAAATACTAATTTACTTTTTATTTAAAGCAACATAATAATATAATAATTTTTACTGTTTTATACAGTATATCTAGTAATATTAAATCAATACGCTCAATACTTACTTTTATTATTCGAACTTTGAAGAAAGTTTCTCCGGAGATAAACTTTGATAAATACACGAAAAAATCTTTAAATCTACAACCACAGATTTTTTCTCTATAACCAGGGGGCGGCGCAATGGGAAAGAGTGCCGTGGGCGTAACGCGTCGCGCCGTCCCTCATAACCCAGTGCGGACGCTGAGTGTGAGGGTATGAGGTTTTAGTGTGGTTCAACTCCCACATACGTGGGGCGGGCGGGGATCCGGGGATTTCCTCCAACTAAAAAAAAAATCTACAACCAACTGAAGACTTAACTAACAGTAACAGCCCTTAAACATTACTAAGTGACACAGACGAAGCTGGCCAATCGTTAATAAATAAATTGATTACTCAGCGTAATTCCACAACAGCCTACAAAACGGGATGAGCCAACTTTTAACAGTTGAATATTCATGAAAATGCTGACCACACGAAAAATTCTGAACTGGACCCCGAACCGAACGGTTTTGGACCAAATCCAGGTCATCTTGCCATTGTTGCAGTTTTACAACGAAAAATACTTCGAAAATCGTGGAATACAAGACTCAACTTTTAAAATCGACGCTTTTTTGACCGAGTTCTAATACTTACAAGTTAATCTTTTTCTACAAGCTTTATGTTAACTTGCACTGGATGTAACTATGTTACTATGTAAGTTTGGGTGGAATTTTGCGAGCTTAATTTGACAAACTTTCCGGTTCATCACTTACATTATTACTAAACGGGTTCTTACCACGATTATTTTTAATTGAGAAGTCCCGATATTTCAGCACTGTTTCAAGCGTCATGATCACGGGAAGACTGAAGAACTGCGGGTAGGTCATTTAAGAGCAGACAAATCTGTCTACCCTCTTTCTCGTTCGTTTGCCGGTACCACTAGAACTCGAACTCACATTTCGACATACCACACTGACAGTATCGGCTGCCGTCTCAAAACTAGATTTTTTGGCTTTATTTTCGTCTAACACTGGATTCCACATACAGGATAGTTTGAAGCCGTCACCTCAATCGTCGGGACCTCTCAATTAAAAATAATCGTGGAAAGAACCCGTTTAGTAATAAGTAAGTGATGTGGTTATCTACAGTGTTTAAAGATATTTAAAACTTCCCGTTTACCGATTCTGTGGCTATCTTGCGACTGATGGTCATCAGATCAGCTCCATTGTTATTGCATTGTCACGCGAAATACATCTCAAAATTTCAGCTCAATCGGAAACCGGGAAGTTTGTCAAATTTAATTCGCAAGATTCCACTCGAACTTACATAGGTACATACATAGTTACATCCAGTGCAAGTTAATATAAAGCTTAACCTGCACCTGATCATAAGTGGTTACCGAGATCAACGTGCGACGGTAACCACTTACGATCACGTGGCCTTTTAGATTGTTCACCTTCAAATGGTGCTCAGAGGCTATGTTTTATCTATATATATCTAAATCTGTGGTATGCAAGCGATTGTAGGCCAGTTGCCTTTCACTACACGCTCGCAAAAAAACCGTTTCTTTGTTTCAATTCTCATACCAAGCGGCTCGTTGGTCTAGGGGTATGATTTTCGCTTAGGGTGCGAGAGGTCCCGGGTTCAAATCCCGGACGAGCCCAATGTTTTTTTTTGTTTAATACTGGACATTAGGAATAAAAGGTTGGCGCGGCTTGGACATGTGATTAGGCGAGATGATGATCACGTTAAGAGAATATTAAATTTAAAAGTTGATGTTTGTATGCGGAGCTGCTAAGAAAAGATTGATGGATTGTGTAAAAGATGATTTGAAATTTGCGGCCTGGCACAAGACTGAGGCTTATATACTAAACTAAATTTCTCGCTACTCGGCTAAAACACTAGCCTAGTCCGAACTAGGCTTTAGGCGACTCCATTTGAATGAAATAAGGAAGAGCAAAAGAGATGTATACCAGAATGATTCAACTAAGTATGGAGGTGTTTTGGAATTGATGTCTTCAAGATATATTTTTTTTCTTTATTGCCATGTAGGGATGAGCCAACGGGCCACCTGATCGTAAGTGGTTACCGTCGCTCATGAACCTCTGCAATGTCAGGGGACACTGAGGGGTCGCCTACGACCTAACTTTAAGGACTCTCCTCAAGACTATACTCATTCTTGTCTCATTCTTGACTTCAAAAACTAAAAGTTCGGACCAAAATAAATTTAGCCACCGTCCTGAGAAAAACTGGCAAGAAACTCAGCGGGCATGTCTTTTATTGTCAGTATATTTTAAAACGTATTTTTAATAATTTAATACAAGTTTCGGATAAGTTGTCCCCAACCTGCTTTAGGCTAGCCTACTGGACTATGACTGATCCCTAATGAGGAGACCTGAGCCCAACAGTGGGCAGTAACAGTTTGAGACCCAAAAGTAAATGAAATTGTTGCAGTCTCCTTGATGCCACTTTTGGACTTTATCTTCTCTGTTTTTATAGTTATCGTAACCATTCGAAAAACATAATTTTAGTAATAGTGCAGTTATTATTTATAGCTTAGATAATATAGTCATAATATCTTTATAGCCAAATAATTTATCAATTCCGTTGTAATAATATCTATGGTTGATAGATTGTAAACAGCGGCTCGTTGGTCTAGGGGTATGATTTTCGCTTAGGGTGCGAGAGGTCCCGGGTTCAAATCCCGGACGAGCCCAATGTTTTTGATATTTAAAACAGGATGTATATCGGGATATTTTTCATGAATCTTTAAGTACAAGAAAAGTCCTGAGATGGGTAACGGCCTCAATGCCCATGAGCGACAGTAACCACTTACGATCAGGTGGCCCGTTGGCTCGTTTGCCTACACGGCAACAAAAAAATATTGTAGAGGTTTGTGAGCGATGGTAACCACTTTTACCCATAATTTAATGTAACAATGTTCGTTAAGAATTTATGAGTATTAATGCATTAGTCTTTACCTAGGTAAACTGATTTTAATGATTATTTTTGTTAGGAACGAAAGCTATGGTCTAGTCTCATAAAAAATATATATTTATTGAACAAGTAAAGTTGAGTAAAGTAACGAAGCATACCAAATTGAAATAGTTGTTTTTTAAAGAAATGTGTTTAGGTCCAAAAACATTGGGCTCGTCCGGGATTTGAACCCGGGACCTCTCGCACCCTAAGCGAAAATCATACCCCTAGACCAACGAGCCGCTTGTACATACATACAAAACAAATGTATTGAAACCACAAAAAATACCTTTCACTATAACAGCTGTTATAAAGATAATACACGTGCGATATAAAATATATTTTAAAGCTACAAATTTGCTCTTCAATATAATACTTTAAGCATCAAAGTATAAGGCTTAAAATTGAATATACAACATGTTCTTCTTCAAATATATTCCCAAACAGTAAGAAAAGGCTTTGCTGTGCCTTGTCTACAGAAGCTCATGAGCAATGGTAACCATTAACTGTTAGACTGTTTGCTTGTTTACCTGCCAATGAAATCATTACCAATAACAAATTCTATTATATGATGTTGTATTTTGAGACTTATTTGCTAAATTTAAGGGTCTAATCAGGTTAGCTTACCAAGGTAAGGAGTCTGTCTCTTTTTTTAACATAGTATAAACCCTACGTAGTATAAAACAAAGTCGCTTTCTTTGTCTCTATGTATGCTTAAATCTTTAAAACTACTATTACTTTGCTTTTATTGTTTACTACTTAAAACTACTAGTTTGTACCTACTGCTGTTTTTAATAGATACAACGATTTAACTGGAAGGTTTATATGTATAACGGCGTAAATAGTGTGTTGAAGTGTAATGATGTTGTAAATAGTCGATCTTCGTTTTATTTTGTCAGGAATGACGTCACAATGTCCACTTGAACACTTGATAATCAATATTTTTGAATAAAAACTTCAGAATAACGAGTTTTAACAGTTTACTCCTTTACATCCGAGAGGTCCGTTCGCCTCGACAATAGAAACAGTAATGACTATAACAGCGGCTAAAGTCTGTATTTATAGCAAGTCTCCACTTCCAACTACCCGCACGGTGAATAGGTTGGTTTCCCTTGTTATCACCACGTCATATATAATGCATGATATAGTAGAGAAACTGATAATTTTAACGGTTTTTGATGTGGTGTCGCACATTGCATCAACTGAATTCTCCATTCGTGACGTAGATGAATGGTATGCTATAAAACATATTACTTATATACTCGTAATTGATCAAAATAAAACCACAGCTTAATATTGATAAACAGTAAAATACGAGTAAAGATCAGTTTTATATCGAAACATCATAATAATAAGGTTTTATAGTATATCGTGAGTGCCATCAATAAAAATGTTATGCCGATTCTCGGATTCACTATTAAATGCAGAATATTCAGATTGCTATAATAAAACGGATACTTTATTTAAAAGAAATATTTTTAAATACAAGCTTGTAAGATCTTGGATAGCATGTAGCAGTAGAGTGCTAGCTAATACAAGTAAAACGAGCCCAAACACGACGGGTCTATCTAGTTTAGCACAAGTGTTCCTATGACCACCTTCCGAATCCATCATCAGATCAGCGCCACTTTGTCATATTATTTGCATTGTCACGCGTTATACATCTGCATATAAAATGTCGACTCAATCAGAAACCGGGAAGTTTGTCAAATTTAGCTTGCAAGATTCCACCCGAACTTACATAGTTACATAATTACATCCAGTACAAGTTAATATGAAGCTTGTAAAAAATTTAAAACATAGCAAACGTTTTTACTCGGGTTTTGTATAGTCGTATTTCTTTGGCAGGTATAACAGGAGGCACTACGAGGTAGAAATAAAAGTACTTCGGCTTAATGTCATAAATGGCAATGTTCGACAGAGGTAGCGCTCTATAAATCCGAATATATGGACTGCTCTCTTTCTAAATACCGATGATTAAATAGAGATGAGAGATCATTATAGACTTCGGAGTACTCATAACGAAGGCAATATAAATTCTTCATTTATTTGTTGCCTCGTAGAAAGACAACCTTACGGCCTGCTGGTAATAGATGGATCTGCATGAGAAGACTGTGGACTAACCAATCTAATCTGAAATCTCGTTTAAAGATGGAAGAATATTAACGAAAAGGAAAAGTCAATAAAGTTTGACAAAAACATTGGGCTCGTCCGGGATTTGAACCCGGGACCTCTCGCACCCTAAGCGAAAATCATACCCCTAGACCAACGAGCCACTTGTACATACATACAAAACAAATGAATTGGAGTCACAAATACACCTTTCACTTATCAAATTATCGTATAGCAATAAAGATTGCCTTAATACAATGTTATAAAAGTCTTTTATACTAATATTATAATGAAGTGATGTCGTAATGTTTGTGACGGTCTATCGTTTTCAAAAATAAACTTGCTGGTCAGTATAAATATTCTACAGCTTCTTCAATTAAATACATGGGATAGCAACGAGGCTTGAGAAGAGTTCTTAAGGGTAGTCCGTGGATAGTGGCCTCGTAATGTCTTCTGGCAATGCAGAGGTCCATGAGCTACGATCAGATGGCCCGTTAGCTGGTCTGATAAAAAAAATACACCGCACGCCATTCAAGGTGCAGTACAGATTACTCAAATGACTCGGGACTTTTCTCCAATGTCAAGTGAGACGTACACACGATCCGAAAACACTATATCATATGTATCTTTTTTTTTAGAATATACATATTATTCATTTATTTTTTGGAATTTTAATTTATAATACTTTTTATTGGTGTGATTTAATTTTTTGGGTATTTTTTTCTGTTTTTCTTATTGTTATTTTCTTTTATTTCTTATTTTTATTTTCACTAACATTTGTGACGTCACTGCCAGTTGAAACTGAAAACCAGCGTTATATGTCGGTTGGGGGTGACATATAACATTAAGCTGAATTCCGACTGGTGTGTGATGAGAACTTATTTATTCCATTTTTGTTTTTTTTATTTTTCATTTCTTTAATTTTATACCTGTTTTCATCACAAATAAACGATGTCTATGTCTATCTCTAAATGATATTCTCATCTAAGATCCTGATCCGTGTCCATCAGACAAACAAGCTAACCAAAGATCGTTAAACCAGTGTTTTACTAGAAAAGGCATCACTATAAAATGGCTGAACAGAGATGGTCGACTATTACTATTTTATTGTCACGGTTTAATTTTCTGACGGTAATTTTATTTACTTTAAGACTTTTTGATGGTTCGTGTTGATTGTAAAATGATTTTATTTGTTTATTATTACTGCTACAGTGTTCGTTGTGCGTGTTTTATTAAACTGCTGGTAAAAGTAAAAACTTGAGAGGTGTCAAGGGACACCCGGGTGGAACGAAGTTCCTTTTGATTAATTAGTGATTGAATTGTAATAAAATATCTCTCTTATAGAAAGAGAGAGAGAAAATATTTTTATCACAGCGCCATCTAGCATTAATTATGTAAAACAAAATAAGGAATTGTTTTAAAATATTTTAATCACAGCGCCATCTAGCGATAATCATCTAAAACAATAAAAGTGTCGTGACAACTTTTTCATAAGAATTTCCGTCTAGCCCCCTTTCGGGGGACGGAGTGACGGGAAAGAATGCCGATGGCGTAACGCGTCGCCCCGTCCCTCATAACCCCGTGCTGGGTTCTGGCCTCAGCCGGGGTTCGGACGCTGAGTGTGAGCGGTTGGAGGTTTTAGTGAGGTTCAACTCCCACATACCCCGCCCGCGGGGCGGGCGGGGATCCGGTGATTTCCTCCAACTAAAAAAAAAAAAAAAAAAAAAAGCCCCCTTTCGATAACGCGCGTTTCAAAAATTAGTAATATTTTTGTGAAATGAAAATCGATTCCCATTTTCAACTATATCAAAAACTTTTATTCAGGTCGTCGCTCATTGACCTCTGCTTTGCCAGAAGACACTGCGGGACGGCTACCTACGGCCTACCTTTAAGGACTCTCTTCAAGCTTCAATATAAATCAATAATATAATCAATATCAACTCCATAATATAGTTAATATTTGCATGTAGCTAAAAATTTTTATTTGATTTATTTTATGTTGTAATTTTTTTAAACAATTACATATCAAACCTTCATTTCTACATATCCTGACTTAATCTACTGGGTGTAAAATTAGCCGAACCGGTTCAGTCGTTTTCGACTAACAAACGGCAATTCATTTTTAAATATTAGATCAACCCTTTACCTTTCCTGAATAAATGGACTACCCAGCAATGACATAAATTATTAAATAGCACTCAGATTAGCGCATCCAAACTCTTTAGCTTTAGCCATTCTCATGAAGACCACGTATACTCCAAGCATAAATGCTAATGGTCTCATTTGTACCCACGCTTCGTCTTACCCCACACTCGATTTATTGCCTATCTGCTTATTACCTCTTCGAGATTTATACCATTTATACCCCTCGTCATTTGTAGGAGCACGTCACAACATATTGGTGGTAATTTTTCGTGATTAGTCCTAAATTTATTGGGTGACGTAAATCAAGGTGCGGAGAAATATACGAATGATGTTTTGTTTGTATAAAGGTATATAAAAGAATATACAATGAATGGATTGGTTACAATTTCAATGATAACACAAACAAGTTACAGTTATTGGTATAAAATACATGCTAATAATAAACTTCACTGGTGATTTAAAAAAGAATAATACAAAACATAATTTATATAAAAGAAAGTCGTATTAGTTACACCACTTATAACTCAAGAACGGCAGAACAGATTTGGCTGAAAATTGGTAGGGAGCTTAAAGCCAGGAGACAGACATAGGATACTTTTTATCCCGTTCGACAGCGTTCCCGTGTGAGCTGGAAGTGGAAGTGTGTGGCTATGGGAACTCCGTCAATAAGCAAGATAATCTCATCGTGTTTAGGCTCTAATGAAGCGTCCTGATTAGATCTTTGTGTAGAGGATGAATGTCAAGGTCTGATGATGGAGCTGGAAGGTGGCTATGGGAACTGCGTCATTGAGAAAGATAACCTCATCGTGTTCAGGCTCTAATGAAGCGTCCTGGTGAGATCTTTACGTAGAGGCTAAATGTCAAGGTCTGATGATGGAGTTGGAAGGTGGCTATGGGAACTCCATCATTAAGCAAGATAACCTCATCATGTTTAGGCTCTAATGAAGCGTTTTGATGATTTCTTTGCGTAGAGGATGAATGTCAAAGTCTGATGATGAAGCTGGAAGATGGCTATGGGAACTCTGTCAATAAGCAAGATAACCTCATCGTGTTTAGGCTCTAATGAAGCGTATTGATGATTTCTTTGCGTAGAGGATGAATGTCAAGGTCTGATGATGGAGCTGGAAGGTGGCTATGGGAACTCTGTCAATAAGCAAGATAACCTCATCGAGTTTAGGCTCTAATGAAGCGTCTTGATGATTTCTTTGCGTAGAGGATGAATGTCAAGGTCTGATGATGAAGCTGGAAGGTGGCTATGGGAACTCTGTCAATAAGCAAGATAACCTCATCGTGTTTAAGCTCTAATGAAGCGTCTTGATGATTTCTTTGCGTAGAGGATGAATGTCAAGGTCTGATGATGAAGCTGGAAGGTGGCCACTGTCTGTTTGTTCTGGCTTCGGACGGGCTGACTTTCAATGACTGATAGTTTATGTTATAACGAGTAACTTAGGCTATATTGATTTTAGAAATTGTTGTTTTTTTTTAAATTCTCAATGAAGTTCAAGGATGGTATTTACAGCGAGAAAAAATCAAATCGTTGACATTTAATTGAGATTGGCGCAGACGAAGTGGCGCGGGACAGCTAGTATATTATAATATATATAACATTGCTTTATAGAGGCGAAAGTTTGTAAGTATGGATGTATGGATGTATGGATGTTTGTTACTCTTTCACGTAAAAACTACTGAATGGATTTGAATGAAACTTTACCACAATATAGCTTATACATCAGAATAACACATAGGCTACATTTTTTGATAATATGGGACGAACCTGAAGTCCACGCGAACGAAGTCGTGGGCAAAAGCTAGAACAGATATATACCTAATTATAATTAATGTATTAAAATTTCTGTCGTTTCTAAAACTCCGCAGGGATTGTCCGACTTTGAAACCTACTAAGGGAATGTTTTGAATCTGGAGACCCTTTCAATAACGCCCTTTGGGACACAAAGTTGCTATTCGGCACAAAGTGTTCCCGTTTTCAACTGAATTTAGCTGTTGTACCTTTCAAATTGGTTAGGAAATTGTTGTTTTTACAAAATTTTCGCTGCGTTAGACAATTTTGACTTTTATCAGGTGTTTTGGATTCGAAGCAATTTAAACTTGGAGTAATTTGGCTATTTAATTTACTTCAAACATTATTGATTATGAAAACTTTTTACTATAAACTTATTCAGACACTCGCGGTTTTCTATAATACTTTCATGCATTTTTAACGGGTTCTTTACAAACGTCATGATCACGAGAAGACTGGATACTGCGGGTCGATTTAAGAGCAAAAAAATCTGTCTACCCTCTTTCTCGTTCACTTTTGAGTGGTACCACTGGAACTCGAACTCACATCACGACACACCACACTCACTATATCTACAAGACTCTCTGAGCATGAACCCTTAGTGACTGTTGTGTTTAGCACTGGATTCCACATACTCGATAATGAAGCCGTCACCCCTGTTGAAATATCGAGACAACTCAATTAATTAAATATCGCGATAAGAACCCGTTGAAAATGCATGAAAGTGTTTTTACTATATTGTAGTATTTTTCTTCGTGAGCTAATAGATCTCGCAATTGTACGAAACAATATTGCTCAGTGGACTACTACCTAATGCGCATTCCTTCCCATCTTCTGCGGAAACAAACATTCTTCTTCAGTATTTTTGGCACTTATCTTTCTTCAAACAGGGCTTGAAGATAGTGAAGATAGGTCGTAGGTAGCGGCCCTGCAGTGTCTCCTGACATTGCATAGGTCCACGAACGACATCATTGCCATTGAGATTACGTATCCCGTTAGCTTATCTACCTACTTGATGATATAAAAACAGCATAAAAAAATCTTAAATGATTTCATAGTATTTTAGAAATTTGCAATAATTTGAAAATCGTGAACATTACTGATATGATTCGAATTTTACACTGATCAATTTTATTACGAATGTGTTTTTATTTATAATTTTATAATTTTACTGTTTTATTCCAGTGACTTGTTAAATTTTCATTTTATCTTGCATGATTATTCGGTGTTATATTCTTTGTCTGTTGTTTTAGTGGCTATGACATTTTAAATTTTTTTTTTTTTTGTTTTACTACTTTCAAATATTCATAGATTTAGTTTTTTTTTTCCTCTCTCTTTTTATATGTATAATATAAAAAGCTGTAATATAGCTGACTCGCGCAACTTCGTCTGCGCCGAAAAAAAAAATTAGGGGTTGACTACCCCTAACATTTAGGGGATGAAAAATAGATGTTGGCCGATTCTCATAGGTACCGGATAAGCACAAAAAATTTCATCAAAATCGGTCGAGCCGTTTCGGAGGAGTTCAAGTTCGAACACCGTGACACGACAATTTTATATATTAGATTTTCTACTCAACGCATGCCGTATTTCACCTTTAATTAAGTTTGAATTTAACTTGTTTACATTGTTACTCTAATATGTAATAGCTATAAGTAATGTAATTCTTGTTAGTGAATCAATAAAATAAATAAATAAATAAATGATGCATTAAGGAACTTCATTAATTACGCGCTTTATTTAGAACTAAACATCATATTATATGATATCATTGTTAATAATGCAGATGGTCAAGATTGCGGGAAGTCACTGGATTCAGACAGTGCAGGACTTGTCGCTGTGGCGTGATTTAGAAAGAAAGAAAGAAAATAATTTTATTAAACACACATAACATATTTAAAAACAAAAATAAATAACTAAAAATAATTAACTTAGTTTGTGTGTCCAAAAGGAATCTGCCTCAGCATATTGCTGCGATTAATACAGCGCTGGTTTTCAGGCAGAACCTTTAGAACGAAGGCATACACCTAATTACTAAACAATAAAAACAAACAAATAATACAACAATGAATTAAAATAAAAGAAGACAAAAATTCATGACAATTAAAAATTTGGCTGTATAGATGAAAAAAAAAACATAAAAAAACACAAAAAAACAAAAAATGGAAGATTTGGGGTAAGCCTATATCCATCAGCTATTGTCTCTAAGATAAGTTTGATAACAATAATGAAAATGATGACGACGATGATGTTGTCGATGATGAAGATGGTGATGATGAAGATGATGATGATGAACACATTTGATTCAATATAACAACTATTACCATCAATTTCTTATTGTATGTAAAACTACAGTCGTGAATCGTGGCAGCAAATAATTCTCCATTCTTTATAGTATACTTAAACAAACATAAAACAAGAGTAGTAAAAACATATATTGAGGTTAGTATCACTGTTATATTAGTTTCTGCAAATGGAGATGAACAATACTATGCAGATCATAAAACTGAAACTGCATAATACTTTTAATCCAATTAGGAGAATTCAAGCTTTCAGAGAGTAAAACATAAAATAACAAAAGTATCTAAAATTAACACGAGCAAATAGAATAAAATAAATGTGTAAATTAGACAATGTCGGAAAAGGATTCTAAAAATCCTTTGAAGATATGTGAAGTCCCCAATCCGCACTAGGCAAGCGTGGTGGACTATGCCTAATCCCTCTTCTGAGGAGACCTGAGCCCAACAGTGGGCAGTAATGGGTTGGTACAGTACAGTACAGTACAGGAGTTCCTATGACCACCTTCTGACTCTCTCATCATATCAGCTCCATTGTATTGTCACGTGATTTGCTTTTCTTTTGCACTTAAAGTCACGGTGACCTTGCCTGTCGTGTGTTAAACCAAGGGTTCAAACTGATGAGTTTTTACCTCTACCTCTAAATTCGTAAAATGATAATAATAAAATATTAATGTTGATAAAGAGTATGATATTTTTGTAGTATGTATGAATGTCTGTGATTTTTATTTCACCAAAAACTTATAAATTCGATTGTGGGAACGGCGCGTTGTGAAAGAGTGCTGTAGTGCGTAACGCGTCGTGCCATCCCGCATAGCCCCGTGCTAAATTCTGGCCTCAATTCGGACGATAATTGTGAGCGGTTGGAGGATTTTTATTCTCACCAACTCAAAAAAAAATATGACATTTAAAAATAACTTCTCTATACCTTTGTAAAGGCAAACAATGTAAGTCAAGCCCTCAGCCATTTAACAAATAGCAAGACGGAAGGTCAAATTTTGGTCGAGCTTAGTCAAATACCTATCTTTTATTCTAAAGGGTTCAAAGGCCCTTTGTCCAGAAAGTATTCGCTTTGGTATGAAATGCTGTTATTTTCTTTGCACCAGCTAGCATATGTACAATTTTGTTGCTGTGAAAATTCAACCTTTGTAATTCGAGATTTGTATATTTTGTTGTAAAATGAGTAGAATTTTGTTAGATTTTAGAAATGTTAGTTATAGCAAGTTTCTCTTTGTAATTTTTTTATTGTATTTTAGATAAACGAGGCTACGGCCTACCGAATGGTAAGTGGTAATCGTAGCTTATGAGCCATTGCTATTCCAGAAATTAATTAAAAAACTTGAGAGGTGGGATACCCGAATAGAACGAAGTTCCTTTCGATTAAAAGATATCTTTTTTTTTCTAACGTATCGCGCGATAAGGAACGTGTTTTAAAAGATTTTGATCACAGCGCCATCTAGCGATAATCATCTAAAACAAAAAATGTGTCGTGACAACTTTTCGTAAGAATTTTTTCCGTCTAGCCCCCTTCCACAACGCGCGATAAGGAACTTCGTTACAAAAATAATTAACTAATAATTTCTGGAATAGCAAAGAGTTTTAAAAACAATAAGTTTGTAAATTTATAGAGTAAAATTTATTAGGACTTTTATGTCAATCTGTATCTTCTATAAACGACAAAGACGAAATTCGGAATGCTTTACAAAATGTATAATAAAAATATAGTTATAATCTAAAGTCTAAAAGGCCCTAGTTATTTTACATCAGACCCAAATGCATCTATTGTGCGAATCTTTATCCCAAATCCATCATACTGAGCCCCAAATGCCCGAATCTTATAACAAAATGGCGGTCCTATAATGATTGATGCAACGCCCTTTCTCCAGTCCATTGATTTTGAATCGAACTGAATTGAATTATAGCAATATATACGATAAATAAGGTTTAGAGGAAAAGTTTTTTGTGGCAGGTTTGTAACAGCATGTCTTGCAGAGATACTCGCTATCAGATGTTTCAATATCTTCAAAAGATTTTTAGAAATTTCCAATATACTTCTTACAATGTATGTGATATATTGTACATAAATATCTTCAAAATTAAGATTCAGAGATACAAGGCCTGTTTTGTTTGTACCCCTAACCTTCCGCACGGTAAGCAAGCGCTTCAACCACTCGGTCATGACTATACATAACAGAACGACAGTACATGAATATCTATAATATAAAAATGAATCCCAAAATGTGTTGGTAAGCGCATAACTTAACAACACCTGGACCAATTTGGCCAATTCTTTTACAATGTTCATCGAAGTTCTAGGACGGTTTTCAATTCGAATAATTGCCGTGACAAAAAAGTATAATCTTATTTACTGTCTAGGTTTCATAGCAAAGCATCATCATCATCATCAGCCTATAGACGTCCACTGCTGGACATAGGCCTCCCCCAAACCTCGCCACATCGACCGGTCCTGCGCCATCTGCATCCAATGACCGCCCGCGATCTTGACCAGATCGTCGGTTCATCTTGTGCGGGGTCTACCAACATTGCGCCTACCGGTTCGTGGCCGCCACTCTAGAACTTTTCATAGCAGCTAGTCCTAAATAAAATTTTATATTGAGAGAATCTACGCTTAATCGAACAATATTTTAAATATTTGTTTTGCATTGTAAATATGAAGAGTGCTCAACCATCGATCCCCATTGAAGCCGACTGAAGGTATTTATGATCCGGGAAAATTGAATCGCTTCCTGGTCTCAAGTGTTTATTGAAATTGTTGGCCTTTTTTAATCTTCCTCTATCTTCCATGCCTTTGTTTGTGAAACTTGGAAAACATATTGTAAGGGAATTGTTTTTTTCATTCATTTTTTATAAGAAACTACGGTGCGCCACAAAGGGAGTGTTTATTTAATTTTAGATTTATTTTGGGTGGCCCGCGCAGTTTCGTCTGTATCTCATAAGTAATTTGTTCTTACCGTTTAAACCTTACCCGGAGCTTCACGAATATTTCAATACTAAAATTAGCCAAATCGGTTCTCAACTTTTAGCGAGACTAATGAACAGTAACTCTTGTTACATAAGTTAGCTTATAAAATAGCCTAGCCCATAGAGGTGGAGTTCATCCCTACTATATGGAACCACCGCGGTCATCCACGGTCCGTTTCAGGAACACTTTTTTGCAACGCACCATCCTGCTATTCCTGCTATGGAATGCAGGAATGCTCCCCTCTTCGGTATTCCCAGAGCGACTTGTCCTTGACTTGTTCTTCTTCAAACGAGGCTTGAGGAGGGTCCTTAAAGTTAGGTCGTAGTTAGCGACCCCTCAATGTCCCCTGACATTGCAGAGGTTCATGAGCGACGGTAACCACTTACGATCACGTGGCCCGTTGGCTCGTCTGCCTACATGGCAATAAAAAAAATAAAAAAAAGATAGCCTAGTCCATAGATTACGAGTTTTATAATATATTATTTAAAACTTTTTAATTTATATTTATCTAATTCTCATTACATTTTAAGCAAAAATAAATAAGTACCTAGTTCGGCAGAATATACGACGATAATAAAATGTAAATAAATAAACTTTTTCTATCTTCAAGTAGGCTCAACTTTTAGTAGTCAACTTTGGCTATAACCACATAAATAAAAAGACCAATTTTGATCAGAGTCGTTAATTATTAATTAATTTAAACTAACAAGTCCTAAATTCGTCCAAAAACGTGCTCGGTCTCACCAATTTCTTAATACCCTGCCCACACCAGCTAAGTGGAAATTTCCATAGGAGTCTCCGCACTTAATGATTTCCTTGCTCGGGAACAATTTAATTACGGCTCCTAATGGACCGAACATCTTCTTGATTCTAATTGAAATTTTCTCGATAATACTTGTTGAACACTATTCATTAAAACTTTTTGAGTTTTTACAAGGAATAGTTCGGGAACGACGATGTTAAACGAGAAAATATGTCTATCAAAATTACGGTCGTTTTAATTTTAATAAACATATTTTCTTCAATCAATTATTTTTCTCAATCATATAATTAATATTCACTTCAATTTTCAATACATAGAAAGTATTAGTCAGATCTTTATGAAGTTAATAAGAGATTGTGGCAAAAATATATCAAAAATCTGACTGATAGTTTTTGTGCTATTTAAATAACTCATAGTTATAAGCTCCAAGCACGTTAATACACTAACCTCTAAACAATATTATCGAATTAGTTTCGATTGTTTAACACAAGCTTCGTAAATACCAATATGGCTGACAGCGCATTCTGCGGTTAGCAACGCCTCGTGCAAGATCATATCAACAACAGACACAAACACAAATAGGATAATATTATTGAATATTTCTAGAATGTATTGAACCTATCACTTTTTACAAGCTGCATATTAATTTGCACTGGATGTAACTATGTAAGTTCGGGTGGAATCTTGCTTTTCAGAATCATGTTTGATCTGAATCTTCAAAAAACTTATGCATGCTTAATTTTTAAAAACTCAATCAATTTTGATAGCGGCTTTATAAATAGATAGTGTAATTCAAGAGGAAGGTATATGTGGATGATACATGCATAATATAGTTTTCCAGTTGGAGGAAATCACCGATCATATGTGGAAGTTGAACCTCATTTGTTTTTTTTTATTGCTTGATAGATAAACGAGCCTACGGCCCACCTGATGGTAAGCCGTTACCGTCACTCATGAACTTCTGGAATGCCAGGATAATGAGGGGCTGTTATCTATCGCCTACCGATACAGGACTTTTGTTAAACCTCGTTTAAAGAGGGACATGTCATAGCGCTCCGGGAACACCGCGGATGGGAGTCCATTCCAAATCGAAATGGTACGGGGCAAAAATGATCTTCGGAAGCGAACCGTGAAAGATCGCAGCAGATCATTAAAACCTCCAACAGCTCACAAGCAGCATCCGAACGCGGCTGAGGCCAGAACACAGTACGGGGTTATGAGAGATGGCACTCTTTCCCGTCGCGCCGCCCCCATGCATAGTATTGTAGTGCAACATAATTTTCATATGATGTCCCAAATAAGAGCAAAATACATCACACGTACATTCTTCTGCGCCTACAAATAGAAACCTCTTTTTGTGACGCAGACGAAGTTGCACAAGCAAACTAGTTATCGTTAAATTAACATGCGTTATCCAGATAATTGTGGTGTATTGTACACATAACGTGTGACCGCAGTATGTACGCATTTCTCGGTCGGCTGGAGCGTGTATTATACTATCATGTGTTGATTGACTGATTCGTCCATGCCTCTTGAAGTATAACTAAAGAGATGTAAAGGTTCATACAAATCTATAAGTGGTGTGGCATTTAAAGTGGACTGTATTACTGTATTATGTTTCTAGGCGTTGATCCGGGCTTCTCAATTTCGACCTGGATTAATTTCAAAAATCATATACACCGACCGATACACATCAATAATAAAGTATTCCGACTTACCTCTGCTAGCCGGACCGATGCTCGATGGATGAGATTCTTTCTTCTAGGCGGCCGCCGTTAATCACAATTTTAATCCGATATAATTATTAATTTTTCCGACGACAAACGATCCGCGTTGCGTCGGAAGCCGAAAGACAATAGTAAAGATGTGACATCTGTCAGTACTATGTCTTTGAAATTAAACCTCATTGATCAAAATTGAATATTGCCCGAACAATAAGTATGAAGTCACATTTAGACTGGAGACTAAAAACCAAATAATTTCAAACAAGTGTGGAAACAAGAGTCAAATGTGATGTGAACATACAACGTGTGTATAAAAAAATGAAATGAAAAATCAAAGCAGTTCAATTGTAAATACCTGTCAAAAGACATAAATAAGAGGCCCGTTAGGTTATCTTTCTTAAATAATAAAAAAAACTTGAGAGGTGTCATGGGACACCCGAATAGAACGAAGTTCCTTTCGATTAAAATATATCTTATATATTTTTTTCCTAACGTAACGCGCGATAAGGAACGTGTTTTAAAATATTTCGATCACAGCGCCATCTAGCGATAATCATCTAAAACAAAAATAAGGAACGTGTTTTAAAAGATTTTGATCACAGCGCCTTCTAGCGAAAATCATCTAAAACAAAAAAAGTGTCGTGACAGAAAAAGTGTCGTGAGAATTTTTCGTAAGATTTTTTTCCGTCCAGCCCTCTTTCACAACGCGCGATAAGAAACTTCGTTCCAAAAAACAAGTATTATCCACATGTGTAAGTAATTTCCGAACACATGCACTACAGTCAAAACATCTAATGTTTAATTTAATTTTTACACACAAATCCATTTGATACTCCTGCAGTCGTTTGAAAAACTTAACATGTTTCAGCGACATCTATTTGACGATTAATCAATAATATTAATTCTGTATAGTAATTATTTTGTGATCCTATCATCTCTGTATATCCATTAGTGTGATGATTGAGTAACTCGTCTAAAGCCTACTAGTGTTGCTTGAAATTTGACAGTTTGCATTAGTCTGCCTTCACATGTAGACATATTGATAAAACTTATTCAGACACTCGCGGTTTTCTATAATACTTTCATGCATTTTCAACGAATTTCAGAGAGTCTTGTAGACACAGTGAGTGTGGTGTGTCGTGATGTGAGTTCGAGTTCCAGTGGTACTACCCAAAAGCGAACGAGAAAGAGGGTAGACAGATTTGTTTGCTCTTAAATCGACCCGCAGTATCCAGTCTTCTCGTAATCATGACGTTTGCCACAACGTTGAAATATCGAGACAACTCAATTAATTAAATATCGTGGTAAGAACCCGTTCAAAATGCATGAAAGTATATTGATAAAAAAAGGAGAAGTCGATCAAATCTCCTTGCTAGATGAAACCTTAGAAAATTAAATCTAATATATAAAATTCTCGTGTCACGGTGTTCGAACTTGAACTCCTCCGAAACGGCTTGACCGATTTTGTTGAAATTTTTTGTGCTTATCCGGTATCTATGAGAATCGGCCAACATCTATTTTTCATCCCCCTAAATGTTAGGGGTAGTCCACCCTTCATTTTTTTTTTATTTTTTCGACGCAGACGAAGTTGCGTGGGGCAGCTAGTATAATATAAAAATCTACAAAGTAAGTTATTTCATTTAGTTAGTTTCTTAAGAAAACCAATTTTCCTTAAACATTCTAATTAACGTCAAATCTAAATTTGAATTCAAATATTAAATTAGTCACCCAATAAAAGATTGGGGACAGATTCCAAAATGGCCCTAATGTAATAAAGTGGGGCTATTAAAATTCTGGCAACAAGGCGCTTATGTACTTAAGTGATGTTTGCCGGTGAAACTTTAAGTTATTACAAGCGTCACTTAGCGTTGAGATGTGATATTCCAGGGCGGGGACGATGTTCGGAATGTGTTCAGCTATTTAAGCTCTTACATGAGAAATTAATCATCTAAAACAAAAAATGTGTCGTGACAACTTTACGTAAGAATTTTTTCCGTCTAGCCCCCTTCCACAACGCGCGATAAGGAACTTCGTTACAAAAATAATTAACTAATAATTTCTGGAATAGCAAAGAGTTTTAAAAACAATAAGTTTGTAAATTTATAGAGTAAAATTTATTAGGACTTTTATGTCAATCTGTATCTTCTATAAACGACAAAGACGAAATTCGGAATGCTTTACAAAATGTATAATAAAAATATAGTTATAATCTAAAGTCTAAAAGGCCCTAGTTATCTTTACATCAGACCCAAATGCATCTATTGTGCGAATCTTTATCCCAAATCCATCATACTGAGCCCCAAATGCCCGAATCTTATAACAAAATGGCGGTCCTATAATGATTGATGCAACGCCCTTTCTCCAGTCCATTGATTTTGAATCGAACTGAATTGAATTATAGCAATATATACGATAAATAAGGTTTAGAGGAAAAGTTTTTTGTGGCAGGTTTGTAACAGCATGTCTTGCAGAGATACTCGCTATCAGATGTTTCAATATCTTCAAAAGATTTTTAGAAATTTCCAATATACTTCTTACAATGTATGTGATATATTGTACATAAATATCTTCAAAATTAAGATTCAGAGATACAAGGCCTGTTTTGTTTGTACCCCTAACCTTCCGCACGGTAAGCAAGCGCTTCAACCACTCGGTCATGACTATACATAACAGAACGACAGTACATGAATATCTATAATATAAAAATGAATCCCAAAATGTGTTGGTAAGCGCATAACTTAACAACACCTGGACCAATTTGGCCAATTCTTTTACAATGTTCATCGAAGTTCTAGGACGGTTTTCAATTCGAATAATTGCCGTGACAAAAAAGTATAATCTTATTTACTGTCTAGGTTTCATAGCAAAGCATCATCATCATCATCAGCCTATAGACGTCCACTGCTGGACATAGGCCTCCCCCAAACCTCGCCACATCGACCGGTCCTGCGCCATCTGCATCCAATGACCGCCCGCGATCTTGACCAGATCGTCGGTTCATCTTGTGCGGGGTCTACCAACATTGCGCCTACCGGTTCGTGGCCGCCACTCTAGAACTTTTCATAGCAGCTAGTCCTAAATAAAATTTTATATTGAGAGAATCTACGCTTAATCGAACAATATTTTAAATATTTGTTTTGCATTGTAAATATGAAGAGTGCTCAACCATCGATCCCCATTGAAGCCGACTGAAGGTATTTATGATCCGGGAAAATTGAATCGCTTCCTGGTCTCAAGTGTTTATTGAAATTGTTGGCCTTTTTTAATCTTCCTCTATCTTCCATGCCTTTGTTTGTGAAACTTGGAAAACATATTGTAAGGGAATTGTTTTTTTCATTCATTTTTTATAAGAAACTACGGTGCGCCACAAAGGGAGTGTTTATTTAATTTTAGATTTATTTTGGGTGGCCCGCGCAGTTTCGTCTGTGTCTCATAAGTAATTTGTTCTTACCGTTTAAACCTTACCCGGAGCTTCACGAATATTTCAATACTAAAATTAGCCAAATCGGTTCTCAACTTTTAGCGAGACTAATGAACAGTAACTCTTGTTACATAAGTTAGCTTATAAAATAGCCTAGCCCATAGAGGTGGAGTTCATCCCTACTATATGGAACCACCGCGGTCATCCACGGTCCGTTTCAGGAACACTTTTTTGCAACGCACCATCCTGCTATTCCTGCTATGGAATGCAGGAATGCTCCCCCTCTTCGGTATTCCCAGAGCGACTTGTCCTTGACTTGTTCTTCTTCAAACGAGGCTTGAGGAGGGTCCTTAAAGTTAGGTCGTAGTTAGCGACCCCTCAATGTCCCCTGACATTGCAGAGGTTCATGAGCGACGGTAACCACTTACGATCACGTGGCCCGTTGGCTCGTCTGCCTACATGGCAATAAAAAAAATAAAAAAAAGATAGCCTAGTCCATAGATTACGAGTTTTATAATATATTATTTAAAACTTTTTAATTTATATTTATCTAATTCTCATTACATTTTAAGCAAAAATAAATAAGTACCTAGTTCGGCAGAATATACGACGATAATAAAATGTAAATAAATAAACTTTTTCTATCTTCAAGTAGGCTCAACTTTTAGTAGTCAACTTTGGCTATAACCACATAAATAAAAAGACCAATTTTGATCAGAGTCGTTAATTATTAATTAATTTAAACTAACAAGTCCTAAATTCGTCCAAAAACGTGCTCGGTCTCACCAATTTCTTAATACCCTGCCCACACCAGCTAAGTGGAAATTTCCATAGGAGTCTCCGCACTTAATGATTTCCTTGCTCGGGAACAATTTAATTACGGCTCCTAATGGACCGAACATCTTCTTGATTCTAATTGAAATTTTCTCGATAATACTTGTTGAACACTATTCATTAAAACTTTTTGAGTTTTTACAAGGAATAGTTCGGGAACGACGATGTTAAACGAGAAAATATGTCTATCAAAATTACGGTCGTTTTAATTTTAATAAACATATTTTCTTCAATCAATTATTTTTCTCAATCATATAATTAATATTCACTTCAATTTTCAATACATAGAAAGTATTAGTCAGATCTTTATGAAGTTAATAAGAGATTGTGGCAAAAATATATCAAAAATCTGACTGATAGTTTTTGTGCTATTTAAATAACTCATAGTTATAAGCTCCAAGCACGTTAATACACTAACCTCTAAACAATATTATCGAATTAGTTTCGATTGTTTAACACAAGCTTCGTAAATACCAATATGGCTGACGCGCATTCTGCGGTTAGCAACGCCTCGTGCAAGATCATATCAACAACAGACACAAACACAAATAGGATAATATTATTGAATATTTCTAGAATGTATTGAACCTATCACTTTTTACAAGCTGCATATTAATTTGCACTGGATGTAACTATGTAAGTTCGGGTGGAATCTTGCTTTTCAGAATCATGTTTGATCTGAATCTTCAAAAAACTTATGCATGCTTAATTTTTAAAAACTCAATCAATTTTGATAGCGGCTTTATAAATAGATAGTGTAATTCAAGAGGAAGGTATATGTGGATGATACATGCATAATATAGTTTTCCAGTTGGAGGAAATCACCGATCATATGTGGAAGTTGAACCTCATTTGTTTTTTTTTATTGCTTGATAGATAAACGAGCCTACGGCCCACCTGATGGTAAGCCGTTACCGTCACTCATGAACTTCTGGAATGCCAGGATAATGAGGGGCTGTTATCTATCGCCTACCGATACAGGACTTTTGTTAAACCTCGTTTAAAGAGGGACATGTCATAGCGCTCCGGGAACACCGCGGATGGGAGTCCATTCCAAATCGAAATGGTACGGGGCAAAAATGATCTTCGGAAGCGAACCGTGAAAGATCGCAGCAGATCATTAAAACCTCCAACAGCTCACAAGCAGCATCCGAACGCGGCTGAGGCCAGAACACAGTACGGGGTTATGAGAGATGGCACTCTTTCCCGTCGCGCCGCCCCCATGCATAGTATTGTAGTGCAACATAATTTTCATATGATGTCCCAAATAAGAGCAAAATACATCACACGTACATTCTTCTGCGCCTACAAATAGAAACCTCTTTTTGTGACGCAGACGAAGTTGCACAAGCAAACTAGTTATCGTTAAATTAACATGCGTTATCCAGATAATTGTGGTGTATTGTACACATAACGTGTGACCGCAGTATGTACGCATTTCTCGGTCGGCTGGAGCGTGTATTATACTATCATGTGTTGATTGACTGATTCGTCCATGCCTCTTGAAGTATAACTAAAGAGATGTAAAGGTTCATACAAATCTATAAGTGGTGTGGCATTTAAAGTGGACTGTATTACTGTATTATGTTTCTAGGCGTTGATCCGGGCTTCTCAATTTCGACCTGGATTAATTTCAAAAATCATATACACCGACCGATACACATCAATAATAAAGTATTCCGACTTACCTCTGCTAGCCGGACCGATGCTCGATGGATGAGATTCTTTCTTCTAGGCGGCCGCCGTTAATCACAATTTTAATCCGATATAATTATTAATTTTTCCGACGACAAACGATCCGCGTTGCGTCGGAAGCCGAAAGACAATAGTAAAGATGTGACATCTGTCAGTACTATGTCTTTGAAATTAAACCTCATTGATCAAAATTGAATATTGCCCGAACAATAAGTATGAAGTCACATTTAGACTGGAGACTAAAAACCAAATAATTTCAAACAAGTGTGGAAACAAGAGTCAAATGTGATGTGAACATACAACGTGTGTATAAAAAAATGAAATGAAAAATCAAAGCAGTTCAATTGTAAATACCTGTCAAAAGACATAAATAAGAGGCCCGTTAGGTTATCTTTCTTAAATAATAAAAAAAACTTGAGAGGTGTCATGGGACACCCGAATAGAACGAAGTTCCTTTCGATTAAAATATATCTTATATATTTTTTTCCTAACGTAACGCGCGATAAGGAACGTGTTTTAAAATATTTCGATCACAGCGCCATCTAGCGATAATCATCTAAAACAAAAATAAGGAACGTGTTTTAAAAGATTTTGATCACAGCGCCTTCTAGCGAAAATCATCTAAAACAAAAAAAGTGTCGTGACAGAAAAAGTGTCGTGAGAATTTTTCGTAAGATTTTTTTCCGTCCAGCCCTCTTTCACAACGCGCGATAAGAAACTTCGTTCCAAAAAACAAGTATTATCCACATGTGTAAGTAATTTCCGAACACATGCACTACAGTCAAAACATCTAATGTTTAATTTAATTTTTACACACAAATCCATTTGATACTCCTGCAGTCGTTTGAAAAACTTAACATGTTTCAGCGACATCTATTTGACGATTAATCAATAATATTAATTCTGTATAGTAATTATTTTGTGATCCTATCATCTCTGTATATCCATTAGTGTGATGATTGAGTAACTCGTCTAAAGCCTACTAGTGTTGCTTGAAATTTGACAGTTTGCATTAGTCTGCCTTCACATGTAGACATATTGATAAAACTCATTCAGACACTCGCGGTTTTCTATAATACTTTCATGCATTTTCAACGAATTTCAGAGAGTCTTGTAGACACAGTGAGTGTGGTGTGTCGTGATGTGAGTTCGAGTTCCAGTGGTACTACCCAAAAGCGAACGAGAAAGAGGGTAGACAGATTTGTTTGCTCTTAAATCGACCCGCAGTATCCAGTCTTCTCGTAATCATGACGTTTGCCACAACGTTGAAATATCGAGACAACTCAATTAATTAAATATCGTGGTAAGAACCCGTTCAAAATGCATGAAAGTATATTGATAAAAAAAGGAGAAGTCGATCAAATCTCCTTGCTAGATGAAACCTTAGAAAATTAAATCTAATATATAAAATTCTCGTGTCACGGTGTTCGAACTTGAACTCCTCCGAAACGGCTTGACCGATTTTGTTGAAATTTTTTGTGCTTATCCGGTATCTATGAGAATCGGCCAACATCTATTTTTCATCCCCCTAAATGTTAGGGGTAGTCCACCCTTCATTTTTTTTTTATTTTTTCGACGCAGACGAAGTTGCGTGGGGCAGCTAGTATAATATAAAAATCTACAAAGTAAGTTATTTCATTTAGTTAGTTTCTTAAGAAAACCAATTTTCCTTAAACATTCTAATTAACGTCAAATCTAAATTTGAATTCAAATATTAAATTAGTCACCCAATAAAAGATTGGGGACAGATTCCAAAATGGCCCTAATGTAATAAAGTGGGGCTATTAAAATTCTGGCAACAAGGCGCTTATGTACTTAAGTGATGTTTGCCGGTGAAACTTTAAGTTATTACAAGCGTCACTTAGCGTTGAGATGTGATATTCCAGGGCGGGGACGATGTTCGGAATGTGTTCAGCTATTTAAGCTCTTACATGAGAAATTAATCATCTAAAACAAAAAATGTGTCGTGACAACTTTACGTAAGAATTTTTTCCGTCTAGCCCCCTTCCACAACGCGCGATAAGGAACTTCGTTACAAAAATAATTAACTAATAATTTCTGGAATAGCAAAGAGTTTTAAAAACAATAAGTTTGTAAATTTATAGAGTAAAATTTATTAGGACTTTTATGTCAATCTGTATCTTCTATAAACGACAAAGACGAAATTCGGAATGCTTTACAAAATGTATAATAAAAATATAGTTATAATCTAAAGTCTAAAAGGCCCTAGTTATCTTTACATCAGACCCAAATGCATCTATTGTGCGAATCTTTATCCCAAATCCATCATACTGAGCCCCAAATGCCCGAATCTTATAACAAAATGGCGGTCCTATAATGATTGATGCAACGCCCTTTCTCCAGTCCATTGATTTTGAATCGAACTGAATTGAATTATAGCAATATATACGATAAATAAGGTTTAGAGGAAAAGTTTTTTGTGGCAGGTTTGTAACAGCATGTCTTGCAGAGATACTCGCTATCAGATGTTTCAATATCTTCAAAAGATTTTTAGAAATTTCCAATATACTTCTTACAATGTATGTGATATATTGTACATAAATATCTTCAAAATTAAGATTCAGAGATACAAGGCCTGTTTTGTTTGTACCCCTAACCTTCCGCACGGTAAGCAAGCGCTTCAACCACTCGGTCATGACTATACATAACAGAACGACAGTACATGAATATCTATAATATAAAAATGAATCCCAAAATGTGTTGGTAAGCGCATAACTTAACAACACCTGGACCAATTTGGCCAATTCTTTTACAATGTTCATCGAAGTTCTAGGACGGTTTTCAATTCGAATAATTGCCGTGACAAAAAAGTATAATCTTATTTACTGTCTAGGTTTCATAGCAAAGCATCATCATCATCATCAGCCTATAGACGTCCACTGCTGGACATAGGCCTCCCCCAAACCTCGCCACATCGACCGGTCCTGCGCCATCTGCATCCAATGACCGCCCGCGATCTTGACCAGATCGTCGGTTCATCTTGTGCGGGGTCTACCAACATTGCGCCTACCGGTTCGTGGCCGCCACTCTAGAACTTTTCATAGCAGCTAGTCCTAAATAAAATTTTATATTGAGAGAATCTACGCTTAATCGAACAATATTTTAAATATTTGTTTTGCATTGTAAATATGAAGAGTGCTCAACCATCGATCCCCATTGAAGCCGACTGAAGGTATTTATGATCCGGGAAAATTGAATCGCTTCCTGGTCTCAAGTGTTTATTGAAATTGTTGGCCTTTTTTAATCTTCCTCTATCTTCCATGCCTTTGTTTGTGAAACTTGGAAAACATATTGTAAGGGAATTGTTTTTTTCATTCATTTTTTATAAGAAACTACGGTGCGCCACAAAGGGAGTGTTTATTTAATTTTAGATTTATTTTGGGTGGCCCGCGCAGTTTCGTCTGTGTCTCATAAGTAATTTGTTCTTACCGTTTAAACCTTACCCGGAGCTTCACGAATATTTCAATACTAAAATTAGCCAAATCGGTTCTCAACTTTTAGCGAGACTAATGAACAGTAACTCTTGTTACATAAGTTAGCTTATAAAATAGCCTAGCCCATAGAGGTGGAGTTCATCCCTACTATATGGAACCACCGCGGTCATCCACGGTCCGTTTCAGGAACACTTTTTTGCAACGCACCATCCTGCTATTCCTGCTATGGAATGCAGGAATGCTCCCCTCTTCGGTATTCCCAGAGCGACTTGTCCTTGACTTGTTCTTCTTCAAACGAGGCTTGAGGAGGGTCCTTAAAGTTAGGTCGTAGTTAGCGACCCCTCAATGTCCCCTGACATTGCAGAGGTTCATGAGCGACGGTAACCACTTACGATCACGTGGGCCGTTGGCTCGTCTGCCTACATGGCAATAAAAAAAAAAAAAAAAAGATAGCCTAGTCCATAGATTACGAGTTTTATAATATATTATTTAAAACTTTTTAATTTATATTTATCTAATTCTCATTACATTTTAAGCAAAAATAAATAAGTACCTAGTTCGGCAGAATATACGACGATAATAAAATGTAAATAAATAAACTTTTTCTATCTTCAAGTAGGCTCAACTTTTAGTAGTCAACTTTGGCTATAACCACATAAATAAAAAGACCAATTTTGATCAGAGTCGTTAATTATTAATTAATTTAAACTAACAAGTCCTAAATTCGTCCAAAAACGTGCTCGGTCTCACCAATTTCTTAATACCCTGCCCACACCAGCTAAGTGGAAATTTCCATAGGAGTCTCCGCACTTAATGATTTCCTTGCTCGGGAACAATTTAATTACGGCTCCTAATGGACCGAACATCTTCTTGATTCTAATTGAAATTTTCTCGATAATACTTGTTGAACACTATTCATTAAAACTTTTTGAGTTTTTACAAGGAATAGTTCGGGAACGACGATGTTAAACGAGAAAATATGTCTATCAAAATTACGGTCGTTTTAATTTTAATAAACATATTTTCTTCAATCAATTATTTTTCTCAATCATATAATTAATATTCACTTCAATTTTCAATACATAGAAAGTATTAGTCAGATCTTTATGAAGTTAATAAGAGATTGTGGCAAAAATATATCAAAAATCTGACTGATAGTTTTTGTGCTATTTAAATAACTCATAGTTATAAGCTCCAAGCACGTTAATACACTAACCTCTAAACAATATTATCGAATTAGTTTCGATTGTTTAACACAAGCTTCGTAAATACCAATATGGCTGACAGCGCATTCTGCGGTTAGCAACGCCTCGTGCAAGATCATATCAACAACAGACACAAACACAAATAGGATAATATTATTGAATATTTCTAGAATGTATTGAACCTATCACTTTTTACAAGCTGCATATTAATTTGCACTGGATGTAACTATGTAAGTTCGGGTGGAATCTTGCTTTTCAGAATCATGTTTGATCTGAATCTTCAAAAAACTTATGCATGCTTAATTTTTAAAAACTCAATCAATTTTGATAGCGGCTTTATAAATAGATAGTGTAATTCAAGAGGAAGGTATATGTGGATGATACATGCATAATATAGTTTTCCAGTTGGAGGAAATCACCGATCATATGTGGAAGTTGAACCTCATTTGTTTTTTTTTATTGCTTGATAGATAAACGAGCCTACGGCCCACCTGATGGTAAGCCGTTACCGTCACTCATGAACTTCTGGAATGCCAGGATAATGAGGGGCTGTTATCTATCGCCTACCGATACAGGACTTTTGTTAAACCTCGTTTAAAGAGGGACATGTCATAGCGCTCCGGGAACACCGCGGATGGGAGTCCATTCCAAATCGAAATGGTACGGGGCAAAAATGATCTTCGGAAGCGAACCGTGAAAGATCGCAGCAGATCATTAAAACCTCCAACAGCTCACAAGCAGCATCCGAACGCGGCTGAGGCCAGAACACAGTACGGGGTTATGAGAGATGGCACTCTTTCCCGTCGCGCCGCCCCCATGCATAGTATTGTAGTGCAACATAATTTTCATATGATGTCCCAAATAAGAGCAAAATACATCACACGTACATTCTTCTGCGCCTACAAATAGAAACCTCTTTTTGTGACGCAGACGAAGTTGCACAAGCAAACTAGTTATCGTTAAATTAACATGCGTTATCCAGATAATTGTGGTGTATTGTACACATAACGTGTGACCGCAGTATGTACGCATTTCTCGGTCGGCTGGAGCGTGTATTATACTATCATGTGTTGATTGACTGATTCGTCCATGCCTCTTGAAGTATAACTAAAGAGATGTAAAGGTTCATACAAATCTATAAGTGGTGTGGCATTTAAAGTGGACTGTATTACTGTATTATGTTTCTAGGCGTTGATCCGGGCTTCTCAATTTCGACCTGGATTAATTTCAAAAATCATATACACCGACCGATACACATCAATAATAAAGTATTCCGACTTACCTCTGCTAGCCGGACCGATGCTCGATGGATGAGATTCTTTCTTCTAGGCGGCCGCCGTTAATCACAATTTTAATCCGATATAATTATTAATTTTTCCGACGACAAACGATCCGCGTTGCGTCGGAAGCCGAAAGACAATAGTAAAGATGTGACATCTGTCAGTACTATGTCTTTGAAATTAAACCTCATTGATCAAAATTGAATATTGCCCGAACAATAAGTATGAAGTCACATTTAGACTGGAGACTAAAAACCAAATAATTTCAAACAAGTGTGGAAACAAGAGTCAAATGTGATGTGAACATACAACGTGTGTATAAAAAAATGAAATGAAAAATCAAAGCAGTTCAATTGTAAATACCTGTCAAAAGACATAAATAAGAGGCCCGTTAGGTTATCTTTCTTAAATAATAAAAAAAACTTGAGAGGTGTCATGGGACACCCGAATAGAACGAAGTTCCTTTCGATTAAAATATATCTTATATATTTTTTTCCTAACGTAACGCGCGATAAGGAACGTGTTTTAAAATATTTCGATCACAGCGCCATCTAGCGATAATCATCTAAAACAAAAATAAGGAACGTGTTTTAAAAGATTTTGATCACAGCGCCTTCTAGCGAAAATCATCTAAAACAAAAAAAGTGTCGTGACAGAAAAAGTGTCGTGAGAATTTTTCGTAAGATTTTTTTCCGTCCAGCCCTCTTTCACAACGCGCGATAAGAAACTTCGTTCCAAAAAACAAGTATTATCCACATGTGTAAGTAATTTCCGAACACATGCACTACAGTCAAAACATCTAATGTTTAATTTAATTTTTACACACAAATCCATTTGATACTCCTGCAGTCGTTTGAAAAACTTAACATGTTTCAGCGACATCTATTTGACGATTAATCAATAATATTAATTCTGTATAGTAATTATTTTGTGATCCTATCATCTCTGTATATCCATTAGTGTGATGATTGAGTAACTCGTCTAAAGCCTACTAGTGTTGCTTGAAATTTGACAGTTTGCATTAGTCTGCCTTCACATGTAGACATATTGATAAAACTTATTCAGACACTCGCGGTTTTCTATAATACTTTCATGCATTTTCAACGAATTTCAGAGAGTCTTGTAGACACAGTGAGTGTGGTGTGTCGTGATGTGAGTTCGAGTTCCAGTGGTACTACCCAAAAGCGAACGAGAAAGAGGGTAGACAGATTTGTTTGCTCTTAAATCGACCCGCAGTATCCAGTCTTCTCGTAATCATGACGTTTGCCACAACGTTGAAATATCGAGACAACTCAATTAATTAAATATCGTGGTAAGAACCCGTTCAAAATGCATGAAAGTATATTGATAAAAAAAGGAGAAGTCGATCAAATCTCCTTGCTAGATGAAACCTTAGAAAATTAAATCTAATATATAAAATTCTCGTGTCACGGTGTTCGAACTTGAACTCCTCCGAAACGGCTTGACCGATTTTGTTGAAATTTTTTGTGCTTATCCGGTATCTATGAGAATCGGCCAACATCTATTTTTCATCCCCCTAAATGTTAGGGGTAGTCCACCCTTCATTTTTTTTTTTTTTTTCGACGCAGACGAAGTTGCGTGGGGCAGCTAGTATAATATAAAAATCTACAAAGTAAGTTATTTCATTTAGTTAGTTTCTTAAGAAAACCAATTTTCCTTAAACATTCTAATTAACGTCAAATCTAAATTTGAATTCAAATATTAAATTAGTCACCCAATAAAAGATTGGGGACAGATTCCAAAATGGCCCTAATGTAATAAAGTGGGGCTATTAAAATTCTGGCAACAAGGCGCTTATGTACTTAAGTGATGTTTGCCGGTGAAACTTTAAGTTATTACAAGCGTCACTTAGCGTTGAGATGTGATATTCCAGGGCGGGGACGATGTTCGGAATGTGTTCAGCTATTTAAGCTCTTACATGAGAAATTAACAATATTCATGATATGTGTAACCTTGCCTGTGTTGTCGTGGTATGACTTTGATGCCGTTAAATTATTGCTTTTTGAGTAAACAATAAAAAACTGCTGTGTAATTTCATAGTCAGACGACTTAATAAGCCATCTGATAGTAAGTACGTGCGTAAGTATGATAGGTAACCGTATCTCATATTGGCAACTGTCATATTGGCCGACCGTCCCCTTCAAATCAAACGAAATCAAATCAAATATATTTTATTGTCAACATAGATTACATTTAGGTCTTGTATTTGAAGTAGTCTGGTCTGCCATGCTGCGCCATTTTAGGCTTACAATATCTAGGTAAATGATTGCGAATGATGTCATTCTTGTCAGTTAACACAAATTTAACAAATTAAATACCTTATCTATAAAGTGTCATCATCTAAAAATTCTGAAACAGTGTAATAACATTTTTCCACCAACAGTTCATAAAGTTTAACTTTGAATTTTTCCACCACTGTTGTGTTCTTAATTGATGATGGAACCTTATTGAAAATGCGTGGAGCTGCACACAAAACACTTTTATACATTAGTCTAGTTTTGCTAGGAACTGTACATAATTTATTCTTAATTCGAGCCCTAGTATGAAATTTAAATAAATCAAGGTTTCATTGGTTTTTACGTATATTCGACGTTGTGAAAACGCGACCTTACATTAGTTTCTATTTTCGTCACTGCCAAAACAACCAAATATTTTTCAAACGTCCAAAAATACAATACGAACCAAAAAGCCCTAAATCAAAGAAAACAGAGAAAGCTTAACCCGAACCGCCCACCAGTAATAGAATCCACAAAAAATATTCCCCAAATAAATATCCCTAAAGCAAGTGAGAATTTTGTCGGCCAATTTCGGCGAAATTGCCCCAGGCTGTACCAATCGAAGGGTATAGGGACCACTCAGGGGTGCTATTTAAAGGGAACGTAACGAGACCCCTAATGGACATTTAAGGGCCAAGTGGACCTTTATCGTTCAGGCTTATTATTTAAAACCTGAAAATTTTGTCGTGTTGAATTTGTTAGAAGTTTTTAAGCCCTTGATGAAAAATGATGGGGTGTTTTTGGCTTGTGTGTGTGACATTATGGCTCTCAAAGTGAATCGATTTTGAATTTTTGTTTGAAGGTAGACGTTCTCAGGAAGGTAGCATTTTTTTGAGCTGGTAGTAGCTTTATAACGTACTTCATTTCATTTCATAGAGAGTGTTATAAAAATTTCTCAAAAAAATTACTCAAAAACGTCGGATTTCTTGTTTTACAAATCTTCCATTATGGACCACTATCACTTTTGACTTCAAATTTCTTGTTTATAAGGAACTCTTCAAACTTGCCGTGAGTGAACAACATTGCAATAACTACACCTAGTAGTAGTAATTGATTATTTTTATTGCCTCGTAGACAGACGAGCTAACGGGGTAAGTATAGCCAGAAGACAATGCGTGGCCGCTACCTACGGCCTACCCTTAAGGGCTCTCTTCAAGCCTCGTTTGAATTGTTTGAAGGTAACAATATAGATCACTTACACTATTACTAAACGGGTTATTACCACTGGAACTCGAACTCACATTTCGACATACCACACTGACAGTATCGAAATGTGAGTTCGAGTTCCAGTGGTACTGGCAAACGAACGAGAAAGAGGGTAGACAGATTTGTCTGCTCTTAAATGACCTACCCGCAGTTCAGTCTTCCCGTGATCATGGCGCTTGAAACAGTGCTGAAATATCGGGACCTCTCAATTAAAAATAATCGTGGTAAGAATCCGTTTAGTAATAGTGTAAGTGATATAGATAATCGCGAGTGTTTAAAGCACTGTACTGTACCAACCCATTACTGCCCACTGTTGGGCTCAGGTCTCCTCAGAAGAGGGATTAGGCATAGTCCACCACGCTTGCCCAGTGCGGATTGGGGACTTCACATATCTTCAAAGGATTTTTAGAATCCTTTTCCGACATGCAGGTTTCCTCACGATGTTTTCCTTCACCGTTTTTAGCCAGTGGTGTTGTGAAAATTGCACATAAATCTTTTTCACATTTAGATTTAGAGGTACAAGCCGGCCGGTATTGAACCCGCGACCTTCCGTTCGGAAGGAAGCGCTTCGACCAATCGGCCACCACGACGTGTTTAAAGCAATTTATAGCAATATAGATGTCTAAAAGATAATTGTAATAACTAAGTGAGAACAAATTCGTCTACGTCACATCTTATGTTGCGTCTCCATATTGGCTCGCCAACTTCTAACTTTCATATTGGTCAGCCATCACCGTCATTTCTTTTGTACGTGTGTTGGACGGCAAGCATAGATATCATGATAACTTTTATTGCGTCAGATAATACGTAAAGTGAAAGGTAAAACGCTATGTTCTGCTATGTTTTATACGTATGTATAAGCGTTGGTCTAGGGGTATGATTTTCGCTTAGGGTGCGAGAGGTCCCGGGTTCAAATCCCGGACGAGCCCAATGTTTTTTTTTTGGTAAATATTTTGTAAATTTCTGAGGCTCGATTGAGATTATAAATTTTAAGTTCATTAAAGAGTTTTATAAAATTTATTTTAAAAATTATGCTCATATGCCATATCTCCCTACTCTTCGTCTTTATATGTATTAGTCACTCAACTGGGAACGTCACTATTCGCTAGATAGCGAAATTGGGGACTTCGTTCGGAATCAATACCGTATTTGAGCCCCTTTTTAAAAACATTTTTTTTTCCAATAATTTTTAATTTTGATTATTAATTAAACCTTATATTTTTGTAAATATTTATCACTAAACGACGCTGTATTGCATTTTCAGCGAAAATATATCATCTCCGTAAAATACCAGCCGATTAAAAAATGTGAACAAAACAAGTTTTAGAACTGTGTTCAATTTTGGCTCCTGCCACAGATTTGGCTTTTACTTTTGTAAACAAACCAATTTGGTTGCCGATTCCAGTTGAGTGGAATAAACCCCTGAATAATGTTATTATGACAAAAACAACACCAATACACTCTAGACTTCATTAATGGGGGCCCCCGTCACTGGCGTCCGTGGGACTACCACCTTCCTAGAAGGCTAACCCCACACGTGGTCCCCGGGTGGTGCCAAACAGTGACGGGAGAGCAGCCGTGAGTTTGGGTGCCCGGGGGTAGTCGCACTAGTGCGATTACTCCCGCCGACTTCTCGGCGAGTGATGGACGTTGAGTCCATCACTGAAGCCCGCACAGGGGTGGGCGACCGGGCCCCTGTGACGGAGAATGCCACCGGCGTACGGTCAGGGCGGGCATCGCGCGCGAGCATCGTCGCGAGCGATGCCTGCTCTGAAGGGCAAAGTGGGAGAACAAGGCGCAAGCGCAAGTCCGCGGCGCGCCGGACCTCCGAAAGCGGGTCTTCGCCCGCCTCCTCTGATGAGGAGGTGACGCGAGAGCCCGCCCAGAAAGAGGTCGCGAAGCCCCGGGGGAGGCGCCAGAAGATGTCGCCGGCGCCGTCGGTGGCGTCCTTTGCCTCGGCTATGAGGACGTCGCCGGCGCGGTCGGTGGCGTCCTTTGCCTCGGCCATGACAACAGACGGAGAGCTCTCCGAGAGCCCCGTCGTCATATTGGAGAAGCTGAGAAGGCGAGCCACCACTGCCGCTAACAGATACTCCTCTAAGGGAGTCCGGAGCCAGGCGCGCGAGTGGCGCGAGATAGCGGCCGAGACCAGAAAGGTCATGCCGGTCGTCGCGGCCGCCGTGTGCCGGGACACAGAGCTCCAGACCCAGTTGGAGAGGTCGACGGCCGAGGTGGCCGTCCTCAAGGAGAGGCTTGCGGCCTTGGCACAGGCCGAAGCCGAACGTGAAGTGGCGCGCGCCCCGCGAAAGGCGCGACCTACACCGCCTCCTCCTCCTCCTCCGCCGCCGGCCAAGGTGCCGACGCGGGCCAGGGAGACCGACAGCGAATGGCTGCCGGGGCGGAAGGAGAAGAGACTCGCGTCACCGCGAGCTAGGGTGCAGCAGACCGTCGAGTCCCCAGACGAGATGGCTGCTCGCATCAGGCGAGAGCTGACGGCGGAGTTCGGCAAGCAAATTGCCGAACTCAGGGCCGAACTTGCGGCCCTGCGCGGTGCGACACCACCTGTGCCGCGTCCAGTCGCTCTCGCCACGCCGCCGGATGCACGCCCGGGTCCGGCTCCAACCGGCCCGACCCGGACGAAGAATAACAAAAAGAAAGGGAATGGCGGAGCTAAGACCGCTACGCCATCCCCACAGCCCCGTCCACTTCCTCCACCCCCACCAAATATGGATGAGGGTTGGACCGAGGTGGTGAAACGGGGCGCCAAAAGGGCCAGGGTCGAGGTCACCCCGGCCCAATCACAGACTGGGACGAGGGCAGCGGCCACGAGAGTGCCGACTGCCCAAAACAAGAACGTGACTCCGGCGGTCGCGGCTGCTCCCCAACCGGGTCGAGCGCCCGCCGCCGGAAACAAGAAGAAAACAAAAAGCCAGAAGGCTAAGAAGAAGCCGCGCGCGCCGCGGCGGGCTGCAGTGGTGGTCACACTGCTGCCCGCCGGCCAGGCGAAGGGGTTGAATTACCCCGACGTCATGGCGAAAGCGCGCGCGGCCATCAACCTGGCAGAGATAGGGGCGGAGGACGGCCTCCGCATCCGGCACACGGCCAATGGGGCCCGATTGCTGGAGTGTCCCGGCGGCGCCGACAGTGGTGTTGTCGCCGACCGTCTAGCGTCGGGCCTCCGGGTTGTGTGGCCGGAGGAAGAGGTCAGGGTGCACAGGCCGGTCAAGATGGCCGAGTTGCGGGTGACCGGCCTGGACGACTGCACCACCAGGGAGGAGGTGGTGGCGGCCATCGCTGCCCAGGGCAAATGTGCCCCGGAGAGTATAGCCATAGGCGAGTTGCGCCGTGGCTATACCGGGGCCAGCTCTGTGTGGGTGCGGTGTCCGCTGGAGACCGCCAACTCCCTGGCCACTCCTCCGCCCGGAAGACCGGCCGGAGATCCGGGCAGGCTGCGCGTGGGCTGGGTCGCAGCCCACGTGCGGCTATTGGAATCGCGCGCCTGGCGATGCCTCAAGTGCTTCGGCACGGGGCATAGCGTCGCCAGGTGCACCAGCACTGTTGACCGCAGCGGTTTATGTTTCCGCTGCGGTCAAACCGGACATAAGGCGGCCACTTGCTCGGCCGCGCCGCACTGTGCGCTGTGCGCGGCGGCCGGGCGCAGGTCTGATCACCGGGCGGGAGGCAAAGCTTGCTCCCCGTCCGGTGTCAACACCGAACGGAACAGGCGCCGCAAGAACAAGCGGCGCCAACAGAGGAAGTCGGCCGGGGGAGTACCGGCCGGCGGTTCGGACCCCGCCGTGGCGAATAGTGCGCCCGATGGCGGGGGCGGCGGAGGAGGGGAGGGAGCGATGGATGTGGTCCAACATTAATGGACTACACCCGTCGCTTCCTCCAAGGTAATTTGAACCACTCCGTCAGGGCTCAGGACATGTTAGTCCAGAGCATGGCGGAGTGGTCCATTGACGTGGCTGTGGTCGCCGAGCCGTATTTTGTCCCCCCAGCGGACGACTGCTGGTTCGGGGATGAGTGCGGCTTGGCGGCCATACACATTAGGAGGACCGCGGCGATCCCCCCCTGGAAATGGTGGCCAGGGGACCCGGGTTCGTCGCGGTGAAGATAGAAGATACCGTCGTGATCGGGGTGTACTTCTCTCCAAGTCGGTCTACTCACGAGTTCGGGCAGTTCCTGGACGGGATCGGGGCGATTACTCAGCGCTCCGCCCCCCGTCCAGTGATACTAGCGGGGGACCTCAACGCGAAATGTGTCGCTTGGGGTTCCCCCCGCTCGGACGCTCGGGGTAGACTGCTGGAAGAGTGGGCGGTCGCGGCCGGACTCTGTATCATGAACAGAGGGTCGGTCGCGACTTGCGTGCGGTGGCAGGGCGAGTCCATCGTGGACGTAACGTTCGCGAGCTCTGCCATCGCACAACGCATCCGCGGTTGGGAAGTGCTGGTGGAGGCGGAATCTCTATCAGATCACCGGTACATCCGGTTTGATCTGTCCGCCTCCACGCCAACCGCGGTCGCCCAGGGAACTGCACCTCGGTCATTCCCCAGGTGGGCATTGAGGCTCCTGGACAAGGAGCGCTTGATGGAAGCCTCCACTGTGGCGGCGTGGACGCCCATGCGTCCACACCCTGTGGATGTGGAGGTCGAGGCGTTATGGCTCCGGGACACGATGCATCGCATTAGCGATGCTTCGATGCCTCGGGTCGGCCCTCGGCCTCCGAGCAAGTCGGCGTACTGGTGGTCGCCTGAGATAGCGCAGCTTCGTGCTGTATGCGTCCGGGCGAGGCGCCGGTGCGCCCGACATCGCCGCCGCATCCTCGCGCGTCGCGACGATCCCGTTGCGTTCGCGGAGGAGGAGGACCGGCTGTATGGCGAATACGCGGAAGCGAGGAGCGCCATGCGGCTGGCCATCAAGTTGGCCAAGGAAGGGTACATGGAGACTCTCTTGGGGACGCTCGATGACAACCCGTGGGGGCGCCCGTATAAAACGGTGCGCAATAAAGTGCGCCCGTGGGCGCCTCCCATGACCGAGCGTCTCCAGCCTCAGCAGCTGCGGGACATCGTCTCGGCGCTGTTCCCGCAGGAGCAGGCCGGATTTACTCCGCCTGCTATGGGTGAGCCGCCGGATAACACCGGCGGTGAAGCCACTGCTGAGGTGCCTCATATCACGAGAGATGAGCTCCATGTGGCCGTGACGCGGATGAGTGCGAAGGTCACGGCCCCCGGCCCGGACGGCATCCACGGCCGGGTCCTGGCCTTGGCCATCAATGCCCTAGGGGACCGACTCCTAAGGCTTTTCAACTCTTGCCTGGAGTCGGGACGGTTTCCCTCGCTCTGGCGGACGGGCAGACTAGTCCTCTTGCGGAAAGAGGGGCGCCCGGCGGACTCAGCCGCCGGTTACCGTCCCATCGTGCTGCTGGACGAGGTGGGCAAATTGCTGGAACGCGTTCTGGCCGCCCGCATCGTTCAGCACCTGGTCGGGGTTGGACCCGATCTGTCGGCGGAGCAGTACGGCTTCCGGGAGGGTCGTTCGACCGTAGACGCAATTCTGCGTGTCCGGACCCTCTCGGAGGAGGCCGTCTCCCAGGGTGGGGTGGCCTTGGCGGTGTCGCTCGACATCGCCAATGCCTTTAACACCCTGCCCTGGTCCGTGATTGGGGGGGCACTGGAGAGGCATGGAGTGCCCCTCTACCTCCGCCGGCTGATCGGCTCCTACCTGGAGGCCAGGTCGGTCATGTGTACCGGGTACGGTGGGACCTTGCACCGGTTCCAGGTCGTGCGCGGTGTTCCGCAGGGGTCCGTTCTTGGACCCCTGCTATGGAATATCGGGTACGACTGGGTGCTGAGGGGCGCCCTCCTCCCGGGCCTTAGCGTAATTTGCTACGCGGACGACACTATGGTCGTGGCCCGGGGGGATGACTTCAGAGAGTCTGCCCGTCTTGCCACAGCGGGGGTGGCCCTCGTCGTCGGCAAAATAAGGAGATTGGGCCTCGACGTGGCGCTGCACAAGTCCCAGGCCCTGTGGTTTTGCGGGGCTGGGGCTGTGCCGCCGGTCGACGCCCAAATAATGGTTGGAGGCGTCCAGATTGAGGTCGGGGTGCAGCTGAAGTACCTCGGCCTCGTGTTGGATAGCCATTGGACCTTCCGAGCCCATTTCGCGAACCTGGTCCCCCGATTGATGGGGACGGCCGGCCAACTCGGCCGGTTGCTTCCGAATGTCGGGGGACCCAGCAACGCAGTGCGCCGCCTCTATGCGGGAGTGGTGCGATCGATGGCCCTATACGGTGCGCCCGTCTGGGCCGACGCACGGGTGCGATTAACTATCGCCCGATTTCTGCGTCGGCCACAGCGCATCGTAGCTATTAGGGCCATCCGCGGGTACCGCACCATCGCTTTCGAGGCGGCGTGCGTGCTGGCGGGGACGCCGCCCTGGGAGCTGGAGGCGGAGGCGCTAGCTGGCGATTATCGCTGGCGATGCGACCTCCGCGCCCGGGGCGTGGTGCGTCCCCTGCGGGAAGCTGTTCGCGATAGGAAGGTCCAATCTCGGCGGTCCGTGACGGAAGCGTGGAAGAGACGACTCGCTAACCCCACATGGGGTCTACGGACCGTCGAGGCGATCCGCCCGATCCTAGATGATTGGGTGGGTCGTGGCGCAGGACGCCTCACCTTCTGGATGGTGCAGATGCTGACCGGGCACGGGTGCTTCGGTCGGTATCTGCACCGGATTAGGGCCGAGCCGACGGCGAGGTGCCACCATTGCGTGGGGTGTGACCAGGACACGCCGGAGCATACGCTCGCGCGCTGCCCCGCATGGGAGAGGCAGCGCTGTGTCCTGGTCCAACAAATAGGTCCGGACTTGTCGCTCCCGAGCGTCGCGGCGTCGATGCTCGAGAGCGACGAGTCCAGGAAGGCGATGCTCGACTTCTGCGAGTCCACCATCTCGCAGAAGCAGGTGGCGGGGGCTGAGAGGGAGAGGCTATATGCCACTCTCAACTTACCAACCCGCCGCCGTCGAGCAGGGGGCCGGGACCGGGATCTCGCCCGGATTCTGGCCCCCTAAGAGTTTCGGGTCCCCAACGCATGCGAGTGCGAGCGGGGACCCAAGAAGGTGCCGTGTCTCGCTCAGCACGCCCTTAGCGTAAGAGCATCCGGGGGATGGTAGACCGCGTACTCCCCGACCCACGCTGGTTCTGACCCAGCGGGGTATTCCGCGGGAGGGTGACACGCGGTCCCATCTTGGCGGGCTTCGGAAAGCCCGCCGACCGAGAGAGCCGGTGGCCGTATTCGCCGGCGGCTACCGGTTCGGCGTCCGGGGACGGAGCGACGGCAAAGAATGCCGATGGCGTAACGCGTCGCGCCGTCCCTTCAAACCCCGTGCTGGGTTCTGGCCTCAGCCGGGGTTCGGACGCTGAGTGTGAGCGGTTGGAGGTTTTAGTGCGGTTCAACTCCCACATACCCCGCCCGCGGGGCGGGCGGGGATCCGGTGATTTCCTCCAACTGAAAAAAAAAAAAAAAAAAAAAAAGACTTCATTAATCGTCTCGAAAATACTGTTTTCTGGAAAAAAACTTTCATTACCAATTCCATTACATTAACGATGTAGTAATCAGAATATTCGTATCTGAAAGAAAATACTCTGTAGGTAAAAATCTTTATGTATAAAAATAGGTCTTTATACTTCAAATTGTCATTTAAATGAATTTTACTGAAACAAAAAAATACTTGAGAGGTGTCAAGGGTCACCCGGATGTCGAAGTCGAACGAAGATCCTTTCGATTAATTAGTGAATCAATCATATAAAACAAAATAAGGAATTGTTTTAAAAGATTTTAATCACAGCGCCATCTAGCATTAATCATATAAAACAAAATAAGGAATTGTTTTAAAAGATTTTAATCACAGCGCCATCTAGCGATAATCATCTAAAACAAAAAAGGGTCGGGACAACTTTTTCATAAGAATTTCCGTCTAGCCCCCTTTCGATAACGCGCGATAAGGAACTTCGTTCCAACATTCCTATATATTTGGAAAGAAACACAACTGCACTCATAAGGTTTTAAAATTATCTTGGTACATCCAGGAATTGAACCTAAAATTCAAAAAATCACACTATGTACTTTTTGACTTTAAAAATTTAAAGAAGTATTTGACGAAAATTGAATAAAAACACCAACTAAACCTGGAACCGCTGCGCTCTTCTACAGTTCGGTTCAAAAGATCATTTTTGCCCCGTACCATTCCGATTTGGAATGGACTCTCGTCCGCGGTGTTCCCGGAGCGCTATGACATGTCCCTCTTTAAACGAGGTTTAAGAAAAATCCTGTATGGGTAGGTGATAGATAACGGCCTCTCTTTGCCCTGGCATTGCAGAGGTTCATGAGCGACGGTGACCGCTTACCATCAGGTGGGCCGTAAGCTCGTATCTCAATCTTGCAAAAAAAAAACAATTCTGAATAAAAAATATAATTAAAATCCTTGTTGACTGAAACAGGTGGTAAGCTGATCTACAGATTTCTAAAACTGTGGTTTCAATTCTGTTTAGTACATATTCTGTGGTTTTTGCGTGCCAAGACACATATGAAATCATTTTTATGTTTTTTCACACCACATATTCTCATTTACGAGTCGGATAACGTATCTTTACTATTCATAACCGCATTGAGGACAATTTATATCATTTTATGCCCATATATTATTACAGTTTAGGCAGATTTGACATCAACACCTGGGCCATAAAATAGACTTTACGGGCCAAGCCGCCATCTTTGTGACCCAAACGATTGGCCGTTCGCACACTTACAATAATATTGTCAATACTTTTGGTACTTAAAATTGCAATTGTTAAAATGTGTCATATAAGCACATTTTCAAAGATAGCATGTGTGTGTCTTAGGATAAATAATAGTTAAAACATTTAGGTAAATTTTAAGATAAAGTTTAAAATTAAATAATTAAATTTAAATGATGAATTTCGTAATTTTATTTAGTTTGTTTTAAGGTTTAAAATGTAATCGTTAAAACTTAATAAATGAATAAACTTTCAGTTACAACTAAGTTACAAGCTTGATGCTGCCTGAAGCTTTTTCATCTTTTAGCGCAACACATTGAAATGAACTCACTTGCAAGCATCAGGAGGTATATTACAAACAACAAATTTAATTTCATTAACTAATTACATTGTACTTTAACAGGCAATGTACCTATTAATTGGAATTTTTTCTAACATACTTTTTGAAAAACCCAAATCTGTTTATATCACAAGTATTATCAAGACTATTGTAGGTGTGCGGCCAGGCTATTACCTCCCACTAAATTCCAAAGAAAAAATGTCAAAATTGCCATTACGCGAAATATAATACTTTATTACAAATATTTTTATGTGTGGGCGGAATTCATGTAACTAATAAAAGTTTTATGTGTCGGCCCTGAATCAGGGATGGTATAAATTAGATCACGCAGAAGGACGTAAAGCGAAGATTTTATTGTTTATTTGTTATTTTTTGGTCATTGGTCAAGGGACTCTATCTTACATTTTCGAAGAATGTACAATAGATAAAGCTCATTTAATATTGGAACTAAGTTCCTGATCGCGTTATCGAAAGGGGGCTAGACGGAAATTCTTATGAAAAAGTTGTCACGACACTTTTTTTGTTTTAGATGATTATCGCTAGATGGCGCTGTGATCAAAATATTTTATTTTATTACAATTCCCTCACTAATTAATCGAAAGGAACTTCGTTCCATCCGGGTGTCCCTTGACATCTCTCAAGTTTTTGATTCCACATTCCAAAAAAAATACGAAACATGTGTGATCTGCCCTTTTTATAAAGCTAAAGAGCTTTTGATATTGCTATAGATACCTACGATACCCCTGATGGTAAGTGGTTACCGTCGCTCATGGACCTCTGCAATGCCAGGGCAATGAAGGGCCGTTATCTATCCATACAGGACTTTTCTTAAACCTTGTTTGAAGAGGAACATGTCATCTCCTAATGCGATGGTATTATAGAGACTCATGAGCGACGGTAACCACCTACCATCACGTGCGGTTAAGGCCTATTTATCATACTGGATTTTTAAGAATAGCACAAAAAGAATATAACTTATTAATTTTCAAAATCGGTTCACCCAACACAAACAGCTCAAATACCCGTCGTTTTTCGCCCAAAGTTAAAATATATTTTCAGACCGAATCTAAAAATACAGAATGCTTTAGAAAAGTGTTGAAACGTTTGAAAATGCAAGGATGTGAATAAAACTAGCCGGTCCGGTTGGGTTCCTGGCTCACGTCTGGTAAAACAATTTTCAGCTTGAGAACTTCTCTTGAAAGTTTGGCCATTAAAATGGGGATTTTGTGAACTGTTTTTTTTTTGTGAACCAATTTGGATGCTTCTTTTGTCATATTATGAGGATACTAAAAGTAAGATTAAATGACGGAATTTCTTATGAAAAAGTTGTCACGACATTTGGTTTTAGATGATTATCGCTAGATGGCGCTGTGATTAAAATCTTTTAAAACAATTCCTTATTTTGTTTTATATGATTGATGATGAATACTAGATTATGGAATTAATCGAAAGGAACTTCGTTCCATCCGGGTGTCCCTTGACACCTCTCAAGTTTTTTTATTTTATTTTGTGGACAGATTACTGTGTTTATTTTTTCATGTTAATTAAACTTATGGTCCCATTTTATTTCTAACAGACGAAAAGTATTTTTTGTTTTATGGTTAATATTGGTTTTAGTAAACGACGTTGGTTTTTAGCCAGTGGTGTTGTGAAAAATTGCACATAAATCTTTTTCACATTAAGATTTAGAGGTACAAACCGGATTTGAACCCGCGACCTCCCGTTCGGAAGCACTTCAACCACTCGGCTACTACGACATTTAGTTTGAGTGTTTAATTGATAAAATTAAATTAGTATTCGAATGGTTCAAACCATGTATTATTTCACTTATACTATTACTAAACGGGTTCTTACCACGTTTATTCTGTCGAAATGTGAGTTCGAGTTCCAGTGGCACCAGCAAACGAACGAGAAAGAGGGTAGACATATTTGTCTGCTCTTAAACGACCTGCCCGCAGTTCCTCAGTCTTCCCGTAATCATGGCGCTTGAAACAGTGCTGAAATATCGGGACCGCTCAATTAAGAATAATCGTGGTAAGAACCCGTTTAGTAATATTGTAAGTGATGTAGATAAGCGCATGTATTATTTATCCCGAACAGCTCATAACAATATAAAATTACTAGAATTATGTGTCTCGCACGTTTACTGACCACAGCAAAGCAAAATATTTTTATACCAAATGTTTATCGGAACGTATTAACCTACCAATTTAACTAGAACTATATAACTTATAAGCTACATCATAAATAACAGGTCATTTCTAATTGGTAGCGTTTCCTTTACAACCGTTTTTTGTAAGTCTTTTGAGCTCATGTTTTGTTTGAAATATCGAGGGGTAAAATTAAGGTAAATATCGGAAAATTCGAGAATTTCGAGTGGAAATAGTTTGCGCGAGTCAAGATGTGGTTTAGTACTTACTTTGTCTAGTTGGTTTAAAAGCTTTGGTATCTTTATAGTTGAAGTATTTTGATAAACATTTTTGATCGACTTTCTATCTATTGAAGGTTATTTAGTTCGTTGTATACGGGGTGATTTTTTAGTGAGGGTACATATTGAAGGTCATGGTAGCTGATGGTTATATACGACCAGTAAAAATATTATTACTAAAGAATATGGCTTAATGCCTTAGTAATCGCAACTTAAAAATATCTAAAATTCTTGCAAAATGATGGTTTTTCGACAGCTGATGGGTGTGGCGGAGGTGTGGAGTGCGCGAGATCACTAGAGGTCGTTAGTCAACACTCTTTTAGGCGGAATTGTTTATGTTTGAGGTAGTTTTGTCGACTTTAGGTTAAAAAAAAATGTAAATTTACCTATTTTTTGTAATAGTCCGTATTAGAACAGAGTACTCATCACCCTCCTGCAATATGTACCTGCTTTAAAAAATCACCCTGTATTTTGTAACAATATGGGGACAAATTTTGTTTAGGTGCGATTCGGATGATTATGTTTTCCATGGCCTTCGATACCATGTAGCAGTAGAGTGCTAGCCAAGATTAGTAAAAATAGTCCAAACACGACGGTCCAAACGACGGAAGTCCAAAATCTTGTTTAGCACAAGAGTTCTATTGACCACATTCCGAATCCATCATCAGATCAGCACCATTTTGTCATATCGATATTGTCACGTTGATGACATTTGCGTGTAAAATGTCAGCTCAATGGAAAAACAGAAAGTTTGTCAAATTTAGCTTACAAGATTCCATCCGAACTTACATAGTTACATCCAATGAAAGTTAATATAGTATACCTGAAGCTTGTACAATTACAATACTTGTAACGTCACTGTCAGCTGAGACTGAAAACCAGCGCTTGATGTTGGCATTGATTTTATTATCTACTAGCTGGCCCACACAACTTCGTCAGCGTCACATAAGGAAATTTTCTCACCGTTTAATCCTTCCCTGGACTTATAAGAATATTTCAAGATTAAAATAAGCCTAATCGGTTCAGTCGTTCTCGAGTTTTAGCGAGACTAACGAACAGCAATTCATTTTTATATATAAGAAGAAGAAGATGTCAATATTCAGCAATACTTCAGTCTCGGCTGGTTTGTGGTAAAATGTAATATGTTATTGTTATTGATTTTTGATTTCTTTTTATTGTTTTGTACCATTTTTGCCACAAATAAAGGATATCTATCTATCTACTTTTCCTCCCAAATTGATTTTTCATTTAAACACGACAAACACCCGTCTTCTGAGTGATACTTAATGTCGAAATATAATTCAACAATACCCCATTTATTCAACACTACATCTAAATTCTACAAAAACTTTCACTTCACTGAACATCAAAAGACAGGAACATGACGCAGCGAATATAAAGGTCGCGAACTAAACCTTTACAACACTGAAACAATTGAAGACTACATCGAAAGTGCTATACGTACATTTTTATACAGATGTAAACTTTATGTATTTTCTAAATGACTGTACTAAATGGGAATGAGGCTTTCATAAGGTCATAATTATAATATTGAATTAAAAAGAAAGAATACAAAAAAGACATGCCCGCTGAGTTTTGGAACGAAGTTCCTTATCGCGCGTTATCGAAAGTGGGCTAGATGTAAATACTTATGAAAAAGTTGTCACGACACTTTTTTGTATTAGATGATTATCGCTAGATGGCGCTGTGATTAAATCTTTGAAAACAATTCCTTATTTTGTTTAATATGATTAATGCTAGATGGCGCTATGATCAAAATATTTTATTTAAGTTATAATAATTAGTTAGTTTAAACGTCTGTCTCTCTCTCTCTCTCTCTTCTGAACTTCGTTCCATCCAGGTGTCTCTTGACACCTCTCAAGTTTTTTTTTCGTCTATTCTTCTCAGGACGGTGGCTAGTTCTTTTTCCGAACTGGTAGTCTCTTGATATCAACAAGCGTGATAATTTTCATTAACGTTGAGAATAAATAATTTCAGTTCTTATGTATGTATCATTTTGACATTTACCTTTGACAAATATTGGTCTGGTATATGGTATGCCTGGTAGGTTACCATAACAATCTAATATATTAAATTGTCGTGTCACGGTGTTCGAACTTGAACTCCTCCGAAACGGCTCGACCGATTTTGATGAAATTTTTTGTGCTTATCCGGTACCTATGAGAATCGGCCAACATCTATTTTTCATCCCCTAAATGTTAGGGGTAGTCCACCCCTAATTTTTTTTTTCGGCGCAGACGAAGTTGCGCGAGTCAGCTAGTCTTGCTATAAAATTATATTTATTATTCCGGTGAGAAATTCATCTTAGCAAGTTTGCAAGAAAATTCACCTCTGTTTGGAAATAATTGTGTGTCCTATATAAATAGAACCCCGAATAAAACCTTCAAAGCGTTAAATTGAAAGAGAATATCGCAACAAAGAATGATTTCGAAGTTGAATTAACTTTTTCAAGTGACCCAGTCGCCATATTGAATTTCGTTGAGATTCAAATTACGGTTTCCTCTCCCATTGATACAATAACTTGAAAAACGAGTGATACTCTTAATTTAGAACTTTTTAAAATATAGGTATTAAGCTTATTTTTTAGTATTAAGGTAATAATAATGAATGTGTTAAGGAAATCCTTGTTTAAGTAAAAAATTCTGTGAATGCACTATTATTAAACATCACAAATAAAATTGAAATGATGTTTGCTTTCAGCAAAACATCCTATCTCTAATATTTCTTCCCGTTCATGTCGCATAGTTCTGTCGGACAACCTGTTACTATGTTTATACATCATCATCATCATCATCATCAGCCTATAGACGTCTACTGCTGGACATAGGCCTCCCCCAAACCTCGCCACATCGACCGGCCCTGCGCCATCTACATCCAGTGCCCTCCCGCGATCTTGACCAGATCATCGGTCCATCTTGTGGGGGGTCTACCAATATTGCGCCTACCGGTTTGTGGCCGCCACTCCAGAACTTTTCGGCCCCATCGGCCATCCGTTCTTCGCTTTATGTTTATACATTCCCTTGTATTTTCCTTCTCAAACTATAAACGATTACAGTATAAATATAAAACTGTTACTGAATATCTTTATCAAATCTATACTTTAAGTTTCATAACAACGCAAAAAAAATGGCGAACGTCATTTGAATGTCACTTGTCATGACATCTATATAGCGAGACTGCTTTGTATATAGTTGACTTATTTTATTCGCATACATTAGACAGAGATATATTATGTTTATTATTGCGTCTTTTACGTCATTCTACTTGCCAAACATTTGTCATAGTTACATCTAGTTTCCGATAGTAACTTTGAAAAGGACATAGAATCCCTCAGAAACCTTATACACAAAGATATACATGTCAATAGGTGCGTTTATTTTTGAAATGTATTCGGATTTCAATTCGACCCACACAAGACCAACCTTTATTCAGAAGTCTGAAGTGGGATGTATCTACTTAAACTTTGAATCGTGAATGACGAAAGTTTTTCCTTTGCTGTATGTATAAAGGTGTTTTAAAATTATTATCATGTTTAGTATAAAAACATGTATTGCAGTGGCTAAGTGTGAGTTCCCAAGAGCAGATGAGATTATTACAAGAATTGGTATATTTAGTTATCAATGAATTATCATAAGCATCTCTGATAGAGTCTTTAGTGCTATCTCTTGTTAGTCTATGAGAATCGAAGGGGCAGCCGATAACAATGGAGTTCTACAGAGTCTTAACCACTGATGTATTGCGAGCTTCCGTTACGTACAAAGATCGAATTTTTCATTAGAAACCCTTCTTTATCCTGGCATTGCATTTCATGAGCTGTAGCTGTAACAACCCATTACTTTCATGCATTTTCAACGGGTTCTGACCGACCACGAGAAGACTCTCGACGACGAGTCTTCTCGTGATCATGACGTTTGCAACAACGTTGAAATATCGAGACAACTCAATTAATTAAATATCGTGGTAAGAACCCGTTGAAAATGCATGAAAGTATTATAGAAAGCCGCGAGTGTCTAAATAAGTTTATAACCCATTACTGTCCGATGCTGGGCTAAGGTCTCCTAAGAAGAGGGATTAGGCATAGTCCACCACGCTTGACCAACGCGGATTGGGTAGTAATGCAATTTTGTGTGATTCCATGAGCGTATTTGTTACAAATTCCTCTGACTCTCGAGTTTGAACCACGAATCCACCGTTGTTTGTTTCCAATTTCTATCCGATTATGATTCAGTGTTTGAGACACGTATTCCCACTCTCATACGTATGCCAGAGTTTAAGAGTATTTAACTGTCGGTGTGTTTGCTGTAGAACTTTGTTTCACTTGAAGTTTCGTACTGTGTTTAGTTTTATGTAATACCTTTGTATTGTGAACTGTGAATAGGTTTTTTATGTGGCAATTTTGTTGTTAATGGTTTTTTTGGCCTGGGTTTTGTGATCATAATGTTTTTTTTAAATGTTGGCTAGTAATTTTGGTAGTGATAATTATTTATTTAAGTTTCTTTATAAAACACACATATAATATATAACGGCGTAAATAGTGTGTTGAGGTGTAATGACGTTGTAAATAGTCGATCTTCGTTTTGTTTTGTCAGGAATGACGTCACAATGTCCATTTGAACACTACTTGATCAATACTTTTGAATAAAAACTTCAAAATAACTAGTTTTAACAGTTTATTACTTTTACATCCCAGAGGTCCATTCGCCTCGACAATTCAAACACGAATGATTAATAACAGCGACCAACGCCTGTATTTATAGCAAGTCTTCCAACTACCCGCATGGTGAATAGGTTGGTTTCCCTTGTTATCACCCCGTCATATACATACACTGTAAAGAGATGTAACGCTTAAAATGCAACATTCCTTGAAAACCTCATTAACAAGTGTCTTATTATCAACTTACATTTTGAACCCTATATACAAAGTTTTAGGTACTAAAATATTTAAAGCAAAATTTCATTCCGCGACGAAATTATGGTCCCTATGAACGAGGTATTTCGCTATCGAACTCGCAACTAAAAGTTAGTAAATTATTCAGAAATAAAAAAGGTATTTCAAAACTAGCAAGTAAGTTTCGAAGCGTTCAATAGTTAAAGTTTCACAAAAGCTCCTGAGAGAGTATTGATCTTGATAGATATATTTTTTCCAGGAAATATATAATATAGGGCAGTTCGATCATATAGAATAGAGAGTATATAAAAGGAATATTACTTTCATGCACAATGAACGGGTTCTTACCACGTTATTTAATTGATAAATTGAGTGGTATTGATATTTCAACGTTTTTGCAAACGTCATGATAGAAGACTGGATACTGCGGGTCGATTTAAGAGCAATACCAATCTGTCTACCCCCTTTCTCGTTCCGAAAATCATCATTACAACACAATTTAAATCGTTTCATCTACAAAAAAAACTTGAGAGGTGACATGGGACACCCGAATAGAACGAAGTTCTTTTCGATTAAAAGATATCTTATTTTTTTTTTCCTAACGTAACGCGCGATAAGGAACGTGTTTTAAAAGGTTTTGATTACAGCGCCATCTAGTGATAATCATCTAAAACAAATAAAGTGTCATGACAACTTTTCGTAAGAATTTTTTCCGTCTAGCCCCCTTTCACAACGCGCGATAAGGAACTTCGTTCCAACTAAGTTCAAATTGAAAAACTCTGTCTTTCCTAAATAACCCTTTTTTAAATAGTTACCTTTATTAAAATAAATATCCTTTTACACTTTTTTCAGAAGTTGAAATATTTGGAGCAAATCAATACTGTATTATTTTTGTTCGTTGTTTGACTATCCAAAGGGTTGAAGGGATGGTTTTACCCCTAACCTCTATCGATAACAGTCCCTTTGCGGTTGTTTTATGCGTAAACTACGAGACTGAAAGGGTTTTCATCCTAATAATAGTTTAAGAAGTTTTTCTTGTGTTTGGAGACAATAAAAGTGACGTTTGCGTGGTCATCAAAAAGAAACAGTGCTGCTATTTTTTTATTTCGAAGGTTTTAAGCCTCGGAAGTTAAAAGATAAGATAAATATATTCGTCTCTTTTTAGGTTAATAACACTTTCATTAAATGTTTTCATTGCGCTCAGAGGTTGTCTTGGTGAGATCGTTCTTAGCTATAAGACCGCCCATTGCATGTTTTTCTTTTGTTTTATTTAATTTATGTACCCACGTTATTTTTTTTTACATGCAATTAATATGTAGTTCAATCTAAAAGAGCTCCATGTTTTACTCGTCGATTTTGAAATTACATCGAATTCTATTCCAAAAAGAAACTCGAACATTATAAAACATTACATATTTTATCTCATTTCGTTTTGAAAATATTACATAAGTATATAACAAAGTTATAGATAATATGTTTAATATAAATATTATGTGTAAATTATAATAAACTTACCAAATAATATACACCAAAAGGCATAACCACGACAGCAACAAGCAGATCAGCTACCGCCAAACTAACGATGAAGTAATTAGTCACAGTTTGAAGAGTTCTCTCTCTCACCACACTCATAATCACCAGCACATTACCAAACAGAGTAAAAAAGGGAAATATAAGCAGCAATAAAGCCCATAAATTATATTCCGGTTCGTCATTTTGTTTACCGAAACACGACACATTAAAAGTACCGTTGAAACTGCAGTTCGTGTACTCATTTATATCGTTAAACACCGCCAGCGTTGTGTTTTGGTCATTAAAAACATCATGACTGGCATTCCCGTAGAAATAGTCGCTGAAGTCTTCGACTAGTCTTAAGAAATCACCATTAGTCTCATTCGCAAGATTGTCATGTCCCAATTCTGTCTTTTTAGTCAAATCTGGCGGTTTTTTGGACAGATATGTGTGATTTAGATTCTTAACAACGTCGTATGGTGTTGAGGCAGCTGTTATCATAGCTGTGTATTTTGGAGCATTTTTTCGTTGAGTCATATCAAATTCTTTTTTTACGGGTTTGTTTTTCTCCGTGTCTTGACTATCGGCACCATTGTATCTGAAAAGAGAGAGGTTGTTAGTATTTTATTTGGCGACAACTGAACATGCCATTAAAGTCCATGAGCTGTGACAGTTTTTTATTGGAATATAGATAAACGACATGGCACCCCAGACAGTAAGTGACTACTGTTACATTAAAAGATGTCAATAAAAGAGAAAATTAAGTTGTTTCAATTGTCGATGGTAATTTTTAATTATTACTTCATCTGAATGATATAGACTTATTTTTTTTATAGCATAATAGATACATGAGCCTACGACCCACCTGATGGGCCTTAGATATTTTCTTAGCATTTTAAATTAGCAATGGCTTTGGGTTTTTGAATCTAAAATTTCTAAGATTGAAGATTAATAGTAAAGATGCAATTATCTTACAAAGTAACAATCAGAAGCATAGTAATAATAAAATATTAGTGAGTGAGCTGAAATATTTGGACCTGGCTAACGAGGTGACCGACATGTGGCGTGTTGAATCGACCATCATTGTTCCGATCGTTGTATCTGTGCACGGTCTAATAGCGAAAAGCTTCGACCGGCACGTATTGTGAGGAGGTTCCTCTCTCTTGAGCCCTGACCACTGATGGCTTGGGTCGTAGACCCCGTCTCCAGTGGCCCTCTGTTTTTTATACCGTATTTTTTTGTGATCGTTTTTTTGTAAATATAATGTAAAGAATGAGCAAATAAATGATTATGGAGATAAATACTATTGAATAATATTATTAGATAAATATGATACAAATTTTATCTGTTTAATCACTGGATTATATCTCATATCGAAAGCAAAGATTCGTAATCTGTTCAATCATACTTCCAAGCTGTTTGAAACTTTTCAAAGTAGAGATTATTCTTGTGATTTAAATCATCTGATTTAAAATTGTGATTCTTATAAAGATATCAATCTTTGTGCACATGTCATCATCAATCTCATTATTTGGTCTCTTGTGTAATATTTTTGGTTATGGTCCTTTAAAACACCTATATTTTTGAGCAGTTTATTTTATTTCTTTATTTATTTAATCAATCTTCTTCTTGCTGGATTCTTACCATATATTTAATTAATTGGGTGGTCTTGATAATTAATAATATCGTGGTAAGAACTCGTCAATTATGCATAAAAGTAATGCGTAACGTAGTTTTAGTAAGTTCTTGTTGACAAAAATAACATGTTTCAAGTACAATTCAAAACACATTAACATACTCCTTTATAAGAATTATCGTGGGAGTATATTCAGGATATATTCACCATGTTAGTCACGTATAACAGCTTGTAAGGTTTTTTTAAGTCCCTCGGGTGTCGTGGTGCTTTGAATTTTAATGTAGAAAAATAAATATGGATTACATGCTAGCATATGCTCTTAATAACAATAAAAAGTCGTTTTATCAAATCTACACTATCCACGATTAAAATTAAAGCCAAAAAACCTCACAATAGAATTAGAAAATCCTCTGAAACTCAACCTCAAAACCAGGAAGAACATTTCGAAGAAATTTACCAGCAAAATCTCATTGGAACTTTGCACAATGGCCGGAACTAATAAATCGCCAAATCGCGCTAAAAAACTTCTGAAACAACTTAAATGTAGGCTTTTAATGATAATACAGGGCAATTAAAGCAGTCGCTTTCCCAATTAAGGGTGGTAGCTACCCTGTTTAATTTATTACCGGGAGTATCACCCTCTTTTAGTACTACGCTGATTTTTATCCAATCAATCGTTAATTTTTAAATTAGGGATCAAAGGAAATTAAGTTTAGATCTATTACGAGTAGAGCTCAATTTAAATTTATTATTTTTGAATTATTTAATGAAAGTTCGTAGTGATCTATTGCCGCGGAATTGGGTTACATATGCAACGGTATTAGGGAACATCTCTGTCACTCTGTGTTATCAAATTCTGGAACAAGAATCATAAATTTAAATGTTTTTAGTAATAAATACTTTTCTTAAATTGTCGCTTTGAAAAATTTGATCCTTATTAAAGTACTTTCAAAAAATGCAATAATGTACGGGACGAATTTTCAGGGTCATTCCTTTGATTACTTTAGGTACTGTACTGTACCAAACCATTACTGCCCACTGTTGGGCTCAGGTCTCCTCAGAAGAGGCATTAGGCATAGTCCACCACGCTTGCCCAGTGCGGATTGGGGACTTCACATATCTTCAAAGGATTTTTAGAATCCTTTTCCGACATGCAGGTTTCCTCACGATGTTTTCCTTTACCGTTTTTAGCCAGTGGTGTTGTGAAAAACTGCACACAAATCTTTTTCACATTTTAGATTTAGAGGTACAAGCCGGCCGGTTGAACCTTTGATTACATGTTAAGAATATTACATTTTATGAAATGTTTTATGCACAGTTTATTTTGGTATTGCTCTAAAACCTAAGTTGAAAAATTCGACCTGTATAATTTTACAACATAATATTATCCTTCATCAATAATATAAAATGAATCGCAAATTATTTTTTGAAATGTTCGTGTTGAAGTTCAAAGACGGTTTTTACGTGGAATAATTGCTAGAAAATAAAGGCATAATCTTAATTATTAGGTTCTCGCAGACAACGAAGAAGCAAAGATCATCTAGTATCTGATAAAATATGCTACAAAGTTTGTATTTATCGTTTTCCTGTTACCAAACTTCTACATCGAATAGCCCAACCTTGTATTGGATCATTAAACATTCATTAAAATGGAATCATGGCGGAATCGAAGCACTCTCCGACATTATGTAAATTAGGAAACCATTTGACTTTCATTAGACGTGATTGTAAGATTTTATGGATTTTGAATTTTGAATATGAGTACGGAATAACTATCTCTACAAGTTGATTTGGTGGACTTATTGAGAACTGACTGCCGACAGGAGGAGGTTGTCATGTTTTTTTTAGTTTGAGGAAGACGATTAAGATGATTTTTCGAAGCTACGTTTTTTATTTCCTCGTAGGTGGACGAGCTAACGGGCCACCTGATTACCGTTTACCGTTGCTCATGGACTTCTACATTATCAGAAGATACTGCGCGGGATCGAAATCGGTTTATATAGAAACGCTCGCAAAAACGCAATTCATATCGTGAAATTTTGTATGTCAAAATTACACATTTTTAAACACAGATTCAAAAGTACTTGTTCGATCTTTAAAAAAAAAACTTGAGGGGTGTCATGGGACACCCGAATAGAACGAAGTTCCTTTCGATTAAAACATATCTTTTTTTTTTTTTTCCTAACCTAACGCGCGATAAAGAACGTGTTTTAAAAGATTTTGATCACAGTGCCATCTAGCGATAACAATCTAAAACAAAAAAGTGTCGTGACAACTTTTTGTAAGATTTTTTTCCGTCTAGCCCCCTTTCGATAACGCGCGATAAGGAACTTCGTTCCAATAAATGTGACCCCATGACGACTCTCAGCTTACATCTAACACCAATATCGGTTCATCCAAACTAAATTTATGTAGGAATCAACATACAAAAATACTAATAATCCTCCTATTTGGATATCAGTCAAAAGCCACACTTGATAACCTTTCTTGACACAACGATATTAAGCCACTTTAACTATAATTCAAAAGCTCTTACCAAGTAACTAAGTAACAGTCCACGTGTACAAGAAAACTCAATAAAAATGTACTGGACGAAAGATATTTTGAAAGCGGTTTTTTGCCAAAAACAACTATTAAGTGACATTCCATTACTGATAAATGTCGTGTTCCGGATTTGTTTGAATGTTTTCTTAAAAGCTATTTCTTTGTAACAAATAAAAACATTTCAAGTAAATGAATTAACTTCATGTCAAAAACAGCTGTAACAAGAAGTAATATTTTTACAGAAAATAAATTTTAAGAATATCACAAAAACTATTAAACAGATATTTGTCAAATTTATACTAAGTTACATCTAAAGTTGTGCTTGTGCTTTCTAGCAAAAAAGAATCATCGTCGAAATCGGTTCACCTATAATAAAAAAATACACAAAAAGGTATAGCAAATCGTGGAATTTTGGCCATTCAAAATGTTAACATAGCTCGAAAACTGCTTTACTATCTTGAAAAAAACTTGAGAGGTGTCAAGGGACACCTGGATGGAACGAAGTTCCTTTCGATTAATTAGTGAGGGAATTGTAATAAAATTTAATAAAGAGAGACAGACGTTTTAAACTAACTAATTATTATAACTTAAAAAAATATTTTTTTATCACAGCGCCATCTAGCGATAATCATCTAAAACAAAAAAAGTGTCGTGACAACTTTTTCATAAGAATGTCCGCCTCCTTTCGATAACGCGCGATAAGGAACTTCGTTCCAATATATACGAAACACTTCGGCGACTATCACCTTTCATATGAAAAAAGTGACATCCAAATCGGTCCACCCAAATTAAAGTTATGCGATGTTTTTCTCGTTCACAAAATATTATAAGCACTATTTCCCTACATTATCACGCAAGGGTAATACAACCGTTTGTTTTAGTAAAGATACCGAGCCCATCCTGTATCAACAGTGTTAAGTGCTTCTAGCTTGTTATTAAAGATATTTCTGGACTATCCATCAAGTGAGATTATAGCTGAGAGCGAAACTGATCCTTAATTGTCACTATTCTCCACGTGTAAGGAACAATTTGTTTCGGGAGGAGAAATATTTCCAATCTTTCTGTACTACAACAATCAATACCCAATGGCTCAATATCCTTAGAAGAGGGCATAGTCCACCACGCTTGCCCAAAGCAGATTGGAGACTTCACATATCTTCAAAGGATTTTTAGAACTCTTTTCCGATATGCAGGTTTTTTGTCCATGTTTTCCTTCACCGTGTTTTGCCAGTGGTGTTGTGAATAATTGCACATAAATCTTTTTCACATTAGGATTTAAAGGTGCAAGCCGGCCGGATTTCAACTCGCGACCACCCGTACGGAAAGCAAGCGTTTCAAACTCTTGGCCACCACGTTTTTCTAGTGTCCAAGCTTTGTTGAGTTATGCGCTTACAAACATATTTTGCGATTCATTTTTTATTATACTTAGAAGATTAATCTATGAACATTAAAAAGGAAGCCGATAGGAATGATATTGTTTAGACCTTATGCCATTGCGTTTTACCTGACGATAAGTAGTTACCGTTGCTCATGAACTACTTTAATTCCAGGATAGTAGGTAGGTACCCATCAGCTAATATACAGGACTTTCTTAAAACCCACTATTCAATATAAACAGATTACAGTACAGTTTTAGCAATTAAAATATCATTAACAGAAAACGGCCCATTTAAAATGGTGAAAGCCCGAATATTTAAAATGGCTGCCTGTTAGAGATAATGCGGCTAACTGTATCTTCTAGTAAATTCTCTCAAGATTTTAGGGAATAAATTGAAATGGAAAATTTAAGACTGTTTTTTGTAAATACCTAATTTATTGCCTTGTAGGCAGACGAGCTTACGAGCCACCTGATCGTAAGAGTGACAAGATTGAAGAAGGACAACATAGTGCTCGGGAAACACCGAAGAGGGGATCATTTCATCATTACATCTATCTAATTATAATAGATACAGTGTCGAACAAAACAGTACCGAATAGTGTCTTCAAACGACATTACCTACCATAAATTTCTTTAAACACTCGCAGTGCTGAAATATCGGGATCGCTCAATTAAAAATAATCGTGGAAAGAACCCGTTTAGTAATAGTATAAGTGATGTAGATAACCGCGAGTGTTTAAAGAAATTTATTACCTACTATTCAGTTATTGTAATTTTATTCTCCATCATCATCATTCTCAGCCACAAAATGTCCATTTCTGGGTATAGCCCTACCCAATGATTTCCAGTGCGACTGATTACTAATCGTGCAACATGTTTCTGCGACCTTAATAACCTTGTAACTTTACTGCCTACCGTACTATATTCCACATTTTTACGAAATAGATGATTTTAGACCTTAAATCATCATCATCATCATCATCATCAGCCTATAGACGTCCACTGCTGGACATAGGCCTCCCCCAAACCTCGCCATAACGACCGGTCCTGCGCCGTCTGCATCCAGTGACCTCCCGCGATCTTGACCAGATCGTCGGTCCATCTCGCGGCTTAAATCACAGGATCCTAATTCCCAATTTCCAAAAGCACTCGATAGTTTAACTTTTAAACCTGCTAAATTAAGATTAATGAGTGTCCAAAACGAAAACTTCTAACAACTTATCGACTTTTCACGACGAGATATTAATGACATTTAAATTCTTTCCCAAAACTTAAAGACCTGAAAATTCGGGAACTGCTTTTTCCAGTTACTGATAACTAAAAAGCGTGAAACTCTAAAGTTTAAAATTAGTGTTGTAAATCGTTTTTGGTACGAGCAGTTAAAAGTAGAAAACAAAAAAAACTTGAGAGGGGTCATGGGACACCCGAATAGAACAAAGTTCCTTTCGATTAAAAGTGTGAACGTGTTTTAAAAGATTTTGATCACAGCGCCATCTAGCGATAATCATCTAAAACAAAAATAAGGAACGTGTTTTAAAAGATTTTGATCACAGCACCATCTAGCGATAATCATCTAAAACAAAAATAAGGAACGTGTTTTAAAAGATTTTGATCACAGCGCCATCTAGCGATAATCATCTAAAACAAAAATAAGGAACGTGTTTTAAAAGATTTTGATCACAGCGCCATCTAGCGATAATCATCTAAAACAAAAATAAGGAACGTGTTTTAAAAGATTTTGATCACAGCGCCATCTAGCGATAATCATCTAAAACAAAAAAAATGTCGTGACAACTAAAAAAGTGTCGTGACAACTTTTCGTAAGATTTTTTTCCGTCTAGCCCCCTTTCAATAACGCGCGATAAGGAACTTCGTTCCAAAAAGGATAGGGCATGTGGGAGTCGAACCGCACTAAAATCTCTTACCGCTCATGCTTAGCCTCGGTTGAGACTATAATTATGAAAGGGGTGATGCGGAGTGGCACGACGCGTTTCGCATTACGGCCTTTTCTGGTCTGTTATTAGGTTGCAATGCTTTTAGTGCTACATTAATTTTATTAGACTATGATAACTTTTTTTTCATTTCTAGAAAAATTATCAAAAGTTGGAACCGGTGCGTTCTTCCGCGGTCCGTTTCAAAGTTCTTTTTGCCCCGTACCATTCCGATTTGGAATGAACTTCCATTTTCTTAGAGCGCTCTATTTAAACGAAGTTTAAGAAAAGTCACGTATAAGTAGGTTTTTTTTAGTTGTAGGAAATCACCGGATCCCCGTATGTGGGAGTTGAACCGCACTAAAACCTCCAACCGCTCACACTCAGCGTCTGAACCCCGGCAGAGGCCAGAACCCAACACGGGGTTATGAGGGACGGCGCGACGCGTTACGCCTACGGCACTCTATCCCGTCGCGCCGCCCCCTCCTATTCCTTCCGTGTATAACGGCCCCTTAATGCCCTGGCATTGCAGAGGTTCTTAAGCTCGTTTATCTTGATTATGTAATTGTTCTTCATTTTTCATCTTTTGTACCATTTTTACCACAAATAAAGTATATCTATGTATATGTCTATGTGTATGTCTTGCAATAAAAACCACTTTATGTGTATTATGTCCACTAGTGGGCGTATCTACACATTCAAAAGTGAGAGAGGTCATCCAAAGTGACTTTTAATTAACCCGCTGTCTTCAGTCCTCAAATCGTTTAAACTTTATAAATTTCATCGTGGTCATTAATCAAAATATTTACTAAATAATATTTAATCGTTTTATTCATTAATTTGCATCAATTTTAATAATTTTATACAGTAGTGATAAATGAGTCTGTTTGAAAAGAAATTTCATGTATTTATTCATGTTTTTATTTTTTGATAAAAAGGCTGAATTTTATGAATTTTAGTCTGAGGTCTAAAGGCGTTTTTATGTGAAAGAAAGATTGGTCTATCATTATTTAAATTGTTTTATTCTAGTTTAAGAAGATTTAAGAATATAGTTTTAGTCACAGTCATTGTAGACAAAAATACATTATCAAAATCGGTTATTTTGTATAACAACGCGTGGTTCGTGTAAAATTACACATCTTAAGTGCAAAACAAAGATTAGATCGCCAAGATTTGAATTATCTTCAACTCTTTAAGACGTTTTTAAAAGACTTGATGTTTAATGAAATTAATTCGTATGACGTTTAACAAGTTCGTTGCGAAATCAATTTTTGCTCTGCCACGAGGTGTTATCGGCCCGTACCACGACCATACGTTAGAGCGACACGTGGTCTATTAGACCACATTTCCTTCAACAAAGTTATGCTCTTCGCACCGCAGCAGGGAAGATGCAGGAGGGATCATTTAGGCCTCGTATAGCAGTGAACGTGTTAAGACTATTTTTTTAATGTTTTGTTACTACCATAAACATACACACACACACACACACACACACACACACACACAGTCCTTACACGTTGAGTCTAAAGTCGTTTATTACACAGATCTTGTAGCATCTAGCGCAAATTTCCGTGCATTCAGACGTTTTGGCCATAACTACTATTGGCATCCAAAATAGTACAACAGCTTATCGCATAGGTCTATCAATTTTATAAAATCAATGCCCGTGGTGCTTTTCTCAATTCTGGCGTAATGCTTTTTCAATCTTATTTTATTGTCTCCCGCTTTGCGAGAAGGGAAGTCGAAACTCATGTTTTCCTACTCCTTCTATTATCTTTTGATTAAATTCGTTGCGGGGCCCAAGACAAGTTAGCTTTCCCTCGGGTTCCTGGGCTTCACTGCTCAGAGTCATTACGATGGTCGCCGCTGTGGATCCTGGCTACACAGGAGTTACAGTGGTGGGAGTGAGAGGTGGGCAAATACCCGATAATACACACATGACATCCCATTGAGACTTAACACACTTCTAAAAACTGAACAGTTTGAAACATGTGAACAATCGAAAACACGAAAGTTTACACCAAATTACAACAAAACTTCAACCATTTCGTTGCAACATTGTCCAGTTTCGGAATATCGCTGAATATAGTTTTGTTACGTGAGACCCTTATTGGTCCACAGTTCTGTCACAGATCAATATATAGAACAGATATAAAGATTATAGAATATTCCAGAGGATTAAGATAAAACGTATTTTTTTGACCGACTTCCAAAAGGAGGAGGTAATTCGTCTGTGTACCGATTTGAATGATTCTGGTGTCAGATGTAAGGTAATGGTCAAACTTAGGTCCCATTTAATTTTTTTAAGATCGAACAAGTACTTTTGGATCTGTGTTTAAAAATGTGTATTTTTGACGGAAAAATTCACCGTTTGCTGTGAGTTTCTGCGGACTGTGAGTATTTATTTTCGTTGAAATTGAATCGATTTCGTTGATTGTTTTGTTAGGAAGCAGACACTTCGGAAATTATTTCATATAAATTTAAAAAAGATCTGACAGGTAGTTTTTGTGCTATGCTTGAGAAATGGAAGTCGGTCGTTTTCATATTTGTAGGCAGAAGAGCCAACAGGCCACCTGATCGTAAGTGGTTAGCGTCGCTCATGGACCTCTGCAATATGTCAAATGTCATATTTTCTTCTGTATAAATATTATATGTTATTTCTAAATATAGTTTTGCTACCAGAAGCCCTTATTGGGTCCAAAGTTAAGTTTTGAAACTACTGATTTCAGATCTTGCAAGTTTGGGAGACGTGAAACTGTTGGTAGCCTTTTGTTTCCAATATCAGACTTGATAGTTAGCACGAAATATTATAATTAATATTAAATATTAGAAGTAGTATAATATTATAAACTTATTCAGACACTCGCGGTTTTCCATAATACTTTCATGCATTTTCATCGGGTTTTCACCACGATATTTAATTAATTGAGTTGTCTTGATATTTCAACGTTGTTGCAAACGTCATGATCACGAGAAGACTGGATACTGCGGGTCGATTTAAGAGCAAACAAATCTGTCTACCCTCTTTCTCGTTCAGTATATCGAGACAACTCAATTAATAAAACATCGTGATAAGAACCCGTTGAAAATGCATGAAAGTAGTATAATATTACAACAAGGTTGAAAAAAGAAAAAAAATGTTTCTTTTATTATCCAAAAACAATACTTAAAATAAATTTTACTTTAAAAAACTGTTAAGGTTTTAATGTTTTGTCATTTACCGTGAACCAATTTTGATGATACCTTTTTGTTTGAAAGGAGATACCTTTCGCATAACCTCAAATAAATTTGAGAAAAATCTTACTTCTAATTCTAGTGGTATACCTACGTTTGTTTCATCTCTGTTTTAAAGAGATTTAAGTAACCGCGTTGAAAAACAAATGACAATGACGGACGACCAACATGTAAACGGGGGTTTTGTATGCATTGACCGTCATTGAAACTATGTGGAATACCGTTCGACAGTTGGCCTACCAGTTGTCATTTGCGTGCATTGGAAGTTAGCGAGCCAATCTTTCTTTCGCTACTAATTGTCCTATTTAGTTGGGATCGGCGCAATATGTCTTCTCTCTCCACTCCTTTCTATCATTACATACATCATCAGTCACACCACAAACCAACATATCATCCTTCACACAATCAGACCATCTTTTCTTCGACCTATCTCTCCTCCTATATCCATCTTCTTTTAAATTCATCATTAATTTAGTAAGCGCTATGACTTGTCCTTCTTCAAACGAGGCTTGAGCCTCCTCATCCTTAAAGTTAGGTCGTAGGTTGCGACCCCTCAGTGTCCCCTGACATTGCAGAGGTTCATGAGCGACGGTAACCACTTCCTATCAGGTGGGCCGTTGGCTCGTCGAACTACGTGGCAATAAAAAAAAAAAGGCAATATTAAACCTTATTTTATATTGCTTGTAACGTGTTTTGTGTGCCAAATAAATTAAAAAAAAAAAATGGAAATAAAATAAAAGTCCCATGTCCTTTATTCGTCATTTAAATTTAAACTCCGCTATTGAATTTCGTACCAGAGTCCAGTCATAAATCCAGGCATTAAATAGTTTTATTGCATGATTGAAAGGCAATAGTTAGATATCGTTCAATTGATAGCCAGTTTTATAGCCTCGGGAAGTACCTGGGGCTACGATTTGAGGCTATATTCATTTGAACCTGTTATTGGTTTTCCCTTGATTGGTTTATTGTTATTTTAATTTTTATTCGGGAATCGTGATGTTGAAAATGGAAAAGTGGAATTTTATATTCAACTTTCCATCGAAAACATTTTGTTTTGTGGAATTTTTAAAGGGGTTGGTTGGTGTATTTTACAAAGAAGGTATTTTTATATATGTTCGCTTACTTTGTCATATTATGTGAACCGATTTCAATGATATTTTAATAGTATAAGGAAATTAAGGAATTAGGGTTTAGTGATAACAGATCGAAGAAATCGAGAGGAACTTTTTTGTACTTTTTGAAAAAGGAAATTACGCGATTTCATTTCATAAGTAGGTAAAAAGCATATTAAATTTCATAAGGTAAGTAAAACGAATAGAAATAACAAAAAAAAACAAGAAGAAGAACAGAAAGAATTCTCCAGAAGGTACCTTGTTGCATATTTTTCAAATTTACATTAGATTATCTCAGAAACATCTCCTTTTAACACCAAATTAACATCGAAATCGGTTCACCCAAATCAAAGTATACGATCTATTATTTTTAAAATTACACACGAGCTTTGTCATATGTTATCTATGCATTTTTTCACAATAACTTTCCGACTAATAGAGAATCCGTCAGCTCCATTTGCTAATTCGTCAGCATGATGGATGGCCCATCGAGACCGCTTCGTCTATGACTGATGATTCCATTTCGTCAGCTAAATTATCGAGCTGATTGGGACACTGTTTTTTTTTGATTTCAGACAATTAGCGACAAACGATTCATTTTCGATACAAAAGAATTACTTATTGAAATACAATTTTGTTTGCGACTTATTGTTACGAGAATGTTCTAGAAAAGTGTGTGAGTGAGACAGAGATATATAGTGCTATCTCTCTCACTCACTCAAAAATACAAGGGGAAGTCACCTGTAGTATCCTGTCACATTGAAGTGGTCCATTAGCGACGGTAACCGCTTAGTCTGCCTAAAGGACAATAAAACAAGTCCTAAGACTACTGCAGAGGCTAGGCAACTAAGTTAGTTTAATATTACAAAAAAGACATGCCCGCTGAGTTTCTTGCCAGTTCTTCTCAGGACCGTTGCTATAATTATTTTTTTTTTGTGTCAGAACTTTTTTTTTTTTAGTTGGAGGAAATCACCGGATCTCCGCCCGCCCCGCGGACGGGGTATGTGGGAGTTGAACCGCACTAAAACCTCCAACCGCTCATGCTCAGCGTCCGAACCCCGGCTGAGGCCAGAACCCGGCCCGGGGCTATGAGGGACGGCGCGACGCGTTACGCACAGGGCACTCTTTCCCGTCGCGCCGCCCCTTGTCCGCACTGGTGGTAGCTATTAACTTTTGACGTCAACAAGAATGAGCACCTCATCAATGTTGAAAATAAAGTATTTCATTTCAGCATCTAAAAATAGCCTCAGAAAACTCTATTTCTCATACATACAGTTAATTACAGTAATAAACTAGAAGTAAACAAGGTCTGTTTGTCGAGACATATCGTTGTTTCGGGATCGTCAGGTCAAACTTGTGCCCGGATCCCAATTAGCAGCGGCTATTTGGACTCAAAGATTAAGCACCTAATTCGAGACGGGTCATTTTCAGTTTACAATTTGTCAGTATAAAACTGTTTTTTTGACTGTTAACTAGACAAGCAGATGACTTATACGACGCTTAGTGGTTACCAAATAGCGCTTTGACTTGTCCTTCTTCAAACGAAGCTTCAGGAAGATGCTTAAAGGTAACTTGTAGGTAACGACCCTTCAGTATCTCCTGAAATTTCAGAGGTCTATGAGCGACGGCCCATTGGCTCATCTACCTACGAGGCAATTAAAAAATAAGGGACATCCAGTGCAAGTTAAGATTTCAAAAAACGAAACAGTGAGAATAATCCGAAACTAAAATTATCTCGACAGTTTCTAAACCCATCAAAGTTTTCTCAGGCATTACCCAAGCGTAAAATAAATGAGTAAAATAATTAGACACAAATAATTGCATTAATTTTTGAGTATCAAAAACTGTAATATCTATTTTGGTAAGCATTACTCGGTCTAGAACTAAACTGAATTGGAATTTTACACAGGGCTGTTACTTTGTAAATTTTATAAACTTTCAGTATAAGCAAATGGAACTTTTTTTTTTCAGTTGGAGGAAATCACCGGATCCCCGCCTGCCCCGCGGGCGAGATATGTGGGGGTTGAATCGCACTAAAGCCTCCAACCGCTCACACTCAGCGTCCGAACCCCGGCTGAGGCCAGAACCCAGCACGGGGTTTGGAGGACGGCGCGACGCGTTACGCTCTCGGCACACTTTTCCGTCACGCCGCCCCGTACCATCTCCCGGATGCTCTAACGCTAAGGGCGTGCTGAGCGAGACACTCGCACTCACGCGTTGCGGACCCGAAAAAGCAAATCGAGCTGGCGAAAAGCTGGCTTGGTTACACCGGGGTTTTCGTAGGAGGTCGAAAATACCAGCAATCTGCCCGCCAATGCCCTGGCATTGCAGAGTCATGAGCAACGGTAACCACTTATTATCAGGTGAACTGAAGGCTCGTTTGTCTATCACATAGCCATGTAAGACATGATGAATTTAAAAGTAGATGCATGTATGAGGAGAGGAAAACCGAAGAAAAGATGGTCTGATTGTGTGAAGGATGATATGTTGGTCTGTGGTGTGACTGGTGATGTATGTAAAGATAGAAAGGAGTGGACAGAGAAGACATATTGCGCCGACCACATCTAAATGTAAATCATTTGTAAATCTTTTGTTAATATAATACACAAAAGTACGGGCACCATTTTATTTGCTTAGCAGAAGTTGAAGTGTACAGGTTAATACGGCACAGAAAGTCATAGATCATTCTACAGATAATACAAACATTACTACAACATAGCATAGATAATTAAGTCGACTAATATACTCAACATAAGATGTAGCTAAAAAAATCCAAGATTAAATGATCCTCTACACACAACTTATTACAATTGTTGGTTTTTTGTCAGCCCTAAATTTTAGCAATCTAACCTAGCTCCAGTTACAGCCTTATTATCATAGTTTCGGGCCCGAATACCGACCTTCTTCGACTTTTTGCCCTCTCGGGAGCTCTGAGAGATTTTCTTTAGACATAATGATATTTTTAGTGATGATTCGGCAAAAATGCTGTTTGAATCACGCATTTCTTATTATAATAGTTTTTTTTTCAGTTGGAGGAAATTATTGGATTCCTAATCTTGTGTGGGAGTTAAACTGCACTACAACTTTGGCGGGACGGCGCGACGCGTTACGCATGACGACACTATTTCCTGTCGCGCCGTTCCCGGATTATATTAGATGTTATGGTTTCAGGTTTTGACTATATTCCAAAGGGAGGTTGTTTAAGTATATTTTAGTGCGTGAACTGATTTTTGGTGTTTTTTTTACTATAAACATTGGTGATTCAACTACATTTTGGTAGTAATTCTTGAGCTATCATTAAGTTGAAGAAGTAATTTTTGTGATGCACAACTAAAAAACACTTTTAATTCAATTTAAAATGACATCAATATCGGTTCATCAGTTCTGGCGTTACGACACCGCACACTCACATCTTACACCTCAGAACAACCAAGAAATTAAAAAAAAACTTGAGAGGTGTCAAGGGACACCCGGATGGAACGAAGTTCCTTTCGATTGATTAGTGAGGGAACTGTAATAAAATTTTATTTTTTTAAGTTATAATAATTAGTTAGTTTAAAACGTCTGTCTCTCTGAGAGCAAGAGAGAATAAAATTTTATTACAATTCCCTTAATAACTTAAATAAAATATTTTGATCACAACGCCATCTAGCGATAATCATCTAAAACAAAAAAAGTGTCGTGACAACTTTTTCTTAAGAATTTCCGTCTAGCCCCCTTTCAATAACGCGCTATAAGGAACTTCGTTCAAAAAAACAAAGACATAAAAATTTAAGGTATTACCAAAAACTACAATTACGCCAACTTTCCCAGAATCCAGGTAATAAATCATTCGAAATATCAAAAGAAATAGCCCGCGAGCTTTCCCGAAGTTGGACAAAGTGGACTTACAATGAAGAGACGACTGCGTGCTTAGAGCTCGATTTAATCAATTAGAATCTTTGGAGTTCTTTTTTGAAACGTAAAAAGTATTTAATTACTTTTCTTTTTAATTAAGAATTGTATCGGAGTTTCTTCTTTTGTTTTGTCATCGATTCGGTATTGATTTTGTATTTGATTGTCTATTTTTTATTACAATGTTCAAATTGTTTACATTGTGGAGACACTAGTATAGTTATGTTGTAGACATATTTATACTAATAGATAGATGTATAATACTTTCATGCAAAAATCAACGGGTTCTTACCACGATATTTAATTAATTGAGTTGTCTCGATATTTCAACGTTGTTGCACACGTCATGATCAAGAGAAGACTGAATACTGCGGGTCGATTTAAGAGCAAAAAAGTCTGTCTACCCTCTTTCTCGTTCGCTTTTAGGTAGTACCACTGGAACTCGAACTTACATCACGACACACCAATAAGTTTATAGATGTATACTCAATATCAATATTAATAAAAATCATAAAGATGAAGAGTTTGTTTGACCTCGCTAATCTCAACAAGCAGATCCGTTTTGAAAACATTTTTCAGTGAATTTATAGAGGAAATATATTATATTGGAAAACTATGTTTACTATTTAAACTATAAAGTCCAATAACGCAAGGTATAATAAAATGACCAGGAAAAATAGGTGAAAAATTGCCTCCATTTGTAGGTAAAGTTGCGCGGGTCACTAGTTTACACAGAAGTAAATCCTATGAAGTTATCCTAATTAAAATAAAAATCTTCAGTTTTTCGAGAATTTCTCAATTAGATAAAAGACGATAGCCACTTAGTTGAGGAGGGTCCTTAAAGTTAGGTTGTAAAAGCCTTCAGTGTCCCCTGACATTGCAGAGGTTCATGAGCAGTAACCACTACGACCAGGTAGCCCGTTGGCTCGTCTGCCTACAAAGCCATAAAAAAACTATCAGGGCGTTTACCCAAACAAGAAGGAACTCCAACTTCAAAAAACTACGGTCTAAATAAGAAAACTTTTCTGACCCTCTCACTGCTACTATTGCCAGTCTTTTTCAATATTAATCTCCTAAATCTAACTAACACTGCAGTTCCAAGTCATTAACCATCAGAGTCCATTAAAATGCCGAAATCTGCCAAGTTTGGTAACTGCGTCCATGCGGGTCTATAAATGGTTTAGTGCAGAATGTATAGGAACATTTTTACAAACATTATATTAACTTGCACTGGATGTAACTAGTCTGGATGTAGAAAAAGTTGTGGTGGCCGAGTGGTCGAAGCGCTTCCTTTCGTACGGGAGGTCGCGGGTTCAAATCCGGCCGGCTTGTACCTCTAAATCTAAATGTGAAAAAAAAAGATTTATGTACAATTTTTCACAACACCACTGGCTAAAAACGGTGAAGAAAAACATCGTGAGGAAACCTGCATGTCGGAAAAGGATTCTAAAAATCCTTTGAAGATATGTGAAGTCCCCAATCCGCACTGGGCAAGCGTGGTAGACTATGCCTAATCCCTCTTCTGAGGAGACCTGAACCCAACAGTGGGCAGTAATGGGTTGCTCGTTCCAATAACAATGTATGGACGCGACTGTACGCTTTGCTGATTACGGAACGACTGGGTCGCGCTACGCACTGCACTTATATATTACTGCTTGTATCAAAAGTGCAAGCGTGCAATATCGTCCCTACAGTTACAAGCAACAATTCTTCAATAAGAAAACTTACTCTAATTATTTACTAAAACCTCCATAACATAGTTCGGCCTATAAATCGGGCTCAACCCTGCAACTTCACACGTAAATCAAGCCTGCGACAGATTTATTTAACAACTTTCTTTGCACCTGTACATACGTTAGTTTAAACTTTATAATAGTCACAATGCAGGCGGAGCTGGGCTAGATAACGTCATTTTGGAGGCAATTTACTTAGTATAAAGCTAGACTTGATATTGTTGGGAATATAGATTTATTATACGAGAAATATTGTTGAAGTCGTGAGTGAAAAGATAGCAAATGAAAATTACACAAGTAGAAAAATTTGAGAGGTGTCATGGGACACCCGAATAGAACGAAGTTCCTTTCGATTAAAACATATCTTATATTTTTTTTTCCTAACGTAACGCGCGCTAAAGAACGTCTTTTAAAAGATTTTGATCACAGCGCCATCTAGCGATAATCATATAAAACGTACTTACGTACCACCCCGTACTTACGGGCAGATAGAATACTTGCCTTTAAAAAAAATAAAAAAATAAAAGACATGCCCGCTGAGTTTCTTGCGCCGGTTCTTCTCAGGACGGAGGCGTATTTTTAGCGAACTGGTGGTAGAACTTTTGATTTTATTTTTGACATTCAAAATGTATGTGTGTCCACATCTAATTTGAAATAAATGATTTGACTTTGCAATATTCTTCCTACTATAAAAAACGTAATCATTTGAAACAAACACGATTTTTTTATCAAAATTGTGTCACTCCTCTCACAGAGGGTCGTTAAACCCCTAACTTCTCCGCAAAATGCTGTTATTTTCCCTCCTCGCGTTATCTTCTAAGATACACTTGATTTATGTAGCCTGCCGTCATTTCGCCTCTCTGTTTTAAGGCCCAGTGCATCTCATGTGTGAGTATATTGATAAAAAGCTGGTTATTTTTGGGTTACCTGCGAAACTTTGTCGACGACTATTTTTAGGGATTTTTTTTTTAGTTGGAGGAAATCACCGGATCCTCTCACTAAAACCTCCAGCCGCTCACACTCAGCGTCCGAACCCCGGCTGAGGCCAGAACCCAGCACGGGGTTATGAAGGACGACGCGACGCGTTACTCCATCGGCACTCTTTCCCGTCGCGCCGCCCCATTTTTAGGGATAGCACGAAAAGAACTGATGAGATCTGTTTTATATTTATATGAGATTACAGTTGAAGTATCTGTTCGCTTACTAAAAAAAAAAACATCCAAATTGATTAATACTATTTGTATTAATCAATTTGGATTTGAAAGTTTTAGTTCATTTTAGAAAAGAAGTCCCACAGAATTATCAAAATCGGCCCACCTAAACTAATTAGGTCAAAATTTGTGATTTAAAAAATACGAGTTACATAGCCAGCCAGCCTTGGGGGCACCCCGCTGCCCGGGCTCATTCTCTCCGCCACTCTGGGCGGAGGTGTAGATGTTTGGTGTGGTGTTGAGAGTTCTTACCCCTTTCTGGGGTTGTTCCCATGGGCTGGACGAGTTTCATCGGATTGGTTGCTTCTTTAGTGCCGCCAGCTCCGGCCGGAATCCTGCCCATTCTGGGCTGTCTTCAAGCCGAAGGCCACAGCAGCGAAGAAGTGAAGAAAAAAGTTATAATTGATGATTTAAAGTCAATCGGGCCCTACTATTTTTTTCCCTTTTGTGGGGGTGGGAGAAACCCTTTATTTATTTTATTACAGAAATAAAAGAAAAACTTATGAACTAACACAAAAATAAAACAAAACTATACAGACCAAAAATGCAAAATAATGAAAGTAAGGTAAAATTTGAAAACATAACAAAACAAAACAATTAGAAAACTATTCAAAATTAAAATTAAACAAAAACAAAGCAAATCAATTAGAAAACTATTAAAAATTAAGCAAGACAAAATATATAAAATGAAAAATATCAGTATCAGTAAAAGGAAAATGAAAGAGATTATAACAAAGGGTTTGAGGCCCCGTCCAGCCCCCGCGGGCCCCTCCCTCCCACGACAACACCACGAAACGTGGGAAAAGGAAGGGCCCGCGCTGAGGACGGCCGTTCCCTGAGGGAGAACGGGACCACAGACGTAGGTCCGTGGTGCAAAGGGCCCCCGTTTAGGAGTCCCATCCCCTGAAGGGGGACTGACTAATCCCGGAAGGGGAGCAAAAGGTTAGAGAAATTTTGTCACCCCACTGTTAGGCGGGGTGACGAGTATCACAAAAGTGATACTACTCCCAGACGGGGAGTGGGACCCGGAGACGCGGGGCGGAGTCCCGGACGAGTCCGTGACTCGGCCCCGTGACCCCAGACCTCAATAAGAGGTCCCCAGACCTAGTCTGGGCGACCCAAACCCCTGAGGGGGGTATACAAGCCCCATAAGGGGGCTTACAAATAAAAATAAAAATAAAGATAAGCCCCCACTAAAGCGTGGGGGGTCCCCTGAAGGGGGAACAGCTCCCTAACGGGGAGCGGGGTCGCACCTCCCTGCCGGGAGGGTGATGGTAGCCCCCGTGGGCTCCATCTTGGGGCAGACAAACATGCGGGACGGACGACACAATGTCTCAGTCACGTAGAGGGGATCGCCTATATCCTACAACGTTGTTACGCCGTAGGGTAGTTCATCATCATCATCATCATCATCAGCCTATAGACGTCCACTGCTGGACATAGGCCTCCCCCAAACCTCGCCATAACGACCGGTCCTGCGCCGTCTGCATCCAGTGACCTCCCGCGATCTCTCTCTCTCGTAGGGTAGTTAACTCCGAGGAATCTCGGGGGACCCAGCAGCTCCCTTGGCAACGCCGCACCTTCAGGCGGCCTGGCGTGCAAGGGAGCTATATTGCGGAGATGCTCGTGGGGTCCTCGGTCGGCCCGCTCGTACATGTTACGGGCGAGCCGGACGATGAACTCCTCGAGCGACTCCACCTCAAGGTCCCGGGCTATTACGTCGTTACGCACGTAACGGCCTGCTCCGACGATGACTCGGAGGGAGAGATTCTGCTGGGCCTGCAACCTTTTCCGCTGGGACGGCGGTGCGAGGTGATACCAAGCCTCAGCAGCGTACGTAATACGTGGACGGATATAAGTCTTGTAGATAGTGAGCTTAGTCCTGATCGGCAACGCGGACGCGAGAATCGGTCGCAAGACAAACCGCGCCGCGCGAGCCAGACCAATCGCGTGATCGACCTGAGGCTTCGCGCGAAGCGAGCGGTCTATCTCGCACCCGAGATACCGAACAGTGGGTCTAAACTCAACATCCACACCACGAAGACTGAGACGGGGGACGACTCTGATGCGGGTCGGACCGCAGAGTAGGGCCTGGGTCTTACCCGCGTTGACCGAGACTCTCCACCGGTCCAACCATGGAGGCAGAACATCCAGGAGCCTCTGCATCCTGGAGATGGCAAGTTTAACACTTCTGGAGGATGCAGAATAGGCCGAGTCGTCTGCGAAGAGGGCCAGTTTCACATCCTCCTCCCACCAACGGAGATGCCCCTCCAGGGTGGGAATGTCGTTGGTGTAGAGGGCGTATAGGATCGGGGACAAGACACTACCCTGTGGTACCCCGGCCGTTATGGGGCGCACAGACGACTTGCACCCCTCGACCGCGACAAAGAAGGATCTCCCCTCCAGCCAAGACCCCAGCAGTCGCCAGTAGGCATGAGGTAGGCCGGTGGATTGCAATTTGCTGACCAACCCCCCGTGCCATACCCGGTCGAAGGCCTTCTCGATGTCGAGAAAGACTGCGACCGTGTACCGGTCGGAGTTACGTTGGTCCGCAAGGTGATGCAATACACGGACTAGCTGTAGAGTCGTCGAGTGGTCTGCTCTGAAACCGAACTGCTCCGGTCTGAGGTGGATATGCGGAGATATCCTCCTCAGGAGCAACCGCTCAAACAACTTGCCGACGTGCGAGAGCAGGGTGATGGGCCTGTAGCTGGAAGCTTGACGCCTATCTTTGCCGGGCTTGGGCAAGACGATGATCTTACCCACTTTCCAGGTCCGTGGGTAGTGACCCGTGCGGAGAATGGAATTGAAGAGATAGAAGGGATAGATAGTAATGCCATGGGAGGGATACCATCGTCCCCGGGAGCCTTACGGCGCTTGAGGGTCTTGATCGTCTGATACACCTCGCGAGGTGTGATCAGCTGATCCTCCTCAAGCGCTGGCATCGGGAGACGAGGGTCTAGGGATTCGGTAACCCCCTCTTCCAAGACACTGTGGAAGTGAGCCATCTCCGGGACCGAGGCGTTCGGAGTGAACTGCCTCTCCAGCGAGACGGCCAGGACTTCGGCGCGAGCCTGCGGCGTAAAGCACCTTCTGCCCTGTTCATCCACTAGTGGATAAACAGGACTAGGTTTGGAGGAGAGGCGACGACAGATCCTGTGAAGGGAGGTCATGGTGCGGTCGTCACCAGCCTCCCTCACATACTGCTCCCAGGAGTCCCCCCTGAAAGCCTGGACCTTCGTCTTCACCTCCTCCTCCAACGCATTTAGTTCGCGCTTTACCCTGGGACACCTCGTGGTCGCCCAGAGCTTCCGCAGACGTCGTTTGTGGCGTATGAGCGCCTCAATCGACGCCGGGAGTTTGCGTCCGGGCCCGCTGCTGGGCACCATAGTCGTCGCTTGGTCTATGGCTCCCCTGATGAAATCAGTGAGGCGGACGGCCGCGTCATCGACGTCATCAGGGGTAGACAGATCCTGGAACGGTGATTGGTCGACTAGCGAAGACTGGAAAGCCTCCCAGTCGACCCTGGGCCTCGAGGGAGGGGCCGCGGCACGAGTGATCCCCAAACTCGCCGTGACCAAGATCGGCAAGTGAGCGGTACCCATGTCGTACAGCACCTCGATGTTAATCGGGCACCGTAACCCCTTGTGAACGCACACATCCAGTACATCCGGGCGATGACTCGCCGTGCACGGGATGTGCGTTGGTTCGTTGGGGCCGACCACACAGTAGTCCCCCCTTTCGGCATCATCGATCAACCGCCTCCCCGCCATCGATATAGTCCGAGAGCCCCACGCAGTATGTTTTGCGTTGAGGTCTCCCAGAATCAATGTCGGTTGACGGTCATAGTCCAGGACCCGTCTAATGTCTGCCGGCTCGAGGTAGTAGTCCGGGGGACGATACGCGGCATAAATCCGCAGTTCGATCCCCGATACCTGCACTCTCACCCCCACCGTTCTGGTGTCGGTGAAGCTCGGTAGCTCTAGCTCATCGTGCACGACATCCCTCCTGACGAGAGCCGCCGTTCCCCTGAACGGGATCCCATCAGGGGTCAGTTCGTCCCTTCGGTACACGATGTAGTTAGGCACTACAAACCTCGTAGTCGGTCTAAGTTTGGTTTCTCCCAGGAGCAAGACATGCGGTCTGTACTCCTGGGCTAAACGGATGAGGTCCAGCCTGTGAGGTAAGACCCCCCCGGGATTCCAATATATGGCCCGCAGCTCCTCCCTATCCATGCTGCGGGACGAAAGGGCCGAATCCCGATATTAGTCCCCCGAGGGGGGCTATGAGGGAAGCGATCGCGCGAATAAACTCGCGGATCGCCTCCGACACTCTCTCCCACAGCTCCAGCAGCATTGCGGCGGAGAAAGGATGCCCTGGGGCTATCCCTCCGTCGCGCTGCTGAGGCTGTGGGTGGGCTCGAGGCTGGACCGTCGTGCGGAGGGATGAGGTGGCAGCTGACGGAGCCCTCGTCGAGGTCTGCACTGACCCTACCTCCATTGGTTCGTGTTGGAGCGTCTGTGGAGGGGCTACAGCCTCCAACACAGGCCTCTCTCCGGCACGTCGTGGCCGAGGAGGCAAAGGGACCGGAGTTGATGCGGTCACGGGCTGCTCCTGCGCTGCTCGTGCACCCACCGCCGCAGGTTGGCTACCCTTTGGCTTCTTTTTTATTTTCCCTTCTTCTTCTTCTTCTTCCCCGTTGGCGCCGCCACCTGGGTGGCGGGAGCCGAGGAAGAAGAAGGAAGCCTCGCCGTCTGGGCATCGGCCGTCACCCTCTCGCGGGGTCTGGGCTTTGGCGGCCTTTGCTCACGGGGGGCGTTTGCCTCCGCCATGAGCGTGGTCGCTTGAGGGTCTGCAGGGACCGAAGGGGTCTGTGAGGGAGGTGGGGGCGCGGGTCGGGAAGACTTTCCCTTCCCTTTGCCCTTCCACCTCTTGGTCGTTCCCTCTATTTGAGGGCCGGGGGCAGAAGTACCCGGTATTTGTCGGGGTGTTGGCTGCGGTCTGGTTGACCGCGGCTGCGGTTGCGGCTGTTTTCTCAGGCGAGGGTCGCCGGAGCGCGGCGGCTCGGGCACGCGTGGTGGGATGACCGCACCGGTGGCCCGCGCCCTCCGCACGAAGACCGGACAACGCCGGTCGTTGGCGGCGTGGCCTTTGCCACAATTGGCGCAGGTCGGTGGGGCATCCCGAGGCCTCGGGCAGTCCGCCACTATGTGTTCGCCAGCACAACGTACGCAGCGGACCGCGCGGTGGCAGTTCACGCTGGAGTGCCCAAAGGCCTGGCAGCGGTGGCACTGCGCAGGACCTTTCTTGGGCCTCCAGGCTTCGACTACCACCCCCGGCAGGTAGAGGAGCTCCTCTACACTGTAAAGCCGGGCGAGTTCCTCCCTGGAGAGGTGGTCGAGCTCAACGTAGAACACGCTGGATGGTCGACCCCTCTTTGCCAGGACCACTCTGGCGTAACGTGCCGGGAAGCCGAGCTCCTTGAGAGCTTCGGCGATCACGGCCGGATCGGTATTGCCCGGGAGTCCCCGGACTGCCACCTTGGCGGGTATGTCCTCGGGGAGAGACCAGCAATTCCAAGAAATTGCGGTCTCCCTCGAGGCCTCCACCAGGTAGGCCTGGATGGTCCGGAACTCCCGGACAGAGGCCGGGTGGAACTTAAAACCACCGGCCGGGGTTGCTCTGCCGTTCGGGGCAGCACCTAGTCGCTCCCTGAGTATAGCGAAGTGCCGCGGCCAGTCGGGGAGCGACTGCACTTCGATTGGGGGATGTCGACGTAAGTCTAGATCCCCCTTGTTGGCTCCGTTTACACTGGTACGGGCCGTGTTTGCGGTTGGCGCTGTCGTCGCGGCTGCGGTGGCGCGTCGCGAAGGCTGCGGTTGGCGTTGCGGAGCCGGTGGAGCCGTCGACGAAGACGGGCGCGGCGACGCGGGCTGTCTGGCCGCGTCCGCGTACCCCGAAGGGCCTCCACCGATCTCCGCATATCGGGTCGAGTCGAGTAAGCCTAGACCTACCTGTTGGCCGGCGGCTGACGCTGACAGTGGCGCCGGTTCTTCGCCGGTTATCGGTGAGTACATAGGCGGTGTGGGTGAAGCAGGAGGCGTTCGGTGCCTGCGCACCGCTGGCACTGGCCTGCTCCCGGAAGTCGAGATGGGCGTGGTCGAGGGGTGGGACGGCACGCAGAGATGCGCGAGGCCCCGCCCCCTCGATGATGATGTTGATGTAGAATTTTCGGAATCATCCGACGCGTACTCGCTGTCGGAGCTTCCGAGTAACTCCCTCAGCTCCCTCTCTATTTCGAGAGTGGCTGAGGAAGGGCCTACTCGAGGACGTTTGTCCTCCGGGACCGGATCCGAGTCGGATCGGGCCCTCCTCTGAGGCCTGGCTGGCATAGGCGCATCGGTCGGCAAGGAAAACACAGTTTCCCCCGATCCGATGCCCCCTGCCCCCTGGCCCTCAGAGGAGGGTCCTGCCCGAGGAACGGGAAGATCTACTACCGGGTTGTGCGAACCCGGTTGAGCTTCGGGAACCACTTCCCGAATACGGTTTGTGAAGAGGTCTCGTTGTACAACGATCCTCTTCGATTTTCGACCACCGCGAGCATTGCGGGGCGGGCCGGGGGTGCTAACAAGGGGGGGTGAGTCCCCCCCGGGCATGGCTATGGCTACCACTTACTGTTAGGTAGGTCCCATGAGGTCCCTATTCTAACTTAAGCCTAATTATATTTAATTAAAATTAAATAACAACTAGAGGAGGGCTCGAACCTCCTGGAAGCACAGTGCGGGTCTTTGGCTAACCTCACCCCCCCTGCAGGGGGGGTAAAGGGGGTTGACACAGTCAGGCAACTCTCAATGTGGCGCTGGAGTCCCTAATTTTATCATGGAACGATAAAACAGGGACACAGCTACAACAGGGTGAAGACTACCACCCGTAAATGCACTTAATTAAAGAATAAAAGTGTCTCCACTCACCTGTGACGCCGGCTCCCTTACTACGCTGTCCGGAATCGTCGAAGTCGGCGGTCCCGGGACAGCAGCAGGGACAGGGCACACTCACTAGTCGCGATTGGGAGCGTAAAAATCGAATATCGCACCACCTTCGATTTAGGTCTCCGGTCAACACGTATGCCAGCACCGAAGCAAAGTGTTGTCTCGACCAGTACCGATGCACCGGCTTGTTACATAGCAAATAAGTGGCAAAAAAAAAAAAAAAAAAATTACCAGTACGAAAACCTGTTTCTCGAAAATATCTTAAAAACGAAAAACAAAAAGTTTTTACGCATTTAAAAGTCTTAAATATATTCTCTAGCACAACGTATCGTAAAATTATGCATCGAAAAATGTCTGGAGTTGAGAAATGTATACCAGCATTGATCCTGTTTTAAATTTAGATTCTTTTACCAAACTTTGATTAAGTTTCTTCGACTGTTTCTCGTTGTAATTGGATAACTGGGAGTAAAAAGATTATCAAAATAATGAAGTTCAATCTTGAAGATTATGATCGTAAATTAGAATAGAATCTAATCTAATACTATATAAAGTATATAAATGCGAAAGTTTGTAAGTATGGATGTATGGATATTAAATTTGTTACTCTTTCACGTAAAAACTACTGAATGGATTTGAATGAAACTTTACCACAATATAGCTTATATACATCAGAATAACACATAGGCTATACGACTAGACTAGACGGGACGAACCTGAAGTCCACGCGAACGAAGTCGCGGGCAAAAGCTAGTAGAATATACTTTATTGTACCAAAAAACACCAATTGATTTAAAAACTGATACAGCTTATAGTACTTGTACAATATAGACGGCCTTATCGCTATAGCGACTTCTTCCAGGCAACCTTAGGGTAAGTAATAACTCTAGACAGTAAATGTATATTAACATTCTTAATTGCAATATTTTGATAAACACTAAAAAAATCAGGAAAACTTATGTCAATTAAAATTGCCTTTAGTTCAACTATTTAGTAACATTTACTAAACTTTGTTTATTGTATAATATAAATAACAAAATGATTAATCAAATCGAGAATATTAAAACGCCTTTTCAGAGTTAATCCAATACTGTTATCAGAATGAGATAAATCTTCGTTTAACGTTTCCTATTTCCAAATGTAGCCACCAACACACAGAATAAGACAGAAGTGCAAAGTAACTGATTGTTACGCTTAAAACAAATGACGGTGACCGACCAACATGTAAACGGGGGTTTTGTATGCATTGGCCGACATTGAAACTATGTGAAACACCGTTTGACAGTTGGCCTACCAGTTGTCATTTGCGTGCATTGGAAGTTGATGATCCAATATTGAAGCGTACCATTAGAGAGTAAAAATGGCACCACATAAACATTACCAAAAACTAAAATTGGTAGTCTTTTGGCCTTTTTTCTGTTTTTTGCCATCTTAATTGCAATATAAATAAATAAACAAACAACGACAGCAAATAGGAGACAGATTGTATAGCAGTCCTGTAGTAACTGTAACTGTACCAACCCATTACTGCCCACTGTTGGGCTCAGGTCTCCTCAGAAGAGGGATTAGGCATAGTCCACCACGCTTGCCCAGTGCGGGTTGGGGACTTCGCATATCTTCAAAGGATTTTTAGAACCCTTTTCCGACATGTAGGTTTCCTTACGATGTTTTCCTTCACCGTTTTTAGCCAGTGGTGTTGTGAAAAATCACACATAAATCTTTTTCATATTTAGATTTATAGGTACAACGGTTGGATTTGAACCCGCGACCTCCCGTTCGGAAGGACGCGCTTCGACCACTCGGCTACCACGACTATAATATAGAAAGGTAATATAGATAAACACAGATAATTCTTACTTCTGCATAGTAAATATACTGTGAAAAAGATTTTAATCTTAACAAACGTCTTCCAATATTTGGTTTAACGATGTTTCGGGCGCTTTATCAAACATCTCGGATTTCTTACAATGTTTTCCGATTTTATTATAACGCGAAGAAAAGTATTACGTTAGATATTCGATATTCTTTTATTTATTATCTTCACGCGTCATTTGCTGCCTAAATAAGTCTTCTGTAAGATGTTTTTGGAGAATTGCGGTGTTTTTACGACAGACGAAAAATGTCAAGTATTAATGTGTGTTTAAAGATACTCGTAACTAACTAATGCATTGAAATATTTTATTACAAGCTTAATAATAACTTGCACTGGATGCAACAATCAATGCAATAGTCGTGGTGGCCGAGTGGTTGAAGCGCTTGCATTCCGTACGGAAGGTCGCGGGTTCAAAACCGGCCGGCTTGTACCTCTAAATCTTAATATGATAAAGATTTATGTGCAATTTTTCACAACACCACTGGCTAAAAACGGTGAAGGAAAACATCGTGAGGAAACCTGCATATCGGAAAAGGGTTCTAAAAATCCTTTGAAGATATGTGAAGTCCCCAATCCGCATTAGGCAAGTGTGGTGGACTATGCCTAACCCCTCTTCGGAGGAGACCTGACCCTAACAGTGGGCAGTAATGGGTTGTTACAGAACAGTACAGTACTGGATGCAACTATGTAATTTCGAGTGGAATATTGCAAACTAAATTGGACAAACTTCCCGGTTTCCTTTGATTTGACATTTTGCACGCAGATGTGTATCGCGTGACAATGCAATAATATAACAAAATGGCGCTGATCTGATGATGGATTCGGAAGGTGATGATAGGAACTCTTGCGCTTAACAAGATAGACCCGTCGTTTTTGGGCTCGTTTTACTTGCATTAGCGAACCCTCTACTGCTTGCTATATGATATCCAGGATATTAAATTAAAATTTTTATTGTATTTATTTTTTCTTCTTTAAAATAAATTATTATTTCGCAAATTTTTTTGAGCGATGTTCCTTATCGCGCGGTATTGAAAGGGGGCTAGACGGATATTCTTATGAAAAAGTTGTCACGACACTTTTTTGTTTTAGATGATTATCGCTAGATGGCGCTGTGCTTAAAATCTTTAAAACAATACCTTATTTTGTTTTATATGATTAATGCTAGATGGCGCTGTGATCAAAATATTTTATTTGTAAAATTAAAATTTTATTACAATTCCCTCACTAATTAATCGAAAGGAACTTCGTTCCATCCGGGTGTCCCTTGACACCTCTCAAGTTTTTTTTTATATTTAACTGAGTATACATTAAATGTTTTTCTTTCTTCCAATACAACCGAAACACACAAAACCTCTAAATATGTTCAGAAAACAAACGGAAAACCAGTTCCAGACTTGTTCTTCAATTAAACTTGTTACAGATTTCCAATCAATGGCTCTTTGTGAGAAACTTCGAGAGCTGAATGGAAACTTGCTGATAGTTCTTACTCAATGTGTAATAGAAGATAAACCTTTGTTTTTGTAGAAATAAAAGGAATTAAAACAATATCTTCATATAAACATGAATCTCTAGTTCCGTTGGCTGAACCGATTCAGATAATTATATTCGTTGTGAGCAAGTTGCGACAAGTTCTAGAGTGGCGACCACAAATTGGTAGACGCAGCGTAGGCAGACCTCCCACAAGGTGGATCGATGACCTGGTCAGGATAGCGGGAGGTGGCTGGATGCGGACAGCGCAGGACCGGTCGATGTGGCGAGGTTTGGGGGAGGCCTATGTCCAGCAGTGGACATCTATAGACTGATGATGATGATGATGATGTCTGATGTGATGCAGATGAAGTGGTACTGGATTTTTTTGAGATCAGTGAAATAAAATGCTTTTGTTTCAATCCCAACTGTAGAGGTTGCATCCTAACGGTCAATAATTACCTGGACGATTGCACAAAGTGGGAATGAGTTGCTCGCCAAGGTTATTTCATTATCGTAATCGTTTGTTTTGTATGTTTAATGTAAAATTTTATAATACTGTACAAATACTTAAAAAAAATATGCTCATTATACAAAAAAAGACATGCTCGCTGAGTTTCTTGCCAGTTCTTCTGGGGACGGTGGCTATAAATATTATTTTTTGTGTCCGAACTGGTGGTAGCTTTTAACTTTTGACGTCAACAAGAATGAGTACGTCATCAATGTTGAAAATAAAGTATTTCATTTCATTTCATAACAATGTCTGATATTGGAGTAAAATTGAGTAAATAAAATGCCTGGCTGATTTAACACTATTTATTCCGCACTATTTTAACTTTAACTGATTTGAAGGATAAATGACATGATCTGATAACTGTTAGGAAATGATACGAAGAACGTGTGGTACTCTTGACGACTGTCAACGGTTGAGAGTTTTACCTAAAATGCTATGTATTTAAACACTAATGAACGCTGACGCTGCAACTGTACGGGCATGACTTACACTATTATTAAACGGGTTCTTACCACGATTATTTTTGTCTTTTTACCACGATTTGTCTGCTCTTAAATGACCTACCCGCAGTTCCTCAGTCTTCCCGTGATCATAGCGCTTGAAACCGTGATCATAGATCGCTCAATTAAAAATAATCGTGGGATGAACCCGTTTAGTAATAATGTAAGTGATGTAGATAACCGCGAGTGTTTAAAGAAATGTACGGACATGGTCGTACACCAGCAAGAATTTTTACAGTCACTCTTATTTCTAAATGCATTTTTCGGGTCGACAGCAAAAATGTTACGAATACATAATTTTTGAGAGCATCCGTAACCGGTAATCGCGCAGGACCGGTTATTACCAAACGGATATTACGAAACGGTTAATGAGCTCAAGAGGACGTGGATACATTTGATGATGAAATACTTTATATTTATAATACGGTATGTCTGAAGCAAATGACGTTAACGCAGGTTGATCGATAATAAGCAAATTGATAGTAGTGATGCAAAATGATAGTAAGCAAATTGGTGTTGTTAATTTTGGGCCCCAATTCAATAGATGTCAACTTGGCGCCCAACGTGGTGTTCAAATTTAAGTAAAAATTAATAATCAACGAGTGTTCCAGAAAGCATAGATGATGTCCGTGAGCTCCAATAACCACTTACTACACATTAGTCCCTAAAAACAGAACAAAACATTCAACAGTATGTACATGTACCCCTCTTCGGTATTCCCAGAGCATTATGACTTGTCCTTCATCAAACGAGGCTTGAGGAGGGTCCTTAAAGTTAGGTCGTAGGTAGCGACCCCTCAATGTCCCCTGACATTGCAGAGGTTCATGAGCGACGGTAACCACTTACGATCAGGTGGCCTGTTGGCTCGTCTGCCTACATGGCAAAATAAAAAAATGTGAAAAAAAAGGGATCAAGAACTCGCATTTACTTTTGAAAATAAAATCCTATTCAAACGTTTTAATATCTCGAAGATTAAAATGCTTCGCTAAGGTTAAGAGTTATAAATAAGCAGCAAACGACGCGTGAAGATGATAAATAAGAGAATATTAAAATCACAGCCGTATCCAGGATACAGCCGCAGTTATAATATAAGCGATTAGCGATTTGAGTCCTTTTGTTCCGATTATAGGGGTCTGTAGTCAGAAGAAACCACCTGATATCGATACTGTCTAAAGTGAAGTTTAATTGTAGCATGAAAAACCTTCAGTATCCCCTGACATTGCAAAGGTCCATGAGCGACGGCAACCACTTACGATCAGGTGGCCCGTTGATTCGTCTGCCTAAATGACAATAAAAAAAGAAAAATGATTACCTACAATGATTTTCAGTGGTATCGAAGTGGTATTTAAAAAAAATAAATTTGCTCTTTCTTAAATTTGTTTGCAATCTAAAATTATATTTGCTACTTGTATCCTTGTAGCCAGTCAAACGTTAACTTTTTTTTTTGCGTAAAATTTGTTGAAGATAAAACTTTTGGAAGCCGTTTTTTCAATATCGCTTAGTGACCTGAAAAAAAACGTGCTGAAAAAATCATAATCAAAACTCCCAGAATATTATAGTACAACATAATCGCTACGCTACCATCTTCGCTTACTCTAAGACCTCAACAATCCACCAGAAAAAATCGAGATAAAAAATAAATTTCCTCGCCTTAAAAAAACCGCTGACCTGTGAATTATTACAATGTTACAGAGTTCGAATAAATATTTGCGATATCATATCTTTGGTTTTTTAAATAAATGAAAATGATAATCCCTCTTTTTTGGTATAATCGCTAGATCTGCTGAACCGATTATGAGAATATTTTTTGCGCTGTGATCAAAATCTTCTAAAACACGTTATCGCGCGTTAGGAAAAAAAATATAAGATATCTTTTAATCGAAAGGAACTTCGTTCTATTCGGGTGTCCCATGACACCTCTCAAGTTTTTTTTTATTCCCCTGTAGGTAGACGAGCTAACGTGCTATAAGTATTAAAAATCGGTTCAATTACACACTGGCATAATTGATTTCTCGGGTTTTTTTATCGTTAGATTTTAATTTCAATTCTGATAAAAAAAATCTTGAAAATTCTTCAGTCCCTTCAATGTTTTCCCTTAAATTTTACTTCAAAACAAATCCCTAACTACCCAAAACGAATAGTTGTTTCATAATGACAATTACAAATGACATCCAAAGCTTCAGACACAAGTGATCTATCATTGTAGCTACACAAATTAAGTAATAGATTAGCCTTTAATGAAACCACTTGGGAATCTCGTTTAATAAATGATACTTCGACCGAACCAATTAAATGATCGATCTGGTCGCATTAAAATCTGTTGAGATTATGATTGAAGGGTACTGGAGCTGGAGGCACTGAGGTTTGGGATTTGGGTGTTTTTCGGGTATTTGCCCACCTCTCACTCCCACCACTGTAACTCCTGTGTAGCCAGGATCCACAGCGGCGACCGTCGTAAAGACTCTGAACAGTGAAGCCCAGGAACCCGAGGGAAAGCTAACTTGTCTTGGGCCCCGCAACGAATTTAATCAGAAGATAATAGAAGGAGTAGGAAAACATGAGTTACGACTTCCCTTCCCGCAAAGCGGGAGACAATAAAATAAGATTGCAAAAGCATTACGCCAGAATTGAGAAAAGCACCGCGGACATTAATTTTATTTAATTGTTGTACTATTTTGGATGCCAATACTTTGATTGGGACTTGGCTCTGTATATTGCATTGGTTTTTGCAAGATGTAACGACAGAAACGACCCTACGCATTTGGTAGGAAATAGTTACTTCAATGGTGAATCTACCATACAGAACTTTTCTTTCATACATTTTCAACGGGTTCTTACCACGATATTTAATTAATTGAGTTGTCTCGAAATTTAAGAAGATAAGTAAGAATCCGTTGAAAATGCATGAAAGTATTATAGAAAACCGCGAGTGTCTGAATAAGTTTAGAACTTTTCTTAATCTAGATTTAAGTACACGTCATTTTCTCCATGAAACCGCATTATAAAAACCTACAACGAAATTAATTCTGACATCTTTCATGATTCACCTAACGAATTTAGACGAAATCTGATAAAATTGCTGAAATAAGCTATTTTTATTTTTTCTTGTTTTGTGATTTAACTTTTAGAATTTTTTTGTTACTTTGATTTAATACTAGTTTTGTGAAAGCTTTATGCACCTCTATTTTACATTCCACTCGGGCCAAGAGTTGACTATGTATTTTTAGTATAAGTAGAGTTAATTGTGAATGTAGTTGGTGCTTCTGTTTTAAAATAAATAAATAAATAGCGCTGCGGGAGCACTAAAGGACTGGAGTTCAATCCGAATCTTCATATCCAAATTGAGAAGTATTTATTGATATTAGCAGGCATTGTTTAAATATTAACAGTGGGCAGTGAACCCATGCCCACTGTTATACCGAACAAGAATGATGGCTAAGCCTTTAAACTGCCTTCCGTTCTAGTGGTCGCTGGTTTGAACTGATCGTTTAAACCGATATGCAATTCATTAAACTTTACTGCCACTTTTCTGATCAGAAATCCTCAGTAGATTGATCAGGTATATTTTTTTACTTTCATACATTTTCAACGGGTTCTTACCACGATATTTAATTAATTGAGTTGTCTCGATATTTCAACATTGTTACAAACGTCATGATCACGAGAAGACTGGATACTGCGGGTCGATTTAAGAGCAAACAACTGGTACCACTGGAACTCGAACTCATATCACGACACACCACACTCACTGTATATAATTTATAACACACAGGTATAATTTGCTACAGGTTTTTAGCTTAGACTTCAGCCAATATTATCATCGAAGGATCTATCCCCAATTTTGCCAATATTTGGCAATGTAGGTACGTTACTCCTTACTCTGTGTATTTTTGTCGTATAATACACCGCCAAATTCACTAAAGCCACGACGGATAAACTTGCTTATTCGACAATATCTTAAAGACACAAGGAAAATCTGTTTCGTGTTTATCACAGAATAATTTAGTACAGAAGTAAAGATTTTTTACCTACTGGCCACCTGGTGGTTACCATCGCTGATGAGCCTTTGCAATACTAGAGCATTAAGTGGCCGTTATCCATCACTAGAGTCATTGTCATCATCATCAGCCCATAGACGTCCATTACTAGACTTAGACCTCTCCCAAATTTGTATCAGACCGGTACTGTGCTGTTTGCATCCAGTGACACTTGTATTAGGGTCATCATCATCATCACTAGCCCATAGATGTCCAATGCTGGACTTAATAATATGCCTCCCCCAAACTTTGCCACAACGATCGGTCCTGTGCTATTTGCATCCAGTGACTAATCACGGGCCTGACCAGATCGTTGGTTTTCCTTTTTGGAGGTCTATTCTCAATGCGCCTACCGGTTCGTGACATCAGTCCAGAACTTTTCGGCCCCATCGACCAGCTCAGCACACCAGTGCACAATCATAAGAAATAATTAGTCTAACCTTCTCGTTTTAGGACGTCGGTCAAAATTTTTGAAGTTTTATTTCTGGATAGTTTTCTATACGTTTCCTATCACATACATTATGTACAAGTCATTTACTTTCTCGGTTGCTTATAAGATTATTGATTATGGATTATAACTTAAGGATAACGTATTTTTTGATTCCACTTGCGATATCGAATGGGATATTTTTGTGGTTAGAAACATGTGATAATATATTTAAACGGTTACATGTGGAAAATTATTTCATATTTTTTGATTCGACTTTTTTGCCATGCACCATCCGGCTATGGAATGAGCTTCCCTCCTCGGTATTCCCTGAGCGCTATGTTTTGTCCTTCTTCAAACGAGGCTTGAGGAGGGTCCTTAAAGTTAGGTCGTAGGTTTTTTTTTTTATTGCAAGTTAAATAAACGAGCATACGGCCCACCTGATGGTAAGTGGTCACCGTCGCTCATGAACCTCTGCAATGCCAGAGCAAAGAGAGCCGTTATCTACCGCCTACCCATACAAGACTTTTCTTAAGCCTCGTTTATAGAGGAACATGTCATAGCGCTCCGGGAACACCGCGGACGGGTGTCCATTCCAAATCGGAATGGTACGGGGCCAAAATGATCTTCTAAACCGAACTGTAGAAGAGCGCAGCGGTAAGTAAAGGTGGTGAACCTTGTCCCTGCGGCGTGTGGTGCGATGGTAAAAAGGAGATGAAGGAATCATCTCAAAGAGTTCCTCGGAGCTAGCTGATACATCAGAATAACACATAGGCTACAATTTTTGATAATACGGGACGAACCTGAAGTCCACGCGAACGAAGTCGCGGGCAAAAGCTAGTGTATTATATATACAAAAATTGAAGATCATCAATGAAATGATATCGAGGATCTTAACAGTATTTATTGCAAGTATTTGTTAACTTTTTATTACGAATTCCAAGAATCATCAAATTGGAAAAAAACATTGCAAAAAGCCACAAAAATAAACATTGAATCCTTCAAATGAAATTCACCATTCGGATAGCTAAAATGTGATGTGAAGTTTACAATGGATTCCGCTTCGATACATACCTACATGTATTTTAATTCCCAGTAACGCTTGTTTGTTTCGAGAACACGATGTTTACGGTAATGGTTTCATATGGATTACTTTGTTACAGTTAATCTGTGGTAATCCAAACAAATGAAGATCGATTTTGGAACGAAGTTCCTTATCGCGCGTTGTGAAAGGGGGCTAGACGGAAAAAAATCTTACGAAAAGTTGACACGACACTTTTTTGTTTTAGATGATTATCGCTAGATGGCGCTGTGATCAAAATCTTTTAAAACATGTTCCTTATTTGTTTGTAAATGATTATCGCTAGATCTATTCGGGTGTCCCATGACACCTCTCAAGTTTTTTTTACTGCATATTGGCCCTTTTACGTTACTTTTGTTAAAATTGTTAAAAAAAAAACACTATAAAAGGGCCAATGTGACAAATTGGCCAATATACGCGTATTATGACATACATTACTAAGAATAACTAATCAAAATTCAAACTTATACTAGTCTGTAGAAATATATATTTAATACTTACAAAGTTCACCATCGCTATTTTCAAAAAAATCTTCGTTTTCATAACTTAAATAATTTCTCTGAGGGCTAATATTTTCTATAAATACTAGCTGACTCGCGCAACTTCGTCTGCGCCGAAAAAAAAAAATAGGGCTGGACTACCCCTAACATTTAGGGGATGAAAAATAGATGTTGGCCGATTCTCATAGGTACCGGATAAGCACAAAAAATTTCATCAAAATCGGTCGAGCCGTTTCGGAGGAGTTCAAGTTCGAACACCGTGACACGACAATTTTATATATTAGAAGAAGAAGTAGTGTATCTATTACCATTTTTTCTTTAAATTGTATGTCATCTAAACATGTCATACAAATACATGTACCAGCCAAACGCCTCACTTTTCTATACCTTTACAAATTATAAAAAAAAACGTTTTATTTAAACAAAATGTTCGAATCAAAGGAAAACTCAAACAAAACACAAAAAGTTTTATTTGCAAAAGCGTTGAAAAGCATTCAAATGCTTCACAATGGTCTTGAGAGGTTTTTTCTATAGAAATACTCATGTATTGGAGTTATTTCGAATATGAAAATATATTGGCACAGAAAACTTTGTATATAGAAGTATAGTTTACCACTGTATACCTCGGATTTAGGTTCCAATTGACACGCATTTGGAAGATAGTTTTGTTGTTTGCAAATTTTGTCAAAACTGCTTTTGCAGTAGGTGATTCGTGTGACTCCGTCTGTATCGCAAAAGAAGAGTCCAGTAAAAGTAAAAATGTAATTTATTTAGAAGTAGATTTACACCTTGTTTTTTGAAACTACATTTTTAAAGTCAAATCAAAACACTATTACAAGTTTCCAAAAAACTAACATCCGCCTTTAGAAGAACTAGTAAAAGATTTAACTAGTATGTTTTATTTTCATAATAATTATTGTTTTTTTTTAATACGTTTACATATTTTATATACCTACTATATAATTAATACTATAACCATAAAAGTGAAATTGCACGACAATGCAGCAACGTAAGTGATTTGTGAAAGTTTGGTTTTGGAAAATAATTGAAACTTGCGCTCATGCGATACGGGTCTGCCTACATGGCAATAAAAAAAATGGTCAAATTCAAATCATTTATTTCAAAGTCCACATCGGACACACATGCATTTTGAATGTCAAAAATAAAAATTAAAAGTTCTACCACCAGTTCCCTAAAATTACGCCTCCGTCCTGAGAAGAACCGGCGCAAGAAACTCAGCAATATTTTTGTTTTTAACAAATGTATTAATTGAAATGGCCCGGGACGAGCACCTCATTCCCATTTTGTGCAGTAATTTATATAATCATTAAGTTTATAATATGCTTTACTGCATAGCCGTTCTTTGATAACTCTCTTAAACCCATTTATAGGCAATGTTTGAGCGGCCACTGGGATTTTGTTATAAAGCGTCTGTATTAGAAATACCATGTGTCTACAGCTTAAAACAAAGTTTGTTGAACTAGCGAACCCGTCAAATGCACAATTCACAGTTTAAATGATACAGCACAACTTTGAAGACGAGAGTCACTCTCATTCAGCTGAGGTTTGTTTTAACATTTCGTTTGTAAACTGAAAACTGCATTAAGATCTTATAAATGTATTTACCAAGGTTATAAAAAGTTTTTATTTAACTTGCACTGGATATAACTATGTAACTACTAGCTTTTGCCCGCGACTTCGTTCGCGTGGACTTCAGTTTCGTCCCGTCTAGATTATAATCAAAAATTGTAGCCTATGTGTTATTCTGATGTATAAGCTATATTGTGGTAAAGTTTCATTCAAATCCATTTAGTAGTTTTTACGTGAAAGAGTAACAAACATCCATACATCCATACTTACAAACTTTCGCCTTTATAATAGTAATTATGATATGAGTTGGGGTGAAACCTTGCAAGTCGTATTTGGTAAACTTCCCGGTATCCGATATAGTTTTGTATGCACACGTATATCACGTGATATGTATAGGTGGGCCAATCTAACGTTTGCATTTTGAACTACTGTTTATTTAGTGAATGACAGCTCAAACGTCATTCAATTTGTGTTCATAATTTAGTTAAAGGTTTGACATTTTCGAAATGGGACGTTTTCGGTTCGCCCAATGGACAGAAGATCGTTTGGCCGAAGATGAGCATTTTTACCGAAAAATTGTCTTCAGATGAAGCCTATTTTCACCTCGGAGGCTATAAGCAAAATTGTCGCATCTGGGGGTCGGAAAATCCACACGTCACCATTGAGAAGCCAATGCACCCACAAAGATTTACGGTTTGGTGTGGGTTTTGGTCCGGCGAGCGTTACCGTGCCATGCTCAACGAATTTTTGTTTCCAAAAGTTGAAGAGTATGACATGGACGACATTTGGTTTCAACAGGATGGCGCAACATGCCACACAGCTAACATGACAGTCGAACTTTTGGAAAATGCAAACTTTATATGGCCCCCTTATTATGGAGCTGATCTGATGATAGAGTCAAAGTTATAGTACTATAGGTACTAAACAAATAGATCCATCGTGTTTGGGGTCGTTTTACTTGTCTTGACTAACACTACTGCTGCATGATATCCAGGATCTTAAAAGCTTGTATTTAAAAGACCTTTCTCAAACATTTGACTCTATTCCACACTAATTTACAACCACTTTAAATATCACGTCAGTGGTTCTAAGTTTTTTTTTTTATTGCTTAATAGATACACGAGGACACACTTATTCAACAGGTCATTAGGGGGCGACGCGACGGGAAAGAGTGCCGTGGGCGTAATGCGTCGCGCCGTCCCTCATAACCACGTGCTGGGTTCTGGCCTCAGCTGGGGTTCGGACGCTGAGTGTGAGCGGTTGGAGGTTTTAGTGCGGTTCAACTCCCATATAGCCCGCCTGCGGGGCGGGCGGGGATCCGGTGATTTCCTATAATTAAAAAAAAAATCAACAGGTCATCACCACGTCAGATTGTCCAAATTGTATTTATGTGCAATTTATAATAGTTGTCTTCGTGTAAGCATATCCTGTGCGATACGGATAGTAAAGTCAGTTCGGTTCACGGGTCGTGGATTCCAATAACCCGGAATGGAGATAACCGATGTTCTTTAGTTTTTATATTACGACTTTTTTAGTGATCTTCTGTTCCACGTGTGTTTGTGACGAAGCGTGTATCTACAGGGTGATTTCCTAGTGAGGGTACATATTGAAGGTCATGGTAGCTGATGGTTATATACGACCAGTAAAAATATTATTACCAAAGAATATGGCTTAATGCCTTAGTAATCGCAACTTAAAAATATCTAAAGTTCTTGCAAAATGATGGTTTTTCGACAGCTGATGGGTGTGGCGGAGGTGTGGGGTGCGCGAGATCACTAGAGGTCATTAGTCAACACTCTTTAAGCCGAAATTGTTTATGTTTGAGGTAGTTTTGTCGAATTTAGATTTAAAAAAAAATATATTTTACCTATTTTTTGTAATATTCCGTAATAGAACAGAATACTCATCACCCTCCTGCAATATGTACCCTCTCCAAAAAATCACCCTGTATAGTGGTAAGTAAAATACCGTTAACTTAGTTTCTTTAGTGCCTTGTAGACAAATGAGTGCAATACAAATAAAAATGGTGAAGGAAAACATCGTGAGGAAACCTGCATATTTTAAAAGGATTTTTAAATATCCTTCGATAATAATATGTCGTGGTGGCCGAGTGGTCGAAACACTTCCGTACGGGAGGTCGCGGGTTCAAATCCGGCCGGCTTGTACCTCTAAATCTAAAATGTGAAAAAGATTTATGTGCAATTTTTCACAACACCACTGGCTATAAACGGTGAAGGAAAACATCGTGAGGAAACCTGCATGTCGGAAAAGGGTTCCAAAAATCCTTTGAAGATATGTGAAGTCCCCAATCCGCACTGGGCAAGCGTGGTGGACTATGCCTAATCCCTCTTCTGAGGATACCTGAGCCCCACAGTGGGCAGTAATGGGTTGGTACAGACAGATACAGATAATATGTGAAGTCCCCTACTGGGAGTTGAGACCAGTAGTGGGCAGTAACGTGCTGTTACTGTACAGGCAGACGAGCTGACGGGCTATCTGATCGTAAGTGGTTACTGTCGCTCATGGACCTCTGCAATGTCAGGGACACAGAACCGCTACCTACGACCTACCTGTAAGGACTTCCTAGGTATACAATTTTAACAATAATAATCAGCGTAAATATAAGACAATAGTAAATTTGAATAAAACAATGTCATTTACTTAAAATTCGAAAACCAAAAATGTACTTTGCATGTATAACAAGCCAATTTTGGTATGCAAGTCGAACCTCGTTTTATCAAAGTCCCAAATTTCAAAGTTACAAGAGATAAGGCTGAAACTTTTCTTATTATATATTTTGAGAGTCATGTTGAAGAATGCCAATTTTGGCAAATTTGTTCATGCCAGTTAAAAACTTTTATTATGTTATGCTGCAGTTTTGAAGGACTTTTACACCTGGTTTTATAGGTTAGAATATTATGTTCCTTTTAATGATTTGGTGTCTTAACTTTTTTATTCTATCTTTGATCAAATATAACTAGGTAAGAGTATAAATGACACTTAAATTACCACCTGTCTTTTGATATCAGTCGTTTTGTGACCGGCATTTTATAATATTCTAATGTATGTAATGTCACATCATTATTTTTTATTAACGTGGTCTTCATAGTAATCCCGTAGATTTCAACACACCTGTGAAAATTATTTAATTATTTTATAAGCTTTTAGGTAGTAAAGTTGCCTTATTTTTGTCTATTTTGTTTCTATGAAATATATTTATTAAATTATAGTTTTTTCCTTCCAAAGACATATTTTATTCTTAATAATAATATAATGTGTACCTAGTTGATGCGAAAGTATGGAACCCCTTCTTAATAATTTTTAAATAACTCACGGCCGATATAGTCTGAAAATGTGGGTAGCTTTTTACTACGGATTGTGTGATACTTAGTGAATATAAACACAAGCACGCACACATGCACTCTCATGGACACAAATACATACTCATACACACACACACACATATACACACACACGTTACACATTACATAATTTCACTATTTGTTTATAATATTTTGTATGATTTATCTCATTGTACCCCTAAGGACTAAAATCAGTGTAAACAAAATGTAAATCCGTAATTGGCTAATTTTTTGTTTTGTAATTTTAAGTTGAATTTAATTGTAATTGTAGCAGTGGATTTTTGTTATATAAATAAATAAATATTATTTCTAATACTTTGTTAAGAACTGTGTATCTTGTTATACTTGATCGAAGGCTCGACAGTAAAAGAAGCAACAAAGTGATCTTGAAGTAATGGTCCCGCCTTCTGTCGCGACTCTACCTCGTATTTTTACCGAGTTTCTCGAGAAGTTTTAATAAAATTTATGTTTTAAAGAGCCTTATTTTATACTGAACTCGGCTGATTACTTTGCAGTGTTAAGTACAAAAATGAATGTTGAAAATGTTTTTACAAAAATACCAACGCCCGTAACAAAAATACTTTTTCTACACTAAGTGCTCGAACGAACTACGGTTCGAACGCTTTTATTCATAGATCGTGTGAAATATACAATTCGAGGTTCACTGATGTAGATATATTTTATTTGTCAACAGCCAAATATGAACAGGCTATTGTAAAGTCACTTAACGGTTGTTAATCGGAAATTGTTTGCTTTACATTTAATTAATTTTGATTTCATAATTTTATCTAATAATTTAATTTCATGATTTGTTTAATTTGTAAATTTTAAATTAAAATTTAATTGAATATTGTATTGTTTCTATCTTGTTATATTCTGTTCAAATACCAACTCCACTATCTCCAATTTGTGTATTATTTAACGGTGGAAACGTTTGTGGTCTATGTTATAACCTATGTAATCATGTCCTTGTACGTTTTAAAATGTTGTTTCCTTAAATAAATAAATACTTTCTGTGGCCATGCTTCCTAAAATGAGGTTGTATTGTTTGTATGTATTTTACTATTGTGAACCAATTTAGATGAATCCTTTTCTATATTATTATGAGAGTGATGATCGTAGTTTTTAAGTAATGCATTAATTATTTTTTATTGTTTACTTACTTACTTCTTCATATTCCATTATTTGTTTGTGTTTGAGTATTTTTTCATTCTGGATGTACCGTTTTTATGATTCATATTTGTTTGGAAGTTTTTTGATATCATCTCATGTAAAAAACTTGAGAGGTGTCAAGGGATACCCGGATGGAACGAAGTTCCTTTCGATTAATTAGTGAGGGAATTGTAATAAAATTTCATTTTTTTAAGTTATAATAATTATAATTAGTGCTTCTTTCTATAAGAGAGAGAGAGAGACGTTTTAACTAATTATAATAAAATATTTTGATCACAGCGCCATCTAGAATTAATCATATAAAACAAAATAAGGAATTGTTTTAAAAGATTTTAATCACAGCGGCATGTAGCGATAATCATCTAAAACAAAAAAAGTGTCATGACAACTTTTTCATAAGAATTTCCGTCTTGCCCCCTTTCGATAACGCGCGATGAGGAACTTCGTTCCAATATAATAAAGATTCGACTAGCAGTTTTTTTTGTGAGAAGCTTGACGGATTTGAGTATTTTTTTTTACGTAAAGTTTTTTTTATTTATTTTATTCCTCAAACCCATTCAACACATTTAACTTCCATCTCTCGAAATTCACATCCAATCTATCTCATTATTCGCTCACCTCGTACCAAGAAAGTTGTTAACATCTTCGGTACCAATCACATTACCCCCCCTCCCTTCCAATCATCAAGTAATCAGACCACGGAAACTGATAAATTACCAAATTGATCACCCATCTTCTACTAATCTCATTTGCCTCCCTAAAATTACAGTCTAAATCAAACGAATCTACACTCTATTACTAAAGATGAAAGCATATTTTTCAAAGAACACACACATGTTAGAAAATTAATAGGCTTTATTTTTTGGGCGGTAAAGGTGATTTTGGCTTGGCTTTTAGATGTTTCGAGAACTATTTTGTTGTATGATGGATGTCGATGTCGAATCTTTTTTGAGTGTAGATTAGGTGATTGAAGATCTAATAGTCCTTGAATAAAGCACTTTCATGGGCGTTTAATCTTTGAAGGGTTGATTTGTGAGAATATGTAGAGATTTTTTGGGATTTTCTTTTAAATATGTTATTAGCTTTCAATGTTATTGATTACTTAAAGCCTTTGAATATTGCTAGCTGACCGGTGTAATGTAATGGACACATGTGACCATTGATCACACTCTTTGATGTGACCAGCGTGATTTCCGGCTGAAATTCTTAACTTTGACACTTGCGCTTAGCTACAATAAATCAGACTTTCATTTTCTAGTTTCTGAATCGTTTGAAACCTGTATGATGATGTAACTGTGTAAGTTCGGGTGGAATCTTGTAAGCTAAATTTGACAAACTTCCTTGTTCTGATTGAGATGACATTTTGCACGCAGATGATCGCGTACAATGCAATAATATATCAAAATGGCAGTGATCTATAGGTTAGGCAATCTACTGTTTATTTAGACACACAAATTGAATGACAGCTCAAATGTCATTCAATTTGTGTTTTTTAATTTAATTAAAGCTTTGCCATTTACGAAATGGGACGTTTTCGGTTCGCCCAATGGGCAGAAGATCGTTTGGCCGAAGATGAGCATTTTTACCGAAAAATCGTCTTTTCAGATGAAGCCCATTTTCACCACGGAGGCTATGTCAATAATCAAAATTGTTGCATCTGGGGATCGGAAAATCCACACGTCACCATTGAGAAGCCAATGCACCCACAAAGAGTTACGGTTTGGTGTGGGTTTTGGTCCGGCGGCATCATTCGAAAATGAACAAGGAGCCGCCGTTGCGGTCAATGGCGAGCGTTACCGTGCCATGCGAACACGAATTTTTCTTTCCAAAAGTTGAAGAGTATGACATGGACAATATTTGGTTTCAACAGAATGGCGCAACATGCCACACAGCCAACATGACAGTCGAACTTTTGGATAATGCAAACTTTATATGGCCCACCCCTTAATAATGGATTCGAAAGGTGGTCATAGGCACTCTTCTGCTACATGATATCCAAGACCATAAAAGCTTGTATCTAAAAAGTTTTCTTATAAAAATTATACCGAAAACCAATTCAATTAGCCATATAAATATTGAATGAATAAACCGCGGTGCTTCAGTACCCTATATGTTAGTTTCGGAGCCATCGAGCCATCACTAATGTGTTAATCGATGGGCCACGTTTACCGCCATATGCGAGCTCCCTACTAATACACTTTGCTGCAAGGATATAGAGATACTGGATGTGTTACTGATATTTGTTTATGCAGGGTAATGTTCAGGACGGTGTTTTTTTACAAGCTTTATATTGACTTGCACTAGATGTAACTATGTAAATTCGGATGGAAACTTACAAGCTCAATTTGACAAACTTCCCGGTTTCCGATTGAGTTGATTGTTATTTTTGTTAAAGAAGCTATCGAGATTTCAAGACATAGCACTTTTAACAGGAGTGACGGCTTCAGATTATCGAGTATGTGGAATCCAGTGCTAAACACAATAGTCAGACACACACAGTGCTCAGAGAGTCTTGTAGATACAGTGAGTGTGGTGTGTCGTGATGTGAGTTCGAGTTCCAGGGGTTCCCAAAAGCGAACGAGAAAGAGGGTAGACAGATTTGTTTGCTCTTAAATTGACCCGCAGTATCCAGTCTTCTCGTGATCATGACGTTTGCAACAAAGTTGAAATATCGAGACAACTCAATTAATTAAATATCGTGTGGTAAGAACTCGTTGAAAATGCAAGAAAGTATTTTTGTACTTGTTTTTTTTGTAACCATTCAATGTTTTTCTTTCTTTCTTTCTTTGATATTTTGCATATGATAAAATCGCGCTGATCTGATGATGGATTCGGAACGTAGTCATAGGAACTTGCCTGCGACGTTAGGGCGACACTTGGTCTATTAGACTTTACCTTTAACAAAGTTATGCTCTTCGCAGGGAATTTTACGCTTTTCCTTGCCGTACCACAGGAAAGTTGCAGGAGGGATCATTTAGGCCTCATTTAGTAACGAACGTCTTATAGGTAGTCGTGGTCGTATAGTCATAGTCGTGGTGGTCGAGTGGTTGAAGCGCTTGCCTTCCGTACGGGAGATCGCGGGTTCAAAACCGGCCGGCTTGTACCTCTAAATCTTAATATGAAAAAGAATTATGTGCAATTTTTCACAACACTACTGGCTAAAAATGGTGAAGGAAAACATCGTGAGGAAACCTGCATATCGGAAAAGGGTTCTAAAAAATAAAATGCTTTGAAGATATGTGAAGTCCCCAATCCGCATTAGGCAAGCGTGGTGGACTATGCCTAACCCCTCTTCGAAGGAGACCTGAGCTCAGCAGTGGGCAGTAATGGGTTGTTACAGTACCAGTACAGTACAGTCTTATGCATTATTGCATTACCTTCGTAAAATCTATTAAATTCAAATAATATACAATAGTTACTCAAAACGCCCTCCCATAACTTAATTTCACAATAAAATATAATTAATTAACTTTCAAACAACAAAATTGCGAAACCACATTTTCCAATACTTTTGATTTTAATCTCAATATTGTGAACGAGTCAGTGAGTAGATAATTTTACACTTGGTTCGACTCAATGACTGTTTCAAACAACTCAAAAACAATTTAACATCAAAAACGAATTCAACTGAATTTGAAGCTTGTAATTTTGTGTTCAAAGGTACATTGTTGCACATGATTGGGAAAGTTGAAAAGTAGAAACAATTAAGGTTATATTTTTGGCAAACTGAAACATGCTATTTCTTTCGCCAGCTCTCAGATGGTTCTTTTGGTGTCCTAACTGGTAGTATCTTTTTAACGTCAACAAGTATGACAGTACGTGTAGAATCTAATTCTCTGGCATCTATTATTATTCAATTTTCGAGAAAAAAAATTTTACTATCATAAACTTATTTAGACACTCGCGGTTTTCTGTAATACTTTCATGTATTTTTAACAGTGACACATCTTGAGATACAGTGTCAGAGTCTTGTAGATACAGTGAGTGTGGTGTGTCTTTAAAATATTTGTAAATTATAGTATGGTATATTTAATCTCAAACCAAACTCACGCCCTTACTTTAACTACTAGGAGCACAATTCAAAAATACCACATCCAGTCATTCGACATCCAAGATTTTTACTTCATTAAACTCTGCCAAGGAATTATGAACCCTAACTAGTACAAATAAGAACTAATCATCTCGAAAATCCGTTGAAACGAAATCGCTCCACTGAATTTACTTCAACATCTTGTTTAAATAGTTTAATTTACTTCGAAAGTTTAACTTAACTGATACTAAGCAAACAGATGATTTTGCTAACAAAACACAAGGTTGTTATGCAACAGGCTATACGGGTAACTATAGGCTGAAATTACGACTATTATTTGAGTCAGTAAAATGACAAGAGCAACTGTCACTGATATAGGGTGGGCCAATCTAACGTTTGCATTTTGAACCACTGTTTATTTAGAGAATGACAGCTCAAATGTCATTCAATTTGTGTTCATAATTTAGTTAAAGGTTTGACATTTACGAAATGGGACGTTTTCGGTTCGCCCAATGGGCAGATGATCGTTTGGCCGAAGATGACCATTTTTACCGAAAAATCGTCTTTTCAGATGAAGCCCATTTTCACCTCGGAGGCTATGTCAATAAGCAAAATTGTCGCGTCTGGGGGTCGGAAAATCCACACGTCACCATTGAGAAGCCAAAGCACCCACAAAGAGTAACGGTTTGGTGTAGGTTTTGGTCCGGCGGCATCATTCGAAAATGAGCAAGGATCCGCCGTTACGGTCAATGGCGAGCGTTACGGTGCCATGCTCAACGAATTTTTGTTTCCAAAAGTTGAAGAGTATGACATGGACGACATTTGGTTTCAACAGAACAACTATTTTTATTAAGTTTCAACTCATTTTATGTCAGTTACTGTTACCATGAAAATTTCGAAAGAAGACATTCCACGATATCCATGTGATTGAATCATTACATACCTATCGGTTTTCCATTCGGTCCTCTGCCGTCGTGAAAACTACACTAAAACTACGGAAGGGTCTTCTATTTAGGGTATCCTAATAAAATATTATAATACAGGACTAAAGGAAAAGTACACAGAAGTAAAAAAATATCCACCTCTCACTCAGTGGCGTGCATACATATTTAAGTTAGGGTATGCAGAAATATAAATCTGAGTAATTTTCCACATATTTATGTTCTATAATCAATTTAATTTAACTTTTAAGCTAATGTATGCCAATAATAGTAATGAAAAGTGTATTTTGATTAAATATACAACGTTTAATCGTTTTTTGTTACTATTTTTTAAGCAAATTTGAAATGATAGGGTATGCAGTGCGTATTTGCTTTTATGAACTGCACGCCGCTGCTCTCACTCCCACCACTGTAACTCCTGTGTAGCCAGGATCCATAGCGGCGACCATCGTAATGACTCTGAGCAGTGAAGCCCAGGAACTCAAGGGAAATATAACTTGTCTTGGACCCCGCAACGAATTTAATCAGAAGATGCAGGAGTAGGAAATATGAGTTTCGTCTTACATTCTCGCAAAAGAAATAATCAAGAAGCAAAGATTGTGTATTATGTACATAAATCGTAATTTTAATTTTATTTTCAAGATGGCTATAAATAAGCATGTACTAATGAGGCAGATAGTAGGTACATGACGGGGTGATAACAAGAGAAACCAACCTATTCACCGTGCGGGTAGTTGGAAGTGGAGACTCGCTATAAATACAGGCGCTGGCTGTTGTTATTATTCATTCGTGTATGAATTGTCGAGGCGAACGGACCTCTTGATGTAAAAGTAATAAACTGTTAAAACTCGTTATTTTGCAGTTTTATTCAAAAGTATTGATCATCAAGTGTTCAAGTGGACATTGTGACGACATTCCTGACAAAACAAAACGAAGATCGACTAATTACAACGTCATTTCACCTCAACACACTATTTACGCCGTCATACAATAAATCTGAGTTCGAGAAAACGATTTGTATGAAGGTTTTCTTCTGTAGTTTTTCTGTGGCCTCGAATATAACTTTTTATTTTGTTAGATAAAATAGTTTGAAGACGTTTATGAAGTCGACTGATTGGAAAGGTTGTTTTAGACGAAGGGGCGTGCAGTTTGTATAAGTGAATATGTTATGCATACTTTATATTATGATTCAAGACCCAAAAACATTTTTACATCGCGTGCGCTGCAAAATCTGATAATAGAATGATCTAGTACAACAGGTTTGTAGGTCTCATTAAAATTTAACAGAGCTGTCTGCACGGCCTTTTGACGCAGACAAAGATGCGAGGATCAGTTAATACTAAATATTACGAAAAACTTACTTGTGGTTATATCTGACTGATAATAAAATATTATTATGTATTTAATTTGTATTTTTATCATCTGCACGTTTTCGAAGATAAACTTTAAAAATTAAGGGCAAAGATTTTTATGCTTTAAAAACCAATATTTCCTTCAATTAACAGTTTTTACTAATTCTTAATTTTGTTATATACAAAAGTTAATTAATATTAAAAGATACGGAAACCTAAAAAGATAGTTAAAAAATGTTTGCCAAGCAACCAAGCAAATACAACCAACGTTGGACAAACATTAGCCAACGCAACATCGAATGTTCTTAGCAAACACTAATTATTTGTTTCTCGTTTACTACGAACTGCTTTCGACAGCTATTTTAGTTGCAAAGTAAAATAAACTTTATAAAAAGAAAAATAAGGAGCAATTTGCTCTAAAAGTTTTGCGAGCTACCTTCTGATGTGACTATTTTTAAACGACATCAACAATTTGATGTAACTTTTACAAGCTTTATATCAACTTGCACTGGATGTAACTATGTCAGTTTGGGTGGAATCTTGAAAGCTAAATTTGACAAACTTCCCGGTTTCCGATTGAGCTGACGTTTAGCACGCAGATGTATATTGTGTGACAATGCAATAATATGACAAAATGGCGCTGATCTCATAATGGATTCGAAAGGTGGTCATTGGAACTCTTGTGCTAAACAAGATAGACCCATCGAGTTTAGGCTCCTTTTACTTGTCTTACTTTGCACTCTACTGCTACATGATATCCATGATCTTAAAGGCTTATATTAAAAAAAAACTTGAGAGGTTTCAAAGGACACCCGGATGGAACGAAGTTCCTTTCGATTAATTAGTGAGGGAATTGTAGTAAAATTTTAATTTTTTCATTTATAATAATTAGTTAGTTTCTCTTATTATAAGAGAGAGAGAGACAGACGTTTTAAACTAACTAATTATTATAACTTAAATAAAATATTTTGATCACAGCGCCATCCATCGATAATCATCTAAAACAAAAAAAGTGTCGTGACAACTTTTTCATAAGAATTACCGTCTCCCTTTCGATAACGCGCGATAAGGAACTTCGTTCCAGAAATAAATTATTAAATTTTTTTAACATCTTTGCATAGAATAAAACTTTTACTCCAAAACTAAAAAAATCTACAAAACGATTTCACACTTGCATGAATTCCCAACGTTAAACCGACTTCAAAAAAGGGTAGTTTCCGTTCTTTTTCGGGCTAATTGCGGCGCTGTTCGGAATACGTGATGAGGCCCCGGGTGCCTATTTCACACGATCCGGGGGCATCTACGCCATGTTTTTTTTCTCGTGTGGCCAGTTACATTTGATACTGTTTTTATTTTCGTTTGTGGCAACGGGTTACACTTAGTGTAGCCTAATTTTTAATGTAATGTGGTAATGGCTTTTATGTTTTTTTTTGTGGTTGCTAAGTCTTGGGTTTATTTCCCGTTTGGAGTGTTGTGTTTATTATGACATTAGTATTTGAGTTCACAAATATAATAATTATCTTCATATGAATCTCTTATTCAAACTTTTGTGTGAATTTATATTTTAAGATATTGGCAAAAATGGTAGTGATAGTGAACGAACTCCAGACATACACACCAGTTTCGCCATCTTTTGTCATTTGACATACATAGACGTGTAGTTAAAATGAAATATTTTTATAGTTTAACCCTATAACTATATTACTATTCAATTTATTCAAGATTTTTCCGTCTAAACTAACGAACCTTTAATACTTTCATGCATTTTCAACGGGTTCTCACCGCGATATTTAATTAATTGAGTTGTCTCGATATTTCAACGTTGTTGCAAACGTCATGATCACGAGAAGACTGGATACTCGAAAGAGCAAACAAATCTGTCTACCCTCTTTCTCGTTCGCTTTTGGGTACCACTGGAACTCGAACTCACATCACGACATACCACACTCACTGTATTTACAAGACTCTCTGAGCACGAACCTTTAGTGACTGTTGTGTTTAGCACTGGATTCATGAAAGTATTATAGAAAACCGCGAGTGTCTGAATAAGTTTATAACGAACCTTTGCAAAAAATATTATCTAGATCATTCCATAAATCCCCAAATTTAATATGTCACATAATCCCTAAGATTTCGATGGAATTCGTTCAGAAAATCCACATTAATTGCTTTGAGGGTTCCCGATACAATTTTTTCGGTTAATCCAAAATTTAATCTTCAAGTAGGTTTTATTTTAATAACATTCTTGAGATCCCACGGGGTTCATATTGAGTTCTTATAATTGGAAATAGCTGGGCTCCCCTCTTTATGATATGCAAAGGAATGTGGTCTATTGGATCCCCTTATGGCTAAAGGGGATGACAGACGAACAGGTAAAGATTGTTCAAACACTCGCCGTTTTTTACATTACGTTCATGAGTTCTTATCAGTCTTCTCGTGATCATGATGTTTGCAACAACGTTGAAATATCGAGACCACTCAATTAATTAAATACCGTGGTAAGAACCCGTTGAAAATGCATCAAAGTAAGTTAAGAGAGTTTTATTATAAGGTTTATATCAACTTGCACTGGATGTAACTATGTACACACCTATGCAAGTTCGGGTAGAATACGAGTTAAAGACAAAAAGATTAAAGATTAAAAATAATTATTCAGCCAAAAATTTACAGTGTAATATACAATTAACCATTAGATCTCCACACTAGGTCAAGCCTGTCTCGTGGAGATCGATCTAATACATTTATCAGTCGAATTAACCGTTTGTATCGATACCAAATTACAATCTTGAAAAACAGAAAATAACTTCTTAGTGGCCAGTGAGACAAAACATAGGCAATTATTAATTTTAATAGCAAAAAGGTGAGTAGTCTGTGTATGATGAGTGTATGTAGTGTTCAAATCGGAAATTTCCTGGTTTCCGATTTAGCTGACATTTTGCACGCAGATGTACCTATATAGCGTGACAATCCAATGGTATGATAAAATAAAGCTGATCAAATGATGGATACGGAATGTGGTCATAGGAACCCTTGTGATAAACAAGAGAGACCCGTCGTATTTGGGATTTTTTTACTTGCATTAGCACTTTTGCCACGCACCATCCGGCTATGGAATGAGCTCCCCTCTTCGGTATTCCCTGAGCGCTATGACTTGTCCTTCTTCAAACGAGGCTTGAGGAGGGTCCTTAAAGTTAGGTCATAGGTAGCGACCCCTCAATGTCCCCTGACATTGCAGAGGTTCATGAGCGACGGTAACCACTTACGATCAGGTGACCCGTTGGCTTGTCTGCCTTCATGGCAATAAAAAAAAAACTCTACTTCAACATGATATCCCGGATCTTAAAAGCTTGTATTTATAAAGTTTGTTTTAACATATTTATTGCAAGATATACAAGCAATCTTCTAAACCATTCAATTTACGACACTAACTCTCTTTATTTTATAACAATAACTATTATGCACAACATTTACCTTTAAACTCCATAAAATAGCATTATACTAAGTATTTAAAACTTTAAAATATGAATTTCCCGCAGAAGCCAACCGTTAAACAATATATTATTACGAAGAGATGAGCTCGTATTAAAATAGATGATAGTATAATATGCTTTTGCATAATTTTACATCGTATAGTCATAACTTGTTGAATATGTGGTATAAAGAATATATTATGGAATAATATTTAATATTTCGAGATACAAGGTAGACGATCGTATAAAGGTCGAAATGAAAATATTTATTCTCAACGTTAATGACAATTATCCTACTTTCATGCATTTTCAACGGGTTCTTACCTCGATATTTAATTAATTGAGTTGTTTCGATATTTCAACGTTGTTGCAAACGTCATGATCACGAAAGACTGGATACTGCGGGTCGATTTAAGAGCAAACAAATCTGTCTACCCTCTTTCTCGTTCGCTTTTGGATAGTACCACTGGAACTCGAACTCAGGTACTATCTTCTGAACGTCGTTACGTACCAAGGATGGTTAAAGAAGCTATCGAGTTTTCAAGACATAGCACTTTTAACAGGGGTGACGGCTTCAGATTATCGAGTATGTGGAATCCAGTGCTAAACACAACAGTCACTAAGGGTTCATGCTCAGAGAGTCTTGTAGATACAGTGAGTATGGTGTGAGTTCGAGTTCCAGTGGTACTACCCAAAAGCGAACGAGAAAGAGGATAGACAGATATTTTTGCTCTTAAATCGACCCGCAGTATCCAGTCTTCTCGTGATCATGACGTTTGCAACAACGTTAAAATATCGAGACAACTCAATTAATTAAATATTGTGGTAAGAACCCGTTGAAAATGCATGAAAGTATAATATTTCGAGATACAAGGTAGACGATCTTGTAAAGGTCGAAATTAAAATATTTATTCTCAACGTCAATGACAATTATCATGCTTGGTGATGTCGAAAGGCTACCACCAGTTAGAAACATAATCACCGTCTTGAGAAGAAATGACAAGAAACTCAGCGGTATTATAAACTGAAAAGTAGCCAATTTTACTTTTGAATTAAAATGTTTATTTAAAGTTGAATACAGTCATATGAACAACTCAGTTAGCATCAGCATCTCTGCATGCTTTAGTTTAATCCGCATACACACTAATCAAATCGGTTCAAGTAGCGCACAATAATCATTTAATCTTTGAATTTTTAATGAATTTGATTTTATTTCTTTTGATGTTTAATGTTTTTCTTTTTGTAATGTTTAGTTTAATTAATGCTATTTTATTTATGAAATACTTTATTTTTGGTATTTTGAAGCACATTTATTAATTATATTGAATGCTGTGAACATTTTTAATGGGTATACATATTAGAAATTAAGTTGTGAATTGTTAATGAATGATTGTTAAATATGTCATACTGTTGATGTTCCTAAAATCTTCTTTATATATAAAAATGAGTTGCTGTTCGTTAGTCTCGCTAAAACTCAAGAACGACTGAACCGATTTGGCTTATTTTAATCTTGTAATATTCATAGAAGTCCAGGGAAGGTTTAAACGGTGAGAAAATTTACTTATGTGACGCAGACGAAGTTGTGTGGGCCAGCTAGTCTTATATATAAAAATGAATTGCTGTTCGTTAGTCTCGCTAAAACTCAAGAACGACTGAACCGATTTGACCTTACTTTAATCTTGAAATATTCGTAGAAGTCCAGGGAAGGTTTAAACGTTGAGAAAATTTATTTATGTGACGCAGACGAAGTTGTGTGGGCCAGCTAGTAAATAAATAAATCATTCATCAGATAACAAAGCAATTAAACAAGTTAAACTAGTGTAGAAAACGTGATTCGGTCAGTGATACAAGTAACTTTTTAACTACTTACCTCCTATTTACGATTTAGTTAACATCGCACAAAAACTTTTGCATTACCTCGTTGTTTGTTTGGCAATAAAGAATTCTGTAGAAACTGTATTTTTAGACGTAGTCATAATTAAACTAATTGATGTTTGAGGAAAAAATGATCATCTAAATCGGTTCATACGTAACTTAATTAACCCTTTTTGGTAATGTCTGTTTTTTTTTGTTTTAGTTGGAGAAAATCACTGGGGTATGTGGGAGTTGAACCTCACCAAAACCTCCAACGACTCACACTCAGCGTCCGAACCCCGGCTGAGACCAGAACCCAGCACGGGGTTATGCGGGATGGCGCGACGCGTTACGCTCTGCGACACACTTTGCTAGTGACATAGGCTATATATACTTAGTTTAAACTTGAGAGGTGTCAAGGGACACCCGGATGGAACGAAGTTCCTTTCGATTAAAAGATAGCTTATATTATTTTTTTCCTAATTTCTTTTTTACGCGCGATATTGAACGTGTTTTAAAAGATTTTGATCACAGCGCCATCTAGCGATAATCATCTAAAATAAAAAAGTGTCGTGACAACTTTTCGTCAGATTTTTTTCCGTCTAGCCCCCCTTCACAACGCGCGATAAAGAACAAAACTTCCAAAAATTCCAAAAAAATTCACTTTAGTTTTTAAATTTTCACAACAGCTCTCTGTAGATCATGAATACTGCATGACTAAGTAACTTCTAATATTTCAAGGGATCCCTTTTAAATTATTTAACATACTCAAATTGAAATACAGCGACGCATTGAATAATCCTGGACGCCGCATCAACGCAGCATAAGTATTATGCAGAATTAAAACATTCAAATTCAAATATAAAAAAAAAAATCAAATTAAAGGTAGCGTTGGTAGCGGCCCCGCGGTGTCCTCTGACATTGCAGGGATTCATGAGTAACCGTTTACGATTAGTACCGTTAGCTCGTCTGACTACAAGGCAATAAAAAAATGGACCATGGAAGAACGCGATTCTAGTAAAAATTGATGATGAAGATCCTTTTTGCCCCGTACCATTTTTAAATTTCAGTAACCTATTTTATGCAGTTATTGCTAAAATATTTATATAATAGTTTTATAAGTGTTGTATTTAGTAGTATGTAAGTTAGACAATATTATGTGTGTAACCATGTAGACGCTCGTGAGTCTCGCGGGCTTCAGCTGAAAACCAGCGCTGCAGTTATTGTTACCTGCAGCACATGCTAAGCTGTAGCTCTATGGGCACAAATTTTTAATATTGTTACTTCCTCTGTTATATTAGTGTCTTTTTGTTTTTTTTATTGTTGTGCTCATTAAAAATTATTTCATTTCATTGCCATTCCGATTTGGAATGGACTCCCGTCCGCGGTGTTCCCGGAGCGCTATGACATGTCCCTCTTTAAACGAGGTTTAAGAAAAGTGCTGTATAGTATTGACAGATAAGGGCCCCTCATTGCCTTGGCATTGCAGAGGTTTATGAGCGACGGTGACCGTTTACTATCAGGTGGGCTTAAGCACGTTCATCTTGCAATTAAAATATTTTTTATGGCAAATTTGGCAAAGTAATGGTAGTGTTAAGGTATATTTTATATTATAGAGACGTTTTTACCTCCCGTATTAGGACATGCATAGTCACGCGATATACATATTATGCGTGCAAAATGTCAGCTCAAAAAACCGGGAAGTACATAGTTACATCCAGTGCAAGTTTAAATGCCTTTTAAATAAGTGCAGTAAGAGTATTTTGTTTGCTTTATACGATCCACCTGATAGTAAATGTAAAGACATGTGGCGTCGCGACGATAAAGAATGCCGTGGTAACGCGTCATGCCGTCCCGCAGAACCCCATACGGTTCTGGTTGGAGTTCGGACGCTGAGTGGTTGGAGGTTTTAGTGAGGTTTCAACTCCAATATATCTCACACGCCCACGGATGGGAATACGGCGATTCTCTCCAAATCCAAAAAAGGTACGTACTTATAAGAATTACTTCTGAGTATAATATATTCTGTGGCATAATTTTCGCCGAGAAAATACCCTCGAAAGGGTAAAGGACCCTTTGGAGCACTTATTCTAATGAACTTGGCATTTTCCAAATTATTTTTTTGTGGTGAATTAATGTGGTAATTAATTTGGAAGTTTAGGTAGAAATATTTTCGTAATAATGAAAAAAAATGCTGTGAATAAGCCGGGAACTTTTTGGACTATTTCGAAAAAGTGGTTTGTCGTTAAAATTTTTACAACCGATTCAGATACAAACTTATCCAGACACTCGCGGTTTTCTATAATACTTTCATGCATTTTCAACGGGTTCTTACCACGATATTTAATTAATTGAGTTGTCTCGATATTTCAACGTTGTTGCAAACGTCATGATCACAAGAAGACACACAACTCAATTAATTAAATATCGTGGTAAGAACCCGTTGAAAATGTGTGAAACGATTTAGATACCCTATTTAGTCCTTATGTTTTTAATAACTCCAGCAAAAGCTTATAAAACTGAGTTTAGTCATAATAGAGCTTTTTTTGAACTTCAAAAACCATATTACCCGCAACAATGCCCGTTAAATTAGTTATGCCATGCGTATGCTAACATGGCACGGCTAATGCCATAAATTTTGCCAAGTTAATTAAAATACTCGCGCGAAGGGTGCAATGAAGATGCTAAGAAAATATTTTACACGTAATGTAAGCGGGGTAAGGCAGCGGGCAAAATTGGAGCGGTTAGCGGGCAATATTGTTTACAAGCTTTATATTAACTTGCACTGAATTTTTAAACAGTAACGCCTGATTTTTATTACGAACAAGTTGGGTCGTAGGGTCGTTTATCTATTTTGCAATAAAAAAAAGAAAAAAATATTTATGTAATTATTTTCTTTCTTAAAGTTATACGTAGTGTTATTTGCGACGTTTTGATCAATCCGCGACAAATATTTTTTACAAAACGTTGCCTTTGCTATTAAACCTGACATTGGCTGGGCCGCCAACAAAAGCGGTGGCAATAAAGGCATTAAAAAAAAATACTTGTACTGGATGTAACTATGTACTAATGTACCTATAGATGTAAGTTAGCTTAGAATCTTGCGAGTAAAATTTTTTGTTTGGTAGTTTGGAAGTTTGTCAAACTTCCCGGTTTCCGATTGAGCTGACATTTTGCATGCAGATGTATATGGCGTTATAATGCAATAATATGCAAAATGGCGCTGATCTGATGGATGCGGAAGGTGTCCATAGGAACTCCTGTACTTAGCAAGATGGACCCGTCGCGTTTGAATTAGTTTTACTTGCACTCTACTGCTAAATTATATCCAGGATCTTAAAAAGGCTTGTATATAAAAGTTTTATTTAAAATAAATTATTTATGTTTACTTTAAATACTTACTAGTTCCACTGGTACAGCGACCCAAAGCGAGACATAGCTCAAAAGCTCTCGCCTCTTTTCGACTCAACGCAACGGGTGGCGCAACGCGTTACGCACTGCGGCACACTTTCCCGTCGCGATCATACCAGGCGTGGAATTTGTAGAAATATTTTCTCTATAAAATCGCTACCCGCTAGCATCATAACCTCATCCTTAAGCATTATAATGTACACAGCGTGTTAAGGCATGCGTCGTCGCTTATGAATACGCTCGCTTTGTGACTCTTTTTAACAAATTGTCCCTGAGTGACGGTTTACACTGTGTACGTAAGATAATACTTTAATTGAGCTGTAGTGTACTTTGTTTCCAAGAATTATTACATCTGGATTCAACATCATGAACAACAGAATGAAGCCAGTTTAAAGTACACCGATCGCGTCTAACTACACGTTATTCTGGCGTTAGTGTACCGACGACACTCAATTCGTTTAACACACTAATAAAATATTACATACACATAAGTTCTTTAAAAATTCACTTTGTTATTTATGATGTTGATTAACAATATCGTGTTGTTACGCGCGATCGGTGCACTTTAAATTGGCTTCATTCTGTTGATTCCAGATGTAATAATTCTATGTTTATTTCATAGTATAAGGATGTTCACAATATAGGACCTAAATCGCAAAGAATCGCTATGAATGAAATGAAAAACTAAATAATTTGACTTTAGAGAAATCTTAATTAGTAAAGTTTGTGGAAAGAAGGGTTTTTTAACGAGACGGATAATAAAAAAAAACTTGAGAGGTGTCATGGGACACCCAAATAGAACGAAGTTCCTTTCGATTAAAAGATATCTTATATAAATATATCCTTTCGTAACGCGCGATAAGGAACGTGTTTTAAAAGATTTTAATCACAGCGCCATCTAGCGATAATCATCTAAAACAAAAAAGTGTCGTGACAACTTTTCGTAAGAATTTCTTTTGTCTAGCCCCCTTTCACGATGAACGATTGGACGAAAGGTATTTAAGGACTGGTTGGGCTTTTAGCCAAAGATTGATTTGACTTAAGGTGTTTGGGCAAACACTAATTCGGCTTATGCCTTACGCCGAATTAGTGTGAATGAGCAATTGTAAGTTGAATTGAACATTTGGTTATCTGTATCTGTACCAACCCATTACTGCCCACTGTTGGCCTCAGGTCTCCTCAGAAGAGGGATTAGGCATAGTCCACCACGCTTGCCCAGTGCAGATTGGGGACTTCACATATCTTCAAAGGATTTTTAGAACCCTTTTCCGACAAGCAGGTTTCCTCACGATGTTTTCCTTCACCGTTTTTAGCCAGTGTCCTCCCGTTCGGAAGGACCAATCAAGGAGTAAAACCAATCGTGAACTATTTAATTTATTCACGCAAATCCACGAGAAGCTACTAGTTGAACTACTTCCCCGACACACCCCGAAACTATTTAAGTATAAAAATCTTTTTATTTACACTCACATGAGAAAGTAGGGGGTTCCGACGAAAATCAGTGACCCGTTACTTTGGATCTTTCTTCCGAACCAAATGGCTGAGCTTCTTGGAGATTAAATATAACTTTGTTACTTACAATAATGTGTTAACTTGAACATATTTGGATATTTGCTAAAGTATATGGAAAAGGTTCCTGATGTTCTGTGGAATTTTGTTGGTTCGAAGATATGTGAGGTCTCCAATCCGCATTGGGCAAGCGTAGTGGACTATATCTAAATACTTTTCTGAGAAGCTTTGAGCCTAGAAATGTGATTTTATGCGTTGCTACAGTAAGAAAGAAAGAAAGAAAATATATTTATTAAACACACAAAAAAATAATGAAACAGAATAAGTTAAAAGTGACCATATGTATCCAAAAGGCTACTTGCTAATTGCTGCATACCAAGATATAGCGCTGATTTTCAGGCAGAGCCTGACGGAGTGACGTCACTATAAGTTAGACTTAAAAACTAATGAGAATTAACTACTTGTACAACAGAGCGCTAACACAAAAAGAAAAACGTAAAATAAGAAAAAGATAAATTTATACATAGAACATTACCCAGTATATCAGTGTTGCTAACAAATACAATACATGCCAACAAATTAGTACAGTACACCTGACGAATAGAGAACGAAAAGGCGTCCCTAAAAGGACCCTCATTTTATTCAAATAGCCTCGGACATCTTCGTTTTAAGCAGATAATTATAATATCATCATTAGCACGTAGATGTCTACTGTTGGACACAGTATGTAAAGACTTCCTGCACATTAAGACTATTTTTCATGCATTTTCAACGGGTTCTTACCGCGATATTTAATTAATTGAGTTATCTCGATATTTCAAAGTTGTTGTAAATGCATGAAAGTATTATAGAAAACCGCGAGTGTCTGAATAAGTTTACATTAAGACTAGTCCGTCTTGTACATGATCCGTCTTGTCATAAACGGGTCAAGTTTACAAGGCCTTGTACTTATAAACACTCGCAATAATATTGATTAATCGTGTCGCGATAATTGTCAAGTGTAACTGAATTGACATAATTAGTGTTAAACTACAATCATCATCCTTTATTTCAATAGTTAGACAGATAAGCAGCAAAATCTGATATTACCCTGGTTGGGCGAGTGATACCAAATTGTAGTGTTGCCCGTTTCTCATTTTATTTACCAAGGAAGCTCCAATGGACAACAAAAATTAATTTCCAAAATGGATACTATTATCAAATTCTAGAAAAAGCGTTACTGTAATTTTCTAGGCATATTTTTTAAGCTTATTGAGACACTCGAGGTTTTCTATAATACTTTCATGCATTTTCAACGAGTTCTTACTACGATATTTAATTAATTGAGTTGTCTCGATATTTCAACGTTGTTGCAAACGTCATGATCACGAGAAGACTGGATACTGCGGGTCGATTTAAAAGCAAACAAATCTGTCTACCCTCTTTCTCGTTCGCTTTTGGGTAGTACCACTGGAACTCGAACTCAATTAATTAAATATCGTGGTAAGAACCCGTTGAAAATGCATGAAAATATTTTTTAAATATCAAAATACATCAAGATTTAACTAGGTCCCAAGCCCTCAAATTGAAACTACATCAATACATAGCTTTATTGGAATGCTATAATAATTTGAAACAAGCCACGAGGGTGGCAGAGGGGCGTGAACTCACAAAGAGCAAAGTTTCATTTTCTTAATGAGTTGAACAAGTTAATCGCGAAGACTACCCGTAACAAAGATTTATGGTTTCGCTATCTTATATACAGGGGTCGGTACTTCAAACTTAACAGTACTTCGATAATTTGGTGTGTATGGCTTTAACGCCACTGCGAAATCAATTTTTGCGAAAGAGGTGTAATCGGCCTGAACCATCATGTTATAACGGATGTTAGGGCGATACGCGGTCTATAAGACCCCAATTTTTAACAAAGTTATCCTCTTCGCACCGTAGCGAAATTTACGTTTTTCTTTGCCACATCATGGGAAAGTTGCTGGAGGGATCTGTTTGCCTCGTTTAGCAGCGAAGTTAAGATCATTTGTACAACTATTGGGCAGGTATAGCATTTTGAGGCATCATTTTTAGTAGGTTTGGCAATAACCGAATCTTTGTCACTGTGATACTTGCTTATTGTAACCAATAGCCAAACTATTATTCTACATGAAGACCAAGTCCTCCAGAATATCGTCGCCTCGGTGCTTGTTTGGCCAATCTGCACTCGAGCAAATTTTACAGGACACAGCAAACAAGCACGGAATTTTCGTTAAGTGCCGTGTTTAGAAAAAAATTGAAATGAGATTTTTATTGTTTTAAAATTGAATATTTTAAAAAATATACTAGTCGGATGGAAATTTTATTCTTTATAATACTGCATTAAAAAGTAATTTTCGTAAAAAATGTCAGATTGGCCAAACAAGCACTGAGGCGACGATATGCCAACGTTGAGGGTTCTCCTTTTAAACTTAAAAACATTTCAAAGTTATAAATCTACTTAAAGTCTTACAGTGCTATCAACACAGCAGAGAAGCATGTACATCTTGCAGCAAACACTAGCTATTTTCAGCCGTCATCTCAACGGGTTTGACATCGATCTTAAGGCAGACTAAACCCATTTTAAAGTGGATTCCAAAGATACCTGGGAGTCAAGGGATTTGTTCTAGAAATCTCAAAAGTTACGACTAGAAATCCTGATTCAATATTCATCAGAGTATGGCCTAAAAGCAGTCCCTTTAGAAGCGGGTCGTGAGATAATGTATCTTTCGGCCCAAAATCCTTTGAGGGTACGGCGGTTTCTACTTATTTGCATATGAAACGAACATTTTATTCAATTTTCGGACCTTTGGAGATTAAAAGGAAACCAGGATTTTATAGTTGGGTCTAATATTTCTCATTTTTTTCTTTACAGGTATAAATATTTTGGCTGTTGAATAAGAACGTTTACCGTAGAATTGTTATTGGAACGAAGTTCCTTATCGCGCGTTATTTAAAAGGGGGCTAGACGGAAAAGATCTTGTCGCGACACTTTTTTGTTTTAGAAGATTATTGCTAGATGGCGCTGGGATCAAAATCTTTTAAAATACGTTCTTTATCACGCGTTACGTTAGGAAAAAAAATATAAGATATCTTTTAATCGAAAGGAACTTCGTTCTATTCGGATGTCCCATGTCACCTCTCAAGTTTTTTTATTTTTACATACTGTACTGTTCCCTCAACACCATCATAGTTGGTTATATGGTAAAGGAATAAGTAGTAAAGAAACCGAAATCGAACACAATACGATGTGATGAAGTTCCAAGCCAACATAGGTAATTGGTAAACTATAGCTGATTAAGAAGATTGAGTTCAGCTGTTGTTGTCGTGGTGGCCGAGTGGTTCAAGCGCTTGCCTTCCGTACGGGAGGTCGCGGGTTCAAAACTAACTGGCTTGTACCTCTTAAATCTTAATATGAAAAAGATTTATGTGCAATTTTTCACAACACCACTGGCTAAAAACGGTGAAGGGAAACATCGTGAGGAAACCTGCATGTCGGAAAAGGTTTCTAAAAATCCTTTGAAAACATGTGAAGTCCCCAATCCGCATTAGGCGAGCGTGGTGGACTATGCCTAATCCCTCTTCTAAGGAGACCTGAGCTCAGCAGTGGGCAGTAATAGGTTGTTACAGTACAGTAAAGTTAAGACCTTCTCAGTAGAGGAAGACAAAATTGGATGTAATATTGTTAAAGCCTTACATTACTTTTCAAGAAGAATAGGGTGACAAAACTCTGTAACATCAATAACGAGTCCCAGCTGCTATTACAAATTCTTCAAACAGCTACAAAACGCCAAAGTCAGATGTTACATTTCTCCAAGCTCCGTATATTCCCATTTATAAATCTGAAGAGCAATTAAACGGCTATATAACACATTTTACTGCGGTGCTCGCATCGAATAATAGCCCTTACGTCTCTTGTTATAAGATCTTAATTAGTCTCTGTTATTATTGGATTTATAGCTTGATACTTCGTTGAGAGATCCAAGATGTACGTCAAATGTAAGGGAGTGTTCCATTTTAAGGTTTAATCTCTAGTTATTGTGTTTGAGAGGGTAATAATTGTGCTATATATGCTTTTGTTGGTGATAAGGAGAATGTACGGTCGTTAATATTGTTATTGGTAGTGAAGATTTGTGAAGGTTTTGCTCATTCAAGGCTATAAGCTTTAGTTCTCATATTTGTGTAGAAAATACTCGTCATTGTGCTAAATATATTAAAATTTTGTAGGTTTATAAAATTACTAGCTTTTGCCCGCGACTTCGTTCGCGTGGACTTCAGGTTCGTCCCGTCTAGATTATTATCAAAAATTGTAGCCTATGTGTTATTCTGATGTATAAGCTATATTGTGGTAAAGTTTCATTCAAATCCATTCAGTAGTTTTAACGTGAAAAAGTAACAAACATCCATACATCCATACTTACAAACTTTCGCCGTTATAATAGTATTATGATATATCTTCTTTTATTCTTAAGTTTCGAAGATTATATATTCATAATGAATTTAAATGAAAGTATAAAACGAAAAGAGAAAACAAAGATACGGTTTTAAACTTCAAACCGATATGACACTTTTTTCACCAAACCGAAATATAAAGACCAAAATTTCTCTTCCGATTTTATCCTAATAGAAATGAAACATATACATAATGGCAGTCTAGTGTTGTGTCTGAGTATATACCGAGCGATGGGCAACGTGTGGAAGATCAAAGGGCCGCGCTACTGGCCCGTGAAGGAATCGTTGCACCCGCTACCTACACCAAAACTAAGAGAAGATGGTGCACTTCCAACAGGTTATATTTAGAAGGGGTGTATAGATTTTGTGTAGGGTGAAGAAGTAATTTAATAATTTATTGTAAAGAAAATAAATTTCTTTAAACACTCGCGGTTATCTACATCACTTACACTATTACTAAATGGGTTCTTACCACGATTATTTTTAATTGCAATATTTCAGCACTGTTTCAAGCGCCATGATCATGAGTTCGAGTTCCAGTGGTACCGGCAAACGAACGAGAAAGAGGGTAGACAGATTTGTCTGCTCTTAAATGACCTACCCGCAGTTCCTCAGTCTTCCCGTGATCATGGTGCTTGGAACAGTGCTGAAATATCGGGACCGCTCAATTAAAAATAATCGTGGTAAGAACCCGTTTAGTAATAGTGTAAGTGTTGTAAAGAAAGTTTTTAAATACAAGCTTTTAAGATCCTGGATATCATGTAGCAGTAGAGTGCTAGCTAAGACAAATAAAACGAATCCAAACACGACAGGTGTATCTTGTTTAGCACAAGAGTTCCTATGACAACCTTCCGCATCCATCATCAGATCAGCACTATTTTGTCATATTATGGCATTATCACGCGATATACATGTAAATGAAGTACATGTATGATTCATTCAGTTTTTAAACGCACCCCTGGACGTCACTAGTGTCATGGCTGTCAATAATATCGTTGCTTTTCTAAGACCACGCGGTGTCATAATTCATTTGTAATTCTTTAAAGACTAATTAATAAAAGTAGGAAATAAACAGCTTTAAATGTTGTTTCTTTTACAGGTTAGTAACATTTATGCTAAATAACTTTGATGTAACTATTATGTTTCTTGTAATAAAACATTTCTTTTACAGAGAAACGCAATTAAGTTTTTTATTTCTTTAAAATCATTTGTAGTGTGTTAATACACATTATATACATCTGTGTGTAAAATGTTACTGGTCAATCGGAAACCGGGAAGTTTATCAAATTTAGCTCGCAAGATTCCACCCGAAATTTTATTTTTATTTATTTATTTATTTATAGTTGTATAGTTACGTAGTTACATCCAAACAACGTTAACAATTTAACTAGCAGTTCCCAAAAAAATAAAAGGAAATCCCAAAATTATGAATAATATCAAAGCTGCACCACAGGTAAGGTCAAGCATCTCTTGTTATAAAGAGAGGCAAACAAAAAACTGAAAGACATCCCACGCATCGAACAGACAAACCGAAAACAATCCTTTTCCCAGCGACATAAGGCTTTAAATCCTCAAGCACATCTTTTACCTTGAACTTCAGGGCAAAAATATTCATATTTCAGGCATATAACATCTGCTTAGGAAGGATATGAAAACCATTTGTCATTAGCATCACCGGCTGACCTAAGCAATTCTCTTACGGAAAAATCTAGGGTATTTTTTCTTGTTTTAGGCTCAGAGTATACACTGGGAGAAGGTAGTATTGGAACGAAGTTCCTTATCGCGCGTTATCGAAAGGGGGCTAGACGGAAATTCTTGTGAAAAAGTTGTCACGACACTTTTTTTGTTTTAGATGATTATCGCTAGACGGCGCTGTGATTAAAATCTTTTAAAACTATTCCTTATTTTGTTTTATATGATTAATGCTAGATGGCGCGGTGATCAATATATTTTATTTAAAAATAAAATTAAAATTTTATTACAATTCCCTCACTAATTAATCGAAAGGAACTTCGTTCGATCCGGGTGTCCCTTGACACCTCTCAAGTTTTTTTTTGTTTAATGTATAATAGAGTAATACAGTAGGAGAAGGTTGTATTTTTTCTTGTTTAAGGCTCAGAATATACCAGGAGATGGTAGATTACAAAGTGAATATTAAGTTGTTAGGTATTAGTAAATATTTACGTAGTGAGTTAATATAAGTTGTCGTAGGAGTTGAATCTAAGTTATTTTCAAACATGCAGGTTTCCTCACGATGTTTTCCTTCACCGTTTTTAGCCAGTGGTGTTGTGAAAAATTGCATATAAATCTTTTTCATATTAAGATTTAGAGGTACAAGCCGGCCGGTTTTGAAAGCAATATACATGTGCACAAAATTTCACTGGAAAACTGGGAAGTTGGTTAAATTAAGCTTGTATAATTCCACTTAAACTTATATATCCAGCGAAAGTTAAATAAAAGTTTTTAAGCTCTTGACAATTAGGCACCAAAGTATATTTATCGTGCTTTCTCCTGCCGTATATTCTCTCAGGTGAAATGGATTTTTTCGTATCATTGTTTCTTTAGACAATGAGAGTGACATGTTGTATTTATGGGCAGTTTGGGACTATATTATTTAGTGACAAAGATACAGGGAATAATATAATTCACTCTATCGAATAAACATGACAATAAATGATTGTTTTTTGATGATGATATATGATACAGATGGTTGCTGAGGCTTTTTGTTTCTAGTAAATTTGCGTTATAAGAAAATATGTTGAGCTATACGAAGATGTATCAATTTCTTATACAGATTTTGCTGTTTGGTTTTTATATATCTTAATAGTTTTAAATATAAGCTTTCGCTCCCCCGGGTAAAGGGCTTGATTCAGAAGGCTGTCGTTCTTGACAAAACACGTATTGTGAGGAGGATCCTCTCTCTTGAGCCCTGACCACTGATGGCTTGGGTCGTAGACTTCGTCTTCAGTGACCCTCTGTTTTTTATATTGTATTTTTAAATTGTATTTCTTTGTTATTTTTTTAAAAAATATAATTTAAAAAATAAGTGAAAATAAATGAATACAGTAAAATGATGTTTATATTTATTTTATTTTTATTATAAATCCATAGATGTTTACTACTAGCCTTAGATATTCAAATTTCAAAAGTGATTGGTGCTACGTTATTTGTATTCAGTAAAGTTTTTGCAAGTATATCTGTCCATATCGTGATTAAAACTACTTTTTTAGCCTACAGTTTAAAAATTGTATACATATTTTATAAATTTAGTAAAACTCTGTATAACATGGTTTCTTAGTCATAAATTTAATAGTACAATGTGAAAATTTAAAGTAATTTTTTGACATAGACATAAGTTTATAGTAATTAAGGTATTAGATAGAGATATTATTAAGATATAAGAAGAAGAGAGAATAAATAAGAGTATATTTTTTGATGAAATTCCTATACATGCTGTTGCTCAAATATAAAAATAAAAAGGCTTTAAAACTTAACATTAAAAATGATCACAATTACAAAATAAATAAAGCCTAAAGCCTTCGTTAATCGTAAAGATAATATTATACCACCCAATAAAATAAGGGATGCTTCATCTAAAACCGTTAAAATGGCAATTATAACTCAATAACAGTAAACGTTAAATATTCCCAAGGGTAGAAGGGGATGAAAAGGTACAATTGGAGGAATAAACATAAGAGAATATTTAGGGGTTACTTGGCTTAAGTAAATAATAAAAACCCTTCGCAGATGAGTTTGAAACTAAAATAAAACAGCCATTTGCAGGAGAAAGTGTTGAAATGTGAACTGAACTCGAAGCTTTTATTTGATTTTGTTAATTTATGGTTGAGTTTGGTGAATATCGTATGTGTGAGTTGAAACCTTGGTTTTTGGTTTATGCCTGACTTTGGATGTCTGGAGGCTGATAATGGCGGCGCGATGGGAAAGAGAGGTGTAACGTGTCGCGCCGCGGCCGTCTCACATATCACCGTTTTAAGACGGACGCTAAGCGAGAGTGGTTGGAGGTTTTAGTGCGGTTCAACTCACACGTACGAATCCGGCGGCTTTATAGTAACATACACTGGATGTAACTATGAACACAACTAAAACATGTTAAATTTAACAAACTGTCCGGTTTCCAAATGAGCTGATATTTTGCACGGAAATTCAAATAGTGTGACAATGCAATAATATGATAAAATGGCGCTGATCTGATGGTGGATTCGGAAGATGTTCATAGGAACCCGTCGTGTCTATCTTGTTTAGCACAAACTCGTTACTTGTATTAGCTACACGATATCCAGGATCTTAAAAGTTTGTATTTAAAAATTAATCTCCAAGCAAATACCTCACCTTATGATCCAATCGCATTTTACATGGCGTTTCATATTATATTCGTAAGTTGACTGCCCAACTAATACTTATATTTCAACACTTACTAACAGATAAGCCCCAAAACATCGACGAGAGTGCCATAAAAGGATAAGTCCCTAAAAGATTGCCCCAATCTCAAGATTTTAAGTTTGAATCAGCGTAATATTTTGAGCGACAAAACAGAGTTTGTGCAAATAATTGAACTATAAAACAAGGAAGAGGCCCAATGTGCCAGTTCACTGGCTTTATGAACCATTCACTGTTGTATAGGGACCGTGTTTTTGTATATAACGGATATTTTGTCTCGGTGTTGGGGCAAACGTTTGGTATTGGTTAATGTTGGACAAATCAATGGTAGAGTTCACTGGATTGTACTATAGTAGTCATATGTATTGAAAGACGGCTAATAGTTCAAAGTGTAAGTCGTGGTGGCCGAGTGGTTGAAGCGCTTGCCTTCCGTACGGGAGGTCGCGGGTTCAAAACCGGCCAGCTTGTACCTCTAAATCTTAATATGAAAAAGATTTATGTGCAATTTTTCACAACACCACTGGCTAAAAACGGTGAAGGAAAACATCGTGAGGAAACCTGCATATTGGAAAAGGGTTCTAAAAATCCTTTGAAGATATGTGAAGTCCCCAATCCGCATTAGGCAAGCGTGGTGGACTATGCCTAACCCCTCTTCAGAGGAGACCTGAGCCCAGCAGTTACAGTTTTAGTTCAAAAACTGGTAGTATCTTCAAAGTAGCAATAAAAGACCTTTCGATTTATGTTGAAAATTTTTTAGTCTATCTGATGGTAAATTGGCATCGCCCCTATAACATTAGGGTATGGAGAGATTTTCTGCCGCTTTTAAATATTGACTCACCAACATCTAACACACGTGAAAACAAATGACTGTGACGGTTGACCAACATGTAAACGGGGGTTTTGTATGCATTGGCCGGCATTGAAACTATATGAAACACCAGTTGACAGTTGGCATACCAGTTTTCATTTACGCGTATTAGAGTTGGCAAACCAATACCTAAACGCAACATGAGAGATGTGAATAATGATAACAAGTACACAGTATCAAAGTTTACTTTTGTATTGTCAATATTCTGTACTAAAATTAGAACACGTTTCAATCACAATGTATATTTACATTACAAACATAATTAAACCATCTCATTGTAAATGTGAAAATTTAATTAGAAACGCGACTCCGAAGAACGAAGATTTATTTATTACGGAGCGTCAAGATTTGGGGAAAAGTGGAAATTTCCCCGTTTCGGGGGAGTTTTCATGCGGTTGGCAACCCCATACGTCTTTGTTCAGTTTGCACTCAAGATTAAGCCGCGATGTGTTATACAATTTATAGCCTTTGTGTGAATATAAAGTAGATTAATAAGACAAGAAGATCTTGCGACTTCCTGTGAAAATCAGTAGGTACAAAAAGAATCTTTTAGAAGAAAGTTCAACATCCGCCATAATATTTACCTTCTGCTAAAAGTAGGTTCAATTTTAGTCCAGCTATAGTTTTGTTTAGTCTAGTCTAGTCTAGTCACTATTAGTTTATTTAGAATATACTGACGAACAGACAAATAATTTTAAGTTTTTATGCAAGGTTAGCGTCGTTTATGAAATTCTGCAATATCAGGGTATACTACCTGCTATCTACGACCTAGGACTCTCTTTAAGTCTTCATAGAATTAGCAGTTAGAAGTTACGAGGTGATACTTAGCGAGGCGAGGTTTAGCATGCAATTTGCGTCACGCCTTGTTAGAATTAACTTCAGCCGGTGAGCGGTAGGAGATTTTAGTGCGGTTCGATTTCTACACCTGGGACAGGTAGCCCAAAAATCTTGCTTTTCTACAATATACTAACGTCAACTGAATGTAACTATGTAAGTTCGGGTGGAATCCAGCAAGTTAAATTTGACAACCTTCCCGCTTTCTGATTTTTCTGATTAAGCTGTAGTGATGAGCAAAGCAAGACCAAGACCAAGACTTCTCAAGTCTTGCTTCTTCAGTCTTGGTCTTGGTCTTGCATACCTAGTCTTGGTGTTGGTCTTGCATACCTAGTCTTGTCTTGCGGTCTTGGTCTTTGCAAGACCAAGACCATTAGACCATTAAGTAATATGTAGGTATAATAGTGAGTCTCGTTGGTTTGAAATTAATAGAAAACTATAAATATAAATATTTGCAACTAATTTGAAAATTAGGCTTTACTTATTGCAAAACAGCTTGAAACATAACATTTTTATAGATTTTTAGCAAATCAATTATGAATCTAAAATATTCATGGTCATACCCAATGACAAAAAATTCGATGTAAAAAAGTGTTAAATTCCAAGTTCTTTAGACTACTTGTTAGTCTTGGTCTTGAAGCAAGACCGCGACCAAGACCAAGCCCAATTTTGCTCATCACTATTAAGCTGACATTTTGCACGCAGATGTATATTGCTTGACAATGCAATATTATTATAAACCGGCGCTGATCTCATACTATGAGCACCTTCCGAATCACAGGAGTCCTAATAGGAACTCTTATGCTAAACAAGATAAACTCGTCGCGTTTGGGCTCGTTTTACTTGTATTAGCTAGCACTCTACTGCTACATGATATCCGGGATCTTAAAAGCTTATATTTGCAAAGTTTTCTTTCTCATAAATTATTGCTTCTATTATTTAGTATTATTACCGTTTTCACCCATCAATAATTACCAAAGAAACGAACCCAACAGAACGAAGCGGAGATTACCTGATCAATACATTTTTAATTAAGTCGGATAACGCTCTTACCCGGGTATCAATTTGATCCGGTTTTTACTACGTTCGCATTAAAAGTGAGTTCACGTGTGACACGGGTATTAAGTGACGAGTGGATAAGGATTTACTTGGTTTCTTTTTGATGTTTTTCTGTAAGAGAAACCGGGTATACGAGTTACAAAGGGTTTTGTTATTTTTCTGTTGTTTGATGTTTAATTATTTTATTTATTTATTTATTTATTTCAATCAATTATAGATCATAATATTATTAGGCAATTACAAAAATTCATTAAATTAAATTAAATTACATTTATTATGCTAACTAAAATAAAATATTATTAATTAAAGAGGGACACATCAGTCAGTTTATACAAGCTTTATATTTACTTGCACTGGTAGGTAACTATGTAAGTTCGGGTGGAATCTTGAAAGCTAAATTTGACAATCTTCCCGGTTACCGATTGAGCTGACATTTTGTATATTGTATATCGCGTGACAATGCAATAATATAAAAAAAAAATGGCGCTGATCTGATGATGGATTCGGTGGCCATAGGAAGTCTTGTGCTAAACGAGATAGATTTTAAATGTTGGATTCTAAGCTTCGATACTTTCTCCGTTTCTTTCCAATCTAAACAAACATAATGGAAATATCTGAAACGAACATCGCGCTAAACTTCTCGATAATTATATTTGACTCAAACATTTGCTTTAGAAAATTTCACTCCCAATATTATACTTAGAGTAATGTATCTTTGGTAATCGTTTTATCATAATTTGTTTGTTTTTTTTTTTTTTATAATTTGTGGAAGAATCTCGCGTGTTTTTATATAATTAATGTATAATGAACTGCTAAAACGTATCATATTAACAATTTGGTAGTAAAGTAATACCTACCATCACCCTCTTTGTTAGGGAGGTACGACCTCGATCCCCATTTGGGAGCCGTTCCCCCTTCCGGGGACCCTCCCACGGTTTAGTAGGGGTCTTTTTGCTTTTCTTTGTAAGCCCTCTTAAGAGGCCTTTACCCCTTCTCAGGGGATTGAGTCCCCAAAAGTTGTTTGGGGACTCCGGATCGCGTCTCCGGATCCCACTCCCCATCAGGGAGTTATGTCTCCTGTTAGAGATTTATGTCACCCCGCTTAGCCGTCGTGGCTGGCTGGCAGTGATGTTGTCGTTATTAAAGTTTTTCACTATAAAATTATTTTAGGGTTTGCCCAAGGAATAATCTTCATTACCATGTCACAATAGATGTGCATAAGAAATCAAAACCTTGTTTTATGAATTATTCTGCAGAGAATTTCGAATGCCTAAATTTGATGAACTAGTAACATATAATTAAATTTAAAAAAATCGGTTCTAAGGCACTCCCTGTTTTATATCAGTCAGATACATCCTTCAATACTTACGCCAATTAACCCTTTCACGCTCATGGGAAATATTTTTCCCTTCTACAAAAATCGTTATTGATTATTATTGAATCGATATTTTTTTAATGAATGTCTAACGTAGGTACGTTGTGTTAAAATGTTCCCCATGAAATGAATAGGAAAATTTAATTTGTACACCCTACAATTTTTTTCTAGTGATATCTCTTACTTTACAGAATAACTTAAGTATTGTGTAGTATTCGCATATTTAGTCTCAGCCATCTTATTGTCCTGAAAGGGTTAAACCAACACTGAATTAAAAATAATTAGGTTTCCTTTAAACATTAACCATTTCACGAGATAATCATATCATTATTTCACATCTAAATGTTAAACTCTCAAATGTCAAAGTCAAAAAGATGTAAAGATAACGCTAAGATTAAGGAACTTCATCAGATTATTTTGATTATATTAATCTTTGAAACCTCCTAGTCTACACGAGGAAGTTCGGTTGAGAAACTCTTTGACTGTACAGAGATAAAGGTACAAATTGCTTTGAAAGATCTTATTCTTATGTCTAACTTTTGTTTTTTTAATGCCTCGTAGGCAAATGAGCTAACGGACCGGTTGTCGTCACCCAGAAGTCAGTAAACACTGGGAGGCTGCTACCTACTGCCTATCTTTAAGATTTCCGATTGAGTTGAAATTTTGCACGCAGTTGTATATCGCGTAACAATGCCATAATATGGTACTATGTAGCTGATGATGGAGTCGGAAGGTGGGGACATAGGAACTCCTGTTCAAGGTAAACTCAACGTGTTTATACACGTTTTCGTTCTTGACTAGCACTGTACTTATAAAGTCCAGGATCTTAAAAGCTTAAATTTAAAAGTTATCTCTATCACTTTCACTATTACTAAACGGGTTCTTACCACGATTATTTTTAATTGAGCGATCCCATTTTTAATTGAACGGTCCTGGAACTCGAACTCACATTGGTACCGGCAAACGAACGAGAAAGAGGGTAGACAGGTTTGTCTGCTCTTAAATCGACCCGCAGTACTCAGTCTTCCCGTGATCATGGCGCTTGAAACAGTGCCGAAATATCGGGAACTCTCAATTAAAAATAATCGTGGTAAGAACCCGTTTAGTAATAGTGTTAGTGATGTAGACAACCGCGAGTGTTTAAAGAAATTTATTAAAAGTTATCTCTACTGTATATGCCATTAAAACCTCGTCAAAATACTACGTACACTTTTCATTCTGTTTAGTAAACTATCTTGTGGTTGAACCTTTCATCATGTAATTATATCAATTTATAAAGAGATTTAAATGCGTAATTAGACGAAAATTTCTTGGCACTTTCTCTTATTAATGCGCCTTAATGTTTTAACGAATTACTTAAATAGAAATTACATTGAAGTTTCTTATTGCAAAGTAACATCTTTATTTAACATGTAATCCCGCGTTTCCAACACACGTACAAAACAAATGACGGTGAGTGCCGACCAATATGAATGTTGGTTTTTAGCGAGCCAATGTGGAAGCGAGGCATTAGTATTAAATGTCATCCATCACAAGTTATCTATTTTATACTTTAACGTCATCTATATGCTTTTTTTTAATCTTTATTTAGGTGCTTTATCAGTTCCTAGTATGTCGCCCCATAATGCCAATAACAATTTTTCCTTAAACTACAGTTACAGTAGCTGCAGAGTTTGTTTGAACGCGATAATCTCAGGAACTGCTGGTCCGATTTGAAAAATTCTTTCACTGTTGGAAAGTTAATTTATTGAGTCCATCTTCATTGTATTGTATCCCTCCGTAGCGCAGTCGAAGTTTCGCGGGTCACCGGAAGCTTCCGGAGCGCTAAGACATGTCCCTCTTTAAACGAGGTTTAAGAAAAGTCCTGGTGGGGTTAGGTGACTTCTTATCAATAATTTCTTAAAATACAATTAAATCGATTCGTGAACTTTTAATCTGGTCCTGATTTTCGCTTCAAGGCATATGAGGATGATTTCCTGTCGGGAATGGCTCGAGAAATCATATCTAGATGCCGGAAACTTGAACCCCTACTATTGTTTCTCGACTGTAACTCGAATTTGGTTTTTATACATTTTGTGAGAATTTATTGATGAAATGTTTGATTGCTTGTTACTCACTTTAGAAATTACTGAATGGATTCTAATGACAGTTTGGAATTGTATAGGTCTTAAAATAACATATAGACTACATTGAAATCGCTATATGGTATAAAACATTGTCATTTCACGCTGTCTGTTCGTCCCTATGTATGCTTAAATCTCTTCTACGCAATGGACTTTGATGCAGATTTTTAATAGATTTAGATAGAGTTATTCAAGATAAAAGTTATTATACAGGGTGATTTCTTAGTGAGGGTACATATTGAAGGTCATGGTAGCTGATGGTTATATACGACCAGTAAAAATATTATTACCAAAGAATATGGCTTAATGCCTTAGTAATCGCAACTTAAAAATATCTAAAATTCTTGCAAAATGATGGTTTTTCGATAGCTGATGGGTGTGGCGGAAGTGTGGGGTGCGCGAGATCACTAGATGTCGTTAATCAACACTCTTTTAGTCGAAATTGTTTATGTTTGAGGTAGTTTTATCGAATTTAGATTAAAAATAAAAATAAATGTTTTTTTGTAATTTTACCTATTTTTTTTTAATATTGCGTATTAGAAAAGAGTACTCATCACCCTCCTGCAATATGTACCTTTTTTAAAAATTACCCTGTATAAAATACAGTGGACAAAAACTGATAATTTTTGAGGTTTTTTATGTGATGTCATAAATAAGTAAAATAAGTACATTGTTTTACACTTAAATGTCACACAATGCTGTGCGGCTCTCTATATGACGCAGATGAAGTGGCGCTGGTCACGTAGTCAAAGATGATAGAAAACAATTTCGAGTTACTATCGAGTTCCAATAGTAAAATTAGTGTGAACTTACGGAATGACAGATGGCGGTCTGCGGCCAGACCCTCCAATAATATTGGAGGTCGGACCTCGTTGCCATGGCAACCAAAATAATATTACTTCGGCTTCATATGATTTGGTTAATATATTTAGTGGTCTGTAAGGGATAGAATAGGGCGAGAGTAAATTAATTTTCATTATATTACGAATCCGTGCAACTTCGTCCGTGTCACAAACAGTGGCGTGCATGCATGTTTAAATCAAGGTATGCAGAAATATAAATTTGAGTAATTTTCCACATATTTATGTCCTATAATCAATTTAATTTAACTTTTACGCTAAATATGTGCCAATTATAGTAATGAAAAGTGTATTTTAGTTAAATATTTTATTTTATTTTATTTTACATTTTTAGGAAAACTTACAGCTAGGTACAAATGTAGTTAGAAATATATAGTGACTTATGGCTAATTACAAGTTCTCACAGATATGCATACAAAGATCAAGTAAAAAATAATTCGAAAAAATTAGTTGAAAAACACGTATACAACGTTTAATCGTTTTTTGTTACAATTTTTTAAGCAAATTTGAAATGATAGGTATGCAGTGCGTATTTGCTTGTATGAACCGCACGCCGCTGGTCACAAAGGGCATTTGCTGAAGCATGTGCTTATTTACGACATTTAATCAGTAAATTCAGTATTCCCTAGCATTGCAGAGGCTCATGAGCTACAGTAATTACCTACCATTGAGTACGATAGACTCGTTTACTTGTATAGCAATAAAAAATAGTCTTTAAAATAGCCCTCTTTCGTATTCCCAGAGCGCTATGACTTATCCTTCTTCAAACGAGGCTTAAGGAGGGTCCTTAAAGTTAGGTCGTAGGTACCGACCCCTCAATATCCCCTGACATTGCAGAGGTTCATGAGCTACGGTAACCACTGACGATAAGGTGGCCCGTTGGCTCGTCTGCCTACATGGCAATAAAAAAAAAACCATTGCATTTTTAATTGTTTATTGTCCCCCGCTTTAATAAAAGGGAAGTCATGTTTTCTACTCCTTCTATCATCTTCTGATTAAATTCGTCGCGGCGCTACACGTTATCTTACCTCGTGTTCCTGGGCTTCACTGCTCAGAGACAACAGTCGCCGCTGTGGATCCTTGATACACAGTGAGAGGTGGCAAAATACCCGAAAACTCGTCAAAATATAAACGATAAACTCCTAACAATGTTATTCAGTTCCACATCCGGCTTTGATCGTCCACGGACAATGGGTCGGTCGATACCCGGGTGCCTGTATATTTAAATTGTCATTGCCCTACCCGGATTATGAGGGCATTATTAAAAATCCCCGGTAATACGTGCCCGAATTTTCGCTTTAATCAGCGCTTGTTAATTGCAAAACGTTGTGTTTGTGTCAAGAAGTTGTATGTCAGCCTCATTAGTGCATATTCGGTCCTCGTCCGACTTATAAGTTAATACCTAGTAAAAATTGACGAGGATCAAGTAAAGTCATGTATGAGTAGGTGATAGATAACGGCCCCTCATTACCATGGCATTGCAGAGGTTCATGAGCGACGGTGACCGCTTATGATCTAGTGCACAATACAAAATACTTACATCCAGTGCAAGTTAAATAAAAGCTATTAAGAACCTTGGTAAATACATTTATAAGATCGTAATGCAGTTTTCAGTTTACAAATGAAATGTTAAAACAAACCTCAGTTGAATGAGAGTGACTCTCGTCTTCAAAGTTCTGCTGTATCATTTAACACGTTAACTGCGAAACAAGGCTTAAAACGCCCTGTACACGTCTCGACGTTCCTGCGGCAAGGAAAAATGTTAACTTCTCGTTCGTGCGGGAGGCATAACTTCCATCTGGTTCAGTACAGGAAAGAGATAACTATATATCTGAGATGTGCTATTGATTCCTAGTTCTATGGTGTACCTATTTTAATACCGGGTTTTTTAGATCTCGTGCCGCACTGAACAAATAAAATTCTAACACAGTGCGGAACGAGGTTTCAAACACCTCGTACCTCCGCGAACCTCGTACCGCACTGTACGCTAGCTTCACGCGGTTAGTGTTGTGCAACGCATGACAGGCTGCAAACGTAACGAAGAAAGACTGCTGCCAATTATATCGAAACATTGCCGAAGAAAGTTAATTACAATGCACATCATCTCGAAAAAGGATCAAAGAAAAGGAGATGTGTAGGATGTTATGAAAAATTGACAAAATCGTGAGGCTGACAAAAAATTCTCACAGAATGCACTATTTGCAAAAAATATTATTGCTTGACGTGTTTTAATGAAAAACATTCATAATTTTGACAAATAAATACAATTAAATAAAATCGATATATGTTTTCCCATCACTAAATATTAAGAAAATCTGCTATGTTTCAGTGCGGTAGGTACATCAGATCCCACATTTTATTTTACCTATAGAATCTAAACTAAATAATCTATCCACGGGCGGCGGTAGATATAGGTTAATCCACTCAATGTTGTATAAAATCGCGACAAAAGCCGTACAATTTGTCATATTTGGCGACAAAAAAAGGATTTTGGTCTTTTAAGGGCGGTAGGGTTTAATAAGCCTCGTGCCGCCACAATGTCTGGTTTAGGACAAAACGCCTCGTAACGCAGTAATGGAAAATACAGACAAATCTGTACCGCAGGGAACGTGTTAAACTGTGAATTGTGCATTTGACGGGTTCGCTAGTTCAACAAACTTTGTTTTAAACTGACACAGAGTATATTAAACAGAAGATTATTTTTAATTGAGCTATATTTAAGCACTGTTTCAAGCGCCATGATCACGGGAAGACTAAGGAACTGCGGGTAGGTCATTTAAGAGCAGACAAATCGGTCTACCCTCTTTCTCGTTTGTCAGTACTCGGTCTCAAAACTAGATTTTTTAGACGGCAGCCGATAATGTCAGTGTGGTATGTCGAAATGTGAGTTCGAGTTCCAGTGGTACCGGCAACGTTGAAATATCGAGACAACTTAATTAATTAAATATCGTGGTAAGAACCCGTTGAAAAATACATGAAAGTATTATAGTATAATGTTATAAAACAAGACAGATAAACTCAGTTCACTTGACGGTAAGTGGTAACCATCGTGAATCTCTGCAATGTTAGAGCATTTTACCATCACCCAACATATAGGACTTTTCTTAAACCTCGTTTAAAGAGGGACATATCATTGTACATCTATATAACGTTCCAATTTGTCCTTCAAGCTTTCTCAAAACATCCTGGTTCGATTCCAATTTAATTTCCACGCTGCGACATCACACCATCTCAGACATTACTTATCTAATCAAATAGATCTTTTTACTGATTCAAAGGTACGAAAAGCTCTTAAGGGACAGTGTAAAAGCGTCATAAGCTCCCCTCTTTCGGAGAGAAATAATTTCGACTTAACGAAAATACTCATTTTGAAGTTATGTTAAGAAAGTAAGTTTTTAGCTGCCCGTGACTTGGTTTGTGAACACTATCCAATCAAAATCATAAATGTGAAATGAGAGCCAAGTTCAATATTATGATAAATGACTTCAACGACAAAAGAAGTGAGATCTAAATGGGTGCCAAGTTTAATGATGATGAACCTAAGACAATGTATTGTAGCCTGAGATCTGATTTGGTTAGTTTTTCTAAGTTCTAACCTATCTACATACTAAATTTAAACTCTCTAGGTCATCTGGAACTGGGTTAGAATTTTGATGATTGATAGGTCAGTCAGTCAGTCAATGATAAAAATGATTTTGGACATTAATAACTAAATAACCGTATGAGATAAGCTTATAAAATTTCGAACACTTATGTATCTTGCAAGTCTCAAGATATGAGCCAAATTTGAGACGTTTATCATAATAATATTATAAAGGCGAAAGTTTGTATGTATGGATGTATGTATGGATGGATGTTTGTTACTCTTTCACGTAAAAACTACTCAATGGATTTGAATGAAACTTTACCACAATATAGCTTATACATCAGAATAACACATAGGCTACTAATTTTTGATAATACGGGACGAACCTGAAGTCCACGCGAACGAAGTCGCGGGCAAAAGCTAGTGTAAAATAGTTTTTGATTTATGAAGGAGTCAAAAGTCGCTCCAAATGGTTCGAGTAATATAACACACGGCGCGGTACACCATTTCTCTTTCTTGAACTTGGCTTGACACGCTGCCGCGTGTCTAGTCTTGTATCTAGAGTCTAGATACAACACCAAAAATACCTAAATGGCTATATAAAATAGGGATTAGTGATAAAAGGGTAAAATTTAGGATTGTATGTATTTTTAAATCCAAAAAAAAATTGTATACTAAGAAGCATAAAGCTTGGCTTAACTTGCACTGGATGTAACTATGTAAGTTCGGTTGGAATCTTACGAGTTAAATTTGTAAAACTACCCGGTTTCCGATTGAGCTGATATTTTGCACGCAGAAGTATATCGCGAGACAATGAAATAATATGACAAAATGGCGCTGATTTGATGATGGATTCGGAAGGTGGTCATAGGAACTCTTGTGCTGAATAATATAGACCCGACGTGTATGGGGTCGGTATTGTAAAGGTTGTATTTAAAAAGATTTTTTTAAAGTAGCTTATTTCGCTTTCGATACGGAAACTTGAAAATGAAATCTCTTCAAGATGATTCCTTCATCTCCCTTTTACCACCACACAACATTGTCATCGCAAAAGTAGGGCCTTTCGTTGAACGAAATTGCTGCGTTCATCCACAGTCCGATTAAACACATTTTTTTTGACGTACATTCCGATTTGGACTCCTGTCCGCGGTGTTCCCGGAGCGCTATGACATGTCCCTCTTTAAACGAGGTTTAAGAACAGTCCTGTATATTGATTGATTGTGAACTGCTCTGACATTGCAGAGGCTCATGAGCGACGGTAAGCACTTACCATCAGGTAGACTGGGTTGTATATAATATATCTTGTTATTAAACGAAATGTTTTATTACACAGATTTCATTTTAGGAAACAGAGTTATTTTCGCGCCTTCTGTAGTTAAAATGCGTAGGCGTAGTTATTACAGTGTAGGGACGCAATGCACTTTTTTATACAAGCAGCAATATATAAGTGCAGTGCGTGGCGCGACTCCCCAGTCGTTCCGTAATCAGCAAAGCGTACACTCGCGTTCACACATTATTGTAATCATATTCATTATTGTATATTGTAAACAGTGTCAATAAATAATGATAACTAGAGTCAGTTGTTCATTTTAATTAAATGGTATCTATTAATGAGATAATCAAATAATTTATATAGGGATTCTCTTTCCGTTATAAGAGATACCCCAAAGTGGTGACCCCGACAAGAACACGACTCCTTCAAGATCATCACAGCCCGCATCGCATCAGCCAGCTTCAGCCTGTTTGAGTACTTCGTCCACTAGCCGCAACGCAGCGTGGCCTGGTCGAACCCTCATCGGCTTGACATTGGGCACACTGACTACAACGACCGGTCAGCAAAGCAGAGCGCATCTCTCCTGGTCAACACGTAGCATCGGCCCCGCACGGCAGCATGTCCGACTCACTGGAGCCCGTGCGTCAGCAGTACAGTTCCGACTCACTGGGACTTCTTTCACTGGCATTGGCGATCAAGGCGATTCAAGCACACAAGACGGGAAAGGGGAGAACACACAAGTAATTAGTTATGATATATACGTGGAGCTGTGAAAATATGAAGAATAGTGTAGGTTAAATACGCAGGCTGCTGAACGGACGACTCCCTGCAAGGTACTCACATCGACTGCAGGTAAAAGCAACAAGATTTAAAACAAATTGGATATTAGAAAATAGTATACAAGATATATAAGACAGTTAAGAGCGTAATATGGCACAGGAACTATAGCAACGCTGTATTGGAGGACAAGTAACGAGATTCAGTCATAGTAATCGACAAGCGAAGACCAAGGGAAACGTCGTAACTCCAGCATTGTAATCATCGGAACACCGGATGGTATAACGAGCAAAACTAGCCACTACCATTGATCCGGAAGAGATGACACGTGGGAGAGCACCCAAGGATTTTCGGGAGAAAAGCATACCCAGAGGAAATGCCGTTGAGATCGCCACATTTTATGGTGGGAGACATACTTGGTCGAGAGATATTATGTCGAGAAGAAGTCGAGGAGAGCTGTAGAAACGATGGACAAGTCAAGTCGTGGTCCAATATTCTACTTCATTCTCCGTAACTTAACGTGTGAATATATAACTTGATGCCAAGCTTCACGTTTTGCGATTAAGAGGCGACGTGACAGCGATATTTGCATTCCTGTATTGCCTTTTGTATTATTTGTAGTTTGTTTATATTAATGTTTTGTCATTCATTATATTATTTTATTTTTGTATTTTTATTAATTTGTCGCACTTTTATTGGAAATAATCAAACTATGTATAGCATCGTAATACGATTCATAAAGTAATTAAGTAAAGGGATAAAACCAACTTAATTCACGTAGAAATGACTACAACTTTGTATTGAATAGTGACATGTTTGTAAAGTGAAAATTGTAATAATAATATATTTTAACAATATTTGAATCATTAATGTTATGTGTAAAAGATTCAATATACTTTGATTCGTATCATTGATTTATGGCAATGGGAACTACTTAACAAAAGTAAATATTTTAAAATGAAGTGGAATAAGTTATAGTTCTCGTAATATTTCATCACAAAAAGCAATGATTTGTTATAAGTACTTTGTTATAAGTGTGAGAAAACACCGAGTCAACAATTCGAGTGTTCGTTGTATCTCAAGTTTAAAACGATTTAAGATGAAATGATTTCAAGTAAAAAATGATTGATTTAAGAGTAGCGAGTAAAAAACTTCGACTGTTGCTTAACGATAAAGCGCATTCGAAGTATATCTCAAGTACCTACCCTAATACGGTACAGCCGCTTACAAAAGTTTTAACATTACTTAGTTTTATTTTATTTTATTTTGTTTTGTGAAAAATTTTGCATTGTATAACCAAAATTTTAGGAAGGGTGTACTGTAGGGACGCAATGCACTTTTTTATACAAGCAGCAATATATAAGTGCAGTGCGTGGCGCGACTCCCCAGTCGTTCCGTAATCAGCAAAGCGTACACTCGCGTTCACACATTATTGTAATCATATTCATTATTGTATATTGTAAACAGTGTCAATAAATAATGATAACTAGAGTCAGTTGTTCATTTTAATTAAATGGTATCTACCAAATAGATACTCAAGTAATTTATTAAGGGATATCTCTTTCCAATATAAGTGATATCTCAAAGTGGTGACCCCACAGTCCGATTAAACACATTTTTTTTGACGTACATTCCGATTTGGACTCCTGTCCGCGGTGTTCCCGGAGCGCTATGACATGTCCCTCTTTAAACGAGGTTTAAGAACAGTCCTGTATATTGATTGATTGTGAACTGCTCTGACATTGCAGAGGCTCATGAGCGACGGTAAGCACTTACCATCAGGTAGACTGGGTTGTATATAATATATCTTGTTATTAAACGAAATGTTTTATTACACAGATTTCATTTTAGGAAACAGAGTTATTTTCGCGCCTTCTGTAGTTAAAATGCGTAGGCGTAGTTATTACAGAAATAGAAATACGAGCAAATTATTCTCACTTGCTACGAGTTTCTTTGCTATTTATTTTGGTAAATAAATGGTGACAAATTAAAGGAATAATATTCCAAAATCGTATTATGAAAATGTTATAATTAAGTTAGAATTGTCTTAATCGAAACCTGAAAAGATTTCTCAATCGTATATTTTATGTTTGTTCGCTTCTTCGTTTATGAACCGATTTTGATGCTTTGTTTTATAGTCTTTTAAGCAGACGAGCCAACGGGCCACCTGATCGTAAGCGGTTACCGTTGCTCATGGACCTGTGCATTATCAGAAGACACTGCGGGGCTACCTACGGCCTACCTAAGGACACTTTTTGATTAAAATAAGATAATTCAAAGGTTGTCTAATGATAAGAAAACAGGGTTTGGTGATGGCTCCTTTGTATTTGTGCTAATATTGAAAAACACGGTCGTTTTAATTTTTCTAAAATATTTTACTTCCCTTTCATGTTTAATTTACGGGTTTTAATTGACTGAGTGGTTTCGATATTATTAATATTTTACAGAATAAATACATATGTATAAGTGTCTTTTGGCAATGCAGTGGTCAGGAGTGACGGTTACCGCTTACGATCAGGCGGGCTATTAGCTCGTCTGCCTACAAGGCCATAAAAAAATATACGAAGAAAATACACGGGTTTTCTGAAAAACTTGTGACAAAAAACTTGTATTTTACATTGATTATGCTTAGACGTTTCTGATATTTTTAATTCTCTTATTCGTTGGTTCTCTACTTGGAATTTCGTGTCAATGAAAAGTGTGTTTGTATGAGTTGTCTCAATTCTATTATGTATTTTGTACATTATTTAAGTTTTTAATTTATAGATACAATAACAGGTTACCTAAATATAATCCTGAAAAGTTTTTGAAAAACTGTTGCATGTTGGTTCATGTGCAGTTGGCGCGAAAAAATACCTATTTTTATAAACTATTTTTTTCTTTAATACGATACTAAAATATTGATAAAATTCTTACCGTTTATCTTAAATAAATTTTATCTTAATTTATCTCATTATTAGATATAACACAAAATTATTAAACACCAAAAAAGTATAACAAAAATTTCAATTCAATAAATTAATTAATAAACCATCCCGTACTCACCCGGTTAAAATTCACACACACAAACACATACACTCGCGAACCGGTTACCGATTCGGCGCCAAAACCGATTAACCGGTCTCACCCGGGCAAGAAACCGATGTCTACTGAACAACCGTGAACAGACAACATACCCCTAAGTTTTTGCACATGCGCCCTCACCCTTACTATTTAAGCCCAAAATATTTTAGGAGCTCTTGCTAATTTCTTGGGCTGTTTTATTTTAGACCTGTTTTATATAGATTTCGATGTTAATACGTTTGGTGCGGTATGGGTCAAAATAGGTAAGTAGGCTTTCGTGAAAATGTGGTCTTCGTTTTCTTCATGAAAAATCTATGAAATATATATGACGGGGTGATAACAAGGGAAACCAACCTATTCACAGTGCGGGTAGTTGGAAGTGAAGACTTGCTATGAATACAGGCGTTGGCCGCTGTTATTATTCATTCGTGTTTGAATTGTCGAGGCGAACGGACCTCTTGATGTAAAAGTAATAAACTATTAAAACTCGTTATTTTGAAGTTTATATTCAAAAGTGTTGATCATCAAGTGGACATTGTGACGTCATTTCTGACAAAACCAAACAAACATCGACTATTTACAACGTCATTACACCTCAACATACTATTTACGCCGTTATATATAATGTGCTTGTAAAATTTAAAGGTATTCACTAATTTAAAGCCCTCGTAACTTTTTCATTTATTATATGTTTGTCGCTCAGTACAATTTGCTGTTTCGTCAGCTTTTCAGTGCTAAATTAATTTTTATCTACAATATATAATTTATTTTTTATATGCAATTTATTAAGTTATCTAGTATATATTAGTCTTTCATTTATAAATATATCATTTCATAAGCTGATGGAGACAAAATTAATTAAACTATAGTACTTGGGAAAAAAAATTACAAGCTACTACCTATCTCTCGTTTTGCTAGCCTCAGTTTATCGTATATATTCGTAATCAAATCAATTTTATTGTTATATTCTGATTCCAATTAAATAAACATTTTCCAATTGGCATATAGACGACACCACCAATACTTTCTGCCACTTAAAAAAAAAAAACCACCTTTAACCGGCAATCTTATTACCACCGTAAAGCCTCAAAATTATTCGAAAACATCCAATATTTAAGAATTCACACCCTTCACCCTTCAAGAATATCCGAATAAATTGCACCCCCACATATCCTTAGTTATTAATATAGACCCACCTTCTTATAATATCTTTACGAGAAACACGCTTGGGTATAAAAAGGTAATGAAGACTATACAGGGTGTATCTGTAACTTTGGACAATCTGACGTGGGGCTAATACATTTACGCATTTCAACTAGTAAAATTACGATCAGGTGACCCGGTGGCTCGTCTGCCTACATGGCAATAAGAAAAATATATATACAGGGTGCCCGGTGAAACAATACTTTGAGGGCTTAATCTATATCACATTTCAAATCGTATACATATACTTTTGAAACGTAGATGATCACTTTATTTTCCCATACTAAGTTGAAAAAATATTATTTTGTATTATTTTTGACAACCCTATCCTGATCTACATTCAGCGTGCTATATCTATTTTCACGAACACAGGCGCATGTATCCTGTTTAGAATGTGATTTTTGTCCCGTGTATTATTACAATGTTCTATGATACAGGAGGTGACTAGCCGGCTTAAGTCTTTAGCTGATGGTGTAGGTCAGTACGGTAGGGTTGATCACGCACTAATTAACACGTAGTTTTGATTAGTTATAACTTGTGATATATTATGCCTAGAAAACTCAAACTTGGTGGATGGCTTCTACATCAAGTATACTATTTGCTGTGAAAGTATTGTTTCATCTGATTTTAACACCCTGTATAAATAGAAAAAATATGGTACACTAATTACACTTAATTCCATAATATATAATCATACAAAAGTATAAAATAACAAACATTCATCTAAACAAATTGAGGTGAGACTAAATATTTCCTGTTACAAAATCCCTGTTTTATAACCCAATATCCTCAACCATATATGGTTTTAACATACCTTAGTATGTGATATTTCCCTCCCGACAAACCCCTAACTCCTATTGTTACTGTACTTTACGCAGCTACCCTCATTATGTTAAATTTTTCGGTATAATTTTTCATTAGCGAGCGAAATTGTTGGTGCTTGAATTTTATCTCAAATTGAATTATGTTTTCGGTATTATGTTAGGTATTTTAAGCTTTTTACGTTGTTTAGTCTTTATAGAGATTAATTTTGTAAGCGTGGTCATTGGTGTATGGATACCCGTAAATAATAATATAATTTAGCTGTATGGGTATTGTTGGAAATCCCTCAAGGTGCACTTTAAATAATGAAACTATGGAGCTTGCTCAAATAAAATATATATTCCATGTTTTCTCTTTCACAATAAATACCAAACTAAAACTGTACATTTTTTACATATAAAAGTCATCTTGTTTTTATGACAAATCATTTTCAAAATTAAACAAAAATTCCAAATAAATAAAATCTATTTACAACAGGTATATAGACGTCCATTGCTGAACATAGAGCTCCTCCAAATCTCACCACTACGACAGGTCCTGCGCTGTGTGTCCATTTAGTGAGTTCCTGCAATCCTGACCAGGCCGTCGGTCCATCTTCCATCATCCAGTTAGTGGCCGCCACTCCTTACAGAACCTTTCAGCCCCATCGGTATTCCGTTTTTCCGAATAAGGAGCTCTCTGAATAAAGACTTAGGTAACCGACACAGCCCAAAGAATTGCGTCTTTGAAATGGCAATGGGTAGAACACATTGTGCGAAAAACCTTTTTTATCTAGTTCTAGTCTAGTTTAAAAAAATATCATTACAACATTGTTCCGTACTGAAATAGATATCGTGTTCACAGGTTTTAGCCTTTAATTTGATTTTCTTGTTTTCTTTCTTTTGTCGTAATACTGAGCTGCAATACTGTACACACACACAAGATATAGCTTTATTGGAGTATGATTTCCGTGAGTTGTGGACAAACCGTTCGTTCCGGTAACCCGGAGCTTAATACGTCGCGCGCTCATTGGCTGCCGCGAACACAAATAAAAACAGACTTCATGTTTGAACGCGCAAGCAACAGCCGAATTTGCGACCGTTGTAACTATTATCCGACGCGAAAGTTCATACTACTCCTGTGAGTGCAAAAACTACACACCCAAGACTTCACCAGCGACCTACGGACTGTGTGATATATTCCACGGAATTTGTGAGGACTTCACCAACGACGGCGACCAAAGCTTCACTTCGCGGTCGGGCCGACCGACGAACGATAGGTTTTTCAGCTCCACGGAATATCATATGTTTCAGTGGAAGAGTTAAATCTTATTTACTAGAGAAAGCCTTAATTTTAAGAAAGTTCACATATCGCACAATTTCTTTGCCAAAATGTATAAATCACTTGAAAAGTTTTGGAGCGTCTTCATACGTGACTCGGTTAGAGTTGATTGCGAGCGTTTAAAAACGCCGCGTTTTAATTTGGCGGTTTTCGGATTAATTAGTTCCATTGCCCATGAGTCACTGTAACCGGCTCAATGCAATTTCAAGGGACACTGCGAGGCTACTTGGACTACTTGATCATTTTCATTAAAATCCGACATAGCAACTAACATAGCAATGGTGTGTATGTATATTTTGGTCAGGATATGCAAAAATTTTGATTTAAAGTAATTGTTTGCAAATTTAAATCTTACATAATATTATGATACTTATCATCTCCGGGGAACGGAATATAAAATAATAAATTGAATGAGAAAATTTCAAAGCAATGCCATCTATGAGACGAGAAGTCAAATTACATAATAATCGTTTTTATTTTCGGTAGTGTCTAACGTTTACGCAGACGACGATAAGAGAAAAAGTCGAGTGCTACACAAAATTGAAATGAAATGAAATACTTTATTTTCAACATTGATGACGTACTCTTTCTTGTTAACGTCAAAAGTTAAAAGCTACCACCAGTTCGGACACAAATAAAATAATAATTGTAGCCACCGTCCTGAGAAGAACTGGCAAGAAACTCAGCGGGCATTTTTTGTATTATGAGCATATTTTTTTAACAATATTATACAATTTTACGATTATGATAATTAAATGACCTTGGCGAGCAACTCATTCCCACTTTGTGCAATCGTCCAGATAATCATGATTTAGTAGTAATTAGCATTAACGCTGCAGTTAAACACACCAGTGCGAATCTAAAGAGAAAGATTGTTAACTTGATTACAGTACTGTAGCTTCCTATTTCGGTTCCAAGCGTCTATTGTTTGTAGGCGATAACGAGTCTTCAATTTACTAAGAAACTTTTGAGGAAAGTTTCGAAAATCGAACTAAAGAAAAACGAATTCAGGAGGTATTGAATAAAATATAGAATGAACTCCCCTCCTCGGTATTCCCTGAGTGCTATGACTTGTCCTTCTTTAAACGAGGCTTGAGGAGGGTCCTTAAAGTCAGGTCGTAGGTAGTGACCCCTCAGTGTCCCTTGACACTGCAGAGGTTCATGAATGACGGTAACCACTTCCTATCAGGTGGGCCGTTGGCTCGTCTGCCTACATGGCAATTAAAAAAAAAAAACAACGCATTCGCAAAAAAACATGCTGATGTTTTGACCTACCTAAGGATAGTTTTATAACAAGAAAAATTTGAAAGTATTTGTCATGTTCTTATTAATATCGAATTGGCATAGACATCTTAACCCGTATACCTACTAGTAATTTTATTGACAATATAATCTGAAACTCCATTGAACTAAGTTTGTTAAACCGTTTTTCAGCAAGATTAACGTCACAGTACTAGAAATCTGAAACGTATTATTTTAAATAAATCTTCATAGTTTTCTGATTCCCGTTGTAATGGACGAACATCTGAACAAGATTTTCCAATTAAAATATGCAGAGAAACGTAATTACTCAAAGTATTGTTCGGAACACGATCCGAAGCACAGCATAATATACTATACAGAATAAATTATCATTAAGAAAAAATTGGTTGCCTGTAAAGTCGGTATACGGGCGAAAGTTTTACGTGACAACGACTCGAGCATGGTTAGCCCGCCTAAGAGCGAGAGAGACAGACATAAAAAGTGAAAGGCACGCGTGCCTCTCACTCGCTCTCATTGTGAGCGCATAACGTGAGCGGAGCGTAACGCAGTGATGTGAAGTGTCACCCGGCAAACCAATTTATAAGACGTTGTCACGTCAATAACTTCAGTTCAGTTCAATGTTATTATTTATTTTTGTATAAAATTCCGGTAATCCATACCATCCGGTAGTCCATACAATTTAGGTAACGGTCTCACAGTGTGTTCTGGCAATGCAGAGGTCCATGAGCAGCGATACACGCTTACGATCAGGTGGCTTTTTATCTCGTCTGCCTACATAGCAATAAAAACCAAAAAATATATGATACAGTGTAGCTGTCGATTTTATTCTGTAAAATTATTATTTTGTGCCTAAAGGTCGGACCGCCAATTTCCTGTCTCCACAAAACAATTTCAAATGAAAATCGAATTTTCGATTGCTTGTACTTAAGACAATGTAAGCTCTAATCATTATTGATGCCGAGTTCCATTATAATAAGTATTGAACAATCGAAGATCAAAAAAGTTGATAAAATTTACTGTTTTTGTTTATTCCCGCATAACCTTAGGGTCCTAAACCGTTTAGGATGACTCTTTTTTCATATAATAGGTATCATTCTCAAATAAATAGCTTATTTATTTTATAACATAGCTCCAAAAGTACCTGTATGATCTTGAAAAATAATTAATGAAACCCCACGACAACTAGTAATTTTATTTGGAACAAAATTTATTCTAAGTAAAACTAGTTAAATCTAATATATAAAATTCTCGTGTCACGGTGTTCGAACTTGAACTCCTCCGAAACGGCTTGACCGATTTTGTTGAAATTTTTTGTGCTTATCCGGTATCTATGAGAATCGGCCAACATCTATTTTTCATCCCCCTAAATGTTAAGGGTAGTCCACCCCTAAATTTTATTTTTTATTTTTTAGGCAAAATTTTTTGTTTTATTTTTTTATGACACAGCATACAAAAATACATACAACCCTCAATTTTTACCCCTTTGTAACGCAGACGAAGTAGCGTGGGTCAGCTAGTTTCTTTATGAGAATATGTAAAGTAAAACACGGCTGACATTACTTTCTTTTTAAAAAGAGAACAAAAGCGCCCCAAGCGGCGAGAGACTTAAACTTATATTACATTTTCATGGCAAAGGCTGCGTGCAACAAAACGCCTAAAGACAACTTAAAATCTACCTTATACATTTATCTATTCAACAGACACCTTCCTCCTGTTCCTAAAAAAGTTCCTAAAATGTTGCCAAACCAACTTTGTCTCCGATAATTTAGCCCAAAAACCACTATTCAAAAAATTAACAAAAAACTTCTAAATTCGATAAAACATTCACGATGTTTACTACTAAGTTAACATCAGTTTTATAAGCACTTTCTCATCAAATTTACCCATATTCTTGATATTTCCATAACAATGTTGTAAAATCAAAATGCCCGTAGTTAATAGCGTACCAAAGTGCCATCAAAACTAATCCCGAAGATGACCAGAAAATTCACTTTGCACGCTGTTACTCTAAAATCTGGTATAGTTACCGTAGTACCGCCCGATCTGGAGTGTAAACCACATAATTACGCAGAAGTCAAGATTTATGTGCTAATATTAGAAAATTTTATTTAATTTGCACTGGATGTAACTATGTACGTCGTGGTGGCTGAGTGGTCGAAGCGCGTCCTTCCAAACGGAAGTTCGCGGGTTCAAATCCAGCCGGCTTGTACCCCTAAATCGAAATAAAAGATTTATGTACAATTTTTCACAACACCACTGGCTAAAAACGGTGAAGGAAAACATCGTGAGGAAACCTGCATGTCGGAAAAGGGTTCTAAAAATCCTTTGAAGATATGTGAAGTCCCAATCCGCACTGGGCAAGCGTGGTGGACTATGCCTAATCTCTCTTCTGAGGAGACCTGAGCCCAACAGTGGGCAGTAATGGGTTAGTACTATGTACATAAGTATGTTAGTTCGAGTGGAATCTTGCGAGTTGCATTTGCTCAACTTTCCGGTTACTAATTAAGGTTACAAATTTTGATGTAGTTTTTATTAGGTGAAGTGTTTCAAGAGGAAGGTTTATATGTTTCATAAATTTATTTCATAATAAAGAAACCCTAATAATGTAAGAGCTAATTACCCTTACCTACATCTTTGCTTTTTTGCTTGCACTCTTTGATACGCAGACGAAATTGGCGGGTCTGTTATCAGCATTTAATATAACCTTCCTTGATAAATACACTATCCAGTACAAGATCAAAAAATCTTCAAATTGAACAGCTATCCCCGAGATTAGCGAGTTTTACAATAGTAAAAAAAATAGTATCTCTAGGCGACAGAATCAATTATTCAAATTTTATTTAATTCTAGTAAAGAACAAAGTTGATTCGAAGATAACGCCATCTATAAATAGTTTAAATAATTGTTATTTAAACCTCTTTTATGTAAATACTTTTTTAAATTGTAATAGAGAATAGATGTTCGCGCGCTTATTTGAATTTAGAACATTCCATTGCCGAATACAGACGTTTTGTACATTTTTTCACAACTTTTATTTTTTTAGTTTTATTTTATGATTCGTTCTTTACTCCTCTCTCACTGGCAGCTTTGGTTTTTTACAGTATTTTAAAATTTAAAATACGTATAGCAAGTATTTTAACTTCTGCCCATCATGTCCTGTGGTAAAACAGTCTGGACGCCAAACATTGTTTGAAATCGTAACAAGTTTAAAACTTGTGTGTAGTGGTCTAATGGTCGGATGCCGGGCAACACTATTTTCCGGGTTGTGTCGTAACTTGCGAGAGGAATGTTTGCTTTAAAACTTAAGCATGATTCAGTTTACGCTGGGTTTTTACCGGGTATCTCTACAAAGTTTCCGGTTTCAACAGTTATAGATTTCTTGTTAAAGCTTGGACGGATGAACATGATTCCTAGTTAGGCACAAGGCCAAACTACTGTTAAAAGACTTTAAAAGAATATATGATCATAAAAGAAAAAAGACATGCCCGCTGAGTTTCTTGCCAGTTCTTCTCAGGACGGTGGCTACAATTATTATTTTTTTGTGTCCGAACTGGTGGTAGCTTTTAACTTTGACGTCAACAAGAATGAGTACGTCATCAATGTTGAAAATAAAGTATTTAAAGTATTTCATTTCAAACAACATAGACCCGTCGCGTTTAGTCTCGTTTTACTTGTATTAGCTAGTACTCTGTTAATGCATGACCTACCTTGCAATAAAAAAAAAAAAATCCAGGATCTTCAAAGCTTGTGTATAAAACATCTTTAAAATAATTTCCATTACTGATGTAAGTGGTTACAATTATTTATTTATTAATTAATGAATTAATCAAACCAACAGTACACGATACACACGGTTACAAATATACATGGTAAGGAATATAAAGTATATACAAACTACAGTGTATCTATATCAATACAGGCTTGTATAATACTAACATTGTAAATATTTGAGAAGGCAGAAACACTTGCATTATAAAATGAACCTGGAAGCAAATTAATAATATTCTAAATTTAAAAAACTAAAAATAAAAAATATTCAAATCTAAAATTAAAAGAAAATATGATAATTAAAATTACAGATTAACAAAATAAATTAAAAGAAAATAACCACATAAATAATCCAAATCCAACTTAAAATAAAACAAAGACGAGTTATTAGCTACTGCCTAGCGAGTTAATCTAATATATATTATATAAAGGCGAAAGTTTGTAAGTATGGATGTATGGATGTTTGTTACTCTTTCACGTTAAAACTACTGAATGGATTTGAATGAAACTTTACCACAATATAGCTTATACATCAGAATAACACATAGGCTCTACGACTAGACGGGACGAACCTGAAGTCCACGCGAACGATGTCGCGGGCAAAAGCTAGTTACTCATAAACCTTTGCAATGCCAAAATATTAGAGACTGTTACCTACTTTGTTAATAGTAGGTACATCATGAGGTCACCGAATGAGGTAAAGTCGTGGTGGCCGAGTGGTCGAAGCGCTTCCTTCCGAACGGGAGGTCGCGGGTTCAAATCCGGCCGGCTTGTACCTCTAAATCTAAATGTGACAAAAGATTTATGTGCAATTTTTCACAACACCACTGGCTAAAAACGGTGAAGGAAAACATCGTGAGGAAACCTGCATGTCGGAAAAGGATTCTAAAAATCCTTTGAAGATATGTGAAGTCCCCAATCCGCACTGGGCAAGCGTGGTGGACTATGTCTAATCCCTCTTCTGAGGAGACCTGAGCCCAACAGTGGGCAGTAATGGGTTGGTAGGTACATCATGAGGTAAAATAAGACCAAAGTTATTGTAAATTCATTGCACACGAAAGAGGAAGCTCTCATGAATATAAAGATGGAGTTTAAACGTCTAGTTATTGGCAGATCATATCATGTAAGTTAAACGATTCTAAAGTGGAATTTAAAGCATTTGAAAGAACAAAAATAAGTTATTTTATACAAGGTGATTTTTTGGAGAGGGTACATATTGCAGGAGGGTGATGAGTACTCTGTTCTAATACGGAATATTACAAAGAATAGGTGAAATTACAATTTTTTTTTTAAAATCTAAATTCGACAAAACTTCCTCAAACATAAACAATTTCGGCTTAAAGAGTGTTGACTAATGACCTCTAGTGATCTCGCGCACCCCACACCTCCACCACATCCATCAGCTGTCGAAAAACCATCATTTTGCAAGAATTTTAGATATTTTTAAGTTGCGATTACTAAGGTATTAAGCCATATTATATTCTTTGGTAATAATATTTTTACTGGTATATAACCATCAGCTACCATGATCTTCAATATGTATCCTCACTAAGAAATAACCCTGTATAATAGTGCCGTAGTGCGTAATGTGTCGCGTCAACCCGCATAGTCCCGTTTTGTGCTAAGTCGGGGTGCGGATTCTGAGTGTGAGCGGTTGGAGGTTTTAGTGCGGATCAACTTCTACATTACATATAACAATATCCAGAAAAAATCTTACTTTTCATTGTTGGAATTCATAAGATTATCTATTGAATTTTATATAAATACATCTCGTTTCAAAAAGTTTTAAATCTACATCTGTATTGTACTGTAACAGCCCATTCCTGCCCACTGCTGGGCTCAGGTCTCCGTAAAAGATTAATCAGGCATGGTCCACCAAGCTTCCCTTCGAAGGATGTTTAGAATTTTTATCTAATATGCAGGTTTCTTTACGATGTTTTTCTTCATCGTTTTAGCGAGTGATATTGTAAAAAAGTGCACATCTTTTCACATTAATATTGTGACGAGAATGATCTAGAAACATCCAGAAAAGTGTGTGAGTGAGATAGGGATATATAGTGCTATCTCTCTCACTCACACGAGACTGTTCAGAAATGTTCTAGAAAGTGTGTGAGCGAGACAGAGATATATTGCTGTCTCTTTCACACCCTTCGAGACTAGTCGAGAAGCTTCTAGAACAGTATCCGAGACTGTTCGAGAAGGTTCGAGGCTATTCGCGAAGTTTTTAGAAGAACTTTCCAGACTAATCGAGAACTTTCTAGAACTTTCTTTTCTTTCTAGTCTCTCCATTCGGGACTATTCCAGAAGCTTCTAGAACAATGTGCAAGTGAGACAGAGATATGTATTTCTATCTCTGTCACTACATTCAAGGCGCATTGCAAACAATCTATAAACGGTATCTCTGGATATAAATAGCCGGCGAGTTTGGGGCGACGGCAGTTCCACTCGGAATATGAAAGTGAACACATCGAAGCGAACAAGTGAAGCAAGTGCGAAAAGTGTTTGTAAAGTGTTAGTTTTAGTGTTTCAAGTTGTGATTTGAATAAATTTGAGTCTTCCTAAGGATAAAACCGTGTTTCATTACTTATCCCGAATCTCAGTTCGTAACAATATTTAGAAGTACAAGCATGAATTACATAGTATGTATAATATAATAACTAATAAACCACCTTACTCCACTATATTCTATATTAAAGTCTCCAAACCGAATATGTCATCAAATTAATTACTAAATATTATATTTCAAATATAGTCGCTGTAAAATGAATTTTCCCATTAAAATGTTCCGCCATGGATTATTACTGAACGCTGTGGAACGAAGTGTCCTTCAAAATTTAATTACTCTTATAGTTCGTTGGAAACATAATAAGGAAGAGAATACTGAAATTAAGGAGCTTTGAAAGGTTTTGTTGGTGTAAACTGTAAGTTTAATAATATTTGAAAACGACTTAGGTACTTGCATTTTTCGATAATAGCACAAAAAGTATCAGTCACTTTTTTGTTAAATTTATATGATATAATGTCTAGAGTGTCTACTTTTGAACAAAAAGAATCATCTAAATCGGTTCATACAGATAAGAAATACACGCAAAAACGCATCGCATGAGGAACCTGCATTAGTGACGCAAATGAAGTTACGCGGATTAAATAATTATAATTAATTATAAATTAAGTAATTATAAATTGATGGAAAATAGGCAAAATATTTGTTTTATAAATAAAGCTAGAAGCGCCGTCGTAATTAGCAAAACAATTGGGTAATTGTTTACCAATTAGGACACAGTTATGAAACTGGAATAGAAAACATTGCAGAGATTTTGCCACAGGTAGTCGAGCCAGTAGCGTGTTTAAATATTTTAGCCAGGGTATTCAGAAGTGAAAATTTTGACGAAATTGATCATAAATTACATGCTACTATCCATTTGATTACATTTTTAAGCAACAATAGTAAACTAAATACGTGCAAATAATAAGAACGCGGATTGTATATCAATGAAAGAAACCGTATTTGATCGATTTTTGTCGTTATTTTAATAGAATTTGAAAAGCTAGGGTATGCAATGCATATTTGCTTCTAAAGACTGCACGCCACTGAGTCGAGCTAACAAAACACATGATTTTACGTGGTTACCGTCGCTCATGGACCTCTGCAATGTCAGGGGACACTGTCCCGCTACCTACAATCTTCACCTTAGGATATTTAGGGTGTTAAACTAGACTTTCTAGTCCTTAAAGTCCTTAAAGATCGTAGGTAGCGACTTTGGAGTATCCCCGAACAATGCAGAGGTTGGCATGCGCCCTATCAGGTGGCCTCTTTACTAAATATAATAAAAAAACTATTCTATATGATATATAGGTATACCTTAATAAATAATCCAAGAACACTACCACAGTTAAAACTTATGAAATATTGAACCACAAACACCTACAAGTAAAATAATAGCACTAAATACTAGTCACCGTTCACTGTTAGCATAGTTTTTTATAAATGTATTTTTGTAAATGTCTATTTATTAAAATATGCTTTTTCTTTATTTCCATTTTTATGTAAAAATTACTCCTAATTCACACGTCAATATAACGTGTCAATTTAATACCGAAATAGATTGTATAATGTGAACACGCCGTTAGCCGGTAGGATGCAATTTGCACCTCGCACTTACCTGGATTCACGGGACGGACGACATCCGGCCTTCGTGGCATTGACTACTTATTATAACAGAGTAACAGGCTTATAATTTGACTTTTATCCACTGTCCGGTCATCTACGGTTCCAGGAAAACTGTTTTTTCGAAGCACCATTCGGCTATGGAATGAGGTCCCCTATTCGATATTCTCAGAGCGCTATGACTTGACTATGACAGAAAAAGAACTGCTTGAGAATATATTTTATAATTTTCATATTGGGCTGTATGCGTGCCCGCACACCTAAAAAAGTATTGTCAATACTTGTGTCAGAAGCAGAGATGGGATTTAAAAATCATAACAATTTAATTAGAATGTTAGAAAAAAATAGCAATTTGAGTAGCGTGTACTAAAAATCTTTTAGATATTGAAATTGTGTTATTTGTATATACCTCCTGGTACTTACGTCAAGTGAGTTTAATTCCATGTATTGCACTAAAAGATATGAAAAAAAGTAATTTCAGGCAGCGAAGAGCCTGTAAAAGTATGAAAGAAATTTGAATTACCTCATTGCATATATTATAAATTATAAGACCACCTGAATAGTAGACTTACGATGTTAAAATTAATATTTTTAGCATTATACGATTTTGGAACTTGAACCTAAAATATAATTAAGTTTTTCAAGTATTATTTATAATAAAACATGCACGTGCTATTTTTGAAAATGTGCTTTTAATTAACACTTTCTTTAACATGCTATTTTTTAGTATCTTTTCCCATCCCTCGGTCGAAAGTATTGACAATACTATTGATAAGTGTGCGGGCACGCTATCGATATGATCAATACTTTTTCTCTATTTATTTATTAAATATTATTTATTATCTCTTGAATAGAATAATCGACGGCTACAGTGAAGGACTTTTTTGTACTATTTTTTTTTAACGGCCCCCCTGATCGTAAGTGGTTACCGTCGCTCAAGGACCTCTGCATTGCCAGAAGACATTGCGGGGCCGCTATCTACGGCCTACCCTTAAGGACTCCTTTCAAGCCTCGTTTGAAGAAGGACAAGTGATAGGGGCTGCCGCGACACTGCAGTGCGTCGGAGATGTTCGCAGAGATGCATGTGGATTGCTTTTACACAACTATACGTAAGCGATGTACATCTCTGGTGCGCAGGGTGCGGGGCAGCCCTAATATCATTCTGGGAGTATTCGCAGAGAGGTTTGACTGTCGGTATATGAATCATTGTGATAGGATCCATATACTGACAAACAAACAACTGATGTGTCCCTCTTTAACTAATAATATTTTATTTTAGTTAGCATAATAAATGTAATTTAATTTAAGTTAATGAATTTTTGTAATTGCCTAATAATATGATCTACAATTGATTGAAATAAATAAATAAAATAAATAAATAAATAAAATAGCGCTCGGGAAACACCGAAGAGGGGAACTCATTCCATAGCCGGATGGTGCGTGGCAAAATAGTATTCTTGAAACGGACCGTGGATGACCGTGGTGGTTCCAAATAATATTTTCTCTAAAATTAATATCTAGTTTATCTGTAAAGTTATCTACTCTTGCGACCACAGATTAAGTTACGGTCTCGTCATATGTAATTTTATTTGCCGCCGTATCACAGAGATTCTGTGAAAAATGTTTCTGGAAATTTCTAGGAAATTCTCGCACCGAAACTGTAAAAATGTATAAAATGTATTGGTCTTTATAGGTTAAGACTTAAGAACTATTTTTAAGGACAAGCTGACCTGCACAACTTCGTCTAAGGTACTAAGTTTTAGTGGTTGTAAACAAAAAGCCGTAAAAATAAACACGTTACCTACGTGTTTCTTTTTTACTGAATGATAGTTCATTGAACTTAATGTAGTTAATGACTTTGATGCACAAACAGACAAAAAATTTACGGCTTAATTAACAAAATAGTTGCAAACTAGTTACAAATAAAACAGGTTTATTTATTTCATCAAATTTTGAAAAATACGTGATCATAATTGTAGCTTTGACCCTTGCAAAACCGCAGCAATTAAAATTGAAAAAAATTTTTTTGGATGGGTCTTGGTGGTCACCTTAGCTTGTTGTAAACGTTCATTATTTGATGGTTTGATTGAATTTAAAAGTACGTAAAGTAGATTAAAATTCGATTATTCTGTCTCTTATGAATATATTTCGTTTTTTTTTCTTAAGTAAATCGTTGGTTACGGTGTCCCCGTCCATAAGTGACAGTAACCATTTACCACCAGGTGGGTCGTAAGCTTGTCTCTTCGTGGCGCAATAAAACGCTTTCATATGGAGCCAAATCTGTCCATCCAACTTAAGATATGCGAGGACAAATCTAGACCTCCTTTTAGGGAATCGGTCAAAACTTTAACTAAAAACGCTGCAACACTCGTGATTATCGATATTACTTTTACAATTATCGCTCATTTAATAAAAATCGAGGTAAGAACCCGTTTAATAATTGTGTAAGTGATACTCGTATTTTAATATTTTTATTACAAAAATGAAAACGACCGATTTCCATTTCTCAAGCATAGCACAAAAACTACACATTTCTAAACACAGACCTAAAGTACTTGTTGTTCGATTAAAAAAAAATGGGACCCCATGACGCCCATCACCTTTCGTCTGACACCAGAATTATTCAAATCCACCTAGATACTAAAGTTATGAAGGCACAAACATGAAAAAAATATAGACGAATTGTGTACCTCCTCCTTTTTGGAAGTCAGTCAAAACGCTGCGTTTCTCAGCGCAATATCTACCCGTATGTTTAGTAATTTAGCGCATTCTTTCACTTGCTGTAGTCAGTGTAATCGTACATCAGTTTAGATACAGACATGAGTCGGATTAAGTTTAAAGTTAACGGTATACAGTGCTCCGGTAAGTTAAGTTAATTAATTATTATTTTAAAATAGTGTATTTCGTCTGTATCACATTAATAAATTACGAGCAATGAATTAACACGTTCGCTGAAGTGTCTCTTGTCACAATATATAGCATTTTTTGCTTTTACTTGTAATTAAAACAATGGTGTTTTAAATCTTTAAATTTATATTAATACTTTCTTAAGAGGAGGCGATTTGTTGGTCATGTATAGAAATACATAAATAGTGTAAATTCATATAAATTAAACAGAAGTTTAAGATAACCGATTGTCTCATTTAAATTTGATATAGATCTGACTGTTTTTGTACTGTTCTTAAAAATAGAAAACGTTAATTTGAGTTTTTGTAAAAAAAAATATTGTACTCGGTTTTCCATGGACCTCTGTAATAAGAAGAAGCCTCCTTTGCAGGTAGTTGGAAGTGGGGTGAATAACAGAAATACTAGAACCACTTTTATTTTTAGAATCGGTTTTTTTTTGTCAATGTCATGTGGTGTTACGTCATGTATTACTTATTTATTCTAACAAATAACACCTAATCGTTAAAATAGAGAACTAACAACAATATTTGAATGCAAATACTCAAGAACGATAACTTACAAAAATAGCATTGTTTTACTCAAATTAAACAAACAGTGGAAATTAACTAAAAAGAAAAACTATAAATATAACATTCAACCTAGATGCCACAAAGATCTGTTTATTAATATTAATTAGAGTACATTATAACTTTCATTTCGTATGTGAAAGTATAACATGACAGACACATGCTCAAACTATGCATTAAATGTTATACCATAGAGTTATTACGTCTGGAATCGTGAACAACAAAATGAAGCCAGTTGAAAGTATGCCGTCGGGTCCGAGTAACAAATCTATTGATTGGTACTAGATATTATTAGTCGTGGTGGCCGAGTGGTTGAAGCGCTTGTCTTCCGTTCGCGGGTCCAAAACCGGCCGGCTTGTGCCTCTAAATCTTAATATGAAAAAGATTTATGTGCAATTTTTCACAACACCACTGGCTAAAAACGGTGAAGGAAAACATCGTGAGGAAACTTGCATATCGGAAAAGGGTTCTAAAAATCCTTTGAAGATATGTGAAGTCCCCAATCCGCATTAGGCAAGCGTGGTGGACAATGCCTAACCTCTCTTCGGAGGAGACCTGAGCTCAGCAGTTGGCAGTAATGGGTTGTTACAGTACAGATATTATTAAATAATGAAAAAATATTTTTCATAATTAAAAATGCTCATGTTTTATCAAAAACTTGAAGGAGTTAATTTCAAAATTTCTGGACTTACCTACCTTTTTTTGGAGACATACCTACTTAACAAATTTTAGCGCAAGAGTTCGTTTAAAATGATTTTCATAACCGCATTTTATTGGTTTTAAATAATTTTTAATTACATATCAATGTTACTCAGTCATAATAGAATGAAATCGTCCAAAACAATTATCTTTTTCAAAAATGTTTTTCATATAAATAATAATGCGTCACAAAAGATAACAACCAAAAAAACTTGAGAGGTGTCATGGGACACCCGAATAGAACGAAGTTCCTTTCGATTAAAATATATCTTATATTTCCTTTTCCTAATGTAACGCGCGATAAGGAATGTGTTTTAAAAGATTTTGATCACATCATCATCATCTAGCGATAATCATTTAAAACAAAAAAAGTGTCGTGACAACTTTTTGTAAGATTTTTTTCCGTCTAGCCTCCTTTTCGATAACGCGCGATAAGAAATTTCGTTCCAAAAATTCTCATAAACTTGCATAAATATATTACAGTCGTATTATACACAATTTTATATTGATTTTGGATTAAAATAAATTAAAATCATTTACCAAATTTTAACTGAAAAAAGGTCAGTCAAAGATGGGAAAGGTTACCATCACTCATGGGTGTTATGTTTGACAGTTCTTCGTCAACTTGGACGATTGCACAAAGTGGCAATGAGTTGTTCGCCAAGGTCGTTTCATTATAATAACCGTTTTGTTCTTTTTTTGTCTATTTCATGTTTTGTATATTACCTAATAATGTTAAAATATTACAAAAAGACATGCCCGCTGAGTTTCTTACCAGTTCTTCTCAGGACAGTGGCTATAATTATTATTTTTTGTGTCCGAACTGGTGGTAGCTTTTAATTTTTGTCAACAAGAATGAGTAGGTACGCCATCAATGTTGAAAATAAAGTATTTCATTTCAATGAAAATTATTTAAATAATATACAATTTACAATGGCTACCGCTACCAAATTGCTGGTTACAACATTTTTAACCAAATATTTTACAAGACGGCCCTTACAGTTAGAAAATAAGTTTTAATATATAATTGCCCTGAGATTCTTGAGCTAGCGTGACAATTAAGCTCCTTAATTTGTCCTTTAAAAAAATTAACTATCATAAAATAATAGCAAAAAAATAGCGTAATACAACAATTCTAATAACTTTTGAATCCAAGATGGCCGACTCCACTATCATTAGAAGTGTTAAATTTTACTCAAATTAAAACGATTTTTTCCAGTTGGCAGCGAAGTCAGCTCCGACCTGACTCTATTGGACTACATCAGAAGATGTTTGGAGCTCCGTGGCACCAAGTACATGTGTCGTGAGGCTGGCTGTGGAGCTTGCATCGTGTCCGTCATCAGATACCCTGGTGCACCTGTTGAATCAGTTAATACGGTAAGATTATTTAGTTGAACTAATCAGTTTCAATGTAACTTTATGTGCTATGAACTACATATAATAATAATATAAGCCTTTATTCAGACAAAGTAGTTACAAAAATTCTAAATGAGTAACTATGAGGAGTCGTTGACACCGACAACTTCGTCTGTTTGCCCAGCTTTGGCAAAGGCCTCCTCTATCTCTTTCCACTCTGCTCTGTTTAGCGCTCTCCTAGTCCATGACTTTCCTGCTATTGCCTTTATATCGTCTTCCCATCTTCGAAACTGTCTGCCTGGTTTTCTCTTTCTATTTCTAGGATACCAAAACACTAGGTTTTTGTTCCATTTTTCGAAGCCTTTTATTATATGACCTGTCCATTATCACTTAAGTTTTCGAATTCTGGTTGTTACGTTTTCTATGAACTACATATATTCAACCTCATTTTTTTTTCTCGGAGTGATATGAAGCAATCTGAGGATGATTAAACTATCATATAAATCTAGGATAAACTCTAATTGACCTGCCTAACCTAAACATTATCATCGGTGCAGTCTTCTAAAGAAAAAAAAGATTTTTTTTTCTCTCTCCTTCCCTCGCTCACTCTTCTCCAATAATTTCTCACGGAGACAAGTCTCTTCACATTCATGCTACAAAACAACATGTCTTGGGTCATCATATCCTACTTTATGTTAAACTTGTAGTGTCTAAATCTTCGGCTTTTCGAGGTTTCGACTGACATAGCAATGATGGTAAGAAGTATTTTGTTCAATATTTCCAGTGTATGGTGCTGGTTACATCATGTCAGGGTTGGGAAATTACAACCATAGAGGGATTAGGCAACAGGAAGACAGGCTACAATGTGATACAGAAGACTTTGGCCGATTTTAATGGTTCTCAATGTGGGTACTGCTCGCCGGCTTGGGTTATGTCTTTGAACAGGTTGGTTATGTTTGTATGTTTTTTTTTGAAGAAGTTTTTGTAAGAAGTTTTGTTTTTGTATCCATTTTGAGGGGATTTGTAATTTATAAACTTATTCAGACACTCGCGGTTTTCTATAATACTTTCATGCACTTTCAACGGGTTCTTACCACGTCTCGATATTTCAACGTTGTTGCAAACGTCATGATCACGAGAAGACGAGGATTTACGAGCAAACAAATCTGTCTACCCTCTTTCTCGTTCGCTTTTGGGTAGTACCACTGGAACTCGAACTCACATCACGACACACCACACTCACTGTATCTACAAGACTCTCTGAGCATGAACCCTTAGTGACTGTTGTGTTGGTAAGAACCCGTTGAAAATGCATGAAAGATTTTAGATTTGTAATTTATACATACATTTTAAGTTCATAATGCCCAAAGTAAGGACTACCTTTTAAGTTACCACTGTGGTGAATTATACTCTGTTAATTTGTAGATGAATACTGTTATAATATTTGCTATATACACTACATAACTTCACATATTCACAAGTTCATAATTGTAAGGAGACGCGTAAAAATATTATTTGTGTACCTAAAAATAAATCTATCTGCATCAATAAGTTATAACAAACCCAAAATCTAATACATATCCTTTTTCAGCTTAATAAAAAGCAACAAAGACATAACAAAGCTGGAAATAGAAAAATCTCTAAGCAGCAACGTTTGTAGATGTACAGGTTACAGACCAATTTTGGACGCTTTCAAAAAATTCGCAAAAGACAATCCAAAAGAGGACAGAATTCTAGATATAGAAGATTTGACGATCTGCTCCAAAGCTGGCAAAAGTTGTGATAAAGATTGCGAAGATGACGACTGGTGTATTGTTAAAGAAGATGAGATAGAATTTCAGAATATTATAGAAATACCGCTATCAAATAGTAAATTATGGTACAGAGTATCTACTGTTGCTGATATATTCACAATTTTAAATCAACGGGGCTATGATTCGTATATGCTAGTGGTCGGAAATACCGCAAAAGGTAAGTAAAATTATAGTAGTGAATTGTTATCCTAGATATATTCAGAATTAAGATAATAATACAAATGAATGATACAAAATCCTTTTCCGAAATTTGAGAAATTTGATTTATTTATCGACAGGGAATTATTAAATCAGACCAATTGAAATGACAATGAAAAATCCCGATGTATTTAATTTTGAGTTTTTGTCTAAACTATGGCTGTTGTTAAACTAGATTTCAAGATCATTTAAAAAAAACCATGAATCTTTCAGGTGCATACCCAATCTTCGATTACCCGAGAATATTAATCGATATAAGTGGTGTATCTGAACTGAAGAATCACTTTTACGATCAAAATTTAGTAGTAGGAGCAGGATTGACTCTTACCGAACTATTAAATATATTAAACACAGCCTCCAATGAAGAATATTTTGGATACTTAAAAGAAGTCTGCGAACATCTGTCATTGGTCGCTCATATACCTGTTAGAAATGTAAGTAGATATTTATTTATCTTTTAAGTAAAATTTCACAAACTTCCCAGTTTCCGATTTATCTGACACTAGCTGACCCGCGCAACTTCGTCTCCGTTACAAAGGGGTTCCGTCGCGTTATTCTGTGTCCGAAGTGCACCTAACCACATATTCATTGCGTTTTATACTCGTAATAAGTTCTAAACGAAAAGTCCGATTGGAATAAAACAAAAAGTAATTTACTTCTACATTAATACTCTTAATGATATAATACTTAATTTGGAAAAAGGTTAATATAACGCGTACATACGTACGCGTACGCATAAATAGGTTTTCGATTATTCACCTACATATTCGATATTTTCATACGGATCCCTATTTTTATTGAAAATAAAATATAGCTTATGTTACTGTAGCTTTTGTATAATGTAGCTTTCCAAAGGTGAAAGAATTTTTGAAATCGGTCCAGTAGTTTCGGAGCCTATTCATTACAAACAAACAAACAAATCTTTCCTCTTTATAATATTAGTATAGATTTTGCACGCAGATGATGTCGTTGATGTAATGATGGATTCGAAAGGTGGTCATAGGAACTCTTGTACTAAACACAATAGACCCGTCGTGTGTGGGCTCGTATAATTTGTATAAACTAGCACTCTACTATTCAGGATTTTAAAACCTTGTATTTAAGAAGTTTTTTTTTAATAATGTATTTTTTACCTATTCTATTCATTTATTAAATTTTCATTTACCATAATTTATAATTGTTTTGTAGATCGGTTCGCTTGGCGGTAACTTAATGATTAAGTATTTCCATAACGAGTTTCCTTCTGATGTATTCTTGTTGTTGGACACGGTCGGAGCCCAGCTGGAGTTACGTAAGTTCATTTTTGGATACAATAGTAGGTCGAAGAACTTATGGTCACTGGTGCAGAACAATCACTACATAATGACCCGTCTTATTTGGATTTGTTAAAATTAACATGTAAAATTTTTGAATTTAATCTAGAGTTTTATTTTTAACATTAAATTCTGTTCGAATCTGCAAGGTTATAAGTATACAGCGCCTTTTGAATCATGGTTTTTAATATCACTAATTTATTATTATTCATCTAGCTAAAAAATAATCAACACCATCAACAACTTATTTGTTTCTGTAGATATTTCATTGTAGTAAAGCTCTTTTTAATTTATGTCAAAAAAAAAATTGGAGCCTGTAAAGTCGGTATACGGGCGAAAGTTTTACGTGACAACGACTCGGGCATGGTTAGCCCGCCTAAGAGCGAGAGAGACAGACATAAAAAGTGAAAGGCACGCGTGCCTCTCACTCGCTCTCATTGTGAGCGCATAACGTGAGCGGAGCGTAACGCAGTTTCTTGAAGTGTCACCCGGAAAACCAATTTATAAGACGTTGTCACGTCAAAACAATTATATTTATTGCAAGAGGTAAACGAGCAAACTACCTGATGGTTGTCCATGGCTCTCTGCAATGCCAAGGCACAGCGAATCATCTGCTGTATAGGGATTTTCTTACTACATGTTATAAATTTTGATCACCCAGAGGATCCAAGAGGCATAAGGAACATAGTCACGATGCAACAGTTTCTTAAAGAAGATATGAGAGGAAAAGTCATAGTGCGTGCTTATCTGCCTCCACTTAGTAATCAGCATCGGCTAGTTACTTTCAAGGTGAGTTATTAAAAATATAATATTGATAAGGAAAAAAACAAAAATGCTTGCAATAAAACTCTGTTGAAATATAAATTAAAGATTAACATAAGTATATAATATTAACAATTAGATCTCCACACTTGATCAAACTGTCTCGTGGAGGTCTTACCTATTAATATTTTATTAATGGAAAATTTCTTTAGACAAATATGGACCATGATTTTTTGTCGTATTTACTAAACACATATATTTTTTTAATTTATTTATTTATTATTTGTTTACACATGAAAATATGAGTTTGTAATAAAGTTAAATGAGAGTATAAATACAAAAAAGAAAGTACTTTTTCTAACAATACCGTAACATCACTTTCGTTTTACAAAACTATTTATAACTAGGTGACCCGCACAACTTCGTCTGCGTTACAAAGGGGTTCAAAAATTGTAGCCTATGTGTTATTCTGATGTATAAGCTATATTGTGGTAAAGTTTCATTCAAATCCATTCAGTAGTTTTTAGGTGAAAGAGTAACAAACATCCATAAATCCATACTTACAAACTTTCGCCTTTATAATATGTGTATATTAGATATAAAATCTATGACCTATTTTTTATCTCTCCTTTGAGTGATTGTAAAATATTTTTCACATATTTCTAATCTCTCTCTATAAATATTGGATCTTATATATCAGATATTGCATTCAAAAACTACTCACAATTATTATTTTCCCAGTAGATAATGCCAAGATCTCAAAGTGCTCACGCGATCGTCAACGCAGCATTCATTTACCATCTGAATAGTCAAAACAAGGTCATAGGATGCAGAATAAGCTATGGTAACCTCTCACGAAGATTCACTAGAGCTTTCGTAACTGAAGCTTTTTTAGTTGGAAAAGATCTATTTACAAACGACACAGTAAAAAAAGCATTAGGTGTTATGGCACAAGAGCTTGTTGTGACAGAAATTCTGCCAGAACCTTCTGCGAGATATAGGAAGCAATTGGCTTTCAATTTGTTTTATAAGGTGAGCTTGTATAAGTAATATAAATGTAAGGATATTTTAGAATTTGGAAGAAAGCATTTTATACTCCTGGTATATGATTGGAGATTTCAACAATGCTAGATGCAAAGATGAAAAATTGATTCTAAATTTCTTTAAACACTCGCGGTTATCTACATCACTTACACTATTACTAAACGGCTTCTTACGGGTTTTGAGACGACAGCCGATACTGTCAGTGTGGTATGTCGAAATGTGAGTTCGAGTTCCAGTGGTACCGGCTAACGAACGAGGGTAGACAGATTTGTCTGCTCTTAAATAACCTACCCGCAGTTCCTCAGTCTTCCCGTATCCTGGCGTTTGAAACAGTGCTGAAATATCGGGACCGATTAAAAATAGTCGTGGTAAGAATCCGTTTAGTAATAGTGTAAATTTGATTCTGATGATGTGCCTATACCACAATATACATGGATACAATAGAAAAAAACCTTTTTAAATATAGTATTCAATACCAAAGAAGCTCCAAATAGAATATAAAATCAAATGATAACTAAATTAAAATTGTTATAATATTATTTCTTTCAGGGTATTTTATCTCTTTGTCCAAAAACAATTCTGAATTGTCGGTACCAATCAGGTGGCACTAAGATTCACGATACTCGCCCCGTATCTGAGGGTAAACAAATTTTTGAGACTAACCCTACCCAGTGGCCATTGGGGCAACCTATACCTAAAATTGAAGGACTAGTGAGTAATATTTCTTCACATTCTTCTTACTAAGTTTGTTGATCAATTCATTGACCATGAAAAGTAAAAAAAAAACTCGAGAGGTGTCATGGGACACCCGAATAGAAAGAAGTTCCTTTCGATTAAAAGATATCTTATTTTTTTTTCCTAACGTAACGCGCGATAAGGAACGTGTTTTAAAAGATTTAGATCACAGCGCCATCTAGCGATAATCATTTAAAACAAAAAAGTGTCGTGACAACTTTTCGTAAGATTTTTTTCCGTCTAGCCCCCTTTCACAACGCGGATAAGGAAAAATGAAATATTAAATTACCTATTATTCTATTTCAAAACTTAATTCGGAAAGTCGGCATTAGCAAAGTTGTAATGCCACTTAAAAACTTACAATTTTTGTATACTGTTAACGTGTTGAAAAATTATTTTCCTTCAACGGTTTTACTTTAGTTAATTAAATAAATGGTATAAATTTATAAAAAGATGATCTACATGTTACAAAAATGTATTTATTTATATCCAAAGATCCAATGTGCTGGAGAAGCTCATTACTCCGAAGACATTCCAAGTTTACCTCGCGAAGTCTTTGCTGCATTTGCTTTAAGCACTATACCTAAAGGTGATCTTATAAGCATAGATCCTTCAGCTGCTCTGGTAAGTAAGCTTTGTACACTATGAAATTTTACACTATAAATACATATAAATTTTAGGACATACAATATTAAGCAATGACCCCTGCACTAGGACAAGTATGTGTCGTAGGAAATTATATTTATTTAAATTTGATAAATGAATCAAAATTGTTTTATCTACCTCTAGATCAAGGTTTGCTTTCCTTTCTGTATAAGATACCTACATATTTTCTGATTCTGCTGGTGTTGGTATGAATCTGCTGGTTCTGAACTTCTTAGGAAAATTGTTACCAAGCGGCTAGATTTTGAAGTCACAGTATAATGCAGTATAATATACAATTTTCAGAGCGTACCAGGAGTAATAGCATTTTACTCAGCAAAAGACATCCCAGGCGAAAACTCATTCACGCCAGCAAACACACTTTTTTACGTAGCAAACGAAGAAGTATTTTGCAGCAACAAAATAGAATACTACAACCAACCAATAGGAATAATAGTAGCTGAAACACAAGCAATAGCTGAAAGAGCAGCTAAACTAGTCAAAGCTAAATATGCAAATATAAAAGAACCAGTTTTAGATATAATAAATGCCAAAAATGATCCAAATAGAAATACCCTTTTTACTTCAATTGAAGCTACAGATAGAGGTGTAGATGTGACTAAAGTTATTAAAGGTGGGAATACAATAAATGGCCAGTATCATTTCACGATGGAAACTTTGCAGTGTGTAACTAGACCTACAGAAGAAGGTTTAGAAGTTTTTTCGACGACGCAATGGATGGATGGTACACAAGTCATGATTTCAAAGGCGCTGAACATTGATTGCAATAGGTGTTGATTTCTTATATCTTTGTTTTTAAGTTCTAAACAGTTTTGGAACGAAGTTCCTTATCGCGCGTTATCGAAAGGGGTCTTGACGGAAAAAAATCTTACGAAAAGTTGTCACGACACTGTTTTAGTTGTCACAACACTTTTTTTGTTTTAGATGATTATCGCTAGATGGCGCTGTGATCAAAATCTTTTAAAACACGTTCCTTATTTGTTTTGGATGATCTTTTTCTTTTAAAAGATTTTGATCACAGCGCCATCTAGCGATAAGCATCAGGAAAAAAAATATAAGACACCTTTTAATCGAAAGGAACTTCGTTCCATCCGGGTGTCCCTTGACACCTCTTAAGTTTTTTTTTAATTAATTTACGCCACTTGTTTGGGCTTAATTATTATTGATGAATATTTTCAAGTTATGATATTCAGTGACCAAGTCCCATCAGTCTACGAATATTTTAACAAAAACTGGTAGATATTTTTCCTATACTATACTTTCTCAATCTCTTTAGTCCTTTTCATTGTCTTTATGCTTTTCACATACAGTATTTTGAAATACCTCGCCAAAGTGGTGTCTGAGAATATTTGAATGCAGATTTGCAAAAAAAAAATTAACAATTTCACCGAAATTAAAAATTTCACCCTGTATATAGATAGGCTCTTAATATTTTTTTGAAATTTAGAATAGATGTCCACGTGAGACGCCTCGGCGGTGCATACGGCATTAAAATATCTCGCGGCATCCAAATAGCTGTAGCTTGCAGTCTTGTCGTTCAGAAACTAAACAGACCTTGTCGGTTTGTACAGTCTCTTACAAGTACTACCAGAGTTGTTGGAAAAAGACTTCCGTGTTCTACTGATTATGAGGTATTTGGATTATTCTTTAAAAGTTAAAAACACTGTAGTTTTAGATACTGACTGTCTATTAACGCCATTAGCTTCATGATCACTGTTTTAACAAAGCAATTCATCCTGTAATTTCTATGGTCGAAACATTAAAACTTTTGGTGAATATAGTATAAATTAATGCCTCCTTTTAAGTGCCTAGGTTAGTCCTAAGGGAGTCCTTAAAGGTATGTCGTAGGTAGTAGAATTGCTGTGTCCCCTGATATTGTAAAGGTCCATGACTTATATGCGACTGTTATCATTTACGATCAAGCAGCGCGTTAGTTTATGTACCTTTCTTTTTTTGTTTTTTTTTTCAGTTGGAGGAAATCACACCACGGGCGGGGTATGTGGGAGTTGAACCGCACTAAAACCTCCAACCGCTCACACTCAGCGTCCGAACCCCAGCTGAGGCCAGAACCCAGCACGGGGTTTGGAAGGGAGGGACGGCGCAACGCGTTACGCGCTCGGCACTCTTTCCCGTCGCTCCGTCCCCGGACGACGAACCGGTAGCCGCCGGCGAATACGGCCACCGGCTCTCTCGGTCGTCACCGGCACTCTCGGTCGAGTTTATGTACCTACCTATATTTTAATAACATTACAATTTGAGCACATGCAATAGTTTTCATTACACCCACTTTCAATTCACCTGCAACGTCATATATCTCTGGATTCAGCTCAAATTTTCATTAAATAACCTCTGCAGGGGACACGAGTTCGATTACCTCATACAGCGACAATTAATCATCGAGCAAATGTCAACCCCTTGTGGATTTATTACGTGTTCGGCGGTTGCGGTAAATTTCATGAGAATGTACACATGTATGTTACATTCGTTGATTATGGAGACAATTTACAAAAATGAACTTTCGGTCGGGACAGGATGAGATGAATGAATAATTTTGATGTTTGTTATGTGAATTTGATGTGTTATTTTTTGAATATTTTTTGTGTGAATTTAATGTGTTAGTTCGGCAACGCGATTTACACAACTATGAAATGAAATTGTTTATTTACCATAACAAATTACATCAATCATTGGTGTGCAGTGGATCCCGTATTAAACAGTAGCTTGTGTTACGGGACCCGTTTACAAAACCATGTTGGACACGTCGGTATGATGAAATGTAACAGATAATAAAATTATGATTTTTTTATTAAATTAAAATATGTATGCATAACTTTGATAAATATACTTACATATAGTTGCAATAGTTTTGGATGCTCGATTTTATTTTGTTCAGAACAAATTTTTTATTTTAATTTACGAACAGCTTTTTTTCTCTTATTTAGCATTCCATATTTGAGCAACTTGTAGATTTTTGCCATTGTCCTTCACAGATACTAAATTAATCGTCTAAGACCGAACAACTTCATGGTATTTTTGACTAAGTTTCGATTTCTTAGTATTAAGATCGAAAAGTACTTTAAAATATATTTCCAGCTAGGCATAAACAAATCTGGAGAAATACAATATATGGATTACAAGATATATGAAGATAACGGATATAAAGTAAATGAAACTTTAACGGTGCTCGGAGTAGAAATGCATACTAACTGTTATAACGCCAGCAGATGGAAATATGAATGTTATGATTCTCTAACAGATACTGCTAAGAATACTTGGTGTAGATCTCCTGGTAGGTGTTGAGACGTGAACTTACCAGTTAAAGTAATCCAAATTCTCTAGAATTTTACTACAAACATATAAAATTATAGAACAATTACAAATTTGAGCAAAGATGTATTCCGTTGCATGTTATTACGAAGCGGGAATCAATAGGAATCTTTATCCAAAATCTAATACTACAAAGAAATATAGAGATTAATTTATTAAAATCACTTTACTAATAAAATATTGCGATTTGTTAATACAATGCATGTAATATACAGATAATATCAATGTTATAATAAATATTTTTAGGAAGTTTCGAGAATATTTCTTTAGCCGAATACGTGGTAGAACGGATAGCATACGAACTATCTCTGGATCCTTTCGATGTCCGTCTCGCAAACCTTGATACAACGCGTTTCAACGATTTAAAAGAAATGTCAAGTACTCTTAAAAAAACTGCCAACTACAAAGAAAGACTGGCAGCAGTCACAACATTTAATGCCGAAAACAGGTGGAAGAAAAGAGGTCTAAGATGCTCTTTCTCAAGATGGACTCCAGCGGGAGCTCAATACTTAGACGTAAACCTTGCAGTGTACCACTCGGATGGTACAGTGGCCATTTCACATGGTGGTATAGAAATGGGACAAGGATTGAACACAAAAGCTGCGCAAATATGTGCATTTAAACTAAATATACCACTAGAGAAGATCCAAGTGAAAGGTAATAATACAATTATTACTCCTAATGGTTTTATATCTGGTGGAAGTCTAACATCACTAAATATAGGAGTAGCAGTAGAAAGAGCTTGTGATGTACTTCTAGAAAGATTGGTACCTGCAAGAGTTGGTCTAGATAATCCTACTTGGGAAGAAGTAGTCAGAAAAGCATTTGACTTAAACATAGATCTGCAAGTGCACGGTTTTGTAACCGCAGCTGATATACAAAACTATAATATATATGGAGTTGCTTTAGCTGAAGTTGAAGTAGATATTTTGACGGGAGAATCTGAAATATTGAGGGTGGATATTTTGCAGGATGTGGGGAAAAGTGTGAGCCCTGAGATAGATATTGGTCAAGTAAGTTAATGTGTTTTGTACGATAGAAAAATTTGTGGTGTGGAGTGTGGTGTAAAAATGCTTCATGTGGGAGATTTTAATTAATAATGTTAAACTGAAATTCCTAAGACAGTATGGCTGGTCTGAGAATAGGCTACTGCCTATTTTTATACAATTAATTCATTCATCATTAGGATAAAGGTAGTATATTTATTTTATTTTATTTATTTATTTAATTCAATCAATTATAATTATAGATCATATTATTATTGGGCAATTACAAAATTTCATTAATTTAAATTAAATTATATTTATCATGCTAACAAATATTATTAGTTAAAGAGGGACACATCAGTTGTTTGTTTGTCAGTATATGAATCCTATCACAATGATTCATATACCGACAGTCAAACGTATAAATATTAAATATATTTTGTAAATTTTTGGACATCTATAATGTGGCACTAAAAATACATACCCTTAATTTAAACCTTTTATCCCCCCTATTTTTTAACCCCTATTTTTGATAGCACAGAGTATTTACGGTATAGTGTTTACGCAGTTGACGTCATGGACAGCAGCTAGTAACATAGTTAAATCAACATAAGATACTATTTATTATTTGCTTCAATGAGGTTATTACTTTCAAGATCGAAGGTGCTTTTATCATGGGTATGGGATACTGGACATGTGAGAAATTAGTGTATGATCAGAAAACTGGAGAACTTCTCACAGATCGAACTTGGAACTATAATGTGCCACTAGCCAGAGATATTCCTCAGGACTTCAGGGTATACTTCAGGAAGAATTCCACTGGTGTTCCTTTATTTCTTGGAGCGAAAGGTATAATATATTTCGTTTTATATACAGGGTGGATCTGTAAATTTGGACCAGTTGAAGTGGGTGAAAGAATTGTTGAAATACAATTTCAATAATAGTCGTACATGCACCATATTATGTTAAATAAAAGTGGTTCTAAGGTGAACCCTCTTCATCTGGTCCAAAATTACAGACCACCCTGTATTTAGGGATCTATCAACGTAACAAATTTTATACATGATAGAATTAAAAGTATGGAATACCCACATTTATTTTCTTAATTCGAATTAGCCATACCAATGTGGGAGTTGAACCGCACGAAAACCTCCAACCGCTCACACTCAGCGTCCGAGCGTCCGAACTCCGACTGATGCCAGAACCCAGCACGGGGTTATGAGGGACGACATCGACACTCTTTCCCGTCGCGCAACTTGTACTATAAAATAATCTCTAGTAAAGGTCACCTCAAAATTATTTTCGGTACATGACATTTATATTATCTAAATCTTCAAACAAACCTAGTACATTCAACTTATCAATGTTTACGCTTGTACGATCAAACAACAAACAAGTAGGAATATAATTAAATACCGCTGTTCATTCGTTAATAATTCGTCGTCGTTCAAGTGTTTTTGGGTTTCATAATCCGATGTAATTAGAGGCAAATTATAATTGATTCTCAAATACGCACTAGGTAGGCTGTGTAGCTAGACAACCTACCTCTCAGGGAAGTCGAACCGTACTAAAATCACCTGCGATTCACACTTTGCTTCCGAATTTCGGACAACTTAGCACAGGATTCTGCGGGGTGCGCTAAGGCTTACGTATCGCCCGGCACCCACACACTTGGCATGCTTGGTCTATGCCTGATGATGCCTTGAAAGAGAATATTGTTTATAATTCCCGGTTAAGCTCGCTGCAATCATCCACGGCTCGTTTTAGGCATTTTTTTTAACATGTTATATATTTTTGGTTATAAAATTCTTTAAACACTCGCGGTTATCTACATCACTTACACTATTACTAAACGGGTTCTTACCACGATTATTTTTAATTGAGCGGTCCCGATATTTCAGCACTGTTTCATTTGGCTTTATTTTCGTCTAACACTGGATTCCATATACAGAATAGTTTGAAGCCATCACCCCGATTAAAAGTGTTATTCCTCTAAAAATCTAGTTTTGAGACGGCAGCCGATGTCTGTCGAAATGTGAGTTCGAGTTCCAGTAGTACCGGCAAACGAACGAGAACGAGTGTAGACAGATTTGTCTGCTCTTAAATGACCTACCCGCAGTTCCTCAGTCTTCCCGTGATCATGGCGCTTGAAACAGTGCTGAAATATCGGGACCGCTCAATTAAAAATAATCGTGGTAAGAACCCGTTTAGTAAGTGATATTTTTTTGTTGTTTTTAGCAACTGGAGAACCACCACTATGTCTGTCGATAGTGGTGGCGTTTGCCCTAAGAGCAGCAATCGCATCTGCTAGACAGGATTCTGGGATACCTACCACCACCTGGTTTGATATTGGTAAGATAACTTAATACAAGGTGGATCTGTAACTTTGTACCAGCTGAAGGAAGCTGAATGATCTGTCAAAATACAACTTAGGACCATTATTATTGGTATATTACCCTACTTCAGCTGGTTCAAAGTATTGCCTGCTATTTAACTACATATAATAATAATATTCGACCAACATCTAGAGAAGCTTTCGCTCCCCGGTTGGGTAAAGAGCCTGATTCAGAAGGCGGTCGTTCTTGACACGGCACGTATTGTGAGAAGGTTCCTCTCTCTTGAGCCCTGACCACTGATGGCTTGGGTCGTAGACTCCGCCTGCAGTGGCCCTCTGTTTTTTATATTGTATTTTTAAATTATTTTTTTTGTAAATGTTTTTTTATTAAATATAATGCAAAAAATAAGCTAATAAATTAATATGGAATATACTGAAAAATAACGATAAGACTAACATTAATTAATAAGGAAATTTCTTTTTTTTTATTTCAGTTGGCCCCTACACAACGGAAGAACTTTGTTTAGCGGCATCAAATAAAATTGAAGATTTTAAACTAAATTAAGAATTCTATGTTGTTGTGTGTCTATATTTATTTTATGTTTTATGTATGTAAGAAATTGCTGATTGTTAATGTAGCGTAAAATAAAAAGAGTTTAATCTAAATCACAATGATTACAATTCTTTCATTTTAATTTTATACTTAAAACTCCTGAAAAATACTTATGAGCAATTACAATACCATTCTTTGCTATAAAATTTATTAAGGAACTATGCAACTGAGTTTTGTTTTCGTTAGTACCTTAGTATTGTAATTTTTTTATATTTATAACAGAGCACCTACTCGTTAGTAGTTACTGTCGCCCATGGACATCTGCAATATCAAGATAATCTGACATTTGATTTTAAAAAAATAGAAAAAGTATAAAAAAAAACTTGAGAGGTGTCAAGGGACACCCGGATGGAACGAAGTTCCTTTCGATAAATTATTGAGGGAAATGTATTTTTTTTTGTTTTAATATTTTGATCACAGCGCCATCTAGCATTAATCATCTAAAACAAAAAAAGGGTCGCGACAACTTTTCATAAGAATTTCCGTCTAGCCCCCTTTCGATACCGCGCGATAAGGAACTTCGTTCCAAAAAACTATAAAAGATGACTTAGTAATCAAAAACTAACTACATTCCAATAAATAATTATCAATAGTCTATAGTTACGTAAGTTATCATTATCTTTATTATAAAAGAAATCATTCAAATCAATTCTTAATAACACTAAGTATTATTTGATGCAGAGTTTTTGCACGATCTAAACTTAGAGCTATTATTGATTGATAATTTAATAAAAATAATTAGATCCTGGATACAAAGTCTACTCGTTGAGATATTTCCCCGGCGGGAGTTTCCATTGCGTTTTAAACTCGTGATAATTTATTTACCAAATGTCCTGTACCAACCCATTACTGCCCACTGTTGGGCTCAGGTCTCCTCAGAAGAGGGATTAGGCATAGTCCACCACGCTTGCCCAGTGCGGATTGGGGACTTCACATATCTTCAAAGGATTTTTAGAACCCTTTTCCGACATGCAGGTTTCCTCACGATGTTTTCCTTCACGTTTTTAGCCAGTGGTGTTTTGAAAAATTACACATAAATCTTTTTCACATTTAGATTTAGAGGTACAAGCCGGCCAAATGTCCAATTGGAATAAAATAGAAAGTATTGACAACATAATTCAGCCATTTTTTTGGTAGATATATAGAGTCGTCACTAATTCGACTAAAAATAATCGATTTGGTTCAGAAGGACTTCGCATCTCTGTGTATCGATTTTTAATTTTAATCCTATGAAAAAACAACTTAAAGACTTTTTAATAATATAAAAAAAAATGGACAAACTGCAATATCCGGAAATGAAACACATCTATTCCAATATGAGACTCACTACACTATAAGTTCACTTAAAGACCCCAACTTAAGGGTAAGTATAACTCTAACAATAAGAAAAATCTCGCTATTATCTTGCGATAGGGTTACCACCTTTCTTAAGATAACAAAAAACTGTACATAATAGTCTCGAAACAAATACCCGTCCGTGGACTCCCGTCCGCGGTGTTCCCGGAGCGCTATGACATGTCCCTCTTTAAACGAGGTTTAAGAAAAGTCCTGTATGGGTAGGTGATAGATAACGGCCCTCATTGCCCTGGCATTGCAGAGGTTCATAAGCGACGGTGACCGCTTACCATCGGGTAGGCCGTAGGCTCGTTTGCAATAGAAAAAAAAAATAAACTACATTAAACATCAAATCTTTTACAAAACGTCATGAATAGTATGCTGTTCGAAAATAAAATAATGTTAGATTTTTTTTTAATTTATATTGATAAATTGATTTTAGGAGGGTTAGTTGGAATTTTTTTATCCACTATCCTTATATAATACTTACTAGCTGATCCACGCAACTTCGCCTGCGTAACAAAAGGATATAACTCGATAAATGGACTATCCAACACTGAAAAACTTTTCCAAATTACATGATTTTCTAAAAATTGTTCTATGTTTATTTTTGTCTAATTTGATTTTGTATTTATTTCCTTAATTGTTTTTCACTAACTTCATAATATTTTTATCACATCAAAATGGAAACTGTTCAATTATACCTACTTTATATTACTACTATTACTTCCTATTACTACTATTACTTTATATTATTACTATGAGATATTTTGTAATTTGTACATTTCTGTTGGCTTCCCAAACAAAAATAAACCGAAGCAGCTGTTCCTGAGATAAGCAGCTTCATAAATAGTTTTTTTAGGAATCAGAAGTGGACTTAATGAAAAAAAAAGAAATATAAGGACACAGAGGTCCTTTCCGTACGAGCGACAATCGACAACTGATCCCCACGCCGGCTACACAACGGTTTTTATACTAGTCGGTATGACGTAACACACTCAGTCTGAACAATCAAGTAAAATAATAAAATCGAAGCTATCAGTATAGATAAAATATTTTGTTGCGTGACAACCCTATCCCTAGTAAGCTGACAGCCAAGTACAGTCTCAATATCGAAGAAGAAACAATTTGTGCTTAAGTTCTGTAATGGATTTAGTATCCTTGTATTGTTTTCCTCGAGACGGATTTGTTTTCTAACCGGTACACTACGATTGTATCGTTCAGCTGCGCACGTAGTTTTAACCACTTTTATAGGCTAGGGTTGTCGCGTTTTATTACATTTTTTTAATGTATTTTTTTTTTAAATTTAGCTGATTTTTTGAAATATGCATTAGCGCTGAATTTTGAGTCTCGACTGGTTTGTGGTAGAATTATGTAATTGTTTTTTATTTTTCGTCTTTGGTACAATTTTTACCTCAAATAAAGTATGTCTATGTATTTAACAAAGTATTAAAGTACTCTATCCATACTGTGTGTCATTCCATGTAAATAAGAAGCTGTTCGTTAGTCTCGCTGAAACTTCAAAACGGCTGGACAGATTTGAATGGTCTTCAACGAAAAAATACTAGTAAAAAACTTGAGAGGTGTCAAGGGACACTCGGATGGAACGAAGTTCGTTTCGATTAATTAGTGAGCGAATTGTAATAAGATTTTATTTTTTTAAGTTATAATAATTAGTTAATAGTTAGTTTAAAACGTCTCTCTCTCTCTCTCTCTCTCTCTCTCTCTCTCTCTCTCTCTCTCTCTCTCTCTCTCTCTCTCTCTCTCTCTCTCTCTCTCTCTCTCTCTCTCTCTCTCTCTCTCTCTCTCTCTCTCTCTCTCTCTCTCTCTCTCTCTCTCTCTCTCTCTCTCTCTCTCTCTCTCTCTCTCTCTCTCTCTCTCTCTCTCTCTCTCTCTCTCTCTCTCTCTCTCTCTCTCTCTCTCTCTCTCTCTCTCTCTCTCTCTCTCTCTCTCTCTCTCTCTCTCTCTCTCTCTCTCTCTCTCTCTCTCTCTCTCTCTCTCTCTCTCTCTCTCTCTCTCTCTCTCTCTCTCTCTCTCTCTCTCTCTCTCTCTCTCTCTCTCTCTCTCTCTCTCTCTCTCTCTCTCTCTCTCTCTCTCTCTCTCTCTCTCTCTCTCTCTCTCTCTCTCTCTCTCTCTCTCTCTCTCTCTCTCTCTCTCTCTCTCTCTCTCTCTCTCTCTCTCTCTCTCTCTCTCTCTCTCTCTCTCTCTCTCTCTCTCTCTCTCTCTCTCTCTCTCTCTCTCTCTCTCTCTCTCTCTCTCTCTCTCTCTCTCTCTCTCTCTCTCTCTCTCTCTCTCTCTCTCTCTCTCTCTCTCTCTCTCTCTCTCTCTCTCTCTCTCTCTCTCTCTCTCTCTCTCTCTTTCTTTTAATCATATAAAACAAAATAAGGAATTTTTATATAAAAGATTTTAATCACAGTGCCATCTAGCGATAATCATCTAAAACAAAAAAAGTGTCGTGACAACTTTTTCATAAGAATTTCGTCTAGCCCCCTTTCGATAACGCGCGACAAGGAACTTCGTTACAATAACTAAATAAATTATTTTCTTTTTCTGCGCGTATTCTAATTCCGAGTTAAAACTTGACTTAGAAGCTACATATACCAGCTACATATATAAAAACGTTCTAAAAAGTATTTTTTATACAATTTTAAGCCTTTTAAGTATAAAAAATAAAAGTATTGGAGCATAAAACTCTTTGTTGCGTGTTGTTATTTTCAAGTTCACTGACAAGTTACGCAATTCCGCTGTAAGATCATTGAACAAGAAATGTAACTAAAGAATTGTAAGAATGAATCACCTCCTCCTCCTTCGTCCGAGTGCCTTTGAAAGTGGACGTGCTTTTTGTTGTCTGAATTATCCGCATATTAATAACAAAGTGAATTGAACCGTAACGCAGTGCATTAAGTGTCAATTAACGCAAAAAATATATTATTTGCAAATATTTTTTGCATACAGCCGATGTGTGTTCGAGGTTCCCCGCTACCCGCGAGTAAAAGAGATAGCTGACATAATTGCTGTCCTTGTCTCGCTGCCTCCGACTGCAACAGGAGCTACGATAGAAAAACCAGTTTACTATTCTTACTGAAATCGTACGTTGCTTTTAAAATGTCTCTAAAACGTACACCGCCACAAAAATGTAACTCTGAGCCAAACCTTGAAGAATCTAAGGTTTGTTCGGACTCAGATATACCATTATCTAACATAAGCCAACGTTTGAAAAGGAAACGTCAACAATGCACGGATGATCTAGCGGAAGAAGTTCGAACCCTATTTCAAAACTTCGTAAGTCAACAGAACGTTAAGTTAACTAATTTATTAACTACTATACAGGAAATCAAAGATCAGAACAATACGATTGTTTCTTCTATGCAGTTGCTGTCTGATAAATACGATTGCTTGCAAAAAGAATTAGATGTTCTGAAACAAGAAAGAAAAGATAATTCGATTTATATTAAAACTATGGAAATGAAACTGGAAAACCTAGAGAACAGATCTTGTGCTGCAAAGCTGGAAATACGTAATATTCCTCGAAGCCAGGCAGAAACGAAGGAGCTCCTTGTTCAATCAGTACAACAACTGGGTGAAGTATTGGGTGTGCAAATTAGCGATAAAGAAATAAAAGATGTCTACCGCGGTTTTGCAAAGACTGGTGCTGAGAAGCCTATACTGGTTGAATTTACGACTATTATGAAGAAGGAAAATATTTTAAAACAACTAAAGAAATTTAATAAGCAAGGTGGCAGTAAACTGAATACTTCACTTTTGAAAATTGCAGGTCCCTCTAAGCCGGTATTTGTTTCGGAAAACCTAACTCCAAAAGGAAAAAGATTATATTTTTTGGCCCGGGACTTTGCTAAAACCCACGGATATCAATTTTGTTGGACATCGTATGGCAGGGTATACCTGAGGAAGAAGGAAGGTTTACCGCAATTAAAAATTGAAAACGAAGGTGATTTGCAGCAAAATAATACTACTAAATGACTATTGTTTTTAATAACTAAACCTGAAGTAATAATGTATTACTTGTGTCTTCTGTATTGCGCTTATGTTTGCCTTCTTATATGTAAACTACTTAAAAAATACATTTATAACGCCTTTGTAAACTTAAACTTAATTTTATTATTTATAGTCAATAGTATTATTACACACAAAAATATTAACACTACACATACAGTTCAGTTTTGTTTAGCAATCGGTAGTGTTTATTCGGTGTTTTCGATTATTAGTTCGCATGCCAAACCGCGCAGGTTTGTGTTCTTGGTATGTTGCTACGACTTTTGTTTCTTACCCTCTATTTTGAATGGATAGTGCTATCTTAACGGATTTAGATAATATTACAGTGTCTGAGACATTATGCTGTGAAGTAGAAAATGTTAAAGAACTTATTGATAATCGAAGTAACAAATTCGTGATATTGATTCAGAATATTAGAAGCATTTCATGTAACTTTGATGGTTTTTTAGTATTAAATAAGAGACTTGATGTAGTTATCGACATTATTGTTTTCACAGAGTGTTGGTTATCCGGTAACTCCATTGTGCCGACGATACCCGGTTATGTACATTTTTCAACTGAGAACAATTTGTTACAAAATGATGGTGTTGTTGTTTATGTAAAATCTAACATAGTAAACGTATCAATTGAGGAACCGAACCTCTCGGATTGTAACGGATTGGTCTTAACGATTAATGATATTGTTATAATAAGTTTATATAGATCACCTTCGCACAAGAATGTCGAACCGTTTGTGAATTCATTAAGCTTGCTCTTGTCTAGGCTATCTAGTTATAGAACAGTAGCAGTAGTAGGAGATATCAATATTGATATCACACGCAAGTGTGGAGACACTAAATCAGAAATGTATCTAAATATGTGTGCTAGTTATGGTCTATTACCGGCTCACGAATTACCTACAAGATTAAATAAGACCTGCTTAGATCATGTAATTCTTAAATCGACTCACTCTGCTGTTACTTTAGTTGCTTCGTCAACATTAACTGATCATTCCACTGTTATTTTAGCTTTACGGGAGCCGGTAAAGTACCATGTTACTGCGAATTTTAAAACTACTATTAATCACAAAAAACTTGAAACCGACATTACTAATATTGATTTTAATTTAATTTATACAACAATAGATCCTAACTTTGCTATGAACTACTTCATTAAATCTATTCAGGCTGCTATAGAAGCTAACACTTGTATCGTTAAGGTTCCATCAAAGAGGAAAATTATAAAACCGTGGATAACCCCGGGATTATTGAGATGTATTCGTAATCGAGATCGTATGAATAAGAAACTGAAAAGATCCCCTGAAAACTGTATTCTTAGAATGACGTATAGTCGTTATAGAAATCATTGCAATAAATTATTAAAAAAACTTAAACGTGAATATGATAAAAATGAATTAGATAAATCGCTGAAAAATAACAGAAAGTTATGGGATACTATAAAAAATATAACACATACTGCCAGGGCTAAGAAACTTAATTATGAATTGTTCGGAAACCCAGTTACAAGAGATAAATTAAACGAAATAAATAGATATTTCACAAATGTTGGTAAAAATTTGGCAGACGCTATAACACAAAATAGGCACGCGAGAACGGGTTCAACTACATCATACTCCTTGCTGACCAATGCTGTTAATTCTTTTGTATTACTAGACACAGACGAGAAAGAGGTTGAAAGTATGATAAGTAGATTAAAGTCCAAATGTGCTACTGGATGCGATGGAATTTCTAATACTATTCTTAAAAAAAATGCAAAGTATATAGTGCCACCTTTAACAGCTATTTTTAATTTATGTTTTAAATATGGTTTATTTCCAAATTGTTTAAAGAAATCTCATGTCATTCCAATCCATAAATCCGGCGACAAGCTCTGTGTCCAGAACTATAGACCAATTTCTTTGCTGTCATCAGTCTCTAAATTATTGGAACGCTTAATTAACTCTAGGCTTATTCGTTATTTTGAAAGTAACAAACTTTTGTCAGATTGTCAGTTTGGCTTTAGGTCTGATAGATCCACTGATGACGCAGTTGAAGAGGTAACTGATTTCGTAATCCGTAATACTGTCAAGGGACTCAAATCGATGGGAATATTCTTGGATCTGGCCAAAGCATTTGATACGGTTTCAGTGCCTCTTCTGATGGACAAACTAGATGGATTGGGGATAAGAGGTTTGCAACTAAATTTGTTTAGACAATATCTTTCAAATAGATATCAAACGGTAAAAATCGGAGACTTCTCCAGTGACGAGGAATTAATAAGTTACGGCGTTCCGCAGGGAAGTGTGTTGGGCCCGGTCTTATTTTTAATATACATCAATGATTTGTTAATGTTGAATCTCCTTCAGTGTAAGATTGTATCATATGCAGATGATACTGTTCTATTATTTTCGGGAAGGTCTTGGGATGAAACTTTTCAAGCCGCACAAAACGGCTTTGACTTGGTGATTGACTGGCTCAATAATAATTACCTAACTCTAAATGCGTCCAAAACCCAACTTGTTACTTTTTCTATGAGAAACAACTCCCAGCCGTCACATGACAAACAAATTAGAGCTCATTATTGCAATTTATCAAATACCTCTAATTGTAGTTGTCCCTTCCTTGTGCGGACAAAAACCGTTAAATACTTGGGCATATTATTAGACAACAATTTAAACTTTAAAGAACATTTAACTCTAATGGCAAAAAGAATCAGGAAATTAAATTTTATATTCTTTAAATTAAGACACATTGCGAATTTCCAGCTTATGAAGCGCGTCTATGAATCACTATGTCAATCAATTATCGTATACTGTATCACCGTCTGGGGCGGTGCCCCTAAGACATACCTTTTACAAGTAGAAAGGGCCCAGAGAGCTATCTTGAAAATTTGTACCTTTAAACCAAAATATTATCCTACTAGTATGCTCTATTCAGAAACAAAAATCTTAAGTGTAAGAAAATTGTTTGTTCTCCATACGATATTAAAGCAACATTGTAAAATTCACTACTACCCTGAACATATTAGTAGAAGGCGTGCTTATAGTGTTTGCCCAATACCAGTTTGTACCTATAAATATGTTCATAATTACTTTTATTTTTTGGGTCCTTCATTATACAACCATGTCAATCAACTTTTAAATATATTTAAACTAAATAAAAGTGAATGCAAAAAATTAACGTTTGAATGGTTAATTAAGTTAGATTACAATGAAGTTGAAGATCTCTTGTAACTGGTTTCACATTACACACACCCCTACATACACTCACACACTTTCATTATACACAAAAGGGGTACAGCTAACATCTTTTTTATCATTCTTTTTTATCTTAAGTTTTTATTTTTCTTTTTTATTTTTGTTTGTTAACTTAAGACAACAAGTATTGTAACCCTCGGAAGAGGAGCGCTGTGATCTGAAACACAGGCCTAACAGCTTAGTTCAGGCACAGCCGATACTCTGTATGAACCAAATGTTTTAAGCCAAATAAAAATATTTTCATTTTCATTTTATTTTCATTTTCATCATGGGAGGTTGTTGGTTGATGAAAGACTTTGTCAAGTATAAAATGTATTATAATTTATATTTATATTTGTATTTAAAAAACTTGAGAGGTGTCATAGGACACCCGAATAGAACGAAGTTAACGATTAAAAGATATCTTATATTTTTTTTTGCGATAAGGAACGTGTTTTAAAAGATTTTGATCAGAGCGCCATCTAGCGATAATCATCTAAAACAAAAAAAGTGTCGTGACAACTTTTCGTAAGACTTTTTTCCGTCTAGCCCCCTTTCGATAACGCGCGATAAGGAACTTCGTTCCAAAAGCTTTCTTTTAAGGTCCTGGCTTTTAAGATCCTGGATATCATGTAGCAGTAGAGTGCTAGCTCAAACGAGCCCGAGGTATATCTTGTTCAGTACAGCAGTTCCTATGACCACCTTCCGAATCCATCATCAGATCAGCGCCATATTATTGCCTTAACACGTGATATACATCGGCATGCAAAATGTCAGCTCAATCGGAAACCGGGAAGTTTGTCAAATTTAGCTTGCAAGATTCCACCCGAAGTTATATAGTTACATCCAGAGCAAGTTAATATAAAACTTGTAAAAATACTCTTTATTTAAATGACTTTGGAGAAAAGTATTGAACCGATTTCTGTCTAAAATAATGCATGTATTTTAATGATATCTAAAATTAAAACAGAATTACTCCGAAAAATATCATATTCAACAACAAAATGAATATTTAATAAATTATAACACGTACATATATTCAATGGCAGATCTAATTTCATAATAATACGGACATGATGCTTTAACGTGAGAAATTACTTTATATATCATCATAACGTCATATGTAACTTTTACACTTCAAGCTATAATGACATTTATGGCTATAGTCATAAAGACCAGTTTCCTTTACATTAACACATCACTAGCAGCCCTATTATAATTGCGAGTAATTATTAATCCTAATAAAACTACAGCTTAAGTGCTACTTAAAGTGTAAAGGAATATAGTACTTAAGTGTATAAAATAAAGGTCATTTTACTGTGTTGTGATATTTTTGTGTGACTCTATGGTTTTAAATTGGTAGCTGTTCGGTAATTACAGTGCGTTTGAAGTCAGGAAATTATAAATTATAGAATTATTGGAAGTTCGCGTGATATAGTTTTGAACGCTCTTTGAGAATTTTAGTAGACAATACAGTTAGTCATTCACATTGAAATAATATTAAATTAGATCTGTTCAAGGAGGAGGTCGAGTGGTTCCAACGCTTGCCGTGCGGGAGGTCTCGGTTTCAAAACCGACTTCTACCTCTGAATGTGAAAAAAATATTTGCAATTTTTCACAACACCACTGGATAGAACTGTGAAGAAAAACATCGTGAGGAAACCAGCATAGTGGAAAATTGTTCTAAAAATCTTTCGAAGAAATGTGAAGTCCCCAATCCGTATTGGGCAGGCGTGGTGGACTATGCCTGATCCCTCTGAAGAGACCTGAACCCAGCAGTGGGCAGTGATGGGTTGTTACAGTTCAAGGACACAAATGAGTTTTCTCTTATTTAGTGCAAATAATAATATGTAGTGTTATTGTCATTTTCATAGACTCTTAATAATTAATAAAACGGGAACTGAGTGAACCGGAGTGACAACCTTTAGTAATCGTGTTACGGTACTCACGATACAGGCTCGCCTAGTGTGAGTACTATAGTTAAGCATTATTGTTATGCATGCTGAGTGAAATAAATAAATTTGAATTTATAATATTCAATCAATGACAAATTTATAAGTCTAAAATTTCTCAAGTCGCTACACACAGTAGTATAACCTTACCTAATAGTAAGAACAGTGCGTGAAATCTGTCCGTTTGTCTCAAACAAACAAACAGACTGACCCACATTTCTACAAGGTGTTACCAATTACACAAAGTAACGACATATTGTTAGTAAATATGTATGAAAATTATATTTTATATTAATAATCTATTTTAAAAATATAATTTTTCAATACAAGCCGAAAGAGGTTTAAGAAAAACCCTGTATAAGTTACCCCTCATCATCATCATCATCATCAGCCTATAGACGTCCACTGTTGGTTTGCCTCCCCCAAACCTCGCCACATCGACCGGTCCTGCGCCATCTGCATCCAGTGACCTCCCGCGATCTTGACCAGATCGTCGGTCCATCTTGTGGGGACCCCTCAATTACTCAATGTGTGAGTTACCCCTCAATTCCCTGATATTGCAGAGGTTCATGAACGGATGGATGTCATATAGAAGTAGAGTACTACCCAAGACACGTAAAATAAGTCCAAACACGATAGGTAAAAGAAGTCAGAAACAGAGTAAAAGAATTTCTAACATTAAAATCTCATTTTTCCTAAAAGCTATAAGGTTTCGGGAGCGGCGTAATGCGTAATGCGTCGTGCCATCCCACATAACCCGTGCTGAGTTCTAGCCTCAGCTGGGGTTCGGACGCTGAGTCCCAGTGATTGGAGGTTTTAGTGCGGTTTAACATTTCCACTTATCCCCCCAGCGGTGATATGAAGTCCCCAATCCGCATTGGGCAAGGAGACCTAAGCCCAGCAGTGGGCAGCAATAGTTATATGAGTAGATGAATTATGAAATGGATCCTATTATTAACATACTTCCCACGGTCTAAGTTAACTGCTTACTAACCTACCATACATATGCGAATGGACACTATGTCAAGGGTATGGTACGATAATTAACTTTGTTTGAAGTAATTCCACACGCAGTAAACGACCATAGATTCGTATTAGTAATCTTTCAATATGAGTCCTTCTTCAAACGAGGCTTGAAGATAGTCCTTGAAGGTAAATAGTAGGTAGCGGTCCTCTTACAATGCAGAGGTCCATGGGCAACGGTAACCACTTACGATCTGGTGGTCCGTTAGCTCGTAGCTACGAGGCAATAAAAAAAACTCATCTTCTAAATCAGTTCTATAATTAACGAGGCTTGAAGAAAGTCCTTAAAGGTCGTATTTGCCCTGCATTGTGTGGTTCATTAGCGATGGTAACCCCTTACGATTAGGTGGGCTTCGCCTGCCTGACTATAAAAATTAGTAAGTATCTATACTAAAAAGTATGAAAAGGCTATTTGATTACTTATCGTAGCCATATACATATACAGAATTTATTAAGAGTGTCTTTTTTTACTCTCTAAAACTCGATAAACTGCATAGAAATCTTTAAGACTATTCTTAGACGATCACCATTTCAACCTTAAAAACAGCATAACATATATGGATGACTAACTGGCTTCGCAATATCGTATGTGTCACATAAGTAAATTTTCTCAACCTTCCTTGGATTTTTACGAATATTTCAAGACTAAAATTAGCCAAATCGGTTAAGCCGTTCTTGAATTAACGAGACCAACATCAAAATATTTTATCCAAAAGATTCCGCACCAGACAATGTGCTAACAGAACAAATCCACTCCAATATTCCTTAGATTCCTCCTAGAACGCAGTATTCTCAACGCGAACCTATTCATAATTCAGTCTGCGATCTCAAACACAAATCTTAGACGTGATTCAAAGAGCGGTGAAGCTGGAATATCTGAGGATTTGGCTCAAATAATTGAAGGATTCCAGCTGCAAGATAATGTATTAATAACTAAAGATGAGTCGGAAACAAAGAACAGAGTTACATACGAAATCCGAAAATGCTATTGCAGTTTTAGAACTAAGGTGGCTTATCCACTCAACTGGGATCGGCAACCAAATTGGTTTGTTTACTTTTACCAAGTCTGTGGCAGGAGCCAAAATTGACAGCACAGCACAGTTCTAAAACTTGTTTGTTTACATTTTTTAATCGTCTCATATTTTACGGAGATGATATATTTTCGCTGAAAATGCAATACAGCGTCGTTTAGTAATAAGGATTAACAAAAATATAAGGTTTAAACCTTAAAAATCAAAATTAAAAATTATTGGAAAAATATATTTTTAAAAAGGGGCTCAAACAAGGTATTGGTTCCGAACGAATTCCCCAGTTTGGCCATCTAGCGAATAGTGACGTTCCCAGTTGATTGGTTATGTGGTAATAATCCACTACGCTTGCCCAATGCGGATTGAAGGCTTCACATATCTTAAAGGAATTTTTCCTTTACGGGTTTAGCCAGTGGTGTTATAAATCCATACTTAATATCTAAAGCTGATGAGTTTATTTGTTGGAACAATTCTTTCAGTGTTGAGGATAGCTGTAGGCTATACTTATTATGTTTTTTGTGACGCAGACGAGGTTGCGCAGATCACCCAATTGCACATAGATTAAGACTTAGAGATATAAACCGGTCAGTTCAAATTCTCATACAAAAGGCAAGTACTCCAACCACTCGACCATCACGTTGCATTAAAAAAGGTAACGCCAACAAAATATTAACTTCAAAACACAAAAATATTCTACAAGCATTAATATTCTCAAATTAACAATAAACGTCTACATTATACAAAAATTCGAGTCACTAATTACTGTAATTACTCATATTACTAGAGTTTATGTATAGCCTTCAGCATGTTATTGTGTTTTAGAACATAAATCAATTTCAACGTTAAGAAATTGCATCGTCTAGTGTTTATTGTTCTATGTTATATAGCAGCTGGAGCGTGACTTCTGGGGTATTTAATCTTGAAAATATACAAGAATACTTTGCCGAATTTGAATTTTTTATTTATTTATTTATTTATTTTATATATTGTTTACACACTTATTATAGAGAAAGTTACCAGTGGCCCTCACACTAGGCCTAACCTGTATCGTGAGGACCTGATGGGTTCATAATATCGATTATAATATACATATATTTTTGTTTTTTAACTAGAGTAGTATGATGACAATAATAATACAGGAACAAAAAGGATATAAATTACTTTAGTGTTACTAATGAAGTGAGCTATTATTAGTATGAATAAAACCACGAAATTATGAATCGGATTCCAATCACTGTGACGACTCAAATATCCTCTCAGTTTCTTTGTAAGAAAGTTCCATCAATCAATCCAATGAATGTATTTATAGATAGAAATAAACTAAACTGTACTGTACCAACCCACTGTACTCTATGTAACATTTCATTTAGCCTCACGATACAGGCTTTGTCTAGTGTGACGATCTTTGATAACTTGCTCAGGCACATCTTAAAGTTGAATCCTTTGTGTATTAGTATAGGTTTTCCCTCAAGTATTTATAAGGATTTGACTTACAATAAACATCTTTATCTTTAACTTACTACCCACTGCCGGGCCCAGGTCTCCTCAGAAGAGGGATTAGGTTTAGTCCACCACGTTTTCTCAATGTGGATTGGTGACTTCACATGTTTTTTTTAAGAATCCTTTTCCAGCAGATTTCCTCACGATGTTTTACTTCAGCTGTTTTAGTTGTGTCTTTATTAAATTATTTTCAGAGATAAAACCAACTAATTTGGTAAAAGTCTAAAATCATTTTTGCCCCGTACCATTCCGATTTGGAATGGACTCCCATCCTCGGTGTCTCACGTTCCGGAGTGCTCTGACACGTCCCTCTTTAAACGACGTTTAAGAAAAATCCTGTATGGATAGGCGATAGGTAACGGCCCCTCATTGCTCTGGCATTGCAGAGGTTCATGAGCGACGGTGACCGCTTACCATTAGGTGGGCCGTAGGCTCGTTTATCTATCTTGCAACAACAAAAAAAACAAAGTTACAAAATGTAGATTCAAATGACTCTTCTTTAAATCGTTTTGTCACTAGTATATATATATAAAAACGTATACGCGGGACCCGTCGATATAATCTTGCTTTAACATGTGAGATTTTAAAACTGAGCACCGAAGCAGTATAATACCGTATGTAGAGAAAGATTTATCTCACGATCAACGATTCCGAGTGAGATATCTCTGATTCATGCCGTTGGTATGGCTTCTTATTACTATTAAAACTCGATTACGATTAAAAAATATGTTAAATACAAGATAATGTTATTGGATACTATCTGATCATATATTATTATGTATTTTAAAACTCGAATTTAACGAATACAAATTAAAATTAAGTTAAAACATGAACTACTTTTATTGTTAAGAAAAGCCATAAGACGAGATTAAGCGCTGTGAAAAATAAAAGTAGTTTGTTACAAAAAAAATCGTCTGCGTCACAAAAAACGGAATTGAAATTGAAATTGTATCCGTATTTGAAGCAAATAAAAGTGGAATGGTTACAAAAATAAAAAAATGTTTTGTCACAGAAAACGGAATTGAAATTGTAATCGTATCAATAAAGTAATTATAGAGTAAGAGGACGTTACTTCATTAAAAATTGCAGTGTATTATCTCAAATTACATTACATATAGCAGTTGAAGCATAAATTATCTTTACAGAAAGAAAGTTTTTTTCATTGCCTTGTAGGTAGATGAGATAATAGGCCACCTGACGTAAGCGGTTACCGTTGCTTATGGAACTCTACAATGTCAGGGGACACTGGGACACCCGGATGGAACGAAGTTCCTTTCGATTAATTAGTGAGGGAATTGTAATAAAATTTTATTTTTTTAGTTATAATAATTAGTTAGTTTAAAACGTAAAAGATTTTAATCACAGCGCCATCTAGCGATAATTATCTAAAACAAAAAAAGTGACGTGACAACTTTTTCATAAGAATTTCCGTCTAGCCCCCTTTCGATAACGCACGATAAGGAACTTCGTTCCAAAAAGTTTAACCCATTTTAAAAATAATAAATGTGGTTCTAAGTTGTATTTCGACAGGTAATTCAACCTACTTGGGGGTAAAGTTACAGATCCACCCTTTATTAAATTTAGCACCAAAATTTTTTTATTGAATTTTGTCCAATTTTCACTTTTACTGTAAAATCGTGTTCTCTTCTAAATCCTTTTTATTTATTTAGTGACGATATATTTACTGTCATATTTATACCAAATTTTTAAATGAATACGTCCATTTTTTTTTGTTTTTCGCATCTCCTCTAAAAGTGCATTCTCCTGTAATTTTTTTTATCTATTCGGTGACGACATATTTACATCTGTATAAGTATATTTTTATTGCGGTTGTAGTAATATACCTACTATAATAATGATTATTACAGTTTACACGCCGTTAACTATTCAAGTAACCAGAAAACATTAAAATTAGTACAATTGCTGTAATTTTAATTTAGAATGGTTTTGACCGACTTCCCAAAAAGAAGGAATATCAAGTGAATTAACTTGATATTTTTTCAATCTTTTCTTCATTTTTATGTTTTTCATCGCATAATTTCAGTTTGGTTGAACCGATTTCAATGATTCTAATTTCAAAAAAAGTTGTTGAAGATCGAACAAGCACTCAAGCAAACACAACATACACGATTAAGCATGTGATCTTCTAAGTGAACCGTTTTCGATAATTATTATTTCAACCGCACGTTTGTTGTTGTCATGTGAATAGGCTCTAAATAATTATTCAATTTGTTTCTTGATTGATTAATATATCCCACAAGTGTTATATAAACTAATTTGAAGAGGTTTAATAAAATAAATCAAGTCATAAACGAGCAGGTGTCTTCAAATGTTACTAGACCAGTTAATTTATTATCTAAATTTAGTTTTATTTATGTTTCTTACCTACTTTTTACAAGCTTTGTGTTAACTTGCACTGGATGTAACTATGTACTAATGTATCTATGTAACTTTGGGTGGAATCTTGGGAGTTAAATTTGACAAACTTCCTGGTATCCGATTGAGCTGAAAGTTTGTAGGCAGAGGAAGGTTTTAGGCTCATTTTACTTAGCTTGCACTTTACAGCTACTTAATAACCAGGATCCTAAAAGCTTGTATTAAAAAGTTTTCTTTGACAAAAAATTATCTATATAGTTATACAATAGAAGCTATATATTTTTTTTTATACTTTCATGCATTTTCAACGGGTTCTTACCACGATATTTAATTAATTGAGTTGTCTCGATATTTCAACGTTGTTGCAAACATCATGATCACGAGAAGACTGGATACTGCGGGTCGATTTAAGAGCAAAGAAATCTGTCTACCCTCTTTCTCGTTCGCTTTTGGGTAGTACCACTAGAGCTCGAACTCACATCACGACACACCACACTCACTGTATCTACAAGACTCTCTGAGCATGAACCCTTAGTGACTGTTGTGTTTAGCACTGGATTCCACATACTCGATAATCATAAAATGAAAATTAATGAATGTATTATAGAAAACCGCGAGTGTCTGAATACGTTTATATATTTTTTTCTAACTAGTTTACCAAATAACAAATATTGTATAATACTGTTAAAATACTTTAAAAAAATATATGATCTTAAAAGAAAAAAGACATGCCCGCTGAGTTTCTTGCCAGTTCTTCTCAGGACGGTGGCTACAATTATTATTTTTTGTGTCCGAACTGGTGGTAGCTTGTAACTTTTGACGTCAACAACAATGAGTACGTCATCAATGTTGAAAATAAAGTATTTCATTTCAAATAACTTTCTTATTAAATACTTTAGTAAGGGTACTGCAGTATGGTGTCGCGTCTTGCAAAGCCGGATTCGACGACTGAGATTTACGTTCAGATCTCTTTATTTTGGCTTCTCGTATCTAAAAACTATGCACTGCTAGAAATATAGGTAGTATTTGAAATCACTGTTTTTGAGATTTTAATGTTCAATGCATTTGAAAATTGTGTTCAACTGAACTATCCCTTATTTCGTTTTTTTGTTGTAGACGAACACAACGATGAGATAATTTTGGTTACTAAAAAAAAATCTAAATCGGTTCATCCAGAACTGAATGTACAATGTGACATATTGGTAAATAAAATAAAGGACTACATTTTAAACTTACCTTAAAAAATCTCGCTGACCATAACCTTTTATATGAAACGACACCCATAAAGAAACATCGTGAGGAAACCTGCATATCGGAAAAGGATTCTAAAATCCTTTGAAGATATGTGAAGTCCGCATTAGTCAAGCGTGGTGGACTATGCCTAACCCCTCTTCGAAGGAGACCTGAGCCCAGCAGTGGGCAGTAATGGGTAGTTACAGACAGAATACAGAGAAACCATCAAAATCGTTAAATTATTGTCAATAGTGAATGTGACCTGGAGTTTTTTGACCTTCAATAAATAAATGATTGAACAGTTTATCATTAATTGCCCTTTCTCAATTAACAGTCCGGATCACTGACCAAAGCAATCTAATCCTTTCTATATCAAGAGTTTTTCATGCGTTGCCTTTATCTATAGATTTTTTAATAGATTTATTTAAAAATATAAGTAAACATCGGATAAATTGCAATATTTTTACAGAATGAAACGTGGTTGTTAAAAATATTTGGTATGTTTTAGTTTCGTAAAAATTACTTGTTTTTTTAATGAAAATCAATGAATAAGAATTTTCAGTTCAATAAATTTTCATATCATTTCATTTTTTGTCAAAGGGAGATGAATATTAAGTTAAATGTTTATTATTCAAACTTTATATTACCTTGCACGGGATGTAACTATGTAAGTTCGGATGAAATCTTGCAAGCTAAGTTTGACAAACTTCCCGGTTTCCGATTGCGTTGACATTTTGCACGCAGATGTATATCGCGTGACAATGCAATAATTTGACAAAATGACGCTGATCTGATGATGGATTCGGACGGCGGTCATAAGAACTCTTGTGCTAAACATGATAGATCCGTCGTGTTTAGGCTCATTTTACTTGTCTAAGCTAGCACTCCACTGATACATGATATTCGGAATCTTGAGAGCTTGTATTTAAAAAGTTTTCATTGAAATATTTTTTTGTTCGTTGTTATCTCTCCTTTTCATTTAAATACGAATTATTAAAAAACAACTAATAATTATATTCCTGTTTTTGCACTGTTATATTATTTTACTTTGTTTTAATTGATATATTTTTTTACTCATCTTGTCGTTTCGTTTATATTATTGCAAATATCGTGTGCAAATATCGTTCGATTCGAATTTGTACAATAATTTTTGTACCGGGGATCCAGAAAAGTGCTTTTCTTAAAAATAATATCACGATCAACTTCACAAAATCTGACATCTAGCCCATTCAAGATATTATCTACAAAATACAAATTCTTATCCTATTTCCGATGCATCGTTGTAATCAAATTCGAATAATTCGAAGATTCGAATATTAATATTCGATTCGGAACGAATAATTCGTAAGTTCGAATTATTCGCACACCCCTAATTATTATCCACTAAACTATTGTCAAACTATTAAAGAAATACTTTGACACCAATAACAATATCTGAACTATACTAAAAAGTAAAATTAACTACCAACTAAATTGTAAGTGGTACTTAGAAAGGTGTATTATCTTACCAGATGTTTTACTCTATCTAAGTGTTCTAATAAAAACTATTTTATGTCCATTTACAATGTCTAACAAATAATTCAGATAATTTAATTACCTTCTAAAACTAAAATCTATGGATTTCAAAATTATTAAATACTAGCTGACTGCAACTTCGTCTACGCCTCGAATGGAGAATTCAGTTCAGAGCAATGTGATAATTTACGACAGCACATCAAAAACCACTAAAATTATCAGTGTTTCTGTTAGACTATATATATATATATATATTTATTATGTTTTTACATTTTCTTGAATATAATACTTTCTACATCGTTGACATTAGTAACTATAGTAGCTACTACAAGTTCGTTCCTACGATCAGAGATGTCGCCTCTCAAAACTTTGCACTTAGCAACAGTTTCTCTACTATATACATGTATTATACATGTTAGGTGACTTGTCTCTAATTCCTTAATTATTTGTAGAAGCGGGTATTACATCGATTTAAAGAAAAAACTTCCGGTTGTGATGAATCATTTTATAAGAGTGTTGTTAAATTCTTTTAATTTTATTACAATTTACATTTTTATGAAAATGGAAATGCTAGTGGGGCCTCTGTTTTATTTCTTAAGAAAGTATAAAAGGCGTGTGAACGTAAGGACAGTAGTCGACGTGCTTTCAAAGCGAACAGAGCTGGGAGTAATTGTGACTGAGTTTTGGAGGATGACTATACTGATTTTGGAAGATGAATAAACTGTTATTGTGAACCAAAGAGTTTTCATTGTGTTACTGAACTGAACCCCAAATTACAGTTAAACCTTCTTGAATTACTATTATATTATATTTACAATCGCATCAAAATCCAATGCGTAATAATAAAGATTTAAGCATACAAAAAGATATAGGGGCAGAGAAGGCAACTTTGTTTTATGCTATATAGTGATGACACTCAAATAAATAAAAGAGCTTGCTATTAGTTAAAAGAATTGATGAATTTGGTATATTATCTTCGTCCCAATAATGGCTATTAAAATCAGTTCATAAAATACTCAGTTATTCGCGAACAAACATAATAAAAACATATGGTTAAATTTAGAAACCAAATTTTATAAAGTTAAAAATGTAGGCCCGTCTACCGAGTGAGCCGGTGGTTGTTTCACCGACGGCTGCCGGTTCGGCGTCCGGGGGTGACGGGGCGATACGTGACCGACAATTGCGAACGCGTCCTGTCACCCCTACCAGCCTCGTGCCGGGTTCTGTCCCGGCCGGGGATCGGACGTCGAGCGGGAGCGGCGGCAGGTTTTAGTGCGGTTCAACCCCCACATACCCCACTCGCGGGGCGAGTGGAAGTCCGGCGATTTCCTCCTGTCACAAAAAATAAATAATTAAAAATAAAAATGTAAGCAATGGTTTTTTTCCGTTATAGTTTTATTTAGTTTCCGAACAAGTTTAATTAGATCATCTTTAATTAAAAACATGTTACTGATAAATAATTATATGTGCATAATTATAATGTTTAGATTATATTAAAACGATAAATTAGATTCACATAAAATTTGACAAAAACTACTGTTCCGGTTTTGAGCCTTATTTCGAAGCTTAGCATTAATTGTTTTAAATTATTCACTTATACTATATATATTAATTTAGGATTCGATTACTGAGATGGCACTGGGCAGGACATGTCTGCAGGATGAATAATAGATGGACGAAACGTCCAACAGAGAACCAAGGCACATCAAAAGGAGAAAAGGGAGACCAACTAAAAGATGAAGAGACGTTCTCCACCTCAGGTGTGGAATTCATTGGATGCAGCTGGCTCGAGAAAGAGATGCCTGGAAAAGTTTAAGAGAGGCGTATGCCGCATAGGCAACTACTACAGTAAAAATATAATAGTTAAATTTTTTATCATTTTTTAACATAATTATTTGTATAAAACAAAGGATATGTAAATATTAATGTTAGTAGTAAGTAAATAAAGGTTATTTTTATTTTATTTATATTAATTTAATATTATAAAGCTACAGAGTTTTGTTTGTATGTTTGTTTGTTTGAACGCGCTAATCTCAGGAACTGGTCCGATTTCAAAAAATATTTGAGTGTTAGATAATCCGTTTATCGAGAAAGGCTATATGCTACTATAGCTGTCTTGCTATCATTGTGTGACGCAGACGAAGTTGTCCAGGTCATCTACTATTTTACGCCTTAAAGGACATTAGTTTTACTTAACATTAATTTTGAATCATTATACAGAGTGTGTCGAGAAGTGAGTTCGAGTTCCAGTGGTACTACCCAAAAGCGTACGAGAAAGAGGGTAGACAGATTTGTTTGCTCTTAAATCGACCCGCAGTGTCCAGTCTTCTCGTGATCATAACGTTTGCAACAACGTTGAAATATCGATACAACTCAATTAATTAAATATCGTGGTAAGAACCCGTTGAAAATGCATGAAAGTGTTATAGAAAACCGCGAGTGTCTGAATAAGTTTATTATACAGGGTGTCCCAGAGCTATGCGACATGAATGGGAACTACTTTAAATATTGGAGATAGAATGTTTGCTGAAATCAACATCGTTTTATTTTTTACTTTCATTAAAACTGCATTCAAATATTATTCGTAAATTATTCTAACAGAATCGAAGAAAATCACATCCTGTATTTTTGTACCGTCAATCGAAGGAACAGTTAATTATAATAATATTTGCTAACATAGCGTTAAATTATTTCAAAATAAATTATTTTGTATGTAATTTTAATCTTTTATGTTTCCGTCAATGTAATATAATATTACAAGTAACCTTGTTGCAAACAGATATAGCAATTTTATTATATATTTTGTATATTTTCATTTAATTTATAACTTAAATATTATACTTTAATATTTTATGCTATTTGAGTTAATAATAAATCAAATGTTATTTAATGTTTAGCATAATATAAATAATTGTTTTTTAGTTCGAGGAAATCACTAGATCCGCGGGGCGGGCGGGGTATGTGGGAGTTGAACCGCACTAAAACCTCCAACCGCTCACACTCAACTGCGGGGCGGGTGGGGATCCGGCGATTTCCTCCAACTAAAGCAAAAAAAAAAAAAAAGCCTGGTGACACACATCCATCTCAACATTCGCTAAATATATGACAGTGTTGGTATTCAAACACATTTAGTGTAAAATTCTCACGTATGGCCTTTTAATTACTATTAAAAAACAAAAATAGATATTAATATGTTGTTACTAAACAACCATTTCCTCATTTAATTAAAGGATGTTATTATGAAATGTGATTAATTTAATAAAACCTTCACAGATTTACAAAGACTTAAAACAGTTTATAGAAAAATAGTCTCTAAGTCATACGTCTTTAGACCTATATTAGCAAATGTATGAATCTATGCATGATAGAGTACATAGAAAAATAATCGTTATTCCATAGACATAGAGTTGGGTTTTGTTTGTTATTTTTATATAATAGAGGACAATGTTTTAAGTGGTTGATTTATTTGTAAGTATAAGCAAAGAAATGTGAAATCACGTGGAACTGAGATAATTGTATTGTTTTTCTTTTAAGTCTTACTTATTTAGGTATTCTAGCCTTGTTAGATTTAAATTACTTTATTTTAAACTAGATAATATTAGTATTTTTACAAGTTTTATGATAATGACTTGCACTGGATCTAACTATGTATCTATGTACTAATGTAACTGTGTAAGTTCAGTTAAATTTGTCAAATTTCCCGGTTTTAGATCGACTTGACATTTCGTCAGTGCTTGTTTGGCCAATCTGCACTCGAGCAAATTTTACAGGAGACAACAAACAAGCACGGAATTGTCGTTAAGTGCCGTGTTGAGAAAAAAATTGAAATGAGATTTTTATTGTTTTAGAATTCAATATTTTAAAAAAATATTTTACCAGTCGGATGGAAATTTTATTCTTTATAATAAATTTCTGCATAAAAAAGTCATTTTCGTAAAAAATGTCAGATTGGCCAAATAAGCACTGAGGCGACGATTTTTCACGTAGATGATCGCGTGACAATGCAATAATATGACAAAATGACGCTGATCTAATGATGGATTCGGAAGGTGGTCATAGGAACTCTTGTACTAAACACAATAGACCCGTCGTGTGTGGGCTCGTATAATTTGTATTAACTAGCACTCTACTGCTATTTAGGATTTTAAAACCTTGTATTTAAGAAGTTTTCTTTTAGATAAATTATTTATCTCAAAATTTAATAATAATTTGACTACAATTATATTAATTGATGTGTTCTCTAAATAATTACCATATCACATTCTCAAGTGATGTTTCATAAAACATACATTGTTAATTAATTTAAACATAATAATATTTGAAAAACGATTTTTATCTCATTATTTGAACGGACACTAATTATGAAATTAATTACAAAATAGAAATTAATGTGTGAATATTGCAAAAAAGCCTGTTTTTAGGTTGTGTGAACTTGTGTGTTAATTGTTGGAATAATAATTTAATGTTAAAGTTACTGTGTTTAAAAATATGATTATTTATAAAATGATCGATGTAATTTCGTAAAATAGTATTTTGAACGAAGTTCCTTATCGCGCGTTGTGAAAGGGGGCTAGACGGAAAAAAATCTTACGAAAAGTTGTCACGACACTTTTTTATTTTAGATGGTTATCGCTAGATGGCGCTGTAATCGAAATCTTTTAAAACACGTTCTTTATCGCGCGTTACGTTAGGAAAAAAAAACTATAAGATATCTTTTAATCGAAAGGAACTTCGTTCTATACGGGTGCCCCATGACACCTCTAAAGTTTTTATTTTATTTTAAAGAAAACATTTGAAATACAAGCTTTTAAAATTCTGGATATCATGTAGCAGTAGTGCTAATACAAGTAGGTAAAACGAGCCCAAACACGAGGTGTCTATCTTGTATAGTACAGGAGTTCCTATGGCTACCTTCCGACTCCATAGTGATATCAGCTCCATAGTACCTATTACGTTTTTTTTTTTCAAAAAAGGACACTTCTTAATATAGGGTGGGCGATCTAACGTTTGCATTTTGAACTACAGTTTATTTAGAGAATGACAGCTCAAATGTCATTCAATTTGTGTTCATAATTTAGTTAAAGGTTTGACATTTACGAAATGGAACGCTATACGCTTGAACAATTGGGAAATATTGAATAGTTACTTCCAAAGTGGTGTGTCTTCAGTCCAAACTGCTTAGTTTTGTCTCTTTTGTTCGTCCATGTAGCGGTTATTTTTCAAAATTATAAAAAGTAGAGCAATGTGATTTTAAATATGTGAAATCTTTAACGCATCTTGGATTCGTAATTAGTGTAGGTACATTATATTCGTAAAAACTTTTGGTTGAAAAGGTCATAATTCGCATTCGCATGATTTTCTTTGAATGCGAAGCGAAAATTCGTTACATCCCTACAATGTTGTGATGAGCTACATTAACCGCTTCTCATTAGGTGTTTACTATTTTACCTATTAGCAATAAAAATAAATAATAATGTTATTGATACAAGTTATTCATAAAAACTGTATCGTTTCCATCGACGTGAGCCATTGAATGACTAATATTTAGGAAGGTCATTTGTGAGAAACCTTCCATGACCTTCGGATTACGTGGGAATTACTTCACGAGTGTTTAGTGGTAGACAGAATTGTCCTTTGGAAATTTGGTTTTCAAAAATTTGCTTGTTTGTTATCTTGTAAAGCGCCTATAATATTTTTTTTAATGCTATGTAGGCATGCATGTAAGTCAACCATCCACTTGTTTGGTGGTTACCGTCGCTCATGAACCTACCTTTTCAAGACTTTCTTTTATAATGTTTACACCATCAATCTGTTATGAAAAATAACATATATTATTTAATTTTTTGCAAAAATATACGTACCAAATCATTACGTCAAAAGTGTACTACTTTTAAGAAAGGAAAAGATTTAAGTTAAATAAAATACATGATAGTTAAATACCTATTAGGAAATCAATATAAAAAAAATCAAAACAAATGAAAACAAGAAATAAATAGAACAACTTAATAAGCAGCTGCCTCACTAGACAAGCCTATATCGAGGCAAGCTAAAAAACCGAATTAAACATAATAATTACAATCGCTTTGCCTATAAACAATTAAGATGATATTTATACCTAAAATATAAGCCTTATCATCATCATCATCATCATCATCAGCCTATAGACGTCCACTGCTGGACATAGGCCACCCCCAAACCTCGCTACATCGACCGGTCCTGCGCCATCTGCATCCAGTGACATCCCGCGATCTTGACCAGATCGTCGGTCCATCTTGTGGGGGTTTACCAACATTGCGCCGGTTATTTTTTAGTGATATAAGCCTTATTATATTTTAATAGTTGCTACATAAAGATTACCTGCTTTTACTCATAGACTGTACATTTTATAAAAAAATCCTCAATAAAAACATTAAAATTTTCCACTTCAATACTCTATAATAATAACATGAAGTACAAATAACAGTCTAGGTAACCTAGGACCTATAATGTCGGCGTTTATATCTCTGACCTAAACCATAGCTTCGTAATAGATGCTAATTCGTTGCTCTACTTTAAGAACATGGTATTATTGTAGCCTAAGATTTATGCAGTAAAGGTTATATATTGGTAAAAAAACATTATGAGAAAACCTATATTTCAGAAAAGGATTCTAGAAATCCCCAATCCGTATTAAGCAAGCGTGTTGGACCTGGTATGAATGATCTTCAGAAGATACCTGAGCCCAGCAGTGGGCAGTAATGGGTTGTTACAGTACAGTACAGGCAGACCACTTTCTGGAATTAAAATTTTTCAGCTTTGCATAATAGTATAGAGTTAAATAACTACTATGAAACTAATTTTCGCATACTTACCGTTCGCTACGACACGAGGTGTTATCGGTCCGCACTATGACAAGACGTTAGGGAAACACGCGGTCTATTAGACCCCACCGCCTTTAACAAAAGACTATCTTCGTACCACAGGGAAATTCATGTTGTCGCACCACAAGGTTTAAGAAAAGTCCAGGATGGGTAGATAACGCTCATTGCCCTGAAATTGCAAAGGTTTAAGACTTTTATGAAGACAGTAACCACTTACCATCAGGTGGGTTGTAAGCTCGTTTATCTAAAAAAGTTGCAGAAGGGATCGTTTAGGCCTCGTAGTGTTAACTGTTTTTTTTTTTTTTTTAAACAAATTGAGAAGACACATTTTGCTTATGACAACTTAAAGTTATTCTAATATATGTATATACCTATTACAGATGTCCACAACATTCATAACATGCAATGTACTCCAAATAATTAGAAAAAAATAAAATAATTATAATGACTAATAAAATATAAAATTAGAATAAATGATAAAAAATATTCGATTACACAATTAAAATATCCACTGAATGCGTTATAGACTACAGGCCCATGAAGAAAAATTATGGGTCATTTGAACCACCAGGTGACCTATCTAAAACGAAATTCTAGCATAAAATAATAATATTCAGTACTATGCCGTCACTTGTAAGCTGTCCAACTGAGTGCAGGTGAGCATTCAGGGGATTGCAACCATCGTTTTTTCCCCTTGTCGCATGATTTTTGTACGGCGTTGAGGAATAATGGATTAGAAGCAGTATTTAAATAGTATGATACAGATGCCGTACAAAATCAAATGACTAAATATACCCCGGTAATTGTCGGAAAATTAAAAAAAAATTCCGACTTTGTGGCCCAACATTTTTCTTCATGGGCCTGTAGTCTATTATCCATACACATACATTGAATATGTCAAAGTTATACTTCGAACACAAGTCTGAAGAGACCATGGTTTGTCCATGAATGTTTAAACATTTATGAGTTCGTAATGGTACTTACCAATTGTTTATGAATAGTAATTGATTAAAACAAAAGGAAGTAATACGTGAAATCGTGAACAATGTGTTCATTTGATTGCTTGTTTGCATGCTGCAGGAAATACCGGGTTTGAATCCCGAAAACATTGACAATATTATGCTTGACAATAATATTGTGAGGGTGTTGAGTATAATTGTGGATGCATATTGAAATATTGTTATGGTCATTAAAAATGTCAAAAAATGTGTGTGCAATAACAAGTATCAAATTATGTTTTTTTTTTATTGAAATAGTAGTACCTACTAGAAATTTTGAAAAACATTTTTACAACACGGAGTTTGTTTATCGAGGGTTATGACTTACCTGTTCTGAATATATAGGTACTCTATAGCCAGGAATAAAATATACCTTAAGAAAAGCCCTGCGATGGGTATCGGACTCCCAATACTCTGACATGGCAATAAAAAAATAAAAAAGACCCATGAGCACTGCTAACTACTTACCATCAAATAGGTCAACCAATAAGGGCTTAGAATACACCTTTTCTTGTAAATGTTCAAAAACATGTAAAAATACTGAGTTCAAGTAAAATGTAAGTTTTATGATATTATCAAAATTGATGGTTCGTTAATTCATTAAAAAAAAAACATTTCTATTTAACAAAAATTTGTAACATAAACAAATTGTACTATTAACAACTTTGCTTCCGCCGTTTTGCATAGATGGCTGTAGCGGTAAGTGGTAGTGGAAATAAATAGATCGTAGATGTCATACAATAAGCTTAGGCATTTGTAAACATAACGCCATCGAAATATTAGTCGATTTGTATCTGGATCATAAAGTTATTCTCGATTAAACATGTCAGCTTACGAGCCAAATTGTCGTCATTTGCGGGAGGTTTTAATTTTCTGCTTTAATATGAAGAAATCTGCGGCTGAGGCTCATCGAATGCTCTAAAATACCTATGATGAGGCCGCTATTAGTGAAAGAACGTGCCGAGAGTGGTTTCAATGCTTCAAGAACGGTGATTTTGAAGTCGAAGAAACCGACTGAAACAATCACAGGCGATCGTTATCGCAACGCAATTAATGCGTTTGAGCCGAGCATTGAAAGACAAACGGCCGCAATACAACGAGAGACATGATAAAGTGATTTTACAGTACGACAATGCTCGACCCCATGCGAAAGTGGTCAAGACATGCTTGGAAACGTTGAAATGGGAAGTCCTACCCCACCCGCTGTATTCTCCAGACGTTGCTCCCTCGGACTATCACTTGTTTCGATCAATGGCACACGGCTTGGCTGACCAGCACTTCCGATCTTATGAAGAAGTAAAAAATTGAATCGATTCGTAGATCACTTCAAAAGATGACCAGTTTTTTCAACGCGGGATTCGTACGCTGCCGAAAGATAGAAGAAAGTAGTGGCCACCGATGGACAATACTTTGAATCATAAATGTATAACCAGTTTTTTACAATAAAGCCTCAAATTTCGGAAAAAAACGGCGGAAGCAAAGTTGTACACCTGTGTAAAATTTGTAAATTCAAATAAATAACATACCTACAAGCAACAGAAAAGAGATTTACACACAAAAAATTCAAATAAAGAACACAAAAGAAATAAATAATTAATTCACAACCAAAAAATTATAACCTTAATTTAATGAACTTATACACCCCGCGTATCCTTGGAATGAGTAAAAACAGTGTTCTACTACACTGTTGACCGTCACTATATAAACGGTAACCATCTACCATCAACTATCAGTCTCATTTTGACGTGGAGTGGTAACGTGCAAAAAAAACAACATGAAATTCTTGGTAAGATTATTTTATTTGTGTAAAAAGTTTTTATGCGGTGTTAGATTTTTTTTTTCGGTTCTATTTTTGAATTTAAACTTAACACCTCTTTTTTAATTGGGTCATATTTTTAAGAGATTCTTATTCCAAATTTCAATTTACTATTTTTAGTTTAATTCAACATATTTTAATAATCGCTTAATTCCTTACTTAAAGCATTTGATTTAATTTAACACCTTTTAAAAAAATAGGACGTATTCTCAAAACTTGTTATTTCTAATTAAATTGCACTATTTTTAGCTTCATTTAAATTAATACCTAATTACATTTCAATTTTTTTTATTATTTTCTTCCATAACGTAATACATTTTTTTAAACTCGATCAACATATTTTTCAAAACTACATTTTCCAAATTCAAATTTACTATTTTTAGTTTACCTTAAACCTAGTAAGTTTACCTAGTAACTTTTTATATTTGTCAACGATACTATATACCAATATTAAAACCTTAATCCAACGGTAACTGGTAACTGTCATTTCCAAACACTAAATTTAAGTGGAAAAGGAAATACAATCAGTGGCTAATACATCTAATTTAATACTTCACAACAAGTTTGTCAACTTAGTACTATAGCTATATAATTATAAAAGTAGAACAGATGTTTGTACATGTATTGTGACGAAATATACGTTTGTGAAAAGGATATGTGGATTCCATAATCCTATAATCAATATATATAAAGAAAACAAAGTCCTTTTGTGGGAAATTATAAATTTGTATACTTTTTTTACCGTTTTTATGCGTATTGTTACCATCGCTCGTGGACCTCTGCAATGTCAGAGGATAAGGATCGCTTCCTATGATCAACTCTTAAGGACTTTCTTCAAGCCTCGTTTGAAGAAGGACAAGTCATAGCGCTTGGGAAACAATGAAGAGGGGAGTTCTTTATTCTATAGTCTGAATCCCTTTCTATTTTCTTATTAAATTTATAAGTAAACTACTATACCAAATGCTTCATGCTGATATATTGTGCATATATATCTTCTTCATAAATCAACTCATTCATTTATTTACATAATCATTCATAATAGAAAAACTTTGTCAAAATCCGTCGCGTAGTTTTCAAAAGATAGCATACATAGACATAACAGTAATTTTATCTTTTACTATGTAAACCAATATAATAATCTATTAAAAGTATTTTTAGACAAAGTTGCGTGTAATTACTAGACTAAATTTAACAAATTAATTACATCCTGAATTACAGTAATAAATCAAGTTAAAGTTGTAATTAAAAATGTTTTACAAAACACTGGAATTTAATGAAATTTCGTTTTGGAATTAGGATTAGTATTCGTATTTTGGTAGACTGTTATTTTGTTGTAGGTATTATTTTATTACTGCATTTTACAGATTATTGCCCACCGTTGGGCACGGGTCTGGCTTATCAGAGACTTCATATAATATTATTTTTGAAGGATTTAATTCTTCTCTCATAAGCAGGTTTTCTTACGATAGGTAAACGGTCTATTAACATGTTTTTATACTTAAAATATGAAGTTTTTTTTAATACGGAACAATAAACAAAAAGTTTTAACTTCTAAATGTTTATTTTTCCATTATATTTTTTTTTCTATAATATTTGTAAAATTTCAAAATTGACTAGCCTACCCACTTTAAGACTTCGAGAAATGAATAAAAAAAAAGTCCTATACGTGGCAACCTCTCAATTTTTCTAACTGTTTGGTGGTACATAAATTTTGACCACTTAACATTAGATAGGCCATCCACCTCCTAAAATAGAAATATATCATTATTTCTAGTATATACGAGTCCAAAAAAATTACGTCTGAGTATCAATTATATTTAAAAATGATCTCAATCAAATTAACATTTAATTACGACCAGACGAAAACCAGTAATTTTAACAGACTATTAAATTTTTCAATTACGATTTGTTAATTGTGTAATAAAGACGACTTTTTGTACTAAAACCTGAAAATATTGCTTTAAATTGCAAAAATGTGTACAATAAATCGTATTGCGCAGAATTTTAAATTTAACATTGTTAAATTAATTTGCAACTTTACGTTCTGACATTGAAAAGGAACGGTAATCATTTACCATCAGATAGACCGTAAGTTACTTTATTTCATTAGAAACTGAAAAAAAAGAGAGGGCACTGAAAAAACATGGTGTATTTATTTATTTATAAAGGGCACTAACATGTTACACCCGAACATGCAATACAGGTATATTAAAAGACTTCCATATAAACTACCTTCTCAATGTAGTTCGCATAGTTGATAACAGTAATCACATCAGAAATGTATATATAATATTTTATATATACATTTCTTGTTAAAAATATAAATATAAAAATATAATTGTTAATAATATTTTGTTAATAATGTCTGTTTTTATGTTCCTAATCTAAATTAAATACATTGCAATCCGATTTTCATATACTTTCACTGGCTTAGGATAATATCTACTTTTCTAATGGCTTTTGTGAATCAGACGAAGTAGCTCAGGCCAACCAGTACAACATAATACTGAGTGTTTTTATTGTATTAGCAGGTAAACAAGCAAACGGCCCTCCTGATGATTAGTGGTTATCATTGTCAATGAGCGTTATAAATCGCAATTTTAAAAGACCTGTTTAAATCAACTATGTAATGATATTGGCCCCGTAAATATATAAAACAATGAAATTATCATAATAGAACATTATCAAGAAAACAATAGGTTACGAAATTTCCTATTGTGGTAGAAATATTCCACGCAATCCATATTGTTGATAAAACCTTCGAAAATACTTAGAATGAAGGAGATACTTTTTTATATATAAGTATATTTTATACTAAAGTATATTTTGTCTACGTTAAAAGGGAAGAATGTTTTACCAGTTTTTACCTTAACTAAGAATATATGACCTATGCCTTAAATAAACGTAGCTTCCTAGTAAAATAATTTTCGAAATCGGTTCAGTAGGTACCTACATCAAATAACAAACTCTTTAGCTTTATATGTTAGTAGTTCCTGAGATTAGCGTTCAAACAAACAAACAAACTCTTCAGCATTATAATATTATAAGTATAGATAGATAGATAACACTATTTTTAAATGATGTAACCTTTAAACCTGCACACACATAATCATCAATATATTTAATATTGTCAATATATTGTGCCGTATATAATACATACATACAGGTATATTTTAAATATCATCAATACTTCTGCCAAAAATATTACATAAAATGTTAAATACCGTCCACTTAAAGGTAAGTGATCGTTAAGACCTCTTATTTGCAAGGATAAAAGTGTCTCAACAGAAAAGAATTTATCTGCAAGATAATCTTGAGGCTGACATAATCCTCCTGGCACACAGATTTAATTCTTAAGGAAAACAAAAATATAAAGGACTGTATTATTGAGGGTGCCTTCCATTTCATCTCGGGGGACAGGTTTTACCTTATACACAGTATTCTGTGGAAAGTACTCTATGGAATTACTTGGGATTCATGAAAACTTATGATATTTCCAAACTGGTCATAGAAGACGAAATTAATAAGATTATATTCCAAAATAAACGCCTAAATTACTCCCTATTATATAAGCTTTCTAAAAGACATGTCAATAGCGTCAGACATTTCAAGGATTAGCTGGAACAAAAGACAAAAAATAAAAAAAAACATTGGTGTAAATACCGTATATGCATGTAGTAAAAAGCGATTAATTCAATATTATTAACAACACTCTAAATTCAGAGACTAAAAATATATAAAAAAAATTAAGGATTCAGAAAAAAAGATAAGTAGATTTAAAATGTTCTTTAGCCATTTACGGCACCTGTACCAACCCATTACTGCCCACTGTTGGGCTCAAGTCTCCTCAGAAGAGGGATTAGGCATAGTCCACCACGCTTGCCCAGTGCGGATTGGGGACTTCACATATCTTCAAAGGATTTATAGAACCCTTTTCCGACATGCAGGTTTCCTCACGGCACACCTAGTAAAAATTGTTTCCAAATAGATGAGATCTACGACCAATAGAAACACCGTAGACCTCCTTATATCGTAGAAGCCCATGAGCGACGGTTAGTCCATATACGGGGAAAGAAAAACACACAATCCCCAGATCCCTGACTGACTGTCTTCTATATACGCAGGTTACAAATAAGAAAGGTGTTGTATTATTCCCGCCATAGCCTTATTAGATGCGGGATGTTTGTAAGCAGACCTCTTTCGGATGAAATTGCTTCTATTAGCCGACTAAATTATATAGACTTTATTAACCCTGTCAAATTGTGTTCTAAAATAATTTCAGGTGTTTTGGGCTTGTTTTTGAGTTTGTTTAGAAGAGGTATACTTACTTTTATTAGTGTTTTAGGTATTGTTACTGTCTGCTGCTATGATTGGATGTCCTCAGTTGAGGCATTATAATTTTAGGGAATGGTATTTTTTATACATTAGAATATAATATTGTAATTACAAATTAGGATTAAGCGATTCAAGTTACAAACTAGATTTGAACCCGTGTTCTCCAAAAGTTTTCTCAGCCTTCATGACCTCTTACCGCCTTTGTTCATGCCTAACCGTTGGCCTTAATTCCTTCACAGATGGTCGCAGTCCTTGTCATCAGCGCGGTGTACGCTGATGAGGAGAAGAAAACCGAGAAGCGTGGCGTTGCTGGTCTTGGCTACGGTGGCCTAGGATATGGCGGCCACGGCCTCGGCTACGACGGTCTCGGCTACGGCGGCTTGACTGGATACAATGGACTTGGATACAGCGGCGGATGTAAGTACAAGCGACATACAACCTTATTCTATAGGCTGGATAGGCGATATTTTACTGTGAAAATTTTCGTCACCCAAACTCTCGGTTTTCGACTTTATTTCCTAAGCTTTACAGGTTATATTTCTTTAAATTCTTTCTTAAATGATCATTGCATTCGTACAATAGGAGATTGTTTGCGATCCGTTTCTCGCAGATAATAATATTCACATTTACACCAGCTATTGTCATAGCGTTTACTACGTCTTCGGTATCGCTTGAATTATCATTTATATTTTAAATTGCTTTCTGAGTTTATTTTTGTAACTTTTTCACTGTTTAGTTGCAATAACCTTGTTAATTCTTATTCATAGTAAACTTTTCTTTAAATTGCAGTAATTTAATTCTATATCATCTATCCACTCAACTGGGATCGGCAACCAAATTGGTTTGTTTATTTTTGACAAGTCTGTGGCAAGAGCCAAAATTGAGCACAGTTCTAAAATTTGTTTTGTTTACATTTTTTAATCGTCTCATATTTTACGGAGAAGATAAATTTTCGCTGAAAATGCAATACAGCGTCATTCAGTAATAAAGATTTACAAAAATATAAGGTTTAATTAAAAATCAAAATTAAAAATTATTGAAAAAAAATGTTTTTAAAAAGGGGCTCAAACAGGGTATTGATTCCGAACAAAGTCACCTGTTTCGCCATCTAGCGCATAGTGACGTTCCCAGTTGAGTGGCTATGATATGATACTTCTGCTAAGGATTTTAGTTACTTCCTAACATATAGTTTCTAAAATAACTTCACTAATAGTTGCTTTAGAAAACATCACTTCACCAGTCTTCTTTTTAATTAAATTCGTATTTATATTTGGTATTTTTGATTGCGTTATGTTAATTTTAGTTCATTATATTTCGTTCTAAGTGATATTAATCACTAGTGCATTCCTCTGTTATCTTCAATCTAAATTGCTTTATAATGTCTATAATTGAAGGGCCTTTTAATTAACTTCCGAATAATGGATTATCTCTTTAGTGGAATAGATTTTTTAGTTTTTAATTGGATTTTTAAAAAGTAATTCATATTTTAGCTTTCTTATTTTTATTGTATTACAAAGTGCATGAGTTAACGGGCTACCGGATGATTAGTGGTCTTCGTCTGTTAAAGATCTTTGCCACTTTTCATATTCCCGTTAGTTATATTAATTTGCTATTTAAATTCAACGAAATAAAAAACTTGAGAGGTGTCAAGGGAGACCCGAATGGAACGAAGTTCCTTTCGATTAATTAGTGAGGGAATTGTAATAAAATTTTATTAAATTTAAATAAAATATTTTGATCACAGTGCTATCTAGCATTAATCATATAAAACAAATTAAGGAATTGTTTTAAAAGATTTTAATTACAGCGCCATCTAGCGATAATCATCTAAAACAAAAAAAGTGTCGTGACAACTTTTTCATAAGAATTTCCGTCTAGCCCCCTTTCGATACCGCGCGATAAGGAACTTCGTTCCAAAAACAATATTGAGCTCAAAATTTCCCCCCAATCCTCATTCAAAATAAATACACTGAGAACTCAACTTATCACAACTCCGAATAAAATCAGCAAAACCAACAATCGACTTTTTTAAATACATCAAACGAGTTATATCTAAATTCTACTCGCCGATGTAGCTTCCACAAGTCCAACTTTAAATTGACCGAAAGCTTTTAAGGTCCGACTTTCGTGACAGGAATTTTAAGCTCAAAGTTCGTATTCGACAAACGGATCGTGGCTTCCTGGTATTTTAACGGTCTGTGGGTTTAATCGATTGAGGGTAGTTAAGTCACATATATTTCAGGATAAAAGTTCGGATATATTTCCTAGTGGCAGTGAAGAGTCTGTATTGCCAGCTAGTTATATCTAGATGCCAAATAAGATAGATAATATCGCTGCCCCCACCGAATAGTATCGTAATCGACTATTACTATAGAAGTGTCTTTATTGGGAATTATTGTACTGGACGGTCGGATACACCTTGTGAATTTTTTTTATAATATTCGTACGAGTACTTTTCGAGATAATGATTTTGTAATGACTATACCTGTACTGTTCGCTTAAAAATAAAAACACAGTTTTATGACGAATATCATCATAATAGGCAAATTCTAACTTTAAAGTATCACACCTTCTACAGGAAACTGTTATTACAATCTTATTCGGGTACGGCTTATAAATTATTATTATATGTAAACCTGGTAAGAAGTTATAAGCCAAAAATCGTTCTTTATTTTTCCTGTAAAATTTTGATTTATTCGGTGGGGGCGGCGATATGGGAAAAGATGGTCTGTGTGTTGCAATGGTTAAAAGCAGTGAAGGATCGGCAGTTGTTAGGAGAAGTGTATGTCCAGTAGTCTGTTTCTGGTTTCTGTTGTCATGAGAAAGCATTGTGAGAACCACATCGTGATAGAATAGGAATAGAAAAAGAAAGAAAAATAGAAGTAGAAGTAATTATAAGATAGAAAAGTAAATTGAATCTAGAATTTAGCTATGGTAGATAGTAATACAGATTTCAGAAATATACTGATGATACATTTTGGAAAAGTAAAAGAATGACGAAACTTAAAGAACAATAAAACTGTACCACTTATTCTCTGAATACATTCCTGGAATCTCTAAAGAATTGAAAGAAACATTTCCATTCGACAAACAGACAATATAAATTAATTTTAGTGCAGCAATAAAATAACAGTTAAATGCACCTCCTCTAGGGAGAGACGTTTGTAGAGATTAATAGAAGAACACAGTGGTCTCCTCGTTACGAGATAAATACAAAAACAGTAAAGAAACATTACTTTTATGCCCAAGAAGCAAACAAGAAAGGGGGAAGACACATTTTTTTGCTCTTAAATCTACCCGCAGCACCCAGTCTTCTCTTAACCATGATGTTAGAAAATTCGACGAAAACGACATTTTGTTAAAAATTTTTTGATAATCTAAGGTTTGTTAACAAGTCTTTATTTCCAATAACCTTTGTATTAGCATATTATAACAAAGCAAACCATTGTTGGTGAAATAAAATTGATTTGGATATGCAAGAATTAAACTGTTTGCACACAAATTTTGTATTTATATAAATAATACAGAACTTGTCTGAGTATGAAACAGACATTATGTTACATTACTTTTCAAGGAAAACTCCCAACTCGAAATTACCATCCTTCTATACCGTTCATCCCTATATTCCGTTTCTAATGCTCATTATCTCGCACCTTTGTGCAGTAACCTAGATATCCCGGAAACAGTAAAATATACTCTATCTTAAGGAAATAAGAGTCACATTCCGCTATAAAGAGTTTCCATCATTCACTATCCTGCTAAGTTGTTTGTTTTGACCTTTCTGAGGATTCTTAGAGGTTATTAAGACACACTTACGGGTTCTTTATCTACTTCTGAATAGTTTGGGAAATGTATTAGAATGTGTTGATTATTTATTTTCCTCTTATTTTGTTTTATTATGACAGTTTAGCTGCTGAATATATACGTAGAAAAAATACAAAAAAACTTGAGTGGTGTCATGGGAAACCCGAATAGAACGAAATTCCTTTCGATTAAAAGATATATTATATATTTTTTTCCTAACGTAACGCGCGATAAAGAACGTGTTTTAAAAGATTTTGATCACAGCGCCATCTAGCGAAAATCTAAAACAAAAAAGTGTCGTGAAAAATTTTCTTAAGATTTTTTTCCGTCTAACCCCCTTTCGATAACGCGCGATAAGGAACTTCGTTCCAACTTATATGTATATCTTAGATATGTGGATTTATAAATCTGACTTTAGATTGCATTTAAAATAAAATTAAATGTTTCTTAAATATAGAAATCACTTGGTGTTTGTCGGTTAGAGATGAATAATATCATAAAACTATTTATCCGAAATGTGTCGTGTAATAGTTCGTATAACTAATAAATGACAAGCTTTTAATATCCTGGATATCGTATAGCAGTAGAAAGTTAGCTAATACAAGTAAAACGAACCTTAACAGAACAGGTCTATCTTGCACAAGAGTTAATCATCAGATCAGCGCCATTTTGTCCCATTATTGCATTGTCACGCGATATATATGCGTGCAAAACGTCAGCTCGATCAGAAACCGAGAAATTTATCAAATTAAGCTTGCAAGATTCCCGAACTTACATAGTTACATCCAGTGTAAGTTAATATAAAGCTTGTAAAATTTCCTTAAAGTCTCTTTACTTTCCCAACTTAATAAATTTAATAACCTTAATAAAACAAATTACCTGTTTCCTGTTATTGTGTAGATAACAATATATTTGTCAAAGGTTCCACGTGATATAGCATAAAGGCTATTGTGAGACAATGGAGTCCTTGAGACATGGAAAGATACGGTTGATAGAAGACAACCTCAAATGAGGAAGGTTTATTATTGTCTTAAATTATGGAAGTATATTTTTAAATACAATCTTAAATATCATGTAAAAGAGCCAAAATAAGTAAAAATCCCTGATAAATGTGAAAGTAACTCTGTCTGTTACGCTTTTCTGCTCTCAACCGATTTTGATGAAATTTGGCATAGACAATCTTTAGACCTTGAGAAACAACATAGGCTACCTCTTAATTGAAAGTGACGCAGACGAAGTTGTAGTAATGAATAAAATAAAAATACATAGGTACACACTTTTACCCATTACAAGTAATGATCCCCGCACAAGGTCAGACCTGTATCGCGGGAGACCGAGCCATGTTAAAACATTTCATGAAGATTATGGAATAGTCGGGAGACACAAAATTAAAGACTAAATTGAAATTAGGTAAAGCATTATGTTACAGGTGCCCAGCAGTGGGCAATAGTAGGTTTAGGTCATACAAGAATCATCAAAATCAGTTCAACTAGAAGAGAAATACAATTAAACCTGTACCAACCCATTACTGCCCACTGTTGGACTCAGGTCTTCACAGAAGAGTGATTAGGCACAGTCCACCACGCTTGCCCAGTGCGGATTGGGGACTTCACATATCTTCAAACCCTTTTCAGACATGCAGGTTTCCTCGCGATGTTTTCCTTCACCGTTTTTAGCCAGTGGTGTTGTGAAAAATTGCACATAAATCTTTTTCACATTTAGATTTAGAGGTACAAGCCGGCCAGATTTGAACCCGCGACCTCCCGTTTGGAAGGACGCGCTTCGACCACTCGGCCACGCACACAGCAAAACTTGAAATGTTGTCCGTCAATAATTAACAATTTAAACACAGGTCCAAAAGTACCTACTTGTTCAATTTTAACTCGACCCCACACAAGAATCATCTAAATCGGTACAGTCAAACCAAAGTGAGAACAAATATAAATGAAAAAAAAAAACAGAATAGAATACCTCCTCCTTTTTGGAAGTCGGTCAAAAACCACTGACCTTCATTATGTAACGAGAAACAAAATACCAAATATTATTTAATAGAAATCAGTCATGCGTTTAATTATTCGTCACTTTTTATATGCGACCTTTACATTGCTGGTTCGATTGAGCATTCGTCACGCACGTCTGATTCTGACCAGCGATGAACAAAAAATGTTGTAGAATTTTAGTGATCGTAAAAAAGGGTGCATTTTTAGGTACTTATGACTCATTTGGTGACAATCATTCATCTTCAAAGGAAAACTATGATTAATTATGATTTTAATCAGAACATGAGTCCATTCCAAATTTTATACGTCTCGCACTTCTAAAATCAAAAATATTGACAATGTTTCAAAAAGTAGTGAAAATTCCAACAATATTACAGATAAAATCCAAACAATTGACTACGAATACCACGAATAGTATTTCGTGTGTCACAGACCAAAAAATTTAAGATAAACAAGATTTTTTTTCTTTTTAATTATTATATTAACTGATCAAAGATATTGTTACAGACTACCCCACCAGTAAGGTAGCGTACTCAACAGCGCACACCGGTCTCGGATACGGCGGCTACGGCGGATACGGAGGATACGGTGGATACGGCGGATACGGCGGATACTCCGGCCTTGGCGGATATGGGCTCGGTAAGTTAACTGATTTATTTATGTAGCATAAATTATGTACTGTATTCGGAGGTTATATATTTTTTTTGTTCGAAAGAACATCGATAGTCATTGGTGGTTTTTGTTGAAAATGTTGTCCAGATTATTATAAGAACTTGCAATCGAGATCCTTTAATAGAAAATTTAATTAAAATGATCTACACCACCCGGCAACAAATGGCTACCTAAAACAATTAAAGAATCATACCAAAAAGTTCATGAAAGTAAGAAATACAAAGTTGCAAGAACTAAAATCTTTCGGAACTAAAAATTATTTCCAAAAGAATTACCATGAACTACCTCTAGACCAAATTTGGTTCAAAAAAATTAAATAAATTTCTCTTTCAGGTTATGGACACGGTTACCCAGCTGTCAGCTACGCTAACCAAGTCGGATACGGCGGCTACGGAGGATACGGAGGTTACGGAGGCTACGGAGGATACGGCGGACTTGGAGGTTACTACGGTCACCACTAAGCTTTACATTGCCAAATCCTTTGCGTCACAGAACGCTTGCTATTCCATCTTATAAAACCTTTTATGTATAAAATTGTACTGTCTATTTTTTTACCTACTCTGTGATTATTTTTTTTGTAAATATATTAATAAAGTATTTATATAAAATTTTGCTTTTTTCTGGTTTCTCCAAGAACTAATCTGACCCCATCAGTTATTTTTAGACACGTAACTAAGACTATAATAATTAAGAACCTACCTCAAATTATTTCTCAAATAATTTTATACAATCCTTAAAAACATATGCGGGGACCAATGAAATAGTGTAAGATACTGTAATGTTGTTTGAGATAAATAAATTATTCTTATTCTGTCTCTATCCATTTATTAGCTTATTTTTTACATTATATTTTTAAAAAAAACATTACAAAAAAATAAATTTAAAAATACAATATAAAAAACAGAGGGCCACTGCAGGCGGAGTCTACGACCCAAGCCATCAGTGGTCAGGGCTCAAGAGAGAGGAACCTCCTCACAATACGCGCCGTGTCAAGAACGACCGCCTTCTGAATCAGGCCCTTTACCCAGCCGGGGAGCGAAAGTTTCTCTAGATGACGGTCGAAGCTTTTCGCTATTAGACCGTGCACAGATACAACGATCGGAACAATGATGGTCGATTCAACACGCCACATGTCGGTCACCTCGTGGGCCAGGTCCAAATATTTTAGCAGTTTTTCTTTTTCTGCCTTCACAAGGTTCTCGTCATGTGGAATGGTGACATCGATCAACACTGCCCGATGCGCATCCCGATCTATTATCACTATGTCAGGCTTATTAGCAGCAATAGTCCTGTCAGTGATAATAGATCGGTCCCAGTAGAGCGTTACATGACCATTATCGAGAACCGGCTGAGGCCAATACTGGTAATAAGGTACGGCGGCTTCAACAAGGTCGTATTTCAGAGCAAGTTGCTGATGAATGATCTTAGCTACTTGGTTATGTCTGTGCAAGTACTCGCCGTTAGCAAGACGGGAACAACCGGAAACGATATGTCTAATAGACTCTCCCGGACGGTGACATGCCCGACAAATGTCGACCGTCCCATCCTTTAGAATATATTTGCGGTAGTTGTTCGTCATGATAACTTCGTCCATAATTGCTAAGACAAAACCTTCAGTCTCTCCGAAGAGGTTACTGTATCGTAGCCAAGCCACGGAGGCTAACTGATCTACATCAGGACCCGTAAGGGCCCGGTAGAATCGACCGTGTAGTTCCTTGCTCTTCCATACGTCCGTGCGATCCGCCACACTCATCACCTTCGGCGCTCGCCAATTCCCGTTCGCTAAGGATAGCGGAGTGAGTCCTTTATCGACTGCTGCTACATCACGGTACATACCCACATTCACCTTTTGGAAATATTCCCGAAGGTTGTATATCTCTCGGTTGTGCAGATCCTTGGCATTTAACATGCCACGACCCCCACACTTCCGAGGTATATACAGCCTCATAACAGATGAGCGTGGATGGTGCATCCTGTATGCCGTCAACAGTCGCCGAACTTTTCTATCCAGGGCATCCAGTTCTGATTGCGTCCACTTTAGAATGCCAAAGGAGTACGTCAGTACAGGCATGACCCAACCATTGAAGGCTCGGATCTTGTTTCCGCCAGACAAGAGGCTTTTCAAAACCTTTATCAGGCGGCCGAAGAACCGATCCCTCACCGATTGCTTCATATCTGCATCGACGATACTCAAAGCTTCGAACATTCCAAGGTATTTGTAGGTTTCCGACTCAGACAGAGATCTAAGCACCTCACTCTGGCTAAGTTGCAAACTCTCAGAGTTTACAACTTTACCTCTCTGTATATCTATGACCGCACACTTATCTACTCCAAACTCCATTCCAATAGCTTTACTAAAATTGTCGGTTATTTTGAGTAAAGATATTAAGTCTGGTTTTTTAGTAGCAAATAATTTGAGATCATCCATGTACAAGAGATGTGAAATGGGCTCACCCCCTCTCTTGAGTCGGTAGCCTAGCGTTGAATCTCCAAGTAATGTACTTAGAGGATTAAGCGCCAGACAGAACCACAAAGGACTCAGACTGTCACCCTGGAAGATACCCCGCCTTATCCTTATCAAGCTCGGGGAGGCCGGAGAGCCAACATGTCCTGGTTGACGAAGAAACGTAGACCACTGACCCATGCATGAACTAAGAAAGGAGCGTAGCGTGGAATGTACTTTATAAAGCTCTAAAACTCTCATTAGCCATGAATGGGGCACCGAATCGTACGCTTTCTTATAGTCAATCCAAGCCATATGGACTCCCTTTCTGCCTCGACGAACTTGTTGCGTAATGGCCATGTCTATGAGGAGCAAATCCTTAGTACCTCGGGATCCTACCTTACACCCATTCTGAGAAGGTGACATTATGTCATTTGCCGAAATATGTATTTGAATTTTTTTTTCTCAGAATGGATGTAAGTAGCTTATAGATAGTTGGTAAGCAAGTAATTGGCCTATAGTTTTTAGGGTCCGAGGTATTGCCAGATTTGTATATCAGGTGAGTGACTCCTGAAGTCATGAAATCTGGGAGAGTTCCCGATTCAAGGGCCTGCTGAAACTGAGCAGCCATGCGCCCGTGTGAGTTACGTATCCATTTCAGCCAGTAGCTGTGCAGCCCATCCGGTCCCGGACTTTTCCAGTTCGGGGCCGAACGTACCGCACAAGCTACATCAATCGGCGTTATGGATACGGTGTTCATATCCTTGATAGGCTCACACGCGCGCACGACCGCCTCCGTCCACACTCCCTCGGAGTGACCGATGGGTACCGACCAAATATTTTGCCAAAATGAAGTCATTACGTTTTCATCAACTGGTGGGTGTCCATCGGTCACTCTTCCTCGAGATGCCTCCCAATCTCTGTAGACACTCTTCTGATTACTCTGGAAGACTCTATTCAAGCGGTACCGCTCCGATCTTATTCGGTACCGACGAATACGGTTCGCCCATGCGCAAACTTTTTGCTTCCAGTAGTCAACACGCTCGACAACACATTCCATGTAATTGTTCCTGCTGATACCGGTGTCAGCAAAGGCTCGGTCAACAAATCGCATGACACGTGGGCGCGTGTTGCCAGACTGGAAGCAAATGAGCTTCGCTATAAGGGTCCTGGCTGCATCTATGCGACTCTCGATTCTGCACTGCCACTGCGGCTTACCATCATGTCGGCGGTATGTCTGGTTCGGGATTGGAAATTTTACCCCTGCCACGCGACAGACAGCAACCGCACCGCAGTACAGAATCGAGTGGGTGTCGACAAGGTCTTCAGTCGACTCGAAATAAGGTTTTAATATGCAGTCCAGGGCCAATACTAGCGAAACATTGCGTTTACACATGGGCAACCGCGGTAAACGTGGCCGCGAGCATGGCGGGACAAACCTGAATTCTTGTATAGAGTCCTCCAGAGCACTCCTCAAACGCTCATCGTCCTGGATACTAGCACATGCCTGCACCTGAAGTTCCTCCGTTGGTGGTATAACTTGGGTGACGGTGACATTTACCACAGGTGTTGGTTGTGGTTCAGGAGGAGCAGGCAGTGCTTCGTTGCGCAATCGGTCAAGTACAGACTCATCCAACAACTTTAGTCGCTGAATGGCCCGCACCTGATCCGCTAACCGTTGCACCGTGACGTCGACAGTTGGGCACAAGACCTGAAACAGAGGCACCATTCTTGAACGGTACGCAGTGAGGTTAGTTCCTCCCTCCGTAGCCCTGTAGTACGCCCGCATGACATTTGTATTTAACTCTTGGGTCCATCTCATGCGTTGGCGCACTGCACCACTGGTAGCGGGGGCCGTAGACGAGCCACGTTGGCGCGTTGACCCCAAGCCGACCGGTGGGCGGCCCCGGCGTGCAGGGGCCGCCCGTTCTTATTCTTATTCTTATATTTTAAGAACCTGTTTATCAAGGTGCAGCTCGACAACGAACCCTAACACGAATGGTTTATCTTATTTAGCAAAAGAGTTCCTATGACCACCTTCCGAATCATATCAGCGCCATTTTGTCATATTATTGCATTATCACGCGATATACATCTGCATACAAAATGTCAGCTCAATCGGAGACCGGTTTGTAAAGTTTGTAGAGTTTTGCTTGCAAGATTCCATCTGAAGTTACATCTACATCCAGTGCAAGTTAATATCTTCATCTTCATCCTCGCACTTCCCTACTTTATGTAGGGTCGGCTCTCCTAATCCTGTGGCGCCAGGATTCACTATCCTGGGTTATCGGGTCAGGCAATTTTTCTTCGTCCAAAAGTTTTGTTATGCTAGTCCACCACGTAGCTAGCGGGCGTCCTCTTCCCCTCTTGTGCTCAGGAAGGCGCAATGCTTTCTTGACGACGTGTTCGCCATCTCTTCGCATTACGTGGCCATACCATCTGAGTCTGCTCTCCTTTAGTTTGTCTGATATAGAGGCCACCTTTAAAGAACCACGCACGTGCAAGTTTCGCACCTTATCCAGCTTGGTTACCCCTCCAGACCATCTCAACATTTTAAGTTCATGTTAATATAAAGTTTGTAAAAAAATCTGCTTTACTTTCTTTAAAAAGGGTTTCAAAAATATCCGTATATAACATTATGCGGTAACACGAGAAACATCGAGTATGACATATTAGCATAGATGAATTATTTAAGCAATGCAAAACAAGATGTTGACGCTCACTGAAAAAAATGTTTTATTCAAGAATTTGAGTCGACCATTAAGACTTAGAAGAGATATGTCAAAAACTGTACTTTTTAAAGCTTTAATCCAACTTGCACTGGATGTAACTATGTGTGTGTATGTTTGTGTGCAATCATTGTATTTGACCAGCTTCCCTGTTTCCGATTGAGCTGACATTTTGCACGCCTATGTGTGGGGACGGGGCGACGGGAAAGCCGAGACGCCGAGCGCGTAACGCGTCGCACCGTCCCTCTAACTGCTCATCTTACTGATAAAAACACAGCATGACACAGACAAGCTAAATATTACAATCTTTCTCAATTATTTTTCACGAATCTACCGCATTTCCTTTCACTAGCCAGTGTTATTTCATCGTTTCATTTCTCAGTCTTCGTCAAGAGTTCCAATAACTTTGTCCCGAAAAAAATAAGGATTGGTAATATTGATTTTGCAAACGAGTTAAAGTTCAAAAGTCGTGTCTTATTACGTTGTTTTTCGGAGTAAATTTAAGAGGCTTCACTTTGAAGAAGTTTGTTAAGTATAAGATCTTCAGTTCCTTTGTTTTTGTCCGTTGAAAATGAAGTTAATGCTGCGTGGGCTGACTTCCGAGGTTTATTTTTAATGTCACGTAGGCTGGTGTACAGGTCAAATGATCGTAAGTGATTGTAGCTTCAACAATGTGGAAAACATTACGAGGAAAATGAAATCCTGCATATTCGAAAAGGGTTCTAAAATCCTTTGCGATGTGATGTGAAGTTCCCAAACTGCATTGGGCAAGTGTGGTGGACTATGCCTAATCCCTCTTCTGAAGAGATCTGAGTCCAGCAGTGGGCAGCAATGAGTTTTTACAGTTAAACAAACACAGTAAATGGTGGTACCCACCTGCCATGTTAAGCGGTCACCGTCGCATGAACCACTGCAATGCCAGGGCAAAGAGGGGCCGTTATCTATCACCAAAAAAGGTAAAGGTACTTCAAAACTTAAGTTTCCTTTGTTAGTTAGCAAAGATTATTTTCAGTTTACTGTTTTTTTTATTGGAATCATAAAAATACAGGGTGTTGATTTTTGCCGATTTTATTGTTTTAATTTTCAGACAAACCAAACTATTAACGAAAAATCTGTGAATGCAGTATTATTAAACATCAAAAATAAAATGATGTTTCGTTTTAGCAAAACAACGTAACTCCAATATTTAAGGTACTTCCCGTTCATGTCGCAGTCTTGGGACACCCTGTATATATTATGTATGCATTAGTATATGTTGACATGTGGCTTCTATGCTTCTGAAGGAAGTTCATTAGCAAATTGACAGTCAAAGGGAAGATGACATGCATCATATTAATTAAAGTAATTACCTCATAGCAATGTTACATGTTAAGGTATCATTTCGAAGATTGCTTCTCAGGCCAAAATATATCAACAAACTATACAATATAACAATTTCGGCTAAAAGAGTGTTGACTAACGACCTCTAGTGATCTCGCGCACCCCACACCTCCGCCACACCCATCAGCTGTCGAAAAACCATCATTTTGCAAGAATTTTAGATATTTTTAAGTTGCGATTACTAAGGCATTAAGCCATATTCTTTGGTAATAATATTTATACTGGTGGTATATAACCATCAGCTACCATGACCTTCAATATGAACTCACTAAAAAATCACCCTGTATATTCAAACAGAGAGTCCTAGGACGAATTTTGCTTCAATCAATAAACTGTTGTGTGCTGACTTGTCCTTCTTCAAACGAGGCTTGAAGAAAGCCCTTAAAGGTAAGTCGTAGGTAGTGGCCCCGCAGTGTCTTCTGACATTGCAGAGGTCCATGAGTATGAGCGACGGTAACAACTCACGATCAGGTGGCCCGTTGGCTCGTCTGCTTACATAGCAATAGTAATATATTAAGAAAAAACTAGCTAGATATACAAGCTTTTAAGATCCTGAATTTCATGTAGTCAAACGAGCCCAAACACGACAGGTCCATCTTATTTAATACATGAGTTCCTATGTCCACCTTCCGAATCCATCGTTCAGCGCCATTTTGTCAAATTATTGCATTTTCACGCGATATACATCTGCGTGCAAAATATCAATCAGAAACCGGGAAGTTTCACAAATTTAGCTTGCAAGATTCCACCAGAACTTACACATACTTAGTTACATCCAGTGCAAGTTAATATAAAGCTTGTAAAATCGTAGTCTGTGACATCAGAAGTCTAATTTAATGAACAATATTATTGATTCAATAATCATGCGAGTAATTGCGCTGTGTCGTAAATCAAATAACATGTATTTGACTTGTCTAAATATTAGTTTACTAGACATTGTAATTAGTGGTGATAGGTTTTCAGACCAAATAAATATTATTGAGTGTGATTAGGTACATACAAGTAAGTTGTGGTGGCCGAGTGGTTGAAGCGTGTCCTTCCGAACGGGAGGTCGCGGGTTCAAATCCGGCTTGTACCTCTAAATCTAAAGGTAAAAAGATTTATGTGCAATTTTTCACAACACCACTGGCTAAAAACGGTGAAGGCAAACATCGTGAGGAAACCTGCATGTCGGAAAAGGGTTCTAAAAATACTTTGAAGATAGGTGAAGTCCCCAACCCGCATTGGGCAAGCGTGGTGGACTATAACCTAAACTCTGGTAGAGTACCAGCATATATACTTAAGATGTATAGCTAGTAAATAGTGTATGAAGTGAAGACACGCTTCTGGTATTAATCACACCACGGCCGCCGACTTAATTAGATTCAGTTCCATTCACTTCGGGATATTCTCGTGCAAATCGAACGTTTTCATGCTGTATGGAACTAGTAAAATGTATTTTTATTGTTATTCAGGCGACATCTAGCGATAATAGATGGTAAATGAGCGACAGTAACCGCTTACGATCAGCTGAGCCGTCGTCGAAAAAAATGGTTGCAATATACAGGAGGTGTGGGATGCGCCAGATCACTAGAGGTCGTCAACACAATCAACACATCAAAAATATACAGTGAAGTATTGTATAAAAGACGGTCTTATCACTAAGAGGAATTTATTTCAGACTAGCTTTTGCCCGCGACTTCGTTCGCGTGGACTTCAGGTTCGTCCCGTCTAGCCCGTCTAGTTCGCGACGTCTATAATATCAGAATAACACATAGGCTACAATTTTTGAAGTTACTAATGTGAGGTCGTAAAAATTCGCGACGTCTATAATATAGTACTATTATACCGCAATTTTTTTTTTGTCCTTAGAAACGTCAAAAATTGTAGCCTATGTGTTATTCTGATGTATAAGCTATATTGTGGTTTCATTCAAATCCATTCAGTAGTTTTTACGTGAAAGAGTAACAAACATCCATACAAACTTTCGCCTTTATAATATATATTAGATAATCGTCCGATGGAATACGAAAAGTGAAAAAGAAACACAATTTTCCTACATTACAAATCAACAGATATCCTTATTTATTTAATTCAATCCGTTCTGTTTTCAAAATATAAAGTACCAAATCTCAGAGCCTATTTACCAAAGTCCAAAAATTTCATCACCTTTTACAACATAATCCTGGTTCTCTCTCGCACAAAGACCTCAAATTTCATTGAAGTCGTTTTCCTAACTACGGACGCGTTCTTGAGACAGTGGATAGATTCACTAGAGATAACTGAAGTCTTAACTTTTAATCAGTTTTCATAAATTTTAACCCTATACTTAATTTTAAAATCCAGTTTTCTTAAATACATGACTTAGTAGGTAAAGAATATCGTATTGTATCTGGCCTCAGTCGAGGTTCGGACACGGAGTTAGAGCGGTTGGAGTTTATAGTGCGGGTCAACTCCCACATATCCCACTCGACCTACAATTAAAAATAAAGTAAATTCAAAGGAATGAGCTTCATTTTTTGGTGTTTGTGTTATGACTTGTCCTTCTTCAAACGAGGCTTGAAGAGAGTCCTTAAGAGTAGGTAATTGGTCGCACTATATACAAAGTAGCTGCATTATAAAAAAATCATCTAAATCAAATTATCCTGTAGGTAAATCAAAAAGTACCCGAACCTAAAAATAATTGTAGTGACCCCACGATAACCTACAGCTTCCATTCATAAGATCATCCATCATCATCCTCATCAGCCTATAGACGTCCACTGCTGGACAAGGCCTCCCCCAAACCTCGCCACATCGACCGGTTCTGCGCCATCTGCATCCAGTGACCTCCCGCGATCTTGACCAGATCGTCGGTTCATCTTGTGGGGGGTCTACCAACATTGCGCCTACCGGTTCGTGTCCGCCACTCCAGAACTTTTCGGCCCTATCGGCCATCCGTTCTTCGCACAATGTGTCCTGCCCATTGCCACTTCAAAGATGCAATTCTAATCGTTCCATCCAAACTAAAATTACGCGGGGACAAACAAAAATAATACTCTATACTACACTTCTAAGTTTTGACCTTTTCTTATGATGGTCAAAAAAGGTCAAGGAGATTTTGCCAAAAATAACAGCATGAAACTTTAATTTGGTGAAAAATCATATTAGTTTGTACTATAAAAGTGATAAAACAGTAAAAATAAGATCTCCTAATGAAATCCTATTTCGCTTCGATAGGATTAAGAATTATTTTAATGACATCCAATTTAAAATCGGATGAGCTATTCTGTAAATCTTGCAATTGACGATTGATTGTATTTTTTTTGTGTCTTTTTTATCGCAACATAGATAAACGAGCTTATGGTCCACCTGATAAGCAGTCACCGTCATATGCAAGTAATATATAACTTTTTTTTTTCACTTAACATGTATACGAGCCAACGGGCCACCTAATCGTGTTACCATCAGAGTTTAAAATACAACAATTTACAATTAATGAAAAAAAAAACAAATACAATTCGGTCAATCGCTATCTTTCACGGCATAACTACTGTTCGCTCAACAAAATTGTCATTCTCTAACCGTCATTGCTTTTACGCCATGACAACAGATTGCTATAGCAACAAAATTGCTATTCCTTCAATCGCTATCGCATTTACAGCTTAACAACTGCACGCTATAGCAACAAAATTGGTGTATTTCCATCGGCTTAATCGGGATGGCAGTATTTCAGACTTAGAAGGGAATAACCGAACGAACAATGGCGAAGCTATTCCGCCTAAAATGCTCTTTAAATAGAAACTAAACATTTGCATAAGTAAGGAGGTGAATTGGAGAGTTAGGTGCGTGTTGTAGTGTTAGCTATAATATAAAAATGAATCGCAAAATGTGTTGGTAAGCGCATAAGTCAACAACGCCTGGACCAATTTGATCCATTCTTTTTTTTAAATGTTCAACGATGGTTTTTACGACAAGAAAAAGTTGAGAAATTGTCGTTTAAATTAAATTGAATTTGACGCAGACGAAATTGCGCGGGCTAGTATACCTATTCCACAAAAAGTTTTGAGTAGTGTTATTGAGTGTCATCACTGTAGTGCTTAAAATTGATGACATAATTGTCACTGGACATGAGAAAAAAATATAAATTAAAAATAATTCCTGACAGCTGTGTCCTTAACCTGTTTAATTGAAATTCATATAGACAGGATGATAAAAAAATATTTTTATCAGCAACGAGCTTGGATTTTAATTTTCTCATAATTCATCATTACTTTATTAAATAAATTAAAAAAAGATTCTTAAAGGTGTTACTTTACGAAAACGACCATTTCTGTATTTTTTCACTTTTTTATTTTATTTCATAATCATAATACTATTATAAAGGCGAAAGTTTGTAAGTATGGATTTTTATTACTCTTTCACGTAAAAACTACTGAATGGATTTGAATGAAACTTTACCACAATATAGCTTATACATCAGAATAACACATAGGCTACAATTTTTGATAATAATCTAGACGGGACGAACCTGAAGTCCACGCGAACGAAGTCGCGGGCAAAAGCTAGTCAAGATATAGTTCGTAGTTTATAGCTTACACATTACCAGCCCCCTAATAAGCAATTGTTAGTTCTCGAATACCTTGTTTCTGGAGAGCAAGCATTTCATTAGAGAGGAACATTTATCCCGAAATGCGATCTCAGACGGTCCAGCGTCCAGCATCCACGCTAATTGTTTAATCCTTCAAATAATCCTACAATTAAATGTAATTTATTAATAGTCTTGAAAATTTATGTGTTTTATTATGAAGATTTAGAAATTAGTGTTTATTTTTGATGTTGTTCTAAAGAAGAAAGTAATCGACTATATTGTAATTTTTTAGACAAATGACTGATATGTGGTTACTGTCGTTCATTCATTCAACCTCTGCAATGTCAGGGGACACTGTAGGACAGCTACCTTTTTTTGGTATATAGGAAATCGCCGGATTCCCACCCGTGGGCCTGGATATGTGGGAGTTGAACCCAGCACTGGGTTATGTAGGTACGGCAGGGGCTATCCGAAGTCCACCAAGATGGGACCGCGTGTCAAACTAACCCAACCTAACTACTAACAACTTCCCGCGTTCCGATTGAGCTAAAATTTTGACGTTTGATTCGGAAGATGACCAGAGAATCTCCGGTACTGTAAACGTTAGAATAGATTACACAGGGCGTAAACAGAGCATTCCCAAAAACGAAGACTGATGGTAGTACTAGTAATGATAAGCTAAGAAATTGGTTCATTCAGACGATTTTTTTTTTTGAAAAAAGCTTAACATCCCAAGTATCACTAGTACCGGCCTTCGTTTTCGGGAGTGGTTTTCATACACCCTGTATAAATCGTTTGTCGACAGATTTGTCTACGTCGTAATAGATTCATCGTGTTTAGGTTCGTTTTTCTTGTTTTATCTTGTATTTTTTTTCTTTTTTGTGGGAGTTGAACCGCACTAAAACCTCCAACCGCTCACACTCTGCGTCTGAACCCCGGCTGAGCCCAGAAGCCAGCACGGGGTTTGGAGGGACGGCGCGACGCGTTACGCGCTCGGCACTCTTTCCCGTCGCTCCGTCCCCGGACGCCGAACCGGTAGCCGCCGGCGAATACGGCCACCGGCTCTCTCGGTCGGCTTTATCTTGTATTTAAAGTGTTTTAACCAATGTTTTTCTCAATTACTAAAATCGTGGTAAGAAACATACATATAATATTACTAGCTGACCCACGCAACTTCGTCTGCGTTACAAAGGGGTTCAAACAGTACTCGCAATGCCGTCACATATTCATTGCGTTTTATACCGTTACATATTCGATATTTTCATGCGGATCCCTAATTTTTTTGAAAATAAAATATAGCCTATAACCTTCCTCGATAAATGGACTTTCCAACAGTGAAAGAATTTTTGAAATCGGACCAGTAGATCCCGAGATTAGCGCGTTCAAACAAACAAACAAACTCTTCAGCTTTATAATATTAGTATAGATTATTCGTGTTAGATATACCATCCTATCTACCGGTTTACTGAGCAACTAATCGACTAGTCTCGCTGAATTAAGTTCAGTAATTGTAGTCTGTCTTTGACCACGTCTGGGCAGTGGGATCGATCGGCTGTCTGTTTCAAACTAAATTGCCTATATTGGACGTAATAGGATTAGGATGATTGGGCCTTTACTGTTGCTAGATGGAATTCCAGTTTTGGATTTTGTGAATTCGATTTTTTAGTGATTACGGGGAATGGAATTTAAATAAGCGTTAAGTAAGAAAGAATTCAGAGCATGTAATATTTAGAAGAACATTTCCCATTCTTCTTATTTATTTTTTGGAACGAAGTTCCTTATCGCACGTTGTGAAAGGGGGCTAGACGGAAAAAATCTTACGAAAAAGTTGTCACGCCACTTTTTTTGTTTTAGATGATTATCGCTAGATGGTGCTATGATCAAAATCTTTTAAAACAATTCATTATTTTGTTTATATGATTAATGCTAGATGGCGCTGTGATCAAAATATTTTATTTAAGTTATAATAATTAGCTAGTTTAAAACGTCAGTCTCTCTCTCTCTCTTGTGATCAAAATATTTTATTTAAGTTATAATAATTAGCTAGTTTAAAACGTCAGTCTCTCTCTCTCTCTTGTGATCAAAATATTTTATTTAAATTATAATAATTAGTTAGTTTAAAACGTCAGTCTCTCTCTTGTGATCAAAATATTTTATTTAAGTTATAATAATTAGCTAGTTTAAAACGTCTGTCTCTCTCTCTCTCTTGTGATCAAAATATTTCATTTAAGTTATAATAATTAGTTAGTTTAAAACGTCAGTCTCTCTCTTGTGATCAAAATATTTTATTTAAGTTATAATAATTAGCTAGTTTAAAACGTCAGTCTCTCTCTCTCTCTTGTGATCAAAATATTTTATTTAAGTTATAATAATTAGTAAGTTTAAAACGTCAGTCTCTCTCTTGTGATCAAAATGTTTTATTTAAGTTATAATAATTAGCTAGTTTAAAACGTCAGTCTCTCTCTCTCTCTTGTGATCAAAATATTTTATTTAAGTTATAATAATTAGTAAGTTTAAAACGTCAGTCTCTCTCTTGTGATCAAAATGTTTTATTTAAGTTATAATAATTAGCTAGTTTAAAACGTCAGTCTCTCTCTCTCTCTTGTGATCAAAATATTTTATTTAAGTTATAATAATTAGCTAGTTTAAAACGTCTGTCTCTCTCTCTCTCTTGTGATCAAAATATTTCATTTAAGTTATAATAATTAGTTAGTTTAAAACGTCAGTCTCTCTCTTGTGATCAAAATATTTTATTTAAGTTATAATAATTAGTTAGTTTAAAACGTCAGTCTCTCTCTTGTGATCAAAATATTTTATTTAAGTTATAATAATTAGCTAGTTTAAAACGCCTGTCTCTCTCTTTCTCTTGTGATCAAAATATTTCATTTAAGTTATAATAATTAGTTAGTTTAAAACGTCAGTCTCTCTCTTGTGATCAAAATATTTTATTTAAGTTATAATAATTAGCTAGTTTAAAACGTCAGTCTCTCTCTCTCTCTTGTGATCAAAATATTTCATTTAAGTTATAATAATTAGTTAGTTTAAAACGTCAGTCTCTCTCTTGTGATCAAAATGTTTTATTTAAGTTTCTCTGGAATATTAAAATAAAATAAATAAAATAATAAATAAATAATAATTAGTTTAGTCTGCCTCTCTCTCTCTTTTGAAAGAGAGAGAGAGGCAGACCCGGTTGTCCTTCATAAGTTTCTTTTAATTTAGTATAAATAAAATTGTAAGGAGTACAATGAATACGGTACTGCTTGTAAATATTTACCCCTTGAAAGAAAGTGATCCAGATTTATATCTTTATCTTACAACCTGTATGGATTTCAGCCATATCGGTAATATCTACACGTAATATCTAATATATAAAATTCTCGTGTCACGGTGTTCGAACTTGAACTCCTCCGAAACGGCTTGACCGATTTTGTTGAAATTTTTTGTGCTTATCCGGTATCTATGAGAATCGGCCAACATCTATTTTTCATCCCCCTAAATGTTAGGGGTAGTCCACCCCTAATTTTTTTTTTATTTTTTCGACGCAGACGAAGTTGCGTGGGGCAGCTAGTTTGAATATAAAAAGTAATGTTATTTTTGTAACCCGAAAAAAGACAAGATTACCATTGAACAGGTTCTGCAATTTCAACAAATGTTACCTTCGAAGGATAAGTCTTAGGCATTCCCGTTTATTGGGTACTTGTCACTCCGACCGTGAGCTACCAATAAATCGGACAAACTACCCTTACGCACTGGAGCTTTGTTTATTTTACCACTACACAGTTTGAAAGCTTTTATGTCAAAAAAAATTTTGTTCACAGCGCCATCTAGCGATAATCATCTAAAACAAAAAAAGTGTCGTGACAAATTTCGTAAGATTTTTTCCGTCTTGCCCCCTTTCACAACGCGTGATAAGGAACTTCGTTCCTGTAAATGAAATAGTAGGTAGGTTTAATTGCCATAATACACTGTACTGTTTTTTTGTGACCGCCACCTTTTTTATCACCGTTTTGAGAAGAACTAACACGTCTTTATTGTACTTTTGCACATAAGACTTATAGAGACAAAAAAAAATAGGTATTAATATTTTTTTTTATTGCAAGGCAGATAAACGAGCATACGGCCCACCTGATGGTAAGCGGTAACCGTCGCTCATGAACCTCTGCAATGCCAGGGCAAAGAGGGGCCGTTATCTACCGCCTACCCATACAAGACCTTTCTTAACCCCCTTTAAAGAGGGACATGTCATAGCAATTTAATATTGAATTTTCATTAACATAGTCTACGATAATGTCGGTACTGACTTTTATTTAATTGAAGGTAACCACTGCGGGGCGGGAGGGATATGTGGTAGTTGAACCGCACTTAAACCTCCAACCGCTCACACTCAGCGTCCGAACCCCGGCTAAGACCAGAACCCAGGGTTTTGAAAAACGGCGCGACGCGTTACACCCACGGCACTCTTTCCCGTCGCGCCCCTGGTTTTTAAATTAAATTTAAAGCGCCTAATGAAATTATAACAGCATTCAAATGTTTTGAAGTAACGCCAGTGCGTCACCAGTACCCCTCACCTTTCATCCAGGCGACACGTCTACTCGAACCCTTTTCAAAATAAATCTCCAGTCCGCACCTCGCTGAGTCCAGAAAAACAATCTTGTTAATTTCTTATTACTGTCCCTTCTCTGTCTTTACCTGCCTTCTGCTTTACGAAACAAGGAGTTAAAACTTTATTAATTTGATTTTGTTTTGGAAGATTAAGTTTAAGGTAAATGGGGTTGGGGGCGGCGCGACGGGAAAGAGTGCCGATGGCGTAACGCGTCGCGTCGTCCCTCATAACCCCATGCTGGGTTCTGGCCTCAGCCGGGATTCAGACGCTGTGTCTGAGCAGTTGGAGGTTTTAGTGCGGTTGAACTCCCACATACCCCAGTGATCCAGTGATTTCCTCCAACTAAAAGAAAATAAATAATGGTAAATGGGGTTCAAAACAATTTATTTAAAAGAAAATTTTAAATACAAGCTTTTAAGATCCTGAATATCATGTATCAGTAGAGGCTAGCCAAGACAAGTAAAACACGACAGATTTATCTTATTTAATACAGGAGTTCCTATAACCACCTTGCGAATCATCAGATCAGCGCCATTTTGTCATATTATTGCATTGTGACGCGATATACATCTGCGTGCAAAAAGTCAACTCAATCGGAAACCAAAATTTATTAGATTTCAGATAACCTACCTATACCTAGGCCCGTAAGTTTAACTGCAAACATGGCTGTAGGAAATCAAAGGCTGCCAGTGCAAAAAAGCTTCAGAACAAGAAAATTTAATAAAACAATAAAAACTTAGAGCAAAAAATATGACGCAATCCGAATTATACAATGTTCACGAATTCGAAATTTAAAAAAAGCGCGCCAACATAAATCTTACATTTAAAAAGTATTTTACAAAAGAGGTTTTAATCAATTTTAATAAAACTATTTATAGATGGCGCTTTAATCGCTAGTACCTTTGCCTTAATATTTTTTATTAACATTCAGTTGCCTACAATGGCAATAAAAAATTAAAAAGTTTTAATTAATAAAGTTTTATTTAAGTTATTAGTATTCATTTATTTAAGATTCAGTTAATTTTCATTTCAAACTTTGCTAGATAACTGGAAATATTAATATGATTTTAACTTTATATTAATTAAATTAACTTCCTTAGAAATTAACTCAAGCTGCAGGAGCTTATGAGAGGATCCCAGACACACTCGATTTTATTAACATTTTAAATGCATTTATACCTACCGATACGATCAGACGACTTTCTAATCCGACTGTGACGACTTTATAACTAATCTATAACAATTTCTACGTCATCATCAGTACATTCTATTTGGAATAAGCAGTTTAAAATATCTCCAATAAAGAAGACAAAATTAATGGAACTAATTGTAGTAGGAAAAACTCATTCAAAATCTCTAGATTTTCAAACTTTCAATTTAGGATTTGTTAGAGTATTAGGAAAACCTAAAACGATCTAAAATATTATTTCATCAAAAAAAATCTACTATTGTTTGTGCAAAATTAAGCTTTGGATCACATAATACATTAAAATCCAGCATTCATGAAAATCAACGCACTATCCGGCTATGGAATGAGCTCCCCTCTTCGGTATTCTCAGAGCGCTATGACTTGTCCTTCTTCAAACGAGGCTTGTGGAGGGTCCTTAAAGTTAGGTCGTAGGTAGCGACCCCTCAATGTCCCCTGACATTGCAGAGGTTCATGAGCGATGGTAACCACTTACGATCATGTGGCCCGTTGGCTCGTCTGCCTACATGGCAATAAAAAAAAATCGCATTATCTTCTCTACTATTGTCGTATTTAATTATTTCCGTTAAAGTCTCCCGAAATACAGGCCTGGGATTCATTGCAGCATTAACAAGGTATAATTATATAGTTCTTAAAGTCTTAGGTAGTGGTATCCCCTGAGAATGCACAGGTCCACGCGCGACGATTACCGCTTACGATCAAGCCAAAATATAATTAATTAAAAATCGTCTGATATAAAACAGATTTCATTTATTAAAAGGCAGACCAATTAGCGACAGCAGTTCGCTGAGACAATTGGCTCTTGTTAGAAATACAATGTGACCAAGCTCATAATGAAGTAATAATATAATTTCATATTTTTTACTTTTATTACTGAGAAAAGCGTCTTCCGAACTGAGTTCAAATAAATTGATATAATTTATATTAAATAAAACTTTTAACTACAAGCTTTTTAGATCCTGCATATCATGTAGCAGTAGTGTGTTAGCTAATACAAGTAAAACGAGCCTAAACACGACGGGTCTATTTTGTTAAGCACAAGAGTTCCTATGACCACCTTCCGAATCTATCATCAGATCAGCATCATTTTGTCATATTATTGCACTGTCACGCGATATACATCTGCGTGCAAAATATCATCTCAATCTGAAACCAAAAAATTTGTCAAACTGTCTGTTAGCTTGTAACATAAAAACAAAATTCATGCAAAAATAAATTAAAGTAAAAAAACTTTGAACTACAAGTTTTTAACAATAACATTGTATTATCTCGCGATATACATAATAGTATGCGCTCAATAATAAATATTGGTAAAATCCAACTGCCAAAACTCCACCCGAACTTACATATTTACAAACTTATTCAGACACTCGCGGTTTTCTATAATACTTTCATGCATTTTCAACGGTTTCTTACCACGATATTTAATTAATTGTCTCGATATTTCAACGTTGTTGCAAACGTCATGATCACGAGAAGACTGGATACTGCGGGTCGATTTAAGAGCAAACAAATCCGTCTACCCTCTTTCTCGTTCGCTATTGGGTAGTACCACTGGAACTCGAACTCACATTACGACACACCACACTCACTGTATCTACAAGATTCTCTGAGCATGAACCCTTAGTGACTGTTGTGAAAAAAAGAAAAAAAAATACCTCTTTTTGAAAGTCGATGAAAACAGAAGCAAAGGTTTTCATATCAATTAACTCCTGCCCCTCCATAATGCAGCCCTATCAACATTTTACATGAGACCCTTTGGGCCCAGTAATTAGGTAATTGTTAGGGGTGGGTTGCATTGGGGCGGCTGTCCCTTAATTAATAAGAGTCTGTTTGTTGACCCAGTTTTTATGTTTACAAGTTTGGACAAATTGCAGATTTTTGGGACGCAATATTCTAAGCGAAGCAATTAAGTGAGTAAAGGAAAGGATCATAAAATAATTGGAACGAAGTTCCTTATCGCGCGTTATCGAAAGGGGGCTAGACGGAAATTCTTATAAAAAAGTTGTCACGACACTTTTTTTCTTTTAGATGATTATCGCTAGATGGCACTGTGATTAAAATCTTTTAAAACAATTCCTTAATTTGTTTTATATGATTAATGCTGGATGGCACTGTGATCAAAATATTTTATTTAAGTTACAATAATAATTAGTTAGTTTAAAACATCTGTCTCTCACTCTTTTTCTTACAAAGAAAAAAATAAAATTTTATTACAATTCCCTCACTAATTAATAGAAAGGAACTTCGTTCCACCCGGGTGTCCCTTTACACCTCTCAAGTTCTAATTACATGTATTCTAGATTGAAAATAAGTAAACTAATAGTAAAAACTTAGAGATGTGTACAAGTGTGTTGGAAAATAAGGTCTATAGGAAATCAGCGGATCTCCTACAACTGAAAAAAAAGGACCATATCGGGTATGTGGGAGTTGAACCGCACTAAAACCTCCAACCGCTCACACTCAACGTCCGAACCCCGGCTGAGGTCAGAACCCAGCACGGGCTTTGGAGGGACGGCGCGACGCGTTACGCGCTCGGCACTCTTTCCCGTCGCGCCTCAGATAGTTTAAAAAAATTAAGATTTCAAGATTTCGCAACTGCAGCGTATTCTACAGTCGTGCTATAATTTCAAAACTCGTAATTAAACCTCATTTCACAAATCCATCTGTCAAAAAAAGAACTCAAATTGACAAAATGACCCAAGACAGATCAACAGCTATCATGTCCAAAAATGTTGCTAAATATTCTTCTATACCACATCTTAATCACACAGTTTATACACGCATTCAGGATAAATAACAGAGAAAACGTTAAGAGTTTTGAAAGAAATGAAAAGTTAAAACACAAAGGGAAAAGGTTCCGCAGGGGACCCAGTAAAGATGTCACAAACTTTGACCTCGCGGACTTCATAAATAATGATGGAGAGAATAAAGGGTCTTATGACTTTAACTATAAACGGTAAGAATTATTTTTCAATATTATTGTACTAAAAATAGAATGTAATGGAAAGAAAAAACTTAAGCACACAGGACAAAATTCAACTTGCAAACTACTCTAAACTTTTTTTTATTGCCTTGTATGCAAACGAACTATCGGGCCACCTGATAGTAAGAGGTTATCGTTGCTCATGGACCTCTGCACTGTCAGGGGCCTTACAGTGTCCGCTACCTACGGCCTAACATTTAGGACTTTCTTCAAGCCTCATTTGTAGAAGGAGAAGGTATAGCGTTCGGGAAACACCGAAGAGAGGAGCTAGAACTAGCCATCAGTAAACAACTTTTATACCTTAACTAAAAAAAATAAAAAAATAACTACAGGTAGTACTTACTTACTTTTATACCTTAACTGTAGGTTTAGTCTCTCAATGCCTTAGCATTGCAGAGACTAAAGAGTAATGGTAACCACATACCGTCAAGTGGACTGTAGACTTGTTTATAAACAAGTGAATTTACTACACGAATACAAATTTTCTATAATATTAACTTATAAAAACAATGAGGGCTATCTACATCCTGTACCAACCCATTACTGCCACTGTTGGGTTCAGGTCTCTTCAGAAGAGGGATTAAGCATAGTCCACCACGCTTGCCCAGTGCGGATTGGGGACTTCACATATATTCAAAGGATTTTTAGAATCCTTTTCCGACATGCAGGTTTCCTCACGATGTTTTCCTTCACCGTAGCCAGTGGTGTTGTGAAAAATTGTACATAAATCATTTTTCATATTTAGATTTAGAGGTAAAAGCCGGCCGGATTTGAACCCGCGACCTCCCGTTCGGAAGGACGCGCTTCGACCACTCGGCCACCATGACATTATATCTACCTCACTTTTCTATAATATCCCTACATTTTTTCTTAACACTCCATAAACAGAAACCCCAAATCCTTCATCACTAAAATTCTCAACGTAACTTAATTAATACTTGCAGTCGACCCTCGCTACAAAACGACTACAGCTACCTCTCCGACATGAACCTTGAAAACAAAGTTGGAGACAGTACAGGGTATCAGGATAAACCGGCCGAATTAAATCTTGGCCCTTCCGAATACGATTATACAATAGACAATGGGAATTTTGATCTGGGCGCTTTGTCTGGAAACAGAGGTTTTGTGCTGAATGAAGATGAGTCTGCAAATAAAATGAGAGGTCACGATGACTTGCTTATCAGTAGGAGTGATGTGCAGACTACTGGGAAGAGATGGTTAGCTTCGGTGCTTATTATTTCGAGTAGGTTGTCGAATTCAATGAGTTGCAGTGTGAAATTAATTATGACATACATAATCGTAGTTTAGATATTCTATTAGGTAGTAACTTTTATAAAAATACTCAGAAGGAGGGGCCGTTTTATCTATTTTTTTTGAGTCATGTTAATAGAGCCTATTCCTCGGCAGATCCTGAAATTAGCGCATTCAAACAAACAGACTCCTCAGCTTGATATACTAGCGAAAATGTATGAATATAACATATAATTTTTGATTTATTTCTTTTTTTCACTTTAATATTTACAGTGCATTCAAAGACATGAAGATGCCGTTTTTTTTCCATAGCAAATCGACAAAAAGCAGAAAAGACAAGAAAAGGAAAATTTGCTTCAATTGTAAGAAAAATGAACTCCGAAAATCAACCAAAGCATTAGCGACAGAAAAGATAAAAAGTAAAAGATCGGAAAATATTAAAATATGTCCAGTTTGTAAAAGCAGAATAAGTATGGACTCGGATACAGATTTGGAAAAAATAGTCACACCAAAACTAATACATAACAGTAGACAGTACTTTGCAGAAATAATTAAGAAAGATAACAATAAGAGTTTACCGAACGGTGAAGAAGATTACGATACTTCTTTAATAGAAGAAAACAGGAAAAGAAGAGATAATGCAGAAAATAATATATTGAAAGAACTAGATGAAGTACAAAAGAAAGTAGATAATGTTGATATAAATGTACCTAATTTTGAGAGACGTAATTTGATTTAAGTGCTATCTATATTTATGTGCATGGATTGATTATTATGTTTATTTGAGAAATAAAAGTATATACATGACCTTTTTGTTTTTGTCTATCATCTGAGTGTCTAGTAAATTTTCCATAAAATGTTTTTTTTCTCTGAAAAATCAAAGTTATATGCCAGTAATGTGTAATAGTTTATCCTGGCTTAAAGAGAAAGCATTAATAAAGGGATATATAAAAGTTAGAAATTTGCTTTTTTGCTTTGCATCTAACAGGTCACCTGATCGTAAAAGTAATTTATATAGATACAAAAGTTTATTTAGAAAACTTTTAGCGAAAGTTTTTAATAAAACATTATGACCAAATAATTTTACTATTTTTCACTACAAGTATATCCCAAAAATACCAATTTTAAAAAATATTGAGACGCGAATCATAAATCCTTTCGATCCAAAGATTTATCCCAGGATATACCGCCGTTCATATGAAATGAAATGAAATGAAATGAAATACTTTATTTTCAACATTGATGACGTACTCATTCTTGTTGACGTCAAAAGTTACAAGCTACCACCAGTTCGGACACAAAAAAATAATAATTGTAGCCACCGTCCTGAGAAGAACTGGCAAGAAACTCAGCGGGCATGTCTTTTTTCTTTTATGATCATATATTTTTTTAAAGCATTTTAACAGTGTTATACAATTTTACATTGAATATAAAATAAATAAAAAAATCGATAATGTTAATGAAATGACCTTGGCGAGCAACTCATTCCCACTTTGTGCAATCGTCCAAGTAATCATTGACCTTATAGTAGGCTTTCTTGCACAGACGTTCTTTAATAGTTTTCTTAAACCTATGTATAGGTAGGTTTTGAACATCTTGTGGGATTTTGTTGTACAAGCATACAGACAAACACCTGAAGGAATTTCTTATTTTATGCAACCGACTCATCGGTAAATCAAGTTTATGTTTGTTCCTGGTGTTTCTACTATGTAGGTCAGACTTTTTAGGAAATTCCTCAATATACTTTCTAACATACATTAAATTTTCAAAAATGTATTGGGATGGTAAAGTGAGAACTTTAATTTCTTTAAATTTTTCCCTCAGGGATTCCCTTGAGTGCATATTATAAATAGCGCGTATAGCTCTTTTCTGCAAGATAAAAATCGTTTCTACATCGGCTGCATTGCCCCATAGCAAAATGCCATAGGACATAACACTATGAAAATAACTGAAATAAACTAAACGAGCCGTGTCAACATTAGTAATGAGTCTAATTTTTTTTACCGCGTATGCCGCAGAGCTGAGCTTACTCGCTAATTTATTTATGTGGGGTCCCCACTGCAGCTTGGAATCCATTGTTATACCAAGAAAAACAGTTGACTCAACAAGCTCCATTGACTCCCCACCAACAATTATATTACTATGTACCTGTTTTACATTTGGTAAACTAAACTTAATACATTTGGTTTTTTTTGCGTTTAATAAGAGATTATTAACACGAAACCAATGGACCACACAAGAAATCGCATCATTCACTTCGTCATAAATGATCATTTGTCGTTTAATTTTAAATAATAAAGATGTATCATCTGCGAATAATACGACGTCGTGTCGGGTCTCAATAAAACTAGGTAGATCATTGATATATATTAGAAATAAAAAAGGACCCAAGATGGAACCCTGAGGTACACCCATACTCAATTCGGCGCCGGAAGATCGGTTTCCTTTAACATCGACTATTTGTGTCCTGCCCGATAAATAGGATTTAATAAGCGCTAACGTACCATCCCTAATACCATAGTGATGTAGTTTCCTCACCAATGTTTCATGGTCAACACAGTCAAATGCTTTGGATAAATCACAGAATACTCCAAGAGCATCCTGAGACTCCTCCCAAGCTTGAAAAATATTTTTGACTAAATAAACACCTGCATCAGTAGTAGAGCGACCCCTCGTGAACCCGTATTGTTTATTGTGTAGCAGGTTATTTGACTTAAAATGGTCTAAAAGTTGTTCTAGTATAATTTTTTCATATTCTGCACCGTTCATATTCTGGAATATTCTCATAGGAAACTGGCTCTTTCTATGGAAATTTTAGTGTAATTTATCTCTACTTTGATTTTTGTACGTGTGACTCTTAAGATATTGTTCTAGAGACTCATATTATACAGGGGAGTATGACCTTTAAATGTACAACTTGAAAAAACTTGCATTTTTGGAATATATTATCCTTTTCTTAACATTGTATACACCAGTACGACTATCATGACAGGTCATGCAATATAAAAAAAAACTGAACCGATTTAAAAATAAAATGGTACATACTAAGTTATATTTCGACGTCGTGGTGAGGTTTAGTTGAGGCTAAAGTCCAGAAGTGGACGTCTACGGGCTGATGATGACGATAATTATGATGTACGGAACTGTGGATGTTGACGTTGTTACCACTAGCAGCGGTCGGCTCCGCGCATAAACAGTCAGCTTGCCATTTTTTCGCGCCATTATTAATTAAAAAATAGTAATCGTCTGAACATTCCATACAATGTTTTTCGGCCTATGTCAATTTAAATTGTAATATTATTTTCAGTGAAGTTTCAATGTACCTAAATCCTTTACAATGTACAGGATGTGTATCTGCATTTATTTGATCGAAACTAGTCAATAAACATGTTTATAGCTTATTTAGATTGACATGGAAAATGTGCAGTTGACCGGACAAGCTTTTAAAACTTTATTTCCTTGCAAAGATAGCATCTGAATTCCATCTCGACTCGGACATAGATGGGAATTTTGTCATTTCGTATTATTGGATTTTTTTTTATTTTTCTTCTTGTTGTATATACAATTATATTTTGATCGAATTCCAAAAAGGACAGGTAGGACGTCTATCTTTTATGTTTGATCCTTCACAACTTTAGTTTGGTTGAACCGATTTGGATAATTCTAGTGTCAGGGGAAAGGTGTTGTGGTTTTATATTTTATTGTTAGGAATCAGATACTTTGAAAATTGTCTAATATAAATTTGATAAAGATCTGACTAATAGGTTTTGTGCTATATCTTCTTATATATAAAAATGAATTGCTGTTCGTTAGTCTCGCTAAAACTCGAGAACGACTGAATCGATTTGGCTTATTTTAATCTTGAAATATTCGTGGAAGTCCAGGGAAGGTTTAAACGGTGAGAAAATTTCCTTATGTGACGCAGACGAAGTTGTGTGGGCCAGCTAGTTTGAAATAAAATTAAATGTAAGTAAAAAAATAGACTTGTAGAGAGTATAATTTTTTAATACCTAATTAAAAAACTTGCTATGATAAACTCGCCGAAAAATTGGATAGATATCGGATCGCTGATCTCTATATCAGACGTATACGTTTTATTTTGTTAGTAAATAGTTAAATATACAAAACAAACAAGATTTTTTCAATTTCACAGTAAAAGCTTTATTTGCTAAAATTTACAAACATCGCGTGGAGTCGTAAAGAATGTGAATAAAACAATAAAAATGTTATCTTTAATAAAATTTGAAGTCTTTTATGCTTGTTGCACACGACAAGCAAACGGGTTCTAGAGTATGTGGACCATCTGAAATGTAACGAAAAAATATATTGTTAGAGATACTTTATATTGTATTTGATTTTCTAACTTTTATTGTGAAAACGTCGAGAGGAGCTTTGAAGATCAAGAGGTTGTTTGTCAAAACATGTATTAAAGTAAGTAATAGGATCGAACACGTGTTATCTTTCTTTTTTAATTTCTGTATATTCATTTATTCACTTCTTTTTTACATTCTATTTTTTAAAATATATTTACAAGAAAATAATATTTAAAAATACAATATAAAAAATAGAGGGCCACTGCAGGCGGAGTCTACGACCCAAGCCATCAGTGGTTAGGGCTCAAGAGAGAGGATAACTCACACTATAATACCTCAAAATATACCTTTTTAAAAGCTCTTTTTTTCTATATCTCACAATTTAAGTATTATATTATTCTATCATTAATACTCATCTTAAAAACTATAATTACCAATATCAAACCACTGCGTGGAAGGTATCCCCGATTCAAGTCTTGCCGATACGATGGCTTCCCTGATGGCCAGTGGTACAGACACACTCATGCACATTGGTGCTTCACCGGTCACTGAAAACGAAACGGACTATTAGGACAAATGAGAAAAACATAATTTTCGAGGTCTAAATTTATATCTGAAGAAATGAGAGACATGAACGGTTGCAATAGGGCAATTCGTTCTCAAATAGAATCGAAAACTAATCATTAAATAAATAAGTAGATAAAAAGGTTATCTGATACAAAAAGATAAATATCACTTGAAATAAATTTTCGTTGTATTCCATCCTTCTTTGAAACTAAATAATACCACCTACTTCGTTGTTGACTTAATGTAATATCTTTTAACATGGATATGCAAACTATATACAAAATTTTAAGACTACCTTTAGCTCCAAAACTAGGTCTGTTACTATAAGAATTCTTCCTGAAATATACTCTCATATCCTGAGGAATATCTCTGGCTTGAGGAACGTAGTAGGTCCAAGTTGTATCCGTGAGGAGTTCTCCAGTTTGCTTGTCATATACCAATTTTTCTGTAGTCCAGTATCCTAAGCCCATAATGAAAGCTCCTTCAACCTACGGATAGATTTTATTAATACCTAGATATAACTTCTACTATGTTCCTACCCTCCAATTTTAAAACTATATTTACCAAAAAGCAACAGCAATAATCATGTAAACTCTTCACGATGTTTCTGCTCTACGAATTAGATCAGATAGTAAAATATTACCTAAACGAATAACAATAATATTCCTAGATGGACTCACCTGTCCAACATCAATTCCAGGACTGAGACTCACACCAGCATCCTCCATAATATCAACTCTTAACACTTGATACTCTCCAGTCAACACATCAAGTAATACTTCAGATAAAGTAACACCATAGATATTATAACGTTGTGCTTCAACGTCATATTTATTAACGAACCCATGTGCTTGCAGATCAATATTCTCTTCATATGCTTTAGCTATTAATTCTTCCCATGACGCATTTGGCATCTTAGTTTTAATTGGTTCTAATCTTTTCAGTAGTTCTTTACAAGCTCTTTCAACGCCTATTCCTATGTTTAACACTGTGAAGCTTGCAGCGGTGATACTGCTATTTGGACATATATTAGTATTTGTGGCTTTAACCTGAATTTTTTCGATAGGTATCTTTAAAATATATGCACAGACTTGAGCTGCTTTCGTGTTAATTCCTTGTCCCATCTCCACTCCACCATGGGTCAGTGCTACTGTACCATCAGTGCGAAAGACTGATATATTTACATCGTAATAATAGTTTATTTCCCCTGACCATTTTAAAAAGCTAAAACGTAAACCCTTCTTGGTCCATCTATTACTCTTATTGTACTTATCTACGGCTGTCCTTCTCTCTTCATATTTAGATTCTTTTTTTAAAACTTCATACATTCCTCTCAGATCCTCATGTTCAGGATCTAAATTAGTTAATCTTAGTTCAATGGGATCTAAATTAGTTTCATATGCTATCCTATCCATAAATAGTTCTATAAATGATATAATTTCAAGAGTTCCTGAAATGGTTTTGGAAAACATTGATTTCTGCAGTTTTATTATTTTTTTGGGTTTAAAACATTTCGTTACTATTCTTACCAGGAGCTCTGAACCAACTGTTTTTAGCTGTATCAGTAATGGAGTTGAATAATTTTAAAGACCATTTCGATTTTTCATAGCAGTTGTTGTAAACATCCATACCAATTGTTGGAATGATTTCATTGACTTTGTAACCGTTATCTTCATATATTTTGTAATCCACATACTGAATCACTCCGGCGCTGTCAATTCCTGCCTTATAATTAGAAAATTACAATTAGGTGGTTTAAAAAATATTCGAGAGGTTCTTGTAAGGTTTCGATCTGCTACCACTCACACAGTACATCTGCTCAAAAAAACTAATTATTATTAACCTAACGAAGAAAATATAATTTATACAGTGAAAAGAGTGGGTACATGGTTGCCTGGAAGAGATCGCTTTAAGCAATAAGACCGCCGATTGTTACACTGTATTCTTTGTATAAAATTAATACTATTGTTATTTTTATGTGGTGTCACCATAAAGAATTTTCTATCTATCTACAAGACAGATTAGAAGTAAAATTTTGGTAGTTCGCTAAGTCCACAGAGTATGTAAGTAGAAATTATTAGTTAAGATACCTCCATTTCAGAAACACACGGGAACCGTTTTCCATAAGCTCTGGTAGCTGTTGAGAGCGGTAGTATAATTCGGCAAGGTCTGTTGAGTTTCAACGAAACTAAACTACACGAGACAGCTACATGCATTGCTCTGGTAATCTTGAAGCCATAGGATCCTCCTAAGCGACGAACGTGTATATTTAATCTAAATCAGAAATAAATATAAAATTAGGTCTAATAGCAAAATATGTACATGGCAATCAAACAATACGGCCGATTGGACTTCCCATAAGTTGGACCAATGACCTGGTTAAAACTGCAGGAAGTCATTAGATGTAGACAGCGCAGAACCGGTCATTGTAGTGAAGTTTAGAGGATATAGTGGTTCTTTAATTAAGTTCTGTAATAGTGTGCAAATTAAGGTAAAGCACTCAAAAAGCCGTTCTGATTTGACTAAATTGAGTCACAATAATGGTCCCAATCATTCAATTATACATTAGAAAATTAGAAAGTATGATTTTAATTCTCACCTACTACAGTCTAAATTCAAGGCTTTTGATATTGCATATTGGACATCATCTAATCCTTGGCAAGCTGGATATACATTTAATCCTTCTTCAGTACGATGTGCCACACAAGTTAGTATCTCAAGAGTTAAGTGATATTGCCCGTAGATAGCTGTACTTCCTTTAATAACTTGTGCTGTATCATTGCCTCTACTTGTTGCATCAATAGACGCCAAGAGTGAATTCCTTTTTGGGTCGTTTTTAGCTTCTTTAATATCCAAAACTGGTTTTTTAGTGTTAGTATATTTTATTTTAACTTTCTTTGCAGCGAGTTTAGCTATGTGTTGTTTTTTTGCTACTATTATTGCTATTGGCTGATTGTAGTATTTGACGTCTCCAGAGCAAAGTATTTCTTCATCTGATGTGTTTATGGGTACTTTTGGAATGAATGAGTTTTTTCCTGGAATGTCTTTGGCTGTGTAAAACGCTACTACTCCTGGCATACGCTGTGAAAAATAAACCCAGCTATTTAAAATCAAATACATTCATCCACGTGCACCTTTTTAGTCAAAACTAGAAGAAAACAATTAACCCATCTTTTTAAATCATATTATACTCACTAAAGCTTCTGAAGCATCTATGGAAACTATTTTCCCTAAGGTGACAGTACTTAAAACAAAAGCACCAAATACTTCATCAGGTAACGATGGTATATCATCTGCATATTCTGCTTCGCCTGCACATTGTATCTAAGAGATGTAAAAATATACTTTATTATAACTAATTTAAGATGATTCTTTGCTGCGGACTGTGCCGAGATATTTAGCACTACTTCTTCTTTTTCCCTTTAGTTTTGATACAATTTTGAAATTAGTAGATATGATCTGTGATTGAAATAAAGAAATAAAAGTGAATGATGAAGCTCAAGACTCCTCAACTAGAACTAAAAGGATTATTATCATTTATACTACTATTATCAGATGCTATCATTTATACTACTAGTATTTCACTAGAATTCAATTAAAACTAAAAAAGTGGTTTAATTTAATCACTTGAATATTTTACTAAATATTCTTAAGACTTACCAGAGCTTCCAATTTTGGTATTGGTTGATTGATTGGCCAAAGAGCAGGCTTGGTTTCGAAATGTTGCTCACCACGAGACGCAGTTCTAGTCTTTCGCAGGCTCACTGCTCCAGAAAGATACCTTTGACCAATAGATCTCGGAGACGGACAAAGGTATAGAAGACCCTGTGAAGGATTTGATGGTGTTGAAGAATTACGAAACTTCTGAACCTCGGTTTGCAAATATTATGAATACTACTTACTTTGTAAAATAACGCTAGACCTAACTTCTTTCTATATACTGCGCTAGGCTCTGGTGGTATTTCTACCGCATCTAAATCCTTCTGTAGAACTGCCAAAGCTGCCTGAAGTGTTTCGTTTCTAAAGAGTGGTTTCCCAATCAAAAATTGTTCAGTTTTTGTGGCTCTAACAAATCTGGGTGAGATACCGTTGTACACGATTCTGGCTTGTGTTACAGTTGAGTTGTTGACCAGTTTGTATAAGAAACCAGCATTGACTATCGCATGGGCATTTTGGGCTTTTGGCATTACCTAAAATATACATTAGAGACATATAGTTTGCTGCACTAAAATACGAAGGATAACTGGTTTTCTTCAGATTTGGCTATATTTAAATATAAAACACCTTTTAGTAATATACAGCTTAACATTAATTAGATGTCTTTATGACTGTGGAAATTTCTGCCAAGTTACTATAAGATATGGAAACCTTAACATAATTGACTGGAGATACACGTGCATTATCCAAACTAAGTACGCTTAGCACAATATTTCATATGACCCTACGTGCAGTTGTTCCATGCAAAATACGAAAAGATAATAAAAGATTTACCTTAAAAGTTGTAACCAAATAGGTTCTATTCAAAGGGGGCAGCATAACATTTAAAATAACAACTCCTTGCATATTCATTTTTAAGAATTCTTGCATTGTTACCGTTCGTGGTTTACAACGAGATTTAACTGGAAATAATAGAAGATATTTAAAAAACGATGATTATGAAACGAAAAAAGAATTAATATACTGACACTATGAAACATACCAATAGTCAACTGTGCTCCAACTGTTTCAAACATCACGAATAAATCAGATTGAAATTCATTGTGCTGATGTTTCAACATCAAGTTACCAGCTATGCAACCTAACTGAAAACAAAAGAAATCAATCTCAATCTACTTACTTCTAAAAGTATATGAGAGATCGCGATGAGGAATTAGTTGTAGTTTTAAAAAAACCGAACAGGAGTAAAAAGGTCACGAGATTGGTGAAACAAACTTCCTGTACCAACCCATTACTGCCCATTGTTGGGCTCAGGTCTCCTCAGAAGAGGGATTAGGCATAGTCCACCACGCTTGCCCAGTGCGGATTGGAAACAAACTTATCAACTTCTAAGTGAGTATTAAATAAATTACAAAAAACTAAAGAAACCTCCCATGCTTAACCAACTGCTTACATTTCTAACAGCAACATGTGCCACCATTTCCAAGTGTTCATAAAATCTCATCAAATAATCAAATTGGTCTTTCTCTGTCGATAATTTCTGGTAAATATTCATCAATTCTGTCAATGTTGTACCAGCGTTGATGACAAGATTTTGATCCAAGTACCATCCTTTTAATTCTTGCACTCCTGTTATGTCTATGAGAAGTTTGGCTCGTTCGTCTGTTGGGTAGGCACCTGAAAACAAAATCCACTCAAAGTTTTTCCGCTCTAATGTCTTAATCTTTATAAATTTACTGGAAACTTAATTACCTCTAGCAGTGTTTCCCCAAACCAATTGATAAGAATCAGTTCCTTCACTTTCAAATAGCTGCAGGACTTCACTTACTTTACTAACTCTATATAATCTCCTTCCATCATTTAGTTCAATCCTGATTATCTTAGGATCTTCAACATCTTCAGTTTCTACTAGACACCAGTCATCTTCATCACATGGATGATTACAAACTTTTCCGGTTTTCTTGCAAAGATTCAAGTCTTCAATATCAGCTATGAGGTTTTCTGGAGCGTCTTTTGCGAAGGCTTTAAATGCGTCAAGAATAGGTCTGTATCCAGTACATCTACATACGTTTGAACCTAGTAATTTCTCTATTTGGAGTTTGGTTAGATCTTTTTGTTGTTCCAGAAGGCTGGGAAAGAATATTTTTCGTATAAGTTTGAAACAAGAAAATTAGAGTAGACCCAACAAAATGAGAGGTACAGAATGAGAAACTCCAAGCTCAATTTGATGCAATTGTCTTTCCGAAACAAGATACTGGGAAATTCAGCTGTGAGAAAAAGTAGATCAATAAAGCTAAGAAACCTTTCGTTCGACAAGTTACTCCTGATGCTATACTTTAATTAAAATTGCCTAAATTAAATCATCTCTGAGCGTCGTTAGAAAATGCACCGATAAAAGAAGAAGTATCAAAATGTTAAAATCCAATAACGTTAAATAACTAACAACTATAAATACTATAATCCAAAAGTATTTAACATGGCCAACACACCATTAAGTAATATAAGTATTTTTCGTTATTAACACAGAATATATACAATTTTATTGTTTCGAAAATTCATTCTAAAATAACAATTACCTGTACATAGTCATCACCCACCCAGGAGAGCAGTACCCACATTGGGAACCGTTGTAATTGGCTAAAGCTTTTTGTAAGGGATGGTATCCCTTCTTCCTGTTCCCGACAGCTTCTATGGTGGTTATCTCCCAATCTTTACAGGAGGTTATGGGAACCATGCACTGTTAAAATATAATGATAATTTAGACATAATTTATTAATCATGATAATATTTATGCTATGAGAAAACTAAAGAGCCTTGTCTGCATTAAGTACTATTCTTCAAATTCTGTGGATAATTTGCCAATTTTGCAATTCGGCCTTAGATTTTGCTAATACATCAATGATTTAATCAGAAAGTTGTGAAAGAATTCTCAGAATACACGTGATCTAATACTGCGCACATTTCGAAATACAAATACTATGTTGACAGCACATACTGAAATTATGCAAAATAACAGTAAAGTTCCGTATTTTAATGCAAGTTTTTAGCAAATTGCTAACATATTGTGATTTCGTCACATTTTTATTAGGGGTGTGTGAATAATTCGAACTCACGAATTATTCGTTCCGAATCGAATAATAATATTCGAATCGAATATTAATATAACTACGACGACTACGACTATTTTGTAGACATCTAGACCATTAAAGATATTATCTACAAAATACAAATTCTTGTCCTATTTCCGATGCATCGTCGTAGTCAAATTCGATACTATTCGAAATTCGAAAGTTTTCGAATTATTCGAACTTTTTGGAATGTTCGTTGATTTTCGAATAATTCGAGATTCGATTCGAACGATGTTCGCACACCCCTAATTTTTATCCAGTTTATACTACACTTGGAATCCAAATTAGATTGATTTATTTTATCAGTAAAAATATACTTTTTTAAACTTAGTCTTATTTTTATGCTTAACCTTTTCTATCATTATGTCAGATACTAAAAATCCTCTCTCAGGTTTATTCCACACGTTTTCATCAAAATTATAATACTACAAATAAAACTTCCTACCGAATTGACAGCTTCATTAGTAGGTTTGTCCGGTCGTTTGGCTGCCACAATACAAGCCCCACAACCGGCCTGTCGACACATGTACTTCGTGCCTCGCAGCTGAAGATACTCTCTTATATAATCCAGCAGCATCGTCTCTGAACTTACTTCACTCCCCACTAAGTATAAAGAGATTAAAATTTGTAATAGAGTATATATCCCAACTGCCTTACGATTCTGTAAGCCTAAGCTTGATGAGATCCTTAAAAGTAGGTCTTAGAACAGGTCCGCAGTGTGCCCTAACATTGCAGGGATCCATGAACGATTGTCATCAGTTACAATCAGGTGAGTTATGTATGATAGTTCCAAGTTAAAATAATAAACTCTGCACTATTAGGAAATTAAGGAATGATCTCTTTACAGAATAGACGATACAGATTCAGACGAATCGTGATTTTAGGTTCATTCTCGACTCGAAAAGCCAAAGACATGTACTTCTTATTGGACCTAAAATTGTAAATGATCAATCTAATGACCATACGATGGGATTTTTTAAGTAAACTTTACTAGTATTATGGTTTGCTGTCGGTAAAAACATATTATTGCCATAGTTTAGAAATCTGAACTATATAGTAGCTCTCAATAAGTATTGTCATGTATCCATCTGCTTAAGAATCTTAAGACAATCAAAAATTCGAAACAAAAGACTATCTCAACTGCGTCAGTAGAAACTATAAAACAGCTATTCAAACATATTAGGTAAATGCATGTTTTTATCTATTTTTATTACAGGACGTCTTTAACTGTAGTGTATCTAATCTGTAACAAATAAATTGCACGGTATAAGGGTTTTCTAGACCAAAGAAATTTCGATAGATCCGACTGCCATAATTTCAGTTTGTCGAAAGTCAAGACTTTATAGTATTAAAAAGTGAAGCCTAGAAACCCTAGAGAAAAGTAATTTGTTTTGGATCTCCCAATGAATTCAATCATAATTAATTTAAGATGATAGAAGTAGTATATAAATTGAGGTCCGAATTCCCTTATCGCAAAGCAAGAGACAAAAAAAATGAAACTCAAGCCGTCGCAATCGAGACAAGCATCACGGACAATGATTCTGAAAACTTTGGTTAGAACTTAGAACCCATTAATCTTGCATGAAAGTAATGTGTTTATTTTATGAGAAAACAAATAAATAAACTTTTTGACAATATCTTCTTTCTTCTAATATATTAAATTCTCGTGTCACAGTTCTCGTTGCCATACGCCTCCGAAACGGCTTGACCGATTTTGATGAAATTTTTTGTGGTAATCCGGTATCTATGAGAATCGGCCAACATCTATTTTTGCAACAAATGCTGCGTGGAGCAGGTAGTTTATAATAATTTTAAGAACAAAATTGCCCTTTACAGTATGTCTCATGTATCATAGTGCAGTATATAATTATTAATATGAAACTATTTACAAATTCTTACCCGAGAACTGGGAGCCATTGATTTTAAATTTTATCCGATCCATGCCTGTCTAATCCAACAGACCAAGAATGAAGATGACGAATTACTATAATACACTGTCATATAATAAAACTAAGCGTGTGTACTCAGTGCAGTTTAATTAGATAATAATATAACTAATAGCTGTTTTTCTAACGTCAATAAAGCATGTGTCATGCAAAACAGGTGGTATTTACTTGGTAAAACGACTTCAAGGTGAATAAAATTAATAGTTTGCAAAAATAGAGAAATGCTTGAGTAATTTTTAATTTGGAAAACAATTCGAACATTTACGTAACATTTACGAAGACAAAATAAAATAGTCGATAAACAGTTCAAAATAAAAGGTTTATTCGTTAAAAGTTACAAATTACATTGCATAATTATACAATAAAAATTCAATTTCAATAAAATTTGAAATCTTTTACATTCGTTGCACACGACAAGCACACGGATTCCAATGTATAAGGACCATCTGAAATGTGATGAAAAATTAAATCGAGTTAGTAAATAAGAATATATAGAGGCCATGCAACAGACAGATATCACACCAGATTTTTTTGAAATATCAAGATAGGTACCTAAATTAATACGTGGTATGAGCATGTTGTCAACCGTAGCTTATCTATATTATGCTTCTCGCAAATTAAGAAACTTTATTTTCCTGCTTACCGTCGCACCTCTGCAATATCAGGGGCCGCCACGTACGACTTTCGTTTAACGACATTCTTCAAGCCTTTGAAAGAAATCATATCACTCGGGAAACACTGAGGAGGGAAGCTCATTCCATATATATAATACCTAAAAACCCTGGATGACTTTTTTAAAAAGCAGTAAAAGTATAATTACCAATATCAAACCACTGCGTGGAAGGTATCCCCGACTCAAGTCTTGCCGATACGATGGCTTCCCTTATGGCCAGTGGTACAGACACACTCATACAAATAGGTGCTTCACCGGTCACTGAAAATGAAATAGTCTATTAAAAATTCTGATTTAGCTTTTGATATTGCTCATCATCAATTGTAGTCACGACAATGCCAATTACTAAGTCTTCTGCTGTAGTATCTAAATAGCAAGTGCTGTCTAAACGAGTATATTTTCAACTATTCCAATTTATCACCCTTGTATCCCAAGTTTCATTGCTCATTAATAGTAACAACTTATTCATAGTACTAAATTTAAGCTTTATTTAAACTATGCCTACTATTTTTGAGTAATTAAAATACTAAATACCTTTAGCTCCAAAACTGGGCCTGTTACTGTAGGAATTCTTTCTGAAATATACTCTCATATCCTGAGGAATATCTCTGGCTTGAGGAACGTAGTAGGTCCAAGTAGTATCTGTGAGGAGTTCTCCAGTTTTCTTGTCATATACCAATTTTTCTGTAGTCCAGTATCCTAAGCCCATAATGAAAGCTCCTTCAACCTATGGATAGATTTTATTAATACCTTTATATAACTTCTATTATGTTCCTACCCTCCAATTTTAAAACTAGATTTACTAAAAAGTAACAGCAATAATCATGTAAACTCTTTACGATGTTTCTGCTCTACGAATTATATCAGATAGTAAAATATTACCAAAACGAATAACAATAATATTCCTAGATGGACTCACCTGTCCAACATCAATTCCAGGACTGATACTCACACCAGCATCTTCCATTATATCAACTCTTACTACTTGATACTCTCCAGTCAACACATCAAGTAATATTTCAGATAAAGTAACACCATAGATATTATAACGTTCTGCTACAGCGTCATATTTATTAACGAACCCGTGTGCTTGCAGATCAATATTCTCTTCATATGCTTCAGCTATTAATTCTTCCCATGATGCATTTGGCATCTTAGTTTTAATCGGTTCTAATCTTATCAGTAGTTCTTTACAAGCTCTTTCAACGCCTATTCCTATGTTTAGCACTGTGAAGCTTCCAGCTGTGATGCTGCTATTTGGGCATATATTGGTGTTTGTGGCTTTGACCTGAATTTTTTCTATAGGAATCTTTAAAATATATGCACAGACTTGAGCTGCTTTCGTGTTAATTCCTTGTCCCATCTCCACTCCACCATGGGTCAGTGCTACAGTACCATCAGTGCGAAAGACTGATATATTTACATCGTAATAATCGTTTATGTCCCCTGACCATTTTAAAAAGCTAAAACGTAAACCCTTCTTGGTCCATCTATTACATTTATTGTATTTATCTACGGCTGTCCTTCTGTCTTCATATTTAGATTCTTTTTTTAAAACTTCAAACATCCCTCTCAGATCCTCATGTTCGGGATCTAAATTAGTTAACCTTAGTTCAATGGGGTCTAAATTAGCTTCATATGCTATCCTCTCCATAAAGAGTTCTGTGAATGAAATACCTTCAAGAGTTCCTGAAATGGTTTTGGAAAACATTGATTTCTGCAGTTTTTATGACCTTGTTTGTACTAAAACATTTCGTAGTTAGTCTTACCGGGAGCTCTGAACCAGCTGTTTTTAGCTGTATCAGTAATTGTATTGATTAATTTAAAAGACCACTTAGATTTTTCATAGCAGTTATTGAAAACACGAAGAGCAAGTTTTGGAATGACTTCATTGATTTTGTAACCGTTATCTTCATATATTTTGTAATCTACATACTGAATGAGACCTTCGCTGTTAATTCCGGCCTAGAAAAAAAGATTGCAATTAGTTTACAAACATTTGAGAGGAATTATACTGAACTAGTGGGCTCACGCAACTTCGTCTGTAACTTTCCATTCAAAGGTAACCTATGTTCTTTCTCTCTTGTCTAAAGATTGTCTGTGCCAAATTTCCTCAAAATCGGTTGAGAGGTTAAAGCGGGAAAGCGTAACAGACGGACAGACAGACTGAGTTACTTTCGCATTTATAATATTAGTAGAAGCAAAATTTTGGTGGTTCGCGGAATAGGTAAAAGTGAAAAGTAATTGTTAAGTTACCTCCATATCAGAAACACACGGGAACCGTTTTCCATAGGCTCTGGTAGCTGTTGAGAGCGGTAGTATAATGCGGCAAGGTCTGTTGAGTTTCAACGAAACTAAACTACACGAGACAGCTACATGCATTGCTCTGGTAATCTTGAAGCCATACGATCCTCCTAAGCGCCGAACGTTTATGTTTATTCTATAACACAAATAAAACTATATACCTGATTTCAGAATTTAAATAGCATAGAAGCAATTGCAATGATAATAGATCTGTTGCTCCCAGGCTGGATGAAGGACACGATTCAAAAGACAGTCGTGCTTGACAAGGCGCGTATTGTGAAGATTCCTCACCTTTGCACCCCGACTGAGGGCGTGGTCTATTTTTAATAATAAATAAACATTTTTTAATAACTAAACAATAAAATAGAAGTAGGATCCTTACCTATTACAGTCTAAGTTTAAGGCTTTTGATATTGCATATTGCACATCATCTAATCCTTGGCAAGCTGGATATACATTTAATCCTTCTTCAGTACGATGTGCCACACAAGTTAATATCTCAAGAGTTAAGTGATATTGCCCGTAGATAGCTGTACTTCCTTTAATAACTTGTGTTGTATCATTGCCTCTACTTTTTGCATCGATAGACGCCAAAATTGAATTCCTTTTTGGATCGTTTTTAGCTTCTTTTATATCCAAAACTGGTTTTTTAGTGTTTGTATATTTGATTTTAACTTTCTTTGCGGCTAGTTTAGCTATGTGTTGTGTTGTTGCTACTATTATTGCTATTGGTTGATTATAGTATTTAACGTCTTCGGAACAGAGTATTTCTTCATCTGATGTGTTTATGGGTACCTTTGGAATGAATGAATTTTTTCCCGGAATGTCTTTAGCTGTGTAGAATGCTATTACTCCTGGAATAATCTGTGAATGCATAATAGTAGAATGATGATACATACAATATAATGTCTTTTAAAATAAATAATCGTAACGTCAATACTATTTTTGCTATTTCAGTTAAGATTTGAAAGAACCGTTGCATTTAAATTTTAAATAAAATAATACTTACTAAAGCTTCAGAAGCATCTATGGAAACGATCTTCCCTAAGGTGACAGTACTTAAAACGAAAGCACCAAATACTTCATCAGGTAACGATGGTATATCATCTGCATATTCTGCTTCGCCTGCACATTGTATCTAGAATATGAACAATTTAGCGCTGGACTAGTAATTGAAGCAGAATTTGGGGGCGACCTATGTTCAACATTAGATGTCCACGGGTTGTTGATGATGATGAAACTGTGCTATGAGCTATGTCTTGACATTATATAATTTGTAACAATACTTCTGTTTCTCATTACCTATATCAGCGTCGTGAACGTCGTTTATTATTATGATCGACGCCCCGACGACACATGCTGAGTCGGAGACCATTTCTGAACTACAGTGTTTTCTTATTGTACTATGCATGTCTTGTGTTTATTTACTATGTTCAGAATAAAAGAATTTTGATTTGATTTGATTAGATCTTTAAAAATAACTAGCAGCTGATCCCTCAACCAGAATAATGAACCATACTTCTAATTAAGACGAGTTCATTTAAAACCTTTTTTATACTAGAACTTTTTCATAAATATTCTTCAGGCTTACCAGAGCTTCTAATTTTGGTATTGGTTGATTGATTGGCCAAAGAGCAGGCTTAGTTTCGAAATGTTGCTCACCACGAGACTCAGTTCTAGTTTTTCGCAGGCTCATTGCTCCAGATATATACCTTCGACCAATAGATCTCGGAGACGGGTATAGGTATAGAAGACCCTGAGGAAGATTTGGTGACAGTAAGGGATCAATTCGAACCCCAATTTATTTTATTTTATCTGAATATACAATTTTTTTTTTATTTAATACTGATTACAGTCATTTATTTGTTATATTATATACAAATGTTATGTTGTTTCTTAACTTAGTCGTTTGTATGGTCAGTAATTTCGGGTATTTTGTTACGCTACATCTAATATGTTAAGGATCCCTTATTCTGCCTAAAAGCCATCTTATTCTGACTAAAAGCCACCTCCAACTTTACCCAAGTTTCTCTGATAGCTGCAATCTTCACTCAGTCCTTCCTTTTCTTCCAGTTCCAGCTGATTGAATCATGATATCATCAACCAAGCGTCATGTTTGGTCGTCCCATAATATAATTCTTTATATTTTTATATTCTCCTCCTTTTATATTTTTTTGTTGTTTCTCGATAGATATCCCACTACGCATACTTACTTTGTAAAATAAAGCTAGACCCAACTTTTGTCTATACGCAGCACTAGGCTCAGGAGGTATTTCTACAGTATCTAAATCCTTCTGTAGAACTGCCAAAGCTGACTGAAGTGTTTCGTTTGTAAAGAGTGGTTTCCCAATCAAGAAGTTCTCAGTATTTGTTGCTCTAACAAATCTTGGTGAGATACCGTTGTACACGATTCTAGCTTGTACTACTGTTGAGTTGTTGACAAGTTTGTATAAGAAACCAGCATTGACTATCGCATGTGCATTTTGGGCTTTTGGCATTACCTAAAAATATACACTTTGTTATACCAAAAGATGAATAAACCATAACATGCAAAACATATTTTTTTTAAATCTGCATGAGGCGCACCTTAATAAAAATAAACAGTAACATAGTAAAAATTGTAAACGTATTACCTTAAAAGTAGTAACAAAATAGGTTCTGTTGAGGGGGGGTAACATAACTTTACTATGACAAATCCGGTCATATTTATATTCAAAAATTCCTGCATTGTTACCATTCTTGGTTTAAGACGAGAATTAACTGAAAAAGAAAAGAATAAAAGAGACTGAAAAGAAAAGTATGAATCGAAATGAGAGATGAACAAAATTGGTCTGCTGATACAATCATACCCACCAATAGTCAACTGTGCTCCAACTGTTTCAAACATCACGAATAAATCAGATTGAAATTCATTGTGCTGATGTTTCAGCATCAAGTTGCCAGCTATGCAACCTAGCTAAAACAAAAGAAATATACGTATTATAATTCTTACTAAACACCAACAAATAAATAAAAATTAGTACAAGGTTTAGCCAGCTGCTAGTCTTTTTAATATCGTAGAAAGTAGCTAAGTAACTTAGTTATTTCATTCTGAAACTGTTCTTACATTTCTAACAGCAACATGTGCCACCATTTCCAAGTGCTCATAAAATCTCATTAAATACTCAAATTGGTCTTTCTCTGTCGATAATTTCTGGTAAATGTTCATCAATTCTGTCAATGTTGTACCAGCGTTGATGACAAGATTTTGATCCAAGTACCATCCTTTTAATTCTTGCACTCCTGTTATGTCTATGAGAAGTTTGGCTCGTTCGTCTGTTGGGTAGGCACCTGAAAACAAAATCCATTCAATGTTTTTCCGCTCTAATGTCTTAATCTTTATAAATTTACTGGAAATTTAATTACCTCTAGCAGTGTTTCCCCAAACCAATTGATAAGAATCAGTTCCTTCACTTTCAAATAGCTGCAGGACTTCACTTACTTTACTAACTCTATATAATCTCCTTCCATCATTTAGTTCAATCCTGATTATCTTAGGATCTTCAACATCTTCAGTTTCCACTAGACACCAGTCATCTTCATCACATGGATGATTACAATTTTTTCCAGTTTTCTTGCAAAGATTCAAGTCCTCAATATCAGCTATGAGGTTTTCTGGAGCGTCTTTTGCGAAGGCTTTAAATGCGTCAAGAATAGGTCTGTATCCAGTACATCTACATACGTTTGAACCTAACAACTTTTCTATTTGGAGTTTGGTCAAATCTTTTTTTTGTTGCAGAAGACTGAAAAGTAATTTTAGTGAAGAAGAATGAATTCAGTTTTATTCAGGATGTGCACCAGTGAGAAACCTCAAGTACAATTTATTGCAGTTGATTCTTTGGAAGCAAGATCCAAGGACAAAAAACTAAATGATTATCTTGTCTAAAGACCTAGTTTATCGATAGCTGAATGCTCTATTTGTTGATGCTATGTTGAAATTATAATTTCCTAAACAGTCACCAAATCTATATAAGAAGATATTGTAGAAGTATAAGTACTGATAATATTATTCAAATTGTCGAGACAACTATTCGTAAAGGCATTTTCCAGTGTAAGACGATAATCGAGGTCAAAGGAAAAATATAAATAGTGCGTTTTGGTCAGAATAACTGGTGGTTCCTGATTCTGAGCACCTTCTCATCCCAAAATTTGGTTCATCATCCTCATCATCATCATCAGCCTATAGACATCCATTGCTGGACATAGGCCTCCCCCAAACCTCGCCACAACGACCGGTCTTGCGCCATCTGCATCCAGTGACCTCCTGCGATCTTGACCAGATCGTCGGTCCATCTTGTGGGGGTCTACCAACATTACCAAAATTTGGTTCTGTTCATAAAATCCCATAGAGAAAAATGAAATATTTACAAGTAAAATCTAGTCAAGAATTACCTGTACATAGTCATCACCCATCCAGGAGAGCAGTACCCACATTGGGAACCGTTGTAATTAGCTAAGGCTTTTTGTAGGTGATGGTATCCCTTCTTCCTGTTCCCGACAGCTTCTATGGTGGTTATCTCCCAATCTTTACAGGAGGTTATGGGAACCACACACTGTTAAATTAAAATGTTGTGATAATGCAGACATACTTTGAATTGCCGTTTGTACATCATCATCATCATCATTCTCGGCCTGTAGACGTCCACTGCTGGACATAGGCCTCCCCCAAAGATTTCCAATGCTACTGGTTGGTAGCGGTCTGCATCCAGCGTGTTCCTGCGATCTTAACAAGATCATCCGTCCACCTTGTTTGTACCTTAGAGTTAAATTCAAATTAGGTAGCCCAGACTTGAATAACTTTTTAGTTATTGAATGATCTAATACATATTACACGAATTTCGAAATACCTACCTACAAATAATATGTTGACATCACATACTGAAATTATGCAATATAAGTGCAAAGTTCTGCATTTAAATGCAAGCTGTTGTTGAGAATTTCTGAGATATTGTAGTTTCATAATATTTTCTTCAGTTTACACTATGCTGGTATATTTAAGGTAAAATTTTATAATTTTGTTAAAATACTTTATAAAAAATAAAAAAATATGCTCATATTACAAGAAAGACATGCCCGCTGAGTTTCTAGCCAGTTCTTCTCAGGACGGTGGCTACAATTATTATTTTTTGTGTCCGAACGTGTAGTAGCTTTTAAATTTCGACGTCAACAAGAATGAGTACGTCATCAATGTTGAAAATAAAGTATTTCATTTCATTTCATTGCTGTAAACTTCGAAATATTCTTCTTATCAAAAAACTATATATCAAAAATCTATATATCAAAAAACGTGATGTCCACTGCTGGACTTATAAGACTTACCACAATTATTATTTCCTAGGCGTACACTTTAGGAAAGATAAAATAAATCATCCATCTTAACTTTGACGTCTTCTCTTACTAAGATGGTTTCACATAAATAATTATCATCATTGCCCATAAACATCCTCGATCAGCTAGATATACATGAATGGGTCTGCCCTAAACCTTACCACAATGACCGGTCTCGCGCTTTCTTATCCAGTGTTTCCCGTGGCCTTGACCAGGTAATCTTGAAAGAGGCCTACCCACCCAAATTATGACAAGTAAGGTTTCCTACCGAATTGACAGCTTCATTGGTCGGTTTCTGACATATTGTGATTTCGTCACATTCTTATCCAGTTTATACTAAGCTTGGAATCCAAATTAGATTGATTTATTTTACCAGTAAAAATATACTTTTTTAAACTTAGTCTTATTTTTATGCTTAACCTTTTCTATCATTATGTCAGATACTAAAAATCCTCTCTCAGGTTTATTCCTACCGAATTGACAGCTTCATTAGTCGGTTTGTCCGGTCGTTTGGCTGCCACAATACAAGCCCCACATCCGGCCTGTCGACACATGTACTTCGTGCCTCGCAGCTGAAGATACTCTCTTACATAATCCAGCAGCATCGTCTCTGAACTCACCTCACTCCCCACTGAATATTAGGTTTTTTTATCGGTTTAACGTTTTTTTTTAATGTCATATGGAAGTCCGCAACGATAGATATACACACGCCATACAATGTCAGAAAAAAAGTTTAACCAATTCCAAAAATTAAAGTGGTACTAAGTTTTATTTCGACAGCTCATTCACCCCACGTCAGATGGTCCAAAGTTCCACCCTGTATATATTTTTGTTTTGATCTTCTATAACTTTGATTTGGGTGAATCGATTTCAATGATTCTTTTTTGTTAGAAAGCAGACATTTCGAGTTAATATAAATACGATTATATATGACGAAGTCCGAAGCCCCGACGGGTTTTTAAAATAGATGACGTCAGCCCCGCTGACGTCAGTATCTTCCATAAAGTTATGGTCCATTTCCAATAAAAGACTTCTTGAGTTACTTGATGTTTATTGTTCACAATTTGCGCATGTGTTACTCGTAAGGCGGCTCGAACTCGACTGCTTGCAAGCCATCGGTCGGCCTCTATTTATACTAACGTTAAGTCTCGCAAATACAACATCTACGGGCACGTTTTACTTTTCATTTACACAAACCATAACATTGATAGTTTTGTTAAGTATCTCGTATGAGTAGTTTCTAGTTACATTTTCTTATTAGGAACTTTTATCTAGTGAGTTTTATTGAATTATTATTAAATTATTCTTATGTTTTTATGGCTCGCGCCGATATATACAACTAGCTGCTCCGCGCAACTTCGTCTGCGTCGAAAAAAAAAAAAATTAGGGGTGGAATTTTGTAGAGGTTCATGAGCGACGGTAACCACTTACTAACAGGTGGGCCGTTGGCTCGTCTACCTACATGGCAATAAAAAAAAACATTTAGGGGGATGAAAAATAGATGTTGGCCGATTCTCATAGATACCGAATAAGCACAAAAAATACATAAAAATCGGTCAAGCCGTTGCGGAGGAGTATGACAACGAAAACTGTGACACGAGAATTTTATATATTAGATATAAGCTTATATAAATAAATGAATAAAGATCTGACTGGTAGTTTTTGTACTATGCTTGAGAAATAGAAGGCGGTCGTTTTCATTTTTTTAATCAAAATATTATTTTCGTACGTGACACAGATTAATTTCATTCATCTTATTAATATTATGAAACTATGTATAAAATACTTTCATGCATTTTCAACGGGTTCTTACCACGATATTTAATTAATTGAGTTGTCTCGATATTTCAACGTTGTTACAAACGTCATAATCACGAGAAGACTGGACACTGCGGGTCGATTTAAGAGCAAACAAATCTGTCTACCCCCTTTCTCGTTCGCTTTTGGAGAAAGAGGGTAGACAGACAACTCAATTAATTAAATATCATGATAAGAACCCGTTGAAAATGCATGAAAGTATTATAGAAAACTGCGAGTGTCTGAATAAGTTTATGTATAAAATCTTACCCGAGAACTGGGAGCCATTAATTTTAAATTTTATCCGATCCATGTCTGTCTAATGCAGTAGATTGCTCGACAATGACAATACTCGAATTTGAAATACTTTTTATGTAAATAAAACTAAGCGTGTGTCCTCAGTGGTTTTTAAATAAATAAATAAAATATGATTAACTACAGTAATTGTTTTTTAGTTATTGTCAACAAGCGAAACAGGTGTTATTTACTTGGTAAAAAGACGACCTCAAGGTGAAAAGTAAACTTGATAGTTAAGTTACTAAAACTAGAGTAATCTTCTAAACCGTTTTATCTTCATACTAGCTGACCCGCGCAACTTCGTCTGCGTTACAAAGGGATTCAAACAATACTCGCAATGCCGTCGCGTTATTATGTGCCCGAAGTGCACCCACATATTCATAGCGTTTTCTACTCGTTATAACTTCTAAACGAAAAGTTCGATTGGAATAAAACAAAAAGTTATTTACTTTGTATTAATACTCTTGATAAGATTTTTTTTTTTTTTATTGCATGATAGATAAACGAGCCTACGGCCCAATATAATACTAATTTTATAAAGATGCGACGTCATTGCGAGTACTGTTTGAACCCCTTTGTAACGCAGACAAAATTGCGCGGGTCAGCTAGTGAAGTATAATAATAAAAATAAATTATTTTCATCAGGATGCAGGTTTCCTTACTATTTATTTTTTATGTTTTTCAGGCAATAAAAATAAACTGCAATTAAATGTAATGAATTTGAAAGCAATTAAATCGACATATTTAAATGCTTATCATAGAACAAAATGATATAAAATAATTAATTGAGTGTAGTAAAAAATGGAATGATCAATAAAAACTTCTATGTGGGGTTTTCTACGATTAAAACTAACTTTTAGGTGTTCTAAATTAATTTATGATGTATTTTTCAAACTTAGTTTAAGTAAAAAGTTTATATTTTTGGATACTTTTAGAATTTGAATTCGAATCTTCGAACGTATATTCGAAATTTTTCGAATATATCGAAATTTTTCGAATATACGTTGAATTTCGAATAGTATCGAATTTGACTACGACGACTACGACTATTTTGTAGACATCTAGCCCATTAAAGATATTATCTACAAAATACAAATTCTTGTTCTATTTCCGATGTAGTCAAATTCGATACTATTCGAATTTTTTCGAATATTCGTTGAATTTCTAATAATTCGAAAATTCGAATTATTTGATTCGAATTTCGAATCGAATATCAATGTTCGATTCGATTCGAACGATATTCGCACACCTCTACATCAACAAGCATGAGAATTTCATTAACGTTGAGAATAAATAAGTTCATTTCATTTCATTTCATTTCGCTATCCGCCGTCTGTCTGTCCTTAGGAATGTTGCGAATAGCGATTTTTGGACATTCGCAAATACGAATGCGAATGTTGACCTTTCATACAATAAGTACAAGGTTTTTTATTGTCAAGTCCACTGTATCTTTCAAGTCATTATCGTTTATAGTACCTATATTTTACATTTGCTAGACCTACTTAGAAGGGAGGAGGCACTTCCCTACCCCCCACCAAATATCTGTTACCCACTTAAATAATCTTGACTACTTGTCGTAGACCCATCGATTTTGGGCTCATTTTAAAGGGTAGATAGAGACCCTTGGTTCTGTCAGATTCCCTCTGTATCCACACAATGTCCTCTTGACTTTTGTCAAAACATTCGCATAACAAGCGAGTATTCAATAACAAGCGAATATTCGTTACATCCCAGTTTGGTTTTTTTAATAGATACAATATAAATCTACCTTAAGAATCACTTTATCTATTAAAAAAACCGTATCAAACTCCGTTGCGTAGTTTTAAAAATCTAAGCATACATAGAGACAGACAGATACAGTAGTGACTTTGTTTAATAATATGTAGTGATGATTTATAATATGCTCAATGATATGCTTAAGATATAGAAATCGGTCGTTTTCATTTCTGTAATAAAAATATTATTGTAAACATAGTAGGGAAATAAAAAAACTTTTTGAAACTCAACTTCATAACCGGTGTTTAATAATATTAGAAAAAAAAAACAAAACAAATGCTTAGTTGAACAGTAGTTCCGTATTTTGCGTGCCGCATCCCAGTCCAATTTTTTCAACTGTAAATGGAGCCTCTGAAATAAAACACAAAAAATCAGATCGATTCACGTAGATAAATAAAAGTTTGGCAATATATTCCTAAACTAAAAAAAATCCATTCGTACATTCCAGCTTGAGTTTGATTAGTATACCCAAATTATTATAAACAATGAATTTCATGAGTTAGATGAACTCAGCAGATATTGTCCACTACTGGATATAGGCCACTCTCCAATCTCGCCAGAACAACCAGTCCAGCTCTGTTTGGATCCAGTGGATTCCCTCGATCTGGTATTTGGTCCACCGCAATGACTTTACTCCAAAACTTCAAAGACTAGAAAAATCATTGATTATGGACGTGCGAGTTTTTCAAATGTGTGTAAAAAAATTACCGATAGAAAACACCGAAGTAGCAGCGTTTCCAGATTCAACAGTAGCAGAGCTGATGGCTTCCTGAATTGCGAAGGCCACAGCTATGGCAGCGCAAAGTGGAGGTTCACCAACGCCTGTCAAAATAAATAAAAGAGCTTATAATATATACCAGATTCGGTTTCTACTATGCTCAGTAAGCTGGATCGTGATTACTTCCAAGTGTTTTTCCAAAAGTTTCTCAGACAAATAATGGATATCAGACAAATACCAAACTCAGACCTCCAAAACTAAAGTACCTGCTTATCCGACTGGAAATTAAGCACCTTAAGCTCAGCAACGCTGACTGCTACCAATGAGTTTACTATACGAGTAGTATTCAGTATATTGTTTCTATTCCAATGAATCACATCATTCAGTTCATAGACTAAACTCAATCAATAAACTTACATTTAGATCCAAAAGTAACATCGTTACTGTAAGAACCAGTTCTGAAATGAATGTTCATAATCTGAGGAATGTCCCTCGCTTGCGGTACGAAGTAGTTCCAAAGTCTGGTTGTGAGGAGTTGGCCTGAAGTCTCGTTGTATACTAACTGCTCGCAGGTCCAATAACCCATACCCATGAGGAAAGCACCCTCGATCTGTATTAAAATGTATTTTTAATTATTATGAATGAGATGTCGATCATACTTGCACTAAAATACAGAATTTCGATGGATGCCACCAGTTTCAGTGGAGATATCTCAAAATGACTTGTTTTACATGTCTAAAGAGACATCATGAGGTTTTGAAAATTGAATTTAATTTTATTCATTTAATTATCATTGAAAATGCAATTTAAAACACTTACTTGTCCAATATCAATTTCAGGGCTCACAGAAGTTCCCACATCTTCGAAGAGATCGACTCGAAGAACCTCATGTTCTCCTGTCAACACGTCAATCTCTACTTCTGCCAGGCAACAAACGTACACATTATACGCCACAAAGTTAGCAGCACTTCGGTACCCGTGAGCGGACAAATCAACACAGTTGTCGAAACATTGCTTCACTATCTGCAGGTACGTCGGGTCACCAGTCATGGTAGCCTTGACTTCTGCCAATCTAGTCAGAAGTATCTCACAGGCAGCAGCAGCTGCTGCACAGACGTTTTCAGAGGCGACACTACCACCGGTCACGAATTGATTGGTGTAAATATGCGTATTAGTCTCTTTAACTTGGACTTGGTCCATCGTCAGACCCAGGAGATGAGCGACGACTTGCATGACTTTGGTGTTTATACCCTGACCCATTTCTACACCACCGTGCATAACAGTGACAGTACCGTCGCCTTGATTGATTGTAACGCTGCATCCTGTACCTCCAGCAGAAACCGGAGTCCACCTCACCGTGCTTACTCTAAGACCTCGTTTCCTCCACCTGTTGCTGGAATTAAAGGTTTCGACCTCTGCACGCCTAGTCTCATATTCGGCAGTTGATTTCATCGTCGTTATTAGCTCAGTGATATCATTATGAGTCGTTGTGTCGACATTAGCAAGACGAACAGTTAAAGGATCTAATCCAAGCTCGTAAGACAGATGTTCCATAATAATCTCTGTATTTGCAATGAATTCCATTGTACCTGAGAAATAAATTTAATCATAGAATTAAACATAGTAGCTTACTTTTATTTAAGTCGTTATCAGATAGCTAGATCGATAGTTTTATGAAATTTCAAGACTTACCAGGAGCTCTGCACCACGTGTTACTGTGAGTGTCTGTGAGGGTATTGTAGCATTTGTACGTCCAACTAGTAGACTTGTAGATGTTGTTTAATGCATCATAACTGAGCCCATAGAAATCTTCGTTTACCATGTATCCGTTATCTTCATACATGTTCATTGTCATTGATTGGATTTCACCAGCGCTGTTGGCAGAAGCCTGTGAATAATAACAAAAAATAACTGGAGATTTTTGACTTATCTCTCTCGGTAGAACAAAATGACCAAGAAACACCATTCCTATATAAGAACATAAAATTACAGACCCTAACGTGAACACATTAGTTATTCAAGTCTTCATTGTATAAGAAACGTTTAATATAACTTTTTCCAAATGTATCTTATTTTTGTTAATAAATTTCAATATTGTTTTTACATATTTCAATTACCTGACCTATTTTAAACTTATCTTGGCATACCTTTAAACATTTTAGACAAATCTATAGTTCTAAAAAGACGACAGACTGATAAAAAAAAATGAATTTAAGGAAACAAAAGCCTAACCTCATACTCAATGTAGTACGGCAGTCTCTTGCCGAAAGCTTTCATGTTGGTCGTCAAGGATTGCACCATACGACAAGGTCTGTTAAGAGCATGAGTAACAAGAGCGCATGCGACCGCCCCTTGAGTGGCCTTGGCGATTTTCATACCAAAGGAACCTCCCACGCGACGAATGTGAACATCCACTCTATGAAATTAAATAATATTATTTTGCATATAAAAAGTGTTTAATATCGATTTTTTAAACCCTGTGCTAAATAAAAATCATACTTACTTGTTCTTATCGACGTTTAAAGCTCTAGAAATCATCAACTGCACTCCATTGGTCCACTGAGTACTTGAATAACACCGGTAACCTTCTTCGCAAGGCATAACGTAACTAACCATAGTCTCCGTCGGGGTGTGGTATTGCCCATGTCCAATATGAGAACCAGTAATGGTTGTGCTGACATCAGTGCCTGTTTCAGTGGCATCGCCAGAAAGATACAAAGTGTTCCTTGTTGAGTCCGCAGCAGCAGTTTTAACGTTAACAACTGGGTCTTTAACATTCTTATATGTAGCTGTGACCAGTTTGGCGGCTTTGTCTGCTGTGAGCTGATCTTCAGCTATAATCATTCCAATTGGTTGTTCATAGTACATTACGGTGCCACTGCACATAACTTCCTCAAGTCCTCCGTATAAGACGACGTCGTCTGGTGTGTAAGAATTAGTTCCTGGAATGTCCTTAGCCGACATGAACTTAAGAACTCCATCGAGAGCCTGTGAAAGATAACATAATATTCGAGGTTTAAAATTCAGTTAGGTAAATAAATATTTCATTTCATTTGGAAGAAATCCACGTAAAAATTAATCTTGGTGCCAGGAAACAAAACGCCAGCTTCGAGCTCTCAAATGTTCTTTCTCTTCCCAAGTGCATAGTGTTCATTATTTATTGACGCTTAAAATTTTTCTTCCACAATAACTCCTAATTTTGGTCTCATGAGAAGTATAAAAAAAAACGAGGAATATTATGATACCATCTAAGATATTAACGAACAAAACTACAACTACAACAGAACTACATACCAAAGCCTCTGTCGGGTCGATGGATACTATCTCACCACTGCATACTGAACTGAGAACGAATGCTGCATGCACTTCATGTGGCATTCTAGGAATATCATCAGTATACTGCGCTTCTCCAGCACATTGAATCTGCAATAAACAATTATTGATGTATGATGTTATTATAAAAAGTCGTGGTGGCAGAGTGGTTGAAGCGTGTGCTTTCCATACGAGAGGTCGCGGGTTCAAAATCTTAACGTGAAAAAGATTTATGTGCAAATTTTTCACAAAACTACTGGCTGAAAGCGGTAAGGGAAAACATCGTGAGGAAACTTGCATACCGGAAAAGGATTCTAAAAATCCTTCGAATATATATGAAGTCCCCAATTCGCATTGAGCAAGCGTGTTGGACTATGCCTAACCCCTCTTCGGAGGAGACCTGAGCTCAACAGTGGGCAGTAATGGGTTGTTACAGTACAGTACAGTTTATCATGCGGATGATGTATGACGTAATTGTATTATTACACAAGATGGACCGCCGACCTGGTCAGAATTACAGTTCGTCACTTGATGCAGACAGCGCATGATCGGTCGTTGTGGAGAAGTTTGAGGGAGGACTATGACCATGTATGTGGTCTATAGGCTGATGATGATGTAATTGTTTTATTATCCTGACAATGGATATAAATAACGCAGAATAGGTCACCATAATGAAAAGAGTGTTAAACAGCAATAATTTTTGAAGATTATTTAATACGGTAAACCTAAGAAAATGTTGTTTGTTTGGGTGTAAGGAATAAGGTCAAAAACTATTGGACCGTTTTTATAATAATATATTATTGTAACGCGCGCAGCCCTTCCGTTCATAAAAAGCTAAGGGTACTTGCCGCCACCGCGCGACCGGGACACGGCGAACGATTGAACTGAGTTAGTCAGCACACGAACTTGATGCCGAAAGGCTGCGCGTGCACACCGAGCGATATATCCACACTTTCATCAAGCTACAATATCCACGAGTAACATAGGCTACATATTATTTTGGGAAAAAAAATAGAGATCCGTACAAAAACTTGAATAATGTAAACCAAGGGGTGAAAAAATACCCAAAAACTCTTTTACATCGCGTGCGCTGCGAAAACTATTGATTATAGAAGTAAATAATGTACTACAGGGTTGTAGGTCTTATTAAATTCTAACAATACTGCCTGAACCCTTTTTTAACACAGACGAAGTTACGGATCAGCTAGTGTCTCATATATCAGTAATCATTGTCTAGGCTATTTATCTGATACAGCCTACTATACATAACGGCAAGGTACATACCAATGCCTCAGCTTTGGTCACTGCTTCGGTTAGAGGATACTTAGTACTGTCAGTTTCATAGGTCTGAGTAGCTTCAGAGACTGGTCGGTTGTCGTGAAGTTTGTCAGCTCCTGAACGATACTTGGATTGAAGAGTTGCCGTGGGACAAAGTTTAAGCAAACCCTGAAATTTAAGAAAGTCAGTATTTCCAAAGAATTACTAATGAAAATCGCTTTATTGGAAATGGAACACGAAATATATTGTCAAATTCGTATCCACGACTTTAAAAATCTTACCTTGTAAAATAGATTGATGGCCAATTGCTTCCTGAACTCTGCAGACGGCTCCGGAGCGTTTGCAGTCACAACCAGCTCGCTATCAAGAAGACTTATAGCACCTTGCAGTGTTTCGTTGGTAAACAGAGATTTACCAACAAGATAGTTTTCGGTTTCAGTGGCTCTGATGGATTTGGTTGTCAAACCACCATAGACAATGACGGCTGAGCTGACCACGTTTTCAGAGGTGACTTTGAAACATATTCCACAGTTCAACATGGCGTGTACGGCTTGGGAACGACCCATGACCTGGAAATAGATCATAAGTTACTAATACTGAACGATTTTACAGTGACTATGGATTTTGTGTATCTAAATAAAGATGCCCAACAATCCGTTGGATGCCATCAGTACAATCAATTTTTGTGAAGCCTAAAAGACCTGTGGGCTTCAGCTTGTTTTGAAATTGAAAATTTTATGACGGTTTTGTTTTTGTACAACACTCTATAGGAAAATATTGTTGATACTGTAACTACTCATTACTATCCACTGCTGGGACTTCACATATCTTCGAAGAGAATCCTTTTCCTCACGAAGTTTTCATTCACCGGTTTCAGCCAGTGGTGTTGGGAAAAATTGCACATAATCATTTTTCCCATTAAGATTTAGAGGTACAAGACCCGGTTTTAAACTCGCGACCACCACGACTATATAACTCCCAAAAATAGACATTATCTCACCTTGAACGACGTCATAATATATTCATCCGAGAGTGGCGGTAGTTCTACACTCACTATGACCTTTCTAGTCATATCTAAACTTACGAACTCCTGTGGGGTCACAGTTTCTGTACCATATTCAAGACTCTCTGAAAATATACCCGTCATCATTAGTTCAATGTTTGGAATAATATAATAAATAATAAAATCGCCATGAGCCCGTAAACGTCAACTGCTAGACATAGGCCTCCCCCAAACGTCGCTTCGATGACCGGTCCTAGGCCGTTTGCATCCAGTGGCTTCCTGGGACCCGGTCGTCGGTTTAGCTTGTCGAAAGTCTATCCACGCTGCGCTTACCAGTTTGTAGTCGCCACTCCAGAACTCTTTTGCCCAAAGTGTATAATAAAATAATTTGGAAAGTTTTACATAGTACTGTAAAAATGTACATCAATTATGCTGAAGAAACGACATTACTCTTGTTACATTTTGAAAAATATTTATTTCAAGTTACCTTTCCTGCATGTAGAATGGGATGTTTTTTTAAGTGCGGTATCGTTAGGTTTTATATTAATTGAGTTGTTAACACGACTTTTCTGCACAGAGATCCATTTGCGAAAATCTATTGGAACGAAGTTCCTTATCGCGCGTTGTGAAAGGGGGTAGACGGAAAAAATTCTTACGAAAAGTTGTCACGACACTTTTTTTGTTTTAGATGATTATCGCTAGATGGCTCTGTGATCAAAATCTTTTAAAACACGTTCCTTATTTATTTTTAGATGATTATCGCTAGATGGCACTGAGATCAAAATCTTTTAAAACATGTTACTTATCTTTTAATCGTATCTTTTAATCGAAAGGAACTTCATTCTATTCGGGTGTCCCATGACACCTCTCAAGTTTTAATTATTTTATTAATATACTTAGTAACTTCACGATATTCTGAATCAACATCATGAATAATTAAGTGAAATTGCAAATCTTGAAATGATTCTCATCAAATGCAAGCTTGTTTATTTTCGGGAGCTGTAACGCCACAAACACACACAAACACATACACGAACACTAACACATGAAACACATAAACATCTTGTCGTTTTTCATCTGGGATTAACATTGAATTTCTGTCAAAATGTACACCATAATATCAACAACAAAAATCTTCCTTTGTGACGCAGACCAAGTTCCACGGACTAGGTAGTCAATTATATATTTATTATGAATGGTAATAAAGTCTATTTTACATACGTACCAACTGTAATTGTTCCTCCCACCATCTCCAAAAGCAGATATAAGTCTGAACCGAAACCAACATTGGCATTCTTCATCGCCAAGTTACCACCAAGAGTTGCAATCTAAAATCAAGTGTCTCTCAAATAAAATATTATTTGAATTAAAGCTGTGTAAAATCAATCAAAATGCTTGAGCTGTTTGTATTTTCGTAAGGACATCAACACGAGGCTGATCAGGCTTTTATGACTAATATTAACGCTTAGATTTACTCCTAGAGTAGCTCAAATATTCAATCTGATGAAATTTAGGTTTCCTCGTGATGTTTTCCGTCAACCTTTTTAGCCAGTAGTGGTGTTTTAAATATATCTCTATTCCCTTCATTGGGGGGATGATGCTCAATCTTGAACAGTATAGAAATAATACAATATTATTAAAAGTACGACTTATGCTTCTTTGAACGAGGCTTGAAGAGAGTCCTTAAGGGTAGGCCGTAGGTAGTAGCCCTGCAGTGTCCCCTGACATTGCAGAGGTCCATGAGCGACGGTAACCGCTTACGATCAGGTGGGCCGTTAGCTCGTCTGCCTACGAGGCAATAAAAAAAAAGTACTTACATTCCTGAGTGTCACGTGACCTAAATAGCCCTTATGTTCAATCAAGTGTTCCAAGTACGAAAATCCATCTTGGGTTTGGACTGTTGTCAATATGTCGGATATTTCGTTGAGAGTGTTTGCAGCACCTATTACTAGATTCTGATCTACGGTATAACCGCGTAGTTCAGTCACTCTACTTATATCAATGATGACACTCGGCGTGGTAGTTGAAGGGTATGGAACTAAAAATGAAATTAGAAAATTAATTATGCTATTCAAATAATTAGCAGCAACAGCTGAACGAAAATGAATTAGCGAAATTTAACCGTACAGAATACCAACATTAGTACATATCAATATGATATGTTACTTTTTTATATAAAATGCACTAGATAAGTCTTCTTCAAAACCAACTGCGACTTAATTTTGAGTGCCACTATACCATGAACAAAATCCATTTGTGTATTTGTAAACTTGATTTTTAAACCAAGACTTTATTAGAATAATTGATGTATCCGCGGTCATTCATGATTCGATTCAGGAACACTTTTTTGCCACGCACCACCCGGCTAAGGAATAAACTGTCCTCTTCGGTATTCCCAGAGCGCTATATGACCTGTCCTTCTTCAAACGAGACTTGAGGAGGGTCCTTAAAGTTAGGTCGTAGGTAGAGACCCCTCAATGTCCCCTGATATTGCAGAGGTTCATGCTCGACAGTAACCACTTACGATCTGCTGTTCGTCTGCTTCTATCGCAATAAAAAAATCTAAACTGATCTCAAATTATTTGGGTTTAGACTGCTATTATTAAATTTACCTTTCCCAGTGTTTCCAGCCGCTAACATATAGGAATCAGTTCCTTCAGTCTCCAAAATTTCTAACACATCAGCTAAGGCCGTGACGGTGTACCATTTAACGCCATCTTTTAAAGTCAATTCCTTGGTCGTGGACCCGACATTCTCAGCAATCATGCACCAGTCATCCTTATCTTCGCAGTTGCTCTTTTGCTTACAGCATCCCTTTGCAGAACCATCGCAGATGTGCAAGTCTTCAATATCGACAGATGAAGTTGGGGAATCTTTGGCATATGTTTTAAATGCATCGAGGATTGGACGGTAACCGGTACACCTGCAAATGTTGCCTCCAAATGCTTTCTCCATCTCCAGCATAGTGAGTTCAGTATTGTTTTCCTGCAAACTGTAAATTTTGGTTCTCAGTTATTTGTGTAAAAAAAGTTATTGAAGTTCCTTTTTTGTTTAAACTGTTTCAATGTTCAATCATCCGAACTATATTTCTGGACGCTAGTCTCAGTCAATAACTTCACGGAGACCGGATGGTACACTTGAATAGGTTTTTAAGAAGAATAAAATCAACAATCACCCTTTACCACCATCCAAAGTCTCGAAATCTAAGGAGTTTTGTATGAGCAATCCATTTCAAAATACAGTTCAGTATACCTTAAATAATATAGCCATTTGAGCAGATCTCAAGGATAATGAAACTTTTTTGGTCAAATTTACCTGTACATAGCCATCACCCAACCAGGAGAACAGAATCCACATTGACTACCGTTGTATTTGGCCAAAGTTTTCTGAATGGAGTGGTAGCCATCCAGCTTGTTTCCCACTTTCTCGATGGTTGTAATTGCCCATCCATCGCAGGCTGCTACTGGCACCACACACTGGATAGAAATGAAATGAAATGTACAAAATGGTTTCCTTTTAATGTTTTCAGTAATGTTAACGAAAAAAAATTCTTACCGAATTAACTGACTGCACTTCAGCCCCAGTGGTCTTGACAACTGAAACAGTACATACTCCACAGCCGGCTTCACGGCACATCACCTTGGTGCCTCTCAGCTCCAAGGTGTTCCGGAGGTAGTCCACCAGCAGGAGATCTGAGGCGATCTCACTGCCCACTGCCAAAAAAATATACAGTGTTATAAAGTTTAGGGCAGGATATTGTGTGACATGATATCGATGGACCGACGACCTGGCCAGGATCGCGGGAGGTCACTGGATGAAGATAGCGCAGGATCGGTAAGATTTGAGAGAGGCCTATATCCAGCAGTGGACGTCTATAGGTTAATGATGACGATGATATAAATTTAGATACACTCCAGCGGGGGTTCTAAGTCTTCCACTCCGAATAAAGAGATAGATAGATATCACATAATAGTAAAGTACTAGCCAAGACAAGTAAAACGAGCCCAAACACGATTCCAGACGGTTCCATTTTGTTCAGTAAAAGAATTCCTATCTACTTGCCGACTTCTTGATCATATTATAAGTAACATTTGCAAAATTATATAGTTTTATGTAAGTTTAAATGTACCAGAAACACGATTCAAACTCTCAAAAAATGTACAAAATAGTTTTTAATTGCCTATTATATCTTATTCCGCCGTGGTATAAATAAAATGTAGTCATCCGACATGTCAGGGATTTTAACTATTTGATTTTCAGGAATGCGCTGAAAGATATATGTCAATCTGTATTTCAAAAAACTATTTTTTTTTTAAATTTAATGAATATTTTTACGTTTGATAGCATATGTATAACTTTGGTAGCAGTTTTGATTTCACGCCCAAGTATGTCTTGTCATTGAATTAAAATTGAAAATTCTAGATAAATTTTTGATTTGCAGGAAATTGTCGGATTCGGATATGTGGGAGTTAAACCGAACTAAAACCTTCAACTGATCACACTCGACGTCTGAACCTCGGCTGAGTTCAGAACCCAACAAGAGGTTATGCGAGGCGACACGATGCGATTTTGAAAAGCACACTTATGCTCCTCAAAATCTACTCAGTTTTATGAAGTTTTTTTTTAAGAAATTGCAAATTGTTAAGAACACGTAATAATATTGCCAATAATTAAGCTAGCAAATTATAATAAGAACAAAAAAAATCTACTGAAGAATAAATTGCAGACACCTATTTTTAAATATACACGTAAAAAAGTGTATTCCTTATGTTCAGGTGAAATATAATTTAATATAACCAACAAAAACTAAAGTATAGAGAACCAAGGCACACCATATCGAATTAGATATCTTAACTATTATTTTAAAAGCTAATAAATATGAAACCGGAAATATTTACCCGATCTCGCTACCCCATTGACGGTAAATTCAATTGTAGACATGGCTGAACGACAAGCCGATGTATAATGATAAGAATATCAAAATGCTCCCAAAAGCTGACTTCTTTTAACAATAGCAATCAATAATTCATGATATAAAACACATGTTATTAATAAGTGAAACTAGGAAGTGTTTTCCACGCATTAATTTAATAACACCTATATAAATAAATATGGTTTCCTGTCATGCAAATATATTTTTACATGGGTGTGATCTAAGCTCTTAGTTTTCAGGTTCCACTAATTTCAATTTGTTTATTCGCAATTTCATTTGTATTTGCTATGGATCATTGTAGTATATCAACACATACCTATGGATTAGAGACTTGCTTACGATGGGTCTTATTAGAAAATTCAGGGTAGGTATCAGAGAGTAATGGAATGGGCTATGCTGGGTGTTTCTTTGAGTGATCAAATCAGAAGTAAGGAGATATGCAGAAGAGCCAAAGAAACTGACATAGCCCGAAGAATTGCGACGTTGAAGTGGTAATTACAATTGGTAGTGGCAGGATACATTATACGATGAACAGACAGTCGATGGGGCAGAAAAGTATTGGAATGGCGGCCACGCACCGCTAGGTTCAGTATTGGAAGATTTCCCCCCAAGAAGTCACCGGATGCAGATAGCGCAGGACTAGTTGTTGTGGCGATGTTTGGGGGAGGCCTATGTCCAGCAGTGGACGTCTACGGGCTGATGTTAATATTCAGCGTACTTGTAGAATCTATTGACACCACTTGTTATAATTTTATGCTCCATATTTTATAAACTTTTTTCCTGTTTTTATTTGTTTGGCTCATTTCTCTTTTTTACGCTTTTAAGAGTAAGAACATGGTCGGAATAGTGATAAACTAACTTCTAAAATCTTTAATTTCTACAAGCATAAATTTGATAGTAAGTATATACATGAATCACACGACATACACTCCTAATTTTTCAGAGTCTACATTATCTTATTTTGTATCTAACTAAGTAAGTTAGCTCAATCTTTCTTCATACAGTTGTTCAAAATCATCATCATTGTCAACACCATTTTCTACATTACCTTTATCATCACAATCATTTTCATCATTTTCAAGTTCATGGTGAATATACTTCTGCGTCACATTATTACTGGCTGTTTAAATTTAATTTCGCATATACTGCGTGACGAATATCCGTATAATAAAATGATACCGTGAAAAGAACCTTTATTTGCTTTCTTATTTCCCCTTCGTTCGACCAGCTGTATTTATTCTAAAAGGTGGAGTAAAATATTAGTGAGCCAATGAAATTAGTTATATTTCCTACTTCCTTTAGTTTGTTATTTAACACATTCAGTGCGGTGTGAGGCTTAAACTGACTATTGTAGAATAGTATGTTCTTCTTCTTCTTCTTTTTTTCTCATGGACCTCGTCCACCAAGACTGGGGACAATTCGCCAGACACGGACTCAAAGATACTAAATCAAAATATTGTTCGGTTTCCAGTTTCAGCAGTAGTAGAATATATACTGTTTATAGTGTTATTAAATACAATGAAGCTTAATGGTACATATTGTAGATGCATAAAACTACATTGAATAAAATGAGTAGATAAGATATGATATTTAACAGCGAAAAAAAAGAGAAATATAAGGTAAAAAATTACAAAAATAATGGAACTAGAGGAAAATAAATTAAAGTTTAGTATTATTATTTTCTATAAATTTCGTAAGTTTATATATAATAGTATGTTAAAACTGAGCCAAAAAGTAGGCGCTCACATATGATTATAATCCAAAACTGCTTTAATTGCAGTTCAAGAACCAGAGAGGCCTATATCTGTAAAATCAGAAGTTCTATATTTAATATGGTTTCGAAGATACGAGACAAATAATGTCACATGTGATTATCTCTTCAATTAATAAAGTATAAAAAAACAAGTATTACTGTCTTAAGTCGTGGTGGCCGAGTGGTCGAAGCGCTTCCTTCCCAACGGGAGGTCGCGGGTTCAAATCCGGTCGGCTTGTACCTCTAAATCTAAATGTTAAAAAGATTTATGTGCAATTTTTCACAACACCAAAGGCTAAAAACGGTGAAGGAAAACATCGTGACGAAACCTGCATGTCGGAAAAGGATTCTAAAAATCCTTTGAAGATATGTGAAGTCCCCAATCCGCACTGGGCAAGCGTGGTGGACTATGCCTAATCCCTCTTCTGAGGAGACCTGAGCTCAACATTGGGCAGTAATGGGTTGGTACAGTAGGGTCTTAAGTTGTCTTGGAAGCCATATTGCGCCTTCAAGAGCTTTCGAACAAGCCAATATTCCAATTTAACTTGCCCATTTAGACTTGACAGTCCAGTAACAAATTCGCATGTGAATTCCTTGTTAACAAGTTCATTATAAAATCGTTTAATTATACTTGTTTGAGCGGATGTTTCCGTGTAAATACAAAAAGTGTTTTTGCTTATTTTAATAATATTCATGAACTTATTGCCGATATGCAGATGTTGCTTTGAAGTGTTTTGTAGTTTTCATATTGTGATCAGGAAAGTAATAAAATTATTTTGATAGCTCTGTAATTCGTTTTTGATATTTCCTTAATATGAAGCACCTATATTATTATTAAGATTTTAGATTTACTTCTTTAAGAAGATAATTTCTTAAGCATGAAAAATGGACAGAATATAGAAACGTAGTTATCCGAAAAGGTATTTACGACTTCTCTTAAGGCTTATAATAATACAGATGTTAGACATTCATCTAATTAATAAGATCTTAGCCAAAAATATACCTATAGATTGTTTATTCACTGCGTTCTTTTAAATGTTCTTAGTCAATGCTCTCTCACATTTATAACAGATACAAAACAAAAAAAAAACCCGTCTTTGTTCTATCATATCCACTAAGTTTTTCAGGTTAATAGTGAACTGAAACGTGAATTGCAACCTTTCTTTTCTTTTCGTCTAAAACTTGCTTTTGTGATGATTTTACTAATTGTTTTACAATTTGTCAGGCCATTTATATTTTTTAAATTTGTTTTGATCTATTCAGTGTATTTTAGTTTGTATTCAGTTTTCGGAGAATGTTTCACCTTTTATGTAACATGAATCGGCAATAATACTTATTACCATACATTTTATTGTAGCGCTAATTTTAATTGACTAGTGTCTGATGATTCTGTTGTGTGTTTGTGGTGAGAAAAATAAACTATATTCTATTCTATTCTATTCATTTGTCTAAAGTGAATTTGCTTCTTGCTATACTATAATTTTGCTCTACATTCTAATTAGGCGTTGACATGGTTGTAATTAATTGCTAATTTAAAGATACAGGCACTGGCAGAGCTAACGCAAAGACAATCTCGATTTTTAAAAGGTTTTTGCTATTCATGTGTCTTTCTTTGTTTGTATCTGAAAAACTGGCATCCACTTAGCTTCAACAGTTTCCACTTACCATCAGTAGGTACTAAATATGTATTCAGTGTAAAACTTTATAAACGGTTTTATTTAGCTCACCCCGTTTGTTTTATTTATTATTTATTCTTGCGTCAAATTTAGTAATTCAAATTTCACTTTCTTCCTTTTTAAATACATGCTTTTAAAATCCTCAGTATCATCTAAAAATAGTGTAAAATAATATGTAAAGTCAAGTAATGTGAGGGCGGCGCGACGGGAAAGTGTGCCGAGAGCGTAACGCGTCGCGTCGTCCTTCATAACCACGTGCTGGGTTCTAGCCTCAAAAAAAAAAAGCATACCCGGTGATTTCCTCCAATTGAGAAAAAAAAATGTCCAATTATGTAAAACGAGTCCAAAAACGGTGCGTCTTGTTAAGTACTAACTATATCAATAGATCAGCTCCGTAGTACCATATTATTACATTGTCACGGGACTGACGAGACATACATTTGCGTGAAAAATATCAACTCTATCTAAAACCGAAAGTTGATCAAATTCAACTCGCAAGATTCCACCCGAACTTACATAGCTATATCCAGTGCCAGTTCATTTAAAGCTTGTAATATTATGTTAATACTCTTAACTGCAGATAAGACATCCATAGGCTACTTATTATTATTGGTAATATAGAAGATATGTATTGATTAATTATCTTGCGCGTGTGACTACCATAGAATATGATATCTGTTGATGTAACATTCCTATACATATGTATTGATGTCACACACGTGAACTCGTTTTCTCTGATTCGTCGACAGTATTGCTTGTGTTAGTAAAAAACTGTTAATATGTAGACATAATATATTAGTAAATTAGAGTATGTGGTTTAAGTGATAAGATGCAAGCGTGTTTCTTATTTTGTAATTGGGAAACGGTTTCGTTTAGCTGTCGTGGTGGCCGAGTGGTCGAAGCGCTTCCTTCCGAATGGGAGGTCACGGGTTCAAATCCGGCCAGCTTGTACCTCTAAATCTAAATGTGAAAAAGATTTATGTGCAATTTTTCACAACACCACTGGCTAAAAACGGTGAAGGAAAACATCGTGAGGAAACCTGCATGTCGGAAAAGGATTCTAAAAATCCTTTGAAGATATGTGAAGTCCCCAATCCGCATTGGGCAAGCGTGGTGGACTATGCCTAATCCCTCTTCTGATGAGACCTGAGCCCAACAGTGGGCAGTAATGGGTTGGTACAGTACAGCACACGGTTTTCTCAGAACTTTTATCATAGTAGGGTATGAAAGTAATCCCGACTAGATAGTGTTTAGCAACCAACACGGCGCTTTGTAAAGTGACGCGACGCATGACGCTCTATCACTCCCCATACGCATATAGTTGATGGTAAACGGTAGCCGCTACAAACAAGAAAGATATCTTAAAGGTTTTCACTAAAGAAGATTCTTAAAATTTAAGCAGTTCACAAAAATATAAAGCTACTCAATATTTAGTCTTTTTAAACGAAGTTAAATGAAAAAATAAATTGAACCGAGGTTTGTCATTCTCATGCAATAGTTCTAGTTAGATTCATCAAAATGTAGTAAAAATTAACTTATAGTTTTACGAACTTCGATCCAACCAAATCAAACAAGAACAAAAAATGCGGTTAATTTCAGACATTCGTTAAAAATATCCAGCATCAAATATAACACATAGAATTATTACATCTGGAATTAACATCATGAACAACAGAATGAAGCCAATTTAAAGTTCACCGTAACTACACGATATTTTGAATCAACATCATAAATAACAAAGTGAAATTTTAAAGAACTTATGTGTATAATATTTTATTAGTGTGTGTGGCGACCAATAACAATAGCGCGCGAGATCTTGACTCGCGGTCACGACATTTGCAAGAAACTTCGCATATATATACGACATCTGAAATCTACTACAGTGGGCTTCGGCCTGACCTGGCATACACTACCTCGCCCACGCGCGATACATTGTTACGCGCGATCGGTACACTTTAAATTCTGTTGTTCATGATGTTGATTCCAGATGTAATTATTCTATGCTATAACATTATTATAAGCTTTTTATAAGCCCGCTTTTGACTTAAGTTTATACCACAAGAGCATCTCTTCCACCATTATGTTAATATCTGTGATATAATCAAAGTGAACTTAATGGTCATCATAAAATAAACAAAACACATAATTCTCATGTTTGTGATCGAATTACGTGTTTAGACTTTTAGCATCTAAATATTTCGCAAAAGTTTGTAATCTGCTAAAACACCAAGAGAAAGTATGTTAACAATATCAGTGTGAAATGAAAAAAACTTAAATTTTCATGTATAAGATACGTAACCTTAGCGTGTAACATGTCGCGTTATTCTCCATACACATCACATCATCACACCCGTGCTGGGTTCTGAATGTGAACGGCAGGGCACATAGTCTACCCGGGGCAAGCGGAAGTAAGGCGATTTCCTCCAAAACAAGTGTGCCTAACTCATTGAAAGTAATTGGCACCCCCTAAAGTCGTGTATTTAGACATGATCGGCATACATTCAATTGGCTTTACTCTGTTATTTATGATAAATTCTATGCGTAGTACGGATCGACTGGAACCTCTGAGTGTGCGGAGAGATTTCAGCTCTCTGTGCATTTTGTACCGTTTGGTCCATGGGGAATGCTCCGAGGAACTCTTCGAGATGATCCCTTCATCTCCCTTTTACCAACGTACCACACGCCGCAGGGGCAAGATTCACCACCTTTACTTGGAACCGCTGCGATCTTCCACGGTTCGCTTCAAAGGAGCATTTTTGCCCCGTACCATTCCGATTTGGAATGGACTCCCATCCGCGGTGTTCCCGAAGCGCTATGACATATCCCTCTTTAAACGAGGCTTAAGAAAAGTCCTGTATCGGTAGGCGATAGATAACAGCCCCTCATTGCCCTGGCATTGCAGAGGTTCATGAGCGACGGTGACCGCTTATCAGATGGGCCGTAAAAACGTTTCAGTTTCAAGTTTGAAGACTGATCAGCCAAGCAAAGGGCATGATACATTTATCACTCTGAAACCCTAATCACTGGTGGCTTGCAATGACTCCAACTTCATTAGCCTACTTTTTTAACAAATTTTGTTGTTAAATAAATATGTAGAAGGAAATAAGAGTCATATTTTACTCAATTAGTGATGTCAGCTAACAATTAGGAGTCTCCTTAATAACGTTAAAGTAACACTCAGAGACACCTGACGGAGAATTTCAGAGATATTTTTTATGTAAATTATTTAAGACATTAATGTTCAGGGTTCTGTAGGTTTAAGAGTTTTCAGAGTTCAGTCATCATGACTTCGTCAGACGTCCACAACTAGACAAAGCTTGGCTGCATCTTTACATATTTGTATTTCCCAATTGTGACCGATCTTGTGCTATTTGCATCCGGTGATTTCTTCGACGACCTGGACTGGATGTAGATGGTGCGGAATCAATTGTAAGTTTCGAGAAGAGAACATTCAAATTCAATAAAATCATAATTTAAAGAGTGTCATAAGACGTAAGCTGAAGTATGTATAAACTGACTCGCATAATTTCGTCTGCGTCCAGAAGTATCTCTGAAAGTTTCTGCGAAAGCTCCTGGCCGTTATTTAAGCTACCTTTGGTAAATTAATAAATAACTGAAACTCCTGTGTAGCCAGGATCCACAGCGGCGACCATCGTAATGACTCTGAGCAGTGAAGCCCAGGAAAACCCGATGGAACGCTAACTTGTCTTGGACCCCGCAACGAATTTAATCAGAAGATGATAGAAGGAGTAGGAAAAACATGAGTTTCGACTTCCCTTCTCGCAAAAGCGGGAGACAATAAAATAACATTGAAAGATGCATTACGCCAGAGTTGAGAAAAGCACCACGGATATTTTATTAAATTTATTGGACCTATACGGAGAGCTGTTGTATTATTTAAGATGCCAATAATAGATATGGTAAAAACGTTTGTATCCACGGAAATTTGCGCTGGATGCTACAAGATCCGTGTAATAAACGACTCTAGACGCTACTTGTAAGGAATTTAACATAGTGACGCGTTCCATATAAATAAGTAAAAATAAACTTTCAAACAATATCAGATAATTTTTACCCTCAACAACTTACAAAATCTTCTATACAAATAACAAAATCTACCGATAATTCATTTTCAAATATCTTGTCCCAAATATCCAAGTCAGCTGTCCGGGAGCCTAGTCGGTCAGGATTAATTGCCTAGCAAAAACACAAGGGGTTTTTATAACAACTATGCTGAACCCTGATAAAACGGACTCAGCAAGTTGAAGACGAAAAAATATCAAGATTCAGTTTTCGTTGAGTGTCTTTTTTTATTATGATATTCAGTTAAAAATATCTTTATGGTAATTTAAATTAATTGTTTAAAATGTGTTCCAATTCAGTAGACTAGTAGAATCCGAGATTTAAAATAATGGATAACATTGCGAAGAGATCATCATATTGGAGTTACAAGTTTAAGTGGTGGTAGGACCTTTATCACCTGTAGATTACTGTTTTAAATATCAATTCATAACTGCCCACACTGCCGTGTTTTCCTAATATGATTTAAGAATACATTTTTGGAGGATTAAGGTCTTTCTGCCATACAGGAGCTAACAACTTGTAAGTGATTAGCGTCGCTTATAAACCTTCACAATGTCAGGAATTTCGACTACCTACCAACTTTCATGCATTTTCAACGGGTTCTTACCACAATATTTAATTAATTGAGTTGTCTCGATATTTCAACGTTGTTGCAAACGTCATGATCACGAGAAGACTGGATACTGCGGGTTGATTTAAGAGCAAACAAATCTGTCTACCCTCTTTCTCGTTTGCTTTTGGGTAGTACCACTGGAACTCAAATATCGTGGTAAGAACCCGTTGAAAATGCATGAAAGTATTATAGAAAACCGCGAGTGTCTGAATAAGTTTATACCTACCAACTCTTAATGGCCCGAGAGCTAGCGCCAACTTTTGAGTAGGTATTTGAGGCAAGCTGAAAACTTGGTCCATAGTTCTCCTGATAAACCCCGACTGGAAATTGCAGACCTGCTGCTGAGTAGGGAGGCTAAACAAAAATTTCAGCTCGCCTCAAACACCTACCCATAAATTCGGACTATTTCTCGGTCTCTAAGGACTTACTTTCTTTAATACTCCTTTGGAGAAAGACGTCATAGAATAGGTATTTTGGATGTTTTAGGTCTTCTGTAATATAAAGGCTTTCAGCAAAAACCTTTAAAACTCCTATTTATTTGTACGAACACTCGGCAAATGAAATGCTTTATAAATAGGTCTATTCAACGAAATTACATTTTATGTTGTGACATTTATTTCCAATATACACGAGAGCGCTATTTTAACGTCGTTTTTCTGTAGAAATTACTTTACTTTGATCTGAAATTTTGGATGACAGTTCTCAAAGTCATTGCTAGAGAATAGGGAGACTACACACTTGATTAATAAAATATTTTTGCAGAAAGAAAACTTTATACAAATTAATACTTTCATGCATTTTCGACGGGTTCTTACCACGATATTAAGAAGCTATCGAGATTTCAAGACATAACACTTTTAACAGGGGTGACGGTTTCAGATTATCGAGTATGTGGAATCCAGTGCTAAACACAACAGTCACTAAGGGTTCATGCTCAGAGAGTCTTGTAGATACAGTGAGTGTGGTGTGTCGTGATGTGAGTTCGAGTTCCAGTGGTACTACCCAAAAACGAACGAGAAAGAGGGTAGACAGATTTGTTTGCTCTTAAATCGACCCGCAGTATCCAGTCTTCTCGTGATCATGACGTTTGCAACAACGTTGAAATATCGAGACAACTCAATTAATTAATTATCGTGGTAAGAACCCGTTGAAAATGCATGAAAGTATTATAGAAAACCGCGAGTGTCTGAATAAGTTTATACAAATTGTTGTCGAACTCACTCAAACGTATTAATTCAGCGACACATAGGAGGACGATTGCTATTTTTTTCTACTTTCGATAGTGGCCCCAGTGTGTCTACTGTACATTGCAGAAGTCCGGCATTTACCATCAGGCAGTTCCTTAGTCTGTCCTTTCTTAGTCTCAACGGTGATAAAATGCGGCGGTGTTCCCGGAGCGCTATGATATGTCCCTCTTTAAACGAGGTTTAAGAAAAGTTCAGGTGATAGATAACGGCCTGTCTTTGCCCTGGCATTGAAGAGGTTCATGAGAGACGGTGACCGCTTACCATCGGGTGGGCCGTTGACTCGTTTATCTATCTTCCAATAAGAAAAAAAAAATATATTATTATATACTTCTGTTCAACTTGTGTATTGTATCCGAGAGTGTATAGTTAGCTTTAAAAGCCTAATATTTTTTTCATTTCAATTTATTTGATGTACGAAACGAAAATGTGAGTTCATTCATATCACTATTTTTTTATACGTCTTCCCATTTGTACTATATTCTATTTTATTACTAGCTGTCACGTGCTTCGTCTGCGTCACATTAAAAAGAAAATAATTTTATTAAATAACACTTAAAACTAAGGCTTGAGGAGGGTCCTTAAAGTTAGTTCGTAGGTAGCGACCTCTCAGTGTCCCCTGACATTGCAGAGGTTCATGAGCGACGGTAACCACTTCCTATCAGGTGGGCCGTTGGTTCGTCTGCCTACATGGCAACAAAAAAAAATCCATTATCGTAATTTGTGTGTCCAGGAATTAGACGAAATGTTTTTTTCCCTCGAATTTACTTACTGTATAAACCTTTCATGAACTTCCACGAATATGTCATGACTATAAAATTAGGCAAATCGGCTCAGCCTTTCTGGAGTTTTAACAAGACCGGCGAACATGAAGTAGAATTCCTTACAAAAATACATTAATAGTCGTAAATGAAAGTTATCACCGTGCCTTTAAATTTATAATAATACTAGATGACCCGCGCAAGTTCGTCTGCGTTACAAAGGGGTTCAAAAATTGTAGCCTATATAGGCACGCGCCGCCCGGCGCAAACAACTACGACCCTGCATTTTAAATTTGTAATATCTTCGGTAATATTCACTTAAATTACATGCTGTAAAAAGCATATTGATCTATAATAAATGCACAATTTATTTAAGGTACTTAATTGGATAAGGATTAATGCTGTATTGTTTAAAATCACTTCGTAAATAACCATTTTTTAGTAAAGAATAAAAATGGTTATGCTGGGTTATCCCTAAGAGATAGACATATACCATCGCGGACTTTTTTGTTGAACTTTTTAAGGTGAACAATACTGTAGTACATTATTTTGGTCTATCTTGTAGGGTTCAGCCAGCGTTTGCAATATAAGCGCAAAAAACGTGCTTATTTACGACATCACATTAGAAACCTTTAAATTTATCAGTGTTTCTCAACTATATTATGCATTTATTATACATACAAACCTTTCTTAAGAATCACTCTATCTATTAAAAAAAACCGCATCAAAATCCGTTGCGTAGTTTTAAAGATCTAAGCATACATACAGACATACAGCGAAAGCGACTTTGTTTTATACTATGTATTGATATTGATAAATTCACTCTGCAATATGGAACTGGAGAAAGCCCATCATCATCATTATAAGTCATCAATTTTAGGAATTAATATCAACACTGCGTACATAGACCATAAATCTAGCTCATCTTTAAAATAAAACGAATTATACGATTTCAAAGAATACCTCATATTTGTACAAAATATTTATATAGCATATTTATAGCAGAATTGACAATATCGTCATAATATTTACAATACAAGTTTGTACAATAATTCAACGAGTTCAAGTTATCGTGTTATTTATGAGTTCAACCTGAAATAACGTAATATTTGAACATTTTGAGATTCGCACTGGAGTTATTTAACTGCACGTTATTTACTAGAAATTTTGTTTTTTACGCCTGTCATCTATCATTGTTGACTTTGACTGCAATAAGAGGAAATTTAGTATCATACCTCCGCGTTCAAACACGGTCCGGTCCAAAAGATCTTTTCTTCGTGCGGCTTGCCTTGCAGAGGTTCATGAGTAATGATAACCACTTACCATCAGTAGGGTCGTAAGTTTGATTATCTATCATGGATAGACAGACAGCCCGATGAATCGCGTTTGTGACATGGCAATGGGCAAGGCACAAGAGAAAAACAGATAGCAAACAGCTCTTCTGAAGTAGTTGCGATCACGAACTAGTAAGCGCAGCATGAGTGAACCTTCCACAATATGCACTAACAACCTACTCAGCGTTGCAGGACATCACACAACACATGTAAATAAAACATACTTACGCCAAGACTAAATAGAATAGATCTGCTAGTTTGCTTGAAATCGATATTTGCCGTGTAACTTCAGCCATTTACAACTTGGAGTACAATTTTCCTATTAATTATATAAAACTTCAGATTTATTTTTACGAAAATGAAACAGCAGCTCTGTGCAAGCATATCAGCATGGCAAACTGTATTTCACGGGGGAAGCCTATATTAGGCATGTTGCATGACTGTTACTTTCATGCATTATTTAAACGGGTTCTTACCACGATATTTTCTCTACACCACCTTTGGTTGACTGGTAGAGAATGCCTTAGGCATTAAGTCCGCCATTGTACCATTTATGTGCATAAAGTGTAATAAATTAAATAAATATTTAATTAATTGAGTGATCTCGATATTTCAACGTTGTTGCAAAAGTAATATGGAATTTAAAATAAGTTTATATCTATGAAAGACGCTTATAACTAACGCCACGGTTTTAACATCCAGTGCGAACGACAATTCATTGTATGTACGTGTTTATTGGGTGAACGTGTGCGTAAGTGGGTCTGTGTTGTATTCGACAATGGCTCGGGAACGTCTTGCGAGGAATAGTAGGCAGATTGTGGATTGGCCTTCAAACGAGGTTTAAGAAAATTTTATATCCATTTCTTAGCCTTTACTTCAGTTTTTAGCGTTTTTAAGGGAGGCTTAAAGGTAGCAACCGCGCAGTACCTACATGATGATATTGCAGAGGTTCATGTACAACGAAAAGCGTCAGAAAATAGTTTGTTTTTGTTTGAAAATTTTGTTTTCTATCGATACAAAATAAGACGAATCAACTTATGGTATGGGGTTACAGTTACTCATGGGCATCTGCAATTTTAAAGGACAATGTGCGACCATCATGAACGACATATAGTATAGAACTCTTCTCAAACCTCGTTTAAAGAGGGACAAGCATGGAACTTATGGAAAATCTAACAATATAATTATTAATCATTTTTTTATCCTGCTCTATATTTATTGGAACGAAGTTTCTTATGGCGCGTTAACGAAAGGGGGCTAGACGGAAAAAAATCTTACGAAAAGTTGTCACGACACTTTTTTGTTTTAGATTATTATCGCTAGATGGCGCTGTGATCAAAATCTTTTAAAAAATATCGTGCGTTACGTTAGGAAAAAAAAATAAGATATCTTTTAATCGAAAGGAACTTCGTTCTATTTTGCATTATGTTTTTTTTTTTTGAAAAACATTTACAAAAATAAAATTTAAAAAAACGAAAAAATAGAGGGCCACTTTAGACGGAATGTACGGCCTAAGCAATAAGTAGTCACTAGTCAGGGCTTAAGAGTGAGGAACCTCCTCATGATAAGCGATGTATCTTGACTCACTGTCTACTGAATCAGTCCTACCTAGCCAAGGGTAAAGAGAGCGATACTATATAATCAATGGAGTTCATCCCTATTATTTGGAACCAACGCGGTCATCCACGGTCCGTTTCAAGAATACTATTTTGCCACGCACCATCCGGCTATGGAATGAGCTCCCCTCTTCGGTGTTTCCCGAGCGCTATGACTTGTCCTTCTTCAAACGAGGCTTAAAGAGAGTCCTGAAGGGTAGGCCGTAGGTAGCGGCTCCGCAATGTCTTCTGGCAATGCAGAGGTCCATGAGCGACAGTAACCGCTTACGATCAGGTGGGCCGTTAGCTCGTCTGCCTGCGTGGCAATAAAAAAAAAAGCTATAAATAAAATCATAAAATCGTTGATTCAAAGGCATATCCACGTTACCCCAACAAGATACCTACTCCAATCCATTGCAGAGCACGCAGCATAAAATAAAATGTATTTGCCGTAAGCAGACCGTAATGCCGATGGTAAATATTTGTACTGAATTGGCAATCCACCCCTCACCCCCTTCCCCGCGACACTCCAATTTGCATATAAGGGGTGAACCGTTTTCGCTTTTATAGGCTAAATATTATGATTACTGTTACTGTGATTGTCTTTTCAACTGACTTTGGAAATGGAGACTTACTCGATTGGTTTTGTGATATTATTAACTCATTTTAAAGAATCTCAATTTGGCCTTATAATAATCCTAAAGATAACTCCGTCATTTATGAACCAATTTTGATGATTCTTTTTTCACCATGATATCAGAGATTGATAACAGCAGAACTTTTTGTGCTATTCTCGAAGAAAGGATTCATTTTTGTCAAATCCTCACTAGACTTGTTTCAAATCTATCTGTACTAAAGGACTTCCCTCTGTAGTATTATCGGAAGTATTTTAGATTGTACTATGTGCACAGTGTACTGCACTGTGTTTGTGTCCCTACTTTTGTAAGTGATCTAAAACACTACTAAGCTACTACTATCTTGAATATGTACACACATTTTCAAACGTCGCTTGGAAGATGGCGAATGGTGCTCGATAAACATCGAAAAGGGGAAACCATTCTATTCGATCTTTGTTCGAAAAGCTTTCGTGAATCCTTTCCATAAGCTGGTGTAGGAATAAGTTTCTGAAGCAAAATAGACATTTCATTATCATCATCAGCCTATAGACGTCCACTACCTACTGGACATAGGCCACACCCAAACCTCGCCACATCAACCGGTCCTGCGCTATCTGCATCCAGTGACCTCCCGCGATCTTGACCAGATCGTCGGTCCATCTTGTGGGGGGTCTTCCAACATTGCGCTTACCGGTTCGCGACCGCCACTCCAGAACTTTTCAGCCCCATCGACATTTACACAAATAGAAATTTGGCAATATGGTTTTCAAATTTATACATATTAATTAAAAATGTAATTTATACAGATAGTTTTAATTAACGAGCGGTTGAAATAAAACCGTGGGATAACCTAATTACACTGAGCGATGTAGTTTTAATACGCTGTAATATGACATTTTAATTAGTGTACGTTATGTAATTCTGTTTTTAATAACTGTGCAACTTCGTCTGCGTCATGAGGGGAGCATTTAGAGAGTTGCGATGTAAGTTGATAAATTTACAATAGTCTGCATCATGAAGGGAAGGCACAGATAGTAATTTTTTGATATAAGTTGATGTAGGACATCACATAATAACACTGGCTGTGTTATTATGTGATGGCGTTACATGTAGTTCTGACTCACACCACCAATTTTGTATAAACAAATGAGAGTATTTTTTACTGTTCATATGTATTTATTATTTGCGTAGATTTCAATACGAATATTTTGATTTGTTTTTGCAAGCTCAAAGTGAGATGCATTTCAATCAACTTTAACTTATATTATAACGTCTCAATACATGAATTCTTTATAAATAAGCATATTTAAACAACTGTTAAATAAACACGAGCGAAATCAATAAAAACGATTAAAAAGAAGAAACATCCAATTTCGCCATTTGACTAATGAAATCCGTAATATTATGATAATGAGCGAAATTTCACATAACAGGCCTAAACAGCCTTGACGATGACATGAAATAGTTTTAGCAATATATTAAAAAAAGTATTAAATCAATATAATATATTTGCTTAAGAAAGTTTGTTTCAATAGTATATTAGTTTTTAGCACTTATTTCGATGTAAGAAAAACATCAGCGTGTTAAAACGCTAGTGCGAACGGAGTTTCAGAGATTACCTGATGGTAAGTGGTTACCGTCACTTATGGACCTCAATGTTAGAGATACGATAATGGAGACGACGCGACGGGAAAAAGTGCCGATTGCGTAATACGACGCGCCGTCCCTCATGACCCCGTGCTGGGTTCTGGCCTCAGCTGGGGTTTGAGCGGTTGGAGTTTTTAGTGCGGTTCAACTCCCACACAGCCCCGCAGGTATATCCTCCAACTCAAAAAAAAAGAGATAAGATAATAAGATTGCCACCTACAACCTATATCAACCAACATCTATTCTTGAAACGTAAGGAAGAAAAGTTATGTCGTAGGTGGCTAGTAGTGTCCCCTGACATTGCAGAGGTCCATGAGCGACAGTAACCACTTACGATCAGGGGCCCGTTAGCTCGTATGCCTACATGACAATAAAAAAACTTGAAAGGTGTCAAGGGACACCCGGATGGAACGAAGTTCGTTTCGATTAATTAGTGAGGGAATTGTAATAAAATTTAATTTTTTAAGTTAAATACCTATTATAACTTAAATACAATATTTTATAACTTAAATAAAATATTTTGATCACAGCGCCATCTAGCATTAATCATATAAAACAAAATGAGGAATTGTTTTATAAAATATTTTCATCACAGCGCCATCTAGCGATAATCATCTAAAACGAAAAAGTGTCGTGATAACTTTTTCATAAGAATTTCCAGTCTAGCCCCTTTTCGATAACGCGCGATAAGGAACTTCATTCCAAAAAACTTTGAGTTTCATATGGCGGACTCAATTTTAGGCTAAAAATTGATTTAGGCAAAATTTATACGCGGTACTAAGTTCGTGCATTTGAGGATTAAAAAGACTCTTTAAGACTGCTGATTAATCCACTCTAAGAAAAATATTATATCCAAAAATTAAAGAGTTCCGCGCTCCAAGCCTAGTATAACTAAACATATTATAATCAATACAAATTTCTTACATTAATTTAATATGCGTAAAATACGAGTTTTTAAAGGAAATAAACTAAAACACAGAAACGTATTTCGTAATCATCTTGCGAAATGTTGGCCAATATTAAGATCGGTTACAAAATGGAAGCTGTAGGCAGATGAGATGACTATTACAATTTGATACATCACTGTTTAGACACTCTACAGTAATATTGATAAAACTAAGTCAAAACTATTGTCAATATTTCTAATTCTACAGAAAATTGTGAAAAAAGAATCGTACAATAAAAACATATACCTGCACCAACCCATTACTGCCCACTGTTGGGCTCAGGTCTCCTCAGAAGAGGGATTAGGCATAGTCCACCACGCTTGCTCAGTGCGGATTGGGGACTTCACATATCTTCAAAGGATTTTTAGAATCATTTTCCGACATGCAGGTTTCCTCACGATGTTTTCCTCCACCGTTTTTAGCCAGTGGTGTTGTGAAAAATTGCACATAAATCTTTAGAGGTACAAGCCGGCCGGATGTGAACCCGCGACCTCCAGTTCGGAAGGACGCGCTTCGACCACTCGGCCGCCACGACTTTTTATAAAAAAAATAATAAATAAAAACATATACGAGTACGACGATTACTAAATCTTTTAGCTCTTCTGGGTGAAATTATGCGAGGTGAATTTGACCGACTTCCCGTTTTCCGATTGAGCTGAAACTATGTACATATAAATATGTACACCTAGAAGCGAGAACTGGAATGAAAGAGCAAACAAACCAACAATTAGATTAAGAACATCCCCGATAATGTTGGGGGATTTAGATTTACAAAAAAAAAACAAAAGAAAAAAAATATGTATACCTATATATACCATGCAATACAATATGGTATTATGGAGTTGATCTGATGAGGGAGTCGGGTGTTAGCTATTGGAATTTATTTTGCTTGTACTAGCACTCTTCTACATGATATTTAGGATCTTAAGACCTTGCGATTTAAAGAATAGAATAGAAACTCTTTATTCAACACCACAAAAACATGCAAAAGAAACACATAAAAACAGTACAGTAAAGTGTTACAATGGGCGGCCTTATCGCTTAAAGCGATCTCTTCCAGGCAACCAATTATACATGTTTAAAAAGTAAGTTTGCTAGGAAGGTCTCATTAATAGAAGAAGTAAATTTTTATATTTTGACAATAACTTTTATAATATTGCATTTATATCAAGACTATACAAGACTATAGAAAGGTATTAGTATAAATAGTAAGAAAATGCATACAATAAAAAATAAAAATAAACATAAAGGTACATCCATAATATGTAATGTCTACAGCGTGAAAGTGAAAAAATGTTCTATACATTTTGACTTTGGATTTAAAAACGTCCAAGGTTTTCTTCAAAATATATTATTTTTTAAACCGTACTCGTAATAGCGACTGCTCACTACTAAGGACTATTTCTAAATTCTACTTGAAATACTAGTATTTACTTTAATAATTCGCAGAAAAATGTACGACAAAACCACTTTATAATTTCATAACGGGACATGCCTATTCATAATTAAAATAATTATTACAGTAATTACTGTAATTTAACATACTTAAGTGACATTTTTAGTGCACTACTTAAAAACTGCTTCAAAATTCCATTCAAATTTTTAAAAGAAAATCATTTCAACAGCAAAATTTCTATTGCATAAGTAGATGATAGATTTAAAAAACGTATTTGCTAAATTTTTGCACCTACATCTGTAACTTCTGTGTATGTAGGATCTACAGCTGCAACCATATTTAGATTTGGACCTACGTTAACAGGTTTACCTGACACTTAGTGAACTGTTTTCGATGATTATTTTCCTTTGAAGATGCTTTTAGATAGTTGATTTTACTAAAAATCTAGATTAGGTATACTTCTTCGCTACTATTAAAAAATATCAATCTATACTTTCATGCATTGTCAACGGGTTATTACCACGATATTTAATTAATTGAGTTGTCTCGATATTTCAACGTTGTTGCAAACGTCATGATCACGAGAAGACTGGATACTACGGTTCGATTTAAGAGCAAACAAATCTGTCTACCCTCTTTCTCGTTCGCTTTTGGGTGGTACCACTGGAACTCGAACTCACATCACGACACACCACACTCACTGTATCTACAAGACTCTCTGTGCATGAACCCTTAGTGACTGTTGTGTTTAGCACTGGATTCCACATATTCGATAATAAATCAATTAATTAAATATCGCGGTAAGAACCCGTTGAAAATGCATGAAAGTATTATAGAAAACCGCGAGTGTCTGAATAAGTTTATAATATCAATCTATCTTTGCATTTTCATTCAATACCGCGTACTTGTTGTAATGAAAATGTAATTTAAATAAAAGTGATAAAATTATTATAATTACCAGCAAATCTATGAATAACCTCGCAACATCACAGAGATGAGCCTAAATGAATAAATATGTAGTTTAGCAACATTTCGGTGAAATCAAGCGTTATGTAATTATTATAGGCCTGTTCGGATGCATCTGGGTTTGTGGCTCAGAATCTTATAGATAACATTATCATATTTATTTAGATCTATTATGAAGACGTAACTTGTTATTCTTTATAAATTCTCCACTAAAATGCAGCTATAAGTTTTTAGAATTGATTACTAAATGCGGTCATCATAGCATTTAAATTACATAGAATGAATGATGGTTCAAGAAAGTCGTGGTGGCCGAGTGGTTGAAGCGCTTGCCTTCCGTACGGGAGGTCGCGGGTTTAAAACCGGCCGGCTTGTACCTCTAAATCTAAATATGAAAAAGATTTATGTGCAATTTTTCACAACACCACTGGCTAAAAACGGTGAAGGAAAACATCGTGATGAAACCTGCATGTCGGAAAAGGATTCTAAAAATCCTTTGAAGATATGTGAAGTCCCCAATCCGCACTGGGCAAGCGTGGTGGACTATGCTTAATCCCTCATCTGAGGAGACCTGAGCCCAACAGTGGGCAGTAATGGGTTGGTACAGGAATGATGGCTGTAAGAAATGTTAATGACAATTTTTCATCCTGTCTTGTATGCATTTATTATAGAAATAAACGATTGTTTTAAAGTTTTTTACATTTAACTTGCACTGGATGTAACTGTGTACCTATGTAATTCGATTGGGATTTTACGAGTTGAATTTGAGCAATTCCCGGTTTCTGATTGAGTTGAAATTTCGTATACATGTGAACAAGTATATCGCGTGACAATACAAAAAACTTGAGAGGTGAATAGAACGAAGTTCCTTTCGATTAAAAGATATCTTATATGTTTTTTTTCCTAACGCAACGCGCGGTAAGGAACGTGTTTTAAAAGATTTTGATCACATCGCATGCGCCATCTAGCGATAATCATATAAAACAAAAAAAGTGTCGTGACAACTTTTCGTAAGATTTTTTTACGTCTAGCCCCCTCTCGATAACGCGCGATAAGGACCTTCGTTCCAATAATGTGGTACTATGGAGTTGATCTGATGATGGAGTCGGAAGGTAGCCAAAGGAACTCCTTGTACTACAATATAGACTTATCGTGTTTGTGTTCGTTTTAATGTCTTCACTAGCACTCTGCGGGGCCGGCGCGACGGGAAAGAGTGCCGAGCGCGTAACGCGTCGCGCCGTCCCTCATAACCCCGTGCTGGGTTCTGGCCTCAGTCGGGGTTTGGGTCTGAGTGTGAGCGGTTGGAGGATCCGGTGATTTCCTCCAACTAAAAAAAAAAGACTAGCACTCTGCTTCTACATTTTATCGAAGATCTTAAAAGTTTTAAACGATACTATTGCTCTGATGGAACGTGATTACCGTGGCTCATGAGCCTCTGCAACGTCACATTGGAGTACCATCACCACTATACAGGACTTTTCTTAAACCTCGTTTAAAGAGGGACATGTCATATATAGCGCTCCGGGAACACCGCGGACGGTTTCAAAAGTTTTCTTTAAAATAAATGTCTTCCGTGGTCGAACAACAGCTGAGCTGTCTATACATATAAATAAAATTGGCGTGTCTGTTTTTTTGTTTTTTAATATCGTAATTGAACTTTTGATTACACTAATTGTGAATAATTAGGAAATATTTTTACACCTTTTATCTGTTTTTTTTTGAATTAGGTACGGCTAAAAATAGTTGGACCGGTTTATACATACATAGTAATAAAGAGTAAGTAACTTAGGCTATATTTCATTTTTTACATCTTTTACTTAAAAAAAATAATCTTGCAATCTCTGTACCTACTCTCCGCGATCAGTTCGCACAAACACGTCATGTTCGTTTAATTTGAAAATGCTGAACTTTGGGACACAGACGAAGTTGCGCTAGTCAAATCTCACTCCCACTTTTGTAACTGTATATGTGGGGTCTACAGCTGCCACCACCATATTACCATACTTTACGTTTTTTAGTGTTATTTATTTATTTGCTCATTTTTTAACATTATATTTAAAAAAAAAATAATCACAAAATATAAATTTAAAAATACAATATAAAAAACAGAGGGCCACTGGAGACGGGGTCTACGACCCAAGCCATCAGTGGTCAGGGCTCAAGAGAGAGGAACCTCCTCACAATATGTGCCGTGTCAAGAACGACATAGTATTCTATTTTTTGCTGAATTTTGTGACACAGACGAAGTTGCGCTGGTCAGCTAGTTTAACAATAAATAGTAAAGTTATTGTTCAGGAAGCCCTCACGCGATCCCATCTGGTCCGGCCATGTTTTATAGCTCTATAAACTACATCGTAAAACTACGATAAATGGTGAAAATTTTAGAAATGGTGAAAAGTTTGGAAGTATGAACTGCAGTTAGCCTATACCACGGTGTACAAATAAATATAATTTTAGTGTATTTTTGTTTTAGAATAATCATTTTTAAACTGAGGACACCTGAGCCCAGTAGTGGGCAGCAATGAGTTGGTACAGTAGGTGCAGTTTTTATATACAGGGTGTTAAAATCCGATGAAACAATACTTTCACAGCAAATAGTATACTTGATGTAGAAGCCATCCACCAAGTCTGGGTTTTCTAGGCATAATATATCATAAGTTATAACTAATCAAAACTACGTGTTAATTTTCTATTAGTAGGAGTTTATTATAGTACGGAACTCTAAAATTGCGATCGGATGCGCCTGTGTGCGTGAAAATAGCATATAGATATAGCACGCTACATGTAGGTCAGGGTAGGGTTGTCAAAACTAATACAAAATAATAATTTTTCAACTTTGTATGGGAAAATAAAGTCATTATCTCCGTTTCAAAAGTATGTGTATATGATTTGAAATGTGATATAGATTAAGCCCTTAAAGTATTGTTTCACCGGGCAACAACACCCTGTATAAACTAATGCATTTGATGTCTACATACATAAACTGGTGCATGTCTGTCTGTCTGGATAATCTCTTAAACGTTTGAACTGATTTTGACGGGATTTTACTGATAACAAGTTGACAGCTAAAATTTTGGACATATATACAGGGTGATTTCCTAGTGAGGGTACATATTGAAGGTCATGGTAGCTGATGGTTATATACGACCAGTAAAAATATTATTACCAAAGAATATGGCTTAATGCCTTAGTAATCGCAACTTAAAAATATCTAAAATTCTTGCAAAATGATGTTTTTTCGACAGCTGATAGGTGTGGCGGAGGTGTGGGGTGCGTGAAATCACTAGAGGTAATGACCTCTCTGTAATGAGTCCACACTCTTTAAGCCGAAATTGCTTATGTTTGAGGTAGTTTTGTCGAAATTAGATTTAAAAAAAAAAAAAAAAAAAATTGTAATTTTACTTATTTTTTGTAATATTCCGTATTAGAACAGAGTACTCATCACGCTCCTGCAATATGTACCCTGTCTAACAAATCACCCTGTATTTTTTTATTGCCTAGGCAGACAAGCTAACGGCCCACGTGGTCGTAAGCGGTTACCGTCACTCATGGACTTCTGCACTGTCAGAAGACACTGCGGAGCCGTTCCCTACGACCTACCCTTACTTTCTTTCGTCAAGGACTTTCTTCAAGTCTGTAACCACTCAACTGGGATCGGCAACCAAATTGGTTTGTTTACTTTTACAAAGTCTGTGACAGGAGCCAAAATTGAGCACAGTTCTAAAACTTGTTTTGTTTACATTTTTTAATCGTCTCATATTTTACGGAGATTATATATTTTCGCTGAAAATGCAATGCAGCGTCGTTTAGTAATAAAGATTGACAAAAATATAAGGTTTAATTAAAAATCAAAATTAAAAATTATTGGAAAATTTTTTTTTAAAAAAGGGGCTCAAACACGTTATTGATTCCGAACGAAGTCCCCAGTTTCGCCATCAAGCGAATAGTGACGTTCCCAGTTGAGTGGATAAGGAGCTGATCTGACAATGGATTCGGAAGGTGGCTCTTCATTGTTTTAGTGCCTTAAAAGTCACAATCAACCCAATAGACAGTTTTGTTTGAGACTAAAATTGATGAATTTGTCTTCATCGATTTTCTTATTCATGTTTTTAAATTGCGATTATTAGGTGACGACTAGCGGTATAATTTTAATGTTTTATATGTTTATATATTATGTTAAATAAATATTATAAATTAATGAAACATCCGTAGGCACTTTCTGTGTTTTGTAACTTTTCTGATCTTATAGTAGGGGTGTTGCGAATTGGCTGTTTTATTATTTTTATTTCAAACTCGAGTCCAATCGAGCCTTATTAATTTTAGGTAATGACAGTTTATTAGAATGGTAATTATAGATGTATTACTGTTTAATTGCTACTGTGTGATGTTTATAACTTTTTTTAAATCACTGAGTAGCTATCCCATCAATCATTGAAAAACATCATACTACATCATTTTTATTCAAAAGTGAAAAGAAATAATGATAACTGTTCCATTTCTATTTGATAACACTAATATAATATAACGAACATAAAGAACAAAAAACTAATTCAAATTCACTAAAAATCGCAAAAAATACCAACAAGTACGTTTCATTAAACTTAATCTTTATTATATTTGTATAGATTCCATTAGCTTCACGAAGCACACACCACAAACAGAGCAAACATGATTTTAATTAACATAAGCCTGCAAACGCGGTGACGACAAAACGATTACAAATAATATTCCACTTTTCAAATAATTAACGTACACAATATCTTAACCGATCTGTAAACCTCTTATGTGCTTAGAAGCTTGTATTTACAACATATTCAACGGAGTAGAAAAACATCTCTTGATACCATTTTAGTGGTTTAGTAAGTCAACAAAGTATGTGAAGGTATAGATCCTGTGACGAAATTTGATGTTTAATTTTTTAATAACGACAATATGAGAGTAATAATGATTCTAGGAATACGTTTATCCAGTAAAACGTCTTTAAACAGATAAACGAGTGTATAGCTCACCTAATCGTAAGAGAATACGAAGAATATCTGCATGACATATGAAATTTAGAGCCATAGAACTCATTTTTCACCTTCTCTTCTTTCTGTGCCATCTTCTATCGAAGGTCGGCAATCATTAAGGCGATCTGTACTTTTGACACAGCAGCGCGAAATAGAGCACGAGTGCTTTTGTTGAACCACTGGCGCAAGTTCTTCAGCCAAGATGTTCTCCTTCTACCTACAGCTCTCTTCCCCTGGATCTTGCCCTGTACGATCAAGTGCAGCAAATCGTACTTTGGGCTTCTCATCATCATATACCCCAGATTACCATTTTTCACCACCATAATTTAATGAGCACACTTTATTAAACTTAAATACAAAAGTACAATGATAAACTTTAATTCAAGACAACCAAAAACATCAATGTAAGCAAAACAAATGTTAAAATATCAACAGAATCCGACCGCATCAACGAAACATAATAAACAGCATTAATTATGAGTATTCAAAATCCTTTAATAATTTAAAGGGCTAATCTTCAGCACCCTGCAACCCTTCGCAGAAACAACCTCAGCGAAACATTGAGATTTCACAACAGAAAAGCAACATTAAATTTTGCAGAGCAATTAATTTTTAATTTGGGTTGATGATCTCGCAAGGCTGTTGTAATAGGCAGATCTTAGCCACTCTTCAGTTTAAAATAAAATGGGATGTATTACACGGTTAGAAATTGCTTGATATTATTTTAATTCAGTCGTCTAAGATTTAACTTTTTGCAATTATTATCACACAGATAATGAAGCTAAAAGATCACCATAAAGTAAGTGTTACCATATTATAATATGGGTGTAACGACTCGCGTTCTTGACTTTTAGGTCGGTTTTTTTTGCAGAATACACCGTCCCATGACCCACGAGAAAAAGGGTAATCTGCTTCCCCTGCTGGTTTTAGTCTTCGGAGATTATTCTACGTCTCCGGATTAATCTGTTTATTTATATATCAGTTATCCGGATCCTCCTGCTCTTGCCTTAAAGTAGCAGTACATCAGTTCTTCAGTTTCTTGCCTCGACCACTTTTTGCGTTTATCGTTTTATTGAGAATTGCTTGTGGTCGATGAACCGACAGAGCCTGTGGGCGAAGCCTTACTCTGCAAAATATCATCTGTCCCCTCCCCCCGTTAATCAGCTGTAATCCCTTCGGGTTCCCCGACTCTCGCCCGTCTGTTCCATATTATTATAATATATAGTTACAAAGATTTTTATAATATTGAAGAATCTAGTGAGCTGCTACCTACGGGCCTATTTTCAAGAACTTTATTCGAATTTCATTGAATCAAAAAAGGACAAGTATTATTCCAAATATTTACTTCGTTTTGTTCCTTTGTAATATTCACCAATTTAAAAAAAAAAACGTCTGGTACTGCCTGGTCTGTTATGATTATTTACTATTTTGAAAAAGAATAGACTATTCACCGTTTTCCGGACAGCGAAATACGCTTAGTTGCATTGTTCAATAATTTAATATCGATCCGCATTAAAAATAAACCTTAATTAACAACAATCAAGACTTAATTTTCAATTTTTATACAACAATAGTTTTTAAATTCTGCTGAGCAAGACTTTTGTCTTTATGTTATACTAAATTGCATTTTAATTGTCAATAAAATATAACAACTTTTACTAGACAAACAAGCTGACTCAGAACTGGACTTTATCACTGCAATGCTTTTAATTTTCTACTTGATACATTGTATTAAACGACTTGTTATATTTTGTTTACGTAGTTTTAGATTTGGTTGCACAATTTAAGAGCTTGAATTATAGTTTAAATGCCTTTTTACTGCAGAGTTTCTGTCTTTAAGATGTTAAACCAAATGTTTTTGAATCGTTTTCATTTAATAGTAAAAAAGTTGACATTTTTACTTCGTTTGGAGCATTTCATCATAGAAAACAGTGGTTGTTGTGTCGCTTAATGTCCTCTACAATACCAAGGTTTAATACCTATCATTTACCACACAAAACTCATCTACATTCTCTTTTAAAGACACCACTCATAACTTCTTCTTTTCTTTTATTATCCGTTATCCCATTAAAATGGGTTCAATGCAACATTTTTTTATTGTATATGGATAACCGAGCCTACGGCCCACCTGATGGTAAGCGGTCACCGTCGCTCATGAAACTCTGCAATGCCAGGGCAACGAGGGACCGTTATTTATCTCCTATCTATATAGAACTCTTTTCTCTTATACCAGTGATAACTGCTTCTCTTTTGCTATCCTTAATCTCATTAAAATTGGTTCAGCGCAACAAACTTTCTCCCTATTCACTTCTATTCTGAATCACCGCACACTATCAACATAATTGCATAAAAAAACAGCAACAGCCAATCCGCAACATCACGACAAAACATACAAATTTCTGCCACAGCTCAAGTACATAAAAGAAGGTACACTAGAACATTTGACACACTCGTGACTAGAAGCGCGGAGAACACGCGCCATTATACCAGTGACAATGAAGTTTACGGTTAGTGCTTTTTTTAATATGGTGTTGTGTTAGTGCCGAAATGGATACCGGGAATATAATTTAAAGTTTTTAATTAGTGATACTAATAAGATTTATTTATCAAAACCATATAGGCGATTATTAGGTTTTTAAATTAGTAATTTATGAAAAAAGTGCAGTGTAGATTCGAACTTTATTTTTTTACAAATTAAAAATGGTATAGAAAAATTAATCAAATGTCGTCCAGGTCAAAAGTGCTAGGTTTATGAGATAAAAAATTGTTGTTCTTCGTGTTTTTCTTAGCAATTATATGCACAAAACTGTCTCCTAAAATCACTTCATTATTATGTTCCTGTTTTATCAGTGTGCTGTATTATACTAAGATCTATTGATGTTTTTCTCAGTGGTTGTTCTTACAAAGTATTTATTTTCATTCTTAATTAAAGATTGTTTATTTACAATAATATGTATAACACAGACAGAATCAATTGCATTAATTACACAACCATTGAAATACCACAAAGCCATAGAGTCTAATTTCATAATAAACATAATTATTTGCAATTCGTGGTAATACACTTCAGCTTTTTCAATTTTATCCCTGGAGGTGGCATATTCAAGTTGAATAGACCTCCTTAAAACAAAGAGAAGAAAAAAATTTAAAAAAAATATGTCAACTCTATCACTAAGAAAGAGTGTTATCAGTATAATACTAATCGAAATCAGTTCAGTAAATCTAAAGATTACCCTCTAATTTGTTATAAACAACACAACATACTTATCAACCTCATCATAAACTTCTATAATGGCCCGTTCTTTTTTTTGAAATACTCAAGTTCAAGAATGGTTTAACGCAAAAAAAAAACTTAACATTTAATTAAATGTGACGCAGACGCAGAGCCAGCTACTATGAGTATAAATCTTTCAAACGCTTTCAAAATGAACGCTAATGCACACTGTATATTTCAGATGGCACTTCTCGTCGTTCTGGCTGTCTGCCAGGCAGCTCCTGAGCCGAAGAAAGTCAAAACTAAGCCTTCAGAGTCCAACAATGAGAAGAGAGCGTTGAGCGATAACAGTTATGAAGATACAGCTTATTTCAAGAGTGGTAAAAATATTATATATATTTAAAAACTACTGGAATTTCAAATTTTCTGTGACAGGTGAAATAATATACTTTTCAGGCGACAGAATTAGTTTTTTTATACATTTAAAATGTAAGAAACAGACCGCGAAAGCGTTATCTGTAAAAAGTTTCAATATTTTTATTGAAACCTCTTTTGTAATATGTAATACTTTTTTAATTTTAGATGGAATGTTGGCGCGCTTTTTAAAATTCGAATTTGTAAAAATTTAAATAGAGATCGCATCTTTATTTTTTTGTCAAGTTTTTTTTTAACGTTTTATGATTGATGATGATGAGTTTTCTTTGTATTGGCAACGTAAGATTTCTAACATACTTAAAAATAGGAATTAGGGATCTATATTGTAAAATTAAGTAAGTAGGTACTATCTTTTCAGTTTTACCCATAAACAGTAAAATATTATTTTCTCAATTTTCAGATCGTTATGTTAAATATCGATTTTATTTTCAGTCCTCCGATCAATCGATCCAGAGATTGACTTCGCAGATGGATCAGAAGAGCAATCTGAAGATCATAAAGTAAGTACTACTTCTAGATTTTTCCAGTATATTCGAACATCAAGAGCATATTTCACAGCATATTATGACTTTACTATTATAAATAAGGTTGAAAATTAAAATCGTCATAATTTTCGACTAGTCGCTAAGCCATATTCTTTTTACTATGTTCTGGTATATATGTCTATAATACAGGAACTTTTATGTTTTTAAAATCAGTTATTATCAAATAAAAACTATTTTTTTTTCTAATTCACTCCTACATGTTATGTTAAAAATAACTCAAAAGTTACTCGTCAAATTTATCCCTTGTTGGGTTATCTTCTCAATACTTTAATACGGTTCGACTTCCACATACCCAAGAAGTTGTAGACTAGGTACCACCTAAAAAAAATTTTTTGTCTAAAGAAGCATAACAAATGAAATGAAATCAAATCAAATAATCTTTTATTGTGCAACATAGGTATATAAAGTATGAAATGAAATGAAACAAAACACTGAAGTCTCTTTTTATGAGATCGGTCAAAAAAAATATTATGCCCTTAGAAAAACTTTGAAATTTCACCCCAACGTCCTCCGAACTATTTACCAAGAAATTTCATATTAAAACTGTTAGAAAACTTTCATTTTTTTCTCATAACGTTGTTCTTTGAAAAACTCTGTTAGTTTTCTGAAAGTTCTCTAAAGAATGTATATTATAATGCACTTATTTATAAGCAATATACATTTTTATACGAGTAATTTCGTCTTTGTCATAATAAAATTATCTTCATTTTTTCAACTTCTTATGAAAAAACTTGAGAGGTGTCAAGGGACACCCGGATGGAACGAAGTTCCTTATATAAGACAGAGAGAGACAGACGTTTTAAACTAACTAATTATTATAACTTTTATCACAGCGCCATCTAGCATTAATCATATAAAACAAAATAAGGAATTGTTTTAAAAGATTTTAATCACAGCGCCATCTAGCGATAATCATCTAAAACAAGAAAAGTGTCGTGACAACTTTTTCATAAGAATTTCCGTCTAGCCCCCTTTCGATAACGCGCGATAAGGAACTTCGTTCCAAAAGCTGACATGAATTTATGACTTTTGAATAGATAGTGTGATTCAAGAGAAAGGTTTATGTTTATAATACATACATAGTATAAAAACCTTGATAATTTTAGAGGCTTATGATGTGATGTCGTAAATTACACAATTTTCTGCGCTTACATCGCAAAAATGCTATCTAAATTTTCCATTAGCGACGCAGACGAAACTATGCAAATCTAACTAGTAATAAATAAATTAAAAAAGTAATAAATTCGATAATTTCGATAAATTCGATTAAAGAAAGTCCTTAAAAGGTAGGCCGTAGGTAGCGGCCTCGCAGTGTCCGCTGACATTGCAGAGGTCCATGAGCAACGGTAACCGCTTACGATCAGGTGGCCCGCTAGCTCGTCTGCCTACAAGGCAATAAAAAAAAAAAAAAAAAAAATTTGGAACAAGACCATTTCGACCAAGAAAGATTATGTTACCAATTTCATATAATAAATTAACATAAAAAACTACGGCATTATGAAACTGATACCCATATTATGTTTGATTGTGCAAACTACGCGGAATCATATTAAATTTATTGACAAATTTAGTGAAAACTTACATAAATACATTTGAATTAAATTTCGTGTTGCTGTTTGACCTAAATGATTACGAAATACATGTATTATTATGGCGAGAACGTACATTTATCATAGAAAACTTTTGGAAGTTCCTTATCGCGCGTTATCGAAAGGGGGCTAGACGGAAATTCTTATGAAAAAATTGTCAGGACACTTTTTTTGTTTTATATGATTAATGCTAGATGGCGCTGTGATAAAAATATTTTTTATTACAATTCCCTCACTAATTAATCGAAAGGAACTTCGTTCCACCCGGATGTCCCTTGACACCTCTCAAATTTTTTTAAATACAAGCTTTTAAGATCCTGGATACTGTACAAGTATCACTTCCGACTCCATCATCAGATCAGCTTCATGGTACCATATTATTGCATTGCCAAGCAATATACATAATAATATGTCTACAAAATTTGAGCTCAATCAGAAACCGGGAAGTTATTCAAATTCCACTTGCGAGATTTCATCTAAAATAGGTCACACACACAGTGCTAGTTAAATTCAAGATTTTAATAATTTATTCTAAAGAAAACTTTTAAATACAATCTTTTAAGACACTGAATATTAAGTAGCAGTAGATTGCAAGCTGATTTACAAGTAAAACAAGCCCAAACACGACGGGTCTATCTTGTTTAGTACAAGAGTTCCTATGAACCCCTTCCGAATCCATCATCAAATCAGCGCCATTTTGTCATATCTTTGCATTGTCACGTGTGTGCAAAATGCCAGCTCAATCGTAAACCGGGAAGTTAGCTTGCATTTCGATTTCATTCAATATTCCACCCGAACTTACATAGTTACATCAAGTGCAAGTAAAATAAAAGGTTTTTAAATATTTCACAAACACAATACAACAATTTAACTTAAAGGTCATCCGTCAACATAGGGGGCCCCCCGTTGCTGACGTCCGTGGGCTCGACCACCTTCTTTGAAGGCTGACCCCGCACGTGGTCCCCGGGTGGTGCCAAAGCAGCAACGGGAGAGCGGCCGTTAGGTTGGGTGCCCGGGAGTAATCGCACTGGTGCGATTACTCCCTCTGACCTCTCGGTGAGTGATGGACGTTGAGTCCATCACCGAAGCCCGCACAGGGGTAGGCGACCAGGCCCCTGTGACGGAGAATGCCACTGGCGTAGGGTCGGGGCGGGCATCGCGCGCGAGTACTGTCGCGAGTGATCCCCGCTCTGTCGAGCAGGGTGGGAGGGGCCGGCGCAAGCGGAAGACCGCGACGCGCCGGACCTCGGAAAGCACTGGGCCTTCGTCCGCCTCCTCTGAAGAGGAGACGCCGCGAGGACCCACGAGGCGAGCCACTGCCACCACTGCAAGCAAAGATCCGAGGAAGACCTCCGCCTCACCGGCGCCCTCAGTGGGGTCGTTCGTCTCGGCTCAGGCGACTGACGGGGAGCTCTCAGAGAGCCCTGTCGTCGTCCTGGAGACGATAAGGCGCCAGGCCGCTGCTGCCTTAACCAGGACGATCAGGCTGCGTCCGACCTACGCGCGGTGGTGGCGACAGGTGGCCGATGAGACCGAGAGGATCATGCCTGTAGTCTCAGCGGCCATCAGTCGGGACGCGGCGCAGCGCACGGAACTGGAGAGGTCGAGGGCAGAAGTGGCTCTCCTCAAGGAGAAGCTGACTGCCCTCGAGACCCAGGGACCGGGGACTAGTGCGGCAGTGAGTGGCTCGCGAAGGGCGCGGCCTACGCCACCGGTTGCGCAGCCAAGCAGCACCAGAGCGCGGGCCAATAAGGAGGCCAACGATGAGTGGCTGCCTCCGCGGCGACTCGCGTCACCACGGGCCAGGGCACAGCAGGCGGAGTCTCGGGAGGAGATGGTTGCCTGCATCAGGCGGGAGTTGGCGGAGGAGTTCGGCAAGCAGATTGCCGAACTTAGGGGCATTGTGGCGGCCCTGAGTGGTGCTGCCACATCCGCCCCACCTCCGGTCGCTCCTGTCGCTCCTGCGGCTCCCACCCAACCGGTTGGACTTCTTCCGGGTCCGGAGTCGGCTCCGACCCGGAAGAAGAACAAGAAGAAGAAGAGCGGCGACGGTACACCGGCTGCGGTGCCAGCGCCCCAGCCCCGCCCGCTTCCTCCACCACCATCCAACATGGATGAGGGCTGGACGGAGGTGGTAAAACGGGGTGCTAAGAGGGCTAGGGTCGTGGCGACTTCGACCCAACCACCACCACCGAACGCGACGAGGGCAGCGGTCAAGGCGACTCCTCAACCGGGGAGAGCGGCGACCACTGCCCAAAACAGGAACGTGACCCCGGCGGTCGCGGCTGCTCCCCAACCGGGTCGAGCGCCCGCCGCCGGCAAGAAGAAGAAGAAGAGCCAGAAGGCCAAGAAGAAGCCGCGCGCGCCGCGGCAGGCTGCAGTGGTGGTCACCCTGCTGCCTGCCGGCCAGGCGAAGGGGTTGACATACCCCGACGTCATGGCGAAGGCGCGCGCGGCAGTAGACCTCAGAGAGATCGGGGCGGAGGATGGCCTCCGCATCCGGCATACGGCCAATGGGGCCCGACTCCTGGAGTGTCCCGGCGCTGACAGTGACAGCGTCGCGGACCGTCTGGTGTCGGGTCTGCGGGTCGTATGGCCGGAGGAGGAGGTCAAGGTGCACAGGCCGGTCAAGATGGCTGAGCTGCGTGTGACCGGCCTGGATGACTGCACCACCAGGGAGGAGGTGGTGGCGGCCATCGCCGCCCAGGGCAAGTGCGCCCCGGAAAATGTAACCGTAGGCGAACTTCGCCAAGGTTACACCGGGGCCAGCTCGGTGTGGGTACGGTGCCCGGTCGGGGCCGCCACCTCCCTGGCCACTCCTCCGCCCGGAAGGCCGGCTGGGGACCCTGGCAGGCTGCGCGTGGGCTGGGTTGCAGCCCACGTGCGGCTGCTGGAGTCACGCGCCTGGCGATGCCTCAAGTGCTTCGGTACGGGGCACAGCGTCGCCAGGTGCACCAGCACTGTAGACCGCAGCGGATTGTGCTTCCGCTGCGGTCAAACCAGACACAAAGCGGCCGTGTGCTCGGCCGCGCCGCACTGCACGTTGTGCGCCGCGGCCGGTCGCAGGGCCGATCACCGGGCGGGGGGCAAGGCTTGCTTCCCGTCCGGTGGAAACACCGAACGTAACAGGCGCCGCAAAATGAAGCGGCGCCAACAGAAGAAGTCGGCCGGGGGAGTACCGGCCGGCGTTTCAGACCCCGCCGTGGCGCCTAGTGCGCCCGATGGCGGGGGCGATGGAGGAGGGGAGGGAGCGATGGATATAGTTCAGTAATTGACTGCACCCGTCGCTTCCTCCAAGGAAATTTGAACCACTCCGCCAGGGCTCAGGACATGTTGGTCCAGAGCATGGCGGAGTGGTCCATTGACGTAGCGGTGGTCGCGGAGCCGTACTTTGTTCCCCCGGCAGATGAGTGCTGGTTCGGGGACGAGTGCGGCTTGGCGGCCATCCACGTAGGAGAGCCGCGGCGATCCCGCCCTTGGTAATGGTGGCCAAGGGACCAGGGTTCGTCGCGGCGATGATGGAAGATACCGTCGTGATCGGGGCGTATTTCTCTCCAAATCGACCTATTCTCGAGTTCGAGCAGTTCCTGGACGGGCTCGGAGCGATTACTCAGCGCTCCGCTCCCCGTCCTGTGATACTGGCGGGGGACCTCAATGCGAAGTCAGTCGCTTGGGGTTGCCCCCGCACCGAACCTCGGGGTAGGCGATTGGAGGAGTGGGCGGTCGCGGCCGGACTCTGTGTCTTGAACAGAGGGTCGGTCGCGACTTGCGTGCGGTGGCGGGGCGAGTCCATCGTGGACGTTACGTTCGCGAGCCCTGTCATCGCACAACGCATCCGCGGTTGGGAGGTGCTGGTGGGGGCGGAATCGTTATCGGATCACCGGTATATCCGGTTTGATCTTTCCGCCCCCACGACAACCGCGGTCGCCCGCGGAACTGCGCCCCGGTCATTCCCCAGGTGGGCATTGAAGCTCCTGGACAAGGAGCGCTTGGTGGAAGCCTCCACTGTGGCGGCGTGGACGCCTATGCGTCCACACCCTGTGGACGTGGAGGTCGAGGCGCTATGGCTCCGGGACACGATGCATCGCATTAGCGATGCTTCGATGCCCCGGGTCGGCCCTCGGCCTCCTAACAGGTCGGCGTACTGGTGGTCGCCCGAGATAGCGCAGCTTCGTGCTGTATGCGTCCGGGCGAGGCGCCGGTGCGCCAGACATCGCCGCCGCATCCTCGCGCGCCGTGACGATCCCGTCGCGTTCGCGGAGGAGGAGGCCCGGCTGTATGGCGAGTACGCTGAAGCGAGGAGCGCCATGCAGCTGGCCATCAAGCAGGCCAAGGAGAGGTACATGGAGTCACTCTTGGAGACGCTCGACGATGATCCGTGGGGGCGCCCGTACAAAGCGGTGCGTGGCAAGCTGCGCCCGTGGGCGCCTCCCCTGACTGAGCGTCTCCCGCCTCAGCAGCTGCGGGACATCGTTTCGACGTTGTTCCCGCAGGAGCAGGACGGATTTATTCCGCCTGCTATGGGTGAACCGCCGGATCACACCGGCGGTGAAGCCACTGCTGAGGTGCCTCACATCACGAAGGATGAGCTCCATGAAGCCGTGGTCAGAATGAGTAGAAAAGACACGGCGCCCGGCCCGGACGGCATCCACGGCCGGGTCCTAGCCTTGGCCCTCAATGCCCTAGGGGACCGACTCCTGAGGCTGTACAATTCATGCCTGGAGTCGGGACGGTTTCCCTCGCTCTGGAGGACGGGCAGACTGGTCCTCCTACGTAAGGAGGGGCGCCCGGCGGACTCAGCCGCCGGTTACCGTCCCATCGTGCTGCTGGACGAGGTGGGCAAATTGCTGGAACGCGTTCTGGCCGCCCGCATCGTTCAGCACCTGGTCGGGGTTGGACCCGATCTGTCGGCGGAGCAGTACGGCTTCCGGGAGGGTCGTTCGACCGTAGATGCAATTCTGCGTGTCCGGGCCCTCTCGGAGGAGGCCGTCTCCCAGGGTGGGGTGGCCTTGGCGGTGTCGCTCGACATCGCCAATGCCTTTAACACCCTGCCCTGGTCCGTGATTGGGGGGGCACTGGAGAGGCATGGAGTGCTCCTCTATCTCCGCCGACTGATCGGCTCCTACCTGGAGGCCAGGTCGGTCGAATGTACCGGGTACGGTGGGACCTTGCACCGGTTCCAGGTCGTGCGCGGTGTTCCGCAGGGGTCCGTTCTTGGACCCCTCCTGTGGAATATCGGGTACGACTGGGTGCTGAGGGGCGCCCTCCTCCCGGGCCTTAGCGTCGTTTGTTACGCAGACGACACGTTGGTCGTGGCCCGGGGGGACGACCACAGAGAGTCTGCCCGTCTTGCCACAGCGGGGGTGGCCCTCGTCGTCGGCAGAATCAGGAGGCTGGGCCTCGACGTGGCGCTGCATAAGTCCCAGGCCCTGTGGTTTCACAGGGCAAGGGCGGTGCCGCCCGTCGACGCCCACGTCGTAGTTGGAGGCGTCCGAATTGAGGTCGGGGTGCATCTCAAGTACCTCGGCCTCGTGCTGGACAGCCGTTGGACCTTCCGGACCCACTTCGAGCAGCTGGTCCCTCGACTTGTGAGGACGGCCGGCCATCTTGGTCGGTTGCTTCCGAACATCGGGGGACCCAGCCACGCAGTGCGCCGCCTCTACGCGGGGGTGGTGCGCTCGATGGCCCTGTACGGTGCGCCCGTTTGGGCCGAGCCTCGTACTCGGGCAACTTTTGCCCGATACTTGCGCCGGCCACAGCGCATCGTAGCCATCAGGGTCATCCGCGGGTACCGCACTGTCGCGTTTGAGGCGGCGTGCGTGCTGGCGGGGACGCCGCCCTGGGAGTTGGAGGCGGAGGCGCTCGCCGACGATTATCGTTGGCGATGCGACCTCCGGGCCCGGGGCGTAGTGCGTCCCCTGCGGGAAGCTGTTCGGGATCGGAAGGCCCAATCTCGGCGGTCCGTGATGGAGTCGTGGGAGCGACGTATCGCTAACCCCACTTGGGGTCTACGGACCGTCGAGGCGATCCGCCCCGTCCTAAAGGATTGGGTGGGTCGTGGCGAAGGACGCCTCACCTTTTGGGCGGTGCAGATGCTGACCGGGCACGGGTGCTTCGGGAGGTATCTGCACCGCATTCAGGTGGAGCCGACGACGAGGTGCCATCACTGTATAGGATGTGACCAGGACACACCGGAGCATACGCTCGCTGTCTGCCCCGCATGGGAGCAGCAGCGGTGTGTCCTGGATGCTCGACTTCTGCGAGTCCACCATCTCGCAGAAGAGGGTGGCGGGGAGTGCGAGGGAGAGGATTTATTCTTCTCTCCGCCCCGCAACAACCCGCCGCCGTCGAGCAAGGGGCCGGAACCGGGATCTCGCCCGGAATCTGGCCCCTTAAGAGTTTCGGGTCCCCAACGCATGTGAGTGCGAGCGGGGACCCAAGAAGGTGTCGTGTCTCGCTCAGCACGCCCTTGCGTCAGAGCATCCGGAGGATGGCGGACCGCGCTCCCCGACCCACGCTGGTTCTGACCCAGCGGGGTATTCCGTGGGAGGGTGACACGCGGTCCAGCCATCTTGGCGGGCTTCGGATAGCCCGCCGACCGAGAGAGCCGGTGGCCGTATCGCCGGCGGCTGCCGGTTCGGCGTCCGGGGACGGCGTGACGGAAAAGTGTGCCGAGAGCGTTACGCGTCGCGCCGTCCCACAAAACCCCGTGCTGGGTTCTGGCCTCAGCCGGGGTTCGGACGCTGAGTGTGAGCGGTTGGAGGTTTTAGTGAGGTTCAACTCCCACATACCCCGCCCGCGGGGCGGGCGGGGATCCGGTGATTTCCTCCAACTGAAAAAAAAAAAAAAAAAAAAAAAATCCGTCAACATAACTTGAAATTACTAATCTTACAACTTAGTCTAAGTTAAAGAGCTATAAAATGAACCTAAGTTATCCCTAAGTTTAATTTAATCTAAAGTTACACGCGTGTATGTCTAAGTTATCTTAAATTAGTGTAGAACTAAATTATGTTGTAGGAGGTCGCTGGTTTAAATTCGGCATACCTAAATCTTAATTTTAAAGATTTATATGCAATTTATGACAACACCTTAAGACGCTTAAAACGGTGTAGAAAAACATCTTGAGGAAACCTGTATATTGAAAAGGATATAACTCCTTCGAAGATATGTGAAGTCTCCAACCCGCATTAGGCTAGCGTGATCCTATGATCCTTCTACTGAGAAGCTCTGAGCCCAGCAGTGGACAGTAATGGGTTGATACAGTACAGTGTGACAAAAAACACCCAAACATCTTAGGGCGTAACGCGTCATGCCGTCCCACATAACTCCTTGCATGGCCTCAGTTCAGACGTTATATTGTGGGCAGTATGTAGGAGGTTTTAGTGCGGTTCGACTCCCATATCGTTACACTTCAGGGAGGAAGTAGCGATTTCCTACTTTTAAAAAAAACTTTTAATTATCTAATAATTTTGTAAATGTTGTTCGCCCTTACCATCATTGTTTCTTATAAAACAGTTGTTTCGCCTCCCCATTAATTAATTTGTCGTTAAATTAATTTTTCGAAGGGTAATAAAATGGGGAAGTTTGTTAATAATTTTCCTGTTTTAGGGGCTGGTGTGATTTGTGTTGTAATAGGAATATTACTGGGGTATTTTTAATGATTTTACATTTTTACCAGTTTTCTTAATGTTAACGATTAAACTTATTCAGACACTCGCGGTTTTCTATAATACTTTCATGCATTTTCAACGGGTTCTTACCACGATATTTAATTAATTGAGTTGTCTCGATATCTCAACGTTGTTGCAAACGTCATGATCACGAGAAGACTGGATACTTCGGGTCGATTTAAGAGCAAACAAATCTGTCTACCCTCTTTCTCGTTCGCTATGCAGATAAACACTTTACAGTGCACCTATGATAAGCTCACTAAGCGGTTACCGTCGCTCATGAACCTTTGCAATACCAGGGCAATACATTACAAGCGTTTCTCTCTTACATCCATCCACTTTCAAATCCCACATTCGCCTAGTCCTCATCTCTCATCACATGTCTAAACCACGCCAACCTTTCATTCCTCAGGTTGTTACAAATAGGTCCTACTTACTTCCTCTAATATCTTTACCTGACATATAGCCCCGTAATTCTGACCTCAAGAAGGCCCATTTAACCGTAAGCCTGTTAACTTTACGAGGTCGAGACACGACCGAGCTGTCGTATTTGCGCTAAACTTATCGTGGCATGGAACCCTTCTAACCAAATGTCGACAACTTGGATTCCGTTTAAAATTAATTAAATTCTATTAATAACAATGGGTTAGATATTGTTATAATTGACCATAATGTCGTATTGTTTATATTTCTCTAGAAAATTAAAGCCATATTTTAGAGACAAAACTTTATTGGAATATATAATTACATCATGATCTAAACTTATTCAGACACCCGCGGGTTTCTATAATACTTTCATGCATTTTCAACGGGTTCTTACCACGATATTTAATTAATTGAGTTGTCTCGATATTTCAACGTTGTTGCAAACGTCATGATTACGAGAAGACTGGATACTGCGGATCGATTTAAGAACAAACAAATCTGTCTACCCTCTTTCTCGTTCGCTTTTGAGTAGTACCACTGGACTGTTTGCAACAACGTTGAAATATCGAGACAACTCAATTAATTAAATATCGTGGTAAGAACCCGTTAAAAATGCATGAAAACATCATGATCTGCCTATAGATGTCCAATGCTGGCATATACATAGGCCTCACCTAAACCCCGCCAAACCCAGACATAAATAGATGGAAAATAAAACCAGTCATATTTTTCGACTATTCTTTCAAACACACATTCTTATTATCATTTTCTAGTACCTAAGGGGTGGGCCATATAATGTTTGCATTTACCAAAAGTTCGACTGTCATGTTGGCTGTGTGGCATGTTGCGCCATCCTGTTGAAACCAAATATCGTCCATGTCATACTCTTCAACTTTTGGACACAAAAATTAGTTGAGCATGGCACGGTAACGCTCGCCAATGACCGTAATGGCGGCTCCTTGCTCATTTTCCAATGATGCCGCCGGACCAAAACCCACACCAAACCGTAACTCTTTGTGGGTGTTTTCAATATTACCCTATTTTCTTCAAACGTATAGCATCCCATTTCGTAAATGTCAAACCTTTAGCTAAATTATGAACACAAATTGAATGAAATTTGAGCTGTCACATTCTCTAAATAAACAGTAGTCCAAAATGCAAACGTTAGATTGCCCACCCTATATATGCTTAAAATTAAATTAAAATTTTACAGTGATTCTCAAGTATAGACTGATTGATGAAATACTAGCTGATCAGCGTCATTTCGTCTGTGTCACAAATATAATATCAACTACTATAACAACTAGCCTTTTCTCGACAAAAGGACTACCTATCCAACATTTATTTTTTAAAAAAACCGACTAGTATTTCCTGAGATTAGCGCGTTCAATAGAACAAATTATTTTACTTTATGCCGCGTTTCTATATTTATTAACTCACTAACGTCCAACGCACGTAAAAAACAAATGACGGTGACGACCGACCAACATGTAAAATGGTGATTGTACGCATTGGCCGCCATTGAAATTAACCACTCAACTGGGATCGGCAACCAAATTGGTTTGTTTACTTTTGCCAAGTCTGTGGCAAGAGCCAAAGTTGAGCACAGTTCTAAAACTTGTTTTCCTTACATTTTTTAATCGTCTCATATTTTACGGAGATGATATATTTTCACTGGAAATGCAATACAGCGTCGTTTAGTAATAAAGATTTACAAAAATATAAGGTTTAATTAAAAATCAAAATTAAAAATTATTGAAAAAAAATGTTTTTAAAAAGGGGCTCAAACACGGTATTGATTCCGAACGAAGTCCCCAGTTTCGCCATCTAGCGAATAGTGACGTTCCCAGTTGAGTGGCTATGTGAAACACCGTGTGACAGTTGGTCTACCAGTTGTCATTTGCGCGCATTAGTAGATGCCGAGCTAGTATAGAAACGCGGCATTCATTAATATAGATGAATTTATTTATGACATTTGGAAAACAACGTTTGTCATCTGGGATTATGAAGCTATCAGATGTTTTCTCGCGATCCAAGATGGCGCTGTAATTAATTAGTAAAGCATTCCCGGAATCTGCCCTTTGTAGTGGGATTGCGAGCCCTCAAAAGACCAACGGCGGGCCGTACTCAGACAATGTTTGGGGGTCAATTACTAATCAATTAAGGAGTTTTTGGGCTGTTAAATGATGGTAACTTGTGGTATTTTACAAATTCTGTTGAAATCAATTAATTTATTACCCATAACAACACTAAATTGAAAGCAATCTAAATTTCTAACCTATAGATATATCGTTGAATTTGACGAAGTCCGTAAAAACAGTTTTCCAAGAGAGAGTTCTAAAAAAATGGAGAAATCGACTGCCAGAGACAAAGAATATAAATGTACCACTTACTTGGCGTCTCTTTTTAAAAACCTAATTTCAACCCTTACAATCGATAGTCTCGACTATCGGGACCTTTAACTGCTGATAGGAAGCGCTTTCATATTGACCCCTTATTTGGATACATAAAGACCCCCCACTAAAAACCTGATACTGATTACCTTGTAAAGAGAGTAGTCTCTGCAATTAGGAATATTGGTATGACACATTTTTAACTTGTTTGCCTGTAGACCCCCCACTCAAAACCTGAGTGCGGCCCTGTCCCTTATGATTGATGACACGATTATTGTACCCTTTCATCCCATGGCAGCCGTCTTCCCTTAATAACGTCATAATTAGCTTTTATTACGAAAAGAGGGGATATGACAGAGTTCCAAGATATCTTCGACCACGTGGGAATGTGTTTATTTCATTTTCCTTGTAACTTTGATCTTGGTAAGGCTTCTCGTAATGTTTAATATTAATTTTGGTGATTAAGTAATATTACTTTGATGTGTTGAATGATGTTTGTTTTCATTAAGGAGATGCCCGCAATAAAAAGATTGTTTCCGTGAAATTTCTCAGCATATAAACCTTCCCTAGATTTCCACGATTATTTCAAGACTAAGAAGTAGAAGTAACTAATAAATTCAAATCGGTTCAGTCGTTGTCAAGTTTTAGCGAGACTAATGACAAATATTTTTTATAAACTAGACTTGCCTTGATGCCATTTGAAGTACAAATCCCTTTATTAAGATTACTAACACCAGGTTTGCTATTTAAATTCAACTCGTGGTAAGAACAAAGTCTATTCACTAAGCCTCTTTACGATCATTATTTCTTTTCAATAACTTACTTTCAAAAATCTTACCGAAATAAAAAAAATTGAAGTTGGTTAAAAATTTTACTTTAAACTTCACAATAATCATTCACATACCACCATTTACTAAGTCTAGGACATCTAGGTCGAAACCTAGTCCTAACGACTGTCTTGATTAATTACTAAATAAACTATTTCTAGGTAATTTGTGTGGTCTGAGTAAAGTTTGATAAAGTTAACACACAGTTTGGTGAAATACCGTTAATCAAATAGGTAAAAATTGTACAGAAGTATGTACCAACCATTTCAATTAATTATTGTTCAAAGTTTTTAATTTAAAATACCTAGTGTAAACGCGCTAATCTCAGAAACCACTAATCCAATTTGAAAAATTATTTCAGTGTTGGACAGTCCATTTATAGAGGAAAGTTATACTCTATATTGTATCCCTCTGTGACGCAGAAGAAGTTGCCCGGGTGAACTAGTAACAAAATAAAATAAGATTCTTTTAGTGTTGGATAGTCCATTTATAGAAATGAAATGAAATTATTTATTCTCAACGTTAATGAAATTCTCATGCTTGTTGATGCCAAAAGGCTACCACCAGTTCGGAAAAAGAAATAGCCACTGTCCTGAGAAGAACTGGCAAGAAACTCAGTGGGCATGTCTTTTTGTATTATAGTTTTTTTTTAAGGAATGAGGAAGATAGGAAGGTATAATATACTCTATATTGTATCCCTCTGTGACGCAGAAGAAGTTGCACGAGTCAACTAGTAACAAAATAAATAAGAAATTGTAAAAAACAATTGAAAATCACCCCCTTTGAAAACTACATAACAGAACAATTACAAACTCCCAACTAATTTTCATTAAGAAATCTTCAAATTATTAACGGCAAGGTAAAATGGCTACCAATAAGCCGTTTCAGGCGTAATTAATGACATAATTAATTAAAGTGTTGATGACCCTCTGTTTGTTGGTAAACAGTGAATCTGTCACACTAAGGGTTGCTTCCAAGGGTTGTTAATTATTGTTAAGGGATGATGTAATTTCATTAAAATGTTGCAATGGAGATTGTTAAACTGTTAGGGGTGAGAAGGTGAAAAGATTTGGTTCTACACATCGCTTTGTAAAGCGGATCTTTTTGTTTTTTTTTTGTTAAATCCTTCTAGAGATCAGTATTTTTAATGTTTTCAATATTTGTCGAACTCGAATTCAAAATCAATGTTATAATCAATGTTATAAGACATACAAAGTATCATTTTGAATACCAAAAAGAATTTAACACCAACTTACTGCTTTGACTTGAGAAAAATTGGCGAAATGAATTTAGCGAGCTTGTGCCTTCGTGTATATTTATCATCTAAGCTAATGTATTCTACACATGATTTAAAATAAATACATCTATAGTTAGCAAATAAAAATGACCTGGTACTAAAAAAATCGGTAATGTAAAATTCAGAATCTATCTGCATCACAAAAAAATGTTTGGTTCTAATTTTTGCTCAGAGTAATTTTGGTTGTCGGCAACAAAATGAAAATTAAATTAAAATACGCCCCTGTCGCGGTAATTATCTACCAAGATAAATGGTAATAAATTAACAGTATGACATCATTTTAAACGAGGCTAAATCCCTTCTGCAACTTTCCTGTAGTGCGGCAAGGACACACTTAAAATTTATATCCATGCCGAGACTTTGTTTGTTCCCTAGACTTTTGGAAGTACCTTCAAATATTAAATCCAAGTTTAAATTGAACTTAAAAAAGAAATCCTGAGTTATCTTATCGTAACATATTTCTTAGTAGTAGAATATTCAAAATGTAAATGTACACTTAAAATCTGAAGGAAACTTACTTAGACCTTCACGACAGATTTTTGAATCTTTCATTTTTTTTATCTCCACTAGTTTTACCAGTCCTAACGTAATCGAATCAGAAAAAAAGGACTTCCAAATGTCAAGAAAATTAGTTGCCCCACCGTTCTCCCTCATCATTCTAGGGGTAGTTCTGAGGGGTAAATCTGCTGAACTGGCAGCTTTAACGAGCAACCCCAGTAATAAATAACGGAACTTTTCGTTGGTCAGGTGTCAGGGTAACTTTCGACTACCCCTGATTCATAGCTGACTTTTAAAAAAGCTCTGCGGAGTTTCCAAAGTTTTAGACTTTATTTTTATTGCATTAGCATGTAGACGATTTGATGTTAAGTAAACACTACTTGTCGTAGTCCTGCGAGATAAAATCTCAGAAACCTCCTTTAGCTCCACAACTATGATACAGGCAGCTGTTAGATTTTAATAAAACCTACAAACCGTAAACTACATTCGTAGTATATTTTCACAGCGCACGTGATGTAAACTAGGTATTGGAAATCCCAAGGTGCACTTTAAATAATACTACTCTGGAGCTTGGTCACAAATATATTCAATGTTCTCTCTTTAACAATAAAACCAAAACTGAAAACTGTACATTTTTTACATATAAAAGTCATCTTGTTTTTATGACAAATAATTTTCAAAAATAAACAAAAATTCGAAATAAAACCTATTTACAACATTAGGTTGGGTTTTTTTTGTTCACACATTGGCTTGCATTATTGAAGTTTTAGGACGGTGCTCTTTTTTCCAAAATAAAATGTAGTCTATGTTGATAAAAACAGACAAACATTAATTTTTATATAAGAGATTTATCATAATTATTATCACAGCAAAAGCAGTCAACTCTTCATTCAAAAGTACGAAGTATTAGATAAATTCCTCTCAGCTCAATCCTTTCCCTACAAATGATGCGAGATACGAATCAGGTTCGGTGTAAATCATTGCTGATCGGATTCTTGATGCGAAGATTGAAGGCTTAAGGTTTTGCAAATGGCGACAATTAGGGTGAAAATTTAGGGATTTACACGAATTTAGGGGTTTTGTTTGATTTCTTGGGTTATTTTTAGAAGGTAAAGCTTAAAAATTCTGTACTGTAATGTATTTTATATGGTTTTAAAAAGCATCAGATTTGCAAGTACTATAACAGAGGTTGATCTTACTATGATCTTGGCAGAGTGGTTGAAGCGCTTGCTTGTCGTATGGAGGTAGCGGGTTTGAACCAGCCGACTTGTTCGTCTATATTTTAATTTGTAAAGATTTAACCACTAGCCACTAGCTAAAATACAATTTGATCATGTACCTAATTGTTTTTAATTTTCTTCTTTTGTACTAGTTTTACCTCAAATAAAGTATATCTATTTCTGTGTCTATGTCAAAAACGATGAAGGAAAACATCCACAATCTAACACACAATCTGCATTGGGCACGTGGTGTTATTGTATTGGACTATACCTGACCCATTCTACTGAGGAGACGAGCTCAGCAAGGGGCAGTAATGACTTAAATCCGCATGTTTTTTGGGTGTGATTCGTCATTCCTTTTAAAAGAAAACAAATTAACTACAGCTTCAGTTATGAATATACCACAATTATAATCTTGTTGTGTGTGTTCATCGCCATCCATAACGATGTATTGTTGTCGTATCCGCCATATTGGAAAACGGAAAATTTCATACCGAACCAAAAACAGTTTTTAATTTGTAAATTCAGTCTTTGATACATATTTTAATAGCTTTATTTAACTTGCACTGGATGTCACTAAGTATGTATATTTTACATATGTACTTATGTTAGGACAGGTGTAATTCTGCGAGTTATTTTTTTTTACTTTTCGGTTTAGCTCTTATTTTCAAATCATAATATGTGCTTAAATTCTCGTTGCAAATCAATAATATATTACCAAATAGCTGATCTGATGTCGTAAAGTAGTTACAGCTACTTCTGTACTTAATATTATAGACGGATGTATGTAATTTGTATAGTTTATTTAGTACACTTCACTACCTCAATGTAAGATGTCATATCAGTTTTTTTTCTTAGGTTTGCTGGTAACTCATTTTTGAGTTAAGCTCGCTTTTTGTGCTTATTTTTTAGTTACTATAAGTCACTGTAATTTTCTTTACCTGGTGTACAATAAAGTATTAAATAAATAAATAAAATAGACTTAATTTTATAGACTCATCGTATTTGGGTTCGTTTTACTAGTATTAGCTAGCACTCTACAACTACATGATATCTAGGATCTCAAAAACTAGTATGGTTTTATGAATCTGGTACTTATAAAAATATTATTTAAAAATGTGTTGTTATTATTTTTGCTTTCCAAAATGCAAAGGTAAATATCTATACAAACTTTACATTCATCAATAATTCCGTGCTTATTCTGCAGAAGAGCGTGAATTTCGTAACAAATTCCATCGTGGTTGTGGAGTCCATTCCATAACATTATAGCCGTAATCGCCTTATCTCTGCCTCGAGTGCCCGTGCAGGGCTGCGACCTAAACAATATTTCATTTATGTACCTATTACATGAAGGGTTCTCATCTTTGAGCATATATATGGTATTAACTAAAACTACCGAAATCAAAGAAAAAAGAAAGAAAATATATGATCATAAAAGAAAAAAGACATGCCCGCTGAGTTTCTTGCCAGTTCTTCTCAGGACGGTGGCTACAATTATTACTTTTTTGTGTCCGAACTGGTTAGCTTGTAACTTTTGACTTCAACAAGAATGAGTACGTCATCAATGTTGAAAATAAAGTATTTCATTTAAAAGTATTTCATTTCATTTCATTTCAAAGGTTTTTGATGTCATGTCCTCGGCGAACGCGCCTGAGAATGTTAGAAATTACACATTTAAAATGTAAGACATAGATAATGTACTGTACTGTAACAACCCATTATTGCCCACTGCTGGGCTCAGGTCTTCTCAGAAGAGGGGTCACTTACAATATAAATTGTTAAGAACTGAAGACTCTAAGTCTTCTCATGTTCAGCCTATAAATGTCCACTACTGAACATAGACCTCCCCCAAGCTCCAACGACCGGTCTTACGTTGTATCTAGTGACTTCCCTTGATCCTGAAAAGGTTGTTCGTGGTCACCACTCCAGAAATTTTATTTATTTATTTATTTTCAGCCCCACCGACCACATTAATGTATCATACCCACTCAACTGGGATCGGCAACCAAATTGGTTTGTTTACTTTTGCCAAGTCTGTGGCAGGAGCCAAAATTGAGCACAGTTCTAAAACTTGTTTTGTTTACATTTTTTAATCGTCTTATATTTTACGGAGATGATATATTTTCGCTAAAAATGCCAATACAGCGTAATAAAGATTTACAAAAATATAAGGTTTAATTAAAAATCAAAATTAAAATTTTTTGGAAAAAAATGTTTTTTAAAAAGGGGCTCACACAGTATTGATTCCGAACGAAGTCCCAGTTTCGCCATCTAGCGTAAATAGTGACGTTCCCAGTTGAGTGGATAAAATAAAAAAACTTAAAATTAGATGTAACTATTAACAATATTGTCAATACAACACTGCCATCCTTATTCAGGGCCTCCTTTCAGAACAGACCTGACTCCAGACTCGTTGGCAATAAAGTAATAAGATTAGACACATAACACCCACATCACGCGCGGCCAAGGTCCCTCCAACACATACATATAGAGCACGTACTAATAAGTATATCTGGTACTGACGAGTATTGGTATTAGAGTATTTTTAGAGGTACTTTTGAAATAATATTCTTAGGTTTATAAAGCAAATTATCCACTCAACTGGGAACGTCTCTTCTATTCGCTAGATGGCGAAACTGGGGACTTCGTTCGGAATCAATACCGAGTTTGAGCCCCTTTTTAAAAACATTATTTTCCAATAATTTTTAATTAGGATTTTTAATTAAACCTTATATTTTTGTAAATCTTTATTACTAAACGACGCTGTAATGCATTTTCAGCGAAAATATATCATCTCCGTAAAATATGAGACGATTAAAAAATGTAAACAAAACAAGTTTTAGAACTGTGCTCAATTTTGGCTCCTGCCACAGACTTGGCAAAAGTAAACAAACCAATTTGGTTGCCGATCCCAGTTGAGTGGTTATATACAAATCAGTATTGATAGTTTAAAATTGTTTTGCTGACCTTTGTATTCAAACATAAATATCAAATGCCTATAGCAGATTTCATTAGAAAGAGTGATTTTATAACTATAATGAAACAAAACCGAAAGAAATGATATTTGTGATAAGTAAATAACACAGTATCTACTTACCTAGTCCATACACTTAGTGGAACCAGATACTAATACTTCCTTCTTTACTTATTAGTTTACTGCCTAGTACGAATACTTGGTATCTAATACTCGAAACTTTCTTAATGGTGTACCTAGTCCGAATATTATACTTGATACTCGTCACCCGTCTTAGCTCATTAGTCTCATTAGTTTATAGTAATAGTAATAATAATATCTTACAGATATTTTACCAGTTACTAATACTAGGTACCAGATACTCGTTTCCCGTCTCTACCAACGTCAAGGTCGCTATGAACAGCTCAGATATTTCACCCGATAATAAGTTCCTTTTGGAGTTCCGAGGCAGTAATACGAAAAGTTTTTTTCCTCAGTTTCAACTTGTAGAATTTAGGGTTGAAGTTTAATGTGTATTGTTTGAGTTTCAGCTCTAATATGTTTTATCTAGAGGTCTGGTGATCTTGAGCATGTGAGTGTTTCAAGAAATAACTTTGTTTATATAAATGCTGTAACTTTGATAATTTTGAGGTTGTTTTTGAAAACAATGCCGACTGTACAAGAAGCTGTGTAATATTATGTAAATGTTTACATAGAAAAATAGCTACTATTAAAATCGATTCATTTAGTTTCCGTTGTAAAGAAAAAGAAAGAAGTACTAATTTAATTACACGGCTATGAAATGAACTCCCCTCCTCGGTATTCCCTGAGCGCTATGACTTGTCCTTCTTCAAACGAGGCTTGAGGAGGGTCCTTAAAGTTAGGTCGTTGGTAGCGACCCCTCAGTGTCCTCTGACATTGCAGAGGTTCATGAGCGACGATAACCACTTACTATCAGGTGGACCGCTGGCTCGTCTGCCTACATGACAATAAAAAAAAAATAAAAAAAAAATGTCATGTTAAATTACAATTTTCGTTGTATAAAAATATGCTTATTAAAACACATTTTACCTTATAAAATACGCGAAGGAAAAAACCTTCATTTATTAGTTACAAATACATTACAAAATTCATTATTAAGTCTACATACAGAACCATTACAGTAAATCAAAGTCGTGCTTAACTAAATGTCTTGACTTGTTGCTTCTCTTATACATATTTTTAACCCCAATTTTCTCACGGAATTACTTCGCCACAAATTCTGCTTCCTTTTTTATTATTTATTAATAAAACACGAGATGGTTCCCGTGAAATAGGATTTTGGGGTTCCCTTGAGTTTCTGTACTGTTATGCTAGAGATTGTTAAAGTAAGCACATTGCTGTTCAACTTTTTGAGTGCATATTTTAATTCAAATTCTTATACATTTTTTCCGGTGGATTAATATAAAAATGAACCGCAAAATGTGTTTGCGCGTAACGCAATAACGCCTATCAATTTGGCCTATTTTTTTTTGATATTCATTGAAGTTCAAGGACGGTTTTATGGCAAGAAAAAATAGATTACTTTTCATTTAACCTGATGCAGACGAAGTTACAAGGGCCGACTAGTTTTAAATATTTAGTTCCTTAATAAAATTTTAATTCTAAAATACTACATTTTGTCACAAAATCCTTTTATCCATATCACATCTCATGTTCATTAAAAAAATATACCAAATTTTTTCCAGAGAACATTCTACAAGAACAACTAACCTCATTCTCAGAAGACAAATGCTAAATAAAATGTTGTTATAAAAAGCCTTAAAGAAAAATATAATTTTCATATAATTCTCGTTGTAAGTGTATTCACGGAATCATGTGTGAGCTCGTGTGCGCCTTTTATTTTCCACCGGAGAGATGTGTTGAGGCGAGTTCTGAATGTGTAGTACATATTTTGAACATATATACCATTTTTTTTATCACTTACATAATTAACGGGTTCTTATCACGATTTTAGGAACGAAGTTCCTTATAGTGCGTTGTGAAAGATATATTTGTATAGACGGAAAAAATTCTTACGAAAAGTTGTCACGACACTTTTTTTGTTTTAGATGATTATCGCTAGGTGGCGTTGTGATCAAAATCTTTTAAAAAACGTTCCTTATCGCTCGATGCGTAAGGAAAAAATATACAAGATATCTTTTAATCGAAAGGAACTTTGTTCCGTCCGGGTGTCCCTTGACACCTCTCAAGTTTTTTTTTTAAAACAAGAGGTAATCAAACTTAACTTGCACCATAATGCAGCGACGTTAGTGATCTGTGAATGTTTGTTATTAATAATTTATTTTAAAGAAAACTTTAAATACAAGCTTTTAAGATCCTGAATATCATGTAACAGTATAGTACTAACTAATATAAGTAAAACGACCCCAAACACGACGGGTCTATCTTGGTTAGCACAAGAGTTATGACTACCTTCCGAATCCATCATCAGATCAGCGCCATTTTGTCATATTATTTCATTATCACGCGATATACATTTGCGTGTAAATTATCAATCAGAAACCGGGAAGTTTCTCAAATTTCGCTTTAAAGATTCCACCTGAACTTACATAGGTACATAAAGTCCAAGTTAATATAAAGCTTGTAAAATATCATAATAATATTATAAAGGCAAAAGTTTGTATGTACTACTGAATGGATTTGAATGAAACTTTACCACAATATTGCTTATACATCAGAATAACACATAGGCTACAATTTTTTAACCCCTTTGTAACGCAGACGAAATTGCGCGGGTCATCTAGTATACACATATGCCTTAAAAATATATTTCTTCCCTCCGTGTACAAGACTATGAATGGACAACAGCTGGTTCGTGATTTGTGCGCCGATTACGAAGAAGTGACTTTCCACTTAGAGCTGAGAGGGCATTCAGCGAAATTATGTATTTTCACCCTTATTACTGTTGCTTTCGAAACTCTGACACTATGCTGAATCGCTACTTGTTAACCTACTTTCAAAAAGAAGACATTCAATTGAATTTAGTATATGTGCTGTTTTGACGTGACAACGTCTTATAAATTGGTTTGCCGGGTGACACTTCAAGAAACTGCGTTACGCTCCGCTCACGTTATGCGCTCACAATGAGAGCGAGTGAGAGGCACGCGTGCCTTTCACTTTTTATGTCTGTCTCTCTCGCTCTTAGGCGGGCTAACCATGCCCGAGTCGTTGTCACGTAAAACTTTCGCCCGTATACCGACTTTACAGGCAACCAATTTTTTTTTGTATAGATGTAGATAGTAAGCTGGTTTTTAATTGTAAATGCTGTTAAGCATCTCTACTTGAACCGATTTCGATGATCGTTTTTCTGATCACGATAATTGTACTGTTTCGGATGTGATTAAAATTAAAGGCATTTTCAAGAAAATTATCATTTGCAAAGCTTCGTCATTATTATTCCATAAACATTGCATCGGCATGCATCTAAAAACTCGTTTATGATTACTCATCTTAAGCAATTAAGAACTACCCAATCTTCAGTTTCAAAAAAAAACCTACAACTACACATTGTAATATGAACCTTATACTTATGAAGTTACGCCTTATTTTCCAGTACGAACACGGCAAGATATCCGATGTCCTGAGCGGTGATGGTCAGCATTTCCACGCAACTATTGCTGGTCAACTGTACTCTCCTAACTCTCCTTACCAGCCCAAGGTAATACAATAGACAGATACTACATAGTTATATAATTTTTTCTTGGCTTGGATGCAGGCGAACTAACGGGCTACCTGATCGTAAGTGGTTACCGTCGCTCATGAACCTCTGCAATGTCAGGGGACACTATATGATTTCCTAGCTTACTTGGGAAAATTCATCGGCGAGGACAGAAAAGTTTATTTCGGTAAAAAGTAGTCAGGTATACCAGTGGAAAACTTGTCAAATCAGTTTAATCTTTCCACAATATTTAGAACGATTCCTTTGTCTAAAAAAGTTTTTTCATCCGTTTCTACAAAAAATCTCTAATTTATTTATACGTATTTTAAATGACAATTTTATTAGTGGCAGCTCAACTCACAAATTAAAATTGAACTTACTAAATGCATACACGTACCAAAACCACATAATTTTCGGTCTAACATGAAAAAGTGTTACTATCTTTGTGACGCAGACGAATAGAGTCAGCTACATATAAATCAATATAACAAACCACTATATCAACAAGTAAATAGATGACACTTCTGTTTAAAGTTTCCAAACTAAAAGTCCTCAAAGTTTTTGTTCTGCGAATAGCTTGTTTGGGTCTGAACACGTCTCATTTAGCATTAATAGCCCTGAATGTTTATTAATTAGGACGCTAATTAACATTTCTGGACAAGCTCATTAAAAGTTCAGGAATGGTTCCTTTATTTCAGCTATTGAGGGCTTCGTTGACATTTTAGAAGTTTCTTTGTGTACATTTTTTATGGTTTCTGTAATATTTATCATGATGGATGTATTTTTGTATAAACAGCTTTATTGAATGTTACTATTTATGCATCGGTATAACAGTTTACTTAAACTGAAAATATGCGAGATGGGGCCTGTATCCATCATGTGTAGCTATTACTCACAATAAGAAAACAAACGGGGTGAGCTAAATAAAACCGCTTAATTATAATTTATACATTTACTAAAGAAGAAATGTTGATCTTTCCAGTATGCTGAGGAAGGTCAATCTAACGACGAACTCGAAGGCGAACAAGAAAACGAGGAAGAAGAACGCAAACCAGCTCCCAAGAAGAAGTCCAAGAAACAGAAGAGCAAGTCCAAACACTCCAGCCATCACGAGAAAGACCACGAAAAAGACCACGACGATTACGATCACCATGACTTACTCTACCCACCCTACGGAGGCCTTCATCACGGCCTGTTCGGACCCCAAATCTACCCTGGTCTAGGTCTGGGTCTTGACCCCAGACTCATCCACGGAAGAAACTTTTTGAACCCATACTTGTACCCCAACGTATATGGTCGTGGCTTAGTGAGACCTTTCTTGGGACCCATTCCACCTCACCCATTGATTCCCCCTCACCTCGCTCTCAGAAACCCCCTGCTCGCCCAGCAACTTCTTCTGAACCAGGGTCTGACCAATCCCCTGCAGTACTACCAACAGCAAGGCTATGAACAAAACCTTCCTGGTGTCACATACGCACAGAATGCTCAAGAAGTGAACGCCCAGGGAGTAGCTGCCAATGGCCAACAACAGATTGGACAACAAATTGCCCAGCAACAAATTGCCCAGCAACAGATTGCCCAGCAACAGATTGGTCTTGGCCAGCAACAAATCGGTGTAGGTCAGCAACAAATCGGTCTTGTGCAACAACAACCTCAAGTGCAGGTTCCTCAACAGGTACATTTTACCAATTTGTATGCAAATAACTGACCCATCAGCTGAACTAAGCTTAGCTAATAGATATGGATATGGTGTTAATTCATTGAACGCACTACCCGGTCCTCTCTGCACCATTACTAAACCTGCGGTTGACAAGGGACAAACAAAATCAACTTAATCGAAACTGTCAACGCGTCGGATCACTTCATGAGAACACTATTCCCTGGCCCCATTCAGAAGATAGACTAGTTCCGGCGGCGGACGACGCTGCACATAGCCAAAAATGCATCAATAACATTTTGGCTTTGAATTTACAGAACTACAACGCTCAAGCTACTCAACAAGGAGCTGTCAGCTACGCCACCTTCTCTCAGAACGTACCCTCCCCTTTCATCCAAGTATACGGAGCTCCACAAGAACCACAACCTCAGCTAGAAATCCAAGAGCTACCGTCTCTCCGACCGTTGCCAAACTTCCAGGCCCAGATCGTTCAGTCGGAAGGTCGTCCGATCCAACTGACCCAAGGGGTGCCGGTCCAACAGCAATCTTTACCCCTCGTGCGGATCCCCGCGGAATCCCGCAGTGAACGACAGCAATTATCATCCCCTCGTCTGTTGCCCCTGCGTGATGCGACATTAGAAGCTCAACCCTCAAGTCCTGCGCCAACCATTCAACCAGTGTCATCTTCCCAGTCAGTTACCATTGAGCCCTTGGAACAGGAATCTTCGTCCACTCCTCTTCCTCAAGTCACTGAACAGACGCCCAGACCTGAAGTCTCTAGTACCCCAGCACCAGAGGTTGAAGGGAACTTCATCAATGTACCAGACCAGGCCGAGGTCTTCAGCCAAGATGTGATAGTCCAACAGGCAAACTTGGTGCCTCCAGCGTTACCAACATTGCAATATTACGGGAACTACGCAGAATCCCTATTCCCTTAAGTTGAAAATTTGTTAGACACTTTAAAACCTAATTGAATAAGAACTTGTTTATGAAAATTTTAGAGGCTTACTTCCATGTTGTCTTGTGTTTTGAACAAAGATCTGTTAGTAATTTTATTGTAAATATTTTAATTAGGTTATTGTTACTTCAGTGTTTTACATAAATTGTTTTTGACAAACCAAAATAATGTTCATGAAAAGTGTATCTTTAAATTGTATTTGATTTGTATAAAAAATACATGTAATTACTTTTGCAAAATACAATGATATTTCAAAAATATAATATGCCAAATAGTTATATTTTATGATTGTAAAGATTTTTAGAGATTTAAATATGATTTATGTAAAATATTGAAGGTAATTGTTGCATTGGCTCGTAAGTTCGTTTCTTGTTCTATGTGATGCCATATTCATGTGTATGAAATGTTATTATTGTCTATTTTTTATAAAATGAAGTTGTTATATTTTTACATTTCTTGTTGTTTTATTTCGTTCTTCAATCTTCATTTCTCACAAAAACAGGCTCTTCCTGAATCTAATTATCTGAATAAATTCGTTTTAAGAAAACTTCCTGAGATCCTGGATGTCATATAAAATGCTATCCAATATAAGTAAAATGAGACCTTACCCGATGTATCTATCTTGTTTAGTACAGAAGTTTCTATGGCTACATTCCGACTCCATCATCAGATCAGCATCATTGTAATTTGTCATTGTCACGCGATATATATCTTTTTACATGTACTCAGGAGTGCAAAATAACAGCTCTATCGGAAACAGTAAAGTTGGTCAATTACATTACTTAGGTACATAGTTACCACTGCAAGTGAAATAAAACTCCATCCAAACGTTCTACTATAAAACCAAAAAAAAAACTAACTAAATTGATACATTTTTTTTTTTTTTTAGTTGGAGGAAATCACCGGATCCCCGCCCGCTCCGCGGGCGGGGTATGTGGGAGTTGAACCGCACTAAAACCTCCAACCGCTCACACTCAGCGTCCGAACCCCGGCTGAGGCCAGAACCCAGCACGGGGTTATGAGGGACGACGCGACGCGTTACGCCCAAGGCACTCTTTCCCGTCGCGCCGCCCCCAAATTGATACATTAAGTTATAGATCAACATCATACAAAAATTCACGATTTCATTTGGAACACGATTTGTACACAAGAAAACATATAAAAATAACAATAAAATCATATGAACGCATAACAGAGAGAGTTGAAAAGAATATTCGCTATTATTCCCATACTTTGTTCCCTCCTTTTATATACGTGCAGGAAGCCCTTCTTAATATTGTATGCGTACACAGAAACATCCGGAAATTGGGACGTAGTTGAGGTAAAATTTGGGCATTAAAAATAAATAGAATATGAGGTAAAGTCGGGTTGTATTTCGTTGAAGAATGATCAAGAATGTAAGCCTAGAGACATTGTCTTATTTACGATAAATTTTTGGAACGAAGTTCCTTATCCAAAGAGGGCTAGACGGAAATTCTTATGAAAAAGTTGTTTCGACACTTTTTTTGTTTTAGATGATTATCGCTAGATGGCGCTGTGATTAAAATACTTTAAAACAATTCCTTATTTTGTTTTATATGATTACTGCTAGATGGCGCTGTGATCAAAATATTTTATTTAAGTTATAATGATTAGTTAGTTTAAAACGTCTTCTAAGAAGAGAGAGAGACGGACATTTTATACTAAATAATTATTATAACTTACAAAAATAAAATTTTATTACAATTCCCTCACTAATTAATCGAAAGGAACTTCGTTCCATCCGGGTGTCCCTTGACACCTCTCAAGTTTTTTTACAATTGTCAGTGTTTTTTTACTATATTTTGCAGGTAGTATAAGCAAAAAACTTGATCACTCAATAGATTCAAAAAGTCGCATCAAAATCCAGTTGACTTTAAAGATTAAATCATAAATGGGGATAGACAGACAACGTGAACAACTTTACTTTATACTACGATAATGTAGTAGTTATGTGCACTTTTTATAAAGAATGCCGTAGTGCGTAACGCAACGTACCGCCTCGCATAAGCCGTGCTGCATTCTGGCCTCAACCGGGGTTGAAACACTGAGTGTGAGTAGTTTTAGTAAAAAAATGTAGTAATTATAGTATTACTAAGATCATGCCCCCATGTTTTAACCCAAGTACGTCCACAATAGACTATTTTTATCGAATAAACAGCGCTCTATCTAACTCTGTAAATTGTGATTCTATCTACTACCAAAAATCATACATTTATAATCTGAGGAAGCTTCATAAGCTTCATATAAAATGAACAAATAACAATAGTATTGTATTAAATCGTTATCTGCGGGAATCATGCTAGTACTATAGTAATAATAAGCATTTAATCTGAACTAATAACAAATACACAATTTACACATAAGAAGATAATAAAACAAACATTACTAATAAAAGAACCTTACTTTAAAATTACAAATATCTCGATTTCATTACCCTTAAACTATATCCCTAAGTTCAGAGTGCCTCTTGGCATAGGCCTCCTCCAATGTTTTCCACTGCTGCCGGTCCCCTGCTACCCTTCTCCAGTTTGGGCCGGCTTTCTGCTTTAAGTCATCTTCCCATCTTTTATGTGGTCGCCCTCTGCACCTCTTCCCATCGCTTGGATACCAGTGGGTCAGAATACTGCTCCATTTTTCCTGTGGGCTTCGTAACATGTGGCCTGTCCACATGCTACTACTATATTTAGCTAATTATACTATAATTATATTACTATATTTTGCTATGTACTTGTATTTGTTATTAGCTTATTCTATAATTATTCGTGAAAACCTGTAATTAGTTTTTAGTTTTTTATTCTTAGTTTTGTAGCCAGAGTATCAGAGGTTGGTTTTCCTTAAAATTAAATAAATAAATAAATTTTGTGGGTAGCAAAAAGTTAACTTGGGAACCTGAATTACTCAAACGAGGCTTGAAAGTTCTTAAAGGCAATTCAATTGGTAATTTCTATACCTATTTTAAGAGGTTTAAGAAGCAATGATGACTATGACTTGTCCTTCTTCAAACAAGGATTGAAGAAAGTCCTTCAAGGTAGATTGTAGGTGGCCCATTAACTCATGTCTCATAAAAAACTTAAAACTTTATGCGTGATAAAGTAACAGAGAGATAAAATTAATATTTCTGAAGATCAAACTTGCACGATTAGTTTACGATCCAATTTACAAACTATCTCATAAAATCTAACACGTTAAGAACTAACGAACGTCTCATAAAATCATTTATTTTGAAACTCAGTAATTTCATTTTTATCGCTTAAGTTTTATTAAAAAGAGATCATCAATATTGTAACTATAAATCTCTAGTTCGATCTCAGCTTGACTATGCGACGGTGATATGGAACCCATATTACAAAAAATACATAGATTCCCTAGAAGTTTTACAAAAAATATTTAAAATCAGTTAATTATAGATGTTTTAAAGCAAAAGCGTCGTATGTTGACTTGCTGAAAGATTATTCACTTGATACGTTAGAGTCGCGAAGAGCACTATTAGATCAAATTGTACTTTACAATATTCGTCACAATGTATATGATTGTATTGATTTATGTAGTCGTATTATATATCGAATACCGAGTCGTTCTCAGCGTATCCGTGATACTCACGGACATCGCTTATTTGCACCTAATTTTAGTTCTACTCATGCAGGTGAACGTTCTCCTGTAAACCGTATAATGGAAAATTATAATAATTTTTATGCTAAATTGGATATCTTTGCACTTTCATTATCTAAGTTTAAGGAAGAAATTGTAAAACCTATATCTAACATTAAAATTTCTTAATAGATTCTATGCATTGTTAATAGTAACTTTTTAATTTCACAATTATATATTGCTGTTGTGATTAACATAGCTGACTGTGCAATTAATCTAAGTACGCTTAGTTAGTTCTTTATCTAACAATTATTGTACTGTTGTTCGTTGATAAATAAATAAAAAAAAACTGCGAAATAAATTAGATGGCTAAAAACGGTGAAGGAAAAAATAGTGAGTAAACCTGCATATTGGAAAATAATTTTTAAAACTCATCGAATAATTTTGTAGTCACCAATTCGCATTGGGCAAGCGTCACGAACTACGACTATGCCTGATCCCTCTACTAAGGAGGCCTGAGCCCAGCAGTGGGCAGCAATGAGTAGTAACAATATAGTGCAGTAACAAAATTACCGTGATGCTTGTCTCAATTCTGGCGAAATGCATTTTCAATTTTTAGTTTCTCATGCTATGCGAGAAGGGAAGTTGGAAGTCATGTTTCCTATTCTTTTTATCATCTTCTGATTAAAATCGTTGGCCCAAGACAAGTTAGCTTTCCCTCGAGTTTCTGGGCTTCACTGCTCAGAGTCATTACGATGGTCGCCGCTGTGGATCCTGGCTACAGGAGTTACAGTGGTGGGAGTGAGAGGTGGGCAAATACCCGCGTACTGTAACAACCCATTACTGCCCACTGTTGGGCTCAGGTCTCCTCAGAAGAGGGATTAGGCATAGTCCACCACGCTTGCCCAGTGCGGATTGGGGACTTCACATATCTAAAAAGGATTTTTAGAATTCTTTTCCGACATGCAGGTTTCCTCACGATGTTTTCCTTCACCGTATTTAGGCAGTGGTGTTGTGAAAAATTGCACATAAATCTTTTCACATTTAGATTTAGAGGTACAAGCCGGCTGGATTTGAACCCGCGACCTCTCGTTCGGAAGGACACGCTTCAACCACTCGGCCACCACGACTACAATACCCGCGTATAATACAGTAAATTAGATTAAAACACTAAAGGTAAATACTGTATCTAGCAAGATTAATAAATTAAACGAAATTAACATCGTAAACAGTTATAAGAAAGTTCGAAACGTAGATAATCTCCACGTACAATAAAGGTACTCCGTGGATGAGTCTTAGACATAGAATAAAATATATTGTAGACGTGACAAATTGGTTGCAAAAAAATGGCCGCTTTAACTGAGTGTGTTTCGCCTGAAATTTGAGAAGTAGAAACAATCATAAAACTAACCTATATTCGCTAAGCGACTGAGTTTAAGGTAGGATTTTTGGAACGAAGTTCCTTATCAAAAGAAAAAAATCTTACGAAAACTTTTTTTGTTTTAGATGATTATCGCTAGATGGCGCTGTGATCAAAATTGTTTAAAACACGTTCCTTATCGCACGTTATGTTAGGAAAAAAAATTATAAGACATCTTTCAATCGAAGGGAACTTTGTTCTATTCGGGTGTCCCATGACACCTCTCAAGTTTTTTATTTTGGTGTTTGATTAGTGCCATTTTAAAGCTCTAATTGTACTTGTTGTTTGAACGTTGGAATTTTTAATACACACTATTTTCCAATCTTATTTTTTTTATTGCCTCGTAGGCAGACCAGCTCATGGCCCACCTAATCGTAAGCGGTTACCGTCGCTCATGGACCTCTGCATTTCCAGAAGACACCGTGGGGTATGCTATATTAAAATAAAATATTTCGTTGAGCGTCCAAAATTGAATATTTTTTGAGTTACGACTAACTAAAAATCATATAATTTTTTCATCAGGGGCAAAAACTTAACAAGCTCTTTACCACACCAGTATTTTGAACCATTCTATTTATTGTATAATCTTTGACCGAGAGCTTTACCCAAGCTTTTACGATAAACATAAATAGAGCTTCGTCAGACTTTATAGGACATTATATGTGTAATTATTACGTTACTTATACGTCAAATGTACCTATCAAAACTGTGCTGGAAAGCTCAATAAAGATGAAGAGACCTTATTGTGTTATGTCTATATCTGGACCAACGTAAACTTAATGACTAGCTATGGAAAGAAGACAAAAATATTTTAATGTAAAATGTACATGACCTAGCATTTTTCAAGAATAGCAGAAGGATTTTGTAGTCAGACAGAATCAATGCGTCAAAAAAAGAAATAGGTTTAAGCTATGAAATCTTGTTCACATAAAAGTTGAGTTTTTAAAGATTGCACCAAAACAATTTATTATAATGGGAAACCACGACAACCATCGCCTATAATTTGAAAAAAATAAATTTAAATTTAATCGTTCGAATCGTTGAGCATTTTATGTTATAGATAAAAAAATCTAAGCTCGACGAAATAACGTCCGTACTTAATTAGGACTTTTTATGTGGGAATTGAACCGCAATAAAACCTCCAACCACTTACACTCAGCGTCCGAACCCCGGCAGAGGCCAGAACCCAGCACGGGGTTATGAGGGATGGCGCGATGCATCACGCCATCGGCACTCTTTCCCGTAGCGCCAAACACTTAATTAGGACTTAGTTTACGTTTGTCAGTCTTCCTATCTACATTAAAATAACTATGATGTCCATACCTATCCAAAACTTGAACCAAAATATTATCCAACATGAAAACCCGAAGTATCTCAAACTATGTATTTCCAAGGTACCAATGGACACATTCCATTATCCCAAATATGAAAGCCATTAGAGGAGATTCCATCAAAATAGTTGAGCGGGTTCATCAACATAATGTCGGCTTACAATAATTACGGTCAGCTTGGAATAGTCCACGAATTCCTGAAAACTTCTCTGTGAATCGGTTTTAGGGATGGGAAAATGTGAATCGTAATTGATGCGAAGTCTCAACGTGAATTATTCTGATGAGAGTTCTTAAAGGAAGGACGTAAGTATCGGAGCAGTGTATAAAAAAAATGTTTGAGCAAGGTTTTTGACACTGTTTCATATATTTGCTATTTAAATTTAACATTCAATTTTCTAATGTAACTGTGGCGACCAATAATAGCGCGCGAGATCCTGACTCGCGGTTACGACATTTGCAAGAATCTTCGCATATACACGACATCTGAAATCTACTACAGTGGGCTTCGGCCTGACCGGGCATACACTACCTCGCATGGTTGGAGATCTCCCTTAGGCCTAATATCATCTGTACCCACAGTAACCTTTGTTTAGAGAAAGATTTTCTAGAATATACTTTGCATTAACTAGTCCTCTAGTGACTTATTATGTTTCATTCAGAATTAATTGATTGTTTTGATTAAGAGGAAGCTGGTAACACTTATTTTATAATAAGACATTCCTTGAAGTTTTAAATTTTTACAGAATTTAAAATCAATTATCATCGAGTTCATCTAAGTATTTAAGTCAAAAAACCAACATACTCAAAAAGTGAGGAAATAAATATTTTGATTCAATAAATTGAATCAAATCACTCATCTACATCACCAGCGATCTGTAGCAGATGTCACCGAGCCCTATCTAATAGAAAATTCGGGGTTCAAATTTCTCATTACCATTTTCTATTTAATTGTAGCTGTGGCCATGGTCCACCTGCCAACCCTTTCAGGCTGAGGAGAAATGTTAACAGAAAATCAGCTTTTGAAGTGACGTGCGGTCAATAGAAGTAAATATGCATTACATACCATAAGTTATGAAAATCGATTAAAATAATAACAAAAAACTTGAGAGGTGTCATAGGACACCCGAATAGAACGAAGTTCCTTTCGATTAAAAGATATCTTATAATTTAAAAGGAATGTGCTTTAAAAGATTTTGATCACAGCGTCATCTAGCGATAATCATCTAAAACAAAATAAGGAATTGTTTTAAAAGATTTTAATCACATCGCCATCTAGCGATAATCATCTAAAACAAAAAGAGTGTCGTGACAACTTTTTCATAAGAATTTCTGTCTAGCCCCCTTTCGATAACGCGCGATAAGGAACTTCGTTCCAAAAACATACAGACAAATTGAATACCTCCTTCCTTTTTGAAGTCGGTCAAAAATTAAATAGGTTATTACTTACTCACAATTATTGGATATACAAATTCGCTATCATTTAATCCAGACCTGCATATCCTGGAAGCTTCCATCGAATATCAAATGTAATTGAGTTGGAACTGCTCATCAATCAAGGCACGGAAATTGTGCGGTACATAATAATGAGATCTCCCCCCCAAGTGCTGAGTTACAAAGAGTTAGACATAAGTAAACAAAATTAAGGAAAACGTAATTTAAATTAAACAAAATAAAATAACTCAGCACTTAAGTCCAAATGGAGTTTGTAAGGCGACATCTACAACAGTCTAATTAAATTGACTTAAATTAAGTTAAATGCAATATAAACAAATTTTCAGGTACGATACAAAGTAGGAACGGTACAAAGTGAACCGACAAAGAATTTAACATAACGTCGCCTCAGTGCTTGTTTGGCCTATCTGACATTTTTTACGAAAATGACTTTTTAATGCAGTATTATAAAGAATAAAATTTCCATCCGACTGGTAATTTTTTTTTTTAAATATTCAATTCTAAAACAATAAAAATCTCATTTCAATTTTTTTCTCAACACGGCTCTTAAAGAAAATTCCGTGCTTGTTTGCTGTCTCCTGTAAAATTTGCTCGAGTGCAGATAGGCCAAACAAGCACTGAGGCGACGATAAGGTAATTTAAAGAAATTAACTAAAAGCGGGTGTGAGTAAGGCGACGCGTGTGACCGGTCTGCGTAGCACACACCGGTTCTTGTGCGCACATCTACTACATACTCTCACTCGTCCGTCGGTACCTGCATGAGTTGCGCTTACCACCCCAGTACGCCAGGATCCGCGGTCCAAATTTGGCTCCATCAAAATAACATAATCACCTACCTCTAGTCCTTTGGTCTCGTCGTTCCACTTCTGTCGTGGCTGCAATGTAGGCAGGTACTCCTTCAACCACCTACTCCAAAACATGTCAGTAAAACGTTGTGCTATACGCCATTGTTTTCTCAGACCGAGTTCGTTAGCGTTATATTTGCAATAAGATGGTGCAGGCGAAGATGTCCCGATCAAAAGGTAATTGGGTGTTAATGCTTCGAGATAGTTGGGATCATTCGAGACATACGTGATTGGACGGCTGTTAATTAACGATTCCACTTCGAGCATAAATGTGTGAAGTGTTTCCGGTCGAGGTGCTTGCTCCTTCAGTACGACTTTGAGTGCTCTTTTGACAGTTCGAATCATTCTTTCCCAAGCTCCTCCCATTTCGGGCGCGCCTGGTGGGATAAAACGCCATTCGATTCCCCTCATGGATCCATCATCTTGCAATTTTCCTCGGTTCATTTCTTTAAGGCCTTGTTTTAATTCATTAGCTGCGCCTCTCATGTTTGTGCCATTGTCCGAGTACAGTACGCGAGGAGTCCCTCTTCGGGCAATCATACGTCTCAATGCCATTATGGTGTCGTCGGTAGATAGAGACTCACTGAGTTCAATATGTACTGCTCGCATCGTAAGACACGTGAACAGTACCCCGTATCTCTTCTCCCTTCTTCGACCTACCGTTACCAACATCGGACCAAAGAAGTCTACTCCTGCGTATGTAAAGGGACGCTGAGCACTCTGTAGTCGCGCGTTCGGTAGATCTGCCATCATTTGCGCGCGAGGAGTGGCACGACGGCGTCTACAGAATAAACAACGCGCGGATGCAGAACGAACAGCAGACCTTAATTTCAGGATCCAGTATCGTTGCCGCATTTCGTTAACCACGAGCTCATTAGCACCGTGCATCGCTTGACGATGAAAGTGTTCTATTAACAGTTTGCTAGTTCCATGTTTTCCGTCCAATATAATCGGATGCAGTGTTGGGTATTCCAAGTCTTGAAATTTACCTAATCGTCCACCCACGCGCATCAGATTGTGTTCGTCAATAAACGGTGACAAGCTAACGATGCGACTATTTGATGGTAATCTTTTGTTTGACTTTAAACATAGAACCTCATTGTGAAATGTGTCATTTTGACATCTCTGTAGAAGTAAAGTTTCAGCCTCACCTAGTAGTTTGGCATCAAATGATATGTCTTGTCGTCGACATTTCTTAATGAAGAATAAGACCCGTGCAGTGGATCGTAGCAGTCGAGTCCAAGAAGAAAATCGTTCTAAACTAGGTATTGAATCGTGTACTGGCTGTGAGACTGTTACGTTGACATGACGTACCTCGCATCTGATGTCTTCCGACAAATTAATTGTTTTTAAGTCGCTAGGCCATCTATCTTCTGATTGCGAAAGAAACTGTGGCCCTCGAAACCAGTCGTTATCTTGAGTGAGTCGCGGGGAGTCGTCTCTGGTAGCAATATCAGCCGCATTTAATGCTGATGGTACGTATCGCCACTCCCGGAGGCTTGTAAGTTCGTCGATTTCGCCTAGTCTATGAGCGACGTATGGTTTGAAAGTCCTTGGATCGCTTCGCAGCCACTGCAGTACTGTGCTGGAATCAGACCAAAAATATCTTTCATCGGCTTTCAACGTGTGATGTTCTTTTTCTACATTTGCGGCTAAACGAGCTCCTATTAGAGCTCCTTGGAGCTCCAGTCGGGGCATAGACACAGGTCGGAGGGGTGTAACGCGAGATTTGCTACCAACAAAACATATGCACACGTCACCGTTCGCGCGTATTATTCGCCAATAAGATACAGCTGCGTAAGCCTTCATCGATGCATCACAAAATGTGTGCAGTTGAATTTTATTAATACTCAAGTTGTTTGAGTCAGTTTTATAACAGGATTTCCATGAGTTCGAATTCAAGTACCATCTCGGAATGCGTAATAAGTCTAGACATTGCAAGTCATTGAGCCATTTTGTCCAATTTAGCATATGCTCAGGTGATATTTGGTCAGTCCAACTAATACCGGTACGCTGAACGTCCTGTAATAACATTTTACTTTTAATTATGAAGGGTGACAAAAAGCCATGTATGTCGTAAATTGACATGATAATACTCAATAATTTAGATTTTGTAGGTCTCGTATTGCCGTTAAGTATATCGGGTGGTATACGGTTGAGTGATACCTTAAACCCAAAACAATCTTCCGATGGATACCACAGTAAACCCAACGTGCGTTCGTAAGCGTTCATTACACCGTCTTTAAATAATACAGCGGCCGGCGCGAGCGCATCGGTCGGTATCGTGCCGAGAACCGGTTTGCTATTACTGAGCCAACCTCGTATCTCAAAACCTCCGCGCGCGTGTATATCAGTTATGTCTTTCACTAGTTTGATTGCGTTTTCCTCCGTGGCCGTTGAATGTAAACAATCATCCATGTAATGATCATTTAAAATAGCCTTTACTGCTTCGGGATAAAGGTCTTCATATTTTAGAGCATTTTTGTTCCGAATGTACTGCGCTATAAAAGGTGAACATGTAGCACCGAATAATAAACATTGCATAACGCATATTTTTATCGGAGATTCACATGACTCCTGCCAAAGGAATCTAAACACATGTTGATCATCAGGATGAATTTTAATTTTTAAAAAGAAATCTCTTATGTCGCCTACTATTGCGAATTCATTCTCCCTAAATCTTAACATTATACCTAATAATGAGGAGTATAAATCGGGCCCTGTCAGAAGATAATCATTAAGACTAGTGTTTTCGACTTTGGCAGCGGCATCAAACACTAGTCGTAACTTCCCGGGTTTGTTCGGATTCTGAACACCGAAGTGAGGAAGATACCAAACATTATTTTTTGTTGGTATTTCACTTTCATTTAATTCGCGGGCATAACCATTATCAAAAAGCTTTTGTATTTCTTTTTTATAGAACAATGCGTATTGGTTATCTTTTTGAAATTTGCGCAATAACGTTTGCTGACGCCTAAATGCATGGCTGTATGAGTTAGGCATCGAAAAGTTGTCTTTTTTGAACGGCAAACTAACTTCCCATTGTTTCCCTGTAAACCTACTTGTTACATCTAAAATTTTTATCGCTCGTAAATGATCTGCATTCTCGCGGGAATTTATCGAAATTCCTAAAGAATCTATTTCAAAGTAACTGTTTATGAGTTTATTCAAATCATTATCGGACGACTCAACCTCAGTCTGAGAAATATAAAATACTTGGTTATCACTAACCTGAGATTTATGAGGAGTCTGGTTGGATGCACTATAGTAGCCGTGGATTGACCAGCCGAGGCGGCAGTGACTGGCGTACGGCTCGGAGCGCCCTCCATGCAGGACCTGGAGTGGAGCTATCAGGAAGTAATTATCCTCACCTATAAGCAGACGCGGTACCACGCGGCCCTTACACACACGATTTTTAATTGATATAAAATGATCAACATTTAAATCATCAATGCAAGACAAATCTTGTACAGGTAAATTCAATTTAGATACACTGCGCAATGTTACATCATATCTTTGTTTACAAAAGTGACCTTTTATATTTAAATTTATTCTAGGCGCTTCAGACTGATACACTTCAAGTCCAAAGGCATTTATTAATTTTATAGGATCCGAAACAGTATTCACAATACCTAACTGTTGCACTAACTCACTGTCTATCATTGAAACTGAAGCCGCATCGTCTAATAGGGCATAAGTGTTTACAACGCCACTTGGTCCTTGCACTTGCACTGGTACCACTTTGAGCATGACGCAATCTGTAGATCTCCGCGTGACGTCACAGGAAGATGTGACGTGAGCAACTGTCGATGAAGACTCTGCTGGATGGACTTCCGGCGGGTCACGCTGCGATGGACTTGGTAGCTGCGGTGATGGCGCGTTGTAGTGCAGGAGGCGGTGATGGTTCATGCCACAGTCGTCGACATCACAGGCTGCTTCCGGGCAAATATTATTGTCGTGACGAGCCTTTAGACAGCAAAAACATAATTTGTTGTCCTTCACGAACCTCCAGCGATCCCTCTTCAAGGCTCGTTTAAATAGTCTGCAGTCCTGTAGTGTATGTTGACCTTTACGACAATAATTGCATCTTCTGTCGTCAGCATCCGCTGATGTAGTGGTCATAAAAACTTGTTTTGGGCGGTGCTTATATTCATATGGTTGTATAAGTCCTACAACTGAAATCATTTTCGATTCTTTCTTTAAAAACTCGGCTAGTAGTTCCAGTTTTGATTCACCCTTTTGCAGTCTTTCGTAAGCAAAGTCCGTGTATTTACCGGCGAGAGTGCTTGGTAACTTTGATAACAGCGCGGCTGCAAGCTCCGGGCTTCTCAGGTAATCGTTTTGCTTCAGCGCACGAATTGTAGCAACACAATTGTTTATCTTCATTGAAAAATGTATAATTTCATTTTTATATTCCAGTGATAATGGCGGTAGTTTACGAAGTTGTGCCGTTACATTGTGAATTATAAGATCGGAACGGCCGAATCGCAATTCTAATGCTTCGAGTATGACGTCAGGCGGCGTGTTTCCAATAAGTAGATCACCTACGGCTTCCCTCGCTTCACCTCGTAACGAATGACGTAGTCTCCACAAATTTTCATTTTCGGTGAATCTGCATACACGGGTGGACTCTTCGTAAGCGTTTTTAAAATGTAGCCACTCGATGCAGTCTCCAGCGAATGCGGGTAGGTCGCGTGGTGTAGCCAGACGACTCAATAACTTCTCCTCTTTTTGAGAATTTTGTTGAGTCATAAGATGTCTCAGTGTATTGGCCAAGTACATCATACTGTCTTGATGTGAGGGTACATTTACATTTTCCTGTTCCAAAATTTCCTGGTTTTCTTTCGGTGCCACCAATAGATCAGCAACATCCTGATGGCTGCGGTGAAGCCATTGCTCCACATTTGATTGGTTAAGTGCGTGCTGTTCACTGTGGCAGGTGGTGACGGATCTCCGCTCGCTTTGTTCGTCGTTTTCGATTTTAGCTTCGAGACGTTTGATGAGGGCAAGCGCGTCTGCCAGTTCCTGCTTCAGCTGGTTGTGCCTCGCAATGGATGCAGCTGAAGACCTTTTTGTCCGAGCTGATGTTTGTGAGGGCGGTCTTGAGGGTGGTTGTAATTTCGTGACAGTTTGCTTTGTGTCCAACGACAAATATGGCGGTGACGATTTTGTAGAATTGTGAATTGTGGTTACCTTAAGGTCACAACTCTGATCGCCGATAGGCCCCGACTGTGTCATCTTACTGGTGCCAGGGGCCACACCTGTTGTCGTCGACGCTGGAGTAGCAAATCGTCGACTTTGTTCGTCACTCTTGATGGATGTCTCTTCCCTTTGTTCTTGAGCACGACGGCGTGTTAGCATTTTTGGTGGAGTGCTAAACATAGTCACCAGTACCAGATTTGGCTCGTAGGACCAGAAGAAAGAAGATTGTAGAAAACTAGCCGCACTTTGGAACTTCGGGAAAAGTAAAACAGTTTTTAAACTGAGCAACGTATAATATGTCTAACCGCAAGGCGCACGTATGGCTGACTGACAGTTGCGGTAGACATGAAAAAATATATAATTTACAAATGTTACATTCAAATTTACCGGCGCGATAGCTGCTCGGCACATAATTAACGTAGTTCAATACGTAGTTCAGCTGCTGTTTAACAGATGGCGCTGATCTCAAATATTTAATACGAAAATACAAATCTATTCAAAATAATCTTATTCTGTCGCCTACAAGGACTATCGGGATCTCAGCTTCCTGTCGGTGAAGCTTATTATAGATTGTGTTCAACATTTTGCAGTGGAAAAGCTAGTTTTTATTAATGTTGCAATGGATGTTAGGATATTCAGACAATCGCGGTTTTCTATAATACTTTCATGCATTTTCAACGGGTTTCATGCATTTTCTTACCACGATATTTAATTAATTGAGTTGTCCCGATATTTCAACGTTATTGCAAACGTCATGATCACGAGAAGACTGGATACTGCGGGTCGATTTAAGAGCAAACAAATCGGTCTACCCTCTTTCTCGTTCGCTTTTGGGTAGTACTACTGGAACTCGAACTCACATCACGACACACCACACTCACTGTATCTACAAGACTCTGTGAGCATGAACTCTTAGTGACTGTTGTGTTTAGCACTGGATTCCACATACTCGATAATCTGGAGCCGTCACCCCTGTTAAAAGTGCCCCTGTGAAAGGATGTAAGGATGTATTTTTTTGGATATTAATGCGAATTTTGGTAAACATTCACGTTAATTTACCTAATTTTCAACAACAAAATTGAGACTTGAATCTTAGTCAGCTGCATCTGTCAGGAGATGCTATATTTTAAGTGACTATAAACTTATATTTTACCAATACAAGAAAGGGGAGAGGTACCTACATCCTCCAGTACGAGCTCTCCAAGAGTATGAGCTCTTCTACCAAATAATTGAAGTCCTGCAACTTATCTTAAGAATGGAAAATCGTAGATCTATCAATACCCAGTGCTGCTGACTGTCTGTTTTGTTATTGCCATGTAGGCAGACGAGCTGTCGGACCACCTGATCGAGGACCTCTACAATGTCACTGCAGGGGCGCTAACGACTTTTAAGGACTTCCTTCGCCTCTTTTGAAGAAGAACAAGGAAATACCGACTGTATTTATCATTCAATTTCAACGAGACTTACACTGTCACCATAGAATGATTACATCTGGAATCAACATCATGAACAACAGAATGAAGCCATTTTAAAGTGCACCGATCGCGCGTAATTAGACGATATTCTGGCGTTAGTGTACCGATGACACTCAATTCGTTTAACACACTAATAAAATATTACATACACATAAGTTCTTTAAAATTCACTTTGTTATTTATGATGTTGATTCAAAATATCGTGTTGTTACGCGCGATCGGTGCACTTTAAATTGGCTTCATTCTGTTGTTCATGATGTTGATTTCAGATGTAATAATTCTATGACTGTCACGTAGTTAATGTACCAAGAAGTAAAATAAGCTCCTTTTTTCCCAGAAAACAAACAATCCCACACAGGTGAAGTGGCGTGACGTAAAAAATAAAATGTAAAACGAAATACGACACTCGTTTGAATCCCACAATGTATATTATCAAGTAACCCACATGTGGGTGAAAATTTCTTTGAAGTGAACTCATTTCGTTATTCTATTACCGTGAGGCTGTATGTAACGAGGTAGAAAGGGTGAGATTATTATACTTTTAATAAAAAAAAACCTGTGTATTGTTAAAAGGAGAGAGTTATGCGAAATGTGGTACAACATGTTAAAAATAAAAATTATACCATTAACTTGTATTTTTCCTTCAAGTTTCAGTATAAGTTTGTGATTATAGTAGTCGAAACTTATAGACAGACATTTCTTTATGAGCGATGGTTACCACTTACTATCGCGCGATAAGGAACTTCGTTCCAAAAACTGTTTGGTATAAAGATTTTCTAAATATTCCGTTTGAAGATACAAAACCTTAAAACTAAACAGGAATACCTGAATTTTGGAGCGAGTTTAGCATAATGCTTATTAAGAAACAGCACTTTTGTTTCCAAAGAAAATTAGGTTCCTGCTTTTAAAAATGTTTGGCTGAAAGAATGTCTATGAAATTTTTATAAGAAAATTTACTTTGTTTTTAAAATGAGATTCAATTATTATATTTTAGGTAAAAACTTCTTTGGTTGTGTTTCATGTATGTTCTTTAATTTAATTTTATGAGATTTGAGAAAATTTCTAGGTGTTAGGTCGTACGTGGAAGCTTGTAATGTGTCCTGACATTACAGCAGTTCATTTTGGACAGTAATGACTTACCATCAAGTGCACCGTAAGGTCGTCTATTTAAGTGGCCTTATCACTAATAGATATGTCTTGAAGTATCGTATTTAGAACTGCTGCTTCTTCTTTCTTTTCCCGACGCACCATCCAGCTATAGAATGGACTGTCCTCTTCAGTGTTTCTGCAGCTCTATGACATGTCCTTCTTTAAAGGGGACTTGAAGAGGATTTTCTAAAGGTAGGTCTTTAATAGAAAGCCAGCAGTAACCCCTGACATTGCAGAGGTCCATGAGCAACCACTTACCAATCCGCATTGGGCAAGCGTGGTGGGCTATGCATCCCTTTACAGAGGAGACCTGAGCCCAGTGGGCAGTAATGGTTACAGTCCATTACTGCCCACTGCTGGGTTCAGGCACACAATACAAGTTTCACAAATAAATTGTTACCATTGCATTTCACAGTCCACTGATATTTTTATTTATACTAGTTAGCCTTTTACGTGCCCACTGAGGTCGGACAGCGATGGATTACATTTGATTGGCCCATACTTTACATAGCTACAATTAGTGGTGGAGGTCGCAATTGTTTCAAGGCTGTAATAAGACCAGCCGGTTTTGAACCCACGACCTCCAGCACGGAAGGCTTCAACCACTTGACCATTACGATTGACCATGATCTTAGATCATCGACTTTTTTTATTTCCATATTCATTTATTAGCTTATTTTTTACATTATATATTAAAAAAAACATTTGCAAAAAATAATAATTTAAAAATACAATATAAAAAACAGAGGGCCACTGCAGGCGGAGTTTACGACCCAAGCCATCAGTAGTCAGGGCTCAAGAGAGAGGAACCTCCTCACAATACGTGTCGTGTCAAGAACGACCGCCTTCTGAATCAGGTCCTTTACCCAACCGGGGAGCGAAAGCTTCTCTAGATGTTCGCTATTAGACCGTGCACAGATACAACGATCGGAACAATGATGGTCGATTCAACACGCCACATGTCGGTCACCTCGTGGGCCAAGTCCAAATATTTTAGAAGTTTTTCTTTTTCTGCTTTCACAAGGTTCTCGTCATGTGGAATGGTGACATCAATCAACACTGCCCGATGCGCATCCCGATCTATTATCACTAATTCAGGCTTATTGGCAACAATAGTCCTATCAGTGATAACAGATCGGTCCCAGTAGAGCGTTACATGACCATTATCGAGCACTGGCTGAGGCTGATACTGGTAATAAGGTACAGCGGCTTCAACAAGGTCGTATTTCAGATCATCGACTTATTATTAAAGATTAACCTTGTATTAGTTTAAATATGATAATAAATAAATCGCTTAAGATCGAAAGACCCGCAGTTCAATCAACTGGCCTTTCTATACGCTTGCTGAATGTCGCTATATGCAAGTTGTGTGGCCATCACGCAAGCGATATACTATAGTCGCAGAGTAGTCATACAAAATGAATAGAGGTCACCTTCTATCGAATATACTAGATATACGATTAGATAAATTCATCGTTACAATGGCTCCAACTAAACATTAAACCATTTAATCAAAAAATGGTTTTTGGCAAATAATAAAACATGGACCTTTGCGATGTCAGGAGACACAACCTACAACGTGTTTACGATTTTTAAACTCATAGTTAAATGATTAACTGCACGTGTTTGTGAAATTTTATAAATTACACATCTACAAAAAAACATTTTTTTATTGCTAGATAGATAGAAAGAAAGAAATAAAATAGATTTATTCGTGCCACAATCTTACATGAAAAAAACGTTCAATTTAAAAAAAACAACAATTTCCATAGAAAATACAATAATATAGAAGTAAAATAAAAAATAACAAAAAATATATATATGGATGATTCATATCTATGCAAGAGTGGCAATGAAAGGGTGACCAGCTCAGCATAATGCCGCAGCTCAATAGCTCAATCAGATAGACGAACTTACGACCCTATTGAAGGTTTTTAGGAGGCAACAAACGATTTTTTTAAGTAGTAGTTTTTGTAAGAGTAGTAAGATTTCATTTTAGACAAACTGAAGACACCTGAGCCCAGTAGCGGACACCATTTTAGTTTAAATTCTAGCCGGAATTATATTTTTTCTTAATCCCGCCAGTCTCGTGGCTCCATTATCTATATACAACCTTAGTTAAGGTCCACATTCAAATTTGAGCCGTCGCTAATACTGGCCATGTGTGTCGTGATATAAAGGATTTTATTATCATTATAATATAACAAGGTAAGATTTTTATGACACTGATCTGTTAGTTTTTAAGTAACTCCCGAGCCTTTTTTGACCGATTTGATGTACGTTTTTACGTGTATTTCTTATTTATACGAACCGTTTTCGATGATTGTTTTTTTGTTAGAAAGTAGACATTTTGGATATTATCTCGGTAGATTTTGTGTTATACTTGAATGGAAGTCAGTCGTATTTTGTAAAAAAATATTATTTTTTGTCATGAAACTAAACGTGCTAACTGGCCACCTGATCGTAAGTTAACTTAGCTCATAAACCTTTGCAATGTCAGGAGACACAACCTACAGCCTATCTTGTCTTGTCTTGAGTCCAAAGTTTGAATCCCGTTTAAAGTATTCTACTCACTGAAGCTGAATGGGAAAATGCAAACTACACTCAAGTGCATTGAGTGGACCTATTTGGATGATATTTTTACTATTTTCCAAACTTTTAATACATCATTCTTCTGTATTTTTTTCTTGAATATAGCACACTTAATATTGTCTTGTATCTATATGTATTTTATTCTGTGTTCGTTTAGGCTATTTCTAAGGCTAACTTATAAAGATTTTAGGCTACGTTTTAGCCTCGTCAAGTATCCTTAGGTGAGGAAGTACATATAATATTTTAATGCATAATAACCTCAAAACAAAAAAGTTAGTTTCCTCATTTTGGTCAATTTTGATCGACCTTCCTTGGATGGCATGTTCTAGTTTGTGTCTTGAACTTGGGGTAGGCCAAGGTAACGTAGCGGCGCCGCAGTCTCCCCTGACTTTGAGAGGTCCATGAGCAACGGTAACCGCTTACGATCATGGCTCGTTAGCTCGTCTGTCTACAAGCCAATAAAAAAAGTGCCAAACATGGATTCTCTGGCGCTTAACATTGAAATTGTTAAAAACAGAAGATAAAGACATTTTGTCAAACACTTAATGTTTAGGTAATATATGTTTGGAAACACTATTTTGTTCGGTGATCTAGTAATTTTAAATCAATGCCTAAACTATCATAAACTAGCTGCTGCCATCGACGTCATCTGCGTGACTCTATAACCGGTTTTTTTTCTTCATCCCCTTTTTTCGCAAAAAAGCCTATGTCCTTTAGATATAGACATAGACATCGTTTATTTGTAATGAAAACAGATTTACAATTACAGAAATGAAATAATAATAATAAAAAAAATAAAAAACACATGGATTAAATAAGTTTTCATCACAAATCAGTCGGAACTCAGCTTAATGTTATATGACACCCTCAACCGCCATATACCTAACGCTGGTTTTCAGTTTCAACTGGCAGTGACGTCACAAATCATAGTGAAAAAAAAAAAAGAAAATAACAATAAGAAAAAAAAATCAACAGCAAGAAAAATAATTAAAATTACAAAAATAAATGGTTAATAGCCCTTTCTCAGGGTCTTAAGATTGTCTGTGCCAAATTTCATCAAAATCGGTTGAGAGGTTTAAGCGGGAAAGCGTAACAGACAGAGTTACTTTCGTATTTATAATATTAGTAGGGATTACGATTAACAAGTTACTAACTACACTGGAACTGTTCAAAGATTTACAAGTACTCAGCAACTTGTGTTGCAATTCGTCCAAGTTTAGTCGCTTGGACTAGTTGAATAAGACACACACTTGCATGCAGTTATGTAATATGTTCGATAGGAATAGAGTCGCTAAGATTTAGAACTGACTTAATATTTGTTATTGCAAGATAGATGGGAGTATCGTTATGGGAAAGAGTGCCGAGCGCGTAACGCGTCGCGCCTTCCAAGATTACCCCGTCTTGGCCTCAGCCGGGGTTCGGATGCTGAGTGTGAGTTTTAGTGCGGTTCAACTCACACATATCCCGGAGATATCATCCAAATAAAAAAAAAAACACTAAAAGGAACAAAAGTATGACGCAATGACAACTAATTTTTCTACACACAAATTCGATATTTGAAAAAGCGCGCCAACATTCCTTCTTAATTTTAAAAAGAGTATGATAACAAAGAGGTTTTAATAAAAAAATACTAAAACTATTTACAGAGGGCGCCATCGTCGTCTATTCTTTACATTTTAAATTTATAAAATAAACAAAACTGATTCAGTCGCCTACACTATGAGTTTATTGATCTATGGCCGACCTTGCAAACGAAAGTATAAAATATAGATTGGATAAAAACATTATTGTTTAGTAAGATTAATTACTACATACATTACACTGTTACTAGATTTACTCTGAAGGTTCTAATGAATGAAGGTAATGAAACGAAACTGAGAGGATATTTGGGTGGTCACAGTGATTGGGATCCGATTCATAATTTCGTGGTTTTATTCATACTAATAATAGCTCACTTCATTAGTAACACTAAAGCAATTTATTTCCTTTTCGTTCCTGTATTATTGTTGTCATCATACTACTCTAGTTAAAAAACAAAAATATATGTATATTATAATCGATATTATGAACCCATCAGGTCCTCACGATACAGGCTAGGCCTAGTGTGAGGGCCACTGGAAACTTTTTCTATAATAAGTGTGTAAAGAATCATCATCATCATCATCATCATCAGCCTATAGACGTCCACTGCTGGACATAGGCCTCCCCCAAACCTCGCCACATCGACCGGTCCTGCGCCGTCTGCATCCAGTGACCTCCCGCGATCTTGACCAGATCGTCGGTCCATCTCGTGGGGGGTCTACCAACGTTGCGCGTACCGGTTCGTGGCCGCCACTCTAGAACTTTTCGGCCCCACCGGCCATCTGTTCTTCGCACAGTGTGTCCTGCCCATTGCCACTTCAAAGATGCAATTCTTTGGGCTATGTCGGTTACTTTAGTCCTTCTGCGGATCTCCTCATTTCTGATTTGATCACGCAGAGAGACACCCAGCATAGCCCTTTCCATTGCTCTTTGAGTGACTCTGAGTCGTCTGATAAGACCCATCGTAAGCGTGTAAAGAATAAATAAACAAATAAAAATAAATAAAATTCCTCCATATTGGCTCGCCAACTTCCAATGCTCGCTAATGAGAACTGGTAGGCCAACTGTCTAACGGTATTTCACATAGTTTCAATGCCGGCAAATCCCAATGACGGCAATGCATACAAATCCCCCGTTTGTATGTTAGTCGACCATCACTGTCATTTGTTTATTACGTGTGTTGGACGTTGGTACGCCAATATGGAAACGCGGCATAAGATCTAAACTCACTAACCTAAAATACTTAAAAAAATCTCCACTAATCCTAAAATTGTGTGTTAGTACTTTTTATTGTTAGCGGATAACTCTCTTACTTGTGAACCGATTTTAATGATTCTCTTTTTCTGGAAAGCAGATTTTCAGGATAAATCAAAATTTTATTGCTTAATTAATGTTCGTTAATCCTTGGCAAAACAATGAATCTAGTTCCCTAATTTGACTTATTTTTTTAACTGTTCTTAATAAAAGGAGGTGTAGATAGTAGGGCTGTACAATTTGGCCGGCTGTAAAAAAAGTTAGCTAAATTAGCTAGTTAGCTAGCCGATAGGCTTAGCTAATTTAACCGGTTAACTAAATTAGCCATCGGCTAATTAGCTAATTTTTTTTTCAGCTTTTTAACTACAGAAAAGTCCCAAAAATAATAATATCCATATTTTACGACAAAAATAACACTAATGGAATAGTTTATTCAATTAATTACCAGTTAACAATAACTTATTTACAAAAATGGCTCTTAATAGATTAATTGTTAAATTTGTTTTCGGTAATACTTCTATTTTGGTATTGGAAAATTAATGAATTATCATTTTCGGGTAGTGAACAGTTACGTTTAGAACTAAAAATATTTCCAGCTGTGGAAAAAGCTCTCTTAGATGATGTACTGGATGCTGGAACACCTAAGTATCTTCTCGCCAACTAAGCCAGTAAAGGAAACTTATGCCGCTTTGAAAAATATACGTCGCCATTAACATACCGTCGCCTCAGTGCTTGTTTGGCCAATCTGACATTTTTTTACGAAAATGACTTTTTAATGCAGTATTATAAAGAATAAAATTTCCATCCGACTGATAAAATATATTTTTTAAATATTCAATTCTAAAACAATAAAAATCTCATTTCAATTTTTTTCTCAACACGGCACTTAACGAAAATTCCGTGCTTGTTTGCTGTCTCCTGTAAAATATGCTCGAGTGCAGATTGGCCAAACAAGCACTGAGGCGACGATACGTCTTTGCCCTGGCCAAATTGTACAGCCCTAGTAGATAGATAAATACCGGCCCCTCATCGCCACGGCATTGCAGAGGCTTATCATCAAGTGAGCCGTAACCTCGATTATCTATCTTACAATAAAAAGTGATAATTAATGGTATAACAAACACAAAAAACAGTTTAACGGGTGTTTTATTCAAAAAATGCAATAAAAATCACATTATTAATTAAGTGATAATTGAATAATTGAGAATGATTTTATTCAATAACTGTTTTAGCGCCATTTTATTAATGATTCCAGAAAAAAATCACTTATTTCTAGAATAATTTATAGACACTATTTATTATCACTTGAATGGTGACAGATCAGGGGTCAATGTGATGTTATCTTATTTATATAAATAAGAGAAATCATTGATTTATTGTAGTTAGATGAATTTTTTGTTACATTCTTTAGATGTTTTTATAATTGATTCTTATTGCACTTTGTCAAAATCTTTACAATTTAACATACAGGGTGGATCTGTAACTTTGGACAATCTGACGTGGGGTGAATGACCTGTTGAAATAAAACTTAGAACCACTTTTATTTTAGAAATAGGAAAAAAAAAATCATAATATGGAAGTCCGCAACGATAGTCGTACGTTTTCCATACAACGTCAGAAAAAAAAGTTTAATCGTTCGAAAAAATAAAAATGATGTTTTGTATTTCGACATGTCATTCACCCCACGTCAGATTGTCCAAAGTTCCAGATCCACCCTGTATATTGTGTTTTTGATTACGAATGGTTTGTAAAATATTGGTATGTTAAAGAAGAATTAGATAATTATGGAACGATAAGTTGTTTTGATTTCTTTTTTTTTGTAAGATAGATAAACGAGCTCACTTGATGGTAAGCGGTCATCGTCGCTCATGGACCTCTACTAAGGCAGAGCAATGAGGGGTCGTTATCTATCATTAACCTATACAGGATCTTTATTAAACCTCGTTTCAATTAAACTAGAATTTGCTTTTGTAACAAGAATTAGGTTCAAATTGCATGATGATTTAAACTCAATTTTTAAAGTTGTGCTTTGAATACTAAAACTAAACTAAAATTATAAATGCGAAAGTAACTCTGTCTGTCTGTTACGCTATACCGCTTAAATCTCTCAACCCTTTGATGAAATTTAAAGATAAAGAAATAAATAAATTTGGCACAGACAATCTTTACACCCTGAGAAACAACAAGAACATTTAGTTAAAAGTGACGCAGACGAAGTTGCGCGGGCCTGTGAGTAATATACTAGGTGACCCGCGCAACTTCGTCTGCGTCACAGAGGGATACAACATAGCCTTCCTCGATAAATGGACTTTCCAACAGTGAAAGAATTTTTAAAACGGGACCAGTAGGTCCTGAGATTAGCGCGTTCAAACAAACAAACTTTGCAGCTTTATAATATTATAAGTATAGATATTTTAATCAATATTTAAATTATTAATGTAAGTATTTTAATTGAAAAAACAAAAAAAATATAGTTAACCAAAAACCTTAACTAAGTAAACTAGTTAATTAATAGAGCTATCAACTAAACCAGCGATAATCCAAATTTTATCTCCATTTAATACATCGATATTAATTTTGGAAAGTTGGCTGTACTGTCCAACCGCAGATTTGTTTGAAACACAAAATAAACACGGCACAGAAGTAAATCTTTATTCTTTATACAAACTTGTCGAACTAACAATTATCTTTCATTGGGGCGTGTACCAAATTGATTTGATTAAATTTAAATAGACTTGAGAGGTGTCAAAGGACACCCGAACATAACGAAGTTCCTTTCTATTAAAAGATATCTTATATTTTTTTTTACTAACGTAACGCGCGTTAAGGAACGTGTTTTAAAAGATTTTGATTACAGCGCCATCTAGCATTAATCAAATAGAACAAAATAAGGAATTGTTTTATAAAATATTTTGATCACAGCGCCATCTAGCATTAATCATATAAAACAAAATAAGGAATTGTTTTTTAAATATTTTGATCACAGCGCCATCTAGCATTAATCATATAAAACAAAATAAGGAATTGTTATAAAAGATTTTAATCATAACGCCATCTAGCGATAATCATCTAAAACAAAAAAAGTGTCGTAACAACTTTTCGTAAGAATTTTTTTCCGTCTAGCCCCCTTTCACAACGCGCGATAAGGAACTTCGTTCCAATATAATCGTTTAAAGAAATTTAGACACTTTTACGTGTGAGTGTTAGAGAGATTTACGTGTGCAATCAGATTAATGAACCCCAGTGCGTGTCAAGAATAAAAATTAACATCTGCATAGTAAAACTTTTCTATATCTGGACGCTAATAACTAATTATAGTTCATAAATCAAATTGGTCAGTGTGACCAACATGCCGATAAATGCGTTTTAGCTTAGTTAGTCAAGACTATTAGTTTCTGTCGTCGTTTGAGAATATAAATTCGAATCTAGAATTTGGATGTAAAACATTTTGAATGCTTTATTTACTTGTGGCTGTTAGCATATAGATGTCTTGTGCAATTTGAAAAAAGTAGTGACGAAATTGTGAATTTAAATTGAGGCACTTAATTCATCTAAACTACTGTAAGTGTTACCATACTTCAGTTATTTTTTTTTTGTTTTCAGTATTTGCTATCAGTGGGTATTTAAAAAAATGTAACTACAAAGTAATAAAAGAATACGAACCTGCAAATAAATTGAAAAATTAGTTGAGAAAAAACCTTTAAAAAAAACTTGAGAGGTGTCAAGGGACACCCGGATGGGACGAAGTTCCTTTCCATTAATTAGTGAGGGAATTGTAATATTTTTTTTCTTTTTTTAATATTTTGATCACAGCGCCATCTAGCATTAATCATATAAAACAAAATAAGTGTCGTGACAACTTTTTCATAAGAATTTCCGTCTAGCCCCCTTTCGATAACGCGTAATAAGGAACTTCGTTCCAAAAACACGTGTGTTCGTAAAAAGTCGTATCGTGAAAAACCAACTTTACAGGAGAGCAAACAATCGTTATGTATGAAAAATTTACATTAAAAAAACTCAATGACATCTAAGTTTTGAGGTTCAGGAGAGACGGTAACCACTCAACATCAACTGGGTTATATGCTCGTTTGTCTATTTAAAAAAATAGTCACAAGATGGGCAATGATCACAGGCTTCATAGCTAGGTTTCATTTCATAGGTCATAGGTCATAGGTCATATATATTATAAAGGCGAAAGTTTGTAAGTATGGATGTATGGATGTTTGTTACTCTTTCACATAAAAACTACTGAATGGATTTGAATGAAACTTTACCACAATATAGCTTTTATATCAGAATATAATTTTTGAGGTTTCTAATGTGACGTCGCAAACTAGACGGGCTAGACGGGACGAACCTGAAGTCCACACGAACGAAGTCGCGGGCAAAAGCTAGTAGGTCATATAGCTTTAGGTACGTTTCGTATTAAAATAGCAAAACCTCATGCTGTTGTAATTAATCAAATTATTATTTTAATTATTCTTTAATTAATTAGAAACCTAATAATATCTTTCATCAGAATTTCTTCAAAGAGTGGTTCTTAAGGCTTGAGGAGAGTCCTTAAAGTAAGGTCGTAGGTAGCGACCCTTCAGTGTCCCCTGACATTGCAGAGGTTCATGAGCGACGGTAACCACTTCCTATCAGGTGGGCCGTTCGCTCGTCTGCCTACATGACAATAAAAAAAAAAAAAAAAAAAAGACATTGCAGAAATTTGTTCGTCATTTTTATTTCAAATCCCATAAAAGAAGATATTGGAAAAATCATATAGGACATAAAAACAGTAGCTTCATTTCGTTAGTCGTAAAAAATAGCTCGCAGAATAATCAGACAAAGAGTTATAGTATCGGAATGGTACAAGATAATCCTTCCCTTTGTTCCGGACTTAGAGCTTGTACAACAGGAGATAACACCGCGGTATTAAAAAAAACATAAAATATTTTTATTTTAACACTAATAAAAAATAGTAAGACTGGTTTTTGTGGAATGTATAATGAAACAAGAATTAATGTTTCAAAAAAAGAAACATTGAAATCAATTCAAGCGCAAATGAATTTTCTAAACCATTTTTTTTAATGGTCCAGGAGCCATGGTCAATTTTTGTACTTGATTACTATCAAGCTAATTTTCCTTGAGTACTTTTATTTTGATGAGACGCCCAAAAATTTCCTATACCAAACTCTCGATTGTGGTAGCTAACAGAGGTAGCAAGGATATAATATGTCGATTTGATGATTCTCAAATATTTATTACTAACTGAATTTTCTTTTGTTATATCTCAAGATAATTATCTAAACTATTTGAAAAAATATTTTTCCTACAAAATCTATGGTTGGATTAAAGAAGTCCCCTCTTTCCAACATGTATCGATAACGAGGTCATCATAAATGATTACTAACCAGCTGATTTTTTTTTTTTTACTTAATTAATATTTATATAATTTAACAGATAAATTGTCCTACAAATTTCGTGGTACGTTATCCCAGTCCTACGCCTAAAAGTAGTAGTATACTTCCTTGATGTAAAAATAATTACTATCAAGCTGAATCTTCGTGAATAGCTTGGTTTCGATGAGTCGCCCAAAAATTTCCTATACCAAAATCTCGATTGTGGTAGCTAACAGAGGTAGCAAGGATATAATATGTCGATTTGATGATTTTCAAAAATTTATTACTAACTGGGTTTTTTTTTGTTAAATCTCAAGATAATAATCTTTACTAAATTATTCGAAAAAATATTTGTCCGACAAAATGTATGGTTAGATTAAAGAGTCCCCCTCTTTCCAACATGTATCGATAACGAGGTCATCATAAATGATTACCAACCAGCTGTTTTTTTTTCTATTTCTTTAGCGTCTCAAAAAAAATTTTGACTTTTTGGTAGATTCCACTCAACGAGAGGTTAAAAAATTAATTATCGTCAATGTAAACCAAACAAAAAATTTTCAAAAAAAAAATTTGTTTGAAGAGTATGTATGCAGAATATATTCATTAAAAACAAAAAATGATCTGAACAAAGGATGGTATGAGTTATTTGAAAAAGGGTATAAAACAAAAAATGATAATGAAAAAATTTTAAAACATAAAATCGTAGGATATGATCCTTCCAGTTTGCCACCAACAAAAGAAGAATTGTTGCAACAAATTAAAAGAACTGTATTCATCTGCAATGTATGGTGTAATGCACACATGTGATGCCCCACGGAAAAATTGCCAGAAAATTTTGGATGGACAATAATTGATGGTAAATATGAATATTATTGGTTTGATGGTCCCCAAAATCCAACATTTGAAGAATTATCTTCTGACTTACAAGGTACCTATTAATACTATTGTTATTTATTGATTGATAATTCATCTATACTAATATTATAAAGAGGAAAGATTTGTTTGTTTGTATGTTTGTTTGTTTGTTTGTAATGAATAGGCTCCGAAACTACTGGACCGATTTCAAAAATTCTTTCACTTTTGTAAAGCTACATTATCCCCGAGTAACATAGGCTATATTTTATTTTCAAAAAAATTAGGGATCGTATGAAAATATCGAACATGTAACACAAGGTGAATAATCGAAAACCTATTTATGCGTACGCTGCAAAAACTATTGACAGTAGAACAAAATGATGTAGTACGGGTTTTTTGGTCTTAGCAAGACAAACAAAAAAGTCTGCGACAGCATATATCTAACTATCCTATTTTAGTCACAATAACCGCTTTTATGTTTAGCAAAATAATATTTCGTCCCAAGATTGAATTTAACGTTAAATGAGTATCGTCATATCCAAATTAAGTATTATGTTATCAAGAGTATTAATGTAGAAGTAAATTACTTTTTGTTTTATTCCAATCGGACTTTTCGTTTAGGAGTTATGACGAGTATAAAACGCAATGAATATGTGGATTGTAAATGCTCTTCGGACCGCGCAAATAATAATGCGACCGCATTGCGAGTACTGTTTGAACCCCTTTGTAACGCAGACAAAGTTACGCGGGTCAGCTAGTCTTCTAATATATAAAATTGTCGTGTCACGGTGTTCGAACTTGAACTCCTCCGAAACGGCTTGACCGATTTTGATGAAATTTTTTGTGCTTATCCGGTACCTATGAGAATCGGCCAACATCTATTTTTCATCCCCTAAATGCTAGGGGTAGTCCACCCCTAATTTTTTTTTTCGGCGCAGACGAAGTTGCGCGAGTCAGCTAGTTATTATATAAATTACTTAATTTTTTCATGTTATTACAGAGTTAGATATCACGAGTGAGGAAAGTGAAATAGATGAAGATGATGGCGAAGATTCTGAAGATTTATCAGATGAGTCTGATGAAGATTAACTTTTTATGTATATATTATATATATATATATAAGTATATATGTATAAATACACATATTTTTGTACCTAGGTATCTAAAAAACAAAATTATTTAAATTTAAAAAACATTTTTCCACTGTATCTCAGGTTACAAATAGGAAAACTAAAAAATTACAATTTTTGTCGGACTAGTGATACATACCTGTTTTCTTGTAGGACGTTGTTTCATTTGGGTAAAGAACACACTAACCTATTATATAAAATTTTTGTCCTACAGTTAGTAAAGAGAAAAATGGTCTTGTGGTATTAACAATGTCTGAGCATAGGACCAGGGTAACGTACCACTAAATTTGTAGGACAATTTATCTGTTAAATTAAATAAATATTAATAAAGTAAAAAAAAAAAAATCAGCTGGTTAGTAATCATTTATGATGACCTGGTTATCGATACATGTTGGAAAGAGGGGACTTCTTTAATCCAACCATAGATTTTGTAGGACAAATATTTTTTCAAATAATTTAGATAATTATCTTGAGATATAACAAAAGAAAATTCGGTTAGTAATAAATATTTGAGAATCATCAAATCGACATATTATATCCTTGCTACCTCTGTTAGCTACCACAATCGAGAGTTTGGTATAGGAAATTTTTGGGCGTCTCATCAAAATAAAAGTACTCAAGAAAAATTAGCTTGATAGTAATCAAGTACAAAAATAGACCAGGGAACCTGGACTATAAGTCATTCATTTCAAAAACAAGAACACACACAAATTGTACAAGTTTTAAACAAACTAAATTTAAGATTAGTTCTATACAATTCAAAGGACCTGTTCCACATATAAGTTTTCAGCTTAACGCATTTTTCAGTACTATTCTGACTCTTATTCTGTTAGCTATTTTTTCGCTACGACGATTCAATTCTGGGTACAGTGAACTTATGGCCAAAGGGAGATCTCATTGCGGGCGAGGTAGTGTATGCCCGGTCAGGCCAAAGCCCACTGTAGTAGATTTCAGATGTCGTATATATGCGAAGATTTTTGCAAATGTTGTAACCGCGATTCAGGATCTCGCGTGCTATTATTGGTCGCCACACAATAATAGAATAGAAAACCTATCACCCTCCTTCAATGGAACATCTTTAAAATATCACTTTGTTTTTTTTTTTATTGCCGTGTAGGCAGACGAGCCAACGGGCCACCTGATCGTAAGTGGTTACCGTCGCTCATGAACCTCTGCAATGTCAGGGGACATTGAGGGGTCGCTACCTACGACCTAACTTTAAGGACCCTCCTCAAGCGTTTGAAGAACGACAAGTCATAGCGCTTAATTTTGTTCGTGATATCTCCTGTTGTGTTATCCAAGGACCCAAGCTGCAGTCTCCGATCGAAGCTTTAAGCTCCCCTAATTACTTCACAACTCGCTTCAGCATCGAAAAAGTTACGTTTTAATCCGTTTCCGGATCCGTTTTGTAAATGTCAAGTAAAATGTGCCGAGTTCCAGAGTTTACGCAGTCATGCTTAGTTTTACAATTTAAGTCTTGTCCAGCTGTTACCAGATAATATTTATACAGAGCAAAAAGCGGATGTTATTCTAGATATTTCAAACTTGTCTAGAATCTTAATTAAGTCAAGGATGAGCCTATGGACATGATTGTAAGTGGTTACCGTCGCTCATGGACCTCTGCAATGTTAGGGAGCAATGCAGGGCCGCTACATACCATCTACTCTTAAAGACTCTCCAAGCCTTGTTTGAAAATGGACAAGTCACAGCGCTCAGAGAACCTAACTGAAATTTTTCATTCTATTCTCAACGTTAATGACAAACTTATAACCCCCACTGGCAAGAAACTTAGCGGGCATGTCTTTTTTTGTAACTAAATTTCTTTAATACTTTCATGCATTTTCAACGGGTTCTTACCACGATATTTAATTAATTAAAATCGAACGAGTGCGAGGGTTTTTTTTTTTTTTTTTTTTTTTCAGTTGGAGGAAATCACCGGATCCCCGCCCGCCCCGCGGGCGGGGTATGTGGGAGTTGAACCTCACTAAAACCTCCAACCGCTCGCTTTCAGCGTCCGAACCCCGGCTGAGACCAGAACCCAGCACGGCGTTTGGAGGGACGGCGCGACGCGTTACGCCATCGGCATGCTTTCCCGTCGCTCCGTCCCCGGAGTGCGAGGGTAGACAGATTTGTTTGCTCTTAAATCGACCCGCAATATCCAGTCTTCTCGTGATCATGACGTTTGCAACAACGTTGAAATATCGAGACAACTCAATTAATTAAATATCGTGGTAAGAACCCGTTGAAAATGCATGAAAGTATTATAGAAAACCGCGAGTGTCTGAATAAGTTTATAAATTTCTTTACATACCCAAATATTGTTTTTTTCAGATGTACATCACAATTCTACTAGCCATGCTGCTACCAGAAGCACTAAACGCACCAACTCCAAGACAATCTGACATCATCACCATACCCCACGAACCCACACACATCCAACACATTCACATACTCCCATCTAAATACGCCCGAAAGAAGAAAGCACCAAACCTGGCAGTCATTCCTCTATCTCATCAACTGTACCTTCCAGCTAAGTTCCACGTGGTCCCCCAATCAAACGTCCAAAGTTCAGTCCATACAAGCCTGAACCACATCATCAGTAACAATGTCAGGATCCCAGTGGTCACCCAAACGGTAGCCCATAGCACGAACATCACCCATCCTTCAGTCTTCATCATTCCTCTTCAGCATAACTTAGTTCCTGTCCATGATCTGTCCGTGATTCCCCTGCAAAGAGACCACGTTTATAGGAAGGCTATGGATAAGTCTGATGAGGAGGAGCCTAATCCGTTCAGGACCTATTATGGGGGGTATGGGACCGGGTTGTTATTTGGGGGTCATGGAGCCGGTCATGGATTCTATGCATATGGTCATGGAAATAGATGGTGAAGTTAGGTGTGTTTTTAATGTGTTCAATTGGTGTTTGTATTTATTATTATTTTATTTTAGTTACTTTAGAAAAGCTTATATTTGTGAAAATGTAGTAAGAAAGATGGTCAGATGTAAGTAAATAAATTATTTTAATACTTACTTGTTTGATTTATGATCATATTGAAATAGATCTAATATCATAATAATATTATAAAGGCGAAAGTTTTTATGTATGGATGTATGTTTACTTTGTTACTCTTTCACGTAAAAACTACTGAATGGATTTTAATGAAACTTTACCACAATATAGCTTATACATCAGAATAACACATAGGCTATACGACTAGACGGGACGAACCTGAAGTCCACGCGAACGAAGTCGCGGGCAAAAGCTAGTAAGGAATAAACTAAAGTAAGTAAGACGAAAAAGTCGAGTGGTGGACTATGTCTGATCCCTCTACTAGGAGACCTGAGTCCAGCAGTGGGTATTAATGGGTTGTTCAATAGAGTAGAATTAAAACACTATAAAGTTGTACAACATCAAGTCAGGGCGGACCGCAACGCATTCGCTCACAAAGACTCGACGAACATGGCGGATTTTTTGCGACTTTATGCATTGCGGCTCATCCAAGTAAGTAGACACCTTTAACTGTTCATCATGAATGATGCCTCGGACAGGACCTAGTATAAATAATTAAATATACGACGGTCAAAGATCTCCATAAATAAAACACTAAAATAACATGAAAACAACAAGTTGGACCGATAGTTTGAGGAAATATTTAGATTTCCGATAATAAATAGCAGGGGAGCACTCAGGGTGTAAGAATATTATTTTTATTTGAAAATATAACAACAATATTGAGTTGTCTTCAGAAATAGTTATCATGCTAGGTTTATGGATGGGGGTGTGTGGGAGTCCAACCGCACTAAAACCCCTAACTAAAACTAGCTGAACGGGACGACGCGTTACGCTTTACGGTTATTTACCGTCACACAGCTCACTGTCTGATAAACAAAAAAAAATCCAATCCACGAAAATCCAATCCACAAAGTAAAATTGTTTTCAAAGATGAGGAAAATTTCCATTCCAAATCGGAATGGTACGGGGCAAAAAGGATCTTTTCAATGTCATTTGCAACGAGAGTCGTCCATACATCATACGATGTCAAAAGTTATTTTTTATAACCGATTCCTAAAATAAATGTGGTTCCAGGTTGTATTCCGATAGGTCATTCATCCTGGCATTGCAGAGGTTCATGAGTGACGGTGACCGCTTACCATCAGGTGGACCGTGGGCTCGTTTATCTATCTTGCAAAAAAAAAACTATAAAAATCCCATTTCACCTAGTCCAAAGTTACAGATCCACCCTGTATAAACATATTAATGACATGTGTTACTAGATCCGGCCCTGTATAAACCACACCATGTCGTGACGCATCGACTTCAGACTAACCGTTATCTAAAGGCAGTACACAACATACTCAATAAATAATATTTTTCTGGAATTTACTAGAATAATATAACGCAAAATAAAAAAACTTGAGAGGTGTCAAGGGACACCTGGATGGAACGAAGTTCCTTTCGATTAATTAGTGAGGGAATTGTAATAAAATGTTATTTTTTTAAGTTATAATAATTATAATTTTTATCACAGCGCCATCTAGCATTAATCATATAAAACAAAATAAGGAATTATTTTAAAAGATTTTAATCACAGCGCCATCTAGCGATAATCATCTAAAACAAAAAAGTGTCGTGCCAACTTTTTCATAAGAATATCCGTCTAGCCCCCTTTCGATAACGCGCGATAAGGAACTTCGTTCCAAAAATAGTAAGTAATGTTAGTAGTACAGTAAGTAAATTCTGGAATGGCGGCAAAGAACCGGTAGACGCAATAAGAAGGACCTACGATCTGGTCAGGAAAGCGAAAGTCACTGGAAGCAGATGGCGCAGGACCGGTCGTTGTAGCGAAGTTTGGTGGATCGCTGATCGTCAAAATTCAAGTTCGCTTGATGCTGTTTTTTCGTGTAGGTAATAACGGTTATTTGGTTCAGAGAGCGCTTTCATTGCTATTAGAACGAAGTTCCTTATCGCGCGTTATCGAAATGGGGCTAGACTAGATTTTTATGAAAAAGTTGTCACGACACTTTTTTTGTTTTAGATGATTATCGCTAGATGGCGCTGTGATTAAAATATTTTAAATTACTTATTTTTTTTAAAGAGAGAGAGAGACAGACGTTTTAAACTAACTAATTATTATAACTCAAAAATATACAATTTTATTACAATTCCCTCACTAATTAATCGAAAGGAACTTCGTTCCATCCGGGTGTCCCTTGACAACTCACCTCTCAAATTTTTGGATGTTCTTGGTACCTATTACTTTTTAAACAACCAATCAGACAGGCATTTTAAAAAAATAATCTCGCACTTTTGTTAAGGCATAAATATGCGCTTAGAAATATTCTTTGGGATTCATTTTTATTTATAAGAAGATTTATTGTGAGGAAACAGTAAATTGCAAACATTGGTATAACAATGTGTACTAGCCTTTACAGCGAGATGTGGGTCCGCTAGTCGTAACTGCTTTATGTCAATTGACGGACACACACGGCGACACACACACGTCAACAGAACTCCGACTACGAGTCAATAAGGTACGATTATCTATAATTATATTTATTTATTAAAGAAAACAACAGTACAAATGTATGTATGTATATATGTATGTTTTTCACGTGCAATAATATGGTACCATGGATTAACTGATTCGGAACACAGGAACTGCAGCACTAAACAAGATAGACCAGTCGTGTTTAGGCTCGTTGTAGTGATGTTGAATATTGATAAGGAACCTATAGCGAAAGAAAAAGATATTTTAAAGAAAACTTTTGTATACAAGCTTTTAAAATCCTGGATATCATGTCACCGTAGAGTGCTAATACAAATAAAACGATCCCAAACAAGATGAGTCTATCTTGCTTAGCACAAGAGTTCCTATGACCATCTTCCGAATCTATTATCAGATCAGCGCCATTCTGTCATATTATTGCATTGTCACGCGATATATATCTGTGTGCAAAATGTCAGCTCAATCGGGATTTTGACGTGACAACGTCTTATAAATTGGTTTGACGGGTGACACTTCAAGAAACTGCGTTACGCTCCGCTCACGTTATGCGCTCACAATGAGAGCGAGTGAGAGGCACACGTGCCTTTCACTTTTTATGTCTGTCTCTCTCGCTCTTAGGCGGGCAAACCATACCCGAGTCGTTGTCACGTAAAACTTTCGCCCGTATACCGACTTTACAGGCAACCAATTTTTTTTTCAAATTTAGCTTTCAATATTCCACCAGAACTTACATAGTTACATCCAGTGCAAGTTAATATGCCTAAAGATTTCAAAAAGGTTCAGTTAATATGTAGGTAAAAAATAGGAATTTCAACAGGAAATTACAAATTTTAGTCGATAGTTTTCCCGGTTATTTCATCGTGCTGGTAAACCCATGAAAGTAATACTTAATTTAAATATTTTACACAAATGTGAAAATAAATTAGATTCACTTGAAATATTAAAAACAATACTAAGTTACAACGATTTCAAAATATTCCTTACTTTGTAACGCAGACGAAGATGCAGAGGTTAGCTAGTACAATAATGAAATGAAATAAAATGAAATACTTTGAAATGAAGTACTTTATTTTCAACATTGATGACGTACTCATTCTTGTTGACGTCAAAAGTTAAAAGCTACCACCAGTTCGGACACAAAAAATAATAATTATAGCCACCGTCCTGAGAAGAACTGGCAAGAAACTCAGCGGGCATGTCTTTTTTTTGTGTAATGAGATGAGATAGTATACCTTCCTTTTTAAAGTTAGTCAAAAATAAACAAAAGAAACACAGTGAATCAATGAAAAGTATGTCTTTATTTAATTAAGAACACACAAACACCTGGTTATTAACACATTAAACTGCAATTTATTATATTCTCAAAGAAATAACAATAAAAAAACAATACAATTTGTAGTAAATCAGAACAGAAACGATAAGATATTATTTATACTATTTATTCTATCATAATAATAATGTTTACACAAGATGATTTATATTTACAAAACTAGCATTTATTTATAAAGAAGACAGTAATTAAATAAATAAATTAATAACAATGTAAAATGAATCATTTTCCTAATAAAAACAATAATAACTACGACAGCTTAGATCAAATATTACAAGATACACAGTTGCGAGTAAAACGTAAGAAGATAGTATCACCAACAATTAAATACTTCAAACTTAATTAAATTTTTAAGTGTGAAGTATTTCATTTTTGGAGAAACCATTTTCTAACCTGTACCTGTACCAACCCATTACTGCCGACTGTTGGGCTCAGGTCTCCTCAGAAGAGGGATTAGGCATAGTCTACCACGCTTGCCCAGTGCGGATTGGAGACTTCACATATCTTCAAAGGATTTTTAGAACCCTTTTCCTACATGCAGGTTTCCTCACGATGTTTTCCTTCACCGTTTATTTTCTAACGTTTTGTACTAAACACTACATAAATTTTAGAACTTTTCTCTTTAAAAAAATTCTAAAGTGGCGACCACGAAGTGGTAGGCGCAGCGTAGGCAGGCCTGCCTCAAGATGGACCGATGACCCGGTCACTGGATGCGGACAGCGCAGGACCGTGCGTGGCGAGGTTTGGGGGAGGCCTATGTCCAGCAGTGGACGTATATAGGCTGATGATGATGACTGCAGAAGGACTAAAGTAACCGACATAGCCCAAAGAATTGCATCTTTGAAGTGGCAATGGGCAGGACACATTGTGCGAAGAACGGATGGCCGATGGGGCCGAAAAGTTCTGAAGTGGCGGACACGAACCGGTAGGCGCAATGTTAGTAGACCCCGCACAAGATGGACCGACGATCTGGTCAAGATCGCGGGAGGTCACTGGATGCAGATGGCGCAGGACCGGTCGATGTGGCGAGGTTTGGGAGAGGCCTATGTTCAGCAGTGGACATCTATAGGCTGATGACGATGACTGCATTAAACAAAATATATTTTAAGACGTCAGTGTATTAGACAATGAAGTTTATCGCATAAGTAATTCATTCGTTACAAAGAAATAATGCGTCATCGAATATTGACACCGAACATGAAATTTGGACTGAGTTCAAAAAACGGGACTTATTTTAAGTTTAGTGGCTTTGAGCAGATGCTGTTGTTTTGCTTTATTTGTAAACATGTAGTTATTTTACCGAATAACGGTACTTAATAGGATACAAACTAACTTGAAATGTAACTTTTCACAAAAACTGTTTTATAAAAGGGAATATGTATAGATGAAAAGTCCAAACTATGTTTGAGCACTTCTATTGGATCTAGCTGGTCAAAATCTGTGACAATTTCTTAAGGACTTGTTTGAAAGTTCTTTTTACCTGGAAACTATTCGTTTAGAATCAAAATCATTCTAGAACTTCCAGAATAGCCAACCTCACAATGGTATCCTACATAATTAATCCAACTGAAAAAAAAAAAAACAATTTACAAAACGAATGAAAACATTTAAAGGTTTTTAACTGTGGTTCTATACAATTTAAATTCATGGCTACGACAAATAACATGTCCCGGGAAACACAGAGGAAGAAACATAATTTCTACAGTTACGGTTTCATGAGGAAGACAATGTAATTACCTTAAAACAAATACGTAAAGAACGGTACAAACCTCATTAATTGTATTGTTGATAATTATGAAATAACAACGTCGTGTTTTAAGGAAAATACTTCATTTTGTTGACGCTGGGTTCAGCACGTTGTATTTTGACGCATGTATGATTTAAGGCCTTTGATGAAAAATACCTAGATACACAATTACGATTTAAAAATATTCCTAACTACATATACAAAAAAATTCCCGTCTTTTCGGCTTCTCTCACCTCACGAGTTCTCCTTTCTTTAAAAAGAACTTGAGAGGTGTCATGGGACACCCGAATAGAACGAAGTTCCTTTCGATTAAAATATATCTTATAATTTTTTTCCTAACGTAAAGCGCCATAATTAACGTATTTTCAAAGATTTTGATGACAACTTTTCGTAAGATTTTTTTCCGTGTAGCCCACTTTCGATAACGTGCGATAAGGAACTTCGTTCCAAAAACACAAAAGAAGAAAAATGGAACGAAAGAAAAGAGCTCAACTTTGTACAGGTTACTCTTAATTATCTATGAAATATTTCCCTCAAGTTATTTTAGTAAAACTTCTTTGTTTCAGAATGTTTGCCGTATATTTTTTGTTGGTGTGTGTTGCCTGCGTGCAGTCGCAAGCTTCAGAAGGTGAGTTGGAGTAATTCAAATCAAGTTTATTTCATAAAAACACAATATAATCATTATAAAATTACTTTGGGACTCGCAGTAAACTGTCTTGTGTTGTGATAAGTGTAATACCCATGATACCCATGCGATTTTCGATGAAAAATAGTTTTAAATTCAGTAAAGTTTTATTTGATTTTCAAAATCACTTTAGATTAAGTGTAGGTAGTAGTCCCGCAGAGTCCCTTGACATTACAGTAGCTCATCAACCACAACGTAATATCATCATCAGCCTATAGACTTCCACTGCTGGACATAGACCTCCTTCAAACCTCACAACGACCGGTCCTGCGTTGTGTGCATCCAGCGACTAATATACTAAGATGTTAATAATCAAAGAGTGACAGCTGTAACAAATCAGAAATGAGGAGATCCGCAGAAGGACTAAAGTAACCGACATAGCCCAAAGAATTGCATCTTTGAAGTGGCAATGGGCAGGACACATTGTGCGAAGAACAGATGGCCGATGGGGCCGAAAAGTTCTGGAGTGGCAGCCACGAACCGGTAAGCGCAACGTTGGTAGACCCCCCACAAGATGGACTGACGATGTGGTCAAGATCGCGGGAGGTCACTAGATGCAGATGGCGCAGGACCGGTCGATGTGGCGAGGTTTGGGGGAGGCCTATGTCCAGCAGTGGACGTCTATAGGCTGATGATAATGATGATGACAGCTGTAACTACTTACGATCAGGTGAAAGCAATCAAAAATCTTTGTTTTCCAGAGTACGTGGTAGACAATAACACGGGTTTAGCTTACAAGTTAGCCTATTTTGCTGAAACCTGGAGTAAAGCTAAAGACATGTGTGAACAAGAAGGTGCGAAGCTGGCTGTGCCTAAATCTATGGTAAATAAAATTGTATCTATTAATTACAGATTGTAATATTGCAATTACTGTCGAGATTTGAATCCACCAAATATAGGACCTGTATTATGGGTACTGTAACAACCCATTACTGCCCACTGCTGAGCTCAGGTCTCCTCCGAAGAGAGGTTAGGCATAGTCCACCACGCATGCCTAATGCGGATTGGGGACTTCACATATCTTCAAAGGATATTTAGAACCCTTTTCCGATATGCAGGTTTCCTCACGATGTTTTCCTTCACCGTTTTTAGCCAGTGGTGTTGTGAAAAATTGCACATAAATCTTTTTCATATTAAGATTTAGAGGTACAGGCCGGTCGGTTTTGAACCCGCGACCTCCCTTACGAAAGGCAAGCGCTTCAACCAATCGGCCACCACGACTTTGTATTATGGGTACTTACAATATATTTTATTTTTATGGAAAGATGAAGTAAATATTATTTACACAGTAAAGATTTTACTACTCACCAATAGATGGCGCTACCAACCGAAAACAGCATTTGATATTTACACCTGTTCCACAAGAAAATCCTATTGTTTTAAATTATTGGAAAGAAGTTCCTTATCGTGCGTTATCGGGGACTAGACGGAAATTCTTACGAAAAGTTGTCTCGACACTTGTTTGAGATGATTGTCGCTAGATGGCGATGTGATCAAAATATTTTAACGCACGTTCTTCATCGCGCGTTACGATACAACATATTTTTATAAGATAAAGTAACTTAGTTCTATTCAGATGTCCCTTGACACCTCCCAAGTTATTGGAACGAAGTTCCTTATCGCGCGTTATCGAATGGGGGCTAGACGGAAAAAAATCTTACGAAAAGTTGTCACGACACTTTTTTAGTTGTCACGACACTTTTTTGTTTTAGATGATTATCGCTAGATGGCGCTTCTTTCTCTTCTTTTAAAACACGTTCCTTATTTGTTTTAGTTTGCCATCTAGCGATAATCATCAGAAAAAAAAAATATAAGATATCTTTAAATCGAAAGGAACTTCGTTCCATCCAGATGTCCGTTGACACCTCCCAAGTTTTTTATTTTGAATTTTACAGGAAGAATTCGCATTTATCCAAAAAATAGTCCGTCACATGCATTACCCCGACGTGGTAGGAGCTGAAATTAAATTGATTGCTTGGCTTGGAATCAACAACATGGAAAACTACAAAGTGTGGAAAAATGTAGACGGTAAGTTGGCATGTACAATATCTAAAACAAACCATTAACAATCAACTTATGTCTGTACTGTACCAACCCATTACTGCCCACTGTTGGGCTCGGGTCTCCTCAGAAGAGAGATTAGGCATAGTCCACCACGCTTGCCTAGTGCGGATTGGGGACTTCACATATCTTCAAAGAATTTTTAGAATCCTTTTCCGACATGCAGGTTTCCTCACGATGTTTTCCTTCACCGTTTTTAGCCAGTGGTGTTGTGAAAAATTGCACATAAATCTTTTTTCACATTTAGATTTAGAGGTACAAGCCGGCCGGATTTGAACCCGCGACCTCCCGTTCGGAAGGAAGCGTTTCGACCACTCGGCCACCACGACTTCTTAAGTCAATTCTGGCCAAATGTCTCTTCTTTTATTGTCTCCCGCCTTGCGAGAAAGGAAGTTTATGTTTCCTATCCCTTCTATCATCTTCTGATTAAACTCGCTTCGAGGTCAAAGACAAGTTAACTTTCCCTCGGGATCCTGAACTTCAATGGTCAGGTGTTCACAGGAGTTGCAGTGGTGAGAGTGAGAGGTCGACATATACCCGAATAGATGTAAGAGGTGATAGACTTTGTAGTAATATCGGAATACGACCAATCTTTCTTACTACTTAAAACTTAATGTAATCGAGGAGTGACGGCTTCAGATTATCGAGTATGTGAAATCCAGTGCTAAACACAACAGTCACTAAGGGTTCATGCTCAGAGTCTTGTAGATATAGTGAGTGTGATGTGTCGTGATGTGAGTTCGAGTTCCAGTGGTACTACCCAAAAGCGAACGAGAAAAAGGGTAGACAGATTTGTTTGCTTTTAAATCGACCCGCAATATCCAGCATTCTCGTGATCATGACATTTGCAACAACGTTGAAATATCAAGACAACTCAATTAATTAAATATCGTGGTAAGAACTCGTTGAAAATGCATGAAAGTATTAATGTAATCGCACTACCTCTTACTCGTTTGTGGCTGTCAAATATTACCTGTAGATGACACTACAAGACAACGCCATTTTTTAGGTTCCCTGAGTTGCAGAAAAATTTTATGACCAGTGGGGCTATTACAGGACGCGTCGTTTATCGTAATCGTCTATTTTCACATCAAATGACGTCATTTTTCATAAAATTGGTATTACGGAAAAACTTTAATAATTTTACCATTTATTGTAAAGCGAAGTACACATTAGATGACAAAATGTTCCTGAACATGCATGAACCAGAATACACATATTTTATGACACACAATGATTTTTAACAATTATGTATTTAGATTGATGAGAATTGCGGTTCAGTCACATCATACAAACATGTATCACCATTGGTGAGAGTCAAAAATACATGTAGCGTAAGTACATGTGCATGTAGCATCTGTCTATTGACAACATTTTTGTCAGTTCTATGACGGTTAGCTATTCAATGAGTATTCGGTGAAAGGATTATCCCAGAGCTTTCAATGGCTATTGAACAGTGATCAAGTATGCTATTTTTTATGTGATATATACTTTTCTCCCCATGCAAACGATGTTATGCGAGCCAACTCATCATTATCACTACATACTACAAAGTAAAGTCGCTTCCCGCTGTCTATCGCTGTATTTGTATAAATATTTAAAACGTCACTGATATTAACGCGGGTTCAAGAAGATTTTGTTTATTATTAGCAGTAAATAATAAGTTTCTCAAAATGTATCCAGAATGTCACATTTATTTCTATAACTTTCATAATAGAATAACAATGCTGATATACTACTATCTGTAATCTAATCGAATAATCCATTGGAAGCAACATTTGATTATATCTTGTTATGTTCCTAATTGGGTAGAGTTTCATAAGCGACAATGTCCGTGGTGCTTTTCTCAATTCTGGCGTAATGCTTTTTCAATCTTATTTTATTGTCTCCCGCTTTTGCGAGAAGGGAAGTCGAAACTCATGTTTTCCTACTTCTTCTATCATCTTCTGATTAAATTCGTTGCGGGGTCCAAGACAAGTTAGCTTTCCCTCGGGTTTTCCTGGGTTTCACTGCTCAGAGTCATTACGATGGTCGCCGCTGTGGATCCTGGCTACACAGGAGTTACAGTGGTGGGAGTGAGAGGTGGGCCAATACCCGAAGCGACAGTGACCACTTACCACCAAGTGGGCGGTCAGCTAGTCCGTCTTTTTAAGTAAAAAATATATTTTTGTTCGTTAGTGTATCATCAGCTTTGGCAAATTTCTAATTGACAACTTCAAATTTAAAGATGAACAAGATGCAGTATATGGATTTGCCCGTTCAAAAAGTTAGAAAAAGTTTTGACCGTTCGCTTTTGTTATTTGATCTAAAATGATCTTCTTCATCAATCTTCCACAGTTCTAAATTATATTTTCCCATATTTTATTTATGAAAAATATTACTTGGTAACTCTTATTTTTTCTAAGTGGATAACAATTTTTCAGAATGAAGTGAATGAGATGTAGTAAACAGAGAAACGAAAGTAGTTTTCAAATGTATGGAAATAAATTTAGGTTAAAAACTTTTGAAGTTTACAAACAGACCCTCATATTTTATTTACTATAATGATTTTTTTTGAGACATGTCACATAGATGACATTTCGTAACAATTTTGTTTAAAACTTGGTGTTATGCATCACAAAAACACCGTATCGTAAACAAAATAGAGATGTTCCAAGTTTCCGATAAATTTTCAGCGTTACGGCCGAATATCGTGCAGTAGACCCACTTGTTGGTAAGTGGTCACCAGTACTCATGGATACTTTGATTTCAAGAGATGCTGGGAAGTTGTTGCCCAATTTTAGCTACACTTTAGTCCTCTTCTCAAACCTTATTGATGGACAAAATATATTGCTCGAGGAACGCTGAAGCGGAGACAGGGAAGCCCATTTAAAAGCGACATAACGTTTTCCATAAAATTCTTACGAAACGACACGTAGGTTAAAGCGTAAGATTCGAATAAAAATGACGTGTTTCACCTCGCGTAGTACTAGTGGGAAGCTAGTCATAAGAGGAAGATAAAGGGATCATCTTAAAAAATCTTCTGCGCATTCCTCATGCAAAAGACGATAAAAGAGAGATCTGCAAAAGATTTACCTTAATTTATATTTGAATTATCACCTAAATATAGTTGGAAAGATAGCAAAAATAAATAACAAACGAATACTTCAATAATTAAATTCAAACTTCTTAAGGTAACATATGCAAACCATATTTGAACTGCACGCCACTGTTTCGGAATTCGGAACACAGAATTTTTTGTTTTCGGTCAAATAACTATTCGTTACATCTCTATTTCACAATGTCATTTATTGACGTTTGTCACAAAAAACATTATATATCCTAAACAAAATCAAAGTGTTTGTTTGTATATCAAAATAATAATGTTTAAAAATTTATTGTTTTAAGAACTTAGGACTAAATCGCAATTAGTAATATTTGAGAATAATATTGAACTGCCTATTGCATATCACAATATATTCCAAACTCAGCAAAATGTAATGAAAAATAAAAAATAGAATCATTTTGCCAATTTACTATAAACTCTTAAAAGTCCATACTAGGTATGAAGAAAAAATTAAATTGATTGCTTTCACAAAATTATGTTTCAAATAAAACCAAATGAAAAAATTACCACGAGTGAATCCCAAGAAAAACAAAGCATAAAAACAATTTTTTAGAGTTAAAATATTCAAAATAATAAACCTTACAGTCTCTGTAACAGTGTTGGCAATTGGCATTAATTGATTGATTTTTCAATCGAACTTAAGGAATATCACTAGAGGGGTATTTTAAAAAAAAGGTCTGTCGGACAAATTAAAGTATAATTTGTTGATGGCTTGATGTTTTGGGATGGGGTACGGAACCTGGAATTACTCGTGACCTGACACTAACTTAACTGTTTTTCTAGCTCATTTGACGTATTGTCAATCAAAGTTTATTCAATTTACATGGAGCTAATATAAATTTGTTGAAATAAAATTGGAGTACCTAGCGGTCTTTGTAGTTTGTAAATTAAAATTAGCAGCTTTTAAAAGCAAGATGCTGTGAGTGTTGGAACGAATTTGAATTCTCTGAATACTAGTAAAACGTATAATAGTATTTACTACAAATTGAACGTTTTAAGTGTCAAGATGAAAAACTATACATGTTGCTTTACGTTATAAATGTAATTTAAAAAAAAATGACTTTTTTTTATTTTTTTTATTTATTTATTACTTTTTGTTCTTTATTTGTTTTAATTTATGAAATAACAAAGTTAAGGTAATCATTTTTATATAACATCCATGTATCACGTTTTTTGTGTTCGATATTCTCCTACACTCTTAACGGTCCTACCAGCTACTGTGACTTGCGAGATTTGCTGCCATCAACAGCCTGGCGCCTACCATAAAAGAGCTTATTGAATTTCTTTGAAGGACATATCATAGCGTGCGAGGTATATCGATGCTAAGAGTTCCTGAGAAAGCATTGCCTCCCAGTAGCCACCAAGTGCAACATTAACATGTTATTTTTCGGAATTGTAGTTTATTTTTGATTTTACTTAATACTATACTTTACTTATAATACTTAACTTTCCAGTACCTAATGAAATGAACTCTTATTTTGTTTGTACCTATTACATTTTCAAAGTGATAAAAATCTAAGATAGTACAAAAACGTAACAATTTTGACTTTTTCGCTACAATAGTGAATTTTTGTTCACATAGTTTTCATAACATTAGATATTTAGGCAAGATATCCGTTCTTTATTTCAATTTTGTAAACTTAAAAATCATTTAAGATACTCCGAAAGGTACCTTTTTCATTTGACGTTTATAAACGATAAACTCGGATAAACAAGTGACGAATTATTCATAATTAATATCCTAAAATTGTCTGTAATACCAATTTTAACTTGTTATTTTTTCGGTTTCGTTACCATGGAAATATTTAAAGGCTTAGAATACATTCTAAAATTTTTTGCATTGTGAAATATTTATATCAATCACCGTTAAATGATTAAAAATGCATTAAACACATTCTGTGTAACGATATTATGTATAGCAAGTGGTCTTCATGCAAAAACTCCAGAACTCTTCCAAATTGTCTCCAACTTATTTTCAAATTAGTGACGAACGTATTGTTATCAGTATCCACAGATCGAAAGAAGATTATCTTGATGTTTTCATATTTTTTCTGCTTTTTTTAAAAAAAATCTCCATTGTGTACTTAGCTTTACACAAACTATTCAAAATTATGACAATTAGTGGTCATGCGCACAACCACGTTTCTTTCTAAGAAAAATCGTAATCGTAAACAAAATGTCAAAAAAATTTAGTTCATTTACGATAACGATACAAAGCTGTAATAGCCCCACTGTTAATTAGAATTTCTTCTTTCTATTCTATGTTTTAAGTAAATATTTCTTACTCTACACTATTTTTTTTTTAGGTGAAAACATAGAAGAGACTGGTTTCCACACTTGGACTGGCGAATACAATGGTCAAGGATACAGGTTTGTGATATATCAGCTTGCGAAATTTATCCGGATCATCTTCTTTCTTCTAAAAAAAAAAATAAAAAAAATGTAAAGCATTATGCTGAGTCATACTATATAATATTTTTAACTTAACCAATTTACGGCCTCCTTTCATTTTACAAATAAGAAATAAGATAAAAAGAAAGATAAGAGATAAGATAAAATATTATGATTTATATGAAATTTGCGCTAGATGCTACAAGATCTGTGTAATAAACGACTTAGACTCAACGTGTAAGGAGTTTAACATATTGACGCGTTCCATTTTTTTTTTTTTTTATTGCCACGCAGGCATTCGAGCTAACGGCCCACCTGATCGTAAGCGGTTACAGTCGCTCATGGACCTCTGCATTGCCAGAAAACACTGCCAATAACATAGATTGCACTCCCAGAGGATGTGATGGGCTGTCTGTTCATACTTGTATTGATCAGTTGAACAATCGCAAAACGGTGAATCTACTAATTTAAAAGAAAATAACTTTTGTTTAAAATTGCCATGTCCCGTTAGAAACTGCGAGACGCAATGATCTATTTCTATCCACTTCATTTTTAACCTTTCACGAATACAAGGAAAGAATTTATATAGATGACGGCCCTTAATTGAGCTATCCCAAAGTGTTTGCCATTCCGTTATTAAATCATTGCTAACGTCATCGAGTGGATTATAAAGTTATTGTATTTTGAGTTGATCACATGGTAGTAGAAATTGACACGCTTCGAAATATTATGATTCATTAAATAATCTTAACTTTATTTATATTGCTTTTTTACTGCTTTGAAAACAGACGAGGCGACGGACTAACTGACATCGTAAGCGGTTACCGTTGCTCATGGACTTCTTCACTGCCAAGGGACACTACCTACGGCCTACCTAGTTTAATAGATTCATCTTAAAAATTAGGGTAAATACAGTAGGAGAAATACAGTGCTTATTCTCTTGTGTGAGTTGCACGCCTCTCAATTTTAATTTTTTTTTTATTCCAGTGATAACCCTAAAGAGCCTCACTGCGTCGGAATTGACGCCATTAACCCAGGACTAAGAGATTGGTGGTGTCACCGAAGGCAGCCATACGTCTGCCAGAAAAATGTAGAAGAAAATTAAATTATTTTTATTGATTGTATTATTTCTTCTAAAGTAATAAATAATTATTTAAGAAGGTCGATTTTTATTTATATTTAGTATTTATACATTAAACTAATATTATGTTATCATGTACAGTTAGTTACCTCTTCGGAAAGACTGAAGGTTATGTCTTTGCAATTATGGACGAAGTTATCATAACGAACTACAATCGTAAACATATTCTAAAAGGTGTAGAGGACAGTTGACATTTGTCGGGCATGTCACCGTCCAGGAGAGTCTGTTAGTGGTTATCGTTTCTGGTTGTTCTCGTTTTGCTAATGGCGAGTATTTGCACAGGCATAACCAGGTAACTAGGATTATTCATCAGCAACTTACTCTGAAATACGACCTTGTTGAAGCCGCCGTTCCTTATTAGCAATATTGGCCTCAGCCAGAGGGACTGATCTGTTATCAATGATAGGACTGCTGGAAAAAAAAATGTTTATTATTTTGTTTTTTTTATTATTAAATTTTAAGACTAACGGAATATCCTTGGGAATTTGTTATAAATTTGAGAATTGAGAAATACTCGTAGAATCATATTAACATATAAATTGTTTTAATTTCAAAGATAACCGAAGTCGATCGGGGACAAAGTAAGTGGTACCTACAAAAACATAGAAGTAAGTTTTCTATTTCATATTTTTGTTGATTCAATTGCCATGTAGACGGACGAGCCAACAGGCTACCTGATCGTAAGTGGTTACCGTCGCTCATGGACCTCTGCAATGTCAGGGGACACTGCAGGGCCGTTACCTACGACCTAACTGTAAGGACTTACTTAATGAGCTTGTCCTTCTTTATTTAAGGGAAGGCTGTAGGTAGAAGTTCCGCAGTGTCTTCTGGGATTGCAGAGGTCCATGAGCGACGGTAACCGCTTACGCTCAGGTGGGCCGTTAGCTCGTCTGCCTACGAGGCAAGACAAAACAGGAGAAGGAAGTCATTAGTCAAATAAAATGGTGTAAATGGGAATTTGAAACTGAGTATAGTAATTGTAATAATAAGTATAATAAATGTTCAGCAGTTGATAAGGGACTCACTCCGCTGTCCTTAGCGAACGAGAATTGGCGGACGCTAAAGGTAATGAGTGTGACGGATCGCACGGACGTATGGAAGAGCAAGGAACTACACGGACGGTTCTACCGGGCCCTTATGAGCCCCGATGTAGATCAGTTAGCCTCTGTATCTTGGCTACGGTACAGTAACCTCTTCGGAGAGACTGAAGGTTTTGTCTTTGCAATTATGGACGAAGTTATCATGACGAACAACTACCGTAAATATATTCTAAAGGATGGGACGGTCGACATTTGTCGGGCATGTCACCGTCCGGGAGAGTCTATTAGACATATCGTTTCCGGTTGTTCTCGTCTTGCTAACGGCGAGTACTTGCACAGGCATAACCAAGTAGCTAAGATTATCCACCAACAACTTGCTCTGAAATACGACCTTGTTGAAGCCGCTGTACCTTATTACCAGTATTGGCCTCAGCCAGTTCTCGATAATGGTCATGTAACGCTCTACTGGGACCGATCTATTATCACTGACAGGACTATTGTTGCCAATAAGCCTGACATAGTGATAATAGATCGGGACGCGCATCGGGCAGTGCTGATCGATGTCACCATTCCGCATGACGAGAACCTTGTGAAGGCAGAAAAAGAAAAACAGCTAAAATATTTGGACTTAGCCCACGAGGTGACCGACATGTGGCGTGTTGAATCGACCATCATTGTTCCGATCGTTGTATCTGTGCACGGTCTAATAGCGAAAAGCTTCGACCGTCATCTTGAGAAGCTTTCGCTCCCCAGCTGGGTAAAGGGCTTGATTCAGAAGGCGGTCGTTCTTGACACGACACGTATTGTGAGGAGGTTCCTCTCTTTTGAGCCCTGACCACTGATGGCTTGGGTCGTAGACCTCGTCTTCAGTGGGCCTCTGTTTTTTTATATTGTATTTTTAAATTTTATTTCTTTGTTAATTTTTTTAAAAATATAATGTAAAAAATAAGTGTAAATAAATGAATACAGTATAATAAACAACCATAGCATAGAAGAGGAGTGCAATAACTACCTAGTGTATTCTCAAGCAGAGAACATTCATTAATTTTACAAGTTTTTTTTTTTTTTTTTTTATTGGGAAAAAGATAAACGAGCCTACGGCCCTCCTGATGGGAAGCGGTCACCGTCGCTCATGAACCTCTATAATGCCAGGGCAATGAGGGGTTATCTATCATCTACCCATACAGGACTTTTCTTAAACCTCGTTTAAAGAGGGTCATGTCATAGCGCTCCGGGAACACCGCGGACGAGAGTTCACGTCCACGTTTGTATTAAATTGCACTGGATGTATCTACTTAAGTTCGGGTGGAATCTCGCAAGCTAAATTTGACAAACTTCCCGGTGTCTGTTTGAACTGACATTTGCACGCAGATGTATATTGCGTGACAATGCACTAATATGATAAGATCTCAAAAAATCTGGTGATAGATTCGGAAAGTGGTCATAGCAACTCCTGCACTAATTAAGATAGACCTGTCGCGTTTGGGCTCGTTTTACTTGTCTTGGCTAGCACTGTACTGATACTTTGATGCATTTTCAACGGGTTCTTACCACGATATTTAATTAATTAAGTTGTCTCGATATTTCAACGTTGTTGCAAACGTCATGATCACGAGAAGACTGGATACTGCGGATCGATTTAAGAGCAAACAAATCTGTCTACCCTCTTTCTCGTTCGCTTTTGGGTAGTACCACTGGAACTCGAACTCACATCACTGTACTGATACATTATATTCAGGATCTTAAAAGCTTGTAGGTATTTAAAGTTTTATTTTATATATGTGATAGTGATGTAGGCAATCGCGAGTGTTTAAAGATATATCTCTTATAGTGTAGTAAAAAATATATTATAAAATATTGGTATAACAATGTACTCTAGCCTTTACACAGAACTGTGGGCCCATTAGTTGTAACTGCTTTGTCAATTGTCGAAAACATACGGCGACACACACACGTCAACAGAATCCGGACTCCGAGTCAATAAGGTACGATTATCGTTTTTTTTATTGCCTTGTAGACAGACGAGCCATCAGCCCACCTGATCGTAAGCGGTTACCGTTGCTCATGGACCTCTGCGCTGTCAGAGGACACGGCAATCTATACTAATATTATGTTTTTATAAACCAGAAATGTTTGAAATTTTTATAATAGAATTCATTAATACAATACAATGAACCTCCTTTAGGCCGGAAAACACTGCCCTCGCGCTACGCGTCATAGGGCGGTTCGTTTTTATTAGTTCGAGGAAATCAATCGGTATGTGGGAGTTGAACCTCACTAAAAACCTCCAACCGCTCACACTCAGCGTCTGTACCCCGGCTGAGGCCAGAACCCAGCACGGGGTTTTGAGGGACGACACGACGCGTTACGCCCTCGGCAATCTTTCCCGTCGCGCCGCCCTTGTCGGACGCCGAACCAGCAGCCTCCGGCGATACGGCCACCGGCACTCTCGGTCGGCGAGCTTTCCGAAGCCCGCCAAGATGGGACCGCATCCCCAACCCATGGAATACCTCGCTGGGTCAAAAACTAGCGTGGGTCGGGGAGCGCGGTGTACCATCCCCCTCTTGCTCTAACGCAAGGGCGTGCTGAGCGAGACTAATGTACCTATGTAAGTTCGGGTGGAATCTTGCAAGTTATATTTGACAAACTTCCCGTTGTTTTATTGAGCTGACATTTTGCACGCAGATATCGCGTGACAATGCAATAATTTGACAAAACGGCGCTGATCTGATGATGGATTCGGAAGGTGGTCATAGGAACTCCTGTACTAAATAAGATAGACCTGTCGTGTCTGAGCCCTACCTGTCTAAGCTAGCACTCTACATGATATTTGGGATAAAGGCTTATATTTATTCTGTAAAATTTGATTTTGTTTCAGTTCATGTTTCATTTTGTTCAGTTTGTTTTTTAGACTACGTAATATTATATTGTTAAGAATTCGTTACAAACTTGTTCAAACACTTGTTATACATTAGTTTCATGCATAATTAACAAATTCATGCATAAATAATATCGAGGCCGCTCAATTAATTCAATATCATGATTAGGACCTGTTAATTATGCATGAAAAAATTATTCGTTATTTAAACAATAGCAGAATATTATAAAATATAAACTTTACATATAAACTCATAATGCCTGCCAATGTTAATTTTGAAATAAACAAACCAATTTCGGTCAGGTCCTAGAGATTGCAGTAAACAGTGATGTTTTCGGCGTCAATACATTTAAAAAGCCATTGCGAGAGCCTCGATGGAGAAACTAAGGAAGATCTGGAAAAATCGCAACATAACCAAAGCAACTAAGACCATGCTCGTAAGAACTCTCATCTTTCCCATCTTTTTGTATGCGGTTGAGACTTGGACACTAAGGATAGCTGACAAAAAAAAAATAGACGCTTTAGAGAAGTGGTGCAGGAGAAGAATGCTTAGCGTGTCATGGAATGAATTCCGTACTAATGCTTCCATCCTCAAAGAACTCGGCATCGAACAACGTCTATCCAGTATAGTGCAAAGTCGCATCCTTGGTTTCTTTGGACATATTTTTCGCCGAGATGATTCCATCGAGAGGCTCGTGGTCCAGGGAAGAGTTGAGGGGGTTCGAGCTCGTGGAAGATCACCTATGAGGTGGACTGACGAGATCAAGTCCACATTGGGAGCCCCATTGCACCAGTGTACCAGAACCGCTACCGATCGGGGAAAGTGGCGGGACACCGTGAGGCGCGTGATAGTTGCGAGCAAGAGAAAATCTTCATAATAACCACGACCGCTCTGACAAGAGTGTACCGACAGAGAAGAAGAAGACACTTAAAAAAGGTCACTAAAGATATTAATAGTTCAATAATAACAAGCATAATTTCAAGAACAATAATAAAATACTTCACGCTAAGTTTAATTAAGTGAAGTGTGAAGTAAGTGTAATAAACTTTAAATAGTAATAATGGTAATATAATCTTTTTGAAATAAATAATAACTAAATTGCGTTTCTGTAAATTACAATAGCAAAAAAATATTTAAAGCTATTTATTTACACAATATTGAACCAAAATTAATCTAATGAAAACTAAAATATATCTTTTATTCTTCCATCATTTTTTATAATGTCAGATGAGTGTAACATTCTCTATTAAATAGTTTTCACTATGTAATACTGATAAGTTTTCATTATATATATTTTTACAAGCCTTAATATATTATGTCATGAAGTATTTAGCATTACAAAAAGTAATTAATTAATTCATTCATTCAAAGTTAGTTACAAAGAAAAAGTCGTCGTCGAATCTTGACACTGATTATGTAATTTCGGTTGGTAAACGGCTGAGGTCATGAACCGGGATTTTTTTTTATTTAAATTCTACGGTTTTAATTGATATCATTATTTCGCACTAATTGTAAATCTAGGTGTAACAACCCATTACTACCCACTGCTGGGCTCAGGTCTCCTTTGAGGGGTTAGGCTTAGTCTACCACGTATGTCCAAATACTTCTTACTTCTTCTGCGCCATACAGGGAATATTTTCATACGAATCCCTATTTTTTTGAAAATAAACATAGCTTATAACCTTCCTCGATATGCTCGATAAATGGAATTTCCAACACAAACAATTTTTTGAAATCGGGCCGGTAGTTCCTGATATAAATTAGCACGTTCAAACAAACAAACCCTGCAGCTTTATAATATTAGTACAGATAGAGTATAGATTTAGTAGATTTTGTTTGTTATTTTTAATCCATTTTGGTTAGAAAAAAAAACATTATTGCCAATAATATTCCCAAATTAAAGTGGTTCTAAGTTTTATTTCAAAAGGTCATTCACGACACGTCAGATTGTCCAAAGTTACAGATCCACCCTGTATAAAATAGAAGAATCATCAAAATCGGTTAATATAGAAAAGAAATACAAAACGCACAGCAAATCGTAAAATTTTGTCCGTTCAAAAATGATTCGAAATACACATTTTAAAACATAGATCCAAAGTTATTCGATCTAAAAAAAATGAAACCCCATGACGACATCACCTGTCATCTGATACCAGAATCATTCACATCGGTCAACCCAAACTAAAGTTTGGAGGAAAAAGCACAAAAAAAAATACAGACGAATTGAGTAGGTACCTTCTCCTTTTTGGAAGTCAGTCAAAAATAATCTTCGTTTTTCTAATTTGTTTTTGTTTGCAATTTGTTCTATTGTCAATAGTTTTCGCAGCGTATGCATAAATAGGTTTTCGATTTTACATTTCCGGATCCCAAGTATTTTCAAAATTCAATATTATAGCCTATGTTATTCGTGGATACCTAATGTAGCTTTTGAATGGTGAATGATTTTGTAAAAACGGTCCTGTAGTTTGAGTTGAATCATTACAACCAAACAAGTAACGTTTTTCTCATTATAATATTATACATAAATATAAATGTGTGCTTAAAGTAAATCTTTTTATTTGTTTCAGAATGTATCTCATCTATATTATGTATTTTTTGTTGTTGGTGGCTTTTGCCTTCGCGCAGTTGGAAGTCGAAATAGGTAAGTTAAAGAAATACTTGTTGTGTGATGAACAATAAATTGTTGGTAAACAATAAACAAGTCTAAATCCAATTGCTTATGGCGTGGGTGGTCCAATAAAGATGATTTGAATGAAACGGATGGCCTTCAAAACTTAAACCATTTACTTCTTCGAAATAACTTTACAGTTGAGTAATCTTTTACAAACAATATTCTAATTAACGTTAATCAGTTTAAAATAATTAAAGATGAGGCGACAGAGTGGTGCGCCGGCGACCGCCCTCAAATAAGTCAGTTTAAAAGATGGCCGCCCCGCTACCACAGACTCGACGCTCCGCTAGAGTTACCATAACAACTGTCACTCTTGTCAATGTCATTTTTCATACGCGTCTACATATTTATTTCCATTGTTAATAAATAAATATAACAATTATTCAGCTTTACAATAACATCACTTTCGATATTTATAACATTCAATATAATGATGAAGAATTGATCCATAAAACATTTATCTAAAGTTGTTCGAAATTTGAATTTCTGCATACGAAATGTATGAAAGTTGCCAATTACTGGGCCTGGGGTCACTTTTCAAACAAACATGAATTTCTCTTTAACAATAATATTTTTTTTTTAAATTTTTATGGAATCGGATACTTGATTAAATACCGATCATACACATATCATTATCAAGAACTAAATGCTCGTAATTAATAAAGAAAAACTAAGTTGAAAATGGAAATCGCACTATATGACGAGCATCTAGGTTGGGCACCCTAACACAAATTAACTGCCGTTTGATATCTGACGTCATTTGTTATTGACAAACTGACCTTTCTTGATGTTTTCTGGTGACAGATATAACTATTGGATAGGCACATCACCGACAGTAATTACAATGATGGTGGTAATAAAAAAACATTCCTTTTTCAGAATTAGTCGGAAACAATAGGAGTGGAGAGTACACATTAGGCTATTTCCGTGAAGACTAAATTATTTACCAAAAATTTCGTAATGAAAATAACCTAACGTGTTCCATTCCGACCGGCACAGCGGAGATACTTTTTAGTTTTGCCATCAGCTATCAATTAATAGCAGAACTTTTAATGACTTTTTGAATTATCATACTTTTACAGCGGCAGACCCCAAATGTATAAGACGACTATTATTATTTAATGTATTACTTTCTGAAAACTAATAAATGATTATTTAATTAAGTCATTTTTTATTTAAATTCCTATTTATACGTGAAAATGAAAACAGAATGGTCTACGATTTTCTTTTCAGTTTCTGTAATAGTATCAGGAGAAGGAAGGTAAATGACATTGGTGCAAATTGGAAATTTATAGAGTTATAATAATGAATACACGATAGTATAGAAGAAGTAAAATTTAGTAAATAACTACCTTGTGTAAAACATACTCAAGGATTTTTTTATTTTGAAAGAAGTGAAAACCAAAAGCAAAAACTAAAATTGTTCTGATTAAATTTTGGTTTTAATGCCATCTATCGTCCAATAGTAAAACTACTTGAACTCTGCGTAGTGCCCTATTCGACACTAGATGGCACTGGCGATCCATTGTTGATTGAATATTTTCTTTAGATTGCAGTGTAAATATGTAAAAATATAACTAAAATTTTTAGATACAATTAGATATAAAAATTGTTTATATTTTTGTAATTTATCTTTGTTTGATAATAGGCTTTTAAATTCTATCTTGCTTGTATCGTAACGAAGAAAAAAATTACAAATGCCAATTACGTCACATCAGTCAGATGTCCTTACAAATAATAATAGATTTTTAGGTTAGGTTTTTCTTATAAAACTAAAACAAACACTTTTTTCTTTAAACATAGAATAATAATTTATTAGAAACTTACATAATTTGAAACAGAAAGAAACATTAAAGGTAATATTAATAATTTAATAACTATATCCATGTTATGAAATATAAAAGTTATAAAATTCCAATTGAATAAAACATATATTTTTAGATGAATATTTTGAGAAGAGGAATGTCTCTCTTATCACTGGGAATTAAGACACAATGCACAACTTTAAAAGGTTAGTATCAAAGTTCTAATTATATTTATTTCATTATTAAAGTATAAAACGGTAGTTCCATTAAGAAAAACCAATTAAAGGTAACAAGAATCTGTATAACCTAAAATCTGATTAAATTTGTTGCTGGTCCCGAGTTAGTTTTATATCGGGATCCTTGACTTCACTGTTCAGTGTTTTTCTGGTTGTCAGTGTGGACCTGGTATCACAGAACTTTTACTTCTTTTTAAATGTAATAAATGTAATGGTTTTTTTCTGCGCGATAGATAACACGACTCTACAAAAAGTTGTAACGTTCGTACTAGAGTTTTCACAACGGGGGCGGCGCGACGGGAAAGAGTGCCGATGGCGTAACGCGTCGTGTCGTCCCTCATAACCCTGTGCTGGGTTCTGGCCTCAGCCGGGGTGCGGATGCTGAGTGTGAGCGGTTGGAGGTTTTAGTGAGGTTCAACTCCCACATACTACGTAATCGCGATTTCCTCCAACTAAAACAACAAAAAAAAACATAAAATAATAGACTTCATTATTTAAGTGTGTACCTTTTAATGTACACCGCTAGCAACTTCGTAAACGTAGAAAAAGCAAAAACAAGGTGGACAAGACAGTTGATTAATGAACTATCCAATACTGAAATATTTTTTCAAATCGGGCCAGCGGTTCCTAAGATAAGTTCAAACAGACTCTTCAGCTATATACATCAATGTCTCCGGTGATTTCCTCCAACTAAAAAAAAAAAAAGGGTGACCTAGATGCTTGTCTTATAGGACGATTTCCTTTTTCATCTTAGTTTTTCTTAATTAATTACGGGCATGAATTACATTATGGTGATTGGTGTATAATCACGTTTCTAACTGCATATATATTTTATAGCAAGATACGTTTATTAAAGAGAAATTCAGGTTTGTTTGAAAAGTGACCCCAGACCCAGTAATGTTCAACCTTGAAGCTAGATTATGATACAAGTTCGTCCAATTAATGGCAACTTTTCTTCGAAGTTTACTACAAGTATTTTCTATGATATTTATTGGTAGTATTGATACCATTATTTTGCACTTTTAGAATATTTACTGAAAATGTTTACTTTTGTTCATTTTTCACATTTTAAGATGCATCAAAATGATTTTTAATATTTTCAAGAGGATGGCTGTTGAGAATATTATATTTAATAGTGAATAATGTTAAAAATCCAAAATGGGAAATATTCTATTTCTAACCTATTATAACAAAACACAAAATTAAACGACTTAGTTTCGATCCTGTAAGTTTACAGTATTTTATACATGTTTAGAAATAAGAAGGATTTCGGATATCTGAATTCAACAATTTATATCGGAAGTTTATTTTAGTTTTGTTTCGTTTTTAAATTTTAATACTTCACACAGCATAACGATTAACCACTCAACTGGGCTATGTACCTCAGTGTTCCCGTTATGACATGGAGAGTTGAAATCTCCCTCTTTTGAAGTGAAATATATTTGATAAACTAGAACAATACAATGCTGATTTACCAATGATCTAGTATACTATAATTTAATATACGAGGCTTGAGGAGGGTCCTTAAAGTTAGGTCGTAGGTAGCGACCCCTCAATGTCCCCTGACATTGCAGAGGTTCATGAGCGACGGTAAACACTTACGATCAGGTGGCCCGTCGGCTTGTCTGTCTACAGGGCAAAAAATAGTTTAAGAAAAGTCCCGTATCGAAGGCTCCTTAATACATTTCATGAGCCCATGGACGATGTAACTACGAACTTTTCGAGATAGGCTCGGAAAAAACCCTCTACTTAGAAGTCGGTCAAAAATTGTATCGATTGAACAAACACATAGGAAATGCAATAACTGTCAATTCAGTAGGTTACCGCATCTGCGGACGATCAGCAGCTGCATAAAATACACGCGATTTTCATCTCTATTGCATATAACTTTACGTGTTAAATTGTTATTTTTGCGTACGTGGTCGCTACAATAATATTGTGTTTAGGATTGAGACGCACGCCTGTCATTTGAAACCCTTCCGTGTGGACATTCGAATTTAGAAAGTACGGTTTGCAAAAAAGAAAAAGTATTTTTTTGTTCAGTGTATCTCAATAGTTGGAATGTGAAGTTAGGTTTAAATATGAAACTACAATTAATTTTTCATTACAACTACAATTAACATTATTCATTTTAAAAAAGAGTCCTTTCGCCTTATTATGTAAACAAAAAATATTCTAATATGTTTAATTCTTTTATAAAATGCATTGTTTTCTGTTGACAGCCATGACAGCCATTATAATTACATTTAACACCAAAATTCTCTCTCATCTTCTTTCATTGCTTTCATTGCGATACTACGCCATTTGCTGCGGTTTGAAGCAGTTCGACAACATTCGATCATAGTGCAAACGGTAGTTTTAATTTATTGCTTTTGGTGACAAACAAGGTCACCGAGCATCTGACAGTAACCATTTACCATCAGTTGGACTGTGGGCTTATTTATCTGTCCTACAATAAGACAAAGGCAGTGTGTTTTTGCAATCGGTACAGATTACCTACAGTAAAGGGTGAATGACGCAGCGGTCTTCATAACTGACCGCCGTCCAACCCGATCTAATCTGCGACCGATCTCTCCCCATTCACACTTCGCAACAATTGTACCATTCTGCTTGCGTGACTCGACGAATATTTCTATTATTATGTTACGTTCTGTAGTTTTATTTGAGCCATTTTGCAAGCTGTCTTTTAACGAGGTTTATAAAAATTTCTATACTAGGGTACCTAAGATAACGGCTTCGCTGTGCCTTGGCATTGCGGAGATCCATGGGCCACTGTAATCGCTCCCCATCATACCGTTTGCCAGTTTACTTGTTAATGAAATAATAAAAAAGTTGTACTTGGAAGAAAAGACACATTTTTTTAAAGATTGCTCTAAAATTGTTGTCAGTCCAACAAAATAATATTAGGAGTAGGTATGTGCCGTAACCCGCTTTAGGCAATCGTGGTGAAGTATGCCCGATCCCTCTACTGAACAGTAAGTAGGTACTAAAGACACTACAGGCATCGATATAACATTACTAGATATACTGCATCGAACAAAACAGCACAAAAACGACCTACACTGCAAACAAACCTATAGCAACCATCAAGTATTTTACAAAACTACAAAAAGCTTTCTGTTTTAAATAATTAAAATCTTAACTGATTGGGTATCCATGTAACACTTGTAATGTGTTATTCCTAATATTCATTGCGAACATTACACGAAACGCATCGTCAACTAAGACTATCAATTTTTATACTCCTTGATAGTATGTTGGTGCCATTTTCCGCAGTATTCCTGTATGTAGTATATTTGTTCAAAGACTATAGGCATATAGAACACCTACATAGACGTTTAAAAACTTTCTTAAAGAGATAACCCAATCGGACACACTTGTCAGTCGTAACTGTATTGAGTGCATTTCTTAAGAGACCGTGGGATTGATGCGTCTAATGCATTCACACACGCACAATGAAGATGTGTTGGTACCCCGTTTGGCAATTCAGGATGAATTTGCTTGAAATTTTCCTTAATATAAAAAAATGCAATTATACTAATAAGGAGACTTCAGGAGAGTAACATCATAATTAGTTTTTTTTTGGAACGAAGTTCTTTATCGCGCGTTATCGGAAAATATCTTACGAAAAGTTGTCACGACACTTTTTTTTTTCAGTTGGAGGAAATCACCGGATCGGGGTATGTGGGAGTTGAACCGCACTAAAACCTCCAACCGCTCACACTCAGCGTCCGAGCGCCGGCGGGGCCAGAACCCAGCACGGGGTTTTGAGGGGCGGCGCGACGCGTTACGCACTCGGCACTCTTTTCCGTCGCGCCGTCCCCAGCAGAATTAGTTAGTTTCAGAAATACCTAGATTTAGTTTATAAAACAACTGATTGAACCGCACCACTGTCTTCGTCCCAAAGTGAAGGACCAGTCAGGTTTTTTTATAAGGACAGAAAAATGTTTTTTTTTCAACTTCCGCTTGAATTGTCTTGGGGTCTGGCGATTTCATTCTATTAAAAAAACCACATCAAAACCCGTTGAGTAGTTTTTAAGATTTAAGTACAATCAGCGGGAAGGAACTTTGGTTTATACTATGTAATGATGACTATAATGATAATTATAGTAGGTAGTAGTATTATAATAATAAGTACACCTTTTTTTTTTTTTTTTTAGTTGGAGGAAATCACCGGATTCCCGCCCGCGTGTGGGAGTTGAACCGCACTAAAACCTCCAACCGCTCGCTTTCAGCGTCCGAACCCCGACTGAGGCCAGAACCCAGCACGGGGTTTGGAGGGACGGCGCGACGCGTTACGCCATCGGCATGCTTTCCCGTCGCTCCGTCCCCGGACGCCGAACCGGTAGCCGCCGGCGAATACGGCCACCGGCTCTCTCGGTCGGCGGGCTCTCCGAAGCCCGCCAAGATGGGACCGCGTGACACCCTCCCACGGAATACCCCGCTGGGTCGGAACCAGCGTGGGTCGGGGAGCGCGGTCTACCATCCCCCGGATGCTCTTACGCTAAGGGCGTGCTGAGCGAGACACGGCACCTTCTTGGGTCCCCGCTCGCACTCACATGCGTTGGGGACCCGAAACTCTTAGGGGGCCAGAATCCGGGCGAGATCCCGGTCCCGGCCCCCTGCTCGACGGCGGCGGGTTGGCAAGTTGAGAGCGGCGTAAAGCCTCTCTCTCGCAGCCCCCGCCACCTGCTTCTGCGAGATGGTGGACTCGCAGAAGTCGAGCATCGCCTTCCAAGACTCGTCGCTCTCGAGCATCGACGCCGCGACGCCCGGGAGCGACAAGTCCGGACCTATTTGTTGGACCAGGACACAGCGCTGCCTCTCCCATGCGGGGCAGCGCGCGAGCGTATGCTCCGGCGTGTCCTGGTCACATCCCAAATAAGTACACCTAAAGCTATTCTTTTGCCGTTAGGTATATCTTGGCTGATGACCGGCTTGTACCTCTAAATCTTAATTTGAAAAAGATTTATGTGCAATTTTTCACAACACCACTGGCTAAAAACGGTGAAAGAAAACATCGCGAGGAAACCTGCATATCTTCGAAGGATTTTAAAAATCCTTTGAAGATGTGTGAAGTCCCCAATCCGCATTGGGCTAGCGTGGTGAACTATGCCTAAACCCTCTTCGGAGGAGACCTGAGCCCAACAGTGGGCAGCAATGGGTTGTTACAGTACAGTAGTACTTCAAAGGTTTCAGTAACTAAGTTTATTTCGCCAGTTCTTCTCAGGGCAGAGTCTTATTCTTAAACTAGTAGTAGTGTTTTGTTTTGACTTTTAAAACGCTCACATGAAAAATGACTTAACTTCGTTTAAAGAAACATCCTCAAACGGTTATGGACAGTAGTCTCGTACATTTTGAGCAACATGTAAAATAACAAACGCAATATTCTTATTGTGGACAGTCACGTAGTGTCCAAGCTTTGTTATTGTTTGCTATAATCTGCGAGAGTTTGTCCCGTATGACGTCTGTATGACAGGTTTGCATCTGTCCCGGCAAAAACTGGAAAGGACACAAGTTGTGAGATGTGGCGATATAAGCATACTTTCTTCTTTATGACTTTCCAAAAGAAGGATAGGACGATATTAATTAATACTTTATAGTGTTCTTCTTGGTCGTTTCCACATAACTGAGGGTCTTGACCACCATGATGTATACATCGGATCAGTCTCGTCCAATTTTGACGATTTTCTGCCTTTCTGATTGTTTCGGGAATGCTGGAGTCAGTAGCTATTTAAAAACATCCTTCTGGTAGCTGATCGTCCTCTACTTCTTTTTCCTATGACTTTATTGTACACAAAAAATGTACAGACTCATACTAACAAATAAATCTCAGAGTAGGTTATCAAATCGATTGTATTTTTCTTTTTTTATGTTTGTCCTCGCTTTATTTTAGTTCGTACCGGGTGATTTTTGATTCAAAGGAAAAGTGATGGTTGTTATAAATAAAGTACTAGATTTTTTTCAAGTGATCCTACTATACCTTTGAAACAATGATTAACAATGCATCCGTTTAGAGGACAATATATCACGATATGTGCGTGTTGCGTATATTTATTTTCTGGATGAACCGATTTCTTTTCTGGATTTCACTTAAAATTTTAAACCGAGCTACGAGATATGTTACAGTTTTAATTCAAATTGATGAATTTTGTTGCATGAACTCAGTAATAAAGACTATTTTATTTCACTTACACTATTAATAAACGGGTTCTTACCACGATTATTTTTAATTGAGCATGGCGGCGTGATAATGGCGCTTGAAACAGTGGCGAAATATCGGGATCGCTCAATTAAAAATAATCGTGGTAAGAACCCGTTTATTAATAATGTAAGTGATGTAGATAACCGCGAGTGTTTAAAGAAATTTACTATTTTATTTATTTATTTCATTTTAAATTCATCTCTTATAACTTGCACTACACAGTGAAGAGTACCTGCTCTTTTTGCCGGTAATAATCCGCTAATAGTGGGCATTGTCCACAGATGACGACCACAGATTAAATATGTATTCCTTTCTTGTCCCGTAACCACAAACAATTCACTATGCAGCAGTAAAAGTTATGTAGGGTACCCGACCCAGATAGTCACGTAGGCCAATTAATAACTTTGCGAAAACTTAAAAATTTTAGTCAGTTGGGACAATTTTCTGATTTCTAGTGTGTATATTAAATATATTTTTTTCAGAAAAAAAGTCGCTATTTGTGAATTTAAAAAAACCTGCTTTTCTGTTATAATGCGTCCCTCTTTAATTAAATAATAATTTTTAATATAATTAAATTTAATTTAATGAAATTTTGCTATTAACATGATCTATGATTGAAATAAAAAAATAAAAATAAATAAATAAAATTTCACGACTGGGTATTTGTTAGTTTATAAATATACCAGAAGACGTCGTAAAGCGATAAATTTGGGAAAGTGGTCGAAAAATAATACAATTTATCTTTCGTTTGGAAACTACGAAAGTTCCTAGGATATTTATAAATTTACGGTTCTTGTTCTTTTCCGGTGACAATATTTTTACTTCTGTATCCCGTGACTGCTTGAAACCACCAAAGAACAACAATAGGCAAGAGTTGCCATAGACATTGTCGCTACCAACATAAATCATTTATTATTTGAGAGATAACCATTTCTTGAATGTATTTCTGCTATTTGTATTCCAGTTTTGTTATTCTGAGAGTTGAAATTAAATATTTTCGTAAATGATTTTTTTGGAGATGGTCAAGGTGTAATTTTCTTTTTTCGACTTCGCAAAAGTAGGAAGCAGTTTGATTGGATTTGGTTTTTAAGATTTGAGATGTAGGTTTTAAATCTATGCTTAACGTGTACGTTTTCATAGACAAGTTTCATAATTTGTTCTGTGTTTGCGTATATTTCTTTTTTGTATGAACCAATTTGGATGCCTTTTTTGTTAGAATGCAGATAGACAAGTAAACAGAGCCCATACAGGACTGATTTATCTCGTTTAAATACGGGAGTTCCTATGTTTTTTCGAATATTTCATGCATCTATCAGCTCCATGGTACCAACTTATTGCATTCACGCGATATACATTTTATCATTCATACAAAATTCCATACAAAGCTTCATTGAAAACATAGGTACATACTTACATCCAGTACAAGTTAAATAAAAGTTTTTGAAAATTAAAAAAAAATCTGCTGAAAAGCTGTTACACGTTTTGAAATATACTTCTCTTTCTCCATCACATCTTCACCAATATCTTCAACAATAGCACCGTACCACAGTAACTATTGTCATCAAAAGGCCATAATAACTTGAGTCACGGAACGGATAATCCTTTATGAAATATTACAATATTCTCAATTCATAAATAGATCATAACTTCTGAGAAGAAATTCGTGAAAGTATTGAATAGATTGGTCTACCAGTTCTTTTGTGATGATATTTTCATTTAATATGCAGTGGTTATGGACGATTTTATTTAGAAAAATATAGGGTTAATCTTGTTTTCTTGTTGGGCTTCCAATTTTGATTGAATTTTATTGTATTTTAGATACACCATTATGAATTACTGCCCACTGCAAAGATCAGGTCTCTTCAGTAGAACCACGTGACACTAATGTGACTTGGGATCTTTACATAACATTAATTTCAAAGAGTTTTGAATCTTTCTCCAACATGCACTTAATTAAGATATGTGTAAATAAACTAGCTGGCCCACACAACTTCGTCTGCATCACATAAGGAAATTTTCTCATCGTTTAAACCTTCCCTAGACTTCTAAGAATATTTCAAGATTAAAATAAGCCAAATTAGTCGAGTTCGCCGATCTCGAGTTTTAGCGAGACTAACGAACAGCAATTCATTTTTATATATAAGAAGAAGATGCAAAGTTAGAAACTAATGTCTTTTAGATACTTCGCAAATAAATTCCAAATTATTCACTATAGTTATTTACTAAAACAAACGGGTTTCTTCCTCAGCCAAAAGCACAAAATATAACAGTATTGTGTATTGAAGAATCACGCCCACAATACATTTTTTGTTCGTCGTCGGGACCGCTATTTCGATATTCGACAATCAATAGATTTTAATCCGTTCGTTCAATATGGTTTTGGCACCTGCTGGTTTTTGTGTCAATTGTGATCGTGCCACAGATCAGCACGTGTTAAGTGCTACTTCGTCTGCGTCATATAAAAAGGGGGGAGGATTACGACAACACACGCGCTGCTGTCGCGGTTTTTGTAGCGGACGGTGCGGGCGGCCTTTCCAACACCAATAGGTTTTTTAAATCGGATCATTACCTATTTCTTTAGATTAGAGCATTCTAACAAAACTCTGCAGCTTTATAATATTAGTAGAGACATTGATGTATATAGCTGAAGAGTCTGTTTGTACTTATCTTAGGAACCGCTGGCCCGATTTGAAAAAATATTTCAGTATTGGATAGTTCGTTAATCGACTGTCTTGTAAAACAAGATGGTTGTTTTTGCTTTTTCTGCGTTTACGAAGTTGCTAGCGGTGTACATTAGAAGGTACACACTTAAATAATTATTCATTACTAGCTGGCCCACACAACTTCGTCTGCGTCACATAAGGAAATTTTCTCACCGTTTAAACCTTCCCTGGACTTCTAAGAATATTTCAATATTAAAATAAGCCAAATCGGTTCAGTCGTTCTCGAGTTTTAGCGAGACTAACGAACAGCAATTCATTTTTATATATAAGAGAAGAGATAAGTCTATTATTTTTCGTTAGAAAATTTATTACGTAAAGCCATTTCAGAAAAATATTTATTTTCTGGTAATAAGAACTTTTCTCAACATATTTAAAATGATAGTTAAAATTATTTTTTCAATATCCTTACAGCAATACAACCATCACTACCCAACACTTCAGTCTTCCCTTCGCCCAGCTTCCTGACTGCCCAGACCGGTCTGATCTCGAGGGCCATGGCATCATTGGCCCAGATGCACAGAACCGGGCCGCATATCAAAAAGAGGAAGTCTAGGAATCCTCTGGATGGAAATCCTTTTGCTAAGGTAAGATATAATAATGTGAAGTCTTTTACATTTTTAGTTTATTTTTAATGCTAAGGGGTGGACCATATAAAGTTTGCATTTTCCAAAAGTTCGACTGTCATGTTGGCTGTGTGGCATGATGCGCCATCCTGTTGAAACCAAATGTCGTCCATGTCATACTCTTCAACTGTTGGAAACAAAAATTCGTTGAGCATGGCACGGTAACGCTCGCCATTGACCGTAACGGCAGCTCCTTGCTCATTTTCGAATGATGCCGCCGGACCAAAACCCACACCAAACCGTAACTCTGTGTGGGTACATTGGCTTCTCAATGGTGACATGTGGATTTTCCGACCCCTAGATCCGACAATTTTGCTTATTGACATAGCCTCCGAGGTGAAAATGGGCTTCATCTGAAGACGATTATTCGGTAAAAATGCTCATCTTCAGTCAAACAATCTTCTGCCCATTGGGCGAACCGAAAACGTCCCATTTCGTAAATGTCAAACCTTTAACTAAATTATGAACACAAATTGAATGACATTTGAGTTGTCATTCTCTAAATAAACAGTAGTTCAAAATGCAAACGTTAGATTGACCCACCCTATAATACATGATGTAATTTTGAAATACCATCTCAAGGGAAAATTATGTGAAACAATTTTTCTGAAAGGAAAACTTTCTTAATTTTTAAAGAAACACAAGTGTGTCAAGGATTTTTGAAAATACTTTTGCCTCATCAAATTAAATTAAAATGTTGAGTTGTTTTGCAATTTTTTTGAAGTTTTGAATCCTCCATTTATATGGATGTTTATTAAAGTAAAATTTTATAAGAGTTGTTTTTTGTTCGGATAAGTCTCGGACAAAACAAGGGCTCTTTGAAAAATAGGTAAAAAATATGTGCCATTGGTAGTACTGAAGACACGTGGATCAAGTGGCTCGTTAGATCGTCTGTCTACATGGCAATAAAAATCAACTTTTTTATACTATGCAATGATAACAAACCAATTATAAATAAGTCTCAAATAATCTCAATAACTTCCAGGGCGTAGTTCTAAAAACTGTCATTAAAAAGCCTAAGAAGCCCAACTCAGCTAACCGTAAGTGTGTGTTAGTCCGACTATCCAACGGCAAAGAGATGGTGGCCTACATACCAGGAATAGGACATAATCTGCAGGAACACAATATTGTATTGGTCAGGGTGGGAAGGTAAGGAATAAAGCATTTACTTTCAGGAATAAATTTCTTTAAACACTCGCGGTTAACTACATCACTTACACTATTACTACATGGGTTCTTTCCACGATTATTTTCAATTGAGCGATCCCGATATTTCGGCACTGTTTCAAGCGCCATGATCACGGGAAGACTGAAGAACTGCGGGTAGGTCATTTAAGAGCAGACAAATCTGTCTACCCTCTTTCTCGTTCGTTTGCCGGTACCACTGGAACTCGAACTCACATTTTGACATACCACACTGACAGTATCGGCTGCCGCCTCAAAACTAGATATTTTGGCTTTATTTTCGTCTAACACTATCCTGTATGTGGAATCCAGTGCATGGCAAACGAACAAGAAAGAGGGTAGACAGACTTGTCTGCTCTTAAATGACCTACCCGCAGTTCTTCAGTCTTCCCGTGATCATGGCGCTTGAAACAGTGCTTAAATATCGGGATTACTTTCAGGAGTCGACTCCCCAAAAGAAGGTCATCAATTTAATTGTTTTCATGTTTTTTACCTCGTTATTTTAGTTTGGGTGAACCGATTCGGATGATTCTTGTGGGAAAGGTAACGGTCGTCATTGAGTCCCGTTTTTTTTGGATAGAAAAAGTACTTTGATTTGTGTTTAAAAAATGTATATTTTTCACTGGGATGATTTTAAGATTTAGGTAAAGCGATTTAGATGATTTTTCGGTACCACTGGAACTCGAACTCACATTTCGACATACCACACTGACGTCGTCGTGGTAAGAACCCGTTTAGTAATAGTGTAAGCCTTCGAATATTAATGAGCCCCATCAAGTAAATTAAAAATCTTTCTATTTTCAGGTTAAAAGATTGTCCTGGTGTAAAACTAAAGTGTGTCCGAGGTAAATATGACTTGGCACACGTAATCAAGCAAAAGGCCTAATTTAAACCATAGACAATAAAAAAAATGATAAAAATCCTACTTAATATTATAAACACAGTACGATATTATTGGAAAGTTAACTATGGTTTTTTTTAAGTTTATAATATTAAGCTGGATTAATTGATCAAAATTTGTTTTAATAGAACAATTAGATAAATAGTTCGTTTTAGTGTATTTTAGGTGAAAATAAAAATGTATTTAAGATCTAACCTTGTTTTTCTCAAAAATTAAGTTAAGTTTATTTTGTTTGTAGTGACTCCAGGTCCAGTTGTTGACAACTCCTATACTTTTTGTATGTAGCAATTCCAACTTAAAATAATGTTAACTCAATGTATTTTTAATTAGTTTTCATCATTAATGAATAATGAGCGACGGTGACCGCTTAACATCGGGTGGACAGTAGGCTCGTTTGTCTTGAAATAAAAAAATAGCGATTGATCAAAACTTTTTGCGGAGTTGTCATTAATTGGATTATTGCTTCTATTTGGGTCGATTACCCTAAATAATCTATAGTAGTAAGTATTATACAGAGAAAATGTTTGATTGTTTGTTTGTCTCGAATAGGCATCGAAACTACTGCACCGATTTCAAAATTTCTTTCAGTTTTGGCAAGTTCATGTATCGAGGAAGGCCATAGAATATATTATTTCCCTTTGTTACGCAGACGAAGTTGCGCGGGTCAGCTGGTGTATAGTTGGGGGCCAGCCAGCCAGCCATGGGGGTCTTCGTGTCCCCCGTCAGGGGGACACGGACGGGCCTTGGGGGCACCCCGCTGCCCGGGCTCATTCTCTCCGCCACTCTGGGCGGAGGTGTAGATGTTTGGTGTGGTGTTGAGAGTTCTTACCCCTTTCTGGGGTTGTTCCCATGGACTGGACGAGTTTCATCGGATTGGTAGCTTCATGGTCACCACCAGCCCCGGCCGAAGTCCTGCCCGTTCTGGGCTGTCTTCATGTCGAAGCCATGCAACCAAGAAGGCAAAAGAGGTCGTAAAAAGTGAGTGCGTCGTTAGACAACTGGCCGATCGTACATCATCTTTAATTTAAAACAATGTTTTTCCCTTTTAAGGGGTGGGATAACCCTTTATTTAATTTTAACAATAAGAACTTAGTCTAAACATGAAAAATACAACTATACAAAACTATAAAACTAGAAAAGAAACTATAAAAGGAAAATTAAAAGGTAAGAGAAAACAAAACAAAATGAATTTTAAAAATCGATCAGAACAAAACAAAAACAAAACAAAACTAATATTGACTTTAAAATAAAATAAAATACTGTACAATTAAGAGCAAACAAATCTGTCTACCCTCTTTCTCGTTCGCTTTTGGGTAGTACCACTGGAACTCGAACTCACATCACTGGTGTGTCGTGATGTGAGAACTCAATTAATTAAATATCGTGGTAAGAACCCGTTGAAAATGCATGAAAGTAATATTTAGAGTTTTAACAACTCTATATTATATTATATGTTCAATTGAATTAGAACAACAACTGATAATGAATGTCACAAAGCTGTGTGCGACAGAGAAAGCGCTCTATAAATCCGAAGCTATTAACTGCTCTCTTTTTAGAAGTCGAAGTGCATTTATTCTTGCCCCCAACTATACTTATATTTTTTGAGTATTATATTATCAGAATTCTTTATCAATATTCGTGATCAGTAAAAGCGGTTACATTAAAAACACGCGCACCGCCAATAAATAAACAAATAAAATGTAGTAAAATTGACAACAATAACGGCTTTTTTCAAAGATGGCGGCGACGGAAGGGTCAAAGAGGTAGCTACTTAGATAAGCACATGATTTACGACTCGTAAAGTGAAACACAGGTTTTTTATGATAGTTTTATTATTTAAATACTATATTAATTATAGCTAGGATAGTTTTATTACTTTCGGTTTCTGTTAAGGTAAAACTAGGTAAATTTAAGTGTAGTGCAATAGTATTTTATTATTTAATTAATTTTTTTCTTTAAATCAGTTAAAAAAAAATAATGAAGTAATAAAAATAACAGTTTACTAATTTTACTTTTTAAATTGACAAAAATTGTTTCAAAAAGGTGATAGTCGAAAAACTGTTTATTATTCTATAATGACCTTTTTATATTACAGTATACAGGTCACCTGATAGTAAGTGCTACCTTCGCTAATGTAAATTTACTTATCTAACTTAAAATAATCAGTCGATTCTTAAAACTATTCTTATTACTAAATATTTTCGTTTTTACAAGACATTGCACAATACATACTTTCATTTCAGATATGCAGACTAGTAGCCGATAATTGCACGCTTACAGTCAATTTGGGTGGTTTTCAGTCATATACATAACCTAAATAAAACTACTCTAGTTTTGCCCAAAAAATATCTATTTAACTTGTTAATTTGAGTTATTTTTGCATCTTGTTTTACTGTTATTTTTTTTACTGAGAATCAACCAAATTGACTGCATCCATTCACTACAAATTACAAATAAATTAACCACTCTATATACACTATCTCTTTCTATCTCACACGTTAGAAAGAGATGCCTAGTCTGCATTCAACACGAACAAGATTGTTGACATCTGACACACCTCCTTGTTGCTAAAACATTTTTCAAACTGGCCAGTTCTTTTCTTAAATAGGTTACTTTTAGCGCCAAATGTATTTCTCTGAGTTTCCTGCGGTCCCTGCTCTGTTTTGCAGCATAATTGTTCCTCTCTCTCTGTCTCCGGTAAGTCTCATCTGCTGTCTCGTTCTTTGACTGGACAGTGCGACGCATGCGAGGGTTGTTGCCTAAAGAAAATAATTTAAAATAAGTTGAAGTTTGGAGAGCAAATGATGGTTTACTAAATAAAATTACTTGTTCACGAAAAATAATTGCAAATGTTTAATTAAATGAAAAAAAAAACTACACTAAAATGTCTGAATTAACAAAGTTGAAGTTTTTATAGCAATAAAATAGCAGAAATCAAGTACATACCCAATAAAGTCCCTCCATTTTTCTCGGCCATGCTCTTCAAAGCATTACGCTCAAACTCTTGAAAATCAGGATCATCAGACAAATAGTCGGCATCCACCATACTGAAGCTCCTTTTCCTCCCATTTTCATACTGTTCCGGTGACGTAGGCGGCGACAAATCCACACGACTTCCATAATACTCCGGTCTCTCATAATGCACGAAGGTAGGAGATATTTGAACTGGGTATATTGGTTGAGGATAAGCAATGTATTGCACCTCTGTGGTTCCGAACTCATTTTTCACACGCGTCGTTGTCAAATCCAACGCGGTTTCGTCAACGTAAGGGGTCCAGAGAGCCATGTCCACTTTCACTTAAAGATCGCGACTTAATGATTAAGATGAAGGGTTGCTCACGAGTCCTTCGAGGGTGGAAGGGGCGTGGCTTGGTTAGGTAGGGGATGTTTTGCGCTGTGATTGGCTGAATCGCCTACCTGCTAACGGACCCTTTTTGAATGCAATTATTTAATTTTGTTTTGATAATTTGTTGTCGTGCTAATTGAGTATGATTGTGAAATTAATTATAGTTTATTTTTTAAACCTTATTAAGTATAGGTATTGATTGATTAGGAACTGGACTACTAATTTTTTTTACTGCCTTAGTTCTTGGAACATAAATGATGATGCTACAACTTATAATTTAAATTTATTATTTTACTACCATAGAGTTATTGGCCTTATAACTAAGCAAAATGTGGTACCTAAGCAAAATCGGATAAAAATAAAAGAATTACTAAATTAAATTCTTATTTTCTTTTTTTTGAGAAGATAATGCAAAATTAAAATTATCTACTTTTTTAGTTAGTTATCTCTCGAGTGCTTTGGAGTGAATTGGGGGAGGCCTACACCAAGGAGGCGGCTACTATAGGAGAGTGAAGGAGAAGATTTCTCAAGACCCAACAGAGAGACCAAATTTTTTTTTCACACTTTTTTTATAAATTAGTGAATGTAAATTTGTCTCTTATGTTTATAAATTTCTTTAAACACTCGCGGTTATCTACATCACTTACATTATTACTAAACGGGTTCTTACCACGATTATTTTTAATTATCTTATGTTTAGGTTTAAATTAGTAGTAATAAAGGCTTATTTAATTTTTTATTTGATTTATTTATTTATTTAGTTAGTTATCTGTCTAATTTTTATATTGTTATGTAATTATTATAAGATTCTAATACACATTATCTAACTAACTAATATTCATTAGCTGAGTAAAGAATTTATTTTGTTAATTATTTTGTTTTGATTTTCTCGTAATTATTATGTTTTTGTCATTAACTTGTTTTGAAGTTACTAATGCGTTTTGTGACTTTTGTCAACATCGTTAAAATATTATTTAAAACAAACAAACAACTATTTGTGACATTTTACATATTTGATTGATTAAAAAAAAATAATAATAATAATAATTGATAGGTAGGTAAGTAGGTAGTTGGTTAGATTTTTTTTTATTTATTTTTGGTTCCCCAACAGTTCCTTATACCTATTAAATCTAATACATTTCAGACATCATGGAGAGTATAGAAACTACTTATAAGAGAACTCATGCACTAATTAATATGTTGTTGATTAAATTATGAAAAATAAATGAATAAGAATTATTTTAAAAGCTTCTGACTTCTGAATCTTGTTGTCGAGTCAAAATGAAGGTCAATGAGATGACTACAGTCATTTACTTATCATAACACAGCATGTACTAGGTAGGTAAATAGTTTAAACAAAGTCGCTTCACGCTGTTCCTATGTGTATATTTGTGATTCAAAAGAAAGGTTTTTATGTGTAAAATACGTCCATAATATAGAAGAATAAAATAATAATTTTAGAGATGAAATAAGCGCATTTCATACTTACTACTAGTACTTTGTGACGGGGACGAAGTTTTACGGTTCTACTAGTTGTATAAGTTTTAAAAATACGGGTCTAATTTTAAAATAGTTTTTTTTTTAATAGAGTTAAAGTATTTTTTTTATAAACACAAGGTTAAGAGAATCTATCACCAGTTCCAAAATGTTCCAAAAACAACTCATCCGGCATACCTTTTAATTCTCAATAATCTTTTTTTTCACAAGATGGACCGACGATCTGGTCAAGATTGCGGGAGGTCACTGGATGCAGATGGCGCAGGACCGGTCGATGTGGCGAGGTTTGGGGGAGGCCTATGTCCAGCAGTGGACGTCTATAGGCTGATGATGATGACGATGATGAATCTTTTTTTTTGCTTTTCATCATTTATTTACTTATATTATAGCAATCTCTTAAAGTTTACTACTATAATTTTACAGTTCCTTCTCAACTTACCTTACATCTTATTTCCTTCATACAATTCAAAATCTAACAAAAACTCTTAAAGAAACTTCTCAATTCAACTATCGAGCATTAAGCCATCACACAACAATGAGTTTCAATGTATGATCAAATGAAAGGATTGACGACCACCATGACAAAATCATTTCACATCATTCATCATTGCATTGAGACCGGAAGTCGCGTCATTCTGGTCGTCATTGCGTTAACGCTCAAATGGTCAACGGTAATGGTGACTGTCCTGTCGAAATTATCCTTTTGACCATATGTCCTGGTTCTCTAGGGTATTGATGATCGTTTAACCAAATGCTACTGGTTTGGTTTGCAGCTTATATTCATTAATGTTTTATGTAGACTGCATTTTTGAAGGAAAAAAAAAAAAAGTTTCTATCGATTCGCAACTTTATAAAACTCTCTTGAATCTAAAAAAAAACCCGCATCAAAATCCTTTGCGTAGTTTTAAAGATGTAAACTTACATGAGGACAGACAGCGGGAATATGTTTTATACTACCTATGTGTCCGTCTGAAGTAATTGCTTTTTGTAATAAATTAAAAAGTAAACCGGCATAAATATAAACCGAAATTTTTAAAAAAACTCACGTTTCTCACAGAACCTTTGATTCATAATTTTAATAAGAGAAACCAACCTATGTGATGAAATTTAAGTTTTTTAAAGACTGTTTTATACCTACTAGGTATGTAGCGATTTAGTCATAAAATCACATTCCTCTTCTCCTCAGAAAACAGTCGGTCGCTCCTCCAATCTCCACAGTCATAAACCATCTCGCCCAACCATATCGAAACTTGACATTTCTCAAAATCATAATACAACAATTTTTTTCGTTAATACGCAAAGAGGTCTTCAAAACAAAAGGGCATTACCCGCATCTTTCTTGGACAGCGAAAAAAATTGCAACATTCCCTGTGAATAAAAACTATTTTACAACTGGCTGGAAATGTTTAAAAAACAACGCAAATTTAATCCTTTTTCTTGTATATTATAAGTAGCATTTACGACCCGTTATGTTTCGTTCCTTTGAGCCGGTAGCAATGGACGGCAATTGTTTTGAAATTGTTTTATGACCCCCAGGTAGGCCCGTATTGCATTTTTTATTCTTTTGAAGCAATACTAGGACTTTTATATCAAAGAGGAAGCGCTGATTATTAATTTGTGAACATAATTTAAAGTCTGAGTTTGTAGTATTTTGAAATTTTACATTTTTAAATTAGGACTCTATGTTGATATTTCTCTTAAAGCACTTTTGATACCTTCTAGGTAATCTCTATAAATTCTTGTTAAGTTATTATTTTTAAATAATTCTTAGAGAAAATATTATAAAAAATAATAATTGAATAAATTTAATAATAATTGAGTTATAGATAAGTAAACATCACCAAAAAGAATTTGGCTGTCATGATAATGTAAAGTCAAAAACTGAAATTTAAATATCACTACTTGTTCTATTTAAGAATTATTTAAGCAGAACAATAATTACCTAGATATTAAACTCATTAAACAATACATTAAAAATAATTTAAAACTTCTTTAATATCTCAAGTACTTAGTACCAACTTCCTCCCACATATACCGCAATCCATACAAATCGTCATGCATCATCATCATCATCAGCCTATAGACGTCCACTGCTGGACATAGGCCTCCCCCAAACTTCGCCACATCGACCGGTCCTGCGCCATCTGCATCCAGTGACCTCCCGCAATCTTGACCAGATCGTCGGTCCATCTTGTGGGGGGTCTACCAACATTGCGCCTACCGGTTCGTGGCCGCCACTCCAGAACTTTTCGGCCCCACCGGCCATCCGTTCTTCGCACAATGTGTCCTGCCCATTGCCACTTCAAAGATGCAATTCTTCGGGCTATGTCGGTTACTTTAGTCCTTCAGCGGATCTCCTCATTTCTGATTTGATCACGCAGAGAAACACCCAGCATAGCCCTCTCTATTGCTCTTTGAGTGACTCTGAGTCGTCTAATAAGACCCATCGTGAGCGGCCAAGTCTCTGATCCATAGGTCATCACTGGCAACACACACTGGTCGAAGACTTTTGTCTTGAGACACTGCGGTATTGTGGACGAGAAAACTTTCCGTAGCTTCCCGAACGCTGCCCAGCCGAGTTGGATTCGTCGCTTGATCTCTGCATCGAAGTTGGACTTACCTAATCGGACAGTTTGTCCCAGGTATACGTACTCATCGACAACTTCGAGCACAGAGTCTCCGATAGATATTGGAGAAGGTACGACATGGACATTCGACATAAGTTTCGTCTTGTCCATGTTCATTTTTAGACCTACTTCCAAGGAAACTCTGCTGAGATCATTGAGCATTGCAGAGAGCTCCTCCGCGGTTTCAGCCATGATCACTACATCGTCGGCGAATCGAAGGTGAGTTATGTACTCGCCATTTATATTGATGCCTAGCCCTTTCCAATCCAGAACCTTGAAGACATCCTCCAGTGCAGCGGAGAACAGTTTTGGTGATATGACATCACCCTGTCTCACGCCGCGCTCTAGAGGTATTGGTTTCGAGGTCTGGCCTTGGAGTTGGACTGACATAGTGGCGTTTTCGTACAGGAACTTCAACACTTCGATATACCGGTAGTCGACTTGGCACCGCTGAAGAGACTGCAATACAGCCCATGTTTCGACAGAATCAAAGGCTTTCTCGTAGTCCACAAACGCCAAGCAAAGAGGCAAGTTATACTCCTCGGTTTTTATACAAATCGTCATGCATATCAAGATTACTGTATCCCATTGTTATCCCAGCTTGAGTCACACAGTACCGGTATTCAATCCCAATGTTGGGCGGGTGTTTGCCTCAGTTTGACCACACGTGGTGATGTATCGACCCAACGGTATTGCGATTGTGATTCATTTTGTATAGTAGTGTGGGAATTGAGTGTGGATTTACTATGTGAAATAGAATACTTAATAAATCTATACTTCTATACTAATATTATAAAGCTGAAGAGTTTGTTTGTTTGTTTGTTTGTTTGAACGCGCTAATCTCAGGATCTACTGGTCCGATTTCAAAAATGCTTTCACTGTTGGAACTATTTTACTTTCAAAAAATTTAGGGATCCGTATGAAAATATCGAATATGTAACACAAGGCGAATAATCGAAAACATATTTATGCGTACGCTGCAAAAACTATTGACAATAGAACAAAATGATGTACTACGGGTTTTTAGGTCTTTTGAAGACAAACAAAAAAGTCCGCGACAGCATATATGTAACTATCATAGTTTACACAACAACTGCTTTTATGTTAAAAAAAATAATAATTCGTCCGAAGAATGAATTTAACATTAAATTAGTATTGTTATATTAATCCTTATCCAAATAAAGTATTATGTTATCAAGAGTATTAATGTAGAAGTAAATTACTTTTTGTTTTATTCCAATCGGACTTTTCGTTTAGAAGTTATTACGAGTATAAAACATGAATACTCCCCGGGCCGCGCAAATAATATCGCAACAGCATTGCGAGTACTGCTTGAACCCCTTTGTGACGCAGACGAAGTTGCGAGAGTCATCTAGTAAATAAATAAAATAAATACTTTATTTGTGGTAAACTATTGTATTTATTCACTCCTCACGATATTTCCTTATTCGTCGCCGTTTTTATCCGGTGTTGTGATAAAATGCACGTAAATTTCTATCAAATTAAGGTTTTAGAGCTACAAGCCGGCCTATTCAAATTCGAAAAGGCAAGCTCTTAAACCAAAAAAGATAAAAATAGGTATAATGCGCTCTAACTAACAATCAAATCCTCTTGAAAACAGTTATAGCTTTAAGAGATTTCCCCGAAAAAGTGTTTGTAACAATTTTATTTACTTATCTACTTATTGAAATGAAATGGCCATACATACCATACGAAGGTATTTCAAAGTCAGACGCAAGTTACGCTAATTTTGGCGCCACGAGGTCTTTTGAATTGTAACAATTTAGTTTCAAATATCGCTATAAAACCTTCACAATTTACCGTAACTTTGTCTATTCTTAGAAATGTCCTTTTAACAATAATCCTTTGCAAATGTACGCAAACAATTTGCATATTGTACTGTTTCTCGTCTCAATGACTTTCGTTTTGCGAATATTTTTTTGTTTTTTTCTTTGTTTTTGTTCCGCAGACGAAGGGTTTACGACATGGTTCGTTATTAGAGGATTTTGAGTATAAATCATGGAATTAGAGTGGCCTGTTAGTAAAAAATTGCAAGTTCTAGAGAACAACTTATTATTTTATGCTTTTGGTATTTAATACCATCTTTACATATACTATTTTTTATTACACCACAGGTTACGATCTACCTGATGTCATGTGGTTATTGTCGCTCATGGACTCCTATAATAATAATAATCTTTATTTAAAGGCTACCAATGGCCCAAAAAATGTTAGTATTATTATACAAATAACTTACAAGCTATGTTACTAATTAAAATAAAAGTTTTTGTAAGTCGCTACTGTACCGCTCCATGCGACACAGCACAGCAGCGATTCACATACACACAATCGAGTCTGGTGGCGATCATATTCAGGACACTGTTGGAGCCAGCCTGCACCCTGCGCACCAGGGATGCACACCTCTTACGCATTGTTGCGTAGAAGCAATCAACACGCTATAATGTCTAGAGTATAGAGCTTAATTAATAATTTAGATATTTGTTAGTAAAGTTAGGTCGTAGGTAATGACCCCTCATTGTACCCTGACATTGCAAAGGTCGTAAGCTCGTCTGCCTATATAAAAAAACATGACTTGTAAATCGAGATCATCTACATTAAAGCACTTATAAAATTTACCTTAAATAATCAAGAACGATTCCAATGTGTAACATTTTCATTAAATAGGTATGTATCACATATTAATAGTTAAGAATAATATTCACTTGTAATATTGAACATTATTTGAACTTCGTCTGCTCTACACGGTCATTGGGCGTTTGCGATGAAAGCGCATAATTTTTTTTTTTTTTCTACACCTCTAAACTTAGAATGATTTCTCAAGGATTTCTCTACTATAATAAATAAGCATGTATTACATTGGTAGACCCCCCACGAGATGGACCGACGATCTGGTCAAGATCGCGGGAGGTCACTGGATGCAGACGGCGCAGGACCGGTCGTTATGGCGAGGTTTGGGGGAGGCCTATGTCCAGCAGTGGACGTCTATAGGCTGATGATGATGATGATGATGATGATGTATTACATATAAACAAAACCTACCTTCTATTTAACCAACCAACCACTCTATTTAAAAAAAAACCACTACAATTCTTTACCTACTTTTAAAAAATCTAACATACCTACATGAGGATGAACAACGGAAAGCGATTTCATACTTTGAACCTTATCTCACAAGCCATAAGGACTATATTAAACATATCCCATATGCATATGTGTATGTGATTGGTTGCGCAATATGTAAAGACCGCCTCCTTGTGCAACACAATGGCCTTTATGGTACATGGCCCTAATGTGTTCCGCCCCTATAATAAACATGACAATGTGTAAAGGTCTTTTTAAAGGTTTTTTACCTGATCGTGTGTCGTTTTACGTTATGTGGACTGTTCTTGGTATTCTGGATACAGTTAAAATACGATAATTACGGTTTAGAAATTTTGATTTGTTAACTTACTCTAACTATAACAAGAATGGGGACGGAGCGACGGGAAAGAGTGCCGAGCGCGTAACGCGTCTTGCCGTCCCTCCAAACCCCGTGCTGGGTTCTGGCCTCAGCCGGGATTCGGACGCTGAGTGTGAGCGGTTGGAGGTTTTAGTGCGGTTCAACTCCCACATACCCCGCGGGTGGGGATCCGGTGATTTCCTCCATCTGAAAAAAAAAAACTAACAAGAATTAGGTAGTTCTTTTTTTAATTTAGCTTTGATATCTAGGTACTAAAAAAAAACAAAATTTTGTTGTCGAGGTATGTTTAGGTATTGAATGTGGGCATTTTAGTTTCTTTATAATTCTGTAGCTACCTACTATACCTATACTGTTCAAAGTTATTCTTGGTTTCAATAAAGAATTTGAACATTGAAAAGTTTAAAAATTTGCGAATATCCAAAAAAATTCTCAGCATCCCTTACTAGTTACAAAACTGCCAATTTTATCATCCCCTTTCTAACTATGTTATTAAACAAAGGCGTAGGTTTATAAGGGGTTGCGTCCGTTGATTAAGCAAGGGTGCGTCACCCCATGCAACCCTTGCGTGGGGTGACATAATATCGATCACGGGGATGTGCATTTGGTTTATATACCCTTATTTTTCGTCAATACATGATTTGGTGAATGCTTAAATCTTTAGACATTTGCCACGGATTTTAGTGTGTTTTATATAGAGTGATTCATTAAAAAGGTTTTTGTGTATACATATTACATGCATGATATAGGTAGTAGTGATACACTGATAATTTTAGATTTTTTGACTTAAATCTTTACAAATTTGCCTTGGTATGTACAAAATACCTACCTACATACATGATATAACTAGTAGCGAAACAGTGATTAAATATCTTACCTAAGAAAAAAAAACATAATAGCAAGAACTTTGAATAATTGTTTTTAAAACCTATTCATATATAGGTACGGCGTTATTGGCCGAATAGGTAGGTACCTATCTTGATTTCCCAAAACTATGTTCATTTTCTCAACACTAGGTTTAAAACTATTCAGGTTATACCAACATACTACCAGAAAAACAAATATTAAACCGCAACAAACTCTATTCTATTTGGTACCAAATCTCCATCATCATCATCATCATCAGCCCATAGACGTCCACTACTGGACATAGGCCTCCAAACCTCACCAACAGTCCTGCGCTGTCTGCCTTCAACAAATCTCCATAAATTTACAAAAAATACATTTCCCAGAATCGAACCTGTGATATACCCAGTGTGTCGCGTGCCACATATTGTCACAATGTGTTTAAAAGATACGATCATGGTGTTATACGGAAATGTGGTAAGAGCAGCTGTTGAAACACAACTTAAATATCATATTATGTAACAATAACTAATAAGATGAACCAGAGTTTGTAGTAGGGTTTCCTCGTAGGCAGACGAGTTGACGGTCCACCTGGTCGTAAGCGGTTACTGTCGCTCATGGACCTCTGCATTGCCAGAAGACAGTGCGCGGCTGCTACCTACGGCCTACCCTTAAGGACTCTCTTCAATCCTCATTTGAAGAAGTCCAAATCAAAGATAATATCTAATACATACTAGCTGATTCGCGCAACGTGTGCGTCATAAAAATAAAATATAGCCTATAGCCTTCCTCGATGAATGGACTATCCAACAATGAAAGAATTTTTCAAATCGGACCTGTAGTTCCTAAGATTAACGATAAACAAAACATACCTACTTGTCAGCTTTAAAATCTTACCTGCCTACTATATTAAAAGTAATAATCTGAAATAAATCTTGACTTTTTCTAAAAGTAATTTACATAAAAATGTTATTTACAAGAAAGTAAGTAATATACATAAGTAGGTAATACCAATGAATAAAGCGCGCTTTAAAAATGAGATTTATATTAGACAAAATTCTATATTAAAGTAAATATACCTAATAGTTGATAGCATTTCTTATCATTTTTTTAAATTAATAAGAACAATGAATTCACCTCGGCTACCTACAATAACAATCAATTTCTGCAATAAAATTAGCAATAAAACCTAAAAAAAAAAAGTAAAATTATTGAAGTAGCCGAAACTCAGATTTAACAACTGTAATAAAAGTACATTTTTTGTACAACTCTCGTAATTTATTACTATAATCCTCAAATTTATTGCGGTTTCCAAAACAATACTTTAGTGTTTAGAATTATTATATTGGTGCTTGTCGGGTTTTGGCTAAATGAAATGAAATGAAATGAAATGAAATGAAATGAAATGAAATGAAATGAAATGAAATGAAATGAAATGAAATGAAATGAAATGAAATGAAATGAAATGAAATGAAATGAAATGAAATGAAATGAAATGAAATGAAATGAAATGAAATGAAATGAAATGAAATGAAATGAAATGAAATGAAATGAAATGAAATGAAATGAAATGAAATGAAATGAAATGAAATGAAATGAAATGAAATGAAATGAAATTATTTATTCTCAACGTTAATGAAATTATCATGCTTGTTGATGTCAAAAGGCTACCACCAGTTCGGAAAAAGAAAAAGCCACTGTCCTGAGAAGAACTGGCAAGAAACTCAGCGGGCATGTCTTTTTTGTATTATTTTTCTGTTTTTTTTAATCTTTTCAACTCAATATTACAATTTTTTGTTACATATTTGACCTAAAAACGAAAGCTTCATTCCCACTTAGTGCAGTCCTCTAGAAAATCACTAATTGTATAATAAGCTTTACTGCACAAACGATTTTTCACAACTTTTTTAAATGTATGCGTATTAAGACTTTGAACGTTAAGTGGAATCTTGTTGTAAAGGCATATCGACAAACTCACAAATGATTTATTGATTTTGCGTAAACGAGTTGCTGGTAAAGCAAGCTTGTGTTTGTTCCGGGTATTAAAGTTGTGCAAGTCTGAAACTTTGGGGAAATCATCAATATTTTTCCTTACAAACATTACGTTCTCTAAAATGTATTGGGATGCAAACGTTAGAATATTTATTTCTTTAAACTTGTCCCTCAAGGATTCTCTTGGGTGCATATTATAGATTGCTCGAATGGCTCTTTTCTGTAGAACAAAAATCATTTGAACGTCGGCAGCATTACCCCATAATAAAATACCATAGGACATTACACTATGAAAATAACTAAAATAAACTAAACGAGCTGTATTTTCATTTGTATATAATCTTATTTTTTTAACCGCGTATGCTGCTGAGCTAAGCCTACTAGCCAACTTACATATGTGAGGGCCCCACTGCAATTTGGAATCTACTGTTATACCAAGAAAAACTGTAGACTCAACAAGCTCCAATGCCTCCCCACTCACCATAACATTACTTTCGACCTGTTTTACATTTGGCAAGGTGAATTTAATACATTTAGTTTTCTTACTGTTCAACAAAAGATTATTGACGCTAAACCAGTTTAGTATGCGGGAGATAGCATTATTCACGTCGTCATAGTCATTCATCTGACGTTTGATTTTGAAAAGTAAGGATGTATCATCAGCAAATAATACTATCTCATGCCGGCATTCCACAAAACTAGGTAAGTCGTTTATATAAACAAGAAACAAGAAAGGACCCAGAATAGATCCCTGAGGAACTCCCATTTTTAAAGGTACGCCAAAAGACCGCTTTCCTTTAACATCAACTTTCTGTATTCTTCCGGATAAATATGAGTCAATAAGATCTAACGAAGAATCCCTAATTCCATAATGGCGTAGTTTCCTTAATAATGTGTCGTGATCAACGCAATCAAAAGCCTTAGATAAATCGCAAAAGACTCCAAGAGCATCATGCGACTCTTCCCAAGCCTCAAAAATATGTCTTATTAAATTTGTACCTGCGCCTATAGTAGAACGACCCCTAGTAAAACCGTGTTGTTTACTGTGTAGCAGGTTATTTAAATTGAAATGATTAAGTAGCTGTTCTAAGATCACTTTTTCAAAAATTTTACTTAACGAAGGTAGTACTGAAATTGGTCTAAAGTTGGAGGGATCCGAGGTACTACCGGATTTAAATAATGGTATCACTTTACTATATTTCATTAGATCAGGAAACACACCCAATTTTATACAATCATTAAATATTGTTGCAAGGTATGGTGCAATTACATCAATAATAGGTTTTATTACTTTCACCGATATTCCCCAAAGATCAGGAGTTTTTTTAACATTAATTTGTTTAAAATTTCTCATTATGTCCATAGCACTAACATTTCTAAATTGAAAACTAACTCCACATTTATTAACATGTTCTTTTAATAACGATTCAGCAACAGTGGGAGAAGAAATAAGAGACTTTGTAGTGGAAACTGGAATATCTGCAAAATAATTTTCGAATATATTAGCAATTTCTTGTTGCGTGTTTATTATTTTATCATTAATTTTTAACGCAAATTTAGTATCAACGTTTCTTACATTTCCTGTTTCCCGATTAATTATATTCCAAGTCATTTGTCATAAAGATAAGGTGACCAATTAAGCCAGTCTTACCTACGTTTTAAATGCAAAGGTATCCTTACTTACTATGTATACAGCCTAGTATTTAGTTAATTAAATTTTTTTCTTGCTCTTTTTCTCGCGTATTTATGAGCCATTGAGTGCTTTTACAGTTTACTAGACAATCTGAACCGTTTATCATCGAAATATTAATATAACATGATTCAAATCGTGTCTAAAATCAATAATCGCTAAAAGCTGGTGACGCTAGCCGTCAAGCAACTAAACTTCTATTTAAGAGAATAAACTGCGATGTTTAAAAATGGAACGATATTTACTTTTTAAAATCATAAGTGTCCTAGCTACCTAGTCAATGTTAAGATTAATACGAGTGCCAATTTTCGAGAATTAAAATTATTGTCAACGCGATTCATTCATATTCAATTTCGACATGAGGTTTGGGGCGTATATCCTACTAAGTTAGTGTTTATTGGCTGATGATGACAAAAATACCTAATATTATAATCCAAGTCAATCATCAAATTTCGCAAAGGAGATCCATTGCATCATTAAACACGTATTTTAAATAGAAATAAAAAAACAATTTGTTATAAATATCAATTTATTATATGACTTGAAACGTATAAAATCGTTTGACAATTGCACTTATTTAATATCTATAACTTTACACTTTATACAGCACTTTTTATCATAAAATTGTTATTAAGTGCACTAGAAATCTTTCATACATCATTAATTCTAGTCGTTTATATTACTCACTTACAAATATTTTTTATATCTAAATCTCATTACAATAATCTGCTGTCGTATCTCGGACTACTTATATCTTACAATTTTCAATACAAAAATGGTTTTATTTTACAATACCAAATTTTGAGAGGTTAATTTCAAAATTCAAGTTGAGAAAAGCAATTTAGAGTTCAAGATACAATGTAGCAAACAGCACATTATGATTGACTACACCTACAAACTAAACATAACACATTTGGCATATAAATTCACAGAAATCATTTGATATCAACGTGGACGCGTCTGTATGCAGTTGCTGCACAAATCCGACACCAATCTCGACTTTAGTTCCGCCATTTTCTTCTTCAAATAAGTCACTTGAAACGCTAAACGAACTTCTCTCATCTTCCTCCGATCTCTGCTCTGTTTTGCCGCGAAGTTATTCCTCTCCCGCTGTTTTCTGTAAGTGTCATCAGCAGCTTGATTCGTCTGCACAGCTCTTCTCATCCGAGGATTATTTCCTAACAAGCTTCCACCGTTCTTCTCCGCCATAGCTCTAAATGCATCCCTTTCAAACTCTTGATACTCATAATCGTCCGACAGTGAATCTATGTCGTAAAACTCTGGTGATCCTGGCGGCGGAGACCTCGTGTTTCCAACTGACGGTGGTGGATATTGAGTCCAGGAACCCGTAGATTCTGGAGATATAGATGGAACAGCGTGCACAGGCCGAGGTGGAGAGTAATTCACAAAATACGGCTGGTAGTCTTGATAGATGTATCCACTTGCAGGCGGCGATGAATTAGTCACTGGTAAATCCGGAGATATCCTTTCTGCTTTGACTCCATTTTTACTCAAGTCTAAAGCCGATTCTTGGGCATACGGCGTCCAGAGAGCCATATTGACCACTTGTCAACGCGGAAACGGAATGAGCAATGAAGCCCCCGTATTTTTGCGAAGGGTTTATTGTCCCTCGCTGGGAAAGGGTTGGGCTACCTGCACTCGATTCTAACGGACTGCGAATATTGCAATGATTTATGACATTTACTTCCTAGAATATTTTTAGATGAACTGTTGCGAGTTGTGATAGTTCAATTCGTTTTATATTGGAGAAGTATGATCGGTAATGAGGCTGTTTTTGGTTTTGACATCAATTGTTGAAGTATGTGGGCTTAGCTTTTGTATGAGGATTAACTAATGATCATGGACCTAATTAAAAGGTGCAACAACATCAATATTACCTATAAACTAATTGTTTTATTGACAAACAAGAACAATATTATTTCACCAACGTTTTGTATAATCGAACCTTCTGCGTGTAAAAAAAAGTTATTAGGTTCTACTATATTCAATTATCATAGGAAACACTATCTCTAAAAATACAACATATTCTATAATTCTAACCTATAATAATGTTATCAATAAACATATTTTCCTATAAAACAGTTACATACAATGACATACATACACCCTTGTCCTTAACGGGTATTCACAGTACATAACGGTGTAGACACATATCAAATTACGATGCACCCTTTTACAGCTGCCGGACCATAGACAAGTTATTTCAACTCTTATTGTAAAGATTTTAAAGTCTATATTTATTTGATGATGGTGGAGGCGTTAAGTTGTCATGATAATCCCTTCATTCCCTTCCGCGTATGGGACTGCATGCAATTTAGAAAGGTTTGTAAGGCTTAGAAAGGACAGTTTTTCTAATTGTGTTGGGTTTTTGTGAGTAATGTAATGTCTATGGATATTGGCTTTTCTAGATTAATGTTTGGCTTATGCACAAGTCCTTAGTGTCCGCCAGTTGTACATATTTAAGGCAGTTACAAATTATCACCGACTGTCTCTCAATAGTTTGTCAAAGAGTAAACAATCTTCGCGGTGTTACATTCCTGTCATTCCACAAACAAAAACAGCTTTTGCTCGACGTTTTAGTAATTTTGCCTATCCTATTATATATCAGTGAGTTCTTTCCAAATGCAGTCTTAACATTTTCACATCTCATTATAAGGTAAAGGAAACTGTTCGTAGATGGCTTCTTACATTGGACTATTACAATACAGACTGTGTGTTGGTTCAGGTATAATAATACGTCCTTATCCTATCATGCACCTGATTTTAATTTGTTATTTAATTTTTAGTTTTTTTCTTTGTGTAGTTTTTTAGTTTCTGTTTTTTACTATGTCTCTAATAATGATTCCATAATGTTTCGTGTTAATCAAGTTTCGGTCTCCCGCGATACAGGCCTGTCCTAGTGCTGGGACCATTGCTAAACATATATATTTTGTAAACCTTTTCTTTTTAATAAATAATTTTGTATTTGTATACATTTGAGAAACTCAACAACAACAAGTAGGTAGAAGTCCTTTGTGTTTAATCTTACAAACTATTATAAAATTTTATGTAAACAATATTAGTAGTTATAATTAAATAACACCTAATTAGCAATTCACGAATATACATTTCGTTAGCGTATTTTTATTTTGAAAATAGATGAGAGGAAGGCCGAAAAAAAGGTGGTCTAATTATGTGAAGGAGATATGATGGTTTGTGGTACGACAGATGATGTAGGTATGTAGAGAGAAAGGAGTGGAGAGAAGGCATATTGCGCTGACCCCATCTAAATGGGATAAGGAAATATCGATAGAAAATATTATGAAAATTTTCGTCTCATGACAAAATATAAAAATTAAATAGAAAGTAAAAACATAGGTAATTGCGCTGACCCTATTTGAATAAGATAAAGTTGAACTCAAGAAACAAGATTCTCGGGTATTTGGAACAAACCATGTAGATACCTATCTAAACAAACCATACCTAAATGAAGAGGCTTTATGTCAGCATTAATATCCTGTATTCATTTATTTACACTTATTTTTTACATTATATTTTAAAAAAAATTAACAACAAAGGAATAAAATTTAAAAATACAATATAAAAAACAGAGGCCCACTGAAGACGAGGTCTACGACCCAAGCCATCAGTGGTCAGGGCTCAAAAGAGAGGAACCTCCTCACAATACGTGTCGTGTCAAGAACGACCGCCTTCTGAATCAAGCCCTTTACCCAGCTGGGGAGCGAAAGCTTCTCAAGATGACGGTCGAAGCTTTTCGCTATTAGACCGTGCACAGATACAACGATCGGAACAATGATGGTCGATTCAACACGCCACATGTCGGTCACCTCGTGGGCCAAGTCCAAATATTTTAGCTGTTTTTCTTTTTCTGCCTTCACAGGGTTCTCGTCATGTGGAATGGTGACATCGATCAGCACTGCCCGATGCGCGTCCCGATCTATTATCACTATGTCAGGCTTATTGGCAACAATAGTCCTGTCAGTGATAATAGATCGGTCCCAGTAGAGCGTTACATGACCATTATCAAGAACCGGCTGAGGCCAATACTGGTAATAAGGTACAGCGGCTTCAACAAGGTCGTATTTCAGAGCAAGTTGTTGGTGGATAATCTTAGCTACCTGGTTATGCCTGTGCAAGTACTCGCCGTTAGCAAGACGAGAACAACCGGAAACGATATGTCTAATAGACTCTCCCGGACGGTGACATGCCCGACAAATGTCGACCGTCCCATCCTTTATAATATATTTACGGTAGTTGTTCGTCATGATAACTTCGTCCATAATTGCAAAGACAAAACCTTCAGTCTCTCCGAAGAGGTTACTGTACCGTAGCCAAGATACAGAGGCTAATTGATCTACATCGGGGCTCATAAGGGCCCGGTAGAACCGTCCGTGTAGTTCCTTGCTCTTCCATACGTCCGTGCGATCCGTCACACTCATTACCTTTAGCGTCCGCCAATTCTCGTTCGCTAAGGACAGCGGAGTGAGTCCCTTATCAACTGCTGCTACATTACGGTACATACCCACGCTTACCTTAAGGAAATATTCCCGAAGGTTGTTTACCTCTCGGTTGTGTAGGTCCTTGACATTTAACATGCCATGCATTAATATTATTATTAAGTAAATGGAATTAATTACAAATAACCCTTTTGAAAAGTAAAGTATAGATCGTAGACTCTCCACAGAGCGCGTGCCAAATGTTTTTATAGTCTCAAAAATAAACGGATCGCTGTAAAACCGTGAGAAACTTATATTCTGTTAAATCTCATTAATAATGTTATTTCGTATGCTGTCCTTTAGCCGATAAAATTATTTGAAAAGCTGTTCTCGTACCAAAATAAGAGTAAATGGAGAGAGATACCATATTATAATTGCGCCGACCTCATTCGAATAGAATAAGAGAAGATGATTTGAAAACCCGTTTTTGAATTCTATAAGCTGATTTGCAAGATTCACTGTGGGTACGGTGGACTTATGGCCAAAGGGAGATCTCCGACCGGGCGAGGTAGTGTATGCCCGGTCAGGCCGAAGCCCACTGTAGTAGATTTTCAGATGCCGTATATATGCGAAGATTTCTGCAAATGTCGTAACCGCGATCCCGGATCTCGCGCGTTATTATTGGTCTCCACATTCACGAACTAATAAAATAGGAAAAGAAGATTTTTTTTTAAATACCTAAACTAATTTGTAGCAAAGTTTTAAGTTAAAAATCATCACATTATGAACGAACTTACCTAATTGATGTAAAGTGTCTACATTGTCGCTCACGGACCTCTGCAATAGGTAGGCGCATGATGTCATTGTCTTACGCGATATTTTACTACGGATATAAATTATCGGAGTAGCGTTAAGCACACCTCGAAGTCCTCGTAAAACGTCCCTTAAAATTTCAAAGAACAGTAGGTATTACGAAAGAATGCATTTGAATGGGCTAAGGATTAAAAAGGTAGTCTGTACGTGGGACAGTGAAATGATGAATAGATAATCTCGCCACTGTTGCATAATGCGGACCACCGAGATGGATTTCTCTTATGGTAATAATGGAAATGCAAGATTCTTGTGACAAAAACTAGAATAATGGAATTTTACATTTGAGTAGCTTTAGTTTCTTTTCTAACAAAACATTGTTCAACAAGGTTCAACATGACAATTAAATGTTAATCCTGTTGTGTCCCTTAACAATCTTAAAAAAAAAATATGATAGGTATCTATCTACGAAACTTGTTTTATAAATTCATATATTGTCTATCGGCTCTGATCGTATGGTAAGCTATCCCGTATGATAGCTTACCATACGATCAGAGCCGATAGACGAGAGTTGGCAGTTTAGCTTGAGTTTTTACACCTAGCGCCATCTATTGTTGAGTAGCGACAATGTAAACGAATTTAAATTAACATTGTAAAATTATTTGCAATCCAGTAATTTATGAAGCAGTGTATTTCTAAAAGAATTTAATGTTATCTTTTTTAAAAATAATATTACTAATTAATTAATCATAGTTAAGGAAAGAGGAAAGAAACTTCCTGAGTTACTGTCGAAATGACAGATTGTCTCTAGTCAGCCATTTTGGATTTTGATAAATAGACGAGCCTCTGAAAAACAAGCTCATGTTTTCCAATCTACCTGCATATAATTATTAAAACATCACCCAAAAACCGTTCCCCGTTAACTGTAGAAAATTCGTATTGCGTTCTCCATGTTAAAATTCGCTCCAGAGTGGAAGAATACGGTCGGAACGATCAGCTGTCACCCGCCACTGACGTGTAGAATACAAACAAATCTTTATATTGGAGTGCTATGGTGTTTTCGCGATGAACGGCGCGTTTTATGAGCAGCTGGGGGGTGTCGCCGGGGTGTTTGAGCAATGGGGTACCTGCGAGAAGACCGTGACGGCCTGTGTTTTAGCCAGACGAGTGCCTTGGCCTGGTCTGAGATTGGTGCAGAGGGCTGTGGAAGCCGCCCTGAGGAATCATGTGGAGGACGAGCGTCTGCAAAGAGACGCTAATGACGAGGTTCTGTTGGCGAACCTACTCACGCCGAGAGGAGATGACGACGATGATGACGGTCAGTATAAAACAATTTTTTTTTTTCGAAGCGTATGTACTTTCCTATTAGATTTTACGCGCGATTGAGTTTTCAATTTGTTAGGTTTATTCAAATTTTAAAAAGTAAGTAGTTAAAGAGCCTGTATTAGGTTGTAAGTGGTTATCAACAGTTTCGTCTACCTAAAGAGTAATAAAAAACCATTTTTTTTACTTTATGATATACAAACAACTTTACAGCCTACCTGATGGTAAGTGTGACATTGAGTGAGACTTGAGGACCTCTGTAATGAAACCCATTACTGCTTACTGCTGGCCTCGGGTCTCCTCAGTAGAAGAACCAGGCATAGTCCACACTGCTTGTCCAATACGGATTGGGTACTTCACATCCTTTTTACAGTACACAGATTTACTCATAATTTTCTCGTTTACCTTTTTTTAGCCAGTGGTGTTGTGATAAATTGTACATAAATCTTTTGCAAATTAAAATTTAGATGGTACATCCTACCTCATGGTTTCACATTTGTTCATGAACCACTGCAATGCAAACACAAGCAAGCTTACCCACTAATACGAGCCAAAATAAAGTAAAATTTAATTTCTTTTCCTTTTCACAGGAGGTGATAGACTTCACCAACTACTGACACTCCTGCCTCTATTAAACACTGACAATGAGCGTGCTAAAGATATCTATGTGAATGCGATGCCGGTGTTAGTGCAGCGCTGTGTGGACTCTCCGCGGAGGACCTCGGTGGCTCCAGAACTGTGCCGACAGCTGTTGTCTTATATGCTGGTTCATCCGGCATTGACGCATCATGATCAGAGGTATTTATTGTTATAATTATAATTTGCATTCTGTTAATGTGTATTTTGAAAATAAAAAGTAACTGAAATCTTTAGCTTTTGCTTGTTTTTGAGAATTATTTAAATTATTAATTTAAATGATAAATTTTATTGATCTTTTGGTCTCAGTAGTATACTAATCTAAATTATGTTGTTAACCAGCTTTAGCACAATAAAAACAATTGTAGAAAACAAAACAAATTAAACGCTAAATTATGAATCTCAAATCAGTTTTTTGAACATAAAATTAAATGATAATTTCAGTCCATATCTACATATCTATCTCTTCTATATATCTGTCTATATTTCATTTCAATGAAAATCAGCACCCAGAATCAGTTTAGACATACAGTCTGCTGATCATAATTCACCTCTAAACCAGACTCCACTTCCTAAGCAAGTTTTGATATCCACAGGACACTGACACAATGGCTAAGGTACCTAGAGAACCACATGTCAGGCAACAGAAATACAGAGAGCGTGTGGCAACAACGAATAGACCCCTGTCTTCTCTCAGACTCAAATATATGGAGCACAAACAACTCCTTCAGAAGAACTATAGGCAAAAATGTAGAGTTCAGATGCATACTCGACCCTTTAGATCAATTCAGTACAGATTTACTACAAGAATCATTCTCTAAAAACGGCCGAGACGTAGATTTGAGTTTAGAAGGTGACAAATTACTTTTTGACGCGGCGATAGCGCAACCCAAGTCGCAAAGATCGAATAGCCTGACTCCACCTTCGACGAATTTCCTCCAGATGTCGTCATCGGCAGAAAACCTGAGTGACGAACCATTTGTACAGAAACCCAGGAGTTTTTCACTCTCTAGCGAACACAGTTTAAGTCAAATCAGGCCTATTAGTATAATGTACGGTACGACGGGCAGTGAAACCCGGTTAGATGATCTTAGGTCGAATAACTTCACGGAACACCCGGGAATGTCGACGGTGGCGCAGTGGTTGAAAAGTCTGAGGTTACACAAATATGTGTGGCTGTTTACTAATATAACGTATGAGCAGATGATGGCGATGGATGAGAAGTACTTGGAGAAATTAGGTAAGTTGAGCTTATAATATTAATGACTAGCTATTGTCCGCGACTTTGTTCGCGAGGACTTCAGGTTCGTCCCGTCTAGATTATTATCAAAAATTGTAGCCTATGTGTTATTCTGATGTAAAAGCTATATTGTGGTAAAGTTTCATTCAAATCCATTCAGTAGTTTTTACGTGAAAGAGTAACAAACATACATTCATACATCCATACTTACAAACTTTCGCCTTCATAATAGTATTTTGATAATTAGCGAAAACGTTGAAAGGAAACCTGCATATTGTATTAGGTTTTAAAAACACTTCAGTTTTGTAAATTCCTGAAATATGTAATTTATACTTTATTAAATAGTTTCTATAATTTATTATTTCACATTCCAGGGGTAACCAAAGGCGCAAGACACAAACTTCTCCTATCAATAAAGAAGTTGAGCGAGCGAGCGTCGGTAATGGAGAGTATAGAAACGGAACTACAGAGTAACCCTTGCACTGCGGCCGTGGGGCGCGCGCTCGAGAGACTGCGAGGGGTGCTGCTCAGTCCCATGCCGCCCTCCACCGACCTGCCCGCCTCTATAGTGAGAGCCTTGCAACTGGGTAAGTGTACAGAGCTGCAGTAACCCAGATTTAACAGAAAGGCATATATTTACAACAGTTTTTTTCATAAAAACATGCACTTGAAATACATGTTATTCCTCGTACACGACACTAATCTCTATTACTAAACGGGTTCTTACCATGATTATTTTTAATTGAGAGGTGGATTTAGTAATAATGTAAGTGATGTAGATAACAGCGAGTGTTTAAAGAAAAAAAAAAATTGACACTAATCTCACTACAGGGTGCCTAAAAGAATTATCCATCATTTACAGAACACCCTGTATATAAAAACCTTATTGTTTCAGCATCAAAATGTCTGAACAACTCATCGAGTAGTAACCATCGTCTGTCAGTACCGAGCAGCGATGATGACCACGAACCACCGGTGGACCCCATGTCGTTGCATTGTTGGCTTGTTGAAAAGGTAATTAATGGTTTATCAAAACATAGAATTAAATTATTTTTCACAACACCACTGGCTAAAAAGGAGAAGAAAAACATCGTGAGGAAACCTGCATATCGGAAAAGTGTTCTAAAAAACCTTTGCATCAGGCAAGCGTGATGGATAATCCTTCTTCTGAGGAGACCTGAGCCCAGCAGTGGGCAGTAATGGGTTGGTACAGTTTATATCTAAAGGTAATCTCAAGCGGTCGGTGTGTCACCCTTCTCTGGAATACGCCAGTTAGGGCATATATTCCCGGTGAATAGGCATGACGAAAGATTTTGAAATCCTCTTCCATATTGCATCACCTATATTTAGTTAACATTGCTACTAAACTAAACTAGAATTCAAGACATTTTCGAATTCAAGTTCAAATAGTGGCAACAATATATGTTTTAATTTGTACTGATTCCTTTAATAAAAAAATGAGTTGTTATAGTATAGTTGATGTGTTTCCAGGCGCTACACCACGAGTCGTTCTCCAGCGGCTCGCTGCAGGACGGCCTCAAGCGGCTGCGACACCGCCTACCGCCGCGACAGTTCTACAGGCACGTCGGCGACATGCCGCACAGACATAGGCACGCCAAGCCCAGGTATGTAACTAGTATATGCACTCAGCGTCCCAACCCAACACGGGGTTATGAAGGACGGCACGACGCGTTACGCACTACGGCGGACTAACCCTGGTTGGGTCAGTACCAGCGCGGTCTTCCATCCCTCAGTGGATAGTATATGCTAACGATGTAACGAACATTCGCATTGATAGCCCAAACACGATAGGTCTCCGAACCATTCGTTTTCAAGATATTTTGCGGGGGATTATAATTATCTAGTGAGAAGCTGTCTTGTCAATCTAAACCTTGAAACAAAAAGCTCATGGACAACCGTCAAGTTGTGGGTTTTCGATTTTCCTTTGCGAACCACTAACCACCAGTTTACACGTGTGGACATTTATAAATTTCAACAACAAGTGAGAAGGTTTAGGTTTGAAACAGGTCAGCATATTTACCGTTTACAATAAGTATGAAACTTTTAAAAATATTTCAGATGGCGAATGCCCCCTCACAACAGCTACCAAAAGCCGCAGAAACGCGTTTGGAGCTGTAAACCACAAGCGGGAGCCACGCCCCCCAACCCGAGACCCAAATCCAACTCGTACCCCCCATATGTGGGGGCCATACCCCCCATATTACCACAACCACCTCCCACTCCCAACGACGAATACTCCAGTCTTGACGCTTTATGCCTACAAATGACTGAACAGGCCATAAACTAATAGAATGTTTGACTGCATTATCGATTCCGTAATATCGATTATTTTATTGAAAATCGATTTTTAGTGCAGTATCGATATTTACCTGTCGATGATTAGTTTGTATAGGTTGTGGTCGGTGTTCGATTGTTTTTGTGACTTTGTCGATGAAAGATCTCGTTGCACATCACTATTGATATTTTTTTTGTTTTAATTTTAACTCGACTTATGACGGTATTCTAAATGAATTATACATCGAAAAGTATATTATATAAAGTGTTGATATTTCCAGTGGAAAGTACAATGAATTTTATTTTTCAAATTGTAATCGTATTTTGACACATGACCGGTATCGATATTAAATTGATGTTTAAATATCGATTATTTGTAGATTATGAATTGACGTCATGTCGATAAAGTTTTTATAATGTAATGATTTTTTTATTGTTAATTTTAATATGACTTAATTTTGGTGTTATGTGTATTTTGGTGTTTTTTTTTTTATAATTTCTAGATAATTATGACTGGGTATGCGCCGGGCAGTGCCCTATATATTAATAATCTTAATTAAAATAATATATTCAAGTTAACTCGTCTCTGTTGCTAGTATAAGTTAGATAAATAAATATTGTTTTTTTTAATGCATTTTATAGTCACAATTTTTTAAAACATAGATTAAATACATCGATTAATAGTTAAATTTATTCTGGTGCTAATTTTTTTAATGCATTGATATCCAATACCATTATGCCATTCATATTTTATAACAAGTTATTAGTTTAAATTTTTTAATGTTAATTTTATTACGATGCAAAGGGATGTTTTTTTTAACGGCCTAATATGTAACATTGTTTTGTTAATTTATTTTGGTGTCTAAAGTACCTTTATTGAGAAAGAATTAAGTGCATAATATCATAAAGTTTATATGATATTTCTGATATAATAAAGGTGAAGATTTCAATTTATATATTAAAGAAATGTTTTTTTTTTTGTTGGGTCTTAAAACTTATTTGTAAAGAATACGCTGAATTGTAAATAAATCACAGAAAATAATATAAAATTATATTCATATTATATTTCGTTATATTTCCATAATTATGTTGAATAGAATAAAAAAAATCTATGTAGGAAATGGGAATGTAAAATATTCATTTTTTAAGAAATACTGTGTCAATTCCTATTTAATTATACAATAGATACATGTTATATTTTAAGAATTATTTGAAATTATTACAATTTACATGAAAATATTTATTTTTGACTGGATCAATGACCTATGATTTACATGTGCAATTTTTTTTTTATTTTACTATTTTATCAATGTATAAAATTTACAAAATATCTGTTATATTTCTTGTTTTACATAAAATAATGTTTTATATGTATCAGTTGACCTCAAAATATTGTTTTTGTTAAAAATAAAAAATTAACAATAATTTTTGTCACATACTTTTAGTTATTAGTATTTTTAATTTACTATTTTTGTATAGTGTTACCAACTTTATTAATATTCTTAATTTTAAAACGAAAAACTCTACCTGTCATAGATAATAGAATTTCTCTTTCCATAGACAAAAAGTATGTGACAAAAAAATATAAACTTTCAATTAAGAAGAGCTTATTTCAGCAATAATATGTTCAATACGATGTTCTCTGGAGCTTGGTTCTTAGTGGCCTCGAGGTGCGGGTCGAGTGTTCATTGGCGATTATATTAAATACGTATAGCATTTTTATGGGCATTTTATTTTCAACCTTACACTGAAACATATTTTTTACAAAAATGAAAACTACTTATTTTAAGAATAATTTTTTTTTAAATAAAATCCCCTTGATGTCTGGTCTGCCATAATCAAATCCGGATTCTATTATTTATACAAAAAAGAATTGGTACTACTAGGTTGCTAGGTCGTTGGAATTACAGGATAGGACTAACAGCAAATGAATTAAAAACAATACATTGGTACAAATTATGGCATGTTTATTAACTACATCAATTGTTTACACAATATGATATAAATCACAGTAACTTCTCTTTATGAGTCCCGATCATATGTCTAGCTAAATCATTCTTCCTATAGAAACCTCTAGAACATCTTTCACATGGAAACGGAATGTCTGTACTATGTACTTTGGCAGTGTGGAAGTTTAACATCGGCTTAGAAGGAAAGGCCATCTCACATCCTACCACTAAACACTTGTATTTAGATGTCTGTTTATGCTTGAAATTCACATGATGTGTTAAAGCTTTCAGCTGAGAAAAACTGCTTGTACACAGTTCACATTTCAGTGGTCTCAACCCGGTGTGTTTCCAATTATGTGCTTCTAAGTTAGACACATATTTTGAGCAAGTATCGCAATAACCAGACTTCTCTGAATGCTGTCTGTCTATATGACTCTTCAAGCCTCCTTTCAAATTAAATGATTTTCCACAGTAATTGCAAACAAATTGTTTTGGCTCTGAATGATTACGAATATGTTTAAGGATATTGTTTTTATATTTAAAGGCCATGTTGCAGATTGGGCATGAGAACTTCTTTTCTGTTGTGTGAACTAAAGCATGGTTTCTCAATCCATCTTTAGTTTTGAATGCTTTGTTACAGATTTTACAGGAATAAGACTTTTCATTTGCATGCCTTAACCTATGCCTGTACAGTGAAGTGGCTTGAGTAAAACTCTTCCCACATACATTACAAGTGTATGGGGTCTCTCCAGTATGAGTTCTTAGGTGAGTCTGCACGTCTCTCTTAGAAAAGAATGCTTTGCCGCAGTTTTCACAGACAAACTGTCTTTCCCTCTTTGGATCATGTTTTCTGGCCATATGCCTCCTGAGATTGCCAGCATCTTTGTATTTACAGTTACAAACTGTACATGAGAAGGTTTTCTCATCGCTGTGAACTCTCATGTGGATAGTTAAAGTGGATGAGTTTATACATACTCTGCCGCATATGTGACATTTGCAGCTTGTGTCTTGGAGGTTTTTATGCTTGGTGCGTTTGGTGTAACGCCTTTTTTTACGCACTTGATGTTCAGACTCGTGGTATTCGTCTTTAATTTCTACGTCGAACTGTTCTGATGAGAATACTTCCTCATCCCAATGGGTATCTTCAGCTTCTGATTTTATTTCAATCTTGGTGTCGTCAAGTTGTGCATTTTCAATTATTTGCAATCGTAATTTTTTGTCAGCCACCTCGCATTTTAACACAAAATAATAACAAGCGTTTAGTTCTTTTTCGCACACTTCACAAATATTTGTCGGTAAACCATCGTCAGGTTTTATTTGAAGATTTGAGCAGCAATACATTATTTTTGAGCTTAAATTAATTTGTTGTTGGTTGGAAAATATATCAGTTTTTGCGGTGTTTTCACAACACAGTCTGCAAATTGATTTTACCATTTTTAAACAACAATAATAATTGAAATATTGTCTCTTAATTTACTTCCTTTTTTCTTTTTAATTATTGATTTTCGCAAAATCTAGAAACTTTTATTATTTTAAAGGAAAACATATTTTTTAAACCACATATTTGACTTTTAATACCTAGACGAATGACGAAAAATTTCTTGAAAAAAAGCTGAATAATTCAAAACTGTAGTCACCTGCTGTCATAATATAGAAAAAAAAAGACAGAGTTGCCGCATAAAGAATTTGATTCCTCAGACTTCGTTCAGAACAGCACGAATAAAATGAAATGGTAGGCATAAAATAAAATGTAGTTCAAAATCTACATTTTTGGTTGAATTTATTATAAAAGAATATATCGTATTATACGAATGATGAAAATGATAATTTACGTAATGATTATTTTTTGTAATTTTTAATAAGTATTTTTATGTTAATCGGTCGGATAATAATTAACAAACAATGGAAAACAAAACGATAAAAAGTGGTCTATGCAATAAATTTAAGAAATGCTACTTGAATTGCTACTTCAAGGCAAAAGCAGCACGATCTGGCCACATAAACAGCTGATTACAGTCATTTTTCACAGAACGAAACTCACACAATCCCAAAATTGAAAACTGACGACAACAGCATAAACACACACCCAACCAACCTCTCAATTGACACACTCACTAACACAGCAAACACACAAACGGAAAACACAGACTAGAGACGTAGAATAGTTTCTACACGTAGTAACAATACCAGCAGGGGAAGCAGATTTTCTGCAAAAAAGCCGAGAACGCAAGCCGTAGAAAAATACGACATAGAAAAATCTCACATTTTTCGCGCCACGGAACGCCGGAACACCGACAATAGTTTGTAAAAGTAATATGCAGAATTTATTATGCTCATTTATTTTCCTTTTAAACAAAAAAATACGAATTTTAAATCATGAAACTGTGCTCGTAAAATAATACAAAGCATAAATCGGTTTCACGTATGGCCAAAGATGTTTCACATCAAAAAGATTAGTTACAGTAATTGGAATGATAGATATAATTCTAAATTTAAAATTTGAACTTTACTACTTTTGAACTTTGTCACATGGGTGTGATTTTCAGTAATTTCACAATTACCGGATGTTCCTATATACGACAAGCCTGAACAGATTATTTAGTTTTGGAAACAATTTGCTACTATTTTGTGTGACCTATTAATTCGTCAAATCTATAACTAGATTATTGAAAGCGTTATGATTTTACATCCTTTTAATCTGTATCTTAGGATCAAATTATTAATATTAAATTTCAGCAACATAAAATTTATAATTTTATTATTACTCGAGGAAATACTTCTGTATTGTATGATTCAATACTACAGCCTTTCACCGTTGAAAAAAAAGGATTGACATATTATGAAAATGTCAATGTCAAAAATTCGTCAACACTGGTCAGCACAGAAAATACGAAAATAAATAAAAGGAAAGCAAAATATTGTACAGAACACGAATTAAAAATGATCACAGAAACCTAAAAAACAAATAATTCTCATCGAGGGATTACTGAAGTATATCAGCGAATAAAACATCATTTAGAACCGAACAATACTTTGGCTAAGTGTCTTAAAGACCGTGTATCTGTCTCACTTGACATTGGCGAATCGTCCCGAGTCTTGGACGAGGTCCAAAATAAAAAGAAGAAGAAGAAGAAGATCATTTAGAATGGATTCAAAGATTTGCCGTTTATGTCTCATAGAACCGGGGACTATCTGTTTATTTAATAATCACGATGATAATGTATTATATTGCAACAAAGTAATGCACTGTGTACATATAAACATCGCGGAAGGAGACGGCTTTCCTGATTCCATGTGCGTTGATTGTTTAACCAAGTTATCTGTTGCCTACGACTTCATCAACAAGGCGCAAGAGTCGGACCGGACTTTACGATCTTTGTCCTTCGATTGCAAACCAAAAATAGAAGACCAGGATCTTAAAACAGAATCAGAGGAGATTAAAGAAGAAGAGAATAGAGAGGATAATTATTATGAAGTTGAGTTTGAATCGCACAGTGATGTTGCAGAAGAACCCAAGAAGTCAAAATCTCGGGGTAAAGGCCCTAAAACCTGCTCAATATGCGGTCATCGAGCTCGGTGTCACAAATCCTATGAACTACACATGCGGGCTCATTTCAAAGTCAAATTATCTAAATGTGACATTTGCTTTAAACGATTATCAGATAAATATGCTTTAAGAAACCACAAGGAAAAACTTCATGGTGTGCAAGTAGTTCGAAAATTTAAAAAGAAGGTAGTAGAAAAAGAAAAATCAACTAAAGGCCCTTTACAATGTGTAGTTTGTGGACAGATACTGCAATCACAGAGTGCTCTGGAAAATCATAATACAATTCACACTGGAGAGAGACCATTCCAATGTGATACTTGCAACAAAACCTTTAGAATAAAGAGTTATTTACAGCGTCATATTGAAACAAACCATCTAAAGAGATCTAGGACTGTGACTTGTGAAACTTGCGGTAGCAGCTTCTATAAAAAATCAGATATAGTGGTCCACATGCGTTCTCACACTAAAGAGAAACCATTTGAATGTGAATTGTGTCTAGCAAAGTTTTCTCAGATCTCTTCATTGATTCGACACAGAAAACATACACATGCAGGGGAGAGGACATGCCCCTGTCCCATTTGCAATAAACTTTTTTTCGATAAGCAATCTGTAAAGAGACACATGTTGTGCCACTCTGATAAGAAACAACACAAATGTCACTTATGTGACAAACTATTTAAGACTAAATCAGCCCGTAACGTGCACATATCTCTACATTCCAATGAGACTCAATTCATATGCAGTTTTTGCGGTATGATATTTAACGTAAAAGGTAATCTAAAGGCTCATATTAAGAGAAAACACTCTGGAAATGCCGGTGAATGCAAGTTTTGTAAGAAAGAGTTCCCCAATTTGGCTGAACATGAACTCAAGCATACAGGAGAGACTCCATTTGTCTGTCAACTATGTAACAAAGGTTTTTTTAAGAAAAGAAGCCTCTCGTACCACATATCATTCAAACATGAAAAAGCTAATAAGTTCAGATGCACAATAGACCAATGTACTAAGGGGTTTCCCATGATGCATTTGCTCGATGATCATTTATACAGACACCATTCTGATACATTGCCTTTGGTTTGTAGTTACTGTCCTCGAAGGTTCTCCCGGAAGTCTGATGTAACCAGGCACATGAAGGGAAGCCATTTGAATAAGGTCAAAGAGAAACCAAACCCTGTATTGACTGCAGTCAATGTTTGACCACTCAACTGGGATCGGCAACCAAATTGGTTTGTTTACTTTTGCCAAGTCTGTGGCAGGAGCCAAAATTGAGGACAGTTCAAAAACTTGTTTTGTTTACATTTTTTTATCGTCTCATATTTTACGGAGAAAATATATTATCGCTGAAAATGCAATAGTGTCGTTTTATAATAAAGATTTACAAAAATATAAGGTTTAATTAAAAATCGAAATTAAAATTTATTGAAAAAAAATGTTTCCAAAATGAGGCTCAAACACGGTATTGATTCCGAACGAAGTCCCCAGTTTCGCCATCTAACGAAAAGTGACGTTCCTAGTTGAGTGGCTATTTGTAAACTATACAGGGTGGGTTAATGTTGGTACGTATTGAAGGAGGGTGATAAGTAGGTACTCTGGTCTAATAAAGTATAATAAAAAAAAATACGCAAAAAAATATTAAGCAAAATTCCGCCACACCTGTCAGTCGACAATCGTTTTGCTGGATTTATAATATTCTTAAATTTTGTTTACGAAGGCGTTATGCCATATTCTTTGGAATTGGATGACCTTCAATATGTTCCATAGTTACGAAATCACTCTGAATATATGGCATTAACATTGTGTCTTTGTTTTAACTTTCCCAAGAATCTCGAAATTATAGGGATAAATGTCTCACTTGTGATATTATTGTGTCAATTGTCCTCAGACCAAAATTCTGCTAAATAATATGCGTAGTATAATGGCTAAAAGATTACTACTCTTCCGTAATATAACAATTTAATATGGGGACACATCTTATTGGTACTAGTGGTACTAGGTCGCAAAAAGTCATGCGAATGTTATGCGAATGTTTTGACAAGATTTAGGAGGATGTGGTGTGAATGTAGAGGGATTCTGATAAAGATTCTGACATGCTTTAGCCCAAACTATATGTATCTGTATATATATGTGTCTCTATGTTCTTTTTTACACACAAATAAACTTATGTCTATGTCAAACTCGATGGGTCTACATCAGAAAAAAATCGAATAATATAACTGTTCGTTTGAAAGATCAACATTCGCATCAAAGTCGACATTCGCAACATCCCTAATTGTTACATATTGCATTTGCTCTGTGATTTACTTTATCTACGAGTTTTAAAATCTCGATATATAGAAAGATGTTACTCGTATTTCTTCTATCTAAGTATGCAGTAGTAAAGTAATTTATTAACTATTGGTATTACCTATCCACTCAACTGGGATCGGCAACCAAATTGGTTTGTTTACTTTTGCCAAGTCTGTGGCAGGAACCAAAATTGAGCACAATTCAAAAACTTGTTTTGTTTACATTTTTTAATCGTCTCATATTTTACGGAGAAAGTGACGTTCCCAGTTGAATGGATAAAGGACAGATTTATCAATGTACCTACTTTAAAAAGATACTTAATACAGTTCCCGTAGTGATAGAAATTCAGGCAATTTTCCTGTACCTGACCTGTTTAAGTTTTAAATGTAAGGTTGATAGGAATAAAAGATGTCTAGTCAATTATTATGTTAGTCTAAGAGAATTATAATTTACCATTTATTTTACTTACATAGTTTCTTTTCGTTCTTTTGTTTAAAATTTACACTACGATGTACTTACTATATTTCTGTATTTTTCTACGAACCACGTAGTTATAAATTCATCTTCATTTCGTAAAGATTTTGTAATAAAAGATAAATATTCAGAATATTTTGTTTCCTTTCAATATCACTAAGATATCGTATTACGCTTTCGCTAAACATATAACAGCAAAAATAAAGTGTCCGAATCACCACGGTCATCACAAAAAAATCGTATTCCTATCATCGAATTTAAAGATGAACTCTTCTATGAATGCAGTTGTGTTTCTTTTCAAAAATAAAGGAATGTTTCTTTTCAGAAAAATTCGTTAAAATCATTATTTCGAGTTCTTTGGCTGGAGAGGCGTTTAAAACTGTCACTCCGTATAATTAACTCTCGCAATAAACAAACAACTTGTATTAACTGCCCTTGGAATTATTAGAATTATTAGCTTGCATTGAAATGAGTGAGCTAATGAGCTTAGTGTTTAAATTATAGGCGCTCAGAAATTCCTAATTACATAGAAGCCGTATAATTGTTGCTGTCGGAGTTTTCCGTGTTAGACGCAGACACTCCGGTTACATTATAAAATAAAATGAACATTTAATTAGGGACTGTTTCCTGTCCAATTTGTGGGGAGGTCTGGCCCTTCAGAAGCCAATAGTCCGTGAATCCGTTCTCAAGGGTCAGGTTTCAAACTGGCGCCCACAACGCCGGCGCTAAAACAGAACACCGTAGCTAAAACAGCCTCAGGTGATTCCAATTGTATTTACTTTCTCTTTTCAACTTACGCCGGCGTGCGGTGGCCGGGGCGTCTCGCTCTCGCGCCAATTAGCGAGCCAGGTGATATGGCTTCGGCCGTGTACTCGCGAGGCTGTCTCCGCAGAGGACGTTAGCCTGCGTCCGTCTTCCGCAAAGCACGCTCCACAAAGTCAAACGTGCCAGGTGTCGGTGCCGTGATGTCGAAATAGTGAAACATTTGTGTGCAAATTATCAGCTTCCTTCCCATTCGGATATCGGATTGTTGCAAGTTTCACAATGGGCGATGTGAGTACTGTTTCAGTTTATATTTGGTCTGTGCCTAGTTCGGTTCGTAGGTCGTCGGCACGGGATAAGTGCAAGTAAGCGGTGCGTCGCGGGTCGTCGCTCGAGATTGACCTCCTTGTAATTAAAGTGGGCAATGTCGGTGTGTGTCGAGATGCAGGCCGGTAGAAAGCTTTTTGCGGGCCCCCGGCCGTAACTCGGTCGCACTGCATCGGTAAAAGTGTACAAGATCACGAATGTACTGTTACACATCTGATAACGTGTGCTCCGATAAATTATCTTCGATATTGTTCGATGTGTTTGCGTTTATTTGTTCCCGCTGTAGGCAATAACGTGTGGCTATTGTCTTATCTGCGGGCAATAATCGAGGTCGTTAATAACTTTCGATTGCATTCTATTAATTTGTCTAGCTGATTTATTGCCAAAAACTCCTACGTTATTGCGAGATATCTCAGCTGCCCATAATCCCATTTAGAACCAGGAACTACCCGCATTTACAAACTCGAAATTCCCCAATCGCGCGGAATGCCCGATAACCTTGTCTAAACTTCCAATACGATGGTAATAAGTAGCAGCGTTATTTATTTTTCTTCTCATGTGATTAAGTACCTACGTATGATGCAATAAAACTATAAATTATTTGTAAACTAGTCTACAAACCTTCTACAAACAACAAGTGTGTTACAGTAAGGTTGGGTGTAGGTCAACGACTATCGTAAAAACCTTTTTTGTCGTCAATGTTGCTCGCAATCTTTCTCGATTCATACTCCCATTTGCGAAATACACATTGATCAAATAGAATACATAAAAACGATAACATTTCAATGTGATCGAAACCAGATACGATTTAAAATAATTAAAAAACCTACATGGAAATTTTGCAAAATTCAAGAGTGTTTAAGAGAAAAACTGTCTATAAAAACCTACGCTTTTCCATGTTTGTGTACTAATTAATACAAAATAATGCTGTATCACGCGCATTTGCAAATTTTAATACGTTTTATAGATATAGCTGTATTTTATTTATGATTATATCCAATGACTTGACTAATTGAATAGCTTAATCGATGAATATTCGAATTACCGTTATAATATTCTATAGCCTTACCTATTTAAATAAAGCATAATGATGTTTGAAATCTATGCTTATAAGTGCGAAAGTATTTTCATCTATGACTATGACTCTTCAAACGAGGCTTGAAGAGAGTCCTTAAGGGTAGGCCGTAGGTAGTGCCTCCGCAGTGTCTTCTGGCAATGCGACGGTAACCGCTTACGATCAGGTGGGCCGTTAGTTCGTCTGCCTACGAGATAATAAAAAAACTGTTACCTACAAAGTTCAGACAACATGACAAATAATGAACCTACGATCTACCTTAAGTGTAAGTGGTTCCTGTGGCTCACAAACTGACACAAACCTCTGCAATGTCCTACTTACTTATTTCCCCACAATTGCAAAATCTCCCATAATGTAAGCATACAAAACTTTTCCTTCCTTCTTTCTAAAACCATTATTTGATAAACAATCTACACAAAAACTAACTTCAACATGTAGTTCATGAAATTAGCACGTTCGACACAAAAACTCTAGCCAAGTTATTTAATCAAAAATAACCTAAATATCTATCAAAATAACCGTATCAAATGTGTAATTTTTACGCTGAGTTCCATAATTTGTTTAAATTGTAGAGCAAGTTCCCATCAATGGTTCCCGTGGTAAATCCAATTGTAGTGGTCCAACATTGATTCGATTTACAGATCTCTCAACAATGACTTTAATATTAATAGTTCGATTGATGTGCCGATAGCTATGTCCGAATTAATTTTTATTTATTGATACAGGCGTTTATACTACTCGATCGTAAGTGTATATCGTTTATAAATCTCTGAAATACATAAAAATACAATACCCACACCTTGATTTCTTCACCCACATCGTGAGGAAACCTGCATATTGGAAAAATATCCTAAATATCCTTCGAAGATATGTAAAGTCCCCAATCAGCACTGGGCAAGTATGGTGGACTATGCGTAAATATGCATTTTGAGGAGATTTGAGCAGCTGTGACCAGTAATGGGTTGCTATATTGTATTACTGTATTCAGTAGGTACACACACCTACCATTTATTAAAACAATTTAAACGACAATATAGTACAGCAGTTAGGCCCTTAAGTTTTCAGTTAAATGATAAGAGATTCGAGAACATTTCCTTAGTTTAGAAAAGTTTAAATAATGAAAAGTGTTACGTAACTTTGTCGAAAAGCAAAAAAGACTACGTATTTCATAATTATTCCAGATTATTATTCATTAGTCATTTGAAACTTAAAATATACGATAAGATTACAAACCCGTAGTTCTAAACTTATTTTTTTTGTGTTTGTTAGTTCCTGCTACAGTGATAAAACGCAAAGTAATGGAAAATGTTATGTTATTACTTTTGCCTAGTATTTTTCTTACAATAATGTAGGATTTTTACTACGGTTTTTAATTATTTCTAATGTTTTAAATTAGTCTACGTAGTGCGCCGATACCATCCATTCATATGTTAAGGTAACCTTTTACCACAAGTGGACCGTAAACCAGATCTGCTTTTGTAAAAAAAACTTCACTACTTTTCTCACTTCATAATCTTCTAATATATAAATAAAATTCTCGTGTCACTGTTTTCGTTGCCATACTCCTCTGAAACGGCGTGACCGATTTTGATGAAATTTTTGTGCTTATCCGGTATCTATGAGAATCGGCCAACATCTATTTTTCATCCCCCTAAATGTTAGGGGTAGTCCACTCCTAAATTGTTTTTTTATTTATCGATGCAGCCGAAGTTACGCGGGGAAGGTAGTATTAATATATAATCGTTTATATTTTGTGATTAGTCAGTAAGTTAACACTCTGACACTTTTAATACATTACTTTTAAATAATACCTACTTCAGTCGTCATTCTTGACCTAGGCAAGTTTCCGGCTAACAATTTATATAATTAACTAATTAACCTTCAGCACTTTGTAATAAAATTAAATGAATGTAATTTATATTTATTAAAAGTACTAAAGATCGTAGTTTAATCTCCCATCTTATAATAATTATTTCACAGTTATATCATCATTGTAATGACCAGTTTTGTAAGCCAATAAAATAATATTTAAATAACATTTTTACGAAACAATAAAGACCTTCTTTTCAAAAATTTAATAGGACAGAATGTTAAAATTATAATAATATCAACCTTACTAGATCTTACTAGATTAGGCACACCAAATCGTTAATTCTCATCGAAATCTCTCTTCTTCTTCTCTTTCTGTCTTTAAACATAATTCAAGAAATACCTTTCAGATAAAAAAAAACATCCGAGTCGCTCCACTCAAACAAGAGTTCTACCGTCTACGTAAACATACCTCCTGGAGGAAGAGGTTTAATGCATTTTAAAAAACTTTAAAACGAATTTCGGGACATTAAGTCCACAATATTAGTCGATGAAATCATACTTTATTTATTTATCTATGTAAAAACAATCAGTCAACACAAAACTTTGTTTTAATCGCACTTAAAGGAAATAATTTTGATAAACAATAATTTCCTAAGAATTAATTTATCTATACATGCTATCTAAAATAACTGATAACAATGAAGGACATTGTATTTTTAAATGTTTTCTAGATAATTTTATAACTGTGCATGTATGTCTGACTAACATAAAACTCATTGGTCGCACATACTAATGTTGAAAATATATCAATTGTGTGATGGAGAAACTCAATAACTGGCCCAATAATGACCAATGCATACAAAAACCCCGTTTACATGTTGGTCGGCCGTCATCTTCATTTGGTTTTGGATGCGTTGGACGTTGACGAGCTAATGTGGAAACGCACCACGAAAGTCTTATCGTAGTTGTTAGTATTTTTAAAAAACTTAATAAATAAAATTAGGTTATACTATGATAGACCGTAATCGTAGGTATTCTTGCTACCTATATTTGAATGAAGTATTTTTTGAACAAAAATGATAAAAAAAAAAGATAACATAGTACCTATTTAGTTCCATTTTTTTGGAATACTTTAAAAACTATGTCAGACCTTCGGGGCGGCGCGACGGGAAAGAGTGCCGAGGGCGTAACGCGTCGCGCCGTCCCTTATAAACCCGTGATAGATTCTGACCTCATCCAGGGTTCAGACGCTGAGTTTGAGCGGTTGGAGGTTTTAGTGAGGTTCAACTCCCACATACGCCCCGCTTGTGTCCCATAGTGATTTCCTCCAACTGAAAAAACGTTCCTAGATTACGTTCTTTTTTAAAATTCAGTTCTAAACTACAAAGTACTTAAACACTACATAATAACACATAATAATAATGTTCTAACTAATAATTAAATGAAACACAGTAACGAGTTAAATTAATCATTATTTTTATCGTTACAGTTATCGAGTAGTCTATAAAATCGATATAACTTGTTTATCGATACAGTATCGATAAGGTCAATAACAAATTACTCGTAGTCGACCCAGACATACAAAAGCACTCGTTTTATTTACATTTATATATAATACAGGTTTTTAAACAGCGAACTATAATGCTTATGACCGACTTCCAAAAGGAGGTTAATAATTTGACTGTATATTTTATGTTTGTTTTCGAATAATAATTTTGGTTTGGGTGGACCGATTCCGATGGTTGTTTTTCCATATAAAAGATGATACTCGTCGATTCCGTTTCAATTTTGTCAAGATCTAAGATATAGGGTGGGCAATCTAACGTTTGCATTTTGAACTACTATTTATTTAGAGAATGAAAGCTCAAATGTCATTCAATTTGTGTTCATAATGTAGTTAATGGTTTGAAATTTACGAAATGGGACGCTATACGCTTGAACTAAATTGGGAAATATTGAAAAGTTACTTCCAAAGTGGTGAGTCTTCAGTCCAAACTGTAAGAAATGTGTGTGTGTGTGTCAGATGAAGCCCATTTTCACCTCGGAGGTTATGTCAATAAGCAAAATTGTCGCATCTGGGGGTCGGAAAATCCACACGTCACCATTGAGAAGCCAATGCACCCACAAGGAGTTACGGTTTGGTGTGGGTTTTGGTCCGGCGGCATTATTGAAAAACTAGCTACCCGCGCAACTTCGTCTGCGTTACAAAGGGGTTCAAACAGTACTCGCAATGCCGTCGCGTTGTTATTTGCGCGGCCGCATATTCATTGCGTCTTATACTCGTGATAACTTCTAAACAAAAAGTCCGATTGGAATAAAACAAAAAGTTATTTACTTCTACATTAATACTCTTGATAACGTAATACTTAATTTGGATAAGGGATAATATAACGATACTCATGTAACGTTAAATTAATATTTCGGACAATTTTTTTATTTTTATAAACATAAAAGCGGTTATTGTGTCTAAACTATGATAGTTAGGTATATGCTCTCGCGGACTTTTTTGTAGGTCTTACTTACACCTAAAAACCCGTAGTACATCATTTTGTTCTATTGTCAATAGTTTTTGCAGCGTACGCATAAATAGGTTTTTAATATTACACCTTGTCTTACAAATTCGATATTTTCATACGGATACCTAATTTTTTTCAAAATAAAATATAGCCTATAACCTTCCTCGATAAATGGACATTCCAACAGTAAAAGAATTTTTGAAATCGGACCGGTAGTTTCTGAGATTAGCGCGTTCAAACAAACAAACAAACAAACTCTGCAGCTTTATAATATTAGTATAGATGAGCAAGGAGCCGCCGTTACGGTCAATGGCGAGCGTTACCGTGCCATGATCAATGAATTTTTGTTTCCAAAAGTTGAAGAGTATGACATGGACGACATTTGGTTTCAACAGGATGGCGCAACATTCCACACAGCCAACATGACAGTCGAACTTTTTCAAAATGCAAACTTTATATGGCCCACCCCTCATAAGAGATTTTGCGTGTTTGTTTCTATTTCTGTTTTGGATGAACTGATTTCGATGTTTTGTTTTTCAAGAATACCTGACATCATTTTACATAGATAAAAAAATACTAGTACTTTTAGTGCCATCCCGTATTTTATTAACGGGACGTTAAATGTTCCGTTTATCCGGATTACAATGCCTAGTTATACCTACTGCGCGTCGCAATGATTTCATACTGACATAATCATTACTCAGATGTTTTCTTTGCCTTTGAATAAATAAATATTATTGTAAACTGACTCATATGACAAGAAAAAACCCATTGTATAGTAAAGTCTTAGACATGATGATAATTTAAAAGTTCCATTAACAATATATTTGTATTGGCAGGTTTTAGATTACATAGTTTATTAGGTAAGTGAAATGAACATGAACTATTTGGATACTAAATAATATTAAATACCAAACTTATTTAAAATTAATCGGGGGCGGCGCGACGGTAAAGAGTGCCGAGAGCGTAACGCGTCGCGCCGTCCCTCATAACCCCGTGCTGATTTCTGGCCTCAGCCGGAGTTCGGACGCTGAGTGTGAGCGGTTGAAGGTTTTAGTAAGGTTCAACTCCCACATACCCCACTGAAAAAACTGATAAAAAAACTTTAAATGAATGAGTTTGAGATATTTCAAAAAATAATAGTTAAAAAATAAATTTCCTATTACCTAGGAAGAATCTACAAATTGTCAGGAAAAAGTCTTGAAAATACAAAAACATGGTGTTTCAAAACAGATCCAGTGCTTGTTGTTTAACTATGGTAATTGTTATATTTATTCTATTAGTTATTATTTATTTTATTCTTATTTATAGTCTAATAAACCCCACAGCTTGAAAGCCGGATTTACTCCTATTAAAAAAACCTCGTTCATTTCCACTTTTCTCGGTTTTGGGTCAATTTGTGTTGACATCAAATTCTGAACAAAAGTCTGCAACGAAAATAGCAAAAACTTCAAATTTGTGCATAAACAAAATGGTCGTGCATTAATTAATTATTGTGCAGTCGACTGATCATTTATAACCACGCAATTATGATGTTACCTGTCCAGTCGTTTTAACACTGAAAGAAATATTTCATTAATTGTAACTCAGTGTAGTGTGACGAGAAACCACGAATAGCAGCTTTATATTGCACCGCGAGAGATAAAATAAGCTTTATGAAGCATTACATGTTTTCAAATGAGGCTTGAAGAGTAGGTAGTCCGTAGTGTCCCCTGACATTGCAGAGGTCCATGAGCGACGGTAACCTCACCCGATCAGGTGTTTCGGTAGGTCATCCACCAACGTGGCACTTAAAATCATTTTTGTCCTAACCCGTTGTGTTAAAATGCTGGCCTGGATTCTCTTTTATAGGAGTAGACATAGCCCCATTATTAGTAAAACTTATTCGAGTTGGAGACGTATATTCGATGAATATTAGGTTTTCAGCGTTATCTTCACCGTTTTGACGTCTCAACTTGCAGTAAAGAAAGTGGTGAATCCAGCCATAGTCTTGCTTAAAGTTAGTTTGTTTTGTTAGGTCACGTCGTATGAGTCCGTCCGTTGAGTTTACTAAGTAATGTACCTATAACTATTTTTCTAAACTTAAACGTAATTTTCTTTATGAACGAAGTTATACTTACCATACTGGTTCCATTTAATTATGCATAACCAAACTAGATTTACATATTTACAGCAAAACAAAAGCATGTATTATTATAAACATCATTTAAACGTAACTTTTCTGTTGTTGCAGTCACTGCTGAAAGAAGATCCGCTGTCGAGGATCCAGAGAGAGATCATAGAAGTGACAGAGAGGGAGCGAGAGTTCAAAGAAGGTCACTTCAGGATCAACAGACTCATGTCCGAGTCCACGATCGACGTCAACCACCAGAATGGACACATGAACGGCGACGCCGATGAGAAGCCCCCAAAGACCCTCAACAGAGCTGTGTCCACCTCACATTTGTTGGGACCAATAGCTCCAGCACCTCCCGGAGTACCCGCGCTACTAAACACAAACGGGTATACACGTCGGTTCACTCCGCAAACTGGCACCAAAGGCATCATGCAACGATTCATAGCTTGTAAGGGCAAACTACCTCCGTCTTCGCCTGCAGCTTCAACCCCGAGTGCGGCCATCGTGCCTCCTCTTGTATTCCCCACTACACCAGTACTGGCACCCGTGATGTCGCCTCCAATCATCACACGCACGCCAGAAGGGAAACCAATGCGAAAAGGATACGTTCCCGTCGAAGAGAAGATACAGAAAGAGCTACAAGAAATGAAGGACAGAGAACAAGAACTCAAGAGAATGAGGAAAAAGCAGAAGCCATTCGATTTGGAACTCACAGATGATGAAATAAACTCTGAGTCGGAGGATGAAGAAATACCTTTACCCGGCAAACTGAAGGCCACTAAGTCAATAGGCGAGCTGTACGAGGCCCTCAACGAAGACCTACGATCGCCATCACCTAGAAATAGTTCGGGGCAGGACTCGCCAGGCAGCCTCAAGCCGGCCAAGTCACTCGCCGAGTTGTGCGAGCTCGCCCCAGGTGAAGAGTTCCTCGCCCCTAGTTCCACTCGGCTCATAAAGCAGTGGGAGACCATGATACAGCAGAAGCAAGAAGCCGGCGCTGCCTAACCTAATAACTGTGCAAAACTAGGGTTCAAAAGTGTGTATGTACCGTGTTTGTAAGCGTCAATCACTGAAAGCGGAAAGTGGCAACGGTTTCCGAGAGCAGGCGACGAGATGTCGTGTTTACGGTGGTGTAACGGGTCGACGAGTGCTATCTGTTCGCGATGTACCGTAATCCTAAATCGGGCAAACGGGCAGATTCCACGGATGTTTCCGTACGTTTTTAATCGATCGACATTGAATCAATTTCTCGCTCGCGATGCAAATGATGGTAATGTCTGCATCACGAACGTTGGAAAGCGTACAATACACGCAGCTGTGAGTTTCTTCCTATTGTTTCATTGTCACCTACGTTGAAAAAGTGCGTAGTTTTTTGCTATCGCTTTCCAGCGGTGCGTCGCAATCATCTGGTAGTCGTGATTTATTCAACTGTGGGAAAACAGCAAGAAACTATTTTAATAGTCGTTTAATAGCACCTTGGAATCGGGTCTCAGTATTGTTCTCGTTTTAGTTCGCAGGTGGCACGGTGGCCTACAGTCTGCGTTATTCCGGTCGCGATTGGCCACCATGATTACATTTGTTTTTGTTTGAGAAAAATTTAAATAATTCGAACATTACTTGCACAGATTAACACGAATTTCATGTTTTGAAATTACAAATATTTTTCCTTATCCTTTTCTTATTTTTTTGTTACAAAATAGTAGAAAAACGGTACGGAAATGAATAACGAAATATTTTATGTTTATAAATCCATTATTTTTGCTTGTAGTGGTTGAACGCTGATAGTGTAGTATAATGTAATATTTATGTGGAAACATGGAGCTGGCCTTCACAAGGAGCAACATCTTGTACTTAATTCGGTATTATAGTTATTTATGCACTTTTTAGATGAGGTCTTTGCCCCAATTTTAAATGAATTGATTCAAATCTGATTTGAATCGCTTTAGTATATAACGTAGTGTCAAATAGTCAGTGCCTTAAACTAATTTAGAATGAATTATTCATTATAATAAAATAAATAAAATAAAATAAATAAACGGTCAATATTGTATTTTAAATTTGTTGTATAATGCATGAAATGTTACAAATTAAGTGGTAGAAAAAGTATTGTGAAAAAAAATCCTAAAATATATACAAAAATATGTTGGTGTCCTATAGGAATACTGTATTACATTCTCAAAAATTGTTATTTAGGTAAATGTTATTAAATTAGAATTTCCGTTACATAATACTTTTCTAATATCATTATGTTTTCACTAGAATTCTTTTAAAATGTCAAAATATTTGTGCGTCATCAAACATTGCTGATTCATCTTAACTTTGTTTAACTAACAATTATTTACATTTCGGATAATACCTCTTTACACAATATAGAATCTTAGTCAATATTGTCTGTATAAAAATGTCTTAAATGATTAAACAGTGCTTAATAATTCAAACAAAAATCGTTATACTGTTGTTTTAGTAAACTCAAAATAATTCTAACGCAAAAAAAACAACAAATTCGAGTTTTGTAATAATGCATAAAATGAACTGCAACTTGCTCTGAAATACGACCTTGTTGAAGCCGCCGTACCTTATTACCAGTATTGGCCTCAGCCGGTTCTCGATAATGGTCATATAACTCTCTACTGGGACCGATCTATTATCACTGACAGGACTATTGCTGCCAATAAGCCTGACATAGTGATAATAGATCGGGATGCGCATCGGGCGGTGCTGATCGATGTCACCATTCCACATGACGAGAACCTTGTGAAGGCAGAAAAAGAAAAACTGCTAAAATATTTGGACCTGGCCCACGAGGTGACCGACATGTGGCGTGTTGAATCGACCATCATTGTTCCGATCGTTGTATCTGTGCACGGTCTAATAGCGAAAAGCTTCGACCGACATCTAGAGAAGCTTTCGCTCCCCGGCTGGGTAAAGGGCTTGATTCAGAAGGCGGTCGTTCTTGACACGGCGCGTATTGTGAGGAGGTTCCTCTCTCTTGAGCCCTGACCACTGATGGCTTGGGTCGTAGACCTCGTCTTCAGTGGGTCTCTGTTTTTTATATTGTATTTTTAAATTTATTTCCTTTGTTAATTTTTTTAAAAATATAATGTAAAAAATAAGTGTAAATAAATATATAGAAACATAAAATGAATATGGAATAGAAAATAGATTTATTTTTATAATTTAAATTCCAGTTTATGGTCGTTGTTAATACTTTCCGTTTCACTGTATCAAATTGTGAAACATTAAAAAACTATTTTTTTCACAGATTTGTGCAACATTTTACTGTCAAATTAACATCCTACACCTAATCTGTATTTTTTTTGTAATGTTGGCATCACTGTTTCTTTTTTTGTTTTATAATCTGGCAAAGGATGTTGACGTTGTTCGGCTTTATTAGAATTCAAATTTAACTAGTGCGGGATAGTGTACTTTTAGCATAATAATTCAGTCAATTTATTTTTAATTGATAGATTTATAATTGAGATTGATAGAGTTAATCGTTGCAATATTTAATAAGGGATTATTTTAAGTTTTTTTTTATTTATAGCAGTGCCAGGTGTCAAAGGAGTTTCAATTTCATAATATATTTAAAAATAATGCATGTCTTTTAACCGTAATTTTAAACCAAAATAGAGTTTAAATTATTTTCGACAATATGTTTCTGCATATTTTTGATTTATTTTTTTATTTAATGAGATTTGAACGCCTTTAACTTAATAGTTAAAATCATAATTAAAATAAAGTATCAAGTTCAAAATGTGATATAAAATTGCCTTAAAACAAAACACATATTTACTGTATTTTATAAAGAGTATTTACTATATTATATGAAATTCATAATAATATGCAATAACAATAATGTTCTTTACAATAAAAGTGTGTAAATTAAAAAGTTTATTTATTGTTTAAGGGTTTTCTTTTTCGATGTAATAAAAATATTTTTCAAAAAAGTCTCCTGTTTTACTTTATTTCACTCGTTTTCAGTTTTATAGACATGTGTTAGCCACTCAACTGGGATCGGCAACCAAATTGGTTTGTTTACTTTTGCCAAGTCTGTGGCAGGAGCCAAAATTGAGCACAGTTCTGAAGCTTGTTTTGTTTACATTTTTAAATCGTTTCATATTTTACGGAGATTATATATTTTCGCTGAAAATGCAATACAACGTCGTTTAGTCGCAAAAATATAAGGTTTAATTAAAAATCAAAATAAATATTATTGGAAAAAAAAATGTTTTGAAAAGGGGGCTCAAACACGGTATTGATTCCGAACGAAGTCCCCAGTTTCGCCATCTAGCGAATAGTGACGTTCCCAGTTGAGTGGTTAATAAAGATTAGTTTTGTTCAAGACCTTTCATTTTATATTGAGATGGTTGTAAAAGAACATGTTCATCACTGCTTTTCTGGCCTAATTGTCATTTGGACCTGAATCTTGACTCTTGACCGACTTCCATTCGTCGAATTCTGATCGTGTAGGTGTCCCATGTTAAATTTGCTCGAATAAAATAGCCAAACTACCAACAAATGAACTAACCAAGTCGTTGACCTAAATAACAAATGAATCCTAAAAAGTCATGATATTTGACTTGACCTATATTTACGAAAAAATGTCAGGTCAAACTCCCAGGTGATGGAGAACATAAAAACTATATTATGACTGACATTTGAGCCTGTTTTATGTTTCCATATTGGCGCCAACTTCCAACTGTCATATTGGTCGGCCGTCACCGTCATTTGTTTTGCACGTACTTTGGACATTGGCGAGCCAATATGGAAACACGACATTAGTCAAGTTCTAGTAATGATCTTCCTCCTTCGTTGCGTTAAATTAAAGTTAAAAACACTTTTAAGAATAGAGTTAAGTCACATTGGATTCAATTGCAAAGGCAGGATTCTTAACAATATAAATATGAGTAATTCTATAGTAACTACTAGATTTAAATAAAATTACATTTTATACTTAAATGTAAACTAATTTGTTGGCATGTATTGTATTTGTTAGCAACACTGATATACTGGGTCATTTTCTATGTATAAATTTATCTTTTTTATTATTTTTTATTTTACGTTTTTCTTTTTTTCTTTGTGTTGTACTATAAGTAGTTAGTTCTCATTAGTTTTTAAGTCTAACTTATAGTGACGTCACTCCGTCAGGCTCTGCCTGAAAATCAGCGCTGCATCTTGTATGGTATGCAGCAATTAGCTGAGGTAGTAGCCTTTTGGACACATATGGTCACTTTTAACTAATCTCTCTGTCTTATTATTTTTTTGTGTGTTCAATAAATACATTTTCTTTCTTTCTTTCTTTTTTAGTGTCAATGACTCCGATTTGTAAATAAATAATTTTAAAGAAAACGCTTTCAAATAGATAATTTTTTTAATGGATGTCATGTAGGACTATAGTTCAGTACAGACTAAGAAAATAAAAACAAGTCCAAATATGACGGATTTATCTGGTTTAGTACTGGAGCACCTATGGCTATCCGACTCCATTATGAGATCATATCCATAGTACCATATTATTGTATTGTTGTCACGCGATATACATATGCATGCAAAGTTTCATCTCAACTGGAAACCAGAAAGTCAAATTTAACTCGCAAGATTCCACTCGAACTTACATAGGTACATAGTTACATCCAGTGCAAGTTAATATAAAGTTTGTAAAACTAGTTCTTCTAAACAAAGGTGTTCTGTTAACTGGACATTGCTCTTAATACCGTGTAGGTAATCTATACTACTATCGCTTTGATGATAATAATAATATGAAATATAAATAACTAGAGAAATTTGAAACAACCGTTTCATTCATAGACAAAGTTTAAAAAGTTTTTTAGACAATGTAAAGTTCTCACTGAAGTCGAATTTTAGGATACATTGAGCTAGTTAGGTAATTTTAAAGAGGAGCGACGGGCGTGCAAAGCGTCGCGTGAGCGCCAGGAGATATGTGTGCGGTTCGACTCCCAGATATACCCCAACTGCGGGGCGGGTAGAAAAAAAGAGCCTCATAAAAAATAGGGTGTTAAACGAGCACTCTCGAGAACGACGACAAAAATGATTAAGGAACACGAAAAAGAAATTCCGTTTTTTTTATTCCAACAGCATTCTACTGTTATCTATCTTCATTTAAGTTTAAGATTTTGAAAAAGATTATAGAAAAACAAAACATAACCGAACTATGAGCTACCTCGATCCCATTTACTTAGGCGCTTTTATTTTATGTCTATAAGCTGTCATGACGCGTAAATTAAGAACTTCGGAATCAATCTGTCTTTATTTGTATTTATTTTAGAAACGTAGTAAGTGAAAGTGTATATGACTCATATGTGGACGATTCATGCATTCTAATATGTTTATAGTGCATTAGTATGCACTGACACTTAATTGGAAAAAAATATTTATCAGAAATTAACGTCTTGGTGGATGCTATTTGAAATTAATGTAAATTTTTAGTCTGTATTTTTTATTAGCAAGAAGCTGTTTGTCATAATAATTATAAAATGGGTTTAAGGTTCTTGGACCTATTTAGTTTTTAAATGACCAAATCAGCCACTCCTCTCTTCATTATTTTAGTTAAGTTAGTTCAGTGATACAGTGAGGCCTATGTCCAGCGGTGGACCAGTGTGGGCTGATGATGATGAGTTCAGTGATTGCCTTTGACCAAAAACAAGAGGTAACTGCTTTTTAATAATTCTCAATAGGTAATACGAAAATATTTAAAAACCTTTCTTTCTTCACCCTACATGTAGGAAAACATCCTAAAAAAACCCTGCTTGTAAGTAGAGGCTTCAAAACTCAAGTACCTCTAACCAACCAACTCGCACTAAGCAAGATGGATTAGGTATTTCTGCTCCTGCATTGATAATGGCTCTCAAGTGACAACGCAAAATGCCAATAACTAAATTTTGAATAATTTCAATCTCTGACGAATAACATACCAAACATTGAAGTAACAACACAAATGTATTGCACGTCGTGATTACATGTGTGCCTGTAATATGAGTAATTAGAATTCCGCACACGGAGCATGTACCAATCGGGGTTACAGGTATACGACAAACAATTGAAACACTGCATTTTGTGCTGGTGTTCAAAATTGGTCAATATTTTGTTAGTTTATTTTAGTGCTTTTTTGAACAGGAGGAAATCACCGGACCAGCCCTGATGCTGTATATACTAAAATTCCTTGGCGCTCACACCTGGATTGAGGGTAGAATCCGGGATAGTGCGGGGTGACCCAACGTGTTCCACACGAAGGCTTACGTCTCACTCCGTCACCCCTTTTCATACCACTTTTTCTCGTCTACCACTTTTGAGAAATGAAATCTTTATAGGTTTTTAGCTTCATATGTCTGTAACTAAATACGTAGTACTAAAGATCTCATAATATAATAATACATTTTGTCTTGAAGATTGAGATCGACAGAACAATTATGTGTACCAGCTGGATCTCACAGACTTGGCTCATTCACTATGCAGTCAGGCATTTTGTTAATTCGTAAGATTTCAATCAACATAATGTGATCTTTACTGATGATGATGTTTATTTTGCTATCAAACAATCTTTTCCTAAACCTAGTGTTTTAGAACTAAGCTATTTTCAATTTAATATCAATAATCGTGTCTGCTACCTCGCACGAGGCATAGCCATGATATTAAGTTTACAATAATTAATCATAGAACTCATGTATTATAATTAATTATTGATCGACAAATACCTACTAAATCGTTGTAATGAGGTTTTTCCAATTACCATAATCATTAATCCACTACGATTAGATACAAAGGATGAAGATTATAAAACAATATTTGTTGGTATAAATAAAAGTGTTAAAGTTAAAACATCTGTTTGTGAAGATGAAGCTGTCGTTGTATGTGTTGTTGAGCTTGGTGTGCGGCGCGCTGTGCTACGTGGAGCCGCTGCGGTACTACCACGAGACCGTGGGCATCGCCGAGGCAGCGCGCATCAAGCAGGCCGAGGAGGCACTCGACTTCGATGGAGCTAGGATCGTTGGAGGATCCCCCGCTTACCTAGGACAATACCCCTACTTTGTATGTAGCTTCTTGGAATTGACTGAAATTTGAAGAAAGCAGGTTTTATTTTAGGAGTATAAGTTTATCCTGATTGCACTTGACAGTATAAGCAATGCATCTTCTTTTATATTTGTCTTTCTTCAATCTGCAGGTTTCCTAACGATCCTTTCTGTCGCTGTTATTGCTAGTGGTGTTGTGATAAATTTCACTTAAATCTATTTACATCTTCAGTTTGACTTTTGAGATACAAGCTGACTGGTTTGAGCTCAGGACTTGTCATAACAAGTCTATCAACCACTCAGCTATCGCGACAATACTACTAGTCTATCAAATTACCTACCAAAAACGTGTGACGATCAGAAGTAGCACAGCATATCTTTGTACAGGCTGGTTTAATCATCACGTTGACAACGGGCTCGCGATCTGCATGCGGCGCCTCTCTGCTCTCGAACACCAAGTTGTTGTCGGCTGCTCACTGCTGGTACGATGGTCGCAACCAGGGCCTCGTGGTCACAGTCATCCTCGGCTCCACGCTGCTGTTCTCAGGCGGCACCAGGATCGACACCAGCTCCGTCGAATTGCACCAGAACTGGAATCCCTCCACCATCGCCAACGACGTCGCCATCATTACTATCAGCCACGTGCCTTTCTCCAGTATGTTTGTTTTCAATTATTACATACAAAAACCAGTGGGTTTTGTAAATCTGACGTGTCTATCTAAGTACGGATGTTTTTGGTAATGTAAAATGAATTGGCGCTCAAAGTAGCCGCTGTCATAAAATGGTAGTGTATATACATTTTTCACGTCGTCCTCAATCTATCCACAAAAAACCTGTCTTTTTAGTAATGTTTACCTCTACATCACCAAATGTGTTTTCTCTTACTAACAGCTCAGCTAATATTATAATATTCTTTTGTACCTAGACATCATCAGCCCCATCAACGTGCCGACCGGTAATGACAACTACTCCGGAGTGTTCGCTCAGGCTGTCGGATTCGGTCGCACTGCTGACGGTAAGTCACAACCTTGAGAAAAACTCACTGAAATTTTAGTATAATGAAACAGTCCTAATTGGAACTACTTACATGAATAATTCTGTTTTAGCGTGGCAAATACAAAGGAAACCTATTTCAATACAATTACGGGGATATACTATTTAATTGCTGATTTCTTCAAAAATTCTTAGCAGTTTTTGGAGTTGATTTAATTTTGAGCTGTGTGTTTTTCCATACTTCTTTTCTTTAATTAATATAAAATTTGTTTGTGTAGACGCGGGTATCTCGGCGAACCAGTACCTGAGCCACGTGACGCTGCAGGTGATCACCAACTTCGTGTGTCGTCTGAGCTTCGGGTTCCGCATCATTAACTCTACCCTCTGCACGAGCGGCGCCAACGGTCGCAGTACCTGCCGCGGTGATTCCGGTGGACCTCTGTCCATTGCTAGTGGTGGACAACGAGTTGTGGTCAGTTACTGGTAGCTTCCCATACACCTTCTATGGCTACTTAGTCTTTACACGTCACGTTACAAGAGCAGAGTTTTTCTTCTAAACATCTTTTGATTACATCTGGTTACACTGACATATTATAATATGTTTTTCGTCTTTATAAGAGGTATACGAAAAGTACATGGGTGATGGTTATCATTCCCTTAATGCCCTGCATCACAGAAGCGCTTGAGCGTTAATTTTCTAATCTGGTATATGAAATACCATATTCTCTCTCTTCTTTTCTTCTCGTCTTCTTGGTATTTCTAGTCTGGTATTTCCTAATATGTTGACACATTGAACACAGATCGGTGTGACATCGTTCGGCGCTGCGTCGTGTGAGCGTGGCGCGCCGGCTGCCTACGCCAGGGTCACCTCCTTCGCCTCCTGGATCAACGCTAGACTGTAACCTCGTCAAATCAGATCTTCCGGGATAGTGGAAATCGATAACTAAAATAAATAAAAGACAAAAGTACTATATCGTTTCGTGTTTGATTGCGAAGGATATCTAACTGAATGACAAATTGCTCTCAATGGACATGAATGGCAACTAAGATGGACAAGGTAGACCAATGGCAAGCAATTCTGAGATCTATACTACTAGTATTCTTATCGTAGTATTCTCTATAGAGCTCAAGCATAATCCCCTACACAACATACTTACCCAATGAGCTGTTGGAAGGGTTTTCAGATCCTTCTTCGAAACGCAGGTTTTTTCACACTGTTTTCTTTTACCGAATAAAAAATAGTAGTGTTGTGGTAAATGTGTTGTTCTAAGGTATAAACAAAAAAAAAATATATTTTTCATTAAATAATGTACGGTCTACATGTGTAAGTAAGGTACGTACATGATGTACTACATCTTAAGAATGTTCTTATTATTTAGGCACCAGTAACCACTTAACCAGTAACAAGTAACTGTAAATATTTGACAACTTGATCTCGGTAGTAGAGCACATCGTTTAAAATTACTATTCTGAACACGACGGCACAGAATACATACAATACAGAAGACAGACGCAAAATATTAAAATGTACTGAGTATTATGGGTGGTGATATTTTTAATTCCTAAGTCATTGTTAGCGGTTTTTTAGTCGCTGATTTTATGATGGATTGCGTGACTAGTATTTAGCTATAGGAACCAGACACTCGTCTGGAGCGAGCAATTTCGTGCCCTACTTCTGCCTATCCTTAAGAACCATAGATAATTAAAATATCAATTCTACCGAGCATTTCCTTAAAGGTAGGCCGGAGGTAGCGGCCCCGCAGTGTCTGCTGACATTGCAGAGGTCCATGAGTAACGGTAATCGCTTACGATCAGGTGGCCCGTTAGTTCGTCTACCTACACGGCAAGAAGAAAAAAAAATCATCACCGTCTTTGACATCCATTGCTGGACATAAGCCTCTTCAAATTTAGTCAATAGCTGGTTCTCTTTGCATACAAGCTTGATTTCTGTTCATTATTTACTAAACTGAGCACGTCGATTGTAGTACAGGCAGTCACGCCTCTTGGACACGTTCACACAACAACACATGAGACATATTCGGAGATTTAAGGTTAACTATCATTGTAGGCGATGAAATGTGTTCTACAGGTTACATTCAAAATTGAATAGAGGATGATAGCGATTGAAAATAGTTTTTAATAATAATTGTGTCAAACTCTTTTGTAAAATACTTTTTGAAGGTGGAATGTTGGCACGCTTTTTTTGAATTTCGAATTTGTCAAATTGGGACACAAATATCGTTATGTTTTTTCTCAAGTTTTGTTTTTGATAAGAAAAATTCAGCGTAGTCAAAGCTTATTTATTATACGGTACGGTATTGTATTGTTCTATTCAATGCAAGGTTCAAAGCCTAACAAAATACTCGAGAAATCGGAAAAACAAATATGTATCACTATAGGTCAAGTACATTCCTTTAAATTGATTAAAGAAAAAATCTCGACGAAATAGTGGTATGTTTGAATGAGCATTACATTTCTTAACAAAACACAACATCCTCACTTTTATAGCCCAAACAGTTATAGTCGATTTATTCGTTAATACTGCGTCCTGGTAATAAAGGAAATGAACCATAATATTCATTGTGCCTACGATTACTGTTACACAATGTTAGTTGCAGCCGAGAAGTCTAAATGGATTATTAGAAGCACCTCACCTACATTTTGTCCCACTTTTTAACTCTTCCGTCTTTGTGTAGTATTTTCTGCGTATGTTCACAAATACTACACCTAGGCTGATTTGTTTCGTTTGTATCTACTCAACTGGGATCGGCAACAAAATTGGTTTGTTTACTTTTGCCAAGTCTGTGGCAGGAACCAAAATTGAGCACAGTTCAAAAACTTATTTTGTTTACATTTTTTAATCGTCTCATATTTTACAGAGAAACTATATTTTATATTATATTCTAAAAATGCAATACAGCGTCATTTAATAATAAAGACTTACAAGTTCGGCGATTGCTGACGGCATACAGGATGCACCATCCACGCTCATCTGTTATGAGGCTGTATATACCTCGGAAGTGTGGGGGTCGTGGCATGTTGAATGCCAAGGATCTGCACAACCGAGAGATATACAACCTTCGGGAATATTTCCTAAAGGTGAATGTGGGTATGTAGCAGCAGTCGATAAAGGACTCACTCCGCTATCCATGGCGAACGGGAATTGGCGAGCGCCGAAGGTGATGGGTGTGGCGGATCGCACGGACGTATGGAAGAGCAAGGAACTACACGGTCGATTCTACCGGGCCCTCACGGGTCCCGATGTAGATCAGTTAGCCTCCGTTGCTTGGCTACGATACAGTAACCTCTTGGAAAGACTTCCAAAAATATAAGGTTTAAATAAAAATCGAAATTAAAATATATTAGAAAAAATGTTTTTAAAAACAGGTTCAAACACGGTAGTGATTCCGAACGAAGTCCCCAGTTTCGCCATCTAGCGAAAAGTGACGTTCCCAGTTGAGTGGGTATCAGAAGAGAGGTTTAGAAACAGCCCTTCAATAATGTGGGTACTAAACTCTCTATACATAGGTAGGACATTACAGAGGTTCTTTGCAACGGTAGTCATTTACGATTAGGTGGCCCTTAAGACCGTTTGAAGCACTAGCCTAGACTAGATGGTAACAAGAATTATTAGTCGTTCTTTCCAACGAAAATTCAACGTTAAATGATTTGTCATTTGTCTGTTTGTTTGTTTTAGCTACTAAATTTAATAATTAACAACACATCTTGCTACAGTGCATTCAAAAATAGCCTTTATATAACTTAAGTTAAAGATGATATTTGTTTATTTGGTACCTCGCATGATTATCCTCGCGTTTGCTCGGCGGTTATACCAAATTACATACTCGTTGTAATTACACTTGCAGCTGTAATTGAAGTGTTCGGGAAGAGATTGTCGCTAGTTTAACATTATTATTACTTACTATTCATGAATTGGATAATTACGATTGTTTTTTTGTTATTGCAATAATTATGATTTGCAAAATATCTTAATTTTTGGAACGAAGTTCCTTATCGCGCTTTATCGAAAGGGGGCTAGACGGAAATTCTTATGAAAAAGTAGTCACGACACTTTTTTGTTTTAGATGATTATCGTTAGATGGCGCTGTGATTATTTTTTTTTAAAACAATTCCTTATTTCGTTTTATATGATTAATGCTAGATGGCGCTGTGATCAAAATATTTTATTTAAGTTATAATAATTCTCTCATAGAAGAGAGCGATTAATATTATATTATTTCTCAAGTACCTCTCAAGTTTTTTTTAATTTAACTTGTAACTATGCAAGTCTGGGTGGAATCCTGCGAGTTAAATTTGACTAACTTCGCGGTTACCGATTGAGCTGAAGTTTTGTACGCATTTCTACTACTATGTAGATCGCGTGAAAATTGTGAGTGAAACTTTATTGTTCATTGTGTGCTGTTTGTTTCCTAAATAAATAAATAAAATGCAATAACATGGTATCAAGGAGCTGATTTGACAATCGATTCAGCTGGTAGCGGTAGAAATTTCTGTGCTACAACAAGATAAATCCGTCGTGTTTGGGCTCGTTTTACTTATTTTGGCTAGCACTTTACTGCTACAAGATATCCAGGATCTTAAAAACTAGTATTTATATCTTTGGTGCAGTTTTGCTGTTTTTTTACTGGTGATAAACTTATTCAGACAATCGCGGTTTTCTAAAATACTTTCATGCATTTTCAACGGGTTCTTACCACGATATTTAATTAATTGAGTTGTCTCGATATTTCAACGTTGTTGCAAACGTCATGATCATGAGAAGACTGGATACTGCGGGTCGATTTAAGAGCAAACAAATCTACCCTCTTCCTCGTTCGCTTTTGGGTAGTACCACTGGAATTCGAATTCACATCACGACAAATATCGAGACAACTCAATTAATTAAATATCGTGGTAAGAACCCGTTGAAAATGCATGAAAGTATTTTTACTAGTGCTTCAAACATGGTACTTAAGTCTAAATTACAAAATATGCACTTACTGTTATCTAAAATCTTAACCTACATATATATTTAATCGTATCTAGAAGTGCCTACTTGAATCCGCTTATTCAATTAGAAGTGTTTGTTGTTTACAAATGTAGATATTAGGTTCCTCCTGGTTTAGTTCAAAGTATATTTTCTAAAGATAGCACGACAGAGGCTAATTACATTTGAATATTTTCAGCAATGTAGGTACGTTTCTGTTCGATGCAAGGCAGTCAGGGTGTCTTAGTTGAACGACTGTCTGTCTAATAATGTACCTATTGTAGTTACTGTAACAACACTTTGCTGGAGCCAGGTGTCTTAAATTCTGGGCTCAAAGCACAGTTCACAAAAGTAAAAAAAAATCTTCATCGTTAATTGTACTTAAGCGCCACAAGACGTCGCCGAGGAAGTGTCAAAAAAACCTGGAAATGGCGACCTAAATAACCCAGATCTTGGCCATAAACTGGCCATTAATTTATCATATTATACTCATTAAGACTTCACAAGATAAATATTTTGCAACGAGTTATAATATCAAGTTTTATTGAGAGAGTACAACTGGTCTATAATTACCGCAAACATAACAGTTCTTCGTTTCGATTTTTTAAAGGTAATTTTATACCAAAAGTTTATTAAAGTAGGCCAACTTTTGAATCTGAATTAACTACCCATTACTGCCCACTGCTGGGCTCAGGTGTCCTCAGTAGAGGGATCAGGCATAGTCCATCAGGCTTGCCTAATGAGGATTTTTCAGGGATAACGGTCAGTGCATATTTTGAAATTTGAATCAGGATTGGTTAGAAAAGAATCCGTAAAACAAGAATCAGGAGTGTCGCGAAGATATCTTTATAAACCGATTCTCCTTTTACATAACATATTGAAAGAATAAATAGTATAGAAAATAAGAGATACAGAAATTATTTTACCTAACATGATAATATATTGTGTGGTAATAAGTATAGTTTTCTGAAAATGAAGCAATTTTGCTTGTTTTTATCTGACAGTAATTTTATTAGGTCTACTGCACCTGGTATATGCAGTAGGTATTAAAATCTTAATAAATATAAATAAGTGTATCTCAGATACACTTGTTTGTCCATTTATGGTGTTAAAAGTTAACTTGGCAACAAAACCGGTTCACATTACTGACATCAGTAGTGTCATGGACTACCGCTCAGACACAGAAAATGTAAAGGTAGGTATGAGTATTTCTTAAATTCAATTCCCATGTTTTGTAAAAATATTTTTTTTTCCGCTTGTGGTAGAAAACTCATTAATAGGCTCTCTTTGAAGCTACCAAGTCGAGTGGGCAAGTGCAATGTAATCGTATTTTGAAGTATTTATTCTGTAAAGTTATTCTGTGGTTCAGCTAACCTCCAACAGGTTTTACATGAAGAGAAGCAACTTATACGTCATTAATTAATACCTTAATTAATGATGGTAGTTTTGAAATTAGAATTTAGAAAGCGATTTGATTATTATAATTTGAAATCTGCTAACGGAAGCTGAGTGCATTCATTATGATATCTACATTAATTATTTTTGAAATACCTAGAAACTAAATGTATTTAAATAAATATATAGTTTGAATATAGTTCACGTTTTCATTTCAAGGTACTTTTGATGAAATGAAATACTTTATTTTCAACATTGATGACGTACTCATTCTTGTTGACGTCAAAATTTAAAAGCTACCACCAGTTCGGACACAAAAATTAATTATTATAGCCACCGTCCTGAGAAGAACTGGCAAGAAACTCAGCGGGCATGTCTTTTTTTTGTATTATTAGTAACAGCATTTTTTTAAAATATTTTAACAATATTATACAAAAGATGAAATAGACAAAATATATATTTAAAAAAAAAACGATTATGATAACGAAATGACCTTGGCGAGCAACTCATTCCCACTTTGTGCAATCGTCCAGGTAATTATTGACCTTATAGTAAGCTTTCTTGCACAGACGTTCTTTAATAGTTTTCTTAAACCTATGAATATAACAAATTAAAACTCTAAGACAACACGATATATAGACTAGAACTAAAAATCTGCGGTATTATGACATTTTAGGATCAGTGGGACCTAATGCTCGTTTACCCTAAAAAAATAAAAATATTCTATCTTCATTACCAACACATTACATTACAAACACAAGTAATTTATAAAAAAACGCATGACTTCCATTTATTCAAGCAAAGCACGTTACATCTTTTTGAAACATACGATATTATTTCAAGAGAACCTGTTTTAAGAAAAATCATCAGTTTAATAAATAAATCGAGTACCATCAACTAATGAAAAAAAAACACCCAAATCGGCTCACAGAAAATACTATCTATTTCTTCCTTCTTGCACACCCATGCTTCAGCTTGATTAAGTACTCCACAACTCTGGGATGGTTACATGTACCACATACGTGTGACACGACATCGATCATCGTGGTATTCAGGTCACGACACACAGATGGTCAGCTGTCCTTGCAGATGTCCTACTTCAGAATATCGACCTACTGATAATTGGCACCGGTGTTGTTAGCACGTTCAGTGCAATTTTAAATGTAAATCTTGAAGTTTATTGAGTTAACTTCGCGTGGGCTCTAGTGTGTAGGTGTGTAGTAACCCTTTTTAGGTTTGGTCAATTTTTTTACAGTGAGCTTAAGGCTATTTCAAGTCTTAGACGACTTATAGCAAGAACTGGAGATTAGAATATCCTTATACCTCGCCGAAGCCGTAACATTCACCGGTGTGCTACCTGCATTCGACGATATTTCTGGACGTTAGTCTAACACACTTTAGAATCTTACTCGAAACGTTAGATCAATGGCTTAGCTCGTATTTACCTATTACTTTGGTCCATTTCTGGGATTTCATGATTCATCGCGTAGAAATATTTCATAAAATACTCAAAAACTACTTTAAAAGAACCACAAATTTTAAAACCTTTTCAATTGTCTACTTTTATCGTCATTTCGTAACTTCGTTGTAATTCCACAACTAGGTATGTCCTTAGTCTTACTCAACAACTCAAGCGCTGATAAAACATAAATAGACAGTTACACACTTACCTTTATAATAATATAGAGATTGAAGTGTATGTATTGTACTATTTCAACATAATAAAACATCCACCAAAAAGTTTTTCAGTGGCATCCACGAACCGGTAGCTGCAGTGTAGACAGACCTCCCACAAGATGGACCGACGACCTGTTCAGAATCGCGGGAAGTCACTGGATGCAGACGGTGCAGGACTGAGTCACTGGATGCACACAGCGCAATTCTGGTCAGGTTTGTGGCTAGGTTTGGGGAGGCTACGTCCAGAAGTGGACCTATAGGCTGATGATGATGATGAAAACGCCTACTGCTGAGCACGGTTCTTCTCAGTACAGGAATAAGGAATCATCACCTGTGATGCGAGATACGAATGAATATAATTTCTTTTTCGACGGGTTTTTAAATCCTTCTACAATTCGCTAGCTTCCTGAAGATGTTTTGTTTTTTTAGTACCTCCATAATAGAAATGGGAAATAGAAATTATTTTGTTAAACTACACATAATTTTTTATAACTTATATTAGTTGCGCTGTATAAACTTATGAGTCACTTTAATTTGTGGAGACTTTGTTGGTCTCTAAAATTATCTGTAACTTTATGACTGTTTGTTTCCCAAATAAATAAATAAACTTAAGATTTAGAAGTCCACTGTCGGTCTGAATCCGAAAATATTCATTTTGGGATTACTTTCTTTCTCTTATGCATCAAAATAAAAAAATATAATTGGAGCATATATTTGAGGATATACAGATAATCAACGTTATCGGTAGGTAATCACAATTTGCTATTACATCCAAAGTTATTGCAGAAGATACAAATATTACAACTCATACAACCTTATTCTAGCCTTCTAGGTATTACTTAGTTTCCTTATAGGTAATTAAGTCGTCTATTAATGGCGAACAATAGTCCATTATAGTTATTAATGGCTTGTTGCAATCTGCAATAACTATCCTTGAGATGAACCTTGTAGTGGCAGTAATCTTGAAGATTGTCTGTCCTGGAAATCCTTAGTCTCGTAGATAGAAATGAAACCACGAACCAAGACCCTAGATGCTATTATCGCAGGTAAAATAGATTACCACTTGACACTAGTTCTAAAAATTTGTTTTGTTTATCTTTTATTTTACGGAGATAATATACCTATTACTTTTACTAAAAAAATAATACGGCGTAGTTTAAATAACAAAGAAGTAGCAAAAAGTTAGGTTTACATTATCTTGTGTACAAAATTTAATAGAAGAAAACAATTCAAAAAGATTAGTAAACATGGTAGCGATTTCGAACGAACTCCGGGCAACTCCGTTCCAGTTACGTCATCTAGCAAAGTCTGATATACACAGACGAGTGGTGATTGACAAAATTAATGTAAGACTAGCTATCACTTCTACAGGCTGAGGATGCTTAAGAAATTAAAAAGTAAACTTCTAAAAGATTAACATTGGTATAAATTTCTTTAAACACTCGCGGTTATCTACATCACTTACACTATTACTGAACGGGTTCTTATAAGTGAGAGGTCCCGATATTTCAACACTGTCGAAATGTGAGTTCGAGTTCCAGTGGTACCGGCAAACGAACGAGAAAGAGGGTAGACAGATTTGTCTGCTCTTAAATGACCTACCCGCAGTTCTTCAGTCTTCCCGTGATCATGGCGCTTGAAACAGTGCTGAAATATCGGGACCTCTCAATTAAAAATAATCGTGGTAAGAACCCGTTCAGTAATAGTGTAAGTGATTAAGATAGGTATTTGAATAGAACTGAGCAGGATAATGCATAACTCCACGCGATGACGTCAGCTTTCTGATTCCAAATTCCAAGTAAGAGGTTTTATTATCTACGTCATCTCGATTACAGGAATTATTGATTTTATAACCAGTTTACAAGTTTCTGGTAAGGAAATAATCCAATAATTGAGAAATAATGGTAACTTTTGATATATTTCATTGTTCCCGAAGCGCTATGACGTGTCTTTCTTTAAACGAGGTTTAAGAAATGACCTGATAAGTAGGTGATGTAACCCCACAATGCCCTTGTTGAGTTCCCGAACAATTGTCGATTCACGAAGGGGTTTGAAATAAAAACGCACCTTCAAGCGAAGACGTTTATTCTAATTTGTACCACGTCAGGTCAATCAACCGGAACATATTTTGGTGGCGCGATTCAGGAATACAAGTACTGTCATCTATTGACAACAATGTGAACTTATATTACATTATGTACAAAAACAAAAAATATATAAAATCAATCCTTAACAGCCCTGACATTGCAAAGGTCCATAGGCGACGGTTAGCTACTATCTGATGGATCGAAAGCTTGTTTGTCTGCCATATAATAACAAAATATTTCACTAGAGATGGAAGGTTCGAGTCAGGCTTGTTACAACTTTTAAATTTTTAAGGTTAATTTGGCCATAAACATATTATTATTATCTGGATATACTTAACTTTCGGAAAACATTAAATTGTATTGTGCAATATCGAAACTTTTACTGCACTCGATATGAAATTCGATGCAATTTTCAAATTATTATTACTCATTAAATTAAACTTTCAGATAATGCAAGCTTTCGATTACCTATTAAAGAATTTGTATCCTTCCCAAACTGTATAAAAAGACGGCCATAGGTTCTTTGTATTTTTAACTTAACTACCGACTGAGGTAATTTGTGTAAGTATTGAAAAAAATTAAGTACATATTATTGAAGTCAATTTTTATATAATTTCTTTTCATATTGAAACATGAGTTAATATTTTAAGCACACACACATTGTGTAGTTTCTGTGAGCAAGGAGGGCAGGTAAAATACAGCAACTAAAACAGGATTATCTTAAAACAAGTAAATCAACAAAATAATCTTAATGTTGTATCAGACTGAAAGTTTCCAGTTAGGCACATTCCACTCTTGTTCTTAGAGTCAATGGACCACTGCCTATGCTAAGATTTAAGATATACAGGGTGGAACTTTTAAACGCCGCCTCCAGGGGAAGTACTCGAAATAATGATTTTAGCGAGTTTTGCTGGGAAACATTCTTTTATTTTTGAAATGAAACAAAACTGTATTCATAGATTTAAAAAAAAAACCTTGGTTTACCCGGAAATCGAGCCTGTTCGAATTCGAAAAAATCACACCCTATATTCTTTATTGATCAATGGATAGAGTGACTTTTAAAGATCAAATCCCTCTAAGAAACATGATAGATTAAATGAAAAGAAAACCACGAAATTCAAGTTTTAGTCACAAAATTTCATCAAACGAGCAATAATCGATAAATTATAATGATCATTGACAACCGACCTAACCTTTTCAGATTAAGAAACAGATGGATTAAGTGTGTGCAAGAAGTATATCAGTGTGTAAGAAGTAAGTATATATAGCATATCAGTTATTGTGCCACAGTATTAAATACTAAACCATTGAAACAGGAGCTCGGAATGTCTGCCAGATTGTCCAGGTGTTCCTTATACAACTGATTTGTTAAATAATAGATCAAACAAGCTTTTTGTTGTATAATATTTTCGTATATACCCCGTTAAAGTTTCTTTTCTTTAAATGGTTTATTTAACTTTACTATGTAAGTTTGGGTGGAATCTTGCGAGTTGAATTTGACCAACTTCTCGGTTTATGATTGAGCTTATCATAAATCGAGCATCAATGAAATTTGAGATGTATTGTGTATAACGCGTGACAATGATAATATGGTAGGTAAATATGAGTAAGTACTAGAATCTCGTGCTCCAATATTCAAGTATTTTATAGTACCTATCCAAGTTTATTTTAGGACATTTTAATGAATCTCATTTTGGAACGAAGTTCCTTATCGCGCGTTGTGAAAGGGGGCTAGACGGAAAAAATTACGAAAAAAGTGTCACGACACTTTTTTGTTTTAGATGATTATCGCTAGATGGCGCTGTGATCAAAATGTTTTTAAAACAATTCCTTATTTTGTTTTATATCATTAATGCTAGATGGCGCTGTGATCAAAATATTTTAAAACACGATCCTTATCGCGCGTTACGAAAGGAAATATTTTTTATGAGATACGTTTTAATCGAAAGGAACTTCGTTCCATCCGGGTGTCCCTTGACACCTCTCAAGTTTTTTTAAGTTTTTTACTTGAACTTGAAGTTGTTGAGTTATTTTATTGTGCTTTCTTAGGCAGAAGAGCCAGTGGCAGCGAGCCACCGAGTGGTATATGGTTACGATTGCATCTACCTACCCATGATCAGTTGATGATTAACTGCTCAAAATTTTATTTGAAAAAGTAAAAATAAGCTGTAAACTTTTGAAATCATAACGAATAATTAAATTAATGATTATTTAAAGAAAATTCGATGAAACAAGGAATGCTGTAACGTCTGGTATCGCGATATGATAATGTAAATAATAAAGCAGCTGATCGATCGTCTGATAACGCCCACCGACACATACAAACAGATAAATATTATTTATGAAATGAAATGAAAGTATCTAGAGAAATTTTAAATTATAAATTAACATGAAGACACGCCAAACGACAATACCTACCTAAAGTAAAACCAATTCCTAAAGTAATAAAAGAACAAATAGCATCAGTTCTTCGAACTCAAATTCAAAATCATTTACCTATTGACATTTCCTTTTTGCCATATTGAAGGTCAAAAAGGAAATTTCAACAAACATTATTGACCTAAATGACAAAACAAAATCAGCAGACAGGTCATTTCTCCTCATTAAATTCTAGAAAGCGAAAACATTTCAGTTTACATTTTTTCCTTTAAATCTTTAATTTATTTTTTGCCACGCACCATCCGGCTCCCCTCTTAGGTATTTCGCGAGCGCTATGGCTTCTCCTTCTTCAAACGAAGCTTCAAGAGAATCCTTGAGTGTAGACCGTAGGTAACGGTCCCCCACCTTCTGACAATGCAGAGGTCCATGAGCGACGGTAACCGCCTAAGATCAGGTGGCCCGTTAGCAAAAAAAATTGGATGGTTTGTAGCCACAGAATTAAAAAAAGCAATATTATTCAAAATTCATAAAATAATATATTTTATAACTACATAATATGTGATATCACATGTCGATGAATCATGCGTTATCGTACGATAAACTGATAATGTGATATGAGACCAATACTGCATTGTATTGTTAATTGTTTTAGTGAAATTTCTCGAAATGTTACATTCCATTTTGAGGCTTGAGAAGGGTCCTTAAAGTTAGGTCGTAGGTAGCGACCCCTCAATGTCCCCTGACATTGCAGAGGTTCATGAGCGACGGTAACCACTTACGATCAGGTGGCCCGTTGGCTCGTCTGCCTACAAGACAATAAAAAAAAAAAGTAGGTATTTGATTCACCATCATCATATTGACTTCCACTGCAGGACATGAATTCGTCACCAATCAAGAGACATAAATGTGGTGGTACAACTTCTTCAAACGAGACTTGCAAAAAGTCTTCAGTAGATTGTTGGTAGTTCTGCAGTATCCTTCGAAGGTGCAAAGGTCAATGAGCTATGTAACCACTAACGATTATGTCGCCTATTTACCTGCGTGATAAAAAACTAGACTTGTCCTTCTTGAAATGAAGTTTGACAAGTTCAATACGATAGATTGTAGGTGTCCCCTGATAGCAGGAGCCATATGAAGGCCGTAAGCGGCATAAAAAACTCGTGTTCCCTCTTTGCATTAACAGTTTGAAATCTCCATATTTAAGGACTTTTCAGGTTGTTGAAGCAAAGAGGCGATAAAAACAAAAATTAAATTATGTATAAGTATAAATACCTACCGCTTCCTAACACATATTATGACCTCATTATTCGATGCAAATAATTCAGTAGACATTCCGTACCTAAGTGTAACCGTCAAATGACCTAGCAGGGCACACCTTCTGACCTCGTTCCCCCAATTCCACGTTATTGTTACGACCATCGTCGGGTTGGGTTTCTCACCCTTCATAAACTTAGATAACAGTCTGTGACTCATCTGCACAAATATACTGAAGATTGGTTATGTTTTTTAGCGAAAAAAATACTTTAATCAAGTGTGGTTATGTTTCGAGCATTCCTTCCTTGCAGATTCGAACTGGTCAACTTCTATCTCTAGATCTGAATTTGGAAATGATAGTAGAGGAGCCCAAGCGGGGATTCCGGGATTTACTACAGCGCGGCAGATTAATATACAGGGGGTACCTTGTACCCGGTTAAGTACCTCCACAAAATATGAGGCCCATATCTAAGGCCGCCCGTGAAGGATACAGGATCAGATTAGTAAAAAAAAATTGATGATCAGAAATTCTCGAGCGCGTCAGATTAAGGTAGGGTGAGTTAATTACATCCTAAAAAGTGTATATTCCAATAATCTGACAATTTGAGAGTGACGTAAAAAAAGGAGACGGTAACAAAGTTGTAAAAAAAAAAAGTCATCTCGACATTCTCGAGCGTAGCTAAATTTTTTTTTATTTTGAAGGAAATAATTCAAGAATAATAAAAAATATATAATCTGACGATTTCCGCAAGCCGAAATAACAAAAATCTTATATATATAAAAATGAATTGCTGTTCGTTAGTTTCGCTAAAACTCGAGAACGACTGAACCGATTTGGCTTATTTTAATCTTGAAATATTCGTATAAGTCCAGGGAAGGTTCGTTCGAGAGATATCGTGAACGATAGAAACCCGAAAAGTGTTTTTCGGGATTCCGAAATTTATCTCCGAAATTTGTGAGTCGATCAAAATTACTTATGAGGATGATAAAACTACGTCGAATGGTGCCAACCGCATTAAAATTGGTTGATCCATTCGAAAGTTATTGCAGTTTGAAAATTCCAAAAATAGTGTTCTATGAAACTTCTATCAGACTTTCGAGCTGGGAGAGCTCAAATGCATAGAAATATTATTTCTTTGAACTCAGGAATGGAATTAGCGGGAAGTTGCAGGGATGGCTTTAAAGTGAACCATTAACCTATTTTTTTTTTGTCAGATCAGGCGAATCCCTCTAGATAATCGTCAGATTATGAGACAGTACGTTTAGAACATAAAGATAAACCATATATATCTTAATCTGACGCGCTTGAGTATTTCAAAATGGCGATTTTTTTTTGCACATTACGAAAATGGCTGCGAGTTTGCGTCCCATCGAAATCGTCAGATTAGTGAATGAGAGCTTTTTTTTGGTGTACTTAACACTCCCTTAGAAAATCTGACGCGCTCGATATTTTTTTTTTTTTCATTTTCAACCTTTAAATACAACCACCCGCATCACGCAAACGATCAGATTAACATACGTACGTTATTAAAAATACGTAGGGCATTGATGCTATCAATATCTGACGCGCTCGAGGATGTCCATGCAACAGTTTTTTTTTACATCTTTAAAAATCTATAGCCCCTTTCCCCACCGATGTAAAGGTATATGTCATATAACATTTTTTTCTTCTTATCATCTAAGCTTTGCATCCCAATAGGTCTCTTCAACGCTCGAGTAAATCCCCATTTAGCATCGTCGCCTCCTCTATTATGAGATGTGTGCAATTTAAGACAATACCGCTGTTTAAAAACGGCGAAGGAAAACATCGTGCATATTGGAGAAAGATTTGACAACCCTTTCCGCATTTGGCAACCTTGGTGGGCTATATCTGATGAGTGTGTGATTCCCAGCAATGTCCGTTAATGGGTTGTTACGGTATTATTGCTAAATGTGGTCATGGTAACGACTTGGCATCAGATAGCATACAAAAACAAGACACACGTCTTAACACTAATTTTTCATTTTAAATACATAGAATCAATGCGACCTAGAATGGAAAATATAGATCTTACCTTACGTTATTGTTAAACTACTGTTCTACCTACCGCAGAGATCACCTCGTTTACAGGACTAGTCAATTCTGTTTTTGAATGTTACCAGACATATTTCCTAAGCATAACGAATCCAAGACATTCCCTCATGATAATAGGACTGTGAGAAAGCCTCACAATGCAATCCGGCTAAATTAAGTGGACCCCTATTCTGAGGAGTTTCCTATACACTTAGAGCTCTCTCTGGAAGAATGCGTAGAACAAACAGTTTTCGTCAGTTTACATTTCTTAACACTTTGACCCGGAGCGGTGTTTTGGTGTAGTTGAGATGAAGACAGTACTAAAATTGTTTAGATATTTTTTTTTTAATAACTAGTGATGAGAACCTTATTTTTTATTTTTGCGATGCCAGCCACCTGATTTTAAGTGGTTTTCATCACTTATATACCTTTGTTACGACGGGGGACACTGCACTTTATTCAAGTCTCGTTTTAAGAAGGACAAGTTATATCACTAGAAACTCCGATGAGGGGAGCTCATTACATAGCCGCGTATTTCTTCTGCGTCCAAACCATTCAGACCTTGTGATTAATATGGTTCTCGATCATATGGAATCCTTTAGCCACGACTATACAAACAATGATATATCTGTTTACGGTTGAACTGTGTAACGCGGCGTATAATTTGTTACCGTTTACCTGCGTGTTTACTATTGTTATGTCGTGTTGTTATCTTTCGTAGTTTGGGACGACACTATATATAATGTGTGTTAGTTAGTACATAGTCTCTTCGTGTGAGGCCTAGGAACTTAGAACTTAGAGTAATGGAATTGTAATTTTGCGTAAAATTTCTTATCATGGCAATGACTTACGATCAGGTGATCCGGTGGCCAACAGAGTATTGCAAAATCGGTTAATGTATTTTTTTAAAATTTAAAATGATGAATCCGCATAATATAAAGTCCTGATAAACATTTGAAATATTGTCAATAAGGCTTATATGCAGAGGGCCTAGTCTCGTCATAGTAAGTCTGTTTATGCTGCCTATACAAGCTAGGGTATACCTGAAAGGTATACCTACCTGTTATTTACAACTGTCAGCGTGTGCGATGCAAAACAGTGTATCATATTACCTAATAAACTCAACTATACTAAACAGTTATAACAGTGCAAGTAAACCTGTCAGGTATACTCGTGGGTATATGACCGACGTAAGGGGTGGACCATATAAAGTTCAAAAGTTAGACTGTCATGTTGGCTGTGTGGCATGTTGCGCTATCCTGTTGAAAACAAATGTCGTCCATGTCATACTCTTCAACTTTTGGAAACAAAAATTCGTTGAGCATGGCACGGTAACGCTCGCCATTGACCGTAACGGCGGCTCCTTGCTCATTTTCGAATGATGCCGCCGGACCAAAACCCACATCAAACCGTAACTCTTTGTGGGTGCATTGGCTTCTCAATGGTGACGTGTGGATTTTCCGACTCCCAGATGCGACAATTTTGCTTATTGACATAGCCTCCGAGGTGAAAATGGGCTTCATCTGACACACACACACACATTTCTTACAGTTTGGACTGAAAACTCACCACTTTGGAAGTAACTTTTCAATATTTCCCAATTTTGTTCAAGCGTATAGCGTCCCATTTCGTAAATGTCAAACCTTTAACTAAATTATGAACACAAATTGAATGACATTTGAGCTGTCACTCTCTAAATAAACAGTAGTTCAAAATGCAAACGTTAGATTGCCCACCCTATATAAATCCATTAAAAAAGTAACGTTAGGTATTTAAAAAAATCTGGTATGTAAGTACCTACTTACCGTGTCTAACAACACAGCTAACTGAACTAAAAATATGTAAGTACCTACTAATCAACTCAACTAAACCTTTCAAGTCTACCTGCGCACGTATAAAGTTCAAAAACGTCAAAAACATAACCTCAAAATCTTTTTAAACTTACCGTACAAACAATACGGTGTCCAACATCAAAGCGACCTCGTACTAAATCGGTAACCAGCACTAATGCGCTTTCTTTACAAATTCCTATTATTTGAGCACGAAGCAGATCACGGGGTAAAACATACAAGTACTTTCACTGCCGATCTGTGATGCAAAGTGCAATGAACCTTGCAAAAACAAAATGGCGGGCGAAAATTTTAAATAATTTTAGACAATTTTAAACATGTTTTCATCTTTATAGTCATAGGTTAAACTTGGAAATAAAATACACCTAAATTATTTATGACTTGTCCTGCTTCAAACAAGGCCTGAGGAGAGTCCTTAAAGTTAGGTCGACGCGACCCCTCAGTGTCCTCTGATATTGCAGGTTTATGAGCGACGGTAACCACTTACGATCAGGTGGCCCGTTGGCTCGTCTGCCTACAAGGCAATAAAAATAGGTAAACAATGAGGATAAGGTATTTAATGTGAAGAAAGGTATCGCTTCCCTCCGTGGGGGCAACGCGACGAAAAATAATGCCAAAGTGCGTAATGCGACGTGCTGTTTCGCATAACACCATGCTGGGTTCTAGCCTTAGTCGGGGTTCGTACGCTAGTTGAGAGCGGTTGGAGGTTTTCGAGCGGTTCAATTCCCACATATCTCCCACCCAGCTCCGCTCCGCCTCGGTGGGAATACGGCGATTTCCTCCAACTCAAAAAAAATCCGATTACTTCACAACACCAGTATGATTATTATCAACTTCAACAACACAAAAAGAAACATATCATAATGTCAAGTAAGTCAACAATTACATATTATAACTTATAATTTAATATGTTAACAATAAGATTATAATCAGCTGTTCCGTGTACTCTCGCTAATCTATGTCTATACTTCTATACTAATATTATAAAGCTGAAGAATTTGTTTGTTTGTGTGAACGCGCTAACCTCTGGAACTACTGTTCCGGTTTCAAAAATTCTTTCACTGTTGGAAAGTCCATTTATCGAGGATGGTTATAGGCTATATTTTATTTTCAAAAAAATTAGGGATCCGTATGAAAATATCGAATATGTAACACAAGGTGAATAATCGAAAACCTATTTATGCGTACGCTGCAAAAACTATTGATAGTAGAACAAAATGATGTATTACGGGTTTTTAGGTCTTAGTAAGACAAACAAAAAGTCCGCGACAGCATATATCTAACTATCATAGTTTAGTCACAATAACCGCTTTTATGTTTATAAAAATAATATTTCATCCCGAGATTGAATTTAACGTAAAATAAGTGTCGTTATATTAACCCTTATCCAAATTAAGTATTATGTTATCAAGAGTATTAATGTAGAAGTAAATTACTTTTTGTTTTATTCCAATCGAACTTTTCGTTTAGCAGTTATCACGAGTATAAAGCAAATAATAACGCGACGGCATTGCGAGTACTGTTTGAACCCCTTTGTAACGCAGACGAAGTTGCGCGGGTCAGCTAGTATATTATATTATTATTATCCCTCGAGCATTATCGAGCAACTTTCCAATATTTATAGATTACTAGCTGCCCCACGCAACTTCGTCTGCGTCGAAAAAAAAAAAAAAAAAGGGGTGGACTACCCCTAACATTTAGGGGGATGAAAAATAGATGTTGGCCGATTCTCATAGATACCGGATAAGCACAAAAAATTTCAACAAAATCGGTCAAGCCGTTTCGGAGGAGTTCAAGTTCGAACACCGTGACACGAGAATTTTATATATTAGATAATCGGAACACATAATTATAATCTTTGCCGTTGGCTTTGCTGATTTCTAAGTAAAAACCTAACTACCCACTTACCGTCGAGTGAGCTGTATAATTATCCGACTTCGTAAAGGAGGAACTTATCAAGCTGATAGGTTTTCAAAATAGAAAATGTTCTTTTGCAGCTATGTTTAACAATGTAATAATTTGCTGTACGTGTTTGTGTACCATTTTTTAAGTGAACCATTTTCGATGATTCCTTTTTTGTTAGAAAGCAGGTACTCTTACTATAATCTAGCTCTAATTTAATCTTACTGATAGAGATTCTTTAAAAACGAACTTTGATCGTTGTCAAAATTTGTTCTTGTAAAAACTATTACTTGTTAAGTACTGCAATGTATTATTTTTTTTCCAAATTAAGATTTAGTATACCTCAGAGATAGTACAGTATACCTTAGCGTCCTCCCTACATTGACATACGGGTGTCAGACCTGGTCACTTAAGCAAGAGGATGAAAACAAACTATCAGTATGTCAACGGAAAATGGAAAGGAGTATGCTGGGTATAAAACTAAGTGATAGAATCAATAACATCACTATGCGCGACGGGAAAGAATGCCTCGGGCGTAACGCGTCGCGCCGTCCCTCATAATCCCGTGCTGGGTTCTGGCCTCAGCCGGGGTTCGGACGCTGAGTGTGAGCGGTTGGAGGTTTTAGTGCGGCTCAACTCCCACATACCCCGCCCGCGGGGCGGGCGGGGATCCGGTGATTTCCTCCAACTAAAAAAAAAAAAAAAAAAAAAAAAATAACATCACTATAAGGGAAAATACTAAATTGCAAGATGTTGTTGAAGTTATACGATCTTTAAAATGGTCCTGGGCCGGTCATCTATGTCGTTTAGAAAAGAACCCCTTGAACTCTACACATCGATGGACTAAAACTGCCACAGAGTGGGTACCTAGAGATACAACCAGGGGTAGGGGTCGTCCCGAGAAAAGATGGCAAGATATTTTCAATAAGAGAGTCGGTGTTGGTTGGATGACAAAGGCAAGGGACCGAGTGCTTTGGAGCGAATTGGGGGAGGCCTACGCCAAGGAGGCGGCTACTACAGGAGAGTGAAGGACTCAACAGGGAGACCAACATTTTTTACATTTTTTTATTTTTATTTTATTTTTTAAATAGCTAATGTAAATTTGTGTCTTATGTTTAAATTAGTAGTAATAAAGGCTTATTTTATTTATTTATTTATTTTATTTTATTATACCTCAGAGAAAGGTACAAAGCCAATCCGAACCCGAGATCTCCTACACGGCAGATATAACCTCCATTCTAGCACAGAAACTTCAGAAACATCAAAACTTTCCCACACACATTTACAAATTAACATTTATAATATGTGATGTTACAGTTATTTAATCTGTAGCAATAACAACAGTACAGAGGTGAGAGGTCACGAGAAAGTTCACTTACTGACACGCGATCCTTGAACACGCGAACTTATGTAACAAATAAAACAATTGAATACTGGTTTGACCGCAACTGTGGTGATAAATGCCAAAAATACCGGAATATGAATGTACTTTTACTCTCAATTAATAGTGTAGGTATTAGCTACGGCTTTTTCGGATATTTTGTCATTCTTAACTTTGAGTGTAGGTTTTTTTTTCAGTTGGAGGTAATCACCGGATCCCCATCCGCCCCGCGGCTGGGGTATGTGGGAGTTGAACCTTACCTCCAACCGCTCACACTCAGCGTCCGAACCCCGGTTGAGGCCAGAACCCAGCTGGGGTTATGAGGGACGACGCTTTGAGTGTAGGTAGGTATTTTTGACCAGATTACAAAAGGTTATAAAGTATGTAGACTGTTTTTCATTTCCCTTAATCGAAAACCAGGAATTTGGTCAAATACAACACGCAAGATTCCACCCGAACTTACATAGTCACCATGTCACATGTGCAAGTTAAAATTACAACAAAAAAAAATCGCGTGACCACACATTGTGTATCTTTACAACAATTTAGTAGACAGTACCTACTCTGTCTGTTGGTGTTTTTTGTGTTATTTTCAATTTTATCTCGAATGAAAGTGAAGATAATAGCTTAAGCAATAATTTTACAGACGAAACATACAATTATTATTGTAGTAAAGACATCGCAGTAGGACTTAGTAACCGTTCTTTTATGCGGACCACAATTTCGTCGCACGTAGATATTTTTTAAAAATTTAATGAAACTTTGAACCTGGTCTGTATTCCCTGATGAGAGGACCATAAGCGACGGTAACCACTTACGATGAGGTGGTCCGCTGACTTGTCTTTAAGTAAAAAAAAATTTAAGGTTCAAAATTCAACTTAATACTATCTGGTTGACACAGCTTCATCATAAAACGACCTATATGACCTTCTTCGGTAAATAGACCATCCAACACTGAAATAATCAAATCAGACTAGCAGTTTCCGTAATTATACTGTAATTCCTAACAAACAAAAAACAATATTAAAAAAATACAGTATCTATACATATAATAAAAGGATAGAAAAGTCAACATTGCAAAATACACTCCCCCAAGTCAAACAACCGGCGAACATTTTGATGGCGCGATTCAGAATCCATACATTTAGTTCTGTAAAAAAGTCAGCTTTGTCCGGGATAAACTCGAAAACTGCTGCACAGATGTACTTCAAATTTGGCAAGAATATTGCTTAGAAGTCGGGTCAACACATAGGCTATATATTATAGTGCTATCATGTCCGAGGAACGGGATATAAATATAATAAATTTCATTACACAATTTTAGAGCAACGACATCTATCGGCGTTCAAGTCAAATTTCATGTTGAATCATTTTTTTATTAGTATGAGAGCTAGCAACGTCGGGAAAACAAACATTTCAGTAAAGCCAGTTTTTATTTTTATATATGCTATCTCTCATACTCTTTCACTTTTATATTAGTTGGCAAATTAATTTTGGTTTTTAGGTCCTTAAAAAGCTTCATAAAAAAATAATAATTCAGAATTAGCGTCTGGCACAGAAATACAACAAAAAATATCTGGAAATAATAAATTAATGTAGCGAAAAGTATAAAAAAATAAATTAAAGAAAAAAATGTCTTTAAATAATTTGAAAAATCGGTTTTTTATCCGTACTCTAACAATACCGGTTGGCGGCTACTACAAGACAGTCCGTATCGGTAAATACTCTGTCAAAAACGTTGCTAGCTCTTATACCATAATTTAAATTTGATTGTGTCATTTTTGGCACTGTCAATGGTTTTTTATTAATTGTCATAGATACAAGGAGTTCTGTTCCTTTTTAAAAATTGTGTCTTTAATTCGTTTCAGAGATAAATACAATCTATACATATAAATAAACTAGCTGGCCCGCGCAACTTCGTCTGCGTCACATAAGGAAATTTTCTTACCGTTTAAGCCTTCCCTGGACTTCTACGAATATTTCAAGATTAAAATAAGCCAAATCGGTTCAGTCGTTTTCGAGTTTTAGCGAGACTAACGAACAGCAATTCATTTTTATATATAAGAGATTTCATTAAACAATTTTAGAGCAACGACATCTATTGGCCTTCAAGTCGAATTACATATGGAAGCAATTTTTTTGTTGATATAAATGATTTAAATTTGATTATGTCATTGTGGGACAATGTTTCCTATTTGCTAACTAGATGACGTTGGTGTATAAATTTGAATGATTCTGAATCGCGCTATTATTTCGTACACCAAATGTCAAAACTGAGGTTACCTGCTTTGCTATAAGTTATCGTGTGGTTGGTCAATTTGAAATACTTAGCATCATTAGATTATTATTTAGTTTCGATTTAAAATAATTAAAATGCCTGGAAAAGGATATCTAATTTATCCGAATGCTCAAGCGATACTCGAAGGAAAAGGTTAGCTCGATGTGTAGAGACCGCCGTTGAGCGTGAAGCTAGGTTGGCTACTCTTCGAGAAAACATTGTGCAAACTCAGTCGATCGAAGATCTTGAAGAGAAGGATACTCAGTTAAGGAGAGATCACTCTCAGCCTGCTCTTTCACGGTTGTTGGAGACTGATGAGCAGCATAAATAGCGTAGTACAGCTGCTCAGCAGCGTTACCAGGACGTACGTGACAATACTTCTGCTCATGTATCGCAAGACCGGGATGGAATGCAAGAGTTGCAAGAGCAACCATGGCTAAATAAAGAGGGAAGTGGATTTATGTACAATGTTGCGATTAACTACGTCGTACACGGAGATATTGGCATCTTAGAAGAAGTGTGCGTCTGTCAAGCCCGCAAATGGAGAGGGGAGCCCAATGGGATGTGTTGTGCATCTGGTAAGGTACGCTTGGAGTCTGCAAGACCCACCAGAACTGTTGAAATTCTTACTAAGCGGCGAACATCCAAAGTCCAGCATTTTTTTGTAAAACATCGGAGTCTATAATAGCGCCTTCCAGATGACTTCGCTTGGTGCAAATCAAATCGTTGAAACAGAGTTCATGCCGACATTCAAGATTCAGGGACAAGTTTACCATCAAATTGGTTCGCTGCTACCCACAGATATTCCAAAATTTTTGCAAATTTATTTTGTGACTGATTTTGAAGAACAAGCAAACCTTCAAAGTAGATCCATCCCCAATTTGGACGTGCTCAAGAATTCTCCGATGTCCTTCTAAGTGTTGGTGAAGGTACTCTAGGAGAGAGGTGGACAAGTGGTGCTTCCAATGTCTCTCGATAGAGTTGTATCCAGCTTAGAAGAACTCATTCGCTGTGTGTACAACGACATCAGTCGTATACCACACCAGCAGAATTCTTAGGTGGCTGCACCAATTGACGAATGCATTCTCTCAGAAATTGAGAGAAATGAAGTGGTCTACAACTTTATAAATACTGTCGTCGAGCAAGATGATGCCACACATTATCCTGTGGAATTTTTGAACCCTCTGTCAGCAAGTGGACTTCCAGCACATACTATCAAGCTGAAGGTCGGTTTCCCGATTATGCTTCTTCGGAACCTAACTCCTCCGAAGTTGTGTAAAGGGACCCGCGAAATTATCACTTTTTGCTCTTCAATTTAAAAAAAACAGTCTTATTCTGTTACTCTGCTTAGTGTAGATATGAAAGGTAAAGAAGAAAACCAGTAAATTAATGTTATTTTAAAAGATATAATTATTGGTATATTATTATGGTGATGTACATAGCATTCACGCAGACGACGTCGCGGGCAGTAGCTAGTATTAAATAAAAAAAAAGACATGCCCGCTGAGTTTCTTGCGCCGGTTCTTCTCAGGACGGAGGCGTAATTTTAGCGAACTGGTGGTAGAACTTTTGACTTTCAAAATGTATGTGTGTCCACATCTAATTTGAAATAAATGATTTGACTTTGGCTTGACAAACTCTTCAGCTTTATTATTTAATAGTATAGAAAAACATTTGTTTATCGACTTAAACTGTATATTGAATTTGTTTTTTTTTAATACTTGGACCTTAATCTTAAATTGTCTGCTAAAACATATGCTAACATTCTCAATGATATACAGGGTGCATCTGTAACTTTGGACAATCTGACATGAGGTTCACCTCATGTCAGATTGTCATTCGACAGGTCATTCATGACCTGTCGAAATACAACTTAGCACCATTTTTATTTTTTGGATCGGTTAAACTTTTTTTCTGACATTGTATAGAAAACGTACAACTATCGTTGCGGACTTCCATACTATGATGATTTTTTAAAATCCAATTCCTAAAATAAAAGTGGTTTTAAGTTTCCACCCACCCTGTATAATATTACAATGATTTATTTACAACTCTCTCAGCTTACCGGTACATACTATTGCATTTTTCTCTCAACGCGGCAGAATATTCAGAACAATCACATTTACGTCCAATTAGCAATTAAGTATTCATTAAACGTTTCTAAGTGTCTTCATTAATGATTAAATTTATGTAGACCTTTGATCAAGTATATCTAGATCCACAGTTATGAAAGCTTTAAAAAATTGTGGAAACAAAAATTAAATCTTGACATCTAAAAACAATACATAGGTATTATAATATTTTCACAAGGTTATTGGTAAACGAAGTCTACCGCATTACAGTAAAAAATAAAATAGTTAAAAGATGAAGCAATAATGCGAAAACCAATTTTGATGACGGTCATTAAACGACTGAGACCAAAAGACTTTTTGAATTTGTTGTTGACGTTTTAGTTACTTTTTTTTATTGCTTAATATATACACGAGCCTACGGCCCACCTGATGGTAAGCGGTTACCGTCGCTCATGGACCTCTGCAATGCCAGGGCAATGAGGGGCCGTTATCTATCACCTACCCATACAGGACTTTTCTTAAACCTCCTTTAAAGAGAGACATATCATAGTGCTCCGGAAACACTGTGGATGGGAGTCCATTCCAGATCGGAATGGTGCGGGGCAAAAAGGATCTTTTACTTAGTTTCAAGAAAGAGAGAAGAAAACAACAGGGAGAAAACTGTTACGCACACACATGTACATACTTCAAGGATCGATCGATGGACATATTTAGTGATAGTCTGCACATTTTTAAATTAAAGGTGAGAAATGTATTGAGGTAGTATTTTAATGTAGGTTTTAATGACATATCATTTTTCTTTTTTTTTAAACTGATTTAAAAAAAAAAAAATTCTAATTTACTATATGAATTGTGTTATTTTAAAATATTTTATAAGTTTAATCATATTTTTTTTTATCAGAATTTGTATGTTTTTAATTTGTGATGTTCTAATTGTATCTAATTTATATTATGTAATCACTTTTAATAAGGGAACATATAGTCATAACCTTTGATTTCTATAAGTGTGCATTATTAGTGTATTATTGTTAGTGATTCTGCCTACACAGTTTGTCTTTTGTGTGCACAAAGAAATAATTGTTTATCTAGCGATATTTGATCAAAGACATACTCATTTCCCACGAAAATCCTTTCGCTATTCAAAAACAAAAATCTTTCGACCGTGGTGAGAACATTTTACAATACATTCTTACTATTGTTGTAGTTTACGGGAAAATAAACTCTTTTGCACAGTTTTATGGCTCATATTCGAGATTATCTAGCAGTTTACTATTAAATTTCAAGCCAGTAATCAAATCTTGTGAAGTTTTTTGTGAATACAACTTCATTGTACATGTGGACTGGACTTTTAGTTTCTGTTCGTTAAATTAGTGTTTATTAACTAAGTATTAAATAAGTTACTAATATTATTGGAACGAAGTTCCTTATCGTGCGTTATCGAAAGGGGGCTATACGGAAAAAAATCTTACGAAAAGTTGTCACGACACTTTTTTGTTTTAGATGATTATCGCTAGATGGCGCTGCAAAATCTTTTAAAACACGTACCTTATCGCGCGTTACGTTAGGAAAAAGAATTATAAGATATCTTTAATCGAAAGGAACTTCGTTCTATTCGGGTGTCCCTTGACACCTTTCAAGTTTTTTAAAGAAGTTTGAAAAGAAAGCCGTAGTGCGTAACGCGTCGCGTCACCCCGCACAATCTCGAGCTGGGTTCTGTCCTCAGCCGGGGTTCGGACGCTGAGTGTGAGCGGTTGGAGGTTTTAGTGTAGTTCGACTCCCTCATACTCCACATGCGGGGCAAATGGAATTCCAGTGATATCCTCCTGTCCTATAACCTGAAAAGTATGATTTATTTTTATTTATTGCTAGATAGATAAACGAGCCTACGGCCCACCTGATGGTAAGCGGTCACCGTCGCTCATGAACCTCTGCAATGCCAGGGCAATGAGGGGCTGTTATCTATCGCCTACCGATACAGGACTTTTCTTAAACCTCGTTTAAAGAGGGACATGTCATAGCGCTGCGGGAACACCGCGGATGGGAGTTCATTCCAAATCGGAATGGTACGGTTAAATGAAATGGTTACTTTTAAACTCAAATATTAGTCATTATACGTACTACATTCGTATGTTCTATATGCTACGTCTGTTGAGTCACATTCTGCCAGCTGTATCAACAGCCCCATGACATTGCTCTTACGATTTATACGTAATACATACATATTTTGTTTTTAGTATGACTCATTTTAAAATAGATTAATAATAGAACATCTTGATTGATTGTGGTTCAAAGCTTTTATTTTATTTAACTTGCACTGGATGTAGCTATGTAAGTTCGGGTTGAATCTTGCAAGTTAAATTTGACTAACTTCGGTTTCTGATTAAACTGTAATGGTACTCGTAACCGATAGCCATAGGAAATCTTCTATTAATATATTTTAAATAATATAGACTCTTCTTCTCTTCAAACGAGGTTTAAGAAAAGTCCTGTATGGGTAGGTGATAGATAACGGCCCCTCATTGCCCTGACATTGCAGAGGTTCATGAGCGACGGTGACCGCTTACCATCAGGTGGGCCGTAGGCTTGTTTATCTATCGTGCAATAAAAAAGACTCATCATGTTTGTGCTTATTTTACTTGTATACCCAGGATCTTAAAAGCTTTTATTGAAATAATATATTTTTAATAAATCAGGTATCTGAGATATCCCGTCATCTCTCGATAGATAGGCGTAGATAGGTGGAATCCGTCGATTCTATTTGGAATTTCATTTCAAGATATCTTTTCTACTCTTTTGACACGAACAATTTCATCTTAGAATGGACTCCTCTCTTCGCAAAGCTTTATGACTTGTACTTCTCTAAACCTAGTGGCCTGCACGTGCACATCCCCTGGTGCTGGGTTTAAACTTGAGCCGGGGTCCAGACGTGTGTAAGAGGTAGGAGTATTTAGTGCGGTTCATCTCCCACTTATGCCACTTAAGGGTCGAAAGGTTTACCCTACTCAAAAACAAAGGCATCACAAAATAACAATTTCAATACAACGCAAAAATCTGAACAAACTCAGAATTTTATATTCTAAGTTATAAAAACTACATATGACTCAAACCAAACAAATATTTCACGCATTGTTTTTATACATATTTCATATAAATATTAATGTAAAACATTTAAACGTGTTTTTAAGACGTAAATAGTGAACCTATTGTGTTTGTAGCGAAATCTATCCGTCACATTCAGAACTAGAATCATTATGTTGTGAAAAATTAAAGTTTTTAGATTTACTTTAGATTAACTGACCCGCGAAACTTCATTTGCGTCACATAAAACGGTAGGTGTAAATAAGAGCGCCCCCGTAAATTTTATCGCAGTATACGTGGCCATTTATTTTTTTCCAGAAAAAGAAAATAAGATAACTAATATATAAATTTCGTTGCGGGGCCCAAGACAAGTTAGCTTTCCCTCGGGTTCCTGGGATTCACTGCTCAGAGTCATTACGATGGTCGCCGCTGTGGATCCTGGCTACACAGGAGTTACAGTGGTGGGAGTGAGAGGTGGGCAAATACCCGATAATATATAAAAATGAAAAGTCACAACCACAACCCACGAAAGACATTATTCATAACATATTAAAATGGAGTTGGCGCAATATGTATTTTCTCTTCATTCATATCCTAATCTGGCATACAACTTCACATAACAAATTTTCATAATATGAAAAATCTGAAAAATCCGACTATCCAATTCTTCCACTCTCTCCTCTTACTTTTAATTATAAGCGTCAAAACATGCAACCCAAATATTTAACTATCGTCTCAAGTCTATTTGTCAATTTTAATCCATTTACAAAAGACATCTCCACAAAAACTCGTCTGCAGTTTGTTGCAGTAATGATTATTTAAAAAAACGGCAACATCATCTGTTTGAAGAACATTCACTTAGTCTTGTTGTAATGCTTTTTAATGAGGAATGAAAGTTAATGAGACTTTGGAATAACGATCAGTGAACGAACTGTGATTTTTGAGAAAGATGATTTGCAACATGTAGGTAAGTATATTTTATTTTTATTTGTAAACTTGATTGATTTTTAAAAAGGAAGAGGGACTATTGGGCTTTTGTAGGTAAGGTATGTTTCTAAACGGATGAACTGATTTGATTTTATTTTTGTTTGGAATTGTGGTATTAAAAGTAATTTTAATGTTTTTTAATTGAAAACGATAACTTTCGAATTTAAGTTAGCGTTTTCTTCAAATTTATTATTTTGCACTGACAGGTAAACGAGCAAACGACCTAATTGAAAAGAAGCGGTTACCGTTGGCCATGAATTCATCAATCATAATATTTTCAGAAAAAAATATGTGACATTTTCCTTATTATACCATACCTTATTATAATCATACTACATATTAAGAAAAATAGCTTGTATTTGTACAAGTACCACTTGTACCTACTGTTCTGCTTACTCAGACGACTCAAATCGTATTTTCCAGGAATTTATTTCGGAATCTTACCGTTTACAAGTGAAAGCAAGATGTCCGTGCGTCACTGATCAAGTACCCTATGAACTCTGTGTGAAAACTATCTCTTTATTTAACTGTAAGAAAACGGTTTTATTGTAATAATTGATCTTCTATTGTTATTCTCAGAAGTAGGCTTATAAAAAGTTCTGTATCTGTACTGTTATGACCCAATAGAAGTAACGGATTTGAACCGAATGGCTTGTACTTTGGAAACTTAATTTGAAAATGATTTATGTGTAACAACCAATACTATAATACTGGCTGCGGTAAAATAAAACATCGTGAAGGATTAAAAACCCTTCAATAACTTGTGAAATTCCCAATTGAACAGGCGTGGCGTCCCTCGATTAAGAAGACCTGCAGTGGGCAGTAATGGATTGATACAATAAAATAAAGTAATTTTCATTTAGACAGTTGCTGAACCGATTTAAAACGGGCCATAGGTATTTTAACAAGTTTGACATTTTTGAAAAATACACGTTTTCATCTGCAAATGAACCTGATTTAAAAAATCATCAGCAAATAGGTCATTTAACATATTTAAACCACCACATGACCTACGTATGTACAAAAATACATTATCGAACAAAACATTAAGAAACTTTGTATAATAAAATCTAGATTTGTTGGAAATCGTGACCTGCCATTACATTTAGTACTGCGCTAATATCTAGTACAAATTTCTAAGAACCGATTGAGAAATATTGGAGATAAACTGAGAAAATATTATTTATTATGTCACATGACGTCATTGCCCTGGCTTTGTAGAGGTTCATGAGCGACGGTGACCGCTTACCATCAGGTGGGCCGTAGGCTCGTTTATCTATCACGCAATAAAAAAAAAAATAAAAAAAAAAGTCTCTGGAAGCTTAGGTGACGTCAATCTGGAAGCAAGACAAGACATTGTGGCAAGTTTTTGGAAGACATTCATGAGCGACGGTGACCGCTTACCATCAGGTGGGCCGTAGGTTCGTTTATCTATCTTTTTTTTTTTAGTTGGAGGAAATCACCGGATCCCCGCCCGCCCCGCGGGTGGGGTATGTGGGAGTTGAACCGCACTAAAACCTCCAACCGCTCACACTCAGCGTCCGAACCCCGGCTAAGGCCAGAACCCAGCAAGGGGTTATGAGGGACGGCGCGACGCGTTACGCCATCGGCACTCTTTCCCGTCGCTCCCGTTTATCTATCTAGAAATAAAAAAAAAAAGACGTCTAGCAGTGGTTGTCTACGGGATACCTACCGACTATATCTTCCGATCTACTCCAGTCTCCATGGTACCATATTATTGCATTGTCAGTCAATATACCATGGATGGTACCCGAGAGATGGCAAACGCTCCCAAGGTAGACAACATAAGAGATGGGAAGACGAAATCAGACTAGCAGCTGGTCCTTACTGGAGAAGAGCTTGTATGGACCGCCAGGAGTGGAAGCGACTAGAGGAGGCCTTTGCCAAAAGGCACTCCGAAATAAGAGATACTATTTAAGACACAATGTAATATATAGGATATATGTAGTTTTAGGAATATTGTTAAAGTGCAATCTTGTGCTTTTTTATTTTGTTATTCTATAAGTGTTGTTACTAGTTTTGGTTTTTCTCTTTTTTGGAATAAAGGCTTATTATTATTATTTATACCATGGATGTAAAATTTTAACTTGATCTGAGAAGTTGATCAAATTCAACTCGCAAAATTCCAACCGAACTTACATAAGTCCATATGCACATCCAGTGCAAGTTAAATAAAAGCTTTTAAAAAGTAAAATCACACAAATATTACAGCTACATCCGGTATGCATTGCAATAAAAACATAATCAGTGTTCATACCATTATTTCTTACGTATACGCGTATAGTATAAAATAATTTAGATAAATACTGATTACTAAATTACAGGCAAATGTCAAGAGAAAGTTATAAAAGTGATGGTCATTTCAATGGTGACTGTTAGAGCTCATCATTCATTACATATGATTATAATATCATTATTTATCAATAAGAAGAGCAACATCCTCGTTCATACTATTTGTTTATACTTGTTGTTGTTATAATCTATTATATAACTTGGGCAGAACGCATTGTTTTGTTTGTTATAAACAATATCTAGACAATATGTAATACGCGTATGTTATGATACAGAGTTAGGTGATTAATATTCTCGTCTACGCAGAGGATTATCTAAAGATTTTGAAAGGCTAATTAACTGGAGATACCTGAAAGGTGACTGTGGAGGAGATCCAGACCCACAAGGGGCTGTAATTTCGAAGGAAGCATAAGAATTAATTATCATATTATTTATAAATCAGTCATAGTCCACTTTGCTAATGTGACTTCACACGATGACTTTTCCTCGCGATTTTTTCCATCATCGTTTTTCATCAGTGACGTTATAATATACTGCTTTGAAGAGTTTTACATGGAGTCCCCACACATTGTAGTGGTAGCTACATGAGCACCAGTAGTCACTTACCATCAAATACACAAAAATAATACACAAGCGGTCGAGCCCCTTGGCCAATACGACATTGCGATGTGTTCTGATTTAGGCGCGAATAATTACTTAACGGGTCAGTTCTCGTGTCAAGTCGCAACTGACCTCCACGGCCGGCTACTGAACCGTTTCATACGGAATCCATTCATATCCAGCGCACGCAATCACTCTTTGAAGTTAACATGGAAGGTTTTCCTGGGATTTATTACAACTTTTCTAATCGATCTGGTGACCCCTTTGACTCACTGACATGGCAATAATAAGAATACATGACACCGGATTATGAATCTTTACATACTTAGATAAATAGATAGCTCTGTACCAATCAACACACAATTGGAATACCGTAATTAACTTTTGTTGACTTTGCACTGTGTCCAGCGGAATATTATTTGGTACCATAAAGTGCCTATGATTGTTAATTATTTTCATAAAGATAACACAGTATTGGCCTGCTAATCAATTATAATTATACTTTGCGTTTATTCGATAACGATTAATTGATAACGTTGATAACATCAAACCTTTAATTAGATTATAGTCTCTTTTAGCAACAATATAATTTGTAATATTTTGACCAAATATATTACATTCGTAAACACATACTTTCTTTCCTATCATTGCATTTTGGTGCATTGCATTGCACGGGGGTGACGGGGCGATACGTGAGCGACAATCGCGAACGCGTCCTGTCACCCCTACCAGATCGGACGTCGAGCGCGAGCGGCGGGAGGTTTTAGTGCGGTTCAACCCCCACATACCCCATTCGCGAGGCGAGTGGAAGTCCGGCGATTTCCTCCCGTCACAAAAAAAAAATCATTGCATTTTGATCGCAACCAGCAATCTAAAATATTATTATACTCAGTAGATACCTTTTTTACAGTGATGTAGGCAGACGAACCAACGGGCTACCTAATCGTAAGTGGTTACCATCACTGATAGACCATTGCAATGTCAAGAGACACTGCGGAGCGGTCAAGTACGACCTACCTTTAGGCTTGAAGGACCTTCTGCAAGTTTTGTTTGAAGAAGGACATAAACGAAGCTGAAAGTTTTCTTTATAAGGATATCTTATTACAAGTCAAAAGGCTCATATTATTATGTGATACTTACCATTACGATCGGAAAATCAGGATATTTTAATCAAAACTAGTTTTCGTACTTTTTACTACATGAAAACGAAACCACGTGCCACCTAAAAGTTGATACAGATTACCGTCGCTCATGATCCTCTGTTATGCCTGGGCGTTGTACTAGTACTACTTATATAAAATTCAAAATTGTTTCAAGATACCTAATTCTGACACAGGTCATTGTCTTCTACCTAAATTACGTCTGTGGTCTCTCGCAACGTTCCTTTGCTAATTATACAACACTGTTTCAGCTCTTAATTCATATCGTACAAAAACTTCAGGTGAAACGTAACTTAAATTTTGCAATCACAAGCTGGAACATTTGAAAAACTACGACTAATCCATCACTACAGACGAAAACTAAATTAACTGAAGGTCGATCAATATCCTATTACGAACGAACTGGTAAATGGATTTAAAACCAGTAAATCTAATTATACCATTGTTTTCTGTCCATTTGTCACAAGCAAATTAATTTCTGTGTCAAGGAACAGTTACTTTTAATTTTCAAGTGTTTGTGCCTGATCGATAATTAGTAACAATTTTGTGTTTATGTCATTGCTATTTCTGTTGATCAGGAATCAGTTTTTTTTTCAAAATGTTTCTAGTCTGTAGTGTTGTTGAAGCTACGTGTTGTTTTAAACATACAATGTGAAGCAATTCGTTAACCGATTATAATTTAAAAATGATATAACTGAATTTAAATTTTAGAGATATGTACCTAAATTCATTTATAGGTTATTTGTTGATAAATTACCTATTGCCATAGGAAACTAGGATCTATGAAATTAAATACTATTTTACCAGTAACTGTCCACAACTAAATAGCCCATCATTCATTCGCAAGAACAACCTACTATGTTTAAAAAGCGATCACAACAAATAAATTTGCTATTATATTTCATTAAGGTGTTGTAGCTTCGATCAACTTTGATATTGTTCAACTAATTTTATATTATTAACTGTGTATTGTGTAGTATGTCTTAGCTAATACTAATCTACTCAGTGTACAGTATATAAAGTGGATTAACTTTAATCCAGATTTACGTTAATATCATAATTGGCTCAACTTTACTTATTTAGAATTATTAATAAGCTAATGTTGTCAACGTGGATGAAATGGATCGGTTCGGTCAGTTGACAAAGCTTTTGGAAAACCAACTTCAAATAAATAAGGGTATCTAGATAACTATAAAGGGCAAACGATCTTTACTGGAGTGACTTTTGTAAAAAAGAAGAGAATAACTAGAGAAAAATTTAGAAACTATTAATTGGACTCATGACGAGATAGAAACGCATTTCTGAGAGAAATCAGTGACATGTGGTTTATATCGACTTTTGGAACTACTTTACAGAGTTTGTTGTATTCTTTTCAACATCTAGCAATAGGAGAATTCACTCCCAGGATGGATGGATTTGATATTGAATTTGTTGGGCCTAAGCAGTGAATGTTGTACCTACTACTTAGGTTGTCAATAACAGTTATGGCAATAACGTTTAAATACACACCATTACCTACTATGTTAATTTTACAAAAAAATAACTCTTATATCAAGTGCAAATTGATTCAGTGATATTGTAAAAAGAGAACTATGTCAAGGGACTGCCAATGTTACTAACAATAGTCAAACATGACTTTAGACAAGTGAATTAACTATTTAATACATCTAGGTCAGTTAATAAGGTTGTAAGTTAAAGTTATTGTCGTTGCGTGCCTATACCAGCTCCTGACGGTCAGTGGTGATCGTTGTCTTCAGCGCCAATGAGGTTACAAAGATGATTATCGTAACTATAAAAAACGTAATCAATATGACTTCTTATAATATCAAGTGACTTCGGGTTTTTTTTTTTTTTCAGTTGGAGGAAATCACCGGATCCCCGGGGTATGTGGGAGTTGAACCGCACTAAAACCTCCAACCGCTCACACTCAGCGTCCGAACTCCGGCTGAGGCCAGAACCCAGCACGGGGTTTGGAGGGACGGCGCGACGCGTTACGCGCTCGGCATTCTTTCCCGTCGCTCCGTCCCCGGACGCCGAACCGGTAGCCGCCGGCGAATACCGCCACCGGCTCTCTCGGTCGGCGGGCTATCCGAAGCCCGCCAAGATGGGACCGCGTGTCACCCTCCCGCGGAATACCCCGCTGGGTCAGAACCAGCGTGGGTCGGGGAGCGCGGTCGACCATCCCCCGGATGCTCTAACGCTAAGGGCGTGCTGAGCGAGACACGGCACCTTCTTGGGTCCCCGCTCGCACTCACATGCGTCGGGGACCCGAAACTCTTAGGGGGCCAGAATCCGGGCGGATCCCGGTCCCGGCCCCCTGCTCGACGGCGGCGGGTTGGCAAGTTGAGAGCGGCGTAAAGCCTCTCTCTCGCAGCCCCCGCCACCTACTTCTACGAGATGGTGGACTCGCAGAAGTCGAGCATCGCCTTCCAAGACTCGTCGCTCTCGAGCATCGACGCCACGACGCCCGGGAGCGACAAGTCCGGACCTATTTGCATGACCAGGACACAACGCTGCTGCTCCCATGCGGGGCAGAGCGCGAGCGTATGCTCCGGTGTGTCCTGGTCACACCCTACACAGTGATGGCACCTCGCCGTCGGCTCGGCCTGGACCCGGTGCAGATACCTCCCGAAGCACCCGTGCCCGGTCAGCATCTGCACCATCCAAAAGGTGAGGCGTCCTTCGCCACGACCCACCCAATCATCTAGGATCGGGCGGATCGCGTGACTTCGGGCTAGTACTCGTTCGTCAGTTGTCTAAACTTAATGGCATAAATAATTATTTAATGGTACCTATGCGGTGGATTTTGCAGTTATTCCCTGGGATAAGAGTGTCTATAAATCCGTGCTAACAGCCTTCTCTTCGTTAGACCTAATCTCGTTTATCTACTTTTCTAAAAACTTGTTTGCAACTTCTACACAAACGAGGAGTGGAACCGATTCTTTTTGAATTGGAGGAAGAAGTACTAAACCTTCAACCGCCCACACTAACATAAGCACGAGGTTATGCGGGCCTACGCCATTTTTACCATCGCGACGCCTCAGGAAACCGATTTCACAGTTTTTGCAAATTTATTAACCACAACAGTATACAATGTTACTAAACGATTCTCTTGCAAATAATTACTATGACACTATTGTTTATTTATACAAATCTAGCTTCGTTTCCCCAGATTCCGATAAAATACTTTACGAAACTCAAATTTACAAACAGAAGCTACAATGCTGTTAAAAGCGAATCATTTCAAATGAAAGTGAGCATAGATTACAAACGATTTCATTGTCGCATTGTGCTGAGATTTTATTGTAGCGGTCGATTCGTGAAACCCGAAATATTGTTTAATCTATAACTCAAAGTTTACCTTGTGAAGTAATCTTGCATAAAATGACGGAAGAATAAGAACCCTTTGGATATGAAACGAGCTACTCTCGACACCTTCTTGATGTGGCCTGAAACCATTGTAAAGCATCCTATTCTATGCTGAGTCTTGGCCTCAGTCAGAGTTGTGGTCAAAGTCCGGACACTGCGTGTGAGCAGTAGGGGGTTTTAGGGCGGTTCGACTCTCACATATCCCCCTTCTGCAACGTCTACCGTGCATTAATTATTGTAGTGACTACTGATAGTGCATAGATTCTACCCGTATCTCGATTTGGATTTTGTAGCTTGAGCGTCAAATGTTTTCTTAAAACGAATGTTAAAACACGATAGTATTCTTTAATATTGCATAGATCCAGTTACTATTTAGTTTTAGCAACTTATTGTGCTAAGTCCGTATAGTTATTTCTCAATCTTACCTTTTCATACGAGAACTTCGAATCTGAAAGAAAACCAATAATTATAGGTACCTATTGTTTAATTTGCAGCCTTTTTTTTTTCTTTTTTCAGTTGGAGGAAATCACCGGATCCCCGGTGTGTGGGAGTTGAACCGCACTAAAACCTCCAACCGCTCACACTCAGCGTCCGAACCCTGGCTGAGGCCAGAACCCAGCACGGGGTTTGGAGGGACGGCGCGACGCGTTACGCGCTCGGCACTCTTTCCCGTCACTCTGTTCCCTAAGCAGCCTTCAATAGTGTCGTGCCATAATATTAAGAAATGTTGACCAACACAATCTATTTAATTTTCATGTCGCAAATTATGTGTATAACGGTGAAAGGGTTCAATACATTTGTTTGAAAACTAATTAACTATCGACTATAATATACGAAATTGAATTTTAGTTGTGTCATGACATTGATCAATTCAAATTAGTAAAAGTTTAGGTACCTAGTACCTGCCTACAGAATTGCTTTTATGGGTAAACAAACATACCGCCACCTAATTTATTTATTTATTTGGATCATCTACAAAATGACATGTTTACAATTATGAACATTATTATAAATAGGTATTACATTTTCATGCAATTTTACTTAAAGATGAACACATCATGCATAAGGTAGAAACAACACAAACAACACAATCCATCAGTTATAACAATATAGGTATACTGTAAAATTTATAAAATCAAAATACAATTATCAAGTTACACTGAAAAAAAAAAGTATTACATAAGAAAACTAATTAAATAAATAAAAAAACTTTACTTGAATCTGTTGCGTTTTTCCACAGCAGTTCTTCCAAAGATCCTTTTTATCCCATACCATTCCAATTTGGAATGAGCTCTCGTCTGCGGTGTTCATGGAGCGCTATGACGTGTCCCTCTTTAAAAGAGTTATAGGAAAATACCTGTATAGGTAGATGATAAATAATGGCCCCTCATTTCCCTGACATTGCAGAGGTTCATGAGCGACGGTGGCCGGAGTTAAGCAGATTTTACAAAAACAGATAATGTACCTGCGAGATTATCTTGAATAGAAAGCTAGATGGTAGCTAAATTGTGTCCCTGACATTGTAGAGGTTCATGGGCGATGGTAACTATTGATCATCCGGCCGTCAATGCTAATGGCATTGTTAGAGTTCACCATTTAGACTAGCAACAATGGATTCTAGAGATGCGTAGTTACTTCTTGATTATGCAGTAGACCCACGTTTTTCTTTAAATTGCAAGAAAGATAAACGAGTTTACAGTCCACAGAAGCTATGCAATGCTAAGGGGCCGTTATTTATCGTCTGCGTTTTAACATAATATGTACCTATGTCGTCTATCATGTCTATCGCTTTTCACAGCCATTATAATTATAAATAACTAGCTGCTGCCCGCGACGTCGTCTGCGTCGTCTGCGTGAACCCTATGACCCGTTTTTTTTCTTTTTTCTCGGCAACTATTCGATTTTTTCTCGCCGTAAAAAACAATCCTTGAACTTCAACGAACATTTAAAAAAAAGGTTTGGCCAAATTGGTCCAGGCGATGTTGAGTTATGCGCTTACCAACACATTTTGCGATTCATTTTTATATTATAGAAGATATTCGACCTAGCTGATGGCTAATTTAACTATCGGTAGATAACACAACTTAGATTATAGAATCTCCTCTTCAGTGACTGCATAAGATATTGTTGAAATAAATTTATATTTCCAGCTACCTGAGTGCAGTTTATTTTTTGTCGGTCGATTACAAAAGTTGCATCAGTATCCGTTCTTTAGTTTTTACTTCAGACAAAAAACCAAATTAACCAAAAAAGTTACTTCCTCAGCGTGATTTTAACTAAGGTAAGCTATCAGCGGCGCTGTGTGCTCATATTATATACTTTCATTAACACACTACTACAATAATTAGATTGTTCCAGAGTTAGAGGTTGTATATTCAAAGCATCGTGTGAAATGAACCATGACAGGGCTTGAGCAACGATCAGCCAGACAAAACCGCGCGCTCCGCCCTCCCGCGCGACAATCGACAATGAGCCATGCGCCACGCCGCGCCGCCGCTGCTGCTGCTCCTCCTGGCGGCCCTCGTCGCCGCGCAGACACACAACGACACCGACGTCGCACCTGACAGCTCAGCCGAGCTCGACACCGTCGCAGACCAGACCAACAATGATACCGTCGAGGACAAGTCGGCCAACAACGACACACTATCAGACTTCGGAGATGCAGGAAATGACACACTGATCGAGACGGATGGAGACCACGCAGAAGTGGTCCGGAAGAAGAGGACATTCGGCGACATAGTGTTCCGTGGGCTGGCTGATGTGCTGGGTTACAACGTGCAGAGGAAGCCGCCGGCCGCATTCCCGCCGCCGCTGGCGCCTGTGCCCGGGATAGACGCGCCCTTGCAGGCAGCCGCTACTGCTGCCCCTGCGGTGGCCGCTCCCGCACCAGCCGCAGCACCGCCCCCATGCGGAGCACCCCGAGCTGCCGGGCCACCGCCGTGTCGTGCTCAGAGACCACCACCTCCACCTCCTAAGCCCAGGCCTCCACCGCCGTGCCCCAAGCCTCGCGCGGCTCCGAGACCCAAGCCCCGTCCCCCGCCGCCGCCACCGCCCCCTCCACCTTGCGCTAAGCCCCGCGCGAACCCGACCACCCCGTCACCGTGTGCACCCGCGCCACCCCCGCCGCCGCCGCCACCTCCCGCTAAGGCAGACAACCTCGAAACAATTTCATCTAACTTCCGTCTGAATTTCAATTTCAACAGAAGCCCGGTGACCGCTGCTCCGGCGGCTCCCGCAGCGGACGAAGAGGAAGCCGAGCAGGAACCTGAACAGGAGCAAGCCGCTTTGGAGCCTCTTGTACCGATTGCTATTCGACCTCAAGCAGCTAAATTACCTCAATCAGAGCCTCGCAAACCGCGTGTTTATGTAGATGCATTCTTAGTGCGTAACGGTATAGCGCAACGAGTAGACACCCTCGATGCGAACCAGTTCGACCCGCAGCGAGCCACCGCTGATGAAGACTACAACACATATGATGACAACAGCGAACAACAACTTGACGACGACTATGAGGATGTACAAGAATCACGCGATCGAGCAAAAGCGGTAGCAGAGTTTGGTACTGCAGTCGATCGATTCTGGGAGAAGAAAAAACAACAACGAAAACCACGACCTCAACGGCTTCCAGAAAACCATTATCAAAACGTACATTTCGGTGACCGCGACGCGGGAGGACAGATTAGGCTGCAGAGCTTACAGCGAGAGCGGCCGCAGTTGAACCGCATCCCAGAGCCGCAGCCCGACGCCGAGGACGACTCCGAGGTCACTACCACCACTGAAGATCCAAAGAAGTCTCTGAGGCCGCGCGTGTTGCCCCCTACAGAACACAATCCGAATCAAATCGACACCGTCACCGTACGAGTCCCGCCGATCTACAAAGAAAAGCGACCCAAGAAGTTCCGCGGACCGTCCGAGTCGGGAGAAAGAGAGAGCGAAGAAAGTTATTACAATACCGATTATAATGTAAATAATTATGACAACGACACCAACGGAGAGGATAGCTGGCTCGCACCACGCACTGAGCCGCCCACTAAACGCAAGCGCAAACGACGTAAGAACAGGAAAACACGATCCGCAGACGATTACGACCCTTACTCGGCAGGAGATTACGACTATTATGGCAGAAAGATCCCGGTCTCCGACGAGGAAAAGCTGTACATGCAGCTGACGATCCCGCCGCCGACCAAAGATGCTGATCTCGAGCTTCACGAGGGTAAAACTCCAGAGGAAGAACAGTTCTTAGACGACCACGAGCGTCTGCGCGAAGATCCAGAAAGGATTAAGAAACGCAAGAAGAACCGGGATTCAGAGCGAGCGGACAGCTCGGAGCGGTCCGGAGAGAGCGAGCGGTCGACCGAGGACAAGGAGCGAGAGGGTGACCAGGGCCGAGCAGACGAACACGAGCGCTCCGACAAGCTGAGTCCCAACGCGCAGGTGCAGGAGACGCAGTACCAGAACAAATACGTGCACGCACACAACGTGCAGGTGGAGGACCCGCGCCCCCGTCCGCACCTCAACCCGCGCTCCAGCCCGCGACAAGCGAAGCCCTGAGCGCCGCAACGCACCCGCCATAAACACTATTTATTTATTTCAAAAGACTTTACAAACACGTAATCGAATCGTGATCTATTTGTATCGCCACGCAACCGTTTTGTACTTTTGTATATTATGTATAAATCGTCCTGTCGATTGTAATTGTTTCATCAACGTCGGTCGAGAGTGTAGCTCGCGACGAGTGTAGCTGTGATGTATCTAGTTTGTATGTTACTACACGCGTTTGTCGCACGTAGTCTTGTTATTTTTATATTTAGAACTAAGAGAATTGTACTTAAGTTTCTTAATAAAGTTTCGTAAATGTATTTCATTATTGGTATTGGCGAGAGACCGGATCGAATTGTCGGGGCGTGAAATTCGATTTGGTTGAATATCGGTGCGTCCGAGCGGCTGGTGGGGTAACTGTGTGAAGGTCTGTACTCTGTAGCGACGCTGAGATAGAAACCTGCCACCTGACCGTCATCGGTTCCGTCAACTGCAATGGCCTAATTGCCACACAAATCGCAAGGTTGTTGCTAAAGTTTTTGCAACGAAATTGCATCCCTAGATTGGTTGACCGTTGTCAAGTTCACTGAAATAGAAATCATTCTGAAAGCAAAGGATACACACAAATCAATTTAATGTTGCGCAACGAGCAATTTGTGCTATGAAAAGATTTTGAGAAACTGTATCGCAATTAACTGTATCTCCTTTGTTAAATTAAACATATTTAATGAAAATAATAATTGATTTTATTAACTCTAACAACGACTATTATAGTTGGAAACGATAACAATTAGGTAAAACCACTACCTATCGTTAATGATGAAAGAATGATGTGGTCAGCTTACTGGCATGGAACCCGTGAACCAAATTTTGAATGTCACAAACACAGGTAGTAGAATGAAGATTAAGTTAAATAAACTATTTATAGTGTTACTAAATGAGCTTTAACAAACACATACAGGTAACTGAAGCACTTAATTAACTATTACAGGACAGGTAACATAATAGTTTACCTATGTACGTTGATGTCATGTCATGATGAGATTATGGATGATCGCGTGGTAAGTGCCAAGAGTAGTTACAGAACTGTCACTTAAATTACGTCACACTTTGAAGAAAATTCAAGGGAAAGCTTTGTCACACAATATCACACATAGACGATCGGCGGTCACAAGTGGAATTTGATGTAAATTTATTTTAATGGGCTTCTTCATATTGGATCATAAACTTCGAATGCACGCATATGACAACTGTTAGGCTAACTGTCAAACATTGGACCAATGCTCATTACTCACTTCACCACGACGTTTGTAGAAACTTGACCACTGGTGTAATGAAGGGCAATGCCAACCCTCCGTCTAGATATTGGTAGGTCACCGTCATTTGTTTTGTGTGTTGGGCGTTGGTGAGCCAATATTTTAAGTATGTATTTCAGTTTGAAGGCAATTTTTAAACACAGGCACAGTGGCGGTGCATAGGTATTCCGTGTTACGCCTGTGACTGGTAAACAATATTATAACTATCTTTAATTAGTGTTAGAAGGCCTTTTTTGAATTGAGTGATAACGAAACCCTTTAAAGATTGTTACAACAGCGATTCTCACGCATACAATGACAGTATCCTTCGAGCCAGACCATCCAGAGTTTTGATATTACAGACCATTTAATCAAGTTAGTTGAGTTATTAGATTGCCAGAGAGACAAAAAACAAGGTACTTAATATCACAACATCTTTCTGAAGTTCCCTGAAAAATAGCAGATGTAGGTAGTTTATCAGAAGTAACGGTCAAGCTGGAGTTCATTTTTAATATCATAAATACCAAACTTTTTTTTTAGTTGGAAGTAATCACCGGATCCCCACTCGCACTAAAACCGCTCACACTCAGCGTCCAAACCCCGGCTGAGGCCAAAACCCAGCACGGGGTTATGAGGGACGGCGCGACGCGTAAAATTAATTTTAAAAAATCTAAGTAGAGAACGGGTTACCAATTCTTTGGCATTACAAAGGTCCAAAACAATAGCCACTTACGAACAAGTTGGCTGTAGGCTAATTTATCTCATACAAAAAAAAAACAGAATAAATCATGTTCAGTGAGTTTTTTCCGATATTTTTTTTTTCATTTCGCTACGTATAAGTCGGTGAAATCGCATTATAGACGTGACTATCCGAATTAGCGTCGGTCAAGGTCTCAGCCGCGGACGCGAGACGAATGTCCCACTTCCGAACTAAAATATATCATTCTCAATAATCATAACTTAATGATACCTTGACTATTTCTTAGCATTTTTTCTTGTAGCCAAGATAAGTTGACGGAGTGTTTAGTCGATAGTGGTTAATGGCAAAGAGTTTTTAACTTTAACTAGGTTTTTTAGTTGATGGAAGAGACCGGTACCCAGCACGGTGTTATGCAGGACAGCACGCGCTACAGCACTCTTTACCGTCGTGCCGCCAACTTTGAGTTAAAACAAAGTGAGGTACTTTTAAAAAAAGAAGCTATAAAGACGTATGAAGGTAACCACTTACGATGTCCCCTGACATTGCAGAGGTTCATGAGCGACGGTAACCACTTACGATCAGGTGGCCCGTTGGATCGTCTGCCTACATGGCAAAAAAAAAAACGCTTACCATTAGGTCGTAAGCTCCTTTATCTGTGCAGCAATAAAGATGGCAAAATTTCCTTAGAATTTAAAAATAAATTTAAAATATGTCATCATAATGTATCTCAATATTTCGCAAGAAATTCTTTCTCATCCAACATTTTACATAACACATTTAAAATTCAGTACCCAATAAACACTATAAACTTTTAAAATAATGATGTAAATGTTATACAACTATTCCATGATTAAAGATTCCCGCGGTGTCTCGAAATGCATGCTCTCATCAATATGTGACTGAACTACCTACTAGGAACACGTGCGGACAATAAAGATACTTGTCTCTCACATAAATGACTTGTAGAGTAACGGAAATAGGTACCCAATGAGAATACAGGATGGAATTTTTAAACGCCAGGAGAAGTACCCAAAATAATGATTTTAGCGAATTTTGCTGAAAGAAAACATTGCTTTATTCGCGCTAAGAAATACAACTGCATTCATAGGTTTTTAAAAAAAATCTTGGTACAAATTGAAAAAATCACCCTGTATTTTTAATGCACCAAGCGATAGAGTGTCTTATAAGGATTAAACCTATCTAAGAAACATGATAGATTAAATGAAAGGCAAACTACAAAATTTAAGTTTAAGTCTTTAAATTTAATCAAAAGAGTAATAAATTAACAAAATTAATGATAATAATTGGCTACAGACTTCATCTCAGAGTCATCTTTTCAAAAAATAATTAAACAATACTAGTCAGATCTCGATTAAATTTAAACAAGATTTCAGCAGATGTAAATAAAATCTTTCTTATCTTCTATATAAAAATGAATTGCTGTTCGTTAGTCTCGCTAAAACTCGAGAACGACTGAACCGATTTGGCTTATTTTTATCTTGAACTATTCGTAGAAGTCTAGGGAAGGTTTAAACGGTGAGAAAATTTCCTTATGTGACGCAGACGAAGTTGTGTGGGCCAGCTAGTATGTATATAAAAATGAATTGCTGTTCGTCAGTTTCGCTAAAACTCGAGAACGACTGAACCGATTTGGCTTATTTTGATCTTGAAATATTTGTAGAAGTCCAGGGAAGGTTTAAACGGTGAGAAAATTTCCTTATGTGACGCAGACGAAGTTGTGTGGGCCAGCTAGTTTCTAATAAAAAAATAATGTACAAAATCGGTTCATCCAAGAAAAGTAGGAAAAAACTAAAACCAGACATTTATTGATATTTATTCCATCCAACACACAATTCATATACATAGTTTATTTACCAGCATTTGATTCACGTACATACATCAATTTTATAATTCTAACATTATAATCACAAGTCTTCAAATTTTTAAGGAGTATCTATAACTTTCTCAATAATAAAGTATAACATTATTTAATTCTAAAACTCGCAATGAAAAAACAAATTAATTACAGATTTTGGCATTTAATCATAGTTTTGAAAGTTATAGATGTACTCTATCTACAATAAATGAATAATTTTCATATACAGGGTGGGTCTGTCACTTTATCCTAGCTGATGTGGAGTGAATGATTTATAGAAGTACAACTTAGAACTAGGGGTGTGTGAATAATTCGAACTTACGAAATATTCGAATAATTCGAATCTTCGGATTATTCGAAATTCGCCGAATATTCGAAAAATTTCGTATAATTCGAAAAGTATCGAATAATCCGAAATTTCGAATAGTATCGAATTTGACTACGACGTTACATCGGAAATAGGACAAGAATTTGTATTTTGTAGATAATATCTTGAATGGGGAATATTAATATTCGATTCGAACGATATTCGCACACCCCTACTTAGAACCACTTCTATTTTTGGGATAGGTGAAACTTTTTTTGGCAATATTATATTATTATAGAAGCCCGCAATGATAGTCGTACGTACATCATATGATATGAAAAAGAAGTTTAACCGATTTAAAAAATAGAAGTGGGTTTAAGTTATACAGGGTGGAATTTTTAAACGCCCCCTCCAAAGGTAACACAAAGTAAGGTAAGACAAGTGATTGTTGAGTTACTTCTGAAGAAATGAAATGGATCGTCAATGATCGTTAATCAATTATTACTCGTTTGATGAAATTTAATGACTAGGACTTGAATGTCGTAGTTATCCTTTAATTTAATCTATCATGTTTCTTAGAGAGATTTAATCCTTAAAAGTTACTCTATCATTTGGATTTTGGTGCAATAAAAATACAGGATGTTATATTTTCGAATTGTACCAGGTTCGATTTCCGGGTGAACCAAGTTTTTTTTTTAAATATGAAAGCATTTGTGTTTCTTTTCAAAAATAAAATAATATTTCCTTTCAGCAAAATTCGCTAAAATTATTGGAACGAAGTTCCTTATCGCGCGTTATCGAAAGGGGGCTAATTAAGATAAGACTGAAATTCTTATGAAAAAGTTGTCACGGCACTTTTTTTGTTTTAGATGATTATCGTTAGATGGCGCTGTGATTAAAATCTTTTAAAACAATTCCTTATTTTGTTTTATATGATTAATGCTAGATGGCGCTGTGATCAAAATATTTTATTTAAGTTATATAATAAAAAAATAAAACTTTACTACAATTCCCTCACTAATTAATCGAAAGGAACTTCGTTCTATCCGGGTGTCCCTTGACACCTCTCAAGTTTTTATTTCGAGTACTTCCCCTGGAGAGGGCGTTTAAAAATTCCACCCTGTATATGGTTATTCACACATCAGCTGTTATGATGTTAAAGCCACCCTGTAATAATATGTTACACTAAATTTTACAATTACACATAATATACCAATTCTCATGACAATAATATTATCTAAAACGATAATACTTTTTCCAATCACAATGTTTTTTTTAAGTAAGATTCACACTCATCTATGTACTAAGTTATACGAAATTTTATGACTTTATATCTAAACTATAAAGAATAGGCATATTTTTAATAGAAATAAATGAATACATAATTGATATTTTTTTGTTCAAGATATTTTGAGAGGCAAAAAATAGTTAATCTATAAGTAATGATCATTTATCATCAAGTGGGCCGTATCCCTACAAAATAACATTGAATTTTGAATAATATTCGAATTTCATTCATAATCTTCTGGATCAACCAGTACATGAATTTATTTACAAGTTAAGTTTACCGATAACTAATAAAATCGATTTTTAATTTCAATCATTTCATCACAACACTACCGTATTTAAAAAAAAACTTTAGGACGCCTTAGGCCCTATTATAATACTTCAAAATAATCAGTACATTAATAAGTATTAAAATTAATATAATTTTAATAAAAATAAAGTATAATAACTAGTAGGAATAAAATAATAGAAATACAGAGATCCTACGACATCAAAGTTCTTTGGTTTTTTTTTGTTATTTTACATCAATATGAATAACTATACTAAAATGGCTTCAAACAAGATAATCATTATCAAATAAGAATTTTTGATCTCTCGTACATATTTTTCTTTCTTTGTCGAGATAAAGATTAACCAATAACCACTCAACTGGGAATTGCGCAAAATCGGTTTGTTTACTTATGCCAAGTCAGTGGCAGGAGCCAAAATTGAACATGACGTGACGTTAGTTCGGAAACTTGTTTTGTTTACATTTTATTATGATATTTTTTGCGAAAATTACAAGAATATTAGGTTTAAATAAAAACCGTTTTTTTTTATTTTAGAATAAATATTTTCAGCGATTCCGAATCGGGCAAGCGTCTCAGTTTTGCATTCTAACGAAAATTGACGTTCCCAGTTGAGTGGTTAGAGTTAAAATCGTGTGCACGCTTTATGTCAGCTGTCACTGTCAAATATTCGAAACGTCAATAGTCTGAGTAGTAGTTGCCATAGAGTAAAGAACGTTGAGAAGGATTTATTCGTTGCTGCCATTGCCTCGGGCCTCTTGAGAAGATGATGTACTGGCAGTTTGTGTAGCTGGCTTCTGAAACGATGTTTTGTCAGACTAGGTCGCTCGTAAGATCATGAAATAATTTTGAAAACAATTAGCTAATTAGTTAAAGAAGGCAATGGAACTATTATATTATTTGTTCACTTATTAATTTATGTTTATGTGTACTAACTGTATACTGCCACGCTTCGCTATACTGCATTGTGATTTGTAAATGACAGCGATTGTTTTCCTTGGTTCCGTCAGATGGCGCGGTCATTGGTACGTAAGTAGGGAGGGATATTGCGAATGCGAATGTTGGCCAGTCAAACAAGTACTATTTATAGTGTAGGTACCTATCTTTTAGATCTTAAAAACGGAAGGTCGTAGATCCATCGAGTTGTGCCATTTTAAAGAGCATATAGAGGCCTATTCACATTCTCTTTACATCTACACCACATTCTTCTAAATGAAATCAAAATATTCGCACGATTTTAAGCGAATGCGAATATTCGCATTACTACTACCCTACTACATGTCGTTCTGATCGTTCACCTGTCGGTGTTGTCTCCTGATGTGTCTGTCGAGGTCGTGTCGGTAGGAGTAGCGCGCGCCGCAGTACAGACAGGAGAAGGGGTCGTCGCGGAGAACGCGGGGTCGCGGGGGGAGGGGGCGCGCGGAGACGGGGCGAGCGGGGGCGGGGCGCGCGGGGGCGGGGCGCGCGGGGGCGGGGCGCGCGGGGGCGGGGCGGGTGAATGCGGTTCGGCTGCGGACCCAGGGGTGACGCACCCTCATGTGAGGCGCTATCTTGTCGCTCGCGTAACGCTTGTCGCAAATCGTGCAGATGTATGGTTTTCTACCTGAAAACATATCAAAATTATCAGTGTTTCTGTTCCAAAAACGCTATTAATAAGTTTCTTCACGCTGTATGTCTGTTCCTATGTATGCTTAACTCTTCAAAACTACACTATGAATTAGGATGCACTTTTTTTAAAATGAGAAGCTTTAGGAGTATAATAACTGTACAATCTATTAGAAAATACTGATATTTTAAGACGTTTTTATGTGATGTTGTAAATGGGCATATTTTCATCGCAAATACACATCGTAACACCCCATGTACGAAGAGCTGTAAACTGAGCAATGATAAAGTTAATTCTTACCAGTATGTATTTTGATGTGGACAGTCAGGTTCCTCTCGTTGGTGAACACTTTCTTGCAGTACTTGCATTCGAACAGGCGCTCTTTAAATAAAACAAATAAAGATATAGATAGGCTCTACGATTTTTTTTCTTTTTTCATTGTGTCAAATTGGATCGGGCTGGTTTTTTTTTTCTCAGAGCATGAACGAAATTAGGATTGTCAAAATCAACACTATTTATTGAATACACACTTTACACACACACACACAGAAACACATACGCGCACACAGACACATATTGTGAAACCGTTAAAAGGAACCTTTGCTCTAATCTAGACGGACTAACTCTTTTACGGTCCACCCACTGATGGTATGTGGCTTAGAATAATTATTTTAAGGTTATATGGTTATAATTAACCAAATGGTGGTTTTGCTGTTGCCTGCCATACATAACTTGTTTTGTCTTCAAAAGGACAAATTGTAGGCTCAGAGAACACTGAAGAGGAAAGCCTTAACCTTAAGGACTCTTAAACCTCTCATTTTGTTTGAGTCTCACCGTCATGCTTCTGCACGTGCAAGTACAGGTTCCTCTTCGAGATGAAGGTCCTCCCGCAGCCGAGCACAGAGCACGTGTAGGGCTTCTGTGGCTCGGCGTGCCACGTGGACACCTGCTGCTTGTTGCAGAGAGGACAGACCCACTCGCGCTGGACCTTGGTGCGTTTGCTGGAATGACGAGATGTGTCTTGTATGGACTGGATATAGTATAGAGGTCGCGTAGCAAGAATGAATTTTTTGATTCATCAAAGTGATATGTTCTTAAACTTGTTTTTGGGTTATTTTTGACTAATTGTCATATTATCTTGGTGTATAGCAAAAATGAGATATAAAAGATATCATGTTAGACGACAGCACTGGTGGTTTTATTACTACATATGTAGGCTTATGGCTCAGCTGTTGATTAGCGGAGATGATTACTCAGAAATTTCTGCAATGTAAGAAACATTACAACCTACAACATAAACCACTTTTAAAAATCTCATACATAACGAAAGGACAAGTCATAGTGATAAGGGATCACCAGTCATGGACACCTGCTTCACATAATCTGCCCATACATATTATAAAGGCGAAAGTTTGTAAGTATGGATGTATGAATGTATGTTTGTTACTCTTTCACGTAAAAACTACTGAATGGATTTGAATGAAACTTTACCACAATATAGCTTATACATCAGAATAACACATAGGCTACAATTTTTGATAATATGGGACGAACCTGAAGTCCACGCGAACGAAGTCGCGGGCAAAAGCTAGTAGGTATATATGAGCATGCAACTATGAACAATGTAAAGCTTGCATCTTGATATTAGATATTGTACTGAATTCCAAAAAATCTTACTCAGCAAATGTGTTGTATTGCACACATTGTTTATGTTGCAAGCCAGATCTTATTAATTCAACATTAGTATATTTGATTACGCTTATTACATAAAATAATTATTGAATACAATATTGCAATGATCTTATTTGTATTTTAGCATTTAATTTTAATAGCAGCGCATAACTATGTCACTGGAATGAAACAACCACTCATTATTCCTCGTAATATTTATCTGATGTGTGTGATATGAAAAATATTTGATTGTAAAAAATGTATCTTAACACAAAATCATAGTTTAAACAAAATATCAAAGTAAAATATTACTAAATACTAAATACACATTCATAATAGATTAGAAATCAATTCGCAAAAGCTTAATAATCTGAGAAAATTCACAATAATCATATCAACAGTCATATTAATATTCAATTCAGTGTTATTTGATAATCCCTAGGAAAATACTATAATTAAAAATGGTTTTTTTCTCTAGTATTAGATGTTACACTAACTATCAAATGAGTTCTATGCTTGTATGACTACAATGAGTAATAAAATAAATATATAACCAAATAAATAAAATAAAAAATACTCCGAAAAAAATAATAAAAAGAGATGATTCTATTTGAGATTTATAAGAATAACAATGTGAAATTATATTTGTAGAAATATAATGTTAGACAAGGAAACATACTTTGTATGCAGTTTATAGTATTATGTTATCTACGTACCAAAAGGTTATCATTTTACTGCAGAATGCACCGTAAAGTTTAAGTTGTAGATAATAATAGTCATAGTGATCAAAGCCTACATATTTTTAAGGAAACAAATATTATGTAGCATGTGGCTAATGGCCCATCTGATTGTATGTGGTTATCGTGTATGTCTCTGAAGAGAGAGCCCATTTCTATTTGTGGATTACATTACTACACCTATATTTTTCACACAATATTTGTGTCATATAAATCACATAATAATGTTATCCAAATATGTCTTGCAACTTAAACAAATGATCAATAAACCTTTAGTTTGATGAATTTTTGATTAGAATTTATTTATTTCTACATATAGTTGTTATATTTATTTATTAAACTTAATGCACATAAATAGTAGAATGGCGGACTGAATGCCTAAGGCATTCTCTACCAGTCAACCAAAGGCGGTGTAGATAAAACTACGGTAGGCTCAATTGTATTTTTTTCTTTTTTGCAAGGCAGATAAACAAGCATATGACCTCATGGTAAGTGGTTACTGTTCTATATAAGGCTCTGCAATGCAAGAAGGGATCCCGTTACTAATCAAGAAATTTTAGTTTAACTGTGTATGTGGTAGGTAGACATGTATTAGCACTCTGAGAACACAGAGTTCATTCCAAATCAGAATGATATGAGACAAGAATTATATACAATAGTAATTACCGCTTTTTTCCTATTGAATTTTACAATTATTTTAATTATTAAAAGGTAAAGATTTAAAAATTGTGAACTTATTCACTACTCAACTCAATTTAAAACAAAGAATTCATGTTAAATAGTAAGAATTAATATGAACAGAATGATCTAGTTTTATTACATTTTAAGCAACAACAGCTTGTAACTCACCATCTCAACTGGTTATTTAGCTTCTTCATGAAGACTTTGGAGCAGTATCTGCAAGTATGAGAGTACTGGACGACATGGCAACAGCCTCTCTGATTACACTGGGTACACAAGTTACTCATGTCATGATACGGCTGCGGCTGGGTCACTGGCGCCCTTGTAGCCGTAGCATTGGACTCCTCTTGCTCCTGTATCAGTTCCACAGCGTTGTACTCTATGTACTCTACTCCAGTGGTCTCGAAACGAAAGTTCGAGTACTCATTAAACCCCCTCACGTATGTCGCGGCTAACACCCGGCTGGAACGCTCGCATTTCTCAAGGTAGGATACTGTGCCGTCTAGCTCGGTGACGCAGTCCGAACAAATAGAAGTGGGACCTATATCTCCAACCTCTATGGGCAGTTTCGTCTTTTTTACAAGACGTTCGTAATGTGAGGTTTCTTGTCCTTCTAGCTTCTCAAATAAAGGGAAAACCGTTTCTTTGTTTTTAAAACATACTCTACACGTTTTCTCACTTATCTCATCCATCGTTATATCGAGTAATCAGTAAATTATTTAAAATGTTATTCTCGGACGACCATTTCTGTTTCGCACACGCGAAAAATCAATAATCATAACATTTATTGCCTCAACTAAAGACAGCTGTTTCGCTATCTCTTGTTTTCTTAAGCATTAGAAAGAGACCTCGATACAACTTAATGCTGGGGTTGTGGAAAAATAGAAATTCAGAACCCTGGTATAAAACCGACAACTGTCATCTGTCAGTCAGTAAGTTTTTTTTTCTTAAACTGGTCAATGGTTACCGTTTATTTTTTACCGACTTCCTAAAATGAGGAGTTTATAAAGTAAACAGTACACGGGATGAACCTAGAAATGCCTTCTAGAAGAGATCTGACTGTTTGTTTATGTGGTATTCTTGAAAAGTGGTAGTCAACCGTTATCATTTTGGTTAAAGTTATATTTGTTTCAATCCATTAACGTCCACCGATTATTTATTATTTACAATAACATTTTTTTACTTTTTAAAAATACACAGCTACACTTTTACAAGAGCCTTATTTCTAAATTCATCTTCCATGGCAATGAAAAGTATTACAATATTACTTTAAATAGACAAGGTTATCGGTCAAGGAGAACGAGGGCACATCTAATATATTATTAATATTAGAAACTTAGCGGAGCCAGCACAGACCAACTTTGTTGAAATCCATTCATCATTTTGCCGATGATAAAGACTTTTACTAAGGAGATCTTAGCCCAGCAGTGGGCAGATATAATTTATTATTACAGTATGGTAGTAAACGGCTTAGGTATATATAAATATTTATTGATCATAGCTTATGGAATTTTAATGTTTTGTTTGGATAATATATATAACGAGTCTACGGCCCATCTTCTGGTAAGTGGTTACCGCCGGCTACGAATTTTGAAACACAATAGGTACCTACCTAATTTAAGACAAGACCGTTATCTAGAGAACTTCTAATTATTCAGTCACCCTGCCATAAGAAGCTTGAACATAATACCTGCCGTATTATGTTCAAGCTTCAAAAAATGTTCTAATTCTTCGCTCTAGCATTACGAAGGCCCCTGGGTGACAGTAACCGCTTCCCATCAAGTGACCGAAAACTTATCTTTACTGCTTTTGCAATAAAAACCTTTAAGACAGCTGTTAGGTTAAATCTAGTCCAAACCAGGACATTATCAATTAACAAAGTAATAACACATTTCTAGTGACATTTCGCAATAATGGCTACTGTGACATGTAGGTACCGTTGATCTGGTTAGCCAAGAGTCGTCGATTCACCTAGTTGGTGTGAATTATGAGTGTTACGCAAGGCCGGCCACAGGCGAGGTGAGAGCCGACGAAAGTGATCGCCGTGGATTTGGTAACCGATACACGTGATACACATTGTGATGTCCTTCGATGTGGGCCGGAGTCAGGTGATTAAGAATATGTTAAGGTTTTTGTTGAATTTAAGTTCTAAGTAGTAGTTGTTGTAGTGATGCTTGTACAACGTTCAATGGTTATGATGGTGACATGAATCTAATCCCTAAGTTCCTTATAACCTATGAAGTAGTACTAATATCTCCTTATGATGGCTCAGGAATATCGGCTTGATAATTGGCAGATTGGTTGGTACCAAAAATCGAAAACTAGAAAATGGTTTTCTAGTTGTCGAAAGTAAAAGTGTTTCTCTGAATCCGACCCTGATATCAGTGGTACAATTTTCTCTCGATTACGTACGAGTATCAATTAGTATGCTCGTCCACACCCCTGTTACAGGAATGACGGTAGCCACACTTCGATTGATTACTTACACAAATAGCATTCGTATTCACCAACAATATGGTTCATATTACCCTGAATCAAATTCGGAAGCAATTTTAGATGCATACATTTAGGAGCAGTCGAAAGCATTAGCGTTTAAGGACGAAGTTTGCGGCGTCCGGCTACCCCGAGTGAAACTCACACGCAGGCTACATACTAATGCTTCATATTCTATGTTATAAGTATAGGTAGCGATCCCTGGTGACAATCGGTATCAGAGTAGAAGTCGTGCCGAGCGGCCGACGTCGATAACATGAGGCTTACTCCTGTAAGTAAGATTCAGTGAAGTGACAGTGATACAGTGATTGTGGTTTACTAAAATGGTGCGTGGATTTCAGATCTTGTTGGTGTTGTGCGCGTGCGCGTGGTTGGCGACTGCTGATGTCGCCCACATCAAGGCGAGCAAGGCGAGGATCATCAGCCGGATCGCGGCGAAGGCCAAGCATCACAAACGGGGAATACTGTCCGCGGTGCCACCTTACAAGCTTGGACATGACATTCCAGTTGTAACGCATTCGTTGCTGAAGCCGCTAGTGGTTTCTTATCCACCTACTGCGTCGGTTACAGCTGTGAAAGTACCAATCCCACGTTTGCCACATGTGGGTCATAAGCTGCATCCATCACATCATCATTACGCGGCTAGATTCCCTCATCATTCCAAAACTGTGTTAGTGCCTAAACCCGATCATCATTTCCATCACCATCATCATCATGTCGAACCCAGACCCCACGTTTCCGTAGTGCATTCTGGTCACGTACCTGTTACTCCTTTATTACCGGTGCCACAGCCCACAGCTACTATAGCTCACCCAATACCAGCGCCGCCTCCAGCCGCGGTCATTCAACCAACTCCTATAATCAATGCACCACTAGCACACGCTCATCCAGTCCCGGTTGGTCCTGCTCTTCAAACATTTACGCAAGGGCACTTCCCATTAAGACCATTACCAGCTGCTCCAGTTCCCCTTCCATCGGCACCAATTGTTGCTCCAACGTTCCAAGTGGCTCCACAAATTCCATACATACTTCGTCCTGGTAATGCTGTTCAAACATCATTCTTTGCTCAGTATCCTAGGTACGCCTTCAATTATCAAGCGCCATTTGTAGCTCCACAAGCGGCTCTTGGCCCAGTTTTGTTTGATCGCCCACAAGCCCCTCATCTTCATTATGTACCACAAGCTGGAGTACAAGATGGAGTGGTTATTGAACCACAGGCACCAGGCGTTCCCGTTGGACCTCAAACACTTTTACATCCAAGCCAAATAGGTATTCCTCAACCAGCTCTCCACGTTCACCCTGGCCAACAAGAAGTACAATTCCATCCTGGTCAACATGAGGTCCAAATACATGGACAACCTGAAATTCATTTACAACCTGGACAACCCGAATTCCACCTGCAGCCAGCGCAACCTGAACTACACGTGCATCCTGCACAACCAGAATTACACGTTCACCAGGCCCAACCAGATCTACATCTACACCCAGGACAGCCAGAGCTTCACTTACAACCGGGCCAATCTGATATTCACTTACATCCTGGTCAACAAGAAGTACACTTCAACGTAGCTGGCCAACCTGAGGTACATTACCAGCCAGGACAACATGACATCCACTTCCAACATCAACAACCTGATGTGCACTTCCAGCAGGGACAACCCGAGCTCCACGCTCATCCAGGACAACCAGAACTACACCTACAACCAGGTCAGGCCGGCGTGCACTTCCACACTGGTCAGCAAGACGTACAATTTCAACAGCAACCTGGAGTCCAATTACAACCGGGTCTAAACGTACAGCCTTTGCAACCAGGTGTACTACAACAACCGGGTTTTAATTTCCACGCAGCGCAACCAGGAGTCAACTTCCAACCAGCGCAATCAGACCACGAAGGTTGGAATCCTGTACAGCAGCCTCATGATATCCAAGGACAGCAACCGAACCACTACCCTCAAGATGGCCAGCATCAGTTCACCCAGGAGCAGGGCAACCAAGTGTTCGAGCAGCACGTTGGAGAAGACCAGTACCACGACTACCAGCACCAGCTCCAGAACCACATCCAGCACCAGATAGACCAGGCGCAATACGATCAGAATTATAACCATCAAGTAGGCCAGGAGTACGGAGTGCCGCAGCAGAACTTCGGCCAGGACTTCGGGCAGTCGAACCAGGATTTCTCTCAAAATGGTCAGGATTACAACTTCCAGCATCAGCCTTCTGGAGAATACGGCGTTCCTCAAGCTGAAGGTAGAAGCTCTGAAGGTGAAGTTTCGGAAGACACACAGAAGTTCCACAATCACATACCTCTGGGTCTCCAGCCCCCGATAGATAGACCATTAGATAAATTCTAAGTAACCTCATGTGATAAATACTTAAATACGAGTGAATACGAGGGAAACTTGATATCTGGTATCGTTACCAGCGACCGGAAGTTACGTAATAACGCATAGATATTGCATTTCCTGTTATGATAAAAATGTCTCACGTTCTAATATTGCCTAATATTTAGCTTAAGTACTAATTTATTAACTTAGATTTAGTAGTTTTTTTACTTAGATGATACTAAAGTTATTTATTTTTTTGTAAATAAATATTAAAGCTTTTGTGGTCATTTTAATGATGTCCCAATTAGAGACTTTTACTAGGCTCAAAACACAACGGAAAACACAATGGGCACTATGACTTGTCCTTCTTAAAAGTCCTTCTTAAAAAGAGGTTTCAGGCATTTTTCCCTTCAAGTTGCATATTATTTTGGCGCATTAATAATGTACAAAAAGGTAGCTAGTAAAAGTGATATAAATCCACGTATGATCAAAACGGAAAGTTGTTTAGAAACATTCATTATAATACGACGTCGACGTCAAACGTCGTGTTAGTTTGTCGGCATTTAGGCCACACGTGTGCTACCGGACACACCCATACACTATACATATAAACAAACATAATAAGTTAATATTAGTTAACAAATAAATTTATTTCGAAGAATAACACTTTAAATGAAGGCTTTTAATATCCTGGATATCAAGTAGCAGTAAAGTGTTAACTAGAACAAGTAAAATGAGTCTAAACAATGAGAGTCTCTCTTATTTAGTACAGGAGTTTCGAATCCATAATCAGATCAGCTCCATAGTACCATATTATTGTATTGTCACGCGATATCCTACATAATATGCATACCTATGTATGCATGCGACATTTTAGCTCAATCGGATACCAAGAAGTTGGTCAAATTCAAATCGCAAGATTCCACCTGAAACTTACATAGATACATAGTTACATCCAGTGCAAGTTAATATACAAAGAAAACTTGTAACAAAGGTAATCTGAGATGTAAATTATAACTATATACGTAACTAGCTGACCCGCGCAACTTCGTCTGCGTCGCATAGGAATTATTCCTGTGGCCACCTTCCAGCTCCATCATCAGACCTTGATCTAAAATATCCTATCTCTCAAGTTGGACCATGCTGGTCACGATGTGCCAATTTAATTTAAAATCGGTTCAGTAGTTCAGGAGTCCATCGCGGACAAACATCGTGACATGAGATTTATAAGATAATACATATGCATGTAAATATTCACATCTAAGCTAAATGAGTTCGTAATTAATGCCATTAATTACACGACTCTACTAATAAATTTTCGTTCTTAGTCTTAATATTAAATGTATTGGGTTTTCCAATTAAAAATGCAAAAAAACGAAAATCTGGTGTAAATTTGTTTTTGTGGTATTTATACTCCAAAGTGTAAATACGATGCTGATGAAATTTGTTTCAAATCTTAATGTGGTCAATTTCTAAGCAAACTTTTTCTGCCAATTTTTTTTCACAATTAACAAGCAAAAATCATTTTAATGTTCACGTCAAATTAAGCTAGAAGATTAAATTTTATTAACATAATTTATAGTTATTGAAAAATCACTTAAATCACATAAAATCATATTAAATGAATTTCTCAACAAGATTACTAATAGTCCGGTCATTTTAGACAATTGAAATAAAGAAAATTCCGACAAAGCCAAATCTTCGTAGAGACCTTAGGTTTACCACAAGGAATAAAGTGTCAAAAGTCCCCATCAGTCCCATGTGAGCTTAGGGACTTATTGGGGGCCCAAGGTAAAAATTTTAGGTTTTTTGGATTTTTCTCGAAAACGGTAAGTTTTATCGAATAAGTACCTCAAAGCAAAGTTGTAGATCTTAAAATTCTCCATAAAAATGGTCCCAATGATTTTTTCTCTAAGACCCACTATTTCCCAGATATTACGCTTGTAAGAATCACGTTCTACATAATGTGCACACATTTCCACACCACCTGTGAGGTAGTGTATTCGGCGCGTTTTTTTTAACGTGGTATCCCCGGTAGGCCTATTCCATGAACCTTTATTACGTTATTTTCAGGAACAATAATTATTTAATAGTATGAAGATTATTGATATGGGTTACTGAGTTTAACTGTCGTTCTAACTTTTTTTATTACTTTAATCTGACTCATACTCTACATATTCAACTTCAACAATCATGTTTTATTCAATTTCTTCTTGTTCTTCTTCTTCTCCTTCCTGTTGATGAACGCTTAGAAATTGTTCAAATGAAGATGAATCAGTTGTCTCTTCATCAAAATCCCATGAATTTTCCTCTCTTGTATTTAATTGAACATTTGAGCAAGAGACACCTTGGCAATTGGTACACGCTGGAGAACACTGCAACCCTACTTTTTTACAGCCACATTTGGCACTACAACCTTTCTTGCAATTTCAAAAAATAGTGTTAAGAAGTTTTTCTGGAACAGGGGGCAGTAAAGTTCGAATCGGTTCCAAAGTATTATTTATCAATTTCCAACCCCAGTCTTCAGGGTTCAGTTCATTGCCTTGCCATGTCTGAACTTGATAGTATACTCGAAACAAATGTTGAGTAGCAGATGCCGATGTTGGAGGAAGAATAAGATGTACTTGCTTTTTGTTTCGTGTATTTTTTACAAATGTTAAATATCTGTACGTATCTATGCAATCAATTTTTTTTGGAGCTCTTTAAACCGCAAGAAGAAACCGAATTCCTTTAGTAATTAGTATTTGAGGTGAAGAATTAATTTCTGTAAATACTTTTGCGCAGTCATTCAATTCATTTTTTTCAAATAATTTTAATACTGCCCCTTCTAAACATTGCTGACGTAGTATCGCACCTGGTTATCGCATGTAAAAATAATTTTAAGATCTACAACTTTGCTTTGAGGTACTTATTCGATAAAACTTTCGAGAAAAATCCATAAAACCTAAAATTTTTACCTTGGGCCCCCAATAAGTCCCTAAGCTCACATGGGACTGATGGGGACTTTTGACACTTTATTCCTTGTGGTAAACCTAAGGTCTCTACAAAGATTTGGCTTTGTCGGAATTTTCTTTATTTGATCACTATTTTTATGTCTAAAACTAGCTATTGCCCGCGACGTTGTCTGCGTGAATGCTATGTACAGCGCCATAATAATATACCAACAATTGTATCTTTTAAACTAACATTAATTTTACTGGTTTTCTTCTTTACCTTTCATATCTTGAGGAGGGTCCTTAAAGTTAGGTCGTAGGTAGCGACCCCTCAGTGTCCCCTGACATTGCAGAGGTTCATGAGCGACGGTAACCACTTCCCATCAGGTGGGCCGTTGGCTCGTCTGCCTACATGGCGATAAAAAAAAACAAAAAAAAAAAAAAAAAAACTACACTAACCAGAGTAACAGAATAAACTGTTTTTTTGTAAAATTGAAGTGAAAAAAGTGCTAATTTAGAGCCGCTTCGAATAAATGACTTTAAGGTGATTTTGCTGAATTAAGGCAAAAGTTGTGACTAAAGCAGATGTAGAAAATAATCAAATTAAGACAAATATAAGATAAGATTAGAAGATAGCGTAAAAAAACATGCTTATAGAACTTCTCAATGAACCACAATAGTGGTTTGGCTCTCCGCAGCCAAAATATAAAGAGACGTACCGGTGCCCGTGTGAGAAGCAGCCCGTCCTGAGGTCGACACCCGCTGTTCCCAGTGTCTACCCCAGCGACTTATTGATAGTCATCGCGAAGCAAACACTCACGGGGAACTGTACGCACTTGAACTGGAACGGAAAGTTCAGGAACATACCTCATGGTATGAGAGGAATGAGTGATATAAATACTGCGTCGTCGACGCCAGAACCCGTAAGAATTTCCGCCTCAATTGTGTGTTTGTGGAGCGAGATGACTTTAAGGCAGGTCCCGCACAACTTCGGAGGAGATAGGTTCTGAAGAAGCATAATCGGGACACCGACCTTCAGCTTGACAGTATGCGCTGGAAAACCACTTGCTAACAGAGAGTTCAAAAATTCTACAGGATAATGTGTAGCATCATTTTGCTCGACGACAGTTCATTTCCCTCAATTTCTGAGAGAATTCTTTAATTGCTGCAGTTTGGTCATTTTAGGGTGTCAAAATGGCTCGCTCACACACCCAAGAATTCTGCTGGTGTGATATACGACTGATGTCGTTGTACACACAGTGAATGAGTTCTTCTAAGCTGGATACAACTCTACCGAGAGACATTGGAAGCAACACTTGTCCACCTCTCTCTTCTGGTAGAGTACCTTCACCAAGACTTAGAAGGACATCGGAGAATTCTTGAGTCTAATATGGGGGATGAATCTACTTCGTAGGTTTGCTTGTTCTTCAAAATCACTCACAAAATACATTTGCAAAAAATTTGAAATATCTGTAGGTAGCAGCGAACCAATTTGATGGTAAACTTGTCCCTGGATCTTGAATGTCGGCATGAACCCTGTTTCAACGATTTGATTTGCACCAAACGAAGTCATCTGGAAGGCGCTATTATAGGCTCGAATGTTTTTTAAAAAATGGCTGGACCCGGATGTTCGCCGCTTAGTAAGAGTTTCAACAGTTCTTACAACAGGTGGGTCTTGCATTGACTCCAAGCGTACCTTACCAGATGCACAACACATCCCATTGGGCTCCCCTCTCCATTTGCGGGCTCGACAAAGGGCGCACACTTCTTCTAAGATTGCTAATATCTCCGTGTGCGGCGTAGTTAATCGCAACATTGTACATGAATCCACTTCCCTCTTTATTTAGCCATGGTTGCTCTTGCAACTCCTGCATTCTGTCCCGGTCTTGCGATACATGAGCAGAAGTATCGTCACGTACGTTCTGATTACTTTGCTGAGCAGCTGTACTACGCTCTTCAAGCTGCTCATCAGTCTCCAACGACCGTGAAAGAGCAGGCTGAGAGTGATCTCTCCTTAACTGAGTATCCTGCTCTTCAAGATATTCGATCGACTGAGTTTCCGCAATGTGTTCTTAAAGAGTAGCCATTAGCTAACCTAGCTTCATGCTCAACGGCGGTTTCTAGACATCGAGCTAACCTTTTCCTTCGAGTATCGTTTGAACATTGGGATAAATTAGATCGTTATCCAGGCATTTTAAGTATTTTAAGTCGAAACTAAATAATAATAAAATGATAGCTAAAGAGTTCAATTTGACTAACCACACGATGACTTATAGCAAAGCAGGTAATCTCAGTTTTGACATTTGGTGTACGAAATGATAGCGCGATTCAGAATAATTAAAATTTATACGCCAACGCCATCTAGTTAGCAAATAGGAAACATTGTCCCACAATGACATAATCAAATTTAAATTATTTATATCAACAAAAAAATGCTTCCATATGTAATTCGACTTGAAGGCCAATAGATGTCGTTGCTCTAAAATTGCTTAATGAAATTTATTTATATGTATAGATCTTGCTAATCTTTGAAACGAATTAAATACACATTTTTTAAGAAGGAACAGAACTCTTTGTATCTATGACAATTAAAAAAATAACCATTGACAGTGCCAAAAATGACACAATCAAATTTAAATTATGGTATAAGAGCTAGCAACGTTTTTGACAGAGTATTTACCGATACGGACTGTCTAGTAGTAGCCTCCAGCCGGTAGTGGTAAGGTCTGGTTAAAAAACCGATTTTTTTTTTAAGATATTTCTTTAAATTGTTTTTATTGTACTTTTTGCTGCATGAATTTATTATTGCCAGATATTTTTTGTTGTTTTCTGTGCCAGACGCTAACTCTGAATGATTTTTTTTATGAATCTTTTTAAGCACTTAAAAACCTAAAATTAATTTGCCAACTGATATAAAAGTGAAAGAGTATGAGAGATAGTATATATAAAAATAAAAACTGGCTTTACTGAAATGTTTGTTTTCCCGACGTTGCTAGCTCTTGTACTAATAAAAAAATGCTTCCACATGAAATTTGACTTAAACGCCGATAGATGTCGGTGCTCTAAAATTTTTGAATGAAATTTATTATATTTATATCCCGTTCCTCGGAAATGATAGCACTATAATATATAGCCTATGTGTTGACCCGACTTTTAAGCAATATTCTTGCCAAATATGAAGTAAATCCGTGCAGTAGTTTTCTAGTTTACCCCGGACAAAGCTGAATTTTGTACCATACTAAATGTATTGATTCTGCATCGCGGTGACTTTATGTGCAACGGTTGCTTGACTTGGAAGAGTGTATTTTGAAGTGTTGACTTTTCTATCCTTTTATTATATGTATATATAGATGACCGGACTATAATTCAATGCTTCTACTTAATCATTATTAATGTTTATGTAAATAGATATAATATTAAAGATTTATCGTTAATAAAAACCAGAGTAGTGGACTCTACATATTAATATAAAATAGCACGTATGTATATCTTAAAACTCTTTTAGACACGAACGTTGAATGAGTAGGTATTTTTTTGAGTTGGAGGAGATCGTCAGATTACATATTATTATGGGTTAAAACCTACAACCGCTCACACTCAACTTCTAAACCCCGGCTCAGGCTAGAACCCAACATGGGCTATGCTGGACGGCACGACGCGTTACGCATTACGGCATTCTTTCCCGCCGCGCCGCCCCCTGAATGAGTAGGTACTTTAAAATTACACTCTTACACTTAGGTAGTTTTTTTTTTTGACTTTGAGCAATCGGTGCTGTTCCTTAGGCCTTCTCTAGTAGTGGTACGAGCTTAGAAAGGGCTCGGTTGATAGGTTAGGAAGGGAATGCTTACAGTTACTTAGAACCAACTGATTAGCTCATCATGAATCTTTGACAATCAATGAATAGCACTGGAAATACTGTATATTCATTTTCTTATTCTCATTACATCTAAACAAGATCTTGGTCTTTAGGTCATCTCAGTAGAGGTCAATGGGATAGTCTGCTACGATTTTCTAATATAGCATAAACATAACATTAAGTTTTTAGTCGCTGTTGTGATAAATTACACATAAATAAATATTATATTTAACCTTACGAGATTCTGCTAAGTTTTATTTACAAATCTTCCAAAGGAAATAAATATCAATTGTGTAGTACTCCGCTGATACTAAGAAATCTTTCAAAGGAAATTAATAGCCATTGTGACATATTACAAAACATGAAAGTATGTAGTTCTAGTACAGAGTTATTAGAGCAGTTACTAGTGATTGAAACGAATGCGATCGCGATTATCATTGTGGTTCGATGACGAAATATTTCAACGATGCACGATTTGAAAAGTGAAAACTTTGCTACAAGTAGTTATAATGTTTAAATTCAAAGAAACAACAATTTGTAGTACTCAAGTTCATAAGAAAATTGTAAAAAATGATTGCAAAAGAAAGTAGAAAGAATAATTCGTTACACTATTTTCGATCGACTCAAAAAAATCGATGTTTTCAATTCGATCGTATATTTAATTTTTTTTTATTAACTCCATCGTTTGTAAACTGATTTGGCTATTTTTTTTTTTTTTTTTTTGGAAATGTGTTTTTATAATTAGAAACCCTGTTTTCGATGATAAAGAACAGAGAAGTAAAAGGGAAAGGAAGTCGATTTATTTATTTTTGACAAAAAATTGTACGTCTTTCTAGATTTATTATTTAGACATACTAGACATTGTAAATATCTAAATAATTTCTTTAATGTGTAGTTTTAACGCCATATACATACACCCATACACCATACCAAGTATACATTTCGCAAATAGATTCCTTTTGAGTACAGCGACACAGGAAATTCTTCACTAATGTGCACATTCCAAACAGAATTAGCATTTTAATATTGTAGATGTCCTTGGGCACATTTTTCTCACACGAGTAGGTTAATATAACGATATTAACCTAGCCTATGGTGTCTTTACTGAGATTGTGTTTCATATGTACACATTAGGTAGGTGCAAGTGGAATCAACATTATGAAGCCAAATGATGGTAGCAGTGGCGTGCATGTATATTTTGGTCAGGATATGCAGAAATAGGGGCCGTAAAGTTCTGGAGTGGCGGCCACGAACCGGTAGGCGCAATGTTGGTACACCCCCCACAAGATTCGACTTCTGCGAGTCCACCATCTCGCAGAAGCAGGTGGCGGGGGCTGAGAGAGAGAGGCTATATGCCGCTCTCAACTTACCAACCCGCCGCCGTCGAGCAGGGGGCCGGAACCGGGATCTCGCCCGGATTCTGGCCCCCTAAGAGTTTCGGGTCCCCAACGCATGTGAGTGCGAGCGGGGACCCAAGAAGGTGCCGTGTCTCGCTCAACACGCCCTTAGCGTAAGAGCATCCGGGGGATGGTCGACCGCGCTCCCCGACCCACGCTGGTTCTGACCTAGCGGGGTATTCCGCGGGAGGGTGACACGCGGTCCCATCTTGGCGGGCTTCGGAGAGCCCGCCGACCGAGAGAGCCGGTGGCCGTATTCGCCGGCGGCTACCGGTTCGGCGTCCGGGGACGGAGCGACGGGAAAGCATGCCGATGGCGTAACGCGTCGCCCCTCCAAACCCCGTGCTGGGTTCTGGCCTCAGCCGGGGTTCGGACGCTGAGTGTGAGCGGTTGGAGGTTTTAGTGCGGTTCAACTCCCACATATTGATTGGGTACCCACGGTGATTTCCTCCAACTGAAAAAAAAAAAAAAAAAAAAAACCCCCACAAGATGGACCGACGATCTGGTCAAGATCACGGGAGGTCACTGGATGCAGATGGCGCAGGACCGGTCGATGTGGCGAGGTTTGGGGGAGGCCTGTGTCCAGCAGTGGACGTCTATAGGCTGATGATGATGATGATGATGATGCAGAAATATAAATGCAATGCGTATTTGCTTCTATAGAATGCACGCCTCTGGATAGTAGCTACACGACATTCTGAATCAACACCATAAACAACAACAAACAAAAGTGTGTGAAACATTTTATTAGTGTGCTAAACGAGATGAGTGTCACCTAGAGTCACATATTTCCTTTCCCCATTAGAACAAGTTTTGCTTTAAAAGTTTATGAATTTTATGTCTTTGACACACATTGCGAAAGCCATCCCCGTTGAACTAAACAACTTTTTTAAAGAAAAGCTCTAGAAAATCGGATATTACAATGTTATCCTAATGACCTAACTTTAATGACAAACTAACAATGATAACGACTAGGTCTGCTCAAGGTTCTGGAACTAAAACAAAGATCTTTCGCAATTCAATACTCATTATGTATCGACATTTACCTATTACCTTTGTTATACACATACAATATCACATTAACAACAATTGCTCTCTAATTCGCTTGAGTCAAAATTATTTATTAAAACTTGATTCAGAGTACACCCCGTCGTGACCGTTCTATAACTGTGTCCATACTAGGGATATTGACACAAAAACTTAAAATCTATTAGGTAGGTAGCTAGTAAGTAGTGTACCTACCTGTATCCTTCCCCGCATCGTTAAATAATTAAAATATTTTCCCTTAGTACCTTGACCATTGTATTTGGGTTCATTTTTAAGAGTATTGGGGGTCTTTATTTCGACTCCATCTATGCAACTTTCATCAAAAGGTTTACATTACTATTTAAAAACATGCAAATATTCGCGTATAATGCGAATATTCTTAACATCCTTATCCATACATCCTACATCAAACGGACATTGCTGAAATACCGCTAATGAAATGTGCATTGACTTATAGTTTGGTAGTTTTCAAAGATTGCTTAACACCAAAAGAAAATACACAAAAAAAACAAACATAGTATTTCAGTTTTCTCTGTAAAATTTTAAGATTCATATCCCTAATTTTGTTAATGGATGGAGCTTACAAATTGCTCTCATTTTCCAAAATTAAAGATTTAAATTGGTTCAAGAACAAAATGTGACAGAAAGACAGTTCTACATTTATATTATTATGGAAACGACATAATCCCACGGTTTGGAACGTAGTATCGTTATCAAACGAGCCGAGAGTACTAACATGTAACCTAAACCACGTTCAGGAGCTGGGTGACACGGAAATACCGTTATGTAGTTTACTAGAAAACTTATTAACTTTTACTGTTTAGGGTTTTTTAAATTGTAAGAAAAACAAACAGTCTTACGGCCCACCTGGTAAGCGGTAACCGTCGCTCATGAACCTCTGCAATGCCAGGGCAATGAGGGGATGTTATCTATCGCCTACCGATACAAGACTTTTCTTAAACCTCGTTACAAAACAATTTGGAAGATGCAGAACGATTAATAAAAAAATATAATACAACGGTAACAGTACTAAATAGAGTATCAGAAATTAAGTATTTGCTGGATAATATTTGTCCAATTTTACACTGTTTATCTTTAAATACCTGTCTTGAAAATTAAAACCCCATTAACTATTGTATAATTTATTTGTTTATTGACATGTAGGCAGACGAGCTAACGAGCCACCTGATCGTAAGTGGTCACCGGAGCTCATAGACCTCTGTAATCAGAAGACACTGCGGAAACGCTGCCTATCATTAAGGACTTTCTTCAAGCCTCGTTTGAAGAAGGACAAGTCATATAGCTAATTAATTTTAAACTTGAAATGTAATTACTAAAATTTCTTAATTAATAGCTTCATTACCGTTTACTACGAAATCATATGTAGCGGATATATGTAATTATGAATCGGGCTCTCGGTGTACGTGAGTTTAGGCAATGCGCCCGAGCCTAAGTCCGGTCTAGGTTCGCTTATAAGCCGTGCTAGGGCTCTACAGGGCACAGTGTTCACTTGCAACCCGACAGATAAACAACATGAAGTCCATCGTAAGTATTTACCCTTATTTAGTTTGATAAAGAAAATGTATGTTGAAAATAGCAATAGTTTAAATCTTGTAAATACTGATAGTTGGATAATAAATTTATTCTTATTCTTACTAATGAAATTTGGTGAAAAATGAGGCACAAGCGATAAGTTTGTCTTTGCAGATATTCAAGATCTTCAGTTGGTGAACCAAATAATTAAAAAAATAATAATAATAAATTCATCTGGTTGGTAAGTGGTAACCGTCGCTCATATAATACGTATTGAATTTGTACATTACCAAAAAGGATTTTTTTTATTGATTCACCAGCAGGAATTACATGGGGTATAGCTATTACTGATTAAAATCAAAAAGCTAACGCTTAAAGCTGTTTAGACCATAGAATCCTTCTCATAGAGTCATACTTCGATGACAGATTTCCCGGTACAAAGTCCAGTTTTCAGTGGCATGTAGTTCGTCGTACATAAAGTAAGAATCTAGGGCAGAAGTCTATAGAATACTGTAACAACTAACAACCCATTACTGCCCACTGCTGTCCTCAGGTCTTCTAAGTAGAGGGATCAGGCTAGTTCACCACGCTAGCCCACTTTTGGGACTTCACATTTTAAAACCATGAAAATTGACAAATAACTTATTTTCCAGCTCTGCATCCTCTTATTGGCAGTAGCCGTCTTCGCAGCTGAAGAGAAGAAGGAGAAGCGTGGTATTCTCGGCCTGGGCTACGGCATAGGAGCTCCCATCAGCCACGGCTACTACGGCCACGGGCTAGGCTTGTACGGGCACGGCATCGCCTCTGCTCCCATCGTCAGCCACGGGTACCATGGTTACTACGGCGGCCATGGCCTAGGACTCTACGACCACGGGTACTCAGCGCCTTTGTTGGGACACGGCTATTCTTATGGTGGACTCGGGTACGGTCACTACGGTCTTGGACATGGATGGCATTGATGGGCTTTGGGACTGACTTCAATCTACTTAAGACTGACTTTCAACTAAATTTTAACTTGAATCTTGTATTTTGATCAATAGTAAAAGTGTATGAGTTCAATTAAATCTAATATTCTTTGAAGTCAGTGTACTAAACATTATGAGGAGTTTGTTAATCTCGTATTTTGTATCAAGACTGTAATTTTCAGCGTCAATATCTTTTTACAATATGTAAACATTCTGGATATTCTGATGTACCTATTAAATATTTTTTTAACTAAATTTGTTTCCTTGTGAAAAACCGTTCTCCACGCACATTATTTAACCTCTTGATTACTCAATACTTTAAATAATATATTTTCATGATTAGGTAGTCACTTTTCTCTCTTATAATACCAGTGAATTCTATCTAACTATAGCTAGCGTAGAAAAAGTGCTACATTTCAAAGTTGAATTAAAGCAATCTCGAAAATGATTGTATTACTAATTAGCACGGTACACTTGAAAAATGGATTAAAATTTATATGTCAGTAGAAAAATTCATGTTAGAATTTTAGTTTGGGGCGCAACACGTAGGTATTTAGCGAACTCGTCCTATAGAATCTACGCTACTAAACACCGAAAAACACAAATTTTCCTTCTTTATATACAACGATTGCCCAATAACACGAAAACCCAGCAGTTATAAGTTATTCACTAATTATAAATTGTAATCGAACGACAGTTCAAAGGAAATACTTCATTATGAAGTCAGGATGTTGCGAAACATCTCGAAACTACGTTTATGCGCTTAGGAAACAGAATTGGTGATCATTTGTATGCACAAACAAGTTATTTTAATACATAACCTCTATAAGTGCTACTGAATCATGACCGATCTTAAAAGTCGACAAAGTTCATGAAAAATTGTTATTATGGACTATTTTATTTATTTATTTTTATTTTCAAGGTTACACCAACAGAATAAACACTAATTACAATAACAGATTAACATTTCCAATATAATGCTAAGTGATATTCCAATTATAAGCGTAAAAAACATGCCAATAATACAACAACAATTAAAAATTCTAAGAGTAATAATCTAAATAAAAACAATTTCATAAAACTTAGATAAAATATTAATTCCATTTAAAGCTTTTGACTATAACAATAATAGCAAAAATACTAGTGAAATAATTTAGAATAATATTAAATAGTTCTCTATAAGCAGGTGATAAATAACAACCCTTCAATAGCCTAGTGTTGCAGAGGTTACTGGGCGACGGTAACCACTTACCTTAGGCGGCCCTAAGAGTACGGCTACTCTTAATAAAAATTATAATTTACCGCAAATAAGATACACAAGTATGTCTATTATAATTTATGAATCCACGTGTCTTAATATCTAGCAAGTAGCTTGCAAATAGCTTTATATTGCGAGATAAGTTGACCAACGGCCCACTTGATACTACGTCCTTATTGTCAATTAGGGACTTCTGATTCAGGACAGTGTTACACACATAAAACAGTCTCTGTCAGGTTTAAATATAATGTAGTTTTAAACTAATACCCTTCATATCCTTGTATTGCACAAATAATTAGTTGCCCCATGAAATTTATCATCCGCATTAATAATACAAAACTCCTACTAAAAAGTAATCTGCAAAATACTACACAGTAACTTTGCCCCTACAAATCCAAATAAAAATAAATTGCTCTAATAATTTTAAGGGGATTGGTATGTATTTTTTTTTTAAATTAATAAACAAGTTACACCTATTTTTGTACTTGCAAAACATTATTGTCAAATTTTAAGACTTATCAATTTAAACTAATTTGAAAAAAAGACAACAGATTTTTTTGTACTGGTACTGTACTGTAACAACCCATTACTGCCCACTGCTGAGCTCAGGTCTCCTCCAAAGAGGCGTTAGGCATAGTCCACCACGCTTGCTTAATGCGGATTGTGGACTTCACATATCTTCAAAGGATTTTTAGAACCCTTTTCCGATATGCAGGTTTCCTCTCGATGTTTTCCTTCACCGTTTTTAGCCAGTGGTCTTGTGAAAAATTGCACATAAATCTTTTTCATATTAAGATTTAGAGGTACAAGCCGGCCAGTTTTGAACCCGCGACCCCCCGTACGGAAGGCAAGCGCTTCAACCACTCGGCCACCACGACTTTTTTTGTATTTTTATTGAAATGTAGAAACGTTAAGGATATTCTTCAAGCCTTGTTTAAAGAAGGACAAGTGTTTTGGACAAAACTGAGGAGAGGAACTTATTCTATGCCTAATGATGATGAGATGGTGGAAAAAGAATTAAAGTTAGAATTAGAATATACTTTATTGTACCAAAACACCAATTAATTTAAATACTGATACAGCTTATAGTAGTAGTACAATATAGGCGGCCTTATCGCTATAGCGATTTCTTCCAGGCAACCTTAGGGTATGGAAACTAAATGGAAAGTTATTAGATAAAGTTTTAAAGTTACATAGGACTTTAGAACAAACACAAACAGAATCAGTCTGGTATCAAACAAACAGTTAAGTATAGTTGCTTAAGCAATGAACAATGATTCTGATCGTTAGTAATTATTGATTGTGTTTTGGGAAAGTTACACATTTGTAACACGTGGACTAAAACGATAACAGAATTGTAATGAGCAGTTAACATGTGGTCAGGCATGCATCACGAATATAAACTATGTGATTGTACATATTGTTGCTAGTTTGAGCTTTTTTGATAGGATTTTTGGAACGAAGTTCCTTATCGCGCGTTATCGAAAGGGGGCTAGACGGAAAAAAATCTTACGAAAAGTTGTCACGACACTTTTTTAGTTGTCACGACACTTTTGTTTTACATGATTATCGCTAGATGGCGCTGTGATCAAAATCTTTTAAAACACGTTCCTTATCACAAAAAAAATATAAGATATGTTTTAATCGAAAGGAACTTCGTTCTATTCGGGAGTTCCATGACACCTCTCAAGTTTTTGTTTATTGTTAAAACATGCCTACTGCTTGTATAATGATTATAAGTTTGTTACCCGAGATTAGAGGACACTGCTGTGCAGACAACTGCTCTACTTGATGGTGGTCCTTGTTTTAAATTCATGAGAAGTATTAATGTCTGTCTTTATTATAATTAGAAAAAAATCTTTTTGCTTTTCCGTAGGTATTTTTTAATGATTAAAACACAGACGAAACTGCACGGAGCAGCTAGTTAACATTTAATAATTACCTATTTATTTTTTTGCTTTTTGTGATATCTACGTGGAATCGCTGTTGCATCTGTAAATTCTTCGTCGTAGTTTTAAGAGTGTGTGTCTAGTAAGAATGTACCTTTCTTTCAGTTTCCTCTCAGTTAGGTATTAGCAATTTGATCAATATGATTGAACAGATTAACTGAGTGCTTGCAGATTAATTACTGTTTGCTATGAGTTACAAGTCGTGGTGGCCGAGTGGTCGAAACGCTTTCTTCCGTACGGGAGGTCGCGGGTTCAAAACCGGCCGGCTTGTACCTCTAAATCTTCATATGAAAAAGATTTATGTGCAATTTTTCACAACACCACTGACTATAAACGGTGAAGGAAAACATTGCTAGGAAACCTGCATATCGGAAAAGGGTTCTAAAAATCCTTTGAAGATATATGAAGTCCCCAATCCGCACTAGGCAAGCGTGGTGGACTATGCCTAATCCCTCTTCTGAGGAGACCTGAGCCCAACAGTGGGCAGTAATGGGTTGGTACAGTATGAGTTACATGAGGACTACTATGTTCTACAAAATTCTCTGGTTCAAAAGGAATCATAATGCTACTAAGAAGAACTAGAAATTACTTCACAAATCAAGGGAATATAGAGACAAAGTATACGCCTTCCCGTAAAACGCATAAAACCTCAACCTTAAAGGTCATATTATGCAACATAATTTATAAATGAACTTCATCAATATGTATCAACCAGCATCGTGGTTGCATCATCTGTTTCCAAATGTCGTTGATTCGAATTCTGGTCGCCATGATTTAGGGTAGCGAAGAGTTTAGGGCCATTTTTACGCAATGCCCATCGTTTAATGGCCCTAACTCGTATAAATGTCAACGTTGAACAGTTTGGGGCATCACAACTGTCTCGAATTCACAGTTCAACCAACTCCAGTCAAGATGAAATCTTTTGTGAGTAGATTTTGTTTGCGTGAGGGAGTAACGTGACGTAGTTAAAGTGAAGATCCTTTGCGGTAACTGACATGATATCGAAACTGCACTGAAGTGTTTAATAGTCAACGTTCATAAAATTAGAGATCACACTGAATATTAGCCGTAGGAAGTGTAATATTGGTGCTTAATCAATTAAACGAACCAGTGAAAGTTTACTGTGTGAATGATCTGAAATCCTTATTTTTCTTGTCCTCGTTAATACTCCTATTGTATTTCCCTTTAAACAATCTTAGTCATCACCATCATCAGCCTATACACGTCCACTGCTAGACACAGGCCTCGGCCAGACCCGCCCTGCGCTGTCTGCATCCAGTGGTCCTTCTGCAGTTCTCTTAATTTCTGATTTGAACAAGTTTAGTAATGACGTGTATTTTTATCTCAGGTTTGCGTCCTCTTCGTAGCAGCGGTGGCATCAGCAGCCCCGTCAGAGACTCGTGACAAACGCGGCATCTTCGGCGAACCCGGCGGTCTACTAACACCGCATCTTCACCACGACATCCACCACGATCTGCACCACGACCTACACCACGATCTACACCACGACTTGCACCATGGTCTCCACCATGACTTGCACCACGATTTCCACCACGACTTGCACCACGATCTTCGCTTCTCTCCCCTGATATCCCACGCTCCTCTGCTGCCTCACGCCCATCTCCATGCTGCACCATTGATCCACGACCACTTCGACCACGCGCACATCCACGCCCCGATCATCCACGAGCCCCTGCTGCCGAGCACCACCATCATCAAATCGTCCAGGCTGATCCACCCGACCAAACATATCATCAAGCACTACAGACTCGGAGGATGGTAAACAATGACTTTCTGAACCAAATTCTAATAAACGTCTGACTTTCCATTTTGATTGTTTTCATTTAAGCCATATTCTGTACTGTGTCAACTATGACTGCCCACTGTTGGGCCTCGTGTAAGTCGTAAAAGGGAGCAGTTAACAGTTCATAACGTTTAAAAATGTGTAAAATAATTCTGCATGTCATCCTCGTTAATAACATCAATAGTTTTAGACATGCCCTTCCACATATTATTTGACTGTTTTAATCCAAAACTTGGCCTTACTAGCACTCAGAAACAATTGTATTAACAAGATTACTATTATTACCTTACAACACGAGAAATTAGCACCTGAGTGCATAGCAAGTATTGTAATAACATGTACTATATAAAATGAAAATCAAATGAGCCTTTAGATGCAACAGAATCACTTTATCCTAAAATAAAACGAAATTACAAACATAAACAAGCTAGACTGACCTTCTAGTGTACTAAATAGTCATGTATTAGTCAGCCAGTCTAACCACTACTATTGGAATTAGATAACCAAATCATAAATATGTAGATTTAGACTCATCTGTGATGTGAGCGTTGCGTAAAGACTTGGGTGTGACATGTTTAAAACTTTAATATATCTAATTTGGGAGTGGTACTAATCTTATGATTACTGTATAATGGTAATCCCTTCATTAATGTATTTAATGCAAATTTAACTAAGCGAATATTGAGGATGCAGTTTATTCTTTAAACGATTGCACAAAGTGGGAATGAGTTGCTCGCCAAGGTCATTTCATTAACATTATCGATTTTTTTTTATATTTAATGTAAAATTGTATAATACTGTTAAAATACTCTAAAAAAATATATGATCATAAAAGGAAAAAGACATGCCCGCTGAGTTTCTTGCCAGTTCTTCTCAGGACGGTGGACTTGTAACTTTTGACGTCAACAAGAATGAGTACGTCATCAATGTTGAAAATAAAGTATTTCATTTCATTTCAAACTTCAAGATGCAGTGTTTCTGAAGCGCTATAGCATGTCCAGCTGTCCAGCTTCAAATGTAGTTTAAGAGTAGTTTTTGTCCGATAGAGCTACCTCTGCAACTGGAATTGCAGATGATGTGTTAGATCGTTTACCTCCGAAGCCTCCGAACAAATCGTTCGTTTAATTAAGTCACTTTCGTCGCAGGTACTATTCAGAATATATTCCTCTTTAATATCGCCACGTAGATTTAAACGTTTACATAAAACTAAAAACAGAATATTCTATCTCATTTCTTTTTGTAAAACTGCAGCAATAAACTATTAAAAATCAATCGAATTAAAAATTAATAACAAATTATTTAAATCTTATTTATTATTTACCAATTTTTAATAAGTTAAATCATAATTCACTCGAGTTGAGCAAATCATCAAGTTATTTTTTAGTTTCGAAATAAATCGTCTCCTTGCGATTATTGTAATTTTTCATATTTTTGTAATATTTTGTGTATAATTTAACGTGTTATGTTTTATAACTCCAATGCCACGTGCGACTTAATTTGACACAGTAATTAATTTTAGTTTTATTTAACACGACAATTTTGATTAGAAACAATAATTCAAAAACTGGTTAACTCTGAATCAAGAAAACTCCAAATGCCTTTTTTTTATATTTTTTATCGCCATGTAGGCAGACGAGCCAACGGCCCACCTGATAGGAAGTGGTTAGCGTCGCTCATGAACCTCTGCAATGTCAGGGGACACTGAGGGGTCGCTACCTACGACCTAACTTTAAGGACCCTCCTCAAACCTCGTTTGAAGAAGGACAAGTCATAGCGCTCAGGGAATACCGAGGAGGGGAGCTCATTCCATAGCCGGATGGTGCGTGGCAAAAAAGTGTTCCTGAAACGAACCGTGGATGACCGTGGTGGTTCCATATAACTCGAGAAGTAATTTTTATAAGTGTCAAAATTATAGTAATACAAAAGAGGTCAAATTCACTCCACTCTTCTTCATTTTCATTCCTCTTTTCCTCTGAAAAAAATCCTTAAGAGGGGAAAACTATCTTTTAAACAAAGGTAGTGGTATAAGCACACAACAAATGAAAATATTAAAACCTTACACGAGTAAAACTAAATCAAAAACCAAAAGCCAGGCCTGTTTCTGACATTCAGCAAAATTAATGTCTACATATCAATATTATACATAGGTGTGACCTATATTTATCAAAACCAGTCTTGAATCTCGAATGCAGGATGCTATATCTATTAATACCAATAAAATTAATGATTATTATCTTTACGATTCGTAATGAAAACAGTCTTAAGCCTGAGGCAGTCATTATACACGCCTACACAAAACAGTGTTGAAATCAACGACAAATTTAAATTAAAGCTAAATTAAGGTTTTCCAATACGGAAATAACTTTAGAATTTATGCATTTTTTATTACCATGTAGGCAAACCATCGCTCATGGACTTCTCTTATGTCAAGGGGACATTAAAGGGTTAGAAAAAGGTACAAAAAAGGTTGTAAAGTTTTATAAATTCGTTTTTGGTATAAACTTAGTGTGTAGGGGCGATCGTATTACATAGGTTCATGAGTGATGGTAATTAGATACTACAAGGTGGTATGAGTAATCGATAATGCAATAAACTTTTTGACCTGTTTCTCTGAAATGTAGGTACAATAAAGTATTTAAAAAAAAATTTGATAGGTGTCAAGGGCACGCGGATAGAACGAAGTTCCTTTCGATTAATGAGTGAGGGAATTGTAATAAAATATATTTTTTTTAAGTTATAATAATTGGTTAGTTTAAAACGTCTGTCTCTCTCTCTCTCTTATAGAAAGAGATTATTATAACTTAAATAAAATATTTTGATCACAGCGTCATCTAGCGATATTCATCTAAAACAAAATAAGGAACGTGTTTTAAAAGATTTTGATCACAGCGCCATCTAGCGATAATCATCTAAAACAAAAAAGTGTCGTGACAACTTTTCGTAAGAATTTTTCCGTCTAGCCCCCTTTCACAACGCGCGATAAGGAACTTCGATCCAATAATACTTACATATTCATTAATTAATAATTGAAACAGAAGCAGAAATAATAAGTACATTAAACGACATCATGTGCGTAGAACTGTCTGATTTTATTGCAGTTTATGGTGATCATCTCGTAATTGAACTAATTCATATTACAGTAATAACGATAAGATTAACTAATGATTGTAGTCATCAGCTGCATATTTTAAAATATAATAAACCTACTAGTTATAACAGATACTAGCTGATCCACCTACAATCAAAGGTGGACCTTAAAGAGAAAAAAAAGAGGTCCACTGGGAAAAAGACACCGAGGTAGGCTACTGACACAATGGGATGACGAAATAGTTAACAATGCAGGCCCGAACTGGATACAGGTGGCACAAGACAGATCAAAATGGACGTCTTTGGAGGAGGCCTTTACCCAATAGGGGGTTCTCGCACTAGCGTTAGGTATATTATTATTCATATCTTTTTTTGTCACTTTTTTTAAATCTTTTTTTATTTTTTTGTAAAATAGTTCTTAAGTTTAAGTAAGCGAGAAATAAACAGGCTTTTTATTTTATTTTAAGACCTACAAACCCGTAGTAGGTACATCATCATGTTCTATTATCAAGAGTTTTCGCAGCGCAGGTGAAGTAAGAAAGTTTTTGGGTGTTTTTTTTTCCGTTCACACCAAGATTAAATAGATTTTCATAAAACAATCTTAAAAATGAATTCCCTTTTCGAAAGGGATTTTAATTATTTTGTGAAGTAACATTAATTTTAAGGAATATTCAGGTAAACGAAAATGTTATGAACAATCTTATTCCAAAATAATATGAAGAGCAAAAAGCGGAAAAACTTCAAAATAATTTAACTCGTTCACATCAAATTTTATGAGGCACTATACAAATATTATTTTTATTATCTTGCTAATCTAGGTCTTATTGGGCTTTTCGCATCAGTTTGCTGTAGGTGACAAGATTTTACATCTGAAGTTCATACTGCTGTTGGTGGCAAGTTTTGTTACAATAAAAGCAACCACAATGCCTTAATTTCGAAAATTACTATTTGTTTCGTAGGAAAATTTATTGAATTCAACTTTTACTTGTGCAAAAAACTACAAAATATCACTGTTTAAAGACAAATCGTACAAAAATCGGATTGAGCTATGTCTTGGTTAGTTTTGAGTTTTTTAGCGTTGACTTTAAACGAAATAGGTACGACAAACATCAACTTTAATCATTTAACGGCGCCTCCTTGGTGTGAGAGTGTCACGAAACGTAAAAGAAGAATAATGACATTTGTGAAATCTGACGTTTCGGCACTCTGATGCAACTCCGAGCTCTTTTGTGGAAGAAGGAAGCAAAACGTGTTCGGTGGAGCGTCGTTATAGTATTTTTCTAAAATAATTATTGTATAACTTCTTAACAAGTGGTTTTAATTCTCCTCGCCCGCCTACCCACATTCGCTCGGCAACCGAAGATGAACACTATAAATGATGATAATGACAACGAGTCGTTACATTTATTTCATTTAAAAATAAATTTAATTGTTTTGTTTTAGAAATAATACAATTAAGAATTAAGTAGATAGATAGATAGAAAATTCTTTATTGCACACGAAAATAAATGTACATGGGCGAACTTAAAGCTAAACAGCATTATCTACCAGCTAACCCTGGTGTAATGTGGATAGTACCCATAAAATATTTTTTATTTATCTATTACTTAACTTGTGCCACAAAAAATTAGTACCAAAAAAAATAAAAATCTTTGCCTTTACATCTGTTAAAGTACAAAAAGCGTCCTTCATCACGGAAGCCATTGATTTTATTGCAACTTACCCATATATTATGTATGTATAGATTAAAATTATTAATAGCTGGTGGGCCGGTCCCCTGCTCTATGGCATATCATGAATCCATCTTCAGAACTACATAATAACACGTTTAACATAAAATATTATTTAATAAAGGATATGGTTTTTACATTAACAACAAGTACGTTCTCACGATTATAAAATGTAATCAATTTAAGTAATTATGAAGGCTACTTCATTTATTATTTAATAATATATTTAAAAAAAGGTTTTGGTCCTGGATATGTAGATGTAGAGTGCTCGATAAGACGAGTAAAACGAGAAAGAGTGTGGGTCCTATCTTATTTAGTACAGGAGTTCCTATGTCTACCTTCCGACCTTATCATCAAATCAACTCCATAGTACTTTACTATTTCATCTCAATAGGTGGGCCGCAAGTAAAGTATTGAAAGTGGATAGATGTAAGAGGAGAGGAAGGTCTAAGAAGAGATGGTTGGATTGTGTGCAAGAAGATATGAAAAATTGCGGCGTGACCGACTTATGTCAGATTAGGAATGAATGGAGAGAGAAAACATATTGCGCCGACCACATTTGAAAGAGATAAGGTTCAGATAAAGAAGAAGAGTTGGACCACAAGTCAGTTAAACGAGCTTATAGTCCACCTAATAGTAAGTGGTAACCGTCGCTCATGAAACTCTGCAATGCCAGGGTATTGGGGAGTCGTCCATCAACTAGGACTTATCTTAAACCTTAGGACTTAAAAAAAAAAGGTTAGGTTAAGCCATATTAGTTTCTGGTTTTACCAAAGGGACAATCTGGTTACCGTCGCTCATGGGCCTCTGCAATATCAAGGGATACGATATGTGAATTAAGGTAAAATTTTGCATCGAGCTGGCAGTCTGTCGATTTCCTTCTACACAAAAATCACTCATCATTAATTAAGGTAATAAGTTCAGTACCTAATGCCTCAATTACAACACCTAAAATACTTTAGAAAAGGTATAAATCTATTTAAATACTTCGTCATGTCAACATTAAAGTTCATCCAATAAAAATAAACTATTTATATGTTTAGTGACATCACACATTCATACCTACCATTACATAAAAATCTGTCTATTTTTAATGAGAGATCCAATACTGGACATTTCAACATTTTCATGCATTTTCAACGGGTTCTTACCACGATATTTAACATAACAGTCACTAAGGGTTCGTGCTCAGAGAGTCTTGTAGATACAGTGAGTGTGGTGTGTCGTGATGTGAGTTCAGTGGTACTACCCAAAAGCAAACAAGAAAGAGGGTAGACAGATTTGTTTGCTCTTAAATCGAATCGACGCAGTATCCAGTCTTCTCGTGATCATGACGTTTGCAAGAACGTTGAAATATCGAGACAACTCAATTAATTAAATATCCTGGTAAGAACCCGTTGAAAATGCATGAAAGCGTTATAGAAAACCGCGAGTGTCTAAATAAGTTTATATTTCAATATATTAATGGTTTAAATACTTGAGTTCTTAAATACCAAAGTTCTATATTATTATTTAAACATCTCTTTTCCTCTTCCTCCCTCTTTTCAAAGAGAGAAACTTCGTATGACAACCTTCCGGATCCATAATCACATGAGCGCCATTTTGTCATATAATTGTATTGTCACACGATATACATCTGCGTGCAAAATGTCAGTTCAATCGGAAACCGGAAACTTTGCCAAATTTAAGTTGCAAGATTGCACCCAATTTTACATAGTTACGTTCAGTGCAAGTTAATATAAAGCTTGTAAAAAAATAACAATTTTTGACTGGACAGTTGAAGTCGCAAAATGTGTTGGTAAGCGCATAACTCAACAACGCCTGGACCGATTTGGCCAATCTTTTTTTTAAATGTTCGTTGAAGTTCAAGGATGGTTTTACGGCGAGAAAAAATCGAATAGTTGCCGGGAAGAATGAAAAAAAAACGGGTCATAGGGTTCACGCAGACGACGTCGCGGGCAGCAGCTAGTGAATTATAAAATCAGCAACTTAGCAGAATGTTCACACATTAATAACATAGTGATGCGAGAGGTTATTTACGAGCAAATTGTACGGAATTTACGACGATATGACCTTCGCTGTGATCTTGTTTTTGTGATATAAATTATATTACGATTCTATATGTAATCGTAATTTTGCTTTCCTGTGTAATAAGGAACAACTATGAATTCATCATCGGCTCGTAGTTGTCTACTGTAGGACAAAGGTGGAGAAGGCCTAGTTTTGTCACAACATTAGGCGCTCACACTATTACTAAACGGGTTCTTACCACGATTATTTTTAATTGAGGAACTGTCAGTGTGGTATGTCGAAATGTGAGTTCGAGTTCCAGTGGTACCGTCAAACGAACGAGAAAGAGGGTAGACAGATTTGTCTGCTCTTAAATGACCTACCCGCAGTCCCTCAGTCTTCCCGTGATCATGGCGCTTGAAACAGTGTTGAAATATCGGGACCGCTCAATTAAAAATAATCGTGGTAAGAACCCGTTTAGTAATAGTGTAAGTAAGTGATGTAGATAACCGCGAGTGTTTAAAGAAATTTAATATTAGGCGCTGTTTCAATCTAGTGACTTACTGCGAACCTGACCAAGTCCTCGATCCACCTGGAAGGATATTTTAAAAAATTTAATAGCTATGTAATCCTTTTGCGAATATTCTTTATGGCTGACACTTGAACGTCATAATTCTTTTTCTTTCGTGTTCCGTTTCTTCTCAGGACAATTGTAAAACACAATTTAATCATATGTTGAAAATCATGCTGTATTCTTCCTCAATCGTTGTTTTTGTAATTAACTCTGTCTAATTTATTACATTAGGGTTTATGTTGCATTAAATCTTTATATTACTCCTAAACCTATGTACTTACCACTACTGGAAACAGAACCAAATTATCTTTACTTAGATAAACGAAGTGCCCGTATTTACTCATTTACTTGGGTCTGTAAGAAGACAGGCGTTAGCTACTACGCTTGTCAAAATGAGGATTGTCGATCACATATCTGTGAAGATTCTTAATGCTTGTATAACATCCAGGCCCCCTTTGGGATGATTTCATTCATCATTTTAGCCAGTCGAGAAATGAACGTAATCTTCTACAGATACAGATTTACAGGTGCATCTGGATTTGGAATCTAATCCCTGTCGTCCAGAAGCCAAGAGATCTAAGTCTCGATTCCTGATAGATTGGCCACCACCAGGAGCAAATTTTTGTCATTTTAACCTTGAAATGTCTTACACTACATTTCGTTCAAATATCAACACAATCGTAAAGATGAATAATAAAACAAATTCGAAAAGTGTATCAAATAAAACATAGTTGTTTAGCATTTACAGATCATGTTGATGGAGTCATATCTTAAATATTAACAAGACTGCTTTTTTGTGGAGAATTGTAACAGGATGCTACATAGCTTCAAAGAGGTATTTTAAAATGTATGTGAGAAATTGTGGTGCTTTGTTTCAACTTTGGAATAAAGTTTCCTCTTTCATTTTCCGTTATGGCATGCCCTTTTTAAACAAGACTTAAAACAAGTCATGGTAGGCCGTAGAACGACTCTTTGGTGTCCTTATATTATATAAATTACTAGCTGCCCCACGCAACTTCGTCTGCGTCGAAAAAATAAAAAAAAAATTAGGGGTGGACTACCCCTAACATTTAGGGGGATGAAAAATAGATGTTGGCCGATTCTCATAGATACCGGATAAGCACAAAAAATTTCAACAAAATCGGTCAAGCCGTTTCGGAGGAGTTCAAGTTCGAACACCGTGACACGAGAATTTTATATATTAGAGAGATAGAGATTCATGAGCATTGGCAACCACCTACCGTCAGTTTTGTTTTGTTTTTAGCGCAAGATACACCCTACTCTTCGGTCTCCTAAGGCCCTCTTTGGTGTTTCAGAATCTCGTATTATCATTAGAGAGAGACTAGGTAGGGGTACTCGCGAATTCACTAAGACATAGTTTAGAAAGAAATGAACTAATAAAATGATCAATGCACCGTCCTGCTCCGTGGGTGTCTACAATTTTAAAAATAATAAACACTCGAAAATCAATGGGAATGAAACATATTTTTTTTCAGCTTAAATCGGGATTCTCACTTAATTCTCTTTATTGCAATCTAATCTATAAGTAGAATTTATTCGTTAGTTCCATTCCAAGTTGCGACACTAATCAAAATAACTTAGCTAATTTCATTAATCTGATATTTAAATAATTGGATAGAAATACTAATAAGTTACTAACACTAATCTTTCAATGAGAAAAGTTCTCTATGGTAGGCGATAAGGGGTACTTCAATGCCCTTTGGAATTACAGAGGACCATGCCTAAATGTTACTATCTACTATCACATGGGCATTAACTTCTGAAACATCAATAAAAATAACTTAATCCTTAATACGACATGAACTGTACCAATTACAACTCAAGGTAATCTTCACCACACATTTTATTTAATGAGAACCTTTTACTTTATTTTATGCCTTCCATATCTGTTTCAAAATTATAATGATACGAAAATATGGATATTAAATCTAATAAACTACTGATAGGAAACATTAAACAATCACAATCAAACAAACCTTGAAACAAAGTACAAAGAGAGTGCATTTAAACCTAGTTCTCCAAGCATTTCTAAATCTATATCCGTCCAAAAATAATGTATAACAAAAATTCCGACCTTCAAATTAATAACAAATTAAAAAAACCAAAATAATATATCGATATGCAGAAACTAGTTCGTAACAATGCTATCAAGTGTGCGTTCCTCGCCACGGTCGAATCAAACTATATAAACTTGATGATGATCCACACAAATCGTACTGAGTCTCAGGAGCTCTTGAGAAACAAACATGAAATTCTACGTAAGTAAAAAAATAATTTTATTACGCAAATTAATATGTATTTGGATCGTTTTAAATTCAATGGCACATGATATCCGCATTGCTTTAAAAATGTTTGTAATTATACTAAATATGCAATAATGATGTTAACTTCATACCCCTTCACTTCCCCTACTAAAAGCCTTAATAATTAGTATTTACATATTTTTTAATTATCATAGCATAATGAGACTGATTAGCATTTCCACTCAATGGACTTCACATATAATTTAATCAAAAGGACCTGCATGAAGCAGTTCTTATTAATCTGCTTAATGAATACTGTCAGCAAAAGCTTATAGTTATTACATTTCATAAAGATTAGTCCCTTTATGATTGTCATAAAGGGAAAAATAACCTATAAGGCTGTAACTACCTGGTTCTGGTTACAATTTCATCTTAATTTGATACATTTCCTTTCCGAAATCGACGTTATTACAATCTCTTCATCACGATCTTCATTAGTATTGTATTAGAATGGTACAATTATACTATTTCTTGAACAAGGCATTATTTCCTGAGTGGTATAACTTGTTCTATGATAGTAGATGGCTCTGACATTGCGAAGATCCTCGCTTCCCATCAGGTGGGCCGTTAACTCGTTCATCTAGCACAGTAAAGTTCTCTACAGTGTCTCAGATATCTCGTATCTAAATAAATATCTCTTGCATCCTCCAGGCTTCCCTCCTCGCCCTCGTGATGTTGGTGGCCGTGGCCGCCGCCGGTAACATCGGCTGGTCCAGCGGTGGATACTCCGGATACAACCCCGGCTACAGCGGCTGGTCGGGCGGATACAGCGGCCTCGGTGGCTACAGAGGCGGATACGGCAGGAGCGGTTGGAACAGCGGTTACGGTAGCGGATACGGCAGCGGATACAGTGGCGGATACGGCGGCTGGACTGGTGGTCTTGGATACAACACTGGCTACAACGGATGGAACGGAGGCAGCGGCTGGAACAGAGGCCGAAGTGGCTGGTAAACTCTAGCAAACATCTCCACGCAGTATTAAAGTCAACTATTTTTGAAAATCGTAAATTTTTGTTCTGTTATATTTTTTTTGGATTTCAATTGTTTTTGTGACAATAACTAATGTGATATGTATTTACCTGGTAATAAAATGTATAAGATTCAAGTACCTGATTAAATAACATTTTTATTTAATTTCTGTTTTATTATTTTAATGTGTATTTCTGAAGTACCCTTAGAATTAGTTACTACTTTTCTTGACAGCATCTAACTCCATACCATAAATTTTGTATTCATTTCAAAAACAACCTTCAATTCGTTTCTACTTCTAGGAATAAACTTCTATAACTTGTATCTATTCCTATACGTAACCTAATAACACTGGCTGACAAATTAGTGACACCATAGTCAAGGAGGGGGCGTTTAAAAATTCCATTCCAATATACCTACGGGACTAGTTGACCCGCGTAACTTCGTCTGTATCACAGAGGGATTTAATAGTCTATAGCCTTCTTCGATAAATGACATATCCAACACTGAAAGAATTTTTCAAATCGGACTAGTGGTTTCTGAGATTAGCGGGTTCAAACAAACAAACTCTTCAGCATTACATTAAAAAAAAAGTATAGATATTTAGTTATCCAAAATACAGATATTCTTCTCGTTCGTTTAAAGTTATAGCATTTTAATATTACTACAGTACAAAATGGAGCAGAATACTTAGTGTTTATTCATCAAGATAACTCACTAACATCCAGACAGCCGCGGCTTGTTTTGATTTCAATATTTTAAACCACGAAATAAATTTTGATGCGGCTTTTTAATCGGTAAAGTGACTAAATACATAATATAGTCAGGAAACATCAATAAATTTAGAGGTATTTAATCTTGTCTGACCTACATAGTAGAAACACCAGGAACAAACATAAACTTGATTTGCCGATGAGTCGATTGCATAAAATAAGAAATTCCTTTAGGTGTTTGTCTGTATGCTTGTACAACAAAATCCCACAAGATGTTCAAAACCTACCTATACATAGGTTTAAGAAAACTATTAAAGAACGTCTAAGCAAGAAAGCCTACTATAAGGTCAATGATTACCTGGACGATTGCACAAAGTGGGAATGAGTTGCTCGCCAAGGTCGTTTCATTATAATAATCACTTTTTTTATATTTTGTCTATTTCATCTTTTGTATAACATTGTTAAAATATTTAAAAAAAGATAATGCTCATAATAATAATACAAAAAAAAGACATGCCCGCTGAGTTTCTTGCTAGTTCTTCTCAGGACGGTGGCTATAATAATTAATTTTTGTGTCCGAACTGTAGCTTTTAAATTTTGACATCAACAAGAATGAGCATCTCATCCATGTTGAAAATAAAGTATTTCATTTCATGTCGTAAATAATCACATTTTTCGGCGCTTACATCGATAATGCTGTTTGATCCCTACTTTTAAGACGCAGACGAAGTGCACGGGTGAGCTTATACTCATAAAAATATTATAGGTACAGATAATCAGACAAAATTGTTAAACGCACATAATATAAAGAACATTGATGACACTAGGTCCCTGTATTACAGGACACCGTTCTTTCTTTCTTACAATGTTTTCCTTCACCGTTTTTAGTCAGTGGTGTTGTGAAAAATTGCACATAAGTAAATCTTTTTCACATTACGATTTAGAGGTACAAGCCGGTTTTGAACTCGCGACCTCACGTAAGAAAGGCACGCGATTCAACCACTCGGTCACATCGTGAGGAAACCTGCATATCGGAAAATCCTTCAAAGCTATGGGAAGTCCATATTCAGCAGCCGGGTAGGGGTGGTGAGCTATGTCTATCCCGACTTCGGAGGAGACCTAAGTCCAGAATTATGGGATGTTATACATAGTACAGTACAGTTCTTTCTTGTTCAACTATTAGATCACAAGGTACAAACATTACGGTTTTATATCTTGAACTATACTTGGCAGTGATTTGCTCGTAGAAACAGAACAGGCGCAGTTACGTCAAAATATATGTGAAAATGGAAAATAATTAATTAATAAGATATAGTTAGTTGTAAATTTTGAGTTATCACAGATTTAACAGATTAATTTATATTTGTCCCAAAAAATATAAGTGATATAAACGATGACTAAAAATATTATTGTCAGGCATCTCCTAAAGACGTAAAAACAGGAAAATGTCAAAAAAAGAAATAATATACAGCTCAACATACCTTATAGTATCGACATTAGCTTTGTATGACCCTCAAACACAAGACTACATTATCTTAATTATCATCTAATTGTACTTGAAACTAATTAGAACGGTCAGTACACTGAACTTATTGTTCCTTCCGTAAGTTCCGTATCAACTAGGGATGTTACGAATGTCGGTTTTTAAACAAAAAGTACCATGTTTTTGACCAGTCAGATGCATCTTCATCTATTTTTTTTATTGCCATGTAGGCAGACGAGCCAACGGGCCACCTGATCGTAAGCGGTTACCGTCGCTCATGAACCTTTGCAATGTCAGGAGACATTGAGGGGTCGCTACCTATGACCTAACTTTAAGGACCCTCCTCAAGCCTCGTTTGAAGGTAATTGCTTCTCTACTACCAAATAGTGAATCCACCCGCAAATCTTGAGAACGGACTATCGTAGACCCATCGTGCTTGGGCTCATTGGAAAGGACATTTATTAAGGAGGTCTTTATTTGGGTTCGCCTGATTTCTTCTACACCCTCTCAAATTTTGAACATTCCTGTTATTTCTGCAAATGCGAATACACAAACATGCGAATATAACTATTCGTTACATCTATCATGCCTAGTATCAATCTATTACTGTAACCCTCAGCAGATGGATCTATCTTCAGAGGAACGGCATAGCCAACGCTTGCCTATTACAGCTGGAGCACATAGCATTTTGGAATCGTTGTAATCACTCTCCGATATTATAAGTTTCCTCCTTGACAGTTTTTAAAAAAACTTGAGAGGTGTCAAGGGACACCCGGATGGAACGAAGTTCCTTTTGATGAATTAGTGAGGGAATTGTAATAAAATTTTATATTTTAAGTTATAATAATTAGTTCTGTCTCTTTCTAAGAGACGTTTTAAACTAACTAATTATTATAACTTAAATAAAATATTTTGATCACAGCGCCATCTAGCATAAATCATATAAAACAAAATAAGGAATAGTTTTAAAAGATTTTAATCACAGCGCCATCTAGCGATAATCATCTAAAACAACAAACGCGCGATAAGGAACTTCGTTTTAACAATTATACTCTGGTAAAAATATTTGACATTATAAAAACTCTTTAATACATTATTTACAGCAGGTACTTACTAAAATAATCTGGAAAGCAACTTGACTTGTGTTAATTGGTCTCCAAGACAATAAAGCCTAATTTTAGAACTACTATGTATTACTTCATCTCCGCACAACCCCGGAGCGTTATTGCAATGTCCTAGCTGTATAATATGGAGTATACAAGTGCTATAAAAGTTTATGTGCGCGGAGGGCGATTGACCAACATTCGTTCGCATAAGTCGGTTTGAGATTATAAACAAGGCTGGATATCCGCTGACAGATTAGAAATAAACGCAACCACGGTTTAGAATAGATTTAGCAATGTAATTTCGTTTTGGAATAGGCTATTTCCCTTCTTTAACGCTGACATAATGCTTTAATTTCTACCTCAATATTTGGTAAAGTATTGCAAATTTTTGACTTTAGTTTTAAGTATGTACTTCATGTTTTAGAAAAAGAGTGTTTGACTTTAAAGAAGATGTGTAACATTGTCGCGCTACTACATCATCACTACATCAACACTACTGCCTACCTACTACCTACCTACATCACTCAACTCAACTTCCTCATTAACAAATTTCACTTGTTACCTCCAGCCCTGTTTAAGCACCAAACCATAAAATATTTCTATACCAAAATAGTACCAGGATCTTTTAAGGATTATTAATCTTAATCTTATAAGGAGTATTAATCTTTCATTATTTACCTAACACAATATATCTATTAAACAGTTAAGTATGTGTCGAACCATTCGCATAGAAGACTTCCATAGTTTCACATTAGGACATTTAGATCTCAAGTCACATTCGGCGTACCCAATAACAGTACTAAAATATTTACGATATTTGTTAAAATTCATTCATAGGAAGGTAAAATGGCCCGTTAGCTCGTCTGCTTATAAGGCAAAAAAGATAGCTACTTAAGTAATCAAATGGCAATAAAAAATAAAATAAAAAAATCAATATTCAATTCACTAAAAAACCTATTTGCAAATATGAAAGTCGCTAAATTTTATTGCCAGTCGCACTTAAAGTCGTTTAATGAGTATCCAGCTTTATATTTACAAGTAAAACCTGTATTGACTATGACTAACTCAATTTTGTAATTTCTCGTTTCGAATTATTTAAAACGCACCCAGTTTTAGAATGGTTTATTTTTAAATGTCAATGTGAGAAGAAAACTTCAATAAAATCTTCATAAATTTAGCGAAATTACTGCTTAAAATAAATTACTTTCCTAAATTATCTAATTTTTAAGTTGGGGGAGGGGATGGAATTTGAAACGTAAGATTCATTTTAATGTTGGAAATAAAATGTTTTTTTTTATTTTTTTAGTTAGAGGAAATCACCGGATCCGGGGTATGTGGGAGTTGGACCGCACTAAAACCTCCAACCGCTCACACTCAGCGTCCGAACCCCGGCTGAGGCCAGAACCCAGCTTGGGGTTATGAGGGACGGCGCGACGTGTTACGCCCAAGGTACTCTTTCCCGTCGCGCCGCCCCCGAAATAGTTATGTGATACTTACTTATTCGTATCTTTTGTTATTGATCTTTTGTTAACTTTAATCTAATTATCTTTGTTTTTATTTAATTAAGACCTTCATACAACATTTTATGACCCTTTCAATCTTCTTTAGTATAAAGAAGCCAATGGCGTGAATGTATGTTTTAGTCAGTGTATGCAGAAATATAAAGGTCTATTAAGTACCTATACAGCATTTTATCGTTTTTAGTTGCTATTTTAATGTAATTTGAATATCTAGGGTATGCAGTGCATGTTTGCCTATATGCTCTGCACGCCACTGAAAGGAGCCCATTCCTTTTCGTACCCTTCAAACTACCAAATTTCTTTCAAATATGGAACCACCGTGGTCATCCACGGTCCGTTTCAGGAACACTTTTTTGCCACGCACCATCCGGCTATGGAATGAGCTCCCCTCTTCGGTATTCCCAGAGCGGCTATGACTTGTCCTTCTTCAAAAGAGGCTTGAGGGTCCTTAAAGTTAGGTCGTAGGTAGCGACCCCTCAATGTCTCCTAACATTGCAGAGGTTCATGAGCGACGGTAACCACTTACGATCAGGTGGCCCGTTCGCTCGTCTGCCTACATGGCAATAAAAAAATAAACGGTTCAGGCGTAATGAAATCGTAATAGGCCTGAAATCGAAATAAAATTAAACTTATCTTTTCAATATTTCTAGATCTCTGTAACTTGCACAAACAAGATCACAATATTTCGTCCTCGTGACATTCAAATAAAACGAGCCGTAACCAATCTTCAGTAATCAAATCTCCTTTATTACGGCTTTAAAAATAACTGGTTTTATTTATTATTAATCTGTTGAAATTGGGACAGATTATTACCGTTTATTACTTTTAATTGAACTGGAAATTAAAGGTTTTTGACATAACACTCGTAAACATATTTTTTGCACGATTTTGTTCTATTTTTGTTTGGTATCATCCGCTTGATTTGATTTCGTCTTACCTTTACTTTTTGTTACTTCAACACCTTTAAGGCAACTTACATCTAAAACAAAATAAAAACTAGAGAGGTGTCAAGGGATACCCGGATGGAACGAAGTTCCTTTCGATTAATTAGTGAGGGAATTGTAATAAAATTTTATTTAGAAATAGAGAGAGTGACAGACGTTTTAAACTAACTAATTATTATAACTTAAATAAAATATTTTGATCATAGCGCCAAAAAAAGCTTCAGCGTCAAGTGTCGTGACAACTTTTCATAAGAATTTCCTTCTAGCCCCCTTTCGATAACGCGCGATAAGGAACTTCGTTCCAAAAAACAACCTCAAATTTTAACGTCAAAATATTAAAATAAATTTCATCTCCACGTTTTAATGTTCTTAATAATTGAATGCAAATAATGAAACAATGGTATTAATTTATTTGACACAATATTTTATTAATTATTTGCTATGTTCTCACGGAACGTCCGTGATGAGGCGATGATTCGGGCATCAAACTAGTTTACAATCTTTAAATGTTTCTAGTTGATATTTCTGATATAGATTTAAAATAAAACGCACCAGAAAATTAGATCGTGGTCACATTGGATAGGTTTTTCTTGCGATTTAAAAATTCTACATAAGTATGTGACGTCCCACATAAGACTGCTGAAATCATTACGTTTCTCTGCTTCTAAAGACCTTTTTGGCCTCGTACCTACCATTCCGATTTGGAATGGACTCCCGACCTCAGTGTTCCCGGATTTAAGAAAAGTCCTGTACGGTGGGTGATAGGGAACAGTCCTTCAATACCCTGGTAATACAGAGACTCATGAGCGACAGTAACCACCTACCATCAGATGGGCGATAAAAGCAAGAAACGGTATGTACATCTAACATTAACGACAGTATCAAAAATGTTTTAGTTTTTTGAAAAATCATCCTGTGTGAAAAGCTCTTTATTCTACGCTAAGGTCGGACATCCGGGTCAACTATGCTATTACATTGTATTACTCAATTTTTTTAAAGTTCATCTACTACTATACTGGTTCTTTTGTAGTAGCTATTAATATTGGGTAAATAAACAATTGAAACGTGCACTATTCATAGTTACATCTAGCTCCATAGATTTCAGGGAAAACCATTTAATAGTTTAAACGAGGCCTGAAGTTAGGTTAATGTTAGGTCGTAGGTAGGTAGGCCCTGCAGTTATAGGTACATTAAGATTGCAAAGGTCCATGAGCAACGGAAACTATCGAGACTGAACTTTATTCAAACTTGGATTGCGATACAAACTGCTTTTTTTCACTTTTTCAGTTTTCGCGCCTTTTTTGTTTTTCTTTTTTTGTGCAACGGGTACACAAACAGTACATAGACTATTACAAAACAGGCTGTCGATAAAATTACTAATCAAAATATGTTGCAACAAACTGAAAATGCTCCAAAACTGACTATCAAAGTTTTACATTGCCTAATTAGGTTTTAGAGAAACCCCTCAATGTCCCCTGACATTGCAGAGGTTTATGAGCGACGGTAACCACTTACGATCAGGTTGCCCGTTGGCTCGTCTGCCTACATGGTAATAACAAAAAAAAACGTTAAAAAGGGCCCCAAAGAGCACCTTTAACCTTAATAAAACCAAGCCCGTATTTAATATTGTCGTTAATTTTGATGATCCGAAAATTGGCATCAACGAGTCGGTTACATAAGAAAGCCCGGCCAATGTCAAGGTTGATGGACCGGTCCAGCTACTTCGAGGTACATCCTCAGAAATGGAAAACACTACAGAGGATTTTAAGCTTTATCACAAAGCCTCAAGAATGACAATACTGTAAATCAAAAGGCTATGAAACTACAGAGCAAAATACGCTTTTACTTAATGGATTAAGATTCATATTTGTTTGATTAAGGAAAACTATAAAAATTGATACAGTAGAGTAAGCATTTCGCTTTCCATACGATTTTGTTTAACAGTAGAAAATCAACTTTATCTTAAAATTTTAAAGTCGATAATCGCCTATATCGAAGTCCTCGAGTTTGTTTAAAAAAATGGACGGTTAAGAATATAAATCTGTCAATCAGAGACTTCAGCTTTAATGAGACAAGTTGCAAAATGTACGAAAGCTTAAAAAGTATTCGCACAGATGTTTCTGATGATCAAAAAGTACAAGTTCCATCTTTAAAAAAATGGGACCCCAGTTCAACCATCACTTTTCATATGACACCAGAATCATTCAAATCGGTCCACTCAAACTAAAGTTATAGAAAAACAAACATAAAAAAAAAGAAAAAAAACTTGAGAGGTGTCATGGGACACCCGAATAGAACGAAGTTCCTTTCGATTAAAAGATATCTTATAATTTTTTTTCCTAACGTAATGCGCGATAAGGAACGTGTTTTAAAAGATTTTGATCACAGCGCCATCTAGCGATAATCATCTAAAACAAAAAAGTGTCGTGACAACTTTTCGTAAGAAATTTTTTCATCTTTTTTCATAACGCGCAATAAGGAACTTCGTTCCAAAAAAAATACGAACGAATTCAATACCTCCTCCTATTTGGAAGACGGTCAAAGCAAAATGTACGGGAGACCTTCAAATATGTTTGAAGAGTTTGTAGCAGCCAATGTACGTAACTACGTCCTCACTAAAATGATAAATTTCACATAAATCTTTTCACAAATCTATCTCTCTACGTTGTGTCTACCGGTTCGTGGCCGCCACTCCAGAACTTTTCCACCCCACCTTCTACAGACAATATGCCATTATTACTACATAAATAAATTAATTACATCTGTGGATTTTTGTTAATAATCACATATTTTACATAATAAATAAATAACATAAAGAAACTACATGTAACGACCGAAGAAAAGAATGAGGTAAGTATGCTAATAAGATAATTTGTAAATATAATTATACATAGTACGAGTAGGCATATCAAACGAATTATTAACTAAACTATCATCGTGTTTGAACATCTGCCGCCATAACAAAATGTAATAACAGAATGTTCAAAACAGAGAACTATAAAGTCTATATCGTATCTTAAAATACGTTGAATATAATTAAATATTAGAAAGGAACAAAGTTTTTTATTTGCATTAATAGTAAAAACATTCTATAGTAAAAAAAACTTGAGAGGTGTCATGAGACACCCGAATAGAACGAAGTTCCTTTCGATTAAATATCTTTTTTTTTTTCCTAACGTAACGTAACGCGCGATAAGGAACGTGTTTTAAAAGATTTTCATCACAGCGCCATCTAGCGATAATCATGTAAAACAAAAAAAGTGTCGTGACAACTTTTCGTAAGATTTTTTTCCGTCTAGCCCCCTTTTTATAACGCGCGATAAGGAACTTCGTTCCAAAAAAATGTATACAGTACTGTAGTTACATTTCCTCATATCCTTCTGGGGCATTCCACTCTACACTGGTTTGGCATTAAATTTTAAGAGCTTAGGATGGATAGATAGAATTGGAGAGTCTATGGGTTGAGTCTGGAAAATATATATTTTTTTTTAACTTAAACACACAAAACGACTATCATTTTTAAAGGAGTAATAAAATTCTACTGTTCCTTTTTTGGAAAATTCGAGGCCGTCTGAAACGGAGAATTTTAGAATTTTGTTAATTCAGTGTTTCTGTTCTCTGTAGTTGAACTGTGTTGTGATCATACGATATGGTGACAAGTTCTTCGGATTGAATTTGCAAAAAATATAATAAACTAGTCTATAGACAAGTTGAAGGTCGATCAACGAGAAGATAATAATATATTACTATGTTTGGAAGCTATATAATTATAGGTATAACTCTATAAAGAAATATTACTGTTTTTATACAAAATTTTTTGACTGCCACATACACCATCGCAAATTAGTAGGTATAAAGTAGAATGGATTGTTTAGGTATTTAAGCTTACTATTATTATTTTCAAGTTGATCCGTCTGAGTCATAAATAGTGAATAGTAAGGTTCATTTGCAACGTTATAAAGCAATTTTTTTTATGACATCACATAATTACTTCTTTAAATTATCAATATCTTGTTGCTTCTTGCTGTACTTATAGTATGCATAAATTATACATTTAACTTGAGAATCTTTTTCTTGAATCACTTTATGTATCAACAAACCACATCAAATCCGATTGCATGGGTAGTTTTACCTGTCTTGTTTAAAAAAAATCCTTAAAGGTTGGTCGTAGGTCCCGAACTGTCTGCATTGTGTGACACTGCAGAGGTCCATGAGCGACAGTAACCACTTACGACCATGTGGTCCGTTATCTCGTTTGCCTACAAACTATAAAACAATACACATTTGAAACAGGAATCTGCATTCCAGGACATTGAAATTATTAATTAATATAATAAGCGTTAAGCATTGTCTCCTAAATAAATAAATAAAATAATGATAAATTTCTATAGATTTATTATAAAGACGATATGGCAATGACTAGTAGTTTTTAGACAAACAATAAAATGATTGAAGTAAAATATTGAAAAACAACTAAATCACGTGATATAATAGTGTCTTCACAAATCTATTAAAATCTTATTATGTAAATCAAAAACTTGTGCTGTAAACTTGTGCTTGCAATCGGAAGATACTGTACAATTATTGCTTCAACAACGTTACTTTGTACGTATTCTGTTGCCAAAAAATATATCGAAGTATAACTATGCATTTTAGGTGATAATATGAATTTAGGTTTATTTAAATAAGACTTTTACTTGAAATTAATTCTGAGATTCATGATTAATTAAATAATTATAATTATTATATTGATTTTGCGTTTTCTAACAACTTATAACTTTCTACATTATTTATTTATTAGCCTTTTGACTGTTTAAACTTACAAATTTTTATATTAATATTATTACTTTTACTATCCACCTATATTTTACAAATGTTATTTAACTTATTTAAATTCTTGTATCGGCGTCCGGTTCAAAAACAGCTTGTCTTTCGACATAGGCCTCCTCTAAAGACTTCCATTTCTCCTACTTTCTACATTATGCCTATCAAAATCTAATTGACGCGAAAAATTCAATTTACAAACTGAAAGATAATTTGTAGCATCAGTAGATTATTAATATTTGCTACGAATTTCAAGCAATAACATATGAAGCAATTGCTATCGATCGAATTTATAGAATAAGTATTGTCTTCTAAATATCATTGTAATCTAGTTTACATAACTAGAATTTATTCGCGGTTTGTTAATTAACGACAATATCTAAAATATTGATCATCTACGAGTTTCATTAACAATTTTATCGTTTATACTGTGATTTAAGTGCTAATTCTGTATGCCTACAATAAGTTATTTGAAAAGCTACATCATCATGTTATACCTCTTCAAAATGCAAAGTTTTTTTTTAAATTAAAAAAAGTAGTTATTGATCAGTAATAATAGTTTTATTTCCCACATAGAGTAACTAAGGTGAACCAAATTAAACCGACGTTACATGATAATCTTATGGTAGCAAGGAACGCCTGAGCCCGTACTAATAAAAACAAGTAGTTAACTGGTGGAAGTAACTAATTGTGACATTTTAGACTCAGGATAAACAGGAACTTTAAAGGAAAATGTGGAAACAGCTCCAACATTCTTGGATTTAAGCATTTTATTTGATAAGAATTAGATGCTCTATATTTGATCAAATGATAAACTATGTTTTAAGGCGGCCAAATTTTCATTTTCACATGGTTGTATTCTACATGGGTCATTCCATGTCAAATCGACAAATAGTTGGACGCGACCCCCACCGATTTGGATGATTTTTGGTGGAGAGTTTTGTCTCATTATAAAACGAAGTTCTGCCAAAGGAAAAAAAAATTAAAAAATTTTCCTAAGAGATATTCAATATCAAAAATTTCATTGTTTTTCCGATTTTATGAGTTTAGTTATTTAATATTTCAGAGACTACTGAGTATTAAAAAAAAAACTCTGGTATATTTTTAGAGGATACTTAGAGGTATTAGAAAAAAAAAAATTTAAAAAAAATTTTGAAACTGATCAAAATTAAAAAAATTTGAATTTTTCAAAATCGTGAAAAGTACCCATCGCGGGAAAATTTTGGCCTGAAAATTTTTTATATTATACTTATAACATATCTAAAGATATTCTGAAATTTTTAGAGGGGTGTTATTTTTCGTTTCATAGATATGAATTTTTGAATTTTGACAAAAAAAAAAATTTACTATTTTTATAATTTTTTTTTGTTAAATATCATTATTCTACTACATGATTACTAGAATTTGATGTCTAAAATATTTTTTTATGTTAATGGGATGTGAAAACAAAAATATTTCAAAATGTACTATATATTATAGATTCAACTTTAAATCAAAACTTATATAATGTTAAAAGTGTCACACTCTGCCGCCTAAAAAACACTGATGTTTATGATATCATCGATGAATCACCAATGAAAACCAGGTAGGAAAATCAGAATTTCGAGTTTTTTTACTTGATGGCAATTAATCTTTTATTTTAAAATTGATATCATTTCTTTCTTTCAAGATTGAGAAAAAGGTCTGAGACATCAACCTCAGAAAAGGGAGTGACCAAAAAACGTCGTACGAAATAAACTGCAGCAAACTCTGAAAGGACAAGAGGAATTACAGTTTTAAAAATTAAATACTTCCTTTATGCTTTTAATCCTTTCATTTCATCACAGAAGCCTTAAATGTTAAATAGTATTCTAAATAAACAGATAATTACATACAATTTTGAAATATTTTTGTTTTCACATCCCATTAACATAAAAAAAATATTTTAGACATAAAATTTTAGTAATCATGTAGTAGAATAATGATATTTAACAAAAAAAAAATATAAAAATAGTAAATTTTTTTTTTTGTCAAAATTCAAAAATTCATATCTATGAAACGAAAACTAACACCCCTCTAAAAATTTCAGAATATCTTTAGATATGTTATAAGTATAATATAAAACATTTTCAGGCCACAATTTTCCCGCGATGGGTACTTTTCACGATTTTGAAAAATTCAAAATTTTTTAATTTTGATCAGTTTCAAAATTTTTTTTTTTAAATTTTTTTTTCAAATACCTCTAAGTATCCTCTAAAAATATACCAGAGTTTTTTTTTTAATACTCAGTAGTCTCTGAAATATTAAATAACTAAACTCATAAAATCGGAAAAACAATGAAATTTTTGATATTGAATATCTCTTAGGAAAAATTTTTAATTTTTTTTTCCTTTGGCAGAACTTCGTTTTATAATGAGACAAAACTCTCCACCAAAAATCATCCGAATCGGTGGGGGTCGCGTCCAACTATTTGTCGATTTGACATGGAATGACCCACATGTTAAGTCTTTTAATTCGATACTAATTTAAACTAACGACCAAACGTTTTCAAACACTTGAATTATTGTTTATTGTGATAATTATTGTTTTAAACTTTAATGGAAATCAGTGCATTCGTTTGAAAGTCGCTAACAGACAAACAGACAGATTAATCATCATCGGTTTTCAACGATTTAAAATATCTGTATAAATAGGTGTTTTTTTGTACATTTACTACAAACTTCGATACTGGACATTCAAATGTAAACATATGACATCACACTTTTATTTATAGAAAAAAATACAAAAATGCATTGGACTAGATTCCACAGAGTTTTAAAAACACGTGTAGGATGTTACTTCCCACACATCTAATATAAATGAAGCTATAATAAATCTCAAAAATTAATTAATACAATTTGTGGTTAACATTTAATTGATATTTGGTGATAAAAACATATGCATGAATCCTAGAGAATTTATTGAACTAGTTTTTATTTATAGACTTCAATGAGTACCTGGTTTAAACAGCAAGGACTATGAGATGAGTAAAGAAAAGAAGCATTTGAGAAATAACGATATTTATCTAGCACAATGAAGAGTTTATTTTAAGAGAATACTGTACTATACTGTACTGAAAAGTCGTGGTGGCCGAGTGGTCGAAGCGCTTCCTTCCGAACGGGAGGTCGCGGGTTTAAAACCGGCCGGCTTGTACCTCTGAATCTAAATGTGAAAAAGATTTATGTGCAATTTTTCACAACACCACTGGCTAAAAACGGTGAAGGAAAACATCGTGAGGAAACCTACATGTCGGAAAAGGATTCTAAAAATCCTTTGAAGATATGTGAAGTCTCCAATTCGCACTGGGCAAGCGTGGTGGACTATGCCTAATCCCTCTTCTGAGGAGACCTGAGCCCGACAGTGGGCAGTAATGTGTTGGTACTGTACTAAAGGTTAAGTATCTACTGTAAATCCATTTCGATCTACTACTGATGGGTTTCAAACCGCACTAAAACCTGTCGCTCACGCTCAACGACCGAACCCCGGCTGAGGAAAGAACCCAGCCCGAGATTGGGTGAGGTGACGCAACGTGTTGCACCTGCTGCTGGGCTATGCAGAATGCAATTATACTAAGTTAATTAACATAATTAAATGGCTCTCAGTAATCAAGGCGAGCTTTTTACACTCAATAAAAATTATATTACTACACGATCCTTTGTGAATCCGCCACGAAAAGCATAAAAACTAGAAACATTGACATCCCGAACCGTAAAAGTCATAAATAATTGTGATATAAATAAAAAATATAACTTGTTTTGAAATGTTATTCCCAAACTAGATCCGATGAAAACATTTAATATATTATTCTGTAGGTATTTAAATATAATTGAGAAAATATATTGATACAAATGATAGTAGTTTTCCACTACTTGAAATTACAGCATTCGACAACGACTACTCATTGTTGCCATTTACCAGCTCGTCTGTGGATATCAAATGCCGCTTATAGAAAACTATTCAAGGGGGCGGCGCGACGGGAAAGAGTGCCTTGGGCGTAACGCGTCGCGCCGTCCCTCATAACCCCGTGCTGGGTTCTAGCCTCAGCCGGGGTCCGGACGCTGAGTTTGAGCGGTTGGAGGTTTTAGTGCGGTTCAACTCCCACATACGGGTGAGGATCCGGTGATTTCCTCAAACTAAAAAGAAAAAAAAAAGCTTAAAGTCAATTTTGGTTCCAATCGAATTGAGGGGTTAACTAGTTGCTGTAGATCTAATCGAGAATGGAATTAATGTATGATTATTTTTGACTACATTTATCTTAACCGAAATTGACCAATTCGACATTGGTGTGAGAAATGATAAGTAATGTGTTTCACATTAATTGAAGCTGGGCGCAGTAATAAGTTCTGATTGCGATATCATTCTACTTAACTCACTCCATTTCTACCGACCTTGAACGAATCGCTTCGAGTCAAAAGTCACAAATAGACGATTATCACAACACTTAAATTTAATAACTAGAAACATTCAAACCTTAAAGGAAAACCAACTGTATTGCCTTTTCATTACAGTATATATTTGCTTAAGATAAAATTGGTAAATATGTTACTCTTTGGAGGTAAAGATAATGAAGTGAAAATTAACATAAAACACATATTAATCCTTATAAGACGGGTGCGTCTGAGACCGCGTCCGTTGGGCTGGTTAGATTTCACAATCATTATTTAATATGGAGACTTTGTTCTATAGACTATCTTCAGAAGTAGGACAACTAAAAAGTAAAGAGAAAAGTAAGGAAAAGCTATGAATTGGAACTGGCAAGATTCAGAACAAACCGACATTATTAGGTCCAAGAAATAAAAGTAAAGTAGAAGCTTCTTTTTTTTTAAAAAAAAGTAGTAAGAGAGAAGGTATTGTAATCGGTGAACTATTTAAAGCACTTATCAAAACTACAGAAGATACGACAGAATCATAATAATATTATAAAGGCGAAAGTTTGTATGTATGGATGTATGTTTGTTACTCTTTCACGTAAAAACTACTGAATGGATTTGAATGAAACTTTACCACAATATAGCTTATACATCAGAATAACACATAGGCTACAATTTTTCAACCCCTTTGTAACGCAGCCGAAGTTGCGCGGGTCACCTAGTATTTACATATTTATGAAACAGGATCAAAAATAAAAAAATTAGAATAAAGAAAATACCTTCTTTATGAGACATTAACAAAATAAAGTTGACGCTTGTGATAGTTAAAAACGAAAACGATACATTAAACTGAAGAATTTACAAAGTCCAAAATCAAAACAACAATGACTTCCTTAGCAATATGAGGTTGTTTTATCAAAGCATCCGTGGCCATCTAGTTGAAAGCTCTATGCTGGCCATTATTAAAACTGGCCTTCCATATAACCACAGTGGGCGGTTATATATACATAGACCTAGCCATATTGTTTTAATATTAAAATGATGCATTCTTTGTTTCATTTTTAACATAATATTCGTTTAACACTTTTTTCTATAGCTAGTTTATCTAACATATATATTATCAATGCGAAAGTTTGTAAGTATGGATGTATGGATGTTTGTTATTCTTTCAGGTAAAAACTACTGAATGGATTTGAATGAAACTTTACCACAATATAGCTTATACATCAGAATAACACATAGGCTATACGACTAGACTAGACGGGACGAACCTGAAGTCCACGCGAACGAAGTCGCGGGCAAAAGCTAGTAATCTATATTTACGATATTTTTTAATGCGTGATAGATAAACGAGCCTACGGCCCACCTGATGGTAAGGGGTCACCGTCGCTCATGAACCTCTGCAATGCCAGGGCAATGAGGGGCTGTTATCTATCGCCTACCGATACAGGATTATAATATGACATTCATGTGGCTTAAAAGTTTAGCCTCGACTGTCTTAAGATCAATTATTGATCTTTAGGATTTACACTTTTGTCTGGACAAGGAAAAAAATTAAATAAATTATGAGGGTGTATTTTTTTTTATTGCCATGTAGGCTGACGAGCCAACGGCCCACCTGATAGGAAGTGGTTACCGTCGTTCATGAACCTCTGCTATGTCAGGGGACGCTGAGGGGTCGCTACCTACGACCTAACTTTAAGGACCCTCCTCAAGCCTCGTTTGAAGAAGGACAAGTCATAGCGCTCAGGCAATACCGAGAAGGGGAGTTCATTCCATAGCCGGATGGTGCGTGGCAAAAAAGTGTTTCTGAAACGAACCGTGGATGACCGTGTGGTATTTAAACAAAGATTTAGCAAATTCAGACTAGTACCTGCAGTCAGGGATCCATTGTTCTTCTTTAAACTTATTTTAGCAAACTATCCTCACTGACTTAACTGTGTCGTGGCATTGCGGAGATGCATGGGCAACGGTAACTTCTCATAAGGTGAACTGTTTGGTCGTTTACTTCTACAAAACTATGAAAATCCAAAATCCATTCAAAACCGAAAATTCCGGGATTTTCACGCCAGTGAACGCTTCTTCTGTCTTCATTTAACTAACAAATTCTTTATTTATTTCCAAATATTATTTTTAGAAATGTTTCACTCAAAAATACACCTCTCTTTTCCTCTTTCTAATTCCAAAACTGAGAACAAATGTAGATTTATAAAAATAGCATCCGCGACTTTCCTTATCCAGATGTTATCTAACTCATCGATGATTATACAAAAATTAATAATTAATGTATCAAAATTTGAGTGTCATTATCCGCATATAGGTTGAAGGTCACACATCCTTGTGACGTCACATGTGCTCTACATATATATGAGTCGTGGATTGGTTTGCGACATCACTCCTTCGTCCGACGACCGTGAGATCAACCAAGATGAGATCCTTTGTGAGTATCCTTCGAAATTTTATATATTTCATTTTGGGTGATAACTTTGTCTAATTTGGTTTGAGTTATTAGGATTTGATAGTTTAAATTACACGGTTTATAGCTAATACAGCAGTTATCTAGGATCTAAAATTGTTGGACATTCAAAGTATCCATGTTTTAGTTTTTTGGTTCTAAGATGCCCATTATTTTTAAAGCAGACTTAATTCCATAGACCTTCTTTGCTAGTTGAGCTTATGATGGAAAAGTATTAAAGTACCTTAGTGAACATAAAGCAAATAAAAAAACAAGAAGCTAATTAAAATCATTTGGAATCATAATTTTTTTATCTAAGCAAAGTCATGGTGAAAGAATTTTAGTAGATAACGACATTGTACCTTCAGTCTAGTCAAGATCACCATTATCTGAATATATTGATGACAAAACTTATATACTATCAGATAGAAATATGCTATCAGATAGAATGCCATTTCATTACACTGCTAAAGGACCTGACAGAGAGTCAAGAGCTGTTCTTTCTTTCGTTTGATCGAATATTAAAACAAACTTTCACAACAGAAAATGTAGATGAAATTGAAGTTAAAACACAAGTTAAGATTGTAGAAGAAGTGGAGAAAACAAATGTAGTAAGATACCTCTTGACAACGTTAAAGTTATAAATAGATTCAAAGAAATGCTTAGCTATTAATTTTAATTTAATTCCAAAAATACCGGAATAACTAGAATCATCAATCGGAAGCTTGACATTTGATTAGTAATGGCTGAATGACCTTTAGTAGTTTATTTTAGCGAAGTCATAAATCTGATCAAGATGAACCAGTTTTAGTTTTATGTTACTTAAAGATTCACAAAATTAAAGAAGAGCAACTTTTAAGACATGTGTATGTATCGTTAAAATTAATCGTTATGAGAAATTTTCGTTTTATTGCAGCTTCTCTTGGTTCTACTTTCAAAAAGTATCTGATTCCAGGAATCCTGGACTCTTTATAATTATTATTATTCTTTGTAATTCTTTCCTTATTACTAAATCCGTTTAAAATTTATGTTAGTTTCTAAGTATCCGCATTAATCCTAGTGATTATTTTGTACTTTCTTCTAGAACTATTGCTTCTCTTTCTTTATTTTCTTCTTCAAAGTCAATATTTATATATATGACAATGCTTTGATTTTTAAAGGCTCTTGTATTCTCTCTAATGGTTCTTCCAATAACTGATTAATCATTCACATTAATTTTAGTATCAAGAAATCTACACCAGCTCTATGCTAAATACAGCTGGTGTAGATTTAATTGGACCAGTTTTGTTTGAAGATCCAAGTAGAGCACGTGAATTAGTAGACACATTATGATACATTTATAGACATAGTTTAGTTTTATTGTTATTTTATTCAAATGTAAGTTTTTTGCTTTTGTTTCTAATTTTGTTAATTTAAAATGTCACACTGCAATGGAATATGAAACCAAAATAAATAATTCCTGTTTACTTTAGTTTCGGATTAGCATTCTTGAAACAGATTATTTTTTATGTGAATTTTTATTTCATATTGTGAAATTATGGATACAACAAATTTTTTTGATAGCTAAGATGTCGTTCGTCAAGAGAAGTAGACATTTTCCTTGTAAAGAATTGTCGAAGAACTTTAAATAAGTCTTCACCTTTGTTAGGTTGATTTTGTGTTACAATATTTTCAATACTATTTTTTATTGCAGGTTATATTCTGTGCCGTCCTGGCCGTGGTTGCCGCCAGCGCCACCAAGACCGACATCGGCTCCAAGTCCAAGACCCCCCGTGACAAGCGCTCCTTCTACCACGGACTTGGTTATGACTCCAACTACGGATCCAGCTTTGGTTACGGAAGCGGATACAACACCCTCGGGGGACTCGGTGGCTACTCCAGCTACGTCGCTCCCTCCACCTACAGCTACTCCACCCCCTCGGCCTACAGCTACTCCAGCCCCGCTGCCTACAGTTACTCCACCCCAGCTGTGAGCTACGGATACTCTTCCCCAGCTGTCGGCTACTCCAACGCTGGCTACGCTGGTTACCGTTACAGCAGCCCAGCCTACAGCTACGGCTCTCCCTTATACTCAAGCGCTAGCTACACTCCCGCTGTGAGCTACTCGTCTGCCCCGGCCGTGAGCTACTCCAGCTTCACCTCGGTACCCGCCGTCAAATACGCAGCTGCCCCCGCCGTCAGCTACGCCGCCACCCCCGCCGTCAGCTACGCCGCCACCCCAGCCGTGAGCTACGCCTCCGTCGCCCCTGCTGTCAAGTACGCCCCTGCTCCCGCCGTGAGCTACGCCGCCGTTGCCCCTGCTGTCAAATACACAGCACCCGCCGTTAAATACACCGCCCCCGCTGTCCAATACACCGCCCCCGCCGTCCAATACACCGCCCCCGTTGTCAAATACAGCGCTCCCGCCGTCCAATACACCGCCCCAGCCGTCAAATACACCACCCCCGCTGTCAGCTACGCCACCACCCCTGCCGTGAGCTACAGCACCCCCATCTCCTACTCCGCCCCCGTCGTGAACTACGCTCCCTCCACCTTCGCCTACAAGAAGGTAGTCAGTGAGCCCAGCTATGGTCTTGGATACACCGGAGGTCTTGCCGGTTACGGTGCTGGTTACAGCTACGCTCCCTACTCTGCTGGATACAGCACCTACGGCGCCGGCTACACTCCCTACTCCGCTGGCTACAGTACCTACGGAGCTGGATACACCCCCGTCAGCACCGGCTACAGCAGCTTCGGGTCAGGCTACACTCCCTACAGCAGCGGCTACTCGTTCGGATCTGGCTACACCCCCTACAGCTCCGGCTACTCGTTCGGAAGCGGCGTCACCCCCTACAGCTCCGTCTACGGAGGCATCGGATCCACCTACGCCAGCGCCTGGAAATAAATAGTCTAGTCAAGCTCGTTTACACGAACTGAATGCCATAGCTTAGTGATGATATAGTTTACATAAAATAAAAATGTCACTGCCTTAAAGTTTTATCGTTGTTTATCACCTACTCCCCAATCAGCAATCTCTATGCTAATTTAAATTTATTCAATAGATTAAAATTTTAAATAGATAGGTATTAAAAGTTACACGTGATTATAATTTGGCGAGATTATCGATACAGGTTTTGTACATAGTATTAAATATTCGCCACGAACTAGTTGAAACTCAACTTGACGCTGTATCTCGCTAATGCGTTAAATGATTGCGTCTGGTACCTAATGCAGATTTTATTTGAATCTGTGACGGCATGACGTAGAATTTAAAACAAACTTTATTTTAAAGATATATAGGTATTTCGATATTTGGTCTTTATCTCATGATATTTAAATTATATTCTGAGATTTTAATCTTAAATTACTACTCTTCTATTTTTTTTGTTCTATTCGTATAATTAATTTAGATGGATACATATCGCCCTGTCTGTCTGTTTCAGAATAGTAAACAGGCTCAAAGACCGGTGTTAGCTATTTATACAATTCTGCAAGCGTTTAATGCAGGCTGGGCCGTGAACTCGTCTGTCTATCGCAATAATAATCTTGATCCTTGACCATTATACTAAGAAATATTATAAAAACACTGAACGTTTCCTAAATGCAAAGATTATAAAATATTGTAGACTACATTTCAATTTGTTGCAATCGTAGAAATTCAATCGTATTTCCGTCGATAAGTTCATTAAAAAATAATTACGATGTTATACCTAGTACAGTACTTGCTAAAAAGATACTAATTAATCTTCATTGGCATCAAAGATGATCATAGAAAATAATGTCATCAGATCATTAGTGTAATTGAACTCCTTTTTGTCACAATTTTCAAATGGAAGTGTGTTGGATAGTGTCTTAGCTAGACAATCTAATTGTAGAAAGGGGGGGCGGGGTTCTGCATCATATAATACGATAGACAATATATGTCAGTTTAAAATTGAAAAAGTATGTAGGAAGAAAACATTATGACGACGTCACTTAAATGAAATAACAAAAAAACGAGAGAAAGAGGGTTGGAGATCTCTGGAATACGTCCAATATTATGATCACCTTTAAAGTTTTTCCAACCCGATTTTCCATTACCATTTTATTAAGTCGTATGAAATTAAATTTCATGCAGCAATAGCTCATATAATCACAGAGACTCAAAAACCAACCTGTCTATCCCTATCCTCTCTATATATCGCATATCTTTGTCCCAACCCAATCGATATGCAAAACAGTGACAGTTGACGTAACCGCGACCACTAATAACCAAATATTAATATATTTGTCTGAGAACTAAGACAAGGCCGGACGTGATGTCTGTCCAATGACACAGTGAGCAAACACCAGCATCCTTTACGATGGGAGTGTACAAACGCGGCTCTCGACTTTATATGTGTACTAGAATCGTGCTATGAATGAAATTATGTCATAAGTTAATGGTTTTTTACAAAGAAGTAAAGGAAGGTTCAAGAAACATCGTGGCTCCGAATTCGTTTGAAATTTGGAGCAGTTAAGAGTTTGTTGTAATGATTCGAAAATCGAATCGAACGAGATATTTTAAAAAAACTTGAGTGGTGTCAAGGGACACCCGGATGGAACGAAGTTCCTTTTGATGAATTAATGAGGGAATTGTAATAAAATTTTATTTTTTCATCTAGTATTAATCATATAAAACAAAATAAGGAATTGTTTTATAAAATATTTTGATCACAGCGCCATCTAGCATTAATCATATTATTATAAAACAAAATAAGGAATTGTTTTAAAAGATTTTGATCACAGTGCCATCTAACGATAATCATCTAAAAAAAAAATGTCGTGACAACTTTTTCATAAGAATTTCCGTCTAGCCCCCTTTCGATAACGCGCGATAAGGAACTTTGTTCCAAAAATCTTAACACTATGAAAATATAATATAGCTGAACACGACAGATTTGGCAATTGTAATTTAGGTATGGCAACAAAACTGGATGAAGAACTTCGAAATAAGGTCCTTTTTGAAATAATTTTCTGTCTGATTTTCGGAGTGTGCCAAATCTTTTAAATATTCAAAATCTATCAAAAGTATTGGTCACTAAAGAAGAAACCTTAGTCCACGCGTCATAACAATATTAGGAGTTAAAACAAGCAATTTTATCAAACAAAGTCATTTAATAAAGCACCTAAACTTTACCAAGCTATAAAATGGTAGAAAACTAAATATTGCAACTTTGCTAATACGTAAATAAGGTAATTGTTCTTAGGCCACTCCCTTAGGGTCACAATGAGTCAATAAGATACTGTAGGCGCATAAAACAGGTCCCTATGCCCTTTACTAAACGAAAACTATTTCTTCCTGTTTGAGAAATAATGTTGAAAATTATCGAATATTATTTTCCATTTTTATTAGTTTTTTTTTTAAGTCTGAGTTTAGTAGTATTTTTTTTTTATTGCCATGTAGGCAGACGAGCCAACGGGCCACTGAAGGTTAGTTAAATTAATAAAAATACATTCGTTCATTTCGTATTGATTTTCGAATATTTTTTTGGTCTTTTAGAAAAACAGGGTATCGTCATCTTACCTTTAATTAACTCTAAACCAAACTCAAGATTTCTAACGATATATCTCAAAAACAAAGAGCAATTAAATAAATATGTAGATTAAAGCTCAATATTGAAAATCAAAAGGGGTTTTAGAGATTGTTAAAATCATTGCTAATAGATGTTGATAATACCATTTGAAATCCATGTTTCTGAAAAACCATGTGTGTTTTCCGAGCGCTATAACATATCTCTCTTTATCTGACGTTTAAGGAAAATCATTAATTATAGTAGTAGGTGCAAGGTAATGGCTCTTCAAATATCTTGGCATTACAGAGGCTCAGTTCAAGTTACAATAAAAAAGCTCAGTGTGTTCATAAAGAGATGTTTGTTAATAATAACTAGGGTTAAGTAAAACATTATGTTGGCAAAATAAAATTTATTTGTACATAAACGTTAAACGACTAAAAATATCACTCTTTACTGACTAGTTCACTACCATCCGTTTCCGTATCCACTGCTGTATCCACCGTGACCGCCGTAGCCGGAGTAGCCGCCGCTGTATCCACCGGAGTAACCGCCAGAGTATCCTCCGTATCCACCAGAGTATCCACCGCTGATGCCGCTGGACACAACCTTCTTAACGGTGACTACTTGAGGTTGGGAGACTACTTTGTTCACGTGGACGACCTGGGGTACGCTGACTACCCTGGGTACGTTTACGACCTTGTTAACGGACACGACGCGAGTGGATGGGATACTGATGGAAGAGCCGTAGCCGCCACCGTAGCCGCCGCCATATCCGCCACTGTATCCTCCGTATCCGCCGCTATAACCACCGTGGCCGCCACTGTAGCCGCCAAGTCCGCCGCTGTATCCACCGAATCCGCCAAGGAAACCGCGCTTCTCGCGTACATTGCCTACATCACCAGCTGAGGCGAGGGCCACCAGGGCACAGATTACAACCTGAAAAATAAAATTTAAATTAGAAAACTACTTTGAATCTGACCTATATACCTAGATGTATATTCTCTATTAAATTATCCCTTCAAGATTGTTTGATAAGTTCCATTAGAGATCCCATACATTTATATCGGATACTTTATCAAACCATTTCTGTCTACCGCTAGTCTCCTCAGTACAGGAAAAGTCCACGCTTGCCAAGTGCGTGTTGGAGACTTTAAAGATCTACGTAAACTCCATTCTGCACGTTTTCTCAAAATGTTATCCAGTTAACTTGGTACTTTTTCATTTTAAAAACTGTTTAATTGCAAGACGAATACTAAGTATGTGTCCAAAAATGAATTATTTTATATGAATACTCACGAATGCTCTCATGATGTCGGTTTTAGCACGAGTGATGTGGATTGAGGATCGAATGCGGTATATATTCGATACAGAGGAGAAGTGTCGCAACACTATCCTCGCGATGTGTACTTACTGACACAGAGTGTTAGTATACAGAGGTTATAGTCATGTATGTACATAAGTTAGTTTTTACAATGATAGATTTTCTGCGCCTTTCATAAGAAAGTTTTTCTAACTTACCAAAATATGAAGGTTATTAAATCGAGTGTATTATTTTATGTTTGTCCTCGCATAACTGTAGTTTGAGTGAGAGTGATTTGAATTACTCTTTTTCTAGATGAAAGTCAATCATCGTGACCATTTATCAAGATCCGGCATGAAAAACTGTAGGTTTGTAAACAAGATAACATGATTTATTGTCCGCCTTTGGGTGCCTATATTTCTCGACCAATTAAACCCATTTCGATGATACTTTTGGGAGCTGGAAATTTATTTTTTTCTCGTTTACGTAATATAAATCACTCCTGCAGTTTTTTGAATTTTAGTAATATTAGTGAGAGCCGATTTTATGTGTGTTCGTTAAGCATGATTTGTATTAAGGTTGCCTTTTGTATTTTTCTGTGATTCTACTATGAATAAGCGGTGGTTAGCCTTCGATGGGACTCGCGATGTCCTATGGTATTTTTGATTGATTAAAGATTAAATATAATTATTATTTGTTGGTGATACCTATTATTTTAACAGATTATAAGGTCGTGGGCGGTGGTCACTATATAATTTATTATAATGGAACTATTATTTTAATGACATTTTTACCTATTATATTTTTTTTAGTTTTCCAATCATTTATATTCCTTAAGCAGAGTGGGAGCAGCAGCGGTGTGTCCTGGTCCGACAAATAGGACCGGACTTGTCGCTCCCGGGCGTCGTGGCGTCGATGCTCGAGAGCGACGAGTCCTGGAAGGCGATGCTCGACTTCTGCGAGTCCACCATCTCGCAGAAGCAGGCGGCGTCGTGGGCGAGGGAGAGGGTATATTCCTCCCTCCGCCCAGCGATTGCCCGACGACGACGCCGCCGTCGAGCAAGGGGTCAGAACCGGGATCTCGCCCGGACTCTGGCCCCTTAAAAGGTTCGGGTCCCCAACGCATGCGAGTGCGAGCGGGGACCCAAGAAGGTGTCGTGTCTCGCTCAGCACGCCCTTAGCGTTAGAGCATCCGGGGGATGGAGGACCGCGCTCCCCGACCCACGCTGGTTCTGACCCAGCGGGGTATTCCGTGGGAGGGTGACACGCGGTCCAGCCATCTTGGCGGGCTTCGGATAGCCCGCCGACCGAGAGAGCCGGTGGCCGTATCGCCGGCGGCTGCCGGTTCGGCGTCCGGAGGGGGCGGCGCGACGGGAAAGAGTGCCTTGGGCGTAACGCGTCGCGCCGTCCCTCATAACCCCGTGCTGGGTTCTGGCCTCAGCCGGGGTTCGGACGCTGAGTGTGAGCGGTTGGAGGTTTTAGTGAGGTTCAACTCCCACATACCCCGCCCGCGGAGCGGGCGGGGATCCGGTGATTTCCTCCAACTAAAAAAAAAAAAAAAAAAAACCTTAAGCAGAGTAGAAAAAATATTTAAGAGTACGTAGCGAGGTCCCAGCAGTGGGAAAACTAGGCAAGCTTCAAAATCATTTTATTATTATATATCATTTCATAGTCAACGACAGTCCTTAATATGAAAAATGTTTATAAGTAATGATGATCATTTACCATCGAATGGACAGTATCATATTGGTTTAGGAAAGTGGAACCTTTAAAGTAGTGGTAAGACGAGCTAACGGGCTACCTAATCGTAAGTGGTTACCATCGCTCATGGACCTCTGCAATGTCAGGGGATACTGCGCCACCCACGACCTACTTTCAGGACTTTCTTAGGAAAGAGTATTTTCAAAAATTTTTGAACCATTTTAGACATTTTTAAATTAATTAACAGACAACATTGGCACGTCATATAAATAATAATATATGCTGATATGCATCAAGAACAAGTTTTGCAACTTTTTTTTGTTTTGTTCATAAAAATATTTAAATAAGTATATCATTACATTTTATAGTACTTGCAAAATGAACGTATGTTAATATGTTGTAATGAGTAAGATATGTGTAATTTAATTTTAATTGTCATACTAGTTGCTGCCCGCGACGTCGTCTACGTGAACTCTATAACCCGTTTTTTTGTTCATCCCCTTTCTTTCAAGCAATAAAAGGTAGCCTATGTTCTTTCTCAGGGGTTGTCTGTGCCAAATTTCATCAAAATCGGTTGAGAGGTTTAAGCGAGAAACCGTAACAGACAGACAGGGTTACTTTCACATTTATTTAGTAGGGATTACAAAGTAGTAGTGTTGATCGAGTGGTTGAAGGTCTCGCTACGAGAGGGTCTCGGGTATAAAACCGCCCAGCGTCTAAATCTTAATTTGAAAAATATTATTTCAAAAATTTGCAATTTTTCACAGCACCACTGGCTAAAAACGGTGAAGGAAAATATTATGAGGAAAAATACATAATGGAAAAGGATTCTAAAAATCTTCCGAACGTTATATCATTATGTGAAGTCCCCAATCCGCATTGGGCCAGCGTTGGCCTATGCCTAATCTCTTTTCTGATGAGACCTGAGCCTAGCAGTGGGCAGTAATGGGTTGTTACGACCGACGGTACAGAATGTTGTAGTAAGTAACGCGTCGTGCCGCCCCGCGTTACTCAGTACTGGGATCTCATCTCAGCTGGGTTTCGGACGCTAAGTGTAAGCAGTCGCATATTTTAGTGCGGTTCAACTTCCACATACTTCACCTACAGGCACTACACGGAAGCAGGAAGTACGACAATTTTCAAAAACTCAAGAAAAAATACAGATCTCCTGTTAAAGAAATATCATCTCCAAAATTCAGGCCATGTTTATTACCTGCAAAATTGAACTTGGTTTATTTTGAAAAGTATAATTAGGTATCATTGAAGTAAACAAGTCCTTAAAATAGAAGTTACCAAATATCTAGACATCGATACAGAACCAGTTCAATGTAGTAACGGCATTCGTAAGGCAAGTAGGTACTTGAGAAATGATACCTGAGACGAGTTTCTTAAGGCAGGGCACTTTCTATGACCTATCTCGTGTAAGTTCTATCAGCCTCATTAGTGCATGCTCATTTTCCAAACTGTATCGCATAAACAAGTTGCTGTCGCTACATAGTCGTGCAAATTTAGCTTATATGGTTGATATTCTCTAATGAAACTGATTATATATTTGTCGCACTTTGCAACAGAATTTGGAGAAAAAGGGTGGCTTACCGGTTGGCTTTCAAAAAAGTTTTGTGCTGGTGGCTAACAATCCCTCAAGACTCTGGTGTTGTAGATGTCCATGAACGATGATAACCACGGATTCGTTTACCTATAATGCAACATAAGTACATTTTTTTTATATACGCTAACGTAAACTTCTATCAAAAATAACATGGTGTCTTCGGAAAGCATGTCTTTAAAATCTATCCCCAAATTTTCGGGAGCAAAAGTAGGTACGCGCACAAGTACTTACCCACATAGTTATGCTCAGCTTCTGAGCTTACTCGAAAGAAACAAAAGCTTCTGTATGCTAACAAAAGTCCATAAAAGAATATTCGCGAACAAATCCCGGACGATACAAGGATCCCTTTTTTATTGCTAGACAGATAAACGAGCTTACGGCCCACCTGATAGTAAACGGTCACCATCGTTCATGGACCTCTGCAATGCACAGGGAAATGAAGGGTCATTACTCGTTACTTACTAAACTACGGACTTTTAGACTATGGAACTCTATACAAGTGTTCCGTGAAGTTAGATGTCATTGTAAATAATAAAATATTTGTTATATTATTCAAATTCCGGATCCGAACCCTTGACCAAGTGACCGAGGTCGAGGCTTCGCTTCACATTACTAATTCATATCAACATATATAAATTATTAGAATGAACTTATGTTAATTAGATATTAAATAACCTTATTAAGTTTGTAAGTTTATTTATTGGTTGGCCCAGTTCAAGTTCAGTGCAACCCAGGAAGTCCTGTTGATAGGGTCGGTCATAGAACAATGAGGAGTCATTCTTGACCTTTGTTTCATTTCGGTCACATTGAGTGGAATAAAAATTTTACTTTCGTATTTAATCAAGACTTTGATCAAATCTACCTTGTTAAACTCTCGCAATAGTAAAACTATCCTGCGATCTGTCAATCAATGTTGAGTTAATTTAATAATAATTAAAAAGCAATATAATAATACCAAATGTAAAAAATGCACACACCGATTTTTTTATTTTTAGGTGCAAGTTATAAGAAAGCCTTGATGCAATCTTTCAGCAGCATCTAATAGTTTTATAGTATGTTCAAATAAGGTTTTAATTGTGAACTGTAATTCTTTGTTTGTTCTTTATATATTAATTTAGGTAGTTTGTATTTTTTTTTTTAATTCTTTACGTCCACTATCTCTTTTGTGTCTTGTTTAGAGGTGGAAACTTATTTGGTCTTAGTTTAATTTTTTGTGTCCCTGTTTTGATGTAATAACTTGTACTGTTGTTTCCCAAATAAATAAAAATAAATAAATAAATATTTATAAAAATCTAATTTGTAGTTTTAAATTATGAGTTAAATAATATTTAAATAATAATTATGAGTTAAATGTATTCTACTGTGTTCCACTACGTGAGCAACACATTATAGAAATAACTATAATTCCCTCATGAAACGAACATAATATTTTTAAATTATTATAACATCAACTACATTAGATCTCCTAGTGTACATAATAAAATACTACGCACATATTTGCATATTTAACGTGTTTGTTTAGTATAATTGAACTTGAAGGCAACTGTTTAATTATTCGTATACATTGGGTAAGATCCACTGATCTGCCGGATGCAGGAAGTGTCAGATCAGACTCCTTGTAACTTATGCCTATAATCCGCCATCTTGACTTGGCATGGTGTTCCCGAAGCTCTATGACATGTCCTTCTTTAAACGATGTTTAAGAAAAGAACTCTTGTTTAGTAGGTAAGTAGGTGATGAGTAAGGTTATTCTTTTTTTTATTATTATTGCCATGTAGGCAGACGAGCCAACGGGCCACCTGATCGTAAGTGGTTACCGTCGCTCATGAATCTCTGCAATTTCAAGGGACACTGAGGGGTCGCTACCTACGACCTAACTTTAAGGACCCTCCTCAAGCCTCGTTTGAAGAAGGACCAAGTCATACATTGCTCTGAAATACTTGTTTATGAAAAACTAACTCCGGGGAAAAGTATTTGTTTCTAGAAGTAATGTAAGTAACTTATTGTTAATCTTTTCTATAAAATATGTTTTAAACTTATTAGAGTCATACAAAAATTATTCTTCATCCTGTTCCCGTTTTAGAATTTAAAGGTCTAAAAGTCAGTAGGAAACAAAAATGTGTGGGAAACACACGGAGAAATGATAAAAATTCAAATAGATGACAAATTGTTTTATTGACATCTTAGAAACTAAAATTAATATCACATTGACTAGAGTGTTCACCACCATCCATTGCCGTATCCACTGCCGTATCCGCTGCTGTATCCACCACTGTATCCTCCGAATCCACCGCTGTATCCACCGAATCCACCACTGTATCCGCCGTAACCTCCGTATCCGCCGGAGTATCCACCGATGCCGCTGGACACGACTTTGTTAACGGTGACTACTTGAGGTTGTGAGACTACTTTGTTGACGCGGACAACCTGGGGTACGCTGACTACCCTGGGTACGTTCACGACCTTGTTGACGGACACCACGGCGGGAGCAGAGTAGCTGCTGTATCCACCGATACCACCGTATCCGCCACTGTATCCGCCGTAACCGCCTCCATAGCCGCCCCCGTATCCGCCTCCGTAGCCACCACCGTATCCGCCTCCGAGTCCTCCGAGGAAGCCTCTCTTCTCGCGGACGTTGCTGACGTCACCAGCGGCGGCAAGGGCTACCAGGGCACAGATTACCACCTGGAAAACAAATTAAATGTCAAAACTTGAACAATATTCAGACTAGTTTAGAGAATTCGCGAATATTGCCAAATTATGTCGTTAAGTCAATGTTTTACAACTTGAACTACATTTGATTGACCTGAGATTCAAAAATGTTGAAAAACAACGATTGCAAAATTGTCCTTTTAAAAGACTCGTCAATAACATCTATTTATAACGTCGTGTAAAAACCAGAGCTTTCAAAACAGTCTGGTTTTGGGAATTATATTTGAGAGCAAGGTCGAAAGAAGGGAAGAACTCGTTCAGGTTCATTTAATTATAAGTTTGTGAAGTAACCGATACAGTTATCAATAATTATAATATCAGTATTTATATCGTTCTGTTGTGACTTGTAAATCGTTTTTAAGACAATTAAGTGTTTATCGATTTTGCAAGAATGCGTTTTAGCAACGGAAAATGTTAAAGTTTTGACTGAGATTGAAAGGCGAACAATTTGTGAGACGAAATAAATATACAGAGCTTTTTAAACTATTCTTATTGTATCTTTAAAGTTTATGCTTTTAGGTATATTTATAAGAAGCCCTTAGTTCGAATTCTGAACACATTGTTTTAAAATATCTGGATGATGGGTAATGAAGTACTTACAAAGGACTTCATGTTGTTTGTTCGTCGGAGAGCGAATGATACTGTTTCTGTGTTCCTCGTCTAATATATGTTTGCGAAGAGGAGTGTGTTGCAATACATCCTCTGAGCCTTCGCAAGTCAATGAATATACATACGACCTTGCATTTATTGTTGTGTATTTTGGGTTTTTGATGTTAGGACATAGCATTAAATTAGATTAAATGTTATTTTAGTTTTAACTGCGTCGCTGACGTGTATATGTATGAACCATTCATTGACTAAGTAAAGAGATTGAAGGATTATTTTGTCACGAAATTCAAGACACAGTATAGTCGTTGCTTTTAAGAGTAGACCTAAAAGCCCTTTCAAGTCATTAAGATCGTATTAACAAACATTTTATAAAAACTCTTGACATCTAATTAAGAGAGCAGGAACAGAACAAGACTTTAGCAGCCCTTTTATAACTTAAATACTTTTAGGATTAGAATTAAGAAAATTTATTACTATAGATCTTGTACTTTATCGAATTCGATCCTGCAACTTCCTAAAAACTAGAGATCCATCTCCTCCACCAACACGATATCAGCGACTCATAATACTAGAGAACAATTATCCAGCTTTTGACCTACTTAATAAAACTTCACAACGAAAAACTTTAAGAAACTAAGCCTTCTCCTATTTACCGGTTTTCTCATGTTTCCATTTCAACCAATATTATTAAGCTGTCACTCCACTTTCAAAACACCAGGTTTCAAATGACTAATTGCTCCACAAAGAGGTAATATGGAGAAATTGACTATCATATGACAATATGTAGCAATGAGTGGACACACTGTTCTTGTAATATAAAACTTGTATGTAATTTAGGATGTATGTAAGTTGTGTGACGGCTTTTATTCTGTTTCGGTTCGTTACCCTGTTTAGCATTATTTGCACACGGTTGTGTACTTGTTTGTGTGTCACGTGCGAAAAAATGTAATACACAAGTTGGACTTTTAAAATGAAATTGATATGTCGAATAAAAAATGATATTTACGAAATGTTTGTTATAGTACAAATGCGCGTTATTTTACAAATTTTATATTAACTTACACTGGATGTAGTAACTGTGTATGTACATACATGTAAAACTATGTAAGTTCAGGTGAAATCTTGCGAGCTAAATTTGACAAACTTCCCGTTTTCGATTGAGATGACATTTTGCATGCAGATGTCAATTGCGTGATAATGCAAATCATTTTTTTTTTATTTTTCCAATAATAATACCATACCATAGTTTTCTCTACACCACCTTTGGTTGACTGGTAGAGAATGCCTTAGGCATTAAGTCCGCCATTGTACCATTTATGTGCATAAAGTTTAATAAATAAATAAATAATATGACAAAATGGCGCTGATCTGATGGTGGATTTGGAAGGTCGTCATAGGAACTCCTGTACTAAATAAGATAGACTTGTTTGGGCTCATTTTGCTTGTCTTGGCTAGCACACTATTTATACATGATATCCAGAATCTTCAAGCTTGTATTTAAAGTTTTCTTTAAAATTAATGATTTGCAAGTGCGTTGAATAGCGTTACTAAAATATTTAAATACGACCTGAATTTTTAATTATCTACGTAAAATGTAGAAATACTGATTTCGGTACTGATTAGGGTAATGTGGGTTTTTGACGAGTTAGATAAATGCTTTTTGTAAATGTAACGTTGTGAGAACAAAGTAACAATAAAATATTATTGTCTTTTTTATTTTATCTTATCTGAATAAATCTCAAACCAAGATATTGAAATATTTATGCTAACGTAAGTAGAGTGGGGCGGCGCGACGGGAAAGAGTGCCGATGGCGTAACGCGCCGCGTCGTCCCTCATAACCCCGTGCTGGGTTCTGGCCTCAGCCGGGGTTCGGACGCTAAGTGTGAGCGGTTGGAGGTTTTAGTGCGGTTCAACTCCCACATACCCGGTGATTTCCTCCAACTAAAAAAAAAATCGTTAGTAGAGTATCAAGTTATGCCTTTTCTGGGACACGCTGACATGTTTCCATAGATACCAGAATATTTCCTCACTACTTCATGAGTACGTAGTTTTCTCAATAAATGTGTTCTTTGTTTCTTTACGGTAAATATGATGTTGTGTTAAAAGCTCGGTGCTATAATTATAACTATACAGAAAATCGTTGTAGAAATCACCTCTGCTGCACCTCTCACCGACACAAATGGACAGTGTTTTATCGAACACTATTGAATGAATAGTGTGAAAAGTCAGGGTGTTTCATAAGTCAAAATCGAACCTTAGTCATGTCTGCTCCCAGAATAATACAGGAAAAAAGCATCGTAAATAAGTTTCAAATTACTTATAAGCATTTCAATAAACAAGCCAAACTTGACCTTGTGTCAATTCGCTGCTGCTACGATAGGTTTTATAATATTTTCAACAACAAATCAAAGACCTAAACACTATTATTTTTGTAATAGATATGTAAGTAATCTAAACTCTAAAATAACAAAAAAAATATGTTAAATAATAAAATAAAATTTTATAATGATCAAATAACAATACCATCAATGGAAAATTATTTAAATTATCTTTTCATACGAGACGTTTCTGAAAAGTTTTACATCCACATTTGTTGGCACTACATGGTGTAAGTGTCATGATGAGAATCATTATTTCTGTATTTACTCTATACTGCGGTATCATATTATGACCTTCGTTACCAACCCTAAAGTTACAACACTATTTTGGCGGTAAATGAATCGCAATCCGCAGACGAGGACGCGTATAATTTAATACTAATCTTGTGTTAAACGGATTGACGAGATGTAGACGAATATTAATTGCGGTTTTGTGTAAATTTATTGTTTTTTTTTGTTTAGTAAATAAATATGATGAAGGTTTTTCTAATTCGCAGTTGTGTGAGTAATATTGTCTTAATATTGATTGTTTTTTGGAACAAAGTACCTTATCACGCGTTATCGAAAAGGGGCTAGACGGAAATTCGTATGAAAAAGTTGTCACGACACTTTTTTGGTTTTAGATGATTATCGCTAGATGGCGCTGAGATCAAAATTTAGAAAGAGAGAGAGAGACAAACGTTTTAAACTAACTAATTATTATAACTTAAAAAAATCAAATTTTATTACAATTCCCTCACTAATTAATCGAAAGGAACTTCGTTCCATCCGGGTGTCCCTTTATACCTCTCAAGTTTTTTATATTGTTTTCAGCAATACATTGGTTTTATTGAACGCATTTCAGTTTCAAGTTTAAGCGCTTAGATAATATAGCAGATAACAAATTTATGTATGTTTAGTAATTGATATTCAAAGGGGCGATTGCTATGAATGCAGCCAAATGCAAAATCAAGGTTCAATGTCCAAAAATGTATTTAAGGAAAATTGAGATCAGTTTAACAGCTCTCTTAATGATGTACTCAATACTCGTGAAGTAAACTCCTTCATTCACACGTCTTCACGCATTACACTGAAGTGGACTTTTACATAAATATACTGACAGATTATTTGTAGGAGTTAGAGCAAGAGTCTAACATGCTATAGATATGCAAAATTCCTACTAGCAATCTGTAACAGACAACGTATATACCTCAAGCATTGCTACTTAGGTCACCATATCTAATGGCTATTTATTTACTCGTTCACCTCCCATAAGCAATAAAATATTAACATAAAGTAACATTACATTGAAGTACGGAAAAATGTACCCAAAAGTTGAGTAACAAAGTTCAAGTTACCATGATTTATGATCTCATAAAGACCTCATTAATCAGAGCGTCATAAAACATGAAAAACCTTTTACTTTTCGAAATAAAGTAACATGATATCGGACTGTAGAGTACTCCCATAAGATTCTAATAGATTAAGCAATGCAAGGTGAAATAAAGGTCACAAAATGTTAATTAAAATTTAAGATCGATTGGATGTACAATAAATGAAAGCGTAAGAGTAACGAGTGCTCCGAGGAATTATTTGAGATGATTCCAACATCTCCCTTTTATCATCGTACCACTCGGCGTCGAGGTGGAGTTCATCCCTACTATATGGAACCACCACGGTCATCCACGGTTCGTTTCAGGAACACTTTTTTGCCACGCATCATCCGGCTATGGAATGAACTCCCCTCCTCGGTATTTCCTGAGCGCTATGACTTGTCCTTCTTTAAACGAGGCTTGAGGAGGGTCCTTAAAGTTAGGTCGTAGGTAGCGACCCCTCAGTGTCCCCTGACATTGCAGTGGTTCATGAGCGACGGTAACCACTTCCTATCAGGTGGGCCGTTGGTCGAATGAGTCGAATCGGACGAACGGATCTTTATCTGCAAAATATTCGTTCAGTTTACAAGCTCTATATTAACTAGCACTCGATATTGTAAGTTGTGTTGTGTAAGTTCGGATGGAATCTTGCAAGCTTAATTTGACAAACTTCCTGGTTTCCGATTAAGCTGAAATTTTGCACGTAGATGTATATCGCGTGACAATGTAATAATATAACAAAAAGGCGCTAATCTGATAATGAATTCGGAAGGTAGTCATAGGAACTCTTGTGATAAACAAGATAGACCCGTCGTGTTTTGGCTCCTTTCATTGTATTAACTAACACTATACCGCTACATGATATCCAGGAGCTTAAGAGGTTTCTTTAAGATAAACTTCATTTCTACACTTCCTACACTTCCTACACTACAGAAAAAGAGATTCCTACTCTTTGATTAGCAACAATTACTATTTTAGCATTTTTATTATCAGATATACCTACGGTTCAAAAGGTTTTAGCTTTGAAAAATGAAACAATAAATAGATTTTTGTTGATGTTGTGATTTGTAAATTTATTAAAATTGTAAAAATTAATAGATCACTTGCAGAAATGACTCTATTCTAAACGGGAATGATAATATGCAACGTTGTATACTTGTGGTAAAAATCCTAATGCTGCCAGTAAGAGAGAAGTTAAGAAGGAATCATAAAATAAAAACTAAGAAAATAAAAGATGTGAAAAAATGTACAAAACCTGTATTCGGCAATGGAATGTTCTAAATTCAAATAAGCGCGCCAACATCTATTCTCTTTTACAATTCAAAAAGTATTTACCAAAAGAGGTTTAAATAACAAATACTTAAACTATTTATAGATGGCGCTATCGTCGACACAAGTTTGTTCTTTACTAGAATATAATAAAATATGAATTATTGATTCTCTCGCCTACACTTGTTGAAACTATTTTTTATCATATAAAATAATTATTATCGTTTCGAAATAAATACAATACTTAAGACTTCATTTTATAATGTTGGTTCATAAAGGTAATAATAAAAGATTTTGTTTTGGTTATTTACATTTATTTGAGCATTTCTATAAATTAAGTACAAACACACATTGACTAGAGTGTTCACCACCATCCATTGCCGTAACCGTTGCCGTAACCGCTGCTGTATCCACCGCTGTATCCACCGTATCCACCGAATCCACTGCTGTATCCTCCGTAACCCCCGTATCCGCCGATACCGCTGGACACAACTTTGTTAACGGTGACTACTTGAGGTTGTGAGACTACTTTGTTGACGCGGACAACCTGGGGTACGCTGACTACCCTGGGTACGTTCACGACCTTGTTGACGGACACCACGGCGGGGGCGGAGTAGCTGCTGTATCCGCCACCGATACCACCGTATCCGCCGCTGTATCCTCCATAGCTACCCCCGTATCCACCTCCGTAACCACCACCGTATCCGCCTCCGAGTCCACCGAGGAAGCCTCTCTTCTCGCGGACGTTGCTGACGTCACCAGCGGCGGCAAGGGCTACCAGGGCACAGATTACGGCCTAGAAATAAATACAAACTAATTACGATTTATTCAAATAAGTGTATCTTGATAATATGTGATTTATTTGTAGCATTTAATCCTTAATTTCTTGCACTATAGTATAGTGTAACTTACAATAGTTCTCATGTTGTTGTTGTTGTGTGAATGATGCAGTGCGTCCGTCGCCGCGGTATATATCCTCGACTCACGAGCGCGTGTCGCAACACTATCCTCGACACCCTCCACTATTCATAATAATATTTATAGATTATCCTTCAGTAAATTGCGCATAAAACAGTATTTCATTTCTCATCTAAAAGGTCATTTCTTACTATTCGCATTTACTATGTCCTTGCAAGCATTTTAGTACGAAAACATGAATTAATCAAAGTCATTATCATGATATTTGTGTCACAGACTGCATGGATTATGTTAATAGTGAAATATTAAAATAATATTTCATTCATAAAAACTTATAGCCCAACTGATATCTTAAAATGACGTAACTACAAAGTATAAGACTAATCAATTTAATTAACGAATTTTAGATGAAGTCGTTGCAACTATTTGGAGTAAGAGAATAATTCAGTTAAAAGTAAGTTCAGATTAAACTGTCTAAATTTTAAGACGATAAAAATATTTCTAATATTTTCACTGCTACAGCAATAATACTGTAATACTGAAAATAAATCCTAAAATACAGGCTCCCCACCTAGTTTAGGCACCAGTCTCCCACAATATGTTTGCTAATGCTAAATTAAAAAAATAATACTTTCATGCATTTTCAACGGGTTCTTACCACGATATTTAATTAATTGAGTTGTCTCGATATTTCAACGTTGTTGCAAACGTCATGATCACGAGAAGACTGGATACTGCGGGTCGATTTAAGAGCAAACAAATCTGTCTACCCTCTTTCTCGTTCGCTTTTGGGTAGTACCACTGGAACTCGAACTCACATCACGACACACCACACTCACTGTATCTACAATACTCTCTGAGTATGAGCCCCTAGTGACTGTTGTGTTTAGCACTGGATTCCACATACTCGATAATCTTTGAAAATGCATGAAAGTATTATAGAAAACCGCGAGTGTCTGAATAATTTAATGAAGATGTACCTATACTTTCTAAATTGCGACTTAAAGAAAGCTAGTAAACGGTAATAAGTAGTAAATAAGTAGTAGTGTTCAGTATTGGTTTTATATATTTTCATGGTTTTTGTACATTATGTAATTGAAGTTTCATATTGTCGTCAATAGATGACATTAGTAGTTCAACTGAATCGCGCCACCAAAAGTTGCAACAGTTGATTGACTTGGAACGATACTAGTAAATAAAACGTCTTCGCTTGAAGGTATGTTTAATTTCAAACCCCCTCGTGAATTTAGACGATTGTTCGGGAACTCAACAAGTAGTGACCCTGAAATATCCTCGAACAATGCTAAAAAGTATGCGCTTGTAGCATTATCGCTACAATAACTGCTTATTATTAGATGACTCGTGAACTTGTCTGCCATTATGGGAAAAACTGTGCTGTGTTAGAAATTTTAGAAGCATTATGAATTTCCATTCATTCTGATAAATCTCTTAAATAATATCTACTATACCAAAAAACTACTCTCTTGTAACCTTCTATATGGGAATACTACCCTGACATTGCAGAGGTCCATGAGCGACAGTAACCACTTACGATCAGGTGGGCCGTTGGCTCGTCTGCCTACATGGCAATAAAAAAAAATCCTATTGATTGCACTCTATTTTCCACGGAGGAGGAGGACTCCATGGGCGATGATAACGACTAATCGTGCAAAACTTCTATCAACAACCAACTCCTTAAATTATGATTGCATTAAACACCTAAGAGATCTCAAGAGACCAAACCGCTTTTCAAAAAAAAACTTACAAATCGATCGCCTAAATCAAGTTCTTCAGCATATTCCGGTGCTTATTGAGTGACCTACATGAACTGAATTTGTATTTTTAATTAATTGGCGATATCAGACACGCAATCTAGTCGAGTTTCGCACGTCATTTCAAAAGTCCTGATAGCATTGATCTTGCTGGACCGATGAACCGGTTTTGATTGCTCATAATAAATCCAAAGAAACACAGCTTGTATTTTGTAACGAAATGAAAATTGAGTAACAAGGATAACCAGAGTTAGTAATTGTACTTGGTCATTTAGAATCGTATGGGGCAAAAGAATGACTTAACAAGTTCACTGCGAGATTCTTGCATATTTGCCGTTCGCGACAAGAGGTGTGATCGGACCATGGTCCATGACCAAACGTTACACGTCTATTAGACCCCAATTGCTTTAATAAAGTCATGCTCTTCGCACCACAGGGAAGTTTACGTTTTTTCTTGCCGCGCCACAGGAAAGTTGCAGGAGGGGGTCTTCGTTAAACAGCGACTGTGTAAGTCCCAGGAGGAACTCTTTCTTGTTATAGTAGGCTAGTAGTAGCTATAACAAGAGTAACTTTAAATTAAATTGTCATCTAAAGGGGTTCGTGTTCGTTTACGTAAAAGCAGTAAATACGGGATAGAAAAAAAATATAAAAAAAGTTAGTTGTTTACACGGCTTACTGTGCACAAAAAATCACAAAAAGGTAATTTACACACAGATCGTAATGGGGAATGAATGCACTGAAAAAAAAGCAGTTTCTACAGTTTTTCGTGAAGCTCAAACTCAGTTTTGACTATTACTGTCGTCATGTTTAGCAAAACCAATAAGGTCAACACTGCAAAGAGTGATAACCAGATTAATTCTACAATTATTTTGTTTATTCATGGCCTCTGCAATGTCAGTAAACACTACGGGGTCGCTATCTACGACCTACGGGGGTGTCGCGACGGGAAAGTGTGCCGCAGTGCGTAACGCGTCGTGCCATCCCGCATAACCCCGTGCTGAGTTCTGGCCTCAGCCGGGGTTCGGACGCTGAGTGTGAGCGGTTGAAGGTTTTAGTGAAGTTCAACTCCCACATACGGGGATTTCCTCCAACTAAACAAAAAAAAAAAACCTACGACCTACCTTTAAGGAAGTTAATTGACGTTGCTAACATTGAGGACGTTGATGAGCAACAGTAACCGCTTACGATCAGGCGGCCCGTTAGTTCTACTGCTTACAAGGCAATAAAAAAAACGTTCAACTTTCAAGCCTCGTTTGAAAAAGAACAAATGGTAACGCTCTGCAAAAGCCGACGTAAAAGGGGAGGTCACTTCATAGCTGGATGGTGCCTGGTAAAAATAATTTTGAAATTCGTGAAATTCTGAAACGAACTTTAGATGATCGCGGTGATTCCACTTAGTAACGATCTGATCGATAACAATAAGTTTTATAAACATACTCACTGTTTGGTGTATATACTATAAAAATATTTTATAGATAACCACTCAACTGGGAACGTCACTATTCGCTAGATAGCGAAACTGGGGACTTCGTTCGGAATCAATACCGTGTTTGAGCCCCTTTTTAAAAACATTTTTTTCCAATAAATTTTAATTTTGATTTTTAATTAAACCTTATATTTTTGTAAATCTTTATTACTAAACGACGCTGTGTTGCATTTTCAGCGAAAATATATCATCTCCGTAAAATATGAGACGATTAAAAAATTTAAACAAAACAAGTTTTAGAACTGTGCTCAATTTTGGCTCCTGCCACAGACTTGGCAAAAGTAAACAAACTTTTTGGTTGCCGATCCCAGTTGAGTGGATAATTGTCGAAAATAGATATATGAGGCTACGGTTTACCTAATGGTAAGTGAAAAGAGCTTTCTCATTTAGCAAACGAGCGAGTGAGTTTATTAAACACCTGTGTTACTACCTACTATTTTTAAGTTTAAGTTACATTGTTAGTAACACGATACTTGTCATTTAAATAAATATTGTAATACTCAGTTTCTACTTTCCATACCCAATCTATATTCTATCTTATAATAATATGTTGACAAACTTAAATTTTGTATGGAAAAGTCATGAAGTTGAGAAAAACAGAAAGCTTTTAAAAGCTGAGTAAATTTACATTTTTTATTGTACATTCTGTTTGAGTAATTTATAAGATAAAGGTAGGTAATTTAAAAACAAAATAGATGGCAAGTTGTTTTATTGACATCTTAGAAACTTAAATTAATATCACATTGACTAGAGTGTTCACCACCATCCGTTTCCGTATCCACTGCCGTATCCGCTGCTGTATCCACCACTGTATCCTCCGTATCCGCCGCTGTATCCACCGAATCCACCACTGTATCCTCCGTAACCTCCGTATCCGCCGGAGTATCCACCGATACCGCTGGACACGACTTTGTTAACGGTGACAACTTGAGGTTGGGAGACTACTCTGTTGACGGATACGACCTGGGGTACGCTGACTACCCTGGGTACGTTCACGACCTTGTTGACGGACACCACGGCTGGGGCGGAGTAGCTGCTGTATCCGCCACTGTATCCACCGTAGCCGCCACCATAGCCGCCCCCGTAGCCTCCTCCATAGCCGCCTCCATATCCGAGTCCACCGAGGAAGCCTCGCTTCTCACGAACATTGCTGACTTCACCAGCAACGGCGAGACCCACCAAGGCACAGATTACGACCTGGAAATTGAAACAAACCTCATTAAGTCCTAATGTATGCGACATTATGTAGATCAATTTTTATTTTTAAACTATAGTAGAGTGTAACTTACAATAGTTCTCATGTTGTTGTTGTTGTGTGAATGATGCAGTGCGTCCGTCGCCGCGGTATATATCCTCGACCCACGAGCGCGTGTCGCAACACTATCCTCGACACCCTCTCATTAAACATTCAAATTATAACCACAAAATATATTAATGTAAAGGATTTAACTGCTCAATATTTTATAGTTATTTTGATTAATTTACAAGATTAAATTCACGCTATTTGATTTCGTTGGTAAAAAAAATAATTTATGTTTATAATTTAAAAAAAAAAAATAGACCTAAAAGGTAATAGAAGGATTTCAATTATTTAATTTGGGAAGTACATCCTCATTATTTGCTTCCTCAAAACTGTTTTTTAAATTTTCGATTTTATGATTCATAGTGCGATTTTTTTTTACATTCGGTTTTATAGTAGTTTTATTTTACTATGTCAAGACAAAGTTATGCAACACCACCTATACACTAGATCACTTTATTTTTAATGCCATGTATGCCGTACGGGAGGTCGCGGATTCAAAACCGGCCGGCTTGCACCTCTAAATCTAAATGTGAAAAAGATTTATGTGCAATTTTTCACAACACCACTGGCTAAAAACGGTGAAGGAAAACATCGTGAGGAAACCTGCATGTCGGAAAAGGGTTCTAAAAAATCCTTTGAAGATATGTGAAGTCCCCAATCCGCACTGGGCAAGCGTGGTGGACTATGCCTAATCCCTCTTCTGAGGAGCCTGAGCCCAACAGTGGGCAGTAATGGGTTGGTACAGGTACAGGTAGGCAGACAACGGGCCACCTGATCGTAAGTGGTTGCCGTCGCTCATGCACCTCTGCGATTTTATACTGAAAGGTACCTACGACCTCTACGGATCTTTAAGTTTCGTTTGAAGAAGGACAAGTCACAGAGCTCTGAGAATACTAAAAAGGGTATAGTGACCAACCGCCAATCCAGTCAATCATAATATTAATGATAGCTACTTAGAGCTAGTATTAAACAACTGTTTGTTTTTGAAGATATTTTAGAATAAGTTTTCTCTGTATTATAGCCGGTTTTACAAAATTAACTTGTTGTGTAAAGATTACTAATTTAAAAGTTGTTTTTAAAATCTAAAGACAACTTTTAAATAAATCATAGGTATATCATCCAGGGTGAAGTTTCCTAAAATCTCTCTACTAATATCTAATCTACTCTACGCCTAAATCTACAATTTAATATTTAAAACCCGTATTTGTGAGTGTTATTTTTATAAACAGGTGCAAACTTCAAAATTACACTCTACATTAAGATTGTAAAGATTTTGAGAATTTCGAACCTCGATCTTTAAATTGAGACATTTTTAATGCTAATACATTACAACGCACGATTAGAGATTGCTAAACGGATTCAGAAATCAAAGTCATCAGTTCAACAACTTCTTTAAATTAAGTGTCTAAATCAGTAAAAAAAATCTTAATCTTGTAGAATACAGTAGTATAGGTATGAGTAATTACGTACTTTATTTTTACTTTCGATGTACTTTGTCGCCCATGTGCCAGCATAAGTCTGCGAGCTTTTACAAAGAAGCAGTGGACTCAGTGGAACTCAAGCTCACGTCTGGTACTGGGTTTATATAAAGAATGGAATAGAATAGAATAAATATTGATTTCAAACTATAACAGAATACTTGCACTAAACTAAATCTAAGTAACAAACATAGTTTGAAAACGGTTACCGACTCAGCAATGTCGACAGCACCGAAAAACGGTACCACGACGCTGATCTTCCGTCAGCACCAAGTGACGTGCACGCAGGCACTGTGCTAATTAACTACAAATAATTATAATAATATTTTTTATATTGTATTTTTAAATTTATTTTCTTGTGATTGTTTTTTTAAAGATATAATGTAAAAAATGAGCAAATAAATGAATATGTAATTATAATAAAAAAACAACTATAATAGTACAAGAGAAAGAGTTCAAATAATAAAGTTCATAAAGGTTTCGTTAACTTCATTTTCTCTATAAACAAGTTATGAGACTATCGACATTACGAAGAAACAGCTCGTAAGCTCGACGAAGTAAAAAAAGAGTCCTGGGGCTACAGAATGGTGGAAGCGAAAGGTTCGCAAAATGTATACAATCAAGCCAATAAAAAAAAATGTATTCCTTGAAATATAACTTGCCAACCCATTACTGCCCTATGTTGGGCTCAGGCTTCCTCAGAAGAGGGATTAGGCATAGTTACTCGAACACTTCCATCTAATTAGAAAACAAATAAAATAAATAACAATAGAATTAATTTAAAACATGATATTAATATAATATAACAGTTAAATCCTTCCAATACTGCGGTTATAATTTGAATGTTTAATGAGAGGGTGTCGAGGATAGTGTTGCGACACGCGCTCGTGAGTCGAGGATATATACCGCGGCGACGGACGAACTGCATCATTCACACAACAACAACAACATGAGAACTATTGTAAGTTATACTCTACTATAGTTCAAAAATAAATAAATCCAAAAAATATATATTAAATTTCAATTTTATAATTAAATACTTTTTAATTTATTTATTATAATTTCTAGGCCGTAATCTGTGCCCTGGTAGCCCTTGCCGCCGCTGGTGACGTCAGCAACGTCCGCGAGAAGAGAGGCTTCCTCGGAGGACTCGGAGGCGGATACGGTGGTGGCTACGGAGGCGGATACGGGGGCGGATATGGGGGTGGTTATGGAGGATACAGCGGTGGATACGGTGGTATCGGCGGATACAGCAGCTACTCCGCCCCCGCCGTGGTGTCCGTCAACAAGGTCGTGAACGTACCCAGGGTAGTCAGCGTACCCCAGGTTGTGTCTGTCAACAGAGTAGTCTCCCAACCTCAAGTAGTTACCGTTAACAAAGTTGTGTCCAGCGGTATTGGTGGATACTCCGGCGGATACGGAGGTTACGGAGGATACAGTGGTGGATTCGGCGGATACAGCGGCGGATACGGAGGATACAGTGGTGGATACAGCAGCGGATACGGCAGTGGATACGGAAACGGATGGTGGTGAACACTCTAGTCAATGTGATATTAATTTTAGTTTAAGATGCCAATAAAATAATTTGACATCTATTATGTATTTTTCATTTAGAATCATAACCTACCTTAACCTTCTGAGTACAAAACACTATTAAATGGTTTCTTAACGTAAAGTTACTGGAGTCGTCATAATATAAACTTCAGAATAGCATTGTTGAGACGCTAAAATCTGTAGAACGCAAACAGTTCCATACCAATGGTTATGACGACCGTTGAGGGAGATAAAACTATAGTTAGTTTAGTCAGATAACGTTAACTCAAATATGATGATGAATAACAAAATTGTACCATAACAATTTAATTGCCTATAGCTGACAAACTATTCTATATACGACTAGCTGCCCCGCGCAACTTCGTCTGCGCCAATCTCAATTAAATGTCAACTATTCGATTTTTTCTCGCTGTAAATACCATCCTTGAACTTTATCGACAATTTAAAAAAAACAAATATTTCTAAAATAATTATAGCCTAAGTTACTCCTTATAACATAAACTATCAGCCATTGAAAGTAAGCCCGTCTGAATCGGTCTAGTCATTCCAGAGATTAGCCAGAACAAACAGACAGTGGCCACCTTCCAGCTCCATCATCAGACCTTGACATTCATCTTATACGCAAAGAAATCATCAAGACGCTTCATTAGAGTCTAAATACGATGAGGTTAACTTGCTTAATGATGGAGTTCCCATAGGCACCTTCCAGCTCCATCATCAGACCTTGACATTCATCCTCTACGCAAAGATCTCATTATGACGCTTCTAATCACTGCGAAGCAAACACTAACGGGGAAACTGTACACTCTTGAATTTGAACAGAAAGTTATGAGGTATGAGAAGAATGCATGATATAAATAAAGCCTCGCCTAATCCTCATCCCGTATTTTTTTAGTTGAAGAATATGTGGAAGTTGAACCGCACTAAAACCTCCAACCGCTTACACTGAGGGTCTGAAGCACAGCTGAAGAACCAGCACGGGATTATGCGGAGCGGGGCGACGTGTTACGTACTACAGCACTCTTTCCCGTCGCGAAAGCCTCAACCCGAAAGAATTTCCGCCTCAATGGTGTGTCTGAATTTAAGGCAGCAGGCAAGTTGAGATGACTTTAAGGCAGCAGTTACACAACTTCGGGGATAGGTTCAGAAGAAGCATAGTTGGGACACCGACCTTCAGCTTGATGGTATGCACTGGAAGTGCACTTGCTGATAGAGAGTTCAGAAATTTCACAGAATAATGTGTCATCTTGCATAACGACGTGTGATTTTTTAATTCCTCTCAATTTCGGAAAGAATGCATTCGTTACGTCCTTATCACTTTTGGGTGGCAAAATGCCCGCTCGCACACCCAAGAATTCTGCTGATGTTGTAGTACACACAGTGCCAGGTACGATGAGATCTTGCACCGGTTTCAAGTCCGCGGTGTTCCACATGGGACGGTCCACGACCTCTCCTCTGGAATATCGGGTACGACTGAGTGCTGAGAGGTGCTCTCGTCTCGGGTCTTAGCGTTATTTGTTACGCAGACGACACGTTGGTTGTGGCCCAGAAGGATGACTACAGAGAGTCTGCCTGTGTAGCCGCAGCGGGTGTGGCCCTCGTTGCCGGCATAATTAGGAGGTTGGGTCTCGATGTGGCGTTAAATAAACCCCAGGCCCTCGCAGGTTCCACGGGTCTGGGGCGTCGCCACCGGTCGATGCCTACATTATGTTGGAGTTATTCGGATTGAGTTCAGGGTGCTTAAGTACCTCGACCGGCTCGACTTCTGCGAGTCCATCATCTCGGAAGAGAGCGGCAGGTCATGTGAAACTGAGTTCTTTTCTCCACGCGGGAATCCACCGTCATCGATCAGGGCGCTGGAACTGAAATTTCGCTCGGAATTTGCTCTCTAAGGGTTCTCAACGCTACCCAGCGTGCCGGGTTCCAAGAAGGTGTCGTGTCTCGCTTACCACGCACCTTGCGTTAAGGCAACCATGGGTTGGAAGACCGCACTCTCCGATCCACACTGGTATGACCCAGCATCCCGTAGGAGGGTGAGACGCGGTCCCGCTTCAGAAAGCCCGCTGACCGTGAGAGCCGGTGGCTGTATCACCGGTGGCTGCCGGTTCGGTGTTCGGAGGCGGCGCGATGGAAAATTTGTGCCGTAGTCCGTTAAACATCGCGCCGTCCCGCATTACCCCGTGCTGGGGTCTGGTTCAGCCAGGATTCGGACGCTAAGTGTGAGCGATTAGAGGTTTTAGTGCGGTTTAAGTATCACATATCTTTTAAAAAAAAAGTACACAGTGAGTTCTTCTAAGCTGGATACAACTCTACCGACAGACTCAGAAGCACCACCTGTCCACCTTTCTCCTCGCTAAGATTTAGAAAGAGAACGGAGTATTCTTGTGTATTTATACTACCGCGCGCTGGTTCGAGCTCTTAAAATTAGCTAGTTCCTACATTCCACTTAAGTTTAATAAATACATTTATTTATTTGTCTTAAACGAATTAATTAAACAATTTTAAGCAGAAAATGCCTAACGCCATCTAGTACAATCGAAAATCACTACGTCGCCCACAATGCAATGACATAATCTAATTTAAATTATTTATATCGAAAAAGTGCTTCTATACGTAATCTACTATATAAAAATAAGTCCGGTTTTCCTCCCTGACGCTATAACTCCAGAACGCCTAGACCGATTTGGCCAATTCTTTTTTTAAAATGTTCGTTGTAGTTCAAGGATGGTTTGTACAGCAAAATTAGTTCGAATACGTGCCAGAAAAATGATATTTTCAATTTTTAAGACGATTTTAAAGCAACGCCATCTATGAGAATTATATCGAATTACGTATAGAAGCACTTTTTCGATATAAATAATTTAAATTAGATTATGTCATTGCATTGTGGGCGATATAATTCTCATAGATGGCGTTGCTTTAAAATCGTCTTAAAAATTGAAAATATCATTTTTCTTTTTTTCAGCCAAAATTTTTAGTGTTATATGCAATTAACAATTAGATCTCCACACTAGGTCAAGTCTGTCTCGTGAAGATCTTACTAATACATTCATCAAATTAACCGTTTAAATTGATACCAATTGCAATCTGAAAAACAGAAAATACCTACTTAGTGGCTAGTTACTAGTTAGTAACAATAATACAGGAACTCTTGTGCTAAACAAGACAGACCTGTCGTGTTTGGGGTCGTTTTACTTACAGTAGGATCTTACTGGTGGATGAAGGGTGTTGTTACTAAGAACATAACACTTTTATGTTTTACATTCCGGTTGTATATTTGGGGATGAACAAAAAATTTCAAACATTGTAGATTTATACATACGTTGATATTATTTGAAACTGTAAATTTCAAATAAAATGTGGTGGCAAGTAGTTACCGTCGGAAATACAAAAAAACAAAAGTCCACTTCCCAGTGTTAATAATTATTTCAAAATCTTATTCGGGTGGCCAAATGTGGCATCAGGTGGCATCAGGACCGTAAGTCGTGGCTCGTTTATCTATAGAATAGAATAGAATCTATCTATCTAGAAATTAAAAACAAAAAAATGTGAGCAAAAATGCCAGAAATAGATAAAAGCTGACAAAGTTAGAGACGATAAAATTCTTAGGCGTTGTGTTAGGTGACTTTTCTCTAATTCCATTTAATTGTTTGTAGAAGCGGGTATTACGTCGATTTAAAGGAAGGACTTCTGGTTGTGATGAATCATTTTATAAGATTCTTTTAATTTTATTTTATGTGAACGGAAATACTAGTGGCGCCATCTGATTTATTTCTCAAGAAAGTATAAAAGGCGTGTAAGCTGTCGTTTGAATACACCATCCCCGCTGGCAAGCCAGCGCCCCCAGCGACTCCGACTCCGACTCCGGCACCGAATCGAGACTCGGCAGTAGCCGTAGCACCGACGCGGACGACGCATCCTCTGACCACGACAGCGGACCAGAGAGCGACGGAAAAGAAGACCCGGAAGGCGAGGGAGCCCCCCCGGCAGGAGGTGGCAGTTCCCGAGCTGACCGCGGCGGAGCACATGCGGGTGATGTGCATCGAAATCCTGCAGCAGGTGCTAATTGCGCTCCGGGACAAACGGGATCCTCTCCCGGCTCTCCTGGACGGGATGGCAGACCTCTGCAGGATCAACTGAACCCGCCTGCCGTAACTTTCGCCGCCCGCGTCGTTCACTGGAACGCGGACGGGCTCTCACCCCAGAAAGCCCGCCTCCTCAAGCTGCTGCTGGCCGAGCGTCGCGTGGACATCGGCCTGATCAGCGAGACTCACCTCAGACCGGTGGACCGGTTGAAGATCCCTGGATACCAGGTCTACCGGGATGACCACAGCTCGCCGATCGGGACCGCCTACAGGGGATTGGCGGTTCTGGTGCGTCGGAACATCATCCACCAAGTGCTGCCAGTACCACAGCTACAGACGTCGTACGCCCTGGGCGTGGAGGTCTGCATCGAGAGCCAGCCCACGCGTGTCTTCGCGTTCTACAAGCCGCCGACTAGTCGTCTAGCGGTGACCGACGTCCACTCCCTCTTGGACTCAACGCTGCCGACGATCATCGCCGGCGACTTCAACGCGAAGCACACGGCGTGGAACTCTAACATCATCAATCCAGATGGCAGACGCCTTCTGGACGATGCAGACCGCCGCGGGTACAGGGTGCTCGGACCAGAGGTCCCGACGCACTACCCGTACTGCGCGGCACACACTCCAGACGTCATCGACATCACGGTGGTGCATGGCAACATCACCGTATCCTCGATGGACGTCCTGGACGACCACATGATTTCCGACCACCAGCCTGTCCACGTGACGCTTGCGCTACCAGTAGCCAAGATGAAGACCCCTCCTCCTCGATCCCGCCAGGATTGGCGAAAATTCACCGAAAGCGTGTCGACGCGGGTGCCGTCCTTCAGGGTGGAAACCCCTGCGGACGTCGATCGTCTCGCCATGGACCTCAACACGGCCATCACGTCCGCGTTAGAGGAGTCCAAAATCGACGCCGCAGCCCCCCGAGGAAGACAATCCCAGCTCCCCGCTCACATCCGCGGCATGATCGAGGAGAAGAGAAGACTGCGTCGGCAATGGCAACGCTCCAGGTGTCCGTCCATGAAAACCCGGCTGAACGCTCTAGCTGCCAAGATCTCGTCAGCACTGGAAACGGTCGCGACGGAGTCGTGGCAGCGCACCATCGAGTCCACCGGCGACGACTGGTCGGGCATCCATCGCCTATGCCGCCAACTCTCCGGGAAGCGGCCTCCGATCCGGCCCCTCTTGGCGAGTGACGGGAACCCTCGTTACCGTGCCGAGGACCGGGCGGAGATCTTTGCTGACTTCCTGGAGACGCAGTTCCAACCGAACCCTACTGACAACGTGGAGCATGTAGCAGCTGTCCTCCGACACCTAGAGGACTACCTTCAACCGCCGTTAGCCCCGACAGAGGACCCCGTGGTGTTCTCCCCTGGCCAAGTCCAGCGGATGATCCTACGGACTAAACTCCGCAAGGCCCCCGGTGCGGATGGTGTCACGAATGAGGCGCTACGTCACCTACCGCCGCGAGCGATCGCGACGATGGCGCGCCTCTTCAACGGCATCCTTCGTACCGGCCACTTCCCATCATCCTGGAAGCTCGGACGGGTCATCATGCTGCCGAAACAGGGGAAGAACATCCTGCTGCCGGGAAGCTACCGGCCGATCACGCTGCTGCCGACGACCTCGAAGGTGTTCGAGAGGCTGCTGCTGCTCCACTTGTCACCCCACCTCCAGCCACGTGACGAGCAGTTCGGCTTTAGGGCTGAACACTCCACCACGCTCCAGGTCACCCGTGTGCTGCATCATCTAACTGCAGCGCTGAACAAGAAGGAGAAAGCCGTCGCCGTGTTCCTCGACATGGAGAAGGCGTTCGACCGCGTCTGGCACGAGGGCCTGTTGTATAAGCTGTCCACATCCACTACTCCTCGTAGAGTAGTTAGGACCGTGGGCAGCTTTCTCCAGGACAGGCGGTTCCAGGTCGCGGTCGACGGGACCTTATCCTCCGAACGTGTCGTAGGAGCCGGCGTACCCCAGGGAAGCTGCCTATCCCCGGTGTGCTATGCATGGTACACCGACGACATCCCAGTCGCCGGAGGTGCCATGCTGGCACTTTACGCCGACGATGCAGCTTTCCTAACAACATCGCTATCGTCTTATCACGCTGCAGTGAAGATGCAGCGTGCCTTGGATGCTCTTCCTACGTGGCTGGAGGACTGGAGACTGAAGGTCAACGTGGCGAAAACTCAGGCGATTTCCGTGGGAGGCGCCAAGCTCCCGCCCCCGCTGGTGATGGCTGGCGAGCCGATTGCGTGGGCCTCGAAGGCTAAATACCTCGGGGTCACCATCGACAGCCGTCTCAGCATGTGTCCCCACGTGAACAATGTGGTCGGTCAATCGCGTGCAGCGCGATGTATCCTGCACTCCGTGCTCTCGTCAACCCTGCCTCTCCGCGCGAAGCTGGGCGTATACAAGTTGTACGTCCGCTCGCGACTCACTTACGCTGCCCCGGCATGGTACGCGCTTGTCAGCGACCATGGCCGAAATCGATTGCGTGTCGAGCAATCGCGAGCGCTGCGTACCATTGTTGGTAACCCACGCTTCGTGCGGAATGACGTCATCCTCCGGGACTTGCGGATGGAGAGCCTAGACGACCACATTCGACGCCTGAGTTCCTCGATGTTCGCGCGAGCCGACGGAGCCCAGTCCCTGCACCTGCATGGGATAGCGCCATACCATCGGCCACCGACGCACATACGAGGACTGCCACGTGACCTTCTCCTACCTGGACCTGACCGCTCCTCACCGCTGGCGGACGGATGCTCATCGGGACCAATTGTTCCGGTGGGTTTGACCTCGCCATAAAGCGGTGGGTTGAAGCTCCCCGGATTGGACTCAACCCGGACTTACACCACTGAGGTGGCTCGCCGCTGACAGGGCACCCGCCCGGTTGGTTGGATCGCGCCGCTTCAGCGGGCAACCTCTCCCAACTAGGGGACCTGCTTAAGGAGCCGACGGGCCCACACCCCCGTGCCCCACCTGTAATAGCAGGTGGCGATAGCTACCACCGAGGAAGGCCATCGCCTCGAACGGTCACTTCGGGGCCAGCTGCGCTGGCCCGTGAGACGACTTCTGCCGTTTGAATACAGTAGTCGACGTGATTTCAAAGTGAACAGAGTTGGGAGTAATTGTGACTGAGTTTTGGAGGATAATTGTACTGATTTTGGAGGATGATTATACTGTTTTTGGAAAATGAATAAACTGTTATTGTGAACCAAGAAGTTTTCATTGTGTTTCTGAACTGAACCCAATAGTTGTTTAATTAGTTTCACCAGTTATGAGGACGGCGGCTTATTTTTGCCACTGGTAGTAAGGTTCAACAAGCAAAATATATAATTATTATGTCGAAAATCATATATTAAATTCAATGTAGTGATGGAGAAAGAGCGTTAGTCATAATTAGGCTACTTTAACTTTTAAACGCCTAAAAGAAAAACCAAAGAATCCAATCAATAATTATAGATCGAAAAAATACACTACTTTTCGAAGGTATATAAATATTGAACAATAATATTTTATAAGAAAGTAAAAAGTAAATATTTCCTTGACGACCTATTTATATCTCGGCTATCAGTTAATTAGCTTCCTAATTGAAATCACCATAGCAATTTGTTGTTATATTAATATCTCTAATATTTTTAAAGGCGCTAAAATGTTAAAATTTTAATCTCTCTTAGTATTATGTAAAATAAATTTTCTGTACTTTTCAGTTTAAATGTAGTAATTAAATCTTGGAGAATATTCAAAGTTTGTATTCAAATAATAGCTTATTTCGTTAACGGTCACATTTTTGGAAGTGCTTTGCAAATAGCAAATTTTCAATATAGCGCCATCTATTAACGTAACAGAGAACCAATAAATATTAGCATAATTCATTTCCCGATCATTATAATAACACTAATAGCATAACATTAAGTTATATATTATAGATGATTTAACGTTATTAGTAGATTTTCTGAACCTAAAATTAATGACCTAATTTGCTACTGCCACGCTTCTTGATAACCATTAATTACCATTACTGTTTACATGCCCTTTTAAAACCGCTCTGACGAAATTATTAGTAAGGTTATTAATTCCACATAGCATTTGAATTAGGAATCTACCTACGTAAGTACACAAGGTTCTAAGACGCTGCTCCTTACGATCTACCTTTAAAACTACCTACCATTAATGACTCTCTTCAACTGTCTTCTAGCCTGCACGCAGAAGAGACAAGTTATTCCAAAGTGGAATAGATCAAGTTTTGTCTGTCATGGCAAGTAAACGAGTAGACGATCCTCCTGATCAGTGGTAACCTCGTAATAAGCCTAGCTTCAAATTTTAAATTAACTCTAGAACTCTACTCAATCTGGTTATCATTTGCCCACCTCTTACCACCATCCACCACTAACTCCGATGCAGCCAGGATCCACAGCGACGATCACTGTAATGAATCTGGGTCCATGCACCTCTGCAATATCATGACAGCGCGATTGCTGCCTACCTTAAAGTGTTTTCAATCCTCGTGAACAGAACTGTGGGTGACTACCTACAACGGTTTTTAATGATGTACTTGTTAAGTGTGTAATGGTGTACTTTCAATTACTATTAACTCCTTGATCAAATACACCGTAGATGCACGTTTAGAGCGTTGATAATTTACTCTAATTAGTAATTACCTATGTTGTATTATTATACATTTTTGTAGAAGAACAAGACATTCAGGTAACATCAAAGAGGGTCGCTCATTTAAAAACAGTTCCTGTTAGTCAAACTGGTAAATAATATAACTAAATGTTGCTCTAGTTTCAAATTAATGGTTTACAAATCAAAAAATAAATCAATTAATTACTGACAGAATGATGTAGTCCACCTTGAGACGACTCTACTTAATTAGATATTAACCTAAAATAACCATCTGTAATGTCTGTCTACAAAGCAATAAAAATAAGATATCTTGACTGTTATATAGGTACCTAGTACCTACTCATTAGGCTTTCAGACTAGGCACAATACTTTAGTCGTGGTGGCCGAGTGGTTGAAGCGCTTGCCTTCCGTACGGGAGGTCGCGGGTTCAAAACCGGCCGGCTTGTACCTCTAAATTATATATCTATTATAGATATATATATATATATATATATATATATATATATATATATATATATATATATATATATATATATGAATATATAGATATAGATATATATATATATATTTATTAGTATGAAAAAGATTTATGTGCAATTATTCACAACACCACTTTCTAAAAACGGTGAAGGAAAACATCGTGAGGAAACCTGCATATCGGAAAAGGGTTATAAAAATCCTTTGAAGATATGTGAAGTCCCCAATCCGCACTGGGCAAGCGTGGTGGACTATCCCCTCTTCGGAGGACACCTGAGCACAGCAGTTGGCAGTAATGGGTTGTTACAGTACAATACTTTATCAACACTATTAACTATCATTAGTATTCTCTCTGTATTCCACTATGGTTGACTGGTACAGAATGTCCGTGACATTAAGTTCTTTTTAGGTAGTACATGTGTTTTGTGTTCTATACGATGTACTGTACTGTAACAACCCATTACGGCCCACTGTTGGGCTCAGGTCTCCTCAGAAGAGAGGTTAGGCATTGTCCACCACGATAAAAAATAAACTATCACACTAATATTAAATTATTTGCCACGGTCTCCTCAACGGTGGATTCAAACTACCAGCATAGTCCACCACGCTCACTCCTTAAGCTTGAAGTTTGGGACATACCTATAAAGGTAACAACGTTATTTCGCTTCGGTAAAAAAAGAAGAACTCTACAATATAGGAAAAGGGTCAGTGTTCAATAATTTTAGAAGTTACCGGGAACAAAAAGACAGATAAACAACATTTCTATAAAATGAATTTGGTATGAATGATATGAGTTTTTTTTTCAGTTAGTGCCTCTTTTTCCTGTGAAAATTGTTAAATTGTTTTGTGTCACAAATAAATGATTTTCTTTCTTTCTTTCTTTCATTCAAACATATATTAAATAGAGCCTAAAACTTATTAATTACTCCAATTACTTTTAATTTAATTAAGCTACTATTCATGTTTATTGTCCAAGGTTACTAGCGTCATCACACTGCCATAATGGGATCGCCTCACATCTGTTCCAAAAACTAAACTAATAACCCGACATTGCATAAAACACTAGAAAATTATTCAAATGTCGATGTCGCATCTCAATATAAATAATTAATATGTTATAGTTTACGCAACGAGACGATCCGAGGAGGCTTTGCAAAATTTACCGGCCTCGCTCTGTGGCCGCCTATATAACACCTCATACGGACGGCATACAGCATCAGTACCTTCGTGGCATCTCAACAACCAATACTCATCCTAAAATGAAAACCTTCGTGAGTATTTCACTGATCTGTTACAATTTACTTGGCAAGGGTCGCAAAGGTTCACTTTTGCAATAAAGGGAGGCAGGAGTCGAGAACAGAGTACAATCATGGAAACAAGGAGCAACTGATCCAGTTGTCTTGGCTTCCATGACAGCCAAAGAACTCTTGCCTACAATGCCGATCACCATGCCTAGTTGGATCTTCTGCTCCAGTTTTCTAATAGAATGTCTATTCCAGGTGTGTGTAGCCCTCCTCATCGCCGCCGTGGTGGCCGACCCCGCCCCCGCTGAGGGAGAGAACAAGAGGGAGAAGCGCGGCTACGGCCTCGGCGCCGCTGGACTCGGGCTCGGCGCTGCTGGGCTCGGCCTCGGCTACGGCCTAGGATACCCCGGCCTCTACGGCGCCGGTCTCTACGGCGCTGGTCTGTACAGCCACGGGCTCGGCTACGGCGGTCTCGGCTACGGCGGACTCGGCTACGGATACGGAGCTGGTCTCGGATACGGTGGTCTCTACCCCGGTGCTGGTCTCATCCCCCCAGTGGTTGCTGCTCCAACTGTCGTCGTCAAGAAAGTTGAAGTGCCAAAGGTCGGTTGACATTCATATCTTACTGTTCTTTTGTATTTATTCCGTGAATTATCTCTGTGATTGTTCCAGGTGGTCGTGAAGAAAGTGGTAGCTGTTCCCCAGCCCATCCCAGTCCCCCACCCAGTCCCAGTGGCCCACCCCCTGGCGTACGCTCCAGGCCTCGCCGCCGGCCTCTGGTGATCTCAGCGCGTGCTGCTACCAAACCATAGAACTATTAATATAAAGTACACAATGTACTAATTGTTTTGTTTGTTTTTGTTTATTTAATGAAATAATAAAATGTTATTCTTTTACATCTTGGTTTTATTGTGAGTCTTGTTATTACATATTGTATACCTACTACTCCAAATGAAAATGGTGGCTCTACCGGCCATGACTATTAAATAACTAAATAGCACTAATTTACTATATTATAGTAGGATTCGTCTTTTTATTATCCTTTAACGTTAATTATAGTTTTCCTAGTCAATTATAAAGTTACTCTACACTTTTAATATAATTCATAGTGTTGAATTACTCAATAAATAAAATGTCATTGATTATATCGCACTCAATTAACATAGTCAAAATAAAATAATATCCATTTTAATCCAGGTTTTACAAGAAACATTTCCCACACAGATATATCAATAAATTAAAAACTGGAGCAAAATTCGAATAAATAAGACCATCTTTGATTTAATGGTTTATTGGTCAAATCTTGTAAAATACGACTCTTCAAGGCAAGCATGCTAAAAAGCAATATTATACCAAAACAAAAACAAGGTTAAAAGATTGATCTAATTCGTTATCAAAAATATTAAGTTAATAATTTCAGTATCAGTCGTCTTTTTACTTCAAGAACATGACATCTCCAAAACTATTATTATTTAAGAACTTACCACGTTGTTAAAACACGCGATGGTTTGTTGACCTAGCTGGAATCTATCGAGTCTTATCATCTCATTCCTACAGAAGAATTTATCTACAGATCTTAAAAAAAAATCTATTTCCATGTAGACGAGCCAAAAGACCTACCTCCTCTGTAACCAGGATCCACAATTGCAACCAACATAATGATTGAGCATTAAAGTCCAGGACCACGAGAGAAAGGTAACTCTTACAATGCTCGTTTATCTGTCTTACAATAGATAGCAAATACAAGTCAACTTTATATTCTATCTTCAAGTTATATTTAGGTAGCGTTCTTTATAGTGGTGTCATCAAAGAATTTTTATGTTCATTAATCTGAGCCTACCGCGGCCATAAAAAGAAGTTGAGTAAACAATAATAAGAGAGAAATATGTATTTAGCACAAGTTCGAAGGAAATCACCGACGAGATTCTTTCACAATATTATCAACATGCAACACTGACTTTTACTAATATTTATTTATTCATAACATTATTGTGCCATCTGAATATTTTATTACAAAAAAAACCTATAATAGTCCTAATAATTTTCTTCGTAACACTTCGGAAGCTTATTAAGACATATTATTTAATTATTCACAATAGACACATATTAACTACATCATAATTATTCATCATTAAATTTAATAAGCCGTTAAAGTTTAACTATAATAGTTAAATGAAAGCATAAAATACCTATTCATCTTCCTTATCTATACATATAATAAAAGGATAGAAAAGTCATCATTGCAAAATACACTCCCCCAAGTCAAACAACCGGCGAACATTTTGATGGCGCGATTCAGAATCCATACATTTAGTTCTGTAAAAAAGTCAGCTTTGTCCGGGATAAACTCGAAAACTGCTGCACAGATGTACTTCAAATTTGGCAAGAATATTGCTTAGAAGTCGGGTCAACACATAGGCTATATATTATAGTGCTATCATGTCCGAGGAACGGGATATAAATATAATAAATTTCATTACACAATTTTAGAGCAACGACATCTATCGGCGTTCAAGTCAAATTTCATGTTGAATCATTTTTTTATTAGTATGAGAGCTAGCAACGTCGGGAAAACAAACATTTCAGTAAAGCCAGTTTTTATTTTTATATATGCTATCTCTCATACTCTTTCACTTTTATATTAGTTGGCAAATTAATTTTGGTTTTTAGGTCCTTAAAAAGCTTCATAAAAAAATAATAATTCAGAATTAGCGTCTGGCACAGAAATACAACAAAAAAAATCTGGAAATAATAAATTAATGTAGCGAAAAGTATAAAAAAATAAATTAAAGAAAAAAATGTCTTTAAATAATTTGAAAAATCGGTTTTTTATCCGTACTCTAACAATACCGGTTGGCGGCTACTACAAGACAGTCCGTATCGGTAAATACTCTGTCAAAAACGTTGCTAGCTCTTATACCATAATTTAAATTTGATTGTGTCATTTTTGGCACTGTCAATGGTTTTTTATTAATTGTCATAGATACAAGGAGTTCTGTTCCTTTTTAAAAATTGTGTCTTTAATTCGTTTCAGAGATAAATACAATCTATACATATAAATAAACTAGCTGGCCCGCGCAACTTCGTCTGCGTCACATAAGGAAATTTTCTTACCGTTTAAGCCTTCCCTGGACTTCTACGAATATTTCAAGATTAAAATAAGCCAAATCGGTTCAGTCGTTTTCGAGTTTTAGCGAGACTAACGAACAGCAATTCATTTTTATATATAAGAGATTTCATTAAACAATTTTAGAGCAACGACATCTATTGGCCTTCAAGTCGAATTACATATGGAAGCAATTTTTTTGTTGATATAAATGATTTAAATTTGATTATGTCATTGTGGGACAATGTTTCCTATTTGCTAACTAGATGACGTTGGTGTATAAATTTGAATGATTCTGAATCGCGCTATTATTTCGTACACCAAATGTCAAAACTGAGGTTACCTGCTTTGCTATAAGTTATCGTGTGGTTGGTCAATTTGAAATACTTAGCATCATTAGATTATTATTTAGTTTCGATTTAAAATAATTAAAATGCCTGGAAAAGGATATCTAATTTATCCGAATGCTCAAACGATACTCGAAGGAAAAGGTTAGCTCGATGTGTAGAGACCGCCGTTGAGCGTGAAGCTAGGTTGGCTACTCTTCGAGAAAACATTGTGCAAACTCAGTCGATCGAAGATCTTGAAGAGAAGGATACTCAGTTAAGGAGAGATCACTCTCAGCCTGCTCTTTCACGGTTGTTGGAGACTGATGAGCAGCATAAATAGCGTAGTACAGCTGCTCAGCAGCGTTACCAGGACGTACGTGACAATACTTCTGCTCATGTATCGCAAGACCGGGATGGAATGCAAGAGTTGCAAGAGCAACCATGGCTAAATAAAGAGGGAAGTGGATTTATGTACAATGTTGCGATTAACTACGTCGTACACGGAGATATTGGCATCTTAGAAGAAGTGTGCGCCCTCTGTCAAGCCCGCAAATGGAGAGGGGAGCCCAATGGGATGTGTTGTGCATCTGGTAAGGTACGCTTGGAGTCTGCAAGACCCACCAGAACTGTTGAAATTCTTACTAAGCGGCGAACATCCAAAGTCCAGCATTTTTTTGTAAAACATCGGAGTCTATAATAGCGCCTTCCAGATGACTTCGCTTGGTGCAAATCAAATCGTTGAAACAGAGTTCATGCCGACATTCAAGATTCAGGGACAAGTTTACCATCAAATTGGTTCGCTGCTACCCACAGATATTCCAAAATTTTTGCAAATTTATTTTGTGACTGATTTTGAAGAACAAGCAAACCTTCAAAGTAGATCCATCCCCAATTTGGACGTGCTCAAGAATTCTCCGATGTCCTTCTAAGTGTTGGTGAAGGTACTCTAGGAGAGAGGTGGACAAGTGGTGCTTCCAATGTCTCTCGATAGAGTTGTATCCAGCTTAGAAGAACTCATTCGCTGTGTGTACAACGACATCAGTCGTATACCACACCAGCAGAATTCTTAGGTGGCTGCACCAATTGACGAATGCATTCTCTCAGAAATTGAGAGAAATGAAGTGGTCTACAACTTTATAAATACTGTCGTCGAGCAAGATGATGCCACACATTATCCTGTGGAATTTTTGAACCCTCTGTCAGCAAGTGGACTTCCAGCACATACTATCAAGCTGAAGGTCGGTTTCCCGATTATGCTTCTTCGGAACCTAACTCCTCCGAAGTTGTGTAAAGGGACCCGCGAAATTATCACTTTTTGCTCTTCAATTTAAAAAAAACAGTCTTATTCTGTTACTCTGCTTAGTGTAGATATGAAAGGTAAAGAAGAAAACCAGTAAATTAATGTTATTTTAAAAGATATAATTATTGGTATATTATTATGGTGATGTACATAGCATTCACGCAGACGACGTCGCGGGCAGTAGCTAGTTTATAATAAAAATGAATTGCTGTTCGTTAGTCTCGCTAAAACTCTTATCTTGAAATATTTGTAGAAGTCCAGGGAAGGTTCAAACGGTGAGAAAATTTGGTGAGAAATTATCAGGTGGGCCGTTAGCTCGTCTGCCTACATGCCAATAAAAAAAAAAAAAAAAAAAAAGGCCAGGGAAGGTTTAAACGGTGAGAAAATTTACTAATGTGACGCAGACGAAGTTGCGCGGGCCAGCTAGTCTTATATATAAAAATGAATTGCTTTTCGTTAGTCTCGCTAAAACTCGAGAACGACTGAACCGATTTGGCTTATTTTAATCTTGAAATATTCGTAGAAGTCCAGGGAAGGTTTAAACGGTGAGAAAATTTCCTTATGTGACGCAGACGAAGTTGTGTGGGCCAGCTAGTCTTCTTATATATAAAAATGAATTGCTGTTCGTTAGTCCCGCTAAAACTCGAGAACGATTGAACCGATTTGGCTTATTTTAATCTTGAAATATTTGTAGAAGTCCAGGGAAGGTTTAAACGGTGAGAAAATTTCCTTATGTGACGCAGACGAAGTTGTGTGGGCCAGCTAGTAATTGGATATAAACAGCACGAGATCGCGATTACCTGTGTATTAAAAGAAAGACCTGTGTTTATCAGTGGATTGATTAAATTGAAATAATAATTGTAGAGCGAAATTTATATTTTTATTAAATTACTTCCTTTCTTTATCTGCAGTAGGCAAGCGAGTTTGACAAGGTACGCCTAATCTTCAAATGATGTGAAACTTGATGCAGTTAAACTGTAATCTTGATAAGTCTACTAAACTATACAGGGTGGATCTGTAACTTTGGACAATCTGACGTGGGGTGAATGACCTGACGAAATACAACATAAAGCCATTTTTATTTTTTTGATCGGTTAAACTTTTTTTTCTGAAATTGTATGGAAAACGTACGACTATCGTAGCGGACTTCCATACTATGATGATTTTTTTTTTTATCCAATTCCTAAAATAAAAGTGGTTCTAAGTTTTATTTCGACAGGTCATTCACCCCACGTCAGATTGTCCAAAGTTACAGATCCACCCTGTATGTTCAAAACATAAACTTTTTTGTATCTGCATGGAAACTATTTTATTAATTTTTAAATATTCTTATAAGTTTTGTTCGTTGTTCTATGTCAAATTTAATTCTTCACTTTTTTTTTACTTCTATTCTAGTCATATAGGAGAGTAGTCATGTTTTATAATGTTTTCATTGTTTCAATGAATTATAAAGTTTAACAAACAATAACTCTTTTCTTTATTGGATCCTATAGCATCCAACACTATAAAATAATTTATTTTATAGAAAACTTTTTTAAATACGTACAAGCTTTTAAGATCCTGGATATCGTATAGCAGTACAGTGCCAGCTAAAGTGACAGAGTTTAAACACGACGAGTCTATCTTGTTTAGTACAAGGGTTCCTATACCACCTTCCGAATCCATCGTCAGATCAGTGCCATTTTTACATTATTACATTGTCTTGCGATTTACACCTGTTTTCAAATGTCTGCTGTCTGTCAATCGGAAACCGGGAAGTTTGTCAAATTTAACTCGCAAGAAATCACCCGAGCTTACATAGGTGTACATAAGTACAAAGTTACATCCAGTGCAAGTTAATAAAAAGCTTGTAAGAAACTGACAATTGGGTATTTGAAAAATATTTTTTTAAATTAATAAATGGAAAGATCATACAAAAATTAGTTATACTACATTTTTTAGTTTGTGCACTATATTTCAAAAGATAGGTATATTAAAGTAAAATTCAAATTTTTGAATTCAATATTGAAAATACACCGACAGATCCCGAGCGTGTGTGATGTCATAATTTTAGTTTTCACCCTTCACTTGTCATTAGTGTTTATACTAAATTCAAAGTTCGAACCTCAGAACTACTCAGAAGTTAACATTTTGACGTCACAGTCAATCACGGGGCGTTTAAAGTCACGTGATTTTTAATCAAATTTAAAATGTTTATAATTAATTGAAAAAAATATTTGACGTTCTTTTGTATTAAATATGAATGTTATTAATAATAATTATTAATAATTACATAAAAAAACCTTTTTTTTTTAATTCCCAATTGTTTATCTTTTTTTCAGATGTTTTCAAATCAGGCCACGGCCAATCAATAACATAGACCATTTCCGATGTAAATGAGTACATTCGTTGGTAATTACGACACACTTACTGTTTGAGAACGTTGTTTTCAGTTCCGCCTTCCTCGCGAACACGAAGAAGGAAGACCAACGCAACGCTGTCAACTACACTTTAATATGATAATTTATTGTTGGCTCTATAGAGAGCTGTTGCAACAAATTTGACAAGTTGGTTCGATTTCAGGAGTAGATCTTGCACATGTGTTACGACGCGAGAAATTTGCCTACTTGCGTAATGATAAGGAAGTCCGAGATATACAATATCTATTCTTTTATTGTCCTACGTTTTAATAAATTAATATTAGTATTCATATGTTTAAGCTCAATACATTTGTGAAGGACTTTTAATTTTAAAATAAGTGGATGATTTACCAATATCGCTCGGTGTAGCATTTTCTCCATACCCATGTGGCGAAAGTTGTGGTTACAGTGGACTTATGGCCAAAGGGAGATCTCCTTGCAGGCGAGGTAGTGTATGCCCGGTCATGCCAAAGCCCACTGTAGTAGATTTCAGATGTCGTATATATGCGAAGATTTCTGCAAATGTCGTAACCGCGATTCAGGATCTCGCGCGTTATTATTGGTCGCCACACTCCTAACTAAAAGATGTAAGGTGCAAGTCAATCTAGAATTCTTCTTCAAAGTTTCCTTGTAAATATACATCTTATTTCTTTGTAGCAAAATATGTATTATGTCGTATAAATATAACTATGTCGCATTTATAAACTGCTCTATAAAGTTCCGGCTGAAATTGTTGAGTGTGACTGAAACATGGAGGGCAGCGAGCTCCGACTGAAGCCACAGTTGTCGACCAGCTGACCAGCCGCCCGGACCACAACCATGGACTACATTGTAAGTACTAAATAGGTCACTTGATTGCTTGCCCCACGTTATAGTATGTTTTAAAGACTGTTTTAATAGTGTAATGCAAGAAAATTTCGTGTTTTTTAATTAATAGTATTGTAAATAATAGTTACTGATATTAAATTTCTTGTATTTTGGTCCAGTTTTAGGGACCAGTCACACAATTACAAATAGAAGCATGTTTTGTTACTCACCAGTATTTTCATACTCAAGTGACCCAATACATGAGCTGTGTGATAGTTTTGTTGATTTGCTTATAGGGTATCTCAATTTTTATTTTATTTCCCGTAGATATTGCTAATATGACAATGTTTGGGCGATGCGAAATAACAAAAGATAAAACTGTGTCTACTATCTCAATGATTTGTTACAGATTCCGTTGCTACTACTAGCCTGCGGTTGGACGCACTGCGAGCCGCTCAAGGACCTGATCCAGAAACGAAGCAACTACGGAGTCTACGGCCAGAACCACAACCAGAACTACGAGCCTTACATGTATGCTGCCATCCCTCTCCACGCCCCTATGCCGGTCCTCCACGTGCTCTCGCCCTCGCCCCTCGCTCCACCGAAGAGAGACCTCCACCACTCCGCGTCCAAACACCAGCCGACATACTCCAAACCGAGCTACCACTCGCACTACAGTTCACCGTCGTTCACCACCTCCCAATACAGTAAGCCTGCCAGTTCTTTATACGGGAAAACTTACCCTTCCACTGATTTTGGAAGGTCTCCCATAGCAGCCGAGGATTACTCCAAGCCCTATTTCTCTTCGTATAATGTACCGTCTTACTCTGAATACCCTAAGAGTTACTCCCATATTAAGCAATACGCGCGTCCCTACGAAGCTTACGCAGAATCTTCTGAAACAAACCTTCCGCATTCGTTTTCCTCGTCAGTTCCTGATTCGTATATAAAGGCCCATCATAATGCCTACACTCTAAGCCAAGGATCTTCTCCTACGATACTGTACGCTCAGCCAACGGCCCACGGAGGTTACTCTTACCACAAGGAACCTACTAAGAAACGAAAATCTAAGCCGAGGAAGAAACCCACCACGGAATCCCCAGTCATCGTTAGAGTTCACAAACATAAAATTATAAGAGACTGATTCTTATATTAAGCAATGTAAACCAGTATTATATTATGGTGTTGAAGATTTATATAGTTTCATAACAAACTGTTCAGCAATTTTTAAATAAATTTACATATTAAATGTCTTGAGATATTTTCACATTTATTGACCTTAGCTACGTTTAAGGCATTTTAAATGTGCGCATATCTTAAGAATTAGTTCGACTACTAATTCTTAAGATAATATCTATAATCCAATAGCTAATACAAGTATATAAGAGTACACTTTCCTGTGTGTATACTGAACCGAACAATGATCGTTATATGACCATACTCGGTACTACTCGTATGTGCGGAAACTACGACACTTTCATTACGAAAGTTCTCCAAAAATCGTTTGTAAATCTTCATAGCAAATTCGTATCACGATATGTTGTAATTATTGAAGTTATTTTTACTATTTCTAATATTCTACTTAATGTTGTATGTAATTAACGAAACTCTAGCTCTTAATGATCTATTTATTGATGAAATTAAATATTATGAAACAGTTCGTTTGTTTTCTTTCTTTTCTTTGGGTATTTTTCGAGTAAAAGAAAACTGCATAGTGCATATGTAGGTAAATTTCATAATCAACTAGTTTCGATCTCTGTATCATCAATTGATATTATTATGAGCCTGTACAGCTGCACTACACGTTGCCTGATTGTCGTAGGCATACATAATATCAATAATATCAGGATCTTTAAGCAGTTTATGCAAGGTGGATCTGTAACTTTATCCCAGCTGGGTGGTTGATCTTTCGAAATATAATTAAAACCACTTTTATATTTGGGATTGGTTATTTATTTTTTTCTAAAGTAACAGATCCATCCTGTGTAACTCAGATTTTAAGACAAGGCACAGTTATTTTGGTTGATTTTTTTTTTCTTTATTAGGTATGTATTCTTGTTCTAGGTATATCAGATAAGATTCAGCATTTTAAATCTGTTTAAAAGTTGTTAGTGTGATTTAATAATACATTGATAATAATATATATACCTATTACAATAATTTCAAGAATCTAACTTTCATCGTCCACGGCGATAACTGTTCGGAAGCGGAAGTGACGCGTGGATGGAGTCGTTCTGTTACTTCGCGTGTAGGAAATGTGAATAATGTTGCCTACTGTGTGTCATTTTACCTCCTTTTTACTTACATTTAAGTTTTAACGATATTCCGTGTGAATGTTGGTAATTATAAATGTAATTGTTAGATTTAATTAATTAATGCGTACAGTACTTAATTGATGATTACTATCTAATTGGGTTTTTTTTTAGTTGGAGTTGAACCGCACTAAAACCTCCAACCGCTCACACTCAGCGTCCGAACCCAGCACGGGGTTATGAGGGACGGCGCGACGCGTTACGCCATCAGCACTTTTCACACCCGTCGCGCTATCTAATCGGTAATTGCTATTTTACTCATGATATATAGATCCACGTTTATGCACCATTTAAACATAGGTGAAGAAGGTGGAAATAGGGCTTGCTCTAAAGTACACCTTGTACCATCCATACATTAAGTATTATTAAAAAAATATTAGTTTAAAATTTAAAAAAACACCTCACGTAATTTATGGACGCCTCCTAAACGATCTTTACTATAACGGCACACCGGATGGTAAGCGGTCACCATTACTTGCTTATAAATTAACTAAGTTACATTTAACACATAGTACTTAAATATGTTTGACCCAACCCTCAACAATATCAATAGTAAACCTCACAAAAGTGAACCTCTTCCATAAGTCCATAAGCAACAATAACCAAATAACATCACAAGTAGTCTAGCCTCATTTACAAATCATTGCATTCCTATTTTTAAAAGAAAAACACTTTTAATGTCAAAAGTGTCAACTTCAAAATTGAGGGATGGGCATTCTTCAATTTTCTTCAATCGATGTTAATCAGCATCGACTTCCAATGTCTGCATTTCCAAAAAGGTCAATTAAATCATAACCCCAGTATTTGAGATCACTATTTCAGATTTTTTTTTACAATTGCTAATGCCGTGGATTTTAACGGAAATCAATTCTGAGCTACATACCGATTAAAACAATAGATAATATTAATAGTCTTTAATGTCCATTTGTGCATCGATTTTTTGACACAAGCTTTTCCAACAAGAGTTGAAGACTGAAGAGAGTCCGTAAAAGGGCGGCCAACAGTTTATTTTGACAATGCAGAGGCCTATAAACGGCTGTAACTATCTACGATTAAACTAGGTTGGTTTTCCTCTCTCTAAAACAATGAATAATACGATAAAAAAATCGAAATTTTGCATTTCAGAAAAAATCGATTCACCTACTGCAGCTCCATCCTTATTCGCGAAATGTGCAAAACGTAAACAAAAAAATCAAAATACAAGAATCAACTTGAAAACTCAGTTCGATTTGAATAATTTTACTCCTGTTCTAAATTTTATGTATGTCTTGTAAATTACCTCGTAACATTCAATTATTTTCAGACTAAAACGATGGTTAATTAATACATTAACCAGAATATAAATATCTACTTTGGAACAGTTTGATTTGTGTTTTAAATAACTTTTGTAATAATTAGTGAGTGCTAATCAAAATGCCGCGAGTGAAAATCGACTATGTTGTGAGCTTCAGCAGCGAAGATCCTGTAAGTACAACTATAACATAACCAATGTAACATATCATAACCAATTTCTATAAAAAATCTCACAAATAGAGCTGAAAGATGTACCCGCGTCAGTTGAAGGTTTCTCTCTATTTCTACTCAACTGGGAAGTACTGGGAACGTCACTTTTCGCTAGATGGCGAAACTGGGGACCTCGTTCGGAATCACTACCCTGTTTGAGTCTCTTTTTAAAAACATTTTTTCTAATAAATTATAATTTCGTTTTTTAATTAAACCTTATATTTTTGTAAATCTTTATTATTAAACGACGCTGTATTGCATTTTCAGCGAAAATATAGTTTCTCCGTGATGAAAGATGAGACGATTAAAAAATGTAAACAAAAGTTTTTGAACTGTGCTCAATTTTGGTTCCTGCCACAGACTTGGCAAAAAGAAAACAAACCAATTTTGTTGCTGATCCCAGTTGAGTGGATATATCTCATTAATCATGATAAAGACGTCGATGTTCAATGCCTCCTCGAAAATTAGAGACTCACTCTGCTTAATCTACGTCCAATGGCTTTGTTTACAACAGTTTATTTACTATCAAAGTTTTAGTTAAAAATGAATAAAGATAGATAGATAGATAGGATATTCTTTATTCAAACCAATAAAAAAATTAAATTAAAAATGTAACATTTTAGAATGGTACAATCGGCGGTCTTATCGCTTAAAGAGCTGAAAATTAATTATATTATACTATTCCGGATTCCGGATTCAAAAATTATTATTATTATTTATTTATTTACCTTATATCTAAGACACAGGGTACAATTTGTAACTTAAACAATGTTGGTCTTATATTAGATCTTTCCCAATAAAGTGCTCTGTCCCTCACACTAGGAAATCCTGTATAGTGAGGTTACAGAAGACTCGTTCTTAAAAGGTTGTATGTTTTTATAGGTAAAATAAAAAAAAAAGCTAATTAAAAACTAAAAGAAGACAATGTAAACACACAATTAAGTACAATATAAAAACTATAACTTATCCAACAAAATTGTAATGTTCACAGGTTCCTGGAATTTCCGAAAAATTTGTGTATTTGCGCGCGTGCGTGTGTGTGAGTGTGATTGTGTATGTGTGTGTGTGTGTGTGTTTGTGTGTGTTCGTGCGTGTAAATCTGAGCATATTTAAGTTTTCTAAGAAGATTATTTTAATTGAAATTGGCGATGTGATGACATGTTGAAAGTAACGTACACTTCAGTGATATTTTCAATTTGTTTCTCTTTATATACATTTTATTGTTTTACAAAAAATAATTTGTTCATCCTTCCATTCCTTCTTCAAACAAGGCTTAAAGGAGGTCCTTAAAGGTAGGTCATATGTAGCGGCCCTTCAGTGTCCCCTGACATTACAGAAGTAGATCAGCGACAGTAACCACAAACGATCAGATGCCCCATTATTCGACTCCCTTCATAGCAAAAAAAAAATATTACACACAAATCTGTGTTTGTTTGTGACCAAAACTTCTGTGTTGTTTCTTTGTAACTTTTAGTTTTTATTACAAATAGTCTATGTCTGTTACAGAGTCACCCAGCTAATAATCTTCTGGAGCTGGATGTGAGTAAGAAGAAGTGGTTGTGCTGCAAGGGAGAGACATCTTGCTCTGTTGTGTTGCAGCTGGTTAAGGCTGTCAAGGTATGTCATGTTATTCTATTGCAATAATTATAAAATTATTAAATGTCTTTCTGGCTTAGCTTGTTGCTCTTTTAAAAGAAAAAATATTTTTTCCACTGCTTAATTTTTTTTTTTTTTTCAATATTTACATGATATTCAGTTTTCACAACTCTTCTCACTGCATCATCATATATATTGTATGTTATCAGATATCGTCAGTGAACATCGGTGCTCATCATGCGGCCATGGTGGAAGTGCTCGTGGGAAGGTCGGAGAAACCAGATGATCCATATGAGGTATGGTTAAAAACAGTTGTATACTATTGCAGTGTCTTCTGGCAAAGTGGAGGTCCATGTAGCGCGGTGGCATTAGCTTGTTTGCCTATGAAGTAATAAAAAAGTACAATATAAAGAAAATAATCTCTTTATAACTTAATCTTGGTTTAACTAGCTATACTTTACAATAACTCATAACAATCCACTGCTGAACTCAGATCTTCTAAGTCAGGATCATCAGCAGGTTATGCACAAAACATATTGAAATATATTTAATTTTGCTCAACTTATTATACGGTGGCTTGTTAATCTGTCTTGCTATCAAAAAGTTTTTTTATATTAATTTATCTGTGTACACAAATTCTAAGACCTTTATTACACATAGCCCCTCAACTGGGAACTAACCAAAATTGGCGTTTATCTAAAAGTGCCATGTATGGTGACATTTGACAGGCATAGACGAGTTTATATTATAAGTAGAATTTTATAGGTACTAGTCCCGAGCAGTATTCTGTTATCTCCTGTGGAGTCCCGCCGCGAGTCGGGGCTGGATCGCGTGCGGTCGTGGAGCGCGGCGCAGCTGCAGGGCGGGGCGCGGGGCGGGGCGCGCGAGGGGCGCTGGGACCGCGTGCGGGTGGTGTGCACGCAGCCATACAACAAGCACTGTCAGGTGTGCTCCCTCTTATTGTACTCCACTTCAGTTTGCGGACACTCGCAACTACCTTGGGTAGGAAATACTGCTGCAAGTGGAAAATGGCGGAAAGATGCAGTACAGCAGTTTAAAGGATAGGAAACATGCATGTGCCTGTGTTGATGGCTCTTGAATGCTGCCTGTTGCTGCGCTCGATCACTGCTTTGTGTTTAATCATATGCAACACTGTTTTAATAATAAGTTCATACGCGGTTGGTAGTCACTTAGCGGTTAATAATTTTAGCGGTTAGTTTTTGGCGGCAATTTGCACAGAGTGAAGTCGTGCTCAAGAACTCAGTGGTAAGAGAACCGAGAACGAGCGTAGGGCACGCGTCGCCCGCGCGCTGGTACTCGGCAGAACTCGGGTGACCAGGCGTGCATGTAGTTAGGACTGGGAAGGATAGATGGCGTTGCAAGTGTCCGCTGTGGTAATTTTGATATAGGTACCTACTAGTGCTGTACAATTTGGCCGTTTAAACCGGCCCAAAGTTTAACCAGGTTAATTAGTTCAGCAGCCAGCTAATTTATTTAAATAAACCGGTTAAATTAAATTAACCGGTTAAATTAACTGACTGGCTAACCGGTTAATTTGCAAAAGATTCTTAACATGGAATAAATCATTTATTTTTATTTTTAGGTTTATTTTTATTTTTATTAAATTTTAAATAATTCAATATATTTTTAATATTTAAAATTTTATTAAAATTAAAATATTTAAAATTTGATAAAACTAAAAATAAAAATATTAATTTATATTTTAATTTATTTTTAATATTTAAAATTTTATTAAAATAAAAATAAAATATATAAAATATTTTTATTTTATTAAAATATTTAATTAAAATTAAAATATTTAAAAATTTATTAACATTAAAATATTTAAAATTTAATAAAAATAAAAATAGATTTATTCCATGTTAAGAATCTTTTGCAAATTAACCGGTTAACCAGTCAGTTAATTTAACCGGTTAATTTGAATAAATTAGCTGGCTGCTGAACTAATTAACCTGGTTAAACTTTATGGCCGGTTTAAACGGCCAAATTGTACAGCACTAGTACCTACCAATATCCGGCACTTTTTACCAAAAAAATCATTTTGTTAATTTCAGTTTGGTCTCTCATTCATCCGTATCGAAGAGCCGGGCGACGCCCCGGCCTCCGCCCCCGCCCCCGCTGTACCCTCGCGGCTCCTCGCCGTGGACACCTTCTCATCAGACGAGGAGGAGTTTAAGCCGGGAGAGCTGTTCAGTCAACGGAGCCTAACTGACAGTCAGAACACCGGGGACAGTGAGGGTACTCCCAAACAACCTAGTACAGGTTAGTTACCTTTTTAAAGAAAAAATACAAGATGTCATAAAATTTTATTGATTTTTACAACGGAAGCCAAAAATACTATTACCTTAGAGTAGACTGGCAGAGAATGCTCATGATGATATTAAGTCTATCAAAATTGTTGTCTATCTGTAGCAATAATTTATTACGTTTCTTATTTTTGTTTAAAAATACCTTTAAATACAATGGTTTCTATTTTAACTCATTTTGGCTATACTTAGTCACTCTTTGTGTGTCTGTTTGTGTTTTGGAGGGGTCTATGACATAGTTCCCAAATGAATGAACCAAATTTTGTTTACTTTAATAGTTGTGTATTTCAAATATTTCTTGTTTCTGGATTTCCATAATTACGACTGTATGCACCCCAAATTATGTGTACACCTTTAATCCGACAATCTCTTCCAGAATCTCAGATCCGTAAAGCGTCCTCCCACGCCCTCAGGAACATTCCAGACACTTCCACATCACTCCACACATCGCACATCAACAAACCGCACGGACATAACAATCAATCTGTGGCACATACAGACAGAACCGGGGACAGGCTGTTGTACGACGAGGACGATAGTCGACCGCACACGAAAATAGACCGTGTTGTTAGTAGACATAAGGATGATAAGGCTTTGGCGGATAAAGGTGGACTGGTGAGTAGTTTTGTAGTAAAGGAGTGTGTTATATTATTTACTAGATGACCCGCGCAACTTCGTCTGCGTTACAAAGGGGTTCAAAAATTGTAGCCTATATAGGCACGCGCCGCCCGGCGCAAACAACTACGACCCTGCATTTTAAATTTGTAATATCTTCGGTAATATTCACTTAAATTACATGCTGTAAAAAGCATATTGATCTATAATAAATGCACAATTTATTTAAAGTTAATTTATTTAAAGTTTACTTAATTGGATAAGGATTAATGCTGTATTGTTTAAAATCACTTCGTAAATAACCATTTTTTAGTAAAGAATAAAAATGGTTATGCTGGGTTATCCCTAAGAGATAGACATATACCATCGCGGACTTTTTTGTTGAACTTTTTAAGGTGAACAATACTGTAGTACATTATTTTGGTCTATCTCGTAGGGTTCAGCCAGCGTTTGCAATATAAGCGCAAAAAACGTGCTTATTTACGACATCACATTAGAAACCTTTAAATTTATCAGTGTTTCTCTACTATATTATGCATTTATTATACATACAAACCTTCCTTAAGAATCACTCTATCTATTAAAAAAAACCGCATCAAAATCCGTTGCGTAGTTTTAAAGATCTAAGCATACATACAGACATACAGCGAAAGCGACTTTGTTTTATACTATGTATTGATTATGATACTTAAAGTTAATATACAGGGTGTAATTTTAATGATGGTACCTATTGATGAAAAGTATAAAGTGCACTATTATAACATAAAATAGGTACTTGAAATTTATCCAAATTTGAACACTGCATTGAATAACAAGTTTAAGGCGTTGTACCATATTCTTTAGTTATTAAATCGTTGTTTGTATAATTATGACCAATAAATTAACATTTAAAATGAATCATGATTAAAATATCGCCCTATATTTTCATCATTATGAAGTGACCAGTAATTCTGTATTTTAGCCACCAAAAAAGGATGACAAGAAAGATAAATTAAACGTAACACCAAAGATAAAGGATAAAAAAGATGTACCACAAGCATCGCAATCAAATAAAAAATACACCAATTCACCGCGAGATCAAAAACATGGTCACAATAGCAGGAAAACTGATTCTAGTGAAAAGAAAGATACAGGTAAGGGTTCTTGGTTCTTTACAGATTTTACAATCGATAACCTAAAAAAAAGACGTTATCGAATTGAAAAGTTCTTTTTCAATGTCATGTTCACAATGTTAGTCGTACATACACCACACAGTGTTAGAAAATTAGTTTTTTAGTTTCCAAAAATAAAAGTGTTTATAAGTTGTATTTCGATAGGTTTCTCACTTCACTTCAGTAGGCACAAAGTTACAGATACACCCTGTGTATTGGTACTATTAAACAAACACCAATTTTGGCTTTCTCCTATGTCAAAATTACAGGGTGATTTGTTAGACAGGGTACATATTGCAGGAGGGTGATGAGTACTCTGTTCTCATACGGAATATTACAAAAAATAAGTAAAATTACAAAAATTTTTTTTTTTTTTTTTTTTAATCTAAATTCGACAAAACTACCTCAAACATAAGCAATTTCGGCTTAAAGAGTGTTGACTAATGATCTCTAGTGATCTCGCGCACCCCACACCTCCGCCACACCCATCAGTTTGTCGAAAAACCATCATTTTGCAAGAATTTTAGATATTTTTAAGTTGCGATTACTAAGGCATTAAGCCATATTCTTTGGTAATAATATTTTTACTGGTCGTATATAACCATCAGCTACCATGACCTTCAATATGTACCCTCACTAGGAAATCACCCTGTATATGAATTCAAAAAGATTCGAGAAGTTTCTAGAACTATATTCCAGTCTTTTCAAAGTTCCACTCTGAATACGATAGTGAATGAATCGAAGCGAACATGTGAAGAAAAGTTATTATGAAGTGTTTGTTAAAAAGCTTTAGTGTACTAATTAAAATAGAATTTTCTTATGGTTAAACCGATTATCATTTATCCCGAACATTATCTCGGAATACTATTATTTTCAATCATTTTTACAACCTTAAGCATTGATGCCTACTTCCACGCAAACAAACGTATTAGATAAACTTAATTTTTAAGCTATTGTATAGCTTCTATCGCGGGCCTTCAGCGTGAAGACCGAATGACAGAATTTCGTAACTAAAAAATCCTTACACCCCCCACTCCGACCGGCACAGCGGTCATACTTTTTGTTTGTTTGAACGCGCTACTCTCAGGAACTACTGGTCAGAGTTCACCCACTGGTGGGGTCGCGGGACTTTGTCTTTGTTTGAAGAAAAACACGACTGTGGTCGGGAAACGTCATAGAAAAGGGGAGCGCATGCCAAAGCCCGTTGAATGGCCCTGAATCTCTTATTTTAAGCAAATACTTTCGAAATGTTGGGTTATTTCGTGTTATCAATAATTATAGGATCTGGCTACGGAATATTGTTGGTCGCGCGACGAAGAGTACCCGCACTCTGTTCTGTTAATTTGGTGTCTTTCATCTTCGCGCTTTCTTTAGCGTATCTGCAAATATAGACAAGGTGTTTAGGATACGTCGTCGCATGCAGCTTAAGAATTCTTAGTGCATATTATCTACATAAGAACACCGTTATTTCAGGTGTAAAGCTAAAAGCAGGTCCAATAAGCAACAGTCCCCACACCCTACTGTCCGGTGTGGTGATGGTACTAAGCGGGTATGTGAACCCAGAGCGACAGAACATCAGACACCTTGCCACCTCGCTCGGGGCGCGCGTCCTGCACGCGTGGGGACCCGACTGTACGCATCTCATGTATGTAACAACTACTCCACACAGGGTTACTGTCAGGTGATGCAGATGATGCAGCGACAGAACATCAGACACCTCGCCACCTCAGACAATACTTATTTGCCATTGTGGGTTGAAAACTTACCCATGTTTATAAATCATGCACACTCGTGAATCTGCACTGTGGCTAAAATTAAATTACTAGACTATATCAAACTTACTGTCAGAATCCTCTAAATTCTTTTATCCTATCAAAATATTCTGTATCTAATTCCTCGAAACAGCTGTGCGTTCTCTAACACCCCAAAACTGAAGGAGGTGCGAGCGTCGAGGGGCGGGGACAGGATCCCCGTGGTGAGGGGGGACTGGGTCGAGGAGTGCTCCAAGAGCAGGAGGCTGCTGCCCTGGCAGTGGTTCGCCACTGAGGACAAGCACAGACTACCCAGGGGACAGATCGATGATGATGTTGCACAGAGTAATGAACCAGGTAAGGTTATGGACAGGTTTGTAGGGAAATTGGAAATAATCTTGAGACTAAAAAAGACTTGGAAAATATAGTGCTCCAAAATTAGTATAGGTAAAATCAGCGTACATATTTGTATCTAGGATTTCCATTTTCGATAAATTTTGAAATCAAGTGAATAAAACTTTGGCATTTCAGGCTATACAAATGTATACTACCGAAAGGATTTTCAAAAAACAGGTTTCTTTCCTGGTATTCTTTTTCAAAACTAACATAAAATAATATGATAACCTTGTCTCTAAATCGAATTATGTGTTTGTAATAAATCTTGGATAGGATGAATAAGGTCGAATTTCAAGTACAAAAAGTTTTTACTAATTAAATATTAGAGATCATAAAAGTCACTTCGATAAGTATAATCTAATATTACAGATACTGACGAAGGCAACGACACGGACGACGAAATAGAAAAAGTCATACAGAAAAACAAACAAACAAAAGATTCACCAACACATACAAAAAAACGACCTCTCTCCCCTACATCGAGTGACAACAACAAGAAACAGAAGCCCAACGATGATATAAACATGAGTGGGAGCTCTGACGTGCAGTTTGTTTGTGACGAGCGCGTCAAGGGAACACTTACTATCGACTCGGACAGCGACCAGACCGACGCGGACGAGCTGTCCGACACCGAGTATACGGTATGTTGTATAGAATATAGTAGGGGGGACTATAAATGGATTTTAGGGTAGTTATATTTGTAGTAGTATATGAACGGACTTTGGGGTTTACTGTCAGATACTGGCTGAATATAAAAATATGCTGAATATATACAGAGTGTGGTAGTTCTTCCTAGTAACTAGGCTTTCATTTTTGTCAAATTACGAATGATAAACATGCTTCCTCTTTTTCGCGTCATTGCATTTTTTTCACGTTTTTCATTGAGTCTATAAAAGATCTAGTACCTACTGTGTAACAGGGACGAACATAGACGAATTTTGGTAAAAGTTTGACTTATAACGTTAACTTCTATTGGATATCATTGTCCCACCCTGTATAATTACACAGTGACATTTCCCACTAAGTGACTAATCTTAATAATTCAGTCTAAGTAACGACTGAAGAAGTCTACAGTCACATTATACAGGGTGTAAACAGAGCACTCCCGAAAACGAAGACTGGTGTTAGTACACATGACACCTGGGATGTTAATTCCTTCTTATCATCACAGGTGTCACTAGTACTACCACCAGCCTTCGTTTTCGGGAGGGCTCTGTTTACACCCTGTATGTTTTCTCTTTTTTTGTAGATAGACAAGAACAAATGTCTGCCGTCGTTCTTCGACGGAGTGACGTTCGTAGTGGACACGCAGGACGCGGCGCTGCACGCGCGCTGTGCACGCTACATACACGCGTACGGGGGACTCGTACTGCATGTACGTATCTACTAGGTACTCCCCAGTAGTAGGCAGCTGACTTGTCATTTAAAAACCTTCAACTTTTTGTTTTAAAGGGTTAATATTCACAACACCCCTACTATCTGTTATCTATGACTCTACAGGGTGATTATTTAATGATGATACATATTAAAAGTCATGATAAATACTACCTATTTATTTAATTACTTTTTTTTTGTATGACCAACATGGTCAAATACAATATTATAACCAAAGAATATACTTAAAAGATTCAGTAAACTTAAATATAGAAAACTGAACATTTTTGTTTCAGAAATGTCTGGTAGATGAAGAGAGTGAAGTGGACTACGTGGTGTGTAACGGTGACGGCGACGGTCAACCCGTCAACGGTCAAGTGGTGACCACCGACTGGCTGTGGCGGTGCCATCAGTCAAGAAGAATGGTTCGACCCTAAATAGGATGTGACGTTGTTGATTTAATAAATTATATTGATTTTATCAACTGTTTTATTTTTAAGTAATTTTGTATTTCCTGCTGATTTTATAAATAAGAAATTTTGTGAAAGGGTAACATACGTACGTACCTCAGCTACATTTAGGTAATGTGAACATCAAACTTCTAGTACGTCTAATGGAAACTGGAGACATTGTTTTCATTAAGAGTCACAAGTACCTCATCCACGCTTCTCTTAAGTTGTTTGTCCGCCTATCACGCGACTCTAAGACAATTTTTTCTTAGATGTTTCCAAATTGTTATTTGACCTTTTGTAAAATCAGAGAAAGGTATTTAAGAGGCGAACAAGATCCGAATGTTAGAGCAGTTCACGAGTAACCTCTAACATGTGTTAAACAACATATTTAATACCTGAGAAACAAGATATTTTAGTTATTGCTGGGTATTTTGTTCCTTAATCAACTGTAAGGTTTTATAGGCAGAGAGGAGACAGCTCAAAATAAAACTCATGTTACAATATTACAATCCAGTGTATTCAGTTTGAGACAATAGTTTACGTAGTTCTGTTAATATTGCTTCAGTTGTATTGATGGTTGTTGTTTATGGGAGACCTAGTTGTAATCACTGCGAAGTTAATAATGTCAGTTTCTCGTTCAGTTGAAGCTGAGTCTTGATCAACTGTGCTAATGTCACCACCTGGAAATGCATATGTTAATATTAATTTCATGATTACTGTTGCTCGTCAATCTACAATGTGGTTACTATCTATAATTTCTTCTCTTATTAGTCTATGTTCACAGTTGCATAGTGTTTTATTGCTGTCAAATCATAGATTTAGAATTATTTAAAAACCATGTTATCTTGATTCAATTTATACAAATATTTAAGACTGTGTTTGACAGACTATGTTTGCCTTGTATACACACACACATGAAATAGTTTTGGTATGAGAATGAATGGTTCTACTGAGAAGTATATTACCATGAGCAGATCCTTGACACCGGATGCGAAGGCATCAGCGAAGGTGTCCTTGGAGAGGTCGGGCGCGGAGTGCGCGAGCTGCAGCAGCGCGCGTCCCGCCCCCGCGTCGGCCGGGCCGCCCTCGGCCGCGCGCTCGGCGTACTGCAGCGCCTGCTCCAGCAGCCCCGCCAGCGAGCCCGCCGCCGACATCACCTGCGCCAGGTCGGAGGCCGCGCCCACGCCGCCCGCGCCGCCCCCACCGCCTGCCGCGCCCCGCCCGCCGCGACCCATCGTCTTCTGACACACTTGCATACCTACGATCTGATTCACAAATAGTGTAAATCCCTCCACTAACCTCACTATATTAGGATATAATTTTTTATAACTTATCATTTAAGCAATTTAACATTTTATTAAAATGGCAATCACCAAAAAGCAACCTTGAATCCAATCTCTTCCTCTATTTTCAATAATAATAATTATACAGTAAAAACTTTCAATTTAAATATCCCTGTATTGTTAACAAACAAAACAAGCATGATTAGTAATCCTATACCAATTTCATTTCCATATAAAGTTGAATTGTCACAAAAGATTATCATGAATAATTTTAACATTTCAAATTGTGTATTGAATTCATTTCTGAACCATACCTCTATGAACATTATTCAATTTTAGTTTCAATTTAATTTCTTGAACAATACACCATATTTATTATTTACCTCTGGCTCATAGCATGTGAGTGTGACTTCGACTGGTGTAAACATGCATCCTTGCTTTCCATTGGGTACACCTAGTGGCACACACACATAAGCACGCAGACCCATCCGTCCACCTGATAGAGCTGTATCCAGTGTTACGTGAACTGGCTCACGACATTCTCGGGAGTAGTACTCGTGGATCACTGATGAGTGGTTTGTTACTTCGTTGCCTGTTGCCCACCAACCTATAAATAAGGAAGCATTATTATTTAGTTCTCATAAATTTATTTATACATTTTATTGACAAAACTTAAAAATATTCTGTCTTAAACAATATAAAAACAGAGGGTCTCTGAAGACAGGGATATTATATTTTTTTTATTTATTGCACTACTGATAAACAAGCTTATGCTCCACCTTATAGTATGTGTGTTCTGTCACTCATGGACTCCTGCAGTTCCTGGGGACATGGCAAAACAACTTATCTTGTAGAACTCTTATGTAAATGTTTTTATGATTGCCTTAATATAGACATAATTTAGTACACCTTATGGAGGAGCCATTAAATTAAAAAAAAAATCTGTATTTTGTCTTTCCTTATTGTATTTTCACAATAAAATAATAATAGTGAACTCACCAACAATACTCTCTGAGGAATTAACTCTTCTGTTCAGTTCATACACATCCATCGCGTAATTAAGTTCTGCCTCCACCTGATCTGCGTATTCCTTGTGCGGCACACAGAAGCAGTTGGTCACTTCCACCACACCTTTGTCACTTGTACCTGCACGAACCAAAACATAACCTCAAAAACACTTAACAAAATTTCTTGCAACAAAATGTAAATTAATCACAATTTACACGCTGCAGACATTATAGTCTTAACTAAGTTCACTTTTTGATAATAATATTCATCTCTAGAACGAATTAAATGATGATCAAGGCATGACGTCGACAATGAATACTTCTGATGTTGAGAACTGTTTGATACCGAAACATACCCAATAATGTGCCGATAACTCTGTGAGAATCTGCATTACGACGTTCGTAAGCGTCTACGATTTGAAACAACACAACAGGATGCACTTTTACACTTAAATTGAGAGCCATTTTTAAAGAAAAGCAGCAATTTGTAATGTTTTAATCACTTCGAGTTTGAAGCAAGTTTTGAAGGAAGTGCTGTACTCTTAGTAATGGAGTTGTCAAAAAATAAATCGATTCAATTAGAATCGATTTTTTTCTTCTTGAATTGAAACCATATCAAAACGAAAGTCAATATTCAATAAGCCCCAAACCTCGCCACATCGATCGGTCCGGCGCTGTCCGCATCCAGCCACTTCCCGCGGTCCTGACCAGGTCATCGGTCCACCTTGTGGGAGGTCTGCCTACGCCGCGCCTACCAGTTCGTGGTCGCCACTCTAGAACTTTTCGGCCCCATCGGCCATCAGTTCTGCGCACAATGTGTCCTGCCCATTGCCACTTCAAAGATGCAATTCTTTGGGCTATGTCGTTAACTTTGGTCCTCCTGCGGATCTCCTCATTTCTGATTTGATCACGCAGAGAAACACCCAGCATAGCCCTCTCCATTGCTCTCTGAGCGACTCTGAGTCGTCTTACAAGACCCATTGTAAGCGGCCAAGTCTCGGATCCATAAGTCATCGCTGGCAACACACACTGGTCAAAGACTTTCGTCTTGAGACACTGCGGTATTGTGGATGAGAAAACTTTACGAAGCTTCCCGAACGCTGCCCAGCCGAGTTGGATTCGTCGCTTGATCTCCGCATCGAAGTTGGACCTACCTAGTCGGACAGTTTGTCCCAGGTATACGTATTCGTCGACAACTTCGAGCACAGAGTCTCCGATGGTTATTGGAGAAGGTGCGACATGGACATTTGACATGAGTTTTGTCTTGTCCATGTTCATTTTTAGACCTACTTCCAAGGAAACTCTGCTGAGATCATTGAGCATTGTAGATAGCTCCTCCGCGGTTTCAGCCATGATCACTACATCGTCGGCGAATCGAAGATGAGTTATGTACTCGCCATTAATATTTTATATAAGTCAATATTATTTCGAATTTCAAACTAATTAAAAAACCAACCAATAAAATGACTCAATCAATAAAACGTAGATGGTTAATCGTTTAATGCATCACTCTTAACCCAGGAATGACATGGACATGATTGTAGTCGCCCGTATTTTGGTGTGCATATGGACACACTAGGCATTACTGGGATAATTTTGAAGACGCTTTGAAACCCATTGAAAAATATTATCGAAACAGGAAAATCGATGTTATTAAAACGTGTACATCCTTAACTTTTGACAGATTCTCTTTCTGACAGATTTTATTTTTTTCTGTCGTGTATAAAGATACTACATTTCAAACAGCCAAAACTAAGTGGTAAATTTCTCTCTCTCTTTTTACAAAGCAGCTACTCATTTTAAGGAAAACAATTGTGAATAAATATTTTGTTAAATTAGAAATTTGTCTGCTGTTATAAAAATGTTCCAACTCAAAAAGTACCCAAACACATCATAAACATCAATCAATCAACAGTATGGTCGATGATTTATAGTAATAGGATGAACATGGATAAATGAAAGAATTAATTAATTTATGACTATAATATCATTTAAGGAGAAATAAAACAATGTTTCAACAAAACTATCACATGATATTCAACAAAACAATACTTATTGCTATCACTACAACATATCAACAATTTACAATGTTGTTAACATATTTACACAAAAGATCATTTTTAAAAAGAAAATTTTGGCTTTGCCATACATTAGGAGTCTAATAAACAGCACCAAAATCTATGGATGTCAAATTTGTGTGTGTGTGTTTGTCAAGAGGGAGAGCAAGTGCATTTAAATTATTGAAAACTAAAAAGTTATCAAAATTAGCATCTATTCCACTGGAGAGAACAACTATTTCTGCTTGCCCATGAAATAAAATTGCTAAATTAGGTAATTTTACGAATTCAAACCTAACATCATAGCTTTGGTTTTTTACACAATTTTCTATTCTCTACGGTTCTTAAAGTCCATCATTTTGCAGTTGGATTGGTGTGGATTCGAATTCCATGCATCTCGGCTATTTCACTCTTTAATGAATCTGTAACTAGTCTGTGTTGCTTCACTCTGTTTAGTCCTACAAATTCTTTAGCCTCCACACTGATCTGTAAGTAAAAGGTTGTATAGGTTACTTTTTTTTATTATAACCTCTTTGTGAACAAATTATTTTTCAACAAAAGATAACTAAAATTTTACATCTTTAGTACAATATTATCTGGATAAAAATATATCAGTAATTTAAATGTTGAATTAGATCTTAAAAACCACTTCAAGATTTGTATACAAAATTATTTGGCATGACTATTATTGCAGTCTATTTTTTTTAAGTAATTAATTCTTTCAACTATTATTTACCTCAAACATAGCCCCACATCCTCCTGATATATCTTCAACGCTGATGTACGTGATGCCCGGTAGAGCCTTCTTCAAAGCCTCCGTCAGTTGCTCTTCTTTCGAAACGCAATTTTTTTCGAAGACACTTCCTGTAGCACCTGCACTGGCACCATTTCCGCCAACTGCACGCACCTACCACAAGAATTAGCTATAGAACCCGTAATTAACACTCATATAAACTTAAATACTATGCTTAGATACTTACGAGATGATTTTTAACAGGTTCAAACACTTTCATCAAATTACGAAACATTTCGTTTGAGGTTTTCAACACTTTAGAAACGAAACACTTTAAATATTAACTAAATTAATAATTATGAGACATATTTAAATTAAAAGCTTTTTAGTATACAGTATTTTTTCTTATTTAGTGCATCCAAATTTATGTTATAAAATTTTTAGATTTTGCGAATTCTAACCTAAAAGTTGAAGTTTGAATATTTAGGGTTCAAAAGATCGAAATAGAGATAACCAAAACCTTCAATTTCCTTGAGCTTTACCATTTGTTTCATCGGCAAAAATAAATTAAATTAAATCATATAACTGAAACCAATCACTATACAAGTTTTTATTTTTTAATAACGATTGCAGTGAACCGTAATATTTGAGTATTTACAAAGTCTGTGAGTTAAGGTTTCCATTTCTTAAAATAAAGAAAAAGGTACGGAACTCTCAGTGGCATAATTTTAGCTTGCACTTCACCACTTTTTTTTTCTTTTTATATCTTTAGGCCTAAGTATCAGCATCTACTAGGCATGACATTGACATTTGACATCATTGAAAACTTCAAAGTTTAGAGCTGTCACATGTCAAGGTGTTGTCAAAACAAATCAACACATTTCGTGTTGCACGCACGTGTTTTACAGTTTTTAAAACATGAACGAGTGATTTTGATCAAAAATGCCTCCTTTAAAAACAGGATTAAGTTTAAAAAGAAAAATAGGAACTGAAAGTAAGAAGAAAGATGCAGAGATTAACCAAAAATCGTCTCTTGTCGAGGTACTTATCCCTAAGACCGGCTGATTGTAGTACATGGACAATGTTTATATTATCTAAATTATCAATTTCAGGCCTCTGATGAGCTAAATTTAAGCGAATTAAACCTGGAAGGAGACTCTTCGGACTCTGAAGCCGAAGAAAAGGACGAGGAAGCTTCGGATAATGAACAAGATGTAAGTGACATGCTCGCCTAAACAATACAAACTCATCTACTTACAATATTTACAGCAATATATTAATGAAAGAGGGTTTAGCTTTGTACTTTAAGTTGGGGGTTCTGATAAAAACAAAGATTTAGGCTAAAGTCGTTGGTATTTTAGAAATCAACTTTAAAAAATTAGGTTAGGAATACAAAATAAATGTAAACAAATGTTTCATGCCTATCTAAAGTAACTCACATCCAATGAACTAAAATAAATTTGATGTACATAAATAAAACAGGAATGTAAATATTTATAAATTAAATTTCAGGAAGTTTTGTATCCAGAGAGTGATGAGTCGGCCGTTGAAGATGAAGATGTAGAATATGCTTCAGATGAATCATCAGTAAGATAATAAATTTATAATTTAATTTAAGTTTAATTAGAAACAGATATATTACCAAAACAACAGAAAACAAATTGTTGCATTGCACCTAAGCCTAGCAGAGGAGAATGAATTGCACAAACAAGATGTGTGTGTCTCCAATGTGAAATAATTTAAAAAGATTAATAAATGGATTCTTTTTTTTGAACTATAACTTTAATGTTATGTTTAAAAAAGAGTTTTGTATTTGAGAATAGTAATTTATAAGTAAAGTCTTGATTAATCATTATTAAATTTAAATACACTTGCCATTGAAATACTTATAACAAAAAATATAATTTATTTCAAAGGAATTAACGGATTCAGAAGCAGATGACGAATCCAACGAAGATGACTCCAGTCCAGTTGAAAGTGATGCAGAGTCTGGCATTGGACATACCGCTGGCTCTAGTGGTAACGAGTCCGACAAACAAACCACCACCAAACAGAAGAAGAAAATAACTAAAACTATCAAACAGAAAGAAGAAAAAGAGACAAATAAAGAAGTTAAACCAAAAAAGAAAGGAAAAGTAAAAGATAATGTTGATAGGTTAGCTGATAGTATTGAAGAGAGTGTCAAAACACAACCTGTTGAACAGAAAGGTGAAGGTTTTACTTACTTTATTTTTTTTTTTTCTTGGGAATGGCTCGAGTCCCTTCATTACTTACTTTTTTGAGCAAACCTTTTTTTTAATGCATTCAAAATTTTCTTAATTTTTTCCTATTTTAGGCCTTAGACATCAGTCTCCTACAAATTTCCTTTGACCATAATTTCTTGTGATTGTGGCAGAAAATACAGAATTCAGTTATTGTAGAGGTTGTAATATATTTACGATTGATTCTAAACCTGACTTGAGACAGTTTAATTACTTGGCTTGGCTTAACAAAATCAGCAATTTCATGTTAAATCATAGATCCAAATCTCTACAATTTAACAATAACTTTCAGATGAATATGAGTCTGGTGACACGTCTGATGAAGAGGAGCGTCGTAACACGGTGGGAGACATACCGATGTGGTGGTACAACGAGTATCCACACGTCGGGTATGATCTCGACGGACGCAAGATCATCAAACCACCACAGAGAGATCAGATTGATGAGTTCCTTAAGTAAGTGAGACAATCCTTGTCACAAATACACCTATTTTGTATTAGTAATATGGTCTGGAACATCAACTTGATGTTAAGCAATAAGGCACAGACTTGTTTTTAATCTGTAAAATGGATTCTTTTAAACTTCATTCAAAGAAGTGGATCAAGTAATTTCCATTAATGAAGAAAATTACACTGAAGAGGCTTATTTAATGTTGTTTAGCTGATTATATGATTAGTATGTCAGTTTGCTGCACACATTAACTTTTTAAATAGTGTAACATTTTTTTCTGTTCTATTTAATGAATGAATAAATCAACTTGCCCCTATGCAATGCTATTTCAAAAACTCAATAAACAATTACTATTATGTCTATTAAATTATCATTACTTTTTGATTAGAAAATGTGAAGACCCAGACTTCTGGAGGACGGTCCGTGATCCGCAGACAGGACAGGATGTGGTGCTCAGCAAGGAGGACCTGCAGCTCATACAGCGGATACGGGAGGGACACGTGCCCAACGCGGAGCATGATGAGTACCAGGTAATACAGCATTATCATTTGAGGTTATGGTACTCATATTAATGCTAGTTAGTTAAGTTTGAGGAAAATATTACTAAAGTAACGCCTAGTCGTTTATACATATAGCTTTTGAATGGTAAATTAGACTGTTTTGAAGAAAAAAACTTCCAATGTGAACTTTTGATTTATAAAGTATAAACTTACATAGAACCTAACTCAAAATTTTAATTCAAAAGAACACAGTACAGATTTTTCGCGTCAACAATAAATTTGTGTCTACCGCAGCCCTGGGTAGAGTGGTTCACTCGCGAGGTGCTAGCGACCCCCCTGCGCGGGTTCCCGGACCACAAGCGCTCCTTCCTGCCCTCGCGCTCCGAGCAGCTGCAGGTCGCCAAGATCGTGCACGCGCTCAAGATGGGCTGGACCAAGACACGGAAACAGATTGCAGACGAGAGGAGGAGTAAGAGGGTAGGTGATGATTAGGATTTAGACCTTGTTTTCAAGGTTAAAGGAAGTGTTCCCTGTTATTGCAAGGATCCATGAGCAACAAGTAATAAATATGTGACCCGTGACAAAAAAAGCAGTACAAAAAATCCAAATAATATTTTTCATAGCATTTTTCTTGTCTACAGGACATGTTTATGTTTTTATACAATAGTAGTATATATGTATTCAGGAGCGCAAGTTCTACAACCTGTGGGGCTCCGGCACCGACGACACGCGGTCCCTGCAGCGACACATCCCCGCCCCGCGCCGCCCCCCCCCGACCCACGCCGAGAGCTACAACCCACCTCCGGAATATCTCCTTGACAAACTAGAACTCAAGGAGTGGAACAAGCTAGCCGAGACACCTTGGAAACGAAAATACACGTTCCTCCCCACCAAACACAATAGTCTGCGAGAAGTGCCGGCTTACGAACGGT